>CM063519.1:62152301-67786512 GCA_032199755.1 Ambrosia artemisiifolia
CCAGCGAAACTTGTTTGGACCCAAACAGGTTTGACAAAAAACAAACGGTACACCTCTACATAGAAATGAGAATTATGGAGCAAAAGTCGTGAATGGGTTTGGACAGTGGACTATGAACTTATGTTAAAATGCTAAACATGGGCTTGACCGAATGGGTTTGGATAGTGGACTGTGAACTTATGTTAAAATGGTACAAGAGTCCAAGGCCCAAGGACTAACTTGAGAAATTTGTTTTTTAAATTCACCTCTCAACTTTCTAACAAAATTCACCCCTTAACTTTCTAAAATTCACCCCCTCAACTTTTCAATTTGACAGAACTAAATTTCTATGTTGACAAAAATGAGCCCCACGTTTTAAGTTGACAAAAATGATCCTCATACTTTTTAACTTTTTTTTTGACATGTAACCCACTCTACCTCCAAACTTTGCTATAATGCCAAGAGTAACCCTAAACCCTGAAGTTTTTATGGTTTTGAGCTTACCTTAAAACTAATTTCTTATGTTGTTTATGGATGTATCAATATTAATTCGATTTCATGTAAGCTTTAACAAGTCGCATCAATTATAAAATGTTAGTTTTATATACGTTTCAAGTTGGACTACTTTTAACTTAAATTTGTTTGGGAACAAATTAGGTCAAATGTAATATGTCTTGATTCAACACATAAAATTTCTTTTACAATTCGACGTTCAGAAATGAATATAATATAGTCTTAACTTCAAAGGTCGGTAGGGGTGTTCAGAAAAACCGCAAACCAAATAAAAACCGAAAACCGAACCGTAACCGTAACCGAAAAAACCAATCCGAACAACGAATTTGGTGTTTGGTTTGGTTTTAACCGAAACCGAATTGCTTATTCGGTGTTTGGTTTGGTTTTGGTTCTACAGTTTTTTTATTTGGTTTATTTGGTTTATTTGGATAACCGAATAAACCGGTAAAATAATTAATTATTAAATAAAAATAATAATATTATATAACTCATATATACTATATAAGCCTAAAATATTAAACCCAACCCAAAATAAATAAAGCCCATCAATTTATAGAGGTAATAATATGAGTATAAACTAGTAAACTAGGGTTCATTTTACTATTTCTAATTTTTATGATGTTTCTGTTTGTGTGGTTTGATTTTTTGGTTTATATTTATTGCAAACGTTCTTTTCGGATTTTGGAACATATAGGTATATAAGTTAGAGAAAAAAAAACTACGTTTTAATTTGGTTTGTTTGGTTGAATTTGGTTTGTTTGGTTTTAAACCGAAATCGAACCGAATTTAATTTGGTTTGGTTTTCATATTCCTAATTTGGTTTGGTTTGGTTTTTGGTTTGAGGTACAAAATTTTGAAAACCAAATAAACCGAATCAAATAAACCAAATAAACCGTAAACCGAACCGATGAACACCCCTAAAGGTCGGTGCCTATCCCACCAACCAACTTTACCCCTAAAGTTTGGTACAATACTAATGCCGAATAACGAAAATGCAATATATTTATACTCTGATTCTATATTATAAAATATGATTAAATTCAAACAGGGTTAATTTGTATTCAGGGGCGGACCCACCTTTAGCGGGTCGGGGTTCCGGAACCCCAATCTTTTTTAAAAATGTAGTAGGAGTGATATATAAATTTTTTGAAGGAACTCATAAAAATATTCTAATGGAACCCATAGTATTAAAACCAAGTTTGTTGTAGTGGTAAAACTCCTCCCTTTTAAACTAAAGCTCACTGCTTCGAGACCCTATACCTCCTCTTTTTTGTAATTTCCCTCTATTAAATTGAAACATATTCGTGAGTTCATTTCTCTCCTTTTTTGGTTTATTTTCCTCTATTTGCTTCGCTAATATGTTGATTGTTTCACTATTAAAAAGAAGCGGACTTTTTTAAATTTAGTGGTAATATTGGAAACAACGTATTCTTTTGTATTTGATTTGTTTTACACTTAAATCACGGCCACGTTATCACACTATTAATAGTATTCATATTATCAATAACGTTATAATTTTTTAAATAAAAACATATGTATAATTAATATTTCCACACCATTGTTTTAGTTAAAATATCTCAATTCATATTTTTACTATTTCTTCTTTGTTAGCTTTAATTTGTCCACTTCAATCTACTTAGCCAATAGAATGGTACAAATAATTAAGCATAGTGTATACATAAATATTAGTAAGGTTCACAAAAAATGCTTATATATTGTCCAACACGAACATAACAATCATTTTTTTTCGTGTTATACCGCCACAACACATGAGGCATGTTCACTAGTTGGTCGCCCCGCCCTGTCCCGAATGGCAACTAGCCCGAAAATTCTAACAGTTCATTGTAAAAAATATGAACACTGAAAAATATGGACCCCATTGGAGAAAAATCCTGAGTCCGCCACTGTTTGTATTTCCCACCAATGTTTTGTTTTCTCCTATTAAGTATCAACTCTATCGAAACCAACTCAATCCACCGCGTCTATATATATAGTTCCATACATATATGCATGCATGCCTTTAGATACTTATATGTGGGTATAACATCTACTAGTGGGTTAGCCCGCGCGATGCGGCGGGTGTCGCCAAGTCTCTTTTAGAAAGTGTTTTCGAACTTGATCTGTCTTAAACACTGATTATATTTGGGTATCACCACCACTACTATATCTATATAAGATGATACTAAATTTAAATAATATTTACTTATAAAAATATTAATATTATCATGTACAAACATTTAATATTAGTAATGGATTAATTATACAAGACTAAGGCTATATGGTGTGCCCCCCTTTCCCCCAACTTTCCCAAGTGCCACATCAGTGTCATATCATTTCCCCCATTTTCTCCCCCAAAGTTTGGAAATGACTTCCCCCAATCCCCTTTCCTTTTTTTATTGGATAAAGTTTGATTAAAAAAAAAAGAAAAAAAAATGGGCCAATCAAGATGCACGGGGAGAAAGGGGAAAATTCTTAGGGGGGGGGGGGGGCGGTGTTCCCCTTGGGGGACTTGTGCATGTCATCTCCCCGGGTCTCCTCCCCGGATGCACACCATATAGCCTAATGTAAAGTCTTTGATGTTACCATGGTTCATTAACTATAATGTGGTGTAATTAAAGACAAGTTTAAAAGACAAATTTACTCCTAAAAAGTAGTTAAGATGTGCATTATGTATTGTATAATAAGCAAATATACTTATACCTCTTATTTTTTAAGAAGTCCTTGAAAAATGCTTTATAATATAGTATAGATAATCCATCTACTTCCATACATATATGCATGCATGCATGCGTGCCTTTAGATACTTATATGTGTGTGCTAGCATCCATAATCCATCTATGTATATGATTCATAGACATGAAAGATATTGCCATAATCCATCTATGTATACTAGTGGGAATGCCCGCGCGTTGCGGCGGGTGTCCCGTCTGATATCTGATCCAATTGTCATGTCCACCCGTTTCGGATTTCTAACGAAAACAAAATGAGAATATGCATTTGGATGAATAGAGGCTGTAAACCGTATGAAATCCTTTTCCTTTGGTGTATTTTACTATAAGTGTCCCGTCTGATATCTGATCCAATTGTGATGTCCACCCGTTTCGGATTTCTAACGAAAACAAAATGAGAATATGCATTTGGATGAATAGAGGCTTTAAACCGTATGAAATCCTTTTCCTTTGGTGTATTTTAATCTTTTTTTTTAAAGATCAATTTCATTCACCAAAACGCCAACAACCTGTTACAAGGCGAAACAGGAAGCCACGGCACCAACCAAACAACCAATTACATCAAGTTAAAGGTACACCAATTGTTCCAATCCACACTGTTACCTTTGAACCTATATTTAAACCACAAAAAACCAATAGACTTCACATCCGCAGCTATGTCCGCCACATTAACATGACGATGAGAGAATATCCGATCATTCCTTGCTTTCCAGATTTTCCAACACGCAACAATAATCAAACCTTTAATAACTTCGGCCTTTAATATAGAAACCCCGGCATGCCGATGACTGTCCAAGAGGTCTCGAACAGTAAAGGCAAAAATTTGAGGAATTCGACACCAACTTGAAAGAGCCTGCCACACTTCCGCTGCAATGCGACAAGCCGTAAACAAGTGGACAACTGTTTCATTCGGTTCTCCACAGAAGCTGCATTCATGATTATCCAAAGCTATATTCCTCCTTCTAAGTGCGACCCGTAAACGATCGAGCCCGCCACATAAAGATATTACTTTATTAGAACCCATTTACACCATACAAAATCGCCTTCATTTAACACTAACTCATCCTGCATAATAAGACGTTTTACCGCAGCAACCGAAAAGTCTTCACTTTCTAAACCCAGCCAGCGCCACGCATCTCTGGTATCTGTAACAGTCACCTGATCTATAATCGCACAGCAGTTAACAAGCTGTTGCAGCTCCTGTTTAGTCATATTCTGGCGCTTCCAATTCCGGTTAAAGCTCCCCTGTACCTGCCTTTCTTTTAACCTGTCAAAAACGCTACATCTCTTCTCAGTTTCCAGCTGAAACAGTATTGGAAACAAATCTTTTAAAGGTTCCATTCCAACCCAAACGTCCAGCCAGAACCGAACAGTTTTACCATCTCCAATCAGACCTTTAATCCTGGCAGTCACTCGTGTCCCACCCAACTTCAAGTTTTTCTCCAATCTAACAATCGTATTCCAATTAGATGCTAACCGCGTATTAGCCGGAAGCACTTCCCAACGTCTACTCCCCCCGTGGATAGCATCTATTACACTCTTCCACAAACCATGTTTATCAATACGATACCGCCATATCCATTTTGCCAAGAGCGACTTATTACACCAATGTAACCGAGATAATTCGAGTAAACATAAGAAATGCTTAAGTACATCTAAAGAGCTGATTTACCTATCATTACAATGAGCACCAGCGTCGTTCCAGTCGCCCTGTTCAAGATATCATCTTTAATTTGCGATACTAACATCATAACATTGGGGTCAAACGAAACCACCACGCCAGCAATCTCAGTAATCCTCTGAACAAAACAATAGCTCAATGTCAGGACTTCATTGATGGATCATTTAGCAATAATAATTAGTTACTATTGAAGAACAAATCTCATACAACATTTTATCATACTTGCTATCAGAATTCACTTTCACAGAGTTTAATTCAACTGCTTGATACCGAACTTATGCACTGAAAATGTAAACTTTTAGTACAATACTTGCAAAGGAAAAAAACCATTCTTAAAGTAGTTTCACATAAGGACTAAAAATCTCTCAAAATTTAGTTTACATTATTGTTGGTGCTATGGATGTTCATCGAACAGGTTTCAGGTTTCAGGTTATTCTTTTTTGGCCTTTTATAACTGAACTCAATTCAAATAGTCCCAGACTAATTCGAAACCGGAAGTTCAACTTCAGGTCGATTCAAATTTACCCCAACTATAAAAAAACAAATAAAATAAATAATAAATCAATAACATGTATTTTTTATATATAGGAATTAGAAATTTCAAATTTGAATAATTGAGTAAGACCGGTTTGAAATTCATGGATTCAAATTCGATTCAAAAGCTGAATTCGATTGTATTTGACCTTCAAGAATACAACTAATATTTGCATAAACTACGTAAACTACATTTTACTTGAGGCAGGGCTGGCCCGTTAGTGTATTTGGGCTAAGCAAGAACCTAGGACCTCCAAAAATTGGGCCCCGGTTTTAGAAAAGAAATTACATATATAAAAAAAGCTGATATTAAACTTACACCGGAAAAAATGAGAATAATCTTTGGTGTAGTCTGGTGGTAAAAACCATAGAAGTTTCTTCGTTAAGTGACAAGTTTGAATCTCACCAAATATATATTTTATAATCATTTTGTTATATAATTTACAGAATTCTAAAACATAAATGTACATAAATTTTTAATATTTGAAAATACTTTTTTTTTCCACCTTTTATTAAAAGTATTAGAAACAAATACTTTTGTTATTAAAAAGTAGCAGTATATGCAGCAAAGTATATTATTGCTCAATGTCGTACCTCTTAACAGGGAAAACATTGAGTTTTCGGTCGAATTGTAGTTTTCAAAAGTAAATGCTAATAGCTGAAAGAAGAAACTCAAGGAAATACCATGGAACCTCGTTTTCAACTTCCGGGTTGCTGAAGATCTTGGCAGCAGTACACCTCTTGTTACTTGGGATTGGCTCACCGTCACCCTCCTAACCCAACGCGACCGCGTATAATTTCTGCAAATAGCCATTTTGGTCAGAACCCATTCTGAGTTGGACCCATAGCCAGTTTAGTCCGCCCTTCTGGCCCGAACACAGTATAGCCCATTACCCTCCAGACCAACCCTCCTGTTGTACAAGTATACAGTATCATAATTATACATAGAAAAAATCTTAATATGTACCAATATATTGTTACCTCTCCTGAAGGGATCATTAAAAATGGCTTGAGGGCTGTTAAATACATCAAATCAAAACAATATTAGTCCAAAAAAATAAAAACTAAATCCAAACCTTTGACTACTAAAACCACTGCAGTTTCATTAAGACTTCGAGACACAAAAGGCAAAATCCTTTTGTAAGAAAACTTAATATAAAATTCATCAATTTCTCAAACACATCCAACTGCATAACCTATTCCACATATTAGCAATTGAATCCTACCTAACGTAATCAGATCCGAAGTCATTTCAAATCAAAGCAAAATAAGCACACATTCAAGTATGAAAAACAAAATGTGATTCAAAACAACTCAATCAACCTTCAAGAAGCAATTTTTTTAGGTTGTTTAAATCTCAAATTGACGCAAATGTGCACAAATTCAAACAAGGAAAAGTAGAATTGTCCATAAAAAGTGCTTAAAAACAACTCAATCTAACATCAGTGTGAATCTCAATCCTGAGAAAAAGAATAAGAATTATAAGTACCGCAAACTGAAAATGGAGGCGCGAAGAGATTGGGAGAAGAACGTACCAGCAATTAAGGCACTCGTAGCTGAGCGAATCCTACCATCTTACATCACCATCAAAAGGTCAAATCCTACCAACCGCGATCCCTACTACGCCATCCGCACCGATAATCAGAAAATAGTTTTTAACTAATCATAGCCAGGCGTCAATTCCTGTTGGACTTTGAATATTACATTCCATACACCTCCCACAGATGCCTTGACCGGTAGATAGGATCACGCTCTTGCGTTGAAATGGATTGCACCGATGGTCTTCCTCCACAAAGCTTCCGGTTCAGTTTTGTAGAGCCACCACCATTTAACCAAGAGACTCAGATTCATATGTTGAAGCGAACCCAACCCAACGCCCCCTTAACCTTTCCCTTCTTGTTCAAAATTGAATGGTTCAAGCTGAATTCCATCATCTTCAAGTTGCTCAGTGTCCTGCAAAAGACAACCCCATATCATTAGCCTGGTTTTAAAAAGCGTGAGGCGCAGAAAGCGGCGAGGGATAATAAAGAAAAGTGTTTTCTATTATGTATTGAATTTATATTTACACTATGCAGCTTTATTAGGATATACACCTCGAAGCTACACCCTAAGGCGCAATGGGCAACATATTAAGATATAACATTATATAAGATTATAATCTAAAAACACCATATAATCTTAAAATTACATTACATTACATTCTGTTAGTACAATTCCACTGAAAAAACAGCAACAATTAATTCATATTAAAAAGGATATTGAAGCATTTTAGTGATATATATTTGGTCAAAAAGTCTTCTCATTGATTTCTTTCTGTTAGAACTATTAATACTGGAGCAAAGCTGAATTGCAGGAGAATGCTCCCTATACCCTTCAATGTTCTAAAAAACTTAAGGTAGAGCTAGAGGTTCAAACGAGTCAAGCCACTCGCGAGCTACTCGAGTTTGGCCGGAAAAAAAGCTAGAAACGAGCCAAGCTTAAACGAGGTCAAGCACGAGACCAAGCTTAAAAACAAGATCATAAACGAGCCCGAGCTTTGCTTATCGAGTTTGAGCCGGTTCATGAGCCAAAACGAGTCGGTTGTTTATATAATTTCTTATATATTTAAATGAAAATAATGAATCTTTATAAAATCATGAAAATAAATTAAAATACTAATTATAATTAGTATGATTTAATTAATAAATAATAAACGCGCCAAGCTCGAGCTTAAAAAAACTACCTACGAGTCGAGCTCGAGCTTAGATCGACTCGGCTCGTTGCACCCCTAGAGCTTAGAAGATCAAATGGTCTCACTAAGGTTTACCTTGATATATGATATATCAAAATATACAAAGGTCAAGTTCTGATAGAAAAAGATTCTAAATGATTAAATTTATTATTTGATCCATCAGCTATATGAAGCATGGACAGGTGTCCGTGTGCTTAACACTGACAAGCACAACCTTTTCCAACCATATTATTGACCCAAATATCAAACATGATAAAATTATCACTAAAATAATCATTTGAAATATTCAGCAAGCGTATGAAAATTTTAAGAAGTTTAGTAACCTGAATAAGATACCATATTATATTACATATCTTCAAATTAATTAATACCTAGTTTTATGTCTAATAGTTCATGTACATGTAGTAAGAGACATTTCGTGTAATTTATACAGAAAGCTGCAACAAGCTTTGCTCATTAACAATAACAAGAACACTTAATTGATTGTATATCTAACAATCTGGATGTAAAGGCATCCAGTTTCTTCTTACTGTTATTTCAAGATTTAAAAAAAAATGTGGTTTGAAAACAGTCATTGTGCACTAAAAATACAAAGGAGGCTAAACTCAAACATTATAGCAGGAAGATATACACTAAACATATGCATTACGTGAACATGTTCACTTTCATGCTTTCTCCAATTACATATTCGAACATATATACTTAACAAAAAGTAAAGCAACGCTAATATAAACTAAGGTAGGAAGAAAGATTATAGATATATTTTATATTTTCTTTCTCAATTGATATGAAAACCTGATAATCTCTCCTATAGAGATGTTACAATAACTGTTGGAAACCAACCATCATATCTGCATAAATATTATGATGGTTTATAAATTAAAAATCTAATCTTGAAAATCTTTAAACTAATACCAAAACCAAAACCAACATCCAATGTCGAAATTGTTAAGGGACGCTCTCTTCTTTTGAACAATGAGTTTTCTTTCCCCCTTTGTTTTTGACATCTGAAAATTATTAAAAACAAAGAAGCATAGTAACTAACCTGTAACTTGAGTCCATCTGAATGATTAAACACGAATAACGATTCCGTCATCATCATCCCCACCAGCACGGCATTGGTTTCACTTTCAACCATAACTGAAATAACAACTAACCAAGTGATTCACGTAATAAAAGTTATAGGAAGTAACTGATTATAGCAGGGAAGGAGGAGAGACGGGAGATTAAATTGAAAGGTACCTTTATGATGAAGAAATCTCGAACCCTAAACAACGGGTCTGTACCCTGCCGCACTCAACTTAACCTCGAGTGGGATGGAAACTGAGGAAGAATTGAAGGCCCTGAATGATAACAGGGAATATGGAAACGACTCCATCATAAATTATCGCTTAAACTGCCAGGTAAATTGTGGTGGTCTTTTGGGTTCTCAACTGATGCAAAGGTTAAATGAATGAGTTATGGAGGGTTACAAAAGTGTCAGAAGGTGAAAGGAGCGAGGGGTAGAAAGGGAATGTGATTTTAGTTCTTAAGTAAAAGTAGGTGGGTGAAATGTCTAGATTACCCTTTAAAGTGTCTTAGATGTCACAAACATTCCTATAATACCCTTACTAAATAAGCTTTATCCTCTTGTACTTGTTGCTTTAAAAGTTGTAGGTATGACAAAATTACAATATGATACATCACTCCTCCTTTATAATGTACTAGCGGGAATGCCCGCGCGTTGCCGCGGGTAGAATTTTCCTTGTTTTGTTTTAGCCTATACGATTGGATTGTTATATGTTTATTAAATTCATTTTGCGATACATGTAATGTACAAATAATATGATAGCTCCGGATCATATAATTTATGTTTAGCCGGAATTTAGTGTAAACCAAATATCTGAAACAAAAGGCAACGATATAAGGTATGGTAGATGGGTCTATTCCGGAAAGGAGCAACATGGTAAAGAATGAAATTGAAAAGCTGAGTGCATGTAATGTACAAATAATATGATAGCTCCGGATCATATAATTTATGTTTAGCCGGAATTTAGTGTAAGCCAAATATCTGAAACAAAAGGCAACGATATAAGGTATGGTAGATGGGTCTATTCCGGATAGGAGCAACATGGTAAAGAGTGAAATTGAAAAGCTGGGTGAATACGCCGGATGAATCATCTAACTCGCACCACGTGTTCCATTGATAGAAAAGATACTGTAGCACCTTGCAAATTTTACAAAATGTGTGTCATTCTTATTTATAACAACAGTAGCACAATGTTTGGTTGCAAAAAGGTTGCTAGCATGTGTTTTTGGAGAAAAAACGAGAAGCATATTAGTCTTCATAGCACTGACTTTGGGTGTCTTGATTGCTGATGATATCATTTGTTAGACCATGTGTAGTGGGGTAGAAAAAATTTAAGGGCCCCTCAGTGATTGGTCCACGTGACAGCAGAGTCAGCATGGGGCTTTAATTCAAAGTTGCGGTGTAGTGGGGGCGCGAATTTATTTCTATTTTTTAAATAAAAAATAATAAAAAAATAAGAGTATGAGAAAGTAAGAGAGAGAGTGAGGTGTAGAAAGATGATTGGTTGGTTTTTGTGATGTCCGGCACTATAACGAAAACGCCCTGGCCACTTTTTGTGCCATGGCGCCCCACCGTAACGGTGTAGGGGGCGCTATCTTTTGTTTCACGCTCCGGTACATATGGTCTTAAAGGGAGTGAATTGCATGATACTGAATGGTATATTGGTTCATATATTGTATGAATATGCCTGTTATTTCATATGTGACATAAAAATTCTTGTAATGCAAAATAGTAGTCATGCTCAACAAATCCAACATAGTGGCTTTGAATATTAGGACGATACATATATTCATTTATATTACATAATACCACATTTTCCACAAGTGTTTTCAAGCAAACTTGGGTGTACAAGCATGTGGCACAACATAATTTAGCAAAAAAAAAAAAAAATGCTGTCATTTTTCAAAATAAAAGTTTTGAGTTTCTAGTACTTTTTTTTAAATGAAGGATGCCTCATATACATGATGCGCACACTTTGCACATTACACATTGCACATCACGCAATGACTTTTTGAGCCAAACAATCCCAATTTCACAATAAGCAGTGCAGACACAAGACACATTTATAAACCTAATAAATAAAAATCAAACTGTAATATAATCAAGGGCTCCGAAACCACAAACCGGTAGCCAACAGCTAATGAATTCAACTTCCTTGAACAACAACACTAAGCATCTATCTTTACACAACTATAAACACTCGTCCACAAGCTCAACTCCCAAACCTATTTACTTAATGTAAACTGAAACATAATCAATGGCTCCAAAACTGCCCACGGACACCTAACACCTAACACAATGAGCAAAGTTTAAAAGAACGGAATCGAGGCTCGATCTGATTATTAGACTGCTACTACTTCAGGCAGCAAACACACATCCAAACACTGTCTTTTGCAGCCAGCTTTATTATAGTTAACTATCTGAATCGAATGTCAGTATCGATATCGCATTCAAACCCATATCCAATTTCCAAACAACCTCAAAACAAGTAAAGATAGAAATAGAGACCTTTATGCAAAGTTAAATACAAGAATCAAGCAGAATTACTTACATTTGTAGGAGAAACATCAATCCATGAACTGGACCTTCGTGACCGCTAAGAACATCCAACATTCGACCCGTCTTCATCGACCAAACAAAAATCTAGAAAAGAACAGATTACTTGACATTATAAAACTTTCTACACAAGAGAGATAACTTTTTGTTAAAAACTACATTATACAACCAATACCTCAAATGAATCAAGTGTTCCAGCACAAATCACTTCACCACTTTGATCTGATGCCAAAGAAACAAACTGTCTAGACGAAGGAGTTGTAAACATCCTAAAATTTCTATAACGACACAGATCCCATGCACGAACAGTGCCATCTAAAGATGCACTCAGTAAACAGTGGTTGCTAGCCATGAAATGAAGTGTAGTAACTGCATTTGTATACTCAGAAATTGTCACAAAACAGAACCCTGATGACACTGTCCAAACTTATACAAAATATGAATATCAATATTATATCAAATAATATAATGTGCTCTTCCAATCTAAAAAATGTACATCGGATACCTTGATTATATTATCATCTGCACCAGTAGCCAACAGTTGCGAATCATGCGAATATGCAATCATATTAACATCAAAATAATGCCCCTGCTTCTTCAATATATAACTCTACGACTTCCACTCCCACACAAGCAACTACCCAAGCTTCGCACACCCTAATGTCAACCAATTCCCAACCTCATTAAAAGTCGCCGTTGTAATCTTCTCCCTCGATATCGACAACAAGTGTATACAAACAAAATCCGGCATCTGGTACAGCCCAAACACCCCATTCGAAAGCCCCACCACCACCATCTCCATCCCCCTATGATAATCGCAAGCCGACGTCTGCAAAAAAAAATCCTTCTTCACCAATTCCCACTTCCCTTCACTCAACAAACTTAACCCTTCTCGAGGCAGAATTAAAAAATAAAAATAAAAATTATATATCTTATAAAAAATAAAATAACATCAAAACATCAAAAAACACACATCAAAATAAAATATATGACATAGAAAGTCTAAAATATCAAAAAACACACACAACCCCACGAGGCAAGTTTTGTTAGCGCCCCAGCCCTTTGCGGCGCACGTACAAAATAACCACATGAGGTGCCACCTCAGACATCGTAATTCAGTAGGAGTCATTCCTGGTCTGTAATCATAACTTTATTGCCACATTCGAGGACCTGCCGAGTATCTCGACGTTTTGCACCATTCACGGGAATCATTAATGTGAATGACATCAGCAGACGGGTACGGACGGTTTTTGATTGAAGTACGGTCGAGCGGATTCGAGGCAACATCTTAAAAGAGCAGCACCATTTAGGGTGCAAGTAGATGCTGGAAAACACAAACAAACTCGCCAATAGTATCACCCTTTCGAACCTTCGAAGCCAAACAAGTAAAAAAAGAGTTCCATGGTTGATGAGAAATATTAAGAAATATAATGTCATTTAACAGGGGTTAATAAAGAAAATTTAGACACAGCATAAACCTTCAACACTCGCAGATGACCTGCTTCATCCCAGTAACTATAAGTAATTTCAAGCGACTCATCTACAATGCAATTAAAATATGACTAAAGATACCATTTTTGATATTTCAATACAACACTAAGATAATGTATTATAAATTAATTTTAATTTGTTCTTGCTCAGGTAGCCATTGTTTCCGCAAACTGACACTCAGCTTGCTCCTCTGTCTCCCTCTCTCACTGAAGGAGTATGATTCACACCACATGGTGACAATTAATCAACTTAAACTTAAAAAAAAAAATTTGTTTCTTTTATTTACCTGGTAAGTGGGTGTTTAAAGCGTGTGTTGGTGGTGGAGGGGGTGGGCACAACTGTAACTTGTAAAAGGGACAGAGAGGCGACGCCTGTCTTGCAGAAAGCAAATTTCTGCTTTGGGATCTTTGCCAAAGCCTCTTTGTCCGAACATACCTGGTTCTGTAGTTTCTGCATAAACAAAACGACAAACAAACAAACAACCAAATTTTATTTACACCATGCGGTTTATGGAAGGTGAGATTAACTACACTTACACTCATCCCATCTTCTTCTTCCCCATTTTCAACATCTCAGAAAACAATAGCCTAGCGTTAGCCTTGACTCTCCTCTTTTTAAGTTTTGTAACTGAAGCTCCTCCTCCCTAAAAGACGACCAATAAAGAAACAAAATAATCAAGCTAAAAAGGTAAACATAAATGCAATAATGCAATTAACCAGATGTTGTGTTCCTCACTCTTGTTGTAGCTTTTGAAGCAGTACTCAATAATGATTCACAAGTATATTCAAACATAAACCAGAACTCATATCTCTAAGAAGCAAGCAAAATGAATCGAATAAAAGTATTCAAATTAATCGTTCACCTTCTCAACATACTGCTCCCTTGTAACTAACCAAACCATTTCCATCTTGAAGGCAGTCTCAAGGAACTGATCAATACAATTCAAAACTATGTCAGTACATGATCAATAGGAATCCGTATGACAATTTTACAGGCTAAATAAATAGGAATAAGTAAAAACAGGGCACAAAACAATGGAAAAATGGTGGACATGCAATCAATTAAAAATAACAGGCACAATTTTAGGAAGAACAAGGAAAGGTAATTCGACTATAAGCTTGAAAGTTTATAATAAAAAAAAGCACAGATTAAAAGAAAAGGCCACACATTGCAAGTCGTAAAAGCTCTTTGCCTCTTTCCTATATCAATAGAAACAACCAATTATAAATCACACCTTGCTACACAGGTATTTCAGTTTTTATCAAAGTACTAACCCCTGCTAAACCTTCTTGTGTATTCCAAAGAACAATTTGCTCGATTCCATTCCAGTAAATAGTGTATCCAGTTTCTTTCTCATATCATCCGAAGCTCCTGCAAAATTCAATCGTGAGGAACACCAAACATGTTAAACTCCTAGTAAACATCAGTAACATTAATCAACATAAAAGAAACCCCAAATCAGATTGGATTGATAACATACACACACAATTAAACTAAACCCTAAAATCAATTGAAGCTAATTAGCTATGTTAAATCAAGTAATAAAAATCAATGACCTGATGAAACCTAATTATTTACTCAAATAGCAAATATTAATCAATAGACGTAGAGAATGAAAATATTTACCAATTGATGTGAAAAGTAACAGAGACCTATAATTCAACAAAAACGCAAATTATCAACAACAAATTATCATTATCAATTATCAAATAAAACGCAATGGGAAACCAAATGAAAACAAAGTTACCTTAAGAAGACGACTGTATAGAACTGCTGGTGAGAGAATCAGCAAGTATTCAACAAAAAGCTGGGAAATTGTGCTTTACTGATTCAGCAAAGACCTGGGAAATTTTGGTTAGTGATATAGCAATGATTTGAGGTTCAAGAATCAAATTTATGGGTATAATTCGTAACTGAAGTCTTCAAGTTGTTTGAGCAAAAAGGGGAACCCAAATAAAACGAAATTAACAGGGCAGACATCGCCTCAAACCACCACCCAAATAGAATCACCAACAATCGAACCCTAAATACTAAACCATTACAACTAACGTCTTCATTGCAGCCATCCGTTTCAATTACCCCTCGATGAAGAGTTTCATTAAGCAGGGACAATTAGGGGGTGGGGGGTTCGAATTCAATTCCGTAATTACTGTCTTCAATTGGAAATCAGTTACAAGATTGTTGGTTGAAACAACTTTCATTATGAAAGCTGAAACACATTAATTTTGCAGTGGTTAGGAAGAGGGTGGGGGCATTAAGGGAAACAATTTTATACTTTTAACTAAAATGTGAATACAAATTTACTAATGCACCCTTCTTTGTGTCTTAATGTTCCACAAAGTTCCAATTATACCCCCATTATGTAAGCATAAATCACTTGTGCATGTTGCTTCTTAAGTTATACGGAATTGAAAATTACTATCCTAGCCGTCACTCCTCCTTAATAAGATAATATAGATTATAGATTATAGATGATTCATAGACATGAAAGATATTGCCATACCGTGATGTGTCTTTCTCTCTCTTCTCTTATCATTAGCTTTTCTCATATATCTACTCTAAAATCCACAACCCTTCTAACAGAAAAAAATAATTTAATACTATATATTGTTAGATTTAGAAGAAAAAAAAATGTACACCTTGAGGACTGTGTTTTAGTCCACTTTTATCTCTGGCTCCCTTCTTATATATATGTCTTCTTAACCGGCACCAAATAAATAATTTTCAAAAACTTTGATACCTTGCATTCTGCTCTCTTTCCGTCTTTGAATTTTGAAAACGAATTTTCACCTCACCTTCAAATTTATACTCATGCTTCACAAGTTGTATACTACATGGATGACATGACATGCACCTTCCAAGAACTCATATAATTTTTTCACTCATGTTCTTATATTATGCATAGGAAACTAATGTCATTGTCATTTTAACTTCCCATTTTCATTAGCTGGAAAGTTTGACTTTGAAACCTATTGCATGGTCCGTTTGGTGCTCTAAAAGCTTTATGACATCTTATTCCTTTGAAAACATTTTGACAATCACATTTTTTTTAAATGTTCTGTCATATCTATGAAGCAAACCTTTTTCGACTGGATCCTTGTCAACTTTTGACAGTTTTAAGTTTAAATTCTTGAAGTAACTTTTAATACCACCATTTCAGTAATAAAGGGGACAAATCACATACAAATATGCATTTTTGAGTACATTATTGGCTTGTTCATTGTCAAGTGGCGTATTCCGCTTTATTCCTTGAGAGTCTTCATGTAATTCTGACAAACAAATGACATTGTAAGGGGGACGGGGCGTCTCTTGATTTGGTCACGGGTATCCACTACCAGCATGGTAACACCGCCGCCACCCATGCTGGTAGTGGTCCTGTGAACCATTTTGCTGGTTCTTTTTACCGCACGGTAAGCACGATATTCAATGCGAAGATCCAATCTTTCTTTCTCTCTCCGTTGACCGTCCTTTGACCACCACTACACCGTCCAGCCGACACCCCATGCGTGTACATATATATAGTTTTTCTTTCCGGCGAGTGTTGGTTTTGCAGGCGGAGATACAGTGAAATGAAGAAGAAGACCATTTTAGTTTGATTTTTTAATGTTAAAATAGTAATAAAGTATATCTTCTTTGTCTTTTATTGTATTTAAATACAATTTTTTTAATATATGCGGGCAAAAATATGGAGTGAGAATTTTACACCTCATTTTAGTTTTTAATAACAATTATTATTATTATATTATTGTTGAGTAAAGAATCAGTGGAATGTTGCCTCTAAAAAACGGTTTCAGTGAAGTGATGTGACAGTGTAGAATTGATTGAAATCAGTGAAGTTAAAAAATCTCACGGGTAGTGCCCCTCCCCCTTAAATAAAGTATCCATGGGTAGACACAAAAGTTTAAGTTTTGACTAAAAGTGATCATTCACGAGACACAAAAGTCTATTAAAGAAGGCATGATGATTGATTCTATAACACCCTAAAATTTTTAAACCGTATTTTGTGATAATATAAGCATACGGAGCTTTTTACTGAACCGCATGAAACGCGACTTATACGAATTTCCTATCTAGGGAAATTAACCCCGTTAACCTTATTAGCTAAACAAGGCTAAACCAATTTCATGAAGCTAACTCGATTAGTGCTCTTAACTAGAAAATACTTGACAAAAGATGAGACGGGCTATACTTGCTAAATAACCAAACTTGAGTTTGGTGAATACTTATAAAAAAAAAGGAGAAAACACAAAACAAAAACTCAACCTCCTCAATGTTGATTGATCATTACACACACTAAAACACGCACTTAAGCTCAAACTCAAGAACAAGCGTGAATCAGGGCCAAATCAAAAGGGTTTTGCTTGCATTAGCTCTAAAACGAATCACCCAAGCATAATACACACCAAGGTAACCTTTTATTTTGCTAATTTTGATGATAGGTTCATGCTTGATTATGATGAAAATCATGGGTTGTTATACAACTTGAAATTGTTGTTTGATAATGGTTCATTTTGAGTTAGGGGACCATAAACACACTTAATTTGGTTAAACGAATGTGATAATTTGCTTCAATAAAAGGGTTTGTATTAAGGCTCTATTATGTAGAAATGGGTTTAGTCAAAAGGATGGGAACCCCTTCTGAGAGGATCGATGGCATCACCAAATGTATGCTTTATTTGTGAAATCTCTAATTAGAGGGTTAATTTACATACTAGACATGTTAATCTTGGTCAACGGTGGATCCATGAGGTAGTCATAAAATTAAAGTTAGGAAAATGACGCCCACAAGGTGTTTGATAAAATGCCCCAATGAAACTCGTTTTCATTTGGGCATACTTAAGGCATTGATAAGCTTGGTCAAAACTTGTGTGGTCAAATGACTAATGTCTAAGAGCATGATTTTAATCACTGGTGTGGATTACACATCTAGGTGCGAGTATAAGAAACTTCGTTTGGTCAACAAATCTCGGAATGAGGTAAAATGGAAGCACGCATAAGGTAAGTCACTTGATGGCTTAAATCTCAATATTATCGTAGTATGTTTACATGCTTAGTTATACCTTTGTATGTATACATGGAAACTAGTCATTGGAGTGGCTCAAAAGAAACTTAAATGAGAATCATAATTTCATAGAAAACGGCTTTAGATGAAGGTTGTTGATATCCCAATTGGGTTAACAGGTCAATTGGGTAAAACACTAGTTAGACAAGGACCTAAACCGAGGGTCAACGTTATGCCAGTATCGATTTTGTTAGTTGCTTGAGTATATTCATAGACTCTATGTTAAAAATCTCAAGCTAGTCTAGAAGCAAAAAGGGGCGCAAGCTAAGGTAAGTCATAACTATGACTTTTAAATATATGCATACCTTAGAAATTATACCAATGAAGTGTCGTAGGAATTGAGGTTCTAATGTAATTCCCAAGAGACATGAAAAACCTTGAAAATAAGCCGTGTCATGAGTCACATGGGCCGCGCGAGTAAGACCAAGAGAAGTGGCACATGTGGCTATAGACCCGAGGCATCGCCACGGCGGCGAAGTGACTCGGCGACTAAACACCTTATCAAGTTGAGGCTTGATTAGTCGTATGCGAATCACAACCACGAACTATGAGCAAGTAAACTGCATGATCTGTTTACAGTCAACCTTTTCACCAACATTCTACTAATTAGTAACTAGTGGGAATGCCCGCGCGTTGCGGCGGGTTCACATATATTTTGTTGGCTCATAGTTCGGGTTTTGGCCACAAATACTAATTTTACAAGTTATAGCACAACTTGGCTGCAATAGAAGGATGTATTTTTAATTACTTTCATGTCTGGAAAATTTGTATTTTTTTATGGAGAAATGTGAAGGCTGTGAATCTTGATGTGGGAAATCGTTAAAATGAGATTTGTTTTTGATTTGGTTGATTTTGGTAAAAATTAAAAGGCAAAAGGTAAAGTAAAGATATCTACTTTTAGTTTCTTGTATCTTAGATTCTTTCATAAATAAATAAAACAATCAATCATCATGCCAAGGGTGGAGCATCAAGCACCTAAATCATCCTAATAACTTGTCATTGTTTGAGGGACCAGCTTGAAGTTGTTGCATGTCTAGCGATGAACAGTAAGAACAAATAACTATGAATTTTTTTTTGTGGGTAAAAATAGGATGAACAAACATTCAATAACGTAGTCACGGTGAAGATCGTTTAAGATGTTGGGTGTTGAGTAATTTGCGTGCATTGTAGTGTTTGGGTACAAGATTCTCGCGGGTCAGCACCGCAAAACGCTCACCCCTGTATGCAAGCACCCCATTTCATAACAAGTCTACAAACATTTAGAAACCTATATATCTTAGGTAAATTTGACTCATGTCTTCATATATTGTTTTCAACATGTTTAAATCATCATAGAGTTCTACTTCTAATAACACGTATCATAAGACAATGACATATAAAAGAGAGGTATTGTGATTATAAGAAGATTATAAAACAGTTTGCCTTCAATGTACATAGCAATGGGTCAAAAGATCATAACAGGTCATTGTTGCTTCACATATGTAGCAAACCATTCATAAGTGCCAACAACGCCATCGGGAAGAGAAATCTTTGGCTCCCAACCGAGCTTGATGAGGGTTGAGTTATCCTAAGCTTCCTTGGAGTTCCATCAGGCTTCGTACCATCCCACACCAGCGCTCCCTCAAATCCGACATCCTCTTTCAACAACTCTGCAAGTTCTAAACCTCCTTCCCACTTGCCACATTCACTGATTCACACATGCCCCAAACCTGAATAATTTTCCAACAAAATCACCACCAAATCAGCCGGATAATAGACGTGCAAGAACTCATTAAATGGTGAGCCTAAATGAATACCTGGCCATAGTCAAAATAATTTTCTCATGGTGAAAATCGTCATTTGGACCGGGTCGAAATCGCTTCCCACTTGTACTGAATCCTATACGCTTGACACATCTTGATACCAACAATTTTGGCGATAGCGTACAACTCGTTGTTAGGCTCTAAAGGGTGTGTTAACAGAGCATATTCAGATTTGGGTTGAGGCGCATGTTTGGCGTAGATGCAAGAACCCACAATTTAGATATTAAAAAAAAAGATAAATTCTGGACTAAGAAGGTTTGGATTTCAAAAGATGTCATTAAACTAACATAACCATTCTGATTTAAAAAAAAAGTTTGTGAAAGCAATAGCAAATTGAACAGTTTTTACTTTAGTCAACTTTTTGACTAAAGTTGTGTAGAGTTGACTTTTTTTTTGCCATAGTTGACTTTTTCTTACTGTTGCCAATTTGCAGCATATCCAAGATCAAACTTACTTTTCCTTGTAGTTGACCTATAGCAGTCGTCAACTTTTACTAAAACTGAGTTTTTCATGCTCTAATCCAAAACATGTATGACTAATAACGTCTCTTAATTTGATTATATCAATTATATTCCTTGACCGAAAGTGATACAGGCCTTCCTAATGTGACCCAGACCGTTTTGATCGGTAAAAAAGTTGTTTTTTTTACATGTTACCCAGCACGCTTATTTTGATCACTAAATGAATACCTGGCCATAGTCAAGAGCGCTTTTCTTCTCCTTTGGGCCAACTTCTTTACCAATCCAAACAAAAACCTTAGCATGTGTATCTAATATTAAAATATCCTTGTGCAACAAGTCATCTTGATCAAATTTGTAAACTTCTTCGACCTTTAATAGATTAAAAGAAAAAGAGTTATTGTTTAGACATTTGTCACACAACTAAATTAATAAACCAACCAACTATAATTTACCAACTCCAAACCAGCCTCAAATTTTCCTGAATACAATCACCATTCACAAACAAAACAAAAAAATACAAGAAATATGCGTATTGTGCACCGTTGGAAAGATGAAGAAGCCAAATTGAATGACGCACAGATCACGGTTGTAAAAATCCTATCCCTAATACTGATTTGGAACCAATTAAACGAATAGAAATCAAAGATAGAATAGATTAACATACTAATGACAATGAAGAAGAGACCATGGTTGAGATCGGAGCAGAGGGCTTCATCACCAAAGTTTGTTGCATCATGGCCTCTTAATTTACCTGAATAATGCAATGAAACTGTAGCTTGATAATGAATAGGGAGAGAGTTTAGAGAGTTACGAAGGTATAAAGACATGGAAGCTTTTCGTTTCACTTACCTCTTGATGACAATTAATGGTGAATGATAAACATTAAATTTACAGTGAATGATGCTAGAGGGTGGGTAAAGGGATGGGAGGGGTAGAAAGGGGATAAACTTTTAGGTTTGAACTAAAGGCTTAATATAAAATTACACTAATAACCTTGTAAGTGTCTTAATATGCCTCTAGGTGACTAATTTACCCCTATCAATTAAGCTTTATTAAGTTGTATATGTAGCTTCAAAACTTGTACCCATAACAAAATTACAATCTTAGCCATCACTCCTCCTTTATAATGTATTATAGATTATAGATTATAGATTATAGATTAGTGGTGTGGAACTCTAAACATAAAGGACAAAACATGTAATTCCCCCTTATATTTTTTCTTATATTATATATATATATATATATATATATATTTTAGAAAAGGCCTCTTTAATAAATGTATTAAATCAAATAAATAACAAGATCACTCCAAATAGGTGGTTTTATGCTATGGGTTAAAATGGGTAATGTAAGTTGGGTTGACCAAGCAGCCCCTGCTTATTGTTTTTGAAATTTTTGAACACGTTACAAAAACCATACCATGAAGTATTAACACAGCCCCTACTTATTGTTTTTCAAATATTTCAACTTGTTTGACAAATTTGATTCATGTATATTGTTTACTTCTTAATGCAGGTTGCTAACTACTGCCGTGCGTGTCTTCATATCGCTTTGGAAGATGAATTAAAAGCTCATGAACGAGGAGTAATGTTTAAGGTTTTGGGGGAGTAATACTTCCACTAACTTCTTCATCCACTAACTGAAAACACATGCTTTGTTTTGAGGCAGCAGCAATTGGAAAGCCAATTACATTGAAGCCTGGTGAAGAATCAGGTGTTCCTTCAAGCTATTTCTGTGGGCAATTTGACCCGAAGTTCTCCAAACTAGCTAATTGATATGCTGCTGATCAATATCAATTATCATGTACAGGTATGTTGCTTTCTTGTTGATGGTTTGCATCTGTGGCCGACTTTACACACTCCATATTTTGAACCATTCTATAATCGAGCCTTGACACTCTCGTTCGAATCGTATCTACTGCAGATTTATGCTCATGCCAGCTCTTTTGTGAGTCTTGTGTAAAATTTTGATTACACTTGTTCAATAGAAATGTGAAACTGGTCAAAAGATTACATGTCATCGTTTTAGTAATGACAGTGTATCTACTTCCTATCAAAGAAGTTGGGTTTTTAGTAAGCTTCATTGATGGTCTTGACTTTGGATGTGGTTATTACAAATAAAGTGTAAGCACGACAATGATCAGGTTTTGGTTTGTTTTGACTAATTTGTATCCGGATTGATCTATTAATCAAACAAGTTCAAAATTATAACAAAAAATATATTTTGTAAAAGTATTTTAATCGGTAACTACCAAGTTTCTTTGGTAGGGCTCACAAGCCCCAAACTGGGCAGCCTAATAATCATTTGACACTAATTTACTAAACTAATATAAAACAAGTGAGTAACATGTAAACTTTCTGCAGGCCCAACATCTCTCGACTATCACGTTGTAACTTATCTCTCGACTATCATGTTGTAACTTATCATCACCCCGACCCTAGGTGTTGTGTCTCCCGCCGCATCGCGCGGGTATCACATTTTCTATTTGTTTGCTTAAGAAAGAGCTTACTGGGAGGTATTTTATCTCAAACGCAAAAAAAGATGTCCAACAGAGATGCAAGTTAAACAGCTTGAAAGTTTTTCGAGTCTATTTTTATA
This sequence comes from Ambrosia artemisiifolia, assembly GCA_032199755.1. NCBI lineage: Eukaryota > Viridiplantae > Streptophyta > Magnoliopsida > Asterales > Asteraceae > Ambrosia > Ambrosia artemisiifolia. Next base: position 62,175,508 of record CM063519.1, read on the forward strand.
TATGCAAAGAATATAGAGTGAATGGGTTGGGTTAAATTAAAAGCCCTCTTGAGTTGTGAAAACCCTATGTAAATTTTTTTTTTCCTGATTTTTTCATAATAGCTTTTATATTCAATTTTATTAGTTTTGGTCAAAAAAATCAAAAAAGCGCCGAGTAGATTATTTTGTTACACATATGTTACACAAACTTGGTTTTATCATACGTCAGCATTGTTACATATGTAACATTTGTGTTACGTAATTTTTTTAAAAAAATCTATTCGGTGCTTTTTTGATTTTTTTTGGGCCGAAACTCATAAAATTAAGTATACAAGCTATTCTAAAAAAATTAGAAAAAAACAATGTTGTTACATAGGGTTTTCACGGGTTTCACAACTCAAGAGGGTTTTCACAGGATACTTAGCCTAGAGTGAATAATACATGTTTATTGATCCACCCTGTCCTGAGCTAAAACTTGACCCGTGGTTCCGCTGGAAGAATGCAACTATCTACGTTAAACTGCACCGTTTCCGACTACCATTGTACAAATGTGTTATCTCTTGAATCACCCCCATATCATTATTTAACCTTTTTTTTTGTTTTTTTTAAATATTCATGCACCAATAGTTTCTTGGTAACTTGAGCGGGATAAATATTCATGGGATGGGCTTGAAAGAAAATAACATGATGTAGTAACATAAAGAAACCGGACTTGCAGAATTGTTGACTCACTTTAGTTCCTACACAGCTGCGTGAAACGTGCGATGAAAACATAAACACTGGCGGTAATGCGCGGGCATTCCCACTAGTAACACTAATAATATTTTAGTGGAAGACCAAGATGTTTCGACTAGCCATTAAGAGGGAGGATGGTGGTTAAGAAATATGATATTTTTTTTAATTTCATTTAATTTTTAACCTTTTTATCTTTTGTTTTAATCAATTGTACAATATTTAAGCTATAAAATATAAGTGGAAAAACATACCAGGTATTAAAGCTTAGAAAAACGTCATAAAGCTTGAACGAGAAACTTGAAGATAGGCTTGACCTGAAAAATTAAATATGAGAAGGAAAAAAGAATCAGTGGAGGTGATATGTACATATTGTATGTCTACAACAAGTGCACACAAATATCTTAAACAAAATGGTAACAGAGAAAAAAAAAACTCAAATCAAATTGAAAAAAGAGTAACTAACCCATGGAAGAAAACTACAAAGTATTTCTTACAATAGAGTTTGAAGTATTAAATTGAAAAAAAAAAAAAGAGGAACATATATTAAAGTATATCAATCCACTTTTCAAAATAAGTAATTTAACATACATTACTTTATATCATACCGTTTGTTATGAACTCTATGTTTAACTACACTTTGCTTCATCTTCTTCATTTAGAAAATTATAATTGAATACAAATAAGTTATGATTTCTTTTTGGTACCTCATCCATGAAGTCGAATAGAGTTGGTACGTTAGAGTCGCCGAAAGTCGAGACACCGGTAACTATATGTTTATGTTTATGTCGTGTTTTGGTGCTCGGCTTAGGTGGTACACGAACAAGATGGAGATTAGAGTTGTAAACGGAGGTTGTAAAGAGAGATAAATAGATAGATAGATAGAGAGAGAGTTGAGTTGCTGTTGTGAATGTAGACAACTCTTTGTATATATGTTTATAAAGGCAAACGAGGGGTAGAATTACTAGTAAAGAGAGAAAGATGAAACTAATTGATCGAACATTTTTTCTTATGAACAGAAGAGGTGGGTTAAGCGGAGGAAAAGTTGCATAGATGTGAAAAGCAGAAAGTGAATAGATAAGACAATGAATCACGCCCTTTTATCTTTAAAAATGTTATAAAAATTGTGACTTTGTTGAAACACCTCTCCCACACTATCTCTATACACACACACACACATATATATATTGTATGTATATGTAGAGAGAGAGAAATTGAGAGGTGTACCAATTTTAACACATGCAAAAAAGTAACAACCTGCAAGAAAGACTGAAAATTGTACAACTCCTTTTTGCTCGAGTACAAAGTAACAAGTCTGACAATTGGTGGAGTGATTTTAACCCAATTATTTAAGGGCTTTTGGTACACCTTCACTCCGTTAAATATGGACCATCGGAGACTGGGACCAAAAGATTCAGGTCTGGCTAATAAGTCCATACTTCTTTTAGTTTTAAATGTTAATTATTTGTCGGTACTCGGCAAGCTAGTGTCTGGATAATAAGTACATACTTCTTTTAGATGATTTTACTTTTAATGAAAATTCAAGATAAAAACAAACCATTCAAAATTAAAAATTGGTAAAGTAAAAAAAATGTAATACATAGAAATAGAGGTGTACAAAAATCCGGTTTGGATTTCCAACGGCACCACATGAAAAACCGGTTTGACACAAACCGGTCCAACTTGATTCAACCCGCAGGTTTGTATACTGGTTCAATATTTCATCAGCGAAACCTGTTTGGACCGGAACCGGTTTGGGGTAAAAAACGAACTGTACACCTCAACATAGAAATGAGAAATTATGGCGCATAACTCATGAATGGGTTTGGACAGTGGACTGGAAAGGAGTGAATGTATCTTAAACATCAGCTTGACCCAATTGTCTCATAACGCCTGAATATTGGGCTTAAGGCCTTCAAGAGTCCAAGGCCCAAGGACAAGTTATTAGGCCCAAATCTGGCCACTTTGGTGTAAAAATACTAAAATTAATCTATTCAAGGATTGGATAACAAGCCCAACATATGAACTTTTAAATGTTAATCCTGTTTGTCCAATTATCAAAAAAGAAAATTATGGTTTTCTTTATTTTGTATTTCATAAATGAATTTAAACAGAAACTTTATGATATATATACCTTAAAAAATTCAATACAAGTCATATGTTTCGATTTTACGCTATTTATCAAAATAAAATATACGCCAACATTTTTTGTGTTTAATGGCAGTTGATGAGAGTAAAATATAGTATTTAATTAAATGATATTTTTAAAAAAGTATTTTTTATGCCGAGTTATGAAAGTGCAATATATATATCCGCTACATAAAGTAACATAAAAGATACAATGATATAACAAAACTTCTAAAAACTACATACTAAAAATCCAAAAAGTCGAAAACCTAAAAACTAAGATCGTGGATTTCGATGAGACAGTTTCAATACCACTCAAATAAGTTCAATTGGACTCCGTTTGATACCCAGCGTATTTGATCCTACCGCTAATTCTATATAGTAAAAAAAATATTAAATTAAACAGGCTTACTTCGTATTACCCGACATTGATTTTGTTTTCTCCTAAACTATCATTTCTATCGAAACCACAACTCAATCCACAATTTCCTTCAATTCAATTCATTGCATCTATATATACACTTCCATACATATATAAATGCATGCATGCATGTACCATCCATGCACATCCTTAATTATATATGTGTATAGTATATCCATAATCCATCTATCTATATGTATATATGATTCAAAGACATGAAAGATGTGTCCATCCAATCAAGAATATCATCCATACCCAAATGTTTCTTTCTCTCTCTCCTCCTCCCTCTCTCTTTCCTCATCTTTCTCTCTCTAAAATCCACAACCTTTCCAACCAAACCCGCCATCGAAGAAGCCGGGTCGGGTCTCAAGATCCGACCCGGATACACCTCCTACGACAACTACATCCACCACCAACTCCACAAAACCACCAACCCAAAGCTCCGAAAAATATGGACGACCCGAGATTGGGACCGAAAGATTCGGGTCTTCAAACAATTCTTTTCGGATCTAAAACACAAAAAGTTATTATCCAATTCATCTAAAGCTCTTTGTGTTGGGGCTCGGGTCGGGCAGGAAGTGGAGGCATTGAAACGGGTCGGAGTGTGGGATTCGGTCGGGTTGGATTTGGTACCATACCCGCCACTTGTGATAAAGGGTGACTTTCATTATCAACCGTTCGATGATGAGACGTTTGACTTTGAGTTTTCGAATGTGTTTGACCATGCATTGTATCCGGAGAAGTTTGTGGGGGAGATCCAACGGACGTTAAAGGTTGATGGTGTGTGTGTTTTACACGTGGCGGTAGATAGACGGTCGGATAAGTACTCGGCCAATGATTTGTATAGTGTTGAACCGTTGATTAAGTTGTTTAATGGGTCGGAGTTTGTTTATTCGAGGAAAGTTGATGGGTTTGGGTTGGATACTGAAGTGGTGTTAAGGAAAAGGAAGCCAAGATAATGGGTCGGATTTTATTATTATTATCTTTTTAAAGTTGTTTAATGGGTCGGATTTTATTATTATTATTTTTTTTTATCTTTTACTTATTTTTATTTCCTTGATGTTCAAAAGTATGTGTGTTTTATTTGACATGCTATTATATTTGTTTTAATTTTGAAAGGTTTAATATTGCAAAATGATAAGATATTTTTCATTTAGCATAAAAGAACTTTCGAGATCTTCTCCAAGTTGAGGTTAAGGAAATTCGTGGACGAATTGGAAGAGAGAAGAGGGATGTGTCCATACCGACAATGAGAGAAGGCAATTGCAAGGGCGCGGAATTTAAAGGGCTAGGAGGTGCTCAGACCCCCCCTGATTTTTGGCGTAGTGGTAGAAATTTACAATTTACATAGGTAAATTGACTCCAGGTTGAGTCTGGCCCCCGCCGATTTGATCTTCCGGCCACTACTGATAAAAAAATTGAGTCCGGCCCCCTCTGATTTGAGAACCAAGCTCCATTAGAGATGGTAATTAAAGAATGTTGTCATTATGATCTGTTATGATTCTTTAAATGTTTAAGTATGTACATAAACCTCTGAATTTATTTAAAATACATACACATGTAAAAAGTGACGATAAATGGGAGCTAGCGTATTCATTTTATATGAAGAGACTCCATACATAGTTTGTATAGACGTAAACACTACTTAATCAATTTCTAACCATTATGGATACTGATGACGTGGGTAGCTTAAAGGAAAAACGAATAACTAATATTATTGAACAAACGCTTGAAAGGTTGGAGCCTACAAGGGTTCTACAACCGGTGGTGACACAAAGTCAAAAAATGACTTGTCACGTCGTCCCTTTCATCGAGTCAAACAAACAAGACTGATGGAGTAACATCAGCCTATAGACCGCAGGTCCATAGCATCCTCTTGCTTTTTGTGGCATGTCCTTTTGTTGTAAGCAGGATCAAGGTTTTATGCTTTCTTCTTTGAGAAGATCCTTTCTCTATAAAAGAGAAGCTCAGGATCAGATTTACACACACAAAATCTATCACTCTCTTCTCACTCTAAATTATTCTCTTGGTCCCTCACGTGTGGAGAACAATTCTCTTCACTCGAGTTCCAAGATCTTCTACTTCTGATCTCGAGTTTATCTCAGATCAGAACCAAAAAGCATACATAATAAATAATCCAAGCCTTGAACCTCCTTCTACGTTTGCAACGTAGAAGGACACCACGACCTGCGTTAGGCAGATCGAAACCCTTGAACCTTTGAACCTCCCTTGTGACTCAGGACTATTGTTAGGCAGATATTTGTTGTAGCAACAAGTTGGCGCCCACCGTGGGGCTGCGCCATTTTCTTTACTTGAAATAAGTTGTGTAGCTCCGACTCTCTCTATGTCTGACCCTGAGTCTACAGAGGAGGTCAACCAGATCTCCCCTAGCACAGATCAGACCTCTCCTGCCAGATCTGTGTCCTTTTCCACTCCCGGAGGAACTTCAGCTGGGACTCAGTCCCCACCTGCTAACACAGCATCTGCAAACCTGCAAACTCCACCTCCCACTCGTTCTGGGGTAATGTCTCCTCTCCCTGATCTTACACAAACTCCACCCCGTATAGATCTTACCCCTGAAGGAGTGGAGAGAAACTTCTTGCAGCTAAGGTCTCTCCTGAACCAGTACGTTATGAGGGAAAGAGACAAAGGAATCCGTCTCCGACTGGATTATGACGAGGAAGAAGAGATCTCACTCTCTCCTATACCTTCTCCTCCTCTCACTGCTACCTATGGACGCAGACAGTCACCCAGAAACAATAATGCTGGACCCAGCAGCACTCACACTGCTTCCCACTATGAAGCAAGGTCCAGTCCTACTGCGTTCCCCTTGTTCACCACTCAAGCTGCCACTACCCGGCATGCCTTTGGGACACGAGCTGACTCTGGATCAACTCCTGCAGTCACCAATGTCCAGTGTCCCACCTCCAACTGCTACTTCCTGGGAGCAGGCTATGGCCTCACTTCCCATGGCCAGAAGCGCCTCTATGAGTCTCCCAGTGGCTACCAACACTGTAGTATCCGAAGGCATTCAAGGCTTCAACCTTATGCCTTACATGATATCTCAAATGATGGCTAACTTCCCTTGGCAGCAGCTCATTAGCCAAGCCATCGCTGAACAACAAGGAAACACTGGAAGGGTCACCAACAACAGGGTTGAACATACCGTCAACCAACCCTACAAGCCGAACAGCTTGTCTTGCTTCTCACCTGAGATAGCAGATTATGATTTTCCCAACAAGTTGAAGATGCCAGCCCATATAAGAACGTACGATGGCACTGATGACCCAGAAGATCACCTCCAGATCTTCTCGGGAGCTGCCAGAATCGAAAAATGGGGTGACCCCGAATGTTGCTTAATGTTCATGCAAACCCTTGTTGGATCTGCACGAATCTGGTTCAACGGTTTAGCAACTGGAAGCATCCGAACCTTTGACGAGCTTGGTAAAGGGTTCCTGGCCAACTTCTCACAACAAAGACGTTGTGTCAAGGATGCAACCGTTATCTTCCAGATCAAACAAAAAGATGATGAAAGCTTGAAGAGCTTCATTGAAAGGTACAAGAAAGAAGGCCTCACTTATGTCGGTGCTGATGAAAAAATGAAGGTTGCAGGGTTCATGAATGCTATCAACTCGAAGTATTTAACTAGGGAGTTCAACAAAAGTCTCCCTAGAACCCTTGAAGAGGCCTTAGAAAGAGCTGAAGCTCACATTCGAGGAGAAGAGGCTGTGGATATCAAGGAACAAAGGAAAAGAGGTTCCAGCTGGAGGAGCAACAGTCCTTCCCGAAAAAGGAGCAATTATGGCACATATGACAAAAGGTCCAGAGGATCTGAGTCACGAAGGTCTGAAAGCAGGAACCCTCCAAGCAGAGACAGGAACGTCAATTTCACAGCACTCACCAAAACTCCTCAAGAAATTCTAGCCACCGAAGAAGTCAAACACACCTTCAGACCTCCTCGTCCCTTACCAAGAAGTAAAAGAAACGAGAACTCAAGCCAGTACTGTGAGTTTCACGAAGAGAAGGGACACCACACCAACGACTGCTTCCAACTCAAGAAAAGGATCGAGGAAGCTGTCAAGTCCGGAGAACTGGCCCACCTGGTCAAGGGTGTGAAAGAGAACATGGCAGATGGTAAAAAGAAAGATGTTGCCATGGTCTTCGTTGAGAATGAAGCCCCAAGTAAAAGGCAAAGATTGGAAGATTGGGAACGACAAGGCATCTACTTCCCTTACACTAAGGGAGAAAAGCACTGTGATCCACTCGTGCTTGAAGCCTTCGTAGGTTCCACCAAAACACAAAAGGCCTACATAGACACTGGAGCTGCCACTGAAATAATGTTCGCCAAGTACTTCAACCTTCTAAGCCCCGAAGAACGCTCCATGCTACGCCCTGCTGAAGCTGCCATAAAAGGTATCGCTGACATACCTATCAAGCCTTTGGGCGAACTAACACTTGACGTAACCTTTTCTGATGGTCAACTACGAAGGACTGAACCACTAACCTTCGTGGTTTTGGACCTGCCATCTAGTTATGACGTTATCATTGGAAGGCCTGGGGTGGTAGTCTTTGACATGACTGTCTCCATTAGCCGAAAGAGTGCAAAGTTCCCAACCAAAGATGGTGTTGGAACCCTCCAACCTTCCACTACAGTACTAACCATCAACGAGGACCACAACAAACTTGGTCTCAGCATCAACCCCAGGTATCCTGATCAAAGGGTACGAGTCAACACAGCCCTTCCTGGTGACACTCTCACTAGGCTTGAAGGGTTGCTAAAAGATAACATGGACGTCTTCGCCTGGTGCCCAAGTGACATGACAGGGATCCCACGAGACATTGCCGAACATGAACTAAGGATCCCTTCCAATGTCAAACCAGTTGTCCAAAAGAAAAGAAGTCTTGCCCCAGAACGAAGCAAAGCTGCATGCCAAGAGGTTGACAAGTTAGTTGAAGCAGGTATCCTTCGAGAGGTGAAATATCAATCATGGGTTGCAAACCCTGTGATGGTTAGAAAGCCTGATGATTCTTGGAGGATGTGTATCGACTTTAAAGACCTCAACAAAGCTTGCCCCAAGGATTGCTATCCTTTGCCCGAGGTTGATCTAAAAATAGACTCGCTTACAGGCTTCCCCTTCAAGTGTTTTCTGGATGCCTACAAAGGTTATCACCAGATACAAATGAAGGAGGAAGACGAAGAAAAAACTGCTTTCCATACTGACAAGGGTATATTCTGTTATAGAAAAATGCCCTTTGGTTTAAAAAATGCAGGTGCAACCTATCAAAGGTTGGTCGACAAGGCTTTTTCCCTGCAGATTGGCAAGAACATGGAAGCTTACGTTGATGATTTGGTCATCAAAAGCAAAAATGAAGATCAAATGCTTGCTGACATACAAGAGACCTTCAACAAACTCAGAGAAATCAACATGAAGCTAAACCCTGTTAAATGTTCCTTTGGTTTCGAAGAAGGAAAGTTTTTGGGTCACGTTGTAGGGAAACAAAGCATAAAGGCCAATCCAAGCAAGGTTCGAGCCATCCTCAACATGAAGTCGCCTCAAACTAAGAAGGAGGTTGAAAGCTTGAATGGTAAACTTGCTGCCTTGAAGCGTTTCGTCTCAAAGCTAGCTGAAAAATCACTGCCATTCTTCAAGACCCTCAAAGGTTGCACCGATAAGAAAGACTTCAGGTGGACGGAAGAAGCAGAGGAAGCCTTCAACAGCATGAAACATCATCTGGCTTCCCTTCCCGCCATCGCAACACCCGAAGCAGGGGAAATGATCTCTGTCTATCTTTCAGTACTGATGAAGCCTTCAGCGCTGTTCTCACCATAGAAAGAGACAAAGCTCAGGTACCCGTTTATTTCTTCAGTAAAACGTTAAAGTTAGCAGAGGTCAAGTACCCTCCTTTGGAAAAATTGGCTTTAGCCTTAGTGCAAACAGCCAGAAGGCTTCGAAGGTACTTTCAAGCACATCCCATACAAGTGGTCACAGACCAACCAATTAAAAATGTGCTTGAAAGACCTGAAACTTCGGGACGACTAGCCAAATGGGCTGTTGAACTAGGTGGACACACAATCACCTACGTCCCAAGAAAAGCAGTCAAAGCACAAGTACTTGCTGACTTCATTGCCGAAATTCCAAAGGTGGAACTGGCTGAGGTTAACATAACCATAGACGAACCTATCGACCCTGAAGCCTGGAAGCTGTACACAGATGGAGCTTCCAATGTTGAAGGGTCAGGGGCTGGCCTTGTGTTAATCAACCCTGAAGGGTTAGAATTTACCTATGCCCTTCGTTTGGAATTTCAGACAACAAACAACGAAGCAGAATATGAAGCCTTGATAGCAGGACTCAAGCTTGCAAAAAAGATGATGGTTCACAAGCTTCAAGTGTTCACCGACTCGTTACTTGTTTCCAACCAGGTGAATGATAGCTACATTGCTAAAGAACCTAACATGAAAAAGTATAGAGAGAAGGCTAAAGAAATCATGAACACCTTCCAATGTTGCAAGATCAAACAGGTCCCAAGGTCTCATAATAAGAAAGCCGATGCTCTTAACAAGCTTGCTTCGTTGAACTTTGCTCACCTTACTAAAAAAGTGCTGGTTGAAGTGATCCAGCATCCTTCAATATCTGAAATGGAGGTTCAAGATGTCATTACTGAAAGTGAACCAAGTTGGATGACTCCATTTGAAAGGTTCCTGCAAAGAGGTGAACTACCCCAAGATCCTGTCGAAGCTGAAAGAATGCGGATCAAGTCTAAGCAATACACAATTCAAGATGACATACTTTATAAAAAGGGTTACTTGGCTCCATTGCTTCGATGTGTTGGTCCTGAGCAAAGCAGGTACTTGATTAAAGAAGTTCATGAAGGAATATGCGGAGCTCATTGTGGTCCAAGATCAGTGGTGGCAAAACTCATGAACCTTGGTTACTTCTGGCCTACTATGCATCGTGATGCGTTAGAACAATTGAAGAAGTGTGAAGCCTGCCAAATCCACGCACCAGTCCCAAAGAGTCCCAAGCATGATTTGGTTCCAATCACTTCAGCATGGCCATTCCACAAATGGGGAATGGATATCGTTGGACCCTTCCCACCTGCCAAAGGAGGGGTCAAATTCTTGTTGGTTGCTGTTGATTACTTCACAAAATGGCCAGAAGTAAAACCGTTGGGAAAGATATCCGGAAAGAAGATAATTGATTTCGTATGGGAAAGTATCATTTGTCGATACGGCCTACCCGGGGTGTTGGTCACAGACAATGGCAAACAGTTTGCAGAAAAACCGTTCAGTGCTTGGTGTAAAGAGTACCGGATTACACAAGTTTTCAGCTCTGTGGCATACCCTCAATCCAACGGGCAGGTTGAAAGGATGAACAGGAGTGTGGTTGAAGGGATCAAGGCCAGGCTGGGTCGTCAAAGGGGAAATTGGTTGGAAGAACTGCCAAGTGTTCTTTGGGCAATCAGAACCACTGAGAAGACAAGTAACAAGAAGACACCCTACAGCCTCACCTTCGGATCCGAAGCAGTCATTCCTGCTGAGATTGGGGTCACCACACCCAGAACCCTTCATGTCGACATCCAGGCTAACGAGCATGAAACATCACTCAATCTTGACCTGCTGGAAGAAGCAAGAGACTCGGCAGCAATAAGAGAAGCCAAATACAAGCAAAAAATGGAGTCTTATTATAATGCCAAGGTCAAGCATGAACGCTTCAAGCCAGGGGACCTGGTTCTCAGAAACAATGATGCAAGCAAGAAAGAAAATCAAGGAAAGCTAGGACCAAAATGGGAAGGCCCCTACACCATCCTTGAGTCTCACAAAGGAGGGTCTTACAAGCTTGCCGACATGGAAGGCAAGAAACTCCCTCGTCACTGGAATGGTAAAAACCTTAAAAGGTTCTTTGTTTAAGATGTAAGACAAGTTGTTCTTTTCAAGAAAGCTATGTAATGCTATCACGTAATGAATGAAAGGATCTATGAATCCTCTTTTGGAAATTTTGTCTTTCTATCCTATAATCAGGTTGAGTACCTAGCAATACACTCCATGGCAAGGGCCATGTAAGGGGATGAGCTCCCAGGCCATTTCGCTCAATAGGTTCGAGGGTTGAACGGACCTATATAAGGGGTGAGTTCCTAAATCAATTCGACTCCATGAGATAAACAAAAATAGTTTTATAAGTCTCATCGCCAGGCTTGAACAACCTACACCAATCGTTCCTTAAGTTTAAAAAACAAACTTACGAAAATGACAAACACTTATATAAGTGTAAATAGGATAGCTGGTGACATGTTTGCCTAGACTACCTTAAGGATGAATGACTGCAGCATTCAACCTTTGAAGGTGCTATCGGATAAACATTCCCAAACAATAACAAAGACAAACAAACACATCACAAAAACAAAACAAGAACGAACAACCATAAAACTTAAGCAAATAACCATAAAGACCTAACATTAACAGGCTTCATACAAAAGCCAAGCAAAGTCATAAATTGTTCAAAGGGCTTCAGCCCACAACCACCAATGAACCACCACAGATAAAAGTGTTTAAGACACGACGACATAGTTAATTGTTTTACAAACCATAGATGCTAAGAAAGCTACGAATAAAGGGTTCAGGCGTCATTACCAGACCCTGAAGGCTTGGAGGCTTCATCCTCATTCCTAGCCTTGACCACTTTAGCTTTCTTCGCCTTCTTTCCCTTCTTGGGCAGTTTCTCAACCAGACCAGCTTCGGAGGCTTCAACACTGGCATCCTTGGAAAGTGTATCAGTCATATCCAAGGTCTCTTCACTATCACCCGAGTGTGCTCTCTTCTTGGAAACAGCCTGAAGCACCTTAGCAGAAACGACTTCATTCAATCCAGCAGGCTTTAACTCCTTCAGCTCCTGTAAAGGTTTCCCATAAAGGGAAGAGACTTGGGACACATAGGGATAGCTGGAGTGTTCCATCTTGAGCACAGTCTCCTTGAAAACATCTAAGGAGTTGGGTTGATAAAGAGGAGATTCTTCCAAGGTTTGACCAGACCCACAAGCTTTGAACCCTGCAACGAAACCAGCATGCTTACCATGGGCCAATAGCTTGGTATACACTTCTCCAAGAGCTGAATTGAACTCCGCAGAATGAAGGAGATAGGTAACAACTTGCTGAAAACCTTCTTCAATCAACCACTTGTTGTCACCTTGAGCAGCAGCAAGTGAGACTTCCAGTTCCTTTTTCTGACTCTCAAAAGCTTTCCTCTCTGCCTCCAAAGCTAGTTGATCTGCTTCTACCTTCAATCTGGCAGCTTCATGCCTTGCCATCTCAGCCTCATGACCCTTCTTCAGTTCATCAATAAGGGCAATCAAAGTGATCTCCTTATCAGCATACTCCTTGGCATCCCTTTTCATATCAGCAATGGACTGCTTCATCTCCTTCTTTTTCTTAGCAAATTCACTATACTCACCCATGACCTTCCTAAACCTGCTAATTCCCTCTGGTAACATGGCTGCCAGATTACAGGTTCCCACCATCATCTTTGCTAAAAGAGCATCATCATCTAAACCCTCAAGGGAAGCCTTGGCACCAGGAGTAGCAAAGTGTGCCAAGACTTCCTCACACACAGCAGAAGACTTGAAATTATCCGTTGCCTTCACATTCCACCTAGGCACATAAACACCCTCTTCATCAAAACTCCCAGACACATCTGTTTCCCTCACCACTTTAACCTTTTTCCCCTTACTCTTCTTCACCACCACATCCACAACAGTATCATCCACCGTCTGATCCTTCCCATCCTCAGAATCTTCAATGTCATCGCTAACAGTTACTGCCTCAGAAAGGTCAGCAGACTTAGCAGCCTTTAGCAATCGCCTGCTTGACCTCCTTGTTGAAGCCTTTGAGGAACTAGCTTTAGCAAATCCCTTGACATTGGGAACGGCAACATAGTTGGTCCCATCATACCGACCCTTCTCGTACTTGGTCAAAGCATCTTCACCATCCGCTGCTTCAGCATCAGTAAACGCAACACCAGAAGCATCATCAGCTTTAATAAAATCCAGAGCAGACATGACTGCAAAATAAACAAAGTATAAGAACCAAGCAAAAAGAAACAATGAAACAAATAGCGAACAAAAACGCATACCCCGATCACCCTTCATTATAACAGGATCTCTACCAGGCTTGTCCCAGCGAGTGCTAACACCAGATAATACTAGAAATGGTTCAGCAAAAGGACGAAGCCTTGAAGGACAGGCTCTAAGAGCAGTTAAAAAGTTATGATCAAGTTCAGATTCTGAGGGTTCTGCCTCATTTAAAACAGCCTCAGGAGACCTCCAAACAGGCTTAAAAGGAAAAATAGAATCAGAAACCCAGAAGAACTTGGTCTTCCATTGACCAACAGTAGTAACATGAGAAGAAAGGAGGTTTGTTTCGGCTGATGACCCCTCGAAGGTGAACCAGTCACCATTCTTAGCAAGACGAAAGAATCGCCTAAACATCAGCAAGGTAGGATCATAACCTAGGGCTCTGCATAGACATTCAAAATGCAACACACGGCCAACGCCATGTGGATGGATTTGACCAAGAGACACCCTATAATATTCAAGTACATTTAAGAGAAAAACAGAGAAGGGATGACGCAGATTTGCAAACTCAAAGTGACGACAATATAAAGCAACAGAACCAGACGGACAATCAGAGACAGCAAGTTGCTTGGCTGGAGCAACAGGATTAAAGGAAAGGTCTATTTCCCACTCAGAACAGAACGATTCAACCTCTTTCTGAGAAAGGGTTGAAAACGTAACGGCCATGTCCTTCTTTGCACCCATTGTGCCTATGAAGGATGATCAGTACACTAGACAAGAAAAAAGGGAACTAACCTGATAATCGAAAAATGACGAAACCCTAATGATGGAAGAGACGGTTGTGAAGAAGAAAGTGAAAAAGTGAGAAGTGATTAAGTAAAATTAAAATGTAAGAGGGGTTAAAAAAGAAAAAAAGGAACGGTTATATTATTTAAATATAACTGTCATAATGACATGCAATAATACAGCCCTGAACAGACTGCCACATGTCACATCAGGGTCCAATCAAAGTTAAAACACTGAATATTAACCGCCTAAATCACAGCGAACCCTCGAACCCTTCAAGCAAGGAACAAATAACAAAAACAGTCAGAAGCTTTCAAGATAACTCGTCAAAACCTTCTGACTTGGGGGGCTGATGACGTGGGTAGCTTAAAGGAAAAACGAATAACTAATATTATTGAACAAACGCTTGAAAGGTTGGAGCCTACAAGGGTTCTACAACCGGTGGTGACACAAAGTCAAAAAATGACTTGTCACGTCGTCCCTTTCATCGAGTCAAACAAACAAGACTGATGGAGTAACATCAGCCTATAGACCGCAGGTCCATAGCATCCTCTTGCTTTTTGTGGCATGTCCTTTTGTTGTAAGCAGGATCAAGGTTTTATGCTTTCTTCTTTGAGAAGATCCTTTCTCTATAAAAGAGAAGCTCAGGATCAGATTTACACACACAAAATCTATCACTCTCTTCTCACTCTAAATTATTCTCTTGGTCCCTCACGTGTGGAGAACAATTCTCTTCACTCGAGTTCCAAGATCTTCTACTTCTGATCTCGAGTTTATCTCAGATCAGAACCAAAAAGCATACATAATAAATAATCCAAGCCTTGAACCTCCTTCTACGTTTGCAACGTAGAAGGACACCACGACCTGCGTTAGGCAGATCGAAACCCTTGAACCTTTGAACCTCCCTTGTGACTCAGGACTATTGTAAGGCAGATATTTGTTGTAGCAACAGATACAAATTCATTTCACAATATAATGATTTAAAAGTATTCACGACAACATTTTTAATGTCACCTCATGAAGTATCACGTTCTGCTAAGAACAATGCACAAATATTTATTTTAAAAAAGTTTAGTGTCTTTTTAAGAGTGGAGAGTGGAGCGTGAAAAATGACGTGGAATTGAGTTTGAAGTGGAGTAAAATCCAGTCGCGAAGTTCAGATTTTAAGTGGAGTAAAATTGCAAAACCAAAAGTGAATTATTTTGCTTGGATGACGATTAACTATAAAATACCATCTGCCGAGATGCTGACTTTCAGAGGGGTCCCCATGGGTGATGGCCTACGTAGAATGTGTGGTATGAGTATTGAAACAACTAATCATTTATTTGCAGGTTGCTTATGGGCTAGAACAGTGTGGTGGAATGTATGTTCATGGTTAAAGATCCCGGATCCGCCTTGGTATGATTCAATTCAACAACTAATTCATCATTGTCTGTCAATCAACGGTGGAGAGAAGAAAAAAGGAGGTCATATACACTATTTTTCTGATGACGATTTGGAAGATTTGGTTGAGAAGAAACGAAAAGATTTTCAAAGGCAGAAATATGACTACGACGAAGGTGGTAGAAGATATTAAAGAAGAAACTCTATGGTGGGTGATAAAAAGATCTAAGATCTCAGGCGTGGACGCAACAAAGTGGTATAAATTCTCATATATTGATTTTGGTTAAAGGTTGGAATCATATAAGGTTAAGGTCTAGTTGTAAGGTTAAAGTCTTCACCAATATAAGGTGATTATGGGGATTCTGTCCGAGTAATCACTGGCTAATTGGGCAGATTGTCAATGTAATGATTCTGTTTGGTGTTGAATAAAAGTTCCGTTGGTTCAAAAAAAAAAAGAGTTCGAAGCCTGGAACACCTCCCTCCCCCCCCCCCCCCCCCCCCCCCCCCCCCCCGGAGTGAAAAAGGGTGTGGCGGGTGGCCCCTTGGCCTTGGGGGGTTTCACCGGCGTGAGGCTTGGGTGGCACTTGAGTTGAAAAGCAATAATTCTAACCTAGCAACTTGAAGAGAAATAATAATCTGAATATAAATCAACATAAATCACAGGTTCATCATCATTCTACAAGCTAAATTGCACATAAACTGCATTTGCTGCTAAAATTCCATTAAAAAAAACAGAGCGCAAATATCATATCACTCTTTCTTCCTAGAATCCTTGAGTTGTCCCCTCTTTCTGATTTTAAGACAGAAATTGTAACGCCAGGCGTCAACTGCAAACTCTGGCAACGAGTAAAGTATGCCCCAAATGAGTTGATGGGGCCAGTAAGGTGTGCACCGTGGCTCGTACCCTAACCACCTCAACCCTGCTTTTGCATAACCTGTTGCTGATGGTACGAAAAACGACGACCTCTTGATTGATGCCATTTTGGTTGCAACATATAAGGGAACCTACAAAGGATAAACCGTTTTCATGTCTGATTATTTGCAAACGAAATAAGTTTATAAGCAATAAACAGATATGCAGTTTTGATAAGCAATCCCAAACACCCATAATCAAAATCGATCGTTTTGTTTTCAAAACAAATCCCAGTGTGAGATACATGTTTAGGGCCTCTAAATCTCAGAGTCGGACCTGGGTCTGTAGTTTATAGGGAACACACAAATAATGAGATCCCAACAAACTTAACCGAAAAACGACAAGTATTACCAAATATTCACAACATATTATCAGAGTCCTCACAATATTAATCTTGATTTCAATAACTTCCTAACATAAACCACCTAATATAATTGAAGCTATAAGTTCGAAAAACTAACACCGCTTTCTAATTTCAAATTTTAAACACTGCAAAATTCTAGTTTTAAAATTTAAAGTTTAAACACAGATGTCTTTGGTATTCTGTATTCATGGTCTAATTCAGTAGGTTATGAACTTATGAATGAGAATTCTTAGCCCAACCACTAACTACCGTTTAGGTAAACCACAAACCAAACTAGTTAGGTTAGGTGGATCGGCCCGAGCATCAAGTTTTACATTTTATTTTTATTTTTTTGCTTTTCTAAATCGTTGTTAATTATAAAAAAAAACTAAATAAATAAATATATGTTAAACAGCCGGCCCAACCAGTTCGGGGGGTTTGGGATTGATTATTCAAAACAGATTATGCGTTTTGGAAAAGCAGGGGTGGAGCTGCTTATAGATTATTGCGTTTTGGTAGCCTAAAAAACTGATTATCTGCGTTTTCAAAACGCACTAAAAATCATATTCAAAACGCAATCCCAAACACCCTCTCGGTTTACATGGCCGGTTCCAAGTTTCGTACATCTGGTCCGATCATAAATCATTAACCAGTAAACCATCAACATTTCTATGAATTAAAACATTTAACAATATACCTGACACTGCACATCAATGCCACTATTCTTGTACTCAACATAAAGACACCTCGAAAACTGATCAACATACCTAAACAAATCAACAACATCAATAATAATCAGTTAATCACAAATCACCATCCCTAACCCATATCCAAAATCAAAATCTTTAATAACAAAAAAAAACATACGCTTTAGTCGCAGCATAAACCGCGTAAAGCGGATCAGAAGGAATAACAATAGCAGCACCAGATCCAATATTAACAATAGCACCTTTCTTCCTCTTAACCATAGCAGGCAACACAGCTTTTGTCACTCTAGTAGTCCCCTCAACATTAACTTTAATCAAATTATTCAACAACTCATCATCAACCTCATGAAAAAACCTAGCATATGGATATGACACACCTGCATTATTAATCAATATCCCTACATCTAACCCTTCAATCACTTCACTAATCTTATTAATCCCTTGTGTTAAATCACCAGCAAGATCAAACACAACTTCTTTGATCTGGGTATGCACAAATTTGGACTTAATCTCAGATGAAACATCAGATAACTTACTTGGGTTTCTACCTACCAAGATTATGTTAAGACCCTGTTTGGCTAATTCAAAGGCAAAGGCTTTACCTATTCCATCTGTTGAACCTGTAACAAGTGCCCAAGATCCATACTTTTTTAGATTTTTTGATGGTCTGAGGAAATTAACGTATACCCATTTCAGGATTGAGGTTATTATCTTTGAAAATGATATGAATCCTAATGAAAAGATGATATTAAGCCATAAAGGTTGGGTTTTTAGGGTTTCCAAGAAAGTGAACAGTGTCATGGTTTGGTTTAGTGAAAAAAATGGTGGAAAAGATTGGATCTAATAAGTTTTTAAAAGGTAGGTATTGTAGATTAGAGGCTTTTATAAGTTGTATAATATGTTTGTTATCAAGTAGTAGGGTAGGGGTGGTGGAGTTGGTTGGAACAATAAAATCTTTTAATGTATTTATTATTATGAGGATAGGCAAACATGTTAGATGGATAACATGTAATTGTTGTGAAGTTGGATGTTGTGGGAACTAGAATTGGATAGTGAATTTAAATTAGTTATTTTAGATTTATTGGTATCAGTTTGGGGTATTGATTGATATCTTTACAGCCTTTGAATTTGGAGGTCATGCGTTCGAGGTAAGGTAAAGTTAGAGATGGAAGATGGTCTACAAGATTGGGTCGAAGTCGGAAATGCATATTTTCATTTCGCATCTCCGTAAGAACATTCTCGTCAAAGGATGTCTTGATTGGTGGATCCCTTATGTGAACGGGAGATATCGCTTTTCCGTCGTCCTTTAAGATCATGTTGTGCAACAACATATAAGCAAACACAATCCCGCTTAAGATTATTTTGTGAGATGAAGGAGAAAAAGATTTGTGAGAATGGTAAAGTTTGTATGATTTTTGGTTAAAAAGAATGAGTAAAAGGGTGAAACTTGTGTTAAAATTGATGGTATTTAAATTGAAAATTAAAGCTTTTTTAATACAAGTCCCAAGAGTAATTTTTTGACCGTTACAACCCATCAACTCTCAACTAGGGATGGCAAAAAAACCCGAGCCCGACGGGTATACCCGATAACCGAAGCATTTGGGACGGGTATACCCGATACCCGACGGGTATGGGACGGGTTTGGTATTGGAAAAAAAATATTTCGCGGGTATGGGACGGGTATGGTATTAGGTGATACCCGACCCGATTACCCGAAATTAAATACCCGTCTACCCGAAATATATACCCGAAAACTTTTAAGTTATATATATATATATATATATATAACTATTTTAAATCAGGTATGTAGATTTGTGTGACTTCACCATATTTAGATTTTTTTTTTCTTAATTCGATTTGTTTTATTGATCTTATTGTTGGGAACTTCTTCATTATACATATTGTCATATTCTCTTCTAGTTTTTATCTGTATATGATCAGTTTGTATTCAAAATATGTTTCCACTTTCTTAATTAGTTAATATTGAACAACTGCTTCTATAACATCAAAAAATGAAATGTTAGTATAGGCACAAAAAAAATGGGGTATACACACACATGCAAATACCAACGGGTATACCCGATACCCGCGGGTTTGCTCTATACCCGATGGGCAATACCCGACAAATACCCGGTGGGTAATGGGACGGGTATGGTATAAGATTTTATAACCGGGTATGGGTTTGGTATTAGCCATACCCGACCCATACCCGACCCGTTGCCATCCCTACTCTCAACTTGTTGCACCAGTCGTCCATAGCCAACCTCCACACCGTCCAGCATTGTGCAAGTATTCCTTTTTAAATGTTTTTCATCATTTAAAACCATTTTATTACTATTTTATTCATGTTCTAAAGTATGTTTTTTTATATATAACGCACCATCAAACATAATACTGGTATGTATATTTCTCCAATGTCCAACTCTCTCTTAAAAAAATTGTGATCATAAATTAGTCTTAAAAATATAACAGAATTAATAGGGAGAAGCTCATTTGATATATATTGTGAATGAATCCTATACATAATTTGTGTATTCTTCTTACATTTATGGTCATTGCACATCTGTTTTTTGATAGTTGGGATGTGTGAAGCGCCATATTATGCCCCCTATCAAATTATTAATTCCATGAGAAGCCATGGGCACAAGAAGGCTAGAGGATAAGATTGTTGCATAACCATAAGCAAGCCCAACAAAGGTGGCCCTGTCATCATACATATAGTACACAAACAAAATGAATAACCAAATTACAAAGTTATAACCATCAACCGTATTGACTGTGAGGGTGTTTGGGATTGATTTTTAAAAAACTTCTGCGTTTTGGAAAAGCAGGGGTGGAGCTGCTTTTAGATTATTGAGTTTTGATAGCCTAAAAATTCATTTCAAAACTCAACCCCAAACACTAAAAACTGATTATTTTCGTTTTCAAAACGCAGTAATCTAAAAATCCATTTCAAAATGCAACCCCAAACTCCCCCTGTGTCTACACTTAGCAAAACAAGTGGGTTAGATAACAGGTCAAAACAAATAAGGTCGAAACGGGAAAATTTGACCCACCAACACTTTTATGTTCAGTAGGTTACCTAAAAAGAAGTTGGTTACCTTATATAAATAAAAAACAGAAGTTGATATCTTCACAAAACGAATAATTAAAAGTTGGTTACCTAAAAAAGACATTACAAATAAGTTTATATCCTCAAAATGGAAAAATTAGTAATATTTGTTACACTTTTTGTGTGATTTGCTCAAAATTTTACCCGTTTGACTTGATGGAGATAATATGACCCAAATTGACCCAACTTTAAGGTTTAAAGGTTTAGAGTTTAGGTAAGTGACTAAAAAACGAGTGCATACCAGATTGCAAAGGAAAACTTCCGACCACTTCCCAAATGCAAAATTCCAAATAACGCAGCAACTCCACTAGCGCTTATCAAGTTGATTCCAAATAGTGGAAGCAATGCACCACGAAATAGGAGTTCCTACGAATTGACACACACGGAAGTTGTAGCTTTTTTGTGAGTTGTATAGTAGTGTTTGTTAAAATAGTTGTAGCTAAAAAGTGTGAAGTGACATAGAAGGAAACACACACATTATTAGGTACATTATTATTGTGAAAGGGTATTTGGTGTTAAATGAATAATACTCTTAAGTTTCTATGCTCTAACCTCACTAATGCCGGGAAGAAATGCCACAATTGCATAATCTAGTGGCTCGAGTGATGTCAACACCTGCATATATACACAATAACGTCAACAAATGATTTTGTAGAGGTGACGATTTCGACCCATTTACTAATTGATAGCATGATTCGGATCATGTCTTATCTCTAACTGGTTAAAGTCTAGGGGGTTAATCATGCAAAAAATAACGTCCGAGGATGAATTTAGAGAGTCCATAGGGCTTTTTTCAACAACTGCCCTATTTTTTAAGCATAAAACCTTAAAAAAACTTTTAATTAACAATTTACATTTAAATTAAAATAATGTTCTAGTATGAATGCATGATACACAAATTATATGTCTAAGATTTATGGAATTTTGGACAGAAAGTGTTTTGGGTTAGCTCAACATTTTCGACCCATTAAATATATTACTCATTTTTGACCCATCACCCAACCCGACCATTTTGCCACCTCTATACCAGAGTTAATATTACAGAATACCTGTTGATTGGATGCCTCACTAGACTCAGCAAAATCAGACCATGTTTTCAGTAGTAATAACCGAGAACCCGATATGAGTATGACTAATCCCGCTATCAGTTGCAGATGCCAAATCTCAAAATTAACTGTAATTAAAAAAGTGCTTTTGACTAATCAGTTTGTATTTTTATAGTCTGTTTGTGGGTCCCATTTCAGACGTAAATGGGACCCACATTCAAATATCCACTTCTTCTCACATCATTTAAATGTAGAATCTAGACACAACAATTATATTTGAAACCCTACATGTTATATCAGAAGAGCAATCAGCTATAGGCCATCCTTGTGATGATGCTAAATGAGAACCCTGCAAAAGACAAGAAGATATGTATATTTTTCTCAAATTTATTTCCTGAAGTCTTCACAAAGTAATAAGTAGATGTGATGTGGCAGGATGGGTCGGGTCAAGGGGTAATCTTGGCCGGAATATCTATTGTTCTTTCCTTGGGTGTAAAACCATGTTTCATACCCGACCAAATGCCCGTCAAGTATATGTCGGGTAATTACCTGTCGAGCATCGGGCATGCCCGTAGGTATCAGGTATTCCCGCTAGTTTCTTAAAAAATACCCATTGGGATTTCGAAATACACTTTTTCCTTACCATTGTAATTTTTATGTTATTAGCAACTACAATGAATTAAAATATGATTAACATACATTTACCATCACTATGAGAAGTTTGAAATATCTATAATATGTAAAATTCATGATAATATAGATCTCAAAACATAAGTTAATGCTTCATATCATAAAAATTATAAGTAGTATTATAAGATACACATTCTAAAAGATAAAAAAAGATAAACAAATAAACTATTAGAATGAAGCATTACTAGACTAGGGGATTAAAAGTTAAAATCAAATTCCAAGTATATGGTTCGAGTAAACGGGTTTATGATTTCGGGTAATAGGGCCAGGTATCACCTAATCCCATACCCGTGAGTCCGTGACCCGTCCCATATCCGCAATAATTTTCAATTAGCATTTAGCAACACATTACATGCTTCTCCAAATCTGATTATTTTGACTAGCGGTAACAAAACCGGCAGCTGGGGCAGATTGGATTACGGGTCAAAACATGTGATTTTATGTGTGAATCAAACGGACCATTTCTGTATATTGTAAATAACTAACATCGCTTACCTGTAATATAATTTTGTTAAAATAAAAATATTCAGGGCAGTGTAACCATTTGAATAGACAGTAAGTGACAGTTGACTAGTTTCATGTCTAGCTAATTCTCCGCATTTGAACCGTTATCAGTAAAATACAACCTGAATTGACCCGCTAAATCTGTAGAAATTAGCACCACTTATTTTTAAGCCTAACTAGTAACAAAATCATAATCATAAACTGTTTTTGCCAACCGATTATTGCAACTTGATTACCTTAAATGCACAACATCCAAATGTCTCCTAACGTGTGCTATATGCATGATCTTGCTAAAAAGTGTGCGTACCAAGATTTTACCTGTCGAATTATTACTCCCATAAAAGTTATGAAACCAGAAGTCAAGGTGCAAGCCTGTAGAACAGAACTTCTAGAAGCAATAGCAACTGTAGCCCGTAACTCCAAATTATTAACTGAATCAGTTGGAGAAGATGTGTCGGAAAATCCATTTTGTTCATCTAGTGAATTTTCGGCAATTTTTGGATTCACGGTCTTTTGTAACTCTTTCGATTTCTTCAACCTTTTAGATGAACTTTTGCTTGCATAAATCCTCGTGTCAACATGAAATTGCTGCGAACGTAAGCGCAAAAAAAAAAAAAAACAATCTGTATTAGTTAGCTATCATACGTTGCAAACTTGCAAAGGTGGCAAGTTCGACTTATTTAGCAATGGTTGATTTGGGTTGTATTTTATCTATAAGCGGTCACATGGGCCAACTGAACAAATTTAGTTAAAAAGAAATTGGGCCAAAAGGACCGAACACGTCAAAATTTATGCTGTGTATAAATTTAACCCATACAACCTCCTATGTGTTGTTTTGAGTCAACCCAACCAATTTCGACTGATGCAGAAAATACTTGTTTGACCCATTATCCAAATCATCCATTTTGCCACCTCTAGCCTGTTGTTATTTTTACAGCTTCTTGGTGCTATTGATCGAGGCTGCAAGATTCCTTTTTATTTAACTCGTAGTCAAACACACAGACAAAGCTATATATATGGTCAAGCATTGCAGATTTCACTGGCATACGGAATAGAAACTGTAGAGAATGAAACAATAGAGGTAAGCTATATAAAGCATTACCATAAAGAATTTTCTCGGTGGAACATTTTGAAAGTATGGGCGTTCAGACCTCCTACCTAATAAAAAACAGAAAGTTAGAAAAATTTACAACTTTTTTGCACAAGGATTTATTACTTTATCGCATCAAAATGTGACGAATTTTCACATTTTTTTATTGCATGTAGGTAACCACTTCCTGACCTATTTGATATGACCAACTTTTATTCCCTTACCATTTGATGCAATTGACCTACTGTAAACGAGAAAAACTGCTGATACGCCACATTTTTACCATTTTGGCTAGTCAAAAACTCTTACTTCATCTTTTTCCTGGCTATAGCAGGCCTATGCGTCAACAACCATACCCAGTACAATTCCACCCATAGCCAAGCTATTAGTGGGGGTCAAGGGAGGGCGGGATGTAGGCAAGTCTTACCTCTATCCCAAGGGATAGAGAGGCTACTTCTAATGAGACCCTCGGTTCCAAAGTCATATCTAGACATAAAAGTCAAATGAAAAGATACATAGTTACTAGAAAATCCACACTTAAGAGTACTAAAAATAGTATTAGCAAACTACCAATAACAAGAAATTGGTGAAAACGTATAACAGCGGCAGATAACACCACATACAGACACTTAGACCGACAATGACATGCAAAGGCCACCAAAATAAACCGAAAAGCTAAGCTCTTAAGGCAAGAATCTAATACAAATCAGTACCATCCTCTTAAAGTTCGTAATCTTAATTCTAAATCTCCACAAACTCATATCACCGACCATGTCTTCAAAGAGGTGCAAGTCTAGCAAATGCTGTCTAATCCGCTCCTAGAGTTTCCAACTAACTCAAATCAAGGCTTATTCCAATTGCTCAATTTGGTGTTAATTAAATCTAATAAGACTAAAATGACAATAAAATCATCAACCTTGACTTGACCCACAACCACCATTGCTTCAAGACACACAAAGTTGTATACTTTTGGTGCCATCCCAAAATTCAATATGCAATACTGATAAGTGTTAAAGTTTGTTTCACAATAACAGCAACAAAACATGAATCTTGAAATTAAAAAAAATATATATATATATATTGTTATTGGAAAAGAAGGCAGGGAAATTAAATAAAAATTATGCATGAAACAAGGGAAAGATGTGATATTTTTACCTAAGTGCAGATAGGGTGAAGAAGAAGGTAATTTGGTTCCACACCAACAATCCATGGTCAGATAAGTCATCACTTGAAAATTTCGGATCTTTTTATTTTATTAACACAACACCACTTAAAATTGGTTGGTTATTAGGCTAGGGAGTGTCGTCTCGCTTCCCCTTCTTTCTCCTTATCCACATTAACGTCACGTTATTTCCCCTTCTTTTTCCCCTTTTATTATTTTCCATCATCATCATCATCAACAATTGCAGATGCTTCAGCTCACCGATCCCCTCCCCGTTTCCATACCCCTCAAGAAGGATACTTAAAAAAACCTGCAGAATACTAATCACCTGATTATTATTATTTTTTAAATACAAATTATCTATACATATAATATTTTGGAGCAATTTTGGACACTTGGCAATCATTTACCCCCCCTAGCATTTATCTCTCCTCCATTTGTGAAGCCACATGGCACCTTGTGAGAATTAATAAAATTTTCTTTTTTTTTTTAATCAAAAATCATTATAATTAATTGATATGTTGACTTTTGGTAGAAATAATTCTCATTTATTAAAATTATTAACTTTCCTAATTTTTTAAAACATTCTTCCCTTATACTCTTCCTTTAGAAAATATTATAGAGAACATAACCTAATTCTCAAATCAGGCGACATTCCTCTCCAAGCGACCAACCCTATTCAGGCATTCGTTCGAATCAACAATCCTTTACCTTCTTCTTCATATCCTCTACAAGATTTAATCTCTTCCATTCTTATGTTAATTAATCGTTCTTCATCTCTCTGTTTCGTCTTTATTTTTTTCGTTTTTTTTTCTGAATTCTTTGTCGATTAAGGTTTTTTTTATGTGTTTTGACTTATTTCAAATATTTAGGGGTTTTCATATTGATACGCATCAGGTATGTTCTTATTAATATTTATTTTTGTTATTTTTGTTTGATTTCGATTTGTTGTAATATTTAGGGTTTTTTTTTCTAATCATACGTTGTTTGATTGTGATTCACATCAGGTATGTTTGTAATGTTCATTCGATTTTGATTTAATATACTGTTTAATTGTTGTTTTTTAGGAAACATAACAGTAGTGGTGGTTGCTATAGGTTTGTTGGAAACTCAAAGGTGAAATGATCTTATTTTCCGACATATATAATCCCTGAATTTGAATAAGATTGTTTAAAGGGTTTAAGAATTTTCATCAATTGTCCGTATTTGTTCTTGAGGATTTAATATAATTCGGATCTTCATATGCTTGAGAGAATGTTTTTTAGTGAAACTCTTTACTTTGGTTGGTGATAGGATGGATCATGGATATCGAATGTGAGTGCACCCGATTGCATCATGTCAAAATCGGAAAGTGGTTAAATTTTTTTTTTTAAAGAATCTATATTCTTTCCTATTTTCAATCTTCTACTTTTATGGAATGAGTTAAAACTTCCAATTTACGAGGATATGGAATTGAATGATATATTTAATGTGGATATAATTTTATGGTGTCATTTAAAACTTCGGATTTAGTTGTATTATGTGTGTTTGATACATCCAATTTTATGATTCTGACAATTAATCTACTATATCTTTTTCTTTTGAAACTAGATCGTTCTTCCAATTTGCCTTAAACACAAAAGTGACGGGTCTTTCTTGAAACAAAATCATTTGTTGTAGGCACGCCACTCAATCGGTTGTAAGTTTTACTTCTCCTTATTATTTTGTTCATTAATTGTTCAATTTCCTATGTTATTTTTCTATATTGTTCAAATCTTTTTATAATTATCCCTGATTTATTTTTTCAAAATTATGCTTTGTATATTAATCAAAATCTAAATTTTGGTAAAATAATTATATATTAACTAT
This sequence comes from Ambrosia artemisiifolia, assembly GCA_032199755.1. Lineage (NCBI taxonomy): Eukaryota > Viridiplantae > Streptophyta > Magnoliopsida > Asterales > Asteraceae > Ambrosia > Ambrosia artemisiifolia. The sequence goes on from CM063519.1 coordinate 62,202,415, forward strand.
ATTTACGCCCATTCCAAATTCAAATATTTGACCATATAAACAGTTGTTAGTGGTCAAAACTATATTTATTACACAATTTGATAAAAAAAATTAAATCTTTAAGTTTTTATGTCAAAGTATGGCAATTTTTGACTTTTATATGTATAGATTTGTGATTGTTGAATACGATTAATTAGTATGTTTGAAAACATAGTAATTTTTTCGTAAATTATTAATAACAAAGTCAAAGTAACAATTTTTTATGTAAATTACAATCACTCTAATTGCAACTATCAAACTATTTTTGGTAGATTTTAGACTTTAACATTTTCATCAGAATTAATTTATTTTTATACATTAAAAAATTAAAATTTAAAAAACATTCTTTTTTTAAAGTCAACTACATTTAAATAGACAAATAAATGGTTAATTCTTTGATTTGTTAAATTACTATTTTTAGGTTATAATTAGCATTAATCATGATTTGCACAATTTTGGAAACATCTAATTTTAATAATTATGATTTCAATTTGATTAATAACCTTTATAAAGAAATTTAAATTTGAATTTTTATAAAAAAATTAATACGCCTGATTTACCTTATATATAAACAATTTTGTATATTTATTTTTTGTAAATAAAGTATGTTTACATATTATTTTCGTTAATATGATTATAACGAATTATCAATTTCAAATTTGAAATTAAAATTCGAAATATTTAAATTCGAATTAGACAAAATTTCAAATTTTGTTTAATAATGGTAAGAAATTACACATACTAATTATCCTTTTAATTACACATTTTGAATGACTTAATTTTTTAAAAAAATTCAAATTTTAAACTTTTTCCCAATAAGCGTATGTTTCGCAATGACCATCAATAAAAGCCAAGGACAGTCTCTATCGAAGGTTGGATTGTATTTAAGAGACCTGGTATTCTCTCATGGCCAGCTTTATGTCGCATTGTTAAGAGTTAAAAGCAGGGCAGGCGTGAAGTTACTTATACTTGATGCTGATGGGAAAGTGAAGACTAAAACAAAAATTGTGGTGTATAAAGAATATTTAGTGATATTTGAATAGAATGTGTATTGCTTTCTTTTAAATCTTAATAAAATATTTCTGCTACATTTTTTTATATGTTTTACCCCTCAAAATAATTGTACGTTGGTGAGCCGCGTGTAACGCGGGCAAAGATCTAGTTTATATATATATATACAAAGCATGAAGGGCTTATGAATAGTAACTTAACCGAGTTACTATTCAACTCAGTTAAGTTACTATTTAACTCCATTAAGTTACTATTCACCTCTATCAATAGTAACTTAACGGAGTTATTATTCAACTCCATTAAGTTACTATTCAACTCCGTCAAGTTACTCCTCAACTCTGGCGAGTTACTATTCAACTCCGTCATACTATTCACCCCCGTGAACTAAGTCATTTAACGGAGTTGAATAGTAACCTTAACGGAGTTACATAGTAAAGTTAACGGAGTAGCGAGAACGGTTTGGCTACGCTCGCGTACTAATGTGAATAGCAACTTAACTTGGTTTAACTCCGTCAATTACTATTCATCTCCGTGAACTAAGTCATTTAACGAAGTTGAATAGTAACCTTAACGGAGTTACATAACTTAACGCAGTAACGAGAACGGTTAGGCTACGCGCGCGTACTAATGTGAATATCAACTTAACTTGGTTACTATTTAACGGAACATATGTAGTACGCTTAGAAATAGGTTAGGATTATTGGTTCAACCGGCCATACCGGATGGTTCAACCGGGTATGTCGGGTGGTTTAACCAGTTATACCAGGTCATTCAACCAGTTGAACCAACCGGTAGGAATGGTTAGGAATATTGGTTCAACTGGCCATACCGGACGGTTCAACCGGGTATGTCGGGTGGCTCAATCGGTTGTAACAGGTGGTTCAACCGAACCGTCACAACGTGAATTTTGTTAAAAATCGGTTTGCCCCGCGACGAAGCGCGGGTGTTAAACCTAGTTAATATAACAATTCTTGTCAACCTTATGAACAGTATACGAATAGGACAGATTTTTCAGGGTATTTACGGTTGTGCCATTAGTTCAAATTATTATTATATAGGTTTTTTTTTTTGTCTTTTTGTGAGTTTTGTCTTTATATGTTTTTTTATCTTTATACGTAGTAGGCCTAGAAATAGGTTAGGAATATTGGTTCAACCGGCTATACCAGACGGTTCAACCGGTTGTACCAGGTGGTTCAACCGGTTGAACATATGTAGTAGACTTAGAAATAGGTTAGGAATATTGGTTCAACCGGCCATACCAGACGGTTCAACCGGGTATGTCGGGTGGTTCAACCGGTTTAATCGGACGGTATGAATGGTTAGGAATGTTGGTTCAACCGGCCATACCGGACGGTTCAACCGGGTTTGTCGGGTGGTTCAACCGAACCGTCGCAATACGTGAGATTGGTTCGTATAAATTTTGTTAAAAATCGGTTTGCCCCGCGGCGAAGCGCGGGTGTTAAACCTAGTAATATTAACAATTTTAAACCAATCACCAAAAATAATATATCTAACAAACATAAACGTAAAATATTAATAATAGGTATATGTATTTAGTTTTTATAGATTTCATATAGTCAAACTACGTAACTATATTTCATCATCAATTTAAATAAAAATAATATTAAAAAAGGGTTGTGGCGTAGCTTGTTACTTGTTTACCTGTCATCGTACTTTAAAATTACCTATTATTGTGAAATGGTATATCCCTTTTATTGTGAAATGTTACGATCTAAAACATTTGGCTAACTAAAAAAAATAGTAAACAATATTGTAAAATGCAGATTCAACGAGAACCTTAAAAACGTGAGGAACCGAAGAATCATGTATTTAATATGTTAATTATATTATAGTAAAATTCAAAATAACATGTACAAAATTGTGTTTTTCAAAACTTTTTTTAGAGCTTTTGCAAATGAAGATATGTAGAAGCTATTCCAATAAAAAAAGTTGCAAAATTAGGGTTAGGATCAAATACACAGTGAAAGAAAAATAAAAAGTCGTAGGAAGGGTATCAAACGGATTCTGATTGAACTCATTCAAGCGACATTGGAACCGTCTTATCGAATCCTACGATGTTGTTTTTAGGTCTTCGTTTTTTGGGGTTTTAGCTTGTAGTTTTTAGAATATGCGTTATATCATTATGTTTTTTTATGTAGCATTGTATCTTTTCCTTATTTTCATCATTGTGTCATTTTTTTCAATTCATTGTGTCTTTTTTCTTCTGCATCGTGTTATATTTTTGTGGCTCATTGTGTCATATTTCATGATCTATTGTGTTTTTTGTATCATTCTCACCCTTCTCATTTTTGTTACACTGTGTATAATAACTTGACCCTGCAAAATTAATCTTTACCTTTTTCTAACTCATTTTAAACATTTTTTAAAAATATTAATTTTTTGATTTTTTTTATTGAAAACGCTTCCATATGCATTTATATGTAAAAGCCCCAAAGAAATTAAAAAAAAATAATATTTTTTTACATGTTAAATTGATTTTTTAAGATATTTTTAACATGTTAAATACATGGTTCTTTAGTTTCCCACTTTTTTAAGGTTCCCCATTAAACTCACCCCTATACACATATATAGCCTTCATCTTTACTAGGTAGTTGAAGTGCATAAGTAAACATAAAATACTTCTATCTCCGTTGAGTAACTGAAGTGCATAATTATGTTTCAATGAAGCTATTGATTTGAACACGTGCAAAGGCGTTAACGGTACCAAAAACATATTTTATTTTTGAATAGGCATAACTCATAATAAGTGAAGTCATTGATATAAGATGCTATCAATGTGTATAGCAATATCAATTTCACGGCTACAATGTTGAGCCTAAATATATAAAAGAAAATAGGAAATTGTTAAATATTTTGAGATTTGGGGAAATAATGATTTTCAGCCACAGCCAGCCCAATGCTTCCTCCCACTTATAAAGCAATGTTTCAGAACCCTGAACCGGACATTGAACCTGCGTAATTACTGGTTTACTGGTTGGACTGGTCGATAAATAAAAAGTATACAAATTATTTGACATATTACATACAAAATAAACCCAAACATCCTAAAACAAACAAATTATTGTTACAGAAACATCATACATGTAATAATCAATTTTAATAAACATGTAATATGATCATCGATTTCAATGTAATCCAAATCATGTTAACAGAAAATTCCTTAGAATTAGACTTTATGTACATTTTAAGGATCATAGTATCTCTTTTTCTCTTACATTTTCTAAGCCGAATCCGCCTTTACATTACATTAAATATTCATAAAACATAAAGAACACGACATCAGGATAATCTTTTGGGAGATTGTTGATGTATAAATGGAAACGAACCAAATCCTCATCAGCAACCTGATCAGCATCTACCACCTCATCATCACACGTCAAAACCCATAAATCCCGCGACTGTACTCTCTTTAAGTTACCTCTACAAAACGGGCAAGATGATGACCTTGTCTTCCTATAAACATAAAAACATGAAACGAGATGTTTTTAATAAGCGGTTTGAAGTTAGCCTACCCATTTCATCCCATACAAAAATAAAATGTTTTGACCCGATACCCATTACACAACCTTGTCAAACCGCCCATTTTGTCACATCTATTATTGCACTAGTTTTCAGATACTGGTGACATACCAGTCTCGGTAGCAGTTGATGCACATTGCGTGGCAGCAGTTAGGCAAAACGATCTTTGTGCATGATTCTAAGCAAATCCCACACTCGTTTTCTCTTTCTAAATCAAGATTTTTGACACCACTTTCGTTATCAGGTTTTCTTTTACTTGATATCTCTGAACTCGAGCTTTCTCCCTTAGAACCGCCAACCATGGGATAATCAAGCTCCACCAAGTCAAGGTGTAGCCTCCTCAAAGATGGCAGTATAACAGCTGCATATAATCAAGTCTTAATCAAGAACTTATCTATCCATTATAAAAGGTCAACCATATTGGGTAGGTAGAACCGGGTCCAGGTTGTAATGGGTAAATATTCAATACCTATGAAATCGGGTTGGATTGACCTGTAAACACTTTTTTGTCTATTTTTAACAAAAAAGTTATAAAAATTACTTCTTTAAACATGTTCACAAAGCACTATCAGCAAAATGGTAATCTAAATATTTAATAAAACCATTTAGGAGCTTGTATGCAATAAACATACATTTTGGCCCGACCAACATGAAAATGGGTCAAAACTGCCACCTCTACTTAAAAGTGAAATACCAAGTATAATCGATCAAAAATGCTCAAAACATTAGTTAAAGTATAATAACAAACCATAAAAGTCACTGATTGTTGCCTTCCTTCCATGTCTAGATATCTTCGGTCTTCCATCCGTATATACCTGTAGAACATTATATATTAACAACTATAAAAGAAAATAAATTTACACTATAAATAAAAGCAGGCAAAAATAAAATCATGTGTTTCTTTTTGGTGTATAATAATAAATGAGAATACGGGTATGGAAGTTATCAAGAACAAACCTTGTAGACAAGAACATGAACAAGATTCAAGTATCCAGGCAATAGACATGTGCAAGAGGAATCAATCCATTGAAGCAAGAACATAACAAGAGGTGCTAATTCATTGTACACTAGCTTCATTTGAAATCTTGTACCGTCTTTGGCTCTAGGAATTGCAGCTGCCCTGCAAATCTATGATGATTAAAGCGGTACTTTGATGCCAAAATCAGCAATAGGAAACAAAAAAAGTTCAATGATCAAACCATAAGTTGCTAAAGCATACACTAGTTTGTAGAAACAAATTGGTTACATATCGGTGGCATTTATCCGGAATTGATTGAACAAAGTCACTCAAGTAGATACGCGATCATGGATTCGCGTATATTATGCGACTACACACATAAATGTTTGCGACTTATATATGATCACCCCAAAAAATTGGCTACTTTGGGCACTTTCTCATAATATGGCTCTTAACCACAAGCCTGTCATTTTCCTAAATTTTTAATACTAAAATCCTATTCTAACTGCACTTCCAAGCCACTTCCTAGCTCAGTCACATGAGCTGCCTAAACCAATAAAGATTCTACCTTTACTAACATTTAAACTCATGAACTACAACTAAAGTTACCAAGATTTTTAAGAATCATAACCCATAATCAAGAACCAAAGAAACTGAGATTTAAAAAAAAAAACAGCTTACAAAGCATTGGCATGTTGAATATCAGCCTCAAGAACCTTCAAAGATTCTTCATAAGAGCATCTACCAAGTGGGCAACACACCATATCCATCTTTTTCAATAACACTTCACCTATAAGTATAACCTTGATGACACAGTACTAATATACACACATGTGACTCAATATCTTTGTTTTCTCAGAAGTACACATTAAAAGCTTGGACCTCTTCTTTTTGACAATTAAAAAAAAAAAGTATAGGCTTGGTTATAATTTATAAAATATATAGGAGTAAGTGATAAAAAGGTAAAGACAAGAGTGGGAGGAGAAAGAGGAGGAAGACTTGTCTTGTCTTGTAACTTTCTTGAAATGGGCGGCTTTGAGTTGGATAGTTCTTTCTTGATGATAATAATTAATGAATCCAAATACATATTTGGTGAGGAAAAAGATTGATTTTCATTAGAATCATTAGAATATATATATAAGATTTTGTGTTTCTTGGTTTTGGTGGATTTGTTAAAACTTAGGCTGGTCGTGCACTCCAGGCAAAGTTGTCGAGTTCTTCATCAATCTCACTTTGCCACGTTACAATCGTACAAAACATCATCAAAATTAAAGTTGTCAATTGGGTAGTTGTTGCCGAGTGATGAAGTTTTTGAGGGTTGTTGAGTAGATGGCGGTGGTGTTGCCGACTGGCAACGATACCCGAAAGACAGTAGCTAGTGAGTGCCATGTCCCCCCTTAAAAGGCCTCACATTTTACTATATTGGCCACCAAGAGACTATGCCAAACAAAATAAATATGTTCCAATAGATAATATTTAGTATTATGTTAATCATAGTCAGTTGGTAGCCAATATTATATTAAAAGTCGAGACCGTTATCACATATTTTCTTAGTTAAGGTTGATGACAAACGATTAGTAATAGTTGATATTATTTAAATCCAATATCCCTATATTTCACACATTATTTCACATTTACTTTTATTAAATGTTTGTGTTTTTTATCATATTTTAGTGTAAATCACTTGACATTTACTTTTTATTAAATGTTTGTGTTTCTTATCATATTTTCTTGTAAATCACTTGACATTAAAAAAAATATACATAAATCATGAAATAATGCATTTTACTTTAATATTTTATAATTCACTATACTATTTTTTTTAATAACAAATGTTATATATCCTACAATATTTCACCAACAATTCGAAAATATTTCATTGCTAAGGATTAAACTTTGAAACTCCTCTCGACATATGCATCTATTAGGTCGGCTAGCCCCACATTGACATAATTCACTATAGCATTCTATAGTATGATCGAGAAATACGCGTGTCTGTGTGAAATATAATTTTCATAACTATTTTGTTATATTTTTGTTGAGATTGTATATATTACTAGGATCTTAAATTGAATATGTTTTTTATTTTCACTTGTTCAAAGTTATTGGCGTATCTTTAGTATATGCGTGAGTTATTAATCAATTTTTCATGCAAAACTAAGTACGTAATTAACTTAACCTACATATTTTATGTCTTTAATTTGTGTTTAACAATTCAAGTTGATATTAATTAATTGAGGAGGAAGATGGCGAAGATGTCACACTTTGAATTTTTCTACACCAAAATATTTTTTATTGCATACACACAATATATAGGGTATGGACTAGAGACTATTGTCTAACTAGGAACAAATAAAAGACTAAAAATCGAACTAGCATATTTCTGTTTGGTTCTATTCTTTTTTCTTTCTGCTTCTAAGTTAAACTAGGTTGATTATATGACGCGCGCGTTGCACGTTTAATCTATGTGTTTGTAATTTTTGGAATAGGTTTTTACGAAAGTAATTGCAACATGTGAAACACTCGATGTCGTCATTCACTTCTCGATTTTTTTTGGGCAGCCGTTATCGGCACTTTCCAGAATTATTTGGACACCGTTTTCATCCCGGAAACACCTCTCGAATAGCTTCAGAAGACCCTTGCTTGCTGATACATTGTACCACACAATTTGACGTCGATGTCTCACCCGACAGTGTGGCGTTGTTGTCTAGCTATTTATGTCATCCCTGGTAAACTCATCCAGATTCCTGCCATCATCAATTAAAGTAAAATTTCATCCAATTAAACATTCGAAAATTAATAAAATATATAGTAAAACATGATATAAAAATTCAATATAAAGCCTAACTGATTGTTTATTTAGAAGAACGAATTTGTAACTTATCTGGTAACTACAATAAAAATGACGCACAAACAAAGATAATAAAAGAAGCAGGCTTTCAATTGGGTTGACGGCAAAATTATCATCCATCCAATGGAAAATCGCTAATGCGAAAACTAATGTCACCTATACTGGAAAATAGATAAACATCAAATGTCACATAAAGAAACCTTAAAACAAAATATATCAGCAACCCTATTTAAAGTAAATTAGTGCATACCTTAAGGAGCAACCTGAGCTATTTCAGAAATTCAACAAATCAACATGAAACAGGGTAACAATGAAAAAACAAAGGCAAAGTCAATCACTTCGATGAATACTCGTGCATTACCAGCGCGCTCGGGTCCAGGGAACTGGCCATTAGTACATGTGCCGCTGGCACGTATTGAGTTTGAGGTTGGGGCCGAGGAGGTTGAGATGCCTTTCGGCACAAAATGAGAATAATAATTCTGTTTCAAGTCAGATACAAATTGCCGAAACTCGGAGTTACAAAACCATAAACCAACTTTATACAACTAAAATAAGGCGTTACCCAAGAGACCCACTTGAACTTATACCAATCGCCAACCGATTTTTGTTTCTGCAAAAGATTTTTAACAGCTTTCACTGAAAAAGTAGCAGCTCCAATGCTAAACCAAGATCATGTATCAGGGCTGTTTTGAATCGTAACCTGTAACGACCCAGTCAGTCGGTGACGGGTCGTCGGGTCGGGTATCAGAGTTGCACAGCGGATTTGGATTGTGATAGTCTTGACCTTTCCAGGATCCACGTCATCATATCTGTTGGGTTACCTGAACACATGCCAAAAATAGTTTCTGTCAACATAAAGTTGGTGAGGTCGTGTATTTTATAAATAGAATGGCCAGTTCTGTATTTATAATTCTTTTTATAACAATCTTTTAATAAAACATGCTTTACTATTCTATTGGGGAGATATATTCTATTATACCAATTCGATTAAAGTATACCGATTATAGGTCATTCTATTATATTCTATTAGTTGCCATTCCTATCGATTATACCACTCTGTTTGTGGTAAATATAATTATTCCTACCCTCTACTCGGGTAAGACTGGTTCTTGTCCTCTAGTCGGACAAGAAAGGAAATGGCGATATACCGGTCAGTACTGGCCTAGTTGTTTCTATTATCCCCTTTTCTATTATAATTCATTTATAAATTCTATTATGTAAAGCATTTCTAGGTTTTCTAATACATGACATGTATTTCCCCTAAAACGTTTAATAAAACAATAAAAGTGGGGAGTTCACGATACTCACAGGTTTGCGTTTAATCTTCTATAGTTTCTTTTATTACAATTATATGTCATATATATATCGATACGTTTTACGCGTGGGACTTGTTAGATTGTAATACTTAGGATATATATCATATATATACAATTTATATATATAGAATTCGGTATATATTAGATAGTCCTAAACTCGGGGTTTATTATTGACACGACACGGACATCCTAAATCTAGCTGGCTATTACAGCTTAGCCTCATAGCTGGCCATTACAGCTTGGCACTCGTAGCTACTGAGTTGTGGATAAGGACTTACCCGGATGCTGGATCGGCTGAACATATTATTATTAACCCGAGTCTAGTATATCGTTTTATATATCGAATCTTATATATACAAACATATATATATTTTATATACGATTATTATTCTCTTATTATTATATCAAGTCCGTACGTTATCCGTATTATATATATATTCGTATAATTCTAATAATCCTCGTCTAGCTATTGGACCGGGTTCTATTCCGGGTGTTGACCGAGTCACCGAGTCGACTCGGTATCGGTTTAACTCTCCGATTCGATTAACGGTACCTCGCAATAATCATGAGAACAGTATTATAATCGGGTATCAACGACTAATACCAATATATATATAATAACTGTTAAAGATTATACCTTTCGGGTTTGTAATCTGAATCATAACCAACATAGATCGGAGATTAACCGGAGCTTCGGGTATCAAGCTCTAATTATCAATCCTCCATGATAGGACCGGACTCTCACCAAAGAGTGACCGGAAACTGACCGGAATACAATCGGGAATCAAATCAGTAATCCGATTACTAGACACGATACCACACACACCAAGCTATTCGGGTGAGTTATACGGATTCACGACGCTACCCGGTTAGGATTCCCGAGCAGACAGATGGTTACAGATCTGATGACAGTCACCATATCCGGTGACTGTCCAGCTTCAGTTGATCTAGAACGAAGGCAGAACATGGCGGGTTTGGTGGTTCATAATAGGAACAAGGTGGTTGTTTGTACAGTGACGAGGTGGGTTAACGATTGATTTCTTGATAGTTGGGTATAACCCGGTGACACACCGGTTACCAGAACAGAAGGAACACGGTCATAACTGGGTTGTGTTTGTTTGACCAGAGGGCTACCAGGTCTCACGACAGTCACCGTAGCTTGGTGACTGTCCAGATAATAAGGGGTGGTCTACGGTGGTTCCTAACTGAAACAGAGGAGGAGGGATTGTGTGGTCATCGGGTTTATAATAAAACAAAGGAGAGGGTTACCGGAGATTATGGGGTTCACCGGAGAAGATAAGGCAGTGGCCGGCTATTATTGAAACAGAACAGAGGGTGTGGTTCAGTTGGGTTTGCTGGTTATTATCGGGTTGTTAGAAAGGGAAAAGGATGGTGGTTCGGTGATGATTATGGATGGTTACCGGGGAGGATGGAGCCGGCGTCCGGCGGCGGCGGTGCCGGAGGGTGGCCGGAGATGGAGGTTTGGTTGGCTGCTCTCTTTTACACACACAAGTGTGTGTGTTCGTATATGCAGAGAGATAAGAGAGGGATGAGAGTTTATAGGATAAATATAACAAGGGGTGTTTGGCAACGGGGATAATAACTGGAACTCGGGTGTTTGGTAAAGGGTATAACACTAAAATAAGAAACGTTTGGCAACGTTTAAATATAAGATAAGGAGCGTTTAACCGAGATAATAAAAGTCTAGTAATTATTATCTATATAATCGATTGAAACGGTTAGTCGCAAGATTCGAACTTAAGTATTTATTAGATAATCGAGTGGTCGGGTACGACCCGACCCGTTTACTAGACCCGAAACAACCTCGGGTTGTTACATTCTCCCCCCCTTAGGAAATTTCGTCCCCGAAATTGGAGTAATCTTGTCCTTTACACCCTTAATCTATAAGGATGTCACAATCTAAACCGAACATTTATCAGTGAGACACGATTGGTTTTTGTGGTTTACAAGGAACTTGATCTTATATCAATTCAAATCTACGTTTTAACCTTTCTTGCTATAGTCATGTTAATACAGATATACAGACTATCTGTATTTTCAGGTATGACTATTAAAGGTTTTTCCGTATAGATTGATATCTTTCTTTATACTGTGAATATTCTTCTAGTCTTGTTCCTCGTTAGAGTGAGAAATAGACTGAATATCATTCTTATATAAAGACACTTCGAACATACTTTGAGATTCTAATCGTTTTTCTTCTGAGAGATTTACAAACCTCCTGCAAACATCACTAGAGTCTCAAATCGATATGATATACTCATCGTTTGACGTATCTTATCCGGAATCAAAAGGTGCCGGAAAAGACTAATCAAACTTGTTGAATTACACGGTTTCAACAGTTCCTCTTTATCTCTGGAGAGATGAAAGGCATCATCATTGATGAGTCTTTTAGGAAAGATCTTCGAATTATATTCTAATAACTCTTTCTTTGATAATGATTCAACTGACATTGAATTCTTATCACTTTTCCTTTTTCATTATCTTGACCTACTGAAATCGGTCATTGAGATTTCTCTTAAATCATTGATAATAGTCTTACTGACTATTTCATTGATGATTGACTGCATTATATCTCATTACATATTATTTGACTTTTCTTATTGTATTATCGTGAATGAGGTCTTTCACAATTCTACAGTCAATATATGTAATTTTATCTTTATAGTCTCGGAATCTACTTGTAACAATCGTCGTTACGATTCTTTGACTTTAAAATTCTAAGAACAATGCATTATTCATTCTTTCTCAAAAACATGATTATCATTCAGGTTTAATGCATGAATACTTATTGCGTTAAGTATTTCTGCAAATATTCCTTCTTGATATCATTTCGGGATTTGATACACTCTCGGTAGTTTCTTCTTATAAATTATTCTTTTATAAAATTCTAGTCGTTTCCTTACGACTAATATTTTCATCTAATAATTATATTTCTTGGCATATCGGATGCCTTTCTATTATTCAGACATATCGGATGTCTTTCTGAATTATAATTCTTTTTACCTTTCGATTTATATTCTTTTATTTATCTATTTATATCCAAGCAAATACTGATATTCATTTATAGCAGACACTATAAATCCAGTATTTCTATAATATATGCTTGCTTGGGATAATTCTTTTATGTTTATGTATTCGATTAAAGTTTATACTTTCAGCGTCTGAAAACACTTTCCGATAAACTTATATATAGGCAATCTATCATATCTTCTTAATCCAATTCATTATAAGCGAAGCTTATCTTATCGGAATATTCATATAGATAGTTCTTGCCAGAACAGTGATTTCTTATAATAATTCTCACAGCCATTATTCGGAATAGGAATTCCATCCTTCTTTGGCCAGAGAGTTTCACTGGAAAAATGAGCATAATTCTATTCATTTTTCATTTATACTTTGATTATACCTTGTGAATCTCTACGCGATTCCGCTTGGTATCAATCGTATTTCAATATATTCGATAAATTGTTTCTTTTAATAATTCGTTGGATTCTACCATTTCCGGTTTCTGAATCCATATAAATTTATATCTGTTATATTCTTACAAGAATCATGTGACTTGGTGGCAAATGTCCGGATATACCTACCGCAAGGGTCCAGATATCATTTGCCCCGGAGATTGCACAGTGGACATACAAGTATCTTTGGTTGGCAATCAGAAATCAATAAACTGATTTCTTTGATTCGTAGAATTTAACCAATCGATGGTTTTTATTCTGCGAACATATTCTTAGTCGTATTTCACGAAGAAATTTCAACTAGATTGCCAGTTCTGTGGTCGTATTCTCCACATATAATACGCTGATGGTTCGACTATATATTTCTTCTTATTATTTCATATTATTTCTTTTAATATGTTCATGACATAAACAAACTGTGATCTTGATAAACTCCTACTCATATGTTCCTGTGCCTGTGGCATTCATAATTATGTCGCGATCATAATTACTATTCCACCTCACCTAACATTCCAGTACTTATTTATTTTAATCACAATAGGTATGTGTCCTTCACATATTATTCTGATATTCTATTCTTTATTTTCTCTTAGATTCGAAATTTATATATCCTGGAAAGAAATATGTTGATCCAAGTCTAACGAAATAGACTGTCAATCGTTCAAGAATTTGATCGCGCCAAAGGATATTTGATGTAACGATCCTGAAACCTGTGGGTTATGGGCCCACAAACAACCCATTCTTTTTATCTTTCTGACTTATTCGAGTCAGGAGATTAAGATGGTACTTATATTATCGTATATTTGAACGAATAAAAAAAAATTCGGTTTTGATAGATTCCAAATTATGTCTATCACGGAATTCGTAATAATAATATTTCCGTTCAAAATACTATTTAAATTCTGGGAAGGAACGAGGATAACACACAACTGAGATTTCGATATATGTGTGCAAGGATAGAATCGGATTACAAAGCGGAATATATATATATTTATCGTTCTTATCAAAAAATATCGAGAAATTACAAAATTGAGCAGAGATATAAAATTATTCTAGAAAGACTCTTGGTAAAAATATATATATCTACGAATATGGATTTTAATAATAAATCTCAGGAAAATAACATTACATACAAAAATGAAATATTTTTCGATAAAATAATATACTCGTGTTTCGGTGGAGGTTTTTATATCTCAAGTAAATTTTTATGGAGGGATTTAAAAATAATAATACTGATTTGATTACATGATGATATTTATTTCCGAAAATGAAATTAACGTTTCAAAGAAATTATAATATAAATCTTTTGTAAAAATTCTTAAACTTCTAATAAACAAAATTCTTTTTATGGTTTTATAAAATAAAATAGATTTCTAAAACATTGCTGTCAAATTTTTATATTATACGAGTAACTTCGGATAAAAATCGGGAATAAATTCGGGAGTATTTCTAAAATCATAAAGAATATTAATACTGGATTTAATAAAACGGATATTAATAAATTTTCTCAATCTTATAAATCTGAATAAATCTTATTTAAAACTGAAAATGGAGGGGTACTTATATACTTTTTCTCAAAAATTGGAACACTGAATTAATATAAAATAATCACAACTGCGAGTAAATTCGATAAGATTCAAAATTATACTGAAAATATTTAAAACACTCTAAATAATTCGCAAAATATATCTGATTTTGATTAAATAATCGAGGGGAAATAATATTCGTATGTCTTTAGCATATCGAGATTTATAAAATTTCGAAAATTACGGGATAAAATAATATTTCTGGAAACTCGATCATAGGAATGTTCAAGTCGGAGTATACTATTGGTATTCTTATTTATAAACATTTGGAATAACCGTAAGGTTACGATCAGAAATCGGATATAAATAGTCACTGAGACTGGAATAATTCAACAAACTTATCTGAAGTTTCTTGAATCACGATGAATGATTTGTGTTTTATAATCTATTTATTTTTCTATATATATATACTTTTTATAACTTTCGTCATTTCTTATTTATATCTCGATTTATTTTCAAATTTCTTTTAATATATCTGGTTTCTGTTCTGTATTATTTCTCAATTATTATAGCCTTAATATCCTGTAAGATTTCCCAGAATTTAGATGTATGTGTAAATTCACAATTGTGTACAGAATTGTCAATTTACCCCACATAATCATTCTAGTAATATCCTGTAGTGGATTCGTTTTAATTTCTAATATACTGTTATGGTTCTCACCAACTTTATAATGGTTTGGCATTTAGGTAACCAAAAATTTTTCTATCTATTATTCTTTCTAATATTCCTGATATAACTTATATCTTTCTAAACAAAAATTCTTTTAAATGATATTGTCGTAGATCCTGGATTGGTAAATACTTCAAGACTATCATTAAAAGATTTCGAGACTATCAATAAACGCTGCTCTGATACCAACTGTAACGACCCAGTCAGTCGGTGACGGGTCGTCGGGTCGGGTATCAGAGTTGCACAGCGGATTTGGATTGTGATAGTCTTGACCTTTCCAGGATCCACGTCATCATATCTGTTGGGTTACCTGAACACATGCCAAAAATAGTTTCTGTCAACATAAAGTTGGTGAGGTCGTGTATTTTATAAATAGAATGGCCAGTTCTGTATTTATAATTCTTTTTATAACAATCTTTTAATAAAACATGCTTTACTATTCTATTGGGGAGATATATTCTATTATACCAATTCGATTAAAGTATACCGATTATAGGTCATTCTATTATATTCTATTAGTTGCCATTCCTATCGATTATACCACTCTGTTTGTGGTAAATATAATTATTCCTACCCTCTACTCGGGTAAGACTGGTTCTTGTCCTCTAGTCGGACAAGAAAGGAAATGGCGATATACCGGTCAGTACTGGCCTAGTTGTTTCTATTATCCCCTTTTCTATTATAATTCATTTATAAATTCTATTATGTAAAGCATTTCTAGGTTTTCTAATACATGACATGTATTTCCCCTAAAACGTTTAATAAAACAATAAAAGTGGGGAGTTCACGATACTCACAGGTTTGCGTTTAATCTTCTATAGTTTCTTTTATTACAATTATATGTCATATATATATCGATACGTTTTACGCGTGGGACTTGTTAGATTGTAATACTTAGGATATATATCATATATATACAATTTATATATATAGAATTCGGTATATATTAGATAGTCCTAAACTCGGGGTTTATTATTGACACGACACGGACATCCTAAATCTAGCTGGCTATTACAGCTTAGCCTCATAGCTGGCCATTACAGCTTGGCACTCGTAGCTACTGAGTTGTGGATAAGGACTTACCCGGATGCTGGATCGGCTGAACATATTATTATTAACCCGAGTCTAGTATATCGTTTTATATATCGAATCTTATATATACAAACATATATATATTTTATATACGATTATTATTCTCTTATTATTATATCAAGTCCGTACGTTATCCGTATTATATATATATTCGTATAATTCTAATAATCCTCGTCTAGCTATTGGACCGGGTTCTATTCCGGGTGTTGACCGAGTCACCGAGTCGACTCGGTATCGGTTTAACTCTCCGATTCGATTAACGGTACCTCGCAATAATCATGAGAACAGTATTATAATCGGGTATCAACGACTAATACCAATATATATATAATAACTGTTAAAGATTATACCTTTCGGGTTTGTAATCTGAATCATAACCAACATAGATCGGAGATTAACCGGAGCTTCGGGTATCAAGCTCTAATTATCAATCCTCCATGATAGGACCGGACTCTCACCAAAGAGTGACCGGAAACTGACCGGAATACAATCGGGAATCAAATCAGTAATCCGATTACTAGACACGATACCACACACACCAAGCTATTCGGGTGAGTTATACGGATTCACGACGCTACCCGGTTAGGATTCCCGAGCAGACAGATGGTTACAGATCTGATGACAGTCACCATATCCGGTGACTGTCCAGCTTCAGTTGATCTAGAACGAAGGCAGAACATGGCGGGTTTGGTGGTTCATAATAGGAACAAGGTGGTTGTTTGTACAGTGACGAGGTGGGTTAACGATTGATTTCTTGATAGTTGGGTATAACCCGGTGACACACCGGTTACCAGAACAGAAGGAACACGGTCATAACTGGGTTGTGTTTGTTTGACCAGAGGGCTACCAGGTCTCACGACAGTCACCGTAGCTTGGTGACTGTCCAGATAATAAGGGGTGGTCTACGGTGGTTCCTAACTGAAACAGAGGAGGAGGGATTGTGTGGTCATCGGGTTTATAATAAAACAAAGGAGAGGGTTACCGGAGATTATGGGGTTCACCGGAGAAGATAAGGCAGTGGCCGGCTATTATTGAAACAGAACAGAGGGTGTGGTTCAGTTGGGTTTGCTGGTTATTATCGGGTTGTTAGAAAGGGAAAAGGATGGTGGTTCGGTGATGATTATGGATGGTTACCGGGGAGGATGGAGCCGGCGTCCGGCGGCGGCGGTGCCGGAGGGTGGCCGGAGATGGAGGTTTGGTTGGCTGCTCTCTTTTACACACACAAGTGTGTGTGTTCGTATATGCAGAGAGATAAGAGAGGGATGAGAGTTTATAGGATAAATATAACAAGGGGTGTTTGGCAACGGGGATAATAACTGGAACTCGGGTGTTTGGTAAAGGGTATAACACTAAAATAAGAAACGTTTGGCAACGTTTAAATATAAGATAAGGAGCGTTTAACCGAGATAATAAAAGTCTAGTAATTATTATCTATATAATCGATTGAAACGGTTAGTCGCAAGATTCGAACTTAAGTATTTATTAGATAATCGAGTGGTCGGGTACGACCCGACCCGTTTACTAGACCCGAAACAACCTCGGGTTGTTACATAACCTGCTGCAGAACTGCAGACAAACAGATCCATTCAAACATGCAGTGGGTAGTGTTTTTATTATCACGCCATATTGTGCAAGTGTTAAATGGGATTTGAGCAGATTGTATATATTAATTAGGGAAGAGATATTGTATAAAGCCCCTTAAAATAAGAAGCATAAGAAGCAATCTGGACCATTAGATCAAACCCAGATCAGATCCTCTAACCCACCTTCTAACCCGAGCGTTTAAATGAAACCAGGGGTAGATTAGTCAAAAACTACTTTAAACAATCATAATTTGAAGCGCCAAAATGTCGACGGTTACTAAAATTAAAAAACAAATCATTACGTCTCATTTAATTAGGGTTTTTCAAAATCAAACACACACAAAAAACACACACAGACGATTGAAATCAACAAAAACAAACACACAGAGACGATCACGAACACAAAAATACAGACGATCAACATGTCTTCCAAAAGAAATCAAGGTGCATTTCTTATATTTATACTTTGAAAATTAACTTCGACTTACAATTTATAAATTCTAAAACCAGAAAAACCTCCAAAATCATTATTACAGGTAAAACAGGGAGAAAGGGAAGCAAAATCATACATGACACATCTTCAGGTATGAACAAAAATCATTATTCTATTTGTATCAAATCTGTTTACTATAACTAGGGTTTTATGCTTAGTATGTATGACAAAGTATAACTAGTGTAGTGTACTCATTTTGAACCTGTAAAAACATTAATGCGTCTGAAGTATTTCATAAATGCGTCTGATTACTGATGTTTAAATTAAGTTGAATTAGTGCGTCTGTTTGACATAATGAGTGCGTCTGTTTCTTTCCACTTTGCATTTTAGAGAGTGCGTCTGTTTGACATAATGAGTGCGTCTGTTTCTTTCCACTTTTTAGTTACTGAATGTGTCTGTATATATGTCTTAATGCGTTTGTTCATGTACAGACTCAACATGGAATACTTCTGATTTTGAAGATGGACCAATAAAAAACCTAATTAATATTAAAAAAAGGGTTGAAAAGGTCAACCCTGAAGCTGCAAAGAAGTTGGGAGAAGATGTTAAAAAAATGACACAAAAGTTACAGCAAAAAAAACAACAAGCTGTACAAGAACTTTCGGAATCATCAGACGAAGATTTCCAAAGGCCTGTTAAGAAGCAAAAGGTGGAAAAAGCTAAGAAGGAGAAGAAGAAAATAAAGGATCGAGAGTTTGTTGAATACAGGGATATTAAGTTAAAAATCAGATGCTCTCCTGCTGAATTTGTTGACAGCATGAAAGAGTACACTGATGAACAGAAAGCTGAGGTAAGGAAGATGGGTTTTGGGTCGGTGTTGGACATTAAGATTGATCAAATATCAACATCATTGGGTTACTGGCTGCTAGTAAACTATGATGAGGATAAAAATGAACTCAATGCTGGAAATTGGAAAATCAACATCACACCTGCATTGGTGAATGAAGCTTTTGGGATACCAATGGGAAAGAAGCAGGTGCTAGAATACACAAGGGCAAGAAAGGGTGTTGACTCTACGATTGATGAGTTCAAGGGTCAATTCGATAGAAGAAAAGTGACTGTCAAGATGGTAACAAACGTTGTTAAGGTACAACCAAAAGGTGGAAGGCTGTTTAGATTGAATTTTCTTGTGTTATGGAACACGGTTTTCGGGGAGATCACAAAATCAACCACAATCAATCAAAGCTTTTTGCATGGTGTGGATAATGAGGATGAGATTCCAAATATGGATTGGTGCTCGTACCTGATCGAATGCCTTAAGAGGACAAAAGCAGGATGGAAAGAAGACCAGTATAATGGTCCAATTATAATGCTCAGTGTAAGCATTCAAAACACCTTTTTTTTATTATTAAACGCATTAATGATAATTTAAACGCATTTGTAATTCTAACAAAAAAAAATATGATATCTTGAACACATGCAGGTTATCTACACACATGAATATAACAAGAGGCATCCATCTAAAGTAAGAATTAGCATACCAGCAATTTCTTACATTACAAGTAGTTCACTTGCGGCAATGGAAGAACATCTCTATAACCAGCAAGAAAAAGCATACCAGAAAATTTTTACATTGACCGACGTTGAAGAAGATGATGCAGATGATGTAGCTGAAGATGATAAGAATGATGAGGTCGATGCAAGTGTAAGAGATGAGGAGGTCGATGTGGTGAACATGCTGGTAACAATGCAAGAGAAACCAATTGAGGATGATTACACTTTGCCATTGGGAAGAACTCCACAAAAAAGGATCACCATTGAAGAAGATGATGTTGATGAAGAAGGAGATTGGAGACAATATGAAATGAGTACCCAAACACAACAAATGTTTGAGTATTCAGAAACTCAACCACAATTAAGTTTGGTTGAGAAGGGAAAAGAAGCAGAATATGAAGCTTCAATGAAGGCAAAAAAGGTACAACAAACGCATTCACATACATAACAAACGCATTCATTGAAAAAACCTTTTTATAAACAGACGCACCCACTGCACAAACAGACGCATTAACTGAAAAAACCCAAAAAAATGATCTTTGTAAACTCTAGTGGTTAAAACAGACGCACTCATATAAAAAACAGACGCATTCAAAAAAACTACTTGATCTTTGTAAAATCTACTGTTATAAAAACAGACGCACTCATATATAAACAGACGCATTTACAGAAAAACAACTGATCTTTTTGAAATCTACTGGTATAAAAATAGACGCATCCATAGATTGAACAGACGCACTCATTTAATATATATACATTGATCTTTGTAAAAAACACAGGTTTGGATCAAAACAATGGAAAAGAACATAAAGAAATACGAAGCAATACAGAAAGAGATGGGGGAAATGGTAAAGGAGGCACGAACCAGATATTTATGGGTTCCAGAGTTGATGCAATTGTGCGACAAGTGGGACGCCTTGAACACTTCAGTTAAGGAAGCTGAAGTTGTAAAACAACATGTTGAAGCTGAAAAGCAAGATGTTGAATTGCCTGGATCTTCAAACCTGAATGAGGAGGGGAATGGGGTGGAAAATGTTGAAGCGGCTAAAGAGAAGGAAGCTGAGGTTGTCAAAGAACATGTTGAAGCGGCTAAAGAAAAGGAAGCTGAGGTTGTCAAAGAACAAGTTGAAGCTGAAAATCAAAATTTTGAAGTGCCTGTAGCTTCAAATGTGAATGAGGGGGGGAATGAGGTGGAAATGGATGCTCGGGCTGTCGAGGAAGGGTTGGGAACTACAAATGAGGAGTTTGATATAAGTGATACAGCACTAAACATGCTGCAAACTGTCGAACCAGGTGTTTATAGGGTTATAGATGTGAATGAGACAACAAAAGACCAACCTGTGGAAGGAGTGGAGGCTGAAAGAACACAAATATCATTGGAAACACAAGAAATGATTGAGGCAGCAATTAAGAAACACCAAGAAGAGAAGAATCCTCAGGAAGACGAAACACCGGTGAAGGAAGCAGTGCAAGAAGAAGGGAAAGGAAAAGGGAAGGGCTTTGCTGGTTATGATAAACCAGCTAGGGACAGAAACCCTTCTTATGCATTAAGATCACCATATGCCGGGAGGCAAGTCTGTCCAATCGAAAAACTATCTCCGGATGAAACAAAGATTACACAATATATGTTTGCCCCAATTAGAGATGTAAATGTAAGTGTTTTCTTCAAATTTGTTTCTAATAAAAACATATACAATTTTCTAATTTGTTTTCATATGCAATGTTTCAGAAAATAGTTTACTGGGATGAAGGTGGGAATGAGGTGATGAAGGTGGTTTTTGAAAGTTTGTTTCCGGAGATATGGATTTGTTCGAATGTCATTGATGTATGGGCAGACATTCTGAACTATGAGGAGGCTGAGAGAAGGAAGGAGAAGAAGGATGGGCCTATAAAGAGACTGTTTCTAAGTAGCTGCATGCTAGTAAGTTACAAAAACACAAAACAGACGCACTTATACATCAAACAGACGCACTCTATTACTGCAAAAAAAATAAATAGAACCAAAACAGACGCACTTGTACATATAAACAGACGCACTCTATTACTATAAAAAAATAAAAAACCAAAACAGACGCACCCAGAACAAAAACAAACGCACTCATCTTCTCTAACTGTCTGTATATTTTTTTTTTATTTTCAGCCTCCAAACTTCTATGAGGTAGGTGTTCCTTGGGAAAAAATTGAAAAGGTCTACATGAGCAACATTGAAGATATCTTCAGAAAAATAAATGTAAAATCAACAACTGCAACCTCTTTATACGACTTCGACCTGATTCTTCAACCGGTGTGGATGGACAAGCATTTCTATGCATTGGCTTTTGATGTGAAGAATGGGACAACAGACTTGCTTGACAACTCTAAAGAAGGAAAGATCCCATCTGAACGATATAAAGGCGTGCCAGAAATATTGGTATGTAATTATAACTTATACCTGCACACTAATATACTAAAAAATAAACTAATGGTTTTTGACTAAAAATATTCACAGAGAGGCACTTTGTACCGGGTGTGGCAAAAGACATGTCCGAAAACACCGGCAATTGAAGGACTTAAAACAGGTCCTATAACAAGAAGAGAGATGACATGGAGGACTGAAAAGAACCATGTAGACTGTGGTGTCTTCACCATGAGAACCCTCGAAACCTTTAAAGGTTATCAGTCATGGAACCCGGGGTTTTCAGCCGAATCAGAGTATCAAAACAAGCAGTTGATTGCATTACGACTCAAGTACGTGGCAAAGATAATACTCTCCCCATTCAACCTACTCAGGGGAGAAATAAGTCAAGAAGCTGAGAAGTTTGCAAAAAGGCCATATAAACAAAGAATGAAAATGCTAGAGAATGCACTTTCAAAATTAGAGAGGAGGGTGGCTGCTTTATAAACAATTTGAATGGTTTTCTTATGTCATTATATTTTGAACTTTTTAAATGCTAACTATCTGATGTATTTTCTAACTTACTGGTTTAGACGCACTCATCAGAAAATGAGTATATATTTGGACGCACTTATGCTTTATTATATATAACTATCAGTAAATGTTTAGACGCACTCATGTTTTTTGTCTGTTTACTTTGGACGCACTAACTGATTTTGAATTCTAACAAATGTAACTTCAAAACACACTTTTATTAGAAAAAAACAGCAACTACAACACAAAGTAGTAACAAGACAAACAAATACATAGTGGTGTTTACATAGACTTTAAAAATTGAATCTTAAATTCAATAGAACACCTCAAAAGAGCCATGCATTTTGTAAGTTGTTCGACAATATTAACATCGCCATTGTTTGCATCAATCATGAACATAACCGACAGTTCACGAAGACTTGAGTCAGGCATACGCAAAAGAAGCTTGGAAATTTCATCTCTCTTACTCATGCCATCATTTATCCTGTTTAAATTATCAGCCAACCGACCCTGAAGAGCATAATCTTTTGCAATTTGATCTTCCATCCTTTTGATCATTTCAGATCTTGCAGATGAAGATGATGAAGCCATTAGAGAAAAAAATAAATTATAATTTGTATATGAATTTGAATGTGCAAATCAATTTTCAAAGAAAAGCCTTATATAAAAAGGATAAAAAGAAACAAACAATAACAAAATGACAAAGATAAAGAATCACGAGAATTACTGTTCTTTTCTTATTCCAATAATATCTCTTCCCAAAAATCACATGTAAACAGTAATTAAACACAGATAAAAAACAGACGCATTCATGATTACAAACAGACGCATTAGTAAAAAAACAGACACAACTAAAGAGTTAAACAGACGCACTCATTCGAGAAATCAGACGCATTCATTGATCCAGTCTTCTGCTCATCTTCAAAACAGACGCACTCAGTTCTTCTTCAGACGCATTCATTGCTACCATCTTCAAACTCTGTTCATTGATCCAGTCTTCTGCTCATCTTCAAAACAGACGCACTCAGTTCTTCTTCAGACGCATTCATTGCTACCATCTTCAAACTCTGTTCATCTTCAACCTCTGAAAAACCATCGAAACTTGAATTTTTTATATCAAACCTGAAAATCTTATAAAATTCGTTCAAAAACATTAAAAAATAATAAAACAAAACATATAATTACAAATTTAAAAAAACAAAATCAAATTTAAATTTAATCTTCGATAAACAGAGTACTAAAAAACGAAAATTATGATTTGGTTTGATGAGTAACAGATTGATATGATGTTGACGATCATGATTTGAAACGAATATGATTTGAATCTCATTAATTTTTGAGAATCATCAGGTTAATTAAAACGTGATTGAAGGAATTGAATGATCGTGTATATAGACGACTTTACCCCTGGGATAAACCAGAATTAGGTTAATTAAACCTAACCAGAGTGGACAGGTGGCGAATTTTGGTGGCTTCTTACGCTTCTTACGTTAAGCAACTTTATACCGTATACTTTCTCTATTAATTAAATAATATTACCTTTTGAGACACTAATTATATGTATACTTTTTTTAAGTAAGGCGTAAAGCGCACTCAAGGCGCTTTGGTACTGCCTGTGGCCTAGGCGAGAAGCGCAAAAAAAAGCGTGGGCATAAGAAAAAAAGCGCAAATAAAAACAAAAGGGAAAAATCACTATAAAATAACAACTATTAGCAATGAAGATCAATATAATTTGCCAAACACTATAAACTTATTATCACAACTTCAACTTGTAAATTAGAGCATACAGATAAGATATGAACTTATCAACACTTAACATCAACATATTCAAGTTTAACAAATAACATGTGAAAACAAATCAAGATTCAGATAACTCCTATATTAAAGCATACAGATTAGGACATCCTATCAAGCTATGTGCACAATTACCACAAAAATATTAGACAGCCATCTAATATGAACAAAGAATATAGCAAACTCATAGGAATTTTTTAAAGTGAAACAGCTTACCAAAGTTTCAGAATAACGATCATATTTGAAGGGTCTTGATTTTTGTTCTTCGTTCCAACCTATTAAAGTCAACCCCAAATACATTGAAGTAACTTAAAATTAAATTAGTATATATTAAACAAATCATATGTACATGGGTTTTGGAATCATTGTTGCTTACTTGAAATTGATATACAGAGTGGGTTGGCGTTTGTTTCATGACCACAACCACATAATTCATCTACATCTGTTCAAGAACATGGTTGATAGCGTTGCCGTGTGCGACCGGCGACAGCCACGTCCGTTTCTCGCCTCCACTGTAATCTTCATCCTCATCAACATCATAATCCATCCTGTGATGTAGTCTTCCCGCAACCTCAAGCTGAAACTATGACCACCTACTTTTCATTATTACGCAACTGTCATTTCAGTTCTTTAACATGACCCACAATAACATCTGTGATGATACGGCTCTCTGTAACTCCACCAATAGTCAAATCACACTATAAAAACATGAACAATAAACATACCTCAGATGGAGGTCGAGCATGATAACTCACCGAGATAAAGATCGGTGTCTCCTGTATCTTTCAAGATTTTTGGTTGTAACAACAATACTGCCAACAACTGGTTAAAATTCAGTCATGGGAATGCCCAAAAGATGCGACGTATATAATCAGTTATATTAGGCTTAGAGGTACACAATCAGTTACCACGCAATAGCTGCAAGGAGGTTGCGGGTAAACACCGACCGCCATCCATCCCTGCTACGCCATGGCTAGATTGGCAACCAATTATTGTGGTATTCACAAACTCATCACAGCCCATGAATAAAGTGAACAGAAACCCCCAAATTATCCAAGCAAGCACCTTTTTTTATATTTTTTTTCAAGAAACTCACTGCCTTTTACCCTTTCAGAAATCCGAGGGTGTCATCCTATACATCAAAACCCAAAGATGTTAGAGTTTCCATATAACATTGGCATGGACAGCCGCCACCAAAGGCGGTAATAGACGGCCGCTGGCAACGAAAGGAACCAACACAACCATCAAGACTCAAATATGTTAGGGTTTCTAGACCGACGCTACCAACGACGACCACAAGTGGTCACCGGCAACGACAGGCACCTTTCACCAAATAAATCCAACAAATAACCACAAAAGCTTAAAGCTTTGAAAAGGAAAATCGATAAGCGAGTAATGCCGGCAGCGAAAGCCGATCCAACCAAATATATCATGCAACAAAAACCGGCTTACCGGAAACATGTCCGAAGTTGATTTGAAACCTAACTGAACCCAAATCTGAAACTGAAATAAAATAACATCAGATCAGACTCGAAATCAAAGACCAAACAGAGTGTACCTGACAACAATGACTAATTTTACGATGGATCTCAGGCCAGGTTGCAATCGTCGCCGTCTCCTATCCAACGCAACGGTTAAAATCACAACATAACCCATACAAACTTCCAATGAAAGATGTAAACAATAAAAAACCTAGCAATATCACACAATTATCGGTTTTTGTGAGGATTTTTCCAATTGGTAACATGAGCATCAGATGAAAACCCTAAGATGGTTGTCGATGGGATTGCAATGGAGATGGTGGTGATGGCTTGGAAGCGTATGGAAGAAGAAAGGGGCAGAGGGTTATAAGATGAATCAGCCAAATACGTATCACATGGATAGCAAATGGACACACGTTTTATGACCTAAATACCCTCGAATACAAAGCAGAATTACGAAATTGCCATCGATTACTGTTTAAATGCCAAGGTAAATTATTAGTATATAATGTGATCAATTAAATTTGATATGGATGTCAAACAATTAAAACTAAAATCAATATTGCAATTCTTTTATATATGAGTCCCTACACTACCTATTACAGCCTAACTCTATTCAAGCCTAACACAAACATAATGGGGTTTTTTTGGGTAATTTTACAAATAACGTTATGATATTAAATCGTCAATTGTAAAGGGTGTGGTCCTAAAGTAGCTCATATAATGGTATGGGTTTATTTATAAAAATTAAATAGCAAACTTATTACGTATGTCATAGTGTTTTGTGTTATTAATTTACTATATAATTTGCTTTTTAATTTATGCGTTTTGCTATAACAATCACGAGTCATCAAAAAATAATGTATGGAATGATAAAGTACACGATTTATATATTATAGGATACGTTTGTCATGACAAATTACATACAACTTTTTATAAATTTAAATTTAAAAGTTCTAGTTAAATTTTTAGGCTAGAAAGTCCTGATAAATTTGTTATATTTTCATATATTTGTTATTGTATTTTATGGATATTGTCAATAGAAACATGGATTTTTGTGTGATATGTTAGTTTGATATACATGCAAGTGTTACATTTTACATTTTGTATGAGTCCTATAAAAGGCATAGATTCAATTCTCTATATTTGCATAGTTTTGTATACGTATACAAAGTAAATCAACAAATGAAGAGGTTTTGGCCCGCATCAGAATTTAGGTCAATCCTTACGTGAGCATCTAAGCTTGTGGAGGAGATATACCCACCTGATGAAGAGGTTTTGGCCCGCTTTGATGAGCCGCCTTCGCTCATATCTTCAATCGAAATTAGCTCGACCCATTTGGAACAATTACGAAGGATTTTCCGCAAGTAGTTTTCATCCCACGTTTTGTTGGTCTTATACTTGCGTAACACCTCATCTTTCCACTCGTCGCAAGTGAACTTGTAGACATCAAGATCGCTAGACCCACTCACTCGCACTCGATTAGCGTTCCTGTTATGAATGTTTGTAAACAAGCTCACATATTTTCTAATCTCGGGCCACCGGCCGGAAATCATATCCGGGGAACGCATTTCACTCTCTACTTGTGTATAGAAGATTTCTCGAATTCGTCTCCAAAAAACCTTCGCCCATTAATAGTCGGCTACAAAAAAAATAACACAGATTAAAAAAAATTCATTATACTTGCAACATATATTTACATAAAAAAAATTATACCGGCTTTTCGATCTTCCGAAACTTCCACCCACGTCCGAAAAAAGGCTATTTTTTCATCTCTTGTCCAAGGCGTCACTTGCCGCTTTGGTTGTACATCTTGTGCGGGCGGTTCACCACCTCTACCACCACTCCTGCCGGTCGTTGTCCGTCCTCGGCCACCACCTCTAGCTGCTGGACCATTGTGATGGATCCACGACCAAAATCCGTCTTCATTTAGGAACTCCTTATCCGGTTGGTAACATCCTTCCCATTGTGATCGATCCATTTTTTTGAAGATTGAAGATTGTTTTTGATTGTTTAGTGTTTGAAGATTGAAGATTGTTTTTTATTGTTTAAAATGATTAAAAAATGTTTTTTTATAAATAGGCAAAACTAGCAATTGGCCAACGGCTAATTGGCTGCCAACGGTCGAATTTGACTCGCTATCACACGCGAGCACACTAGCGTCCACTCGCTCACACGATCGTTAGCCCATAGGTGTTGTGGTTCAAGCTAACCATGTAAATCAAGTTATGGCTCACGACATCTCGCTCACGGGCCACTGCACATGGTCTAAAATAAATAGTTACGATCTCTCTCAAAACTATATATGATATCTTGAAGTACCGAACAAATTTAAAACACCTCAATTATATTGTTGCTTTGTTGACAAAAGTGTATGATTTATTTATTAATATGAAATATGAAATGGTAGCTTTTAAAGTTTGTATAACATATGTATGAGCATAGAGGATGCCCCACATTGATATGTTTGGCCATTGGTCGGATGGTCCCAATATTTTCATCACAACTTTGAACCTAACCTCAATCATGTCCATCTGTTTTATAGCAACAAAAGTAATAAATTGTATAATTGAACAAGTCAATATGCTCCTCCATTTCAACTCAAATAAAGTCTGGCACTTCCTAAACCTAACAACCAACAAAATTCAATTTCGAAGGCCTGTATAATTTCATTTCCGTTTTCATTGTTTAGTTAGGTAAAAAAATTTTTTTAAAGAAATCTATTGATACTTTCAATCCAGAACAAAGAAAATTACATCAAGAATTAAATTAGTTTTCATTGAAAGAAAGGTTAACACGTAGTACCATACCATGTAATATCTTGCTTTCTTGTGATTATGATCAAAATAACTTTATTGGATGGTAATTAGTACCCCATTTATCAAATGATTATTAATTACTAATGGACAGAATTACACAATGCGACGGGTGTTATCAAGACTATTTTGAAAATCACAATCTAACCCAACGTTAAACACAATTATATTTTATTTTCTAGATCATATCATTTAAGAATTCTACACGCGCTATGTAGCGAGGATGGCATCATATAATTTTCAATAACTCCATTACAAATGCACTCTGCTATATCCTACTTTTGATGCTTAGATCAAGATTATTGTACTTTATCAAGTACAAGTCATATCCTTAACATGTTGGATGCGCCAATCCCAATGCAATTAACAAATGTGTAAACTAATCAAGTGCCATAAAAGCCAATGCCAATTCAGTTAACAAATGTGTAAACTAATCAAATGCCATAGTGAATATTATTTACTTCATTTTATTATCATTATTTCATAATAAATAAATAACCTCATTAAGGAAACATGGTTTCTCTCGAGGAAGGCGAAATCCCCCCGGAAAGTTCAAACAACAATCAACAGTCAACAATCACGTTTTTCCTTTCTAATCTCCCGGACGGGATTTCAACGGAAGAAGTTAGGGAGGAATACAGGAGATGTGGGCAACTTGCGGACGCTTACGTTGCAAGAAAGAAAGATAAGTTTGGCAAGGTTTTTGCCCTTGTCAGGTTCGAGAAGGTTAGCGATTCCGACAAGATGGTGAAAGCACTGAATAATCTAAGGATTGATGGGAGGAAGATTTATGCTAAGGTTGCTCTGTTTAGTAAGGAAGATAGTCGGCCGCGGAAAGCGTTTGAAAAGAGACATATCCGTGACTCCGACGCGAGGAAGGACGAACCGCTGAACGGTGGTAGAAACGATATAGGGGCTGATAAATTCACTGGTCTGGGATCGGACTGGTCGTTTAGAGAGAAACTTTCCGGTAAGAGAGACGTGCAACAAAATAGGGAATCTTTTCCTATTGAGTTGGAGGTTAAGGATTCGGACACAGCACATGCTTGGCTTGGAGTTTCAATCATTGGTGTGGCCAAGAACTATTATAGGTTGTGTAAACTTACAAGTGGTTTGGAAAAAATCAAGAACATCCGTATGGAGGTAAGATACTGGGGGGAGCTAAAGGTTTTGATCTCCTTCTCATCACGTCAGAAAATGGAGGAGTTCACTGAATTGAGGTCGGAATAGGCGGATTGGCCGAATGATGTAACCGTTTGGAGCGGTCAATAGGTTGAATACGATAGGCTGACTTGGTTAAAGATTGTGGGCCTCCCATTGATGTTATGCTCGCTTAACAATGCTGAAAAAATTGGTGCTAAATACGGTGATATCGTCAGGGAGGTTGAAAGTGGGGTGGTGGACACGGATCTGTATGGCCTTTACGTGGGTGTGTTGGTGAAGCATGGTAGTAAGATCAATGAAGTTGTAATGTTAGTTATAATGGTGCCGTGTTTTCTGTTTGGGTATCGGAGGGCTCGGGCAGATGGCTTTCAGACTATATTGGGGAGAACGTGGTGGTTATAGGTGAAGACATTGTCTTATCAGATCCAGTTCCAGTTGCTCCGTCTCCGACTCGGGCATCAGAAGGTGCCGCTCCGGCTACGGTGGTCGAAATTCTGTCACCGGCGTCTGGTGGGGGTGGGGTAGTTGAAAGTCAGGTGGAAGTGGAAGTGGAAGTGAATCAGACGCAGGTGCATGGGGAGGGGAAGATTTTCTCCTCTTTGCATGGGGAAGGTCTGTTCGTGGGGCCCGAGGAGGTAGGGTCCATGTCAGCGCCGATTTTGGGAAACATTTAAAGGGGTTGGTGGTTTTTACTCGGGTGGGCCATCCAAAGATTCATCAAAAGTTGGGCCACTATGCTGGGTACTAATGGGCCGATTAATAAAAGAAAAAGGTGTATTGGTAAAGTGGGTCGTGGTCAGCTTAGAAATAAAGGGAAAATTAACATTTCAGACTTGAATTGTAAGTCCCCTGATTTTGGTCTTAGTAGTTCTGCTTCCGGAGGGGTTAAAAAGAAAAGGATGAGTGGCAGAAGGGTACTTCGTAAGTCGATTTCGAAGGAGGATGTTTTGGATGCAGCTCTGGGTGTGTCGAAGGATGGCATAGATGACGGATATGAATCTGAATGGCTAGAAGATGACGACGATGAGGACCGATCTATTGGAGGTGCCGGGGACCCTCAGCCACATTTGTCACAGGAAGAATTGCTCTCTGAAATTGGCCTCACGAAAAATTTGGGTGATGTTGTTGGTCTTGATTTGGAAGGTTTCGAGGCTGACATCGGTAAGAAGATTAATGATGAATTGGGGCTTCAGGTCCTAAAATGAATTGTTTATCTTTTAATGTTAAGGGGGCAGGTGGGGCAGATAAAGCAGCTAGAGTTAGACGCATCAAAGCTGACTTTATTCTGGCCTTTATTGCTTACAAGAAACTCAACTGGGAGACATGTCGGTGTTCCAAGTCGAAAGATTCTAGGATAAATCAGTGTTTGAAAAGGTAATTGTAAACGCTAATGGCAGATCTGGGGGATTGGTTTCAATCTGGAATCCAATGGTATTCAAGGCCCATGAGTTCAGGTTCGGCCAAAATTACATTGTGGTTGGGGGTTACTTGGGTGGTGTCTCAAAGATGGTTTTCGTTGTTAATGTATATACCCCAAACGATCCGGGGCTTCGTAGGAATTTATGGACCGAATTGATAAATGTTAAGGGAGAACTTAATGGCATTTGGCTATTTATGGGTGATTTCAATGATGTTAGGGTGGAGTAGGAAAGAATGAACTCGGTGTTTGTTCAATCGAATGCGTTGCCAGCGTTGGCATTTAATAATTTTATATTGGAAGCAGGTCTGTTGGAATATAATATGGGAGGTAGGAAGTTTACGTATATATCCTCGGACGGTTCTAAACTCAGTAAACTGGATAGGTTTCTTGTTTGTGATTTGTTCATGTCCAAATGGCCTGATGCAAAGGTAACGGCATTGGAGAAGGATGTCTCAGACCACTCACCGGTGGTGTTGTCCATCTCTGATGCTTCTTTCGGTCCTTGCCCGTTTAGATTTTTCAACTCGTGGATCAGCAAAGAAGGTTTGGACGGCATTGTAGTGAGGAGCATCAATAGCTCGGTGGAGTCGAGGCGAAGTGACATTAGATTGCCGCAAAAACTCAAAGCAACTAAAGATCTCATCAAGAAATGGAAAGCCAAAAATATTAAGAAAGAGGAAGTAGGTTTGGTTAATGCTCAGCAAGTTATCCAGGTCTTAGAGTCGACTGCTGAATCTAGACTTTTAGGGGAGGAAGAGAAACAACAGTGGAAGGAGGCAAAGCTGGCTCTTAAGAAAGGGGAATGGGATAAGTTAAGAGATTTGCTTCAGAAGTCTATAGTGGATTGGATGCTTCATGGGGATGAAAAATCATCCTTTTTCCATGGTATTATCAGCAGTAGGAGGGTGAGAAATAAAGTTATTGGTTTGTATGTTGATGGGGTATGGGTGGAGGATCCTAGTACAATTAAGAGGGAAGCGGTTAAAATGTTTAAAGCCAAGTTTGATGAACCTATGCCAAGGAGGCCAAGGTTGTCGGGGGACGGGTTCAAAAGACTATCGGATGCGGATGCGGAGAGTCTTGTTGCTCCGTTCTCATTGGAGGAGATCAAGGAAGCGGTTTGGGACTGTGGAGATGACAAGTCGCCAGGTCCGGATGGTTTTCCTTTGCTTTTATTAAGAAATTTTGGGGCTTAATCGAAAGTCATGTCATCGATATCATGAAAGAATTTAATGTTCATGGATCAATCCACGAGTCGTGTAATGCATCTTTTGTTGCCCTTATACCTAAGGTGAATGACCCTTTTGTCCTTTTCGGACTTTAGGCCGATTTCACTTATAGGGGTGATCGGGAAGATTATCTCCAAGACATTAGTGGCAAGGTTAAAAAAAGTTTTTGGGAAAAGTCATTTCTACGGCCCAATCAGCTTTTATTTCAGGGAGAAACATTTTTGACAGGCCACTCATTGCAAACAAGGTGGTGTCTTGGGCAAAAAGATCTAAAAAAGAGCTTCTTCTATTTAAGGCGGATTTCGAGAAAGCTTACAATTGTGTGTTATGGAAATTCTTATTAAATATTATGCACCATATGGGCTTCTCGACGAAGTGGAAAAATTGGGTGATGGGATTACTTGTTACCGGGAAGTCGACGGTATTGGTTAATGGGGCTACAACTTCGGAATTTCAAGTTAAGCGGGACCTTAGACAAGGTGATCCACTCTCCCCGTTCCTCTTTACTATTGTCATGGAAGCCCTCCATGTGATGGTTTCGAGAGCCGCGGAAGCCGATGCTTATAGGGGTTTAAAGCTACCTGATGAGGGCCCGGAGGTGTCCCATTTGTTATATGCAGACGATGCCTTATTTTTGGGGTTGTGGACGGTTGAGAATATCATGAACTTAAGTAGATTATTACGGGGCTTTTCTCTGGCTTCTGGCCTAAAGATCAACCTTTTGAAGAGTTGTATTTATAGGGTAAATGTGGGTGATGATGCTGTGGAAGGCATGGCTGGATTGCTGAGGTGCAAGAAAGGCTCCCTTCCGTTCACCTGTTTGGGCCTTCTTGTTGGAGACAATATGAGAAGAGCGAAAGGATGGAAACCTGTTTTGGAGAAATTTCAAGATAGACTTTCTTTGTGGAAGGCGAGATCTCAGTCGTTTGCTGGTCGGGTAGTACTGATTAAAGTCGTGCTTGGTGCTATTCCTAACTATTTTCTTTCCATGTTTAAAGTGCCATCCGATGTGTTAAAAACACTAGATGGACTGAGAAGCAGGTTTCTCTGGGGCGGTGTTTCCACAAGAAATAAAATTCGTTGGGTGGCCTGGGAGAAAATCTTAAAACCAAAGAAGTTGGGCGGTTTAGGGGTGGGTAGCATTGAGGATTTAAACCTTGGCCTTCTCGTTAAGTGGTGGTGGAGGTTCAAATCTGACCCGGAACAATTATGGTGTAAAGTTATTAAAGGGATACACTGTGGCAGTAGGATGTCTGGCTTCGTGCCATGCTCCAGATACATCTCGGGTGTTTGGCATACGATCGCAGAAGTTTATAAAGTTTTCCCTAAACGTGGGATTGATTTAGAAGCTAAGTTTTCTTGTTCGGTGGGTACCGGAGACTCGGTTAGGCTGTGGATTGATAACTGGTGCCCGGGTGGACGATTAAAAGATTTATTTCCTAGTTTGTTTGCACTTTGTCAGGTTAAGGAAGTTAAGGTTGCAGAATGTTACAAGATGTTGAACAATATTGTATGGTGGGACGTGCCGTGGAGTCGTCTACCGCAGTCCACTGCTGAACTTGCAGATGCGAACAGGTTGTTCTTACTGTTGAATGCCCAAAAGGCCGGTTCAGGTACGGATAAATGGAAGTGGTTATCGCAGAACTCAGCGGTTGACTTTTCAGTTAAGCGGGTCTGGATGGACGTTGTTCCAGCCTCGGCGCAAGGTCCGCTGCAAGGTAATTTCAAATGGTGCAGGATGGCGACTCCGAAAGTGAATTGTTTCGTATGGAGAGCATTACAGGATAAAATTCCTATGGCTAAGAACCTTCAATTTCGGGGCGTTCCACTTGGGGATGTCTTGTGCAAGAGATGTGGCTCGGAGACCGAAACCTCTACACAGATTTTTATCGATTGTATTTGGGTGCGAGCTTTTTGGTGGAACATCGGGGAATGGATGAAGATTCAGCAACTGTCCCAAGCCTCTTCTGTGTCTCAACTTTTGGAAGCAGGTGGTTCTGTACCGGGTTCGGCAAAGAGGAAAAAGGCATCATATGCGGTCGTTCTTTTGGGGATTTGGAAGTTATGGTTGAGTAGAAACGACAAAATTTTCAAGGATGTAAATAAAGCAACACCACTATTAGTGGAGGAGGTCAAGGCCGAGTCATATTGGTGGCTAGTTAAAAGGGCGAACATTCCGGACGCGGACAAGACAAAATGGTGGGATTTTACTATCTTCGACAACGGCTAAAGTTAAAAAACCGAATACAGGAAAGGGTGTAATTTTTGTTTTGTTTTTTCAATGTGGTGTGTGATTTGTATGGGTTTTGGTATTTCGGCCCAGGTAGCTCCCGGCTAATTGAGCCGGGGCGGTTTTACG
Source organism: Ambrosia artemisiifolia (assembly GCA_032199755.1). NCBI lineage: Eukaryota > Viridiplantae > Streptophyta > Magnoliopsida > Asterales > Asteraceae > Ambrosia > Ambrosia artemisiifolia. Next base: position 62,237,677 of record CM063519.1, read on the forward strand.
GGTGTTTGTATGAACTTTATCGGTGAAATAAAATGGTTCCATTTTATTGTTCAAAAAAAAATCAAATGCCATAAAAATTACCCGACTCATTCAATAACAATTAAAAATATACTACATATAATACACAAATTGACAAAAAGTATAAATAGACCTGCTGACTAAAGTTCTAATAATTAACTTTATATACATATGTTAGTTACTTAAAAACGGACTATTTACAAAACGTAAAATTTAAAGCAACAACGTAAAACCTTGTATTCAATCAAATAATCCGGACTAAGCATTATATATTCACACCTACAACCTCAAAACCCGTAACAAGGCCTGTAAGTGTATGTCCACGCCTGAAAAATATAATGATCATTATAATATACTAGTGGGGAGGCCCGCGCGTTGCCGCGGGTAGTTATATTTTTTTTGCGCATTTACGTTACGGGTTTCCTGTAATTTATTTTAATACCAGATTTGCTTAGATACTACGATAATCATAAAATCATGAAGATCTATGCATAACCTCAGTCTTATTATAGAATGCTAAATAAACATTCTAAAACCAAACAATTACGTCTGATAACACTACATCAAGTCTAACTGAACTACAATAAACACGAAGACCTAATAATTAACATTTATCGCTTTTCATATCCTGGTTTGAATAGGGGTGTACAAAAAGCTCGCGACTCGAGGCTCGCTCGAAACTCGCTCGAAAAAAGCTCGGCTCGAAGAGGCTCGTTTTGTTTTCGAGCCGAGCCGAGCTGGATCGTTTTGTAATCGAGCCGAGCTCGAGCCAGGGGTGTTCAGCTCGTTGCTCGGATCGTGGCTCGGCTCGATGGCTCGACTCGTGGCTCGGCTCGATGGCTCGACATATGGCTCGACTTAGGCTTGTTTATGTGTAATTTTATTTAGAAAAATAAAAAAAAATATACATGGTTATGTGTAATTTTATTTAATTTTATTGTTTTTTATTTAATAAATATTTGTAAAAAAATAAAAAAAATATATATCGAGCTGGCTCGAGCCAGCTCGAGCTCGGCTCGAACATGTACGAGCCGAGCTCGAGCTCGACTTTTCAACTCGATCAGAAAAACGAGCCGAGCCGAGCTGGCTCGGTTTAGGTTCGAGCTCGAGCTCGAGCTGGGCCTGGCTCGGCTCGACTCGGCTCGTGTACAGCCCTAGGTTTGAATAAGCTATATATACTTAATGCTTTGAACATTGCATCGCTAACTTGAATTTGCACAAACTGTTTGCTTGCTCGTAGCATTACATTTCTATAAAGTAAACCCACAAGTTGCAAAATTTACCAGAAGGAAAACGATTTAAGACATCCTTACACTTGAAGTTTTAAGGGTACAAACATAAGTTTTTAAACACAAATAAGTTTAAACAACCAAAACCAAAATATTTTAAAAAGCAGGGCCTAACCTTTTACCTCATACCTTTAACAAAACAAACCAAACATCTCAAAATCTATTCTAAATTAGAACAACATTTGATGGCAATTCCTGAACCACCTTACTGCTAATGGCATCATGACTATTAACTATGGAAGAAAACAGTGTGGTACTAATGTCATCAAATCTAAATAATATAATATTTCCCCGGATGAACATATTTTCATACCCTTCGTTTTCTAGAGCGACTGATATAAGGTGAACCTATTATAGTTAAAACTTGCTTTTTAACCAACGCTAAATTGATACTTTCTTTAAAATATCCCCCTTTCCCCTTCTAATCCAAGCTAATTTAGTCGCAACCCGTTTTGACACCAAACCAACTTGAGCTAAATGTTTTTTGACTCGTTAGCCTACACACCATTTTTCCAAGCTTAGGTTCATCTATATCTTCATAAATCGGTGTTAACACGCACCTTACATAATCAACTATTTTACAAGTGACAACAGGACTGGAACCATAGTATATTTACACTTTATTAGTAGAAACAAGACCAATACAATAGTATTTCAAAGTAGCTGACATAATACATAATTCACATACCAACACAACATTCATGCGTTACTTATAAGAGTTGTAACCAATTTCTTTCATCCCGTCACCTTGTGGTATTATGGTCTAAAAGGTGGAGGAATATACATCTGTTATCGTCTCAAAATAAAAGAACCAATGTCCATGTGTGCCAACTTCTCGGCAGTCTCAGCAACACCTCCGCCCTTTCCTACTATATCATCAAACTTAAATGTTCCAGCCCAACAGACCATGCGTCATCAAAACTTTTTAGGTTTTTTTTATATAAAAAAATGATTAGAGAAGTTAAGATTATTTCAATAATGTAATTTACAAATGGGTTTTCCTAGACATGTCAACCCATTCCCATTTTTTTTTGTTGGAACCTTAACCGGAACCGACCATTCAATAGACGGGTTGACATAAAATTACATTGTATAAAGTGAATTTTCTAATAACTTCTTACATGTATTTTAGTTTTTAGTAAGTCAGTAATTTGCTCGTCATTCAACCGTCTTTTCACACATCTAATGATTCATTCCGACTATGATGCACCCCTATAGTAGATATCAAGAAAATATGTAAGTAAAATGGCATTGTTGTAGTTAAAGGCAAAGGCACCAATACAACGACTGCGATGATTAGGGTGTAAGACGAAAGCCATCAGGACAAATAAGTACATATTGATATATGACATTTTAACTTAAATAGTATGCATGATGTATAATTTTGATAAGTGGCTTTTAATCAATAACAAAAGATAATTCAAAAAAGTCAAACTGTGATCTTGATAGATATATATATATAGAATTAGTTTAAATTTCATTTTATTAGTTTAGTTGTTTACAAATAATAGAGAGCAGTTAAAAGTTACCAAAAAGTATCTTAAGGTTAACATAGATTATTTCAAAAACTTTCATAAAGTTAAACTGTGACCGTCTTACTTCTGAGATAGTTGTTAGGTCATAGAAAGAGGTTAGAAATGGTTTCTAATATTCGATAGTATCACAAAGATCAAGGCATGAAATAATAAATTAACAAAGAACCATAGAAAAACTCACAACTTTATTAACATAAATAAAATGACCGTGACGTACTGACGTAGGGCTGGAAAGTATTATAGTATATGAATGTGAGGAAGGTATAATCTTAATGCATACATGGTAATAAAATTGTTTTTGTGACCATATTTACCACACAAACTATTTACAAGAGAAGAACAAAAAAGTGTTTATAGGTCAGCTTGTCCCATTTTGTCCGGTATAAAAAGGACGCATTTCGACCTGTATAAAAGGACCCATTTTACGCATAACCGCTGTTACCCTACTTGCCCATATTGCAGCGTCTACAGTATACTTCAGTAGAACTATTTGTATAAAATCATATTACTTGTATGTTACCTGATTTTAAAGAAGTATGTACTCTTCCAGGTGATGTAGCATTGAATGTCGGATACGTATTAGACAAAAAGCAAATATATATATCCTACTTCATTTTGCGGCAACATAACTTCACCCCCATTTAATCCAACTTAAAAAATTAGCCGTCGATCAAAACTCACCCACAAGTAAATATAATTTTATAAAAATTAACAAAAAAATGATTGTCAAAAGAGCTTAAGCAAACCTGATGGAGAAATCCTAACAGTAGCGAGCTTGGGGCGAAAAGATGGAGGATTATAGTAACAGTTCTGCAGATCCAAAAGTTGATTGTTTGTCATCTAAACAAGTATTTTTACAACGTTTTCTTATTTGATAGCAATGGCTAACTGGAAGAAAGAATGTGAAGCGCCTCCACGTCTGTAGGTCTCATGCATGGATCCCAAGAACAGAGTGCCAACAGTGCAAAATGAACATAATGATTAAAACAAAGCAATCTGAAGCATCCGATATAGATTATGAATGAAGATTATTAAAAGGTATCCTGGTGCAAAGCTAGAAACAAGTAATTATCAGTATAGAAAGATTTACACCCACAAGCTGCAAAATGCTAAATTAGAGAGAGAGAGAGAGTGAGAGAGAGTAAGTTAGGCGAACTTATAGCACATGTCTATTGGCAAGAATCTTCATGGCATGACACTACTTACTGGTTCTGGTTAGATCCATTCACAAAATGAATCAGTTTGAGTTTGGTCAAATAAAAACACTTAACTAAAAGCGAAACATGTCGTGTTTTGATTTATTTGGAGATTCATACAAATGCAAAAATATTGTTTTTCCGTATGCATAACTATCACATTAGTTAGTTATAAAAAAAATCTATAAAATGGATAAAAAGCGTTAGCACGCCAACCCAATCTGGGGCCACCCATCTTAAAACGGATAAGAAAACATATTGCAGCCCCTACCCACTTTGACCCATTATCTAATTTGCCTGACGGACACGCATCTTTCCACCTATAGACTGGTCAACATTGCAAAACACAACACATGCGTGATATCCCTAGCATCATAGGAAAAACATGTACATCGAAGACAATTTTGAGGATATAAAATGAACACAAGAAGCATTCGTAAAAAAAGGATATAAATCATGTTCTATACAGTTATACACTTATACTTCAGTTTCATTGAACATTACAATGCAAGAACAAGGTGAACTAACCTCTAGAAACTGATAATTGATTTCATTTGCTAATTCAAGTCCCTCAAACCATGTGCTCTCTGTTGGGCTTCCTATCATACTACAGATTTTGTACATTTAATCCGATTACCTGCAAATTAATACCACATTACACATTCTATGATTCTTGATACATCAGAACTCTCCTATTAGGCTATTACTACTGAAACAAACAAAATCTTGTACAAACAACTTTCACCAATATTGATACCTTTTTTGAGTGAGACCAAAAGAAGTCAAATAATTAATCATATTTGTTTAGTTCATACAAACATGTAACTATGCAATTATTAGAGCTTCAAACCACCGAAGCACATCCATTCACCCCTTAAAATAATTTTTCAAATTTGATTATTTTGTATCTAAATAATCAACATCGTTTGAGTTTAACTTTCAAGTAGTCATTCTTAAGAAATTTGTCAATTAATTTTTCTGTTCAAACCAAACTAAAAATCATAATGTTAACAATTTCTTTTCAAACATAACTGGAAGTATCTTTTTGCTCTAAGAACCCCAAATCACTTTAAAGAGACACCCAAGGATGAAAAAGGTACAAACACTCAAAGCATGATGAATTAAAATAAAAACCAGAACATACCCATAATTGTCTTCATCAACCTTCACAAAACAATCATCTGCATTGGTGAGTTGTACGTTAAGATTCTTAAAACTGGTTTCAATTTAATGGTCCACTTGGCTGTTCCCTTCAATTTTATCTGCTCACACATAAACACACAATGATATCAATATTTGCATCAGAACTCACTAACCAAAAATTTATATAAAAATTAGACTCAAAATAGACCTTATTGGACTGGGATGCTGCTTGATGAAATCGACTATAATCACCCTGTCCACCAATAAAAACGGAATCCTGCAACAAGAACAACAAAAACATAAACCCAAATCACAAATATGTGAGGCAAAATCTCGAAACTAAATTCAAAAAAGGGGTAACCGGTATTACCGAGTTCAATTGGACAATGGCGAGTGAAGCATAACTGGGGATGAAATGGGTCTTCAACTGGTTGAGAAAACAAGGGATTTGTGGATTTTGGAACAGAGAGTCGAGTAATATCTTGAGACGAATGAAAATGGTGTATAAATGATCAATTGAGGAATTAAATGTGATAAATGAGCATTCAGTATGATGTTATGATTGAATTAGAGAAATGGAAAACTCAAGGGTTTATTGCATTTAAGAGCAGTTAACGAAAATGGTTTCAGAAACAATAACTTGGGTTGAGATTGCATCATTCATTTGTATAATTGCTATCAAAGGTGGTACACAAGGGTATAAATGGAACAAAGAGGGTAAAAGTTTGAAGATTACACTTGAGGCTCTTGGGATGCCATCTTAACTTTGCCAAATTGGACATCTTTGCCCATTGCTCCCTCTTTATAATGTATTATAGATAATATATATAACACCCTGGATGCCACACCTATGGTTCGATGCATATACATGATCAATCACCACCAAAACAATTTTATGAGCAAGTATCAGGTTTTGAAAATAGTTTAAGTAACTCACCTCTTTATCAGCCCTTTTGCAATTGACAATGCTAATACAACCAGGTAATATCTCAGGGTCCTGATACAATTATACCACCCCTAGGTTAGGTAACAACACACCTAACTAATTATTATTACAGTTGGATATTTGATTAGCGCTACCTTATTTAAGCATGAATGATCAGTCCATGCCTAACTAAGGCTAGGCTACCCGATACCCAACTCTAATAATAATCTTAACACCTAAAAATAATAACGCTACACTACTACTAAATACTAATAAAAATAATTACTCTATGGGTATGTTTGGCAAGGAGCTTTTAAGAGCTTGTAGGAGCTTCAAGCTTTTAAGAAAAAGCTCATACTCAATAAAAAGCCTTGTTTGGTTGAAGGAGCTGGAAGCTTTTAGGTTGGAGAAAAAGCTCTACAATGAAAAGCTACTAGTACTAGCGTTTAAGAAAAAGCTCATACTAGCTACAAGCTTTTAATGAGTAAATGACACAAATACCCATTCTATTTTAAATATAAAATAAAAAATTTCCTTACAAGCTTTTAATTATGCCTATTTTGGTCATTTTATACATTTTATTAAAAGCTCCAGCCACTCTGCCAAACATCAAAATATATTTAAAAAGCTTCCAGCTACCAGCTTCCAGCTAACAGCTTGCAGCTACCAGCTTCCAGCTTCCAGCTACCAGCCACCAGGTAGATTTGCCAAACATACCCTATATGCTATTTCATAACAGTCGGCGCAACAGCCAACTTTTGATTTTCCAAGTTTTCACCACAAAGTTTTAGTCTTTCTGTTTTGGCCACAGCTTTTGCTTCACTCTTCAAAACATCACCACCATCCTCACACAAGCCAACTTCTGGTTTTCCAAGTTTTCACCACCATCCTCACGCACAAGGACAATAAGGGCTTCGTACGACGCTCGAGGTGGAACGGATGATTTGTAAACAACATGCTGGAAAAGTGAAAACATATTGCCGGAGACCGTAAAACATGTGCCCGCACGAAAGAGTGAGCAACCAAGCTTAGGCATCTGGGCAGTAGTGCTGGAAGGTTTCGGCTCGGTGATCTGTTTGCATGCAGAAACGTTGGTGGTGGTGGACTGCTGGTGGCCGGAAATATTAGGGAATTAAGGTTTTTGGATATGGTTGTTTCCGACGATTCAAAGACACTTAAGTGTAAGAGTCGTCATGTTGGTGGTCGGGTTTCTAGACAGAGAAGAAAGAGTGGTGGCGGATGAGTGAATGGTGGTGGTGGCTTGACGAGGATGTCCATGAGAGTGGTGGTTTCAAATTGTGATTTGCTTTTCTATAAAAAGTTGTTTCCTGTCAGTCATCATGATGCGCTGCACATTTGTGTTTACAAAGGCAAAAGCCAATTGTTATCCACTCTCAAATGTTTAAACATTTAATATGTAAAAGCTGAATGCTTTACTAAACACAAAATGTTTTATTTTCTTTAAAATTGTTTTATATGACATATTTATATTTTAATTGCATCGAATTGTAAAGCTATCTCCGTGTGCGTGTATATATATATAGAAATCCAACGGGTATACTCGATTTATGTGGGTATGCTCTATACCTGACGAGTAATATGGCATGTATGGTATGGTCTGAGATTTTACTATCGGGTACGGGTATAGGATTAGTCATACCCGATCCGTCGCCAACTCGCCATCCATATCCACTGCCGCCATCGGGTTGGAAGCATCACCCCATCTTTATCAACATGTATGTACCTTGCTTTTCTTTTAGATATTTGTGATGTGATTATGCTTTTAAAAGGTTGTTTCTAGGTTTGTTGAGCATGTTTCAAATTTTGTGTAATGCCATTTCTAATTGTATACACAAACCCATGTATGCCATTTGTTGATACAACTTTTTAACCCTCTCACTTTACTCTTGTAAATATTATTACACACACATATGTTCAACTTCAGAAAAGTATCCGACGTAGATGGCAAGCACCATCGATGGATTCAATGCCTGCAAGGAGATCATTGAGGGTGTTTGAGCACCCAACAGTCGCCTCTGACGATGGCGGCTACGATTCTTCAAGGTTCCGATCAATTTCCAGCGACTTGTGCGATCACACCCCCGCAACGCGGGGGTTAACTACTAGTTATTAACTAAACATAGCTTAGATGAGAACATACCTCAAAACTATCTACGGCAAGTCAGTGTAGAGTCTTCCCTAGTTGTGCTCCTACTCACGCTCTAAAATGACTACTAACAACACCCAACGGGGTATCGTAGGCCCGAGATCCTCTTTATAAAAGAGTGTTCCCAAAAATTTAGTATATCTACTAAGCAACTCAAACCTTCTATATAAAGGATGAAATGGACGGTGGAAATTATCATGTGGTCGATGTGGGACACGAATGTCCTGTATGTGTGGCTGCTTAATCCTAAACTTCAAATGCTTCGATGTGAGATCAGTGACTTTCAAGCTTTTTCCAACAGTTTCGATGTGGGACAACTATTAATACATACACTCCATTCCCCCCCTTTTTTTTCTTTCTTTTCGATAAGTAGGGGTGAGCAGAAAACCGAATCAACCGAACCGTAACCGAAAAAACCGAACCGAAAAACCCGAACCGAATCAATAACCGACGGTTCGGTTTTCGTTTTTCAATTAACTGAACATGCCGGTTCGGTTACGGTTATTATGTTTTCAAAAACCGAAAAAAACCGACCCGACCCGATATGCTACATTGGGCTGCACATTTTTTATATGTTATCAAATACTAGTAAGTCACTAAGCCCATTACATTAATAATAAAACCAATGACAGGTACTCAGGCCCATTACACTATCAAACCCTACAAAACTAATTGTAATTAACCTTACACTCCTACATAACTCGATTGCTTCACATCTTTTATGATACTCAAAGAGTCAAAGCTTCTACATTCCAAAAAATTGACATAATATACGTAGAGGTAAGGTTGACAGTTGAACATATGTTCAGCAGTTCAAGTGCAATTATGGACCTGTTCTATTTTGTGCATTTATATATTATCACCAACATTAATCAAATCCTATTTTTTTATTTAACTAGACCTTTGGAATTTGTTTTGGTAATTTGTGAACAATATAAATATCACCAACATCAATCAACTGCTGTTACATCGTATGATTCCATTTTGTTGCTTAAAAAAACCGACTTTAACCGTAACCGAACCGCACCCAAAAAATAACCGAACAACCCGAAACCGAATTAACCGAACCCGATCGGTTTAGAAACCGAGATAACCGAACTTTTCGGTTTCGGTTACTGCTCACACCCGACCCGAACCGACCCGTGCACACCCTATCAATAAGGGACACAGAGGCAAACTCTTTGTATTTCTTTTACTTCTCAAAACTTCATTATTTTCTTTAACTCTCATACTCGAGTCATAACATCAAGAATGCTTATGTTTTGATTTAATATTAAAATATTATTATAACTAATTCATCTACTTCACTCGTTTTTCTCTTACGACAGTTAAAATATAACGTTTTATAGAAATACGAACATACTGTTGAAACAAGCTTATGATTCTCTACGTTTTAACATAAGTTTCATTAAAAATGGAGTAGGGCCAAATATAGCATAATATATCATATTATTACTAAACGGTCTCCTATAATACAATTTATCGTCTAGATCTTATATTTAAAATAATCATGCTATTCGTCACTTGCTCGTTAACTAATTTTAAATACATGAGTATCTATTTCACATGTTATTGGTCCGTTTTACCAATCAATGACACGTTTCATTCACTAATAAACATGAACCAAGACATTTTATTTATATAACAAAAACAGGACGTTACACTTATATTATATGAATTTTGAATTGTTTATTATTTTTTAATTATACTTATTATATTTGTTAATATTAAACTATATATTACTATTAATTACACTTCCTATATGTTGATTATATAAAAACTGCTGATGATGGAAGGCAAAATTCAAGGATTTCATTCATCTTCAACCTGAAAAAATAAGGGTTCTGAATCTTTTGATCTACAAACTCTCCTCTTGAAAGTTTCAAACAACAACACTTGCAGAACTACCGAGATTTCACTAAACTGTTGGATTTAAGATAATAAGGCTGGAAGACTAAAGAGCCGGTTTGACTAGTCAACTGTTGAACTAATCAAACATATGATATTGAAGATATGGTGGTCAACAAAAGACAACAACGGTGTTTTGTAATGTTGTTTTGACAAACTGCTATAAACCAGCAGTTTGTCAAAACCAGATTTTCCTTTAGTTTGCGAGTCCAGTCGTTTGTAACTAGCCGTCTAGCTGTAAATTATAAAATGCTGGCAGTTATATTTCTCTTAGTTGTTAGATGTCACTTTCATGGTGACGTAACCAATTGTTTTCATTTCTCTATAACTAGAACATTACATTCAGTACGTGTTTATTGACTCAGTGCACCTGTTTGAGATCATCAAATCCAATAAGAGAAAGCTTGAAGTACAAAGAAAGGGAGAGAGGGGGGGGGGGGGCGGGGGATGGGGAGCAATTGGTAAGGAGGAGTCTAGATTGATTGTATTATGAAATTCATTAATGCAAATTTGTGTTGACTTCATCTAAAACCAACTCTGTTTTATTTGTTTTTATGTGTGGATGTGTGTAGATGATAATTGATATCATGTTTTAATTTGCTCGAATTATCTATCTAAATCAGTTAATCAATCATTAAAACACACACAAAACATTCTCTTAAGATCCAATAATTGGTATCAAAGCCACAAATCTCTAAATTGATTTAACAACCAATTTAGACGATAAACCACAGTTCCATTGATAATCATTTGTAAGTGATCAAAACAAGAGAATTCAACCACACGTTTTTCTGAAAAATCAATAGAATCTAGAGAAGATGTTAGGTTCAAGTGATCCACATAATACTGGATCATCAGTATGCCACAAATCTCAGTTCGCAATTAATTTAAAGTCTGGAAACGGAGGTTGGCTCACCACCTAACTCAACAGAACATTGGTTGTTGGAGGTTGGTGTTATTTGGACCATATCGCCCCACAATAGGGGTGTTCTTTTTAACCGATAACCAATAACTGAACCGAACCCGAAGTGACCCGACCCGAGAAACTACCTAACCCGATTAACCCGAACCCGATTAAGTGCATATCCGAACCCGACTAGAGTCTTTAGGGTCGGTCTTTGGATTAGTTTTGTATAATTCGGGTTGACCCGAATAACCCGAATAATTCAAAAACAAATAAAGGATCCAGTTTCCATATTTTTATGTATATTGGAGTAGTGTTTTTGTAGCCAAATTTGCAACTAAATATTATAGCCTATGTTGTGGTTTTATTTTATAAATATTGTAGCCCAAATGGATAGAAATACGCAACCAAATGGTTGGAAATATGTAACTCAAACACCCGAACCATTAAACCGATAACCATTTAACCCGACCCGAAAAACCCGAACCCGATCAACCCCATAACCGATAATCATTTAACTAGATTGGGTCGGTTATCGGGTAATGTTTTCACAACTGAAAACCCAAATAACCCGACCCGAATAACCCGATAACCGAAAACCAAACCCGATGAACACCCTACCCCACAATACCCAACACTGAGAAACCAGATGTTGAAGTGCCAATAAACCCAGCTAATTACTTAGAGCAGGACTTTCAAAGGCTTGAACTAGATGTTAAGGCATTTGGAATTCTCGCCATGGCCTTACTTAATGAAATCTTTATCGGATTACTCTACTATGAGAATGTTAAAGAGTTATGGGATGCACTAAATAAACAATTTGGTGGTACAAATGAAGTTATGGAAAACAATAGAGAACTATCGAACCAACAATATGAGACATTCTCACATGTCAAGGGAGAGACACTCACTAACAGTTTGAAAGGTTTAACTGTTTGATAGGTGAGTTAAAAATTTCAGGTCAGACCTATCCTCAATCTTCAAGGAGTCATAGGTTTCTAAGATCTCTTCCTGACAAGTGGGATACAATTGCTATTATTATCTGGAACTCTTTGGGATTCAAGGACTTAACACTCACACAACTACATGATAGATTCCTCACATATGAGAGAGAAATCAGCCAGAAGCTGAAGTTGCAGACATCAGGGAAGTCAAGTGATGACTACTCCTTTATTAGTACTACTTTGATGAGTTAGGATGGACCTTCATCGAGTACATAAGTGTATGAGCAGAGTTATGATCACTTAATTGACATAACTACTGGATTAGTTTCTAACTCATCAAACTTGGCTCTTATGATGAAAGATACACAAAACACATCACAAGGTATAGTTATGATCACTCAATTGACATAACTACCCGTTTGAGTATTTAACTCATGTTCAGGTTCAGTTTTATAACTGTAATATACTTGGTCATTTTGCTAGAGAATGTAAAAACCATACACAAAACACATCACAAGATATGACTTATGCACATCAAAGAACACAATCCAACTCTAACTCCATGTCTAGTTTATCTCATAATCATCAAACCTATCAGGGAAATGCACAAAAGCATAATGGTCATTCAACAACTTATTTTGTGCAAACTCCTATTACTATACCATTTCCATATGTACATTCACAATCATAATTCATAACTTATCCAAAACATCAAATTTTTCAATCATAGTGCACCAAAACATGTAAATTCGTAGAATCAACCATAGGTATAACCACTAGTTATTTCACAAACTGTGACACCCAACAAACTTATGTTAATACTTTTTATCAAACATACAAGTATACCTTAGCAAAACATTCATAAAACGTACTTAACTAGGTTAGTTGAGTTAATTCGATGATTCGGGGAATCATCGGGAGTCGATTAGATGGTCTGGGGATCATTGAGAGTCAATTCGATGATTCGGGGAATCATAGGGAGTCGGTTCGATAGTCCGGGGGATCATGGGAGTCGGTTACACGCGTATGTCCAAGGGTTGGTGATTCGGAGGATTACCGGGTAAAAACGCACACACACGAGTCTCGAATTTCAGAAGTTGGTGAATTAACGTAAACGTGTTAGTTATCGAATAATAAACATTTTATGATCATTAACCCGATAGCAATGATACTCGTGTGGTTTAGGGCGAGTATGAATCCATACTCGCCTCCTGCAGCCCATACTCGCCCAAAATGTCAGTCACGACTAGAAACACCTAAAAAAACCATACTTGACTTGTAAAACATTATTTGTGCAACCCTAACTCACCCAAAGTGCTTTCTCACCATCCTTAACCTCTGAAACCCGTTTTTGCCCTAAATTTATCATTCCCAAGCTTAAACATCATTTCCAAGCAAAATCTAAGGTGTGTTATTCATCCTAAGCCCTTGTTAAGTTGTTATTTTGAACCCTAAAGGTCCAGACCTGGTTTTAATGATTTTCTATCTTTGAAACCCTTTGAAAAACAGATTCCGACCTATATCTAAACATCTACACAGGGTTTTAATAAAATACAAGCTTGAAATGGTTTTTGATGATCTAAACATGGGGATTCTTATGTGTTTGACTATGTTAATGATTTAGAGAAGTTGTTAGGATGATTATCTAAGGTTTTGATAGGTGTTTGATGTGTTGTATGATTATTATGAGTTTTGACCCGTTTGAGGATATTAGAAGGATTTAGGATAAGCTGTGAGGATTGAAACTTGTTAGGATTTGTATTAGGATGATTGTACAACAACATGATGATGTTTGGAATGTGGTTATTTGATGAAATCTGATTATTTGCTATTTAGGGTAACATTTTCATGCAATGATGTAGCCTACCCATAATACTATTTCATTTTGGGAAATACTTGCAATTAGCATGATAGACGGATGATAATTGGGGGATTATTGATAGGGTTGGGTTGTTTGATGATTGGGGATTGATTTGGGGTGTTACAACATGATTCGGATCTGATTTGGAGGGTTTCGCACACAAAATGAACATCAGCCTGCAGAGCAGGCGACTATGCATCATAGTCGCCTGGTTTGGGGGTGAGTAGCGTTCATACTCGCCTGTATGAGTGCTACTCATGTGGATTTCTGGCGAGTAGCTTTCATACTCGTTGTTTTGATGCTAGTCGCGTGTTTTAGTGGCCACTCGTGTGTTTTAATGCCGAAATTGCGTTTTGGAACCCTGTAACATGTTTTGACACCTAGTAACATATTGTAAACCCCGTGGCATATATAGGAACCTCGTAACACATATTATGACCTATACGTGCATTATGTGAACTATATGTTGGGTTTTATGAACTGTCATTCGTGTAAGGTGCGTATCTACATATGATTGCTTGTTTACCTGCATTTGTCTATTACGTGAGCATATCGGGTCACAAACGGGGTGTCGGGTCTCATGTGATCGTGTCAAACATTCAAAAACGTTTCAATCATATACATTCATGGTCTGGACAATCAGGGCTAGTTAACCTACGAGTTATTAGTCAACACACTTATAAGCATTTTATGATAGGTCGCCGGTATTAGGGACTATCATCGCATGGCCAGTTTGTCTGTTTAAGAAGAACACAACCTATGGTGAGTTTCACGGCCCTACTTTTACACACTTTCTCATGGGGGGAGAAACATGCTACACACTTGTTTACTTAAAGATCATTTATTACTATTATTATTATTTGATAACTATACGACTCATCTAAATCCCAAGGAAATCACTAATATGGGTATATAACGCGAAACGTGGATAGATCTATTGGGCTTGACAAACCCCACTGGGTCAACTGGAGGTTGGACGGGTGCATATTGTCTCAAACCCACAGGGCTTACCGGGGATGACGGTAGTCCGAAGGGTACACACATTATTGAGTAACAACACCCTCAACAATGGTTTCAATCGAAGTAGTAAAATACATAACGTCTAGCTAACATTCGATAAAATAGTAAAACGGATTTGATCTTTCATACTTATGATACTTATTTTTGGAAAAACCTGTGAACTTACCAGCATTATTATGTTGACACATTTTAGTATGTTTTCTCAGGTCGCTAAGGTAGCAGCATTGGTCTAGGATGCACGAGAGTCCACATCATCCATCATTATCATTATGTCTATCTTTGAACATTAAACTGTTTTGAACCATTTAATTTTGTAATGGTTTGTAAAACTTATTTTATGCTTCCGCAACGTTTAGGTTACATGGTTTGGATTATGTTATTTTCTCATATAGTTGTCATTTGTTGTGAGAGTTGACTTGGATCCTAGTGTGTCACGCGCCTCGCGGTAAAACCCCGCAAGTGGAATTTGAGGATGTGACACAAACTGCTCGTTTCCCTGCACTAAAAACACAATAAAGTTTTTTCACACAAAACTTTGTTGACTAGAGCAGCTTGTTTAAATATCTAAATAATCAGTTTGGTATGATTACTGTTGATGAAAAAGAAAGAGGATCTTGTCTCAATAGCTTTTGAGATCATGTGTAATATAGAAATTGAAAAACCAGCAAATTTGAACTTGAAAGTAGAAACAGGTGGTCTTATATCTAGTGATCTTTTTAGCTTAGATGCATCCAAGCCTGCATGCCATGAGGCATGGATTTCAAAGGCAAAATAACTTATTATAGTTTATCAGAGATAATTTAAAAAATATTTTAAAATAATAATAATAATAGTAATAATATAATAAATTTAAAAGAAGGGGGGATGGACTACTGGTTTTCATCATATAATCCATACTATAAAATCAGTAGATTTTACAACTATTATTCTAGCATGCTTTAGACTACAATACTCTATCATTCATTAGAAACTATACTTTTACCAAGTATTACCCAACAATTTGGTGTAAACCAACACTTAAAGTTGGCACTAACGGTTTTGGTTGGGTAACCATTTGACCGCACCAGCAGTTTCGTGCATCAGCAGTTTGGAACTAGTAGTTCAGCACTGGCCAACAATTTGCGTCCAAAATTTGTGCACCAGTTATTTGACCTCGTCAAAACAAGCTGTTTCAACTCATGTCTTAAATTAAAAGAGAATTTTAATTAACCACTTAAATCTATTTATGAAGAGATTAAACACAATTTATTTACAAGATTAATTATCTTGTTTATCACAAACTTAAAAATAGTTGAATCAGTCTCTAATGGGTGTGTATAAGTTCATAAACACCATACAAGAGTCACACACACCTACATGCATGATTCTCTAGTTCATGGAAAAATATAGAGAGGATTACTCTCTGAATATATTTTTTTCCCTTCACAACTCCATCTTGCCTACAAGTTCATAAACACCATATAACTCGGTGCTATCTTGGGAACGAGAGCCATCTTCGGAAGTACACATACAGTTTCGGTTGTTGTACTATGGGAGACTGATTGTCTGAGATGAGGCATAGAATCTGTTTTAAATGAACACATGATCCTCAACCAAAATCGTCAACATTTTTTTGCTTATTCTTGCAGTGGAGCATTCTGACGCGAATGAGTACGGTTGAAGACTCATGGTGGTGAAGACTTGAATCTAGAATGTTGCTCGAATCAAGACATGTTTGAATCAAATTTGATGCATTTGTTTATATACTTTATATTCATTTTATGTTGTTTTGTAAACAATATTGTACTATTAAATTTCCCATGAAGAATTAGAGTATCGTTTTTATATTTCTATTATTATTTTTAATAAAAAGTGAACCCTAACTACAAAATATATAAAAGCTGGCATAAAACATACTTAAATAAGTAAAAATGACCTCATTAACATGTGAACCTGTAAAGTTGACTAAACATGACCGCTAAAGCTAAACATATACTACTTAAGTTCGATCTGAAACTACTCTGATCCCATTTATTATACTAATCATTAATTAGTATTATTATTCAAATTTTAATCTAAAACAAATTTACTTGAGGACTTTCACAACACTACACAATAAAAGTGTAGAACAAAACGGCCTAATCCTAGAGGCAAAATTTGGTCTATCTGGATTCGAACTTGACCCCAAGCCACTTATTAAATTCTAAGACTAATGCTTAACCATTTAACTTTCATGCTTTACTGAACCTAGAAAGGCCAAGACTTTTTGAGTCAGTTTCAGACATAGGCTTAGTTGTGCATTTTTACATATACGCATAGTTTCTTAAATCATGCCTTATTTGTAGACTAGCAAGGAACCCGTGCGTTGCGGCGGAATCGACAATACAGGGCGAAAACATAATTCAAACCTTAAAACGATTAAAAGAATCAATATGTAAGGTGTATGTTTGTGTGTGTGTAAGCACATATGCTTCTTAGTGGGAAAATTTTTTAAAGTCTACAAGGAGACATGATAGCATGCTACGTTCTATATACCATATGCAATTTGACATACATGCTGGTAAAAAAATGGAAGTAGCGCTTTGACTCATTAGCAACTATTATTATACTAATAGTCCACTCAATATGTTGAAAGTGCCAAATCTGGAGAGATTGCCGAGGAGAAGAAAGCTTTATAAGATCCATATTAGCAACCTGCAAAGAAGCATACCCATAACTTTTTCCACATGATAAAAGCAATGCAATAAAACTGCTAATCAATTGCACCATAAATTTCTACCAATGGCACCGAAAAGTGAAATTGGAAGTTAGGTTAGCTGAAAATATTCGACATAAGACCTCTCAACTTGAGAACTTTATAGACGTGCACAGGTCGGTTTTTTTCTAGGAACTGAACCCTAAACCGGTTCGTGTCTGAACCGGTTTCGATTCGGTTTGGCCTCGGTTTTGTCGGTTTGAAAGGCCGATTTTGGTTCGGTTCGATTTGGGTTCGTGAACCAATTAATGCGCACATTTTTTTATGAAAAGGCATCACGATTTTTTTACGTAAAGTTTGACTTTTATTGATTCTTACAATCTTTTTAAGGTGTACAGGTATATATTTGTATGTGTAGAAACATTTTTATATAACTTTGTTATATATAAGTTTTTTATATAAAATTGCAAATTTTTTTAATAAAATGTAGTAATTATTTAATTTTGTTTGATACCCCTATCAAATGCTTTAGAGTCACATAAGCAAGGTTTTGAAGTTGTGAGATGATTGTTGAATGTAATGAGGTAATTGATGGCAAAATGGGCCTTGTGGTTCAGTATGAGGTAAAGACGACTAACTTATTGATGTGGGCTAGGCGGTCTGCTTTGGCACAAATCACTTTTTGTCTATGATTGAAATTTATTATTAAATCATGAGGGTGTAAAATATGTTTATGAAGATTATGTTATTTTAATAATAATAAAGTAAAGTTGTTTGAATATAATAATTAGAAGGTTTTATGAATTAAAATATCAACGATTATCTTCTAGGGGCATTAGGGGAGAAAAGTAGTAAAGTTAGAATATTGTAAAGAAATCTTTGGTATACCATCTTAACTTTAAACAATTTGGACATATTTTTGCCCATGCATCCTCCTTTATAATGTAGTATAGATGAAGCTTAAAGAAGATGAATTTGGTAGATTTATGGGTTTTAATCTAGTGATCGTGATTCGATTGACCTTGTTGTATGAATATCGCCATATCAGATCCTATCCTGATTAACTAGTAAATAAGCTAAACGGGTTTCAAAAGGGTTGAACTTGAGGGGCCCGCCATTCCTCCGAACGTCAACATTGAAGGTTAAAAGAGGTATTGAATGCTATCACTTTTTTCTAGTCTAATCTAACAAATTGTTCTCTGTAAATTAGTAAAAGTGAATGTAAAAATAACCTATCGATTTTAATTGTAAAGTAGTAAAAGTGAATGTAAAAATAACTTATAGACTTTTTTTTGAACGGCAAATAATTTTTATTCCTCACCCAAAGATACAATACATTGTATAAGTAAGACACTGACACAATGTAAGACACCCGACAAAACACCCTGAATATACAAGTATTACCTCGCATATTTTCTTCCCCAAGTCATCAGAAGACGCTCATATCTCTCGCACACCACCTTGCGTTTATACGCCCTATGTCCCATATCCTCAACTCCTTCTGCCTTGACTTGGGCTTCTCATACGCTTGAACCGCTTTCTAGAAACTGTCACGCCGTTTTGGTTCACATCACCAATTGAGCCAAAAAAATAAATTTGACTTTTCTTACTAGCCTCTGATGGACCGGCCTGATTTGGCTGCACATTTATTTCATTTCTAGGGTTTAGTTCCACCTCATTGCCGACCTGATTTGGCTCTAATTTCAATTCTTAAAAATAATTTATATTATCCTATATGTTAATATTACAGGTTCATGAACAGTGTTTTTACCAACCAATTGTTTCCACGTTAACCTTGTCATCACCTCTTTAACCCATATGTCCTCATTTAGTTAATACCATAAAGCGTAGCTTGTGAATAGTGATTTTTATTATTATTTATATAATAATAATTTTTAATTGATTTGTGCATGGTGATGTTATACAACATGCTTAGTAGGTTTTTGTGCTTATTGTGGTTGTACATAGCTTTGTAGTGTTGTAATTACATTTTGTATTTTATGCTTTGTAGGTTGTACTTTACTTTGTTTTTTTTTTTTAACTTTTAACCCTAATAGTTTTATCTTTTACATTTAACCTCAACACTTTTTTCAATTTCAGCCTTGGTCCCATAAACTTTTTATCTTTATAAATTTTTCAATTTATGTTTCAGTCTAATTTTTTCGAGTTAATACGCCTCAACGTGCGTATGGGGTTCAACGTTTTACCTATATGTTTTTCCTGTTTAACGGTCGTGTTGTGTTATGTTTCGATCTAATTTTGTGAATTAAAACGTCGTAACGGGCATGCATGGTTCAACATTTTTATGTCTACTTTTTGTTCGGTTTATCTTTTTTCGTTTTATTACAAGCTTTTCCAGTGTTGGTGGTCGCTGCTATGGTGTGACATTGATTCTACTTAGCGCGGTTTCACACCCCGCCGCAACGCGGGGGCTTAATCTAGTTATATTTATTATAAATTTTGTTTCACCCTTCATTGTTTAAATAATATTTTCGAAACGTTGGGCCATCTTTGATCGGTTATTGTTAGTCCATGAACCATATCATACCCTGGAGCGTGGGCCTGCATTCCTATTGTGGGCTTTTTTGGTGAAATGAACGACAAATGGACGGTCATGAATCATGAATCTCCATCTCAAATTTGAAAACTAGACCAACTAATGTAAAACCATTTAATTATTGCCTGCCAAAGGAGTTGTGGCATAGCGGTATAAGAAAAAAAAAACAAAAGGTGTTCATCCTAAGCAGTTAAGGGTTTAATTCTCATAGTAAACTTTGTAATTAAAAAGTACTAAAATGTGTGGGAGTTAAAAATTCCCTCAAACATGTAAGGCTAAGTAGGAACGGTTCCTATACACACACATTAGAACCTGCATAATGTGACGGGGAACACATATACGGTTATCACATGACAAATTATTTTTTATATAGAAAAAAACAGCAATACTAAAGTCAAATTAAAGAGAATAAATTGGTCATTTTTACAATGTAATTTGTTTTATATATATGTTAATGCATGAGAAAGTTATAGCAATTTAAAAGTCATGGGGTAGTTGATTTAAAAGTCAACAATATGTATTAAAAGATTATATCATATGTTTTAAATTTGTATTAATTGTATTTTTAAAATTATGTCAAATTATCTTTTTGTACAAATTAGGCTCTCGGTTCGGGTGTTGAGGAAGCCATCAGTATAGTTGAGGTAGACTCCCCCCCCCCCCACCCCCCCCTCCAAAAAAAAAACCCTCTTTGTAGTTAACTCGATGGATTCCACCAACTCCCCGAGCTCTCTATCACATCTCTCTCTTCCCTTGACAGAGATGAAGTGAAATGGTGGAAAGGTTAGTGATGTGAAGCTTAGATTGTGGTGAGGTGAAGATGAGAGAATTAGGGACATCAAGTGATAACTACACCAATAGCCTTATATGCCTTATGTGTATTATCTATACTATATTAATAAGCATATAGGAAGGGCATGAATGGTCATTTGCCACGTTACAACACCTTAAACCGTATTGTACAATGACTCTAAGCACAAAAACTCTTAAACTTTTAAAATGTACAAGTTATAAAGCTTTATGTACAAGCCTATATGCTTATGGAGAAAAAAACACGGGATACACACATGACTAGGATTAGGGTTTCAATATCATTCTCACTTTCAGCTTCTCCGCCCCCTTCACTCACTCTCTCTCAATTCTAAGAACATCAAGCACAGATCTACGAAGATTTTACCAGATCTACGAAGATTTTACCAGATCTACGAAGATTTCAACTTTCTACGAAGATTCCAACAACACTTGGCTGATAACAACCGAGGGATAGGGTTACGACGAGGCGTCAAGCAACGTCTATGGGGTTCTAATCATGAGCTTGGTTTTCTGATGACCACTGGTAAGATCTAACCTACCTCTGACCTGTTTTTTTGATGGTATAACTCGATTCAAATGATTGATGAAAGTGTTTTGCGAGTTTAAGGTTTCCATAGGCTGTGGTAGTGGTGTCCGGAAACTTGGTAGAAGTCTGGTAGCTTAAAGAGTTCCTGAAGACAACCGGTAAGTTCTGACACACCCCAACCTCAATTTGGTTTTCATAACCTTGTCAGTTGATTCATACTCGGTTTATGGTAATGTAAACTCTTGGGAACTATGGTGGAGTTAATCAGATCTGATGACGTTACTGGTAATGTTTTTGGCGATGATGGTGGCTGTTAATAAAGTATAAAGCCATTGAAGCAACCAAAGGCTAAAAGGAATGAATACAGTGAGGTATTATTCACCAGCCTAATCGATTCCTTCGATTATATTCTTCTTTTGTTTGTATTTATGTGTTTTTTTTAAACGACACAAATTCGTGAAACGGGTTTAGTTTTATGTTTTCTTTATTTTAATATGTTTCTGTTTCAATTTAGGTTAATGTTTTGTCTCTCTGGTAGACCGCGACGTGCTTTGCTGATGGAAGCCAAGCTCTGGCGAAGGTTAGGTTTTTTTTGCAAGGAGGATTCATCACTTTTGGTATGAAAATATGATATCTTTTTTTCCTGCAGTTTTGTTGAATTACAGTTACACGAGATCTGGTGTACCATAGCGATAGGTTGAACGAAGAAGCTAGGTTACATGGGGGTTTGACCATTTTTGGTATGTAGCTTTAGATCCAGGGTTTCTACCTTTGATTGTTTAACATAAGACAGAAAATATAGACCATGTGGGAAGACAACACTTCGTAAGTATTGACAACCTAAAATAAATAAATCCATATCAACGAGGCTGAGTAAATCTGGTCAGCTAGGTGAGTTGTTTTTAGTTTTTTTTTGTCACGTCGATGTTTGACTGAAACTCAAAAGGAGCAAGGACCACTAAATCAGGATATATATGGTTCAAGTTGAAACACACAGAATATTCTTCAAAAACTTAAATTTTAGATTTACATTTCATGTTTATACAGATGATGTTGCGAGATGCTTTGAGCTCTGTTTTTGACGAGGAAGTATCCTAATGTTTTTGTTATGGGTGAGGAGGTAAAACTCTTATTTGTAAAGGTCACCATGACAGCACCATTTTCATTCTGATGCTCATCCTTTTATGTACTGCAGGTAGGAGAATACAAAGGTGCATACAAGGTTAGAATTTTATGCACCTCTGAGTTTCTTTGGAAGAAATAGCTAAATGTGGTAAAATAGGCGAGTCAACAGGTTGAGTAACTACCAACTCTACCATTAACATCTTTGGGTGTTTTTATCTCATTGTAGATTTGTGTTCTGTGTTAGTATATTTACCTTTTTACAGCTTCTGTATTTGAAAATGTTTATTCATATTTTCAGGCTGGATTTGATGGGATTGGAGTTGGTTCTGCGTACCATGGTCTGGAGAGCTCGCGATTGTGGTTTAATCTCTTCCATTTTTGTTATTATATAATTTACATATTATAAGAAGTTGTTTCAATCAATGTGTTTTAACATTCTCTGGTATGAGAGAGTTAAGTTACTTACATCAAGTTCAAGAATTACAAATTTTTCTTACAGTTTTAGGCAAAATGAACTTGGTTTTTAATTAATGGTAATCTTTTTGCAGGCAGTTCTCCATGTTATCAATCCAGCAGCAAATTCAAACTACATGTTTGCTAGGAAGATTAACATTCCCATTCTTTTTAGAGGACCAAATGGACCTGCTGCCAGTGTTGGTGCTCAACATTCCAACTTAAAACCACATATAGTGGCTGAAAGCCATGAAGTATTCAGCAATGAATGAGCAAATGCTTGTGTATAGAAAGGTAAATGGGCCACAAAAGCAGATGTAGGTAACGGTTGCTGGTAAAACGACCTGGCTAAGCCTGTCACTTAGCTTCCATCCAAGCCTCATACTGATTATCAGGTTTCTCCATTTTTATAGGATAAGTATGACCAAGACCTTGTGTTTACCCTGATTTTATTCAAGAGAAAGATCGTTCATGGAGGGCTAATTTAGTCAAGGATTTTATATATGATAGTGTGGAAGGTATATGGAATGATATGAATGAACCACCTATGTCCAAGGGGATGTCCGGTCACCATAAAGTTGTGGTGGTTTACGGCAGACATGGTTGAGACAAGGACGAAAGTATCGATACAGCTAAGGTGTGATTCGGGTGTCAGTGAACCAAGCCAAATCTGGTCAAGTGAGCCATCAAGACAGTTGAAGATATTGCTGAGAAGTTTTGACTTTTGTGGTTGTTTTTATTTGAAGCCCGAGCTTAAGAGATTAGGTTATTTTGAAACTTTTTGTAAGCCACAATTTTAGTTTGGGTTTAGGTTACAAGTCACAATTTGAAAGAAAACTAGATTATGACTGGGGGATATAATTGATTATTAAAGACATACGAAACATACTTTTTTGTTGCATAATTGATTATTCGCTTTTTTTTTGTTTTGCAGTGACAACTCACCACTCACCAGGCGTTGCAGATGATGCATTAAACTATTATACATCATTTTTCGCTTTATGTTATTGCTACTATTAGTTTGTGTACGTTTATCTAATTTTTTTGTGTTGATTTATAGGTCTCAACTGCAGTTGTGGAACCCTACAACAGTGTTCTTTGTACACATGCTCTACTTAAACATACTGATGTAGCGGCGCTATTGGATAATGAGTTCATTGACACAAGGTTTGTAAGATTTATTTGTTTTTAATTTGTTGACCTTATTAGGTAAAAATGTCCTTACCAGTGAATTGCTACAGCCAATGGCCTGTTTTCCATGGTGGTGCAGTTTCGTGTTGAGGGTGGTTGCCTTACGTCTCACATGGGTCCTTGGAATGACCGTGAAATCAGGAAGGTATCCACATTCTAGAGAATAATTTATTAAAGACTATTGCTTATTTGTATTTGTTTCATTTTTGAGGGTGTATAGCATCTTCATTAGAAAGAAATGGTTTTTTTCAGGTTATACGACCCAAGGAAACGATTGTTATCGGCGAAGATGTGTAAACAATACATGAGAGGTTTGTTTTTAAGCATGGTGTTAAATTTTTTAAGGTTAAGATTTTTACTTGGATAATGGATAATTGGATCAAACAAGTACATGATAAAACTTAACTAAAATTACCAGTGTCATATGGGTTGGCTGGGTTAGACGAATGCTTACACCATGAAACATGTTAATTCAGGTTGATTATTGTGTAACGGGTCAAACAAATAATGTACTAAAAGATTCAGCTGAAATGAAATGGGTCAGACGTGTTAGATTAGATGAATGATCAATTAGAATTTGCCTAATGTGTTTTGGAATGCTAACATCCTAAATCTTTTAAAATTAAATAAAAAATACAGTATTATTTTTACAATATAGCAAACTGATGCAACAATTGACCTATAAAGTCAAACTGCAATAAATTATCTCTATGTTGTCAAAGCGCCTAGGCGCATAGGCTGAACCCAGCGCATAGGCGCTTAAAGACGAGGTTTTTTTAACTAAGGCGCATAGTATAAAATATATTTTTAGGGGTTTTATAGATGTTTTAGGCTTGTTTAGGGCTACTTTAGGAAGTTTTAGGGTTGTTTAGCACTTGTTTATGGCTCATTTAGGATGTTTTAGAGGTTTCATGCAACTTTTAGCCTGGATTTTGCTAGAAATTGGCTTGAAATTAGCCTGAAGTTGCGCCACACCAGTCGCAGCGCACTCGGTGCACCTCGCGCGCTTCTGACAACATAGACTTACCTCTTTAACAGGTTATTCCTAATTTCTTTACTATCTTATCCCAGTATTTAAGCTGTTTGGGCTAAGAATTTAGTGAAAAGAGGCAGAAACTATGTATTATGGATGCTTTAGGCCCCAATAATTGGTTACTTTATTTGTTAGACTCGGATATACAAGTAGTAATTGAATATATGTTTTTGTTTTCTCAGGCTGAAAGGCAATTGTAGATATGGACCTGTTTTGACTGGATAGACACGTCGGTTGCGTTTAATTATCATTATTTGACCTGTTAGTTTTAGCATATTTGAACTGTTTTGATTGCATTTATTGCCCCCATAGAAAGAAAAACAAATCCTCAAATGTGTATAAATTCCATATTTGCTGTAATGGTATGTTTCCAGTGTGTATTAAGGTTGTTTGTTGTCTTGAAGGTTTACCCTAAAGGAACTTGTTGAGGTTTTTTAGCATTTAACTTGAAAGTTTGTTCCTTCATACTTCTTCCACTTTGACAATGTTTCATTAATATTTTAGTTTTATAATCGCCCAACCCGACTTGTTCTTGTTTGGCCCCTTTTAATAAAACTTTTACATTTTGATCCGTTATCCAAACTAACTTGGCGGGGCCTATTTAGTATAGTAGAACTAATATTCTTTTTCGTTACAACAGGCCCATGGGATGTCGCTATGGCATAAAAATAGTTGACTCAACCTTATAAAATTTGTGCATGAGCTTAAACGACCATGCCAGAGCATGAGACCTCAGAGCTTGTGTGCCTAAAGGATATTGATTGATGTCACGTTTTAGCAAGGTTTAAATTTCGGAGATTGCCGAGAAGTATATTCAAACTGCATTGTTATTTAGTTTTTTAGTGTTGAAATTTTGATGTACCTTATTTCATTAATTTTCCATAACTATGGGTACAACCTAGATTAATATGTATGATTAGGGCTGTTCAAAACGCTCGGCGCTCGCCGATCGCTCGCCGCTCGTTCGGAATTTGATCGGAAATTGCTCGCTCGATTTTCCGCTCGGTTGTATATGAGCCGATCGGCTCGGTTCGGTTTGTAAATGAGCCAAGCACGAGCAAAGGTATGCTCGGCTCGGTTCGGCTCGAATAAATTTTATTTATTTGATAGTAAATATACACACAATTTACAGATAAATTTATGGCAGGATTTGAGTCAGTATATGCAAACAAAATATAACCAACCCACTTAACACAATAAAAAAATTAACACTAGATTTAATAGTAAAACAATAAGTCATGAGGTGACAGTCTTGAATTCTTTATGTTAATAGTCGTCCATCGCTAATTGTTGCTTGATATCACACCTACGTCACAATGCAACAACTGTTGTCTGACTTATGCTCATCACCTCACCAGATTCAATCCAAGCCTCATCCTTGGACACTGGGATCTCAATATTAGTGTTATCATCGGACATTTTGACCTGAGTTGTCACCCGAAAATGAAAACATCGAAGGAAACATCCCAATTTTTTAATCGTCCATATTATTCTCCGCTCGATTCTCGCTCGGCGCTCGCTCGGAAAATTTTCGCTCGAAGAATGCTCGTTCGATTTTTGGCTCGATTATAAACGAGCCGCTCTGCTCGGTTCGGTTTGTAAACGAGCCAAGCACGAGCAAAGCTCCGTTCGGATCGGCTCGGCTCGTGAACAGCCCTATGTATGATTGATTGATAAATTGACCAAACTTACACGATCCTTTTGAGTTTTATATTTTCCTTACATTGTCAATCAAATTTACATGAATGTTGTGATTTTTTTCGGTCATAGGATAATCATTTTATGATCTTTTCTACTTTTCCGTGGATATGCACGAATCTTGATTTTTTGATTGCACGAAACAAGTTCAAGTATGGCGTTCGGCGGTGTTAAACTTGGGACAAGCGATAACCAACAACTAACACCGAAAACTTGACGACTTGCTAAAACCTTTAGCGACTCTTTATGTTTAACTCCCAACTTATGTATTCATAGGCCCTTAAAGTGATGAGGAACAAAATTGCAATGTACCAAAAATCTAAGGTACATCATATTCATGGTATTACTATGCTTATATAAGTACTCACTGCTTAGGAATGGTAAATGACTTGTTAAATTTTGACACTGAGATATTAAAAAAGCCTTTGTATATACACATGGATATTAATCGAATTGTTGTCTTTACAAATAAAATTCCACCAAGCATAGATATAATGTTGATGGATATAGATAAATTATTGTCTTTGCAAATCAAATTAACTTTTGTATGATGTTCAAGTCAAATTCCTCTTACCATAGATATAATGTGCATGAATATAAATAAAATATTGTCTTTACAAATCAAATTTACTATGATGTTCAAAATCAAATTCCTCCTACCATATAATGTACACTTAGGGCTGGCAATGGGTAACCTGTTAAGACACGATAATACCTGTTTGACTGAAAAGTACACTATTTGATTTTTTGACTTTTTTTAATACTTAGAATTAAGAGGCAAAAATCTTTCATTTCCCTTTTTTGGTACATAAAACATAAAACTGTGTTATAAACATGAGATATAAATGAGTTAAACGAGTCGTGTTCATGTTTAGAACTTAATTTGTTCGCGCGCGTCAGAGACCTGTTAACCTGTTAGGACACGATTTGCCAGCCCTATGTACACTACAAAAATCTTATCATTATTGTAAACAATGTTTTTGCTCAAAAAAGGGCATGAAGCATCCGCCGCAACGCAGACAAACCAAATTGTAAATTGTTGATGCCGCCGCCGCATCGCGCGGGTTCCCTACTAGTAATATAACATATGGATATATTATATGGTTGTGTTATTGACTAGTAAACTCTAGACTCATAAGATGGTTTACTTTAATACAATTTAATGTGATTATTTTTATTCTATTTGTTTTTAACCATAAATGATAAAAAAAAAAATATTGAACCCAGTTGTAAAATAAAATAATTTGTATATTGATAAGTATAGAACAAATACATGAAGACACAAAGACAGCCATACAAAAAGGTTGAGAGATGAAATTCCAACTTTCTATTAAATTAATTAAAAGTGAATTCCACTTCACTAAGGATGCATTTGTGTTCATCCTTTCTATTTGTTAACAAGTTCTCAATTATTCACCCCTACCCTCATTTGCTTAATTTTTAATAATTATAATTAATTTATTTTAAGAAACAAAAAGGACTTTTTGTTAGTGGGCATTTTCCCTTTAAAGCCAATTTAAATGTCTTTTGGAAGCTCCATTCTCTATGCCCCACTCTATAAAGTTAATCCCCTTAAAACTATCCTCCCATTTGCTTGAAAACAATAG
The DNA here is from genome assembly GCA_032199755.1 of Ambrosia artemisiifolia. NCBI lineage: Eukaryota > Viridiplantae > Streptophyta > Magnoliopsida > Asterales > Asteraceae > Ambrosia > Ambrosia artemisiifolia. Next base: position 62,266,264 of record CM063519.1, read on the forward strand.
TTATATCAAGAATATGTAGTCAATATTGTATAATTAACTAAACATTTTTTTTTAATAAAAACAATGTGTATGTTCTTTCAAGTAACGTTTTAAAAACGTGATCGATTGCCAAAACGACCAAAATGACAACTCCTATGATTTTTCAACCCACTTTTAAAAACTAGTCGAACACTAAAGGGAGAAGAAGGCAATCATTGAAATTTTTCATAAGGTTTACTTTAAATTTTTACTGCTTTTATGGTTCATTTAAAACAATCATTTTTTTTCTTCACTTTTCAAAATACCACTTTAAAATGAATTTAATATTTAGTAAAAGCCGTTGCATTAGGGGAGTGGGGAAGTGGTTTCATTTTTTTTTAAGTTCTGGTACTTCATTGGGGTTAAATAAATTATTACTTATTATTGTAAATATAAAGAGAGCTACGAGTAATGGTTTACAAGAATGAATACTTTTTGTATAATGCAAAAAGAAATCGACACATAAAACACACCTGTTGGAGGCAGGAGGCCTTAGCTCCAAAAAGAAAAAAGAGACCTTTACGTTGACAATCCAATCATTGTGATTTGAAACAAAAACAAATTGTAAAAAAAAACAAACAAATAAATAACGTACTTGAAGATAATAGAAAAGGGTTAGATGCAAAGTTTAGGCCATTTGATAAACACTTTTGTCTTTTAGTGAGTGGTTTAAAGTTAAATCTCATAGAGTTAATTGACAATTTAGTCCTTGAGGTTTGTCAAAAATTGTTACTTTCATTCAAATCTTTTGTTTTGACAATTTAGTCCCTGTAGTTTCATTTTTTGTCATTTTAGTCCCTAAGGTTTGTCAAAAATTGTCACTTTCATCCAAATCTTGTTAGTCCACACTCCACATGGACTAAAATGACAAAAAATGAAACCACAGGGACTAAAATGACAAAAAAAAAAGATTTTGATGAAAGTGGCAATTTTTGACAAACCTCAGGGACTAAATTAGCAATTAACTCAATCTCAAATAAAGGGTATATTATTTGTTGTTAAGCCTGCGAGTGACTAGTCGCGAGTCACAAATAGTGACGGATCTAGACTAAAATTTCAGAGGTAACGTTAAATTCTTTTTATCGTACTTTCATACAATATAAACGAAACAAAAATAAAAACAAGATAATAAATAAGGTTAAACACAAACCTAATAGATTTCTCCTCTTCAGTTTTCGAAAGCTTGAAATCGAGCCATTACCTTTGTTTTAAAAGCCGCGAAGCACACAAAATCAACGAGGTCTAAAAACGATACGCAAAGCGCCAAAGCAGCGGGCTTCTCATACGTGATGCGCAGGATGATTATCTATTTTTTTATATATCCTATAGGATTCTAGGATTATTTTCGCAATATTTAGACACAAATAAGATTTATACATGTTTTAATATTGGAATTACGTACATGTACAGCTTGAAAAGCATGGTGTAGCACAATCTGCTGCACAAAAATATGTCATGTACATGAGGCGCAAGCCTCAAAGTCAATTTTCACTAAAGGCGCGCCTAACTACCTTGTTTGTACAACTTGTGCCTCGCGCGCTTTTTGAAACTAAAGCCATTACATCCTTTTTTTTACTTTATCAAAAACTTCTCTTTCTACTGCACAAATTAGAGCATTGTTCAAATACTCCTCACCCATTTGATTGCGTAAGTAGTCTTGATTCTGTTGTTGTGTTTTTACCCGTTCAAAATATTAACCATGGTCAATGGATTTGTATATTTTAATTAAGAAATTACAAATGTAATGGGTTATGGCCTATGGGCTTCTGTTTTTTTGAGGTTGGGCTTATATTGAAAACTTTGATGGGGTTTGGGTTTTTTAAAATTTGAGGGGTAACGTTACATAATTTTTAGGGGTAACGTAATACAAAAAACATAAAAAAAAATAAAGAATTTGCACTATGTAAGAAAAAGTTGAGGGGTAGCGGGCGTTACCCCTACCAAAAGCATGTGTCCACCCCTGGCCACAAACCAATTCACGTGACTAGCTCAAGCCACAATATCCTTGCTTGAGAGCTACCGCGAGCGACGCCAAGCTACCACACGGGTAGCGGTTCAAATATAGCCGTTGGTTGGTCAAAGACGACCGTTGGCTAAAGCGTATTTTTAACAAGTTTTGATCAAAATTTCACAACTTCAATTCTCACAATTTTACAATCAATTTTTTTTTTCAATTCACTCTCTACAAATGGCTTTGGCATGGAACGATTTTTCTTGTCTGACTCGTCCGAAGAAGACGATTTCTTTATGGAAGTGGGAAGGATAACGATTGAATACTTAATGGCCCGGTCTCGAAGACGAAGAACTCATGCGCTAACCAGACAACCAGCGCTTGACCGTGATAGAGAGGGAGCAAACGAAACTTTGATACGGCACTAATCACTAGTGGTCACCTCTGCCCTAATCACTAGTGGCGATCACGTGCACGCCTGTTTCTAACCGGCAATTGAGTGGCTGTCACTTTCAAGATTTTCCTTGTTGTCTCATCTACGTCGACTTTTAGTGGAGTGTGTGTAAGGATGACCTTCACGGATTGCCATTGGCTGGGTGTCGTTTTCCGAGGGCGCCGACGTGGCTTCCGAGCTATGTGGTTAACTTGACCGACATGTTGGTGATATATCACCGATATATAGGTTATCATACCTAAGGCTCAATATCGGTACATAATATCGGTTAAAATATCGTCGATATTTACCGATATATTGCCGATATTTTATGTTTTTATAACGGTTACCTTACCGATTTATCGATTTTAGCACAAATCAGTCAAGTGGTACGAGTTCATACTTCCATTCGAACCAAAATCGGACCTTTACTCGTCTCTATTGGGTGAAATCGAACCCATTGAAGGACCAACTGATTACGTGAAACGAATCTATAGCTAGGGTTTGTGTTTTCTTGTTGCATCAGATGAACGTTGGAGAGGGAGAGAAAGAGTAGGCGTATGATAGACATGGTAGGGATTAGTTTTTTTTTAAGTTTAGGTATTCAACATTTAACCCCTTCCATCTTTCACTAGTTTACGTATCGTTCCCAAAGTTGTAAACTTATATATATAAAGATTGCACAATGACGTTATCTCACCATAATAACCGATATCTCAATATCGATCCTTAATCGATATCCAATTTTTTATCGCATTAACTACATAGTTACCTGGTACTTTTTGCCGCAAGTGTGTCTGCGGGGACCACCTTGCGACGTATCCTAGCAGGTGGCATTCGCCATAAGTTTTTTGTTTGTTGGTTATGGGTTTTATCCCCCCCCCCCCTGTCACACCCTCAAATATCCGCCTGCGGAGTTCTACCGCGAGGCGTGTGACATACCAGGATCCAAGTCAACGGTCACAATAAACGACGTCTAAATGTAAAACATACGTAATCAAAACCATGCATAAGATTTAAAAACCATCATTTAAAGTCGCGGAAGCGTATAAGTTTACAAAAGTCAAATGAAATCAAAACATAAGTTTAAGAGTTTAACATTTCCAAGAAAACATGCATAATGATCCTAGACGCGAGACGACTCCAGTGCGACTCCGTGCGCCTAGATGACAGCTGCTACCTTAGCGACCTGAGAAAACATGCTAAAAACGTCAGTATAAAATACTGGTGAGTTCACAGGTTTTTAAGGAAAAATGTTTCACGAGCTTTTGAAAGAGCTATCATGTTACTACTGACTGAAGAAAATACTTGTTTGACGTGTAGACTCTAAGACGAACCAATCAACGAACTATCGTTAGCACGACCAACGCACTATCGTTTATCACGACCAACGAACTATCCAAGTATGTCCAACGAACTGTCACTCCGTGGTCAACGAACTGTGCATTCACAATTAACGAACTACCGCTACAACGGTCAACGAACTATCACAACGTAAGCCACATACACATAGAACGTAAAGGAAACGTACAACCAACCCAGCATAACATGATCTTTTACAAAACGAAGTACTAAGCATGTTTCTTCCCCGAAAACGAAAACAGTAAAGAGTGGGGCCGTGAAACTCACCTTAGGTTGCGTCTTCTGTTAAATAAGTGAACCGCTTATATGATATGATAGCCCCAACTAGTGGCAACCTATCATAAGATACGCGTTAAGTTAGACTAATAACCCGTCGGGTTCCTTAGTCCCTAAGTCCAGTCCATGACCATTATGTGTCCGAAAAGCGTGTTTGACCGACAACCAGACTACGTAAGACAAGACTCGACATCCCATTGGTGACCCGACATTCCACGTGTTCATCTCATGCACAAACATACACAAAACACGCACTCGGCACTTAACATGCGTTAAAGTTCAACGATTCTAACACATAGGTCAAATAACGTACGAACAAGTCCGAACACGTGTTACTATGTTACTAAGCATGCCACGGGGTTCCTATCATGTTCCTAGGTGTCAAATCGGGTTTCGGGATGTTAAAATACACTTATAGCAGCATTACACGCGATTAGGAACTTAGCATGCAATTAGGAAAGTCAACACGTGATTAGGGATGGTCAACAGGCAATTACAAGTGCTAATCGCCTCATATGTTAGGTGATTAGGGCTAATCACATGCATTATAGGCGATTATGGTCATGTGGTATGCAATTCAGGGCTTAACTAGTGATTAAGGTCACAATTGCATGACATGAAGGCAATTAGGATCACAATTGCATGGACTGATAGCAATTATGATGCTAATCGCCTGCTAGGCACACAAGTAGCCCTATTCCTTAGGCGATTATGCCCCTAATCGCCTATAACATAGGCGATTAGGATTGCTAATCGCCTATAGTGCAGCAAATGTGGTTTTTCGCGCGTTTAACCCTCCAAATCAGATCCGAAACGTGTAAAAACACCCATTAATCATCCAAACATATTAACAAACATATTTCAAGCAAAACCCCTAAGTTTTCATCATTCTAACAGTCCCGAATGCGAGCGTTTTCCCAAAATAGCAATTTAACATGAAAACATCACATCAACATGCAAGAACTTGCCCTAAATAGCAAATATCCAGATCTAATCACATAATCACGTTGTCCGAAAGCATCCTACTGTTCTAACATCATCCTAGAGCAAACCCTAACATCAAACAATCAACAACACACCTCATATCATCCTAAATCATCCAAAATCCTTCAAACGGGTCAAAACATCAAGTATCAACAATACACGACCAAAACCATTCAAACTCCTAGGACATTATCATACTAACTTGTAACAGCTAAAAACATCATAATATCACAAAAACAACCATGATTAAATCCCAAAAACTCTATCTTTAATCACATATAACACATATAACACATGTAAAGGTGTGGGTTTGTTTAGAAACGGTTTTAAATGGATTTTCAAAGACAAAAACCTTTATAAGTCAGGTCTGGACATTTAGGGAGTAAAACATAATCATTTAAAAGTTTGGGTTTGAAGAACACACCTTGTATTTAAGAGTAGATGGTGGAATAAGCTTGGAAATGGTTGTTTGTGTGTAAAAATGGGTTCCAGAGGGTGTTTGTGGGTTGAGATATGTTATGGGACGGCTAGGGTTGTGTAAATAATGTTTTGGAGGTCAAGGGTGGTATTTATAGGTGTTTTTAGTCGTCAGACATGTTGCAGGCGATTATGAAGTTCTATCAGGCGATTAGGGTGCTAATCGCCTAAAGAAACAAGCTAATCGCCTAAGAAAACAAGCTAATCGCCTAACAGGTCAGGCTAATCGCCTACCAGATCAGGCTAATCGCCTACCAGACTCAAGCTAATCGCCTGACTGATCAGGCTAATCGCCTATCAGGTCAGGTGTGGTGTATTTGGCACGTTAAGCTCCGTTTTAACATATGTTAACACATTTTCACGTACCGACAAGTCACATAATGATTATAAACACATAATACATGAAAGTAAACATGTTCACCAATCCCCGGGACTCGAGACTTGCGTATGTTAAAACTCTAATGATGTGCGACTCGACTCGACCGACCTTGTTTTGTGTAACGTATGCACGACTCGCTAAGGTAGACTTACTAAGTTTTCAAAAGTTAGTTACCGGAAATTTCCGGGTGTCACATCATCCCCCTGTTGAAAGAATTTTCGCCCCGAAAATTTTCCGAAGTCGAAGAGAGAAGACAAATAAGAAGAAAAATTTTCCGGGTCGTCACATCATCCCCCTGTTGAAAGGAATCTCGCCCCGAGATTCTTTTGGCCTCAACAGTGATGAGTGTCGACCTCTGTGTGTGCCCAAGTAACGTTCCCCAAGAGACAGCGAGTGAATATGAGACAAGAGACCCCCGATCGAAGGCCTACTGGAGACTACTGTGATCGGTATAACTAACCCACTGGTACCGTCCAAGTAGCATCCCCAAAGGACCCTCATCGACCCCAAAGAATGAGAAGTAAAGACCAAACCACAAGGAAAGCACCCGAAGACACGAACGCACAACAATGCGAAAAAGTGAAACCAAAGCGTAACAAGAGATAGGAAAGAATACGTACGAGTAATAGTGTCTGGGTCCACCTGGTTCTCCCTAGCACCGAGCACGAAGACACGAGCAATCTGACCGCCACCCTCGTTGTTCCCACCGCCACCTGCGGCCCCTGCTTCAGTCTGGTTCAGTTTCGGGCAGTTGCGCTTGAGATGTCCCAGCTCACCACAGTGATAGCACCCACGATTTCCTTGAGGAACAGGAGCAGGGACGATCGCTTGACCCGGAGCTGTTTGAAGATTGACCCTGCAGTTCTTGGCAACATGACCCACCTGCTTGCAACGGTTACAACGAAACTTCTCGCAATTGCCGAGATGATGGTACCCACACTGGTTGCACTCTGGTAGCTTCCCCGTATACCCGCTCTGCCTCTGACCTGAGGACGATCCCAAGGCTTCAGTCTTCCTTGCTTGCTGATGTGGCTGACCCGAGCCCGCGGTCTTTCCAGTACTATCCCACTTCCTCTTGTTGTCCCCTGGTGTCTTCATGTCGGAGCCCCTGGGAGGTAGGATACCCTCGGTAATCTTTAAGTTGGTCATCTTGGTAGCCGACCGCACCGCCTCAGACATGGTAGTAGGATCCCTCGCAGCCACCAACCCCGCAATCTCTGGCACCAAACCCGCAAGATACTGCTCTACCCTCCTGTACTCTGGTGTCGACAAACCTGGACACATCACCGCTAACTCGTTGTGCCTGATCGTGTACTCCTCAACCTCAGAACCCACCATCTTAAGATTCCCATATTCTTGTTCCAACCTCTTAATCTCCTCACGCGGGCAATACTCATCCGTCAACCTACGCACAAAGTCCGCCCAAGGCATGGCGTTGGCCTCCCCAAGACCAAGAGTCTGTGTGACGCAGTTCCACCACGTCAAGGCGGGTCCTAAAAAGGTTCCCGAAGCAAACTTCACCCGATCCGCTGCTGGAGTCTCACATAAAGCAAACACCGACTCCGTCTTCTCCAACCACCTGAGCAACTCCACAGCTCCCTCCGTACCACGGAAGTTGAGGGGCTGACAATCCTTAAACCGCTTATAGGCAACTCCCGCCGGAACCGGAGGAGCGGTAGCACCCATAAAGGTCTGCTGGGCAGCCTGAAAAGCAGCTAGCGCAACACCCAACTGTTGCTGCATCATCTCATTGAGCTCGTCGTACGTCAAGGTGATGTTACCACCACCTCTACCCCCACCAGTGCGGCCTCCACGTCGTCCCCCTGTACGTCCACCAGTGCGTCCTGACATCTTCTGAGAAAGACAAGAAACAAACGCTCAGACCCATCACCAACGCTAAACCAAGAGAATACGAAAAGTCCAGGATTGGGTCCAAACGTGACCATTAATCCCAACACGAGATCCACCAAGTCTTCCATGCATTTCAACTTATGATTTCGTGTGCACCCGAAATGATAAATTGCTCTACATGGTCCTCAAGGCGTGCCCCGAGCTCGAACCTCAAGTCACCCGGTACCCACATCTTAAGAAGACACAGTCAACACAGATCAACGAATGAAACTAGGAATACCTAGGGGTGTCAATCGGGTCGGGTTGGCAGGTTGGCGGGTTTGCGGGTTTCGGGTTGGCGGGTTGGTGGGTCGAATCCTTGAACCCGAACACGACCCATATTATTATTCAGGTCAAAGGTATCAAACCTAACCCGGACACGTATAAATTTGTATAACCCGAACACGACCCGCATAACCCATATTTTAAACAGGTCAAACGGGTTGGCGGGTTGATGAAAAAAAAAACATAACAATACAGAAAAAAAGTCATAAAGTGCAAAAACGCCAAATGAAATTCAACCACCAAGTTCAATTCAATATTCCCAAAACCAAAAGAACAAGTTCCAGATTACTAATCAAAAGTTTAAATGATAAATCATTGAAAAAGTACTAATGTCTTCATTTCTTCTTTCTTCTCCAGGCTGCTTCCACAAGCTACAATTCATTCAAATTTTCAACCTCGATATCTTCTTTATCCATGTTCACAGCCATAATGTTTTGGGTTACTTCAAGATCATCATGTGAAGTTGTTGCTACATAGAAAAAAAATGATCAATATTAACTTAAATTATGAAACTAGAGTAAACAAAAATTATAAAAACTACCTTTTCCAGCAAACAACCAATCTCGAGTACATATTAAAGCTTCAACAGTGGAAGGCAACGTTGAACTTCGATATTGATCTATAATTCTTCCACCAAGACTAAAAGCGGCTTCGGATGCAACAGTTGAAACCGGAACACACAAAATATCCATGGCTAACCTAGCAACATCTGGGTATCTATACTGTTGAGCCTTCCAGTATTCAAGAATACGAATAGGAGAATTAATATTAGTCCTTGGCTCATCAAGGTACTCGGTTAGTTGGCATTTTTGCTTTGCATTAGAAGATGAAGCCCTATCATACAAATCAAACTCCTGTTATGCAAAAAATAAAAAAAAGTTAGAGGGTTCAATAATATATGTGCTGAGAATAATTGAATTAAAAAATTCACAAAAGTTTTGAATTTTGTACCTTGAGAATACTCTTGCTATTGTTTTCATCTCCATTGATAACTTCTCGAGACTTCAGTTCATCATTAGCATCACATGAAGTAGAGTTTCTTGAAGATTGCATATATTCATTGAAAATTCCATAAAGGGTGTCCTTAACCACTTGAACTTGAAGTGTTGAACCACTACCATGAATCTTTTCATAGCTAAACTCAACAAATGAAAGCTTGTACCTAGGATCAAATACTACGGCCACAGCTAATAAAAGATTAAACTCAGCCCAATACTTGTTAAACTTTGCCCACATTTTCTCAGCTATCATCTTGATATAATCATCTTGACTTTTCATCTCTTTAACTAACTTCAAGTGGATATCAAGTAAGTTAGGAAAAAACAAATTTGAAGTAGGATAAAGGGATCCCGAAAAATCTAAAGTAGCTTCATAGAAAACCTTTAGAAAGTCACAAATCTTTTCAATCCTTTCCCATTCTTCCATAGATGGACAACTTTGAAAATTGGAATCACTCAAACTAAGATGACAAAACGCAAGACGATAATAAAGTGCACAAGAAAGCATCTCATACGTAGAGTTCCACCTTGTAGGAACATCTTGCTTCAAAGCTTTTTTACTATCTAGATAAGTTTGTGAACAACACTCACTAAACGTATCCTTTCTAGCTTCAGAACCCTTGACATATTTCACACATTCTCTAACTTTATCCACAGCAACATCAATTTGTTTCAACCCGTCTTTGACAATTAAGTTAAGAACATGAGCACAACATCTAAGATGAAAAAGCTTACCATCATATACCAAAGAATTCATCAAACGAAACCGGTTTCTTAGCACATCAACACAAACATTATTTGAAGAAGCATTGTCCAAGATAATTGAAAATAACTTCTTTTCAATTCCCCAATTTTTTACCAAACCACTAATTTTTTCAGCTAGAGCAATACCGGTGTGTGGCGGAGGCATATAAGAAAAGTTTAAAATTCTCTTTTGTAAGACCCAATTGTTATCAATATAGTGAGCAGTCAAACTCAAATAACCATCTGTAACAATTGATGTCCAACAATCAGAAGTTAAAGATATTCTACCAGGACACTTAATCAACTCACCACGAAGTCTACTTTTTTCACGTTGATATAACCTTCTTACATCAGATTTTGCAGTATTCCTAGAAATAAAAGAAACACTTGGTTCCAAGTATTTAAAAATGTTCCTGATTCCTTCATATTCCACAAATGAAAATGGTAGATCATGTCTAGCAAGTGCAAGTATCAATAACTCCCTAAATATTTCTTGACTAAATTTTGAAGTTCTCTTGTCTAACACACCATTATCAGTAGTAACCATGTACTGACCAATTTCTTTTGTTGTAAACTTATCACATTTAGCTAGATGACGCCTTAAATTACCAGTTCCATTGCTACTCTCAGCTAAATATCTTTTACCGCATTTATTGCACTTACAGTATAGAGGCTGGTCTGGTTCTTGTTCAAGAATGGTGAATTTTTGCCAAACTTTAGAAGTTAGTTTCTTTTTTTTCCTTGTTTTTTTATTTTGTGAAGAGCTTTCAACATTTTGAGATTCCTTTTGCGGGTCCATATCTTCCATTGACTCGTCATCTTCTTCAGCAACGTTGGTACGAATGGGATTAATACCATCGGTGTCCATATTATAACTATAAAAAAAATATTCTACTTAAAGTTAGAGACAACAACAATATATCTAAAAAAAGACATTTTCATCAACTAAAAATTTTTGTTAAACAGACAATAGTTTATGTACAATCTTAGTTTAAAACTAAATGGTAACCTTATATTTATAATTCATATGTATGTTTATTTTACTAAATAACAAATGATGCAAATAGAACACATATATAATTCGTATGAAAGATGTAGCAGACCTGAAATGGCAAAATGAAAAAAAAAAAAATACAACAAGTAGCAACCAAGGACAAAAAGAATCATTAATGTTTTCTGCCAAAACTTAAAAGGCATCTATATGATATTATGATTCATATGAAAGTTGCAATATATATAACAAAATCGTTTAAAACATCTTCCAACAAAAGCCATTACTAGAATATGAAATAATGAATGATATGAGTTAGATAATCTTGTGACGTGTTTTGGTATTTACCAAACATACAGCTAATAATGAACGATATAAAGAACTTACTTGTGCTGGTAATTTTAGTATCAAAAGCACAGCCAAGTAAATGAAAATGAAGAGGAACTTACCGGTAAAGAAAATGATAATGAAGTTGTGAAATTAGGGTTAATGAGAAGAATGGCAGTCACAGTTAATTTATAGTTAATTTATGCTTTGGTATCCGGCAAGTATTAACGTTCTCTTATGGAATTCTAAGAGACTCCACAAATTCTAAGTTGGGAAGTGAAATAATAATTAAGTTCTGCTGCATGCTTTAGGAGGGAAATTAAACATAAAATTTCAAAAATTAGTTTTAAAATAATTTTAACTTAACGGGTTAACGGGTCAACCCGTTTTTTATGCGGGTCAACCCGAACCCGACCTGTTTTTAAAACGGGTCAACCCGAACCCGACCCGTTGTTAAAACGGGTCGGGTCAGCCGACCCAAAAACCTATTTTTTTCGGGTCGGGTTCGGGTCGGTTTTCGGGTCGTGTCAGGAATTGCCGCCCCTAGGAATACCCAAGAATGAGATAGAAGATGCAACACTGTGTGATAAGGATACCGACACCCTGACAAAGTTAGTATGTTTACCAAAAGACACGACTCAAAAGTATGTGACCGTCTAGTGTGTGAGACTCGGCTATAGTCTAGACTCTACATGCAGTCCTAGTTCACTATAACCATTGGCTCTGATACCAATCTGTCACACCCTCAAATATCCACCTGCGGAGTTCTACCGCGAGGCGTGTGACATACCAGGATCCAAGTCAACGGTCACAATAAACGACGTCTAAATGTAAAACATACGTAATCAAAACCATGCATAAGATTTAAAAACCATCATTTAAAGTCGCGGAAGCGTATAAGTTTACAAAAGTCAAATGAAATCAAAACATAAGTTTAAGAGTTTAACATTTCCAAGAAAACATGCATAATGATCCTAGACGCGAGACGACTCCAGTGCGACTCCGTGCGCCTAGATGACAGCTGCTACCTTAGCGACCTGAGAAAACATGCTAAAAACGTCAGTATAAAATACTGGTGAGTTCACAGGTTTTTAAGGAAAAATGTTTCATGAGCTTTTGAAAGAGCTATCATGTTACTACTGACTGAAGAAAATACTTGTTTGACGTGTAGACTCTAAGACGAACCAATCAACGAACTATCGTTAGCACGACCAACGCACTATCGTTTATCACGACCAACGAACTATCCAAGTATGTCCAACGAACTGTCACTCCGTGGTCAACGAACTGTGCATTCACAATTAACGAACTACCGCTACAACGGTCAACGAACTATCACAACGTAAGCCACATACACATAGAACGTAAAGGAAACGTACAACCAACCCAGCATAACATGATCTTTTACAAAACGAAGTACTAAGCATGTTTCTTCCCCGAAAACGAAAACAGTAAAGAGTGGGGCCGTGAAACTCACCTTAGGTTGCGTCTTCTGTTAAATAAGTGAACCGTTTATATGATATGATAGCCCCAACTAGTGGCAACCTATCATAAGATACGCGTTAAGTTAGACTAATAACCCGTCGGGTTCCTTAGTCCCTAAGTCCAGTCCATGACCATTATGTGTCCGAAAAGCGTGTTTGACCGACAACCAGACTACGTAAGACAAGACTCGACATCCCATTGGTGACCCGACATTCCACGTGTTCATCTCATGCACAAACATACACAAAACACGCACTCGGCACTTAACATGCGTTAAAGTTCAACGATTCTAACACATAGGTCAAATAACGTACGAACAAGTCCGAACACGTGTTACTATGTTACTAAGCATGCCACGGGGTTCCTATCATGTTCCTAGGTGTCAAATCGGGTTTCGGGATGTTAAAATACACTTATAGCAGCATTACACGCGATTAGGAACTTAGCATGCAATTAGGAAAGTCAACACGTGATTAGGGATGGTCAACAGGCAATTACAAGTGCTAATCGCCTCATATGTTAGGTGATTAGGGCTAATCACATGCATTATAGGCGATTATGGTCATGTGGTATGCAATTCAGGGCTTAACTAGTGATTAGGGTCACAATTGCATGACATGAAGGCAATTAGGATCACAATTGCATGGACTGATAGCAATTATGATGCTAATCGCCTGCTAGGCACACGAGTAGCCCTATTCCTTAGGCGATTATGCCCCTAATCGCCTATAACATAGGCGATTAGGATTGCTAATCGCCTATAGTGCAGCAAATGTGGTTTTTCGCGCGTTTAACCCTCCAAATCAGATCCGAAACGTGTAAAAACACCCAATAATCATCCAAACATATTAACAAACATATTTCAAGCAAAACCCCTAAGTTTTCATCATTCTAACAGTCCCGAATGCGAGCGTTTTCCCAAAATAGCAATTTAACATGAAAACATCACATCAACATGCAAGAACTTGCCCTAAATAGCAAATATCCAGATCTAATCACATAATCACGTTGTCCAAAAGCATCCTACTGTTCTAACATCATCCTAGAGCAAACCCTAACATCAAACAATCAACAACACACCTCATATCATCCTAAATCATCCAAAATCCTTCAAACGGGTCAAAACATCAAGTATCAACAATACACGACCAAAACCATTCAAACTCCTAGGACATTATCATACTAACTTGTAACAGCTAAAAACATCATAATATCACAAAAACAACCATGATTAAATCCCAAAAACTCTATCTTTAATCACATATAACACATATAACACATGTAAAGGTGTGGGTTTGTTTAGAAACGGTTTTAAATGGATTTTCAAAGACAAAAACCTTTATAAGTCAGGTCTGGACATTTAGGGAGTAAAACATAATCATTTAAAAGTTTGGGTTTGAAGAACACACCTTGTATTTAAGAGTAGATGGTGGAATAAGCTTGGAAATGGTTGTTTGTGTGTAAAAATGGGTTCCAGAGGGTGTTTGTGGGTTGAGATATGTTATGGGACGGCTAGGGTTGTGTAAATAATGTTTTGGAGGTCAAGGGTGGTATTTATAGGTGTTTTTAGTCGTCAGACATGTTGCAGGCGATTATGAAGTTCTATCAGGCGATTAGGGTGCTAATCGCCTAAAGAAACAAGCTAATCGCCTAAGAAAACAAGCTAATCGCCTAACAGGTCAGGCTAATCGCCTACCAGATCAGGCTAATCGCCTACCAGACTCAAGCTAATCGCCTGACTGATCAGGCTAATCGCCTATCAGGTCAGGTGTGGTGTATTTGGCACGTTAAGCTCCGTTTTAACATATGTTAACACATTTTCACGTACCGACAAGTCACATAATGATTATAAACACATAATACATGAAAGTAAACATGTTCACCAATCCCCGGGACTCGAGACTTGCGTATGTTAAAACTCTAATGATGTGCGACTCGACTCGACCGACCTTGTTTTGTGTAACGTATGCACGACTCGCTAAGGTAGACTTACTAAGTTTTCAAAAGTTAGTTACCGGAAATTTCCGGGTGTCACATCATCCCCCTGTTGAAAGAATTTTCGCCCCGAAAATTTTCCGAAGTCGAAGAGAGAAGACAAATAAGAAGAAAAATTTTCCGGGTCGTCACATCATCCCCCTGTTGAAAGGAATCTCGCCCCGAGATTCTTTTGGCCTCAACAGTGATGAGTGTCGACCTCTGTGTGTGCCCAAGTAACGTTCCCCAAGAGACAGCGAGTGAATATGAGACAAGAGACCCCCGATCGAAGGCCTACTGGAGACTACTGTGATCGGTATAACTAACCCACTGGTACCGTCCAAGTAGCATCCCCAAAGGACCCTCATCGACCCCAAAGAATGAGAAGTAAAGACCAAACCACAAGGAAAGCACCCGAAGACACGAACGCACAACAATGCGAAAAAGTGAAACCAAAGCGTAACAAGAGATAGGAAAGAATACGTACGAGTAATAGTGTCTGGGTCCACCTGGTTCTCCCTAGCACCGAGCACGAAGACACGAGCAGTCTGACCGCCACCCTCGTTGTTCCCACCGCCACCTGCGGCCCCTGCTTCAGTCTGGTTCAGTTTAAACACTGTTAGGCTTATTACAAGAAGAAGATGATGATGATGGGGTTCTTCTTACTTAGAATCTCTATACCTAGTTCATGGTTGTATGGATATTAAAAATTTCTAGACACAATATCATCTGTTGTAATAACTATACATAAAAATAATTATGTTTGTAGTTTCTTTAAATCAAAACACATATACTCTTACAAGCATTATGAATTTTAGCATCTTGTAAAATAATAACCGTTTATTAAAGTAAGATTGAAATAAATCTATATCTATATGACTATATATCTATATCTATATATATATATAAAAGAAAGCATATATGCCCATTGAGAGTGTCACGTGGCTTAATAATTGAGTGTTTTTGGTGTTTTTGAGTATTTTTATAAATTTATCTGTGACACCCCAGGAAAATCCCACATCGGCCGTGGCCAGGAGAGATCATTGGTTCATAAGTAATGTCTTGCCTCTTAAATCACCAACGCGTTTTGGGGCTTAATGTTAGTGGATGAGAGGAGAACTCCACAGTTAAGCGTGCTCAGGTGGGAGAAATTCCAGGATGGGTGACCTCCTGGGAAGTCTCCACTTGGGCACCCAAAAACAAATCCGTGAGCTCTGGATGGGCAAAGCGGACAATATTGGTGGTGAGAGGGGCGGGGTGTTACAGATGGTATCAGAGCCACTCCTGTGCCGTTCGGGATGGTGGGTGCATACCTCATCAGGGACGATGAGACTCTAACGGGGGGTGAATGTGACACCCCAGGAAAATCCCACATCGGCCGTGGCCAGGAGAGATCATTGGTTCATAAGTAATGTCTTGCCTCTTAAATCACCAACGCGTTTTGGGGCTTAATGTTAGTGGATGAGAGGAGAACTCCACAGTTAAGCGTGCTCAGGTGGGAGAAATTCCAGGATGGGTGACCTCCTGGGAAGTCTCCACTTGGGCACCCAAAAACAAATCCGTGAGCTCTGGATGGGCAAAGCGGACAATATTGGTGGTGAGAGGGGCGGGGTGTTACATTATCTCTCTATCTCTTAATTCTCAATTACTAAAATTAAATTGAGTTATTTTAGGAAAAAAAAATTTAAAAACAAATTTAAATTTTTCTCTCTTATCTTCCTCCCATAATTTTTAAACATAAATATCTTTTATATTCGAGATTTTTTAAATAAAAAAATTACACCAAATTAACGAGCGTTTTATTATCTTTCCAACGAGTACCATAGTGCTATATAAAAACGAAAAAAAAACGACTATTTTTTGTGGGGTTATATTCATACAGAAAAAAACACAAAGTGTTCAGGTTATTCATTAATCAAATTGTAACATATTTTAATTTACGTGAAGATGATTATATGTTGAAGGTTATCCTTTTAATACTTTATTATGTTTAATATGGTTTATGCTTTTTATTTTTTTAACTTTTTAAATAAATGTTTTTTAACTAAGATTGATTATGTTTAAGTTATTTACTCTTTTCGTGATTTGAGTTTTCTTTTTTTTATCATTTTTTATTAAATCATAGTAAATTTTTCAACCCCAGGACTTTCCCGGGGTAATCGGCTAGTATATATAATAAAAGAATTAGGGGTGGGACATATGACACTTGATGAAGCCATCTCTCCTTTGATTTCCCTCTAAAAGTCTTTCTCTCTTATGTGATTGGCACATGCACTTTCCCTCGTGATTTAAACGTTACAACTTTTGTATATGACATTTGTTTAAAAAAAATTGTACCAAATTAACGAGCATTTTGTTATCTTTCCAACAAGTACCATAATGTTCATCCATAAAAAAATGTGTTTAAGTAATTCATTAATCATGTTTAAGCAAGTCACTAATCATGTTAAGATAGTATATATGTTTTTTAACCTACTATTACATATAAGAACCCGCTAACTACATATATATTCACAAATGTAGTCAGTTTGGTAAGAATCTAACTTTTTTTGTATTTTGATGGGTATTGCTAGGAACGTTGATTACAAATGTTTCTAAGCCGGTTAGATATAGCCTATCATTCTTAGACAACATGTAAATCTCTAGTTGATAAGTGATAATTAATCACCCCACCATGCACGCCTCTTAGATCGTTTTTCATGTATGTACTTTGAAATCGACTAACATGTGGTGATTATTGAAATAGACACTTAAATCATGTATGAGTTGAGAAAATAGTCAGGAGACATGAAAAGCTACAATCCTACAATCTTTTTAGTCGATAGTAGTTAGATCATATTTATTTATCTTCAAAATGGATCTTCACTGCTTATCTATTGATTGTTTTATACGGTGTCACCCTAGGTGATCGTTTTACACATCATAATCGCCTATCATCATCATCTTCATGACATATCATTTGATACCAATTTGGTTGTTTTTTTATCCACGTTCACATCGCAGCTTGAGAGTGTCTTGTGTAAGTAAAACAGTTGTACTGAGACTTCGCTCGAGCAAGAGGTGCACACGTAGAATTAGAAGTAAGTTTTTTGAGTTCTCGAGTGTTGATCATTTACAAAAAAAAAAAACAAAAAAGAGAAATTCTAAAAAAATGGCATATTCCTTACACATTTTGTCACTTCATATTAGATTTGTCTATCCCGAGAAGCTCTAGGGAGATAAACTCGTAATATTTTAAGAGGTCATTTCAACATAGAAAACAGTTTTTTTCAAATTTTATATATATAAAAAAACATCTTTATACACAATAATTACGTTTGTTGACCTCAACTAGAGATGTTAGTCAAAGTTATGCCAGAAAATGACGTAAATGAGTTCCTATTAAATGTAATGCATTCATTTGAAGGATGGAGATGGATAGACTTTCTATTATTGTAGCTTTGAGGAGAAGAAACATTAATGTCCACTCTAAAAGATGCATTTTGTGTGACTCAGCTTCTGAATCGGCTGAGCATAAGTTTACACCTTGTTAGGTGGAGTTTGTGGTGTGACAGGCCGTAAGTGCCTGGTGTAAAATTCCTCAAATCTTCGCCTTTTGGTGGAGGATTTGTTGAGTTGCATTTGTATGTTGGTTTAAAGGATCAAGAGAATGATATTTTTCATGGGATACGGATAACTGCGTGTTGGAGAATGTGGAAAGCGAGAAATAACAAGCTTTTTTCTAGAACTAAGATCAAGATAGATGACATTATTGGAGACCTGAAGTCCTTCGAGTTTTTATGGCTTAAAGATTGGTCTAAACAAAAGTGTATAGAATGATCGAAGTGGTTAAATTTTGATCTGATGTAGTTGTGTTATGTAGTGTTTGTTTCTGTGCTATTCTTTGGGTGGATGCCCCTCTTTTTTAAAGGGCCATTGCCGTTGTTTTTTAATATAGTTTACCCGTTTAGAAAAATTACAAGAGTTTACACTATAATCAATGTCAAATTATGTCAAGAATCCTCACTAATGACCTAGTTATGTCAAATCATGTTAGGGTATCCCACAACGATTGAAGTTTATGTCGAATGGACGTGGAAACTTGCTCACCCAATTTACTTAATCTCTTACTTTTTTTTCACTTACATAATAAATATGAAAAAGTATCACTTTATACAAAATATATTACTAGAGAAGTTTGATTGCCATTGGCATTTATTTTATCCTTGGTACACCATTAAGCACATATTTAATGTCATTAATCAAGGATTATTTATACTGGTTCGACTAATTAGAGCTCGAAACCTGGCTTAGAAAAAAAAGTTAATTATTCTTTAACTAGTGGTTTATGAAAAGTGATAGAGACAAAAATTACAAGAAAAAAAAAATATAAGGCAACATAAAGTTTAATGAAAGGATCTCCTCCATCCAAGTTGGAGAAAAACCATAGAAAAAGCAAGCTACAAATAAAATTGCAATAACCAGTAGTGCATAATATATTATATAAATTAATTATCTATCATAAGTTAATTATCTACACCTGTGTCGAACAAAAGGTTTATACCATCCGATGTTAGTCAATAAAATTGTTCATCACAAATATGAAATATGCGAACATGTTTAATATACAACCTATTACCTATGTAGACATCTGGACCACCTTTATATGAACATTGTGCAGTGCTTATTGGATAAAGTGAGAGAAAGAAAATGAGACAGTTATGCGTTACCACCACATTAACAAATTTTTAAATCTATCCATTTTATTTCTAACCTCCATCTAATTAAACAACACATTAGCAATATTAATGTTTGATTTTAATTTGATATATTGGGGTTTAGAACCCGGAATTTGTAAAATAATATTAAACTAGTATCAAGTCTTCTGCGTCGCGACAGGGACGTAAAACCGTGCCAAATAATATCAATGTCACACCACTGTCAGCGACCAACACTGGAAAAACTCGTAAAAACAAAGTAGATAAAAAAGGAAAAACTAACACCGAACAAATAGTAGACATAAAACCGTTGGATCACGCACGCCCGTTACGGCGTCTTAATGCAAAGAAATTAAACCGAAACGTAAAACACAGAAAATAATAACTAAGCCGATCTAAGACCCGGTTGTTGCGACAAACATGTCATATGGAGAAAATTAGACGCGTTGCGACGGGTCTGTCAAACGGGAAAAATAGACGTAAAAACATTGAACCACCTATGCATGTTGCGGCGTGTTAACTTGCAAAATTTAGAACGAAGACTAAAACGAAAAACTTGCGAAAGATGCAAAATACGAGTGACCAAAGTTGAAAGTAAAAAAGTCTTGAGGTTAAGTTGTAATTGTAAAAAATAAAAAAGCTTGGGTTGAAAGAAAAATATCAAAAAGATTAAAATGCAAAAGATATAAAATTTTGAGTTAGAAGTAAAAAATTAATTTTATTTTGTAAAACGTTAAAACATGATGTACAGTACTATGAAAAATAAAGAAAAGTTATAAATTAGTAGTATGAAAAAATTATTTTTAAAAGAACTCGTAGTTATTGTTGTTATAATGGTAAAAGATAAAGATGGGAGTTGAATGTGTGAATGGCCATTAGGCTTAGTGTGGGATAATATGACTCAACATTCACTTTATTTAAGCATTAGAAACCTACTCTACTTACTTTTAAACCCAACATTAACCATGATTCGCACTCACCTTCATTAACAAACCCAATATTCAAAATGGTCATCGGGAATCAACATCAACATTATAAAGTATATATAACAACTAGCTATCTACCCCGGGAAGGTCCCGGGGTTGAAAATCCTAATATGACTTAATAAAAAATAATAAAAGAAGAACAAACCTCACCTCCCAATCCAATCCAATCCACCACCAAGCTACAATTACCAAACTTAACCACCACAGCAATAACTTTAGCTGCAGCCACCATCATAGCCACCAGCACCATCCCTCCATCCTTAGCAGCGGAATCCTACGCCACATACTACGGTACTGCAGCTAGCGCAGCTAACTACGGTGGCTACGGTGGAAATTCAGACAAGAATGTAAACAATCTTTCAATACATGTATCAATTCTCTTAACAAATTAAACTAAACTGATATAAATTAAACTTAACTCAACCTAACAAAACTCACCTTGAAATAAATAATGGAACTTACATAACCACCAATACCTCTATCAAATCTGTTAAGAGTAAACTTAAGTGACATAAATTAAGCTTAACTGAATGTAAGTAAACTCAACTTAAAGTAACTAATGAAACATGTAACTCAACTCAGCTTTAAGTACCTAATGAAACATAAATCTATTATACTATACAACTCAACTGACATTGAACAGACCTATGAGTAATAGATGTAAACAATCTTTCAATACATGTATCAGTTCTCTTAACAAATTAAACTAAACTGATATAAATTAAACTTAACTCAACCTAACAAAACTCACCTTGAAATAAATAATGAAACTTACATAACCACTACAAAATTGGAAGATGTAGCCTATCAATTCTGTTAACAAATTACACTACAATCACATAAATTCAACTGAACTCAAGGTACCTAAACTCACCTTTAAGTAAAGAATTATACCTAAATATATTACTATACAAAGCAAGTGACATTCAATAGATATATTCGTAACAGATAAAAGCAATAAACCATAAAAACAATCAAAATAATAATTAAAAACCAATATAAACAATCAACAATAATAATTAAAAAGCACTACAAAATTTAGGAAAAAAATAAATCGAACCAAACTGGAGAGACCAATCATGTTGTCATCCAATCATGTTGTCATCCACCATCTTCCCACTTGATCCATGGACCATCTTCAAGGATGAAACCAAATATCTTCGAGTGTCTTGCCATTGATTATCGTTGGACAGGTCAAATAAAGTAAGCTTTTGATGATGAGATGGTTTGGAGCCTAAGAAAACACAAAAAAATAATATATGTATATCACAACTAATAAGAAAAGAAAACCAATAAAAGATGCAACTTATGTGTAAGTATGGATGATAAGTGTATGATCTGTTAAAAGAGAACAATAGGATGGATATGAAGCCATGACTATAACTAAATATGCAAGTTTTCTACAGCCGTATAAATCCTATGATTACATCAAAAGCATATATATACTTGCATACATAGAACAATAATAATAACATGAACAAATAGTTCAAACCACCGCTGCCGCCACCACCCACCACCGTCGTTACCACCCACCACCGTCGTTGCCGCCACCCACTACCTTCACCCACCCACCACCATCGCCGCCTACCACCGTCACCCACCCACCACCGCCATCCAACACCACCCACCGCCGACCACCACCGTCGTCCACCACCTACCACCATCGCCCACCACTAATATTCTAAAAATAACATTTTAGTATTTGTTTTTTTTTAATAATAACGTGATGAAAAGTGAAAACGATGTCGTCAAACGATCAAACAGATTAATAGACTAATAAACATAAAGCAAAACAGAATTGCAAATTAAAAACAAATGAATATTAATATTGAAGCTATAAATGGATAATTGAAGGTACCTGGATTATTAGTCGGAGTTGAAGGTTGAGGATGATCGGAGTAGAGGCGGAGAGCGATGAATGGGAGATAAGACGTCTGGTGTCGAGAAGCAAAGTGATAACGGCTGCAATGGTGGCGATGCAGATTATCTGGAGAGGTGGTGTAAGGTTTTTAGGGTTTGGGAGAGTGAATGAGGAGGTTAGGATTTAATAACTTTAGGGTTTTATCTTTTTCTCTTTTTTTAATTAAAAAAACGAAATAATTAAAAAACACCAAAAACATTCATTAAGGATGCCATGTGGCACTATAGAGGGGAGGTTGGAGGCACCATTGAACGCCACGTCAGCAAAAGGGCTTTGTTTTATATATATATATAGATTTATAAATCATAAGACTACCGGGTATGGGACCGTCCCCTACCCCGCTTTCGTTCGTCCTGGACGCCAACACCGCCCTCTTGGACCATTAACGTCCCCAACGTCCTCATGAGGACGATCAGGACGGGGCAGCAACATTATTTTATTATTATTACTAGCCGATTACCCCGGGAAGGTCCCGGGGTTGAAAAATTTAATATGATTTAATAAAAAATGATAAAAAAAAAGAAAACTCAAATCACGAAAAGAGTAAATAACTTAAACATAATCAATCTTAGTTAAAAAACATTTATTTAAAAAGTTAAAAAAATAAAAAGCATAAACCATATTAAACATAATAAAGTATTAAAAGGATAACCTTCAACATATAATCATCTTCACGTAAATTAAAATATGTTACAATTTGATTAATGAATAACCTGAACACTTTGTGTTTTTTTCTGTATGAATATAACCCCACAAAAAATAGTCGTTTTTTTTTCGTTTTTATATAGCACTATGGTACTCGTTGGAAAGATAATAAAACGCTCGTTAATTTGGTGTAATTTTTTTATTTAAAAAATCTCGAATATAAAAGATATTTATGTTTAAAAATTATGGGAGGAAGATAAGAGAGAAAAATTTAAATTTGTTTTTAAATTCTTTTTTCCTAAAATAACTCAATTTAATTTTAGTAATTGAGAATTAAGAGATAGAGAGATAAATTTAGAAAAATACTCAAAAACATCAAAAACACTCAATTATTAAGCCACGTGGCACTCTCAATGGGCATATATGCTTTCTTTTATATATATATATATAGATTATTATTATTATTATTATTATTATTATTATTATTTGAACGTTGGACCAACCAACGGCTATTTTTTTTTAAAAAAGCTTAATTTTTCAAATTATAAATACCACCATTTAACACTGCCATTTTCTATAAAAACTCTCTCAACCTTAACCAACTCTCTCTAAAAAATTTTAAAAAACAATTCAATTCTCTAAAAAAACCCCCACCATGTCGTATTTACCTATGGTTGATTCATCCTCTTCGTCGAGAGAGGAAGACCAACTATTTATAAACGCCGTTTGGGAAGCGGCACAAATCATTGCGCAGGAGAAAGAGGAGGAAGAAATCAACTTGCAATCACGTACTAGGCAAACGGCCATAAGCAGAGACCGGGAAGGTTAGTTTACATTTTCTTAAAAATCTATATCATCACTATATTTTTTTAGAATTTATATCGTCAAATATTTAATTTAATTTACAAAATACGTGTAGGCACTTACGAGATATTAGTAGGTGATTATTTTGCCGATCAACTGTTGTACACGGTTGAGATGTTTAGGCGTCGGTTCCGAATGAGCCGTCGACTTTTCATACGTATAGCCGATGACTTTTCGAGCCGTGACCCGTTTTTTACTTTACGATACGTAGATTAGGGTTTGGAGGTGGCGGTAATGGTGTTGGCAAGGTGGTGATGGCAGGAGATGGTGATGGTGGTTGGTGATGATAGTGGTGGTAGAGAAGAAGAAGAAAAAAAGAATTTAGAAGAAAAAAATATACACAATGTAATTTTGTATATAAATGGTTTTGTTACATTTTAACTATAAGAATTGTCCTTTATAGACAAAAAGATCAATTAGCCCTCATGTGCCTTGCACATAACCTCAATTAACTAAGTTTTTCTAACCTAGTTAGTAGAAAGGATAAAACCTGTAGCAAACTATTGAAAAAAGGACACAAAGTGAAAGTAAAACTTTTAAAGGACCTGATCCATAATTTTGATGTTTATAAAGGACAAAAATTGTAATTTTGTGTAATAGAAATACAAACCACATAAGGGTAGAAAAGAATTGTTTGTATTTTCAATTGTAAGAGTTGAGTTACAAGGTTTGGAAAAGGGTTGTTTAAATATGCCAAGAGGATAAATACAAAAAATTTCAAAGTCGGACAGTCATACACATCGGACATTATGCCCCTTTGTCCAACTATGTTGTTTATAAAAAATAGATCCATTAATTGAAGTCCAAAACACATATTTTGACCCCTTTAAGGATTTTCTAATTGCTATAAAACCCATGATTTTGATTTGATACCAAGTTATAATTAAAAAGATCAAGAGACAAATGTTAAAATGTTAAACCTACTAAAAGTACAGCCCAATTGTCATTGTCTCTAACCCTTATCAAAACCATTGCCAATTTGATTTGTATAATCATCATATGGAAAGCTTCCCATGATTTTAATCGTTTTATAAAGAGTTCTTTTGTAAAACTTTTTTAGTTTTATAAAAGCTATTTGTAGGAAACCATTAAACGTTTACCTATGGCATACTTTAGAATCAGTTCATTTTCACTAGTGAAATTTTGCATAGTAAATTCATCATTGATTAAAATTCAATGATGTGTTGGAAAACAGTTTTAGAAGGAGATATGGTCGATGCACGGTCCGTCTGTGCCATATACTTTATTCTTTTGTTTTGTTATCGAGTAACTAAGATTGGTTATTGTTGGTGCACGGTCAGATTATGCACCTGTCATACTGCTTCTGACTTATTTTGATTTTTCATTTGAATTCTATAAATTATGGGAGAAATATGTTATAAAATAATATATATGATGTATATTTTTTTTATATCATTAAAATAGGTAAAGTGCGTTTTAACATGTATGCACCACCACTAAGTTTATGACTATGCATTATCTTGAGAAGCTTTGTTGACACACTGACATTTTAGTCATGTAAAAATGTCCACTTTAATTTATGAAATGACCCCCCTTGACAGTTGTAAAATTATCTATTTTTAAATTGCCTATTGTTTTCTACCCATTTTTGTTTTGTTCGTAGATTTTAATTCTTTAATCACACACCTTTTAGGAGTTTTAGGCATAGATAACGACTAGTTGCACAACTTGAGTTTGACACTTCACTTTATTTCCCTAATCTATCCTCCACATTTGTTATTATGCTTCTTCTTCTCCTTTTTTTTTTTGCCACATGTGTTAAGAAAATAAGCACTTGGTGGCTAATTTTTAGTAATTGTATCACAAAAATCTAGTTTATTCTTAATTCATGTGTAAGAAAATATATATACATACACAAACACAGAGAGAGAGAGAGAGAATTACCGGAGTTAAGTAAGAAAAGTTTTATCAACTTAATTATTAATGATGATTGAGAAATATCGAGACAAGATATGTTTGGCCTTTTTTTAATTTAAGAAATAGAACATATAGGAGTGAAATAAGATAAGCGGACATAAGAGCTTAGGGCTCATAGAATTATGACACGTGACGCAACCAGCTGCTTGTATTAAATCGTTTTTGGGAAGTTGTTCAAGATTTTTTTTTATTCTCAAGATATTCTTGTAAGGGCCGAGGAGGTCTGAGTTGAAGTAGGCGCCGAAGGGGAACACCACCCCCCTCAATTCGGTTTCGGTGACTTTGGGGACTTCTCTACCTCTTTCCAACTGCTCACATGTCTCTATCTTTCTTTTGTTTCTCTCACTCTTGATTTATAGTACAGATGAAGGGGAACACCATCCTCCTTAATGATGATTGAGTGAAAGGTGATGAGGTGGAAATTATGTGAAGGATGGATGAATAAGTTTGATGAGCAACCATACACCTCATGAGTCATGACCATCATCATATTTGTATCTTTTAAAATTTAGCCACTAAACTAGTAGTTGTTTTATAAAATTTGGGCTTGGTAATTGATCATTATCTCACCTTTATATAACGCATGTTTAGCCTATTAGTTTTCAAAAAGTTTTGCTTTTTTTCCTCTTTAGTTATTGTTTTTGATGCAATTTTTGTTTATATATATCACCTTTTACCAAAATTATAGTTGTGGACGTATATATAGATTTTCTTTATGTAAATTACAAAATACATATTCTATTCTTTTAACTAATATACTAAGCAAGCAACTTGAATGAATACTAATGTTACCGATAAGATTCTTTTAAGTGGCAACAAACTTGTTTTTTTTTCTTTTGGATTATTACCCAAAACTTCAAGAATTTGGGATGGGTATGGATTTAAAGAAAAAATATTTTACGGGTGTGGGACGGGTATGTGATTAGATGATATCCGACCCGATTACCTGAAACTATATACATGTTTACCCGATAGATATGTATGAATTCTTTTAAGTTTTATATTTATGTTCCCTCTATTATTATTGCATTCTAGTAGCTTTATTATTTAAAAAATATATTATTCTTTTGAAATATATAATTTAATAACATTAATTATATTTATATTGTGTGAAATAAAATAATATTATTGAGAGACATTAAAATATATTTGCATTTTTGAATATTTTCATATGGTGATGATAATATATATGTTATTTATCATAATTTAATACATTGTATGGATCTTTAAAACATACAATTGTAAAGGAAACTAAAAAATATATATACATGAAAATCCCAATGGGTAACTCGTTACCTGCAGGTATGCCTGATTGCCCGATAACCGGCGGGCAATTACCCAACGAGTAATGGGTCGGGTATGGAACTCGATTTAACAACCGGGTATGGGTATAGGATTGGCAATACCCAATCCATACACTACCTATTGTCATACCTAAAAACACTAACTACACACGTAACATGCAAATATACCTATCATTACCACAATATAGATAAGAAAAGTTTACCGAGTATCAACCCATGGACACGTTAGCTCTTAATACTAGGTTTATCTCTTAATATATGATCTATGAACTAACTTAAAATAAATAACTAAACAATCAAAGATTGTAAAACGCAAGCAGCGATTAAAGAATCTAATTATCCAGACTTGATTCAACGAGTAATGACTTACACAATGAACGATAATACTTATGGAACTTCCTCAAGACTTAACATGATAATAGCGTATGAAATGCTAAGAAAGATTAATACCGACTAAGGTTAATCCTACCAAACCAGTGTTGAAAGCTATAGGCACACCACAAGACCTAATTTGGTAAAATTAGATTGTTGTCGATTCTTATGATTTAGGGTATTTAGATTGGGTTCAAGACCATTCTGCCAACGTAGTGATTTACAAACCAATCAAGATCAATTATTTAGAAAACTCTAATTAGTTTTTAGCTCCTTTTATTCAGATAATTCACATAGGTAGTCTATATGTTTTAACAACTATTAAGGTTCCAAGTCATAAGTTAATGGACGATCAATATAACCTAGAGATAGAAGATACAAAATCTAACATGCATAACCTCGTAGAAAGATCAGTTTAACCACATAACAAATCATCGCAATCGATATGTAGCATATACTTACATACATCATAAGATTAATCCACAACAAACTATTAAAACCATACTAAATAAACAAATCAAGCACCAAATCATTCAACGAATCATCTCCTTCGGCCAGTTATAAATATGTTTAGCCGGATATGATGAACAAAAGTAAAACAAATACCAAAAATATCATCTAGAACAACTTCAAAGAAAAGAAAACAGTAAAGAAGTAACCTGCTAGGTCAACTCTCACTTACAATGATGTTAGATCTTCGATTCTCTTTTCTTTTCACTCGTTTCTCCTTCAAACATCACCTCAATCACCTTTTCCGTCTTTCCCGTCATCAAAAGTCTCCCTTAGAGTTTCCCCATCGCATGGTATAAATAGGCAGTGTAATTAGGGTTTCAAGTCTAGTATACTCACTAAGTAGATTCGGGTCGTTCTCTCGTTAAACCTAGCCCACCTATGGTTTGGACTTATTCCTGTTTTGGCCTCTTTGTTTTGGTGATAGGTATGGGTCATGCTCCAGTTAATGCATACGGGCTGTATCTTTATCAAAACTTCAATATTTTTTTCCAAATCTTCTCCTTTTTATGTAGTACCTGCAAATGACTAACAACTTATCAATCATATCTACCGGATTCTAGACAAAAAAAAATCTTAAATGCGAGCCTATATATAAAAACTATGTGTCATTTGGATCACATCACCATACTCGACCAGTATCAACCAAATATTGTTTAAATGTACATGCCATATTTTGTGTAGTAAGGTTAGGGATGAGCATTTGGTACCAAGTACAGGTACCGATTCCGAACCGAACCATACCGAGCCTTTTCGATACCAATTCGGTACCCACTTTTTGCTTTTTCAGGATCAATACTTTTGGTTCGATACTCTACAATATTTTTGGGTGATTTACTTTCGAATACCGATACGGTACCAACCCGTACTGTACCAAAGACTTCCGGTGCCTATACCAATACACACTTTTTACCTTTTTCAGGATCGGTACTTTCAGTTTGATACCAATCTCACACGTAATACTTTGTAGGTCATATTCCAAATAATACCCAATTAACAAATGATAAGTGGTGAGGGTGTTTTTGGAGGTTTCTAAGATTAACAGAGGGCATAAAGAGCAATGAGTTATAATGTTAAGGGGCATAAGTGAAATATTCTGTATTTTTAATACAGGGGACCGTTGATGAATACTAGCTTGTTGCAGGCGCCAAATATTCTTCTACTTCCTTCCTTCCATTCTTATAACAACACCTGCAAACAACACTTCATTTCCATAACCTTAAATATTTATTATCTATATATATCTATATGTATATATATCTTTAACACATAGCTCTCCTACCACTTGTGTCCCCAGTACAAAATTTTTTTGCTCCTTATATAACTAATCTGTTTTTTGTGTCTTGTTTTTTGTTTTTTGTTTCTTGATGACTGAAGGAATAAACGGATTTTCATCGCCTAGAGCCGATGTTTTCCCGGCCGGTCTTCGTGTGCTTGTAGTTGATGATGATCCCACTTGGTTGAAAATTCTTGAAAAGATGCTTAAGAAGTGTTCCTATGAAGGTTCTTATTTCCATGATCACTAGTTGTTTTATTTGGTTGTTTATTTTTATTATGATAAGGTAAATGATCAATCTACTCTTTTGTCAAGTTTATTACATTAACAAAGTTTGTAAATATTTTCTTATAACAAAAATATTTTCAAATAAGTTGACCATGTCTTCAGATTAATTATAAAAATTATGAAAAAGATTAGACAATGCCAAATTTTACATCTTATTTTTTCAGTATGCCTTTTATATTTAGATTATAACCATGGTTTTTCTTGTGCTTGACAGAAATTTAACGACGAAACATAGGAGAAGAAAAGTAATTTTCGCTAGTATGTATATCTTGCAGTGGCGGATCTACATATATCCGAACCCCCCCCCCCCCCCCCTTTTAAAAATAAAAGTTTAGTATAATTTGTAGGGAAAAATATTGACTGCACCCCTTAAAAGTTCAGTTAAACCCTTCGATCGCCCTCCAAGAAAACAATTCATGAGTCCGCCACTGATATCTTGGTAGATATGACACAGGCATAAATGTAAAACAGGATTGCCATAAAAGTATATTAAGGAACATTTGAAATTAATACACGGTATAAGTTGTAATAGATCATATGATGATGTTCTTACAATACTAACTCGTAGGTGACAAACACGCTATGATATATCGAGGATTGAAATGTTTTGAGGTCAATAAGTGTTTTCTTGCAGTTGTATTTCTCTTTGTGCAAATGATACTATGATATTTTTTTTCTTCTTCTAATATTTGTGCAAGTGATGTCTTGTTTTTTGTTGACTATTGTTGTTTCAGTTACTACATGTGGACTGGCTATCGAGGCTCTGGATCTGCTTCGTGAGAGAAAAGATGGGTTTGACATTGTTATTAGTGATGTTAACATGCCTGACATGGATGGTTTCAAGCTTTTAGAGCATGTTGGACTTGAGATGGATCTTCCTGTCATAAGTCAGTTTACTCTTGCTAATACACACATACACACACACATAAACACTCACTAACTAGTACTGATTCAGCTAATGTTTAATGAACTGTATGCAGTGATGTCTGTTGATGGCGAAACACGCAGAGTTATGAGAGGTGTGCAGCATGGTGCTTGTGATTATCTTTTAAAACCGATACGAATGAAGGAGTTAAGAAACATATGGCAGCATGTTTACAGAAAAAAAATTCATGAGGTGAGGGATACAGAATGTCATGAAGGCCTCGAAGAGATTCTGATGATGAGAAATGTATCCGAACAACAATCTGATGACGGGTACTTGTTTTGTGGCGGTGACATGACACCAGGTAGTAAGAAAAGAAAAGATTTTGAACATAAGTATGAAGAAAAAGACTTTGGTGACCATTCGTCGGTCAAGAAGGCACGAGTTGTTTGGACCGTTGATCTTCATCAGAAATTTGTCAAAGCTGTCAATCTTATTGGCTTTGAAAGTGAGTTTTAATTTTACATGTTTTTCGGCTTTATTTTGCATTACTTTTCCTGTAAATTTGAGTCTTTGAAGTATTGCTTTGTCCCATTCGGGTCATTACATGGTTTTCTAATGATGGACCAAATGATAACTTTGATAGCAAGTCTGCAAGATGATACAAGCAATATACAAAGTCTGTATTATGACCCAAACGGGTCAAAAACATCTACTTATGATTCAAATGTACAAAGTGGTATAATGACTAAAACCTGCAAAAGGAAATTGTTGTTGGCTAGGTTTTTTTTTTTTTTTTTTTTTTTTTTTTGCGTACATTACTAGCGTACTTTCACCTTGTCTCGTTTTAGTCATCGTACGTTTTTGTACATTTGAGTCATTAAAAGTGTATAGAACAAAACCTTTTACAACATGTCTGCATAATGACTTAAAACTATACAAAAGCCCAATTAATGACTCAAAAAAAAAAAAAAATCTGTTAACAACTCATATTTACTAAAAAGTACAATGAGTAAAACAGGACTAAAGTGGAAGCACATTAGTTTTTTTTATGCAAAAACTCTTTTTGTCTACTTTAAACCTCATGATAGTGTAAAATTCTTTGCATATTTTATGGCAGAAGTTGGTCCTAAGAAAATACTTGACCTCATGAATGTGCCATGGTTAACAAGAGAAAATGTTGCAAGCCACTTACAGGTATTTACTTCAACTCTTGGCAACTGTTATTTGTCACTTTTATTTATTTATTTATAATTCACCCATAGTTGTCAATAGCGGAGATAGCGACACATGAACGCTATGCAACGCTATTTGCTATCTGTCGTCACTAACTATATAGCAACACATGAGCGCTATGCAACGCTATTCACTATAGCGGGCACTATGCTCGCTATTAACAAAAATATCCTCGGATTATAAAGTAAAAAAGTTAACGAGCTGTCAAAGATTTAAAAAGTCTTTATCAAGCATGGTTTTGACAACATTTGGTATAAAAGAAACCAAATTCATACATAGTAGCCTACTTATTAGTTTAAATATATCATTGATCTCAATGAAATAAGTTGAATAATCGGGTAGCTTTCACAATATCATACACAATCCGTTTTCTCATCAATTGTCTTTAAATAGTGCAGAAATATCGTCTCTACTTAACTAGACTACAAAAAGATGATCTTAAAACTTCATCTAGTGGGCCAAAACCAGATATTCCACCAAGAGACGCACCTGACAAGTGTACCGAATCTACAAAAGTTCAACAAAATGAAGTCGTCAGCAGCCACCGAACTCCAAACAACATTATTATCCAAAATTCTAGTCCTACTATCCATGAAATTGACATCAAAGGTAATGCTTCACTGCAGACAACAAAACCCAAGAAGATATTAACTGGTTATGCAGCCAAGACTGGAATGAGCCACCCTTTTGCGTCAACTCAGTACTCGTCATTTAACTCAGTGTTGCCGACTCAGTACTCTTGGGGTGGAGTTTCTAAAGAAATACAATTCAAACAGGAAAACAACCCTCCTCAGTTTCAAGTACAAGACGGTTTTTTCACAGGTCTTGGACTGCCAGCTCAGCAGAACATCATGCCAAGTTTTCAACCACCTGATCCAGTCATCAGTCCCTCATGGAGCCTGAAAGACCATCCAAATAATATGGAATTATCACCTTTTTTGCTTCAAGGTCAACATTTTTCTTCGACAAACGTTGACCATGAATACAAAGGAGTTGTTGAGTATAATGATCAAGAGTTCTTATATGATCCACTGAGATATGACTATGAGTATCCTACCGACCCATTGGAGTTTTCTGTAATAGATCAAGGCCTATTATCACGCCACGTCATCATATGAAACTGATAGTTATGTTGTTTAAGAAGTTGAAACATGATTTGGCGGCTAGCTAGAGAGACAAATCCTCGTCAGCAAGAATTTAAGGTGTGCTACTAATTTTGTTTGGGGGTACATAAATTGATCCTTTGCAACAAATTAAGATAGGAACTTGTTTCTTTAAAGCTAGAATAATAATAATACCTTATACCTTGCATACAAAAAACTGTATTATTAGAAAACAAACCATTATAAGTATTTGACTCTTGACAATCGATGTTGAAAGAAGCGGTATGTAAGATCCTCCAAAAATAGTGTGTTTTAAAAGTATTCTCTTAACATGTGTTAAAACAATTCATAAAAGAGAAAATCATAAAAACAATCATTCTCTTTGGTGTGCTTTACATGTGTTAAAACAATTTACAAAAGACCAACCAAAACTGAATGTCATATCAATCCGATTGAAGTATTTAGTTCTAACTTTAAAAATTTGTTAAGTCAAACAAAATCATGCCTATCGATTGATCAAGTAGTTGAGTAGGTTGTATTCAAATCGAATATCCAATTTTTCGCCTTTAAAATTGGTGAGACTGTGAACCACATCATATGTACAACATGTTGTGTTTGTTCACCTCTAATCCTCAACACCTTCAAACCATAGCTATTTTTCTTTTTCGAACAACATTTTTTAATGAGTGTGCAGGGATCAAACCCGGGTCTCTTGTATCGAATACAAGTCATCTCCTAACCTCAAACATAAAACCGATATTATTAAAATATATTAGCAACTCTGCATTACCAATTATTACATTATAAGGAATATAATCAACTTCAGTTGTCACACAATCAACAAATCAACACTTATAAATTATATAACATTTTATCTTTGACATCAAGGTTAATCATGTGATTTCTTACTGCGTAAAAAAGCCATGGAACTACTTAGCATTTTCTTATTTAATTCTATAAAATTCTTTGGCTTCGTTCCAAGCTTTTGTGAGCACGTTTGCGTTGGTTGTACCTGCATAATCTAAGAACTTGTTAATGATTCCACATTTTATTATAATTTTAGGATTCCTTATATAAACAACTTATTTGGTTAATAACATTTTTTTCAAGTATTTGGATGTAGAAATGCATGCTTATCCGCTTTTTTTTACAAATTTTAATAGATTTTTGTGATCAGATAATTGTTGTATGGCGTATTTCTTTACCTTTTGTATCTTATTAGATGGACCTCTTGTTTCACTTGTACTTGGTTTAGCTTCTATAGCCGTGCTCCAACGCAACTTTTTATCGTCACTCCTACCTTTTTCCTGTAGACGAAAGCTATTCTGTCATAACCGAATGTTATTCAAGACATTTCAAAAAAATGAGGGACTATATATATCGTTCGTTAAAATACCTTCAACTTTGGTTTTTCTTCTAGCTTCTGAAAAAACTGTATCAAGAAACAAAACATAATAAACATAATTTTTTTTTTCATGAACACAGAAATATCCGTTTTGGTTCCGGTAATTTCGTTAAAATTCAGACTTACCTGTTTTCTTTTTGCTGCTCTTTCATCACTTTTAAAGCTAAATGCCGACGGCACTGTAATAGATCTTGGTTTCTTTGTAGACACGGTTAATGCTTCAGAATGGCTGGTGTAATATATTCCGTGTTATTATAATTTGGGGAGATAAAACATATTTAAAAACATGTAACATTGATGAAGGTTCTTACTTTGTTGAATTGGACTTCAAGACAACTGTTTTGTTGCCATTGACCAAACGGTCAAGTAGTGGTCTAGACCTGTAAAATCATGGTAAAGTTTTATATTATAAGATTTGACTTCTTTTAAGCATAGTAGCATATTTTAGGACTTTGAAATGAATTAGTTTACCTTTTGTTTTCTGATCTTGGGAGTGCTTGAATATTTTTCTTTATCCCATTGACTGAGGAAACCTGCAAATCAAAACAAATGATCAACCCATTGATGCTAATTAAGCCTGGTAATACGACCAGGTCAAGTAACTTGTCAATCTGGGTCTGGGTCAAAACGGGTCAGGTTGAAACACAGTTTTAGAACCAAAAAAAAAAAAAAACAAACATCAAAGTGGGTTCACCCATTATATCTATTTCTATGGTGGCTAGTGCCGACAGTTGGGAAAAAGAGGCAGCTGTAATGACAGCAGCGGCCGTAGGTGGTGGCGCCAGACATTGACGGTGGGTGATGCTGACCCATTTGGCTTCGTTCTAAGTTAGCTAGTTTCATAGGAGTGACCCATTTTGAGTGACTACATCAACTTACTTAGCTAACAAAAGTTTCTAAATCAACCCAAGAATACTTCAAATATGATAAACATAATAATAAGAATAATAAATCAAAACTCAAGGAAACAAAGTTATATTACCATGAGATTTTGCTTGAAGATTTGATTTTTAGGGACAGTTTCAGGAATTGGTGCTTTTCTACTTGAAGGTTGGACCGAAGAAATTTCGCTTTTTTTCTGCCCTGATCTTTTATCCTGTAAACAACATCATTTAACATTAGCAAAAACCATTTGTCAGTTACAAGAATATATGAGAATGCATACCTTGATTTGTCTGTTTTTATTTCTGTCAACATGACTAGACTGGTCTAAAATCTTGACCTGAGACCATTGTTTCTCCAAGGAAACATTTTCGGTTGATGTTTTTTCCTGTTCCATTTGTCCACCACTCGAAATGATGTCATCAACGTTGCCATTTTCAGAGAAAACTAGATCAGTAGTAGATGAGCAAACATCTTTCTTTGATGTTGTTTCCTCTTCTGTCTGTTTATTACTCGACACGTTTTCATCAACACTGCTGAACTGTGAGCAAACTAGACTAGTACTAGGCTTTTTATCAACATTCCCGATTTCTGGGAATACAAGATTGGTCAAAGGTGAGCACACGTCTTTGTTTGATGATATTTCTTGTTCTATCACTGCGTTACTTGGAACAATAGGCGAGGTAACATTTCCGATAATGTCATCAGCATTCCCGGTGTTGGGGGAAACCAGATTAAGACTAGGCGAGGAAACATCTTGGTTTGATGTTATATCCAGTTCTGTCCCTTTGTTACTCATGTTTTCATCAGTGGCAACCGTTGGTGACTGATTTTCTCGTTTATTTGATAAAGTAACAGGACTAACATATGTTTGAGGGGAGGAATAATTAGGAGGTCTATTTTCCTTTTTAGGTGGTTTTGCAGATTTTTTGGATGCAAATCTATTGAAATAAGCCTCAAAAAAAGCTTTTTTTTCAGCAACAGCGCCCGGTCTAGAGTGTTTCTGAACGTCTTCTTGGATCCGATTGTGAGAAAATGAAGACCATCTTTCCCAATCCAAGGGTTCGGTCATGAACCGCCCAAATGAAATCGACGTTGTTAGCGCTCTCAGTGGGTCTCCCTGTGTTAGGCAGTGGTGTATCAGAGTCAATAATCAATTTCATTGACCATCAAAAAAAGGTCAAAAACAGACTTTATGGACGAAGGTTGTATCGAATATCACAAGCAGAATCTTGAGCCAAAGTAAACAACATAATTGTAGTCAAACAACACCTGATTGGAATGTTTGACTCTGAAAGTCAAACTTTGACTCACTAGGACAGAAAGCTTAATAAACATACAGACAGAATATTTGACAAAGACAAGAGATGCTCAACAGTTCAAAATAAGTAAATAACTAGACCTAAATCAATACAAAAAAAAAAACTGAACTGAACGCAAAGATCACAGATATAATAGTCAACACTTAGTGTTCGTTTCAGAGAATGGAATGGAATCCGGATGGAATTGTAATTGAACAAAAACAACGGACGAGAGTCTACATTCCAATTCCATCCAGATTTTGGTCTATTATGTGAAATGAACACACCTAAATTCCAAATCAAATTACAGTTCCCGCAAATTGCAATTCCAATTCCATTACAATCCACAAAACGAACACTACCTTCAATTACAATATTTGACTCTAATAAAGTCAAATCCAGACCTTGCAGTCCTAATAAACATTAGAAATTAAGAATCTTGATTTAAACCAGCAAATTTCAAGAAACTATAAATAAATAAATAAGTTCCACATTTATTCAAATCATAATTGAAAACCTTTATATTTAAAAAAAAAACAAGTAAACCCTACAAACCAATTAAAAATTAGGGTTATTTTCACCTAAATCTTGACAATTACCATAATGCTTTAACATATGCATTACCTACAAACCAATAAAAATTTAGGTTCATTTTCAAGTTCATCTTAACAATTTTTTAAATTACATTATATTTATTCAGCCCATACAGTGAACGGCCTTTTTTAAAAAAATATAACCTTTTATTACTTATATAAATATATAATGTTACATTTTTAAACCCGTGTAATACACGAGTCTCTGACAACCAGGACACACACACAACAAATAGAGGTTTTTGATATGAAATTCTTGAACTAACCTCTTTGAGTTCGCGAGAAGCGAATAACGGTTGCGAAACCGAACGCATCAAACAAGGAGCTGCTGCTGCTGGTTCAGCCATTGCCATTAATCTAGACTAGAGAGAGAAAGAAGAGAGAGAGAGAGAGGGAAAGTAAGGCAGAGATTAAAAAGGTGTGGTGTGTTGTTAGTAAAATTTAAAGGGAGGGAAGAGAGAGTGATATGAACATTGATGGATGGAGATCTTGTTCCCCAACGTCTATTTGTGTTGATATTCTGGTTTGTTTGTTTGTTTTACTGACTAATTAAACATATATCCTATGATTTAAATGCGGGTCCCATGCATATCTCAACGGCTATAACTTTATAAAAATGGAAATTTTGCACTTTAGTCCATGATTTTTGTTTAATGTTAAATTTTATTTATTGAAGAAAAATGGAAGTGTATTAAAAGCTATTGAGAATTTACTCTCACCTAAAAAGATAACTTATTAAAAAAATTGAAAAATATTTTTGACATAGAATGTACAGTATAACAAGTTTAGAACTCGACCTTAGACCATATGGTGTGAAGTCGGTGAATGTGGCCAGGGTGTTAATTTGGCACTATGTGTATAGAGGAATAACCCCCCCCCCCCCCCAAAAAAAAAAAAAGAATTTCGGTGATATCGGTGAAAAAAAACCGATTGTATCGAACGCTTTGATTGGTCGAGGAAATATGGACGTTGGAGGGTTTTTTGTTTTTTTTAATTCAAACTTTATATAAAGAAGATGAAGGTAAAGATTAGACTGTGATGGAGCTGCAGATCTAAAGACTGTGAAGGTGAAGACTGTGAAGATGAAGGTGAAAAAGATGGTGGTTGTGACGGCGATGAAGGTGAAGAAGAGTTGCAGATCTGACGGGGATGAAGAAGATGAAGACTGATATGTGTTTATATATATATATATATATATATATATATATATATATATATAGTATAAGTATCTATGAAAAACCTTCCTAAACTAGAAAACTTTAGAAACTTTACATGTGGCTAGAATTGTGCCACATCACCCATCTCAAAAATCAATATAATAACACTAGAAGGGTAAGAAAGTAATTTCACTATATACCCTACTTATCACCACTCACCCACTTGTCATTGTCAGTCATCAAGTACACTACCTCTTCTCTCTCTTTCCATACATATATGTTTTCCTCTTCTCTCTCTTTAATTTTTTTTTCATATTCAAATTCAAATATCAACCCTCTCTCTCTACCTTCATCTCTCTCTCTAGGATGATGAACCACCTCCCACCATATACACCACCATCGACCACCCTAACCACCACCGTTTACCACCACCACCTCCCACCATATACACCACCGTCGACCACCCTAACCACCACCGTTTACCACCACCACCTCCCACCATATACACCACCAGCGACCACCCTAACCACCACCCTAACCACCACCACCATCAGAAAACATAGCATATCCAAAACAGAGCAGATTCCCAGTCGATGAAGATGTACCAGGTGAGTAACATGGATCGAGGTTAGTGTTTTTTGTTTTTGCCCTTTTTGGAGTTGTGTTTTTTTCTTAGGTTTGTTTTTGTCCCTGTGTTCTGTTTTGGATCGTTGCTAGATTTTTTTCAGCGTCTATGTGTAAACATTTTTTATTTTGAAGCTGTATTGATGCTCTCTATTCTTATTGTTTGACCCACTATAAAGATCATAGGTAAATTTGTTGATTAAAGTTTATGCACTCCATGTGTTTGATGAAATGCCTAAGTGGATAATATTGTTGTTTTTGTGTTAATTTAAGTGCAGAATGTAATCTTGTGTTTTACTTGTTGTTTGTTGTTGAATAGATTCTTTTTCACTGGTTCTGTTTTTTTGTTTTTAATGTCTTTTTGTGTTTTGGATAATGCACTCCATGTGTTTGATGAAATGCCCGACTGGGTTAACATGTGTTACTTCTGTTAGTATGTTAGAAGTTTAATGGTGATTGTATGGAATCTAGTTATAAGGTCTTTTGTGTTAGAAGTTACTTATGTTTGTTTTTGTGTTTCTGTTTTAGGGTGGTTGACAAAAGTCTTTGTTCGGTTAATATAGATTTTTGTTTTTTCGTTTGTATTTTTTTTCCCGTGTGCTATAATCTGTTGTGTCATGTTTGTTTATATGTTTGGATGACTGAGAAGTGATTTCTCTAAAAAAAACATGTTTGGATTTTGATGGTCTGTTCTTGTAATTAAATTTTTATTTCATTTAGGTATCTGGTGTGTAGTATACCCCTGTTGTGTATGTATTTGTTTGAGTAAATCCAGATTGTGTTATCAGTTTTTTTTAGTATTAACATGTTCATAGATGATGATTTGGCCACAAGATTGTTCGATTTAGTATGCATTAAATCAGTTTTTTACGTTTAGTATGTTAGATGACGGTTTCGGTAACTCACTTTAACTGGATTGTAGTATTAACATGTGTTAACATATTCTGCATTGATTTTCCTTTTTGTATTAACATGTGTCTCACATTCTACACTTGTTATTTTTTGTAAGTATCATATTTTATGATTTTGGCACACATGATGGCACAAGATTTTTCGATTTAGTATGCATTAAATCAGTATTTTATGTTAGTATGCTAGATGCTGATTTGGGTAACACATGTTAACTGGATTTTTTGGGTTAACAGGTGTTAACATATATCTGTATGGATTTTCGTGGTTGTATTAACATGTGTCTCATGTTCTACTGGTTTACTTTTGGATGTATCATAGATCATTATTTGGCAACACATGATGCCACAAGATTTTTTAGATTTACTATGCTTTAAATCAGTTTTTTTATGTTAGTATGTTAGATGATGGTTGGGTAACACATGTTAACACCTCATTTTTTTTGGTGCAGAGGTAATGAAGATCCCCCACCGCATTGATTTTCGTTTTTGTATTAACATGTGTCTCACGTTCTACACTGGTTATTTTTGGAAGTATCATAGATGATGCCTGACTGGGTTAACATGTGTTACTTCTGTTAGTATGTTTAGATGATGAGTTAGTCACACCGTTTAACACCTCATCTATTGTTTTGCAGTTAATAACGAAGATCCCCACCGGTTATGTTAACATACGAAGTCCAAGGAAGCCGAGAAAAATATGTAGAAAAACTTTGAATAACGTCTTCTTGAGTTAACATGTGTGTTAATAGTTTGTATGCTTTATTTTCTCAGTAGAAAAACTTTGAATAACGTCTTCTTGATACTTTGTAATAATGTGTGTTAATAGTTTGTATGCTTTATTTTCTCAGTAAACTTATAAAGTAAAAAGGGCTGACATAAAATACAAGTTTAATAAATGTTGTTGGATCAGTGGCTATGTTTATGAACACTTATGTG
This sequence comes from Ambrosia artemisiifolia, assembly GCA_032199755.1. Taxonomy (NCBI): domain Eukaryota; kingdom Viridiplantae; phylum Streptophyta; class Magnoliopsida; order Asterales; family Asteraceae; genus Ambrosia; species Ambrosia artemisiifolia. The sequence continues at coordinate 62,306,652 of CM063519.1, forward strand.
TTATCAGATTTATATGAGAGTTATTAAGCAGCGGAAAGACAATTGTTCAAAGGTCTAAAAGATCACTTTGATGAGGAGTTATTACTCCCCCTTGACTGAACAATAAATGAGAAACAATAAACAGTTTAAGTATAAAGCAGTAATAGCAATTTATGTTTCTCAGATGTGAAATGGAATTATAAGTTTAAAGCCCGAAGGATTTCAATTTAAGTTCAAAGATATTACACAAAATCACATATCAAAATAGATGAACAAACTCATCTATTTATAGACTAATGTACTAAACTGTAGTCTGAAGTAATCTAAGATATTTAACAAAGATATTATGCTAAGATAAGGTTACTACAGTCTGTACATCGAAACTTGAAATCAAGACTTTAACAAAACAATATAATAAGTAAAACTGCTGATCTTCAGTCGGTTAGAAGCTTCTGATGCAAAGTGCTGATGAGTGACAAACTGCTGATGAGCAGTTTGTCTTCAGCAGTTCTTCAGTGAAATGTCTGGTTAGACTTCAGAACTTCTGATGAGTTTACTCTTCAGTACTTTGGTGTTTGTTCTTCAGTACTTCTTCTTTTGTTCTTCAGCAGTTCTATACTTAGGCAGATATGAAATAGACTAAGGTTATCAAAAGGTGGTTTCGTCAATCCTCTTTGTCCCAACAATCTCCCCCTGGATTGATGAAGCCAAAACCTTATCTATCCTTTATTGTTGTCCTTTTCTCTCTTCTAGTATCCTCCAGATCTCTGCTGTCATCCGGGTAGTAAGAGTACATCTTTGTTGCTCAGTGAGAGGACCAAGTTCAGGTGTTAAATGTTGAATGGTGAGAAGGTCTTTGGACGATAAAACACTCAACTCCTTTGAGTTTCTATAGACCTTACTTGAACGGTCTCTCCTGGTCACAAGTACTGAGTTGGATTCAGTAAATGACCACTTAATGATGTTTACCTTTGACCTGTCAAAGTCAGAGGCATAGGAAATTAAGCCAGTTTCCTTAGGTTGACCTGATTGAGGAATGTCTTCTATTTCAGTGACTCTCAGGTGAGATTCTTGACTTCCTTGGAGTTCAGCAGCACCTTGAATAGGCATGTTGGGCAGATGATGCTCTGTAACAACCCTTGTATGTGTCTTCTCTTGGATGGATTGTTGTAACTGATAAGCATAGGTAGCCTTGTCTCTGAATTGGGTCAAGATGGGTTTCTCTTCAACATCAAAATCACCATGTACTAACTGATCTCCTTCTAGCAATATCATTTTGAAGTCAGTCTTGACAATGGGATCTCCATCTGCTTTTCTCTTGGTGGCTGGCCTTCTTAATGCACCAGATGATCTCCTGACAATAGAAGTTGTTTGGACTTCTGGAGTTTCAAATCTCTCTGGTTCAGCAACTTTCTTTGCTTTAAATTTCTTGTAAGCCTCATAAAGAGTTTGTTCTTTCCATTTGCAGATTGAGGCTTTTGAACCATAGCCATTTGCCACTAATTCTTCAATCACTTCAGCTCTTTTGGCTTTCCTCTCATTTTCTGTTGCTATTCTATCAGATAGCATTTGTGCTCTTCTGGTCAGCTCTTGTGTTGAGAGTCTTTTGAGGGCCACTTGTTTTGATTTGGAGTTCTTTGTAATAAAAGTTATAAGCTGTGCTCTTTTGTCTTCTTCAGCAGCAGCTTCAAGTGCTCTCTCTTCAGCCTCAAGCTCATCAAGTTTCTCTTGGTACTTGATTAATTTTTCTTCAAAGCTCAAATCATCTCTAGTCTCTAGGCTGTTCCATACTCTGTCTTCTTTTGCCTTCTTTGCCGCCTCCTTTAAACTCTTCTCCAATAAATCTTTTGACATGCTGATGGGAGTAGGGTTTAAAACAGTTGTGGAAGTTGTTGTAGGCAAAGGAGTGGGAGCAGGTTCTTTTTCAGTTGCCTTAGGAACTTCTGATGATGGTTTAGGAGGTAAAACTGCTGATGTGGTAATTGGAGTCACAACTGCTGAAGGATTGTCTTCAGTAGTTTGAGAAATGTGATCAGCAGTTCCCTCTGATGCCTTAGACAGTTTGAACTCTGGTGCTACTTCTTTTCCTGGTCTTTGTTTTGGCATATCAGCTTCTGGATCAGGAGTTTGTCTTTGTGTTGTAGCAACTTCAGTTGGTTCCTTAATCATCTCCCCCTTTTTGGCTTCATCCACTTCTGGAAGCCTAATGGAATGAGATGTTGCAGCAGACAATCTTGCTAGTTGATCTTGTGTTTGATCCATTTTCTTGTTCAACTCAGCAAGTCTCGAATTGATCAACCCAAACTGATTGTTAGCTTTTAACTCCCAAGCAGTTGTGAAGGGATTGAGTTGATCAATAATAATTTGTTTGAGTGCCTGATACATGGGACCATCTGGGCTGCATAGTTGGTTCAAGTCTATGCTTGTAAGCCTAGTGAATTGGGTAGGTTGTTTTGGTGAAGGTGTGCTTTTTGGGTGATCTTCAGATTGCTCTGAAGATGCCAGTTTTGGGGAACTTTGGGCTAACTGGTCTTTAACCTGATCCTTGGTGACCAGCTTCTTGAGCTTGGATACCTTAGATGCAGGACCTTCAATATCAACCGTCAATTCAGTTTGTGGAATGTTTGATTCATCAACCAACTTAATGGAATCATCTGAATCCCTGATAGTGTCCTCAGAGAGGGCAGGATCAGTTATATCATGAGCTGGGCCCAAACCAGTAGTCTCATGAACATATTTGTCTTGGTACTGAGGTTTTCCTACTTCTGGCCTTAGGCCTTCATCAGTAGTTGCCAAGTTTGAGGTCTTAGCTATGTTACTACTGTCCTCAGGTTCACCACTGGGTGATAAGTGAGTAGTAGCAGCCTCAAAAGTATCAAAAGTTTGTAAGTTTGGGCTTACAAACTCTTGTTCATCCTCATCTCTTTGGGTTGGGCTAAGAGGATCCACATTCATGTCAAGTTCTGAAGGCATCTCCCCAATTTGATGTGTTGCAAGGGGAGTGACATGTGGTGAATGGGTTCCTTTTAGTCCTGAGAGAAGTTGGGCAATTTCTATTGTTGTATGTGAGGGTTCAGGTTCAGTAGTTGTAATGGGTTGGTGTTCAGGAGTTTTGATGGGTTCAGGGTTGGTTTCAGCAGTTTCAAAGGCAGGGTCAACAGTTATTGGTTTCTTAAATCTTTTTCTTTGAAAGATAACTGTGACAGGTTTTCTTTTGGTTGGTGGAGAAGGAGTGTGCTGAGAGGATGTTTCAGCCACTTCCTTTTCAAGTGCAGATTGCACATCAGTAGTTTCAGGTTTCTCCACTTCCTGAACTTTCTTTTTCAGTGACTTGGTTGTTTTTGGTTTTTGTTGTTTAGGCTTTTGAGTTTTCTTTTTGGGTTTGGAAGATGTGGGTTCCTTGGGGATGGGTTGTTCTTCCCCTTGGTCATCTTCTAGCATAAGTGCTGGTTTGTTGTGCCTAGAGAATACTTGAGCAGTTAAAGGGTTTAAAGTTGTTGCTTCTCCCTCAAGTACTCTCTCTCCAAGTTCTTTTATTATGCATTGCATAACAAACCTTGGATACAACAAAAATTTCTTTTTATCATTTTCATGATGTAAAACCAGTTCATTGAAAAACAATTTTGATGCCTTGAAAGGAGTTTCATTTATGATGGAATGAAAAATAGGTTGAAAAGTTGAAGGCATCTGATCTATTGACCCAGTTTTTGGACTAAGACACATAATAATACAATGAAATAACAGTTTATATTGTGGGTCAAAATATTTTTTGTAAACTGTTGCTTGTGCCAAAGTACCTTGATAGCCACATTCTGTCATGGTTAGATGAATATCTGAGGTTGGAATTTGCTCAGGTGCCTCAGAATCCTTCAAACCAAGCCTGATGCTTAGTGTTTCTGGTGAGATGGCCATCAGTTTCCCTTTTATGGAAGATTTGAGGGAAATCACTTCATTGTTTACCTTCACCGTCTCTGAATTTGCCCAGAACTCATTAAGAGTTTCTTCATGAATGGGTGGATCGATGGTGAAAGCATCATCGTATTGGGATTTCATGATGAGATCAAGTATCTCATCATACTGGGATCAGGCTTCATCTTTAACAAAGTAGCCTCTTTGGTTGTGTCCCTGTTTTAACACGAGAGCCATGGATGTTTTTGATCGAACAGTAATTTTTAGGTTAGAGAAGGGGTTTTGCTTTGAATTTGAGAGAGAGAGAGAGGGAATTTTTCTTTTTGAATGGATAAGTGTTGGAACAGGGTATTTATCAGAAGTTTTTAACCGACTAGGTCAAACTTCTGATGAGTGAAAAGTCTGTTTTACCCTTTTAGTCAAACTGCTGAAGAAGAAAGGTTTCTTCATCAGTGGTTTTAGTTATCTCATCAGCAGTTTCAACTGCTGATGCAAGTGACTTTTAAAACACTTTTCTAACTTCTGATTTTCATCAGTAGTTATATCCATTTTGAAAATATCCCATTTTTGATGTTTATCAGTAGTTTTCAAAATTTGTTTATCAGAACTTTCTCTTTCTCAAATTTTTGGTCTTCAGAGGTTTGTGACAGATAAGTATGTAAGTGAAAAATAAAATATGTGCAGAACTAAAAAGTGAAACACTTACAGACTTTCTTCTAAGTTTAACATCCCAAGCATGGATACTAACCTCTGAAAAGTTGTTGAATCAAGGGGTTTGGTGAAAATGTCAGCTATTTGATTAGCTGTTGTGACATGCTTCACCTCAATCTTGCCTTTTTCATAGCAATCTCTTATGAAATGATACCTGATTTCAATATGTTTAGTTTTTGAAAACTGAACAGGATTTTGAATGATGCTAATGGCAGATTTGCTGTCTACTAAAAGTGGGGTCTTGGTCTCTTTGATTCCATAATCAAGTAGTTGATATTGGAGCCATTGTATCTTTGAAGTACAGCTTGCAGCAGCAATGTATTCAGCTTCAGCTGTTGAAGTTGCCACAGATGTTTGTTTCTTTGATTGCCAGGACACCAGACAGTTTCCTAAGAATTGACAACCACCAGATGTTGATTTTCTTGACATTTTGCAGCCTGCATAGTCACTATCTGAAAAAGCAGTTAACTTGGTATTGCTTGAAGCAGGATACCAAATTCCTAAAGTAAGAGTTCCTTTCAGATATCTGAAGATTCTTTTGACTGCAATTAGATGAGATTCTCTTGGTGCAGATTGGTATCTAGCACAGACACAAGTTGAAAACATGATATCTGGTCTAGAAGCAGTTAGATACAAAAGAGAACCTATCATACATCTATACATGGTTTGATCAATGTGTTTCCCTTGATCATCTGGTTCAACTTGTGTGATTGGTGTCATGGGAGTGGAACATGTTTTACAGTCTTGTAAAGAGAATTTGTTCAATAATTCTTTAACATATTTTGATTGATGTATAAATGTTCCATTTGACTGTTGCTTGATTTGCAGTCCTAAAAAGTACTGCAATTCTCCCATTGTACTCATTTCAAATTTTGATTGCATGAGTTTCTTAAATTCTTCACACAGTTTTGAATTTGTTGAACCAAAAATGATATCATCAACATATATTTGAACAAGTAAGACATGATTTCCAACATGTTTTATGAAAAGAGTTTTATCAATGGATCCCCTTGAGAAGTGATTCTTAAGTAAAAAGTTGGAAAGTGTTTCATACCAGGCTCTTGGAGCCTGTTTTAGCCCATAAAGAGCTTTGTCAAGTCTGTAAACCCAATCAGGATGAGAAGGATCCTCAAACCCTGGAGGTTGACAGACATACACTTCCTCTTTTATTTTTCCATACAAAAAAAATGCACTTTTGACGTCCATTTGATAAACTTTTATGTTGTTGGAAATTGCATAAGCTAAAAATAACCTGATAGCTTCAAGTCTTGCAACTGGTGCAAAGGTTTCATCATAATCAATTCCTTCCTCTTGGGAATAACCTTGTACCACTAGTCTTGCTTTGTTCTTGATGATCATACCAGCCTCATCTGATTTGTTTCTGAAGACCCATCTTGTTCCAATTGGTTACTTGTTTTCAGGTAAGGGACAGATTTCCCAAACCTGTTGTTTCTTGAATTGAAGCAACTCTTCTTGCATTGCTTGCACCCAATTGTTGTCTTTGAGGGCTTCTTGATACTTCTTTGGTTCCAACTGAGAGATGAATGCTGAGAATAAGCAAAAGTTGGAAAGCTGGTTTCTTGTGAGTACCCCTGATGCAATATCACCCATGATTTGATCCAATGGATGATCCTTGTGTTCAATCAGTTGTTGTAAACCTGTACTGGATGATGGCTCTACAGGTTCTTCAAATAAACCACTGAGATTGATAATATCTGGTTCAACTGTTATTTGAACTTCAGGAGTTTTAGGTTCAGCTGAATCAGTAGTTTCAAAATGTTCATCAGTAGTTCCTGAAGTTGAAGCTATTGAAACTTCTGAAGGTTTGATAGTTGATCTTCTGACTGTGTTTGGAGTCCATGGTGCAGGACTATCATCTTCAAATCCTTGAAAACCATTTTGAGGAGGTTTGGATGATTCAACAGTCTTTTCAGGTCCGAAATGAAAATTGTCAAGATCAAATAATTCAGCAGGATTTGCTGGAATAAGAGTGTGCTTTGATTCATTGAACTTGACATTCAGTGTTTCTTCTACTATCTTGGTTCTTGAATTAAAAACTTTGTAAGCTTTTCTCTGAGGAGAATAACCAAGAAAATAACCTGTGTCAACTTTTGCAGCAAACTTAGAAATAGAGTCTTTGATGTTGAGGATAAAACATTGACATCCAAAAGCCCTGAAGAAGGAGATAAGGGGCTTTATGCCATGAAGAATTTCATAGGCAGTCTTGGTATGTCTCTTGTTGATAAGAACTCTATTCTGAACATAACATGCAGTGTTGACTGCTTCAGCCCAAAAATACAAAGGTAGGCCTGAATCAGCTAACATTGTTCTGGCTGCTTCAATTAATGTTCTGTTCTTTCTTTCTACCACACCATTTTGTTCAGGAGTTCTGGGAATGCTGAACTGTCTAACAATCCCTTTAGACAGACAGAATTCATCCAGAGTTTTGTTCCTGAACTCTGTCCCATTGTCACTCCTGATGACTTTGACAGATAGAGAGTATTGCTTCTTTACTTGTAGAATAAAGAACTTGATGATTTCAGCTGCCTCATCCTTGGAATATAAGAAGAAGACCCATGTGAATCTTGAGTAGTCATCAATGATGACCAAGCAGTACTTCTTCTTACCAAGGCTCATAATCTTGACTGGTCCAAATAAGTCCATATGGAGTAGTTGAAGACATGCAGTTGTTTTTTATTCTTCAATAGACTTATAGGAGGACTTATGCTGTTTACCTTTAAGACAGGAAACACGGTGTTCTTTGCACTGATATTCCTTCAAAGGTAGACCTCTGACCAAGCCCATTTTTGTGACTTTATTGATGGTTTTAAAGTTCACATGGCCAAGTCTCCTATGCCAGAGATCATTTTCTGAAGTTGATGCCTTTGAGAAGAAACAGGCAGTTTTGTTCAATACTTTGTCCTTTTCAATGTCCACTGCATAGACATTGCCACATCTTTTGGCAATCAGCAAAGTATGATCTTCAATAATCTTCTCTATCAACTTCTGGCCTTCTGGTGATATGATCTTGCATGCTGTCTTGGTGAAAAAGGAAGAATATCCTTTGTCACACATTTGTGAGACACTCAGCAAGTTGTACTCAAGGTTTTCAACCAGATTGACCTTGTCAAACTGCATTTTGCCTGAGGATACATTGCCATATCATAGCACATATCCCTTGGCATTGTTCCCAAAGGACACAGATCCTTCTCTTTGACTGATAAAATTGTTTATCAGGTATCTGCATCCAGTCATGTGCATTGAGCCTCCACTATCCACATACCATATGCTATTCAAACCTCTGGAGACTCTCTGCACAAGATAGCAAATTAGTTAGTTTTGGCAACCCAAGCCAGTTTGGCTTTGGGTTTGCTCTTGAGAACAGGTGCAGCTTGTTGTGGACCATTTTTAGTAATCCATGTCTTTTTGGCAATGGATTTGTCATTAAGAACAATGGTGGGTTCATTTTGGTTTCCACCATCAACTTTGGTCATCAGAAGTTTAACCAGGTTTATCAAATCTTTAACTTCGGCAGTTTGTGAATCTGCTGATGAGTTAGGTAAAACTTCTGAAATTGAACTTTGAGAAGATGACCTTTGTTGAGATAAAGGCCTCTTCTTAGAAAGGGTTTTGTTTGATTGTTGTTTGTTGGGAAAAAAGGTATTTTGATAATCTTGTTTTATCTGTTTTCCCACAATCAGTTGTTGTCTTTGTTTATTTAACTGATTTACCTTTCTAAATCTGCAAAGTTCAGTTATGTGGTTAAACAGACCACATATTTCACATGCTTTTGCCTTCTCTTTCTTTTTAGATAAATCAAGAGAGCTGGAAGGCAATTTACTGACAAAATCTGATTTTTGAAATAGGTCATCAGCAGTTTTCAGGGTCTCAACTCCTGATGTAGTTGAAACTGCTGATGGCTTATTGTCAGTAGTTTTAACTTCTGCAGTACTTCCCTTTTTGAGGAAGTTCTGATGGTAGGATGTGCATTCCTCCATATCAGAAGTTTGAATCAATTTCTTCCCATCATTATCAGTTTTGTGGGTGAAATCTGTTGGTGATTCAGTGTGGGTATATCCAATGCCAAACTTAACATTGGCTGCAGTTTGTTTGTTAAGTAACATTTGATACCCTTTACAAGACTCAACCCATTTTTCACAATCAACCTTGGTGTCAGCAAGCTCTTGTCTGACATTTCCTAGGCTGTCTATCATTGTTTTAATTTGTGCTTCTGTTTCAATGGATTTATCATTCAGTTTGGAAATTTCTTTGTTTTTCAAAACAATTTTTCTTTCCAAATCACACTTCATTTGTGTGTATTTTCTTTCCATGTCATTGGATTTGCCTTGTAAATGCACATTAGTTTCTCTAATTAAAGCAAATGATTCTTTGCAAGATTTAGTGCAAAGCTTTAACAGAGATTGTTGTGATACCTGTGTGAGAGCAGAATTTGAAGAGTATCCTTCAAAAGCCATTAAGGCAAAGTTCTTTCTGCCATTATCAGGTTCTCCCCAGTTGACATCATAGACCTTATTGTCTGCATCCTGACTGCATTCTGATGTGTCATAAGGAAGACTGCTCCAGTCAACATACCCTGATGTAAATAAGCTTTGTTGCTGAGGGGGTTGTTGAGTTTGTGCAGGTTGTTGAGCAGTTGGAAATGGAGGCATGAGCTGCTGTTGTTGAGCAGGCATCTGAACATATTGTACTTGTGGCACATATTGAACATGTGGAGCTTGTGCCTGTACAAAATGAGCACTCCCATTAGTTCCATTATTCCTATTATATGAGGGGTTAAATTGATTTCCAGAGGACATTGGTTGGTTATAGCTAGAGCTTCTACATTCTCTAGCAAAGTGTCCCAACTTTTGACACTTATGACATCTCAGTTTAGATTTGTCAAAACCAACTTTTGTTGAATTGTTTAGTCCTGGAAATTTCCTTCCTGACCTTTTATAAAATTTGTTAGTTTTTAAGCTTAACAAGGCCAGTTGGTGCAATATTTCCATTTCTTCTAAGTCATCACTGCTAAAATATTTTAAATCATCCATGATGAAACACATGTTGTCAGCAGTTTGACTTAGTTCTTCATTGTCATAAGCTGGGAAAGATCCATCTGATGAGATCCCAGCTGTTATGTCAATGTGGTCAAAAGAACCAAAATTATTAGAACAAGATGGTGAGTCATGTCCTAATAAGGCTGTGCTACCCGGAGTATAGTCATCAGCAGTTTTACCAGATTCTTGCAACTTTTTCTTTTGATTGATTTCTCTCTCAAAAGTTAGTAATTTACCATGTAACCTAGTTAGGTTCAAGGTGTTAAAATCTGAACTTGTTCTGAGGACTATAGAGTAAGTTTCCCATTTTGAAGGTAAAGACCTTAAAAATCTATGTAACATAGACTCATTTGAATAGGTCTGATTGTTTATTTTTAACTCAGAGATGAGTGAAGAAAATCTTTCAAATTGTTGAGTTAAAGTTTCACCCTCTATGTGAGTAAAAGTTTCATATTGTTGAGCCAATATTTCTCTGATGTTGGCTATCACCTCAGCAGTTCCTGCAAACTGCTCTTTTAGGCAGTCCCACAGCTCTTTGGCACTTTCACAGTGTAAAAGGCCAGCATAAGTTTCATTTGGGAGAGCCATAGCCAACATGGAGAAAGCTTTTGCATCAAGCTCAAACTTTTGGAAATCTTCCTCCGTGTATTCTTTTGGTTCTTTTGGTCTTTCAGTCTTTCCCTCTGGATCACTAACAACTGGTTTGTGAGGTCCAAAAACTACAGACCTCCAACATCCAGTGTTTGTTTGTGAAATAGTATGTGCCAACCTTTTTGACCATATGTTATATTCATTTCTGACTAACATAGCAGGTTTGTTGGCAGATCCAGTATTGTAGGGATCCATTTTTAAGAAGTTTGGATTTGTCAATACTTCCTTAAAGTGATGGATTTAAAAAGTGAGCCTTTTATCCTTTATTGAATATCAATATTGAGCCTGTGTCTGAATCTCAATTTGTTAGATTGATTTTGATCAGATTAACCAGTGCTCTGATACCAATTGTTGGATCAGTGGCTATGTTTATGAACACTTATGTGTTATCAGATTTATATGAGAGTTATTAAGCAGCGGAAAGACAAGTGTTCAAAGGTCTAAAAGATCACTTTGATGAGGAGTTATTACTCCCCCTTGACTGAACAATAAATGAGAAACAATAAACAGTTTAAGTATAAAGCAGTAATAGCAATTTATGTTTCTCAGATGTGAAATGGAATTATAAGTTTAAAGCCCGAAGGATTTCAATTTAAGTTCAAAGATATTACACAAAATCACATATCAAAATAGATGAACAAACTCATCTATTTATAGACTAATGTACTAAACTGTAGTCTGAAGTAATCTAAGATATTTAACAAAGATATTATGCTAAGATAAGGTTACTACAGTCTGTACATCGAAACTTGAAATCAAGACTTTAACAAAACAATATAATAAGTAAAACTGCTGATCTTCAGTCGGTTAGAAGCTTCTGATGCAAAGTGCTGATGAGTGAAAAACTGCTGATGAGCAGTTTGTCTTCAGCAGTTCTTCAGTGAAATGTCTGGTTAGACTTCAGAACTTCTGATGAGTTTACTCTTCAGTACTTTGGTGTTTGTTCTTCAGTACTTCTTCTTTTGTTCTTCAGCAGTTCTATACTTAGGCAGATATGAAATAGACTAAGGTTATCAAAAGGTGGTTTCGTCAATCCTCTTTGTCCCAACAAATGTTACCAAATAACATGTGTTATTCCTAACACGTGTTATCTCATCATGAGTTAACATGTGTTATCATATCTCGCATATCCCTCCCATCTTCTTTGGGAATTGAAGAATTATAATAGGACATCCATAAAAAGGTTTTAAAACGGTTCAGGCCATTAATATGTACCAACCAGTAACCTAGCTCATACATTACTAATAGGGAGTTATTAATAGGAACTTAAATCAAAAGGGGACACCAAAGTCGGGCCATATAGTTTTTATACATCATGTGTTAACATGTGTTATTCCAAACATGTGTTATCCCATCTCATATGACCCCACATGTTTTTTTGGGAATCAAAATAAGCTGTACTAGAAGTCTGATTTACCATCATGTGTTATCTCTAACACGTGTTATCTCATCTTTGTATTAACATGTGTTATCATATCTCACATACCCCATCCCATCTTCTTTGGGAATCGAAGAGCAGACAGACAAAAAAGGTTTTAAAACGGCGACACAGTCGATTAAAACATACAAAAAAAGGGTAAGAGCAGACAGACAAAAGGGACAACAAAAAAACTAACATGTGTTATCCCATCCCATATGACCCCCCATGTTTTTTAGGAATCAAAACAAACTGTACTAGGAGTTTGACTTACCATTACAATAGAACATCCATAAAAATAAAGTAACTTGTGTTAAATATTGTCACACGATTACAAAGGTTCAGACCAAATAATATGTACCTAACATGTGTTAACATGTGTTATTACTAACATGTGTTATCCCATCTCATATGACCTCCCATGTTTTTTGGGAATCAAAATAAACTGTACTAGGAGTTTGACTTACCATTACAATAGAAGATCCATAAAAATAAACTAACTTGTGTTAAATGTTGTCACACGATTACAAAGGTTCAGACCAAATAATATGTACCTAACATGTGTTAACATGTGTTATTACTAACATGTGTTATCCCATCTCATATGACCTCCCATGTTTTTTTGGGAATCAAAATAAACTGTACTAGGAGTTTGACTTACCATTACAATAGAAGATCCATAAAATTAAACTAACTTGTGTTAAATGTTGTCACACGATTACACGATATTCTGACAAATAACATACACATTAAGGATACAACTACAAAGAACTCTTTTAAGGACGCAACCACATTAATGACACAACGACAAAGAACACCTTCAACCCCTTCTTCTCTGTATACGCTTGCCATCCTCTCTGACCGTCTCCGGTTACCTTTTGCCTATAACACATGTTATTGTAGTTAAACAAAGAGTCTATCAAAATGGTCAATCTTAAGAAAATGATAACACATGTTAAAGCTAAGTAGTGGTCAATCAATGATACCTTTTCTTGCTAGATGGTCCAGCCATATCTGCACATGGCAAACTTTTGCAACCCCTTCTTCTCTGTTAACACCGGCCATCCTCTCCGACCATCTCCGGTCACCTTCTAACACCTCGGATGAATATCTTCACAATAAAACCAAAAACCACTTCAATTTTTTTATATAAAACGAAAAAAACTGAATAAATGAAAAGAAAAAAAGTAAAAACCCAAATTAAAATATAGGTTATCAGAAAAAAGTAAAAACCCAACAATTTTAAGTCTTGGTGTCTCACCTTTTGTGACTCCAAAAGAAGAATGTTTCTCAAACTCACAACAATTTAATTCTTGGTGTCTCACCTTTCCTCTGATACATATAAACATACATACACACATCTACTTTACTAATTATTAGAGAGAGAGAGAGATTTAGAGAGAGAAGGAGCAGCAGCCGGAGGGCTCCCGCCGCCGCCGGTGGCGGAGCTCCTGCCGATCAGTCCACAACTGACAATACCATCACAACCTCTCTCCTCTCACACCTACACATACACACGTACAGAGATCCATATAGAGAGAAAGAATCGACAGAGAGAGAGAGAGCAGAGGAGGGATAGACTGAGATCAAAGGGAAAAGGGGAACAGAGGGTTCTAGTGATGGTGGCTGTGAGGGCGGCGGTGGTCTAGGGTTCCGGTTTGTGGGGAAGATGAAGAGTGGGTCAAGGTTGCTCATGGAGAAGATGAAGAGTGGGTTTAATGGAGTTGGAGAAGATAGAGAGGAGAGAGGAGAGAGGGATGACAGGAAGTTTGATTGATAGGGGAGAGAGAGTGTGAAGTTGATTTACCCAAACTACCCTTTTTTGTTTTCTTCTATAATATAATAATGTTTCTCTATCCCCAAAAGTCAAACAATGCATCTCAACCATTGATCTATTCTATGGATGGTTGAGATAAAGTTTCCAAAGTTTTCCACTTTACAAGGGTTTTCCATATATCCCTTCCCTATATATATATATATATATATATATATATATATATATATATATATATATACTACATTATAAAGGAGGAGGGATGGCTAAATGTGTCTAAATTGGCAAACTTAAGATGGCATGTCAAGAGACTTGTATGTAATCTCCAAATTTTTACCCTCTTTGTTCCATTTATACCCTTGTGTACCACTTTTAATACCAATGGTACAAAATAACAATGCAATCCTTCACACCTCTCCACACCTGTATCATCGCCATTAATGGAGAAGTTGAAACCATCTCCTTACAAACTTAATTCACTAATAAAATCTGCCATAACTCGCCTCTTCAAAGACCTCTTTTACGTTATGATATTCGATTGCTCATTTTGTCCCAGCTTTAACAATCCATAAAGCCACTTAACTCACCTTCGTAATTTCATCATAACCCTACATTGCAATCAGTTTCATCCCACCTCCCTCATAACTCAAACATTCGCCCAACAAATCAGCGACTCAGGGTATTTAGGGACACTTTTTTGCAACATCGCTTCTTGTTTTGATTTGATTTTTCGTTGGTATTCTGATCTATTGATGTTCAAATGGGTGTGTTTCATTTAAAATGGTGGTTTATGGACCATTAACACTGGTCAGGTAAAGAAATAAAGTTCATATCATTTTACCTAAAAAGTCAAAAAAATTACAGGGGATGAGGGGATGGAGATGATGTATTACCCATTTGGGAGATCTTCTTATGAAGATGATATACAACATGCTAATGCTTTGTAAGTTAATTTTCTTAGTTTTTTCATACGGGTGTTTGATTACATGCTTATTTTGAGGGTTTTGCGTGTGTTTTAAGTTGTTAGTTATTGGTTTGGTGTCTTTGTTTCATGTTTGATTGTTTAATTTTAGGGTCAGTTGATTTTTGGGGGTTTTGTTCTTATCAAGATTCTACTAATCTTTTAGTTTCATGTGGAAATTTTTGTCCAATCTGTTGGCTTATTGTAATTGTTTCTTTTTTAATTAAACAGGGGTTGAAATTTTGAGTTCAAGCTGTTGAACTCGTATGTTTTTTAGTTAAATTTTGACTCTTGGCTTTTCCAAGCCACTTGTTCGCGATCATGTTTCTCTTCGCCGCCCACCCCGCTCTTTCTTGCTCGGGAAGATCGTCGATATTTTTGTCCATCATCGCAAACTCCACCTTTTCTTGCTCGTACGCGAGACGTGCCCTCTCCAACTCTAGTCTCTCCTTCTCTAGAGTCGCGGCTACTTCCTTCTCCTTCCTTCTTTCATTCCACCTTTCTTGTTGCTCCGACTTAAAGTGGTTAAAGTTCTCAATCAACGAATCTATTTTGTCAACCACACTTAATGTCGAAGCGGAGGCCTTTGCTTTTGAGCTCGCCGCGGCTTTTTTAGCGCGGTCCCTTCCCATTGGCCGCTCCGATTCGGGAGTTGGAGCTTCATCTTCAAACTCCGGGTCATCATTTATATCGATAGCACAACGTGCGGTGGACCCCCCCCCCCCATACTATAATTTCCCGACGAGCTCGTCTTCGTTCTTTTTGCTTGTGCCACTTCGTTTGGCACCACCTTCCATTTTTCACACGCCCTCAAGATCTCATACTGTCTCATGTACGCCCACCCCCTTTCTTGTTGTTAAACATCGAAAGCGTCTTTTTCAACACATCCTCGTCACTTTCTCCCGTCTTTCGATTGTCCCAACAATTTTGATAAGCGCCCGCAAAATCTTGACATTTGGCGTTCATCTCCCTATACTTCGTACCAATGGAATGGTCGGTTCGATACGGCTCCCGTTGCATTAACCTAAAAAATTGTTTGCAAATAGCGGCCCAAAAGCTATCCCGTTTTTGATTGTTACCTACAAGTGATAAATTAATTTAATAATCTAAATTATATTTCATAAATAAATTGAAAAAAAAAATTAAACAGGAAGTGCTTTAAGGGCTTTGGCCCAAAAAAAAAAAAAAAAAACAAAAGGTTAAAAATAACTTACTTCGTATCGAGTCGGTAGACACGTTCACCCACGCTCGAGCTAGGGCCTCGAGCTCCTCTGGAGTCCAAGGTAGGCTATCCGCCTTACCACCCCCTCTTCCTTCAACGGCACGTTTTTTCCCTTTCTTGTCTTTTTTTGAGCTTGGTTGAGTTTCGGGTACAACGTCGTCATCGACACCTAAGGATATGAAGTCGTGTTCGGGTTCGGGTTGTGATTGAGGCCTGGCGCGAAACATTGGCATTTGATTCGAGTTCGGGTGTGACATATGCATATGAAATTGTTGCATTTGCCAAGGGTTTTGGGGTTGATTAAAATGGCCAAACCCGTATGCCATAGGGTCGAGCGGTGTAGTGGGGTAGGGAAAGTTTGGAGCTTGTGTCGAAGGAGTAGCGGGGGTGTTCGGGTTAAAGGGTTGCGGGTTTGAACGCCTTGGATCCATTGGTAAATTTTTTTGGTGAAGAATGGTAGAATTTTTATAAAATTTTGGTGTTTTGGTTAAAAGGTTAGATGAAAAGTGTGAGTTGAATGGTAAATATATATATATATATATAAAGTAAATATCCCCGTTCCTTCTCCCCGATGGCACACCATTTGGTCTTAGAAGGGCTCGTGTGCATAGTTGAAAGATAAAGTACTGAAGATATGTCTGAGAAAAGTTTTTTGTTCTTCTTAGTTCCCCACTCATTCGTTGTTCACATTATCAGATGAGTTATTGATTAGGGTTCTAACTCTTGTTCTCGCCCGTCGTTGAGTGATCATTCAAGTGTTGATGTCTTCACTCTTGTATGATGATTGATGAATTTTGATCATCTTCTTAGTATTCAATTTCATGTCTTCTTGTTTCAAGACTAAATAGTTCTCTGTAAATTTCACAAAACTTGTTGACATTGGATGATTCATAGATTAAATTCTCAAAATTTTCACCCTTTTCATATTTGTATTTTTTTTTTAATGGAGATGGTTCACGATACGAACCGGCACCGAACATAACGTAAAATGTATATATTAAACCGTTGTAGTATTGTCCATTTTTTATGTTAAATTACGTTACCCATACAATCTAACATCACACAACTATATTCGATCCTTAAAAAAAAACTATTTACAATGAGGGGAGAAACATATAACCAGTTGATGAAATAGCATACGCATTTAAAGAACGAGCATTCGTTTAGTGAAACAGGCAACGAAATATTGAATATTTTAGTGCAGATAACATATTGAGTTTTAAATAATTAAGTGGACAAAGAAGATATCAGGATCCGTGGCGCAATGGTAGCGCGTCTGACTCCAGATCAGAAGGTTGCGTGTTCGATTCACGTCGGGTTCAATTCCTTTTAATACTCCCTTTTTTATTTTTTTAAAATTTGCAGTGCACTCCCCCTCTTTTCCCATTCATCAAACATTGAAGATGTATGAGCCATGATTGTCCTGTCTGGTTTTGGTACCCATCCGGTTTTCTTTCGGTCTAGGAAAGATTATTTTTTATAGTATTTTTTATAATCAAACTACGTCCTTTACGCACAAAGTTGAGTTTCTTCTGAACCGGTTCTAACAGCATCGGACCAATATATTAATATGACTCTTAGATTCCCAATTCAAGGACCAAATAGTTGTGTATTTCAAATGGACTACCTGAAATTTTTCAATAAAGTAGATCATATAGTTGTGTATGTATAGAGTTTTGGTATTTTGGAACTATCCTATGTAAGAAAATTCCTCCTCAAAGCCATTCCATATGAACGCTAACTCTTTTTACTTGAATTTCCGCCTCATGTTTCCATTGAATCCTTGTACTACTATTATTGCCATACGGTCTTGTAACACCTTTTTTTTCTGCATTCTATCTACAGCTCTCATGATATTAACTTAATTCGCACATCACGTCTGTTGAGTCACAGATGTTTGATTGATTATTGAGTCACAGATGTTCATGATGCTTCTGCTTGAAAAAGAAATGATTGTAGGTTTGTCTTAACATTATTTTTACATGATTAAGTTATAAGATACTCCTCATACGAACTAATATTACCTACGGGTTTTGCATATCAAAAATCACAGATTTGTTACCTGGGTAAACTTCTTATACTACTGGCCATACACACTTTGTGAAGCTCCACTCTCGTAGCATTTAGTGCCATACACCACATAACATCCGACTATGGTTCTACAAACTCCCATTGGGACTCATTGTTCTCGATGAAGTTTGGTTGTAACAAATGGTTGATAAAATAGTAAAAATTCAAATCAACTTATAAGATTGAATAACATCATACCCCTTACACGAAACTATCGTTTTGCTAATCAGAAACTCACAAATTTGTCACTCACAAATTTGTCACCTAGGTAGACCTCTCCTGATACCACCACCCAAACACACTTACTGTGAAGCTCTACCCTCGTCCACGGCTAAAGCACCTGGCTTATTGGTGAAATATTACCCAGTTTGCTAATCACAAAATCACGAATTTGTTATATGGGTAGATTTCTCCAAATACTACCACCCATCCACACCGAACTGTTAAAAGTTATATAATTAGACGTATGTTTAAAAAAAATGAAGATGTAGACATACGAAAGGGTAGAGTATGTATTTTTTTTAACGATATAAAAGATATTATGAACCTGGAAAATGCATCAAGTTCACTACAATTCGGATAAAAAAACACTTATTAATTTACAACTCCATTCAACACAGCTTGATGATCAAACAAATTACTTTGCTGGCTTTTTTGAGTTGTTTTTGCGGCGAACCTTAGCGAAAGCTTTACCTAAGTCCTGATTAACAAATAAATTCGTTACTGTTAAAGATTAACACAAAATTGTAACCACGCCTAAAAGGCTAATTAATTAATTCATACTTACGTTTACCTGAGTTTGATTTTGACTTTGTTCATTAGTCGACTCTTTTGAAGTCCATAGCTGCTCCAAGTTGTAATAAGCTCTTGCTTTCTCATCAAGAGCATGGACTATTAAAGAACCTAAAAAGATTACCATCACTTAATTCTCTTATTTCTTTATAAGTAACTAATCAAGATTATTTGCATATAATGTATACCTGAATCAATTACAATCCAATTTCCTCCTTCTTGCCCTTCTACACTTGGTAGCAACATTCTCTTAGCTCCTGTTTGTTTTTGTTTCACCTGATCCAAAAGTCAAATAACTACTTGTGAATATTCACGTTTTGCCGGTGTATGAGATGAACTATTTTTTTACTTTTTAGGGGCGATGTATGTGGAGGCCAGACACGCATCTAAGTAACTTATCTCATTAAGGTCATCCATATATTGGAACTAGAATATGAAAAATGACCACTTACATTCTTTTAGAAAGCCAACAATTATAACCTATAACATGTTAACACCTGATCAAAAGTGTTTTTGCCGTTTTATGAACATTTCGGTCACCCGCCATGATTTTTCCCCTAACTGGTATAGATGAAACCATATACATACTTCGGTGTCCTTAATGGATAAAGTTGAATACTTGAGTGGCCTCCACATACATTATCTTTTATTGCCTCATGATGTGTAACAAACTTTTGGAATTTTGGTTTGGTACCATTTGATGCAATTGACCTGTTAGACCGGTGGGTGTGGTTGAGGTCCGGCATCGACACCGGACCGCCACCCTTGCATCCACGTCACCGGCGACGTTGCCGGAGCTCCTCATGCCGGGCCAAGGGTGTGGTGGCTGATCTCCTTCTCTCCGGCTTCATCCTCAACCCACCAATCACAAGGCACGGCATACCCGGCGAAGGGTTGCCGGCCATGCCGCTGCCGCCCCAAGGGGGCGGTGTTTGCCGGGCCTTGCCGGGCTTGCCGGCCCCATGCCGAGCCCCACACCTAATGGTCTTATAATCAAGTAACATAAATTGAGTGACATGGTACATTGGTACTCGTTTTTTACATAGCATAACCAGAAAATGGCAACAGTTTTTCTGGACAAGTTGCATCAAATGGTCACATGATAAAAGTTGGTTGCATACAAACAATGACAAAAACAATTGCACTGCCACCTTGTTACCAGTTATAGCAAGTCAAAAAGCTGCCCGATCATAGTAAGTCAGGATCACTAAATGATAATCATATACAAATTTGCCACAACATTTAGCAAAAGAAACAATAGTTCCTTACTACGCTACATAAAACGAACAACAAAGTTAACTTGTTTATATTCTGTTGCCATAAACCCATTAATATTGAACATAAATTTCCGATATAACATTTGTATTTCAACATTTCCAGGAATATTTTGCATAAACCCGTCAATATTGAACATAAATTTCCAATAACATTGACCGTGAAAAGGCCATGGTCCAGGATAGGAGTTCGTGGAGGCATAGGATTAACTATTAAGGTTAAGGAGTTAAAGGGAAGTGTACTGTAGCGCTTTAGTCGGGTCTTAGGGGCTTAAGCCTTCCTACACTTTAGGATACCTATGTTTGAGAGCGTCTTCATGTATGTAGGTCGATATGTGTTTTATTGATGTTACATTTTGTTTATGTTCCACTATGCTACTATCATTGCGCATGGTATTTGGTAGCTTTCTACCTACTTTCTTTTAGTTCCGTTTGTTTGCCTCTTGTTTGTTCTCGAATTAGGGTCTCTCTTGCAAAGTTTAAAGAACAGAAACGAGCCTCAAGGCGTTTACCCTTCGCCTCACGAGGCGTTACCTCGAGGCGAATCAAAAAATAAATATAAAAATTATATATCTTAAAAGATATAAAATGATTGACCCAGAAAAGTCTAAAACATCAAAAATAAAATAATTAACACAAAAAGTCTAAAGCATAAAAAAACACATAAAAAACACCCTAAACCCCTTAACAGCCCTTAGAGGCGCGCCCATAGTCACCTAAATCGCGGTACGCGCCGGTAAGGGTACGCGGTACGAATACGCAATTCGCTAGACTAGACGAATTCGGTACGGAAGGGGGTAGGCTCATTTCGGTACGAACCGGTACGATTTACCATATAGTCCGGTTCGCTGTACCTATTTTAAAATAATTGTATGTCTCTTATACCTATTATACATTATATATTATATTATACATTACAATGTATTAATATTAATGAAAACAGAAGATAACAGTTACAAGGCTATTATGGTAATTTCTATATATGAACCAGGGTTGTTTCAGTAATTTGGTGTCATGTACTAAGTCTGCTGGCTCCAGCTGGCTGGTGAATACACGTTTTCATAATATTTAACGTATATTTCTCTCTTACAAAATAAATCAACCACCACCGCTCACCGGTGAATAACTCCATCTCCGATCGGTAAATCCTTAAACCTAACAACCGCCGCAAACTGGCTCCCCTACCGCTGGTCACAACAACAAGCCATTCAGATTCTAAGAGAACCCAAGTAAGTTGCCTTAATTCGCGTTTTTAGATCTAAATCAGTCGATTTCTGTATCATATGGAGCGCGAATTACTCTCTCTTGGATCCACGTTCCCTTAAAAGGTTGGATCGTGAATTAACTCAGTTCAGTTCGCCGTACCATACTCGATCGGAACGGTGGCGAATTCCGATCCGGTACGAAACGATCCAATACGAAAATCGTGGGATCTTGAGCGATTTATGTGACTATGGGCGCGCCTCAGGCTCGTTGTTTTGGCAGACTGGAACCCATGAGGCGCGCCTCAGGCTCGTTGTTTTGGCACATCGCCTCGAGGGCCTCAAATGTCTTTTAAACCATGATCTCTAGAAGCAGCCTCTCTATTCATAGGGATAGAGGTAAGGTTTGCCTACATCCCACCCTCCTTAGACCCTATTAATAGCTTTGCTATTGGTGGGATTTACCGGGTACAATTGTTGTTGTTGTTTATAACATTTCCAGCTTGTGTTAAACATTGGGAAGCAGGGTGCCTTGTTTGGCTCTGTAATGTAGATTACAATCCAATCTTGAATATATGATCTAAAGATGGTAAGATCATTTCATTGGGGGTTCTAACTTCTAGTTCCCTTCCTAGTAATCTTGATTATAATGTTTAACACACAATGTACATATTCTTCAAAGAACAAATGAAACTGATAGAGATAACTGATAAGGTACTCTAATCTAAAGGATATCACCACATTTTTGGAACCCTAATTCAGCAAACTGATCTAAACATAACAAATACTAAACTGATTAATTTAACTAATAATCAATTACTTAATCCGTATAAATTGAAAAAAAAAAAAGATGGCATACCTTGTAAAGAATGGCCTGAGCGATATTACGAACGTGCCATTGAGAGCGACCGGTGGCAACAACAACGAAATTGGCAAACTCCGACGGTTTAGTGACGGGAATGACAGTGACGTCATCAGCTCGAACATCAGTGAGGATCTTCTGGACCTCGTCTAGGTTGAGTAACTCAATAGTCCTGTTTCCATTGGAGTTGTTAATTAGGGATGAAGAAGAACAGAAGGAGCGATTAATAAGGGATGATTTCCATTCATTAATCGTTAGGGATGAGAGGGAGAGGGCTCGGTGTCTTAGGGAGGGCCACATGAGAGAGATCTTACAGCTAGTTACAGCCACCGTGGTGGTGGTGGTGGTTGTTGTTTATGTGGAGGCGTTCATGGAGTTATGGATTGAGAACATCCTATAGAGTTTGGGCCGTCTTGGATAAAATGGGCTGGCCCGAAAGCCCACTATAATTAGACCTCTCCAAGTAAGTGAATCTATGGATGAATAAAATTCAAAGGAATTGGAATTTGAATTCCAACTATTGTGGTGTTTGTTCATTGCGTTTGTTAGAATTGGAATTTCAATTTCAATCTTGATATGTTTGGTTAACAAAGGAATTAGAATTGTAATTTGGTTGAATTCCTTCAAATTCCTCTAACCAAGAGAATTCAAAATTCTTCCAACATTAAAGGAATTCACTGGAATCCTCAATCGGTTGACGTCGTTTCGACCCGATCCGATTCAGACCATACCGTTTTGACCCGAACCGTTTCAACCCATACCAGTTTTGACCGGTATTGTTTTGACCCGAATCGTTTTGGAACGTACCGGTTTCAACCGGTAACGTTTCACCCGGTAACGTTTCGACTAGAAGCTTTTTGGACCGTTCAAGTTTTGACCGGTACCATTTCACCCAGTACCATTTCGACCGAAACCGTACCAGTTTTGAGCAGTACCGTTTCACCCAGTACCGTTTTGACCGGTACCGTTTTGGACCGTACCAGTTTCGACCGGTACCGTTTCGACCCGAACCGCTTGATCCGTACTGTTTCGACCAGTACCGGCCTGAACCTTTTCGACCCGTACAGTTTTAATACGTATGTTTTCGGGTTGAAACGTTGCGCGTCGAAACGGTGGAGGTAAAAAAAAATTCGGTTCGAAGTGTACGGGTCGAAACGGTGCGCGTCGAATGGTACGGGTGGAAACGGTACAGGTCGAAACGGTACGAGTTGAAACGATTCGGGTTGGTACGGGTCACAACGGTGCGGGTCGTGGGGGCAAGGGTGATAGATTTCAATTTATTAACCAACCAAACACAATAATAAAGGATTTGAGATTTCAATTCCAATAATTTCCAATTCCAATTCCTTCACAGATTCCAATTCCAAACCATTTCGCGAACCAAACGCACCCTATGTTTGTACCTCCGTAATGTAATGTTTTCAGAATTGAATGAACGTCTATGGGGTGGATGAAATGATTTTGAGGGAACGAAATAGTTTGTGGAAAGGGCGATTTCATTGACTAACCAAACAATATATTTTTCATTCCCTCATAATGATTCATTCCATTCCGCCTTCTATTACAACATACCAAACGCGACCAATGTTTGATAACTTACTATAAAATAGAGACATTAACCACGGATTGAAGGGATACGGTACCTAATCCTAGCGCGGATTATAACCCAATCGCATAAAAAACATCAATCATAATGTTACCGCGGACACGGAACGCAGCCTTACCCCCTTAAAGACAATCAGATCCCATATGTTTGTGGGTTAAAACCAGCGCAGGATACCACCATCATAAAGGAATCTTAGCGTGTGGGCCAACGCGCATAATAATTGAATAACACCGTCCTAAAGTACAAGGATGTACGTACGATTAAGAGTCGAGAAGATCTAGTCAGGAACAAAGCGCATCATGCGCCAATCAAAAGACAACACGTGTCAGGGGGTGGTCCAACGACCGCTAATATTGAACAGTGATGTGACTGCTTCCATGCTTCCCCCATATTGCAGTATACAGTACTCGTCAGAAAACTGTACAAGCATGTCCACCTGTTGCCCAGACGTCACGTCAGACGCCACCTGTCACTCAACCATGCCGCGTCAGACGAAGCGTCGTCTGCCCAATCATATCACGCCACGTGAAATTACGTCAAGACGATACATGCTTTCTCTCACATCAGCATTAAATGTCACATGACCCCTTACCCACTCTGTGGGCCGGGGCGACCAGGCCCAATACTTGGGCCCAAAACCCATGGCCGCAATAAAAGGCCCATTATGCCTAGCCCATACATTCCTTATAAAAATGAGGCTTCATCTCCTTTTTAGAGATCGAACGTTTGCATACAAAAAGAACACTTGTAGTTTCTCTCGACACTTGTAATCATTCATATTATAAATTCTCTCTTTTACAATGGATGTAGGTCAAACTCGACCGAACCACTTAAATCTTCTTGTGTTCATTGTCTGCCACATCTTATCTCTATTATCCTTGAGGGTTCGATTTAAGTTACGAGTGTGAGTGAAGGATTATAATCTAAGCAAACACGAGTATCAAACCAAACTTACTTCTTGTTTAAAGTAAGTTGTACCCGTTGTTTCTTCACTAGGGGTGGTCTTATTTGGAAAAATAAACTTCACGGGAAAACATTAAGCTAGGGGTGGGTATTTTACGCGTTATTTAAATAATTTAATTTAACTAGTGGTTTTGAACCTCACGCTTCGCTTAATGCTCGACCGAATGTAAGAAGCAGTGGGTGTTGTAAAATTTATAGGGTAAATTTTGAAGAAATATTAAAAAAGTCGGTCCAACCCCTTAAAATCATGGTTAAACCGGCTCGGTTCCAAGTCCAACCCCCGGCTCATTACACACCCGGTCCAATACCATGACCCCGACTGTCTCGGCCCTCGGTTTCTGGTCTGACCGGTCGATCTGGGTTTCATAATAGCGCTCCTCCGTGTCACCATATTCTCTTCTCCAGGTCACCAAAAACACCTTTTTAAAAAAGGTGTTCTTACATCAATTAAGGGTTTTACGATTCGTATAAGTCAGTTTCTTAACTGATTAAAATCGATATGTCAAATTGTCTCAATTGGATGTGTTAACCAATAACTAGATCGGATAGTTTCACAAACTTGACTAGTTGAGCGTTCTGCTTTGACGATTTACCCTAGTTAGGTTTTGTTATCCGAAAACACTAGTATTATTAAAATGATGTCAAGATTATAATTCATATATGACTACATATCCATAATAAGGCTTAAACTTTTGATTTGGTTTTTAGATTAGGGAATGGTGGAAGGATTGTTGTGACGACCCGAAAAATTTTTCTTCTTATTTGTTCTCTCTCTTCGACTTTGGGAAATTTTCGGGACGAAAATTCTTTCAACAGGGGGATGATGTGACACCCGGCAAACTCCGGTAACTAACTTTTTGAAAACTTAGTAAGTCTACCTTAGCGAGTCGCGCATACATTACACATGACAGGGTCAGTCGAGTCGAGTCGTACATCATTGGGGTTTTAACACACGCAAGTCTCGAGTCCCGAGAATTGGTGAACAAGTGTGAACGTGTTTATTTTCATGAATTATGTGTTTATAATCATTATGTGACTTATCGGTATGTGTATACGTGTTTACATACGTTAAAACGGTGATTACACGCGATTGCATGACATTATAGGTGATTACGCGTAATTGCATGATATTAGGGGGTGATTAGCCCTAATTGCATGCTGATAGGGGGTGATTAGCCCTAATCGCATGTAGTATCAGGCGATTAGGCCTATTCACATGACTTAGGGGGCGATTAGGCCCTAATCGCATGTAGTGTCAGGCGATTAGGAGCCCTAATCGCATGTACCTGCTGCACAATCGCCTGACGTGTTTTAAACGACTAGAAACGCCTATAAATACCACCCTTGACCTCTAAAACACCATTTGTGCAAACCTAGCCGTCCCATAACCCATACCAACACACAAACACCCTCTGGAACTCGTTTTTACATCAAAACAACCATTTCCAAGCTTATTCCATCATTTTCTCTTAAATCCAAGGTGTGTTCTTCAAACCCAAACCTTTAAATGATTATATTTTGTTCCCTAAAAGTCCAGACCTGACTTATAAATGTTTTTGTCTTTGAAAATCCATTAAAAACCGTTTTTAAACAAACCCAAACCTTTATGCGTGTTATATGTGTTATTTGTGTTTAAAGGTAGGATTTTTATGATTGAAACATGATTGTTCTTGTGTTATTAAGGTGTCTATGGCTGTTATGAGTTAGTATGATGATGTCCTAGGAGTTTGGATGGTTTTGGTTGTGTATTGTTGATGTTTGATGTTTTGACCCATTTGAATGATTTTGAATGATTAAGGATGCTATGAGGTGTGTTGTTGATTGTATGATGTTAGGGTTTGCTTTAGGATGATGCTAGAGCAGTAGGATACTATCGGACAACGTGGTTATGTGATGAAATCTGGATATTTGCTATTTAGGGCAAGTTCTTGCATGTTGATGTGATGTTTACATGTTAAGTTTACTATTTTGGGAAAACGCTCGCATTCGGGACTGTTAGAATGATGAAAACTTAGGGGTTTTGCTTGAAATACGTTTGTTAATGTGTTAGGATTGATATTGGGTGTTTACACATGTTTCGGATCTGATTTGGAGGGTTAAACGCGCGAAATTGCGTCGCGCAGCAGCTGCAGGCGATTAGCCATCCTAATCGCCTGATGTGGAAGGCGATTAGGCCCCTTAAGGGGCGATTAGGCCCTCAATCTCCTTCTAAGGTAGGCGATTAGCATCACAATCGCCTGTTGACCAATCCTAATCACCAGTTGACTTTTCCTAATTGCATGCTAAATTCCTAATCGCGTGTACTGCTGTTTGTAACAGCCCAAGCTAACCCGTACCACGATATTGTCCGCTTTGCCCGCCCAGCTGTATCAAACTGGTGCCAGACTCACGGTTTTGCATTGGTCTCACCCCCGAAGGACTGGCCAAAACGCGTCTGGTAGAGAAGGTTCCCCCACCCCTTATAAGGAAGTGTTTGTTCTCCTTCTCAACCGATGTGGGATGCTACAATCCACCCCCCTTAGGGAGCCCAGCGTCCTCGCGGGCACGACTGGCACACCGATCCGGGCCCCGGCTCTGATACCAACTGTAACAGCCCAAGCTAACCCGTACCACGATATTGTCCGCTTTGCCCGCCCAGCTGTATCAAACTGGTGCCAGACTCACGGTTTTGCATTGGTCTCACCCGCGAAGGACTGGCCAAAACGCGTCTGGTAGAGAAGGTTCCCCCACCCCTTATAAGGAAGTGTTTGTTCTCCTTCTCAACCGATGTGGGATGCTACACTGTTATAAGTGTATTTTGACATTCCGAAACCCGATTTGACACTTAGGAACATGCTAGGAACCCCGTGACATGCCTAGTAACATAGTAACACGTGTTTGGACTTATTCGTGCGTTATTTGACCTATGTGTTAGACTCGTTGAACTTTAACACATGTTAAATACTAAGTTGCATGTTTTGTATATGTTTGTGTGTGAGATGAACACGTGGAATGTCGGATCACCAACGGGATGTCGAGTCTTGTCTTACGTAGTCTGGTTGTCGGTCAAACACGTTTTTCAAACACATCATGGTCATGGACTAGACTTAGGGACTAATGAACCCTGCGGGTTATTAGTCTAACTTAACACATATCTTATGATAGGTCGCCGCTAGTTGGGGCTATCATATCTTACAAACGGTTTACTCATATCACATAAACGGTTTACTCATTAACGGAAGACGCAACCTAAGGTGAGTTCACGGCCCCACATTTTTACGGTTTTTGCTTTCGGGGGAGAAACATGCTTAAACTCTTTTATGACTTATTTTCATGTTATACTATGGCTTACATATTATTACTATACGGTTCATCAAAAAGTCCCTTAGAAACCACTAACATGGGCGTATGGCGGGGAAATGTGGATAGCGCTATTGGGAACTGACAAGCCCCACTCGACGGCTGGAGGCCGGGCGGGTGCATATTGTCTCTAATAAAACAAGGTCTACCGGTGATGACGGTAGCCCATAGGAAATAAGGGTCAGTAAACGGCATAGTCAGTAATGGTTTCACCCGTATGAGTATCTTATTCTGCGCCTAGCTAGCGTTCTCACAAGCATAGTAGTAACAGTGATGGTAACGGTTTTTTTTTTTTAAGGATCACTTTAAACGTTTAAATAAAACCTGTGAACTCACCAGCATTATATGTTGACTCTTTTAGCATGTTTTCTCAGGTCGCTAAGGTAGCAGCTGTCAGATAGGCGCACGAAGTCGCACTGGAGTCGTCTCGCGTCTAGGGTCGCATTTGCATGTTTTGGGATTGTTAAACTTTCGAACTTATGTTTTTATTTACGCATGACTTTTGTAAACTTTGAATGCTTCCGCACTGTCGAATGATGTTTTTAATCTTATGCATGGTTTTTGTTTACGTATGTGTTTACATTTAGACGTCGTTTATTGTGACCGTTGACTTAGATCCTGGTGTGTCACACGCCTCGCGATAGAACTCCGCATGTGGGAATTTGAGGGTGTGACAGTTGTCAAGTGACTTAAATCAACTATCCCATGTTGAATTGGGGGTTTATGGTTATTGAAAGTGGAAAACCTAGATGGAATTATGATTTACATTGCCCCGGGCAAACCATTAGAACGTCAAAACATGATAGTCAAATCACATACTGAACTGTTTCGACCTCAAACATGCCAACTTTTTCGATTTAGATGGCTCACTCACTTTTAACAGTTTTTGAACAACACTAACGGAAATATGCACATTAATAATAGATATATATTTTTTTAATGAAAATGTGTAATTATTTAGAAAGTGGTATTCACTAAATCATGAATTTATTATAAAGACAGTTGATAAATAATTAAGTATTCTTCTAGTTTTTTTTTTTTGAAGCAAAACTTTCATTAAACCACCAAACGAGCACGCCCCAAGGCGGGGAATACAAGAGAAAACCAAAACGTCAAAACATTACAACATTACAACTCGAATCTAACCCATTTAGCCCAATCCACTGAACCTTCTTTAAACCGATGCTTGTACCAAAGGAAAGACAACGATTTGACGTCCGCCACAATCTCGGCCACTTTCACTTCTAAGTTGGAGAAAACCTTGTTATTTCGAGCTTTCCATAGCAACCAACACGCAACTATGATCACCCCTTTAATCGCCTCTTTCTTATGGTTCGGAGCACCACACGACTCATGAAGCATCACTAAATCTTTAACATGAAAGGCGTATATGTCCGGCAAACGACACCATCTCGAAACAGCGAACCACACTCCGTGCGAAAAGCCACAGCCCGTGAACAAGTGTTCCGAAGATTCGATCTCCGCCTCACACCACACACACAACGGATTCGCCACATGGATATTCCTCCGGATCAATGCTGATTTCGTGGGTAACCTATCAAGGGAAAGGCGCCACATGAATATATTGCATTTCGACGGCATCCATTTGCTCCAGACAAACCGATCTCCACCCGTGTTAATGACCGAGCCCCGAAGCCATTTTTTCATATTGGCAACAGAAAACTCAGCTTCGTTCCCATAAGACCACCTCCAAGAATCCAACCTGTCTGACATAGAACACGAAAGCAGCAGCCCTTCAAGAACATTTCTTTCCTCTATCTCTTCAGAATTCGACAAGGCTCTTTTCCAATCCCATGAAATCATTCTGCCAGCCCCATTACTCGAAAGCCGATGAAAAACCTTCACTCTTTTATCCTTCTCCAAGTCGTACAATCTAGGAAACTTGACGCTTAACGGGTCATCTCCTAACCAGACGTCCAGCCAGAATCTAAGGGCTTTTCCATCCCCTAAAACTCCCCGGATAACACTACCCAAACCATTACCTTCCACTTTAAGATTATTACACAAATTCGCACAAGTCTTCCATACCCCTGTGTAAGCGGCATTCGCAGGAACTAAACCCCAAGAGGATCCACGGCCATGTACAGCCATGATAACCTTTCTCCACATCTGTTGATAGTCGCTTAGGAACCTCCACAACCACTTGACAATCAAAGCTTGATTGCAAAGGCTAAGTCTCGAAATACCCAGCCCTCCCTCTACAATTGGTTTTGTAACTACCTCCCAAGAAACCCAACTAAGCTTTCTCACCTCATCCGAGCCACCCCATAAGAAGCGTCGCATCAAACCTTCTAAAATATCCGTAACTTTCTTTGGCGCCTTGAACAGGGAAAAATAATACGTGGGCAGACTATGAAGGACCGATTTAATTAGAGTGACCCGACCCCCGATAGAAAGCGTAGTAGCCTTCCACTTAGATAATCT
This sequence comes from Ambrosia artemisiifolia, assembly GCA_032199755.1. NCBI lineage: Eukaryota > Viridiplantae > Streptophyta > Magnoliopsida > Asterales > Asteraceae > Ambrosia > Ambrosia artemisiifolia. The sequence continues at coordinate 62,336,886 of CM063519.1, forward strand.
CTTCTTAAACGTATTGATCACCGGCTCCCAGTTGGTAATCCGATTCATATTCGCTCCCACCTTTATACCTAAATACGTAAAAGGAAAAGCACTCCCTTTACAACCAAGAACATTCGCCCACCCCACCACCTCTTCATTGTCCACCCCTATACCGTACAAAACTGACTTGTGAATATTAATCTTCAAACCCGAACATAAATAGAATATCCGTAACACCCGCTTCAAGTTGTTGAAATTGAAAGTGGACCACTCTCCCATTAACATAGCATCATCCGCAAATAAGAAATGAGTTAAAATCGGCCCATCATTAGGAAGACGCACCCCATGGAAAATACCAGAATCCGACGCTTTATTCATCAAACATGAAAAGGCCTCCATAAGAATAATGAATAAAAATGGCGAAATAGGATCGCCTTGCCGAATCCCTTTTTGACAACCAAATTCAAAAGTCGGCGAGCCATTAACTAGAATAGCCGATCTAGCCGAAACCAACACCCCCCTAATCCACATGCGCCATTTAACGGGAAAATCCATTTGCTCCATAATCGACAAAAGGAAATCCCAATTCACATTATCGTATGCCTTGTCGAAATCAATTTTGAATAAAAATAACTTCTTGTCACGCTTCCTAGCCCACGAAATCACCTCATTAACCATGAGCGGGCCATCCAAAATATGCCTCCCCGATAAGAAAGCCGATTGAGTATCCGACACTACCTTACTCAACACCGTCTTCAATCTATTAGCTAAGATCTTAGACACAACCTTACTTATGATGCCAATCAAATTAATTGGTCTAAAATCAGATAATTCCACCGGGTCCCCTACCTTTGGAATAAGCGTAATGAAAGAAGAACCCACACCATTACTAAAACTCCCAACCTCATGAAAATAATCCATCAAATGCGTAAAATCGTCCTTGAAGAAATCCCAAAAAAACCGAATGAACCTGAAATTGAAACCGTCTGGCCCCGGGGCTTTGTCAGCCCCACACTCGAACACCGCCTCTTTAATCTCCTTGCTAGAAAAACACTGCGTCAAGTACTCGGCCTCCAAAGAATTCAATTTCTTTATCCCATAACACCTCAGCTTCGGTCTCTCCTTCATTTTCTCCTCAAACTTCTTTCGAAAAAAACGAAGAACCTCTCTTTTCACTACCTCTGGCTTCGATTCCCAAGTCCCATTAACCTTTAACCCCGGAATAAAATTCGCTGCTTTTCTTTTATTGATACACGCATGAAAAAAACGAGAGTTATCATCCCCATACTTAGCCCAATTATTTCTCGCCTTCTGCTTCAAGTCGGAATAACGGCACCAATCCAACTCAAGTAATCTTCTCTTTATTTCCTGTAAACTCCAAACCTCATCCTCCTCAAGCTGACGAACCTCCATAACATCCCCCAACAGAACCAATTCGGCTTCAAGAACACTTCTTTCACCCTTTTCTTTAACCGCATTCTTCTTTTCCCACTCTCTAATTATGTCCTTGAGGCGTCTAAATTTCAACATCAACTTTGTATCCGGATTACCTTCAACAACAATACCACCCATCGCTTCCTTCAAGAACTCTACAAAATCAGGCCGCTCCAACCAAGAGTTAAAAAAACGAAAAGGCTTCGGACCAAAACTTTTAGTAGTCGCCTTCAAAATAAGCGGACTATGATCCGACCACTTCCTATCCAAAGCCAAGTATTCCGCCAAAGGCCAAGAGATAAAGAAATCCCAACTCACTAACATTCTATCGATTCGGCTAGACTTGTCAGCCGTAGAGAACGTGAACCGTCTACCTTTTAAAGCATACTCATGAAGATTAGCCTCCTCAATAAAATCATTAAAATCATTCGCTTCCGACTGGCTAAAAACAGAATTCCTTCTCTCCTCTTCGCACCTAACCGTATTAAAATCGCCAGCAACAATAACGTAACCATCACCATCCCCAATCGACGTCCGTAATGCTTCCCATAATACCCTTTTCATCACAGCCGTGTGAGGAGCATAGACATTGTACAACGTAAACAAAGTCCCGTGGCCTTTTAACGTACCCGAGACCTTAAGCACTCTCTCCATCTTCTCAATAGAAATTACCGAAAATACAGAAGAGTCCCAAATAGAAAGAAGGCCACCAGATCTACCAGACGACGGCACCCACTCGTATTTACAGTCCCCTCTACCCCAAAAACTATCTACATTCACACCATCAAGCGAAACCATCTGAGTCTCTTGCAACATAATGAAATGGATCTCGTTAGAAACTCTAAGGCTTCGGACCCACTCAGCCTTAGATGAACCCATACAAGATGAGTTCCCCAACCCTCGTATGTTTAGAGACATACAATTCATTGACCAACTGTTTGAAATCGTTCATCTCGAATAGCTTCCTTGATCTTAGGCCCAAACTTCTCCAAACCAATAGCACCAAGAACCTCCCCCACCTGTATAGTATTCGAAGCTTCAACGTTATCCAGCAGCTCCTCCTCGTTATCAAAAGAGACCTGTCTAACATCCTCCGCCCTGATTTCGACCTCCGCCCGAATCCCCAATCCAGAACCATCAGAAACAACATTAAGATCCGGAGTACAAAACACATTTTCCTCATCCAAAGCGACACCGTTACCAACGTTAGGACCTGTAGGAACATGCATAATACCGATCAATCTATCTATATCGAACATATCATTTTCATCCCGTTGTCTTTTTTTCGGTCTTTCTCCCGACGAAGACGCCTCTCCTCGATGTTTAAACAAAGAACGCCTTCTAAACTTCTTCCTAGTACTTTGCCTACACCCACTTCTTCCGACCTCCTGCCCTTGTTCTACCTCTTGAGCATCTCCCTGGTTAGCATTGAGATCCTCAATCCCTTCATTACCCCTAATCTCACCCATCTCCACTTCTACCTCATTAACAACAGTAGCATTAATCTCCGTATGGCCCGTATCTACATCCTCCTTATCCCCCTCATCCCCCAACCCTTCCACCACACCCACACAGTCCGGAAACCATTCCCCAACGTCCTCGTCAACCCACACCTTAAACACCTCCCCTCTCCAAGAAAGATCCACTCTATCCACAATTCTTCGTCTTTCATTACATAGCACTCCGACATAAGAAAAAGAGAAATCATGATCTTCATCCGAATGTTTAACATACTTCACTACCTTACCGTAACGAGAGCCCACCACCTCAAAGACTTGCGCCAAAGATAATTGAACAGGTACCCCATGGACTTGAAGCCAAGCAATCCTCTCATCCTCCACTCTTTGTAAACCATTCCATTTTTCCAACGAATAAAACACATCTACCCAGGAATCTTTACTCATAAAGAATTTGTCACAATCTTCCTCATTATCAAAAACTATCATAACCGATAACCCCGAAACATATTTGACAGTAATTCCCTTCCACCCCTGATCTCTTAACCACACGTGTAAGTCCATAAGCACATCGAAACTCAACACTTTGCCCACTACCGAGACGTTTTGCCACTGCATAAACCCTACCACATTATCATCAACCTTAATGACATCCACCTTATTCCTATTTAGTAAGGAATCAAGGAATGTTCTACTGTTTCCCCCAGTGACCCCAACACCACCTTCCCCATTGCTATTCTTTTCTGAAGAGTCGTCTCTAGGATTTGCATGAACTTGTGCATGCATGTCGTGTTCCTTCTCCTTACCCTTCCTACGTCTCTCCCCTTCCTCGACAGGCAACTCCACCCTTATCCCATCCACAAATCTAGCCAAAGTCACGAACAACTTGTATGAACCCATCCAAACATCCGACATCTCCAACCCTAACCGTTTGACATCCCTGACCCCACTAAACGAAACAAAACCAAACCTCTTCCCCAATCTGTCAACCTTCCTAGCAATATACGAGTTCTCGTAAACCCCATAACCCCGGAATACCTCTCTAAGATCTGCCGAAGAACACTTCGGTGGGAGATTCGAAACAAAAAACTTTGTTATTACCTTTGAACTGCTTGCCTCATTCTGGTTATTGCGATTGCCTTTACGTACTGGAACCTCCTGCCACTCCTGATCCGCCTGCCGCCGCTGATCGCCCGACATAGTCGGAGGATTAGGGTTTTTACTATTTGTTAATAAAAATAGTTAACCTCATGTGGTGAGGCTTAGGTGTACGTTCAGAAAGTTGTGGTGTTGCTTTTCGTCGGTGATGCTCCTTGTCGATGCCCGAGACCCCACTATTCACCGGATCACCGACGCAGCTTTTTTTTTTAAGTATTCTTCTAGTTGCGAAAAAAAAAAAGAAGTTAACCGTTCGCCATCTTTGGCAGTTGCAAAGTTTAATGGAATGTCAACTTTCCTAATGGAGGAATGATTGAAATAATTGACCTAAGAAAATTATTTATCCATTATCAAAAGCATTATTAGGTACTTCTAGCTTCTACTTTTTTTAATTAGCACATAATAATAAGAAAGAATCTTCGAGTGTAACAATTATATAATCCTAATCTAATGGAGGAATTAAAATTAATATTTCAGGAGTCTCGTTGGTCGTTACAAGGAACGTACACCTGAGAAGGAATACAACGTACTATATATTTTTTTTAACGGGGTTTTTCTTGTTAAATTAAAGTTAACTAATCACATATTATGATATTATACGGATAGGGCAGGGTTCGTATAAAAAGTCCATTTTTTTAAGAAGTGTAAAAAGTTTATGTACGCATTGTGTTTTAAATTTTATGATACATGTTTTATATTCTTTTGGTATTGTATTATATAGAAAAACAACAAAGTAACAATTTAAAACACAATCAAATGAATTCTATACGTTAAAATGTAAAATACACTGATTATCGTTAGAACACACTAAATATATTTCTTCGCATCGTGTTTTAGATTTAATGATTAAAATACATTTGATTGTGTTTTAAATTGTTAATTTTATTGTTTTTCTATATAACACAATACCAAAATAATATGGCCTACATAGACTTCTTACACTTTTTAGGAAAAATAGATTTTTTAGCCAACTCTATACCTACACGAATATATGCTTTTTTACATCTATACTATATTATACGGAGTAATACATTAGGCAATGGTAGTTTAAGATACAAAAAAGTTAATAACTTTATTTTCATTAACAACCCTAAAATGAGGGTAAAATAGTCTTTCAAACACTTTTACACTTTAATACCTCATCTTAGTTACACTTTAAACCCTTAAACTTTACTCAATTTTTACTTATTTAAATTATAGTCAAACTTTTTTTTTTCTTATTTTAAGCACACTATCCCCCATGATTTTTAAAAAGTAATATTTTTCCATACATTGATACTTTTATAAAAAAAAAACTACATCATAATAATGAGCATTTTATTAGCTTTAATTTGAATATAGTATTGTTGTTTTTTTTTTAATTTAATGTGCTACATGATTAACAATATTTACGACTGAGAAATAACTAAATCGTTCACCGAAGGCAAACCAAAAAACAAACAAAACTGAACCAAAACAATCGAAACTGAATATTGTTAATCACGTAGCACATTAAATTAATAACTGAACGAAATCAATCACGTAGCACATTAAACAAAACTGAAACAAACAAACAAAACTGAACCAAATAAATCAACTTTTCATGTTTCCGACGTAAATATGAGTGAGCAATAATTGAACCTTTAACCGAAGAACTGAACCGAAAACAATCGAAAACTGAATTAACCAAACATCGAATTAACTTAAAATCGGTTATTGCTTTTTGTACACTTAGTTCACAAAAATTAACCAAACCAAAATAGAACCATTCATATATTCATATATTTTTAGCTTTTATACCTCTATTTCATATATTTATAAGACCTCCATTTCATATACTTCTAGGCAAAAAAAAATTAGCCAAAGTTTGGTTTTTGTTATTAACCAAAATTCATTAAACCCTAAAACTAATAATCTAACCATATAAACCGAACCAAGTAACCGATTGTTTAATAAGATCGATTAACTGATGACTTTGGTCTTAGTTTCGGTTGAGGCTAATAGTCGAACTGAACCGAACCATACACACCTTTAGATGTATCTGTGTTCCCCGCTGCATCGCGTAGACACCCTACTAGTATGTACCTAAAGCCTAAGAAAGCTAAACGCATGATACACGACCAATGCTTTTTTACATATCCACATATTTGTTATGAATGCATCTATCATATGTGATGACTCTCCACATCTTTAACTCGAATCTCTTTAGTTACTTTTGTATAATGGTTAATGCCCCATAAGAAGCATTTTTCGCCACATCATCATCATAATGCCCCTTTAAAGCGTGTGTAATGGTTAACCCCTTTTAATCATTACATTCCTTATTTTTCTCCTCTTTGGGTATTATACTAGAAACGCTCCTCCTTCATGCCCCTATAATGCCTAGAGGAACAGTGTTAAGGGCGTTATCAAGCTCATTCATGCCCACATACTGTCCATTACATGTATAAGAAATCTACATCTTTAACTTCTATCTTTTTAGTTTCATTATTTTGTAGGTTGTTAATTAGTTATTGTTATACAACAATATTTGATATATAATCTGTAACGACCCGATTTTTAACCGAGTCATTACCGATTGGTAGTTAATCTCTTAACTAGTTTAAAAATCTAATTATCTCCTTTTTCTTTTAAAAGCCGATTATTATACAACCAATTTCACAACACTTTTAAACTTCAAAACATAATATTATTATACATCCACATCCAACTTTTAAAACTCCTCTCGGCCAAGCCGAGTACACTTTGTTTCGAAAACATTAAACGTTATTACATGATCACAACTTTATTTATAAACATTAAACTTCCTTCGTGAGTTCACTAACACCACAACTAAGCTCGGGTTCCATAGATACGCTAACTTCCTGAAATGTACGTTTAAAATACGTTAGTCGAAACTAGTGAGTGATGTCAAGACCTTAAACAACCATTTCGACTCATAAATCGTACATGCATGCAATGATCCGGTTATTCTATTTTCCGAGTATAGATCGATTATATATGGTCCCGTGGCCTCTAATCGGCCCGGGTCTATACTCTATGATACCGAATGGATCCATTCTACGTAGTTTCTATTTAACCGGTTTCTATTATTTCTATTAGATCATAACTCGTGCATATTTCATAAAACGACACAAACATACATTTACCCCGGAAACATTAAAACGATTATGGGGTACATGCACTCACTTGTTGTTCTTCCTCGTTGGTTCTAAGACGAAAAGCTTGCTCGGGAATTATGCGGATCACCTGTTTACACATATACGGTTAATATACACATATATACGTATATATATAGCTGACCATTACAGCTTAGGTTATAAATACGTATGTAAGCTGGCCATTACAGCTTGGCACTCGTGTTTCCTACTAGATTAAGATTAGAACCTTACCCGGATGCTTATAATAACCGGCCGGTAAGTAACCATAGCCGGATCTTGTTTCTAAAGGAAGGAGGTTCAAGCTTATAGTATAGTTTAAGATTTAAAAGGGATAGTTGTTATTAATTGAGGAGGGTTCCGATTGGATTGAAGGGAAGGAGGTTACTGGTTTGCATGTTTAGAGGAAATGGATAAGTGGTTTTTGAATGGAGATCTAAATGGTCGATGGTTTTGGGTGTTTTATTCAAGATTTGCATGTGTGTAATGATGTTCCTAGATTGTAGGGTGATTAGGTGGAGCATTGTCATGAGATGGAGTGTAGTTTTAATGGTATAGGTGGCTTGTGAGGTGTTAATTGTTTGGCGGCATATGAGGGTGTTTAGCCGATTGGATTTTGGGTAGGGTAATGGGCCTATGTAAAGTTTTTACAAACTAATATATCCAATTTGGCCCAAACCTATAACCGGAACCTTATTCGGCCCAATCTAATACCGGGTTTTTATAAGTGTATCGGGTTTATCAATACCGGCCCAATAATAATTATCTAACACACTATTTGACCCAATATATATATCGGGTTCTTAATATATCCCGGGTTTATATAATATAGGCCCAACACCTTATTTTGACCCTTTGGGCCCAATTGGTGGCCCATAATCAATAACGGGTCCATTGGGCCTGTATTCGGGTTCTCTTAATGGGCTACTTTACTAGTTGGGCTTGATCTGGGCCTACGGTTATGATCCGGGTAAGGATATTGGGCTAAACCTTAAGGTGGCCCAATATTATTTATTTTTATTTAATTATTATTTTTCGTTGGTCGTTACATTCTCCCCCCCTTAGGAAATTTCGTCCCCGAAATTGTTTTTATATTATACCTGATTTATAAAAAGATGGGGGTATTTGGCTCTCATCCTATCTTCACGTTCAAAGGTGAACTCGGGACCTCTTCTCGCATTCCACTTGACTTGTACTATTGGTATTTTTCCCCTTCTTAGCCTCCTTTCCTTGTTGCGATACGATTTCTATAGGTTCTTCTGTGAATCGTAACTGGGGATTTACTTGGACATCGTCTAAGGGAATGATAGCTTGTGTGTCTATTACACATTTTCGGAGGTTGGATATATGGAAGACATCATGAATCCCATTTAATTCTGGAGGTAAGTTTAGACGATAGGCTACTGGTCCAATTCTTTCCGTTACTTGATACGGACCTATATATCGTGGATTAAGTTTTCCCCGCTTTTGGAATCTTATAACACCTTTCCATGGGGATACTTTCAAACGGACGTAGTCTCCTATCTGGAATTCTAATGGCTTTCGTCTATTATCTGCATAACTTTTCTGTCGACTTCTAGCTTCCTCCAGTTTCTTCCTGATTTGAACTATTTTGTCTGTGGTTTCTTGGATGATTTGTGGGCCCGTCAGTTGGGTTTCTCCGATCTCATTCCAGGATACCGGAGATCTACATTTTCTACCATATAATGCTTCGAAGGGTGCAGCTTTGATGGAAGCATGGTAACTATTATTGTATGAAAATTCTATTAATGGTAGATGTACATCCCAACTTCCCTTAAATTCCAGGATACAAGCTCTCAGCATATCCTCCAGCGTTTGAATCGTTCTCTCACTTTGTCCGTCTGTTTGTGGGTGGTAGGCACTACTAAGCCTAATTTGAGATCCTAAGGCATCTTGGAATTTTTCCCAGAATCTAGAAGTGAAACGACCATCTCGATCTGAGATTATAGAAAGGGGAATTCCATGCCTTGTTACTATCTCTCTCACATATATCTTTGCTAATTTTTCTACTCCAAAATTTTCTTGTATGGGTAGAAAGTGAGCTGATTTGGTTAGTCTATCTACTATCACCCAAATGGCATCATTACCTTTTGTAGATCTTGGTAACTTGGTTACAAGATCCATGGCAAGCTGGTCCCATTTCCAAATGGGAATTTCGGGTTGGACTAACAACCCGCTAGGTTTTTGGTGTTCTGCCTTGACTTTGGTACAGGTTATACATTTGGCTACAAATTCCCCAACGTTTCTTTTCATACTTGGCCACCAAAAATTCTTTCTAAGATCTTTATACATCTTTTGACTACCAGGGTGAATGGAATACTTTGAATAATGGGTTTCTTTTAATATAACTTCTCTTTGATCACCATATCAAGGTATCCATATACGGGAATCATATCTTAAAATGCCGTCTGCACCTTCTATTAATCTTTCTTCTTCTCCATTCAGTTCCTCTTGTTTTCTTAAAGTAGGTTCTAAAGCTTTCCTTTGATAATTTCTTAATTGACTTAGAAATTCGTTTATCAAGGTGATTCTAAAAGCCTTAGCTCCTAAGGGTTTTTCCTTCCGACTTAAAGCGTCTGCTACAATATTCGCTTTTCTTGGATGATATCTTATATCACATTCGTAATCGCTTAAAACTTCTATCCATCTTCTTTGTCGCATGTTTAAAAGTTTTTGATCAAAAATGTGCTGAAGGCCTTTATGATCAGTATATACTGTACATTTTGTACCGTATAAATAATGTCTCCAGATTTTTAAAGCGAATATGATTGCCCCTAATTCTAGATCATGGGTAACATAATTTTGTTCGTGTTTCTTCAATTGTCTTGAGGCATACGCTATTACCTGATCTTCTTGCATTAAAACACATCCCAATCCCTGTTGGGAGGCGTCACAATACACAGTGAATGTCTTTCCCTCTTCTGGTAAAACTAACACCGGGGCTTCACACAATTTTTCCTTTAAGCTTTGAAAGGCTTGTTCTTGTTTTTCCTTCCATTCAAACTTAGAAGCTTTCTTAGTTAGAGCGGTAAGGGGTAGGGCTAGTCTAGCAAAGTTCTTAATAAATCTTCTGTAATACCCTGCTAACCCTAAAAATTGTCGGATTTCAGTAGGATTCCTAGGTGTTCCCCAATTTTGGATGGCTTCTACTTTAGTAGGATCTACTTGTATTCCTTCCTCATTAATCACATGTCCTAAAAATTTGATTTCCTTCACCCAAAATTCACACTTGGAGAATTTTGCATACAACTTTTCTTTCCTAAGAGTTTCTAGAATTTCTCTTAGATGTTGCTGATGTTCTTTCTCAGTCTTAGAATAAATTAAAATGTCATCTAAAAAGACGATCACAAACTTATCTAAGTAAGGTCTGCAAATTCTATTCATCAGGTCCATAAATACTGCAGGAGCATTTGTTAATCCAAAGGACATGACTAAAAATTCATAATGGCCATATCGAGTTCGAAAAGCAGTCTTAAAAACGTCCTCATCTTTTATTCTTAACTGATGATAACCTGATCTAAGATCAATCTTGGAAAAGTATTTTGCACCTTGTAACTGATCAAAAAGGTCGTCGATCCTAGGTAACGGGTATTTGTTCTTAATGGTTAGCTTATTAAGCTCTCTATAGTCAATGCACATTCTCATGGTTCCGTCCTTTTTCTTAACAAAAAGTACTGGCGCTCCCCAAGGGGAGGTACTAGGCCTAATGAATCCTCGTTCTATGAGTTCTTCTAATTGTTTTGTAAGTTCTCTCATTTCGTTGAAAGCTAACCTATATGGGGCTCGAGCTATTGGCGCGGCTCCAGGAATTAGGTCAATTGAAAATTCTACTTGACGAGGCGGAGGTAGTCCAGGTAATTCATTAGGAAAGACGTCTTTGAATTCGGATATTATCTTAATTGTATCGATTTCTTTCCCTTTGTCCTTGTTTTCAAGATTCACATGTATCAGGAAGAGTTGATGCCCCTTTTTCCAGAATTTCATCATTTTCATGCTATAGATTAGGTTCAGGTTTCCTTTTGATTTTTCCCCGTATACGATCAAGGTTTCTTGATTTAACACTGGTATTTTGACTATCTTTTCTTTACAAATTATTTCGACTTGGTTAGCAGCTAGCCAATCCATTCCAATAACAACGCCAAATTCCCCTAGGCTCATAGGAATGAGATTTATTAAAAATTCTTGATTTTCTATAGTCAACGTTAAATTTTTAAAAACTTCTGAAGCTTTTAAAATTTTACCGTCAGCTATTTCGATGTCGTATGTTTTATTCATGGGTTCTGGGAGTATTTCCATCTTTTCGATAAAGGTTTTTGAAACGAAGCTAAGGTTGGCTCCAGTATCGAATAAAACGTATGCGGGTAATTGATTAACATAGAACGTACCCGTAACCAGATCGGGTTCATCCCGGGCTTCTTCTACGTTAATTGCAAACGCCCTGCCTCTTCCTTGTTCGAATTTGGACGGGTTTTTGAGTTTAGGACAGTCGGCTTTATAATGACCTGGTTCTTTACATTCATAACAAATTCTGGGACGGTCTGGGTTAAACCTGCAGTCTTTCGCCACATGTCCTACTTTCTTGCAGTTCTGGCAATGGGGTCCTTTGCAGTTGCCGAGATGAAATCGGCCACATCTATCACACCTTCTTCGACATTCACCTGTGTGGTAGTACTTGCATTTGGAACATTACGGGCTATTTCCTCGGTAAGGTCGCTTTTCGGGGTTTCCCTGATCTCCTGGGTTTTCTTGGCTTTTACCAGAAGTATTAAAGTTGGTGGTCCTAAAGGTTTCATTCCACCCTCTTTTGCTACCTACTGGTACTCTCTCCCGTTCTTTATGCCTTACAATATCGTCGGTTAAACTTAAGGCGAGTTCACAGGCAGTGTCAAATTTTGCTGGTCTTGCCCCTCTAACTATTCCCTGAATTTGGGGGTTTAATCCCCAGATAAATCTCCTAATTCGTTTAGGTTCAGGGGTTACTTGGTGGGGTACTAAACGGGCAAGTTGATTGAAGCGGTTTATATAGCCTACACAGTCTAGGCCTTTCATCTCCAATCCTAGGAATTCCATTTCTATTTTCTCAATCTCATTCATGGGGCAGTATTTTTCGGTAATAAGTGTTCGAAATTCTAACCATGACATGGTAGTGACCACATCCCTACCTCTTATCTGCCTTATCATGTTCCACCAGTTTAAAGCTTCCGCTTTCAATGAGTGGGTTACAAATTTTACTTGGTCTCGGGGAGCACAGTTACTAATTTCGAGTATAGATTCCATCTCTTCTAACCAGCGGGTTGCCCCAGCAGCACCCGTACTACCATCGAAAGATTCTGGTCTACAGGCCATAAAGGTTTTGTAATCACAGTATCGGGGTCTCATAGTGTTATCATCTACATTAACTACAACTTCCTCATGATTCTTATCTACCGTTTTGGATTCGGATGGTTTTTCTAGCATTGTCATAATGGTTGGAATCGAGTCCTGAAGACTTTCTAAGACTAGTTTCCTCATTCTTTCCTCTAATTCGTTTATTTCATTTGGTATGGGAATTTCTTCTTCTACCGGTTCTTCAACGGTTTCAGTTGGTTTAGATGTAGAGGCTTTATTTTTCTTGGTAGGTTCCATTTCTGGCTCCTTTCCCGTATTCCTTTCCGAACGTCTCGGCATTTTCTATATTTAAAAATTATTTATTTTGGTTAGTAGTAATTTATTTTATATCTTTTATCATTCAACAATTTAATCTAACAATTTAAATAAACATCTAGATTTATATTTATATTGAAAATTTCTAGATGTCTAATACATGGGTTAATATTACACACCATTTCTACTACCATGCCAACTATTACCACATCAAATACTACTACTACACATACCACATAGGTTCATATTATACATACCACCACAAATATTTTACATACACATATTACTTCACCATTTTTGGCTACCACCACCTTTCTTCACACACTCCAACCACTAGCCTACCACTTCCACCATGCGCCAACTTCTCACAACATTAGAGGATATTTGGAATCCTCAAAGGTTTGTCGAGCTTGGTATCCAAACCTTCTTACCAACTTTTTCAATTCCTCCAACATATTACGAGCTTGGTCACGTTCGGACTTCATACGATAATAACTTTCAACCAATTCCAAGTACTCCTTACGACTCACATATTTCGAATGTTGCAAGGTTTCGTTTGCCCGGGTGATCATGGTCGCCTCGTGATATGGGTCAATCACCGGGGTCATGGTGGGTATGGTCGAAGGAGTCGGGTAGGCCATGGTATACGGATTATAACTAGACTCTTCTATCGAGAGGTTGCTAGAGGTTCCATAATATTCACTTGGTGATGGGTTCGGGTAAAAGTAGTGGGGTACCGGGTCAACTTGCGGGTAGTGTTGGACGGACTCGGCGGGTGTATACACGGGTTCAGGCAAAGGGCCGATTACTCCTATGTTTTCTAAATTCAAATCCCACCCATTTTCGGACCAAACCAAACCCGGTATTTCGGCCAACAAGTCTTGCGTACTCGGGAATTCTTGTGACTCGTTGTCCATAACTTCCTCTTGATTTGGTATCTCTCCGTCTTCAATTTCCATCGAAACTTCAACTTGTTCTCCATTGCTTGACATTCTATTACACGTATACATATCAATCAAATTTCAAGTTAGTTTCTATACGAATTCCACTACCTTCCGAACCCGAGCTCTGATACCAACCTGTAACGACCCGATTTTTAACCGAGTCATTACCGATTGATAGTTAATCTCTTAACTAGTTTAAAAATCCAATTATCTCCTTTTTCTTTTAAAAGCCGATTATTATACAACCAATTTAACAACACTTTTAAACTTCAAAACATAATATTATTATACATCCACATCCAACTTTTAAAACTCCTCTCGGCCAAGCCGAGTACACTTTGTTTCGAAAACATTAAACGTTATTACATGATCACTACTTTATTTATAAACATTAAACTTCCTTCGTGAGTTCACTAACACCACAACTAAGCTCGGGTTCCATAGATACGCTAACTTCCTGAAATGTACGTTTAAAATACGTTAGTCGAAACTAGTGAGTGATGTCAAGACCTTAAACAACCATTTCGACTCATAAATCGTACATGCATGCAATGATCCGGTTATTCTATTTTCCGAGTATAGATCGATTATATATGGTCCCGTGGCCTCTAATCGGCCCGGGTCTATACTCTATGATACCGAATGGATCCATTCTACGTAGTTTCTATTTAACCGGTTTCTATTATTTCTATTAGATCATAACTCGTGCATATTTCATAAAACGACACAAACATACATTTACCCCGGAAACATTAAAACGATTATGGGGTACATGCACTCACTTGTTGTTCTTCCTCGTTGGTTCTAAGACGAAAAGCTTGCTCGGGAATTATGCGGATCACCTGTTTACACATATACGGTTAATATACACATATATACGTATATATATAGCTGACCATTACAGCTTAGGTTATAAATACGTATGTAAGCTGGCCATTACAGCTTGGCACTCGTGTTTCCTACTAGATTAAGATTAGAACCTTACCCGGATGCTTATAATAACCGGCCGGTAAGTAACCGTAGCCGGATCTTGTTTCTAAAGGAAGGAGGTTCAAGCTTATAGTATAGTTTAAGATTTAAAAGGGATAGTTGTTATTAATTGAGGAGGGTTCCGATTGGATTGAAGGGAAGGAGGTTACTGGTTTGCATGTTTAGAGGAAATGGATAAGTGGTTTTTGAATGGAGATCTAAATGGTCGATGGTTTTGGGTGTTTTATTCAAGATTTGCATGTGTGTAATGATGTTCCTAGATTGTAGGGTGATTAGGTGGAGCATTGTCATGAGATGGAGTGTAGTTTTAATGGTATAGGTGGCTTGTGAGGTGTTAATTGTTTGGCGGCATATGAGGGTGTTTAGCCGATTGGATTTTGGGTAGGGTAATGGGCCTATGTAAAGTTTTTACAAACTAATATATCCAATTTGGCCCAAACCTATAACCGGAACCTTATTCGGCCCAATCTAATACCGGGTTTTTATAAGTGTATCGGGTTTATCAATACCGGCCCAATAATAATTATCTAACACACTATTTGACCCAATATATATATCGGGTTCTTAATATATCCCGGGTTTATATAATATAGGCCCAACACCTTATTTTGACCCTTTGGGCCCAATTGGTGGCCCATAATCAATACCGGGTCCATTGGGCCTGTATTCGGGTTCTCTTAATGGGTTACTTTACTAGTTGGGCTTGATCTGGGCCTACGGTTATGATCCGGGTAAGGATATTGGGCTAAACCTTAAGGTGGCCCAATATTATTTATTTTTATTTAATTATTATTTTTCGTTGGTCGTTACATAATCCACTTTAGTTATAGAACTATTATTAGTGTATATACATTAACAAACAATCTTGATATGATGTATTGAGAGAACATGAATTACAAGGTTAAATAAATACATGTTTAAAGCATGTTGGTTAAAAGAATAAGTACAATTTAGGGGTTGTTTGATAGCATCTAAATGATCATTAAGAGACTACATCTGAATGGTTTATAGTCTTTTAATAGTTAAGATATAATCTTAAGTATGAATGGTTAAGAGGTAACAACTTAATGGTTGCCTCTTAACCATTCAGACTTAAGGTTACCTCTTAACCATTCAGATATTATGAACCATTAAGAGGTAGCCTTGGAATAGTCATTAAAAGGCTACCAAACAACCCCTTAGACACTTGCATAATATTACTTTTAAATGTTTGATGAACATTTTTAGCGACAAACTTGTAATTTTGGATTTCGACAGGGCTATTACACTTTACCAATAAAATTTGTATTAAATGACCCATATATTATACTATATACCCGGGAACCTGTGCGTTGCAGCGGAGTCAACAATACAAGGCAGAAACGTAATTCAAACCTTAAAACGATTAAAAGAATCAATATGTAAGATGTATGTTTGTGTGTGTGTAAGCGCATGTGATTCGTAGTGGGGTAATATTTTAAAAGTTACAAGGAGACATGATAGCATGATACATTCAATATACCATATGCAATTTGACCTACATGTTGGTAAAAAAAATGGAAGTAGCGGTTTGACTCATTAGCAACTATTATTATACTAATAGTCCTACTCAATATGTTGAAAGTGCCAAATCTGGATAGATTGCCGAGGAGAAGAAATCATAAAGACCTTTATAAGATCCAAATTAAGAAGGAGGAGGTTGGAACGACTCATATGTAATCAACTTGCAAAGAAGTATACCCATAACTTTTTTCACATGATAAAAGCAATGCAATACAACTGCTAATCAAGTGCACCATAAATTTCTATCAGTGACATCGGAAAGTTAAATTGGAAGTTAGGTTAAATATTCCATATAAGACATCCCAACCTGAGAACTTTATAGACGTGCACAAATCGATTTTTTTTTTCTAGGAACCGAACCGGTTCCAAACTGGTTCGTGTCCGAACCAGTTTCAGTTTGGTTCGGCCTCGGTTTTGCCAGTTTGAAAGACCGATTTCTGTTTGGCTTCGTGAACCAATTCATGCGCACACATTTTTTTAAAGAAAAAACATCACAAAATTAGTTTTTTTTTTTACTTAAAGTTCGACTTCAATTGATTCTTACAATCTCCTTAAGGTGTGTAGGTATATATTTGTATCGGTAGAAACCTTTTTGTATATTTTTGTTATATATAAATTTTTTTATATAAAATTGCAAATTTTTAATAAAATGTAGTAATTACTTAATTTTGTTTGATACCTTTCTCAAATGCTTTATAATATAATATAGATTATAGATATAGATTAATGGTAATTGGAGGTTATGATAAAAGAACATGTACAAGTAGGTTTTGTATAAAGAGTAGAAAGGGAAAAAAAATTACATGACATTTGGGTTTTAAACATGAGACATTTCCTATGCCATATTAAAATTCATGTAAAATGACATTTATAGACAACCAAACCTTTTATTTTGTAGCTTTTTAATGTGCTTCTACTTTAAGTTTTTAAACAAGTAAAAAAGATAATTAATTATATAATCAAAATTTATCCAAAATTTTATATAGATTGGATTTGCATCAATTATTTATGTATAAACTCTCTCTAAAATTTTGAATTTATTATTAATCTATCTATTCCTCTCCTCGTCTGCATGGAGGAAATCACTCCATTCTCTTCCAGCAGGAATGTTTATCCCTAGTCATTAGCGATTTAAAATAAAAAAAATATATATTTCTGTCTCAGGTGCAGGACGCATGCACTTTTCTCTATGTTTTTCAAACGCTAATAACTTTTTTATATGACATTGTTTTGGAAAAACAAGTATACCAAATTAACGGGCATTTTATTATCTTTCCAACAAGTATCATAATGCTATACAAAAAACGAAAAAAGAAAACGACTTTTTATGTGGTGATTATTGAAATAGATACTGAAATTATGTATGAGTGAAGAAAACAGTTGGAAACATGAAAAGATGATTGATTGTGTACCCATAATAAATATTGAACATGTATGTCATTCTTTATAAATGCTCACTTTATACATTAGAATTGCCTATCATCATTATCATGACATATCATTTGATACCAAATTCTTTATATTTTTTTTTCTGAAAAAACGCCTATTACTTTTATAGTACACATATTTTGTCACATCATATTAAATTTGTCTATCCTGAGACGCTCCCGAGGATAACCTAGTAGTTTATATATTTAAAATAATAAACAAACCAAAATCAACAACACAATTTCACTATCTCTTGTATTATATATATATATATATACAAAATGTAAGGTCGGCTCTGAGAGGACGTGAACTATTCCGCTCAATACAAACGGCCGATGCGTCTTCTAAGTCATGGTACAAGTCCCTTAAGCAGCTCGGTTACCTGTTGAACAGGTATCTCCCTTTACCATGTACATCTGTCCATCAACATCTCTCTCCTCCTTATGTAGACCTTTCCTTCATTTCCTGCTTCCTCTTCGTGTCACCCATCATCCCATCTCTACATCGCATCTCCTGAACCCGGCAACATTACACATCGGGTTTTACGGTTTCCAAAATGGAATCCAGCAACAGCACCACTTACAAACCCATGTTCGCCGCTTTCTGGTCGACGGTGGGTTTTTTTGCTGTATCCGGCTGGGCGGTGGTTGTGGTGGTGGGGCCAGTGGTTGTTACGTGGTTTTAGCTGTGAGACGATGACATAGCAGCGGTTGCAATCAAGGGGCGGTGGTGGTAGGCTCACTTTCCTACGAATACAAGGCAGGAGACGAAAGTAGCTAGCGGCGGCGGTGGTGGTTAGTGTGTTAGATCACCTGATGCATGTGGCTTTTTCGCCATGCCGATGGTCGTGGTGAGTGGTGACTAGATTTTGTATTGATGTTGATCGGAGAGGACGGAGATGGTGGGGCTGGGTGTGTTCGTGGTTGCTGAGGTCATTGTCGGAACCATCGTGGTTACAGCAGTTGTTGGCGATGGTGTCTGGTTGTGGTTGTTGTACCTTCTGTCTACGACACCCGTCCAGGCGGCGGTAGGTGGTGGTAGTGTGGTAGTGTGGCGGTGTTTTGGTTGTGGTTGTTGTGTATGTGTGTGTGTGAGAGAGAGGTAGAGAGATTGAAAAGTAACTCAGTCAAAAGTAAACTAAAAATATGGATTGGGATAAGCCTTACACAAATATCAACATATTGACTATGGCTGTATATGGGAGGACAGCTGGAAGGCAATCTGCACCCTAAAAAAATGTATTAAATCAATGTAAACTTTTGTTGTTAAGGCGTTTTGTTTTGCATTTAAATAATATAATACGCATATGAACGATATGTTGTAATAGTTTATTTGCTTACTTTTCGAGTTGTTATATGTTAGCTTTTTTTTTGAACGGCCAACAAATTGGAATCACTCACAGAACACTGGAGTATCATCGTGCCACCAGTGTTGTCACGCGATCATATTCCATCACCAAGTCACCAATTCAGGAGGAAACTTATAATTATGAGAAAACTCTCTTTGTGAGATTCGAACCCAGGACCTTATGACCCTTATGTCTTATCTCACCACCAAGATATCACTCGGCTATAATGCCTTGGGTAATTATATGTTAGCTTATATGCATGGTTTACAAATAGTGAAACTAGGCGATTATTTGTATCCATGTTAACTTTTATGGCATGGAAGTGCGAATCGGGACATGAAATCTTTGTGGCTTTAAGGTGGGCGGGGTGGTTCGTGATGGCCGTAACCATCACGACCATCGCCCCCACCCCATCACGGCGCGAGGCCAGAATTTCGTGACAGCCGTCACGGTTGTGAGAGAAGTAATAAAGGGGGTTGTTTGTTTTGGGATGAGGTGTGATGGTGTGACACACCACCCCGTGTATATGGGTGTGATGAAATGATAAAAATTGAGACGACACAGTCTAATTGGGTGTGACCCACCGTGATGACCGTGCCGCCCACCCTTATAACGCTTAATCTTCGAGTCTAAAATATGTGCATGTAGTAGCATGTGAGCATGAATGGTGTTTATAGTTGTAAATCATGTCATTTTTAAACAGTTTAAAGAAACCAAACAGTTGGTCGCCCCCGCCGCCGCAACGCGCGGCGGGTATAAAACTAGTTACATGACATTAGCTGGTATTATTAAACTATCAAAATACAAATGTATATGTATATTATAATAATAATAATAATAGCTTAGATAAAGATGAGACAAAATTGATGAACACAAACAAACAGAGACATAAAACCTTAACCAGCAAAAAAACCTTTTTCTTTTATGATCACAATCCACAAAACAAAGTCTGTTGTAGTTGTTTGTTTGTTGTTACAGTTGTTGTATGATCAACACCTGCTCCCCTCCCTGTTATCTTCTTCTCCAATCCCCCTCACCATTTCACATTTTCCTTCCACACACACATACATTCACGTGATTATTATTATTATTATTATTACCACCACCACTTCTCTTTCTTTCTTTAGGGTTCTTCATTACCTCCACCGACAACCTCTTTTATCCACAATTGCAACCAGATCCGGCTAATTCATCCCATTTCTAACCTGGGTTTCTTTCCAATTTTGATTTTGGTGGTTATTTAGCTTTGCCCACCAAGTGTTCGACGAAATTACTGTTGCTTTTGTAATGGTAATTAACGGTTGTTTACTTGTGGGTGTGTTCTCTAAGAGGTGTTTTAAGTTAAAAGATTGTGAATCTTGCTTAAAGTTGACTTCTTTTTGCTGTTGGATATATTAATTCAAGGGAATTAGGGTTTATCTACTCAGTTGTATTTATAGAGGGAATTGAAGTGAATTTGTAGCTGCAATTGGGTTTCTGCAACTGGGAATTGTGTTAAATTTATAGCTTAGTTATAGTTTATAACATTCTTGAATTTAAGTGGGAGTTTCAACTTTAAAGGGTTTTGTTGATTGTATAGTTTTGGATTGGGATATGTTTTGTTTGGCAGAATAATAGTGGTGGTGGTGGTGGTTACGGGGATTTTGGGTTAGCGAAATGCCTCCGTCACCGGCGATCAGATGCTCTCCGGGAAGGGAGCCGAGAGGCGATAAGCACAAAAGAGGGCGTAGTCTTGAGAGTGTAATACTGGTGAAACAAAGAGATGATGATCTTGCTTTGTTCAATGAGGTGCAAAGTAAAGAAAGAGATAATTTTTTGCTTGAGGCTGGTGATGATTTTGAAGATATTTTCGGTAATGGTTTTGTTGTCTTTAAGGAATTATTTTTATATTAAGATATGTTTTCGTTACGGAATGAATTTATAGGTAGAGAAACGCAAGAACCACGTAAGCACTTGTACATAGTGATTTAAAAATATAATGTGGGAGAGAAGGAGAGAATGAGAGATGGTTATGCGATTACGCAACTGCCTTACGATTAATATTAGTGATTAAACTTGTACACGTGTTTATATGGTTCTTGCAACTATGAGTCTATGACTGTTTGGATGAAGATAACTGTTTATCTGCTTATTTTAGTGTGCAATAATTTATCATCAAGCTGTTTGAGGTTGCTTGTTTCAAATTGATTTCTTGGTGGGTTCACAATTATAGTTTTACTCTAGGATAAACTAAGTTGTTTCCAAGGCATAAGTGTAGGCATGTGTTGTTTTAATAATAAAAAAAAACCCAATTTCCAAACAATCTTTGATTATCTGATTATTTATGGACGTTGTACCTTTTGTATCCTTCGATAATCTGAAATTGCCAGACACTAAACAACTGATCCTGTGATAATCACAACTTTAAACAACAGATGCAGTGATGCACATCCAAACACTATTTCCTGCAACCGTTTTGTTACAGCTGATTATCTTATAACACACAGTAACTTTTAATCTGCAATGCCAATAGATTACATATAGAGACACATCTTATCAGATCTTCGTTTTTTTTTTAAATTTTAAAAGGGAAAGTAGTAATAACCTTAGTTTGAAAAAGCGTAACTGAGGCGCACCTAGGCGCGACCTCTGGCCCCTTTTCGCTCAGCGCTTACACATTTTCCAAGAAGCGCCCCTGAGGCGCTTGCCTCATGTACCTGGGGTATTTTCTGCATAAAAGTGTTGTACGTTGGGTTTTTGGGCTTCTACATCAGTACATGTAGGTAAAATGATATAAAAACCTTACTTATAGCTATATATTGGGTAAAAGAAACTAAAAACCTATAGGATATATATGGGATATATAAAAAAAATTATATAATTAGCTTGCGCCTCAGGTCTGAAAAGCCCACCGCTTTTGCGCTTGGCGCCTTGCGCTTAGAGCTCGGTGCATTTGTGCGCGTATCTCTTTTTAAAACCAAGGTTACAACTATTAAATATTAATTTTATAATTTTCTTTTTGCAGCAAATAAGTTGCAGTACTTTTCAGATTATAAGCTTGGGATAAACATTCCTGCTCGAGGAGAAAGCAGTGATCTACTCCATGCAGAAGAGGAGAAGAATGATTATGAATGGTTGGTAGTTACATGCTCTTTTTGCGTTTTATTTATTATGTTAGCCCTGAACAATGAAAAACCAAGAAAAAGAATAATTAATATACATAGGTCACCCAAATATTTGAAAGTTTTTACCAAGACTGTCCAACTATTTAAACAACTTTTGATACCACCCAAGTATCAATTTGGTTTCATTTATGCTGATTCAGGAAAAGAATATGCTGGAAAACTATAAAATAACAAAGTTTTACTAAATTAGATGGATTTTTGAATATTTTTTTTTAGTAGATTCTATGGCTATTTTTGTTCAACTCTAGAAAGCAATGAAACTATTAATTCAGGGGCATTTTGTCGTTTTACAATTTCCCAGCAAGTTTTTTTAGCTGAAATTGATGTAAACGAAACAAAATTTATAGTTGAGTTGCCTCTAAAGTTGTTTTAATATTACGCTGACCTATATACACATCGTCACAAAAACGAACATGAACTATATAATTATTGTTTCTTTCTTCTTTGATTCCATGATGATAATTTCCTTAGTTTGTGTCTAATTTTTTCCCCATAAAATCAAAGGTTATTAACTCCCCCCGATACACCTTTGTTTCCATCATTGGATGAGGAAGTGCCACAAGTTAAAGTTGCACAAAGGGGTAGACCTAGGACTCAGCCGATTTCAATTTCAAGATCATCGACTGTAAGTCATCTTTATTGGTTATGCATGTCGATATTTGCTTTTGAGTCTTTAAAGCCATACTCATATTTGCAAAATGAACCATCTTTCTTGGTATAATGAAAAAAGAAAACAAAAACCAACTCTTTATAATTTGCAATAATAGGCGGTTTTGGACAAGAAAGTACCAAGTACATGTTTTTTTGTGGAGGTGGCAAGATGGGTTGCGTGGTTATTAGCTCATATTCAGTACTTGTGAAAATGGATGGTTTGTCTGACCCAAAAAACACTTTTTTGTCCATTTATGTCCTTTCTATAGATGATGAACGTGTTAATAATAATGTGTGCAAACACAGTATTAGACTATTAGTACAATAAAACTGTAAATCTTTGTAAAAACAATTTAAGAGTTTATATACGCTAAAATTAGACCTTTGGCGACCAGTTGCTCTTATAGCTTAGTTATTTTATCCGTTTGAGATAAAACACAACCCAAATTGGCCCGTTTTAAGTAAGTGGGTCGAAATTGCCATCTATACTTTTCCATATTTACATGTCCACTGTTTTTTTTGTTTGTTTTATATTTTTTTGATTAGTTGATTTGCTAAATTGTATTTACAAAAACAATATTATTACAATAATAATCCAAGTTTTTGAATAAAAACGATTTAAGAGGTTGCACACCCTAAATGAACTTTCAACATGTTTAACCTATCTTGAGATAAACCACAAACCAAATCAACACATTTAAATTATCGTTATTGTCTGCTCTCTGTTTCTTGGTTTATTACCAACTCTAATTTCTTTGGCAATAAAAAAGCCACATACAATAATTTGTGAAATCTATATTTTTTAGATGGAGAAGAGCCATAGAAGCAGTAGAGGCAGTGCAAGCCCGAACCGTGTGAGCCTATCTCCTCGATCTCACAATAGCCCGTTTGAATCTAGAGGTGTCCGTGCCATGTCAGCACCTAGTGCTAGTCCACCTACCAATTTAAAGACTGCTACCTCACCACTTAGATCATCTCCACCATCTCGAAAACCTGTAGCACCCGTTCCACGGGCTTCCACACCGCCTCCACGAAGATTAAGTACAGGGTCTAATAACAGTACCCCAGGCTCGAGGGGCAGTAGAGGAAATTCACCTTCAACAAAGGTCAAAGCATGGCAGTCAACCATTCCCGGTTTTTCCTCCGAGGTCCCACCAAATCTCAGAACCTCATTGGCAGATCGACCCGCTTCGTTTGTGCGAGGGTCCTCACCGGCTTCTAGAAGCAGCAGACAATCTATGTCCCCGACAGCTTCAAGAAGCATCAGCTCGTCTCATAGTAAAGGTTCAGTTGGGTCTTCTGCTGATGATGACATGGAATCTTTTTCTTCTGTTGTTGTCAGTGGTGGCACACAACGGTTAAATTCAAGAAGAGTTGCTGGCTTACAAATTAATAATAAGAAGAAGCCACATCAGCAGTTTTCAAAAAAGCCGAACAGCATGGTTTCTTCTAGTTCAGCTCCCAAGAGATCTTTTGACCTTGCACTCAGACAAATGGTATGTTTACTTCTTAAATTTCTTCTTAAGTAGTATGTTGCACATAGTTGTTAATAGCAACCATAGCGCCCGCTATATCGAATAGCGTAGCGACGAAATAGCGAGATTTTTCTATTTTTAGTATTTTTTTCTTATTTTTTGGTAAAATATACATATAAAACATCTCTAAAAAGTTCTTCTAGTGTATCGCTAAACATGAAATAGTGCCTGTTATTTCATCACTATCGCTATGTAGCATATCGGTAGCTTGTCGCTACCGTCTGCTATTCGCTATTTACAACTATGACGTTGCGGTTTTAGAGTATCTATCCTAAATATCTTCATATTATTGTAAATTCTTTTTGTTCTTTTTTCTTGAATTTTTATTTTTATTTTTACTTTTATTTTTTAGGATCATAGAAAAGGTCATCAGAATATGTTCCGACCATTACTCTCTAGTGTCCCAAGTTCAACTTTTCATGCCGGGATATCAAGTTCCAATCACAATACCATGATTTCAAGAAATTCTTTAGCTACAACTAGTAGTGATGCAAGTTCTGGGCTAGGTTTAGGCGGGGTACATGAGCCCGAACCGGGCCCAGATGATGTAAAAGTTCAAGATCCTGATGTTAGTGATGAAGTGTTTGAGATGGAGAAAGACGATGATGGTTTGAATGAATTATGTGATCCAACAACTTTGACTGCTGGTTTGAGTGTTGATGGTATTAGGGAAGTCGAAAGTCAAACGGGTTTGTTAATCTGTTCAAGATGCGGGTGTTCGTTTTCTCCAATTGGATTGGAAAACGACACTAATCTTTGTGGAGAATGCATAGAGTCGTATTCACCTTTGATCATTGCTGACCAGGTAAACGAATCAGCTACAGCAGTTGACCCTCAAGTGGCTGTAGTTGAAGTCAAACCCCCATCTAGTCAACACGACGATCTTGTCAAAGATGGTCAAAGTACATACGGGGAGCCAATTTGGAACTTTTTACCACAAACTTCTCTTTCTCGATCACAGTCAGAAGAATGTGACACAAAGCAATTCACCCATGACATGGTTGACTTTTCAAAATCAAAGGTTGACTCTTTAGAAGGTGCCGGAATTTCATTACTGCTAAAAAGGTCAAATAGCATTAAGGGTACGGTTGTCCGGAACATGACTTTTTCAGCAAGCAGTATTTCATACGATGATTTTTCCTATGTTAGAGACAGTACAAATAATAGCATGAAAAGTATGTCGGTTTCGTCTTCTGTTGACTTTTCTGGAATCAACCGCCATTCCAGTACCCGTTTACAACGGGTATCGAGTAGCACGAAGTCTGAAATTGAAACGTACAAATTTGACCTTAATAATGCAAAGCATAACTGCAGTGGATCATCATTGTCTGGTACTTCAAGCCATGCTTGCCATAATGAAGAAAATGACACTTTTACCCCTGAACACAACAATGGGGATGACTTTGACACGTGCCCGGCTCAAACCCTTGTTGATTCTGAGGAATCGTTATTAAGTGATTCTTCAAAAGTTGAAAAAGCTGCTGAATTCCAAGAAATTGAAGGCTCTGGTTGTGATGATGCACGTGTTTTAGAGACTTATACTATGGAAGATTGTACCGATGTTGATAAAGTTAGATCGGATGCAATTTCTGGAGAATTTGATCAAACGGGTCAGGTTTCTCCTGGTTTAAAACGTGACGGGTCACTAAGTTCAACAAGCCACAAAGACGAATTGCAAGAAGTTGTTTCTGATAAGGACCATGATACCGCTGATCCTACAAGCAACATTATCGGTACGTATTTTATGAATAAGTTTTTCCGAAATTTATAAGTTATTGGTCTCCGAATTTTTAATGAATGATAATACGTTTCGTTTGTTGTAGAAGAACCGGTCGTTTTGGTCAAACACAAAGGCGAAATGAGAAAAAGTTTGACTTTAGAAGAAGCGACAGACACAATACTCTTTTGCAGCTCAATAGTCCATAGTCTAGCGCATAGTGCCGCAACTATAGCCATCGAGAAGGAAACAGAAGCTCGTTTGGAGCCCGTGGATGATATCGGTTCTTGGCCGCTCATTCCCGCTACCCGTAAATCTGATATCGGGAAACCAGAACTTCAAACTCAAACCGCAACAAAACGCCCATCAAAGTCTCTAAGGTCCAGACAGAAAAAAGAGGCGGAAACCGACCCGACAAATGGCAAAAACGCCACGGAAACTCAAGGACAAGCGGGTCAGGCGAAACCCCGTATGGTCGGGGTTCGGGAGTTGAATGATGGAGAGAGTAAGAAACCTCCAATGCTGGAATCGAAATGCAATTGCATAATAATGTGAAGGTGATATGTTGCTTGCTCTAAAGAGTTGTATATGTATATTTGGTGAAGTGTAAAGGTTTAGGTTGACCGTTGACGGATATTAGTATTGTTGTATGGGTATTACTTTTTTTTTACACGTAAACAAGAAGCCCGTTGTTGATTTGTGTTGTACATTCGGAATGTGGTTGTTCTCGGGCTATATTTGTAATTTTATTCAGATGGAAAGTATTAATAATATTTGAGTTCAATTTATGTCATTTCTACTTAATCTTGTTAATTTTTTTTATAGAAAGAGAAGCATCGTTTTGGGTTGATCAAAGTCGCTATCATTTCAATTTCACAATGTTAAAAGGGGGAAAGTGTTGAATTTACTAAGATGGTTTAACGGTTCTTCTAAAAATAGACCGGATAAAGTTTTTTAATACGCTGCTAAATATATAGTAACATTTTGGCCCCACTCATTGTGGTATATAATATAGGGGTGTAATCGAGCCTAGCCGAGCCAGGCTAAGCTCAAGCTCGAACTTAAACGAGCCAGCTCGGCTTGGCTCGACTCGTTTTTTTGATCGAGCTGAAAAGCTGAGCTCGTAAATGTTCTAGGAGACATAGTAAAAGCATAGTTAATATATATTTAAAAGTTTTCATTGTTGTGAAATACTATTGATATATGAAGAAGGTATCTAGGAGACATAGTAAAAGCATATTCGGTGGACAGAGGCAGAGGGTGGCAGCACATCAGCAGCATCAGCATATATATCTTTGAATATCCATTCATTCATTATATCATCCAAAACAAAAACCCTTACGTTTCCATTTTATTTCTTCCTTTATTTTAAATTTAAATTTTAATCATACATACCCAACAAAGAAAGAAAAAAGAAGAAGAAGAAGATGAGATGGTTATGTGACATGGTGAGTTCATCATCATCATCATCATCATCATCAACGTTAAGGCTGTTGACGTCAGAAAATTCAGTACAATCGTCATCAGGTGGTGGTAGTGGTAATGGTGTGTATATTAACTACGCTCTCTTCTCTGCATTCGTTGCCTTTGCTCTTGCTCAATCATTCAAGGTCTTCATCACCTTGTACGTACCTTCTTTATTTTCCTTCATTATTTACTTACACCTCTATTATTATTATTATTATTATTATTATTATTAATTATTATTATTATTATTATTATTATTATTATTATTATTATTATTATTATTATTATTATTTGATCGAGACTCTTATGACCTCACCTTTACGTCATAACTATTAGCTTTAGCTTGTGGATCATAACAGTGGCGGATCTAGGGATTTTATTCTTATGGATTCTGGTAGTCAAACTTTCATAACCATACGTTGGAATTTTCGAGTCGGTTCCCCGAAACATAATAAAGAACTAAATCCCATATCGAATTTTCATTAGCATTAACTTAAAGAAATTAATATTCACAATTACAAACTCATAAACTTATTAATAGATAGCTCCTAAGAATTTATCTTAACAACACAAAAATATAAGATTTTGATTGTGAGTATGTTGTTTTTTGTGGCTCAAGTCATTTGTGAACATTTTTCCATGTGAAATATCACAATATTGAACTTAAAAAAATATAAGATTTTGATTGATTAAGTCTATTTTTGAGAACAAGATAAGATAAAGTTAAGATCAAGATTGTATTCAACTTAAAAAAAATGAAAACTACACTATTCATAATATACAGTTAAAGTTACTAAAAAAATAGCTAAAGGTTGTTTTGAGAGCTTTTTACACCGACACATAGATGTTGATTTCTCTAATTTTGCCGTGTTCTTATGAGCTTCTACAAATCAGCTTTTATGACACTTGATAATCCCAAAATATGGACTTCAATTTATTTATGTTAAATAGTCTAAACTGTTTTTTACACATATGTAATGCCTCGGTTTTCAAATATTTGAAAGTGATTGATTGATGGTTTGTTTATAGTGCATATACATTCATCCTAAGACTCTTTCTTATTATCATTTGCTAGATATGCAGGTACAGGGAACACCGCTGGGACCCTAAGCGCCTTTTAGGCTCTGGTGGCATGCCTTCGTCGCATTCTGCAACAGTAACCGCTCTTGCCGTTGCTGTTGGTTTACAAGATGGTGTAGCTGCTTCAACCTTTGCTATTGCACTCATTTTAGCTTGTGTTGTATGTTCTTTTGTCTCCACTATCCTTTTTTATCATTTCACAGTCTATTTATTCAAGGGATGATGATGTGTAGATAAGCCACCAATGTTTTCAAAAGTTTTCATTAAGGCCACCAGTTATATATTTAGTTTCGGGTTTATGCTGATTCCAGTCGATAATCCACGCATGTTTTCAAAAGTGTTTTTATATTTGGGTCACCTTAAAGAAAGTTGATTACTTGCCCATGCCATTATATCGTAATTTAATTTGTATTTCGTGATTCTAAGCATGAAATTCATGACAGGTGATGTATGATGCGACTGGTGTAAGATTGCAAGCTGGGCGCCAAGCAGAGGTTGATTTCTCTTATTTCAACAGTTTGTACAAAATTTTACCGAATTTAGTAGACTTGACATATAAAGTCATTGGTCTATCAAACAGTTGCATAAACTCTGGCATCTGGTATATATTTCATTATTAAATGCCTAAAATTGTAACATTTTCAGGTTCTGAATCAAATCGTGTATGAACTTCCTGCCGAACATCCCTTGGCTGAAAGAATGCCGTTACATGAACTTCTTGGTCACACCCCTCCCCAGGTCCGTTTTCATAAATTGGCTGATTTGATTTGTGTTTTATGTTAAACCCGTCAAATGGTTCAAATTGAAAAATTAGCTAAAATGGGTATACGGGTTATAAACACAGTGCAAGTCACGTAAAGTTAACGTTATTGCATACAACCTCTTAAATTGTTTTACTCGAAAGATTTGGGCTATTATTAAATCGAGCTAAAAAGGGAACAGGTGAAATGGGTTATTACTTAATTTGACATTACAAAGATTTATTCAATAATAGTGATGTGAGAGTGATTACTTAATTTGCAGGTAATTGCTGGTGGCTTATTGGGAATAATGACATCAACAATCATTTTCTTGATCACAAATTCTGGTAATAAGGCTTAAATTCTGCATCAAGAAAATAAAAGTTTCAAAATCTTAAATCTCAATGTGAAGATGGAGTTGCTTGTTTGAATTTTTTAGGTACTATGTAATTGTAAATATCAAGCTTTTTTTTATTTATTTATTTAGTTGTTTTTATTGTAGATGTGGTTGTTATTAAAAACCCCTAATATTTTCATATTAAAAGTTGCCTTTTGATTATGTTAATAGAATATAGTTTATTTTACTCATTCAAATATATAAAAAAAGATGAGTGTAGGTTTTAAACCTTTTATATTTCACCCAGTGTTGCAAAACTCGGTTTGGGCTTGTACTCGGCGACTTACCCTGAAGCGAGTACTCGGCCTAATCGAGGGAGTACTCGGGGGTCAAATCGGCCTAGGCTGGGAGTACTCAGCCAACTCGGCTATACTCGGCGACCTACCCTGGAGCAAGTACTCAGGGAGTAATCGGTCAACTCGGCCTTGTTTTGCAACAGAGATTTCACCACAAGGACATATTGAGACTTGAATAAGGTTTACTTTTTAAAAAATAATCATTATCATAAATTTGTAGATATAATGTAGGGGTGTTCATTTATCCGAAACCGCATACCTAAAACCGACCCGATGCCACCTGACCTGAGAAACTATCATACCCAAATAGAAACTTGCTTAAAAGTACCAAAATGATGCAAATATTAATGGTCTTGCACTTCAAACCTCAAAACAACATGATGCCAACTATAACATAAAAAAAAAAACTATAACTTGAGTTACCTCATATACATGAATAAAGACAGGCTCATGTTGAATCCAATTGCATTCTCATGCTCAAAATTCTGCTGATAATACAGACAGAAGCGCGGTATAACATGGAAATTTCAAGAAATACCAGTTCTTGAATTTGACTGTAAATTACGGAACAAAATAACAAATAAAATCAATCGGTTGTGGTGAATACGGTTGTTCTTCCTAGTACAAAGAGAACGAGTGACAACTCAATGAAGAAGATTGTGTTTATAAGACTTCGGTCAACTGTCCAACCGTACAAAGTAATGCCACCCGGATTGTTCTGCAAATACATAACTGCAAAGAAGTTTAGTATTACTGTTGTATTTATATGTACACATACAAAGATACGCGTAAATCATTTATTTATTTCAAGATGGTTCAGAAATTCTATCAAACAAAACTGTTTTCGGATCAGCAATAAAAATAAAAAAAATAAATTTATTTTTTTTACTTACGGAATGCTTGTCGCCTGTGGTAAGAAGACAAATAAGATGTGAGTTGTGCATTTGTAGGCAGTGGAGTGTAATTCATAGCTTCCATATCACTTTCTAAAGAAACCGATCTTGATAACGCAGTTGCAGCCTCAAAATTTCCATTTATATTCGAAAACCTCATTTGAGACATATCATCTGCTCCACATGAAGCTAAAGCATGCCACCTACTTGCTAATGATGCAAGTCCTTGTGCCCTGTGGGAGATCTTTGCTGCAGCATTTAAGCAAAAAATTACTCCCACAACCTGTGCGATTGAGGACACCTGCCGAAAGAGAAGCGGAATTTTATATAGGATAATTAGCCCCTTATGTCTGTGCCTGTGCGCATATAATGTATATATGTGTGGCCATCGGGGGGCAAAAGTAATGTTGCACTAGTTTTAACGTTATTTTACTAATTTCGTGAAAATAATGTTAAAAATGATAGACGGTTAATCATGCATCATGTGGTGTCGTTGATAGCCAAAAGACAAAAGGGGTACATGCACCGATCGGGTTTGTCCCGATTGCTAAGTGTTATGTGCCTTATGTCCAAGGCTTGATACAAAGCCACTATCGAGCCAGGGGTCTCACTGGAAGCAGCCTCTCTATTCCCACAGGTTAGAGGTAAGGTTGTCTACATCTTACCCTCCTCAGACCCTACCTTAGCTTTGCTATAGGTGGGATTAACTAAGTATGATGATGATAACACAAGCAGCCTTCGAGTTTTGAATTCAATATATTCATTCAGTACTTTTTTGCTACAACATATGTAATATCAAACTTAAGTGCTACTGCTACAACATATAAATTGAACTTACTGCAAAATCACCACCATTTATGAATGTGACTTTATCCCTAAACTCTGTGATTTGGAACAAAGTAGCAAACTGGCTAGATGTGACCACTAAGAACACAAGAAGAAGATAAATCCGAAACCGGTGGCTTATCTTTGACAAATGATGGCGTAAACGTGCATGTTCTTCAATAAATACTAAAACATCAGTTTCTCTTTCCAAAAGATTGGCATAATCATCAAAGTGTATAATTTGTAGATTGCAGACCAAATGGAACACTAAACATGATGATAAGAAGATCACTGTCACATACGTCCATGAGAAAGTCAAAGCTACCAAAACGCCACAAGATCGCCACCATGACTCGTGTGTCATGTACATCATGCGGATAACTTCACGAGAAAGTTTTAAGATAAGACATGGAAGAAACCACAATACTAGTGCTCGCTTAGATTCCTGTAAAGCCATTACAAGTTTAGATATTAGTTCAGTATTGAAATCACTGCAAAAAAAAAAAAAAAAAAAAGATTCAGACAAAGAACACACAGTCATCTGGTCAAATTGTTTTAAAGATTAGTATAGGTCTCAAGCATGTTAAGATTTAAAATAATCAAATACAAAATGTATTAACATTTGATGACTTACTAGCATTTTTTTTATTGATTTTGACCCCTTTTATAAAAAAAAAAAAAAAAAAAAAAAAAAAAAAAAAAAAAAAAAAACTGTGGTGAAACTTTATGAGGGGATTAAGGGATGTTTGGATGTCCCTTTTTAAACTGATTATGGTGACTCCAAGAATCTGAATATCATAATCAATTGATTAAAGCTAGAGAAAGGCAGGTGATTTTATATTTATTTAAGTTACCAAACTTCTGACAAAAAACTTCTTGTGTTTCAAACCTGATCAAATTCATTGGAACAATATATTAAAGAACAGAAGCATAAGAATCAACTTTATGCCTAAATTTACCATAGTCACCCTAATTATTATCAACAACATTTTTCAGTAAAACATGTTTTTTTTTTTCTATAATGGCGAATTTCTTTAATCCTGTCATATATGGGACTTGAACCTAATCTAAGTGTTACTATAGGCTTTGAATTGGCGACTGGACAACCAACCAGTGGCAAAGCTTGACCCGAGACTTCGGGGGGTCGGAAATCACTGGTTTCGGGGGGTCGAAAACCAGTTTCGGGGGGTTGAAACTGTATATAACAAAAATTTCTATACGGATACTATATAATCGGAACTTCTGAGCGAAAATTCAGGGGGGTCGGCCGCCCCTCCCCGTCCCTTAAAAGCTACGCCCATGCCACCAACCCCTTGGCCCCTGTCTTGATAATAGTTTTGCATCAATCCTTGGACATAAGGTACATAACACCAAGCACTCAGGGCAAAGGCAGATTGGTCATGTCATCAACCGCTTTTAACGCTATTTTCACAAAACAAGTAAAATAACGTCAAAATTAGTGTAATTAAACTTTTGCCCCACTGGGCCCACACATATATACATTATAAGCGCACACCACAAGCACGGCATAAAAAAGAGCCATATATGATGGTTTTAAATTTTTAAAAACTTACATAAATCTTGTTCACATACTCCCTTGAAAACCTTTGAACATAACCATTATACTGATCAACAAACAAAAACTTCCTAATCCCATATTTCCTAAGGTTATATGAAAGACAAAACAGAGCAGAAGCAGCCAAAGAAGCATGTGAAGACACAACAACAAGCTCAAAGCCTTGAACTTGATAGAGGTCACATTTCAAACAATTGGTAGGCATTAAAAGTACTCCAACAGGAACCACAATTCCAACCATAACAAATGTTACCCATGTAAACCCATATTGTAATACTGAAGATTGGTTAAATCCCAACAATAACATATAAAAATCCAAACTTTGAAGACACCCATTTAGATCATTACTCATATCTTCATCTTGGTGGTGTTGTGGGTCATTTTGTTTTAATAAAACAGGGATTTGGTGTTCTGATGTAATGTGATCTGACATTAGTGGAAAAAAGTTATGGGTTTTGTGTCAAAATTGGATCTTGTTTGAACCATGAAAAATTTGAAGGATTGAAGGATGGATGAATATGGTGACAAGAAGAAAAAAACTGCATTGTTATTATTGTTATTATTATTAATAATATTATTAATAATAATATTAGTATTATTGAGGGAGGGGTTGTTTAATAATAATGTGGTTATATATTTGGAAAGGTTGCGATTGTCTTTATCTTAAAGATTGAAATTTCTTAAATTAAATTATGAGTTATGACATCGACTAGTCGACTATAAGGGGTAACATAAATACATAATCATTCATGATTGATTATGATAATACTCTTATTATAATTTTTATAAAAAAAATATGTTTGTATTTTGTTTTACGTAAAATTCGACATAAAAATAGATAGTTTATGTGGTCGTAAACTCTAGTTCCTATACGTATTGATAAAAGAGAAACGCATTATAATAGAAAAAGTTGATTTTGAAAGTAACGGAAAGACGGGCATTTATTATTAAAAAGTAGACAAAAGCAAAATAGTCAATCAGGAGACGCTTAGCAGGATCGCCGGTTAAGATAGCTAGAGCTTAATTTGTAGAAAATCTTGGGATGAAGTACATATGGGTCCACGTAATAGTAAGTCATATTGAAACACGTGTGAAATGTGGGCTAAATTAGCCGACGGCTAGGATTTAGTCCTTCGTTTTTAGTTGCCGACTAAGTTTAGGCCCCGTTTTTTTCATCTGTCAGCTGAGTTAGCCTGTGTTTTCAACCACCGAGCGCCGACTGAATTTAGTTCGCGCTTTAGATGTATCTTTTTATTGGTCTTTTTATGGGCCACATTGTGTTATTTTAAGGTTTTATGTTAGCTAAATTTTAGTCGTCTGATACAAGTTAGGCCATGTTCAGTATCGTTGGAATGGATTTGTTGTCTATCTTTTAACGGCTAATATGCATGTCTATTATGATAATATTCAAAGTCAACTTGTTTATTTTAGTGGTTTCCTTGTATAACTGCTAATATGCATGTATATTCTAATAATATTCAAAGTCAACTTGTTTATTTTAGTGGTTTCCTTGTATAAAAGTTATATGAGATTTTTCTAAAGTCTTTACATTTTTCAAGAATATATAATCATATTGAGATAAAAAAAAAGCTTGTTTCATGGATTGTAACGGAATCAAAATTGGAAATCCTGTGGGAACTATAATTTGTTTTGGAATTTGGGCGTGTTCATTCACAGAATGGAATGAAATCTCAATGGAAATCAAATGTAGATTTCCTTCCGTTTGTTGTTCAATTACAATTTCTTTTGCTGAAACGAACAACACAAAAAATTGAATGTACATTCCAATTCCAATTCTATCCGAATTACACTCCATTCCATGAAACGAATGCTACATTAGAATTAGCAAAAGAAATCAAAATTTTAAGAGACTGAATTTAGAATTAGATTTCATAATAAACTGGAATTTAATAACTTGAACTTCCTTTAGTTTCTAGGAGTAAAATGTTAAATTCGTCTCTAGGGTTTGTGCACATTTGCAGTTCAATCCATATTTTACGAATGATCACTTAAGGTTTAACAAATCCTGCCATTATCATCCAATTTGCTAACTCTGTCTAAATTTATGTTAACTCAGGGTTTACTCTTTGGGTGACCCCAACCTTGGTTAACGTTAAATTTTGGTGGAGCTGCTCAAATCTCATGGATGATTTTAACATTTTATCCGATTTCTCAAATCAAATCTCATAAAAAATACGCCAAAAAAAGGTCGTTTGATGATCAAATTACCACCTTAAAATACAACTATGGTGTTGTGACATTATAATTAGTATAACTACCAAAACCAAAACAGCCCTATAGAAGAAATTTACATGTCACTATATAGTCCAACAAAATTCAAAAACTTGGTTAAGCACAGGTAACCACAGGTGTGATCGTAGGAGCTCAACTTGTGCCGGTGGTTTGAGACATAACCCTGCTAGGGGAATAAAAAGGTTTGGTCCTACCCGCTTTTAGAGGTGATCGCAGACTTGAGTAGGTCCATTACAAATTGCATGTTTCTGTACTCCGCATTTTGAGGGTTGAACTGGACAGCTGCCAACAATGAGGGCACCAAAAGTTTCTATTTATTTGCTTTACGGGCAAGAAATCGCTCCCGGGCTGCTTGTACTCTACTGCTGGAGTCATCAATGGGACCCACATTGCTTACCTCTTTCTTGGGAATATTCGAAGTTTCTTGTGTGTTCTCCTCCATGGGCTGGTTGGATCCGCCACTGCTTCCAAAATAGTAACAAAACTATTAAATATAGATATGCAGGCAAAATGAGCCGGTCAGGAGGGTTGGATAGCAGGTTTGGATTTGGGATGAACGGGTCACAGTTTACAAATAATCAATGTATTAATTATAGGGTTGTATTGTGTCATAAGAAAGAAACTTTGGCCAAATTTCAACCCGTTTGACATGTTCCCTGTTTACCTCATTTTTTCATTTGACTTGTTCAGTTGTTTGAGATAAAACACCAATCCCAAATTAACACATTTTCAACTTTGGCCAAATTTCAACCCGTTTGACATGTTCCTTGTTTAGCTCATTTTTTCATTTGACTTGTTTGAGATAAAACACACATCCCAAATCAACACATTTTCAACTAACTGTTGAGGTTTGTGCAATGACTACTGATCGTGTACCTACACAGGTGGGTGTTTGTGCATATATACATGTACATGTATATCTACACTTCGTCCATCTAAAAATGATGATCAACAGATGCCAGTTTTGACCTTAATGTGTATATTCAATGATAAGGGTAAAATAGGAAAATAGTAACGGTCTAATTTTTTATGTCAGTTTTGGGACGAAGTATGGATATGTATATACATGTGTTATGTATATATGTGGTCCCAAAATTAATGTTTACAACACTAATTTGATTTGTACCAAAATTAATGTCCGCTTGTGATAGGATTAATCCATCTATCATTTCTAAGAAGGAAACGGATGTTATTCATGTGTATTCAATGAGGGGTAAAAGTGTCATTCCTAAACGTGGCTAAGTATCATGTGCGAATTAGTATAAATAATATAGAATACACTGTATTAGTTGGTTATAATTTTGGTTAGACTCGTGGCTCCTGATTGGAGAGAGGGCTTAGCCCTGGTTGTTACTACAGAATATTCTAGATAATAAAAGTTCCCGCCCTTTTTCTATTTCCTCTGTTTCATTACTGTTCCATTCATTTGCTCTTCATTCACACATAATTTCATAAACCCTATCAGCTTGCAATAGAGAGTTATAAATTACTAAGACACAGTTTAGACAAGAGATTGTCTGGAATATTTATGTACCTGAGTTTGTTGACATTTAGTTTCTCAAGCTTCTGCAATATTGGGGTAACCCATCGCATCTCTACTTCACAAACGTTACGCATAAATGGGCGTGAAGTAGAAATAAGTTCATGATATACAACATAATTTGGAAGCATGCCTTCCTCATCTTCCCGCAATACAGAAGATGGGTGCACCTAAAAAGCAAAAAAATAATAACAAAAATTTAGCTTATAGTTACCAATTTACCGTCATCACTACATATAGAATGACAATGACTTGGGTAAAGATCCCATTATGTACTTAGAGCATCTCCAACCCAAGGTTTGGAGTGGTCCGTTGGAAACGGACGAGCATGAGTTAAGCATTGGAGGGGTTTGGATGTGTTAGGTCCGTCCGGTGGATCGGACCAGTCCATTGGACTTATGGTGGGGCCCGCATGCATGTATAAATAAATAAAAAAAATTCATTTCAAATTTTGAAATACAAATATGTTAATCGATAGAAAAAAAATTAATAAAAAAAATTTAACTGTTTAAAATTAAAAATCAAATATTATACAAACATAATTAAAAACATTACAGAAACCTAAATTGTATATTACATACTCATAAACCTAATTAAAAACATGATATTTGAAAAATAGTTGAACATTTTTTCTCAAAATATGTGCCGAAGTCAAAAGTTGCAATTTTCATGGGATGGAAGGGGTACTTTGGAAGGACTATTTGTACAAAGGCAAACTGCACTAAATAGAAACAAACTTCATAGTTTTACCCAGCTTTAGCAACCAACTTTAGAATATGTGTAGAAAACTAATGGAAATGGAAACAAAATATATCTTGATTGCTAGAATTAGTAAGTCTGTTTCTGTTTTGCAACCTAAACTGAAGTTGGTTGCCAAAATCAAGAAAAAATATAAAATTCATTTCCACTCAAGCACTTTGCCCGTTTGTAGATATATTATCATTTATTACCTGAACAAGCTGAGACTTGAAGCCAAGAGTTTTATAACCATTATGACGAATCATCCTTTCAGCCAGCTGGTTTGCATAGCCAACACAGAGAGACTTCCTTAAATTCTTATAATCATGCTGTCTATCTCTCCGTCTTTCCTTTCTTTTTACATCCAAGTTCCCTGATATAAAAACAAGGCTTAACTCCTACAGATCCTTCTAAAATATAAAATTTTCTTAAACATATTTCTAAACTTTCAGTATCATATTTTATCCTTACAAAACAGAAAGAAATATCATATCAGACCTCTGTGAAGAAGTAAATGGATACAGCGCATGATGTCTACTTCCTTTATTCACAGAAACAAAATGTTATACGTAATTGATTTATTTCATTTACAATAAAGTGAAGAAATATGACATTATGATTAGTTCAACTTTTAGAGGGGAAACTACGATATTATAAAACTTAGACGGGAGCATATGAAATTTCCTATAAATATATTGTTGTGTTTGACAAAGTTTCACCAAAAATAGTTATATATACTCTCCGTCCCAATTTTATGGCCAGCCAACAAAAGACACATTTTAAATTACGTACAGCTAATACAGCTTTTAGTTAACAAAACTTCATCTTTATGCTTGCATTTAAGGCACCAGTGACTTGCAAGGTAAAAGAGGAAAACTAGTAAAAGTAAAACTAGTTTTTTTTTTTTATTAAATGTTGACAATTATATTGGGACGAACACAAAACAGTAATGTGAACAATAAAATTGGGACAGAGTACTGCAGAACACCATTGCTTGATACCAAAGAAAAATTAGATTGTCCCCCTGTAGGAAGAATTTCAAACACAAACTATCCCTTTGTCCATAGACTATTAACTTTTGGTGCAAGATGTTGGAATATTTCAGATATTCGACCGGTAGTCAAACATACGCTGCAATTTGACACCGTATAATTTGAAAACTTGAGTAAAGACTTTGATTAAATAGATTATCTGTAACCTTAAAGTCACTTATGGCTAACCTTTTGCAACCTTCTGCATTATCTGAGACAACTGTTTACGTACATCTTTGGCAAATAGCATCCCCCGTACCTAAATATAACATGTCAACAAAGCATATCGTAAGTCATAAGCATTCCAGGCATGTGCCAAAATGCTTAGGCAAAGGCTCATACGTTCTTCCAGGCACAACAGAAGCACACGCTTCCGTCCAGGCGCAAACAAGGCGATTGCTTGATTAAGGCACTGAACCAGTCATGAATCAGACAGAACAGGCCTGAACCGGCAAAAACCAATACAAACTTAAGCTAGACCAACCCTGGTTTCCTTAGCCACAGGCTTGAGGTTCCTTCTTCTGGCCTGCACCACCTCCCCTTTATAGTCATCAGTGATCACCTATGCCAACTTTTCTTTGCATGGAGCAATGTTGGATGAAAAAATCAAATTTTCTTATTGATTGGACTTTGATTTAATAAAAATGATAGTAAGTTCATATCTGTTACAAATTAAGTTAAAAAGTACATACTTATATATTTACCCTTTAACTTTTTTTTATGCTTATGCTTAAATTATAATCAATAGACTATATATGAGAATAGCATTAATTTTCTAACTGCATAATATTTTTATCATAGTTGTGTCATAGAATTAATTTTGCATGCCTTTTTGTGCCTTGAGACATGCTAGCCCTTTGTGCCTTGCACCAACTTTTGACCATTATAACATAGAAATGAGAAATAGCACTGTATACACACAAAACTGTGTGTGGCCATTCTTACTTAGCAAAATAACTAAGCTTAACAAAAAAAAGGCTACCTGTAAGTTGTTGTCTTTGCACCAATCGATACTATAGTCAGTTTGGTCCCAGAGCTCATAAATCTGAAGTAACTGAATGTGATCACCCCATCCTGAACCATCGGGAAGGTCTGAAGGAGGATGTTTCCTCTTCTTGTCTGTGTTTTTACTGCATATAAAAAAATAACAGATTATCAATTTACAAAATGTTTTTTTTGCTTGGAATTGAATGCCAGTAATGAATTAAGGATACTATATAGCTACGGACCAACGAAAAAACTTACATCTCAAAACATAAAGTTAAACAAGCTGAACACCTTAATGATGCTACATATCTAAAAGCATAAGCGAGCTAAGCTACTCAGGCCGTGTTAGTTAAATGCTAAAATTGAGTTCGAGCTAAACAAGCTGCATGTTGAGCCCGAGATTAACTTGAGGCTCTCTTAATAAATGAATTTGAGCCTAAGCTATAGACGTTAAGCTGGATTAGACTTGAGAGCCTAAACAACCTTATATATAATTACAAGATATAATTGTATATAGTGTATTATAATATGCTAATACCTGTAAACATAATTATATTATAGAACTATATATAAAATATATAAAATAAACTTATATTATACAGATAATATTGGTCTAACAAGAAGCCAAGCTTGAGATGAAGTCTGCAAAATGAGTAATGAGCAAGCTCTTTGAGACAAGCGAAGCTTTAGCTCTCTTAATCTAAGAAGTCAAAATATTGCATCCCTATATGTATCTCAACACACAACTCCAACATAACTACTAATTCTACAAACAATACTAAAGTGTCTGGGAGATCACTTTCTGCTTATTCATGTGAAGTTCTACATTACCTATGATGAATATGCTAATCATCTCCATACACATTCTTCTAATGAAAACTGATAGTACATAAAAGAGAAGTACTGCTACACCCCATTGCCTACACTTGGGGAATTGAAAAACATAACTGGAAATAACTAACTACGCTAAAGACATAAAATTACTAATTACTAAAATGCATAAAAGAAAAAACATAGGTTAACTGCAAATCATGGGTGAGCATGGCTGGTTGTTCGTGGTGTGCCTGGGTTGTTCAAGCTTGGTGGGTGCCTGTGTGGTTCAAAATGACCCACCCGATTATCCTGCCGACCCCTTTGAGCATCGGGTGCCCAACGGCTGGCAATGAATTCGAATCACGCATGAGGTTGCTATCATCAACCCTGATCCTAAGTGTTGTTATTCATTTCATGCATGTTTCTCACTATCAGAAACTAAAAGATCCTCAATTCAATATACATCCTCACATCGATTCAATTCCACCATAATAGTAAGAAAATTTTATTTTTATAACATCCATTATAATGCATCTAAGTTACATGCTTGAAAGTATACCTTCGTCCAGGAAGCAATGTACCTTCAACTGATAGCATAGCAGCTACAGTCAAAGCTTGGGTCAAACAATCATACTCATTTGCCTCGATTAAAGTCCTTGCTAGCGAAGGTTCTAAAGGAAGCTCTATCACAAGAACATTAAACAGGTCAGTGGCGAAGGCAACCATTGTGTGATATGTCTAAATAATTCACTTGCTCAATTTTAGCTTTCAGATGTGGATGTTTTCTAGAAAGTCAAAATGGATGTGGTGTTGGTCAAAAATATAATATTTGTACAGATAGGATTGACCAAAACACCTTTTGTCCAAACTTTATTTTTTATTTTATTTTTTCTGTAATTAATGTGCCAAATATGATCATAAAAATCATTTTAAAAGTAAAACATTTTTTCATGAAATAATTTAAACAGTTTTATGCAATAAAAATACAATTAAGACAAATGTCGACGTGTTACCATATTAAACGTTTCTTTAATACATTATGTTTTTTTGTTTTAAACTTTGGATACATATATATACCTTTTTTGTTTTACACTTGAATAAGCTCATAATTAGATATTTAGATGGATCAAAATTGCCACCCCTGCTGTCTAACTTTCCTATATCTTTAAAAATTTAGGGATAATGCATTAGAAGGCCAGCCAAGTATTCAACTTTTTCCATTATGGCCACCCACACATTGAAAATTAGAATGATTATGCAAATATGCAATGAACCTTCAATTAAGAAAACATGCAATACCTGCCATAGTTTTTCCTATACTCGTGATGGTGCCATTCTCATCTATAGCATCAATCAGAAACAGTTGTTTAAGAGCATCTTGTAAAGACTCAACTGCATTAAAAATTATGAAGGGCCATTGTATCAGCTGGTGGAAAAACCTGACATATTTAGTGTGTAAGTGGGCCGATCCCTATTAAAAGCATGAGAATGGATGAACAATTACGAGCCAAGCTCAAGGTTTGTATGTACGAATGAACACACGGTCGAGTAACTAAACAACCCAATCTCGAGCTGTATTGAGCTCGGCCCAACTCATTTACACCTCTAAATTCATTAAGAGAGTGACACAAAGAAAAGGACTTACATGAAGGCGGATCAAGAAAATCAAATTTAAGAATATCAATATCAGGAAGGTCGAGTGATTTTAGATACAGGACACTTCCAGCTAGAGAAGACCGTTGTATTTCAGGCACAGTTGCCTCAAGCAAATTGTCATGGTAAACAGCCAACGGATATAAACGATAGCACTTCCCAGGTCTTGTTCGCCCAGCTCGTCCAGCTCGTTGGTTGGCTTGCACCCTGTAATTAAATATTTAGATAAAATTTAAATAATATACTATTTCCAATAGACGTGTTGTGATAACAAGATGAGGAATTTGTCGCAAGAACCTTACGGACTTCCGC
This sequence comes from Ambrosia artemisiifolia, assembly GCA_032199755.1. NCBI lineage: Eukaryota > Viridiplantae > Streptophyta > Magnoliopsida > Asterales > Asteraceae > Ambrosia > Ambrosia artemisiifolia. Next base: position 62,379,635 of record CM063519.1, read on the forward strand.
TAAAAGCGTACATAAATCTGTGGACTTTGTTTTTACATGATTAAATCCAACTTATACAGTATCAACGAAAAATTCCTTGTTCTTTTTGACAAATATTCCTTTTTAGCATGGTCAAGTCCCTAAACTTAATATATAGGACCTTGGACATAACCACCATAATAAGTTTAGGGACATAAGCACGCATATATAGAGTCTAGGAGCTTATGTATGAAGCAGGAGTCCATAAGGTTTTTCCTACGTTTGCCTGAATAGATTTAAGTCATGAAATGACGCAAGAACAAAGAAATGTGTGTGCGGTTGTTTATATATTCTAGAAACTTAAGAAAACCAAAAAATATTATGTTCTGTTGTATTGATTAATGATCAAAACATGAGAATATGTAGAGTTGTAGACATTGTAAACCAATCCCGAATGCTATCTAATTTGTATTGTAACCTAATCTAAGCTCATGTAGAATGACTGAATACTAAAATAAAATAACATAACTATTTTCTATCTAAAACTAATCTAGATATTAAGATATTAACTGATGATTGTCTATAACGATTAACGTCAGGTAGATCATGAAAACTAAACTCCAACAGATACCATGAATCATTACCTGCTAATCTGAACAACGTCGAGGGAATACATTCCGCTTGATGGATTATATTGACGTTGCTTCACATAACCAGAGTCAATGACATACCTATGAATTATAAAACAACATTCTAGAATCAAAACCTTGTTGCCAAATTGACGTAATTAGGAACTCTCTTGTAAGTGTGAAGTCACTTACACAACACCATCAACAGTCAAAGAGGTTTCAGCAATGTTTGTAGCCACAATAAAACGCCTACAATTTGGAGGCGGAGGACTAAATACTCGCACCTGCGGAATCATATATAAGACATATAGAAGAGATTACAACTAACTGTAAAACTGAAGTCACAAGAAAATTGGGAAAAAGTAACACACCAACACCAACAAAAGAATGAATAACAAAATCAGAGAAAAAGCTAAAGTAAATAAAAAAAACACATTAACAACTTGCCTGCATTTCAGGTGGCAAGGAGCCATGAAGCGGGAGGACTAATGCATCCATACAAGATCCTACCTCAAGACTTTGAATTTTTTCCTCCAATTTGGATACCAATTTCTCTATGTCATCCTAAGAAAAATTTCATCACTTTTCAATAGAAATAACAAAAGTATACCACAGAGAATATAAGTCATCACAACAAAAAGAAGATATTGTAAGACATGATCATGGTTTAAAAAAACAAGTGAGGCGTGCGCCTCGAAGCGCGCCTTGAGTTGAGGCGCTAAGAAAACGTCTCTGAGGCAGCGCCTCATGAGGTTATTTTGTACGTGCGCCTCGAATGGCCGAGGCGGTAAGTAAGCTTGTGCCTCAGGTGCGCCTCATGGGGCTGTGTGTGTTTTATATATGTGATTTTGATATTCGACTTTCTATGCCAATCATTTTATTTTTTATGTGTGTTTTTTATGTTTTAGACTTTCTTTGTCAATTATTTTGTTTTTATACGATATATAATTTTTATATTTAATCCCGCCCCGGGCTTACGATTCGGTTCGCCTCGAGGCTTACGCCTCGTGAGGCAAAGGGAAAACGCCTCGAGGCTTGACTCCGTTCTTTTAAACTTTGGACATGATAAATGAATTACCTGTCCAGTCATAAAAATCAAAATGTCTCCTTCAGGTTCATTCATGTGTATGTCTGTAACAAAGTTTACCAACATAAGAATCCAATAAGTAGCAAACTAGTATTTTAGCATAAAATAAGAGATAATAAAAATAAAAAATTGAATAGCAACAGCAGATTAAGAGAATATTTGGGATTGCTTATGTAAACAAGTTATGAGTTTGCAGCGTATGCTTATAATTTATCTCACTCTAAGGGTGAAACTGTAATTTTAAATGCACCAAGAACAATCAGTTGGAATAAACAGGCTCAAACCGCTTGGTGAAAACAGATTATTACGTTTCACCCCAAATAAGCACATAAGTGTTCAGCATTTCTTCATCAGATACTCAAAAGTGCTTATTTACTTTTAAAAACGCAACTGTCTAAATAAGCAATGCTAAACATTCCTATATATACCGAATACGAAATGTAGACGCATTAAAAGTAATCAAACAACCACAATGATCAAGGCATGAATAATATATATATACACACACATACACACGCTTACCAATAGCTTTTCTCAAAGAAGACTCGATATAACTTTTGGGCTGCTCTACACTATACGATATTTCTACTGGGAACAATTTCCCAGGAACATTTAAAATTGGGCAGTCATCGAAAAATTTGGAGACCTTTTCACCATCAAGAGTAGCTGAAGTGATCAACACTTTCAAATTAGAGGCACGCAGTCTAATCAACCGCTTCATCAACCCCATCAATATATCCCTAAAAATAAATAAAATCATGGATTAGATAAGTCTTGGACTTTACTTTTTGATTAGCTAGTATGACAACATTGAGTAAGAAAAAACATAAAGCTTCATAAACTTAATGTAACATCTTTACATAGCATAGCTCATTCAAGGTTACCAAATACGACACAATATCTTACGTGTTAAGACTCCGTTCATGAGCTTCGTCCAATATGATCACCGAATACTGTTTAAGCTCAGGATCAGAAAGGCTTTCGCGAAGAAGTACTCCATCAGTAAGATACCTAGTGTTTCAATTAAACAAATCATAGTTATATAAGTTGATTCAGTTGAAAGTTCTTAAGTGTAAAAATAAATTGCATAGTGAAAGAAGTGGGTTACTTAATACAAGTTCTCTCTGACGTCCGATCCTCGAATCTTATGGCATAACCAACTTCATCACCCAACCGGACATCAAGCTCTTGTGCAACCCTCCTGTACATCCAAATATATTATATTGTATTTATATTTATATACAAGGGACACTTCAATAGTGTCCATTCGCTTACATGCACTGGCGTACCACGCTAACATGCACCGTGCCCTATTTCGCTAACGTGCACTGTGCCCTATTTCGCTAATGTGCACCGTGCCCTATTTTGTTAACGTGCACCAGCTTTCTGTTTGATTGCTAACGTGTTCCATGCCCTATTTTGTTAACGTGCACCAGCTTTCTGTTTGATTGCTAACACGCACCACTCCTAATTTGCTAATGTGCACCATTTTTTTGTAAAAACCTTTTATTTATCTAGTACCGGGCTACCAGGTACTCGTACCGAAATGGTACTTTCAGTACCAGTATACTGATATCTTTTTTAATCGTGGAGAACCAGACAAGTACTGGCTTAATATCGACACCGATACCAGCTTTCTCAACTTGATAGTATAAGATCCATTAAAAATCAAGCTATATTAGCAAGTATCGGTTCGGTAGTGATATTTTTCTTTATCGTGAAGAACCTACCAAGGGAACCTACAACACTAGTTCAATAATAAGAACAACAATAATAATAATAATAACAAATAAATAAATTAGAAATAGGTTGAATTAGATTGCAATAAGATGATGGATATACCTAGAAACAGAGACGGCGGCGACACGGCGGGGCTGAGTGACGGCGATGGCGGCGGATTTGGTGTAGCCGCTTCTGTGAAGGATTTGAGAGAGCTGAGTGCTTTTTCCTGAACCGGTCTCTCCGATTATGACGATTACAGGGTTATGATTCACGGTTTCTAATATCTTCTCTTCGAATTGCAGAATGGGGAGGTTCGCCATTCCAATTCAAATATCCAAACCTAAACTGAAACCTCCCAACTGAATAAGACATATTGCGTTTGTTTGTTTAACTAGTATTTTACCGTCGCCGCGCGTTGCGGCGGCGCGCGACGAATGTACTGAGCGTTTTTTTCCAGACTTGCGGCGCACTAAACCGGTTAAAACACCTTTCCGCCTGTTGTGCAAAGACAACACTTCATATTATAGGTACTAACACTACAAACAATTCGGCTCCATCATACTATTATGCCCACAATTGGTAAATGACGCCCCTAATAGCGCCCACTACCCAGGAAATAGCGGAGGGGCTCCGTTATTTTGAAGAAAAGCTAACGTGAAGGGGATAGCGACCATCACATCGGTCAGCCTTACTTACGATCTAAGGATAAGTAAAAATAGTAAATGCCATGACTAACATGTGTTATAGATGTATTGGGTTTAATATGGTATAACAAAAGTAATTAATTTGGAGCATCCTATGTAAAGAAAAAAACTTTAAATAGATTAGTTGGTAAATTAAAATCATGTGCATGTGCACTGAGGGTACATTAATGGTTTACACGTCTTCTTCCGTTAGAGACGTGACGGCCTTTTGCACAATTGCCAATACGTTTACTTATTCCTTTTATAATATCAAAGTTTTTACTTTAGTCTCTTAAAAGCCATGTGACCTCTCTGGCTCTCTCTCTTACACTATTATCACCCACAAAACTACTGCCAAAGGCCGACCACCACCATGACAGCTACACCACCACCACCGTTGAATAAGCGAACCACACAATGACGAAGTCTCTGTCATCCCTCTATCTACCACAACAAAACCCACCATCACCAAGACGGTTACCGCAACACAGCAGCACCACCACCGCCGTCGATCATCACCGTCACCATCCACCACAATCCACATCCCCTGTCTACGTCTCTCGCCTAGTCTCTTAAAGGTCAGGTGTAATCTGATCTGTGACGGAGGACGATAGCGTCCACCACTGATGTAAAATGCGGGGCTCCTAGAGGAGCAATGGCTGAGCGCCTCCACAGACGGCGGCGCGTGTCATCCGGCCGGCGCGTACGGCACCTGAACTCACTAAACGGAGGACGGGGAGTTTCGTGGAGATGATGGTTTCGTTGAAGACAGAAAGTGATGGCGTCTTTTCTGAGCGTTTTGGGATGATATCCGGGTGTTTCGGCTTTTTGATCGTGACCGTTGAGGTCGAAGCAGGTTGCCACGTGGAAGCACGACGACCGTTCGAGTGTTATTCATCATCACCGTCGATGTCTTAGCAGGTGTCCACGTGGATGAACGTCGGCCGTGAGATAGCTACAGTAAACGCCTCTCACGGCCGACGTTACCAATTGTATCTTTATATAATAAAAGATTTCTTTAGTTGGAAACAAAAAAAAAAATATAAATATAAAAAAAAGTGTAAGTTTGAATGTAAAGGGTTAGAGCTTTTACCTCCTCCGTCTCCGTAATGGTGTGAGTGTAATCTCTATATTATATAGAGTGAGTATAAGTGGTTGTGAGTAGAGGAGAGAGAATATTTGAAGCAAACACTGTTCATCAGTAAATTTAGAGGAGATACTGTTCATCCTCCATAATTTTTTAATATTTTTAAAAGTGGTTGTGAGTAGAGGAGAGAAAAAAAGTAATGATAAAAGTATAGAATAACTATTATTAAATAGAAAATGAGAGAAAAATATAATGATTTTTAGTGTAATTATAGAGATGGAGATTGAGCAGCTAGTGTTAATGCTCTTAGTTAAGGCTCCCTGTGCTGCAGTTTAGGTCGCGTTTTTTTTTTTAACCTTGAGTTTCAATTTCAAAGAAATGGCCACTTACACAAGCATCATGCCTACCAATGAAACTATGTCACGTCATTTGTACCCTTATATAGCCCAAAGTAGCTCCATCACTGGAAATATCCTAGCCCAAAGTAGCCCCATCACTTTTTTCTTTTTTTAATATTAACCGCTTTTATGGATCCGCTCCTATAAAAATTAGTATCGCTTGAATTACAAATATATTTACAAGGTCGAATAATGGTTTTATAAAAAAAATCCAAATAATATAAGGAAAAAATTAGTATCGCTTGAATGTAAAACCCGTTGAACGAATTCAATTGCGTCAACATTTTTCCCCACTTTGAACGAACTTGATGAGTGGTGCGATTGGAACCACCAACTTGTTCGTTGTAATGCTTTAGCACGGCAACCCATAAACTACCAGCACTCCGTTCGTTTCCTTTCACCTGATCGGTCGAAACATGTACGAATGCTTTCGCTAAAGCAACTTCTTCATCTTGACCCCAATCGGTTCGCTTAGCGCGACCAACAAATTTCCCTTTTTTCTTTCCCTTGGGTCTTATCGAACCTCAACATCTTCTTCAATCTGCTCCTCTTCTTCATCATCTTTAAATTGGGTTATGGGAACGGCTTCATCATCACCAGCTTGTTCTTCAAACACCTTGAAATCTTCTCCTAAAATGTCGTAAGTGGGTGGGGGTTGTGTAAAATATCCTTGTGGGTTGAGTTGAGGTTGTGTAGGCACGTTACCACGACGAAAAAATTGTGTGTTGTATGTTGGGCCATACAAATTGGGTGGGGGTTGTATAAAATATCCTTTTGGGTTGGATTGTGGTAGTCTAGGCCGATATAGATCACCTTGAAATTCTGCTCAGTTCGCACCTCGTGAGCTTGCACCGCCTACCCGAGATTTCGGGGTTTTCTTGCTTGAACCAATGACGTTTTTTGCTTATCCGTGTCAATATTGTTTGTATGTGAAAGGTTGAATATGGTTTGGATCTGAAATGGTGAAATGTTGTTGTAAAATGGGATGAAATGTTGTAGTCATAAAGGTTTAATTTTTTTTTCTTTAAAACTCCCAACGGTCATATACAATTTATTGTTTTTTTTAATCAACGGTAACAAACATTAATGCTCCAACGGTCACTTTTTGGTGTAGCCCCATGTTCCTCAAGTAGCCGAGAAAAGTAGCCCCATCCCCTAGCCCATGCCACGAGCCGGTGTAGCCCTGTGGCTTTTGAAGCCCCAAGCCACTAGCCGTAAGTGCTCGGTGGCCTCTTAGAATACTGGAACTGAAATTTTCTTGTATCTGAGAAGACTTTCCGACTTAATAGGAAGGAAGCTTAATCGAAATGAAGTAGAAGTTTTCTTCTATGATCGATCAATTAGGCTAGTTATAAGTATGTTAGACACACACATTACGTGAGGTTGTCTAGTAAGAAAAATGGTAAACACAAACCATCATGTCACACCCTCAAATTCTATTTGCGGGTTTTACCGCGAGCCGCGTAACACATCAGGATCCAAGTCAACAGTCACAACAAACGGTAACTATACGAGAAAATAACGTAACACAACCATGCAATTCAAAAACATAGCAGAAGCGTAAATTAAGTTTACAGACCAAGTTTCAAAGTAAATAGTTTCGAAATGGTTTTAAGTTGCAAATCCGACACTACAAATGATAGATGGATGCGGTGGACTCCAGTGCATCCTAATCTTGCAACTCGACGCCCACCATACCAAAGACTCGACAACCGAGTCTCGGCATTTAAATGGCACCACCTAAATCTTCCATTGCTTTCCACTGTCCTTCGAGCTTTGGACGTGCTGGCCAACCGTCAAAGTTCATCAGACTTTTGTTGACTTTCCTCTTTCTCTCTTAATTTTGAACAGCCTTATCACATCTATTAAAGCACAAATACGACCCACAATGCATAACAATGTTGTAACTTAATTTATATAATTAAAAAGAGATGAGTTCAATACGAAGATTAAAAAAAGTTTGAGGAAATGGTAATATACAAATAATGCCTTTGATTAACATTACAATGTTTAACATAACTTCGTAATATACAAATAATGCCTTTGACGTATAACTAAATAACTAACAATATGAAATATGCACGTACCATAAGTTTTCATAATAATAATATCATTAAACTAGCTTAAAAATAGGCTACACAAAAAGAGGGTAGCCTTCCTCAAGAACATCTCCCCAACATAAACAGAAAATAAAAACAAAAACACCTGAAATTGAGTTTGGTTTTATGAAAACAATATAAAAACATTTTCAAAAAAACAAACCCTATAGCTAAGTAATCTATAATAATAATACTCTGAAGGAGCAGTTATGTCTCTCTTCGGTATTCACTTAACTTTTAAAAACAAACAAAACAAGGGAGATTAATGCATGGATTCAATTCAAACTTCAGTTTCCACTGCACAAAACATGTCCATTGCAAATGTCTCACTTTTTGTCTTTGCAAGTCCCTTCCTCCCACCACCACCACCACTAACAAGGCGGTCGCCGCGGTTTTGACACAGTTTTAGTAGCTCCTCTACCACCACATCTATCTCCTTATCGCCTTTCTCCCTCAAACAAACACTCATGTTCTTTGCCTTTTCTCTAACAACTGCCCCTACCTCACTCACAACCACATGTTGCACAACCGCAGCAACCTTCTCACGCATGAGTCGCCCGTTTCCATCTCTAACAACCTCAACCCCAACCCCAACCTCCACTACCAACCGAGCGTTAACTGGTTGGTCAAGCTGCATTGGCATTGCAATTATTGGGACACCAAATTTCATTGCCTCCATAACAGAATTCCATCCACAGTGACTCACAAAACCGCCTATGTTTTTGTGCCCTAATATTTTTGTTTGTGGAGCCCACCCATCAACCAACAAACCCCTACCTTTGACCCTTTCAATAAAACCTAATGGCAAATGTTGTGAAAGTTTAACTTTTGTTTCACTTTTTGGAAACCTCAAAACCCAAATGAAATTCACATTGCTCATTTCCAACCCATAAGCTATTTCTTCCAAATCCGCACTAGAAAGAAAGAACTCACTCCCAAAAGAGACAAAGACAGTGGATGCAGTGTCTTTTGTTTCAAGCCACTGCATCACACTATCTTGTGTCAAATCTCCATGACACGGGTCCACAACAAGTGGACCTACTGGTACAACTTTTTTACCAGTCAAAACAGAAAGATAATTAGCATATTTACCTTCAACCTCTTCAAAAGACTTAACAAGAACAATTCTTGACGAATTCCCAACACATTCCATCACACGATCTTTATCCTTTCGATTATTCGCCGAGCTCTCCAAAATCTCATGCACATGTTTGTATTCATAGGTACTGAAGAAACAATAGGTATCACGGAGATTACGTATAATCTACGTGGGGTTAATACCTAAGTCCGTCAGGGTTAATCCTTTACCCAAACCACAAGGTCAAACCCGTTTGATAATGATACAAGTGTGTGTGTGGTGAAAGTAAGTGAGAACACAAGATATAAGTGGTTCGGTCAAGTAACGACCTACGTCCACTGTGAATAGCCGATAGTATTATTGATGATTGAATACAAAGATTACAAGTGGGTATACTAGGCTAGCAATGACTATTTTTTGGATGCTTTAGCAAGGAGAGGTATCCTTGTATTTATAGGAGAACTCGTGGGCTTGATCGAAAGGCCCACGAGTACCCATTCTTTATTGGGCTTGGTCTGGGCCCAAGTCCAATGTTTCCCCTGGAATTGGCGGGAGAACAGGTGTACTGTTCATGACGTCATTGGGGCAGCATGGTTGTTGCTCGAGGTAGACACGTGGCGATCTGTGGTTGGCAGACGGCGCCCCTGTCAGTCGTTGACCATGCTCCTGACAGCAGCAAGGTATGTCTGCTGTTTACTGTAGACGCTGGTATGGTGGAAGCATGGCTGCAGCCATGCTGCTGTCCTTGTCTTGTAGTTGTTGGACCACTTTGCCACCTGTAGCTTTCCTATTGGTGCGTACACTGTCAGCAATCTTTGTGAATCTTCCTTTTGTTGTCTTCTGTACTTTGTACGATGGTTGTCAAGGGAAGATTCCGCGTGTGATGGTACGCGCTTATCAGGTGATGCTATTGCTTATCAGTTGTTGTTCTTGCGCGCCTCCCTGCATGTGCTAGTCGTTGCGCGCCGTTGGTTCCTCGCGCCACTGATTGGCGCGGGGAAGCTGAGTTATGGGGATAGGGATGCCTCTTCCGCCTGGATTAGGCTCCCTATCCCTTCAAGTCCCCCTAGTCTAGGGTTTCTCCTATTCTTTGTGAAGAGTAGGTGGAGCGCTAGACTCAAAGTATGAGGTCGCGGATGAGAGCTCATCTGCTGGTGTGCCTTGAAATTCGTTCCTCTGCAAATTTTGGCGGAGAACGTCTTTTTTGGTTTTACGTCAAATTTGCGCCATGAAAGAAGTTTGCCGCCATGACCTGTTAAGGCGCTGGGCGGAGAACGTCTTTTTTGGTTTTACGTCAAATTTGCGCCATGAAAGAAGTTTGCCGCCATGAGCTGTTAAGGCGCTGGGCGGAGAACGTCTTTTTTGGTTTTACGTCAAATTTGCGCCATGAAAGAAGTTTGCCGCCATGACCTGTTAAGGCGCTGGGCGGAGAACGTCTTTTTTGGTTTTACGTCAAATTTGCGCCATGTTGTGGTTCTCCAGCAGTTGTAATAAATCTTGAATCATTGGCATTTAATTTGTCTCTCATAAATGGGAGTTAAGGCGCCTGGAATTCGAATGATCAGTTGCTTCTGATGGAAGTTTGAGGGTTGCTGACGAGTCAGCCTTGGCTGTTGTGCTGACTGTTGGCTGTCCCCTCATTATGGTGCAGTTACCAACATTTCGTCTGTGTCAGGCGCGTGTGTTGGCACGCGCCCCACTTGTTGCTTGTGTGGTTGTGCTTGTGCCACGTGTCGAGTTGCACGTGAAGTTCGTCAGACGCGTGATGCTTCACGCGCCTGGTCAGTTTACATTTGTGAGATCTAGTGACACGTGTCAGCCATCCGTCGAGTGACGGTTGGATTGTTTATCCTTGCTTGATCTTAGCCGTTCACTCACGCATGATGACACGTGTCATCATCTGCTTCTCTAAATTTTGAAAAAGTGTGACGACGGTTGTTTCTCCTTGGGCCCCACTGTCATTAATGCAGTGGGTATATATATGAGTTGGGATGCATGTTAGACGGTTACTTGTTCATTTGTTCATCCCTTCTTCTTACTTGCACTCTCTCATTTTCAAAAACAATTCCGATCATTTGAAGTTTTCTTTGAATCTTCAGAGATTGTTTGATCAATCTTTAAAGATTTATCGTGAAACTTCTTCTTGATCTTCATCGTTTTCTTTGTTTGTTCTTGGTTTGTTTCCATTTCTTTGTTCTTCTTTGAAGATTCCGACCAATCTTCAAGGTTTTCGTTGAGTCTGTTGAGTTTTCCGGTGAACCTTTTGAGTTTTCCGGCGAGTCTTCAACCATTTCCAGTTAGTTTTCCAGATTTTCTTTTCTTTTCTTTCATCTCTTTGTGAAAATGTCAGAAGTTTCCAACATTGGTTCTCCCTCCGGCGATGTTACCGGTAAGGAACCGGTGATGGATGACGTGGAGGAGGAGGTGCAGGTGGAGCATGGAAAGATTAAGGAGCGAAAGCTCATGACAAACACCTTTTGTGTTTGGACTGAAGAGGCTTTCGACAACTTTTGCAGGGGTTATGGTATATTGCCGGAGTGGGAGCCAACTCTGCCATCTCCGACGGAGAATGTTCTTTCTGCTGGGCCTGGGCAACTTGCCCTTTATGAAGCCCATTTCACCAAGTGTGGCTTTCGGCTACCCTGCACACGCTTCCAGATTGATACTCTGGTTGCTTATGGTGTTGGGCCAACCCAACTTACCGCCTTTGGGATGCTAAGGCTGGTACACTTTGAGGCGTCTTGCCGCGCCTTGGACATTGAGCCCACTGTGGAGATGCTCAATGTCTTTTATTTCCTTGCGCGCGACGAGATGTGGTTCTCGTTTAAGCCGCGCCCCAAGGTGCCACCAATGGCCACTCATACCCCCAAGTCCCTTCATTGGGCTAAAGAAAAATTCTTCTTTGTGAAGAGGGGAGTCATCCCCATTAGTCTGCCTTGGAAGGTTATTGCAGACGGTCAGCGGGTGGCTGATATACCGGTGATGAAAGATTTCAAGAAGCAGGCTTGGTTTACCACCCTCACCGCCAACGCCACCAAGCTTGAGTTTAAGAATCTCACAGATGGTATCTTTTGCCTTCTGGGGATGAGTCGCCTATCTCAGTGCCCAGGAAAGGAACCTTACATCGCGGAGGAGGGTAAGCACAGTTTCTAAGTTCACTTCTTTGTGTTGTATTTCAAATTGTTCTAACTGTTTCTTGCGCAGGTGTGAGCAAGTTCCAATTTTATGCTGCTCGTCAAGAGAAGGGCATAAAGTGGAGGCGTTTGGCGGAGGGAGAGGTGTCTTGCCTTGAGGCGTTTGTGGACAGGTTTTATCATCCTGACATGACCATCGCGCCCAAGCCTTATTACACCACAGGTGAGTCAAGCCAACTTTTGTTTTCTAGCCTTTTTGGCGATGATGCCTCTGACTCCTCAGTGGAGATTGTGGAGGTTCAGAAGGCGCCCGCGGGGCGTGGCCGTTGGAAACACGCTCCGCGGAGACGTAAACGTAGCCAACGCCCTTTAACAAGTTCTGATTCGGACTCTTCCGTTTCAGTAGGCGAAGCTGTAAAGGGGAGGCGCCGGAGGAAGGACGGGCCTGTCTCTGAGGATGAGGAGGAGGACGAACCCTCCAAGTTGGAGAGGAAGAAGAAGAGGCGCACCACTGGTGCCACTTCTAGCAGTGCCGCTGCTAACTTGGAGAAGGCGGCCGCTACTACTGGCGGGGAGGGTGGTGGAGTTGAAACCCCTATCACAGAGACCACTGCCTCCCCCTTGTCGCCGGCGCGAGGGGTGGTGCTGGAGAAAAGCTCTGGCGCTGGAGGGGTTGTTGCCCCCACCTTTAGTGTGGGTATAGGCGCTGCGCCTACACGTCAGCCTCTTTTTCAGAAGCTGATAAAGAAAAAAGCCCCTGGTAAGTTTCTCTTTTTGCTTTTTCCTTATGTCTTTTCGGTTGTGCCTTTCTTTATGTTTTTGCCTCTGTTGCAGTTGCGCCCAAGATTATACCAACTCCTTCTTCCCCGTCTCCGTCCGCGGAGGCTGGCAGGTTAGAAGTGGATGTGCTCTTTCAAGAGCAAGAGGCGGCGCAGCGGGAGGAGGCCCGTCTGAAGGCTGAGGCCGATGAAGCCCTTCGAAGGGCGGAGGCTGAGAAGAAGGCAGCAGCTGATGAGGCGCTGCGAAGGGCTGAGGCCCAAAGGAAGGCTGCCGCCGATGAAGCTAGGCAAAAGGCTGAGGCGGCCAAAAATGCTGAGGCGGAACGTCTTCGTCTCCAAGAGCAACAGTTTTTGGAGGAGAAGGCTCGCCGGTTGAAGGAGCAAGAGGAGCGCGCCAATGCCAGCGCCGAGGGGTCCCAGGAGATGGACGGTTTTGAAAGGGCCCTTTTGGCGTCAGGCATTGGTGGTAGTGCGGAGGGCTCGCGTCAGTCACGGCGCGAGTTTTCTAGGGTTGATGATAGGGAGCCATCAGGGGGGTATGATGGCTCCAGCTGGTCAGGGGGTGATGCAATTTGGCGCCCTCGGTGGGCGGTCAGGGAGAATACTTTATTCTCTAACTCCTTGGCCGCCGAGGAGTTTGTGAGGGAGGTGGTGCCTCCCTACGAGCGCGCGCACCAAGATATGCTGAGTCGCGCAGACCTTATGGCTGCCTTGTGCGTCAATCAAGCGACTCAGCTATCTATGATTGACTCGCTGCGCCGCCGAGATGCGGCGGTGTGGCGAGACATCCAACGCTTGGAGGCGGAGAAGGCAGACCTTGCTGAGAAAGAGGCTGCCTTCAAAGCTGAAGTATCCAAGTACCGTCGCCGCGCCCATGATGCAGAGGCTAAAGTTACCAAGTTGGAAGGGGACGCGGCGGCGGATAAGCGTCGATGGTCAGAGTCTTGCAAGAAGACTAATGCTGAAACAATGAAGTTGAGGCAGACTCTGGCCGAGGCGCAAGAGGAAAGCCGGGCGCTGACCCGGCAAGTAGAAGAGAAGAGCAAGGCCCTCTCTGAACGGACTGCGCAAGTCGTGGAGAAGCGCTTGGAGCTTGAGTCTAAAGATGCAGATCTTGTGAAAGCTACTGAGCGCGTCTCCTTCTTAGAGCAGGAGAGGGTCCAGATCCTTCATTCAAAGGAGGATCTGGAGCAAGACCTTGGCTCTGCTGAGGAAGCTCGCGCTGCGGCTGTCAAGGAATGTGAGACAGCCCAGCGTCTTTTGGATGAGGCGATGGCCGCCCAGACGCAGACACAGGATGCCATCAAGTGGATGATGACTGATGGGATCACTGGGGTAAGTGTATATCTCTTTTAGTGCTTTTCTTACAAACTTTTGAAGTTTTTTATGCTAACTTGTTAACTCTTTTGCAGGTCTTCAAGAGGTTCTGGCAAGAGCCTAAGCTGGGCGACCAAGTCGCTGCCATAGCCGCCACCGCCCATGCTTATGGGTATGGTGAAGGCTATGAAGATGGTTTCCTGGCAGCTCAAAATGGTGGGCGGATCGAGGATGCGGAGCATTATGGGAAGCCACTGAAGGATGAGTATGAGGCGGAGCTACTCAAATTTGAGAAGGTGGACTTCCCAATTCTTCAAGTGGTTGCAGATTGCAACAAAAATGCTGATCCTTTGTCTGCCCTCAAGTATTATATCGACAAATCTGACGAGCTGGCCAGGGAGGAGGAGCGCAAGCGCCTTGAAGAAGAGCGCCAACGAGCCAGTGGCGAGGGTACTTCAAATGTTTAAGTTTAATAGGCGCTTGTCTTCTCTTTTCTTTTTGTCTTTGTAAATAACTTGTAATTACTAAGGGTTTTTAAGTCCCTTATAGTGAATGAAAATTTTGGTTTTTCCTTATATCTTGTGTTTCTCATCCTAACTTAACTTATCTAACCAAGTCGTCACCCGATTTGACAAGTTAAAATTAGGCGCGCGTCCTGCTAGATAGTCCGGCGTGTAAAGTATTTGCCTTGAAGACTATAGCGGGGCGCGACTTGTGCCATAAGTCCGAGTTAAGCGCGTGTGCGCCTTGCCTAGAAGACCCACGACTGCGCGCTGAACTAGTTTGCTCTTTGTCCAACTTGTGTTACAAGTTTAGAAGACAAGGCTTTAAGTTTTTTCTAGCGGCGCGCGTCTTTAAGTCCGGCAAGTAAACTTGTCTTGAAGACCATCTTATGTGGCGTTGGTGTATGAATTTTATAAGTCCGACGTGCGCGAAGCATGTCTAGAAGACTTTATCATGTTAACACCGCCTTGTTTGTGGTCCGACGATAGTTTTGCTTAAGTCTTGAAGACCTTGGCGCGGAAAAACAAGTAGAATAACAGATATAGGGAATAGTTTTCATTGATAGACGCGGCATGTGTAGCCGTAATTACAAGTGTTTTACAAGTAGCAGCGGCGCAATTGTGCTGCGTTCCAAGATCTGGGGATAGGTGTTCCATCAAGCCTTTCTAGCGCGTAAGCGCCTTTGCCAAGTATTTCTTGTATCTTGTATGGGCCTTCCCAGGTAGGGGCTAGTTTTCCAGGCTTTTCGGCGTTGGAAGCCTCGTTGTTTCGGAAAACGTAGTCGCCAATCTTGAATGTGCAGGCTTTGACGCGCTTGTTGTAATAGCGCTCTAGCTGCGTTTTGTATTTCGCCTCTTTGATTGCGGCGAGTTCACGTCGTTCATCTAGGAGATCAAGGTTTAGGCGGAGCTCTTTGTCGTTGTCTCTCTTGTTGGCCATGAGTACTCTTGCGGAGGGGCAGCCGATTTCGGCGGGTATGACCGCCTCCGTTCCATACGTCAAGCTGAATGGCGTTTCGCCATTGCTGGTTTTTGTGAGGGTGCGGTATGCCCATAGGACATGGGGTATTTCGTCTACCCACCCTGTTCTTTTGGTACCCAGCCGTGCCTTGATACCTTCAACAATCGTACGATTGGCCCGCTCAACTTGACCGTTGCCTTGGGGATGCGCGACAGATGTGAAGATTTGTTGGACACCCATTTGAGATAGCCATTCTTGTAAGGATTGGTCTTCAAATTGCGTACCGTTGTCGCTTACCAATTGCAGCGGTAGACCAAATCGGCAAATGATGAATTCCCAGATGAATTTTTTGACGTGCGCGCCGTCAATTTTTGCTAGTGGTTTCGCCTCGACCCACTTTGTGAAGTAGTCGATGGCGACGATTAGGTACTTTACATTTCCTGGAGCCGTTGGGAATGGGCCTACCAAGTCAATAGCCCATTTTTGGAACGGCCAGGCCGCTGTGACTGGCACCAGGTTGTTCTTGGGCCGCAAGGTGTTCGGGGCGTGGCGCTGGCAACTGTCGCATTTGCGCAACTCGTTGACCGCGTCCACGTGCATGCCCGGCCAGTAGTACCCCGCGTTTATTAACTTTGCCACTACCATTCTTGGGCCCGCGTGTAATCCGCATGTCCCTTCGTGTATGTCTCGCAGGAGAAAGGAAGCATCTGCGGAGTCTACGCAGCGCAATAGCGGTCCCAGGTAAGAGCGGCGATATAGTATACCGTCGATGAGTTGGTATTGTAGGGCCTTGTTCTTGATCTTCCGGGCCTCTGACTTTTCGTCAGGCAGGGTGCCGGATGATAGGTAGGCCTTGATCGGAGCCATCCAGGATGCGCTTCCTGTTTGGATTATGTTGACTTGTCGCAGCGGAACAGATGGTTTGTCCAGGACCTCGACGCAGACTTCTTTGGCCATATGTTCAAAGACCGTTGATGCCATTTTACTTAGCGCATCGGCGGGCTTATTTTCGCTGCGCCGGATGTGCTCGACTTTGCATGAGTCGAATCGGCGCATCAGCTGTTTGGCCTGTTCCAGGTATAACGCCATGGTCTCGTCTTTCGCGTCGTAAACCCCGTTGATCTGCCGCGCCACAAGTAGTGAGTCCACGTGTGCCTCCACGTGCCTGGCCCCCATTTTTTCCGCAATGCGGAGGCCTGCCAGCAGCGCTTCGTATTCCGCCTCGTTATTCGTGCTTTTGAAGTCGAGGCGGATGGCGTACGTGAACTCTTGTTTATCTGGGCTGATGAGGCGTAATCCCGCGCCGGCGCCATCCTCGTTTGAGGCCCCATCGGTAAATAAGGACCATTTTTGTGATGGGTCTTGCGCTGACGCGGGGGTTTCTTCCGCTTGACATTCGAGTACTTTATCTGCGGGAATTTCCGTGGCGAAGTCCGCAAGAACTTGGCCCTTGATGGCGGGGCGGGGTTTGTAGTGGATCGTGTGTTCCCCGAGTTCAATGGCCCATTTGGCTAGGCGCCCCGACAACTCGGGCTTGGCGAGTATGTCATTTATCCGGTAGTCCGTGAGGACATTTATCGGATGCCCTTGAAAGTACCTGCGGAGTCTCCGAGATGCGTGTACCAGAGCGAGGACCAGCTTTTCCATGATTGTGTACCTTGTTTCCGCGTCTAAAAGCGTGCGGCTGATATAATATATCGGCGTTTGCACATTCTTGCGCTCCACCATGAGGACTGCACCTATTGCGCGGTCCGTGACCGATAGGTACAGTGTCAATGGCTCTTTGGGGAGGGGCGCTGTTAGCGTCGGAAGGTTCATTAAGCATTGTTTCATTTCTTTGAATGCCGATTCCGCCTCTGGTGTCCAACGGAAATTACTCTTTTTTAAACAGTTCTTCAAAGTGTCCACGAACGGAAATGACTTTGAAGCGTAGTTGGATAAAAATCGGTTGAGGGCCACAAGGCGGCCCATGAGTGTTTGCACCTCCTTGATGGAAGCGGGTGAAGGCATTCTTTCTATGGCTTGTACTTTTTCTGGATTAGCGCGGAACCCATCGCGCGTTACGATGACCCCCAGAAATTTGCCTTCTTCCATCCCGAAGGAACACTTGCTTGGGTTGAGCTTCATGCGCACTTTGCGCAACTGTGCGAACGTTTGCTGGATATCCTTAAGCATGTCGCTTTCATCCTTGCTCTTGATTACAAGATCGTCGACGTATACTTCAAGCCGTACGCCGATTTCGTTGATGAAGGCGGTGTCCATGAGGCGTTGGTATGTAGCTCCCGCGTTTTTCAGACCGAATGGCATTTTTGTGTAACAGAAAATGCCAGCGTCTGTGCGGAATGCCGTCTTATCTTCATCCTCCTTTGCCATTTGGATTTGGTGATAGCCCTTATACGCGTCTAAGAAGCACTTAAAGCGGTATGGGGCTAAAGAGTCCACCTTTAGGTCGATCTCTGGCAAAGGATAGCAATCTTTTGGACATGCTTTGTTGATATCTTTATAATCGACACACATGCGCCACCCGCCGTTTGCTTTGGCTACCATGACTGGGTTAGCTACCCATGTCTGGTATCTGATTGGGCGAAGTATACCCGCGTTGAGCAGCTCGGTGACTTGTTCGTTCATGGCCTTTGTTTTCTCCGGGCCCATGCTGCGCTTCTTTTGCACTATAGGTTCCACCGAGCGGTAGACGTTGAGTCTGTGTTCCGCTATGTCGCGCGGGACCCCAACCATGTCGGCTGGTTGCCACGCGAATACATCGATGTTACTGATTAGAAGCTGTTTTAAGTGATTTCGAATGGCCTCGGAGATTTCATGGCCAATGATCACCGTTTGCTCCGGAAATTTAGGGTTAAGAACCCATTTTTCCGGCTCGGCGCGGGTGTCGGTTTTCACCATTTTTGGCGGTTTGGCGGTTTCTGTGGTATGGCAGTCTTTGTTGCCTCTGATGAAAGCAATCCCTGTTTTGGTTGGGAATCCCACCATCGCATGCGCCGTTGAAGCATTAGCGTTAAAGTGTGCGATACCTTCCCGTCCAAGAAGAATGTCATGATTGGACTTGGCCGGTAAGACCATGAAATCACATATCTCCGTGCGCTCGTGGGTGCCGTCTGACCATGTTACTGGCATGGACAGCATACCCCGCGGCATGATGGTTTCGTGGATGAAGCCGGAGATTGGCTCGTTGACTGGTACGAGCTTTGCTTTGTCTTCCGGGTCTAGTTGTTGGAAGCATTGTTCGTACATGATATCAGTACTGCTGCCGCCATCTAGGAACATATATCGCGTGCGATAGTGTCCAAAAATAGCGGTGATGACAAGAGGGGCTGTGCATGAGGCGCCGCCTCTAATCTTTGGCATGAGGACGTCAGCCTCTTTCCATGAATCGCTTGGTGGTGGCGCTCGGGCGCGCTTTCCTTGGTAGGCGCTTTTGCCCTTCTTTGTCATGTTGCAGTGGTGACGAGGAATCAATGTGGCAGCATGAGTATTCAGGTCGCGGATCTTTTTTCGTGATCCTTCCTCTTGATTCTCATCGCCCGTTTGATTCTTGCCTGTGCGGTGCACGTTCTTCACCAGATGGCCGAGTTGCCCTGACTTCAGCGCGGTTTCGATTTCCATCTTGAGGGTGTAGCAATTATCTGTGAGGTGACCGTAGTCGTTGTGGTACTCACAGTATTTGCTACGGTCTACGTTCCTGCGCTTGGCCAGGGGAGGGGCGGCCTTCAGCGTGACCTGTTCAGTCTTTAAGACCTGAGACGGTGTCTTTGTCAGCGGGGTCCAGTCATAGTTTTTCTTTGAATGACCGCGCTGGTCCCGCGTTTGTTTGGGACTGATCATCTGCCTGGCGTCCCCGGCTGGGGAATATTTTCCCTCATCCGCGGCGCCGGAGATGCGGCTCCAGACTGACTTGTTTTTGTTTTTATTATTATTATGGTGGTGTTGGAAATTGTGTGTCTGATTGAAGGACTTCTCAGATGAGGCATATATCTTGGCGGAGTGGATGAGTTCATCCCAGGACTCCGGTATGCCATCTTTGCCTGTGAGGCATTTCATTAACTCTGGGCTGCGTACGTTGTGCACGAACGCTGCCCTTGTGAGTTCTTCCCCGCACCCTATTAGCAGGGCCTCTTTGTTGAATCGAACAATAAAGTCCTCAATGGATTCATTGTCGTTTCGGCGGCACAACAGGATGTGCGCCTTGTCTTTCTTATGCTTGCGCAAATGCGAGAAATGATTGATGAATTTGTCGGTGAGGTCGTCAAAGTCCTTAACACTCCCCGCAGGGAGGTTATCGAACCAGACCCTGGCTGCGCCCGTCAGAGTTTGCGCAAATAAATGGCACCAAACCTGTACGGGCCAGTCTACCGACATTCCCGCGCACTCAAAGTCGTGCACGTGGTCGTCTGGATCACGCAGGCCATCGTATCTGCCGATGCTGCTAGGAAGTTTTGCTTTTCTCGGTATTGTTGCGGTCGCTATACGAGCGACAAATTTTGACTTTTCGGCGAATGCCTTTGGTCTGAATGGTTTGACCAAGTCATCATCCTCATTGTTCTGGCGTGAGCGATGATGACTTTTCTTCCCTTTGTAGCCCGAGTCGCTACTAGAGGATTCGTAGCCATCGGGCTCTGTCCGTTGCTTTGCGTAGCCCCGAACTCTGGCGTCTCCGCCGAGTTCCCCGCTACGACCAGCACCCGAAACAGCTGGGTCTTTCCCCTTTTTGGGTGGGGTGTCATAAGTAAGGGCTTTGCCCTTTTTCTTTGCTTGTTGCAAGAGCTTACGCTGGTAAATTGCAGCATTTTTCGTATTCTGACGGAGGAGCCATTGGTCAAGGTCCTCCTCAGAGCTAGCACTGCTGTCGTCGTCAGAGTTAGCGTCCCGAACCTCAACTTCTTGGCTTTGAAGCCTGGAAGTGGGTTTCTTGACGACTGTGGGTGGTGTTATTTGGTTTTCCGGGAGCTGGGTGTCCCCTTCCCCGGAACGGTTTACGGCAGCAGTATTAGGGTTGGGTTCAGCCATGGGTGGGTTGAAAAGATGAGTAAAAGAGCGGTTCTAACCGTTGGATGGCGCCAATGAAGAAACAATAGGTATCACGGAGATTACGTATAATCTACGTGGGGTTAATACCTAAGTCCGTCAGGGTTAATCCTTTACCCAAACCACAAGGTCAAACCCGTTTGATAATGATACAAGTGTGTGTGTGGTGAAAGTAAGTGAGAACACAAGATATAAGTGGTTCGGTCAAGTAACGACCTACGTCCACTGTGAATAGCCGATAGTATTATTGATGATTGAATACAAAGATTACAAGTGGGTATACTAGGCTAGCAATGACTATTTTTTGGATGCTTTAGCAAGGAGAGGTATCCTTGTATTTATAGGAGAACTCGTGGGCTTGATCGAAAGGCCCACGAGTACCCATTCTTTATTGGGCTTGGTCTGGGCCCAAGTCCAATGTTTCCCCTGGAATTGGCGGGAGAACAGGTGTACTGTTCATGACGTCATTGGGGCAGCATGGTTGTTGCTCGAGGTAGACACGTGGCGATCTGTGGTTGGCAGACGGCGCCCCTGTCAGTCGTTGACCATGCTCCTGACAGCAGCAAGGTATGTCTGCTGTTTACTGTAGACGCTGGTATGGTGGAAGCATGGCTGCAGCCATGCTGCTGTCCTTGTCTTGTAGTTGTTGGACCACTTTGCCACCTGTAGCTTTCCTATTGGTGCGTACACTGTCAGCAATCTTTGTGAATCTTCCTTTTGTTGTCTTCTGTACTTTGTACGATGGTTGTCAAGGGAAGATTCCGCGTGTGATGGTACGCGCTTATCAGGTGATGCTATTGCTTATCAGTTGTTGTTCTTGCGCGCCTCCCTGCATGTGCTGGTCGTTGCGCGCCGTTGGTTCCTCGCGCCACTGATTGGCGCGGGGAAGCTGAGTTATGGGGATAGGGATGCCTCTTCCGCCTGGATTAGGCTCCCTATCCCTTCAGGTACGAAAGTAGATGGTCCGAAAAGGAAAAGCAATCCCTTTAGAGTAGTTCAAGTAAAGATGAAACATGGTTGCAGCCATGGTGGCACTTGTAGTGACAAAACAAACCGAAGGGATCCCAAGAGCCGAAGCCGACATGGGAGCCCACGATTGAATCATGTCGTAAACAAGCAAATCCGGTCTTAGGGTTTTCATGATTCTTGAAAACCGTGGACTTGACATATCAAAAGCTTGTTTGAGAGTAGGCATAAGATGGAGAGGTAGTCCATTAGTGGTGTGAAGATGTGGTGGCAAATCAGGTAATGTAGGGAGGTGGAGTTCAATGAGGCTAATCGATAGCAAATCGCATTCGGTTTTCAAGGTTTTCTTGACAGAATTGAGGTTGGCAGGGGTCGAACAAAGGTAAATGTTGAATAGGTTTGTGTTGCTTAGTTTTTTGGCTAGTTCTAGGAATGGAGAAATGTGACCATGGCCTAACCATGGGAACATCAAAATAGTTCTTTTTCTTCCATGGTTGTTCTTCATGGTCATCTTCAAAGTCGTAAATTGTTTTTACTAGGTTGTGATTGTTTGTTTGAGGTTGTCTGTGTAGAAGAAACTGGTTTGAAGGATGTAATTATATAGAGGAAGATGCTAGTTTATTTACGTACAAAATTTACTTGTTTAATAATATTAAACATGTATTTAAAAATAAATTGATCTGTTATTATGGTTTTGGATTATAAGATTGACCGTTATAAAGTTATATTTGATTTTTCATGATTAGCGCTAATTTGTAAATTAGTTTTTTTTTTTTTTTTGAAAGGTATAGATGAACTGGAAACCCATTAACTACTCCAACCATTTTTAACGGGAGTAGCCACCCGAGTTCAAATGAGGAGGAGTACGCATTGGCAGAGCCTTGCCTCTACCAGCCTTCGTAAGGGAGAATAAAATCTTACCCACAACCAGGCTCAAACTCGAAACCTCAGCCAGGAACCCCGAAGGGAAAACCTTCCCGCAAATCAATAGTTCTGTAGATCATTGGGATTTGTAAATTAGTTTTTTTTAACGGCCAACGGTACCACCACTAACGAAGGCCCGCACTCTTTAGGTCCGGTCCCCCCTAAGGTCCAGCCTCTCATTTCAGAATAACCCTACTCTAAGTGAGATTCGAACCTATGACCTCCCAGGGCAAGAACCACACAAAGTGGGTAAACCTTATCACCTTCATTGCAACCACTAGGCTACAACATCATTGGTTATTTGTAAATTAGTTATGGAATGATCCATGATCATTACTTATTTGGAAAGGATTTTTCATTAATTTTTTGGTTACTTCATTTTTAACTGAAATATATGTTACAAAATTACAGATTTTTTGGATTCGATTATCGGTTACCTTGACAAACTTTATAAAGGGAAAGTTATTCCATATCTAAGCATTCAATGAACCAATTATACAAATAATTTTACTTAGGTTTATTTTAATCTAATATATACACACAAAAGAAAACGATTTTGATTCTAGTTTTTACACACCTAAACCACAAATAACACGTTGTGGTAGTAAAAGTGTTGGGGTTTTAAAGAAGAGGTTGGGAGTTTAAGGGCTCGTTTGGTAGCCTCTTAATGAGGCTCTGAACCATTCAGCTCTGAATGGTTTAACATTCAGAATGTTTGTTTTAACATAAAAAAGACTCTGATTAAGAGCCGAATCATTCAGACTTGGTGCATAGCTGAATCATTCAACACTTAATTAATCATTCAGAGTCTCTTAACAATTCAGACATTTTAATGATTCGGCACTTAATCAACCAAACAGCCCCTAAGCCTCATAAGAGGCAAAAAAAAATAAGTGTAATAAAATGGTGTAAAAAATAGAAGAGGAAATTAGCCGTTAAAAAATTTAACTTAATCAATTGTTTTTCGTTAATTTAGGAATAAATTACAAAATATCGTTTTCAATTTTGCAGTAACTACGGAATTAAAGACATTATATAATAATAATTAGGCTTAGCATTTGAACAGTAGATTCAAGTTTGATCTTTTTTGTAATCGTATAAGTATTATTTCGTTTAAAGTGATTATAGATATTGTGGTTATGGCATAGTGGTTTGGTTGGGTGTTTGGTTTGTGTGAGGCGGCGGTTCGAATCCTACATTGGTATTTTTTTTTTCTTTTTTTTTTTAAATAGTTTTCAGACACGTGGCCTTACGGGGGGGTGTACATAAATTTAATTGTATTTTATTAATATAACAGCTGTTAGCCATAAATTTTACAGCTACGTTTCACTTTCCTGTCCTCTTTGTAAGCCACGTTTCAAGTGCCACCGTTTCATATACCCAGTCAAAATTCCGGAAACAAATTGTGATTAGCACGTTTCTTCTTCTTCTCACTCCCAACGCTCTTCCACCGCCACTCCTTCGCAATATCTATTTTTTTTTACATTGATACATGTCGTTCAACACCAACATCGACAACAAAACCTTAATCCTCACTACCAGCGATGATGATGAATGTCGAACCTGAACGAATCTGCGAAAACAGATGATGATGATGATGCTTGAATGACCCAGATCTAGAATGGCTGGTAAAACTTCTAATTTTTTAACACAAGAAGATGAAATTAGAGTTCTTTTATCTTGCATTAAATTATAACTTTGTGCACAGTTTTTATCCCAGGAAGCACAAACCATACAGGCATGTATGGAATATGCTAAAATAGACGATGCTGATGGATTGAATGAGCCAGATCTAGAATATCGGCTGGTAAAACTTTCAATTTTTTAATAGAAGAAGATGAGATTACGATTCTTTTATCTTGGGTTTAAATACAAATTTGTTTGCAGGGTTTTTTTTTAAAGCAGGTATGGAAGTTGCTCGGAGGCGATGGAAACTTTATACGGTTTGAGTTGCTTAACACCGGCGGTTAAGCAAAGATTGGAAGACACGGAGTCGAGTGCTGATGACGGTTCGTTGGTCACGTGGCTTGGGAGTCGGTAGCTTCATTTCTTTTTTAATAGGTAAAAATCCTTTTTGTATATTGTTAAGAGTGAGTCAGGAGTGGAACTTTGTTGGGGGAGATGTATGTTTTTTTCAGGGGTTGATGGAGATGGTAAGGAGGATGGTTAAAGGAAGAAGAGGATTAAGGAGACAAATATGTTAACATCGTCAAAGGTATGCTACACATGAAGGTTAATTGTTTTTGCTTATGGAGTGTCGTAGTATTGTAAATCAAACGCCACCTTATTGTTGGATTTTATTGTTACTTTTGTCCATTTTCTGATATTGTTGAATGTTAATTTGGGAAGACAGCATCTTTTGGATCTTAAAAGAAAATTGTTAGTCGTTTTATTGTTTTATTAAAACTCTCAATATTTGAGATATGTTAATGGGTCAGGACTCAGGAGTGCAAGAAAATGTTACTTCCTTCTAAATCTGGTAGTTGTGGGATACTAATTTAAATTAGCTGGTTCACAAATGTGCCACTGAGTTTCTTTGGCTGCAGGTTAAAAATTGCTAAAGAATCATTGAATACACTTAGAGGCTCCATGTCTTTTTATGATATTAGTATTCGACTTTTTAGGCAATAGGAATTGAAAGTAATAATTCTTATGATTCTTCTAACACATGATAAAGTGGATTATGGATTGTTATTCATATGTTTGTAAATTGGTCCTCTGCTATGAAGACGATGCCAACATCGTTGACCCGTTGAAAACTCAATACCATATTATTAACTCGATACTCAAATTGGTGGTTGTAGGAAATAAAGAAATTAAGTTGGAAAGTCATCAACAAGGCTCACCGTGTTGCAAAGGTATGTTTCTTTGTGTGACCTAACTTTTACAATATACATAATGAATACGTCTACTGCATATTACTAGAATTTGGTAAAGGAGTCTTTGTAATTATGACCAAAATTTTAAGGGGTCTGAAAGTGTCAATTTGTGTTATTATTTCTCGAAATTAAAGGAGTTTAAAGGATATTTGGAATTTAACTCATGGGTCAGGTGGGTCATCCCGGATTACAAAAGGCAGCAAGTTCTTTAAACAACTCCAGGTTGTGACGTTTGGCATTTTTTTTATATACAAGTTAATAGAGATCAGTCTTGGCCCATTCACAAGGGTTAACTACGGAACCTGAGTGGCCAGAGATCATCCCAAAATGACTTGTAGTCTTAAGGTAGGTAATTTTACCACACATATCTGGATTAAGGCTTAAAAAGACTATTTATAAAGCCAACATTTCAGTTTATGAAGGGAAAGTAACAATTTCGTTTATGTATACAGGTATATAAATACGATTATGCACAATTTCATCTATTCGTCACAGCGTGGAGGAATTTGGTCCCCAAAAGGGAACTTGACATAGTAAAAATATATTTAAGATCGCCAATGGTAGTGGCGTTTGATTGATTCTTTACCATTCTATTAACCAGATGCAATCTGAGTCTGTCCCAAAGGTACAAGTTCTACAATTCATTATATAGGTTGGGTAGATTAGGCGATTTCTGTTTATTGGCTGTTTATTTGAGGTTTGTTTAGTATTGTTGCATTAATTAACTAACTTATCTTCTCCACATCAGTTGGTAATTTGTATTAGGGCCAGCTACATTGAAGCGGTGGTGGTTGAGAAGAGTACGGAAACTAAACACGTGTTTAAGTTTACTAATTATTATTGATTGGTGGCGTTAAGTTAAAATAGGAGATTATTATTGTTATTATGATGTTTCTGATGAAGTAAAATTTATTTGTTCTATAAGCTTTTCTTTGTTGTTGTTGTTGTTGCAGGTTATTCTAGAGTTAGGTAAGGTAGTTGAATTCAGAATCTTGTCTCTCAGCAGCGAGAGATTGAAAGGGGGAGATTAGGAGAGAGTTTAGAAGATAAATTACAAAGGGTATGGAGGCCTTTTGTTTTATTGTTCTAAATACTCATTTTGGAGGTGGTAGTTTTTGGCCCGCATATCAAATGGGTCAAATTCCTAAAGGTTGAAAGTTGCTGCAAATGTGTTCCTATTACATAAAATCTTTCATGTCGTTTATTCAGAAGATTATACTATTACTAAAAGAATATAACTTTGTAATCTTATCTAAAAAAAGACTGATATGTATAAAGCATCAATATGTAGAAAAGTTGATAAATATTTTCATTTTCGGTTTAACGGGGGGCTGTGTAGGTGTCAAGCCGCGAATACATGTGTATGGTTCGGCTCATGTCTGAAACGATCCTGTCTCCGCAATGAAAGACAAACCACGTATTAAAGTACTATTTATAATATTTTTTCTATAAAGATTTCAGAGCTCAATAGCCAACTTGAGAAGAAAAAGGGAATGCTAGAGTCCTTGGAAAACCTTGACTACACTTTAAAAAAGTATTGCGAGGATACTTGGAGTTGCAAGCAGTTATGACTTTTCTTCGACTGCTGTTACTTTTTTCTCTTACTCTACAACATGAAGATTTGAAGGTTTTCTAAAGACTAAGGACACGCTGACTGGACTTGGTCATCGAATATGATGGAAACCGGATTAGTTTGTCTTTAAGAACATATGTTCCTGAAATAAACATGGCTGAGCAGAATCATGAATTTGCCATAGAACTTTTGGATGGCACATTGGAACTAAAGCATGCTGAGGTATTATTGCCTGTGTATTTAACAAGTGAAATGGTGTTTTTATAGAATGTTTCATTGCTAATATTATATACCATTTTATGGTTCCAACTTATAATACTCTCTCATTTTTTTCTTCAGATTTTCCCAAATGATGTGTATATTGGTGAAATAATTGATGCTGCCAAGTCCTTTGTGTAAGTTACTTAAAATTGTAGTGTTGCTTTTAGTTTTCATGTCAACTTTGTGATGCCGATCGTACTTATATCTATCTCTCTACTTATCTAGATCTTAATCATGTTGAAAATACTCAAAATCGATACTCATCTAACAAGCATTGCCACATTTGGAAATATCCTTTTCATGAGGCAGAGCACCACATTACTCTGTACCTGTTATCATATATATGCCAGAGGTGGAACCCATTTGCATTGGAATGGGTCATTTTGGGTAGTATTTTATTTGAAAATGTTAGGAATTTTTTGGTTGCTGTAGAGCAAATGGGACTGCCTGCCTACGTTTGAGGCATCGGATTTGGAACAAGTAGGTGTTTGAATGGTGCAATGAACTGCGAACAGTTTATGTTCATGAAAGTTTTGACTAAAGTTGAATTGTTTTGTTTAAATTTTCAGGGAGGAAAATCGTCTAAGATTGTGAATTGTATTCTAGCACTTAAATCCTACCATGAGTGGAGACAAACAGGCGCGAACGGGATGTGGAAATTTGGTGGGAATGCGATACCAGTCGCTCCTAGCAAGAACTTTATACGCAAGAACTTAGAACTGTTTAAGAATTCACTGCCGAGGAATATCTCAATGAATGAAGCATCCATGAATGCTCAGTTAGTGGAGGTTGAGAATAGCAAAATGGTTGACTTATTTAACATTCATTTCATTATTTATATGTGTCCTTTATATGAAAATTGATATAGGATTGATTTGGAATTTGAAATGTTACAACGCTATGTCATTACTTAATTATTTTCTAAATCAGATTGACGCCGCCGCAACGCGCGGCTGGATAAAAACCTAGTTTAAAGTTAAATTTGAAGTTACTACCTAATTTATGTATTTAACCCATCTTTGAAAATCGTAATTACATTTTTCAAGTGAAAACTATATTTATTTTCTTTTTTTAACTTGTGAATTGGTTAATTTTTTTTACTAACGAATTACTTGTTGCCATAATTAATCTAAAATTTTGCTTAATCGAATAAAATTATCCATATTAAATTAGTTCATTACAACAACATTTTTTTTTTTATTGGCGAACAACTGTGTGGCAACCACCCTTGTGGGGCGCCGTTCCCAACAATCGACTACTCGACCTCCAGCAACCCCGCCTTCTCTCGATGCGCGGAAACCCAAGCCCCACCCGCCCGAAGGCACGACAGTGTTATAGAATTCGGTAAAACCTCGCCGCCCGTCAGATTCGAACCGGCGCCACCCGTATTCGATTTTCACCCGGATACCAAACCATAAATGTTGGAAGTGGGGATCGAACCTTTGATCACATAGGTGAAACAAAGGCTACTCCACCACTCCATCACTATGGATGGATACAACAAGATTTATTGTTCTTTAAATTTTAGAGTGGAGGGAGTGGTGCGGGAGGGCGGTTAACTTGGATGAACGTTCGGGTGAACGTGAAGACGTGGATGCAGTTAACTTGGATGATGACAACATCGAGGAGGAAAGTCGTCCAACCGGTCGAGACAAGTCTAAAAAGAGGGCGCAAAGGTCCTCTGCTTCGGGTTCGACCTCGGGATCGGGATCCGGCAAAGGTACTTACAACAGTGACTTGGCCGACTTACATGACAACATCGTCCAATTCAACACGATTCAACAACAAAGGCTCGAGGAGAAAAGAACCATTCGCGAAGCCTTTGAAAAAAAGTTGAGTATGAAAAAAA
Source organism: Ambrosia artemisiifolia (assembly GCA_032199755.1). Taxonomy (NCBI): domain Eukaryota; kingdom Viridiplantae; phylum Streptophyta; class Magnoliopsida; order Asterales; family Asteraceae; genus Ambrosia; species Ambrosia artemisiifolia. The sequence goes on from CM063519.1 coordinate 62,408,562, forward strand.
TGCGCGAAAAGCGTGAAGATATGAAATTTCTCGCCATGAACACCGATCATCTCCACGGTCCAGAGTTAGAGATGACGCAACAAATAAAGCGCGAGATTATGGAAAAATATAATATTAAGTGATTTTTTATTTTCTAGGATTTTAATTTTTTTTTCTGTTTTTTTATTTGTATTTTTTTATGTTTTTTAATTTTTTAGGTTTTTATTAACTTTTAATATTAATTATTATGAATTTAAATTTACTTTTTAATTATAAAAGTTATTTTAATTACTTAAAAAAAATGTCACATGTCACCCCCCTCCCCTCTTCCACTCCCCACAATTCTACGCCCCCCTCCACATAGATTCCACAAATGTCACATGACGCTTCACCCTCTCCACTCCATATCCCTTTTAATTGTCCTTCAAACAAACACATCAATTCCGTTAAAAAAAAAAACAAACACATCAATAATTTTTTAATTGTTTACTTTTATACTTGTGATTTCATATCAGTGGCACTCACTCAACACTTATCATCCGTTTCATGTTGTTATACAATGCTTTCGTTAACATAAGATATTAATTATTTAAACTTTTTTAATTGACTAACAAAAAACATGGAATCAAGATATATAACTTCTTGAATGACCTTAACGTGAGGAAAAATAGATACAATCAAGGTTAGAACATTGATGATATACAAACGAGGAAAAAACGAAATCAAGATATATATATAGGGCAATTCTAATTTGAAAACCACCCTTAGTTATGCAAACCATGAAAACCCCATTCCATGGCTCACAATTCTCCACATCACTCTTTTTAATAAAGCACTAAAGGGTAGTTTAGGGAATACACATTTTTTATCAAATCTCTTTTACCTGACAAATTGTCTAAATACTCATCCTACTACACACACTTTTCAATAAACTACTCCACTCCACCTCTCATCCCTTTATCATCTTCCTCTCTCTTCTTTTTCAACTAAATTTCTCTCTACATATCATCATTTTTCATATTCAAGCTTAAATTCAACCATTTATGTTTTGGCCTTAACCCAAACCAAACAACGCTCACCTTTGTGTGTGTGCAGACAAAAAGACGAATCCAAATCTATTCATCTTCCTTTATATATGAACGGTACAAATCCAGATCTATACTTCCAGATCTGTAAGTTTGTCGTTTAAGGGTATTGACGAGGTAGACAGTGGTGCTGAACAGCGATGGGGACGAGGTTCGGTCATGTGTAGGTTGAGTTGCTTGAATACATGGAGTTTGATGCCCTTTTGGATTCAAGTGATTGAAGTCAAACAACAAGTCAAACAAGAAGAACTAAAGTGAATCAAAGAATTTTGAAAGATGTTGTCAGTGGGTTATATCTTCTTTTCTTTTTATTTCTTTTTTTTTCTATCAAAGCTTGTCTTTGATTTAAAAACTTTTGTTTTTGTATTTTGATATAAGGTTGTGAATATTTTTACTTAGATAAGTCAGTGGGTTATATATTTTAAAAAATATAAAAACATTTGTTTTTAAATTTTGAAATAAGGTTGTGAATGTTCGTTTTTATACATGTTCTAGATACATTGTTTATGGTTTTTTTAATTATTTGAATACGTTTTTTTTTCTTTTTAATTAACAAGTGTCATTTGGTTGTAAGTTTTGTGTTACGATTTGTTGTTTTTGTTTATGTGATTGTGTAGATACATTTGTTTGCATTTAAAAACATATGTTTTTGTGTTTTGGTTATAAATTATCATATGTTTTGTCTCTCAAAGTTTGTTTTCAGCAAAAAACATATGTTTTTTTGTTGTTGTTTGTATCTATAATTTGAATTTTTAATGAGATAAGTGTGATGTGAAAACTTATGTTTTTGTTGTTGGGTTATAATTTATTATATGTTTTTGGTGAGATAAGTTTGTGAAAACATATGTCTTTGTTAAAAAAAAAAACATCTGTATATGAGACTTCTTGATACACAAACATGTTACAAAAAAACATATGTTGATGTATGTATAGAGAATTCATCAAAAAAAGCAATAAAGTTATTTTTTACAAAAAAAACATATGTGACGTTCATTCTTACACTTGTAATATAATATTTACATATTTTAAAATCCTGAAAAACATATGTTTTTTGTTCATACTATGTACATAATTTAGTTATTTTTTACAAAGAAAAAAACATATGTTCGGTTTTACACGGGAAAACATATGTTTTAAAAATCCTAGAAAACATAATATTTATATATTAAAATCCTAAAAAAACGTATGTATTTGTTCTTTCTTACACCTAAAATAAAAATTAAATGTTTTTTATAAGAAGAATCATTATAAAAAAAACAACTTCATGGTTTTGCCGTTTCTATTACAAGGGTCACCATTATAAATTAATAAAATATAGAGCATTTTGTATTAGAAAGCATAAAGCTGATAGTAGGTTTTGAAATTTGTGGGAGTATTCTCTCTCCTATCTTGTATAAAATATTGACAATAGGAAATGAATGATATTGATTGGACTTGTATGACATGTCAGTTTTTTTGTCAAAAGTAAGAAAGAGGGTTAAAAGCAATGGACGATTATACCCTTTGATGACTAAAAGAACATCTTTGTTCTTGATCAAAAAGCAGAAAAAACAAGAACCATAGATCATAGTGGATGAATGGTTAAGATGGGGGTTTAAGGGGTTTTCTCAAGTGGGGAGGGTTTTCAAATTATCCCCCCCCCCTATATATATATAAATATATCCTTGAGTTGAGACTGGTGACGACCAATGCCTCATAGCTGTTACTCATTAAATCCACTATTCCATGTATTTATGCTTACGTTATTATAATTATACTATATTAATAGTTGGATGCTAATGAATAATGTTTTAATTATAAGCCTTTTTTGTTAATAAATAGTATTAAGCGGAAATATAATCAGCATCTTGTGTGACTGGTGGAGTGGTTGGAGAGAGTGTTTGGGAGGTTAGTGGTCCGGGTTCGAAACCTGTGGTCTACGTCTTCTTGGTGATTTTTATTTTCTTATTTGACAGCTGTTTGACACGTGTCGGTTTAGAGTGCTAACCATTTGTCTTCCACTAGCATAGATATTGTTGTACAGGTGTTGTCTTGGTGGGTTGTACAGCTGTTATCCTGGGTGATTCATTGTTCCACTATTATGTGTTATCTGTCTTTCACTGCTTTCCTTGAGACTCTATCCATCATCATCCATTCTCTCTTCCTTTGAAACACTATCCATTCTCTCTCCCATTAGGATGGCTGTAGGGTTTCATGTGGGTTGTTGGCAGATGGTGGTGGCGATCGACGTGTTCCTTGCCGGCGGTTGGTGGTGGTTGTGTTTGGCGGCTGTGCTGGCGGTGGTTTCGTCCGGTGGTGGTTGGTGCTGTTGACATCTGTGAATTTATTCGTTTTTTTGTCGGTGCCATGATTCAACAACCACCCGGATTACCTGCCGTCGTAACTACTATCCACCATCTTTGTCCACCGGCATCGCCGCTCACTACCAATAACCCTAACTTTTTGCAGCCGTTCGTTATCTTTGAGGCTCTGATTGACAGTTTTGGTTTTCCAATGAATCCATGATGGGTTATATGTTCGTTCACCTGAGGTTTTTGGATACAAGGTTGGATTTTATTTTTAGGTTTTCTAAAGTTGTTGCTTATAACTTACTGATTTTATTTTTTCTATATGTTTGATAAATTCGGATTTGGGTCTGACTAATATTGGAGTTTCTTATGGGTTGAGTACTTTTGTTTTTTCCGACCTTTCAGTTATGGTTGGGTGTTGCTTTATTTTGCCACTTTCGCTTTTTGTGCTCTAAAGGCTATGATGATTATATTAGAGAGGCGTTGCTTGGCATGGGATAAACAAGGATGGCAAGTGTGTTGTTATGCACTTGCAACCTGAATTGTCGCCACAACAATCCAATAGTTCAATCTGAGCCAAAGGGTGATCTATGTCTATTGAGGTTGCAAATTTTATGATTTTCTTTTGATTGGTGCATGATAGATTGCTGATTCATTTAGTAGGGTTATAAATTATGCAATTAGTTGTGATTTTGTTGTAAATTTGAGCATGTGGATTGGCTCTTCGATGGTGCCGGTTGTTTTCCATGTTGATGGTGGCCTTGGGGTTTTTGTCTTTTATATGGATGTCTTCATTCCGATGACGATGAATTAGCTTTCATCAGAGGGGTGCTTGGATTTTGATGACCTTAGACGCTAATTTCTTTTGGGTTTTTGGCCCTATTTTTATAATGGTTCGATTGTTTTGGGGTTGTTTTTTCAGATACGGTGTGTTGTGGTTCACCTAAGGCTTAATAGAATTGCAACTTGGTTTGGCTTGTAGCTGATTATTTGTGGCTTTGACATATGGTCTGTACGTTAACCGGCGATGATGAATTTGGTAAAAAAAATTAGCTTTGACGTTGCATAGCAAGGATGGCGAATGTAGTTTTTGCTGTTTGCAACCTGTTATGTAGCCATGATAACCTAATTACCTATTCTGAGTCATTTGTTACAACCCTTTTATGATGCAATCTGTTATGTTTGGACTTGCTGTTTCTATCCCAGTTTTCAGGCAAAAAGTGACGGTTAATATGAATACAATAGTTACGAGCCGGGCTCAATAATGACAGACAAACGAATTAGAAAAATGACCTTGAAAACTTTGATATAGTATTTCATATTGATTATCTAGCTTCAACAAAGCCTTACATGGTTGCAAGGTATGGAATTTTATAAGAATTTGCAAATTCATTATTTCAAACCAGGTGTATCAATCATGTCATTTGGTAGGGTGATTTGTTGAACCTGAACATGGCACATATAACAATCGTGTACAGTTTATGGTTTCTGAAATAATTATGTTAAAATTATGTTTTTCCCAGGATGTCCTAAACAAGATCATGTCATTCTCTCATAATGTACTAAGGACGGTATGCTAAACAATCGACAAGCCGCAACTTCTGGTGGAACTGCAACTTATGAGGTCTGTTTGATTTTTCGATTCTATTTACTAACTGATGTTAACAAATAAAACTCGAATAAATACAACTTCGGTGAGTTGATCAGAGATAATATTAACAACAAGAACGGATACACATAACACAGGTACAAAACGATGAAAACTATTGTTAAAAAAGTTAAAAACAAATGAATAATAAATAAAAAAAATGCAGTTTTTAAGGACAGAATGTTTGATGGTGATCGTTCCGATTACCCACGGCTCTGCACTTACAGCAGAAGTTACAATATGGTGGGAAGGATTTGTGTTTGGTAAATGAATAACGAACGAAAAGACAAAACAACCCTTTAATGAAAAGACGAAACATTCTGCAGGTTGCCTTTGGGTTATTCCCACTTTACTTCTTCCGTGCACTTACGTAGGCGTGCTGCTTTTGGAGTTTATGTCAATGTTATTCAACTGAGTTACCCATTTAATTGAAGCACTGGTTGTTTCAGGCTTTTTTTCCCAGGTACCTTTACGTCTTTTGTTTTGTTATATCGGATTTAAATGTTACTTGAACACTTGACAAAACAATATTTAACAATTAACATGCAATTGTCAAGTGTGGATCATATGTTATTGCCTCATGTGGTTGCATGTGATCATAATACGGGTAGACGAAATTGAGCAATGGGATCATAAGTGGGTCCTACGTGTGATTAAAGTAGGGTTGAGATGGCGGAACGAGACGCGGATGACTCGAGCGTAGCTTCTGTTGGGGAACTTTTAGAGTTTTAGGTCTTTCTTTTTTTCGGTTTCCACCAGCTGAAAGCATCTTTCGGAGCTTTGGAGCTGGTTTTCCCACAGGTAATGCATTTTGATTTTTTATGCGTGTTTGACTGAAATTTGAAACTGTAAGGAATCAGTTATACTTTCAAATTTGTTTGTAGATGGTGAGTCATCAATTACATCAGCATACCTATTTCAGCTTGAACATTTGAGAAAAATATAATATAATATTGTTTTATACACATTCAATTCAAATGAAATTGCCATACAATACATGCTAATGCTTTGTTATCCGGGGTTTATATGCTTCTTTTTGACTTTTTTTAGAAGTCTGTTTAACTTTGTTGTTAGCAGCGTGCAACATAGCTGATGTTGATGATCTAGTATATCAAATGTCCGATGTGATAAACATACTCATAAGTTGCGCAACGCGCAATGTAGAATCCCACTAGTTATATTAATTACATTGTCTTTGTTTAGTATCATCAAATATCAATGTGTGTTTATTATAATTCATCAATGAGAGTTAAAATGTTGATATCTTTTATCCACTAAATCCATGTAAGCATGCTACCGTTAACGGCAAACACAATCTCTCACAAATAATCTAGTATTATTATCTTAGTAAAATTAAAAAAAAAATGAAATGGGAGAAATAAACAAATATCTTAAAGATCTAACTGAATAACATGTATCAACATAATGACATATATAATCGTACTCAACAGTGTGACAAATGCATTGTTGCTACGTCAAATATAAACAGCCTCTTTATGATATCATGTTTATGTAAAAAAACACAATAATAATAACATTTAATTTGTCAATTTACAAACGCTCTAATCTTACATTGATAAATCAGTTCTTTAACAAGTCGAATACAATCAATTCATGATATAACTTATTAATGGAAGCTTTGGATTAACATGAATGGATGAGCTTTAAGGATCTTGCCAAGGCGATAGAGGAGCTAAAGATGTCGAGACCAGCCGACTACGTGAAAATTTCTTTGGTCCTTGAGAAGGTGATCTTACATTACTCATTCCTAGGTGCATCCATGCTGAAGCCTTTTTGAACTCGCCATCGTGACTTTGGTCTAGTCGACTACGAGAGCTCGTAGTTGGTCGGGTCAAGATTGGTCTCTCATGATAAACCGCTACTTTACTTTGTATCAATTTCTTTTCCTACAAATGGAGAAATCATAGGTGTTAACTTTTTAGGTAGTTGTGCTTCCTTTTGGCTCATTTAATTTTGTTTGGTGTGAAAATTTCAAACTCGGTATTTTTTTAACAAGTGTCATGTATGTTCCACATGAGGCTTAAAATAAAAAATAGGTGTAGCGGTGTTGTGACTTGTGAGTGTGTATACTAAATATATTAAAATTGAATTAAAAAAATAAAAAAAATAAAAAAAAGCAAGTAGCAGGTGGGTGGCATCACTTGATTGGTGGATGAAAGGGGCAATGTGGCGTGAAATATTTCACGTTAGATAGGTTAGCGCCCATTTCACTAAGAGGGGGGGCGGTGTTTGGGGGCGAAAGGGTTCCAAATTCCCCCTTTCACGCCCTTTCACTCTACCACTACATGTGGTCTTATAGTGGTTCTACAAATAAAAGTGTATCTTTTGAAAGAGATAACGGAACCAGATACGATAAATCAAATGTGTGTATTAAAATGTTTCATGTCTTACGTTGTGTTCTCAAGTTTCATTTAAGGAGATCGAGAAAAGTAAGGATTTTGATTTGAAAGGAAGGAATGGAAAATTGAATTCTAGAGTTTTAATTTATAGAGAGAAAGTGAAAAGAAGAGAAATAAGAAGTTTTTAGACTAAAATTCATCCTTTCGAATTGAAAGGAAATGGAAAGAAAAGAAAGGAAGTGAAGAGAAAGGGATAGATTCCACCATTTCTCTCCTTAAATGAAACTATGAAACACAACGTTAATGATAGTTTTATATCAATATAACAATAAAGTATGCATATTTTTGTTAGCAAATTAAGAACGCACCCTTTGGTGTCGTTGCTTCTCTTCTTCTTTTTCGCGTCTTGACATGTTGTACTCTTCCATCAATGCCAATAAAGGCGTCTACACAACCAAATATGACTAATTTATAGAAAAAAGATGATTTGTACAAATAAACACATTACGAGCATGTAAAATTACACGTTTGGTGGTGTAGGTATTAACATGGATGATATACAAATTATTTTTCTAAGAAAAAACGAAAATTGAAATGAAATCTTAATTAACGTGCGTAACATAATCCTAAAAGTCCTTTGATATTTTTCTTGCACTACATGTCATAGTTCGTCGGCAGTTACCAAATACCAATGATCGACCCTTAATACTAATACATACATAGGATGAAGCTAGTGTACAAATGTCTTATTTTGTGAAAAGTGTGAGAATAATTAAAAATTAATATGCAGGCTTCGTTTTTTTGACTTAGTCATGATGTGTTAGATAGTTTTGGTTTGAAAACACAAACATAACAACCAAAAACACAAAGCAATGCGGCTTAAAACTTAAAACATCATGCCAAGAATTTTAAGCAGTGCATTTTAGCTGTGTTTCGGCCTATTCGTTGATCATCGCTTTGTATTCGATAGTTTTTACCTCGTCGTACAAAAAAACCTTGTTCCTTTCTTCCTCCCATCTCTTGGTCTTAGCAATCAAAGAGTCCACCAAAGCTGGTATTTTGTTAACAATGACACGAGCACGCTCAGCACGTTTTAGGTTCTTGTGAGCACCTCTGGTAACTGAATACCTATTGTCATCCTAAGAAAAACATGAACATGTAAGCTAGCTAGCTCAGAAATTAGTTATATGTAACCTTAATTTTTAAACGATCCAATAACCAACCATGTTATATTCTTCTAGCCATCGTTCTTCATCGCGCGCTAACATCCATTTCTCGACCTTCTCCATAATCATTTTCCTACTCAAGGCCTCATCTCCAGCCTTGGCTATTTGTTCATCCATGCTATTTAGAAGATCGGCATAGTCCATCTCCCCTACCATGGTCGTTATATAGTCGGTATGCTTGTTTTTTGATTGAGAGTAATCAAATAGAATATCATGATAGAATTTAGAAATCTAACCACACTTTATTGAGTTAAGAATATTGTCCATCTTTGACGATGGAGGAACCTCCATATGCGACCGCCTACAAATGTTTTCAAGCTCGGTTTGCTTCTTTACAAGAAGTTCTTTCATTTTTCTTGCTTTTAGTTGATCTAATCTTTCGACTTCAGCCTCTGCCTGTCACGTCATTTCAAAGTATTGACACTGATAAGGAGTTGGTTCAAGAACTTACAAACTCTTACTTGGACCAGCTAGAGAAGGAAAATGCACAAATCATTGGTTGACATAGTTAAAACATTTATTCAAATTCTTAATTTCTTTTTAATGTTTTAATCATTCAGTTTATACTAATTTCCTTAGAGAATTGTCTCTTTGTTAGACACCCATGATAACACATCATGTAAGTACTTGATGGTTGATCAAACAATGATACAAACCTGCTCGATCACGGTGATGGCCAGGCTTCCAGGGGTGGAGATATTTGAGCTAGTAATGTGCGAAAATAAGTGGCGATCGATGATGGGCGTGTCCAATAGCTCCCATAAGTTTTTCAAACAATTTCCAAGATTTTGAAGCTGCGAAAACATTAAAGAGAAGGTTTTATAAACATTAGTTATGTGTTCATTGGAGATATCAGTAAATCTTATCAATAGTAAAGCTAAGGTTGGGTCTGAGGTGGGTAAGATATTACTTGTTGAAAAAACGATATGATTCAAAGTTAATTAAAATGTAAGACTACCTTTTGAATACGCGAATGCTTTTCGGCTTCTAGGGATTCTACAGTGCTGTTGAGTTTGTCCAGAACTCGGTCACTCATGTTTTTGGAGAGACCCGATAGATCGTTTAAGCTGGGGTGGACCTTTGTGATAATCATTGATGAATCCGTTCCTAATGTAGCTGACAAGTGTTGGATGGTGCTTATGTAGTTTTTCACCCTTTCAAGCCTGTCACTCTTTATTACATCTCAAACAAATTAATAACATATATGCAACTAATTAGTGAATAAATACTTGGCTATCGTTCCCAAAAAAAAAAAGTTTGAACAACCAACGAAATTCACCAAGAACTCCCTTCGGAGTCCCTACTCAGTCAAATCAGGACCCCTTCCACCCGGCATAGCTAGACATGTAAGGGAGCTCTTGGTTTCACCAAGTTCACCAGTTCCGGAAAAAACCCGACTATCTACCCGCCCGAAAGCACGACAATGGAATAAGCGGTAAAACCCGGCGCTCTCAAGAATCAAACCCATGACCTTTCAGCTATGGATCTTCTATCATTGAGCCTCCATTCCACTCCACCACAAGGTGGTTGGTCAAATAATTAACTATTTTAAATATATAGATTCACAAGTTATTTGTTCTAGTTTGTTGTACAACCTTGTCAGCATGTAGTCTTTGAAGCTCCATTTGATATTCTTCAAGTCTCTTTAATGAAAGATCATTTTCATTTACAACAACATGAGGTAAGCAATCGTTATATTCAGATTGACCGGCGATTTCGGCAGAAATTTTTTGAATTTCTGATTGTATAGTTTCAAACTGTTTCATTCTCCCCCCCTTCTTAATTTGCAACTTCTGTAGAGCAGGCGCAATCGCCCCTAGTTGCTCTTTTAGTGTTCCCGCCATTTTCTCCGGCTGTGATATTAAACAAGCATGACCGTTTTATGTTTAGTTTTCAACATGAGGAAATTACCAAAATAAGCAAAGTTTTCAAAATAGACAAACCTGGCTAAGCCGACAAATTTGTGGGCAAAAGCGTCAGCTAATGCTCTCAAATTTGCTAGCTTACTCACCAAAATTTCCGGTGTTTACCGTTTTGGTAATAATTTAGTGAACTATCCTTATGGTTATGTTAAGTTAAACCATTTCGTTTTAGGTAAAGTAGAGTGAAATGAAGAAAAGTGAATGATGTGGCATCTAAATAGAGTTAAGGAGGGTTGAAGTATACCAATAGCCTTATAACATCATGTACTATTTAATTTTTAAAAAACCAATTTCCACAGGTTCTTTAATTATGATCTTTTGTATACATTTTATAAAAGAGAAACAAAAAAAACTTATTTATAATCAAGTTGCAACATAAATGAAATATTTTGTGGCTCGTAACATTAAAAAGAAGTTTATATTGGATACAACTCGATTTTCAATAAAACTTACAAGAAAAAAAAAGACAGACCAAATATGATTAAAGAAATATGTATATTTTGGTTTTTAAATCTATATCTATCTATACCATATAATAAAATGAAATAATGGTGACGTGTTATGCATTGGAGTTAAATAAATTTAATATGAAATTAGTTATTAATTTATTTAATAAACTTATGTTTTTTTTACTTAAAAGCTTAACCAAGTTCTAACACTATGTTGTTTAAAATATTAAAAAATAAAGTATAATGAAGATAAATGTTTTTATGAGTGATTTTTAAAATTTTTTAGACATTTAATATGGTTGGATAATATGAATAATAAAAATAAAATATGTTAAATAATAAAAAATAAGATGGTATTAAAATATCAAAGTTAACACCTAGTCAAAAGAAATAACATTTTAATAATTAACTTAAAAAATTTTATATTTGTCACATTATTGTTCAATTTTTTAAATACATATTTTTACGACTGTATATGTTAACAAACAAAATTATACATTATGCAATTAGTATAATACATGGGTTTATTCAATCATGCAATGCATATGTTTTTTAAAACATGACTTTTCATTACTAATTATATATAGCATTACATTTATAAACTCGTGTAATACACGGGACTGTAACCTAGCTTGTATATAATATACCGTATGTTATTAGAGAAAAAGCTAATTACATTATAAATAAAAAACTAGAAAAGAACATAAAAGAAAATTCAACGTTTAGCTCATTTTAATCCCTTCGTATTCGCCAATTGATACAACAAATACATATTTATGTGGCGCACGGAACTAGGTAGACTCCCGACAAAAGTGGCTTTATGAAGGAGGAATATCTTGGGGACATGTGTAACTGTATTTTATGTGAAGATGGGGAAGAAATGATTGCGGTTTGGCTGGGGTGTGGTATTGCATCTTGAAATGGTGCGGTATTCCTATTACATTTGCTTTCTCAGTGAAGGATTTACTAGAGCTTCATAACAGTATTGGAGGATCAAAATTAAAGAAGACGGTGCTTTAAGGGATCGTTATCATTACGTGTTGAAGAATTTGGAAGATGAGGAACGAGGTTATTTTTAAAAGTAAGAGATCGATGTAATGTTAATTATTGATGTATTGTCAACGGTCAAAGTGTTGGGGTTTTCGTGGTATAGGTATCGTTTTAAAAAAAGACACGGTGGGTTAGGATGAGTGGTGTAAATTTGATTTTATGTAAGTTGGTGTTTGTTTGGGTTGCTATTTCCACCTTAGAGATAGTTGTCCCGTGTTTTTTTTATGAAAGTCGATTTTCAAAAAATAAAAAAGCTATTTAAAAAAAGAATAGACCAACAAAAGACGAAACAGTAAATGAGTAAACTGATGGAACATAATTATAATTACCCTGGTAGGAAGCGAACGTTCATCAAGTGACAAAAGCAAATGAGTAAACTGAGCTTCAGAATCTGCCAACTCTTGATGCAAACGTGCCCGTGACATATTTGCATTGTCCACTTTCCTTCTATATACTTGAAGACACTCGTGCTCAAGATCAACTAATACTTTTTCTCGTTCGTTTTCCTCTTCCCCAACTTCATCCCAAATCATCTATATATATATACTCACAAGTCATATATATATAATGCAATGACATTATATAACTAAGTAATGTAAGAATCATAAGACCTTAACTAAACTGCACAAAACATAAAAAAGACTTGCCTGTAATTCTTGTAGCAAATAGCCGCAGGATGTCTCGAGCATTGCTGCGGATCGAGTGGCCATTGGTGACTGAAGGGAACCCATTTGAGAATTTTGGGGATGCCAATGGAGTTTTGAAGGTTAAATGATGGAAGTATGTGAGTAGGTTTTGCTTAAAGGACAAGGTTGAAAATAGTATAGAGTTGGTGATTAGTATATGAAGCTTTGGGTTCAAGAATTCATATATTTTGCTATCTTTTTATTTTTTTGTATTAAGGTTAGATAGTTTCTTTTACTAAAGGTTGTGAACCGGTCTAATTTTGAAGTGTTGGTTGATTAAAAAATACTGAGTTATTCATTGTCATGTTCGTTTTTGTGAGGGAAAAAATTATATAAAATGAAAATAATTCCTTATAGAATTTCTAAAAGGTGTGGCGGCAGTCGTCTACCTACTATCCTGATTTAATTTGCCATTCATGAAATGAAAAAATTAATAATTTTGTAAAAAAGTTTACAATAAAAATGCTCAAACTTTGATGATATTTTTTTTATAAAAGTTGGTCATGTATATTCGTCGCTTTTGAGATGTATTAAACTATAGAATTACATAACTACATCACACCTTACATTGTAGTTGAAACGTGAGGGGTTAGACATTATAAGAGAAATATACAAATTAATACATACATTATAATAGGGTAGGGATCCTAAGAGAACCAACCCCTATTTGAGAACTGAGAGAACCATTCTGGGCCACACATTTCATATAAAGGCAAAAAAAAAATTTTTTTTTTTTTTTTTTGCTTTAATCGCACATTTTTATGCAAGGAAAATTTTTTTTTTTATTTTTTTTGAATTTTTTTTCATTTATACATATGTGTATATGTCAATTATACATATGTGTATATAGCAATTATACATATGTGTATATAGCATTTTTCAGCTATACATATGTGTATATTTCAGCTATACATATGTGTATATTTCAGTTATACATATGTGTATATTGCATTATACATATGTGTATAATGCAATTATACACATGTGTATACTGAAAAAAAAATACAAAAAAATAAAAAAAAAAATTCTTACATATAAAGCAGCGATTTTTGCAAAAAAAAAAATATATATATATATATATATATATATATATTTTTGCCTTAGAGAAATGTGTGGCCCAGAATGGTTCTCTCAGTTCTCAATTTGGGGAAAGGTTCTCATTTGAACCAAATCCCATTATAATAATCGAAATGAAATAAATAAAACTTATTCTTTATATTATTTAAACCGATCTAAATACGATCAATGAGGAGAAATGTTGGATCAACAATATAAATATAAATATAAATACGTATTCTAAAGATCCTATTAATTAATATATTTATATAAAATCATATTTTGTTGACATTTTAATTTATAAATTTATAGAATCATATTATGTTGGATATGATTGTTGTTGTTATTTAAGTCATAAAATAAAAAAGCGAAAATATACTATTGCTTGAAGGAGTTATATGTTTTTGTCTATTAGGATTGATGGTAAAATATGATATTGTTTACAAAAAGGTTGCAGGGACTTGGTTGCTAAGAAATGTACCTGGAAAGGGTAATGTACTGTCTCTTTCTAAAGTTGAAGTTAACAAATAAGTCATACCTTGCATAGGCATTTTAAGATGGACGATGTTATACGTTGTACCAATGGTTCATTGTCCAAGTCATTAGGAATTAGGATGTCACTTTCTTGACTTTGACCTTCCAACAGTCCTACCATTCTATGAATTTTTATAAGAAATATGTATCTTTAATTATAAATGATATTTTTTATAAGTTCCATCGTATAATTGAAACATTTTCAAGAATTCATTTTAATTTTATGAGCTTCATCTATGATCGAGAATATAGAAAAGAGTATAACTCATTGGTGGTGAAATTAATCCTAGAAACTCGTATGAGATGAAAGATGAACGATGAAAGTGAAAGTTTTACTTCACTAGAGTTTAATTAATAGTTTGAAAGTTTAGAATTAACTTAGATTGATTTAATTAATAGAGATAATGATGTGTGGTTAGTATTAGATTATAATTGCTATAAGACTAGAAGTATTTCAATAGGATTAATTCTACCAATAGCGAAGCTAAGATATGGTATGAGAAGGGTAAGATGTAGACAACTTTACCAATAGCGAAGCTAAGATATGGTATGAGAAGGGTAAGATGTAGACAACTTTACCTCTACTTGTGAAAACAGAAAGGTTGCTTTCAGTGAGATCCTTAGCTCGATATTGATTTTGCATCAACCATTGGACATAAGCACATAATACTTAGCAATCAGGACAGGCCCAATTGGTACATGTATCTAGGGATGGCAATCAAACCCGAACCCGATGGGTAAACCCGAAACCCGACACATTTGGGACGGGTTTGGGGTTGGGTAATCGGGTATGGGTCCGGGTATAGGATTGGTTTTTATTTTTTTCGCGGGTTTGGGACGGGTTTGGGATTTGATGATATACCCGTTTACCCGACCTGATTACCCGATAAAGTATACCCATTTACCCGATTAGATACCCAATATAATTTGTAATATATAGTTTTAAATATGTATGCATAATATATCTAGTTGTCCATCTACATTGTCATCTTGTACTAAAATTACCAAAAAATAGTGTATACTATTTGTTATCTATATTTAATAATGCTAAATGTAATAGGTTAATTAATAGTTACCTAATATATGCTCGTCAGATATTTGGTCGGATATACTCAATGAGTAAGTTTTAAAAATTAACGGGTTTACCCGAAACCCACGGGTATACCCGATACCCGATGGGTAATTACCCAACACAAACCCGACGGGTTTTGGGCCGGGTTTGGGACAAACATACCTAATCGGGTATGGGGTTGAGATTACCTAAACCCATCCCAAACCCGACCCATTGCCATCCCTACATGTATTCCCTTGTCTTTTGGCTATCAATGCCACAACATGATGCATGATTAACCGTCAACCGTTTTAACGTTATTTTCACAAAAATTAGTTATGACTGGATTATTATATGGGCCAAAGGCCAACACTGATGTCTTATGTGGGCTTAGTTATATTATAAACAATAGCCCAATAAAGTCTTGAATTTGCTACAGTCCACATCAGCAAGTCCAATTAGCATCCGTTCATCCACGAGCCCATCAACAAGCTTTTAATCTCTTTATCCAGTCCATTTCTTATTATAAGTCATCGCCTCATAACATAAAACACAACACATTAGAAAGTGTCAAATTCTTACAGCTTATAATCTTCACTTAGGGTTACACAGTTGTGAGGCAGAAGAATAAAAGCCTCCAAGTCTTCAACAGAGAACAAATCAATTATTATCCATAGTTCAGAACAGAAATTGAATCTGCTACAGTCCACAAGCTAATACTGATTGTTATATGGGCCAAAGGCTAACACTGATGTCTTATGTGGGCTCAGTTATATTATAAACGAGAGCCCAATAAGTCTTGAATATGCTACAGTCCACATCAGCAAGTCTAATTTGCATCCATTTATCCATAAGCCCATCAACAAGCTTATAATCTCTTTATCCAGTTTTTATTATTTAAATCATCACCTCAAACATATAACACAACATTAGAAATTGTCATAAAAGGATAAAAGAATTTTCATATTGGCGCAGAGGTTGCCAAACATTGAGGTGTTCACGAGCTAAGCCGAGATAGGGCAAGCTCGAGCAGGCTCGACATGATTATAAAACCAAGCCGGCTCGGCTCAGATTTGAAACCGAGTTGAAAATCTAAGGCCAAGTTCGGATTGGTTTTTAACCGAGCCGACTCGACTCGGCTTCATTTGGCTCGAATTTAAAAAGGAAATTTAAAAATAGCTTTCAAAATGCGTTAGTCTAAATATCATTCAATAGTTAAAAAGAACAAATTCAAAATAAGTTTAGCCTAATACATTACAAGCCAAAATCAAGTTCAACCAAATACAAAATAAGTCTAAAATTTCAACGAAATACAAATACAATATAAGTTCATCAACAAACAAATCAACAAAAAAATATGCAATAGATGTCCGATTGTTCTCATAGATACTAACAATTGTTGGATAATTATCACTATGCTACGATTTATTAAAGTAAATTGATTAGTTGTAAATTTAATCCCAAACACATATTCGCTATGCTTCCGTTAACAACATTTTTATAGCAAAATTATATGTATATAAAAATAATATATTAATAATTAGAATTATCCAAGCCATATCGAATGAATTTTTTTCGAAATAAATCCTAGCGAGCTTCAAACCACGAGCATTTTAAACAACCCTAGCCACACATCCACTAAATTGTATATTTTTAATGCTTGCCCAGCTGTTCCAACGGTTATAAACATCTTAATAATAGAGAATATTGATATTGATTGAATATTAAAGGAGTAGCAAGCCCTTAAGAGGGTTGATCCTTTGGTGGGCCAAACTGTGGTAGATCGTAGCCCGTAAAAGTAGGCCCAACGTTATGCGTAGATTTACGAAATTTTTATGGTTAAATTTGTTGGTCAAAGATCAGAAAACCAAGTTCTAAAGTGCTCGTGTAGGTTGTTAGTCAGTTTAAATACACTCTTCTAACCATATTACAAAATGTACACATTTTCTTTATTACAGAACTTAAACTCTCATCACATATTTCCTAACAATTTGATAACAAATGTTGCTCAATAGATCACAATTCACAAGTGGTGTAGAAAAGATGTATTATTGTATAAAGTCAACTATTGACTTTGAACACTCCCATCTAAATGTGATTTGACATTTAATTTTTATATGCACATATATATTGGCATTTTACAATACAGGCCACTAAATTAAGCAAATCATGTGCATTAAAATCAGGTTGTACGTTACTATTTTGATCTATGTGATGACTAGAAACGTGACAGCCAAAACAAAGCCAAATATCACCGGTTCATAATGTAGTATCTTTGAATGTAAGCCGCTAGAAAACCGAAGCACCGTGCTATCAATTACCGGTCCACATAATGTCTGATGGTCACTGGTTCGCGTCGTGTCAAAGCTATCAAAACTGATAGGAACCGATTCAGTTGTGCTAAATTCCGCCTTAAATGTCACGGAATGTCTCACGCTTGATCCAACACCAAGGCTCCTCATCGTAAAGTTCCACATCATGTTTCCCACTTGCAAATACACCGTTAAATCTCCCACACACGAATCATTAGCATCACCCATTATAAAATCTAGAGTAACTTTTCCGCGTTTCCAGAAGTTTTGATTATATAAGATACCGCCCGACACTAGCATGACTGCTCCACGTCCTCGTGGGACCGCATAGTGTTTTGAGTCGATATACTTTACTATACCCGAAATGTCCCATTGTGGCAAAACCTTGAAATACTCCTCGTTAGCATCGGCCTCAAGTAGGATACCTTGAGAAGAGTTATCGAGAAAGGTCGGTCCAACTTCGAACCCGCTGTTCCCAAACTCGTTATCTGCCAAAAATATGTTTAATCATACTTAGGGGCTGTTTGGTAGCCTCTTAATGATCATTTAGAGTCTACATCTTAATGGTCCATAACCTCTTAATGGTTAAGAGGTAACCTTAAGTCTGAATAGTTAAGACTTAAGAGGCAACCATTAAGATTTTACCTCTTAACCATTCATGTTTAAGATTACATCTTAACTATTAAGAGACTATGAACTATTCGGGTGTAGCCTCTTAATGACCATTTAGAAGCTACCAAACAGCCCCTTAGATAGCTAGCAGTAAGGGTAACAATTTTCATTAGAAAAAAACTAGTTGTGATATGTGTATCTATCATTTAATATCATAATGACCTGTTATTTGGCATGTCCTATTTTTTTTATTAAAAATAAATCAGGAAGTTGACTATTTTCGTTTTCGATAAGCTACTCTCAAACTGATTATTTAGATACATGTGATAGTACACGACAACATAAAAAAGTTGTCGTGTACTACTAACTGACACATGACAAAACACAATATGTATATAACGACATACCTCCATAAAAATGAGGACTCTCAATTCCATTAACAAGAAGCGTATCAACGATAGGCCAACAGTTGCTATTCGCGACACTTTGAAATTGTATTCCCATAATACCCCTTCGGATCTCGCTGCTCTCAATCGAATAACCATAAGTTTGCCACATTTCATTCCCAAGTGACTCTTTATAAAAGAATACCTTGGATACACCAGGACCAGAAACATTTACAGCTGTAGAATTGTTTGCACAATTCATGCTGCTAGGAGCAAGGGTGAATGTGAGGGTATAATAGTAACTTCCATCAGTTTTAAATGTTTGGTTTATCATACCGTTTGGACCAAGTTGCAACCCGTGACCATTTCCTGGTAGGGAAATGTTTCCGCCTGCTGTCACGTACCAAACCGTTCCATTATATGACCAACCTGGAATAACGTTGGTTTTCGCACTGAGGAGCGCGAATTGAGAGGCCGAATTCGTTGTTAGGTTTGTTGGTTGAGATTCAAAACCCAAGTTCTCAAGTGTAACTGTTCGATACAAAATGTATGTCACTTTAACTACGGAATTGATTAAATGATTTAAATCACTAGAAGATCATTACAGATAGTAAAACAACTACTTACATAAACTATTAAACTGAAAAAAACAGTTGTTTAACCATGTTATTATTTGTATATACATTTTTTTTATTGTTGAAATGCATATTTATGTAGGGGTATTATTATTATTACTTTTAAATATTCAACCCTTTATATTTAATTATTAAAAAAATATAAAAGGTTAGGTTTAATGCGCCAAAACCGAACCATTAAACTGATAAAACCAATTGATCCAGCCAAACCACCTAACCAGAGGGTTTGGCTGAAATTAGCTATAAACGGTTCAGTACACGATTTTTGTCAAAACTGGCTGAACAACATCGTAAACACCTCAATAATAACATAACATACCTTTAGAAGATGCTGTCAATACCAAGAAGGCCAATTTAATAATGATAATCGTGAGAGGCATTGTCTATGGTGAACAACTCAGATTACTTTAGGTTTATAATGAACAGGTATATATGAAAATGGTACCAAAGTCAACTTCATTTGGCCAACTCATACCATTATATGAGGCGATCAAGTTGATAATATTTTTCTATTTAACTGGTCGTTACCTTAGAGTTTAGATTAGTACTTGTTTTAAATATGCATTGATAAGTTTTTAAATTGTTTGAAAAGGAAGAGATGTTCTATGCATGTTTTTGAAAAAGATGTATTTTGAATCAAGTCAAGGGAATGATGAATGGATTTGGGTAGGGTTATAAAACGAAATGGTTCATGATCATTATATATCATGTGAATAAGAATAAAGATGTAATATGAATTGATAAAATATGTGTTTTATTCAAAAGAAGATGTATGTTTGGATGATGAGCATGGTTAGAAACAAACATTGCATAGCGTGCTTAAGGTTGTGGCTTTGAAGGTGTGACTTTTTTTTTTGGAAATGTGTGGTTTTAACATATTATGCTCTTGATGAAAATAGAATTTCTAGTTTGAACATGATTAGTGACCCGCCTAGACATCATTAAGGAATTACCTGAACATATTGTGTTTTTTTCCTATATGTATTTATTAGATAGGGTAAGTCGGGTGTCAAACCTCGAGTAGTATTGTGGAAAGTGTTATAGTTAACTATTGAATAAAACTAGACAAGAAAGTAAAATCGAGTTTTTTGGATTATTGGGAAAAATGCAATTGAAGAAAACAATTTAAAAGAAAACGAGGCATAAACAATTATGAGAAATTGTGACCTCTCCAGGATCCCGGTTATCGCTATCACCAAGGGTTATACAAATTGACAATCGAAATCACATAGACATGATTTGTGGTTAAAATATGATTTTGATTATAAGTTGATTAATATCCTAACTCACAGCTGATAACTGGACCAATATTGTTGATTTGGTTAATTACCGCTTAACAATTTACCAATTACTCATAAGATTGAAAGATCAAAACTTGCATATTAATCAATGACCATCGATAATAAACCGCTATGGTTGATGAAATCAAAACAAGCCAATCATTCAATAAATGTTCAAACCAAAGTATTCATACAAAAACCACACTTAAATTTCGTAATAAAGCAATCACAAGTTCAATTCATTGTTTGACAATCGATAAACTCTCGACTACGTAACTAACCATTCACCTGGAAAGGATCACAGGTGGTTTAGCCGCTCATCTTGGTGAAATACGCGTCCATGGATTGATGGAAGATCGAAGACATGTTGATTCGGGTTGAAAGAATGATTAGGATATGATTTCTCCTTGTTATTGCAACTCCAAAACTCCCAAAAGATGAATAATCTTTGATAATAGACGGCTCCTTCGAAATAGGTTTTGAAAAACCCCTTTTATCTTTCAAAAACAAACTTTCCATTTTGTCCTCTTTTCCCGTCGTAAGCTACGGTGGAGGAACCATAGCTTACGGTCAGTTCCACCTGCTCCTTTTTTGTTCCTTTCAACCGCCCCAACGGTCTGACGTGATTCCCTTACGGTTTTCCACCTCTGATCAAACAACCCTTTTTCTCCTCATAAAATTCGTAAGTTATGGTCGTAGCATACGGCGTGGCTTCAGCCTTCAGGGCTTCTCCAAATTTCATGTTCCGCTTCACTTCTTCATCTACATGCAACCGGTTCCAGCTTCTTCTTGTTCAACCACCTTTCCATCATCATTCCTGCTCAATCAAGGTCCTGAAAACTTCCATATCTCTGATTCATCATCCACGCTCGCTACACTACGCGTTTTAGCCTTTAATTCATTCCAAATTCGCCTTCCAACCTACAATTACACAATCACGCATAATTATCTTATTCATAACAATAAACGCATCAAAAACCATTAAAAACACACGATTAAGCATCTTAACAACCATATTCAACCCCGTCCATCATTGGGGAAGCATTCAAACGTTTTAATGCAATGATTAGAATGTGTCCTCATCATGACATACCGAAATGGGATTTGGTCAAAAAATTTCATGACGGTTTACTTACTAAGGATCGAAAAGTTGTCTTTTCATGTAGTGGTGGAACCTTTTTAACTCATGATGAGAATCACGAGTGGAACTTCTTAGAAACTATAAGTAAAGGTTAAAAAACACAAGCTTAAGCTGATCAGACGGCTAAATCACATCGAATTAAAGTTGTAAATGACCAATCTAATAATGAAAGGTTCGATAAAATATTGGAAAAGAAAATTGATATGATTTGCCAAAAGATGGGAAGGGATATTTCTTTTGTTTCAAAGGAATAAGAGTTATGCGAAGTGTGTGGAGATATGGGACACAATGCTTTTTATTGTCCTATGAACTTTGAAAGGAATGAAAAAGTTAATCAAGTATATATGGAAAGAATGTCGTACGACATGAGCTCAAACAACTACCAACTGGGTTTGAGAAACCATCCTATTTTAGGTATGGAAATGCTTTTAACCAAATGAATCACAACTTTCAAGGTTCAAACCAACGAAGTGGACAACAACAATTTCAGCCTCATCAACAAAACTTTTCTAGGTAACTATCAAATTAGGCAATTCAATCAAGGTGGTTACCAACAAGGAACTTATCAACAACAAGGGTACTCAAGAAATTTCCAACAAGTTCAATAAAATTCATCACAAAGAAATGCTCTAATGACGAAGGTTTAACCAAGTTAGATGAAATTTTAGGAATCTTAAAAAGGGTAGTGCAAAAATAAGAAGTGCAAGATAAGACGGTGGGATCTCAAACCAAACAAGTGAGTCAACTAGCAGAAGAAGGAGCCACACGACATCTGGGTAAGCTTCAAAGCGATACAATAGTCAATCCACAACATCAGAGATCCAGTTCCAAGAGCATAAAGAGTGTGCACATCAATGCCGTAAGTCTATTTCCAAATGTTGAGGTTTTTGGTGCTAAAATCAATTTGTCACGACACTTTATTAATGGCATGGTGGAGGACATTGATATTGAGTCTAAGAGGGAGTATGAGCAGGAAAGTGTTTCACTAAACTAATCAGGCAATAAAAGTTCTAGAAAATCTTTTTGCAAAATTGTTCAAATGAAAATTCTCCTAAGGATAAAGATATTTAAGTATAGTATTGTTGTTTTTTAGTCTTAAAAAAATAACGTATTACGTGATTAACAATATCTAGGGGCGAGCAATAACTAACTGTTAACCCAAAACAAACAAAAAGCAGACGAAACTAATTTGAAATCAATCTAAAACTAAATTAACCAAGAACCGAACTAACCTTAAACCGGTTATTGTTTTTTTTGCCATTAGTTAACTGAATTTAACCAAATCGGAACCGAACCATTCACGTATTCATATATTTTTACCTGTTATACCTCTACTTAAGGTACTTTTAAGAAAAAAACTTTAGCCAAGTTTGGTTTTGGTTATTAATCAAAACTAACAAACGTGAAACGAAAACCAACAATCTAACCAAATAATCTGAATCAATTAATCGATTGGTTATACGACTGATTAACTGATGACTATGGTTTTAGTTCTGGTTCAATCTAATAGTTAAAGTGAATCGAACCATACACACCCTTGAAAGTGGGCGTATTCCCCGCCACATCACCCGAGCGCCATGCTAGTAGATATACATTAACCCCTACCCCCTTGTATTTTTGCACAAACACATTAAGTACGTAGTCAGTTACATCGGCGGCTTGTTCATAAACCCTAGCTAGCGAAAATTCAAGTTGATTTAGATCTACAGCAAGCAACAACAACAATAACAATGGAAGGTGCACAGAATGATCTAGAGAGGCTGATGATATTCGAACATGCTCGTATGAACGCCGAAGCCGAATACCTCAAGAACCCTACCGATGCAGATGTACCTTTCCTTCTCTATATATCCACTTTTTTTTTTTAATTCAATTTATCCTTATTAAAACGATCTATTGATATTATTGTATGTGAATACAGAATTTAACAAGATGGGGTGGAGCTTTATTGGAACTATCCCAATTTGGAGATATCAATGAGTCAAAGAAGATGCTTAAAGGTATTTTTTTTAAGTTTTAAATAATTTGCTAAGAATGTATTATTATTATTATTATTATTATTATTATTATTATTATTATTATTATGTTTGGCTAAACAATGAATAAACGAAACGAAATATAGATGCTGTGTCAAAATTGGATGAGGCGTTATCTATTAATCCTGCAAAACATGAGGCCTTATGGTGCTTAGGGAACGCCTACACCGCGGGTGCGTTTCTAACTAGTGATCATGATGAAGCTAAGATTCAGTTTGATGATGCATTTCAGTGTTTTCAAAAGGCTGTAGAAGAGGTAGGTAGAATCTGTTTAGCATTTTTATTAGGGTTTATTTAATCTAGATTATGAGTGTTTGTGATGAATTGTTTTGTCGCAGTGTCCCGGGAATGAACATTATCTCCAATCTTTGGCGTCTTGTGCTAAGGTATTCTACTAATTTTGTTTCTTATTAGTTGTTCTAGGTTTTGTGTAAACTGCGTATCTGCCTGTTGTGTTTTGATGTTTTTTTTAAAAAGCAGATAAGCACTTTTGAGTTTTTGAATGCGGGAAACTGCGTATATTTGGGGTGAAATAAGTTAACTTCAATAAACAGTTTGATATTGGCTCTTTCAAACTGATTGTGTTATGTTCAGAATTTCAAGTTAACCTGTGGGGTGAAATAAGCTGATTACTTGGTTTTAAAAAGCGCGCCTGAGGCACGCCTAGGCTTGAGGCGCAACAAGGCGCAAGCCTTGGGGCTTTTTTTGCTCAGCGCCTAGAGGAACTACAAGAAGCGCAAAAAGTGCACTTTTTTAGCCTGAGGCGCGCGCCTCTTGTACCCAGCTACCCAGGATATTTTTTTGCAGCAACATGTTGTACCTTGGGTTTTTTGGCTTGTAGACGTAGTAAAATCATATCATCATCATCATACTCAGTTTATCCCACCTATAGCCAAGCTAAGGTAGGGTCTGAGGAGGGTAAGCTATAGACAGCCTTACCTCTACCCCTAAGAATAGAGAGGCTGCTTCCAGTGAGACCCCCGGCTCGATGTGGTTTGGTATCAAGCCTTGGACATGAGGTACAAAACACTTAGCAATCGGGACAAACCCGATCGGTGCATGTGCCCCTTTGTCGTTTGGCTATCAACGCCACCACATGATGCATGATTAACCGTCTGTCGTTTTTAACGTTATTTTCACGAAATTAGTAAAATAACGTTAAAACTAGTGCAACTTTACTTTTGCCCCCCTAGGGCCACACATATATACATTATATGCGCACACCGTAAGTGGGGCATTACGTAGTAAAATCATATACAAACCTTATTTATAGCTATACTTTGGGTGGGGAAGTTAAAAACCCATAGGATATATAAGAAAAATTATATAATTAACTTGTGCCTTGGGTACAAAAAGCCCACCGCTTTTGCGCTTTGCGCTTATCACCTTGATTCAGACCTCGTAGCTTTTGTGCGCCTATCGCTTTTTAAAATCAAGGCTGATTACCTGTTGTGTTGCCTGCTTTTGCTTATGAGCACAAATCTATGCTTAAGCAATTTAACTCTTACATATGGTACTATATTGAAGATATTTTTTTGGCAGATGTGCATATTTTGCTGTTAATGTTGTGTTCTATATTAACTTTAAAATCAGTAACTCTGTCCAAGGAGTTAAATTTCCCACTAGTCTTAAATGGCACTATTTTTTGTAACTTTGCTAGTAGTCACTTGCTGCTAGTTTCACCATTATGTTTTAGGTGTAGATTAGATCACTCAAAAGTATATGTTTAGTAATATTAGTAACAGATATATGGGAGTGAATACCATATCTGATGAATCTTGTTGATCAAAATTTAATATTGCAGGCACCTGAGTTGCACAAAGAGATCCACAAACATGGAGGACTTGGTCAAGCTCAACAGACATTGGGTGGAGGATCTGCTGCATCTTCAAGTGCTAAGGTTATGCATATTTTCTTTTTTCTTTTTGGTCTCAGCTTGAGGTGGCAAGATGGGTTGACCCAAAATACTTCTTGTTTCTTTTGAACTATTTTCTAAATAATTTGTCCGTCATATTTTCAAAATTATATGATATTTATAAATATATATTTGTAAATACAATTCGGTAGACTTTCAAACCATTGAATATATTTAACTCCTCCATTATAAGTTATATTTTTTACCCATTTGATTCATTAGTGATAAGCCTTAACAGGTTGATGGCTTAGCTTGCTGATTAACGTTTTTCCAAAACAGAAAATAGAAGACGAACAGAAAAGTTGATCAAACAAAATTGATTGATTCTTTTCATTACTTGCAATCAGAAATTACCACACTCAAATTACGTTTGCAGACCTCCCTATGTAACCCAGACAATTACTTGACATACTCGAATCAAATCCCCCTCTTCTAGATATTCAAATAATTAGATAAACATGCAAACAAGTTCAAAGAAACTACAAGGATACCGAATTGAACATTAATAAAAAACAAACGCTTTTCATTCAACCCATTCAACTTTCTTTTAAATGACCCGTTTTAGGATTATAGATTTAACACATGTATCAACCCACTCATAAATATGAGTTGAAATTGCCACCTCTAGTCTTAGCTATAGAAAGAATTCATCCAACTGCTTTTGCCGATTGTGCTATATATCAGTTTTTAAAGTGAAGTTGATACGTGCAAAACTTGGTCACCCATGTTGATCATGCACCCCACGTTACCATCCAAAGACCCATGTTGCCATGCATTTGTTTTTCTATTAGTTTACTTTAATTTATTTACGTATATCTTTGTTATCTTAGGTTAGTGGGAAGTTATCTTAGGATAGTGGTGTTAGTTTATTGTTTCCATATTCTGTATTTAAACAACTTGGAGTGAATCAAAATGGTAAGAAGAAAAATATTTAAAAAGCTTTGTGCTTGATTTCTATCTTGTCTTGAGTTCTTGGAAGTTTTGTAGGTTTTTCTTTGTAAAACCTATCAGAAGTTCAAATAGAAATTTCTGATGTAACATTAAATAAGTTTACAAGTGTGACCTCGAGGTTTTGGGTTTGACCCTTACAAAGCCTTCCTTTTTCTTCATTCTTTTTTTCCAATTGAGTAAGGGGCTGTTTGGTAGCCCCTTAATGATTCCATTAAGAGGCTACATTTGAATCAGTTAGCATTAAGTGTGTTTGGTTTACCAAAAGGACACCTATGAATTAGGTAGCGAACCTCTTACTCATTAAGTTTCAAAATGATGCTCTAAATGAAAAATTTAAGCCCTTTGTCCCTTCATAGTTGTTAATAGCGCTCATAGTGAGCGTAGAAAATTACCCAATTGTCGCTAACTGATTTTGGTGCAACCATAGTGGGTTAATGGCGGAATTTTAGAAAAATTTAATTAGGCAGCGAACCTCTTACTCATTAAGTTTCAAAATGATGCTCTAAATGAAAAATTTAAGCCCTTTGTCCCTTCATAGTTGTTAATAGCGCTCATAGCAAGCGTAGAAAATCACCCAATTGTCGCTACTTGATTTTGGTGCCACCATAGTGGGTTAATAGCGGAATTTTAGATTTTTTTAATATCCACGTCAATATAATATACGTATAAAGTTGCGTGACTTTACGTTATTTGTTAAATATACGTATAAAACAACGTATTCGAACATACTATACATATGAAAGATTTCTAAAAGTTTCTTCTAGTCCATCGCCAAACATAAAATAGCGCCCGCTATTTCATCACTATCGCTACGTAGCGTATAGGTAGCTTGTCGCTATCATCTGCACTATGTGTTCCTTACTCCCTTAATATGTGTTCATAACCCTAACCCGGCCACTCACACATCACCTCCTCTACCCACCACCACCACCACCACGGCACCACCACATCGGCCACTCTTACCGGCTCAACACTGACACAGAGGTTGCCAAACAACCCCTAATACTACGAACAATAGTTATATGATCCAAAAAATCAATGTATTGCAGATTAGGCATATGCTTTGTAAAATAGATTTCAGCGTTTGGCTCCTTCTAGGCCGGTTGTTTTGTCTGATTATTTTACAATTTCCTAATTATTCTTATTCTTATTATTATTATTATTATTTAATTTTCATTTAGGTTGTTTGGGAATCAGGAAAGGTTATACAAAGGCTGCGAGATTGATTTAAATTTGTAGTTCTAATATTCTCAATGACTATGATGATTCTAATTTAGTTTCTTTGTGGGGCTTGAAGCAACACCCTAGCCCGAAACTGAAAGGAATTCCTAATAAATATATGGTTTGAGTTTCACACGAACATGGATTACCTAATTCAAGTTACCTTGCTTTTATTGGCCTGAATTATGCACACCCATATTTCTAAAAGAAGCAAGCTCACAAGATTTCTCTTGATAAAAAACTTAAAAAGAAATCAAAACTTTACATAATTCAGCATTTCATACAACTCACATGCAATTAGTTTTTTTTTTCACATTAATTAATGGATTGTAAACCCGTTATATACTTGGATTCTTTTCTTGACAGGCTTCTAGCATTATGCTATGAAATGTTTTTGGGATTTACCGCTCGTAAAGTTTTCTCTAACGTTTGACTATTCTTTGTTGTAGAGTTCTGCCAAAAACAAGAGCAGTGATTTAAAGTATGATATATTTGGGTGGATAATTCTTGCTGTTGGGCTTGTTGCATGGGTAGGGATGGCAAAGTCTAATGTTCCTCCACCTCCACCGAGTTAAGTTCTATTTTCTCTTCAGTAAGTTGAGCTCATATTGTTGCAAGACGATGGAAATGTGCACTACATATAAATGGCTAAGATGTGTACCAACTTAGCACTTTAAGTGAGCCTACTAGTGCATTATTTTATTTTTAAATGTTAATCCTAATGTGCACCGCCAGTAAATTAGCGATATGTATCTGGTATGTTGCCAAATTTTGACTTTTTAAGTCTTCATAAACGTATTTTACTTTGTGAAATCTTCATTATGCAGTTCGCTGTTTTATCTGTTTGTTACCCACCTCGCACACGCACACCCACAAAGGGTTTGCTTGTCGCCTAGACACAGGGCGAAAAAAATCACACGGGCCGAGACTAAAAAGCGCATAAAAATAAAAGATATATAGAGTAGGCATGAAGATTAGTTTTCATGAATTTAAAAAGCACCTTGCTTCAACTTTGCCAAAGACGCTCCTCTATTACTCCTAGAGAAAGGTCCTTGCAGAGGTGTAGTCGCGTTGCTCGAGTGCCTAGGTGTGTGCTTTTTGTTCTTTCGACTACTGTAGCACAAGTACAAAACAAGGACATGATTTGGTGGTGGTGGTGAATTTCTACAACTTTTTCCAAAACTGCAACACATGGAGAACAACATGGTTAAGATATATGCTCCAACTGGAGGAGTGAGGAGTGTTAATTGTATTTATGCATTTTGTTTGTTTTTTTAGTTTATGTCGGCCCAACTTCTTGCTTTAATCGATTTGCAGAATAGAAAGGTAATAGATGAACAAGAAAATTAATCACACGGGTGACAGGTCTTGATCATTTCTACTTGCTCGTTCTCTGTTTCTTTTGTGCTTTTCTTGCGAATCACTTGTATCGTCCTTGCTTCTGATCAACCTGTTGTGTTGGATCAGTTTTCTTGCGTAACTTGGTTTTAACCTGCTATCGTTCTCTGCTGCAATTTGTTGATTAACTTGCTGGATCTTATTGCTCTAGGCCAGCCACACCCTGTTTTAATCAATTTGCAGAATAGTAAAGTAATAGATGGACAAGAAAACCGACCAAAACATGATCGATTCTTTTTTATTACTTGCAATCGAAACTACACGCCAACAAATGTACATATAACTCCTTACATATAACCTTCTAAGATTCATACTCCTATTATCATCTAGACTATCAAACTAAATTAGATAAACATGTTGGGCCATCCTTGGGCTAGTAGAAAAAATGAGCTCCCAGTATAATGGGCCTACAACTAATGATATGTATAAAGCAGTTTTTGAAAAAAAAAAATTAGCAAGAATTTTTTGCTTTCAAGTGTCAATCTATGTCAATTTTGGCTATATTAATAACCAATAATTAGATTAAAAAAATAAATAGCTAAATTTGATTAGCAACAAACTGATTCAAGCTTTTGTGAAAACTTGTGCTTAAAGAAGTGTGTCAGCAAGACCTGAAAATTGCTGTCCAACAATCCAAATAATAAGTTGAT
Organism: Ambrosia artemisiifolia; assembly: GCA_032199755.1. Lineage (NCBI taxonomy): Eukaryota > Viridiplantae > Streptophyta > Magnoliopsida > Asterales > Asteraceae > Ambrosia > Ambrosia artemisiifolia. The sequence continues at coordinate 62,438,433 of CM063519.1, forward strand.
TATACAATTAAGTTACAAATGCATGCTTAGGTAGACACTAAAAAAGAGGCTTACATAAAAATCAATCAAATTGTTGTTTATATATTAATGTTGTTTATCTAGTATGGCAAAATCGTTTTTTAACCGGTTTCTAGTGATACTGGTTTGAGGTGGTTTCTGTACCGGTTTTGGTTTGGTTTGGCCAGTTTTAGTGTTGGTCTTCTTACTTGGTTTCGGTTCCAACCTGATTTATGTACACAATTTTTAAAATTATATAAACTACATAAAATTTAAGTTTTATAAAAATTTGGAATTTTTGAAACAAGAAAATTGAAAATCAATAAAAAATACATAATTTTATTTGTGTGTATCGCTATAATCGGTTTTGGTTAATGTTTGATTCCAACCTGTTTTTAACGGTACTGGTTTGGGGCTGAACCGATTTTTGTGCAGGTTCCGGTTCAGTTTGACCAGTTTTAGCATCGGCTTTTTTTACCTGGTTTCGGTTCGTGACTTTTTTTTACCGGTTTAAGGTGAAACATGTTTTGTACCGGTTTCAGTTCAGGTCGGTTCCCCAACACGTGTTTTTGGTCTTCTGTAACCCGAACTAATCAATGAAATATCAAATTATTATTTATATATTAATGTTGTGTCTAATCTGGATTGGAATAGAGGTGCACAAAAAAACCGGAACCGGAATCAGAATCAGAAAAAACCCGGAACCGGGTATTAAAAAAACGGAACCGACTCTACCCGGAACCGGACCCGGTTTGTACCCGGTTTTTAATACCCGGAACCAGGTTTTCCTAATACCCGGTTCATGACCCAATTTAGACTTAGCCAACAACCCAATTTATGGACACCAACCTATGTGTTTTCTATGTTTTTAAATGTCATGTGTTAGTACTTAGTAGTATTTCAAACCTTTAATATATATGAACTTTAGTGTCACTAGAGACCAAGTCGGCAGTTGGTGTCTCGTGAGGTGCCTCTTTTTAACTCTTCAAAAACTTGAGTCGTGATGGACCTTTGTTTGGTCCTAGACAGTAGATATATCTTTATATTTGATTCAGTTGACTTATTCTGCATCAAGATGCATTGTCCATTTGTTGCCTAAGATCTGCACTTGATTTATGCTATCATTTGACATCTTAATATTTGACACTTTTAATCAGCTACCTTGAATTAGATAGGACTTTTTGTTTTATATCTTCTTATATATAATACTCAATATGCACAATACAACCACGTCTGTATTCCCACCCAACCTGCAAAAGCAATACTTTGATTAATTTCCTTGAAAATATGGCCATCCATATAGCCAGATTCCATACCCGGTTTCGTACCCGGTTCCATATGGCCATCCATATAGCCAGATTCCATACCCGGTTTCGTACCCGGTTCCATACCCGAAACCGGGTATTGAAAAACCCGAAACCGGTTCTTTAAATAGCCGGTAGAAGTAATACCCGACCCTACCCAGAACCGGTTCCATATCCGAAACCAGGTATTAAAAAAACCCGGTTTATGCAGATTGTAATATCGAGTATGGGGCCCAAAACAATCAAGGACTACCATTTCAGAAGAGCCCAAAACAACCAAAACATAGAAAATAAAGTGGCAGTAATAAAGCTTATTCCTGGTTTTGAACACGCAACCTAAGACTATCTCGGTGATTCACTCCAACCTAACCTTTTAACAAAAAAATAATTTCACTCTCTTCCACCTACACAACCCAACATTACTCAATTTTTGACTTACATTCACAAGTCACAACCCAACCCAACCCAACCTTTATTAAATAAATGTTGATTTTGTTATTTTTTATTATATTTAAAAAAGCAATATTAAAGATAATTATTTTTTCATATAGAATTGCTATTTTTTAGTTTAAAAAATTGATGTGTTACATGATTAACAATATCTAGGGTGAGCAATAACTGAACCATTAATCGAAAATGAACAGAAAATAAATGAAACCGTATCAGAATTAGTGGAAAACTGAATTAACTTAAAATTGGTTATCATTTTTTGTACTCTTAACCGAAATTAATCAAACCGAAATGAACCACTCATATATTCATATACTTTTAGCTTAAATACCTCTATTTCATTTATTATACCTTCATTTATTGTATTTCTAAGAAAAAATATAGCAAAAGTTAGGTTTTGGTTATCAACCAAAATTAACTAAGTAAAACTGAAAAACAACAATCTAACCAAATAAACCGATTGGTTATAATAGGGTCGATTAACTGATGACTTCTGTTAAGGCTAATAATCAAACTGATACGATCCATGTATACCCTTTGAAGTGTTTGTATTCCCCGCCGCATCACGCCAACACATTCTAGTATGTTTTATATAAATATAATAAAAAAAAATTGTTTACCCCCAAACACCCTAGGCCATGCACAGTTGTACACCCTGCATACCCTATGGGGCTACGGGTTGGCCTTGAACATGATAATAAAGAAACAAACTTAACCGATAATTATAAATTTTAAACCATTAACTAATCTATACATATAATAAACCAAAGCAATTTTAATGACATGGCACTCAAAGAGGCATTCTCTTCCTTGAGTGTGCCATGTGTCATCCCATGTGGCATTGATAAATATTTTAGGAAAAAAATAATTTAAAAACAAAATTAGATTTTTCTCTCTTATGTTTCCTCCTATAATTTTTAAACGTTAATATCATATATATATATATATATATTTATATATACGAGATTTTTTAAAGAAAAAAAATTACACCAAATTAACGAGCGTTTTATTATCTTTCCAACGAGTACCATAGTGCTATATAAAAAACGGAGAAAAAAATGACTATTTTTTGTTGGGTTTTGTTCAAACAGAAAAAAAAAAACAAAGTGTTCAGGTAAATCATTAATCATGTATAGGCAAGTCACTAATTATGTTCAAATCAGTAAATATGAATTCTATTTTCAACATTTGTTAGCATTGGAGTTATACATTGTTAGTTATACATTGTTTAAGGTTAGACGTTAACATTGGAAATATATTTTTAATTGTTTTAGGTTAGCTGCTACCCGAAGCTTTCATGCATGTAACTGTAAAGCGAATCATTCTATTTCATATGTAAAATTAATATGTCATATTAGATTTTTCAACCCCGGGACGTTCCCGGGGTATAATCTAGTTAAACTCATATATGAATCACTCCCTTGTTAGAAAACTTACATTGTGATCGCTTCAACGCCTCTTGTACATGAAGCTCACATGCATCAGAATCTCTATACTTGCTGTAGCAAACTATAAAAAGAAAACAAGATCATAGAAGTGAACCGGGCTTGTGTTTGACACAATTCCCTTAAACAGATTCTTCGTCTGTTCCCAGGGTACACCGGTTCGAAACAGTGACGATGGTGCACTGCCGGACTATCCCACTTGCCTGAAAAATAATCGATACTTGGTTGCTACTCTAGAGTTATGTGTGTTGCAAGAGTTTTTAGTGTAATTTTTTCCATGTATCTCATATCTCAAAATGAGGTACAAAACCTCATATGTATACATGAACCATGGCTAGTGAAAAGTCTCACATAATTAGAGACTTAAATTTTCTTTATTAACCATAAAACACTATTCAAGCCTCATAAAAACTCTATTCAAGCCTCATAAAGCATTTTTATTTGTCTTGATTTCACCACATGAAGAATATAATTATAATTTCACTAAATTATAATTAAATCTACATTCACATTATTTCCAACATCCCTTCAATTCTTTCAAACGACCTCTTTCAGGATTAATGTATTTCAGTTTATGACTCATGGACCCGGAATAGGCTTTCTCAAGGTTTTTTTCATTATATAGTAAGGATTCCCTCTCCATTCAAATAATTTTTTTTGCCAGCTAACTCATACACTCTGCAATCTTATTAAAAAATCTACCCTTTTATCCATTTAGCCATTTGAGAGGAGAAATCTTTCCTACACACTAAGCCCTCTTGTATTACACTATGTTTTTAATGTTATTTTTGGCAAAGAAACATAACACAAATAGATTTTGAACAAGTATATTGAATGAATAAATAAAAGACCATAAGTGAATCATAGTTGTAGGTCCTACATTTAACTTTCTTCTTTTAGCAAGTAAGGTGGCAGATTCCTGGGCCGCACACTGCCATAGCTGGAAAGAAGCATTACTTGGTTAATGCTACTGCTCATAATAATTTTATATCTAGCTAGTCTGATATGTGTTTGTCTAGAATTGGTTTCTTTTTGTAAATAAGAATTTAATATTTTTTTAATGGAAAGGATCAAAAGGTTTTGGACACATATCCCACTTATCTTCCAACCCCAGAAGGATCGTACCATTTATAATATTATTAATCTTTAATTGGTCAATTTGTATAATATATTATTTAATCTGTAGCAAAGATTACATGCTTTTATATGATGATGATGATATTGTGTATTGCTTTATTTAAGTGGTTCACTAATTAATAGTGGATCTTTTGTTTTTTATTTATTAAAGCATAATTAATTATAGTTATATATGCGGATGCAGGAGGACCACGCGTGACTCTAGAGCTATCTTTGATTTATATATCTCTTAGTGGTAATTCTCATAGGCTTGAATTTGTGTTGGGTGGTTTCTTGAGTAAGAGCAACTAAGGACTTCAATGGATATGGACCCTAATCCATAATTTCAAAAGGTCAAGGTTGATTTTTGGTTTCTTCAAATGTAAAAATCTTGTGTTTGTTAGGTCTAAGGGGTTGTTTGGTTGATTAAGTGCTGGATTATTAAGATGTCTGAATGGTTAAGAGGCTCTGAATGATTAAGTGCTGATGGTTAAGAGGCTCTGAATGATTAAGGTGGTGTTTGTTTTTCTCCAAGAAGCACTTCTGACCTCTTTTGTCTGCGCCGCGCAGACGCGGGCAGACGTTTGGGGCGGGCAGACTGTTTGTTTTTCGGAAGACATTTCACTCCAAAAGCTCTTCCTGACCTCTTCTTGGTGCAGACTTGGACCAAAGTCTTCTAAGGTCTTCAAAGGTCTTCTCCTCTTCTCTTCTCCTCACCCACCACCACCACCACCACCCACTACCACCACCACCACCACCGTCACCCACCCACTACCACCACCTAGCATCGTCCACCACCCCCGTTCACCACAACCACGGTCCATCACCACCACGGTCCACCACCACCGTCCACCACCACTACCACCACCCACCACCACCACCCACCACCACCATCACCCACCACCACCACGGTCCACCACCACCACCACCACGGTCCACCACCACCACCCACCACCATTACCACCACCACCACGGTCCACCACCACCACCTACCACCGTCCACCCACCACCACCACCACCACCACCACCACCGTCCACCACCACCCACCACCACCACCACCACCGTCCACCACCGTCCATCACCACCACCGTCCACCACCACCACCCACCACCCACCACCGTCCACCACCACTACCACCACCCACCACCACCACCCACCACCACCACCTACCACCACCACCACGGTCCACCACCACCACCACGGTCCACCACCACCACCACCCACCACCGCCACTACCACCACCCACCACCGTCCACCACCACTACCACCACCACCACCCACCACCACCACCACCACCACGGTCCACCACCACCACCACCTGCCACCGTCCACCCACCACCACTACCACCACCCACCACCCACCACCGTCCACCACCACCCACCACCACCACGGTCCACCCACCACCACCACCGTCTACCACCAGACTGCTGTAAAAACTCAGTTTAATTAAATTTAAGTTTATTTCAGCAGCCTGCAGACGTTAACAAACAAACAGTCTTCTTCTTGCAGACTGCAGACCTTTGGTCCACCTCTTCTCCTGCAGATGTCTGCAGATGTGGTCCGCAGACTGCAGACCTTTTCCTGCAGAAAAAACAAACAGCACCTTAAGTGCTGATGATTCAGCTATGCATCAAGTCTGAATGATTCAGCTCTTAACCATTCCATTCAGAGCTTTTTTTTTATGTTGAAACAAACAGTCTAAATGCTGAACCATTCAGAGCTGAATGGTTCAGAGCCTTATTAAAAAGCTACCAAACAGGCCCTAAGTTTAACCAAATAAATGAACTGACACAAACAATAAGAGCAAACGAACAAATACTAAAACTCAAACTCTTAAAGAACAATATTTCTGGTTTGTGTTCATTAGTTAAGTTATTGAATGCATTTGTCATGTTCCTTTATGTTTTACATTTGTGTTCCATATGACATGCACCAACTTCTCCTTTTATTTTTTGGTGTTTGCCCTCTTCAATTTAGTTAATACATATCACACTGAAACACATGTACAAGGGTTTGAGCCCCCATCTATCGAGTTCACAGTTTTTTTTTTAAACTGGAAATGTTTTAGTAACCCATGAAGTTTGATCGGTGTACTTTTTTTGTAAGTCTTATTTATATTGTTGCCCTTAAACTTTAATAAATTTACTACTCAATGCCTAGACTTTAATAAAATTATTTTTCTTTTCCTCCTAGTTTTTACGTTCTTTCTGGATTTTTTTTCTTGCTTAGTTTGTTTACTTGCGCCAGATGCATACTGATGTATAAGTCGTCTAAACTAAACGTTACAAATTAACATTAGCACCCACACGGTATGTATGTTCAATCAGAACGCGGTAAACAGACACTAGTTTAGTTTATGTCTAATTTCGTGGGATATTGATGAGTTATGCTTTTGTTGCTTCCCCCTCCCCCTCCTGGGAGGGGGGGGGGGGGGGGGATTTATCACTATTTTAGGATATTTAAATAATGTTATGAGGCTACATGCCATTGCCGAGTGGGATTGGCTCCTATTATAAGTTTTCCTTTTTAAAATTGACACCCCAATGGGTTTCTATGTTATGATCTGAGATTAGCATTTAAATATTGGTTATCCATTTAAACTTATGTGGCAATGGACGTATAAGAGCACTTACCTATGCAATTTATTATTCTATTATTGCCAAAAGAACGATTCATTTTAAGTGTGTTTCTTTTTTGTTTTTAAAAAATACCCTGATTATGTAGTTCACAACTAGGAACCACTCTTAACAATAAACTTGATTCTGTGATTATTAGTTTACAACTTACATGTTTGGCTATCTATGTAAGATGCAAAAAACTATTTCAGTAAAACATATTCATCACTACATATTGCAAAATTAAAAAAAAAAACATATATCGATAGTGGGATTCCTACGTGTGATGCGTCGGAAATTCGGTTTTGATACCTGTACATTATCAATATTCAATATAGCTTACAATACAAAAAAAAAAAAAAAACTTATATTAAATGCAACTCCGTTTTTAACAAAATTTATACTAGAATGTTGAGAATAAAAAACTAAACATGTGGAACTATCAACTATGTGTTATTTAAAAAATATAATGAACACAAGTCAAAGAAAAAAGTTAAATGAAAAACGAGACTTATGTTATCTAAAATATAAGAGGTGAAAGAAACTAACTAAAAAATAATTACATTTTATAATATAGTTACTCAAGAAATTTAAAAATACCGGTAAAAAAAGGAATCAAAATAAACTAAACCGAAACCGGCCTGGGCCTGAATCGTACGGAACGGATGGCTGGACTCTTTTTCCTTTTGGTGGTCCATAACTTTAGTTAATGCTTTTACCCTAAATAAACAAAACATAATAAAAATTACTTTTCACGAAAATTTAGGCTTTATTTGTGGTTTTCAGAAAAAAAAAAGAGAAGAAAAAAAGAGTAGACTAAACCAAATGTGAATTTAGTCACAATCATGGGCTTGAGAGGTATTCACTAACCCAGTGGGAAAAATAACAAGTGGGACTCTTTTTTTTATTATTAAATACAATTTTGTTATGTTATAAGCATGAAAAAACCTTTACATATATAAGTGTATAAAAAACTAACTAGTGTATATAGCTGCAAAGAGGGTGACTGAAAATACGGATAAAAATAGATTTTGTTCATGTCTAAAAGTGTATTGGTTGATTTATGATATGCAAGGAGAATCAACTATTTGTTATTTGTAATAGCCTCAATTAGAGTTTATAAGACCGGGTTGTATGTAGGGATGTTTATCGGATCGGATAACAGGTTATTCGGATTATTCAGATTTTGAAATTTTAGGAGCCTATCCGAATCCGATCTGATCCGAATTGGATGTATACCCATCCGATCCGAATAATCCGAACGGATATCCGAAAAATCCAAATTAAACCAAACAACGATTTTTCAATTTTTTTTTATTTTTCCTAATTTATGGTTCCTAACATTTTACTAATTTGAATTCAATAAACATACAAAAGCGAAAATAGAGATTAGTCTTAAACACAAATATAAAGTTCAAACTTCAAAATATAGTCTTCAAAACGTAAATTTAAACTTAAAATCAAACTTTAAAACATAGTCTTGAACACAAAATCAAGCATCACGAAACGTGACACTAACTAGTCCATATAGATAGACGATGTTGAAGAATTATGGTTTAGTATTGGCCTCATGCCTCATGGGTTGAACTAATTTTCAAAAATTGGTCATTCCCTTACTAAAACTCAATTGAAACTTATTTAGGTTATTCGGTTATCCGAATAACCCGAATAATTTAATTGTGAAATCCGAATTCGATCCGAAATCCGAATAAATAATTCGGATTCGGATCGGATCCATCCGAATATCCGAATAAGAATTCAGATCGTTTTTTCCGGTTCGGATATCGGATCAGATTTCGAATTTTTTGAACACCCCTAGTTGTATGGAATGGTTCCTAGGAACTTGACACTCAAAAGATTGTTACCAAACCAAATATCTTCCAAAAAGACGTAACGACCTCATTTCTCACTTATTTGTTTAAGGTAGATCATGAAAGAAAACCTTTATCATTTAGACTTCTACTAGATTTGATTATTCGGTTTCATACCCCACTAGAAGCAACCCTTCCATGTCCATCTATAACCCCAACATGCTACCCCAATTATTTGCGTCATTATACCATGGGACAATCGTTATTCCGGCCAACGAAACTATAGCCTTTACCTCATTAAAATTGAACCAATCTCCGTATCTTAGTCAGTGGTATCTATAAACTTCATTCTTTCGCTCGAAAATCGTTTTTCCAGCCAATAAAACCATAGCCTTCACTTCCTCCAAATAGATCCATCACCATATCTTAAATATGTAACTTATGTCGACATCTCATCCTCTCCAAACTAAATGCGCCTTTCCTTGTGAGGAGCTCAAGAAGGACAACTACGTTACTATAAATGTCATTCTCCGCCGACGATCATTGATGTGCCGAGAATTACACATGTTTTACATATGTATTTATCCTCATTTTTGCACATTTATTATGCTTTTATCCTTATAAAACATAGGTAAATCGTTCTTAAGAGATAAATGTAGGTTTTTGGAAGCAACAAGCAAAAAGGATCGAAAACTAGCACAAAGGGAAGGAAATTCAAGACTTTCCAGATTGCAGCAGATGGTGCACGGCCGTGCTCATGCCCAAGTCAACCGGTCAACATTTCCAACTCAACCAGAATCACGAAGTCAACTTGCATGGGCGCGCTCATCACTTGGTATGACCGTGCACCCCTCCAAACGTGCACTACAAGGCTCAGGAGACCAAAACTGAAAAAACGGAGAGCTACGTGAACAAGCACGGGCGTGCTCACATATGAGCATGGGCGTGCTCCTCAGCAAATTCAACATAATCTGCACAAAAGGACTACGGACGAACCTCAGATGTCTGGCACGGGCGTGCACACCCTTAAGCACGGCTGTGCACCTTCTGGAAGTTCTATAAAAGGAGACCTTCACTCTCAATTTTTGCATCCCATTCTACCCGATTCTCTCCCACATTTTTGCTATCTTAAGGTCTTGTAAGTGACCTTTGGAGCTTGGGATCACTCCATAAACACTTAGATCAAGTGAGCTTTGAGAGAAACTACACAAAATTACCCAAACTACTCTCCAAATCCTCTATCAACCCTCACCATGATTTCATATCAAATAAACCTTAGTGAGCCTGTTGTAAAGCCATTATTTGGCTAGTATTGTTAGACTATTGCTAGGGTGAAAACTTTCTTGTTATGGATTTATATAGTTCATGTTTGTTTTAAGTGATGTTTTGTGTTCTTGTTAATTCTTTCTACTCTTTCTGTGTTTGATGAACTAATTAATCAATCTAACTAGTATTTGGTCATGTGGGTGTTTTGATAGGAAGTGGAGGGACTTATGAGTGTACTCGTGGCGTGTAAAAACCCACGCACTTGTAAGCTAACCTAACTCCATATGTAGAGATTAACCCATTTGTGTTTGGAAACACTCACACTTTGTGGATTAATCCTCAACTATCAAAATCTCACTTAGGGTCGGTACGATATTTATACTTAGTCCTAGTGATAAGCCAAGACTTGGTTGAACGACTTAGCTCCATGGGCTATGTGTTAGCTTTGGCGCAAACCAAGAATTGATGAACCCGCGTTGAAAGCAAACGGTCTATATTTTCTTCCATTACTATATTGCCGCACAATTAGTAATAGGCCAATCACTTTTTGAAAAGTTAATTAATTCAAGTAGGGAATAAGCATATATAGGAGGCTGCGTTGCCTCTATGATGTCAACTGTCAAGTGGTAGCTTGTTCGGCCATGCTCCAGCCACCGACAAGTTATTCATAAAAGAGTAGAGTCTTTAGATGTCAATATCGCAACTTTGGGAGGTGGGTTCTTCGGGGTTGAAGGCGTACAATCTTGGGTGATCCGCCCGTCACCGTTGAGAGGTAAGCTCACCGGGGTAGGGAGATCCTCACAATAACAACTAAGAACGTGAATCGTCTCTAAGTTATAGCGGTTATGCGTAATTTGGGACACATTACTTAAATTAGGCATTTACTATTTGTTCATACCAAGACAAGTCGGATCCTGAAGCAACACTTTCGTTTAGTTATTGGTTATCGTCTAAGCCACTTTCGTTATCTTTTACTTTTATTTTTATTTATTTTTAAAGCAACTTAAAATAGAGTAATAAAACAAATAAGTTAGTTACAAATATACTTGTGTACATGTGAGAAGCATACATGATATTTTGTTATCATCTTAAGATTTCGCTTGAGAGAGAGGTAGGTTGCTGAGAAAAAAGGAAAAGAAAAAATAGGGTTTAAAAAGGAGAAAAAGTATCTGTCTCCGATATATGAAGGTTTGTATATTTATGTAATAGAATGGGTAACATGAACACACCCTCTATTTATACTCCTTTACTTACATATTTATCCTTCATGATACTTAAACCCGTACTCACTTAAGAATGATCATCATTATTTATACAACTTGATATCACTATGCAACACTTTGCTATGTACATGGGTTAAGTATAGGTATATATAGAGGCAGTGACTAACCTTGATCCTATTGGGACTTATTAGTTGTCATTAGTTTATCTAACCTCCATAGATCTTTTAATTAAGTCGATGCATTTACGGTCTTTTCTTGTATATCAAGCTGTTAGTGATTGCTTTCTGTTTATATGATAATTTAGAAGAACAATTGAAATAGGGTAGAGTATTTATGATTAAAGAACTAAATTAAAACACGGATAATTCTTATGAATCATGTTTAATCAACACTTTTGAGGAATCAGGGTGGATGAGGTGGTCATCTGTGACACCCGACAAACTCAGGTTAATACTTTTACAAACATATAAGTCTACCTTAGCGAAAACATTTACTTAACGTACTTGACTAGGTCAGTTGAGTCAGTTCGATGATTCGGAGAATCATCGGGAGTTGATTTACACTTACGTATTGTCCAGGGTTCAATGATTCGGAGGATCATTGGGGGAAAACATACGCACACACGAGTCTTGAGTCCCGTTGTTGGTGAAATTACATAGTTGGGTTAAGTATCAAGTATTGAATGTTCTATATATGATGTACAACTTGTGAATACGTGCTTATATAACTAGATATGATTAAACGTATGTTATAAATGCATATTCATATATTAGAAGGTGTTAACATGTTTTAGAATGTGTTAAAATGGAAAATCATAAAAATCTGAATAACAAAGTCTTTGGTTCGACTTTAAGGGGGGTCGAATCAGACTCATAACACTTGATTCGACCCCTTAAAAACTTGATTCGACCATACGCAGGGGCGAACCAAACCTGGGTATAAATACAACACTTTGTAACATTTTCATCATTTCGCAACCCTAACTCGCCCTTAAGTGCTCTCTCTCAACCCCAAACCTATAGAAAGGAGTTTTTGATCTCGTTTTTCAGATCCTAAGCCAAACACATTCTATAACAAAAACAAGTGAAGAATCAAGGTGTGTTCATCATCTAAGCCATTTTTAATCATTTGTCATACGTTTTTATCAAACCCTAAGTGTCCAGATCTGATTCAAATAAGTTTTCATGGATAAAAACCTTTCTAAACTAAACCTATGCATTAAAAATGAGTTTTGTTGCAAAAACCACAATATTAATGGTGTTAAGTGATTTGTTTATGTGTTATATGATATTGAATGATGAATAGATATTATGTTAATGATTTAGGACTGTTTTGGATGATGGATTTATGGATGTTGCGAGGTTTAATTGATGTTTGTTGGATTTTCACCAATTTTGGGGGTTTTATGCTAGATCTAGGGTTTGTTCTTGTTGATATTGATGATGATAAGATTGGGGATTCACTTATATGCGTTAATCCGTGCTTGATAGCTCTGTACATGAAGATAATCTGATAGTTTCCATTTTAGGTAAAGATTTCATGCAGTTGATGTGACGTTTCTATAATTCACTATTTCGGGTAAACTATGAATTGATACATGAACTGGGCGTGTTTGCGAGTATGAATGGTAGGATTACATGTAATTAGGATAAGCATAGTCAACTGCTGTGATTTGTGACTTTTCGTGATGTTTTCAAACTGTTTTGATGATAATTTTGTCCGTTTAATGAGTTTCTGCAGTAGTTGGGTCAAACCAGTTTTTGGTTCGACCTTACGAAAGGTCGAACCAAAAATCAAAAGGGTCGAACCAAAATCAAAAGGGTAGAACCAAAATCAAAAGGGTAGAACCAAAATCAAAAGGGTAGAACCAAGATCAAAAGGGTAGAACCAAAATCAAAAGGGTCGAACCAAAAATCAAGAAGTGCGAACCAACTTTCCTTTTTCCCATTCGACTGTTAATCAACCCGAACCAAATTTGCAAACTTTCATTCGACCTTCCGACTGCAGAAATGGAAATTTGATGCAAACTAAGTGTTTTATGTGTAATTCTTGTGTGTAAACTATATGTACTTGATCCTCTAGTGTAACGGGTCACCAACAGGATGTCGAGTCTGTCCGATGTGTCGGGTCAACGTTCAAACACATTTTCAAGCACACGTAGACATGATCTGGACAATCGGGGACTAGTTAACCTACGGGTTATTAGTAAAAACACTTATACAAACTTTGTGATAGGTCGCCGGTAGTTGGGACTATCTGCTCGTGTCGGTTATTCTTTTGATTAGAAGACGCAACCCAAGGTGAGTTTCGCGGCCCCAATTCACACACTTTCTCATGGGGGAGAAACATGCTACACACTTTGGATACGTATAGATCATGTTATACTATGGTTATCATTTGTTTACTATGCGACTCATCTAAATCCCAAGGAAACCACTAATATGGATATATAGCGGGGAAATGTGGATAGATCTATTGGGCCTGACAAACCCCACCCGGGTCGGCTGGGAGCCAGACGGGTGCATATTGTCTCAAACACACAGGGCCTATCGGAGATGACGGGAGTCCGAAGGGTACACACTATTGGAACAACAAATTCAACAACGGTTTCAATCGTAGTAGTAACATACATAACCTCTAGCTAACGTTCATATAACATAGTAGTAACGGAAATGATCTTACACTCATATGGAAACTGATTTTGTAAAACCCGTGAACTGACCAACATTGTATGTAGACATTTTTATCATGTTTTCTCAGGTCCCTAATGTAACAGACATTGGATAGGCGCACGAGGTCACACGACTTCTAGCACATATCAAACTTCAAACATTTGTCTTTTATTACTTTTTGGGGATTGTAAACTTGTGATGCTTCCGCTGTAACAGAGTTGATACTTTTAAATTGCATGGTTTGGTTATGTTATTTCATTCATATAGTTATCGTTTATTGTGACCGTTGACTTGGATCTAGGTATGTCACGCGCCTCGCGGTAAAACCCCGCAAGTGGAATTTGAGGGTGTGACAGATTGGTATCAGATACAATGGTTATAGTGAACTAGGACTGCATGTAGAGTCTAGTCTATAACCGAGTCTCACACACTAAACGATCACACGTATATTAGTCGTGTCTTGTGGGAAACATACTAAACCTTGTCGGGGTGTCGGTATCATCATCACTATGTGTTACATCATCTGTTCTATCTTTGGATATTTCTATCTTCTATCTTACCTTCTTCTTCGGGATTTGAAAGCGAAGATGCTAGTTTGTTGGTTCTTGCACGACAGTGGTGTATATTGGAGTGGCTTCGGCGTATTCTCGAGATCTGTCCAGGATTCGAAAATCTCCATTCTATACTCCAATGAACACACTTGCCCACACACACTATCTTGCACTTGTACAGGGTTCGGTATCTTGGTCGGATCGGGATGATTCTATAATATAGTTACTAGTTGGTTATTACTAGTGACGAATCTGAATGTTTTATTCCTTGTAGATTCCATAAGATGTCAGGAGTTCGTGGAGGTCGTCGTGGTGGACGCAATGGTTTTCTTGGCGGCGGTGGTGGTCGTGGTGGGGGACGTGGTAATATCAACATGACCCAGGAAGAGTTGAATAATCTGATCCAGCAACAAGTGTCTGTTGCTCTTGCTGCTTTCCAGGCCGCTCAGCGAGGCCTTGGTGGTAATTTGATTACTACTATTCTTATCTATATCTTTGGTGATATATTCATTTTGTTTAATCAGGTAATGCTGTCAACCCACCTCATCCTGTGCAGCCTGTGTGCACATTCAAGATGTTTATGGATTGTAAGCCGCACAGTTTCAGTGGGTCTGAAGGAGCAGTGGGACTGCTTAGGTGGTTATAAAAGATTGAGTTTGTGTTTGCTATGTGTTACTGCCTAGTGGAGAACCATGTGAAGTATGCTTCAAGTACCTTGGAAGGTCCTGCTCTGACTTGGTGGAATTCGACTACCCAGACTCTTGGCTTGGATGAAGCCAATGCTATGCCGTGGGCTGAATTTGTTCATCATTTGAGGACTGAGTACTGCCCTCGGGATGAGGTGCAGAAGTTGGAGCACGAGTTGTGGAATCATCAGATGGTTGGATCAGAGATTAAGGCGTATACTACCAGGCATCATGAGTTGGCTATTATGTGTCCTAATTTGGCTACACCGGAGTACCGGAGGATTGAGCACTACATTGCTGGGTTGGTGCCAGAGGTTTGCGGATTGGTGACCGCAAATGATTCAACTACTCTGCAGGGGACTATC
Organism: Ambrosia artemisiifolia; assembly: GCA_032199755.1. NCBI lineage: Eukaryota > Viridiplantae > Streptophyta > Magnoliopsida > Asterales > Asteraceae > Ambrosia > Ambrosia artemisiifolia. The sequence goes on from CM063519.1 coordinate 62,453,936, forward strand.
AGGTTGGCTCATATGCTAACCAATCAGAAGGTTCAAGAGGGTATTTTGTCTCCAAGGGGTGCAGCTCAGAAGGCCCCAGATAGCAATAAAAGGAAATGGGATGGTGTTGAGAAGAATCAGGTTTCAACTCAGCCGCAGCAGCGGGCAAGAAATTTTGAAGCCTCGGGGTCATCGTCGGGTCAAAGGCAAGGAGGATATGCTGGGAAGGATCCGAAGTTTAATTAGTGTGGTTTTCATCATGTTGGAGCTTGTGATAAGTTCCGTTGCAAGCGTTGTCAGAGGACCGGTCATCTTGCTAAGGATTGCAGGGCCAATCTGCAACCAAAGCCTGCTCGTGAACATCCCTAGTTGTAAACGAATCGTGCCGAGTAGAGCAAGGATGGGCTTGAGCTCAAGCTCAAAATTAGACGAGGGTAGCATGGCTCAGCTTGAGCACAAGTTCGGAGTTAAACAAGCCTAACAACGAGCCAACTAGCTAAGCCAAGAGCCGAGTCAAGCTAGGCTCGAGCTCGGTTCAGTTATAAAATGACTCGGCTCAGCTCAGGTCGTTTCAAGTAGTGTTTTAGCGTTGGAACTTCTTTCGAGCGATCTACGAGCTAGCTGCGAGTTGCAAGGTTTTTGAATAGCCCTCACAATGAAGCTACACTTTGTCCATGGTTGAAAAAGCTGTTAAACTCCGTTGGTGGTGAATTACCGACAAAGGTGAATATTTGGCGGTTAATTCAGTTTATGGTTGAAAAAGTTTTCCAACTCCTAACGCCAAAAGTGTCCAAGTTTGGTTGGTAGGAAAAGGGTTAACCCAATATGATCAAAATCAGATAAGCTTATAAGAGGGTATACTTCACACCTTTAACATGTATTGATAGAAACTGATCTTGGGCGGTTATAGAACAATAAACAAACAGATAATAATGTGCAGAATAATAGAGAGAGAGTTTGAGAGATAATGGGACAGAAACCGATAATGATTATTGATGTTTCAAGTCCTATATATACTAAACTTAACGGTGTGAACATGGAACAACACAACCGTTGACAACATTACTGCTAGTAACTGCTACATGAATCGGCATGTATCTAACCGATTGTAACTACCCCTATGACACTTGTGACTTATTTATTATCTATACATTTTGTCACACTAATATAAACATAATATTAGACTTATGATATGATGATGTAAAGATTATCTTCCAACAATTTCCCCCCTAATCTTTGTATCATCATAATCATAATTCTTCTTGCTTATTCTTCGCTGCTAGAAGTCTTCGATTTCTTCCTTGGAGGGAGGTCACCATCTTGAGTCTCTTTGTAGCCCACCTTTAAATCTGTGTTGTCTTCACTGCATTCCACATAGAGTTCTCTTCCTTTGAATTTCAAATGGTACCAATTTAGGATCTCCAAATATTGCATGTAAGTATCCCGTATGTCCTCCACTATGCCATCATGCTTCATTTCTCTTGGTAATCCATACCCATATCCCATTCGGATGGCTACTTGTACCCACAAATCGTACTTGTTGACTGCATTGAAACCACCAAATCTCTCTACTGTTATATAGAGATCAAACAATTCTATCTTCTTCCCCGTGTGGTCTCTTGGTGGGATAGGAATGGCCGAATTGATTTCAAGAAAATCTTTCAGAAACCACGAGACTATTCTGTCAAATTCAGCCTTGAATTTGATTCTATGCACTTCCAATTGGGTCGATATATGGATCATGTCCATAAGAGTGGTGCAATCTTCTAAAGTTGAACCTTTTGGATAAAGAATTGCCCCTCCTTGTTTGCTTGTACCCGGTGCATCACTCTCCACTTTTCTGTTGGATTCTTCATAATGATTCTTCAAAGATTTCTTCACATAATCTTTGTTCGACATAAAATACTCTTCCATTCTTTCTTTGCCTCTTGCCTTTCTTTTCTGTTCCTTCTCATATTCCTCTACATTCGGACAAGTATATGGCTTGTGGAATTCATTGCAATTCCAGCAGTGGATCTCTGATTGAATAGAGGGAGGTTTCTTGTGTTCTTTTGTGATGAAACACACATCACCTTCAAACTTAATCTTGTAACCATCCAAGATTAATTTGTCCACACTCAAAACATTCCTTCTTAAAGTTGGAATGTAATAGACATTCTCAATCGTGTGGTTCTGGCCCTGACTATGGATCTCTACACACCCCTTTCCTTTATAGAGATCCCTTTTAAAACCTTCTGAATTTCCCTCTATACCAAACATTTTCTGCATGTTCTTGAATAGATGCTTGTATCCTGTTGCGTGTTGTGTCCTATTAACACTTGCATACCAGATGTCGTTCCAAGTCTTCCCTTCTGTCCCCTTTATCATAAACTCTATCTTTCCAATTCGTTCGGGACAGTCTTTTCTATAGTGGAACGGTTGGTTGCAATAAGAACACCGCATGCCTTTAGGATATTGCCAATCGATCTCCTTCTTCCCATAACTTTTATAAGTATAACCGCCATACAATTGATGTTCTCTTTCTTTCTGCAGTAAATAATCCCTTGAGGAATCCATGAAAGGAGATAAATATAGATTACCTTTCTGGCCGAACTTCCATTGATAATCATCACGATCATCTGCCTTCTCCTTGCCTTCACTCCTTTGAGAATTGGTCTGGAATTTGGGTGAGAGACTGCACCCCTGGGCCATGTAATCACTACGGATATCTTCTTCTTTCTTGACTGCAAATGGATTCTTTCCTAACCAAATCACTCGGTTATTTCTTTCTTCACAGGTCTTCGAATCTTTTGGCTCTGATGCCATGATAGAAACTGATCTTGGGCGGTTATAGAACAATAAACAAACAGATAATAATGTGCAGAATAATAGAGAGAGTTTGAGAGATAATGGGACAGAAACCGATAATGATTATTGATGTTTCAAGTCCTATATATACTAAACTAAACGGTGTGAACATGGAACAACACAACCGTTGACAACATAACTGCTAGTAACTGCTACATGAATCTGCATGTATCTAACCGATTGTAACTACCCCTATGACACTTGTGACTTATTTATTATCTATACATTTTGTCACACTAATATAAACATAATATTAGACTTATGATATGATGTAAAGATTATCTTCCAACATGTACACAACAAGAAATCTGAGCATTAGCAGCGACACCAATATCAGCGACACGAAGCAATACCAGCGACATCGTCTCAGGTCGCTGCTATTGCTCTATGTCGCTGGTATTGATGTCGCTGCTAATGCTCGATCCGTGTGTTGCTCCAAGAGTAGCTCCTGGCCCTTGATAAAAGTTAGATCCAATGGCCAAACAACTCCCCTTCCTCTACTTATCCTCCTCAAACAAACACATCTTCAACCATTTCCACCTCCTTCTTATCCTCCTCAAATAAACACATCTTCAATCATTTTCACCTCCTTCTAACTCCATGTCGTCATGCTCCGACACTACCATCAACCTTAACAGTACCATCACTGTCAACTTCAATCAGCACCAACATGAAGCTCAACCACCTCCACCGTCAACCTCCTCCACCGTCAAGCTCCATGCCATCGAGCTCCGGCCACCGTCATATCACTTGTAACTTTATGTACAAATTTTTTAATGTATGATGGATGTTAATGAGAAATTAGTCTTGTTTTGTTTAGTTTTTTAGTTAAATCAATATCTATTAATAATTGGATTTGTTTAATTAATTTTTTTTGAAGAAATAGAATACCGAAATTAAAAATAATCAAAGCTGTGATGTTTTATGAATTACAAGGCCTATAATTTGTATTCAATCATTTTCCTTTGTTAACCAAACAACATTTTTTAATTTAGTGTTAAACATATATTTAGCTACATCTATATAGTTTTAGACATAAAAAGCACAAAAACCGAATAAAGATGTTTCTCTTAAGTATGCCGTGCACGCCATTTAAAAAAAGATGAAAAAAAAAAAATCTTTTATGTTATGTTCCAATGGAAATCCGACATTTCAAGAGCATTGTCGAGTGTGGATGGCAGGTACTTGACCCGACCCGACCCGTGAAGACCCAATAGAAAGTCACGTTTGTTTTATTTGCAACTTTGCATGTTTACTCCATGATTCCATGATCGTTAATCTTCATTTCCACATCTTTGAAATGAAGAATAGAACTCATATATTTTATATGAACCGTGAGAAGTTGATAACAGCCAATCAAAATAAAAAAAAGTTACTATGGTTATTATTAAAATACCACATAAAAATAAAATAAAAATTCATGTTTAATTTCTAGTAGTAAGTAAACTTTGATATTCATAGATTTTGCTAGTGCTACTTATTTAAATTTGATCGGAATAAATTCTACTAACTACTTTTTTCTTAGTCCCACTAAATTAATATATACGATAATAAATCATTAATCATAATTATTTTATTGGTTTTAAAGATAGAATGTTTGTTCAATGTTAATGAAATGAAACTAGTGTTGGAGTCCGCGCTTCGCTGCGGAGTCATAGGAGGGTGCTGGCAGTGATGTATATGTTACATGATATATCGGTGAGTTGTTATAGATAATGCTGGGATCAATCTAAACGACGATAAAAATAAGCAATCAACACGGTTAAGTAAATATGTCTAGTGTTAAAAGTTAGTTTTAGCTATAATAAGGTAAATAAAAATATATTTACATTTGTTAATTAGTATATTAAAGGGTTAATATAGACCATTTTACCATTTAGGTTTTAATCTAGATGATGGTATAAAACAAGCAACATGATTAAGTAACATATCTAAAGCTAGAGGTTAGCTTTGCTTATTATGAGTTAACTAAATAATAAGTAAACAGATTCATGTTTAATATTTTCGAAAGTACAACATATGTATGTAATTAGAGGGATGGATACATACTCAGGAGGAGGTGAGGCTGAATAGAATATAAAAAGTACGTTGGAGAGTTTTAAAAGTAGAGAGAAAGGTGGGGGGTTTTAAAAGGAATGAGGAGCATGGCTTGAGCTCAGTGAATTTTCAACATAGAAGATAGAAAACATGTTCAACATAACATTATGTTTTTCTTATTGACCAATCAAAACTGTTTACTTTTCACAATTGATTTTGTTAGTATATAGAATTTCTTAAAGAAGGGTTACTTATATACAAATAGTTTTATTAGATTCATCTGAACTTCTGAATCCATAATTTTGAAACATAGTTTGAATAATTATCAATTTATTGAATAAATCATAGCAAATGATGAAACAACACCAAATAAATCATAGTATATGTATCTTACCATGTATACCTACTTCATCCATTAGAAGGGAAAAAGAAAGGAAAGGAACTCCAAAGACACACATGATTAACTAACCATGGTGACACATGATTAACTAACCATGGTTGGGTTAACAAACCCACTGAGAACTGGTTTTTTTTCCATGATGTACTTACTATATATACAAACCACCTCACATGCAATATCACTCACTACACATCTTCATTAAGCACTTATTGCACAAGTCTCATCAAGAAAATGAAAATCTCTGTTAAGGCAGGCTTCTTGCCTCTAGTCATATGCTTTGTGATAGGCTTTTACAATCTCTCACTCCCACATCTCTTTCTCATTTCTTTTGTGTCTCTAGTTCCCTTTTTTGTTAACATATGGTTAGTTCCTGGGGGGTTTGCATGGAGAAACCCGAATTTGAACCCAACTAAGATCCCTGGTCCGGTCGGTTGGCCTTTCCTAGGGATCCTACCTAAAATGGGCCCTCATGCCCATAGTAAGCTCGCCTTTATAGCTAGCTCCATGGGTGCAACTCGCCTTATGGCTTTCAGCCTTGGCTCAACTCGGGTGGTTATTACTAGCCACCCGGAGACTGCCAAGGAAATCTTGTGTGGTAGTGCCTTCTCGGACCGTCCTATAAAGGAATCGGCCAGTTTGTTGATGTTTGAAAGAGCCATTGGGTTTGCACCTTCTGGGCAATATTGGAGGCATCTAAGGAGGATTGCTGCAAACCATATGTTCTCTCCGAAAAGGGTTTCGAGCCTCGAGTGCCTTCGACAACGTGTGTGTGATCAAATGATGGAAAAAGTGTCAAAGGAGATGAGTGTGAGAGGGGTTGTGGAGTTAAGAGGGATATTGCAAAAGGGTTCTTTGAGAAATGTTATAGAGAGTGTGTTTGGGAGTGGATTAGGGTTAGAAATAGAAGAAGAATTAGGGTTTATGGTAAAAGAAGGATATGAGTTGATAAGTGAATTTAATTGGGGAGATCACTTTCCAATTAGAGTTTTGGACTTCACTGGTGTCAAGAGGAGATGTCACAAGTTGAGTTTGAAAGTCCAAAGACTTGTAGGTCAAATTGTTGAGGAAAGAAGAAGAGACATTAATACTCAAGGTACTAGCAATGACCGAAATGACTTTCTTAGTGTCTTGTTGTCTTTGCCTGAAGAGGATCAACTCAACCATCCTGATATGGTAGCTGTTCTGTGGGTAAGTCTCTCTCTCTCTCTCTATATATATATATATATACACACACACATATCCACCTACACCTATATAATTATATATCATACATGTATATGCATATGATACATCAATTCTTTCATTTTCTCTACATATATGTACATGTATTTCTTCGTTCTAACTCTCTCTCTAATTATATATGTATACTCTATCTACACATTAATTTACTTCTTTCTTTCTCTTTCTAGCATGCATAACATGCATGAAGCAACTACCCGTTTCTTCTATGAACATGCAAACCTTACATATAAGTTACTACTAGCTACTCATATATTATTTAGTTAAAAACTTAATTGATGTCATTATACTATAGTGAATACTTGTGCAAGCCTTTTAATTTTACGGGTAACCACATCCATAAACTCACTAGCTAGTATTAACATTTAACAAGCCTTTAAGAATAGATATAGTAAACAATAATTAAGCAGTTAAAGTACCAAAGAAAGAATTACGAAAGAGAGGTTTAATTGGATACCTATAAAATGGAAAGCTGAGAATTAAATCATTGTTTAATGATGAAGATATTGTGAGATGGGTGTTGTCCCAAAAACATTTATTTAGTGTATCTCTCATAGATATTTTGGCATCACTTTCGGAAACATAATGTTGAATATGAACGAATTTTTTATATCTCGATCTGGTTTGACCGGTGTAAAGAAAATCCTCAAAATATTTTGGTCAAAACTTAAGGTTGGTAGAATAGAAAAGTCTTTTGACGATTGTATTGAAGAACTTTGACTAAACTCGTAATTTCTAGCTAGCTACCTCACTAACTGTCACTAGTACTAGACTTATTATTTATTAGCCTTAATTTATGACAAACTAAAATCTACAATAAATTAATTAGTAAACCTATATATAACTAACATGTGTGTGTTTTATTTGTTTGACACATATTTTTTTGTTTGACACATGACCAGCCATTGTTAATTAAGTCCGCAAATATCATAAAAACATGCTAATTTGTTAAAGATAGATGAATACATAAGAGAATCGAGACTTAAAATAGAGTGATATTGATTTCACAACAAATACTATCTTCATAATTAATATACTTATATATAGTAGGGTGACAATTGTGTTGGGTTGGCACAATTCTAACCAAGACTGATGTAATTATTTGTGTACAGCTAATATATAAAATAAAACCGGATATGCTTAAAGTTATATAACTTATCTACGTAAATGGTTCGAACGGGACGTGGATGATCCGGCCAGTTAAATTATAATAAAACCCAAGGATGTTAAATAAAATAGATTGAACATGTCAGCTAGAACACGACCTATGCATGATTGCATATGCCATGTCTAACACCTTAATAAATAAGTCATGTTATAGCTTACATGTTCAATCTATTTTATTTAACATGCTTGGGTTTTATTATAATTTAACTGGTCGGATCATCCACCCGTTCGACCCATTTACATAGATAAGTGGTGTTTGCTTGTCGACCTAATAAGTAACAATTTGGTTTAATCAAACTTGTATTGATATGCATAGGAGATGATATTTCGGGGAACGGATACAGTTGCCATCCTTCTGGAATGGATCATGGCAAGAATGGTTTTGCACCAAGACATTCAAGCAAAGGCTCAAGATGAAATTAAGGAGCTCGTAGGCGAGCATAGGCTTGTTCAAGACTCTGATATCCCAAATCTTGGTTATGTCCAAGCCATAGTCAAAGAAGTCCTTAGGTTGCACCCTCCAGGGCCATTACTTTCATGGGCTCGCCTTTCGACTCGTGATGTCCAACTAGGCAAGTTCTTCGTACCAGCTGGAACCACCGCTATGGTTAACATGTGGGCCATCACACATGACCCGTCCATATGGAAAAATCCATGGGACTTCAAGCCCGAAAGGTTCATGGAAGAAGATTTTCCAGTCATGGGTTCGGACCTTAGGCTTGCACCATTTGGTTCCGGGCGTAGGGTTTGCCCGGGGAAGTCACTAGGGTTAGCCACAGTTAACTTATGGCTTGCACGACTTCTCCAACAATACACCTGGCTTCCATCCACAAAGGTAGACCTCTCAGAGTGCCTAAAACTATCTCTCGAGCTGAAAACGCCATTAAAATGTCTTGCGGTTATGAGATGTGAACACACTTCATCTACCATATGATCTTAATTAAGTGTTATATATTATAGTATTGTAAGGAAAAAGATCCTTCCAATAGAAAATAAGTTGCATAATATGTGCATGGTGGCCATCATGTAGCTAGATTTTGCCCTTTCTTAGTTAGAGGTGCATCTTCACAGTTAAACTTGTATTGTACATGGCCTTAAATAACAAGAAGCTTGCTTTCTAAGTTAGATGCTTGATGAATGTATCAAATTAATTATATATCTACCCAGTTGTAATGTATAAGGTTTTGGATATATATAGTTCAGTATTCTGGATTATGTTGTGAATTCATGCTTTTCTCATTCCTTGAATAAAACATTGGATCCACACAACAAAAACAACATTCTTCTTGGAATGACCCTCACCCAACTTTTTTTTTTCTTTTTTTCTTTTTTTTTTTTTTTTTTTTGTTGTGAAAGCAAGATAGTAATAGTACTACTAACAACAACAACACTATTTCCAATTCTCTCCCGATTAAAAGATCAAATTTTTTTTTGTTTCCAATGACAGAATGTTTATTGTTTAATAAGTCGCAAAACAAAATTAAGATTAAGGGTTAGTACTTAAAAATCAACAATTTTGTAATACCAAAACACATTTTTTCTTATCAGAATTGAATAATTTAATAGTATAACTTTTAAAGGAATTGTTTATATTATACTAGGTTACAGTCTTATTATGTATTACACATATAACTAGTGGGGTTGCCCGCGCGATGCAGCGGGAACTCGGACACTATCTACTATCTGTTCAGTTTGTTCAACTACTCGTACGGTAACGACAAAACTATGTATATAACTTAAGACATAGTCGACACCTTTGTAACTTTTTGTTACAATTTCAATTTCCCCGTCACCAAGAGAGTTAATTTCCTCGAAATCTAAGAAAAAAGGTTAGAAGCATGCCGAATCAACATCATCCGCCGGTTTCTTTTGTCCAGGCCCCACACCAAAACCGCCATGCAAAGTTGTTCGTTCTACAGCTCTGTCTCTATATATATGGCCCATATGCTAAAATTAAGACAACCAGGGATTAAATAAACGAAAACATTAAGATAATAAAAAATTAAGAATAAGAACAGTTTGGTTTCAAAACCGATATGAGGTGTTGTACATTTTTAATATATACTCGGGGTGACTATCAACCCCCCTTTTCAATTTTTAGCTAAATCGTTAAATTTAAAACTGGCGAGGTTGGAATAATAGTATGACTTAGATCGACTCGTTTACCCATAAACAAGTCGAAAATGCCACCTCTAAGTCCATATAATGTCTTTTGGGTGACATTATGCAGACCAAACAACTTTCTAAACTTGTTTCCAATGTTACAAAAATCACCTTTTCAGTTAAAGAAAGTTCCTTTCCTGGTCCAGCTTTTTCAAAATGAACTCCTACACTTCTGGGTTCAATATGCAAAGTTGATTTGATTAGTTTTTGACTTCCCTTAACCATTGATAGTTCCGGGAAACCTTAATCTTTTGTCGGGTTTGAGGAATCATAAGATAACAACGAAGTTAAATAAGAAACTTTTGGAGTCCTTAATTTGTACACCCGGCCCGATCTAACCCTTACAAGATCAAGATGCACTTCACATATTGGGGCAGTTTTCAATACCCGGTCACTTGAAGGCATCGAGGGGTGGAGTTTAATATCTCGTTTCACCAATCTCCGTATACGTTTTCTGATCCTTTTGGTTACTTTTACCATTGACCAATCCAACAAGTCAACAACTGGGTAATCGGGTACAAATTCTTTGTCTGTATGGATTGGCTGACCATATTGTGCACGCCACATTTCTTCTTCCTCAAAAGCATCTATAAAGCAACAGAATAGACACCATAAGGTTTCAATAATTAATGGTGCATTAGCAAAATAAGATGTCAATATGCAAACAAAAAACAATAATAAGAAAGAAAGGGTTATAATATGTTCAAGGGTGTAATAGCCATTATATGGGAAAAGAAAACATCGATAAGCATGCTTGAAGAATAGCAAATATACCAAAGTCTGGTTTTACAAAGTGTTCAAAAACAGTACCAAACTTATATGCAAACTCCCATTATTAAAACAACAAAAATTACAATAGAGTTTAGTAGTTGATAGTGTGGAAATATTGGGCAATATGAAGAGATGTAATAAGGTAAAGGCAGTGTAAATGGGCAAGTTGGTTAATGGGTCAAGACTCGCAACAGGTAATATTGAGTACGGTTCGGGTCAGGGCGGGTTGACCCATAAGCTCTTTTTTGTTCTTTCCCTTAGCTTTCATACATAATTAGTGTATGAAATTGATTATGAAACTATAAATTTAAATATTAAACTACTTTAAATGTTAGAAGCATTTAAGATGCACACTTTCAAACCTTTTGACCTGTTCCACTTTTTACTAAATCTTTAAAGGTAATCTATTTGAGATAAGGCATGTACCAAACATCTTTTAGATAATTCATTTTTGTGTCTAAAACTACAAAAAATAGGCTAAAATTAACCAATGTATTATATAAATCCCATCAGGGTCAGAGTGAGCCATTTTCTGCATAGCCGTAGGTGCAACCATGATCAGCATAGAATTCTTGAACCCCAAAACTGTCGTTGCCATATCTATCTTGCTCACATCAACAAGTATACGAGGCCAAAACCTATAAACAAAGTTAACAAATGTCATGCTGAATATCAAAACACCCTCCTACAATCACTAAATCAGAGAAACACGTTACAAGATTCTCGAAAAAAGCATATCGATTCTCTTTAAGAGTCCACTGGTCCTTTGTGCCTGACGCATAATAATCATAGATCATTTTCGGCAACTTTTCCTTTGCAAGTGTCTCATGTTCCATAACATTGGTTATCTCCATCTTTAACCAGAACAAATCTACTGAAAAAAAAATAAAAAACAAATCAATAGAGTTTGTTGTAGCCTTTTAAGAACTCACTTATGATCATACTTTTGTAGTTGCTTATATAATTTTATTTAAAGTTTATTTCAAATAGGAAAATAAACTAAGGCTATACAAAAAGTTGATAGAACAATAAATCATATTAGTTTCTAATAGCAACTAAATAAAAAGGGTAAATAAAATGTAAAAAAGAGACACTTCTTTTAAATTGGGGGAGATTCAAAACCTAATTGAGATTAAAAAAAACATAAAGGTAAACGTAAAATATGATAATGAATGTTTATTAATTAAAAAAATAATAAAAGATAACAAAAAGTAACTTCAAAGATTTATACCATCTTTGAAAGTGAATGGAGATCTGAAAGCCAAAGGGTGGAGAGTGTGTTGGAGCATAGAACGAAAGCCATATATATACACAAAGTCGCATTTGACAACAGGTAGTTGTCATAGTTTATTAATATGTGGAGTGGCTGAAACGGGGGACCATTAAAGGGTGGAAAGATTAAATGGAGTCTTTTAATAGCATTGAAGGATGAACGATTGAGTTGAAGAAACTTATAATTCAATTGTTTTTAATAGGGTTTCAATGATGAGTTGATGGTGATGATTATGAGCATCTTAATGCATTGACAAGGCATGGTACAAGCATCTTAATGCATTGACAAGTACAAGCATCTTAATGCATTGACAAGGGTAATTTAGGGAAGATTTATATGACATTTGAGGGCTAAAGCATATGGCTTTTCAAATACCATCTTAAGTTTACCAAGTTGGACATGTTCGCCCATTGCTCACTCTTTATAATGTAACTAGTGGGAATGCTCGCGCGTTGCGGCGGGTTAATATAGATATTTTTGAAGAAGAACAAAGAGAATAAGATTAAACACTCAAGTTTTTCTTTCATTTTTGTTTCTTAGTGTCATGCATTATTACTATAAGATCCTATTATTGTACTTCGATTAGAATAACCGAGAAATGCAGCTAGCTAAATTCTCCCAATGAAAAGGACATTAGTCAAATGTATAGTGTATGCTATGTTTTTTGTCTGTGGGTTAACCGTTACATTTTGCGATTCATTTGGGTGCAAGGAGACATAATAAATCAACATTACGTTGCTCAACTTTAAATCCATAGAAAATATCTAAACTTGTTCTGTAAAATCAATAAATCATTAATGTCAAGTCAAAATGTATTGCAATTGAGGTCAGTTGTGTGTAAAAAATATTTGCCCGGTGAGCACAAAATACATAATTAGTATCAAAATTACATCCTAAATTTCTTGTAATAAACTATTGGTGTCTTATTAAGTATGCATCTATGAGCTCTAGGAGGTACCAATTTCTTCAATGAAAATAAGCATTAATAAGTAATAATACTTTCAATCCTACACCACCTCTGTTGCAGAACACATGATCTTAATAATATGAGCAAATATGGTAGTTATATTTGGTTCAAAAGACTTTTGTATATCGCCTCAAGTGTACCTTTTAGAAGCAAGCTTCAACCATTATCGCGTACTACTGCATATGCCAGTTGTCGTCACTGTTTGCTATAAAACTACAATTTCTCAATACTTTGCTCCTGCTAACAAATCTTTGTCCAAACAAATTGCTCTTCGAAATTGAGTTTCTCGTCTTTATCCAGATTGACTTGAAACACAAAACAATATCCTACTGACTTGAATATATTGTTCTATCAATCTTGACTTTTTCACCTTGATGGAAATAAATATTCACAACATCCAATGGGAATATCTGGAGAGCTTGGCTCCTAGACTCTATATTATCTATTAGCGGAGCAATGGAGTTGCAACTTTTATCTTGTCGATAACTTGTACAAAAAAAGGTGAAAATTCTCAAGACAAAATGAAGTTCCAAAACACATATCTTTGACCAATTAATTTAAAATAAAAACCCCATCTTGGCGATTTTACATAAATCTTTTTACAAATGGCAAATAACGAGTCAAGAACAAACTAAGTGATTGAAAAGTCAAAAAGAGAGAAATGGTTACATACATTAATGATAAATGATGATACCAAATAAATAAAATACGAGGATTCCGGTTGATATATTTCTGTTTCTGACCTTGCAAATTGTTGAACCGAAATCAAGAGTCCATCAACAATAACAACCACCAAATTCAGGCTGGGATGAAGTCACACTTGAAGACTTCAAATTCACATCAACCAGTTCTTTGTGTTTTGTTATGGGAGGTGTTTCCATTCCTGGTAACGCCGCTGCTATGTTTCTAAATAAAGCTTGCAGTAATAATAACAATGTTAGTAACTTTTAACAAAAAAACAAAATCATATAAAAATTTCTTGTATGTTGTAGATACCTTAATGTTGAACCCGGCTTTAGCACTTGTTTCTATAAATATGACATGTAACTCATTAGCTTTTGCTTCTCCTTCCTCTACAGAAACTTGTCTGGGGAGTTATCAACATGAGAAGCGTCATCAATAACACAATTGAATCCAAAACCAAACAAAATTAGTGAGTTTGGTAGTATCCATATCAAATTTAAGTTTATATAAATCAACAAGCATGAATAACCAGTAGCAAGGATCACCTTTTTTCCACAAGATCAGTCTTATTCCCAACCAGAACAATAATAACATCACTACCTCTCTCTGCACGAACTTCCTCAATCCACTGGCCCATTTCACAACAACCAAAGTTATGCCAATCAATGATGAAGGACAATTGCCTCAACCAACCGGCTCATTTCACAACAACCAAAGTCGAAACAGAAGGTGGATTCTGAAATATCATAAACATTAACCAAACTTATCAAAAGAATACTAAGCAATGTATATTTATAGTGGGAAACTTATGCTTACCCGAATTATAAATACATACTGAGCCTTTATTTTAAAACAAAGAAACCAAAGAAGCATAAAATGTGAATTAATTAGTGAATTAATCAGATGAAATGGAACGTAAAAGAGGTCTTTGAAGAGGTGAGTTATGGCAGCTTTTATTAGTGAATTAAGTCTGTAAGGAGATGGTTTCAACTTCTCCATTAATGGCGATGATATGGGTGTGAAGAGGTGTGAAGGATTGCATTGTTATTTTGTACCATTGCTATTAAAAGTGGTACACAAGGGTATAACTGGACTTAAGAGGGTAAAAATTTGAATATTACACACAAGTCTCTTGATATGCCATCTTAAGTTTGTCAATTTGGACACATTTAGCCATCTCTCCCCCTTTATAATGTAGTAGAGATTATACTTGCTAGAATAAAAGTGTATATTATTATTATTACATAATTAATGGAAAAGTTAATGGAAAATGGTTGGTACAAGCATCTTAATGCATTATGGTACAAGCATCTTAATGCATTCAAGGGTAATTTGGGGAAGATTTACTTGACATTTGAAGGTTAAAGCATATGGCTTTTCAAATGCCATCTTAAGTTTGCCAATATGGACACATTTAGCCATTACTCCTCCTTTATAATGTAGTAGAGATAATATAGATAAAATAATTATATCTTTGAAAAGACCATAACAGTTATAGTTGAGAGGTAACACAAAAGATTAGGCCACTCTTCTGGAAAAAAATCTCAACAAGGTAGATTTTCTTAAGAATATTTCGTTTAATCCTAAAGACAAAGTTTGTGATTTTTGTGCAAAGGCCAAACATACCAAGTCTCCTTTTTCTATTAGTCAAACTAAAGCAAAAGAATGCTTTGAGTCAATATGTTGTGATGTTTGGGGAAAATTTTGCACACCATCATTTTCAGGGGTAAATTATTTCTTGACGATTGTTGATGATTTTTGTAGTTCCGTATGGGTTTTTCTTATCAAACATAAAATCGATGCAAGTAAGTGTTTAATTTTCTTTTACAAGATAATAGAACCCAGTTGGGAAAATCTATATATAGAATAACGGGCGATAATTGTGGTGAGTTTACATCCAACTTCATGACCGATTTTTATAACAAGTAAAGCACTTTATTGGAAACCACATGTCCTCTCATGCCTCAACAAAATGGGGTTATGGAGCGCAAGCAGAGACACTTGCTAGAAATTTCCCTAGCTTTGAGGTTTGAAGCCAACTTACACAAAAGGTTTTGGGGAGAATGTGTTTTAACAACTGCATATAATATTAATTGTTTGCGTTCCCAAACCTTGACAATAAGACCCCATATGAAAGGTTATTCAACCAAAAAACCGAGTATGTTCACATGAGAGTTTTCAGTTGTCTAACATACTATAGGAGCAATGAAACGAATGGTGTTGTTTCTTCTATCAATCATCCAGATCTACACCGTATATCGACAGATTATGGTTTTGAATATCCATTATGAAAAGACCTTCCTCTAAGCAGATATGTGAAGTACATTTGAAGTGAGGGGGAGACATGGGGTCTTCTTGGGGTATCCACAAGAAACGAAATGGTATAAAATATTTGATTTGGAAAACAGAAAAATCATAGTGTCAAGAGATGCAAGGTTTTACGAAGATAATTTTCCTTTCTTAGCTTCACCACAAAGCAACAACGAGACTGATGTATTTGATATTCCCCCTTCATTGATGACAAATTCAATGAAGTTTAGAACGTGGAGCATAAAGAAATAGAGGAACAAACTCCTTCATAAAGCCCCAAAAAATGGCAACGAAGACATCGCTTGACAAAAACTAACTCTCTCAAGTCCATAACATCATAGACATCTGAGCAATAATGAAGACACGACACCACAATATACATATGTTAACCACAGACCTATACACTTAAACATAAAAGCTGCTACCACCATACCCAAGAGATATCGAACTCAACCAAGGCGATTGAACGACTATGTTGTGAAGCTTCCCCCTTCAGTTGATAATGCACTCACCACACCTAATCAAGAGGCATCAACGGTACACCCGATCAACAATTATCTTTCTTATGATAGATTTTCACAATCACACAAAACCTTCTTGGCGGACACCTCAAACGACGAGCCCAAACATTATAAACTAGCTATGTAGGATCCGAAATGCGTTGAAGGAATAAAGAAAGAGATTCAAGCTCTTGAGAAAAAACGTGCTATAGACTTGAAATGGGTCTATAGAATCAAGTACAAGCCAAATGGAGATGTTGAGAGGTACAAAGCAAGACTCGTGGCTAAACGCTTTATGCAGACTGAAGGAGTGGATTTTCATAACACTTTCGCTCCTGTGGCAAAGCTAGTGACAATGTCGATCTTCAAAGGTTCCAAGCCCACTGTTGGAGGGAGATGGAGAAGAAGGTTGAGAGTGAGGGAGGTGGCGGCGGTGTCAATCACTAGGGTTTCTCCAAAGAGTGAGAATGACTGAATGAGGGAGGTGGCCGGTGACTGATTAGTATTTTTTTAAGCGGGGTCTGGGATGTTAAGACACTTCTAAGCACCCATGCATAAATTAAATGCTTGTTACCAAAAGCTTTAATAGGACTATCATGTCCTTTCTATTTGTATTATAGTATAGGATATATATGAGCTGAACTCTATGGCAATTAGCAAAATTCATTATTTTAAAATAGTTATATAATTCTCAAACATAAGCTTTAAGGATTTTTTCACTTAGTTGTATCTGACTATTTAGTTTAAATTTGTGTTAGGTTTATTTGATTTTGTTATTTCATGTATGTATTATCCTATTACTTCATCAATTTTAAAAATATATAACGATATAGTATTTTTTTATATCTATTGGTAAAAGATAAATATTATATAATATAAAATGTGACCCTCTACTTGAAAAAGCCTGGTTCCGCCATTGAAGTTGAGCTCAAGCTTTAAAAACAAAGCTTAAAATGAGTTGAGCTTGAGCTCTTATAAGTTAATCAAGCTGTAGCTCAAGCCTGGTCAAGCTCGCATTCAACTCCTTAGCACCAGTGGCGGATCTTGAACGTTAGACAAGGGGGGCCGAAATCACGCCTTGGCGGGGGTCCGGGGCAGCGTCCAGGGAGCGGGGCCCAGGGGTGCCGCCCTTGGCTGGGGTCGAGCTGACAGGTCAGCTTGGAAATTTTTTTTTTGGGTTAAATGCATTAGAAATTTAATTTTCAATAAATTGGCAATTAATTTGGGGTTGAAAAATTTGGTATGATAATCATTAATAAACAAAGAAGAAATAATACATTGGGTTAAATGTTTAGTGTTTGGGCTTTAGGAGTTAACTAAAAATTGGGTTAAATGTTTAGTAGGCTAGAGTCAATCATTAATAAACAAAGAAGAATCCATAATACATTGGGTTAAATGTTTAGTCTTTGGGCTTTAGGAGTTAACTAAAACATTTGGTTAAATGTTTAGTAAGCTACAATATAGACTAATCACTAAATAAATAAAACGAGTGATAATGGTTATTGAACCTAAACGTTTTTTTTAATTAGGGTGGGCCGGATTAAAAAAACCAGGGGGGCCGGACTCATTACATAATTTATTTTTCGAAAAAAAATCTGAAAATCAGTGCTTCTGGGTGAAAAAGCTGGGAGGGGGGGCGAGGCCCGGGCTGGCCCATACTAAGGTCCGCCACCCCTGTTTCATTTGCTCCCCCTTGCATCATTTTCTCATAATTAAATTATGAGCTAAAACCTTTCTAATGAACTTTTCTGCATTATATATAAAACGTATATATAAACTCTTTTGACCTAAAAGTTTTTGGACTTTGCCACTAAAGTTTTTAGCGTTTTCTTTTATCTTACATATATCCTTTGCCATTATGCAAATCATATTTAGTTAGGTGTATTGATTGATTGTGTGATTATATATGTCATTTTTAATTATATTAAGGATGAATCAATGTTGTCACTAGCTAGCGCTAAAGTGCAATCTCCATTTATTTGTAGATTTTTAAGTATGATCCAAGTCATTCTTCTTGATAATAGCATAAATAATGCTGTTGTTGTCATGATGATGTAGTGTGTGGTGCAATGCGACATTAATGGTGAATGGAATATTTTCTTGTTTCATGAATTGAATGTGGATCAAAATATTTGTTTTGAAGCAACATTTGTATATTTGTATAGGTAGCCCAATAAAATAATAAGAATAATAATGTGCTTATTAAAATCTTACGATCAAAACACGTTTCAGTCTAATAAAACATACAGTTGGAACTTGGAAATGGTAGATATAAGGGGCTGTTTGATAGCCTCTTAATCAGCCTCTTAACCATTCAGGTCTGAATTATTCAGCATTCAGACTGTTTGTTTCAGTATCTGAATGGAATGATTAAGTGCTGAACCATTAAGCTAATAAGGGATGCTGAATGATTCAGCTCTTAACCATTCAGAGCCTCTTAACCATTCAGACCATCTTAATGATTCAACACTTAATCAACCAAACAGCCCCTAAGTCTCCCGAAATATTTTAATGTTGGTTTCATAATAAAAATATATTATTTTCTATAGTATGAATTTACAACATGTTTATGTTTATACATATTGGTGTTATGGTGTTACGTATATTGGTGTTGTACCTCTGTTTAACTATAATTTAGTATTTATAACCCCAATACTTTTACATTTTTTACAATCTAACCTCAACAATGTGTATGTATAGTTCAACGCTTTTAAGCTGTTTTTTTAGTCGTGGGCTATCTCACAGCTGGGCTCCCTATGCTTTGTCTGGGCCGGTGTGTTTGTTTCATTATACCAGAATTGGGCCACGTACTAGATTGTAAGGTTTTGGCGTTTGGGCATATTCGTTGGTCTTGGATCAAAGGTTTATAGAGGGTGGGCTTGTTCACTGCTGGACCACTGAAAGAGAAGACCCAAGATTGAGGATCATCAAATGAAGATTTCTACTAAGCCGTAATAAAGATAGCATAAAACTAGGGGGATTTTGTAAGGCCCATAAATCATTAAATTGTATAGTTTTACGCTTATGTTTATTGTACACGTTTATATTTATTGGGCTTAGATTATGTTTTGGCTTGGGACAGGCCATGTGGGACAATTCGTTAGAGGATCCCATATATTGTCATGTATAGTTCATTGATAGGTAGACCTCTCATTTGTAATCATGTAGCCCCTTTGGAGAACCTTATACCAGATAATCCTAGAGATTGTGTGCAAGGTTCCTAGAGATTGTACCAGACGTTCCTAGAGAACGTGTGCAATCTTCTTAGTGATCGTACTAGACGGTTCTTTGAAACCGTGTACGATCGAAGCAGCAGCACAATGTTTTTAATAATACATTTTCTTTTTGTTCTTGTGGTTTGATCTTATTTTCCGCGTTCGATTAAACATTTGGGTGATATCTTAGGTTGTTTGGGACTTACAGCTTTGATGGGCACAATGTAACGCTTTGATGACGAACTTACAATTGATGATATTAGCATTAGCATCTGCTGAAATCATCAACTATTAATGAGCTTAGTAGTGATTTGAACCTATAGCATTAGTTGTCTCCACTAATCAGCAGTTCTGGTAAGATATTTAGATCAGATCAATTGTTTCGCTCCTGTTAATTAGCAGTTTGCAGTTGTTTACTCCTCATTTGTCGTTTGACTTAGTCAGCATTTTAGACCAATTGTTTGGACCTAGTCAAAAACTCATGTCATAAAATGACAGTTTTGACTGTCACTGAAATCCATTAATAAAAAGGAAATTATACCATGTTTACTAAAGCGTTGGCTTTGAGGTGCACGAAAGGTAAATATTAATGGGATTTCGGTATATTACACTCCCTCCGTCCCAATTTAAATGTCTTGGGCTCACAAACACACATATTAAGAAATCTTTTGTTTGTATATGGTAAAATGACAATAATATCCTCA
This sequence comes from Ambrosia artemisiifolia, assembly GCA_032199755.1. NCBI lineage: Eukaryota > Viridiplantae > Streptophyta > Magnoliopsida > Asterales > Asteraceae > Ambrosia > Ambrosia artemisiifolia. The sequence continues at coordinate 62,474,192 of CM063519.1, forward strand.
AATCTTTGATTGTGTTTTGTCTTTTATGGGCAAAACTGGAAATTGCATTTCTATTTGGAAATGCACATTTAATTGGGACAACAAAAAATGCAAAGATGGACATTTAAATTGGGACGGAGGGAGTATATAGTTTTGGGAAATAAAGAATGTTGTACATGCAAGTCGAATTTTTTGTGATCTAATTCTGTATTACAAAACGAACATTTTGATTCAAGCTTTTGGAGTCCATAGGTTTTTGGTCACATTTAGATAAACCAAATTATATATAAAATATATCATGTATTTTAAAATGTTTATTGAAATATAATTTCCTAATAACCGTGTTAGCCTACTTAACTTATGCTTCTAAGAGTTCTATACGATGAACAAGTAATGCCTTGTAATTATATGTTTGTTTCTTTTTAGGGATGAGCATATTGCACCGAATACTGCACCGATATCGATCTTGAACCGATCCCGTACGGAACTGAGGGTGTTTGGTATCGGTACTCACATTTAGAGGTTTTCGGTTTTGATATTTTCGGTATCGGTACGGGATCGGTATGGTATTGGTATTTTAAGGTAAAATACTGATACCATACCGATACTGTGCCGTATGTTTTTTGTATCCGTATTGGGTTTTGGGAGTTTTCGAGATCGGTATTTTCAGAATCAGTATCAGTTGGTACCGATATTTTCGGGATCGGTATCGGTTGGTACCAATACCGTCCCAAGCTCATCCATATTTCTGTCTCCATTGACTAAAATCAAGACAATGAGAAGCCGTACAGCATTCCCAAAGAATTAGCATGCACACTTAGGAACAAAACCCTTCTAAACATTATTCGTTAACAACAAGCATGTAAATCAAGTAACCCTAAATTCGAGTTGATCGCGTTTCTACCGGCAATGAATAAAAGATTGAAAATATTTTCAGACTGTATTCATTCTACTCAGCAATACTTTAAGCAAGATAAGAAGACAGATGGTATTTTAGTTTCAACAAAACTCTAAGCATCACCATCATTGTCGATCTTCAAAGGTTCCAACACCATCGTTGTAGGGAGATGGAGTAGAAGGTTGAAAGTGGGGGAGGTGGTGGCGGTGGCAATCAATATGGCAATCAATAGGGTTTCTCCAAAGAATGAGGATGACGAATGACTGTATGAGGGAGGTGATGATTGATTATGATTTTTTTTGAAGCGGCTCTAGGATTTTAAGACACTTCTAAATACTCCATGCATAAATTAAATGCCTGTACCAAAAGCTTTAATAAGATGCATATAATTTGAAATTGTATAATAGCTGAACATTACATTAAAATCTACATCAATTAGCAAAATTCATTACTTTAAAATAACTAGGTGTATAAACATACGTGCGTTGCGCGTTTTTCGTATTTGTTTTTTTTTTGTTTTTTAAAACAATGTTTCAAACCGGTTTCGAACCTGAGACCTCAAACCACACAAATTCCCTACAAACCACTCCACCACCAAGCCATTTTGTTAATTATTATAGACACGTATGTATTTATAAATAAATAAGTGTTGGAAAAAAATAAAAATGTCATGTTTGAAACAGGTTTCGAGCTGAAGACCTCAAAGAACACACATATACCACAAACCACTCCACTACTACCCCATTTTGTTAATTCTTATTGAATCATATGTATTTATATATAAATAAGTGTTGTAAAAAAAAGACTCAAACAAGTTTTGAACCCAAGACCTCAAAGAACACATAAACACCACAACCCACTCCACCACTACCCCATTATGTGATTTCTTACTGAACCATATTTATTTAAGATAACAAAATAAATAAAATAACAATAAACGTAATATTCAAATCACTTGTCTATTAATAGTATATAACTATATAATTCTCAAACATAACTTTTAAGGTTTTTTTTTTTCACTTAGTTTTTCTGACTATTTAGTTTAAAATTGTGTTAGGTTCATTTGGTTTTTTTTTTATTTCATGTATGTATTATCGGATTACTTCATCAGTTTTAAAAACGTATAATGATATGGTATTTTTTTTTTACCTCTAATGGTAAAAGATAAATGTTATACAATATAAAATTTGACCTTCTATTTGAAAGTCTGGTTCCGCCACTGAAGTCGAGCTCAAGTTTTATAAACAAAGCTCGAGCTCTTATAAGTTAATCAAGCTCGAGCTCAAACCTGGTCAAGCTCTTACTCGACTCGTTAGCACCCCTGTTTCATTTGCTCCATCTTGCATCATTTTCTCATAATTAAATTATGAGCTAAAACCTTTCTAATGAACATTTTATTAAAACGTATAGACTCTGTTGACCTAAAAGTTTTTGGACTTCGCCACTAAAGTTTTTAACGTTTTCTTTTATCTTACATATATCCATAGCCATGATGCAAATCAAAATTAGTTAGGTGTATTGATTGATTGTGTGATTATATATGTCTTTTTTAATTATATTAAGGATGAATCAAGGTTGTCACTAGCTAGCGCTTAAGTGGCAATCTCCATTTACTTGTAGAATTTAAGTATGATCCAAGTCATTCTTCTTGATTATGACTGAATGGCATATATAATGTTGTTGTAATGATGATGCAACAACATTAGGGGGTGGTGATTAGTCTTCGACAAGGACAGCAAATGTATTTGATGAGATAATGGGTTTGTGTAGCCCATGTCCAATAAATACCATAAATCCATTAGCCCATAATGCACACATAAGAAAGAAAAGGATTACTAAATTGTTTGTAATACAAAATTATAAATAGAAATTTAACAATATTTAACAAATCCGACAACAAAATTTGGTGACCCCGACATCATAAGAATCCCTCTTGATATACATACAAAAAACGGAGAATTGTAATCCCATTAAAGAAACTTATGGCCCGTCACCAATCTCCAATTCATTTAATCCGCCCTCCAGTTCTACGCTTACAAAGTTAGCATAGTTAAATGATTGTCTCACTTCTTGTGGTTAATGTGTAATGATCAGGGGCGGACCTAGTGTATAACTAGGTGTCGCGTCCGTTGCTGCTCAACTTCGCGTGCGTAGTGGAAAATTTGGTTTTTTTTTTTCGAAATTTGAAAAACGTTGCTACTAAAATGAAAAAAAATGAAAAACATCACTACTAAAATTCATTTCTAGAACCGCCACTGGTAATGATAATAAAGTCGGTATTGATATAATCATGAATTCAATGAAAAAAACACACACACTAAGCCAACCCTTAATTTTTTTCAATTTTTATAATTAAATAATAGATCTTAACAATTACGATGAAAAAAATGAGAAATTAATACTATTGAAGCTTTTAGACAATCATAAAGATGGTTAAATATAATTTTACTTGATCAAAACCTGTATAGATTAGGTAGTGGATGTTTCAGTTGAATCAAAACTCTCAAAAACCAGTTATTAATACCCAATTCAATATCGATTATACCCAAACCCAAATATACCCTACGTAATGTACATAGAGTTTGGGTTTTCTCCTCAAAACTTGTATCTAAACCGTACCAAATTTCTCTCAACGTCCAATCATACATGAATACAGTTTCATACCTGGGACCGATTTTACAAACCCATTTTGGGCACCTCTAATAATAAGAACTATGACTAGTTCATTTGGGGTCAGTCACTTCTTCTCAAGAATATGATCGCTAGATTTGGGCCTTAAATTTCTAGGCCATGTGCATATGGATCAAAATTTTTGCTTTCAAGCAACACTTGTATAATTTTATAAGTAGCCCAATAAAATAATAATAACAATGTGCTTATTAAAACCTTACGTCAAAACACGTTTCAATCTAAAACATATATTTGGAAATGGTAGATATAAATAAGTCTCCCGAAATATTGTAATGCTCATGGTTTCGTAATAATATATATTATTTTTATTGTATTAAATTAAATCATGTTTATGTTTATGCATACCGGACTACCGGTGTCATGTATATTTGTGTTGTAGCTTTTACTCAATAAGTGTAGTGTGTATAAGGGGTGGTACTTTTATATTTGTTGGGTTGTAACCACTTTTTTTTTTAAACCTTTATTAACTATAACTTATTTACTTATAACCCCAATGTTTTTACATCTTTTACAATTTAACTCCAAAAAAACTCACTTTCAACTTTGGTCCCATATACTTTTCATCTTTATAAATTTTTCGTTTTAGGTTTCTATTTAAACTTTGCAAGTTAACACGCCGCAACGCGCGTGTACGGTTCAATGTTTTTATGCTAGTTTTTTCCCGTTTATCGGGCCCGTCGCAATGCACAAGTCCTAGATTGACTTAGTTATTGTTGTCAATGTTTTTACGTTTCACATGCGTAGTTCAACGTTTTTACATCTACTTTCTGTTCGGTTTTACTTTTTTCGTTTTTATTTATTTTTTATATGAGTTTTTCCGATGTTGGTGGTTGCTGACGTGGTATGACATTGGTGTTACTTGGCACGGTTTTACGTCCTCCGCTGCAACGCTGAGGCTTAAATCTAGTTTAACTGATTGTAGTACAACCTATATAAATTTTCTCTCATCAACTGATTATAGTTTCTTTTAAAGGAAAAAATAACTCTGCAATCTAATTTCTTCGAAAGTTTAAAGTGGATTAGAGATATGCATTTAAAGATAGTTTTGCGATTCATGGTTGGAACAACCAAAGATAAGGAAAATGGATTAAGATTCTTCAATTTATCCTATATAAGTAGGATAACAAAACTTGAAGTGGTATACAAGGAGGAACACTCCTTTTAAGTTCTTTTCTTTGAACAAACACTAATGGGCGCAATGTGACGCTTGAGGACGAATTGACAATTGATGATGTCATCATTAGCATCTGCCGACATCATCAACTTTAACGAGCTTAGCAGTGGTTTGAACCTATAGCATCAGTTGTCTCCACTAATCAGCAGTTCTGGTAAGTCATTTAGATTAAGTCAATTGTTTCGCTCCTGTTGATCAGCAGTTTACAGTTGTTTCATCTTGATTAGTCGTTTGACTTGGTCAGTAGGTTAGACCAATTATTTGGACCTAGTCAAAAACTCATGTCATGAAATGACAATTTTGACTGTCACTGAAGTCCATTAAAAAGGAAACTAAACCATGTTTACTAAAGCATTGGCTATCTTGTTTATGATAATAATAATTTGATTGAATAGGTTTCAGATATATAAAGCAAACTAGATGGTTCATTTGACACACATAGAATAGTTTCAGGGGAAAAAATTATAGAGAAGCACTCTCTATAGTTATTTCAAAACTTCTTTTCTTAATTTTTTTAAATCCGTCTAGTTACTCGAAATCGATCAAAGACGGTCAACCTCGACAAGAATCGGATTTAGTTAGTCAACTTGGGACGAGTTTTTTTTTTTAAAATAAAACATAATTTCTTTATGTATAATATTAATGTATGATTATAAATTTTCAAGGAATGAATATTCATTTTTAAAATATTTTAGTATTTGAATATGTAGTTTTTTTTATTTATATGGACATTCACGTATTTTATTATAAATATTAATAAAATTATTACATTTGACATATATAATTTAGCAAATTAGTTTCTTTGTAATTTACTATGTCCGAGTACTCCTCGAGTACTATCCGTCTAGACCTAGTAATCGCAACTAGTCCTCAGTCAACCAATCTGGGAATGCCAAACGACTCCTGCAACCATGCAAATAACCTAGGGCTTTGATTTTTTCTGTAATCTTACCCAATGTGACCAAGTTTTGGTTAAAAAAAATCATTACTTTTTCGTCAATGTTTTGTTATTAATATTGTAGATTTAGTTGTAAGTTTAGTGGTACAATAGTTAGCCAATTTAAGAAAGTAAGGAAATATAAATTATATGGTTAAAATTGCAAAGTATTAAGATTGATTGAAGTCATGGATGCTACATAAGGGGAAGGCCTTAGACTCCACTGAGTGTGAGCGCGCAGAGGGGAGGGCAAGCCTATCTACGTAGGGGTCGGCTGAATAGTATATGGACCCTAAGCTAGGGCTTGGGGCCTCCCTAACAATGGGGCCCCCATTATTTACACGTAAAGCCGTAGCCACTATTAGGTTAGAGTATTATCATCCAGGGCTCACTGCAGAAAATTCAATTGACAGGGCAGAGGGCGCCATTCAGTGCAGGAAAGTCAATCGACAATCGACATTAATGGTCTTTTTTTTTGGGAAAATGCTAAAAACAAGGAACAGAGGGTTCTAATCGACATTGCTTGCCTGATGTTTAAAGGTTTTAATCAATATCTCACATCTTATAGTTTCTTACAGTTTCTTTACTTACAATCTGCTTACAACTATAATCTGTTTAAAGGTTCTAATCGAATTGAAAACAAAGGGTTCTAATCTGCTTACATCTTCAGACTTCAGTTCCTGGTTGCTGGATCTGTTCGGTTGGATTTTTCCTCAGTTAGTAATTCTTGGTTTGTTGTTTTTAATTTGATGCATTGTTGATACTTTTTAAATTGTTTGTTGACTTCTTGCTGATACACTCTGTTCGGCTGGATCTGTTAGTCCTTAGGAATTAGGTAACAAAATGATTATTTGATACTTTTGTTTGTTAATTGATTTAAGTGTAAATCGTAAACATTATAACAATGTCAAGTCAAAACTGAAAGTATGAATCAGGTCACGCAAAAAAGGTAAAAAAATATAAAACAAGATGCTTTCAAAAAGGCCCCAATATTTTTGTTCGCTTTAGGCCTCTGAAACCATTGAGCCGACCTTGTATCCACGCTCCAATTTTTTGTTGGGTGTTGGACTGTTGCCCCTTCTAAGGCAAGATCTTTCCGGGCGTTACTCCTCTGTCAAAGCCTAAGGTTGTGTGTAGTGGTAACGTTATAGGGCGTTTTGATACCCTATAGCGTCGGGGAACACCGCCCCCCAGGCGCTATAGGGCGTTTTCGATTGAAACCGTTTTGGACATAACGGGCGTTGTGAAATGGTTTTGTCTTGGTTTGGTAATTTGACCGTTGTCAAACGGTTGTTTTCCTTTTTTTTAGTTTCACAATCTCTTATCTATATATAAACATACATCATACACAAACAACACACACAAACAACACAAACACATACTCTTTTTCTACCAAATACAAACCCAAACCAAACCAATGGCAGCGTGGACTAACCAAGATCAACTCGAGTTGGTGAGGGCGTGGATCAACACCAAGGAGAATCCGCAGAACAATATGGAGCATTTTTGGCGCAATGTATTGGAGGAGTTCAACCGAATTACCGAAACGGACAACCGTACTGTCGATCAGATCACCACTAAGTGGTCTGCCATACAAAATAACTGTAGGAGATGGCACACAGTCTATGAAGCGACGATGCAGGCGCACCCTGGCGTTAGCCAACAGATGGCAATTCAACTGACACACGACGCTTATCGTCAACGCTACGAAAGCGACTTCAACATCACCAATCTTTTGTCCTGGTCTATGATGCGTTTTTATTTTGTTTAATGTTTAAGGTTTTAGTGGTTTAATATTATGTTTTATGTTAGTGTTTTATTTGTAATGTTTAATGTTTTAATATTTAAGGTTTGAATGTTACAACTAGTTTTTGTGTTTCATGTTAGTTTATGTAAACAGATTACATAATATTTAAAATTTAAACCATTACATTACATTAAAAAAAAGTTACAACTAATATTAAAACACACTTCCTAAATTACTTATTTAAACATTACATATTCCTAGATTACTTATTTAAACACTAGATAATTCCTAAATTACTTATTTAATCCTAATTTTCTCCACTATGGAGAGTAGTTGTCCCAGTCCTCGAGTGTGTAGTACTCGGGGGATACGGAACGTGAGCTGTCCCGTCCATCGGATCTCGCATCCGAGAGGAAATAGTAGTACTCACGAGGAGGGGTAGGTCGGCTCCAGAGGCGTTCCTCCTCCTCAATTTCCCTGAGGGCTTCCAAGTCCTCAGGAGTTGGCTCCCCATATTCACGGGGTGGGGTAGTCTGGTGGTAGGGGTGGGGATAGTCTGGTGGTGGGGTGGGGGTAGTCTGGTGGTGGGGGGTGGGGGTAGTCTGGTGGTGGGCGGTGGGGGGTAGTATGGTGGTAGGGGGTGGGGGTAGTCTGGTGGTGGGAGGTGGGGGTAGTCTGGGGGTGGGGATAGCAGCAGCAGTCCGGGGGTGGGGGCCGACAACATTAGTCGGTTCATTTCATTAACAGCCATGGCATAATCCATGGCCCAGACCCATTCTTCATCCGTGAAGTCATCATCGACTTCAGGAGGAGGAAAGGTTGGTTGTGCAGCAGCAGCAGCAGGAGTGAAGGTTGGTGGTGCCGCAGCAGGAGAAGGAGGGGGATATAACTAATGTTGTGGAGGAGGAGGAGAGGAGGTTGTGCAGCAGCAGGAGGAGGAGAGGAGGTGAATGGTAGTCTCTGGGGCCGGCCCCGTCCCCGGACCCGGCGAGAGTACTGCCGGACATTAGACGGTCCGGCAGCTCCTGGTTGAAAACCGCCCATACTATTCATTGTTCTGAGGATGAGGAAGAGGTGTGACTGAGAATTGGGAGGAAGTGTTGTATTTATAGGGTGTGACTGACCATTTGGGGGGGGGGGGGGGGTTTGAAATTCAAACTTTGAAATTTAAACGTTTGGGGCGGAAAGTTTGAAATTCAAACTTTGAAATAGGAGGGAAACCATTTGAAATTCAAACGGTTTGAAACATTAACCGTTTGAAATTCAATTTTTTTTTATTTTTATTAAATATTATTTTTTAATATTAAATATTTTTTGTTATTATTTTATTAATTTAATAAACTTTCAGTTTAAATTTTTATTTTTATTATTATTAATATTATTATTTAAACTATTTAATAATATTATTTAAATAAGAAAATAATAATTAATCAATGATTACCCAATCATTTATAAAGCCCCATAACCCCCTTCCCACTACACCCTCTTTTTCCATAAAGCCCCATAACCCCCTTCTATTACTTTTTAATATTTTAATACCCATAACCCCCCATAACCCCCACCACTACACACACTAATACTTGCCTTTCACCAATCCTTTGTCAATGCCCCTAGCCTCTTGTCTTTGACCACCTACAGTACCAGTATCTTCTAGGCAATCAAGTGTTCGATTTTTCAAATGAGTTGGTTCTTGTTTCTTCTTCCAAAACAAAAGCAAAACCTAATATTTTGTCCAATTTGAAAACGAATCATCTTTTTAATATCTATGATTTTATTATAAAATGTCACACCCGCAAATTTCCACTTGCGGAGTTCTACCGCGAGGCGTGCGACACACCAGGATCCAAGTCAACGGTCACAATAAACGGCGTCTAAATGTAAAAACATACGTAAATAAAAACCATGCATAAGATTAAAACCAACATCTGAAAGTGCGGAAGCATTCAAAGTTTACAAAAGTCATGCGTAAATAAAAACATAATCTAAGAGTCTGACAATCCAAAACATGCATAAATGACCCTAGACGCGAGACGACTCCAGTGCGACTCCGTGCACCTAGTTGACTGCTGCTACCTTAGCGACCTGAGAAAACATGCTAAAAGAGTCAACATATAATGCTGGTGAGTTCACAGGTTTTATTTAAACGTTTAAAGTGATCCTTTGGAAACCGTTTCCGTTGCTGTTACTGTTACTACTATGCTTGTGAGAACGCTAGCTAGGCGTAGAATAATATTACTACTACGGGTGAAACCATTGCTGACTAAGCCGTTCAATGACCCTTAATTCCTATGGACTACCGTCATCACCGGTAGGCCTTGTGTGTTTAGAGACAATATGCACCCGCCCGGCCTCCAGCCGTCGAGTGGGGCTTGTCAGTTCCCAATAGCGCTATCCACATTTCCCCGCCATATTCCCATGTTAGTGGTTTCTAAGGGACTTTTTGATGAACCGTATAGTAATAAGATGTAAGCCATAGTATAACATGAAAATGAGTCATAAAAGAGTTTAAGCATGTTTCTCCCCCGAAAGCAAAAACCGTAAAATGTGGGGCCGTGAACTCACCTTAGGTTGCGTCTTCTGTTAATGAGTAAACCGTTTATATGATATGATAGCCCCAACTAGTGGCGACCTATCATAAGATACGTGTCAAGTTAGACTAATAACCCGAAGGCTGACTAGTCCCCGATTGTCCAGACCATGACTAAGTACGTTTTGAAAACACGTTTGACTGCTACTTGACCACACATACAAGACCCGACGTTCCATTGGTGACCTGACGACTCACGTGTTAGCTAAGAGTGAGAAATCATGCAATCACAAGCAAACATGCACTTAATACGCATAACAGTTCACCAAAGTCAACATATAGTTCATATATCGCGTATACGAGTCCACACGTGTATTACCGGGTTATCGGACATTCCACAGGGTTCCTAGCATGTCCCTAGGTGTCATTTCATGTTCGGGATGCCAAACTATGCTTAAATCAGCTAATCATGCGATTAGACATTAAACATGCAATTAGGAAAGTCAACTAGCAATTAGGATGGTCAAACAGGCAATTAGGAGGCTAATTGGCTGATGCATCAGGCGATTAGGGGTCTACTCGCCCCTAACCTTTCCTACTCGTCCCTGCATCAGGCGATTAGGATTCCTAATCGCCCCCTGCAGGGCTGTGCCACTTTTTCGCGCGTTCAACCCTCCAAATCAGATCCGAAACATGTGTAAACACCCAATATCAATCATAACACATTAACAAACATATTTCAAGCAAAACCCCTAAGTTATCATCATTCTAACAGTCCCGAATGCAAGCGTTTTCCCGAAATAGCATATTCATCATGTAAACATCACATCATCATGTAAAACTTACCCTAAATAGCAAATACTCAGATTTCATCACATAACAACGTTGTCTAACTCTTTCCTACTGTTCTAGCATCATCCTAGAGCAAACCCTAATCCTCTAGAATCATCAAAACATATTAAATCACGCTAAGTCTCCCAAAATTACCCAAACGGGCCAAAATATCAAATATCATCAAAACACAACTATATGCTCCCAAATTCATAGACAATCATCCTAATGATTCATTTAAGTCAGAAACATATCAAACACATGGAAACAAACACGTTTTAATATCAAAAATCTCATCTTTGCATGATAACATAACATAGAACAAGCATGAAGGTGTGGGTTTGTTTATAATCTGTTTTTAACAAGTTTTCAAAGACACAAATACTTAGAAACCAGGTCTGGACCTCTAGGGAGTAAAAATTTATCATTAACAAGGTTTAAGAAGATGAACACACCTTAGATTTTAGCAAAGAAAGGTGTAAGATCTTGTAAAGGTGGTTTCTTGATCAAAAACGAGTTACAGAGGTTGGGTATAGTGTGTGGTGGCTTTGGGGGTGTGCTAGGGTTTCTAAAATGATGTTTTGCAACAAAAGGGTGGTATTTATAGGCGTTTCTAGTCGTTCCAGAGGTTACAGGCGAGTAGGGGCTGCATGAGGCAATTAGAAGCTCCTAATCGCCTCCCCTTCAGGCGAGTAGGCCTCTAATCGCCCCTAATAGGAGCCTACTCGCCCCTGCAACAGGCAATTAGGCCTCCTAATCGCCTGCTGCAGGGTGTTATGGGTTTTTGGCACGTTAAACACTATTTTAACACATATAAGCACGTATTCACATACCGACAAGTCACATAATGATTTTAAACACATAATTCATGAAAACAAACACGTTCACACTCGTTCACCAATTCCCGGGACTCGAGACTTGTGTGTATTAGAACCCCAATGATGCACGACTCGACTCGACTGACCTTGTCATGTGTAATGTATGCACGACTCGCTAATGTAGACTTACTGAGTTTTCAAAAGTTAGTAACCGAAGTTCGCCGGGTGTCACATCATCCCCCTGTTGAAAGAATTTTTGTCCCGAAAATTTCCCGAAGTCGAAGAGAGAGAACAAATAAGAAGAAAAATTTTCCGGGTCGTCACATCATCTCCCTGTTGAAAGGAATCTCGTTCCGAGATTCTTTCGGCTTCAACAGTGATGAGTGTCGACCTCTATGTACCCAAGTAACGTTTCCCCAAAATACAACGAAGTGAAGGTCGTGAACCAAAACGTGATAGTAACAGCCGGAAAACCACTTTCCCAAATGTGAATATAAGACAAGAGATCCCCCCGATAGAAGGCCTACCGGGTACTACTATGATCGGTATAACTAACCCACTGGTACCGTCCAAGTAGCATCCCCAAAGGACCCTCATCGACCCAAAGAATGAGAAACAGGGACCAAACCAAAAAGAAAACACCCGAAGACACGAACACACAACGATGCGGATAAAAGTAAAACCAAAGCGTAACAAGAGATAAGAGAGAGTACGTACGGGTAACAGTGTCTGGGTCCTCCTGGTTCTCCCTAGCACCGATCACATAAGCATGAGCACGAGTAACCCGACCACCACCTTCGTTGTCTCCATCCTTCCCTGCAGTCCCTGTGCCCCCTTGGTTCAACTTTGGACAGCTTCGCTTGAAGTGCCCTGCTTCCCCACAATGAGCACGTATTCACATACCGACAAGTCACATAATGATTTTAAACACATAATTCATGAAAACAAACACGTTCACACTCGTTCACCAATTCCCGGGACTCGAGACTTGTGTGTGTTAGAACCCCAATGATGCACGACTCGACTCGACTGACCTTGTCATGTGTAATGTATGCACGACTCGCTAAGGTAGACTTACTGAGTTTTCAAAAGTTAGTAACCGAAGTTTGCCGGGTGTCACATAAAAATTGCTATTGAAACTGACATGTCATAATTAACAATATTGAAGTTTCCGGATACCTTCAGGGTGTATATTTAATTTAAGGAAATGATCCTTAATTTAAGTTATGTAAATAGAACACTATAAAATTTCATATATATTATACTAGTTTATCCTCTAATAAGTCTCGGTATAGACAAATCTAATATAAAGTGACAGGATGTGTGTACCTTTAAATGAATAGGTTTCAGATTTTTTTGTTTTTTTCGTTTTTTTTTTTGTAGAAGATCAATAGTTAACTCAGAAAACATACTTCTAATTGTACATGTGCACATCTTGCTCGAGTGAACCCTTTGTACAACTTTGTCACTTCCTGAAAACATTATAAAGCTGTGATGTGAACCTAAAAAAAACAACCAAATTATTATCAAATTATATGTCATGATGATGATGATGATAGACGATTTAAATGTGTAAAGTAAGCATATGTGAAAGAATTACATGCATGTTCAATCTTTATTATGGATATACAATGGATCATTTGTATGACACCGAATAAAACAATCAATATGTAAGCAGGGAAAATTCATTTTGAAGATAAACAAAAAAGTAAATAGCCAAAACCCACGCACACTTTCACCTTCTGGGTTGAGTTAAACCCGTGAAAAAATAGACTGTTTTGGCACATTTTGTCAAATTACTAGATTGTTCAGGCAATTAGTTTCATTTTGGGCTGGACTAGCAAAACCCACCAAACCACAGGAACGGTTTTGGCTATTTACTCTAAATAAAAATGATATAACTACTATCGACTTAAAATATTGTAAAATGGTAATTTTTCATATCTCCCGACTCTTTTCTCTATCCATACATAATTTAGGTATCTATTTCAATAATCACCAAATGACAGTCGATTTAAAAGTATATACATTAAAAAAGAGGCGTGCATGATGAGGTGATTAATTATCACTTATCAGCTTGAGATTTACCTGATGTCTAATAATCATAGGTTAGATCTAACCGGCTTAGCAACTTTTATATTTAATGTTCGTAGCAACACCAATCAAAATAAAAAAAAACAAATTTTTACCAACTACACACACACACATACACACACACACACACACACATATATATATATATATATATATATATATATATATATATATATGAGATGGTGTTGTCCTACATAGCATGCATACATGCATTCTCTCTTTTGAGAGTGCTATGTAAGATCACATGTGGACCAATTAAAAACAAAAGTCATTGAGTTATTTTAGGGAAGAAAAAAAAGAAATTTAAAAACAAAATTAAATTTTTTATTTCTTGTTTCCTCCCATAACTTTTAAACGTTAATATCTTTTATATACGAGATTTTTAAAGAAAAAAATTACACCAAATTAACGAGCGTTTTATTATCTTTCCAACGAGTACCATAGTGCTATATAAAAAACGGAGAAAAAACGACTATTTTTGTGGGGTTTTGTTTTCAAATATATTTTACTCTACTAATAGATCACTACTTATGGTTTTTTATATTTGAATAAGAAACGATAAACATAACTTCATAGGCAGAGATTCGTTTATATATATATATTTGAATATAATAACTTATTGCAGAGATTTGTTCAAATAATAATAATAATAATAATAATAATAATAATAATAATAATAACATTCATTAATCATGTATTGGCAAGTCATTAATTATGTTGTCATATTAAATATTTTAGTATGTCATATTAGATATTTCAACCCCGTGACGCTCCCAGGATAAAAGCTAGTTTGTGAATATATATGTACTTAGTGTGTTTTTATATGTAATGGTATGTTCAAAAACATATATATATATATGTCCTTTGTACAGGAACCTAAAACTATATATATATATATATATATATATATATATATATAGGCTATGTATCTAGTGGAAACCATGATGAGTTGTGGACACTATGAAACCCATCCTATGGATCCCATGAGGCCACGTCTCCCCTCTTCCCATTTGCTCACAAGGGCAGGATTGTAACTTTAATCATCTCTTTTCAATAAGCATAAAAGCTGATCACTGACACAACACAGTGACACAACCTTTCTGATGTACCACCTCTCTCTCTCTCGTTCATATCTACTACACATCTTTTCTTTTTTTAATATCAAATCACTCTTCACAAGTAGATGAAGAAGACAAGGCTGATAGTTTAAATAAACACACACATACTACCCTCTTTCTCACTCACACTCCTCTCTCTCTCTCTCTCTCTCTCAGACACACACTACTCTCTCTCTCACACACACACACACTTTTCTCTGTCTCTCTCTCTCTTTCTCTCTCTCTCTTTCTCTCTCATCTGATGATGCCACGGTGGTGGTTTCGAACAGACGACGACGGTGGTGGCTTGACGACGACAGACGACGGTGAATGGTGGTGGTTTTTTAGGATCTGAAACAAATCTCAATGGGGTGGGGGTGTGATCTGAACATGGTGTGTTTTTCGAAGGGTGGGGGTTCTGAATGGTGGTGGTTTCGTGGTTGTGGAGATAGGTGGGTGGAGCTGATTTTGGTGGGGGTCGATTTTGGTGGTTTTGGAGGTGATGGTCCCATATGGTTCGAGCCACGATGGTCAATCAAACCTGAATAGTGTGTTGTCAATTTTGGTCAAACAAGCTGAATAGTGTGTTGGAGCCTTGGAGGTGATGGCCCCATGTGGAGCGTGCTGTGTTTTTCAAGTATGTTTATTATTATTATTATTATTATTATTATTATTATTATTATTATTATTATTATTATTATTATTATTATTATTATTATTATTATTATTATTATTATTATTGGCTTTAAGCATGAGACATATTGATCTAAATCTCCTAATTGATTTGAACTCTTAACCATAACTTAGTTATAATAAATGTTATGTTTTATTTGCAATAAATTCACTTTTAAGTTATGCATCTGGAGAAGTAATTTTGACATATGACAAACAGTATCCAATTTTGAGAGAGTTCAAATGTTGCAGAATTTATTTTTTGTTTCATATATTGTTTTTGTGCCGTAGTTGGATTTAATTGACGGGCAGTTATTGTGTTCTGTAAATTATGTATGAAATACTGAATTATTATTATTATTGTTATTATTTGTTACTGTTATTATTATTATTATTAATTTTTTCAAGGGTTCAGATCTGGTGATGCGGCATACCCCTGATACACGGCGACCGGTATAAACACAAGGAAACGGGCGGTGGTGTAGACGGAGATGGTTTGTTACCAGGAACATTAGTTTGTGTTTGTGTTGTTAACAATGTTTGGATTTATTGTTTTGTGTTTTTTCTTAATATGTAACATGTACATTCATGAGATGGTTTGTTACTAGGAACATTTTTCTTGGGTGTTTTGTATATGTGGTTTTCGTATGTAACATGTCTTGTAACATATGGGAAGATATGTAAAACATGTCTATGTAACGATGTAACCTATTTTATTTACCATGTTTTTGTAACATGTTTGTGTTGTTTACAATGTTAAAGCTATAACATACTAGTAAAAGATGTAACAACACATGTCACATAGTTGTAACATAATAACAAAAGGCATAACATACTATCCGTGTAAGATGTAACATAATATCAAAAGTTGTAACATACTACCAAAAGTTGTAACAACACATGTCACACAGAGGATTTTTAAATATATAAATATTAATTTTGTGATTTTCGTACACATCGGAAAAAAAATCAAATAGAGGAAAGAGGGAGGAGTTCTTGAAAGTAAGATAATTAATTAATTATCATGAACCTCTTTTGACTATTTAATACAAATCAATCTTTTGAAAAAAAAAAAGTAAAAAGTATGTCAGGATATGGATACTTTTGAGAACACAACTTTAATATATAAAAGTGTGTCAGATAAGAGGAGAGAGAGAGACATAATGTCATAACCAAATACCAATAATACCCTTTTGAGGACAACACAACAATTTTAATATTATAAAATACCATATTAGATCTCAACCATTGATGTGTGTAGATCTAAGGTCACAATTGGGTTTCTTGAGTTTCCACAACTCAAGGGGGTTTCTAAAATAACCCTCCCCTATATATATATATATACATACATATATATATATATATATATAGGGAATGGATATTGAGGAAACTCTTCTTATTTAGTAAACTATGGAAACCCAATCCTAGCCATCCATCACATAACATCCATGGCTAGGATTGAATCAATGTACTTGACCATAGATATATTAGTATTTTAATACATAAAGACAAATGGAGGGGCATTTTTGGGGACACAACACAATCTCTCCTCTCTTCTCTCTCTTCTCTCATCTTTCCAATGCCATCACCTCTTTCCTCTCTCATCTTTCCAATGCCATCGCCCCTCTCCTCTCTCATCTTTCCAATGCCATCACCTCTCTCCTCTCTCATATTTCTCCTCCCTCCTCCTTCTTCTTCATCATCTTCAAAGAAATCATCAACCACCTTCTACACTATTGAAAAACAACAAGCATACACCTTCAAAAAAATCATCAACCACCACCACCGTCGTTCGGTCTCTCTCTCTCAGCAACCCTCTCTCGTTTTTGTCTTTATCTCTCTCTCTCTCTCTCGTCCATCTTCCCTCCCCCATATTCATATTCTTGGTGTTCTTCATCTTGTTGTTGAATGTTAGCAATAGTGGTGGTAACCGGATCTATTTGGTTTATCTTCATCTTCTTGGTGTTCTTAATCAACCACCACCACCACCACCACCACCGTTCCATCTTCCATATCCTCTCTCCTCTATCATTCCCTCCCTCCCACGACCTTAAATGTTTAGATCCGACGACATTGGTGATGATCTTCAATTTTAACAGGTATGTATGTGTTCTTGATTTGGGTTTTTGTTGGGTGATAACCCAGTTTTTTATGTGGGTTATTTTTTTTCATTTATTCAGTTTTATTATTTTTATATAAGAAAATTGAAGTGGGTTTTGCTTTGATTGTGAATATATTCATCCGCGGTGTTAGAAGGTGACCGGAGACGGTCAGAGAGGATGTCCAGTGTGTACAGAGAAGAAGGGGTTGAAGGTGTTCTTTGTGGTTGTGTCCTTAATGTGGTTGTGTCCTTAAACAAGTTCTTTGTAGTTGTGTCCTTAATGTGTAAGTTATTTGTCAGAATATGTAACATGTGTTATGTTTTATAGATGTTCTTTGTAGTTGTGTCCTTAATGTTTGGTCTGAACCTGTGGGAATCAGCACAAGAAACACTGTTATAAAATTTCTGTTAACACGTGTTATTGTTATGGTTGTAAGCTAACATGTGTTAAGTTAAACAAAAGAGTAAAATACTATGTCAGTTTGAGATGTGTGATCACATGTGTTATCCTTGTGTATGCAAATATGGTAACATGTGTTAACCTGGTAAAAACCTTTAAACCATGTTTGTGGTGATTAGAGTGAGACGTGTATTAACAGTTGGTAGTGCTTGATATATGTATTTACACGTGTTAACCTTGTTGACTATGTTGGCATGTGGATTAGAGTTAGACATGTATTAACAGTTGTTTATGGTGGAATAGACTAACACGTGTTAACCACGTTGACTACGTTGACAAGTGGATTGCACGAGCATTGTCATTTTTTCGAATTGACTAACAACTGTTAACTTATGAATAACATGTGTTATATATAAAACCCTGGTTGAGGCATAAGTTGACAAAGTTGGCAGTCGAGGAATAAGTTCTTGTCAGTTTTGGCAATGACTAACAACTGTTAACAAGATAATACAAAGCAGCAATTTACGCAACCACATACAGCCTAGATTCCAAAAGGGACACCATGGGCATCGCATAGTTTAACTTATACATATCAAAGGTTTTAAAAAGATCATATGCACTAAGTAACCGCTAGACGCAAAAAACATGGCGACATAGATACCCAATTTTGATATATTAAAACTGTTAACATATCTTACCAGCCTTATTGGAAAAAAAGAAAAACCTTAGTATAGATATTAACACATGTTAACAGTTTTAGTAAAATCTGTCCCATAAAACTTTGTTAACACTTTGTTATGACATGTTAACAGTTTTAGTAAAATCTGTCCCATAAAACTTTGTTAACACTTGTTAATAAGTTGACATATAAAAACTTTGTTAACACTTTGTTATGACATGTTAACAGTTTTAGTAAATATGTCCTATAAAACTTTGTTAACACTTGTTAATAAGTTGACGTATAAAAACTTTGTAGATAGTTGGTGCTAAAAAACAAGAAATCATAATTGATATATTAAAAGTGTTAACATGTGTTATCTAATGGTGTTGGCTCAAATCATCAGATAGTTGGTGCTAAAAACAAAACACCAAAGTTTGATATATTAAAAGTGTTAACATGTGTTAACATATCTTACCAGCCTTATTGAAAAAAAAGGAAAACCTTATTAGATTTACTAAACCTGTTAATACATGTTAACAGTTGTAGTGAATCTGTCCTATACAACTTTGTTAACACTTGTTAATAAGTTGACGTATAAAAACTTTGTTAACACTTGTTAATAACAAAAGAACCTAACTGTTAACATGTAATATCAACACAAGAAATATCATTCTGTAATAATAACATAAACAAAACGTAATTGATAATACAATCTACTGACTTTTATGCTAAAAAACGTAAAAAAACGTAATTGATTAAAAAACGTAAAAAAACCGATTCTTGTAAAATGTGGCTATGTCTTCTTGCAAAGAAACATAATAAAATCTAGTGACTTTCATGGGAAACGTATACCATAACCACTTTATTACAAAGTATCATTACAAACAATTAACCACTTTAACAAAATAAAGCTAGTAACTCTATACATTGAGTACAAAAAAGAAAACGTTATACAAAAGTTTTTCTACATATTTTTCTCGGCTTCCTTCGACTTCGTTTGTTAACATATGTTAACCAGTGGGGTCTTCGTTATCAACTGCAAAACAATAGATGAGATATTAACCGGTGTGACCAACTCATCATTTAACATACTAAACAGGAGTAACATATGTTAGTCGGGGCCCAAATAACTCCTTAAAGTCACAAAATCTAAATTTCCAAATTCCAACTGTTAATATTAATTCAATATTTCTACCTCATCGCTTTCAACTAATAAACACATCATTCTAACATCAATCAACCTTCAATCCTCACTAAACTAAAATCGGCCCAAGTTCAAAACCTAGGGCTCCCAAACTAACAAAATCTAAACAATACGAATCCGAAACTCAAACGAACTCTTGACCTTCACATAAATGATAAACCTACTATATATTATAACATATAACATGAATCAATAACCATCTTTAACATCAAACTGTAGAACAGAAACTAGATCTACAACCTCATGTCCCCAATCCAATAACAATCTAACATAAACAAAATAATAATAAAAAAATAAAAAAGGTTAAAATAAGTTTTTTTTTCATTCAAGCATTTGATCAAACACTTGGTATGCTGATATACGTTAAAATATACATATTTAAATCCCCGATTAAACTCCCAAATTACGCGTTTTCGACCATAATTGCACGAATTCGGTACTTAACCGCTTCATATGTTTATTGCAGGTCTTAAACGACGTCCCACGAGCAAAGTCGAGGAAACCGGGCGAAAAGCGGACAAGACGGAAAGTTTCTGCAAAAATCAGCTAAGTCTGGAAATGGTGCACGGTCGTGCACCATAGCTGCACGCCCGTGCAGACTCATTTGGCTCGGACACAGAAGGTTGCACTGCCAGTGCGACTCGGGGTGCACATCAGGTTCTCGAGCACCCTGATCAGCACGGCCGTGCACGAGCCCATGCGACTTGGAATCCTCGAGTGCACTGCCAGTGCACCAGGCAGTGCACTCCCAGCACTCGGCAACCACAGACCCGCACGCCCGTGCACCCTAGGTGCACGGCCATGCGGAAAATCTAGATATTTCCAGAAACGACTCAGCCACTTGCCCACTTGCACGTCAGATCAAAAAGTTAAAGTGCACGACCGTGCACTTTAGTTGCACGGCCGTGCACAAAATCAAAATCTGTATAAAAACAGAGCACAGCCTACTGATCAAATATTGGGTTTTCTCTGGGCGATTTCTGGACCGACGAAGTTGCTGGAAGGCCGTTTAACAAGCTCGGGATTCAAACCGGATCATCTAGCATCATCCAATCCATCACATTCAAGTTTTATGGTTTGATCTATTAAGCTTTTAGTTGATTCAAATCTGTTTATTTCAACTTGTTTGTGTTGTTTATGTAGTACAATAGTATCTAGTAATCGTATTTAGTAATCTTTAGTAGAAAAAACGATCCTTAGTATGTAATCATGTTTTGTATGAATTTGGCATTTTTCATGTTTAGATCTTGATGATCATAGTGCAACCTTGTTTCGTTGTTGTTGGATTGATAGTTGTATTCGGATGACTTTGGTGATTGTCGAATGTGTTAGGCGGATAAATGTTGAAAAACCGTCCGTTTAATCGTCCGGTAGTAGACTAGTTAACTTGTTAAATAGTTTACACCATGAAACTGTAACGGGGTATTGGTTTGGTTAAAGTCAGTCGAATAACGGTTAAAAATGCTTACCGGCACGTAAAAGGGTTTTAAAAGCCTAATGGTGTCGTTACCAGTCTTTGACACGGTTTTTGATCTCTGGTAGTTATTTTGGTAAAAATAGCGATCTTAGTAGATCTGAGTTCAAAGTTGGTAAAATGGAATAGGTTGTGAAATGCTCTACTTTATGCTAGTTTAGGTGGCTGTATTGTGTATTCGGTATTGCTTTCCTGAATTAGTGAGGTTAGAATACTCTTAACAGATGACTAACTTATCTTTAGAAGATCAGCATGAGATAATATCAGCTGCTCGCTAATGAACAACTTGAAGTGGTTAACGTGTGTATTCGTGTTAGCTTTCTGTATAGTTGTCATGTTAGGATGCCCGAGAGGGAAACTAACTGTCGGAAAATGGGAATGTTGATCACGCCTTTATTTCTTATTATATATATAGATGACATGCTAGGATTGGCGTATTATAGTTTATATAGTTATATTTTCTATTTGGAGTCTTAGTTAAGTATTTACATGTGTTAGAATTAATATAGTTTAAACAAACTCACTTATCTTTTCCTACTGGTAAATCGGTGACAGAGTTTTAGTACAATTGCTCCGCGCGCGTCCATGGATCGATACTTAGTTCTTATTTGTACTTACTAAATATATGACAGGGTACACTTGCCCTATTGTGTGTGTTTTAATATTAAGGTCGAAACCATTTTTATAAATATTAAAGCAAAACGTGTGTTAAAATCAGTGCAAAATTATGTGTATATCCGCACACGTCATATGCAAACAAAAAAAATCTATGATTTGAGTGAAAAAAAGTTAAAACAATCTTATGTTAATCGACCAAAAAGCTTTAGCAACGACCAAAAACAGAAAAACAAAGAAAAATCTTAAAAAAAAACACTACATAAACGAAAAAAAAACTTACCTTCAATTTCAACATGTGGAGACCTATCAACAACAAAAGTAAAATTGCGATAAATAAAAGGTGTGAACGAGATGTTTAATCTACGAACCTGCAACAGTTAAATCTCCTGCGAACTTGTTGAGAATCACACCACGTGGAGGAGATGAAAATGCAGGATCCATGTCTAGAGGTGGATCTTGAAGGTTAACTTCCATGGAGGAGGGAAAATAAAATATGGTAAGAGGATGAAGAAAGGTCTTGTTTAGAGTGTGGGTTGGTAAGAAAAATCGTGGGATTTGGGGGGTTGGTAAGAAAAAATAGATAGTACAAATATGGGAGAATGTGAAAAAGAAAGATGGGTGTACTTTATGGAAGATTGTGAAAAGATACCATAAGGTGAAATGACATTGTTACCCCTCCTTTAATAAAATAATGATATTGATACTTGATGATGTGGCTTCATAATAGCCACATATTGGGTTTCTATAGTTTACTAAATAAGGTGGGTTTCTTGTAGATACTTACACTATATATATATATATATATATATATATATATAGGGAGTGGATAATATGGAAACCTCAAATAATGGAAAAACCCTGAAAACCCTCTAGTGACCATTGATCAAGTTTGATCAATGGTCCATAATTATTTGAATATAATAATGATAAAGCATGTGGGCCAATCTAATAAAAAATATAAATAAGGGCATTAAGGTAATTTTTGTCACACCCCAACCGATGGCGGAATACATCGGGGCGAGACTTGAGATAGATTGTTCAAAGACTTCATGACACTAGAATTCATGACAATATAATTTAAAGATAAAATTTCATTCATAGCATAATCATTGTCTAAAAGATAGCAAAATACAAATTGTTTCATAGAATGGAAAGTACAACATCAAATTATAGAATTTAAACTAGCGTGTGTTTCTAGTCCAATCCTAAGTAGATTTCTTGAATATCCTGCATCAAACATTTCCTGCAAAATGTATAAAATATCCGTCAACACATAAAGCATTGGTGAGCATACTAGTTTTGGTTTACATACGTAGTAATTAGAATGATTTACTCGAATCTCATACTATAGCATTGCACATACATACCATACAAAGAACATAACTCAAACCCGCGAGTACCACTGCATATACCTAACATATTCATGCTAGGTCCGTTTCTTTCTTAACAATGACCCATAAAGGGGGCGGGGTGCTACTCCTATAGCGCTATACATGTTAAGTGGGCTAATAATAGTTAATGATTTATGTCTAAGTATCTAAGAATCGTAAGCATGGCAAATAGCATATAAGTATGTTTAATAGATTGAGCATGATAGTTTAAGAATATGAAATTGTTTAAGTTTTTAATAGTGATACATGTTGAGCCCCAAAGAATAAAGAATAAAAAGGGGGACAAGTATGAACTCACCTTTGGGTGCGTTTAGTAAGGTTCCAAAGACGAGTCTTGGGAGATTAGTTCCTTAGCCTTGGTTAACTAGAATTAGAGAATAAAGGGTCTTAGGTTCGAGTTTAGATTATAGATTCACGAGAGTCATGCAAGCCTTTTAGGCAAACCAAGCACAAATTGCCTTTAGGGCAATCCGGATGGTCATGAGATTAAGTTAGACCAAGCACAAAACCATCATAGATGATTCGGATGGTATGAAGTTAAGAATGTGAATCCATTTGATAGGTTCATGTCATAACCACTTCGCTTATGGAATAAACGTGGGTTTTGGACACGGGATTTCCCCTTTCTAGTGTGGATAAATCCATAGCACAAGAAGGGTCAAGAGAGTTGGTAAGGTAGGGTGTAACCACAAACCTTCCAAGGATTAATAATAAGCTAGTAAGATAGAAACATGAAAGTATTTGTTTATATTATTATATAGTATAATTCAGAAAACAACCACCTTTGGAACCTCTTTTAGGTGCTCTACCCTTATCACACTTCTGTGGATAAATATGGGGAAGATCCTAGAGGTTTCTCCAAGGAGTTTTAGATGAAAAAGAAGAAGAAAAATAGAATGAAAGTTGAAGTTTTAAGCAAAGAAACTTACTGATGCAAAACAGGAAGTTTGGCTTGAAAACTTGAAGATTAGAGAATTTTAGAGATGAACAAAGGATGAAGGAGTGGGGAGGGGTTGTATTTATAGGTGGGGTGAGTTGGTTGGGTATTAAATGGAGTTAATAGGGTGGTTAGAAGGAGATTAGGTGGGGGTTAAGTTTGATTGTGATGGGGTTATACTAGTTATTGTAGTCTACTGCTGTTATTTGAGTTCAACAAAAAAAAAACGATCATCATGTATGTATAAGTTGTTGTTGCTTTTTATTGGAGATAAAAGTCAATCCATTTAACCAAGTCACGTTTTCTCTTTTTTTTTTATTTTTTTTTTTAAATCGTAGGATATATATTATTAAAGTATATACGTTTTATTTTAAAAACAAAATAAATATATATTATATTAAGATCTTAACTAAATGAGTTTCTTGTTATAGTGCCTAAATTGAATAGGGTAAATCATTATAACGACTCGCCATGAATTGGTAGGAGTAACCTACAAGAAGCGAATAAAGGCGAACTTGGAATTTTATAGAATTTAAATATAAGAAAAGTAAGAATAACGTGATGTTACAGTCTCCCCTACTTTAGGAAATTTCGTCTCGAAATTTAATTAAGAGTCAACTTTTGAAAAGTAGGTAAGTGGTTTGATACGGGTTTAATAAGAACAAAAACTAGTTAGTTTATTATGTGTAAGTCAATACTGTATATAGTCACTGTGCGATAATTATGCTCGTAAGAGAAATACTTTTAAAAATTTTAACCCAAGGCTAAACGTAGAAATTTGAAATTCTAACCGACTAAAGCATTTTTGTAAGGCGGTGGATGATAGATAAAATTCGCAAGTTTAACCAACTAAAGCATTTTTGGTAATTAGTGAAAGAAAAATGGTACACATAGGTAGGTTTGAGTATGGGGTTAATGTAACAAATGTTGGGAAGATAAGTAAATATACGGTATAACACATAAGAAGTAGTAGAAATTCTGGCTTGTAAAAAAAACGTCCTTGGGTAATTGGGTGGAATTTTTAAATATGTTAGCATAATAAGTGACTAGATGCGGGTATCAGTAGTATTTAGTAATAGATATTTGGTTTGCACGAGGTCGAAACTTTTAGTTAGAAAACTTGTAGAGGGGATTAAGTAAACGAGAAATTGGACTTTATGGAAACAATATTTTGGCGAAATAAGTAGTTGTTATTTAGTTTTCGAAATCCGGTATATAGTTAGTCAAGGAGGTATGAGAGAGTGAGAGAAAATTTTGTTTTAGTTGTATAAGAGCTTTTAGAGTATCAGGCCAAAGTTTATGGGCCTTAGAAAACGACTTTTGAAAACGAAGGATTGATGATTAAGCAAGGAACGCATGAGGAAAGAGTGGAGTTTGATGTAGATTGCAAGCATAGATTATTCATAGCATGGATGATGTTACATAGTAAAGAGTGTGGTTCAAACAAAGTTATGGTATGCCTAAGGGATAAGTGATACAAACATATTTAGACTAGTGAACTACAATTTGAGTGGTATTACCGAAAACAAATAATGTACGTGTTGATTAAAATTTTAATTCGAAACCCAACTTCTCATGGCGTGAATAACTCTACTTTTGGTAGCATGACAGGACATTTACGTTGTAGGGCGTACCATGTCGCTATCATACTCCATCCGCGTTGTTATTCGAGTCATGTTAGATTACACACACTAGGGCTCGTTATGTTTTCCATGCGGCCAATTATCGTAATTACGTGTGCACCCGTAATTAGTCTAGTTGTCGTATGGTCCAAATAATTTTGCCTTCGTCATGTGTGGGTCGCTAGTGAACACAAATACTTACACACCGAGGGCAAGAAGTGAAACTACGACATTTAAACAGTTTTAATGTTGTAAACCTGGCAAGTAGCGTGACATGTAACACATAAAATGGAAAGGCATTTAAGCAAGTTTTCGATGTTGTGGTGCGTACGAGTTTTTGGCATAGGTATATGGTATCGTGGTGTAATGGTGTAGGTTTGTGGAAATGTGGTTACGTTAAGATGTATAACAGCAAGGAAAACAAAAGAGTGGACAATTAGGTTCCTATTGAAATGGGGAAAACATTTTGACTTTGGACGACATAGAATTTAGGTTTATTACAAATCAAGTTTATGAGTCCACGAGGAATTTCAGCTTTCCAAGACTAAGGGTCAAGTTTGGTGGTAAAAGAATTTAATCTGTTGTATGTTAAAGAAAGGCGAATTTGATTGTAGTGGAGAAAATTTAGTGTAAAAGTCTTATCTAAGATGGTTGTTTGATTTATGAAAAATTCATTTTATTAACGAGGAAAATAGTTTATTGATAATCCTAGTTTGGTGTTGATGAATATTTCGACTCATGATAGAATTTCAAAAGGTTTTGAGGCTGAGATTATTTGATTTAGCGTATTTGCTCGCAAGTCCTGTTTACAAAAGAAAATTTATTTTAAACACTTTTACCATTTAGAATCTTGTTTGTCATATAGACTCGATGCACACATTTGTTAGTGGTTTGAAAGGTTGAAAGTGAGGATTTTATAGAAGAATAGGCATTCTCTTAGGAATAGTAGGAAGAATTTTGTTCAAAAGTTTTGAAAAAGTTTGTGCGCGAGAAGAAAAGGGTTTTGCGTTGTTTAAATTTTGCCGATAAATTATGATTCTAAGCTAGGATAACAATGATATTTCATAATTCATAAAAGAACATTTCACATTCAAATAACAATCTTGAAAACATTACATAAGGAAATTCCATTTTTAAAGAAAGATCAGTCCTCGTTAGTGTGGTGAGTGGGTCTTCCCGCATCGTAGATTACCAAGGCAAGTCTTGGGCATTGATTGCGCTCATGAGTTGGGTTGTTGCACTCGGAGCATATCCATCCATTGTCTTCAGTGAATGAGGTGGTACTAGTAGGTTGTTCGGATTGTGGTTTAGCGGTGCGACAACATGTTTTGGCTAAATGACCATATATACCACAGTTGGTGCATATGTGGCATGGTGAGGATGTGGGATGATGAAATTTGCAACTGTTGCATTTCGGAAAGGTTCCATGGTATCGCTTTTTGTTATGTTTTGGTGTTGTAGGAGTTGTCGAAGTGTGGTTTCGTTTGAGGTTTTTGCGTTTTCGGTTACCCTTTTTCGTTTGTTTGGTAGGGTTATGGGTAGGAGATTTAGTATCTACATGTGTTGTGCTGTCCTGGATGGTATCGCCGGGGTTTGGAATCGGGTTTGTTGGTGTTTCTAGGTTAGGGAGAATCTTGACTAGTTCTTGGGCAATAAGACTCGCCAGTTGGTTGAGATCGATGCTGTTGAGACGGGAAGACATCTACGAGAATCATACATAGGAAATCTGCATAAGCGTTTTTTTTTAAACAAGGTGACTTCTGAATTTAGGAAATAAGTTTCTAGAATTTTGGTTAACAATGAAGAGCTTGCGGGTAAGATTAGAGGGGTGAAATTGATACAAATTTAGATAAACAAATTACATAAGCTCAGGTTGTTCATAGATTTAGTCTGCAAGTTCAAGTTACACGTATAGGACGCAAGTTTCACATTGTTCAAATAGCGTAACACGTAAGTATAAGCAAGTATAGTGCACTTAGTTAACATAAAGGAGTTTTGATTTATGTTGGTTGCGATTATTAGTATCGTTTGGAGATCGCGAGAGTAGATTGTAAATGCGAGTCTTGAGATTGTATGCGAGTAGAAAAAAAAATAAAAAAGTAAATCGAATATATGTAGTGAAAACATAGCATGAAAACAACATTGAAAATAATATTAACATAAAATGAGAGGCTTGTTTTAAGCAAGCAATTGGAGTGTTCCGGAACGGAACTAAGACTAACCAAAGTGGTTCGAATTTACCTTTGAGTTTGAAAACATGCTTTGGCTTAATAGGTGGAAATACTCTCCCCGAACCTGCGGTTAACGGTATTCACCCTTCCAGTTACTACATGTTTCTTGTCATTAGTAAATTTGAGACTTTAGCGAGATTAAAAAAAATTATCAAGGATTGAAACTAGTCGCTAAGTTGTGGATTTCACTCCTATCTTAGCGAGGTCGTTTCTTTGAGTGTGGTTTGTACACTTTGTCCAATGTGGTAAGAAAATTAATTCCAACCTTCAATTGGTAAGTGTCCACTAGAACGAGAATTGTGAAATTTCCACAAAGGTGAGGATATCACTCCTATCTTGGTGTAGTTTCAAAAACACAAAGAATTTACGCGGATTGGAAGTTATCACCAAAGTGAGGGTTTCACGCCTATTTCGGTGATTTTCTTTCGTTTGTGGTATACGAGTGTCTTCGAGTGTTGTATCATCCATCAAATAGGAAGGTAAATTTTAAAGACCAAAAGAATAAAGTAGAAGCAAGATAGGGAGAACAAGTATATTAAGCATGATAAAAGAATGGTCAAAAAGGTTCCTAACTATAGTCTAGGTCAAACATGGCAATTTTTCCTAAATCCCTATAGTCATGGCTCTGATACCAATCTGTCACACCCCAACCGATGGCGGAATACATCGGGGCGAGACTTGAGATAGATTGTTCAAAGACTTCATGACACTAGAATTCATGACAATATAATTTAAAGATAAAATTTCATTCATAGCATAATCATTGTCTAAAAGATAGCAAAATACAAATTGTTTCATAGAATGGAAAGTACAACATCAAATTATAGAATTTAAACTAGCGTGTGTTTCTAGTCCAATCCTAAGTAGATTTCTTGAATATCCTGCATCAAACATTTCCTGCAAAATGTATAAAATATCCGTCAACACATAAAGCATTGGTGAGCATACTAGTTTTGGTTTACATACGTAGTAATTAGAATGATTTACTCGAATCTCATACTATAGCATTGCACATACATACCATACAAAGAACATAACTCAAACCCGCGAGTACCACTGCATATACCTAACATATTCATGCTAGGTCCGTTTCTTTCTTAACAATGACCCATAAAGGGGGCGGGGTGCTACTCCTATAGCGCTATACATGTTAAGTGGGCTAATAATAGTTAATGATTTATGTCTAAGTATCTAAGAATCGTAAGCATGGCAAATAGCATATAAGTATGTTTAATAGATTGAGCATGATAGTTTAAGAATATGAAATTGTTTAAGTTTTTAATAGTGATACATGTTGAGCCCCAAAGAATAAAGAATAAAAAGGGGGACAAGTATGAACTCACCTTTGGGTGCGTTTAGTAAGGTTCCAAAGACGAGTCTTGGGAGATTAGTTCCTTAGCCTTGGTTAACTAGAATTAGAGAATAAAGGGTCTTAGGTTCGAGTTTAGATTATAGATTCACGAGAGTCATGCAAGCCTTTTAGGCAAACCAAGCACAAATTGCCTTTAGGGCAATCCGGATGGTCATGAGATTAAGTTAGACCAAGCACAAAACCATCATAGATGATTCGGATGGTATGAAGTTAAGAATGTGAATCCATTTGATAGGTTCATGTCATAACCACTTCGCTTATGGAATAAACGTGGGTTTTGGACACGGGATTTCCCCTTTCTAGTGTGGATAAATCCATAGCACAAGAAGGGTCAAGAGAGTTGGTAAGGTAGGGTGTAACCACAAACCTTCCAAGGATTAATAATAAGCTAGTAAGATAGAAACATGAAAGTATTTGTTTATATTATTATATAGTATAATTCAGAAAACAACCACCTTTGGAACCTCTTTTAGGTGCTCTACCCTTATCACACTTCTGTGGATAAATATGGGGAAGATCCTAGAGGTTTCTCCAAGGAGTTTTAGATGAAAAAGAAGAAGAAAAATAGAATGAAAGTTGAAGTTTTAAGCAAAGAAACTTACTGATGCAAAACAGGAAGTTTGGCTTGAAAACTTGAAGATTAGAGAATTTTAGAGATGAACAAAGGATGAAGGAGTGGGGAGGGGTTGTATTTATAGGTGGGGTGAGTTGGTTGGGTATTAAATGGAGTTAATAGGGTGGTTAGAAGGAGATTAGGTGGGGGTTAAGTTTGATTGTGATGGGGTTATACTAGTTATTGTAGTCTACTGCTGTTATTTGAGTTCAACAAAAAAAAAACGATCATCATGTATGTATAAGTTGTTGTTGCTTTTTATTGGAGATAAAAGTCAATCCATTTAACCAAGTCACGTTTTCTCTTTTTTTTTTATTTTTTTTTTTAAATCGTAGGATATATATTATTAAAGTATATACGTTTTATTTTAAAAACAAAATAAATATATATTATATTAAGATCTTAACTAAATGAGTTTCTTGTTATAGTGCCTAAATTGAATAGGGTAAATCATTATAACGACTCGCCATGAATTGGTAGGAGTAACCTACAAGAAGCGAATAAAGGCGAACTTGGAATTTTATAGAATTTAAATATAAGAAAAGTAAGAATAACGTGATGTTACAATTTTAAACATGAGATTTGACACTTCTGAATCCTAGGTTTTAAAAGGTTGATTTGACATTTGTCAAGTCACCTCTCTCCTACTTTATGTCACTTTTTCCAGCACCAATATTACATACGTCAGGTTTTATTAATCCACAAAATGACAAAAGAATTCAAAGATGCAATTTCAACCATTGATTGCTCAGGATCAAAGGTCCAAAAGAGTTCCTATGGTTCTCTCAACTCATATTGGTTTTCAAAGTATCCTAACCCTATATATATATATATATATATATATATATATATATATATATATATATATATATATATATAGGGAGTGGATAATATGGAAACCTCAAATAATGGAAAAACCCTGAAAACCCTCTAGTGACCAATGATCAAGTTTGATCAATGGTCCATAATTATTTGAATATAACAATGATAAAGCATGTGGGCCAATCTAATAAAAAATATAAATAAGGGCATTAAGGTAATTTTAAACATGAGATTTGACACTTCTGAATCCTAGGTTTTAAAAGGTTGATTTGACACTTGTCAAGTCACCTCTCTCCTACTTTATGTCACTTTTTCCAGCCCCAATATTACATACGTTAGTGTTGTGATACAAAAATCTGACCTCGCATGAGACATCGCTAACATGTGTTAACAGAAATCCTCATAAAAATAACAAAATAAAAGAACACATAAAATGTATATTTATTTAAGAAATGATAAAAACGATCATTACAATCAATACTAAAAACGTATTAAAAACGTTTAATATAAACATAATTATTTGTGAATGACAAAAAAAAACTATCATGACAACATAAAAAAATCTAGCTATGCTTCGTTCTTGATACCCATCTCCATCTTTAACACAAAACATCTCTTCACCTACAAAAAAGATAACACGTGTTAGTTGGGCTTCCCAAAACACATAATGAGACATCACTGACATGTGTAATGTATTCTAAAACATATGTTTTTACTGAAATAACGTATGTCATATGAACCCTAACACATGTTAGTGGGGCATATACTAACGTTTGTCATATGAACCCTATCACATGTTAGTGGGACATAATGAGACATCACTGACATGTGTAATGTATTCTAAAACATATGTTTTACTGAAATAACGTATGTCATATGAACCCTAACACATGTTAGTGGGGCATATATTAACGTGTGTGAGCAGACAAGACTCGGACCGCAAAAACAGGACATGTACCCTATACGAGTTCATAACAATTTCACTTGCCAAAAATTTAATAGCATGTGTTAACATATTCTAAAACACATGTTTACTGAAAAATAACGTATGTCATTTGGACCCTAACAACTGTTAGTTGGGCATATACTAGCACGTGTTAGGATCACTAACGTGTGTGAGCATACAAGACTCGGACCGCAAAAACTAGACATACACCCTATACGAGTTCATAACAATTTCACTTGCCAAAAATTTATTAAATAGAATACAAAAACTATTTAAAAACCCTATTCACCAAAAGATTAAAAATTTAAAATCTTTATAAAAAAACATCACTTACCACAGCCACACCACCAACGCCGCCTTCTTCCAATAGCCTAGTCGTGAAAACGAACACTGGAACAGATACACATGTTAGTCGGAATCCTCATAAATAAAAAAGTGTCACAAAAAAACGCCTTAAATCTTCCATCCTCATAAATAAAAAAGTGTCACAGAAAGCACACACGTCGACACACACACTCACCAAAGCATCCATGGCCGCAGCATCAACTTCTCAGCTTACTCCAAATTAAGGGCAATTAACATAATGAAGAGTGGAAAAGAGTAATGTAGTTCAGCCTAAAGAAAAAAAAATAACTTAATTCATACAATTAGCCAAAGCCAATTACATTTATAAAAACCCATGGGAAGTGGATAATCTTTAATATAGCTGACGAAAACCTCATTACCCAATAACATTATAAGAAATTACAAAAGAGAATTAAATCATAAACCTATTTCCTAAAGCATATATTTCTGAATATGGTGCAAGCCACGTGTTACAATTACACAAAACCTCAGAAAGCAGTGTGTGCACCGGCATAATAATATCTCAAGATAGTGATGCTGATATGAACAATAGAACCCTGCATATAGGCATAAGGAAAGCGAGGGAACTTTACCTATGCTTCTCTTTCTACAACCACCTCCACTCTCTCTCTCTTCCCTTCATCCCTTTCATTCAACATTAACCATCACAAACCATCATCCCACAGACTCTTAACCGTCAGAAAGCATGGTGCATTCAAGGTCCACGCCATGACTGCTTCCTTTGGATCTCGATTAGAGGACACTGTCAACAAAACTGTCACTCATAAACCCAGTTGTTGTCTACTACAATTTCACCTCAGAAGAATATCTTCAAATAATAATAATAATAATAATATCATCGTTCTTCTCGTTTCAGATCAACCCGAGATGACTCGAGTTCTCGATCTAGATCCAGATTCCCAACTCTAACTCCAGATCTAGAGAAGAGAGGGAAGAGGAGAGAGAGAGAGAGAGAGAGTACCGAAGGTGGATCCAGGTTATCGTCCTGTTGCTCTGTTTTCTTGAACGAGTCTGTTCATCGTCCTATTACTCTGTGTTTTGTGTGTTGTGCTGATGAAGACGACGGTTAGTGGCAGTGGTGATGAGGCGGACGGTTGGTGGCAGTGGTGATGTTGAGGGTGGTGATGTGGGGGTTGTGGTGTTTTCCAGATCTAGATCTGTTTTTTTACAGATAGAGAGAGAGAGGGATGAGAGAGTATGATTTTGAAAATTAAAGTTAAAGAGAGAGGGAAGAGATATATATATATATCATGAGAGAGGAAAGAGAAGAGATGAAATTGCAATTGTCTAAAATACCCTTGAACATTAT
The DNA here is from genome assembly GCA_032199755.1 of Ambrosia artemisiifolia. NCBI lineage: Eukaryota > Viridiplantae > Streptophyta > Magnoliopsida > Asterales > Asteraceae > Ambrosia > Ambrosia artemisiifolia. The sequence continues at coordinate 62,507,724 of CM063519.1, forward strand.
AAAAGATATTATATTAAAGTGGTTGATGTGGATGAATGTGGTCCATTCAATAGGTTTCTTGGGGTTTTTTCATTTTGGAGGGTTTCCTCCATATACTTCCTCTCTCTCTCTCTCTCTCTCACTCTCTCTCTCTCTCTATATATATATATATATATATATTGTAAAGTAACTGAAATATATTTCGTTACTTTAAAGTAAAATAGGTCCTTAAATTCGTACATATGATTATAAATAAAGAAGGGATGTTCTCAGCCATGAAAAAAGTCTAGTCGAGCCCCACAAATGACAAATTGACGACCCTTTTGCACAAGAAACATGTTACACATTCCAAATGTATGGCGATAAAGAAAACATGGAAGGAAGCATCATAGTAGCACAACCTAATAACAAGACAATATGGTCAGTATCCTAGTTGTGAATCCGTTGATAGTGTTCATAACAAAAAACAAAAAGAAAAGATGACTTTAGCTCATATGTGAAGCAACCTACAAGCTGGACCCACATTTTAATGTGGACAACCAAAAGTTTGGTTTAATACAAAAGTCAATATTTTAGAGTGGCCGGATGTAATCCATGGAAGACACCCCGGATACCCTGTCACATCAATCACGGCAACCATCCAACCAACCAACCAAGCCGCGAAACTCAGGGTATTACCCGCCAACCACTTACACGCCCAAACCTGCAACAAACACATTTCCGCAAGCACAAACACCACCATCGTCTTCGGCTTGTATCACCCTAGAACATTACACGTCTCAACCCACCCGTGGCACCTAGAGTTGTGTAGCCGCTCGGGTACCTACTACCTGAGACCCACTCCGTCCAAAGGGTAAAGTTAATGTTGAGAAAATGATAAAATAAATGGGATATAAAGAATTGGGTGGGTCAAGGATGATTAACAACTAACCATTGTGTTGGTTAATGCTTAATATGTGAATCACTATGTCCAAATAAATTAGTGTGTTTAAAAGCGCGTTGCGCGCCTTACAATTTTGTCGTATCCAAAACACAAAAAAGTTATTATCAATCAAGTAACTACCAATTTTCATACCATAATTTAAAAACGACATCTCGCACAAACATGAGTATATTTGTATTTATTACTTAATAACATGTTGTGAATAAAAAAAATGGAGTCGTCCTTTGCCCTTCCCATGTTTCGAACCTAAGACCTTAAACAATAGAAATGCACCATGTCCAACACTTGTAGCCCAGTTGGTTGAGGGCCTAAAGTTTCCTATGGGAGGCTTGGGTTCAATTCCCACTAGCTACATTTGGAGGACATTGGTGGAGGGGAAATGAGGGATGACCCGGCCATTGGCTTGGGTTCGAGTCCTGATCCCGACCGGTTTTACCGATTATTTCACTGTCGTGCCTTCGGGCGAGTGAGTGGTCGGGTTTTCCCGGGAATTGGTGGCAATTGGTGGCCCGGGTACTCTCGAGTACCTGATTCGCCAAAAGGGTGCCCGAGAGTGCTCGGAAATTGATTCGTTGGCCGTTAAAAAAAAATAGAAATTCACCATAAAGCACTCCACCACTAAGCAATGTTGTTATTTATTATGAAATCATACATTAAAAAAGTGTTTGGACCTTAAAAAAAACTTGCACTTCCCATGTTTTGAACTTGAGACCTTAGGGATTACAAATGCACCACAAACAACTCCACCACCAACCCATTTTGTGATTTATTATGGAATCATATATATTTATTAATAAGTGTTTGAGAAAAAAAATATGTCCTTCCCATGTTTTGAACTTGAGACATTAGGGAATACAAATGCACCACCAACCAATTTTGTGATTTATTATAGAATCATATATATTTATTAATAAATAAGTGTTTGAGAAAAAAAAGTCAATGCCCGAAATTACTATTCATTTACACCATGAATAAATATAAGTATAATGGTGGTTAGTTTTACTTTTAAACCATTATATCCATTTGGAATAATGGTAATGGTTCATAACCAGACCAGACGTTAAGGAATCGTTAAGATGCTAAATATAATAACCGAAACCGGATTCCACTTCATGTATCATAATTAAATTTATGGATTTTTAACCATATTGTCACGACCCGCCAAAATTCAGCAATAAATTTTCAGCGTCTAGACCTTTTCGGGGCCATCTAGTCGCGTCTAGAGCTGCCCGGAAGTCTCCGGAACAACCCACAACGTTCCAGCAACCTTGGGGCATCTACAACCATCAAGATCCATCCAAGAAGGGTCTAGAAAGCACTAGAAAATGATGGTCAAAACAGCCATATAAGTGCAGCCAAGAAGCTTCTAGAACCCTCAAGATAACACTCAAAATATCATGATCTTACTAGAATGTATAATGTAGGTTTTTGTATGGATAAACCTAGAACACTCTAGATTATGACTAATGTAGTATAAATATGGCATTAGGGGTCTCATTTGAGACATCTATAAACACTTTTAATCCATAACACTTTGTGACACTTTCTAGTGAAATACAAAGCCCTTTACTCGTAAACTTGTGATCAAGTGTTACAAGCTTATAACTTGTGACCCAACAACACCTTCAAAGACTTTCATTACTAAGAATCAACGACTTCAAGTCGGCAAGGCTTACTTAGACGGTGATCTAAGACCGCACGCGAGAAAAGACTGTTTTTCCGTGACAATATGCTTACATAATCTTATAAGAGATTGTGGTAGTGTAGAATTCTCCTTTTCCCATATTGGGTTGGGTCGTTATTCTCTAATAAAGTTTAATAATTAAAAAAAAACAGTACGTTCTTCGCTACGATTTTAGTAACATAACATATCTTTTACGAATTAAGTTTTATATATCTATATTTATACTACATTTTAGTAACATAACATATCTTGTTCAAAGTTAAGATGGCATACCAATGGTTTTTTTATAATTTTCTAAATTTTACCACTTTTCTTCCCTAAATGTCCATAAAAGATAATCAGCTTTTATATGAAAATAGAACTCACCCAAACTAAATAAACACACGGGATAACAATATTTTTGAACAAATTTAATATAATGGCGATGAAAGATAATAATTTATGTTACCACAATAAATAATCTTATCTCAGCTAAACTTGTATGAGTTTTAAACTTTAAAATATAGTGACTGAATTCTTCCTAGAGTTAAACTCAAGCTAACTAGAACACTTTTTTTATATCATTCAACGCAATAATTTTTTTTTCAATTTTAATCATGATAATTATGTGAAATTAGGCTCTATAGCTTTTATTAGTTGATTAATTTTAGGCGTTTTATGATAGATTGATGATATGATATACGTGTCATTCATTAGGTATTGGTTAAAGGATTGCCTGTTTGTTTAGAAAATTTAAAGTTGGTGTAGTCTTTTATTGATCTGCTTTGGTAGGAGAAATTCTATGGTCTGAAAATTATTATTTCAAATATATCCAAGTCCAGTCTTTGTTCTTGATGATTCAGTCTATATGAACAACTCATCTTCACTAGTGAAACGTACTTCAATTACCAAAAAAAATGCCTAATCAATCATTGTCTTGGATTACAAACTTGTAGATGATAATTACTTTGGAAATAGTAAAAAACTCAAAAGTGTATTTTTTAATGAACAAAGGTACAAAACCATATATGTTATAAGGATGCCAACTCCCCCCCCCCCCCCTCCATATATACACACATATATATTAGTTCTTTTTTGCTTCTGTTTTATTCCAAATTAGAGAAACAATAAGCGTTGGAGGTAGAGAATTCAATGGGAGGCAAGAAGCAAGGTAAAATTTCTTTGAACTTTATCAGTTAATTTTTTTAATCTATTTTCAGTTTGAAGTTCATATTTTGTATTAAAAATGAAGAAAAGGAAGCAAACCTGAAGCAACTCAGAAAGAGTTTGTTATTTAAGGAAAACCCAATGCCAAGCTTCTACCATGAGGGTCCACCGCTAAAGGTTGCGCAAAGAAGGTAATTAATAAATCATTTACCTTCTAATGGTTCGTTAACACATATATTGTTGTCACTACAAAGTATTGATTATATTCATACAAGATCGATGTGTTCTATTTAACTAAACAATTCTAACGAGCATAAAGTCTCCCAAAGTCTTATCTACAGTTCATACAATCTCGCTAAGAAAAAAGTCCACTATTAGCTGTGAATCCAGTTAAGAACCGAATTCGTGGATCGAATACGCATAAACAACTCGGTTTCAGACGGGAGATTCGAGACGAGACAGAAATTACCGATAACAAAGTCATCATAGATTCGTATTACTACAGAAACGGATTGCAGCCTCGAGTTGCTGTTCGCAAGTGCTCTGGATACAGCAGCAGATGGTGGATTACGGTTTGCAATTTCTTAAAACCCCTATACACTGTGATAATGAAGCCGCGATCGCATTAACTAAAGATATGGGTAATCATTCTAAAGCTAAACATATCCGGATTAAATACCATTTTATCCGTGATTGTTACGCTAAAGAATTGATAGATATGGTCAAAATCCATACTGACTATCAACGTGCAGATTTGTTCACAAAAGCTTTTGACAGATCCCGATTTGAGTATCTTTTAAAAGTAAATAACATAAAAGAAAAACAGGACTAATCAGCACCTCGGTTTATCGCTTTTTAGTTTTAAAATTTTCTTTATAGTTTTTACAGTTTTTCAGAAAAATTCAAAAACCCAAAAATATGTTTTACATTTTAGGGGGAGTCTTTTATCAGAAAAACCAAAAACATTGAAAAATTCAAAAAGCCATAAAAAATTAGAAAAACCAAAAATGATTTCCAGGATAAAAAGAGGAAATGATAGTACATCAGTGGGGATCTGACACAGGCTAAAGATATGAAAAGTAATATGAGGCGTGTGTTGATTACGTGTGATGTGCTGATAGGCTTCGTAGACTAAAAACTGCGTGCATTAGTGATACAAACATAACGAACTACTCGTTCGTGGCTGAACACCTCATGGGCATATGGTCTTAGTACCGTAATTTCGTTTGATAGGATTGCCAAAATCTGAGGTTTCGGGTCATTATGTTATTGTTATCCGGGATATTCTGCTTAAACTTTTGTCGTATTGATTTACGGACCTAGTTTCATCAGAATATTTGCTAAAAGAGCTTAAATGCCAAAACCGAAAGTTACCGAATTGAGGAACTTCATGTTTTTACTGATCAAAGATCATAAATACATCGTATCAAGTTACTGATGCAAATCAGTAGTTGATATCAGCCTCAACCTGGTATATATGCACATGTTACTTTGCTGCATTAGTTTGCTGACCTGTATACCTCTGTGCTATATATCTTGTAACTATACGGATAACTCTGGCATAATCACGCATTACGAGGAAGCTTTGTGTAATTTCTTGATACGGGAGTATGTCGTGTGTGTGGGAACCACAACGTGTTAGTATAATACATCTAAATCGTATCATTTTAAAGCACTGCATAACAGTCTGCATGTGAGCTTATGTGGATCACAATATCAGCAGTTGCCGTGTCACATACTGTTTCTAATGATAATATAAACAAAGAGATCAACACTGTGATCAGGTTTCTTAAACAACTGATATGATCCTCTTACCGGACATCACAGAGTGTTTACTGCTTTATTTACCTTTATGCATTTTAGTTTCATTGTCAAAAAGATACAAAACTCAAAAAGATTTTAGGTGTGTTTTGATATAAATTTCAGAAAAAACCAAAAGTCTTGCAATTCTGCTTTATTTTTAGATAACCGACGGTGTTTGATGGTCAATTTCTGAGATTTGATGAAACCATCTGAGCTTTGTATCATTCTAAACTGAAATAATGAGTGTTTGAGACTTAACGTGTTGAAAAATGTTGAACGGGATTCGATTTCGTGATTTGGTAAAATTTTCAAAATTTTCCATCTCACATTCGCCCCTTAATTGGGTCGAATGTGAAAATTTTTGTACATTCGTGCTTATTGGTTTGGACGAAGGTGGATTATTCAAATACATTTTCACTTTCGGGTCACACGCTTCTACATTCGGGCTATTAATTTGGACGAATGTAGAATCACCTCACATTCGTCCATACCTAAGGGGCGAATGTACCCATCTATATAAAGCCATCCTCACTTTCGAACCCACATTCAGAATTTTTCAAAAATTTTCATCAGTGCAAGACCTTGTTGCTTTGATTCTTTTCACCCTAGAATATTGTTCCTTGTTATTTGCTGATAATTTTCAAGTGATTTTCACAGGTAATGGCCAAGAAACACGACTGGAATTGGGATTTTTCTACTCGAACCCTAACTGTTCCATTCTGGACGATTATGGCCTGTTCTATATCGTTTTTGTGTCAAGGATTCAATCCTTATTAGTTTTAGGGGGAGAATGTGAAAGGAATTAGGTTAATTCGATGTTTAAATGTCTTAATCGATTGTTCAAGGGTTTTAAACCCTAATTCCTTTAGAAAACCAATTAGGATTGAATGTTAATTGAAATTGATTGATAAATAGGGTTAGTCGTTCATGTTAGGACTTGAATGAATCAAAATCAGAGGGAAAAACACATCAGTTAACAAATTTTAAATTTTAGGTCAGATCTGTTTCACATTCGACCTAATTAAAACGGGCGAATGTGGAAATAAGGGACGAAGGTAAACCTAAAAGGACGAATGTGAGTTCTTATTCAAGTAATTCTACATTCGGTCCAAAATTTCACCTTTGAACCTCAAAAACTCACTTTCGTACCTACTAAAATGGGCGAAAGTGGAATTTTTGTCAAAAACATAAAATTTTTAAGTTTGTCGTTTTTGAGTTTTGACGTATTTTTCTGATTTGTGTTTTTACAGATGGCTGAACAACAAGAAAACGTTGAAATTCCAGTTGAAGATGTGGTTATTCAAGATCCAGTTCCTAAAGCTGAAGAGGAGAATGTTCCTAAAGTTTGGTCGTTTGAACCCCAGCATAATTGTTGTGCTTTTGTTGGTGACGTACTAAAGAACACAGAATTTTCTGGAATTGTTGATTTCTTGAAGAGAAGCCGAATCATTCATGCTATAGCCACACCAGCCATCATATACAAAGACATCATGGAAGATTTCTGGAAGAACGCAAGATACGATTTCTGGGAGGATAAGACGATTATCCAAAGTGTTATTCAGGGGATGGAGATGTTCATTACTGAAGATGACATCAGAGAAGCTTTACAGATCAAGTTTGAAGAGAGTTCTGATCCCAGAGTTCTATCTTGGACGGAACAGAGAGTTTGTTTTCTGAGGATGAAGTACAAAGGCACAATAACAGATGGTGCACTTCATAAAGGAAAGCTGAGTGTGCAATTCAAGTACTTTGCACATGTCATTATCCATGTCTTTGGATGTGTTAGTGGTGGATATGACGTAATGAGGAAGAGCTTGAGTTCATTAATGGTTGCGTTGACTCTCAACAAACCATTCAATATTGCTGGAATGTACTAGACCACATGCTGGAGATGTTGAAAGGTCTTAAGTCCAAGAAGTTTATTCTATATCCAAGGTTCCTGATGATGATTTTTGATCACAAGTATACGCATTTGAGGAAAGATCCGACAATGGTGATGGGTCAAGATCATATGAACATAAGAACACTTGTGAGGATGAAGGGTTACAAGGGTGTGCCAGATAATGAGAAGCCACCACATAAAAGATTGTTTGGAGCTTTAGTTAATCCGGGTTACACTGACCCAGGATTGAACAAAGCAAGGCATGATAAGAGTGATTCAGACACAGATGATCCTTTAGTGCATGCAGATGCAAGTACTAAGAGGAAGAGGCAGGTTGTAAACGCTGGAGCCAAAGGGAAGGGCAAAGCGAAGGTTGATCAGGGTGTTTCTAAGAAACAAGGTGCACGTAAGAAGACAACTGCAAAGAAGGATACAAGTTTGGTAGATGAGGATTCTGTTGATTCAGAAGAGACTGAGGAGGAAGAACAGTGGGATTCTGAAGAAGAATTAGTCAAGACTACCAAACGCAAGGCCACTGCGGTTGGGGAGTCTGAATTACTTAATAAAACTGTTGAAGAAGTATTGCAGAAAAAGTCGATTGATGAAGAAGGAGGTTTAAGTGTTGATATTGGAGACTTTGAAGGATCGACAGTGGTTGTAAACTTGAAGAAGCCCAAGCATAAGTCGATGGCAAAGAAAGTGAGCACGAAGAAGCTTAGAGAAAAAGAGATTGAGCTATTACTGAAGGGTAAGAAAGTACCTGAAGCAGGTACTTCATCCAAGGTATCTTCGCCTGTCACAAAGAAGCAGAAAAAGACAAAAGAACCTGAAGTAGCACCAGTACCTGATTTTGAAGCTGCTTTAGAAAATGTTCTTAACATGTTTAAGCCTGAAAAAGAGAAGGCTAAAGAGGTTGAGTCTTCCAAAGCATCCAAAGTTACTGTTTCTGATGATGTGATGAAACAAGTTAACAAAAAGATGGATGACATGATGAAGATGATTGTTGCTCAACAGGCTGAAATCAACAAATTTAAAAAGAATGAAGAGAAGATGCTTCAGATTGTGGTTGCATCAAAGTCTAATCAAGATGAGATTGAGAAGAAAGTGAAACAGCTTGAAGAAGAGAAGAAAGATCTTGAAGTGAAATGTAACAGAAATAGAAGGATGATAAAGCTCGTGAAAGTTGATAACAAAGAGCTAAAGAAAGAGAACAAACGTATGAGTGATTTACTTGACAAACTCTATGGAGAAGCTCCAAAGTTAAAAGATGGAGAAGAGGATAAAGAGAAAGAGGAGGAACAAGTAGATTTTGAGCCCTCGGATGAAGAAAAAGAAGATGATGAAGAGGATGAATCAGAGGAAGGTTCTGATGATGAATCTGATAAAGATGATAAAGATGATGATGCTGAGGGATCGGGTAGTAAAGATGATGATGATAAGAGTGATGATAGTGATGATGATGGTGGAGATGACTCAAGTAAGTTTTCTTTTGAAAAGAGAAAGACAAAGAAAGGTGATGCAGGAGAGTCGTGCTCTAAGAAGAAAGCTGGTGAGAATGTAGATTCAGATGAGACTATTTTCTGGAATGAGAAGGTGAGATCTCTATCTGATGATGCGAAGAATGTTTATCGTGAGATGCTCGAGAAAAGAGAATGGACGATAGAATTCACAGGAAAATTTGCTGAAATCTTTCAAACTGAGGATATGAGGTTTGAATTAGAATACAATGATCCTGATTTAGAAGAAGGAGAGGTGTCTGCTGCTGTAGCTAAGGAGATTTTGGAAGGCATAGCACAGCGAGTAGGAAAGACATTGGAAGAGATCATGATGGATCAAATGATTCCAGATATTCCTGAAAAGGATATTGGAAATCATTCTGATGATAAACATACACCGGAGATGGAGGAGATTGAAATAGAGGACATTACTCATGAAGAGTATCCTCAATATTTCAGAGAGAATAATGAAGATGAGGTATTCCCAGACTTTACCGAACTAGGACAGAGAGAGGCTAGAAAGAAAGCTGAGAAGCGTAGTGACGAGTTTGTAGAGAAAGTATTTGGTGGAGATCAGCAGAAACCGTCTGATCAGAATGATGATTTGAAGACGTTGTTAAGAAAGTTGAAAGAAGCTGATGACAAAAGACCTAAGCCGGAAGCTCAAGGGGGATTCTATAGGTATCATAATCAGAAGTTCAAAGGCAGAGCTCTTGGTTGGAAGTATCTTGGAAGATTGAAGTGCATTGCAGTTAAGTGGGAATCAGAAATTCTGTACTTCTACAGATTTCATGATTTATTAACTCTACCGTACTGGGCGGTTAGAGACATTTGTAGATTCCCTATGACTGGTGCTTCTGTGAATAATACGGCTGTAGGTTGGTTTGCTGATAGGTTGGTCTGGGAAAGTCGAACTAAATGGAATATGTTTAAGCCACAGTACCCGAGGAGGAAAGTTCACAAGGATGTTGATCCTAGAACGGGTAAGAAGCGGGTTACTTTGATTTACAAAGCTCCTGAAGTGATGAGAAAGATTCCTTTGATGCCTTTACAACAACACTTCAGTGAAGACTTTATCTTCTGGTATTATGATTGGAGGAATGCAGAAGCTGTGATTGTGTTGAGAGATGGGAAGGATAAGTACAAAAAGATACACGTTTTTGACCCAATGTGGCTCATTAACTGTACTTTTGAGGACATAATCATGCTTTATTATAACCCGATATTCAGTGATTCCAATGATGCATCGCAGGCGAAGAAATATCAGCAGGTTGTTGGAGTGTGCTTTGCATATGATATAAACTCTGGTAGCAACTTGGATACTAAGTTGGGAAAGAAGGTGAAGATAGCCGATGTGCCGAAGCGTTCAGTGAAAAGAAAACTTGAGCCTGAGATGACGAAAGATCAGAAAAAGCAGCTGAGACTCAAGTTAATGAACAAGGCGATGGATGAAGCTAGAAGACAATCCAATCAATAGTCGAGGGGAAGTTTGTAGATGCACGTTTTGCGACTAATGATTTGGATTGTCACATTAACATATGTTAGTTTGTTTAGAAGGGGCGAAGGTAATTCTTGGATGGGCGAATGTGGTTAATGAAGGGCGAAGGAAGACTTGATCTGGGCGAATGTGGATGCTGACTGAAGAACATGTATGTTCGTACCTGGTTACAGGGCGAATGTGGACAAAGTCCACATTCGCACCTTGGAAAAGGGCGAACCTGCAGACACTATATATAGGATTTTCTCATTTTGTAAGTTAGAATAGTTATTGATAGTGTGTGTGTCGAGGTCAGGTCTCTCTCTAGATTAAAGTCGTGTGAAAGTGTGTTAGATTAACTTGTAAGGTCATTGTATTGAATATTTTGAACAAGTAATCTATAACAATATCACTTTTGCAAATACATATCCGAACGGTTCTTAAAAGTTCAAATTTTTAGGTGGAATTGTGGAAACATCCTAACTTGAGCCTTAGCTAGAGGAGTGGCGGTTGGGGATACGTAGCTAGAGGTTGACCCTTATAATTGAAGGATTATCTACCAGCATGTAACTTTTGAGCTGTAAGTAATTACCATTCATTTGAAAGTTAATGAGATATGTAGCTAGAGGTTGAACCTATAACTTCTTTTATTGTAATTGACACATTAGTTAATAGTACTTAGTGTGCACCCTATGTGCAATGAGTTCACTTGTTGCCAATATGCAAGGGGCAAAGGCGTCGTTTGACCCATATTAAAGCATAACTACGACTTAGGTCAGGTTGGGCAAGTCTATTACAAACTTACAAATCATAACTTTTAATTTCTAAATGGATATCATATTATTACTACATGCTTTTGTCATGTAAATGAACTTTATCATTTAGCAAGGTGTCTTCAATGACATTGTTATGTAGATATGTAATGACCGGACAGCTTACACAAGAGTGATGTTTATGTTCCTATTGGTCTACTACAGTAATATACCTTTGGTTTATTAAGATTTGTTCAATAATGAGTACATGATTTTTTGTGGTGAACTGCAATCAGTTGTAAGTGGCGGTGCACATTTCTTTCCTTTTCTTTCTATTAATACTTGTTAAAACATAGTGTGCACGTTTCTATTCTTTTTGCATAACTTGCGGCAAAAAACCTAAGTATCATAACGTTGTATTGCAACCCATTTGTGGATCTCGCCGCAACACGCTGGTAAACCCACTAGTATATCTATATATTTCAAAGGGTAAATCCTACATGGCACTCATATAGTCATTCTCCCCATTGAGAATGCCATGTAGGATGCCATGTGACATTAAGTAATTTTAGGAAAAAAAATTAAAAGCAAAATTGGATTTTTTTTTCTCTCATGTTTCCTCCCATAATTTTTAAACGCTAATATTTTTTATCTGCGAGATTTTTTAAAGAAAAAAATTACACCAAATTAACGAGCGTTTTATTATCTTTCCAACGATTATCATAGTGCCATATAAAAACCGGAGAAAAAAACAACTATTTTTTGTGGGGTTTCGTTCATACGGGGAAAAAACACGTGTTTAGGTAATTTATTAATCATGTATAGACGAATCACTAATTTTGTTCAAACCAGTAAATATGGATTTTATTTTCAACCGGAGCAAAATAGGTTACTAGAGTTATACATTGTTTTAGGTTACGTATGAATATTAGTATGTTAGAGTTGTATATTTTTTTAGCCTTTAGGATAGGTGTTAATATTAGAGTTAAATTGGAGTTATACATTGTTTTAGGATAGGTGTTAGCATTGGAGTTGTACATTGTTTTAGGTTAGGTATTAATATTAGAGTTATACATTGTTTTAGATTTGATGTTAACACTAGAATTATACATTGTTTAAGGTAGTGGCGAAGCTTGACCCGAAGGTTCGGGGGGTCGGAAGTCACTAGTTTCGGGGGGTCGAAAACCAGTTTCGGGGGGTCGAAACCCTATATTTTCAAAATTTTATATACGAATACTATATAATCGGAACTTCTGCGCGAAAATCCGAGGGGGTCGGCCGCCCCTCCCCGCCCCAATTATGCTGCGCCACTGGTTTAAGGTTAGGCGTTAACATTGGAGATACATTGTTAATTGTTTTAGGTTAGGTGCTACCTGAAGCTTTCCTGCATGTAAGTGTAAAGCGCATCAGTCTATTTCATATGAAAAATTGATGTGTCATATTAGATTTTTCAACCCGGAATGTTCCCGGGGTATAATCTAGTTTAATGTTGTATAGTTGATGGATATAACTACAAGAAGAAAACTTTATGACAATGAAGAGTATTTGATCGGAAAAAAAAAAACGATAAACATATACTAATTTTTACACAATGTATACAATTAGCATCTAGGCTTACAAATCTCTTTAACTCTAACCATTGCAAGCTTTTTTTCTTTTCTCGGCTAAGGAGCCGTTAAAGAGCCAAAATTACGGTTTATATTATGGAAGACAGTGGATGTTCGTAGTTTCACCTCTCATCAACCATGGTATCATTAACATTGTCGTTAAATCCCACACCCTCTAAACCTACTCTACACGTCATATTATGACGCAGTTTCCAGTCACGCGCTTGACACGCGCGTGAACAGTAATTCACATCTCCACACACCGAACACCGTCTAAACTCATGTCTCCTTGTCTCCATCCTCCCACAACCACCATACGAACATAACCTCGTATCCGGACTCTCTAACTCTAATTGTAACTTATCCGAAAACCAACCGACAAGGAACCGGTTAGCGGGGTGCGGGTCTGGAGCCGGGACATTGCACCCAAAATCACTAAACAACGAACACACCGATCCGGTTAATAATAATTGGTTACTAGAAAGCGAAAACACGCGGGCGAGCTCGCGGGCGTTGGCTTGGATTAACAAGCGGCGACCGTGGGTTACGTTTTTAGGCACACCGTAACCATCTTGTAGACAATGTCCTAGCTCCCGAAGAGCGTCCACGTGACCGAGAAAAGCGGCACGTGCGCATAGAGCAACCCCGGCGCGTAAGTCTTTGTCGTTTTTCATTCCTCCGCTGCCGTTGAACTGAATAACGGCCAACGAATAAAGGGCCGGAGCGTGGGAGCGAATCGCCGCCTTCGCCATTAAGGATGCTCCGCTTGTTCTGTTTTGTAAGCAGTAGAAACGAATCTGTACATAAAAATAACAATTACGCGGTGTTTTTGAGTTTACTGAACGAAAGAAAAGAAAAGAAAGAGAATTAAAGAAAGATTTAATTAATGTCTCCGATTTGAAAAGAAATGAAAATAAATATAAAGTGTTATGACCCTAAGGTATAGCCGGTTTTAAAAATATCCGTTATTATAACCGAAATCGGTTAACAAACCGGTTTTTTTACAACCGATTTAAAAAAAACCCGCTTTAAAAAAAACCTGTTTTTTTTAAAATTAGAAAGGATTTAGAATAAAGAAAATAAAGATAAATTCGGCTCTAAATAAAAACAACGTTACTAAATAAATAAAAAATACTCCGTAACTGTTTTCAAAAGGGTTGGAACTGACCATGCCGAGTGTGTAAGAAGCTTCAGCACTACCGGCATCGGAGCAACGTTTAAGAAACCGGTGAGAAGATTCCGACCAGTTTTTAGGATTAACGGCTAAACAATTCGGAGACGCCTTGGATAATACAAGGGAATGAAGTCCTAAACTGTTTAGTCTCTTGCATCTGTTTAATAAACATACATACAAACAGTCAATTACATAATCAATGCAATTAAATATATATATTATAAATATATATGTTTTGGGTGTTGTAGATTTATACGTTGATAAAACGGTAATGAAATTTGCAGGAGAAGTAGCGGTAGAACAAAGGTTGGCAAGGATGAGCAAAACGATGTCGTCGGGGAGAGAGTCTAAATAATCGAGTGTAGAAAACAACTTAAATCGTTTATGGTGTGCTCCAGACATGTTATTGGCACCCTCGTAATAACTTCGCCTTCTTGTTCTCATTCTCTCTCTCTAAAACAGATAGAGATTAAAGTGTGAGTGTAAAGAGATGTGTGGATGGATGAATATATATGTATAGGTGGTGACGGTTACATGCCGATTCTTTCTCTTTTAATTATGGTATCTTGATATATTTAAGATAGATAAGGAAAAACAATAAAGTTTTCATATAATTAAGATACCGTATGGTTGTACAGACAAGCAGATTTCTTGCCATTTATTCTTGTAGTTTTTTTTATTTACTTTTTTGTTAATGGAAACAAATTTATTATTTATTTTTAAGATATTTGTTTTATGTTATTTATTTTTATTTTTTATAAACGACTTGAGGGATGGCTAGATAGGGATGTGAAAGATAAGCATCTATATATATATATAAAAGAAAGCATATATGTCCCTTGAGAGTGCCACGTGGCTTAATAATTGAGTGTTTTTGGTGTTTTTGAATATTTTTCTAAATTTATCTCTCTATTTCTCAATTCTCAATTACTAAAATTAAATTGAGTTATTTTAGGAAAAAAGAATTTAAAAACAAATTTAAATTTTTCTCTCTTATCTTCCTCCCATAATTTTTAAACATAAATATCTTTTATATTCGAGATTTTTTAAATAAAAAAATTACACCAAATTAACGAGCGTTTTATTATCTTTCCAACGAGTACCATAGTGCTATATAAAAACGAAAAAAAAAACGACTATTTTTTGTGGGGTTATATTCATACAGAAAAAAACACAAAGTATTCAGGTTATTCATTAATCATGTTTTTTCTTTTAAACCAGGTTCTTATCTACGATGTTGAAATTCAGCCCAATCGCCATGTTATCATTGGAATTTTACTCTTCTAAAGATCGATAGGTATACTTCATCAAGAGAAGCTAGGAGAAAGATTTGCCCAACACTGCAACACATGGTGTCACCTTATAGCAAGGTTATTTTTTTATTTATTTAATTACAAGAGTAATAATTATTACTATTAGTATTAGTATTATTAGAATGGTTATATTTTTCAACCCCCATCATGAATTCTACATCTATATATATAAGTATAAGTCAAATTGTAACATATTTTAATTTACGTGAAGATGATTATATGTTGAAGGTTATCGTTTTAATACTTTATTATGTTTAATATGGTTTATGCTTTTTATTTTTTTAACTTTTTAAATAAATGTTTTTTAACTAAGATTGATTATGTTTAAGTTATTTACTCTTTTCGTGATTTGAGTTTTCTTTTTTTATCATTTTTTTATTAAATCATATTAAATTTTTCAACCCCGGGACCTTCCCGGGGTAATCAGCTAGTTAATTTACATATTTTTGGTTGGTGATGGATGGAAAAAAAAAGTTGATATGACGCTGAGGTAGATTTAAGAAATATCACTGCCCCACCCTTAGTTGAAAGTCTAATGTTTTGTATGTGTTTATGATTCTATGTTGGGTTGACGAGTTTTGAGTTAGAGATTTGAATTATTAATTTGAATGCGACTTATATATTTATTTATGTAAAAAGATCAGTCTTAACTTGGCCATATGTAAAATTGTTTAACCCGAATACGACTAGTTTAACTTATTTTTCTAAACATGGCAAATAAGTTGACGGATTAGCGAGATAATCAAGTTTTAAACGTGTTAATCAAGTTGAAATTATCATCCTCGATTTTAGGCAGTTTATCATATTTAATTTATAAATGAAATTAGAAATCAGTGTATTATATGGGTTGTATAAAAGGTATATTTAAATTAATAATTTAATATGTTATCTTTTCTAAATATATTGAATAAGTATTCATTTATTTAGCGTAGTTATTGATCGGATGTCGTGGTCCGGTAAAAAATAAGATTTATAAGTCCTAATTACCTCTAGCTATGTAGTAGTGGCAATAAGGGTGTCGAACCACGAAAAGTTTGTTGTTGGTGAATATTGTTTAGTTGATTAGAAAATATTATTATGAAGATGTTATGTTTTATGAATTTTGCATATATTGTTCATTTAAGAAAAATTGTATTGGGAGTGATGAACCAAAATTGATTCAAGAAGTTGATTAAAACCGTCAAAGATAATGGAATTGGTAAAAACTTTATTGTAACAATAATATTAATAAAAGGATCACACCCGGGTTCAACAATCAAAACCTAAGGTTTAACAAAGTGGGTCAAATAACTCAAATGCAATTGGTGTTAACGGATTGATTGTTCAATAGGCTTAGGTATCAATAATCATCAACATCTAAAGATGGACAAGAATATACTTTATAATTCTACAACATACAATCCTAAGTTTTTCTTAAACCATATAACCATATTCATTTCACTATGAATTGGCACAAGAACAATTACTCAAAACTGGATTCAATACAAAATTAAAGCATTTAACACAATCGTTCAAACATAGAATTAATTAAACACAAAAGTTTAAGAAATACCTAAATTGTTATGAACCCTAGGATTTCAAATGCTTACACACGGGAATGATACAAGAAATTAGGCAAGCATGGTTGTAGGAGCTTGAACCTTTGATGAAATGATGATATGGATGTATTGATATGATATGTAGATGTTAGGAGGGTCAAAGATGATGTTTTAGGTCCCCAACATTCGTTTTTATTCGTTCCATACCGAGTCAAGGGTCAAAAAGCTCATAAGGTCTATTAAAAATCAATAAGATTCGTCAAAATTAAGTTTGACCCAGTATCCGGCATCGATAACGCCAGTTTTGGCGTAGCCGACGCCACATGCTGCTCCCCTACGCCATTTTTCGCTAGAATACGCCAATTTTGAAGGTTTCCCTACTCCAGTTTTGGCGTCGCCGACGCCAGACCTCACGATGCGATTTCGGTTTTCTTGTTTTCTTCATAACTTCTTCGTTTTACTCCATTTTCGCGGCCACGTATTCGTATTTCAATCCTTTTAATTTAATGCAAAAATATCTTCATTTCCATTTCATATGAATTATCAAAAACACATCCAATCTTTGTTCTTTGCTCCCGATTGCTCGTTTCTTGCACCCGCTTTCTCCTAGCTTCAATCCAATGCCTCATTTAACTCCCAAAATGCACTCTAAACCTATTAAGTCATGTAAAACGTATAAATCATATCATGGTGTATCATTTGGAACTCAAATGCACATTAAAAACTCAAACTTAAGCACCAGAACTTGAGGCTTTTCAACCACGCATCGGTTATACTAATCGGTGATGTAGGGTTTTCCCTACAGACTTGTATTTGAGATACTCTTTCGATAATTAGGGGATTTGAATAATCAATGAAAATCTTCGAAGAACATGAAGATTTTGTTATTTAATGATACAATCGTTTATGTATTTACTATGTCGGTTGTGGGGCAAAAAGGCTTTAATAATAGGTGTTGATCGGTTCTGGTTAAGCAAAGTAGGTCATACATGGTCATATATATATACACACACACACATATACATTGGAAGGTTATTTTGAGAACGCTAAATATTGTAAGAACCGTGAGAACAAACAAAAAAAATCAATCAAAATCTTGTTTATTTCAATACAACCCACATTATAGTTAAAATACAATATTAAAAATGAACTTTCTTTCCAAATAATTCATCTTTTCTTGCAAAAACACCTTAAAATTAACTTTTTACACAATACAACCCACATTATAGTTAAAATACAATATTAAAAATGAACTTTCTTTCCAAATAATTCATCTTTTCTTGCAAAAACACCTTAAAATTAACTTTTTACACATGTGTAAAAATAATTTATTTCTGTATACCTTCATATTTTTACATGTAAATTGTGTTTTTGAGCTTGTATTTTAATAATAAAGATAGGTGTAACAAGAAATTTTGAATTTGAATGGTTTTAGATGGCGTTCTCGCGGTTCGCACAAAATATATGTGTTCTTAATAAAAAAAACTCATTCTTGGGGAGAGAACTCGGGAACTCCTACTTAAATTTAAAAAAAAATCATAACTCAATATTTAAGTCAAAAACTAAAAAATTGGTTTGGAACTTCTCTTTCCCACGTCATCCCCATTCAGAAAAAAAATAAAAATAATAAAAAAGTACAAATTCTAATGCACATATGTAGTAAATGTCCGGTTAAGCTTTAAGGTTTAGTTTTTTGGTTTAGTTTAGCTTTTAGGTTTTTTTTTAGCTTGTAAGGTTTAGGTTTTGAATGTGAGGTAGGGGTGGGTAGGGTGGGTTTAGGTTTTTGGGTGGGGTTAGATTTTTGTTGTGGTGGATGGGGGTTAGGTTTTTTGGTAGGCGGTGGGTGGGGTGGGATTAAGTTTTTGGGTGGGAGTGGATGTGTGGTTTAGGTTTTTGGGTAAGTGATTTAACTTTTTGAGTGAGGGTGGGGGTGGGTAGGGTAGAATTAGGTTTTTGGGTGGGAGCTAGTAAGTTGGAGGTGGGGGTTTAAATTTTTGGGTTATACTAAACATATGCAATAGTTTTTTTTTAGTTTTTTTTTCTAAATGGGGATGACGTGGGAAAGAGAAATTCCGAACTATTTTTTTTACTTAAATTTTGAGTTATGATTTTATTATTTTTTTTTTGTATTTAATTAGGATTTCTCGAGTTCTCTCAATAAAATGAGTTTTCTGTTGAACCATCACATATGTGTATTGTTGTTTTTCTAATGGAGGTATGTGGATGCACATAAAGAAACGGTTTTTTAAGAAAGTTCAGAATTTGATGTGGTGTTGAGATGGCGGTTTGTGGAAGACGTCCATTATAGATATGTTAAGGATTTTCATGAAAAAATGATAATTTTACCCAAGATATCATTTTGTGGGTAAATGTCAAATACAAATAGGTCTTAACCTACTTTTTTTTAACGGCTAAATTTTTTATTACGAATAAGATTTGAACCCTTCACAACTTGGAAAGGTAAAGCCTTATCCTATATCTTAATACAAGTAGAAAATGTCTTAACCTACTAAATATGAGAATTGACGAAGGATTTTTTTTTTTTGAAGTTTTGTTTTTCCATCTATTAAAACATGTTTTCTAGATGAAAAATATAAAAACACGTATTTGTTGTATAATTACATGGCTTGGCAAAGATGAACTTGATATTATTGTGGAGGAGGGTCTCAATACGGAAGTCTTGGCGAACCGTGCGGATATGGTATTGCTTCAAAAATTGAAAGTTGTCAAAAGGCGGATTAAAGAATGGAGGAAAAGGATTGGGGCTGAAGAGAAAATCAGCTTTCAGGTGGCCGTGGATGGTGCGGTTGGTTTGGAGTCAGTGGCTGAAACAAGAGAACTCTCGGAAATGGAACGGATGCAATGGAAAGAATTTCGGAAGGCAATTAGGCAAATGGAGTGGGACAGATTAAAGGATTTGCATCAAAGATCGAGGGTGGAATGGGTTCTACATGGCGATGAGAACTCTGCATTTTTTCACGTGGTAATTAATAATAGAAGGAAAAGAAACAGAATTAACGGGATTATGATGGATGGTAATTGGGTGACTGATCAAACGTTGATTAGAAATAGGGCGGTTCAACTCTTTGAGGAAAAGTTTAAGAAGCCATTGCCGAGGAGACCAAGGTTACTCGGGGACGGTTTTAATAGATTATCCAACGAAGAAGCTGCGGGGCTGATTAAAGTTTTCTCTAAAGAAGAAGTTAAAGCGGCAGTATGGGAATGTGGGAGTGAGAAGTCACCGGGTCCAGACGGATTCACTTTTGCTTTTGTCAAGAAGTTTTGGGGAAAGATTGAAGATAACTTTATGGAGGTAATGAATGAATTTTTCATTCATGGGTCGATAACTAGCCCATATAACTCGTCGTTTATTGCATTGATACCTAAGGTCAACGACCCGATGACGTTTTCAGACTTTCGCCCGATATCGCTTATATGGGTGATTGGGAAAGTCATTTCGAAAGTCCTCGCGGCCAGGCTTAAAGGTGTTCTAGGGAGTGTTATTTCTAAGGAACAAACGATTTTTATTCAAGGTAGACATATCTTTGATGGTCCATTAGTCATCAGTGAAGTTCTTTGATGGTCCATTAGTCATCAGTGAAGTTTTGAGTTGGGCAAAAAAAGCGAAAAAGAAATTGTGTTTATTCAAAGCAGATTTTGAAAAGGCGTATGATTGCGTATCTTGGATGTTTCTAATCAATGTGATGCATCACATGGGATTTCCTTCCAAGTGGAAAAATTGGATGATGGGTTTATTATTCACCGGAAAGGCATCTGTCTTGATTAATGGGGTACCAACAAGTGAATTTTATCTTAATAGGGGGTTCAGACAAGGCGATCCACTATCGTCGTTTCTTTTCACGATCGTTATGGAGGCACTTCATGTGATGGTTTCAAATACACTCTCGGCTGGGTTGTTTTCAGGTGTGAAATTACCACATGGTGGCCCGGAAGTGTCGCATTTATTCTACGTCGATGATGCGCTCTTCATGGGCGAATGGTCGGGAGCGAATATACAAAACCTGAATAGAATGTTGAGGTGCTTTCAGATTGCTTCGGGTCTAAAAGTGAATATCCACAAAAGCCAGCTGTATGGGGTGGGGGTAAAAGATGGGGAAGTTGACAGGTTGGCAGGGTATCTGGGTTGCAAGAGGGGGGTATTTCCATTTATCTATCTTGGACTCCCAATCGGGGCGTCTATGAAGCGGGTGGGGAGTTGGAAAGATGTTATTGACCGCGTGAATGCCAAGCTTTCGTCGTGGAAAGCGAGATCGCTTTCTTTTGCCGGTAGGTTGGTTCTTGTCAAGGCGGTGATAAGTGCGCTACCAGTGTACTTTCTGTCCCTTTTTCGAGCACCGGTGGCTGTTATGAAAACTATTGACGGTATTAGAAGACGATTTCTTTGTGGAGGCGCAACAAACGTGAAAAAATTCGGTGGGTTGCATGGTAAAGAATAGTAAAACCGAAGGGCATGGGTGGGCTCGGGGTGGGAAATCTGGATGATCTGAACTTGGGTTTATTAGCTAAATGGTGGTGGAGATTCAAGGAATCTAGGGGCCAATTATGGGTGAAAACAATCGAGGCAATCCATGGTGGTGCAAGAGAATTAACGTTTATACCGCATAAGAAGGCATCGGGGGGAGTCTGGAACAGTATTGTTGCAATTGAGAAGGAGTTTACGATAAGGGGAATGGAGTTGCAGCAGAAATTCGGTTGCTCGATGAAGGATGGCGATACTGTTTCATTTTGGGGGGATTCTTGGGTATCGGGTGGGAAACTGAAAGATCGATTCTCGGATTTATTTGTTTTATGCAGGATAAAGAAAGCGAAAGTCTCGGAGAATTACTTGAAGATTGGGATACTGTTAACTGGGGTTGGGAATGGATTCGGGAGTCGTCGTCCGCTGATGAAATTCTGCAATGGGATCAGTTGAAGCGGCTTCTGGAGGAACAAACAATAAGGGTGGGGAACGATAAATAGGGTTGGGTACATGATGGTAAACAGGTGGATTTCACAGTCAAGACAGTTAGGAAAGAGCTGGTATCCGGGGCAAACGGTATGCAGAATTCGTCGGGTTTCAAATGGAGCAAAATAGCGACGCCAAAGGTGAATTGCTTTGCTTGGAGGGCTGCACTTGCAGGTATTCCAACTACGGACTCGCTTGCATATAGGGGGATGAATCTTGGATCTGGTACATGTAAGAGATGTGAAGATGAAGACGAGTATGTAGATCATGCTCTTGTGGGCTGCTTTTGGGCGAAGACAGTTTGGTGGCACATCTGCAGTTGGACAAAAATCCAACATCCAACACATGTTAACAGCTTAAATCATCTATTGGAATGGGGGCAAAGTATATAGGGAACAAAAATGTGGAGTGAAACAATCTATGCGATCATACTTATGACTCTTTGGCGCATATGATTAGCTAGAAATGCTAAAATATTTAATAACGAGAACACGACGGTCACAAGAATAGTTGAAGAAATCAAAGAAACTACCTTTTGGTGGATGACTAAACGATCGAAAATTGCAGGTATAGACACGACGAAATGGTGGGCCTTCGAAGGGATCAACTTCTAGGATTTGAAACTGTTGTTTTTGATGCTTTTTTTTATTTTTTGGTGTATTCATTAGTTGAGATTATGTTATTTTTGGTTTGCGGGTAGCTACTTGCTATGCCGGGTTTGTATGACGTTTATTTGTGGTGAATAAAATGGCTCGTCTTGAATGTTCAAAAAAAAAAATTACTTTAGTAATTACTCTAGAATTTCTAGAGTAACTACTATAATTACTTTATTGTATATTTCTTTTTTAGATTGCAGGACTAAAAACATGTTAAACAAGATTCAAAATAAAAAACCCTCTCTCCTTCACTTTTCACATTTAAAACAATTTGTAGGTTAAAACTCATTTATACAAAAACATTACTCATCATTTTGTACAATGCAAGGCACTTCATGTCGATTACAAATCACCAATGTTTTGAAACCCGGACTGGTTAGACCGAGAACCGGACCCTTGCCTGGTCCGAGTTGATGGATTGTGCCGCCTGAATGTCAGACCGCTAGTTGGGCCGTCAGACCGGAAAACCAGCCTGTTGGACCGGGTTGAACCGATTTTTTATATATATTTTTTTTATGTTTTGTAGGCTTTCTTGGCTGGCTCGTAGAACCGGTCGGACTAGTGACCCGGTAATGGCTCTGTTCAATATCTGGTCCGGTTCTGAAAACATTAAAAATCACAATTTGCATATATTGTCCATGAGATATTTTTGCAATAAAGCATGCACAACAGAAATTTGGTGAATTAATAACCCTTAGTTTACTTCTAAAAGAAAACTAAAGAATTGTTAAATGAATGGTCGTCGAACAATTCAAAAAGTTTTCTAAATGGTAGTGAAATAATTTTTTTAAACTAAAAAGGATCTTTTAACAGTGAATAAAGCCTTGTTTTCAAGTTAAAAAGTGTTAACGAGTTAAAAGTTGATCGAAAGTGCGATTTTCAAATTTTGGTTTCATTAGAGACATACATACAAGTTTTACAGGGACGGCTTAAGTATTTTAAAGGTCTAAAGCGAAAAATAAAATTGGACCCTTAAAAAAATTACCACATAATATGAAAAATATCTTTCGAAGATAATACCACCCTCTTGATGCTGCACCAAACACAACTATTGGTTCATTGATTTGGGGGCTATTTGGGAGCCTCTTAATGATCATTCAGAAGCTACCCCTTAATGGTCCATAACCTCTAAATGGTTAAGAGGTAACCGTAAGTCTGAATGGTTATGAGGCAACCTTTAAGATGTTACCTCTTAACCATTCATACTTAAGATTACATCTTAACCATTAAGAGACTATAAACCATTCAGATATAGCCTCTTAAAAACCATTCAGAGGCTACCGAACAGCCCCTCAATCAATTTGAAGGGAAAAGATTCACCGTACACGTATCACGATTTGGAAGATAAGCAGGTTCAATCAAATTGAATGACGTTTGGTGTAGCTGTTATAAAAACCCGTGACTCGCAGCTCGCTCAAAAAATCTTGAACAAATCTAACTAAAAAACTTGATTTCAAACAATATGGGCCGAGCTAACTCATTTTGTAACCGAGCCGCTCGGCTTGTAGGCTCGTTCTTAGGTTCGTTTCACTTCAATATCGTGCTCATGCCGAGCTAAGCTGCCTCATTTAATTTCGAGCTCAACTTCGAAACCACACTAACTTGACTCGGCTCAGCTCGTTTACAGCACAATAATTTGTCGGCTTCAAAAATATGCTTGTGTGATTTCCATTGAATATCTATTTTGCCTAAATACCAATATGTATATAGTTTTGTTTTTATTAAGCCGGCTTTGAGTGAATGAGTTTATGAGTTTAGAGGAATTTCCACTAATTAGAATTCGATTAATGATGTTAGAAATCGGTAAATTTCACCTAATTGTTGTTGGCATGTATGCATTTGTGACGTCGCGAGCTCAGTCCTGAAACCTTCAAGACCACATCCTACGAAATAGCGGGGTTTTCGGCGCAGACTTGGACTACGTGCAGGCCCTCGAAAAGCTAAATGACTATCTCCCAGGTTTTGATATTGGCGGTTTTTCTAACAAGGACACCGCCCCCCCAAAGCCTCAGAAAACTTTGGCGAATGCCCTTTTTAGCAAAATCGCTCAGAGCCTGGGTGACGATTTTGACCTGTCCCCCTGTCAGAGGGCAGTTATTGAGTGCTTGCAAAGCTCCCACGCCCAAGATTTCCTGACTGTTATCCCGATCGAAGGTCTAGGCCAAAGCATGTCCGCTATTGAGTACAGGGCCATTCTTAAATATCGTCTGATGATCCCCATGTACCAGGAGGATGCAATCTGTCCGATTTGCCGTAAGGCCTGCTTGGATGAATACGGGGAACATGCGGTTCATTGTAAGGAGTTACCCGGTTTCAAATATCGGCATGATTGGGTTCGAGATATTCTGTGGGACATTTTAAGACGGGCTGGAATCTTAGCAAAAAAGGAGGCCCCTCTGAACTTCCTATCGGATCCAGCAGAAGGGAGATCCACCCTACGACCAGCAGATCTCCTTGTCTTTGGGTGGGCCGGGGGGAAGCATGCTTGTGTTGACCTGACGGGTGTATCTCCCCTAGTTGGGTTGAGGGATAGTGGCTTCGTAGCAGGGCAAGCGGTGCGGAAAGCAGAGGAAAAAAAGGTAGAAAAACATGCTAAAGCCTGCGAGGAGAACCAACACGTTTTTGTACCCTTAGCTTTTGATACCTTTGGCTCATTGGCACCAGAGGCTACCCATTTCCTGACCATGGTCCAGCGGGTTATTAGTAGTAGTGTCTCGTCTTCGGGTGGGCAAGGTTACGTTTTTAGTAGATTAGGATTTGCTATTCAGAAAGGGGTGGCGGCGCAGCTTGTTGCCCGCCTGCCCGTTATCTTGATGTAATTTTCTTTGTCCGGGAATTCTATGGAAAGATCGATAAATTATTGTGTCACAAAATGTTCAAGTAACCGTAATATTTGTGGAATATTTTTTCTAACATATCTTGTTAGTCGTAAATATACAAGATTTGAAAATTGAAAAAAAAAACGTTTGAGTTCGTTACAACTAGAGGTGATTTTCAAATTATTCATCCCCGGTATGTGTGTGAATGATCACCAAATCGTGGAAAACTCCCAAATCTTGAAGCTTTTTCCCGTAGTCGAAGTGGACGGGACGGTGAGCTCTATCGAGGTTGCCCAACCTAAAATCCTTCCCGAGACCACATCGTGACCCCTAACGTGTGACTTCTAAAGTAATAAAGTATGGTGATTGCTTTTATATTTCAAGATTAGTCGGCTATCTAGTTAAGTTGTATGTATATTATTCATGTTAGATAGTCATTGTGTATAAGAAATAAAAATATTAAGTTGTTACTAGTGACGTGGAAGTGAGAATTGGTAACTAGTCAAGATAAACAAAACCAGTTTTAACAATTTAAATTTATACAAATTATTAACTAACTTTTGATTTAATTTGATGCAAATTTTATATACTAAAATACGGAGTAGACTAGAGAAAAATAGAGGAATCACATTTAAATGTAAATAAATATAGAGAAATCACATTTGAATATTGTCTGAAACGCAATTGTAGTATATAATAACTAGCTTTTATCCCGGGAGTGTCCCGGGGTTGAAATATCTAATATAACATAATAAAATATCTAATATGACAACATAATTAATGATTTGCCAATACATGATTAATAAATAATAATAATATAATAATTATTATTATTATCATTATTATTATTTATTTTAAACAAATTTCTGCCATAAGTTATCATATTTAAATATAAAAAAAGGAATCTCTGCCTATAAAGTTATGTTTATCGTTTGTGATTTATTAGTAGAGTAAAATATATTTGAAAACAAAACCCCACAAAAATAGTTGTTTTTTCTCCGTTTTTTATATAGCACTATGGTACTCGTTGGAAAGATAATAAAATGCTCGTTAATTTGGTGTAATTTTTTTCTTAAAAAAATCTTGTATATAAAAGATATTAACGTTTAAAAGTTATGGGAGGAAACATTAGAGATAAAATTTAATTTTGTTTTTAAATTCTTATCTTTTCCTAAAATAATTATAATATATATAGATTTACTATATTTTATCCGGGGAGCGTCCGGGGTTGAAAAATATAACAATTCTAATAATACTAATACCAATACTTCTCTTGATTAAGTATACATATGCATCTTTAGAAGAGTAAAATTCCAATGATAGCATGGCGAATGGGCTGAATTTTAACATCGTAGATAAGAACCTGGTTTAAAAGAAAAAACATGATTAATGAATAACCTGAACACTTTGTGTTTTTTTCCCGTATGAACGAAACACCACAAAAAAATAGTCGTTTTTCTCTCCGTTTTTTATATAGCACTATGGTACTCGTTGGAAAGATAATAGAACGCTCGTTAATTTGGTGTAATTTTTTTTCTTTAGAAAATCTCGTATATAAAAGATATTAACGTTTAAAAATTATGAGAGGAAACATAAGAGAGAAAATATTAAATTTGTTTTTAAATTCTTTTTTCCTAAAATAACTCAATTTAATTTTAGTAGATTAGGTTTTATATTATTATTTGTTTTTTTTTTAATTTGCCACATGGCATGACACATGGCACACTCAAGGAGGAGAATGCCTCCTTGAATGCCATGTCATTAAAATTGCTTTCTTTTATTATATACTAGCTGATTACCCCGGGAAGGTCTCGGGGTTGAAAAATTTAATATGAGTTAATAAAAAATGATAAAAAAAGAAAACTCAAATCACGAAAAGAGTAAATAACTTATAATCAATCTTAGTTAAAAAACATTTATTTAAAAAGTTAAAAAAATAAAAAGCATAAACCATATTAAACATAATAAAGTATTAAAAGGATAACCTTCAACATATAATCATCTTCACGTAAATTAAAATATGTTACAATTTGACTTATACTTATATATATAGATGTAGAATTCATGATGGGGGTTGAAAAATATAACCATTCTAATAATACTAATACTAATATTAATAATTATTACTCTTGTAATTAAATAAATAAAAAAATAACCTTGCTATAAGGTGACACCATGTGTTGCAGTGTTAGGCGAATCTTTCTCCTAGCTTCTCTTGATGAAGTATACCTATCGATCTTTAGAAGAGTAAAATTCCAATGATAACATGGCGATTGGGCTGAATTTCAACATCGTAGATAAGAACCTGGTTTAAAAGAAAAAACATGATTAATGAATAACCTGAACACTTTGTGTTTTTTTCTGTATGAATATAACCCCACAAAAAATAGTCGTTTTTTTTTCGTTTTTATATAGCACTATGGTACTCGTTGGAAAGATAATAAAACGCTCGTTAATTTGGTGTAATTTTTTTATTTAAAAAATCTCGAATATAAAAAATATTTATGTTTAAAAATTATGGGAGGAAGATAAGAGAGAAAAATTTAAATTTGTTTTTAAATTCTTTTTTCCTAAAATAACTCAATTTAATTTTAGTAATTGAGAATTGAGAGATAGAGAGATAAATTTAGAAAAATACTCAAAAACACCAAAAACACTCAATTATTAAGCCACGTGGCACTCTTAAGGGGCATATATGCTTTCTTTTATATATATACTAGCTTTTATCCCGGGAGTGTCCCGGGTTGAAATATCTAATATAACATAATAAAATATTTAATATGACAACATAATTAATGATTTGCCAATACATGATTAATGAATAATAATAATAATATTATTTATTTTAAACAAATTTCTGCCATAAGTTATCATATTCAAATATAAAAAAAAGGAATCTCTGCCTATGAAGTTATGTTTATCGTTTGTGATTTATTAGTAGAGTAAAATATATTTGAAAACAAAACCCCACAAAAATAGTTGTTTTTTTCTCCGTTTTTATATAGCACTATGGTACTCGTTGGAA
This sequence comes from Ambrosia artemisiifolia, assembly GCA_032199755.1. Lineage (NCBI taxonomy): Eukaryota > Viridiplantae > Streptophyta > Magnoliopsida > Asterales > Asteraceae > Ambrosia > Ambrosia artemisiifolia. Next base: position 62,535,984 of record CM063519.1, read on the forward strand.
AGATAATTAAACGCTCGTTAATTTGGTGTAATTTTTTTCTTTAAAAAATCTCGTATATAAAAGATATCAACGTTTAAAAGTTATGGGAGGAAACATTAGAGAGAAAATTTAATTTTGTTTTTAAATTCTTATCATTTCCTAAAATAATTATAATATATATAGATTTATTAAAAAAACTCAAAAATTAAAAAATCCTACATGATGCCACGTGGCATATTCAATGAGTTTATCCCGGGAGTGTCCCGGGGTTGAAATATCTAATATAACATAATAAAATATCTAATATGACAACATAATTAATGATTTGCTAATACATGATTAATGAATATTATTATTATTATTATTATTATTATTTATTTTAAACAAATTTATGTCATAAGTTATCTTATTCAAATATAAAAAAAAATCAGAGTAAAATATATTTGAAAACAAAACCCCACAAAAATAGTAGTTTTTTTCTCCGTTTTTTATATAGCACTATGGTACTCGTTGAAAAGATAATAAAACACTCGTTAATTTGGTGTAATTTTTTCTTTAAAAAATCTCTTATATAAAAGATATTAACGTTTAAAAGTTATGGGAGGAAACATTATAGATAAAATTTAATTTTGTTTTTAAATTCTTATCTTTTCCTAAAATAATTATAATATATATAGATTTATTAAAAAAACTCAAAAATTAAAAAATCCTACATGATGCCATGTGGCACATTCAAGGAGGGGTTGAGGCCTCTATTGAATGCCACATCATCAAAGTTCAATTCTTTTATTATAAGTTACTAGATATTTGCCCGCGTGGACACGCAGTTTACCAACGTACGATTATTTGGAGTAGTATAACGTGTAAGAAAAATACAGTAGAAATATTTTATTAAAATTTAAAACCAACGAATACACATTTTATTCAAATATCACTAAATATTTCCTTATACACCACATTTTTTGTTTTAGTTTTGACATTCCCATCACCATCAAGTATAAGTAATTTCACTTCTGCCCTGCTTTTAACTCTTGACAATGCGGCATAAAGTTGGCCATGTGAGAATACACGGTCTCTTAAATACAATCCAACCTTCGATAGAGACTGTCCTAGGCTTTTATTAATGGTCATTGCGAAATATACGGATATTGGGAATTGACGCCTTTGGAACTTCACTGGAATCTTGTTATCAGATGGTATCATATTAATTCTAGGAATAAGAGTTTTGGTGCCAATGTTTCCACCTGATATGATTTCGGCTTCAATAACACGCTTTGCAAGTTTGGTGATTTTTAATCTCGTGCCGTTGCACAAGCCATTTTGTTGATCTATGTTTCTCAACAACATAACAGGTACACCCACCTTTAGTGCTAAGCGGAATAATTGGACAAAACTTTTACAAAATGTACCTCTAATGCATACAACCTACTAACCAAAAAATAATATAAATTATAGAAACAGCTTAACAACGTTTATGCGAACATATACACAGTAAACATGACACCGATAATGCCCCGTGTGTAAGACTTAAAAATATAACAAAAAAGACTCGTAGACTCACATAGCCAAGCACTATAGAAAGAATAACTACATGAATCATATGAGGATAATTTGAAAAAAAAAAAGTTCTAACTACCAAGCAAACGAAATAAAAGGAAAATTCTTTAATGTATGTTTGAAGGGAGTACAATATGCTTGAAAATATATGCTTACCATATTAGACCAGATGCGTCCATGATATTTGCAGTGTATGCATGGCTACTGATGTATAAAAATGAATAAAGCATCAACATATTTAACATAACATTGTACTTGTATATTTGTAGTGTATTCATGGCATGACCACCTATGCACCACATTGCTTATAGCACTCTTTATATTTTACGACCTGCCATTTATAATTAAAAAAAGAGGAAACAAATTAATAGTCAACTCACAAAATTGAAATAAAATATCTAAATAGATAAAATAATGTAGTTGCAAAATAGTCTGAGGCAAGGCTTACTTTGACTACATTATGTAACAATGATAAACAATCTCATCATTCAAACATAAAACAATGCAATAATAAACAACTTACCATTTGGTTTCTTCAACCATTTGGTCAAACAGAGTGCATTTGCTCAATCTAATTCTTACTTCTCTTTACCACTCCTTCTCACATTGATGGTTATGAAAACAAAACCCAAAACAAAAATAACACATAAGACTATATAGAGATCTAGTAGTATATATATAAACAACTTAGCAAAGTGTAATTAGAACTTATTGAATTTACCCTAATTATGTGTATTCCAAGTTACATTGCCATTACCATGAATGTATAATCATTTTGTGTTTAAATGTCTTTAATTTTAAAAACCCGATTTTAAAAAAAAATTATTTTGAATATTTAAAAATAAAGTAATTCAAATAAAAATAAGTGTATTAATTGTGATGAAAAAATTCAAATTTAACTTTGTTTATAAATGTATTTATATTTATATATGATTAATAATTTTGTGTTTAAAGGTTATTAATGAAATGGTAATTATAATCATTAACATTAGATGTTTCCAATATTGTGTAAATCATGATAAATGCTAATTATACGCTAAAAATAGTAATGTGACAAATCAAAGAATTAAGCATTTATTTTGTGTTTAAATGTCGTTAATTTTAAAAACCCGATTATTTAAAAAATTTTATTTTGAATGTTTAAAAATAAAGTAATTCAAATAAAAATAGGCGTATTAATTGTGATGAAAAAATTCAAATTTAACTTTGTTTATAAATGTATTTATATTTATATATGATTAATAATTTTATGTTTAAAGGTTATTAATGAAATGGTAATCATAATTATTAATATTAAATGTTTCCAATATTGTGTAAATCATGATAAATGCTAATTATACGCTAAAAATAGTAATGTGACAATTCAAACACTGAAACATTTATTTTGTGTTTAAATGTCTTTAATTTTAAAAAACCCGATTTTTTAAAATTTTTTATTTTGAATGTTTAAAAATAAAGTAATTCAAATGAAAATAGGCGTATTAATTGTGATGAAAAATTCAAATTTAACTTTGTTTATAAATGTATTTATATTTATATATGATTAATAACTTTGTGTTTAAAGGTTATTAATGAAATGGTAATCATAATTATTAACATTAGATGTTTCCAATATTGTGTAAATCATGATGAATGCTAATTATACGCTAAAAATAGTAATGTGACAAATCAAACAATTAAGCATTTATTTTGTGTTTAAATGTCTTTAATTTTAAAAACCGGATTTTTTTTTAAATTTTGATTTTGAATGTTTGAAAATAAAGTAATTGAAATGAAAATAGGCGTATTAATTGTGATGAAAAAAATTCAAATTTAACTTTGTTTATAAATGTATTTATATTTACATATGATTAATAATTTTGTGTTTAAAGGTTATTAATGAAATGGTAATCATAATTATTAACATTAGATGTTTCCAATATTGTGTAAATCTTGATAAATGCTAATTGTACGCTAAAAATAGTAATGTGACAAATCAAAGAATTAAGAATTTATTTTGTGTTTAAATGTCTTTAATTTTAAAAACCGGATTTTTAAAAAAAAATTATTTTGAATGTTTAAAAATAAAGTAATTCAAATGAAAATAGGCGTATCAATTGTGATCAAAAAATTCAAATTTAACTTTGTTTATAAATATATTTATATTTATATATGATTAATAATTTTGCGTTTAAAGGTTATTAATGAAATGGTAATCAAATACATGAGCATGGGAAATATTGATGAGCAACTAAATAAAAAAGATTAGAAACTCTTACCGTGAGGTTTTTCCGTCTCTGGGATTGAAGCTAATAATCGCTCGTCCTGTATATCGAGATGAAAAAACTCGTGTATTAAACGATTCATGATGAAAACATGAATCTATACCATAATAGGTAACCTCTCTTTAATTAGTCTAAATTATACTGAAAGGACAAAAGGCAATGTCAATTGTAAAATACCAACATAAACATGTAATAGCAACTAATTATTAATAATGCCATGAATCATTCCATCCTTGTCCGCATATACCGTTTTGTATTAATAATTTAAGTATTTTGTTCATCAGTAGCTCCACCCGGAATAGGTTTCTCCAAATCTTGAACCCCCTTCTTTCTGGTTACATCTACATACAGATAATGAAAAAAGGTCTCGGATATTGAACAAACATAATTATAGTTCCAAAAAAAATTAGAATCACGTATGTGTGACGAAGAATGTATATAATCAAATCAAATAGGAAAACAAACAAATCAAATCAATTATCTGCGAAATAGCTTTAAAAATCTTTCTGTAGTGGACTAAACATGAAAACGACATCGTGTAGAATGATCGGGAGAATGGAAAGATAATACCTTGATGACCGCAAGTGGATACCATCAGAAGCTTAAATCGACACAATATGTTGAGTAAAAGAAAATCAGAAAACGAAATGGGTCAAATACATTGAATTAAAATGCATCTAAACTAATAAACTATTGAAACTATTCAACAATGTCAGAGATAAACAAAATACCCAAATTTCAAATTGAACCAAAGAAAAAGATGTGCATATAAATCGACCTATCAATTACCTTGCAAACTTATAACTGTGAAATCTTATTGAGATAACATATCAAGTCAACCGAGAGAGCAATAAATTACGTCAATGTCTTCTTCAAGATTCAAAAGGTTATACCGAACCATAAACAGCTAGCTCTAAAAATGCCTAAGCATAAACTGAAATCAGGCAAAAGCGAGTGAAGGTAATCATCTGAGATTTTGAATCAAGAGCCGAAAACAATCAAAAGCTAGAAATTGAAGGCTATGGTTTTTACCTTAATAATGTTTTACGATAGCCGACTGAAAGGAGAGAATCAATTTGGGTTCCAATAGAGAAAATGCAATTGAAAAAAAAATGAATCTACAACACATATGTTAAAATACCTGTCATTCGAGCGATTGAAGGGATGGGAATTAAATCAAAAGAACAAACATAACAAATAGAGCATAGAGTGACGATAGGAGACTTCACATAGATTGATGATTCGCATGAGATATTGGAGGTGATGATAGTTGGATAGGTTTAGGGTTTGTGAAGTTTAAAGGTTATGTATGGAAGAAGAGTATGGAAGAAGCTTAAGAAATAAATTGGTGGGTTGAATAAAAAAAGTCACTAATTAATGTATTTTTGGAAGATATAAAAAAGGAAACTAATTAATGTGATTAATGGTTGACGGATGTTGACCAATTTTGTTTTAATATAAGATTTCCGATTTAAAAAAAAAGAAAATTTTATAAATTCTATTGTTGTGCCATGTGGCACAATATGGGAAGAGAGAGGATTGAAGGTGAATTGTGGGAGTGCCATGTGTCATAATTGAGTTTGTTTTATTAGATGTATAGATTATAGATTATAGATATATAGATATAGATAATAATAATAATAATAATAATAATAATAATAATAATAATAATAATAATAATAATAATAATAATAATAATAATAATAATTTCCAACATTGCCATTTGTTAGATTTTCCTTTCTGGTATAACAGAAATTCCAAGAGTAGACATGCATGAAAGGGTAACGTATGTTACAATTTACAAGACGATACCTATTGGGGAACAGGTTCCCTCTGGCTGGTGCAAGGCATCTTTTGTGATACGACACGTAGATGAATCGTGCTGAGTCAGCAAGGGTGCTTATGCCACGTGAGACAATGGCACTATAATGTGTATGTATAGGAGTAGTGTAGTAGAGGAAAAGCATAGGTGAGTGGTACGTACAGTTTAAGTCAATTATATATTCTGACATAGGATTTGTTACGTCCTTTTTGGCGGCTTATCACGTCACGTGTTTCATCACAGCTGCTACCCATAATTCTAAAACTAACTTTAATTATGGGTTTCCGTAGGGGAGTCGGGCCGCCACCCGAGTCTGGCACAGGTAGCTCACTAACTCTCATGGCAACACCGTCATCGGTGATTACTATGGGTACCTTACTACCTCCACTCAATGGTTACTATATACAATTTCAAGTTTAATCCCTCTACCCCCCCCCCCCCCCCCCCAAACACACACACCCACCCCACAAACGGCTACATCGGATATAAAATAAAGAAATTACCAATTTAAGTCTCTACATAAATTATTTTACCATCTATATTCAAACCTCGCATCATGTTTAAACCATTTCAGCATTTCTTTTACTATTTCATTAATATGTCCACATTTTATTTTATCTTAATGGATTCGGACGAAGAAATGGTTTTGCCCATCACCCGAAAGCTCTGGATATTGATACGAGATGTTGGACGGGGGTAATACTAATCGTGACTGTTCGTTGCCAGATTTACTCTTTGATTATTGATTTATGTAATCATGTGTTCAAATGTCTAATTAGTTATGTCTTAAAATTAACTTTAGGTATGTATTAATTTTGATTTTAGGTATGTAGTAACTTTAATTTTAGTTATTTTTAATTAAGTATTATATTACTTTTAATTTAAATGTCTTTTTTATCTAACAAAATAATAAAAAAGGCATTTCAGGGTAGTGTTGTCTTCAAAATTATGTTTTAGGATTATGTATCAATAAAGTGATGTAACAATGCAGGATTTGTGGAAATCATGATAGTTTAGTGAAATCAGGGGTAGTGCCCCTCCCCTCCTTAAACTAGGTTAAGTAAAATACTTCACATAAAAAAGTACATAATATATATTTAGGAACCACTACCATTCGCCTCTGGGGTCACTAAATGTCTCTCGTCACACACCATCGTTCATATAGTGTCACTAACACAAAAAAGTATTCAAGTAAGATTCATCTATGTATAATTTTAAGAAACCTACAATAAATGTATGATAAGAAAATAAAAAACAACCTACAAAACTGAACCCAAACATAAAAGATATCCTCTATCTGGATATCTCCTATCGACGTCGTGAGATTAAGACTTATCATCTTCTTTTTCCCTTTATTTCATTTGGGATTTACTCATCCCACATCACCAAAATGAGAAGTTTCTCCTTTTCTTTCTATATATTCATGTCCCACGTCATCCAAACAACAAACCTAAAAGATAGCCCCCTGTAAAAATTAAGAAGTTGCTTATAAAGTGTGGCAGGATTTGAAAGAAACATATGATAACGTTGATGGATATGTTGTTTTTATCTACATAAAAGAATTAACTCTTTAACTCAAAATGGAAGTTCAGTTTTAGAGTACTATCACAAATTAAATACTATGTGGAAGAAGTTTGATGCTATTGTTCAGTTGCCATCTTGTACATGTCAAGCCTTTAAAGAGTTCACTGATCATTGGATTAAGTTGATGCTGTTTCTTATGGGGCTTGATGATTTATACCAACCTATTAGAACTAATATGTTAACCAGAGATCCTTTATCTATTTTTTAAAACAGCTCTTTTCTATAATATCAAGGAAGAGTCTCATGGAGGTTATAGTGGACCATCAGAAGGTCAAAATGTTTCTTTTGTTTCAAATCAGATAAGTCTTTCGAGTTCTAGAAAAAAACTCTTAGACGTCCTAATATAAATTGTACTCATTGTGACATATTGGAACATACTGTAGAAAGATGTTTCGAATTATTAGGTTAACCAACAGTTTTTTTTTTTAATAAAAAGAACATGTAATCAATTTGGTAAGAATAATGTTGCTATAATGTGTCTACTAACAAATCAAATTTGTCTGCTAGTTCTTATGCTTTATCTTTTACTTCTGAACAGCTCTCAAAATTTTTAGTCTTGTAAGTGAGATCTTGTAATGATACCGATAACTGAGAAGATTAATATGGACCAGTGTACACTCTAGGCAAATCCCATATCGTTGCCAAGAGAGATCCTTGACTTATAAGTAATGTACTACCTCTTAAATTACTAACGCGTTTTGAGCTTAGTTTGTTGTGGAGTACATGAAAACTCTATAGTTAAGTGGGCTCAGGTGGGAGTGGTACTAGGATGGGTGATCTCTTGGAAGTCTCCACATGGGCAACAAAAAACAAATCCCTGAGCACCTGGATGGGTAACTCATAGGGGTAAAGCGGGAATATTGGTGATTAGAGGGGCCAGATGTTACAAATGGTATGAAAGCCACTTTTGTGTCATTCGATATGGTTGGGGAAAACATTATCGAGGACGATGAGTCCCTGGGGTTGATTGTAATGATACCGATAACCGAAAAGATTAACACAGACCAATGTACACCCTAGGCAAATCTCACATTAGTCGTGGCTATGAGAGATCCTTGGTTCATAACTAGTCCGCTCCCTCTTAAATCACCAACGTGTTGTGGGCTTAATTGGCTATGGAGCAAATGAAAAGTTCACAATTAAGCCTGCTCAAGTGAAAGTAGTACTAGGATGAGTGACCTCCTGGAAGTCTCCACCATGGAAACCAAAAACAAATCCGTAAACACCTGGATGGGCAACTCATCAGGGGGGGAGCAAACAATGTTGGTGGTGAGAGGGGCCAGGTGCTATAAATCTAGAGCTGAACAGTAGAGTTATACTCTAGGAGGCGAGTCTATAAGTGTAAATAAAACAAGTAGGTCTGGTGTCTATTAAAATTGTATTAGTTTTTCCTGCTTTACTAGTTTTGAGTTTGACTATAATTGGGTAATTGATTTAGGGGCTAACTTGCATATGGTTAAGACTGATAAAGGTATGATTAATTGTGTTGGTGTATTTGAATTTGACTTAAAAGTTGGTCATCCTAATGCACAAGTGCCAAAGTTTTTATTATAGGAGATATTAAACTTGCAAATGGTGTCATTTTGTTGGATGTATTTTTTGTCCCTAACTATTGTTTTTATTTGTTGTCTGTACATAAAATAGCTAGGGATAATAAATTATCTGTTGTTTTTTTATGCAGATACTTATTTTATTTAGGATTTGAAATCATAGAGCGTCCTAGTGACCGGTAGTCAGAGTAATGGTCTATATCTTGTTGGTAAAATGTTAATTATGTAAATATGTGTTTTAATAGTATTAAGGGAAATTGGATTGTATCGCACTCAACTATTTGTTATTGGCCGATAACGCACTGAACTATAAAATTGATCACCAACGCACTGAACTTTAAACCTCTTGGATTGTGTCACACTAAGGCTGTGTTTGACAAGGTCCAAATGGAAGAATCCATATGTGTTAATTGTATTAATCTGTCACTAAGTAATCGTTTTAAACCTCTTTATCACTAAGTAATCGTTTTAGTGGTTCTGGACCTGGTCAAACACAGCCATAGTGTGACACAATCCAAGAGGTTTAAAGTTCAGTGCGTTGGTGATCATTTTTATAGTTCAGTGCGTTATCGGCCAACCCCAAATAGTTGAGTGCGATACAATCCAATTTCCCTAGTATTAATAATAAAAATACAAATATGTGGTACAATAGTTTAGGTCATCCATCTGATAAGTCCTAGCTATCTTAAAAGGATGTCTAAAAATTGATTATGTTGACATTCATCTTTCTGACGTGTGTCATAAGGTTAAACAAGTTATAGTTCCATTCCCTTAAGTAATCATAAAACTAAGAGTATTGAAGATTTAATTCATTTAGATCTTTGAGGACCATATATAGTTGTTAGCCGAAAAGGCTATAAATATTTTTTAACTACAAATAATTATTTTACTAGATCTATTTGGTGCAACATGTTAATATGAAAACCTGAAGTGGTTGAAAATATAATTAGTTTATACAAATTGTTAAAACACAGTTTTACAAATATATATTTTGAAGTGCTAATGGAACCAAATTTGTTGATAATCAAATGAGTAGTTTTTTTATATCAAGAGATATTATTCATAAACATCTTGCTTCTACACACCATAAAAAAATAGTGTGGTGGAAAGGAAACATAGACACTTGTTATATATGACCAAAACTTTATGGTTTCAGGGAGGCTTGCCATTCAGATTTTGGGTTGATTGTGTGCTAACTATTGTGTATTTGATAAATAGACTCCCATCTTCTGTGTTTTTTAGGAAAAGTCCCCATAAGTTAATGTTTTTATTTGAACCCTCTCTTGCTCATTAGAAAATTTGGGTGTTTGTGCTTCAATACAGTCTTAAATGAGTCAGATAAGTTTTCTAGTCTTGGAGAAAAATGTGTCTTAAATGGATTTTCCAATTTAAGTAAAAGATATAAGTTGTGGAGTTTAGATGAAAAATGATTTTTTGACTCTAAGAGATGTAAAATGTTATGAGAGTGTGCATCCATTTAAATCAAACTTTTGACTGAATTACAAGTTTTGTCCTTTAGCTTTATACCCGATTGCAAAGAATGCCCTTTAACTTTAAAATTGATTGGTCTTGTACTTTATGTTTCAAAATCTTGCACGTTACGTCCTTTGGTCCTAACTCTGTTAAATTTTTTGGTTAAGTTGGGTCATGTGCAAGGCACATGGGGGCATTTTAGTCATTTCCTTCTTTTTATTATTTAATATCATAAGTAAATAAAAAATAAAACAAAAAATCATATAAAAATCTGAAAACTTTCTCTCTCTCTCTCTCTCTCTCTCTCTCTCAAAACTCTGTTCCTCTCTCTCTCTAGCTCTCTCTCTACCCCCCCTCTCTCCGGTGAAGCACCTCACCGTCTGAACCATCTTCATCTTTTTGTTCAAGAAGTCGGAGTTAATCAACCACCTCCACCGTCTGAAGCACCTCACCGTCTGAACCATCTTCTTCGGTGAAGCACCTCACCTCTCTCTCTCTCTCTCTCTCTCTCTCTCTCTCCGGTGAAGCACCTCACCGTCTGAACCATCTTCTTCTCTCTCCGGTGAAGCACCTCACCGTCTCTCCGGTGAAGCACCTCACCACCACTGGTGCAGATCTGAACCATTGTACATCTGAACTATCCTCTTCATCTTTTTGTTCAAGAAATCGGAGTTAATCAACCATCATATCATCCCTGTCGGTTGTTGTGTACGTATAGATGATGAGGGTTGTGGATTTTGACCGAGATCGAATGTCAGGGGTTTGTGAACAAGAGGATTTTGGATGGGTATTTGAGGGGTTTTGCAGGTGAAGGAGAGGTGGTTGAAATCCCTATCTTTGCTGAATATTGTTTACTCCAATTAGCAATGATGAAAGGTTTTTGTTGCAGGTCGTCATTGTCGATGGTGGCAGTGGTGTTGTTTGCAGTGGTTACAGGTTGGGACGATGGTGGCTGGTGGTAGCGGAGAGGGTAACAATGGTTGTTGCAGGTTGTTAGGTGAGGGTTTTGATAGGGCTGGGATGTTTGGTAAGTGGGTGGAGGGTGGACTAAAAAGAAGGAAAGGACTAAAATGCCCCCATGTGCCTTGCACATGACCCAACTTAACCAAAAAATTTAACAGAGTTAGGACCAAAGGACGTAACGTGCAAGATTTTGAAACATAAAGTACAAGACCAATCAATTTTAAAGTTAAAGGGCATTCTTTGCAATCGGGGTATAAAGTTAAAGGACAAAACTTGTAATTCAGTCCAAACTTTTTGAATACTATAGATGTTGTGATAGGGGAAAGTTAAGTATGGTCTTGAAAATTTTATCAATTATTCACATTTCTCTTTGGACAATAAATGTTTTGAATAATCGTTGAGCATCCGGCGTCTAAGCGAGATTTTTACAACCATGAATATAAGAGGTTATTTGGGATTGAGTTTGGAAATGATTTATTATTGGCTTTTTGAAAAAAAAAACAATATGCCAATAAGTCATTTTCAAAAATGCAATGACTTATTGACTTATTGGCTTTTTCAAAAAGCCAATAAGTCAATAATCCATTTCCAACCTCAATCCCATACAACCTCTAAGTCAAATGGAGAAATTAAATGATGTAAAGCTAGGCTAGTAGCAAAAGGTTATAGTCAAGGAGAAGGTATTGATTTAGGTGAATTTTTTTACCAGTTGTAAACATAGTTATTTTGAGGTGCGTTATTGGTCTAGCTATGTAAAGCAATGGCCTATGTTTCAATTGAATATTAGTAACTCTTTTCTGTATGGGTCAATTTCTTATAATGTATGTATGTTATTTCCAGAAGGTTATTATTCACAAATGAGTCTATAGTTTGTAAACATGTGAAGTATTTGTATGGCCTAAAGCAGACCCTCGTAAATGGAATGAAAAGTTAACTAATGTGTTGATTAGTATGGGTTTTGTTCAAAGTGTATGTGATCAGTCCATGTTTTCTAAGTCTAATGAGTTTATTTTTGTCACACCCTCAAATTCCACGTGCAGGGTTTTACCGTGAGGCGCGTGACATACCAGGATCCAAGTCAATGGTCACAATAAACGACAACTAAATGTAAAAGAAACGTAAACCATTCATTAAGTTTTCAAAATGTAACTAACAACAGCGGAAGCACTAAACATCTGAATAACTCAGAAACATAGACATTCATAAGTTCGACAACGTTTGAAAACCATGCAAGTGAAACCCTAGACGTTGTGCGACACCGTGCGCCTATCAACAGCTGCTACCTTAGCGACCTGAGAAAACATGCTAAAAACATCAGCACAAAAATGCTGGTGAGTTCACAGGTTTTTGAGTAAAGCGTTTCCAAAATTTCCAAAAGTTTCCAAATGTTTAAAACTTCCATCCAAAAGTTTCCAAGAGTTTCCAAATGTTACCAAAGGTTACTAATAGTTTCCAAAGTTACCAAAGGTTACCAAGAGTTTCTAAAGTTGCCAAAAGTTACCAAGAGTTTCCAAAGATTACCAAAAGTTACCAAGAGTTTCCAAAGTTACCGTTATGCTAAAAGGATGTCAACCTAGGCATATGAAACCACTCATACGATACCAAGTGAATGACACTTGTGTGCAACCGAACTGCCAACCCAAGCATAACTGAACTACCGAACCCCCGGTGAACTGAACGACCGAGCCCAGCCAACCGAACTGCCAAACCACGGCTAACTGAACTGCCGTCCAACGGCAAAACTAAACTATCGTATACTAAGAACACAAAGTAACACTAGCATAACATGATCTGCATAAAAACGAGTGCGTAGCATGTTTTTCCCCCGAAAACGTAAACACAGAAAAAGAGGCCGTGAAACTCACTTTAGGTTGCGTCTTCAGATAAAAGAGTAATCCGACATGTGTTCGATAGCCCCAACTAGTGGCGACCTATCCATAAGTTTGCATAAGTGTTTTGACTACTAACCCGAGGGTTAACTACTCCCCGATTGTCCAGATCTTGACTACGCATGTTTAAAAGTGTGTTTGAACGTTAACCAGACACACCGGATAGACCCGACATCCCGTTGGTGACCCATTACATCAACTAATCAAGTACATAAGTTTAACATACAAGTTTCAAGCATAACACACTTAGTTTGCATAAAAAATCGCACATACGAAGTCGCAAGGTCGAACCGGAAGATTTCTGGGTTTGGTTCGACCCCTAGGGCTTCTGGTTTGACCCATGGTCCCTGGGTTGTGATCGGTATAAACGACGCGCCAGGTACCATACAAGAAATGTCTTCAGACTTCAGAACAACACCGAACCACCCCCGGTTCCATAACATAAACGATGTGGTCCTCCATGCGGACTCTAAGCTGATGAAATGCAAACGATAACCTCCTCACGCAGTGCCAACACAACCGAGACCTAGAACGAAAACACCATGATAAACAACGAAACTGCTTGTTCCCACAAGCAAAAGATAGGGTAAGGCTAGCAATGCGGTTCATCAGACCCATGAACCCCAAAGATACGTTAGCGCGATCAAAAGGCATGACCAAAACTCAAAAGGGCCATAACAAGTTTGAAAGAAAACCGTCAATCATGACATACGATAACTTAAGTACCAGGTGTAGTCCAAAATGAAAACACAATAAACACACAAACCCAACGTCACAAGAATCAAACGATAAACCCAAAACGTGACGCTCAAGAAAAGAAAACGTACCGGCATCAGCATTAAGATCCTGTCGGGCCTCTCCTGCACCAATCATGAAGACACGCGTGTTCCGGTCGCCACCACCGTTGCCTCCACCACCTGCGTTCACACCCTGAACCAACTGTGGGCAGTTCCGCCTAAAGTGTCCAGTCTCGCGCCACAATTGTTACACTCCTGTTTTGCCCGTGTATCAGCCCGAACCTGCCCTAGCTGAAGAGTGACCCTACAATCCTTAGCAACATGTCCTATCAAATTGCATCTGTTACGACGAAACCCGTCACAACGATCGCGATGATGAAATCCACACTGGTTACACTTCGGAAGCTTCCCCGTATACCCTTCTTGCCTTTGACCAGACGACGAACCCACTTCTTATTCCCGGGAGTCTCCATAGTAGCACCCCTGGGTGGCAAAACACCCTCACCAGCCTTCATGTTAGTCAGCTTGTGAGCCGACCGGACAACCTCCGCAAACACAGTAGAATTCCCAGCAGCCACCAACCCTGAAATCTCCGGTACCAACCCAGCAATGTAGTGCTCAATCCTTCTGAACTCCGGTGTGTGCAAGTCAGGACACAATACCGCCAGCTCGTTATGCCTAATAGTGTACTCCTCAATCTCTGATCCCACCATCTTATGATTCCGGACCTCATGCTCAAACTTCTGAATCTCTTCCCACGGACAGTACTCGCTCTTCAAACGTTGCACAAGCTCACCCAAGACATAGCATGGGCTTCCCCCAAGCCCAAGGTCTGAGCAGTGGAGTTCCAGCAAGTCAAAGCAGGACCCTCAAACGCTGTTGCGGCATACTTCACACGGTCCTCAGCTGGACAGTTACACATCAAGAACACTGATTCAACCTTCTCTAGCCACCTGAGCAGTCCCACTCCTCCTTCAGTTCCAACGAAGTTATGAGGCTTACAATCCCTGAACATCTTGTAGGTGCAAGCAGGAGGAGGTGGGTTAACAGCATTACATGTACCATCACACAAAGTGAAACAAAACGAATACCCCACGCAAGATAAGAACGAGAGTAGTAGTAGTAATCAAATTACCACCAAAGCCTTGCTGAGCAGCCTGAAAGGCAGCAAGGGCAACAGACACCTGTTGCTGGATCAGACTGTTCAGTTCGTCCTGGGTCATAGTGATGTTTCCGCCGCCACGACCCCCAGTACGACCACCGCCGCCACCACGGCGTCCCCCCAGCACGACCACCACCACGAGCAGCGGACATCCTCTAGAAATACAGAAGAACAAGATGTTCAGATTCGTCACTAGTATCAACCACTAGCGATAATGATAGGGAACCACACTGATCCAACCAACCCGAAGCGTACTAAACCAAGTACAAGTGCAAGATAGTGCGTGCGTGCAAGCAAGTGTGTCCATAGGAACAGAAAAGGGAGATGTCCGAACACTGGACAGATCTCAAAGGTACGTCGAAGCCGCGTCAATGTACAATACTGTCGTGCTATGACTCGACAAGTCAGTCCCTTCGTCTCCAAATCCCGAAGAAGAAGGTAAGATAGAGAATAGATAACCTAAGGAGAAAGAACAAATGATGTAACACATAAGTATGATGGTAACATAGTCACCCCAACAATGTTAGCAAGTTTCCCTACTAAAACGACTCATAAATATGTGACCGAACAGTTACAAGTATAACCCACTAACAACTACAAGATTTCAGACCCCAAATCCATCCCGAGACCATCAGTCCAAACGCAGAGTCCACCAGGATTTTCATGCATCCCAGTTTATTATTTCGTGTGCACCCGAAATGATAAACCGTTCTACATGGTCCTGCAAATGTACTCCAAATCTGAAGTTCAAGTCACCGAACAAAACCACTTAAGGATGTACCACTACAAGTACAAGTTATAAGATAGTGTGTGTAGGCAAGTGTGTCCATTGGAGTATAGAAAGGAGATGTCGGAATCCTAGATCGATCTCAAGGATGTGCCAAAGCCACTCCAATGTACACCACTCCCGTGTCCACAAGTCAACCTCTTCGTTTCCAAAACCCGGAGACGAAGATAAGGTAAGTGTAGAAGACAGAATCAAACAAGTAACAGAACGGATGATGTAACACATAGATGACATTGATGATACCGACACCCCCAATACCGGTAAGTGTACCATGTAACAAGACTCGCAAGTGTGTGACCGTCTAGTGTGTGAAATTCGGCTATAAACTAGACTCTACATGCAGTCCTAGTTCACTATAACCATTGGCTCTGATACCAATCTGTCACACCCTCAATTTCCACGTGCCAGGTTTTACCGCGAGGCGCGTGACATACCAGGATCCAAGTCAACGGTCACAATAAACGACAACTAAATGTAAAAGAAACGTAAACCATTCATTAAGTTTTCAAAATGTAACTAACAACAGCGGAAGCATTAAACATCTGAACAACTCATAAACATAGACATTCATAAGTTCGACAACGTTTGAAAACCATGCAAGTGAAACCCTAGACACCGTGAGACACCGTGCGCCTATCAACAGCTGCTACGTTAGCGACCTGAGTAAACATGCTAAAAACGTCAGCACAAAAATGCTGGTGAGTTCACAGGTTTTTGAGTAAAGCGTTTCCAAAAATTTCCAAAGGTTTCCAAAGGTTTAAAAATTCCATCCAAAAGTTTCCAAGAGTTTCCAAATGTTACCAAAGGTTACTAAGAGTTTCCAAAGTTACCAAAGGTTACCAAGACTTTCCAAAGTTACCAAGAGTTTCCAAAGATTACCAAAAGTTACCAAGAGTTTCCAAAGTTACCTTTTTGCTAAAAGGATGCCAACCTAGGCATATGAAACCACTCATACGAGACCAAGTTCATGACACTTGTGTGCAACCGAACTGCCAACCCAGGCATAACTGAACTACCGAACCCCCGGTGAATTGAACGGCCGAGCCCAGCCAACCGAACTACAGAACCACAGCTAACTGAATTTCCGTCCAACGGCAAAACTGAACTATCGTATAGTAAGAACACAAAGTAACACTAGCATAACATGATCTGCATAAAAACGAGTACGTAGTATGTTTCTCCCCCGAAAACGTAAACATAGAAAGAGGGGCCGTGAAACTCACCTTAGGTTGCGTCTTCAAATAAAAGAGTAATCCGACACGTGTTCGATAGCCCCAACTAGTGACGACCTATCAATAAGTTTGCATAAGTGTTTTGACTACTAACCCGAGGGTTAACTAGTCCCCGATTGTCCAAATCTTGACTACGCGTGTTTAAAAGTCTGTTTGAACGTTAACCGGACACACCGAATAGACCCGACATCATGTTGGTGACCCATTACATCAACTATTCAAGTACATAAGGTTAACACACAAGTTTCAAGCATAACACATTTAGTTTGCATCAAAAATCGCATATACGAAGTCATAAGGTCGAACCGGAAGATTTCTGGGTTTGGTTCGACCCCTAGGGCTTTTTGTTTGACCCATGGTCCCTTGGCTCGACCCTCATGATGTTCATTCAACCTAATACATGTTTATTCGACTCTAACACATGTTTATTCGACCCTAGCATATGTTAATTCGACCCTAACACGTGTTAACATGACCTAAACAGTGTTCATTTGACCTATTTGAGGTTCATTCGACCCCACGAAGGGTCGAATGAATTTCTGGTTCGACCCTTTTGCTGCAAAACTTCATAAAACGCATCTTAACAGTCCGAAAACATCACGAAACATCAGTAATCACAGCAGCCAACTATCATTAACCTATTCCCACAAAACCCTACCAATTTTATTCCGAAATCCGTCCGTTTTACAAGTTACCCAAAATGGAAAATTATGGAAATGTCACATTATACGGATGCAATCTTTACCCGATATAGAAACTTATCGAAATCATCTGTCAATAGTTCAACATACTCAGATTATCATGTGTAAGAAAACCCCTAATCATTTCATCAACAATAACAACATGAATCAAACCCTAGATCTAACACAAAACCCCAAAATGAGCCAAACATCATCGATAACCAATTGTGACCCATCTCAATCATAAATCATCATCAACAACAGTCCTAGATCATTATTATAACATCTACACAACAGTCAATCATCAATCAATTCCATACAAGTTCATAACACATCATTTAACATCATTAATACATTTATTTTGCATGAAAACTCATTTTTAATGAAAAGGTTTTGTTTAGAAAGATGTTAGAAAGGTTTTTATCCATAAAAACATGTTTGAATCAGATTTGGACACTTAGGGTTTCATAAAAACGAATCAAATGAATGAAAATGGTTTTAGATCAAGAACACACCTTGAATCTTCTCTTGTTTTGTGATATGGAAGATGATCGTAGGTTAGATTATGCAAAACAAGTTGAAAAACTCCTTCCTTAGTGATTAGAGTCGAGAGAGAGTGTTTAGAGGTGACTAAGGTTTGTGAAATGATGAAAAGTTGCAAAGTGTAGTATTTATACTAGAGTTCCATTCGACCCTTTACAGAGGTCGAATGAGAGCATCTATGCTTGGTTCGAACCCCCTCTAGGTCGAACCAGATTTCCCATTTTCCCAAATTTCCAGTTTTGTCGTTTAAACGCGTTTTAACACATCCTAATAGACGAACATGCAATCCTAACATATGTTAAGCATATACAATCATGTAGAACCATATAAGCATCACTTAAACAAGTATCGACACGTTACTCATCATATACGAAGCGGTTTCAAGTTTATCATCCGATCCAATTATGTAAGTTCACCAACAACGGGACTCAAGACTCGTGTGTGTGCAAAAGGTGACCCCAATGATCTTTTGAATCATTGAACCCTGGACAATACGTAACGTAACCCCACTTAACTGACCTCGTTAAGTATGTTTAAATGAATGTTTTCACTAAGGTAGACATATATGTTAGAAAAATGTTACCCTGAGTTTGCCGTGTGTCACAATTTTTATAGCCTTACTTATGTTTGTTGATGATATTGTAATTACATGTAATGTTGAATAAGAAATTAATAAAGTAAAAGTTTTTTAAGTGAAGATTTTCCAAATTAAAGATTTAGGAATCTTGAAATACTTTATAGGTATGGAACTCATGTATTCTAAAATAATGTTTGTTCAACTCAAAGAAAATATTGTCTTGAATTACTTCATGAATTTAGATACTTAGGTTGCAAACATGTTAGTATTCAATATAATAAAGTTATGTTGTTATAAATAAAAGTGATAAAAAAGAGGTTTTGAATGATATAATTGGTTTTCAAAAGCTAATTGGTAAACTAAAATACTTGTCTTGAACAAGATTAGATATTATTTATGTTTAATATATTAGCTAGTTCATGCATAGTCCAGCTGCATCACATTTACAGGTTGCTTTAAGATTACTCAGATATCTAAACTAGTCATTTAGTAAGCGTTTGTTATTCAGAAAAGGTAAGTCTTTTGAATTTATAACTTATGTTGATTCAGATTAGGCCAAATGACTGACAACTAGAAAGTTTGTAATTGGATTTTGTGTCTTTGTGAGAGAATCTTTAGTCTCCTAGAAAAGTAAAAAACAAAGTACTGTCATTAGATCTATTGCTGAAGCAAAGTATAGAGATATGTGTTCTGCAACTTGTGAGTTATTATGTATTCTAAATGTTTTGAAAGAACAAAAAACTAATTATGTTTTACCTTTAAAATTGTTTTGTGATAGCAAGGCTGAAGCATCTTTAGCACCCAACCCTGTAGTTTATGGAAAAACAAAATACTTTGAAATAGATCTTCATTTCCCTGATGAAAAAAATGCTAACACTATAATTCAAACAAAAAAAGTAACTTTAGAAAATCAGATTGCAAATATTTTCCAGAAGCAATGCTCAACATGAAATATTCTGTAAGAAACTGGGGTTGTTTGATATGGTTGCCATATAAATGAATGGGCATGTTAAAAAAGGAAAATGCATATTAATTCATATGGTAAACATTTGGTTGTTGAAAATAATTTATTTTTGGTATTATTTGTGCAGCTTTATAAGTTAAGGACTGGTATATAAAAGATTGTATTCCTGAAGGCCTTGAAGGAAAAATGGTATGCAGCTAGTATAAAGCATTGCGATGGAGCTTGTGAATCATTCCTTCACCGATAGCATTTTAGGGTTTCATTGTTTTCTCACGTGTATTTCGTCTTATTTATCAGCTTCTTTACATATTATAATGATCTAATCCGCCGATTGTGTTAATCAGTTGATTGTGATTGTTTGTCTTGTATGAGAATTCATATCTACGAGTCCTAGGGTTTTGGGATTGTTTTTGGTTTGCGATAATCTCCGGTGAAGGTTTTGGTCATGGTTTGTCACCATATCTTTCTATTGTTAAATAGATCCGTGATTTTCTTCAAGTCATGCAAGGCTTGTGAAATCTATGGATTAGCCCTATCAAGGTACGTAGAAGATATGTTACTATTCAAATGGACGAAGGTTTTAATCTCGTAATAAATATTTGGGTATATTTGAAGTAGGGTTATTGGATTTTAACACCATGAACTATTTATTATTGGCCGCTGACATACTGAACTACAAAATTGATCATCACCATACTGTACTTTCAACTTCTTGGCCCGTGTCACCCTTGGACTAACCATGGTTAGCTTTTTTGCTGACGTGGCCATTTTTTATGATGTGGCATGGTGACGTGATAATTTTTTCTAATGTGCCACGGTGACGTGACCATTTTTGCTGATGTGACATGGTGATGTGTTAACACATCACCATGCCACCAAATGGACAGGTCAGTAAAAAAAACTAACCATGGATAGTCCGAGGGTGACACGGGTTAAGAAGTTGAAAGTACAGTGCAGTGATGATCAATTTTGTAGTTCAGTATGTTAGCGATCAATAATTAATAGTTTAGTGTATTAAAATGCAATAACCTTTAAAGTAGGTAAATTGAGTACATGAATTATTCTGTAAAACAAATTAATAATTTGGTTAGCCCATGATTTGATGTTACTCTCAAATAAGGTTAATGATGATGTTGGGCATATCCAAAAAGTCGACAAGATCTAGTCAAGCAATTGGTATGTTGACCTTTTTTTTTTTTTTTGACTATTCCTTTTGAACCTCATAATGATCACTTCTCATGTGAAAAACATAAACTAGTGGTCCTCTTTTTTTTCGTTCTTTCTTTTCCTATTTTTATTTTTTAGTTTCCATTATTCACGTACGCACCAAAATCCTTAGAGATTGATATTTATGGCGAAGAAATCAGGAACGTTTTCATCATGCTCACCTTATGACACATTAGGAGATCTCAATAGTTGAGATTTTCATTGGATGCTTACTTAGAGGATAAGGTATACACAATGCGTGACTTGCTGATAAGACACCCCTTATCTTGCCTTAATCTTTTTAAGGTGGCTCTATGTTGGTGACGGACCACTATTAGTCAATTTGTTGTCGTGTTATTGAGTTATGAAAGATGTTACCCGCGCATGCGAGGGGCATGTACGTCATTAACCTCCTTCGACATGAGTTAAAAGAGGGTGACATTATGCAAGTAACCAAGTTGGTCATGTACAAAAAGTTATTTTTGAGGGTTTTAATTGGTTTTTGAAAACTAAACGGAAATTTTGCAAAGAATGGCCTTTTGAAAATAAGAAAAGCAGGATTTAGATAAGGAAATATAATTGCAAAGGTGTGGTACTAAGCACATTCACATGATGTCAACCCACAAATATTGTTGCCAATTCTCTAAGTCATGTTTAACATGGAGTTTTAATTATTATTTTGGTAGGCCTCATCAGTTTACTTCAAATGAACACAATATATTCTTACTTGACACCCAAAAGCTCCAACATCAAGATTTTTATATAATTAAGCCTTTGATTTATGCCATTAACCGATCAACTTGCTTCCTGACAAAATCAACCTTGCAAGTTGCAACAAGGCTAATATTGCACTGAACAATTTTTTTTTTTTTTAAAGATCAAATTATCATACACGGTCTAATAAAAATTAGAAAGGTTTACATCTGGATAATGGGTAAGCGAGCAACAAGCTGCGTCGCTATCCCCTTTTGAATTGCAAAGCCTACTCTACTGAAGACAAACCCTTGGTTCCTTAGGCTCTGCAAGTCGCTTGGATCACTTTATGTTCCACTCTCGGTCCATGTTTCTCCGTCTTACTTGTTTTCAGTACGACAGGGTCGGCCCAACAGGCTTAGCAGGCCAGGCAAAAGCCTAGGGCCTTCAAATTATTTTTTTTGCATATATTACATGTGTATTTCGCCAAAATGAACAAACCAATAACAAAAGCCATAAAAGACCAAAGAAGTAAAATGTCTAGACCTAAAACTTGAAGAACTGATGGTCGGGTTCCTTTTTAATTTAACGCATCATCAGCTTCTTTCCTCATTACTCGCGACCTCGATAATTGCAACCGACATGGATGGTGATTGGGAGAGAAATTAAGAATGAAATTAAGGGTAATCAATCGCCGCCAACGGTTGCTCAATGTCTCAATAGCAAGTTAAATAAGGATTATCAAAGTAACGACTATTTTTTCTACATTAATATACTAATCTATATATATAGTGAGATTTGTAATTGAGTAACAAAAAAATCAATTTTGCATTTTGATATTTGCAGTGATTTTTCCAGTTTACTTAAGTGCCTTGAAAAACCTTGGGTCGCTTATGGGTCCGATCTAGTCTCAAACCCATGAAAACCAAAGTAGACCATTTAAAAGTTATATTACAATTTACTAGCTCAGGACATTGTTAAGTATATTTTCATTAAAACAGAGCATCACTTAGTATGTTGTTATTCTGTGACGTTAGCCAAACCTTACAGCTTGTATAGCCGTTGTAGGCCCCAGCCCTCTACGCTCAAATGTGGCTCAGACTGTGAACCTAATTAGCTCGGCTGCTGAAGCTGTCGAGCAGAGCCATACTAAGCTAGAGCTTGGCTTCGGGTTGTTAATAGTTACAAGGACGGATCTGTGTAGAAGACTTGTACCCTGAAAAGGTTTCTTGTAATGTTAGATAAAAGATACAAGAACTGTCATTCCAGCATTTTGATCAAGAGAAGTTAGAATGTAAGGCTAAACAAATGTCACGGATTTAAAAATGAAAAGTACATGTTAAAACCGCAATAAGATCCATAACTTATAACACAAAAATGGTAAAACCAAAAGTGATTGAACCCTTCGCTAAACGGTAGAATAGGTCATTTAACGTTGTCTGTTATGTGGGTCCCATAAATACGAGATTAAACGCAGGACCTGTGTCATGAAGAACATAAGTAGTGTTAAGTAGTGATTGCCTTTCAAAATAGCCGACAAAAACTTTAAACTCCCATGTTACAATAACAAAGATACGCTGTTTCTTTCTCTCCATCCTGAAAACTATATCAGTTTCGCCTCTTTTATCCTCCATAAACTAGCATTTATGATATCATCCGTCTAATCAATGTTTGTTTTTATTGTTCTAACTTTTCAAGTCTCTGCATAGTACAAACTACAAACCTTTGTATCCGTTAGGGATCTAGGTCATTCCTCACATAGCAAATCATTGGGTTAAATTACTTGATTGATTTATAAACTAATTTCTTCATGTCAGTTATTTGACCTAGAGTAATAGATAACATATATACTTCGTAATACTTGTGAAACAGAGGAAGTAACACTTAAGTCTCTCATAGCTCAAGAAACAATCACCAATTAAGGAAGTGATCATGCTGAAATTATTTATTAAAGATGCTATGAATGGTCATCGTGCAATTCAGATGTCATGTAAAGCATATGTTATCTCAAAGTATCAAACAGCCTTCGGTTCCTAACAAGTTAAGCATCTACCTTGTTTCCTAGGGAACAACGAACTACTAGCTCGTTAAAAATTTGATTGGGACCTCGACCACGCTTGTAGATCACCGAACTATACACCTATCTTCGCTTTTCTGCTCAAAACAGCCAACTCACTTCGCCTACGCAACAAAGAAAAGCAGTTTACTTGCCTAGCTCGAACATTCCAGCAGCATCCCGTTCACTTACGCAAGAATCACTCGTTTTGTATCAAGCCCCCAATCGATACTCAAACGGACATGAAATTATGTCCAACTTCCACAATATCATTATTTGATCAAGAAACTATCTCAAAACTAGATTACAAATACCTACCAATAAATATGGTATAAATAGCTAACGAAACACGTTAGACTATATAATATACCTATTAATTAATTACATAACAATTATCTACAATACTAGACAATTATCCACTAATTAATCAACGTTGTTAATTTATCAACTCCTAAACTCGAGGTGATCCTCCTAACCGCTTCCACGCATTGAAACCATGAGTCCGATTCGAAATTCCCTAACAATAATTACATGGATTTGATGATACTTAGGAGGTTTAAGAGTTGAGATATTTGCTAACATTCAAAATGCAAATAAAGTAAGATAACCGAATCTCACTCCATCAAGTAGTGTATGTGTAACAACTTATAATACAAGTAATAATAACAATTAATCCATATAGGAATATCATACATCTGATCTTTTAGTTTACAAATTACATAACGACAGACAAACCCAAACCTAATAGGTTACCGGGTTAATACGGGGGACGAGCCGAAATCTGAACCGGGAGCGGCCGACCGGTACCAGAACCACCACAGCTATTACACATCATCCGACCGGACCCAGCACAAGTCCGGCACCCACGGTCACCATCAGACCACCGGTTACAAAGACAACTAACCCGGCCGGTTCCATTGCAACTTGAGCATCTAGGGAATTGACCTGAACCGGAACCGGGACCTGGACCCATCATGGGGTTTTGGTCCATGACTGACTTCAAGAGAGCGGCTCCGGCTAAGACGCTGAGACCGGTGGCGAGTTGAGTCAATACAATTGGACCCATTATTATTATTATTATTGGAAATCAAAAGAAGGAGAAGATTAGAAGAAGATTGTGAGGGGGATAATATTATTGTATGAGATTTTTTTTATTTGAAAGTGTTGAGGAGATTTTCTTCTAGTGGTAGAAGAAGGATTTGGGTGGTATATTAAGTTTACACGCATTGTAGAAAGGAAGTGGTGGTGAAATTGTACACGTAGAACCGTGTTTTAATTTGGGGGGTTATCTTCTACTTCTTTCTCATCCTCTTGTTTTATTCTTTGGTTTTTAGTTTTTACTTCATGTTTGTTCAACTCCACGTAACAATAGTTTCACGGTAAAGTGATGTATCACCGACACCTAAAATTAGGGGGAAGCTCAATACATCTAAAATTATCGCCGCGTAAAATTACACTATGAAGAAAAACCAGAGAGGTCGGAGCACCTCTGGTCGTGCTTGGCTCATTTACAAACCGAGCCGAACCGAGCGGACCTTTGCTCGTGCTTGGCTCATTTACAAACCGAACCGAGCCAATCGGCTCATTTACAATCGATCCAGAAACCGAGCGAGCAGTGTTCGAGCGCACGTTTTTTCGAGCGAGCATCGAGCGGTGAATGTTTTCGGACAACCATAAATTTGGGATGTTTCCTTTAATATTCTCGCTGCCTAGTGATGTCTGAGGTTCGACCGTTTGAGAATGAGGCTCTAGTTGAGCATACTACAGAGAACGATTGTCTTGTTGTGGCGTAGGTTGATTGCGGGAGATGATTGATGGTGGACAACTAATGGGAATAGGAAGTCAAGCATGTTTTTTCACGACTTAGGGTTTTACAAACTTATGGTTAATTTATCATTGAGTTGACTGAGCCAATAGCTATAATTATAACTCTATATATGCATATATTGACCTAAACCCAATAGAGTGGCATGTATAAAACTATAAATATAATTGTAATTAATGTTTATACATTTAATTATATATATAATAAATTAATAAAAATTATATCGAGCCGAACCGAGCCGAGCGGACCTTTGCTCGTGCTTGGCTCGTTTACAAACCGAACCGAGCCGATCGACTCATTTACAACCGAGCGGAAAATTGAATGAGCAATTTCCAAGGAAATTTCGAACGAGCGGCGAGCGATCGACGAGCGCCGAGCGTTTTGAACAGCCATATTCATAAACAACCTTACCTTGTATTATTGTTTTGGGGGCTTTACTCAAGGACACTAATTGGGCTTATTACTGGGCCATTGCGACCATTAGGCCCAAATGCAAACAAACAAGTGATTGTAACTTGGGTTGTTCTTCAGTTCTTGTATATTATCTCTCTCTCTCCTTGTCGACGAATTTCTCCTCCCCTCGTCGTGATGTCTCAGGTAAAATCACACTTTAATCCCCTTCCATTTCCATATTATTATTATTGCTATGCATTAATCTTCAATTTCCATTCTATTACTGTTATTATTATTATTATTATTGTCGTCATATATTAATTAATATATCAGGTCTACATGTATCATTAGGGTTTTCTTTTTCTCTTCAACTCTTTAATTACATTAAATTTTGGATCCTAATTTTGTTTGTCTTGTTGTTTTAGGTTGATAACAGAAACTCCTCCTCTGTCAAACGTGCCAGAACCGATGGTATATTCATTTCTTGTTATTATTATTATTATTATTATTACTATTATTATTATTCCACTGTTGCTTCTCATTTAGTTTTTTATTGATTCACTACATGATCATTGATCAATCATCTTACCATGTATGTATATTGTATGAGTTTCTTTTCAAAATTGTGCTGGCCTGTACCCGGATGCTTATAATGTATAGCGCTTCGGTGCGAAACACCCTCTTGGTTTTATTTAGTGATTTTATCATATGAGAACCCAATACCTAGACTGGGGCTTTAGAGGTTCCCAGGTTTTCATTTCACCAGTTGGTTGTGATATTGGCGGTGCAGAGGAGGGTGCGTGCTGGCGCAATGTTATTGGCGAGACGTCACTGTCAAGATGTCCTTGTGGTCTCCTTCCTTTTGGCCGTTAATGGTTACCGGAAGGAATGAGAATCCATGCGACGCTTTTGGTTAGAAGTCGTTGTCGTATCGTCCTTTTTGTCCCCATGCAGCAACTGGTAGTTGTACCAGAAGCTTCCATTGTGTGCAGGGATCCACATGGTGCCATTGGTTGGATGTTGTTTTTGACCAGTCCTCTTGTCCATTTGCCACATGTCTGTGCTCGTGACCAATGGACCCTGCGTGTGACCTTCTTTGTCACTTTGTGAGACGTGGGCCGGGTTTAACGTTGCTCCATGAAGGATTCGAGTCCCTTCAACCACCAATGTGCTTTCTCATTTGTCCCAAATAGGAGAATTTACTAATATTTGTGCTTCAGGGTCTTTTTAACATGTTCTTTTCTCCTGTTTGTGTCATCAGAAACCGAGTAAGCAGGTCAAAATGCTGACTTGGCATGGTAATGTGATGTGCCGTTTTTTATAAAAACGTTGATGTGACATTCTGTTATAATGTTATTTATAAATTTTGTTTGGAAATGCAGCATTAACACTTCAAAATAACAAATAAATGCTAATAATCACGAAAGAGACATTACCATGACAGCTTAATGTTTTGAGTTTTGACCTGCTTACTCAGTTTCCAGGTTACCGGCTGACCTAAACAGGACAAAAAAATCATCTTTTAGTAAATTGTCATTTTGGACAAATGAGAAAGTACATTGGTATTCTATGTGAAAAAGCCCTATGATTTTATGCTTATTTGAACTGGAGTTTGGGATTGGGACTTGCTTACTCAAACTATTTATCTGATTCTGATCATTATACCTATCGAAATCTACATTGAGCAGAATTGGCGAACACTCAAATAACTACATATTCTATTATTGTCTTTTGTTACATTAGAAGAAGCAAACACAAACACTGTCCCCTGCATTGCGCTTTGTCAGAGCTGATTATTTGCTTCTGCTTGTTTCAAGAAGCATAAGCAGTTTCAATAAGCAATTCTATCACCTCCATACTCATGTTAATATTAACATAAACTGGGATGGTGTTTAAGGGTTAGCAATGCAATTGGAGGTTCCTTGGTTCCAACTTTTAACTAATTTTGCTTCACTTTCAGGTCTTATGTATGTAATTCAAGCCCCAAAATACACCCTTAATTGTTACTTTTAAGTTTTAAGGCATTAACTATTTATACAGAAAATTTTCTTCTCTTTGAAAGTTTGAAAGTCACCACTCACCAATACTTTTACTTTGTGAAAGTTGGCACTTTCTCTTTAGTGGTTTTTACAGTTGGATTGTGTAATGCATGCAGAAGTGAGATCTATTTCGGAATTTTTAACCCAACCTTTTGTTAAATTTCTCCGATATATTAAAGTGTGGAATTATAAGATTTGGTATTTATTAGAAATTTTTATGGTTTTAGGTGGTCGTAGAGAAGATGACTGGACCTGTCCCAGCTGTGGGAATGTCAATTTTTCATTTAGGACAAGTTGCAATATGCGTAACTGTACACAACCTAGACCAGCTGATCATAACTCAGTAAGTTTGCACAATCCATTTATTATACACTTTGTAGTAAGTTGGATGATAGATATTTTTATAAATTTGATTGTTGGTTTAATTAGTGCTTTATATTTTTTGGTTCCGAGTTCCTACATATTATCATCATTTAACTATTGCTGGAACTCCGTGTGATGTATATACCGTAGGGAGAAAATGGTTGGTTCATTAGATCATGTTAGTAGTATTGATGGCAAATAGTATTTATAAACTATACCGAAGCTCAATCTCATGATGAATATAACTATTATTAGAAATATTGTATTTTTAGGCCACCCAAGTATTTAACTTACTTTATCAAGGCCATCTGTATATTGAAACTACCTTATTTGCCAACCGATTACAATCTGGTTTCATTTATATCAAGTTCAGCCAAATACATGTCAGATGACTAAATTGCTCAAATTTAAAAAAAAAAAGCCAGTAATTTTCAGTTTTTAAGTCATACCATGTTGGCATCTGATTGAAGTTCATTTTATATCATTTCATAACTTTTAACAGTGTTTTTTGAAGTCAATTGGGTCAAAACAATTACCAAAACCGAACAATTAAACATGAACAGGTTCAACAGAACCAGATGAAAAGAAATAGTTGGCCCGCTTCTTAATTGCTACGCGAATCAAAAGTTAAGGAAAATAAGATACTAAAATGATGTACCTATCCCTATATATAACTAAATAACTTAACCCCCAAGTAAATTTGAATAAGGAAAAACCAAAATTAGGAAACAATTAAACAAATCCAGCATATCTTATAGTAATTCATAGTTGTCGATAGCGAATAGCGGACGATAGCGACAAGCTACCGATACGCTACGTAGCGATAGCGATGAAATAGCGGGCGCTATTTCATGTTTAGCGATACACTAGAAGAAAATTTTAGAGATATTTTATAAGTATATTTTACCAAAAAAACTAAAGAAAATTAAAAAATACAAAAAATTTCGCTATCTGTCGACTGTCGCTATCAACCATATAGCGACATATGAGCGCTACGCTACGCTATTAACAACTATGTAGTAATTGCAAGATTAACCCAACATGTTGTCATCCTCTGTTTTGTTTTTGGACGGTGTGGTCTAAATGAAACCAGATACATACTTGGGTGGCCTTTAAGGTAATATTAATATGTGGGTGGCCTTAGTGAAAAAAGGTGAGTGTGAGTACATGGGTGGTCTTCACATGTACTAACCTTTAGTTTTGAATTGTGTACTCATGTTTCCTTTTGCTGTTGCCTGTTGTTTATTTTATGCTATGGCAATGTCATCTTTTCTTTATTACGATCGTTTAACCAAATGTTGATATTACAGAAATCTGCTCCAAGGCAAATGCCGACCCCACAGGGGGGCTACTCTTCTGCTTACACAGGGTCCGCTGCACCCGCCTCAATGTATGTGGGTGTACCGCCTTATGGTGCATCACTGCTTAATGGAACATCTATGCCGTCTTATGATGCTCCATTGTCTGGTGGTTCTGCTTATAATTACATTTACAACAACCGCCTCGCTGGAGGGAGCCCCTATCGACCTTTGCAATTATCTGGCACACCCCCTTATTCTGGTGGGCCCATCATCATTATTTTTGTTTGCTTTGGTTATTATTATTTTTTTTTCTGTTGCTCAGAAGTTGTTGTCTGCAAGTTATCTTGGGAGTGTCCTTTTAAAGAAAATAAATATTTCATCGTCGGGTTGGTAATTTGTGTTGGGTTCTTCGAGTTGGTGGGCTTGTATAACCAATCCGAACCCAATCCTATTGGCTAATCACGTCAAAAAGTTGAACTCTTAACCGAGTTATGTTTATTAAACGGCCGGGTTGACCTTACGACCTGTTTGTATTATTACTGATTAGTGTCACTGTTACCTATAACTCAACTGGAATAAGGCAATAAAAGTATACAACAAATATTAGAATAAGATAAACTACAAAAGTATAAAATTACTGTCCTTGTTTATAATGTTCTCTTTATTGTTCAGTAGACTTGACACGAATTATTAGATGGCAAGTTCATATTTCATTCCATGATTATTAGCATATTGCCTGGCACTTTATTGGTTCTATCCATCAATGTGTTCTTATTACATCTTGCTCTCACCAATTATACAACTTTTTGTACAGGTGGTATCTATGGTTTACCCCAGCTGATGGAACAATTTGGTTTGCGTTTGCCCATGGGCCAAACTGCTCTGGTATGTGTTCTATCTTGGTAGGATTTTAACTAATTACTATGTAGGTGACTGTTATTATCCATTCACCTTCAACATATACTCCAAACAAGCAACTCATTTTAGTGTAGAAAGAATATATATATTTTTACAAATTCACTTTTAGTTTTATGTTATATTCTATTTGAAATTTGAATTATTAAAATTGTGTGCTGAATAGTTTTACCCAAAAAATCACACAATTTTGGTGTCTTCCTGCATAAATTGTTAATGGTCTAAAGATCATAGCATGTGTTAAGTTGAATGATTGCTTGATGTTTTAAACTCAATAGGGACCACGACCTGGATTTTATTCTGAAGAGACATCTCAAAAGAAAGGTATATTATATCTGACTATTTTATGCTTTGAAGCATATATTACTGTGATGGTGAATTATGGACTGTTTGTCATTGTTTCAAAATTTCAGATGGATCTCGAGAGAACGACTGGGAATGCCCACAATGTGGAAATGTCAATTTTGCTTTTAGAACAGTTTGTAACATGAGGAAATGCAATACACCTAAGCCAGGATCTCAGGTTTGAGATGCTTCCTTAATATGATTTTCATTTTTGGCTCATGGAAGCATTTTGGCCAATTTTTTGTATCGCCTAACTACTGTAATTTATATTTCTTTATGTTATTAAAATGCAGGCTGCACAACTGTCAAAGAGTTCCAGTAAGTACTTAATGTCAAATTGGTTCAAATCGAAAGCGGTTCTAGTAACGGTCCATTAGGACTGGTACGGGTCCTATGCCAGCCAGTCATGGATCATCCTACCCCCATTTCAAGGATCTGGATTTACAGTCCACACTGGTCCAAAATTGAACCGGAATCAGCCTAACACCTTTTTTTAAACCTTTTTCTTTAATACAATTGTTTTTTTTTTCTTGCCCTGTTTTACACCAAATGCCAATTTTATTTTTATATTTACTTTTTCCCGAGTAAAGTTACGTCATAATTTAATACTCTTTTCTTGGTGAAATTTGAATATTGTTGTCATAGTAAAGTACTTGGTGATTATAACATAAATATCTCAATTGAAATTATTGAAATCAGAATTTTCAGATAGAAAATAGATCACATTATGTGGCAAAATGGCTGACCTGGCCTTATTTTTTAAGCCCTAAAAGAAAAGAAAAAAAGGACGAGGCTGCTTGACACCATATGAAGACCCTTTTTTAAGTCAGAGGTCCATTTAGGACTGGTTGTGACTTTTAAGATAGTTTATATATGCACCTATATTTGTTTCAGATAAAGACATGCCCGAGGGAAGCTGGAAGTGTGACAAATGTAACAACATAAACTACCCTTTTCGGACCCAATGTAACAGAAAGAATTGTGGTGCAGACAAACCCGAATCCCAGAATTCACCTCCAGAAGAAGAGAACAATGATCAGGTCTGTTTTGTCAAACGTTCAATCCAATTGTTTTTCTTTTGCTTTAAAGTGTTTTATTGTTGTCTTCTTGGAGCCGTGATGCATGTAAATAAAAAAGTGTTTTTAATCATATACCAATTATATTTCTCACCAGTTTATAATCGTAGTAGTTTGAGAGGATTCACATATGATTTTGTTATATAAACAAACAAAAAAATAATAAAAAATGTTTCTAATCATATACCATGCAAGAGGTTGAGGGTTTGAGTCATGCGGTGGACAATGGTGTAGAATTAGGAGTAGATTAGATTGTTCTTCGGAAAAAAAAAAAAAACTATGTAGATCGACATTTTAGAGATTCTCACATGGTTTACTATGAAGAGGTAAACCAAATATCCAATGATAACAAAAACAGTTATCAAATTAAGCATAAATTAACGTTACAATGTTGATGCCCTGTTTATAGATGAAAGAAACCTACTTCTTTCTCAAGTTATCTTCTTTCTAGAGTTAAATACTTATTAAATGAAAGTGCTAGTTAAAACAATGACTCTCTTTATTGAAGTACATTTTCATCCTTTTTATTGTTCATTAATTTGTATATATCTAATGTTCCAGTGAGTTGGTCAGCTGTTGCTCAGTTTGGGTCGAAAGTCAGTCATGTCTCCGTCTTTGTGTTGCTGCTGGTTATCAAGTTACTCTGGTTTGTGATTCGTGTCGTCAAATTGTGGTCTGTTATATTCAGATTCTTGTGTCGGTTGGGTAAGTGTTCTCGTTTTATTGAATGGGTACTTTGTCATTGACTTGAACATGGTTCTGTGTTTATGAACAATTAGGATTGTGTTTTGATGTCAGACGTGTATCTTAATTAGGTGGGTGAGTGGTATAATATTGATATGGCCAAATTGAATTTCTGGGTTTTGTTTTCCTTTTCTTGGTTTGGTCATTCAAGTCGTGTTGATCAGCCAGCAGTCCCGGTCGAGGTATCTACTTTTTAAGTGTCAACTAATGCTGACGCATCCTTGATGATTCTTATATTTATGCTCATGACTTAGGTAATCATGAGAAGCCCTGAACCTCTTAAACTAGGGTCTTTTTTGTCAAAAAGGCGCACTAGGGAGGACGCCTTAAAATGCAGGCAACTTAATAGAGCGCAAGGGATGCGAGGCAAGCGCCTCAGTCTATCCAAGCGCTGACCCAACAAAATATGGGTCTGAACAGTCTAACAGCAGGCCTACGTTAGTCTGAAATGAGGCACGTGCTTAGCGGCCGTTAGAAGGCCTAAACTAACTTGCGCTTGTGTTGACTTTTATAGCCATCCCATTTCATAAAATTACTTATCGGAACCATATCAAAAGCCAAATGCAGCCTACCCTAGTCTAACCTAAAACAACTTACGCTTCCTTGTTTGACTTTTCTGTGTTTTGTTTTTCATTTTGGGTGTGTGTGTGAGTCTTTTGGGCGTCAACGTGACAAGCAATTCCTTTGCGCATTTGGTGCGTTGCGTTATACCTAGACTAGGGTAGGCTGCACTTGGCTAGTATCGTACCCATTGTTGTAAAAATCGCACCTAGCATCCAATTAGTTGTTGTTCAATCGCTTACCGGAGGTTCGCCTAGGAGTTTTCATCTAATTGTCCCATTAATTATTAGGTGGTCAAAGGTAGAGGTGCACAAACCGGGTTTTTTCAATACCCGATTCCAGTTATAGATCTGGTTTCGGGTATGGTCGGGTATCACTTCTATTGGGATTTGAAAGAACTGGTTCCGGTTCCCGTTCAGGTTCCTAGCATAAAAAAACCATACCTTGTTCTGGGTCGGGTATGGAACCAGTTCTTAAAAACCAGGTACAATAACCAAGTATTAAAAAACCAAGCATACCTAGTATTGGGAAAAAAATGATTCGGGTACTGATAACCTGGTTCAGGGTTGTGTTTTTAACTATTTTAACCCATTTTTCATTTTTTTTTTTTTCGAAAAAAAAAACCATAAACATCAATGTGTAACATTTATATATGTAAGTATGTAACATAAAAATGCATATATATTAGAAACTTGAAGTATTGCTAAAAGCAATAAAATTGAAGATATTTCGGGTATTGAGAAAACTTGGTATCGGGCATTGAAAAAACCCAAGTATGGTTCTAGTTCTAGAATTGGTTCCGGGTATATACGGGTACAGATCGGGTTCGGTTTTAGGTACGGTTTTTGGCATACAAGTATATACCATATGCGTACCTGGCGGTAGGGTTGGGTACGAGTCTGATTCCTATACAACCAGTTATAACTACACCCGGTTTCGGGTTTTTTCTTTCTGGTTTTAGATCCAGTTCTGGTTTTTTGTGCGCCTCTAATCAAAGGGGGTCCTAGGCAATTCTAATCGGCCAAATATCGGTGGTAACCCAGTGATTTTGGTCAGTTTCCGGCCAAACCTTGTCAATTTCAGTGATTAATCCTACTTAAAAATGGGTCGTGGAGGGGTTAAAAGTTGTCTATTTAAAAAATTACAGCGTATATGTGTGCATATATATAACTGAAAGTTTACATATAAAAAATTCAACCAGTCAATTAGTGTAGCGAGTCTTACAACGCTGATCATACCATCATCACTTGTGTATACAATACATACTCTAGCGTTATGCTATGTTACATCTTTCGTCATAATTATATTTTCAGACATCACGGGTGTGGTCTTCAACATTTTTTACTCATAACACGCTTGGTATTTTCTTTACTACATGATGTTAAAATCTTTTTAACTAGTTTAAATTACTGTTATACTCCTTAAAATAAAAATTTAACCTCCGGTCGCTTCCTTTCTCTTGTTAACCAACCCCACACGAGTCCACGGTTAGCGTGATCACTAAACCTGAAGTGAAAAAGCGAACCCACGATCCCCCGTGTTGGCATTTTCATTTGCAGTGACAAGATCACCCTTCTCTTTAAATTGACTATATACTGGAATCAACAGAGTTACACAGAGGGAAACGTTACACAAGTGCGCGACAACCACATTACACAGTATCTTGCTCCATTTCATTAACACCCGAAAAACCCGACACGTTTAGGATATAATTAACCAACTAAATATGACATAATGATTTAAACAATACACTTTTAGTTATCCATAATCATCCACTCCCAAAATCCCCTCCAAGCCTATGCATGCCTGAATCGGATACTTCTTTAGTTTGGAATTCCCAACAGAGTATGTTTCGTGCCTCCATAAATTGACCCGAGCACGACCCATTTTCCCAATCGCTTCTTATGTTGGTTTTTCTTTCTCGAGCAGTCGAGCTTGTGAAAATTGTGATGGTTGAGTATTATTTGTTCCCTACATAAAGTGATCCTGGGTGATCTATCTTTATTCAGTCTAACTCTTGAGAAGTAGGCATAACAATTGGCATCAATTGACAACATTCGACACTAGTAACTATGTTTGAGGCCGGTTTAAGATATCATGTGGTTTCTTGCCTCCGCCAAGGTTGTTCGGCCACTGGTGGGTTGTTTTTAGGACCATAATCATGGTCACCACCATTGTAGCTCTCGAACATAGGAAGTGAAGATGAAGAAACATAGGGACGGTCGTTTATGCATGTACAGCTCTCGGCATAAGTGAAAATGAGTGAACTTGTTACCAAAACAATGGAGACCGTTAGTTAACCAAATTTGAGTTTTAACTTTATTTTACTAATTTCGTGAAAATAACGTTAAAAACGACGGACGGTTAATCATACATCATGTGGTGGCGTTAATAGCCAAAAGACAATTAAAGGGTACATGCACCGATCGGGTTTGTCCCAATTGCTAAGTGTTCTGTGCCTTATGTCCAAGGCTTGATATCAACCCACATCAAGCTGGGGGTCTCACTAGAAGCAGCCTCTCTATTCTTAGGGGTAGAGGTAAGACTGTCTACATCTTATCCTTCTCAGACCCTATCTTAGCTTTGCTATAGGTGTGATTAACTGAGTATGATGATGATGACGACGACTTTGGTTCCTTAGTTCTTGGTTTATATCTTAGGAACCCAAATTAGCTAATTCACCTAATCAGGATCTGAGTCAGTATGTATATCTACACAGCTTGCACAACAACTGTTGACTCACATTATTTGTATAGTAAAGCTTGGGTTTTTCGTATGAGACAAAACTCTTGATGGGTCTAACTCAAGAACATGTTCTACACATAACTCAAGGACCACCCATTATGTAAACTAGTATGTCCAGCCAATCAACTTCTGCCACTATGGTCCACTTGAGTTGGACTACATGTTTATGATATACATGTGATCATGACCCCACAGCTCACTTGCATGTATGCACACATGCATGATGTGTTACTGTATCCCAATGTCTTGTTACTTTCTTTTATAGTTGTGTTGTATTAATACATAGACATTACACATGTAAGTGGCAATACAAAGTTTTGCTAGGAGAGTTGAAACAAGTTGTTTTAGATCTAAAAACAAAGTGTTATTAACTTTGTTTGAATTGCATCGTTAACGTTGATGCGCTAATTACATGCATTGATAGATAGGACAAGATTAACATTTAGAAATGCAGAACAAATACAGGGCATCTCAATGAAGAAAAACACGTGGTTTGTCGAATACTGTCCTAGTTATTAAGGGCATGATTAGGTCTTTACACCAAACCACACTTAAAATCTTGATACAACGTAAAAA
Organism: Ambrosia artemisiifolia; assembly: GCA_032199755.1. NCBI lineage: Eukaryota > Viridiplantae > Streptophyta > Magnoliopsida > Asterales > Asteraceae > Ambrosia > Ambrosia artemisiifolia. Next base: position 62,572,585 of record CM063519.1, read on the forward strand.
AAAAACACGGTTACCTTAAGATCTCAGTCATATGATCTCATCCATTGGGTTGGAATAAAAGCGATCGAATAGTTGAAATTCTTGGACCTGAGTGTTGCCGGCGGCGTTACTAGTTTTGGTGGGTAAGGTAGGAATGTTGGCGTCAGTTGACTGTTGCTCGGTTTGCCAGTAATCAGGTGATGCAAGTGGCATACTTTGGGGAACAGTTTGCAACCCAGGCTGAACCATGAACAGATTGTCAGAGCCCATGGGTTGAGAGTGGTCGAGCCTGATTAAATCGGTCTCATATAGACCCCAGGAATTGTTTGACAGAAGAGAGAGAGCACGTAGTGCATCTACATTCGGAGACAATGACTCCTTAAAACCTGTGTTACAAACAAGCCTTTTAGGAACCCAACTGTTACGTTAAAAATAAAAATAAAAGAATCATGAAGAATATTATTATGGTCACATAATAATAATCATCAAACAGCTAAACAAAGTAAGAAATAAAACAAACCTTGATCAAGAACCTCGGCGCTTGTGCCCTTTGATGGCACTGGTCTACCAAAAGCAATAATAGGCGTGTTGACAGCATTTGGCAACTGTGATACGCCATCAAGGATTCCAGATTGTTTGGTTTTCATCGAGGCTATGGAGTATGTGGAGTTTGATGAGTTCTTCCATGTTGAAGTTACAGCAGGTCTAGATTGAAAACTCAATTGTTGTCCACCTGCATATGCAATATATTCAAAAGATAATACACAAAACAAAACCAGTAATTAGTTGTATATCGGTGGCCTGCTTTTACATTATCCCATAATTAAACATGAAAGTACATACCATAAAATGATGAAGATAGGTCTGCTGAATTAAACTGGATTGTCTCCTGCCGTGGTTTCCGGCGTCTTGCATTATGATCAGAAAGTCGTCTTCGACAGCTGCGTTTCTTCTCATCAAACTCTGCCAAACTGTGAAATCTATGCCAATCATCAAAAAACAATGTATAAGAAAACTGACCAAAACTGTCAAAATACATGGGATAAATCCATTAAAAACTAAGGTAGTGTTAGGGTTGCAGTGAGGGGTAATTCCTGACACGACACAAACAACCCATTCTCAGGTTGGGTTGCCGATATCAGACCAACCACCAGCCTGTTTCCCTAACAACCCGTTTGAATAAACTGGTTTTGTGGGTCATCTGCAGGTTAAACGTGTCATGTTAAGTTAAAAGTTTTTTGACACAACTAATTACGTGGGTCGGTTTCAGGCAACCCACCAACCCTACTTCCAACAGATGAGAATCCCCAAATATCCGAGATGCAACTTTAAACACCATAATAAGCTCACCTGCTGCACTGTTGGCAAAACCGGAGTTCAAGACCAGACACAACTACTTTCGGACATTTGGAATGACTTTCACACACTCTATGTTTCCTATGGTATTCTTTAGCAGACGAAAGATCAAGATCGCATCCTTCAACTTGACAACGTGCAAGCGGCGTACTCTGGCAAGAAGATTTAGCTTTTTTCCCCGTAGACGCTACAGGAATATCCGAAAACGACGATATCTTAGCGTTACTCCTGCTGCCCATATTATTTTCAAAATATGTCCTTTTACCAAGTTTCAAACCCATAAACGGTTCCCCCGAGCAAACTGACGCTTCCAGTAACGAAGACTTCCCATTAACCTCAGCTCCTATAAATTCACCATAAACCAATCTGGACATATTTTTTCCTTCTTTTAACGAAGATCCAGTCGAAGCTGAAATTGAACTTTTTGCAGATGAGTAGTTCGCCGCATCAGAAGCAGACAGGTTAAAAGATTCATTAATGTCTTCTTCCCAGTTTGTTGATTGTAGCTTCTTAGGTTTCCATTCCCATTTTGTATTCCAATCCATGTTAGGAAAATAGTTACTTGGCTTTCTTACATTGAGCGCCTGTCGGTTTTCGATCTGCAACCAATAAAACAAGGTTTTTAAAAACTTAACTGAACCATAAGTACAACTATTGCATCCTTGAAAAATACAGGACTCAATGTATCAATATAGTACAAAGTCTAATAAATGATAACAAACAATACCAACTAATTTAAGAAGAACTGCAATAACTACAAGACCTTACATAACAAAAAGAATCTAAGATAATCTTGTCGGATCCTTCGAATTCGACTCGCATGTAAATTAATATACAACAACTACATGTCTATTCAAAATGAGATAAAGATTGTAAATTTTACCAGAATCCCATTTAGAAGCTGAAAAGAAAAATCAAAGAGATAAAAAGATTTGGTAATTCATCAATCATTATAAGTTTATTACTCTAATAATTGAAATGCATTGGAACAAAGGGTCTACTTTTTATCCAAAGGTAGCAACCATGAGCAAGGTACATGGTTAACTTATCTATTGGATCCTTATCCCTATAACTCACCAACAAAATACACATTTCCTTTTAGGGAAAATCATGATTTTGGTCATTTACTTTTCTAAAAAGCGAAAAAAGCCACGTCACAGAAACCAAGCCCTATCAGGCGACTTTGAAAACCCTCAACTACTAGCGAATCAAAACACGACAAGTGACGTGAAGACCTACGTTTTAAAAAGCGCGCTTAAGCGCGAAGCGTAGTGAGGCGCCAGCTTCTGCACCTTATGTAACCCTAGGCGCACCTTGTACAGAATGCGCAGGAAAAGCGCGTTTTTTTGCCCAAAAAATCCCCTGAGGCGTGCGCTTTTCGTACTAGGGTGTTTTTATGCTTAAAATTGTTATATATGTAGCTATAAGGGTTGTATATTTAAATTAAATCATATATAAACCTTATTTGTATCTATATTTGGGGTAAATGATGCTAAAAACCTACAACATATATAAAAAAAATTATATAATCGTCTTGCGCTTCACGTACGAAAATCCCACCGCTTTTGCGCTTTGCGCCTCGAATTTGGACCTCGTCGCTTTAGTGCGCTTCGCGCTTTTTAAAACCAAGGTAAAGACCCCTCAGACGTCTCTAAAAACCTCAAACGTATGAGGTGGCTATTTCGGCTTTTCAACCAAGTCAAAGGCTATTACGGTGATTTTCCCTATCTTTTAACATGTGAGTATTCTGGGAAACAAATTATATTATATTATAGTTAATAAATAATGATGTCCTGAATAGAAAACTGTTAGGTGTCTGACGTGGAAATGTGATGTTAGTCAGAAAGTAATGAATGATATCTGATTTTCTAATCCCAAATCTAATCACTTGATTATTAATCAGTATTCCAAAAACAATACATTATTATTATTATTTCTATTTAAAGATGAAAAAGGATAATACTTGCTTCACCAAAACAGGAAAAGAGCAGAAATTTGTTGATAGATAGGGTTGGTAAATACCAAGAAAATGAAACAAAAATTAAGAGATAATAATAATAATAATATCTATAAAACTAGATGCAATAAATTTGTGGGTGTAAAAGAAAAAGGAAAGATTGCTGATTTAGGAATAATAATAATAATAATAATAATAATAATAATAATAATAATAATAATAATAATAATAATAATAATATGTATAGAAAAGAAAGATAGAAATTACCGTTAAGAGGTAGCGCCTGCCTGCAACGTTTCAGAAAATGAAGGAAGAAGATTTTAACGTTACTCAATCAGGAAATATTATATATCTATCTATAGGATAGTGTGTGTGAGAGAGAGAGAGAGAGAGAGAGAGAGGAGGGGGAAGAAGACTAGAAGAAAAGCATCATAATAGAATAGAATAAAATTAAAAGTTAAGTTTTTAGTTAGAACTTTGATGGATAACAGTAACAGTCCTCTCAAACCAAATACAATGCATTTTGGTCCCCATCATATTCATAATTTCATATTCATATTCATATTCATATTCATATTCATATTCATACCTACCTCTTGCATAGCCATATTCTGCTTAGCTATGGATTGCATTTTATCCGGTTTGTAGGTTCATAAAACTCGATTCTATTGCTCCTGCTAGAAAATTATCCAAACCGGATTTAATTTAGAGTTCATTACAGTTTTCGTGTCTGTGGTTTGTCCCAACTAACAGGTTCAGCACGAGTATAGCACTATGAGATGACACATGAATTGTTGTTGGAGAGCCATAATTGCAGTAAACCACCGTTTTTGTTCTTCGATTTGGGGATTAGGTTTTTTTTTTTTTTTTAAGCGAGGAAGAAGCAAGGGTTGGTAACCAGACAAAGAGAGGGGTTAAATGAGTATTTTTAAACTTATTACATGAAATGACCATTTTGCACCTGAGGTTAACTGACGTTTTTAACATTATTTGTAAAATGATTCAAATTGGCACCATATGGAAACCATTGGGTTTTCAGTGATAAAAAAACTTTTCCATCTAAAGTGGCATATTAGACCAAACCTTATGGGCCATTTTAGTAGTTTACTCCGACATATATAAAAGTATTGACTTTGGGTTGGGTCAATACATTTATATATGTTTTTAACTTTTTACAATTAAAACATTGAATGGTTCATTTTTGTTTTGCATGTTACAATGCATGTAGTGTTTTGAATTGTTGAAGTGATCTTTCCCACTATTAAGAGATGTGGGGAGTAAGGTTGGCAAAACTATGGGTCAGGTCGGGTTATATAATGGGCCATACCAATTTGTGTCAAATCGAGTATCTATTTTATTTGGGTTAAAACAAGATGCGTTACAAAAAGCTTGTCATGTCTCTGCATCAGAAAGCGTTGTTTGAATGCCTCAAAATAGCGCATGCTCAAGATTTCTTGACTGTCCTTCCTATTGGTGGCTTGGCAACACATGTCAGCCGTTGAATACTGGGCTATCCTTAAATACAGACTCATGATTCTCATGTTTCCAGTTGATGGGCCGTGTCCGGTTTATAAAAAGACATGTTTAGATAAATTTGGGGAGCATGCTCTTCACTGTAAGGAGCTGCCAGGCTTTAAACACAGACATGATTTAGTCAGGGATGATTTTATCGGATGTCTTGCGCGGGGCAGGGATTTCGGCTAGAAAAGAACCCCCGGTTAACTTTTTGACAGACCCACTTGAAGGGCGGCCATCCTAATAGCAGATGTCCTCGTGTTCGGGAGGGCATAGGGAAAACATGCGTGCGTTGATCTCACAGGGGTGTCTCCGTTGGTGGGACTTCAGGATTCTGGGTTTGTGGTAGGGCAAGTTGTCTTGAAAGCAGAATTCAAGAAAGTTGCCAAACATGAAGTTGTCTGTCTAGAGAACTAACACGTCTTTGTGCCATTTGCTTTTGACACATTTGGAGGTCTTGCCCCCAAAGCAATCCGGTTCTTAGAGAGAGTACAAAAGATGGTGCAGGGTAACTCCCCAGTGACCAAAGACCCAAGTTTTATTTTTAATAAAGTAGGTTTTTCTATTCAAAAGGGGTAGCGGTGTAACTTGTAGCCCGTTTAACCGCCACCCACTTGTAAAACTTGTTGGTTTTAATGGATATTTTAATTAAGGCTAAAAAAAGTAATAAATGGAGAAAAGTATCAACATGAAAACACAAATTTTTAAAAGACTAGTAGGAACTCGCGTGTTGCAGCGGAGCTGCACGTTGTTTAGATATTGCATTTGGTTAAGCGCTTCGCTATTGTTTTCTGCTTGATTTGAAGCGTCGTCAAAATGGTGAGGTAAGTAGAGTGACAATCTATGTTGGTTGGTTAGAGTACCTAAGTAACAACATGTTACGTGCGAGCCCCTACGTGTGTGTTAGGTACAAAATTCGTTTATGTGAGCGGAATATTGTAGTGTGAACCTACACGTTGCAACAGAGTCAAGAATTTACAACGACGGGAGTCATCTATGCTCTTTAGCTGAGCAAGATATATCCCGGCATGCCTTAAACACCTATTATATTTGTGTAGTACGAAAGTTGTAAGAACAAAAAACATTGACTTTGTAGGCATAAAGGGATTCCCTATTTGTTAAATAACCAAAATCATTAACTAATTGTCATTACAGCCGCCAAAAGTTAAACAACCAAAATCATTGCAACAAAAGTTAAGTTACAGATAATCCCTTTCTATTCTAGCCTCTCCAGTAGAAACATCGTAGTACCAACTTCTAAAATTTTGCAGGCATGGAGAAGGATGATTTGGGAATCTTAATTCTTCTCACAACTTTTAACCACGAACATCATTCTATCACTATCAAACTTCCAACTTACAATATTTTTGGTTGGGTGTTGCTTTGTGGTTGAAGGTGGTCATGGGGTTGTCCAAAGGTGGTAGTTGTACTCCAGGTTGGAACATAGGTGGTTGTGGTTTTGTTGTTGGACCACCACCACCACCACCACTAGTATTGTTGTTATTATTATTATTATTATTATTATTATTATTAATTAATTAATTTATTTATTTCTACTACATATCATCTAAATTCTCATGCTTTTTTTTCCACATTTAATCAATAGAATAGTTATTTAATTGTTGTATTAAATTTGTCTTGTCAATTTAATAAAATTATAAATATGATATGAAATGACTTTTTTTGCTTATCCAGAACCTATTATATAGTAGTATAGATATGTAGTCGCATCATCATCCACACATCTTGAGCATGAATCAAGACTTACAAAATATAAAAGTAATGCAAAAGTAGTGAAGTTAACATCATCTTTTGTGCTGTTGAAAACCAAAAATGGACAAAATCGGAGGAAGTTGGCTAATTCTTGCACCCATTTGTGACTTGATTTATGATTTAGTAGAAAAAAAATGTGAAAATAGAAAAAAAAAAACAATTAAGGAGGTATAGTGTTGAGATCGAATAAAAAAAAAAGAAAAACAAATTGAGTTAATTTTATCATGACAAGTAAAGAGTTGACGGAGAGGAAGGAAAAACTAAAAAGATGTGCAAGTTTATTTATACGCCAAAATCACGACCCTTAGGTGTTTGGATATATGAAGGTAAAAAGAAACTTCAATTTACATTTACTTTATCCAAATGAAAAAAGGAAGTAACAATCTTATCAATGACAAGAAAAACTTAAAACAAACATAAGGTTATACTGAGCATTTTGAAGATCACAATGAGATTGTTTTATATATAAGTTAATTAATAATTAATAATAATAATTTTTAGTATGTCGGAATGAAAAGGATGTTTAAATGCAAAAACTATAAAGCACACTTAATGGTGACTTCATCAACTTATCTCAATCCCATCCATACATCCATCCACCCACCCACCCACAAAGTTTCTTTTTATTTGCTTCTAGGCCAAGTTTTGTAATTATTTGTATGTATAAATCCCCTTGATCATTTGACTCTTTCATCGACCATTGGATTTAGATATGGCAGATTGGGGACCGATATTTGTATCAGTGTTGCTATTCGCGTTGTTATCGCCAGGGCTGTTGTTTCAAATGCCAGGACATCGTCGTTGCGTGGATTTCTGCTGTTTCCAGACGAGTGGGGTGGCCATACTAGTTCATACAATGTTCTATTTTGCTTTGATCTGCCTATTCACCTTCGCCATTAGAGTCCATGTCTGGCTTGGCTAGCTACGTACCTCAGTTTCCACTTTACTATTTATATGTGTTTTGCTTTCTCTTCTTGTTTCTACTTGTAATCGTAATCCTATGAATGCATATATATATATATATATATATGTATTACTAGCTAGCTATTTGTATTACAAAGATTGAAACATCAAAGATATGTAATGTGTGATCTCGCTCAGTTTAAAAAGACAAAAATAAAAATCATACTTTGGTCAAGTAGAAATGATTGATACTATAATTTTTTGACTTTAGATAAGGGGAGGTTGGTAATAGAGTTGAAGTTGGGACCTTAACTAAATCGAAATGATTGAAACTAGAAATTACGGGTGTTTAGCAACCAAATTCAATTCCGTATCAAATATCCGATTTAAAGTATACACAAATATATTGTTTACTAGCTGATTACCCCGGGGTTAAAAAATATAACCATTCTAATAATACTAATACTAATAGTAATAATTATTACACTTGTAATTAAATAAATAAAAAAATAACCTTGCTATAGGGTGACACCATGTGTTATAGTGTTGCACGATTCTTTCTCCTAGCTTCTCTTGATGAAGTATACATATCTATCATTAGAAGAGTAAAATTCCAATGATAGCATGGCGATTGGGCTGAATTTCAACATCGTAGATAAGAAGCTGGTTTAAAAGAAAAAACATGATTAATGAATAACCTGAACACTTTGTGTTTTTTTCCTGTATGAACGAAACCCCACAAAAAATAGTCGTTTTTTTCTCCGTTTTTTATATAGCACTATGGTACTCGTTGGAAAGATAATAAAACGCTCGTTAATTTGGTGTAATTTTTTTCTTTAAAAAATCTCGTATATAAAAGATATTAACATTTAAAAATTATGGAAGGGAATATGAGAGAGAAAAACTTAAATTTTTTTTAAGTTCTTTTTTCCTAAAATAACTCAATCTCTTTTTGGGTTTTATCTTTTTCTTTTTTTTTTATTCAAAAATCAAAATAATTCAAAATCACTAAAATCATTCAATTATGATGCCACGTGGCAGTTTCATGGAGAGGTTGAATGCACCATTGTACGCCACGTCAGCAACGTTCAATTCTTTTATATATATTATTATAATAGATTATTAGAGTGAATCTGACGGAGAACATAACAATTAGGTTGGTGATTTTAATTTAAATGACTAGGTTTTTATTTAAGTTGATCCAACTAAACTTGGACATCGGTTATATTGGGGTTGTGTTCAACCCTCATAGACAACTTAGCTAAAATTTAAACCAAGCTGGCTTAGCTCGAGCTTAAAATTGAGCTATTTTGCGGCTTGAATTCAACTCGAATAAAATACAAGTCAGCTCAACTCGGCTTGATTTAGCTGAATTCGTTTTTGATCCATATCCATCACCAATACCAAAACAAAAAGTTTTGGTTCGATTAAGTTTTGAACTAGTATATTGATTATTAATGACATGCCCATTAACTAAAAAAATAAAACTAACAGGCCAAAGGGCCCATCGACGCAGCTAAAGAAACGCTAAATAACTTTCTTGAGTTACTCTTCTCTAATTATAAGGGTCCTATTTGGCAATGTTTCTTTAGGCGGGACAACATGTATGTGAGAATTCCAGTTTTCTAATAAACTCTAATATATGGATGTTGGAATACTTACAGTAAAAATGGAGACCGATCAGATTCTGCAAAAAGAAACAAACAGAAAGAAACAAACGGATTAACAGAACCGGGCTTGTGTTTGACACAATTCCCTTAAACAGATTCGTCGTCTGTTCCCAGGGTACACCGGTTCAACAGTGACGGTGCACTGCGGACTATCTCACTTGCCTGAAAAGAAATCGTACTGTTGCCGCTTCTGTGTAGCGAGTTAGTTTTCTGTGAATGTGGTTTTGCTGTGTGTCTTCTTCTGTACAAGAGTATGCAGCCTATTATAACCAAGGAATGAAACTGATGCTGCACCATTAAAACTCGTGATTAAGGGCAGAATAAAGCCACTTAATTACCCATTAACAGCAGCTGAAGACTAGGAGTTGTAACAGTTTCTGGCGTCGTGTCCGCAGATGCGGGCGTCGCGTTGATTCAAGAATTTTTCGAGCCCGAACCCATTTTTTGCACCCCCCCTGCGCGCGGGTAGGAGCTAGAGGATAGTGTAACTTTAACAATTTAAATCTTCCACTCAAGCTTCTCCTTATAAAGCCTTCCAATTTTCATCTCCCAACCAATGTGGGACAAGGCCAACTCACATTCACATAAATAATTTCCAACAATGGATTAAGTAGAAAGGAATGATCATTTCACCTTCATTTTAACACCGTAAACTTTTTAAGTGTCTTAAAATCGTAATAAGATTACCTTTGTTTTGCCTCAAAGAAATGTATTTTAAGATAATATAGATATATGCAATATGAAGAAAACGTGTTTTGATCAATAAAAAGATTGTTAGACTTTGTAAGTGCGTATCCAACATCACTTGTCTTTTCACTTTAAAATTAGAAGCGAACCCTTATTATTGACACTCATAAGTCCCTAACTAAGTTGCAGTTATTGTTCCTCACAAGTCATAACGTACACGTCCTTAAATTATTGCAAGTCTTTTTTTTTTTTTTTTTTGGAAAGTAGTGTTTCAGCGGTAAATCCCGTGTTGCAAAGCGACCACTGCCCAAGATCGAATCCCATATGAACCACACAGGTTTCTCCTTTCAAACCCAACGGTTATTTTTTCGGTGGAACGTGGGAATCGAACCTGAGACCAAACCCGGGCAGGAACCCTCCAAGGAGGTAAACCTTCCCACCTCAAACCAGCTGGGCTGGAGATCATTGGCAATTATTGCAAGTCTTCCTTCACTCGAATCAAATTGCATTACTTATATTATGTTTTTTAGTTCAAGTCAAATCGAATTAAACCAGAATTTGAATTGTCCTTATGAAACGCAGTACAATTTCTTTTTTTTTTGAACGGCAATACGTAGTATAATAAAGTTGTAGTTATATGTAAAGTGAAATACGTGACAAATAACATACTAAAACAATTAATGGTTTGCTTTATCAGATGATTCATTTCCCATTATTGGTGAATATGAATGATCAATTATGACACGGAAAGTAAACACTTTTACGCACCCTTTTTGACTAGATGAACACAGCGAGACACGATTTCCAGCAAAAATAACAAGTAAAAAAAAAAGCAGGAATTCCACAACAAATTTTCATTTCTTTACCGAAAGAAATCGTTTATGCATGCATGAAATTATTAGGCTAAATATCAAAATGGGGTTACCGGGTTCTAAACTATCACAAGAATGACGAACCACTACTTACCATAGGTTCTGTTCTCGATTATATTTTCGGCTTCTGATTGGTACTAAGACTCTACGCCAGTATCATCCCTTGTTGGTAGCCCATATTCGAACTAGCCTGGTCTTGTTCACTCAAGTCCAATAAAAGGGAAATGTATATAAACAAATAATTAGCAATGTTATATAAAAAAATTATACAGGTAAATTAATCAAATTTTATTGTTTATATTTTACATTGCAACAAAACATCATCAATATATTAGCAAGTATCTCTCCATAGTATATTTTGTATACATGTCATTTACTAGAGAGATTTATTTGTTCGTGATTGATACGTAGGCTAGTTTGGTAGGTAGGGACATATATATATTCCGCGTAATAAAGAAGATACTAAAGAAAAACCCAATGACCAATGATGTATAAAATTTCTCCCTCTCATACCAAACCCTAAAAACCGACCCTCACCGCCTCCTCCTCCTCTCTTTGAGTTTCAAGTTCTACGGCAAAGGAAAATTGGGGCTGCATCCACCATCCACGGGTTTTGTTGGAGTTAGATTTGGGCCTATAACACAAAACTTTAGCTTTTCTTGCCGTCAAGACTTGTGTTCTCAGCTGCAAACCCTAATTTCTCCGATCCTAATCCCGTAACGTAGGGCGTTGCTGGAGTAACGATGGCGATAGTGGCAGCAGGACAGCTCAACACAACCGAATCTCCAACCTAGGGTTCTCGGAGCGTTGATTGTTTCAAGAAAGCAGATTGGTGAAGGAACTTATAGGTCAGTCCCTAATAATAAGGCTTACCGGTGTGGTCTCCGTCCCACATTCGTCTCACCTCCGTCCCCGTCCCAAACACCACCCTCCACTCCCGTCCCCATCTCTCGCGTCTCTCCTGGGACATATGGGACGAGTGTTGTGCATTTATTATTATTATTATTATCATTATCATGAACCCAACGGCTAGTAAAAAAAACAAAAAAACATTTTTTCAAACTATAAACAACCACCAATATTATTCATTTTTTTACAAAAAAAACTTTCAAATTCTTAACCAAATCATCTCTAATTTTTTTAAAAAAACCATCATGTTCTATTAAAAAAACCAAACAACGTCTTATCCTAGATTCAACAAGTTTGAATAGATGGTTAATGGATGATATAAGGCTCGCGACAGTCGATCTTTAATTTCTCTAATTGGAGCTTGTTTTGAATACTTGTATGGAATGTTTTTATACCGAATGGGTCGACTAAGAGGTAGAAACATATATATGGTGTCAATCCATGGAATATTCTACTGATTCAAAAGTGGGTTCATTAAAGATTTTGAAAATTTAATGTGGGTCAATAATTGAGACTTTTAAGCCAGTGATTTCAACAAGATTTTGTGCGATTATGACCTAGAAACACATGGATGGGTTCCATTTATGTTTTGTATCAGATTTGGAGATGTAATATCCGGTTTCGTTAACGTGGCCCAAGTCCGGGTCAGGTTTTTGACCCGTTTCGCAATCCGGTTTGTATCGGTTTTATCAGATATGAGTTTCCATTTCACCTCCCTCACCGCCTCCTCCTCCTCTCTTTGAGTTTCGAGTTCTACGGCCAACGAAAATTAGGGCTGCATCCACCATCCACGGGTTTTGTGGGAGTTAGATTTGGGCCTATAACACAAACCTTTAGCTTTTCTTGTCGTCAAGACCTGTGTTCTCAGCTGCAAACCCTAATTTCTCCGATCCTAATCCCGTAACGTAGGACGTTGCTGGAGTAACGATGGCGATAGTTGCAGCAGGACAACTCAACACAACCGAATCTCCAACCTAGGGTTCTCGGAGCGTTGATTGTTTCAAGAAAGCAGATTGGTGAAGGAACTTATAGGTCAATCCCTAATAATAAGGCTTACCGGTGTGGTCTTAGTCCCACATTCGTCTCACCTCCTTCCCCGTCCCAAACACCACCCTCCACTCCCGTCCCAGTCCGCGTCTCTCCTGGGACATATGGGACGAGTGTTATGCATTTATTATTATTATTATTATTATTATTATTATTATTATTATTATTATTATTATTATTATCATCATCATCATGAACCCAACGGCTAGTAAAAATAACAAAAAAAAACATTTTTTTCAAACTATAAACAACCACCAATATTATTCATTTTTTTACAAAAAAACTCTCAAATTCTTAACCAAATCATCTCTAATTTTTTTAAAAAAACCATCATGTTCTCTTAAAAAAGGCCAAACAACGTCTTATCCTGGATTCAGCAACTTTGAATAGATGGTTAATGGATGAAATAAGGCTCGCGACAGTCGATCTTTAATTTCTCTAATTGGAGCTTGTTTTGAATATTTTTATGGAATGTTTTTATACCGAATGGATCGACTAAGAGGTAGGAACGTATATATGGTGTCAATTCATGGAATATTCGACTGATTCAAAAGTGGGTTCATTACAGATTTTGAAAATTTAATGTGGGTCAATAATTTATTCTTTTAAGCCAGTGATTTCAACAAGATTTTGTGCGATTATGACCTAGAAACACATGGATGGCTTCCACTTCTGTTTTGTATTAGATTTGGAGATGTAATATCCGGTTTCGTTAACGTGGCCCAAGTCCGGGTCAGGTTTTTTGACCCGTTTCGCAATCCGGTTTGTATCGGTTTTATCCAATATGAGTTTTTAATAATTTTTTATCAGGTTTTAAGTTTGTCGAGTTATGTTTGACGTGAATTCGCTTAACTTCGGTTATATATGTGTGTATGTTTATATATAAAATGAGTTTTTTTTTATAAAAACAAAAATATGTTTTTCATCAATCATGTTACTTCAAAATTATTGTTTATGGTACTAAAATATTCCCAATTATTTTTGTATAAAATCGCGTATTTCGATTAAAAGAATTCGTACAAAATACACGGTTATTACACTTTCCTATGGGCATGTACAATTGATATGAAAAAATGAGATAGGTTGCATGGGATATTGTTAAAACAACAAAAAAAAAGATGGGGGCTTGGGTATATAAAAGCTATCGGGCGTGAATTTAGCCTTTTTTACTAAGTGGGTGTGGAGGTTCACAAAAGAGAAGGATAGTTTATGGCGTAAAATGGTGGATATGATCCATGACGAGAGGGGTCGTTGGGCATTTCTCCCGATCAAGAGGGCGTCAACAGGATGTTGGAAATCAATCATCTCGGTTCTGGAGAGAGAGTTCGGTTCCAAGGAAGAAATATTCACTCTTTTATTCAAAGGAAGGTTGGGGATGGGATGGAAATCAAGTTTTGGATTGACCATTGGCTTAGGTCAAAAATTCTAAAGGAAAGGTGGCCTTGTCTATTTCAGTTGGAACGGGATAAAAAATGTACATTGGTAGATCATGTGCAACAGGGCGATGGGCTTGTGCGATGTTGGATCAGTTGCTTTTAACAGTTCTTATTTATGAAGACTTGTATAGATCAATCAAAGTATATTTACACAACGGAATTAATACAAGTGTATCAAGTTAAAGATTCACTTTTAACAGGAGTTATGACTCCCCTTCAATCAATGAACTAAGTAGTAAATGAGAATAAAAAAAATAGTAAATGAATGTAACAGTAAATGCTTCAAATGTTTCTCAAATATATTGAAATGGTTAACTACAAAAGTCTTGAAGGATTCGTTGTAAAAAATATTGAGATGAACCGATCTATTTATAGACAGACAATTACATACAAGATTATAATACTGTTAGATAATACTACAACAGACTGTAGTATTGGAACTTGTACAAAGACTTTAAGAAAACTAATATAATACTAAACTACTGAAGTATAAGGGCGGTGGGAAGCTTCTATCAAAACAGCTGATGAGTGACAAACTACTGATGAGTAGTTTGTCTTCAGTAGTTTCTCAGATACTTTGTCTGGTTCGTCTTCAGAACTTATGATCTTTACTCTTCAATACTTGATATCATCATCTTCTTCAGCAGTTTCTATACTTAGAATAATATTGTAGAATAGGATTTAGAATAAGGTATCAAAAGTGCTTTCGTCAATCCTGTTTGTCCTTACAATCTCCCCCTAGATTGATGAAGCAAAAACCTTATCTAATCTTTATTGGCTGTCTTTCTGTGTTCAAGTATTCTCCATATTTCTGCAACCATGGAGACCTTGAGTTGGTGAGCTTGTTGCTCTGTGAGAGATCCTTGTTCAGGTTTAAGATGTTGAATTGTAAGAAGGTCTTTTGATGATAGTTTCTTCAGTTCTTCTATGGTTTTGAAGACCTTACTTGAACGATCTCTTCTTGTCACCATCACTGAGTTTGTATCAGTGAAGGACCATTTCACTATATTTACTTTAGATTGGTCAAAGTCTAAAGTATAAGGGACAATGCCCTTTTCTTGGTTTGTACCTGATTGTGGAGTTTCTTCTATTTTAGCAACACCAGGCAGATCACTAGGGGTTGGAATGTGATGTTCAGTGATTACCTTTGTATGCTGTTTTTCTATTATGGCTTGTTGTAGTTGATAGGCAAAGGTAGAATGATCCCTGAATTGTGTGAGTAGAGGCTTCTCTTCAATAACAAAATCATCTTGCACAATTATTTTTCCTTCTAGCAAGACCATTTTGAAATATGTTTTGACTTGTACCTCTGGCTTCTTCTTGGCAGCAGTAGGCCTCGGGGGTTTCTTTGAATGATCAGAAGTTAAAACTACTGAAGGTTGTGAAACCTCAGAAGTTTTAAACTTCTTTGGATTAGCTTGTTGTAGGGCCTTGAATTTTTTGTAAGTGTCTAGAAGAGTATCTTCCTTCCACTTTGACAGTTGAGTCTTTGAACCATAATCATTGTCTGCCAGTTCTTGTATGATTTGGGCTCTCTTCATCTTTCTTTCTTTCTCTGTGACAAGCCTGTCAGATACAAGTTGTGCCCTGCTTGTAAGTTCTATGGTTGAGAGTCCCTTGAGTGAGTGTTTCTTTGTCTTGCCGTGTTTGCAGATGTAATTCATCAATTGTTGTCTCTTATCTTCTTCAGCAATTCTGTCTTGTTCTTCTAACTCACTCAGTTTTTGTTCATAAGCTCTTTAGTTATCATTAAAGCTTAAGCCATCCCTTGCTTCTAGGCTATTCCAGGCCTTATCTTCCATAGCCTTCTTCTTTGCTGCAAGTAAACTCTGCTCAATCTGTTTTTTGGAAAATGATATAGGAGTAGGGTTTAACACAACTTTTGGAGTGGGAATAGGATTTGGAACATTAGCTGGAGTTGGTTCAGTTGCCTTAGAAACTTCTTCTGTTTGAGTATTGGGAATGTCAACTACTGAAGGGTTGATCTGATCATTAACTACTGAATGATTGTCTTCAGTACTTCTTGGAAGGTCTTCAACAGTTTCTCTAATAATGCCTTGGGAGGCCTTTTCAGCTTTTTCTCTAAGGAGACTTTCTTCTTTTTCATACCAATCTTGTCTTTCTTTCAAGGCAATTTCTTGTCTTGTCTTGGCAGTCTCTTTTTGGGCATCCTTGAGATGTTGTGCCTCTCTAGCCTTTTTAGTAGCTTCAAGAGAAACAACTTCAGGTTCCTTTGACTTCTCCCCCTTTTTGGCTTCATCCACTTCTGGAAACCAAGGAGCAGGAGGTGTCACACCAGTTAAGTGAGCAAGTTGTCTTCTGTTATCTTCTATTCTTCTTGACAACTCTCCCTGTCTGTGATCAATTGCATTATCAATCATCTCCAATTAAGTTCTATTCTTTAAATCCATAGCAGTCATAAATGTTTGAAGATGAGAGGATATCAGTTGGTGGACCATCTGGTATAAGGGACCTTCTGGGCTGCATAGGTGGTTCAAGTCTATGCTTGATGACCCAGAGAATTGAGTAGGCTTTTGAGAGTGTGAAGGGTGAGTTTTGGGGTGATCCTCACTGTGAAATGGGGACGTCATCAAGTGGTCTTTAACCTGATCCTTTGTGACTGACTCTTTGAGTACAGAGACATTGGATTCATGTTGTGGAACAGTTGAATCATCATCCAAACTAATGGAATCATCTGAATCCCTGGTGACATCATCAATGATGAAGTCATCAGTTATATCATGAGCTAGGCCCAACCTAGTTTTCTCATGAACCTCTTTGTCTTGGTACTGAGGTTTTCCTACTTCAGGCATAAAGCCTTAATCAGTAGTTGCCACATCTAAGGTCTTAGCTATGGTACTACTGTCCTCAAATCCACCACTGGATGGTATATGAGTAGTAGAAGCCTTAAATGTACCTAAGGTAACTATGTTTGGGCTTAGAGACATTGGTTCATCCTCATCTCTTGGGTTAGGGCTAGTAACATCCACATCCATGTCTGTTTCTGTGGTTTTATCCCCTGTTTTATGTGGTTGTTGGGGATTGACATGACCAGATGGGATTGTTTCTTTCAGCCCAGAGAGAAGTTTGGCAATTTCTATTGTTGTGTGTGATGTTTCTGGTTCAACATTTTTGGGATCAGTAGTTTTGGGTAAGGGGTCAACAGTTTCAAAGGAAGGGTCAGTAGTTATTGTCTTTTTGGTTTTCTTCCTTTGAAATAAAATGGTAATTGGTGCTCTTTAGGGGGTGTGAGATGGATGAGACTGAGAGGATGTTTTAGTCACATCTTTAATAAGTGCGGAGTGCACATCAGCAGATTCAGGCATCTCAACTTCCTGAATTGCTTTTCTTTTTGGGTTGGTGGGTTTTGATTTTTGTTGTTTGGGTTTCTTGGCTTTTTAAGGAGAGGGTTTGGAAAATATGTGGGTTCCATGGGGACTGTTTCTTGTTCCCCTTGGTCATCATATGGCAAAAGTGCCGGTTTATTATGCCTTGAGAATACTTGTGAGGTCAATGGATTTAATTTTGTAGACTCACTAACAAGTACTCCCTCACCAAGTTCCTTTATTATGCATTGCATAATGAACCTTGGGTACAACAAAAATTTCTTTTTGGAATTTTGGTGATGCAACACCAACTCATTAAAGAAAACATTTGATGCCTTAAAAGTAGTTTCATTCACAATGGAATGAAAAATAGGTTGAAAAGTAGAAGGCATCTGATCATATGATCCAGTTTTGGGACTTAAACACATGCTTATATAATGAAACAAAAGTTTGTATTTTGGATCAAACTATTTCTTATAAACTGTAGCATGTGATAAAGTACCTTGGTAACCACACTCAGTCATGGTTAAGTGAATATCGGCACTAGGAATGTGTTCTGGTGTTTCAGCATCATCAAGTCCAAGTCTTATTCCCAGAGATTTAGGTGTGATTGCCATCATTTTCCCTTGGATGGTTGACTTGAGGGAAATAACTCTATTATTCACTGTGACTGCCTCGGTGTTTGCCCAAAACTCATTTAGAGTTTGAATGTGGATTGGAGGGTCAACAGTGAAAGCTATGTAGTACTAGGATTTGACGACTAAATCAATGATTTCGTTGTATTGGGACCAGGCAGAGTCTTTAACGAAGTAGCCTCTTTGATTATGTCCATGTTTTAAAACGAGAGCCATCGTGTGTTTGATCGAACAACATTTTTAGGTTAGAGTGGGGTTTTTGAGTTTGCTTTGAGAGAGAAAGAGGGAATTTTGCTTTTTGAAAGGATAAGTATGAGAAAAAGGTGTTTATCAGAAGTTTATAACCGCCTAGGTCAAACTTCTGAAATGGGAAAAGTCTGATTTACCCTTTTTGACCAAACTGCTGATGAAACAAAATTCTTCATCAGTAGTTCCCATTTTCTCATCAGTAGTTTGTAAGCAACTGATGAGAATAAGTTTTAAAACACATTTATAACTTCTGAAAATTATCAGTACTTATTCAATTTCTGAAAATATCCCCATTCTAATGTTTTTGTACATCAGTAGTTTCTCTCTCTTTTTATTGGTCATCAGAGGTTTTAGACAGATTAGTAAACAGGTAAGTGAAAGTAAAATATTTACAGAAAAATGAAAACACTTACAAAATTTACTCATAATTTAGCATCCCAAGCATGGATACTAACCTTTGAAATGTTGATGTGTCAAGAGGTTTGGTGAACACATCAGCTATTTGATTAGCTGTTGTCACAGGTTTTACCTCAATCTTGCCTTTTTCATAGCAATCCCTGATGAAATGATACTTGATTTCTATGTGTTTTGTATTTGAGAATTGAACATGGTTTTGAATGATGCTAATGGCAGATTTTCTGTCTACTAATATGTGAATGATGCTTCAGCAGTTGATGTTGCCACAGATGTTTGCTTCTTTGATTGCCAGGACACCAGACAGTTTCCTAACAATTGACAACCACCAAATTTTGATTTTCTTGACATTTTACACCCTGCATAGTCACTATCTAAAAAAGCTGTTAACTTGGTATTGCTTGAAGCAGGATACCAAATTCCTAATGTAGGAGTTCCTTTCAGATATCTGAAAATTCTTTTGACAACAATCAGGTGTGATTTCTTTGGAGCTGATGGATATCTAGCACAGACACAAGTTGAAAACATAATATATGGTCTAGAAGCAGTTAGATAAAGAAGGGAACCTATCATACATCTATACATGGTTTGATCAACCTGTTTTCCTTGATCATCTGGTTCAACTTGTGTGGTTGGGGTCATGAGAGTGGAACATGATTTACTGTCTTGTAAAGAAAATTTATTCAATAATTCTTTAACATATTTGGATTGATGTATAAAAGTTCCATTTGATTGTTGTTTGATCATTTGCAGTCCCAAAAAGTACTGCAGCTCTCCCATGGTACTCATTTCAAATTTTGATTGCATGAGTTTCTTAAATTCATCACACAGCTTTGTATTTGTTGAACCAAAAATGATATCATCAACATAAATTTGAATAAGTAGGATGTGATTTCCAACATGTTTAATGAAAAGTGTTTTATCAATGGAACCTCTTGTGAAGTGATTTTTAAGTAAAAAGATGGAAAGTGTTTCATACCAAGCTCTGGGAGCTTGTTTTAGCCCACAAAGAGCCTTGTCAAGTTTGTACACCCAATCAGGATGAGCAGGATCCTCAAACCCAGGTGGCTGACAAACATACCCTTCCTCTTTTATTTTTCCATATAAAAATGCACTCTTAACATCCATTTGAAAAACTTTAATTTTGTTGGAAATTGCATAAGCCAAAAATAACCTGATGGCTTCAAGCCTTGCAACTGGAGCAAAGGTTTCATCATAGTCAATTCCTTCTTCTTGAGAAAAACCTTGTACCACCAGTCTTGCCTTGTTTTTACTAATCATACCAACCTCATCTTGTTTATTTCTGAAAACCCATCTTGTGCCAATTGGTAGATTGTTTGGAGCTAAGGAACAGATTTCCCAGACTTGTTGCTTCTTGAATTGCAGCAACTCATTTTGCATAGCTTGAACCCAAATGTTGTCTTTGAGGGCTTCCTGATATTTCTTTGGTTCCAACTGAGAAATGAATGCTGAGAAAAAGCAGAAGTTGGAAAGTTGGTTTCTTGTGAGTACCCCTGATGCAATATCACCCATGATTTGATCCAATGGATGATCTTTGTGTTCAATCAGTTGTTGTAGACCTGTGATTGGATTAGGCTCTTGAACTTCTTCAAACAAACCACTGAAGTCAATAATGTCTGAATCAACTCTTTGAATGGTTTCAACAGTTGTGGGAGCTAAATCAGTAGTTTGAGTTTGTTCATCAGCAGTTGTTGAAGTAGAAGTTTGTGAAACTTCTGATGGTTTGAAAGTTGATTTAATGACTGTATTTGGAGTCCGTGATGGAGGACCATCATCATCAAATCCTTGATCACCATAATAAGTAGGTTTGGATGAAGTAATAGTCTTTTCAGGTCCGAAATTAAAACTGTCAAGGTCAAAAAGTTCAGCAGGATGTGCTAGAATGAGAGTGTGTTTTGACTCATTGAACTTGACATTCAGTGTTTCTTCAACTATCTTGGTTCTGGAATTGAATACCTTGTAGGCTTTTCTAGTGGAAGAATAACCAAGAAAATAACCTGAATCAACTTTTGCAGCAAACTTTGAAATAGAGTGTTTGATGTTAAGAATAAAACATTGACATTCAAAAGCCCTGAAAAAGGAGATAAGGGGCTTAATGCTATGAAGAACTTCATAAGCAGTCTTGGAATGTCTTTTGTTGACAAGGACTCTATTTGAACATAGCAAGCAGTGTTGACTGCTTCAGCCCAGAAATAAAGAGGTAGGCCTGAATCAGCTAACATTGTTCTTGCTGCTTCAATCAATGTTCTGTTCTTCCTTTCTACCACACCATTTTGTTCAGGAGTTCTGGGAATGCTAAACTGTCTAACAATCCCTTTAGACAGGCAGAATTCATCCAGATTTTTGCTCCTGAACTCTGTCCCATTGTTACTTCTTATGACTTTGACAGAGAGAGAGTATTGTTTCTCTACTTGTAGAATGAAAAAATTGGTAATATCAACTGCCTCATCCTTGGAATATAAGAAGAAGACCCATGTGAATCTAGAGTAGTCATCATTGATGACCAAGCAGTACTTCTTCTTACCAAGGCTCATGATTTTAACTGGTCCAAATAAGTCCATGTGGAGTAGTTGAAGACATGCGGTTGTTTTTTATTCTTCAATAGACTTATTGGAGGACTTATGCTGTTTACCCTTAAGACAGGACACACAGTGCTCTTTACACTGGTATTCCTTCAAGGGTAGACCTCTGACCAAGCCCATTTTTGTGACTTTATTTATGGTTTTAGAGTTCACATGACCAAGTCTCCTATGCCAGAGATCAGTTTCAGAATCTTTTGGCTATTAGCAAAGTATGGTCTTTAATTATCTTCTCTATCAACTTTTGGCCTTCTGGTGAGATAATATTGCAAGCAGTTTTGGTGAAAAAGGAAGAACATCCTTTATCACACATTTGAGAGACACTTAGCAAGTTGTACTCCAAATTTTCAACCAGATTGACCTTATCAAACTATACTTTTCCAGAGGATACATTGCCTCCACTATCAACATACCAAATGCTATTTAGACCTCTGGAGACCCTCTGCAGAAATAGCAAATTAGTTAGATTTAGGAACCCAAGCCAATTTGGCTTTGGGCTTGCTCTTGAGAATAGGAACAGTTTGTTGTGGACCATTTTTAGAAATCCATGTCTTTTTGGCAATGGATTTATCTTTAAGAGTAATGGTGGAACCCTGTTGAGGTTCACCATCAACTTTGGTCATCAGAAGTTTAATCATGTTTATCAATTCTTTAACTCAGTAATTTGTGAAACTACTGAAGGTTTTGATCTAACTTCTGAAGAAGAATTTTGAGAAAAAGACTTTGGTTGAGAATTAGTCTTTTTCTGAGAAAAGGTGTTACTTGGTTGTTGTTTGTTGTTTGTTGGGATAGAAAGTTTCTTCAAAATCTTGTTTGATTTGTTTTCCCACAACCAGTTGCAAAAGTTTCTTATTATACTGATTTCCTTTTCTGTATCTACAAAATTCCGTTTTGTGGTTGAACAGACCACAAATTTCACATTCTTTTGCCTTCTCCTTCCTTTTAAATTCATCATGAGATGTGGAAGGCGAATTACTGACAGGTTTTAGTGTCTTGAATTAGGTCATCGGTAGTTTTCAGGTTCTCAACTCCTGATGTAGATGAAACTACTGATGGCTTAATGTCAGCATTGTTAACTTCTGCAGAACTTTCATTTTCAATTTTGAGAAAGTTCTGATGAAAAGATGTGCAGTCTTTTATATCAGAAGCTTGTTTTTCAACTATTTTACTCCCATCATCAGCAGTTTTGGGAGTAAAATTAGTTGGTGTTTCAGTATGATTGTACCCAATGCCAAACTTAACATTTGATGCAGTTTGTTTGTTAAGCAGCATTTGGTAACCTCTACATGACTTAACCCAATTTTCACAATCAACCTTGGTGTCAGCAAGCTCTTTTTTCTGACATTTCCTAGGTCTTCTGTCATGATTTTAATATGTGCTTGACTTCGAAGCAAGTTTTATTTCGAAATCACATTTTATTTGTGTGTATTTTCATTCAGAGTCATTGGCTTTGCCTTTGCCTTGTAGATGCACATTGGTCTCTCTTATTAAAGCGAATGATTCTTTGCATGATTTTGAGCAAAGTTTTAAAAGAGACTATTTTGATACATGAGATAAGGCAAAGTTAGAGGAGCATCCCTCAAAAGCCATTAAGGCAAAGTTCTTTCTGCCATTATCAGATTCTCCCCAGTTGATGTCATAGACTTTGTTATCTGCATCTTGACTGCATTCAAATGTATCAAAAGGAAGAATGCTCCAATCAACATACCCGGAAGTGAATAAGCTTTGTTGAGAGGGTTGTTGATGTTGTGGAGGTTGAGCAGCTGGATTGGAAGACATTTGTTGTTGGCCCTGTTGTTGGGCATGCATTTGAACATATTGTATCAGAGGCACATATTGGATTTGTGGAGCTTGTGCCTGTACAAAATGTGCACCTCTTTGTGTTCCAAAATTCCTATTATAACTGGAGTTTTATTGATTTCCAGACTGTGGTTGGTTAAAGCTAGAGCTTCTACACTCTCTAGAAAAGTGTCCCAACTTCTGACACTTGTGACATCTAAGTTTAGATTTGTCAAAACCAACTTTTGTTGAGTTGTTCAGTCCTGGAAATTTCCTTCCCGACCTTTTGTAAAATTTGTTAGTTTTAATATTTAACATGGCCAGTTGGTGTAGTATGTCCATTTCTTTTAAGTCATCACTACTGAAATTTATTAAATCATCCATTATAAAACACATGTTATCAAAAGTTTGACTATTTTCTTCATTGTCATAAGCTGGATATGACCTTTCTGATAAGATCCCAACAGTTATGTCAATGTGGTTAAAAGATCCAAAATAATTTAAACAAGTTGGTTAGTCTTGTCCTAAAAGAGTTGTACTACATGGAACATAGTCATCACCAGTTTTACCAGAATTTTGTAACTTTTTCTTTTGATTAATTTCTCTTTCAAAAGTTAATAATCTCCCATGTAATTTTGTGAGTGTAAAGGAGTCAAAATCTGGTCCTGACCTGAGAACTATAGAATAAGTTTCCCATTTTTTTGGTAAAGACCTTAAAAATCTATGAAGCATAGATGAATTTGTGTAGGTCTGACCATTTAACTTTAACTCGGAAATTAATGAAGAGAATCTTTCAAATTGTTGTGTTAAAGTCTCTCCATTAACATGAGTAAAGGTTTCATATTGTTGAGCTAGAATTTCTCTGGTGTTGGCAATCACCTAATCAGTTCCCCCAAACTGTTCTTTGAGGCAATCCCACAGCTCTTTGGCACTTTCACAGTGTAAAAGTCCAGCATATATTTCATTTGGGAGAGCCATTGCCAACATTGAGAATGCCTTAGCATCTAGACCAAGTTTTAGGAAATCTTCATCAGTGTAGTCTTTTGGTTCTTTTGGAATTTCTACTTTAGTTTCAAGATTTACATTTACTGGTATATGGGGTCCATACATGACAGACTTCCAACAGCCAATATTTTGTTGTGATAAGGTATGTGCCATACTCCTTTGCCAGATATTATATTCACTTCTAACTAGCATAGGAGGCTTGTTGACAGATCCAGTATTATGAGGATCCATTTTTAAGAAATATGATTTGTCAAGATTTTCTTAAAGTGATGGATGTTTTGAAAAAGTGAACTTTTATCCTTTATTGAATATCAATAAGAGCCTGTGTCTGATTCTCAATTTTTTAGATTGATATTTGATCAAATAAACCAGATGCTCTGATACCAATTGTTGGATCAATTTCTTTTAATAGTTCTTATTTATGAACACTTGTATAGATCTATCAAAGTATATTTGCACAGCACAATTAATACAAATGTATTAAGTTAAAGATTCACTTTTAACAGGAGTTATGACTCCCCCTCAATCAATGAACTAAGTAGTAAATGAGAATAAAAAAACAGTAAATTAATATAACAGTAAATGCTTCAAATGATTCTCAAATATATTGAAATGGTTAACTACAAAAGTCTTGAAGGATTCGTTGTCAAAAATAGTGGGATGAACTCATCTATTTATAGACAGAAAATTACATACAAGTTGAGTACATAAAAGATAATAATACTGTTAGATAATACTACAACAGGCTGTAGTATTGGAACTTGTACAAAGACTTTAAGAAAACTAATATAATACTAAACTACTGACGTATAAGGGTGGTGGGAAGCTTCTATCAAAACAGCTGATGAGTGACAAACTACTGATGAGTAGTTTGTCTTCAGTAGTTCCTCAAAGACTTTGTCTGGTTCGTCTTCAGAACTTCTGATCTTTACTCTTCAGTACTTGATATAATCTTCTTCAGTACTTGTAATCTTCTTCTTCAGCAGTTTCTATACTTAGAATAATATTGCAGAATATGATTTCGACAAAGGTATCAAAAGTGGTTTCGTCAATCCTCTTTGTCCTTACATGCGACTTACTCCAAGTTGGAGTAGGGGTCCAAGAAAAGTCGAAGAACTATCAGAGATGCAAGACTTGCTATATATGCTTCAAGACTTTTCTTTTTTAGGTTCAAAGGATAAAAGGAGCTAGGATATTGAAGATCGAGAACCATTCTCGGTGGTGAGTGTAAAGAAATTACTACGAGATGGAAGGGTCACACCCTCAAATTCCATTGGTGGGGTTTTACCGCGAGACGCATGACATACCAGGATCCAAGTCAACGGTTCACAATAAACGACAACTATGTGATATGAAAACAATGTCATAAAAGCAAACCCAAGAGTTTAAAACTTTACACAATCCAAACAACCACAACGGAAGCAAGTTAAAGTTCACAAATCATAATCCAAAAATAATAGTTCAAAACATAAAAGTTCACAAATCATAATCCAAAAGTAATAGTTCAAAACATAAAAGTACCGATTGACCATGCATGACATAATGAGACTCAGTGCGAATCCAGTTCGCCTATTCTTGCTTCTACCTTAGCTACGTGAGAAAACATGCAATGTTAGTCAACACATAAAGTGTCGGTGAGTCACAGAGTTTTAAGTTTGCAAAAGTAAGTAACGTTCGTAAAACCATACCCAACAATCCTTACATCTATACCTGATGGTAGCTAGACATCGTTACATGATACCAAAGTGTCGTGAACCAATGCTGAACGTTAGTATGCCTGAATACCCGCCACCGGACATCACTTGGTGTCATAAGTTAGATAGGTCAAATATGCACCCGTCTGACCTCTAGCCGACCCGAGTGGGGCTTGCCGGGCCCAATAGATCTATTAACACTTTCCCCGCTATGTATCCACATATTAATGGTTCACAAAGTTAGGAGGACTTTAATGATGTAATGTCACTTAGTACCCATGTGATATAATGTAATATGTTGGTCTAAAAGTTCATACCGCATGTGTCTCCCCCAAATATGAAAACAGTAAAATGTGGGGCTGTGACACTCACCTTAGGTTGCGTCTTCTCAAAAATAGAATAACCGACAACAAATTGATAGCCCCAACTACCGGCGACCTATCATAAAGTTTGTATAAGTGTTTTGACTAGTAACCGTAGGTTAACTAGTCCCCGATTGTCCTGATCATGACTATGTATGTTTGAAAATGTGTTTGAATGTTGACCCGACACACAAGATAGACTCGACATCCCGTTGGTGACCCGTCACACCAGTTGATCAAGTACATATAGTTCACATACAAGGATTGCAAATAAAACACTTAGTTTATAACAAATTTTCATTTTTGCAGTCAAAGGGTCGAATGAAAGTTTGTAAATTTGGTTCGTGTTAACATGTGGGTCGAATGGGTTTTCAGAAGTTTGGTTCGACCCTTTGTAGGGTCGAATGGGATTTCTGGTTCGACCCTCAGCATGTTGAACCCATTAAATGGACAAAATCCCATCAAACCTGATCGAAACCTTCACGAAATACGACAAAACGCAACAGTCAACTATATCTATACTATCCTCATGTAACCCTATGAATCATACTCATAAACACGTCCATTTCATGTATTGATTTATAATTTACCCAAAATAGCAAATTATGGAAATGTCACATCAATTGCATGAAAACCTTACCTAAAATGGAAACTATCAAAACATCATCATGTACAAATTAATATGCACAGATTAAATGTGTACAAGTGAACCTTCAATCATATCATCATCATTTATTAACAAGAACAAACCCTAGATCTAGAATAAAATCCCCAAAATGGGTGAAAATCCAATAAACATCAAGTAGCTAGACATCAAAACTCCCATAAATCATGTTCCAAATCCACCATAAATCATCTACATAACCTTTATGCATCATTTCTTATCATATGACACATAAACAATTCATCAAACATCATTAAGATTCGGGTTTTTTTTAAGAAAACTCATTATTCATGTATAGATTTTGTTTAGAAAGATGTTAGAAAGGTTTTTATCCATATGAAAACTTATTTGTATCGGATCTGGACACTTAGGGTTTTATAAAAACGTATGAAATTTAGTTAAAAAGGGTTTAGATGATGAACATACCTTGAATCTTCACTTGTTTGGATTATAGAACGTGTTTTAGCTTTAAGATCTGAAAAACGAGGGCAAAAACTCCTGTCTACAGGTTTGGGGTTGAGAGGGAGCACTTGGAGGCGAGTTAGGGTTGTGAAATGATGAAAATGTGGCAAAGTGCTGTATTTATACCCAGGTTTGGTTCACCCTATCTTGTGGTCGAACCAGATTATTAAAGTTTTGTTCGAACCTATGGAATCTCATTCGATCCTCCTTAAGGTCGAATGAAACTTTGGTTTCCATGTTTGATCCTTCAATTCACAATCTTGCCATTTTAACACATGTTAACACATCTTAACACATAAATATGCATTTTTAACCTATGTTAACATACCAAATCACGTAAACATGCATTCAGAAGTTGTACATCATTCATAGAACATTCAGTACTTGATAACTCAATCCAACTATGTAATTTCACCAACAACGGGACTTAAGACTCATGTGTGCGTGTGTTTCCCCCAATGATTCCCCGAACCATTGAACCCTGGACAATACGTAAGTGTAAATCAACTCCTGATGATTCCCCAATTCATCGCACCGACTCAACTAACCCAGTTAAGTATGTTAAGTAAATGTTTTCGCTAAGCTAGACTTATATGTTTGTAAAAGTATTAACCTGAGTTTGTTGGGTGTCACATCATCCCTCTGTTGAAAGAATTTTCGTCCCAAAAATTGTACGAAGTCGAAAAGGAAGAGACGAAAAGAATGAAAAATTTCCGGTTGCTACTTCACCCCCCTGTTGAAAGGAAATTCGCCTCGAAATTCACTCAGCTTCAACAGTAGAAGGTGCTGGTTTAGGTGCGCGCTTAGGAAATAAATGAGGATACTTAGACTTCATCTTATCCTCTCGTTCCCACGTGAACTCCGGTCCACGATTTGAATTCCAACGAATTTTAACAATGCGGATTTTACTCCGACGAAGGTTACGAATCGTATAATCTATAATTTCAACCGGTTCCTCCATGATACGCAGTCGATCATCAACCTTGATCTCCTCAAGAGGAACAATGAGAGATTCATCAGCCAAACACTTCTTCAGTAGAAACATGGAAGACATTATGAACACTACTGAGCTCAGCTGGCACGTCAAGTTTGTATGCCACCGGTCCAATTCATTCCAGAATTGCGAACGGTCCGACATAACGAGGATTCAGTTTGCCACAATTCCCAAACCGTATAACGCCCTTCCATGGAGAAACTTTCAAAAGGACCCTGTTGCTAACCTGGAATTCCAAAGGTTTGCACCGGCGATCAGCATAGCTTTTTTGACAATCCCGAGCTGCTGCCATATGATTGCAAATCTGTAGGATCTTCTCAAAAGTCTTGAACATAAGTTCCGGACCAGTGAGTTGACTCTCATCCACTTCAGCCCAACAAAGAGGAGACCGACATTTCCGTCCGTAAAGAGCCTCGAACGGACCTGGCTTAATGCTAGAATGCTAGTTGTTTTTGTAAGAGAACTCCACCAACGGTAGATGACTCTCCCAACCTTTGCCAAAATCGATAACACATGCCCGAAGCATATCTTCTAGCGTTTGGATTTTCCGCTCACTTTGACCATCGGTTTGCGGATGATAAGCCGTACTCATATCCAACTGAGTACCCAATGCTTTATGTAGAGCCTTTCGAAAAAAACGAGAATCACGATCAGAGATGATAGAAATAGGCACCACGTGCCGAGAGACCACTTTCTTAAGATAGATGCGAGCTAACCGCTCCAAACTGTGACTTTCCTTAATAGCCAAGAAGTGTGCAGATTTCGTCAACCGATCGACAATCACCCAAATTGTATCACAACCACTTGGTTATCTCATAAGCTTGGTTACAAAATCCATCGTAATTCATTTCCACTTTCATTCAGGAATCTTAGGTTGCTGAAAAAGACTAGACGACTTCTGATACTCGACCTTGACTTTAGCACAAGTCAAACATCTGCTCACATATGAAGCTATATCAGCCTTCATGTTTGGCCACCAATAACATATCTTCAAATCCTGATACATCTAACCGAAACCAGGATGAACAGAATACCGGGATTTGTGAGCTTCATCTAAAACAAGCTCTCGAAAACCCCCAAATAATGGAACCCAAACTCGTCCTGCAATATAATGTAGGCCATCAGACCTAAGATCAAGATGCTTATCAGCACTATGCATGGTTTTAGCTTTAAGGTTTTCCTCCTTCAAAGCTTCCTGCTAGGGCTGCAAATGAACCGGACGAACACGAACAAGGCCTTGTTCGTGTTCGTTTGTTAAGGAATATATGTGTTCACGAATAGTTCACGAACACTTACCGAATGAGATTTTCTGTTCGTATTTGTTTGTTAAGAAAATGCTCTTGTTCGTGTTCGTTTGTTAATTTGTTCATGAACGCACACGAACACAAACAGACATCCATGAACACAAATTGACACAAACGGACACAAATAAGTGTTCATGAACGAAAATAAGCACAAACTGACATATATTAACTTTCGAATAAGATCAATTTCACATATATTAAGACAGTATCTAGAACCACCCAAAATATAACCTAGTTATACAAACATACTTGATTCTCAACATAATATTGGTAAACGCAGTAAAATAGTGTCTCAAAAAACTAAGTTTGCATCTTAAACTTGAAGTCTTCCATAATCAACCGAAAATAAACTTGAAGACATCAAACGAACATAAACGAACACGTTACCGAACGTTCACGAACATAAACGAACGAACGCGGCCTATGTTCGTGTTCGTTTGTTTAACCAAACGAACACAAACGAACTTCCCGCCGAACGGTTCATGAACTGTTCGCTGAAAGTTCAGTTCGTTTGCAGCCC
Source organism: Ambrosia artemisiifolia (assembly GCA_032199755.1). Lineage (NCBI taxonomy): Eukaryota > Viridiplantae > Streptophyta > Magnoliopsida > Asterales > Asteraceae > Ambrosia > Ambrosia artemisiifolia. The sequence goes on from CM063519.1 coordinate 62,602,697, forward strand.
TACTTCCTGCCGTGCAGAACGGATTCGGTCAGGCAAACTAGATTGGATGGTGAGCTGCATAGCTCGAACATGACGAGGCTTAGCAGATTCCTTCCTGCTTAAGGCGTCTGCTACAACATTCACCTTACCAGGATGGTATTTAATCGGACAATCATAGTCATTAAGGAGTTTGACCCAACGACGTTGTCGCATGTTCAACTCTTTCTGATTAAAGATATGATGAAGACTCTTGTGATCAGTATAAACGGTGCATTTGCTAGAGGTTTTTTTCCTGCTTTGTTAAATTTAAAGAAAACTATATTATATAAAACAGTCAAATAATACAAAATCTCAAATTGTATAAAACAAATTTCTTACAGTTTTTCCAATTTTAAAATCATATAAAATACTCTAATAGAAACACCAACTAATACATCAAACAACCAAAATTATCCATGAAAAACTTCAAAACGTTCATGTCTAAGTGTTTATAGTCTATTTTCGACTCGTAGCTATTAACATAACTTCAATTTGTGCCATTCGATTGAGCATAGCCTCTTTATCCGCATTATCTTTTTCTTTTTCAGCCACCAAGTTCCTTCGAACCTTTCTTTATCTTCATGTTTTTCCTTAAAAAGCTCTTTGATAACTAAGTTCAACTTTTCAATCTACAAAACAAGCAATGAATAGAATCAAGAAGTCGGAATTAACAAAACTAATAACGATCAAGTGAGTTGCACAATAACATAATCCAAATGTGAGTTACAATTCTAGTGCTAGAGGCCAAATAACATGTTCTGATATATTTACATACTATTACTAAGAATAAAATTTTACTAAAACAATCAGCAGAGATTGTCTAATGAACTCAATATGAAATTCCTAAGCATTCTCAATACATTAAAAGCAAAATACATTTATAAGTAATAAGTAATATCCAATTAAACGCAAAATATATTTATAAGTAATAAGTAACTAGATTGATCCCCTGTGCTTCGTGGCAGATCAATTGTAGAACATTTGAGGCATTTTTTAAAGTTTTTGTATCATAATATATGTAACATGCTTTTTAAGTAAGTTTTTGGTGCATAGGAAATGGCAAAAGGTGGTGCATACAAAATTGTCATACTTACATGGTTAGTTATTTTAAGTGTTGGTTGTTGTTATACTGAACATCTCAGAGAAAATAATAACACTTTGTTTTCCCAGCTGAATTAGAAACATGTACAGTCTTGTCTTCTACGTCTTGAGCTCTTGTTGCCTCTTTGCTTGCTTAGTCTGGGTATCTGACTTGATGGTATCGCTCACAGTGCCTACCAGGATTTAATTGATTTAGTTGTTTTTTGTATATGCTTTGTATGCAAAATTTCTTGCATTTGAAAGTCTACCTGCTTCTCAAATCACAGTTATCATTTGGATGTGGAAGGTGTTGTTGTCAGTGCATCTTTTTTTGTGATGGTTACTGAACATGGCAATTCCTACTCCTACAAATAATTCAATGGCCCATTTGGAATAAAAGTGAGGGCAATTTTGAGCCATATTAAATTTCCCATTGGTTGAAATTGGGAAGCTTATATAAAGAAAGTTTGCAAACAGTCAAATTGGCTAGAAGTTGGGCACCCTAATTGAATGAGTAAGAGTGTATTATACACAAATTTTAAAGATTTGGTTACTTGTCAGTAATACATTCACAAAAACTGATATATAATCAACAAAGAAACACAAACTTTAGTAACATCCTTAGAGATCGTACATTTCCATTTTCATTTAGAAACAAAGATTCAAAGGTAAATCATATAGGTAAATGTGTAACACGGAATAAAGAATCTAAAGGAAAGTCATAAAATGGCTTACCCGTGTGATTAGTATGGCTAAATGCCATTTTTTGTTGGTTCAACTGTAACTCCCTGGATAATCAAGTGCAATATCTGTAAAAATGTACACAAAAAACAAAACAAAATAAATCAACATTTCAGTTGTTGTGTGAATTTGTTTTGAAGTAACAACACCCGAAATGTAGTTCAAATGTTTTCAACATGCTAACCCTATATGTTTAAACAGATTCGATATGATTGTAATAAAGCTTTTGTAATAATATTTAATACACTTTATTATTTAAAAGTTAAATTAACAAAACTAAATTTATATTTTCAAACTAAGAATTTTACGAAGCTTCTTTTGAATGTTGCAGGTAGTTACATTTGTCAAAAGATGGCATTGGGTGTCCAAGATCTCCTTTATTGCACATTCATTGGGTGGCCTAGTCGCCCGATATGCTATTAGGTGGCTATATGAAAACTTCTATATTACTTGATCCTCAAATTTAAAGCAAAATGAAGTAAATGTTTTAGAGCAATCCCTTGAACAACTCAAAGAAGCTAAAAAAACTGTCTCATTATAACATCACAAGAAAGTAAAGACAAAGAAAAATAAATATCACAAAAACAAATGCACACACGTACCTTTGAAAACTGAGTGAAAGGTGTGTAGGCGAAAGGGGGAATGCATCTACATTGAAATAAGTAACAAATAGTAGAGGTTAGTAGGATGGAAGAATATAAATAATTACTTAGAAGAGAAAAGTAGCAGACATTACTAAATAAAGTTGACCCATCTGCATGAACATCATACAGAAGCTCGAAAAAGAAACCAACTCTTCATGGACTGCCATGAAGGTTCTCTAAAAACAACGTTATCAGTGTTAAAATTTAGTAAGTAATTTGATATTATGGTTCTCCTTTTAGTTAAACATTAAGAGGTAACAGTTTGAATGATTTTACCAATCAAGGAGTTGATTTGGGCGTTTTTTATTTTACATCCCAAACCGGGTGACTCGTAAAAATTCGGTAAAGGTAAGAATGTAAGAAAGGATAAACCACTTATTGCACTTTATAGTCTATGTTGTAATATAATGTATACACTCAATAAGTAGTACTATTCATGGTTCATGATTTCAATATCTCAATTGTTTTGCAAATTTAGAATCTAATCTTTCAGTAATACTATAATAAGATTAGGTTAGCATCATTCGGCATACCAGGTATATTTTTTTTAACAGCTAAAACATACCTGCAGCGTTTTATCTTTCAAAATTCAAACTTGTATATATCATCATCAAGACATGGAAGAAACACTATTCATTATCACTTCTAATTCACATATCACATATAGTTAATTGATAATTAATGTGAGATTTTGATATCCACGTGGATAATATGGCAATTGACTCTACATAGCGATTAAAGTTGTGTTGTTTACATATGTTTTCAGTTATTTAATTGTTATAACAGAGCTGTTACATATGTAACAACGCATCTTTGTTTATTTTAAAAAAAATATACCATCGACGTTTTTTTTTATTTTTTTGCTCAAAACGCTTAAAAACAGGGGCGGTTCTTAGTGGAGTGGAGACCGGGCCTCGGCCCGCCCAGTTTTTTCGTTTCGTAGTGTAAATCTTACAGAAAATTTCTGAAAATTTGTATATGTATTGAGTCCGGCCCGCCCAGATTGAGCCCGGCCCTACCAGGTGTTCGGTTCATGATCCGCCACTGCTTAAAAACATGTATGTTACATCCTGTATTCTTTTTTAAAAAAAGTTAGATGGGTTTTACATGAGTTTCCGAGATTTTCTCAACTCAAGTGGGTTTTCATTTTATACTTGACACACACACACACACACACACACACACACACACATATATATATATAGGGTTAGGATACTTTGAGAATTCGATGAGTTGTGAGAACTGTAGGAACTCGACGTAAAATGCGAATTTTTTTTACACTCGTGTAAAACACGTAAACCATGCTGTAAAAAAAATTAAAGAAAAAATACATTAATTTACGCCGAAATACATCGGTGTAAGGGATTTTTATCCTCGTATAAGTATATTAATATTTTATTCATTATTTTATTGTTGATTAATTATGGACCACATATTCATTTTTGATTAAAAAAAGTATGTGGTTAGAAAGTGAGTTCCTATGGTTCTCACAACTCATAGGAGTTCTCAAAATATCCGGATCTTATATATATATATATATATATATATATATATATATATATATATATATATATATGTAGGATTGGGATCATTTGAGAACTCACTTGAGTTGTGAGAACTTAAGAACTCATCTGAACCAATCAGCAAGTGACACATATTCAATTTATAATATTTTGTAATTTTTTAATAAGAGGGTAATAAAGACATTCAACTTTGACTGGAAGGGGCATTTTAGTAAATGGAAATCCTTCCTGACACATTTGATGAGTTTTTAAATGCCTGTTTCTCTCTCTTTGAAACATAGAGACTTCCACCTACCTCTCTCTTGTTCAACCTTTCACCCTCTCTCTCCACATCACCCCCTCTCCCAAACATTCAAACACAAAAAAATCACAGATCCTCTCTCTCACACATATTCAAAGACACAAAAAAAAAATCACAGATCCCTTTGGTTTTGGGTTAAAGTTCAACGAAGGCCGGGAGGGGATGAACGAAGTGCATGGCCGTAGATCAGTCCCTGTGGTGGTACGAGGAAGAAGACGAACCTCCGTCAGCTCCGGAATAATCAGCCGACCGTCGTCAGCTTCCACCGTGTACGACGGCGGAGTAGGTGGAAAGAAGGTGAACTTAGCTGCTGGTAATGACGTAACCCACTCATCTGTTTGATTCAGATCTTGTTTGTGGGTATCTGTAAAATGACCCAAATTTTAGGCATATTACAATCATTATTATTATTATTATTATTATTATTATTATTATTATTTAAGAATTACCCTTTACGAAGCAAAAAATAAGCATAATATCATACTGTTCAAATTAAATAAGATATTAAGCAACTGAAGCCCTTGAAAACTTGACTGTTTGAATCATGTTGTGCAAATCCAAAAATGGGGGTGATAGAAAAAAAACAGGCTGTTGACTCTGATCTACTTATATTATTATTATTATTATTTCGTTAATAATAATAATAATAATAATAATAATAATAATAAAACTACCCTTAAACCTCATTATTATTATTTTAATTTTAACTCTGATGTGTTTCTTTTCATTCGTAAGAAGTGAGTTTTAGATCTGGGATTGATATCCTTAAGTCCTTTTGATTTTAACTGCTAGATTCGAAACGTTGTTTATTTTTTTAATTAAAAGAAGCAATTGACGTTTTCTTGTCTGTATGTTGTAACTTACATCTTGATTTAGGGGTGTTTACCATAGTTTGGATGTTGCAACTTACATCTTGATTTGGATGATTATGTGAAGAAGATGATGGTTATGAAGACAATGATGATGATGATGTTTTTTTTATAGATGGTTGGTTTTTTACATTGATGTAATATACAAAATTTGTTGATGTTGTGGGGTGTTACAGTGGTGTAAATACGAATGTGTAGATAGTTGTTTTGGTTTTTTACACTAGTGTATTTTTATAGAAGTTTTCTGTATGGCAGATTTACACTGGTGTAAATAATTACACCAGTGTAAATCATCCTCATCATATGTTTGTTTGGTTTTTTGCACCATAATTTTTCTAAAAGTTCGTGTATGCCAGTTTTACACTGGTGTAATTACACCAGTGTAATTTTTGCAAAAGTTTGTGTATACCAATTTTACACTGGTGTAATTATTTACACCAGTGTAAATCATACCAAAATTATGAAAGTTTAAAAAAAACTAAATTAATTAAAAAAATAAAAATAAATTTTTAAAAAATGAATTTTTTAATAACGAAAATAAAAATTAAATGAAATAAAGTTAAAAAAAATGAATGTTTTTAAAAAGGTTTGTATATAATAGAATCTACGACTTGTTTTTTTTTAAATAATAAATATTCATATATTTCAAAATGATAAATACTCATACATAAAAAAACAAAAACTTCCTATATTTTAATTAAGTGGGCCATGATTTGATTTTCTTGTCAGGAGAGAGAAATGAGGGGGGTAGGAGAAGACACATGGTTTTTTTTTGTTTCCCTAAACTACCCTTAAACCTCATTTATTTTAATTAAAAAATGTAATAAAATTTCATGTTTCACAAAAGACAAAACAAAGTCAAGATGCATTTTCATCCATTGGATATGTATGATCAATGGCTATGATGGGTTCCTATGTTTCTCACAACTCGGGTGAGTTCTCAAGGGATCCCTTCCCTATATATGTAAATGCCATATCTTATGAGAAGTGTGAGAATGATTAACAATTTATATGTAGGCAATAACTTTTTTTTTACTTAGTCATAATGTTTTAGATTGTTTAGGCTAACATCATACCAAACATAACAATTGAAAACACAAAGCAATTCATTTTAGACTTCGAAATTAAAACACTATACCAAAAACATATGTTTTAGATTGTCGTATTTTAGTTGTGTTTTAAATTTTATGGGTAAAATATATTGCATTGTGTTGTGTTTGGTGTTTTTCTTGAAAAACTATCTAAAATATCATGCTTAAATTCAAAACATGATGTGTACATATCAATTTTTAATTATTCTTATATTTATCACGAAATATGACATTTATACACTAACCTTTACCTATATATAGATAGATAGAGAGAGAGAGAAAGTTAATATATATATATATATATATATATATAGAGAGAGAGAGAGAGTTAAGTATCTATATTTTAAGCAAAATATCAAAACATATATCAACTTAAGTAACTCTTGAAATTTTGTATGTATACTTATAATTACTTGAAATCTTTTGAATTCACAAAACATTTTCAAATATATGTTTTGTTAGGACATATAAGAAAGTCATTTTATTATTTTGTGAAACAAATTTATGGATTGTTTGTTAGCTTCTAAATGATTTCATTAATATACTACATTTAAATTAGTCACTATTAAATGTGTTTGTTTCATCATAGTAATAACCCATTTGAATTATGTAGCAAACCTCTTACCCATTAAGATTTAAAATAACACTAAAAGAAAATTTTACCCTCTATCCATTCACATGTGTCCATAACCATCATCCAGTCACTCACGCACCACTACTTCCTCCACCACCAACTCCTACCATATTAACATACTTTTACTGACTCAGCACTAACTGATTCAGAGTCTATTACTACCTCTTACTAATTCAGCATTTAGTGACACAAAGATTGACGATCAACCCCTTAATCCTTTTACATAAGTATGGCAAGAGGGTGTAGGAACCGCTCGTATATAAAATAAATAAAAACAAATAATATTGCGATTACAACTAAATAAGAAAACGAATGCAGAAATTAAAATACAATTACAACTTTAAAGAATCGAAATACAAGAAGAAAATAGAAACAGGAAAAACAAGATGGCTGAGGATCGTGTTGAACACGGGGCCCTTAAAACAAATTCCGAGTCTATTAACAAGAACTCGTTTTGTTTCCCAGGGTACAACAGCCGGAACAGCAAGATTGCTGCCGGAGAAGACTCTGACCCGAAGTGTACCTGAAACAGCAAGAGAAACTTCGAACAGATTGCTTGGAGAAGACAGACTTGGTGAATATTAAGAACAGTGTGTCAAGGTGTGTCTTAACCAAAGGTCTCCTTTGGTATTTATAGAGTCCAATGCTTCATCAGTTTCGGAATGCATTAAAAACGAAAATAAATGTCATTGAACGTCTTCAATGGCATTTATTACGTTCTTAAAGTTTCAGACGAAACTGTTTGACTGGACAGTTACACTTCTGATCTGCAGCTGCTGAGGAGCTGAAGACTCCGCGCGCGCGCGTATACCTGCGCGCATGCGCACAACGTAAGTCCCAATCTACGTCAGTGGAAGCTAGCACGCGCTACAACGTCTTTACGTTTTACGTCACTCTAGCGCAGACCAGGGCGCTACCTGATTGTTTACTAATGCTCGCGCGCATCTCCTGCCCCTGGTCCTATGCTAAGGACCACGAGCCTGTGTTCAAAAATACTAAGGCGGCTCTCTAGCGGCTCGCGGTGATGCGAGTGTGCGAAGTGCAAAGTGCGCCATCAAAGCGCCACATTGCGCCCATCGCCCACGCCACGCGCGTGTGCGAGTGCGTGTGCGAGTGCGAGTGCGAGTTGGGGTGCTCCGCACCCTTCGCGAGTTCCACAGTGTGAGCTCCCATGAAACAATTAGGAAGGAGTGTTCCTCCTTATATACCACTCATGGTATCATCACTCCTCCTATGTGGGACAAGTTCCACTTTGTTTCATTTCAGCATCAAGTGCATCATTCACCAATCTTTGAGCATCGATATCTCATTCATCTTAGCTTCGTTTTGGACATGGTTTGGTTCGTTGCGAATCTCTCACAACATAGAACATAAACCCACAAAGAAATATACAAATAAACATCTGTTTCAAATATATATTTTAGTCCAAAGTTAGGAAAAACTCATTTTCCTATATTTCCGCTCGTATATAAAATAAATAAAAACAAATAATATTGCGATTACAACTAAATAAGAAAACGAATGCAGAAATTAAAATACAATTACAACTTTAAAGAATCGAAATACAAGAAGAAAATAGAAACAGGAAAAACAAGATGGCTGAGGATCGTGTTGAACACGAGGCCCTTAAAACAAATTCCGAGTCTATTAACAAGAACTCGTTTTGTTTCCCAGGGTACAACAGCCGGAACAGCAAGATTGCTGCCGGAGAAGACTCTGACCCGAAGTGTACCTGAAACAGCAAGAGAAACTTCGAACAGATTGCTTGGAGAAGACAGACTTGGTGAATATTCAGAACAGTGTGTCAAGGTGTGTCTTAACCAAAGGTCTCCTTTGGTATTTATAGAGTCCAATGCTTCATCAGTTTCGGAATGCATTAAAAACGAAAATAAATGTCATTGAACGTCTTCAATGGCATTTATTACGTTCTTAAAGTTTCAGACGAAACTGTTTGACTAGACAGTTACACTTCTGATCTGCAGCTGCTGAGGAGCTGGAGACTCCGCGCGCGCGCGTATACCTGCGCGCATGCGCACAACGTAAGTCCCAATCTACGTCAGTGGAAGCTAGCACGCGCTACAACGTCTTTACGTTTTACGTCACTCTAGCACAGACCAGGGCGCTACCTGATTGTTTACTTGTGCTCGCGCGCATCTCCTGCCACTGGTCCTATGCTAAGGACCACGAGCCTGTGTTCAAAAATACTAAGGCGGCTCTCTAGCGGCTCGCGGTGATGCGAGTGTGCGAAGTGCGCCATCAAAGCGCCACATTGCGCCCATCGCCCACGCCACGCGCGTGTGCGAGTGCGTGTGCGAGTGCGAGTGCGAGTTGGGGTGCTCCGCACCCTTCGCGAGTTCCACAGTGTGAGCTCCCATGAAACAATTAGGAAGGAGTGTTCCTCCTTATATACCACTCATGGTATCATCACTCCTCCTATGTGGGACAAGTTCCACTTTGTTTCATTTCAGCATCAAGTGCATCATTCACCAATCTTTGAGCATCGATATCTCATTCATCTTAGCTCCGTTTTGGACATGGTTTGGTTCGTTGCGAATCTCTCACAACATAGAACATAAACCCACAAAGAAATATATAAATAAACATCTGTTTCAAATATATATTTTAGTCCAAAGTTAGGAAAAACTCATTTTCCTATATTTTGTGAAAATAGCATTTTCACTAAATTTCCAACAATCCCCCACATGAATGGAGATCGATCCGTTCTTACAAGTTTCAACGATACAATTCGACAGCAGAATGTTGCAGGATAGTTCCTCCACAGTCATCTCCTTTCGTTTATGCTTAAGATAATTCTTAAAGTCAGTCCACGAAGGAGGTAACTTCTCAATCATTGCTGCCACTTGAAATGTCTCACTAAGTGTCATGCCTTCCGCATGGATGTCATGAAGTATAATTTGCAACTCTTGGACTTGGTTCATTACAGTCTTGGAATCAACCATTTTGTAGTCTAAGAAACGGGCTACAACGAATTTCTTCGTTCCAGCATCCTCCGTTTTATACTTCTTGTCTAAAGACTCCCATAATTCTTTGGCAGTCTTTATTGTATAATAAACATTATACAATCCATCCACTAGGCCGTTTAACACATAGTTACGACACAAGAAATCCGAATGCTTCCAAGCATCTAACGCGCTCTGAAATTGAACGTCGTTCTCCCCATCCTTAGGTAGGGGAGCGGTTTCAGTCAAGAACCTCGCAAGCTTCAAAGTGGTCAAGTAGAAGAACATCTTCTGTTGCCACCTTTTGAAGTTCAAACCCGAGAACTTCTCAGGTTTTTCAGCATGATTGGCCACAGTGGACGCTCCCACTGTGTTGGTAGGCAAAGGGGTACCAATAACCGCTTGGTTCACGACGTTGTTGTTGTTGTTGTTGTCACTAGTCGACATTCTGAAAATTTTAACCAAAAACGTTATATATTTTCAGTTTATAAAACTTAACCCGTTTATAAAAAATGTCAACTTTTAAGACAAAATAAGAACAAACTGTGGCTTCTAAGTCCAACTTTGAAGTCCAACAGAAAGTTTTTATTTCGAGTTTTAGACAAAGGTTTTAGATGTAACCGATTCTTGTTTTCTAACAGAATAACAAACCGTAGGCTTCTAAGTCCAACTTTGAAGACAAACAGTAAGTTATAATGATTTGAAAACCAAAAAATCTGTTTTTAAAACACAAACTAAGTGAGACAAAACTGGTTTGAATCACAATTAGAAAGGTTTTTATTATACACGAACGGTGTTTTAAAAATTTGTTTTAAGATTGTAGGAACCGCTTGTATATAAAATAAATAAAAACAAATAATATTGCGATTACAACTAAATAAGAAAACGAATGCAGAAATTAAAATACAATTACAACTTTAAAGAATCGAAATACAAGAAGAAAATAGAAACAGGAAAAACAAGATGGCTGAGGATCGTGTTGAACACGGGGCCCTTAAAACAAATTCCGAGTCTATTAACAAGAACTCGTTTTGTTTCCCAGGGTACAACAGCCGGAACAGCAAGATTGCTGCCGGAGAAGACTCTGACCCGAAGTGTACCTGAAACAGCAAGAGAAACTTCGAACAGATTGCTTGGAGAAGACAGACTTGGTGAATATTCAGAACAGTGTGTCAAGGTGTGTCTTAACCAAAGGTCTCCTTTGGTATTTATAGAGTCCAATGCTTCATCAGTTTCGGAATGCATTAAAAACGAAAATAAATGTCATTGAACGTCTTCAATGGCATTTATTACGTTCTTAAAGTTTCAGACGAAACTGTTTGACTGGACAGTTAGACTTCTGATCTGCAGCTGCTGAGGAGCTGGAGACTCCGCGCGCGCGCGTATACCTGCGCGCATGCGCACAACGTAAGTCCCAATCTACGTCAGTGGAAGCTAGCACGCGCTACAACGTCTTTACGTTTTACGTCACTCTAGCGCAGACCAGGGCGCTACCTGATTGTTTACTTGTGCTCGCGCGCATCTCCTGCCACTGGTCCTATGCTAAGGACCACGAGCCTGTGTTCAAAAATACTAAGGCGGCTCTCTAGCGGCTCGCGGTGATGCGAGTGTGCGAAGTGCAAAGTGCGCCATCAAAGCGCCACATTGCGCCCATCGCCCACGCCACGCGCGTGTGCGAGTGCGTGTGCGAGTGCGAGTTGGGGTGCTCCGCACCCTTCGCGAGTTCCACAGTGTGAGCTCCCATGAAACAATTAGGAAGGAGTGTTCCTCCTTATATACCACTCATGGTATCATCACTCCTCCTATATGGGACAAGTTCCACTTTGTTTCATTTCAGCATCAAGTGCATCATTCACCAATCTTTGAGCATCGATATCTCATTCATCTTAGCTTCGTTTTGGACATGGTTTGGTTCGTTGCGAATCTCTCACAACATAGAACATAAACCCACAAAGAAATATATAAATAAACATCTGTTTCAAATATATATTTTAGTCCAAAGTTAGGAAAAACTCATTTTCCTATATTTCCGCTCGTATATAAAATAAATAAAAACAAATAATATTGCGATTACAACTAAATAAGAAAACGAATGCAGAAATTAAAATACAATTACAACTTTAAAGAATCGAAATACAAGAAGAAAATAGAAACAGGAAAAACAAGATGGCTGAGGATCGTCTTGAACACGAGGCCCTTAAAACAAATTCCGAGTCTATTAACAAGAACTCGTTTTGTTTCCCAGGGTACAACAGCCGGAACAGCAAGATTGCTGCCGGAGAAGACTCTGACCCGAAGTGTACCTGAAACAGCAAGAGAAACTTCGAACAAATTGCTTGGAGAAGACAGACTTGGTGAATATTCAGAACAGTGTGTCAAGGTGTGTCTTAACCAAAGGTCTCCTTTGGTATTTATAGAGTCCAATGCTTCATCAGTTTCGGAATGCATTAAAAACGAAAATAAATGTCATTGAACGTCTTCAATGGCATTTATTACGTTCTTAAAGTTTCAGACGAAACTGTTTGACTGGACAGTTACACTTCTGATCTGCAGCTGCTGAGGAGCTGGAGACTCCGCGCGCGCGCGTATACCTGCGCGCATGCGCACAACGTAAGTCCCAATCTACGTCAGTGGAAGCTAGCACGCGCTACAACGTCTTTACGTTTTACGTCACTCTAGCGCAGACCAGGGCGCTACCTGATTGTTTACTTGTGCTCTCGCGCATCTCCTGCCACTGGTCCTATGCTAAGGACCACGAGCCTGTGTTAAAAAATACTAAGGCGGCTCTCTAGCGGCTCGCAGTGATGCGAGTGTGCGAAGTGCAAAGTGCGCCATCAAAGCGCCACATTGCGCCCATCGCCCACGCCACGCGCGTGTGCGAGTGCGTGTGCGAGTGCGAGTGCGAGTTGGGGTGCTCCGCACCCTTCGCGAGTTCCACAGTGTGAGCTCCCATGAAACAATTAGGAAGGAGTGTTCCTCCTTATATACCACTCATGGTATCATCACTCCTCCTATGTGGGACAAGTTCCACTTTGTTTCATTTCAGCATCAAGTGCATCATTCACCAATCTTTGAGCATCGATATCTCATTCATCTTAGCTCCGTTTTGGACATGGTTTGGTTCGTTGCGAATCTCTCACAACATAGAACATAAACCCACAAAGAAATATATAAATAAACATCTGTTTCAAATATATATTTTAGTCCAAAGTTAGGAAAAACTGATTTTCCTATATTTTGTGAAAATAGCATTTTCACTAAATTTCCAACAATCCCCCACATGAATGGAGATCGATCCGTTCTTACAAGTTTCAACGATACAATTCGACAGCAGAATGTTGCAGGATAGTTCCTCCACAGTCATCTCCTTTCGTTTATGCTTAAGATAATTCTTAAAGTCAGTCCACGAAGGAGGTAACTTCTCAATCATTGCTGCCACTTGAAATGTCTCACTAAGTGTCATGCCTTCCGCATGGATGTCATGAAGTATAATTTGCAACTCTTGGACTTGGTTCATTACAGTCTTGGAATCAACCATTTTGTAGTCCAAGAAACGGGCTACAACGAATTTCTTCGTTCCAGCATCCTCCGTTTTATACTTCTTGTCTAAAGACTCCCATAATTCTTTGGCAGTCTTTATTGTATAATAAACATTATACAATCCATCCACTAGGCCGTTTAACACATAGTTACGACACAAGAAATCCGAATGCTTCCAAGCATCTAACGTGCTCTGAAATTGAACGTCGTTCTCCCCATCCTTAGGTAGGGGAGCGGTTTCAGTCAAGAACCTCGCAAGGTTCAAAGTGGTCAAGTAGAAGAACATCTTCTGTTGCCACCTTTTGAAGTTCAAACCCGAGAACTTCTCAGGTTTTTCAGCATGATTGGCCACAGTGGACGCTCCCACTGTGTTGGTAGGCAAAGGGGTACCAATAACCGCTTGGTTCACGACGTTGTTGTTGTTGTTGTTGTCACTAGTCGACATTCTGAAAATTTTAACCAAAAACGTTATATATTTTCAGTTTATAAAACTTAACCCGTTTATAAAAAATGTCAACTTTTAAGACAAAATAAGAACAAACTGTGGCTTCTAAGTCCAACTTTGAAGTCCAACAGAAAGTTTTTATTTCGAGTTTTAGACAAAGGTTTTAGATGTAACCGATTCTTGTTTTCTAACAGAATAACAAGCCGTAGGCTTCTAAGTCCAACTTTGAAGACAAACAGTAAGTTATAATGATTTGAAAACCAAAAAATCTGTTTTTAAAACACAAACTAAGTGAGACAAAACTGGTTTGAATCACAATTAGAAAGGTTTTTATTATACACGAACGGTGTTTTAAAAATTTGTTTTAAGATTGTAGGAACCGCTCGTATATAAAATAAATAAAAACAAATAATATTGCGATTACAACTAAATAAGAAAACGAATGCAGAAATTAAAATACAATTACAACTTTAAAGAATCGAAATACAAGAAGAAAATAGAAACAGGAAAAACAAGATGGCTGAGGATCGTGTTGAACACGGGGCCCTTAAAACAAATTCCGAGTCTATTAACAAGAACTCGTTTTGTTTCCCAGGGTACAACAGCCGGAACAGCAAGATTGCTGCCGGAGAAGACTCTGACCCGAAGTGTACCTGAAACAGCAAGAGAAACTTCGAACAGATTGCTTGGAGAAGACAGACTTGGTGAATATTCAGAACAGTGTGTCAAGGTGTGTCTTAACCAAAGGTCTCCTTTGGTATTTATAGAGTCCAATGCTTCATCAGTTTCGGAATGCATTAAAAACGAAAATAAATGTCATTGAACGTCTTCAATGGCATTTATTACGTTCTTAAAGTTTCAGACGAAACTGTTTGACTGGACAGTTACACTTCTGATCTGCAGCTGCTGAGGAGCTGGAGACTCCGCGCGCGCGCGTATACCTGCGCGCATGCGCACAACGTAAGTCCCAATCTACGTCAGTGGAAGCTAGCACGCGCTACAACGTCTTTATGTTTTACGTCACTCTAGCGCAGACCAGGGCGCTACCTGATTGTTTACTTGTGCCCGCGCGCATCTCCTGCCGCTGGTCCTATGCTAAGGACCACTAGCCTGTGTTCAAAAATACTAAGGCGGCTCTCTAGCGGCTCGCGGTGATGCGAGTGTGCGAAGTGCAAAGTGCGCCATCAAAGCGCCACATTGCGCCCATCGCCCACGCCCCGCGCGTGTGCGAGTGCGTGTGCGAGTGCGAGTTGGGGTGCTCCGCACCCTTCGCGAGTTCCACAGTGTGAGCTCCCATGAAACAATTAGGAAGGAGTGTTCCTCCTTATATACCACTCATGGTATCATCACTCCTCCTATGTGGGACAAGTTCCACTTTGTTTCATTTCAGCATCAAGTGCATCATTCACCAATCTTTGAGCATCGGTATCTCATTCATCTTAGCTCCGTTTTGGACATGGTTTGGTTCGTTGCGAATCTCTCACAACATAGAACATAAACCCACAAAGAAATATATAAATAAACATCTGTTTCAAATATATATTTTAGTCCAAAGTTAGGAAAAACTCATTTTCCTAAATTTCCGCTCGTATATAAAATAAATAAAAACAAATAATATTGCGATTACAACTAAATAAGAAAACGAATGCAGAAATTAAAATACAATTACAACTTTAAAGAATCGAAATACAAGAAGAAAATAGAAACAGGAAAAACAAGATGGCTGAGGATCGTGTTGAACACGGGGCCCTTAAAACAAATTCCGAGTCTATTAACAAGAACTCGTTTTGTTTCCCAGGGTACAACAGCCGGAACAGCAAGATTGCTGCCGGAGAAGACTCTGACCCGAAGTGTACCTGAAACAGCAAGAGAAACTTCGAACAGATTGCTTGGAGAAGACAGACTTGGTGAATATTCAGAACAGTGTGTCAAGGTGTGTCTTAACCAAAGGTCTCCTTTGGTATTTATAGAGTCCAATGCTTCATCAGTTTCGGAATGCATTAAAAACGAAAATAAATGTCATTAAACGTCTTCAATGGCATTTATTACGTTCTTAAAGTTTCAGACGAAACTGTTTGACTGGACAGTTACACTTCTGATCTGCAGCTGCTGAGGAGCTGGAGACTCCGCGCGCGCGCGTATACCTGCGTGCATGCGCACAACGTAAGTCCCAATCTACGTCAGTGGAAGCTAGCACGCGCTACAACGTCTTTACGTTTTACGTCATTCTAGCGCAGACCAGGGCGCTACCTGATTGTTTACTTGTGCTCGCGCGCATCTCCTGCCACTGGTCCTATGCTAAGGACCACGAGCCTGTGTTCAAAAATACTAAGGCGGCTCTCTAGCGGCTCGCGGTGATGCGAGTGTGCGAAGTGCAAAGTGCGCCATCAAAGCGCCACATTGCGCCCATCACCCACGCCACGCGCGTGTGCGAGTGCGTGTGCGAGTGCGAGTGCGAGTGCGAGTTGGGGTGCTCCGCACCCTTCGCGAGTTCCACAGTGTGAGCTCCCATGAAACAATTAGGAAGGAGTGTTCCTCCTTATATACCACTCATGGTATCATCACTCCTCCTATGTGGGACAAGTTCCACTTTGTTTCATTTCAGCATCAAGTGCATCATTCACCAATCTTTGAGCATCGATATCTCATTCATCTTAGCTCCGTTTTGGACATGGTTTGGTTCGTTGCGAATCTCTCACAACATAGAACATAAACCCACAAAGAAATATATAAATAAACATCTGTTTCAAATATATATTTTAGTCCAAAGTTAGGAAAAACTCATTTTCCTATATTTCCGCTCGTATATAAAATAAATAAAAACAAATAATATTGCGATTACAACTAAATAAGAAAACGAATGCAGAAATTAAAATACAATTACAACTTTAAAGAATCGAAATACAAGAAGAAAATAGAAACAGGAAAAACAAGATGGCTGAGGATCGTGTTGAACACGGGGCCCTTGTTGATTTGGAATCTTTTATTTCCGAGATCCAGTTCGCATCAGTGTATCCTTCAATCACTGCTGGATCGCGGGTATAATGCAGTCCATAGTCCCGTGTGAATCTTATGTATCTAAGCACCCTTGTTATACTTTTCCAATGTTCATCACTTGGATTACTTGTATATCTACTTAGCTTACTCACCGCGTATGCTAAGTCGGGTCTAGTACATGTCATTAGATACATTAGACTGCCAATGATCCTTGAATACTCTACCTGAGCAACACCCTTTCCTCTATTTTTAACTAGATGGTGGGTGGTATCAATTGGAGAGCGGGCTATTGCCTTGTCTCCTGAATTGAACTTTTCAAGGATCTTGTCCACATAGTGAGATTGAGTTAGAACAAGACCATTTTGGGATCTAAGGATTTTTACTCCAAGAATAACATCCGCTAGACCCATGTCTTTCATGTCAAATCTCGCTTTCAACATGTCTTTAGTGGTTTTAACCATCTTATCATTACTCCCAACGATGAGCATATCATCCACATATAGACATAAGATCACATAACCTCCTGGTGTGTCTTTGCAATAAACACATTTCTCGCATTCATTTATTTTGAAACCATTATCAAGCATGACTTGATCAAATTTATGGTGCCATTGTTTTGGAGCTTGCTTCAAGCCATATAAAGACTTGACTAATTTACATACTTTGCCCTCTTGACCTGGGGCAGAGAAACCCTCGGGTTGCTGCATGTAAATTTCTTCTTCTAAATCGCCATTTAGAAATGCGGTCTTTACATCCATTTGGTGAACATCCAAATTTCTCAAAGCCGCAATAGCAAGAACCAATCTTATAGAGGTTATTCGAGTTACAGGCGAATAAGTATCAAAGTAATCTAGACCTTCCTTTTGTCTAAATCCTTTGATCACTAATCTTGCCTTGTATTTATCAATACTTCCATCAGTTTTCATCTTCTTCTTGAATATCCAACGATATCCAAGGGGTTTACAACCCGGTGGAAGATCTACTAACTCCCAAGTATGATTTTGCAATATAGAATCAATTTCATTCTTAATTGCTTCTTTCCATTGAGGTCCTTCTGACGAGGAGACCGCTTCGCGGTAGGTGTTGGGCTCACCCTCAACCATGTAACTCAAGAAGTCTGGACCAAATGATTTTGCAACCCTTGGTCTTTTGCTTCTTCTAAGGTCACCCTCCTCAACCTCAGGTCGTTCATGTCTTTCTTCTTGAAATTCATCGTCAACCAATGTTGATGGACCTGCCTAGTCATCGTTAATTAGTCTTGATGAACTAACATGTGTTTGTCCTAGCATAGGAAACACATGTTCAAAATACTCGACAACATTAGGGTTTACCTCCATGAAAGTGTTTTTGTGTACATCTGGATTCTTGGAATCAAACACAAGAAAACGATGCGCCGTGCTTTGATGTGCATAACCAATGAATATGCAATCAACAGTTTTGGGGCCTATCCTAAGAGCCTTAGGAGGTGGTACAGTCACCTTGGCTAGGCACCCCCACACTTTCAAGTATTTGTATGAAGGTTTTCTACCTTTCCATAACTCATAGGGAGTCTCGTCCCTAGTCTTTAGAGGTATCCTATTTAAAAGATAATTGGCCGAGAGAATGGCGTCCCCCCACATTTCACTGTTCACTCCCGAACTTATCAACATGGCATTCATCATTTCTTTCAATGTGCGGTTCTTTCGTTCCGCGGTGCCATTTGATTGTGGGGAATAAGGTGGTGTACACTCATGTACTATGCCACTTTTTGCGCATAGATCCGCAAAAGGTACAACATATTCACCACCTCGGTCGCTTCTTACGGCCTTAATTCTCTTTTTAAGTTGATTCTCAACTTCATTTTTATATAAGGTAAACTTATCTATTGCCTCATCCTTACTTTTGAGTAAGTATACGTAGCAATACTTGGTGCAATCATCAATAAACGTGATGAAATATTTATTCCCACCAATTGTAGGAATTGCCTTTAAGTCACAAACATCGGTGTAAATTAAATCAAGAGGTTCGGTTATTCGTTCAACCGATTTGAAAGGTGATCGTGTTAGTTTGGATTCAACACATGCTTCGCATTTAGAATCGGATTCAATGTGGAATGTTGGTATGCTATTCAATTTAATCAAACGACGAATTGAATTAAAATTTACATGTCCTAGTCTACCATGCCAAACATTAGAAGACTCAAGCATATAAATAGAAGTAGTAGGAGTTTTATTCATTGAATTGTTCACAACCATAACATTCATTTTGAACATACCATTAAGGGCATAGCCCTTTCCTACAAACATTCCACGCCTAGAAAGAACAAACTTGTCCGATTCAAACACTAGACGAAATCCAAACTTGTTGAGCATCCATCCCGAGACGAGATTCTTGCGTATGTCTGGCACATACAACACCTTGCTCAACGTGAGGTCCTTCCCCGAAGTCATCCTCAAGATCACATCGCCTTCACCCTTGATGTCGGCAGTAGCTTTATTCCCCATGTAAAGCTTGTCATCACCCGCAAGTTCCTTGAATGTAGAGAAAAGAGCCTTGTCTCCACAAACATGGTGGGTTGCACCAGTGTCAACGAACCATCCAGGTGGGTTGTCGCCCACCACGTTGACTTCATCATCAACCATAGCACCTTGCTCAGTTATCATTGCTACGAGAGGCATGCCATCCTCATCCACCATATGCGCACGCTCACGCTTAGGCTTCTTGCATTGGTTGGCGCGGTGGCCTGTCTCTTGACAGTTGTAACAAATACCAGAAAAAGGCGCAGGCTTCTTTTTCACAGCCAACTTTTTCGGTCCAAGATCCACCTTCACTTTCCCTTTGTCCTTTTTCCCTTTATTCTTGTTGCCCTTGGAGGATTGCCCAACTTCCACAACATTAGCCTTGGCCAAAGCTTGAACAAGGCTACCTTTTTGAGCAATTCTATTGTCCTCTTCAATACGAAGACGAACAACCAGTTCCTCCACAGTCATCTCCTTTCGTTTATGCTTAAGATAATTCTTAAAGTCAGTCCACGAAGGTGTGGGTAGCGACAAAAAAGAAAGGGGCTATTGAAATTCAATCAATCAATCAAAGGAAGAGCTGCATGCATGTGCATGTGCGGCCAGCAGGTTGGGTCGTGCTTCTTTTGGTGAAACAGTCACTAATCTTTTATATATTTATATACACAACCAAGGTGCTTTTTTTTCTTAAAAAAATGTAAGGTGCCGCTTAACCGCTTTGCTGGTGATGGGCGTTTTCCGATTGGAGAGGACGGTTGGGCGGTGTCATGTATAACCGGGTCTCCCCTCCGTTAAATTTATCTTTTGTTTTCTTGTCTATTTTCTTTTTCATTTTCCTATTTCTTTAATTATTCTTTTATTTATTGCGTTTCCTTCTTTTTTTAATTCTGTTTCTATTTAGTTTACTCTCTTTTTGTATTTTAACCAACTCATAACTATTTTTTTTGAACGGTGACTTTTGTATGAGTGACCTAATGCCATACTGCCTAATCGGAAACTCTAATCAAGGTCTTTCCCAGGCTACGTTGTCTTAACCTGGCCCGTCCTGGTGTATCAGACTTAGTTACAACATTCTCCCAAAAACCGTATTGCATCCACACCAGTTTCCTCGCTGGAGTAACAGCCGGGTGAAAACCATGGTGCGACTCAGGGTCGAACGCTCGTCGGTGCATCTGTCACCATAATTGCCCGGATGTCGTAGAAAATAATAAGAAGAGTGAGAATCGAACCTAGGTCACAAATAACAACACTAAGTCTTTCTTCAACCACTCCCCCACTACCTCATTGTCAACTCATAACTATTTTGTAAATGTTTTTGAAACAATTTTCTAATTTATTTTATTTGTTATTGTTTATTCTTATTTACATTTTATTAGCTGATCTTCACGGTTTTTTTAAGAAAAAAGAGGTTGATCATACTTTTAATTTATTGTTATATAGAACATGTTTGATTATTTATAGTTAAATTTTCTTTTGCTTTTTCATAGGTTGAAGAAAGTATTTGATTAGTAAAAAAATGTTAATAATTATAATGTTAATAATTATAATGAATTTGTTTTATTTTCAGGTTCTAAGATGTTACATAGACAAGGGTTTTAACAATAACACTTATGATTAGCAGTAAAACCCCTTAATTATTTCTCAATCATATTTTTCTAATTTTTTTTTGAAAGCAAAATTTCATTCAAACAACCGGACGAGCCCTCAAAGCAAGGACTGCCCTAAAAACCAACTACAGCATATACAATGGGTTTTTAACCCAATCGTCCCAAACAATCCTGTATTTACATGATCTATATTTTAACCAAAGGAACGACGTGGATTTAACTAAAGCCACGACCTCTGCTACCTTGGGAGTCTTCTTCTGGAAAATTGCCTTGTTCCTCTCTTTCCAAACTGCCCAGCAGGTAATCAAGATGATGCCTCGGATAATCTTCTTGCCTTTGCCATTGTTAAGACCGTCGCCTTGCCAATCAAAAAACTCTGCAATGGAGCCCCATATGGCTGGAGGAAGTTTACACCAGCTACCAATGATGCACCAAACCCCACAAGAAAAACTGCACTGCACGAACACGTGACCCACCGATTCTGTATCCAAACCACACAAGGCGCAAACGGTAGAAGGCAGACGAATACCCCTTTTAACTAACTCCACACAGGTAGGAATTCTTTCTTTTTCTAACCTCCAGGCCAAAATGTTAACTTTGGCAGGGACCCAAGAAATCCATCGCATTTTATTCGAAATCTGCCCAGCCAAATTACTGCCCAAAGCAGCCTTCACAGCAGCAACCGAAAAGTCGCTACTGAGATTCCAGAGCCACCTATCGCTGCTGTTTGAGAAATGAATCAAGGAAAGCACATAATAGACATCCCGTATCTCCGCTATACCTTGAACAGTATGCGCCCCCAGAACCCAATCTTCAGCTAAAGCCACCTGATTACCGACTTGCTTGAGAAGATCACTAACTGAGACTAGCTTGTTCCTATCTAATGAAAACAGAACAGGCCATCTATCGGACAGAGGAGAGCTACCAAACCAGATATCCTTCCAGAACAGAATCGATTTACCGTCCCCAAGCTGACACGAAAACATCTTCTCAATACTCCAACCATCAAACCGGATAGTATTCAAGACGTTCACTAACGACTTCCAAACCCCGGGGAGATCTTTTCTAACAGGCATGAATTTCCATTTGTTTCGGCCCCCGTGAAGGCAAAGAATTATCTTTTTCCAAAGGCCGTTTTGATCCGTTTTAAACCGCCAAGCCCATTTCACAAGTAACGCCTTGTTCACATCGGATAACCTAGCAATACCCAAACCCCCAAACTTTTTTGGTTTCGTAACCACCTCCCAAGCCACCCAATAAATCCCTTTACCTTCTTTCCCTCCTAACCAAAGAAATTTTTGCATCATGCCCTCTATTTTCTCAATCACCGAGCAAGGCGCTTTGAACAAAGAAAGATAATAGACTGGGAGGCTAGATAATACCGACTTGATTAATGTCAGTCTACCGCCAATGGATAGAACTTTCGCCTTCCAAGATTGCAATCTATTTTGAATAGTTTCAACCACCGGGTCCCAATGAGACGCCCGGTTCATGTTGGCTCCCACTTTAATACCGAGGTATTTAAAAGGGAGGTCGCCAACCTTACACCCCATAACTTCAGCCAAGTTCCCCACCTCCGCAGTAGGAACCCCCAACCCGAATAAATGAGACTTCTGAACATTCACTTTCATTCCTGAGCACAACCGAAAAATCCGCAGCAGCCTTGTTAACTTCTCAATATTGTTTCTGGACCACTTCCCCATAATGAGCGCATCATCTGCATACAACATATGCGAAATGATGGGGCCCTTACTGGAGATAGAGATCCCTTCAATATCACCCAACCGGCAAGCTTTAGAGATCAAACACCCCAATGCTTCCATAACTATCAAGAATAAGAAAAAAGATAATGGATCGCCTTGCCTAAGCCCTTTTTGACAATTGAACTCAAACGAAGGCGACCCATTAACTAAAATAGCTGACCGGGCTGAATGCAAAACACCTCTCGTCCACATACACCATTTAGCGGGGAATCCCATTTGTTCCTTAATTGAAATTAAGAATTCCCAACTAACGTTGTCGTATGCTTTTTCAAAGTCAACTTTGAATAAAAACGCCTTCACACCGCTTTTTTTAGCCCAGCCGATTAACTCATTGAGAACAAGGGGCCCGTCCAATATAAACCTATTCTTGATGAATGCTGATTGCGAATCCGAAATAATATCATTCATCACCATTTTGATCCTTCCTGCCAATACCTTCGAAATTGTTTTACTAATAACCCCTATCAAGTTTATCGGACGGTAGTCTTTTAAACCTAAAGGGGTTTTAGTTTTCGCGACCAAGGTAATAAAAGATAAACTACTCTCTTTATGAATGCAGCCCGTATCAAAGAAATCTTCGAATAACTTCACAAAGTCATCTTCTAAATAGTTCCAAAAGTGCTTGATGAAGCGAAAATTAAAACCATCCGGACCGGGGGCTTTGTCCGACCCACAATCGAAAACTGCTTCCTTAATCTCCTCTTTGGAAAAGGGGGCGGTCAAGAGCTCTTTCTTATCCGAAGCAACCTGCAAAAACTCATCACAACGAAGCTCAGGTCTTCTAACTACCTCCTCATGGAAAAGCTCCCTATAAAACCGCAACACCTCTCTTTTGACAAGAGGCGGCTTAGAAATCCACTTCCCATTCACCATAACACCCGGGATGGCGTTCGCCGCTTTCCTCCCATTTATGCACCTGTGAAAAAACGCTGTGTTATCGTCTCCCAAGGAGGCCCATTTGACCCGAGACTTTTGTCTTAGGTCTCTATTTTTAAAAAGATTGAATCTTTCCACTTCTTTCTTGCTTTCCTCCCAAATCCACAACTCTTCCTCCTCTAAGTCCCTTTCTTCCATCGTTTTTTCAAGCTGGGCAATATCTCTTTTAAGCGCTTCTATAGTCTCCCTTTCTTTCACTAATGTCGCATGCAATCCTGTAAATCCCTCTTAGCAGACCCCAATTTTTTGTGTAAAGATAATGCCGCTTGATCAACATTAACCTTAGCGAAGGCCTCTTTAACCACATCTTCACAGTCTTCCCTTTCCAGCCACGAGTCAAACCATCTGAACGGCTTTGCCCCGTAATTAGACTCATTCAAAGTTAACAGTAGCGGGCAATGATCAGACATCTCCCTGGGTAAGGCCCTTAAACAAGCCCTACTCCACCTGTTGAAGAAATCCTGACAAACTAGGATCCGGTCGATTTTGCTCATCTTGACCTCATTTCCCGTGCCTGTCATATATGTGAATCTGTGTCCCTGCAAATAATATTCTTGAAGACAAGCATCGTCAATAAACAAATTAAAGTCCAACGCTGCCCTGGGGTTAAACTTAGAATTTATCCTTTCTTCCACCCAACGAACTGAGTTGAAATCTCCCATAAACACCCACTTACCCGAGCCACCCTGTTTCAGACCAGTTAAACGATCCCAAAGTGCCCTTTTTCCCCCACCTTTTGCGGAGCATAAACGTTTACAACGTTCAGCACAGAGCCGTCAGCCACCAGACAACCCGAAACAATAATGAAGTTATGATCCTTCACAATACTAAACTTTTTAAATATCCTCGGGTTCCAAACACAAAAGATACCACCCGATTTACCCCTGGCCCCAGAAGCCTCAAACTCGAAACCCCCAGAACCCCAGACTGAAGAAAAATCGAAACTGTCACAGTCAACCACCATAGTCTCTTGAACACCCAAAAAATCAACTTTATGTTTAACTACCAAACCTTTCACCCAGGCTGGTTTTCCAACCGACCCAAGCCCTCTAACGTTAACCGATAAAAAATTCATGACAAACCTGGTTGTAACCCTTCACCTTCAATTGTTTTCGAAACCAATTGTTCAAAATCTTGTAAATTGACACCCAACTTAAGCCCGAACTCCACCGTGGCCGCTACTTCATGATGCTTTGAGGAATCACCACTAGCCATATTAACAGTAATAGGGGAATTTAGAGGAACTTGTTCACAGTTAACAGGAGGGTCCTTTTCTTCTTCATGAGCGTTAACTAATTCTTCAAAGGAATTGGGCGATAAGTCAGCTTCCAGGTCCACTCCTCTGGTCTTAACCACGTTTTGATCCAAGCCCATGATAATAGCGTCCAAGTTAAATGGGTCGTCGGTGGGCCTGGGCTCTTTTGAAGGTCTTTCATTGCTGCTAGAGTATGCCCCACCAGAAGGTAAGCCCACTAACCTTAAGTTCCTCTTGACTTTCTTACGTTTATTATTTTTAGCAATAGGCTGTTGACCACCTTTAATGTCACCATCATTCCTGCCACCTAGACTTTCCAAGTTAACGTCCGATGATTGCTCCTCAACATTGAATTCTCTTGATTGGTCATTAATTTGCCTATTAACACCTTCCATGTTAACCGCTGTTTCCTTTTTTGTCACCGCCGGAGAAGCCACCGGAATTTCCATCGGAATCTCCATGTTATCTGTCTCCGGTTGCACCTTGGACTGAA
Organism: Ambrosia artemisiifolia; assembly: GCA_032199755.1. Taxonomy (NCBI): domain Eukaryota; kingdom Viridiplantae; phylum Streptophyta; class Magnoliopsida; order Asterales; family Asteraceae; genus Ambrosia; species Ambrosia artemisiifolia. The sequence goes on from CM063519.1 coordinate 62,628,092, forward strand.
AAATCCGATCTTCTATCAAGTCTGCTAACCATTCTTTATCTTCTTCCTCAATCCAAACTTTAAACGTCTTCTTTCGCCATTTCAAGTAGATAGTCTCTTGGATTCGTGCACCCTGATCCACCAATACCCCCACGTAATGAAAAGAGGAATCAGTGTCATGGTTTTCCAAATCCGGCTGTTTAACTACGGTACCGAAATGGCTCCCTATACTGCACAACACCTGATCCTCCAGGACACACAGAGGAATCCCAATAATTTTCAACCACGCTATACGTTCGAATGAGGTTTCCTGTCCTTCCCAAACCCCAACTGAGGCAAACTGTTCTGGGCGCCCCAAGAGTTCATCCTTTGCCATGGTAGCATGATCACATGAGTTGAAGATTAATAAAATAGCCAAACCTCCCAAGCATTTTATCATCCATTCACTCAACCCCATCTCTTTAAGAATACTCTTTAAATTCCTCAGAACATCTAAGGACATGACTTTAACAATTAAAGCCTTCCCATGCAGTTTGTCAAAGGCATTAATATTATCGTCTATGGTGACTGTTTTCTCTGCAGGAACACCTTTAAAAGCCTCTTTGAAGGATAAAGTGTTGGATGTAAAAGTCTTCCGCGTCTCATGCACATGCTGGGGGAAAAAACCTTGTTCATTATTCTTGGCAGTGGACCTTCTTTCGTTTACTTCCCCGTCTTCTAACACGAATCTGGCCACATTAACTTTCAGTTTATACTCGCCTAGCCGAATAGAGGATAAGACTCTTTCCATCTCTTTTGAATCTTTAACATCAAAGAGCGATATAAAACCGAATCGCCTTCCTTCCTTATCTCTCTTCCTTGCTATGTAAATGTCAAAAATGGTCCCAAAATTCCTTACCTCCTTGGCTAGATCGGCTCCACTACATCTCTCCGGCAGATTCGAGACAAAAAACTTAGTTAATCTTGATGACACTTCCACCGGAATTGGTTTCCGGCGGGTTCCCATTAAATTATTTTTCTAATTTAATTTAAATTTATTTTTACTTTATTTAAATATTTAAACATTATAAATTTAACAAAAATTATATTCAGCCGTTTACTTGACGACAACCACCCAACCCATAGCCAAAACAATTTCCTCTTCTTCGGTCCAACGTTTTGCCATTTGAAAGTTTAAGAAAAAAATTGAAGTGAAAAATTTGGGAGTGAGTTGTGGTTATTTTGTGTGAAAGATATGTATGTGTGTGTGTATATATATAGTGTTTAAAAATTATAAATTAATCTTTTCTTTAAATTGTACCATTGTAAAACAGTAATATTGTGGGTCCCCTCCTTTATCCCCACTTTCACGGCCGTTAGCCAGCAGGCAGATATGGCAATGACGCCTACTTTAATGCTTGAGAAGCAGTGTAAGGGGTGATATTGTGTTTATGTGACACCGAGCATGACTTCACACCCACCAACCTAATATAAACAAGTTAAATGCAGGGACTATGTCAATTTTCAAAGACATTAACTATATTAACGGGAAGTGACGTTGAATAATGTGTTTGGGCTAATGTTAGCCGCCCCTCTCTGATTGGTTCAGAAGGGCGGTAAGTTTTCATAAATATATACAATTGGATCCAACTTAAAACAACAAAAGTAGTGGTGGTGTAGTGGTTGGATGCGCCTTATTGTAACCTGCAGGCGAAGGTTCGAAACCCTGGCGGGTGGATTTTTTTTTTATTTTTCTAAAGTTATTGTATAGCATATTTCAAATTGGATCCAAGGTAAAGCAACAAAAGGAGTGGTTGTGTAGTGGTTGGATGCGTCCTATGTAAACTTGCTGTCCTAGTGGGTTCACCTATCGGGCGTGCCGGGTTATGTATTCTTGTCCTCTTTTTAAAATTTTATTTTTAGGTCTAGAGCTTAATAAATTTTTTTTTCTACCAATAATGTTTTTCTCTCTTCATATACTTATTTATTTGCTTTTCACCATGAATAATAAAACCAAGTCTGATCAAGTAAAAGTAGTGCCTGTGCCGACATTTGTTTTTTGTGATGCTCTACCATACCAATACCGTAATGAATCAGACCTGTACCTACATAATGTCCCCTTTAATTTTGAGTTTATTGAAAATTTCTCGAGACTTAACTAAAAGAATTTGTGTTAACATTCTAGAAAGAAAAAAAAAGAATAAAACAATATTCTTCTAGATAACCATCTACGTAGGTGGTGTTTGTTTTTTTTTTTTTTTTATCCAGAAGCACTTCTGACATCTTTTGTCTGCGTTGCGCAGATGCGCGTAGACGTTTGGGGTCTGCAGATTGTTTGTTTTTTTGGAAGACCTTTCATTAAAAAAGGTCTTCCTGACCTTTTCTTGGTGCAGACATAGGTCTAGGTCTTCACACCTCTTCTCTCTTCTTATTTTTATCTTCTACTTCGTTTTTTTCCTTCTCAGCATCAGATTATACCTTTCTTCTTCTTCCCCTCCTCATCCACCTTCACCTCCACCTCCTCCTCCTTTATCCTCGTCCTTCTTCTTCCTCTTCTTCTTCTCCTCCTCCTCCCTCTTCCTCTCCCCTTCGCCGCCACCACCCTCCTCCTTCTCCTCTTCCACCATCGCCCTCCTCCTCCGCACCGTCGATTGCTGCCTCCTCCCCACCGTCCCCTCCTCCCTGCTGTAGTCGAACCCCCTCTTCCTCCATCCCTCCTCCCCGCTGCAAAGTATAGAACCCCAAAATCATTCAGAGTGTGGCCAACGAAAGTGTGGAACCAAACAAAATTATTTAGTTCAATTTGATTTGTATTTTTTTTAAATACTCATTTTGAAACCGTAAACCCAAATCAACTATTTTGACCAATCTGTTGTCATCATTTTTATATTGGGGTTGTGGTTGGTTATGTTTATGGTGGGTTGTGGACTTGTGGTGGGTTAACGGTTATGGTGGGTTATGGTTATGGTGGGTTGTGGTGGGTTATGGTTACGTTGGTGGGTTGTGGTTGGTTATAGTTATGGTGGGTTATGGTTTTAGGTTAAACGACAAACGTTAACAAACAAACAATCTTCTTCATGCAGACTACAGACCTTTGGTCCACCTCTTCTCCCGTAGATGTCTGCAGATGTGGTCTGCAGACTGCAGACCTTTTACCTCTTCAAAAACAAAAAGCAACTTCAACTCATATAGAGTGATTTCAATGTTAATGAAAAATAACCACAAACTATTATCGCAACTATAATTAGCAACTTTTTAGGTTTTATTGGTTTTACCCTTTGCTTGTTGGTTTTTTAAAAAATAATTGATTTTTCATTTTGAACTCAACATTTATCATCTTTTGTAATTAAACCTCTTTAATTTGATTTTGCATTTATTACTCAAAAGTTTCAATTTTTACAATTTAACCCCTTTAATTTTTTTTAATTTTAACCTGAAGTTTTTCATCTTTAGTAATTTAACCCCAACACTTTTTTTCCTTACAACTTTGGTCCTTCATACGTCCTGTTTAATATAAACACTTTTCGTCTCGTGCAACCGGTCCGCCCTACAAACCCTCCCCATCCAGTGCGACTATTTCCCTATACAAACTCTCACTCTCTAGGTCACGGTTAAGTATCCCCCCGCCCGCCGTACAAAACCCTTTCCCCCTCTTCGATGTCAAAAAAAAAAAAAAAAATACATGAACGCGACTTACAACTAAGTTTTTGGCCAAAATTATTATTTTCGGCGCAACTTTCATCCTTGTTTTTAGCCAATTGCAAATTCAGGATGAGCCAATTATCGATACCCGTCAAGGGGATGTCACAGACCCTGGGGATCATGTGTTCCAATGTCGCATGAGGACGTTCCCCAATACTCGTTAGAGGGTTTCCATGACCCATGAGGAGACAAGTGGTAATAGACTCATCGTGCTCGTCAACTGAATCTTTTAGGTTTATTTAGGTATTTTCTTTATTTTACTATGTATCGTTGTATGTTTTTTTAATACTTACATGTGTGTTTCTAATGTTATTTGTTATATGTTTTTTGGGTTAAGGTGTGCTTTATTAATATTATTATTGTTATATGTTTTTATTATTTAACTTTGAATTTAGGTTATGTAATATGTTTTTTAAACGTTTTCTATTAATTTAGTATATATGAAATAAAATACATATTTTTTTCCGAAAGAAAAAAAACGGATATGGATTAAACAAAGGTAAAAGTAAGTGATTATGTGGATGTTGTCGGTTGACTATTAAGGTTTATTAAGGAATGAAATTGGCGTCCCAGAAAAAATGAAAAAATAAAAGTATGTGATAATTCTAAAAACTTTTATCTTTCCTTTAACATGAAATTGGCGTTCTATAAATTCAATTGAATCGTACATGTTAGCTGATTATTAGGATTTACCAGTGTGTTATATTGGTAAACTCTGTTGGTTAGGGCTTACAAGATGAAGATGGAGATCCTGTGATTGAAGGAAAAGAAGGTTTCAAGTGATTATTAGGATTTACCTGATGTAAATGAAGAAGATCGATGCACTATAGAGAAAACATAATGTGACGGGTGTTAACTTATTATGGTCTAGAAGCAGACCAAGTATTTGTCTATTTATATGCTTTATCTTTTTTATTTATAACTAAAATACATTTTCACTCTTAATGTTATAGTTTATATCAAATTTAACTCTAAACTTTTTCTAGTGTGTTATTTTATATCTATGTTTTGGTACACCATCTTAAAAACGTATGAGCCTACCAAAGCAATCCGAAATGAGCTTACCCCTCTCGTACCGCATTTTAGAGACCTAACGAATTGTGATCCCATTCCTAGTGTCTATATTGGAGCATACAATGAACCAAGTGACTATGATACGTACAATATCACTTATAGCATCTTCCTTTAACTGTTTTGATTTAGGGTGATCTAGATGGAACACCGTCATACCCCAAATTAATATTAGGACACTCCTTCCTCTCTCCCTCTCTCTATACATACATATTTTATATGTATACATAGATAGATAAGATAAAGAAAATCGATGTACGAATATAAACACCCTTGAGTTATTGTGATTGAATGCAATGGATTTTGTGACGTACGCTGAATGAATTGTACATGCCAACTAATTTAATTTGTCCCAATATGCCTATACGATTTCTAAGATGCATAATTATAATTTACTGGTCTTCCAAGTTTTCTAACTCGATCAGTTGATATCTTAGATGCAATATTGTTATTGTTCTTGTTCTTGTTCTTCTTCTTTTTTTCTGGATAATAATTTTAAGACAGATATAGCTGGGGAGGAAATATATATATAACATTAAAGTTGCTGCCAAATGTATATTTCAAGCCATACAAATTACATTTCAGAGATAGCTAGCACAAAGCACATACATTATTCTCAACTTCTTATGATCGATTATATGACACAATAGTTGTAAACGGCCACCTCATTTGACCTTTGTTGTGTACGTCTCTTGTTAATCACACTCTTGTTCCATATGTATTGTTTGCCTTCTACAGTTCCAATATCAGGTCTACACAGAAAATAGTTATGAGTTAGATATATTAGAGCTTGTAGATCGATGATCGATATCCTTAAACTTGTAACACTCGAACACTCCCCCGACTTAAAAACTTATAATAGTAGTGGTATCACATCAAAACTAAAGAAGGAAAACTAAAGAAAATGTTACTACTAACTACATGTACTTTGTAGAACATGTCTTGACTTAGACACCATGTGGAAATATTATAAAACTAGGTAATTGTTTATGTAAATAATAAATAGGTCAAAACTCATGAATGGAGTAGTTTGGGTGGAAAAGTGTAAACTCAATCATTGAGTGACACGTGTCACCAAGGGGGTTAAGTATGTTAATAGTTATAGAAACCTTAGAATTATGGAGTATTTTATGTTTTTGTTTTTCATGTTTACATTTGAGATTCAAGGAGACACGTATATATTGATCGAGCTGTCTTTTAGGACGGGGATTGAATGAAGAATGTAGTATATGTAGTTATGTTTGTGGAAAATACATTGGATTTTAATCAGTGGCTTGTTTTGTCATTTTCTCATTTGTTCATTGAATATTTTTAATATCTCGTATGTTTATTTTGAACTGGCTTGAGATATTAATATCGATTTTTTTTTTCATAAATGGGCCACATGCAATATGCTAATCACTTTACGGGTCATTTTCAATTCACTTGGCAAGGTACTCACAAATTGAATTAAATTGGCGAGAACCCCCCATTTGTAGCACAAAGTTGGAAACAACACTTCGGGTGATTATCAAATGAAATGTGGCCTATTTATTCAAAAAGTTGTATTATGTTTGAAATTTGAGAATTAGAACATGTATAGTTGGCTTTAATTTTAAAGCCTCAATTTTGTCAAATTGCGATAGGTGATGTTTTAGTCAGCATAGGGGCTTTAAATAAAAATAGGTGTAGTGGTTTAAAGCCCCATAATGCCCCCCAATGATTACCCAATTATTTTTTTTAAATTAAAACAAAATAAAGAGCCGTTGGAATCATTGATTAGTCGATTGAAAATGGTTTGGAGCGTTAAACTTTTAACGCTCACGGCTGTTTTTGGTGATTAGCGCCCCAAGGGGCGGTGTTTCGTTTTTTTCCCGCGCTAAAATGGGCATTAACGCCCAAATTTGCGCCCACTACAGACGGTGTTACTGTTTTCAACAAAACTTAAACAAGAGACAGCGAATCCACTAAAATCCTACTTACATACGATAGCAAAACTATTGTAGTCAGGCCTCTCAGGCTTCTTGAGGACCTAAAGCGCATAATAAAATTGGGGCCCGTTTCGTTAAAAAGTTGTTTTTAATACCATGATTCCTATACATCTATGTGTGTATACATATTAGATACCACAAACCTCAATGCCAAAAATCTGAAAGCCCAAAATTACCGATGTATATTTTATTTTTTTAGAATTTGGGGGTGAAGAAAGTGGGGAAACAAAGCGCTAGCTTTAATTCACCCTTGAGGGTAAAGGGTTGAAACATTTCCTCAATTTATCCTCCTAATAATTAGTTGCCTTTCACATATTATTATCAAGGACAAGTAATACATATATAACTTAAGAGAGGTTGAAATAAATTAAGATGGTACTGCGTATACTTACATTCTGCATCTGATGTTATCCAGCGCTCCCTTTTATAGTTTCTAGCTGCCGGCTTGCTCTTTGTCTCGTTTGCAGGGTAATTAGGAAATACAATAATATTTTCATGTCTGTTTCTATACCCCTCATAGGTTTTCTTCTTCAGCATGTTTTCAGATATGGTTTTGGCTTCAAAATGTATCATTTGGAGAATCTGCATGCATGTGCACGTACAAACCAAACTTTATATAATCAGATCACATATGAATTAGTTTATTTCTACGAGTTTGGTAATAATATAACAAACGTACCTTGTGCAGTTTCCCATCAGCTGAAGCAAAATCATGCAACTTTCTCATTAAATGGTCTTTATGATCAGTTTTTTCGTCTGCCATTTTAGTTTTCTGGAACAACTCCGAAAGTGTTTGTCTATTGTGTTTCATTTTAGCTGTTTCTTGTAGAGTACTATGTGTGTTATGATCGTAGCTCTTTAGCTTGTTATTAGCGAGCTTTAGTACACGTTTTGTTCTCCTTTCATTTTCCATCATATTCTCAACGTATGTGGCGAACTCTGGCGTTGCTAGACCAGTTATGAATCGGTCTCTTTCGAAGGTTTGAAATCCATGAAACTTTTCATCATTTGATTTCTCTTGCACATGCTTGCTCGCGTAATGCTGCACGTTAGCAGGTGTGAGACACACAACTATAATACCTAACTACCTTAAAATAAGAGTTGCTTTTAATACCATGATTCCTATACATCTATGTGTGTATACATATTAGATACCACAAACCTTAATACCAACAATCTGAAAGCCCAAAATTACCGATGCACATTTTTTTAGAATTTGGGAAAACATGCTTTTCTTTTCTTGATATACAAGGGAACATAAGTTCAAATTACAAAAACAGACAAGTTTGACCAAATAGTTTTCCGCCTAATTAGCATTTTCCAAAGTGTCTAGAGCAATCAGAACATGACGAGTCAGCTCTCACGACTGAGACGACTATTATTTAGACAGCAGGCATTGACCTTTGTTGTGTTTAGCTGATGGCTAGGACTTTTTGAGTCTTTAGCCGGCCGCTAGGGTTTTTTTTTGTCTTTAGTTGACAGCTAGGGGTTTGCTTACGCTGTGTTCCCGAGTTAACTTAACGGGAGAAAAGAAGAGAAATGAAAAGAAAGAAAAAACTGATTGTGTTCCCGAGTTTCATTTAAGAAAGGAAAAGAAAGGGAAACAAAACATGTTGTGTTCCCGAGTTTCACTTAAGAAAGGAAATGAAAGGAAAACTAGGCCAAACCTTTTAGTTTAGTTTTCCTTTCGATTTGAAAGGAAAGAGGATATGTATCATTTCTTTTCCTTTCCTTTCCTTTCCCTTCCTTCGGTTCTTTTCTCTTCTCAAGTAAACTCGGGAACGGAGTGTTCGTGTTAATTAGCTAGCGGCTAGAAGGCCTTTCCCATACTTTTTCTTTTTGTTCTTTTTGTTGACTTTGAAAGAAAGTGAAGATTGAGGGGTCATTCGAAAGAATTTGTATTGAAATAATTATTTGAATGTTCAGTGTTGCCTACTTGTATAATTAAATATAATTTTTAGAGATAATGATGTTAGTTGGTATTAGTTTATAAGAGAAGTATTTAAGTACTAGTATGGTTTATTTTAGTTTAAACAAATGGATTAAAAGGCCGGTCATTGTAAGTGTATAAAGAAATAATAAAAGAAAGAGTCGATGTTGGTTGGGATAAAAAAACCCAGTATTTAATTTTGGGCCTAATTATCAAACGCCAACCTGACTAGTTTTGTAATTTTCCCTAGTTATAAAGTTGTATAGAAATAGAACACAAGTATGTACCTTTGGCTGCATTTTCACGACCTTCATGGTGTTGGGGAGAGACATCATCAATATCTATATGATATGGAGAACTGAAAATAAAGGTTTTGTTATGTGAAATGATGAGTTATTTACGGCTCTTTATAAATGCTTTTGAAGGTCAAATTAAATTATTGGCGGGTGAAAGCAACATGAGGAAATAACAACGTTAATTTGGATTTGCATATTTGTGTAAACTACAAGCTGAAGTTGATAGTTGGATCAAGGTGCATGTTTGTGTATATATCTTTATAAAAGTTCAAAATTTTACATTTAAACTGCCCCTCAAGATACATGCGACCCAAGATTATATACAATAATATATAAGCTGTACGTACCTTCCTTATTCATTTGTTCAAATAAAAAGATAAGTAACTTTTCATATGATAGCGAATACCATACATATAATGGTACGATCAGAAAGTAAATATGAGATGATGATTGATGAAGAACAAATAGTGTTTGAATGTATATATAATCGACAATGAATTTAGTTGTACCTATAAGCTGATAATTTACTTGCCATTTGCTATAATATATATTCTTTATGTGATGTGTATTAACGACCCAATTTAAACTAACTATAAGTAGGAGGTGTGATCTTTTGCCAAATCACCTCAAACCTCCTTATAAACTCTAAATAAAGTTCTTTCAAAAGCAATACAAAAAGCTAATTTCTTTGGTTACTTGATCTCCCGTCCCATTGAGTCATTTGAATCATTCCCAAGATATTCGATACAAGGCTGATTCTATGAGTGACTAAGGGGCTGTTTGGTAGCCTCTTAATGAGGCTCTTAACCATTCAGTGCTGAATGATTCAGCATTCAGCGCGTTTGTTTTCGCCTCTGAATGGAATGGTTAAGGCTGAATCATTAAGACTTGAGATGTTGCTGAACCATTAAGCATTGAATCATTAAGCACTGAATTAGGCTGAACCTTAATGAAACTCTCATACCAATGTAGGACAAGAAAACTAACCATTAAGATGTCCAACTTAATAATTCAGCACTTAGTCAACCAAACAGCCCCTAAGAATAGCATAAGTGTTGAAGAAATAACCCTCTGAAGGTGGAGGGAGTCCCGTTTTCAACATATTTTGGTGGAGGTCGCATCAGATTTCTCCACATTTCCCCTCATATTCCAGGGAGTCATCCTAGTTTTTCTTCTATTTCATACTTCACATTTAATTTTATATAAAAACAACTAGCTGATTACCCCGGGACAGGGTCAGACCCAAGTAGAGTAGGTCGGGGTTCCAGACACCAATGTTTTTGAAATTTCCGGTAGAGCCGATGTGTTAAATTTTTTATGGACCCCATAAGAATAATAAGATGGAACATAGTATCAAAGTGAAAGTTGGTGTAGTGGTAAACCCCATTTTCTCTAATCAAGAGACCCTTGGTTTGAGTCTTGTTACCTGTTTTATGGGTTTTTTTGTTTAAATCCAATTTAAAACATTATTAAGAAAAGTGTTTGTTGGGTTCTTCTATTCTTCCACGTGACCATTATTTTTTTTTTCGTACTATTATTATTCTAAAATTATATTAGTCATTATTATTATTATTATTATTATTATTATTATTATTATTATTATTATTATTATTATTATTATTATTATTATTATTATTATTATTTCATTCCAAGTTATGTTTTTGATTTTATATATAGTAATAAATACAATAATGTCCCAAATATTGTTTTTGTATTGCTAATTTCTTATAAAATTGCAAGCTTATTTATTGTTTACTTTATTTAATAACTAGCTTTGGTATAAATGTTTAAATAAGGTGATTTATTTATGTTGATCATATTTTATATATAAATATATTATTTATTACGCCACCCGGTTCCTAAATCTGGTCCGACCAGTGAACCACTAAAGTGTCCGATTCACTGTCCAATCCGGTTCTGAAAACATTGTTGCTGCCAGTTTTAAGTTGTAACCATCAATCTTTGTAGTAGATTATGTATCTAATTTGTCAAATGATATACTCTTAGAGTCGTTTAGGTGTTCTGTGCTTCATTACTACCATTTGTTTAATTGTGTTTCTTATAAAATTTACTAAAAAATAACACCAAGTGACCAGTTATAATTTAAGCATAGTGCACACATATATATTAGTAAGGTTTACAAAAAAAAAGACTTGTATGTTGTTCAACACGAACACGGCTTATATTTTTATTCGTGTTATACCGCCTCAACACGCGAGGCATGTTTACTAGGTGTCGCCTCGCCTGAACATGCGAGGCATGTTTACTCCAACATTTTGTTATAAAAAAATCCGAACACCGAAAAATGGGGACCCCAGTGACGATAAATTCTGGGTCCGCTACTGCCCGGGAAGGTCCCGGGGTTGAAAAATCTAATATGAGTTAATAAAAAATGATAAAAGAAGAAACTTGGTTAAAGCATCATTAAGATACGGACCTTGATCGGTTTTATCTGCTTGTACACATGAATCACCATGCGTCTTCTGATATTCATCCATCACCTAATCAACATGTGCATAATAAATTTATTGACATTCGTCGACATATTTTGACAACTTAGCAATAGACACTAAATTTTCAAAAAGGAAAAAAAAGCTGCAGATAAAACAATAAAAGCGGATAAAAAAGATCTCTATTTAAATGAACTAATCCAGCCCAACAAACAAACCGAGCAATATGTCAACACACCAAAACTATCAATCAATAAACATTAACAAACAATGACTAATAAAAACCAAAAGACCAATATGCAAAAAGATAAGAAAATTATTGATAGACATGAGTTTCAAAGTCACATGCCCACATCCTCCACTTATCACAGTCTATGTATTCTTGAGACCTTAACTAAAGCCACTAATACACCTCCTATTCTCAGGAAGCTTAAGCAGATTCCTTATAGCTTTCTTGTTCCTCTCTTCCTCTTTAAACCGACTCATCATCTCCTAACTCAAATCCAAACCCTAACTTCTGCAACAACAACAAACAAATCACACATACACCAAATCATCAATGATCAAAACCACAATTCCTTTCACAATGAAAAAAAACACCAACTAAACTAACAAATTTTCAAAAAAAAAAAAACACATAATATATATATATATATATATATATATATAACTTCAGGCCAAAACATGTGAGTCTAATAGTCTATGAAAATCATAAATTAGAACTTTAAATAGCATAAACAAAAGATCTAAACACATCGGATGGATGTACGGTGTCTGATCAGACGCTACTGTAGTGAAAAACATGTATATACAGATTAATACATATATACCCGAGAGGCTAGAGACTCACCTGATCGTAAGATTTCGATCATTCTCCCAACAACCATTGATACCGATCCTGCAGTTAGTATCATCGTCCACCCCAAGTAACATTGATTTCAAGATGATTGGAAAAACGTTAACACAAATCCGACCGGAACAATGCTAATCAACAGAAAACATATACGAAGACTAAGAACTTACCTTATTTAAATAAGGGTTTGAAGTTTCATATCCACGAATACCTGGAACACCCAATTCCCGTTTATTTTAGGATTTCCTTGTAAAACAAATCCCCAAATCAACCATTTACATAATATAAAATCTCAATCTGAAAAATGCCCCAAAAAATTGATTCTGTGAATAGCCATAAGAATTTTAATACATAAAGTTACCAGGATTATAGTTTCAAGGAGTAGAAGATCGAATTATGAGGAGCATATTAATTTCTCTTGGCAGTGATTGAGATAGAGGACTGAGTTTTTTGTTAAGGTTTGTGAACGTATCCAGACCAAATGTTATGTCTGTTTATTAAACCCCAAATTAATGATCGATCTATCTATTGTTCAAAGGAAAAACTGTATTTCGTAAGGTCTGTTCCTTTTACGATACCAAGTAATAATACTTATTAGATGTTTAATAACTGGAACTGTTACAACAAAGTCCCAAACATAAATCTACAGACGGATTAAAGGTCTGTTGATTAAAACACAAAAGTTAATACGATTCAATTTAGCATCACAAAACATAAAAAACTATATATAATCTTGAAAGACATACAAAACTAAAAACATAAATAAATACAATCAACGTTAAACATCAAAGATACATAGCTAGTTAAAGGAATTAATAAACTTAAGCTTTAATTCCACTGAGGCTTCAGTTGTGCATATACATCTTCCAGTTTTGCCAAAACATCTACGTCCTTACTCCCGGCCTCAGAATTGTACAACAACGCCAAATCACAAACAACAGTTGAAGGCATTGACTTCAAAATCCGTTGCACATCATCTCGCTCGAACGTGCCCAAGTGCAAACTGTCAAAACAAATCTTCAAATCTCTTGTAGTATTCAAATCTTGATAGTACTGTGCTCTAATTTGATTAACAACAAACTACTTCATTTCATGTTCTTGGTTATTAGTTAGGGCAGCCATTGATGATATTGATGAAGACCGAAATGTAAATGTTAAGATGTTTATTGTGAAATTCGAGATTTATTTAATAATTTATACATTTAAAACGCGTGAACTTGAAAAGTCATAGCGTAGTATAGTTATTATACTTGGGTTAACGTGTTAAATAAAAAGTTTTGTTATAATGATTATTTTATTTAAAAACATTTAGAGTATCTGAAGAGTGTAAACAACTTGGGAAACATAAATGTAGAAATACTTTAGAAAACGAACAGACAAAATAATAAATTATCAGTTGTGCAAATCAAAGATTTAAATAATCATATCAAATATCGCGTGAAATTAATTATCTTTTAAAATTATTTCTATAAATATGTTCAAATCCATCTTAAAGTTTATCAATAAATTCACACAGTACATATTTTAAACTTCATCTACCAAAATGGCAAACAGATCATACTATTATTTTGCTCATACATCAGATGTTAAGTCAATATTCGGTCTTTGGTCAGTAAAAGAAAAGAAAAAAGACGAAGATGTTAGAAATGAAGTGGAGAAGATGGAAGAAACACTTAAACAACAATCATGGACAAACATTGGGGTGCTAGATATGGTCTTGCATGAACCTCCAACTGCTTTGAGAGAGAAAATAGAAGACTACATGACTCAACAACTACAAATGGAAAACAACATTAACGAAGCATTGATGAAGTTAAAAAAGATTCTTTCAAGAGAGATTCTGAAAAAGAAACACAGGATTTTAGAGATTTTAATTAAGTAGTTTATATAGTAGATATGCTTTTTATTATGTATTTTTTAAATGTTAAGATCTGTTTAATAAAACAACATCAAGAAGCAAATCGTCTGCTGCAAATAAAACCTGCTTATTGCCATCTGTTTGTTTCTTTAAAACAATTACTTTATCGTCTGTTTACTAAAACCAAAATTACATCTGTTTCGTTCTTTAAAACAGTTCTGATCGGTGCTATTGTTAATGGTTTACAAGGGATTTAACAACCTAGGTAAGTAACACTACTGTTCCAGTCTATTCTCAGTTCTAGTTAAGTATGACAATGGATATTATCATTGATGGTGGTGTTTTGTTAAAGAAGAGGAGTGGGGTGTTGCTGGAATCAAGTGAGGGACTGAATCGGTCAACACCGGGAAACCTCAGCTTAAGGATGGTCAACAGAAGGCAAAGGACAGATGACACGGTCAACGGAGGAAACCCGAGAGGTCTAACAGTGAGGATTTGAACCATTCAAAATTATAATATTAGTATTGTACATGTGGACACGTGTGGAGACTCGACTAAGTACAAAATTTATATATGTATACAAGAATGTGAATCAATCAATCAAAGAGGTGTACATTGGAATAATAGAATACGGATAGGATGAACGAGACATTGGACCATAAAACGAACAATATGGACATAGTACATAAGTTGTGATATATATACTTGATGATTGGAACTTGAGACTTGGGAACCTAGGACATAAGACAATTGGACAACTAATCCTTTAATGCAAGACTATAAGAATAACGTATAAACTAAAGATCAATAGTTGTATATATGTACATATGACGTAAGACATTAAACTTGACATATGGATTTCGGATTCAAGATTATGCCTTATAGTGATGGAAGAGTAGAACCATAATTTGACAACTAGGATAAACTCGCATAGCCAACGAAAGGTCTTAGTCATCCACACGTGTAACCGTGGTGCTCGGTTAGACGCGCTAACACTTGTAATAATGATAGGTTTGGGGCATAACGGATAGTCATATTCGAAGCATTGTAATATTATATTGATTATGTGACGTGACATGATACACTGCTAAGGTGAGTTTCGTGTACCAAATCCCCTTTTTCTGTTTTAAATGTTTTGGGGTGAACATATGCTTGTGTGTGTAAACTGTTTGATGTGACAAGATACAGACTGCCGGATAATACTGACACTCATTAACTTAGAGGTAAGTCACTTAATATATAGGTAGTACTACTTGGGGAATCCCCCACGCAAGGTGGACTCAGGACGTTGGGTCCGGGAAACCCTCCACTAAGGTGAAAGACCATTGCGGCATATATTTTGCCATGACCTATAGTGGCAGTATATAGAGTCCATGTTAGGGTTGAGGTGTCGCTGCTTGTACATCACTTTGTGTAAATATGTTAAACTGTGTAAACTTGGAAACTGGCTTTTGAAATGACAAACTTGTTTTGGATCCACTTACTACTTATACGGACTCACCAGCGTAATTGCTGACCTAAAATCTTTTAAGCATGTGTTCAGGTACTGCAGACGGATGGATAGTAACGCGAGGTATATATTTGCTTGTGTGGAATAGAGATTATCAGGATAGAAGATTGAGTTATAAGCATCGCGGCTTAGAGCTTCTAAAGTAATGGACGTGTAGAGATCGGATTGACTAGTGGATAACAACCCGTTAACTGCTTCGACGACCGACGCGATTCGTCCCTGCATAGTTATTAGTTTACTTATTTAAGTTGTATATTTTTATTTTGGATTAGAATTTGTATTAAAACAGTAAATATTTGTTATCGTTGCTTCCGTTGTGCAAGTCTGTTACCAAACTGTCGTAACGTCCAGCCCCCTCCTGGTCGGGTTGTTACATAATAATACCCATCAGATGTTTAATAATTGAAGCTATTACAATCACGGAAACATAAATCTACCGAAATTAAAACGCTGTTGAGATAACACATATTAAAACAAAAAAGAGGATGAGGAAATTAAAAACTAAATCTAAAGTTGAAAGAAACACTGTATTTGCTAACGTCTCTGATTACCAATATTTGCAGAGAGTGAGAATGGGGTAATGGATATTGGGAATTCATCATCTTTTACACGGTGAAATATAATAAGTATTCATAAAATTGGTTTTCAATTTATTAGTTGGATTTCAACTAAATATAAACTTGAAAGTTACTTTTGCAAATTTTAATTTATTTTTAGACAATTGCAACACAACAACAACAATAATAATAATAATATATAATAAAATAATAAAGTAAGTTCAAAATCGTAATCATTATTTTTGCGACTTTTTGTAACATCTGTTGATCAGATGTTTAATAATTGAAGCTATTACAACCATGGAAACATTAATCTACACACAAACTAAAGGGCGGTTGAGATAAAACATTAAAAAAACAAATTAACAGTTACAAGATTTAAGCTTTTTATTCAACCGGAATTTCATAACACTGTTTATTCAAATCTTTTAGAAGTCATCAACAAATTTGTGAAACAACAGTTACACGATTTAATCCTATTATTACAAATTCCATAATTTGAGTTATACATTGAATTTAACAGAAATAAATACAAAATGGAAGAGTTATAAAAAAAAAATACAAATATCTCTAAAAATAGTACTTCACTGACAACATAATTACAATATGTGACTTTAAAAAGTACATAAAAATACAAGAAAACATAAAAAACCCTACCAACAACCAAACCCTAAAGAATGATCTTCCTTGCCAGCATGATCCAAAAAAAATCATCCAACGAAAAGCAGTACACGACAGCAGGTCGTATATAAATATCATCAGGATGCAGAAACCCCTAACATTTGAAAATAGGAAGGGGATGTATATATTTATATATGTAATAATAAATTGATGTTTTCCTTTGATTGTAAGAATCATCAGAAAACATCAATTTGAAGTGATTAACCAACTAACTGTTGGTTATCTATTTTCCTTTGATTGTAAGAACCTTTCGAAAAATTCGTGAAAACAAATTGTAAAGTAGTATCATAATGCATATTGAATGGAGAGATGTAAAATGAGAATGGGGAAATGAATATTGGAACTTCATCCCCTTTTATAAGCTGAAATATAATAACTATTCATAAAGTTGGTTTTCAATTTTATTAGTTGGATTTGAAGTATATGTAAAGTTGGAAGTTACTTTTGAAAATTTTAATTTATTTTTTTTATAAAATGAAAGACAATTGCAACACAACAATAATAATAAAATAATAATAAAGTAACTTCAAAATGGTAATCATTATTTTTGGGACTATATATAACATCTGTTGATACGTGTTACTTTCCCACTGAAACAACTCTTGAAATTCTATTTTATTTTTATTTAACAATCAAATTACCTAACGAAAACAAATACTACTTAATAATATTTGTACAAAGATGAACATGTCATGTTTTACATTAAATAATAAGTGTTTAACTTCTATTTTAGTAATATCTGTTCCTTTCACAACAGCAGTTAATATTAGTAATCAGATGTTTTATATTGAATACAATAAAAACTAAACATACACTTTAAATATCTAAATTAAAAAATTATGTAACAATAGTTGAAACATGTGAAACGACGGAAGAGTATATCTTTTTTTTAAAACAATTAGTCATCAAATTAAACTTCAAATATGTTGAATCAGTTAAACTCATCGTTTTTATAACACCTTTTATACAAACAATTGTTGATTAAAGCAGATGATTCACAAACACTGTCCATAAAATACATGTTTAATTAAACCATTTTTACTAACAATATCATCAAATTCACGATTAGCAAATTGTTGCTATAAATTTATATCAAAATTCATGAACCTTTCCAATAACAATATTCATGAATACAAAATAAAGATACATCAACTTAAACCATTTAACATATGATTTACAATTAAACCCCACCAAAATAAAAGCATTGTATCAACATCAAAATATTTCCACTCCCTACCATGCCATTAATTTTTAGTTATAACCAAAATTCCTATTGATTGATCAAACTTGAAATTACAACAGTCACCCATTTTCAATCCTTTGTAGTTTATAAAACTTACCCATCTCCTAACAGCTGTTAACAAAAATATATTCATTCAACCGAAAAAACTAAACAAACATCTGAATACGTTAATAATAAATTCTAAGTTTTGAATCTAGCAGTCTTCTTTTTCATTCTTTTGCTCGTACAAGTTTGGTCAGCAACATTTGCATTAACAAAATCTTCAACAGTTCTTTTTCCATTAGAACTTGTGGGAGTATCCACAATGGCCTCAACACATACAATATCCTTCAAACAAATAACGAAAAAACTAATAAAATGTTACATGACAATACAATTTCTAGAAAAAAGTTAGACATAAATGCAGAAAGGTATAAATACCTTAGGACTAACTTCAAACCCAACTTGCGATGATTCTGAAAGGTTAACAGATTTATTTTCACAAACTTCCTGAGTGACCTAATAAGTGGTCATATACAAATAAACATAACAGATTTGAAAATTTACAGAATATAATTCCTTATTACAAAATAATTAGAATAAATACCTCGACAGAACTATCGTGTACATTCTCATGTCTGTCGACCAACTCTTCAATTATAACAACATCATCACAAATCTTGACAACAAAATACACATGGTAGTCATTTGTAAGATTGTAATCAGAAACATCAATCTTGAAGGCAAGTTTCTTTTCAAGGATTCGGGACAACTCATGCGGAAAACTTTTTGTGTCGCCTTCCTTCAACTGCCTTTCCCTAATATCACATGCAGCAGCTCCAATGACCTTCATAACATCTTTATCGAACATGACAAACGACACACTACCGGATTCATCTTGAACCCTTATCTACAACTTGAACCTAAAACAAAAAAACATAATTTATCTAAAAAACCGCATCAAATGAAATAAAAATTCCGAAACAAAAAATGTGTATACATTTACTGGTTTACATACTTTGTGGTAACGGAAGTACATTCACACTGGCATTTTCGACAAACCAACGCAGTACCAGGCAATTTGAGAATCGCTTCAGAAACTTCTTTAGCATTTTGCAAATACTCTGACTTGCTTAAAACTTTCTTGTTACACTTCCGGCAGGCAACATAAAACCAACCATAGCTTTCTTCAATACTTTTTATGGTCGCAACCACAACATAAGACATCGGCTGCAACCACAACATAAGACATCGGCTGCAAAGACAGTATATATGTATGCAACATTAGTAGTTTTAAAGAATACAAACCTATAATAAACTAAAGACATATAAAAGTTACGAATAAAATATTGAAACCTTTGAATATCAATGAGCTCATCAACACGATTCTTCTGTGTTCCAACTATGAATTCCTGACAGGTTGGATAAACAGTATGGGATGAAAGAACAGTTTGAGAACTACAACAAGACTCTTGTTCTTGTTTTAACATCAAGCTACATAAACACAAAAACAATTAAATCTCTTAGCTAAAAGAAACATCAATGTAAACTTTCGTATAGAAATATAAATAAATAGCACCTCGTCTTTAGGTCAGACACCTCATCTTTAAGTTGATTGAGAAAGAGGCGAGATCCATACTTATCGGTTTGAACTATAATTCTTTCTAAAAATTTGAAAACACACATATCTTTACTTACTTCATATTAATATGTTTTTAAAATAACTACACTGAAACACAAGTTACCGTTCCAGTCTCTAACCCTTCCATGCTGGATAACAGTCAGTAAATGCTCCTCATTAATCTTTGAAATGAATTCCTTAAACTGTATTTCATAAGAGTTCCACAATGTACATCTTAAGGTCGTACATCTGCAACAAAACAACAGAAACATAGATGTAAAACATTAATGCTGCTATAATTTATTACATTAATAAATATGTTCCACATGAGATTCAAAACAGTCAGTCATAGAATAAGTTGTTCATAACATTTATTACACAAACTAAATTTACAATATTAAACAATGATTGTTTACAAAACTGTATAACAATTTTAAGGAATCCTTACTCTAAGTCCTGAATATCAAGATTCATTCGTTTGGTTTCGTTAGGAGCTTGTCCAAAGACATCCAAGTCGCTACACCAGATGACGCTTCCAGCAACATTTGTAAAAAGAAAACAGACAACTTAACCAAACCTCTGTTAAATATAAAGCAACAGTGTTCAACAAAACTGAATGTAAAAAAATTGTAGTAAGGTAAACAATAAAATACAAACCAACGCTCAACAGACTCTTGGCTTCTCCATTAAGTATTTGGTTAAAAGGTAAGAAGTTGAAACCATACTCCACACCTTCCCAACGCTTAACCTGTTTCACAGTCGTACAACGATAAAAAATTATTTTGAACTGATTAGCTACAACTCTGTAGATGTCCTTGTTTTCACCTACACCAAACTTAGACAAGACAACCACGCCGTCTTCTTCAATTTGACTGTTAAAAACCTGCATAAAAGGTGTCTTGCCAGAACCTTGAATCTTATCACCCTGCATATATCATTTAACAGAACGTAAAAAGCATACAAAAAATAACACTTTTTCATGAATAAACAAAGCTATAAAATTTACCTGCTCGTCAATGAATATGACCTCCAACTTATAGGTTGTCTTCCACTTCCTTATGACTCGAGCCTTCATGTACCACATGTCTTTGGCTGGATTCAGATCACGAATAAAACTGACGTGCTTTTCTTCACCGTCCATTGTCGCCGACAAGATTTGAAAGATATCTTTTAAGAGGGAAATTTGAAAATCTTTGTTTAGGTTTAAAAAATTGAAAGCTGATATTAGAAATGGCTGAATTGTTTGTGTGCTTATATATAAGGAGCTAATGAGGCACGCTTCCTTAGCTTAATTTAAATTTCCCCCCTTAAAATTCAAACTTAGGGCTTAAATGCTGCACAGTACGTGGCTAACATCTGCTGCTTGACGGAAGAACCTTTGGTTGGGAACCGCTGTTCATGAAAGCAGCGGTGCTTTAACGTGGCCCACGTATTATTTGTGAATATTTTAGTGGGGGTTTGTGACGTCAGGTTTTGCATCACGCAGGCATTGGTGGCCTGCCTAAGCTGTTGACACGTCAGCTTTCTGACGTCACTCACGACTCTCCTATTATTGAAAGTATAGATAGATTAGTATACACATATGTGTGTGTGATGATATGTATATATATGTGTGTAACTATTGTGTTTATATATATGTGTGCGCGTGCGTGTACGTGTGTGTAAGTATGTATATGTGCGGATTGGTTTAAATTGGCAAGAATTGCTGATATATCACTGTACAGTGAAAAATTAATCTTCCCTAGGAATGGAGGCCGGTGTTCCCGGTTGGGGTCACACATTCCTCGGTTCCCACTCTTTGAAGCCTAACAAGTAGGAACCGTGTAACCTTATTGCAGACATGGAGAAGTACGAAAACATTATCTACTCCTAGTATATACTTATGTTTGGTAGTTATAACCTTCGTTGATACACGGAAATGGTAGACATGTAATTTCGGTACAAAATATAGCTTCACCGATCGCCAACTGACCGACCATCAATATATAAATGCAGTAACTGACGATAAACCGGTAGGTAAGCAACCGCCAGGATTATAGTCATGAGTAATCTTATTTCTGATAGATTAGAGACGAAATTTATCGAGGGATCAACGATAGATAGCTTTACTGACAGATTGCAGCGAGTTTTGTGTGGTTGTCCAACACGAGTAGTTTACCGATGGGACATTAGCAAAGACATGCCTACATACACATTATCAACGGATTACGGGCGAATTCCTTTTGGTACTGCTGACATAAATTTCAGTGGTAATAATTTTTAAGTATAACAAATAATATTTGTAAAATATAATAATAAGTTTTTTAATATTCCGGAGAGTTAAATTTACAAAATGTACAATAAACCATATAAAACTTGGGAGAATTACATATATCCCCCTAACTTAAACCCTAATTACCTTAACCGGCAACATGACATCCAACGACTACCAACCAGGGCGACCGACTCTTTATTCTCCTTTTCATTTTATCACCAACCTCACCAATTCGTGATTATGGCTGATTATCGCTGGCGACCAACCTTAACCCGTGCCAAGAATGTCTGATTACAACTTCCATCTGATTAATGATCTAATTAATTAGCCCATGATGCAATTGTTGCTTAATTATTTTTATCATGTTTCGAAGAACACTAAATAGGCTTTGTCTTGTCACATGCATGAATGGTCCCCTTCTAACATAACATGTTATTGCTTATCATATATCAATTTATATCATACTAAGATTTGAAATATCCAAGTGTACTATTTCAATGTGACATCAATGCTGAAGGGTTGATGGGAAAGGTAATAAGGAGTATTTAAGAAGATAAAAAAAGTAATAATCTCATTTCGTTTGGTTCTTTGTTTTAACTTTAAACTTCATTCAACCAAGGCTCAGCGTCAAAAAGCAAGAGCAACCTAAAAAATTACAACATATACGTCGGGTATTGACACCAATCCTTCCAAACAAGGGTATTACACCTAATCTGACGTTTAAACCAAAAAAAAACGGTACCGATTTTACATCTACCACAATATCTCGCACTTTCGGATCCTCTCCTTCAAAAATCTTTTTATTCCGCCCCTTCCATATGGCCCAAATCATTGTGATAATAATCCCATGAATAACCCTCTTTCTATGTTTATTTCCATAAACCGATTTGTACAACAGCTAAAGATCACAAGCATCAAACGCGTAAACTGGGTCCATCCTACACCATCTCCTGACCATATCCCAGACTCTGGCCGATAGTGCACAACCTGTAAAAAGATGATCTGCAGTTTCGCCGTCATGGTTACACAAAATGCACCCAGCATCCGTAACAAGCACATGTCTTTTCAATAAAGCACCTCGTGTTAGAATCCTATCCATCTCCGCTTGCCATGCTAGGATATTGCACTTTTTCGGAACCCACCGCACCTATTTAACTAAAAAAACGCTGAAAAATCTTTGTCAATTTCAAATACTATAACTACCGTGTCGAATCATGATTCATTTGAGTAACCCGTGAAAAATCAAAATTATTAACAAACCTAAAATAAAACCGGGTTGGCCCTAAAGTTTGGGCTAAAGAAGCCCTTATTATATCTGTTTGTGTGTTCTTGGAGAATGGAAGCCTTGTGATTTTATTATATCACTATGTGAAATAAAGATGCAGTGAAAGTTGATATTTACATCCAACTCATTCATATTCCATATGTATGTTCTAATGAAAATGATACAAACTAAAGTCCCACGTGCATGCATGAAGATCGCCAAAGTCAAGCTTACCATTTGTTCTCTCCTAGTTTTCATTTTGACTAGTTTTGTATTTTGAATAAGTTCTGTTATGTTGTTCTATTTTTCTAGTTTATAGCCGTTTTCATTTCTAGTATAAAGATGTACTCAGTGATGGTTGTGATCATCACATTCAATTTTCACTTTCAATAAAAGCTGGAGAGAACTTTGGCTCATTTACTGTTTCATTAAATTTCTGTTCCGATCCATCAGGGGTATCGGAGCTAGTGCTTTCGTAATTGTTCCTTGTTCTCATTTTATCTGTCCAATGGTCGATCAAACAAGTACCCTACCCACTGCACCGACTCCAATCCCTATTTTCAAAGGATAACGTTATGATCACTGGAGTATACGTATGAAAACTATCCTCAAGTCAAGAGACTTGTGGGATCTTGTGGAAACTCGTGTGAATCATGCTAAAACTAATGCTGGCAAACATAGGATTCAAAAGAAAAGAGATGCTCATGCTTTGGCCCTCATTCAACAGGTTGTGCATGATCATCTCTTCTCTCGTATTGCTGCTGCTGAGTCTGCACAAGAAAGCTGGGCGATCCTCAAAATGGAATACCAAGGTGACACACAGGTGAAAGCTATCAAGCTTCAAGGCCTTCATAGAGAGTTTGTGTAGATGCACGAAGTGCGACTAGTGATTGGATTAGCTTGTTAACATGTGTTAGTTGATTTCCTGATGAGCCGAATGTGGAGGAATGGGGCGAAGGAAGGAGATAGTGGGCGAATGTAAAAGGTTGCTGATCAGAAGATACACATTCGTACCTTGTAGTGGGCGAATGTGGACAAAGTCCACATTCGCACCATACAAAGGGGCGAATGTGCAGATATTATATATAGTTTTTGTGTATTTTCAAGTTAGAGACAGTTTTAGTTTGTGAGTGTTTTGAGGTTAGGTTCAAGGTTAATTTGTGATAGTGTGTGAGTTGATTAGATTGACTAGGTGATTGATTGTAACACGTTTTTATCAAAGTTAATCTATGAAAAAGCCTTTGAAATGATGTTTTCTGTGTTTTGATCCGAGTATTATCATTTTGTTCATAACTAGGGTTTCCGCACATGGTTTTGTGACTTGTATGATCATATCTTCCTGTTTTAGCTAAATTCTTTCAATTACAAAGTGGTATCAGAGCCATACAGATCATACAACAACAAATTTGATAGTCTCAGAGCTGATTTGGACATAATTTTGGTCAAAATACATCTGTTTTTGATTGAAAATGATTTTTGAGTGTTTTTGATTGATTTAGAGTTGAATTTGTGGATAAAATCAAGTTTTCCAAGAGTTAACGTTGTTCCAAATCAATTCCGAATCAAAACCTGATAAAGATCATCCAAATCCATAAACTTTTGAAAATCAGAGATCAAAATAACCGTTTTTCAAAGTGTAACCGTTTTTCAAAAGTAAAATAGGCGAATGTGCTGTAGAGTGGGCGAACCTGACCTAGTGTGGGCGAGAGTGAGTAGTTTCTGGTCGAACGTAGAGTCTTTTTGGTCGAACCTGGAATTTTAAGTTTGAACTTTTCACTTTCGGGTAGATTTTTCCACCTTCGATTCGTCGGGCGGGCGGATGTGGAATTAGAGTGGTCGAATCTAAGAAAGTTTGGACGAACGTGGATTTTGTGTTAGGATATTCTACATTCTGTTGATTTTCTACATTCGGCTGGAACAAGTTTGGACGAAAGTGCAACTTTGGACGAAAGTAGGAACATTTTGGGCGAACCTAGATTTCAGTTTGGAAAATTTTCTAAGTGTTGAGTTTTTCGAAGTTCGTGAACATCATGTGGAATATTCTGACTACCCCGAGACCAGCAACGACACAACCACAACAGCAAGTGATGGACCCATGGACAGTGGCAGCCCAAAAGACGAGCACACAGTCTTCGCAACCGATCAATTACATAGCGATGACTAGCTCGATGCCTCAAAGTGTTGCACCTCCAGCACCACAACCTGACTATTGGGGAGTAGCAGCAGCGGTGGTAAATACTCAAACTACCAATGCTATTTCCACACTAATAAATGACTTATCTTCAGGTAGTGGGAATCGGCCACCTAAGCTCATGGACATGCAAGAATATAACCAGTGGCAGAAAAAGTTTAAGATCCATCTGGAAGGCATGGGAGTGGAGGGTGCAGAGGCATGGAGGATGATTGCTAGAGGGTACACTGCACCGATTTTGGAGAACACCGGTGAACCAGTTCCATTGGAGAGTGTTGGATCAGTGGCTGTTTATATGAACACTTATGTGTTTATCAGATTTATATATGAGTTATTAAGCAGCGGAAATACAAGTGTTCAAAGGTCTAAAAGATCACTTTGATGAGGAGTTATTACTCCCCCTTGACTGAACAATAAATGAGAAACAATAAATGATCTAAGTATAAAGCAGTAATAGCAGTTTATGTTTCTCAGATGTGAAGTGGAAATTATAAGTTTAAAGCCCGAAGGATTTCAATATAAGTTCAAAGATATTACACAAAATCACATATCAAAATAGATGAACAAACTCATCTATTTATAGACTAATGTACTAAACTGAAGTCTGAAGTAATCTAAGATATTTAACAAAGATATTATGCTAAGATAAGCTTACTACAGTCTGTACATTGAAACTTGAAATCAAGACTTTAACAAAACTATATTATAATCAAAACTGCTGATCTTCAGTCGGTTAGAAGCTTCTGAGGGAAAGTGCTGATGAGTGACAAACTGCTGATGAGCAGTTTGTCTTCAGCAGTTCTTCAGTGAAATGTCTGGTTAGACTTCAGAACTTCTGATGAGTTTACTCTTCAGTACTTTGTGTTTGTTCTTCAGCACTTCTTCTTTTTGTTCTTCAGCAGTTCTATACTTAGGCAGATATGGAATAGACTAAGGTTATCAAAAGGTGGTTTCGTCAATCCTCTTTGTCCCAACAATCTCCCCCTGGATTGATGAAGCCAAAACCTTATCTATCCTTTATTGTTGTCCTTTTCTCTCTTCTAGCATCCTCCAGATCTCTGCTGTCATCCGGGTGGTAAGAGTACATCTTTGTTGCTCAGTGAGAGGACCAAGTTCAGGTGTCAAATGTTGTATGGTGAGAAGGTCTTTGGACGATAAAACACTCAACTCCTTTGAGTTTCTATAGACCTTACTTGAACGGTCTCTCCTGGTCACAAGTACTGAGTTGGATTCAGTAAATGACCATTTTACAATGTTTACCTTTGACCTGTCAAAGTCAGAGGCATAGGAAATTAAGCCTGTTTCCTTAGGTTGACCTGATTGAGGAATGTCTTCTATTTCAGTGACTCTCAGGTGAGATTCTTGACTTCCTTGTAATTCAGCAGCACCTTGAATTGGCATGTTGGGCAGGTGATGCTCTGTAACAACCCTTGTATGTGTTTTCTTTTGGATGGATTGTTGTAATTGATAAGCATAGGTAGCCTTGTCTCTGAATTGGGTCAAGATGGGTTTCTCTTCAACATCAAAATCACCATGTACAAGCTGATCTCCTTCTAGCAAAATCATTTTGAAGTCAGTCTTGACAATGGGATCTCCATCTGCTTTTCTCTTGGTGGCTAGCCTTCCTAATGTACCAGATGATCTCTTGACAATAGAAGTTGTTTGGACTTCTTGGCTTTCAAATCTTTCTGGTTCAGCAACTTTCTTTGCTTTGAATTTCTTGTAAGCCTCATACAAAGTTTGTTCTTTCCATTTGCTGATTGAGGCTTTTGAACCATAGCCATTTGCCACTAACTCTTCAATCACTTCAGCTCTTTTGGCTTTCCTCTCATTTTCAGTTGCTATTCTATCAGATAGCATTTGTGCTCTTCTGGTTAGTTCTTGTGTTGAGAGTCTTTTGAGGGCCACTTGCTTTGATTTGGAGTTCTTTGTAATGAATGCTATAAGCTGTGCTCTTTTGTCTTCTTCAGCAGCAGCTTCAAGTGCTCTCTCTTCAGCCTCAAGCTCATCAAGTTTCTCTTGGTACTTGATCAGTTTTTCTTCAAAGCTCAAGTCTTCTCTGGTTTCTAGGCTGTTCCATACTCTGTCTTCTTTTGCCTTCTTTGCAGCTTCTTTTAAACTCTTCTCCAATAAATCTTTTGACATGCTGATGGGAGTAGGGTTTAAGACAGCTGTGGAAGTTGTTGTAGGCAAAGGAGTGGAAGCAGGTTCTTTTTCAGTTGCCTTAGGAACTTCTGATGATGGTTTAGGAGGTAGAACTGCTGATGTGGTAATTGGAGTCACAACTGCTGAAGGATTGTCTTCATAAGTTTGAGAAATGTAATCAGCAGTTCCCTCTGATGCCTTAGATAACTTGAACTCTGGTGCTACTTCTTTTCCTGGTCTTTGTGTTGGTCTATCAGCTTCTTGATCAGGAGTTTGTCTTTGTGTAGCAACTTCTGTTGGTTCCTTAATCATCTCCCCCTTTTTGGCTTCATCCACTT
Source organism: Ambrosia artemisiifolia (assembly GCA_032199755.1). Taxonomy (NCBI): domain Eukaryota; kingdom Viridiplantae; phylum Streptophyta; class Magnoliopsida; order Asterales; family Asteraceae; genus Ambrosia; species Ambrosia artemisiifolia. Next base: position 62,655,963 of record CM063519.1, read on the forward strand.
CTGGAAGCCTAATAGAATGAGATGTTGCAGCAGACAACCTTGCCAGTTGATCTTGTGTTTCATCCATCTTCTTGTTCAACTCAGCAAGTCTCGAGTTGATCAACCCAAACTGATTGTTAGCTTTTAACTCCCAAGCAGTTGTGAAGGGTTTGAGTTGATCAGTTATGATTTGTTTGAGTGCCTGATACAGGGGACCATCTGGGCTGCATAGTTGGTTCAGATCTATGCTTGTAAGCCCAGTGAATTGGGTAGGTTGTTTTAGTGAAGGGGTGCTTTTTGGGTGATCTTCAGATTGATCTGAAGATGCCAGTTTTGGGGATTTTTGGGCTAACTGGTCTTTAACCTGATCTTTGGTGACCAGCTTCTTGAGCTTGGAGACCTTAGATGCAGGACCTTCAATGTCAACCGTCAATTCTGTTTGTGGAATGTTTGATTCATCAACCAACTTAATGGAATCATCTGAATCCCTGATAGTGTCCTCAGAGAGGGCAGGATCAGTTATATCATGAGCTGGACCCAAACCAGTAGTCTCATGAACCTCTTTGTCTTGGTTCTGAGGTTTTCCTACTTCTGGCCTTAGGCCTTCATCAGTAGTTGCCAAGTTTGAGGTCTTAGCTATGTTACTACTGTCCTCAGGTTCACCACTGGGTGATAAGTGAGTAGTAGCAGCCTCAAAAGTATCAAAAGTTTGCAAGTTTGGGCTTACAAACTCTTGTTCATCCTCATCTCTCTGGGTTGGGCTAAAAGGATCCACATTCATGTCAACTTCTGAAGGTATCTCCCCAATTTGATGTGTTGTAAGGGGAGTGACATGTGGTGAATGGGTTCCTTTAAGTCCTGAGAGAAGTTGGGCAATTTCTATGGTTGTATGTGAGGGTTCAGGTTCAGTAGTTGTTATGGGTTGGTGTTCAGGAGTTTGGATAGGTTCAGGGATGGTTTCAGCAGTTTCAAAAGCAGGGTCGACAGTTATTGGTTTCTTAAATCTTTTTCTTTGGAAAATAACTGTGACAGGTTTTCTTTTGGGTGGTGGAGAAGGAGTGTGCTGAGAGGATGTTTCAGCCACTTCCTTTTCAAGTGCAGATTGCACATCAGTAGTTTCAGGTTTCTCCACTTCCTGAACTTTCTTTTTCAGTGACTTGGTTGTTTTTGGTTTTTGTTGTTTAGGCTTTTTAGTTTTCTTTTTGGGTTTGGAAGATGTGGGTTCCTTGGGGATGGGTTGTTCTTCCCCTTGGTCATCTTCTAGCAAAAGTGCTGGTTTGTTGTGCCTAGAGAATACTTGAGCAGTTAAAGGATTTAAAGTAGTTGTTTCTCCCTCAAGTACTCCTTCTCCAAGTTCTTTTATTATGCATTGCATAACAAACCTTGGATACAACAAAAATTTCTTTTTATCATTTTCATGATGTAAAACCAGTTCATTGAAAAACAGTTTTGATGCCTTGAAAGAAGTTTCATTTATGATGGAATGAAAAATAGGTTGAAAGGTTGAAGGCATCTGATCTATTGACCCAGTTTTTGGACTAAGACACATAATAATATAATGAAATAACAGTTTATATTGTGGGTCAAAATATTTTTTGTAAACTGTTGCTTGTGCCAAAGTACCTTGGTAGCCAGACTCTGTCATGGTCAGATGAATATCTGAGGTTGGAATATGCTCAGGTGCCTCAGAATCCTTCAAACCAAGCCTGATGCTTAGTGTTTCTGGTGAGATGGCCATCATTTTCCCTTTTATTGATGATCTGAGGGAAATTACTTCATTGTTCACCTTCACCGTCTCTGAATTTGCCCAGAACTCATTAAGAGTTTCTTCATGAATCGGTGGATCGATGGTGAAAGCATCATAGTATTGGGATTTCATGATGAGATCAAGTATCTCATCATACTGGGACCAGGCTTCATCTTTAACAAAGTAGCCTCTTTGGTTGTGTCCCTGTTTTAACACGAGAGCCATGGATGTTTTTGATCGAACAGTAATTTGTTAGGTTAGAGAAGGGGTTTTGCTTTGAATTTGAGAGAGAAAGAGGGAATTTTGCTTTTTGAATGGATAAGTGTTGGAACAGGGTATTTATCAGAAGTTTTTAACCGACTAGGTCAAACTTCTGATGAGTGAAAAGTCTGTTTTACCCTTTTAGTCAAACTGCTGAAGAAGAAAGGTTTCTTCATCAGTGGTTTTAGTTATCTCATCATCAGTTTCAACTGCTGATGCAAATGACTTTTAAAACACTTTTCTAACTTCTGATTTTCATCAGTAGTTATATCCATTTTGAAAATATCCCATTTTTGATGTTTATCAGTAGTTTTCAAAATTTGTTCATCAGAACTTTCTTTTTCTCAAATTTTTGGTCTTCAGAGGTTTGTGACAGATAAGTATGTAAGTGAAAAATAAAATATGTGCAGAACTAAAAAGTGAAACACTTACAGACTTTCTTCTAAGTTTAACATCCCAAGCATGGATACTAACCTCTGAAAAGTTGTTGAATCAAGGGGTTTGGTGAAAATGTCAGCTATTTGATTAGCTGTTGTGACATGCTTCACCTCAATCTTGCCTTTTTCATAGCAATCTCTTATGAAATGATACCTGATTTCAATGTGTTTAGTCTTTGAAAACTGAACAGGATTTTGAATGATGCTAATGGCAGATTTGCTGTCTACTAAAAGTGGGGTCTTGGTCTCTTTGATTCCATAATCAAGCAGTTGATATTGGAGCCATTGTATCTGTGAAGTACAGCTTGCAGCAGCAATGTATTCAGCTTCAGCTGTTGAAGTTGCCACAGATGTTTGTTTCTTTGATTGCCAGGACACCAGACAGTTTCCTAAGAATTGACAACCACCAGATGTTGATTTTCTTGACATTTTGCAGCCTGCATAGTCACTATCTGAAAAAGCAGTTAACTTGGTATTGCTTGAAGCAGGATACCAAATCCCTAAAGTAGGAGTTCCTTTCAGATATCTGAAGATTCTTTTGACTGCAATTAGATGAGATTCTCTTGGTGCAGATTGGTATCTAGCACAGACACAAGTTGAAAACATGATATCTGGTCTAGAAGCAGTTAGATATAAAAGAGAACCTATCATACATCTATACATGGTTTGATCAATGTGTTTCCCTTGATCATCTGGTTCAACTTGTGTGATTGGTGTCATGGGAGTGGAACATGTTTTACAGTCTTGTAAAGAGAATTTATTCAATAATTCTTTAACATATTTTGATTGATGTATAAATGTTCCATTTGACTGTTGCTTGATTTGCAGTCCCAAAAAGTACTGCAATTCTCCCATTGTACTCATTTCAAATTTTGATTGCATGAGTTTTTTAAATTCTGCACACAGTTTTGAATTTGTTGAACCAAAAATGATATCATCAACATATATTTGAACAAGTAAGACATGATTTCCAACATGTTTTATGAAAAGAGTTTTATCAATGGATCCCCTTGAGAAGTGATTCTTTAGTAAAAAGTTTGAAAGTGTTTCATACCAGGCTCTTGGAGCCTGCTTTAGCCCATAAAGAGCTTTGTCAAGTCTGTAAACCCAATCAGGATGAGAAGGATCCTCAAACCCTGGAGGTTGACAGACATACACTTCCTCTTTTATTTTTCCATACAAAAATGCACTTTTGACATCCATTTGATAAACTTTAATGTTGTTGGAAATTGCATAAGCTAAAAATAACCTGATAGCTTCAAGTCTTGCAACTGGTGCAAAGGTTTCATCATAATCAATTCCTTCCTCTTGGGAATAACCTTGTACCACTAGTCTTGCTTTGTTCTTGATGATCATACCAGCCTCATCTGATTTGTTTCTGAAGACCCATCTTGTTCCAATTGGTTGCTTGTTTTCAGGTAAGGGACAGATTTCCCAAACCTGTTGTTTCTTGAATTGAAGCAACTCTTCTTGCATTGCTTGCACCCAATTGTTGTCTTTGAGGGCTTCTTGATACTTCTTTGGTTCCAACTGAGAGATGAATGCTGAGAATAAGCAAAAGTTGGAAAGCTGGTTTCTTGTGAGTACCCCTGATGCAATATCACCCATGATTTGTTCCAATGGATGATCCTTGTGTTCAATCAGTTGTTGTAAACCTGTATTGGATGATGGCTCTACAGGTTCTTCAAATAAACCACTGAGATTGATAATATCTGGTTCAGCTGTTATTTGAACTTCAGGAGTTTTAGGTTCAGCTGAATCAGTAGTTTCAAAATGTTCATCAGTAGTTCCTGAAGTTGAAGCTATTGAAACTTCTGAAGGTTTGATAGTTGATCTTCTGACTGTGTTTGGAGTCCATGGTGCAGGACTATCATCTTCAAATCCTTGAAAACCATTTTGAGGAGGTTTGGATGATTCAACAGTCTTTTCAGGTCCGAAATGAAAATTGTCAAGATCAAATAATTCAGCAGGATTTGCTGGAATAAGAGTGTGTTTTGATTCATTGAACTTGACATTCAGTGTTTCTTCTACTATCCTGGTTCTTGAATTGAAAACTTTGTAAGCTTTTCTCAAAGGAGAATAACCAAGAAAATAACCTGTGTCAACTTTTGCAGCAAACTTAGAAATAGAGTCTTTGATGTTGAGGATAAAACATTGACATCCAAAAGCCCTGAAGAAGGAGATAAGGGGCTTAATGCCATGAAGAATTTCATAGGCAGTCTTGGTATGTCTCTTGTTGATAAGAACTCTATTCTGAACATAACATGCAGTGTTGACTGCTTCAGCCCAAAAATACAAAGGTAGGCCTGAATCAGCTAACATTGTTCTGGCTGCTTCAATTAATGTTCTGTTCTTTCTTTCTACCACACCATTTTGTTCAGGAGTTCTGGGAATGCTGAACTGTCTAACAATCCCTTTAGACAGACAGAATTCATCCAGAGTTTTGTTCCTGAACTCTGTCCCATTGTCACTCCTGATGACTTTGACAGATAGAGAGTATTGCTTCTCTACTTGTAGAATAAAGAACTTGATGATCTCAGCTGCCTCATCCTTGGAATATAAGAAGAAGACCCATGTAAATCTTGAGTAGTCATCAATGATGACCAAGCAGTACTTCTTCTTACCAAGGCTCATAATCTTGACTGGTCCAAATAAGTCCATATGGAGTAGTTGAAGACATGCAGTTGTTTTTGATTCTTCAATAGACTTATAGGAGGACTTATGCTGTTTACCTTTAAGACAGGAAACACAGTGTTCTTTGCACTGATATTCCTTCAAAGGTAGACCTCTGACCAAGCCCATTTTTGTGACTTTATTGATGGTTTTAAAGTTCACATGGCCAAGTCTCCTATGCCAGAGATCATTTTCTGAAGTTGATGCCTTTGAGAAGAAACAGGCAGTCTTGTTCAATACATTGTCCTTTTCAATGTCCACTGCATAGACATTGCCACATCTTTTGGCAATCAGCAAAGTATGATCTTCAATAATCTTCTCTGTCAACTTCTGGCCTTCTGGTGATATGATCTTGCATGCTGTCTTTGTGAAAAAGGAAGAATATCCTTTGTCACACATTTGAGAGACACTCAGCAAGTTGTACTCAAGGTTTTCAACCAGATTGACCTTGTCAAACTGCATTTTGCCTGAGGATACATTGCCATATCCTAGCACATATCCCTTGGCATTGTTCCCAAAGGACACAGATCCTTCTCTTTGACTGATAAAATTGTTTATCAGGTATCTGCATCCAGTCATGTGCATTGAGCCTCCACTATCCACATACCATATGCTATTCAAACCTCTGGAGACTCTCTGCACAAGATAGCAAATTAGTTAGTTTTGGCAACCCAAGCCAGTTTGGCTTTGGGTTTGCTCTTGAGAACAGGTGCAGCTTGTTGTGGACCATTTTTAGTAATCCATGTCTTTTTGGCAATGGATTTGTCATTAAGAACAATGGTGGGTTCTTTTTGGTTTCCACCATCAACTTTGGTCATCAGAAGTTTAACCAGGTTTATCAAATCTTTAACTTCAGCAGTTTGTGAAACTGCTGATGAGTTAGGTGAAACTTCTGAAATTGAACTTTGAGAAGATGACCTTTGTTGAGATAAAGGCTTCTTCTTTGAAAGGGTTTTGTTTGATTGTTGTTTGTTGGGAAAAAAGGTATTTTGATAATCTTGTTTTATCTGTTTTCCCACAATCAGTTGATTTCTTTGTTTATTTAACTGATTTACCTTTCTAAATCTGCAAAGTTCAGTTATGTGGTTAAACATACCACATATTTCACATGCTTTTGCCTTCTCTTTCCTTTTAGATAGATCAAGAGAGCTGGAAGGCAATTTACTGACAAAATCTGATTTTTGAAATAGGTCATCAGCAGTTTTCAGGGTCTCAACTCCTGATGTAGTTGAAACTGCTGATGGCTTATTGTCAGTAGTTTTAACTTCTGAAGTACTTCCCTTTTTGAGGAAGTTCTGATGGTAGGATGTGCATTCCTCCATATCAGAAGTTTGAATCAATTTCTTCCCATCATTATCAGTTTTGTGGGTGAAATCTGTTGGTGATTCAGTGTGGGTATATCCAATGCCAAACTTAACATTGGTTGCAGTTTGTTTGTTAAGTAACATTTGATACCCTTTACAAGACTCAACCCATTTTTCACAATCAACCTTGGTGTCAGCAAGCTCTTGTCTGACTTTTCCTAGGCTGTCTATCATGGTTTTAATTTGTGCTTCTGTTTCAATGGATTTATCATTTAGTTTGGAAATTTCTTTGTTTTTCAACATAATTTTTCTTTCCAAATCACACTTCATTTGTGTGTATTTTCTTTCCATGTCATTGGATTTGCCTTGTAAATGCACATTAGTTTCTCTAATTAAAGCAAATGATTCTTTGCAAGATTTAGTGCAAAGCTTTAACAGAGATTGTTGTGATACCTGTGTGAGAGCAGAATTTGAAAAGTATCCTTCAAAAGCCATTAAGGCAAAGTTCTTTCTGCCATTATCAGGTTCTCCCCAGTTGACATCATAGACCTTATTGTCTGCATCCTGACTGCATTCTGATGTGTCATAAGGAAGACTGCTCCAGTCAACATACCCTGAGGTAAATAAGCTTTGTTGCTGAGGGGGTTGTTGAGTTTGTGCAGGAAGTTGAGCAGTTGGAAATGGAGGCATGAGCTGCTGTTGTTGTTGAGCAGGCATCTGTACATATTGTACTTGTGGCACATATTGGACATTTGGAGCTTGTGCCTGTACAAAATGAGCACTCCCATTAGTTCCATTATTCCTATTGTATGAGGGGTTATATTCATTTCCAGAGGACATTGGTTGGTTATAGCTAGATCTTCTACACTCTCTAGCAAAGTGTCCCAACTTCTGACACTTATGACATCTCAGTTTAGATTTGTCAAAACCAACTTTTGTTGAATTGTTTAGTCCTGGAAATTTCCTTCCTGACCTTTTATAAAATTTGTTAGTTTTTAAGCTTAACAAGGCCAGTTGGTGCAATATTTCCATTTCTTCTAAGTCATCACTGCTAAAGTATTTTAAATCATCCATGATGAAACACATGTTGTCAGCAGTTTGACTTAGTTCTTCATTGTCATAAGCTGGGAAAGATCCATCTGATGAGATCCCAGCTGTTATGTCAATGTGGTCAAAAGAACCAAAATTATTAGAACAGGATGGTGAGTCATGTCCTAATAAGGCTGTGCTACCCGGAGTATAGTCATCAGCAGTTTTACCAGATTCTTGCAACTTTTTCTTTTGATTGATTTCTCTTTCAAAAGTTAGTAATTTACCATGTAACCTAGTTAGGTTCAAGGTGTTAAAATCTGAACTGGTTCTGAGGACTCTAGAGTAAGTTTCCCATTTTGAAGGTAAAGACCTTAAAAATCTATGCAACATAGACTCAGTTGTATAGGTCTGATTGTTTATTTTTAACTCAGAGATGAGTGAAGAAAATCTTTCAAATTGTTGAGTTAAAGTTTCACCCTCTATGTGAGTAAAAGTTTCATATTGTTGAGCCAATATTTCTCTGATGTTGGCTATCACCTCAGCAGTTCCTGCAAACTGCTCTTTTAGGCAATCCCACAGCTCTTTGGCACTTTCACAGTGTAAAAGGCCAGCATAAATTTCATTTGGGAGAGCCATAGCCAACATGGAGAAAGCTTTTGCATCAAGCTCAAACTTTTGGAAATCTTCCTCCGTGTATTCTTTTGGATCCTTTGGTCTTTCAGTCTTACCCTCTGGATCAATAACAACTGGTTTGTGAGGTCCAAAAACTACAGACCTCCAACATCCAGTGTTTGTTTGTGAAATAGTATGTGCCAACCTTTTAGACCATATGTTATATTCATTTCTGACTAACATGGCAGGTTTGTTGGCAGATCCAGTATTGTAGGGATCCATTTTTAAGAAGTTTTGGATTTGTCAATACTTCCTTAAAGTGATGGATTTAAAAAGTGAGCCTTTTATCCTTTTTATTGAATATCAATATTGAGCCTGTGTCTGAATCTCAATTTGTTAGATTGATTTTGATCAGATTAACCAGATGCTCTGATACCAATTGTTGGATCAGTGGCTGTTTATATGAACACTTATGTGTTTATCAGATTTATATATGAGTTATTAAGCAGCGGAAATACAAGTGTTCAAAGGTCTAAAAGATCACTTTGATGAGGAGTTATTACTCCCCCTTGACTGAACAATAAATGAGAAACAATAAATGATCTAAGTATAAAGCAGTAATAGCAGTTTATGTTTCTCAGATGTGAAGTGGAAATTATAAGTTTAAAGCCCGAAGGATTTCAATATAAGTTCAAAGATATTACACAAAATCACATATCAAAATAGATGAACAAACTCATCTATTTATAGACTAATGTACTAAACTGAAGTCTGAAGTAATCTAAGATATTTAACAAAGATATTATGCTAAGATAAGCTTACTACAGTCTGTACATTGAAACTTGAAATCAAGACTTTAACAAAACTATATTATAATCAAAACTGCTGATCTTCAGTCGGTTATAAGCTTCTGAGGGAAAGTGCTGATGAGTGACAAACTGCTGATGAGCAGTTTGTCTTCAGCAGTTCTTCAGTGAAATGTCTGGTTAGACTTCAGAACTTCTGATGAGTTTACTCTTCAGTACTTTGTGTTTGTTCTTCAGCACTTCTTCTTTTTGTTCTTCAGCAGTTCTATACTTAGGCAGATATGGAATAGACTAAGGTTATCAAAAGGTGGTTTCGTCAATCCTCTTTGTCCCAACAGAGAGCATGTCAGAGGAGGAGAAAAAGAAGTTTGTTGTGGAGAAGAAAGCCTATTCCCAGTTGACTCAGGCGATCACCAACGACTTATTGCATCAGTTTGGGACATGCACTACGTCTAAGCACCTGTGGGATGTACTCAAGAATAGGCATGATGGGAATGAGAAGACGAGAAGATTGAGGATGGAGGAGTTACGAAAGGAGTTTGAGAATTTTACTTATGTTGGAAATGAAACTCTAAAAGAATTAACTCCTAGATATTGTCATTTGCTAACTGAGTTGTCTAGTTATGGTATACAGATTCCTATGACAGATTTGGTGGACAAGTTTGCAGATGCTCTACCACCTTACTGGAATCAGCATGTGGAAGTTCTCAAAGAGAAGGATGCTTACAAATTCTGGACTATTAACGAGTTTGTGCAAAAGCTGGAGAACAAAGAGCTTGAGGAAAAGAGGAAAGCTAAAAGATCACAGATTCCTCAGAATCCGAGTTTATATTTTGGAGGAACTTCAGCACCAGTTGGAAACTCCAGTTCAGGAGGAATAGTGGCACTGCATGTTGCTTGTATATCTAATGTGATGGAACCACCAAAACCAACCATCAACTACATTGCACAAACCTCATCCTATTCACAACCATCATACACACCACCACCACAACAACAATACACTAATTCATACATTTCACCGTTCTCTCCAATGCAACAAGCAGCATTCTATACTGCAAGCCAATCACAACAACCACCTCAACAAACACAATACATGAATCCAATGACTCAACCCAGTCAACAACCGGTGGTTTTGGAGACTTCTAATTTGGGCAATGTAACTGTTGAAGTTGCTCAGCAACATATTGCATTAGTCTCTGCAATGGTTTCATCTTATAACGGGTTGGTTGCAAGTCAAATTGGTAAGAATAACTTGACCAATGAAGACTATGCACAGATTGATAAGGAAGAGATGGAACTGATTGATATTCAGTGGGCTTTTGCGAGTATTATGAGAAGGGCAACGGAGTTTATTGAGAAGACGGGTAGGACTGATTTGGGAACCTCTCCAAATACAACCTACGGGTTCAACAAGGAGAAGGTGACTTGTTTTAATTGTGGAGGGAAAGGTCACTTCAAACGGGAATGCACCCAGCCACCGAAACAAGGTAACAGGAATCCTTTCAATGCAAGCTACCAGAACCGTCAACAACAAAACCAAAACCAAGTTTCTTACCAAAGTAACAACAACTATCAAAACCGAAACAACTACCAAAACCAACAAAACACCTCGAACAACAACCAGAGCAGACAACCAAACACAACAAACCAGATTCAAAACCAATCACCAAATAACACTAACCGAACAGTCATTCCGATTACTACACCAAATGAAACCCAACAGAACACCAATCAGAATCAAGCATTGGTGATCCAACAGGATGAACGGTTTGACTGGTTTGGGATGCAAATTGGGGTTGAGGAGATTACAACTGGTGGTAATGTGGCTTGTGTTGTCCGACAGGTTGATATTGAGGAGTCGGTGATAGTTGATAAGAATGAAGAAACTGAGGTTGAAGTTGATGAATCTATGGAAGAAGTGGAAGTGGAGACTGAACCTGTTGAGGTCAAAGCTGAGGAGGCAAATTCTGGAATGGTGATAGACACAGTTTCTGATGTTCCTGAGGAGTGTGAATCGGTTTATTCAGATTCAGACAGTGAGTTAGATGCAGAAGCGAGTGTTACCTCCTTGGATGAGGATATTGACCAGTTGCTAGCAGAAGCGGATTTTCTGAAGACGAGGAAGTCGTGCATTGCTGATGATGCTTTCACCAGAATTGATTATTCCAAGTTTTTCGCTGGAAAGGAAGCTCATTTTGCTTTGATGGCCATGACAGATCCTCCTAAACCTGTAAGTTCTGAATCTAGCACTGATGTTACTAGTGATAAATATTGTGGAACATGTGATAGATTGACAGAGGAGAACAAAGAACTTTGCGTTCAACGTGATAGTGCTATTATCAACTGTCAATCTACTCGCAAAGAGTTGAATGCTTTCAACAAAGTACTAGATGGATATAAAAAGGACATTTCCGACTTGAAAAATACTCTTTCATTAAAACAACTTGCAATTAATAACTATATAAATGAAATTGAGAACACTAAGTTGGAAATGGCCGCCATTAAGTGCTTTGCTGAAAAAGTCAATAAGAAGTTGGAAAGCTATAAGCACATTGCTTATGTTGTAGACCACATCATTGATGACCAAACCACTAACTATAAGTCCGTACCGTCTCCGGTGCTTTTTGAAAATCACAATTGTCATCAAGTGACACCGGAGAGCTCGGTAAAATCAGACTCATCGTCGGAAAATAAATCTAATACCTCGAGTATTGGTGATCCACATTCCGATGTGAGGCCGATTTTAGGTTTGAATGATGAGGGTTTTACAGCTGAAAGTGTTGATTCAGACTCTGAGAGTGATGACTCTGGTAGTTTTCAATGTGCTGATGCATGTGAAATTCCAAAAGAAAATCACATCATTACTAATGAACCAGTGTCATCATCTCAGCATGTGCATCCGATGGCAAATTCACATCGTGAGCAAAAGTCTGAAAAGAATGTGATTAAGAAAGAAATTGAGAAAAATGTTAAGAATGAACCTTGTGACAAACCGGTCACGGTGTTTTATCGGATGGAAGGATCCGATAAGATCATCTCTGATGAGGAATTTCCAATTAAAAATGCCAAAACATGAAAGAACAAATGAAATTCCACCTGCCATTTTAAAGAAATTATTTTTGGATGTTCCACAAGAACCAAAGGTTCATGTCACAGAGTTCATTAAACCCAAAAACAAAGCAAACGGTTTTCATGAGCCTACTTACTCAAAAGGGCCACTCCCTGAGAGTTTGAGGAACAAACAGTATAATGATCAGTATCCTGTTCGATCATTTGCTCAACCGAATGCTCCAAATGTTTTTGAAGAATACCGTGCATGCTTTAAATGCGGGGAGAGAGGGCATTTACTTGCTCACTGCCCGTATGTAAGGCATAAGAGGCACGAAGTTGAAGTGAGGAATTCCATGAGGAAGCCGATCGATCATTACATTCCACCACATAGACGAGTTGTTCCTCAACAACAACAGTTTTATAATCAAAACAATTTTTTTCAAACGAGGAACAATCGTCCATTTCAGTATGATCGCAGAAATCGGATTGCTATGGAACATTCATGGAGAAAACCAGTGGTGAACACAACAAATGATAGGCAAAGGGTTCCACCAAAATCTATTGTCAAGTCAAATGTTGGACCTAAGTCTGTTAAATCAGATAAGGTAACCAAGAAAGTTTCCTTTGCAAACAATGTTCAGAAATCGACTGAGACCCCAAAATCTCAGATTCGTATCTTGAAAAAACTGAACAATCTTGGACACCAAATGGTTCTCCAGGTGCCTCAACTTCAAAATCCAATGAGAAAAAGGAAAATATTTTGAATAATCCTAAAAAGATTGATCCAAAACAAAAAGTTGATGAGAATGTTACTGAGAATGTTTCTTTGAAAAATGATATTCCAAGACCCAAGACTCAGGCTTGGGTCCCCCGAAAGAACTAACTGTTTTACTTAACGTGTGCAGGGAGCTTCAGCTGGCCCTATTAGCAGTCTTTGGATTGTTGATAATGGAGCTTCAGGCCACATGACCGGGGATCTTGCGTTATTGTTCGATGTGAAGAATATTAATGGTGGATATGTTGCATTCGCTGGGAATAAAGGCGGATATATTACTATGGAAGGGAGCGTGAGTAATGGGATTGTGAGCTTTGAGAGGATTTCATATGTGAAGCAGATAGACTATAATCTGTTGAGCGTCAGTCAAATCTGTGATAAACAATTCATTGTTCATTTTGATGACATATCCTGCTATATTCTCAAACCGGGCTTCAAAATTCCAAAGGAGTGGGTAATGTTGAAGGCACCTCGCGTCAACAACCTCTATATTCTTGATATGTCCAAGGCGATGACATCACAGGGGCAAATAACATGTTTTCTATCCAAGGCGACCGAGAAGGAATCGATAATGTGGCACCGAAGAATGGGGCACATTCATCTGAGAAAAATGAATCATCTTGTGAAGAATGGACTTGTCGATGGAGTAAACGTGAAACATTTCCATCTGAATGACAAGTGTGTAAGTTGTAAGAAGGGGAAGCAACACAGACAGTCCCACAAAGTGAAGAAAGTCAACTCTGTTGAGATGCCACTTGAGCGATTGCACATGGATCTATTCGGACCGGTCAAGCGCAAAAGTCATCTTGGGGAGCTTTATTGTTTAGTTGTCACTGACGATTATTCAAGATTTTCATGGGTGATGTGTTTGCAGAATAAAAGTGACACCTTTAACAACTTGAAAGTTCTGTTCACTCGATTGGAGAATATCTATAATTTGAAGATAAAGAGAATTCGGAGTGATAATGGGACGGAGTTCAAAAACGCCAAGATGGATGAACTTTGTGAAAGCAAAGGAATTCATCATGAATATTCGGCTCCTTACACCCCACAACAGAACGGTGTTGCTGAACGCAAAAACAGTACTCTAATTGAAGCGGCTAGAACAATGCTTGCAGACTCGAATCTTCCAGTAATGTTCTGGAACGAGGCGATTTATGCAGCAAATTATTCACTCAATCGGGTTTTAACGGTGAAGAAGTTTGGTAAAACATCTTATGAACTGTTACACCGACGAAAGCCGAACTTAGAGTATCTAGAACGTTTTGGGGCACCATGCACGATGTTGAATCCTAGCGAGAAGTTTAGTCCTAAAGCTGAAGAGGGATACTTTGTTGGATATGCAACCCCACTCAAACGGGTATACAACAAGCGAACTCGTCGGGTGGAGGATTGGGCTAACGTGGAAGTTCAACGATATACACAAAATGTGCAAGGGATGGGTCCTGATTGGATGTTTGATTACAAAGATTTCTTTGAATCATTCAAACTAGATAGCTTGGTTGAAGAAGCTGTTATCAGATTACTTTACGAGTGTGAAAACGCGGCGACTTCACCGTTGGTGCGTCCAATCACCGTGAACCCCCCACCAGCTTCTAATGATACCAATGTTCCTGTACCAGAGGAAGAAGTGTTTCAAGAGGCTTCAACTTCATTAGACTCTTCAGAATCTGAAGATGAACAATTTGAGGAAGTTATTCTTGAACATGCAGAAGAACCAGAAACACCGTCAGTGAACCCAACTCCAACTCCAGATGTTGCTTCATCATCTAACACGGGTCATGATCTGGATGCTGTAGAGAACTTGACTAGTCAGACGGGAGTCACTGTACCTGAACATCCGGAATCTCGGATTCATCGTATTCACCCGCTGGAGCAAGTTATCGGTGATCCTGGAAGCAGTGTGATGACCAGAGGGCAGCTGCAAAGTGTTAATTCGCCAGAGAGTTTTGGTGCTTTAGCTTTATATGCCAAAATACAAAAATCTGGTAGTCAGAATGATTGGTCGTTTGCGTGTTATGTGTCGCAGGTAGAGCCAAGGACATACAAGGACGCTTTGCTGGAGGACGCCTGGGTTGAAGCAATGCAGGAGGAGTTATTACAATTTCAGAAATTGGGGGTTTGGACGCTCACTGATTTACCGCCTGGAAGAAAGAAGATTGGCACTAAATGGGTGTTTAAGTGCAAGAAGGATGATCGTGGGGTTATTGTTCGTAACAAAGCCAGATTGGTCGTGCAGGGATTCCATCAAATCGAAGGGATTGATTATAACGAAATCTATGCTCCTGTAGCACGCATTGAAGCTATTCGGATGTTTCTTGCGTTTGCTTCCTATAAGAAGTTAAAAGTTTATCAAATGGACGTCAAGAGCGCATTTCTGTACGGGAAAGTCAAAGAAGAGGTTTATGTCGGGCAGCCACCAGGTTTTGAGGACCCAATCCACCGGGACAAGGTCTATGTTTTGAACAAAGCTTTATATGGCTTGCACCAGGCTCCGAGATAGTGGTACGAGGAGCTAAGTACATACCTCATGGCAAAGTGATTTAAGCGCGGACTCGTCGACTGCACCCTATTCACGAAGAAATCAGGGGATGATTTGCTTCTGGTGCAGATTTACGTTGATGATATAATATTTGGTTCAACTAACGAGCTTTTATGCAGGGAGTTCGAAACTGTCGTGCAGGAAAAGTTTGAGATGAGCGCAATGGGGGAGATGCAGTTTTTCCTAGGCTTGCAGGTGGACCAAAGACCCACGGGGATCTTCATTCACCAGACGAAATACATATCCGAAGTCTTGAGCCGGTTCCAGATGGAGGATTCCAAGCCAATGGATACCCCGATTCAACCCAATCACGGGATTGGAGTGGACGCTAAGGGGGAGCTGACTGACCCATTTACATACAGAGCAATCATCGGATCTCTGATGTATTTGACAGCATCTCGACCAGATATTATGTTTGCAACGTGTCTCTGTGCCCGTTATCAATCGAAGCCGAAACAAAGTCATCTGACGGCGGTCAAGCGTATCCTTAGATATCTGAAGGGTTGTCCCTCGAGAGGACTTTGGTACCCTAATGATGATGATTTTGATTTCATTGCTTTTAGTGATGCAGATTGGGGCGGCTGTGACAAGGATAGCAAATCTACTACAGCTGGTTGCCAGTTTTTAGGGAGCAGGTTAGTCACCTGGCAATGTAAGAAGCAGACTTCCGTGGCGCTGTCTACCTGTGAAGCCGAGTACATTGCAGCCTCGAGTTGCTGTTCGCAAGTGCTCTGGATCCAACAACAGATGGTGGATTACGGTTTGCAGTTTCTTAAAACCCATATACACTGTGACAATGAAGCTGCTATCGCATTAACTAAAGATACCGGTAATCATTCTAAGGCGAAACATATCCGGATCAAATACCATTTTATCCGTGATTGTTACGCTAAAGAATTGATAGATATGGTCAAAATCCATACCGACTATCAACGTGCAGATTTGTTTACTAAAGCTTTTGACAGATCCCGCTTTGAATATCTTCTAAAAGTCAATAACATAAAGGAAAAACAGGACTAATCAGCACCTCGGTTTATCGCTTTTTAGTTTAAAATTTTCTTTAAAGTTTTATTGTTTTTCAGAAAAATTAAAAACCCAAAAATATGTTCTTTATTTTAGGGGGAGTCATTTTATCAGAAAAACCAAAAAATATTGAAAAATTCAAAAAGACCTAAAAATGAGATAATGCAAAATGATTTCCAGGATAAAAAGAGGAAATGATAGTACATCAGTGGGGATCTGACACAGGCTAAAGATTTGTATAGTATAATGAGGCGTGTGTTGATTACGTGTGATGTGCTGATAGGCTTCGTAGACTAAAAATTGCGTGCATTAGTGATACAAACATAACGAACTACGCGTTCGTGGCTGAACACCTCATGGGCATATGGTCTTAGTACCGTAATTTCGTTTGATAGGATTGCCAAAATCTGAGGTTTCGGGTCGTTATGTTTTAGTTATCCGGGATATTCTGATTAAACTTTTGTCGTATTGATTTACGGACCTAGTTTCATCAGAATATTTGCTAAAAGAGCTTAAATGCCAAAACCGAAAGTTACCGAATTGAGGAACTTCATGTTTTATTGATCAAAGATCATTATTACATCGTATTGACTTACTGATGCAAATCAGTAGTTGATATCAGCCTCAACCTAGTATATCTGCACATGTTACTCTGTTGCATTCGTTTGCTGACCTGTACACCTCTGTGCTATATACTTTGTAACTTTAACGGATAACTCTGGCATAATCACGCGTTACGACGAAGCTTTGTGCAATTACTTGATACGGGAGTATGTCGTGTGTGTGGGCACCACAATGTGTTAGACTAATACACTTAACTCGTATCATTTTAAAGCATTGCGTAAAAGTCTGTATGTGAGCTTAAGTGGACCACAATATCAGCAATTGCCGTGTCACATACTGTTTCTAATGATAATATTAAACAAAAAGATCAACGTTGTGATCAGATTTCTCAGAAAACTGATATGATCCTCTTACCGGATATCACAAAAAGTTTACTGCTTTGTTTACTTTGATGCATTTTACTTTTATTGTCAAAAAGATACAAAATCCAAAAAGATTTTAGGTGTGTTTTGATAAAATTTCAGAAAAACCAAAACTTTTTGCATTTCTGCTTTATTTTAGATAACCGACGGTGTTTGATGGTTAATTTCTGAGATTTGATGAAACCATCTGGGCTTTGTATCATTCTAAAAGTGAAATTATGAGTTTTTGAGATTTAACGGATTGAAAAATGTTGAACGGGAATCGAATTCGTGATTTGGCAAAATTTTCAGATTTTTCCATTTCACATTCGCCCCTTAATTGGGTCGAATGTGGAAAAATCTTCACATTCGGGTGTTTGGTTTGGGCGAATGTGGGTTTGTTAAACAAAAACCACTTTCGGGTGAACAGGTTTCACGTTCGTGCCATTCATTTGGGGCGAATGTGGAATTCATCCACATTCGACCACCCCAAACGGGCGAATGTGGCTGCTTATATAAGTCACAACACAGATTCGACCACTCATTCGAAATTTTTCTTCTTACCAAGACCTTGTTGCTGTGATTTCGTTGATCAGTGTTTCTAATTCCCTAGTGTATACTGATCATTTTAAGTCCTATTTCACAGGTAATGGAGTACAAAACAGATCAGAATCGAAGCTTTTAGTTCGTCGACCTAGGGTTTACATTCTGGGTTGATTGGACTGTTGTTAATTGTTGTTTTTGATACAGATTCAATCTCCATCAGTTTTAGGGGGAGAATAATCAAGGAATTAGATTTATAACATGATTTAGTGGGTTAATTGATCGATTGAAACAAATATAACCTAATTCCTCTTTAAAAACTGATGTAAATTGAATGATAATAGAAATTGTTGATTCACGAGTGTTAATCGGCCTTAGTAGGATACAAAATAATCAAAATCAGTTGTTAAAAACAATTTTGGCAAAATTTCAAATTCTGGGGCTTTTTAGTTTTACATTCGACCTATTTGAAACGGGCGAATGTAGAACTGGATGGGCGAGTGTAGTATTAAATGGACGAATGTGATTTTTAATGAACAAATTTCCACATTCGTGCTAAGATGTATTCATTCGTACCAAAATTCCACCTTCGGCCATGTCTAAACGGGCGAATGTGGAGACTGTTAAGTTTTAAAATTTGTAACTTTTTGTCGTTTTTGTATTTTGACGTATGTTTCTGATTTTGATGTGCAGATGGCTGAGCAACCCGAAAACGTTGAAGCACCAGTGGAGAACATTATACCAGATCCTGTTCAGGAAGTTGAAGCTGCTCCACGTGGTTGGCCGTTCGAACCAACACACAATTGTTGTGCTTTTCTTGGAGATGTCGAAAAGAATACTGAGTTTGCTGGGATTGTTGAGTTTCTGAGGCGAAGCAGAGTTGTTCATGCTTTAGCTACACCAACAATTATTTACAGAGATATAGTTGAAGATTTCTACAAGAATGCTAAGTATGATTTTTGGGAGAATCAAACTATCATCAAGAGCAAGATTCAAGGAATGGAGATGTTCTTGACAGAATCAGACATCAGGGAAGCGTTGCAGATTAAGTTTGAAGTTAGTGATGATCCCAGAGAGTTATCTTGGACCGAACAGAAAGCTTGCTTTTTGAGGATGAAGTACAAGGGTCCGATTACTGATGGATCTATGCATAAAGGGAAGTTGAGTGTGCAGTTCAAGTATCTTGCACATGTTATTATTCATGTATTCGGATGTGTGAGCGGTGGATACGACGTGATGAGAAGAAGTTTGAGTTCATTGATGGTTACGTTAACTCTTAACAAACCATTCAATGTATCCGGTATGATCTTAGACCACATGCTTGAGATGTTGAAGGGTCTGAAGAAGAAACATCTAATGCTATATCCGAGGTTTCTCATGATGATCTTTGACCATAAGTATCCTGAATTGAAGAAGGATCCAACTATGACCCTAGGTCAAGATCACATGAACATTCGTACTTTGGTGAGAATGAAAGGATACTGTTAGGATCTGAGTATTGGATTGTTTTGATTAAGTATGAAATATGAATGAAGTATAAATGGAAAGTGCAGCGGAATAAGAATAAATCAAAACATAGAGTATAATTGTTTTTAACCGAATGCTTTCATTAAACAGAAAGATTACAATTGTACAATTAACTCCCCCTCAGCCTGATCACTCAGAGAATGTTTGTCTAAAAGAGAATGACGAGTGATCAATAGAACAGTACAAGTACTGTTCTATTTATAGACAAGTACAAACCTCTGATGATCAGTTGCTGACGTCACCTAGAAAGCGACCCCTAACTGACTAACAAACTATAACATCTGTTAAACAATAAACTACTGTTACATTTAAACAACTGATAATAAACTCTGTTAATCTAAAGCTCTGATGTCTTCTTAACATCTGTTGAACCAAAGTGCTGTTGGTTCAATCAGACCTTTGTTCTTCAGATCTTTGATCAGCACTTGTTCTCCATCAGACTTTTAACCTTTAGACTTTATCCATCAGACTTTTCATCAGCAGCAGTTGTCTTCTAACAGTTGTTAAGCAGCAGCAGTTTGGGAATCAACAGTTCTTTGGAGGAAGCTTTATTGTAACAACTGTTCTTTATTCTTGATCAAACACTTAGTATATTTTGGCTTTCAATCATCTGTTCTTCTCCAGGTCAGCAGACCCAACAATCTCCCCCTAGAACAGATGATGCCAAAACTCTGCTTTATTCTTGATCTTTATTCCTCATCAGACTTTCTCTAATTTGCCCTTTCAGTTGTAATTCAAAGCTTAGAGAGAAGAGGTCTTCAGCATCTCTATCCAGTGTCAAATTCAGAAGTGTCTGGAGATCTTCAGCACTTAGGCCAGGTGCATCATCCATACTTAACTTCTGAACACTACCATCTGACCTGATCAGTGTCAATTCATGGGTCTCTTTGTCAGACTTCCATTTTAGAATTTTAGAGTCAGAGGAGTGACTGAGATGCATCTTTATTTTGGATGAGTTTGGGGATGGAGGCCTGCCAATGAGTTCTCTGAACTTCTCTGTGACAGGGTCAGAGAAGAATCTGAGTTGGTTCAAGAGACCCTCTTTTACATAAGTTTCATTGAACTTTCTTGTATCCTCTTCAGACATTTCCTTCTGCTTCTTGTATTGTCTTTGAGCAGCAATAGAAAGATCAGAGGTTTCAAGTAAGCTATCTAATGTAAAGGCCTGAGAGGGTTTCTTGGGAGCATCACCATACACTGGTTTTCTTGGAAGATCAGGATTGGTCTTTCTTTCTTGTTCAAGTTTCTTGTATGTTTCAATTAGCCTGACCTCTGACCATCTAGCAACAGATTTCATCACTCCATACTTGGCTGCTACAAGCTCTTGTCTCATTCTCTTGAACTTCAAGGCTCTAGCTTGATCTCTCCCTTTACTGAAATCAGGGGCAGAGGCCTTAGCAGGAGGATTCTTGGCCATGCTCTCAATTCTGATCAATTCTTCTCTGAGAGCATGTGTGGTCCAGCCTGTGAATTGATTCTTTGTTGCTTTATAAGGCTTGGTTGCCAAGATCTGTTCTAGTAATGAATCCCTTACATCCATTTCCAAGTGTCTGCTGAGAGGCATGGTTGACATGGAATTGCTCAGGGTCTTAGCATAATCTTCAATCCTTCTGAGTTTGCTAAGCTCTGCTGAATGGATGCCCTGAGCAGTCCTGTCATCCTTCCCTTTACATTTCTCTTTGATGATGGCATCAGCCTGTTCACCCTTGTATTTGAGATATGTATCAATGTTGAGTGGAACAGGGAAGCCTTTGAGAGATGGGAAGGATCTTTCTGATGGCTGATCAGTATTATAGAAGGATTGAAGTTCCCCCTTGATTAGATCCAACTCAAGGGGATACTTCTCAGCCAATGGGGTGATGGTTGGTGGTGGTCTATGGGATCTGAATTGAGCAGTGTGTGGTGAGTAAGATGAAAGTGGAATGGCATTGACTGGTGTGGGTTGTGAGATTGGGGTGTTAGGTGGTGTGTTGTGGATTTTTTCATCTTGTATAACAAAGGTGGATTTCCTTTTTCTGCTATACAAGATTTTGGGTGAAGGTGAGGATGAGGCAGTGGTTTGGTGAACATCTGTTGGTCCTTTTGAGGAACCAGCAGTTGTTTGGGTTTTAGGTTGTGTTGAGGTAGGTTTGGGAGTTGGTTGAGTTGTGGCTGGTTTAGTGGTTGATGGTGTGGTGATTGGTTTGGTTACAGGTTTGGTTACTGGTTTGGATTGAGCAGATGTTTTAGCAGCAGTGGTTTTAGGTTCAGTGGTTTGGGTAGCAGAGATTGTGGTGGCAGTGGTTTTAGGACCAGTGGTTGTGGTAACAGGTGTTTGTACAGCAGAGGTTTCAGCAGTTAGTTTGGAAGGTGGTTTTCTAGTGTGTTTGGCTGGCATTTTCTTTCTCTTTGAAGTGTTCACATCTTCCACTTCCTGCTGCTGTTCCTTCTTCAACTGTACTAACATCTCTGCCTTTACTTCCAAAGTGTCAGCCCTTTTTCTTTTGTCCTGAGCAGCTTTCTCAGCTTTTTCATTAGCTGAAGTGTCAACTTCTTTTGCCTTTGATGCTTGAGCTGGTTCAGTGACAGGGATCTGAACATTTGGTTGTTGTGTTTGTGGAGCTGATTTGGGTGACTCTGGTTTGTCAGCAGTTGGCTTCTTCCCTTTTTGTGAGGGTGGTGCACCAAATGGATCAAGTTTTGGTAGCCTATCTCTGCCACTCTCCCCCTTTTTGGCATCATCAGCTGTGAATTCATTGTCATTCTCATCTCTGAGGATGGTGGTAGGGGCAGAGCCAGTAGTCTTCAGCAGATGTTCCTTGATCACTTTGAGGGAGACGAGAGCGGTTTTCAGTATTTTGAATACAATGAGACAGTAAAACTGCTGTTGGGGGAAAGAACAGGGTTTTATAGGCTCTGGTGAAACCGCTGATGTGGCAAAACTCTGCTTTTGAGAGCAGACGTGGCAAACATCTGATGGTTGAAACATCTGGTGGCATACAGCTGTTTTGTTAAACCTCTGTTGCCAACCTCTGTTGTTTAACCAAAAGACTGATGAAAACAGTTGTTTTATCTGATCAGATGTTTGAAGCAGATTTTTCAACCAACAGTGGTTGTTTTATCTGATCAGATGTTTGAAACAGATTTTTCAACTAACAGTGATTTTAATGAAACAGTGGTTGTTTTATCTGAATCAGTGGTTTTAAAACAGATTTTTCAACCAAAGTGTCATTTTAGCAAAATTTGATTTTCTGAAAACATTTTAATGTTTTTATTGAAAACATTTTTGTTGTTTTAATCCATGTTTAACATTCCAATTCGAGAAATCAGATTTGTGAAGGTAGATGTGTCTAAAGCTTTTGTCAGCACATCTGCCAACTGATCCTCTGTTCGAACATGGTGCAGAGAAATCAAACCTTTTTCATAGCTATCCCTGACAAAGTGATGTCTGATATCTATGTGCTTGGTGGTTGAATGAGAAACTGGATTTTTGATGATATTTTCAGCAGCTTGGCTATCCAACATGAGTGGAGTCCTTAGTGCAGTTATCCCAAAATCCAGTAGTTGATTTTGAAGCCACATAAGTTGGGCTGTACAGCTTGCAGCAGCAATGTATTCAGCTTCAGCAGTGGATGTTGAAACAGCTGCTTGCTTTTTGCTTTGCCAAGAAACTAAGGCATTCCCTAGAAACTGGCACCCTCCTGAGGTGGACTTCCTTGTGGTATGGCAGCCAGCAAAATCACTATCTGAATAACCTGAAAGCTCAATGTTTCCATTAGCAGGATACCAGATACCAAGTGTGGGAGCACCTTTTAGGTATCTGAAAATCCTTTTCACAGCAATAAGGTTAGACTTTCTAGGAGAAGCCTGAGATCTAGCACACACACAGGTTGCAAACATAATGTCTGGCCTGGATGCTGTTAAGTACAATAAAGACCCAATCATGCATCTATAGTGTGTCTGATCAACAAGTTCATCCCTTTCATCATCAGTGAGTGGCTTGACAGTGCTCATGGGTGTACTACATGGCTTACAATCATTCATCTCAAATTTTGTTAACAAGTTTTTCACATACTTGTTTTGATGAATGAAAGTGCCATTTTGCAGTTGCTTTACTTGAAGACCAAGAAAGCACTGAAGTTCACCCAGAGCACTCATTTCAAACTCTGCTATCATGAGTTCCATAAACTCCTCACACATTTTATTACATGTGGATCCAAAAATGATGTCATCCACATATATTTGAACAATCATTAAATCTTTTCCTTTCCATTTTAAAAACAAGGTTTTATCAATTTTACCTCTTGTGAAACCAATGGATAAGAGAAAAGTAGAGAGAGTTTCATACCAGGCTCTTGGTGCTTGTTTGAGTCCATACAATGCTTTGTTAAGCTTGTAGACATGATCAGGATGGAATGTGTCTTCAAAACCAGGTGGTTGACATACATAGACCTCCTCCTGAATTTTGCCATATAGGAAGGCACACTTGATGTCCATCTGATACACCTTGATGTTGTGGTTGACAGCAAAGGCTAAGAAAAGTCTGATAGCTTCTAACCTTGCTACAGGGGCAAAGGTTTCATCATAGTCAATTCCCTCTTCTTGTCTGAAGCCTTGAACCACTAACCTGGCTTTGTTCTTGACAACAATACCCCTTTCATCAGTTTTGTTTTTGAAGACCCACTTTGTGCCAATTGGACAGACATCCTTAGGCAGTGGTACAAGTTCCCATACTTGTTGTCTTTTGAACTGAAGGAGTTCTTCTTGCATGGCTTCTACCCAACTGTTGTCTTTTAGTGCCTCTTGGTACTTGACAGGTTGTGTAAGGGATAGAAAGCCTGCAAAAAGACAGATGTTTGAAGATTGGCTCCTTGTGAGCACACCTTCTCTGATGTTGCCAATGATTTGATATGGTGGATGAGCTCTTAGGTAGATTAGATCTCCCTGATATGGTATGATGGCATTTTGTGGTGAAGGACAGAGGTTTGGAGACTCTGTTGACATAACATCTGTTGGCACTTTTGAAGAGTCAACAGATGTTTGGAATGGAGGTGGAGGAATGGGTCCAAGTGGTGTAAAGTTGGACTGGCTTTTGTCAACAGATGATTGACTTTTGTCAACAGATGATTGAGCAGTGGATTGGATGGGTGAATCAGTGGTTTGAAGGTAAGACTGGCCAACAGTGGCTGACTCAGCTACGACAGAGTTTTGACAGTTGTTTTGAACCACTGCTTCCTCTGATGCAGGATAGACTTTGTAGTGGTCTGGAACCACAACATCTATTCTGTAGTCTTGTTGTGAAGATTGTGGAATACCTGCAGGGTTAGTTTTGACAGCAATATCTTCAAATTTGAATTTATCTAAATCAAACAACTCAGCAGGGTTTGCTGGGATTTTTAAAGATGAGAGTTCATTGAACTTCACATTCAGAGTTTCTTCTATTGTTTTAGTCCTTGTGTTAAACACTTTATAGGCCTTAGCAGTAGAAGAATACCCCAGAAAATATCCACAATCCACTTTGGCTGCAAATTTTGAAATGGAATCTTTAAGATTTAAAATGAAACATGGGCAGCCAAAGACTTTGAAAAATGATATCAGTGGTTTGATTTTAAACAGAATTTCATAAGCAGTCTTTTGATGTCTAGGGTTGATTAAAACTCTGTTTTGAACATAGCAAGCAGTGTTTACAGCTTCTGCCCAAAAGGACAGAGGTAAACCAGAATCTGCTAGCATTGTTCTTGCAGCCTCAATGAGAGTCCAGTTCTTCCTTTCAACCACCCCATTTTGCTCTGGTGTTCTTGGGATACTGTACTGCCTTACAATCCCTTTTGACACACAGAAATCATCCAACTCCTTATTCTTAAACTCTGTTCCATTGTCACTCCTAAAGACTTTCACTGGCAAGTCATATTGTTTTTCAACTTTGGTGACAAAGTCCTTCAAAATACCTGCAGTCTCATCCTTAGAATGTAAAAAATAAGTCCATGTAAACCTAGAAAAATCATCAACTATGACAAGACAAAATCTTTTTCTTCTTAGACTCATGATTTTTACAGGGCCAAACAAATCCATGTGCAACATTTGTAGACACTGACTAGTTTTGGACTCATCAATGGATTTGTAAGAGCTTTTATGTTGTTTACCTTTTAAACAGGAAACACAATGCTCATCACATTTGAATTCTTTTGATGGTAAACCTCTGACAAGGTTTTGTTTGGAGAGAGAGTTGATAGTTTGAAGGTTAGTGTGACCAAGTCTCCTATGCCACAATTCTGTCTCTTTGGTAGAGGCAGCTGAGAACAGACAGACATTTGCAGTAGGATTATCCTTCAACATATCAACTACATACACATTGCCACTTCTGTGAGCAACAAGTTGTGCTTTGCTCTCAGCAATGATGGTGTTAATCTTTTCCACAGCCTCTGGGCCAACAATCTTACAAGTTTGCTTAGTGAAGAATGACCCAAAGCCTTTGTCACTCATTTGAGATACACTAAGTAGATTAAATTTTAGATTGTCTATTAGATTAACATTTTCAAACTTAAGCCTCCGTGCTTTGACAGTACCAGAACCCAACACTTTACCTTTAGAATCATTACCAAAGGATATATCACCCCCTCCATGAGCAAGAAAGTCCAGAAGAAGGGCTCTACATCCAGTCATGTGCCTGGAGCCTCCACTATCTACATACCATAAACTGTCTAAACAAGCAGAAGCTCCCTGCACATCAGTAAGGATTTTAGTTTTGGTGAGTGTCCAAAGCCAAATTGGCTTTGGATGGGTCCTTAGCTGTCTCAGCCTTAAGTTGAGGAGAATGATCAGTGGTTTGGACTAGCTTTTGAACTAGGTTCAACAGCTGCAGTTGACCATTTGCCAGTGCGTGTATGTCAACACTTGGTCCAGCAGATGTTTGATCATTTCCTATCAGTTGTTGAAAACCATGAGGGTGTCTGTTCACTTTTGGTTTTGAAGGCCTCTTGGGCTCTTCATAAACATGTGGCAGACGATGACAAGTGGGTTGTCCATATCCTCTTGGTAATCTGTTAACAGGTGGAGCATCTGTTACCTGAACTTCTCTGGGAGCAGAGTTTTTGTTCAGACTTTTGGTAACAGATGTTTGAACTGGTTCAAAAGTCTGTTTGGGTTTTCCTTTTGAAGTACTTACCACTTGACTTTCCAGAGTTTTAGCCTTGTACTCTTTTATCTTTTCATCAAAATTTTTGAGATATAGGCACTCTTTTGTTTTGTGATTCTTTTTCTTGCAGATTGAACATTCTTTAGATTTAGAATCATTTAAACTTGTTGTTTTGTTGATGTCATATGCTTTTAGAAGAAAACAGTTTTTGGTGACATGGTTCTTCTTTTCACAAAAATCACAACACAAGTTGTTCTTGGCTTTCCCTTTTTCTTTCTTCTTTTCAACAGATGTTTCATCATCTGTTGGAAGATTTACCAGAGGGATTACTTTGGCCTGTGGTGCCATTTTACCATCAGGGGTTTTGAAGGTCATTGGTTTGAAATTTTCAAGGACTTCACACTCATCTGACCATGTTGGTTTGAATTGATATTTTTCAATTTCATCAAATGAGGGTGTACCTTCCAACTTTTCAAGAATGATTTTCTTGCCATTGGGTTCAGTAACCTTGATTTCTTGACCTTTTGAGTTTGTAGGAATGACCTCAACCAACTGTGGTTCCTTTTTGTCAGTGGTTTGTGAAACTTGATCAGTGGTTTTGAAACCAAATCCAAATTTCACATGACTTTTAGATTGTTGATTGACAATCATCTCAACACCCTTAGATGATTCCACCCATTTCTTACATTCAACTTGGGTGGACTCAAGCTCCTTCTTACAACTATGATATTTTGTTATCATAGTCTGAAGCTGGTCTTTGGTTATGCTTGCTTCATGTTTTAAACTGCTGATTTCAGACTCTTTTTCAGATATTTTTGATTTTAACTCTTTTGTAAGTTTTTCAAACTGAATTTCAGAATCCAAAATTTTCTTTCTAAAGTTTTCATTCACCTCTTTTATCTTAGCAAATGCCACAATACATTTGTCTGAGCACAAGTCATTTAAGATTTGAGGAGATACCTTAGCAGCAGCCATCAAGGCACAGTTACACTGGCAGTCACAGTCATCACTACCCCAGGGGTCTGAGAGATTCACAACCTCCACTTCAGATTCTTCAGCTGAAACAAACTCACCAACAACACCATCAGTCACATTTTCAGACATAGATACCACTTCCTCAGAATCAGTCTCTTCAACAATTGTTTCTAGTGCCATAAAACAAAAATCCTTTTCAGTGTTAGCAACTAGAGCAATGTTGTCATCTGTTATCTCATCTGGTAGACTGCTCCAATCAACAAAGCCCTGAGTAAAGAAACTCTGTTGGCCTGGTTGACTGGTCTCTGCAGGAGCAGAGGGTGGAGTAACAGTCATTGGCACTGGTGCCTGAGCAACAGGTGTTTGAACGTAGTGATACTGAGGAACAGTGGTTTGGACATAATGCACAGGAATAGTGGTTTGGGTCTGTGCAAAGTGAGCAGTGTTTTGCACATTAGGTACATTAGGGATGGTTTGATAAGTGTTGGTCTGTGGTCTTTGATTTGGATAGGTAATCATAGGAACTCCATTTTGACTCCTACACTCCCTAGCAAAATGACCCATTCTATGACACTTGTAACACTTTATCTTTGATTTATCCAACCCAACCTTTGACCCACCATGTAAACCTGGGTACCTCCTGCCAGTTTTCTTATAGAAGTTATTGGTTCTAATACTGAGCAGGGCAACCTGATGTAAGATGTCCATTTCTTCTAGGTCCAAAGGGTCAATGTATTGCAAGTCATTGTACACAAAAGATGAATTATCAGAAGCCTGGATATCACCACTGGCTGTGAAAGCACAGTTGTTTGGTGATGAGTAAGAATCATTATTGAAACCAGTTGTTATATCAATGTAATGATCATAACTCTGATCCTTACTACTTCCAGAACCATCATCCTGACCCAACAGTGCAGTATTACCAAATACATAGTCATCTGACACTTTGCCAGAGTCCTGGAGCTTCTTTTTCTGGTTAAGCTCCCTTTCATAAGTCAGGAGCTTACCATGAAGCTGGGTCAGGGTTAGGTCTTTGAATCCGATAGAGTTTCTCATAACTATGGCTATAGTGTCCCATTTGTCCTGAAGTGATCTAAGAAACCTATGATTCAGTGTTGAATTAGGAAAAGTTAGACCAACCAGTTTAAGTTCACTAATTAGACAGTTAAACCTTTCAAACTGCTGTGTTAATGACTCCCCTTTTATGTGACTAAACGTTTCATATTGTTGGTTAAGTATTTCACGGTTGTTTTCAATCACATCATCAGTTCCCCCGAATTGCTCTTTGAGAGCATCCCACAGTTCTTTAGCACTATTGCAGTGCAAGAGACCGGCATAGATATCATTCGGCAGTGCCATGGCTACTATGCTGAAAGCCTTGGCATCTAGCTCGATTTTTTGAAAATCTTGCTCTGAGTAGTTCTCAACACTCTTTGGTACTTGGATCTTTGGATCCTCGGCACTCGGTACCATTGGAACATGTGGTCCAAATACTACCGATTTCCAGCACCCTGTGTTCTGTTGTGCTAACACATGAGCCACCCGACGCTGCCAGATGTTGTATTCTGACCTGACAAGCATCGGAGGCTTGTTGTGTGTGCCAGTGTTGTGTGGATCTTGATAGAGTGAAGTCATTCTCTTGGTTTTTCAAAAACAAAGTCTGTTTACTAACTGTTGAAATGAAAATAAACTATTACTCTGTTTTAACCCGACAAACAAACGATATCAATGATTATGAGCTGATCTGTGTATTAAATTGATTGATTAGATCAAATTTAATTGACCAGGCTCTGATACCAATTGTTAGGATCTGAGTATTGGATTGTTTTGATTAAGTATGAAATATGAATGAAGTATAAATGGAAAGTGCAGCGGAATAAGAATAAATCAAAACATAGAGTATAATTGTTTTTAACCGAATGCTTTCATTAAACAGAAAGATTACAATTGTACAATTAACTCCCCCTCAGCCTGATCACTCAGAGAATGTTTGTCTAAAAGAGAATGACGAGTGATCAATAGAACAGTACAAGTACTGTTCTATTTATAGACAAGTACAAACCTCTGATGATCAGTTGCTGACGTCACCTAGAAAGCGACCCCTAACTGACTAACAAACTATAACATCTGTTAAACAATAAACTACTGTTACATTGAAACAACTGATAATAAACTCTGTTAATCTAAAGCTCTGATGTCTTCTTAACATCTGTTGAACCAAAGTGCTGTTGGTTCAATCAGACCTTTGTTCTTCAGATCTTTGATCAGCACTTGTTCTCCATCAGACTTTTAACCTTTAGACTTTATCCATCAGACTTTTCATCAGCAGCAGTTGTCTTCTAACAGTTGTTAAGCAGCAGCAGTTTGGGAATCAACAGTTCTTTGGAGGAAGCTTTATTGTAACAACTGTTCTTTATTCTTGATCAAACACTTAGTATATTTTGGCTTTCAATCATCTGTTCTTCTCCAGGTCAGCAGACCCAACAGATACAAAGGTGTGCCGGACGATAAAAAGCCACCTCACAGAAGATTATTTGGAGCTTTGGCTAGTCAGGATTACACTGATCCTGGCAAGAACAAAGCAAGACATGACAATAGTGATTCTGATAATGATGATCCTTTAGTGTACGCTGACGCAAGCCCTAAGAGGAAGAGGCAGGTAGTCAATGCTGGAGCCAAAGGGAAGGGCAAAGCAAAGACTGATCAGGGAAGTTCGAAGCAACAGGTTGTTAGGAAGAAAACTACAGCAAAGAAGGGAACTAGTCTAGTTGATGAAGACTCAGTTGACTCAGAGGAGACAGAGGTTGATGAACAATGGGATTCAGATGAGGAAAGAATTAAGACCACCAAACGTAAGGCCACTATGGTTGGTGAGTCTGAATCTCTTAACAAGACGATTGAAGAAGTGTCACAGAAGAAGAAGTCTGTTGATGTTGATGAAGGAGGTCTGAGAATTAACCTGGATGAGTTGGAAACAGGTGAAACTGTTGTAGTGAATTTGCCTAAACCAAAGCATAAGTCTATGGCAAAGAAGTCAAGCACTAAACAGTTGAGAGAGAAGGAAATAGCTCAGTTGCTAAAAGGGAAAAGGATACCTGATGCTGGTACATCATCGAAGCTATCTTCACCGGTTACTAAGAAACAAAAGAAGAGTAAAGAAGCTGAAGCATTACCAGTTGATGATTTCAATGTTGCACTAGATAATGTTTTAGACATGTTTAAGAATCCTCAGAAGCAGAAAGCAAAAGAAGCTGAGCCATCCAAATCGAAGAAAGTTACTGTTTCAGATGATGTTATGAAACAGGTTAACAAACGAATGGATGAGATGATGAAAATGATTGTAGCTCAGCAGGCAGAGATTTCCAAGTTTAAGCAGAATGAAGAAAAGATGTTACAGATAGTGGTTGCTTCTAAGACTAACGAAGATGAGACCGAGCAGAAAGTGAAGAAACTTGAAGAAGATAATAAGGATCTTGAGGTTAAGTGTTCCAGAAATAGAAGTATGATTAGAGTAATCAAAGCTGACAACAAAGAACTTAAGGCTGAAAACAAACGCCTTAGTGATTTGATTGACAGTTTATACAATGAAGCACCGAAGTTGAAAGAAGGTGAGGAAGACAAAGAAAAAGAGGAGGAACAAGTTGATTTTGAGCCTTCTGATGATGAAGAAGAAAAGGATGATGAGGAGGATGATGATTCTGAGAAGAGTGATGATGAGGAAAGTAAGAAAAGTGATAAAGACGATGATGATGATGCTGAAGGATCAGGCAGTGATGATGATGGTAGTGATGGAAGTGATAATGATGATGGGGGAGATGATACTAGTAAGTTCACATTTGAAAAGAGAACACCTCAGAAGGATGCTGGAGAGTCTAGCTCGAATAAAAAGAAAGGTGGGAATGTATGTAACATCCCGGACCTAGGGCCAAAAAATTTTTAGCGTCTAAAAATAATATAACAATAATAAGGTACAAACGAATACGAAGCTAAACCAGAGAGTTATATAATTATTGTAAAGAAAGAAATAATATTACACCCGTTACGAGACCAGACCGATACACGTTACGAACCCAACCCGAACCCTAGTGATTACTCATCACCCAAGACACATGGCACCTTGAGATGGTGCCATGTGTCCCCCATATGTCAAACACACATACCCTTGGATATTATAAAAACCCAAAACACCTTGTGTCTTTCATTTTTGTCTGATTACCCTCAAACCCCACACACACACTATGTATAATAAAGAGAGCAGAGCACTTGGGAGAAGAGGAGAGGAGGAATCGGTGGCTCCTGCCACCGACACCGGCGGAGCTCCGGTCGTCCCACCACCGCACAACAAAACCACCACCCATCCCATCACTGAGAGAGAGAGAGAGAGAGAGAGAGCTGAGATCGAAGAGAGAGAAAAAAAGAGGAGAGAGAGAGAGAGAGTAACAGAGGAAGGAGGTGGAGCAGCAGGAAGGTGAATGTTGATAGTTATGGTCTCCGGCCAATCGACTTATTCAGACGACGAGGACAGGTGACGAAGGCGACAGCGGTGGTTGGTGTTTATGGGGGTTTGGGTCTGGGTTCCGATGGAGGTCGCTCGGTTGTGGTTTCCGTGGTCGGATCTGATAAATACAAGGATGGTGATGCCTAAGGTCATAGGGAAGCAGACAGCGGCGGTGGTCCAGATTCCGATTAGGGTCCCTGTTACGATCTGGGTTGAAGGTTTAGCAGGAAAGGAGATGGTGGAACGATTGCTGACGATGGTGGTAGCAGTGGTGATGGTTTCGATAGGTCAGTAAGTTGATTAAACCTTCCTATTACTGATAGTTGTTGTCTGGAGTATTATTGTGGTATTGTTAGGATTGATTGGATGTGGTGATGCGTTACAGAATGGTTGAGGAAGATGGATGGTTTGGGTATGATTGGATCATGGATGATCGATGATGAGGTATGGTGGTGATGGTAATGATTGTTGTTGGCGACGGCGGTTTTGTATGGATCAAGTAGGTTGGATGGTGGCTAAAGAAATGATGGTGGTTATATTAGTATAGCTGGGTGATGGCTTGATTATGTAAAGATTGGGTTATGGGTTAGAAACAAGATACAATGGTGACCATTTAGGAAAACAGAAGATGGATAGAAAGAATCTTGGGAATTTTAAGGTGACAAGGATTCATATGTGGGACTATTTAGATCCTTGTTGACCTGGTCAACAGACCAGTCAAACTCAGTAATCGAAGGAATCCAAGAGGTATAAAACGAGAAACCGAATCGTCTTAATATTAGTATTATATGTTATTCGTATATTAACACGTGTGGGACTTGAATAATACAATGGAACCGACCCGGCCCTATGGACTAAATGATGATATATGCGAACTAGGAGATTAAAGGACTTGCAATCGGACATATATAGAAGAAAGACGATAATGATAATGAACGATATGATGTATGTTAGAATAGTGATAAGACGCGAGATGAAGGACGATAAGATGAAATGGTAAACATAATATAATTTAGTTGAAACATTATAACATATGGGAACCCGGACAATTAGACAAGTAAATGGAACACTCGGACAAGTTATATAGATGCCTATTGAAACATTAAGTGAGATATATATAAGTGACAATTGAGATACCGAGGCATAGGAAATCGGACATAAGAAACTAAGTAGTACATATGATGATATATTAATAACTCGACATTTGGAACTCGAAGAATTATATAAATAACATCGGTTATTTAGTTACCAGTAGAACATAAGATGATGAACTCGATAATTAGAAGTTTGGATTAAGGACCTAAGTGTGCCCACACGTGTAACCACGGTATTGGTTACACGCGCTAATGTTTATATATTTGAATAGGATCTTGACTTGGAATGATATGTGACGATGAAGCGTGATGTGAAACGCAACCAAAGGTGAGTCCCGTGTACCATTCCCCTTTTTGTGTTTTACTGTTTTGAGGTGAATGCATGCTTCCTTTTTATAAACTGTTGTGATGTGACAAGATACTAGCTGCCGGATTATACTGACACTCATTAACTCAGAGGTGAGCCGCTTAATATATGGGTAGTACTACTTGGGGAATCCCCCACGCACAGTGGACCCGGGACGTTGGGCCCGGGAAACCCTCCACTGAGGCCTGCGGACCGTTGCGGCATATATTATGCCTAGTAGATCTATAATGGCAGTAGATAGATCTAGTGTTAGGATTGAGGTGTTGCTTGTACATCACGTGTGTTGAACTGTGTAAACTGGTTTTGAACTGTTAAACTGTTTTGGATTTACTTAACTAATTACACGAACTCACCAGCGTAATTGCTGACCCAACTCTTTTTAAGCATGTGTTCAGGTACTGCAAACGGACGGATGGCAACCGCGAGGTATATGATTGCTAGTAGCAGATTAGAGGTTATCTGGTTAGAAGGTGCGGCTATATGTGTTGCGGCTAGAGCCTCTAGAGATACGCGGGATAGAGATTGGATCGACTAGCGGATCACACCTTATCAACTGCTTCGACTACCGTCGTGTTTCGTCCCTGCATAGTTATTAGTTTACTTATTTAAGTTGTGTATTTATATTTTTGGATTAGAAATTGTATTAAAACATTAAATATTTGTCATCGTTGCTTCCGTTGTGCAAGTCTGTTACCAAACTGTCGTAACGTCCAGCCCCCTCCTGGTCGGGTTGTTACAGTTGGTATCAGAGCAACGGTTGTGGCGAAATAGGATATCTGCTGATATCCGATACCGCACCAGGACAACTTAGAGAACTTAGCGTTTAAGGCTCTAAGACTACCTAGCTAGGGAATGCCTTGAATTATTTAAGACCGATGAAAGTAAAGAACGGAATAGGTCAGAGACAGAAGTACCTGAACACGCTAGAATGCTTAACAGGAACTTAGAACCAGTATACGGACTGTATGTGATTAGGGAATTATGACTACAACGGAGACTACTAGAATAATTTTGTGAGGTAAATTGACGGTTACACTTGACGTCATGTAATTGTAAATTTACAGGCACGAAAAAGTTCTAAGAAATCCGAAGAGTCGCCAGGATTGTAAGTAATAGCCATGATAACCATAAACTTGTATGAGGAAACGAAGTATGAGGTGTAGACAAATACATGATAGACTTGTTTGGCTATGGTAAAGGCTTCGAATTAAACACATTTGGTACGACTTGGCTTATTAGGATAACGGATCATGTTAGAAGTGTAGACAAGAGTGCGATAGGCTTGCGTGCCGTAATAAAGATTGTGAACTTAAATTAGTTGATACGGTTAGTATATTTCGAAAAGTATGTATACAAATATATATGTGAGTATGAACCTACATAAATAGTTTTATTGTAACTAATTTTTCTAACCAAATTGTGAGTTAACCATAACAATTAGGTACCTCGCCAAGACTTGGCGCGACAATTTGAATAAGAACCCGAAATACCAAGGTGAGGTTTGATCAACATAGCATATGGATACTCTGTAACCCGATAAGTTTACTTCTCGACTAGTATGGTTCATTATTATTTGGTTCATGCATATAAATAGGATTGAATTTTTAGATCGAAAATAAGAAGTTAAAACTACGAGTTATTAGATTATTTTATTCGGATTTGATTAATAACAATTTTTGTAGATTTAAGGTAAACATAGTATGCTGGAGTTATGATCGCTTAACAGGATTTAAGATGATTCAAGAATATCAGACGAAAAGGCGGTGACTTAGACCCAAGTATGTAGCAAATAAATGACCAACCAACGTCCTCGTAAACCACAGAAATTAAGATTAAACGCTACAAGAGTTAACCGTAAGATTTGATACCTGCTTTGTTGATTTTATTGTTGCATATTGTCTTCAGATTAAGGTTAGGACACTTGGATTATTTCCGTAACCATTTAAGAGTAATAACGAGTCACCCGTATAAAACTTACTAGAAAGGTATAGGCAAGCTTTAACGGGGGGAGCAGAGGCGATTGTGATGATTGTTATAAGAAATATATATCATATACAAGAGAAACTAGTCTAAGCTTAGTAGTAAGATTTTTCCATAAACAGTAATTCAACCTATAAGAAGACAAGATTTAAGATACCAAAGGAGAAGTTAAGGCCCCATTGATACGGATAAGAGCAACGTAGTGTGATTGGATATATATATATATATATATATATATATATATATATATATATATATATATATATATAACCTTCCATGATTCATGACACATAGTCACATACCTTGCACTACCTATCGTAGAAATTTTGAAGGTTTAAGAAATCAACATTATTGCGGACGATATAGATAGAATTAATCACAAGGTTAGGTGTAAAACCAGTAAGAATAGCATATAGTTCTAATACATATGACTTGGATGGTATTATGAACCTCGACACTTTAGACTCGGAATGAAAGAATGGGACCTGGATGCCTAGGACTTGATGACGTGGGATGTGAAACTCGGACACTTGAATGTTAGGACTGGAACTTGTATTTGGGACTTTCGGACATTGAAGATATAGGACTTCTACTGGATATTCCGAACATATAATTCGGACATTGTTATAACTAAGCATATACCAAGTATAGGACATAAGCATTTATTGGATTGAATATTGACTTAGACGATTTGGACATTTATACCTAAGACATGAATTTCGACACTTGGACATCAAGAACTAAGACTTGAGCTTAAGATATAGACTTAGACAATTAGAAGTTAATAAATTAGACGTAGCTATGAGTACCAACTTATGGTAAATATATATTGTATCATCTTATACACTAAGAACAAAATATTAGACTATAAATCAAACCAAAAACAAAACATAATCTCTGAAATTTCTAGTACATTTTTGAGGTTACCAAAGGTGTGGTGGGTTGGCTGCGGTACACCCTATATATAAACACCTACGGTACATCGAGAATGGAACTGGGAATTTAATCAAGGACAACCCTTAGTTTGTCAATAGATAAACCATTTGTTTCAAACTTGATCATGGCATGAGGCATAGTATGAAATCGTCTAAGTTACTATTAAGATTAAGAAAAGAACTGTGTATGTATGAGTGTAGAGATCCGAATGTTGAATTCAAGTACGGGATATACTGGATTGCAACGATGGATAGCTCAAGAATAATTCCGAGGACGGAATTCCAATAACGGGGGGGGAATGTAACATCCCGGACCTAGGGCCAAAAAATTTTTAGCGTCTAAAAATAATATAACAATAATAAGGTACAAACGAATACGAAGCTAAACCAGAGAGTTATATAATTATTGTAACGAAAGAAATAATATTACACCCGTTACGAGACCAGACCGATACACGTTACGAACCCAACCCGAACCCTAGTGATTACTCATCACCCAAGACACATGGCACCTTGAGATGGTGCCATGTGTCCCCCATGTGTCAAACACACACACCCTTGGATATTATAAAAACCCAAAACACCTTGTGTCTTTCATTTTTGTCTGATTACCCTCAAACCCCACACACACACTATGTATAATAAAGAGAGCAGAGCACTTGGGAGAGGAGGAGAGGAGGAATCGGTGGCTCCTGCCACCGACACCGGCGGAGCTCCGGTCGTCCCACCACCGCACAACAAAACCACCACCCATCCCATCACTGAGAGAGAGAGAGAGAGAGAGCTGAGATCGAAGAGAGAGAAAAACAGAGGAGAGAGAGAGAGAGAGTAACAGAGGAAGGAGGTGGAGCAGCAGGAAGGTGAATGTTGATAGTTGTGGTCTCCGGCCAATCGACTTATTCAGACGACGAGGACAGGTGACGAAGGCGACAGCGGTGGTTGGTGTTTATGGGGGTTTGGGTCTGGGTTCCGATGGAGGTCGCTCGGTTGTGGTTTCCGTGGTCAGATCTGATAAATACAAGGATGGTGATGCCTAAGGTCATAGGGAAGCAGACAGCGGCGGTGGTCCAGATTCCGATTAGGGTCCCTGTTACGATCTGGGTTGAAGGTTTAGCAGGAAAGGAGATGGTGGAACGATTGCTGACGATGGTGGTAGCAGTGGTGATGGTTCCGATAGGTCAGTAAGTTGATTAAACCTTCCTATTACTGATAGTTGTTGTCTGGAGTATTATTGTGGTATTGTTAGGATTGATTGGATGTGGTGATGGGTTACAGAATGGTTGAGGAAGATGGATGGTTTGGGTATGATTGGATCATGGATGATCGATGATGAGGTATGGTGGTGATGGTAATGATTGTTGTTGGCGACGGCGGTTTTGTATGGATCAAGTAGGTTGGATGGTGGCTAAAGAAATGATGGTGGTTATATTAGTATAGCTGGGTGATGGCTTGATTATGTAAAGATTGGGTTATGGGTTAGAAACAAGATACAATGGTGACCATTTAGGAAAACAGAAGATGGATAGAAAGAATCTTGGGAATTTTAAGGTGACAAGGATTCATATGTGGGACTATTTAGATCCTTGTTGACCTGGTCAACAGACCAGTCAAACTCAGTAATCGAAGGAATCCAAGAGGTATAAAACGAGAAACCGAATCGTCTTAATATTAGTATTATATGTTATTCGTATATTAACACGTGTGGGACTTGAATAATACAATGGAACCGACCCGGCCCTATGGACTAAATGATGATATATGCGAACTAGGAGATTAAAGGACTTGCAATCGGACATATATAGAAGAAAGACGATAATGATAATGAACGATATGATGTATGTTAGAATAGTGATAAGACGCGAGATGAAGGACGATAAGATGAAATGGTAAACATAATATAATTTAGTTGAAACATTATAACATATGGGAACCCGGACAATTAGACAAGTAAATGGAACACTCGGACAAGTTATATAGATGCCTATTGAAACATTAAGTGAGATATATATAAGTGACAATTGAGATACCGAGGCATAGGAAATCGGACATAAGAAACTAAGTAGTACATATGATGATATATTAATAACTCGACATTTGGAACTCGAAGAATTATATAAATAACATCGGTTATTTAGTTACCAGTAGAACATAAGATGATGAACTCGATAATTAGAAGTTTGGATTAAGGACCTAAGTGTGCCCACACGTGTAACCACGGTATTGGTTACACGCGCTAATGTTTATATATTTGAATAGGATCTTGACTTGGAATGATATGTGACGATGAAGCGTGATGTGAAACGCAACCAAAGGTGAGTCCCGTGTACCATTCCCCTTTTTGTGTTTTACTGTTTTGAGGTGAATGCATGCTTCCTTTTTATAAACTGTTGTGATGTGACAAGATACTAGCTGCCGGATTATACTGACACTCATTAACTCAGAGGTGAGCCGCTTAATATATGGGTAGTACTACTTGGGGAATCCCCCACGCACAGTGGACCCGGGACGTTGGGCCCGGGAAACCCTCCACTGAGGCCTGCGGACCGTTGCGGCATATATTATGCCTAGTAGATCTATAATGGCAGTAGATAGATCTAGTGTTAGGATTGAGGTGTTGCTTGTACATCACGTGTGTTGAACTGTGTAAACTGGTTTTGAACTGTTAAACTGTTTTGGATTTACTTAACTAATTACACGAACTCACCAGCGTAATTGCTGACCCAACTCTTTTTAAGCATGTGTTCAGGTACTGCAAATGGACGGATGGCAACCGCGAGGTATATGATTGCTAGTAGCAGATTAGAGGTTATCTGGTTAGAAGGTGCGGCTATATGTGTTGCGGCTAGACCCTCTAGAGATAAGCGGGATAGAGATTGGATCGACTAGCGGATCACACCTTATCAACTGCTTCGACGACCGTCGTGTTTCGTCCCTGCATAGTTATTAGTTTACTTATTTAAGTTGTGTATTTATATTTTTGGATTAGAAATTGTATTAAAACATTAAATATTTGTCATCGTTGCTTCCGTTGTGCAAGTCTGTTACCAAACTGTCGTAACGTCCAGCCCCCTCCTGGTCGGGTTGTTACAATGTAGACTCAGATGAAAGCATCTTCTGGAATGAAAAGGTGAGGTCTCTGAATGATGATGCAAAGAAGGTATATAGAGATGTTAGAGAAGAGAGAATGGACCATTGAGTTCACAGGCAGATTTG
Source organism: Ambrosia artemisiifolia (assembly GCA_032199755.1). Taxonomy (NCBI): domain Eukaryota; kingdom Viridiplantae; phylum Streptophyta; class Magnoliopsida; order Asterales; family Asteraceae; genus Ambrosia; species Ambrosia artemisiifolia. The sequence continues at coordinate 62,695,419 of CM063519.1, forward strand.
CTGAGATCTTCCAGACTGATGATATGAGATATGAGCTGGAGTATAATGATCCTGACTTAGAAGAAGGTGAAGTACCTGCTGCTGTTGCTAAAGAAATTCTGGATGGTCTTGCACAGCGAGTAGGCAAATCAATTGAGGAGATTATGATGGATGAGTCGATTCCAGATATTCCTGAAAAGGATATTGGAAATCACTCTGATGATAAGAATACTCCAGAGATGGATGAAGTAGAGATTGAGGATATTACTCATGAGGAATATCCACAATACTTTAGACAGAATGATGAAGATGTGGTTTTCCCAGACTTCACAGAAATACAAAACACATCAGCTAAAAAGAAAGCTAAGAAGAGAAGTGAGGATTTTGTTGAGACTGTGTTTGGTGCTGATAAGCAACAATCTTCAAGTCAGACTGATGAATTGAAGACATATTTAAAGAAGTTGAAGGAAATGGATGAAAATCGACCAAAGCCTGAAGCTCAAGGTAGTTTTTATAGATTTCACAACGAGAAGTTCAAAGGCAGAGCTCTCGGTTGGACATATTTGGGAAGATTGAAGTGCTTAGCTGTTAAATGGGAATCAGGAATCTTGTACTTTTACAGATTCATTGATTTGCTAACTCTACCGTACTGGGCGGTCAGAGACATTTGCAGATTCCCTATGTCTGGAGCTTCTGTAAATAGTACAGCTGTTGGTTGGTTTGCTGACAAGTTGGTTTGGGAGAGCAGAACGAAATGTAATAGGTTCAAGCCTCAATATCCTAGAAGGAAAGTTCACATGGATATTGATCCTAAGACTGGAAGAAAGAGGGTGACTTTGATATATAAGGCACCTGAAGTGATGAAAAAGATACCTTTGATGCCTTTGCCACAACACTTCAGTGCTGACTTTATTTTCTGGTATTGTGATTGGAGGAAGGCAGAAGCGGTGATAGTGCTGAGAGATGGAAAGAACAAATACAAGCATGTTCATGTATTTGATCCTATGTGGTTGATAAACTGTACGTTTGAGGACATCATCATGCTTTTCTACAATCCGATTCATCACGATCCCAATGATGCAGAACAGGCTAAGAAGTATACACAAGTTGTCGGAGTTTGCTTTGCATATGATATAAACTCCGGTAGCAACTTGGATGCTAAACTTGGTAAGAAGGTGAAGATGGCCGATGTGCCTAAACCGGTGAAAAGAAAGTTGGAGCCTGAAATGACGAAAGAACAGAAAAAGCAGCTGAGAATTTATCTGATGAACAAGGTTATGGACGAAGATCGAAAACAATCCAATCAATAGTCGAGGGGGAGTTTGTAGATGCACGAAGTGCGACTAGTGATTGGATTAGCTTGTTAACATGTGTTAGTTGATTTCCTGATGAGCCGAATGTGGAGGAATGGGGCGAAGGAAGGAGATAGTGGGCGAATGTAAAAGGTTGCTGATCAGAAGATACACATTCGTACCTTGTAGTGGGCGAATGTGGACAAAGTCCACATTCGCACCATACAAAGGGGCGAATGTGCAGACATTATATATAGTTTTTGTGTATTTTCAAGTTAGAGACAGTTTTAGTTTGTGAGTGTTTTGAGGTCAGGTTCAAGGTTAATTTGTGATAGTGTGTGAGTTGATTAGATTGACTAGGTGATTGATTGTAACACGTTTTTATCAAAGTTAATCTATGAAAAAGCCTTTGAAATGATGTTTTCTGTGTTTTGATCCGAGTATTATCATTTTGTTCATAACTAGGGTTTCCGCACCTGGTTTTGTGACTTGTATGATCATATCTTCCTGTTTTAGCTAAATTCTTTCAATTACAGTTTGAGAATCTGATCATGAAAGAAAATGAACCTATGGGAGATTACTTCTCACGGGTCATGGCTATTGTTAGCCAGAAAAGATCTTATGGTGAAACTGTCACAGATCAATCAATAGTTGAAAAAATCCTTAGGAGTTTGTCTCCTAATTTGACTTCATTGTTCCCTCAATAGAAGTTTCATTTGATCTGTCAAAAATGACTCATGTGAAGTTAATAGGATCACTTCAGTCCCAAGAGGAGAGACTAAACAGCAGACTACCTGAGAAGTCTGAAAAAATTGAAGAACATGCCCTCCAAGTCATGACGATACAAGCAGGCCATCCTACTCTCCTGGTTCAAGAGGAAAAGGAAGATTCAATGCCATATGAAGAGGTAGGGGTCGAAGATTTGACAGAAGTAGAGTTCCGCAATGCACAGTTTGCAAGAAATTTGGACATCTTACCAAAGATTGTTGGTACAATGAGGAGCCACATGTGAACTTGACTGGAGAAGCAGCTGAAAAAGATGATATGAGTGAAGAACCTCACTTGTTCATGGCTATGATCACTAAAGTAAGTGAATCCAACAATTTATGGTTTATAGATTCCGGATGTTCAAATAACATGACATGTTCAAGAAGTAGCTTTGTCACTTTGAATGAAAATTTCAAACTTGAGGTTCAACTTGGCAACAAGAAAACCTTAAAAGTTGAAGGAAATGGAACTGTCAAGATCTCTGCTGGCTCAAGCCAATACAAACTGTTGCAAGATGTGTACTATGCTCCTACACTTGAGTACAATCTACTCAATGTTGGACAATTAATAAAGAAATGATACACACTGATCTTTGGAGATGGAAAGTGCACAATTCAGTACAATGGTGCAACTGTGATGTAGATTGGTGTATCAACCAACAAGTTGTTTTTCTTTGATGCCACAAGGTCACAAGGATCCAGCAGTAATTCAGCAAGCAACATCTCAACTGCCAAGTTGTGGCATCAAAGATTTGGGCATCTAAACTTCAACAATTTGAAGGCTCTTCATGACAAACAAATGGCTGTGGGCATGGTTCAGAAGTCTGTGAAGGTTGCATACATGGAAAACAAACTAGGCAATCATTTAATTCTCATTCATGGAGGGCAAGTAAGAAACTTGAACTTATTCATATTGATCTTTGTGGTCCTATGCAAGTCCCAAGTCTAGGTAAAAGTATGTATTATTTTCTGCTGGTTAATGACTATACTAGAATGTCTTGGGTTTATTTTCTTACAAATAAATCTGATGTACTTTCTAAGTTTTAAATGTTCAAGGCTGCAGTTGAAAAACAATCTGAACAAGTCATTAAAGTCCTAAGATCTGACAAGGGTGCAGAATTCAGTACCTTTCTTGATGAAACAGGAATTAGAAGAGAATTGTCACCTCCTCACACACCACAACATAATGGTGTTGTGGAGAGAAAAAACAGGACTATTATGGCCATGGTCAAGAGTATGCTCAAAGACAAATCTCTTCCTAACTTCCTATGGGTAGAAGGAGTTGCCACTGCTGTGTATACACTTAATAGATCTCCAACATCAGCACTTGATGAGAAGACTCCCTATGAGCTATGGTATAACCAGAAACCTGATGTCTCTCTTTTGAGGACATTTGGGTGTATTGGTTATGGCCATACTTATTCTCAAGGAAAAAGAAAGTTGGATGACAGGGCAAACAAGAGTGTTTTTATTGGTTTTTCTTTGCAGGGTATAGGTTACAGAGTATACAACCCTGAATCAAAGAAGTTTGTCTCTAGACCAAGAGAATACATGAAAATTCTAGAGGATGAACGATGGGACTAGGCTGCAACATACAGATCCAAACCTGATCATTATGAAAGACTGTATGTTGACCCATTCCCAAGTGAATACGAACAAAATGAAGAAGTTGTTTCCGAAGCCACTCAGACACCTGAAAATGAAGAACCACAAACTCCTGTGAACAATATGCTGTCTAGTACAACAGAACAAGGATCCAGTTCAAGTGTCTCATCTGGTCCCAGCAGGATCAGGACAATTGATGACCTATATGCAACAACACAGGTTGTGAAAACTCCTCATTGTGATTTTATGAACTTACAATTTGCATTGAGTGTGGCAGATCCAACAGTGTTCAATGAAACAGTGAAGAAGGCAAAATGGGTACAAGCTATGAAGGAAAAAATAAACTCAATTGAAAAGAATGAGACCTGGCAGCTTGTACCACTTCCAAAAGGAAAGAATGTAGTTGGGCTAAAGTGGCTATTTAAGACAAAAATTGGTCCAGATGGGAAGATCTTAAAGCATAAGGCCAGGTTTGTGGCAAAAAGCTACTCACAAAAGAAAGGCATAGACTTTGAGGAAAAATTTGCACCAGTTGCAAGATTTGAAACAATAAGACTTGTATTAGCTGTTGCAGCTCATTTAGGTTGGCATGTGCATCAATTAGATGTCAAGTCAGCCTTCTTGAATGGTGATTTACTGGAAGACATATATGTAGAACAACCTGAAGGGTTTGAAGTTCAAGGCAAAGAAGATGAAGTATATAAGTTAAAGTAGACCCTCTATGGATTGAAGCAGGCTCCAAGGGCCTGGTATGCAAAGATTGATGGTTACTTTCATGAGCATGGTTTCAAGAAAAGTCTCAATGAGCCCACATTATATGTGAAGAAGACAGGTAAAGATGATATCATCTATGTGTGTCTTTATGTGGATGATATAATCTGTACAAGCTCATGTGATCATATGATTATAGAATTCAAAGAAGGTCTGAAGCAAGTATTTGAAATGGCAGACATGGGTCTGTTACAATATTTCTTAGGCCTTGAAGTGAAGAAAACAAGTGCTGGAATTTTTGTATGTCATGAAAGGTATGCATTGAACTTGCTGAATAAGTTTGGTATGAAGAATTGCAAGATTGAAAGTGTCCCTATGAGCCTCAAGAAAAGCTTGTGTTGAATGATGGTGAAGTGAAGGTTCATGAAACTGAATACAGAAATTTGGTTGGGTACTAATCTATTTAACTCACACAAGACCAGACTTGTCCTATTCAGTTGGTGTATTATCAAGGTTCATGCAAAGTCCTTCTAAAATACATTCAGGAGCAGCCAGGAAGGTGTTAAGGTTTATTGCTGGTACAAGTCACTTTGGGCTTTGGTTCAAAAGAGGTGCACAAATAAAATTACTTGGCTACGCTGATAGTGATTGGGCTGGGAGCTCAGATGACAGAAAGAGTATTTCAGCCAATGTGTTCATGCTGGCAGGCTGTGCAATCTCCTGGTCGTCCAAGAAGCAGACAACAATGGCCCTCTCTAGCACATAAGCTGAATATATTTCAGCCACTAGTGCTACTTGTCAAGCAATTTGGTTAAGAAGATTGATGGATGATTTGGATGTTGTTCAAACTGAAGCTACAAAGATATTTTGTGATAATAAATCAGCTATAGATCTGTTTAAGAATCCAATCTTGAACAACAAAACAAAGCACATTGAGCTGAAACATCACTTTATTAGAGATATGGTTTCCCAAGATCAAATCAACATGGAATTTTGCCGCACTGATGATCAGTTTGCAGACCTTCTTACTAAAGCTCTTGCCAAAGAAAAGTTTGTTTATTTCAAGCATCAGATTGGAGTTAGGGAGTGTGTATCAAGGGGGGGGGGGTATTGAAAATGATCCAAATTAAAGTCCCACGTGCATGCATGAAGATCGCCAATGTCAAGCTTATCGTTTGTTCTCTCCTAGTTTTCAGATTGACTAGTATTGTATTTTGAATAAGTTCTGTTATGTTGTTCTATTTTTCTGGTTTATAGCCGTTTTTATTTCTAGTATAAAAAGATGTACTCAGTGATGGTTTTGATCATCACATTCAATTTTCACTTTTCAATAAAAGCTTGAGAGAACTTTGGCTCATTTACTGTTTCATTAAATTTCTGTTCTGATCCATCTTTGTTCTCTTGTACTTTCATTTTTAGGGAACTCCAAAAGAGAGGAAAAACAAGCAAATAACTAAAAAGATTCAGATTAATTATATTTGTATATGTCTCTCGGTTGATAAAGACCCTTCATTTTGAAGATGTCCCAATATATTGTTATCTTTTTTAAACTACGACTAGTGCAAAAAAAACCTCGTTCGGGCTGTTAAAATTTGTCAGGCTCAATTTAGACAATTTGTACATCAGCATTAACACCACACACACAGAAAAAAAAAAGAAAAAAAGAATAAACATGTCGCAACATTGTTAGAAATAAGCACACCACAACGACAAATTTGGAATATTTTAAAACATCATATTTTATAAGCTGTAATAGGAAAAAAAAAAGTAAAAGCGAACGCAACCTTGATGCAACTTTAATTGCTTGTAAATTTTTGCGTCCATGACGTATGCATTCTCACGCACAACTAGGTTTTGAATAAAGTTTACACTGAAACATAAATAAAAGTAAGCATGTCGTGGTAGTATATCCAAAATTTTATAAAACATCTTATTTTAAAAAAGTTATAATAGGAAAAAAAAAGTTATGAGTGTGCCAATTCAAACTTTGGTTGGAGCAGAAAAACAAAATTTTAAAAGCCGATGAAAAACTTATAGTATTTAAAAGGTTGGTGCCATGTTTCCATTGTCATTGTTGTCGCTTACCAAGTTTCATTTAGGTATGGCAAAAAAACCTTGAACCTAATAGGCATACATGAAACCAGAAACATTCAAGATAGGTTTACTCGAAGCCCGATGTGTATAGGATTGGCTATGGAATTAGTTCTAAAACTTTATGGTATTGGGTATGCGGCCCATCTATTCACATGGGCCGCATACCCAAGACCATATACCCCCGAATAATGTACCTGGAAATTTTCTAATTTTAACTCTATTTCTCTTAACCCTTGTCTATTCATGCGTTACTTTAATAGGTTCATTACGTAAAAAACCAAATTTGCTTTTAGAATATGTATTAATAATATTACTTATAATTTGTATGTTGTGAATAGGGTTGGACCCCAAGAATGGATTGGATCGAAACTGGTTTCTAGTCGAAGCCCTCTTATCTCTACATTAATTTATGTTTGCACTGAATCTCCATAGCCAATTTTCCATTCTTTATGAAATCAGAAGGTGTTGCCTTTACTAATACTACTCTTATTTTACACAATCTAGGAACTTCCAAAATGTTGGTGTGATTCAATTTGAGTAGCGGATCCTGACAAGATACATCTTCGTATAAACAAACCAAGGAACACCTGTGTTTGTTGGTTAAGGAAATAAAGGTGTTCACAAACTGTTTAATTATGAACACTTACCGAATGAGATGTTCTGTTCGTGTTTGTTCATTAAGGAAATTATGTGTTCGTGTTTTTTGTGTTTGTTCGTTAGGTAACGAAGACAAATGAATCCAAAAACAAAACAACACACAAATGTTCATTAACACAAACAAAAAAAATAAGCGTTCATGAATCTACTACGTCGACGGTGTATATGGCGATGAAAAAAGAAGACGATGTCGACAACGAGGTGGCAATGGTGGTTGTGACCAGTGAACCCTATATTGTTAAAAGGTATCATGTATGTAATACAACTGCACTAATGTTAATTAAAAGGTACATAAAATGATTAAATATTATGTAAAATACCATGTAATATACAAATACACTAACATTTATTAATTATTTTATTAGTGGGAGTTTTAAGGTATTTAAATAATATATAAAAATTAAAATCATAGTGAACTATCGAACATAAATAACACAAATGGACATAAATGAACGAACACTTCGTTCATTTAACTAAACAATCAGAAACGAGCTCCCACGAAAAGGTTCACGAACGGTTCACTAAACGTGCACTTCGTTTGCAGCCCTTGTTGTGAAGTTTAATAAAATTATATAAAAAAATTGTTTATGATTAAACTTATTTGCAGCCCGTGGGTATGCCAATACACGGTGGATAAATACCAACAAATATGAGATGGGTATAGGATACAATTTTACAGCAAAGTATGGGACAGAGATTACTAATACCTGATTCATTGCCATTTTAAAGATTTAGAAGGTACCGAAGGTTACTCAATCGTTTGAATACTACTTCAACTGCTTGAATTGTATGTATCGCCAAGCGGCGATAAATGTTACTCTTCCAAATGAATCGATTCAAAAAGGTAAAAGTGAAGTTACACGAATGTTTAAGTTCTAGGCGGCCCAGACTTGCTTATATTAGACATTTTGCTATTTACACATCTGGGATGCGATTTAACCCGAATTAGAATAATGTAGCAATATCATTGGCCGTATGACTTGCGTAACTTGACAGTAAGCCATAAGGTAGATACCTAAGCGATAACACATGAGTAAAAGAGGTGACCGACAAAGTCTTCATTGGATGACAATATATCAATCTTTGATCTGTTTGATGTTACAACTATGATGTATATAAGAAGTGACGCGTAATTACGTCCTTTCTTTCTTTCTTTAATTGTCGGCTTGTTGTTTGTAAGTATGAAATGAAAAGAGGAAAAAGACAAGAAAATGAGACACCGATGGCCACAGGACATGTCGATTATTCACTAGCTTTAACTGGTTCTTCTAACGGCTACAAAATTGAATAATTAATGTACCCCCCCCCCCTGGTTATTTGAATCTATGGCAATTAGTATGGATAACCTCCTAACTGTGTACTTGCATCATAAATCATAAAGCATGGTTTGGTCATGTGTACATGTTTTGGACTGGTTTGTTATTTGAATGTCGGTATCCATTATATATCCAAATTTGTTTTAGGATTGCTACTACGTTGAGTTTGGATATGATGATGTTTCTTATAATGAGTTCTTCCCTCCATTTTAATTAGTCTAAAACTAAAATCGGGTTGTGCTGGGGTTTGTCTCCTGATTTCCATAATAAATTTCCACCTTCTTACCATTGAGGTGGTATTATGGGGCAATTGGTGCTTATTATTTTCTAATAGATTTCCACCTTCTTATATAGGAAAAACATATAGGCTTTGGCTTGTCACGTGTATGAATTTTCCCATTCAAACATAACATGATATATTTTTTTTCAAATATATATATAGGTAGAGGATCCTATAGGTAGGGCTGTAAACAAACCAAATGTTCGGTGAACAGTTCGTAAACCGTTTGGCGGGAAGTTCGTTTGTATCCGTTTGTTTAATAAATGAACGAGCACAAACAAAAAATTCTGTTTGATTAACTAAATATACAAACACAAACGAATGTCTTGTTCGTTCGATTGCGTTCATGAACGTTTGGCAATGTGTTTGTTTACGTTCGTTTGTTTATATCTGTTCGTGTATGTTATTTTATGTTCGATCACTAGTTAAAACTTAAAAGTTTATAGTCTTTCAGTTTCTCTCCTAATTTTTATTTCCCTCCTAAACTTTTTCCCCGTATACATTAAATATTTAAGTAATGTTTTGATCATTCTCGCATTAAAAAAACATCAATCTTTTTAGCTGTTGGCCTTAGTATACTAATGAAAAATCCCAACCTTTTGTTATGATTCCTTAGTAGATAATTAAAGATGCTACTACTTTTGACTGCATAGTTATAATGCAAGTTTATGTATCATTGTCTAATTAATATTTGTTTTTATATGGTCACAAGAAATCGAAAAATGTTTAAAGTTCAGGAAAGTTGGATATTGACAAATCTAGACAATTTTTAGGATAATTTTGAACTTTTTTAGGAATATCATGTATTCATGCCTAAGTAATTTTAGATAATTATGTATAAGTTAGTACAATTTGACTTATCGTTTAGTGGATATACTTTGTCTAACAGATAATATTAACAATGTTTTTTTAGTTAGATGCATATTAAATGTTTGTTTTTGTTAGTTTGTGTTAAAGACCCGTGTTCATGAAAACTTCGCAAACAACTAAATTTCTTAACAAACAAACACAAACATAGAATTATGTTTGTTAGTGTGTTCGTGAACGGTTCGTTTGTCCAAGAAACCTTAACAAACAAACACGAAAAAAGCCTTGTTCGTGTTCGTTTGGTTCGTTTACAGCCCTACCTATAGGAATATTGGTTTGTATGAGAAGTGTAGGAAGGATAAAAAAATTGATATGTATGCATATTTTTTGACGTATTCATGATGTTTTGGATTTTTTTGCTTAGAAAAACACCAAACATAACAAATTAATAACCGAAAACAATGTATTTTAAGCAGAGTGTTTTAAGTAATTACTAGGGTGTTTTATCTGTAATTTAAATTTAATGACTATAATACATTGGATTGTGTTTTAAATTTTTGTATATTGTTGTGTTAAGTGTTTTTCAAGCCAAAACAACCCAATACATCATTCCAAAATAAAAAACATGATGCCTACATGTCAATTCTTAATCCTTCCTACACTTTTCACACAAAACAATATTCCTACAGGAACTCTACCCTATATATAACTATATAATAGGTTCTAGATGGGTAAAATATCATTTCATATTTACCTATAAGGGTAAAATTGTAATTTCATAAAATTTGCAAGACAAATTTAATATAACAATTTGAAGTCAAACAAATTATCATAGACAATTAATGTAATCTCATTAAATTTGCAAGACAAATTTAATACAACAAACAAATAAGTTTTTATCTTATACTAAAAATAATAAAAAGTTGATTTACTAACATATTTAAACTCAAATCAAAGGAACATGCATCATCCCACTAGTGACTGACTCGGTCATTAGCAAAACCCAAATAATTGTCAAACAGAAATACATTGTGACTTTTAGTTTAAAAGTTATTTTATATCTAATAAAAATTTACGATTAAAAATTACAATCAAACAAATGTTGTGTTAATTAAAAGCAACGTCATGGTTATTGTGTAAATTAAGTGCAACGTCATGGTTTCTTTGATCAAATGTCATGGTTTCTTTGATCCGCGCATACAACACAAACTTCTCCTTCACATCTACATGTGTCTCATTAGACGAAACAATCACTAATATGAGAAGTGACGTATATACGTTTGGAGCATATTAGGGAATATAAAATAAAATCGACCAGTTAGTATCATGGGATGACAAATCCATCCCACACACTATTCTTTATTTTTTATGGCTTCATTTAGAGTATTTAGCTACTTTTTTTTTACGAGAGACTGAAATCTTGTCTTATACTTTAAATTTTCAGTATTCTCATGTATCATTAACTACATGTATTTTCATACGTGCTTTCAATATCAAAGGACTTCCCTTACATATATTGTGTTCAGAAGTATTTCTTTTAATCAATATTTTTCAATTATGTTTTTTTTTTTTGTATTTAGAAACTCTATGGTGTCATCTGTTGTTTTAAACATTCGATTACTTTTACACCTCATTATATTTATTACAAACTTAACGTGTTATTCTACTACAATATCTACACCTACTCCCCACAAAAATTGCACAACCTCTGATCATATATAACACATTATCAGTATGTTTGTATAATGTACAATACCAAAAACGTGATTGACCATACGCAACAATGAAACATAATGCAACCCTTCCGTAACGCACAGATTCCTGCTAATATATGTATATATATGTGTGTGTACACACTGAAATTAATTCAAGTTATCCAAGTATTGTCCATGGGAAGGGTGATCAATATCTGTTTTTTAAACTAATGCCCTATTTAATCCTATAATTCATATCAGGATAAAACACTCTTTTTATTATTTTGCGACTTCTGTTTAACTTAATTTGATTTATTTAAGTTATTAATATCATAAACTATATTTATTGTGTCGAATCATGATTCATTTGATTAGCTCACTGGCCGGCCTAGCTAACTCAGTAAGTCATAGAGGTGAACAAATCGGTTTTTTTTTGTGGAACCGGTTCCGGTTCCAAACTGGCCCGCAACAGTGTCAGTTCATCCGGAATCGGTTCTTGTGCGCACAATTAAAAAAAATATAAGCCGATGAAGAAAAAAATAAACATAAAAATTACGAATTTTATTATTTTTTTAAGGATTTCGAAACAAGAAACATGGAAAATGAAATAAAAAAAAAGACAATTTCGAACATTACAATGATATTATTTTTTATTAATATTCGGCCGAACTACTCATACGTTATATCGCTGCATCGTATGTGAGTTCTTCCAAACCACTCACCTCAACCGAATTATCTTTAACTAGCTTGCAATACTTGGCTTTATGTTTTCACAAAGTGGAGTTTGCGTTTGGTTGGAGAGTAGTACCACACTTTCTACAACGTGCATTTTTTTTGCTACAAGTCAAAATAACCATTTTCGTCAAATAGTTTAGCGTTTCGTGCCGTCTCGAGAATTTGAACGGTAGGCTCGTTTGTGGAACCGGTTTGGGATGGGTTTGAAGATGAAGCCATGGAATGTAGTAAAAGCAAAACGAACATAAACTTAAGTGTATACGATAGCGGGTTTTGCGTATTTAGGTTTTTTTTTTTTTTTTTTTGCGTTTTTGAGTGTTGTGATCAACCAAAACATTCAAAACATATTTATACTAAACAAGGGTGACAAAATGGTGATTTTGGATGGAAAAAACAGCTAGTTAACGGTCAAAAATTCGATTTTGGAGTGTTCTAACGTTAGGAACCGGTTTTTGGGGACCGGTTCGAGACTGATTTTTGGCTAAAACTACGGACCGGTGCTGGAACTTATGGTTCCTAAGAGGAACTAGAACCGGTTCCACTATTGGCCGGGCCGGAACCGGTTAAGATTCCGGTTCTAGAACCAGGTTTTTTGTTTACCTCTAGTATGTCATAAACTCCTCAAACTCAACAAACCTAAAATAAAACTTGTAGTCAGCCCTAAAGTTTGGGCTTATTAAGGGGGTGTTTGTTTTTTCAGAAAAAGAGCTTCTGGCCACTTATGTCTGCGCCGCGCAGACGCGGGCAGACATTTGTGGCTCGCAGACCGTTTGTTTTTTGGAAGAGATCAGATTTAAAAACCTCTTCCCCACCTCTTCCCCAAACAGACTTGGTTGAACCTCTTCTTGCCACTTCTCCCTCTTCTTCCCCTTTCTTTTTCTTCTTGAAATTCTGTATGAGTTGGGTGTTTCTAAGAATCTTTAATTTGGGTGTTTCTTGAAATTCTGTATGAGTTGTTGATGGGTTTCTCAATTTAGATGGTTTTGATTGTTTAGATTGGGTGTTGTGGTGGTGGTGGTGGTGGTGTTGTTGGTGACTAGGATGGTGGTGGTGGTGTTGGTGGTGACTAGGATGGTGGTTGGTGGTGGTGGTGGTGTTGTTGGCTCGGGTCCTGGTTAGATTCGGTTCGGGTGGTTGTGGTTGGTTAGGTTATGTCGCAGACGTTAAAAAACAAACAGTCTTCCTCTTGCAGACTGCAGACCTTTGGTCCACCTCTTCTCCTGCAGATGTCTGCAGATGTGGTCCGCAGACTGCAGACATTTTGCCTCAGAAAAAACAAACAGCACCTAAAAAGCCTTTGTATTTCTTTTGAATATAGAAGACTAGATTATACCCCGGGAACGTTCTGGGGTTGAGAAATCTAATATGACATATCAATTTTACATATGAAATAGACTCATGTATAACTCTAATCTCAAGAGGGAGAATGACTATATAAGTGCCATGTAGGATTTGAGGCTTTCAATTATATAACAGATGATCTCGATTACGTAGCATTTGATCTTCTTGTGTTCTAAGAGATTGGAAGCCTTGTAATTTAATTTATACAACTACGTCAAAATAAGATGAAGTGAAAGTTGTTATTTGCATGTAACTCATTTAAATCCCACATGTATTTTCTGATGCTTTTTCATATTTAGCTTCTTCTCATATGTGATCCCCTTTCTTTTTTGGCCTTTCTTTCCTGTCTTCATTGATTGACAATATTTATCAATCTTTGATCTGTGTGATGTTACAACTATGATGCAAACAAGAGGTGACGTGTAAAAGACATCCTTTAATTGTCGGCTTGTTGTTTGTAAATATGAAAGGAAAAGAGAACAAAGACAAAAGAAACTGTGTTACTATCACAAGCAAACGAAAACGAGACCCCAATGGCCATCGGACATGTCATTATTATTCACTATAGCTATAGGTGGTTCTTCTAACAGCTACAAAATTGAATAAATAATGTACCCCAACGATTCTTTGAATCTATGGCATCGCTTAATTACAATGTACATACATCGTAATATGGATAACCTTTAGTTAGCTTACAATGTACTTACTTCATAAATCATAATGCATGGCTTGATCATGTGTACATGTTTTGGATAACCTTTAGTTAGCTTACAATGTACTTACATCATAAATCATAATGCATGGCTTGATCATGTGTACATGTTTTGGATTGGATTGACACTTTAATGTCGGTATCCTATGTATATCCAGATAAGTTTTACGATTGGATTTACGTTGCGTTTGCATATAATAAGTTCTCCTCTTAATTGCAATTAGCCTTAAACTAAAAACATTCAACAAAGTCCCCGATCTCCATTTCTAGTCTTGAGTAATAATCAGATTATTTAGTCATGATGCGATTAGTGCTTAGTTGTCCTCTGCCTTCCAATCCCACGACCAACATAAGGAAGGTAAATCACGTGTCTCAAAGTAAATCGGTTCGTGCTCGGGTTTGATTCCCAAACCTCTATAATAGATTTGAATGCTTATTCGTGTCTGAGTTCTCCCATTGTAAATAGGAAAAATTTAATAGACTCATTACCAATGATCTAGTTAATAGGTCCTCTCACATTGCTCCTTTAGTGTAAATGAAGTTATTTATAGTTTTGCTTATACACTAAATTTATTCTTATGTCATTACATATTTTGAATGCTTAAAATTAATTTAGTCTACGCATAACATCTAAACTGACAATTATTAGTCTAGCATGCTTTAAACTACATTATTCTTGCATGTGAATAAAAGATGCATATATCATTTTGATTCTTCACAGTCGTAAGAGATAACACATTATCTCTTACCAACATTCATTTCGTAGTTTAGCCACAATAATAAGATCTTATTTTACCATTCCAAAACCTTGGCTTTTAGGAAAGGCTTGAAACCATAGTTAACTCCATCCGTTTGATAAGATCCTAACTTAATTTCCTTCAATATATATTCTAGGCTTCATCATTGGCTCATAAGGATTTAAACATAAGTCTTAATGCAAGTAACTTTAATGAACACATTCATCATTAACAAGATGAATAATTACGGTATAAAATTACTAAAATCTTGGGATATTGTCAATTAGATTGACACTCAACAACATCACACTCAAATTTACTTAAAGTGATTCCATGAATCCATGTATTGGGATGCCCTCCTAAAATTAAGGACAAACCATTTTTAGAGTTACTTACAACAATATAATATATTACTTTCATATGTTATATTCATTTAGAACTTTATAAAGTGAACATGACATGGGATATCATGTATTTGTTTACTGCATATTAATATACTCACCATATTTGTATCGTGGAATAGTTATAAAATGGATGTATGATGTCTCATCCTGGATGAAAACAACTCGCAAGTTGTATCTTTTTGTGTGAAAACTTCTTTCCTTTCCGTTAAAATATATACTCTTTCAGTTCGGCGAATAAGTGTCAATCAAAAAGATATTCGTCTTGCATTTTCCTTTTATATATATTTATCGTTTATTATCTTTGATTAACTTGTTTGTTGTATTTATAATAAAATAAAATGTAAACTTATTTATTAATTAATATCAATTTTAAACGATATATCAATGATATGTAGATATTAATCAAAGTGTTATTATTTACAACACTTTACTGTTCCATCAAAATCATTGTGATAATATTAATTCGTTTAGATTTAAACAATTGGATTGAAGGAGAAGATGAAGAAGAAGCTTGAGAGATACGACAAGGGTAAATTGGGGAAGATGGACGGGGAAGACAAATGGTGGTAACGCTGGTGGTTAAGTAAATTGGGGAGGATGGATGGGGAGACGAGGATAATATAGTCATTTCACAACAGTTGTAACATCTGCACAACATTCGATAGTGGAAGAGCCTTGATCGACCAAGATTGTGAGCGTGAGGGACTTAGAGGACCAATTCTCAGAATTAGGGACTCAACTAACATTTTGAGTATAACTACAGGGACTCAAATTGCTATTATCTATTATAATAATAATAATAATAATAACTACAGGGACTCAACTAACAAGTGACGCTTTTCAAACCTGTCAGATTCCCGTGAATTTTTTCGCAAAATTTCTCAAAATTTTTTACCCCATTACGTTCCTAGCACTACCCTCAGCATTTTCCTAAAATTTCATGCATCAATTCGGGTTAGAAAGGCTAGAAATCTAAGGTTTTCTTCAAGAATTGGTGCTACTCTAAAACTCAAGAATCTGGATAGATCTGGACCTAAAAACACATAAAAGTTGTTAAAGAGTGATTATACATACCTGAAATGGAAGAAAATTGTGAAAAAGGAGGTTTTAGAAGGGTAGCCGACAGGTGCGAGTGGTGTGGGGAAGATGAAGTAATTACGATCCTCATGGCATGACAAACCTCTCTAACGAAAATAAATCAGAAACAAAAACCCTCCAAAAAGAAAGTTGATAAAATTGGTGGTTTCGGCTTTCTTTACGGGAATTCTCCAAGGTAGCCAATCCGGAAGTAAACCTGCAAAGAAAAACTAAAAGAACCGCAATCATCGAAAATAAAGGAGAAATAAAAATGATAAAGAAAAATAAAGAAGACCAAAAACAAAAAGAAAAATAAAGTGAAAAGAAAATAAAAAATAAAAATATACCGATTAATTAAGTGATTTAGGTTTTTCTTTGGAAATTGATGTGTTAACTCCAAAAACATTGGTTTTGGGAAAAAGACTAAGTTTTACTAAACCTTTAAACAAGTTAGGTAGAGAACCTAACGTGCATAGTATAGATTTCTAGGGTAAATACCAAGTATCATATTCCAAATAACACACTTTCCCCTACTCAACCTTTTATCACATTAACTAATCGGGTTTTGAAAAAGAAAAAAAACGGAGCGGTTTTAAAAGAAAAAATGGTTTTTGAAAAAGGTTTAGGTTTTGAAAATAAAAAGATAAAAATAGTAGGGATAGCAAACTTGCAGATCTCGGGGACCCTTCGTACAAGTAGTCAATTTTATTAATAAAAGCAGTATTAAGATTAATTATCGATGAGAAGAACAGGGGTGAACAGTCCCTTTAGAGTTGTGGAAGAGAAAAGAAATGAACAAGGGATGACATTTTGACAACTCTATGGGTCACGCACAGGGGAAGTATACGAGTCCCCATAAAGGTGTCTTCGGATTACTGGCTCGTAAGCCGATCTTCTCCTGTTGACAATGCGGTGTTACCTAACTCACACTGCCGTGCAGCTTTTTGGAAAGTTTGAGTCCTGCTTTTTAGGCATTTCCCAAAACACCGCCAAACCACTCATTTAAGCACCGGTTTCTCTAATTTATCTTCCTAAATTTATGTAGAGGCTTAATTACAACCGGGAACCCCTTCCACCTCTCTTAACTCTCGCTTTCCGTATCGAATGATCTCACATGCCATCAGCTTGTGTGACGGGGGACCCTCTAAGAAGTTAACGGCTTTGTACTAACGAGAGCTGAATATAGTATCCTTGTTTAATTTAGCTTTTGGAAGTGACAACTTAATAATATATCGATCAGATAAATTTAAGTTTGGTTTAGTGATCATGTGACTTAGTAAACCCAACCCGTAACCTCCCAAGATGAATGAAATCCTTAACAAAGGTGGAACATAATCCTATGGGTGTGCAATCCAAAGATCACTGGTACACCCGTAGGGACTCCACAATTTGCCAAGAAAGTCACACATACATCTGGTAAGAACCAGAAACGTGTCACTCGGATCTGGTCTACTTTAGAAGCCATTGCTTGGAGTCCGGTTGTGATATCAGAAGCCCGAACGATCTGTCTCATTACCGGTTTCCTTGCCTTGGATCTAGCTCGGGACTACCAGAAGCCAATCGAACCCCATGATAGTTAATTTTATTATTTAAGTTAGGGTTGATTTTAAAGGTTTATCAAGTTAATCACTAATTGAACCTACCACAAAGATAAATAAACAAGAATTAGTTAAGAAGATAAACACACCGAATAACAAAAAATAAACTATTGATAATAATAAAAGTCTACAGATCGAAATAGGTACGGAGGATACTAGATGGATACAACCATATAATGATAATCAACATAAGAACATGGATGCTTCCAACTCATAGACAAGCCTTCCACCTCCTTGATCCTATGTATCTCATGTGATCCTCACAACCCTCGATGTTTATTGCAAGTTACTACTCCTAAGATTTCATTCTCGTCCAAGATAATTGTTGATGCACTTTGTGTGTGGCCGTCGCTATCGAACAGACTAGGGTTGAGTCATATATTGTAAAACTTGAGATTGTGGTGGTCCATAAGGGAATTTATGGATCTGATGCATTTCTTTAAGTTGACCAACAAATCAAGAATTTGGTAAGTGTTTGATAATGAGATCCTCGTAAAATAGGGAATCTTTCTGAAGTCCCATCTTGAATTTCTGCACAGTTGTAGCAACGTCTAGGTTGGGGATATCCGGATATTCTCGACCATATTTGCTAAGATATTCCCAAAGGGATTCATTGACACCTTGTGTAACCCTGTACAAGTTACTTGTTAGTCTTTCAAATGTCCTGCTACAGGAAAATTGATTGTTAAATAAACTAACTAAATGCGCAAATGAAGCTATTGAATATGGTGGGACACTTAGGACCCATTTAAGGGCGGATCCCGTTAGAGTGGAACCGAAGTCCTTGCATAAGCAAGCTTCTTCTAAGTGCTTGGGGAAGGGATTGATCTCCATCCTCTCTATACTGGGCTACATGCTCCTCAGGATCCGTAGATCCATCATATAGCTTCATGTCCGGGTTCTGAAATCTCTTTGGTATTTCAGCGTCACAGATTGGTGAAGCGAATCTTGAGCTTTTGTAACTAGTCATGGATACTTTCGGGATAGGTTGAACTACTACTACTACGGGTACACTCGATATCATATCCTTGAGTTTCTGTAGCTCTTTAGCCTTTTGAGGACTTATTCCATAATCACATGTTCAATATTGTTAGCATTGAAAAGCTCATTATTCAAATTGTTACCAAATTGTTGATCTTGTGGTTATCCTGAAGATAATCCCGAATTTTGGGTAATAGAAACTCCAGTAGCTTTAGTGGGATTTCCGAAAGTATCCCAAGATCCATAAGGATAAAATCCTGTAACACCCCGCCTAGGCGGAAACACGGGATGCAACCACGAAATGTTTTCAAGCACAAGATTTGAGAAAACATTCATATTTATTTATTTATAAAAGTACCAAACATCTTCGACAACAATAAACATCACAAAATACATTTTAAAACCCTTCATGGGGTCAAAAGTTTTGATGACACGATAGGTCATAGTCGTGATAGAATGCCCAATCATATCCCAAGTTCCATCCATAGCTTAGTTACCTGGAAAAACATGCATAAAAACTTGTCAACAAAATGTTGGTGAGTTCATGGGTTTTTTAGACAAAATGTAAAGTTTAATGAAATCCTTGAATGACCCATCATTGCCTAGCCAAGAGCAATGATGATAAACCATCATGAGTCCATAACCAAACCTCGACGAGTGGTGCTTCGCACATCGCACAACCAAGGCAATGTATCATCATAAAAGAAATGCAAGCACTCTCATGTCATATATCCAGTTAGAGCGCCTAACCAAGAGTGGGGGTATCAACCCAATAGATCTATTCATGCGATTCTAGGCTAAATCCATAGCTAATGGTTACGGTAAACTAATATACGAGCGCTTTAGTGAGTACTCTAAACATTTTGTCTCATGTATACCGATCTAGTAGGAATTCATTCTAAAAACAAGTAAACAATGCATGCTTTTCCCCAAAATATAAAACAGTAAAATGGGACCGTGGAAACTCACCTCAAGTCTGCGTGTAGTCTAGCAAGAGTGTATATCCGACAACTAAGTCTCCCGATCTATACATCCTATATACATACATGGGTACCTTAGATATATACAAATAGGTAATCCATGGTACTCGCGGTTCACCCAATCTCTAGCGGTATGTTTGTTTAGTTTTCCTTGGTGACATCTATGTTGTTTGGAAATAATAGTTTTGATAGGAAAAGTAGATCTTATTTCCTAAAACATGTTATTAATCATAAAACACATGTTCTCATTTGAAAATGAGTTATTTAGTTCACAACCACACTTGGTCTTTGTCATATGTACACACAAGTATCACATATACATGTATTTACATTTACACATGCGTACATTTATACCTATATCTACATATGTGTACTTAAACACATAACCATAGGTAGTTATATTCATGAGACCTACACTTGTACATACCTACCCATATACATATGCATCTTGGTAGCCCATGTACATTACTGTCTATGCCCTTGAGTCTGTTATACACATACATACCATATATATACGCACGCACACATATGTATATACACATATGGACCTTGTTTTCATAATGTAAGGTCAAAGAGGATTGACAAGCCAACATAAACCTTTGTCTTATATCCTCTTATCATTTTCATTAAACTGCTAAAGAAAGAAGAAAACATGTAATGTTTTGAAGAGTAAATGCATCAGAAGTTCTGAAGATAAACTAGACAGAATATCTGAAGAACTGCTGAAGACTCATCAGCACTTTCATTAGAAGATTCTAAACCGCCCTTTAATCTCAGCAGTTTAGTATTATATTAATTAGCTTAAAGTCTTTGTTCAAGTTTCGATACTACAGCCTGTTGTAGTATTATCCAAACATTATTATAAGCTTTTAGTTACTTAATATGTATGTAATCTTTCGTCTATAAATAGAGGGGTTACTCCCACTATTTTAGACACGAATATATTTTGATAATCACTTGAACTCTTTCCTTCAATTTACTTTATTGTTTATCCATTTCATATACATCTGAGAATCATCTTGCTTTAACTACTTTATTTACTCCTATTGATTCTCATCTTTAACTTCCTAGTTCATTGATTGAGGGGGAGTCTTAACTCCTGTTAAAAGTGACATTTTAACTTAGAACACTTATTATTCCAACTGCTCAACTTCCTCCACAAACTCAACAACCCTCTCAACAAAGTCTTTTTACATCTGGGTACGTTGACTAGAGCAGTCTTCCCTTTGACACATCTGAATGCAGTCAAGATGCAGACAACAAAGTCTATGACATCAACTGGGGAGAACCTGATAATGGCAGAAAGAATTTTGCCTTAATGGCTTTTGAAGGAACAACCTCTAAATCTGCATTATCTCAGGTATCAAAAGAATCTTTGTTAAAACTATTTTCAAATTCTTGCAAAAAATCTTTTGCTCTTATAAGAGAAACCAATGTGCATCTAAATGGCAAAGAAAATGACTCTGAGAGAAAATACACTCAAATAAAATATGATTTAGAAAGAAAACTTGCAGTAAAATCAAAAGAATTTTATAAATTAACAAATAATGCTATTGAAACCCAAGCACAGATTAAAATCATGATAAAAGACCTAGGAAATGTCAGAAAAGAGCTTGCTGACACCAAGGTTGATTGTGAAAATTGGGTTGAGTCATATAGAGGTTACCAAATGCTACTCAACAAACAAACTGCATCAAATGTTAAGTTTGGCATAGGGTACAACCATACTTAAACTCCAACTGATTTTACTCCCAAAACTGCTGATGATGGGAGTAGAATAGTTCTGAATCAAACTTCCAATGTGAATGAATGCACATCCTTTCACCATAACTTTCTAAAAATTGAAAGTCCTGCAGAAGTTAAAAATACTGACATTAAGTCATCAGTGGTTCCATCTACATCAGGAGTTGAGAACCTGAAAACCACTGATAACCTAATTCAAACCTTTAAAACTGTCAGTAACTTGCCTTCCACGTCTCATGATAAATTTAAAAAGGAGAAGACAAGAGAATGTCAAATTTGTGGTCTGTTTAACCACAGAAAATTTTGTAGATATAGAAAAGGAAATCAGTATAACAAGAAAATTTTACAACTGGTTGTGGGAAAATATATCAAACAAGATTTTGAAGAAACTTTCTATCCCAACAAACAACAACCATGTAACACCTTTTCTCAGAAAAAGACTAATTCTCAACAAATGCCTTTTTCTCAAAAATTTTCTTCAATAGTTGGACCTGAATCATAAGCAGACTCATAAACTGCTGAGATTAACAATCTCATGGATATGGTAAAACTATTGATGACCAAAGTTGATGGGGATCCTCAAAAGGACTCCACCATTGTTCTTAATAAATAATCCATTGCCAAAAAGACATGGATTCCTAAAAATGGTCCAAAACAAACTGTTACTGTTCTCAAGAGCAAACCCAAAGCCACACTGGCTTGGGTTCCTAAAACTAACTAATTTGCTATATGGTGCAGAAAGTCTCCAGAGGTTTGAATAGCATTTGGTATGTTGATAGTGGAGGCTCAATGCACATGAAAGGATGCAGATACCTGATAAGCAATTTTATCAGCCAAAGAGAATGATCTGTGTCCTTTGGGAACAATGCCAAGGGATATGTGCTAGGATATGGCAATGTATCCTTAGGCAAAATGCGGTTTGACAAGGTCAATCTGGTTGAAAACTTGGAATACAACTTGCTGAGTGTCTCACAAATGTGTGACAAAGGATATTCCTCCTTTTTCACAAAGACAGCATGCAAGATCATATCACCAGAAGGACAAAAGTTGATTGAGAAGATTATTGAAGATCATACTTTGCTGATAGCCAAAAGATGTGGCAATGTCTATGCAGTGGACATTGAAAAAGACAAAGTACTGAACAACACTACTTGCTTCTTCTCAAGAGCATCAACTTCTGAGACTGATCTCTGGCATAGGAGACTTGGCCATGTGAACTTTAAAACCATAAATAAAGTCACAAAAAATGGGCTTGGTCAGAGGTCTACCTT
The DNA here is from genome assembly GCA_032199755.1 of Ambrosia artemisiifolia. Classification (NCBI taxonomy): domain Eukaryota; kingdom Viridiplantae; phylum Streptophyta; class Magnoliopsida; order Asterales; family Asteraceae; genus Ambrosia; species Ambrosia artemisiifolia. Next base: position 62,718,200 of record CM063519.1, read on the forward strand.
TGAAGGAATACCAGTGTAAAGAACACTGTCTTTCCTGTCTTAAAGGTAAACAACATAAGTCCTCCTATAAGTCTATTGAAGAATAAAAAACAACTGCATGTCTTCAACTACTCCATATGGACTTATTTGGACCAGTCAAGATTATGAGCCTTGGTAAAAAGAAATACTGCTTAGTCATCATTGATGACTACTCAAGATTCACATGGGTTTTCTTCTTATATTCCAAGGATGAGGCATCAGAAATAATCAAGTTCTTCATTCTACAAATAGAGAAGCAATATTCTCTCTCTGTCAAAGTCATCAGGAGTGACAATGGGACAGAGTTCAGGAACAAAACTCTTGATGAATTCTGTTTGTCTAAAGGGATTGTTAGACAATTCAGCATTCCCAGAACTCTTGAACAAAATGGTGTGGTAGAAAGGAAGAACAGGACATTGATTGAAGCAGCAAGAACCATGTTAGCTGATTCAGGCCTACCTTTGTATTTTTAGGCTGAAGCAGTCAACACAGCTTATTATGTTCAGAATAGAGTTCTTATCAACAAGAGATATACCAAGACTGCCTATGAAATTCTTCATGGCATGAAGCCCCTTATCTCCTTCTTCAGGGCTTTTGGATATCAATGTTTTATCCTCAACATCAAAGACTCTATCTCTAAGTTTGCTACTAAAGCTGATTCAGGTTATTTTCTTGGTTATTCTTCCACTAGAAAAGCCTACAAGGTATTCAACTCCAGAACCAAGATTGTTGAAGAAACACTGAATGTCAAGTTCAATGAGACCAAACATTCTCTCATTCCAGCACAACCTGCTGAACTTTTTGATATTGACAGTTTTCATTTCGGACCTGAAAAGACTGTTACATCATCAAAACCCACTTATTATGGTAATCAAGGGTTCTATGATGATAGTCCTCCACCATGGACTCCTAACACAGTCATCAAATCAACTTTCAAACCATCAGAAGTTCTACAATGTTCTACTTCAACAACTGCTGATGATCAAATTTATTCTATGGATTCAGCTCCTCAAACTCCTGAACCACAACATATAGCTGAACCAGATATCATCAACCTCAGTGGTTTGTTTGAAGAAGTTCAAGAGCCATCACCAAGTACAGGGCTACAACAACTGATTGAACACAAGGATCATCCATTGGATCAAATCATAGGTGATATTGCCTCAACAAGAAACCAGCTTTCCAACTTTTGCTTTTTCTCAGCATTCATTTCTCAGTTGGAACCAAAGAAATATCAAGAAGCCCTCAAAGACAACCATTGGGTTCAAGCTATGCAAGAAGAATTGCTTTAATTCAAAAAGCAACAGGTCTGGGAAATATGTCCCTTACCTCCAAACAAGCTACCAATTGGCACAAGATGGGTTTTCAGAAACAAACAAGATGAAGCTGGTATGATTATTAAGAACAAGGCAAGACTGGTAGTACACGGTTATTCACAAGAAGAAGGAATTGATTATGATGAAACCTTTGCTCCAGTTTCAAGGCTTGAAGCCATCAGGTTATTTTTGGCTTATGCGCTTTCCAACAAAATTAAAGTTTATCAAATGGATGTCAAAAGTGCATTTTTATATGTAAAAATAATAGAGGAAGTATATGTTTGTCAACCTCCTGGGTTTGAAGACCCTGCTCATCCTGACTGGGTTTACAAACTGGACAAAGCTCTATATGGGCTAAAACAGGCTCCAAGAGCTTGGTATGAAACATTGTCCAACTTTTTACTCAAAAATCACTTCACAAGAGGCTCCATTGATAAAACTTTGTTTATAAAACATGTTGGAAATCATGTCTTACTTGTTCAAATTTATGTTGACGACATCATTTTTTGTTCAACAAACACTAAACTGTGTGATGATTTTAAGAAACTCATGCAATCAAAATTTGAAATGAGTACAATGGGAGAACTGCAGTACTTTTTGGGACTGCAAATCAAGCAACAGACAAATGGAACTTTTATACATCAATCTAAATATGTTAAAGAATTATTAAACAAATTTTCTTTACAAGACAGTAAATCATGTTCCACTCCCATGACACCAACCACACAAGTTGAACCAGATGATCAAGGAAAACAGGTTGATCAAACCATGTATAGATGTATGATAGGTTCTCTATTATATTTAACTGCTTCTAGACCAGATATTATGTTTTCAACTTGTGTCTGTGCTAGATATCAATCTGCACCAAGAGAATCACACCTAACTGCTGTCAAAAGAATTTTTAGATATCTGAAAGGAACTCCTACACTAGGAATTTGGTATCCTGCTTCAGGCAATACCAAGTTAACAGCTTTTTCAGATAGTGACTATGCAGGGTGCAAAATGTAAAGAAAATCTACATCTGGTGGTTGTCAATTCTTGGGAAACTGTCTGGTGTCCTGGCAATCAAAGAAACAAACATATGTGGCAACTTCAACAGCTGAAGCTGAATACATTGCTGCTGCAAGCTGCACGTCACAGATCCAATGGCTCCAATATCAACTTCTTGATTATGGAATCAAAGAAACCAAGACTCCACTTTTAGTAGACAGTAAATCTGCCATTAGGATCATTCAAAACCCTGTTCAGTTTTCAAAGACAAAACATATAGAAATCAGATATTATTTCATAAGGGATTGCTATGAAAAAAGCAAGATTGAAGTGAAACATGTCACAACAGCTAATCAAATAGCTGATGTCTTCACTAAACCCCCTTGACACATCAACATTTCAGATGTTAGTTTCCATACTTGGAATACTAAACTTTGAGTAAACTCTGTAAGTGTTTTCACTTTTCTGTACATATTTTACTTTCACTTACCTATTTACTAACCTTATATCAAACCTCTGTTGAAAAATAAAAGGAGAGAGAAACTACTAATGTACAAAACATATGTAAGGGAAAAATTTCTGAAAAGAAAATCTACTGATAAAATTATCAAGTATTGATTTTAGGGGTATTTTTTCTGTTAAAACTTCTCAGTAGTTCAAAACTACTGGAGAAAAAAATAGGAAACTCCTGATGAATAAACATGCATCAGAGGTTTAAGACACCAAGGGTAAAACAGTCTTTTCCTATTTTTCTCAGAAGTTTAACCTAAAAAGTCTATTAAACTTCTAAAACCCCTCTTTTCATTATTATTGTTTCAAAAACAAAAACTTCCCTCTCTCTCTCTCTCTCTCAAGAATAAAAACCTCTCTGAATCATTCAACTGTTCGATCAACATACAATGGCTTTAGTTCTTAAACAGGGACACAATCAAAGAGGCTACTTCGTAAAAGACAAAGCCTGGTCCCAGTACGATGAAATCATTGATTTGATCGTAAAATCACAATTTTACACAGCGTTCACTATAGACCCACCAATCCACACTGACACTCTTAATGAGTTTTGGGTAAACGCTGAGACTATTAAAGCAGATGGTAAGGTCCTTTCCTTGAAGACGAAGATCAAGAGGAAAGAAAGGTAATCACACCGGCAACTCTGGGAGACACTTTAGGTCTTGATGATGCTGAAGCACCTGATCATATTCCCAGTGGAACAATTCAATCAACCATAATTGAATGTGGTTATCAAGGTACACTATCACATGCTACTATTTATAAGAAATACTTTGATGCAAAATACAAACTTTTGTTTCATTATATTATCATGTGTTTAAGTCCAAAGACTGGATCTTCTGATCAGATGTCCTCAACCATGCAACCAATTTTTCACTCAATCATAAATGAATCAAAGTTTAGGGCATTTGCTTGGACAAGAGGTGCTTGTGGGTGAAACGACTGTTTTAAACCCTTTAACCTCACAAGCATATTCGAGGCATAACAAACCGGCACTTCTGCCAGAGGATGACCAAGGGGAACAGGTCACAGTCCCTAAGGAACCAACACCCTCCAAACCCAAATCCAAAAAGCCAAAATAATCCAAACAACAAAAATCCAAACCCACCAACCCAAAAAGAAAAGCAATTCAGGAAGTTGAGATACCTGAAAATGCTAATGTGCAATCTGCACTTTTAAAGGATGTGACTGAAACTTCCTCTCAGTCTCATTCATCTCCAATACCTGAAAGAGCACCCGTATCCATTCTGTTTTCAAGAAAGAGATTTTAAAAAGTCAAAAACTTCTGACCCTTCTTTCAAACAAACTGAACCTACTGAACAAAACTCAACTGCTAATCCTTTAACTTCTGAAAAAGAAACATTTCCAGTGGTTGAGGTTGCTAATATTCTCTCTAGGCTGAAACAAAACAACTCATCATCAAATGTCAATCCCCAATCACCACCTAAAACAGGGGATGAAACCACAGAGTGGACATTGATGAGAATGTGGTCAGCCCTAACAAAAGAGATGAGGAGGAACCAAGGTCTCTAAGCCCAAACTTAGAAACCTTTGGTATATTTGAGGCTGCTACTACTCTTTTACCATCCAGTGATGGATTGGAGGACAGTAGTACCATAGCTAAGACCTCAAATGTGGCAACTACCGATGAAGGCCATGTGCCTGAGGTAGGAAATCCTCAGTTCCAAGAAAAAGAGGTTCATGAGACAACTAGGTTGGGCCTGGCTCATGAAACAACTGATATTGTTCTCGTTGAGGACTATGTCAGTGATTCAAATGATTCCATTAATTTGGATGATGGATCAAAAACAAAACAAACTGAATTGACGGCTGACTGTGAAGGTCCTGATTCTAATGTATCTGTTCTCAAGGAGACAGTCACAGAAGAACATGTTGAAGTCCACTTAAACCCTAATTCCCCAAAAGTGGCATCCCTAGTTAACATTGAGGATCACCCCAAAACTCACCTTCCACAATCACAAAAGCCGACCCAATTCTCTGGGTCAACAAGCAGCATAGAACTGAACCAACTATGCAGCCAAGATGGTCTTTTATACCAGATGGTACACCAACTTATTTCTGCTCATCTTCAAACATTTATGACTGCTATGGAATTAAAGAATAAAACTCAACTGGAGATGATAAATAATGCAATTGATCGCAAGCTTGGTGAATTGTCAAGAAAGATGGAAGACAACATAAGACAATTAGCCCAGCTATCTGGTGTAACACCTCCATCTCCATGGTTTCCTGAAGTGGATGAAGCCAAAAAGGGGGAGATGTCAAAGAAACCAGAAGTTGTGTCTCTTGAAGCTGCAAAAAGAGCTGCTAGAGAAGCACAACATCTCAAGGATTCTCAAAAATCAACTAGAATGACCAGACAAGAAATAGCTCTGAAAGAAAGAGCTGATTGGTTAGAAAAAAGAAGAGAGAAGCCTTAGAGAGAAAGCTGAAATGTCTGCCCAAGGCCTTATTGAAGCTGCTGCTGAAGTCAATACCAAAAGTACTGAAGACAATCCTTCAGTAGTTGATACTGCTCAGATCAACACTTCAGTAGTTGACATTTCCTGCACTAAACCAGATTAGTCATCTAATGCAACAGAATCAAACCCTGCTGAATTTCCAAAGCCTGTTCCCTTAAATTCCTCTTCTATAATAATTGTAGATCAAGAAGAAGTAAAGGAACCAACAGAAGAAGAGAAAAGAAAAGCAGAAAGAGAGGCAAAAGAAAATGAAGCATGGCAAAGCATAGATGAAAGGGAAGACTTAAGCTTTGATGAAAAACTGGTAGAATATGAAAAGAAGTTAAGAGAGTTAGTAGAACAAGAAAGAATGGTTGAGCAACTTCTCCTTGTAGCAGAAGAAGATAAAAGGCAACAGCTGATGAACTTTATCAGTAAACATTCAAAGACAAGGAAATACACTCTCAAGGGACTCTCAACTGAAGAACTCACAAGACAGGCAACACTTGTAACTGAAAGGCTTGCCACAGAAAAAGAAAGAGAGCAAAAGAGAGCCCAGATTATTCAAGAATTGGTAGATAACAAGTTTGGTTCAAAACAACAGATATGTAAGTGGAAAGAAGATGTTATTTATGACACTTACAAAAAGCTCAAGGCTGACAAAATTGCACATCCTGAAAAATACAAGTCCACACAGCCTACTACCAATCAGAAGTCAAGGGAAACCACAAAGACAGATTTCAAAATGCTCTTGGTTGAAAAGAATGTCATTGTAGAAAATGACTTTTCTGTTGATAAGAAGCCTCTGATAACTCAATACAGGGATCCTGCAACCTTTGCTTATCAACTGACACAGACCATCAAAGATAAAGAACAGACCAAGGTAGTCACAGAACATCACAAGATCATAGGAAAAGGTGATAAACTTGGTACTGTACTAGTTGAAAAGTTAAGGAAATCCAATCTGATCAATGCTGAAAAAGAAACACCTCCAACATCAGATCTACAGTCAAACCTACAGATAGTACCATACAGAGACAGATTCTTCAGCTCCATATCTCCAATCAAAAGATGGTACTTCACCCAAAAGTCCACTTCCCTGGTTCTAAAAAGACAAGACTGTCCATGGAAAGTCCTTCAAAGCTTAACTGATTTGGAAAAGTTATCTGACCAAGATCTACTAACCATTCAGGGAATAATACCAGACCATGGACTACTTCTAGAAGAAGAAGAAGTTAGAGAACTCAAACATCAAGCACTTGAAGAAATTGAAAGAGTTCTTGACTCAAGGAAGAGAGGATCTTAAATAAAGATAAATAAAGGTTTTGGCTTCATCAATCCAGGGGGAGATTGTAAGGTCAAAGAGGATTGACAAGCCAGCATAAACCTTTGTCTTATATCCTTTTATCATTTTGATTAAACTACTGAAGGAAGAAGAAAACATGTAAAGTTCTGAAGAGTAAATGCATCAGAAGTTCTGAAGATAAACCAGACAGAATATCTGAAGAACTGCTGAAGACTCATCAGCACTTTCATTAGAAGATTCTAAACCGCCCTTTAATCTCAGCAGTTTAGTATTATATTAATTAGCTTAAAGTCTTTGTTCAAGTTTCGATACTACAGCCTGTTGTAGTATTATCCAAACATTATTATAAGCTTTTAGTTACTTAATATGTATGTAATCTTTCGTCTATAAATAGAGGGGTTACTCCCACTATTTTAGACACGAATATATTTTGATAATCACTTGAACTTTTTCCTTCAATTTACTTTATTGTTTATCCATTTCATATACATCTGAGAATCACCTTACTTTGTCTACTTTATTTACTCCTATTGATTCTCATCTTTAACTTCCTAGTTCATTGATTGAGGGGGAGTCTTAACTCATGTTAAAAGTGACATTTTAACTTAGAACACTTATTATTCCGCTTTGCAAACTACTTTGATAAACTAATAACACTTAAGTGTTCTTGGATATAAACTGCAATAGAGACCACTGATCCAACACATAACTACAGTAAATTAGTACTATAGTTTAGGTTTCTTACGTATCTAAACACATACACACGTGCACATGTATATATATATATATGTCACGCGTATACATACATATGTGTGTATACTCACGCACGCACACATACGTATACATGCACCCATGTACACATTCACTACACAATATGGTGTTGTTTTGTTAAGAAAGATAAGTCATTAACTAAGGTGAACCATGCGATTACTAATCAAGGTAAAGAAGCAAAAGTTTCAAGGTTCATACTTCCTAGTGGATCCAAGATGGAATGCAAGATACTAGCTATCCTTAGTTGCTCCTAGGAACTTGATGGATGTGTGTGTTTGTGTCGCAAATGGGGAGAGGGAAAGAGAGGTTTGTGTGAGCTTGTGGTGTGATGAACTTCTATACAAGGCCTCTTTATATAGTGGTGGAGGTGGGACAGAAGTAGGATGGAGATTAACACTTTGGGAAAGTCAACTTTTATGGATCTATGGGTGATTAAGAATCTTACCATGTTTGGTTAACAATCTTATTTATCTCAAATCCTCCTAGCAAATCTCATGTCTAAGTCATGTATTAGATGGAGACTAATCCCATGATGATGTTGGATAGATACCTAGCATAAGTGACATTACAAGAGATCCTCTTGGACTTCTAATCAACACAAGGGCATTTAGGAGTTGACTTTGGTAAAAAAAAAAGATTAGAGGGTTCTAGGGGGGCGACGGTTTGGGACATCTAAAAGGGGGTCAACATGTTTTGTTTAAGCAAGTATCTTGTCATGAGTTTGTGATGCCTTGGAAGATCTATCCATTTTAGTGAGTGGTTAAATCACATTAGGCTTTCTAATCAAGGAATCTCTTTTCTTAACCAAGTTACAAGATGGTGACAATTCACTAGATTGTATTGGCTCAAGACCCTATAATGTGTCTAATCTAGGAGTTTAAGGTTCAACATCTTTCCATAATGTGACAACACATGTGTTTGTGTATGATTAGATGTGTTGTGGTGTTTAAAAAAAGATCTTGTAATGGTGAAAGGGGCCGATGGCTAGGAGGGTTCCAAGAGAGCCAAGAGTTAGCTACTTTGGGTTAACAATCTTCTATGTTTCAAGGTGATTAAGGGATCTTCCTATATTTGGGCAAAGTCTTGATGGTTGACTAAGTGTGTATGGAACTTTGTGGAACATAATCATGTCTTAAGGTCACATTATCTAGTCAAGTGAGGTGACTTTACATAGATTATGTTGGAACATAATCTCTTAAACCTTGTACATACATAAGATCATTCTAGGTCTTAAATTAACATGTGATAACCATAGGGTTGACTTGAATAAAAAAAAAAGGATTTGGTTTGATATGGGGGGGGTTAGTGGCGGCCGAAACAAGGCAAAAGGGAAAGAAAAAGAGCTTCAACATTTGGGGTAATCCAACATTCTTGATCCATGAAGGTTAAGGAATCATACTACAAATGTTAAGTCATAAATCCCTTAGTTTCACAAATCTTAGGAAGAATATAAGGATGAGACACTTCATTTAAAGTGTTTTAGTGTCTTGAATTAGTGGGACAAAATGGAAAATGGTGGTAGCTATATAAGGTTAGGAAGCTTTATAAATCCTAGTGTTGATGAATGGTTTAACCATTTTAGTAAGAACTATATTAATTATGCCTTATACTCCCTTGCACATGTGGGTATTTATACATACATACATACATATATATATATATATATGTGTGTGTGTGTGTGTGTGTGTGTGTGTCGTATGTATATACATATATGTATAGATAGGTAACTTAGAAAAATTCTAGTTTTTAAACATAAATTATATAACACTTCCCATTATATTATTAAATAAATGGGCATTTACACATGTTTTTGGAAATTAGTTTGTAGTCGTTTAAGTTCGTGTCACCAATGTTCGTTGATATGGGTGAACTTATACTCGTTTGGACCTTGCTAGACTTTCTCGGGGGACTTATGCATATAAAATGATATGAATTATGTATAGAAAATTAAATATTGACTAGAAAGTGTACGGATTTTGACCTGGAAAAGTGGCTGGTGTCACAAATCCCCATGGTGATTCCCCTAAAATCCTGCAGAGTTAAAATCAATATCTTAGGTTGCAATGGAGTGACTGTATCCTCCAATGGTCTTTTGAACTTGATTTTATCATCTGGATTTCCTTAACCAACATCTGGTTAGTCTCCTGTTGCCTCTTCATTTGTTCCTTTATCGTGGTAAACATCATAAGGATTTCATCATTGGAGATAAATACCGGTGTTCTAGTGGACATTCTGGATCTTTGAAGTGTATAGGTTACAAGAATATTCCAGGTAGAGGATTCTTCTATCCTTCTTTGTGCTAAGGAGGAGGAGGGAGAGGCATGGTTGAACTAGAGGTTGAAGAAGGCATAGCAAAATGAAGAGGATTTTGAGTGAGAAGCCATTTTCGAAAATACTTTTAAAAGAAAATGATTGAACATAAATTTCAATGAGGATTTGGTTAGGAATAACACCGTTTGACCCACAGTAGGTGCCAAAATTTTTTGGTCAAAATTATCTAAGTAACTTTGTTTTCCAAATTAATTTGTGAGGGAGATTGCTAATAAAAATACTAATAAAAATATGTAAAAAGTAAATGTGTTGTTTAAGATGTAGTGACAAAATCAAGTTAGAATCGGGATATGAAAGATAAACAAGTTAATGCCCGTAATATGGTTCAGGATATAACAAGTTAAGTTAATAATTAGAACAAACAAGAACACTCGATGCAAGAGGAAAGCCCTTGATCTAGTATGATCGCCGACAAAAAACCTCGGGAGGTGACAAATGTCAAACTGCCTCGGTTAATCTTATTATAAAAATGAAGTACAACTCGGGAACTTAGAATTGTGATCGAACTAAGTGTTACAACGAAATGGTGAATGTGTTTACGTGTAAATTTAATAATGATTATGAGAGTAAATGATTAGTAAGTGTGCCTAAGATGTGTCCTATTTCGATCAGGTTAAGCCCCTTTTATAGTAAAATACATCAACTATATGATATTCTCGACGTTCTTCTTCAACCACTTATTCTGTCTTTCTTGGAAAACTTGGTCTTGAATCCGTGTGAACATTATATCTTCCTGCAATCAAAATCATTTCACAAGAAAACAATTAGCCAACATTAGGATAAATGTCAAGATATTTAACCTAACCTGATGTCAGCAATTCTGACTAATAATTAGGATACCAAGTAGGATTTTCACCCCTAGCAACTTTATTAGAAAAACATTGTTAATGGTCTAATTAAAACCATTAAGGTCAGCTCAGAAAATCAAATTGCCGATGTATTTACTTTAGTCTTGGTAATACTCAGTATGAATAAATGTGTAAAAAACTGGGTATACTTGATATGTAACATTTGAATTAAGGGGGTGTTAAAAATAACAATAGCAGTAGCAGCACCAGCATCAACAGCACCAGGACCAGCAGCAGCAGCAACAACATCACCACCACCACTAGCAGCAAACAACAAACAACCGCACAGCAATAGCACTACCACCACCAACAACAATGTTAAATGTGTCATATATTTCAATGTTGTGCTAATAACTCATTTTATGTTATCATATTATAAAGAGATGGGCTAATATGTTTTGGGATGTTAAGTTGAAGGTTATCAACTAGCTTATTTTGAGCTAATGTGTTGGGCCTATTGTAAAGGGCTTCTGGTTGTTCACTGCCTCATTGTTATCCATGGATAAATATAGTGAAATGTTTGAGAGTTAGGTTGTTGAGATATTTTCTGGTGTTGTTTCCCAGAGCGCGCGCGCTCTCTCTCTCTCTCTCTCTCTCTCTCTCTCTCTCTCTGTGTGTTCTTTTGGCAATTAGGGTTCTTTGGTCTATAAGATTGTTCTTGTTTTCTTTGTATATTGTTCTGGTATTTCAACTGATCTAAACAGTCTATAAGATTGTTCTTGTTTTCTTTGTATATTGTTCTGGTATTTCAACTGATCTAAACAATCAGTTGAACGTGCGAGACTTTATCTATACTATTATATAATGGGTGCTCGATAGATAAGAAGGTAAATTAACATCTTTTTTAAAATGGCATATCAAGAGTCTTAGTATAAATCTATAATTTTTTTTCCAATTTCTTCCCTTTATGCCCTCTTGTACAATATTTAGTGGTAATTGTATAAATGAGTAATGCAAGTCATACACCTTATTCAACCTTTGAAACCGTCACATTGATTTTTGAAGCCTCTTTGGTTTTGCTCCATTATACCCTTAAACGAAACCCCTATAATCAATATCATGGATATAATTGCAATTGAATGGAAAACTCAATTGAAAAGTGATGAAGATTCCTCTCGGTTAATCCTTGATTTATTGAAATCTCATTTAATTTTCTATAAATCAATTATTTTCTTCAAAATCAATTTCTTTATCAAACCCTTTGATTATTTTTTATGTAACTTAAGATCAATTGATGTTTGAAAGGGATCAGCATGGTAATGTCAGGGATTTTCCTTATTATTAATTTTTTGGTTGTTTTATTTTTAATTAGAAAATGTGATATGTTGTGTCTATACTCTAGGTTGTTAAATCAGAAACATAGAAATTGCTTATTCAAATGGTTGAAAATGAGGTAAAAGAGAAAGCAAGTGATAGAAATTGCTTATTCAAATGGTTGATAATGAGTTAGAAGAGAAAGCAAGTAGGTCATATGCTTACCGTTTTACAGGCTAATCACACTTTTCTAAGTACTTCACGTAACCTTCTCTTTAGTGTTTAAAATTTTGTCTCGATAAATTGTCATTCACTCATTCGAAATTATCTTTATTGGAGTTGTTTGTTGTAAGTCTTAATGTTCTGATTTTAAATATGTACCATTTATTTGTATTTTAGTTCTAAACGAAAGCATAAAAACTTGGTGAATAGAGCGACAAATGAAGTAGCAGCAAAAAAATTCATATTACTACTTTGATAGTTTCAGTGAGTTATTACATAATCTATATCTATATCTATATCTATACTACTATATAGTGTATCCTGGACGGCTAAAATGGTCATTTCACATTCATTTTCATGGGTAAAAAAGTAATTTTATTAAATTGATAAGACACATTTAAGAGAACAATTAAATATTTATCAATACAGTAAATTTCATTAAATTGTTTAATTTCCCTCAAAATACATATATAGTCAATTACATGACCTTTTTTTTTATTTAAGAAACTAAATGTATGGACTTTTAAGTGACCATAGATAGGGGTACGTCTGTTACCCCTCGATTATTCCGGCAAAGTGGAAAATTTTGTTTTTTTAAGGTATTTTTATAAAATGTTACCCCTTAAACAAATTTTGTTACTCCTTAAAATAATTTTTATAAAATGTTACCCCTTGCTTTATTTTCTAGATCCGCCACTGGTTTCATGGTGTGCGTTGATTCGACGTATGTTCAAGAAATGATTGCTTTTATTTTTACGTATATGAGTTTACTATGATTATATAACAAGTCACTTTAGTTCTATTCAAATAATACTACGTTTCAGCTTGAGTTGGGATTGCAAAGGAATGGAGCGTTCAATGAACCATCCGTGAAATGTTTGTATGAAAGTTTGTTTATTTTTGTTCAATTAATTAAATAAACGCAAAAAAAAATCGGGATCAGTTCATTTAACTTGTATTTGCATGTTACTTTGGTTTAGTTGCTAGAAAATAAAGGGATCTTAAGAACTAAAATAATCTACATGTCTATGAATAAATTACGTTGTCACTTGTGATCCCATTAAGAAAATTAATGGGCACAAGTGTCTCCATCCGTTTCAATTCGTTCATCTTCTCCATTGAAGGAGCACCATTGTTGTTCGTAACCAAACATTCGGCAACGAAACTGTTGCCAGACGCTTCAATTTTTAACGGACCGATTTAATTGACAATTATTATGTGAAGAAATTAAAACCGACTTCTGTTCTTCTAAACTCATTATTTAGCGAAAAATGAAACCAACAATATCTTTCTAAACTACGGCATGTTCGCCAGAAACAACAAGCCCGACACTTCAACACCAACCAATTAACATCGTCACAAAGCCATTCTTTTGCATCTGCGTTAGTTTGATTCCTAACAAGTTCTAGGATCCGCGTTCTCTGATCCACACACATGAATTGCTAATCGACCCATCCTTTCCTCTTCCTAACTCGGCATTGCATTTTGTTAACCGGTTCCGAAGACTTACGTTGAATTGGAGCATAGAGCAAGACAGGTTCCTAATATTCTTTCACTAACTGGTTCCTGACATTTTTTTTCGTTCTCTCATTTGTAATACTTTAATTCACTAATTCATGGGTAACAACATATCGTCTCTGGCTTTTATTCTTATATTGAAAGATTGAGGTGGTGTTTGAGATGCAAGAGTTGAAGGCTAATGAAATAAAACAAAAAATAAGTTATTTGTTTACCATCCAAGGATGCAAAGGCCATTGCATAAACAATCTGGTCGTTATTAGAAACTAAGGACTTATAGAAGAATTAGCCGACGATCGGGTTTGTTCGTCCAACTACAAGCTCGCCACTGCAACACCAACCGATTAAAATCATCATATAGGCATTATGTTGCACGTGTGCCAGTTTGAATCGTAACCAGTTATAGCATTTGCTTTCTCCGATCCACACACAGGCTCATCCTTTCTTCTTCCTAATCCAGTATCATATTTTGTTAACCAGCTTCGGCGACTTACGTTGAATTGAAGCAGATTAGCTCTCTGACTCACCATTCCTTGCTATCATTCATTTCCTAAATGCCAATACATTTCCTAAATGACAATACACAATATTTATTTGCTCGCTACATTCGAAAAACTATGAATCAATGACCATTTTTAGTTTTAACGTTCTTTGTTTTTTGATATCTCTATGTGTCATCTACTATTTCCTAATTCGGTTAATGTCACATCGAGTAATATTTATTACAAATTTAATGTGTAAATCTACTCTAATGTATACACCTATTTCCTACTCAAATTGTACACCATCAAATCATATATTACATATTATCAGCATGTTTGTATAATGAAGAATGAAACTATCACCAGACGTCACTAATGAGGTGAGTGACCAAACGCATTGCAATTCGAGACCGAAGAAACAAACCGAAATCAAAGCCCTTGAAATTTTTGAAATTAAAGCCCTTGGTGGCTCTTTAGCCTCGCTTCTTATTCCAACCTCCGCTACATTTCTTCACCATCATGAGTAATAGTATGTCATCGGGTATGGTAGCGGTGACAGAAGTGGACGCGGTGGCAAATTAAGGAGTAGAGGTCTACCAAGAGAGAAAGGGCAAACGACTTATATCAATATGTTTGTATAATGTACAACACCAACAATGTGATTGACCAAATACAATCACCAAACACAGTGAAGCCCCGCCGCAACGCGCGGGTTCCTGCTAGTTCATTATTGTACATTTACAAATTGGAAAATTGGGTACACCAGTTAGAGAATGAAATAGAAGTAATATATTGTTAGTGGAATTGCATTGTGGATGTTGAATTAAATGGTATGAAAACAAGCGCCACCCGAGTTTAAAGTGTCTCCAATAACACGCAGTCATTTGCCAGTAAATTGTTTTGATGATTTTATCTTGGTGATTTCTTTTGTGATTTAACATGTTCGCTCCGCAACGTGCGCTGGAAATTATGAAAAGAAAAGCTGCTGATATGATATTGAAAGGGTAGTATTCTCTTTGCACTTGATTTCATTTGTTTTTTGTGATGTATTTGCCTTTCTTCTTACATATCGGCTAATCAGTTTGTAGATTGTCTTTGTTTCTAATTCTTATGCCATGGTACGTACTCATGAATTGGTTTGTATGCTTTAAACTATGTCATATACTTGTTACCATCATTTATTTTTATTTTTTTCTAAGCAATGTGTCATGTGTTGGTTATTATTCAGATTTGGAAATGTGTTGAAAGGGGAAATAGACAAATGCCTACAAAATGCTCAAGAAATGGGTGCTTTAGTGGATCCAATATATACTCTTGCTTGATAGAAGTTAACATGTCAACTTAGTAACCTGACAATTAACGAGTAGATAAATATTTATTTCAGAAGGGTTTATTCGAACCACAACATTGAGTACCAAGGTGTACTATTGAATCTGCATTTTTGCATTTTGTAAATAATCACATTGTTGTATTGCAATTTGTATTTGGATCCCGCGGCAACGCGCGGGTAAACCAATTGGTTCTCGGAGTTTCGGTTTCTTTTTGGCCCACTCCGGTTTCTAGCATGTATCTGTTTAGCCAAAAACGAAAACCGGTTCTAATCCTTCTTAAAAAAAACCCGAACCAGTTTAGAACCTAGATTGTTTTGAGAAAGAAAGGGTTATCTTTAGGCTCCGTTGATGTATTTTGCATAAAACAGACATGAAACATAAATGTTTAATGCATTCTTTCAATATCTTTCTATTAAAAACAAATTAAAAGATGATTGCTTCGTTGGCTACCATGAAGAAATTCGCATTACAAAACGAAAAAAATTGAAAAGCAAATTTGATTGGTCATCTAAGATGTGTGTATAATGTACAACACCAACACGTAATTGCCTAAACGCAATAGCCAAACACAGTGCAACCCCGGCACAATGTGCGGGTTCCTGCTAGTATTCTTTTATGAACACTTTTATTGTTGACTTTTAGGTTTGGGAGGTGTTTTTGAGTTGGTTAACTAATAAGATTTTGTCACATGTTTTGAATTTGTTGCTATATCTTCCATTTGCCTTCGACATATTTGGATCCCTGGTTCCTGAGGCGGTTCGCTTCTTGAAGCGGGTACAGAAGGTGGTCCACAGTGACTCGCAGAGCTCAAAAAAACAAGGATTTGTATTTAGTAGAATAAATTTTGCGATTCAAAAAGGCATAGCGATGCATCTTTTTGCTCGCTTACCACAATCCAGATGCAACTTGTTTTTTTTTTAATTGTGGAATGATATTTGGTTTGATACATTATAAAAATAAGAGTTTATGGTGTAATCATAAAATTCTAAGCCAAAAGGCATTCCGGGTAGTGGCTCCTGTTTGCATCTATGCTTAATGGGTCTGCCAATAGTCCACAAAGCCCATTAATCAATCATAATTTTGGCCTTTCGTTATCCGGTTTCGGGCCGAGCTTTTTTGTTTTGTTATTATTAACTAGTGTTTTAGTTACCCGCGCTTCGCCGCGGGAGTGCTCGTGTCGCTATAGGTTTGGTGGGCATTAAAAATAACATTATTAGCGATAATATTAGGTAACTAAATTTTGTTCAAATTATTCTAAAATAACTGTCGCTAGTTATTTCCACCATTTTTCGTTGCGGAGCTCATATTGCGTTGTGGGTTTGGTGGACGTTAAAGATAGCGCTTCGCTACGGGAGCTCCTGTTGTGTTGAGTGCGTGGACATTAAAGTTAACATTAAGTGACTGTTATTCTCGTATGGACGTCAACAAAAATAACCACGGCCCATTACCTTGCAGACCAGCCTTAACATTACAACAGTTGGGTCGCCTAATGTTAAGTTAATATGAAGCCCAAAATATTAGAAAAAACGTGACCCATTAATTATTCATCAAATATAGGCCCAATGTAAAAATATGGGTTCCTTTTTCTCTTACCGATTTTATTTTCTTTTTGGGCGAACAATACTTATGTGATTGTTTGGTGGTTGTGTCAATCTATGTGGACATTATTTTATTAGTAGCCGTCAATGTTAACCAATCAATTTCTTTTACTGTAGAAGTGTTCCAAAGTTAATAGATATATATAACTAGGTTTTTGTCCGCGGGCGTTGCTCCGCGAGATTGTGTGTAAACGCCCGCGGGCTTGTGTGTAAACCATAAAGAAAATCACCTGAGTAACGCTAAAGCACTGTCGGGTAAACACTAAAATAAAGATGAAAGGATAGCCAAAAATAAAAATAAAAAACCTTATAAAAATGACCAAACTACGCAAATCTGCTCAAATAATAATAGTAGTTTAAATTTATACCTCTAAATAACAAAATCGAAAATAAAGGAGTAGGCTAGCTGCTAGTTTTGTAGTCTCCTCGACCTCTGCAACTCTTAACCACATTTATCCTTGAGCCACCACCAACTACAACGCAGCCACAACACGAACAATTCTCAGTAGGATTTTATAGAAGACGTATAAAATAAACATTTAATTTGTAAACATAACTGAATGTGTGAATCCATATCTAAATCAACTTATAATCACCATACATAGAATATATATACTCATAAGAATTACTCATGATTTCATATAAGAAATAATCAGAAGCAAGAAGTAAGAAATTCCCCAAATATTAACATGATTTCATACCGACGGAAATCTAAATCCAGAGAAAGAGGTAACAGAGACAGGCAACAGGAATTGGCCGCGGTTACCGTCATGACCCGAGGCGCTTGGTCTACCTCACCTCCACCTTCTACGCCTCACCGTCAGCACCCCCACCCGAAGCTACAACATCAAAACTGTAAACCAACGACCACTACCAGCCAACATGATATACCAGAACATACAAATGAAGACCAAATCAAAAGAGGGTGAGGAAGTTGTATGAAGAAGAAAGAAGACAGGAGATGCGTATGTGTAAAAGAGAGATAAGGTAGGTAGGTAAAAAGGAAGGACAACAATGGGATTGATCATTGAATATGTTTAAAAGTGGTGGCTGAGAGTTGTAAAGTAGAGAAAATGAAGACAAAAATCAAAGACACGTAAATGAGGCCTGATTTCCTGACTGTACACAGCCGTCAACTTTAACATCACCGTTAAGTCAGTATTGCTATGATGTAGAGAAAATGAAGACAAAAATCAAAGACACGTAAATGAGGCCTGATTTCCTGACTGTACACAGCCGTCAACTTTAACATCACCGTTAAGTCAGTATTGCTATGATGATTGATGAAGATGATCGTAAGAGACGCGTGTAAGCAGATAAAGAAATGGTGCTACTGTTTGACAATGAAATTTAGCTACAGTGAGAGGAATGAGAGTTGCTAATTGTAAGTATATATAATTTGATTATTACAAATATCATTACCAATATCATTCTTCCCTGATTTACTTTCTACTTTGTCGCCATAAAAAATTGTTGCAAGCTTAACATCATTACCAATATCATTCCTCCCTGTTTTAGCTTAGGGCTCCATATTGTTTTCCTTTCATTTTCATTGATAATGTAAAACACCTCAAATTTCCTATCTTGAAAACAGCCTGTCCTTTCTTTAATTGGTTAATACCAAAATGGCTTCACACACTTGCATTTGAGCAACCCGTGAAATCCATATAACTCGAGCCACTCGACTCCCAAGGTTTTTATACAAGAAAGAGTTTGGCTAGAAGCCGAGAAAGTTGCAAATATATATTAATATGATTGAAAACACCATCGGGTAATTAACCCTAGCTACCATACAAACTGAAAAACTTAAAACAACATTAATCCATTGTACATTAAATTGACTTTTTATCTAAAGGATCCTCTACCTTCTTTCTTTGGATCTCATTTTCCTCCCTCAAGTATTGATTGAATGCGTTGGGGAGGAACCTCGGAATTAAGAACCCGAATAGATTGATGGAGAAATATGCTAGATTCACTGCGGCTAGACCCCTTCCGAACCAAAACCAAGCCACGTCCTGCTCCAAACATATACATATTTGACCCCAATCAAATCAGCGAAAACACATGCGCACACACAGGGGCGGACCCACATGGAGTGGATCGGGGTCCTCGGACACCAATGTTTTTTAAAATCGTAGTAGAACCGGTATATTGATTTTTGTAAGGACCCCATAAAAATAATAAGATGGAACCATATAGATATATATTCAAAGTGAAAGAATGGTTTGGTGGTAAAGGTTTTTAAAAGTAACATGCTGGTCATGCGTTCGAGCCATAAAGAGTCCGTCTTTTTTTGCTCTTTTCTATGTTGAAATTTGGATCAAACCAATTAAATACTTCGGTGGCCTGTTGCAATGCTTTTTCAGTTTAGCGCTAAAATAGTTCAGTGGCATCCCTAAGTATTATTCCATAGTTTTTTTTTTTTTAAATGGGAATGGGATTAGTAGTGGTATATTTATGATTAAAATGATATAATTGGTCTTTGTGCATTAACATAAAGCACTATATCAGTACATATCATAGTGTAAAAGCTCATTTTTGACTTAGTTTGTTGAAACTTGAATATTAGAGTAAAGCTTGAGGAATTTAATTTCTTAGAGTATAGTGTAAAAGCTAATTTTGAGACTTAGTTTGTTAAAACTTGAATATTAGAGTAAAGCTTGAGGAATTTGATTTCTTAGAGTATAGTGTAAAAGCGGATGAAGTGTTTTGCTTGGTTCATAGGAACAACAATATTTTTCATTTCGAATGACATAGCATTTTATTGTCTGCTTTTTGCCTTTTTCACGAGTAACGATTATAAATTTTTGTTATAGTATTGTATTTTATTTTGTTCTCGCCCCGACCCGAATGATGACCGAACCGAAAATTCTAACGTTTGGTTGGGAAAATTTTGATACTAAAAAAATGGACCCCAATGGATAAAAATCCTGGGTCCGCCACTGCGCACACATACATATATAACTAAAACCAATGGAATTAATTAATTACCTTGACTTGAGCATATGGAGTGAGGGACTTGTTGATCCACATATCTTGAACCCAATCCAAGATCACAAATATTCTTCTAACCGTATACAACATGGGTACCAAAGCTCTGACAGGAGGTGAAAACAAGGACAACCCACTTATGATGTTTTCTGTAAGTATCTGGCATGATAGTAAGAATAAATGTGGTGTAGCCGACTGCAGTGAGTGCTCGTCTCCCCTCGCGAATCCACCCAACACATAAGCCAACGGTAGAAACAGTCCGACTGTGGTCCCTAGCACAACGTACGCTCGGAATATCCGGCTCCCTTGGTATATTTCCTTAGAAGTGGTGGAACCGCCATGACTAGGAAAAGCTATCCGCGACAGAATAAGGAGGTAGGCGGTGGTGAAGACGGGGAAAGCGAGGTCGAAAAGCGGGACAAGACCACTGGCTGAGAACACCATAATGAAAACTACGAGTTGGAGCTCGATGACCCGTAGAGAGCCCATTACACCACCCACCACGGGGTGTGGGTGTTTTGTTGTTTCATCCGGGTCAGACCGCGGAGCAACTGCAAGGGACACACCAGACATCTTTTCTCTTCTTTTCTTTTTATTATCAACAATTGATCCAGGTATCTTCTACAGCTAATCTAAGTTAAAGAGTGTCCTTAACGTAGAACTAAAACATAAGATCATTAGTTACAAGGATTATTACACAAAATCAAGGCAGTTTAAAATAAAATATTCACAAGTAACACGAAACACAAGCAAGCAAAAAAATAACTATGCAATCCAAAGAGGGGTGCGGCACAGCTTGTTGCATGTTTGCATGCTATCTTTAATGTAATGGCAGCAGGGCCGGCCCTCAGGGCCCGTCCCTTAAATGAGCCCGAACGTTTTTTAAGAATATACACGTATATACATTAAATTCTATATCTAATATATATATTTGTGTTTTTATACATTAAAGTCTTGTGAAAAAACCATGCTAATTTAATGTAGAGGTCTCAAGTTCAATCCTTGGCTCTAGCCCCATATTCATTTTTTTTAATTCATTCCTCTTTGCAAAATTTTGGGCCCAATTTTTTTTTCCACCGGAGGCCCAAATTTTTTTTTTTGGTGCTCTCGGATACAAACTTGAATGGCAGTTATGGATAGGGCTGTGCAAAGGGTCCGGAACCGACCCGACCCGACCCGGACCCACCAGAACCGTATACCCTTTTATTGTTGAAATTAGGAACCACGAACCGAACCTTAAAAGGCTATGTGGTTCCGGGTCCTAAAGGTTCTGATGGGTGGGGTAAAAGGGTCTGACCCTCTAGAACCCTTTAATGCAATAGCCACTTTTAGAGGATTTACATATTCCTATTCTTTTACCATGCTCGTAAACGAATTCCTCCATATGGTTCTAAGGCCGTCCTTTGTGGACGCGCGAGCGAACGTGCGCAAGCCACCGACGTGACTATCAAGTAATCCGGTCACTTTTCCGTTAACCCACGCGACCACCATCGCTTGTGCTCACGCCGGGACTGTTCGCGTGGGGCTGTTGTGGTTGGGGGTGAGCACGGGCTTTGAAACCTCGTTCGCGTCGTGCTACCCGCGCTTCCACAACGGACAGTCTAACAATAGCCCATGAGTTTTTTTAAGTCATTTTTCGTTTCTCGACTTATGTTTTCATAACAATTTTGTCATTCTCATCAATAGAAACATTATGTGTATCCGTTATGTATACATAATAAATACACACACACATCAGAGCGATAAATATAAATATGTACTTCAAATTTGGATATAATATATATTATATAATATATCACATCTACGCATATCCATTAAGCCGAAAATAATTTCAAGAAAAATACATTGTTATTATTATAAATAATATTTTCAATATTGTATTAACATTACATGAAATCGATTACAATAAAACTTAAAAACGAATAGTGAAAAGACTAAAAAAAATATTATTTTTTATTTTTTAATTAAAATACAAACGGTTCTTTTGGTTCTTATATTAGAACCGTGGGTTTGGAACCGACCCGACCCGGAACCGATAATTCATATAAATCTACAACAGGAAACCGACCCATATATTTAAAAAGGTTCGGGTTCAAGGTTCTCGTGGGTCGGGTCCAAGGTTCCTGTGGGTCCGAACCACGAAATGCTCACCCCTAGTTATGGAATATCACTAACTACTTAAAAATAAAAAATAAGAAAAAGAAAAGCCCAAACACTTTTTATGGGCTAGGGTGATATATATATGTATCGAGTCCGAACTCCTAGAAAACGCATTTCAGTTCAAAACTTTTGTTATGTTTAGCTCAAAACCAAAATCTTGTCCTATGATTGTTATTAGCAATATCTGATTTCCTATATCGATCAACTTAGTCTAGCAAGTATTATTAAATCATACAAACTAAAGGAAGCATCCAAAATTAATCAACTAATGATATGAAAAAAGTAAACAATATATCAGGATTAAAAAAAAAAGCAAATTAAGAGATCGATGGGTCTTACTTGTTTCAGGTTGGGAGAAAAATGAGGAGAGAAATTTAGGGACGAGGCATATATAATAAGGATGTAAAGAAATACACGTGTCGTTTGCATACCATATATGTGTCCACGTGGTGTTCATACACGTCTATATAAAACATTTTATTTCTCTTTTAGACCTTATCATCATCTCTATCCGGTCACTTTGTTGTGTGCCACGATTTGATTTGCAGCCACCTTCCCATACGACACCATTCTAATTCAAGCATTTTTTTATTGGTAGTAATATGCATGGGTTCCTAATTTAGCTCTCTTACGTATTTTGTTATTTTGTTGCTATTTGTATGTCTACAAAACTACAAAAGGCTTTATGAGATGAAGTTAAATTATAAATGAAAAATGTTAAGTTTAATCTTCTTTATAATTTTTCTACACTCCTTGATGTACGTCTTTGGATAGTTTATTACCGTTTATTGAGAATTGGTCGAACTCTGTATTTTGTTAGTAGGATTATTGTTCTTCTTCTTATATCATGTTATGTCTTACATGTTATATATAATGGAAACGCAATTAAAATATTTTAACAAAGTTACAGAATTTATTTATCCAAAAGGTTAAATCTTACATCATTTCTCAAAGTACGCATTGAGATAAATAAATCAATCATGCACGAACACCCCATTAAAATTGTTCCAACGATTTTGATGCAGCAAAAGTTTTCGTAAAAACATTGATTAAAAATAGTCAAAGAATTACATTTGCTTTAAAAATTCTATAACCTAGTAATATGCTGCGTCAGTTGATCATCTTAATCTAATTTTCTTAATAATAGTTGTCAAAATGGCTTTCGGGAGAATGCGAATGAGCATCCTAATGTAGATTACACACTTTTATAAAATTTCGAATATATTGTCGTAAGAATACACAGTGTGATAGAGGTGAAGAAGACATGGAATGAAATGTGACGGCCATGTTGGTAGAGAGGGCTTTGCCCTCAAAGCTCCAAAACACCACGGGGTGGTGGGTAATGTAACGATATCGTAACAAATCGAACTGGTACCAGAAAAAAATATTGATACTCGTACCGGTATTCGTTTTTATGGTTTTTTAATACATTGAAAACATGTGTCGCTATCCTATTGAACATATATCTTTCGGTTGCTATACAAAGTAACGCTATCATACCACTAATTAACAAACTTTAGCAGTACCCTAACAAGCCAAAGCCAAAGCCAAAGTGCCAAACTCATACCGACTAAAAGCCTGCCACAGATCACAAGGAATCCTAGCCGTTCAACCATCTTAACCCATTGATTTGGCCCAACAGAAAAGGTTCACCAAATTAGGCCCAACCACTACATAACCATCGTGGAGCAAGCCGGCAAGGCCAATAGTTAGTAGTTATGGTTTTACTGTTTTACCTCTTATTTATTGAATTACTTATCAGCTAGCATTTAAAATATAACTAGCAATTAGACCCGCGCGCGTTGCCGCGCGGGTACATCGCAAACATAGAACGGATTAGGCAAATCGTCACGTAACCAGCGGCCAGTGCACAATAGACACGTTCCGTGACTTGTGTCATGCGTTAAATAAACGAAAATGCATGTTAGTACTGTGGTTTTATATTTTTACATTTGTGTGGCAATCAACAAAAAATATCAACAGGAGAAAGAAGTGTGCATATCTCACAACAGATCGAACCAAGAAAACATTCAGCCATCATCACCAACCTCTAAACTCTACACGGACACAAAAGTACAGAACCACCACCTGCTCCACCGACAACCCACAGTACCTCACCTCTGAAAACCTTAACCCGACGCCATCCTTCTTCAGTTGGCAGCCGCCGAAACCGCCCTCCACCACCTGCTGGATGGTTGTTGAAAGATCAAAAAAATTAGCCGCTATAGCAGTACGCGACCACCCCTCGCTACCCGCTGGTACTCGTGACCATAACACAACCTCCGAAATTACAATCGCAACCTCAGCAGGTCAAAACCCAAGCGAAGAAGACAAAGTAATAGACAGCAGCATGTAACACCCCGAATTTCCGTCCGTGATGTGGTTTAGTTTGTATATATTGTCTTAAATATATCACTTGAAACCAAAGCAACCTTAGGGTAAGAATTTCCATTTGATGAACCTTTAAGGGGCCGTTTTGCAATTTAAAAAGCTGAAGATGTTACTACTTGGTATATGACATAGTAGAAGGTCTTGTGCGTAACATTGATAGTCACCACTTTCCTATAAACCCTACCAATGTATCCTGCCGACGTCTACCAGTCATCTAGACCTTTACCACACATAAGAACGCAAAAGTGAGACGGTGACGATCTATTTTACAAACCAATCAATGGGGTGCCGGATCTTGTGACCGGGCGTCTTTGACAAGAAGCTTCCTCGTTCCTCTAAAACCCTAAAGCAACCTTATACAAGTTACTAGCCATCTCGTTCCTCTAAAACCCTAAAGCCATCGCCGCCAACCAGGAGCTTTTCTTTTCTTATGTTTTCGAAACGCCGCCATGGGATCCCTTGCATCATCGAGATCTTTTATCAACTCCAAGAGTGATCTAGGCCACACTGGTGTTACCGGATTGAAATTGGGTTCTAGGCCATGGTGACTTTCGGTTTACACACGATGTCGAGTGGAGCCTACAACGACAACACGTATACTCATATTCTTATTTACGGTTTAGGGTGAGTGTATGTTAATGTCTACTGGAATTGCTACGACTACCGGTTCACCTTGTCGTAGGGTCTAGCCAATTGGTGTCTCGGTTTGATATTGGTTTCGGGTGGCTACGTGAGGTATGGTTTTCGAATCTACTATTATGAATGAAGCTGTTGTTGATTATGAGGTGATCCGACGGTGGTACTGTTCAGTGTGTCCGATGAAACGAAGGGTGGTACCGTTGGATTACGACATCAGTGTAGGGTGTTTGGTGTTGAGCAACGGCTGTGGCCGGGGTGATTGACGGTGAGTTCGGTTGTGGAGGTGGTGACCGTGAATGATGAATATGATGTCCGTTGTTAGTGTTGTTTGGTGGTGATGGGTGGTGGTCAACAGGTTGGTGTACGGTGACGATGATATGATCAGTGACGATATTGAAGTAAAGGTTTAATGAGGACAATGGTATGTTGCATGGGGTGTTTTGTAGATGGGGTTCATAATATCATGAGGTAGCCTTGGATGTGGTGATAGTTTCATGGGCATAAGGATATGAGTATATATATGTTTCATGAAGATGATGATATCATGTGGGGGAAGGGTACTTCGATGGTAGGAATTTCATATGTGTTATTCTCATGAGATACGTATTATTGTATGGTATTAAAACTTGGATGGTGAATGGAAGGGCATGCATTTATATCCAGTGGAGTTCATATCGCTTCTAGGAGATCTAAATTTGATGGTTTAGTACTAGACGAGACGCAGTTCAAGGCGGTTACTTTGTAGATTTGGAAGCCTTGTAATCGGTGAGTTCTTGCGCCCACTCTTTTAGTTATTATTTTTCTAAATATTTTTGGGCTGACGTGCATGCTAAACCAGTATGATTATTTTTATGTAGTCACAAAATATTTTGATGACATTATAAATATTTTTGTGTACGAACGAAATCTATATTTACTCATACATATTATTTTAGCACATGAAACATAAGTAGGTGGGATGCGCCTAATGTGTTATTATATGGTTGAGTTATATGTGTTATTAGAAGTGGGATAGGCCTACTCTGGTTTATGGCATAGTTTTTGCTTACGATATGAATCCGTAATTTACTCATATATAATATTTTGGCATGAAACATGAATTGGCGGAATGCGCCTAATGTGCCGAACGTGTTATTATATGGTTTGAGTTATAGGTGTTATTATTATATATATATACATGAATAGACTGTTGTCTTGATTAAAGTGTGGCTTAAGTTTTTATTTAATAAGCGGAATGCGTTTAATGTCTTGGCCACGTATTTGAAACCTTGCTTGTTAGATCGGGCATTGTTTTGACTTGTTACCTGTTTAGGTTATATGGATTATTATATATATATATATATATGTATATATATATATATTTAAATAAACTGTGTTTCGCGACTACATGACCTTATAAACTGGGCTATGATGGATGTAGGATATGCCTGCTCTGATCTATGGTATTAATTTTGCGTCATGGTTGTTGCTTAGTTTATGTTATACCTGTTATTAAATATAATAGACTATGTTTGATGGCTACCTGATATGTCGAACTGAGCTATGACGGAAGTGGGACATGCCTGCTCTGATCTCTGGTCTTGGTTTTGAGTCAGGGTTGTTACATAGTTTATATTATGTGTATTTTTATAAACTGAGCTATGACAGAGGTGGGAAATGCCTGCTTTAATCTCTAGCTTTAGTTTGCTTAAATAGACCGGATGGTTCTTCGTGTTGAAAAGCGACATGCACTTATTATATATTTGGTAAGTGAAGTCTTGAGGTAATTAGGCAGAGTATGCCTATCCTAGACTTGATTTTTGTTTTGCTTGGGGAAAAACAAATTAGCGGATTGCGCTTATTGTTAACTCTGAGGTTGAGGTATTTTGTTAATTCTTATTTTGACAAAACACTTGTTTATATAAATTTATAAAACTTGAACTCACTCAGCGTAGCTGACTTTTGCATACACGTTAGATTGATTTCAGGTTAATAGAGAGATGGATGGATGACTGCTTGGCGATGCAAGAAGCTACCTGGCAATTGAAGGCATTTCTAGTGGAAGAAAACTTTTGTTTACACATGATAGATTTTAAATTTGATTTACAATTGGATAAGTATTTGTCATGTGTTTTGTAGAATTTTATTCTAAATGATTTTCCGCTGCGTACACTTTTAAAAGAAAATTTTACTCATGTTTTGCATATTTAATAATTTTAACCCAACTGTTTGACACCGGTTTTGCGGGTCTTACACAGCAGCATGACAATATCGTAGATAGGCGAAATAGCAGAATGATTATTAGGCGTGAACTGCTAATGTTGTGTTTGAAGTTAATACTCCTAATATCAAATGGAGAAGTATAAAAGAAAGTAATAAGATGAAAAGGAACGCACGTGAAGGTGCTGAGGTGGGCCACTGACGATTTTGACAATAAATAAAACCATTTAGTATATATATATAAATAAATTACCATATGTACAACCCATCATGCATATGGTACAAGAGTACAAAGCATATAACACCTTTGATGCACATGGTACAACACCAAATTGCATAAGTTGTTTGTAATTTAATACTATATATAATGGGTTAACTAAAAGGTACAAAAATTACTCTTTCATCACACCTAGAGCTTAGCTTTAACTAAACTATACATTCACAAGAATTTTTCCCCCAAATAGGGGTTGTTGAA
This sequence comes from Ambrosia artemisiifolia, assembly GCA_032199755.1. Taxonomy (NCBI): domain Eukaryota; kingdom Viridiplantae; phylum Streptophyta; class Magnoliopsida; order Asterales; family Asteraceae; genus Ambrosia; species Ambrosia artemisiifolia. The sequence continues at coordinate 62,746,012 of CM063519.1, forward strand.
AAACTTATTTACCAACATAGGTACATGGAATTCCAACCCCATTGGTAATGTGAGTTATAAAATATTTTTATACAACTAAAACCGTAACTGTTGTAAATCATGGTATCAAATGGCTAGAATATTTAGAATTAAAATGGGACTGATAGGCTAAGGTAGGACGAGATGCATAACTTACCACCTCAACTAGTCGTTGGGCAAATCTTAACTCGAATTGAGATACATATGACACCACTCGAATTGAGATCCATATCACAATTACAATCCGTTGAAATAAAACAAGCAACATGACCTCCATGACTCCAACTACCGAAAAAAATAAAAATAAAAACAATAAAAAATAGTGAACTTAAACAATAATTTGATTCATGAATTGAACTAAAGGTTGCATAGAGGTGGGAAACGTGGCCTGCATACTGGTAAGATAAGATCTAGGAATGATGACACAAACAACATGTGCTAGAAAAAGGCACGAGTGAGAATGAAATAAGAGTTGAAAGAAGCCATAAAATAGGAAAATATGGCTACCACTCGGTTACAAGAAGAATCAAACAGGCACAATTCCTGGCTTAAAAAATGGGGACAATACAAAATCAATCTAATGCTCGGGACAAACAGCTAATTCTATACCCCTGATTAACAACAACAAAAACAGCCGCCCAATAAACCACTACGCTTACAAAAATTTCATTCAATCTACTAAGCCGAATCAAAAATTCGAAAAGAATGCCTCTCCTGCTATATTGTTTGTTCTATGCCTCAACTCAAAGAACCATTGCAACTTTCTCATGGGAAACCACTGAAGACGAATGAGCAATCAGGGGCTCATAGTGATCAGCCCCAGCTCCACACCAACCTGTAACCACAAACAACCAACACGCTTTTAGTACCACAAACCATCTATCTATCTAAGCTAGCTAAAAGCCCAGAGATACGCACCTGTTCCTTTCATGAACAGAAAGAACGGTGGTCCACAAATTTCACTCCTTGGACGATGCGGAAGGAAAAACACACAATTATCTTCATCAACCATCGCATCTGATCCATGCGCTTGCAGCTGTAACACCACCACAACAACACAACTTATGTCATGAAACCATATTCATTAAGCTATTTCTACATTGTTAAAGAAAATAAAGCATACCACATAAATTTCTCTTTTAAACTCAGTAGCAATACACTCAATCGCTATATCGTCCCCAAACGCCGCCGCATGCCCTTCTCTATTCTCGTCCACCGTCAACAAACCCTCCTCCGTATACTGCAAACTAATTATATTGTATTCATCATCTGGAGACCCAGATATCAACATATACTTTGCCCAGTTTTCACCACTGTCCACCGCTACACATCTCTCTTTATAAATAGACTCTGCAGCCAATTCTCTGCACCCAACAACACATATTTTCAACATCTTTTTCATTCAACACAATATTGCATTTCACAATCAAGATAAATTAACAGCAGAATCACACGCAAACGGTCAACAAGTCGCGCTGCAACCCCATTTCACATAAATTAATATAATATACCCATCTTAGATCTGAAACCTAAAACAATAATAATAATAATAATAATAATAAAAATAATAATAATAATAATAATAAAAATAATAATAATAATAATAATAATAATAATAATAATAATAATAATAAAGTGTAGATCTAAAACAACCATACCTCTGCATACCAAGATTAACAAGCTCATCAATGGCGGAATCAAGACTTGGTCGATCTACTTTCTTGGCAAGCAATTTAATCTCTTGAACAACATGAATACCCCACCCAGAGGCTAGATCTGGAGCATACATATGTTTAATAACCGAATCCACGTCATCTCTTCCAGATCCAAGATCTTCCAAGAACCTCTTAACCGCTCTCCGCCGTAGATCTTTAGCCGTTATCTCCTTCAAATTCATCGCCTTTTGAGACGCCGTGAATAAGCAATTCCCATCCGCCTCGACATCTCCGCCGTGACTGAGTCTAAAAACCAGACTTTTATTGTTATTATTATTGTTGTTATTATTATTATTGTTATTATTATTATTGGATGGGTGTTTCCATAGGACGCCTTTGGTGTGGAGTTTATTCAAGTGACGTTTCTGTTGGTCTTCTAAACCGGAGACGTTGTCCCAGGTGGAGAGGATCGGGTCGGGTAAAGGGGTGGTGTCGATGGGTGATGGGGAGGCGGTCGGGTCTTTCCATGGGATAACCGGAGACGACGTCGTTGAATCACAAATAAGCTTTCCCATAATTTCACCAAAAAAAGATTAAGAAAATCTTTCACCTAATTTTTTTTTTGTTTTTTAATTTCTGTAACGGAGGGAAGGGAAAGGTTGCAGAGAGACAAGAGGGATGAGAGAGAGAGAGAGAAAGAAGAGAGAGATTAGGGTTAACCAACGGATAGATCGAGGACGCGGGAGGGAATAGACACGTGGCTATATCTGCTGATTTTACCGTTCGGGGGTAGTTGCTAACGTGAGCCGGGTAAACAAGTGGATGTGTTTTTCAGTTTTGGACACGTGGAGGGTTTTTAGTGGTTGATTGGAATAGGGAACGTTATGGGGAGTGGGTAGGTGTGTATTGTGATAGTTGGCTTTTCGATATTTCTGGAATATTCCTTGCACGGTTACAATTGACTATGGTCAATATTAGCTACAGTATGTCTAAACCAAAAAAAAAAAAACTTAAAAGTTAAAACTTTTTATTGTTTGAGAATTTTACATTTGATATTATTTCGACCCCTTAGACTATGGGGTGTGGTTCTCCTTCCCCCTTCCTTCCCCTTGTTCACATCACCGCCACATCATTTTCCCTTTCTTCTCCCCCTTCTAGGGGAAATGGTTCCCCCTTCTTTCCCCTTCCCCTTTCCTTTATTTTAATATTTTTATAGGAGAAAAAGACAAAAAATATATATATATAATATTAAAGGAAGAAAAGACAAAACATATAATAATATAATATAGATCGGGGAGAAGGGGAAGATTTCCCCGTTTACACCGAAGGGGAAGGGAGGGGGGCGGTGTTCCCCTTGGGGAAAAGCTCCATGTCATCTTCCCGATGGCTTTCCCCACCCCACACCCCATAGTCTTATCGGAGTTATTTCATACGGAGTGTGTAAGGGGTGTTTCGCTTTCTAAAGTAAGACAGCAACCGATAAAACCTATTATTATCGGATCTATGTCTCTTATATTGATCAATAGTATATGTATAGATCCCTCCTATACATAACTCTTATAGCTATACCTCGTATCGGCCTATATTTAATATATTGAAAGTTTTTTTTTAAATAAACTTTTTATACAGTATTTTTTGTTTTGGTAAAGTATATAATAGTTAATGTAAGTTTAAATAAAAATTTTGGTTACATGTTTTATCAATCGCTGTTAAAGAAATATCATGTGGTATATTCGTATTGTAGATCCCATATATGAATGTAGGTGTCGTATAAATATAGTATAGTATATAGGTATCATTTAATATATTGTAGATGTAATATAGGTCCCGAATGAGTATATAGATGTAGTATACGTATAATATAGCATACTAAAGTATATAATATTGGATATTATTGTATCGTATCGCATCATATCGTATTTTATTGTATCGTATCGTACAACATAGTATATCCTAGCATAGGTGTAGTATTATATCTAATGTTCTTAGTTTATTTAACAATGTTTTTTATTTTAAAAAGTATTACTTATTCTTTTATAGTTTGCTAAAATGGTAGATATGTATAAAGTTTTTTCTAAAAAAATAAAATAAAATGTATAAACCCTTCAACCCTAGTTGTCCGGCTCGACCCTCTCACGGCGGCTACTGCCCACATAACCACATATTCGTTAATTTTTGACCTTTGAGGTAGAATCTAGATTTGGATTTCACTAAAGGGATAATCGATTTCACAACTTTGCTATTAGACTAAAGGGTGTGCCATGCGGGGAGGGAATCCGGGGTGACATGTGGCATCCGGGGTACACGGGAACACCGCCCCCCCCCCCCCCCCCCGTTGATTTTCCGGTGAGTTCGGGGAAATTTCCACCTTCTCCCCGGATGAAGTGATTGGCCCCCTTTTTTTTTTTTTTTAATAAAGCTTTATCCAATAAAAAAAGGAAGGGGGACTGGGGGAATTGGGGGAAGGCATTTCCAAACTTTGGGGGAGAAAATGGGGGAAATGATGTGGCGCTGATGTGGCACTTGGGGGAGTTGGGGAAAGGGGAGGCACACCATATAGCCTTAGTTTGATATTTGAACTTTGGAAATGTTTATTAGTTTCAAATTCTTAATTCTTAATTTGCCATTGGTTTAATTTTAAAGTTTGAAAGAATTTAAACTTTGAAATTCACATAATCACAGGTTACTTGTACCAATCTAAGGCTCGTTTTCATACAAAATCTTTTGCCCTTGTTGGTAGGGGTGTTCACGGTTCGATTTTCACGGTTTTTGGGTTAAACCGTGAACTAAACCGCTAGTAACGGTTTTTACTTTTGTAAATCAAAAAAGCACCAAGCACTTTTTTTATAATATAAATAAGATTCGGTTAACACATGTTAATTTCGCTTAACATGTATTACTCGAAGACTTTTTTTTTCTTTAAAGTGTTCGGCGCTTTTTTGATTTTTTTTTTGCTCAAAAATGCTTAAAATCATGTATATTACATGCCCTAAAATTTTCTTATAAAAAAAACTTGGGAAGTCAGAGTTTTCACTATATAAGTGGGTTTTCACAGGATCCTAACCATATATATATATATATATATAGGATTTGGATCATTTGAGAACCACCATTTAGGGAGAGAACCAAAGAACCAAGTGTGAACACAAAAGCCCCTCCACCAAAAAATAATAAAAAATAATAAAAAAATTATATAACCTAAAATAATAAAAACATAAAAAAAGTAAAAACACCAAAATGTTTTTTTAGTGTTAATCTTTCTGAAAAAAATAAAAAAATTACAAAAAAAATGGCTTTTTAACATCATATTTACGTCAGATTTATGCACATGTGCATTTTGCTGTTATATATATACATACATATACCGTATGCACATGTGCATTTCACTATTAGAGCACACTTTTGAATAAATTATGAATTACCATAATGAAATGATCATTAAATGGACGTGATATGATATATAAGGTGGAAAATAGTTTATTCAATGATTATTAAATAAACGCAAAGTGCATTTCACTATTATAGTTAGGTTTTTTTTCATGGGTTTAGCTTTAGGGTTTAGTTTTTAGGTATGATCGGAAGGGGGTTATGTTTTTTGGGGTTGTTGGTGAATAAATTTAAAAAAAACCTCTATATAAAACTATAAAATAAGATAATTGTATTACATGCACATGTGCATTTCACTATTATAGTTAAGTTTTTTAATGGGTTTAGCTTTGGGGTTTAGTTTTTGGGTATGATGGAAGAGGGGGTGTCTTTTTGGGGGGATGGGATGGAGCGTTTTTGTTTTTTGGGGGGTATGGGGTTAGTTGCACATGTGCATTTCACAATTGGGGGGGGGGGGGGGGGGGGGGGGGGTTAGGGCGGTGTGGGGGATGGGGGGTTTAGGTTTTTAGAGAGTGAGGTGGGTGGGTTTAGGTTTTTAGGGAGTGGAAGTGGGGTTTTTAGGTTTTTTTTTGTTTGTGTTCACCTTGGTTCTCTGGTTCTCTCCCTAAAGTTGGTTCTCGTATGATCCCTACCCTATATATATGTATATATATATATAGTGGACGTATATAGGAAAAACCCTTCAAAATGGAAAAACTCCAAGAAACCCATCTCTTGGTCCATGTTGTGTCACATCACCCTTTACACTATAATATTCTATAATATTCAAAAGGGCAATATAGACAATTCCACTATCCCCCTTCTCTCTCTACCTATAAATATTGTTTTCCCTCTTCTCTCTCTTCATTTTTTTTAAATTCAAATCCTGAATTTTTTTCTCTGCCCTCTCTCTACCCTGCTCTCTCTCTCTAGAACCACCACCACAACCACCACCATAGAGCATCGAATAAACAGAAACTCTCCTCTTTCTACCATCCCCTCTGTCTACTCTGTTCGTGCCTCCCCCCCCCCCCCCCCCCCTCTTTTTTTTTCTTTTTCTTGTTCTTTTAATTTACGAGTCAAAGATGGCAACCATGAGAATATATAAGATGGAAAGAGTGTGTGTATATGAAAGATGACCAGTCAAGATTTTTAAAGATTTGTGCTTCTAATGAGGAGACCGGAGAAGACCATGGATTTCAAGCTTTCAAGAACTTTTGGTGACTTTTTTTTTTCTTAAGATTTATGTCAGATTAAAGAAGATAACCTTGTTTCCATTCACTTTTATTATTAGTATTAGTATTATTATTATGATTTTCGTTGTTTTGCTTTTTTTTAAGCTCTTATGTTTTATTTTTTAGAATAATAATAATAATAGTTTTTGTTAGAATAATAATAATAAGAACAAGCTGTTTCGTTTTGAGTTGTGCGTCTTGTGTTACGTTTTGATTTTGTTAGGTTTTGGGTTTTGTTAGAATATTAATAATAACAGTTTTGGGGATAGTTTTTGGTCGCATACCAAGTGTTCGATCAAATGCTTGAATGAAAAAAAAACTTATGTTAACCTTTTTATTATTATTATTATTATTTTGCTTATGTTAGATTTTTATTGGATTGGGGACATGAGGTTGATAGATTACATGTGATTGATGAATAAATTTATAGTCTTTTTATGTTAGTATATGCTAACACATGTTAGTGATGCCCCATTATGTGTTTGAGGATCCCAAACTAACATGTGTATCTGTTTCAGTGTTGGTTTTCACGAGTAGGCTATTGGAAGAAGGCGGCGTTGGTGATGTGGCTGTGGTAAGTGATGTTTTTTTTTTCTAAAGATTATAAATTTTTAATCTTTTGGTGAATAGGGTGTTTAAATAATTTTTGTATTCTATTTAATAAATTTTTGGCAAGTGAAATTGTTATGAACTCGTATAGGGTACATGTCTATTTTTTGTGGTCCGAGTCTTGTATGTTCACACACATTAGTGATGCTAACACATGCTAGTATATATACCCAACTAACAGTTGTTAGGGTCCATATGACATACGTTATTTTCAGTAAAACATATGTTTTAGAATATGCTAACACATGCTACCGATATCTTTTATTATATTATATATTTCATGAATATGAGGATAATTTTTTGGTATATGGATTTGGATCGGTTATGATTTGATTTTTTACATTTATTATTGTTGGATTTCAAACCCTATTAATCGTATTTGAGTAAATGTATTAACATAGTTGTAAAATTGAGTATGACACACTTGGCACTGCAGATTTTTGGTGTTGTTTATACACATGTTAGTGATGCTAACACATGCTAGTACATGCCTAACTAACAGGTGTTAGGGTTCATATGACATATCACGTATATGCCCAACTAACACGTGTTAGGGTTCTTATGACATACGTTATTTCAGTAAAACATATGTTTTTAAAATACACTACACATGTCAATGACATGTTTCATTATGTGTTTTGGAGAGCCCAACTAACACGTGTTATCTTTTTTTGTAGGTGAAGAGATGTTTTGTGTTAGTATATGTGTAACTAATAGGTGTTAGGGTTCATATGACATATGTTAGTATATGCCCAACTAACATGTGTTAAGGTTCATATGACATACGTTATTTTAGTAAAACATATGTTTTAGAATACACTACACGTGTCAGTGATGTCTCATTATGTGTTTTGGAGAGCCAACTAACACGTGTTTTCTTTTTTGTAGGTGAAGAGATGTTTTGTGTTAAAGATGAAGATGGGTATGAAGAACGAAGCATAGCTAGATCATTTGAATGTTGTCATGATAGTTTTTTTTGTCATTCACAAATAATTATGTTTGTATTAAACGTTTATTAATACGTTTTTAGTGTTGATTGTATTGATCATTTTTATCATTTCTTAAATAAATATACGTTTTAAGTGTATAATAAGAAAAGTGTGATCCATGGCTTGTTAAGAGTATATGCCTGTTAACACATGTTAGCAATGTCTTACACAAGGTCAGAATTTTGTATCACAGTACTAACATACGTTAATATTCATGCTGGAAAAAGTGTCATAAAGTAGGAGAGAGGTGACTTGACAAGTGTCAAATCAACCTTTTCAAACCTAGGATTCAGAAAATTAAAGTGGCTCACTTGCTTATTTAAGATTACCAAATTGCCCTTAATCCTATTTTATATTAGAGTGGCCCACTTACTTTTAAATATTATATAGATTTTAATTATGGACCATTGATCAAACTTGATCAATGGTCACCATAGGGTTTGCAAGGTTTTTTCATTTTATAGGGTTTCCATATTATCCATTCCCTATATATATATATATAGGGGAGCGTTATCTTAAGAACACTAAATATCGCGAGAACCGTGAGAAGAAATGGGAAAACCAATCAAAATCTTTTTTTTTAATACAAACGTAATTAAAACTAAAATGCAAGAGTAAAAAATGAATTATCTTTCAAAATTATTCATTTTTACTTGCAAAAACACTATAAAATTAACTTTTTATACATGTGTAAATGAAAAAAATTACACATGTATAAACAGTAAATTTACACATGTGTAAAAACAATTTATTTTCGTATACGTTAAAATTTTTACACGTAAATTGTGTTTTTGAGATTGTATTTTAATAATAAAGATAAGTGTAAAAAGAAATTTTGAATTTGAATGATTTTAGATAGCGTTCTTGCGGTTCGCACGAAATATATGTGTTCTAAAACTAACTTCCCCCTATATATATATAGGGTAAGTATAAATTGAAAACCCCCTTGAGTTAAGAAAACTTAAAAAACTCATGTAAAAACAATCTAAAAAAAGTTTTTTTCTTGAAAAAATTACACAAGGTAACATACATGTATTTAAGTGTTTTGGGCCAAAAAAAATTAAAAAAGCGCCGAGGGAATTTAAAAAAAAAATAAACAACGCAAATTTTGTAACAGTGCTGGTAACATATGTTAGAAAGCAGAAAACATATGTTAACAGCGTTGTAACATATGTTAACTGCTTTCTAACATATGTTACCAGCGCTGTTACAAAATTTGCATTGTTTATTTTTTTAAATCAAATTCCCTCGGCGTTTTTAAATTTTTTTTTGGCCCAAAACGTTTAAAAACATGTATGTTATCTTGTGTAATTTTTTCAAAAAAAAAAATTAGATTATTTTTACATGGGTTTTCAAAGTTTTCTTAACTCAAGGGGGTTTTCAATTTATCCTTCCCCTATATATATATATATATATATATATATATATATATATATATATGACATGATATATGGATAATATCTTTGCGTTTCTCCTCTTGTGCATTTTTCCTCTTATCGGTGCCTGTAACAAACTACTTTAGCTAATTAACCCTCAAATTTTATCTAGATTCTTACACGTAAATATCCTCATTTTTTTCCATTATATACATACCAGATACGCATGCCATAATCTAATACTATATAGAAATGAAATCAAAGTTGGGACACATGTCATCATATGGGATCATAGTTTATGTTTTTTCCGGCTTATTTTACCGGGTCAATTAAATAGATCATGGATACTCCATCTACTATTAAATTTTTTTTCTCTCTCATGTGCATAGCACATACACTTTCCCTCATGATTTTTAAACGCCAATAACTTTTTTAAATGACATTTTTTTTGAAAAAAAATTACACTAAATTAACGAGCGTTTTATTATCTTTCCAACGAGTATCATAGTGCTATACAAAAAACGAAAAAAACGAGCATTTTATTATCTTTCCAAATCAAGAAGTAAAGCATCTGTTGCAAGCAAAGTCTGTTTACTAAGGTCTGTTCCAGAGCAGTGGGTCTGTTAAGGAAATGTGTCTGAAACAGCTGTTACTTCAAACAGATGATGTTTCAACAGTTTGCTTGCAACAACTGTTTCAGACAGATCTTTCTCCTACATTTGAAAAAGGTGCTTTTGTTAACTTTCCACTCAAGCATGATTCGCATTTGCAAAACGACTCTGAACCCTTGGAATCTAGGATTCCTGCGGTCTTGAGTTGTTTAACACGATTCTTGCTTATGTGACCAAGTCTACAATGCCACATATACGTATCATTAAAGTTCAACTTATTACGTTTATGGAAGATGTTGCTTAATATGTTATCTTTTTGGATTTATATCTCATAGATTCCATTGTAGGGTTTTGCATCAAAGTAAAACACATCATTAAAATAAGAAGAAATAAATTCGCCATTAAAATGATAATTTAAACCTTGTCCATGCAAAGCAGAAGCTAAAACAATATTTCTAGTCACACTATGAATGTAATAAACATTGTTCAAAACAAGTTCTAAACCAGAAGGAAGTAAAAGAACATATTCTCCTATCGCCTTCACAGCAACTCTTTATCCATTGCCAACATGGACCTCCAAGTCGCCCTATTTCAACTTTCTAATCTTTCTTAGTCTCTGCAAAACATTATAAATGTGGAAACCACATCCTATGTCAAACACCCATGTTTTGCTAGAAAAAGTAAAGATTTCAATAACATATATACCTGAGGACTCTCCTCCTAAAGCCCTGGCTTGCTTCAGTTTAGCTAAATACTTAGCATAGTTCTTCTTCCAGTGCCCAGTTTCATCACAATGAAAACACTTGGCATCTTTCAGAGGTTTCTTGTTGGCAACAGGTTTGCCCTTTCCTTTTCCCTTTCCCTTTCCCTTGCCTTGATTGCCCTTTTTCTTGGTGTTAGGTTTTTTTACTTTACCCTACCTGATCATCAGCACTGGTGCAGTCTTGCTAGGTATACTGACCTCAGCAGTTTTGAGCATCTGATGCAACTCTGCAAGTGTCTTCTCCATCCCATTCATATTGTAGTTCATAATGAACTGATTATACAACTTCGGAAATGAGTTGAGGATAATATCCCCAGCCAACTCATCACTCAAGGGGGATTCCAGACTAGCCAAGTGATCAATATATGCCTTCATCTTTAGCACATGAGCGCTAACTGATGTACCCTTTTGCATACGAGTGGTTATGAGTAATCACATCACATCAAACCTCTCATGACGAGCCTTCTGTTGGAACATTTCCACCAGGTGCGCATTTATCTCGTATGCCAACATCTCATCCATGGTCCTTTGTAGTTCAGGGATCACGGATGCCAACATCAGACATGAGACTTTCATAGAGTCATCAAAGTGCTTAGCATAGTTTCTGTAAGCAACAGTTTGTTGGTTGATTGTCACACCAGGCCAATGGCAGAAACACGTGGCGCAACGCTCGAAAGCATATTAAAGTCAAGATTAACACCAACTATATTTAATTAGAAAATACCAATTTATTAGGATGTCGAAAATGAGTATCTCGTTACAATATTGCACAAAACATTACATAAAACAATGAACATTAAGTTTCAATGTGGGGTATTTCCGTTTATGTTCCAACCCGATGGTAACAATAGATGAAACCCCGACCAGTATCCGACATAGTGATGTACAAACCGGTTTTTTTTTAAAACCGGTCCGGTTTGTAAACCGGTTCGGGTTCTGAAGGTGAAAAAAAAATCGTTTTTTTTTTCAAACCGGTTTGAAAACCGGTCCGGTTTTCAGACCCAAGATGAACCATTATTCCAAACCGGTTGGAACCGGGTTGGAAACCGGTTTCTGGAAAAACCGGAAAAAAAACCGATAAAAAACATGAAAAAAAACCGGTTTTTTTAAAAAAATAGCTGCTGTTTTGCAGCTGCTGTGCAGCAAATTTTTTTTTTTTTTTTGTTTTTTGAACAATTTAAACACTACAAATTCTTATAAACACATTGTAACTTAAAAATACGATTTCATTAACTTAAAAACACGATAAAAAACATCAAAACATAAAGGAATCCGAAGATAAAAAACATCAAAACATCAAAACATCAAGGAATCCGAAAACATAATCTTAAAAAACATAGTCTTAAAAGGAAATAAGTCTTCAAACATAGTCTAATCTTCACCCGAACCGGAGTTGCTTCTTATCCATTCATCCATTTGGGCTTCATATTCGGACATTGGTTCGGTTAAGTCCGCGTTCACCTCGTCCTCGTACACTTCGCCTTCATATTCAAGTTCTCCCTCAAGTGAGCGTATGTTTTGCACCCTCTCCGTCGCATCCAAATAATCCTTCAAGCAAATCGCCATCTCTACCGAAGGTGGAGTTAGTCGCGTCCTACGTATCGAAATGACCCTGCCACTAATAGAGAAAGCGGATTCCGAAGCTACCGTGGAAGCTTGGACGGTTAGTAAATCTCGGGCCATGGCGGCTAAGACCGGAAATTGATTTTCCTTACTTATCTACCAAGCCAACACATCAAAACTTTTAAATTCATCGGGAGTCAAACCTTGTAAATAGTTTTCGGCACCATACCTCCCAAGTTCGCTACTAGGAGTGTTACCTCTAGCATGTTTATTAGATGTGTCCAACAAAGAATTGTATAAATACATGTCCGAATCGTTTACATTTTGAGAAGCTTGTCTCAATTGCGTTTGAATGGACGACATTTGACCATAACGTTCAAAATAAACATCATACATATCCGTAAGATGTTTGTTAAATCTTGCTACCATACCTTGTGAAAAAAGTGGTTCTTTTGTCGTGTTCAACCCCAACTCGTGACAAATATTTTCAATTATATTTTCTACCCCCCCCTATATTGTAACATGGGTTTAAAGCGGATGCACAAGTAAAAACCGGCGGTAATTCCGAAAAATATTTTCTAAATTTTTCCTTCATAGTTGCCGCAATTTCTTTGTATGGACTACCTCTACATTCCATTTCCCCTAATTTTCTAGTCATGTTATATAACTTGTGAAGTGTTATACAACTTGTGGGATAATAAACTCCCGACAAAGCGGTGGTTGAAGCTTTAAAAACTTATAGCATTTCCGAAACAGCTTCAATAACATTCCAATTCAATGGGTGGTATGGTGCCGCTTTTCCCCGACTAACCAAAATTTCATGAAATGCCTTTAAACTACCTTTTTGCAAAACGTGTTTTTCGAACATGTTACAAGTGGAACTCCATCTTGTTGGACAATCCCAATTCGGACCCAAACAAATGCAATTCACACTTTTGCAAAATTTTATATAGTTAGCATGCCTTGTGTTGTTGCTATAAATATCGCGTAACATTCTTCGAAAACCTTCTCTTTGTGTTTCAATAATTTTTAGACCATCTTGAACGGCCAAATTGATTATGTGTGCGACACAACGACTATGAAAAAATACCCCTTCACAAATAGTTTGGTATTTTAATTTTAATTGTGTGATTGCCGCGGTATTATTCGACGCGTTATCAAAAGATATTGATAAAATCTTGTTTTCTAACTTAAACGTTCGAATAACTTTGTCAATCATATTAAAAATATTTGTACCGGTGTGAGGGTAATCAAACAATCGAAACGCAATAGTTCGTTTCATCATTTGCCAAGAAGACGGTTCAATCCAATGGGCCGTTACACAAATATAAGAGTCGGGTGAACCGTGTGGTGCGGACCAAACATCACTTGTTAAGTTAACACCGGTTTCTAAATTTTCAAAATAACTAATTAATTCATTTTTTGCTTGTTTCCATCTTTTTAAACAATCACGTCTAAGAGTAGCACGACTTACATGTGTGTATCTTGGTTGAAGCGTTCGTTGAATAAGCCTCGTCAAACGTGGGTTGTCAAAATGATTGAAAGGCAACGTTTCATGTATGACAAAATTCCCCATTTCTTCGCGAACCGCTTCCAAGTTGTACACAAACAAGTCGCCTTCTTGTGTGATCGAGGCTCCACCTTGAGAATTTTTTTGTTCTTTCAAAATTTTACAATATGGTTTTTCCACATGGTCTCTCAAGGTCGAGTTAGCATCATGTTTAAGCAAAGCCGAACAATATTTGCATCTCGCCTTGTTTGGACCAAAAGTCATAACACACAAATCAAAGTGTTTCCAAACAAGTGGGTTTCTTTTCGTGGGAACCACCTTAACAACCGTGGCTTGGGATGAAGAAGCACCAACTTCGTGCGAACCGGTTTGGCTTTTAGGAGTTGGTGGTTGTGAAGATGCCATTTTTCTTAGAAAGTAGAGATTAATTTGTGAGAAAGTAGATGAAGAATGCAAGATTAGAGAGTGTTTTTGATGGTGTGATTGATCCTAAACATTAAGGGGTATTTATAGTATGATTGTGGGTCAAAAATACCAAAAAAAAACCAAAAAAACGGCTCTATTTTGGCTCCAACGGCTATATAGCCGTTTTCCAACGTTCAGAAACCGGTTTTCAAACCGGTTTTTTTTTCGGGTTTTACAAGAACCGGTTTTCAAACCGGGTTTTATTTCAAACCGGTTTTTAAACCGGTTTTTAAACAGAACCGGGTTTCAACCCGGTCTACGATCCAGAAACCAAAACCTATTCAAAACCGGGCTGTGGGGTCGGGTTGGGACCGGTTTTTTTTAAAAACCGGTTTTTTTCAAACCGGTTTACCGGTTTTTTTTTTCGGGCCGGGTGGAAAAACCGGTTTTTTTGTCCATGTCTAATCCGACATCCCGAATTCCACCGCACTAGCCCCATATCTATTCAGCACTTAGTTACCTGAAAGATATGTTTAAAAAGACGTCAATATATAAAATATTGGTGAGTTCACAGGTTTTAGTTTCATAACAATAACATTTTTACACCCTGTGTAGAACCAGCACAATTTGTGGCCTTTGTAAGGAGTAGCTAGCTCCTACAAAACTATGATGATGAGCAATCCCTTGAGCCCATAACCAAACCAAGACTAAAAAGTATGCCCCGCGATCACCAGTTGTTTCTCGGCAAATAACAACTTAGTTCAGAATACGTGCACCCCAGGCATACGCCGATGCATAATCGACGCTATCGATTAGGGATGGGCCTTGTCAGGCACCAATAGTACTATCCAAATATTCCTTCGGTTTCATTTCCCTGAATTAATGGTTACAGTAGCGAGGACTCAACCCCGAGTGGCGAACACATAACAAAAATCAAGTACTCATCATGCCACTCATCACATTTTAACCTTTGAAAACATTTCAATATGTGACAACATTTGACAAACATATCTTTCCCCCAATTAAAACAGTAAAATGGGGCCGTGAAACTCACCTGAAGTATAGCGTGCAATCGAATAGCAGAGAATAGCAAGTCCGAGGTCAAGCACCTACGAACGTCCTAGTGCGTGTAAGTCACTAAGCATATAGCGGGTGTTTTTCCGCAAGTTGTACACCCAACTCCCAACACCACTATTTACATATAATCCCCGTTTAATTAAACATATGTCCTAGGTCCGTTGGTGATGGATTACCCTCGTTACAAGTTACACTTATACTTCCATGAATATTAATTAACTTGTATAATATTGTTCTCGACTCAACTCACTTGACGTATAATTATTTTCTCATTAAATAATTATACTAAGATCTTGTCGATCGATATAATATTTTTAACACTCGACTCAACTCACTTTACCGTATATTTACTTTCCCATTAAATAAATATACTAGGGTCTTGTCGACTCGACATAACGTTTTCCACACTTGACTCGACTCACTTTACCGTATATTTACTTTCCCATTAAATAAATATACTAAGATCTCGTCGATTCGATAATATATATTTTCTTGTCAAGTCCATACACTTGTTTTAAACGTTTAATCGTTAGATTATTTACGTTATTTTTCTCCCACGAATAAATTTCCAACACTTAGGAGAGTGTTATGTATTTTCACCCAATTTATATATTTTAAGTCCTTTAAAATATATGTTTTCATTTTCTCATTAGACGTAATAATACAAAAACTTATTTGTTCGTTTTTACGTCTTAGTCCGTTAACACGTCCAAATCCGATTACTTAACATATATATATATATATATATATATATATGTATAGGGTTAGGATATTTTGGAAACCCATCCTTATTCGGTAAACTCTGGAAACTCTGACTTCCCAATATTTTTTTTTTGAAAAAAATAGGGCAAGTAATATACATGATTTTAAGCATTTTGGGCCAAAAAATTTAAAAAGCGCCGAGTAGTTTTTTTTTTAAAATAAATAAAATTTTGACTAACACATGTTAAGCGCTAATAACAGGTGTTAACCATGTGTTAACTATATGTAAACAGTAGACGTTTTTTATTTTTTTTAAAAAAAAAACCGTTCGGCGCTTTTTCGATTTTTTTGGCTCAAAATGCTTAAAAAAATGTATGTTACATGCCCAAAAATTTTCATAAAAAAAAGTCGGGAAGTTAGAGTTTCCAAAGTTTACCATATAACAAGGGTTTTCTCTATATACTTCCACTATATATATATTGTCAATTTTCCCAAGTTCCAACGATATATGTATTCTTGAAATTAATCACCTTTTAATTCCTACATATTTACTTGGAAATTTATAAATACATTTGTATTTTTAATACCAAGACTTGGTTACTTATATATAAAAATGCTCCAACACTTTTATATTCCCATTTATATAAAAGTGTTCATTTTTATATAAGTTTCTACCAAGTTTTTAATTTATCTAACATTTTTATAAAAACATTTGTTTTTATACATTTCCACATGTTAGAAAATCTATATTTTTATAAAACTCCACTTTATAAAAATACATTTTTATATAAGATATATATATATATATATATATATGTATATTTGCTATTATTTACAATATTAACCTTGGAAAGTTATCATTTTACACTTTTGACACCAAACTTTCCAAAGTTATATTTTTAGATACAAGTTTCTAAAAATATAAATTTAAGTCCCTCAACTTTTAAAGTTACTAAAATATTCCTTTAACTTATAAAAGTTACATTTTTCTATTCAATCTTTCAAGATTAACAATTTTCCACTAAACTAGTGGACTTTATTTGATCATCTTTGTCATGTTAGTTTATTTTTTTGTTCCAACACCTTTAATAGTCTATAATCATCTCATTAAGGATACTAATAGGTGTACTTAGTGTATTTTTCCTATATGTCCAATTTACATTTTTCAAGTGTGTAGACTTTGAAGATGTAAAGTTTATGTAACTTATTTTCTAACCGCATCAACACCATTTATAGTCTTAGATGATTATTTTATGAAGATTTAAACCACCTTTAAGTTTATCCAAGTTCTATTAACAACTATGTTTAGATCACCATTTTCCTTAATTCTTTGTGAACTTTATAAAACTACAAGAATAATACATATCCATCACCAAAATTTCGGCCCTTAATACACACTTATAACACCATTTTAGTCTTAAAAAGTATATGTTTTATCATGAAAAATTCCATCAAGTTAACCCATTGTACAACTTGCTTTCTAGATACAAACATAAACTTTTAAAGACAAGAACAAGATCAAGAATACTTACAACTAGCACAAGGCTAGGGAAGCTAGAAATACTTGATTTTGATGGGGTTTAGTGTGTTCTTCCTAAATGGTTAAGCTCCAAGCTTGAAACACACATTTGGGGTTTGGAAAATGGAAGCTTATGGATGATTTTGGAGTGTTAAAACTTGAAAAATGGATGTGTGTATATGTGTGTAAGTTCACGGCAATAAGGGAGGAAGAAGAAGAGATTTTTCTTTTGTGTGGTGATCAAATGTGGAGCTCATGTCCTTATAAATCCACACATGATCTTCCAAGATTCATAATATCCCACACTATCTAATATTAGATCTTGAAATCTCTTATAACATGAAAGTATGTACTAGATGATCTTGCATAGATTTTTGATGGGTGTTTGGCCGATTTTATCAAAGGAACATGGAGGATTTTATGAAATCTTTCAAGTACTCATAATATTATACAAGATATTATCAAATCAATACCATATCTCTTTTGATATATCTTAGATTTCTATAGATTGTTTAGTACAAAAGAAATGGATTTTGAGCATGGTAGAGGTTGGGCCGGTTTTGGGGGTGGGTTTAGTGGGGTCCACAACATAAAACATTTGCTAAATAATAAGTTATACTTCACACTTAGCGTTCGGGTTTCGTTCGGGTATTAATCGGATTTTATTTATGCGTTATTCGGACATTAATCGGATTTTATTTATGCATTTGCCGGATGTTACATTCTCCCCCCGTTAAGAGAATTCCGTCCCGGAATTCAATTCAAGCTATCCATCACAATAGTATCCTTGAACAGGGCGGAGTGTTTGCGCTTCACAAGATCTCCTTTTTCCTGATCCTAAGTGAACTCAGGTTCTCGCTGGGTTCACGCTTAGCGCTCTATCAACACAATATCATGGTCCAACTACGACTAAGCTCTTGGACATCCCAATTGGGCACATCTATCGATTTTCCGAAATAGTAGAGCATAAAGTCAGTCGGACTTCCGTCGGTCGAGGAATTGACAACGCTTCCCCAGGCCAGACTTGCGGATTCATCAAGAGTCCCACTAAGCTCTTGCGATAGTTCAAGCTTATTCATCACAAGACCAATTCCGATCGATATCTCTGTCCACAGAGTATCAAGAATTTGGCCTACTACGATTTCCACGCTTATCGACACCCTCACAGAGTATAAATATCAGTGAAAACCTATTACTAGTTCGAAGTTCTTAAGGCCTATGCCTTGTCCGTATGACTTCTTAATAGGTTCGCATCTCATCCAAGCGGTCTTTAATCTACAAGATTTACCGGCCATCACTCGAATAACTCAAACCAGATTATGTGTCTATCTCCGTCTGTCATTAGACGTACTAGAGATGTATACGTATGCCCTCCCAATGGCTTTGAGCAGTATGCCCCGGACGCTAGGATGATAATTCCTATTACATAGGAAATTCTGGCGATGGAGCACACGAACTCGATGTGCCATGGACATCAATCGTGACAACACGGAACAATTCCGTCAAGTACATTCAAATTTTCCAAGAATGACAAGCCATACTCATCTCAAATCGAGTATCCCATGCTTGTGTACAAGGTTTGTTGAACTTGAGGTAGAATGACTACTACAGTCCGATATAATGGAAGTCGGCAATCCAGTGTCTAGCCATGACTCTACAAGAGTATAGGTAGCTATCCATATGCCTCATCTCGGAGCTACGGATGAGTATGGAGTGAGAGGGTTCCAAACAACAATCAATCATCACTTGGGTCACACCCGACCACGGGACACCTCGGGTGTCATGGTGATGTCAAACAGGTGATCTTACTGTACCACATAATGGTCATAAAAGTCCCCTTGGAAACCTCGTCGGGTATTCCATTTTATTTATCCTTCGGCTCGACTCACTTTACCGTATATTTACCTCCCCATTAAGATAAATATACTAGGTTCTTGTCGACCAAACAACTACATTCAAAATGGGACTTTATTTCCGTGGAATCCTCTAGGTACTGAATTGCTACTTTCCACCTGAGCAATTGTGGTTAATGGTACTAGGACGCCTAGTATGGACTGATGGAGGTCAAAAGCTTTTGCGTCGCTTTCACCCCTGAGTTCCCTAACAGTAAGCGGTGTATATACGACACACCGGTCATGTAGTTCCATAATCCTCGAGAATTACCCTTAAACATAGCCTAGTTTAAGTGTTGGTTGGTTAATTAGGCTCTTGTTGGGTGAATTTATAAGTTATACGCATACCGGGTGCGGTACGCACACTTTATTCGTTACCGGGAGATTTGTATGTAAAGTTTTCACTTATGGTTTTGGAGTTCCAAAACACATTATATTTCGTGAAAATACCCCTTTATTTTATATCCTGGGTGTCCGGGATCCTTTTCGTTTATTTAATTTTTACCGGGTAATCACCAACGTCCGTTCCGGACAAGTTTATTCGCACGCGACTTCGTCGTGCTTCAACATTAACATGTGCATCCCTATGCATCTTATGGGGAATTCGCTATTCTCTAAGGCTAAATCAATCCAATTAATTTAAATATGCACTTAAACCGTTAATTACATATACTAATTACGTACGGAAACATATCGATTTTTGCCGGATGTTACATTGATGGGTTCATCAGGTACTGGCATTTCAAGAACATACAAATTGTTCTCCGCCTTGAGAACAATTATCAAGTTGCGGTGCCAGTCCATGAAGTTGGAGTGGTTCGGTTTGTCCTTCTCTAAGATGGACTTGAGAGAGAATTGGGAAGCGAAATTCTTTTCAGATGACATCTACAAAGTTCAAAATTAATTTATTAGTATTTTATGGTTTTAAATGTCCTAATTATTTTATGAGCCAAAAGCAAAAATTAATTAGGATGAGACCCCGATTCATCAAGACACAGTGAACTGGCTTAGCACTATCCACTGGTATGATTAGGTAGGTAAACAACGATTGTTAATTGTGTCCACTTCACAACTCTCCATTTGGGGTTATCGCTTAAAAGCGATGTATGTTTAACCCCAACTATGCCCACTTGATGAACAAGTGATGTTTGGTCCTTTACTGTTAACTGTAACACCAGCCTATGTTACACAGAAAATGCGATGATTATTCTTTCACAATCAACGCCCAGATGCAGGGTTCAACACTAACATTTTGGGTTCGATTTAAAATGAAGTGTTAACTCATTAAGGGTGGCATAAAACATCAATTTAAAATTGGGATTTATTTTAATATTTACCTTAAATATTTTGAATAATTCGTAGCATGATGCGAGTTACACAACAGTTTATTAAATCCAATTTTATATAATTCGTGATAATTGAAAGTCCTTTCAACACTCGACACGGTATAGTTTTAAATACCCTATTAAACGAATCGAGCCCCTAATAGATCGCCCATTTCGTTTTAGCCAAAAACAAAACGAACTAGTCTAAAAGGTTTCAAAACCGATTTGATAACTCCCACTTGACTCGAGATCTCTATTTTCATGGAACCTGTTCGCCTTTTTATCTTCATCCTGATCTTGTACTTGTAGGATTACAAAAATAAATTTGAAAATACAATAAAAACAAATCTATTTTAATCCTATCTATTACACCGGATCCAATATTCGTAATAAAAATACAAATCAATAAAAAATAAAACATCACAAACACAACCATGACAAGGGTCAAATACCTAGGGCTCGATTCACATCACAATCCATGAACAACTAAAAGCTTTTGATCTTTTGTCAAAATAAACAATTTTTGACAAATAAAACATAGATCAAATTAAATTATAACTTTACCATCTATACGCGCGTAACCGTGGCTCTGATACCACTGTTGGGAATCATGGTATCAAATACGAAGCGGAAACGGTTTATATTTATTAATAAAATCGATTATGTACAATATATAATATGAGCCAATTTATATATATAAATATATATTTAATTTTATTAATCCGATTAATAAAACATTCCCAATTAGGATCTTAGTTAAACGCGTATAAACAAATAAATAATATTAACAACCATAGGGGGTTTAGTAATCAACCTTTGACGACTACACTGGAATTGTAACACTCGGGTTACAATGAATCCTTCCTAGAAGGAATTGAAGTTCACAACCGAGCACGAGCCAACCGAGAGCAACAACTTGCACTAGAGGAAGGCGACAACGGTGGCCGAATAGAAGCAACCGGGCGACGGCGGTTCTAGGGCCGGCCAACTCTTGGAGAGGAAGGGGGTTGTTTTGTTAAAAGGCGTGATTAGGGTTTGCACCTTAATCCCTTTTTTATAAAACAAGAACTTACATTAAGCCCCCTTTGATTATATATTTATAATCCTCTTAATATTAATCTAATTAATATCAAGTCCCTCGAGTCCAAAACATTTATTATTTCACAAAATAAAAATATACCGACTCGTGAACTTATCTGATTCGTATACCAACGTGTAACTCTTCGGATCGTACCGGGTCGAGTTACGTTGACCTCAACTTTAATTACATCGGACATACTATATATCCAACATTAATAACTTAATGGTGCCATTAAAAGTAATTACTTTATAATTGTATTTTTATGTGAACCAGACAATTGGCTATAGTAATCATACCACCGTCACTGTTAAAACTGTGGCAACCTCCGATCAAACATCCCTTATTGCTTTGTACTCGTGTATCGTCCTAAACCCTACTAGCCGCCAACACCGTCGATGGGTTCCCAAGCTTCAGATTGTGAGGGGAGAAGTGGTTCCCAGGTGGGCGTCACTGGCCGTATTAGGATCTCTCTCTAATGCTTCTTTCTCTCCGTCTAATGCTTCTCTCTCTTTCTCCAGGCAAAATCTCCGCATCTCCTCTCTATGTGTTTGTGGGTAAGAGACACGTGGCTCTATAAGTATACGCGACCATCACCATCATGTTAGTCCAATCAGATTTTTTTTTTTGAAAGGCAAACAATTTTATTACCAAACCCAATATTTACAAAGATCTTTAATAGCAAGATGCTAAATAGATATACAAGAAATACACCAAGCCTAGTGATCAATTATACATTGAGATAAAAAACGACCCATTTGTTCCAATCCTTCGAAATATGTTTACCACGGTTCGTGACCCAGTTGTATGATAGCGATTTTATTTCACCCAATCCTTGGTCCAGACATGGCCTTTTCCCAGTGAATATCTTCTTGTTCCTTGTTGTCCATATTACCCAAAGTGTTGTTAAGATTATTGCTTTGATAGTCTTTTTCTTCACCTTTCCAATGCCGTTAATGTTGTGCGCGTTGAGGACGTCTTTGAAGCTGAAAGTGATGAAAGGG
Source organism: Ambrosia artemisiifolia (assembly GCA_032199755.1). Classification (NCBI taxonomy): domain Eukaryota; kingdom Viridiplantae; phylum Streptophyta; class Magnoliopsida; order Asterales; family Asteraceae; genus Ambrosia; species Ambrosia artemisiifolia. The sequence continues at coordinate 62,768,709 of CM063519.1, forward strand.
GGAACATTGCACCAACCACAAACCTTCTGCCAGATCTGAGTTGCGAAGAAGCATGCTGTGAAAAGGTGCTCGGCTGTTTCCGGTTGATCGCTGCAAAGGGGACAAAGAGTAGAGGAGGTGATGATTTTTCTGCGGTGTAATCCTTCCAGTGTGGGGATTCGCTCTTGTTCACTCCTCCATGCGAGTAAATTAACTTTCTTCAGCACGAGACTGCACCACTCGAACGGGTAAAAGGGAATGGCAGCAGCAGCCAGGATCTTGCGACAGGAGGCGGTTGAGAAGCCACCAGCGCTATCTGCTGACCATTTCCAGAAATCAGAAGCATTTGAAAGTTGGCAGCCTCGTAGCAGTTCAGTGCAATCTTGTAGTTCCTGAGTGGGAGGTCTCCAATCCAGCAGTCGATCCAGAACCGAATCCCCGACCCGTTTTCAAGCCCCCCTTTAAACAGACCCTCAACCTGAATGTTTACATCATCAAAGTCTTTCCCGACCTTTAGAATTGAGTTCCACACCCCGGTTATAGTTGATTTGATAGGCAAGTACGACCACGCTCTCTCGTTGTGGTGAATGGCATCAATAATTCTTCTCCAAAGGCTACGTGGTTCATTCTTGTAACGCCACCACCACTTAAGAATGAGACTCATATTCATATGTTTCAAGGAGCCTAATCCAATCCCACCTTTGTCTTTCGGGTTAATTACTCTTTCCCAAGCTACCCAAGCCGTCTTACTTTTCTCGTCGGTCCCACCCCAAAAGAAGCGCCTTCTAAGTTTTTCTAATTGCTCAATTACTCCATTAGGCGCTCGGAAAAGGGAGAAATTATATAAGGGGAGGCTATCGAGCACGGCTTTTAATAAGACTACCCGCCCACCAATTGATAAGGTTCCTTCAAAAAACCTGAAATTATAAGATTGCCATCAACTATTCATCAAAGTTTGTAAATTGTAAATTAATATACATGATAACAACAAAAGACCAAAACATCCTTCAAAAAACCAGAAATTATAAGAGTGCCATCAATTATTCATCAAAGTTTGTAAATTAATATCCAGGATAATGTGATCGTTTATGTGATTTATGTCGCGTATTTATAAATCTAGAGCCACCTAGAGTATTAAATCCAACCCATAGCGTCGGCTTAATTATGCCTTATTGTGCCAACTTTCTATTTTCAAACTGACTATACTTTTCTAATCCTCCAACTTTCTATTTTCAAGTTTTGTCCTTACCTTAATTGATAGAGTATTCTTCTTGTTTTTATTAAGTTTTGTCCTTAACTTTCTATTTTTAAGTTTTTTCCTTAGGTTTTGTCTTGACTTTTATTATTATTATTATTATTATTATTATTATTATTATTATTATTATTATTATTTTGTGGAACGGAAATTTTCTGTGTTTCACTATCACACTCTCTAAATTGGAGAGTACCGTTGCCTCACTTTGGCAAGACCATATTATCTTAGCGGGACCCACGTTGAATTCAAAGTTTGGTATGGGCGTTCCCCGGAAAACTATACCGCCGGCCGCCACTTGACAGTTGTTGTGGTTTTGAAAGAGTATATATTCTACTATATCAAGTTTTGTCTAATTTAAAGTTTTGTCTTTAAGTTGAATTGACCCTGTAAAAGTGGTATGCGTTTAGATATTTGAAAGTATAAGGTTAAATGGTATTTATTTGTAATAAATTGTTTTTTCTTCTAGTAATAATTTCATTTTTTAAACTTGTCAAGTTACATCAAAATAGAAGGTAGACGGGAAACAAGCTGCGCCACCACCCTTTTCTGAATTGCAAATCTTAATACATAACACTGCCTCCTGGAAATAAACTATTGCTGTGGATAACCCGTTCGAAAACTACAAGCTATCCGGTCCAACAATTACTTAGGAGCTATGTCTATGACTATATATCGTATTCGAGGTTGGGTAGAGCTAGCTACGAAGGTTGATTTGTAATTCCATGCCAACTTTAATGTTAATTACTTTATTCTCCTTGTGCACCTTATAATCTTTTGCTATATAAGTGCGTACTTTTGATACTGCATTTACCTTAGGAAAAATGGGGAAAAATCTGTGTACTTGATCGTGTAAGCTAGGCGATTATCTTCTTAACCAGACCACCATATCCTTAATATTATATCATACTTTTGTATGATCGAAGCTTCACATCCAATAATAAAATTAAGTTCTAAGGTATGATTTAATTTCTTATTTTTTACATATATATACACGTATTAATAGATATTGTCAACATTATTCAGTTATCAATTGTTGTAGGTATGAATCACACGCGCTTAAACTACAAACCCGTTTCCTCCTATCAGAATATGGTATTGTTATTTTTCTGTTTTAGCGATCTATTATCATTTTCTGTTATTATAATATTTTTATACACATATTGATATATTAAATAGTTATCTTTTGGTTATTAACTTTTCTTTTTATTTTATCATAATCACACAACCTGAAAGAGTTATCTCAAGTACTCATGTTTTGGGAGAACTACGAGAACACAATTAAAACCAATTCAGATTCAAAATTTCTATTTACACTTATTATTATTAGTAAAATACAACATCAAAAATCAAATTTACACGTTTAAATTTAAACGTATGCAAAACAAGGTTACATTCACCTGAAGAGACCAGGCGTATGAGAATGAGTTGTACGGCTCCATTCACCTGGAGATGGACCAAGCATATGAGTCTCATTCGCCTGAAGTGACCAGGCGAATGAGAAGATAAGGCAGTTTCATGTGTGAGAATTTTTAGTTTTCGGATGTTTTGACCAATATGTGAAAGGGGAGGTCATGCCGGATCTCCCTAGGGCCTTAGACGATATGATCTCTTTTGGTATTGTAACATTTCATGTAATGAAAGCTGTGTCGATTGAAAGTTTATGTCGTGTCACAAACTTCTATCTACGAACCAAGCTATGTTTGTTCATGTATCGATCCAATCATGACTTTACAATAATATTAGTTCACATAGTTTAGTCAAATTTCCTTTCTGATTTGTTCGTTTATCGATCTGAATCACAACTTTACAATAATCCTATTTACTAATATTAGTTTCACATAGTTCAATCAAATTACTTTTATGAAATTGTGAATAACTATTGAGATGTTAACATTCTTTTGTATGTTAGTTAAATAAGTATAAATATTATTATATTCTATTAATTATCTTTGATTTATGATAAATGATTATTACCAGACAAACTAATATTAAAAGTTATTAGGACAGAATCAAAACTCATATTGATAAAACGTTTGAAGGCAAAGCTTTAAGGATTAGTCGCTTTAAAACTGGGTATCTTTACTATGATTTCAGTAATGCAGGCTAGGATGAGGATACCGGAATCACCAATGAAGGGCAGGTAGTTCCAGAGGTGGCTAAATTCAAGTATTTAGGTTCATTTGTATAAAGGGATAGGGAGAAAGATAGTGACATAGCGTACCGCGTTCAGGTTGGATGATGTAAGTGGATAGGTGTCACTGGGGTATCGCAAGATCAGGCCTGCTGTGTAATACAAAATATCTTGCTAGGCCATTAAGAAGATACATGTGCGTAAGTAGGATGTAGCGGAGATGAGGATGTTGAGGTGGATGTGTAGGCACACTAGGTTAGACATGATAAGAAATGAGATTGAAAATAGCTAATATATCAGATAAGATACGTGAGTGGATATTGAGATGGTTTGGGCATGTCAAGAGGAGACATGTGACAAAAACAATTAGAACAATAGTAAATCTCATTGTTAAGGGGAGGAGTAGAGGCATGACGGAACTTACTTAGGAGGAGTGATTTATAAATGACCTGTTAGATGTAGGGTTAATTTAAGGACTTTTAGGGGTTGCTATCATGTATTACTGTCTTGTCTTAGGGCTTAGCTTTTTTAGTTTTGTTTCGGTGACTTCTGTAACTTATCACTTGCATGTGTGTTGATATGATGTATTGCTTATTTTTATTAGTGTGTTCATGTTTATTTTTTATATTTAGTTATGTGCTTTTATGTGTTTCCTAACTCTTATATATGGTTATCTTTGGAGCCGGGGGTCTTGCTAGAAATAGCCTCTTTATCCCTTGGGATAGAGGTAAGGTGTGCCTACATCCCACCCCCGTAGACTCTACTAAAATTTTTTATAGCTATGGATGAGATTATGCTCAGTAAGGTGGTGGTGGTGATTGTTGTCATAGCAATTGTCTACAAAATCCATCCATGAGATTCTTTCTCCAGAAGTACAAATTTTTTATTCTATATACAGATTTGGTGATGCTAATACATGCAGGTGGCTACCTACAACCTGAACAATATGTTTATGATCAACAAGTCCAATAGTATCAGCCTTCACACTTCATGGAAAAAGGGTTGTTGCATTAAGGTCCGATGTGAGAGCTGGCCAACTCATCAATCTACATTGGAAGTGGAAGGTGTGGTTCGGTCAACAGCAAATTATGTTCCTTTATCACCTATTAGCTTCTTGGAGCGAGCTGCCCAAGTTTACAGAGACCGGGTCTCCGTGGTTTATGGACCCAATATCAAGTACACATGGGAACAAACCCATCGTCGTTGTCTTAACCTTGCATATGCTCTCTATCGGTTGGGTGTTTCTCTTGGTGACGTTGTGAGTCTAGTTAACAAAATCTTATTCTTTACAAAACTTATGTTTTTAAACATGTGTTGGAACTGATCAATGCAGGTAGCCACACTAGCACCAAACATCCCTGCCATGGTAGAACTTCATTTTGCGATTCCTATGGCTGGAGCCATTATCTGCCCTCTTAACACACGCCTCGATTCCAACATGCTCGCAACCATTCTCCAACATTCGGAAGCCAAGGTCCTCTTTGTTGACTACCAGCTACTTCAACTTGCCAAGGAGGCCATCCATCTTATTCTAAAAGAATCAAGATCCACGCCTCTTCTTGTCATAATACCTGAACCCGACGCTATGTGTGAATATGAATACGAATATGAATACGAGAGTCTTGTGGAGAGTGGGGCTGAGGCAGCAAGTGGCTTTTCTGTAATTCGACCGCATAATGAATGTGATCCTATTAGTTTAAACTACACATCGGGAACCACATCAAAGCCAAAAGGGGTTGTCTATAGTCACCGGGGCGCTTATCTTAACGCGCTATCATGTGTCTTCATCCACTCTATGGGAGAGATGCCTACATACCTTTGGACGGTGCCTATGTTCCACTGCAACGGATGGTGCTTGTCCTGGGGGGTTGCACTAGTTGGCGGGACCAATGTTTGTCTACGACGTGTTGACCCTGAACATATCTTTGACAATATAGTCTTTCATAAGGTCACACATATGGGCGGAGCTCCCACCGTCTTGAACATGATTGCAAATGCTCATCGGAAGCTTCCACACAAGGTTGAGATCATGACTGCTGGCGCACCCCCGCCTGCTACAGTTATTTCCAAGATAGAGGAGTTGGGGTTCCATGTATCTCACGCTTACGGCCTCACTGAAACGTATGGGCTAGGAACATGGTGTCTATGGAAACCCGAGTGGGATTTGTTGGCAGTTGAAGAAAAAGGAAGATTGAAAGCACGACAAGGAGTGAAACACTTTGGGTTGGAGGACGTGGATGTAAAAGATCCAGTTACAATGGAGAGCGTAAAACATGATGGAAAATCAATTGGGGAGATCATGATGAGGGGCAATACAGTCATGAGCGGGTATTTGAAGGATCCTAAGGCAACCAAAGAGGCTTTTGCAGGAGGGTGGTTCAGAAGCGGGGATCTTGGGGTGAGGCATGAAGACGGGTATATAGAGGTCAAAGACCGCCTCAAAGACATTGTAATATCCGGGGGTGAGAATATATCCACCATCGAGGTGGAATCTGTGATTTACACCCATGAAGGGGTTCTTGAAGTGGCGGTTGTGGGGCGCCCGGATGACCACTGGGGACAAACACCATGTGCCTTTGTCAAGTTGAAACAAGGTGTTAAGGTTGATGCTCAACAAATTATTGACTACTGTCGGGATCATATGCCACATTATATGGCGCCTCGGACTGTAATATTTCAAGATTTGCCACGAAATTCAACTGGTAAGATAGAGAAGTCTGTGTTGAGGGACAAGGCAAAACAACTATGATATATAATTCGTGTGATGACTTTTTATTGAATAAGTGTTTTTATCACATTTGGTGAGTATTTATTTATTATAGAGAGAATTACTATTTGCGTCTCTGTGTTATAGTGGTTTTAACTACTTGAATCCAAAGTTGAAAACTTTAACTACTTGCGTCCCTAAACTGAAATTAACTAACACCTTGAGTCCAAATTTCTAACTCTGTTAACTATTTGCGTCCTTGTGTTATAGTGGTTTTAGCTAACAGAGTTAGAATTTGGACTCAAGGTGTTAATTAATTTCAGTTTAGGGAAGCAAGTAGTTAAAGTTTTCAACTTTGGATTCAAGTAGTTAAAACCACTATAACACAGGGACGCAAATAGTAATTCTCTCTTTATTATATTTGGTGAGTGAAGATGGATATTCAAATTTTAAAAAGATTCAGTTACTTGTAAGGACATATGAAGTCACTTGGGTCCTGCATTTGTTTGGGATGCTAGCAATTTCAGGTCCATTGACTCGAGCATATAAATAATCTTTATGTTATTTCCGTATATAAAATTGGTCCATCTATGGGAATGTTGAGAAGCATTGCAAATCATCAAAATGCAAAGCTGCATACAATGTCACAACTCTCTAACCGTCTACCTTTGGCTTAATTAATGGTCATCATGTCATATTTTACTTCAAAACTAATATAATGCCAAGTTGCCAACAATCAAAGATGTTTTGCAAAGAATGGTCAATGATGATAAAATAACATTTTCAACGCCTTTTGCTTTTCACACCATGGTCCGAATTGAGAACAATTACCTGATGATGGAGCCGCCGATGGCGAATTTGATTCATGTTGCAAGAATATTACATCGCTAGTTTTAGACAAACCAATCATTGTGGTGGAAGACCGATCAATTTAAGATACGGTTTGTAGACTATTAGGGAGGGAGACTTTCAAATGAGCCGTAGATCTAGGTGAGCATCACATTATTCACATAGCGTACAAGCCACCGAAACATTCTTTTCTGATTGGCGACACACACCTCACTAAAATCTACTCCTAAAATCCACCAATCACACACTTTGTGAGACTTAAACCCGTAGTGCTTTAGTGGAGATAAACACCTTGTACCACTAGGCCAATAGGCCATTGGCACCAAAACAATTAAATGTTAAGTTCATAGACTTCATGACCGAAGTGCTCAACAATTACAAACGATCAGTGAATATGGTCAAGAGGGTTCAAATAGCAAATAATCAGCAATGATGATGTGAAAGACTTGGATGGAATGTGAAAATTGCACAAAAATGGAACATCCGTTTCTAAAGAAGCCAATGCTAGCGCATAGTTGCCACGAGTGTTAGAAGAATAAATTAGTAAACTTGATTTTTATCTTATGTTATGTAAATATAAACATATGTTAGATTATTATATCCTAAGTCTAGTTAAATTAGAAACCGGATATGTGACACACCGGTTCATAGAAACAATATATCCTAAGTATGCAATCATGTAATCGTCGCGTCTGTTCATCATGGTGCCGGTTCAGAAACTATTTAAAGGACCGAAGCACTTCATTTGTATATAAGAAAGTCTATGTTAAATAACTAACTTTCAAACTACTCTCTTTCCCTCCAAATCTGTAACTACCCATCGCCCCACATACATAAAGCGCCACTGCAGAATTTCGTTGCAGAATCAAAGACAGACCTGTGCAGAATTTTGTCAATCACTAACTTGGCATCAGAGCCCGATCAAAAGAAGATTTACGGTATGTTCGATTACGAAGAGAAGTCCGATGATGTTCCCAAAGACAAAGGCAAGCGGCCGATGTCTCCATATAGTGAAGATGATCGTGTGGATCAAATTGTTCTCGATAAGAAGATCGCAGAATTCAAGAAGGAGTGTATGGACCCTTCGAACATCAACTTCTCCAAATTTCACATCGGATCAGGCCCAAAGACGCGTATAGAAAGGAAGAAATATGCGCAAAAGGAGTACAACAATCAAATAAAAGATGCCCCCGAATACCCACACGCGATGTGTTGCGGTAAATGTAAAGAACCCTTCCACTATAGAAAAAATTGCCCAAAGAAGATGGGTAAAACAGAATTCATGGTAAAAGGAACGGAAGGAAAAGGATGGGATGATGTTTGGTACGCAAGTTTAACAAGAAAAGAACATGGTTGTGGTTTCAAAGACCAATTCGCCATATTCACAAAATCATTTGGAGTAGAAGGCCAACCAAGCGGATATAGGAGGGAGTATTTTAGAGGAAGAGGATCGGTAATCATCACAAGTGGAGGGCAAGTTCACAAGATCAAGAAGGTATACTATGTCCCTACACTTAGAAAAAATGTGCTAAGTATAGAAAGATTAAATCAAGAAGGCCTAGAAGTAGAATTCGATGGTGACACTTGTCACATACATCGACCGATCCTACAAGAGAAAAGAAAGTTGATTCTATGCCGAATTTGTGATAGTGAAAGTCACTTCACATTTAAATGCCCCGAAAGGAAAAATATTGTTAAAAAAGATGGAAATGGACCGCTAGAAAGGTTCTCAACCAAACGGGTCAGATTTGAAGGCATAAAAGAATCACTAAGTGTTGAAGATAAAGAAAGGGCTCACATGTTCAAACAATTTCAAGAATTCTCTATTGATAAGGACAATTATGAAGGCAATATGGAGAAAGGTCCTATCATGTACCCAACCAATGGTTCGCGCATACAAGATTGCTTAGTTTTCATGGATATGCTCCATGTTACAACAACGGTTGAAAGGTACAAACGCAAGTTCGAATTAGAATTTGAAAAGATTGTAAAATGGTTCATGCAAGATTTCTTGAAAATAAGAATTGAAGCCCCTATGCCACCACGAGACACGACCGGTTATCCGATTAGTCTTTTGGACTTATATACAAAAGTTCAAGTGTTTGGTGGATATGAGAAAGTCACTAAAGATGAAAATTGGGCAATTGTTGCAATGAGTATGGGATATGGAAGAGGGCTGCCTAGTCTCGCAAAGAAGGAAGAGATCGCAACAACACTTCGGCTTGTTTTTATTCGATATCTAGAGATGATGGAGTGGTACCATCTCAAATACAAAGGCCGCGAGTTGGTTGTTGAATTCAACAATGAAGAAGGTAGCACAAGTGAAGGCAACAAATGGAAGGATGAAGATATGCCGCCCAAGAAGAGGAGCCGATCATCATCAAGTGACGAATGAAGAAAAAAAGGTTGAAGAAAAATCAAGTTTAAGGGGGAGATTGTTAGAAGAATAAATTAGTAAACTTGATTTTTATCTTATGTTATGTAAATATAAACATATGTTAGATTATTATATCCTAAGTCTAGTTAAATTAGAAACCGGATATGTGACACACCGGTTCATAGAAACAATATATCCTAAGTATGCAATCATGTAATCGTCGCGTCTGTTCATCATGGTGCCGGTTCAGAAACTATTTAAAGGACCGAAGCACTTCATTTGTATATAAGAAAGTCTATGTTAAATAACTAACTTTCAAACTACTCTCTTTCCCTCCAAATCTGTAACTACCCATCGCCCCACATACATAAAGCGCCACTGCAGAATTTCGTTGCAGAATCAAAGTCAGACCTGTGCAGAATTTTGTCAATCACTAACAACGAGAACAGAGTTTACTTATGGTCTTTCTTTAAACTTTCCTAGTTCTATAAGCACGAGTCGAATACAAGTCGTTGTTGGGTAGTTTAAGGATTGTTGTCAAAATGGGAATTAAACACATCAAGGTGCGTGTTGATTTGATGCAATAGCCATAGTTCAAAGAATGTGAGCTTCAAACCATTTCGCGCATGAGACAGGGAGAAATACTTATATATAAAACAATATGGTCCAACTGTCCATCACATGTAACTTGGCAACTTTGACCAAGCCACCGATGGAGCGCACATCATGCAGCTCGACACATTCCAAACCATGAAATGCTCGGACCTATGTTGATCAAGATTTTTTGAACAAGGGTTGAGTGGCAACTATAAACAACACATGGACCATAGTTCCAAAGAGCAGGACCATGAACCAATTCCACCGATGAGCGCCCTGACTGTTACTTAACCGTAGAGTTTTAATTAGAAAAAAAAAAAACAATTTATGCACGCATGTTTCTCGTTATTAAAAGAAGAAGAAAAAAAAAGCATAAATCATATATTGATTAACTTAACAAAAAAACAATGTAGAAGCAAAGAAGGGTGGTTAATTTAGATATTAGAATCTCCTCCTAGACATTGAGGCAGGAGGATTACCCTCAAACAAAGTCTCAATGAGAGCCTCAATATCTTCAGGTTGATATTTTATATACCTGTCCATGTTTCTCCCAGCCTCAAATTGGTGTCTATATCTCCCTAAAAATGACCTGTATGCCGGCATCACCACTGCCGATATTGACGCCCTAAGCTCCGATTGCAACTGCTCGTCGCTAACCACCCATGGGCCCTGCGTCTTGTGTATCTCGTCGAACATAGTGTTGAAATTCTTGAGCCGCTCTTTCAACACATTTTTATTCACCTTTCCGTTTACTTGTATCCCTTCTTGTGATATGCATTGCAACAACCTGGCCCATGTTTCTCTTTGGTAACTCTTGTGGTACTGTCGAACCTCGGATGACCTTCGTCGGCACCAGTTATCCCCCATCATCTTTTTTATCTCGCTTGATCCTTTTACCTTTTGCAATATGTACCTTCCATTGTTCATTAGGAAAACGTTGCGTAACGAAGGGTCTTTGTACAAGGTTGATTTAACCGCAAGATTAGCATCCAGAAGGCTCATCACCGACGCTACTTGTGCCGCGAGTGGTGACCTCTCCATGTCCATATCCTCGGACGACGACGAAGAATACATCGGTTGGTTGAGTTTTGAGTTTTGTTGAAAAATCTGTTCCAATGTATCTCCATAGTCACATGCATATCTCAAGTAGTTTAATACATACCGTGTGAGGGGGTGTACAGCCCCTCCTGGCACAGGAGTTTTCGCCGCGTCCTGTCTAATCGATTTCTCTAAATCACCAAACACATTCACCACTCCCTCGCCTACGCGTTCCATGACCGACGATATTTCCATGTTCAAGTCGTTACATGACTGTTCCTCAGAACTTGAATCATTCATTGCATCTATAAGACCGTGAAGAGCCTCATACATATCAAGAAACTTAAACAACCTTTCCGCCGAACTGTTCATCATTGCAACAGTCGCAGCATACTCAAGTAACGACGTGATCAAACTACGTATTAGATTTATAAATAGACCTCTAAAAACCGAAAAATCATCCTCGTAGAATACCCTTTCACCTAACTTCCATTCTGCAGGAATTAGGAATTGCGAAAAATGTTTAATGATTCTAATCCATCGGGTAATATCCGCTTCAAGCCATTCCCAATTCAACTTTTGCACCTCCTCCGCGTTTAGCTTTTCAAAATCTAGCCTTCTAAGTTGCTCATACAAAGCGTTTCCTCGCGCTATGCTATAAGCATTTGAACACTCGTTTTTATAGCCTGCGGATATCATAGTCGTCACGATTTTGTTCATTTTATTAACATCATCCTCTGAAAACCCCGGATAATCCTCCTCTTTGCTTGGTTCAGGTAAGGGACTACGCTCGGTTTTAAAAGAAAAATGCTTTGAAGATATCATCTTCAATTTGGGCTCGGTAGGAACCTTTGAATCTACTAAAAGAGCGCGTAGTTCTTCTTCCATAAACCGCATAATTCGATGCAAAAGCTTTACAATTTTATCAAGTTGTGGTGCATCAGAAAACTGGCCTAACAGGTATTTCATTTTACATAACCGGTTGATAGATTCATATAAAAATGTGTCCTCGTTGGACATCTCTAGGGACGCTTTTCTCGTCTTGGACTTGATAATCGTGTAGAAGGTGTCTATAGCATCTGGAAGCTCAGGAGGAGTGGTTTTGTCGTCCGCGTTGGATAGTAGATCAATGAAAGCATCAAGCTCAGCAAAAACTTGATCATGGTCAACATCAGGCAATGGTATAGAGTCGTTGAGGTCATCGCTAGATTCAGAAAGGAGAGGATAGGGAAGGACAGTGGATTTATTATGTGATCGATTAGAAAAAGATGAACGGGGACTAATCTCTAGGTTGGTTCTCCAACGATGCCTTCCAATGAAACTGCCTGATTTGCCATTGTGTTTCTCCATTGATGAATGAAGGAAGGAAGAGGTTGATTATGAATTTGACATGAATATTATTATTATGGAGCTAGGCCACCATCCCTTTATCTCCTCTCCTCTCCTTTTACATATTTGATTGATTCTCGTAATTAAACCTGTTTTTAGTATCCTTGTTTTTGTTTTGTTTATAGTGTTCACGTTTAATTTGCCATAAATAGAAAGCTAAAATGGCAAAATCTTTATTTACGGTAAAAAATCTAGAGACCACATAATCTCATCATTTATTATTTTCTTTTTCAAATTTTGCTCCAAAATCTCTCTCGCAACAAGGTAATTTTGTTCTTTATCAAAAGTTGTGGTTGTAGTTTTTATAAAACACTCAATCTCAAAACTAACGACACTATATCTAGGGCTGTTCAAATCGCTCGCCGCTCGTGGATCGCTCGTCGCTCGTTCGGAAAATGCTCGAAAAATGCTCGCTCGATCTTTCGCTCGGTTGTATATGAGCCGATCGGCTCGGTTCGGTTTGTAAATGAGCCAAGCACGAGCAAAGGTACGCTCGGCTCGGTTCGGCTCGAATAAATATTTATTTATTTAATAATAAATATACACACAATTTACTGATAAATTTATGGCTTTATATATAAGATTCTATTGAATTTGACTCAGTATATGCAAACAAAATATAACCAACCCACTTAACACAATAAAAAAATTAACACTAGATTTAATAGTAAAACAATAAGTCATGAGGTGACAGTCTTGATTTCTTTATGTTAATAGTCTTCCATCGCTAATTTTATGCTCATCACCTCACCAGCCTTAATCTAAGCCTCATCCTTGGACACTAGGTCTCAATATTAGTGTTATCATTGGACATTTTAACCTTAGTTGTCACCCGACAATGAAAACATGGAAGGAAACATCCCAATTTTATAATCGTCCATATTATTCTCCGCTCGATTCTCGCTCGGCGCTCGCTCGGAAAAATTTACGCTCGAAGAATGCTCGTTCAGTTTTAGGCTCGATTGTAAATGAGCCGCTCCGCTCGGTTCGGTTTGTAAATGAGCCAAGCACGAGCAAAGCTCCGTTCGGATCGGCTCGGCTCGTGAACAACCCTAACTATATCAATTCGACTGTTTTTATCATCATTATCTTTTTATGTATTATAAGCTATTTTGTTACATATTTCCAATTTATCAACAATTAAGCATGTTAAATGTTTAACAAATAATGATTACCTTGATCATCTATGAATTGTAAGACACCTTTTGTTGTTTTTAACGACACCTAATCCTAGCTCCTGTCTAATTACATCTACATCCCCCTACCCTTATCATCCCCTCACCGAACATCAACATCCGTTTTTTGCTTCATCTTCCCCAAAGCTCAAATTGTAAAGTCTTTGTTGAACACAAAGATTACAAAGCATTAAACAAACCAGCACTTTAACCTATACAACTTATAATTTTTATGCGGGATGCATCAAATCATCGTACCTTCTTATAAGGCTTGTACAATTGTACTTCCTGCATAAAAATTAGGGGAAATCACGAAAATGGCCCGTGACGTGTCAGGGTCGTCAAGTCGTCTCCACTGGTCCTTGAAACGTCTCCGTGATGGCTGGCTGAGCCGTCTCATTGGCTGCTGGTTGTCTCTTTCACTCGTCCTTTCTGTCCTTGATGCTCCTAACTAACTGGTAAGAGATCATGGAGCAGATTCTTTCCTTTGATTGGCTAGAGTCTCTTTCATTCATTCATTACAGACTTACAGTTGGCAAATCCTAGGTAGAACGTAGGGTCCACAGCAGCTTCTTAAGATTATTCCTATGGCTTACATATATATTTGTGAGCCTGCGCACGCGCACATGTACATGTACATATTTCTTCATTTCCGTTGGCACGCTATGTATTTAAGCATTTTGAGGTTAATGAGAAATTATTAGTTGCAATAATACCATTTGAATACTTTCTTTTTTATACTATTAAACTAGGTGCCTATTTATTTATTTAATTATTTATTTATTTATTTTTTAACGACAAATGTTACTCATATCCATTTTACATCAATAACCTTAAATTACACTCTAGCCTAAGTTTAAACTGTTGCATCAATTTTGTTACTATGTAATGGAAACATATAAACATGTACCTGAGAGATTCGTGAGACATGCTACTGATGTTGAGAGTGTTGAGGTCGACATTACTGTCAGTGTGTTCGAGTTCTCTTTAGGGTATGCAGTTATTATGACTAATGATCCCTAGGAGGAATCCGTTATGGGAAAGAGGGAGAGAGACGAATACTAATGGTGTTATGTTGATTATGTTGTATGTCACCCCTCATACCTAGTAATCTCTCCCTATTTATACATACCCAAGGGACCCTCTAGTTAGGCCCAACTAATGATAAGTCCGTCCATTAAAGACAAATCAGTTATGGGCTTAGAGTATTAGCAATTGATCAAACATAACATAAATGATTATAATGGCTACCAATAAATATACAAGACATAACATATATTTATTCCAACATTCTCCCACTTAGCCGAGTAATAATTTATTATGAGTATTTCATAAGTCTCCGAAGATTAATACTCATTTTAGTTCTAAACCCAAGCTGTAGCAGATAAATACAGCCGTTAAGTCTTTATTCGACTTAGGACCCCCATTAATCATACTACAATCCAAATCTAAAACTTAACATTAGGATCAATTATCGTTATGCCCTTAGTTGATTTGCTGTATTATTGTCTTTATGTCATTATGCTAGCTTAACATACTAATAGACAAACAACTCATAATGAGGAAATTTCATTAAACATAAGTCATTATTCATAAGTCATAAGTAAATATAAGTGGTCAAATAAGTACATATGCTTCTAAGTAAGGTCATTATTAAGTCCCATCTTCGAAACGTGATCTTCGAATACCTTAGGTGGGAGACCTTTAGTCATCGGATTCGCAAGCATATCATTAGTACCTATATGTTTGATACAAAGATTGTTTCCTCGAATTGTTCACGTACGAAAAAATACTTCGTATTTAAGAAATGACCAGCGCCAGTCGAACTGTTACTGTTCGAGAAACTAACGGCGGCTGATTTATCACAGTAAAGCTTCAATGGTCTAGAGATGGAATTGACAATTTTGAGTCCAGTAATGAGATTCCTAATCAACATTCCATGACAGGTAGCGTTATACACAACTATGTAATCTTCCATCATTGTGGATGTTGCCGTAAGTCTCTGTTTATGACTCTTCCATGAAATGGATCCGCCTGCTAACATAAAGATATACCCCCAAGTGGATTTGTTTTTTGGGAAAAGGGGAAGACCCCGACAAACTTTTATTAATAACCATAAGGAGATTACAAACCAAGGCACATAGCCCAATAACTTAACAAGCTATGACACCAAGCCCAACAAAAATAAACTAAGGCCCACGGCCCAACAAACTAAAACAAACATACTAGAAAAGAAAGTACAAAGCTAAGTCAAACTCATAAAGCGTGCCGACTCATATGTCTCGGACTCCACATCGTCACTTCCTTTTTCCATGTCATCCTCTTGTGCAACACTCAGGACGTTCTTTTTAGGAGACCCCTTCGGTGGAGAATTCTCTTTAAACTTCTAAAATACGCCTTGAGTTCCTTAGACCATTTTTCAAACTCTTTATCTGGTGGCCGGGTGTTGGAGTTGAAATACTTGTGCGCAAAGCAAGCTCATGATCCCATATACCAAGATCCACATCAAAGCATTCATATTCGTCTTCGTTAACCAATGCATAGAACCGGTTTGAACCATCAACTTTACCCTTCATTTTTGGATCCTCCACAGGCCCAATAACCGGTCTAACTAGTGGATTAGAATCCACAAAACCTAATGAGTCCAAACTATCCAATTTTGGGTTGTTTAGCGACCCAACAGACTTACTTGACTGACCCACATAAGCTGTTACATGTTGCTGTTTTGGGCTACTGATCGCCCCAATTCCTGGCACAAAAACTCTAGTTCCTTTTGCATTTGAACTTTGCAGAGTATTAGGGCCTTCGCTAGCCCCGTCTGATTATCACAAACAACACCTGATCCATCAGAAATGTTCGATGGGCCTGCTGACGAGTCCATCTTCTTTCCAGTTTTTACAATAGGGGCCCACGTCACTTTTCCTTTAGTCTTTGATTTGGCCTTTTTCTTTTTTACTTTCGTAAACCCATCTTCATCAATTGTGGTTTATTCACATTATCTTGGACCAAAGGTTTAGGATCAATTTTGGGCACATCCGCTTGCATAATGGGCTGTTTCGGCTCATGTGTATTAGTGTTGTGCCCAAAAACTCCACAAAGGTGACATAAAGGGGGCTTCCATTTATAACCAAATTCCAAAAATCCAATTTTAGCCGGTAAACAATTACCAGGAGGGAATTTTACCTTAACACGATCCGGAAGGCCATTAGACACATTTGCTTCAACCAAGACTAGCGCAAATGTTAAAGGTCCCTTTTTCATATCACACCTTTCATAAGTAGCTTTATCCATCATCAACGGCTTCCCAACGCAACTAATTATTTGTCCAATATTACCACCATTCCATAAACAAAGAGGTAAATCTTTTATAGTTACCCAAATTGGAACCGTAGTAGGATCTGGCTTAGAAAGAAAACTATTCGATTCCCATAATTGTAGTACCAAAGGGATGTTCTTTACAAGCCACGGATTCGTCTCTAGAACTTGAGGCAATCCCTCATCCGTTGCAAATTTAAAAAAGCAGAATCCTCCACTCTTTTTTATAATTGAGGTGACGCCAAACTTATGCCACATTTTAATGAGATTTTCTTTGACAACTTGGAATGGAAGGTTATCACCCACAAAATAACCATAAAGTTGAAGGCGATGAGCTTTAACACTCTTAGCCATAAAATGCCCATTAATCTCAACTACTAATTCTCCTTCACTATTACGCTTAGGAGGATCATAGAAAAGCCTACTCTCACTCTCTTCAACTTCCAACCCTTTAGTTAGTTGCAAAAATAACTCTTGGTTCCAATACTTGTCCCCCTTATCGGATCACAATCAAGACAATTATCCCCAAATTGCAAATTACTATCGCAAATAAAATTGAAATTAGACTTTACCGGAGATGAAGGCAGTTTGAGAGATCCAAATTGCAAGTCTTTAGTCCCTTGTAGATATCTTAACACCTTCTTAGCTGCTTTCCAATGATCATGGCCAAGATTATTCAAGTAACGGCCTAGCATTCTAGTGACATAAGCGATATCTGGACGCGTACACACTTGAGCATAAGCAAGACTACCGACTACTGAGGCATAAGGTATCATTCTCATCTGTTCTTTCTCCACTTCTGTTTTCGGACATTGGAATAAACCGTAGACATCTCCCTTAGCTACCGGAGGTGGAGTAGGTTTACAATGTTGCATGTTATAACGCGTGAGAATACGGTCAATGTAGGCCCTTTGGGATAAACCTAAAATCCCATTGCGTCTGTCTCGGTTTATTTCGATGCCAATGGCATAAGAGGCTTTTGCGAGATCCTTCATGTCGAAATTAGACGAAAGTAATCGCTTCGACCCATGCAACATATCTAAGCTATTACTTGCCAGTAAAATATCATCAACGTAAAGGACAAGAATAGTAAAATTACTCCCACTCATCTTAAGGTAGGTGGATTGATCAACTTGATTTTTCATGAAACCATTACTCTTAACGACTTCATCAAACTTTCAGTACCACTAAAGTGAGGCTTGTTTTAAACCGTATATGGATTTCTTCAACTTGCAGACTAGATGTTCTTGACCTTTAGGTTTAAAGCCTTCAGGTTGCATCATGAACACTTCTTCGTCCAAGTCACCATTAAGGAAAGCAGTCTTAATTTCCATCTGATGTAACTCTAAATCAAAATGAGTTACGAGGACCATAACGATCCTTAAGGAATCTTTTCGAGAGACATGTGAAAATGTCTCCTGATAATCAATTCCCTCTTTATGCGTGTACCTTTTGCAACCAAACTTGCTTTATATATTTCAACGTTCCCATTCGGATCTAGTTTTGTTTTGAACACCCATTTACATCCTACGACTTTTGCACCGCTAGGTAATTCAACCAAATCCAAACGTCGTTTTTCTTCATGGATTCAAGCTCGTCAGTCATGGCTTTGTCCATCCAGAAGACTAATCACTGCTAATGGCTTCTTTATAAGAGTTAGGATCGGTAAGCTTTCCAGTATCCATATCTGCTTCAGTAAGGAAGGTAACATAATCAACAAAATAGTAGGCCGTCTAGACCTTGATGACCTTCGAAGCGGGTTTTCAGGTTCAGTATTGTCATGGTGATGATTGTTTGATGGGTCTTCATTAGCTGGTTCATGAAGATCTGGATGAGAAAGGGGTTGGTGCAGTGACGTTAGGGGTAGAATTGGCATTGGGTACAAGAGGAATCATCGGAATTGTTGTAAGCGACAAATCTGTCTCCCCCGCATCTTGTATTTCTTGCAATTCTTCATAACGATTTACATTACTCCCACTGACCTTGATATCCTCTAGAAATGCTGCACACTTGGTTTCCACAATACGAGTGACATGGAAAGGACAATAGAATCTATAACCCTTAGAGTTCTCGGGATGCCCAATAAAGAAACAACTGACGGTCTTCATGTTAAGTTTCCATAAGAAAGGGTTATATAATTTAGCTTCGGCAAGACAGCCCCATACTTTCATATATCTAACACTCGGTTTCCTACCTGTCTAAAGTTCGTAAGGAGTTTTGGGGACAGACTTCGTAGGAACTCTATTGAGTATATGAACGGTTGCCTTTAAGGCCTCAGTCCGGAGGAACAAAGGTAAACCTGAGTTGGCTAACATACTGCGCACCATGTCCATAAGGATTCTTTTTCTTCGCTCAGCTACACTATTCTGCTGAGGAGTACCATGCATGGTGTATTGGTTCACAATCCTTGGCTCTTAACAAACTCATAAAATGGGCCAGGGGCTTGACCTACATCAGTATGTCTGCCATAATATGCACCTCCTCTGTCTGATCTAACAACTTTTATCTGATGATCTAATTGCTTTTCAAGTTTAGCCTTAAAATCTTTAAAAGTTGTTAGTGATTCAGACTTTTCCTTAAGGCATTTAACACATGTTCCAAAGTCATCCAAATCAAGAGAGGGTAATACCCAATCCTTCACGAGTCTGGTTAACCTTTCTCGTGGAATGTGGCCTAAACGTTGATGCCGCAACATGGATGAAGTTTCTAAGCTCTCTTGCGTTACTTCTTTGTTAGTAATTCATTAACATTATATGATAACAAAGACTTGGAAAAATCATCATCTAGTTCTAACTTATAGAGACCACCATCCAGAAAATCATGACCATACACTTGGGAATCATAAGTAATCGTAAGTTTGCCATGACCGTGAGAAACGTCAAAACCATCCATGTCTAACTTAGGTCCACATACAAGATTCCGAGTAATCTCAGGAATATATAAGGTATCATTAAGAACAATACATAAACCAGTTTTGAATTTTAATTCTAATGTTCCCACGGCTTCGACATTAAGTGACTTTCCATTCCCAACGTTAAGTGTTCTCTTGTTTCTTGCCAGCTTCTGGATCGTACGGAATCCTTGAAGAGAATTGGTCACATGGGCCATAGAACCAGAGTCAAACCACCAAGTATTAGATAGAACATTTAAGTTAAAGAACTCAAGTATCATAAGTAGATGATTACCTTTCTTAGTTAGCCACTCTTTAAAGTCACGACAGTCCTTCTGCTTATGTCCTTCTTTCTTACATAACTTGCAGAGGAACTTACCTTTGGAGTTCTTATGGCTAGATGAGGCACTTGCTTCATTCCTCTGGGTTTTAACATTATGATTCTTTTTAGATTGTCTTTTCCTCTTCTTTGGATTACCGGTCGTAAGGTAAGCAATTTCAGGTTTCTCTAACTGCATCCGCTCCTCCTCTTGCACGCACATAGCGATCAACTCCTGCATTGTCCACTTTTCTTTCTGTGTGTTGTAGTTGATCTTGAAAGCATCATAAGCAGAGGGCAGAGAAGTCATGATGAAATGCACCAAGAAACCGTCACTAATTTCCATTTCTAAACCTTTAAGCTTATGGGCCATATCGTTCATGGACATAATGTGCTCATGAATACCGCTTCTCCCGTCATACTTAGTTGTCACAAGTTTCATAATTAGAGTGAAACATGCGCCTTTGAGGTTCCTTTGAACTGATCCTCCACAAAAGCCAAATATTCTTTAGCAACCTTAGAATATGGAATTGATCCTCTAATAGGCATGCTGATGGAGTTCTTAATGAACATGAGACACATACAGTTGCATCTCTCCCATTTCTCATGCACCATTTTATCAGCAGCGGTGCTTTTGTCAGTGAGTTCGGGAGGAGCATCCTCTCTCAGTGCGTAATCGAAATCCAGTAATGCCAAAGTCAACATAAGTGAATCTTTCCAGGAAGCATAGTTATCACCAGTTAAGGTAGTGATGCCGCAGTTGGGAGCTAATAGTGGAAATATGAGAATAGTAAGATACAACATTAGAGAAGAACTTATAGTGATCTAAGGGGGCAACTAATTATCTAAGGCAGGCATGAGGAAGACCATTATACCAATGAAGTTGTGATAACTATTCATAACACCAAAAACATAAGCTACTTAAATACCATGCACTAGCTTTGGCTATACGCTATTATTTAAGTATTAAATTGCCGACAGTGAATGTAATCCATCACCTTTAGGCAGAAGTGAGACATTCAAAGTCCTAATGCAATACGCTCAGTTCACTAACATAAACTGTTACACATCACCTTTGGGTAGAACTGAAACCTTATGGCACTTATGTGAACGAGCTACAATGCTTAACGAGATCTTTATGACCACCTAATGTGACACATCACCTTTAGGCAGAAGTGACACCTCAAATGTTATTGCAAGTTAAGCAAGGTCTAAGTAATGTTTTGATAAAACTGATACAATAGGTTTTATTAAAATTCCAATTAGTTAACGATAAACCTCTCGTTAGTGCATATTGAAACCCAAGGAATCGTCTCTGGAGGTGCGGGGGGCATGGCACCCCGAAAAAATTTCACCCCCCCTAAAATTTTATAGAGGTTTTCGAATTAATAGGTTCAAGTTTGCTGAAAATAAGTGGGTTTTCGCTAATGATATAATGGTTCGTAAACACCTTAACGCTTGGAAACAGAAAACTTGGTCGGACACTCTTATGGGTCAGACACTCTTATTGGGTCGGACACTCTTATGAGGTCGGACACAGGTCATGAGGTCGGACACCCGTTATGAGGTCGAACACAAGCTGTAAGGTCGGGCATAGTTATGCCTGTCGGACATAGGCTAGTGGTCGGACACTCCTTTATGGCCAGACACAAGCTTACAGGTCAGACACAGGCTTATGGTCGGACACTGACATGCTTGGTCGGACACTCCATTATTGCTTGTCGAACACTCCTGTTTCTTTGGGAACAAGTTTCTGTTGAGCTAATTTAGACCGATAATATCTCTTAATTTTAATTAGTATTAGATAGTATATCAGATTAGGGTTTTGGTAGTATGAGCCCACGGGCTTAGTTAGGTTTTTAGGGTTCATTGTGATCTCTATATATTGTAACCTAACTATTCAGTAATATCAATTCAGTATTTCTATAATCTTACATGGTATCAGAGCCTTAAGGTTCTGGTTACTTTTTTTTCCCTCCCCCACGCCACCACAAAAATACAAACCCTAGTCGTCACCTCTTAAAGAAAAACCCTAGATAGGGCGGCGTGCCGCCATTGCCGCCGCCCTGTCCGGCCTCCGTTCGTTTTCCTTTTAGTCTTACGTTCACTTTTTTTCTTATTCCCAGTTCTAAATAAATTTTCAATTGTCGGTTCTAGACATATTCCCGCCGTTTTCATAAATCTTTCTTATGAAAGCTGCCGCCACCTCCTTTTTTATTGATTTCGCTTCTCCGTCATGTCGCTCCTTGCCGCCTCGCCGCCGCTTATTGGACTACTGCCGCGCCGCTTGCAGAACTATGATCCGCCGCCGCGCCGCTATCCACCGCCGCCGCCGCGCCGCATTGGTTGCCTCATATCGGATTACATGATCATAAATTAGTGGTGGATTTTCATTGAAGATTACGGATTGCAAGATTATGAGATTATGGCAGAAGTTTTGACCGACATTGAAGAACGTTTAATATGATTATTTTTTTATGTTTTTTGTTTTTCCAGTCTGAGCTTCTAGTTTCCTTCCGCTCTGACTGCGGGGGAGTATTAGATAGTATATCAGATTAGGGTTTTGGTAGTATGAGCCCACGGGCTTAGTTAGGTTTTTAGGGTTCATTGTGATCTCTATTTATTGTAACCTAACTATTCAGTAATATCAATTCAGTATTTCTATAATCTTACAATTAGGATTCGTTAGGTTGTTGTCATATTTTAGGGGATAAATCTTTATCCTAAATTTTTGCTAACAACAATCAATCCTAATTCTTAAGCAAAACATAATGATAATTTTGGTTTTCTTTATGTGTTCGAAGAACACTAAACCGAAATTAAGAACATCATCATAAACAACATCATAAACGGAATCATAATCCTCGAACGTTAATAACTTTTATAAAACCGTCGTCCATCGTTGATCTCGAATCTATTATGAGACCATAACGAACCAAAACGATTTTTTTCGATCACCATAACTCGGCTCTTAGGGTTTTCATACGAAAGCCTTTCTAATCTGATTATTCAGGTTTCATAATTCGTTTTCCGATTTGATTCCGAAACTAATGGAACTAACAAAATCGATCATGAGCAACATAGCTCTGATACAACATGTTGCATCAATTTTGTTAATATGTAATGGA
The DNA here is from genome assembly GCA_032199755.1 of Ambrosia artemisiifolia. Lineage (NCBI taxonomy): Eukaryota > Viridiplantae > Streptophyta > Magnoliopsida > Asterales > Asteraceae > Ambrosia > Ambrosia artemisiifolia. The sequence continues at coordinate 62,791,858 of CM063519.1, forward strand.
AAACATATAAACATGTACCTGAGAGATTCGTGAGACCTGCTACTGATGTTGAGAGTGTTGAGGTAGACATTACTATTAGTGTGTTCGAGTTCCTTTTAGGGTATGCAGTTGTCATGACTAATGATCCCTAGGAGGAATCTGTTATTGGAGAGAGGGAGAAGGACGAATATTAATGGTGTTATGTTGATTATGTTGTGTGTCACCCCTCATCCCCTAGAAATCTCTCCCTATTTATACATATCCAATGGACACTCTAGTCAGGCCCAACTAATGATAAATCTGTACATCAAAGACAAATCAGTTATGGTCTAAAAGTTGGGGTGACAAAATGGGTAGGTTGGGTGGGTTTGGGTGTTGGGTTAGGATGGGTTTGGGTTAGGATGGGTGTGGGTCAAGATGGGTAAATTAAAATAATAGGTTAGGATGGGTTGGGTCAGGATAGGTTTGGGCCTGAATGGTTTGAATTAGAATAAGCTCACATCAAAATAGATTAAAATAACAATAAAAAATTAAAAATTTAAAAAGTAAAAAAAACAAATTTAAAATAAAAAACAAAAATAAATTTAAAAATAAAATCTTAAGGGATCCGAAATATTTCATTTCGAACCGGGCCGGTTGTCACACCCTCAAAATCCACTTGCGGAGTTTTACCGCGAGGCGCATGACAAACCAGGATCCAAGTCAATGATCACAATAAACAATACTAAATGAATTTCAAAAACATAGTTTAAAATCCCAAACATCAGCGGAAGCTAAATGTCGTTACATAAACAAAATAAAACCAAATGTTTAATGTTCAAAACCATGCAACTCTAACTAGACGCCGTGCAGACGCGTGCGCCCTAGTTCCACTTTGCTACCTTAGCGACCTGAGAAAACATGTAAGAGTTTACGTCAGCACAAAAATGCTGGTGAGTTTACAGGTTTGTAATCAAAGTTCCAAGTATAACCTGTCCATACTATAACAATTGTAAACCAAGTACGCTAGCTAGGCGCATGTACCATTACTACTACGATTGGAAAACCATTACTAACTCGCAAACCAGTTGTTGTGCCCGAATAGTAAACCTGTTCCTGTTTGAGACAATATGCACCCGCCCGGCGCTCCATGCCGACGGGTGGGGTTGGTCACTCCCAATAGCGCTATTCACATTTCCCCGTTGTGCAAACCAGCACATTCATGGTTTCCCCCCGGGACTTCCAAAGATCGTATAGTAAACCGTTTGAAAACCCATAGTATGACAGTTATTACCAAATAGTTGTTTAACACATGTTTTCTCCCCCGAAAACGAAAACCAAGTAAAGTGGGGCCGTAAACTCACCTTAGGTTGCGTTAACTTCAGATAATAGAATAGTTCAACAAGCTATGCTAGTCCCGTAAAACAGCGACCTAACATATGGTAGTTACAAGTACTTAGACTAATAACCCTTAGGTTAGTTAGTCCCTAGATGTCCAGACCATAACCAAGTTCGTTTGAAAACACCGTGACTGTTTAACCGACCCAAAGTACAAGACTCGACATCCCATTGGTGACCCGAGACTCCCCGTGTTATGTTTACGCTCCAAAACATGCAATCATGCAAGTACCCTTAACATACGTTAACACACAACAAGTTATAGCACATAGTTCACGTATCACCGAAATACATCCAAGTATTTGTTACCAAGTTATTAAACATGTTACGGGGTTCCTAGCATGTTCCTAGGTGTCAAAACAGGTCTCGGAATGCTAAAATATACATACAGCAGTAGTACACGCGATTAGGAAAAGTCAACTAGCATTTAGGTTGGTCAACTGGCATTTAGGAAAGCTAATCGCATGTAACTACTAGCATTTAGGGCTAATCGCATGTAACAGCTAGCAATTAGGGCTAATCGCATGTAACAACTAGCAATTAGGGCTAATCGCATGTAACAACTAGCAATTAGGGCTAATCGCATGTAACACTAGCAATTAGGGCTAATCGCATGTAACAACTAGCAATTAACCTGCTAATCGCATGTAACAACTAGCAATTAGGGCTAATCGCATGTAACAACTAGCAATTAGCCTGCTAATCGCCTGTAACCTTGCTGTTCCAGTTTTTCGCGCGTTTAACGCTCCAAATCAGATCCAGAACGTGTGTAACCACCCAATATCATCCCAAACACTATCCTAAACATGTTTACATCAAAATCCTTCGTTTAACCTCGTATAATCAGTCCTGCATGAAATCAAGTAATCCAAACACCATACACATAGCATGCAATCATCATACTAACATGCATAACAATAACCCTATAATCAATTACTGAGATTCCTATCATCATAATATCAATATCAACACTGATCTATCATAATAACATAGCAATCATCATCATGAATCATAAAAACCCTAGCTTTTTAATCATACACACTCATAACACATGCATATTAGTTATAATCTGATTAACAACCCTTATTGACGATTTTCAGAAAGCTTTTTCGTTTAACAACAGGTCTGGACCCTTAGGGATTGATTAAAAACGTTTATAAAGGTTTATGGATGAAAATCAAACCTTAGAATTATGAAAGTATGATGATTCAAGCTTGAAACCTTGAGTTTTGATCAAAAATCGCCTTCCAGAGGTTGTTTATGTGTTGGGGCGGTTTATGGGACGATTAGGGTTTGTATAATGAAGTTTAGGAGGTTAAGTATGGTATTTATAGTCGTTTTTAGTCGTCACTTACGTTGCAGGCGATTAGGCCTCAGTTGCAGGCGATTAGGGCTGCTAATCGCCACCCCCTTAGGCGATTAGCCCCCTACTCGCCACCCAGAGGAAGCTACTCGCCACCTGGGGTGAGCTAATCGCCACCCTGCAGGTGATTAGCTCCCCCTAATCGCCTGCAGGGTCCCGTTCCAAGTATTTTGCGCGTTAAACCCCGTTTTAACATATGTTAACACATTTTCACATACCGACAAGTCACATAATGATTGTAAACACATAACACTAGTAAATACACATATTTACACTCGTTCACCAATTCCCGGGACTCGAGATTCGTACGTTTCGTATGCCCTGACGATCCTACAAATCGTCACCGTTTGTACACTTGGTTAAGGACTGACATCTAACGATCCTCTAGGCCAACATCTAATGATTCCCTAGACTCATATAACAGTTCCCGAACCATAACCCGACTCAACTAACCCAGTTAAGTACAGAATACGCGTGACTCGCTAAGGTAGACTTTAATTTAGACGACGTTGCTAACTTGAATTTGCCGGGTGTCACATCATCCCCACGTTAAAAGAATTTTCGTCCCGAAAATTATGCAAGTACCAAGAGTATGAACAAAAGAAACAGACAAAAATAGAAACCAAGAGAGAGAATTACCCGAGTTGTCACATCATCCCCACGTTAAAAGGAATCTCGCCCCGAGATTCATTCCGTTGCAGTGGTAACGTGTCTCGACTCGAATGCCTCTTTAGGAAAAAGATGAGGATACTTAGACTTCATCTGATCCTCGCGTTCCCAAGTGTATTCCGGTCCCCGGTTCGAGTTCCATCGAACCTTAACAATACGAATCTTACTGTGACGCAGACTGCGAATCTTGTAATCAAGGATTTCGACAGGTTCCTCCACTATCCGAAGACGATCATCAACCTTGATCTCTTCTAGTGGAACAATGAGAGACTCGTCAGTCAGACACTTCTTCAGGTTAGATACGTGGAAGACGTTATGTACGTTACCGAGCTCCGTCGGTAAATCAAGTCGATATGCCACCGGTCCGATCCGTTCCAGGATCGTAAATGGACCGACATACCGCGGGTTAAGTTTGCCACGCTTCCCAAAGCGTATGACGCCCTTCCACGGTGAAACCTTTAGAAGCACTTTGTCACCAACTTGAAACTCCAATGGCTTACGGCGATGATCAGCATAACTCTTTTGTCGGTCCCGTGCCGCTGCCAATCGATTACGAATCTGTACGATCTTCTCAGAAGTCTCGTACACCAGTTCTGGCCCAGTGAGCTGACTCTCACCCACTTCGGCCCAACAGAGAGGAGACCTGCATTTCCGTCCGTACAATGCCTCGAACGGAGCTGCTTTGATGCTCGTATGATAACTGTTGTTGTAAGAGAATTCTACTAACGGTAAGTGAGCTTCCCAACCTTTGCCAAAATCGATCACACATGCCCGCAGCATGTCTTCTAGAGTTTGAATTGTACGCTCACTCTGACCGTCAGTTTGTGGATGGTAAGCCGTACTCATGTCTAGTTGGGTACCCAAAGCCTTGTGCAAAGACTTCCAGAAGTGAGAAGTAAAATGGGAGTCACGATCCGAGATAATAGAAACTGGCACCCCGTGCTTAGAGACAACTTCTTTCAGATATAAACGAGCCAACCGATCCATGGTGTCGGTCTCCTTAATAGCAAGAAAATGAGCTGATTTCGTCAACCGATCAACAATCACCCATATCTTGTCGTTCCCGCTTGGTGATCTAGGAAGTTGTGTGACAAAATCCATAGTAATCCGTTCCCATTTCCACTCTGGAATTTCGGGTTGTTGCAGTAGACCCGACGGTTTCTGGTATTCCACCTTGACCTTAGCACAGGTCAAGCACTTACTCACGTATGAGGCTATATCCGCCCTCATGTTTGGCCACCAGTACAGTATTTTTAGATCCTGGTACATCTTGTCTGAACCAGGATTAATGGAATACCGAGACTTGTGAGCTTCATCAAGAACCAGCTCCCGAAGTCCCCCGAATAAGGGAACCCAGACGCGTTCTGCGAAGTAGCGCAGGCCATCAGGCCTTTGCTCGAGATGTTTGTCGGCACCGTGCATAGTTTCAGCCTTAAGGTTTTCCTCCTTCAAGGCTTCTGACTGAGCAGAACGGAGTTGATCAGGCAGAGAGGAGTGGATTGTGAGTTGCAACGCCCGAACGCGACGAGGGTTTGTCGATTCTTTCCTGCTCAAGGCGTCTGCCACAACATTCGCCTTGCCAGGATGGTACTTAATGGCACAGTCATAGTCGTTCAGGAGTTCAACCCAACGGCGCTGTCGTATGTTCAGGTGCTGTTGGTCAAAAATGTGCTGGAGACTCTTGTGATCGGTGTAGATGGTGCATTTGGTACCGTACAAGTAATGCCTCCAGATTTTCAACGCGAACACCACCGCACCCAATTCCAAATCATGGGTAGTGTAGTTCCTCTCATGCACTTTGAGTTGACGGGAAGCGTACGCAATCACCTTCTCGCGTTGCATCAACACGCAACCGAGACCATGAATAGAAGCATCACAGTAAACAACGAAATCTTCAGTGCCCTCAGGCAAAGACAAGATAGGAGCAGTGCAAAGCTTAGTCTTCAGTTTTTGGAATGCGGACTCCTGTGGTTCACCCCAGTCAAATTTTCTATCCTTCTGAGTAAGAGTGGTGAGGGGTTGAGCGACCTTCGAGAACCCCTTAATGAAACGACGATAATAACCCGCAAGGCCTAGGAATTGCCGCACCTCAGTTGGCGTCTTCGGTGCTTCCCAGTCCTTGATCGCTTCGATCTTAGCTGGATCGACATGGATTCCCAGTTCATTGACTACATGCCCTAGGAATTGGACTTCGCGTAACCAAAAATCGCACTTCGAGAACTTTGCGTACAGTTGTTCTCGTCGTAAGAGTTCCAAAACTAACCGTAGATGTTCCCCATGTTCGGTCTCGTTCTTGGAATAGATCAGAATATCATCAATAAACACGATGACGAACTTGTCAAGATACGGTTTACAAACGCGGTTCATCAAGTCCATGAAAACCGCCGGTGCGTTAGTGAGACCAAAAGGCATGACCAAGAATTCGAAATGGCCATAACGTGTTCGAAAAGCAGTCTTTGCAACGTCAGCCTCCCTGACGCGCAGCTGGTGATAACCGGACCTCAAATCGATCTTGGAATAATAACTAGAACCCTGAAGCTGGTCGAATAGATCATCAATACGTGGAAGAGGATAACGGTTCTTAATGGTCAATTTGTTCAGTTCTCTGTAGTCCACACACAATCGGAAACTTCCATCCTTCTTCTTAACAAATAAAATCGGGGCTCCCCAAGGGGAAGAACTAGGTCTGATGAAACCCTTATCCAAGAGTTCCTGTAACTGGTTAGACAATTCTTGCATCTCAGGAGGTGCAAGACGGTAGGGGGCCCGAGCAATAGGAGCAGCGCCAGGTACAAGATCAATACCGAACTCAACCTGACGATGGGGAGGAAGACCAGATAAATCATCAGGAAAGACATCAGAAAACTCGCGTACAACCGGGATATCGTCGATCTTCTTCTCGCTGGTAGTGGAAACAGATAAAAGTGCTAGAACAGCCGAATAACCCTTCCGAAGATACTTAAGGGCTTTCATGCTAGAGATGAGACTTAGCGGAGCACCGCTCTTGTCCCCGTACACAGAAAGAAATTCTCCATCAGGGAGAGGAATCCGGATGACCTTGTCGTAACAAACGATCTCAGCGCGATACAGCGACAACCAATCCATGCCTATAACCACGTCAAAACTACCCAAAGGTACCGGCATAAGGTCGATAGGAAAAGACAAACCCGAAAACTCTATGCGACACTCCCGAAGAACGCAAGTAGCTTCTATCTTCTTACCGTCAGCCAATTCTATAATATATTTAGCCTCTAAAGGAACAGGTACTACATCTAGCAAACGACTAACTTCCACAGATATGAAACTTTTGTCGGCACCAGAGTCAAATAAAACACTAACAGAGCGATCGTTGAGAAGAAACGTACCAGTGACTGTGTCAGGGTCCTGTCTTGCCTCTGCAGTCCCAATAACGAAGGCACGTGCGTTCCTGTTTCCGCCCCCGTTGTTACCATTTCCATTCCCATTACCATTCCCGTTCCCTCCCTGCTTCAGTTTTGGACACTCCTTCTTATAATGCCCCGTTTCCCCACAGTGAAAGCATCCCTGTTTACCCGCAGTCCCCTGAGTAGTAGAAGTCGGAGTAGTAGCTGGGGCCTGAGTCGATGGAAGAGTCGCCCTACAGTCTTTGGCAAAATGCCCCAACCTCTGGCAGCGATGGCAACGATTGTTGTCACAATTCCCATGATGATGGCGTCCACACTTATTGCATTTCGGTAACTTCCCTACATACCCACCACTTGGCTTAGAACCCGATGAAGATGAACCCCCACTATCAAACCTTTTCCCCTGTTGAGCTGGTGCTGGTGTAGAACTCTTCACATCATTATCCCACTTTCGCTTGTTGCTCTCTGGAGCCTTAGCAGTTGAACCTTTGGCAGGCAAGATACCCTCACTCACCTTCAAGTTAGTCATCCTATGAGCAGACCGGACCACCTCCGCGTAGGTAGGAAGATTCCCCGCAGCCACCAACCCTGCGATTTCTGGCACAAGACCCGAGATATAATGCTCAATCCTCCTGTATTCCGGCACATGTAGATCAGGACAAAGCACAGCCAACTCATTCCGCCTCACAGTATACTTCTCAATTTCTGACCCAGACATTTTGAGGTTCCACACCTCGTGTTCCAGCTTTTGAATCTCCTCCCTGGGACAGTACTCCCTCTTCAGCAGTTGCACAAAGTTTTCCCAAGGCATAGCATAAGCCTCCCCTATACCCATAGTCTGGGTGATATCGTTCCACCAGGTCAACGCAACATCCTGGAGCAACCCAGCAGAATACTTGACTCGATCCTCAGGAAGACAATTACACATCAGGAAAACAGACTCCACCTTCTCCAACCACCTGAGCAAACCTACTGCACCCTCAGTACCCGCGAACTCATGGGGCTTGCAGTCCCGAAACATTTTGTAGGTGCACATGGGTGGTGGTGGTGGATTAACATGACCACCTGTAAAGAAACACGTAAGAAAACCACGGGAAATGTAAACAAGTTCACCGATGAGATAGGAGTGGTTAGGTCAACTTACCGCCATTGTGCCCTAGCTGGAAGGCAGCCTGCAGCAAGTTGTTCAAGTCATCCTGCGTGAGGTTCACACCCCCACGACCACCATTTCCACGCCCACCATTGCGACCACCTCCACGTCCTCCTCGTGCTCCAGACATGATTCTGGCAAAAAGGACGAGAAAATTTAGTTTCACAGCCAATGATAAACACTAGCGTTTACAAGATCAAAGCTAGATCCAACCCAGGACTATCCATTCGAACCCAGAGCTCACTAGGGCTTTCATGCATTTCGGTTTATGATTTTGTGTGCACCCAAAATGATAAACCGCTCTACATGGTCCTCCAAGTGTTCTCCTAGTTCAAAGTTCAAATCACCGGACATAAACTCTTAGCTATACACCGTAATACTACGGTAGTTCATGACAAGGGTTTCTATTGGGGTAGGAAGGGAGATGTCCGAGTCTTGGACCAATCTCAAGAGTATACAGTTAACCCCAATGTACCTCACTGTCTAGTAAGCAAGTAACCCAGTAAAAGAGTCTGGATGATGTAACACAGAAGGACAAGATGATTTAGAGACACCCCGACAAGTCTATGAGTAACCCAGTACAAAGTTTAGTACCATGTGATCATCTAGTGTGTGCGACTCAGTTATAGACTAGACTCTACATGCAGTCCTAGTTCACTATAACCATTGGCTCTGATACCAATCTGTCACACCCTCAAAATCCACTTGCGGAGTTTTACCGCGAGGCGCATGACAAACCAGGATCCAAGTCAATGATCACAATAAACAATACTAAATGAATTTCAAAAACATAGTTTAAAATCCCAAACATCAGCGGAAGCTAAATGTCGTTACATAAACAAAATAAAACCAAATGTTTAATGTTCAAAACCATGCAACTCTAACTAGACGCCGTGCAGACGCGTGCGCCCTAGTTCCACTTTGCTACCTTAGCGACCTGAGAAAACATGTAAGAGTTTACGTCAGCACAAAAATGCTGGTGAGTTTACAGGTTTGTAATCAAAGTTCCAAGTATAACCTGTCCATACTATAACAATTGTAAACCAAGTACGCTAGCTAGGCGCATGTACCATTACTACTACGATTGGAAAACCATTACTAACTCGCAAACCAGTTGTTGTGCCCGAATAGTAAACCTGTTCCTGTTTGAGACAATATGCACCCGCCCGGCGCTCCATGCCGACGGGTGGGGTTGGTCACTCCCAATAGCGCTATTCACATTTCCCCGTTGTGCAAACCAGCACATTCATGGTTTCCCCCCGGGACTTCCAAAGATCGTATAGTAAACCGTTTGAAAACCCATAGTATGACAGTTATTACCAAATAGTTGTTTAACACATGTTTTCTCCCCCGAAAACGAAAACCAAGTAAAGTGGGGCCGTAAACTCACCTTAGGTTGCGTTAACTTCAGATAATAGAATAGTTCAACAAGCTATGCTAGTCCCGTAAAACAGCGACCTAACATATGGTAGTTACAAGTACTTAGACTAATAACCCTTAGGTTAGTTAGTCCCTAGATGTCCAGACCATAACCAAGTTCGTTTGAAAACACCGTGACTGTTTAACCGACCCAAAGTACAAGACTCGACATCCCATTGGTGACCCGAGACTCCCCGTGTTATGTTTACGCTCCAAAACATGCAATCATGCAAGTACCCTTAACATACGTTAACACACAACAAGTTATAGCACATAGTTCACGTATCACCGAAATACATCCAAGTATTTGTTACCAAGTTATTAAACATGTTACGGGGTTCCTAGCATGTTCCTAGGTGTCAAAACGGGTCTCGGAATGCTAAAATATACATACAGCAGTAGTACACGCGATTAGGAAAAGTCAACTAGCATTTAGGTTGGTCAACTGGCATTTAGGAAAGCTAATCGCATGTAACTACTAGCATTTAGGGCTAATCGCATGTAACAGCTAGCAATTAGGGCTAATCGCATGTAACAACTAGCAATTAGGGCTAATCGCATGTAACAACTAGCAATTAGGGCTAATCGCATGTAACACTAGCAATTAGGGCTAATCGCATGTAACAACTAGCAATTAGCCTGCTAATCGCATGTAACAACTAGCAATTAGGGCTAATCGCATGTAACAACTAGCAATTAGCCTGCTAATCGCCTGTAACCTTGCTGTTCCAGTTTTTCGCGCGTTTAACGCTCCAAATCAGATCCAGAACGTGTGTAACCACCCAATATCATCCCAAACACTATCCTAAACATGTTTACATCAAAATCCTTCGTTTAACCTCGTATAATCAGTCCTGCATGAAATCAAGTAATCCAAACACCATACACATAGCATGCAATCATCATACTAACATGCATAACAATAACCCTATAATCAATTACTGAGATTCCTATCATCATAATATCAATATCAACACTGATCTATCATAATAACATAGCAATCATCATCATGAATCATAAAAACCCTAGCTTTTTAATCATACACACTCATAACACATGCATATTAGTTATAATCCGATTAACAACCCTTATTGACGATTTTCAGAAAGCTTTTTCGTTTAACAACAGGTCTGGACCCTTAGGGATTGATTAAAAACGTTTATAAAGGTTTATGGATGAAAATCAAACCTTAGAATTATGAAAGTATGATGATTCAAGCTTGAAACCTTGAGTTTTGATCAAAAATCGCCTTCCAGAGGTTGTTTATGTGTTGGGGCGGTTTATGGGACGATTAGGGTTTGTATAATGAAGTTTAGGAGGTTAAGTATGGTATTTATAGTCGTTTTTAGTCGTCACTTACGTTGCAGGCGATTAGGCCTCAGTTGCAGGCGATTAGGGCTGCTAATCGCCACCCCCTTAGGCGATTAGCCCCCTACTCGCCACCCAGAGGAAGCTACTCGCCACCTGGGGTGAGCTAATCGCCACCCTGCAGGTGATTAGCTCCCCCTAATCGCCTGCAGGGTCCCGTTCCAAGTATTTTGCGCGTTAAACCCCGTTTTAACATATGTTAACACATTTTCACATACCGACAAGTCACATAATGATTGTAAACACATAACACTAGTAAATACACATATTTACACTCGTTCACCAATTCCCGGGACTCGAGATTCGTACGTTCCGTATGCCCTGACGATCCTACAAATCGTCACCGTTTGTACACTTGGTTAAGGACTGACATCTAACGATCCTCTAGGCCAACATCTAATGATTCCCTAGACTCATATAACAGTTCCCGAACCATAACCCGACTCAACTAACCCAGTTAAGTACAGAATACGCGTGACTCGCTAAGGTAGACTTTAATTTAGACGACGTTGCTAACTTGAATTTGCCGGGTGTCACACCGGTTAACAACCCGGACTGTTTCGACCCGACTGACCCGTTATCGATCTGGACCGGGGCCGTTAACGACCCGGACTATTTTGACCCGACCGGACCCGTTAACGACCCGAACCGTTTCAACCTGACCGTATCCAATAGCGACCAGGACCGTTTTGACCCGGTCAGGCACGTTAGTGACCGGAATCGCTTCGACCCGGCCGGGCCCGTTTGCTATCCAGACCGTTTCGACCCGATTTGGCTCGTCAACGACCGCGCCCGTTAGCGACCCGGACCATTTCGAAGCGTCCTGGCCCGGTAGCGACCTGGACCGTTTCGACCCAGCCGGGCCCGGTAGCGACACGGACAGTTTCGACCAGACCGGGCCCGGAAACTACCCAGACCATTTCAGCCTGACCCGTCCCGTAGCGACCCGGACTGTTTCGTTCCAGCCGGGCCCGGTAGTGACCCGGACCGTTTCGACCCGGACTGTTTCGACCCGACCGGGCCCTGTGGCGACCCGGACCGTTTCTACCCGAACGGGCCCGGTAACGACCCAGACCGTTTCAACTTGACCCGTCCCGTAGTGACCCAGACCGTTTCGACCCGAACGGGCCCGGTAGCGACCCAGACCGTTTCGACCTGACCCGCCCGGTAGCGACCCGCACCGTTTCGAGCCAACCGGGTCCGGTAACGATCGAAACCATTTCAACCTGACCCGTCCTGTAGCGACCCGGACTGTTTCGTTCCAGCCGGGCCCGGTAGCGACCGGACCGTTTTGACCCGATCGGGCCCGGTAACGACCCAGACCGTTTCAACCTGACTCGTCCCGTAATGACCCGGACCATTTCGACCGGACCGGGCCTGGTAGCGACCCGGACTGTTTCGACCTGACCGGGCCCGTAAGAGACCCAAACCATTTCAACCTGACCCGTCCCGTAGCGACCCGGACTGTTTCGACCCAGCCGGGCCCGGTTGCGACCCAGACCGTTTCTACCCGACCGGGCCCGCAGACCGTTTCAACCTGACACTTCCCGTAGTGAACCGGACTGTTTTGACCGGACCGGGCCCTATGGCGACCCGGACCGTTTCTACCCGACCGGGCCCGGTAACGACCCAGATCGTTTCAACCTGACCCGCCCGGTAGTGACCCGGACCGTTTCGACCCGAACGGGCCCGGTAGCGACCTGGACCGTTTCTACCCGACCGGGCCCGGTAACAACCCAGACCGTTTCAACCTGACCCGTCCTGTAGTGACCCGGACTGTTTCGACCCGACTGGACCCGGTAACAACCTGGACCATTTCGACCCGACCGGGCCCGGCAACGACCAGACCATTTCGACCCGAACTTGCCGGTCAACAACTCAGACTGTTTCGACTCGGTCAAGTCCGCTAACGACTCGAACCATTTCGATGAGATCGGTCTCGTTAACGACCCGTGTTGTTTCGACCTGGTCGTCCGTTAACGACCTGAACGCTTTCGAACCGACTGGGGTTATCAACAAATGCAAAAGATATAAATTTTTTGTTTTTAATGACATTTATTTCTATGAGGCATTAACGCTATTGGTGTTGGGTGAGTTTTAATTCAAATTTGTATATGGTTATCTTAAAATACCCATCCTGACCCATTTGTTTTTTTTAATTTACCCATCCTGACCCACTTATTTATATCCTACAATTAAAATTACCCATCCTAACCCTCTTGAAAATTTTACTAAACCCATTTCAACCCACAAAGTCAAATTTTAAATCCAAAATAACCCAAACTCAACCAAATGGGTTGAAATTGCCAGGTCTAGCTAAAAGTATTAGCAATTGATCAAACATAACATAAATGATTATAATGGGTACCAATAAATATACAACAATACATAACGTATATTTATTCCAACATAAACATAATACCTCTCATCTATAACTCTACCAAATAGGCTACCTCCACCTTAACGGGTGACCGACTTACTCACTCACACGAAAGTTGATTTGGCGTCATGGCCAACACCTAAACACCATGCCCCCTAAAGCGTGGTTTAGTGTTGTGAGACATTGTGATGGAGCTGCTCACGGGATCTCCCCCTCTAATCCTCTATTTGGAAAATGATTTCTCAACAAGGTGATGAGATTTTAAAAAATAAAATAAAAATAATAATAAAATAAAACTAAAATAGTAATAAGAATAAGAATAATAATAAAAAAAAGTAAAAAAGAAGTGTAAAAGACGCACAAAGCCAGCCGGCTATGTTATGTCTGTAACACGCTTTCTATCTATCTTTTATCTTTTAGTCAGAAGTCATAACATAACAACATAAACAGCAGCATCTTCTTCCTACCTCTTCATCGAATCTTCCATCCACTCCTTCTTAATTCTTATCCATATCTGAACCTCCAACGGTTTCACCCCCCTCTCTCCTATCCTATCCTATTTGTACATAATCATAATAACTATAATTGTAACCAATTAATATTAATAATAATAATGGGCTGTTTTCCTTGCTTTGATTCCGTTGAAGAAGAACACAACTTCAATCATCACAAAATTGTTACTGATCGCCATCACCAATCCCAGCCTTCCAATATTTCCAGATTATCTTCCGGTATGATCTGATCCGTTCATTTTTTTAATCTCAACCCCATCATATTATTAACTTATAATCAATTACTTTTCCTTATTATTAATTAAATTCCTCAATCCCATAGGTTTATATGTCTTTGTTTGTTTGTTAACGGATATAATAATAATAATAACGATGATGATGATAATAATAATAATTAAGCAAGTTGATTCTGATTGTTAATGGCAGGAGTTGATAGAATGAAATCAAGAAACATTGTTAATAATGGTAGCTTAAGGAGGGAGTCCTCCGGGGCACCGGATGCGCAAATCGCGGCACAAACATTCACATTCCGTGAACTTGCAGCCGCGACGAATAATTTTCGGCCTGATTGCTTCTTAGGAGAGGGTGGGTTTGGTTGTGTATATAGAGGACGTCTTCAGAGTAGTGGTCAGGTTGTAGCTGTTAAACAATTGGATAGAAATGGGGTTCAAGGTAACCGCGAGTTTCTAGTCGAAGTGCTTATGCTTAGCCTTTTACATCATCCGAATTTGGTCAATTTGATTGGTTATTGTGCTGATGGTGATCAAAGACTTCTGGTTTACGAGTTTATGGCCTTGGGTTCGTTGGAAGATCATCTTCATGGTAAGTAACATGTCGTGTTTTTTCCATGGTTTCGCTAACGAACTGTGATTGCTCAAATGGCGGTAGCAAGCCATGGTTTTGCTAACTAATAATATTGTTGATGTGGCATCTCATTTGTATATGTACATTCCATGTAGCATCCGATCAAACATTTAACGACAGTGGCTTCCTGAATATTTAGGTGCCCTATCTGAGCCATTAAAAAATATATCCGTTAGACCTTAAATATTGAGTTTTAAATGAGTATTGGGCTAATAAGTTTCAATAGGCTTAAGTTCTAAGTTTAAAATGGAGTTTCTATTAGACACACACATGCGCGTGTGAGATCACCCACATGTATATAACATATGTATATAGTAATTTTATAAAAAAGAATTTGCCCCCGAATAGAAGGGGCCCTAGCGTGGGTCCTCCCCAGCCACCCTAAGAGCCTCCCATGCTGGGTTTTAAAAAGCGCGCCTGAGGCGCGAGGCGCATCAAGGCTCAGCCTAGGGCGCCTCAGGGCTTTGCGCCTATTCTTTTTCCCAAAGGCGCGCGCCTCAGGCGCTTTTTTGTCAAATTTCAGGCGCTTTTCTCCCTGAGGCGCACGCCTCACGTAACCTGGGTACTTTTTATGCATAAAAATGTTGTACCTTGGTGTTTTTGGCTTGTACATATAGGTAAAATCACATAAAAACCTTATTTATTGCTATATTTTGGGTAAATGAAGCTAAAAACTCATGGAATATATATGGGATATATAAAAAAAATTATATAAATAGTGTGCGCTTCAGGTACGAAAATCCCACGCTTTTTGCGCTTTGCGCTTCGCGCGATGCGCTTAGACCTTGTCGCTTTTGTGCGCCTAGCGCTTTTTAAAACCAAGCTCCCATGTTTAACGGTTATTTTCAAATCAAAGTTTTATGAAAAAGATCATTTTCAACCTTGTAAATACATTTATTATTTGCTCCATATGAGTATTTCTTTTTGTATTTGTGGCATCTAGCGTAGCATCAAGCACTGCCACATCATCAGTTGCAAGTAAATAAGTTACCATATGGTTGATTGCTAAAAGTATATATAAAATACCTTGTGTTTGATTAAAGGTTGGTTTTTATAATTGAGAAAAAAGCGTAAAATTCATTTCTATTTTGTGCAGTTTGCCGTAACAATTTATACGCTGTTTGCAGATGTTCCACCTGATAGAGAACCGTTAGATTGGAACACAAGAATGAAGATAGCAGCAGGCGCAGCCAAAGGGTTAGAGTTTCTCCATGACAAAGCTAACCCACCCGTGATTTACAGGGACTTCAAATCATCAAACATTTTGCTGGATGAGGGATTTGAACCTAAGTTGTCTGATTTTGGGCTCGCTAAACTGGGCCCCACTGGAGACAAATCTCATGTTTCCACACGGGTCATGGGTACATACGGTTACTGTGCTCCTGAGTATGCCATGACGGGTCAACTAACGGTCAAATCTGATGTTTACAGCTTTGGGGTCGTCTTTTTAGAGCTTATTACCGGTAGAAAAGCAATAGATAGCACTCAACCACATGGACAGCAGAACCTGGTCACATGGGTAACTAAAGAATTATGTTTTGAGACATGATAATTTTATTTGATTATTTGTAATGATGAATAATGAATAGTTACGTGATTGCAGGCACGACCTCTGTTCAATGACAGAAGGAAATTCACATCATTGGTAGACCCACGGCTAGAAGGTCGCTACCCAATGCGAGGGCTGTACCAGGCACTAGCGGTGGCATCCATGTGTATTCAAGAACAGGCTGCGGCCCGACCTCTGATTGCTGATGTCGTGACTGCATTATCTTATCTTGCAAACCAGGGGTATGATCCGACCACAGCTCCAGCTCACAATATCATCACAAAAGATAGACCAAAAACAGAAAGAAACGGAAGAGTTTCAAAAAATGAAGAAGGCGGTTGTAGCAGATGGGATTTAGAAGGCTCTGATTCTCCTAAAGAAACTGTAAAGATGCTTGAAAGAGAACGGGCTGTTGCAGAAGCAAAAATGTGGGTTGAAAAAAGAAGGCAAACCGCATAAAGGCTCATGTACAACTACTTTACGTTAAAATGGTGTTTACATTGGTCAGATGATCGGAAAATTGAAACCGGTTGCAAATACTCAGTTGTTCAGATGTCAAAGTGGAAAGCAATTTTTCTGCAGTGATATTGTATATTTTGATGACAGATTCCTCATGGGAAAAAAGGTCTTGTTGATTTTGTTGTAAGGTGAGTTCTTTGTGACTTCTCTTTTCTTGTTCTTTTCTTGTGCAACATATTATTTATGAGTGAATGGGGATTTACAATTATGATATTTGTAAAAATTGGAATGTGACGGCGGTGGTAGCAGCAGCAGCGTGTGAGCGATGGTGGTAATCGTGTTGGTCATGGAGGGGAAGGGAAATTGTAATACGCGTTCAGCGTGGTTGAGGATAGAATGGAGTAACAATTGCGATTGAAAATTGGAATGATTTCCGTCAAATAAAGTAATTATATAAAGATACATTTAGTAACTTTCTTTCTGAGAGTGTTATACTGTAGCTAAATGTCTTATCAATGTTATTGCTGGCTTCTCTCCTTGCTTTACACGTATCATGTCATTCCTCCTTTAACTGCAGCTGTCCATTTTCTTCTACTGAAATCCTACTTTCTCTAAAATCGCCGGTCACACCACCATAGATAAACGACGGAAACAAGGCACCTGATGACGTAAATACCTGTCGGAAACATGGTTGATCTGAAGATTGGCGATAGCAACAATCCAGGTAAGATCGGGAAATTGCTACCCATTTTCCTCGACTTCAATATATAAGCTTTCCCACCGGCTTTAGTAGTTTTCACTGTGAGGGGTTCACTGTTTCGCTTCGTACAATCATTTTATGCCGTTGTACTGCTCTGCAAAACCTTCACTTACACGTGTCTGCACCGCCGGTATTCCACCGGCTCAGCCGGTTGCCGATTTCAAGCGATTTTCTTTGGGGTTTTCAACCCACCGATCTCTATCACACACACATGTTCGTCACCCATGTTAGCCCTTTGTTGCTAAACCCTAGCTGCCCCCGTGATGAAACCTTAGCAGCAACGGTCGTCGTCGATGGTCGGTGACTGAGGTTGGAGTCCGAGGGTGGTGTTATCTGGTGGTGGTTGTGCCTCACCGGAAGTTTGATCGGAGCTCCAAAACCTTCATTAATAGGTCGGTTCTAAGTTTGGACATGCAAGGTCCGATGGCACACCACCTCCGTTGCCGGAGATAAAGGGGTGAGGTGGTGATTACTTCATTTGACGATAAGGATGCGCGGCGACAACACCGGATCTGGCTCATTGTTGCCTTGAAGTTTCAAGTAAAGAATTTGGATCTAGGCTTGAGAGTTAAGAGATTCAGGCTTCGGTTTCAATGGGTGTTCAGAGAGGTATAGATAGTTGTATTTTTTGGTTCTGTCTACCAACTACCAATGTGATGTGAGACTGTGAGAGAGACACGAAGACTTCGTACATAATAAAAAGCATATATAATAAAATACTATGAGGTTATGGCAAAAGATTGTTTTCTTTTCATCTCAATGAACATTCCCTTCAACTTTAAATTTTTTTTTTGAACATTCCCTTCAACTTTAATACATACAGCTAATTTCGTTACATGTTTGTTCTTCGCTTATTTTTTTTTATTAATAACCATGTTTTTTCTTAGCTAATCGCAATGGTGAACTTCAAATAGCTAAATGATTTCTGGGCTTTGATCAGTGGCGAACGTTGGTTGGTTATTTTTTCTCGATCGGTAGTGGCCGAAAGATTAAATTAGTGTAGGTCGGACTCAACCCGGACGCAATTTACCTACGAAAATTGTAAAATTCTACCACTCCAGAAAAAATCGGTAGGGGTCAGGATACCCTCTTGCCCCAAGATGTGTCGCCCCTGGCTATGATGGCTGGCAGAGCCTTGAATGGTATGACCACCATTTATGATGCATTGTAATACGTTTTAGGTATGTTAAAACTTCATATGCTGTAGTGTTATTCTTTGTACAATGATGGTATGTCCGCATGTCACGTATAGAACAAAGTCTTGCAAGTACCAGGTTGTCGCCGCAACGTGCGACACACGTAAAATACTAGTTTAACATAAATTTCAAATCTTTAGCGATCGAGTTAAACCAAAGGAATTGGAATTTCTCACTTGCTCCCTCACCGCATGGCACTGCCGTCGCAACACCTACCATAGCCACCCTCGCGAACACTGTCACCTCTTTAAGTACTATGTTTTAACAGAAATGGTTAGACGACGGGGTTCAACATTTGAACACCACTTGTTGATCTAACTGATGCCTAAATTCCTGGTTAACACCAAACAGCAGAATGGCAGGGTTACCCACCTTTCTAGCAAGAACTTTCAATATCTTATTATTACCTTTTTTTAAACTAAAACCATTGCTATTTTTCATAAGAACGACATACACATTCCCTAATTACTAAAACCTACTTGAATTAGGGAATGTGTATGTCGTTCTTATGAAAAATAGCAATGGTTTTAGTTTAAAAAAAGGTAATAATAAGATATTGAAAGTTCTTGCTAGAAAGGTGGGTAACCCTGCCATTATGCTGTTTGGTGTTAACCAGGAATTTAGTAATTATTTATTTGCCTTAATATCTCTACTAAGAATTCGGACACAGAAACTTGGAACCAAATACACATTAATAGTTACATATTTGATGTGTTAGCAATATTGCAATATGAAAATTAACTGTTGAGTACATATATTTTTCGTAAATATTTCGATAATAAAATATAAAATAAAAATATTTATTAAAGAATTAAAAGTTTATTATTAGTACAATTAACTAATAGTGATTTGAAAATGAAGGCAAATAGAAAGCAAAAAATATGAGGGTAGAATTCTGTTATTGAGAGAGAAAGAGAGGTGTCTAAGGTTATACTACGTCAAAATCAACAACCAACCAACCAACCAAACAAGTAAACAAACAATTCTTAATCCACATGATTACAACGTATCCGATTGTGTTTTGTTTTCATCCACCTTCACCACCACAACCGCTGGCTCTCCTTCGCCGCCACCACCATCATCAGCTGATTCGCTGGTCCGTCCTGAATCCACAGGATGCACTTCTTTGTGTGATAGAATGGATATGTTTATCATGGCCTGCTCCTTGCTTGACGTCGGCTTAGCCTGCTTTTTCTCAGGGTTTCTGTAATATGCATACAGTCCCATTTGTATTACTCCCAATAGGAATCCCAGTATGTTTGGCACCTACCACAACCAAAGTTAATTTCTTTGTTAATTCATTCAGAAGAAGAAACTAAAGAAATGTTTTGTTTTGAAAAGTATTGTTACCGTAATGCATATGTCTCTGAGGGACATCCCATAAGCAAACCACATCGTCGCACTTAGTGTAAGGAAACATGATAAGGACAATGGCATGAACTCAACGCTTTTTGTTCTCACAACTTGGAACTACATGTAGTACGTTAAAACGAATTAGTTTTTAACTAATGTTTCATATATGATATATATACAAGCTAGGATGTATTTAATTTGAATATGACCGCGGCTTGCTCACCACAATAGTAAGAGGAGCTGCAAACACACACACGGATATACCCACACAAATCCAGCCGACTACTGCCACTCGTGTAGGTCCTTGTAACGAGAAGAATGTCCCAAGAGAAATTACAAGGCAAAGCATCATGACACCGGTCAAACCCTTGATTGTTTGCTTCTACACAATAGAACAAAACATTAATTGGTATGAAAAATAATGATTGAATATACAAGGTAGGTAGCCAGTTAGTTATAAATAAGTTGCAACTTGCAAGTACCTTAGTATGAGGCGTGGCGTAAATAAGGAAGATGATGATGTAAATGGACTCAATGACGGTGCCAAGGGTGTTAATGGAGATGAGAAGGAAGGTGTCACCGCCTTTGATGAAGGCATAGAACAACCATAGCAATGCGCTCAACAGAGACACCACGTATGGCAATGACTGGTACCCCATTGTCGATTTCTGCTTGCATATATCTATAAATGTCGGCCTGATCCATCCAAGTTAAAACAATATATATAATCCCATCCAACACTAAGTAAGTAATCATATACATGAATATAAATATGTTAAGACTTACAATGGAGCAAAGTAGACCCCGGTGGAGATTATGTTACCTGTGACATATATACGCGATTGTTATACGCAAGAAATATCGATCATGAAACGAGTTAAATACTATGCATATAAGATGAATTACCAAGGAGGCCAAAAACAAAAACCATAGGGTGGTGAACATTAAAAAGCTCCATTGCCTAGTAGTGATAGATGGATATATGTTTCAAGTGTATTGTTAAGTCGAAAGAAGAGTATGAGGATGTATTTATATGTATATATATGTGTAAAGGATGATGATGATGATGATGCATAATTAAATGTTGTGGGGCAAGCTAGCTAGGAGGCGTATCAACGTAGATCTACTGACAATCTAATTACTGTTAGTTTTTCCTTAACTAATTTGCGTCTTCATCGATCTTACTTTCCTAAATACCTTACTTACTAGACATCCCCCAACAACCTTGTCTCCATATGTTTTCTTATTTACAATTTCTTTCTTAATGCCAAATTTTATTCTTTCTTTTCCTTTCTTTCTTTCTTTCTTTCTATACACCTACGGCCTACCGTTTATTCTTTGGTAAATATGTTTTGGTATTTAAGTTCTGAACTATAAAATCCAGTTGTTCCAAGAGTGTCCGCTAGTTGAACCGCATCTAGTATACCTAGAAAATATAATAATTTTGTATGGCTCCGGTTATATACACAACTAGGGTTTATATTCACACAACCCCTCCACGGGTCGTCTGGGCCTGGACGGCCCGTAGAGGGCCAAATGGGCAAAACGACGGGTCGTCCAGGCCCAGACGGCCCGTTTAAGGGCTTAAACCCTAAACCAGACGGCCAGTCAAGGCCAGGACGACCCGTCAAAAAGCATCCAATCCAAAACAATCATTGGTAATCATTGGCAATGATTAGGTGATGATTAGGTGATGATTATTTTATTTTTTTATAAGTGTAGTGAGTGTGGATGTTTAAAATGGGTTTGAATGTTTGGTTTTTGGTTTTTTATAAATGTTTGGTTTTTTATAAATGTTATTTTTTTTATTTGTATAATCTGATCTTTTTTATATAATTGTGTATATGAATATGAACTAATATCGTTTATGTTGCCGAACTAAACAAAACCCAAGATACGAACAAGATGAACAATAAAACATAAATAAGTATAATATTCCAAAAATTTACATAAAAGTAAGAGTTCAAATGTTCAACCAAAATACCACCAACCCGTCTAACCCGACCCACCCTGCTGATCCGACCCACCCGGCTGATCCGACCCACCCGGCTGACTGGTGGACGCCCCACCATGCTGACTGCTGGACGCCCAACCCGGAAGTGGACGCGGCTCCAAACCAGCTTCCCGCCGTCTCTCATTCTCGCTCTCCAACATCCACCGCATGTCAGCTCCCATCGTCTGCACATCAGCCCGCAACGACCCTAACTGATCCAGGATCTGCTGAAGTACCTGGGTCGTGTCATCATGCAACCTGACAGCATGATAAACGCGGCCAGGACGCTGTCGCTCATCAATGGGAGCATCTGGCATCTCTATATCGACCGGTGGGTCGCCGCCAACGTGTGGCATCTGGACCTCAGGGGCATTCGGCCCATCGAGATGTACCAGCGGCTGTGGCACAAAATGCTCGCCACGGTCGCCAGCCTCACCGAAAGCACGCTGGTAATAAGCGGGTGGGTTGCTGCGCGGGACCCGTGCTGCCACCTTCATCTGCTGCATAGTGGTAATATTTAACGGCCTGAAATGCACATGCACTCATCAGAGCCAGATCTCTATCTGTAACAATTACACGTGGCTCCATACTCTTCTCCAGCAAATCTTTGAGCCTCTCAAGCACCCATATGTAGTTCCTCGTTTTCTCTTTAACGATAAATGCATGGGCGATACAAAACGACTGGTTTGTCGACGTCATACCCACAATTTGAACTGCGCGGGATTCTGTACTCGTTCGTTTTGTAGGTGGCGTCGATCAGCATCACATGTGGAAAGGCACGCCAGAGATTGTAGGAGACCCGGTGTGAAAAGAAAACATTCTCAACAGCATCTGTCTCTGGATTCTGGTTGGTGAAGTAGGTAAATTTCTTTTCAACCAGGATACTCTCGAGTATCTGCATAACAATAATAATAACAATATTTAATATTTAACAACAACATAAATTAGTAATAGTCTATGACAATAATAGTAATTAATAATAATACCTGCATTGGGGTTTTATCGCCGTAAATTCTACGTTTAATCTTGCTCACTGTATTGTGTATGTCTCGTAGAATACATACATTATCCGGGTTTTGTGCTCTGATGGCCAAATGTATGTTCGCCGGTTCCAGGCCTTGAAAATAAAGCGTTTCCACCATTTTTTCTTCTTGTGGTGTCAGCCGCCTAGCAAAAGCGTGACCCTCAGCATGTATAAAAGGGTCGTGGTTATGATTCGCGTGTTTAACCTCCAACTTCCAACCCTCTTTGCGTAGCCTCCCTATTAACATAAACGGACAGTTAAGCTTTTTGCTACCCGTAGACCTTACTGTGGCTATAGTATGGTATTCGCCATAACGGTCGCATCTCAGGTCTATCCTAATTTTTCTTGCATTATTTCCACTGCCTTTTGAAACAGAACGTCCTGTCACTAGGACGTAACCGCTAGCAAGGGCTCTATCGTAAGCCCATTGTTTCATCTCTTCAACAGACCCGAATACCTGAAAATTTATACAAGAGTCTAGTCTAAATTCATACTACTCTAAATTATATACTACTGTAAATATATACTAGTTCAATCCAGCAAACCCTAAAACGTTTAAAGATATACTAGTGTAAATAAATAAACGCACCTGCTCGGTTTCATACGAAACATCCGGGTTAGGTTCAACTTTTATGTTAACATCTTCATAAGCGTCTTCCTGGTTGTCATCATTCGGGTTAGAACCGTTATAATCTTCCTCTAAGTCATTAGCACGATTCCCGCGCGAATGGTAACTCCCGTACGTGTACTGCGGGTAGCTTGGTGGCACGAAAAATGACTCCTGTTCCTCTACATATTCCTCGTTGAGATCGGGCAGCATGTTCCCGTCATTACCACGAACCCCGGATTTAACCTCCTCTTCACCAACTTGAACCCCGGGTTCATACCCTACGCTTTCAGAGACGTAAGACTCGTTCTCAGACAGGTCAACGGTTGAAAAGCTTGTTAAATATGTCATCGTGAGACCGGGAAGTCGAAATGGGTCGAGGGTTTTGGTGGTGGTGATGTTTTAAGGTTTTGTTTAATTGGGGAAGAAGCTGATCGTGTAATGGTTAAATCAGGAAATCTCAACGGGCCGTCGAGGCCTAGATGGGCCGTCGAGGGAGTAAATGCCCTAACCTAACACGTCTCTACGGGCCGTCCAGGCCCAGACGGCCCGTCCTAAAGTGCCTTTTTCAGACTTTTCAGTCTGAACTGCCTGCTTTTGCAGGAGTTCAGACTGAACAGCTGTTACATCGTACTTATACGGGCCGTCTGGGCCTGGACGGCCCGTCGTTTTTGTCTTTTCTGCAAACAAACGGCCCGTCGTGGCCTGGACGGGTAGTCTTGAAACCCTAATTTTGCTTAACGGCCCATCTAGGCCTCGACGACCCGTCTAGAGGTTGTTTAGGGTTTTTTTGAGGTTGTGTGAATAATATCATCCTTTTGTATCCATCAAAGTTTAATATATAGGTAAACTCAAATGGTGACACAAGACTATTTATGTATTCAATTTATGTTCTTTTGTGATAAGTTTTTCTTCAATTATTAAAAAGACTTTACTGAAAGCCGAGACTTATAATTTTTAACTTTTAAATGATGTGAATAAAAGAAGTTAATGTTACTACTTTTTAAATGAGTGTCTCAAAACTCACATCCATACACCGTCACGTTCTTTATATTGTTTTACATAGATACATGTAGATGACATTAAGAGAATCAACATTTAAAGATTCGCACACCTCTCTTGTTTCCTTCTAGCCGTGTAGCCATCCGTCTTGACGGACTTTGCATCAGGAATGCACAAAGTCCGTTCACCTCCTACTCCACCTAAGCATCAGATCGCCAACCATGGTTCAACTTAGAGTGTAGAAATATTAAAACGCTACTCTTTAATATCAAAAAGAAATCTAAGGGTATTATACGCAGACTACCAAAAGGCCCGAGTTCAACGTGGGATATATATTCGATCATCGAAACTTTATAAAAAAAATAAGAAAAAAAGCATGATTTGGTATATATAGAATATTTTGTTTAATTTAATTGTTATATAAATTAAATGAATCAGCTAGCTCCAATGTAATGCAATGCAGTGTAATGAAGTTACGTGTTGTGTGTTGTGTAATTTGGTCACGTGACAATTGTCTCCTTTCTCGCCATATGTTTGTAACTATATTTCACAACACCCATGGCTTGCACTCATCTATCATCCCTTTCTGTTTAAAACATGTTTACGTGTTTCATCATCATTATAATATTTAAGTTATCATTTTTGTGGAAAATAACAACCGTAAAGATTCGGTGAAAACTTTTCGAGGCTAAGCTTCCAACGTTAGATATACTATTTCCATGTACAAACCACAACTTTTTAGCAACGTTAAATATACCTATTTACACAATTGTGAGGCTTGAACTTTTAGAGGGTGGGTGTCAAAAAGTCACGAGACCCAAAATCAAATTCATGGGGGGCAGTCAAACGAGAAATTTACATTACTGATTGTCAAAAAACGGTGAGAGCCGAGGCACCATCAGGCCCTTCTAATGCTTCGCCCACTTTATAGTAGTAGCTAGTAGTTTTTCTATATATAAATTTTAAATAAGAGCCAACTCTTCTCTTCTTTTAATGTACTAATCTCACTCTTTTGCAATCGTAGTAGGATGTAGAAATTGCAGTCCCAATGGTTAGGAATATTCGTGTATGTTCTTGTTCGTGTCCTTGGTTTGCTCTCATCTTTTTATGAACCAGTATTTTATATTTGAATTAAAATGTTTTTTACCTTGAGTAATTGCATGCATTGATTATAACTACTCTCAATGGCTGCAAACGAACTAAACAAACACAAATAAGGCTTTATTCGTATTCATTTGTTAAGGAAATATGTGTTCACAAACATTACCAAACGAGATTTTTTGTTCGTGTCATTTGTATAGAAAACGCTTGTGTTCGTGTTCGTTTTTTAATTGTGCTCATGAACGCACACGAACACAAGCATACATTCACGAACACAAACAAGTATCTCATAAAACAAACGAACACACATAAGTGTCCATTAATGGAAACAAACACAAACAGAAATATATTAAGTTTCAAATAAGATCAAGTTTATCATATATTAAGACATTAACTATATCCACCTAAAATGTAACATAATTATCCAAAGGTACTTCGCACTTAATTTATAATATTGGTAAACATAATAAAGTAGTGACTCAAAAAACTAAGTTTGCATCTTCAACTGGAAGTCTTTAATAATCCACCCAAAATAAACTTGAAGTCATTGAATGATCATAAACGAACGAACATAAATGAACACGTTAACTGACGTTCATAAACATAACGGAATAAACCGACCTGTGTTCATGTTCGTTCGTTTAACGGACTATCATAATGTTTTGTTCGTGTTCATTTATTTGTTAAACGAACAAACACAAATGAACTTCCATCTAACGGTTCATTAATTGTTCGCTGAAAGTTCAGTTCGTTTACATCCCTAACTGTCACTAAAGAAAACTTCTTTTTTATTAACTGTTATTAAGCATCTTAATTGCATATTTTTTAGACGGGCTTTAGATGTAACACTGTCTTCACGATTTAACTTTTTTTTTAAATTGACTTTCATTAGAAACACCAACACCGGGAACACTTCGCTCCTAACAAAGGAACGAAGCCCCAAACAAACCAATTACATAATGGAGAATTGTCTCCACGAATTCCAATCTACATACATCTTCTTTTGTCTATTCTTAAACCATAAAAACCCCAAAGACTTTACATCCACGATCACATCGGCTACTGTAATCTTTTGTCTTCATGATTTAACTAACAATGCTAGAGATTGTTTTTTCGTTTAGCTAACAAAATGAACTTGTTAGTTCATTTTGAGATACTTAAAAATAGTGTAAGAAGTCTAGAAAAAATATTAAGAACTCTATGTATCTTTTTCTATTTCACAAAACCAAAAAACTTTGTTGTCATATCTTGTCTGGTTCCACAAAAGATTAGACACTAGTTCAACTTGAACAGTACATCACAAATAATAGCGATAATTGTTGTAAAAACCATGTTCATCACATTAGTCTCATCAAACATTGATTCATCTTAATTCTATTATATACTCCTGAGAGTAGATATTAATTCGAACTATATGTAATTATATATTACGTCTATGTAATATTTTTTTTAGTTTTTACAAAACAGTCATGTATTGTTTATCACAAAACAAAAAAAAAATAACATTTATTTGTAGACAGATATACGTTTTTCATAAAATATAATTTAAAGTGTTAGGTTTGCAATCCTGGATCTACCACAATTGTTTGCAAGCTCCCAATTTTGTTTAAAAAAAACTTGACACAACAATTTTTATATAATAAAAGAAAGTAAATAAGAGACACGTGTTATTTATTGGAGCCCTATAATTTTTTGTTTTCTCGCAAATTTGAAATTTGTTGGCCGTTTTAAAAAAAAATATTTTTATGTTTACCATTTATTTATCTTTATATTTATTTACTATAGTAAATAATTTCTCATCACCTTTATATCTCCTCTTTAATATTATATATATATATATATATATATATATATATATATAATAAAGCGATTGTGGTGGCGACATATGTCACTTGGTGAAGCCATCCCTACGCTTGAGTTCTCGTAAAAAAATTTAGGTTATAAATAACCTAATCAACCCAATTTATTAATTTATAATCTTTAGCTTTACTATTACGTTATAATAAATAAAAATATTATAATTATGTCAATTCTGTCTCATATGAATAATTTTGTTAAATCATAGTTTTACGTTTATCTCTTTTTATTTAATATTTATTTTCTTAACTAATTCTTTTTATATTTCTGCTTATTAAAAGCTATTTAATATTTTATTAATCCAACTCACGTATATTAAATTTTCTAACTTAACAATAAATAAATAAAAAACGTTATGACCCGTGTGATACACAAGTTTCTAATGAATTCTTCACACAAAATGAAATTGTAAATGGGAGGTTTGTTTTCATCCAAAGCAGAATAGGTCAAAGCTAGTCATTTATAAAAAAAGTTACACATTCAAGACACCTTTAAAAAAGTTCCCATCCAAATGTACATTCCTCTCTTTAATATACATTTTTATTCATATTCACATGATTAAAAATGTTGTTTTCTCATATTATATTACATTATTAATTTATATGATACATCGTAAAACACATTTTGTCACTTCATATTAGATTTGTCTATCCCGGAAAGATCTCGGGATATAACCTAGTGATAGTATTATATCATAATTTTCATGGTTCTCTCTCATGTTAACAAATAATTGCTTTTTATTCCTCCCTCCTATTAATATTAATTTTTTGCTTTCTCTCTTATTTATTTAATATTTTTCTCAAACTATTTATTCTATTTTTTCATTTACTAGCTAGTAACAATTTAATTTCTATTAATTCAACCTCGTATAATACATGTGTTTTTAAGCTAATAATAAATAAAAAACAAAGTAAAGAGTTTTAATTGGTAAACAATACATCAAAGTTTATTTTTTAAAGACATATGTTAACAACTATATGTGTTATCCGTTTACATTACATTTATTCAACTCATGTAAGACACAGATTTACACCCCATATAATGACATTTTTTTAATATAGTTTTTTTTTATTACTTAGCATATAAATTTATAATTATTCACTCCTTATAATACACGCAGTTCTACCCTAGTATACTTTAATTAACACTTAGTAGTTAATATGTGGCAAAAATTATAAAATGGATAGATTAGAATAAGATGAGAGCAGCAACTTGTCATATACCCCGTAAGAAGGGGCAAGGGGAAGATTCTCCTCCTCTATTAAGGTAATGAAGCCAAAACAAATTTAATATGAAGTATGTGTGGTTTTCTATTGCACACAAAATTGTTAGTACATTTATTACAAACTAGCATTAACTTCTTTGGTATTTCACAACGCACAAATGTTGTTGGAATATTTATTGCTTATAGATAAAAATTTGAATTTTTATACTTCAAGTGGTTTTAATGAATCTTATTAAATTCGAACTCTAAGCTTTGGCAGAAAAACCGATCTTAACATATCTATGAGCCTAATTATCTTACTATTTACCAATGGATTTAAACAGGGATTTCGCTACTGTCTTAATTCACGCTTTGAGACAGGGTATTTCGCTCATTTGTCCACGTGCCTTCATTTACAAACCATATAGATTGAAAGAGATACGGGAAAGTTGGGAACTGACTCACATCATCGCCAGCCTATCGTCAACACACCAAAACCACTCCAACTCCATCGCTAACCATCACAATCCAACAATCTTTGCCTCTACCGTCGATGAATAGTGGTTTACTATTTCCCTGCTTTCCATGCTACATGTTTGTGATGCGTCACCTCCACTCAACTGTTCAACAACTTTTTAAGACTTGTGTAACATTTACTTGTCAAAGTTTTGTTTATATATATATACAGAACACATTATATCAGGATGACAAAAAAAATGTTTTATCATAATTTTAACCGTTTAACTTGTTATAACTTTTAAATATATGATACAACCCTTTATAATATATTGTTGACTTTAAAAATAATATATATGTATTATAAAGGGTTGTATAACACGATTTTTAAACTAACATAACTTCTTCATATGTTAATACATAATATAAACAAGCATTTTATTATCTTTGAGTATGATATTTCTATAGCTTTTTTTTTTTTTAAATAACCTGTTACGTGATTTATAACATGTTTTTGTTTCCACCGTATAGGTCAGGCACCCCTCTAGTATGTATATACACACATATATGCAAACACATGTACTTTGTATAACTTTTTAGAGTAAGGCTATATGGTGTGGTGCCCTCTTCCCCCTAACTCCCTCAAATGCACATCAGCGCCACATCATTTTCCTCATTCCCTCCTACAAACTAAGGAAATGGTTTCCCTCTTCTTCCCATTCCTTTAAAAAAAGAGAGAGAGAACCAATCACGTGGCTCGGTGAAGACGGTAGATTTTCACCGAAGATGCCGAAGAAATCTCGGGGGGGGGGGGGGGGGGGGGGAGGGTGCCCGATCGGTGGGCTTGCCACCTCACCCCCACCGAGTATGTTGCCGAGTCCACACCAAAAGGCCTAAGTGGAGTTAGAACATCATTCTATTATTGATTTCATCAAGAGCATATATCATAAGAAAAACACTAAATATTCTTTTTGTTTATTATTCAAGTCACTCAAAATATTTTGCACATAAAAAACACTACACGTTTTATTTTTTTCTCGCAAAAGTCATTCAACATTTTTTTTACATTAAAAACACTATACGTTTTGCTTTGTTTTATAAAAGTCACTTAACAATTTTTTCGCATAAAAGTTCCTCCAAATGTTAATTTCAAACACAATTATGATTTTTTTTTACTTTAACTAAACTAGCACTAGAATCCCGGCTGGGTTTGCTTACGTGTTCATGTGTTGCATACGTGGCCTATACATATTTGAAAAAGTCAAAATGATGAAGTTGTTGGTTAAGAAAGTAAGCATTTCAAGCATTTACATTATTAGAAATCAATGTTTATTTGTCATATAATCATTTTCTTCGTTAAGAATTGTATGACTATTTAAACTAAAAAAACTAATATTACTTTGATTATAACACGAGTTTTTTTACATATAATTTGTTACAAAAATAAATATATAATTATAAAATAACTAAAAACTAAAAAAACAATAACAATATCACAAAAGAAAAATATTTGTTTTGTGATATTTATTAGAACAAACATTACATTGATAGTTATGAGGAAAAACATAAAGTATAATGTTTTTTTTGTGTGTAAAAATTCATTGAGTGATTTTTGTAAAAAAAAATTATAGTGATTTTTTTATGATATTTGCCCTTTCACCAAATAAATAACGTGTATTGATTTTACATTAAAAGTGCAATTAATAGTAAACCTGCATTAAGCATTTGTTCGTTGAGACGAGAACGTTAAGCAGAACAAAAAATAAACATAAAATTGTTGGACCACACACGTGATACCAGGTATGAATAATAATAATAATAATTTTAAAACTAATCCATAATTAAGAGCTATTTTGTAATTTTAAAGAAAAAAATATATATCATGTAATAAAAGCTTGTAAATTGAGCTTGCAAGTATATATACCATCCAGTTGAGTGATATGATATCTAAGTAAATAATTGCAACCAAACTAAGCACTAATAAATTAAATAACCATGTAAAAGAAACAATAGTTCATAAATAATACATGATTAATTCTATATATACAACATTTTAAATTGTGAATAGTACTAATTCTTAATTGGTCTCCTTTACATATGATGACACATTCTGTTCATCTAACAACTTATTTTTTAGGATTTATAACTCATACAATAGTCATTAAATTATAATTACTTGATATCAAAACTTTTTACACAAAATGGATAATATAATTTATTCAAAGAAATTTTCTTTAAAAGGAATTAATTCAGAACATAATTACTGTATGTGATAATATGGTTATATATAGTATGATTTAATGAGAATAGTTTTATGATAAAATCATGGGTAATGGTTAATGCCCTCTAAGGGGCATTTTTTGCCACATCATCATCATAATGCCCTTTCAAAACAATTGTAATGGTTAACCCCCTTTTATGCCTTTTTTTTAATAATTAGTTTCCTTAATTTTCTTTTCTTTGGGCATTATACTATAAATGCCCCTCCTTCTTAATGCCCCTATAATGCCCAAAGGGATGGTGTTAAAGGCATTATAAAGCTCATTACACATGGTCTAAGAAATTATTTATTTTTAAATTTATTATACATAAAAATATTTTTGTTGGATCTTATATATAACATTAATAATATCTAAACAAAGGTTTGATTTTAAGTTGCATATCTTGTAACTTCAACTCATAAGTTTTTTAATCAAACTTAAATTTTATAACTATGATACAATGTTAACAATTTAATTAATTAATCAAGTTGATTAACACGTTCAGAGTACCAGTATTAATATTATCAAAACAGGTAAACTTTTTCGTTTTTAGTTTTACTAATGTAAAACATGAGTCGGTATCTTTTGAGCATATTATGACTTTATTTTTTGGGTTGTCTATTTCCGTTGCTATAGAGAGCGATACCATAAATGAATTGAATTGATACCGACCAAATTCCCGCCGCGTAGCGCGGGGCATCCTTCTAGTTAACAATATTTGAAATGACAAGAGTGGGAAATGTGCATGTAATATATTGTTTTAGTAATTTTCTTTTCAATTTGGACAAAACATATATAGTTATATAGTGTTTTAATCTCAAAAACTTTTTATAACTTGAATTATTTAGTTTTAAACATAACTTCAAATATAGTTGTATCTTTAAATTAATTTGGTATTAATATTTTTTATCTATAATTTTCATAATTATATGTTTTTAGACACCAAGTGATGAGATGTTTTAATCGTCAATGTGAGGCTAACTCACTTGATAAAGACACATGATTTTTAAAAAGGGATGCTCCAAGTTTAAATCTGATAAAAATAATAGTTTAGAGTAATTTGTGTAAAGTAAGGTATGAGTGATATTTGTCATAGTGAAAGAAAAAAAAGTAGAAGTCATGACTCAGGAGGCTGTGTGCCATTTGCGAGGATAAGGGAAGTACCACTTGTGACGGTCAATTGAACATGGTTGTGTGGATCGATGCCTCAAACTAAATATAATGATGGTGTATTCACCTTTTAAGTTTTGCTTCACTCTCGTAATGAATTTTGGGTTACATGTATGTATATATAGCTCATCACTGTATCTTACTTTTTATGGTTGTTTTAGTGTTATAATTATTTTTAAATATCTTTGAAGTAAGTATATATCCTATCAAATATGATCTCTGGATTCATACTAGAAGTATGGTATAAGTTAAGTGACAATTACAATGATAAGAATTAAAATCAAATGTTGCAACTTCACTAATTAACTTCGAAAATTCATTAATTCAACTTAAAAGTGTTCACGTATCATGTGCCAACCCAAATTGACCCCTCTAGAACAATGCATGCATGTACGTACATGATATTGTCGTATAGACAAAGAAATAAATTATTTAATGGCAACGGTGTTTAGTTTTATGTAGGGCCGGCAATTTTGTATACGAACACCTGACACGAACCTGAACGATCTTAACAGGTACAGGTATGGCTTTAACAGGTTTCGTGTCCTAAACAGGTAGACACGAATTTACCTGTTAATTTTCGTGTCGTGTACAGGTAGTCAGGTTTCGTGTATCGTGTCTGAACAGGTTTGTGTATTAACAAGTGATGCATACACGATTTGTGAGCCCTATTAATTAATGTTCACAACTAGGTACTAACAGGTACGCAAACAGGTATTAACAGGTACGCAAACAGGTATTAACAGGTAAGCAAACAGGTATTATCTAGGTCTTTGGTGAACTTTTGAAAATTTTCTCTTACTAAATAGGTTTGTAAACATGCGATTAATATAATGGTTACAAACAGGTATTAACAGGTACTTTTCGTGTATACCTGTTAAAAAAATTAACAGGTTCGTGTATCAAAAAATAGACACGAAAAGTTTTCGTGTCGTGTACAAATAGTCAAGTTTCGTGTATCGTGTCTTAACAGGTCAGGTATACACGATTTGCCAGCCCTAGTTTTATGAATATGAACCATTTTTGTGGCAACGAGTGAAGTGGTACACTTTGACTAAATAAAAGTAAAAGATACAAATTGCACGTTATTTTTTAATTTCAAATTATATTTTAATGTAAAAGCGTATTAATGCAATATTTGAATCCAGACTCATCCATAAACTTCTACAATATTAAATAATATCAACTTGTACAGAAGAAACGTATTATCAACTAGGGATAAGCATACAAGACCGAATACCAATCCCGTTTCATCTCGATCTCAATACCGTACCGTACCGAACTGATACCAAACCGAGGGGTTTCGGTATCAGTTCGGTACCGATACCGTCCCGAGCTCATCCCTATTATCAACAGAAACAACATTCATGAGACACCTTTAGAATAAAATTACATTCAAGAAGTTACCAAACTTAGTAAAGAATCTATATTCTAATAACAAAGAATCTATTTTATTATTATTATCGGCCAACAAACGATGTTCCGACTACCTAGGGTTAGAGGCGTCCCCGATGATTTACGTGCCCTATCCAAACCATTAAAACATATGCCCTTAATCTGTAATAAATTAGATAATTTAACTAAATGTTATGTGGATAAATAGTATAGCAATAAACATAACAATTGCAAAATAATAATATTAAAATAAGTGAAATTACATACCGTAATAGACTAGCATCTAACCGACGATTCGTTAAGCTCTCATAGTATTCTTGCTAGCAAATTGGTGGATCAACTCTTCGCACTTTATATAACCTAATGATTTCGTTCTTGATAACTATTATCGCTAACACGCTATGTCTTTCTTCAGACATTGTGGATCATAAGTATGATTTCAACAACTTTAATTTTGAAAAGCTCCTTTCTACAGATGCCATCGCGTCTGGAATGATCAATAACATTCTATATGCAATACACACATTTGGGAAAGAACATTCTTCTTTCATATGCCCCAAAATATATATAGGGTCGCTAAATTTTTGTGATGTGTCAAATAAGATCAACTCTGAACAGAAAAAAACATTGTTGTTTTTTTATGTTTTTTAGTAGATAAATAGGTACTAGGCTTATAAATGTTATGGGTTTTGAGTTAATAATATTTAAGTTTTAAATTGATTATTGTTGGGCCCAACGTTTGAGTGTTAAATCTGTTTTCTATTTTAAAAATACACACACACACACACATATCTATATTACATTATAAAGAGTGAGCAATGGATAAAAAGGTCCAAAATGTCAAAGTTAAGGTGACAACTTAAAAGTCACAAGTGTAATTCTCTAAACTTGACCACTTTTTTTCCTTTTATGCCCTTATCAATGCATTAAGATGTTTGTACCATGTGATGCATTAAGATGCTTGTACCATGTGCTTTTAACAATTTTGACATCAATAATATCACCATAATCACTAATAATATCCCATAACTCACCATAATCACTAATAATATCTCATTATGTTGTGACTTTCAACATGTATAACTCTTATCTCTTTATTTACTTATGTATTAATGTAAGTGCCTATATATAGTGACATTTGTATATGATGTTGAGATCAATGAATAAGAATTCTACATTCTCTTTTCTCTCTATAATCTACAATCCTTTTTTGTTACACTTTGTTGGTTGCTAATTGGTTGTTGTTATACAACACGTTATCAGCACGAATGCTTTTAAAGTTGGATCATGTTATCATAAGTCTAAGTATCACTGTTGGATCCGTTTTTTTTTAAATCGACTTTCAAGGAACCTGGAATCCATCAATGTCACATTAACAAGTTTTGTTCGAAAGTCTTACATGGACAAAGATCAAGGTATGATTAATTCAATTTCTCTTTAGTCTCAATTTCTATCAGTTCTTATTTGTTAGGTTGGGTAAGAAATTCTAATATGAGACTTGGTAAGAAAAACTAAATAATATATCTTATAGATATCCAACAGATTATAACTAATTTGATATAGAAATGTACTATCCAAAGTCCATTTTGTTATTATCATGCAATGTATTTTGATTTAGTAATATAACTTAAATTCTATTAAAGTTGACACATATAAGTTACGAGAGTGATTAATTATTATGAAATTACTCATGATTAACCTTAATGTAAAATATTTTTTATTTATTATAGGAGGAGACATGAGCAAATATGTCCAAATTGTCCAAAGTTAAGATGACATATGAAGAGTTCCTTTCTTCACACCTAAGATATCATGAAAATTCTTCCAATACTACCCCTATTTGCAAAAGCAACTTGTATACTTTTTGTGATATTGAATGAAATGGTTAAATGCACATTTGCTATGAATGTAGAAAAACTCTAAAGGTTGGATAAAAAAATATAGTTTCTTTTCAAAGCTTAAACAATGAAGAGAAATGGATTACTTTCATATAAATCGTTTAATATTCAAAGACAATTTCATATATATCGTTTTGCATTCAAAGGCAATGGAAGAAAGACAGTATATCTGTACACTTTTCCTACAACTTGGTGGGCTAACACGACTACGCTTGTGCATTGTTTAAAAAAAATATACTTATTTTAATCGTCCCGCAGCAACGCGCGGGTTTCCCACTAGTAGATATATATATATATCGGAATTTTATAAAAGAAATTGTGCCCCCGATAAAAATGGCCCAAGCCGGATGGCCTCCCTGGCTTGGGCCAAAGCCGCCTATGCCTAGGGTATCCACCAATTAGTTACAAAAGCACCACATACGCCCCTGGATGAAAACATATCTTAGGTGTCCGCCCACATGTAAAGCTGGGTAGCCAGAACCCACCAAGCCACTAGTTTCGGGGAAATCTTGGCCCCCCACCCTCCTGAAGGCATGACAATAGAAAATCAGTAAAACCCGTTGGGATCAAGGATTGAACCTGACACCTCAAGGAGGCTAGGCTCTACCCATGATTTCCCATGCCACTCCACCACAAGGGTGGAGGCATATTATCTATCTATAACTATTAAGGATACACGGTGTGTGACGTGAAAAAGGGGTGTCTCTTTCACGCCAACCCACCACCACGTGCACAGTGTGGATCCAGGCGTAGGGCACATCCGGTGTAGATTTCCACCAGCGTGGGCAACATCCGACGGTTGACATGGAGGACTTTGATTGGGCCAATTAATTTAAATGAGTTGTGAACCGTTTGAATACCACACACCAAATCGTCTTCTATACACCAAATAAACTCCTTTCTCCCCATGTTTTGAATACCACACACAAAATTGTCTTCTACACTGTACTCATAACCCACCGAATGCCCAAAATCTTGTGATAAACCATGACTCGTTAATTCGAATAGGAAGATCGTCCTATATACGGCGTGGGCCGAAGTAAATAACAAGCATCCATGTTGAGAGTCGATTTGGCCCCACGTACTACGTGAATTCAAAGACTTGGTCGATGGTTCAAACCGAACCACTAACTCGCTAAAATGAAAGTAGACTGACCTACGAAACAAATGTGAACGTTTCAAGAGTGTCCACCAAAAAACATTGAAACAAGTCCCCTCAATACCCCCGAACACGAGACGGTTGAGCTCACAAAAATCGAGTATGAGTTTCGCCACGGTCAGTTTTCTCACATATCGGTGTGGCGAATTATTCAGGCGACCTTAGATTAGGTTCTATAGTTTAGGTGCTTGAAGAGTAGGTTACAGGGCAGAAGTTCGTGCTTGTAAGGCATCATCAACAGCAGGTTACGGGGTGGTTGGTGGCAATCAAGTTAGGTTCTTGAGAAAATCAATCATCTCATCAATGATTGACTTGATTTGATCCAAAGACTCATTCCATTCTTCAGCGTCCATAGGAGTGGATCAAGACTAGGGATGAGCATGGTACCGGTCCGATACCAAAAATACCGGTACCGAAATTCCCTAAAAATGGGTACCGTACCGAAAACAACCGGTACGGTACCGAAAACAACCGGTACGGTACCGAAAAACAAAAAATGTGGGTACCGATAGTGGTACCGAAATTGATTCGGTATCGAGAATTTGGTACCGATACCCGAGACCATTTGCTCATCCCTAATCAAGACCACCCTGATAGTACTTTTTATGTATCAATTAGGTTTTAGAAAAAAAAAATGAAAGATTGGAGATGGAAATTAGGGTGGGGCGGGGTGGTCTGTGATGGTCGTGACCATCACGACCACTGCCGGCCCCCACCAATTGATCACGGTCCCGTAACAAAAATCCCGTGACCGCCATCACGTTGGAAAGTGAACATTGGAGTTTAAAAAAACGCTCACCCAACCACCATCCATTATCATCGTCACCACCCGTCATCATCATCGTTGTCGCAGTAGCTCCTCCGTCATCGGTGGCCGGTAACCCATATTTATTCTAATTTTTTCCCACTCCTGCACCCTTAATCCTTGATGGTTTTGATGTTTGTTTGTAAAACAGAATCTGATTTATCGACTATTTGCGGGTGGTGATTCGGATCCTGCTGTGGGGTTGTTTGAGTTGTTGAAGAATGAGTATGGGTTTAGGCATTCAAGGGTTCTCAGTTTGTGATTGCTCATGTTTTGACTCGTCGACGACATATTAAGTTGTTTCGGTCGAATTTTATGCAAATGGTGTAGGAAGAAGGTAGGTAAATTTGAATGTTTTGATATTGATTAAAAAAAAACTTTAGTAATGAAATGTGATGACCACCTCATGGTTTTAGTGATGAAATGTGATGGAGTGTGATGGAATAAGGTGGCTTAATGGGATTGGATGCGATGGTGTGATGACCACCCCACTCACCCTTAAGATTGGAGATAGAGTGTGAGCAACCATGGGTTGGGGAGATCACGACGACTATGATACCGCTTATGTGTTGGTAATTTTAGTGTTATCAACATTAATAGTGATATTGGATTAACTTGTCGAATGGTTTGATCTCGTTAGTCATTAACCGAGTTAGGAGATGCAGGAGTGCGGACTCGGTTGTCACTAATGAGATTGTGTGTGTTATTAGTTTAAGTAGTTAAATATAAGTTCATTGGAGTTGGGCCTATTGAATTAATGTCCTAGTTAACTAAAGTCTAGTTAATTAGTGGGCTATTAATTGAATTGAATAAAGGATCAGGCCTTGTTTGCTCTTGGGTATGCCTACAAGCCAAATGATTTTAGCCCATGGATATATGTTAGTTTTCCATATAGGATAACTTCCAAGGTAACACTTCATATTTTTTTTTCCTTCTTGAGAGACAATTCTCTGGAAGTTGAAGGATTTTTCTATACACACTAAACCAATTCACATCTTTGATGATCGGTGCAATAATTCTCAAAGAAATTAAATCCGATTCTTGTGTATATACTACGTTTAATCCGTTCAAACATTTGATTGTACCGATTAAATAGTTTGTTCTGATAGTGATTACACGACTCGTAGTATAATCCAAGTGATTTTCGATTTCTTCGACGGTTTCGGTTCTATGAAACCAACATTATGTGGTTCCAACAATTAAGCATTGACCAATAAAAAATAGATGGAAACCATACTAAAGAACAGAGATAATTTTAGACTAATTTTATATTTTCATTCCTACCAAACATTAAACAAACTTGCCTGTTTATAGGCTTAAGCAAATTATAACCAAACCAAAATGACCGAATACTCTAGACAAGTAGGTATCGGTAACACTATAATATGCATAAATATTAAATAAAAGACCAAAGTAAGGGAAACATGCAGAGTCCCACAACCCACGTTTTGGTCATGGATGTGTGTATTGATGGTTTGCATGGCAAAAATTAAGCCTCTTAATACCTACGTACTATATTGTTGGCCAGCCCGTTATATTTGGGTCTAAGCCCAATACAACCAATAAATATTTAATATAGATTCATGATGATATAATATAATACATACAGAGAAATAGAGGTGCGCACTTCGGGTTTTTTTTAATCCAAACCGGTTTGGGTGTTGACCGGTTCTAAGTCAAACTAGTTTCGGTTTGAAACCGGTTTGGTCGGTCACAAATTGTTTTTTACTCGATTTTGTTTCGGTTTCGGTTTCATTCTAGTTCACGTACGCATTTTTTGAATTCATATAAATTACACTACAAGAATTTTGGCCTTTAGCGGGGACCCCTTTAGCGGTGACCCGCCAAAGTGTCGCCGCTAAAGGCCAATTTTACCCCGGCCCTAGATCTTATGAACATGGACGGTCAAGATTACATCGTACAAGGTGTCGCCGCTAAAAGTCTACTGCCTTGTAATGTTACATAAAATTTAACTTTTATCAACTTTAGATTTTGTTAAAGAATAAAATGAATTTTAATAAAAAAAAAAAGTTTTATATGTGTTTATGGCCAAAAATGTTTTTTTTCCTTAAACCGGTTTCGGTTTTTTCCCGGTTTAAACTAAATTTTGGTGGTACCGGTTTAGGTTCGGTTCCGGTTCGGGTTCGTTTGAGCGGTTTTTGGTTTGAGATTTTTTAGTGCCGGTTTTAGGTAAAACCGGTTTTGGTTCGGGTCGGTTTCGGTTCCCAAACCAGTTTTTTTACGCATGTCTAGAGAGAAATCATGAAACTATCATTTTTCTAACGTCAAAAAGAAAAATGATACACTTTTGATGTTGTTCACATTTCAACCATATCAACGTTCGTAGGATAAGGTTCTAAGGTGTTGTCATAACAAATGAACGTATAATATATCTTCTAAGACTAACAACTGAACGTATGTGTGCATATATAGAAGATTAGACAATTTCTCTATGAATGCATCACTTGATATTAATTTATTTAAAGAGCATAAGTGATTGGGTTTCGTATGCTATGACGAAGCATACTTTTCGTATACTCTCACGATTAATTTTCAAGATTTTGTGTATGGGCGTTGAATATGCATATGTAGAGTTTGAAGATTACTTTTAAATTATGTTATGCTTATGTTAGTAATAGTACTAACGCCGTTAACAGGGACATTTTTTATGGTGGTCATGGTTTGGGATGTGTAGGGCTGAAGGACTGATGGTGGTGACCGGCGCCTTAGGCCTCCGGTCGGATTCTAATCAAACTTTGGTAAGCTTTCTTTTCTTCTTGCATGTTCACACTGATTCCATAACATTTGGATTCTTTCTTTAATGTTTCTCTATTTTTTCTTGGTATTTTGAGGGCCTTGGTGTGACCGTCTCGGCGTCTCCGATAACTTCCCTACACTTTATGTGTAAAATCGTTTAAGCTTTACACCCTATCTCTCTCCACACACATGTATAAATTTTTAAACACAAGGTTTAAGCTTTGTTGGTGATTTCACCTCTTGCATGTAGACACTAAGACATATAATAATTTCTAACATTAAAGGCATAAGGCATGTTTTTAACTTGTTTTTTTTTTTTTAATTTTTTTTAATTTGGGGGTTGACAGCTGGTTGGTTTCTTTTTATCTTGTTCATGTCTTTGTTTTTGTTTTCCTTTTTTAAGGTGTTTTCTAGGTAGCATTGTTGTGTTGCCGGGTTGTCATCATGTGTTTTTGGTCTTTAGCATTTGCAGTGGCAAAACTTGAACTTTTAGATGGTAAGGGCCGAAAGTCACGAGACTCAACTTTTTTTTCAAATCGGTAGGGGCCGGAATAAAAAAAATACAAAATTTTTGGATAAAGCCAGGAAAATTTATACCATTGAGCCAAAAATCGGTGGGGGCCAGGGCACCCTTGGCCCTCAGTAAAAGTTTTTGCACCGCACTCAGGCGTTTGTTTAAATGTTTGCATGTGTTCTTGGTATGCTGTTGTTCATTGTTGCACGTATTCACTAAAGAGTGTTGTTTGTAAGATTGCTTTGTGCCTACCTTCTTTCTCCATGTTAATCTCCTTTATGGGTTTTTTAGTTTTCTTTCTTTTTTTTTTTTAAAATATTTTTAACATGTGATTTGTTTCTTTAGCAATATTCCTGTCATGAGAAATGCATTAGATGTTTTAAATCATCTATTTAGGCGAGTGATTTGTGATTATGTCATTGTGGTTCTTCTATTGAGTTTAAATTGGTTTCTAAAATTTTGTGTTTTGCCATTTTTTTCCTTTGTCTTGGTCGCGCAGGTTCTAAATGATTCCTTATTTGTCTTATTTCTTATTTTGTAACATGTTTTAGGTAAATACTTTTGTAGTGTCTTTACTGATTAACGGTAGTGTTTTGAATGTTGATGTTTATGTTTTTGTTGGTTCTAGGCAGTTTGCCATCCAAATTAATGGAGTTCGCTTATGATATACCATTCCTATTACTTTTCTTAAACCAACAATTACTAAACTTTTCATATTTTTGGCATAGTGTTAACAGATTGGGGGATATTGACACAACAACTTCAGTTGCAGAGTTGAGTTTTTATTCCTCTATTATAATCAACTTCATCAATCACAAGGTTTTTTTTATATTTAAATTTCTTTTTCTTACTACTTTGGTTCATACATAATGTTTGTAATTTATTTACTGTCTTTTTTTGTTTACAATTTAGGATGCAGTTGTTGGTTTGCTGTATGTACTTCACCAATCTAGCTTTCCTTTTCTGATTGTTGGTTTAATATTTGTTTACTTAGGTAAATACATCTTATAATTATTACACAATTAGTAAAGTTCAAGTTTTTATTTTTGTTTGGGGTGTGTCAACAGTAAAGCTAATCACTAATCTTCACCTTACTAATTAATTTTGGACCAATCACTCAATTAATCGGGGTCGCTCCATGGTTGTAAAAATCACGATTAGTCGGACGAAATTGGACTTAGTCGGACCTAAAAAAACTCAAAATTAAGTTAAAAATGAATTCGAACAGGCCAAAATTGGAGCAAATCGATCAAATAAAACAAGTTCTTACCTCAAAATGGATGGTAATCCAATATTTAGAACCAAAATTGATCAAACTCCATGAACCCTAGTTGCGTCTGATGGTTTCGTACGATGAAAGAATGAATTGGGAGGAAAAAGAGGATATGGTGAAGGATGGAAGTGATTAAGA
Source organism: Ambrosia artemisiifolia (assembly GCA_032199755.1). Lineage (NCBI taxonomy): Eukaryota > Viridiplantae > Streptophyta > Magnoliopsida > Asterales > Asteraceae > Ambrosia > Ambrosia artemisiifolia. The sequence goes on from CM063519.1 coordinate 62,834,253, forward strand.
ATATTTAAGTTTAGGTATTTAATATTGAACCCCCTCTCCATATTTACTAGTTTATATTTGGCCCCTAAATTTATAAATTTATACATATAAGGTATAAAATTAACATTATATATGTATAACTTTGTAAGATATATATATATATATATATATATATATATATATAAATCCAATCCGATTGATCCTGATTAATCCCTAGTCGGTACCCCACCGGCCGACTAGCGCCTAGCAAGTTCTACAACACTATCAACAGTTGCATTTTAAAATAAAAGAGCCGGCGATTTTGATATGTAAAAATTGTTTTTTTGTTTTACTAAGTTGCATTCTTGATTGTTGTGGTTATTTCCCTCTTATTCAGCTTATAGTGGGGATGTTTTTTTAATGTGTGGTAAGTTGCATTCGTCGCAATTTGGTTAATAAGTCAGGAGTCGATACCGTATTAGCGAAGCACAATGCACACATGGTGTAAACATAGTTTTGATATAGGTTTGGGTTAAATTTGAGTTCAGATTATAGGATGCTCGGTTAAACTTTAAAAATATTTGATTTTCGCTTTTCAGGTCAAGGGTTTGTTATTATGTGTGCAACTTTATTTATGGTTTGAGCTTTCATTATGTATCATCTTAAATGTCACATACTAATGATAGAGATTGAATATTAGGATGTTATTACTTATTCACATGGACGGCCAAATACAATTGAGATTCAGGCAATTTTAACTTATTAGCTCAAAGTGTTTCGTAAAACATTTAAGCACATACCACATTCTTTTAATTGGTTACGCCTATGTTTTCTGTTTTTTTTTTCCAGGATTAAGGCGTTGCTAATCTACAACATTATGTGGACAAACCAACGCCCCACAGTCAAGACCTTCGCTAAGTTACACAGATATTTTTCAAAGTTGAAGACATTTAGACTTGGAATGATACATTTCCATTAGATGCCATTTGTTACCATTAATTCGTGTTTAACCCGTCGCAAAGAGCGGTCGTTTAATATGCCGTTCAACCTGTTCATATGGGGTTGGAAGTTGTGGTCAATTTTTAATAGTATATGAGCCAATATCGTTGTCATATTAGATTAGGACCTACTGTACAATATAGTTGTTGATTGTAAATTTGTCTTATTTGGAAGGTGATTGGATACGTTATTTTCCTATCGGGTTGCCGTCACCGCAATGCACAACTGGATAACACACTAGTTTAAAGTAACACAACAAATAGCTTAATTGAAGTCTTACGAAACATTTTTCGTTTTATAAAGCATTTTTGGAGTTTCCTTTTCAGATGACTTTGGGAGAACATTCCAAAGTTTTTTTAGACGAGAAGTATTAGTCGGGGTGTAGGATCGTCTTTTATCATTTTAGTCCCGAAAGTGACAGACCCCATTGAGCTTGGAGAATATCGCCTGATTAATTTGATAGGTGTGGTTATCAAGACTATTTCCAAAGTCTTGGCTAACATATTGAAGGGTGTTATGGGCAGTATTACTTCGGAGACATAGTCGGCCTTTTTGGCGGGTAGATATATTCTTGATGGTCCCTTAATGATCAATGAAATCCTGTCATGGGCTAGCAGGATAGGGAGGGAGTTATTTCTATTTAAAATAGACTCCAAAAAGGCCTACGATAATGTCCATTGGGAGTTTCTTAGGGCTATTTTATGCCAAATGGACTTTCCCATGTTGTGTAACACCTCAACCGATGGCGTAAACATCGAGGTGTCACGTAGTGGCGATTATTCAGTAGCTCATGGCATTTAGAGGGTGTTTGGGATTGCGTTTTGAATCTGATTTTTAGATTAATGCGTTTTGAAAACGCAGATAATCAGTTTTTAGTGTTTGGGATTGCGTTTTTAAAACGTAGATAATCAATTTTTTAGGCTACCAAAACGTAATAATCTATAAGCAGCTCCACCCCTGCTTTTCCAAAACGCATAATCTGTTTTGAATAATGAATTACAAACAATTGTTGTAAAAGAAATTTGCACAAAAGACATATGAAATCTAACATCAAAAAATGAATCTTCAAGCATAAAACTCTAGTCTTCAAGCCTCATTGTTCATTAAATAGTAGTTGATCACACAAAATGATGTAGTCTATGTTGGCAAGAAATCCCAAGAGAATATCAAGTGGTTTTTTGGTGTTAGATCGAGGGGTAGGATTCCAAGAACAAAACCATCTAATTCGACCGAATGATAGATTGCAGGGGAGGGGGGGTTAAGTGTTTCGACCTCCTATGAGTGTGTGTGCAGATTGAATTTCGTTAAAATGTCCGTTTTATAGAGATTGAGAACTGGGTTTTGGAAACTTTGAACATGGGTTGAATTAAATCAATTGAGCCATGGATTACGCGTCTAAACGCGTAATACATGTTTGGAAAGAGCGTAATAGGAGTACGAATGAAATCGCAAGTGTTGATTTCAAAATTTTGGTCAATACGCGCCTGAAAAGGGCTGTCGGTGGTGGTGATGGCTATACAGGTCGGGTGATGACCCGGTTTGGGTCCTGGGTAGATTCATCTGGTTTGGGCCATGCAGTTTGGGCTGGGCTTAGTTTCATAAAGGTTTTAGGTTGGGTTATAAACTTCGTTATTGAGTTAGGTTTTGTTTTGTTTTATATTATGGTTTTATATATAAAAAGAATAATTTTTGTAAATCTTTATAAAATTTCCAACCCAAAGAATGCGTATTATTACTATATTATTATTTAAAAATATGGTTTATTGGTACCATTATAACTTTGTATTTGTAAAAACTTTACAAATGTTAAAATTTCAAGATAAGAAAATAGAACTTTTATTGATAAAAAATTTGAGGAAAAATACATAAAGTTACAGTATCCCCTACTTTTAAGAATTTTATCCCGAAATTTATTAAAAGTAACATTTAAACAGGGTTGAGGGTAGTTGGGAAAATGTTGGAGTGATCGTGGTTAGGCCTTAAAGATGGCAAGAGTTATAAGTAACATGATAAACTATTTTCGGATGTTCTTGGATAAGAGAAATGAACATATGAGTTCTGAAGTTAGATGAGGATAAGAGTTAGATTATATTAGTTTGAAATAACCAGGAGGATTAAGGGTCCAACTATACACCGAATTTAGGTGTTGGGGAAGATTGACTACGTGAAGACTAAATGGATTACCAAAATAGCTAGGATTTTGTAATTGGTCCGACCCCCAGTCACACTTTCGTTGTATCATTAGTGTTTATATATACGGTTGATGTGTCATCATTTATACATGTTTTATATATGTATTTGCCACTCTTTTTGTACATATTGTGCCTTATAATTTGCAAAACAGAGCTAAATTGTTCCTATGAGTTAATTGCACGTATTTGGAGCCAAACATGCAAAAAAGGAGCGGAAACTGGCACAATGGGAAGGAATTTGAAGACTTTGAAGACTGTAGCAGAGTGTGCACGGCCGTGCTCCTGCCCAAAGTCAACCAGTCAACATTTTCAACCATTCAGATGAAGAAAGTCAAGGTGCACGGGCGTGCATATCACAGTGCACGTCCGTGCTTGCTTATACGTGCTCCCCTAGGCTCCAACTGACCAAGACTGGCATGTATGCAGAAGGACTTCCAGTACCAACGGACAGTACCTGACTGTTGTGCACAAGCATGCCCACATTGGAGCACGGGCGTGCATGCCCTGGCAACTTTATGAAAGGAGACCTTCACCCATCATTTTAGCATCCCATTCCACTCGATTCTCCCCCACATTTCTACTATATTAGGGTATTTTAAGTGACCTTTGGAGCTTAGGATCACTCCATAATTAAACACTTAGAAAGTGTGCGCTTTGAAAGAAACCACATAAATCATCCAAAAATGTCTAAATCCTTTAGCAACCCTCACATGTTTTCATATCAAAACCAATCTAGTGAGCTTGTTGTAATGCTATCTCTTCGCTAGGATTGTAGAGTGTTGCTAGGGTGAAGACTATCTTGTTATGGATTATATAGTTTATATTTATTATTGAGTGATGTTTTGTATTCTCATTTAATTCTTTCTACTCTATCTTTGTTTGACGAATTAACTAATCAATCAATTAGTATTTGGTCTTGTGGGTGTTTTGATAGGAAGTGGATGGATTTATGAGTGTACCCGCGGCGTTTAACAACCTACGCACTTGTAAGCTAACCTAATTCCACGTGTAGAGATTGGCCCATTTGTGTTTAGAAACATTAACAGTTTGTGGCTTAATCCTCAACTATCAAAATCTCACTTAGGGTCGGTACGGTCTTTATACTCGGTCCTCGTGATAAGCCAAAACTTAGTTGTGCGACTTAGCTTCATGGTCAATGTGTTAGATTTGGCGCAAACCAAGAATTGGTGAACCCGTGTTGGAAGCGAACGGTCTTTATTCTCTTCCATTACTATATTTCCACACAATTAATAATAAGCCAATCACTTTTAAAAAAATTAATTAATTCAAGTAGGGGATGAGCATGAGCGGGACAACCATGACTTCTCTATGATGTCAAGTGGTAGCTTGTTCGACCATGTTCCGGCCGCCGACAAGTTATTCATAAATTTTAGAGTCGTTAGATGTCAATATCGCAACACTGGGAGGTGGGTTCTTCGGGGTTGGGTATACACAGTCTCGGGTGATCCTCCCCTCACTGTTGAGAGGTGAGCTTACCGGGGAAGGGAGACCCTCACAATAATAAATGAGAACACAAATCGTCTTTATAGTTATGTGGTAATGCGCATCTTCGACACATCACTCAATTGAATGTTTAGTGTTAATCCGTACAAAGGCAAGTTAGATCCCCAAGCAACACTTTTATTTGGACATTGGTTTTCTTCTCGGTTACTTTCGTTATCTCTCACTTTTATTTATCTTTAGTTTTACTATAGCAACTTAAAACTGAGTACGAAAAGTCGTGTCTTAGGGTTCGATACTCGGTACTTGCTTGTGTCTATACCATACTCAATAGGAACACTTGCCTATTGTGTGGGTTTAGAATGTTTAGCATTTATCTTTTATTTTATAAATTTAAAACTTGAAAAGTGTCTCACCACAAAGTTTTGGCTTAACTACCTTTTTGTGAAGACTATTTATCCTGGTATCTTCCATAGTACAACCGTCGTTATTCACCCCCTCTTGAACCACCACCCTATAACCATTCACCATTTCCTTATAACCCAAATGAAGAAATTTACCACATAAAATGTTGCAGATTAAGTGCTCAACCACCCTCACCACCTAGATCTCCATCACCACTATTTGATCCTATCCCACCATCACCAGATACACTCGGCAGATTAAATCACTTTGATGAATCACCACCATATATTTTACCACAACCCTAGCAATTCACCCCACCTTTACCTGCACCTGTCCCAGGCCCATCACCTTACATGCCATCTCCACTAGCTCATTTATTTTCCTCACCACCATCAAGTCAATCCGAATATGAGCATGACCCTAAATCCATACCTGAACCGGAACTCTCACTCATTGACTTGAAGAAGTTTGTGGAGAATCTTTAGGTGGTCAATAACTACTTCATGCATATGTATGCTGTGGATGATGTTGCCAAGGAAGAAGAAATGGAAGCTCAACAAAGGGAGGAAGCTTCTGCACCACCAACGGGAGAAGAAGAAGAGAAAGGCGAAATTGAAGAAATTCTTATTCCCATAATGGAGGAAAAATTTAACAAGTTTCATTCCTTAATGATGGAAGTGCAACTCAACATCCCTTACGCCGATTTTCGGCTTAGAGTTCCCGCTCACTTTAAATTTCTTAAAGATATCCTCTCTAAAAAGGATAATCTTGAAGAAGGTGTCATCGTAACCATCAACAAAATATGTTCAACCATCATTCAAGGCAAACAACCTCCAGACAAAGTTGCAGTCTCTTGTACCATTGGAGAGAGATTCAATGCCAAAGCCATCGCTAGCTTGCAAATTAACATCAACATTCTTCTCGCCTCCATATTTCGAAAGTTCCAGAAACAAACTCCGAGACCTACAAGAATAGAACTGCTGCAGAAGATGTTTTACTTGGTTTCAACGAAACCATCTTGCCGATAGATTTCGTAGTAGGGCTGGCAATGGGTAACCTGTATAAGACACGATAAGAGATGTTAACTGAAAAGTACACTATGTGATTTTTTACCTTTTTTTAAGTACTTAGAATTAAGACGCAAAGATCCTTTATTTCCCTTTTTGGATACATAAAAAACATAAAACTGTGTTATAAATATGAGATATAAATGAGTTAAATGAGTCGTGTTCATGTTTAAAACTTGATTTGTTCGCGTCATCTGAGACCTGTTAAACCTGTTAAGACACGATTTGCCAGCCCTATTTCGTAGTGTTGGATGTTCCTAGGGAGAAGATTCCTATCATTTTGGGGTGACCTTTCCTCAATACCGCATTAGCTTTAGTCGATGCTTGGGGAGGAAGACTTAGATTGACCTTGAATTGTGAAAAGTTAGGTTTCGATTTAAAGAAAGTTTTGTTGTATCCAAGTGCTCAAGATGACCCATCCACCCCCATCCCCATCACCGATTTCGATTATATTGTAGGGTACTATCTCCATGATATCCTAGGGGAAGGAGATGTTTTTAAGGAGTCCGCTTCCTCGATTAATGAAAATGATCCTATGGTTCTTGAAAGTTATCATATCGAGCATGTCTTTCTTGAAGATGAACCTGAAGAAACTCAACTTCAAGACCGAAGTCCCGAAGAAAAAGCCAAGCCTTCCATTGAAGAACCGCCATCTTTAGAACTCAAGGAATTGCCTTCTCATTTAGAATATGCAGCCAATCTATCGACAAAAGAAAAACAAAAATTAATGGGAGTTTTGAAGCAGCACAAGAAAGCAATCGCGTGGAAGCTCATGGATATAAAAGGTATTAGCCCTTTACTTTGCACACACCAAATTCTCATGGAGGACGATTATCAGCCATTTGTGTAAAGGCAACGAAGAGTTAACCCCAAGATGCAAGAGGTCGTGAAAGAATAAGTGATCAAGCTGCTTGATGTCGGCTTGATTTATCCCATTCCTGACTCACCTTGGGTGAGCCAAGTCCAAGTAGTTCCAAAATAGGGCGGTATGATAGTCATAACCAATGCACACAGTGAACTCATTCCCACAAGAAAGGTCATGGGTTGGCGGGCTTGCAACGATTATCGGAAGCTCAATGATACAACAAGGAAAGGTCATTTTCCTCTACCGTTCATTGACCAGATGTTGGAAAGGTTGGCCGAGCATAAATATTATTTTTTTCTCGATGGATTTTCTGGCTATTTTCAGATCCCCATTGACCCAGAGGACCATGAGTAAACCACTTTCACTTGTCCCTATAGCAGGTTTGCTTACAGAAGAATGACATTTGGGCAATGTAATGCCCCCGCCACTTTCAACGATGCATGGTAGCCATTTTTCATGACATGATCGAAGACTTCATGGAAGTTTTTATGGATAACTTCTCGTTTTTTGGAGATTCTTTCTGTCATTGTTTGGGCAATCTTAAGAAAATGCTGGCAAGGTGTGAACAACTGAATTTGGAATTGAATTGGGAAAAGTGCCATTTTATGGTAAAGGAAGGAATTGTGTTGGGGCACAAAATTTCAGACAAAGGGATCGAAGTTGACAAGGCCAAAGTTAAAGCAATTTCATTGCTTCCCCCTCCCACCACGGTGATGAGAATTCGTAGTTTTCTCGGTCATGCTGGTGTCTATAGAAGATTTATCAAGGATTTATCAAAAATCGCTCGTCCACTCACTTAGCTCCTTGAAAAAGATCGCAAGTTCGTGTTCATCGAGGAGTGTCTTGAGGCGTTCAATTGTTTGAAGAGAAAGTTTGTTGAAGCACCAGTTGTCATTTCTCCATATTGGGACATATCATTCGAGTTAATGTGTGATGCAAGCAACATGGCGGTAGGAGCAGTTTTAGGACAAAGAAAAAACAAGTGTTTTCGTCCGATCTACTATGCAAGTAAGACTCTCAATGATGCCCAAGAAAATTATACGACGACCGAGAAAAAACTCACTGCAGTAGTATTTGCCTTTGACAAGTTCCGTTCGTACCTCATCTTGTCAAAAACCATCGTTTACACTGACTATGCAGCCTTGCACCATCTTTTCAATTAGCAAGACACAAAGACAAGACTCATACGGTGGATTCTTTTATTACAAGAATTTGGTGTAAAGAAAGGATAAAGTTGGGGCCGAAAATGTTGCAGCTGATCATCTATCTCGTCTTGAAGAAATACCACCCGACAAGAAAGGAGATGAAATTCATGACAACTTCCCATATGAACAAATTCTCAGGGTCGAAGATTCTAGCGTGTACCCCTGGTATGGGATTATGCAAATTATTTGGCCAGTGGAATGCTCGTTAAAGGGCAGTCATTCTATGAAAGGAAGAAATTCTTTTCATACTTGAAGTATTATCTTTGAGCGGATCCATATCTCTTCCGTATTTACCCTGATCGCGTGATTCGCCGATGTGTTCACGGAAAAGAAGCCTATGAGATTTTACGTCAGTACCATTAAGGTCCTAAGGAGGGCACCATGCCGCGGGAAACACGGCTTGAAAAGTTTATGGACCAGGATTTTATTGGCCCACAATTTTTAAAGACATTTTCGTTCTCGTCCAAAATTGTGATGCATGCTAGAGAGCCACCAACATAAATGCCCGTGATGAAATGCCACAAACCGGAATTGTGGGTTGTGAAATCTTCGATATTTGGGGAATAGATTTTGTGGGACCATTCCCACCTTCAAGGGGAAATCATTACGTTTCCAAATGGGTCAAAGCACAAGCACTAGCAACAAACGATGCCATAGTTGTCGTCAAACAATTGACGGTTCTTTTCGCTCGATTCGGTATACCAAAGGCTCTCTTCAGCGACATAGGGAACCCACTTTTGCAACAACCAGTTGGAGAAAGCATTACAAAGATATGGTTGTCAACGGAGGTTCTCCATTCCATATCATCCCAGGCCAATGGTCAACTAGAAGTCACTAATCGGGCCATAAAAAGGATTCTTGAAAGAATCGTGGGGATAGACAGAAAAGATTGGGCCGAGCAGCTAGACGATGCACTTTGGGCACCACGCACAGCATATAACACCCCAATTTACACCATACACACTCGTGTACGGGAAGGCTTATCATTTTCTGATAGCAGTGGAGCACATGACTTATTGGGTATTGAAAGCAGCGAATTATGATCCTAATGATATTAAGCAACACCGACTTTTCCAGCTTCATGAACTCGAAGATCTTAGCCAACAAGCTTATGATAACTCCCCCATCAAGAAGGTCAACAAGTGTTACGATACAGTTCAAGACTCAAGCTATTTCTTGGGAAACTGAAGTCAAGATGGACCGGGCCGTACATTGTGAAGAAAATCTATACTTACGGGTGGTAGATTTGGAAACAACTTCGGGGGCTTTGTTCAAGGTTAATGGTCACAGGATTAAACCATACTTCGAGTATTTGGCCAATGAGGAGGTAGATGACATGCCGGCACATCCATGAATAGCCTGGGTTTGTCCAGCCAAAGACGCAAAACGTGGCGCTACCGAGAGGCAGCCCGGATTGGTAGCTTAGAAGAATAAGTTGAGAAGTTGGTGCATACGGTAAGAAAAGCAATTGAGGACCCTCATGTATGATCATTCATTTTTACTTCCTAACCGCCAGGTATGCCCTCTCGGCATTAGGACTTAGTAGTTTACTATTAGTTAGTAGTTTTATATTTGTTTAGTTTTAGCTAGTTATATCAATGTCATGTGTTTTCTCTCAAAAGCTCAGCTTTCTTCTAGAAACCCTGTTAGGGGAAGATGTAACTACGTCCCACTTGATTCTTTAAGCCTAAAATTTTTATAAATCTATAATTTCAAAATATGCTAAAGAATTAAGTGTGAGGTGATAAAATTTTATGAATTTTACCACCTCTTAAGCCTGGCAAATCAAAACCTATTTAAGGCAAAGTTTTCAAAACATTTTTAGAGTAATTAATCCTCAACTATCAAAATCTCACATAGGGTCGGTACGGTCTTCATACTCGGTCATGGTGATAAGCCAAGACTTGGTTGTGCGACTTAGCTTCATGGTCTATGTGTTTGCTTTGGCGCAAACCAAGAATTGGTGAACTCGTTTTCTTTATATGGCCCATGGGGTCTCCACGGGCTGGAGGTGGGGGATGTCTAGATAAAAAGATGGGATGTCCAGATAACCGCTGCCTTACACATTCTTTGAAGAGGCATTATGATCAAGATGAGATGTTAGTACTATATCCTATCCTTGACCAACCCCATTCCTCGTAGATCAAGTAGTTACTCTTAGAGAGGGGGGGGGGGAGAGAAAGAAAGAGAGTAATTTAATCTTTTTTTTTTTTTGTATATACAACCACCCATAATCTATAATCTATCTATAAATATACTAGTGGGAAATCCGCGCGTTGCGGCGGGACAGTTAAAACGAACCAAAAATAGACAAAAAACGTTGAATCATGCACATGCATGGCGGCAAGTTAACTTTGCCATATTAAAAAAAGAAAACTTAAAAATCATCATAGAAAAAGCTAAGTAAGTCGAAACCGTAACAAATCCACATAAATAGGGAAATAAAAAAAAACTTTAATGATTTGTTCGCCTATGCTTAGTCGACTTGTAGATTATCACACGCAATTTTGTTTTAAACGAAGATTACATTGAAACGTATATAAAAACAGAATCAATAAAGGAACTTCTCTTTTCTCTTTCCTTTAAACACAAGATAATATTATCAATAGGATTTAAGAAAAAATATAAAAGCACATTATTTTACGAAAAGTAAAACTTTACATTGTTTAGTAGGGTAAGCCAATTTAGCTCTCAATATACCAAATTATTTATGCAGTAAATATTTCCTAAAAGACTCAAATACCCAAAAGTTTAGTAACATTCTTGTGAATGATAATAGATTTACTGAGTTTTATAAAGTACCTAATTGTATATAAGAGATTATAATAAAATATGTAGCATTATGACAATTCTTTTTTACATGTTTTTTATTTAATATGTTCAAGGTAATTGTAGAAATAAATGTTATAACCTATCATAAACATGACTTTTGACTTCATGTAGATTAAATGTGATGCTTTAAAGACAAATTTGCCCCTAAAATGTAGTTATTATGTGCATTGTGTGTTGTATCATAAGCAAATTAATTTGTACCTCTTAAATTTTAAGAAGTCATGCGCCATGCTGCGGGGGGAAACAATTTGCAATGCGATATCCGAATTCCTCTACTTTCGTAGTCTTTGATAGATTAAAGGTAAAAAAAGTTACCACATCCTAACAGAACCATACCATGGATCTCCATTAAAAATATGCATTGCCCAAAAAATAATAACTAATGAGAAGTACATAGTTAACTTTTTAATATGGATTCACATTGCGACCTGATGCATGGTGACTTTTTAATATAAATTATGGCCAATGTTTCAGCAAATGATTAACTTTATCCAGAAAATAGTGATCATAAAACAAAGAAAACAAGTTTCGTTTGTTTTTAAAGTAAAAGCTTTTAAAAGTTATGTTGCTAACCTTTTGTTTAAACAATATAGTACTTACAATTCATGGAGATGGGGCAACAATTGCAATCAATGATGCTCTCAAAATACCTATATATATAAATATTGCCATTTTGACAGTAATCTGCTTGATTCCATAGCTATTGTACATAGAAAGTTATCCTATTCCAACCTGTAACACACCATCCACAACAAACAAAGATTGTAATCATAAATGATTCATCATTGTCATCCAACATCAACTCTAAACAAAATTTGAATATATAGAACATGGGCTTAATTTGAGCATATAAAACAAAAATCTATGATATCAGTAGAATTAAAATTAAACATTAACAACAAAATAAACTATAAGTAGCATAAAGATTATCTAATCCATTAAACAAACTGTAACAATACCCTACCAAAATCGAAATCGAAGCTGAAGCCAGCGAGGATGATCAGATATTGATGATTGCCCATTACTCCAGTTGATGATTGTTAATTGATGTACGTTGTTTGAGAATCAAGAGTCGCTAAGAAGAAAAAAAAAACAAAGAAGAAGTGTGTGTTTTTTGAAATGAGAGTGGTGGTGTGGGGTTTATAGTGGGTTTCAATGTTGAGGTTCTGGAGAGAAATTAGGAGGGTGGTAGAGGTGAGATGAGGAAGTATTAAATTGGAGAACATTAGTGCTAAGATCTAAAATGTTAGCCGAGGAAGAAGAAGCGCTTGAATTGCCCTATTGAATCACTATTAATGTCCTTTGTTAATAGCTTAAAGACTCATTTACCCCATAAATGGTTTTAACAATTGCATCAACAGGTTGTACTTTTAGCAATGAAACATGTAATTACTTTATAATATACTATTAATTTAATATTTATGTTTAAATTAATTCCCTTAAACAATTTAATATGTATACACAAAGACAATTTTACCCCTTAAATGGCTTCAATAAGTATTGTATTATAAGCATCAAAGGTTGTACTTACTTAACTTTTGCCGGTTTCCTTCCCTCATGCTTTATAATATAGTATAAATATAAATATATAAAGGAAAGCTATGATGATGACATGGCTTTCATAGGTGCAATCCCCCTCCCCTTGAATGTGCCATATGGGCCATGTGGCACCATGTGAGATTTTTTAATTTTTTTAATAAATTAAAAATATTTATAGATATAAGAAAACCCTGGGTTATGATCAAATACACAGTGAAAGAAAAATAGGAAGTCGTAGGAAGGGTATTAAATGGACTCCGATTGAACTCATTCAAGTGACATTTGAACCGTCTTATCGAACCCTACGACGTTAGTTTTTAGGTTTTCGTTTTTTGGGTTTTAGCTTGTAGTTTTTAGAATATGCTTTACATCATTGTGACTTTTTATGTACCATTGTGTCTTTTGCTTATTTTCATCATTGTGTCATTTTTTCAATTCATTGTGTCTTTTTTCTTCAGCATTGTGTTATATTTTTTTGGCACTGTGTTATATTTTGTGGCTTATTGTGTCATATTTCATGATCTATTGTGTTTTTTATATCTTTCTCACCCTTCTCATTTTTGTTACACTGTGTAGAATAACATGACCCAAAAAACCCTACTCCTTCATTGCCCATTCTCCTTCTCATTCACTTTTTCACAAACCTAAACCCTAGCTCTCCCTCTCTCTCTACTCTCTCACTGCTGCCGGCTCCTCCTCCAGACACTGCCACCGCCTCCTCCTGCCACTGTCGCCGCCGCCTCCTCCTTTTCTCCCTCTCCTCCAGAAAGCTACGAGTCAAATGAGGAACTTTGATGAGGTAAATGCAGTGTGCAGCATAAAAACTTATTTTATATTTTGAAATATTTGATAGTTTGTGTAGTAAATGTAGAATGGTTCATTAAACTCAGATAATATAAAGCTAAAACTAGAGCCCCTTTGTTTCAATATATAGATTAAAACTGCTTAAGACCGAACGGGTCAATGCGAAATTTTTATACCCATATGTGATTTGTTGTCCTATGTTTAATATTGTGAGCCTGTTAATACTTGCATGATACACGGTCATGAATATGAATTGACTGACATGTGATATCAAAAACTATTGCATGCTTAGGATTACTTCACATACATGAAATGATAGAGATTGATGGTATGATGTGTGGTTGTATTAAAATATGACAAATTTCCTATTCCAATTAGAATCAACATTGTGTGATTGAGGCTATTGTTAAGGAATAATGTTCAAGGTTAATTAGTGCCTTTTGTCCTTAATGTAATTGAGGTAATACTTCCCAACATACATGAAACAACACATGTAGATCTTTATCAAGATGGACTATTGTGTTATCAAGACTGAAGAGGTTATGGACGTTAATGTAAGGATAATCTCTCTCTCTCTCTCTCTCTCTCTCTCTCTCTCTCTCTCTCTCTCTCTCTCTCTCTCTCTCTCTCTCTCGATTTTACTAACTCTATTTCGAATCGCTTCTCATTCTCTTGAAGCCCCTAAGCAACTTACTGCCATTGAAATGGCCATTCCTGATTTGATTATGGTTAATAGGGTTCCACCCTTTTGTCTTGATTATGGTTGCTGTTGTTTATCTATTTGGTACTACCAGTCTCGCAACCCTCTTAGTTTCTAGCTACAAAATATATATTGTTGTCACCTTTCTATATTCTTAAATTGTCGTTGCTCACAGAAATGGCTTTTATCGGTTAATATAGGACACACGATCATTGTGATTATTATGGGTGACGTTTTTGTTGGAGAGGTATACCATTTTTTTTATGTTTTATCCACTTGACCCGTTATAAACAATTAAATGTTGATTGTTATCTTTTTGCCGGGTGTTCTCTGAATTGGTATCACTTGTGTTTGTTCCTGAAACACGAGTAATCTACAAATGATTTTCCTTTTATTCATTTATCTCAGTAATCATTATGTAATTTGAGAATTGAATAGTTTGACTAGGGTGTTTATATTTGTTGACAAGATTAGAAACATAAGGAAAGATGAATTTGCTAGAAATTATGGTTCAAACTATATAGTATGCATCTATGGTTCAAATTTTTGTATATATGTGTCTTAGACTAATCGGTGTAGTGCCCGGCATAGGTCCGGCTTGCTGATGATGGGTCGGGCAACACCGCTCCCTAGGCGCGGCAACGGCATGAGCATCACCCAAACGCCGGGCTTGGCGTCCCTCTTGATTGGTGTTTTTTTTAAAGGAGATACGGGTCCATCCTCCACACCCTTGGCCCATCGTCATGAAGATGCCACTCCCTCTTGCCTACGTGGCGGCCCATCATCCACCCTCCACACCCAATAGCCTTAGTGCATTAATCTTTAGCATTTTTTAGCATCATATGGGTCAGTTGGTCGTTAAACATATTTAAGTTGTTCTAACTTCTCACAAAATTTAATAGACGTTTTAACCCACTATTATTTTTCATATGATAGGTTAACAATAGTTAAAGATGTCTTATTGATTGGAATCGAAGGATGAATATTGCTATTGGATCTACATAAGGAATTCTGTAAATAGTTTATAGTTTTAATCCAAATAAAATGACTGATTTAAGTTATATATTGAAGATTTTACTACGTCATATTAGATTTTTCAATATCGAGAGGCTCCGGGGTATAAACTACTCATTTATATGGTATTTCATCCTTTTAAAAAATAATAATAAATAAATAATAATAAGATAGGTAAGGGAGGAGAACGTTGAGTATGGTTTACGCCAAACACAAACACACATATTATCATCTTACTATAAATAGGCCTCACTCCTTTTCATCGTTTCCTTCAAACAGAAATGGCTCTACAACCTCATTAATATTATTATTATCTTAGTAAGATGGATTTCAAACTGCCTCCAGGGTTCAGGTTTCACCCAACAGATGAAGAGCTTGTGTTACAATACTTAAAGCCCAAGCTCCAGTGCTGCCCCTTGCCTGCTTCCATCATCCCTGAAGCCGACGTTTGCAAGTCTGATCCTTGGGATTTACCAGGTGACACTCACCAAGAGAGGTTCTTTTTCAGCCCCAGAGAGATCAAGTACCCTAACGGTTCTCGGTCCAATAGGGCCACCCAATCCGGTTACTGGAAAGCAACCGGATTGGACAAACAGATTAAAAGTACGTTTGTTTCTCCTCATTCTCAACCACTTCATGTTGGCATGAAGAAGACACTCGTGTTTTACAAGGGCAAGCCCCCTTACGGCTCCCGAACTGATTGGATCATGCATGAGTACCGTCTAACTCATGACCATAAGGTAGTTTTATATTGATTAACATTAACAACTACTTTTTTTTTAGTAAATTTCAGTACTTAAAACTTGTCAAGTTACATAAAAAAAAAGGTAGACGGGTAAGAAGCTTTGTCGGCGTGCCGCCACCCTTTTCTGAATTGTCCACTACAACAAAAATGGGTTTTTAGTACGCACAAAAGTGTTCTAAAATGTTATTTTATAGGACCTTTTATTTAATAGGACCAACGGTAAAAGCGTTTCATGTAAGGGGGTCGTAATAAGTCACGAAACTTGAAAAGCGTCCTAATATCTCAAATAAGATTATGAAACCAATTTTATGGTCGCATAATATGTCCAAAAAAATACTCCTAATAAAACATATTAGGACACTTTTACAAGGTTTTAACATGTGTTTACCTAGTTTTAATCTTTTAATACACATACAAAAGTCCTAAAAACTTAATTTATAGGACCCTTATGATGTAACATTATAGGAGCATTAGTACCAAAAAAGGGGTCCTAATATCTCAAATAAGATTATGAAACCAATTTTATGGTCGTATGATATATTAATGAACAAACAAAATAGCATCCTAAGAAAACAATATTCGAACACTTTTACAATGCTCTAACAAGTTTAATAGGACAAAATTTCAAAGTCCTAACAAGTCATACGATACAACGTTTTTTTAAGCATACACACACACAATTTTATGATATACTGTATATACATCAACTAATGAAAGAAAAAAAAACTTTATTATATTTCAAATAAGCATATTCTTAACAAAAACACTATACATAAATAAGTTATAGCATTATCCAACATAAAGTCTTGTAACATTTAACAAAGAAATTAAAAGCAATGAAAGAAACAAGCAGCATAGAATCATGAGTGATCATGCATCCTCAATCATCATGGACTACCTACAAATAAACCATCCATGTATAAGCATTAAGTTCCAGATTATTAAAATTATTCGTATCACAAGATTAATAAATACATACTAAGATGAAAGGACAAGGCCATGCAATGGAGGCACCAATACAATCTTGAATTGTGGAAAATAACCCATATCGTCTCACTAACTTTTCATCTATTTTTATTGCTACTTGAACGTTTACCTCACACCATTCTGGTCCAATCTCTGTACCACCAACTAGCTCATTTGGGTCCAAGCTCTTCACCCATCCTCTTGCTACAATCTCGTTAGAGTTTAGAATGCTTTTGAGGACTACTTCATCTCCCACCTAGATTTTAGTTTCAACAAACATATATCAAACTCTAGTCACAATAGTACAAGTAACATTTCACAAAAAAAATAATAATAAAGATTTATATAGAAAAATACCCGTAAACTTGGAGATCCATTGATTGCAATGGGAAATGTGGTGATGTAAGATCCCTACACCCTTTAATCTCCGATACCTGGGCTTGTAGCCGGACCACAGTATTAGTAAGTTCTTCACATTTAGACTTTAATTGGATGTTTTCTCTACGACATGTTGAACGACTTGGTGTTACACCCCAACATCAGAAGCACGAACACCCAGACCATACATGTTGCATCACCATTTCAATCTTTCCCCGTTACTTTAGAAAAAACATCATCTGGTCCAGGCTTATCGATCAAACCATTGGGAAGATTAGAACTAAGTTGTTGCATCTGTGCCTGTATTAGATATAGTAACAAAAATAAGATATGTATTATTAACAACATCAAGAACATATAGAAAAGATACGTATATGAATATATAAGATATTACTTACAATTGCATTAGCAGCTTCCACATTTTTTGTAGTTCCATGTTTGGAGAAACATGCACGAAACATTTCCAATCGACTTGGATCTTGTCCCAAAGATGCCTGTTTGAATAAAAAGAAAATGAGTAGTAACAATGGATATCGACATGCTACATTAAGAATTGCACTATTTCACACAATCACTTTTCAAAGACTTAGGAGTATTTATCACTCCCATGGCTTGTAATTTTTTTTGGTTCTCTAGAATATTCAACATTCTACTCTTTTCATAAGCATTCATATGTCTTATGGGGCTTTGACCTTGAATACTTTTATCTTCCATTACTAGTGTACACAACAAAGAAAAATTCTTATCAGATCAAGTTATTAAGGCCTTTTGGATAAAGATGACTATAAAATAGTAAGTAAACAACCCGAACGTAGCAACACACACTTTGACATAAACCAATTAAATAAACAAGATATGCCTATCAAAAAAGATAAAAAAGTAAATAAATAAAGAAAACATAAAAACACTCCTTCATGTGAATGTTATTGCTTACTAATGTAGTAATATGCAAAAGAGTCGATTAAACTAGTACTAAATTGTCCAAGTCTTTATTCAAGTTAACTAAAAAAACTAGTTGCCAATTTTAGATTGTATTGAGGCCAAAATTAACTGAAAGGAAATGTCCTGGGTTCTTAATTTCGTCATTTCATCAGCAATGTTATTATTATTTTTTTTAACAAACAAAACGAGACTTTATTCACAAACCACTAGTGTACAAATCCTACACCCAAATGCCCATAAGCCAGCAGCTACTTGGGAATTACTACTAGATACATAAACACCCAAACAAAGGAATTAGATATCTGAATACAGTCACGGCTGCACAGCACCCCCACCCCCTGCACCTTAAATTGCTAAGCATTATCGAACTCAGCAGCCTCGAACCACCTTGTCATGTCCAAGCCCGGTTTCTTCGCTCTCTTGATCAACCACCAGTATGACAACCTTTATCTCCTCTACCAGTTTTGTTGTCTCCGTGTTGCTATCTTTAAATACTTTCTCGTTTTGACTTAGCCACAGTTTCCAAATAACTAGTAAAACGATTGCGTAAACCGCCTTTTTCTTCTGTCTGTCACCCTCCAGGTCTCTGCCCTGTTCCACCATCTAAACTAAGGACACTTCAGGAGCTGGAATTTTAACTTTTAGCCACTCGTCGATATTCCACCATACCGCCCGAGCCCACAAACAGTTAACGAAAATATGGTCTACATTCTCTAGTTGTACTCCACATCTCTTGCACATCAGCAATGTTTGTATGAAAACAGGACCTTTTTAGGCACATTTAATTGTATAAAAACAACTCAGAACTGTGATTTTTATTTTACAGCTTGTAGAGAGCTGAGACTCACTAAGAAGAGATGCAGGCTTTTAAATTATGGATTTGATTTAATGTCTCTTACTATAGCATGTCAAACAGATGATGGATATCAACAAAAAATCCAAAAGTGGGTAGTCGATATAATTCAAGAAATTTGATATATGTTTAACAACGGTGTTTTATCATGTGGAACAAGGGTCTCATTTGCATATTAGTAAGCAATAACATTTACATGAACAATATCGTCCTAAGGCGTAAAGCGCAATAAGGCTCAACCTAAGGCGCCAATATAACCCTTTTTTAATTGACTCGTTTTGACCTAGACTAATTTTGGTTCTGAAGACGCGGAATGTATTGAAAGTCGCGGTTGGCTGTCCGCATCTTTTACAAAATTTACCTAAAGACGCGATGTATTAAGTCGCGGTTGGAGTCCGCATCTTTAACTGTAAATCACCGCGACTAATGTCCCATTTTTGTACTAGTGCTAAATGGTGATAATTCCATCAACCAACAAACTAGTTCTTGAAGTTGTGTTCTACTTGTTCCATCATAACATCTTGCTGGAATGGATATTATTCCATCATAACATCTTGCCAATAACAACAGATAATCCATATTACATAACATATATAATAATCAGTTTCACACTCATAAAATAACAACAGATCAAGAGAAGAAACGGGACCGGATCTGAGAAGATAACATCTACAATTGAGCAATTCACACGAGGAGAAACCAGAATTATAAACAAAAATTATACAAACAGAGATCTAGAGAAGAAACGGGACCGGATCTAGAGAAGATAACATCTATAATTGAGCAACTCATCCGATAATTAAGACTCGATAAAACCCTAACATAGTATAATCCACAAATCAACATATTAACATCTACACCTACAAACAGAGATCTCCAATCTGTGAACAATTGAACATATATAAACCGGAATTATACAATCTACAATTGAGCAATTCACACACACGAAGAAAGATGTGACTCACCTTAAAGAAGAAAGACGATTTCACCTTAAAGAAGACGATTTCAGCCTTGTGTCTAGAGAAGAAACAGTACCAGATCTAGATAAGATAGCAGATGATTATTTTTGTTTCAAGAGATGATACTTGAAATGGAGAATGTGGAGGCGATGAATGTTGGGTTACATTTTTGAGGGGCAATTAAAATATTAGGAGGGAAGATTGACAGGGAAATAAAAAATAAATAGGAGGGATGTTTGAATTTTTTGATGAAAATTATAGGAAAGAAGTAGTAAAAAAAACATATAAATAATCTTGATACAAATTATATGATAAAAAAGCATAAAATATAAAGCAATATATTAAATAAAGTTATTTTGAGGTATATGTAGGAGTGTGAATTTCTGACACAAGCAGAGAATACGATCTGACCCGAACCTAACACGAAAGTTGCGGGTTTGGGTTTACTCTAAATGGGTCCGGGTCAACCCGGATGGGTTGGCGGATTGACAGTCAACCTGAACCGATCCGGCCCAAAACTAGGTTTGACCCCGAGCCGCTTTGACCCGAAATCCGTTTTGACCATAACTCAAACCACTTTATTTTTAGATGGCCAAATCATGTACTGTTCCTCTTCATTCTACTACTGTCACTACCACTACTATTACCAGCACCACTACCGCTAAACCCAATGCTAGCATATGAAGAGTGTTTGTGCTAATGTGAACTTGTTATAAGCTATAATGAGTCCTTATGTTTAACCGTCATTAAGCAATGTTGCCGCTAATTTCACTAGGCTTAAGTGACCCTTATTTGTGAGTATTGATAACAACGAACCTAACTTACCTAAATACTCTGAGTTAACCCTAGTTAACTTTGATTAACATTGTTTACAATATTCACTACAACTAGTACTCATTGAATATCAATCATTTTGTTCAACCATTATAACTCATTACGACCTATATTGGTCGACCAAATTTAGGCTTCATTAATAAAAAGTGAACGGTGGTGGTGGTGGAAGGAGGTGATGATGGTGGCAATGGTGGGTCGTGGTTGATGTTGTCAATGGTGGACGGTGGTGGTGGTGCCGGTGGCAGGTGCCAGCGATGATGGAGGGTGACGGTGGTGGTAATTGCGGGTGGTGGTTGATGGTTGTGGGTGGTGACGGTTGTGGGTGGTGACGAAGGTGGTGGATGGTGCCGGTGGTGGGTGGTGGCTGTGAAAGGTGGTGGCGCTGCATGGCACCAGTGGTGAGTAGTAGCAGTGAAGGATGGCGGCGGAGGTGGTGATATGTGGAGGTCGCGGTGATGGTGGGTGGCAGCAGCAGTGAAGGGTGGCTGTGGCTGTGGTAGTGGTAGTGGTGGAAGGAGGTGGTGGTGGTGCCGGTGGCAGGTGCCAACAATGGTGGGTGGGTGGTGGTTGATGGTGTCGATGGTGGGCGGTGGTGGTGGTGGTGCCGGTGGCAGGTGCCAGCGATGGTGGGTGGGTGATGGTGGTGGCAATTGCGGGTGGTGGTTGATGGTTGTGGGTGGTGACGAAGGTGGTGGATGGTGCCGGTGGTGGGTGGTGGCGGTGCATGGCGCCAGTGGTGAGTGGTGGCAGTGAAGGATGGCGGTGGCGGTGGTGATATGTGGAGGTCGCGGTGATGGTGGGTGGTGGATGGAGGTGTTGGTGGTGTCGGTGGCAGGCGCTGGCGATGGTGGGTGGGTGACAGTGATGGCAATGGTGGGTGGTGTCGATGGTGGGTGGTGATGCATCGTTGTCGCAAGAGTGACATCAAGCTCGACTCAAACTTAATCCGAGCAGAGCTAATAAGCGAGCCCACATTTTTCTCGTGATCCGCTCGTTTACAAATTGAATCAATTCGAGCAATCTCTACGCCACGAGTTTTTTTATTCGAGCAATCTCTACGCCACGAGTTTTTTGTACAACCTATGGGTTAGTAACGTTGAGTCTTATAACAATTATAGTAGCATTTAATTGGGCCCAATTGAATGACGATTATTTACCCATATCAACCATTACTAACCCTACCCTTCAATAAACCAAAGTAATGATTATAAACTCCAATACATATTACCTAATCCATATTGTCCTCCGATCTTCTATACATATTAAGTAACTTCAATATTTCAATATTTTGTTAAGTTATTAAATTGTACTCTCGTTTGTTCAGGTAATTTCAATATTTTGTTAAGTTATGGACGTTGACCCGGATTTTCAAGGGTCACCAAATACCCTCCGATCTTCTATACATATTAATTAATCCATATTGTCCTCCGATCTTCTATACATATTAAGTAATCCATATTGTTTTTTGAGGTTTATGATATTAGTTGTCATCAAATGGTAGAATTTTGTTGTCGCTTTGGTTGTTTTGAATTTTGACTTTAATTCCATCATACTCCTGAAGAACAACGAATCGGCAATTGATAACATTTATCATTCATGCGACAGTTGTAATTCATGTACTGTACAGTTTTTTTCTTTTTCAAAATTTTCATTTATTTTGTGTATCTATTACCTTGGTAAGTAAACTTAAAGTATAAAAAGATAAATGTGCAAATTAAACATTTTGTTTAGAAAATTGGACACCAATGTGTATGTGTAGGCCTGTAAACAAACACAGGCGTGTTCATTTGACTTTAACCGAACAAGAACAAGAACACATAATCAAACATAAACAAAGTTCCCGCCGAACAGTTCATGAACGTTCGGTTCGTTTACAGGCCTAAAAAAAGTCACCATCTCCTTGTGATGCATTAAAATTATTTTATACAATTTTTTTTATTTTTTATTTTTGCCAAGAGGTGTTTATTTATTTTTTAACATGTAAGTTTATTATTGCTTGTTTAATCAAAGTTTAAGATGGATACGAGTTGGATGTCTTTACCAAGAGCTACCACTGAAGTATCAAGTGTCCTATTAAGATGTATTATAATAACAACACTATGATTAAGCGTCCTATTAAGTTATGTTATAATAAAACTCTTGCGAATAAGCGTCCAATAAAACTGATGTTTTATAACTCAAATATCATGCGTCCTATTACCATGTATTATAATAACACCACAATGATTAAGCGTCCTATAAAGGTTAAACGTATAAGACCCATGTCTCAAGTATCCTATTATGTTATGTCCTAATATGACTTCGACTATAAAGGGTCCTATAATATGGAACATTTACGACTTAACTATAAGGTGTTGTATCAAGTTATGTTATAATAGGACCCGCGGTGATAAGTGTCATATTACATTACCAAATAATGGGACACCAACAACTAAATGTCTTATAAATTAATTTATTAGGATCTACATTTTAAGTGTCGTATTAAGTTATATGATAATAGGACCCCAAATAATCATCCGTCCTATTAAAAGGTTTTTTAGGACACCGGTTTAGTAACGTATATTATAAAAGGACCCTAAAAGTTCATTCGTCCTATTAAATAGTTTTTTAGGACCCCATTTTACAAGCGTCCCACACAAAAGGTCCTTAAAAGCCATTTTTGTTGTAGTGGTCTAACTACTTTTATAAATTTATTTTGTTTTGATGCATGGTTTGGTTATGTAGGTGGGTTTGGAAAAGTGGGTATTGTGCCGAATCTTTTTGAAGAAAAGAGGGAGTAATAACGAGCTTGTTGACAAACAAAAAGAGAGACAATCGAAGCCAATTTTCTATGAATTTTTGGCTACACCTACAAAGACAACGTCTTCTTCTGGCTCAAGTGGGATCACATATGTTGATGAAAATGAAGATAGCAGCCACACTCGTTTTAGGAGAAACCAAGCATGTTGAGTTTTAAATAGTTTTCTAGTTAATAGTCTTTCTTTTTTTGGGTTGAAAATTCAAGGAAGAAATGCCACTTAGTTTGTAATCTCATCAACAAAATGAAAATGATCAGTTGGTCTTGTCTAAACTAATAATTTACAAACATTAATCAAATCTATTACAAACCGTACGGTGGCTACGCACTTAATTTTTTATTTTTTTATGTTGTCGAAAGTTACGGGACCTTTAAAACGGTAGAGGCCAGATTCATTACGTTTAAAATTTTCGAACGAAAATGCATAAAATTACACTACGGAGCAAAAACAGCAGGTGCCGTAGCATCCATGGCCCCAACTTTCCTCCACCATGAAATGTATGTACCATAAGGATTGGCTATACATACCCTTTACTTGATGTGATACGATTATTATTTTTAATAGGGGAGGGTCCACCATGTTTTGTGAGGGAGAGGTACGTAAGAGTGTTGCATATTAGGTTCGCTTCTTCCCTTTTTTTTATTGTTTTTTTAGGGGAGTATGTCATAGATTCTCATACATTCATCATGCTCTTGTGTTTGATTAAATAAGTTTATAACAAATCATACATGATATACAATGCAATGCAATGCAAATTGCAAAGGGATAGGATTGGGTTGGGTTGACTTGGCCCCTTTCTTTCTTTATCGGTAAATAAATAAATATTTAAAGTAAAATATCAAACAAAAACAAACGACTTCTAAGCTAGTGTTAACGACAAGTAATCTAAAATACAAAGTTACGTGATAAAGTCGGCTCTAATCTAATATATGAAGCAGCAGTCAATTAAAAGGATCGTAACATATCTTTGAGTTGGGCCTGGTGGGCCATTTAAGGCGGCAATTGGCTTGACTCACCTTTCTCCTTCCTTATCATCTTTATTATCATCATGCGTACATAAATAAACAACATTTATTTATTTATGGATGGATTGGAGTATAAAAATGCCGACCAAAAGTTTCTTGTGAATTTGGTTAAGAAATTTATATATACTTTAATGGTGTTAGAGTTGTTCACGTCACACTCTCAAGACATGACATGGATATTATTTCCAATCCCTAAGTTATATCATTTTATATTCAAGAGACAAGGACATTGCAACACTATACCAATGTATCCTAAAACCTTAATGTTGTTTTTTTTCCTTTTCATTTCTAGTGGCTGTAAAAGTTATAAAGTTGTCATATATCAACCATTTGATCTTAACTTTTACCTTTTCTTCTTTTATGTATGGCGAAGAATCTCACATGTAAACCCACCATTTCGAGACTATGTCCAACGTCGACTCATCGACCACCGTGAGACCGTACCCCCTATGTGCAAGAAACGGGTGGAATCCGTAAACCCTCGCCCCTTATCAGGTTCGAACCCAGGATTAAAGCCCCGATTTGTCCCTTCACTCGTAAGTCCGTCGAAAATGAACCAAGTGAAAATCGAACCTGCGTTTCAACTAAGAAGGGTATGCCTCTTAACTACTGAACCAATTTCCCATGACTCTTTTAACTTTTACTTTTCATCTTGCATCATAATTTTTCATCAAAAGTCAAGATGCAATAGATGAGTTGACCAATTCCAAAACCAACCACCTTAATTAAGAACATGGTTGCTTGCACTCTCTGCAACAGCGACGTATGAACATGGTTGTGGGTCTCTCATTCTCAATATACATCACAGCCTGCCCTTTCAACTTTCTCAATAGCAACTTATTATCATTATCATCCACAATAATAATAATAATAAATCTTGAAAAACAAAGTATACATCATCCTATGTATCAACTTAAAACACACGCCCTGTTTATGCACCATGTCACCTCATCTGTCCAACAAAGTCTCTTTATTTTTTTATTTTTTTCAGACAAAAAGATTCAAAAAAGGGACCTCATAAATCTAATTTCAAGATTCAAAATCATTGCTTGTGTGAAGTTTCACACCCCAAAATCACCTCAATCTACTATTCTAACAGGATCCTATTTATTTAACCAAACACTTTTAACGCTATTTCAAGCCTCAATAACAATAAAACATATCCGGAAATAAAAGATAAGTGACCAAGCAAGGACTTGCCAATTTCACAAAACTTCTCAATTTGTGATATTTAACAGATAGAAATATAGAGCCCTTCAATTTTCATACTGTTTTGTGCCTTCTTGCACCCTAGACGCTTCAGCGTTTGTCTTCGAAGGTGGAGCCTCTGAACATGCCCTCAGCACAGCCTCATTCTACAAAAGATATCAACATTTCAAATACATAATATCAAGGAACAATTACCAAAATTAACATATTTTCTCACATAAATTATGCAACCACCAGTCTAAAGGGTCGTTTGGTTCACGGATTCCTCTAGAATTGGTATTGAAATTAATTCCGTCCAAAAACATGTTTGGTTGGTCAAAGAATTGGAATTCATTCTAACGAATTCCCTCATTCATAGGAATGTTAAAAATTTAAAATCCTTCAACTACCCTATGAAAACATTCCATTAGAATGTTTTAACATTACCCAAATACCCTTCTAAGTTCTAATCACGACAATCTGAAGTAAGAATTGCCTGTCTGCATAGTATTAATATCAGCAAAAACAACAATGCTCGTAGACGAGTTGACCAAAACTGAACAATCAGAAATCCAAACATCCAGAACCAAACTATCAATTATCACAATACCAAAATCAAATTCTGCAAATATTTTCCCTGTTGGTATAATTGGTTTTTGACGAATAAAAACAACATCATAGGGAGCTTGGTGTGTGTATAGAAGTAATCAACCTTCGATGAAGGATTACAGAACAACATTGAATATTCTTGCACGAATGCTGACTGAAATAATTTGATCAGAACTTCAGGAGGGATCTATTATGAACTGCAAAAGCTGAACAAAGCCTGGTTGCCCTGATCAATAGGAAGATCCAGCACCATTCCTGCAATCGTTAAGGCATCCAGCACTATTCCTGCAATCGTTATAACCGACCCGAGTATGAAGAATTACTTGGGCAAGAGCGAATTAGACTAAAATCGAATCGGAAACTCGAAATGAATCAATCAGAAGCTTGGCAAGAAGCGATTAAAAAGAACCAGAAGCCAGTTTCATGGACAAATTTTGATGTTGTTGGACCAATTTTGTTGCTGTTGTAGAATAATGAAGGGAAAGTTCAAGAAAGGGGGTAAATTACGGTTCGCAAGGATGGATGGATGATTTAAGAGGAGTTGAATTCATTAAACGCATTTGTCTTATATTTTTTTAACACTCCAATTCCTCTAACAACAAAACAAACCACACACCTTAACACTTTTGAAAGGATTCCATTTCTATTTCCAATTCCGTCTAACAACATTCTAGGAACCAAACGACCCCTAAGACTAAGACACAAGTTGTGCATGAAAAACTAGAAAAAAAAGGACTCAAATACAGAAAGAAAGAATCCACAGGAGGAATAAGAGTTAATTACACAAAAGGTCCTTGAGGTTTGCCAAGGTTAGACATTTGGGGTCCAATTTCTACAAATTGCAAGTTTTTGGATTTGAGGTTTCAGTTATGTAACATGTTTAAGGTCTAAGACTAAGTTTCATTAAGATTTCTGTTGAATTTACATTAAATGGCCATTTTACCCTTTGACTACTTTACCGTATGGACTAATAATGCAAATAACTATATTAGGGACTAAGTAAATTACGCGCCTCAACCATCTCCTTAGTTTCATTTTCTTCTCAAAATTCTCTCACATCTTCCTCCCTGCTTTCACCTCTTTTTTTTTTAAGATTGAGAGAGAAAATGAAGATGACGTTCATCAACACACGGATAAAGCTAATATCAAAGAAATCCATAAAGATTTGGAGGAAGTTGAAGTTTTGATGATCAACAACTACCAAGAGATTTACAAACTCTTAATCCCTTAAGGTTTGTGAAGGATAGCGCCACATTACGACCAAAGTAACCCCAACTGAAGGTATCAAAAAGAAATGAAAAAAGGGTAATCTAAAAGTATCTCCCACATGTTGAAGCAGCATCAGATTAGCATTCTGAACTGATTTAAACGTAAAGAACATAAGTTAGTCTTTGACCCCAAACTCATTATTGAGACCGCATACCCCAAACTTGCAGCTTTTGAAACCTAGATCTCAAAGGTGTGACCTGGACCAAACCACAAGAACCATTTGTGTAATTAACTCGGGGAAAAAAACCTATGCATACACCAAAGTTTAAAAGAACGGAAACGAGTCTCGTGGCTTTTTCCCTTCGTCTCATGAGGTGTAAGCCTTGAGGTGAACCTAGGCATAAGCCTGAGGCGCAGTAAAAAAAATATATAAAAAAATTATGTATCTTATAAAAATAAAATACTTGACCTAGAAAAGTCTAAAACATCAAAAACACACATGAAAAATAAAATAAGTGACCCAAAAAGGCTAAAACAGCAAAAACACACATCAAAAACACCCTAAACCACTTGAGGCGCAACTGAGGCACACATTTTCTTAGCCCCTCAGCCCTCAGAGGCGTATTTACAATTTGAACCCCATGAGGTGTGCCTCAAGGCGCACGCCCCACCCGTTTCTTTAAGCCATGGCATAGACACGAGTAGGGGTGGCAAAACGTGCAGGTTGGATTGGGTGAGTTGCTGGATCAGGATAGGTTTGGGTCCGCACTCAGCATGAACCGATTTATGAAAAATGGTTAGGATGGGTTTAGGTCATGATGAACGGATTTAAAAAATGTCAGGATAGAGAAAGTGCGCCTTCAGTCACATGAGGCGATTCCCTTTGCGCCTAGGAGCGTCTCAGCCTCAGGCGCGCTTTTTAAAACAGACACAAAAAATCAACAATGCCGGAAAATAACCACATAGTAAGAAGACTACATGATAGGAGACTCCAGACACGAAAATCAGAAACTCAAAATACCTAAAAAAAACTAACAAATCAAACCAATAAAACACTTTTTGTATGGCATTAACTATATTTCGATCCGTGATTTTTAAACCGCCTAGGGTTAATAATAATAATAATAATAATAACAATAATAATATAATAATAATAATAATAATAACAATAGTTAAGAGAGAGAGATAGAAAATAGGGGTACCTGCCAGACACGGTGAATACGCTTCTTGGCGTTGGCTTTACGGGTAGTGGTGAGCTTAATCCTCTTCCAAAGGAGACCTCCTGAATCGTGCTTCTTCACTATTTCCATCACTCGTGTCCCCCAAAACGCCCCCATCTTCATCCTCCTCCTCAATTCATGCCTCTTTTCTTTTTTATTCCCCCTTAACGGGCTCTTGGGCTTCGCTTAATGGGCTACGCTTTGGTTAATTATATTCAAACAGGTTTAAGAAAATAAAAAGAGAGAATTACACAGATTGTCCTTTAGTTTTACCCAAAATTGCATCCTCTGTCCTTTTTTTGAATTTTTAACTCCCTGTGTCCTTTGTTTTGTACACTTGTTACACCCTATGTCCTTTAGGGTAACTGCCGTTAAAAACGAACGTTAACTCCCTCACGTGCCCCTCACGTGAGGGGCAATATTGTCTTTTCACTCCTGCCATCATCTCCCTGCCTTTATAACCTTCGGAAAAAAAATTAGGGGTTCTTTATCAGATCATCCCCTGTACACACACACACACTCAGTGACAAACACGATGAAGGCAGATATGAAGCCCAACCGTCTTCCCAACCGTCTTCCCAACCGTCTTCTTCTTCGTCGCACTGTATATGGTAAGTTATAACCCTAATTTTTTCTAAAATTTTTGAATGTTAAAACCCTAATTGTTTCTAAAATTTTTGAATGTAGAAATATTCAGTATTAATATGCATAATGTAGGGTTTTTCAGTTGATTTGAACGATTTAGGGTTTTCAGTAGGATAAATTGTTGGATCGTGAACGATTTAGGGTTTTCAGTAGGATATATTCAGTTGGATTGCGAACGATTTAGGGTTTTCAGTGGGATAAATTGTTGTTGTTGTTGATTATTGTTGTTATTATTATTATCCGAATAATAATAATTTATTGTTATTGTTGTTAGGAATGGCGATTGAAGACGATGATGATGATGATCCACCGGATCCAGCAACCGAAGACTTGACTTTCTATTTTTAGCGGAAAACGGAGTGCAGGCAGGGGATCCTTTGTCGGTTGGACTGTACCAGCAGATGGACGTAATCAACACTGTTGCAGATGATTACGGTCGTCGTGGTGCATGCCGGGGATCCCTTGTCTGTTGGAGATGAACCTGGATGGGGTGCTCTTGTTAGTTAAACCAACACTAACAAGAACTCCGGATCAGGTTCAAATTTTGCAAATATGTGTTTGAAGATAAGGTTCATCAAGCACTACAGATGAACCTGGATGGTCTTAGTAGGGTTTAGGGTTTAGGGTTTAGGGTTTATGTATGTAATGGTTTGTTTTATGTAAACTTTGTTTTATGATTAATGTAATGATTGTTATGATTAATGATTATGGTTTGTTATGATTATTGTAAACTTTGTGTTAGTATGTTGTATGATTATGGTTTGTTATGATTATTGTAAACTTTGTGTTATGTTGGTGTATGATTATGGGTCAAAATGGGTAAGGTTGTTTTAACAGGTTTGTTGGTGTATGATTATGGGTCAAAATGGGTAAGGTTGTTTTAACAGGTTTGTTGGTGTATGATTATGGGTCAAAATGGGTAAGGTTGTTTTAACAGGTTTGTTGGTGTATGATTATGGGTCAAAATGGGTAAGGTTGTTTTAACAGGTTTGTTGGTGTATGATTATGGTTTCTTAGTGTTTGTCAATGGGTCAAAATGGGTAATGGGTCAAAATGGGTAAGGTTGTTATTCAATGCAATCTATATGGGTCAAAATGGGTCATGAGGGTTTGTTTATGTAACAGGTTATTACATATTAATGGTATGTTTGACTGTTGTTGATAATCTGTTATGGGTCAAAATGTGTAATGGGTCAAAATGGGTAAGGTTGATGTCCAGTTTTTTGACCCATTTAGACTTTTGTCAATGGTTTGTTGTTTCTAATCTAAACACAGCTTGGTTAATGCTTTATGTTGTCCAGGTTTTGACCCATTTGAGCACAGATATACCATAAACTATGACAATCAAAATTCTGACAATACATAACCATTTCATAACAAGATTTCTTACATTTCATAACCAAAATATCTTACATTTCATAACCATTGTAAGTCCTTCAAGTACACATCATGCCTAACTATTCAAGAACAATAAACTACAAATAACAAAAAAAAACGAAGAAAATCCAACTAAACCAAAGCTTGCTTCTCAGTTTCCTTGATTCCTCCTGACTTTCATGAAGCTTTCGAAGCAAATTAGCAGTCTGAAAGTTGGTCTGTTCACACCAACCAATAAAACCACAACCGATTGGACATACAATAGAATCTTCTACCTGGGTTTTTTGCTGTTGTTGATGTTCGAATCATGGCCAGCATTCCACACGTACAAATTAGCTGCTGTTGTTGATGTTCGAATCATGGCTGTTGTGATAAATTGTGATAAAAAACCCTAATTTTTGATGTGATAAAAAACCCTAATTTTTTTTCGAAGGTTATAAAGGCAGGGAGATGATGGCAGGAGTGAAAAGACAATATTGTCCCTCACGTGAGGGGCACGTGAGGGAGTTAACGTTCGTTTTTAACGGCAGTTACCCTAAAGGACATAGGGTGTAACAAGTGTACAAAACAAAGGACACAGGGAGTTAAAAATTCAAAAAAAGGACAGAGGATGCAATTTTGGGTAAAACTAAAGGACAATCTGTGTAATTCTCTCAAATAAAAATAAGCGTTATTTATTTATTTCGAAATAAAGGCTACTTTTTTGTGTTGACTACGAGACGCTTCAATTTTGAAATAAGAAACGCGGATAGGGCATGAAAATCAAACCAAACATTTCCCCGTCAAAACCTAATTCCTTATACTCATAATTGCAATTTTGACTTTTGAATCTTACTAACATTTTTTTTTTATATTCGCTCATTGTTGCTCTTTTTCTTTCCTTTCTGCTCCAAATACACATTTATTTATTTATTAGTGAATATATACTATATACTATCTATTATAATAATCTATAATCTATCTATAATCTATAATCTATAATCTATAATCTATAACTTATAATAAAAGAATTGAACTTTGATTATGTGGCATTCAATGGAGGCCTCAACCCCTCCTTGAATGTGACACGTGGCATCATGTAGGATGTTTTAATTTTTGAGTTTTTATAATAAATCTTTATATATTATAATTATTTTAGGAAAAGATAAGAATTTAAAAACAAAATTAAATTTTCTCTCTAATGTTTCCTCCCATAACTTTTAAACGTTAATATCTTTTATATACGGGATTTTTTAAAGAAAAAAATTACACCAAATTAACGAGCGTTTTATTATATTTCCAACGAGTACCATAGTGCTATATAAAAACGGAGAAAAAAACAACTATTTTTGTGAGGTTTTGTTTTCAAATATATTTTACTCTACTAATAAATCACAAACGATAAACTTAACTTCATAGGCAGATATTCCTTTTTTTATATTTGAATATGATAACTTATGGCAGAAATTTGTTTAAAATAAATAATAATAATAATAATATTTAATAATAATATTATTATTATTCATTAATCATGTATTGGCAAATCATTAATTATGTTAAGAATTGAACTTTGATGATGTGGCATTCAATGGAGGCCTCAACCACTCCTTGAATGTGCCACGTGGCATCATATAGAATTTTTTAATTTTTGAGTTTTTTTAATAAATCTATATATATTATAATTATTTTAGGAAAATATAAGAATTTAAAAACAAAATTAAATTTTCTCTCTAATGTTTTCTCCCATAACTTTTAAACATTAATATCTTTTATATACGATATTTTTTAAAGAAAAAAATTACACCAAATTAACGAGCGTTTTATTATATTTCCAACGAGTACCATAGAGCTATATAAAAAACGGAGAAAAAAACAACTATTTTTGTGGGGTTTTGTTTTCAAATATATTTTACTCTACTAATAAATCACAAACGATAAACATAACTTCATAGGCAGAGATTCCTTTTTTTTATATTTGAATATGAGAACTTATAGCCGAAATTTGTTTAAAATAAATAATAATAATAATAATAATAATAATAATAATAATAATATTATTATTATTATTATTCATTAATCATGTATTGGCAAATCATTAATTATGTTGTCATATTAGATATTTTATTATGTTATATTAGATATTTCAACCCCGGGACACTCCCGGGATAAAAGTTAGTATAATAATATATATAAAAGAATTGAACGTTGCTGACGTGGCGTGCAATAATGCCTTCAACCTCTCCATGAAACTGCTACGTGCCATTATAATTGAAAGATTTTAGTGATTTTGAATTATTTTGATTTTTTAATAAAAGAAAAAGATAAAACCCTAAAAGAGATTGAGTTATTTTAGGAAAAAAGAATTTAAAAACAAATTTAAATTTTTCTCTCTCATATTTCCTCCCATAATTTTTAAACGTTAATATCTTTTATATACGAGATTTTTTAAAGAAAAAAATTACACCAAATTAACGAGCGTTTTATTATCTTTCCAACGAGTACCATAGTGCTACATAAAAAACGGAGAAAAAAACGACTATTTTTTGTGGGGTTTCGTTCAAACAGGAAACAAAAAAACACAAAATGTTCAGGTTATTCATTAATCATGATTTTTCTTTTAAACCAGCTTCTTATCGACGATATTGAAATTCAGCCCAATCATCATGCTATCATTGGAATTTTACAATTCTAAAGATGGATAGGTATACTTCATCAAGAGAAGCTAGGAGAAAGAATCGTGCAACACTGCCAAACATGGTGTCACCTTATATCAAGATTATTTTTTTATTTATTTAATTACAAGAGTAATAATTATTACTATTAGTATTATTAGAATGGTTATATTTTTCAACCCCGGAACCCTCCCGGGGTAATCAGCTAATACTATATATATTCTTACATACTCGAGAATAACGTGAAAATATTTATTATAGTTCTTTTATCTTTTTTATAAATGTTTACGGTCTTTTTAAATTTCTTTGATGTATAAATTTTTTTTTTGAAGGTTAATTATTTTTGTATAAATAAAGCCTGAAATAAGAGGAAAAAAAACAAAAAAGAGAAAGAAAACAGTTATGAAAATGTAATCGTGTTTGACTCGCCTCCTTTTTCATAACTATTGAAAGTTGAACAAACACTGCTTTGACTTTTGACCATTGAACCCATCATCATCATCATCATAATCGTCTTCTTCTTCTTTACGTTGATGAATTCCCAATCTATTCACATAAACCATCCCTCAGTCTGTTGTTCGAAGCAAACATCAACATGAAGTCTCCATTCAAAAAACTACGCGGGTTCGGGTTAGGATCCAAGACCAAGAAGCAACAAGAAGCTGAGTTAGATGAAGTTTCTCAGGCTTCCAAAGACATGCAACACATTAAAGATTGCTATGACACCCTACTTTCCTCTGCTGCTGCCACAGCCAACAGTACTTACGGTATTATTATTATCTCTTTCGTCTAGGGGTGTAAATTTGCCGAGCCCGGCCCGAGCCTGACGGGGCTCGAGCTCCGCTCATCATGCTTCCATGAAGCTCGAGCTCGGCTCGGTTGGAGCGTAATAATTTGAGCTCGAACTCGGCTCAAAAGTAAAACCCAAAGGCTCGAGCTCGGCTCGAAATAATTATAGAACAATTTAAAAGGAGCTAAAAGTTTGGCTCGAGCTCGTTTTGATAGTTTAAACGAGCCAAAGCTCGGCTCGATCTCGACTCGCCAATGTTAAATAGTAGGTATACTATAATATAAATTTTGTTTGGGCTCGTTTAGGCTCGCGAGCCTAAAAGGTCTTTCAATGAAAAGCTCGATCTCGGGCTCGATAATTAAACGAGTCATGTTTCAAGCTCGAGCTCAGGCTTAGGCTCGTTAAGGCTTGGCTCGTTCGAGCTTTTTACCGATTCGATCCCGAGTACCTCTCGAGCCGTTGCGCATCATTTACACCCCTATTTCATTGCATCATCATCATCATACTCAATAAATCCCACCAATTGCAAATCTAAGGTAGGGTCTGTGGAGGCTAAGATGTAGACAACCTTATCTATGCTCTGTAGGAATAGAGAGGCTGCTTCCAGGGAGACACCGAGCTCGATAGTAGTTTTGCATCAATTTGGACATAAGCACACAACACTTAGAAAACAGGACAAAACTGATTGGCGTACCCCTTGTCTTTTGGCTATCAACGCCTACACATGATGCATGATTGGTCTTCTGCCGTTTTTAACGTTGTTTTCACGAAATTAAT
The DNA here is from genome assembly GCA_032199755.1 of Ambrosia artemisiifolia. Lineage (NCBI taxonomy): Eukaryota > Viridiplantae > Streptophyta > Magnoliopsida > Asterales > Asteraceae > Ambrosia > Ambrosia artemisiifolia. The sequence goes on from CM063519.1 coordinate 62,869,259, forward strand.
AAAATAACGTTAAAATTAGTGCAGTTTTACTTTTAACACCCCTAGGACCCACACATATATACTTTATATGTGCACACCGCAAACGAACTTATTTGCTGATCATCTGTCTTTCAGAATTCTCCGAGTCACTAGGTGAAATTGGAGACTGCCTTCTCCAGAAAACCTCATTAGACGACGACACCGGTAAAGCCGTGCAAATGCTAGGCAAGGGGCAGTTTCAAATACAGAAGCTGCTTGATAACTATGTGAGTCACTCACTCTTTTGCTGATCATTTTTTTACCAGCTCCATTTACTGTTTTATATATATATTATATGACACCGGCTTTTATACTTCATTTACAGCGTTCCCATATTTTGCGCACAATTACAATTCCTTCGGAGTCCCTTCTTAACGAATTGCTTGTAGTTGAGGTTTGTGAATTGTGATCTTACAGTTATTATGATTTTCATACCTTCGTTAGGACTCATGTTCGTTTTATACGCGCGCAGGAGATGAAAAAGCAATGTGAAGTGAAGAGGTATTAGTCTTTGCTTTTACATTTACATTTGCTGTCATGAACTGGTTTATTATTGAAAACATAACTTATGTTATGGTGACTAATGTAGGATGGTCTACGACGAAATGAAACATAAACATAAAGAGAGGAGAAGGTTAGGCTTAGGAAGGAATAAAGGCGAGTATGTTTCCTCCAAACAGGTGCAAGCAGCTAAGGAAGAGTTCGAGGAAGATGCTACGTTATTTGTTTTCAGAATTAAGTCGCTAAAAGGGGGACAGTCGAGAAGTCTTTTAACGCAGGCTGCTCGCCATCATGCTGCTCAGGTCACCTCTTCTTTTGTCCTTTTAAATTTTTAATAATTGACGTTTCAATTGGGCGAGCCGCGAGCCTTACTTTCGTGTTGGGAACGCAGATGTCTTTTTTCAGGAAAGCACTTAAATCGCTTGAAACAATCGATCCATACATTCAGTTAGTAACAAAGCAGCATCATATTGATTACCAATTCAGTGGGCTCGAAGATGATGACAGAGACTCGGTTTTCCTTACCGATGATGATGAAGATGATGAAACTGATGACGATGATGATGATCAGGACTACGGTGAATTGAGTTTTAATTACCAGAGGAATGATCCCATGAATCAAGTATCAAGTTCAGAAAACTCGATGGAGGTAATTTGAACGCTTTTTTGTGTATGCGTTATTGGTTTTGCTAAACTAGTTGTATAAATTTTTTTCTTTAATTTCTACAGTTGGCAGACCTTACATTCCCACAAGTGAATTCAGTCAAGGTAAAACGTTCGAGCCTTGTTAACATGGTAGCATATGCACTGTCTTTGTGTGCGTACTGTGTGCTAAACTATTATAAACGATTTTTCAGGAGCAGAGGAAACCCCTTTGGAATTCATCTGCATATAATATAGCAGTGAACACAAGTAGCAAGTCAGCACCACTTTCGGTTCAGAGTAACATCGAACCTAGAGAAAAGTTCAGACAGTCGTCTGTCAGAAAATTAAACACATACGTTCTCCCAACGCCACTTGATGGAAATCCAAGATTCACAGATACTCCACAGCCGGCATCAACGAGATGTAGTGACAGAAATATTTGGCATTCGTCCCCTTTGAAGACTAACAAATTTGAAGAAAAAGCCAAATTCTCGCCGTCAAACAAAAATATTAAACCAACTCAATTACCGTCGCCATTACAATACCCTTTTGGTGACAACAATGTGAAGACATATTCTTTCTCGGTTCCTATAGCTGCTACTCCGCACTCAAGCAGTTCTCTGTTAAACAGTGGTAAATTGGTTAGCGGTAATTTTGTGTCGTCTCCTAAAATTAATGAACTACATGAGCTCCCTAGACCACCGGCAAATTTAGTATCTCCTTCAAAAGGAGGAGGGTTCTCTGCGCCTTTGGTCACGTTAAAAGATTCTAATAAGTCACCAGATGCAGCCTCCGTCACAGAATCTTCAAGATCCTAAAACTGCATTCCAGTTAGGTACACATGTGTTATTATGATTTGTCTTCATTACTTGAACAAAGTTTTAAATGGTCTTTCTATACCAAATCATACTATTTGGACTTACAGTTATGGTAGACAATATGTTATATAATATGAGGTATATAGTATTAACTTTTTGTACGTCGGGGTTATGATTTCTACCTCGTCTGTAACGGGAGTATTGTACAACATCATTTTAATTTGTATAGTTTCATGTTGAGTTTAATCATAATTATTATTATTATTCCCTGAGCCTCTTCTAAGATTTTGCCTTCTAAGAAAAGTGCTGATCATCCTGTGCTTTAGTCTAATAGGAATGGGCATAGCCTCAAGTCCCATTAGCTTAGCAACCATGCTTGGTTTGCGCCAAATCACCCTGTCCCCTGCAACTTTTGATGGCCGGTTTCTTACGGTGGTGGTGACATGATCAAGTTTGCGGAACGTAGACCTATACATAGTATCTTGTGTACTGATTTTAAGCAGACTATAAGATTTCAGAACTGCCCACGCATGACATCTGGTGGTGAAGGCTTGGTCCAGCTGCATGATTATCTCCTCCAGGGTAGGCTGCTGTGAGTTTTGATGGTTGAGACTTGAGAGTGGAAGTTGAGGCGTCAGTGGTGGACGACTTCTTGAAACTCTTTTTCATGGGGAAGGCGAGTAGATCAATAGATGGCGGTGTTCGTATTAAAAGCAATCGCATGAGTAGCGAGAGTTTCACGTGAGCTTAAATAATAAAACAAACACTAGCAGTTGGGTGGCAAATCTTGATGATCCTAATTCCTAACCAACCGTTTCGACGTCTTGTAGTCGTTTCGTTTAGATCAGCAGACTTCATATTTGGTCATAATATCATATGAATGACATAATGTGAATAGCTATAATATGAGCAGAGTTTCATACTTATGTACTTTAATTGTAGTAACCATTGTACTTTAATTGTAGTAACCATTGTTATGATTAATTTGGGAAAAACTCAGGCCACAGCAATCAAGTGGATCATCAAGTGTACTACGAGCGACATTCATCGACACGGATGCGTACCGACGCATCACCTTCCACGGTGCAGACATGTGTTTGAGTTTTATTAGAATTTTCACATATAAGGTTCAAACCATTAATCCAATGTGTTTTAAGGTTACGTATGCTGGTAGCAATGGTTTAGACTGGAAGCTTGAAAAGGTTGAAAACTGTTGCTAGAACTAGGGCGTCTCAAGCCAAGTATTTTGAAGATAGGACTTTGGCCTCCAACTCAATAGGCCCTCAATTTTGTTTTTAAAAAAAATTATATATATGAAATATTGGGCTTTGGGCTGAACGATGGAGATTGGGCCTAGTCTGCCTTTTCAGTTGGTTAATATGCAATTATGAATGAATACAGTTTCATATTTCCCTGGCAACTCAAAGATAGTCATATGGATCTTGGAGTTCAAACCACTCAATTTGACTTCATGAGTTAATGATGTACCACTCTTTTTTTTTCTCATTTTGGGTAGGATTGGGGGCTTGTTATAGAAGAAAAACTATATGTTCTTTTATAAGGCTACTAAAACAATCAACAAGGATTCATTTTGTCTTCATATATGACAAAATGGAACATATGTATTCGTGAAGGGTGACTCGACTTTAAAATAAGTTGAAGTTTTGGTAGCCCAAATCTTTGGGGTTTAACTTTGTTAAATTTTAGGTTCTTACAAAGAGAGCAAAAAATAACATATGTGAAGGGTTTTCCGTTAATTAAAGCTCATTTTAACTCTAATATGAGTGATTGTGTATTTTTAGAAATCGTTCGTATACATATAAAGTGATTCATCATAAGCAAAATATTTTGTTATAAGAGGAGGCACCGATTTTGGAATCCGCTTTAGGCCCCGCAAAAGGTTGAGCCGGCCATGACTACAATAAATTTGGGTGTGCCTTGATGTCGTCAGGTGGACCTACACCAAGCATTCTCAAGCTTAGATCCGAGTTATAACATGCAAAAGAACTTGGGTAATAAGTGATCTGGAGTTGAAGTTCTGTGAACACCCTTATACGTCCACTCTTAACTTAATATCAAGATAAGTACACACTAGTAGGAAACTTGCGTGATGTTGCAACGATGAAAATTTGCAACACGGTACTAGTTTTGTGTAAGTTTATCAAATCTTTGGTCATATAATGTATAGTAGTTCTGTTAGCGTGAAGTTACAATGGAAATTCAGTTAGTATTGATTCTCGTTAATTCTCGTTAATTCAGTTAGTATTGATTCTCGTTAATTCTTGTTCTTACGAATTAACGAGTCATAAATCATTTTTCTCTCGAGACCTCGATTATTACATATTCGTTTTTACGAATTAACGGGTCATAACTTCTTTGTTAATTATTTCTAAAATTTGATCTCAATCAAAATTATACCCTAAATATAAACTCATTTTAGATACAGAGAGGTGCCACGCGATGCAATGGGGAACACACTACATCTTTGATGCACTGCTAGTACTAGTACATCTAAGAATTCTTAATTGGATAGTTGTAAATAGCTCCAGAGCTATGGAACAAAGGAGTATCCCGGACATCTTTGATGCACTACATCAATCTCCCCAAGTAGGATTTGAACCTACGACCAATCGGTTAACAGCCGACCGCTCTACCACTGAGCTACTGAGGAACAATGGGAGATTCGATCTCATAGAGTTCCATTCCCGTTCTCAACCCATGACAACTATGTGCTTGAAGCTTCCTTCGTAACTCCCGGAACTTCTTTGTAGTGGCTCCATTTCATTATATTCCATCCATATCCCAATTCACTTAAAAGTTACGAGCCAAGTCTATCTTGAGCTCAAATCAAGCTTCATGCAGACCTTGCTCAGTTCAGCTTGAAATTAGAATAAAGTTTGTAGATACATATTGTGGCTGTTGCTTCCGGATTTCATGATTAAAGACGTAGATTTGAAGTTTTGGGTTATTTAGAAGTTCATTCGCACTTTAGAGGGGTCAAAGGAAGACATGAAGTGGTCGAATGAAGTTTTGGAAGTTATTATTTTGTCTGTTCGCATTGTCGACAGGTCGAAGGGTCCATGGTCAAGATTCAATCTAGATTATTTTAATAGATTTATTAAGCTATATGACAAAAAAAAGGCACAATGGTCAATTGTCATTTTTCTGAAAAGCACATATGACAAGTGGACCCCACACATGTCACATCATCTCTCTCTTACTTTTTTCACATTGTTATATAAGCTGTCAGATGCCCGTGTTACATATGTAACATGTGTTGTGTTACGTAGGTTAAAACTGAGTTGCAAGTTTATATTATTTAAAAAATGCTGATTTATTATTTTTTTATTAGACAATATTCTTTTTCGTTTTATTGTACCAGCACCAGAATTGTTGCATACGTAACAAGAATTGATATGGTTATAGGCATTTTGTTACTTAAAATGCTACTTACAAAGTGCTAAAAACAAACAAAACGGTCATTACAAAGTGCTAAAAAATTTATAGATCCAAAAACATTCAAATGTACACAAGAATTGTTTCTTACATAGTGCTAAAAACAAACAAAACGGTCATTGCAATTCAACAAATGCTAAAAAAACTATCATAAATAAAAAAAAATTGTCTACACTTCATTCTTGATAATCATCTTCATCTTTAATGCAAAAAAATATGCTCGCCTGCAAAAATAAAACAAAAATCATCAATTTACTTGTAAAGACCCCCCCCCCCCCCCGCGCTTAACGTATGTTAACCAACTGGATTACAAAAAAACATACGAAACTGATACAAAAAAACATTGTTTTATACATTTAGTTATCAAGATTATCAAACTTAAAAAATCAAAACTTTGTATCTAGTAAAAAAAACAAAAACTAATTTATACCAACTTAGTGGTGCTGTTACATACGAAACAGACGCAAACATAGATTTCATCCCAATTCTTCCTCTATAATATGCAAAAAATCAAACATGTATCTGGTAAAAAAAAATCGGTAACTAATATATACCAACTTAGTTCTCTTGTTACATACGAAACAGACGCAACATAGGAAACAGATGCAAACATACATTCCACACATTATAATACTCATACAAACATACACATGCTGGTAAAAAACAAATCAGACATTTTGTTGCATATGTTAAGAGACATTAAAATTCACCAATTTTGATTAAAAAAACATATTAATAATAATAACATATAAAAAAGGTTAATTAATAGCTCAAATTTTCAAAACCATCACAAACAACTTGTTTTTATCAAAAACTAATTTATACCAAATTAGTGGTGCTGTTACATACGAAACAGACGAAAACATAGATTTCATCCCAATTCTCCCTCTATAATATGCAAAAAATCAAACTTGTATCTGGTAAAAAAAATCGGTAACTAATCAGACATATTGGTAAAAAAACAAATCAGACATATTGTTGCATATGTTAAGGGACATTAAAATTCACCAATTTTGATTAAAAAAATATATTAGTAATAATAACATATAAAAAGGTTAATTAATCATGATCTAATTTAAGTCTTCAAATGCATGATCTAAACCCCAAAATGCTCTCTTTTATTTGCTATCAAAAAACCATAGTAATGTGAAACCAGCCAAGAACTCATACTAAAAGATATAACCTTCTATAAAAGAACACTAATTTAAGGCTTTTTTAATCAAGATCTAACCAAATATGCTATCATATCAATTAAAGATGTATACCCACAAATCAAAACCACCTAAATTAAAAAACCCATTTCAAGAAACACCCAAATTAAAGATTCTTGAATAATAATAATAATAATAATAATAATAATAATAATAATAATAATAATAATAATAATAACATAAAGCAAACTTACCCCTGTAATTAACCAAAGCAGGCATCTTTGTAGCAGCCGGCAAGAACCCACCAAAAAGACAAGATCTTTCACCAAAAAACACACAAACATGATCAAAAGAGTTAAGAAATATTGTTCAAGTTTTGGCTGCATTCACAACAAAACCCTATACAAGAAAGTAGCAGGGCAAAAACAAAGAACAGAACAGAACAGAAAGAAGGGTTTGGAGAGTAAAAGATTTGTGGTATTGTTGGTTTGATATTGTGTTGGTTGGGTTTGTGGGTTGATTATATATATTCTTCTACGTGAATCTGACCTGGGTCGTTATGTTGTTGTCGACACTGCACGTGAATCTGACCTGGGTCGTTGCTGTCGTTGTCGTTGCTGCGGCGGTGGTGGTAATGGTGGTGTTGAAGGGGAGCAGAAAGAAGGGGCTACGTGAATCTAACTTGGGTATTATGTTGTTGTCGTTGCTTGAACAGGAGCAGAAAGAAGGGGCTTGTTGCTGCGGCGGTGGTAATGGTGGTGTTGATGGTGGCAGCAATGGTGTTTAGGGGTGGTGGAAATCTGATTGTTTGAGAGAGAGAAGAGAGAGAGAGAGAGTGTGTGTGTGTGAGAGAGAGATAGATCTAGTTTAAATAGGAGGGAGAAAGAGAAGATTCAAATTTGGAAATGGGGGGAAGAGTAAAAAGACTAATATAACCTTTAAGAATTAAAATAATATATTTTTTAGTGGCCTATGTGGATTAATCTTGGCCACTCATTGGGTTTCCGGGAGTTTTCTTGTTTTAGAGGGTTTTCATTCTACCTTTAGCCTATATATATATATATATATATATATATATATATATATATATATATATATGTTTGAGTAGTTATTGATTGTAACTTTTGGTCATTTGGTGTGTGTGTGTTTCTAGTGTGTGTATAAGAAAGTTCTGGAAACTTGTGTTTTTCATAATATTCTATATTGTAACGATTATCTTGCTAATACTAATGGAAAACAACTTGAAAATGAATCTTTACGTGTTTTGATTACGATTCGTATCATTTTGCATGTGAATTAGGGTTTCCGCACCTGATTTACTCATACTCGTGTGATCTTTGTGTGTTTTTGTGATAAAACGATCCTACAAAGTGGTATCAGAGCCATTGCTCAAACACACAACTGCAAATTGATACAAATTGTTCAGATTTTTCATCAAATTCATCAAAATTTTTGCTGTTTTGCATGAACTTTGAAAAACAATGGGTTTTGATTGATTTGGACTAGTTTTTACGGATAAAATAAAAAATTCTTTCAAAAAACTTGATCTGCATTCAATCCGAATCAAAACCTAACAATTTGCATTGAAATTCAACAACTTTTGTGAAAATCAGATCAAAACCATATATTTTTGAAGAAAATTTAGTTTCCAGAATGGGTCAGGTTGAACGAGTTTGAATCAAAGGTGAATCTAAGTGTGTTAGGTCGAATCAGGTCATTCTTAGTTCATTCGTGGTGTTTTAGAGGTCGAATCTGTTTGAGTTTCATTCATTCAAGTGTTATTTTCTTCATTCGAGGTGTCATTAGGTCAGACGAATCACTTAGAGGCCGAATCAAATTGTTAGATATACATTCGTGCTGTTCATTCAGGTCAAATCAGTTTTTCCTTGTTCCTTCGACTTCCTCATAAGTCGAATCTATTTCACAGATTTGTGAAATTTCTAAGTGTTGAGATTGTACACATTATGGACAACATTTGGGGGTTACCGATGAATCCTAGATCTGTTATGACCCAACCACAACAAACTCCGATGAATCCATGGGCCGTTGCAGCTGAACGGGGAAATACACAATCACAACCTATTCCAAACTACCGAGATGTGTCGGGACCAACTCAACCCGTTGTTAGACCTCCTTCACAACCAATTCCAAACTATTGGGGTGTAGCAGCAGCTGCAGCAGTGCAAAGTCAGACCACAAATGCCATTATAACTTTGGTAAATGATCTTTCTACGGGAAATGGGAATAGACCACCAAAGATGTTGGATATGATTGAATATTATTCCTGGCAAAAGAGGTTTAAGATTCATGTTGAAGGTTTAGATGGTGGAGAGGCATGGCAAATGATTGTTAAAGGATATGTGCCACTTATGATTGAGAACTCCAACACACCAATTGCACTTGATGACCTAAAGGATGATGAAAAGAAAAAGTATGCAGCAGAGAAGAAAGCATACTCACAGCTATCTCAAGCTTTGACATCAGACTTACTCCATCAGTTTGGTCCTTGTTCTACTTCAAAGCAGCTTTGGGAAGCTTTGAAGAGCAGAAATGATGGAAATGAAAAGACAAGGAGACTTAGAGTTGAAGAAGGAATTTGAGAATTTTAGCTTTGTTGGGACTAAGAGTTTAAAAGAACTTACTCCTAGATTCTTTCATTTGTTATCTGAGTTGTCATAACTATGAGATAGTTTATCCTATGTCTGAAGTTGTAGAAAAGTTTGCTTATGCATTGCCTCCCTATTTGAGTCAACATGTTGAGATTTTGAGAGAGAATGACTCTTTTCCATACTGGTCGATCAATGAATTCATTCAGAAGCTGGAAAACAAGGAAATGGAGGAAAGAAGAAAGGCTAAGAGATCCCAGATTCCTTAGAATCCGGAGTTGTATTATGCTAGTTCTTCATCTTCTACTGTTTCTAGTGGAGGTGCAAGTTTGGGACCACAGACTACATTTTTTTCAAGTGTTGAACCAAACAATGCTGCAAGTTATTATGGTGTATCTTCTGGACCATCATACACACCAACTCAACCTCCAATGCAAGCTGCTAGTTATTATGGGATGAATGTTACACAACAATCTTCACCAAATGGTGGTTATCAGCAAGCAGCACCGAATGTGAACCAAACTCATTCAAGCTCAAGTTCCATTGTATTAGAAACTTCTAATATGGACAATGTGACTCTAGAAGTAGCCCAAAAGCATATTGCTTTGGTTTCTGCTATGGTTGCTTCATACAATGGGATTTTAGCATGTCAAATTGGTAATAACAATTTGACTGATGAGGATTATGCCCAGATTGACAAAGAAGAAATGGAGTTGATCGACATTCAGTGGGCGTTTGCTAGTGTTGTTAGGAGAGCCACAGAATTCATGGAGAGAACGGGAAGAACCAATCTTGCTACATCATCTAACACAACATATGGCTTCAACAAAGCAAAAGTGACTTGCTTTAATTGTGGAACTAAAGGTCACTTGGCTAGGGAATGCACTAAAAAAAACAACAAGGAAACCGAAAGCCTTTCAACTCAAACTACCAAAACAGAACCCAAAACAATTTCCAAAACCAAAATAACTTTCAAAACCAAAACCGAATTTCACAAAATACCAACCAAAGACAAATATCTACACCCAACCAAACTCAAAATACACCAAACCATGAAAGAAACATCGTTCCAATATCCATTCCAACTAATCAAAATTAAAGACAAAACACAAATCACTTGATGATGATGTTGAGAAACTTCTCGCAGAAGCCGACTTTCCGATCTGTAAGAAGTCGTGCATGGTTGATGGTGCTTCGAGTAAAGTGGATTATTCAAAGTTCTTTTCTAGAGATGAAGCTCATTTTGCTCTCATGGCCATGACAGATTCATCAAACCCAGTAAGTTCTAACTCATCTACTAAATATTGTGGTACTTGTGATAGACTTGAGAGTGAGGTTTACAAGCTAAAATATGATTTAGAAAGTGCTAAAACCGCAATTAATACATACCGTCAAAATGAGAAAACCTTAAAAAAAACCTTAGACAACTATAAGAAAGATGTTTCAGAACTGTCAAAAACACTTTCAAACAAACAAATTGCCATTAATAACTATATCAATGAGTTAGAAGAAACTATACTAGAAATGGCAAAGATCAAATATTTTTCTGAAAAGGTTAACAAGAAATTGGAAAGTTATCTCAATGTGGCCTACGTGTTAGATCACATTATAGAGGAACCAGGAAAAGAAAACATTCACTCCAATGTTAGTTACAAATCGGTTCCATCTCCGGTGTTGTTTGAAAATCACAACCATGATGTTGTGACACCGGAAAGTTCAGTTAAATCTGAATATACATCTGAAAACGAATCGAACACCTCAAGTGTGGGCGATCCGAATTCTGATGTAAGTATGATTTTGGGTGTTAATGATGAAGGGGTAGTTGCGGTAACTGATGATGAATCTGATTTGAGGATGATGAACCTAAGAAGAATGTTGATATTCCTTTGGAAAATCACATTCGAACCATTGAGGGTAATATAACACCAAAGCTTCAACATCCTCCTAAGGCTGTTAACAAGCCAAATCCATCAATTAAGCAATATGTGAAAAATGATTCTAATGAGAAACCGGTCAAAGAATTTTATCGGATGGAAGGATCCGATAAAATATTTTTTGATGAGGAATATCCCATATAGTTTTCTAACTATTCAAAGATTTATAAAATTTAGAAAGTACTATTTGGTTTCCAAACTTCGAAAGAACTAATGACATGCCACCTGAATTAATCAAGAAACTGTATGGTGATAATTCCAAATCACCAAAGGTTCATGTCACTGAATTCATTAGACGGTTGATCGTGTAAATGGTTTTGTTGAACCAGCTTACTCATTGGAGCCTGCTCCATAGAGTTTAAGACGATAGTGTATTGATGATTAATACTTGGTCAACGCATTTGCACGACATCACGAGAAGAATAAGTTCGAGGAATACCGTGCCTGTTTTAAGTGTGGGGAGAGAGGGCATTTACTTGCTCACTGCCCATACGTAAGACACAAAAGGCAAGAGGTTAAGAATAGGCATTACCATAGAAATCCGAATGTTGGTTATCCTCAGAGGCAATCTTATCCTCAAAGGAAATTTTATAATCAACAAATTTTTTATCAAAAAGGAAATCAACCGATTGTCTATGACAATCGCAATCGGAATACGATTGCTATGGAAAAGAAGTTGAAGAGACCAATGGTGAACACGGTGAATGAGAAACAAAAGGTTTACCAAAAACCGTTGTTAACTCATCTGCTGGACCTTCGTCTGGTCCTGAATCTAATGTATCTGTACTCAAAGAGTCAGTCACAAAAGATCAGGTTAAAGAGCACTTAAACCCTAATTCCCCTAAAGTGGCATCCCTAGTTCATACTGAGGATCACCCAAAAACACACCCTCCACACTCACAAAAGCCTACGCAATTCTCTAGGTCATCAAGCATAGAATTGAACCAACTATGCAACCCAGAAGGTCCCTTATACCAGATGATCCACCAGCTCATTTCCTCTCATCTCCAAACCTCTACAACTGCTATGGAGCTGAAGAACAGAACTCAACTAGAGATGATAAACAATGCCATTGATCACAGGCTGGGGGAGTTGTCAAGAAGAATTGAAGACAATAGAAGGCAACTAGAACATTTATCTGGTGTGGCACCTCCTGCTCCTTGGTTTCCAGAAGTGGATGAATCCAAAAGGGGGAGATGTCAAAGGAACCTCAAGTGATTTCTCTTGAAGCCTCCAATAAGGCTAGAGAAGCACAACAACTCAAGGATGCCCAGAAACAAACAGTCAATACAAGACAAAAACTTTCTTTGAAAGAAAGACATGATTGGTAAGAAAAACAAGAAAGGCACCTTAGAGAGAAAGCTCAGAAAATTTCCCAAGGCATTGGAGAAACTGCTGAAGACATTCCCAAATGTACTGAAGACAATCCTTTAGTAGTTGATACTCAGATCAACACTTCAGTAGTTGATACTTCCTATACTAAACCTGCGCAGCCTTCTAAAGCATCAGAACCAATTCCAGCTAATATTCCAAAGCCTATTCCAACTCCTAAAAGTGTATTGAATCCTTCTCCCATATCATTTTCAAGAGAACAAATGGAGAAGAGTTTAAAGGCAGCAAAGAAGAAGGCTATAGAAGACAAGATCTGGAACAGCTTAGAAGCAAGGGAAGACTTGAGCTTTGATGATAAACTAAAAGCTTATGAAGAAAAGCTAAGTGAGTTAGAAGAAGAAAGGGTCGCTGAGCAACAACTCCTTGTTGCTGAAGAAGACAAAAGACAACAACTGATGACCTATATCAGCAAACACACCAAAACAAAGAAACACTCACTTAGGGGACTCTCAACCGATGAACTTACACATAGGGCACAACATGTATCTAACAAGCTTGCCACAGAGAAAGACAGAAAGTTGAAGAGGGCCCAGATCATACAAGAACTGGCAGACAATGACTATGGTTCAAAAACTCAACTGTCAAAATGGAAAGAAGATGTTCTTCTAGACACTTACAAGAAATTCAAGGCCTTACAACAGTCAAATCCAAAGAAGTTCAAAACTTCTGAAGCTTCACAAACTTCAGTAGTTCAAACTCTTGGTGTTCATTCTAAGAAACCCCCAAGAAGGCATGATGCCAAGAAGAAGCCAGAGGAACAAGTAAAAACAGACTTCAAAATGGTTTTGCTTGAAGGCAACACTATTGTTGAAGATGAGTTTGTAGTTGAAGAAAAGCCTTTGCTCACACAATTCAGGGATCATTCTAATTATGCTTATCAGCTCCAACAAACCATAACAGACAAGAAACAAACCAAGGTTATCACTAAACACCACATTCCAACTTCTAGTGATTCACCTGGTGTTGTAAACATTGAACAAAGAAGGAGATCCCACCTGATGGTCACTAAAATAGAAGACTCTCAAAAATCAGGTATAAACCAAGAAAAGGGCATTGTCCCTTATACTCTAGACTTTGACAAGTCTAAAGTAAACACTGTGAAATGGTCATTCACCACCTCAAATGCAGTAATGATCACAAGAAGAGATCGCTCATTCAAGACATTCAAAAACATAGATGAACTGAAGAATCTTTCGACAAAAGACCTTCTTACAATTGAACATCTTGAACTAGAACAAGGACCTCTCACAAAACAACAAGCTCACCAGCTCAAGATCTCCATGGTCAGAGAAATATGGAGAATACTTGATTGCAGAAAGAAAGACAATAAAGATTAGATAAGGTTTTGGCTTCATCAATCCAGGGGGAGATTGTAAGGTCAAAGAGGATTGACAAAGCTACTTTTGATACCTTAGTCTTAATCATATTCTGCAATATTTTCCTAAGTATAGAAACTGCTGAAGAAGAAGATAACAAGTACTGAAGAAGCTTATAACAAGTGCTGAAGAGTAAAGATCAGAAGTTCTGAAGATGAACTAGACAAACATCTGAAGAACAACTATTGAAGACCAAACTTCTAAAGAATACTCATCAAAAGTTTGTCACTCATCAGCAGTTCTTTAGAAGCTTCCCACCACCTTTATACTTCAGTAGTTTAGTATTATAATAGTTTTGTTAAAGTCTTTATACAAGTTCCAATACTACAGCATGTTGTAGTATTATTATATTGCTTTGAATACTTCTCATGTACGTATTAACCAGTCGATAAATAGATGGGTCTTTCCTACTATTTTAGACAGTCCTTGTGTAGTTAATCTTTCCTAATATATTGAGAATCATTTGAAGCATTTACTACTGTTATATTCTTTAACTGTTTGATTCTCATTTACCGCTTTAGTTTATTAATTGATGGGGGATAATAACTCCTCTTAAAAGTGAAACTTTAACTTAGAACACTTATATTTATTCCGTTGTGCAATTTACTTTGATAGATCTCAAACAAGTGCTCATAATAAGAACTGTTAAACAGAAACTGATCCAACAATTGTAATTTGTTTGATGAAATTTGATTATTTGCCATTTAGGGTAAAGTTTTCATGCAATGATGTGATGTTTCCATAATATTATTCCATTTTGGGAAATACTTGCAATGAGAGTGTTAAATTGATGATAAATTGGGGATTTTTTATAGGGTTAGGTTGTTTGATAATTGTGGATTGATATTGGGTGTTTCTACATGTTTCGGATCTAATTTGAAGGGTTTCGCGCGCGAAAAGAGCCACCAGCCTGTAGGCAGGCGACTAGCTAAGCTAGTCGTGTGCCTGAGGTAGAGGGATAGTCGTGCCCATAAGGGGTGACTAGCTTAGTTAGTCACCTATTTGATGCCCAGTCACGTGTTTTGATGCCTAGTCGTGTGTTTTGATGCTGGAAGTGCCTTTTGGAACCCCGTAACATGTTTTAACACCAAGAAACATATTGTAAACCCCGTGACATGTCTAGGAACCCCGTAACACGCGTTATGGCTCACACGTGCATTATGTGAACTATATGCTAGACTTGGACAACTGTTATTCGTAGATGGTGCGTATCTACTCATGACTACTTGTTTACTTTTATTTGACTAACACGGGGTTATCGGGTCACCAACGTGATGTCGTGTCTTGTCTTGTCTTGTGGAGTCATATCAAATGTTAAACGCTTTTACAAACATTCAAAGTCAAGGTCTTAGATACTAAGGGCTACTTTACAAACATATCATCGGATTAACACTTATAGACTATTCATGGTAGGTTTCCAATAGTCAGGACTACCATAACAAGTCTGGTATTTTATTGTCATGAAGGCGCACGCGGGTCGCACAGTGTCTCATCCGGTTTTGCATTATGTTAAACTTTGTTTTCAAACGTTTGAACTATTTACATTTTGAGTTGTAAACTTTTAGAAATGCTTCCGCTATACTTATGGAATTAAACTTTTAAACTATTGGGTTTCTACTACTTGTTTTCATATCATATAGTTGTCTTTTATTGTGACCGTTGACTTAGATCCTGGTATGTCACGTGCCTCGCGGTAAAACCTTGCAAGTGTAATTTGAGGGTGTGACAAAAAGTGTGGCTTTGTCTACAACAGAAGTTGAATATATGGTTATAACTGAAGCCAGTAAAGTGCAAGTATGGTTGAAAGCTTTTCTAGAAGAGTTATGGAAGAAGCAGACTAAATACTTACTGCACTATGACAATGAAAGTGCATTGAAACTTGCAAAGAATCATGTCTATCACTGGGAGACAAAGTACATTGGCATAAGGTATCATTCCCTGAGAGGATTGGTCAATGATGGAACAATCAACTTGAAGAATATCTCAAGTGTTAAAAATACAGCAGATGTGTTTACCAAATGTAACTGCTGGATAAGCTGAAACTTTGCATAGATTCAACCGGTCTCCAGGAATAGTGTTAAGGAGACCGGGGTAACTAGAAGTAATTTGAAGATCAGTGGTGATTTTTTACTTACAGAAGTACTAAAAGGATGGTGCAGTTCGTGGTCTGAAGACACAAAGTGGGAGATTGTTGGAGATGTTTCATTCAGCCCACTCTTAGGCCCCCAAAAATTAGGGACGGGGAATAGAGGGATTGGCTAGCTCTAAGCCCAGCCCGTTGTGTGTTCTTGGAAATGAAGTTTAGACATGGTTAAAGCCTAATTAGCTAAGTCTATAATACATCTCATGTACTTTGTATTTTATTAAAAACAAGAAAACCCTAGTTGCCCTCATAGAGACGTAGGTTACATACTGTGAACGACCACATAAAATCTCATGTCTCCTGTTTTCGTTTATTGTTTTGTGTGGGTGTTCTTATATCTAACACTAGGTGTATCTTTAATGATTCACAAACCTCGTTTCACCTTGTACTTAACAACTTGACAAGATTTCCCTTGGTATAGCTTGGAAGATGCAGGATCACTCCATCTTGTTCTTTGCATCCACGGTTGATTGACTATGGGTTTCATTTCCCCAAACTCCTTGCTCATCCATGCGATTGACTCCATCTTGATCGCCTAATACGTGTAGTTGTTTGACGTGAACATTGGACATTGGAATGGCATCGACCAAGTTTTCAATTATCGCAGTGACAGTGGCAGCATCAGCATCAGCGTTAACGTCCATCTCTTTCGAACCATGAGTTTTGGGTCTGCTTGATGTGTATTGTCGTTTGACTTTGATACTAGGGGCGACAATTATTGACACGACCCGAAAAC
This sequence comes from Ambrosia artemisiifolia, assembly GCA_032199755.1. Classification (NCBI taxonomy): domain Eukaryota; kingdom Viridiplantae; phylum Streptophyta; class Magnoliopsida; order Asterales; family Asteraceae; genus Ambrosia; species Ambrosia artemisiifolia. Next base: position 62,886,035 of record CM063519.1, read on the forward strand.
CAACCCGAACCCGACACGAAAAAAATAGATTTGGGTCAACTAACACGCCCCGTTTAAAAAAACGAGTCGGGTTCGGGTTGACACATATATAAAATGGGTTGACCCGTTAACCCGTTTAAGTATCTAGAAAAAAAATATATATTATATTTTTGTTTTTCTTTTTCTTTTTCCATTTCTATTTATATGGTTAGTTATAATTGTGTTATTTTTGGCATACTATATTATTTATTTTTCCATTTCTATTGATAACTCGCTTACAAACCAACAACTCGCTTATAACTCATGAACATGTATTACTCATTTAAAAATATGGGTTAAACGGGTCGTCTTCGGGTTGACCCGGATTTTATATGGGTCGGGTTCGGGTTGCACATTTCAACCCTCAACCCGCCAACCAGCAACCCATCAACCCGCCAACCCATCAACCCGACACGATTGACACCCCTATTTGATACCAACTGAAGCCAATAATCGAATATTATAAACCGGAAAACTAAGTAAGGAATTTTGAGAACGCCCCGCCCTTGACTTTATTAATTACAACCAATTAGGGTAAAAAATTACAATCAACCTCATCGTCACTAAACATAGGATAAAAGATGAACCAAACCGATAAATAATAAAAGTACTAAACTTAAAATAAACTTAAACTTTTATCGTAACTTCCATCTTTATCTCGACTTTCCTTTAGTTTCGGTGGACCAGAATTGTCCCATCATGCCAAATGTGATAAGTTATAAATATGATGATTTATAGTCGCTAAAAACGTTACCAAACAAAACCAAGTTGAGGTCAACTAGTTGTAACTTTAAAAAAAAATCACATTTGGCCATACTACTACAAAAAAGACTAAACTCAGAAAGAAGTAAACAAAAGATAAATAAAACACAACACACAATTGATGCATGAATATTAAGGGAATAAAAAGTTTCCCATAGGTTTAGCAATGTTACAAATTAAGACGTGGGTGGTCATGCAATTCTACCATAGTTTAGCACCATAATAAGATGGTCCACAGAGCTTGCTGAGGAGTTATGAAACACGACATCATTCCTGGGTCTATTCCATATGTTATCTCTTACATGTTGTAGGCTCAAAAATGGCAGAAGTTGTTGTCCTTTACATGTTATTTCTATCTGTTTCCATAAAACCATCATGTGTATGTGTTAGTAATTAACTCACTAGTTTTGATGATCTACTAAACATGAAATAATAAAAAAAAATTTAGTAAACAGTGATATGTATATATGTGTGAATGGAGAGAGAGGTCGGGCCCTTAACTCTAGGAGCAAGTAGTACACAATTAGATCAGATTGACATGATTACGTATGAATGAGGTAAAGGCTTGTCATGGGATATGGGTGGCGGGTCCTACCCATCAATCCAAGCTTGGGTCAAAAAGAAACAACTTCTTGTTTTTCATGATACCAAAGAATGGACCCAAATACTTGTCAAACACAAGCGGTTAGGTTTTTATTGAAAACTCCATTTAATTGTGATAATTTCGTATGACCCTTTAAAAAGGCATTTAAATATTTATATCTTATTGTTATGGATGCTAAAAATTACATTAGTGTAAAACAAAAATACATGTGTAGCTTTTGTGTAAATTGATGAATACTTATTTTATGTTACCTTACACATATTGAAAGTCCCTCAACCCCCCCCCCCCCCCCCCCCGTCACACACACACACATATTATATATATATATATATATACCACTCTGTTGTCATATTGTCTCCTGCCCTTACATTTTACCAGGCTAATGAAGATGACTTCCCTTACTAAGGTATTGTATGCTGAATTTCTAGCTTAATGTATGACAGAAAGTTGGTTGAAGATAAATGAAAACTACAAATATTTTGATAAACATTGGTGAAGCTTTGTTGGGGTCGGGAGATATCCCATTTCTGTCTTTTTCTTGCCCAGTAGTAGTGTAAATTTAGGTGTTTTCTTAAAAAAATGTATACACGTATTGAGTATGCTTCCCTCCGTTTAAGGGTCCCGTCACTTTCGGTCCCTAGATTTTTTTTCAAGCTTCATCGATTTTTAGATAGGATATGTAGTTCGTTCTTAATACACAATATATCTATAATACACAATATATCCACACATATATGATATAGGTCTGGAGCACATTTGTGCTGGAGACTCTCTTCAGATTAAGCCGCCACTGTGTACACATGTATTCATTGGTAGTATGTAAATTTGAAAGTGTCTCGTATATATGTACACCTTGTAGTAATTAAACAGAAACCATATGTGTTATTATACGGGATGATTATCACGGATTTATATTTTTATAAAAAGTAATTAAGGTTTGTATTTAATTATATATTATTTTAAATAAAAGTGTTGAATGGCCTTCACCTTCCGCCACGATTGAAATAACCGGCCGGCCAGTCACTTTAATAATTGGACTGGGAGACTTCGATCGAACCCACACTTATCATGTCCTTAGACTTTCTGCATTTCCTACATAATTTACTACGTAATTATTTCTAAACTTTCTTCATTCTTAATTGCTTTTTGCATCCAAAACACACATATATATACACACCACCAATCTCATGCACGTCTCTCTCTTTCTCTCCAAAAATCCATTCCATATTTAAAATCTGACACATTCTCCTAATAAAACTCCAAATCCGAAACCATTCATTTGGCATGAACTATGAACGATCGAATTAAAATATTAAATACACTCATCGTAGATGGAAGTATACGGTCGAAGAGTCAATTAAAAAACGAATACAGGTTTATAGTGTTAATGACCAAACATACTAACTATAAGGTGATAACATGAGTTGAGATGAAGTTCATCATATTATGTATTGTGTTAATGATCATTATCTTTTTTTCTGCAGTTTAATATTGTAAAGCTAATTACCTATAAATATATTTTCACATAGTTGACATATATGTAGGAGAAAAAACTACTTTTATTAAGAAGTTACATAGTTTAATATATATAACTAACACCTAATGAGTATCTTTCTAATACCCCTTGCATATTTTGAATTGTATCCTATCGCAAGTTTGTTTTTCAAATTTAATGTAAGCCAGGCATATTAATTATAAAAATGCAATGTAAAATAAATACATAACTAAATTCACGTTTTGATGGAAGTGTAGGTGCATCAAGCACTAAATATATAAAACGTTATGCTTTGAACCACAATCCCTGTATAAAAAGGTCAAGGTGCGTGGGTCCATATATGTATTTGGTGAGGAATGGCAGATGCGATCGAAAGCATGACAAAAACCAAACCTCTATTAATTTTACATGCATCAATTTAAGGACCCACCAAGAAGCGCTTTCAAAATCATGAACCCAAATATCATATAACACACACACACACACATATACACACATACCTACCGAGTTTGTTTTCATACTATTAATTAATAATCCACTCAAACCCTAACATACACTTTGAACCTGCATGCAACAAGATTACTTGTACGTATTATCCAAACATACTACACATGTATATGTATATGTATATTTATCACATCCCACTTGCTAGCTACCAGTACATTGCTACGTACACATCTCGATCAATAATATATTCAATTAAGTTGGATAGCAAGAAAATACAACGTACGAAAAATTATTGCAAGTCATCTGATTAATATAACTATAAGCCAAAATATTGATAGCACATGGTTGGAATTGTTTTGGGAATTTGTCTTCCTACTAATGCGTTTTTGTATAATAATATATATTATTCCTACCAAAACAAGTAACTTATAACGGAGCCTTAGAAACTACAAAACTTAGATCAAAATATTATGATCCATCTGTCTCAATCATACAAGGGAATCGTATATATGCCTACTACGCCATATGAGGAGAGGTTGACTTCCAAAATTAAATATTTAACAACACGTATTTGCAATTTAAGCTTTCTTTAATAATATCAGATTATAAATGATTAATAATTCATAGACCTAGATGGATAGATAGAGAGAGAATGTTGAGATGATCATATGATATATATGGTTATAGGAAATGAGGTTAATAATTACTTGTTGGAATGTGGCATGTGTTGTAAGATCTCTACATGTTTAATACTCTATTTGTTAGGCAACTACCTACTCTTAATTCCTCCTCTCCTGAATTGGTGACTTGGTGGTGGAATATGATCGCGTGGCAACACTGGTGGCACGATGATACTCCAGTGTTCCGTGAGTGATTCCAATTTGTTGGCCGTTCAAAAAAAAAATTAATGAATGAGTAGTGAGATATTAATTTTTAAAATATTAATATATAAAATTCCTTCAAAGAGAAGAGATAGGCTAGTTAATATTTTTTTTTTAAACGGCATCTCGCTCAGGGCTATATATGAGCATAGTCCGGCCGATGTGAGCTTCGAACCGGGCACTCCAAGGTAGAAACAGGCTAAGCCTGACAACCTCTCCCACCTCACCTGCAGCCAGTGAGAATCGAACCTGGCTCTCCAAGGAGAAACCAAATTCTTTCCACCACTAGACCACAATGTCATTGGCAGTTAATAACTTAATACCAAATATCAATGGCGATGGTTTTGGACATGAGTTAACCTGTCAATTTACAATTTAATTCGATATTTACTTTGAGATATACCGGGAATTAACTGAAATGGAATAATGTCAATTCAGATAGGAAAAAGTTCTTGGTTGATTCAAACACTATACTTTAGGATGAAGAAAATAAGAGGAAAAACAAATATTACACATATTGCTAACCAAGATTTATTTTGTACCCTTGGTTCAATGACAAAATGAGTCTAATTCTAAGTTATCAAACATATGGACTTAAGGAATAATACAAAAAAGGTTGATTCAAACACTATACTTTGGGATGAAGAAATTAAGAGGAAAACCAAATATTCACATAGTGCTAACCAATCTGATTTATTTTGTACCCTTCGTTCAATGAGAAAATAAGTCTAATTCTAAGTTATAAACCCTTATGACTTAAGGAATAATACAAAAAAAGAGAGGGAATATATCATATCAAAGAAATGAAAATTAATAAAATAAGTAAATATAAATGAAGTAGAAAAACTCATAATTTCAAGTAAGACCACCCGTAGTGGGGGTCGATTTGGCGTGGAATTGGCCATTCACGCGTTGTATACATAACGCTCGAATGAAAAGGAAAAGGCCCAATCAAATGCTTTCAACGGTCATGAACGGCTATATTTGGTTTTATTTATTTTTCTTTTTTTAATTCAATTTTAATATCTATATATACACACACTCAAAATAATAAAACACACTCCTCTCCACCTTCTAAAAAAATGAGTTCCCCCACATCCTCTTCATTCGTTGCAAATTATTATTACAAAGAGTTTTTAGCTGATGTGAATGAGTCGAGCAAGAGGTGGTTACGAGTGCATGTACACTCGCAATGACGTATACGAAACACGTTAGGAAGCCTCCATGCCCTATTTTGCAAATACTGTATATGGAACACGACAATATGGGGCCAAACGCTCGCTTGATGAAAGATTACTTTGATAAAGCGCCGACTTACCAGACCCAATGATTTTTAGGTGTCGTTTCCAGATGAGCAAGTGTTTATTTCTACGCATTACCGGAGACTTAGAAAACGAGTTTGATTACTTTAAGCAAAAACCGGATGCGAGAGGCACGCTTGGATTTACCGCTATTCAAAAGTGTATTTCAGCACTACGAATATTTGCGTACGGAACATGACCGACATCAACGACGAGTATTTAAAGCTGGCTGAAAATTCTGAAGCTTAGAATTATTTGTGTGTTTTTGTGTTTTTTTCTTAGTATTATTTGTGTTTTTTTTTTTGTATTATTTGATTTAATTTTCAAAAAAAAAAAAACAAATAATTGGATAATTATAGCAAGGAGAATTATACCACTACACCCATTTTTAACTTCAAGTTCCATTACTGATTAGGATAACACAAGTCACATCATGTCCAAACAAAGAGCTTGAAATTCACTTATCACTATACATGGTTTAAGCCTTGGCTAAACCTATATATGCTCTATTCTAAATCATGCGAGCAAGCTTTTACCTATTATTAAGAATATGTTAAGTGATTCATAGTATTTTTCTAGTTAGTTAGCCTTTAATTTAGAAAAAGATTAAAAAAAGAACGACATGAATTTTTTTTGTAAGAAATACCACTAGAAATGATATATATATTTAAAATGGATTATATATGTAGAGTAAAAGATATTGTACAAAGTGTTTTTTTTTTTTTTTTGTAAGAACTGTGAGAATCAAAGGAGGGTATTTTTTTATTTTTTTTTCGAATTTTTTTCCCATATTGTTAAACATGTATTATAGTATTGAAAACTAAAAATAAAAATAAAATTTTTTTTTGGTGTAGAGTAATTACGTGTAGAGTAATTACATAATTACTCTAGTGTAAACTAATGTATTTATTTTAATGACGTAATTACACTAAATTTTTTTTTACTTTTTTTTGTATTATTCATCTAAAAAGTATGTTTAAGCACATGGAAAAAAAAATCTAAAAAGACAAATAAATTTTTTTTACCCCCTTTGATTCTCACAATTCTTATCAAAAAAACACTTTGTATTTGATTTTTACTCTATATATATGTACGTATTTGTTGAATGTAAGTATGGGGTGAGGTTCCTGTACAAAGGCCATATTTCGTGAGAAGTGTGAGAAGGATTAAAAATTGATATGTAGGCCTCAAATTTTGAACTTAGTCATGATATTTTGGATTGTTTTGCCTACAAAAACACCAAACATAACAATTAAAAACAAAAAACAATGTATTTTAGGCTTAAAACGTAAAACACCATGATAAGAACATTAAGCAGTGTGTTTTAAGTGTTAAGTAGTGTGTTTTAGCTGTTTTTTAAATTGAATGACTATAATATATTGTATTGTGTTTTAGAATGTTGTGTTTGGTGTTTTTCAAGTTAAAACAACCTAAAACATCATTCCAAAATCCAAAACATGATGCCTACATGCCAATTCTTAATCCTTCTCACACTTCTCACAAAATATGTCTTTTGTACAGGAACCTAAACCTGTAAGTATGTATACATTACTTTGGCTACCCAAAAATGGGTACAGCGTAACTTTTTCTCCGTATTTGCCGTTTAAATAGTCTAGGATTTTTTTCGGTAAATTACTAGAAAGTTAATTAATGAGCTCATCGATCATACAACATGGGAAGGAAAAGAATGAGTTATATATATATTAAACCTAACATGTACAATAACCATGCTAGGCAAATGAATGATATGATGGTGGCAAACTTGAGCCTTACACGATATGATATGATAGAATATATAACTCTTCCCTTGAGGTTTTGCTAAATCGGATCATATGATTCATATACATTACTTGCCATCTAATTCACCACAGATTATCTAAGGCATACTCATACAAATGCATTCAAATATCTCCTAACAATTAGTTCTACTTATAATCAATTCTTGTATCACCCATACCCAGAAATGTACTTGATACCTAATTCTGACGTTACATGACTTCCAAAATTTTCTGTCCATTGTATTTGCCTAATTGGTTCGCATGTTTCTTTCACCAACTATATTTTTATTTTTACAGTGAGTAATTTATACAGTACTTACAAAGGAGACAATTAAGTGTTGATTAGAGGCCCGAGGTTGTCTATACAAATTAATATAGCTTGAGGAATTCCTATATATTAATTTAAAAATAATCGGTAGAACGAGTTGGAGTGGGATAGTTGGGCACGTTTCAATATTACAGGGTAGATGATGGGATAGGTTGTAATTCTGGGTGTTGTCAGGGATTGTATTGTGTTAATGTCATGCTTGTACAATATATGTATATTGTTGGGTGATGAATGAAAGTTTTTTTTTTTGCCATTAAAAAAAATAATAATAATGGGTAGCATGCATGTTATATATTCAAAAAAGATCATGTTAAAAAAGATAATATATATACCTCAAATTCGCCATCCAGTTTGAGTTTATAAACCAAATACTTAAGCAACAATCCAACTGTCGTCTTTCCATCCCTGTGTTAAATTAAATCATTTCATCGATCAATATACATCCCCACTTTAATTATTAATTATATAAAATAAAAGAAAATCATGGATACACATATCATCTATTAGAGTCACAATTAGTTTTATATGTAAAAATAAAAATTAATGATGATTACGGTTTTATGGGTTATTTCTAAAAATTTTAAAATGTTTAGTGTTGTTAGTAAGAATAGTAAAAATACATGTTAAATAATAAAACCAATAGATGGTATTAAAAAATCTAAGTTAACATCCAATTGAAAGAAACTGTGTTTTATTTTTTTACTGAAAGTTCCATCAAATGCTGCTTAAAATATTTAAAAATAAAAATTAATGATGATTATTGTTTTTATGGGTGATTTCTAAAGATTTTAAAATATTTAATGTGGTTGGATAGTAAGAAAATAGTAAAAATACAAGATGTTAAATAATAAACCCAATAGATGGTATATATACATACACACACACAAACATGATCAATATGAAGAAGATAAAAAAGGTCTTAAGAACTAAGACATGATCATGTGTTTTAAACTTGTTTTGTAAATTACTTACTTGATTCTAAGGTAGCTCTTTGGCAGTTGAGGCAAATACGGTTCTTTTGTCCTGCATTAATCAACGCCTTAATCAAATCTAATTACATAGAAATACTAATGAATAACCAAAAATTACAAGTGAAAGCTAATGAATTAGTAGTGTTAAATCTGGTGAGGACTAGCTTACTGTGTTTGAGATGCTTGAAGAATAAACCAAAGACCAGGCGAATGAGGTGGTCTGGAGGGTCTGAATTCTATAGGGCTAGAAAACGACGATGGCGAAGTTAGCTGGCGAAATGGTAAATAACTTAAGGTATTATTCATGTGATGATGATGACTAAAACTCATTGCCAAATTGGTAGGAGCTGCAGGTATCATCGGTATAACTTGAAAACTGAGCTGCTGCTGCTGCTGCGACGACATATGAGGCCTTATTAAATCACTAGCGCTGCTACTACTACTGCTACTGCTATTGTTGCTAGTGGTAGCAGGTAACAGATGAAGCTCTACTTTTGTTGGTATTTGAGGGTTAGGTGATGGGCTTATTCCTAAACTTAATCTAAGCCACCCTCCATCTCCATCTTCTTCTTTGTTAGTGTTAATAATATCTTTGGCTGTTGCTTCTTCACTACACATATTCTCCTCACCCATCAGATCACCTAAGCTTATAAAACAGTAGTCATAATAATAATAACTTTTATTCTTAGAACTTTTATGCCCATGACCAGGAAACATCATCATATGGAAAAACTCCCTCGGATACCATTGACTTGCAACTTCAGGATGATGATGATGATATCAAACAAATACATATCAATTATTGGAGATGATTAGGATGATCTTGGTTGTTTTGTGTATTAATATTATTTAGAACAAAATCTCTTGGTTAGGAAACAAGCTGAAGATCCAAGAGAAGTGAAACTGAGACAAGAGATCGATCGAGTTATTGCGTGTGGAGATAGAAAATGTAGGGGTTACTTTCTCTTCATTAAATAATATGATCATTATTATTTATGGATCAACATAAATAAATAAAATAATTATTTCTCAATTCTCAACCCTTTTTGGTCCTGCCCACGTAAATACATTTTTTTTTCTATTTCCACATTCGTCATCATTCTACACCTATTTTTCCATGCTCCAGATTGTTACCATCAAAATGATGAAAAGCCCAATTAAAAAAAAGTAACTACTTTTCCTATAATTGCAAAGGATACTTGTAGGAAAAGTAAAAGTCAAAAACACCCCAAATAAAAAAAGTAACTACTGTTCTACATCGATTGTATGAGCAACAAATATGTGGTTTATAGTCTAAAATGGGCTCTCTCGCCCACCATATACTAATCTTTTAGGTTGGGTTTTCCTATTTGGGAGTAACATACTAACATGCATTTATTCGAATTGTGGCACGACATAAGTTCTACCCTGAACAAACAACTACAGAAGTCTCGATGCACAAAACTTTTAAGCAAAAGTTCTCAAATGCAAGTTTCTACTAAGTCCAAGTTTATAGCTAACTCGATTTTTCGTCGTCTGAAAAGTGTGCTTCAAAAAGTCAACTATAAAGTCTGTGAACTCGCAGGTTTAAAACAAAAAATACCTAAATCATGTTGGATACGCCAACCCAAAACACAAGGACAATATATTTACGTGTACACAAGTAAATATGTAGAGTAGTCAATCACTCGACACCAAATATGTATAGACCATTAAAGTGACCGAACCGGACCTAAAGGGTGCGGGGCTTCATTATAGGTGTGTACCGTTGGCCGTTAAAAAAATAAAAAAAATTAAAGTGACCGATTTTTCAACGCATTTGGGTCCGTTTACCTTATATTTGGTCTGGGTTCCACTAAAAATCATATTTGGCCCATTACGATGTGATAATTGGCACGCACATGTTTCCAAATTGAAATGTCATGTTGACATTTCTTATTTGAAAAAACATAATTAACACCGGTAATTATATTGTTTAACATTTCAAAAAAACTGAAATAAACATTTCAATAAAAGTACAATAAACATTTATATTAAAAGTAAATAAACATTTCGATCAATAATAATATGGGCCAATAATAAAGATCGCCTTGACTGAAATAAGAATTGTAAAGGTTTGTTTGAGCTTCGTTTGGGTTATTGGGGCAAGTAACTGGTGTTTGGTTTATGTAGAAAATATTGTTCGAGCGAGCACCCACTACCAAATAAGACTTAAAATGGCAATGATCAATTTCATTTCTTTATCCCAAATGGGTTGATACATTGTTCGAGCGAGTAACTGGTGTTTGGTTTATGTAGAAAACATTGTTCGATGTGTTTATGAAAAATTTCGATATGTATAAGATACATTTTGAAGGTGTATCAGGAAAAATCTTTGTTTCAACTAATTAATTTGAGTGATAAGGAAAAAAATCAAATAAATGAAGAGAGAACTAATTAAATAAAGAAAAGAAAAACTTTTAAATCTTTATCATTATACCCTTGATTTAATTATTATTTTTTTGATTTGATAAAAATGATTGATCCAGATTTATTGTTTTTATTCTTGCACTAGGAAAGTTGTCTTTTGAATTGAATCATCCTTTTGTTAGTATACATATATGACATAACTACACCACTACACGTATAATGCCGGGTCACTTTGTGCAACAATATTGGTAGCATTTGAAAATTTCAGGAAGAAAAAGAATTGTATGATTCGTTGTTGTTTATTAAAAATTGCTTTGGAAGCATGCATGAAAAGATTAGAAGGAAACTGCATACACATATTACGTACATATGCATGGGAAAATTAGTGATATGAATTAATATGTTATGTTATATATAATACTGGAGTAAGTAAGAAAGAGTCTCTAATAATCAATAATGGAGTAGTAAGGTGTTTTTCTTGTATTTAGAAATAGGTTAGTTTACCCTTCGAAAAAAGAAAAAGAAAAACTAATAAGAAAGAAGCTGAAAATAAGCCCATCATAATAAACAAATTACAGGTAAAGCAGACTGGTACGTAGTGCAAAAAATTGTTGGCTAGGAAATGATGATGATGGAAATATTACCTGTCTTGCTTATTTTTAATTATATCAACATGGATGAAATAGATTAATACAAATTACAAATAAAATAACGCTTCGTTATAATTTATTGTTAATTAAACTAATGCTGGTGTATAGATTGTCAGCACATCGTGGAGGTGGTTGGTCGAATAGAATGTTAACTATATAAATAAATAGAATATACTAAAGTCGAAATGATGGTGTTTCCCTGAATTTCTAAGCTGGAACAAAGAACCAGGATCGACCTTTTCTTCTGTTTATTATAATATACTTTTGTACTATTAATTACATACCAAGCAAACATGACTAGTATAATATACATGTAAACTCATGACCCGTCACCAATTAAATAAACATTTCTAAGCATGTTAGAAGATATAATCTTGATTAGATGTACATATGTTAATATTAGTTTGTATGTTAATATTAGTTTGTACATAAGTTAGGAAGTACAATATTGTTATCCTAAGTCTAGAAATTACACTTGTGAACCGGTGTGTCACAAGTAAGTTAAAGGCGGTTATGTTAGTTTGAAGGGTCATGTCGGTTGAGTCACAACCGTTTGTATAGTATAAATAGGGCTGAACATCATCATTATAAGTGTGTGCATGTTATGTTAATATAACTAACTTACAAAATTCCCTCTATATTTCCTATACTTATTTCCCTCCAAATAACCGATTACATTCAAACTCCCAATCGCATACACATCAGAATTCAAACAAAGCATTCATATCCGTTCGTATTTTACCTTATAAAGGGGACGGGGCGCCACCCAAATTGTCCACGGGTACCACTACCAGCACAGTAACATTACTGCCACCCACGCTGGTAGTGATCCCGTGGACTGTTTTGCTGGTTCTACCTAACGGCCTGGTACCGTTTTTTTATTTTATTTTTGAGTTTTATAAAATGCAGTTTTTTTATTTTAACCGTGTGTTTTAGTGTTTTATTTTTACCGTTTAATTATTTTTTTTTGTTTTAACATCTAAAATTAAATAAAAAAACATAAATAAAAACATTTCATTAAAACATAAATATTAAACATAAAAATATACATTAAAACAAAGAAAAAAAACTTAAAGTTGGCGCAACAATCGCCATGCTTCGACATGTGATCGATGTCGTTGGGTCGGTCAAAAATAAGAAAATAGTAGTATATGGAAGTTGAGTCGTCTCCACAGGGAATTGGTGGAAAGTATAGTTTTGTAAATTAACTAATAAAATTAAAACCTAATTGTTTTGTTGTTTGCTTTGAAACTTAAGAAAACGGATTTGAAAAGTTGTGAACAATAATAAAGAAGTAACCTCCTCCGAGTTTCCGGTTCAATGATTCACCCAAACCTGGTTAAATGATAGGATACCACATAGACATGGCTTTGTTAAACGGTTTCAACTCAAGTGATAATCGAACACAAGTTTTTAATAATAACCTGTGCAATTCAATTACCAACCCACATGTATCAATTACCCTCCCAATAATCAAACTGCTCACGATGCAAGAAAACCGAATGCGAATGATAAAACGATAAGCAATTGAAACACACGTAAATTGTTTAAATGATTAAAACAACAAATATTCTTCAAGTGAATGAAAAACAATCCAAGAACCAAATCAAACAAGTTTAAAGGTTTCACAAACGAACCGTACACGCGGAGGTGGTTACAAAAGTGTTTAGCCGCTCATCTTCATCATAGGATCTTCAATGGATGATTGGAATGATGATTGCATGAAAGGATTGATTGGATTGAGGTTTGGGATGATGAAAAGTGTGTTTGGAAGGTGAAAAACGGCTAGGGTTCAGAGATTTTTCATTTTGGATTGAAGTTCCCTTTAAATATGGTAAAAATCCTTCAAATTTGTAATTTTTCCGACCCCGGCGCAGCCCTGCACCCCACCCAGCGCAGCCCTGCTCTGGGACCAAAAACTTGCTGACCCGCTCTAATTTTAGCGCATACCAGCGCTGATTATTGGAGTCTGGCGCAACCCCGCTCCTCCCCCAGCGCAGCCCCGCGCTGGTTGCTGGTATGCATCCTTTTTTGCCATAAAATCTTCGTTAGAACTCCGTTTTCTTCGATTCTTGCGGCCACGTCTTCGTATTTCAGAGCTCTATCACATCATCATTTAATATCTTCATTTAAAAGCCACATGTTTTCTCCAAAATTGCATCCAATCCGCTTCAGCTACCTGTAATCCAAATCAAACTCAAATTAACCATGTTTTATGATATAATTCACTTAAAACACATAATTAACTACATCTTAGCATGGTAAAACACCCTCTCATCAACATAGTCGAAATCGTTGCCGTATCGAGCTCCGGATACGGCATAGTGAGTGAAGTCGATAGCCAACTCCTCATCTTTACCGTATCGACTTCACTCACTATGAGTATCGAGCCTCATACTCATAGTGAGTGAAGTCGATAGCCAACTCCTCATCAAGCTCCGGATCGTCCCTCACCGTTTGCTCGTATAAGGTGGTCCACCGCTCACACTTAATATTGAGATCGGCCCACTTGAACTGGAGGTCTCGGAGGGTCTTGGTGGTGTTGGTGCCAACGTGTTCGATGAAGTTGCTAAACACCCGAGCCCAAAATCCCTCCGGGGGGAAGGCCGACCCTTCATCCCTCGGGAGTTGTTGAATCTCCGGGTCATTTGAGGCATCCTTGTGGCAAACCACAAGTGTCATCTCTTCATCGTCGGTCCACGGGTTCATTTTTTGGTGTGTTTGTTTTTTTAAACCGTGGTAAAGTGTGGCTTTTAACCCCACGATTTGATCAATTTTTATATAATCGACGGTGGCACTTTTAAAATAAATTCACTGACCGTTTAGGTGAGATTAATTCAATTAAATCGACGGTTTCCAAGATTTACAATTTAATTTCACTGACCGTTTGGTGGGACGATTGTAATAGTAAGAATTAAATGTTAAAAACAGTGTAAAAATGTAAAAACCGTGTATTTATTTTAAAACGTGTGTAAAAATGTAAAAAAAAAATTGGGTTTTAAATGAAAATAAATAAAAGAATCAGTGGAGTGTTGCCTCCAAAAATGTGTTTCGATGAAGTGATGTGGTAGTGCATAATTGATTAAAATCAGTGAAAGAGAAAAAAAAACACTAGGAACACCCCTCCCCCTAATTTAATTAATTATATATATATATATATATATATATATATATATATATATATATATATATATATATATATATATAGGATTAGGTTCAATTGAAAACCATCCTTTCGTGAAAGAACCGTAAGAACCCCGACAAGTCACATGGCTCACGAACACGACAACGGGGTGGTGCGAGGAAGGCTGCGAGCGCTCCCGCGTGGGTTAGCGTGGGAGGGAGAGGAGAGCATAGACTCTTTTGAGGGGCTGCTAGCATGGGAGGTGCAAGGTGAGCCACAACAGGGTTAGGTGAGCGAGGAACTTCCTTTATCCGGTGCCACGTCAACGTCCGTTTTTCACGATATGAGAGGATAGATCGAGTTTGTGCTCAATATGAGCTATAACACATAGTCTTGAATGTAAATGTCCTTAGCATTCACATCCCATCCTCCATAGCCAACCTGCAGGCAGTCCTATGTCTTTTTTTTTTTTTTTTTTTTTTTGAGATCCATTCACAACTTCAACCGGAGTATCAATTTACAACGACCATATTTATTACCTCTTGACGTGAAGGCACAACAACAAACATATAAGTGACGTTTAGTTTTGTTTTTCTTTTATATTTCTTTATCCAGCTGATGAATTATCAAAGAAGAAATTGAAGAAGATAATTTGTACGAGTTTGGTCATGAATATTCAATAAAGCTCATTTATATATATTGAAAATATTAATTGTGACTTTAGTAAGAGGAGTTGGTAAATTATGATATGTGACATGAGTTGGTGATCACTATTATGTTTGCAAAACGAAATGATAATCACTACCAAGCTACCATATTAGTGGAAGGTTGTGACAGCTATCTCTATCACTCGAACTACTATATATGAGGTGGTGTTGTTATTTTTTCTACTTGAATCTTCTATTATTTTACAAAGTTTTTAGATAAACCAAATAAAAAAGAACATATGTTCTATCTCTACTTTAAATATAATGTATATTCTTTTAAAAATAATATAGCTAATTAACTAAATTAAAATTGTTACATTCTGAGAAGCAATCGAGTATATGCTAAAAGTGGAAGAGTGTATATTAAGTGATCATTCCTAAGTACATGTGCCTCCCACCCTTTGGCTTATGCTTATATATCCTGTACGGTATTCTCATGCACATGGTGATAATTTGATTCGTTATTTTCTGGTAGCAATTATAAAGTTAATTACGTTATTATCATTAGTAACTACATAAAAGTACATTATTATTTCTAATCATTTTGGTTAAAATGTTAGACATGATTATCCCATAGAGTGTACTTCACTTTAGATATATAGGTGCATTTGTACATGAAAATAGTCGGGTGCCTATCAAAGTTAATTTGTTTGGCTGGAGAGCAGGACAAGATTTCGTCGAAGATGGCACTGGCTATGCGGGGAGTAGCTATTCAAAATGTCATCTATCGGAGATTATATGGAATTGAAGTAGAGTATATGGACCGACCACCTGCTGATTTCTTGTCTTATGGTGAGTATTAGATAGTATATCAGATTAGGGTTTTGGTAGTATGAGCCTACAGGCTTAGTTAGGTTTTTAGGGTTCATTGTGATCTCTATATATTAATGTAACCTAACTATTCAGTAATATCAATTCAGTATTTCTATCATCTTACATGGTATCAGAGCCTTAAGGTTCTGGTTACTTTTTTTTTTCCTACCCCACGCCACCACAAAAATACAAACCCTAGCCGTCACCTCTTAAAGAAAAACCCTAGACAGGGCGGCGTGCCGCCATTGCCGCCGCCCTGTCCGGCCTCCGTTCGTTTTCGTTTTAGTGTTACGTTCACTTTTTTTCTTATTCCCAGTTCTAAATAAATTTTCAATTGTCGGTTCTAGACATATTCCCGCCGTTTTCATAAATCTTTCTTATGAACCATTATCCATACAATTTTTTGATTGGTTCTTTGGAATTGCCGCCACCTCTTTTATTGATTTCGCTTCAACGTCATGTCGCTCCTTGCCGCCTCGCCGCCGCTTATTGGACTACTGCCGCGCCGCTTGCAGGACTATGATCCTCCGCCGCGCCGCTATCCACCGCCGCCGCGCGCCGCATTTGTTGCCTCATATCAGATTACATGATCATTAAATTAGTGGTGGATTTTCATTGAAGAATACGGATTGCAAGATTATGAGATTATGACAGAAGTTTTGACCGACATTGAAGAACGTTTAATATTATTATTTTTTTTATGTTTTTTGTTTTTCCAGTCTGAGCTTCTAGTTTCCTTCCGCTCTGACTGCGGGTGAGTATTAGATAGTATATCAGATTAGGGTTTTGGTAGTATGAGCCCACGGGCTTAGTTAGGTTTTTAGGGTTCATTGTGATCTCTATATATTGTAACCTAACTATTCAGTAATATCAATTCAGTATATCTATCATCTTACAGTGAGGTCGGTGTGGTGGAACGTTTTTGTTTGGATAAGATTACCATATCCAGGTTCGAACATGAATCCTAAATCCATCCTTGAGGTCGACATTGATCCGAATGGGTTGAAGACTGCAAAAAGGTCATTTAACTGATTACGTCGGCTCCAATGTGGGAGAGCACCAGGCGCATTTCCCCAAGGGTGCCCTAAAGTTCCTCCACCAAACTGTAGTACGGAATCATCCCCAAAGATCTTGGTTAGAGCAGGCATATGCCAAACGTGAATACCCCCCGAAGCTACAGGCAGAATACCCACTATCAATAAAGCCCAAAGTGATTTCTCTTTCCCCTTCAAGTTTACTCACTATGGTACCGGAATGAATGTGATCTCCGCCAGACATACAGAACGCTTTAGCCAGTACACGGAAGTCCATACCATGATTCTTCTGTCTATCAATAACCTCATGCATTGCGCGATGGATGTAAAGAAGTAGACCATTATCAACGTGTCGAATTTGTGGTTGAGGAGTAGGTCCAAGTGGCGTTTGTTTTCATTAGATGATATAACCGGTGTATTCCGGCCTATAACTACGGGCCAGTTCCGTTTGTTTATATATATGTTTCTTGCGTTGTTCGAAAAAAAAAGTTTAACTCTTGGAAAAATATGTTTATATATATTTGATTATGAAGTAACAAAAAAGGTATAACTCTATATTAATAAGTATCATTATTTGTTACTCCTAATTTTTTCAATTAATATCACCGTAAACCCTCTTGGAAAAATATATATTTTTTTTTTGAACGGCCAACAAATTGGAATCACTCACGGAACACTGGAGTATCATCGTGCCACCAGTGTTGCCACGCGATCATATTCCACCACCAAGTCACCAATTCAGGAGGAAACTCATAATTATGAGAAAACCCCCTTTGTGAGATTCGAACCCAGGACCTTATGGCCCTTAAGTCTTATCTCACCACCAAGATACCACTAGGCTATAATGCCTTGGGTTGGAAAAATAATTAATCAAGATATTCAGTACTTATGTAATGTATTTAGAAGTCAAACTATATATAAAGTGAAACAGGGAAAATCAAACCAACATATTAGCGGTTAACTAGGAGTTGTCAGTTAGTTAGAACACTTATGTAACCGTTCATTGTAGGGGTATAAATACCCAAACCCTTGTACGTTATTATTTTTGAGTTCATTGTGTTTGTATGTAAATCATTGTCCCTGTTTAATTACACCGAGGCACTACACATCATGTGCATACTCTTATCAAAGGGCCTGTGAAACACAACTTGGTTGGTTAAAACTGAGATGGTAGTATGTCATAAAACTCTTAATTATATAAAGAAGGAAAAAGAACATCTGCAGCTTAAGTATTCCAAATATTTTATATGAAAGTCAGAGCATGCCGTCTCGGCCTCGCCTTCTGCAAATTGAACTCCTGAAAAGCGGTTTATGAATTTGATTCCACTGAATTCTAGCATTAAAAAATGATCTGCAGATGCTGCATGCTCACCAATTACATCTTAATTCTACTAGAGATAAGGGATATTGTTGTTATTTTATTTTTTATAATAATCTGAAACATGAGAGGCCGGCGTGGGCTTTGGTGAGAGTGCTACTTACTGCATGGCCATGGGTTTTAAAGAAAGCTGCTGTTGCTGCAGCTGCCTTTTTCATCTCCACAAATATTCCCTCCCATGCACAATATATACACATATATATATATATATATATATATATATATTAGAGGAGGAGAATTAAGCAGCCTATAGATGTGACTCGTACCACAAACAAAATCTAAATAAATAATAGTGTTAACCAACTTTGTTTGAACTTTAGTGGTCACATATGTAAATAGTTTATAGTTAGTTTTAGTCTAATGTGTATTAAGGGCACCAAAATAAACTTTTACTATCCACAGATCACCAAAATAAATATACTTGGCGTCTAAATAATATAGACTTCCCTCTTCAGAGGCTAAGGTATAAACTTTTTCATTCAAACAATTAAATCACTACACCTTACACATTTTATAACTTTGCGTTTATGTTTAGATGTGTTAGGATCGTAGAACACGAACACAAAGATTTACGTGGTTCGGTCTAAACTGATCTACGTCCACAGGGGCAACTGGGGTTTTCTTATTATTATTGATTGATACGAAAAATACAAGTAGAAGAGATATATTTATAGGCCCTAATTAGGTTAAACCTTATGCTAAACTTAATCACCAAGTTAATCATACTGGACCGGGCCTATAGGTGGGTTGAAGAAGACAACATCTCCAACAATCTCCCACTTGGTGTCTTCTGACCACAAACTGCACCATCTCTTCTGTACTTCTGTAAATAAGATCTCCCCTTTGATCTTCAATGCACCTCTAGTTACCTCGATCTCCTCAACACTATTTCTAGAGACCAGCTGAAGGTCCGCACAACTTCAGCTTATCCAACGTTACACATTTGGTGAACATGTCCATTGGATTCTTAGCACATAAAATATGATATTCTTCAAGTTGATTGTTCCATCAGCAACCAAACCTCTCATGAATTAAGTGATACCTTATCCCAATGTGCTTCGTCTTCTTGTGATACACAGGATTCTTAGCAAGTTTCACTGCACTTTCATTATCACAATGCAACAAGTACTCAGTCTGCTTCTTCCCTAATTTTTCCAGAAAAGCTTTCAACCATACTAGTTCCTTGCTGGCTTCAGCTATAGCCATGTATTATGCCTTTGTTGTGTTAAAGCCACACTTTTCTAGAGTCTGGACATCCAACTTATTGCAGTTCCTCCCACTGTGAAAACGAAACTCGTGGCGCTTTTAAATGTTTCTTTGCAACCACCCAGGTCAGCATCTGTATAACCTCTGAGACCTGAATCCTTCCCTTTGAAACATAACCCCATCTTTGATGTTCCCTTCAAATAACGAAGCACCCATTAATTGCTTCCCAATGTTCACTTCCCAGATTTGACATAAACCGACTGACAACTATGACTACATGTGCTATGTTAAGTCTTGTGCATACCATAGCGTACATCAGACTACCTACTGCAGATGCATACAGAACTTTTACCATATCAGCTTTTTCTTCTTTAGTTCTGGGATACTGATCTTTGGTAAGCTTGAGGTGACTCCCCAAGGGCGTGTTTCTCGGCTTGGTCTTCTCACTGTTAATACCAAATTTCTCTAACACTTTCTAAATGTAGTTTTCCTGGGATAGTGTCAGAGATCAATCTTTCTTCCTCCTGGTGATACTCGTCCCGAGTATCTGTTTAGCTGCACCCAAATCCTTCATTCCGAATTCTTTGGACATTTGCTTCTTCAACTTGCTGATCTCATTCATATATGATCATGTAATCAACATATCATCTATATATAGAAGTAGAATGATATACGAACTCTTGAACTTCTTAAGATAACAGTAGTGATCGGATTTACATCTCTTGTAGCCGGTTCTCACCATGAAATCATCAAACTTTAAGTACCATTGCCTTGGCGCTTGTTTCAGACCATATAAACTCTTCTTCAGCTTGCATACCCAATTATCTTTTCCATTAACCTGAAATCCCTCAGGTTGTGCCATGTAAATATCTTCATCAAGGTCACCATGTAGAAATGTTGTTTTAACATATAGTTGCTCTAGATGCAAATTCTCTGCTGCTACAATACTCAGAATTAACCTGATGGTGGTCATCTTCACCACTGGAGAGAAGATTTCATCATAATCAACTCATTTCTTCTGCCGAAATCCCTTGACTACTAAACGGGCTTTATACCGTTTAGACCCATCATGCTCATCTTTGACCCTGAAAACCCATTTATTCTGAAGAGCTTTCTTATCTGGCGGAAGCTTTACAAGAACCCAAGTCTTGTTCTTGTCTAGTGAACTCATTCTTCTTTCATTGCTCGCTCCCATTGGAACGAGTCCTTCATCTTGACTGCTTCATAGTAGCTCTCTGGTTCACCATTTTCTGCCAAGAGAATATAATTAACCGAAGGGCCAGTACGACTGGGACTGTACCTTTCCAGCGCTTTAGAAACTCTGTGGGTCTCCTTACTAAGGTATTGGACTGGTCAGGCTGCTGTGGAGATTGTTCGTTTTCAGAACTTTGAACTCCTACTGTCAGAAACTCCCACCGACTCTTCATTCTCACCATCTCCAGTCTCAGGTTCTGTGTCATATTCATATTCTGTTATGAGCTCTGTGACAGATTCTTTCTTCTGATTCTCAACGTCAAACTCGACTATTTCTTTCTGAACCTTTGACTTATGCAAGTTTATATCCTTGTACAACTCTTCTTCATTGAATTAAGCGTGCTTGCTTCTGACTACCTTCCTGCTTTCAAAATTCTAAAGCCTGTAGCCCATTTTATCACCTCCCATATCCAATGAAAATGTACTTCTTTGCTTTAGCATCCAACTTGTTACTTTCAGGGTTGATATCATAAGCACTACACCCGAAGATTCTCAGGTGATCATACTCAACTGCTTTGCTTTTCCATTCTTCTTGAGGAAGCTTGAATCCCAACGGTACTAAGGGTCCATGGTTGATAAGATACGATGCCGTGTTAACTGCATCAGCCCAGAACATTTTTGGAAGCCCTTCATTCAATCTCATACTTTTGGCTCTTTCACATAGTGTTCTGTTTATCCTCTCTGCAACTCTATTCTGTTGTGGAGTTCCTAGAATTGTATTTATCATCTTGATCCCTTTATCGGCACAATAATCTGTAAACTCCTTGCTGATGTATTCACCACCGTTATCCGACTTTAAGCATTTCACCTTCAAATCAATTTCAAGTTCAACAGCAGATTTCCATATCTCAAAAGTATCAAAAATTTCAGATTTATGTTTAAGAAAATAAACCCATACCTTGCGTGTTGAATCATCTATGAAGGTCACAAAGTAGCGAGGACCTCCAAGTGAAGCAGTTGATGTCGGTCCGTATACATTTGAGTGATTAAGCTCCAACTTCTAAGCTTTTGGTGCTCTTCCGGTCCACACAAAAGTCACCTTCTTTTTCTTTCCTAGGATGCACGGTTCACAAAATTCTGACTTGACCTTCTTCAACTCTGGAAGTTTTGCCCTGGTAACAAGCATCTTCATCCCCATTTTACTCATGTGCCCGAGTCTTTGATGCCATAACTTTGTCTGACTCTGGTCACTTGATACTGCATTCACCCCATCAGCTGGTGTTTCAACCTTGTACAAACTACCTTCTTCTTCCCTCTAGCAACTATTATACTGCCCTTAACAGCTCTCCATTGTCCTTGAAGGGATATGGAGCCTAATCCTCGGGCGAGCAGCATCCCTATCCCACTTTTCGATATTCCAAGCGATAAGCACACCAGCGCGGACAAAATTCTAAAATATGGCGCAGGAGCATAGTCCGCGGAGGCAAGCATCTTCAGCCGGCCGCCTCAACCCGCGGACCTAGCTCGGCACAAAAAGTCAATTGAGGCGTGAGGTGACTTCACTTACATTAGCACCTCAGGGGAATCTACGCGCGGAATATTTGGCCAACCTCAGCTTTTAGTACGAGGTACGGAAGATCAATAATGAAGAAGATTTACTCTGATCTAGGCAGACTGTGCGTCAACCAAATGGCGACACATGTCAGGAGTGGTCCAACAACCACTGACATG
Organism: Ambrosia artemisiifolia; assembly: GCA_032199755.1. Taxonomy (NCBI): domain Eukaryota; kingdom Viridiplantae; phylum Streptophyta; class Magnoliopsida; order Asterales; family Asteraceae; genus Ambrosia; species Ambrosia artemisiifolia. The sequence continues at coordinate 62,908,845 of CM063519.1, forward strand.
AATAATGACATGACTGCTCTCATGCTTCCACCATGTTGCTGTCTACAGTACTGTACAGACATGCTTACCTGCTGCCAGACGTTACGTCATACGCCATCAGGTAAGTCAACCATGCTGTGTCAGACGGAAGCGCCATCTGCGCCAAATCAGGAGGAGCCACGTATACCTGTTGCAAACCGCTCCCACTTTCTCTCACATCAGCATTAATTGTCACCTGGGCTCCCGCCATTTCCACGGGCTGAAGGCATTTGGGCCTGGCTGAGTCCCATATCAACTACAAGACCTTATGGGCCATTTCCCATGGCCTATAATCTCTCCTATAAATAGAAGACTTCATCTCCTTTGCAAAGGATCGGAAAATCACCACTTGTATGCAAGAGTTAAAATAGCAACAATCTTTGTAATAACTTTATAACCTCCAAAGTAATAACATTCGGCTCTTTATAGTGGACGTAGGTCATTACGACCGAACCACTTATGTTCTCGTGTTCTCACTTTTACCACACACACACACACACTTGTCTTTACTTTATGGTTTTGGTTCTACTTCCGGTGTGGGTAAAGGGTTGTTCCTGAGTAAACAATGGTATTAACCATTCGGTGATTAGTATTAATCGCCGTTATACTCGTTGTTTCTTCAGTCCTCTACTAAAGTGAAAATCATATCCCTGATCATCAAGATGACCGATGGATATAAGCAACCTCTTCAAACCAGGAATGACCCTAACATTCTTCAAGGTCCAAATGGTTCCCAATGGCGTTTTATGGTCTATGTCTCCCATTCCTGTAATATCAAGGCTCTGATTATTAGCCAAACGAACTTTACCAAAATTACCTGTTCGCAGATTCTTCATCTTCTTCGTGCTAAAAGTAGCATGGACAGATGCTTCCGAATCCATAATCCAGTCTTCAATTGAACTCTCAATACAACAAATAAGAGCATCCTCTGAATCTAAGGCTTTGGTAACATTTACCTCCTGTTTCTCTCTAGCAATTTCAGAACACTGAATTCTGAAAGACGTGATGGTTCGGTAATTAACAAGTATAACCAATATCAATTATACTAAGCAATAATAATACAAATAAGGGGGAGAGAGAGCAGAAAATTGCAGTTAAATCTTAGAGATGCTTTAAATTGAATGATTGTGTATATGAGTTCATGTAGTTTATGAAAGTGTGATAACCTCTCATGTAAAAGACGTGATGGTTCGGTAATTAACAAGTATAACTAACATCAATTATACTAAGCAATAATAATACAAATAATCTAACTTATATTTTATCAACGAATTTGTCAAACACACAACTTTGTATCACATGGTTCTATTCGATCTATCACAGATCTTGATTATCTCACATAATACACTTCTTTTTTTCATAAAAACGGCTCCAAGAGTTACGTGATTGCTTCATACAAATGATTATCACAGTTTTCTTTGATGATCTGAGTCACACGGGTATTAATTCCTTCATGGCTTTGATCGTATCATGCGGTTCTTTTTTTCATGGTTGCCTCACACACCATGATCTTCAATTTAGATTTTTGGTGACTAACACATTGACACTTTAAATTTGATTACCTCACATGATCAAAATTCTTGCTTTATATCCACTCACGGGATTGCACCTATCATGGTTTGTTTCTATATCACACTAATTTTATTCTTTGATCATATCATATCATATGATTAATCTTCTTCTCTTTTATTTTTATACACATTGTTAATAGAAGAGTAGGGTATTCATCTTCGATATGAACAATAAAAGGATTTATTGTTCCTGTGTTTATTTGGACATTCATAGGCATAATTTCCATGTTTCTCGCACCGATAGCATTTGAGTTGGCACTTATCCTTTGTACTTGTTTCTTCTCGGTGGTTGTTATTCGATCTTGATTGATCTTCACAGCTTTGACCTTGTGTATCTTGATTTGTGCTTCTTTCATATTGTCTAAATAGAAGTTTATCATAAACCACTACTATGTTTCCTTTCATCTCTAGTTGGAGACGCTCTTTGTAGGCTTTAAGTCTTCCAATTGCTCTGTCAAGCGTCATTGTGTCCATATCGGAGTATTGCTCTATCAATTCAATAATTTGTAATAACTTATCTAGTATCGTTTCTAACAATTTGTGTTCCATGGTTAGCTCATCAATCTCCATTCCTAGGCTCTTAGACTGTGTATTTATTGCACTTAATCTACCAGCGAATTCATCTATCGTCCATGTCTCTCTCATTGAAAGCAACTCAAATTTTATGTGCAATGACTAAAGTCTAGCCTTCTAAAATCTATCGTTTCTAACGTGCCTTGTCTTTAAGGAATCCCATATATCTTTGGATGTGGTATGGGATGCCACATGCATCACTATATCTTCTGCAATTGCTTAAAATATGATGAGCCAAATCTTCGACAGTCACAAATTTCTATATGTTACACTTGAACGCTTGGGTTTACTAGTCAGTCCAGGACTTCATCAAAGATGGTCTCAGCAGAATAAGGTGGTGAACATGCCTAACCGATGTCAATTAGGCGAATGTACCCATGGTCGAGAAATGTTGTCGCTCTCCTCATAAGTCCAAGGCAGGACAAAACCAATGACCCAGATCGATGAGCGGTATAGATTGGATGATCCCCGGGCATCCAGGGATGCCACACGGGGATTGAAAGATTACTCGTGATAAAGTGGTATGAGAGTAGAACGATTCTAGAGTACGGTGGAACGTGACACTTAACCAAAATAAGCTTAAAAATAATAAGTATGGTTACGTATTTGTGGTGGGAGAAGACAAGATACGGGGCACTTTGGTGACCGTCTTTGTACGCCATGGGTTGTAAGAACCACACTAGTATGGTGTCAATGGAAGCCCTTTATGTTCGTGTTCAAAAACTACGATTCATGCAACACCGTAATTATTTGAAGTTGCAACATCCTTCAGGTCTTCATACGTTTGAAACTAGGCGGAACATCGGCGCCAACATAATTAACCGATGCACTTCTTGAACCGACAAAAAAAAAAGATCATTGTTGGTGTACTACTGGCTGTTCCACTTAATCAAAGTGAATTGTACTCAAAATTAAGGGTTGAAGATGCACTATCTAACTGGTATGTTGGCATGATGCAAGTCACATGCACGAGGATGTGCATGAAATGGTGGTGAGAGAGCGTCACGGGTTACATGTTTGATAGTCGCAATATTGTGGGTTGTACTTGGACGTTTGGGTTTACTGGCCAGTCCAGGACTTCGTCAGGACGACCTCAGTAGAATAAGGCAATGAACGTGCATAGTTGATGTCTATCTGGCAAACAAACCATCGGTCGAGAGTTGTTGTCGCTCTACTGATGAGTCCAAGGCATGACAAAACCAGTGACCTTGATCAATGAGAATGGCAGATTGGTGCGTCCCCAAGCATCCAGGGACGCCACACGCGGATCGAAGATAACCCTGTGACAAATCGTTGTCCTATCCTTCTTGAAATCTACTTTCGCTCCTTCTAGGTGTTCTACTACTTCCGAGAGGTTGTTGGCATCAATATTGCTTTTACACGCACAACCCATATTATATTGTGTAGTATATACATGTTAAAATTAGCCTTTAGAGGCCGATAAAGAACGTGTCCTTGTTGAAAGGCTCTTGCTTGCTTTCTTTCGTCATCTTGGGTTGAAAGGGAGGCTTTGTTGCGCTTTTTCTTTTTCCCGTTAGTTCTGCGATTTGTGATTTAACTCTTCCGTTTTCTGATTTTCTGGAGTCTTGCTAGAATTTTCTTGTTTTTCCGCTTGGTTCTTAAGAACATTTTCAGACGTTAATCTCTTGATGCTTTGTGATCACTTAATGATGGAAATGATGTCTAAAACAATAATCACTTCCTTGATTACCAATTTGGTTCCAGTTATTCTTCTGAAATTGATTGCGTAAAACAATGGTTGATTTGAAATGGTGATACAATGGCTTCGAATTGATCAGATTGTTCTTGCTTCCAGTTTTGTCAATGAATATTCCTTGCGTGAAACACGGGTGCGCCAGTATTTTCTTCTTAATCGAATCACTAGATGAATGATTTCACAGGTTTCTTTCATCCCATGAGCATCACGCTCTGATACCAATTGATGGATTACGGAGAGAGTAGAGAATTGCAATTAGATGTTAGAGACGCATTACATTAAATGATTGTGTACATGAGTTTATATAGTTTATGAAAAGTTGTGGTATTACCTCATGCAAAAGACGTGATGGTTTAGTAATTAACAATTATAACCACCCTCATCTATACTAAGCAATAGTAATACAAATAACTAATCTAACTTAGGTTTAATCAATGATTTAGTCTAACAAGTACTAGTGAAATAATTCAATCTAAAAGTGTTTACACGATTTTCAGAATTCTAAATTTTCACGGATCACAAAACCAACAGCTAACAAATAAGTTGCTACTTTGTTTAACGTCCACCTCTAAGTGTAAATGTGTTATTTTTTAGATGGTGCCAAATTATATACTTAAGAGATCAATGATTTCTGTTTCAGACTTTTAAGGAGGAAAAGTTGGGTCTTTTGCTTTGTGTTAGAGGTGTAGTCTCACTGCACTCTAGGTGGACACTACATAGGAAAACCTTATGGCAGCTAGATAAATATTTATGATGGTATACCTGTGTATATATTACTATGTGTCATGACGCATATTTATCTATATTTTACTATGTTATCCTAGATAGTTTGTTGAATGTAATCCCTTGATTTGCATTCCATTAATCTCTCAATTATATAGATAATTACATGGGCCTAAACTAGGTATATCATAAATACTTAGGAGAGCCTTTATTAAGAGGAGTTTGAGATGTACCTAACTGTTGATGATAGTGGTCCGACGCCCCGGTATCCATGATGGAGTTCCAATCAGGTGGGTTGAGGCTCATGGTGTGCATAGCTTGAGCAATGTTGGTGGGAGTGTAGGCCATGTGGGCTGAAGATGGGCCTGGGCGTGAACTTTCCCTTTCCCCGGCCGCGGCCCCGAGAGCGAGTGCGAGCACGATCAGGGTTGGGGTCCGAAACAGGTGCCGGGTGGTCTGGGGTAGGTGAGGGCGGGTGGTTTGGGACAGGGGCAGTCGAGTGAGTGGTTGTGTGGAGGGTTGAGCCAGCGGAGCTAGCCGAGTGTTTTGCGGTTTCTTGTTTACGGGTCTCGTTCATACAAAGTTGAGAACGGACCTAGTAAAAAGAAGGGAGTGGTTTAGTGTTGTGAATAACGATGCTAATGCTTTCGTATGTTTCGGTGAGGCCGGCTAGGGTTTGGAGAACAAGGTTATCGCCATCGACCGGAGCATCAACGTTTGAGAGTTGATCCGCCAGAACCTTGAGTTCTTGGCAGTAGGCCGCCATATTGGCAAAGTTCTCAAGGCGGGTGTTATTAAACTTTTGTTTTAGGTAGAGGGCACGGGTGGCTTTGTTGTCTTGGAAGAGGGCTTCAAGGGCGATCCAGGCTTGGTGAGCGGTAGTGTTGGTTTTGAAGATGGTGTTGACAAGGTCTTTTGAGATGGTGCCATAAATCCATTGGAGGACTATGGCATCCAATCTCTCCCATGAGTCAAGAGAGGGTGGAGGAGTGGCAGGGGCAACGGGTTGCTCAGTGTCAGCCACTGCAGGGGCGGGTGGTGGTGGTCTGGGTAGGAGGTGGTCCGAAACCAAGAAGGCTCGGCAGTGGATGCGAAACAACTCTGCCCATGTATTTTAAGGGGAAGAGTCGGATTCCAAGATTATGGGAATGTAGGAGCGGATGTTGGTTACGGTAACAGCGGGTTAAAGTTTTGATTCCATGGCTGTGTTACAGGGGAGGGAAGAAGAAGGAGAGCAGGCAAAAGGGTGGTGGTGCGGCGCTGAGAAGTGCCGGAGAAGAAGAAAGGGGCGGCGGAGGGTTAGGAGTAGGGACCAAACTATTAGGCTGATACCATGATAGTTTGTTGAATGTAATCCCTTGATTTGCATTCCATTAATCTCTCAATTATATAGATAATTACATGGGCCTAAACTAGGTATATCATAAATACAATAAATACATTCTAAATATATGTGGTCCATTAATCCTGTCACCATCTGTTATGTTATTGCGCCGTTTTTTTATTTATAGTCTAGTTTGTTTCCTATTGTTTGTTTGAGCCAATGGTCTCTCTGGAAGCAGCTTCTCTGTCCATTCGGGTAGAGGTAAGGTTTTCTTACATCCCACTCTCCCCAGACCCTACGAATAATTTTGTCATTTGTGGGATCTACCGGGTATGGTGGTTGTTGTTTGGATTTTTAAAATTAAGAGTATGTTGGCTAGATCATCGCTTGTCAAGAACAAATTGTAAACGGAGACAAGATTTATAATACAATCAAAAGGATTACTATTACTAACAGTCTAATATTGAACAAATTAAAAACCTCCCATACAGTTTCTTATTAACATACATATACATACACTCATACAGATGCAGATTGGTTTTATTATAATTAGTTAACTCCACTCTGATAGGCTGGTTCACAGAATTCTCCTCCAAGATCATCACAGGCCTCTGCAACAAAAACCCTGTAGAAAACAACATTTGTTTAGCATCAACATAAGTCAAAAGAGATCACGGGCGACCTTCATACATGCCAAGGGGTGCGGGCGCCCCCTTGAAAAAAAAAATTACTGTAATTTGTAGGCAAAAATCCTGATCCGCCCCCTTAAAAGTTCGGTTAAACCCCTTGATCGCCCCCTAAAAAATAAATCTTAGGTCCGCCGCTGAAAGAGATATAGGAGTTAAAGTGAATGCATGGATCTTACGTTTTGGGATCGTCGTACCGGAGATACTCTCGGTCAACTGCGTGTGAGCTGGTAGCCTTGTCGTCGGACGTGGTCTTAGGTTCTTGTTTGAGTTTGGTCTCAGGGAACATCTCTACATCACAAGCAACCCCACCCACAGTCTCGCATGCTTCTGCTGGGAAAACACTGCATTGAACCCAAAACAAGATTACTAGACAATGGTGCTGCCAACACCATTAAAATTTTAGTATTATATATAGCGCGTAATAGAAAAGATACAACATTGTCTTTTTACAAACAACACCATTGTTTTTTTACGAGCCACACTATTGTTTTTTTTTTTTTTACAAACAACACCATTATTGGTTTTTTTCTAAAGATTTTACATTATTAAAAAATTTATAGTTTAAAAATTAATCCTAGTTAGTTAATAATTAAATAGTTCACTTTAAATCATTAAAGAGGTCCATGTTTTTCCAACTTTTTTTAACACGATAACTATATCGGACTTGACCTAACCGATCCAAAAATTTTGACACCGTGTTATTATAAATCCGGATATATAAAAAAATGACAAGTAGAAAAAAATTTCTAGCTCCGTCACTGACCAACATGTTTATTAGTTACTATGAAGTTAGACTTTGGTGCTTACGACGAGTTCATGGAGCTATAATCGACTTCGGAAGCGTCCGAGGCTGCTGCTTTGATGGTCATGGAAATGCATGGGGATGATGTCTTGATAAGGTGTTTAGTAGGAAATAATGTGTTTGAGAAAGTTGATGTTTTGGAAGAGAGGAAAGGTACTGATGGAGGCAAGTGCAAGTGGATGGAAGCCTGCATCTTTGGTTTAGATTGTTAGATGTATAATTTGTGTGGTGTTTAAACTTCCATATACATATACATATAGGCAAAAGAGATAAGGTGAGAAGGATAAGGATAATAGGATATGGTTTGATTTGGTTTATTATGGAAGATATTTTTTTCACTGGTCCCCCTCTAATCAATCAGCTTAACAAATTATGGTTTAGTTATATAATTTTTTTATAATAAAAATCTAATCAAAACTATATCTAGATATTACTTAGATCTAAAATGACATTAACAGGGTACTTTGATTAGGGAACTTTATGTTTTTTTTGAAAAGTTAAACTTCATTAAACAAACGCCACAAGGGACCTCAAAGCAAGGACCCAAGGGCAAAAACGCAAACAGATTACAAAGCGTTCAAAGGAGCATTACACCAAGCAATCCAATCTAAATCTTTAAATCTCGACCTATTTCGGATCCAAAAAAACGAGGTCAATTTAACGTGCTCCATAACCTCAATCGATCTCCGACTTTTGTTATTGAAAATGCGATTGTTCCTTTCATTCCAAATGGCCCATAAAGTAGTGATGATGATCCCTCTTAAAAAGAACTTGCTGACTTTCGAAAGACCTTGATAATCTGCAATGTTAAGAAGATCCGAAACTTCAAAGGCAAAGACAGGAGGTATACGGCACCACAATTCAATCCTGGACCATATTTCTGTTGCAAAAATGCATCCCGTAAACAGGTGAGTAGAAGATTCAGCCATCGAGTTGCAGAAGACGCACAAGTCAGAAGGCAAAGGAACGCCACGTTTAATAAGTTCGGTCTTTGTAGGCAGCCGGTTCAAAGAAGCTCTCCACGCCATGATTTTGCATTTAAACGGAACCCATCCCTTCCAGTTCCAATGCTGATTAGCCTGAGTATTAGACCCCGAAAGCAATAGCTTTTTAGCCTCCTTAACCGAGAACACCCCTTCTTTATCCGCTGACCAAATCCATCTATCCGCACCGCCTTTCCACTCGAAATCATGGATAGCCGAGAGCAGCTGAAACAGCTCTGAGACTTGATCAGCAGAGTAAGGCGCTGATCTCCAGTCCCACAATAGACTCTTTTCTCCATTCGTCACCTGCAGTCTCTCAGCAATTGTAACCCATTTCCGCCTTTCAATCCTGAATAAGTTGGGGTATTTGTAGCGAAGAGGTTCATTATGAAGCCAGGGATCAGCCCAGAATCTAATGGATACACCACTGCCCACAACAGCTACAAAATAGTTATTGAGAGATTTGCCAGTATGAATAATCCTTTCACCAACTTTTGAAATGTGTTTCCAGCATCCAGCCGAGTATGAAGAACATGGAAGCGAAGACCAGGCCCTACTGGAACCATGGCACCCGATCACGACTTTCTTCCATAAACTTTGATCTTCTGTTTTAAAGCGCCAATTCCATTTGAGCAGCAACGCTTCATTCACGATTTGTAATTTGGATATACCCAAACCTCCCTTATTTTTAGGCAAGGTTAGAGTGTCCCAAGCTACCCAATTAATCCTCTTCCCATCACTCGCGCTGGACCATAAGAATCGCCTCATTAACGCCTCTATTTTCTCAATAACCGCCACAGGAGCCTTATATAGAGAAAAGTAATAAATCGGTAAATTTTCAAGAACCGATTTTATCAAAACAACCCGACCGGCAATAGAAAGATGTTTCGCTTTCCAAGAACTCAATCGATTCTTAACAGTTTCCACAACCGGAGTCCAGTTGTTAATTCTAGACATCTTGGCTCCGACCATAATGCCCAAATAGGTGAAAGGAAAAACACCTCTTTTGCATCCAAGAATCTCCATCACACTGTCGACTTCGCTATCATCAATACCCACACCAAAAAGGTTTGATTTGTGAAGATTAATTCGCATACCTGAGCACAAGTAAAAAACTCTCAGGATACGGGCCAAACATTGGATATTATCAACCGACCAATCTCCCATAATGAGGGCGTCATCGGCGAAAAACAAATGACTAAGCTTTAATTCATCCTCCCCCAAGCTAATACCTTTGAACACCCCTATACCTTTAGCTTTTTCCAACATCCACGAGAGGCACTCCATGACGATCAAGAACAAAAAAGGAGATATCGGGTCGCCTTGACGAAGACCCTTCTCATTAGTAAACTGGAAAGTCGGCGACCCATTAACAAGAACCGAAGCCCGACTTGAAACTAGAATACCTTTAACCCAAAGGCACCATAATGGCGGGAAACCCATTTGATTGAGCACAGAAATTAAAAAATCCCAATTTACGTTATCATATGCTTTTTCGAAATCGATCTTCAAGAAGAACGCCTTTTTCTTTCTCTTATTCAACCAATCCAAAATCTCATTAAGCATGAGCGGGCCATCAAGAATAAAACGATTAGACAAAAAGGCCGACTGAGAGTCCGAAATAATCTTACCCAACACCTTCTTAAGACGATTTGCAAGGATTTTGGAAATAACCTTGTTAATCATCCCAATAAGAGTAATGGGTCTATATTCTTTGAGACTCAAAGGTGATTTAACCTTGGGAATCAAAGTAATGAAAGCCGCCCCGCAATCTGAACTAATGGAACCCGTACCATGGAATTCCTGTAAGATATTGTAAAAATCATCTTCTAGAAGATCCCAAAACCTTTTAACAAAACGGAAATTGAAACCGTCCGGACCGGGAGCCTTGTTAGAACCACATTCGAAAACCGCATCTTTGATTTCTTTTTTGGAAAACAAAGCAATCAACGAGGCGCTATCTTCAGCATTCAATCTATTCAAACCGTTACAGCAAATGTTCGGCCGATCATGTACCTGCTCTTTAAAATGATTTCTAAAAAACCGAAGGACTTCCCGTTTGACGAGAGTCGGTTTAGAGATCCACTCGCTGTTAACTTCAATGCCCGGGATCGCGTTTCTAGCATGTCTACCTTTGACCAAATTGTGAAAAAAACTCGAGTTCTCATCACCAAGGGAAGCCCATTTACACCGGGATCTTTGTCTTATATCGCTAGCTCTCAAAGACTCGATCTCTTGAAGACACTTTGTACATTCTGACCACACCCAAAGCTCCTCCTCTTCTAACTCTTTTTGTTCCATCAGAAGTTCAAGATCCTCCTTTTCTTTTTTTAAATTCGACTCTTCTTCTAATTCAGCAAGTCTACTGTCTTTGATCCAAACTTTAAGTCTAGCTTTAAGGGTCTTAAGTTTGTTATACAATTTCAAGTCAGCCTTGTCCGCGGGATAGCAATTACCCAATACCGAAGTAATAAGCTCCGCACAACCTGGCCTAGCAAGCCATGAATCAAACCATCGAAATGGTTTAGATCCAAAATAGGAATCGACCAAGGAAAGAAGCAACGGGGCATGATCCGTCTTATCTCTGTTAAGAGCTCTCACCGAAGCGTTAGACCATTTATTGAAAACATTCTCACAAACGAATATCCGATCAATTCTGCTCATTTTGCAAGCGCCGTTCCGAACAACCAAATATGTATACTTCAAACCTTTTAAATTATATTCCCGAAGACCCGTTTCATCCACAAAGTCATTAAAATCTTTGGCGCAAACTTGGTCGAAAACTGAATTTTTTCTTTCCTCTTCGTACCTAACGGCATTAAAATCACCAAAAACGATCCACCAACCTTGACCCACCATCATCTCCCTCGCAATCTTATCCCATAAAACCCTTTTATCAGAGTTTGTTTGGGGAGCATAAACGTTAAGCACGTTCAATCGATTGTTTCCATCAGCCAACAAACCCGAAACCAATAAGTAATTCTTATCTTTTACCACTTTGTCTTTGGTGAAAAATTTGGGATCCCACATACTGAGAATACCGCCAGAATTACCTTCGGCTGTAACATTTTCAAAATCATACCCTTGGCCACCCCAGTATCTATCTAACAAAGTAACCGGAATAGACGACGACATAGTTTCTTGAAGGCCTATGAACGACACTTCATGTTTATTCTTTAATTTGTTAACCCAACTCGGTTTACCCCGAGACCCAACCCCACGGATATTAATCGACAAGAAATTCATAACTTACCTACTTGTAATCCCTCTTGAACGATCGACTCATGAATCAAAGTTTCGTGATTGAGAAGATTAACTCCCAACTTCTCCCCCATAATCTTGGTAGCTTCGATTTCGGCTTCTAACACAACTTTAGATACCTCTGTTGTGGGGTTAACCTCTTCCAGTTCAGTAACCTCCCTCTGATCCTCGAGTTCCATCTGCGAAGGTGGGTGACTGTTGAGATCAATATGGCCTTCAATGGTCTCATCGACATCATCAGAGGTGGAGTTAATTGGATTGTCTTCTGGCAGGCCCAAGAGTGGGTTAAGTCCAAATGGGTCATCATTCTTTTTGGACTTCTTAGAAATCTTCAAACTTTCATTGCTGCTCAGGTATTGGATACTGGACCGGCCCACATCACTTTTCTTGCCTTTCTTTCTTTTAACAATTTTAGAAGTTGAGGGACTATTATGGGCATTAACAAAAGTTCTATCAAAATCAAACACCTCCCCTGAAACAAAATCGTCTTCAACATTCCTAAAAATATGCTCCTCTTCATGAATAGACTTTGACTTGACATACTGGGAATTCAAATTTTCCTCCATAATTGGCAATGATTGATCCCCATTAATATCATTAATCACAGAATCAACCGTTTCCTTTTGAACATTCTCATCGGTGGCGTCAACTTCCGACGTGTTTTCCGACTCGTCTTCAGATTCCGAGCTCGAGTCATCATCCGAATCATCATCCGAATCTTCCTCCATATCATTAGACTGTGTATTATCTTCTTTCTCCTTACTTCCAACAGGTACGAAATCTGGGACCCAGTCTCCAAGTTCTTCTGTCACCATAACCCTGAACTTCCGATTTTTCCACGTCAAAGATACCTCTTCCGCAATCTTTTTGCCTTCCCCGACTAACACACCCACATAATCGTACGATAAATCAGCTTCCTTTTCCGTCCTGTTGGCTTTGTGAACCAACTTCCCATATAAGCCGCCTACCGAGTCAATCACTTCATTGGAGAGTAAGTGTAGGGGTATTCCTTGAATCTTTATCCATGCCAATCTTTCGAAACTCAGTACCTGACCTTTCCACACAATAACGTCGGAAAAATAGTTCTTCATCATCACCGCTGCCTCACGAAACGATAAAGCCGTTTCCTCATCAACAAAAGTTATCAAAAGATCCAGACCACCCATGTACTGAACGAGCACCGAGTCGATGTTGAATGGATCAATGATAACGTAAATATTCTTCAAAGCCTCCACATTCACCATTCTAGCCACTAACGCTTTCCCATGCAACGAGGAGAAAGCGTTAACGTGACTACCAATATTAACAACTTTCCCACAGAGAAGATCACTGAAAGTTCTTCCTCCTGTAACCTGTGATCCAATATTACCACCCTTAGGAATCGGCCCACTTCTATCAGACGAGTTCTTGTTACCAGTAGGGATGGATGCCTCGTTTGCAGTATTAATCTCCCCGTCTTCTAACACAAACCGAGCGATATTAAACCACAGTTTACTATCTCCTATTCGAATACCCCTAAGATTCTTTAGTGTCTCTTCTTTGTCTTTGATATCAAGCATAGAAATAAAACCAAAACGGTTACCTCCCCTGTCTCTTTTCCTAGCGATGTAGAGATCAAAAATCTGTCCATACAATCGTACATGACTTGCCAGCTCCGCCCCGCTACATCCTTCTGGAAGATTGGTTACGAAAAACTTTGTGATTCGACGTTGAATGTTCTCCGGGATTGGAACCCTCCGGCGGCGTTCCATAGGGTTAGAGAGATCAGTTCTATGTTTAATTTAAATTTAGTTTTTTTAAATACTTAGGGAACTTTATGTAATTTGATAAGTTTTGAAGTTTAATTTGTGTCTGGTCCGGGAATTAATACTTGTTTTTGCTCTTACAGATATAAAAACCATTCGCGTTTCATTCTTTATCCTTATCCATTTATTAACTGAAATTTATTTCTCATTTTTTGAAACCCTCTCACATTATCATCAAGCACTCAATGGGTTTGGTCACGATCAAGACCCTCTTGCACAAAACTTGTACAAGTCTAATAAGTGACCAAACCAATTTTACCAACACATCACATTTCGAACAGTGGGGATGATAATATTACGGTAGAAAAATGAAGAAATGGAACAAGTATGTGAAAGGACTTGAAATAACCCTGATTTAATTAGAAAAATAAATGGTGTTACCCGACATGATGAAAGTCACAAGATTTTAAAACCAAAAGGACCCGAATGCGAGTAAACAAACTGTTGGATGGAAGTGACAATTTTGATGGAAGTGACAATTTTGACTTTACAACATAGACGAAAATGGCAATTTACTCTTGAACAAATACATAAAATGTTAAGGACTAAAACTCTAGAAGTTGGTTAATGTCTTCTATCCATAAAAAGAAAGAGGCAGAAAAATCCATAAAAAGAAAGAGGCAGAAAAATAAACTTTATATTAATGTAATAAGCATTAAAATTTTAAAACCTAAATAAAAATAAAAACAGGTAAGAAATCAAAGTCAAAATTTTACTAGATTTTGAGTTCAACAAGACACTAGCCAAAACAATGTACATACAAGCCCCCACCCCAAATCACCAAATCTCATAACACAAACAAACACAAGTCTCCCAAACCAACCACCTCTCATCACATCAGCTTTCATTAACCTTAACATCATGCTCTACTTACATTATAAAAATTACACATATGAATGCATGCATGCATGGCCTCACCCCCCTTCAATCCCAGCTTTCATTCTTAGACTTAACTAATTACACTCTTCGCGTCCGTATATATACCCTTCAACCACACCCCTTAGCCGTTCGAATCTGATATCAGACTCAACACCTCATTGTCCCTAAAATTTGATTCAACTGCAACCTCCATGGTCGTTTTTCCCGCACCAGTTACAGCTTGTGGGTCTGCCCCTCTGCATTTCATAAACAAAAATGTTAATGCTTTTTGTAGGGGTGCTAAACGGGTTGTGTCCATGGGTTGACGGGTCCAACCCGACCCGAACCTGAAAATTTTACACGGACCCAAACCCGAAAATCGTTTCATACATATGAACCGGAACATAACCCATATATTTGCGGGTTGACCCGAATACGACCAGTTCAACCCGAATTTTTTTATTTTTTTATTTTTTTCCTCAAACTAATATAATTAAAATTTTACTTAAAAAAACACTAATGTATATAAAAATTTTATATTTTAATTACAAATTCTTATGTCACTTTATCTTTTAAGTTATAGTTATCAAGTAAAATACATAACCAATGTAATTTATTACATAAAATATTAAATATAATATAAAAGGGTTAAACGGGTCAACCCGCTAACCTGCCCGGGTTGACCCAAACCCTACCCGTTTGGCTAAACGGGTTCCCGGGTTCAACCTGAAACCGACTCGAACCCGTTTAGACTAAACCCAAACCCACGAATTTTGTGTTAGGTTAGTGTCGTGTTTTCGGGTCGTGCCAGAAATTCACCCCCCTAGTTTTTTGTTGAGCATCGGTCATTAACAAGCAGCATTTACCTTGAAAGAAGCAGCTTTGCGCAGGCAGCTTTGCCTCTGAGGATGCAATGATGAAGTGGCGTGTGGCCTCTGGAACTCGTGACATTAATATTGGCGCCATATTGTAAAAGTAGCTCAATCATACCAACATCTGCGGTTTCACACGCAAGATGGAGAAGGGTGCATCCAGCCAAACCATCTCCTCCCTGAGCTTCACTTGTACCTGCTACCGCAGAATGATCAACCGTCTGCTCTTGCAAAAGCATTGCTTTAGCTAAAGTTAGTGAAGAATTACATGATCCACGTTCATAAACATAATTCACGTCGGCTTCAAAGTTTACAATCAGACGGTATACAGATTTCTTATCGTTTGCACCGACAGCTTCCCATATATGTTGTGCCACTAAACTATGATCCTTCGGCTTTCTAACAAATGCTTTTAGGGCATACTGCATACAGTTACAAATGGTTTTGAGATTTTATTTTTAATCACACGACAAGTCCAATTTGTTAAATATTTGCAGTAAGCTAAACCTTTGCATGAATGAACTTCTCCTTCACCGGTATGGAATCCGAATGACTAGGTTTGGAGAAAAAAGGGAGCTGCGGCTTATCGGACTTGTAAAACCTTCAGCAAAAATAACAAATATTACCAAATTTTCATCGTTATAGGAAAAAAGAAAACGAGTAGGTGGCTGAATTTTACCCTGCTGGAACAAGTTCCGTCTTATACGCACTTTTAGACTGCAACAATTCCTCCCAAACGGAATTAGCAAAGGCGTTCCCCAACGCCTGAAACAAGGTAATCACAGAAGGCTCCCATACTTTGACATCAAGTGTCAATGACCGTACCTGCGATCGAATGTTTCCATCAAGTTATTATTATAATATCTCATATTCTCATGATTGAATGAGACCTAATAAAAGTTTGTTTACCTTTGATATGTGAACACCGAGGTTACGGTGCACACCAGAACATTCAATGCAGACAAGAACTCCTAGATTCAAGCAAGCCCAATCTGGGTCAGGGGCCCCACAGTCAGCACACTTGTCGTTTCCACAAACCCGACGGAGCACTTCTATGGGTTTTGGACCGGGTTGTAGGTGATGTGAAATTCTTGATAGGCGGCCCGGATTAGGGTAGGGAGGTCTCTCAGATGTATGAAAGTCCTCGACGACTGTGTTGTTGTGATCGAAATCGGAACTTTCAAATGAACTACTATCACTGGCGGATCGATGATGGCTACTCCCCATTGGACTACCAGACAAGCACTAAACGGATTTACATAAATCAAATGTTACTTTCAAGAAGAGCGGAAAAAAGTAACGTCTCGAATTAATTTTGAGTACTCTTACCCTCTCAGTAACCTGAGAGCTTAACAATGAAGCGATAACTCCTGTTATCTTCTCTATCCAATCCATTTGATCCAGGGTGCTTTCCGCCTGCAAGTCATGAAACGTCACGGTTAAAAAGTGCTGTTTAATATCAATGTAAGCGAGATTGTTTACAGGTAGATCACCTGCAAAGTGTAATTTTTTGTTGGTGAAATAATCCGGAAGCAAAATCTGAGGTCGGATTGGTCAGCGTCAACTTTTATTGTTGATGTTAAGAGGTTCACAGTGTGATGAGCAACAGATTTCTCATCATGTACTCCACCGCCGCCATGGTGATGAGAAGAAAGCCAACGACTCAGCAGCCCGTGACCCAGTTCAGAACTATTTCTCTGAGCAGATATTTGAGTGCCAGAACCCTAAAAATATTAAATATTAATAATAATAATTATAATTATAATCATCATCATAAGATAATTAGCGGTGTGAATTTCTGACACGACCCGAACCTAACACGAAATTAGCGGGTTTAGGTTTAGTCTAAATGGGTTCGGGTCAACCGGACCCAGGCAGGTTGGCGGGTTCAAAGTTTAAAAGAACGGAAACGAGCCTCGAGGCGTTTTTCCTTCGCCTCACGAGGCGTAAGCCTCGAGGCGAACCGAGGCGTAAGCCCGAGGCGGAATTAAAAAATTAAATAAATAATTATATATCTTTCAAAAAATAAAATGCTAACTAATTTCATCATCAAATTCATCAAAAACATCAAAAACACACATAAAAAAGACATAAAATGTCACAAAAAGTCGAAAACATCAAAAATATACCTGAAAACCCCCTGAGGCGCACCTGAGGCTCAACTTTTCATAACGCCTCAGTCCTATGAGGCGCATACCACTGTTCAAACACCTGAGGCGCCGCCTCAGAAGCGTTTTCAGACCGAATCGCCTTGAGGCGCGCCTCGAGGCGCACGCCTCAAGCGTTTTTTTAAACCATGGGCGGGTTGACCCGTTTAACATATTTATACTATATATTGTTTTTTTACAATATGTTTTATGTTATAAATTAAATTGGTTAGGTATTTTATGCTACACTTATAACTTAAAATAGAAATTGGTATTAGTTTTTATAAATAAAACATAAATGTTTTATATATGTTTGTGTTTTTTGTAGTAAAATTTTAATTTTAAATACATTAGTTTGCGAAAAAAAAAAAAAATCAAGTTGAATGGGTCGGGTTCAGGTCAACCCAAGAATATTCATGTCGGGTTCGGGTTCATATGTATGTCAAAATTTTCGGGTTCGGGTCGGGTTCGGGTTCATGTAAAATTTTCGGGTTCGGGTTGGGTTGAACCCGACCCGTTAAGCACCCCTAAATTAAGATTAAAGCGAGAAATAAGCATATACTTACAGAAGGTTTGCTGCTTTGTTTGCGATAATAGTACAACATTCCTCGGCTATCAAGAACAAAAAACCGTCTCTTCCAATCCCCCCTCAAGTTCGATGAGCGTTTTGAAAGATATCCTTGCCGAATTGTTTGAACCTAATATATATAGACAGATTTTAAAGCGTAACCCTACACACTACACCTGAGAGATGAAAGGAAGTAAGACCGAAAAAATGATTAAAAAAAGTTGATACCTTCCCCTTTGAAGCAGATTGCATGACCGCCTCTATCATTTTATGGGAACTTCTACCAATAGCTTGAATCCCATCTCCATTTGGAGATCCATTTGAGCCGTTTGAAGACCATCTGCTTTCTCTATCAATTTGTCTTTTATACTCTTGCATTCGTTCGTTTAGAGCTGCTTGCTCGTAATTTGATCGTTCTCTAGATTGCTGAGCATATGTTAACACCTGTGCAGCATTAATAGTTTCATGATATTATTAGTTATTATTATCTTCAACAAGTCCTAAAACATCCTTTCAAGTAAAATTATAAACCTGATTAATATACGGTTCCATCTGATGCAGAAGCTCGTATCCCTACAGGATACAGACAAACGATGATTAAGAGATGTCATGAAGCATGAGAAGCTAAGATCTTTTTTTACGAAAAAATAGAAAACTAAAAATAAGAATAAAAAAACCATAGAATCTTTCACCTGTTTAAAGTAGCGAAGATGAGCGTCCATCGTACCACTAACTGCTTCCAGAAATTCAAATCTTTTTTTAGCTTCAACATTGGAAAGTGCAGTGACCTGTGTACACGTGTCAACTATTAAAACTTATATCGCTAGCAAAGCATGAATAGTTTCAGAAATCTTAAAAAAAATTCTAACCAGGTTGAATCGAGCTTGCTCAAAAGAAGCCCTAGCATTATGAAGATCCTGGATATTTGCCTTTATTTGTTAGTATTTTCTGATTAAAAAATAATAATTTTGATATCAACCAAAAAATCAAAAGGAAAATGGTGAATACCTCCTCCAATACTATAGCTATATCACTTTTGGTGCCTTTTTTCAACGACAGAAATTTCTCCCGGGCCTGTAATATGGATTGTCATCAAAAAAGATAATAAGAGTTTGATACTTTAATCACCAATCATGGTTTTTCTAGTTAAACTCTTCATCCCAAACTAAATATAGTCTGTTTTTTACTTTTTATCTTTTCAATGATAATTTGCAGGGTTTTTGAAATGTTGTATATGTGTGAAAACTCGCTAACAGTTGCATGCATGATTTCTTAAGAAGTCTGGTCCCATAAGGGTAGACGACATTAACGTTTCTCCATCCCGCACCGAGCCCTGTCCAGAGCCCTCCCGCAGCCTCCGGAGTAGAGCTCCCACACTCCCCCCTTGTCCCGCATTCCTCTCACGCTCCACCCATTTCCTATGCGGAAAATCCAAAATGGTATGTCTCTCCTAGTCTCCTGCTCTCCCTCCCCTCCACCCCCCTCCCTCGTTCATCAATACCGTCCACTCTAATCACCATTCTTGCTAACTAAATCTCTCATGGTGAAAACATGTGTATTATTAAATTTCGGGCTCACTGTTTCTTCAGAATGCATTCAAACATGAGCATTTCAGATGTTCGAAAACCAAGGAATGTCAACATTTGGAATTTATAAGCTGCTAGAGACTATATTTGCGTTAACACTCCTTTTTTTGAATTTTTCAAAGAGGTTAATTCTATTAATCAAGCATGTGATCTTTTAGTCAGAAAGAGTGTAACCTTACAATTTTAGCAAATGCTAACCTATTTTTAGAGGGGGGGAATTTATAACTATAAAGAAACATGAAAATTAAAGATTGTCGATAACTGTTGCTTTCAAACACAATGCAATCATAAGATATATGTAGCACAATAGGAAGAATCAAACAACTATATCATAATGGTAGAATGACATTTCCTTCAATTTACATTTCACGTGATTTTGTTTTATTTTATTTTTTGTGCACAACATCGAATGCACCAAAAAAACATATAAACGGACCTGGTCATATATAAGACTGGCCTTGTCAAACCGCTTCCTTGCCTCCTGTATCAATAAATCAATATGTTCATAGGAAATGGACTCTTAGAGTTCAAACCGAAGTACATAGCTTCTATCTAGTAAGCAAAACTCTATGAAGTCACACATGGCTTGTAAATTCAAGATGCCTAACAACGATATGCATTATAGGTTACTATCAGCGAGAAACTTGTTGAAGTTCGTATATAATACATAATCTCTATGGCACTTGCTTGTGTTGCATGCTAGTGGCTACCTTTATAGGATCTATGTAAAAGAAAACATCCTAGAAGAGAGACATGTAGAGAAACAATTTACCTTGACGTCAAGCATGTCTATATTAACAAATTGTAGTAACCGGTCATTCAGTATATTCTCAACCTGTTAGTCCAATAAAAAAAAATTGATAAGTTAAACATACATATGTAGCTTAAGAACAGGTCGGAAGATTTTAACTCGGTCAGTAAATTAAACGACACTAAAGAATTTATGAAAAGAATAACCAAAAGAACGAACAACTTCCATACACAGCACATAACACATGTATCAGCAAATGATGACAGCATAGAAGGAAAAAGATGACCTGGGAACGAAGGACTTCCTTATATGTTCCAATCTCCCGGAGCGCAATTGTAAATTTTGTCATAACAGGACCTACGTGGTGTAGGTACGACATCAGCAACAGGATCAAACTTACAAATCTTGATAATTAAAAATACTAAAAAAATTGCATATGCCGCTATTAGCCGGGGCGGACCTAGCTTGAAGCTAGGTGCCGCGTCCTTTGCTACTCAACTTCGCGCGCATAGTGGAAAATTAGTGGAAAATTTGTTTTTTTTTTTTACGATATTTGGAAAACGTTACTACTAAAATGAAAAACGTTACTACTGAAATTAATTTCTAGATCCGCCACTGCTATTAGCCTACTACAAATGAAGGCTAGATAAAACCACAAATCAAACGTTTGTAAACTACGCAGTCACTACTCACTACCTAATGTTAAATAAACTACGATACAAACTTCAAGAGCATGTTACAAATTGCATAAACGTAGGTTGCGGACCGGACATACCTCCAAAGGCAACACTAATGGGATCATTATGCCCTCCACCAAAAGTTTCAAGAGTACTGGCAAAAGCAATGTCCCCATCATACCCTTCACCAAGCCCTTCACTGCATACCATAGCATCGCATAATACATAAGAAAACACATTACAGTTCGACAAATGATCACCGAAATCACAACTACTCACGTATATTTTCTACATCCTTTGTAGAACTTTAAACTTCTTTCCCTCAACAATTCAGCACTTTCCTCCAAACTCTGCATCTGTTAAGTAAAATTTAACCTTATCATCCCAAACACAAACACAAACACAAACACAAACATAAACATAAACACAAACAAGAAACAAGAAACTTGACAAGTAAGAACAAAAAGCATCAAACTTTCTTAACCATGAGGGAAAAGGGTATGTAAATTCCTAATCTTTATTATTATTAATCAATTTGTGAACAAACCCTAGTGACCCAAAACACAAAAAACAAAGATTAACATGTATCTATGTATCTATGTTATAATTAAAGAAAAGGGTACCTAAAACATCTACAACAGATGCAAATTTCAGCAAAAACAATACAATTTTACTAATTAGTGTAAATGGGCATGAAATAAATAAATAAATAATAATAAAAAAAGTTGCTTTTTGGTAGAATGAAAAGAAAACCTACCTGTTTACGGAACATAGGAGAGTCATCAAGCTTTGCAAAATGCATGATTAATGTTTTCTGGGTACAACAAGAATAAGAAAAAGATCTGATCTTGGTTTATACTAGAATGGATGATGATGATCTTTCAAGACAAAACATGTTTGATGATCTAAACAAGACATAAGAGGAAGGAAAAAGCAGATGAGTGAAGTGAAAAGAAAAGAAGAAAAACCCTAAAAAACAGGGACAGGAATTAAGAGGATGTTTTTATAATTAAAAGTACAAGAAGAAATGTTTAATGTAATGGAATGGAATTTCATCACTCATGTGTGTGTTGTGTAAAACCAAAGACATAGACAGACATTTGTTATGTTTGATTAATTAATTAAAAATAAAAAATTTGAATAAAGAAAAAGAAAGGAGGAAAGAAAGAAAAGAAAAGAGCCAGTCAGTCACACTGCCTTGCTTTTTCTACAGTGGTCTTTACCTTTATTTATGTCTTTCTTGAATTTTTAAACATGTCCTCCATTGGTTATGTATTTTTTTTTATTTCAAGAAAAGGGTGGAGTTGTAAGCATTATGATTAGATAGATAGATATAGATAGATGGAATTATTATTATGATAATAAGAGGTATTAAAAATGGACCCTAAGGGAGGGGAGGAAGATGACAATACCAAAGACAAGGGGCCTTTGGTCATTAAGACACCAAGGTCCACTTCCACATCTTTCAATCATCCAACACAGATTCATTTTTTTCATTTCTATTTGCCTAGCTAGTTATTTTGGATGTTCCATCAACATCAAACCTTCCATAATTCATCATCAACCATGTATTCCATTTTTAATACAATTATGGATATTCTGTAATCTAGACATTGATTAGGGCAACTTGGAATTTTAGAATAAATTATCGTCTTTGTTATGGTGCAAAATAGCGCTTTTCAACAATAATTGTCCGACAAATTATTTTAATTCAATTTGTTCTTAGTTCTTGAAAGTCATAAAGTTTATTGCCTGATTGTGTTATGTTTCATAAAGGATTACGAAAAGCCTAATCAAGCGTGACACGATTGTTCTTGGTCTTCATGTTCTAGTGACCACCTCTTTTGATGGTGTTGGAACACATATTTGAAAAGAAGTACTTTGAAGATGATTGAAAGAAAATAGATATTAATGGTAAAGCAATGGGTATGATAATTACAATGGCTTTTTTCAAACTAGATCTATCAAGGGGCTATCAACTACAAAAGTGCAAAAGAATTGTAGAAAGTTCTATTTGATTAGAGAGTATGACAATGAAGAGTTGCTAAGAAAGTTATAGAGAGCCTTGCCATCACAATGGTGTGTGTATACTATGACCATAAGAGAGTATGTGGCCTTTACTTCAATGAGTGTCACTCAACATCATAGTAAACCCAGGACCACCGAGTTGGAGATCAACAAGATAAAAGGATCAAATATGGTGTTAGGTATGTTAAATACACTCAAGGAAATATTATTGCACATTCACAATAGCGTATAGTTCTGTGGTGCATGCTTTTTGAAGTTCATATTACGTTAGATGTAGATATTACATAGTTCGTGAATGCAAGCTTAGATAAGTGAGCTTTAGAGAGCAAGGGATTTAAGATTTAGCTGCTCTAATATTAACTATCTTTATTGTGATTTCAATTGTGTAAATGAAGACGATAACACTTATATCACCATCCGCAAGAAACTAAGTTCGGTTATCTACGATCAATTTGTAAAAAAAGATGGGAGATAAATAGTAACGTGGCCACTGGGTGGCCGAGAACCGAGGCTACCCAAGCCTTGTACACGAGCAAAACAGCCCCAAGGGACCCAAGAACCAAGTGCCCCACCCGCCCACGTTATCTGGCAAAATCGCCCAATGACTTGGCTTTTCGCACGCCGACTCGTGTACAAGCCCTAGCGACCTCCTTACTCGCACGTCGATTCATGATTTAGGCCCAACGACTTGGTATCTTGGACAATGACTAGTGAACATGCCCCAACGACTAGCAAACCTTGAAAACTACGATTCCTCGAAAATTTAATTTTCGTTCCTAACACTATGCTTTTTGTGAAAAATGTATGTGTGTGTGTGTATATATATATACACACACAAAGGAGACCAGGGGCTTGAGCAATCCTAGTGCGCGACTAGCAAACCTCGAAAATTACGACTCTCCATATGTTTAACTCCAATTTTTTTATTACTCTTGTATTTACGTAAGGTCCTATATAAAGACGCATTTGTGTTCATAAAATGCATCAATAAGAAAAGCATTCCCTCACTCTCTCATTCTTCTCTCTATATTGTTAATAGGCTTGGTTTATGATCTTTTTCCAACACTTTGTCTATTGGGGTAGCATTTTTTGCTAGCTTCATGTGTTAAAGCATTACCATAATATATTATTGTGAACAATATCACATTGCGCCAACATCATCAACAATAACAATAAACACAACAAACAATAGTAACACAACGAATCCCATATACTATAGGGATTTGATTTAAACATTAAAAAGTAAAATTATTATGTGTTTTAGTGTGAAAATGTGTATGTGTATATTTTGTTTTTTTGCCCAGGTTGGTTTGGCTTTTTTTAACAGCGAAATGCATTCTTTTATTTTATCTATTTGTCGTGTGTATGTTGATAATTATATGATAAGTGCAACAAATATTTACGTTGCAAATGTTCCTTGACCGAAAGCACTTGATGTAATAAATATTAAATATCAAATTATTCTCTAACAAACCAGTATTGACTTCAACATGTTTTATACATTAATGAACGATACACAAGGGCCGACTATGGGCCATCCTGGGAGTTGACGCGGCCCACGCTCATTTTTACTAGGGCACAATATGTGTGTGTGTGTATTTTTAAATAGAAAACTCATTCATTAAAAGTTCGGCCCAATAATAACCCTTTTAAAACTTAAACTTACAACCCATAATACGTTTTCAGCTTGTGTTTTAATGACGGGTAAGGCGGTCAAGCTACTTGCGCCTCTAAGGTCCGATCATTTAGCGGCTCTTTCTAAGAGATGTGAATGTAAATAGAAAACGTTCCCTGGGAAAGACTCACGGCCTGATGGTCGGCGTAACAATAATGACATTTGTCGATATGCCACTGTTTGCTTATTAAGATCATCAAAGATTATTAATGCGTGCATTCCATTATCGCGGAAATATTCCCCCATGGCAGAGCCAGAATACGGGAGAGGAGCAAGATCCGAAGCGGTGGCTGCTACAAGAATGTAATATTCCATAGCATTCGCTTCTGAAAGAATTTGAACGAGGCTTCAGCAAGAATGGAGAGTAGAGTGTAGTGTAATGAAGTGAAGTGTATTGTCAACAGAAATTGAATAAGAGAAGAAAGATCGTAGCATAGTTGTATAGTAGAAAAGTCGCGAAGCATCAATTCTCGTAGAAAAAAATAAGAGAAAACGCTCCTTATTCTTTCTAGGGGGTCACGGAAAGAATTGGGTTCAAGTCCTAGAGCCCCTGATGTGACAAGGCGAAGCCTTGGTTAGGATAAATGTTGATTTGAATGATGAGATTTCTATCTTTTCTATTAGCAAAATTAGGGGAGTGGATGAGTTCTATAGATGCTCTAGAATGGGTATTCCTCACAATTGCTTCAACTAAACAGGATTGGCCTTCGGTAAGGCACCATAACAATTATAAGCCCAATATCCATTTATACCCGTTTAACCTACTAAATTAAAAAGGGGCCTACGGGGCATACTTTTTAAGGCTGGATTGTTTATTACTATAACTTGCATCCTCAAACACATGAATGTTTAGTTTAAATTAATAAGGCCTAAGGAGCATACTTTTTAAGGCTCAGATTGTTTATTACTATAACTTTTATGTCAAACACATAAAATTTAGGTTAGTTGTTTAATTCGTTAAGGTATGAGGGACATAAATTTTAAGGCTCGGATTGGGTACGTAAATTCTCAGGGACGCCACTAGATACACAACATAAGCACTTTATACAAATTAAGATGATTGTTGAAGGAGAAGATCACAAAGACAAGCGGATTAAACAATCGTGTTGGCAATACCCTCCACTTAAGTAAACTAACTTGCCATTGAACAATGATCAACCATTCAACCCTACAATTGATTAATCGTTAAAGCTGAGTATGCCTACATATATATTAATTAATGATCAGTTCATTATGTTTAAGCCCCAATATGCCTATGAAACGTCAATCATCATTTCATCATAGTAACTGGATGGGAAGAAATCAAAAACATGATTACATATATAATAATTTATTATCAGTTTATTATGTCAAAGCAAAAAATGTCTAAATCAAAGACATAGGTTCCCGCGGCAATGCGTAGACATTTCCAATAGTATATCATTATTAAACAAACTCGATGTCTAAACAAGTCATTCACATGTATTTTAAGATAGCATACCAAAAGTCTCATACTTAAAACCTAAATTGTGATCATGAAAATATTTCCCTTTCTACCCCTGTTCTTGCTCCATGCAGTAGTACGTTAGCCTATCCTATCAGTTATGCTTGCCATTCATCACTACCAAAAAGCAATCCACGTTTCTTTCAACAATAACAACAGCTTCTTGCTCATTACATCTTCGCTTCATCTTGCTTGATGATTTTGATGTTCCCTGATCGCTTCATCTTCCTCGATATAGTCCAACTCCAGTTGTAAAAATTTCTCAATCCATAACAATAAATCAAAACCGAGTGGCTGGAATCATTGGAGTCACACTCCACATTGGCAGCAACAAAATTGACACGACACAAGTTCTAACCCAAAAGAAGATGTGCACAATAATGGAATCTGATTACCTTAAAGAGGGAGCATTCCAAACCGAAACTTGTTGATGGTAAGTTATTGACAAACTTTTTATATTTGTGCACATCTTCTTTTTATAGAAAACGTCATAAAACCAATCCTATTAGTCAAAAATGAGCTTTGCGCGTCTAAGCGCCTTGCACCTAAGCAAGACACGCATTTTTCAACATACATAAGTGAAGCAAGCGCCTAGACAACATGCGAAGCCTTTGTGTCTTTGACTACCTAGATTTGATATAAAAAGAAAATATTGGTTACTGTGGAACACCTACCTGACTGAAGTTTGTACCTTCTCTAAATGCCATAGCCCTAAGACTGCCCGTAGTGGGGCGTTATTGTCTTGGTTTTTAATCCATAGCGCCCGGGAACACCATTACACCCCGGCGCTATGGATCAATTTTGGGCTGGGGCTCGATGTAAATAACGCCGGGTTTAAAAAGGTTGGACCAATCCCCCAGTGACACGTGGCGATGATGTTGAAAAGAACGGTCAAATTTTTGACCGTTGCCCTCTTGCATTTTTTGAACGGTAATTTTTTTTGTATCTTTTATATATATATATATATATAAACAATGGTTTTATAAAACACACACACTACAACACTACAACACAAACCTAACTAAAAAACACACACACTACAACACAAACCTACCAAAACACAAACATGTTTCCATACGGTTCACCATTCGGGGTCCCGGGTCGCCCGGGTTCGAGGCCAAACACTACTACTCCACTGCCACCCAATTGGCCGGAGTTTGACCCGAACACAATGCAATACGCGCAACTACTCCAGGGTCACTTTTATCCTCCACCAAACTATGGACAACCGGGCCAATTTTTTCCTCCACTAAACTATGGCCAAGGTTCTCAAGAGGAGGCCGAGCTCATGCCAGAAACTCAAGTGGAGACCGACGAACCCGAGGGTTCTCAACGGGGGGGCCGCGGGCGTGGGAGTGGGAGCGGGCGCGGGAAACGCTCGCATAAAAAGAAAGATCCTACCCAACCTCGTCAAAAAAAGCAAATAGAACGTTGGGCCCAAGACGAGGAATATGCTTTAGCGAGAGCCTGGCTCGACGTATCGGAGGATCCACTAGTTGGTTAGTAAATTTTTTTATATTTATATATAATTTTTATATATATATATATATATTGTTTTTTTATATATATATTGTTCGTTATATATTTCTAATCGTATAATTTTTTTTGTAGCCAACTATCAACATCTTCCTGAGTTTTGGATTCGGATTCGAGCGCTGTTTTTTGGTGTGATGGGTAGAGGGGAGTATCGAGAGAACGACTTGGTATCGGGAAAGTGGTCGGACATAAATAATAGATGTCACGCGTTTTCTCAGGTTTACCAGCGTTGTATGGACAACAGGGGCAGTGGGGAAGGTGATGATGGTGTGTTGACAAGAGCGTTGGACGAGATGAGATCTACCCGCCAACCGTTCCCGTATTTGAAAATTTGGGAGATGTTGAGAAAAAGTCCTAAGTGGGCTAAGGTACCGGCTATGGGGTCGGGTGGTAGGAGGAGGATCAGGAGAGGAGGAGGATCAGGAGGAGGAGGACCATCAAAACGTAGCAAAACCTCCTCCTCGACGCGAGATCCGGATACACCGTCATCCGATGCTCGCTATGTGAGTTTAGGTGATCATGTTAATTTGGTTGATGAGGAGGAGGATGAGGACGAGGAGGAGGAGGAGCAGGATATCCCTAGACCACCTGGTAGAAAATCAACAAAGGGTGGGAAGGGGGAGTCGTCTTCGGCAGCTGGTGGTGGCTTGAAGGAAGATTTCGAAGAAATGAACCGTAGACTTCAAGATATTCGCGACCTTGGCCAAAGACGTTTGGAGACGAATCAGCAGAGAGTGGTGGAGAATAAAAGGTTTGTCGAGCTCCAAGAGGCGAGGCAGAGGGAAAAAGACATTGAGTTTTTGTCGAAATCGATCGAAGACCTCGAAGGAGACGCGCTACGCCTTGCAATGCTTCACAGGCAACAAATCCTGAAAAAATATGACCTCTAGTGTGTTTGGTTTTTTTTTAATATTAGTTGTAATTTTTTTTTAATATTAGTTGTAATTTTTTTTTTTAATTTTAGTTGTAACTTTTTTTTAATTTTAGTTGTAACTTTTTTTTTAATATTAGTTGTGTGTTTTTTAATATTATTTGTAATTTTTTTATATTTATTTACCTTTTATTTTAATTATTTTGAGTTAAAAGAATATAAAAAATAAAATCCACGTGGACCAATCAGATTCAGGGGCTTTATATATAAAGCCCCACCCACCACTACACCCCTTTTTCAGTTTCTCTCTCCATGCTGACTCAGCAGCCACATGGACCAATCAAGAAGGGGGGCTCCATATATAAAGCCCCCCACTACACATGCTCTAATCTTTTATTGATCTCCTTACTTTATTGTTTGCTAAATGGTTTTTCATGAATCCAGAAAGGGTTAGCTTGGAATTGACTGTTTAGAAATAAACTTTAGGATTTTGAAAATTCTGAAAAATACAATAATAAAATTACAAAAGCCTTAGTTAGACTTCCAACGTAATTTGTATATTGACTTTTGATTAAGAGTGCAAGATTTGACTCTAGAAGTTCCTTCTAATAGAGGGTGTATGTGCTAAGATAGCCCTTTTATAGTTTATACTACTGTAAAATGATTGTTGAAGCTCTTGTATAAGAATGTGGTTGGCAAAGGCATATTTGGCCATATCATGCCACCTACTTATTTAACTTTCTAGATATGGCTTCATTGTGATAATTTTAATATTAATCATACTACATAAGAAGAATCAATGATTGTCTGTTTTGTAGGTGCAATACATCTCTTCTGATTGATTATAGTTTGAGCGTCGGGGATAGGGCTCTTCAAATCGCTCGCCGATCGTGACTCGTTCGGAAAATGCTCGCTTGATCTTTCGCTCGGTTGTAAATGAGCCGATTGGCTCGGTTCGGTTTGTAAACAAGCCAAGAATGAGCAAAGGTCCGTTCGGCTCGAATAATTTTCTATTTATTTATTATATATATAATTACAAATATGCACACAAATTACAGAGATATTTATACCTTTATACATAATATTCTATTGGATTTGGCTCAATATATGCAAACAAAATAAAACTAGCCCACTTAACCCAATAAAAAGTTTACCACCAAGTTTAATAGTAAAACCATAAGTCATGATGTGACAGTCTTGACTTCTTTATGTTATTAGTCGTTCATTGCTAATCGTCGTTTGATATTACCCTACGTCACAATGCAAAAACTGTTCTCTGCAGTATGCTCCTCGCCTCATGAGCCTCAACCGAAGTCTCATCCTCGGACACTTGGATCTCAATATTAGTGTTATCATCGGACAGTTCAACCTTAATTGTCACCCGACAATGAAAACATCGAAGGATACATTCCAATTTCATGGTTGTCCAAATTACTCTTCACTCGATTCTCGCTCGGCGCTCGTTCGAAAAAATTCGCGCTCGAAAAATGCTCGCTCGGTTTTTGGCTCGATAGTAAAAGAGCCGCTCCGCTCGGTTCGGTTTGTAAATGAGCAAAGCTCCGCTCGGACTGAATTGGCTCGGCTCGTGAACAGCCCTGGCCGGGGAACATAAGTACATATTAATTGATGTTAGAAAGACATTTAGCGAGCAAGTACTCCTCTGGTTCACTTTTCGAAAGATTCCTCAAGTTGATTCTGCGAGTTTGCTCCATAATATCTACATGAAATCTTTATGTTGCCACTTGCTGGGAAAGAAACCATAGCTTAAGATGGAACATACTGTTCTCATTTATTTTGTTTCTCCGACCAACATCCTTAGTCAGTTGCTACTTAAATACATATAATTAACTGATGATTGTTCTAAATGCACATAGTTTTGACTCATGAACATGCTGATCAGTGATGGCGGTTCCTGGTCTTGATGACATCCGTGCAGTTCAAACGTGTAGTCCACTAAATGACATTGAACCTACACATATTTTCCTTAATCACCATGCGATGGAAAGGTACCCAAATTAATCCAGCCTCTCGTGTAGTTATGTATTGTGTATTATGTGAGAAGTTCATTGTATAATGGCTGTATGTTGAACAACTTAAAAGTGAAATGCCCATACTTGGTTCAAAGAAAGCTTAAGGCTGGTCAAGAAATTAGGATGCGTTTAGTTCACATGAATTGAATGGAATTCAATGGAATTGGAATTTGAATTCCAACTCTTTAGGTATTTGGTTCATTGAATTTGTTGGAATTAGAATTTCAATTCCAATCTTGTGTGTTTGGTTGACAAAGAAATTGGAATTGGAATTGGAATTTGGTATGAATTCCTTCAAATTCCTTTAAATAAGGGAATTCAAAATCCTTCCAATATTAGAAGGAATTCAAGTCAATTTATTGGAATCTTCGAACGGTTGGCATCATTTTGACCCCGATTCGAACCATACTATTTCAACGCGAACCGCTTAGATCCGAACCAATTCGGACCGTACCAGTTTTGACCGGTACCGTTTCATACCGTACCAGTTTCGACCGGTACTGTTTCGGACCGTACCAATTTCGACCGGTACCGTTTCAGACCGTATCAGTTTCGACCGGTACCGTTTCGGACCCAACCTTTTCGGACCAGTTTCGACCGATACCATTTCGACCGATACCGGTTCGACCGTTTCGGACCAGTTTCGACCGAACCGTTTCGGACCGGTATCGTTTCGCCCGTAAGTTTCGACCGATACCGGTTCGACCGTTTTGGACCAGTTTCGACAGAACCATTTAGGACCGGTATCGTTTCGCCCGTAACATTTTGGATCGTACCAGTTTCGACCTGTACTGTTTCGCCCGTAACGTTTCTGACCGAACCGTTTCAGACCGTACCAGTTTCGACCGGTACCGTTTTGGACCGAAGAACTGTTTCGGACCAATTTCGACCGGTATCGTTTCGACCTGTACCGTTTCGCCCGTAACGTTTCGGACCGTACCAGTTTCGACCGGTACCGTTTCTCCCCGTACCAGTTTCGACCGGTACCGTTATCGACCCGAACCGGTACGGGTCGAAACGGTGCATGTCGAAACGGTGCATGTCGAAACGGTACAGGTCGAAACGATAGAGATATCAACAGTTCGGGTCGAAACGGTACGGGCCGGTACTGGTCGAAACGTTACGGGTCGGTACTGGTCGAAATGGTACGGCGCGAAACGGTCCGGGCTGGTACGGGTCACAGCGATGCGGGTCGTGGGGGCAAGGGTGATAAATTCCAATTTATTAACCAACCAAACACAATAATATAGGATTTGAGATTCCAATTCCATCAATTTCCAACTCCTTATGGAATTTTTAAATTCCAAATCCAATTCTTTCTAATTCCAATTCCTACACAAATTCCAATTCCAATTCCAAACCATTCCACGAACCAAACGCACCCTTTACACGTCTGGGACAACTTGAATGGAAAGTTTAATTGAGAATGATTAAGAGTTCGTTTGTTGCATCCGGACTAGAAATTGACTGCTTCCTGTTAATCTTCTAAACTTGATTTTAAAAAATTACCAACTGTTAGACAATAATCTTATTCATTAATCATAGGACATAAGTTATAAGTTTAAGGTTATGTAAATATTGTAAATATTAGTTTTATCCCAAGTCTAGGCAGTTAAGAAACGGTTAGTGTGACACGCCGTTTCATAGGATAAGTTGTGTAATGTGGACGGTTATGATGGTTAAACTCCCCCCGGTTCACATATAGTAAATAGGGTATACATGCTTCGTTTGTTGGAAATTTTGTGTGAATGTGAGTTGGTCTTGTCCCACATTGGTTGGGGAATGAAAACTAGATTGGTTTATAAGAGGAAACCAAATTGGAAGGAATAAAATGTTTAGTCACTTTATACTTGGGCATCTACCCGCGCGCGCAGGGGGGGGGGGGGGTGCAAAAATGGGTTCTGGTTCGGGAAAAATTCTTGAACCAACGCGACGCCCGCATCTGCGGACACGAATGCAGCTCGAAAAACCCTGGTCCGCGCGACACGGTTTTTGCTACCCGTTTTAGTTTTTAATTCTTGTGACTAGAAAGGTTTAATGCTTCCTTCGGTTTCAAGTCATTATGTTGCCATTAATCTAGTAATAAACCATATTTAATCATCACCATTAATCGAGTTTAATGGAGATCATTATGGTGTTCATTAGTGCAAAGTCTATAAGAACAAGAAAAGTTCTCTTTGCAAGATAGAGGTGCGACACATGTATATGTGCACTCGTAAGCGCATACTCACACACAAAAAACAGAAACATAATCAATTGCTGCAGCTACAATGTTTTCAGAAGCAGCCTTCTTCCGGTTTCTTTTCAGGCAAGTGGGATAGTCCGGCAGTGCACCATCGACACTGCTTCGAACCGGTGTACCCTGGGAACAGACGAAGAATCTGTTTAAGGGAATTGTGTCAAACACAAGCCCGGTTCATGTCTATGATTTCGTTTTCTGACCAAGTGCAGGGAAACACGCGAACCTCATGTACAAGAGGGGTTGAGGCGATCATCAATGTAAGTTTTCTAACAAACTTAAACATATTAGTATACAAACTTCCGTGTTCTTCCTAAGGAATTTGGATTCGCGAAAGTTTGTAAATGTTTTTCCTTTGGTACATAGAATGTTAAATCCTTCTTGTTAAGGATATATGAATCGGATTAAATACATGTAAATGTATTAATCAAGATTTTATAATCTTCTAAATGTTTTCTTTTGGAAATATATTATATGAATCGGATTAAATTCATGTTTGGAGTGCAATATTTAATCTGTACTAATATGTTACAAAGAAATTTTTGATACATGATTTTCGGCCTCATGGGTTTTTATGTTTAGATAACCGGATTATTAACATGTTTTCATTTTTGAAACAATACATTTCTAATTAGAGTATTAGAAAAGTCATAATATTTGTAAACCCATGAAAACATTTGATAACGTTTTCTTTCTAGTAAGAGTATAAGAAAGATAATTTCAAATTATTTGAAATGTTTATATTTTCTAATAAGAGTATTGGAAAATAAAAAGTTTCGAAATATGAGGTTTTGAAACATGTACTTCTAACAAGCGTGTTAGAATTGACGACGTTGAAAGAATAACGTGTCATGGAACATTTCTAATAAGTGTATTAGAAATTATTATCTACAAGATCGTAAGTTTAATTTGTAAACTTATATATTGATTTTCTAACGGGGATGTTAGAAATTGATGAGTCTGTAAAAACAAAATAAGATGTGTATACTTTCTAACAAGTGTGTTAGAAGGGATTAGTGTACAAAATACACAAACGTGTTGGAAATGATTATCTTGGAAAATAATCAACATTAAACCAGGTGGGTTAAATTTTGACGGTTTCTAACAAGTGAGTTTGAAACGGATACACACTTTGGAAAATCCAAAGTGAATACCATTTATATAGATGGTCTAATTTTCTAACGAGGATGTTAGAAACTGTTTATTTTATATAAACTAACAAGTTCTAAAACGATTGTCATAATCGTGTAATTCTAACAAGCAGGTTAGAAATGGTTGAGAATATAAACCAATGACCTTTAAAATGATTTTGGTTAATTGTTTATTTCTAACGGGTGTGTTGGAAAAAGGTTTATTTAATATAACCAAAAATCTATATGATGAAACGTGTAACCGTTTGTACTTTTATATATAGTTTATGGTTAATAAACACTTGTAAAAGAAGAAATGTTTTGAAGGAATAAAACATGCCTTTTGCAATTTTTATATGGTTGATACTTGTATAGAAGTATGATGACTTGAACCATATAATAGTCTAAAGAGATTATTTAGTGTAAAACAACTTGACGTTGTTTTGGACATATTTACCTGTTCGACTACTTGTGAGTAGTTAATTATTAACAACTTTGTTGTTTTGAGCAGTGTATTGAGGGAGTACCTCGAAACACGCCATGAGACGATATAATTGTTATCATTTCGTCGAACGATAAAGTGTTGAAGAGAATAACACTTTGAGATTTGATATGAATCCGGTTAAAGATATATATAATATGTTATATATATTTTGGATTATATTGAAATTATAATTTGGTAAATTATAATTATTAATTAGTAAAACTCTTCATATGGTGAATTGAAGAAAAACTCTCTAGTAGAGTTAATTTATTTATGACACTTGATTATAGTTTTAAGACTAAATTAAGTGTATGATTGAAACTCTTGAGTAGAGTTCTTAATGCCATTTGATGAGGTTTTATTTCATATGGTGAAACTCTTGAGTAGAGTTCTTAATGCCATTTGATGAGGTTTTATTAGAGTCATAATTAGAGTCTTAAGTCTCTAATTAAGTGACTAAGAAGAAAAAACTCTTCATCCATCCCCATTGAGATAATCATGGTCAACATGGCAAGTGTATTGAAGTTAAATACACGAAAACGAGATATGTCATCAAATGTTGAGAGCATTTACGTAGAAATGCACAAATGCAGTTTTGATGACTATAACATATAATAGAAATGTATGTTATTATTCATAAGTCTTTGAGAAATATTATGAGATTTATTATAAAAGACTTAGAATATTGATGGACAAGTAGAGTCTCTACAAACCATTAAATGTTGGTTGAACTATATGCAGGATTCGTGATATATTTTGGGAGAGTCGCCCAATAAATAAGTTCAACAAATATATACATATCACTTAGGGACATGTAAATGTAATGTCGTCGGGTGTCAATCTAATTGACTTGTTTATGATGAATATGTTCATCAAAGTGATTTATGTTAAGACTTATGTATAAGTCCTAAAGAGTTAATGGTGAAGCCTTGGAGATTAAAGGCAAACGAGTCTTTGTCCTAATGGATGGAATTAATTATGGTTTTGAAGCATTCTTTAAACCAAGGTTTTGGAATGGTAAACAAAATCTCATTTTGTGTCTAAACTAAGACGTGAATGTTAGGAAGAGATAGTGAGTTATCTCTTAAGGCTGTGAAGAATCAGAATGAGGCATCTTCTGTTCACATGCTAAGTATTCGTAGTCTAAAGCATGCTAGACTAATACTTGTTAATTTAGATGCTCCACGGAGAATAAATTAACTTTGAACATTCAAACATATGTGACGACATAAGAATGGATTTTGTAAAAGCAAATATATAATTCATTAAAAAGGATGACTCGAAAGGACCGAATAAATAGTTCATTGGTTATGATACTATTTAGCTAAATATGAGAACTCATATAGCACAGAAAACGGTTCGTGTGAGTAATATGGGTTGAGTAATATAATGGATGACCCCAATAACACAAAGATATAGATAGTCACTATCTTATCACGGGTGTCTTATGTCATCATGAGTGATATTACTCAAACTTAATCAAAGTGCAAGCAATGTGGGGGGAAGAGCCATTTAAGAAACAATCCGTAGGGATGTAAAAATGGTACTTGAGAAGTTTTAAGCGAAACTTTCATCACCCCATTTGGTAGTTATCCAATAACAAGTGTGGGGGTGACTTGCATTTGAAAATAAAAGGTTTGATATGAACGGATGTGATTTTGGAAGCACAAATCACACGAACCTAGAAAAGACTTGTTATAAGTCAGTCCTATTATGTGGACAAAATTCTTGAGAAGTTCGATGGAAATGACTCTAATGTGGCTAGACCTTTCATTGACACGAGTCAATGTCTAGCTAAGAAACGAGGTGAGCCTGTTAACCAATTAGAGTACTCAAGAATTATTGGCAGCCTGATGTATCTTATGAGTTGTATCAGACCAGACTTAGCAAGCAAGCTAAGTAGATACACGA
This sequence comes from Ambrosia artemisiifolia, assembly GCA_032199755.1. Taxonomy (NCBI): domain Eukaryota; kingdom Viridiplantae; phylum Streptophyta; class Magnoliopsida; order Asterales; family Asteraceae; genus Ambrosia; species Ambrosia artemisiifolia. The sequence goes on from CM063519.1 coordinate 62,945,157, forward strand.
GCAACCTAAGTTCAATTCATTGGAATTACGTGACACAGGTGCTTTGGTAATTAGGATACATACGAAACTATGGGCTGCAATATAAAAGATATCCAGCAGTTGTTGAAGGTTATTATGATGCGAATTGGATATCCTACACGAATGATTCCAAGGCAACGAGTGGGTATTTGTTCACACTTGGAAGTGCCGCGATAACATGGAAATCATCTAAGCAAATGGTTATTGCTAGATCCATGATGGAATCAAAATTCATCGCTTTGGATAAAGAGGATGAATAGGCAGAATGGCTACGTCAATTTGTTAAGGATATACCTAGGTGGCCGAAGCCGGCATTGGGCCAATGCATACGCTGTGATAGTCAATCGGTAATTGGCAGAGCTCATATCACAATGTGTATCATTAAGAATAGGTATATAAGACGTAGGCATGATCGGTACGACAACTAATCTCTATAAGAATTATCACTATTGACTATGTGAAGTCAAAGGATAACATCGCGGATCCGCTAACAAAAGGCTTAAGCAGAGAGTTAGTTCAGAAGTCGTCAATAGGAATGGGGCTAAAGCCCATGAAAGGCTAGGTTTATGCGAAGGAAAACCTAACTCAGCTGACTGGAGATCCCAAGATCTGAGTTCAATAGGACAACCTAATTGTATGAACTGGCGAAGGTCACTGTGGGGGAGAGTTGGTGGAAACTCCACATTTTGAAAAAAGGGAGCTTACTATAAATTAAATAAGCTTCCTAGTCCATTCCTAAAAGTGACAAGGTTGAGGTTAAGCCTATGGCTTTTAATGATTTGACTGAGGTAACCAGTCCCAGTAGATCACCTATGTGAGAGAGAAGTGGGGTCGCTTCGAAGGGTATTGTTGGGGCACAATACTTAAGAGCTCTCGCAGAACCAGGCACGTGTCCATGACCATAACGGACACAACTATGAGGACTTGACGTTGTCAGGGAGAGTCTTGTGTGAAGCGTATTGTCGTCCACACAAACGGCAGACGAGTTCAAAGACATCGCGTTCTACTCAGAGCCAGTGGGCTAAGTGCGTTTCATAAGCGAAGGTTCAAAGGGTCACACCTACCTATCGTATGCAAAACTCAACTGTTGAAATTTAATCGGAATGAGGTTTGTTTTTCTGTAAGCAACTCCCATTCATGTGGGGGATTGTTGGAAATTTTGTGTGAATGTGAGTTGGTCTTGTCCCACATTGGTTGGGGAATGAAAACTAGATTGGTTTATAAGAGGAAACCAAATTGGAAGGAATAAAATGTTTAGTCACTTTATACTTGGGCATCTACCCGCGCGCGCAGGGGGGGGGGGTGCAAAAATGGGTTCTGGTTCGGGAAAAATTCTTGAACCAACGCGACGCCCGCATCTGGGGACACGAATGCAGCTCGAAAAACCCTGGTCCGCGCGACACGGTTTTTGCTACCCGTTTTAGTTTTTAATTCTTGTGACTAGAAAGGTTTAATGCTTCCTTCGGTTTCAAGTCATTATGTTGCCATTAATCTAGTAATAAACCATATTTAATCATCACCATTAATCGAGTTTAATGGAGATCATTATGGTGTTCATTAGTGCAAAGTCTATAAGAACAAGAAAAGTTCTCTTTGCAAGATAGAGGTGCGACACATGTATATGTGCACTCGTAAGCGCATACTCACACACAAAAAACAGAAACATAATCAATTGCTGCAGCTACAATGTTTTCAGAAGCAGCCTTCTTCCGGTTTCTTTTCAGGCAAGTGGGATAGTCCGGCAGTGCACCATCGACACTGCTTCGAACCGGTGTACCCTGGGAACAGACGAAGAATCTGTTTAAGGGAATTGTGTCAAACACAAGCCCGGTTCATGTCTATGATTTCGTTTTCTGACCAAGTGCAGGGAAACACGCGAACCTCATGTACAAGAGGGGTTGAGGCGATCATCAATGTAAGTTTTCTAACAAACTTAAACATATTAGTATACAAACTTCCGTGTTCTTCCTAAGGAATTTGGATTCGCGAAAGTTTGTAAATGTTTTTCCTTTGGTACATAGAATGTTAAATCCTTCTTGTTAAGGATATATGAATCGGATTAAATACATGTAAATGTATTAATCAAGATTTTATAATCTTCTAAATGTTTTCTTTTGGAAATATATTATATGAATCGGATTAAATTCATGTTTGGAGTGCAATATTTAATCTGTACTAATATGTTACAAAGAAATTTTTGATACATGATTTTCGGCCTCATGGGTTTTTATGTTTAGATAACCGGATTATTAACATGTTTTCATTTTTGAAACAATACATTTCTAATTAGAGTATTAGAAAAGTCATAATATTTGTAAACCCATGAAAACATTTGATAACGTTTTCTTTCTAGTAAGAGTATAAGAAAGATAATTTCAAATTATTTGAAATGTTTATATTTTCTAATAAGAGTATTGGAAAATAAAAAGTTTCGAAATATGAGGTTTTGAAACATGTACTTCTAACAAGCGTGTTAGAACTGACGACGTTGAAAGAATAACGTGTCATGGAACATTTCTAATAAGTGTATTAGAAATTATTATCTACAAGATCGTAAGTTTAATTTGTAAACTTATATATTGATTTTCTAACGGGGATGTTAGAAATTGATGAGTCTGTAAAAACAAAATAAGATGTGTATACTTTCTAACAAGTGTGTTAGAAGGGATTAGTGTACAAAATACACAAACGTGTTGGAAATGATTATCTTGGAAAATAATCAACATTAAACCAGGTGGGTTAAATTTTGACGGTTTCTAACAAGTGAGTTTGAAACGGATACACACTTTGGAAAATCCAAAGTGAATACCATTTATATAGATGGTCTAATTTTCTAACGAGGATGTTAGAAACTGTTTATTTTATATAAACTAACAAGTTCTAAAACGATTGTCATAATCGTGTAATTCTAACAAGCAGGTTAGAAATGGTTGAGAATATAAACCAATGACCTTTAAAATGATTTTGGTTAATTGTTTATTTCTAACGGGTGTGTTGGAAAAAGGTTTATTTAATATAACCAAAAATCTATATGATGAAACGTGTAACCGTTTGTACTTTTATATATAGTTTATGGTTAATAAACACTTGTAAAAGAAGAAATGTTTTGAAGGAATAAAACATGGCTTTTGCAATTTTTATATGGTTGATACTTGTATAGAAGTATGATGACTTGAACCATATAATAGTCTAAAGAGATTATTTAGTGTAAAACAACTTGACGTTGTTTTGGACATATTTACCTGTTCGACTACTTGTGAGTAGTTAATTATTAACAACTTTGTTGTTTTGAGCAGTGTATTGAGGGAGTACCTCGAAACACGCCATGAGACGATATAATTGTTATCATTTCGTCGAACGATAAAGTGTTGAAGAGAATAACACTTTGAGATTTGATATGAATCCGGTTAAAGATATATATAATATGTTATATATATTTTGGATTATATTGAAATTATAATTTGGTAAATTATAATTATTAATTAGTAAAACTCTTCATATGGTGAATTGAAGAAAAACTCTCTAGTAGAGTTAATTTATTTATGACACTTGATTATAGTTTTAAGACTAAATTAAGTGTATGATTGAAACTCTTGAGTAGAGTTCTTAATGCCATTTGATGAGGTTTTATTTCATATGGTGAAACTCTTGAGTAGAGTTCTTAATGCCATTTGATGAGGTTTTATTAGAGTCATAATTAGAGTCTTAAGTCTCTAATTAAGTGACTAAGAAGAAAAAACTCTTCATCCATCCCCATTGAGATAATCATGGTCAACATGGCAAGTGTATTGAAGTTAAATACACGAAAACGAGATATGTCATCAAATGTTGAGAGCATTTACGTAGAAATGCACAAATGCAGTTTTGATGACTATAACATATAATAGAAATGTATGTTATTATTCATAAGTCTTTGAGAAATATTATGAGATTTATTATAAAAGACTTAGAATATTGATGGACAAGTAGAGTCTCTACAAACCATTAAATGTTGGTTGAACTATATGCAGGATTCGTGATATATTTTGGGAGAGTCGCCCAATAAATAAGTTCAACAAATATATACATATCACTTAGGGACATGTAAATGTAATGTCGTCGGGTGTCAATCTAATTGACTTGTTTATGATGAATATGTTCATCAAAGTGATTTATGTTAAGACTTATGTATAAGTCCTAAAGAGTTAATGGTGAAGCCTTGGAGATTAAAGGCAAACGAGTCTTTGTCCTAATGGATGGAATTAATTATGGTTTTGAAGCATTCTTTAAACCAAGGTTTTGGAATGGTAAACAAAATCTCATTTTGTGTCTAAACTAAGACGTGAATGTTAGGAAGAGATAGTGAGTTATCTGTTAAGGCTGTGAAGAATCAGAATGAGGCATCTTCTGTTCACATGCTAAGTATTCGTAGTCTAAAGCATGCTAGACGAATACTTGTTAATTTAGATGCTCCACGGAGAATAAATTAACTTTGAACATTCAAACATATGTGACGACATAAGAATGGATTTTGTAAAAGCAAATATATAATTCATTAAAAAGGATGACTCGAAAGGACCGAATAAATAGTTCATTGGTTATGATACTATTTAGCTAAATATGAGAACTCATATAGCACAGAAAACGGTTCGTGTGAGTAATATGGGTTGAGTAATATAATGGATGACCCCAATAACACAAAGATATAGATAGTCACTATCTTATCACGGGTGTCTTATGTCATCATGAGTGATATTACTCAAACTTAATCAAAGTGCAAGCAATGTGGGGGGAAGAGCCATTTAAGAAACAATCCGTAGGGATGTAAAAATGGTACTTGAGAAGTTTTAAGCGAAACTTTCATCACCCCATTTGGTAGTTATCCAATAACAAGTGTGGGGGTGACTTGCATTTGAAAATAAAAGGTTTGATATGAACGGATGTGATTTTGGAAGCACAAATCACACGAACCTAGAAAAGACTTGTTATAAGTCAGTCCTATTATGTGGACAAAATTCTTGAGAAGTTCGATGGAAATGACTCTAATGTGGCTAGACCTTTCATTGACACGAGTCAATGTCTAGCTAAGAAACGAGGTGAGCCTGTTAACCAATTAGAGTACTCAAGAATTATTGGCAGCCTGATGTATCTTATGAGTTGTATCAGACCAGACTTAGCAAGCAAGCTAAGTAGATACACGAGCAACCTAAGTTCAATTCATTGGAATTACGTGACACAGGTGCTTTGGTAATTAGGATACATACGAAACTATGGGCTGCAATATAAAAGATATCCAGCAGTTGTTGAAGGTTATTATGATGCGAATTGGATATCCTACACGAATGATTCCAAGGCAACGAGTGGGTATTTGTTCACACTTGGAAGTGCCGCGATAACATGGAAATCATCTAAGCAAATGGTTATTGCTAGATCCATGATGGAATCAAAATTCATCGCTTTGGATAAAGAGGATGAATAGGCAGAATGGCTACGTCAATTTGTTAAGGATATACCTAGGTGGCCGAAGCCGGCATTGGGCCAATGCATACGCTGTGATAGTCAATCGGTAATTGGCAGAGCTCATATCACAATGTGTATCATTAAGAATAGGTATATAAGACGTAGGCATGATCGGTACGACAACTAATCTCTATAAGAATTATCACTATTGACTATGTGAAGTCAAAGGATAACATCGCGGATCCGCTAACAAAAGGCTTAAGCAGAGAGTTAGTTCAGAAGTCGTCAATAGGAATGGGGCTAAAGCCCATGAAAGGCTAGGTTTATGCGAAGGAAAACCTAACTCAGCTGACTGGAGATCCCAAGATCTGAGTTCAATAGGACAACCTAATTGTATGAACTGGCGAAGGTCACTGTGGGGGAGAGTTGGTGGAAACTCCACATTTTGAAAAAAGGGAGCTTACTATAAATTAAATAAGCTTCCTAGTCCATTCCTAAAAGTGACAAGGTTGAGGTTAAGCCTATGGCTTTTAATGATTTGACTGAGGTAACCAGTCCCAGTAGATCACCTATGTGAGAGAGAAGTGGGGTCGCTTCGAAGGGTATTGTTGGGGCACAATACTTAAGAGCTCTCGCAGAACCAGGCACGTGTCCATGACCATAACGGACACAACTATGAGGACTTGACGTTGTCAGGGAGAGTCTTGTGTGAAGCGTATTGTCGTCCACACAAACGGCAGACGAGTTCAAAGACATCGCGTTCTACTCAGAGCCAGTGGGCTAAGTGCGTTTCATAAGCGAAGGTTCAAAGGGTCACACCTACCTATCGTATGCAAAACTCAACTGTTGAAATTTAATCGGAATGAGGTTTGTTTTTCTGTAAGCAACTCCCATTCATGTGGGGGATTGTTGGAAATTTTGTGTGAATGTGAGTTGGTCTTGTCCCACATTGGTTGGGGAATGAAAACTAGATTGGTTTATAAGAGGAAACCAAATTGGAAGGAATAAAATGTTTAGTCACTTTATACTTGGGCATCTACCCGCGCGCGCAGGGGGGGGGGTGCAAAAATGGGTTCTGGTTCGGGAAAAATTCTTGAACCAACGCGACGCCCGCATCTGCGGACACGAATGCAGCTCGAAAAACCCTGGTCCGCGCGACACGGTTTTTGCTACCCGTTTTAGTTTTTAATTCTTGTGACTAGAAAGGTTTAATGCTTCCTTCGGTTTCAAGTCATTATGTTGCCATTAATCTAGTAATAAACCATATTTAATCATCACCATTAACCGAGTTTAATGGAGATCATTATGGTGTTCATTAGTGCAAAGTCTATAAGAACAAGAAAAGTTCTCTTTGCAAGATAGAGGTGCGACACATGTATATGTGCACTCGTAAGCGCATACTCACACACAAAAAACAGAAACATAATCAATTGCTGCAGCTACAATGTTTTCAGAAGCAGCCTTCTTCCGGTTTCTTTTCAGGCAAGTGGGATAGTCCGGCAGTGCACCATCGACACTGCTTCGAACCGGTGTACCCTGGGAACAGACGAAGAATCTGTTTAAGGGAATTGTGTCAAACACAAGCCCGGTTCATGTCTATGATTTCGTTTTCTGACCAAGTGCAGGGAAACACGCGAACCTCATGTACAAGAGGGGTTGAGGCGATCATCAATGTAAGTTTTCTAACATCGTTTGTATGGTGTCTTAAGATTTGTTAATATAACAAACTTATAAATTTCCCTCTCAATACCAACCCTAAAACTGCAAAGGTAGGTATTTCTGTAAGTTTACAAAAAACGATCAGAGTAGAACAACTATTTCAAAGTATGTTTTTTCTTATAATTTAATTTTAAAATTAGATAAATGAGTTATATAGGTGTACTAGTAGGAAACCCGCGCGATGCAGCGGAAGCGACACTTTGCATTACGATACTTATCAAAATTTATCGCAATATAGCTACTGGTGTGAAATTTGTTTTTATGTATGGTGTGCACCAATTTATTATAAGGCTTTTATGTTGTATACATCAATGTTTAAATAGAGAGTGTTGGATGTACATGTATAAATATATTATATAACTTATTTCATATTGGTATAATATTTGCTAGTAGGAAAAAGATTACCCACCAGGTGGATCCTTTGCCCGTCGAAAACATTTGGTCTTGACTCTTGGAACTCATGGCTGCCTCTAAAAGTTAATACAAACGGCTAGAGATCGGTATTGAAACGCTTACCGACTACTGATGCTCCAAGCAATAGGAGGATGCTCAATATACAAAGGTGTTACCCTACATAAACTTGGCTGACATGGTGATTTCTACATTCTGGTTAGTTTTGTCTTGAAACTTTTCACTTTTATGAGCAGATTGGTCTTTCGATAGCATAGCATGATAAAAATATAATCCTTCTCAGGTCATGGACATGATCAGACCGAGTGTTTGGATGCTTGGAAGTCATTAGGCCAATCGTAATCCGAAAATTTTTTTGATGCCATTGCTGTGAACAATGTTTGTTTTTTATGTTATAAATTTTCGTCTGTAGGGTGACACCAAACATGGTAGCTTGGATTGTTGTTGGGGCGATATCACTTCTTTAAAAGTGAGCTTAGGTTAAAACGGCCCTAGGTCAGAATGGGTTTGTGTTGAACACCTCAATACTTTTTTTGAAGTGCTTTCTGCTTTAGTACATAAAGGTAACAACAAACAAAATATTTCCATACCAGTTGTACTTATCCAAGCTATATCAGGAGCAATTAAACTACTCCGTTTATAAACAAACATTGCTCTTTTCCATCTGCTTAATCTCTGTTGTAGTATTTCAAAAGCAAATACATTAGTCATAAACTTAAACAAAAAGTAAAGATCCACTAACATATGGATAACATATAAATAAAAAACAATCCTAAATGTTTTACATAACAAAAAAAAAGAAAAAAAAAAGAAAACTGGAAATACTAACTCATATCTAAGTCAATATCATCATCCACTTGACCACAATGAGTACGGTCGAAACAGGTAGGCATATTAAATAATCATCTTAAAGATCCACCATGTATACATTTGTAGCATTGGGCAATTTTTAACCCAATTTTACATAAGGTACCCCAAGTCATCAATCTGGGACTTGTGCTTTAGAAAGGTAAATATTAAAAGTACCTTGATAAGCTTTGACTTTTTTCCAAGGTAATAAATAGTTCATTTTAGTGAAGCTTTGAACTCATCTATGTGGGTTTCACCATCAACTGTATGTATGCTATTAGCATATCCCAGCAGTGTATCTTATAATTCATTTAAACACCTAATGACAAACCCATATAAAGCATAAGAATAACATATTGAATAAAAAAACAAAGAATCAAGGCCAAATTACAACTTGGTATACCAACCTGTCAGAAAGCAAAAGTGCAAAAGATCATGCATATGTAGCCTATGGCCAAGCTGTCTACAAGCTTGACCAATCTGAAAAACCATAAGCAATGACAGAATATACGGATAAAAACATATTAACATCTTGTTCTATGAAAACATTAGAGGTATTTAGCCCTAAAAAAGTAATCCATGGTCCATGCCAACTTAAAATCTCACTTTATATCAGGTTACCTGGTGAAGTCAAGCTGTGCACAAGTATTGGGCTTTTCATTAGAGTTCGTAACTTTTGGCCCATGAAATATTTTTACTGGATTCATTAGTTGAACCAGGCCAACTTAAAGTCTCACTTTTGGCCCACCAAATATATTTACCGGAATTTCTAGTTCGTAACTCCCATTAGTTGTAGAAGTATTTGGTAAGTCCATCATTAGATGAATGTTCATCACATATTTGAGATGTCTGGCACTAAAATGTGTACTATCTGGAGGTGTGAATTGATTCATGAAAACATTGAGATTTGCTTGTTGATTGTAAGTAACCACATCAAAGTTTCCAGTACTTGTTCCTAAGATCATATTAGAGTTAGCAGATCCTGGTTAAGGAATTTATCTTCTGGTTAAGGAATTTATCTTCCAGTTGTTAAAGGATCATTTCATGGCTATACATCAGAGAAGTAATCATCACAAGAAGAATATAGTATAAAATTATAAACTAAAACCTAACTGTTATAACGTCAAAAGGTTCAAAGTAAACTTACGCAAATGTGGAAATGGTGGCATAGAAGCACATTTTTGAGGATTATTGAATTCATGTAGAGGAAATCTAGACCCAATGGACTGCATTTCATTTCATTCTTGACAGTCTCATGAATTGATTCGTTATATACATTGAAATCTACAGTTCAAAGTATATACACTTAACTTTAAACCTAGAAGAAGATTTATTTCTGAAGATTTTAAATTATATGATAGCATAAAAATAGTAATATGCATATCTGTTTTACCTACTTTCTTGCCAAACTTATTTTGACATCCTAAACATCAGCAATCATATTGCATCCCACCTTTAAGTATTGCATCTGCACTTACATGTGCATCTTTTGACTGCAAAACAGAGACATATTTCATTTACAGATCTACACATACACATGACTATATAGCTATATTTATTGTATAATATTTAAAACAACTACCTTCATTATTTAGCACATTTACTTGGGATATAATTAAGTTGGCTTCCATCTTTATCCTCACCGGTATGGATCAGATTTACCACTTGCAGCCCCAGGAGATGAACGAAGAGCTCCATGAGGTGCAGATGGGGTTAGTGGGATCCCTCTAGTAAGATATAAAGCCAGTAAATGAACATTAGTCCTTTGCATGCTATATGCCCATATCCATTCAATAACTCCAATAATTAGAAGTTGTTCAAACTGTATCAACCATTGTCAAAATTCAAATACTATTCAATAGAACAACTTAATGGCGCTTTTAACCTGGTCGGTGACAGTCACAAGCCTGTGGTCTACCCATCAAATTTAAGAGCGTAAAGGATCGTCTATCCATACCCGTCTTCATCTTCTTTTTCCATATATGATTTTATTGCGAAACAAGATTAAGCTAAAAAGATTAAGCTTTAATGAATTATAGAAAAAAGTCAACCGAAACAAGCATAATGTGTATGTGTTAAATAAATGAACTCATCATCACCATTAAAGATAAAAAGATTAAGCTTTAATGAATTATAGAAAAGAGTCACCTTCCTAAGTAAGTAGAACATGATATCAGCTTGTGATTCTTTAATGGCTGGCTACCACACTCAAAGCAACGAACGTTGTGACTGGTGTTCCGTACTCGTGTATCCACAATATGTTGCATCTTCACCGACTCAACTTCTTTCTCCGTTCTCTAAGAGTTTCTCACTTCAGTCAATCTATACAAAACACATAATGTTAGTACAACTCTCAGCTGGTCATTTCATATAACACTTGTCCTGCAATAATTTAGTTCCTATAAAACAACAAATCCTAATGTATGGCACTAAAGCTTTTGGGTTTGCATATTACCTTTTAAAAACAAATATATGTGAGTATATATACATGATTACATACCCATTTTCAAAATCTTACTTTGATCAAGATGTGAAACAATAAAGATCATGTATTAAGCAAGACATACAAATGAAAAGAAACAAAACCTGAACATTGAGTCAGAATTTTCGCATGTATTGAGGAAGAAGATGAACATAGGGTACAGTTGATGGCTGTTGAATAGTGTAATATATCTTTCAAAGCTAGATATACCAAAAGGCTTGATGAGAACATACCGTAGAGTTGATTTGCTGTAACGGATGCTTCAGCGCTTTAGTCTTTGGAACAATGGTTGCCAACATCAATAGATTTCATGCCCAACCAATCCCACATAAGTTAGTTTCCTTTCTAAATCTGCAAGACCAAAATATTTTGAGATAATTTGTAGAAACATTATTTTTAAATGTGGACTTAAAGATATAAATTAACCTCTCTTCATCAAACTATAGTCCTATTTCACAAACTATATAAAGTTTGTGATGTAATGTACTACTTCATATATTAACAATTAAATTTCATAAATTTGTGCAAAATAAATAAATTTGTTAGCTTGACGAAAGGCTAAAGCATCTGTTACAACAAATCAACAATCTGAATCAAACCCTAGATTTACATCACAACCAATTATAGTTCCAAAATAACAACATGCCGAATAACAAATCTGAATCTAAAACCACATCCACTTCATCAACTGAAAAGTTATTCTTTTTAAACACAAAAAATATGCTACACACAAGCAAATTAGTAAACACACTGGAAAAGGACTTAGAAAGAGGGCTATTAAGAAAAAAAACTCACCAAATGATGAAATATCTGAATACGATGCGATGTCTCTATGATGATAGGTAGGATACCTGAACCTTCGGAGTATGTACGATGCGCTACAATTTAAGTCATGTAGTTATTTAAATCATCAAATACACATGATTAGGGCTCAAGAAACTCACCTGTATTCACAAAATGAATTCCTCAGTGAAAGAGAGAAAGGGATATCAACGTTCAAAGGTTAGGTGAGAGAAAGAGGTATCAAGTAGTTTTGAAATGAACAGAGAACAAAGAAATGGATTGGGCGGGGAGCGTGATTTAGGGATATAGTTGTGATTCAAATTTCAAAAACCTTGCCACTTATCTCAATTCTTCCCAGCTTCAAACGATCTTAAATTCATGGTTTTAGTAGTTGTATTCTGTGCATCAAATGTATATAGATTGGTGTTTAAAAACACTATTTTACTCTCACTTAAGTTTTACATTTCGCATTAATGGAAAAAAGTTCTCAGTTTTTTAGTATTTTAAATTACTTTTGTGTTATGCATTATAATATATTACAATTGACTGTATAAGTAATCAACTGACCTTAATGTCGCTAATTTCTAAAAGTGTTGCTCTCGAATCTTGTTCTTCTTCTTCTAAGATCTTGCTCCTCTTCCATGTATGCAGGCGTGATAATAGAACGACTGGAACTTAAATTAGGAAATATTTGATTTTTTAAAAACGTATGCTTCTAGAAGTATTTTTTTTAGTTTGAGTTGTTAGACACTAGCTAAAAGACATATTTGCCCTTAAAAAAATATTTATTATGTGCATTTAGTGTTGTACCTTAAGCAATTATATTTGTATTGTTTAAAATTTAAGAAGTCCCTGCCTCATTCATTATAATATAGTATAGATAACTATGTGATAAAAAAGAGAGGCCCGTTTCTTTTTACCGATTAATTAGCTCTGGAGAAAATTACAACCACCACTTATATTAATCAACTAATCCCATCTAACTGAATAATCATCCATCAAGTCTAAATCGCTAAAAAAATTAATTTACTAAGGAAGACAGTAGAGTAGACAGAGAAGTTTGTTGCTTGATGTAATGAATTTAGGATATTCAGTAACAATGTTAAGAGTTAAGACTTAATTTTGGTTTTGAATTTACAAAGAGTGTGATAATGCAGGGGAGGTGATTAAAGCTGCTAAGGCACACTGAGCAACATCATTAGTTGATTACCTAATTATTAGTTATTTATTTGTATATTTAATTAAAAAGAAAAGGTTGATCATGACGAGAATTGACAAAAGGGATGTGAAAAAGAAGATACAGATAAGGACCTCTCATGGGAATGCGTTGCCTATCCATCTCTACTAGCTTACTACATAGTATCATATGTGCACCAAGCAAACGTTTTTTACTCCTTTATTCCAAAAGGGAGTTTATATTCACACACATATCTCTCTCTCTATATATACACACATAGTGTGTGTGAATATTAATTGGGTTTCCATTAAAATCACCGTCCTAAAAATATTATTTATATATGTGTATATTAATACGTTAAAAAGTAAATCATGTGTATCACATTTATTTAATTTTTTTCCTGTACCTTTTATTTTATGTTAATTATGAAACTTATGTACAATATGAACTGAAGGAAATAATGTTGGTAAAGATGTTTAAGTTTTTCTAATTGAGCACACACTTCCACCTTTTGTAAGTAATCCTATAAAATCATAGAATACTCACTCAACTTTATAATTATGCAGGTGGAGATGGAGATACTATTATAAATTCTAATGTAAACCTTCCATACAAGCAGTGGAGCGGAGGAATCTTGAAATTTTCTTTTTTTTTTTTTTTGGGGGGGGGGGGGGGGGGGCATACTATGCTATATATCAAACATTCACGAAACCGTTTGTGCAAAGAATGATGGGAAGTTTGTTTACATCCATTTGTTTAATAAATAAACAAACATGCAAACTTTTAATTAGGTCAAATAATTCTTTTTGGTGGGTAAAACCAAGAATCATTTTAATGAGGAAAAAAATAACTTTTGACAAAAAATAAAATTATTAAGAAGGAAATTTGTGCGATTATTTAAATGAACATACACAAAAAAGGTCGTATACATTCAATTGTGTTCATGGGCATCCGGTAACTTGTGCATGTTTTTTCGTTCATCTATTGTCAAATGAGCAAGTAACGAGTAAGATGATCATTTAAAATATATGATATATATATATATATACGGGTATTTAGTATTATAGGAAACCGGCTAATAGAACTAATATATATATATAGGGTGGGAAGGGCCGTGGTTGGCAAAGCTACTAACCTACATTGGCTTTGTAATATGGACAAAGTTCTAACCTTGTTGGGGTGGACTAGTATGGAGCTAAGCTTTATTGGTGGGATGAAAGTAATAATAAAGTTTATCAGTTCTGGGGAGGCTAGGAGATTTGTCGAGTCTCCACTGCTGTGGGAGAAGTGGCTACAGTAGGTAGTCATATGGGATGGCCAGGAACTCAAGTTTGAGAGACTTGCTTGGTTGATGATCGAAGGAATTCCTATCAACTTGAGAAGTGAAGATAATGTCATTAAGAATGGGGATTATTTTGGGAAGACTATTAAAGATCTCGGGAATGGGATTAGTTTGTTGGACCATGCTCATGTATGTGTCGGGGTTATCCTGGATTCTGTGAAGAGAGTTGATCAATCGTTAAGTATTGCGTGGAATGGCAAACAAATTCCCTGTTGGGTGTCTGAAACGGCAGTTGGATGGGAGCCGGACTTCATTAACAGGGAAGCATGTATTATTGTTGGTAGTGAGAATTATGAGTTGGGTGGCAATGGAGCTGAGCCAGTTCCGGTACCGGAGGGGTGTTCAGGTCAGGTAGGGGAAGGTGAAAGGGGGCAGGAGGGGAACAGTCAGTGGGTAGGGGAAGGGTTGCATGGGGCAATGATGCATAGGGAAGACTCGGGTGTGACTCTCAAGGGTGCTGAGGTGGACCGCCAGCTAGGAGCGGATAGTCAGTCTTTTAGGGGCCCCACTCAGTGTACAGGTTTTGGGCCAGCCCAATTATTTAATATCCCCATGGACTGGGCCAATGAGTTTCAAGTGGATTTGAAAAAAAAAATAAAAGGAAAAGAGGGTAGGTTTTATCGGTCAAAGGCAGGAGGTCAAGAAACATTAACCTAAGAAAATCTCAAGTCAGTATTCGTAGCGGTTCAGAAGGGGAGTTGTCTGGGTCTGGGTCTGGATCTGGGGGCTTGAAGAAAAGAAGGAGGATGGTTAGACACAAATCAAGGAAGACACGTTTGTTGGTGGAGGAGATGGATGAATTGGGCATGGTGGGTGGGAGGGGGGATTGAAGATGAATTCGAATCAGAATGGGAAGAGAAACAACCCGACCCTGTAACTCCTCTGGTGGATTATGTTGGAGTAAAGGCAACCGAAGAGGTTTCTGAAGTTGTTCAGGAAGGGATTAATAAGGAAGTTGGGGAAACTATGAAGGTGGGTGAAGTTATGGGTCTTCAGCTGGGAGGTTTCCAAAGTATTGTTGAAGAGGCTATTGATGTTGATCAGTTGATGGCAGGTTTAAAATGAATTTTTTGGCATTCAATATTAAAGGGGCGGGTGGCCGGGATAAGGAGGCTAAGGTACGAAACTTAAAGCGATCTTATAATATTTCTTTTATTGTAATTCAAGAAACACAAATGGAGGCAATTACGGATGTTCATGTAGAACAGTTCTAGGATGGGTCGGTGTTTGGGAATGAGGTTATGAATGCGGCCGGGAGGTCTGGGGTTTAATATCATTATGAAATACATCTGTATTCTGTGTTCAACTTGTTAAAAAGGCACAAAATTACATTTTGGTGGGGGGAGTCTTGAAAGGGGATACTGAAATGTTGTGGGTGCTAAACGTTTATGCTCCAACAGACCCGGGGCTAAGAAGACAATTGTGGGAGGAAATAGTGGCACTGAAAGAAGAATTATTGGGTAGGTGGATTGCATTGGGGGACTTCAATGAAGTAAGAAGTGCGGAAGAGAGGGTGAACTCGGCTTTTGTTCTCAGTAACGCTATGGCATTTAATGATTTCATCACTAAAGGGGGCTTTTGGAGTACAATATGGGTGGATGGAAGTATACTTATATGTCGTATGATGTCTCAAAGTTAAGTAAGCTAGATCAAATGTTGGTGTGCCCAGATTTTCTGTCAAAAAGGCCGGATGCGAAATGGGTAGCGATCAAGGCCATTCAATTCAGGCCCGTTTGACCCGGATGTGGAAATACTTGAATTCCACGACCGCGCGCCTAAATGCGCGTGGAAAAGCGAGTCCAGCTATCGACTCACTCACTCGAGCAAAATGTAGCGATGTGCAAGGGCAGAAATGTCCTATAACTTCATAAAGTTTTTAGCCAGGATTGATTCGCGCCAGATGATTGTGTGGAAAGTCGCTTCAAAACCGTGTTATTTTACTAAGAAGCGTAGCAAAACAGGTAAGTTGGTTGTTTGTGTCGAAACAGAGCGAGCACTTGCAACTTCCACTCAAGAACACACACAAACACCTTTCAATTCCACATCAATTCTTCAAATCAAGGTATGGGTCTTCCTCTTTCTTGTTATTTTTCTTGTTCCAGTGTAGATTAGTTTAAATTTTTGCAATCTTTTCATGATTTTAGGGTCCCTTCATAATGTTTAACAAACCCTAGTGTTCTTGAATGGATTGTATGCTTTGATAGTTTAGATTAGAGGTTATTGTTGTCCAAATCTTTGAGTTTTTGAGGTTTTCTTCATAATGTTTAAACTAAATCCGAAATTTTTTAAAGATTTGTGTGATTTTGTAACCTTATGTTTAATGTAGTTTAGTATAAATGTAGATTAATTTCATAATAGGGTTGTATGTTAGTGTAGATGTTAGTGTAATTTTGGTTTGTTCTTGGAATTTTGGGGATTCTTCATAAATGTTTAAACATCCCCAAATTCCTCATGTTTTAGGTTATAATTTGTTGTTCATGATCTTGATTTCTTGGAGTTTCCTTCATAAATGTTTAACAAAACCCCAAAACTTTAAGATTTTTAGTGTTTTGAATGTAGTTTAGATAGTTTTGTTTGGTTTGTTTGAATAAATGTGATGAATGGATAGCTTTGATGTGTTTATGCTTTTGTCAAGAATGGTGGTAGTGCAGGAACAGACAACCACCGGTATGGATGCTCCATGCTGTCTACATGCTTTACGGGTTATCACCACCAGGGGAGTATTATTCTCCTTTTTCACACAATAGTTAGCTAATTCATAAACGCTTTCTATTTTTCACATTGGGGATAATGTGACGTTTAAGTGTGGGGAGGGATTATATCGTGTTCTAGTTTGTCCTCTTGTGTTTATACTTATATATATATATATATATACAAAAAAAAACCCTTTTATAAGTACATATATGTATATATTTGTAATAAAATATCAAGCTTAACCAATTTTTGATAAAAATAACTTAAGGCGCGACAAACGGACGTGATACTAGCATGCTAAATCTGTACATTTGCACCCATTTCCTTCCGGTTACGTGAGCATTTGAGCCTATTAGTGTAGATTTCGTTTCTTTGACATGCTTATCGAGTGAGCTGGATGTTTTGTGCCATTTAGAACTTGTCATTAGCATGCTTGTTTAGACCAGATTCGTGTGAAGTTGTATAAAAATGATTGAGGCATTTAGGATACCCTTTTGATTTAGCCTTTTCTTTTCGTTCTATCTGTTTCCCACACCCAAATGTTATCCCCTAGTTAACCATGTAGAACCTAATCCCGTGTTTTTTCTTATTTACCACACCATTTCACCACTTAACCAAATTTAGCCTTTTTCTTTTAAACCTTTTGTGTTGGAACTCGGTTTAGGTTATTGTTTGACTCGTTTTGTGTTATAGTTCATGTTCGGGCTTTTAGATCCCGTGTTTTGTGTCTATTATCGTTATAGTTTTCAGTTATATTCAAGATAGTAAGCTTGTTATTAAAAAAAAAAAAGAAAAAGAAAAGAAAAAAAATCCAGAAAATTCCAAAAAAATAGAACACCCTAAAATAGGGTAAGTTAACAGTGATCGAGTAGTTTTTAGAGCTTTAAAGTTAGAAATTGTACGTTTAGCTCGATTTGAATAAAATGCGGTTATGTTCGCGTATGTAGTGTATAGTAGTTTTTGCTTCAATTTAGTTAGACTTAACCGCCGAGTTTTAGCCATTTCGTCACTGTTTATATATCCATTCCACACCCTTACCCTTGCCTGACATTACAACCCTTATAAGACCTCTTGATTTGTGTTTTTTCACACGTTAGTTGGTGAAGACTAGATCTTTTGACAAGCTTATGATATTGCATGATTCATTGTCATGGCAATGGAGCGATTTACACATACACATTACACGTATGTATTATAAATAAAACCGAATGTGTGTGAACATTGTGAGTCGTGTACGGGTTAGCGTGCTTTGTGGATCGGAAGTGAGTCGTTGCTTTTCAGTTATCTTATCACCTGTTTATATCTTCTGTGGGCTTGATTATTATCGTCTGTGCAGGTTATATTTTGTTTTTGTTGCCACTTGGCGAGTTTTTCATTTATATCTGTTTTGTTGTTTGCTTGAGGACAAGCAAAGTTCAAGTGTGGGGATGTTTGATATATGTTAATTTATACATATAAAAGCCCCTGTTTAACTCCCCTTTATATACGTTTTTTGGCCGTATACACGATGAATTGGTACTTATTTGGGCATCTTTATGATTACAGGTCTTAAACGGTATCCAGGAAGCAAACCGGATAAAAAACGAAGGTTTCTGCGCGAAAACGGAACGTTTGTCAATCCGACCGGCTGCGCGAACAAATCGACCGGCCGTGCGATTCAACCTGATATTTCTAGGGACCTTCTAGAAGGCCTACGTCAGCATTCGAGAAGCATTTCTGACCCGAGTAAAGCGACCGGCTGGTCAGATCATCCGCGCGGCCGGTCGGATTGTCTGCTCTTTTTTTAAATAGCCCATTTCAGCCATTGATCAGGCATTGGGTCTTGGAGAGGCGATTTTGGGCGATTTTCGGACGAACCAAGCTGCTGGAAAACCGTGGAACAAGCTCGGGAATCCATCCAATCCATCCTTCATCATCCAATCCATCTCTTTAGCAATCTTATGGTTTGATCCTTTAAAGCTTTCTTAGATCCAAATCTGATTTTGTTTGCTATTTTGATGTTATTTTAGTTAATCGTACGCCTACGGGCAAGAACATTAGTATTAGTAGTAGTTAAAACAATCGTTTGTATGAAATCAAGTTTTGTATGAATTTGGCGTTTTTCATGTTTGAATCTTGATGATCATATCGCAACCTTGTTTCATTGTTGTTAGATTTGTAGTCGTGTTTGGATGACTTTGATGATTGTCGAATGTGTTAGGCGGATTACTTGTTGAAGAAATCGTCCGTTTAATCGTCCGATAGTAGACTAGTTAACTTGTTAATAAGTTTACACCATGAAACTGTAACCGGGTATTGGTTTGGTTAAAGTCACTTGAATAATGATTATAAATGTTTACCGGCACGTAAAAGAGTCTAAAAAGCTTAATGGTGTTGTTACCAATCTTTGACACGGTTAATGATCTTTGTTAGTTATTTTGGTGAAAATGGCGATCTTAGTAGATTTGTGTTCAAAGTTGGTAAAATGAAATAGGTTGTGAAATGCTCTACTTTATGCTAGTCTAGGTGGTCGTATTGTGTATTCGATATTGCTTTCCTTAACTAGTGCGGTTGAGGACTCCCGAAAGGTGATACTAACTTATCTTTTAAAGATTCTCATGAGATCATATCAGCTTCACGCTAATAAACAACTTGAAGTGGTTAACGTGTGTATTCGTGTTAGCTTTCTGTATAGTTGTCATGTTAGGATGCCCGAGAGGGAAACTAACTGTAGGAAAATGGGAATGTTGATCACGCCTTTATTTCTTATTATATGTAGATGACATGCTAGGATTGGCGTATTATAGTTTATATAGATATATTTTCTATTTGGAGTCGTAGTTAAGTTATTTACACGTGTTAGAATTAATCTAGTTATAAACAAACTCAAACCATCTTTTCCTACTGGTAAATCGGGGATAGAGTTTCAGTACCATTGCTCCGCGCGCGTCCATGGATCGATACTTGGTTCTTATCTATACGTTACTACATATATGACAGGGTACACTTGCCCTATTGTGTGTGTTTTAATATTAACGTCTAAACCATTTTTATAAATATTAAAGCAAAACGTGTGTTTATTCATTGCAAAATTATGCGTACTAGCGCACACGTCAATCACTTCTTGGAGCATCATTTCCAATGAGCAGACGGCGTTCATTCAAGGTTCTTGCGGGTAGATTAAAAAGACCCAAAGGTCATATCAAAGGTTCTTGCGGGTAGATTAAAAAGAGTTTTGGGCAGCATCATTTCCAATGAGCATACGACGTTCATTCAAGGGAGAAATATATTTGACGGTCCGTTAATTATAAGTGAAGTGTTGAGTTGGGCAAAAAAAAAAAGCAATTGATGTTCTTTAAAGCCGACTTTGAAAAGGCCTATGATTGTGTCTCTTGGAAGTTCCTAATCAACGTCATGCACCATTGCACCCTATGGGTTTCCCCGCCAAATGGAGAAACTGGATGATGGGATCTTTTTCACCAAGAAGGCGTCCGTGTTGATTAATGGTGTAACAACAAATGAGTTCTCATTAAATAGGGCTTTAAGACGAGGTGACCCTTTGTCCCTGTTCTTGTTTACTATGGTAATGGAAGCCCTTCACATTATGATTTCCAAGACAGCCGTGGATGGGATATTTTCGGGTGCGAAGCTTCCGCATGATGGACCGGAACTAACGCATTTATTTTACCCCGACGATGAACTTTTTATGGGTACATGGTCGGATATGAATGTTCAGAATCTTAATAGAATTTTGAGATGTTTTCGGTTAGCATCGGGTTTAAAGGTGAATATTCATAAAAGTCAATTATAGAGGGTTGGGGTATGTGATGGTGAGGTTGATAGGTTGGCTGGTTGTTTGGGTTGCAAGATAGGGGTATTCCCATTTATTTATCTTGGGCTTCCTATGGGGGAAAATGAAGAGGGTTGGGAACTAAAAAGAGGTGATTGACCGAGTGAATTCCAAGTTATCGTCATGGAAAGCGAGAATGCTATCTTTTGCCGAAAGGTTAGTACTTGTTAAGTCGGTGCTAAGCGCCCTACCGGTATATTTCTTCTCACTTTTCAAAGCCCGGTTGGTGTTTTGAAAAAACTCGAAGGTATTCGAAGACGGTTCTTGTGGGGAGGTACTTCAAATGTTCGAAAAATTTGATGGGTGGCATGGGACAAAATAGTAAAACCAAAAAAAAATGGGAGGGTTAGGGGTTGGAAATCTTGACGACATGAATATGGGCCTATTAGTAAAGTGGTGGTGGAGGTGCAAGGAGTCACGTGATCACTTATGGGTGAAAACAATTGATGCAATACATGGGGGCGCAAGAGGTTTGACGTTTATCCCACACAAGAAGGCCTCGGGTGGGGTTTGAAACGCCATAGCTGCACTTGAGGACGAATTTATGAAGAGGGGAGTGGACCTACAGAATAAGTTTGTATGCTCGATGAAGGATGGTGGTAGTGCTTCATTTTGGGTGACAATTGGGTTTCGGGTGGGAAATTAAGGGATCGATTTATGGATTTATTCTCCATTTGCAGGAAAAAGAAGGCGAAGGTGATTGATAATTACTCAAAGGTCGGGGAAACAATAAATTTGGGTTGGGACTAGTTACGTTCTCCTACAACTGCAGGGGAAGTCGATCAGTGGAACCGGCTATAGAGTTTACTTGCTGAAGGGATAGATTTTTTCTTGAACTAGGCCTGTTTGGGTTGAATTGTATTGTGGGTGTATTTGGTTGTTTTTGACGTGGTTGTCTTGGATTTTTCGGTTAGCTCCTTGCTATGCCGAGTTTTGTATGACGTTATCTGTGGTGATATAAAGTGGCTCGTTTTGGTTGTTTAAAAAAATATAATAAAATAAAACTTAGAATTTGAAAAGGTAAGTCACGTGAAGGGAAGCAGGCATGTAGGCTGGTGTCTTCAATCCCACATCGATCCATAAACAATTTTTAGCCATGAATCCTTCCTATAAATATATCACTATAGTGAAGTAAGTTTATTAGTTTCTTTTGTTGGAACGCTCTAGTATAAAGAGAATCCCTATTCTATGATACCCTGTTGGATGTTGTTAATAGCTATTTTTGGAGCCCGAGTAGGAAGACTCTACATCAAATTGTCGTAGATAGTTGTAAGGTATGTTCTCCTTTAAGTTTATGTTTAGTAAGTTATTATTCCTGTTAGTAGTAGTTTAATATTATTATATTTTTAGGTATGAGGGTTATTGTTTTGGGTGAGTATTGAGTAGTCTAGCCTTAGTTAGGCATGGACTCATCACCTATGTTTAAACAAGACAATGTTAACCAATATCCAACCATAATAATTATTAGTTAGGCATATCGTTACTTAACCTAGGATTATGTAATTGTATTAGGACCTTGAGGTATCACCTGATCGTACTAGCAAGTGCTAAGCAAGCGTTAAGTACCGTTAAACATGTGAGTTATCATGTTTATTTCTAAAACTGTGATTGTATACTTGCCCTGTCTGAACTGGTGATAAATAAAAATGATTTAATGTGCAATTATCGGTATGGGTGTATTTGGATCCTTGTATGCTTAATGGGATGTGTGGGAACTGGCTGAAAAGAGGATAAGGTTCCTCGTATGCATCATGACACTACCATACCTATGCGATGGCCCGGGGCAAGGGGGTTGACAAGCCCATTTGCTGGTGATTGTGAAAAGGTCATGAATGGCATAAGGTTGCCCTTGGCCCAAAATATCACAACCCATGTTGCATGCATGTCAAATGTGTTTTTGGTAAACTGTATTACATGAGCTCACCGGTATATAGCTGATGTCATTTTAAGTATACATGTCACAGGTAATCAATGAGCTAGTAGGATTAAAGAGAAGGCAAGTGAGACATGAGCACCTAGAAGTTGCTAGATTTGGAACATTGTAATTAAATAAGGGTTTTGTACTCAGATGATATAAGTTTTAATGAAATTTACACTTTGCTTCTGCTGTAAGTTGTATCAATTATGCATGATCACCCATGATACGGGTGGGGTGTTACAATAATTAAATTACCATAGATCCAACATTCACCCACCATCTAACCTCTCTATTGGTCAATTTTGGTCAACAAATTCAAAGTCCCACAACCACCACCTGCCCTAACGTCGCAACAAGCCCTCCTCCAGTGCCCCGCGCCAGCCGTCGCGCCCTATCGGCATTGCATTGAAGGATGATTGAATGGGTTGAATTGAGTGGTTGGTTACAAATTAACGATTGGTCGACTGTTTCTTTATTTTTATCATTATTATTATTATTATTATTATTATACATTTGGATGTGTAAAATATCATATAAATTCTTATGCTTTTTTTTTTATCTTTTTATGTATTTAATCAATAGAATAATTATTTAATTGCAGTAGGAAATTTGTCTTGTTAAATTAATAAAATTACAATTTTATTGATGTTATCATATATAAGGTTTCAGTCTATTAAATGTTATTTTTAAAATTCTTATATTCATACTAAGAAAGGTAAAAGATATCCGCTATAGCAAAGAATATATAAAATCCAAAAACTAGAATCCTATTATACCTTAATAAGATTTCTGTATATACGGCAAAGCACTCAATAATATCAGAATCTGATAAATCGGCCTAAATCGCCTTACCAATAGCGTTCGGTTCATTGATTTTTCATTGAGTTCTACTTGTATATACCTTAATAGCGTTCGGTTCATTGATTTTTTTATTGAGTTCTACTTGTATTTACAAGGGAAAAGCCGTCTAATATGTTTTTTAGAAGTTGTTTAGTTATATTATATTTAATTTAACTCATAACCTTTGTTGACCAACCTATATATTTGGTCGTGGACTGTGGTTTTGGAAAAATATTGAGAAATCTATGTGTTTTAATTAAAAAAAATAGTTTATTATTTGTTTTTGTTTATAACTAGTTTATGTACCCGCTGCGCATTGCAGCGGCGCGCCACACACGACATGATAAAGTATAGACTTTAGTTAACCCGATTTATTTTCGAACTAATTTACGTCGAAACTTATAGTAGTCCAAATTCACACCGTTGAATGAAAATGTATTATATATGATCCAACTTGTTTTCAAAAAATAACCGGTGTCATAAAGTATAGTCTACAATCGACCAAACTCATTTTTGAACTAAATTTACGTTGAGATGTATGGTAACTCAAATTTATACCATCAAAATGAGATATTACATTTGACATGATTTAGAGTGAAAAATGCTACACTTGTTTATGGTATAGTTTTCGTGGTTTTTTATCAAACCGTTAGTAATCGTTTTGAATCGGCAACTAAGTGGAAAATCTTCGTTGTAAAAAACCATAAACCAACAATTAAACAATTAAGTGAAAAATCGACCGTGAAACCAAACTGTTACTCGTTTGAATATTTTTATGATTTCAAATTGAACCGGTGTAAACATTTTTGTTTATAAAAAACCGTAAGATTTTATGTTTACAACTTTTATATTTTACATACCTCAAACATATTTTGAAAACATTTTTTTTAAAAGGAAAAAATAGCAAGTAAATATGTTATCGTTAAATGGCCACAACGTATCCAAGATAATTTTATAATAAAAAAATAAGTGGTGGTAAAAAGTCCTCGGCAGCTCTCATCCCTTTGAAATAAGAGTCACCTTTCTCTCTCTAGAATCATAGCAACCAAAGGACCCAGTTGAAGATTGTCGTCAATAATTCGTCGGCTAATGTCGAGGAACAGGCATGAACGGTATATTAACCAAAAACCAGGTTGTGGTGCTATCCCCTAACGACGGCGGCTTCACAGGGAACTCCCGACGAATCAGATATCAGAAGCACATGGCGATGGTTGTTTCGTGTATCAAACGTGCGTCGGAGAGAGAAATCGGTTGCTGCTATGTCTCCGGCGATAGTGACGGTTGAGAGATACGGTTGCATAGCCGGAGTTCCGGTAGATAGAATAGAATATACAAGTCGAGAGATATATAAAAATTAAGTTGAAGGATATATAAAAATTAAGTCAGGGTTTTTTTATGTTCAAACAAATCAACCCCTAAAGAGGAGTAGAGTCATTGATGTTGACTTAGTAGCGGACAAAATAGGGGTAACATCCGCTACCTTTCAACCTTACCAGCGTAGTGCAATTTTTTTTTACTTTTTTACGTTTTTTGTATTACGTTACCCTTAAAAGTATATTAACGCTACCCCTCAATTTTTTTGAAACCCACTCTCCAAGTTTTATTATTAATCCACCATAAAAAAATAGAAGCGCATAAGTCCATAGCTCATTGATCAATTCTGTTTATTAATTATAAGATAGAAGTTCATAAGACTTATGTCCAATTAGTTAGTTAAAGGTACATGTGCATATGTCGGGTTCTTTTAATGCCCGGTTCGAGGTATGAAACCCGGTTTGCGTATGAACGGGTATAGAAAAATCGGGTAAACCGAGTACGGTTTAGTACTGGTATTAGGGATGGCAATGGGTCGGGTTTGGGACGGGTTTAGGTAATCCCAACCCCATACCCGATTAGGTATGTTTGTCCCAAACCCGGCCCAAAACCCGTCGGGTTTGTGTCGGGTAATTACCCATCGGGTATCGGGTATACCCGCGGGTTTCGGGTAAACCCGGTAATTTTTAAAACTTACTCATTGAGTATTCCGACCAAAAATCCGACGGACATCTATTAGGTAACTATTAATTAACCTATTACATTTAGCATTATTAAATATAGATAACAAATAGTATATACTAATTTTTGGTAATTTTAGCACAACATGACAACTTAGATGAACAATTTGATATATTATGCATACATATTTAAAATTATATATTAGAAATTATATTGGGTATCTAATCGGGTAAACGGGTATACTTTATCGGGTAATCGGGTCGGGTAAACGGGTATATCATCAAATCCCAAACCCGTCCCAAACCCACGAAAAAAATAAAAACCAATCCCATACCCGGACCCATACCCGATTACCCGACCCCAAACCCGTCCCAAATGTGTCGGGTTTCGGGTTTACCCATCGGGTTCGGGTTTAATTGCCATCCCTAACTGGTATTGAGGAGAAAAATCATACCATATGTACTTGAGTAGGATATGATCGGGTTCGTGTATAACCGGATAGTGGACCCGTATGGGACAAGGTATTAACACCAATTTTTTTAAAAAAATGTTTTTATATTAGTTTACATAAAAGTAAATTCATTAAAAATTATATTTGGTTTGTAATTTGTAGAAAAATAAAAATAAATTACAATAACAGAAATTCACCAAAATATAAATTATTTACTTTATATTATACATTTAAAAAAAATATAAAAGTTATATAGTACACGTAATTATACTTTAAAAATTCAGGTATTTTGCCGGGTATTAAAAAAACCGGTATAGGGTATAACTTTCGGGTATAAATCGTGTAAAGTTAATTTCAGATATGGGTATTGAGACCAAAATGTATACATTAGGGTGCAAAAAATATAATAAGTTAATAGCTCCACAAATACCGAAAGAGATTATCGTTTTTTTATACATTGTATGAAAATAGGGTGAATTTTTTTTTGAACGTTACCGCTAAGATTTTGATCTAGATCCGCCAGTTGACTTCAGCTTTCTTCTCGAGTTCACTTTTGTAAAAAGAAAGAAAATGGAAGGAAAAAAATTCTTGTTTGTGTTTCGGAGTTATTTTTTCGGAAGGAGATGCAAAGATATTAAATGAATTTTTGGCCAAATTCCATAATTGGAAGGAAATGGTAGGAAAAGATGTGTGGATTAATAATTGGTTCCATCTTATTTAGAAAACGCAGGAAGAAAAATAAAGGAAAAATTACAGAAATAGTCATTTATATTTACAGCGATTTTCAGTGGTCGTCCTTTAGCTTGAAAATTGAGGGGAATCGTTCTTTATGTTGTAAAATCTTACAGCTCTCGTCCTTTAGGCCTAACCTGGTTTGTTTTTGTTGTTAAGTTTGGTCATGTGGACCCATATGAGGGTAAAATGACAGTTATGCGCCCTCATCTCTATCACCACCACCAATTACATATTCTTCAATAACAACCACCACCAACCTCCCCACCCCCACCACCAGGCCACACCACCACCTCTACCTGCACTACCTTTGTAGACGAGAGATTTTGTGGGTGGGAGCTGTTTTCCGGTTCACTTTCCTCCTCTCCTTCACTACTTAAAACCACGTCCAGGTCTTCCTCTTATGCATATACATGGGACTCGACTTTTTCAGCTTCCATCGTCTGAGTACCATCCATATGCAGCCCTTGATTCTTCCTCAGCAGAGTCCCTTCCACATTTAGGTCTTCCTCTTCTGCAAAGATATGGGACTCAACGATTTGGGTTTCAGGTTGTCCAAAACTCCCCGAATCATCTGATTGAAGCTTTGATTGCGTGTAGGAGACCAATTCCCACCTGTTTCACTGCCAGATGATGACGATTGTACCAGATTTGGAGTGTTTGTTACAGAAACATGTGAGCCGCCATGGTTAGGGTTCACACTCGGGTCTAGAATGGGATCAATAGATAAAGGGTTCCCTTTTCTACCACAATCAATGGTGGAGAGGCCGAATTTCAGTGTCGATCCGATAGGAGAGGAGGTATTAGAGGATGTGGTGGTAGTGGTAGGTGACGGTGGTGGTTGCAGGCGGTGAAGGTGATGACGGTTGGTGGTGGTGGTGGGGGGTGATAAAGGGGGGAGATGAATTTAGAAGTAAAAAGTCATTTATACCCGCACGTGGGTTGCAGGTGATGTAAATTAACGAGAAAAACAAATCAGGCTAGGCCTAAAGGACGAAAGCCGCAAGATTTTACTTGATAAATGACGATTCTCATCAATTTTGAAGTTAAAGGACAGCCACTGAAAAACGATGTAAACATAAAAGACGATTTCCGATTTTTCCAAAAATAAATAACTAGATGTGCAATGTAGGCATCAAAGGAAGCCTTCCCTTCTTTCTTCCTCCCTTGCCTTATGCCGTAATCCATTCACACTTGAGACACAAATGTCGTCTAATTCTCATACAATGAACCACTTTGGTGCCCATAAAGTTCAAATTAGTCTAAAGAAGAATCACGATGTATAATAATAAGAAGGGACATCTCATTTCACAGAGGGAAACAAATATAATGTCACGTGTCATCAATATGAGAATGGCCCCTTTTCAAGTTCATCATTTATATGTAAAGTTTTTTTTTACATGTGTAAAATAGATGAAACTAGACGGTAGGACACGACCCCTTTACTAATAATTTGTAAAATTTTAAAAAGCTTTGGGACCCTCCTACTAATTTCACTAGAGACAATTCTTATTGTTAGCAGTTTAAACAGTCCATTTCCATAGCTGGATATAGATGAAAACTATTGCTTTATTGCCAATGTGTAGCCCTCCTACTGATTTCACAAGAGACATTTCTGGTCTGAGTCACACACCTGTCAGTGTCATAACTCATAATATCAATGAATGTAATGTTGGGACATTTTATTTAGTAAGTCAGTATTTGAAAAATAATGTTTTCAAAACTAAATTTTAAATGGTTACAGGATCTGTTCCAAATGTTCGAGTTACACATGGTGGCATGGACCACGGCGGCCATGTGGGCATCCTAGCTAGCGAATCAAATAATTTTTGGTCTATGAAACCAACTTATAAATGATTTCGTGAGCACACCAAATTACGACACTTAATTCACTTCGAGTATCATGATGGCTTAACTAACAGTATTCACTGCAATTTTCCAAGCTCCATGGCTGCAAGTTTAAATGGTAGAATGTCTGAAAGAACGGGAAATAGGTAGTTTAACACATCATTAGATCACGGTGCAACAATGTTTTTATCAATAGTTCATCATCCGTCGCTTGCAACAGTTTTTAATAAGTTGTTTATCATCAATTGTATATCACATCAGCAGTTGTTTCACATTAGCTCTTCAACTTCATTTACATCAGTCTTTGTTCATCATATGTTTCACTATCAGTTGTTTAGACCAACTCTGTGCATTGGAGTTTGATTATTCTGCAGGTTTGGCCATTTTTGTATCTGCTTTTCCCAGATGACGACACGTTCTACTCTCGAGGTGGTATACATCTTGAATTTGATCAAACAATACAAATTTATATTGATATGTTAACTTAAGTTCTATTTGTTGTACAACTTCTCAAGGGTCTTACATCATAAGGGGAAAATTTGCTTAATGATCTTGAGCATTATCTAAATCCAAGCTAGAAAACAAACTAATAGCATATGCACAAGTCACAACAACGACAACATCAAGAAGAGGTTAGCTATATTTTACAAGTTAATAATAATAGTTTTGGTCCTTTTTTAGTGTTCAACTTTTTATACTTTAGATGTGGAAGCAAACAAAAAAAAAATTGATCAAAATTATTGAAGAGGGTCAAACAGTCAATGGCCAAAAACTTGTTGAACTTCAAAGAAAATTTGAGGTGATAAAGTTTGACTATTACTCATGGTTTTTTCTTACTTATGGAAAGACAGTTGGGTCTTCTCATCTTATTTATTTTCAAGAATGTATGTGTTGCGGAATGGTATGTAGTTTAAGATGCTAGGAAGAAAGAACGGGTATGGACACAATAATTTAAAGTTGGCAAATGATAGAGCGTACGGAACTTGATTATGAATCTAGTTGGATGGTTCAATCAAGACAAAATTCGCCACTATTTTATTATTGTTTATAAGGTTGAAGTCACAATGTTACAACCTTTATGAATTATTACTTTCTTTCCTTACTATAGTCGGTGAAAAAAAAACAACTAGCTTTCAGGTTACCAAAATAAAATTGGTGATATTAGGAGATGGATAACGGTGGACTAGTCTAAAATTCTATATTTGTCACATCATTTCAAACCATCAGATTCTAAACCCAGGTTTTCCTACTTCAAACCTTCACCTCATTATTCACATCCTCACCTATTTTAATTTATTTAAACCACCACTTCCCTATTCACCAACACCCTCACCTTCCCAAACCACCACCCCCACAAAATGTTTCCATCACCACTGCCCCCACCTTGCCGTGACCATACCACCACCATCACATCGGAACCACCACTCCCACCGTTGATTATTACCGCAACCATCACACCCATCGTCATCTTCAATCACCACAACCACCACGGTCGGACAACGCACCCACCACCACCATGATGAATTGGGTGTGCGAATGCAACAACGATTTGGGTTTTTTTTAATTGGTTAATGGTCACTTGGGACCCATCTCACCCTTTCAGACCAGTCCACTGGAGCAGACCAACCCAATTCCGGATGACCCATCCATCATTGCCATACCCAAAATTCAAATGTCTATTCGGGACGTTACGTTGTAGATGCTCTTATAAGTTGAGTGATCCACGTAACTAACTTTAAATGTGTAGTTGAACAAATAAAACATCATGTATATTTATAAAATTAAGTGGCTCAGAATATAAGGTCCTCGTCCATAACAAGAACATTAAGTAGTGGCCCCTAAAGCCTCATCCTGCATTCTAGCTAAGAGATAGGCATCAGGAAGGCTTATTGGTCTTAACATTATTACAAGGTACCTGAAAGGATAGGGTCCTAATTCCTAGTGCGGAGACGGACCCTACCCCACAACATTGTTGACTCACAAGACCTCCGCGGACATAATCAACAATGCCTTTTCACAAGGCTAAGTATTTGAAGACAACATACTTCCGCGGAGCCAAGACCTACAAAGCCACATATGAGGTGAAATCCATCCGCGCAAGACCCATCGCCTAACTCAACGATGGTTTGTCGCGGACCAACCACAACCCGTCGCATGTCAGTACTGGCCCGCCAAATCTAAGCGCCTGTAGGGAAGGTGCAATTCCCCTTATCCCACTTGCTGCAATGATAATGGTCTCCTTTGTGTCAGGCGTCACCTCATACGACCTTCCAAAAGGAGTAGGCTGACACCGATTGGTGCCGCCTGACACGCTCCGATGCAAGAAGAAAAGGAAGGCCTGCAGCCAATCGCAACGAGCCACGTGAACCAACGGCAAGGCGGTACCTCTTTCTCTCTCCTACATTTATTGTATCCAGTTTGCTTTATGAAATCCTTAGTCCAAAGCTAACCAATTGGGCCGAAAGGAAGGCAAGCCCATAACCCGAACACTTACCCTCGTAATAGATGTAAGGCTCCCGACCCGGCACCAGGCGCAGCCGGCTCATCACAATGTAAACAAGGAACACTTCATGACACAAATGCACGTCAAAGGGGGAGGCGTTCCCAGTCAAGTGCATGAACCTGTCCTGGTTCTTGTAGTTTTCCATCACGATCGAGGTACGACCCGGAGCTGGTGCATCCGATATCCCCGACGTCGCTAATGACGGAGCGTGTTTCTTCGACGTCGGAGGGCCTTGCGCTGAAGGTGTAGAACCCGCAAGCGCCATTAAATTTGCTGCAAAATGATCGACTTTGATGAGTCGACCACCTTCAATTTCCGAGAACACCTATTCCAACTTTACTACACGCCTTGCCATAATCCTACAGGCTGGCGCGCCATTTCTGAGGAACTCCCACCACAGCCTCCCTAAGGATTTGCTTGGTGGGTGGCTCCCAAGAAAGAAGTAACTGGCATGCCTGGGAGTGGTACACGGGATCTTGGAACCACAATTGCAAGCCAGGTATTTAATTTTATAAACTACAATACCAATGTTGCATTCTACACGTGTTAAAACACGTGTGGATGTAACATCGATCCAAGTAGTTTCGTGTGGATGTAACATCGATCCAATGAGGCGGTTTCAGGTGGATGTAACATAAATCATTTTGTAATGTAAGTATGGATACGGGTGTTTTGGGTGTTTGCAGGGTGTTTGTGTTTGGGTGTTTGCACATTTGTGGAAAGAGCATGCATGTGAGTTTTCTACGGTGCGGCAAATGCGACTGAATATGGAACGAGGTAATAACAATTTATATGGAGTAAACCGCAAGATGGTATATTGTTTTCTAAGTAAACTTACAAAACACCCCCTTAAGCTATCTAACTATCTATAAAACAGGTCCCTGTTAAGTTACAAAACTAGTCCTTTAACTAACCAAACTTTTTATTTTTTATCCGGATGCAATTAGAACTCGTTCTATGGTCTTGCGACTTCTAATTTATTTTCCAAATCACCCTCTTTAACTATCGAAAAAACCACAATATTAGCCCCTGCTCGAAAATAGAACTCGCAAGATGGTCTTGCGACTTCTAAAATTTTCCAAATCACCCCCTTTAACTATCGAAAAAACTACAATTCAGCCCCTGGAAGAAAATAGAACTCGCAACATCATCTTGCAAGTTTATCTCCCTCTCTCCTACTAGGCAACCCCTTCTCTCCTCTCCCCTCCACATCAGCAGAAGTCGCAACATCATCTTGCAACTTCACCATTTTTGTAAACTTGGCACTAACACCCTCCATTTGCACAAAAAATATTTACTATACCACTAAAATGGCAAAAAAATCGAAACTTGATGGTGTCCCCAAATTTGATTTTTTCAATAAATTTAAAAAATGTTTTTTTGTGTAGGTATATAACTTAAATAAAAGGAAAAGTATATGATTAAGCAGAGGTTTGGATTATTTTTTATTATAGGAAAAAGTAGGTTTGCAATGATGTGGCTGTTTGGATTTTTAGACGGGTCTAACAAAAATTTGTGTTATTTTTATTTTGAAATTAATAAAGTTGGATAACATAAAAATTGAAACAAATTACAAACGATGGTTTTTGAAATAGTTGCCATTTATATATATATATATATATATATATATATATATATATATATATATATATATATATACTAGATTATACCCCGGGAACGTCCCGGGGTTGAAAAATCTAATATGACATATTAATTTTACATATGAAATAGAATGATGCGCTTTACAGTTACATGCATGAAAGCTTCGAGTAACAGCTAACATAAAACAATTAAAAATATATCTCCAATGTTAACGCCTAACCTTAAACAATGTATGACTCTAATATTAATATCTAACCTAAAACAATGTATTACTCCAATGCTAACGCGTGTTGAAAATAGAATTCATATTTACTGATTTGAACATAATTAGTGACTTGCCTATACATGATTAATGATTTACCTAGGGGCGGCAATTATTGACACGACCCGAAAACCGACCCGAACCCGACACGAAAAAAACAGATTTGGGTCAATTAACACGACCCGTTTAAAAATGGGTTGACCCGTTAACCTGTTTAAGTATTTAGAAAAAAAAATCTATTATATTTTTGTTGTTCTTTTTTCATTTTTATTTACATGGTTAGTTATAATTGTATTATTTTTGGCAGACTATATTATTTATTTGTTACACTTATATACTTATCATTAAACATTTTATTGAAAACCCGCTTACAACCCAACAACCCGCTTAGAACTCATGAACATGTATGACTCATTTAAAAATATGGGTTAAACGGGTCATCTTTGGGTTGACCCGTTTTTTATGTGGGTCGGGTTAGGGTTGTAATATTTGACACGAATAATAATATGGGTCGGGTTCGGGTTGCACATTTCAACCCATCAACCCGCCAACCCGCAACCCGTAAACCCGCCAACCCATCAACCAGACACGATTGACACCCCTAGATTTACCTGAACGCTTTGTGTTTTTTTTTCCTGTTTTAACAAAACCCAACAAAAAATAGTCGTTTTTTTCTCCGTTTTTTATATAGCACTATGGTACTCGTTGGAAAGATAATAAAACACTCGTTAATTTGGTGTAATTTTTTTCTTTAAAAAATCTCGTATATAAAAGATATTTACGTTTAAAAATTATGGGAGGAAGTATAAGAGAGAAAAATTTAATTTTGTTTTTAAATTATTTTTTTCCTAAAATATCTCAATACCACATGGGATGACACATAGCACACTCAATGAGGAGAATGCCTCTTTGAATGCCATGTCATTAATATGACTTTCTTTTATTATATGTATAGATTTTTTCGAACGGTGAATTACTTTATATATATAAAGAGTCAGCAAGAGGCTGAATACAAACACGGACCACCCATGAAGCCACAGCCTAGTGGTGGAGGTAGGGGGTTTACTCCTTTGGAGGTTCCCACCATGGAGTGCTCAGGTTCGAATCCTGCGCCGACCGAGCTTTGGCCTTGTATAGTCCTGGTTGAGAGCTGTTAAAAAAAAAACAAACACGGACCGAGACCCAACTACAAAAAGAAACAAGAAACCAACTACAAAGACATCAAAATATCGAACTGCAACCAATTGTCCCAAGAAGGAATCGGGATATTGGCACGGTGACGGATGCACAAAAATGCGTCTTCTTTAAGTTACGGTGACGAACTGCCATATTACTAATAATTAACCAGAAGGGTTCTAGGATTCATACACCCCGTGACATCATATTTAGGGTGTATGACATCACATTCTGAGTATGTGGCAGCTTCCTATTGGTGTGTAGTGTGGGCCAGGGTGTATGAATCCTAAGGTAGGGGGTGTATGAATCCACAACCCCTGGATTGGATTGTTTTAACTTTTAAGTATCCTAGAATAGTGATGATACGTCCCAGTCCCATCTGAAGAAGGAGAATTTAATACGTCTAGCTGTCCTCATTCCATTAAATATCCTCCCACCTACATTAGTCCACTTATTAGTTACATGTCCCTTTCCTTTTCCATGATGTTTTGTTTTTACATTCTCTTCTATTCCTACCATATAATAATAATATCAAAAACAAAAAAATATCAACACAACACCATGGATTACTCACCAACCGTTCCCGATCCGCATTCATTTCACTTGTTGAATATGATTGACACCAATACCATATATTATTATTATTATTCACACTCTATGGCTTATTCACATCACTAACACTAAACCTTTCTTTTCTTTTCGTTTCGTTACGTTTCTTGATCATAGTATGGGTCCTAAAGATGAAGACGAGACGCCCCCGCCTCCACTCGACCAATCTAAGAAGCTTGGTATGTACTTTGTTGAATCCGACAACAGGCGTAGCTCCCCGTTTGCGGGAGGCTATACCGCCTATGGTACCACGCCCGTTAACATCCGTGGCAAGCCTATTACTGATCTTTCCAAAACTGGAGGCTGGCTTGCTGCCTTTTTTATCTTTGGTAACAACTTTTTAACTTATTTTTTCTTTTATTTGTTATACACTTATACAGTTATACCCCCTTACCTTCCTAGCTATTAAGTTTATTATTGTTAAGTATGCAGGGAATGAGATGGCCGAACGAATGGCTTATTTTGGCCTGTCGGTTAACATGGTAGCATTTATGTTCTACGTCATGCATCGCCCTTTCGCGGCTTCAGCAAACGCTATCAACTACTTTCTTGGAATTTCGCAGGCGTCTTCTGTTATTGGCGGTTTTCTAGCCGATGCTTATCTCGGCCGATACTGGACTATTGCTATATTCACTACCATATATCTTGTGGTCAGTCAGTCACTCTTCTAAATCACTTTATGTTTTTGTTTCGAGTCATGTAATTAAAATCTATCTTGTACTGTATTGTACTGTATTGTATTGTAAAGGGTTTGACAGGAATAACACTATGCGCAACATTGAATGCGCTAGTGCCAAATCAAGAGGAATGCAACCAGCTATCTCTGTTATTAGGCAACTGCGAGCCTGCAAAACCATGGCAGATGGCGTATTTGTATACCGTTTTGTATGTGACCGGGTTTGGAGCAGCGGGTATCAGGCCTTGCGTCTCTTCTTTTGGAGCGGACCAGTTTGACGAGCGGAGTAGAGATTACACTACCAACCTGGACAAATTCTTCAACTTCTTCTATCTGTCTGTAACTCTAGGGGCCATTATCACATTTACCGCTGTAGTCTATATTCAAATGGAGCTTGGGTGGGGTTTTGCTTTTGGTGCTCTGGCTGTAGCCATGGCCATCTCTAACTTGGTCTTCTTCGTTGGCACTCCTTTATATAGACACAGGTTGCCTGGAGGAAGCCCTCTCACCCGTGTTGCGCAAGTCCTTGTTGCTGCTTTCCGCAAGCGTAACGCATCCTTTGACAGTAGTGAGTATGTTGGATTGTATGAGCTTCAGGGGAAAAGATGTGCTATTAAAGGGAGTGCTAAAATACCTCATACAGATGATTTTAGGTAAATAGATGTGAATTGCTTTCGATGTATGATTTATTTAAGGGTTATTGGATTATAATAATCCAAACTTTCAGGAATTGGCCGGCATTAATCGAACTTAAGAATTTCCCCCTACCAGTCCTAACTTTCACCATATTTTCCTCCATCGAGCCTTCCGTTAACTTTTCTTAACTCGGTTAGTTTGTGCTGACGTGGCAGCTGACTAGGCATGATGACGTGGACCCTGTGCTGACGTGGCAGCTGACATGGCACGATGTGGCACGCCAAGTCAGCAGCCACGCCAGCACAAGTTCCACGTCACCGTGCCTAGTCAGCAGCCACATCAGCACAAACTAACTGAGTTAAGAAAAGTTAACGGAAGGCTCGATGGAGGAAAATATGGTGAAAGTTGGGACTGGTAGGGGGAAATTCTTAAGTTCGGATTAATGCCGGCCAATTCCTGAAAGTTTGGATTATTATAATCCAATAACGCTTTATTTAATTATGCTGAATGATGCTGTATTACAGATTTTTGGACAAAGCGGCCCTGAGACTGGCGGACGACGAAACAAACATGAGTCCCTGGCATCTTTGCACTGTTACTCAAGTGGAAGAAGTTAAGATCTTGTTGAAGCTGATTCCAATTCCAACGTGTACCATAATGCTAAGTGTCGTCTTAACAGAGTATCTGACGCTTTCAGTACAACAAGCATACACACTCAACACTCATATCGGCCGCCTAAAACTTCCAGTAACATGTATGCCTGTTTTTCCAGGCCTCAGCATATTTCTTTTACTGTCTCTCTACTACGCTATCTTTGTCCCTCTATCAAGACGCATCACACATCATCCACGTGGGGCGTCTCAGCTTCAGAGGGTTGGCCTGGGGCTAGCCATTTCAATCATCTCTGTGGGGTGGGCAGGGTTTTTTGAAAGATACCGAAGGAATTATGCGATAAGAGAAGGGTACGAGGTGAGCTTTCTGAGTCCAATGCCTGGTCTCAGCGCGTACTGGCTATTGATCCAGTATTGTCTCATTGGGTTGGCTGAGGTGTTTTGCATTGTAGGCTTATTGGAATTTTTATACGAGGAGGCTCCAGATGCTATGAAAAGTATAGGTTCGGCTTATGCTGCTGTAGCTGGTGGTTTGGGCTGCTTTTTTGCCACAATCTTGAACAACATTGTCACCTCCATAACCGGGAATGAAGAGAAACGACGAAATTCTTGGCTGTCCCAGAACATAAACACAGGACGGTTCGATTACTTCTATTGGCTGCTTACGGTTCTCAGTGTTATCAATTTTTGTGTGTTTCTATACGCTGCGCGCAGGTATAAGTACAGGCATGGAGCGTCCACACAATTAAGTAGCAAGTAAATTAATACGTTTCAGAAATACGAGAGAACACAGATAAAGTTGTATATTACGCGATGGATGATTTTGAACAAGTGAGAGACCATGATATGATACTTCCCTCTGTTATGAACATCACTCATATTTTTCTATGTATGTGTCTACTGTTATATGGAGATTTGCATCTTCTTAGAAGAAGAAATATCACCAATATGATTTGTAATCCAGTTTTTGTTTTATAACTCAAATATTACAATAAACTAAATTTTAGTATAGCATTGTGATCTGCCTGCAAACCAAAAAATAAATATCAAATTAGTGATGTCCCTTAAATACTTATAGACATATATATAGAGACACTCATGCTTAGATGACATATATGCTGCATAATCGTTGAAATGTTTTTCATTTTTGTTGTTTCCATGTTTATTCAAATTGTATGTGGACAGTGCGTCTATCCCGGATTATTTTGAAATTGTCGATTATTTATATACATCCATATCGAAGTCTAAAGAAAGGAAATACCATTTTGGCTGGCTAATTATCTATCAAAGAAAATCCTATAGATCTCATTTACCAATGATGAAATTTCGATTCTATGAATCTTTCAATGATGGAATTTCGATTCTATGAATCTTTGACTGAAATCTATGAGATAAGTTAAATAAAAACTGGTTTTTTTAAAGGTAAATTTCATCCAAACACAACCACCACAAACAGTCACCAAAACGGGGACCATCGAGCCAAACGAATTACATCGAAAGGTCAATCAAAAACATATGAGAAAATAAAAGGCCTAATTAAACTAGATAACTAGAGGAAATCAGGTACGTAGAACCTCTACAATTTAGTACTCGATAAATTAGTAACCTGGATAAAATTAATAATTTGTCCGACCCCAACTTGGGACAAGTACAAAATTGTACCCTGATCGATAAAATAATAAAATAATATTTTTTTTTGAAATCCCAATGTAAATATATCGGTTTCAGCGAAACTATAAATTAGTAATTACTAAAATATTCCAAAATTGTAGAATTATCTAGTAAAAAATGAATCTATAGTTACTTGTTTTTTGTGAACTTCAAATATATATTGAGTTCATCTGCAAATCTCCCTATTGCATTTAAGAGTTAAGGCATTGTATTCTCGTATTGCAACAAAAAGTTGTGAGGAGTTATTGCCACTTGCAATGCTTCTTCCGATTGACCGGTTCCCCCGGTACCGAATCATCAACTGGATTTTAAACGGTATCCGTCATAATTTCTTCAATGCTTTGAACCTCGTAACATTCATTATTTTCACCTAGATAATCCAACAACTCATTCACATCCATTTTGTGCTGATAATGTATTCCCGTAATCAAGTTCTTAAGCTCACGAATGTCTTCTCCAGAATTTACATCATTTAAATCATTTGAGCCGGTTGGATTAGCTGAACGACGTTTACAGTGTCGAAAGCAATTTGCGATGGACTCTTGTTTTACATTTCTCCAAGCCGAGACGGCCAAATTGATGGCATCTAGAACATTAATCTTTTCTGGGGAAGAAATGTCCAACCCATAACCTTCCAAAATACGATAAAACCTTTTACGATAGTACATTTTAGGGAAAATGGATTTAATTACTCCCAACTATCACTCGTTGGCGGATAGCACTCCCAACTATCACTTTGGCGGATAGCATTCCCAACTTTCAACTTGTTGGATTTTATCACCCCCAAACTAACTGAGGTCTAACCCAGTTAGTGTTTGTGGCCAAAATGTAAAAAACTAAACTTAAGGGACCATTTTGAAACTTATTATTATTATTATTATTATTATTATTATTATTATTATTATTATTATTATTATTATCTATATCTATATATATTAACAGAGAGAGAGAGAAGGAGTTCAGAGAGGGAGAGAGTTCAGAGAGAGAGAGAGGCGGAGAGAGAGAGACTCACCACCACCATCTGCCGCCACCCC
Organism: Ambrosia artemisiifolia; assembly: GCA_032199755.1. Classification (NCBI taxonomy): domain Eukaryota; kingdom Viridiplantae; phylum Streptophyta; class Magnoliopsida; order Asterales; family Asteraceae; genus Ambrosia; species Ambrosia artemisiifolia. The sequence goes on from CM063519.1 coordinate 62,984,464, forward strand.
CACCACCACCCCGCCACCACCACCACCACCACCATCTGCCATCAGCCTCAGCCCACCACCACCTTTCACCAACCTTTAACCTAATCTTCTTCTTCTTCTTCCATCAGCCACTCACCACCACCCTTCACCTCCACCACTGACCGACCACCACCGCCCTGCACCACCATCGCCTGCACCAATCCATCCCCACCCAAACCCAACTCAGAACCAAACGATAACAATAAACCTTCTCTCTCTAACGATCCACAGGTCCGTCTAGCCCTCCACCACCCAAATCAAAACCCAATCGACCACCACCCACCACACCTTCCACCACACCGGCCCTAGCCCTAACCCTAACCCCCATTCCAAAACCCTTCTTAATCGCCGTAACCCTAACCCTAACCCCCAAATTATACTTGATGAAGAAGAAGAAGAACAATCTACATCACTTGAGGGTTTCGATTGGAGGGGTGCAGCTTGGGGTGGTCCAGGGTTTCGATTGGAGGGGTGCAGCTTGGGGTGGTCCAGGGTGACGTTGGGGGAAACGATGGTTGTGGGGGTGACGAGGGAGGGGTGCAGCTTGGGTGGTCTGAAGAAGAAGAATGAGGGGTGGGGGGTGATGGTGGTGGTGGTGGAGGGTGAAGGGTGGTGTTGGTGAAGGGTGGTGGTGGTGGAGGGTGGTGGTGGAGATGGCTGGTCAGCTAGTGTGCAGAAGAAGAAGACGAAGGGGGGGGGGGGGGGTGGGGTGGGGTTGGGATTTATAATAATAATATAAAATTTTCAAAAAAGTCCTTTAAGTTTCGTTTTTTATATTTTGGCCACGTAAACTTTCCCTTAAGTTTAGTTTTTTACATTTTGGCCACAAACACTAACTGGGTTAGACCTCAGTTAGTTTGTGGGTGATAAAATCCAACAAGTTGAAAGTTGGGAGTGCTAATGGCCAAAGTGATAGTTGGGAGTATTATCCGCCAACAGGCGATAGTTGGGAGTAATTAAATCCATTTTCCCTACATTTTAAAGGCTCTAATTATCCCAACATCACATGGTTGAATTTTTGAAGTCATGTTTGGCGGTAGAAAAAACAATTCAAATTTTTACAGTGTCGAAAGCAATTTGCTATGGTTGAATTTATCATTAGACATTTTATGGTGATCAATCCAGATCTATGTACATTAAACTTGACTAGTATATTAATGTGTGAATGTACATGTGGTCCTTGTCTCTGTTTTATTCAAATAGGTAAAGTGAACGGACATGGAAATTTTGAAGGTCTATGCATTAATTGAGAGTTGCTAATGAATATAAGCCAACTCTTTAAATTAATAATTTATTAATTTATCGATATAATAATGCCTCGCTAAATTAATAAAATATCATGGGTCCGACATTATTAATTTATAGAGGTTTTACTGTATCATATTCCCGAGGAGCATGTGGTCAGTATTACACGTTTCGTTTGATTATTTAATTAAACAAAATATTAATCTCTCTCTCTCTCTCTCTCTCTCTCTCTATATATATATATATATATATATAATGGGAAGAGATAACGTACAAAGTTTCTTAACTTAAGAAGCGTAAGAAGCAATCTCAGCCATTAGATTAACAAGATGTCTGGATGCAGATTAAAAACCCTAATCATACTTGGGTTAGACTAACCAAGGGTAAATTATGAAAAATCATCTATTTTTTTTTCAAATCGTAACAACAAAAATCAATCGAAACAAAATTTTTCAACACTTGAAAATCGTTTAAACCAATCTGAATGATTACACAATCAAAATAACAAAAAAAATCCATTATAATGAACGAAAATGAAAAAAATTATAAAAACAGATATTTACACTGGAAAGATTTAATCATACGAAAAACCATACAAATTAGGAATAAACACTCGTAATAGTTGTCAAATACTTTCGATTTTGTTTCAATAAGTATGATTAAACATAAAAATTAGGTTAAAAAAGTTGCAGAGGAAGAAGATGAAGTTGGTGAAAACAGAGACTTTTAAACGCACTAACAAATTTTAAACGCAATCATTGTATAAAATTTAAACGCACTTATCAAATTTAAACGCACTCATTAAAAAGTTTGGAAGCACTCATTGAAAATTTAGAAACACTCATTAAAAAGTTTTGAAGCACTCACTGAACATTTAGAAGCACTCATTAAAAAGTTTGGAAACACTCATTGAAAATTTAGAAGCACTCGTTAAAAAGTTTGGAAGCATCCACTGAACATTTAGAAGCACTCATTAAAAAGTTTGGAATCACTCATTGAAAATTTAGAAGCACTCATTAGAAAGTTTAGAAGCACTCACTGAACACTTAGAAGCACTCATTAAAAAGTTTGGAAGCACTCGTTGAAAATTTAGAAGCATTCATTAGAAAGTTTTGAACATTTAGAAGCACTCATTAAAAAGTTTGGAAGCACTCATTGAACATTTAGAAGCACTCATTAAAAAGTTTGGAAGCACTCATTGAAAATTTAGAAGCACTCATTAGAAAAGTTTAGAAACACTCACTGAACATTTAGAAGCACTCATTAAAAAGTTTGGAAGCACTCGTTGAAAATTTAGAAGCATTCATTAGAAAGTTTTGAACATTTAAAAGCACTCATTAAAAAGTTTGGAAGCACTCATTGAAAATTTAGAAGCACTCATTAGAAAGTTTAGAAGCACTCATTGAAAATATGGACGCACTCATTAAAATGTTTGGACGCACTCATTGAAAATTTGGAAGCACTCATTGAAATTTTGGACGCACTCATCGAAATTTTGGACGCACTCGTAAAAAAATTTAAACAAACCTTTGAAGCTTTTATACTTGTACTCTGCCTCTCCTCTGTTTCCTAATCATAACCATTGGTTCATGAAACGAGCCTACGATACCAGCCCATTAAGTTGTTTGAATTTACACAACCTCATCCACGTCTTGTAGTGTACATGGATTTAAAACGTGACACGTGTGCAAGTTTGTTTCTAAGGGGCATGTTTTATTCACTAGGATTTAGGTTTTGGTGGTCACATATTTTACTTCCAGGCCGAATGGGACCAACAGAGCTCGTTCCACATTTTCAAGCTTCATTTGGTTATACGGGAAAAGGAGGCAGCTGCTTATTTTGTGTTTGACTATGAGTTTGCAGCAAGGTCAAAGCCCTCTGAAGAGTTTGTGAGCAAATTTAAAGGGAAATATGCATGTACGGACTTTTATAAATGGAATGGAATGAAACGATGTATTGTTATTGAATTTAGGGTTTTGTTCGTGTGGCATCTCGTGGTGGTCAGATCTCGATCGATGCTTCAAAGGAGGAGGAGATATAGCAGCTGTACCCTTTTACCCTTTTAGTCAATCAGGATTAGGTTAGTTGGGTTAACTAGGGTTTACACATGTCAAGCTGTGGTGGCTTTTTACACTTCTTATGTTAAGGTTCTTTGTACCGTATACTTTCTCTGTATATAATAAACCAAAGCCATTTTAATGACATGACACTTAAAGAAGCATTATCCCCTTTGAGTGTGCCATGTGTCATCCTATGTGGCATTGAGATATTTTAGGGAAAAAAAATTAAAAACAAAATTGGACTTTTCTCTCTCATTTTTCCTCCCATAATTTTTAAACGTTAATATCTTTTATATACGAGATTTTTTAAAGAAAAAAATCACACCAAATTAACGAGCGTTTTATTATCTTTCCAACGAGTACCAAAGTGCTATATAAAAAACAGAGAAAAAAAAACGACTGTTTTTTGTGGGATTTTGTTCATACAGGAAAAAAACACAAAGTGTTCAAGTAAATCATTAATCATGTATAGACAAGTCACTAATAGGGATGAGCATATTGTACCGAATACCGAACCGATACCAATCCCGTACCGATATCGTACCGAACCGAGGGTGTTCGGTATCGGTATTCACATTTAGAGGCATTCTATTTCGGTATTTTCGGTATTGGTACGGGATCGGTATGGTATCGGTATTTTAAGGTAAAATACCGATACCATACCGGTACCGTACCGTATGTTTTCGGTATCGGTATTAGGTTTTGGGAGTTTTCGGAATCGGTATTTTCGGGATCGGTATCGGTCGGTACCGATACCGTCCCGAGCTCATCCCTAGTCACTAATTATGTTCAAATTAGTAAATATGAATTCTATTTTCAACATGCGTTGGCATTGGAGTTATACATTGTTTTAGGTTAGATATTAATATTAGAGTTATACATTGTTTAAGATAGGCGTTAACATTGGAGATACATTTTTAATTGTTTTAGGTTAGGTGCTACCTGAAGCTTTCCTGCATGTAACTGTAAAGCGCATCATTCTATTTCATATGTAAAATTAATATGTCATATTAGATTTCTCAACCTTGGAACATTCCCGGGGTATAATCTAGTTATAATATACATTAAAATGTAAAACTAAGCTTTGGTTTGATTATGAAAACGTTTGAAAATAGCAAAGAAACTTTAGTTTATTTAAAGAAATATGGAAAAAAGAACAATCCACTATGGAATTCGGGTTTTAGTAAAATAACAATTAGCCTTGTTCAACCTAGTGGGATGAAAAAGAACGATCCACTCCGGAAATCGGTTTTTAGCAAAATAACAATTTCAGCCTAATGGAAAGAATGACATCAACTAGGGATGAGCTCGGGACGGTATCGGTACCGAACCAATACCGATTCCGAAAATACCGATACCGAAAAGTCCAAAATACCAATACCGATACCGAACACATATGGTACGGTATCGGTTCGGTACCGGTATGGTATCGGTATTTTACCTTAAAATACCGATACCATACCGATCCCGTACCGATACCGATAATACCGAAACCGAAAATCCATAAATATGGGTACCAATACCGATCCCGAACCCCTCGGTTCGGTACGATATCGGGATCGGGACGGGACGGGATCGGTATTCGGCCTTCTATGCTCATCCCTAATTGACATCCAATCAATGTTTCAATACAGCCAAATCATTATCCTATATATTAAATAATACGAATGTTCATGAACAGTAGAAAGACAATGTTGCGACCCCACTTGTTGATTATGTCCCTACTATTTTTTTTAACGACAATCACTTCATATATAAAGAGTCAGCAAGGGGCTGAGAGACAAACAACAACAAAAAAACAACAAACACAAGAGACACCTAAGACCTACAGACTTCCAGACACGTCAAAATCCACCCAAGCCTCCCATGAAGGATTCGAGATCGATGACCGATTGCACACCCAGACATAAGCGTCTTCCTTGATGCCAAGGTTGCAAAAGGCGCTAGGCAGGCGGTGAGTTCCAGCCTAGGGACTAGTCGGGACTAGGCGGAATTAGGCGTTTTGGTATTTTATACGTATTATATATATATATATATATACACAAATTTAGGTGGTTTTTGAAAATATGTTAAGATATATACACATAATACTAAAAAATACCTAGAAATACTTAGAAATTTAATTAAAAAAAATAAAAAATACCACCGCCTAGGACCGCCTAGGCCCGCCTAGGCCCCGCTTAACTGCCGCCTAAAGTCCAAAACGCCCAGGAATCCGACCAGGGCTAAATTCCTAGTTTTTGTTCCGCCTAGCGCCTAGGCGGCCGCCTAGGCCGCCTTCTGCAACACTACTTGATGCCGTCCACAATGTCCTAAATAGGGATAATTTTTTTCTCAAACACCATGGCATTCCTCGCAAGCCAATTTCTCCAAACCGTTGCGCACACGACCAAAAAAACCAGCTGTTTCCATTTCTTGCATCCAGGACTGTCCTCGATTATTCATAGATTATTTGCTCCAACAGGGGAAGGGATACGGACCCAAACAAAAACAGCCCACCATATTGATCTAGCTACCAAACAGTTAAGAAAGAGATGATTCGGATCTTCAGTCCCGCAACAATTTTTCCTTGGGCCGCTCTCCACAGAAGAACATTACATTTAGGGGGGGGGGGGGGGGGGCATGATTCCTATCTAACATTAGCAGCATCCACAAACGCGTCTTTTGAGGTTTCAATCTCCAGTCTAACATGCTTCACCGAAAAATCGATCCCATCATCATTCTCCCAGTGCCAAATATCCTTGTCATTATTCAGATTGTATTGCCCCAATAACTTCAACAACTCCCTATATCTAGTCCACTCATCACTACTAAGTGCACCATTCTTCGATTTGACGGCCCACTAGGCTCGGGGAACGGACTCGCACAAACAGGAGGCAACCGTACCATTCTTCTCAGCAACATTTCGAAACAATTCTGGGAAACTCTCACACAACGGAGTATTGGACAGCCAAGGATCTTTCCGAAACTCCCATCCCCGACCTTGACATTAAGCTTGTCGTTCATACGAATCCCAAGTTTAAACAGTGCATGCTCAGCCCTACTGACATCCTTCCAGACCCCCGGAACACATTTCTTAACCGAAATGAGAGTTTTACATGAATCCGAAACATGAATAGACGAAATCACCTTGGCCCACAGCTGGTTCGGGTCATGTCTAAACCGCCACCACCATTTGGAAAGCATCGCCAAATTGAAATCCTCAATGCTTCCAATACCGAGACCCCGTTCTTCTTAGACTTCACTATTCTTTCACTTGTGGGCCTAATCTATAAATTCTCATATCAAAAGCCCATATAATTCATATAATTTGAAGTTAAAGCCCAAAAGTCAAATTAATCCAATATCACTAATCCAACTAGCATCCAATGAAAACATGTTCTACTTTCAACTTAGGTTCTTATTTTTTCTCATAACTATTTTAGTTCAAAACTCAACTGGGTTGTCATAATGCATAAATAAAATTTTATAATTAGTGTTACATTTCAATCTTATATTTAGTTTGCATTATTTAGCTCTATCTTTCATAGTGCACAAAATATAAAAGCCGATTAAAGTACAATGCATTTATAATATAATCAATATAAAATGAGCTGTCTCTAAAATGCACCGATCAATTCCAAATGAAACTTGAAAACGATCGTTCTAATTCTCTAAGAATGAGGGGCAAGGGATTTGACCTTGAAAGATCCATTATACTTATTATAAGATCGTGTCTGGATCGAAATCATGAGAAGTGCTCTTTGACAGGGGCGAAGTATATATGGGGCCAGGGGTGGCCCTGGCCCTCCCTGTTTTTTGGCGCAGTAGTGGAAATTTGCGATTTTCATAGGTAAATTGAGTCCGGGTTGAGTCCGGCCCCCGCCGATTTTCCACTACCGATCGAAAAAAATTGAGTTCGGCCCCCGCCGATTCCGAAACCAAGCTTCGCCACTGCTGCCACTGCTCTTTGATCATTTCTACCAATTTAAAGCCCCTAGTTATTTTAGTGCACAAAGAAATACATTTACATAGTCTCTATTATGAATTCTTTGTGTACCTTACCTTGTGTTCTCAAGTTGATTTCATGAGAGGAGAAATATTTGGAAGAAAGTAGATAATAATGGTGTTCCAGCTGATTTTTTTAATGGATAGAAAGGGGGACGGGTGGAGTTTGGGGTTAAATTCCCTCCATCCAAATGAAAATAAATGGAAGGAAAAAAAAAGAAGAGGAGACGAAAGAAATGAAAGGAAAAAAAGAGAAGGGAGTCTTTCTCTTCTCTTATTTATTTAAGTAAATTTGAGAATAAATTGTTTAGAGTCGATATCACAAATTCTCATCTATATTTTTTTTCCAATTGACATTTGTACCATAACAGAAATATCCATTTAGAAAAAATATGGTATAAGTGGCTTCCGTCAAAAAATTCTTATGTCTCCAAAAAATGTAAGCTATTCATATATAATCTACTCCAACAAAATGACATATGAAATAGAACGCTAAGAAGAGATACAAATAAATTCTTTTATTGGTTCTTCATAAGGAATGACTTATTTTATTTGACTGATGAGGCCAACAAACAATTAGGGATGACAACGGGTCGGGTATGGCTAATACCATACCCATTCCCGATTATAAAATCTCATACCATACCCGTCCTATTACCTGTCGGGTATTTGTCGGGTAGTACCCGCTGGTATTTGCATGTATATATATTTTTATTTTCTTTTATAGTCTTATGTTTTAAAAAATCTAGAATATATGAAATTGTAATAAGTAACATATATATCATCGTCACAATAATAATCTTTGAAATGTTTAAAATGTAAATATATATTATAGTATGAATTTTGAAAACTATTTTTATATTTCATAACATATAAATATAAATAATAATGTTATTTGAACATATATTTTAGACGAAAAGTTTTTTTTTTCAAATAATGAATCTATTAGAATGAAACATTACTAAAAAATAGTTAAGAAAAGATATATATAAAAGTTAAAAGTCTTCAAGTATATATTTCGGGTAAAAAGGTATTTAGTTTCGGGCAATCGAGTCGGGTATCACATAATATCATACCCGTCCCATACCCACGGAATATTTTTTTATCAATACCAAACCCGTCCCATACCCGTCAGGTATCGGGTATACCCATCCTAAATGCTTTGGGTTTCGGGTATACCCGTCAGGCTCGAGTTTTTTTGCCATCCCTACAAACAATTATTTATATTAGTAATGCTTCATAATTGAAAAAAAAAGTACCGTGGAAATACATGCAACAGGTCTATTTGGAAGTCTAGTTAATTGTCACACCCTCAAATTCCACGTGCGGAGTTTTACCGCGAAGCGCGTGACATATCAAGATCTAAGTCAACAGCCACAACAGACGACCACTATATGATAAGAAAACATGTAAGAAAAGACTTCGAATAACAAATCTTATACCACAACAGAAGCATTCAAGTAACTTGACATTACATAACTAACACAGGTTTACAATTGTTTTCAAAAAGTAACCGAAATCATTTTTATGTAAACGTGATGCAGTGCGGCCCACAGTGCGTCCTACTCCTGCTGCTACCTTACCAACCTGAGAGAATATGCTAAAACCGGTCGACATATTATGCTGGTGAGTCCACAGGTTTTGTATCAAAATTATTTAGAAAACTGGATTCGCATTTAATACTCATTATTTTAAAATGTCCCGAAATCAATGTTGGTAATTCACACTATTGTTTGTATCACTGTTCGGTTTACTGTTCGCATCATGTTTGTCTCAGATAGGTTGTTCAACACGCAAGTAATATAATAGTACAACGCAATCCTCGTAGTTTAGTAAATCTTAGCATGTTTCTCCCCCAATGGAAAACACAGTAAAAAGGGGTCGTGGAACTCACCTTGGGCTACGTCATCTAGTATTTATAAACCAACCGTGTGATGATAGTTCCAAATTCCGGAAACTTATCATAAGAAGTTTATAAGTGTTTGACCGATGATACGTTTGTTTAGTAACCCTTGATTGTCCAAAACCATGACTTTGTACGTTTGAAAAAGTGCTTGATGTTTACCACGACCCCACAAGACCCAACATCCCGTTGGTCACCCATATGTAAGTTTATAAATCATGAAAATGTTTCCAGGTAATCGATCTTGCAATACATGTGAAATGATATGATTTTGTCCATGGCGAATATGCTATGAGCAAAGATAGATAACGATGTGACACCCGGCAAACCTTGGTTAATACTTTATCAAACATACAAGTCTACATTAGCAAAACATTCATAAAACATACTTAACGAGGCTATTTAGTCAATTCGATGATTTGGGGAATCATCGGTTGTCAATTCAATGATTCGTTTGAGAATGTTAGAAGGATCTAGGATGTGATATGATGAATTGATGATTGAAACTTGTTAGGGTTTATGTTAGAATGATTGTACAATAGCATGATGATCATTGGAATGTGTTTGTGTGATGAATCTGATTATTTGCCATTTAGGGTAACATTGATGTGACTTACCCATAATATTATCCATTTTGGCAAATACTTGCAATTAACATGATAAACTGATGATAATTGGGGGATTATTGATAGGGTTGGGTTGTTTGATGATTGGGGGTGTTACAACATAATTCGGATCTGATTTGGAGGGTTTCGTTCATAAAATGGCCATCAGCCTGCAGAGCAAGCAACTATGAATCATAGTCGCCTGGTTAGGGGCGACTAGCTTTCATAGTCGCATGTCTGAAAAGCTACTCGTGTGGTTTTAAGGCGAGTATCTTTCATAATCGCCTGTTTTGATGCTAGTCGTGTGTTTTAGTAGCCAGTCGTGTGTTTTGATGTCAGAAGTGCGTTTTGGAACCTCATAAAATGTTGACACCTAGTAACATATTGTAAACCCCGTGGCATGTCTATAAACCTCGTATCATGCATTATGACCCATACGTGCATTACATGAACTATATGTTAGGTTAGGTGAAATGTTATTCGTATAAGATGCATGTCTACACATGATTGCTTGCAAACTTGCACTTAACTATTAAACGGGTATATCGGGTCACCAACGTCGGGATGTCCGGTCTTGTCGTGTGAGGTCATGTCAAACATTAAACGCTTTTGCAAACATACAAAGTCAAGATCTTGGACAACTAAGGGTTATTAGACAAACGTATCATCGGTTAAACACGTGTAGGCTATCTATGGTAGGTTTCCAGTAGTCGGGACAACTATAACACGCCTGTTTATTACATACTTGAAGACGCAACCTAAGGTGAGTTTCACGACCCCACTTTTACTCCTTTTACTTTCGGGGGAGAAACATGCTACAACACTCTAAACTTTTGGATTATATAAACACTATCACATCACTTGTGCACCGGCAATCCTTACAATTATTCAAACCATTTAACGAGTATGTTAACAGGCAAACCAAGGGCAAACTGTATGGCAAACCATGGGATACCCGCAGCAGTCGGAATACTTGAGTAATGAGTAAAACGTCCAATTGGTTTCTTTTCTTCATAATAGTGTGTTATGCGAATCCGGTTTTTCTAAAAGTTGTACAACGTCAAAACCTATGAACTCACCAGCATTTTATGTTGACATATTTTAACATGTTCTCTCAGGTCGCTAAGGTAGCAGGATCAAATTAGGAGCACGGAGTCACACGACATCTCATGCATGTCTTTTGAATGTTATTATGAACCGTCTCATTGTTATTGTTGTACTTGGATTGTAAAACTTGATTTTGTTTCCGCTAAACTTTTGAAACATGGTGTTGTTTATACGTTATTTTATTCATATAGAGGTTATTTATTGTGACTGTTGAGTTGGATTCTGGTGTGTCATGAACCTCGCGGTAAAACCTTGCACGTGAAATTTGAGGGTGTGACAAACAAAGATGCACAACAACGAACATAGCTACTAAACGAACTTAGTCTTTCAACGAAGATAGCTGTTGGGCGAAGATGAGTGCCAAGCGAAGATAAGCCATATTCATTTGCCTCATGTTCGCTTGTAAGTGTTGGGTATCTTCACTTATACAGAATCCGGTCTAAGCTATGTTTTCAAGCATTACAGGTCCGATTTAAAGCATGCACCCTATTTCTATGGTGTTATTAGACTAACATATTACTTTGACTTGCCAATCGATTGATTTCATGCATAGAACAAATACTTTCCCAAAGTGGCATATTATGAGGATGTCACATCAGTGTACATGTAATTGTTTCCATAAATGGCAAATTTCTCAATTAGACATGTTCCCACATTTATTATGTCGTCAAATGTCACTACAACAAAAATGGATTTTAAGGACCTTTTGTGTGGGACACTTGTAAAATAGGGTCCTAAAAACTATTTAATAGGACGAATGAACTTTTGGGGTCCTTTTATAATATACACTACTAAACCGGTGTCCTAAAAAGTTATTTAATAGGATGGATGATTCTTCGGGGTCCTATTATCATATAACTTAATAAGACACTTAAATGTAGATCCTAATAAAGTAATTTATAAGACATTTAGTTGTTGGTGTCCCATTTTGTGGTAATGTAATACGACACTTGATCAACGGGGGTACTATTATAATATAACTTAATACGACACTTTATAGTTAAGTCATAAATGTTCGATGTTATAGGACCCTTCTGGTCGAAGTCATATTAGAACATAACTTAATAGTACACTTGACACATGGATCTTATACCTTTAACCATTATATGACGCTTAATCATTGTGGTGTTATTATAATACACCATAATAGGACGCATGATATTTGAGTCATAAAACATCCGTTTATAGGTTAAGGCTGAACCATTAAGAGTTGGAATGTAGCTGAACCATTAAGCATTGAACTAGGCTGAACCTTAATAAGGCTCTCCTACCAATATGGGACAAGAAAGCTAACCATTCAGAGGTCCAACTTAATGATTCAGCATTTAATCAAGCAAACACCACCTGATCTTGATATTGTATGTGCCCACTACACGTTTTATAGACAATGCTTATAATCTCTCTCTCTCTCTCTCTCTATATATATATATATATATATATATTTTAATAGAAAAAGCATAATCTTATATTTTATTTTTAATTTATGTTTATACTTAAATTCTTTATTTTTAATCATATTCAAGTCCACCTCCCGCGTTTTAATTCGTTGGTTCCAAACCAAAAAGTCAAAAAAAAAAAAACCCGCCTCAGGCCTTTTCCCCTATATTTTCAATTTTTCATTTTCCCGCCTAATCACAAATTTTAATCCTAATTTCATTCCCTAATTGTATCATCCTTCCCTCTCACACTTCTATTCTATCTACCGCTCACTTTCTCTCAAATCTTATTTAATAAAGATTGTAAAGTTATACCGATTTAGGCGACCAGAAAAGAGAGCAACTATGATTTATGTAAACACGTTGTTTATTTTGGTCAAATAGAGTTCAATCGTAAGTAATTCTGATCCTGTTTTGCTTCCAATTTATCGATCTAAGATGTTAGGACATGTCACTGGTTGAATTTCAAAGGTTACTTAAAGAGTACCGGAATCACGATCATCAACCGGCTCTAAGAAAGGGCTAACGGTATATAGACAAATAAAATTGGGTGATGAATTTGATGAAACGTAACCTACTATTGTGTTGAAGAATTGTTATTATTTTTCCTTTTGCTATCGTGTGTTGTAAACGAAGGAAAGGGCCATACAAAATTGACTTTTATCCCAATAAATCAAAAGTTAGTTTGTTTCTCTGTTACTTTGGCCGATCTATCACTAAAAAGTTGTGTTTTCAATTTTTTTTTTCAGTAGACGATGAAACTGCAGTTAGGACATTATCTTTGGTGGTGGTTTCAGGAGAAGCTACAGTGGCTAACGTGAGGTAAACGACTAATCTGATGACTATAAACAGTGGCGATGGTGAGTGAAACAAAAGTATCTGGTGCGGTTATGAATCGGATGATTTTTGGCATAATTGACTCAGAGAAAATAGAAATGGCCCAAACCCGGTTACAGGCCAAACAAACCTAATCATATTCTATTGATGGGTTCAAACGGGTTCACAGACCGAATACACGAGAAGGTATAAACAACGCACATTGAACTCTTTGAACATGATAATATATTTTGGGATGATTATACATTATTTATTTATACCATATGTATTGTGACCCGTAGCAATATAGATGCTTTTGATACATTATTTATTTATACTGTATGTGTTGTAATCCATAGCAATATAGATGCATAGAATGTTATGTGGCTACCACTTATGTAGCTCTTAGGAGTTTATGTTAACCATATAACAATGTTATTTAGACGTTTTAACATGAACCATTGTTAGTTTGCAACTGTTTTCACTATTTGAATTAGTGTTAAATCCATACTTGAATTTACAATTTACCATTGCTTTATCTGTATGTATTTTCAATCCTCCCATTATCTCATTGGCGGTTGGAAAGGTTGATTTAGATTTGCGAAATTATCTAATTAATAATAATCTTTGTTAAGCAGTGTTAAACTTGAAAATTGAATGTGTTTGATTATTTGAAAGTCTGCTTTAAAATAATCTTGAATTTTACTCTCATTTTAACTTTTCAAATGATAGTGAAAGGATATTACTGTCTCAATTAATTTTTTAATAATGTAGATAGTACAATTACTAACACTAATTGTATCAAGGTTAATTTTTTACCATTGTGACTAGAGTTTGATAAATTGTTTTTTTATGATAGTTAATCTTTTGTGAAATGATAGTTATTTTTTTTGTGAAATGTTATTTGCACTATTGTGAGTAGAGTTTGATTAATGTTTGTTGAAAACTAAAATTTAGGTCGGAGATGAAGTTTTCTCAAAAGAATCGTAAACTCTATTGAGAATGTAGCTAGAGGATGGGTGAAGAGCTTGGACCCAAAGAGCTAGCCAGTGGTACAGAGATTGGACCAGAATGGTGTGAGGTACAGATGAAAAGTTGGTGAGACCATATGAGTTATTATCAACAATTCAAGATTGTATTGGTGCATCCATTGCATGGCTTTGTCCTTTCATCTCGGTATGTATTTGTTAAACTTGTGATATGGATAATTTTAATAATCTAGAACTTAATGCTTATACATGGATGGTTTATTTGTAGGTAGTCCGTGAGGATTGAGGACGCATGATGACTTCGGATTCTATGCTGCTTGTTTCTTTCATTGCTTTTAATTTCTTTGTTAAATATTACAAGACTTTATGTTACATAACACTATAACTTATTTATGTTTAGTGTTTTTGTTATAAATATGCTTATTTGAAATAAAATTAAGTTTTATTTCTTTCATTAGTTGATGTTATATACACCATATCGTAAAATTGGCGTGGATGTTTAAAAAATCGTTGTATCATATGACTTGTTAGGACTTTAAAGTTTTATCCTATTAAACTTGTTAGAACATTGTAAAAGTGTCAGAATATGTTTTTCTTAGAACGCTATATGAGTTGTTCATAGACATATTATGCGACTAAAAAATTGGTTTCATAATCTTATTTTGGATATTAGGACCCTTTTTCCTGGTACTAAGTACCTATAATGTTACATCATATAGGTCCTATAAATTAATTTTTAAGGACACTTGTATGTGTATCAAAAGATTATAAGTAGGTAAGCACATGTTAGAACATTGTAAAAGTGTCATAATATGTTTTTATTAGGAGTTTTTTGGAAATATTATGCAACCATAAAATTGGTTTCATAATTTTATTTGAGTAATTAGGACGTCTTTTAAGTTTCGAGACTTATTACGACCCCTTTACATGAAACGCTTTTACCGTTGGTTCTATTAAATAAAAGTTCCTATAAAATAACATTTTAAGACGCTTTTGTGCGTATTAAAAACCCATTTTTGTTGTAGTGTGTGTTGTGTAATCATCCTAGCATGTTTCTATTAGGTTATTATCAATCAACTTGCATAAACAACCCTAGATCTAACAATAACCTCCCAAACGGGTCAAAACTCATACACAAACCAAACACCACCTAAACATGTTTCTAACTCATCACAAATCATCTAAACAACATCATATTATCATTCAACTAAAAAAAACACAAAAACCCCAATTTCTAGGTCACCAATACCATCCCATTATCATCCAAGTTCATTGCTTTGAAAAAAATCACTTTTAATGTTTAGATCTAAATAGGAAATTATTAGGAAGGGTTTTGAATGAGGAAAACGCACTTAAATCAGATCTGGACATTTGGGTTTTATAAACAACATCATTAGAATTGATTAAAAAGGTTTTAGATGGGTTAAACACCTTTGGATCATCACTTGTATGGTTTTGGAGGTTGTTTATCCTCAAACATGGAGTGTTTGGGTGATAAAATATGTTTTCAGATGTTAGTATCCGTATAGGGGTGTTAGGAGGCGGATTAGGGCTTCAAAAGTGGTAAAAATGAAATTAAGGGTGGTATTTGTAGCTAAAACCCGTCAGACTAGCGAACTTAGGCTAAGTTCACTAATAAGTTCGCTGATACTAAGTTCACTAATACTAAGGTGCTGTTTGGTTCACCTCTTAATGGTTCATTAAGAGGGAACCTCTTATTCGGACAGAGGTCAGAGTTGTTAGGTTGACAAAAATGTCACCCTCTTAATGTTTCCATTCAGTCTGCACTATTCAGTATCTCAAGACCTCTGAATGAAAAAAAGACATCTTCTAACCTTCCCTTCTCTTTTCTCTGTACAAACCACAAACCAAAACCCTATCCCTTTCACCTCTCTTCTCCCTCTCTCCACCCACCACCTCCGCCGCCCCATCACCTCTGCCACCCCTCCTCCTCCGGCTATCCTATCTCCTCTTCCCTCTCTTCCACCCTCTCTCTTCTTCTGTCTCTTCCACCCACCTACCGACCCCCCTCCTCCTCCCTCTCTCCTCTTCCATCTCCCCCCCGATACCGACGCCCCTCCTGCTCCCTCTCTCCTCTTCCCTCTCTTCCACCCTCTACCGACGCCCTGAACAGGTTTGTTTTTTTTCGATTAAACAAATTAGTCATATATTTGTTTTTTTTTTCGTTTGTTTTTTTCTAGTAACAGATTATTATGATGTGTTATAGTTTGATTTGGTTATAGTTTGATTTGGTTATTTTGATGGATTTGTTTATTTTCCTTTGTTTTTTTCTATTAAACAGATTATTTGTCATTTGTGTGATTATAGTTGTATTTTTTGTCGTACATATTACTTGTGATTATAGTTGTATTTTCCTTTGTTTAATCTGTTATTTTACACAAATAATCCGTTTTCGTAATATTAAACAGATTATTTGTTGTTATTTTGATGGATGTGGTTATAGTTGTATTTTTTCTATTTTATTATTAAACAGGTTTTTTATTTCTGAATTTTCTATGTTGTATGTTAGATTGTATGTTGTATGTTAGATTATTATTAATCGATCTATGTTCCTTATTGGTACATATTACGGGATGTTCAAATGTTGGATAATTGGTTATGAAAAAAGATACATGTGTTTCGCTATGTTGTATGTTGATTGTTATTAGTTGTTATATTAGAAATATTGGATAATTGGTATGATTGAGGTGGTTTAAATCCCTAATCTTTAGGAACCAATATCCAAAGAAATGGCGAAAAGGATTAGGATTAATTGGAAGCAAGAAAGTGTTGAAAAAACTTGTCTTGAAGCATGTGTTCATGAAGTAACCGTTAATGGGCGTAAAGGAAGCAGTCTTAAACAAGCGTTATGGAAAACTGTAGCTGAGAAATTGAAAACGCAACACAATTTCATAGTGGAACAACGTCAAATGAAGAATCACTATGATTTTCTAATCAGTTGCTTTCAAATGATTCAAATTAAAATTGTATGCAGAGTTGTGTTATTTGTATTTGGATTTCGTATGTTGTGTTATTTTGAATTTGGATTTTCACATGTTTCCATGGAATTTAAAGGATTTATGTGTAATTTGGATTTTCTATGACGTTTTGTATTTTCCTTTTACAATTTTTCATCAATCTGTACACTATTCAGAGCTCTTGCCAAATAGATACATTTCATTCAGCACATAATAGTTCAGAGGGGTAAAATAGTAATTCTGCACAGTCATTCAGAGATACAACCAAACAGCTCTTAATGGTTCAGCACTTACTACTTCAGAGCCTCTTACCCATCCATACCTCTTACTGGTTCAGCACTTACTGGTTCAGCACTTGCCAAACAGCCCCTAAGTTCACTAATATGTTCACCTATACTAAGTTCACTAAAAATTCACTTACCTAAGTACACTAACCTAAGTTCACTTATACATATGTTCTTCTAATACATGTTTAACTCTCTAGCTTCGTTTATCTAGTGTCAATCACAAACCCGTTAACACGTATTCACACGTAAAACACCTATTATCATATCAAGTCACGTAAACACGTATTTGCAAGTTATAGCGAATCATAAGGCATCCGATTTATAACTAGTTATCTTTATGTTCATAAAGGAATTGTAACAAAAGATATATGGGTGCATTTAATGTGTAGGGTTGGCACTCACTTGGGTTGTTAGAAACTTGGGCTGCTAGGAGTAGGGCTGTCCAAAAAGCTCGTGGCTCGGAACTCGCTCGAAGCTCGCTCGGATTTAGCTCGAAAAAAGCTCACTCGATATGGCTCGGTTTGAAACTGAGCCGAGCCGGCTCGGATCGGTTAGAAAGTGAGCCTAGCTCGGCTCGGTTAGTAACGAGCCGAGCTGGCTCGGTTTGGCTCGAATAATTCTAATTTTTAATATATATTTTTTATATACATATAATATATTACCAAAATGTAAAACAAGATGGAGAATATGCTACAAATTTAATATTTGGTAACAATGGCATGGAGATTCTTTGTTTGGGATTGTAGTTATAGCTAATCAAGTTATCTATACTATATTATAATGCATGAGCCAAGGACTTCTTAATATTAAGTAATACAATCAAACTTGCTCATAGTTCAACATTTGATGCATATATTATTTAAATTTTAGGGGTAAATTAGTCTTTTAGGAGTTAAAGGATTTATAGGAGGGTAGGTTGAGAACAGTTCCTCTTCCCTTTAATTTCGCCCCAGCCTACATTATTCTCCTATTTTCTCTGTATCCGTCCTTCCTATCTTTATCTCTCTCTCTCTCTTTGCGCTCCTGAGCTCTATCTCTAGGGCTCCATTTAATGAGTACGAAGATTGTGACTCGGAATCAGATTTATAGATTACGACAACAACAAATTGGGTTGTACCCACTTCAAACCAAGGTACAAACTTATAGATTTCAAGTCAATTTCACCAAAAACGGAGGAAGCAAATTTCCTTTTTTGTTTTTGATGACCGACTTGAAAACTGTGGAGAGACATGAGATATTGAATTAAAATACATTTAAATTCAATTTGGATGGCTGCATGTTAACTAATTTTGTTGAATCTCCGTTTGTTGGTTAAATCTTTATTAGCTTTGTTATATTATGTTAATCATATATCATATTTCAGGTATGGAATTATCCTCAATGAAGGAGTAGGATGCAATGAAGTAGTTTCAGGTGAGACCGCAAGTTTTACGTTCATATCTTTGCATTCTGAGAGTAACTATGAAGAAAAGGTGCCAAATTGATTCAATTTGTTTACCTAATAAATATAAATTCAAAGCTTTTATGAACAAATTATTGTAAAGGTCAATTTAGTTGCTCAATTTTAGGTTCAACAGGAGGCTTCGAGGACATTATTCTTTTAATTTGATACTAGAAGTCAAACTGTTCATGGTGTTTAGTTCTAATCTATAACATGTTATTGTAGGTGCTACTCAAAATTCAATCCAAGTTTTTGGTGCGAACAACATCTTGTTTTTGGGATTATAATCCTTTTACTAAGAGTTTATGATTTATATTTATAATTCTAGGTTTTTGTTCATGTTTGATTGAATATTTATTGTTAGATTGATTCATATCGAACAGATCAACTATGCATTTCGATTACGCGCATTACATGCTTACAAGAACAACAAAGGTAAGGAAAATCCATTGCGAGCTCACGTCTCGAGAAGCGTACAAGAAGCTTCTGGTGGATAGTTTCAACATGAACAGGATGAGGATTCTTGCGGTCAGGAACAAACTTCCTACACCGACATATATGATTTCAAGCCTTTGATAATATGAAAAAGGTGACCTTTTAGGTTTTTTTTTAATTTTTTTTGTGCTCCTATTAAGGGGTGTCAATAACGCATGTTTGTGGATGCAAGAATTAACGATTGAGAAGTTTATAACGCACCAACAGATACCTGATTTTGGACTCAATATTGAATTGTATGTACTTCCTTGTTTCTTCATCTACTTCAGGAAAATTTTACGAGGTAATACTTTATTTATGCCCATGAGATAGTTTAATTTGTGCTTTTTTTTAAGGAAAAAAAAAACAGTTTTTTAGTATTTGGTAAAAAAAACAACTTTAGGCAACTAAATGAATTAGTCATTGAAAGAAAAAGGGTAAAATACGCATCTAAGTAACTGGGTTTTTTTTTTAACGGCATCTCGCGCAGGGCTATACATGAGCATAGTCCGGCCGACGTGGGATTCGAACCGGGCACTCCAGGGTAGGAAACAGGCTAAGCCTGAAAACCTCTCACCTCACCTGCAGCCAGTGGGAATCGAACCTGGCTCTCCAAGGAGAAACCAAGTTCTTTCCACCACTAGACCACAGGGTCATTGGCAAGTAACTGGGTTTTAAAGGTTACTTTTTTGTATAACTATTGCACAGGTGGCAATATGGGTCGGTGATGCTGGTTGGGTAACAAGTCAAAAAGTATTGGCTTAAAACTGGTCAGGTGGGTCTGTGTTTTTTTGTTCCATAACAGTTTTGTTCATATTTATTTAATTTTTAATAAATATCTAATTTGAGAAATATAATCAACTATACACTATGGTGTATGGGTGACTTTTGATTGGGGTAGAGCAGTTTGACCAGCTTTAAGTTATTTTCTTACAAGTTGACCATTAAGAGTAGAGCGATTTAGGTTTCAGATAGCTGCTACCTTGAGATACATTTATTCTGGTCTGGAAAAGGTACATGTTGTATATCTTATCTTTTGACATTTGGACCCCATTGGTAACTAACTTTTAGTACCCATGTTTGTAGTACTATAGTAGAGCGAAAGCCAACAACTCATATGTGATATTTTGAGAACAATTCCTGAAGCTACATCTGTGGATCCTAATGTCGTATGCACTTTTATAGGGGGCGCGACTGTTTTTGTTTGGGCTTTTAATTTCAAATTGGCCCTCCCCCTTCTTATTCTAATGGAAAGCCATCGTTAAAAAAGTGCTCATATAGCTTCAAGGTGAATATCATGAGACCATTCATAATGCTAACCTCAAGTTTACTATAAATGTAGTGAGATATTTGACTTAGAAGCCTCATTAGCGTATCAACACCTCATCTAGCTATTAGTCATTTAGATGTCAATAAGATTAATTTAAGTACATGTATTCAGTAACAATTTTACTTTCTTTCATTAATTGGTAAATAGGTGAACTTTGGTTATAATTTATAAATATTACATGTAACAACTAACACTTCTAATTTTGTTACAGTTATTTTAAAACCACAATTGTCCTGTTCACTTTTTCTGGTTGTTATTGCTTGCACCAATTGCTTATCTTAGGTACTCTTTTTTGTATCCTCATAGACAGAGAACAAATATTGATTTTGAACTGACCCGTTCGTAGGCAAAATTCGTTGTTTTCGCCATTGTTGATGTCAGTCACTTCATTCATATTCGTGTCGTCACTTCTATTTCTGTTGAAATGAGATGCTTACTATTCTATTTGCAGCTGGATGTGACATCAGCGCAGCCTCTTGTGACTGATAGTGATTTCGGGAGTCCAAAATTAACGGTTGAACTTACTAAAGAAATAAAGCTTTAATGCAAAACAACCAGACATAGATTAGCGAACAGAGGTATGTTTAAATTCAAGTTACAAATTTTACTACTGAGCATGTGTTTCATTATGTATTAAATTATATTAACTCACAGCTAGATGCATTGAGGTGTCTTTAGTTGAAATTTATGATATTTTTTTTGTAAGAGTTGCAAAAGGCATGAAAAGATATGAAACGTTTATACAACTGCTTGGGCCTATTTCATTTGTTTTTCCTTTATTTTTATCCAGGCTTCTTTTTTTCTTTACCTGAAAGGTAAGGTTAAGGAAACTGTTGCTCTGAGTGACAAGGGATAAACCTTTAAATTTTATGAATTCTCATAATGTACACAACATGAGTTTATTCTTGGTCATATATATTTCTACATGTATTCCGGTACAGCGCGTCGTGCTGCACTCAAGGCGATTTGGCTGGGCCTTGCCTCGTCCGGGCATATGCCTTGAATTACATAGGTTAATTGTTAATTATCTGTTGGTATTTTTATCAAGTCATCGTTCAATTTTATATTGTGTTCTTACAAAAAGATTTGCACATATGCCGGCTTTAAACGTGACTTGTGTTTTATTTGGAAGGTAAGTGGCTAATTGATCCAAAGCTTCTGTCTGTCGGCCTAAAGATCGAAGAAGGTGCACATACTAAATTCTATGGTGTCATGTAAGTTCGATTACGTTTATGAAATTCCATTCTAATTTTGTAATTACTTTGTAAAATGGATCTCATTTCTTGTTAACTAAAGACGTCACAATTTCAACCTATCTATGGGTAAACTGGATTGAAGGTGGCAAAAAAGTGGCTTGTGAGTTTGTCACGACCCACTTTTTGACCCGTTGCTCAACCCACTTGCTTTACCATCATATGTTTTGTGCTGTATATTTATGACACAATGACAAGGTTGAGGCTCATCTACAAATGCTTGCGTATGTAATGGTTAATGAATAAAGTTAATAATATTAAAGGTTGATTTACATTAGTTGGATCGCAGGTCTGAAAGAAACATAGCTACTGTTTTGGTACTTGTTACTGTAAGTTAAAACACACATTGGTACTGTGAAATTCAACATTTATAAATTCATTTAAGCTTAAAGTGTCTTAAGGTTGGACATGTCGGGAGTTTATGAAAACTTCATAAACTGTTCTAACCCATACTCCAAAAACGAAAAATGCCAAAAACATGCTACTGTGAGAGCATGAAGGGTACTGGCAAGTGCGAAGCTTTTTGAGGGCCCGAGGCGGCCCCCATCGTTTTTGGCGCAATGGTGGAATTTTGCGATTTTCGTAGGTAAATTGAGTCTAGGTTGAGTTCGGCCCCACTGATTTGATCTTCCGGCCACTACCGATCTATCGAAAAAAATTGAGTCCGGCCCCCACCGATTCGAGAACCAAGCTTCGCCACTGGGTACTGGCTTTTCAATTATTCATGTTCATGTATATAGGCTTTGGAAATTTTAATATTGGTTATTAACCAAAATAATATGTTTAATTACTTAATTCATCTTAATCTAAATACCAAATAGTCTTCCTTTAAATACAAAGGAGGATTTATACTGCCTTTTAGAGACTATTCATTGATAATAGTAAAAAACAAATGAGTTTTAGCTAACTAAAATCCCACGTTTTATACTTATGAGCCAATTTAAAAGCAAGTTTTAGCTAATTGAAATCTCATATCTTTTAAAATGTTGATTGTAAATTAATTAAGTGTAGTTATACAAGTTGTTACCAGATGCTAACCTAAACCACTATAAAAAATCCAAGATCAGGGATACTCATTAAAAGATGCATTGAGATCAAAACAGGACATCAACAATTACGGTTACATAAATACATGAAATACGCTAAGCAATATTGATAAATCAATGACGTGTGTTATTTTGGGTGCAATGATTCCATAACCCAATGCTACTTGTAGAAGTGCAATAGCACTTTATAATGATCCCCAATGGAGGCATATGATATAAAAACCGTAAGATTTCTCTTGTAAATAAGACAGAGACGTACGGAAAAAGTACGCTAAATTATTTCTTTGGTATTTTAACCCGTTGGTTGAAAAAACGAACACTCAGGTAAAAAAAGTCAATCCTATTTTTTTTACTAAATCAATCAAGTTTGACCACACCCTTGCTCAGTTTGGTTTAGTTTAGTTCAGTTGACGAACAATCATATCTACACCTCATAGACTTAAATCTAAATAATTAAAAACAAATATCTACACATTGTAGACTTAAATCTAAATAACAAAAAATTCATGTAGTATTAGCAAACAGCATGTTTTTTACACATTGTTAACACATCGTGGTTGATGCGCTAATGACTTGAGCATCAGTGATTATATGTACTTCAAGTTTACCGTGCATAAATGGTTAAAAACATAAATGGCATCACCAACCAAATGATTCTGCAACGGGCATGTAATTCTCACTAACATAAGTTATATGCAATATATCACGAGATAATTGATTGACAAACAAATCATGAGTAACCCATTATAAATTGTTGCCGCCGCAGCATCGCGCGGGTTTCCTACTAGTTTAAATAAACTTAATACTACTTTTGATCCAAGTACTCAAGTTAATTCGTATGTTGATGAACTTATACTGTATTTCATTAAAATTTGAGACTTATTTTGTACTTGCTTGAACTTGATTTTAACATGCAATGTATAAGCTTGAACTTATTTTAATTGTGTTATTTTTAACTATTGAATAATAGTTTAAATTATTAAATTTTGAAAGCCAATTTTCTTTTTTCTTTTTATATTCGAGCCAAACCAAGCCGAGCCGAGTCGGCTCGGTTTAAAACCAAGCCGAGCTCGAGCTTTGATTTTCAGCTCGGTTTATAACCAAGCCGAGCGCGAGCTTGGCCTGGCTCGGCTCGGTTCGGCTCATGAACAGCCCTAGCTAGGAGTATGTTAATGCTATTTGAGTTAGCTGGATGATGTGCACAAGCCCACCCTACTTGGGTTGTGTCTCCAGAATGTCCAATGCATAAACCCTTTTTTTTTGGAAGATCATTTTTTTCGAGAGAGATTGCAAAAACCCTAATCATGGCTTATATATTTAAAGGGGTAATCCAACTTGGTCAACAAAGAATTACCAAGTATATTTAGACCGTTATCGCAATCACATAGACCCAATAACAACATTTAATAAATTTCATTAGACTTGGGTTCACTTTTTATTAAAAGATATAATAAATTTATAATAACGATACTCTAGTTATTCATAGGAAATGTAATAGTAAATAAAATAACATATAAAACTACAAATTTATATGTACCGAACATGATTCACACATGTCTTTGACGAGTACTTCTTCAAGTGTTCTTCTGGTATCCTTGATTCGTATATGCTCCATGTTAAGTCTTCTACCTTTTTACTGCATAAGTAAACATACTAGGTTGTCAATTTGGCTGAGGCACGTGTTTGACAAACTTCCCTAAAAACAGATTCCGTACCTCCTCCAAGACAAACGCCATTTGTCTCCCAATCAGGACAACTAGAACAATACGTGTACTTTAAAACTAATTCCATTTTTAAACTATTTCAATTCCTATAGTATTAAGTTGTTGGAAATAGAAATAGTTTAAAAATAGAAGATGAATCCTTAGGAGGCCTCGGGGACCTTTCATGATAAATTTTTTTAAAAATAGAAAATGCAAGTGTTAAACTACTCATAAACTAAGACACCTTGCATATTCTTCTTCTATTTCTAAGCCATTTCTATTTTTAAACCATCTCTATTTCTATAAATAGTTTAAATCAAGAAGATGCAAGTTTTAAAGTATTTAGCATATGCCAATCCAATAATCCAATAAGATGATAAACTAACGGCCCCAAGATAAATGCGCAAGGCCAAAAGTTTATTGTTGAAAACACGGAATGTATTTTGTAAAC
This sequence comes from Ambrosia artemisiifolia, assembly GCA_032199755.1. Taxonomy (NCBI): domain Eukaryota; kingdom Viridiplantae; phylum Streptophyta; class Magnoliopsida; order Asterales; family Asteraceae; genus Ambrosia; species Ambrosia artemisiifolia. Next base: position 63,009,593 of record CM063519.1, read on the forward strand.
TCGACTTTTGGTTTGTCTTTTCCGCCGAGTATCGTCGTAGCCTACGACGGAATCGACCATGCTCTCGGACCTTTCATGCCCTTTTGAAACCTTGGATGGCCTTGACCCCGACGACATCCAAGCGACTGCTTACGAGATATTCTTCACGTCATGCAGGTCGTCCCCAGGCTTTGGAGGTCGTAACGCCATTCAGTTTTATTCATCAGATGGAGAGAACGACTCCAAAACCAGCCGTTTCAAAAGGGCGGTTGGGTTAAAGATGCTTAAACGATCTGTTTCTTCTCGTAGAAACAACTCTAATAATAATAATTGTGTTGGAATCTCTGGGAGAAGGCCTAGGCGCCCGTTGACATCTGCAGAGATCATGAGAGAGCAGATGAAGGTGTCCGAGGCTAGTGATAACAGACTTCGTAAGACCCTCATGAGAACCCTCGTCGGCCAAGTAATTATCAATTCACACATGCGTAATAATAATAATATTATTACATAATAAATATCTCCATAATAATATCAAGTAACAAATACCATAAACAATCATGCATGTCTTATTATTTTGAATTAATGTCGTTTTTTGATTTAATTTACTAGATGGGTAGACGTGCAGAGACGATAATCCTTCCGCTAGAGCTCATTCGACATCTAAAGCCATCTGATTTCGACGATTCAAACGAGTATCACATCTGGCAAAAGCGTCAACTCAAGGTCCTTGAAGCAGGGCTCATCGTTCACCCTATAAACCCATTAGATAGAACCAACAACTTGGCTATGTGTCTTAGAGATATTATCAATAGTAGCCATGAAAAGCCCATTGACATTGGGAAAGCCTCAGAGACTATGAGGACGTTATGTAATTGTGCTGTTTCATTGGCATGGAGAAGTGCAGATGGCTCCCCTGCAGATGTGTGCCATTGGGCCGATGGCTTCCCTTTCAATGTTAATCTCTATGTTTCTCTTCTTTGCTCTGTGTTCGACTTGAAAGAACAGACGTGTGTTCTTGATGAAGTTGATGAGTTGTTAGAGTTGATGAAAAAGACATGGACCACATTGGGGTTTAATAAACCTATGCATGATTTATGTTTCGCTTGGGTGGTTTTCCAACAGTATGTTATGACTGGACAAGTGGAGAGCGATTTGCTTAGTGCCTCGCTCACTATGCTCACTGAAGTTGCTAATGAATCCAAGAAAGTTGACAAAGATCATGTCTATGTTAAGATGTTGTCGTCTGTGTTGACGTCAATGACCATGTGGTGTGAGAAAGGGTTGATGGATTACCATGGATGTTTTACAGTGGAGGCTATGGAGCATATTCTTCCGTTGGTCTTCTCTGCCACTAGGATTTTGGAAGAAGATGTACCCGGGTATGCTATAGACAGAGGTGATGCATCTACAGGAAATAAGGTTGATCAATACACCAGATCATCTTTACGGAATGCTTTCTCCAAGGTAACATCATGATTGAATTTAGATCCAACTGTTATTTCATTTCATTTCATTTCATATAACTATTTTTATGCAGATGGTGGAGAATGGAATCCATGTGATAAGTAGGAAAATGTCGTTCCAACAAGTATGCGAAACACTTGTTCGATTAGCACAAGAAACAGAGGAATTAGCAGTTAAGGAAAAGAAAAGTTTTAGCATGGTGCTGAAAAAATGGCACCCGATATCAGCTGGAGTTGCAGCGGCGACTCTGCATTCATGTTACGGAGCCTTGTTGAAGGAATTCTTGACATGCAACTCTGATATTACCAATGAGATGCTTACAGTCTTGCAAAGGGCGGATAAGCTTGAAAAGGTTTTGGTTAACATTGTGGTCGAGGACTCTGTTGAATGCGAGGATGGGGGCAAGGCGGTTGTTAGGGAAATGGTTCTTTATGATGTTGATTCTATCATAGTTAAGTTTTTGGGACAATCGGTTAGTGGGCGGCTAAAAAGAATCAAGGTTGTTCTTCATAGAGCTAAAGAAACCGAAGTAAGTATGTATGTTTTCAAACAAAGTTCAATTCATTTGTAGTACTATACTAACAAGGATATGATGTTTTATAGACATGGAATCCCAAGTCGAAAACAGAACCTTACTCGCAATCAGCTGTAGAGCTAATGAAGCAAGCTAGAGAGGTTGTGGTTTCTTTTTTTGATATCCCAATTGCTATTGCCGAAAATTTGGTTCATGAATTTACGGATGGGATTGAGGAAATATTAAGGGATTATGCTGCTTTCGTTGGGTCGTGTGGTTCAAAACAAAACTATATTCCTACACTCCCCCCGCTAACAAGATGTAGCCGAGACTCAAGGTTGATCAAACTTTGGAAGAAGGCAACTCCTTGCACAGTAGCAAGTTTGGCCCCATATCATCTAGGATTAGGATTGGGATTGGGAGTCGGGTTGGAGGAAGATGGCAACAATACACGACCTTCAACTAGTCGTGGAACACAACGCCTCTATATCCGCCTCAACACTTTACACTATATAATTTCCCAGCTCGCTCTACTTGACAAGTGTTTCTCACATTCCTTCAAAAATCTTCCTTCACACAAAAACCAACGCCATGCTCACTTTGAGTATACTCGATCTGCGATATTGGGCATCGCTCAACATGTGTCTGAGGTTGCAGCCTACCGACTCATATTCCTTGATTCCAACTCAGTTATGTATGGAAGCTTGTATGAAGGTAATGTGGTGAATGCCCGAATTAGCCCAGCTCTCAGAGTTCTTAAGCAGAACCTGACTCTGTTATGCGCTATTGTCACGGAGCGTGCTCAAGCTTTGGCGGTAAAAGAGGTGATGAGGGCCTCTTTTGAAGCCTTCCTTATGGTTCTTATTGCAGGAGGAAGCGCCAGATGTTTCACCCGGGCCGATCATGAGATGATTGAAGAGGATATGAAGCATCTAAAGCGGGTTTTTGGAGAAGGGGTGATGGCGGGGGATGTGGTGGAAAAGGAGGCTGAGACGGTTGAAGGAGTAGTTAATTTGATGGGGAAGACAACAGAGCAGTTGGTGGACGACTTTACTAAATTGACGTGTGAAACTAGTGGCGTGGCAATGGGACAGACGCTGCCTATGCCTCCCACAACCGGCAAGTGGAGTAGTAGTGACCCGAACACTATATTGCGTGTATTGTGCCATAGGAAAGATCGTGTCGCAAACTCATTCTTGAAAACAACTTTTCATCTAGCTAAGCGAGCCTGAACACGAGGCTTCATCATTGCATAGCTGTCTGTACTAAACTTTGGTCTTTTATTCTTTGTAGCTGATTAATATTTGTGCAATATTTTTGTAATCGACAATAGAATCACATGAAGTCATTGTACATACGCATATATTGTAGAATTATCGACTTGAGTTTATTGGTAGTATCATATTCACAAAAGAGTTTTCGGCCGTCTACATGTTTCATGTAAGAGCCTGCATATCAAACACTGACCACTTCTTTAGGTAACTAGTTACAGTACAATCCTGCATATCCAAAATATAGTGGTAACGTAAAGGAGTATTTTGATGCATTGAACAAGATTATGCATTGAAGTGTTACATGATTAGCGAAGCTTGGTTTCGGAATCGGCGGGGGCCGAACTCAATTTTTTTCGATCGGTAGTGGCAAATCGGTGGGGGCCGGACTCAACCCGGACTCAATTTACCTATGAAAATCGCAAATTTCTACCACTGCGCCAGAAAATAGGGGGGCCAGGGCCACCCCTGGCCCTTCTTATCCTTCGTCCATGCATGAAAGGATTGGAAAAAGACATTCAAATTAAGGTGAGAACGTTTAATCCTACAACGCTTTGTCATGCCTATTGTTTAGCAAAATTAGAAGACTTTGTTCTAGATGGAAGTGAAAAAAATTGGTTCATGATGACATTAATCTCATTGCTGCTGAATTTATAGATCTTCTTGTGTCGGACAAAAATGTGCATGTCACAGCAAAGGGAAAAATGTTACCTACAGATCTGAACGAACATCTAAAGTCGGTAGTGAATAAAGTAGATATGGTGAATGAAGGGTATTTCATATTTGTGACAGAACTATGATCCTTGCACAAAACAACAGTCCATTTCCATGTTCCAGTGTAAAAATAGAGAGTAAAATGGTGGCTAGTTTAGTGGAAATAGAAATATGTTGCTAGTAAACCATTTTAGTGTTGTTCTGAGTCACTCGGGTATACCCGTCATCAATATTCATTGTATCAACCTGCTTGCCCCCAGAGCTAGTATCACTAGCAGTCTCAACACCTATTTCGTCCTCTGCTCTTAGAGATATCAACTATATCATAAGTGAAGAGAGAAAGTCTTAGCCGAATGTAACAAGTCATCACTAGTGAGGAGAATTTGATGCTTACTTTCTGAAGTAATCACCGGTGGTATGTATTCCAAACGGATAACACCAGCCTGATTATTCTTTCTGATTTGGTCAGCAAAGGACAGCCCTGAGAATGACACACACTTGCTCTTAACAACAGAATTGCTGAACAAGATTACTGGCATTTGGAGCCCAGTTGCCTATAATGTGTGTCTGAAAACAACAAAACATAATAAGATGATTAAAAGGTGTATACATGTACTAGTATAACTAAAGGTTATCATTATACTTTTACTATAATATACATCTTTGGATGCTTAGAAGTAGGATGCTTTTTTTATTCATTCTAGATTCTGCTTCTAGTTTGCATTACCCAAAATTTGCAGGGATAGTCAACGAAACGAGTTCCGTGATGATGGGAAGGTGATGATTACTACTCTTTCCAGTTTGTTGCTGCCCAAGATTTGAATATTACTACACATGATGATAGGTCATGCAATACTGTATGCAGGGAATTTACCATCATATCCAACCCGGAGCCCTCCAAGTACTTAGACATTTGATCAGTTGAATAATGGATTTAAAAGAATTATAAATTTCATAGGAGTGTTATCTATGCTACAGAGGCACATATCATATAACATGGTTATCAAGTAATTACCGCTTCACATTTCAACCATAGCAATCCTTTTGTATCGACGAATACATAAATCAATGATGAATGCACAATAAACAAGTTATACATGAATCTCGAAATCTACATCTCTATGTTCAACACTATATAGACTGTAACTAGATATCCAATTATACACAACTGACTCCATACCGCCATCGCTTCTATTATGTTTATCCGTTCGAATAGTTCATGTGTTTTATGACACTTTAGCTCTATGCATTATCATGAACCCTTTCTTACTAAATCCCCCAACATGTTCACTTAACTTAGCCAACTGAGCCAGCCTCCTCTTTGACGACTCAGAGCCTTCCGCTGGCTTTGAGTTTTCGGCCAACTCTTCTGGCTCATCGTCAACTCTCTCGACACTCTTGCTTGACGGGTTTTCTTCACTCGAGGCTTGTAAAATTTGTTTCAAGGACTCTACAACTTGACTCATTTTAGGTCGGTCTTTTGCACTCTTTAGCAAACAACTATCTGCCAGCTTTGCAATCTTCCTTGCATCAGTAAGTGAGTACTGGGATTCAAGTCTTGGGTCTAAAATAAATCCGAATTTTTTACTGTCGATTGGATGTCGTCGTACCCAATCTAGCAACATTTGGTCTTCTTTAGGTCGGTTTCTTTCTAGTGAACGTCTACCTGTTAAGATCTCATACAAAACAATACCAAAGCTCCACGCGTCGCTCTTTGCTGTCAGATGGCCTGTCTCGATATAGTCTGGCGCTGCATAACCGTTTGTACCCATAACCTAGAAACATAATATCAAAGATACAAATTTAGGGACGGGAGGGTGTTTGGATGCACGTTTTGGAAGCGAATACATGACATTAAATAATAAGAATGCAGATAATCAGTTCACTATCAGTGTCATTGAAATAAGATGTAGCAATCGTGTTAAAACATAAAAGAAGCGTAGTTCCACTCACCGCGGTTGAGACATGTGTGTTACCCTCTGTGGGTCCCTCTCTAGCAAGCCCGAAATCTGATAGCTTCGGGTTGAAATCTTCATCCAGTAGAATATTTGATGTCTTAAAATCTCGAAATATGACCTGAAACCATATACAAATACCAAAAAAGTGTAGTTTAGTACTAAGCCTGGCAAAAACGCCCGGGTCAACAAAACGGGGCATTTTAAAAAGTATCAATTGAGTTCAAGTCAAAACAGGTTTATACCAAAATGGGCTCGTGGTTGACAAGGGTGGCGACGACCCATTTTGACCCGTTGTATGATTTGAGTGACCCAAACCGACCCGTTTAGCTAACGAAAATCATCCAAATCATCTTGTTTATTTTAGAGTGATGGGTGTATTTATTTAGTACACATACATCACAGATTTGTTGATTTTTTTTTCTTACTATAAATATTTATGATTATTTTTATAAAAATAGTAGCAGATACCTGAGCTTCTAATTCTTCATGCAGATATGCAAGTCCTTGTGCTGCTCCAAGCATAATTTGCAGTCTTCTTTTCCATGGAAGAGCTTCATGAGAATTCCTGAACAGATGATCTTCTAAGCTTTTATTTGGCATGAACTCGTAGACTAACAGCCGTTGGATCCCTCGTTCTCCATCCACCGCACAGTATCCAATCAGTTTGACCAAATTTGGGTGGTCAACTACACCGAGAAACTGTACTTCAGCTACCCATTGTTTGTGACCCTGTGTTTGGCATCAAGATTAAAGATCAAACAAAAAAAAGGATCATATGCTGGGCTTATGTACACCAATTTAATTGAGATCAGGAGTTTATTCACAAACATGTTACTTGTATAAATGTACTAGTTATAGCAAAATAATTGTACACAAATAAAAAACTAAATAACATATAGTAGTAAGTACTCAGTAATATATTATCACCACAAAAAAATACACTAGAATAGTTTTATACAAATAAAAATGATTAAATTGAACACAAAGCTGAATAACTGTACCATGGCTATAATATCCGAACATATTGAGAAAACAATGATTTGGTTATGTGTGTATAAATAACCAAATTAACAAAACGAGCATAAAAACAAACCTTCTGATATTTATTTTTTATAAATAATATGTTATATATGTCATAAAAATCGTGTTATATTTTATATTATAACTGGATTTGTTAGCTTGAATCCATATACAGCGAAAGCTAATGTTATCAGATTTAACTAGGGGTGCAAACGAGCCGAGCTACTCGATATAAAGAAATAAACGATCCAAGCTTAAATGAGCTTGATCCTAAGCCAAAGCCTAAAAGCAAGCTCAATTTAGTAAATGAGCCTAAACAAGCCCACTATTTATATCATTTAAATTAATATATTAATTAAATATATATTAAATTAATACTTACTATTTATAAAATTAAAAAAAAAACTAAATTATATATAAAATAATAAATATATGTAACAAGCCGATCTTGATCTTAAAAAAACTACCTACAAGCCAGGCTCGAGCTCTATAAACAAAACTCGAATCAAGCCAGGCTCGAGCATAAGCTTTTATAAGTTAAACCAGCTCAAGTTTAAGCCTAGTCAAACTTAGGCTCGACTCAGCTCGTTTGCAGCTAGATCACCATTTACAACCAAAACTATAAGTTAAGAAAATCTAAAAACAGAACTAGAACCACCCTCTAAAGTTAATAATAATAATAATAATACACATACCTGAAAACCATCTCTATTTAGTTTCTTAACAGCAACAACAGTAAGATCACCATTACCATTAGTCTTGATGGAACCTTTATAAACACATCCAAACCCTCCTTCTCCGATCTTCCTGAGCCTAGCGAAATCATTCGTGGCCTGTCTAAGTTCTTCATACGTAAACACCTTCAACTTGCCACCTTTTTCCTCGTATAATTCGACGATCCCACGAGGCGAATAAACCGACCCAGAAGATTTAACAACTCGGTTTTTGGTTGAAACATCATTTGATATGCTTAAACTAGTTTCATAGTTTAGTATTGGTGCTGATCTTTGGACTCTGGTTCTTGTTTTATCTTTGCAGTAATGGAAACACTTCATGTTGGTAGTTGATCACTGGTTTTTGGTGATAAGTTTTTTTTTTTTTTATGACTGAATTTAAGAAGGAAGAAAGATGGATGGTTTAATTGAAGATGAATTCAATGTTTGAGGTAGACAAGATTATTTATGAAAAAAAAAGTAAAGGATACTCAGAAAAACATACAAGTCAAGGTTGGAGAAATTGACCCAAGTAATAAAAGACAAACAAAACAGATAGATAAGAACACCCAATAGGGCATCATATATTAGTCACGGTGCTAAGGTGATGTGACGGTGAACATACAAATTAATTAGAGAGAATTACACACATTGTCCTTTAGTTTTACCTAAAATTGCATCCTATGTCCTTTTTTTTGAATTTTTAACTCCTTATGTCCTTTCTTTTATAAACTTGTTACACCCTATGTCCTTTAGGCCAAACCAAGTTAAAAAACTCGGTTAAGCTGCTCACGTGCCCCTCACGTGAGGGGCAATCCTGTCTTTTCACCCTCAAAAGAACAATATGTGTAATAATAATAATAATAATAATAATAATAATAATAATAATAATAATATAATAATAAATTACTAGTGTAGGCAGACCTTTGTTTCTTCTCTGATTCAGTTGTTGTTCAACAACAATACAGATTGTTTCACTCTCTCTCTCTCTCTCATCACATGTGTTACGTTTCGCCTAAAAAATCACTAAATCTCTTCACTTCTTCTTTAATCTTTACTTTAATTAATTAATTCCTGTTTTTTTTTAAACAAAGAATCAAACTTGGATTCTACAATGGAACAATCAAGTGGCCGTTCACTGGCCTTAGAAATCGATCTAAACGAAGCCCCTCTCCCTTCCCCTCGAGACTTCGCCGCCGCCGCAGCCGCCGCCTTTACGCCGGAGCGCCGCTGCGGCTCCTGCGGTGAGGTGGAAGGTTCCATGGTGGTTTGTGGTGATTGTGGGAAACAACCATCGGAACCCACCATCGAAAACCGATAGAGAGAGAGAGAGAGCTGGAGAAGAGAAATCGAAGGAGAGAGAAAGAGAGATCAGAGATGAGAGAGAAGGAAGAGAGAACCAAGAGAGAGGGACTGGGAATGATCTCCGGCCACCACCTTCTCCGGTGACATACGGCGGACATACCCTCTATCTGAACGTGCCAACTACCCAAGCCGATGGTGGTGCTGAATGGGTCAAACAAGAAGTGGTGATGCTGTCTATAATTGTTATAGATCTGGATCCGATGACATCGAAGGCTGAAGTAGAAGGCCACGAGTGTGGTTGGGTGTATCTAAATGAGGGGTTTGGTGGTGGTTGATGGTTCGACGGTGGGGAGGTGGTGGTGGTCCGGCAATGGTTCGACGGTGGGGAGGTGGTGGTGGTTACGGCGGCGGTGGTGGAGATAGGTATGTTGGTGATGAATTAATGGTGGTTTAGGGTTTGAGTTGTTGAAGGGGTAAAGATGAAGATGATGATGTTTGTCTGATTTGGTTTTTTTTTTTTTAAGTTTTATCATGTTTTAAGGTGAAAAGACAGGTTTGCCCCTCACATGAGTGGCACATGACCAACTTAACTGAGTTTTTTAACGGGGTTGGGTCTAAAGGACAAACGGTGTAACAAGTGTACAAAACAAAGGACATAGGGAGTTAAAAATTCAAAAAAAGGACAAAGGATGCAATTTCAGGTAAAACTAAAGGACAATCTGTGTAATTCTCTCAATTAATTAATAATCTGGGAAATGGAATTTAATAATCCCAATTTTGGGGGTTGGAAGACAACAGTCCCAACTTGAAAATTGTAACACAGCAGTCCCAACTTGTTAACATTTTTATTCTAATGGTCCCAGACTTAACTCAGTTAAAAAACTCTGTTAAGTGCCACGTTGGCATCCCACGTGACACTCCTACGTGGCAAAAATGGTGAATCTGTCAAAAAAAAACGTGGGCCCCACAATGACACTTGTTTTTTCAATTAAAAAAATCTTTTAATATTTAAAAAATCTTTTAAATAATGTTTTATTAACTTTTATATATAATATATATATATACTTTAGATAAACATATTATATATACACACATATATATCATCATCATCTTCACCACAACCACCTTCCACCACCACCGTCACCCACCTGCCACCACCGTCAACCACCTTCCGCCACCACAACCACCTTCCACCACCACCACAAACACCCCCAAAACCCTCTTTCTACCCCCACCCTTTTCTCAAACATACATAGAGACCTGAACACCACCAAAACCCTCCAATTTCTGAAACCCTAACCCTAATCATCCTCTGCCTTTGATTATAATCATCCCCACGTTTCCAAGAAGTTGAAGCCACCCGATTCGTGTTCGGACTCCTAAAGATCTGGTTTTCTCTGTTAGGACTCCAATTTCTGAAACCCTAACGTCGCCGTCGCTTCTTCTTCCTCTCTCTCTGCTTCTCTCTCTCTACCCGGTTTTCTCTCTCTCTCTCTCTCTAAAGATCTGGTTTTCTCTCTCTCTAAAGATCTGGTTTCTCTTTCTCTCTCTAACTTCCCTTCAGCTTTCTCTCTCTATAATAGGGTTGGGTAAAGGGTACAAGATGGGTGGTGTTGGTGTTGTTTGGCCGTCGTTCCGCTGGAGCTCCACCTCCCTCCGGCCCCTTTCTCTTTCCTGGTTATCTCTCTAAAAGATCAGTGTATGTGTGTGGGTTATCATATTAGAGAGAAGTGAGTTTGAACGGTGGTGGTCGGTGGGTAGTTGGTTGTGGTGGTAGGTGGTTGGTGGTGATGGTTGTGGTGGTGGTTGGTGGTGATGGTTGTGGTGGTGGTGGGTGGTACAAAGACAGAGAGAGAAGAGAGAGATGTGTATATGTGTGTGTTTTATGTGTATAATATATATATATATATATATATATATTGATAGAAAAAACTTAATTAAATAAAAAAAACTTTCATTGTGGGCCCATATGTTTTTTGCCAAGTGGGACAAATTGGCCACGTCAGACGCCACGTGGCAGTCCACGTCATCACTTAACAGAAAAACTTAACCTCGGTTAGTTTGGGACCATTAGAATAAAAATGATGACAAGTTGGGACTGCTGTGTTACAATTTTCAAGTTGGGATTGTTGCCTTCCAACCCCTAAAGTTGGGATTATTAAATTCCATTTCCCCTTAATAATCATGTAACATAATAATTTTTTTAAATTAAAAAAGAAACTACACTATCATCGTACTGAATTTAAAACGAATAAAATATTTTTTATTGTATAGTTTTCTTTTAATAAATATATTTAACGTATGAAAAGGTCATGATCGTTAAATAGTAGAGAAGAGTTGGTTTAAAAGACAACACAATATGTTTTAAAAAATTGTTTCATATATTTTAAAAATTTTAATTATCTGAATTCTTAAATTTTGTAAATATACATTTCGCCCTCCTTAGGGGACAGGGTGCAACCCGTGTTGTCCATGGGTATCCTAATACTCACACGGTAATACGGTCGTCGTAGGTACTGGTAGGCTTTCTGTGGATCGTTTCCTAGTTCTAACTAACGGGCAGTGAAGCATAAATATTAAATGTAACGGTCAAAATTTTGACTGTTATTTTTGTTTTAACGGTATTATTACCATTTAAAAAAATACTTTCCTAAAATACCGTATATATAAACACACTTACACTTCAACCTTCACATACTTCTAAAAATACATGATATTTCACTCTATATTTCGTCTATACTTCTAAAAAATCACTAATGTTGAAGAAGATCAAATTTACATTCCCTCGCTCGACGTGCACCCGATTTTAAATTCAACCGATAGTAGCCTTGAATTTTTCAAGGATCTTGCCAAGCAAGCCGAAAAAGAAGACACATCAACACCTAAAAAAATACGTATGTCACATGATCGCGAGGGAGACAATATTTGTTTAATGGATGATTATTTTGTCGACATACCAAAATACACCGAAGCTATGTTTATATTAAGGTATCGTATGTCGAAACGTTTATTTTTAAAAATTGTAGCAGATGTTGAAGCAAACTTCAAATGGTTCAGAGATGGCGTGGATTCCGAATAGTTTTTTCTTTTATCTATTTTTGTTAGTATATTTTATTTTTAATTTTATGCATGTTTGCCTTCTACATTTTATTTAGATTTAATATTGTAAGTTTTATGTATTAGTTGAATAAGATGTTTAATTAATGTTTATTTAACAAAAAATAGAAGAAAAAAAAAACTTTTCAGTGAAGTGTTGCCTCTAAAACTGTGTTTCAATGAAGTGTTGTGACGGTGCAGGATTAGTTATAATGATCCGTGACTATATATACCAAATTCATAGTTACAAAACATATTATACATTATATATATCTCGATTATGTCATTTGCCTAAAACACCCATTGATCAACTTCCTACCATTCTATGTAAATAACCATCTATACAAAAACCTTTGCTTGTGGATGAATTTAGAATCAACAAGGGTGTGCTATATCAATCCACAATTCAATATGTTTGTAAAGCTTCCATCTCTGTTTTTTTATTGGTGGTTGTTGCACCAGCTTGAATATGTAGTTAATGTGGCCAAGCAAATCCAACTTTTCAACACGTTTGCATGCTCTAAAAATCAACACCTTCCTTGTTCCGCAAGAAAGTTTTGTGTATGCTATTAAAAAAGAAAACCTCTTATTTAGTATGGGGTGTGAACAGGAATCGAATCGTTAAAAGCTCAAATCAAGTTCAAATCTAAATTGGTGATCAGTTATTAACTCTACCCTGAGCTTCAAAGGAACATATCTTGTTATTTTAATTTATAGAATTACACGTTCTTGAGAACCTTAATCGGCTCAAGTTAAAGCGCTACATGTCTTAACGTCCGAGATTATTCAATCTCACTGAGCACCACCTTTAAATAGTAGTTCAATCAAACTTATCCAACAATATATTAATATTAACAAAATCTTAACAATGTTAATCAACTCGAGTCACTTCTCAATTCCTCATCTTCGAAACCAACTTATAGATTAGAGGCTTACGTGTTTCTTATGAAAATTAGTAATTATAGTTTTTGTCCTAAGATAAGTTATGCTTATTTAACATGTAAATGTCACAATTCGATACGTTTTCTTGGTGGCAATAGGAGGGATTAACTAGTGTATTTAACATCTCATAGAGTATATATTATTTATTTATTTAAAACCTAAATAAATAAAAACAACTTTTTCTTTAAAAACGATGATGGTATTTTTTATTATTAATTTTTGTTAAAATGTAAATAAACTTTAATTATTTAGTAATGCTGATATGTCACATATATGATCTTTATTCTCCATAAATTATTGATATTATTTTTTTTTTCATTTTATTCCGTTCATACCAATTCTATTTTCCGTACGTATACGGAATTTTAATTCATCGCCTCAAATTATTGATTGAGAAGTAAAGTAAACGAAGACCCAAAGCTCTTAAAGTCTCCTTGTATTTTCTTGGGATCCAAGGTCACAATTAGAAACTCACCACACACAAATAAAACCATATAAAAACAAAACAAATGCATGATCATAAGTCAAAACTAGGAACCACAATCAAAAACTTAACAATTAAAACATTAGATCTAGAGGAAAAGAAACTAAATCAAACTCGACGCTAGAAAATGTCCTCGCGGTAAAAATAAAATTGTGTTTCGCTTTTTAATTTTGTTTCTATGTGTTATATATGTACCCGGCACTCTTGATACAATCCACCGAATATTTTCTAAGAGTGACATCAATAAACAATATTATGAGTCACCCATATGACCAAAAGAAGATTTCGTATGAGTTGCAGGCGTATGTATATAAAAGAATAGTCGAACAAGATCCATAAGATTGGATCTTTGTATGTGCTTTGCTTTTAAATAATATAATAATATAATACTAAACTATAAAAATCCTAATAGATACTTGCACCTTAACATTACTAGTTCAACAAAAAGTTGAATCATAAAAAATATAATTACATGCATCGGTTACACTAATTTACACATGAAACCGCGATAAAAGAAGTAGTTTATATAGTTTTTTGAGATAAGTTATATATAAAAGTGCTCAAATTTTTAAGTTGGAGGGTGTCATATTAGTTGTATGTTTGGCAAAACTAGCTTGTAGCTGGTGGCTGGTAGCTGGTAGCTGGTAGCTGCAAGCTGGTAGCTGGAAGCTGATAGCTGGAAGCTTTTTAAATATATTTTGGTGTTTGGCAGAGTAGCTGGAGCTTTTAATAAAATGTATAAAATGACCAAAATGGGCATAATTAAAAACTTGTAAAGAAGGTTTTTATTTTATATTTAAAATAGAATGGTTATTTGTGTCATTTACTAACTAAAAGCTTGTAGCTAGTAGAGCTTTTTCTTAAAAGCTACTACTAGTAGCTTTTCACTATAGAGCTTTTTCTCTAACCTAAAAGCTTCCAGCTCCTTCAACCAAACAAGGTTTTTTATTGAGTATGAGTTTTTTCTTAAAAGCTTGAAGTTCCTAAAAGCTCTTAAAAGCTCCTTGCCAAACATACCCGACATACGCATCAAACTACATTCGGCACGCAGTCCTGAATAGGGGGGGATGTTCACGCTCACCTCAAAACGACCCATTCGTTTCTATCTCGTTTCTTCATTCTCCACTTCAGTATCACAGTCTCACTTAGGGCTACCTTTTCGTCCAGGCCAAGATCACACTCACCACCGTTAGAAAAAAAAAACCCCCAACATATATAAGGGGGGCGGGGTGCTACCACTAAAGTTTTTCAACTTCACTGATTTTAACCAATCCTGCATTGTCACATCACTTCACTGATTTACTTCACTAGAACACTTTTTTGGAGGTAGCACTCCACTGATTCTTTTATTTATTTTCATTAATTTAAATGTATATCTAAACTTTCTTTTAAATTTTACACTATTACAACTATCCCACCAAAACATCAGTAAAATTGAATTAAATTTGTGAAACCGTCCACCTAAACGGTCAGTAAAATTGAATATTAATATTGAAACCATTCAAAAAATGTGTATATAAACACACCAAACCGTGGGGTTAAAACTCACACTTTACCACGATTTAAACAAACAAACACCCACACTCTACACAAAGATGACTCGCTGGACCGAGGAAGAAAAAATCGCGTTGGTGGTGTGCTACAAAGACGCCTGAAATGGACCCGACTCTACAATAACGCCAACGCTCGAGAGGCTCGGGCTCGCACCCGAAGGGGTTCTGGGATCACGTGTTGGCCGACTTCAACCAACAAGTCAGCATCAACGACCGGACCATCGAGAGCCTCCAGCGGAAGTGGACCAATCTCACCAATAAGTGTGATCGGTGGACCACCCTCTACGAGCGCACGTTGAGGGAGGATCCGGACATCGATCCGGAGTTGGCTATCGAGTTCACTCATGTGGACTATGAGGTTTGATACAACAACATTTTTGACCATGTCGAGGTATGGCAACTGTTGCGCCAACCTTAAGTTTATTTTCATTTGTTTTAATGTATTTTAATTTTATGTTTAATATTAATAATTTGGGTTAGGATCAAATACATAATGAAAGAAAAAATACAAAGTCGTAGGAAGGGTATCAAACGGACTCCGATTGAACTCATTCAAGCGCCATTGGAACCGTCTTATCGAACCCTACGACGTTAGTATTTAGGTCTTCGTTTTTTGGGGTTTTAGCTTGTAGTTTTTAGAATATATGTTATATCATTGCGTCTTTTATGTACCATTGTGTCTTTTTTTTATTTTCGTCATCGTGTCATTTTTCAGTTCATTGTGTCTTTTTTTCTTCAGAATTATGTTATATTTTTTGGCATTTCTTCATAATTGTGTTATATTTTGTGGCTCATTGTGTCATATTTCATGATCTATTGTGTTTTTTGTATCATTCACACCCTTCTCATTTTTGTTACAATGTGTAGAATAACTTAACCCATAAAAATTTATGTTTTTATGTTCTCCTTTGTTTAATTAGGTTTTAATTTATGCTCTAATATTAATGAATTTAGTTTAAACCGTTCAAAGGAAACGGCTTAATAATTAAACGGTCAAAAGAAATAATAAATAAATCGTTACAAAATAATTAAACGGTCAAAAGAAATAATATAAAATATTACAAATAATTTAAACGGTGAACTTCAAAACCTTCACCACCCGTTAACTAGAACCAGAAATTGGTTTACGGGACCACTGCCAGCATAGGTGGCGACGGTGTTACCATGCTGGTAATAGGGTACCCAAAAAAAAAAAAAAAACTAAGAGGGTGTTTGGGATTGAGTTTCATATCAACTTATTGACTTATTAGCTTTTTGAAAAAGCTAATAAGTCAATAAGCTGTTTGTGTAACTCAAAAGCACTTTCTGTTTTGACTTTTGGCTTTTAGCTTTTTAAGGGTGGAAAAGCTATTTTGAAAAGTTAGAAATCCTAGCTTTTGGCTTTTGACTTTTGGAAAAAAATTACAAATTTATCACCCATACAACCAATATTCACAATAAGTTAAGCGAAACACTTAAAAAAATAACAATCTATTGACTTTTTGACGTTTCCCATCCCAAAAGCTAATCCAAACACTTTTTTTAAAACTCCTTTTCAAAAAGTCATAAGCCAATAAGCACTTTTGACCAAAAGCACTTTTGCATTTCCAAACTCAATCCCAAACACCCTCTAAATAAATTGTTGCACTTTTACGATGAATAAAAAATCCATGTTTCAGAAACTTCTAACAAGAAAACATCCTAAAAGTCAGATAGAAGACTTGGTCAGTTTGTCGAAAATCAAAGCTAATCTGATAGAAAAGATACGCCTACACAAATTAAAATCTTGTGATTTGTTAAATTAAACCATTTTTATACCGGTAAAACTTTTTTTGTTAAATTAAGACATTGATTTATCCAATTCGTTACAAAAACCTACTTTTAATAAAACATTACAACGAATGTCATGTGGTAACACCACGTCCTCTCTCACTTATTAATAACTAAAAAATGATTTAAGAAATAATTAAGATTCCACATCAGAAAATCTATAACTTATAATAAAAGAATTGAACTTTGATGTTGTGACATTCAATGGAGGTCTCAACCCCCCCTTGAATGTGCCACGTGGCATCATGTAGGATTTTTTAATTTTTGAGTTTTTTTAATAAATCTATAGAGAAAGTATACGGTATAAAGTTGCTTAACGTAAGAAGCGTAAGAAGCCACCAAAATTCGCCACCTGTCCACTCTGGTTAGGTTTAATTAACCTAATTCTGGTTTATCCCAGGGGTAAAGTCGTCTACATACACGATCATTCAATTCCTTCAATTACGTTCTAATTAACCTGTTGATTCTCAAAAATTAATGAGATTCAAATCATATTCGTTTCAAATCATGATCGTCAACATCTAATCAATCTGTTATTCATCAAACCAAATCTTAATTTTCGTTTTTTAGTGCTCTGATTATCGACGATTAAATTTAAATTTGATTTTGTTTTTTAAATTGAAATTATATGTTTTGTTTATTATTTTTTACTGTTTTTGATCGTTTTTTATAAGTTTTCAGGTTTGATATAAAAAATTCAGGTTTTCGATGGTTTTTCAGAGGTTGAAGATGGTAGCAATGAATGCGTCTGAAGAATAACTGAGTGCGTCCGTTTTGAAGATGACCAGAGTTGGATAATACATCAATGACTGCGTCTGAAGAAGAACTGGGTGCGTCTGTTTTGAAGATGAGCAGAAGATTGGATCAATGAATGCGTCTGATACTTCAAATGAGTGCGTCTGTTTAAATGTATAGTTGTGTCTGTTTATTAATGAATGCGTCTGTTTGTAAATCATGAATGCGTCTGTTTTGTAACTGTGTTTAAATACTGTGTACATGTGATTTTTTACAGATAAAATTATTGGAATAAGACAAGAACAGTAATTCTCGTGATTTTTTATCTTGTCACTTTGTTATTGTTTGTTTCTTTTTATATATGGCTTTTCATTCATATACAGACTATAATTTTTTTTTCCACTAATGGCTTCATCATCTTCATCTGCAAGATCTGAAATGATCAAAAGGATGGAAGATCAAATTGCAAAAGATTATGCTATTGAGGGTCGGTTGGCTGATAATCTAAACAGGATAAATGATGGTAGCAATGAATGCGTCTGAAGAATAACTGAGTGCGTCCGTTTTGAAGATGACCAGAGTTGGATAATACATCAATGACTGCGTCTGAAGAAGAACTGGGTGCGTCTGTTTTGAAGATGAGCAGAAGATTGGATCAATGAATGCGTCTGATACTTCAAATGAGTGCGTCTGTTTAAATGTATAGTTGTGTCTGTTTATTAATGAATGCGTCTGTTTGTAAATCATGAATGCGTCTGTTTTGTAACTGTGTTTAAATACTGTGTACATGTGATTTTTTACAGATAAAATTATTGGAATAAGACAAGAACAGTAATTCTCGTGATTTTTTATCTTGTCACTTTGTTATTGTTTGTTTCTTTTTATATATGGCTTTTCATTCATATACAGACTATAATTTTTTTTTCCACTAATGGCTTCATCATCTTCATCTGCAAGATCTGAAATGATCAAAAGGATGGAAGATCAAATTGCAAAAGATTATGCTATTGAGGGTCGGTTGGCTGATAATCTAAACAGGATAAATGATGGCATGAGTAAGAGAGATGAAATTTCCAAGCTTCTTTTGCGTATGCCTGACTCAAGTCTTCGTGAACTGGCGGTTATGTTCATGATTGATGCAAACAAGGGCGATGTTAATATTGTCGAACAACTTACAAAATGCATTGCTCTTTTGAGGTGTTCTATTGAATTTAAGATTCAATTTTTAAAGTCTATGTAAACACCACTATGTATTTGTTTGTCTTGTTTACTACTTGTGTTGTAGTTGCTGTTTTTTTCTAATAAAAGTCTGTTTCACCTTGTTATAATGCAAAGAAACAGGTAATGCGTCCAAAATAAAGAGAACAATTACATGAGTGCGTTTAAACAAGACTTTACATCGGAATGTTAAGATGACATAAGAAAGCCATTAAATTTTTTTATAAAGCAGCCACCCTCTTCTCTAACTTCGACTGTGCATTCTCTAGCATTTTTATTCTTTGTTTTGCTGGCCTTTTTGCAAACTTCTCAGCTTCCTTACTTATTTCTTCCCTGAGTATGTTGAATGGGGAGAGTATCATCTTTGCCACGTACTTGAGCCGTAATGCAATCAACTGCTTGTTTTGATATTCTGATTCGGCTGCAAACCCCGGGTTCCATGACTGATAACCTTTAAAGGTTTCGAGGGTTCTCATGGTGAAGACACCACAGTCTACATGGTTCTTTGTAGTCCTCCATGTCATCTCTCTTCTTGTTATAGGACATGTTTTAAGGCCTTCAATCGTCGGTGTTTTCGGACATGTCTTTAGCCACACCCGGTACAAAGTGCCTCTCTGTGAATATTTTTAGTCAAAACCATTAGTTTTATTTATCATAGTAGTGTGCAGGTATATGTTATAATTACATACCAATATTTCTGGCACGCCTTTATATCGCTCTGATGCGATCTCTCCGAGTTTAGAGTTGTCAAGCAAGTCTGTTGTCCCATTCTTCACATCAAAAGCCAATACATAGAAATGCTTGTCCATCCACACCGGTTGAAGAATCATGTCGAAGTCGTATAAAGAGTTTGCAGTTGTTGACTTTACATTTATTTTTCTGAAGATATCTTGAAGGTTGCTCATGTAGACCTTTTCAATTTGTTCCCAAGAAACACCTACCTCATAGAAGTTTGGAGGCTGAAAATAAAAAAATATACAGACAGTTAGAGAAAATGAGTGTGTTTGTTTTGGTTCTGGGTGCGTCTGTTTTGGGTTTTATTATTTTTTGTCGTAATAGAGTGCGTCTGTTTTGAGGGGTAAGTGCGTCTGTTTTGGTTTTATTATTTTTTTTGCAGTAATAGAGTGCGTCTGTTTGTATGTATAAGTGCGTCTGTTTTTGTGTTTTTGTAACTTACAAGCATGCAGCTACTCAGAAACAGTCTCTTTATAGGCCCATCCTTCTTCTCCTTCCTTCTCTCATCTTCCTCATAGTTCAGAATATCTGCCCATACATCGATGACATTTAAACAAAGCCATATCTCCGGATATAAACTTTCAAAAACCAACTTCATCACCTCATTCCCACCTTCATCCCAGTAAACTATTTTCTGAAACATTCCATATGAAAACAAATTAGTAAATAGTATATGTTTTTATTAGAAACAAAATATGAAGAAAAACACTTACATTTAAATCTCTAATTGGGGAAAACATATATTGTGTAATCTTTGTTTCATCCCCAGTCAGTTTTTCGATTGGACAGACTTGCCTCCCGGCGTATGGTGATCTTAATGCATAAGAAGGGTTTTTGTCCCTAGCTGGTTTATCATAACCAGCAAAGGCCTTCCCTTTTTCTTTTCCTTCTTCCTGCACTGCTTCCTTTCCCTTTACCGGTGTTTTGTCTTCCTGAGGATTCTTCTCTTTTGGTGTTGCCTGTTTATCTCGAACTGCATACACGCCTGGTTCTACTGTTTGTAGCTCACTCAATGCTGCGTCACTTATTTCTTGTGTTTCTAATGATACGGCAGCATTGTCCAATATTTCTGTTCTTTCTTTCTCCACTCCTTCTGCAGGTTGGTCTTTTGTTGTCTCATTCACATCTATAACCTTATAAACACTTGGTTCGACAGTTTGCAGCATGTTTAGTGCTGTATCACTTATATCAAACTCCTCATTTGTAGTTCCCAACCCTTCCTCGACAGCCCGAGCATCCATTTCCACCTCATTCCCCCCCCCCCATTCACATTTGAAGCTACAGGCACTTCAAAATTTTGATTTTCAGCTTCTATTTGTTCTTTGACAACTTCAGCTTCCTTCTCTTTAGCAACTTCAACATTTTCCACCCCATTCCCCTCCTCATTCAGGTTTGAAGCTCCAGGCATTTCAACATTTTGCTTTTCAGCTTCAACATGTTGTTTTACAACTTCAGCTTCCTTAACTGAAGTGTTCAAGTTGTCCCATTTGTCGCACAATTTCATCAACTCTGGAACCCATAAATATCTTGTCCGTGCCTCCTTTACCATTTCCCCCATCTCTTTCTGTATAGCTTCGTATTTCTTTATGTTTCGTTCCATTGTTTTTATCCAAACCTGTGTATTTTACAAAGATCAGTATATATATTTAAATTAGTGCGTCTGTTCAATCTATGGATGCGTCTGTTTTAAACCAGTAGATTTTACAAGATCAGTAGTTTTTCTGTGAATACATCTGTTTTTATATGAGTGCGTCTGTTTTAAACCAGTAGATTTTACAAAGATCAGTAGTTTTTCTGTGAATGCGTCTGTTTTTTTATATGAGTGCGTCTGTTTTAAACCAGTAGATTTTACAAAGATCATTTTTTTTGGGTTTTTCATTTAATGCGTCTGTTTGTGTATGTGAGTGCGTCTGTTTTAAAAGGTTATTTTTCAATGAATGCGTTTGTTTTGTATGTGAATGCGTCTGTTGTACCTTTTTTGCCTTCATTGAAGCTTCATACTCTGCCTCTTTTCCCTTCTCAACCAAACTTAGCTGTGGTTGAGTTTCTGAATACTCAAACATTTGTTGTGTTTGGGTACTCATTCCATACTATCTCCAATCTCCTTCTTCATCAACATCTTCTTCTTCAATGGTGATCCTTTTTTGGGGAGTTTTCACCAATGGCAAAGTGTAATCATCCTCAATCGGCCTTTCTTGCATTGTGACCAGCATGTTCACAACATCATCTAGATTTTGATCATTTTGCAAATGATCATCTACTCCAGCCTCCTCATCTCTTACATCTGCATCGACCTCATCATTCTTATCAGCTTTAGCTTCATCATCTGCATCATCTTCTTCAACGTCGGTCAATGGCCCGTTGTTATAAAGATGTTCTTCCATTGCCGCAAGTGAACTACTTGTAACATACGAAATTGCTGGTATGCTAATTCTTATTTCAGATGGATGCCTCTTGTTGTATTCATGGGTGTAGATAACCTGCATGTGTTCAACATATCATATTTTTTTTGTTAGAATTACAAATGCGTTTAAATTATCAGTAGTGCGTCCAATTAATAAAAAAAAGGTGTTTGAATGCTTACACTCAGCATTATAATTGGACCATTATACTGGTCTTCTTTCTATCCTGCTTTTGTTCTCTTCAGGCATTCGATCAGGTACGAGCACCAATCCATATTTGGGATTTCTGTCTCATTATCCACACCATGCAAAAATCTTTGATTGATTGTGGTTGATTTTGTGATCTCCCCGAAAACTGTGTTCCATAGCACAAGAAAATTCAATCTGAACAGCCTTCCACCTTCTTGTTGTACCTTAACAGCGTTTGTTACCATCCTAACACTCACTTTTCTTTTATCAAATTGACCCTTGAACTCTTCAATTGTAGAGTCAACACCTTTTCTTGCCCTTGTGTATTCTAGCACCGGCTTCTTTCCCATTGGTATCCCAAAAGCTTCATTCACCAATGCAGGTGTGATTTTGATTTTCCAATTTCCAGCATTCAGTTCATTTTTATCCTCATCATAGTTTACTAACAGCCAGTAACCCAATGATGTTGAGATTTGATCAATCTTAATGTCCAACACGGACCCAAAACCCATCTTCCTTACTTCAGCTTTCTGTTCATCAGTGTACTCTTTCATGCCGTCAACAAATTCAGCAGGAGAGCATCTGATTTTTAACTTATTATCCCTGTATTCAACAAACTCTCTATCCTTTATTTTCTTCTTCATCTTAGCTTTATCCACTTTTAGCTTTTTAACAGGCCTTTGGAATCTTCGTCTGATGATTCCGAAGGTTCTTCTACAGCTTGTTGTTTTTTTTGCTGTAACTTTTGTGTCATTTTTTTAACATCTTCTACCAACTTTCTTGCAGCTTCAGGGTTGACCTTTTCAACCCTTTTTTTAATCTTAATTAAGTTTTTTATTGGTCCATCTTCAAAATCAGAAGCATTCCATGTTGAGTCTGTACATGAACAGACGCATTAAGACATATATACAGACGCGTTCACTAACTAAAAAGTGGAAAGAAACAGACGCACTCAGTATCTCAAACAGACGCACTTACTAAGAAGCAAAGTGGAAACAATCAGACGCATTCATTAACCTCAAACAGACGCATTCATTTAACTTAAATTAAACATCAGTAATCAGACGCATTTATAAAATACTTCAGACGCATTAATTTTTTCAGGTTCAAAATGAGTACACTCCACTAGTTATACATACTAAGCATAAAACCCTACTTCTAGTAAACAGATCTGATACAAATAGAATGCATGATTTTGTTAGTACCTGAAGATGTGTCATGTATGATTTTGCTTCCCTTTCTCCCTGTTTTACCTGTAATAATGATTTTGAAAGGTTTTCTGATTTTAGAAGTTATAGATTATAAGTCGATGTTAATTTCAAAGTATAAATATAAGAAACGCACCTTCATTTCTTTTGGAAGACATGTTGATCGTCTGTATTTGTGTTCCTGATCGTCTATGTTTTTTTTGGTTTTTTTTTGTTGATTTCAATCGTCTGTGTGTGTTTTGTATGTGTTTTTTATTTTGAAAAACCCTAATTAAATGAGACGTAATGATTTGTTTCTCAATTTTAGTAACCGTTGACATTTTGGCGGTTCAAATTATAATTGTGTAAACGAGTTTTAGAATTTTGTTGACTAATCTACCCCTGGTTTCATTTAAACGCTAGGGTTAGAAGGCGGGTTAGAAGGCGGGTTAGAGGATCTGATCTGGGTTTGATCTAATGGTCCAGATTGCTTCTTACGCTTCTTATTTTAAGGGGCTTTATACAATATCTCTTCCCAAATCTATATATATTATAATTATTTTAGGAAAAGATAAGAATTTAAAAACAAAATTAAATTTTCTCTCTAATGTTTCCTTCCATAACTTTTAAACGTTAATATTTTTTATATACGAGATTTTTTAAAGAAAAAAATTACACCAAATTAACGAGCGTTTTATTATCTTTCCAACGAGTACCATGGTGCTATATAAAAAACGGAGAAAAAAAACAACTATTTTTGTAGGGTTTTGTTTTCAAATATATTTTACTCTACTAATAAATCACAAACGATAAACATAACTTCATAGGCAGAGATTCCTTTTTTTTATATTTGAATGTGAGAACTTATGGCAGAAATTTGTTTAAAATAAATATTATTATTATTATTATTATTCATTAATCATGTATTGGCAAATCATTAATTATGTTGTCATTTTAGATATTTTATTATGTTATATTAGATATTTCAACCCCAGGACACTCCCGGGATAAAAACTAGTATAAATATATGTGTGTTCCTTAATAAACTTTAACAAAATCATATTAATTAAAATATTTTGTGATATAATCAACGATAATTGTCTTTTGAGTAATTTTATTGTAAAATATCTATATCTATATCTATTAGGGGTGTGAAATTCTGACACGACCCGAACCTAATACGAAATTAGCGGGTTTAGGTTTAGTCTATATGGGTTTGGGTCAGGTTCGGGTTAACCCGGGCGGGTTGGCGGGTTGACCCGTTTAACATATTTATACTATATATTGTTTTTTTACAATATGTTTTATATTATAAACTAGCTGATTACCCCGGGAGGGTCCCGGGGTTGAAAAATATAATCATTCTAATAATACTAATACTAATAGTAATAATTATTACTCTTGTAATTAAATAAATAAAAAAATAACCTTCCTATAAGGTGACACCATGTGTTGCAGTGTTACACGATTCTTTCTCCTAGCTTCTCTTGATGAAGTATAGCTATCCATCTTTAGAAAAGTAAAATTACAATGATAGCATTACGATTGGGCTGAATTTCAACATCGTAGATAAGAAGCTGGTTTAAAAGAAAAAACATGATCAATCAATAACCTGAACACTTTGTGTGTGTTTTTTTCCTGTATGAACGAAACTCCACAAAAATAGTCGTTTTTTCTCCGTTTTTTATATAGCACTATGGTAGTCGTTGGAAAGATAATAAAACGCTCGTTAATTTGGTGTAATTTTTTTTCTTTAAAAAATCTCGTATATTAAAGATATTAACGTTTAAAAATTATGGGAGGAAATATGAGAGAGAAATTTAAATTTGTTTTTAAATTATTTTTTCCTAAAATAACTCAATCTCTTTTAGGGTTTTATCTTTTTCTTTTTTTTAATTAAAAAATCAAAATAATTCAAAATCACTAAAACCTTTCAATTATGATGCCACGTGGCAGTTTCATGGAGAGGTTGAAGCACCATTGCACGCCACGTCAGCAACGTTCAATTCTTTTATATATATTAATAGATAATAGATAATAGATAATAGATAATAGATTAAATTGGTTAGATATTTTATGCTACACATATAACTTAAAATAGAAATTGGTATTAGATTTTATAAATAAAACATAAATGTTTTATATATGTTTGTGTTTTTTGTAGTAAAATTTTAATTTTAATACATTAGTTTGCGAAAAAATAAAATAAAAAATCAGGTTGAATGGGTCGGGTTCGGGTTCATATGTATGTCAAAATTTTCGGGTTCGGGTCGGGTTGAACCCGCCAACCTGCGAACCCGACCCGTTAAGCACCCCTAATATCTATATATATAATAGCTAGTTTATCCCTCGAGAGCTTTTCAGGATAGACAAATCGAATTGACAAAATATGTATACTAGAAAAGAAATAGCCCGTTTTTTCAGGAATTTCTTTTTGTAAAGGATCCGATAACTCATAAAACCTACTTCTAATTTTACGTGTGCTCCTCTTGCTTGAGTGAAGTCTCTATACAACTTTGTCACTTTCTCGAGACACTCTAAAGCTGCGATGTGAATCTGGAAGAAGAAACAAACAAATTGGAATCAAATGATATGTCATGACGATGATAGGCGATTCTGATGTGTAAAGTGAGCATATGTGAAAGAAAGTCATACCTGTTCAATCTTTATTATGGATATACAATCGATCACCTTGAGTGACACCGAATAAAACAAGCAACAGGTAAGCAGTGAAGATCCATTTTGAAGATAAATAAAAATGATTGAACTACTATTGACCAAAAAGATTGTAGAATGATAACTTTTTATGTGTCCTAACTATTTTCTTTACTCATATTTAAGTATCTATTTCAATAATCACCACATGCTAGTCGATTTCAAAGTACATACGTTAAAAACGATATAAAAGGCGTGTATGGTGGGGTGATTAGTTATCACTTATTAGCTAGAGATTTACCTGGTGTCTAAAACTTATAGGTTACATCTAACCGGTTTAACAACATTTGTAATCAATGTTCCTAGCAACACCAATCAAAATACAAAAAATTGATTCTTGACAAACTGGCTGCATCTGTGAATATATATGTAGTTTGGCTGGTTCTTATATCTAATGGTAGGTTCACAAAATATGTATACTATCAAAATTATGTGTTAGTATATTTTCGACGGATCCATGTAATGTTTGTATGAAAGATACCGATTTAATTCAAAATTTAATATACGTTGTTTGTGTTCATTTCTGTTTATGAACGCTTGTTTGTGTTCTTGAATGTTCGTTTGTGTTCGTGTGTATTCATGAAGATTCATTTGTGTTTTTTTACGCTCACTTTTGTCCGGCACCTAAAGTTAACAAACGAACACGAACACGCTCCTTTCATTAACAAACGAACCCAAACAGAAAATCTCGTTCGGTAAGTGTTTATGAACAGTTCATAAACACATTATTTTCTTAACAAATAAACACGAACAAGGGTTTGTTCGTATTCATTCGGTTAGTTTGCAGCCCTACACATGAGAGAGAAAAAGACAACCTTAATAGTTTTGGAGAGAATTCAAGGATGATCATGAACTTATCAAGTGTCGTGTGTCCTAAACCTGTATATACATATTTAGCTTTCACAAATGATATATAATAATGGCTAGTGTGTAAACTTTCAAAGTGGTTGAAAATATCCCAAAGAAAAATATGTCATTAGTTATTCTTTTATAAAACAACTTGATTATTTTAAGATGATTAAATAAAGTTTGAAAAGATGTTGCCAATGATCTGGCTCAAGTGGCTTACGTGAGGTAAGAGGTTTTTTCCTTAGGTGGTTTCCATTTTGTTTATCTGATTCGATTTTTTGGAGCGTAAAACTAAAACTAATAATGAACGGTTGAAATTCTGTCTAAAGAATCGAATTTGGGCCTTAGTGTAGTAAAGTAAATGGGTGACCTACACTCAGTAGCGAAGCTTGAACTTTTAAATGGTGGGGGTTGAAAGTCACGAAACCCAAATAAAAATCAAATTGATAGGGATGGGACTTAATATATACAAAAAATTTTGTTAAAAACAGAGAAATTTACGCTATTGACCAAAGATTAGTAGGGACCAGGGCACCCTGTAACCCAACTTAAGCTTCTCCCATGCCTATGCTTAAAAAAAATTGGGTCAACTCAAGAGTATCCTAATTTTTGGTAGATTTTAAAGTCAATTTTGACATCAAATGATCATTGTCAAAGAAAAGGACTTCGAGCCATATTTCTACGTCGGGGAAATAGCACCCCACTTTTGACTTTTATAAGTTTATATGCAAGTCAAATTATATATTATATTATATTGTATTGTGATACGTATTTAATAGTTTTCAAAAGTGGAGTCGAGACACGAACAAGACAATATTTCTAAAAAAATTCACATTAAACTTTAAAAGAAGGAAGACACGAATGTTGCAAGTACTTAGCATCAATTTTAGTAAAGTTGTTGATTTTTTTAGCAACAATTACCAAATTTCATAGGATAAACTCATAAACATAACTTGCACCTTTCATGATTTGAACTCACACTCTTTTAATTATGGAGTATGCCACTTAACCACGGGATGTCCCTGTGTTTCCTCCTTGATGGTGTTTTCGAGTGATTCAGGTTTAGAGTGTTAAAATCAGTGTGGCCGGTTGACATCCCATCTCGAAAAGACTCACTCGGATATTAGGGGTAGCTCTAAACGTTGTTTAAAAAAAACACTGGATGTCCAGACTCCAGACATCATATGCTCATTAATTTGGATTTAATCTTGGTAACTTTAGGAAAAAGCAAATTGCTTATTATTTTATTTGAGATAAATTTAAGTATTTAATTTTATTCATTATATCTCAAATCAGTTATATTCAATTCTTTTTATGATATTGAAACTTTTTTTTAAAGACAAATTCATTTCATATTGAAACTTTAAAGAAATTATAATACGATGTTAATTTGTAATAAACAAACGGAAATCAAGGAATATAACACTTGAAGTAGTCCACTGAATAAGTAAATATCAGTCGACTTTAATTTCGAACGGTATCATTGACATAGCTTGAACTTTTAGATGGTGGAGACCGAAAGTCATGGGACCCAATTTTTTTTTTCAAATCGACAGAGACCAAACTCAATATATACAAAAATTTTATATGAACACGAAGAAATTAACATTATTGAGCCAAAAATCGGTGGCTTGCTGAGACACCACCAGCCCAACATAAGTTTTGCCTGATGACAACAAAGAATCAAATACACTAGGATTTCGAAAATGAGAACAAGAAAAAGAGAGTTCACAACATGCAACCAGTATGTAGTGTGCCTAGATTAGATTTATAGTAATCGGACTAAACTTGTTATCTCAATCGTTTCATTAAACCAAAATATGAACTTACAAGTCTTAACGATTATCAATAGCAAAACTGTTCTGCAAAATACGAGTAAACGTTTAATATGTAAAGCGAAATCTCCCTAACCCAATATGCATTGATGCAAGAATTTCATGATTTAAGTAAGTATTCAACAAGTCAATTTCAATCTTGGTGTCAGTCGTAAAAAAACGAGTGAAAACGTAAAAAAAACCTCAGTGAGATAACAAGGGGAGTGTAAAAAGAATATAGCAAGTGTTCAAATATAATGCACACAAAAGTATGACCAAAAAAAACTTGGTAAATACATGTTGAAGTATAGAAGCAAGATGAGATCAGCAAGTCAAAATGTAGATGCTCATTGAGACCTTCAAGGACAACATTTAAAAATCTTTTTTATGAGTTGATATATTTAGAACCATGATAAATATATACCAACTGCTACTCAAACCCGCGAAAAAATGTATCCTTGTGGAGACAAAAAAAAACGAGCATCTTCACTCTTTATGACCTAAAATAAACTTATCTAACCTTGATGCTCTTGTTGAAGTCGGCGAACGAAAACTCTCTAATCGAATGTTAGAAGAGGCGCATAAATCGTTCAAAAATGGATCACCTTTTTCTGACTTGATGATCTCTAGAGTGACTCCGAGAACCTCGGCTGCAAGACCTGTTTCCACAAGCTGTCCTTGTTCCTCCCCGCCTTCATATATCAAACGTGAAACTTGTTGATAAGGGATCACGTTTTCTATAAGTATTCTTGCAAACATACGACCAAGAAACTCAGCTGCTTTTGGTGCATCATTCACTGCGTCCTCCAATGTTGATAAAACGGATTCGAATCTGGATAACATAACAAAAAAACACACCAGTGTTAAGTCCTGAACCGCTAAAAGCAATTATAGCATGTGAATCCGGTTTCACACTTTTTTTCATAAACGCAATTTCAAGGCAAATCCATTTTGGTCAAAACCCGTTGGACATGTTACCCGACCCACTTGAGTTGCTAACCTTACTAAGAAGTAACTAATGAACGCTTAGCATCAGTGCAGTAGTTACCCTCAGACCAGGAAGTCTTGAGTTCAGATAATATAATAAAAACCAAAACCATATTTAAGTCTTGATACTTTTTTTCTATAACGACCCATTTCAAAGCGAGCCCGTTTTGGTCGAACTTGTTTGAGCCCTAAGCCGTTAAGCCATGTTACTCAACCCACCCATTTGCAAGGCATATTTAAAAATAATAATTAGAGATCAGCATTGGTGCATAAATTACCCTCTGACAAGGGAGTCTTGAGTTAGAATGCCTTCTTGAGATTTAGTAAGATTTATAAGAAGTTTAGCAAGTGAATCCCGGTCCATGTCTTTCCTCTCAAAAGAATCAGTGACCCAAATGGATATCATTGATGGATAAAATCCAGGGGCGTTAAGATCTTTGATGCATAAAGCAACTTCTTTTTCGTCCCTTGCACTGAAAGCGAAAATAAATATATATTAATTAAAAAATCAAAATATCAAGGATCTTAACTACGAAGTGAAATTCATATTGTACTTGTTAATTCATTACAAAAACATCGGAAATCAAGCAGTAGATGGTACCTGTAAAATTCTTTGATAGCCTCAACGGACATGTCATGTAAACGATCTTCAGAAAAGGCAGGCTTATCTGAAGAGCCACTTTGTGGGGGAGTAGACACCCGAGTATGTTCAGTTGGTGATGGAAAGCCGTGCTGGTTTACATTGTTCATGTTGCTATGTTCCTGTATATTCGACGGGTCAAAAGCTGGTCGAGGGGAAAACCTCTCGGGTATGTGTCTTGAGACTAGCTCATCACGTGGACTGTAACCCCCTCTCTCTGGCATCATGGAACCGCCATAACCATTGTTAGGACCAGCAATGCCATGCATAGAAGAGTGCCCCCTAGCCGACATCCCCCTGGCAAGACCACCTTGTGGCCCGAGGGTTATAGAGTCATTACCCATGGGTCTCAACGGAACCGACAAAGTCTTATTCTCATAAGAGTCGAATCTTAAATCTTGATTGCTAAAACCACGACTCTGTTGCGGTAATCCGCGATAACCACCACTCATTTGAGGGTTTGAAGGTAAAACACCTGCGGATCCTTTCGGGCCAAAGTCCATGGGCTGAACTCCCCTCCTAAGTGATGGGTTAGAAATTGGTCCACGAGCCAGTCTGCTAGCTTGGGCTTTAAGTTCATTGGCGGCATCCCGATGCACCTCTTCAATCTTTTTTGGACCTTCAACCTTCCTTCTTTGCTGCCACTTATTCTTTCTAAGGTCAATTGCATCTTTTAACATGAACCTTACTCGTGAAGAAAGTGTCATGTTATTTGACAACTTAAACATCATGCCAAAATATACATCCATGTGTTCTTTCGCTTTAGGATGATCAATCATATCCCCAATTGTACTCATTAATTTGCACAACGCCTCAATATTTTCCTCGTCAGGATTAAAATTCTGATTAAAGCCTAACAGTTTCTTTATGCATTCATGCATAATTCTTTCAGTCAACATTCTTTTCTTGTATAGCTCCCCAATAAGTCTAATATTTCCCAACATGCGTCTGCGAGCCTTGATCCGTTTCTCTTCCCGCTCCTCGTCACTCTGCTTAATCTCACCTTCTTCTTCTGTTCTATTTGCTTCCTCTTCTTCTCTCTCTCCTCTTTCGAACTCCTCTTGACATTTATTCAACAATAACCTCTTAAAAGTGATCTTCTCATTTTCTTCACCAAACCCAGGTAATTCCACAGCTAAACGAGAGCAAAAGTTGGCATACATCTCAACAAAAGTCGGTTCCATTAAAGCCTTATCAAATATTTGTCCAATCACACCCGACAAAGTATCAGCATTGTCAATATTAACTTCTTTGACTTGCTCAAACAGTTTCTCAAAATTTTGTGGGGTCAACTTGTTTAAAATACCTTTCAATCGTCTTTGTTTGGCTTGTTCCTCATCGGTTACTTTACCAACTTCATACTTCCTTTCGGCTTTATGCATCATTGGGGTGTGAGGAGAAGGCATTAAGCCCTTTTGATAATTAGTAGCGCGTTGCCACCTGTCTGCATCCGAATTAGAGCGTTGCATCTGTGGGCCAGGGGACTGCATTGGTCCAGACAGAATGCCACCAGGGTACTGACCAGTAGGCTGACCACGTGGAGTCCTCAACACACCATGGTTCCCTCTAGTGGGGTATCCCATGGGGTCCCACCCGGGAACCATGGGTCCTCCTGACCCTTTAATCCATTTGTCATCAAGACCTACATTACTTGGTCGTCGGTCGAGTCGTGACCCCATTGTTGACCTATCACCACCTCCTCTCCCTGGACTCGGGTATGGTTCATGAGCCGCATTGACACCTGTTCCTACGAACACTTCAGTTATATCAGGGTTAATCACGAAACCTTCTGGAAGATCAGTACAGTGATCTGAAAATTTCAGTAGGAAGTCTCTAGAATACTTTTTTGTCATTCCATCATTGTCATCCTCACTGTGATGTTTCTGCTTCAAATCTTTTTCCATTTTGGGAGCAGAAAGATCTGCAGCGTCTTCCCAATCATCTGGCTCAAATTTGGGGGGCCCACGTGACAAAACAGTGTCTTTTTGGGAAGTAGGCCTAACAGGCGGGTTTGGGTTTTCAACTTCAGTAGCAGATAAAGTTTCTTTCTTTTCTTCGTGGCGTTTATAAGCATTATAAAGATCAGAAGTTGTCCCACGAGCATCAGCATTTTTCAAGATTTCTTTTTTCTTCCTCCCTTTAGCTCCGGTATTAACCTTTAGCTTATCACTATAAGATGAAGGAGAAATCAAGCCTGTAGCCTCTTCTTCTAAAGTTAAAGATGAAGCCTCTGGAACAGAAACCGAAACAGATTCTCCACCATTGACTTGATCAACATCAAACTTGCTTATTTGATCGTCTTTCTTATCATCAAGAGAAGATTCCATATTTGATGAAGTTTCAGCAACAACATCAGCATCAGAAGTGGAAACTGATCCATCAATATTACTTACAGTCACATCCGGGGCCGTGCTATATTGATTTTGGTCAAAAGATTCTTTGGCTTCTTCTTTTGACCCCACATTAGATTCTTCAACTTTAGGGGCAGAGTTAACGGCTTGTTCGTCAATATCACATTTTGAAGCAGACAAGTCAGAAACATGTGGAGGCCCTTCAGCTGTGTTGCTAGCTTCTGATACATCATTGGTGATTTCCAAAGAAACAGTTGACACCTTTGATGTTTCTACAACTTCGATATCATTTGAATCATGATGCTCACCAATCTGTGAATAACAAACAGAGCATAATCCAAGTCAAAGATTGTGAAATTACCATACCAATAAGAAAACCATAAAAATAAATAAATACCTTATCAGTTGTAATATCAGAGTGGACCTTTTTGTCCGGATGCTTTTGTTCCTCTTTAACAGACTTATTAACCGTTTCTGTTTTTGGAACTTCAGCCTCAACAGCAGAAGCATGGGTCAGATTTTCAGACTGTGGTAAGGAACTTCCAGCAATCGTCTCTGAATCTTTATGAGGTTGACCTTCTCCACCTGCTCTTTGACTTTTGTCCTTCGAGTCACCAACCTTCTCTGCATGTGAAGTAATTGCTGGTTGTTTCACCGTTACCTGTTTAGAAGCCTGTGAATACCAAGATCACATCAAACATCCCGTCTAGAGTAACTGGATCCAACGTATATCTGTATGCGTGTGAAGCTAACCTGATGATAAAACCTTGGTGGCTGAGAACCAGGAGTTGTCTGTGAACTAGTCAACGGACCAGAACCAGCTGGTTGGGGGAAAAGGCCACCGGCATTGTAAGAATTAGTATAATAGTTCATGGGATGACCAGCAGGGGGGAATGCCTGAGATTGAAGCAGCTGCGGCTGTGACCTTTGACCAGAAGACCCACCATTAGGATACCCATCGGTCTTTTTATCGAGCCGCAGCTCCTCATGAGTGTCTGGGTGAGTGATCTTTACTGTCCTTCGTGCACTGCCAAAATTTAAACTACCCATCGGTTGTTGTTGGTATTGTGGTCCTCCTAACCCCATCCCCATCCCTCCCATGTTCCCAAGCTGGGGAGCCATCTGAGGCGAGAAAGTCAAACCCTGACTTTGATGCATGATTCCCTGATGATGCTGAATATTCGGGACAAACATTTGTGGCGGCACTTGTGGTGGTGGAGGATTACCTACCGGTAAATGCATGGGGAGTGGCATTGTATTACCGGCTATGTTTTGGGATTGCAGTGGTGGATTTGGGCCACCAAATGGAAGATGAATTGGAGATTGGTGATATGGTATTTGCATGGAAACCCCAGTAGGGATATTGGGCATAGGAGGACCGCTAGTTTTCGGGGCATGGGCTGCAACGGGCCCGGGAGGAGAAGAAAGCATGTCTTTCTTCTCTTTTGCAATATGATTGGCCTCAACAGGCTGATCAACAGGCCCGGAATCTTTCCTTGGTATGTGTTGTTTTGAAACAGCCTTTATGGAATCACGATGAGCCTGAAGCATAAAAAAATCACATGATACGATAAATAATAAGTTGCTTAAAACTGGTTTCAACATTACACTACTTTGTAGTTTGTGGATCAACATAACCAGGCCTAGCCTGTTTCTACTTGTACTTATAATGACCTGTTTAACCATAACATACTTTGACCAACTCATCATCTATTCATCTTGCACCTCTACTTTTTGTAATTAAAGAAATAGCAACATGTAGACCGAACAATACTTATTACATGAAAGATAACTTCTTAAACGATCGTATTTGACCCTAGCTTTCAAAATAACCATTCTAATGAGTTAATGTGTTAAACTCAACAAGATGACATGACAATAAAAAAAAATTATGTTGCAGTTGACGGTTATAATTTACAAAATGTGGCCAGCTGACCATTACGCTTACAAAAATATTTAAGATGCAACGCTTGACGCTTCAAATAGATTACCCTTTGCCCAACCTTTCTAAATATGTCATCTGGCTCTTAGCTTAATCCACGAAACTCTCAAGGTTACTCCTTTTCATGAAAACGAACACTCGTTTTAAAAGTCTTTTATTCCATTTTTTTTGCCATTTATGATAAAAAGATCCAACTTTTTTTGTGTTTAAACTGCGGAAAAGACTTTTGTTTTCTCTTAATTATTTTCAAGGCCCATGTGTTTTATGGAGTAACGACCAATTTAAAATAAAACGAGTGACAAAATGATTGTTGTAAACTTTACTCAATTTTCAATAATCGCATTACCAAGTTGAGCTAAAAGTAATGGCTCAAAAATATACTCTATAAAAGACTCGTTTTTTTGCCTTAAACATTCTTCAGTTTTTGGTTTTAGTAAGATGTAATAACATACTCTACTGCCAAGCACGATAACTATATAGTTCATCACGCTTCATTTCAATATTCAGCTTACTATCTCAACTGCAAAGTAAGATACTTTAATAACCTTAAGCAATACCATACCAACAACTCAATGAGGTGGCTTTTATGAACAACGAAAGATAAGTCCACCTTTTAAAAACACGTGCGAGCAAAGAACAAAACCATACCTGGGCCCGTTTCTGCTCATCCAAATTTGGTGGGGCGGAACTGGTTCGAGCAGGTACCTACAACAACATGATGCTTATCAAAAGGTCATGAAACTATATATATACATATCTGTTATAACTGACAACTTCGACCCAACACTTAAAAGATTGGTTAATGTAGCTTGTTTTTATCTCAAATGGGTCAAATGAAAAAAATCGAGCACAAGAAACCGGTCGGGATGAAAATCTTCCAAAGTCATGTTTTATAGTATTCAACATATCATTCAAAAATTCCGAATTATTTTTGTGATAAAAATATAAAATTGTTTTCCATCATGATTAACACAATAGTTACTTATAACTCTTCTTAAACAAATAGACAAAAAAAAAGTGTTTGTTGGTCACCCATAGCCCATATTGATCTGACCCGTTACCAGGTGTGCCCATCGTGCCACCTCTAATATCTAGATTAATACAAATCGAAGAAGTGTTCTTCACTTCTTTCCACATAGGAATTAAAAGATACCTGCATGCCATTAATAACACCGGGACTAATTGACCCAAATTGAAGAGAAAACGCCTTAGAAGCATCAGCCGGACCTAACCACAAACATAAACATCAACAGACAACTTTTAAATAAACCTAAAGCAACACAAACTTAATCCCAGAATTTTAAAAAAAAAAAAAAAAAACTCAATACCCTTAACAGGAGTAGAAGGACCCGTAGCACCAGAACCGGGAGGAACCGCATTACTCTGCGGAGCCTTTGGCAGACCCGGGGTACTTCTCTGAACCGACACATCCGCCTGCTTCACAGTAACACCAGTAGATGATCCATCAGGCGTTCCTACAAAATTAAATAAACAACAAAAACATCAACAAAAAAAAATAACAAAAACACACACAAATTTTGTTGCAAATTTGCAAGCATACCTCTTAACGGCGGTTGAACATGCCCGCCATTCTGCGGCCCTCGACCTCCAGTCGAAGAATTCAAAGACCCCGAACCCACACCCGCATTCGCATTCGGACCCGTTACCCTAGCCTGCACTCCTTGTGCATTACTAACCACTTTCTTGAAACTATAAAACAATTCCAAACATAATATTAAAAAAAAATAACAATAATAACAAATATAATAATAATAAACATTAAAACCTAAATCAAAACAAGCCCTAATTAACACAAACCCTAATAATATTATACCTTTTACCGGAATAAAAACCAGACGACGGAGGTCCGGCGGTACCACCGCCTCTGCCACCACCACCACCACCACCGGAATAGTTCCTGGGAGAATTCGGGTTAGCGGATCGACCCGGTCTTCTATGGTGAGGGGGCTCGTTTCTATCACCCCTTGATTGATTGACGGACATATATCCAATTCCTCAACAAACCACAATCTTTTTGTTTGAATAAACAATATTCAATAAATATATCAGTCAGATCTCTCAAAAGAACCCACCTGTAAGATAATTTGCAAGTAATTTGAATATTATTATTATTATTGAAATATATTATATAAAAAAAGGTGAAAGAATGGGACTTTATTGGTTAATTAGTTAGTTAGTTACCAGGAGTAATAATTAGGGTTTAGTTGAAAGACAATAGAGAGGGAAACATTATACAGGAGACAGACAGAAAGAACGAAGAGATGGTGAAAAGATAGGTTTTTTTAAGGTGACTGAATGGGTCGGTGCTAGAGTATCGAAGAAACCTTCGTATTAGTGATGTGTTGGAACCCTTTGTACAAGAGGGTAAGATAAAAAAGGTTTATTATCGAAATTTGCGGGTTGGAGTTTAGTCTAAATGGATTCGGGTTAGTTTCAGGTTGGATATGTGAATCCGTTTGACTAAATGAGTTGGGTTTGTGTCGACCAGAGCGGGTTGGCAAGTTTGCCCCCTTGCGTGGACCTCACCGGAGTATCCCATTTTTGAACTTAGGAATAGTGGGTTCGTGGCGAGACAAGCGGTGCTAGGCGGAATCGAAGAACGTTGAGAAGCATGATAAAGCTTGTGTTGATAATTAACATGTTTTTGTCCCTTTTATCTTTGATACTTTTGGTTATTTGCTTCGGAAGCTGTTAGGTTCATAGATAAAGTGCAAATGATCGTACACAACAATTTCTCGACCCCTAAGAACCAAGGTTTTGTTTTCAGTAGGATAAAGTTTGCTATTAAAAAAGAGGGTTAGGGCGCAGCTTGTGGCTCGTTTACCTGTCGTTCTACTATAAATTTGTTTTTTTTTTGTTATCCGTGCAACGAGACCATTATTCTATTTTATATCAAAAATTAATTACGTGTGTATTTTATGTAATAATTATAATTTAAAAAGAGAAATTTATGTAAGTTTTTATAATTACAATGATTACTACATATAATATTTAGAATATTACCTGTATAAATATAAGCCCTCATTTTAGACTTATTAACCAAGTTGTCATCTTTTAATTTTCATTTTCTTTTCATCATGTTCTTCGAATGGTGAATGTGTGGGTGTTTCTTTTAGTTATTGCTTTGATCTTATTCACTAAAATGCCATTTTTCTTTATACCAAAATGCCCTCTTTTTGTTTTTCATCTTTTTTTCAAGATAAAAGACTATCCGAGACAAATCTCTATAAAAAAATTTCTGGTATGTTTCCAACCCTAACTCCACTCACTCACCAACTCTCTACGGAACAGATCCCTGTAGATGTGCCTATTCCAATAAAGAGGTAAGTTAAAGTTTGTCCTTTTCTTTAACATGTGTTTACCATCTTCTTAGAACTGGATAGGACTTCGAACCGGAGCCACTACCGGTTCAAATGCGTGAAGAAACCCAAAAATACCAAAAAAAACGGGTTCAACCGCTTTAAATCCCGGTCCAACCGCTAGTTCATTTCATAAGCGGTCCGATACCCTGACCTGACCCGAAATGGACCGGACCGGACCAGGTCCCAGTTCCCTGTCTCACGGCCGGTCGGGTCCGGGTTTCGAAACATAATTGTTTAACATGTGTATGTGTTTATGTTTTACTAAATTTTTTTCGGTTTTTTGTTTTGTAGAGCACGTGTATAGACCATGGTTTTCACTTTTCGTGCTACAATCGTTACCCAGAGGTCTGGGATCAAAAAAATAGCTTGGTATGTGCGGCGATGACGACCGCACATATGTTGACGATAATTTATCGAGAGAAAGCTAGAAAGCCATCACTACTCCTCTCCTTGAATGCTATAATAGCTGAAGTGGGTAAAAGTGGGCTTGATCTTTACCGCCTGGAACAGATTCTTAATTTGGTGGGCTTGAAGAACGTTTCTTCGGTGAACCCATTAGGACTCATATAAAAAAAATTTCAATACAAAGAAGGCCGAACAAAATATAAAATTCAACGATTTGATAAGGTTGTTGGGCTTTGTAGAATTGTACGTGCCCTGAAAAAGAACTTCGGCCCCATGGGCTTCCGCTATCCGGTCCTGGCAGCTTGTAATCGTATGAGACCTCTGCCTCCACACCAACTATGACGCAGCCCTTCCGTTCTAGAGCCTTCAACAGCGAGAATGACTATTACTCGGATCTTGTGAATTTCGGATTTGGGTTGCCTGCAATTAGTCATGCAATGCTCATAACTGGCATGTACACGTTATGTAATGTGACGCCCACACCCAGATAAGGATGCACCATACACAATTGATATCAACTTACAAGAGAAACACTTATTACATTAACATAAACCGCAAGGTACAAGAGTTGGAAACTTAAAAGTACAAACTTCAACAACTATTCTTAACCGGAGACATATATCATCAAAACACACGAACTAGCATATCCTATTCCATTGGCCATATAGCTTCCTGATAAACAGCAGGTACAAGCACTAGTCTTCACTACACGTGACACATGCTTAAAAAGGACGTCAGACAATGCTGGTGAGTTCATGAATATACACAATTTGTAAAACACATCATTTCATCATTCATGACTTGTATCTGTCCATGTCACTATAATCTTTCCGCCACGCCGGCACCCACGCATGGGCCCTCGTGACGGTGTTAACAGGACTTCAAACATCATACAGTCAATGCCCACTATACCCTAGATATAGTACCGACAAATCCTGTCGTAGCAGCACGTATAAGGGACCACAAATATCGTGTGTATGTGTGATTAGATTATACACATGCGTACTAACAGTCATGAGTGCAATATTAACAACTCACCTGTTACATGGTTGTTTAACACTTTGCTATTTCAACCTGGTACTACCTCGGGGTCCTGATACAATTACATCATCCTTGGTTAGGTAATGGTTCACCTAACTAGTTATTATCATGGCTGGATATTGGTTAACACTGTCTTGTTTAAGCATGGGTGATCAGTCCATGCCTAACTAAGGCTAGACTATCCAATACCCACCCTTGTCAATAACTCTTAACGCTATTACTAATAATAATAAATGAACTAAATTAATATATGAGATTATACCTGATAACTATCTCTAACAAGTTGAGATAGAGTCCTGTTGGAAATTTATGTGTGAATGTGAGTTTGTCTTGTACCACATTGGTTGGGGAATGAAAACTAAATTGGTTTATAAGAGGAAACCAAATTGGAAGGAATAAATCATTAGTCACTTTATACTTGGGCACCTACCCGCGCGCGCAGGGGGGGTGCAAAATGGGTTCAGGTTCGAGGGAAATTCTTGAACCAATGCGACGCCCGCACGACCTGCGGACACGAATGCAGCTAGAAAAATCCGGGTCCACGTGACGCTGGTTTTTTGCTACATGTTGTAATTTTTTAATCCATGTGACTAAAGAGAAACTTCTAGAATGACTGTTTCTAATCTTCCTATGCATTTACGTAAGAGATTAATGGACATTAATCTCAATATTGATTAACATCATTATGGGAGATTAATTAACATTAATATAGATATTATTGCATGTTAAGCCAATCTTAAATATATAAGAAATGGACATGGACAAAGAGAAACATATCAGCTTTCATTTTCCTTTGCTTTTTACGTGAGTCTACATATATCTATTTTATATCATGCTCTAGTGTGAAAAGAATGATAATATATATCATGCTCTAGTGTGAAAAGAATTTGCTTAAGGCACGTAGACTACAAAAGCTAGAAAGCTCACTGATTAATCATGTCGCATACACACACATACAGAAACGTAGCAACAACCAACTTCCGGTTATTATTTCAGGCAAGTGGGATAGTCCGGCAGTGCACCACCACTGTTAAAGAACCGGTGTACCCTGGGAACAGACCGAGAATCTGTTTAAGGGAATTGTGTCAAACACAAGCCCGGTTCACTTCTATGATTTCTTTTCTTTTTGTATTTTATTGCAGCAAGCAGAGAGATTATAGCTTCATGTACGAAAGGCGTGCGGTGATTACAATGTAAGTTTTCTAACAAGTCCCTTATTCTTACTCCAAAGACAACTACTGGTAATACCCAAATGGATCGGGTTCCTTTTTAACTAAGGGGCTGTTTGGTTGATTAAGTGCTGAATCATTAAGATGGTCTGAATGGTTAAGAGACTCTGAATGGTTAAGAGCTGAATCATTCAGCATCCCTTATTAGCTTAATGATTCAGCACTTAATCATTCCATTCAGATGCTGAAACAAACAGTCTGAATGCTGAATGATTCAGACCTAAATGATTAAGAGGCTAGTTAAGAGGCTACCAAACAGCCCCTAAAGTGCTCTTAATGATTTTTGCTTTTGAGAGTAATATTGAGGCTCGGCTATGTATAGATGGAAGGAAAGAAATATGCTTCTTGATGCTAATCTTCATACGGATACTTCATAAGGAAGTTCACGTATTTTACTACACGTAGAAGTAATTGACACACTATGTGTATGTCTTAAAACATGTATTCATGGCACATCATACAAAGATGCACACCACGTTCACCTTTAGATTGTCTAGTAAATATTTATTATATTATTTAATATATTTATTTTATCTCAAAGCTTATCTTTATATATATACGTATATAATATTTAATAAAGGCATGAATACAGTGTTGGAACGAACTTCATTTTTCTCTACATTTTGATCTAAGTTTAATTAAAATAGAGTAGGGTCAAATATAATATCTTTTGTTAATCTAACTAAACGGTCTCTTATAATACTATTGGTTCGACTAGATTCTTATATATCAAATAATCATACTATTCACGCCTATATCATATAATACACACGGCATAAATTTCATAAACATTTCTATTTTATTTGATCACAAAATGGGGTGTTACATGTAATCAACCCTAGCTTTTGGATTTCAGTTTTGAAGTGAAAAATTTAGCTGGGATCGGTTTTGGTCAAGGTGGTAAAGTTTGAGTGACCGCTGACATATTCAGTTATATTTATATACCCGTGATACTTGGCGAAAACCTGGGGCTAGATCTCAATTGGGATGAATAGTGCATTGATGGAATTGGTAGAATTCAATTGGAGGTTAAATTTCTTTTGTATGCAGTTGATTTTAGTTTAGTAATACTATTTAAAAGATGTTTATGTACTTACTTTTAAATTGCTACTTCTTATATACATAATATATTTGTGTCTTTTAGTAAAGTTTTGATATTATTCTCCTATGTTTTTGGTGAGCCTTGATTTTGGTGAAGGGGATTAGGGGACACTTAGACCCGTGAGGTAAATTGCTTCATTTAAATTGCTTATTTTAATTCTACTTTTTTATATTAATTACTAGTTTATATGTCGGAGCGTCCCGGGAATGAAAAATCTAATATTACTCT
Source organism: Ambrosia artemisiifolia (assembly GCA_032199755.1). Classification (NCBI taxonomy): domain Eukaryota; kingdom Viridiplantae; phylum Streptophyta; class Magnoliopsida; order Asterales; family Asteraceae; genus Ambrosia; species Ambrosia artemisiifolia. The sequence goes on from CM063519.1 coordinate 63,051,567, forward strand.
ATATATTAATTTACAACAGCTTAGGCAATAGTTACTTTTCATCTTTTGCACTTTGGCAACTAATTTTTTTACTTTCTGTTTTCTCAATTTGACACTTTATTTTTTTACAGTTTGGCCACTAAACAATTAGGCCACTAGCTTATGTACTTTCTTTTCTTCCAATTTGACAACCAAACTTTTAGTTTTTAGATTCTTCGCACTTTGGCCACTAACTTTCTTACTTTCTGCTTTCCCAATTTGGTACTTTATTTTTTTTACAGTTTCGCCACCAATCTTTGGCCACTAACTTATGTACTTTCTTTTCTTCCAATTTCACCACCAAACTTTGAGCTATTAGGATTTCAAACTTTGACCATCAAACTTTTACCTTTTAGAATTTCACCCAACTTTTTTAAAGTTGCATTGCAGCCAGTTCCAACAACCTTCGCGCAACGCGCGGTAGAATAGCGTTGCATATCCCCCGCAACCCGTGCGTAGCACGGGTGCACTCTACTAGTTAGTAAACAAACGAAAAAAGTAAATAACTTAAACATACCACTGAGTGAGATAACTATGTAACCATCTTATCAAGTAATATTTAACCATGCGACTTGGTGACTTTCAGATGATGGATTGTATAAACATCCAGCTGGCTCAACTTCCACAACAGGAATAACAATAGCCTTATTAGAAACCTATCAAAACCATTCACAACATATACAATGAGATAACTAAAAACTAACTGCAGCAATAAATATGTATACAAAATATATGCCAATGTGAAACAAAGCTTGTACCTTTCTCTTATTCACTACATGATCACTTGAAAAACTTTGTACAAGAAAAACTCAGCCAAATATGACTGCAAAGAAAAACTACCATTTCGAATGTTACCATATCCCCTAGAATACCACTACATCTAAGTACTATATTTCTAAAAGCCATGTATACACGACATCAAATTAAGTAAGGGTGTGATAAAAAGTCATTACTTTTCACAATATCCTTGGCTTGCGATGGTTATATACCCACACACCTATTTTACAAATTAATTAACATAAATTTAATTATATAGCATTATATAGTAACTATAACACTTATATAATATTAAACCTAGTTTAATATTTCAACAACCCTCAAATCTCCACATTCACCATCTATCATTAGTTCACCCTCCTCATAAAAGACCATTTCTATTAGGAGTCAAATCATGTGAACAATTTTTATTTGTCACTCATAACCAGTTAGTCATATTACATATCCATAAGTGTTGTATAAAAATGGTAAGTTATATTAAGTATGAATATAAAGCTTACAATCTTATACCATACTTGGGCATGGGTCAAATCAAATGAGGGGCGAAATCGCTTTCTCTTCCCTGAACACAAACACACGAGAAGCCTCTGCCAAGCCATGCCATTGCGCCTGCAACAACCTCAGCTGCACATAAACGAGAAACATAGTCTTATTAAAAACCTATCAAAACCATATATATGCCAATGTGAAACAAAGCTTGTACCTTTCTCTTCTTCACAACATGATCACCTGAAAAACATTGCACAAGAAAAAATGGGTCAATTTTCTTTATACTTATCGTGTGAAATGAAAAGATTACCTTAAAGGGAAATGGGTCAAATATGTTGAAGTTCACCGAAAGTCCATTTTTAACGCGTATAAAATTCCTAACTTGCTGAGAGAGATAAAGTAAGAAGGGTGTCAAAATAGACATTAAAGATGTCAAAATAATCCCACTCTCACTATACGCATCAAAATTGATTATGTTGTTTGTACTAATAAATGTGTAATTGGACGTAACGTTGCAATAGGTTAAACACAATGTTTATATACGTATACGTCAAAACGATCTACAACGACAATTCTATGTTATGTTATTGTTTGCTTGAGTTTGAGTTTTGTAAAAAAATTATAACCCTGTTAAGGTATTCCTTTCCTTTAAAAACAAATAGTCTGTACTACAACAATAAAGATGGTTAATTATTACATACGTAAATACATATTAAAAAGATAAAAATTATAAAAGGGTTGAGCAATTGTCCAAGTTCAACTAATTGACACAACCTAACATACAAATCAGCCATGGTTTAAACTTTAAACCATTCTAGCAGATTCTAACAATTATTTATGTACCATGAATTTGGGAATCAGCAAATTGTAATATGTACCATCGGTTTGCAAATCAACATTTAAATTTCTATTATTTCATATTTTAGGAATTGAGATAGATAAACCAGCTGACGAGAAACAAAAAAGGTTTAATATATAAAGATAATAAAAAATACCCATTCCAAGAGCTGAAAGCTCAACTTCATTATGTTGTAAACAAAAAAGGATTAATATATAAAGATAATAAAAAATACCCATTCCAAGAGCTGAAAGCTCAACTTCATTATGTTGTTGCATATACCTTTGCAAATTAAAAAAAAAACCCTATTACAAACCCAAAAACTGAAAAGAAATTCAAAACTAAGACCATAAACAAACAGGGAATTTGATCATACAGGCCAATTAATCTAATTTACCACTCGATTTCGTAAAAAAAAACTTAGCGAGATTGACTAAAAAAAACCCTATTACAAACCCAAAAACTGAAAAGAAATTCAAAACTAAGACCATAAACAAACAGGGAATTTGATCATACAGGCCAATTAATCTAATTTACCACTCGATTTCGTAAAAAAAACTTAACGAGATTGACGTAATAAAAGAGAAAGGCTTTTTGGTGTTGGAAACTTGAATATGGTCTGTAAATCGGAGATATTAACGTTGTTCAGCCCATCTGTAACCTTTTCCATCTTTTCCAAACCCTAATTTCAGATGTTATGTCTGTGACTTTTGGTTATCGCTATGGCCACAGCCAGCCACAGTTGCAGCACAGGGAAACCACTACGAAAGAATACAGTTATCGAAACACAAATTATGCAAGAATCTGACTAAAAGTATACATGTCTTACATATTCAAAAGGTGATGGTCCGACTATGGTGGAGGTGGCGATGCTGGCGGAGAGAAAGGAGGCAGTGAGGGAGGTAAGGTGAGGGTTGGTTTTTAGTGTTTGGTGTGAGAAGATGTTTAATTTATAGGTGGGTTTTCTTTATTATGAAGGGGAAGATGGATCCAATGTTAGAATGAAAAAGTAAGATGAGAATTAGGGAAGGCGATTAGGTAGGTAGGGTTTTTAGAGAAAAGATAAAACAATATAATGCATCTTAACCCGGTGTTGAGGCTAACTTTAAGATTAGATTATGTAAAAGATTTGTAAATCCGGGATTTAACTTAGCAAAATAATCCAAGTACTTTACAAAATCATCATTTGAACCATAAGGCGATTACACGACAAAGTTGTTCAATGTTTTATTGACACACTAGAGTTTGGTAGCCAAAACGACTACAAAATTCATTTACAATTCCAGAGTTATGAGGAAGCGTTGGTGAGATTGCGTTCGGATCTCCAAAAGGTGTGCTAGCTCATCCTCCGGCCTTGCATGACATTACCTAGGGACCAACACGAGATTACAACCCGTTAGAGGCGTTAAACACGCATTAAAAATCAAGAACAAAGAAAAACGAAGGGGCGGAAGAAATCCGCTGTAGCTTACGGCTTCACAACCGTAAGTTATGGCTGCTGTTTGTCCCTGGTCTAGTCGTAGCCTACGGCCTAACAGCCGTACGTTACAGTTGTGCTCTGCTGATCTGTTTGTTTTAGCCATAGCTTGCGGCTTAGGGTCGTAAGCTATGGTTTTAGCTGTTGTAAGCCCTCTGTTTTGTTAACCAAAAAGTCCCCTTATCACCTATACATCCCATACTTGAATAACAAGTCTAGGGAAGTTACAACTAGGCGCACTTACCTCATTTACGATACAATGGATCCCAATAGCATATCATTTACTCGAATTTAACCTCAAAGTCCCAATAACACAATTATAATACAATATGATCATGCTTAAGTCCAAAAGTGACTTACCTTAAGCATGCCCTTTCCTTCGCGAGTCCTTCTCGCCTTGACTTGTGGTTGTGGTTGGTTCCTACTCCTTGCCTATTAGATTATGGCCCACCAAGCTGTTAGAACCACTACACATTTCGCGATTTCATTACGCGAGACTCTTCTTATAAAATGTTTGCCACATATGAACTTGCCACCTATATTACTTACAGGCTCGCTTAGACATCCGATTTAGGCATTTGTTGGGCATCATTATTAACACATTTGACTATAACAATCTTCATTTATTGATTAATGGTTCTATTTTCAATAATACACATAATCCCACGCCTTTAAAACGATGTTTGATCACTTAGACATTTTATCGATCACTTGGTAGGCATTCATTTTACATTAAGACAACAACCCAATTCAAGAGTATCATGAACCACCCACAATGAAAGTCAACAGTTTATCATATTAATATATTATTCTATCATGTATGCAACAAGTTTCATTAATGGAGCATTCTACATCATCTAAATGATTAGGATGATGGGTTTCATAAAACCCATAGAACCCATCTTCTCCCTCCAAAACTAATTTCATTATTTGACTCAATTCAGATTTATATCTGATGATGTGGGTCCTAAAACGAAAGCGTTTAAGTCCCTTGTCGAAAAAGCTAAGCAAAGTAAACTGATTAGAGGTTGCCTGACTTAGTGGAGCTGATATAAGGCAGCTCGCCTGCCATGCGGTAGCTAAAGAGCAGAAAGCAAACAGTAAAAACATTGGAAATGTAAAAAGGGTATTTTGGCTTATTACTATGGTAGGGGACAAAGCATCACACAGCTCCAAGCCCTGCCTAGGAAATAGTAAAAGCTGAAATCATACCAAAAGGGCAAAGTCTCACTGTAGGGAACTAAAAGAGGGTCAAACATAGCCAGGTATAGTAAGGAGGCTACCCTGAGGGAGCTCCTGAGCAGAATCCCACTGCCTATATAAGGAGACCCTTGTGTTGTCATTCTACACACTTCTCACTTCTTCTCTCCACTCTTATACTCTCTACTTCATTATTTCCCAACTCCAAACAAATACATACTTATTCTCACGCCGGAGTCCAAACGCAGGAGGTCCTCTCCTGCGTTAAGGCTAACGGTGTCTGCTACCTTGTGCAGGTCCTTCCAGGAGCTCGACGATCCCCTAAACCTAAAACTAGACCTGAACTTAAAACCCAAATCTAAACCTAATACACCTCTAAACTATAATCCTAAGCATCTCCTAACCCAATCCCGGTCATTTTCCTTGTTGTAGCAATAAGTGGCGCCCACCGTGGGGCTGTCGCTACTTTGAACAAAACTGTTGAGAGTTTCTGCAGTCCTATTTGTTCCTAAGTAACCTCTTTTTATGATGACTGGTGGAGAAAGCCACCTGGATGGGGGTCTTCCAGAAACTCCGGCCAATAGTCACACCTCTGGTGACGTTACAGGCCATGAAACACCTGGAACGGACAGACAACACGTCGAACCGTCTCTAGGAGACATGCTCAACTACCAAACACCGCCGTCCTCAAGGGCCGTTAATTCGTCTCCCAGAGACGACGTGTTGTTACCAGTTGAACGAATGGACATCACCCCTGAGGGAGTACGAAGAAATTTCTTGCAACTCCGAGACCTCCTGAATGGTTACGTGCGAGAGGAAAGGTCCAGAGGGGTAAAAGTCGGGTTGTCTTATGACGAAGAACCCATCGTCACCCTCTCACCAGGTCCTATGTTGCTGGGAACTACTACCTTACCAGCAACCCGACGTACCACCGCAAATCCTCACACCTACCTGAACAGTCAGGGGGGTATTTTTCCAGGAGGAGGTCCTAGCAGTTCTGTGCTCTCCCCTGGGGTCCAAGAGTACACGACATGACAGTTATTGGAAAGCACACGAGTTCCCTTACCGTCCCCAACACCACTCTCTTACGGAGAAGCTCTGAGGTCCCTACCGCTGGCCAGCAGTGCCGTGGCTGCCTCCCTTGCAGGAGCTGGAAGTCTCGCTGGAGGATCTGTTATCCCTCCAGGAATGACATATCCCAACTACTCACAGCCTCAATACTCGCCTTACATACCGCCATATTTCCCTACATGGCCGGGAGGATACCCATGGCAGTATCCACCTCCTTTAAACCAAGGGCCAGTAGCACCTCTTCCGGGAGGTCAGGGTCCGGGAGCCTCCCAAACTCCTACAGCTGAGGTCAGAGTCGAGGCTACGCCCTCAGAGCCATACCGTCCCAAGTCGTTAGAATGCTTCGCCGAACACATAGCCCATTTTGATTTTCCCAACAAGATCAAAATGCCGGCCAACGTGAAGACATACGACGGTATAGAGGATCCGGACGACCATTTGAACGTTTTCTCCAGAGCAGCCATTGTGGAGAAATGGAACAACGCTGAATGCTGCCACATGTTCATGCAAACATTGGTGGGGCCAGGCTGTCTGTGGTTCTGTGGCCTCCCAACCCGGAGTATTTCCTCATTCGATGATCTAAGGAGAAGCTTCACCTCGAATTTCAACCCCTTAAGGAAGTGCACTAAAGATGCTGCCATACTGCACCAAATCCAACAAGGGGAACACGAGGACCTCCGCAGTTTCATCAAAAGATGTAAAAGGGAAGGCCTGCAGTACAACGGTGCCACAGAAAAAATCCGGGTGTCAGGATTCATGGGGGCCATTCGCCCCAAAAAGTTATTGAGAAGGTTCCATGAAGATGTTCCCCAAACCATGGAGGAGGCATTTGAGAGAGCAGAAGCCTTCCTTCGGGGAGAAAAAGCTTTGACTCGGCAGGATACCAGGAAGCGAGATTGAGGGAGCTGGAGAGATAGCTCAACAAGCTCCCGAAGACCTCTCTTCCAACCTTACAATGAGAAACGGTCAAGTAGACCCTTCGGCACTCGAAGGAATGAAGAGAGGAGGCGATCTCCCAGATCAGGAAGGTACCATGAAAGAGAAAAGCAAGTTTTCACTGTCCTCGCCAAGACCCCTCATGAGATACTCTCCACGGAGGAAGTCAAGTACACCTTTCGACCTCCCAGACCCCTATCCAAGCCAGTTAACAAGAGAGATGCGAGCAAGCATTGTGCCTTCCACAACGATACCGGACACCACACAAACGATTGCTACCAACTGAAAAAGAGAATAGAAGAGGCTGTTAAGTCCGGAGAGCTGGCTCACCTGATCAAAGTGTTGGGTGTGAAGTCCTTGGGCTAGTTATTGCTATTGGGCTTGTTTTATTGGATGTTTAGAAAGCCCGTTTAGGTTTTCTTGTTCACCAAGTCTAAACCCTAGATTAGTCTCTATATATATCTTGTCTATGTAATTGTAATAGTGGTCAGAGCTTAATAATAAATCCCTAGTTGCAGCCCGTGGACGTAGGTTCCCCACTGGAACCGAACCACGTAAAATTCTCGTGTTCGTGTGTCGTGCTTTATATTTTCTCGTTTGTTATTGCGTGTTCGTTGTGAATCGGTCATTCCGCTGCGCCACTTAATCCTAACAAGTGGTATCAGAGCTACGGCTCGTTTGATTCACGTAACGTTTCGCAAGAGGTCTGGTTTGTAAGAAGAGCTTGCTTTGCTTGTGATCGATCCAACCTGGAAGTCATTATTTTTTGTGTGTCGCACAAAGAAAAAAAGTTTCATAAAATAACCGTAGAAGGGGCGGCGCAATTGAAAAGGAACACAATTACTTTTCTGTCGTGACTTGGGTTAGATGTTCAAGAGCAACAATTCTTGTTTATTATTGTTTTCTTTTCTTGTTGGTCAACGAAGGTAAAAAAAAATTGTTTTTTTTTTGCTTGGTTCATTAGTTTGTCGTTACTTGAGAGAAAAAGAATTCTAAAGAGTGCCATTGTCAAACAAACAACAACGGGGAACCGATAGTTGTGACACCGCCGCCGTTTACAACCGTTTTTTTCTCAGCCGCTATCAGGAGAGACAGGTTCATTCGTTCTTGTTTTCTGATTGGGTTTGTTTGGGTTGTTGTTCGGGTTTTGGGTGCTCAAGTTTTCGGGTTATTGGTTAGGTTGTTCGGGTTTGGTTTGGTTGTTTGTTTTTGACCGGTTATTATCAACTTTGGAACCGGGTTACTTTGATCTTATTTTTCGTTTGTCATCATGGCTGAAGACGGAAAATTGGTGATTGAAAAGTTTGACGGTTCGGATTTTAGTTGGTGGAAAATGCAGATAGATGCATTGTTGGGTCAAAAAGACTTGGATATGGTATTGGAAGAAAAACCGGAGAAAATGGATGAAGCTGAAGAAGCTCTGTGGAATGCCAAGGACAAGAAAGCTAGAGGTGTTATTACATTGTCGTTGACGAGGAGCGTTGCATTTAACATCATGTCTGAAACCACGGCTCGTGGTATGATGTTGGCTCTGTCGAACATGTATGAAAAACCGTCTGCAGCTAACAAAGTGTTCTTGATGAGAGAGTTGTTAACGATGAGAATGAAAGAGGGAAGCTCAGTGACCGAGCACATAAATAATTTGAATTCTCTTCTGTCCAGATTATCGTCTGTGGGAATGAGATTCGATGATGAGACCAAAGCTGTGATTTTGCTATCTTCACTGCCTGATAGTTGGTCTGGGACGGTGACAGCTGTCACTAACTCAGTTGGGCCTGAAGGGTTAACATTTGAAAAGATCCGGGATTTGGTATTGGGTGAGGATGTTCGCCGTAGGAATACTAAAGGGTCGTCTTCTGAGATGTTACATGTTGGCAGGGGAAGGGGAAATAGTAGAAACAGTGGGAGCAGCAAGGGTCGGGGCAGGAGCTCGTCTAGGGCTCGTCCGAGTGTGCGTTGTTGGGACTGCAACGAAAAGGGGCATTTTAGGAATGAATGTCCGAACAAGAATTCTGATGGAGGATCGAAGAATTCTGGTAGATTGAACACTGCTGCAGTAAGCGATTCTGATGATGACGCTTTGATACTGTGTGTTGAAAGCAGTGTGGAATCGTTGGTCATGGATTCCGGTGCATCATTCCATGCTACCCATAGCAATGATGGTATGCGGAATGTTAAAAAGGGCGATTTTGGCAAGGTTAGGCTAGGAAACGGTGAATTTCTTGATGTGACTGGCATGGGAGATTTGGATCTGGTTACTACTTTGGGCACTACTTGGACTTTGTATGACGTCAGGATTATTCCAAGGCTTGAAACGAAGTTGATCTCCGTTGGGCAGTTGGACGAACAAGGTTTTGACGTTAAGTTTGGTGGTGGAAAGTGGAAGGTCGTCAAAGGTAATCTCGTGGTTGCTAGCGGTTTCAAGAAGGGGTCGTTGTATATGGTGCCTGTTCCGTCTGGGGAAGTGACCACCTCTGTTAAGACGAACGCCAAAGTCGGGCTCGCCGATTCGACAGTTAAACGAGTCCAGTTTGCAGAAAAGGACTCTGGGACTTCAGGTAATCCGCTTGAGCGTATTCGGAGGTCTGAACGTGTACGGGATTTTTGTAGCAGTGGGAGCACGGTGAGTGTTCCGACACCGTCTGGAAATCGACGTTGGGTTCAGAAGACCAGGTTTCCGAATGAAATCTCTCCTGAGAAGTTTCTGCTAGTGGGGAGTGTTCCTTTGAGAATCCCTGTATCTGATGGTTTGTGTCTATGGGAATCAGTTGGGATTGAGGATGTGAAGACGGGGTCTTTTGAGACCGGGTTGAAGCCATCTGGGGCTTCAACGGGCCTTTCAGTTTACTGATGATGATTGGCCGGCTGTAACTAGGTTGATTGGGGATACATGGTTTGAAGTTTGGTTTGTTCTTGGGAGCTGGACCTGGAAGACTTCTGTTCCTGTGTGTGTTTGAACTTTACGGATTACTGAAGACATGGATTGCTTTGTGCTTGTTGGCGGACTTGGTGTTTATCGCAAGGCCTTCAAGTGGGAGATTGTTGGGTGTGAAGTCCTTGGGCTAGTTATTGCTATTGGGCTTGTTTTATTGGATGTTTAGAAAGCCCGTTTAGGTTTTCTTGTTCACCAAGTCTAAACCCTAGATTAGTCTCTATATATATCTTGTCTATGTAATTGTAATAGTGGTCAGAGCTTAATAATAAATCCCTAGTTGCAGCCCGTGGACGTAGGTTCCCCACTGGAACCGAACCACGTAAAATTCTCGTGTTCGTGTGTCGTGCTTTATATTTTCTCGTTTGTTATTGCGTGTTCGTTGTGAATCGGTCATTCCGCTGCGCCACTTAATCCTAACACAAAGACATCAAAGGAAGAAAGGATGAGGGGAAGAAAGACAAGGAGGTCAATATGGTCAGACATGAAGGGACCCAGCAGGCTAGGAAAGCTCGTACAGAGCCTTGGAATAAACAATACATTTGTCTTCCCCCTGCTCCAGACGAACTAATCATCACACCGGTGATAGTGGAAGCTGAACTGGATGGTTTCCCTATAGATAGGGTGTACATGGACTGTCGAGCCTCGTCGGAGGTAATGTATGAACGATGCTTCGAATCCCTGAGCCCAGAGATCAAGTCCAAGCTCAAACCATCAGACGCATCCATTGTGGGTTTCTCAAGGGAACGCGTACACCCCCTAGGGAAGCTCACACTCAGCGTCTGCTTCAGAGACGGAGACCTATCAAGGACAGAAGAATTGACTTTCTCCGTTATCAGGTACCCTTCAAGTTACAACGTCCTCATCGGAAGAATGGGCATTGCCACCTTTGGCGCTGTAGTATCGACGACACATGGTCTAATGAAGCTCCCCACTCCTAATGGAATTGCAACCCTGAAGCCGTCAGCTGAAGCCCTTCTGATAGCATCCGTAGAAGAGACCAAAGACCCCAGGGGACCAGAGACGTCAGGCAATAACCCCATCCGGGAAGTCAGTATAAATCCTGCCTATCAGGAGCGGACCGTCAAAGTAAACAATCTGCTTCCTGATAAGATTATATGTGAACTAATCAACCTTTTTACAGGATAACCGAGATGTATTTGCTTGGTGCCTCGGGGACATGACTGGAGTCCCTAGAGATATGGCCGAACACTCTCTCAACATAGCTCCCTCGTACAAGCCGGTTGTCCAAAAGAAAAGAAGTTTGGCCCCGGCCAGGAGCCAGTCTGCTTGTCAAGAAGTGGAAAAGCTAGTCGAGGCAGGCATCCTGAGGGAGGTGCAGTACCACTCTTGGGTATCGAATCCGGTCATGGTAGCCAAACAAGACGGATCTTGGAGAATGTGTGTCGATTTCAAGGATCTCAATAAAGCCTGCCCTAAAGATTGCTACCCCCTGCCCGAGATCGATTGGAAGGTAGACTCCCTCACCAGCTTCCAATACAAATGCTTCCTAGATGCCTACAAGGGGTATCATCAAATTCAAATGAAGCAAGAAGACGAAGAGAAGACAACCTTCCACACCGATAAGGGGATCTTTTGCTATAAAAAGATGCCTTTTGGCCCGAAAAATGCGGGGGCAACCTACCAACGGCTAGTGGATCAAGCCTTCTCAAAGCAAATTGGGAAGAATATGGAAGCCTATGTAGATGACCTGGTCATTAAAAGCAAGTCTGGGGAGGCAATGATTGAAGACATTCGAGAAACTTTCGACAACCTTCGAAAGATAAACATGAAGCTTAATCCAGTAAAGTGCTCCTTCGGGTTCGAGGAGGGGAAGTTCCTTGGCCATATTGTCGGAAAACAAAGTATCAAGGCGAATCCAAGTAAGGTCCAAGCCGTCCTGGACATGAAGTCACCCACCACGAAGAAGGAAGTGCAAAGCCTCAACGGTAAAATTGCTGCTCTAAAACGTTTTTTACCTAAGTCCGCGGAAAAATCCTTGCCTTTCTTCAAAACACTCAAAAATTGTGTTGACAAGAAGGATTTCCATTGGACAACGGAGGCAGAAGCTGCCTTCCTTGAGCTCAAGAAACACATAGCTTCCCTGCCAGAAATGGCAGCTCCTGAAGAAGGGGAGGTAATAACAGTTTATTTGTCCGCAGGCGTGGAAGCGGTCAGCTCAGTCCTCCTGGTTGACCGAGGAAGAGAGCAAATACCCGTCTACTTTGTCAGCAGGGCCCCCAAAGACGCCGAAGTTAACTACACCCCCATAGAGAAGCTCGTGTTAGCACTTGTGCACACTGCCAAGAGGCTAAGGCGGTACTTCCAAGCTCACCCGGTAAAGGTAATCACAGACCAACCCATACGATCCGTCTTAGAAAGACCAGAAGATTCGGGGAGGTTGGCAAAGTGGGCAATTGGCCTAGGGTAGCATAAGATAGAGTACATGCCCAGGAGAGCCTACAAAGGGCAGGTGTTCGCTGATTTTCTTGCTGAGTTACCCATCCTGCAGACAGAGGAAGAGATGAATGAGGTTGGAGAACAGCCTGACCTCAAGGGGAAATGGTGTCTTTTCACTGATGGAGCCTCAAGTGTAGAAGGTTCCGGGGCTGGTCTCGTCATCAGGGACCCCCACGGAACTGAATACACTTATGCCCGCCGTCTAGACTTCCCCTGCACCAACAACGTTGCTGAATATGAGGCCCTCCTGGCCGGGTTGAGATACCAACTTGTAACACCCTAAACTATTTTACAGAAAACTCGCAGCGGAAAGCCAACCGTAAAATTTCTTTTCTTTTAAAGAGTAACCATGAATGTTTTGAACCATAGTCTACTAAGTACTTTTGGTGTTACATCTTAAAATATTTAGTAATGCATTCAACATGACTCATTTCTACTAGATTAGACGATCGTGACCACGTACAATCCGCCTCCTCGCTCGATCTCCATCCCTTGCTTTATTAGGTAAACCAGACAACCTGCATTCACCACATAACCAGTTCGTTAGTTCAATAGGTAACCTCATGTAATCTACTCATGACACGAAAATAGCATCCAACAATACTCTGTGATCCTGTCTAAAATCCTTCTTTCAAGTTCGGGTGGGTTACCCCGTTCCGAACCTCCATGTCTTCTGCGAGCATACTTACATACCTGCATCTCTCATCATTCTCATAAGAAAGGTTAATAACCTCACAATATATCCAAACATATAATCCCCTCCATACAATTCCACAATACATACAAGCATAAACTCCCACATATAATACCACTATACATACAAGCATACAATCCACTCATATAACTTACCTTAACTCGTCATGTTACTCTTTCCTCGCTAATCTCTAAGACAACTATGATGTGTCCGATCCTATACCCAATCTACACATAATTACCAACCCTTACATACATGAAGCTCTCACTCAAAACCCGAGTATGAGTACCTATATGTACATCACATTTCAATCCACATAAGCACGACAAATCTACTTACCATATTTGATACCATCAACCAACGTATCAATTAGACTCCACACATGCATCATTCCGTACTAGGATCCTATTTGCAAAACCGACATTACTATTACATGCTACGCCCTTACATAGCCTTACACAAGGTCCAACAATGTTAATTGGTGCGTTAAACGCAATTACGGGTCGCGCACTTAAGCGAAACATCAACAAACGATAAAAATTAACATTTCTTCCCAGGGGCCACCGTAAGATACGGTGGCCACCATATCTTACCGTGGACCTCAAAACCCTACGGTGGATTCTCCTCTGCCATACGGTGGAGAGAAGTGTCAGGGGCCACCGTATGATACGGTGACCACCGTATCTTACGGTGGGGCCCTGAAAAATCCCCATTTTTGCTTCCCTTCTATCCTTTCTTGATCCGTCCCACGCCGGTCCGTCCGAAGCTGCGTTTTTCCTATTATAAGCTTCCTAACATGCCTTGGCATTACTAATGATGCCCCATCATTCCACATTTTCCTTTCTACCTACGCATACATATACATGAATGAATTCGTTATTCTAAATGGAATAGGAATTCACTTACCTCGTGTCCTCCAAGCTCATGCTTGTTTATTTGTTCCGTCTTGACCTATTAGCTTCCCATGCTTGAGTCAATTATTCCTATCCTTTCATATCGCCATATTCACATCATTGTTAGCATACATGACCATATCACACTAACAACCATTCTCAATCAAATAACACATTGACTTTCATTAGTCAACTTCTACCATATCTACAACATACATACACAACCACATTTATTCTCTCATCATGTAATACCACTCATTATCATATATATCTCATAATTTAACATGTTATGCGTCACATAGTGCTTCTAATCACACAATTAAGTTTGGAAGCCTAACCATGTTGTTCTACACTATTTACTTGGAGGAAAGTCAACTTTCTACCATTCAAACTTTCTAGTTAGAACATATATCCATATTAGCGTACTAGACCATATGCACTTTACCATAACAACATCCTCATATATTTCGGAACACATACAACCATATGTTCACAATGGTTGTCATATACGTTCATACATTGCCTCACATACATACTAGGGCCTTCATAATCTCCAACTAGCAACATAGCCCAAGAACATCTCATAACACTAAATTCCTACATGAATACTCCCTAGTACACAATTCTTGTGCTAAACCACTTTCAATTATATCTATTATCACATTACTTTCATACTTGTCCAATCTTGCCTACAATTCACAAGTTAGACTAATCTAGGCATTTCATCAAACACTTGGTGTGCATACAACATTTAAAACACAATGTACAAGTATTTCATGCATACTTCCATAGCTCATAACACAATTCATCATATTTCTTCCCTACATTACATACCATTCATTCAATAGTTATCAACACAGCAATCATCACTTTCTTTTTAAATCTATTTACCCATTTAACTAAGAATGACCATGGGCTACACCGAGGTCAATACCCACTTTGCATATTCTCAATTCAACCCTAATACAACAATTAGCATACATTCTCTTCAATTTCACACTACTACACATAGCAAGCATGCCTTCCTAACCACAACAAGTAATTATCACAACATAATCATACAATCCATCCTACCACTTTCAACTTCACCAAAACTAATTCTACAACTTACCAAGATGAGTAGCACCACTAGTTAGTTAAAGATTCATGGACATGCAAGAGATTAGAGGTGTTCTTCTCCCCCAATTTTCGACCTTGGAGGGCTGTTTTGGAACCCCCTTGTCGCCTCCCACCTTCTTCTTTCTCTGCTTTCTTTTTCTTCTTCTAACTGCTCCCAATTTCCCCTTTTAATCCTTTTAATTACTTACCACTTTTAATCTTCCCAAACCACCCCTCAAGTTGAGTGCTATTTCATATTAAACCCCTCCCTCTTTATTAATTAAACTTCCACCAATTTACCCAAGTAACTAACTAGGTAAATTTTATGCTTGCTAAATGTACCACTAACAATGCACTACTTACAACTAGGGCTACTTGCCTATACATACACATATATTCTCGCATACATACATACTCATACTTACATATATACACGCGCATACGTATATATACATATACATATTCGATGAAATATTATATATCATTTTTGGGGCGTTACATTGGCAAAAAGTATGAAGGTACAAGAACTAAAAGTCTTCGTCGATTCAAACTTGGTGGTCAAACAGGTAAATGGAGGGTACACAGCCAAAGAGCCCTCGATGATTAGGTACAAAGATAAAGTCAAAAAGTTCATCAAAGAATTCAGAGTCTTCACACTAGAGCAGGTGTCAAGGACCAAAAACAAGCAGGCGGATGCTTTGAGTAAGCTAGCTTCCTTGACATTCGCCCACCTAACCAAAAAGGTCCTAGTCGAGGTGCTTAGAGAACCGTCCATTGATGATAAGGAAGTGCAAGATGTTGTCACCGAAACATAATCCACATGGATGACGCCCATTGTGTCCTACCTAAAGGAAGGAAAGCTGCCAGAAAACGAACAAGACGCTAAGTGGTTGGTCATCAAGGCAAGACAATATGTGGTCGAGGATGACAAGCTCTACAAGAAGGGGTACTTGGCACCCCTACTTAGTTGTGTGGGCCCCAATCAGAGCAACTATCTCATCAGGGAGGTACACGAAGGCATATGTGGCATGCATGCTGGACCTCGTTCCGTGGTGTCAAAGCTTATGAACTTGGGTTATTATTGGCCAACCATGCACAAGGATGCCTTCGAGACAATCCGGAAATGTGAAGCTTGTCAGCTGCAAACACCAGTGAAGACCAACCCCAAACATGACCTTGTCCCCATCATCTCGGCATGGCCTTTCTACAAGTGGGGCATGGACATAGTGGGTCCCTTCCTACAGGCCCCGGGAAAGTTAAAATTCCTTCTTGTAGCTGTTGATTATTTCACCAAGTGGCCAGAAGACAGGCCATTAGCTACCATATCGGGGAAGCATGTGATAAGTTTCGTGTGGGAGCAGATAATTTGTAGATATGGGCTGCCCGGGGAGATAGTGACAGACAACGGAAAGCAGTTTGCCAACAAACCTTTCAGCAGCTGGTGCTCCGAACTAGGCATCAAGCAAATCTTCAGCTCGGTAGCTTACCCCCAGTCCAACGGACAAGTTGAGCGCATGAACAGAAGCATCGTTGAAGGTATTAAAGCAAGGCTAGGAAGATGTGGCAAGAAGTGGGTCGACGAGCTCCCAAGCGTCCTTTGGGCTATCAGGACCATGGAAAAGACAAGCCACCAAAGGACACCCTATAGCCTCGTCTTCGGAAGCGAAGCTGTCATACCAGCAGAAATAGGGGTAAGCTCAGGAAGAAGTGCACGTCAAGACATTCGACACAACCAGAAGGAGGTGCTACTCAACCTAGACCTCCTTGAAGAGTCAAGGGACCAAGCCTCCATCAGGGAGGCCAGGTACAAAAAGAAACTTGAAGCCTACTACAACACAAGGTTGCGAAAAGAGGCCTTCAGGCCAGGAGACCTTGTGTTAAGATGCAATGAAGCCAGCAGACAGCAGGATGTAGGAAAGCTAGGTCCCCGATGGGAGGGTCCTTATGTCGTCAAGGAAGCCCACAAAGGAGGATCCTACAAGCTAGCTGACCCTAACGGCAAAATGATCCCAAGGCATTGGAGTGACAAACACTTGAAACGTTTCTATGTTTAATGATTGTAATGCTTTTCTGTATTTCCAAAGTCATGGTTAATGAATGAACTATGTTTTAAATGATTCGCTTGTCACTTATCTTATCAAAGGGTGAGCCCCTCCTAACAAGGCTCCATGGGATCCGACGCTATACCTACCCATGAAACGGGGATGAGCTCCCAGGCCACAACTGCTCAACAGGCAACAAGGCTAAGTAACCTTCCTGTATACAGGGTGAGTCCCTAGTACAATCCACGACTCCATGGGACAAGTCCTTAGAAGGAATACCTAAACCCATGAAAGAGGGTGAGCTCCTCACACCAAGACAGCTCCCACATGTTCACAATACACAAAAACGAACATATTGCGGAAACAACCACTTAAGTAGGTTCAAACATAAACAAACAAGCTGATAGGATAAGTATTGCATCGGCTCCTTAGCTAAGTATCCTGAGTTGGGTGACTGCAGCACCCCCCTCAAGGAGAAAGGTTAAAGACATTGCAAACACTATAAACGACAAGTAAACGATTCAAGATAACCAAGCATTGGACATAGATAAAGCCTCACCCCTAAAGGGGGAGCATTCCCATTCATAAACTACATTAAAAGCCCTAAGGCTGAATACAAAAGAGCAACATCACAAGAGATAAACGAAACAAAGAAAGCTTAAAACATGGCTGGATCATGGAGTGGCTGAGTCATCGGCTTTGTTGGTAGCATCACCTTCGCCAAAAGAACCCAAGGTTTGGTTGCCAACATCGGTGTAAAGGCCATCAGTGTCAAGACCAGAAAAAGGATCATCTTCACTAGAGGGAGGGGCAGTATCAACCTCCAAAGCTTGGAGAGGGGAAGGACTATCAAATACCTGCTCCAAGATAGGAACTGTGGATGAATCAGCAGGCTTTAGACGTTTCGAACTACTTTCCCCACCTTCAGCCCCCTCAAACATGATCCTAAGGGGCCTCTTCGACACATAAGAGTTGAAGACCTCGTTAGCCACTTCCGTCTTCAAACCTTCTGGCTCCAAACCTTGCAAAAAGGAGATAGGCTGCTGAGAAGCTTTGGCGATGGCAGCAATGTAAGGATAGGTAGCAAGCTCCGTCACCTTCACAACATTCACAAACTCTTCCCCAGAAGAAGGCTTAAAGGATGGCAGCTCCTCGAGTTCCTGCCCCTCCTGGGCCGCCTTGAAACCAGCCTGAATTTCTCCATGGCGACCGAAAGATATGGCCTTTGCGTAGATATCCGCTAGAGGAGCATTGAACTCCTGAGAATGTAGTAGGTTGGTAACAAAACGGGCTACCCCCTTGGAGATAAGCCACTCTTTTTCCTCGGTTAAACGGTCCACTTGAACCCGGAGCTCCATGCCCACCTTCTCTATCGCAGCCTGCTCCTGCTTAACCGCCTCCCTAGCCCGAGCCAAACCTTCCTTTTCCTCGGCAACCTTAGCCTTCTCATCATTCAAACCCTTAAACATTTTATCGAATTTCCCCTTCTCCAAACCAAGCTGGGTCTTAGACACAACCAACTCATGGACCAGATCTTTCTCCCGGGCAACATACCTTGCCAACTCCTCTTTCACCTTCACTAACTCAGCCTCATGCTCCTCATAAGCACCCTCCACTTGCTCTCTCCGCAACAACAGTTCACCCCACCTTGCCATGCCATCAGTGAACAAGGACAAGAATTGCCCAAAGTGATAGTACATCTTCATCACATCCTTGTCCATCCATTCCTTATGGAGCGCCCTTTCGGCATCAGGGATACAATGGTCAATCAGATCACGGCAAACAGAAGCCTTCTTCAGAACATCAGTGGTCTTGACATCCCAGCTGGGTACAAACACTCCTTCATCATGCTCCGTCTGGACAGGAACATCAACACTAGCATCAAAAGCCATCTTAGAACTCTCACCACCTTCAGATTGCAACAATTTCTGACTACCACCCTTGATCACAGCATCCTTCGGTTTCTTGAACACAACATCGTCTTTCTTGGGTGAGGACAATGTAAGCTTGCCCTTCCCGGACTGGGAGCATACCCCAAGGCAGAAGCTATCAAAGAAGAATCCTCATCTTCAAGGACTAAGGGAACAGCGGAAGAGCTCCCCTGACCGGAGGAAGCAGTCTGAAGTCGCTTGCTGGAGCGACGAATAGTAACAGATTTCTTCCCCGAAGGTTCCGCAGCAGTCAGAGATGACGTAACTATGCTTGTATACTCCCCCTGAAAACGAATATGCTCAGTCTTCACCACCACATTCTTCCCCTCCGCTGAAGTTCGAACCTTGAACTTCACATCAGCAATGTCATCCAGGGCCAAAAAATCAAGAGTACTCATTTCTACAAAAGGAAAGACAGTTAGATGCAACAATGAGTGAAAATAATAATAAAGGGGGTAAGGAAAGGGAGCCATAACGACACATACCCTCCCCACCATGATAGATCACCGGGTCGGTCTCAGGATCGTCCCAGTTAACACTCAAGCCCACAATCACCAGAAAATCCTCAGGGAAGATGCGGAGACGAGTGGGAAAAGCACGAAGCTTCTCCAACAATCCCTGGTCAAGAGTATCAGGGTCGGGTTCCTTGTCGTTCAGGGGAGCGTCCGAAGACCTCCGGGGAGCCTTAAAGGGTAGGAAATCAGAGTTTACAAAGAAGAACTTGTCTTTCCAGGTAGAAACAAGCCCAATGACGCTGGAAATTAGGGCTGGTTCACACTGAGTCTTCTCAATGGTAAACCAATTCCCATTCTTGGCCAATCTGAAACCGGCGGTACATAGCCAAAGAGGGCTCATAACTAAGACAACGACACACTATTTCAAAGTGTAAGATCCTAGCGACGCCGGAAGGACATAGTTGTCAAGAGACAGTTGGTGGTACTCTAGGACATTCAGAAAAAACCTAGAAAAGGGATACCTAAGGTTACCCTGATCAAACTGACGTGTGTAAACGGCCAGTTTGCCAGGAGGGACGGTAGTCACCGGAGTTTTCCCCTTCGGAACAGAGGGATCAAAAGACAAAGGAATGCCGATCTCGGTACAAAACCGTTCAGCATCGGACTTGGATAAACGAGTAAATTGAGAAGCAAGATCACTTTTAGACATAATGAAAAATAAGTATGAGAAAGAAGGAGGTTGCTTACCAGGATTTATAAAGGAAAAAGAAGGGTGCGCCGACTAAGAAGGAATCATGGGAGAGAGAAAGAGGTTTGCCAAATGGGGAATGAAATGAAAGACCAAGGGGTGTCACCCCCTTTATATAAAATTTAAACTTTTGAAATTAATGGCATTGAACGGTTACCAAGAAGAAAACCATCGCTCAGCTGGCCGATAGGATGATGTCAGCCTAGGCGCCTGTCAAATCAATAGTCATCTGTGGCAACTGATGGGACAGAAGTCTGCTCCCAAGGAAACAATGATGGCCGCCGATATTATTTAAAAATAGGGCCATGATGACAAACGAAAGGCCAAAAACTCACACGAAATTCAGTGAAGGGTTGGACATGAGAACGACACTCCCATGAGGGAGCTTGGAGTCTAACAACCTACCCGGTACCAACCTGAGTCTGAGCGACGTCGCCACCGAGGTAGAAGATAATTTACAAGTCACAAGCACTTCTAACTTCTTTACAAATGCTTATGACTGGGGGGCTGATGACGTGGGTCCTAAAACGACAGCGTTTAAGTCCCTTGTCGAAAAAGCTAAGCAAAGTAAACTGATTAGAGGTCGCCTGACTTAGTGGAGCTGATATAAGGCAGCTCGCCTGCCATGCGGTAGCTAAAGAGCATAGAGCAAACAGTAAAAACATTGGAAATGTAAAAAGGGTATTTTGGCTTATTACTATGGCAGGGGACAAAACATCACACAGCTCCAAGCCCTGCCTAGGAAATAGTAAAAGCTGAAATCATACCAAAAGGGCAAAGTCTCACTGCAGGGAACTAAAAGAGGGTCAAACATAGCCAGGTATAGTAAGGAGGCTACCCTGAGGGAGCTCCTGAGCAGAATCCCACTGCCTATATAAGGAGACCCTTGGGTTGTCATTCCACACACTTCTCACTTCTTCTCTCTACTCTTATACTCTCTACTTCATTATTTCCCAACTCCAAACGAATACATACTTATTCTCACGCCGGAGTCCAAACGCCGGAGGCCCCCTCCTGCGTTAAGGCTAACGGTGCCTGCTACCTTGTGCAGGTTCTTCCAGGAGCTCGAAGATCCCCTAAACCTAAAACTAGACTTGAACTTAAAACCCGAATCTAAACCTAATACACCTCTAACCTATAATCCTAAGCGTCTCCTAACCCAATCCCGGTCATTTTCCTTGTTGTAGCAACAATATCTAATTACACATGAGTATGATACCCCCAAACATTAGGGTAACCCACAAGGCTTATTAATTTTTGATAATTAACTAAAACCCAACAAGTTCATCTTTCTCATATTCACCTAAATTATCACAGTAATGAAATCAAAGGTTACCTTTGGGTTTGTTGGACTCTAGATGATGATTTTTGCCTATTGCATGAGGTTATATCCTTCCTATTATCTTAGATTGAGCAGGAATAAAGGTTGGACTTTGTGTGTGTGTGTGTGTGTTTGGTATGATGATCGATTTCCAGGATTTGGAAGAAGTCTTCACCTTGTTAGTTGTTTTTGCTTAACACACACTCAAGTTTGATAGATTTACAAATTTAGTCCTTCTAGTACACCAAGTTAGTAATATTGGCCACTAGCTAGACTAGTCAACTTACACATTATATATATATATATATATACTATTTTAGAATGTCGGCGCCTTCCTTTCAACTTTCAAGTAATTGCAAGTTTAGTCCTCTAACTTTATCTTTCAGTTAATTACAAGTTTAGTCTCCATACTTTTCATTGCCACCCACTCATGTTTCGGTTAATTGCAACGAACCATCCTAAACTTTCAAAAAGACGTTGTCATCGCCGCTTAATCACCTTGCCAGAAACACGCTAGCCGGCTGCCGCCGCAACGCGCGGCGTCAGCAAGTCGATCAAATATAGCATGTTTCCGTTTCACAATATAATGTCGATTTAATGTACGTTTCTACGCCGCCACAACGCGCGGTGGGTAATTGGTTGATTATTTGGTACCTGTTCGACACATTGTGACGCCTCCGCAAACCATGGCGTCGGGTAAAAGACGCCCAACATATCCGTCGTGCGCCGCCGCGACGCGTGGCGGCGGTAAAATACTAGTTTTATCACTACTTAACTATAGTGGTTTATTAAGTTTTTACCTCATATGGCTTGGTTTTAACCATATTACCCCAATCCCCAAAGTTACTAGATTGTTAAACACAAGGTATATTTTCTAAAAGAATTTGGGGTGTTA
The DNA here is from genome assembly GCA_032199755.1 of Ambrosia artemisiifolia. Classification (NCBI taxonomy): domain Eukaryota; kingdom Viridiplantae; phylum Streptophyta; class Magnoliopsida; order Asterales; family Asteraceae; genus Ambrosia; species Ambrosia artemisiifolia. The sequence goes on from CM063519.1 coordinate 63,073,842, forward strand.
CATAATTTTTTTTTTAAATCATACATAGTACCACGTGACACACTTAGGGGGAGATGATGACTCCAATAAGTATCATGTCACTTTAGGCATTCTTTTTTATATATAGTTATTATAGATGTCAAATGTGAGATGTTGAATATGTTTACCTAGAAATGAGAAATATATTAGGCTGCGTGTTGTGGAATAACAAAACACCTCGATAACTAACAATAAATGTTGTTACCTCACTAATAACTAGGTGTAGCGGATCAACTAAACATTAAATAGAAATAAGAAAGGTAAAAAAACAGAGATTTGATTGCTTTAGATTGGGGCAGGCCTCACCATCTCGCCATTCCACAACGCATGGTCTTATAGTAGATGCACATAGTTAAAGTGTTTTGCTTTTGTGATTTGTTTTCTTTTCCTACAAGAAATCTTCTATATATTGAGGCTGGTAAGTGTGGAGGAGCCTCATCCTTTGGGGATGGTTCTCCACCTCAGCCATCACGTCACCGTGAGGTAGGCTCATCAAATTAGGGATGGGTGATGGACCTATACATATATAATACACACACATATACATACAAAGACACAAGAATTAAAAAGAGGCTCGTCCAAATCGTCTTGCGTGTGACGTTTTCGACGGGCCGGTCCCAAGGGGCAGTGTGGCCGAACCTGGACAAGTCAGGCTGACCCAAGGAAGAGCCCACACCCATAAACATGGCTTATACTGTACTTTTTTTTTCTAGTTTGAAGCGTGCGACTCAAACTTAATTACGAGTAGCAGTTTGGTCAAAACCATGCCTTAATTGTACATTGATGTAACACACGAAATTTTTTTATTTCACAAATATTTAACTGGTTGTTGAGGAGATTTAGTATAGGCATCTATCTATATAATAATTGAGGTGAGATTGGGTTGAATGGAGGCCTTAGAGAGTGTTTGAGGTACCCATTTCCAATATGGAGCTCCAACTAGCTCCCTATAAATACTCTTTCTAATTTTTATTTCTACATTCATACATTCTTCCATTACACTCCTCCAATACCTAACTAACAAATCTTCCAATTAACATTATTCACTCTTCTTTTTATTCACTCTTCATTCTAGGTATGTTTTCTTTTTCATTTGGATCGAAGCAAGATCAACCATTGTAACGTTTTCCTATTCGTAAACGTTAAATATAGCCAACAAAAATGGATCTCAAACCTGTAAAACTTTTAGTGATAATATGGAACCAGTTAACGATTTGTGCAACAAGTCCATATTGTCATCGTTTTTATTATTAACGCATGGCTATCTGTAAACAATATTTAATATGTAACCATTTTCATATTTGAAGAGAAAATCTTCATTCTCAGCGTTTTAATTAAATATGGACGTGTTGAATACAATCCGCAATATGGAAGCAAGATCAGATTTTTAAGTCAATAATTGTATATGAAACGGAACAAATATATTAACTGTTGTTTGATCTTTTTTTCATTTGAGATCCAGAGAGGATTCATTGTCATCTTTATGTTTATGAGTCAAATATGATATGTCGCGAATGTTTTGATTGTTTTGTCATTTGAATGCTAGACTACCATCCGAATACAAAGTTGCGAATATGGCTTATCACAAGGGAGAGCAATTCTTCAAGGTCATGCATGACCCTTCCGCAAGAGTTTTGGTATGATTGTAATTTTCGTTTTGATAATTATCTTTGTTAACTTTAAGCAAACTGATTATATTAATTCTCGTAATGTTGTTTTTAATGTTTGATCCAGACATTGCCGACAGCTATGAACAACTTTTTGGTATCTAAAAAAAACGCCTATTTAATAACATTAAAAAAATTCAAACCGTATTAGTCATTCCTTAAATATGATTGTAGACATTAATTACTGAAATTATGTAAAAGTTACATTTATTTCGGTTATAGGATTCTAGACATTAATTTCTGTAATTTCCATAATCAATTTACTAATTATAATACAAATTTACGGTTTTAATTATATTAATTAGGTCATATTTATCAATACATAAGGCTAAAAATTAGCAATCTTCATTAAGGCTTTTAAACAAACGATCAATTTTAGGATAGATAGGTGGTAATGTGTCATAATTTCCAATTCGAGTATAAATTTCAAAAAATAAAAAAAAAACGCCTATTTAATAACATTAAAAAAATTCAAACCGTATTAGTCATTCCTTAAATATGATTGTAGACATTAATTACTGAAATTATGTAAAAGTTACATTTATTTCGGTTATAGGATTCTAGACATTAATTTCTGTAATTAACTGTTTTAAAATCATGGATTGATAAACGGATTGACACATACCATATTAATTAGTATATAAAGATAAAATCTTTTATGTAATCAAAATTCGTAAATTAAGGGCTTTAAACAAGGAGCAATCTTAGGCTAGATAGGTTGTATTGTGTCAGCATTTATTTCCAATTAAAATGGATTGACAAATTCCAATTATTTCCAATTCGAGTATAAATTTCAAAAAATAAAAAAATTGACTATTTAATAACATTAAAAAAATTCAAACCGTATTAGTCATTCCTTAAATATGATTGTAGACATTAATTACTGAAATTATGTAAAAGTTACAATTATTTCGGTTATAGGATTATAGACATTAATTTCTGTAATTAACTGTTTTAAAATCATGGATTGATAAACGGATTGACACATACCATTATAATGAGTATATAAAGATAAAATCTTTCATGTAATCAAAATTCGTAAATTAAGGGCTTTAAACAAGGAGCAATCTTAGGCTAGATAGGTTGTATTGTGTCAGCATTTATTTCCAATTAAAACGGATTGACACATTCCAATTATATCTTAATTTTCGAGTATAAACAAGGAGCAATACACATGTTGCCTATTTAATAACATTAAATAAATTAAAACCTGTATTAAAACCTGTATTAGTATTCGTAAAAATAGTATTGTTAACCGAATATATTACTAATACTAATTGACATTAATAATAATTGACCGAAGTGAATGTTATTTATTACAATTTTTTAATCTCATTTATTTACATTAATATTACTACGAAATTATGTTTATACTATCTTTATGAACTATTATTGGTCTTGCCTGCAATTGATAGGATTTATTTTATTTTTTAATGTTATTTAGTATGAGTTTTAATGACATTAATAATAATTGATCGAATTTAGTGTTATATATTATGATTTTTAAGCTCATTTATTTATTATTGACTGAATTAAATTACGAATATATTACTAATACAAAAACTAATATTATGAATTATTATTGGTTTTGCCTGCAATTAATAGAATTTATTCATTTTTTAATGTTATTCAGTATTAGTTTTAATGACACATAATTATAATTGACCGAATTTAGTGTTATATATTACTATTTTTAAGCTCATTTATTTATTATTGACCGAATTAAATTACGAATATATTATTAATACTAAAACTAATATTACGATTTTTAAATTTAATCCCATTTATATCTTATTAACTGAATTAAAATTTTCTATTACTATTTTTACGAATATATTACTAATTACTAATACTAATATTACGATTTTAGTTTGCTTCAATTAGAAGATATTTCCATTGGCGAATGTTGCGTCTTTAAATGGTGTTCAATCCAGCACAGGCTGTTTGTTACAAAGGTTCCACCACAAGAAATCATTGATTTTCAAATTAAAATTACGATTTTTTATGTTTGTAATGTAATTTATTTGAATTATTGATTACGATTTTGAGGTTATTAATTAAGATTTATAATCTCATTTATTTATATTACTATGTTTACGAATTATGATTAGTCTTGATTGCAATTAATAAGATTTATTCATTTTTACTGTTATTTATTAAGATGTTTAATATTAGTTATTGACATTAATAATAATTGACTGAACTTAATGTTTTTTATTAAAATTATTAATCCCATTTATTTATATTACTTTTTTTCAAATTTATGTTTAATAAGATTTAATTATTTTTAACGTATTTTTAGTATGTTAGAATTAATGTTATTTATTGACATTAATAATAATTGACCAAGTTGAATGTTATTTATTATGATTTTTTAATCTCATTTATTTATATTAATATTACGACGAAATTATGTTTAATCTATCTTTATGAAATTATGTTTAATATTATTTATATTACTATTCATTCCAATTATTATTGGTCTTGCCTGCAATTAATAGGATTTATTTATTTTTTAATGATATTTACTATGAGTTTTAATGATATTTACTATGAGTTTTAATGATATTAATAATAGTTGACCGAATTTAGTGTTATTACGATTTTTAAGCTCATTTATTTATTATTAACCGAATTAATTTACGAATATATTACTAATACTAATACTAATATTACGATTTTTAATTTTAATCTGATTTATTATTGACCAAATTAAATTATGAATATTTTACTAATACTAAAACTAATATTACGATTTTTAATTTTAATCTCATTTATATCTTATTGACCGAATTAAAATAAACTATTACTATTTTTATAAATATATTACTAATTACTAATACTAATACTAATACTAATATTACGATTTTAGTTTGCTTCAATTAGAAGATATTTCCATTGGCGAATATTGTGTCTTTAAATGGTGTTCAATCCAGCACAGGCTGTTTGTTACAAAGGTTCCACCACAAGAAGTCATTGATTTTCAAATTAAAATTACGGTTTTTTATGTTTGTAATGTAATTTATTTGAATTATTGATTATGATTTTGAGGTTATTTATCAAGATTTATAATCTCATTTATTTATATTACTATGTTTTCGAATTATGATTAGTCTTGATTGCAATTAATAAGATTTATTCATTTTTATTGTTATTTATTAAGATGTTTAATATTATTTATTAACATTAATAATAATTGACCGAATTTAATGTTATTTATTAAAATTATTAATCTCATTTATTTATAGTACCTTTTTCAAATTTATGTTTAATAAGATTTAATTATTTTTAATGTATTTTTAGTATGTTAGAATTAATGTTATTTATTGACATTAATAATAATTGACCGAGTTGAATGTTATTTATTATGATTTTTTTAATCTCATTTATTTATATTAATATTACTACGAAATTATGTTTAATCTATCTTTATGAAATTATGTTTAATATTATTTATATTACTATTCATTCCAATTATTATTGGTCTTGCCTGCAATTAATAGGATTTATTTATTTTTTAATGATATTTACTATGAGTTTTAATGATATTTACTATGAGTTTTAATGATATTAATAATAGTTGACCGAATTTAGTGTTATTACGATTTTTAAGCTCATTTATTTATTATTAACCGAATTAATTTACGAATATATTACTAATACTAATACTAATATTACGATTTTTAATTTTAATCTGATTTATTATTGACCAAATTAAATTATGAATATTTTACTAATACTAAAACTAATATTACGATTTTTAATTTTAATCTCATTTATATCTTATTGACCGAATTAAAATAAACTATTACTATTTTTATAAATATATTACTAATTACTAATACTAATACTAATATTACGATTTTAGTTTGCTTCAATTAGAAGATATTTCCATTGGCGAATATTGTGTCTTTAAATGGTGTTCAATCCAGCACAGGCTGTTTGTTACAAAGGTTCCACCACAAGAAGTCATTGATTTTCAAATTAAAATTACGGTTTTTTATGTTTGTAATGTAATTTATTTGAATTATTGATTATGATTTTGAGGTTATTTATCAAGATTTATAATCTCATTTATTTATATTACTATGTTTTCGAATTATGATTAGTCTTGATTGCAATTAATAAGATTTATTCATTTTTATTGTTATTTATTAAGATGTTTAATATTATTTATTAACATTAATAATAATTGACCGAATTTAATGTTATTTATTAAAATTATTAATCTCATTTATTTATAGTACCTTTTTCAAATTTATGTTTAATAAGATTTAATTATTTTTAATGTATTTTTAGTATGTTAGAATTAATGTTATTTATTGACATTAATAATAATTGACCGAGTTGAATGTTATTTATTATGATTTTTTTAATCTCATTTATTTATATTAATATTACTACGAAATTATGTTTAATCAATCTTTATGAAATTATGTTTATTATTATTTATATTACTATTCATTCGAATTATTATTGGTCTTGCCTGCAATTAATAGGATGTATTTATTTTTTAATGATATTTATTATGAGTTTTAATGACATTAATAATAGTTGACCGAATTTAATGTTATATATTATGATTTTTAAGCTCATTTATTTATTATTGACCGAATTAATTTACGAATATATTACTAATACTAATATTACGTGCAGAAATTGTTTCACAAGTCGCTAGGTTTGTTATTTGCATATTCAACATTTATGTTTACAATATTCTTATTTTATAATTAGTTACACATTCTAAATTGTCACACCCTCAAAATCCACTTGCGGAGTTTTACCGCGAGGCGCATGACAAACCAGGATCCAAGTCAACGATCACAATAAACAAATCTAAATGAACATATGCAATTTCAAAAACATAGTTTAAAATCCCCAAATACAGCGGAAGCTTATTCTCAAAACATAATCCAAAAGTAAACCAAGTTATTCAATGTTCGAAAACCATGCAACCCTAACTAGACGCCGTGCAGACGCGTGCGCCCTAGTTCCATTGTGCTACCTTAGCGACCTGAGAAAACATGTAAGAGTTACGTCAGCACAAAAATGCTGGTGAGTTCACAGGTTTGTAATCAAAGTACCAAGTTCAACTTGTCCATACTATAAACAATTGTAAACCAAAGTACGCTAGCTAGGCGTATGTTTTGTTACTACTACGATTGGAAAACCATTACTAACTCGCAAACCAGATGTTGTGCCCGAATAGTAAACCTGTTCCTGTTTGAGACAATATGCACCCGCCCGGCCCTCCAAGCCGACGAGTGGGGTTGGTCACTCCCAATAGCGCTATTCACATTTCCCCGTTGTGCAAACCCGCACATTCATGGTTCCCCCCGGGACTTCCAAAGATCGTATAGTAAACCATAGAAAACCCATAGTATGACAGTTGTTACCAAAACATTAGTTTAACACATGTTTTCTCCCCCAAAAGTGAAACCAGTTTAAAAGTGGGGCCGTGAACTCACCTTAGGTTGCATTACTTCATAATACGAATAAGATCAGCAAGCTATGCTAGCCCCGTAAAGCGGCGACCTAACATATGACAGTTACAAGTACTTAGACTAATAACCCGTAGGTTAGTTAGTCCCTAGGTGTCCAGACCATAACCAAGTTCGTTTGAAAACACTGTGACTGTTAAACTAACCCAATGTACAAGACCCGACATCCCATTGGTGACCCGAGACTCCCCGTGTTGTACTTGCACTCTCAAACATACAATCATGCAATCACACTTAACATACGTTAAAGTCCAACAAGTTCTAGCACATAGTTCACGTATCACATAAATAAGTCCGAGCACATGTTACTACGTTATTAGGTATGTTACGGGGTTCCTAGCATGTTCCTAGGTGTCAAATCGGGTCCCGGAATGCTAAAATACACTTACAGCAGCAATACAGGCGATTAGGAAAAGTCAACTAGCAATTACGTTGGTCAACAGGCAATTAGGAATGCTAATCGCCTATACTATAGGCAATTAGGGTCATGTGGTATGCAATTCAGGAGTTTATAGGCGATTAGGGTCATAAGACATGCATCTTTAGGCGATTAGGGTCATAAGACATGCATCTTTAGGCGATTAGGGTCATAAGACATGCATCTTTAGGCGATTAGGGTCATAAGACATGTATTTCAGGACTTAGCTAGCAATTAGGATCACAATTGCATGCAACAAAGGCAATTAGCCCCCAATCACCTAAGCTATTAGGCGATGAGGGTGCCATAGCAGGCGATTAGCCTCCTAATCGCCTATAGCTTAGGTGATTAGGGTTACTAATCGCCATTAACCCAGCTGTTCCGGTTTTTCGCGCGTTTAACACTCCAAATCAAACCCAGAACGTGTGTAAACATCAAATATCAATCAAACAACCATATCAAACATATTTCAATCGAAATCCTTCGTTTAACCTCGTTCTATCAGCCCTGAATGCAACCATGTATCCCAAAAACAATACACATAACATGAAACATCACATTAACATGCATAACCGAAACCCTAATGAGCAATTACTCAGATCTCATCAACATGCTATCATCATCAATCTGTAACTACCTTAAAATCATGTTAACAATCATTCTTGAATCACCAAAAACCCTATCTTTTAATTATAAACACACATACAACATGCATAATAGCTAGAATCCAATTAACAACGATTATTAACGAATTTCAGAAGACCCATACGTATATAAACAGGTCTGGACCATTAGGGATTCAATAAAAACATTATTAAGGTTGCATGAATGAAAATCACACCTTGGGTTTATGATAGATTGATGTAATAGGCTTGACATCGTGTGTTTTGATCCAAAATCGTGTTCCAGAGGTTGTGTGTGTGTTGGGGTGAGTTGTGGGACGACTAGGGTTGTTATTATGAAGTTTAGGAGGTCAAATATTGTATTTATAGTCGTTTTTAGTCGCCAAGTACGCTGCAGGCGATTATGCATCTTCTATAGGCGATTAGGGCTGCTAATCGCCACCCCTTTAGGCCATCGCCTAGAACAAGTCATAATCGCCTAACAATTGAAGCTAATTGCTACCCTATAGGCGATTAGCCCTCCCTAATCGCCTATAGGGGTTGGTTTTGCGTATTTTGCGCGTTAAACCCCGTTTTAACATATGTTAACACATTTTCACATACCGACAAGTCACATAATGATTGTAAACACATAATACTTGCAAATAAACACATTCACACTCGTTCACCAATTCCCGGGACTCGAGACTTGTATGTTCCCTATGCTCTGACGATTCTACGAATCGTCACCCCTTGTACACTTGGTTAAGGACTGACATCTACTGATTCTCTAGACTGATATCTAACGATCCTCTAGACTAAAATAACAGTTCCCGAACCATAACACGACTCAACTAACCCAGTTAAGTATAATATACGCGTGACTCGCTAAGGTAGACTTTAATCTAGACAACGTTGTTAACCTGAATTTGCCGGGTGTCACATAAATTTTCTATACTTAATTCTTTTGTAAAGGTTTACTGTGATTGGATGACCTGATTTGCTTTAATAAAAAGATACTTCCATTGGCGAATATTGTGTCTTCAAATGGTGTTCAATCGAGCACAAAATGTTTGTTACTAATGTTTCACCACAAGATGTTTTTGATTTTGAAATTTAAATTATGATTTTGTTGTTATTTATGAAGAGTTTTAATGTTATTTATGATAATTTTAATGTTATTGATTTGAATGATTGATTATGATTTGGTTGTTATTTATTAAGATTTTTAATCTTATTTATTGATATTACTAATATTACGAAATTCATTTTAATATCGTTAACCGACTTTAATTTTGATATTACAACTTTGCTTTAATCAATTGTGATGAAACGATATGTTTTTAAACATATACGACTTTCTTTCAAACATTTATTTAAATCTATTTAACAATGTTAAATCTATTTAACAATTTATAATTTAAATATAATCCGAAGATAACAATGTACATTTATTTTCCTACACTTTTATTATTCTTTTAATAATAAATATAATTTAAATATAATTAACAGTTTCCTAAAATATATATAATGTATTCAAAATAATTTTCAATGCTATTACTAATATTACGACCTTAATGTTAATATTGTTGACCGAATCTGAGTAAAAACTTTTTACCTTTTTGTTAAATTGATGGAGGTCAATTCTTTGACTTTATGTCTTTGAATTTGATTGTGCTAATTTTAAGCGTTGTTGACCAATTCACGTCAATTACCAATCCTTCCCTTTTTCATAATTCAAAAACTTTCCTTTAATCAATTGTCATGAAACGATATTCTTTTAAACATATACGACTTTCTTTTAAACATTTATTTAAATCTATTTAACAGTGTTAAATCTATTTAACAGTTTATAATTTAAGTATAATCCGAAGATAGGAGTGTACATTTATTTTTCTACACTTTTATTATTCTTTTAATAATAAATATAATTTAAATCTATTTAACAGTTTCCTAAAATATATAATGTATTCAAGATAATTTTCAATGTTATTACTAATATTACGACCTTAATTTTAATATTGTTGACCAAATCTGAGTAAAAACTTTTTACGCTTTTGTTAATTTGATGGAGGTCAATTATTTGACTTTATGTCTTTGAATTTGATTGTGCTAATTTTAAGCGTTGTTGACCAATTCACATCAATTACCAATCCTTCCATTTTTATAATTCAAATACATAAATAAATATTCCTACTCGATCACGTCAATCGAGGCACAGTATTTCCGATTTTGCAGAATTGTTCGAAAGACAGCAATACTATATAAACCTTAACAAATAATAAAATCATTTAATCGTCATACCAAATTTAACAACGAAATTAAATGATAATATAAATTTTCAAAATGTTACTTTCTGTACAACTAATAATGATTACTAAAAATGTCAATAATAAATTGTTTATAATGGGTAAGGCAATTTGAGACGCGGATGATTTTAGTGTCATTTATTTGAATGATGATTACGATTTTGATGTTATTTATTAAGATTTTTAATATTATTTATTGATGTTACTAATATTACGAATTTCATTTTAACATTGTTGACCGACTTTCAGTTTGATATTACGACTTTCCTTTAATCAATTGTAACTAAACGATAATCATCATCTTGATTTCAATAAGTGTGCTAATTTTAAGTGTGCTAATTTTAAGATGTTAATAATAATTTGTATATAATGGGTAAGTCAATTTCAGATGCGGATTATTTTAATGTCATTGATTTGAATGATTGATTATGATTTTGATGTTATTTATTAAGATTTTTAATTGTTAAGTACTATATTTATACAGTTTAAATAATGACGTTTTTTTGGCGGCTTTTTGTAACATGTCAAAAGTTGCCTAAAGTGTGTGTACAATGGGTCCTTTTGGCTACATGTTGAAATGAGTCTGGGGTTGATCCTTTTGGTGTCTATTTTTTAATAAAATATAGGAAATTTATATTACAGCATGTGACATTGGACCCATTTTCTTATTAGTTGTTTTTTAGCTATGTAATCGGTTTGAACCATTGGAGAGATAACATGAAAATTTAAGCTACCCATTCAAGTAAGTGGGTTAAGGATTGTTTATTGATTTACTTATCACCGTATCCATATCTTTACAACAACTATATTTTATGTAGAACACAAATATGGAATACAATGGTGGAGGTTTTCATAAATTATTGAAAATGAGCTGCACTCCTAGGATCGTGATGACAATGATAACAACTTCGAAGGTGAAAAATCAGCTATCAATGAGCAAGAGTTGAAAGATTTTGATTGAAGTAATGAAAATGGACCATTGGTTGAAGTTCGTTAAGCCTCAACTAAATTATAAGTGTTCTATGCTTAAGCTTAGTTATGATTATAATATAGATATTGCCCTTACCCAAATGATGTAATGTGTGATATTGGTTGAAGTTCGTTAAGCCCCAACTAAATGATAAGTGTTCTATGCTTAAGCTTAGTTATGATTAGAATATAGATATTACCCAAATGATGTAATGTGTGATATTGTGATATTGTGATAGTATGCTATGTAGTTTGCAGTTGTCAAATTAAACTTTAGTTACTCGATATATCCATCATTTTGTTACATTAAACTGTTAGATGACATTTTGCATTTAACATCAAAATTCATACATATTGCATTATCAAACATTTAGTAACCAAAACAAATTGCATAATACAATTCTTATTTTTCTACTTTTTTTTCATTTTACTTTCGGGTGAACCGTGGGTCCCCACGGGACTCTAACCTAGTAAAATAATATCGAAGGACAATTCTGATAGAAATAAACTTCAAGGGAACAAGTTGTAATTATATAAAAAAACATTCAAATATTTAAATAATTTTGGCTCATTTGGTGGATGATGGAGAAACATCTATAGCAGATTTCATCACGCTTCCGCTAAACTTCATTCGCTTAAGTGTAAGCTTTAAACTTGTTAAATTTTTTAAAATTCTATAACAATGGGATTTTCGGAGGCCACTTTAACTGATAAATAGTTAAATGGAACCAATTGATTGGTATTGTAATGTAAAAATCATAAGTTTATATGGATCTATATGGTCAAAATATAAGATTTTGGTTTTTGTTCGCGTATATCGTATGACCATGTCAGCCAAGAAACTCTACAATTTTTTTTTTAATGAATAGGTAATTTCATTTCAACAAAAAAAGGAGCAAATTACATAAGCAGGTAGGCGGGCAACAAGTGGCGCCGCCACTCCCTTCTGAATAGAGAACCTTAATCTAGAGAAAACAAATCCTCGCCCCTGGGGAGTCGAGAAGTTGCTGTGGACCACTCGTTGGACTCTTGTCAGAAACCTGATCGCTTCCGGTGCCAATGAGCCAAAAGTATCAAAGGCCAAAGGGACAAAAGCATGTTGGTTATCCTCGCACGCTTTAGCGTGTTTTGCAACCTTGTTCGATTCTGCTCTAAGTGAAACCCGCCAAAGGGGACGATGTGCCCATATCAACCGTTTTTTTTTATGAAATTTAGTCTTTTCATGGATATCATGCTTAGCATATTGGTGAAATCTAATCACAAATCAACTTAATTTTCAGAAGGGGTCGGTCATTCTTAGAGAAAAACACACGCTTAAGCTACTCGTGATATTGGCGGAAACATTATGGTTGAATCCTTGTCTATTCATACTCGTTTAATCATCTTGTAATAGCCTAGATCATTTATAATAAACATCTCTTCATTCTCCCACCTATTTGAGTATATTTAGATTAGTGTTTCTTCAGACTCGTTAGGTTATATTTAGAAATCCAGATAGTGAATAATATATCGGGTTTAACGAACCAGAACAATATATAAAGTATAAGATTTTATATGTTATTGGCTTGACCCATTGTCATGTGATTGATTATTGTATGTATAATCAGTGAGCCATTTCACACAAAGGCATGCTTGGGAGTAATTCCGCACTGAATATTTATGTGTGTTAACATACATTCTTTTGGATGTTTATCATTGAATGAGGTTTGATTTGTTTACAAACTAGCATTGTGGTAACGTGTGGTTTTGCATGCTTTTAGGGAATTTGTAAACGCGTAACCCTTACCGGTTTTAAAGCTTGATTTATTTAAAGATATGTTCATAAATGATTTGATTACATATACATGCCTAATACATGTTTCTTGTGTGTTCGAAAGGGGAATTTAGGTAGGGAATTAGATCAGTTTATAAACTAATCTAAATCTTCTTAAATTCAGAAGTAGAGCTTGTATTAACATGTTTTTCAAAGCTATGGCTTGTTTGAAAGTAAAACACATAACTCAGTAGCTTTATGCAGGCATGTAATGGGTATTTAGGGAAAAAAAACACCATAATACATTGAAAGAGAAATAAAAACTTATACTACATTCTTCTAGTGTTTTATCACATGTTTGATTGCAACTGGTGTTTGTTTACAAATCAATTGGTGTTTATGATTTTTGGTATTTTATTACAATTGATTGCACAATTGAATTCATAAATGTTACTGATGCTACTGTCCAATAAAAAGACACTTATTACACTATTACAGCATATATTTGATTGTACACTATTACAACAAATATTTGATTGCTACTTATATTCACATCAGGTTTCATAAATGTGTCTTTAGCTGAATTATAGGCTTATAGCACACATTTTTAACATAAAATCACAACACATGTCATTAATGTCATTACTAACATAACTAACTTAAGGTATGAGAAAAATCATAACACATGTCTTTTTACTTTAAATTACAACATATAAATGACTGAACTAATATTCACGTATCTTTCTTTACCTTAATATCAACAACTAAAAAAATGTATAATTTGCATAGTCATAGCTTAAGATTACAAAAAAAATGTTCATACCTTAGTTACTTTTGAGTTTCCTTTGTACGTAAGATTCCAATAAAGACAACAAAATTCTTGCATGAACATCAAAAGTTTGATTTGATTTCGAGGCACTCGTGGAGCGTTCGTCTTTTTTTACTTGGGATTAAGTAAATCGCTTTATCAATTTAATGGTTTACCGCTCATTTTCATTTTTCATAGTATAATCACTTTTAACATAAAACATTTAAGCAACCTCAACTATTGAGATATTGGCCCAATCTACACTAAAGGTTTTTATATAAAATATTAACGTCTCAACCTATTAACCCGATAGGTTGACACGAAATCATCTTGTTTAGCTAAACGGGTTAGTGGGATCAACTTGTAACTTGCATAAATCGTTTGATGTAGACCCAAGCTTGCAAATTTCGTGTTAGATTTATGTTATGTTGCAAATTCACATACATATCCCTTGCTACTCGAGGCATCACACCTACAAGTAAGCTTACGTTGAGCATTCACAGTAGTGCCCCTATTTTTTGGTGAGACAAAACCCTATAATTTTTTATGAGGTTGGAAGTGGTTGTGAGTGAAGAAAATAAGGAATCTATTGTGTATAGGTAAATTTTGGGTTATTTGAGAATCTTTTAGGGAAAACAGGAAAAGTGTATTTATTTTTTAATATTTGTTGAAAGTGGTTGTGAGTGGAAAAGAGAGAAACTGTAATAATTTTAATGTAATATGTGGTTGTGATTTGCTGTGAGTAAATGAGGGATGGGGAAGCTATTGAGAATGCTTATGCTAAACTTTTATTTTAACACATCAACTTATTTTTCAAACAATATTCAAGCGATTACATGTTCTTATGGTACATCCTATATCCTCTGGGTTACCCCCGTTAACCCTCGAATCTAAAATTGTGTTACCACAATCAACCCACTAACTTAATGTTGGTTATGCCGAGAAACTAACACTTAGGCTAAGTGTTGCAGAACCACGCCCCACCAAAGTGGCTACTATTCAGGCGTTAGGGGCGTTAAACACCGCCCTTAGGGCGTTAGAGAGGGTTAAATTGGATGGGGCATTGGATGGTATGGTGTGAAATGGGTTGTGGTTGTGTGGGGAGCAGCCACAAGGGTGATGTGAATGTTCAAATAAAAAAAATAAAATTATTTATTTTTATATATATACATACACACACTTTACAAATTCTTTACCACATAATCTCATTCTCAAACCCTTAAAACTCTTCTCATCTCTTTCATTTTTATAGATTTTCTAAAAGATAAAACGTTTCCATGGAACAATATCGACCCGAACAACTCATATAACCATGACCTTCATGCACTGAATACCGCAAAACACACTGAATACCCCGAACACGCCAAACTCTCAACCCAACATTTACCTCTACTCTTCCAACGTCTTCACCGGTTGTGATCTACCAGGGCCAGCGGTTGAAATACCACATTCGACTCACAAGCAAAAGCAGACAATTTTTATTATCAATACGCAAGAAACACGCATATCCATAATCCATTGTACTCGAAACTCTGTCACACCCTAACTGAAGGCGGAATACATCGAGGCACGACTTGTGATAGATTGTTCAAAGACATCATGACACTAAATTATGGCAATATAATTTTAAATAAGTTGATTTCATAACATAATCAAAAGGGGTACATCTTGTTCATAGAAAGGAAATTACAACAACGTAACAACAAAATTAAAATAGTGTGTTTCTAAGTCCAATCCTAATTAAGTTCTTGGATCATCATATCAAGCATTTCCTGCAACACGTATAAAATATCCGTCAACACATAAAGCATTGGTGAGCATACTAGTTTTGGTTTACCCACATAGTATAAAGAATGTTTAACTTGAATCATCATACTATAGTTTGCTAGTTTAGATGCGCATACAACATACAAAAGACATACTCCAACCATAGATTACCACTAGCATATCCTATCACCGAAGTGAAAGGCCGATTAGATGACTTAACAATGACCCACAAAATGGGCGGCGTGTTACTCCTATAGCGCTATACATGTTAAGGTAGCCTTGTAAAGTTAATGAGTTATGCTAAGGCATTTGTATCTAGTAATTGACATATAGCATGACATAACATATAAGCATGATTGATAGATTGAGTTTGTGTGCTTAGAAGATTCATAGAGTGAGTTAGTGTGATTTTTGATAGAATACATGTTGAGTCCCAAAATAATGATAAAATGGAGAAAGGGACACGTATAAACTCACCTTTGGGTGCGTTGATAAGTTTGCGAATGAGAGTCTTGGGAGGATTTGGCTGTGCATGATCGGAGCGCGGCCGTGCTGCATCTAAAACAACTCTCTAAGTCTTCAATTCCTTGCCTTTTTTTGTCTTTTTTTCTCCTCTTTTCACTCCTCAACCTCAAAACCTGCAATTATCAACAAAGAAAGATAAATCATGATAAAACTAAGATAAAAGCATGATTTTCGGTGGAAAACGGGTGAAAATGTGTATGTAAAACGTGTGCAATTCTCGGCACATAAAATACCAAATGTTGTTGGATTGACTAGATATCGTTCAGGATAGCTCAATGAGTATAGGCGAAGACTGATGGATGCTCTATTTGTCTTAGTATTTATTTTCCACTTGTTTTTAGTTCTTTGGTTTTAAAGCATGTTTTTGATATTGATTTGTTTCAGATCAGATTCTTGTTTATGATGATGTTAGGCTAGACTCATGTGATTGTCTAGTTTATGGGTTGAATAATTGATAACTCTTGAATGTTTTAGAACTTAGATCTCGTTTAGTTGTTTGTGTATGAAAAGATTGAAACTTTACCTGGTTGTATTGTGATTTAGCACTTGAATGATATCTAAATTGTGTTTATTGATCCGCATGCTATCTCGGATTATGATTTTGTGTCTTAGGCTAGAAGTAGCATGACTTGGTGTTGAATATTAAAAAGTCTTACTTTGAATAGATTTCCTACATGTTGGATTTCATTTTGGTTTTGTCACTTGCCTTAAGACCGAGCTAGAGGTTATAGTTACATGAGGTTTTCTCGGGGTTGGGTTTGAACATGCATGAGAGTGAGATTCCTGCCTTGTTTATGTTCAAACCACTTTTCCAAACACCTACCACTTATTTTTGACTCTCCCCTTGACATCATTGGTGTGTTCAGTGTTTGTGATTCATGAGACCGAGAGAATATTGTATATTAGGGCGCGTAGACATCCTGTGTTTGAAAAGATCGAGATGAGATTCTTTTGATCACCCGATGACCTTCACACTACCTTTTAGATAGGTTCGACGTTCATCCAAAATCGAAAGTAGAATTGGATATCTTTGTGATTCATGTACGGTCATATCTTTAGATGCCGGTTTTCTACTTGAGTTCCAGTTCCAGTGACATTCCACATCATCGTTTAGGATTCCTCGACTAGACACTCATTTTCCCCATTATTGGTTTCTAGTTTGTGTGTCGTGTTCTGAGCTTTCTATCTCCTACTTATTTCTACTCTCTCTATTTTTCCATCTTATATTTTACTGTTTTATTTAGTTGTTAGTTGTTTTTACCAATTAGGACTCGATAGAGATTTAGTATCGAGAGTTGCAAATCAATGTTACTTGATTAATACTCGCTCTAAGTGACTTTAACATCTCACATTCAATATACATGTCGTGATTGTATGGTTTAGTAGGTGATTCTATTTTAAAAACCAATTGTGTGAGTTACAATTATTTATATACACCTTAGCACACATCACATATACATTTGCATACATATTAGTTCAAAAACAAATATATTACATGGCTACAAGTCACACGAAACAAACGAGAACAAAATAGTACAAGACATATTCTTTAAACAATATTAGATACATGATACGATGAAAAAGGAACAAATCATATAGCTAAAAGATTTGCATCTAAATGCATATACTTCAATGTATTTCCACAAATCATTTAACCATACACCATCAAGGGCATTAATGATGGTCAATAGATGAGTGGTGAAAAACATAGGCTATTAGGAGAACCAACATAATCAAACAACGAATCAACAAAACATAAAGATCTTGTCTTTTGAAATGTTGTAGTGTGTACAATTAAGTTACATTGTTTAAACAAGATGATTATGAGTCATGTCCAACACTTGTAGCCCAGTTGGTTGAGGGCCTAAAGTTTCCTATGTGAGGCTTGGGTTCAATTCTCACTAGCTACATTTGGAGGACATTGGTGGAGGGGAAATGAGGGATGACCCGGCCTTTGGCTTGGGTTCGAGTCCTGATCCCAACCGGTTTTACCGATTATTTCACTGTCGTGCCTTCAGGCGGGTGAGTGGTCGGGTATTCCTGGCAATTGGTGGCAATTGGTGGCCCGGGTACTCTCGAGTACATGATTCGCTAAAAGGGTGCCCGAGAGTGCTCGAAAATTTATTTAAATGCATCTACTTTAAAATACTTTCCATTTAGTGATTAAACTTTTCACATTATAAGCACTTGTATGAAAAATAGATCTAAAACAGTTAAATACATGAAGTAATCGTCATAGGTCCGAGTTCGCTTATTTCCTTGGCTAAAATCAAGGCCGAACGAAACCATGAGAGAACAATGACAATTTTGAGGGAAAAAAAGGAACTACAAATTTTCGATAAAATTTAATCATTAAAAGAATTCTAATTGTCAATGTATGGTGAAAAACATAGGCGATTAGCATAATCAACCTAATCAAATCATCAATCACCAAAACATAGACGTTTGGTTTTCGTAATGCTGTAGTGGGTATAATTGAGTTACACCATTCAAACAAGAAAAGTACAAGTCATATTCTCTAAATAAGATTAGAAACCTTATACAACAAAATAGGGAAACAAATCATAAAGCTAAAAGATTTATCTAAATGCATCTTCTTTAATATATTTTCTACAAACTGATTCAATATTTCACATTGTAAAATGTTTAATGCTATTTGTGCGGTAGTAGATCAAAGTATGCAATGAGCAGAAGTCATGATTAAAGGTTTTGTGTGCAAAAATAGGGCTAAAATAGTTAATTACATGCGGACTGAGGTAATCGTCATGGGTATGAGTGCGCGTTTTCTCTTGACTAAAATCAGGTCGAATAAAACCCATGAAAGAACGACAACATCATCGAGAAATAAGGAATGCGATGCGAGGAAAATCACAGATGATTAGAACCAACCTAGCCAACTCACCAATCACCAAAAGAGAAAAATACCTAGTGTTTTAACGTTTTTTTCCTTTTACAAGGCATGATGATTTTACTTTCTTTGCCTTATACACCCAATGCTTTTCTCTCAACTCTAATCGGAAATCAATCTAAAGCCCCATTTTCTTTATTAAATTATTAGAAACTACAAATTTCCTATCAAACTTAATCAACAAAAGGATTCTAACATTCCTTTCATGTATGGAATAAAAGTTTGAAATTTCTCTAATTAATCAAATCTGATTTAATTGCCTCAAAATTCATCCTTAAAAGGGCAAACCAAAAACCATTTCAAATAAAAATTTCGACTCCGACAACTACTGCCAACATAAACTTTCATAATCCTTAAATCCACGACTGATTTGTCTAAACCTATCTAGTCATTATTCACAAACTTGTCTTTCATTGTTTTAAACTACCTATCTTTCCAAACTCCTAACATAACTTAACTTAATCAAAGTGGTCATTATGACGACTGTTTGGAGGTTGTGGTCTGGAAGAAATCTTAAGATTTTTGAAGACTGTTGCCAATTCAGAAATGCGTGGACTTGATCAAAGTGGACTCGTATGTTTGGATAAGTCATAGAGCTAAAGTTCCAGCTCCAAGTTGGGAATGTTGGTCTGAGTTTGATATAATGTCTATGCTGTAGGTTTCGCTTTGTTTTGTCGGGGCTTTTTGTTGTATGTAGTTGGGGACGTGGGGTTTGTTTGTATTTCGGTGGCCGGGCTCTAAATATATATATACACACACAGAAGTTTTGTCGCTAGAAAAAAAAATATAACTTAACCTAATCATAAAGAAAACCAATCCTTAACACAAAACAATACTAATCATTATCACTAGTCTCAAAATAGAAATTTACAATGTTACCCCAATAAGGTCACCCAACACATCACTAATAGTAATACCAAAAATAATAATAATAATATTATTATTAGTACGAAGTGTTCTTCGATGTATTACCGACCCATTCGGCCGGACTTATTATTTTCAATCTCCTAAAAAACCTATCTTTTCTCAACCTGCACACCTCTCTCTCTCTCTCTCTCTCTCTTGATCGCCTCTGTCATGTTTCCCTATCATTATTATTATTATTGTTCTTACAACAATCACTAAACCCTAATTAATTATCCATCCATCAATCTTTCTATCTTTATCACTTCTGGTAAGTAATCAACAACCCAAAAAGTTTCATTCTTTCTTGTTTATTTTATGTAATTATATATAAAGTTACAAACTTTGATCTTTATTTGATGTAATGGTGAACTGGGTATGATTAAATTGTTGTAATTTGTGTTAAAGTTGATTTGTTTTGGAGATCTGAGTGATATATTTGGTGGGTATTGATTAGGGCAAGAAAAAGATTGTATTTTTATTTTGTGTGTGGAATTGGATATATGTCCGTCAATCAATCAAGGGGTGATAAAAACGAGCCCCCTCAGTACAGAAGATCTGGTCGATCTGGTAACCCTGGCTCGCCAAGGAACTTTTCGGGTGGCGGGAGGGGCGGTGGCGGTGCCCCCGGCCCGCAGTCGTCTGCGTTTTATTCGGGTAAAAGGTAAAAGGAATTTAGTGTTTTTTTTTTTTTTTTTTTTTTTGTGGATTAGGGCTTGTATTGAATTAGTTTAATGGTTTTGATATTGTGTTTGGGATTGTTTTATAGCTTCAAGAAAGTGGTTAGTAATGCACAAGGAGTGCAGCCTCGGGTAACCGGTGTTAATCCGAATCCGAATGTGGGTTCGGGTGGCTCTTCGAATATTTCGACTGGCGGGAGAGGGCCGCAGAATGGGGGGCATATTCAACCGCCAGTAAGAGGTATGTTTACGGTTTGCAACGGCATTAAATTTTTGTTACTTTCTGTTTTTATTGAACTTTATATTGTTTATTTATTATTGTAGGAACGCCGCCTGATGCGTCATCTACCGGTGCTAATTTAAAGCCGACTGATGCACCGGTTCAGAAAAGCACGCCAGGCCTGCCAAAGGCTCCACAGAGTAACGCGGTACCTCCTAGTTCTGGCACTACCGGTCCTTCTACTCCTGTTAAGGGTATTTTCTGGATAAAATTTACTTTTTTAACCCAAGAATAAACTCATGTTGCTTTAAATGTAGTTAAAAGATGTCTGTTGATGATTTTGTTTGTGGCTAGGTCCGGCTGATGCGTCTAAGGGGTTTTCTCTTCAATTTGGGTCAATTAGTCCAGGTGTTATTAACGGAATGCAGGTATATTTTTATTGCTAACACTTCTTTGATTGTGTTAATCTAGATATTAGAGGTGGGATGACGGACACATCGGGTAATGGGTCAAGAAAAGCAATACTATCACAATAATAAAATTTGGGATAAAACGCTACCTACACTAACTCATTCATAGGCAACGAGTTGAAAACTTGAAATGGGCATTTCTACTAAATGCGTATAGTTTCACGAACTGTTTATAAGCATCTTGTTTTTGTAGGTACCTGCACGAACCAGCTCCGCCCCACCAAATTTGGATGAGCAGAAACGGGCCCAGGTATGTTCTGTTGTTCTTTGTTCACACATATTTGCTAAAGAGTTACCTTATCTTTCTTTTTTTATTTTATTATAAAAGACACCTCTTTGTGTTGTTGGCTATTCTTTACTTCAAAGCCTATCAAAATATCTTTTTTACAGTTGAGATGATAGGTTTGGTGAATATTGTAATGAACTTAATACTGTTTGTGCTTGGCACTAGATTTGAGAATAATTACTATATTTGTGAAAACCGAAAAAGAACTGTTATAGAAAAAAATGTTTTTTTTTTTTTCGTACAGCGTATTATTTGCGCCATTGCTTTTAGCTCAACTTGCTAATGCAAGTATGCAACCGAGTGATTACAGATAAACACAATCATTGTTGTCACTCTTTTTTTTAAATGTCCTTTACTTTCTCCGTCTATCTCTAAACGATACAACATCCTTGAAAATAGTCGACTTTTTTGGCCAAAAAGTTTAATAACATTTGTACTCGGTATTTAAGAGAAAAAGTTTTTTTTTTCCCCACTTGATAAAGTTTATCATTTATCATAAATATCAACAAAAATAATAGAATAAAAATACTTCTGGAACAAGGTTTTGTTTTCATGAAAGGGGGCAACCTAATGTTGAATAAACTAAGAGCAAGATGACATATTTGGAAAAGTTGGGCAAAGCGTAATCTATTTGTAGCTTTGTGTTTTTTAAAGATTTTTCTAAGCATAACGGTCAAATTGAAAGCAAATGCCAACTGCAAACGATAAAACTATATTTATTGCGATGTCATCTTATTTGTCCATTTATAGTTATTTTTTTTATAAATAATTAATGCATTAAGTATGGTTTAAAATATGTTAATACTGCTATAGTAATCGAATCTTTGAATACAAGTGAGTTAGGAGGTTTTATGCAGAGTTTGGGCTACTTCCAACATGATTGACCCTGTTTCGATTATGAGCTAATTAATTTTTGTTTGGTCTTTTTGAGATAAAATGTAACCCAAATGGATCATTACTAAATTATGTTGCAGGCTCGTCTTGATTCAATAAAGGCTACTACTTTTCAAAATCCAGCCGTTCCAAACCAACATTTACCAAGGAAAGACCCTGGGCCTGTTGATCAGCCCGTTGAGGCACGTCCTATCCCAAAAGAGAAAAAAGACGCGCCGCCTTCTTCACATCCTGTGCCCGTTGCAGCCCATTCCCAGAAACCTAGCGGTCCTCCTATCGCCTCTATCCCTACGGGAGTTTCCATGAAAATGCCATATCCCCAATCTCAAATGCATCATCCATTCGGTGGCCCAAATCCACCACTGCAATCTCAGAACATAGCTGCTAATACGGTGCCTCTCCCCATGCATTTACAGGTTGGTAATCCTCCACAAGTGCCGCCACCGGTATTTGGCCCGGTTATCCAACATCATCCGGGAATGCTCCCCCATCAAAGTCAAGGTTTGCCTTTCTCGTCTCAGATGGGTCCTCAGCTCGGAAACATGGGGGGGATGGGGATGGGGTTAGGACCACAATATCAACATCAACAGCCCATGGGTAATTTAAACTTTGGTGGTGCACGAAGGACGGTAAAGATTACTCACCCTGACACTCACGAGGAGCTGCGGCTTGATAAAAGGACTGATGTGTCTTCGGTGCAAAGGCCACACATGATTCAGTCTCAGGGATTCCCGCCTGCTGCTCATCCCATAAACTATTATTCTAATTCTTACAATCCCAATGCCCTGTTCCCCCAGCCACCTGGTTCTAACCCGTTGACTAGCTCACAGACAACTCCTGGTTCTCAGCCACCAAGGTTCTATAATCAGGTTTGCTTCTATGTGTGTATATATACATATATAGAGTAAAGATCTTGTACAAAGTGTTTTTTTGGTAAGAATTGTGAGAATCAAAGGGGTAAAAAAAATTTATTTTTATTTTTAGAATTTTTTTTTTCCCATATTGTTAATATGTATTATAGTATTGAAAACTAAAAAAAAAAATTTGATGTAGAGTAATTACGTGTAGAGTAATTACATAATTACTCTAGTGTAAACTAATGTATTTACTTTAATGACGTAATTACACTAAATTTTTTTATTATTTTTTTTTGTATTATTCATCTAGAAAGTATGTTTAAGCACATGGGAAAAAAAATTTCTAAAAAAAAATAAATTTTTTTTACCCCCTTTGATTCTCACAGTTCTTACCAAAAAAACACTTTGTATTTGATCTTTACTCTACATATATAAATATATCTACATCTATATCTATATATGTATGTATGTATGGTCCAGTCGCTCCAAGGGGGTGTTTGATGTGATCTTGTTATCCACAGGCCTCTAAACAGGTGACAGTAAAACAACCGCCGATTAGTTCACATGCAGAAAGGGTTGGTGACTCAACGGACAAAAGTCAAAGAGCAGGTGGAGAAGGTCAACCTCATAAAGATTCAGAGACAACTGTTATCAGTTTACCACAATCTGAGAGTTTGACCAATACTTCGGCTGCTGCTGCTGAGGCTGAAGTTGCAAAAAAAACAATGGTTAATAAGTCTGACTCTTTTAAAGAGGAACATAAGCAGCCTGGAGAAAAGGCCCACTCTAATATTACAGTAGATAATAAGGTATTTATTTATACTAACGTTTGTTTATGTAACTGGTTTAATTATTCTACAATCTTTGACTTAGATTATGCACTGTTTGTTGTTCACAGATAGGTGGGCAACAATCCTCTGTCCCAAGCTTTGCAGAGGCAGATAATGCTTCAAGCGATAGTGGAGTTAAAGAAACATCAAAGTTGTCGACTTTGTCCCCGGAAATTAGCAAGGATGTGTCAGAAACTAGCAGCAAGGTTGAGGAGTCTTCTGATGTTACTGATGTGTCGGCTTCCAAATATGATAATAATGAGCAAGGCCCTAACTCTACTCCTACAGTTGTTGGTTCGGGAAATAACATCCCTAACACTGAAGAAACTGTTGTTGGCTCGAAAGAACAAAAAGTCAAAGACTCTGTTGAGCAAAACCAAGCTAGCACTCTCCCTGACGTAACCGTAAGTACTGTTGACGGAACAGTTTCCGCTTCGGATGTTGACGATAAGAAAGATGATCCGTTAAGCAAGGTTGATGTTGACCAAGTCGATAGTAGTGAAACTGTTTCGGTTTCTGCTTCAGAGACCTCATCTTCGACTTTAGAAGTAGAAGCTACGGGCTCGATTAATCTTTCATCTCCTAGTAGTAAGGTCAAGGGTAATGCAGCAGCAGCAGCTAAAGGGAAGAAGAAAATAAAAGAAATCTTGAAAAATGCTGATGCTCGTGGGACAACTTCTGATCTTTATAATGCTTATAAACGCCCGGAAGAAAAGAAGGAAACTTTATCTGCTGCTGAAATTGTTGAAAACCCGAACCCATCTGTTAATGCTACGTCTGAAAAAGATCCCGTTATGTCACGTGGGCCCACCAAATTTGAGCCAGATGATTGGGAGGACGCTGCAGACCTTTCTACTCCAAAAATGGAAACAGGATTGAAGCAGAAACATCGCAGTGAGGATGACAATGATGGAATGACAAAAAAGTATTCCAGAGACTTCCTACTGAAATTTTCTGATCACTGTACGGATCTTCCGGAAGGCTTAGATATTACGCCCGATATAATTGAAGTGTTCATAGGAACAGGTGGCACTGCGGCACGTGAACCATACCCGAGCCCAGGTAGAGGTGGTGGTGATAGGTCAGTGGGTGGGTCACGGCTCGACCGGCGGCCAAGTAACGTAGGTCTTGATGACAAGTGGAATAAAGGGTCAGGAGGACCCATGGTTCCCGGATGGGACCCGATGGGCTACCCCACAAGAGGTAACCATGGTGTGTTGAGGACACCACGTGGTCAGCCACCTGGCCAGTACCCTGGTGGCATTCTGTCTGGACCAATGCAGTCCCCTGTCCCACAGATGCAACGTAATAATTCAGATTCAGACAGGTGGCAACGCGCTACTAATTATCAAAAGGGCTTAATGCCTTCCCCTCACACCCCAATGATGCATAAAGCTGAAAGGAAGTATGAAGTTGGTAAAGTAACCGATGAGGAACAAGCCAAACAAAGACGATTGAAAGGTATTTTAAACAAGTTGACCCCACAAAACTTTGAAAAACTGTTTGAGCAAGTCAAAGAAGTTAATATTGACAATGCTGATACTTTGTCGGGTGTGATTGGACAAATATTTGATAAGGCTTTAATGGAACCGACTTTTGTTGAGATGTATGCCAACTTTTGCTCTCGTTTAGCTGTGGAATTACCTGGGTTTGGTGAAGAAAATGAAAAGATCACTTTTAAGAGGTTATTGTTGAATAAATGTCAAGAGGAGTTTGAAAGGGGAGAGAGAGAAGAAGAGGAAGCAAATAGAACAGAAGAAGAAGGTGAAATTAAGCAGAGTGACGAGGAACGGGAAGAGAAACGGATCAAGGCCCGCAGACGCATGTTGGGAAATATTAGACTTATTGGGGAGCTATACAAGAAAAGAATGTTGACTGAAAGAATTATGCATGAATGCATAAAGAAATTATTAGGCTTTGATCAGAACGCTAACCCTGATGAGGAAAATATCGAGGCGCTTTGCAAATTAATGAGTACAATTGGGGAGATGATTGATCATCCTAAAGCTAAAGATCACATGGATGTATATTTTGAGATGATGTTTAAGTTGTCGAATAACATGACACTTTCTTCACGAGTAAGGTTCATGTTAAAAGACGCAATTGACCTTAGAAAGAATAAGTGGCAGCAAAGAAGGAAGGTTGAAGGTCCAAAAAAGATTGAAGAGGTGCATCGGGATGCCGCTAATGAACTTAAAGCCCAAGCTAGCAGACTGGCTCGTGGACCTAACTCTAACCCGTCACTTAGGAGGGGAGTTCAGCCAATGGACTTCGGGCCAAAAGGGTCAGCAGGTGTTTTACCTTCAAACCCTCAAATGGGTGGTGGTTTTCGTGGATTACCCACCCAACAACAGATGCGCAGTTTTGGCAATCAAGATTTAAGATTTGACTCTTTTGAGAATAGGACTTTGTCGGTTCCTTTGAGACCCATGGGTGATGACTCTATAACCCTCGGGCCACAAGGTGGTCTAGCCAGGGGGATGTCACTTAGGGGTCAGCCTTCGTCTATGCAAGGTATTGCTGGGCCTAATAATGGTTATGGTGCTTCCATGATACCAGAGAGAGGTGGTTATGGCCCACGTGAAGATCTAGCTCCAAGATACATGCCCGAAAGGTTTTCCCCTCGACCTGGTTTTGAACCATCCAATATACAAGAACACACCAACATGAACTATGCGAGCCGGCGGTTTGACCGAGTTCGACCATCCACACCACCTGAACGCGCCCGTGTGTCTACTCCTCCCCAAAGTGGCTCTTCAGATAAGCCGGATTTGTCTGAAGATCGTTTGCACGATATGTCCATCGAGGCAATCAAAGAGTTTTACAGGTACCATTTACTACCTCTGTTGAGATTTCTGATGTTTATGCTCTACATTTATGTATATTAGTAAACAATTACATCAAGAATTTTAATCTGAAGATGAGATTCTTGATATTTTTATCTAAGCGGTTAATGCGGTGGGAAATCGAATATCGGTCAAGGGCCGATATTTGAGATATAGGTTATAGCGGTGGGATATCGGTGAGATATCTGCATTTTATATCAAGCAGAATTTAATATATAACCCAAAACAAAATCTTGTATAATACTAAATTACTAACAGTAATATTAAAAGTCAAGACTCCAATTCGCAGCCTAGAAGTGTTCAACTGTTCAGTTTAGGGTTCTAGAAGTGTTATTGGGCAGTTGGCCTCTTAATGTTTATGGGCTTATTCTAAAAAAATGATTTTTATGGGCTTTTAGTTTAATTTGGCCTCCAAAAAAAACAAAATCTGGAAATACGGCGCTATGACCGATATTTGAGAATCAAAATATCAGTGGGATATCAGTAAATATCACCGATAATATCGGTACCACCGATATTTGACACCAAATATCGGCCAAGGTCCGATAACCGATATCCCACTGATATTAACTGCATAGATTTTTATTGGTTTAATATGTATTTATTTTGTTTTTAGTGCAAGAGACGAAAAGGAAGTTGCTTTGTGCATCAAAGATCTTAATGCTCCCGGATTTTATCCATCAATGATATCTATTTGGGTCACTGATTCTTTCGAGAGGAAAGACATGGACCGGGATTCTCTTGCCAAACTTCTCGTCAATCTTACTAAATCTCAAGAAGGCATCCTAACTCAAGACTCCCTTGTTAGAGGGTAAGTAACGCTAAATTTTTGAATCTTTACTTTTATTTAATTTAATAATCTTGGGAAAATGGGCCAGTCAGGTAACGCGTTTAAAAAAGTGCGAGTTTGGTTTGGGTCAAAGCGGGTTCTGTCGAAAATGTGCCGTCTGAGATAGGTTGTTTTTTGGAAAGAAAGTATCAAAATGGGTTCGCGCTATATTTTCCTTTTAATAGTTGGATGACTTAAAACTTGTTTTGGTTTTCGTTATATTATCCAGATTCGAATCTGTATTATCAACATTGGAGGACGCAGTGAACGATGCACCAAGAGCAGCAGAGTTTCTGGGCCGTATATTTGCAAGAATACTTATAGAAAACGTGATCCCTTACAAACAAGTTTGGCATTTGATACGTGAAGGCGGAGAGGAACAAGGACAGCTTGTGAAATCAGGTCTTGCAGCCGATGTTCTTGGAGTCATTCTAGAGATAATCAAGTCAGAAAAAGGTGATCCGTTTTTGAACGATGTACGCACGTCTTCTGATCTTCGGTTAGAGAATTTCCGCCCACCGACTCTGAAAAAACCATCAAGGTTAGATAAGTTTATTTAGATCATAAGAGTGAAGATGCTCGGTTTTGTTATCTTTATAAGGATAGATCTGTTATGGATTTGAACAGCAGTTGGTACATATCTATCTATCTATCTAGGGGGGTTTATTATACCCTTCATTGTTCTAAATTATCAACTCACAAAAAGATTTAACTGTCATCCTTTAAAGGTTTCATTGAGCATCTAGATTTTTACTTGCTGATCTCCTTATGCTTGTGTGCAATGTGAATGTATTTGAACTCCTCTCACATTGATTTTGAATTGCGTATTGTGAGGCTTTTAGTATATATTCTATGTATTAGGTAAATCTTTTTATAGTACTAAGTTCATCGGTCAAGGGCTCTTTGGTAAGCCTCTTAATGAGGCTCTGAACTATTCAGCATTCAGCGCGTTTGTTTCAGCTTCTGAATTGAATGGTCAAGGTTGAACCATTAAGATTTGGGATGTTGTTGAACCATCAAGCACTGAATCATTAAGCATTGAACTAGGCTGAACCATAATGATACTCTCCTATTATGTTCGGGTTGATTTGTTTAACATGTTAAGTTAAATATGTTGTCAACCCTATTAGGAAAACATATTGGCTGCCTGTTTTGTGACTTGTTTAACATGTTTATACGCCTGTAAACGAACCGAACGTTTGTGAACTGTTCGGCGGGAAATTCGTTTATGTTCGTTTATTTAAATAAATGAACGAACACGAGCACAATTTTTTGTTCGTTTAATTAAACGAACGAACATGAACACACGTTGTGTTCGTTTATTTATGTTCATGAACGTTCGTTTATGTTCATTTAATTAAGCTTAACTTTATTTTCATTATTTATTTCTTTTTGTTAAGTAACCTTAACCTTAACCCTAACATTCTAAACATATCACTTATTAACCGCTCTCCACACTTCACAACCCCACACTTCACAGCCGCTCTCCACCCTAACCCTAACGTTCATTTATGTTCATGAATCATTATTAACTTGTTTTTGTTTGTGTTCGTTTATGTTCATTTGTGTTTGTTTATATTGATCATTTGTGTTCGTTTATGTTCATGAACTGTTCGTTTAGGTTTAAATGAACGAACATAAACGAACACGAACACGACAAATTTCTTAATGAACGAACACGAACACAAAAATGTGTTCGATTATGTGTTCGTGTTCGGTTAAAGTTAAATGAACAAATACGAACACGCCTGTGTTCGTGTTCGTTCGGTTCGTTTACAGGCGTAGATGATTAGTTTTTTGTTAGAGCCCATCAACTTGTTTTACTTGTTTAGTTAAATGGGCATGTTTGGTTGTTGAAGAAATGTTAATTCTTGATGGTGATTAATCTTCAAATGCTCAACGAATTATAAAAGAACTATTTTTTTTTTACTCAAATCATGATTATGGTTTGGGGTAAAATTTAAGGTTTTGAATCTATTGAGATGTGGAATATGTTGTAGCATGATTTTGGATAAACATTTTTTTGTGATCAAGATTATTTATCGCTAAAATATATAGACAAGAATGAGGAACCGGTAGGGCTGCAAATGAATCGAACGAACACGAATGATTTGTTTGTATTCGTTTGTTAAGGAAATATATGTGTTCACGAATAGTTTATCAACACTTGTCGAACGAGATTTTTAATTCATGTTCGTTTGTTAATTTTGTTCACGAACACAAACGGACATTCATAACAATTGTTCACGAACACAAAGAGGTGATCATGAACGGAAACAAACACATACGGACGTATATTAACTTTGAATAAGTTGAATTCACATACGTATATTTACCTAAACATTTTATCTATTTGAGTAAAATAAATAAAAATACAAGAATATCAAAACAAATTATAAAAATTAAAACCACTATTAAATAGACTATATAACACAAATGGACATAAACGAACATGTTACCGACCGTTCACGAACATAAACACGAATGAACAGGGCCTCTATTCATGGCCGTTCATTTAACTAAAAGAACGAAAATTTTTGTTCGTGTTCGTTAATTAGTTAAACAAACAAACATAAATGAACTTCCAGCCGAATAGTTCATGAATGGTTCGCTGAAAGTTCAGTTCGTTTGCAGGCCTAGGAACCGGTGCATTGTTAGTGAAGAAACAACAAGTATAACTTACCTTAAATAGGAGGTAAGCTGGTTTGATACTCGTGTTGCTGCAGGGTATAATCTTTCGCTCACACTCGTGACCTAAGCTAAACCCTTAGAGATTATAAAGGAAAACGAAGAAATGTGTTCGTACACAAGCACACAACAATTTACGTGGTTTACTGGTTTGATCTTGGTATGACCTACGTCCACGGGGTAATAAGAGAGATTCTTTATTCCTTAACCAAGTTACAAGTATAGAGAGTTTATACAAAAGATATTCTAAATCTCTGTTAATCTATATCTAGTATCTTCTGGTTTCTCAGCTTGTCCGTATATGTGCTAACTTGCTTAGTATAACATAACATGGTACTCTACAAAGAAGGGGTAACCTCCTTTATATAGGACATGTACGGGCCAAACATCATTTACCCATAACTACGATGATGGGCTTGGGCTCGGGTTATGGGTTTGCCTCCTTTCAACCCGTAAAGTGAGTAGGAAGTCACGTGGTAATTAATGCTGATTTGAGAGAAAGAGTGTACCGCTCTGCCAAAGTTACACGTGGCGCGACGTGATTGGGCGCAGGCAACGCGTATTCTGACACAGCATGTTTGACCAGCAGGTGGCGTCTGACATGACGTCTAGGCAGCATGGTTGAAGCATGGAAGCAGTCACATCACTGTTCACAGTCAGGGGTTGTTAGACCACCCCTGACACGTGTTGTCTTCTGATTGGCGCAACATGCGCTCTGCACCTGACCGGATCTTCTTGATTCATGATCGTCCGTACATCATCATACTAAAGGACGACGTCACTTGATTATCTTGCGCGTTGGCCCACACGCTAAGATTCCTTTATGATGATGACGTCACCTTCTGAAATGATCCTCCGTAGGGTACTGGTATCCCACGCAAGTTTTGTTCCGCGGAAGACAGAGATTTGATATCTTTTAATGAAGCAAGGTTGTACTCCGCGGACTAGTTACAACACATACCTAATAGATTTCGCATCTTCAGTTCTTGAAAGCTTGAAATCGAATCATTACGTCATCTTCTTTTACTTTATCAAAAGTTTATCTTTCGACCACACAAATTAGAGCATTGTTCAAATAGTCCTTACTAATTCGATTGCGTAAATCTGCCTTAATAATCTTCATTTTAGAAAAATACCTCTCAACGGGTCGGAGTGACAGTGAATGTTTGCTTGTTGCTGTTTACTGCTGTAAAGAATCTGTTTGTTCTTTCATTTTGGTAAGGGGGTTTTTGGGGGTGGGCAGTAGGGGTGTAAATGACACGTAGCGGCTCAAGAACTACTCGGGATCGGCTCGGTAAAAAGCTCGAACGAGCCGAGCCTTATCAAGTCCGAGCTCAAGCCATATATACAAAGCTCATTTAAGCTCGCGAGCCTAAACGAGCCCAAACAAATGTTTTATTATTTTTTTTATATATGCAATTTATCCTTTGAACATGTTCAATTTTAATTAATAATATTGGTGAGCGAGCTCGAGCCGAGCTTTTAGGTCGTTTAAAAATATTTTTAAATTACCTCGAGCCGAGCCGAGCCGAACTCGAGCTCTTAGGTTTTACTTTCGAGCCGAGCTCGAGCTTAGAATAGTAGGCTCGAACCGAGCCGAGCTCGAGCCTCAGAAAAGCATGACGAGCCGAGCTCGAGCCTAGTCGGGCTCGGCTCGTTTACACCCCTAGTGGGCAGGTTTGGGTAATTGGATTAAGATTTGGGCCATTGGGAGTTTGGGAATTGGGTTGGAGTGAATTTGGGAATGCGGTTTAGTAGTAGTTTGAATGTTCGATAATTATTTTTGGAGTAACGTAAAATATATTTTTGGGGTAACATAAAATTTATTTTAGTAGTAACGTAAATTTTAATGTAGTATTAGCGTAAAATTTATTTTAGATATAACTTTTTACAAAAAAAAAAGCATAAAAAACAAACTTTCACTACGCGCACGAAGTTGAGGTTGCGGGTGCCACTCCTGGCAAGGGGCTAGGTACGCCCATGCTTATACTTTGACGAATGGTGTTTCTAAATTTCACTTTCATTGCCTAAACCAATTCCAATAGCATAATGATCATAGATTTATACTTGGTTTATTTCTTTCATAATGATGATGATGATGAATGAAATGAAGCAAAGTACAAGCGAAATTAGACACGGTTGCAACAGTTGCCAGGCGATGACAACTCGGTTAACTAGGGGAGTTTCGATTACTCGGGGATTAATCGTTTAGTAATCAACGTCTAGGCGAGATTTTTACAACCATGAAATCAGATATAACTAAAGTTTAATCTATGATGATTATGATACCAGAGTCTAGGATTGCTCTTGGCAACAACTTAAAACTGAGTGTGCCAATGATCAATCAGATTTTTCTAAAAATCAGTTTTTTTAATGATAATAAAGCTAAAACTCGCCTACTGTTTAGAATTTAATAAAACTAGGTGGTTGCCGAGTTGCGCGTTGCGCAACGTTTGAATAAGTTTATGAGCAAATACAGCAAATAATGGACGCAAAAGTAGTTATATATCAGATCGAGTGCATGTTGTCCCAAAAAAAGCCATACATCGGTCTATTGTTTTAGAGGTCTAAAATGTGGCATAAACACAGCGCGCGTGGTGCAAAAGGTAGAAATAGTACATAACCACACATATAGAGATGGTGGCACAAAGGAAGAATGATGGTTATTTCTTTTCAAACAGTTCAACAATAGGACTTTTGGCCCAAAGCATGATGTCTTATACCAACTTTAAGAGGGTTTGATGCTGAAGGTTATGCCACCATAACCATCATTCAGTTTCAAATCATTTTTGTTAGTATGATGTCTTATACCACAAAGTACCTAATTGCAGTTTCAAATAAGTAAGAGGGGTCACATGAGTAATCATAACCATCATTAGAAATAACCATCATTCTTCCTATTCAGAGTCGGATGTCACATGAGTTCCATATCGAACATGTACAATAGAGAGACATCATATTCATCCTGCACAAAGCTAACCATAATTTTCAAACTCACAACCAAAGAAGCAAAACATAGAAACAACATTGCATTGTCCTCAATGAAACCTCTTACATATTCCAACAGCATGCCCGTCGTGATTGCTGCTATTATCAGTACCTGTGATAGAAAACAGGTTAAGATTCTCGCACATTAGTTTAGGTCTATCATTATATTGACATTTTAGGTCTATGTATCATTTTTCTGTATATAACATATTAACATCCACCAAAATTTGATCTTGAAAACAAATAATTTTCAACAGTAGATGCATAATAAATATTGATGAAAAAAGGGTAATCATGAGAAGATTGAATTTTAAAGTTTTAAACAAATTAGAAATTTACCAGCTGCCTCATATGTAGATGATCAGTCTTGAAGTTGAAAGCATTATAGGAGTGAAAAGGTTACATTCTTAGTGTTAGTCAGAAGCTAAAAATCAATAATGTCATTGCTTCTTAATTGGTGACGCAACTAAGGTTGTGCAGTGGTTCAGAAATCAGACCGAACTGGGAACCGTTTCTACCATAATATGAGAACTGGAACCTATAGTAACATACCGGTTCGGTTCGGAACCAGTCGAAACGGTTCTCATGTAAGCGGTTTTTGGCCGAACCCGGTTGTCAATAAAATCACTAAAATAATAATTAAAGGAGAAACAATCAAACCAAAAAATACATATAACAGCCGCATACCTTTTAATGATATATGTCTAAAAGATCCACATGTATGCCATGAGGACTCGACATAGCAGTTTCTCTGCAGAACAAAATCAAGTCGCTAAATATAAAAAAGATCATCTTTTTATTATTGAAAGACATCAATAAACATCATTGATAACAGTTAGAAGTTACCAACATGCAGAAAACTTCAACTCGCACTACAAATCCCTCTATCCGTAGCAAAGATGACCCTAATTTGCGCACTTATGGCAGTTATGCTTCCATCAAGCGACCATGCCAAACCCGTTATCAAACCTGCAAAACATGATACTGTTCAAATCTTGGGAACTCCTCAAATTTGGCATTTCTTTTCTTTTTGTTTTTTTAGATTTTAACCCCAATAAAATTTATAATCTACGCATACAACAGAAAATATCATTTTCTTTGTCTTAACATATATTCCCTCAAGAGCCATGGAAAATCCCCACAAGAAAAGACGTGTGTACCCATTTCACACCTTAGGAATCTAAACTCAAAACATTATAATTGACATGTTATGAAAAGTGTTCTACATACTCTCCCTATCTGTATGACTAAAATAAGTTTTGTTTAATCAGTAAGTGGTTACAACCATATAGAGAAAATTATACCTTATGAGCAGCTACAACCATCACCTACAAAAATAACCATAGATTCTACAAGGAACCTTTTATTAAACAGAGGTAAACATAATCAACAATCCATATATATATAACATGTAATTATGTAAAAAAAGGTCGTCCATCTTTCATTTGCAACTTCCCCGGCATAATCCAAGAATTCCATAGCATTTCTTAAGGTAAATAGTTTAATCAAAGAATCTTCTACATAAAAAGCATTATACAAAGTCAATTGAATATGTAAAAAATTGGTCATTGTAAAGGCGTGCTCTTAGGTGCTTGTATTGTATGTGATATAGTTAATGTAATGTATAGGAAGCTGGGAATGATATAAAGATTTTCTTAAGCACCACATTATTAAAATAGTTCATTTTTCTAAAAAAACAACATTAATTCTACTCAATTGATCAATTTCCTTAACAAACAATATCCTCGTGCTCTACTCTAAAAAAACAATGCTTTAATCTTTCAACACCACAACCGCTGTGAGTTTGGCGCCCCAAATCGGTTAAAACCCTAACCCCACCCAAAGATCTGAAAAGAATGCAAAGTGGTCATACCTGTTGATGAAGAAAAAATGGTGTTGGCAGAAGTGATGATTCCGACATGTTGGTGACGGCGGTGGAGGAGGTTGCCCCGAACTGGTGATGATGGCAAGCAGAGGGGGTGGGTTCCGAGCTGATGGTCACACACGCCACCCGACACAGTCATAGATGACCACCGACAGCGAGTACAGGTGACGGTTTAAGAGAGATGTTGTGATGACGACAGTGGTGATGGCCGGAAGTCGGCGTTGGTGGTTCCACCATATCCCAAACCTTAGAGAGAGAGAGAGTGTGTGTGTGTGTGTATGTGTCGTAATAAAAGACAGAGATGAAGACAAGATTCGTGTAGATGAACAAAGAAGAGAAACATGCGTAGATGGTGGAACGCGACGCGTGGACACACCGCCTACACACACCAACCAGACACAACCATAACAGGGCCATTAAATGACACCTGTAAACCACTTGCTTTTTTTTTAAAAAAAAAGCCCATAACAAAAAGTTACTAAAAAACGCATCGTAGAGGATTCGAGCAGGAGCGCCCCACGAGACACAACAACACCGAAACCATCTGTACCACAACATCCTTGCTTAACATTATCAAACACATAACTATTTAAAACCTTTTCTAAATGGGAGTGGGCACTATTCATGAGCATTCAAAAATTAACATATAGGATAATTCTAATTCTAATTAAACCAAGATTTTTCTATAATGTTTTTATCAAGTTGAGTCTATATTAACTTTGTTTACATTCAAAACTTTTAACTGGAGATGAACACAAACTAAATAAAAAAACTTGTTCAGAACAAACATGCAGTGGCGAATCTTAACCTGAAACTTCAGGGGGTCGGAAGTCACCGGGGGTAGAAAGTCAATAGTTCCGGGGGGTCGAAAACCAGTTTCAAGGGGTCGAAACCTTATATACCAAAAAATTTCTATACGAAAACTATATAATCGGAACTTCTGAGCAAAAATTAGGGGGGTCGACCGCCCCTACCCTCCCCTTAAAAGGATCGCCATTGCAAACAGGTTGTACTGTACCGGTTTCATCTGAAAGCGGTACTAAAAAATTCCCAAATCAAAACCGAACAAAAAATGTGTTAAAACGACACTAAAACCTACCAAATGAACAGGAAGCGAAACCAAAAAAAAATTGGCACCGCTAGAAACCGGTTGGAACAAAAAAAACAGAAACCGAACTGAAACCGGTCTTGGAAAATAACGATTCTGGCTATAAATACAAATAAAATTATGTTTTCTTTGTATTAGTCAAACTTTAAATTTTATTAACACATAATCGTGAATAATTACATCAAGATAGCGGGCATGCGGGCAACAAGCTGCGCCGCCACCAATTTGTATTGTGTTTTAATTTTTTTATTTAAAAAAATTTAAAAGTTAAGTTCTACAGGAGTGAAACCGAAACCGAAGTCGAAATCGAAATAAAAAACGGGTAAAAAAAATAGCTTCGCAATCGCAACCAACTAAACCTGTATGTTCACGGGCGTACAAAATACCCGAACCCGAACCCGAAAAAATACCTGAACCTGGGTATTTTAAAACCCGGGTATTTTAAAACCCGGTTATTTAATACCCGAACCCGACCCTACCCGTAGGGTATTTTTGCAAACTAATGTATTAAAATTAAAATTTTACTATAAAAAACACAAATATATATAAAACATTTATGCTTTATTTATAAAATCTCATACCAATTTCTATTTTAAGTTATAAGTGTAGAATAAAATACCTAACCAATTTAATTTATAACATAAAACATATTGTAAAAAAACAATATATAGTATAACCAACCCGCCCGAGTTGACCCGAACCCGACCCGTTTAGCTAAACGGGTTCGCGGGTTTGACCCGAACCCATTTAGACTAAACCTAAACCCGCTAATTTCGTGTTAGGTTCGAGTCGTGTTTTCGGGTCGTGTCGGAAATTCACACGCTTACTTGAAAAATAGGTATCTAGTACCCGAAAACGGGTATACCCGAAACCGGGTATTGAAAACCCGAACCCGAACCCGAACCCGACCTGAACCTGGTATATAGAACGAAAATACCCTACCCGAACCCGACCCGATTATTTCGTAATACCCGGCTATACCCTACCCGGTCATACCCGAACCCGGGTACATAACCGAACCCGGGTATTCAAAAAACCCGTTTTTGTACACCTGTATGTTCACCTCACCTCTACTATTAACCCAACCCAACTGAGTTACTTACTTATATAGCCCAGTTCTTACAAGGCTGGCCCAAACAAAAGCCCACACTACATTTTAGGGTCTAGCAGTCCGTATAAATATATTATTATATACTCTGCAAAATGTAGGGTTTTGTTTCGTCTCCAACACACTCCAACCCGCCGATCTGTAGACATGGTACTCTCTTTGACACTTGATTTCTCTATATTTACATATTATTATTATTCATATGCAATAATAATTCGTTTCTGCTGTTGTTACTTAACATGTGTCCCGATTGATTGGTTCAATTATTATTCAGTTTGTTACTACTAATAATAATGTGATTGTTGTTGTAGGTGAATTTGAATTCGATTCGATTTGATTAGATTAGATTAGATTAATGTAATATTTTTGTACACATGTTTTTAGTTTGTTTGCTGTATTTTGGTTATAGTTTTTTTTAGCCATTGGTTTACAGAAGATTGAATGACATAATACAAACCATTGTTTTTGTAAGTGTTTGATAACAACATTCAAAAGTATAATTTGTGCTAAAAGTTACTTAGAAATGTGAAGTTGAACATAAGTGAATTTTGGAAATGAACAATGTTCGTGCTTGGGTGTCCGTTTGTTTAATTTCTTTTTTATTATGGTCTTTCCTTTTATTTGATCTGTCTCATTGGTTGATGTAATTTGGTTTGTTCATGTGTTAAAAAGTTTTGTTACTTTTGTACAGACTAAGAGAACCAAGAAGGCTGGTATCGTCGGGAAATATGGTATGAATATGTTTGTTGTGTTTCATTTTTTGCTGATAAATGATTGATTTGGTGTGATACATTACAATCTAGGGGTGGTTAGGGTCGTCTTTGACACCCGTTGATGAAAATTCTCTCGGTTTTGCCAGTTTGGTTGTTGAAATATTTTTTTATTTTTTATTTTTTCAAAATTGATGCTGTTTTTATATAAATAAAAGATGGTTCATGAATGTTATACATATACATACCTGCATGTTCCAAAAATGAAAAATAAAAAAGTTAAACAGATGATTTGGTTTACTCTACCGATTTTCCAACTCAACCAAACCATTAAACTGCGATCTGTCCAAGCGGAACTTTACAAATCTCCAACTTGCGGCACTGGCCGACTTGCTTTGTCTTGGGGGCGGTTTATGAACACTCCTAGTATAATCATATAAAGTCAAAGCTCTAGGCCAATCATTAAGTGTAACCTAGAGGGTGTACACATTGGCATGTATAGGTATTGCACGATATAAATTTGGAAGGAAGGCTTAGTTTCAGATTTTGCATAGCTTTCATCATATTTATCACGTTGATTCACATATTGTTTCATTCTAATATTATGAATTTTTGAAGTCCTAATTACTCCTTTGATGAACCGTTTTTTGTGCATTGTGGTTTTTTTTTCTGTAGTTTCTAATACTTGTAATGTCTGATTTTTAGGCACTCGTTATGGTGCTAGTTTGAGAAAGCAAATCAAGAAGATGGAAGTCAGTCAGCACAGCAAATTCTTCTGTGAATTTTGTGGGAAGGTACATTCTACCGTTTGTGACCGTTAGAGATGTGACTTACAACAGATTTTGACCTTTGAGTGACCTCTTATTTTTGGCTTTCTTTTGCAGTATGCTGTGAAAAGGAAGGCTGTTGGAATCTGGGGCTGCAAAGATTGCGGGAAAGTCAAAGCAGGCGGTGCTTATACATTGAAGTAATGAATTTCTTGAATCTTTAAATTTTCAGTCTGGGTCGGCCGGTTTTGGTCATATTTTTCGGCCGAACTGCCATTTATGGTTTTGAAAAACAATAAACCAAACTGGCCGTGTTTGGTGGGTTGGATGCAGCAGTCAGTTTAAACCATTTGGCAGTTTAAACCAACTTTCTTTTTTTCAAACCCTTTAGTTTCATTAAAAAGTTAAAATGATAAAGATGGTTCATCTATACATCTTCTTATATATAAAAAATAAAATGCATAAATAATAAAGGTCAAATCGATGGTTTGGTTTACACGACCTTTTCCATTTATGGTTAAACTGCCCAAACCAAAGGATCACAACGTCATTACATAGATCTCTAACATGCTTGCTGCATGTTCTTTTTGCAGTACTGCTAGTGCCGTTACAGTCAGGAGTACGAT
The DNA here is from genome assembly GCA_032199755.1 of Ambrosia artemisiifolia. Classification (NCBI taxonomy): domain Eukaryota; kingdom Viridiplantae; phylum Streptophyta; class Magnoliopsida; order Asterales; family Asteraceae; genus Ambrosia; species Ambrosia artemisiifolia. The sequence goes on from CM063519.1 coordinate 63,113,782, forward strand.
CCGTAGGCTGAGGGAGCAGACCGAGAGTTAGATTTGGCAGTCATTTTATCCATTACTGTGATGATTTTCATTCCTGTACCATGTTTTTACCAATCTTGATTACAATTAAGGTTTTGAATCTCAATCTGTTTGTTTTGATTCCATGATGTTTTTACGTTTGAGCATTTTTACATGTTAGCAAACCATATTTTTGGACTCCTAGTTTCATTAACGTTGGGTCTGCCGCTCAGTTGAAATCTATGAAACAAGTCTGCGGTAGTTCAAAACTGGAATTGGCACAATATCGTTTATTAGAAGTAGACAATTGAGTGGTTGTAGAAGCCAAAAGTCATGGGGGCCCTTAAGAGACTTGAGGCCCAAAGCAATGGCTTTGTTTGACTTGCACTTAAGCCGGCTTTGGTGTAGTAAAAATGTTGGTAAGCAGTGACTATACACTATAAGATATGTTAGTGACCACATGTCCAAGTGAAAATTAGAATTTGGATGCAAATTAGTGAAACGTTGAAATGTCAAATACCCGAGTTGGATTTAGTTGAGAATGATATCCTCAAATGATTATAATGTGGAAATCAATATATGCATGAAACTTGGTATATGGGATTATGAGTGTGCATAAAAATCGAACTTAAATTATTTGAAATTTGAAACCTGAAATATTCGAAATTTAAGATATCCAAAATTTTGGATTCAGATGGTGTTTTCTAAAAATTTCGGATATTTCGGATTCGAAAAAGCTAAGTCCAACATGGTAGATTCCATTTTTTTATCTTATAGACCCATTAGCTTTTAGTTTTTGAGTTTTAGCCAAAAGTTAGTTTTAGTTGAAGTTGTTGATTAATAACCGCAATAACCATAACCGCATTCATAACCGATTAACCGTAACCAAAGTTCGGTTATGGTTAAGGAAATCCCATAACTGAAACTAGCGCTTATAGTTACAGATAATGGTAAAAACCGACCAATGCACACCCCTAATCTTGAGTATCATTCACCACTTTAAGAAACTTTGTTATTAAGTGGATACTTTTCTTACCAAGTCAAAACACTTTCTTTCTTAAAAACAATCCCAAACACCAAGAAATTATGTCTGTTTATGAGTACACCAGTATAAACTGACGTTATTTTATTTATTTATTTATTTTTCTGAGCACGCATATGAGAACGTCAATAGTTGAAGCTTTGTGAGATTGGTAGTTGTGCGTTGTGAGGCAAATCGTAACAAAAATAAGGTCAAGAAGGTGCAATAGCATGTAAAAATAAAGTTTTATTCCGCCGTCATAACTTGTATCAATTAGTCACGATAACCCGGCCTGGGCGGGGGTGTGAGAAGGATGAATGAACATTGGTGGTTTGTTTGCAATGGAAATACATACGTATGATGATTCAAAAAGGACTTTTGGATTTAGAAAACATGCTATAAAAACCCACCCAAAGGATTATAGATCAAAATGTGTGTTTGTATAACTAGTTTTATAAGTGATTTCGTGATGTTTTTGTCAGTATTGTATGACCATTCTTGATTCTTGGATGGAGATTTGCTAGTTCTCATTATTATTAGCTTTAAACTTACCGGTCATGGTGTAGTAAACAATGTAAACATGTTGGTTTGCTTTGATTATACACTATAATAGTTTAGATATATGTTGGGGAGGACATGTCTTCAAGTGAAAATTCTAAATGGGGTGCGAAGTAGTGAAATGTTGGAATGTCAAAATACCAAGTTGTTTTTAGTTGAGAATTATATTCTTCAAATGATTATACGCTGGAAATCAACATATGTTTAAAACTTGGTATAGCGGCAGTGGCGGATCTAGACCAAGATTTCAGGGGTAACGTTACATAATTTTTACGGGTAACGTAATACAAAACACGTAAAAAATATTAAAAATACACTAAAAATACACTACGCCAAAAAAGTTGAGGGGTAACGGACGTTACCCCTGCTCCTTCTCTAGATCCGTCCCTGTATAGCGGTATGAAAAAAAAAAACGAATCCGAACCCGACACCGAATTATCTAAAATTTGAACCTAAAATATCCGAAAATTAGGGTGTCTAGAATTTTTCGGATTTGCATAGTGATTTTTAAAAATTCTGGATATTTCGGATATTTGAATAATTTGTATTTTTTTCCAAAAGAAAATAAATTTTTAAATATTAATTAAAAATATTGGGTTTTTATCGGATATTTCGAATATGTAAAAAAAGTGCGGAGTTTTGAATATTTAGGATATCAGAAGTAATTTTTCTTACATCCCCCCCCCCCCCCCCCCGGTGTACTTTATGTAAGTCGGTGATCGTTTGTTTTTTTTTTTAACTGTAAACTTCATTAAAAAACAGGACAAGTCCTCAAAACGAAAACCGCCAAACACGAGTTACACCATATACAAGGGATACACGAGTTGGTGATCCTTTGTCTTTCAACTTCAATAAGAATAAGAATTTAAAGGCTCATAGAAAAATCATAAATGGAAATAATTAATATCACTTTCTCTTGGTCTTTGCTGTTAGCATGTATTTCCCTATTAGTTGATGATATGCTGTTATGAGAGACTCTTATGTCGTTAGCATGTATTTCCCTAAATTTCACCCATCATTCAAATCTGACCCCATAAGTCCAAAATTTCTAACTTCAACCACAATAACATATTGGTTTTACAATATCACCAACTTACCATCATTGCCACAATCATAAGATTCAAAACATGAAAACATAAACTATGTCTATAATTTGAAACATGTTATTCTTCATGAGATCAATGATGAATCTCATGCAGCCATAGCACTAGCATCATCTCCATGATTCCTGGCTTTACCTTTGCGATTCCAAATCGGGGTCGTCTCAATAAGCTTATGAGGAACAAGCCGCCTTTCTCGCTTAGTCAGTTTCGCAAAATTGTGAACTTTTAGTCTAGCAATTTCTGCTTCCTCTTCTGGGGTTATTTCTCTTAGTACAACTGTCAGTCTGCATTCAGGCCTCACTTTTACTCCACTTCTTCCTTTCGCATGGTACGATACACGTTTCTTGAAAAATCCCTTGCCAACGAATGCTTCAGCTGTAATAAATGAAATCGTTTTAGATAAAACCAATGTTTTCAACTATGGCAGAACTAGAAAGAGAAAGCTGAGGAAAGATAAGGCATTTGTGGGAAAGCCTAGAGGTAGTTTCAACCCGTATACTATGGGGTGAAAGTGATTGGTGGGAATAACTAGAAGTAATAGTTTCAATCGTTTAATAATGAAGCGATTTGGGTAGTATGCATATTTCAAGAATTATATGTAAAAAAAATATATATATATATATATATTAGCTTAAAAGAAAATGAGTCAACTGGGTTGAAAGTCACCTTATGTGTACTTTTACTGCAAAATGGCGCTACTAAATCAATATCTTAAAAAAGTTAAGAATTCGCCTTTTGTAATCATACTTGACACAAATTACTTATAAAGATTTAAAGCTTTGGACAAAAACTGTTTTGGTCCAAGCCAACCAAACTCGTCTAGCCCATGCCAAAACGGCAAAACTAACTTGTTTTGACCTTATGTTCGGATTGTTTAAGTATTCACAAAAAAAATTCTGACTTGGCGCCAACATGACATGATGACATGCAACACGGGACCGAGTGCTGGCATGTCAAACTACAAAATTTAATATTTTGGTTAATATTGTTTTTGAAATGTTATGTTTTGTGAGATTTTTGGACTTTTAGTGTTTTGGCATTGTACCGGAGGCAATGACTTATCATGTTTATTTATAACAATAAACACGATCGAATTGTTAAAAATATAGTGGTAATTTACAAATTACGAGTGTAGAAATTAAATTGGGAAGAAAATGGGATTTGAGTTTAACTATGTTCAAGATGGAAGTTATCTACTTTAATGCATATTACCAACAATAAGCCGATCTGCATCAAATCCATGATTATGTGTCGCATTTGCACGGGCTGAATGAATAACCTGCACAAAAGGGCCACCATTCGATCAATAAACACTAATCATCAGGACCATAGTAACAGAAAATTAACAATAATCAAAGTGAAGCATCTCAGTTATTGGTAAAGGAGACCATCTTCCACATTAGTAAAGAAAGTAATTAGTAAACCTTGATATGCTTATTTAAAAAACCCAATAAGAAACCAGATATCATTTAGAAAATAAGTTGATAACTGTCACCATTTAAGTAATAACTGACACATTCGGGTTGTATTTTTCGTGCAACATAAATCATGTTATTCTAACTGCACAGTTTTTAATCATAAATAGTAATAAATTATTCATCAATTAGAGGAAAATAATGTTTTGGTGGATCAGCCAAACCCGACTCATTCAACTTGCACATAAAAATTTCCCATTTTGACGCATACCCGTCTTATCTTGAACTGTTACCCCCAAGTCCCAACATGCCCACTTTGTCCACCTCTGATCTCATTTATGAACCTGAATCTTGCTTATAAATCTTGTACAAGAACCGAAAACAGTAGAAGAATTTATTTATATCTAAACATCATCCACACAACAAGGGGTTATCACCTGGTAGACAGTTTTTGATGCACGTTTAACTGTCAACTGCAACTGCAATAATGCATCCTCAACACGCATGCCACGGACTAATGTAGCAACCAAGTTCACCTTCTTTGGACTCTGAATCCATCAAGTAACACAAAATAAAAGTTATTGTAGGAAATTAGTTACGTGTTAATCAAATCTGTGCCATCAAATCATCAAGTGATCAACACAGATCAAATAGTCCTAGTAACTACCAAGAACAATCAACATTTGAAGCTTCCAACATAAAAACTAGGGGTGATAATTCCTGACAGGACCCAAAACACAACACAAAAATAATCAGGTTTTTGGATGTCATAGCTACCCTGTTTAATAGTTTAATACACGGGTTGTGTTCAAGTTGACATGTGTAACCCGTCTAATTAAAAACGTTGACAAGTGCTTAATTGAGCAGGTCAACTAGCCAACCCATTTATTACAACACTCAAACCCATTTAGCACATTTACATCTTGATTACAACCCATTCAACTTGTTTCGATTGATTGTTAAACGGTCGTGGCCTGGTTACACGATTTTAGGTGTGTATGGGTTACAATAGATATTTTGACATGTATTAATATATAAGTCGTGTTCGGGTTCAATGATTCAACCGCCAACTCGACATGATTGACACCCCAACAGCCGAATACGACTTCAAAAGTAATACAAAAGTACTCAAGCTGAACATAGCATCATTTCAATTTACATGCAATATTTTCGGATGACTTGGTGGTTGCTGATCAATGAAAGAAAGATGAAAAACCTGTTTTATGTTTTTGAGAATTGCTTGGACTTTTGAAGGTTTAGAGACAGCTTTCTCAGCTTCGGCTTCAGCTTCCCCGCTGCCTATAGCCAATCTTGGTGTCAAAGGAGATGGACCTGGGGTTGCATCAGATGAAAGTAATCTTCTTGTACTGATAAATCCCTGCCACAATAGATTAAATGAACATTTAATTAAAGATGATAAACTAGATAACGTAAATCAGATCCAAAGCATTACCAATTGTTGGAAACAGTGATATAAAGGTCTTGAGACATTTTTAGGTGGAATCCAAAGGCCATGTAAATGAGCCGGCAAGCCTGCTAAAAAATATTTTGGTTATACTCCAGCAAAAATGGTATAAAAAAGTGCAGCCTAGAAAACCTTATTACATAATGGCAATAGCATATAAAAATATAGGAAAGATAAATGTATGCTTCTTCTCACAAGGCAGGTAATGTTGTGCAACAACTAATAAGACATCACTTTCGGCTTGAGATGATTTTCTCATCCTAGCTAGAAGTGAATATTTACTTGTTTACTTATGAATGAGCCAATTTGGATTATATCTTATTTTTGAAAGCTCAAAAGGGTAAATATAAATCTAGAAGGTGAATGAGTTAAATGGGTTGAAATTCATCCAAAGTGTATTTTTAATGCATAAAACATCAAATGTCACTTTATTCAAAAACAAAATACTATTGAAATTATATATTAATCAAACATGACACAATACTTATTCGTAAAACAAATCAAATTCTTTGGGCAAAAATGTCCCAATTAACCATACCAAACCAGACCTGACCTCACCATACCACAATGAACAAGTTTTGGACCAACCCGCCCGCCCCCCATTTTGCACCCCTGGTCCTAGCAATACAAGTACAAGCTGACCATTTACTAGATATGTACAGTGTTTTAACCTTGGACAGGAGAGAACTTCAATGGAGAACTGGAAAAGTTGGCATGAGTGCAACAGCTGTTTTCAAATCTTTTTCCAACATGTCGAAGTATAGACGGTACATGACGACGCCAGCCCACCATGACTTATGCTAAAAGACGGTCTTCAACGAGAGTTCAAGATAGATGACTTTAGATGAGCTACATTTGGAGAACAAAAACAATTATCAGTTGATGTGAAATTTGAAGAAAGCAATAACGGAACCATGCTTGTGGGTGATAAAATTCCATACAACTTTTACAGAAGTTGGTTACAGGACTGCAACACGGCAACGCCTCATTACAATTAGGTGTCATGTGTCAATTTTGTAATTGATAAGTAGCGGAAGGAGCATGCATGCAACTTAAGAGAAAATAATGCATAGCAGCTGTTCCACTATACGTAAACGCCCACATGGGTCGTTACAGATAGTCAGTAATAACTAAGTGCATGCATCCCAATTGAAACAGATATATACAGCTGACTTATACATGCATTTCAAATTATAAACGATAATACGATCCCCTTCTTCCTAAGTCTACTGTTTCATTGAGTTCTAATTTTCATCAAAGGCTATTCCGTAATTCTTCACTTCTCTTGCTGAATGCTGATTAGAATAAATTCAAAACTTGAGAAACAACTTTACCCATTAACAATTTAACAAATACCAGTGTAACACAATGGTAAATCTCACAAAATCTCCTTCAGGCATTTCATCGAACAACTGATGTGCACTTTCCTAATCACAATATTTACCAAAACCCATTAACCTGAATTTAATTCCCATCAATCTAATTACATTTAAGTTCTATAAACACACACAAACATATAATAAGCCCACTTCAACTCTGTTTCAGACTTTCAGTGATCACACCACACAATGTCTTAAAAAACATATTTAACAATCATTTTATTTAAAAAAACAAGAGATAATAAAATCCCATAACAATAAAGAGATCGGACACCTACCTGCAGAAAAATATACAGTCGCCGGAGATGAATAGTGACGGTGCTTCGTGGCGGCTTTATTATTACTACTCAGAGAAGAACATTGCATCCCTAAACATGGTAACAAGAAGCCCTTTGTTTATTATTTTAGTACAGATACATCCTTAAACTTTGGAAATTTGTCATAAAGAACCCAAGGTCGAATACTTTTAATATTTAGTCTATTAACTACGAAAATTTTTTATCCCAAGATGCTTAAATCAACTTAGACGATAACACTTTTTGACGGTGTTGACAATTCGGTTTAGTAGCATGTCTCTTTATAGTCTCGGTACGCTTGAAGATGGCGCCAAACAGTTTAGGAAAAAAACTAGCATAGAAAAACTCATTGGCAGCAACTCCTGTAAATGGCAATAAGATTTTTGTGTTTCCAATTTTAATTGAATGAAATATATAGATTGAATATATGCTTTAATTCAATTCTTATACATATACCATTTTTTTAAATATCAACATATTTGTAGTAGTGTTTATTAAACCGATATGAAATTGTATTTGAAATGGATAAAAGTTGATAAGGTAATATTTGAAGTAGTTTACTTAACATGCATATCAATAAAAAAAATCAACACAACTTCCTTTTATCTTTGAATAAATGAAGATAATTTAATTTGTGTGACTCATGAGAGGAGTGTTGTTTGAATTTTGATGAGGTAAAAAAGGTTGGAGAGTGGTATATATAAATAGAGAATTTTGATTAATTTAAATACCCTAACCTGCTTGAGAGCGTTTACCAATGGTCACAAATTATTATCAATCGGTAACTTCCACCCGAGAATACTACCTAAACCACCGGCAAAGGTGTACTCGATCAGGTAAGGGAATCCGAAACACCCTACCCGAGAACGCCCCGCCCCCCCTCATGCCAAAAAAAAAAAAAAAAACCTTTTTTAGCCTTTTATACTATCAGATAAAGTACTGAATTGTAAAATTATAATGTGGACCATTTATGTTTAACTAAACTAAACGACCCAACCCCAATAACTATATTTATTTGGTTTTTCCATCAACATGTGTCAAAGCTTTATGTATTAAATTGGCTCAATATACTGAAGGCAATTGAAAATTTATTTGAACGGCTAGATCAAGTGACAACGCACACACTTGAAACCCACAAGACTTGGTTTTGATATGGTACTTTTATACCTTTCCTCATAAAATTTTGTATAAGTTTATCAATGAGGAAGATTTGAATAGTCATATAGCTGTAAACAAGGCTAATCTTGATTGACCCGAAATATGCCTAATTCAACCATTAGAAGAACAGATGAGAAACAAATAATGTTATAGCTACTTGTACCATATGCATTAAAACTTGTACATTGTTCAAGATTTGTCAAACCATATGAAAAACAGTAAAAGCCTAGAAGAACCAAATTCCACCATGGACTTATGCTCAAATTAACAAGTAACATTACAAAAACTGCAAAATCTTCTTTGACCATAACTAGAATCCCCAACAGCAGATTACGGCTCGAAAATACCCTCAACGAGCCCGATTATAACCAATCCTTAAATGCTAGCCTGCAGTTCATTCAAAAGCATATCCGAATCTGCTTCGTCATAATCACCCTCATTTTCATTAACCTGCTGCAGTTCATTTTCAGGTTTTGATTGTTTATAAAAAGGCAAATATGACATATAAACATCATCTTCAAGAACGCGCGCTTTTCTCAACACCTCAAACAGCGCCTCCTTGCTTTTTTCATCATTTTCGCGTTCAAAAACGTTATACAAAGCTGAAATATTCATAGGTTTTGGTCTCCAAAAGCCTGCTCCTTCATTAGATAACGCTTTCTCTAAGCAAGATAATGCATCAGACACGCGGTTTTCTTTAATATGACCTTCTGCAACAATCTCCCAAGTACTTGAATTCGATTTCCCAACTTTCAACATTTCTTTGAGAAAAGTTTCCGCCTTTTCGACAAACCCGTTTCTAACGTACCAACTCAATAAAAGATTACCGATTCTCGGGTCATAAGATGTCTGTATTGAGACCCATTCTTCATAAAGAAACTCGCTTTCTTCAATATTGTCCATCCTGATGAATGACGAGATAGCAGCGTTATAAGCCAAATTCGGTATATACGGAAAGATTGTTTTGTAAGATTCCCATATTCTTTGAACTTCTTCTTTCTTACCAATGCTACCATAGTGACTTAAAAGATAATGATAAGGAATCCGATCGCGTCCTGTGATTAACGTCTCAATTCTTCTAAGACTGTCTTCAGCTTTTTCAAACTCTCCATTCTTTATATAAAAAGTAGCCATGGTGCTATAAGTAGTCCAGTTCGGATTAATCGACTCGTCAAGTGTCATTTTTTCATACGCTTCTTCCATCTTTTCAATAGATCCTTGAGACCCGCGTGACGAAATCCAGATATTATACGAATATAAATCCAAATCTACGTTGTTTTGCATCATTTCGGAAACCAGGGCCTCGACTCTTTCTTGATTTTTAAGGTTCATGTAGAGAGTCATCATGACGTTAAATGGAAGCGCGTGATTAGCATAGCCACTATTTTTCATATCAACTAACAAAGACTCGGCCTTTTCTACCATTCTAGCGCGTACATAAGCGTTTAAGAGAGCCCCGTAAATACGTTTGTCTACTAGATTATTGGGCAAAGTTTTGAAGTAATCTTCGGCATCTGAAATGCCATGTACTTTAGAAACTAGATCTAGTTGAATTGCGGCGTCACTTGAGGATATTCTGAACCTTTCGGGTCTGTTATTCATCCATATGTAAATCTGTATGTGAGGATTATTACATTAATAACCCTTAAACAGTGTCCAATTATCAACAAGTAATAGATCAAATTTTCAAACTTTACTTCAAGAACATGTTAATTTTTTTATCACTAAACTAATTCAATGCTATTAGAAGACCAATAAACACATTTATAACCTAAAGTCCTACAAAATAAGGTTTTTTTTACTATAATGTGAGGTCAACAGTCATGAGTCAACACATTACTACCTGCATCGATTCTCTGACCGTAGTGATGTACCTGTATCTTCGGTTAGAAATCGCAGCCCTACGGTTTCGTTTGGTGGTGAATATGTATCCAAATGAGTCGTAGATCTATCCCTTTTTTTATTGTTGACTCCTATCAGCCTCGCCTGAGTGCGCCTAACACATTTCATAACTATGGTTTAAACCTTAAAAAACCAACTCACTTGACTTTCAAAAAGTCAAACCTTGACTTTTTTATGAAAACTTAGCAAGCAATACATAAACATATATTAAGAATATTACAATCCAAGCCTCTAATTCTCTAAACAGGGTTATAACTTATAACTACTTCAACTCATAGTTGTTAAAAGCCATCGCCTCTTGCGCCTAGGTCCATTTTTCAGGCGAGGTGAGACAATTGCGCTTTAAGTCGAGGAAATTGTGCTTTAATTTTCCAGGTGATGGTTTAAGACTTTAGGAGCAAATTCAGGCGAGATTCCCAAACTCTCGAGAGTTTCCAGCCGAGTTCTCTAAATTATGGCTACATTCCAGCAAGATTTCTACTTTTATCTAGGAAAAACTACTTTTATACACTAATATTTTAAAACTTTCGATACTAATTAGATTATATTAAATGTTACACAATAACTTTTGTTATTTTATTTGAAAAAATAATACTATTTTACTAATACATAATATATTTTTACTTTTTTCCTTTGTTCGCTTTTTTTTATCTCAGGCCTCGCCTTTTTTGCACCTTGCGCCTAGACCTTAGGCGAGGCCTACACACCTTGAGTGCGCATAACGTATTTGATAACTAGGCTTCAACTAACAGATATCAATCCAAACTAAACACGCAACAAATCTTTTAGTGTTTACAAGTCAAACAAACATATAACATACCTCAAGAGCAAGCTTATGACGACCAAACTTCCTCATCTCTTTAACAACTCTACAAAGCTCCCACTTAGTTACTTTCTTTCCTTCATCTTCCCACTGATTCAACACCTCAGTAGCCCCCTTTTCAGGGTTACCCATCAAAGAAATCCTCTTGTAAACAGCTTTCCAAGTAACTGTTGTTGCAGGCTTCTTCTTCTCATAGTCCACTGTGCCATAACTGTGCACCTTTGAAAAAGAACAGTTCTTGATGATAAAGGTGTTGACTTTAGGCATTTTGAGAGGTGTAATCCAAGACCCATGTAGGAAAGTAACAGAATTGCATGGATAAGATGATGATAATGATGATGATGTTAAGAGAGATAGAGGTTGTGGGTGTGATGAAGGTTGGGATAGTGGTTTGTTGAGCAACATTTTTTTTTTTTTTTTTGTGAAGAAAGTGTTGGGTTGATTAGGGTTTTAGGAGTTGGTTTGGAACTAGCAAAGTAGTTTGAAGGGAAGTAGCAAGATAAGACTATAAGAGTGGTTTTGTCATTTGCTTTGTGTGTTTTGATTGTTTTTGAAGAGTTGGGCAAAGCTAGTCCTTCAAGTTTTGAGTAAAATCTTTTTAACACTACCTTAGATTTAATAATATCATTATCAATACATGGATCATTAGAGCATCTTTGGTATAGGACTTTTTAGACAAGACATTGTGGCCTTGGGCGAAAGAGGTAGAAGAGATGAACTTGTTTTTACGAATGTCTTTTAACGAGGAATATTGCGAGTGAAAGATGAGAGAACAATAACAATTCAATATCGATATCGATTCTAATTATATAAACTACTGTGTCTTTACACATAGTGTGTTCTTCCATTTTTGGCACTTATGCCTTTATACATAATGTGTTTTCAAACAATAACAATTCAATATCGATATCGATTCCAACTATATAAACTACTGTGCCTTTATATATAGTGTGTTTTCAAACAATAACAATTCAATATCGATATCGATTCCAACTGATATAAACTACAGAGTTTTCTTTCGAGATCTTTCCATCCAAATGTCAACTATGGCATAAGAGTTTCTTTTGAAATTATCTAAACCAAACACAAGCTAATTAGTCGGTTGTTTCCACTGGTTTGAGATTTATAAAGTGTGGCTTATAGCTTGGTTTTGAATGTTTGACACGACAAACATTTTAAAACTTGAATGTTGAAACTAGCCGTTTAAACCAATCATGTTGTGTAAATTGAACAGATCATATGACCTTAATTTAAATTTCTTATTTACTTTTGAAACATGCAATTATGTTTGTGTATATAACATTTATATAAAACGCCTTTTATTATTATTATTATTATTATTATTATTATTTTGAAGACCAAGAATATCATTAAAAACAAGCAGGATACAAGAAAATGTCAGCAAGCAAGATGCTATTTGGAAATTTAAATGCAAACCAACAATTTCAAAATAAAAAATGGAACCACTTAAACTAGACTGTTTGGTTAGTTTGTTGTTTCCAGATAGCAGTCATGCCAAGTCTATTCATCAAAACCAGCCGAGCTCGTAAGTTTGGGGATTCCTTATAAGGGGTTGAAAACCCTCTCTACCAAGATGTGTCTTGACAGGGCGAGCAACTCATCGGGTGAAAACAAAAACGTGAGTTCTTGGATGAGCAACCCATCAAGGGCACAGCGGACGATATCTTGGCATGGTTTAATTAGGCTGTTACAGAAGTAAACTGTAAATTACCAAATTATACCTTCAATGAAACCCAGGTCACTTCTTTTGTTCCAAGTCACAAGAATAGGATTCAAACCGGGCATTCTCCAAACAATTTATACGTATTCCATGCAATCTCAAATGTCACATAACACAACAAAACTTTGTTTTTCCATTAAATGATCAAAAAACTGTCGATATGACCAATTCGGATATCTATATGTTAGCGTCTTAAATGATCAGTTACAAAAAACTACCAAGTTGGAGAGATTCATGAGCAACCTGGCCAAGTTCTATGCATGATATCTGTGTTCTCGAGGTTTCCATGTATGTAGACTTTGGGTTCTTTGACCTGTCAAATATACAAACAGATTTCATAAATGTATTCTTGATGATACATGTAGAAACTTAAGGGTGTTAAATGAATTGTGTTCATTGACGATGGGTCAAACCCGAAAATTTGACAAGAACCCTACCACAACACGAGTTTTCACGGGCTCAAACGAACATAACCCTTTAGCCCAATTTTTTATTTTTATTTTTGCATATTATTAATACTAAAATTACATTACAACCAAACATACAAAAGCATATAAAATTATTATGACACAATGATGTATCATAATGCTTATTTTTCTTTTATCTTTCAAATTTAGATACAAAATACATAATCATTTCAAGTTATGACACAATGATATATTTTTTTTTAAAAAGTTACAAATAAACGGATTTAATGGATCAACCCGTGGACCTACCAGACACGAAACTGACCCTAGCCCATTTAGACTGAACCAAAACCCACGAATATGCGTAAGGTTCATGTATTGTTAGAAGTCCACACGAAGTAATGCTGAATATACATACCATTGAAATTGGCGGGAAGCCAGGCTTAAGACGGATCCTGGAGAAACCATCTACCTGAAACAAGCACTTGAATCCCTTGATGCTCAAGTGTTCACTGTGAGAAATGTTTAGGGATTTGTATAAGTCAACACGAAAACATGGATAAGTCCAATCTTGGAAATGATAAACGTTGAAAACCCCTTGTGTAGACAAATTCAATAATCGGCAGAGGTGGCAATTTTGACCCTCTTACTTATGGATGGGTCGATAGTGGTCAATACTAACCTCAAACGGACCAGATAAAGATATTAAGAAAAAGAACGGGTCAAAATGACCAAAAGGTCAAATGATTGAAAACTGCCCAATAATGCATGCAACCTCCTAATACACTATATTCATAACTTTAAACTAATATTTCATCAAAATTGTTTTTGTAATCATATTTAATGCATTTGTTATTTATGCATATATATGGCATTTTTTCACAAGGCAAGTAGGAATATAATAATTGCTAATTAGGGATGAGATCGGTACCGAACCGATACCGAATTTTCGGAAAAGTGGGTACCGAATACCGATTGAATCTTTCGGTTCGGTATCGGTACGAGATCGGTACGGTACCGGTATTTGTTACTAAATGCTCTCTTTATATGGTATTTATGGTATTTGGTACCGAACCGGTACCGATACCAAATTTTTGGAAAAGTGGGTACGAATACCATACCGAATCTTTTGGTACGGTATTGGTTCAGTACGGTACCGGTATTTGGTAGCATATGCTCATCCCTAATTAACTGATCACTTACTTCAAAAGATAAGTAAAGTTTCGCTGCCAAAGATCTCCCAAAGGTATGCCTTCTTCCTTAGAATACCTGAATCAGTACCATAACATAGTTAATGAACCAGATTTATACCGCTTTTAGTGACATTATAGAAAAGCAAAATATTAATCGAGAGATACCTCAAATACTACATAGTACGTAAACTACATATATGGATTTGGTGTATGATGTAAAAAGTAGAACTACTTCAAATGGAAATTTTGTATGGCAGACATAGAGGTGGCAAAATGGGCAAGTCGGAAAGGTTGGGTAACAGATCCAAACAAGTACCTTTTTGTACTGGTCGTGTCGGGTTGACCGAAATTTGCCCAACCTTTTTTTATATAAATAAAACGAATTGACTGCCAAAGAAATATACCATTTACAATCACGTCAAATATGATTACAAAACTACATATTTCAAGAATAATCTAATGTTTTGAATAAGATGATTTAAGAGAGTTTGTTTAATATAAACTTCGGGTGACTTTCGACCCATTTGACCCATTTCCATTTTAAATAACTCACCATGATAAAAGAAAAGCCATATATGTCATGCACAACGGCATATAAGTGCCAGCTCATTAAACTATCAAGTAACTTTATTCCAGTAAGATATATAGAAGCCTCTACGAATCATGAATCAATAGTCAATACCAAACATACCTCCATGGGTTGTCATTCTCACAAAACCGGGAAATTCCATTCATAGCTGCAAAGGTATCAATATGAACCAATATTTCACTGGTAGTGTTCTTGGTGTGGCCTATCAGAAAGAAAAAAAGTTAGAATGTTTAAAATTTAATTGAAATAATGGGGTGTGTGTTTGTGTGTGTGTGTGTGTGTGAGAGAGAGAGAGAGAGAGAGAGAGAGATTACCTACTCTATGCAAAGTTTTTAAAGCATAGCCACTAGGGTAGTTCTCATATGAAGCCATGAAAGTGATGGCAGTGCATCCTAGACTACAAAATTATAATATTAATATAGGATAATGAGATGTGTAAAAACAGCATTTTCATAAGGAACTTGGTTTTAAAAACTGTGAGGCACTCCAAGGCGTTTACGTCCTGAAATCCAAGACGCGAGGCGTTGATCTATGTACAACCATATAAACTTTATATACAACTAAAAGCTGCATTTCTCTCATCTCTTCTACATATCAGCCTTTGAATCAACTGAACCATTCATAATCTCTTCATCCTTTAGATCCTTTATATGTCCAGACCCTATATTTGAATTTGACCAATTTTGACCCGCATGTACATAAACCGCCGCCTCAAGGCCCTGAAGCGTTTGTGCAATCGCCTCACGCATCAGGCACACTTTTTAAAACCAGGATAGGGAAAAATGAAAGAATTGTATTTCAACCTGATCACAAGCAGACTCAAGAGAGCTATGTACAGAAGATTCCAGAAACTCTTCTTTCTGTTGTTATAACTGTAGAAGAAAACAATGTTAGGACTTCTAAGACATAATATAATAAAAAACTAACAAACATCCAAAAAGATATCAACTAAGAGGGAAGCTACGTACATACGACTAGCTGCAACCGCTGCTGACAAATTAAATATTGGAACCGAACTAATAATGAAACGCAGCTCCTACAAAATTGTAAATGTATGCATTGTATTTGCCCTTAAGAAGTCAACTGTTGATTTATGTATGGTGCAAGCAAGATACCTTATGTGGGAGCTTGGAATAGAGTACAACAAATGACAAAACTGGAACCACATAAAATAAGATTCTTCTATCAAGTATAACTCCAAACTGCCACAATCACATCATTTAAGATATAAAATATAATTTTTTATTTTTTGGATAAAGGACATTGCTTTTGTTTCCTAGATAATTGTTAAAACTTACCATAAAGAGAGGATATGCAACCAGCAACGAGCGAGGCAAAGCAGAAGTGAAGTACCAGTAAAATGGCTGTGTCTAGGCAACATATGTTATGGAAAAGCAGAACTAATATATATAATTTTTTCATGATAATTTCCCAATTAATAAAAAACCAAGATTATGATAAATAGGGCATCTGAGTTTTATACAGTTACTATAAAACAGAGGATACACCCCACTCTGAACTCCGATTCAGGACAGAGTTAAACCAAAAAACATTGAATTCAGGCCACAATAGCTTCTGCCACATTACTGAATCAACTAAGACAGTAAGGCCTGTAAGAAAAGAATATAGATATAAGAAATTGATATAATAGATATTTACATGGTTTATTGCCTCTCCTTTAAAGGAGAGAGATAATATACCAGGGTATGTTAATATTTAATACAAACCTATGCTGAATAACACAGCTCCAGCACAGCATTTTATGGCTTCCCACAAGGAAATTGATTTTGTCTGTCATTGATAACCAAATAACAAGAAGGTTAAAATATGTAATATTGATAGAAACAATTCATTAGCAAGAAGACATACCAGCAAAAGCTCCAAACCGAGAGGACAAAGAAGCAACAGCATATCACATCTAAAGACAATGGTAGCAAATATCTGAACTTCACATAAGATGTAATGAGTGAAATACAGGGAAAGACACATGTAAAGAGAGACAACACAAAATTTCTAGATATATTATAATATTAGCAGTAATTAGAAGGTATCATTCCTAGGTATAACTAACTAAAGGTGTAAGGATAAAATGTTTGCTGTTGTTATGTCAGTTTCTCTTGCAAGGAAAAGTATATATTCATTAAAAAAACTTCAAACTGGCAATGCATGTTAACAGAAAAAACATTTGTTTACCACATTAGGGGTGTACATGAGGTGAGGCACTTGTTAGCTACTTGAGACCAACTTGGAAAAAGCACGAATCAAGCCGAGCTTAAATGATCTCAAGCCACAGTTTGAGTCTAAAGACAAACTACTCACAACCTGAGTTGGAGCTTTAAGCATCAAGCTCAAAACGAGCTCGGCTAGGCTTGATCCCGAGGTATATTTCATGAAAAATAGTAATAATGCGAATAAACATTCAATATGAAATTAGTATAGAAAATCTTGTAGTCTGAAAATGCGTACATAACCAAAACCAACCTATGCTTTTAAATAAGACCATCAGTGCAGTCTTATAAAACTGATAAATTGCAGTTTTAGAAAGCATACCAGACATCTTAGTGTAGCATAAAAGCTCCCCTTCAACCAGTAGCCGTATGATAGATTTACTAGGGTCACAAAAAAATGCTTGTTAGAAGTATAGCAATTTGTTGACTAAATTGTTGAAGGAAAAAAAATACAGAAGACCAAAATTTCAGTTTTGGATATGTAAAAATAAAATAGAAGAATATGCAAAATAAAAGAAAATACAAAGCGCTGTCTGAGGGTCTGGTTTAATCACCTATTCCCAATGCCAGTATATTAGGAAGAGGGCGTGTGCTATAGAACAGCATATGGAACTGAATAGCTACCAGTGTCACAAAGAAAGCTTCAACTTGGGGACCAAACTTATCTCTGATCTGATCAGAGATTATAACAATTTTAAGTCAACTGCATGCCATAGAAAAATACAAACATAAAACAGGTAATAAGAAGAAAATTGTTGATACCTGAACATGTAAAAATCGAAGTGTAGCCAAGATGAAGAATCCTAGAGCCAAACGAACTGGACAAAACAGTATAGATAATTCAGAGAACAAAAAAGATTTTTGTAAATATATGAAAAGTAAAAGTAACACTTCACACTTATATCAAAGTGTGCATGATGCATTGTAGTGTTTTCCAATTTCAATATATACAACACCATTAAGTTCTTTTCCTTTTGGTGAACATGAGATTTCTTTTCACACCCGTCTGACCAATACCATGCTAACCAGTAGAACCATGTAAACCACAGCTTACGTTAGGCAGGTGGCCTTCAAGGGGTTAAGGCAGGAAAGTAGTAGAAGGATTCAAATCTAAGACATCCGATGAATCATCGGGCGCATACCACTATGCAACCCCTTAAAGTCTCAGTTAACTTCAGATGTTGTTTAAAAGGATTAATGAAAACTAACCTGCTAAAAGACTATAAATCTTTGGCAAGTGCAGCAAATTGATAGCTAAAACCATTGGAGATGCTAAAACGGAAACTAGCAACGCACCTGCCAAAAGATAAAACCGAAACACGATCATTTCCTACTTTTAAAATTTAACAGTCTTTTGTATTATACAAAATCCTGCCACATTAAAACATTACAATCTACAGAAGTTTACATAAACAAAGAGGTTACCAACAAACGTGCGAGGAACAACCCCAGGAAACTCCAAATGATCATACTGTTGTGTACGCAACATCAAACGGAACCATTAAAAAAACCAACGTATCTTCAACTAAATAAGTACAGAAACACTAGTACCCCTTACATTTTCAATGTGACGCCCATGATACAAGATATCGTGCATTGCCTAAATAAACCAAATCCTCAAATGATGTCAGTTAAATTCCAGAAGCTTCGATGTCAACAACAATCCGCTTACAACTAAAGCTATAATCTTGAGGCAAAACATACACCCCCCCCCCCCCCCTTCCTTTCATTTTAACAAAATAAAGGGAGCTTTTTGCACCAAACCTTAAAATACCCGAAAAATGATTTAAACAATATAAGGGCAGAATCTTTTTCTACGGCTAACTCTCACAAGTTTTATTCATCAAGAAACTAACTCAAAACTTCTTACAATCCCAACCAATTGAATTGGTATATATAGCTAACCTAACACATTAGACTATAACTAGAATACTATTAATTAATCACATAACAATTATCTTAACACACTTCTTAACCAAACACGTATAGGAATCTAGACAATTATCCACTAATTAATTAATATAACCGCTCCACGCATGACGCGATAATTACGATTAGGAATTCCCAACATAAATTATCATACTGAAAACAAAATTGGATAAAAATGGAAGATGATATTATGATTATTATGATTATGTAAAAGGAACCTGAACATTGAAGCTTTCTTCAACTTTAGTGAATGGAACCATAAACACATAAAAAGCAGCAATTGATCCAAGAACCACATCATAACCTAATAATATAGTTCAAACATACTTTAAATATCAGTTAATTGACTACTAAAAAAGAATGTAAAAAGATTGATGAAGTTATTATATGTGAAAAGATGGAGAGAACAAAGAAATATTAACCGTAGATCGACATAAAGTTCGAAGATCGTGGAGAAGGAGCCATTGTCGGAGTATAATATTAGTCGGAGGTATTCGCCGGTTGTTGAATCGTTAATTATTCTCGCTAGGGGTGCAAAACTGCAAATGAGCCAAGCAGTTCGCGAGCTACTCGAGATCAGCTTGGTAAAAAGCTCGAAATGAGCCGAGCCTTATCGAGCTTGAGCCTAAAACAAAGTTCGTTTACTTATCGAGCTCGAGCCTGGCATATGAAGCTTGCCAGACTCGTCGAACTTTATCGAGCCTAGTATAATATTATGTTTATTAATATTTTATACTATTTACCTCACATTTAAAGTTGTTTAATAAACGAGCCGAGCCGAGCTTTTGACTTATCGAACCTAAACGAGCCTATTATATATTATTTAATTTAATATATTAACTAATAAACACTAAACGAGCCGAGCACGAGACAAGCTCGAGAAACTACTAACGAGCCGAGCTTGAGCTTTAAAAACAAAGCTTGAACCGAGCCAAGCTCAAGCTCGAGCTCTTATAAATTAATTGAGCTCGGGCTCAGCTCGTTTGCACCCCTATTTCTCACCATAATTTTGACAATTTTTTAACCCATTTAATATTTTGATAATATTTTATTTATCATTTAATTATATTTTTTTATTTTGACAATTTGTTTTTTTTAACTATTCGGTATTGCTATTATCAAGGTTGGTATCGGTATTCATTTCTAAGGTTTTTCATTGATGCAAAACAACATGTGTCGATATTTGTTTTGGCATAAATGAGACAACTTTTTTGTTTTGTAATAAAGCCGCTGTAAATATTTTTGTTATTCTGTGATACACATACTTATTTTACCGAGTAGAACCAAACTAAACGGATACCTCCCAAACAATATTGGCACCGATATTCTATTTATGGTTTTTTGTTTCTACACGAGTCAGTTTGGGTATGTGGTACCGCATCGCAAATAACTCACAAATTTCTATTTGTAACTTTTATTTAATTAAATTTGATTGTATACATCATCTTATATTTTATATATATACCAAATTCTCGCAGCATTACGTTGGAAAATTCCACAAGCTAATTGTGAAATTATATTAACTAGAAGAAACATCACGCGCTCCGTGCGACCAATCAAATGTCAGTGGCCAAAACAATGAAGCAATAAATATGGTTGCCAAAACGCTGAAGGCCTATTTATTACTATTGGGCCGACAGTTGATACTTAATATATATAAGTAAATGTGTTTGTTATTCTGTGATACACATACTTATTTTACCGAGTAGAACCAAACTAAACGGATACCTCCCAAACAATATTGGCACCGGTATTCTATTTATGGTTTTTTGTTTCTACGCGAGTCGGTTTGGCTATGTGGTACCGCATCGCAATAACTCACAAATTTCTATTTGTAACTTTTATTTGATTAAATTTGATTGTATACATCATCTTATATTTGTATATATACCAAATTCTCGCAGCATTACGTTGGAAAATTCCACAAGCTAATTGTGAAATTATATTAACCAGAAGAAACAATACGCGCTCCGTGCGACCAATCAAAGGTCAGTGGCCAAAACAATGAAGCAATAAATATGGTTGCCAAAACGCTGAAGACCTATTTATTACTATTGCGCCGACATTCGATACTTAATATATAATAATAATATGGCCCAATAATCTAGTGTCAGATTTGGTTATTAATAGTCAACTGGTATAATATTTGTTTACAAGGTTTTCGATTGATACAAAACATGTGTCGATATCTTTTTGGGCATATCACTAGTTAGTTTTTGAATTACATGAAACAACTTTTTTTTTTGTTATAAAACCATTGTAAATATTTTTTTTTATTTTGTAATAGACATAGTTTTTTTTACCGAACGTTGGTTGGCTTGAGCATGTGTCTTCCATTCTTACATTCTTCGTCTTTTTATCTTTTTTCTTGCTGACACGTCTTTGCACTTTGTTTGATTCTAGGCCCGTCAGTCTCAACATGAACAATCTATGGTCATATCATGCGTTGCTACAACAAATAAGGGTAGGGGATGGTTCATACGTCTCCGGGGTTTCGAGGCTTGAAATGTTCTACAACGCAAACAAAACGTTAGTCTTAACACAGGAGTGGTCTCCCGCGTTTGGACTCTAGCTCGAGAGTAAGTTAGTAGTTCAATGGAGTCGAGAAAATGGTGTGCAGGTGTAAAGTGAGAAGGATGAACTGAATATATCACCCGAGGTTGCCCAAGGCACCATTATATAGGGGAGGAGTGTATGGCCAGTTCACAAGTTGGACTGTCTTTTCTTAGGTGTAGGCAAAACTTCATACCCTTTTAGACGATTGAGGCTATTGCATACTGGACAATAGGATCCCCTCACTCAACAACGTGCATCTAAACGCTTAGGTATTTGTATCCGGCAAATGGAAGCTGATGGGTGTCACTATAGACGTCCCATCAAATAGATTTTTTAAGCCTGTAACCGTTTGAGCGCAGGAGCTTTCCAGAATGTAATATTTCTCGTTGGGCCTATCTACGTCATCACCATGCATCGATATACCTATCATCTATTGTAATACTTGCACCTTATGTTACTGAAAGTTCAGTATTTTACTTAAAACGTAATACTTGCAATATATATGTGTGTTATATTATTCCAACTAAATAATACCTGTGATATTGGATTGAGCATATTTAAATCATATTTATATATGTTACTTGATCTTTTGTGTGACCCTGTTGGTTCATGTGTCATTAACACTATGTTCCAGAGTTTCATTAAAGGTTGGAAGAGAAAGGATTGGGAAGGAAGTGGGGAAAAAATGTGTTCCAGAGTTTTTTGTAGGAGGGAAAGGGAGGGAATGAGAGGGATAATAAAGAGGATTTTAGTGTGATTTTCAATCTTTCCTATTTGGAAGGAATTGGAGAGAATGGAAGAGGAGGGAGATCCTTTCTCTTCCATCCTTTAATGAAACTCGGGAACACAGTGTAACCGTGTCATCACATGCCGTGTCCTGAACACTTTAAACCAGTAAGTGTATAGCTAGAGGCTTAAAGCCAAAGTAAGTTGGTGGTGTGTAAGAGATGGAGATATAGTGGGGTGGTGGTGTTTGATGGTGACGACGATGATCATAAGCAGCGCAAGCGAGCTAGGGCAATGGGAACTAAGGCCCATTTGGAGAAAGTAACTAAACGAGTTCAACCTTGGACATAGACTCAGCCTTTATATGATGACTAGCCGTGAGCTTATAGGTCATAAACAACAAGTTGTTTTGATAGGAAACACACTTCGCTACAAGTAAGTAGCGAGTGACAAGTAGGTCGCAAACTTAGGGGGATTTGTGGTAAAAACCATTTATAAGCATACTGACATTCTCATGTGAGGTTTTGGGCAAAGCCAACCAATTAGACGCAATAAAGCCGATACAAACAATTCTTTAGGGTTCTATTCATTTTACATCATAAAGTAGACGGCTCATATACTCTTTTGTCAGGAAACTAAGACCTCTAGAGACTCGGACCAGACAGTTGGTAGTAAAACGTTGATGCAATATGCCAATATCGTATACCATGTCTGATCATGGACCATGTGAATCTTTGTACCTGTCAGCTAATAAATCCTGAAGCAAACAGACCGACTGTTACCTAGTAAGAAGTTTATAGGAGGGTAAGTCTTCAAGCCGTGTTATGTTTTCTTCCAAAAGTTCTCTTTCTAGTTGATGCCGGGTTGCTTTCATCACAGCCTGTATCGGAAAATAAAGGGACAAAACTTAGTAACTTACCTGTTAATTATTTATAATAGTATCTTTTTAAAATGAACAAAACATGTTTCGGGTCTATCCAGTTCAAGTAATATATGATCATTGTGTGAGAAAGAAAGTGCATACATTGAAATCCATGTAAGATGCGCGCATAGCAAGCCATTGATGATCCATTAACTTGAACGCAATGCAATACAAAAGGTCAAATGCTGATTCGTTATCTGTGCAACATTTAGAAAAGCGTTACTACAAAAAAAGGACCAGAAACCTGCTAACTGCAGGATGATCGACTCATCAATGGGTAACTATATAATTGTGTTGCATATTCTCCAATGGGTCAATGGGTTTAGAAAACTCAGCTCAGATGAAAACGGGTCAAAAGTCACATCCAAAGTGTATCCAAAATGTTTAAACATTATAAATGGTTTTATTAAATAAACTAGATTATTTTTGTAATTATGTAGTTGTCATAATGATACCTTAAAACACCCTGACCAACCCATTTTTCCACCTCTAACGATGTTCACATGTAACAGTATTTGATACGGTTATCAAAAGGGACTTATAAGACAACAGCATACACCAAGTGGTCATTAGCCCAATGGTTTCAGTGGATCTCAATGATTGTTAGATACTTAGATTGTATGTTCAAGTATCAACAGACATGTTATTGACCGTTTGAAAAAGAATAGTAAATACCCAATGGCCGTGTTTACCTGTAAGGAACTTCAAGAACGTTGCTCCAACCAAGGTCCGGGGTTTTACTGCACGTAGGAAACACAGTTATCCGAATAAAGAATTGAACTCACGGACACATGTCTTTAGAATATCTTTATTTACTCATTTTATTTTCATGGATGAAGAAATCTAGTTTATATATAAAATATTGGATAAGTTCATTTATATGGCAAACAAGAAATAGAAACGTAGTGGATAAGTTCTCATATAGAACTGAGTGGGTCAGATTTATTTTGTATAAATGTGAGAGCCTGTCACCAGAAATCTCACAGGCCCCACCTCTACTCTACTAACCAACAGGACCATATAAAACTCAGCTTGCGCTAGTCATGTGGACTTCAATGAGTTAAAGGCAGTCACCAATGGCTCAACTGGATTTGAACCTAAGACATCAGCTAGAGGGAATCAGGCGCTAATCCGATTCACTTCAACCTTCAAGGGGATGGTGCAGTGGTAAGCGCATGATTCCCACTAGCAGAAGTCTCTGACCAAAATGAACAATTTACATTTATCCAACCTGCTTCAAGGTCTAGCATCTGAATAAGCATGAACGTGATATTAACACCAGCTACAGCGAAAGGATATTCCCACATGGACCTGTCACCTTCCTGCTTTCGAAGAAGATCTTGAAATGATTCCTACATAAACATATAAAAAAACAGAAATTAACCTCAAAGGGTAAAGGAAATACTTCAAAAGCTGTTATATGTACTAAAATAAAGGATATACCGGGAAATTTCTGGCAAAATACAATAAGTTCTCCAGTGATATATACCCACCACCCCTATAAATAATAGACCTCCAACTCATCAGGATACAAATAATCGAATGGTAAATCATAAAAGAAAAAAAAAGCAATGTATATATTTTACCGAAAATCAGTGGAAGGGTCTTTTCCTTGCCAGCCCATTTCCTTCCACTGCTCGGTAATTAGACCATGGAGTTCTTCCTCAGGAAAGGCGGCTTTCCACAATGCTCTCAGTGATTCCTAAATTAACAAGAAACAACCTGTTAGCCGACTGACCCGCCCATTTTTCCAAGCTTATCAAATCATACATCATGTACATCAGAAAACTTAAATACACAGTAGGTACCTGGTGTTCGGGAACTGAACTATCATAAGCGATGTCTAATCTGTGTTGCAACTTCAATAAGCATCCTTCCTGTTAGTTTTAAAGAAAATATACGTATCAGAATCCAACAACTAAATTTAGTCATGATTAAACCAAGAACAAGCACTGTTGAAAGAATACTGATGTTTAAGGAGCCAATATCATCTTACATCTACAAACATGATATTAGCAGTCATACTTGTTACGGGTATAAACGTTGCAAACATATCAAAAGTATATATGATGTTATCCGGTCTAGATCATGACCTGGGCAGGGGTCAAATCAAATGACTGGCGAGACTCGTCTTCTCTACTCTGAGCACAAACACATGAAAGGCCTCTGCCTAGCCATGCTGCTGATCCTGCTACAACCTCAGCTGTAATTAAAGAGAAATTACGCGCAAACGAGTTCCTTAGTAACAGGGGACTTGTGGTTATTGAAATACAAAATAATTCAGAAAAGAACTTAGACAAGCAAATAGTCAGAAACTTAGATACCAAACATGGTTACAATCTTGGTTCTAAAAAAGTAGTGCCATAGCTCTATGTACAACCAAAGAAGCTTTAAGTACAACCAAAAGCTACATCTCTGTCATATCTTTAACATATCAACCTTCTTCATCAAGTAAACCATACCTTTTGGTCATTTTTACATATCAAACCTTCCCTATACCCTAGTTTTGACTTTTGACCCACATGTACATGAACCGTCTTAAGGCGCTAAAGCGTCTTTCTGATAACCTTGCGTCTCAGGCGCACTTTTCAAAAGCAACAATCACAACCAACTCAAATCAAGTTGAACTATCTACATAAACAATTATTGCCTAACACATACAACATGTCAAGGACTAAGTAGAAGTCAAAGATACATCAATATATGCTTGACATTAATAAAGTAGCACAACATACAGTAACTCATAATAGAACTAGACACAACAGTAAACATCAAATTAAAATTGTTGACAAGAATTCACACAATTTAATTTAATTTTTATTATATTTTAAATGTATAAACTAAAAAAAGAAGAAAAAACTGACCACAAAAATCAATGCAAGAAATCATCTAAAATCATTCAATGGAAAAAAGATCCAAAGTTGTAGAAAACAACAACTCCTGACAATTAGAACAAAATGAATCAACACAGTTCTTGAATTAACAAACAAAGAAACAAACAAAGTTAATCAAATGTCGTTATCTTGAAAAGAAAAAAAAGAAGGAATATACCTGAAGTTGATTGACACGTGTTACTACGATCAAGCCTCCTAACTGCCACAAATGATCCACCATCATCCATGTTAATACACACACTAATTCACCTTCTTTAAACCATAATAACCGATCGATCTTGATGAATTTAACGAGATGGATGGCTTATCAGGAAAGTGTAAACAAAGAATTGTAGATCTTGTGTGTGTGTATGTGTGTGTGTGTGTGAATGTATTTAGGTTTGTTTCTCTCTCTTACTAGTTTCTCTATCTATATCTATTGTACCTTCTGCAGGTTTGTTTGAAGCGAGTATATAACTATATATATATATATATATATGCGTGTATGTATATGATTGCGTCTGGTGTGAGTGGGAAGAACACGGAGATTATATTAACAACCCAGCTAGCAATGTATAACGAACTAGTTGTCATAGTGTTTAAAGGTAAACAAGGGATATAAATAATTCATAACTCATCTAAGACCATGTGTAGTGGGGGGCTTTATGGGGCTCCATGTATAAAGCCCCTCACCCTGATTGGTCCACGTGGCTGCTGAGTCAGCATGGAGAGAGAAACTGAAAAAGGGGTGTAGTGGTGGGGCTTTATGTATAAAGCCCCTGAATCTGATTGGTCCACGTGGATTTTATTTTTTTTATTCTTTTAACTCAAAATAAAAGGTAAATAAATATAAAAAAATTACAAATAATAATAAAAAACACACAATTAATATTAAAAAAAAGTTACAACTAAAATTTAAAAAAAAAAGACAACTAATATTAAAAAAAACGAAACACACTAGAGGTCATATTTTTTCAGGATTTGTTGCCTGTGAAGCATAGCGAGGCGTAGCGCGTCTCCTTCGAGGTCTTCGATCGGTTTCGACAAAAACTCAATGTCTTTTTCCCTCTGCCTCGCCTCTTGGAGCTCGACAAACCTTTTATTCTCCACCACTCTCTGTTGCATCGTCTCCAAACGTCTTTGGCCAAGGTCGCGAATATCTTGAAGTCTACGGTTCATTTCTTCGAAATCATCCTTCAAGCCACCGCCTGCTGCCGAAGACGACTCCCCCTTCCCACCCTTTGCTGATCTTCTACCGGGTGGTCTAGGCATATCATGCTGCTGCTCCTCCTCCTCCTCCTCATCCTCGTCCTCATCAACCAAATTAACATGATCACCTAAACTCACATAGCGAGCATCGGATGACGGTGTATCCGGATCTCGCGTCGAGGAGGAGGTTTTGCTTCGTTTTCCTCCTCCTCCTGATCCTCCTCCTCTCCTGATCCTCCTCCTACCACCCGACCCCATAGCCGGTACCTTAGCCCACTTAGGACTTTTTCTCAACATCTCCCAAATCTTCAAATACGGGAACGGTTGGCGGGTAGCTCTCATCTCGTCCAACGCTCTCGTCAACACACCATCATCACCTTCCCCACTTCCCCTGTTGTCCATACAACGCTGGTAAACCTGAGCAAACGCGTGACATCTATTATTTATGTCCGACCACTTTCCCGATACGGAGTCGTTCTCTCGATACTCCCCTCTACCCATCGCACCAAAAAACAACGCTCGAATCCGAATCCAAAACTCAGGAAGATGTTGATAGTTGGCTACAAAAAAAAAATTATACGATTAGAAAAATATAACGAACAATATATATATAAAAAATAAATAATATATATAAAACATAAACAATATATATATAAAAAATAAATAATATATATGAAACACAAACAATATATATATATATATATAAAAATTTACTTACAAACTAGTGGATCCTCCGATACGTCGAGCCAAGCTCTCGCTAAAGCATATTCCTCGTCTTGGGACCAACGTTCCATTTGTTTTTTTTGACGAGGTTGGGTAGGATCTTTCTTTTTATGCGAGCGTTTCCCGCGCCCGCTCCCACTCCCACGCCCGCGGCCCCCACGTTGAGAACCCTCGGGTTCGTCGGTCTCCACTTGAGTTTCTGGCACGAGCTCGGGTTCCTCTTGAGAACCCTGGCCAAAGTTTGGTGGAGGAAAAAATTGGCCCGGTTGTCCATAGTTTGGTGGAGGATAAAAGTGACCCTGGAGTAGTTGCGCGTATTGCATTGTGTTCGGGTCAAACTCCGGCCAATTGGGTGGCAGTGGAGTAGTAGTGTTTGGCCTCGAACCCGGACGACCTGGGACCCCGAATGGTGAACCGTATGGAAACATGTTTGTGTTTTGGTAGATTTGTGTTGTAGTGTGTGTGTTTTTTAGTTTGTAGTGTTGTAGTGTGTGTGTTTTATAAAACCATTGTTTATATATATATATATAAAAGATAAAAAAAAAAATAACCGTTCAAAAAATGGAAGAGGGCAACGGTCAATTTTTTGACCGTTTTTTTTTTCAATCGTGCCACGTGTCAGCTGTTGATTGGTGGAGCATTTTCAAACTTGGCGTTATCTTGATAAAGCCCCTGCCCCTTTTCCCCCTATAGCGCCGGTATGTTTCAGTGTTACCGGGCGCTATAGGTTTAAAACTCACCCAATAACGCCCCACTACGGGGGGTCTAAGGACATAGATCTAGCGGTGAAGCTTGAATATCAAAGTGGCGGGGACCGGACTCAATTTTTTTGTATTGGTATAGGCCGGATTCAATCCATATAAAATTACCTACAAAAATCACAAACTTCCACAATTGAGCCAAAAACCGGTGAGGGTCGGGGCACCCCTGGCCCTCACCAACTTTCGCCACTACATAGGTCGTTATGTATTAGTGGCATTTATCGATGACGATGGTCATCGATGGTCCTAGCATATTAGAGGTCTCTAGAATTACAAGATCGGTTGTTACATATGGTTGTAGTTGCTTTTTTAGACTAATTGTAAAAGTGATCTTGTGTAACGTTCTCATACTGTTAAATGGTCATGATACCCGGCATAAAAGGTGGGTTTAGCTTGGGCTCGTTTACTTTTCGTTAGGTCTCTTGCTCGCAGTGGCGGAGCCACATATACTCGAAGGGGGGTGGGCGCCTCACTTAAAAAAATAAGTGTAATTTGTAGGCAAAAATCTCAATCGCTCTCCTTAAAAGTTTGGTTGAACCCCCGATCGCCCCCTCCAAAAAAATAAATCTTGAATCCACCTGCTTGCTCATTGATTGCATTTAAAAGTGTGTTATCTTCGTAATACAAAACCTCTTTATTCCTTAACGATTGCATCATACGGATGATTGATGATAATTTGACAACACTCTAATCCAAACACCATATAAAGTTTGTACATAACGTTGAATGGTTTATACCTTTCTACTAAGTTAAGAGTGTGTAAAAGTTGTTTCCACCATAGTTGTCAAAAGCGCGCCTAGGCGCGCCTAGGCTCGAGGCGTACCAAGTGCGCTGCGCCCAGTGAGGCGCGCGCCTAGGCACTCAGGCACACTATCCGGGCTGATTTTCCGGCCAAATTCAGACTAAAAGTTGCATAAACCTCTAAAACATCCTAAATGAGTCATAAACAAGTCCTAAACAACCCTAAAACATCCTAAAGTAGCTCTAAACAAACCTAAAACATCTCTAGAATCCCTAAAAAATGTATTTTATACTATGCGCCTAATTATAAAAAGCCTTCGTTTTTTATGCGTCTTGCGCCTAGGCTCTGGGCTCGACCTAAGCGCCTTGAGTGCGCCTAGGTGCTTTGACAACTATGGTTTCCACCATAACGTTGAATGGGTTTTAACAATTTACAATATAACGCTACATTCTTAGCCTACACTGTTTGTTTCTGTTACATGCTTTCTCAATTGATATAGGTGTCTTGGGGAACTAACACAAATAATCTATTAGTAGGAGTTTGTACATTGTCAAAATAAACTGGTATAAACACCTTATGTGACTATGTCCTTATCAAATCCTTATTTTCGTAATTCTCTCATCTAAGACTTGTTTCTTCTAGCACACATGCAATACATTCAACCCATATTGTGATCCATGATCACATTGTTTTGTTGAAATTGGTCACCAAACAACTTGCAATACAAAGTGAGGAAGTTTAAGTATTAACACATTTAACATAAATTATTGTTAGTGACTACTTAGAAATGTACTTAAACCGAAGGTATAACTACAACAAAGTTAGCATATGATGGAAAGAGTATGCTATGTAATGCTTGGTAGTGTAGGAACCGCTCGTATATAAAATAAATAAAAACAAATAATATTACGATTACAAATAAATAAGAAAACGAATGCAGAAATTAAATTACAATTACAACTATAAAGAATTAAAATACAAGAAGAAAATAGAAACAGAAATGACTAGATGGCTGAGGATCGTGTTGAACACGGGGCCCTTAAAACAAATTCCGAGTCTATTAACAAGAACTCGTTTTGTTTCCCAGGGTACAACAGCCGGAACAGCAAGATTGCTGCCGGAGAAGACTCTGACCCGAAGTGTACCTGAAACAGCAAGAGAAACTTCGAACAGATTGCTTGGAGAAGACAGACTTGGTGAATATTCAGAACAGTGTGTTAGAAGTGTCTGAGGTGTGTCTCAACCAAAGGTCTCCTTTGGTATTTATAGAGTCCAATGCTTCATCAGTTTCGGAATGCATTAAAAACGAAAAATAAATGTCATTGAACGTCTTCAATGGCATTTATTACGTTCTTAAAGTTTCAGACGAAACTGTTTGACTGGACTGTTACACTTCTGATCTGAAGCTGCTGAGGAGCTGAGACTCCGCGCGCGCGCGTATACCTGCGCGCATGCGCACAACGTAAGTCCCAATCTACGTCAGTGGAAGCTAGCACGCGCTACTGCGCACTCTACGTCACTCGAGCGCCTGCGCGCTGGCGCACAACGTCTTTACGTTTTACGTCACCGCGCGCATCTACTGCCACTGGTCCTATGCTAAGGACCACGAGCCTGTGTTCAAAAATACTAAGGCGGCTCTCAAGCGGCTCGCGGTGATGCGAAGTGCAAAGTGCGCCATCAAAGCGCCACATTGCGCCCATCGCCCACGCCACGCGCGCGTGTGCGAGTGCGAGTTAGGGTGCTCCGCACCCTTCGCGAGTTCCATAGAGTGAGCTCCCATGAAACAATTAGGAAGGAGTGTTCCTCCTTATATACCACTCATGGTATTATCATTCTTCCTATGTGGGACAAGTTCCCACTTGTTTCATTTCAGCATCATATGCATTCTTCACCAATCTTTGAGCATCGATATCTCATTCATCTTAGCTCCGTTTTGGACGTGGTTTGGTTCGTTGCGAAGCTCTCACAACATAGAACATAAACCCACAAAGAAATATATAAATAAACATCTGTTTCAAATATATATTTTAGTCCAAAGTTAGGGAAAAAACCATTTTCCCATATTTTGTGAAAATACTATTTTCACCAAATTTCCAACAGGTAGTTCTCATATTCCGTAATATTGTATAGCCATTATATAACGTAGTTTTTATATTTCTAACAATGCTTTGTAGTTCCCATATTCCGTATAAATTATCCAATGGTCCGACAACTTTTCTTGATTACTAAAACTATATAATGAAAACGACACAACACAATCAACATTACTTGTATCATATATAAATATAATGTTAATATACATGTACTTACGAATCATGGGTAATCCAAATACGCTCGTGATATCTTGTTTAATTAGTCAGTGGTGTAGGGACAACCGATTATGTCAGCCAACATTTGACTCACTATCATCACTACTCTCATGTTAAGACAATGTCATATGGACCTGGAATGTAATCGCCCGCCAGTGCCTATGTTGCAACTTGCAACTATTATGAGAACTATTGCTAGCAATTTCTTGGTTCAGGTTTTGGCTTTGTGATACGAACCTTCTACTTTACATCTAGATGAGCTGAATTTTAGGGGAGTCAAAGGTCCAGTCAAAGCCAAGAGGCTAAATTCATGGGCTAGAATTTAAGATTAATAACTACTTTATTTCTTATTTAGGTATTTCATTTTTGTTCTACTTAGTCATGTCTTGTTTAAGTTGATTATTAGTGTCTTTGTATTAGAGATCAGCCCCTCTCGAATCGGGCCAACTATCCTATTATTTCAATAAAATCAACCCTTTGATTTTCTTGTTCCTAACAATGGTTCCATTTCCGGGAAATCCGATGTGGCAGACCCGGAGCGACCACATTGATTCAATCGCTGCTCGATTGGAGATCATTTCAGAAAAACTTGATTCCTTGTTGTCACTAAAGAATGATATTGCAACGATCAGGGAAGCGTGGCTAGCAATACCTACACAGCTAAGGAGAAAGATCCTGATAATGTCAATAAAGATCGATTTGAGCTCGTCTTGGGTGGTGTTCGATTGAAGGTAGGAGATGACATCCCATTGCAGATTGGAGATTTGGAAGAAAATCAAATTCCCGTGAAGTTGTGTACCAAATTATCTCTTGCTCACATGACTTCATGGGCTGCCCAAACTAATAAATGGGCTAAACATGGTGGGCGGAATTGTCCAGATATGTTGAAAATGGGAAACAAAAGCTACCCTTACCCTTACCGAGTGGGGGTTGGCCAACTTGCACGTAACACAATTACTGTTTATGGGTTTGATATAGGTCTCAACTCGAGATCAGTAAAGAGACCGATATCGACAACCATTGAATGACTTATTGCCTGGTATTGGTTGAATATTAGTCCAAACTCGAGATCATTGAAGAGATAAACCTCGACTACCATTGAATGGCTTATTGCCTGGTACAAATCCATTCTTTTCGCCTTGAGGACAAGTCGATTTCCGGGCCGGTAGTATTGATACGAACATCCTACTTTACATCTAGATGGGCTGAATTTTAGGGGAGTCAAAGGTCCGATCAAAGTCAAGAGGCTAAATTCATGGGCTGGAATTTAAGATTAATAACTACTTTATTTCTTATTTAAGTATTTCATTTTTGTTCTACTTAGTCATGTCTTGTTTAAGTTGATTATTAATGTCTTTGTATTGAAGACTAGTCCCTCTCATATCAGACCAACTATCCTATTATTTCAATAAAATCAACCCTTTGATTTTCCTGTTCCTAACGCTTTGTCCATCATCATATTAATAGGCATGACAACAAAATTGATAATACATCACCAAAAGAGAGTGAATAAATCACTCTCTAAAGTAACAAAAAAAAAAGTCAACTAGAAAATATAAAGGTTAAACAAAAAAGTGAGAAATTACATTTTTGGGTTAACACTTCAACAAAATTAAAGAAACGTTAAGTTCTTTTATTTGATAAGAGAGTTTGTTCTAGTTTTATTTGTTTTTACCAAGCATGTTATATGCATATTACATACTAACAAATTACGTAAACTAAACAAATTAAGCTATATGTTAATTTAAGCTATACGTTAAAAGACAAAAGTGAAATGAATAGTTGAACCATTAACCTATATGTTAAAAGGCACTGAAACATTTGAACGGATTGATATGGATAGTGAGTCTATCAGTGAATGACACATGACATCCACTAACTTCTTTGTTTAGCTTTTAAGCTATAAATTTTGTATATGTGGTTTCTCAAAATTGAAATGAACAATTGGACCACTTTAATTGGTTGATATGGCAGCTAGCAAATGAGTGAATCGGACATGACATCTACTAACTTCTTTTTGAAGGTATGGTTATAGTGTCATATGCTTGGGTCAATCATATAGTTCCAGGTTTTTTTAAGCATCCTTTTACCAAGGTAGTTTAACTTGTTTCAACCGTATGCTTTTTTTTTTTCCAATTTTTTAACTTAAATTTTAAATTCAGTATTTGAATTTAAATATTTAACAAACTAGGGTTTGTTTCTATTTGTTTTTTCAAATCTGTGACCATTTTAACGTAATTTTTTATTCAAACCCAACCTTAGTAAAAAATAAATTGGATTACAATATTCAACAAAGGTTTATTTTATTTTTATTTTTAAATTCCAAGACCATTCGTATTTGAACGTAGTTTTTTTTCCAACCTAAGCCGAGTAAAACATAATACACTTTCATGTTTTCAACGCTCATTTTACGACGATGTAGTTTTTTTCTTAATTTCCAAATAGACCTTATCGACATGTTTTTTTATCTACGCTTTGATTTTGTAAGTCCGTACACTTCACTTGACATACTTACCCACATTAACGTCATCGCCGTAACACACCATTATCATTGCTTTGTTATTATAGCTGGTTATCATTATTTTTACCATTGCTTCTATATCTCCATTTAACTTTGTTATCAGTCCACCCGTCAAGCGCGGGTTATAACCATTAGTTAAAAATCAAATACAACAACAATATCCTACCTTACCGTCACGACGAAATTAATTCTAACAGCAACGAACAAGAAAAAAAAATGCAGTCGCCATTAATGGACGCTTCAAGAACACACTGGTTAATAGAATCAAGCAAACAATCGTTAGGGTTTCTTCAATCCTCACCTTCATATCTTCCACTAACCACTCTCCGACAGCCATATTCATCTGTACGCTGCACAAACCTAAACCTAAACCTAAACCATAACAATCTCCGTAAACCTAGAGTGACGTCAGCAGCGAAGGGGAAGGATAATGTTTGGAGCATCGATAACGACAACGCGAACGGAAGGAGCGGAGGAGATAGTCGGCGGAGGAAGAACGGTGGTGGACGGCGGACGAAAGCACGGAATACGACGGTGAAGAGACGGAGAGGAAGTGGTGAAGGAGTTATGGTGTCTGGTCCGATGTTAATTGAGACAGAGAAGGTTTTGCAGACTCAGGTATGTATGGAGATGTATGTTTTCAGCTTATCCTGTTTTAGTGTAGGCAATGTTGTAAAATAAGGTCTAGGCGGCCGAGTAGTCGCTACGCCGAGGCTAATTTCGCTTGATTACTTGGAATTGATCAAAGGCGGTCAGCCTCGGCTAGAATCGAATTTAGTCGGTCAACTCGTTACTTGTTTTTAAAAAATAAAAATAAAACATAATTTCCTTAAAATTTACCATGTCTGAGTACTCTCCGACTAGGCCAAGTACTCGCGACTCCCCGTTTGACCGACTTTGGAGTGCCTAGCAACTTCTACAACCATGAACCATGAGTGTAGGTGATTATGGAGTTTTAGGTTAATTGTGCGTCAGTAGTCACTTGCATGGTTTAAAAAACGGGCGAGGCGTACGCCTCGAGGCGAAACTCTAAGAAAACGAGTCTGAGGTGCGCCTCATGGGGTTCAGATTGTACATACGCCTCTAAGGGCTGAGGCGCTAAGAAAATGTGCGCCTCGGGTGGTTTAGGGTGTTTTTTATGTGTTTTTTTTTTGTGTTTGACTTTTTGGGTCAATTATTTTATTTTTTATGTGTGTTTTTGATGTTTTAGACTTTTCTAGGTCAAGTATTTTATTTTTTATAGACACATAATTTTTATATTTATTTTTTGACTGCGCCAACCTTACGCCTCGGTTCGCCTCGAGGCTTACGCCTCATGAGGCGAAGGGAAAACGCCTTGAGGCTCGTTTCCGTTCTTTTAAATTTTGACTTGCTTTGAGTACTAGGGAAGGATAATGAAAGTTAGTCTTGGTTTAGTAGCAGTTGTTAGACCTCTTGATAGAAAGTGGAAGCAATATGTTATGGACTGGAACTATTGCAAGGTATGGGACTTGTGTATAGGCAACGTATGTGAGGTTTATGGACCAAATGGGTTGTCTCACTCAGCAGACCAGTCTTTTGGGTTGAGTTGTCTTATTTGGTCCATAACATAATAGATGCAGTTTAAGATGTTTTGCGCAATGGTGAATGGTAATTGTACATAATCATTAGTCACATGATCGTATGAAGGTTGTCAGTTCTGAAATATGATAAGCGTCCCTCTTTTACGTTTATATGTCCGTTGCAACTTTCGGTTTCTGAAAATTCTTGTTTCCCTATTGGTATGAAATATGAATGTATGATAAGTTTTGTGTTAAGGTTATTATTTTACTACATAGGTTATGCTTAAATCTTGGACCTATATCATACATGCCTGTTTGTCTACTGTGTGGTTTTACTTCTTTTTCTCTAAATTTATTGGAGCTTAGTTGTGTTGGCAAAGAGTGAGAACTTGTCAAGTGTAAGTTGTTGGAAGTCGGAGATCAAAATCGTTGCACAAAATAATTTGTGAACAACTATTTACAACTCTTTTTTTATTGAACTTGCAAATAAAATTGAATACATAATCCTCTGTTTATACTAGACATAAACTGATAAAACCTAAACAATTCAAACTATTCTTAAATCGAGGAAATTTAACCAACTCAAACTCTTCAACCATTATCTTCTTTTTCTTTTGAATTATAAGTTCCTCCTTTGTAGATAAATCAAAACTAGTCCTTCATAAGTGATTGTATTTTGACTTGTTTGAGTTTAATTGGTTTTTATCTCTAAGGAACCTGTAATTATGCCACTATGGAACACATTTGCAAGTAGTCTTAGTGGCATATGGAAGGGAGCGGGAGCAGTGTTCTCACCTATCAGTGCTCAGATGGAACCCATTGAGGTTGGGAAAAACAATGAGCATCAATTTGACTGTTACACTCTTTCTCGCCTTGAGGCGGGTACCATCGGAAAATGGCTCTCAAATTCGAAGGGCAGTGAATTGGGTGACACTGAATCCTTATGGTGAAAATAAACAGTTGCACAAGCTTGGAAGCAAAAGTAAAGATATGCCTGTACAAGAGGATGCGTCTCTATCCACCATAGAAGCACTTGGTGGAAGTAAGACAAACCACATGCTGCCAAAATTTGAGTCTTTTGACTTTGAAAGAAGTGATGTGATGGAAGAAGATCTTATGAGTATGGAGCCTGGTCTTGTGTTTTTTGAGGTAATAAATGTTGTAATTCTATGATCTGTTTTGCATATCTTTCGATTTAATAAAGAGAGCTTATATTGGTATAGACATTTGTGAAAGGTGACACTGCAACAAGAGCATTTGATGCTCAACATTAAGATTGCTGGAGACAAATTTTGTTAAACCAACTTAAATGTTGATAGTTCTACTTAAATAATGCCTTTGCATTGTTGTGGTTGAATTAGCTCCTATTGCCATGGCAATATGGCATCACCCAAAAACTATTAGACTGACTTCCTATCAAACAATCAAATCTGCTAAAATAGTACTTCATAAAGAACTTAAGCAGTCACTGCTTGGTTGTTCAAATACTATGTAGCGCTTAATTCTGAATCCATTATTATGATTTCCATGACAACATAAATCATTTCCATGAATATTTCTATGCCAAGGGTTGATGGTGTGGCTAGGCTAGATATATATTGTTACAAGTTTTGATGTACACGAATACCAATTACAGTTCCAAAGACCAAACCTTATACTACCTTGTTTTATACCATCTCTTTTCTTGTGATCATTACCATTAATGATTAACCACATATTCTCTTATGTAGGATGGCTCTTATTCAAGGGGTCCAGTTGACATACCTGTTGGAGAAGTTAATGATTCCAACTACTTTCTATCCCCAACGTTCAAATTTGAGCAAGTAAGTTCTTTTTTGGTGGCTTCCTTTTCAGGATATATTACGAATTGTTGTGGTTTATCTTTCATATTATGTATAGCACGCATTACAAATATGTAGGGTTGCTATTTGCTAATAAGAACACCAAACCAAATCGTATATGGATTCAAATTGTATTTGGTTTAGGGCTTTCAATATAGTTGGGATCCGAATATGGATTTCCTAATTTGTTTTTGGTTTGATTTTCAAAAGCAAAGGGTTCCAAACTGAAAACTGGATTGTATATATTATATATATTTATTATGAAAATAGTAATATAATCTATTAAAACCCAACTCTAAACGAAAATCAATTAGATTGGAAGTCTAATAAAAATCCAACTCTAAACTGAACACAAACTAATTATTATATTGGTTTGCTCCTCTTATTTATCCTTCATCAGTTTAGGGTCTTTATGTTTTTTGCTTCATTCAATTGTAATGTTCAAAGGGATCAAGATCTCTTACATTATTTACCATTTTCTATATATGTTGTATACATTTATTATTTCCGAATGAAGAT
Organism: Ambrosia artemisiifolia; assembly: GCA_032199755.1. Taxonomy (NCBI): domain Eukaryota; kingdom Viridiplantae; phylum Streptophyta; class Magnoliopsida; order Asterales; family Asteraceae; genus Ambrosia; species Ambrosia artemisiifolia. The sequence goes on from CM063519.1 coordinate 63,152,229, forward strand.
AGGTTGCTGTTTGGCAGATTCACAATTTGACATAAAAGATAAAAGAGCATTTTCTTTTTTAATTGATTGCCTAAGGTAGTTTTTGTCTCACTGTTTCATGGGTTAGTGTTTGGTTAAAGGTTGCCACAAGAGACTGCGCATTGTTCATACCATAGAGTTCACTGATGGGGGTTCAGATATCCAGATCTTGAGGGTTGCTGTTTATGAAGAGCAATGGGTCAGTACGGCTAATCTTGCTGACAAAAGGTATCTTAATTTAAACCAAATCATTTAGCTAAAAGGGAATGTTAGTGGTCGAATAATTCTGCACAGGTCTGATTGTTTCTGAATTGTATCAGAATGTGGGCTTCGGGTGATTGAGGCGTTTGGCGGTTAACAGAAAATGGAGGGAAAGGTTTTTGAAAGTTAGTTAAACAAACATAGACTTTCTTATATATTAGAATGAAGCATCCGGTGCATATTTATACTTCTGAACCGGTGCCTCAACATACAGACGCGTCCCTTCGTGAATTACAAACTTAGGATATATGTTTTCTATGAACCGGTGTGTCACATAACCGGTTTCTAACATAACTAGACTTAGGATATAATAATCTAACATATGTTTATATTTACATAACATAAGAATAAATCAAGTTTAATCTATATATCTAACAATCTCCCCCTTAAACTTGATTTCTTCAACCTTCTTTTCTTCATTCGTCACTTGATGATGATCGGCTCCTCTTCTTGGGCGGCATATCTTCATCCTTCCATTTGTTGCCTTCACTTGTGCTACCTTCTTCATTGTTGACTTCAACAACCAACTCGCGGCCTTTGTATTTGAGATGGTACCATTCCATCATCTCTAGATATCGAATAAAAACAAGCCGAAGTGTTGTTGCGATCTCTTCCTTCTTTGCTAGGCTAGGTAGCCCTCTTCCATAACCCATACTCATTGCAACAATCGCCCAATTTTCATCTTTAGTGACTTTCTCATATCCACCAAACACTTGAACTTTTGTATATAAATCCAATAGACTAATTGGATAACCGGTTGTGTCTCGTGGTGGCATAGGGGCTTCAATTCTTATTTTCAAGAAATCTTGCATGAACCATTTTACAATCTTTTCAAATTCTAATTCGAACTTGCGTTTGTACCTTTCAACCGTTGTTGTAACATGGAGCATATCCATGAAAACTAAGCAATCTTGTATGCGAGAACCATTGGTTGGGTACATGATAGGACCTTTCTCCATAATGCCTTCATAATTGTCCTTATCAATAGAGAATTCTTGAAATTGTTTGAACATGTGAGCCTTTTCTTTATCTTCAACATTTAGTGATTCTTTTATGCCTTCAAATCTGACCCGTTTGGTTGAGAACCTTTCTAGTGGTCCATTTCCATCCTTTTTAACAATATTTTTCCTTTCGGGGCATTTAAATGTGAAGTGACTTTCACTATCACAAATTCGGCATAGAATCAATTTTCTTTTCTCTTGTAGGATCGGTCGATGTATGTGACAAGTGTCACCATCGAATTCTACTTCTAGGCCTTCTTGGTTTAATCTTTCTATACTTAGCACATTTTTTCTAAGTGTAGGGACATAGTATACCTTCTTGATTTTGTGAACTTGCCCTCCACTTGTGATGATTACCGATCCTCTTCCTCTAAAATACTCCCTCCTATATCCGCTTGGTTGGCCTTCTACTCCAAACGATTTTGTGAAAATGGCGAATTGGTCTTTGAAACCACAACCATGTTCTTTTCTTGTTAAACTTGCGTACCAAACATCATCCCATCCTTTTCCTTCCGTTCCTTTTACCATGAATTCTGTTTTACCCATCTTCTTTGGGCAATTTCTTCTATAGTGGAAGGGTTCTTTACATTTACCGCAACACATCGCGTGTGGGTATTCGGGGGCATCCTTTATTTGATTGTTGTACTCCTTTTGCGCATGTTTCTTCCTCTCTATACGCGTCTTTGGGCCTGATCCGATGTGAAATCTGGAGAAGTTGATGTTCGAAGGGTCCATACACTCCTTCTTGAATTCTGCGATCTTCTTATCGAGAACAATTTGATCCACACGATCATCTTCACTATATGGAGACATCGGCCGCTTGCCTTTGTCTTCGGGAACACCATCGGACTTCTCTTCACAATCGAACATACCGTAAATCTTGTTTTGATCGGGCTCTGATGCCATGTTAGTGGTCGAATAATTCTGCACAGGTCTGATTGTTTCTGAATTGTATCAGAATGTGGGCTTCGGGTGATTGAGGCGTTTGGCGGTTAACAGAAAATGGAGGGAAAGGTTTTTGAAAGTTAGTTAAACAAACATAGACTTTCTTATATATTAGAATGAAGCATCCGGTGCATATTTATACTTCTGAACCGGTGCCTCAACATACAGACGCGTCCCTTCGTGAATTACAAACTTAGGATATATGTTTTCTATGAACCGGTGTGTCACATAACCGGTTTCTAACATAACTAGACTTAGGATATAATAATCTAACATATGTTTATATTTACATAACATAAGAATAAATCAAGTTTAATCTATATATCTAACAGGGAATGTGTACAACTTGCTGGATGCAGGGCGCCAAAGTTTAATAAGCTTAAAAAATTCTAAATTGTTCTAATGATAATTTTTTTTAATCGTAATTAACATGTTAATTGTATCTGAAACGTTTTGAAAATGGACAAGTGCTTGTGAGTACCAAGCTAGCCCGGGCCTGTTTTGACCCGCACTAGCAAATAATCCTTTAGCGATCCAAAACCATTTGACATGCTACCCAACCTGCCAAAAACACGTCTATATTACTTAATTTTGCCCATAATTCCGGTTTTTTTTGCAATGCAAACAGTGACGTGGACTTCGACGTGAAGTCGTTCTCTCAACGGAAAAGAGTTCAACCCTCGGAATTGTCGGGGTTCTGGAAGGTATTTGAGACAAGTGCGATACCAGTTTATGGAGAAGAAACAACTGCCGAAGAAAACGACGACCCGCCATACGTCTATCTTTGTACAGAAACATTAAAGAAAAGAAACTTGCCTGACAGTGCGGTCTACTTTGGTGAGGAAGAAGTGTTAGACATGGTGGATGTCACAATGCTTTGGTTGCCGGGAGGTGTCACAGGTTACGTCGATGTTAAAAAAGACGGGATCTTGTGTATTGGTGTCGGGTGGTATTCCGATGAAGGAATTAATCTCGTCATGGAACGGGATTACGGAACTGATGGGAAGCTTAAAGAGGTTCGATCGAAAACCGAAGTCAAGAGAAGGTGGTCTGAACCACCTGCATTCTAAGCCCTATTAGGTGTACATGAAATTAAGTTGCGGAAACAAACTAAATTTTGTCTTGGTCCAACAAAGAGCGTTGTTGATCGGTCTAGAATAGGGCTGACGTGTTACTATTACATACATAATCATATATGAAACATTACCAAAGACATATCCCTAGTGATATGAAATGACATGTACGTTAGTAATTTTTTAAAACTGTATATTATTAGCAGGTTGATTTTAATATCTTCATGTTTTCTGGTTAACCTTAGAAACATGTCACATAAATTGATTTTAATATCTTGATCATGTTTTATGCTTAACCTTAGAAAATGTCGTAGACAAAATTGATTTTAGTATCTTCAGGTTTTAAGCATGTAGGCCACCATATCCAGGCCCGCATGGAAAGTAGCCACTGGGGGTATTGTGCGACAGGAGGTTCCCAACTAAATTAAAGGGAAAATTCTATAGAGTTGTAGTTAGGCTTGTTATGTTGTATGAGACAGAATGTTGGGCCATCAAGAAGACACAAGCACGCAAGATGAAAATAGCAGAAATGAGAATGCTCAGGTGGATGTGTGGCTACATAAGGCTAGACCGAATAAGAAATGGACTTGTTAGGGAAAAGCTAGAGTTGGCTAGTATCTCAGACAAGATAAAGGAGGGGAGATTGAGATAGTTTGGGCATGTGAGGAGAAGGCAGAAGACAGCGCCAGTTAGAGTAGTGGAAATGTTCACTGTCGAGGGGAGGAGTAGAGGTAGAACCAAGCTGACTTGGGATGAGCGTATTAGGCAGGATTTGATAGAGTTGCACCTCTCTGGGGTCATGGTCCAGGATAGGAGTTTGTGAAGACGTAGAATTAAGGTTAAGGATTTCTAGGGATTGTACATATTTTAGCTAGACTTGATATGTGTTGTGATTTTGCTTGCATATATGCTACGTATCATGTTATATCTGTCTCTTTGTCTGCTATGTTACTTTTAAGCACTTACTTGAGAGGTAGCCGAATTTTTATATATATTGGTAGCTTGATTCTTATATATATTTAGTTTTATTATTCTAGAGTCGGGGGTTTCTCTGGAAGCAGCATTTCTATCCCTAGGGATGAGGTAAGACTTGCCTACATCTCACACTTCATAGACCCTACCAATAGTTTTACTATTCGTGATAATTACTGGGTACGGTTGTTTGTTTTAAGCATGTCACAAAAAGAAATATGGCAGTTGAATGAATAATAATGAGAGCATACACCATCCGTTTTCTAGGGGGGGGGGGGGGGGGGGGGGGGTGGATCTGCATAATGTTTACAGGTGAATCTTACAAACATCTAGACAAAGACATGTTCGGATCATAGTATGTGTGTACTTGAAAGATAACCGTTTGGACTATTGGTATGTAGTTGGAGACTTATTATTATAACTCATCATCACTTTACACATATGTATCTGATCTATATCTTCCTTGTTCATCTCTACACAACTCCAAATCATAATAATAATAATCACTAAAATGTCAGACAACATACCATTCGATGTTCAAGTTGAAGTCATGAAACGGCTTCCTGTGAAGTCGTTGCTTCAGTACCGAACAGTCTCTAAACCATGGAAGTCTGTCATCGACAGCCCACGTTTCATTACTCATTATAGGGGCCCACAACATGTACTTGCATCCTGTTGGGATGAATCACTTGCAAGTCCAAAGAAAAAGTACGTTTCTGTTGTTGATGATCACACTTTCCCTCACCACAAACTTTCCCTCACTCTTCCTGAATGTGTTCAGATGCTCGATTGCCCTAACATTATCGGCACTTCTCACGGCTTGTTTTGTTTGCATGGTGATCGCCGATTGGGTGAGGGCGGGACTGCCATTGTTTGGAATCCTTCCATTAGAAAAGCGGTTGTTGTTGACGTGCCACATAGACATAGTATGATAGGTGGAACCATCATTTTAGGTATAAAGGTTTTAGGTTTTGGGGTTTGTCGTGAGACTACTGACCCTAAGATCGTAATGATAAATACAATGAGCATTCCTTGCCGAGTTGAGGTTTTTACGTTAAGCACGGGGGCTTGGAGAAGTCCATACAGCAACAACAACAATCTCCCTTGTATATCAATTCGATTTGATTATAAGGATATGTTAAATGTGGATGGAGTTTTTTATTGGCTTGCTACTGATAGTATTACTACGGACCATGAACCTAGGCGTTATTATTTGATTGTTTCTTTTGATGTGTCAAGTGAAGAACTTGGAAAAGTAAACCTCCCAGATAGTTTAGCAAGTTTAGCAATTAGATTAGCATCACACCCATATGATGAGAATTTGTCGATTTATGAGATGAGGGGGTCTCTTGTTGTGCTTGAACACTGTCGAGAGGGCAATGGTCGATTTTTCAGTGTATGGATGATGGAGGAAGGTGTTCCAAAATCGTTTACCAAGATATTGACCTTTCGCTCTCCCACACTAAATTTACTAGCATTCTATGTAACGGGATTCAGGATGACATGTGAACTTATAATGGAAATTTTTACAGAAGTTGAAGATGGATCACTTGTGGTGTATGAACTCTACTCAAATTCCATCACTAAAATTGGGTTTAATGGAATGGGTATACCACACTATGTGTATTCCTACCTGGAAACGCTACTTCTACTTTGAGCAACGCATTTTTACAAAGTGGAGAGCTTGGGACAAGCGGCTTTTGAATCATACAAGCAAGGTATGCATATTTTCTTATTTCTTCTTGTTTATTATATGCAGATTGATTTTTTTTTTTTTATTTTATTAAACTAGGTGAAGAGTTTGACTTCAACTATATATTCTAGTTTTATACTTTTATATATAGATATAAGATGTAAAAAAGCAAATAATGCTATAATAGCTATACAAATAAAGGTTGAAATATGGTTGTTCGGGTCGCGTCAAACACTGGTTCAGGTGAAAATGAATATACCTATAATTAAAGTCAAAATGCTTTGAAATAATTCTATTTGAACCTAGATGATGGCCCATATAAATGTGCTTATTTAGAGTGGTAGATTTTATAAGAATATAACATTAAGAGGTGTTTTGAGCCCTCCTAAAGGATGATGTCAATACTTTATATAATAATTTTATTTTATTTGATAATAACTACTTCCTTGCAATAGGTAATGTTTCTGCAACACCATTAAAAAGACTATCTGTTGATGAATGTGATTGTCTGCATAATGTATTTACGATTATCTATTTCGTTTGAGGTAACTGTGAAGGAAGTAGAAGTGGAAGATCAAACACAAGTTCACGAGTTAGAAATTTGTCGTTTTTATGTGGTATTTAGACATTTGAAATCTAATGTCAATTGGGGTTTTGTTAATTTTTGAACCCTTATGTAGTTTCTTAAGACGTTTGCAAGTTCTTACAAAAGTTATTTTCATGGATTGTATTTGAGACGCCAAAACCCAGATTTGGTATGATTTCTCTTCTTCTAGTCATTTTCTTGTTTCGATGAATCTGATCATGGGGTTCCGACAAATATAAAAATCTAATCATGAATGATTAATTCAGACTTTTGAGGATAATCGAAATCACTGTGAGTTGTGATTTATAGTTCTTTGTAATATTGATATACGCATGTAGTTTTTCTTGAGATTTGCTTGATTTATGAACAGTTTGAGTTTTGCGGGGCTTGTTTGACTTATCTTTTTTCATTTGATGTTTTTATGCCCGTTTTGATGCAAATCTGTTTTTGGCTGGTACCCACTTTTACCTGAACCAAACATAATGGTTTAATAAATCGGCCGGCCTTGACCCATTTGGCAACCCACCTGTTTGGCAGATCTAGATGTGCATGATCTCAGGTGATGCTCTGTTGACCGTCATTGATATTTACCATTTGACTTTATTCTCAATCCTAGCATGCTTTTATGTTGACCTGGACCATTCCTGTACACAACAATACCAAACTGTTGCCATCTAAGAACCACTTGACATCAGTTGATCAACAATTAAATCAGTTGACTCAGTTTTGACTCTTATTTTCATCACACTACCCACCAGTTGACTTTTTAATCTAAAGCCGTCTTTTTTATCGGATACCCGGATTCAAACCTATGACAACATTTGCGCACATCGTATAAGGTTGAATGGAATTCACCCTGATTGAGCTCGGAGAAAAGGGTGATGAGCTTGCACCAAATTGCTCCACCTGGACATGAGCACAGGAAAGACGCCCCTCTTGACAGGAGCCGCAACTTTCTTCTCCTTATGCCCACTCCGACGACCTGCCTAATAGTATTTAGATAATAAAAATTAAAAAAAAAACATAAGTTTAATTTCTTTAGCAAAATAAATTAATTGAATCAGATTGCAGAGACTTAAAAAAAATATATATATATATATTTGTATTATATGTTTAAACAAAACAAATAATGTTAATATTCTACAAAATTCTTGTTTTACACTATTGTAGTATAAAAATTCAATGCATATCACAATAACATAATCCAGAAAATCAATAGCGATAAACTGTGTAAGGAAACTCAATGTGCTCTCACTGTTACGCCTTGGCTTGCCGATTTGAGAGTTAAATGGGTCTAGTTTACAGCAAAGGACTCTGGGACTCCACGTAATCCGCTTGAGCATATTAGGGGATCTGAGCATTACAGGATTGTCGTAACGGTGGGAGCACATGGAGTGTTCTTACACAGTCTAGAAATTGATGTTAGAGAGGCAATAAACTCAGAAAAGACGCATATAATCAGGTCACTAAGATCATCAATAGCGACAAAACAATATCGTTTCAAGTGATATGAAAACCGATTGGACAAAACTGCTTCTTGATATCAAAATCTCGCAACTGGTCACTAAGATCATCAATAGACTTCTAAAAAAGCGAAAAACAAGATATCAAAATCTCGCAACAGAAAAGTGGTTTGAACTAACACAAAATAAAAGGATTCTAATCAAATAAGCTAAATCCCATGTCCTCGTCTTCACTCTCTTCCTTCTTCTCCTCCTGAGTACATTATATGAAAACCATGTTAAATTGATACAGAAATGACAAACAATTTGACAAAAAAATAAATAAATAATGAAATTCACCTTCTTCTCTTCTGCAGCTGGAGCGGCAGCAGCTGCACCACCAGCAGCAGGCGCAGCAACAGCGGCTGGAGCACCACCACCGCCGCCACCAGCACCAACATTGACGATAAGATCTTCAATGTTTTTCTTCTCTGCAAGTTTACCAAACAAACTTGGCCAGTACGATTCACATTCAACGTTGGCTGCCTTCAAAATGGTGGCAATCTTCTCAGCCTGCAAGTAACAATTCACATCATCACAATGTCATAACCATATATTCGCATGTTCATTCACAAACCACAAGATCAAGCTTTAAATACTTTCACGTAGAACCAACCTAATAACCAACAAACGTTTTAACATAATCAAGTTCATTCAAACATCCATACAAATGGTTCAATTCTTGACCATAAATAGTCCAGAACACCGCATCAATCAATACAAATACACGAAAAAAAAATCTCTTATGTCTGTGCAAATAACACGAGATCAAGTTTCTGACTGATTTCATCCGATCTACGGATTTCAAGTCAAATTCAGCCTAATAACCAACAAATTAATTATGCGATTGATTCATTTGGTAAAAACATAAAGTCCAGACTCCAGAAAACCACATCAATCAACACAAAATTAAACATACACAAATGAAGTGTGACATGTTCATGGACACAACACAAGATCAGGTTTCCCACTGACTTCATCCGAAACGTAGATTTCTAGTCAAAATCAGCCTCATAACCAACAAATGCTTTAATTTAGGCAAATTCATTCAAACCATTTATACAATTCATTCAATTCAAGATCAATAATCACTATCAAAGTCAGCCTAATAACTTACAAATGTGTTATTTAAGCAAATTCATTCAATGTACTAATCCAATTGTTTCATTTCTAGACCGAACATCAGTCCAGAACAGCACATCAATCAATACAAATATACAAAAAATCTCTCATGTTCATTACATAAAATAACACAAATCAAGTTTCAAATAGATTTTATCTGATCCATCAATTTCAAGTCAAAATTAGCCTAATAACCAATAAATGATTTAATTTAAGCAAGTTCATTTAAACTACTTCTACAATTGATACATTTCTAGATTAAAAAACATTACAAAACACAACATCAACCAATACAAATACATAAAAAAACCTATCACGTTCATGAACATAACACAAAATCAAGTTTCAAACATCCATCAATTCCAAATCAAAATCAACCTAATAACCTACAAATATGTTGATTTAAGCTATTCAATCATTTCTAAATCAAATATCAGTCCACATTACCACATCAATCAATATAATTACACAAAATATTATAACTGTAAATAAACTTAACGGTTAAAAAAAACTACTAACAGTGATAGCGATGCCATCGTCAGACAGAATCAAACAAGCGTATGTGGAAGCAAGCTCTCCGATCGACATTTTCCTCTGACAAACATAATCAAAATCATTAATAATAATAATAATAATTAATTAATTAACATGCAAATAAAAAATGTTAACGAAAATAACATAGACGTAATAATTCAACCAGATTAATAAAATTTGATTAAAAAATATATACAATAAAGGAAGAACAATTATACCTGAATAAAATATCTTCTTCACAATGTAGAAAGCAAGCAAGAACTCTGCCGCCTGTAGTGTAAATGTAAATGAAGGAACAAACCCTAGGGCTGGCTTTTATTCAGATATTGGACCGGGCTTTTAGGCCAGATTATTTGAGGTACTGGGCTTTAAACGGCCCAAAGTGTTTTTTTTTTTTTTTTTTTTTGGAACTAAAACTTCATTAAAACACAAAGACGGAACTCAAAACAAGAACCGCCCCACAAGCCAGATTACAAAATGTACATCGGGTACTTTACCCATTCATTCCACTCAACATCAAATCGACTCGATCTATACTTAAGCCATAAGAAGGACAAAGACCTAACACTCGCCACCACCTCCATCACTTTAGGAGAAGTGCCTTGAAATATCTTTTTATTTCGTTCTTTCCATAAACACCAACACGTTACCATGACGATCCCGCTGATAATTTTCTTCCCCCACGCAGATAATTGAATCGTTTTTAACCAGGATAACACTTCCGTAATCGAGTAAAAACCAATCGGGTGCAATTTACACCAAGCCCATATATTGCTCCAAACACCATAAGAGAAGCCACAGGTAACGAATAAATGCGAAACCGATTCCTCCTCGACGTTACATAAGGCGCAAACCGTATCCTGTACCTGGATATTTCTCTTCACCAAAGCCAAACGGGTCGCCACTCTGTCCATTTCCACTCGCCACAGCAGGATATTCACTTTTAATGGGACCCAGCGAACCCAATTCATCTGCTGACTCTGCTGCACCTGCTGATCCAGGTCTTCCTGCTGCAGACTTTCCTTAACAGCCGCAACTGAGCAAGGTTTATCCCTTTTCAGCCCCCAAAACCAATTATCCTTAGACTCAGTCAGATGTATTTGCGAGAGAACCCACTGCAAATCTTGAACTTCAGACACCGCTTCCACCGAGAATGCATTAATTACCCAGCTATCGTCCAGCACTAACCTTCCTTCAACCTTTTTCACCCTGTCTGCCACTGTCGCATTCTTATTCTTGTCTCCAGCAAACAAGTTTGGCCACCTATTCATCATAATAGTATCTCCAAACCAAGCATCTTTCCAGAAATTCACGCGCTTCCCATCCCCCAACCTGCAAGACAACAAATCTGTAACCGGTTTATCATTAATCCGCATTCTATCTAACCAGCTGGCGATCGCTTTCCAACATCCAGGAAACGCTTTGTTGTATGGCAAAAACGCCCATTTATTTCTACCCCCATGGATACTTAAAACCACCCTTCTCCACAATACATTATTCTCGCTTTTGAAGCGCCAAGCCCATTTAACCAGGAGGGACGAGTTCACATCTGCCATCTTAGCAATCCCCAGCCCTCCCATTCTTTTTGGCCGAGTAACTCTATCCCAAGCCACCCAATACACCCCACGACCTTCCTTACCCGCTGACCATAAGAACTTTCGCATCATCCTTTCTATCTCTTCTGTGACCGCCACCGGGGCTTTATAAATAGAAAAGTAATAAACAGGTAAGCTAGCCAAGACCGACTTGATTAACGTAAGCCGGCCACCTATAGATAGGATTTTAGCCTTCCAGGATAACAATCTCGATCTAATCGCCTCCAAGACAGGCTCCCAATGCACGAGGCGATTCATGTTCGCACCCACTTTAATGCCTAAATATTGAAAGGGTAGTCTACCAGCTTTACATCCCAAAAGCGCTGCCATATTCTCCACTTCGTCTTCAGAAACACCCACCCCGAATAGTTGGGATTTATGGATATTAATCTTCAGACCAGAGCACAGGAAGAAAACCCGCAGAAGACGATTGGTATTTATTATATTTTCAGTACTCCACATTCCCATGAGAAGGGCATCATCGGCATATAACATATGAGAAATAGTCACGTCTTCCTCTTTCAACTTTAAACCCGTCAGCTCCCCTATAATACACGCCTTAGTAACCAAAAACTCCAAAACCTCCATTACAATCAAGAATAAAAAAGGAGATAAAGGGTCCCCTTGTCTAAGCCCCTTGTGACACTGAAAAGTAAAGGTAGGCGATCCATTTACTATAACCGCCGACCTTGCCGATTCAAGGATTCCTTTCACCCATAGGCACCATCTTGGAGGGAAACCCATTTTGACCCATAATCATTAACAAGAAATCCCACGACACATTATCATATGCCTTTTCAAAGTCAATCTTCATAAAAAACGCCTTCTTCTTGCTCTTCTTGATCCAACCAATAAGTTCGTTAAGAACAAGAGGGCCATCCAATATATATCTATCCTTTAAAAAAGCCGATTGAGTGTTAGAGATGACATCCCCCATAACCTCTTTAATTCTAGTCGCAATAACCTTGGATATAACCTTACTCACAACCCCCACCAAATTTATAGGCCTATAGTCTTTCAGCCCCACTGGCGTTTTGTTCTTCGCCACCAGAGTTATATAAGACAAACTACACTCTTTACTAATAACCCCCGTCTCATGAAACTCTTCGAACATTCTGAAAAAATCCTCCTCAAGCGCCTGCCAAAAATGTTTAATAAAAGTAAAATTAAAACCATCCGGGCCTGGCGCTTTCTCTCCCCCACAGTCAAAAACCGCCTTCTTGATTTCATCCTTCGAAAAAGGAGCGACCAGACTCACTTTCTTCTCAGCAGGGACCTGCTTCAAACTGTCACATACAAGCATTGGTCTTTTATCCCTTGTCTTTCCAAATAAGTTCCTGAAAAAACAAAAAACTTCTTTTTTAACCAAAGCTGGTTTGTTAACCCACGCCCCATTGACCAACAATCCCGGAATACCATTAGACGACTTCCTCCCATTAATACATCTATGGAAGTAAGCCGAATTATCGTCCCCTAACGAAGCCCATTTCACCCTAGACTTCTGGTGTAAGTCCTTATTTTTAAGAATAGAAGCCCTCTCAACCTCTTTCTTACCCTCCTCCCAAATCCACAATTCATCCTCCTCGAGATCCCGATCCTCCATCGCCATCTCAAGCCGAACTAACTCTTCTTTTATCGAATCCAACTCTTCATTTTCTTTCAACGACATCATTTTCCACCACTCTTTAACCGCCACCTTAACTGCCTCTAATTTTTTAAAGAGACGAAGATCAGCAGGACCCTCGGCCAAACTATAATTTAGAGCATCTAGCACAATTTTTTCACACCCATCCCTATCCAACCACGAATTAAACCACTTGAACGGTTTAGGGCCAAAGTTGGAATTAACCACAGTGAGCAATAACGGACAATGATCAGACCATTCCCTAGGTAGCGCTCTTAAACATGCATCCGGCCACCTGTTAAAAAAATCCTGACACACTAACACCCGATCAATCTTACTCATTTTCATAACCTGCCCCACACTAGCCAAATAAGTAAATCTATTACCCCTCATGTTGTACTCCTGGAGACTAACATTATTAATAAACGAATTAAACTCTAAAGCCGCCCCTTTATTAAATTTCGAGTTTTTTCTTTCTTCAGACCATCTCACCGAGTTAAAGTCACCCAAGAGAATCCACATACCCGACCCTCCTTGAATTAAGCTCCTAAGACGATCCCATAATAACCTTTTTTCTCCCACTTTCTGAGGTGCATAAATGTTAACAACATTTAACACAGACCCATCCTCAACCAGACTACCAGTAGTCACAATGAAATTTTTTTCGACCACCGAGCTAAACTTACAAAATTTTTTCGGATCCCACATACTTATTAACCCCCCAGACTTACCAGCCGCATTAACAAATTCAGACCCAACCAACCGATTACCCCCGACCGAAGAAAAATCAAAATTAGAGCTATCACCCAGTAAGGATTCTTGGATTACCAAGAAATCAACCTTATTGTTATACACCAACCCCTTAATACTTGAAACTTTTTCCACTGACCCCACCCCTCTAGAATTAATAGACAGGAAATTCATTTAAAACCTGGTTGTAATCCTTCTCCTACAATAGCATCTGAGACGAGTTGTTCAAAGCCTCTCAAACGAGCTCCCAACTTTTCCCCAAAATTCACTGTTGCATTGACTTCTTTCTCCACTGAATTATACATAGCATCGCTCCCAGGAGAGGACAAAACAGTATTCTCAACAGCAGGGATCCCCGTCTCACCCTCCTTTAAAATCGGAACCTGCTCATTCTCCTGTTCTTCTAGTAAAACTCGAAAGGAATTGTTATCCTCAAGCTGGACCTGGCCTCTACTCTTAACCACATTAACATCACGGCCCAAAATAAGTGGTTCCAGATTAAACGGATCACTATCCTCTTGGTCTACTTGTTTGGGCTCCTTGTTGGGCCTCTCATTACTACTAGAATAATTGCCCAAAGCGTCTCGGTCCACCATAGACTTCTCAACAAATTTTTTTCTTTTATTATTTTTGTCTCCTAGTGCATGATCACCACATCCCTGATTAATAGTCTTCTCATTTATGTCACCTCCAATCATATCCTCGTCCACGGCATTTTTTTCCAAGAGATCCGGAGTTACCAAATTCTCGTCATTTAATGTGTTACCAAGATTAGCACCCGAAAAAACCTCTCCTGCCTTATTCCTTAACTCCGGCGAACTGGTTTTAACAACCTCCGGTGAGGCGGTGTTGGCTTCCGTCGAAGAATTCCGGCCATATTCACCGTCCTGTGAAACCTCACATCTGTCACAAACATCTAAAAAATCAGACAACCATTCTTTATGCTCTTCCATGATCCAAACTTTAAAAGTCTTTCCTCGCCATTTCAGAAATAGTTCCTCGTTCACGAAACCCCTCTGACGAATAAGAACTCCGATATAATGAAACGACGAATCCACCTCAGTTCTTCCCAGGAATGTTTGTTTAACAACCGCCCCGAAGAAACTCCCAATGCTATGAAGGACCCGGTCTTCCAGAATACAAAGTGGTATACCCACCACCCTTAACCAAGCAATCCTTTCTGTCGGAACCTCCTGTCCTTCCCATATCGCAGCGTAAACGAATTGCTCCGGTCTACCAAAGATCTCATCTCTAGCCATGACAGCGTGTTCCTTAGTCTTAAAAGAAATCAGAACGTAAAAACCACCCAGACAACGCACTTCGCCCTCCGATAAACCCATCTCCTTTAAGATACTTCTTATCTTACCAAGGACATCCAGAGACGCCACTTTCACCAGGATGGCTTTACCATACAGTTCTCCGAACCCAGCTACGTCATCATCTATAATCACCGATCTACCATTGGCCGCACCCGAGAAAGCTTCTCTGAAAGACATTCCGTTTCCCATACCACCGTACCTTTCTCCCTGAACCGGATTAGCCCTGAAAGAATTTTCCTGAGGAGCTCTTTTCACAGACTCTCTATCATTGTTAACCTTACGAGTGTTGATCTCCCCCTCCTCCAATACAAACCTAGCAACATTACACTTTAACTTATACTCACCCATCCGAATAGAAGATAACTGCTTCTCCATATCCCTGCGATCTTTTACGTCTAACATGGAAATAAACCCGAATCTCTTCCCCCACTTATCCCTTTTACGAGCAAAGTATATGTTGAAAATATTACCGAAAACCCTAACCTCTTTCGCCAAATCTGAACCGCTGCATCCATCCGGAATGTTTGAGACGTAAAACTTTGTTATCCTTGCCTGAATATCAACCGGAATAGTGTTCCGGTGACTGCCCATGAGAATAGGGTTAGAGAGCGTTTTTTGGAGGCAAGCCGTAAGGTTATCTGGGACGGCCCAAAGTGTTTTGATCAGGCCCATTTAGTTTTATTTTTATTTATACTTTTATTAAAAACCAAGTATACGTAAAGCCGCGGGTAGAGATGAACAAAAAAAGAGGTTCCTGAAACCTAAACCGAAACTGGTTAGGTGAAATCGGTACTAAAAAAATCCCAAATCAAAAATTGGGATAGAATTGACGCTTAAATCGACCAAATGAAGTGGAACTGAAACATGTACATAGACCGGAACCGAACCGCCGAAACCGGTAACGCTAAAAACCAGTTGAAACCAGAAGAAAACTAGAAATGGTTTAGGAAAGAGTAGCACTGGCCATAAACATAAGTAAAATTATGTGTTCTTTGTATTGATTTTCAATTTTCTTGTTGCAGAAAAAAAAAATCTAAAAGTTAAAAAACGTTAAATTTTATATAGTTTATATGATTTTAAAAGATGTGTCATTCCGAAACAGAAACCGAACCGAATCTGGGTGAAAGAAGCAATTAGAAGTTGACCAAAACGAGACGGAATCAAACCGGTTTGTGGAAAAAAAACCGATACGTTCACCTCTAGTCACGGGTCATGGACAACTAGACACATTTTTATTGAACGATTGGATTTTCACCCATAGGATTTGAACCTCTCACCACTTGAAAAGACAAAACATTATCCAACATGTTGATACCATTAAGCCAAAGTCGCTTTGGTACTATTAAATTACATGACATAAAAAACTAAAACATAAAAACAAAAGTAAGTAAATAAAACTGAAAGAAACTTGGATAGATTGGATGGATGGTTTCAGCCACGGGTTGCACCACTTGCCGTTCAAATAAAAAAAACTTGGATAGATTGGATGGATGGTTTCATCACACGTGGCCTTGCGTTGGTTAATCAGCATGGCATGTTGCGGGATTATTAGGGATGAGCTCGGTACCAAACCGTATCAAACCGATCCTATTACTGAAAATACCGATACCGATTTTTGCTAAAATTTGGTACCAATGCCGATCTTCACCAAAACTTGATACCGAAAAATGAACCGGTATCGGTATTTTCGGTATTGAGATCGGTTTGGTATCGATATTTTCGATATTTGATACCTTAATAAGCATATGATCATGTAATCCAAACCTATATTACCAATATACCCCCTTATGGACTTTGTAAGGGTCGGCATCGAAAGGACTATATCGTCTCCAATAGTAATTACATGTAGTCAAAAGACACGTTCATGTGTGATTCAGTGATTGTATGTATTTTTACTCATGTGCTTGACTTTGTTCACATCAATGCAAGCTAAGAATCATTTAGTATATGAAGAACTACATGTATCCAATGGGGATGTACGGTGTGTTTTCGAGGTTTCATTTAAGGAAGGAAAATAAATGATTTGGAAGGATGTAAAGAAAAAATCGTTGCCACAATTTTTTTATAGAGAGAAAGGGAGGGAAATGGAAGGAAAATTTTGATAAATTTCCTTCATTTCTATCCTTCCAAATTGAAGAGATTTGGAAAGAAATGGTTTTTAAACATAAAACATTTACTTTCTTTTAATTTTATTCAAACTCGGGAACACGATTGTTAATTAAATCTTTCTTCTCCAAACCTTTTCTTTTCTCTCCTTAATTCTATTTCTTTTCTTTTCCTTTGCTTATTAAGCTCGGGAACACAACGGTGAGCCGATAAGGCAATCTTAGGGAAGGCAGAGGCCCAATTGGCCATTCCTTAGCATAGGCTTATATATTTTTCTTAAGTACTTGGCCTAAATTTAAAGTGTCCATAACCCAACAACCATGTGCTTAACAGTTCCTCAAAAACCCATCGTTGATCTACCATTCTGCTTATGTGGGCTGTCATCTACATAGCCCAACCTTTAGAGAGCTGCTTTCAAGAAATGTCGAAACGATTTAGGTCCCGGGCCACTAAAAATAAATTGGGTCTATAGAATTTAGACCCATCATCATAAATAAAAAAACCATACCACGACAATGAATTTTGATCGTTGTATTTATTGGCCTTCGAGCGAATTTTGGTCGCATGTAACCGTCGAGTCCTTGACCTGACTTAATCACAATCGCCCAAAATGTATAGCCGTATAGGTCTCTCTCTCTCTACATATATACACACACACAAAACATTAAAAACTGCATGCCCTCAGGAAAATCGGCCTGGGGCTGTCGCCCTGTTACCGACACCTAACCTCATGACCGTAACGCTTAACCAAAAAAACCCATGCATCCTTGAGTCGTGATCCCATGTTTTTATATTTGTGATTGTCTCTTTGTTTTCTAGGTTTTTTTTATTTTTTTATTTATATTGCCTTAAATTTTATTTATTTATTTATTTATGTTGTGTTCTTTGTTTGACTTAAAATTTTATACTACCTCCAACGATATATATCGTGTGGAAGCAGTACGGTTTCGGGCGGAAGCCACCCCACCGCTCCAGCGTGGACTCGCTTTAGACAACATAGTCTGGACGAGTGGGGTAGGGCCCGTCATTGCACCAGACTATTGTGGCACAATGATCTTTGTCGTGCTCTGAGAAAGAAAGTCACCTTCCAAAAAAGAAAAATTACTCTGTCCTTATTTGAGAATTTTTGCACGTTTAATGTCATTTTCACAAGCTGATATTATCCTTTTTCTGTTAAGTGTGTTTTAAATCATCAAATTAACCTTTGCTTCCTAGCACACACTTTTTTATTCATAGAATATATGTGACCGGTTCCTAGTTATGTTTATCTCAAAAAGAAGAAAGGTCACTACATCAAGGAATGTTACTCAAGCGTAGTCAGGAAAACGATTGGGGAACGGAGATGGAAAAAGGCTTTAACAGAAACATAACAGAACCAAATGAGATGACAACGTTGGATCAATGCTTGAACTTAATAGATAACGTAGGTCTTATCAGACGTTACAGATAAATGGCGTTGGGTGTTCGATACTCAACAAGTATACTTTGTGGCATATTTTAACGAAAAGATGTCAATAGTCACTAATGAGGAAAGCTTTCGATTTGAATAGCATAATTGAGCCCCAAAGAAAATTAATATTCATGTATGGAGAGCGGAGATGGACAGAATCCACAGCCGATCCCACGGCTGTTGTTCTTTCCAAAAGAGGTGTTGAAATAAGGTCGGTTATGCACAAACTGTTCGGTAATGTACCAGAAATCGCGGAAATCTATTCGTTCAATGTGAGGTGGCAAACGCAATTTGGCCGGTAACATCACAATGGTGTACTAGTCACCAAATGCGATTCACAAATCACAATCATACCCATGCCTTTTACACGTTATGTGATGGCACTCTATCCAATAAACACAACATATGGGTTATCTACTAACATGCCTGTACTAGTCACTAAATGAGATTCACAAATCACAATCATATCCATCTATTCTCACATTATATAGAGATAAATGGAACACAAATATTATATTATATTATATTATATTATACAAAATATATATCAAATTTATGTATCATATGTGATATGAAAAAACTGAATTTCTGATACAAACTTTGCTTGCCTGTACAGGGAACTATAATAGTCTTCTTCTTCTTCTTCTCCCCAAACAAAAATAACATAAAAATTCCCCACATTTATATCTACATTTTATAATATCCCAAAACCACCTTCAAAAATTCAAATCTTTAATCCCTCCCTCTTGCCATCAATTCCATACATAGGGTCATACATTACAAAATCAATTTTAATTTCAGAATTATGAGAACCGCATAAACACATGTACCTGTCACTAGATCTCTTTTCTCTCGCCCGCTATATCTAGCAGGCACTATGTACACGTGCTTATGCAATTCTCATTGTTTATTTTATATTACTAAAATTGGTTTTGTATTGAGCACGCCTTATGTAGATATATGTATGATTCTATGAATTATAATCAAAACTTTTCTTTTGAAACAGTAAAAGGGCTATTTGACGGCATATGATTTGTTGCAAACAACCTCAAGTGCCTCCATTATCAAACCTGAAAAGCTTGTCATTGCTTGAAAGACTCCGGGCAAACCCGTTTGGATGTTGTTTAAGGTCATAGCTCTTGTTACCTCAACTGCCTTTGAATGCCTGACCATTTCATCCTCAACTCGTCTCTGACATGCTACGAGTTCGGCCTTTTTTTCAGAAAGCGGGTCCCGTGCGTCCAAACCGTGCCCGTTGTCCTGCTCGCTGCCCGGGAGCCCGAGCCCGACCATGGAGTAAGAATGGTAGTATTTCTTCTCTATGCTTCTTAAAGAAGACATTTTTTTCTCTAGCTCTTTTGATGCTGATTCGGTGCGTTTTTTCACTTTCCTTTCTTCTGCTTGTTTTAAAGAAATCGAGTGGACAACGTTTATGAAGCTTTTAATGGCTTCAGATGCCACTGTGTCAGGTATACGATCAAGGGCTAGTTTCCATTCATCAAAAACTAAGTAAACATCCGACGCTTGTGAACCATTGATGTTTGCTTCATCAGTGTTGGTGGGAAGAAGACTGAGTTTAAACCATCCATGGAGAGATTTGATGAAATCTCTTTGAAATTTTATAAGGCGACAGAAACTGGTGTGCCATGCAGACACCGCTGCTTCAAGATCACGAGTGGCTTGGCGGTGGAGGTCAGAAGTTGACTCGCCTTTAGTTGACTGGTTGACTAGACCCCGGACTTGTTGAACAACATGGTTTTGGACTTCATGGCATTGGTTCATAGATCTCCACATGTACATAAACCTGCATAAACATCATATTAACATACAATATACTAAATCCTTCTATCAAAAAATCAGATCATTATCGTAATTATACTTCAGGATAGGATTCCTGCTGCAAGTATTGGGTATGTTACCTCCAGCCTAGCAGCAGGGACCATTGTCCTGAATTTATTTGTAAAACAATGTTCTAATGTTTGGACAAAAGCACAATCCAACCCAACTAGGGTTATGAACCGTTACCCCACCAGCCTGATGCACGACCCGTCCATATTGCCACCTCCAGTATAGTAATCAAGTAAGAAAAATGAAGTACAGGTATATGCTTTATAAATTAGATGATGAGTTTGAATCCCTTTAACTGATGCGTCGGTTTCAGAGTTTATAAAGAAGCAATCATAATGACCATACGGGTTTGGACCACGGACCCACCGCACTTTATTCTGGTCCATAATAGTTCATACACTTGACCTCAACATAAATGTGCCAATAATATATTACACACACAGACACCTCATAAATAAGTAATTGGTTGCACCACCACGCGTCACAATCCTGCGAGCCCAATATCTTTTTTCCGCTTCTCTTATTTAACCCCTTCATATCTACTTCTTAATTTAAAAAGGTTAATTATAAAAAGTCAATCATATCTTATCTCAAAATATCGTTTTATAATTCCTAAATCTTCATTGCAAACTATTCAATATTTCTTTTACTCGGCATGTGTAATACACAGGTTTCTAACCTTGTGTGTGCGTGTGGAGAAATTACTTACCCATGACAAAGTTCAATAAGCTGTGGAACAAGCTCGGCATCTCGTAGCCCAACAATGGCGGTAGAGGTGGTTGAGGCTGCCTGAGATGTAACGACTATTAGCGACTGCAGTTTCTTTATAGACGCTTTTGTTTTGTTCAATTTACTTTCATCTTCCCCTTTGTACTCCTGGCTCTGCAGTGTAGATAACTTCTTCTCGTGTGCGATTTTAACTCCTTCTCTTGCCTAAACAATTTAGTTAAATTCAACATATACGTAAGACTGTAAGTTTAACTCGGGGATTTTCTAAAAAGACAAAAACAAATAAAATGTTGCAGCTTATATGGAAATCCCATAACAACGATAATGAATAATGACATCATTTAAACTTTCAAGTTCATGGTTTAATACAAGGGAAAACCACAAGTATAACCTAGTTGACCAATCATTTTTAACAAAATTGTCATTGACTTATTTCTTTTCAAATTAGAATTTTGAATGTTACAAAGATTACAACCAATGAAAGCATGCCACAGTCACACATCTCAAAAAATGCAATATTCAGCCTATAGACGCATATCTTTCCCATTTTTTGCACCACACAATGTACCTGTGCGCTCATTTTTGTGCCAAAAAATGTACTTTCGAGTTTCAACATAAGGCGCAAAATCACATTACGCCATGTGTCATGATAGGGGTAGGGCGGCATGTCTTGCCGCCACAAAAGAAACACCACGTGTCGTGTAGCAATTGGTTTACCTTAAAAGAGAAAATTCAAATGATAATTATAAATTTTTTCTCAATGGCTATTTTGTTTAAAAAGGGTAGTCAAGTTAGCAATTTTCTTGATTTTCACTTGATACAGACTCTTCAAACATAAGAACAAGATAAAAGGGTATTTCATTCTAGCAGTTAACATAATGGTTTCCTACCAGTCATGTAAAACCAAAGAGTTCTGTCTTTTAGTCTACTGACAGACATACATAGCCCCACTGGCCTTCTATTCCAACTTTATGACAGCCAAAGATTGCTCCAGGCTGTCATGCTTGATCAGACTCCTAACTACTACTACTACTACTACTACTTACAGGGGTAGTTTGGTCATTCCACAACAGCCTTTTTTTCTCTCTTTAATCTCTATCCAACCTTGCTTTACATAGACAATATCTAGTCTATTTTCATTTTCACATTGACAAAACATTTCAGGATAGTTGGCATGGCCCACAAACTGTCATAAAAAACGAAGTACTGTTTATTACTTACCGGCGGTAATTTGGTCATTATCTAACAACTTATATTCTTATGGCCTTAACATAGGCATAGCACATAGTGGCACTAAAACCTTCTATGGCACAGTGCCACAGTGTCATACTTAATACTGCATTAAGACTAACAAAGGGCAGTTTAGTCATTTCACAGCATAATCTGGATAAAAAACAAGAATCTTTTTCCTATTTTCATATGATATCCTTTATCAAACCGATCCATACGAGGCAACCTCTCTACATGGGGCTCTTCTATCAAACGATATAACCTATAAAAGTTATCCCTGAAAGGAAAGCGATCGATCATAGTTGTCAAAGGCGTAAAGCGCACTCAAGGCGCTTTAGTACCGCCTGTGGCCTAGGCGAGAAGCGCAAAAAAGCACGGGCCTGGGGAAAAAAATCGCGCAAATAAAAAAAAGGGGGAATAGGGTTAGGGGTTATTTATATAGGTTACGTAGCGATAGCGATGAAATAGCGAGCGCTATTTCATGTTTAGCAATACACTAGAAGAACTTTTTAGAAATGTTTTATATGAATATTTAACCAAAAAAATAAAAAAAAATACTAAAGATAGAAAAAACTCGCTATTTCCTCGCTATTTGTCGCTATCAACCATATAGCGACACATGAGCGCTAGCGGGCGCTATGGTCGCTATTAACAACTATGGATTTATCTATAAAAGTTGGTAAGTGGATATTACTAGTTTTGAAAAATCGGCTATAATATGGTAAAGAGATAAAACTTTCAAAAAAAAAAAATTATTGCTTTATTTATCTAGGAGAGAAAAGCGGCCTAGGGTCGCTTCTAGGAATTTCATCGCCTAGGCGCCCTAGGCGAGCGCTTTTGACAACTATGCGATCGATATAATGCTTAACGAGACAATAGACCAATATAATTGACCGTTAGTCAACACTTTAAGTCACGAAGTCACACACAATCAAACTATACATCACAAATTGTAGGGGACAATTACTTTTGGTCATCCTAAAACAAAGTAAAGTTATGAAATATAACTCTTTAAAGACACCTTTTTCTACAACAAAATGGATAGAACTGTTGCAATGCAGTGATTTCACCAATGGAACCCACAATGGTGAAAAGAAAAGATGGTCAAGATCTATGAGTTCCTATAGACCAGGGTCATTTTTGTCATTCTACACCCCCACCCCACCCCACCCCACTAACCATTATCATCATCAAAAGGCTACTTTTTTCCACCATTACACACCTTTTTTCAACATCTTGTTTGAAAATGTTGGAGAAAAAAAGATGCTCCAGAAAAAGAAAAGAAAAAAAATCAATTTCTTAATCATGTCAAAATAATCTTCTGTGTCAAAATAGCACCTGTGTTTATCACTTATCAGTTGTACCGTTCAAACGAGCGATGAAAATAGGGAGCGGTTATAGGTTATAGGTTAACAGTGATTATATTTACCTTTACTTCTTGGTATAGCTTCATCTCCCAAGCCAAGAGCCGCTCCAGAGTCGAACATAGACTCTTGGACCCGGCCGGTTCACCAATTGAACCAGGTTCAAACCGGTACTTAACTGCCAATGGCGGCTTCGATGTCCAACTTGAGCTCAAATTACTCAACATCCCACTTGAATGATACACCGTTTCTGCAATTATATTTAAAGAATGTATAACAAATCATACCCAACTTTAAAAACTAGATTAAAACCATCGGTGGTAATAAAGTATCCTATTATATGTACACCACCCCTAATTACCCCCAAATATCATACGGACCGTATAAACGATGAAAAGGGTCATACGGGTCATATAGCATTTGTGTAACACATCATACGGCCCATATGATTTGTGAGTACACCGACTCAATGATACGACCCACATAAACATTATATCCTGTATGATGAGTCGGTAAAACACCTCATACGACCCTGTATAACCCTTTTTTTGCACATGTGCGGTTAGTATGTCAGTGGTATGTGACTGTGTGGTTAGTATAACAAGTGTAAATTTGGTAATCCTTACTTTTCAACTGTCGAAAACTCCGATCAAGCTGAGCTCGACCAGTTTCCAGCATCTCAGACACTTGTTCACCCGCATCAGCCGCCTTATCAAAATACTCCTTAATAGAAGCAACAATTTCCGTTAAATCCCTATGCCTAATCACCATCCTCATATCCGAATTATCATCATGCTGACCAATCTTCCAGCTCCCAGACGACGACTCAGCCTTAAAAGACCTCTCAGACTTACTCTTCTCCGATCCCCTCATCGCATCAAACTTCGATTTGGGAACAGAAAACACCGAAGGCGGTCTAGCCACCGACTCATTATGCACAGACGATCCGAAATTCGACTGACTCTCTATTTCAGATCTAGAATCCCTATCCATTTCCTCATCATCATCATCATCAGTAGTTGAACTAGTTGTACTGTAATGATCCCATTCACTACACTGCACCTCTTCTCTCTCCTCTATTTCCTCTCTCTCATCCTCTGTTTCCAGATGGTGACTGCTGTACTCATCATCATCATCTTCAGTGTGTTCTTTCTCATGTGGTACCTGTTCCTGTTGTTGTTTATGTGCTTCAACTTTCTGATGATTCATCGAATAAACCGAACGCTTATTCGAATAAACCGATCGCTTATTCGAATAAACCGACGATTTATCGTCTTCCGATTCGAAATTCGGTTGACGACGATTGAAATATTCCGAATCAGGAGGTGACGGAGGGTAGAAATTCTCCCAGTTCCACACGGATGATGCTTGTGATGGTGTTGATGCGTAATTAGCTTGAGCATTGTAAGTATAATTATAATTATAATTATCTGAATTATTATTATTATTATTATTGTTATTGTTATTATTATTATTATTATTATAAGTGTAGTGTGATTTGGAAGGACAATATGATGCTTTACTTGATTCTGATTCTGATAAAATATGAGGCAGTTTTATTGTAGGCTTTGGTTTTGGTTTAGCCTTATGTTTATGTTTACTTAATTTTTCATTGTTAACCGAGGCGGTCCTACGAAACGGGACCGTCTCGGTAACAATCTTAGGGAGTTCAGCGCCTGTGACCGATTGAGATCGGGACACAGGCGCTGACTTTCTGGTAACCGACGCCGTGGGCGTCGCCATATTTGGTGGCGCGGACGGCGTCGGTGGTGTTTGGTATGGATGAAATGAGGGGGGTTTGATGGAGGTAGAAGTGGAGGAGGAGGGACGGGTAGGAAGGAGGACGGCGGGGGTTTGGTCGGCGACGGCGAGGGGTTCGCCGGCGGCGAAGGTGGAGAGGGCGGATCCGGTGAGTTTAAGGGAGCGGCAGTAGTCGGAGTGGGCGGCGGCGAGGTGGTGACGGGCGTAGACGGCGTCTTTCATAAGACGACGTCGTTCCTTGCAACGTCTGACGGAGTCTTCGTTGCCTAGCTTTGACGCCGTACATCCCATGACGGCGTTATGACGGTGACGGAATGGGTTTTTTCAGGTGAACTGGCGCCTGATTTTTGTTTTAGAAAGAGAGAGTGGTGGCAGAGTGATAAGTGTGTCTGTGTGGGTGTGTTTAACTAACAAAAAGGGAAATTTATTTATTTATTTATTTGTTTGTTTTTTTTGTATTAAAAAAAGGCTAAAATAAAAGTGAAATTAATAATTTATTTCTGGACTTTAGTATATATCTTCATCAAAAACAACTTTTTATTAAATAAGTTAAATCATATTAAATCACAAGATTTGATACATAACCACTTTTTCTTAAATATAAATTATTTTTAGACCTTGATAAATCTTTAAGATTCTAACTTTTTTGTAATATAAAGTGGCTTTAAAACGAATTTATGATGTCTTGTGATATTATTGAGATATAGAGGTAGAAAATTGTAGGAAATGGATATTAACAAATGTAACATACAAATATACCCTATAAGCAAACCTAATTTCATTATTAAAATCTGTAGATCACATGAGACATGATTAAATATGACTTTGTGAGGTACACTTGTAAATTAAAAATTATAAGTATGCGTGTTTATTGTGTATATTTAATTGTTTATGGGTTAGTATTTATATCTTATTAATTTTTATCTTTATGAGATACAAAATCACTAGAAAATAGCATGTATGCAATTTATATGAGATTTGTTAGGTATGTCATTGAGAGCATTCACAACCAATCTACCAAATCCTCTCCATCAAATTACACTAAAAATCACTACTCAACCTCTAAATCTTATCTCTCCTAATTAAAATAATAATACTTTTTCATACTTTTATCATTATATTTTCTCTCTCCTCACTCACAACCACTTCCAAAAATATTAAAATATTTTTAGGGGTGAACAGTAACTTTTCATATTTAGGGGTAAAAGTGTTTCCACCAAATATTCTCTATATCCTCCACTCACAACCACTTACACTCACCCCATATAATTTGGTGGACACACTCACATAAATTTGGTTCCCGGGTTATGAATGCTCTGAAAGTACAATTTTTTTAAGTAACTGCTCATCTTTATTCACGTGGTTTGTTGAAAATTGTCACTTCCATCTAAAAAAAGTCCTTGGCGTTTTCGTCCTTGACATTTTCTAGATATACCAAATTCATCAATTTGTTAACCCAGTTAAATATGTCTATTAAAAGAATGGTAAATTGGTCATTCTATATAGTTATTTAATGTTTTGTGGGTAATCAATTTTAAAGATGGATTAAAGAGTTGTTGTTTAAATGATGTGAAAAAAAATATATCATTGGAATTAATTTTTGACAATCTGTGAAATTGAAACGAATTTATGGTTAATTTTTTTAATATAGATAGATATAGAGGTACATCTTATTATATATATATATACAAATGGTAAGTTTTCGTCTGAGAGGTAAACACTGTTTCGCTCGATACAACCTTTCAAAGCTCAGTTTCGTCATCCCCTACGTCGACTGACGTCACGTACAACTCTTTAATGCGAACCAAACCGCTTCTCTTTCTCTCTCTTCGTTCTCTCTCTCTAGAAAATATGGGAGCGGGTGTAGACGTACCGGTCGCCGTCGCTGTAGGCTTCAGTCTTCGCCGTCGCGGGTGTGTGGTGAGCAGCTACGTCTACAGCGACGGCGACCGGCGACAAATGCTTGCTTCATCCTGCATGGACCGTTTCCGGATAGATCTGTTAGACTGAAGCCTGATCTCGACTCATAAAGTTTTTGCTGGAGTACCCGGAGTGGTGATGGTGGTGGCTACGGTTTTTTGGAGAGCGGGGAGGAGCGGTGGTGGTGTTACCGGATTATAGAGAGAAAGAGAGAGTTGGAGTCAACAGAGATAGGTGGATTTCTGGAGAAAAAAAGGGACGACATTGTCGCCGGAAGGATGAGACGCGCCACCGTCTGTGGCGGCGCTACTCCGGGAGTTCAGTCGTTGAGGGTTGCCGGAACCCCTTGGGCCTCTCTTTCTCTCCGTCTGTTATCTGTCTCTCTTTCTAGAATGGTGTGTCACTATTGTGTAAGAAATGAAAGGTTGAAGTGGTTTTGGGACTTTATGAATTTATGAATGGGTTATAAAACCATCAAACGGTTTTATAAAACCAGGTTGTTGACACTACACATCGAACGTAGATATCAAGAGGCTGTAATATATAATTTATTATTACTTCTAGATGATGGCTTAGCATTTATGTACGAATTGCTTTTTGAGTTTTTGTCAACTAACAAACAATTTGATTAGTTACTACCCATTTGTGTTCATACCCATTTGTGTTCATATTATAATTTTAACTAGGAGGATTCCCCGCGCTTAGCCGCGGAAAACTCAACATGGCACTCTCGTAGACTCGGCATGATAACTAATCTAATTCAGTCCATGGGTCATGAGAAGGCAACGCCAAAGCCTGCGCTTCGTAAGAGGCAACATTTTGTTTCGCGTGATGTACTGGTGATTCGGTCGGTATCATTTTGGTTCGCTACACATACAAAATTCGATAGGTATACTCTAAATTTCTAGAATTCCACGTTTAGGTGTATTGTTGCAGCAATATGAGCGTGAGTGGTTGAAGAACTGTGAGAGCAAACACCCAATGGGATTTGTTATAGTTATAATGTTATAGTGCAACAATTTGAGTGTTTGAAAGATCTATGAAAAACTAAGACCTACATTAATTCTCAGAAGTGTCATGCTTTAATTTCTGAATCACTTGAAATGAAAAGGCAACTGTGGAACCAATGTGAATATGGAATATGAATTATATAAACTAATTTCGAAGTCATAAAAATTAAAAGTAGGAAAGCTGAAATATAATATCAAATGTTAATTTACAATCCATTTGCGTTATTCAAATGCTTAGATACCTCTTTACAACCCATTTGAGAAATGATGTTTCTAAACACTTCGATCACCGACTATGAGTAAAGCATAAAAAATCATCTTTTTCTTGACTCCACATTTTTCTGTGCTGAATAGTAAATACATGTAATAGCAGAAACAGGTCTTGGTTCATATGATCCTTCAGCCAACTATAAGCATACATGCATAGTTAGAAAATTGTAGAAAGGTGTTCTTAAGTTCAAAAGCTTGTGTAAATGCGATTTAACTATTCATTTACCGAATGATTAGGCTTACCAGAGGTAATCGACAGTAAATGAATAGTTAGATTACCTACTCCGTGTAGTAGGATGTAATCGACACACGTTTAAAACATGACTTTAAATTAGGAGTAAATAAATAGTTTAAAACATGACTTGAAATTAACAGTAGCATGTAATCGACACATGTTCCTTATTTCTGCAATCAAATTTCAATTGCACACTTCAATAAATAGTCAAGCAACGAAACGTCAATAGTCTTGAAGCTAATACATGTGTAGTTGTACCTTGGTATATGATCCAGGATTCTAGGTTCACGATGTGAGTTGGGCTTGCTTTCGTATATGGTCGCAGGAAAAGTCGTTCATCATTATATTCCGTGTATAAGCAGAAAAAAAGATCCAACTCAGCCCTTTGGCAGTGGGAGTAGTTTTGTCGAGTATATTGATTTACATCCAAGAGGAAACATATTTATGAAGTTCAGTGTTTGAACTTATTGTTGTACCATGGATAGTGCACTTTAATTGTAATAAAACTATATGCTTTTTATGAAGTTTAAAGTATATTGTACACTGAGGTAACAATCACGCAGACACACACCCACAAAACACAAATACTTCAATGATTCAATAAGAAAACAAATAAATTAGATTAACACCGAAGAGAATATTCACCTGATTGTAGCGGTTACGGCATGGGAGGTTGGAAGAGGATATGCGAAGGACCTATTCATATAGCTTCTAAACCCTAAAAACAAAATAAGGAACATAAGATATAGACATTCATCAGTAAGCACAAACATCAATTTATTTAAAGGGATACAGCAAGCATTAAAATCGAACATACCGCAAGCGCTAAATCAAACACCTGGTGTGCAAAAGTTGAAGGGCTCAAGCGTTTCACGTGACAGGGGAAAAGACCACCGCCGCCTTCTGCGTTGTCAGCCGTCGCGCTCCGCCGCTGGTCCACCGTGGCCACCACCTCTAGAGAATTTAAGAGAGAAAAAACCCAGCGACATTAGGGAGGGAGAGTGAGAGAGGTTAAGTGAACCTACCATATCATGTCTAACACTTATTCTGTTATGGTGGAAGAAAAGTATCCCTCATTTCGACGTTCCACCACCGATCAACCTGTTCGAATCAACACCGTCATCACCGCTACTTGTATCATGTTACTCGTCGGTTCCAATCATCAAGTCGCCATTGCTCGAGGAGCAAGCACTCACCGTCGGTCTAGCCACCACCTCGTTTTTCATAACTATTGTTAGAACCCTAATTCTTAGATGAGAGATGATTGTATAGAGAGAGATATGTTGGAATACTTACAGTAAAATGGAGACGATCAGATTCTGCAAAAGAAACAAACAAAAAGAAATAAACGGATTAACAGAACCGGGCTTGTGTTTGACACAATTCCCTTAAACAGATTCGTCGTCTGTTCCCAGGGTACACCGGTTCAACAGTGACGGTGCACTGCGGACTATCCCACTTGCCTGAAAAGAAACCGGAAGTGAACTGATTCTGAAAACTGGGACTGCAGCAATCGACCAGGCGTTAGAGTATTTGTTTGTGTTGTGTGAGTTGTGTGTATCTTGTTCTGCACATATGGTCTGTTCTATATACTTGAACAACCAAGTCAAAAACTGATGAAGCATTAAACGTGAATTAATCACGAGAATTAATCACCATAATTATGCTATTAATCGCTGATAATAACCAGGATTTGAAACTGTTGGAAGCTGAAGGCCAAGAGTTTTTTCTAGAAGAGTAAGTTACATTGTGCAAAAAATTAAAACAGATATCAAAAACCAGTGTCGCGCGGACCCGGGTTTTTCGAGCTGCATTCGTGTCCGCAGATGCGGGCATCGCGTTGATTCAAGAATTTTTCCAGCCCGAACCCATTTTTTGCACCCCCCCTGCGCGCGGGTAGGAGCTAGAGGATAATGTAACTTTAACAATTTAAATCTCCCTCTCAAGCTTCTCCTTATAAAGCCTTCCAATTTCCATCTCCCCACCAATGTGGGACACAACTAACTCACATTCACTACTTCTTATAAACTCCAACAATCCCCCACATGAATGGGAGTTATTCTCAGAAACAATCTCATTCCGATTAAGTTTCAACAGTTGAGTTTTGCATACGATAGGTAGGTGTGACCCTTTGAACCTTCGCTTATGAAACGCACTTAGCCCACTGGCTCTGAGTAGAACGCGATGTCTTTGAACTCGTCTGCCGTTTGTGTGGACGACAATACGCTTCACACAAGACTCTCCCTGACAACGTCAAGTCCTCATAGTTGTGTCCGTTATGGTCATGGACACGTGCCTGGTTCTGCGAGAGCTCTTAAGTATTGTGCCCCAACAATACCCTTCGAAGCGACCCCACTTCTCTCTCACATAGGTGATTTACTGGGACTGGTTACCTCAGTCAAATCATTAAAAGCCATAAGCTTAACCTCAACCTTGTCACTTTTAGGAATGGGCTAGGAAGCTTATTTTATTTATAGTAAGCTCCCTTTTTAAAACGTGGGTTTTTTTTAACTCTCCCCCACAGTGACCTTCGCCAGTTCATACAATTAGGTTGTCCTATTGAACTCAGATCTTGGGATCTCCAGTCAGCTGAGTTAGGTTTCCTTCGCATAAACCTAGCCTTTCATGGGCTTTAGCCCCATTCCTATTGACGACTTCTGAACTAACTCTCTGCTTAAGCCTTTTGTTAGCGGATCCGCGATGTTATCCTTTGACTTCACGTAGTCAACAGTGATAACTCCTGTAGAGATTAGTTGTCGTACCGTATTATGTCTACGTCTTATATGCCTGTTTTTACCGTTATACATTGTGCTACGAGCTCTGCCAATTGCCGATTGGCTATCACAATGTATACATATGGCCGATGCCGGCTTCGGCCACCTTGGTATATCCTCAACAAATTGACGTAGCCATTCTGCCTCTTCACTTGCTTTATCTAAAGCGATGAATTCTGATTCCATCGTGGATCTAGCAATTACAGTTTGCTTAGATGATTTCCACGATATCGCTGCACCACCAAGCGTGAATACATACCCACTTGTTGCTCTGGAATCATTCGTGTCAGATATCCAATTTGCATCACAGTAACCTTCAATAACTGCTGGATATCTATTATAATGCAGCCCGTACTCTCGTGTGTATCTCAAGTACCGAAGCACCCGTGTCATGCAACCCCAATGAGTTAAACTTGGGTTGCTCGTGTATCTACTTAGCTTGCTTACAGCATATGCTAAGTATGGTCTGGTACAACTCATCAGATACATCAAGCTGCCAATAATTCTTGAGTACTCTAATTGGTTAACAGGCTCACCTCGATTTTTAGCTAGATGTTGACTCGTGTCAATGGGAGTTCTAGCTACATTAGAGTCATTTGCATTGAACTTCTCAAGAATTTTGTCCACATAGTGAGACTGACTTATCACAAGTCCATTCTGGGTTCGTGTGATTTGTACTCCCAAAATCACATCCGCCAATCCCATATCTTTCATGTCAAACCTTGCTCTCAGGATGTCCTTCGTAGATTTTATCATTTTCTCATTACTACCAGCAATGAGCATGTCATCCACATACAAACACAAGATGACGTATCCATCTGGTGTGTCTTTCATATACACACACTTGTCACATTCATTGATCTTGAACCCAGAATCAAGCATCACATGATCAAACTTTTGATGCCATTGTTTTGGAGCTTGTTTCAAACCATACAAGGATTTTACAAGCTTGCATACTTTCTTTTCTTGTCCCTTGGCTATGAAGCCCTCGGGTTGTTCCATGTAAATCTCTTCCTCTAGATTTCCATTCAAGAAAGCCGTTTTCACATCCATTTGGTGAACTTCCAAATTTCTAATGGCTGCAATCGCAAGAACCATCCTAATGGATGTTATTCGCGTAACAGGCGAATATGTGTCAAAATAATCCAAGCCTTCTCGCTGTTTATATCCTTTGATCACCAATCTTGCCTTGTATTTATCAATGGTGCCATCAGGCTTCATCTTTTTCTTGAATATCCATCGATATCCTAGTGGTTTGCATCCCGCAGGAAGATCCACTAATTCCCAGGTGTGGTTTTGTAAAACAGAATCTATTTCACATTTTATGGCCTCCTTCCACTGAGGTCCATCTGAGGAATTTACCGCTTGTTGGTAAGTTTGCGGTTCCTCCTCGACCACATAGGTGAGGAAATCTGGACCAAAGGATTTTTCAGTCCTTTGTCTTTTACTCCTTCGGATTTCACCTTCATCAGTTTGAGGTTCATCATTTGCAACCTCTTCTCTTGAAGTCCTTTCCCCAATTGGGTTTGATGGGCCTGGTTCATCATATAGAACATTCTCATCAAATGGGTTTGGTGAACCCAGTTTAGGCCTTTCCAAGCATGGAAATATGTGTTCGAACCAAGAAGCATCCTTAGACTCTAATATAGTGTCATTTGACACTCCAGGATTCTTCGAGTCATGCACTAGAAATCGAAGTGGACCACCCAGACGAGTGTATCCAATGAACACACAATCTACAGTTTTGGATCCTATCACAAGACGCTTTGGTGGTGTCACTACCACCTTAGCTAGGCACCCCCACACTCGCAAGTGGTTATATGATGGTTTGACTCCCGTCCATGATTCATACGGTGTTACGTCCTTCTTCTTACGGGGAACTAGATTTAGAATGAAGTTTGCTGATAACAGCGCTTCCCCCCACATGTCCTCGCTCATCCCAGAGCTTATCAACATAGCGTTCATCATTTCTTTCAAAGTTCGGTTTTTCCGTTCTGCCATGCCATTTGATTGTGGAGAATAAGGAGGTGTGAGTTCATGTATGATTCCACTTTTTGCACACACATCAGGAAAAGGTGAAACATACTCACCACCTCTATCACTTCTCACCTTTTTTATCTTTAGGTTAAGTTGATTTTCAACTTCGGCTTTGAACACAACAAATTTGTCAATAGCCTCATCCTTACTCTTAAGTAAGTACACATAGCAAAATCGTGTGCTATCATCAATAAATGTTATGAAATACTTGTTCCCACCTCTAGTAGGAATAGCTTTCAAATCACACAAATCTGTATGGATTAAATCAAGGGGACCCGTGATTCGTTCAATCTTTTTGAATGAAGTACGTGTTTGTTTTGCTTCAACACAAGTTTCACATTTATAGTTTGAGTCGATATCAATTTTTGGTATGCTATTTAATTTAATCAAGTGACGAATAGAATTAAAATTCACATGACCTAGTCTACCATGCCACACATTAGACGACTCAAGCAAGTAAGCAGAACTAGCGTTATTCATTTCATTCATCACGGTTACATTCAACTTGAACATACCATTAAGGGCATAGCCCTTACCAACATACATACCACCTTTGGTCAACACGACCTTATCAGACTCAAAAACCATTTTAAAACCAAACTTGTTCAACTGCCAACCAGACACGAGATTCTTACGAATCTCAGGAACATACAACACATTTGACAAAGTGAGTTCCTTTCCCGAAGTCATCTTCAAGATCACGTTTCCTTCCCCTTTGATTTCTGTAGTTGCAGAATTTCCCATGAAGAGCTTTTCACCAGTGACTTCCTTAAACGTGTTGAAAAAGCTCTTGTCAAAACACACATGCCGGGTTGCCCCAGTATCAACCCACCAATCCTTGGCATCATTACCAACCAGATTTGCTTCAGTCACCATCATTGACAAATCAGAAATCATAGCAACAAGCCTATCAATCATGTTTGCTTGTTGGGCATTTTCTTTCTTGGGAAGCTTGCATTCACTAGCTTTATGCCCCGGTTTGTCACAGTTATAGCAAGTTCCATTGAACTTCTTCTTGCCAACCCCACCTTTAGGTCCAAGGTAGGAGCTCTTCCCATTGGCTTTCTTAAAACCACCCCGTTTGTTTCCTTTGTTACTTTTGTTACCCTTTGATGATTGACCATGTTCAACAACATTAGCTTTAGCGACTTCATGACCAACAGTTTTCTTTTGAGCGACTTTGTTGTCTTCTTCAATACGAAGACGCACAACCAAGTCTTCAATTGTCATTTCCTTTCGCTTATGCTTCAAATAATTCTTGAAATCAATCCAACTTGGTGGCAATTTTTCAATAATAGCCGCCACTTGGAATGTCTCGCTAAGCATCATTCCTTCGGCATGAATATCATGAAGAATCACCTGTAATTCTTGAACTTGACTCATATCAGTTTTTGAGTCAATCATAGCAAAATCCAAGAATTTCGCCACCACAAATTTCTTAGTGCCCGCATCTTCAGTATTGTATTTGCGTTCCAAAGATTCCCATAAATCTTTGGCAGTAGCAGCTTTGCAATACACATTGTAAAGCGAGTCAACCATTCCATTTAGGATATAGTTTCGGCACAAGAAATCAGAATGATTCCAAGCATGAACCGCGCTCACAGTCTGAGCATTCATATCCTCTTCAGCAACTTGAGGAGCGGTTTCAGTTAAGAACCTCGCAAGGTTCAATGTTGTCAAATAGAACAACATCTTTTGCTGCCACCGCAGTCGGTAAAGGCGCCACTAGACCAGTGGTAACAGTAACAGCATGAGAGAACACTGCAGAAACTCCGGTGACAGTGGAGTTCGGGAGAGCAGCAGAAGGCATGGGCTGTGAGTTCTCCATAACTGAAAAGAAACCGGCACTGTAAGAACACGAAATCTGACGGATTAACAGAACCGGGCTTGTGTTTGACACAATTCCCTTAAACAGATTCGTCGTCTGTTCCCAGGGTACACCGGTTCAACAGTGACGGTGCACTGCGGACTATCCCACTTGCCTGAAAAGAAACCGGAAGTGAACTGATTCTGAAAACTAGGACTGCAGCAATCGACCAGGCGTTAGAGTATTTGTTTGTGTTGTGTGAG
Source organism: Ambrosia artemisiifolia (assembly GCA_032199755.1). Taxonomy (NCBI): domain Eukaryota; kingdom Viridiplantae; phylum Streptophyta; class Magnoliopsida; order Asterales; family Asteraceae; genus Ambrosia; species Ambrosia artemisiifolia. Next base: position 63,188,028 of record CM063519.1, read on the forward strand.
TTGTGTGTATCTTGTTCTGCACATATGGTCTGTTCTATATACTTGAACAACCAAGTCAAAAACTGATGAAGCATTAAACGCGAATTAATCACGAGAATTAATCACCATAATTATGCTATTAATCGCTGATAATAACCAGGATTTGAAACTGTTGGAAGCTGAAGGCCAAGAGTTTTTTCTAGAAGAGTAAGTTACATTGTGCAAAAAATTAAAACAGATATCAAAAACCAGTGTCGCGCGGACCCGGGTTTTTCGAGCTGCATTCGTGTCCGCAGATGCGGGCGTCGCGTTGATTCAAGAATTTTTCCAGCCCGAACCCATTTTTTGCACCCCCCCTGCGCGCGGGTAGGAGCTAGAGGATAATGTAACTTTAACAATTTAAATCTCCCTCTCAAGCTTCTCCTTATAAAGCCTTCCAATTTCCATCTCCCCACCAATGTGGGACACAACTAACTCACATTCACTACTTCTTATAAACTCCAACAAGATATGAGCATATGCATATGCAGTGGTGGGGAGACGTGCCAAATGAGGATGCTTGGTGGGTGGAGAAGAATAGCTGGGTAAAAGACATGTGGCTACTAAAAGAAGAGGTGAAAGACATAATCATTTAATAATAAAATAATATAGAATTAAGAAGAGTGGACCGTTGGATCAAAAAGCGACGGTGGATGTCGCCGAACTGTTCATAAGGGTCGACAGCAAATAATTATATATAGAATATACACAACAGTACCGGTTCTTATAAAAACCATAAAAACTGTATAGGATATGTAAACGCTCGATTCAAATAAACGGAATATTTTTCCACTAGCCTAAACGCAGATCCGCGGGTCAACGCCCGCACGTAAAAATATCTAGAGTTTGTCTTTGCACAGGTTCTACTTTGTTTCTATCGGGTCAAATATGAGTATCCGGTTGCCCCCGCCGCTGCAACGCGCGGCGGGTATAAACCTAGTTTGAAATAAACACTCGCATATAAATATATCAAAGATAACATGTTTAAAATATCATTTTTTGGGTTGCATGTGTAATTAAAAAAAACGACTAAATTTGTTCAAATAATTTCAGAATAATTTGATTGTGTAAAAACAAATCAAACTTTTTTTATTTGGTAGGAAAATAGAGTGTCATTGTGTCAAGAGACCCACATTCACAGTAAATGAGTCAATGATGATAATGCTTAAATCAATTTTTAATTTTTATATTAAGACAACTTATCGGCTTATTGTATCATCAAAATACAAATAAACCTATTAGTATTCAGATACTCCTGACGTATGGCTTTTACAAAGTATAAATAATTTAAATTCTAAAAAGTTTGTTTATTTGATTTTTTTTATAAATCTTTTTTTTTCATCCATCAATATGGCACAATTGAAGTCTATAATTTTCTATTCAATAATATAGGGTGATCATTTATATATTTATATTAGAAGAAATTGATTGTAAAAAATACTTGTAGAATACATTTAAGATGTATTATGTTATAAGTACAGGACTCGAAATAAATGTCACCAAAATAGAATAAGTGTACTGTAAAATGCAAATACATGGTCATAATTTCATTCTTATTTATAAGTTAATAAACGTGAATATGGGATTGTAATTATTCATCCACTTTCTCTTTATTCAGTTACTTTTATCAATTAATTTCATAGTGGTTGGGTTCTATAATACAAGGACAAAATATAAAAAAAAACATAACATTCTCATCTCAAACGTCACAGATTGTATACTCGTATATGGATACACTTGAATGAACATACAGACCATAAATGTTGCGGTCTTGTATAAGCCTATATATTAATATGAAATAAATAAATATTAGTAATTTTGATCTATAGTTAAAGGTAACATGTTTAAAATTTCATTTGTGAGTTACTCTGTATTAACATTTTGTTATTAATGTATTAAAACTTAATGATTCGAAGCTTATATAATTTTTAATACGTAAAATAAATTTTGGATATGTTGTGTTCCAATAATTTGATTCTATAGAAAAAATAAATTTTGATCAGCCACTTTTTATTTTTTAGGAAAAATAGATTATCAAGGGCCCCACTATTTCCCAATAATGAACCGATGTTTTTTTGTCTATTTTTGAGCAAATTGGGAAAGTGTCAATTAATTGGTTTTCGTCTGATTTGCAAAATCTATTGATGAATCTGGTACTGGGATTCAGCCTGAGGGTTCTGAACCAACAACAATGATGGTGGTGGTTAGGGGTGAGCGTGAAACGGTTATGACCCTCGCAGGAATCACGAACCTGAATTTCAAACCTTTTAGTTTAAAATGCTCGGTGTTTGGTTCTTTATCCGTAAGGCTATATGGTTTCAGGTAAACCTGTCAAAGAACCGTGAGAACTCCTTGAAACAGACTCAAATTTAATCAACTAAAAATTAGTTTATTTTTTATTGAACTGGAAACAAACGCAAGCATTAAGGTAACTGAATCCTTGTCCAATTATAAGAAGTGTGTTGATTCAGATCTTTAAACTATTAACATAAATAGTCCGTCTAAATATGAAATGACAAAAGTATCTGGACGGGATGATACACATGTGGCTTTTAACATTAGAAACTAACTTGATTAGAACAAAATGATGAAACATGAATAAAAAGATAAATATATTATTTTAGTTAGAAAACATAACCTATACTCCTGTAGTTCAAATACATTTATGTGTGGATCGACCACACGGGTTCTTCAAAAAATTCTCTATAAACATACTTGATGGGATATGGACGTAAACCATATGGAAAGAAGGATAAGCCTATCTATACCCACGAAGGCCCAATTAGCCATTAGGGTCAACAACAAAGAAGTCTGCATGCGCGGGAGCACACACGCGAATAGTGTGCATGCGCGCAGCCAGGACGAGCGTATCGCCGTGCGCGATCGTCACTCCGAGATTACTTACGAGTAAAGCTCGGAGCACGATGATGAGGCAATAGTACGAAAAGACAGTTTTGTACGACCCAATCAGCATTAAGGGACGTGTGACATAAAACGTGGTGCATGTCCCACCAACAAGAAATCGCCAACTAGGAAGATCCCAACATCTCATTCCGGTACCGAAGGAACCAAAGGTGCATGTGACAAGGACATGAGACCAATCAGGGAGCTCCAACGTGATTGACAGCTGTTAACCTACGAGCGCGCCACACGCATAGGGGACAACAAGTACAACGCTCTTGTGCCACAACCAATCAGCTCACATGAGGCCACGTCACCAACGATCTCCACTAACGGTTTACCAACAGACGAGACAATGGTACGATAGAATAAGAGGATCGACCAATCAGGAATAGGCGCACCTATCTCATATGAGCGGACACCACATGTCTGGCCCCATGAAACTACCAATCATAATCCGACAGGCGAAGTAAGCGGATGCAGTATCGTTTCCTCTTTATAATTCTTTATTATGAACTTTGTCTTTTACTAACTACTGGGCCGAAGAGTGGAAATACCCTCTAGCTGGGCCTAGCCCACTACAAGCTAGAGGTTAGTGATGTTGGCCCATGTAAAATCGTATTTAAGAAAGACTTGTTCTCCTTGAATAGGACACCCACTTTTGGCTAACACCGAGTAACCAACAACACACCTTTTCGTATTCATTACGAAGAAGCAATTCTTTGTAGTCTTCTCCTTCCCCCAACACTTTCTATCATTCAGGTCATCACCATTTGGTCTTAAGTGTTTATCGAAGGATTAAGCTTATGGAATTATTGATTTAGCATCCCAAATAATAGGTTAGACTCGTGTTTCTTGAATGAAACTAAATAATAACTTTAAAGCTAATTTACCAATAGATACATATATTTGAAAATTATCTAAACATGTAAAAAAGTACATATCGATGCACTTTGGGAACACCTGTTGTAATACTGAGTTAAGACTAATGGAGTCTTTTGCCATATTTTGTCGTTAGTAACAGCGATGGCATTAGAAGTCAAAACCGGGAGAGATTGACATTATAAGTGAAATACACGAGAGAGATGGCACTATGAATGCAAAAGACTCAGACTAATGTCCATATCATATTTTTACTTACTAGAATGAATAAAATCCACGAGATAAGTGCTCAATACAGGACTACTATCGATGGACGATGCACAATAAGACCGATGTAAACTAACCTTCAACCTTTGTCAACTTTCTAATACCCTCTCAGTTCCAACTAAAAACCATTCCTTTAGACACCGAGCCTAGGTATTGCATAATAAAATCACAAATCTGTAACACACTCTTCATTGATTATTTGATTATTACACCTTCAAATTGCATTCTCAAGAATGTAGCAAGATAAGAAAAAGACGCAAACATAGTTAGCCTTTACACGTTAATTTAGTTATGCATCATTGCATTAAGTTTTTAAACGTTCATCTAGTTATGTAAAACATACTCTTTTGTCTTTTTTGAATATTTTTTATTTATTATAATAATATATTATTAGGTAACGCTTTTCTTACGTAAAAAAAAAGTTTCAAGAAGTAGGTAGTATATATCCACGCACACACTCAAAAATGTTTTCTTCCCTTAACAAATACACAAAGAGATGCCCATAGTTTTTATTTTTTAACAATGTAAATGCCCAAGGGGCATTTTCGTCATTACCAAAATATCAAAAGCTTAGGAACAAAAACAAAAGGCGAAAATGGAAAGTGATAAGAAAACAACGACATTAAAACGACCTCAAGTATGCAAAGTCAATTTTACCCTCTTACAAAGTGGGGCCAACCAAAGAAGTGCCCAATGGGGTGTATTGCAATAAAGGATGGACCCTCCATGTGTGCTCGGCCAAACATCAACCAAAACAAAACAAAACAAAAAGCCTCTTATTTGTTTGCCTTTTTGTTTTCTAGAGTCAGAAATAAACGTACACCAAACACTAAAAAAAATGGTGTCGGGTCGGGTCATCCAAATGGACCAAAATTACAATGATAATATACAATTTAGGATTAAAAAGTGCTTACTATGATGATGATTGATGATATAAGAATCTTTTGATTCGGATAATGTTAAAACTCCAAAAACTTTTTTAGCCTTACCGTTACACAAAAATATGTAAGACATTATTTTTTTACCGTTTTCATCGTAATAAGTTACATATGCCCTGTCCTTTACTGAAACCAAGGTAGTGTAGTTGTGTCAATTTCCGACATGACAACACAGAAACTATAATCAAGTTTTGGGTTGTCATAACTAGCTAGTCTAACCATTTAATAAACTTGTGTTCATGTTGTAATGTGTAATTAAACGAGCCATGTTCCGGTTAATATGTTTAACTCGTTCAATCAAACATGTTGACCATCTGTCCCGTTTAACCCAATGTTTACAACCTAACAACCTGTTTAACACAGTCATAACTTAATAACTATGAGCAAACACGTTTGCACACTTAGATAAATCGGTTGAACCTTAAACGGGTTGTGTCTATGGTACGCGATTTTAAGTGTGTGCAAGTTAAGGTTGTTATTTTTGACACACAAAAAAATATGAGTCGTGTTCGGGTTGAACAATTTAACCAGTCAACCCATCAACTGACACAATTGACACCCCTACTTGTGTTAGGGATTAACAATTCACCCTTCAGCCTGTGCTAGTCATGTGACATACATAATCTAGGGTATTTGCTAAAATGTTGTATTTTGGTTTCAACAATATGGCTTTGGTTTAGTTTTGAATGATATTTGTCTTGTGTTGGATAATCTTATCAACGGTCATGATGACACACAAAATGTAATATGTATTCTTTGGACCGTAACAACATTTCTGTTGAAATTACAAAAGACCAAATTGGTCAGATCATTCTAACTATAGCAATAATAAAGGTGGCCTGGGCGCCCTCAGCAAAGTTGTCGAGCCACACCCAACCCCATTTTGCCATGTTAAAAACACACCCAAAATCATCAAAATATGTGGTTGCTGATCGGTTACTTGTTGCCGAACAGTGAAGTTTTTGAGGGTAGCCGAGGGGGTAGCAGTGGTGTTGCCGGGCGGCAATCTAACCGTTAACTCTCCCTTGCCGTGGAGTGCCCTGACCCCCTAACGATCACATTGTTAAAACTCTAGCCGGAAGAAGCGATCTTATATAGCCAACCCATTTACACTCCAGCCGTGCTTCTAATCTACTTAACTGTCAGGACTCAGCAAATCAAGATATTGTTAAATATACAGTTATTTGACTTTTATAACCGCATATAGCCGGAAGAAGCGATCTTATTTGACTTTTATAAGTCAAACTAATATTTCATATATATGTATATATGGATCCCAGCACAACTTTAGCACCATTTTTTAATCTTTGAAAACTATTTTATGGTTATAATGTGGACACCAACATCTTCTCCAAACCATGTTAAGTGTTAACTATGTACTAAATTTTGAATTTGAATAATCTTTCATTTGAATTTCAGCACGTCTGCATCGAGATTGGCTCACTAAAAGCTTAGAAAGAGGTTTGGCCTAAAATGGAGTTCATTTAGCCAAGCTCGCCTCGTTTGTACCCTTTTGCCATTTCGGCCATTGGATCCAAAATGATAAAAAAATGACAAGAATCTTAAATTGAAAAATTTATAAAAATTAGAAAACTGAAATTACTTTTAACTTTAGAATCGTATAATGTCAAGGCTTTTTGCTTTGAATAGAACCAAAAGATAAAAGATGCCTGAGGATGAATGGGAGTCTCAAACAATCTTTAATGCAGGCATTTTATAGTTTTGTGAGTCATATTACTTGTGGCTTAAGTTTGGAATGTCACTTTTGTTATAAGGTATGTTTTCAAGATGTTTTTGAAGAATCTAAAGTTGTTCTAAAGTCGATTTATCGTCTCCTTTGTATGACCTTGCCAAAAGTAATCTATCTATATAATAATTGAGGTCACTTGGGTTGAATGAAGCCTTTAGAGAGGGTTTGAGGTATCCATATTGAGAAATGGAGCTCCGAATCAATTATATATAAACCATTTTTTTCATTATCTCCTGTCTCCTATGCTTCCTGAGCAAGTTTTCTCTCATCCTCCTTCATTTTCATCTTCTTTTGTTTGTCCAAAACCTATTCAACCCTAGCCTTCAAACCGAAGTTCTATAATCGACATCGGGTAATGTCTTTTCTCTTGCGCCTCATCTTTTCTGCCATCATCATTTATCGATTCTATGATTTGGGATTCAGGGAATCAAAACCCTAAATCAAAAGGGTATTACATAAACCATCTTTTTCAGATCCAATCTTAGTTCACCATTTTCTGACTTCTAACATCTCATCTGCAAGTTGACTAAACAAACGTATCAAACAAGATTTCTTTGATTCATCTGTTTTCTTTGTCTGTTATTATTTACTCAGTGTTTTCTTTATCTTTTAATTGATTTTGTAAACGGTGCATTCGTGTTGTTGTTTTCTAAATCATTGACCGATTATATGCTTTTCCATATGGTTTAAGTTTTCAGATCTGTGGTTGATATTATAATTGTCCGATTATATGTGTTTTTAAATAGTTAATTAATTTTACTAATGTTCAATTTAGTATTTGATTTAAATATCTATGCGATTTAAATATCTATTGCAGTTTTTCTTGATACAGAACTTAGGGTTTTTAAATTTTTTTATAGAATCGACATTGTACTAATTCTAATTTATATTAATGATGCTAATTTTAATGTGTAATACCTATGGGTCGAGGGTTCATCAACATAATCGATAGCTACCCTTGCTAAAGTTGATACAATGAAGCAAAATATGAAATTCGCTAAGCAAAATATGAAATTCGCTAATGAAACACTTCGTTTTTGCTTTAAATTGTTTATTCATTTACTGGTTGAATTTGTTTTGAATGTTGTGGTAGAAATGCTAGATCGCCATTTTCGTGTATTGAATATTTTATGCAAGTGGCAAGATTGTCTATGTTTGTTTCATTGTTTGTTACTGAAATAAAACTGTTTTGTATTTTCCAACCAGAACAGGTGTAAATCAAGCTCTCACATCCAACGCGGTATAAACAGACGATTCCACCATCGAATGGACCTACACAACTTCATCACCATAGTTCGCACTGCTTTTGGTGCTTTCAGTTGGGGTAATTTTATTTTTGAATTAACCAGTTTTCTCAAATTGCGATTATGCGGTTACACGTAAGGGTTTTGCTCTTTGAAGATCTAATTGGAATATTAATATGTCTAACCCATGAATTTTTGATATTTGCTATAGTTGTAGAAGTTGGAATTGATTCATTAATGACTTGCAGGCTTTGCATCTTACTACAATGACAACGACAACAATGGTTTGCATCTGCTTTCTTTTTAGGTACGTTTGACGTGAAAGGGTAAAACAAATGGTACATACACTTCTGTATATAGCCATAATTTCCTTTTCCAGAGGTACACTTTATGTAAATTTTTGTATTTTATAACTCTAAAATTAGAGATTTGATGATTAAATGTTTTTATCCACTCTTCTGCGTTTGTGGTGATGTTACGCGAGATGGTGATGTGATGTTATTCCGGGAGCTTATTTGATCAGGCCATCCTTAAGAACTCTAAGCATATGACTTGCCTAAATCAGCTTCTCCAGGTGATTAAAGAACACTGGTATAGATTGAAATTTTATAGCAATATAAGTATAACATAAACTGTTGTTCTGTGTGTTGCAGGCATGCAGAAAACGTGTTTACTCGGAGGATTTTAAAGATGATGAGACAGAGGAGAAGAAGATGGTTGTTTTCCCTGATGAGTTAGGAAAAGTTTATGAGGTAATTATAAACTTAATTGCACGTTAATCATCTCTAAATGGGGGACTATTGGAAGAAATAGAAGGCTTCTGTGATACTTTGATGGAATCAGAATAAAAAAAATGATTGAATCTGGATATATATACTGGTTTTTGTTATAAATTTTGAAACTAAATTTAACAAAAAAATATGTAGGAATGATGGTTGGATGTCGATCGGCTATGTTTTCAGCGGTTGTACCAGTGCATGAGGTACTAGAGTAGTGATAGAGCTAATGTTTTGTGAAGATTAATAACTGAATCTTTTGATTTAACTTGGCTATAATTATGTATTGTCTCAAATGGGTCAAAATTATGAATTAAAATGGTACATCTATACAGTATTATAATTTATATGAGTCAAAGTCAGTCAAACTCAGCCGGCAACCTATTCGGATCAAAGATGTTCTATAACAAAAGCAGAGTTTTGTGTTGCGCTTATTAATCTTGTGTAAATGTATGAAGGGTTCAAGCATGGAAATTGAGGCGGCTCGTGCATCAGAAAGATTGGCGCTTGGAGCTATTAGTGCACTTCACGGTGGTGGAGTTTTCAGGATGGAAAGAAGGGTCTATAGAATTCGCACCAACATACAAGTATTCGACATTCAATAGCAGAGCAGAAGAAAAACAAAGGACACTAGCATGGTAAGTTTTTGATAGAAATTAATCGGCGCTTCCTTTTCATTCGATAAAAATTCGCTTTACTATTCATTTGACATATATGTTGTTGTACTATGTTACATGTGTGTTCTTTAACATAGGCTGAAAAAATGCTTCATTATCTATTAGTAAAGGTCATACATGACTGTATATGCAACTTTGTAATAGCTGTTCGCAAAGCTTCTGGAAACATAGGTAGCACATCGGTTTGTAGTCGCATGTTTATGTGACTTTGCAGTTCAAGCGGCCACTGCAGTGGCGGAGACGATGGTGTTTGGAGGCATAGTTAGCGGCATCGCAGGCTAGACAAGGTAGAATTCGAACTTACTTTCTAATTCAAAGTTGTATGATTTTAATAGGATCCGCATTACATTTTTCTCAAAAAATTAATTTCATATATACAAATTTGACTGAAGTTTGTCCATAACATCTTCTCTATTTGTATACAAATATGTTTTATAATATCTTAACAATTAGGTCAGCTATAACTTTAATAATAATAATCAAATATATGTTTATAGTATCTTAACAATGAGGTCAGCAATGAAACAAGCGATCCGTATTGTAACAAGATGGCAACATGTGTTAGTTTCGGGTTCTATTTTAACTCAACATGTGGGTGTGATAAAAAAGAATTAGCTTCAAACGGGTCGAAAGTGTTCCATGCATAACATCAGAGTAGGCATTGTTTGGATACGTACTGTTTGTTGGCACAAACCTCCTAATTGTTTGGATACGTACTGTTTGTTGTTACTTTCATCATTCCATTAACACAAATAGTATACCAATAGTATAAGTGCATAACATCAATAATCAACATTCTTTTATTTAAAGGTGTAAAGACTTTAACCTGGTATTTGTTTCCTGAATATTTTGCAGGTCGACATACATATTTTTAGATAGCTTTCATCCCTTTATTGTAATTACCTTTACACAGCTTACCGTTGGTCAATTACTAGGTATAATATTTGTTTGCGTTTACATAACAATATGTTCCTTTTAATTAACGCATTTGTATATTTTTAGAATTTAACAGCTTCTACTTATGTTGTAACACATTATACATTATAACAATTAGCAACTTAACGTTTGACTAACGGCGTTAGATAGCGTTGCCCATTAGGCGTTAGATAACGTTGCCCATTAACGGCTTGGTTAAGAATAACCGCTTAGTGAAAATGATCTTTCTTCAACATTTTTAAATCGTTTTCCTCTTTGATCTATTTGATCAAACTCAGGTTTCCAAATGTAAGTTTCCTTTCCATTCCATTCTGTGTATGTGTTATTGTGTTCCCTTTGTCTTCACTCTTTGATTTTTAGGATAATCGTTCTTTTTACAGTTTTTCTTTCTGGGTATTTTGCTCAAAGATGGGTTTTTTTTTGTGTGTGTGTGGGGTGGGGTGGGACGGGACGCGGGGTCGGTTTATGAGTTTTTGCACATATGGGTCAATTCTAGAGGAAATTGAAAGGCCTAAAAATATCAATTCTTAAAAAACAAGTTTTTGAACGAGAACACACATCAATGCGGTGTATTATATAAAGATATATTTTTAAATAATCATGACCTGTATGCTAAGTGTGTGATATTGATTTGCAGGTTTGCGTTATTGTTGGAGTTTGGCAGTCAACGAGTCAGACAGGGAAAGCAAGATAAGGTAAAACCTACAGGAAAATGCGAGTATTTTACGATTTTTTAGAATAGTAATTCTGTGTGTCTATGTAAAATAAGTTGTGTTATATAACTATGAGGTAACGCTTAGCGAAATACTAATTTCAATATCTCTTATTTGTTGTTTGTTTTTTAAAGGAAACATGTATCAATTTGTTGTTTTGTTTTAGGATTCTCTCTCTCGCTACTCTATGTCTCGATCAATAGTAGGTGTTATCGTCTCTGAAGTTATCAGCCTCAGCCTTATCTGTTGAGTAATGTTTATTTGTTCATAAATTTGATTTGTTTTCTAATACTAGGTTGGTTAGTTTGATAGATTCTTTGATTTTGGGATTGTTATCATGGATTGATTAAACTCAGATTTTCAACTCAAATGGTTGCAAGTTTGAAAAGCGAATTGTTTTTATTAGGATATATGAGAAATTTGAGTGTAGTTCTCATTAAGGTTGGGCATGATGTGTTTCTGAAACCGGGTTTTTTAGCTTTGCCTTGAATCTATTTTTGAACTATCATTACAAATGGTCTTTCTATTGTTGTATGGTTGTGCATTCACTCTAGGATTCATGCTTACTCAAAACTCCAGGATGGGCTTTTTTTTTTGGAAAAAAGTGTGATATTTATGGTGTCATATGTGCAGAATGGATAATGAGCATGGATGTACTTTATTATTTTCATATTCCCTCCTAGGTTTCTAATAAATAGTGCTTCTAAAATATAATTAGCAAGTTGGAAACTAATCATTACATATGCATGTATTATAGTTTTTTTTTTTTTTTTGGAATTGTGTTGTAATGCTCGTGAGTTGTAACTTTGATGCAGGCATGTAATGTTCATGGCTTGTGCTGCATATCTTTATCTGAAATGTAGTACAAGTGACTGTAATCAATTGCCATTGAGCTCAATCTTCCAGCGATCGATCACGGTTGAGAGAACCCTATATTCAAGCTCATGTAATTCACAACTGTATGTATATGAGGTTAATGATACTGTTGTACAAACTTATGTTTCTATTATCTAAAAGTAGCAGCTTTTAGTTTTAGTTTTAGTTCTATTATAAAAAGGAAAATGCTTTTGTTATGTACTCAAATTATTGACTTAATCATATTTAGGGAAATGGAATGCAATTTTAATGGGTTCGAGTATGACGTTAGAATCTGTATTGAATGCTTGATTAATTTATTAATTGTAGACATAATTCTTCAAAAGATCTATTTGAAGTTTCTATGATTTTACAACCCATATCTTGCATCATAAAGTTTAAAAAGATGGATTGGAACCAAAGAGTCTGTTGGTGTTGCACTGTGGATTGCGATGGACGGGCTTGATTTATGCGAAGGAAATTATGTGCCATGAGTTTGTTTCGAAAGACATTTTGGGGCTGCAGATTTGGCGAAATCTATAATAGGTATTTATTCATTCGCTATATCTTCATTGGTTTTTTTAAACCTGTCTAATCCACTAAGACATGTCACATGTGCCACTTGAGTCGGGTATAGTTAGGTTCGGGCTTAATCTAAATTTTTAACTAGGGTAGTTAGTTAGTTCTTAGATTAGTGACTGTTGGCATGGGCGACAACTACCGGCACATCCAACTATTAGTGGTCGATGGTGGTATACAACAGCAACAACCTAGAGAAATGTGTCAGATTTTGTATCCTGATTGTTATTAGGTATAGGTGGCTCTATTTAACCTTTTGATGTATCTTTCTTATTTGCAAGTTATATAGAATATATGTTTTTTTATATTTGTAGGCATGGTTAGAATTTGTTTCCTGGGTTTAATGGCGGTATGCTTAATTGTTGCATTTAATATAATTCAACTTTTTCCTCCTATAATATTGTGTTTTTTTTGCATAGGCATTTGTGTTTATTTGTCATGGATGTTAGTACTGATGAATTATATGTGCTGATGGTATATCACGAGATGTTAACATATACTACTTCCCATATATTAACTTTATTACCATTGACGTTACATTGGTTGACTACTTAGACTAATGGGTATGGGCTCTGGCATTGGAGCATCAAGGCTATGCCGCCCCGAGCTACACCGCCCCCAGGCCCATCATCGGCATGCCCGGCATCCCCATGCCTTCCAAGCCGGGCCAAATTTATTGTTTTTAATATCTTTTTTTATTATTTTTAATAATTCTAACCAATGAGGAGGCCCGTCATCATAGTGCACACCACCCCTTGGAGGCCCATCATGAAGCTGCCTCTCTCCCCACTCCTACGTGGCGCCTACGTGAAGGCCCATCATGAAAATGCCACCCCTCTCCACACCCAATATTCTTATTGAGGCATAAAAATAAAGTTGATTGTAGAAATAAGGAAGTGTGTCGATTACATCCTATTCCTAACTTCAAAGTCATGTTTTAAACTATTTACTTGCTCCTAATTTCAGGTAGTGTTTTAAACGTGTGTCGGTTACTCCTATTCCTATTTATCTATTCTATATAATGTTTTAAACTATTTATTTACTGTCAATTACCTCCGGTCAGTCTAATTAATTAGTAAATATATAGTTAATCACATTGATGCAAGATTTTGAATTTAAGAATACCTTTCTACAAATGTCTAATAACTAATTCCACATGTATGCATGTGGTGTCTTTCTCTTAACAAATACGAACATGTTTCGACTTTGTTGGTGGTAAAAGCGCATCTTCTAATCCAATTTTATCTGTTTATGTTGCCATGCTTCATGGGTGAATCGTTTAGCATGGAGAAACTCAGAGAAAGGTATTGTAGTTGGTTTTAAACTAATGTCTTTTGTGTAGTATATGTATATATATCTTACATTGTTTCTTAATGATTTTGTAATGTTGTTTGCAAATGGATAACATGTGAGTAAATATCCCATAAGCATTTTCTATTTTTATCACTTAATAAACAATGTTGTAATGGTGTAATTTTGTGAGTATATTGATAACTTAAGCATATGTCATATTATATTTAAATTGATTAAATGAATAATGTATTTTAATTTATGAATAATAATGTAGGTAATCCCGTGCATCGCACGGGTACTAACCTAATATTACACTTAAAATCACTTCATTTCTCTTTTATTTTTAATTAAATAATCCTTTTTTTATACTTTATCATTACTTTTTCTCTTCTTCACTCACAACCAATTTAAAAAGTATTAAAAAATTATAGAGGGTGAATAGTTTCATATCAAATATAGAGATGAACAGTAACTTTTCTCTCTCCTCTGCTCACAACCATTTACTACCACATATTAAAATATGGAGATTTCACTTACAAAAAATATGCATAACCTACTGTGAATGCTCTTTACATGTTAAAATGCAGGGCTTTTTAGAGTCGAAAGTCTCACAAAGAGTAGTCTCTACATATGAGGAATAAATGAAATGCTTAATTTGTGGTCATAAAAAGTATATTTGTAGTGTTGGGTACATTTAGTTGACAAGTGGATCCTATTTAAAAAATGGACGTTGATTAAACAAGTCATTTTTAGTACATGTTAAATCAAGTTGGGTTGAGTTTACCTACGATAATTTAAAACAAAAATACTAAAAAAACATGGGTATCTTGAAATTGATCCTTTAAACCTAGCCTTCTCCCCATTTGGATCCACATATCTCTCAATGAAGAACTTAATTTTTTTTCCTTCTTTTGCTGCAAGTAATCAGAATCAAAGACATTTTGTTCTTTTGTATTATGTAACTTTCAACGTATAAAACAACTTTATACTACAATTTTTATAGAATTTTGTTCATTTTACTTGCGAATTTGCCGGGTGTACACCCGGGACTCTAACCTAGTACGTATTAAAAGTGTTCTCATAGTGTTTAATCGTCTTATTTGAAAGATATTATATTATCATCTTTATAAAATAGTTTACTATAATATATGATGTATTAAGTATTTACTAAATCTAAAAAATTGAAATTGTTGGTGGATCAACCCGACCTGTTTGACTCGCGTTGAAACGCCCCATGCCAGGGGGTCTTACATGTTGGATTTACTCATCGACATATAGATTTTTTAAAACCATAATTCAATGTTGACTAGACAAGCCAAATAGGTGGGTTGCATAATGGGTCACGACTGGCTGATTTATAAAAACATTCAACTTGGTCTTTAGCCGAATAAGGTTGTAATTTAGAAATCGGTGCAGCTTGTTGCCCGTTTACCCACCATCCTCATGTAATGTGTTTGTTTTGAAATGAAATCGACTTTAGACTTTAAAAAAAAACATCAAATGGAAAAGTTAAGTCAAACAAGCCAGGCAAAATTCAAATGTTCAGAGAAGGTTGCTAAGATAGCCAACATAACCTGCATTTTAACATAGCAGTAAGCCAGTAACAAACTACCAATGCATATATAAGGAATACATTAGAATACAAAATATTACAATAATAACATTAAGTTTTGCACAGTGATCACACTCTCAAGGAATACATTAGAATACAAAAATATTACAATAATAAGATTAAGTTTTGTATTACAAAAATAATAACTACATAGGACTTCTCGACTGAATCTAATATATATTGTTAATTAATTAACGTATCACCTTTAAATAAAACGTAATGACAAAAAATGATAGGAGATATGTTTGAAATCGGCCCTGTTTCGTATCTGTACGACTTGGTTTATTGGATGAACATAGTTGATTTGTTTGAGTATGCACATCGCTGATGTGCAGGGATGGGAAAACGCTTAATATACATACACTTATAATATTATTCCCATAATACAAATGATACATGTTTGGGGTATTTATACCTGTTGCTACAACAAATATAGGTCCGGAGAGGGTCTGAATGTTCAAAGGTCGTCAAGCTTCTGACCTCGTCTGCTGCTTAAAGGGTTGGACCAGCAGCATAAAAGAACTCGCCAGAAGGGGTAAAAGGGTTAAAGGGTTTCGGTTAACCAAACGCAGGTCGTGGTGTCCCTCTATGTTTTAAAAGGTAGACGAGAGGTTCAAGAGTTTTGATATTATATGATTCTGATTTGGGATCGATCCAAAGTCAGAATGTTGTTGTTATTAGTTTATTGATATGTTAGAAAAGATCAAACATAAGAGTATGATGTTGAAGAAAAGAACTCTTGATCCCAAGTTACAACTAAGAACCATCCACGTAAGCCGATGAAGGCTGAGATCTGCGAGTAACAGAGCGTGATTCCACATGTAGTGGCTGTTGGAGCCAGTTTGGTTGTGGAATCAGCATGGTTGTAGATTTCTAAGAATGCATAGCAGCAGCTCGGAGGCTTCAAGGCTTCAGCCTGCTGCTGCTGAAAATATTATTAGAAATAATAACTCTAGAGAGAGTATTAAGAGAGAGAGATAGAGAGAAGAAGAGTGAGATAGGTCTTTTGTCAAGACCCATCTAAGTTGTATGTGTGGTTTGCCCCTCTATTTATATAGAGTGGGAGATGAGTTAAAACCCTAATGGGCTTTTTTGTTGGGCTTGGGCTTGGCCAATTATATTAACTATTGATTTTGGCAAATTATGCTATTGGGCTTGGTCCAATAGTCACCCTACATCATCAATACCCAAGATACTTGGCGGTTAAATAACTGCCTTTATAACTAACCGACACAACTAAACATAACCGACATAATAATACAGACACACTGTTTCTGTTTTGGCGCCTTTGACTTTCTATTTGACTTTCTAATTATCATTATTTCTTGATTATAATTCTTCTAACAAGATATACTGGATATAGATTAAATATTTGTACCGATGACAAACGATCAAGAAATAGAATTGAGCTAAGATTGTACAGAACTGATCATTTAATAAGGCTAAGATTGTGTACAACAGACCATTGAATAAGGCCTAGATGGCTAGATTAAATTTAATATAAATCCAAAGGAAGTGCATATTCATCCAATTGAATTGCAGTATTGCACCTACAACACAAAAACATTGAACCGGGTAAAAAATGTACATAATGAAGCTCAAAGTGTCCATGCGCACTGAATACAGATTCTTACGATGACATTAGGGGAATAAAAGGAGCGAAAAGTGTCAATAATAAGTCTCAGAAAATGACGAAAAGGAACATGAATGTGTAGTATTGATAAGAGGGTGTTTGAGATTGATTTTTTAAAACAAATTATGCGTTTTGGAAAAGCAGGTGTGGAGCTGCTTTTAGATTATTGCATTTTGGTAGCCTAAAAATCTATTTCAAAACTCAACCCCAAACACTAAAAACTAATTATTTGCGTTTTCAAAACGCAATAATCTAAAAATCCATTTTAAAACGCAATCCAAAACCCACTTACAACGAGATCAGGGGCATCATCTTGCTTGCACATGTCTTTTTCTTATTTTCATCATTGTTTCATTTTTTCAATTCATTGTGTCTTTTTTCTTCAGCTGTTATATTTTTTGGCACTGTATTCTATTTTGTGGCTTATTGTATAATATTTCATGATCTATTGCGTTTTTTTGTATCTTTCTCACCGTTGTTATTTTTGTTACACTGTGTTGAATAACTTGACCCACATATGTTTATTAATTTCTCACATTTTGACTTCCTGGTAGAACTTCAAATAAGTATAGGTGTATGTGTGTATATATACCAATTCGTATCTCACAACACTTTATAGTTTAAAAGTATCAAACAAGTCATTGACCTGCATACAATTTAACAATCAACATACTATAATTATACGGATTCGATATTGTGACAAAAAATAAAATGAGGTCGTATACAACATGGAAATCCATTTCCAACTTAGATCACATACACCTTACTGATCAAATTCAACTTAGATCACATAAATCTTTGATATTTACATTACATACATCTTTGTGATGAAAATCAACTTAGATCACATACAACTTTACGATCAATATAAACTTAGATCACACACAACTATGTGAACAATTATCATATGGATCACATACAATTTTTGTGATCAATTTCAACTTAGATCACACACAACTATGTGATGAATTACCATAGAGATCACATACAACTATGCGAACAATCTCCACTAAGATCACGTTCAATTTTTGTGATTAATTTCAACTTAGATCACACACAACTATGCGATCGGTTTCATTTCAACATCATATATGATATATCTTTAACTTTAAGAAAAAAAATGCTAATACTAACTAAATAAAATTATAATAGGGTATGTGCATTACTCACCTAAGATACATGGATCCTTGATAGCTTGCTTGCTTGACCCGGCTTCTTGACCACCTAATGTCACATAGATGCCAAAGTCAAATTTCCATTTTACTACATAACAAGTTTTTTTCCTGCCGCGCGTTGCGGCGGCGCGCAACAGCACAATGCACTACACACGATTGGTAAAACGCAATGCGTAAAAGACAATTACAAACAAAAAAACGTAAAACATTGCCAGACATGAAGTGAAAAAGACAACGCATTGACATTTGCAAAAGTATGATGTAAAAACACAAAGCTTACAACTTGAGGGAAGTAGATGTAGTAGTCTACGGGTTAAAATTGCAATTTTAAAAATTTGACGGGTGCGAAAATGGAGTAATAGTACAAGAGGTAAAAAAAATGCAAAGCTTCAACGTTGAAGCGGTCGTCGAAGAAATAGCGAAAGGGTAAAAGTAGCAAAATGTAAAAGTGCAAGAAGTAAACGCTACTGAGGTGTAAAAAGTTGAGGGAGTGAAGGTGGCATGCCACCGACACTCCCTCTTAATATATAATGTTGAACAGATTAGTGTAAGCATTATGTGACACGTGACCGATACGCAACAAACCTGTTGCAAATATCAAATGAATTATTTCAAACATTAAGTTCTATGTTATCAAAATTTAGATTTTAAATTTATTTCATTATTGTCATCCCATTTTCTAAAAGAAATCCAATAAATTGTATTGTATCTGAAAATGCTATATGGCCTGTTTCATTTTATGATTCACTGGGAATTTCATCAACTAAAACCCAACGTTTTTAACAAAATAAAATCATTACTCATAAATAAATGAAATCACTTTCCTTCAAACACTTCTTTTCTATTTTTGTCCCGTACAACAACACGACCACACACCCTGCAACCAACCACACTACCCCTTCACGACTCCACCTAAATCTGCAACACGTCATCACCATCGCATCTCCTGCGAAAGGAATTAGTGAGCAGCATGGCATCTACGACTTATGGCGTGTGAAGTATATATATTTTTATGAAGATATTTGTTCACACAATTTCTAGTTTTAAAATAGTTTTTACCCTAAATTAAACTACACACACGAAAGGCAAGTGTACCTATCGAAAAGTAATATAATTTAAATGGTAAGAACCGGATATCAATCCGTGGACACGGTTTCTCAATACTAAACTTTTATTACTGTAGAGCCTATTCGAGAGTTGGGTTGAGTTTTCTAAATTAAAGTTACTAAATATTAAATGACACTAAAAATAAACAGATCTAAAAACAATATTAATTAAGAGTCATCTAAACTAAGATTCCACTAATGACATGTAATGTTCCTAGAGTAAGAAATGATGGTAAGACAAAACTCTTTAATAATTAAGTTCCAATCAAGGTCTCTTAATTATATAATACTTTGGAAAATTAAAATGACAAAACACTTTAATCACCTAGAATCATTCTTTGAAGTCCGTTTTGTAATATTTAAGTTAATCTTTAAACACGAGTTATTCATTTGTCAAAATTCCTAACTCGACAACTTAAGGAAAATTAATTTGAACAACAATTTAATCACCTAAAGTTGTTTTTATGTAGATAAATATTTATATTGTTCAAGTGACAAATCTAAGGTTTAAAACTTGTAAGACAACAATTTTGGCCTAAACTACTAGCTTACAATTTTTTATCAACCTTAGAATCTAACACAACACCATTATGATTTTACCAAATCTAAGTGCAAGATTTCACACAAGTTCAAGTTCTTCATCTCAAGTTAGTTAACAATTACCATTCCTAGTTTCATGTTATGAACCTAATTATACTATATACTAATTCACAACAGTCGGCGCAACAGCCGACTGTTGTGAATTCCAATTTTCGCCGCCAAAGTTTTATTCTTCTGGTTTTCGCCACAGTTACTTCGCCCACCATCGCCCGCGTACCGCGGCAGTGGACCTGGTGCTCTCCGCCCTCCGTCTACCTACATCTTTCTCTCGCTTTCTGTTTCTATCTGACGACACCCGCTCGACTCCTTCGGCCGCCTCCACCGCTTCCGCCGTACTCAGTTCCCCATCCGTTGGTGTTTCTTTGGATTGTGTTGTAATCGGTGATGGATGGTGCCGGCGGCGGTGCCTGAAAAGTCTCGCTGGATCATTGCATTGGTGACTGCTCTGTGTTCTTCGTATCGGTTGCTGGCGGCGGTGGTCATCTTTAACGTTGGTCGTCGTTCTGGTTGCAGATCTGTGTAGGGTTTCGGTTGTCGTTGTCATCGGCTGGCTCTACTCTTCGCAGACGGGTTAACCTTCATCAGTATAAGAATCCCCATCCTCCCCTTAACATGTTCACGTCACGCACGCGCCGAAAGGGGAACACGCGCCGCCGCATCCGGTCTCTCTTTCTCCGGTCTCTCTTTAGCGATCTTCTCTCTTTTCGTATTGTATGTGTGTCTTTAAGTGGATGGGCAAATGGTTTTGCGGATATATGGGCTGTCTTTAATGGTTTGGTGTAATAAACCAACCCCTGGTTTCACTAAATGGGACCACCTGCAGTACAATGTAAAAACCAAGGTTCCAACTAGGGGTGCAAACGAGCCGAGCCGAGCTCGAGCCTTGCATTATCGAGCTAGGCTCGTTACAATTTTCAGAAGCTCGAGCTCGAGCTCGAGCTCGATTCGAGCCTTGTATTTTGGGCTCGAGCTCGGCTCGATAGTATAGTTAAAAACTCGAGCTCGGCTCGAAAGCTCGATAAAAATTTATGTGGCACGAGTTTAAACGAGCCTAAGCTCGGCTCGAGCTCGTTTGGACCATAAAAGAGCTCGTTTTGACTATTAAGGACTCGTTTTGAACCATTAATGAACTCGTGTTGGACAATTAAGAAGCCCAAGGCCCAAAGTAATTTAGTTAATGCGTAGGTTGCGATACAATTGGGCTATATAATATTAATTGACATAAATAAGCAAAGCTCGATAAGGCTCGACGAGCCCAATCGAGCCTTACATTCGAGGCTCGAGCTCGAGCTCGATAACCAAATGAGCTTTATTTCAGGCTCGAGCTCGGGCTCGAGCTCGATAAGACTCGGCTCGTTCGAGCTTTTTACCGAACCGATCTCGAGTAGCTCGCGAGCCGCTCGACTCGTTTGCACCCCTAGTTCCAACCTCCATACAAGAAAAAAACCATTATTCCTTTAAATAATTTAATAAAATACAATAACAATAATAATAATAACAATAATAGTTCTTTTAAATGAGTTACGTCAACCATTTAGCGGTATCAACTCGAATTACTTTAAGTTTTCATGTCGTCACCATCGTAACGCGCGACGTGTCAGATATGTTATAACAAGTATCACTATCATATCAAAAAAACAGAAACCGACCGCATTTTCGCTGCGAGTTTGAAATATGTCAGGTCGAATATAATACATTTTCGTTTACCGAATATTCGATCGGTTGTACGCTGTTGCGCCGCGCAGCGGCGGGTATTATAGCTAGTTATTACTAATAAGACTCAATAATGAACATCTACACATGGGTTTTCCAACATTCATGAGCAAACATTCACCAAACTACCAAGGATTATGAACTTTAAACATGTACAAAATTCCAAGAACAATATTAAAAATTCATCATCGAGATTAACATAAACTAAATACCATCATGTCTTACAATTATCACATTACATAATCAAAAGCTTTATCATAGTTTAGATAACTAAAGGTGTTTAGCCCATAAGGCTTACAACAACTACAAACATACTTGCTAAACTACCAAAATTCATAATTAAGATTAAGAAATTCAAACCATAAGCAAGCAAGGTAAGTAGGTAGGTTGGTTGATGTTCCTTGGTACTTCAATGGCCTTCAAAGCTCCTTTGGAAAAGTGAAAATCGGCTGGAGAGAAGTGTGTTCTAACCTCCAAGACCCAACCACCAAAAATGAGCAAAATGAGGTGTTTTTATAGCAATCTGTCAAAAAGCGCGACCACGCTTTCCAAAAGCGCGGCCGTGCTTATGCAGGTACAGTACAATGCTTTCTTTTTTCTCACTTTACGTTATTGTCAATTTTAGTAAATCTCGAAACGGGCTCCGAGGCCAATCACACGACCGCGCTTTTCAAAAGCACGACCGCGCTATGTCTGATTTGGACAAATTTTGAAGAAGCACGACCACGCTTATGAATTGCATGGCCGCGCCATATTTGACTTGGGCAAATTTTGCTCTTGATTTGAAAAGCATGACTACGCTTATGAATTGCGTGGCCACGCTTTTTCTCAGACTTCACCAAAATGTTGCTCAAGCTGCATAACTTCGTTGTTTTCTTCTTGTGCGCTGCTAGGGGCTGTATTTTCACAAAAACAATAACTAAGTATTGAAACCAATGAAAACACAATTGAAAATCAACAAATAGGAGATAAATGTGGGCGAAATTTATGTATAATTTTGCACATATCAACGACCACCATGCAATCGTATCTATGTCGCATATCTACCAACCGATGAGTCAGCTAATTTCTCCGGCAAACCGCCATCATGATGTTCGTCTACCCCATCCACCTGCAAGTGAACTGTCTGTTTTTCGGCGAGATCTCGGTTCTTCAGATTCCCCATCCCCGTGGTTGTGCGGAGGTTACCTGACACTTCTTCGGCGGAAACGTTGAAATTCCGTGCCTTTGGTTTCTCAACTTCAACGTATTAGAAGTTGCCGCATGTTCGATGATCGTCTGCTGAAACGGATGAAGAAACATGCATGTGGCTTAGCAAGGTCAAAGTGGTCATTTCGCAAGTTCGGGGCGGATTTGTTTATTTGTGAAAGAGGAGGCCGTCGGTGGCGTAAAAGCCACCGACTTTGTACTTTAAGATATAAGGTAATTTCAAGCAGCTTATACATATGGAACTTTTGACCCATTATTTCTACATTAAAATGGTAATAACTTAATTTGGGAGAGACTAATGTAAAAAGGAGGTTAGCATAAGAAGGGTAAGAAGGAATAAAAGGCTGACACATGTCCCTAGCCAAAAGGGTATTATTGTTCATCACCATAATTGTTGACTTTTTCTAAATTTCACTACCGTTTTTAAAACACCAATAATTTTTTCATACGACATTATTTCTTTAAAAAAATACACTATAAAAACAAGGTTTTTATTCTCTTGCATTTGCATTTAAAATTTTTTTTTTGCTGGGCTGATAGCTTTTGTTTTGTTGAGGGTCCCTTATACCCTCATGCTCCTTATTCCATTGAAACCCACAAATGAATCCTTTTGTTCACCGCGTTTGGATACCCAGAATCGAACCTGTTTGCTCGTGCTCTGTTCTTCACTTTTTCCTCACTACTGGTATGTTATAATCCAATTAAGAATACATTGACCGATGGAGGAGAACCCCCGAAGTAAACATAAATGAAGGGGCATACCCCACCCCAGGCAACCTATTTCCTCCAGATTAGTCGATTAGGTTTAGGTTTTAAAACCACTAAGACAAATCTTAGACTGATCGTTGTTATAGTGGGTTATTTATGTGATTATTGGGACAGGTCTGGGTTGGGTATTAATCGAATAAGTTTATAATTTTCCCGGTCAGATAATCAACCAACTGGTCACTTAGACCCAGTTGGTTTCCGTCTTCATTTAACAACTCAAAGACCCAGGTTCAACAAACGCAAGTTATACATGATAAAACACAAGTTATACCTAATAAAAAGACGCATGGCCGGTTTTGAGGGGGTGCGAGAAGGACTCCCCGCCCGAGCCCAATTTTCAGTGGGCACTATGACCACCGACAGTGGAACAGAATTCATCAGAAAAAATCTAAATGATATGTGCATAGTGTTGGTGTTACAGGGTGTAAAATAGGTTGTTTTGAGGAAGATGATGGCATAGTGTAAATGCTAAAAATGATGGGGGTATTATAGACATTAGAATATGTTAATGTATAAAGAAAAGAAAAAACCTATAGTAGTGTCATCCTATTTTTTTTAAGATTAACAATAACTTAAAAGTAATCCATTGTCCTCTTATTTTAATGTTGGTTCTGATTTTTTGCTCGCCCTAGGCTCAAAACATTTAAGTTAAAAACTTCACGGATTGGCGATGATAGCTATTGAGAACGTATTGTTGAATACAATAAACTGTGAATAATTGATTCATCAATTTGATGTTACTTTAATCGTCGTTAAAAAAATATAGTTTACGTTATTTATTTCGTTAGGATCTAAACTAAGGAGCACATATTTCGTGCTCGGGTCTGGCACCTGAATTTTCAGGACGACCCTGAAAAGATGCAAGTTATATCTGACAAAAACGAAAGTTATACCTCATAAAAAGATGCTAGTTATACCTGACAAAAAAAGCAAGTTGTATTTGTATCATGATAAAACGCAAGTTATCAACCCTGCATTTTTTTTAAAAAAATATAGCAATAGGGTATGCAAATGAAAGAGGATAAAACCTTTTTTTTACTTTGTATTTTTTTTTAAAATAATGTTGTATGAAAAAGTTATGAACGCCTAAAAAATAGGGTGAAACTAAACAATTGTATGTCATACCTACTTTGTCCTTTCACTTCTCTTTTAAAAAATCAACGTATATATTCTCCTTTTTAATCCCATCCAAGATTCATTTATATTAAAAGCTCAAAATACCCTTTACCCTCTTATGTTAAGGAGGGACGGGGTACTCCACTGAAAAAAATTTCATTTCACTGATTTCTACCAATCTTGGCTAACTCCGTTAGTGTGATGCTGATGTAGCATGCTTAGGTGGCAAAATGATCATAAGTGGCATCCTAGGTGGCAAAATGATCCTACGTGGCATCCTAGGTTGCAAAAATGATCCTACGTGGTCAGCATCATACTAACGGAGTTAGTGATCAGACTAACTGGGACCATTGGTGGTCAATATGTCGAAAGTTGGGACCGCTAATGGTTATTTTCGTAGTTAGGACTGTTATTGGCCAATAGTCAATAGTTTAGATTATTTATTTCCATTAGTCCAACAACTTTTCATGTTGTATGGGGGATCAAAAGGTTTTTATTTTGTTTTCATTATTGTAGGCAATGCTAGTAAACTCCCGCAATTGATGCCTGGTAGCAAAAAGGATCACTAGATTGAATTTTTTGATTAAATAACCACAAAGTCACGGACCAAACTGGGGTTGATAATCATTATCTTTTCAATCTATACTCTGTAACTTTGGTTGAGTTGAGAAAAAAAGGCATACCATAACAGAAAGTGGTAACGACAACAAGTAAAGTAAAACAAGATGAATTTTGAGAAAGTAGCATAATAATGGATTAACATGATAAATATAAGTTATTTTTGGGTATTTTGATCAAAAGGTTAAGAATCGGATTATGCCATTTATATGGTACAAAGCTCGAGGCTAAATGAAGCAAATATATTTGTTATTTAATATGGTTGCCTAATGCCGTTCATGGTTTCTGATGTTGGTACTTTCAGGTACTCCCCTATGATGTGCTGATGCATGAATTGGACGTGCTAAATGTCCGTGAGCTTGAAGATTTTCTTATCAACGAGTGCATGTATGTGGTAGGTGAATTTCCATTTTTATAATGACGTGTTTCAAGCTATATGGTTTTGGTGACTTGAGGAAATTTACTTGCTAATTTTTTAAACCGAGACAGAATTTGTAACTTGCTATCCTCTTACTTAACAGGCGAATAGTGAATATTCGGATTCGATGACCAATCTAAACCGAGAATATTCATTGAGGGGAAGGTGAAATTGTCAGTTATTTATAATCATTCATATCGAATTAAAAAAAAAAGGCCACTTCCCGTCCGACTTGCATGTGTTAAGCATGCCGCCAGCGTTCATACTGAGCCAGAATAGAGAAATTTATCTAAAGTGCAGCTACGATGGTCTTCAATGCTCCAAAACACATAATTTTTTTCTCTTTAACTTATTCTCTGTGACTATGAGTTAGTTTTAAGATTAACTAGTGTTTTAGTTACCCGCGCTTCGTCGCGGGGCGCTCGTGTCGCAATAGGTATGGTAGGCATTAAAAATACCATTATTAGCGATAATATTAGGTAACTATAATTTGTTCAAATTATTCTAAAATAACTGTCGCTAGTTATTGCCACAAATTTCCGCTGCGGGAGCTCATATTGCGTTGCAATAGGTTTGGTAGGCATTAAAAATAACATTATTAGCGATAATATTAGGTAACTATAATTTGTTCAAATTATTCTAAAATAACTGTCGCTAGTTATTTACACAAATTTCCGCAGTGGGAGCTCATATTGCGTTGTGGGTTTGGTGGACGTTAAAGATCGCGCCTTGCTGCTGGAGCTCCTGTTGCGTTGAGGGTTTCGTGGATACGTGGATATTAAAGCTAACATTAAGTGACTGTTATTCTCGGGTGAGCGTAAAAAAAATAATTGCGACCCATTACCTTGCAGACCAGCCTTATTATTACAACAGTTGGTTGCCTAATGTTGACTTAATCTAAAGCCCAAAGTATTAGAAAAAATGTGGCCCATTAATTGTTAACCAAATATAGGCCCAATTTTTTTTCTAAGCCATTTTATTTTTTTGGGGCCGGCAATATTTATTGGGCTGTTTGGTGGCGTGCATATTATATCTTATTAGAAGCCGTCACAATCGACCAATCAATTAATGTTACTGTAGAAGTGTAGCAAATTTAATAGATTTTTTTTTTTTTTTTTTGAAAATTGACTTTCATTAAAAACAACCACCACCGACCGCTATCTCCAAGACGAAGATAGAAGCCGAAAGCCAAAAGCAAATTTAATAGATAGTAATATATATAATATATATACCTTTGTGTCTTTGCAGTTGTCTTTCATCAATTTTTGTAATAGATAACATCCTATGATCCTACTGTCAGTCACAGACTTTTAATCTATTCAAAATCTCATTTGTTCTCTTTATTGGGCATAGTAAGGGGCAAGCTAGATCAGCAGAGGAGATTTTTTGAGGTGTGACCTTATATCTATCCCTTCATAGTTTTTTATAGAACATGCATATTTTTCTTTCTCATTTATTTTTGCTTTAATAGTTTGGGCCGTCGTAGGTGCAATTTGCGGCAGGCAGGGATCTCAGTCCTGGTTTAGGGAATATGATACATACTCTCTCAGATTGGTAATCTCAAATTATATTCATTTTTCATTACATATGGTGTTTAACATACCATATTGCATCTGTGAGATGGAACTGGTTCTTGAGATGTTAAATTTGTTGCATAACTTGGATGCAATCCTGAATTAATGTGACAGTGGGTTATAACTAAGAATAATCTAGGGCTGTTCGTAAACCGTTGAAATCGAGTAAACCAAACCTCTCACGCGGAAGCAATTTGGCCGGCTTGAAATGCAAAAGGTTCGCTTCACAGTTTGTTTTTTTTTTAAGAAATTGAATGCAAACTATTGATTTTGAAACTATTTAAAAACTTCAGTTCAAATCGCTAAAATTAAACTGTCAAACCTGTAAAAGTGGCCTGTCCGGCCAACCCAACTAGGCCAGTTTGGTTTGTCATCTCCCGAAACTGTAGTTAGCGGTTTGGCCTAGAATTTCGTAAAAACTGCCCAAATCGGACTGTTGACACCCCTAGAATAATCAATGGGCCTACTTTCAATTTTCAGTCTACCTTCATATAAATTTGCATTTCTTTAACCAGTTTCCATCTTGACATTTGATTAGGCACTTATGTTTGGGTTATTTAATTAAATTAACAAAACGTGTTCTTTAGGATGTATCGGAAAAGATCATCGATTTGAATATTTTCTTTGTCTGTTATAAATCACTTATTGTGGCTCTCACTAATGACATTTGATAGGTTGGGTACGTCAGACGGTTTACTTATTACAATTCATGAAAAGATAAAATGGGCAGACTCCATGAGTGAGCTGGACAAGAAACATAAAAAGGAAACTGTTGAAATGCTTGAAGAAGCAAAGAATGCACTCTCCCTCAAGGTCAGCAGCGCTCTTGTTTTCTTATCTCTGGTTTGATAAGTTTACGAATCACGAGTGTCTAAAATGTTAGACATAATATCTTGATTTCTATATTATCATAAGTATAATTAAATATCCTAAGTTAGATATTATTTGTGGTAGTTATATACCAACCGTTGTGTCGGTTACATCAAAGGGGACACACCCTTTCATTATGTATAAATAGGACATAACCCCTCATTTGTAAATTAGAATGTTTGTTCAATAAAGAATACATCTTTTACATTCTCTCTGTTCTCTCTCAATCCCACATTTGGCATCAGAGCCTACGATCCAAGAGAACCTGTGAAGAAGAAAACCGAGCGAATCGGTCACAACGAAGAAGAGATCAAGTGATTTGATCATAAGAAGAAAGAAACCTGTGAAGTTGTTCGTGAAGAACCAAAAGAAAAGAAATCGAGTGATTCGATAATAAAGATACAAGAAACCTTTCATCCCCTGTTTTATGATTACAAACAGAGACAAACCCGTAAACGTCTTTAAGGAGATTTAGGTTTATTGGCCAACCAAGATCGATAAGAAAGATCATTATTCAAGAAAAATAACCGTTATTCGGAATAAACAGACCGGAGAAAGAAGGATTCCGACAAGAACTGAGAATTCCGGCGAGACACCGGATTATCCAAAAACAAGTTCGCACATCATACGGTTACATATTCCTGCCCCTCTTTTAAGTTTATAATCGAATTCATAGTCTTAATCCAAATCCGGTTCATAGAAACAAGAATCTATTGTTCGTGTTTAACAAATCGTGATAAGTCGACTTTCCCGCCAAATTTTTTTAAAAGAAATTGTTACAGAAATTTGATTTTTGTTTATCGAATAGCGTTTGGGAATCGACAACAACATACACCGGATTACACAAATCGTTTTTGAACGTTGGATTAAGAAATTTTGTGTCGGTCGGATCCGAACAAAGAAACCATTAAGATCAATATTCGATTATATATATAGAAGTTTTGATTCGTTTTAGTATTCGAATCATAGTGATATCGATTCAGTGGGATATTTAGAAATCCAGATTTGATCCATAATAAGGCGCGAACAAGAAGATTAGTTTGGGCAGAGAAGTTTTTCGTGGGAAAACAAAGAGAAGAAGGAATAGTTGACTTTCGAAGTCAAACTATACAAATAAAAAAACAAACTATTTTTATCCGAAGAAAATTCTATATTATTTTTATTTGGATTTTAGGATTCAGTGATTGTTTGTCCTATACGAGACATTCACAAGAATTCTAAGTTTGTTTTTTTTAAAGTAACGATTTTTTATAAAACAAAAGTGATTTATTTTATAATTTGGAGGATTTTTTTTATAAAGTCAAAGGGATTGACTTTAGACATTTGGAAACAATAGTTGATATTCTAGGCACTAGGAGAAAGCCTACACCCATTAGCGAAACCCCGAATAGTGTGTTTTAAGCGCTTACATACTACGAAGGAGTCGTCAAAATTCAAAGAATAACAAGTTTGACAAAAGAGAAGTCAAACAAGTTCCAAAACGAAGTGTTGGGTAGTCCGTATTAGATCGGACAATAGGGAAAAAGAAACAAGTACAAAGGATAAGTCTCAACCCAAGTGTTATCGATGTGAGAAACTTGGACATTATGCCTATGAATGTCCAAAGAAACAAAGGAATATTAAATCCTTTTTAGTCCAAACTAAAGATGAAGACCCTACTCTTCTATTAACAATGTGCAAAGGTACAATGGCGAAATCCAGTGAGTGGATCAAAAGCAAGAAGTTGGGTCATGTGAAGTGATCAAAATAAAGAACTAAACTAAAAGATGTAAGTTAAACATCATGGTGTGTGAGGCAACCATGAAAAGAAGAATTGCGTGATACGATCAAAGCCGTGAAGGAATTAATTAAGAAGGAGACCTGTGTGACTCAGATCATCCAAGGAAAGCTATGAAAGCAAAGTTGTGTGAAGCAACAATCTAAATCAAGAAAAGTGTGAAAGTCGTTTGTGTGAAGCAAACAAAGAAGTGTGAAGCTAGCTAATCATCCACGTGTGATTCAAGAATAATTAGCAAGTTGTGTGAGACAATTAAAGAAAAGTAAAAGGCAAGGGAATTTGTGTGATACAAATCAAGCTATGAAGAAAGGAGCTAAAGAAGCATGGAAGAAGAAATCAAGAATTAGGGGGGAGAATGTTAGACATAATATCTTGATTTCTATATTATCATAAGTATAATTAAATATCCTAAGTTAGATATTATTTGTGGTAGTTATATACCAACCGTTGTGTCGGTTACATCAAAGGGGACACACCCTTTCATTATGTATAAATAGGACATAACCCCTCATTTGTAAATTAGAATGTTTGTTCAATAAAGAATACATCTTTTACATTCTCTCTGTTCTCTCTCAATCCCACATAAAACTGGGCAAAGTCCACTTATTTGTCTCATTATTTGGTTTCCTAGAGTTTGATCTTTATGTTGTATTTAGGATATGCAAATTTCGATTATTTTATGGGGAGAAATTGAATTAGGAATAATTTCATACCATATGTTTTTTTCTGATGTTATTCACTCTTAGCAGGCTGACGTGGACTGCCGAGGGCACAGGCTTTTCACTGAACCTGGTGGTATAATAGGTTTTGATGAAGACCGGCGATCCAAGAGGTAAAGTTTTACCTGCATTCTGTGGTTGATCAAATAATAGTAACTTCGTGAACTCTCATCACCGATAGGAATGGCAAAATGGGTTCGAATAATGGGTCAAAACTGGTTAGGTTGGAAAGCCGAGCAAATGCTTTCCTTTCATTGTTGTAGATTATTTCAACTTTTTAAGTAATTAATGTGAAAACATGCCTTACAAATTACAAAAACAATACAACATTTTTAACAATGTGGTCCAGGTAGTTTTATGCACTTGAATTAATTTCAGACGACTTTCATCCGGTTTTCGAGTTGAATATTTTAGCTATATGACCCGTTAGAGATAAAACACAACCCATTTTGACCCATATGTAATTATGTAGTCAAATGGGTGGACATCGCTACCCTCACCTCCACAATTGGTGAATGTACTTCTATTAGATTTGAATTTTGGCACAAACGAAATATTGATATGATTTATGCAGGAGACGGCTGAAGGTGGTTCAGGAATGAAGATTGTCGAGCGGGAGCTAGTATCTAGATAATCTCTTCTTGATGACGTTTCAGCAATATATAAGAGCTTTCTGAGAGGGATGAATGTCTTTTGAACTTTGGATCTAGGTTACTGAAATCCAAATCCGGATTATTGTCATTATTTTCGGCTCTGTAATTGGATTGATGTTTTTGTGTTTCGACATTTGATGATGATCATAGCTTGTGTTCTCACCTTATGTTGGTTTTCTTTAAGCAACATTAGTTTCAGATAAGCCTGAACATGTTTTGAGTGCAATTTTATTGAGTTTTTGATGACAAAAAGACCACCAAATAATCCTAATGATTGATGTCATGATATTCTCAAAATAATCCAAATAAGCCGCTATGGGGAGCCAACTTATCACCCAAGTGATGGCCTAGGGTGTGGGTGAAATCTTCTCTTCCCATCTCATCCTCCAATGGCTAGATTTGGCTCGTCACCCTAGTCTCCTCATTGACACAAGTGCCGCGACCAGCCCCAATGGGGCGGTGTGGGCGTTCCACGACGGGCCAGCAACGAGCCCTACACCCACCAGTCTTACAATAGACATCTATTATCCAAAATTTATCAACTATCACACGCCACAATGCTATTCCTATATCTTTAGGTTGACTGTTATAAAGTTGTACGATGTTGTATTTTTTCTTTTGAAACAGTGACTTTTCTTGTGTTTGGTCACCGCACCCTCAATTAGAGAGCCCTGTTGGCCCACTTTGATCAAACTATGTTGTCTTAACCAGGCCCACACTGGCTTCGGAGTTTGGCTTGGGCGTTCCCCTGTGAAACCATACCACCGGCTGTCACTTAACAGTCGTTGTGCTGTGACAAGAGCAAGACTCTCTGGTGTAACATACGGTGGGACGAAAACCTAGGTGGGCACGGGATTCGAACTGACAATTTCACAAGGTTTAGCTCAAATCCTTCATTGCTCTAATCCATAAAAAATGACACAAGTGTCGGTCGAACTTGGGTCTCCACTGGAGAACCCAAGCATTCCTACCACTAGTAATTTTTACTTATAAAAGTCATCTGGTTTTAGAATGGTTCTTTGGATCTCAATAACCATAATCCTAGACCAACTAAACTTACATGTAGGCTAGTTCAGATATCAAGTAACATGTTAATGGAAACCATGCATGGTCATGTGCGAGTTAGCAATCCACACATACTATATATGATCCGAACATTTCTTTATTTTAATGATGGTGCATGAAAGTTTTGTAAAATTTTCTAGCGTCCAAAAAACTTTCTTCAATAGCTAGAAAGTTGCTTAAATGTATATACATACGTACGTCAAATGCAAATACATTCATTGATGCAAATTGCAAACCATATTCAGTGAGGAGGTTTTGGTGTATTTTGTCTAACTCAACATTTTTTTTATTTAAGCAAAATGAAAAGCTAGTGTTTTTGATAGATGTTTTCTAGGGGTGTTAATCACGTCGGATTGATAGTTGGCTGGTAGATATGTTCAACCGGAACATGATCCATACTTTTATTCAAGTAAAAAAAAAAAAAAAATCAACCCTAACCAGTACACACTTAAAACTGCATAACCAAAAAACGACTCGTTTAGCTAATTTATTTGAAACGGTTACAGGAGGATAACCATGTTCTAAATGTGTTAAACGAGTAAGTGGGTAGCAAAAATCTGGGTTAAACGGTCATAAACAGATTAGTAGATCAACATGTTTAACAATAAGTTTATTGCTAAACCTATTTACACTTAAACACTAAAATGTCAACACATACACTACTCATTTAAACAAGTTAAACCGAAATCCATCTTTTTGTTCTTGTCTATGTTCATCACATTTATGATGCTTTATAAAACAAATGTTTTATCTCAATCAAAACACGAATGGGCTCGAGTATCAACCGGCCTCTCAAACCCTACAACCCAAAAAATCCCACAAACTCTCCAAACCAACACCCGGTTTCTTCTTTTCCACACAAATATCGCAACCCATACCTGAAACCCAACCGACTACAATAAACATAGAAAAAAGCAAGCGAAGAAGCACCTATTCCCAAGACTGTCGGGAGGTGGACAAGCGTCGAGGAGTTTCTATTATCACGAGCGTGGCTTGATGTTTTTGAACATCCCGTTATTGGTAATGCCTTTTCTCAACTAAAATATTTTTTTTCCAACTAAATTGCTATTTTTAAAACGTACAATATTTTTATGAACTATAATTATCTTTATTTTTATAACGTAGAAAGTAGGTAACGACCAAGAGATACTCGTTTTTTGAAAGCGTATTTGTTAAGAAAATTTTGCCGCTATAAACCATTGTGAATACTGTACTCCCGATTTTTTCCACCAAATAGACGACAATGCGAACTAAAAGAAGCGATTTCAACAACATTTTCAACCGCCTTACAAACAATCGCAATAGCGCAAGCGTTCAAACAATGTGGATGTCAGGATGGAGGCCCATAAATAGTTTAAAGCAAGATATGACGAAGGGTTTACCTTGCTATATATTTGGGAACTGCTTCGAAAATGTATCTTGTGTCGCCAGTTAAGACCGCTCGAGCATTTAAACAGTAATAAACAACGTAAACCTAATATGTCTCAAGGAAATGTAAACCTAATATGTCTCAAGGTGCGTCGAATTCTCAATCCTCTTAGCGTATATTATTATTATCATTATTATTCTATTTTAGGTATTGATTGTATAGATAATTATGGACTATTAGAATCATAGTCCAATTGTAATTCCTCTCACCCTATATATAGTGGTTGTATCCTTTGTTATTATTCATTCAAATAATCAATACCATAAACACTTTTATGGTATCAGGGCCTCGGTTCTGGAAATTTCTTTTTCTTTTTTTTCCTGTTTCGATTAGTTCCTGCCTCGACTTTATTTTTCTGATCCACTGCAACCTTCCATCTGATCGATTACACCCTGATTACACCCTGCTGCTTCACAAACCAGGCCCCTGCTCTTTATCAGCCAGGGCCCTGCTCCTTTATCAACAAGGCCCTGCTCCAGTCGCTGCTCCTTATCAACCAGGGCCTTCCTTTTTTTTTCCGGTTTCGACCATGGCTAAGGATGATGATACTTCACCATCATTAGCGACTGCAAAAACCACCCCTCTACACCCGGCGTATTCCGTAACCAATATTCAATCCAAAGTCCGCACCTTGGACGACAAACAGGTCACCTATACGGCCTGGACCCGTTTGTTTCGTATGCATGCAGTCGCCTACAAAGTTTTAAATCATATTGATGGTTCGCCAGCCCCTGCAGACACAGATCCCGGCTACGCGCAATGGTTGGAGATTGATGCTTTGGTATTAAAATGGATCTGCAGTACGGTAGCCGATAGCATTCTGCCCAAAATCCTCGGAAAAGTTGACAGCGCAAGGGCCGCTTGGGAGAAGCTGGAAAAGACGTATCTTAGTAACAAAAAGGCA
The DNA here is from genome assembly GCA_032199755.1 of Ambrosia artemisiifolia. Classification (NCBI taxonomy): domain Eukaryota; kingdom Viridiplantae; phylum Streptophyta; class Magnoliopsida; order Asterales; family Asteraceae; genus Ambrosia; species Ambrosia artemisiifolia. The sequence continues at coordinate 63,222,816 of CM063519.1, forward strand.
CGGGCCGCCGCCCTCGAAACACAATTCTGCAACTTGACTTTAGCAAACTGCTCTTCTGTCGACAATTACTGCCAACGATTACAGGAACTCGCAAGCCAGCTTGAAGATGTTGATCAACCCGTTACGGAGTCCCGACTCGTCCTCCAACTCGTACGCGGCCTCCCAGCTGAATACGACACAACCGCCTCATTAATTAACCAACAAAACGCGGATTGGGATACCGCGTGCACTATGCTAAACGAGGAAGTCATTCGCCTTGAAGCCCGGCAATCATCTAACTTCTCTGTTCTCATCGCGCAACAACAATCATCACAGCCGCCTTCCACTCACAAGCAACACCAAACGTCCCAGCAACCACCCTCTAATAACTCACCATCTTACCAGTACTCTTCACGCCGAGGACGCGGTCGGGGACAGGCCACCTATCGTAACACTCGCAGTGGACGTGGACGCGGAAACAACAACAGAATAGGTAGCTATTGGACTCCGCAGATGCAGGCTTACCCTCATTGGGCTTGGTGGACTGTTCCGCCCTGCCCATACCCGACCCAGCCCGCATGGAAGATGGGTCCACAACAGCAGCAGGCTTCGGCCCAACCTCAGTCCCAGCAGAATCCTTCTTCGGCTCCCTCCTAGTACACGGGATTCACGGCTGCTCCGCCTTCAGCACCTCCTGCACACTTCGATTATGATGCCTTATGCCCCTCGGACATCAGTGCGGCGCTCTCCGCTATGAACATGAATCAACCGGACAACACGGACTATATGGATACGGGTGCTGAGGCTCATGTCACTCAAAACCAAGGTAAAATTCAAATCCCTTCATCATCTCCTGTTCACACTAAAATTTTAGTTGGTAATGGCGAATATGTACCTATTGTTCGGTCTGGAACCGGCTTTCACCCACTCCCAAACCGGACCTATATCCTTCCTAATTTACTTTATAGCCCTAAAATTATTAAAAATTTAATCTCGGTTAGACGATTCACTCGTGATAACCAAGTTTCAGTTGAATTTGACCCATTTGGTTTTTTCATTGAAGGACCTCCACAATGGAAGACCTCTTTCCCGCCACAATAGCTCTGGGGACCTCTATCCGTTCACACCACCAACGCTTCCACCACAGGCCTGCTTTATCACCACCACCTCTCTTCCTTGGCATGATCGTCTTGGGCATCCAGGGAATCAAGTTTTAGATATTTTAATTCGTAATTTCAATTTTCCATGTAATAAGACCATAAGTCTAAGTTTTGCATTTCTTGTCAATTATCTAATAGTAAACGATTACCTTTTCATGCTTCAAATTCGGTTACTTTTGCCCCTTTTGACATGGTTCATTGTGATCTTTGGACATCCCCAGTGGTTAGCAAATCCGGGTACAAATATTACATGGTATTAATTGATAATTTTTCCCACTTTATTTGGGTTTACCCATTAAAATATAAATCTGAAACTTTTCCCACCTTCGTTAAATTTCACCGATTAATTGCCACACAGTTTAATCGACCCATTAAAACTTTTCAATGTGATTTGGGGGGTGAATTTGATAATCATGCTTTTAAGAATTTTTCCCACCAAAATGGCCTACTTTTCCGCTTTTCCTGTCCCCAGACATCCTCCCAAAATGGCCGAGCAGAGCGCATGATTCGTCGCCTAAATGACATCATCCGCGCTCTTCTCATTCACGCCAATCTTCCACCAGCCTTTTGGGTGGAAGCTCTTCACACCGCTGCCTACCTACACAACATCTTACCTACAAAACGCCTTAACTTTTATACCCCCACCTTTGCCCTTTACCTGCGTCATCCAACATACGATCATTTACGAGTGTTTGGATGCGCCTGTTACTCCAATACCTCCGCCACCCAACCTCATAAATTACATGCCCGATCCATTCGGTGCATATTCCTTGGCTATCCTCCGGATTTCCGAGGGTACCGGTGTCTCAATCTACTAATGGTATTTTCTTGTCTCAGTCGCAGTATACTAAGGATATCATTAGTCGTGCATCCATGACATCCTGCAAGCCATGTACAACACCGGTTGACCTATCCGCCAAACTTAGTGCTACTGACGGGCCTCTTTTTCATGATCCTACGTTATACCGTAGTATCGCAGGAGCATTACAGTATCTCACGTTCACTAGCCCAGACATCTCGTATGCCGTTCAGCAGGTTTGTTTATTTATGCATGAAACACGTGATCCCCACTTTGCGTTTATGAAACGAATTATCCGTTACCTCCAAGGGACAATCGATTATGGAATACGTATTGTAAAATCTGGGGTTCATTCACTGGTCGCTTACTCTGATGCTGATTGGGGAGGTTGTCCGGACTCCCGCCGATCGACTAGTGGCTATTGTGTGTTTCTTGGCGATAATTTACTTTCCTGGTCTTCGAAGCGTCAACCTACTATATCTCGGTCGAGTGCTGAGGCTGAGTATCGGGCTGTCGCAAATGCAGTGGCAGAGGCAACTTGGATTCGCAATTTACTTCTGGAGCTTCATGTCCCTCTTCGCACCGCTTCTGTGGTTTATTGTGATAACGTGCCTACGGTTTACTTATCTAATAATCCTGTTCAGCATCAAAGGACGAAGCATATTGAGATTGACATCCATTTCGTTCGGGAAAAGGTCCGCTTAGGTCACATCCGTGTCCTTCACGTACCTTCCTCCTCACAGTTTGCTGACATTTTCACGAAGGGAATCTCCAGAGAACTTTTTCAGGCATCCAGATCCAGTTTGACCTTTTGCTCTGCGCCCGTTCAAACTGCGGGGGAATCTTAGCGTATATTATTATTATCATTATTATTCTATTTTAGATATTGATTGTATAGATAATTATGGACTATTAGAATCATAGTCCAATTGTAATTCCTCTCACCCTATATATAGGGGTTGTATCCTTTGTTATTATTCATTCAAATAATCAATACCATAAACACTTTTAGATCCCATATAAACCTAAATGACTACAACTTTGATTTCGAAGAAGTGGAAGAATTGTCACATCTTCCTTGTTGAGATAAAAGCAAGACGGCGACGAGAGGCGGAACAATCTTCTCGTCTATATCGACGATGAATCTCGATGGGAAATCGCTCATTAAAAGCTTGGACAAAAAAAATTTCCTGATTACTCTCGATCAAAGAGTAAGAACAAAATAAAAAAATTATCAATGCAAAGGAAAATGAAATAAAAATATTTCAAAATCCTGTAGAAATACACCTCATATGTTTACTTACTTTGAGTCGGGTCAAATATATGGTAAATTTTTAGTTACTTTACGTTTCGACATCACTGTAACACGCGGTACCATTTTTTTTTGTTTTTATCTTTTAGTAATATGTCACACTTAACTTTCATCATTTGTATTTATACCCCCTTAACTTTCTAAAAACTTTGTAGCATATCATTTTGACCCCTATAATTTTACATGCTTATATTTATATATGTGTCAGTATAAATCCATATTGGTTTACGCTTCATCATAAAAATATTTCAAAATGAGTCCGGTAAGATATAATACATTTTGTACTTATTTTTAAGTTGATCTAAGTTTTGACGTATATTTTGTTCGGAAACAAGTTGGGTCAAATATAATCGTTATCATTTATAGGTATTAATTTGAGTTACCATATGTTCAAACACTGCCTCAACAAGCGGTGCCATTTTTTAGCTTAAAAACAACTATTTTCTTACGCGCTTCTTTTTTCGTACATGTTGATATAAATTAAGTTGGTTTACATTTGGACGTAATGTTTTACCGAGATGCGATACCATTCTTTAACTTTAAAAACATTTTTTTCTTACACGCTTACTTTTACGTACATGTGGGTATAAATTAAAGTTGGTATACGTTTCGACAAATTTTATTTTCGAAAATGAGTCGGATCAAATATAATATGTTTTCATGCATATTATACGTTTTAGTTGGTCTATGTTTTGACGTAAATTTTGTTTGGAAGCGAGTAAGGTCAAACATCACACGCTTTCATTAGATAGTATCAATTCAAATTACTTTAAGTCTCGACCCCGCTACAACGCGCAACATCTAAAATTACAACTTGAATATGAATGTTGAAACGTAAGCGAGTAAGGTCAAACATCACACGCTTTCATTAGATAGTATCAATTCAAATTACTTTAAGTCTCGACCCCGCTACAACGCGCAACATCTAAAATTACAACTTGAATATGAATGTTGAAACGTACGTTATGACCACACAGTATGTACTATTAATTTATGAATGAAGGGCCACAACGTAAATCGGGGGGGGGGGGGTTCTCTGTTACGATGCGAACGGGGAAGACTAATAATTTTTTTGTCATAGGGTCAGAAATATTTGAGGGTTGGTTGTCGATTGCTACATATTATTTTTTGTCTGGTTCGGGCTACATTACATAATTAAAAGATAGAAGTGAATTAAGTTTCTTTTTCTTTTTAACAGCCAAATGTCACGGAGTGGCTTTCCAAACTTTCGTGGGGCGCTTCGCCAAGTTAAGCCTTTTTAGACTTCAATAAAACTATGTTGTCTTAACCAAGTCCATACTGTCGTGCTTTCGGGCAGGTGACGAGTCAGTTTTTCCCTAGAACTTGTGGCTTAATGGGTTCTGGTTACCGATGCTACCTGTGGACGGGCACTTAAGGCGTGTCTTCACCCAAGGGCATATGAGGTGCTTTTGTTACCGATTGGTTGATGCCCAGGTAGTCGAGACATCGTTTCAGGTAGTCGAGACATCGTTTGTTAGGCACTAAAAAAAGTGTAATAGTCAATTTTATCAAAAATATTAAATGCACTCCATAAGAATTTCAGAAAGCCATACAGGATGCTATTTATTTAAAACAAAACCAAGCTAATTTTCTTGCGGCTACAAGTTGCATGCAATAAATATGCCGGGACTACCTTCTAAGGTCCCAAAATGTAGCATATAACGCAAATATTTTTTAACCATAGAATTAGAATGCTTAAAGATTAAAATAACATATGGTCACCACCAACATGTATTTATTTAATGTATTTTAGATTTTTAGTAAAGTCTGTGTCTAATATCAGGTAAACTTTTATTAACTAGTAAACGAATGCTGCGCCACGTGCCTGAGTCACTTTTGGTTGAGAAAATACAAGACGAAAAGTTCGTGATATACACTAAAAGGTGTTAATATATGCATATATCCGGTGGCGAAGCTTGGTTCTCAAATCGGAGGGGCCGGACTCAATTTTTTTCGATCGGTAGTGGCTGGAAGATCAAATCTGCGGGGGCCAAACTCAACCCGGACTCAATTTACCTACTACAATCGTAAATTTCTACCACTGCGCCAAAAAACAACCGGGGGGGTGGGGGGTAGGGCACCCCCTCGCCCTCACAATCCTGCGCCCTGTATATATCAATCGAAAACTATAAAATCGAATATTCGTAACGACTTCGATCTTTAAAAATACTGGTGTGCTTATTATTAAAAGTTTTAAGTTAAAACAACACTTGTAACCAGGAAAAAGAACCGAAAAAACATACTAACAAAAAGTCAAAACAATATAGTCGAAATTAAATTATTAGTGGTCAAATAAAAGAGAGAGATCTCTGATTTTGAAACAAAGAGACACTATGCTTTTCACCTAGAAAAACATTATGAGAAATCCGAATTATTTATTTATTTATTTTTTGCTAAAAATCGCTTGGAGAAGGAATAAAACATGCGTAGAATATTAAGGAATAAACAGAGCATGTAGCTGGAGTACTACAAACCTTTTGTTTTAAAGTGGTTCAAATATAGTAAAAGTTTGTGTCTAACATCAGGTTAACCTTTTATTAACTAGTAAAAGAACGCAGCACTACGTGACGGTAGAGGTGAAATAAAAAAGCGATTCAGGACATGAAACCGGTAAAATCGACCCGAACCGAAACCGGTCAACCGGCATTAAAAAATCTCAAACCCAAACGGAACTGAAAACCAGGCTAAAATCGACGCTAAAACAGGCCAAATGAAAATGAACCGAAACCCGTACACAAACCGGAACCAGACCAAAACCGATACCGAAAAACCGGTTCAAGCCTAAACCGAACAAACGCTGGTTTAAGAAAAAGATGTTTTTTGGCCATAAACACTAATAAACTTAGTTTTTTTTTGTATTAAAATTCAATTTTCTTCTTTATAAAAACCTAAAAGTTAATAAAGTTAAATTTTATATAATTTATATGATTTTAAAAGTGACTACCTGAATAGAACTAAAAATGAAACCAGAATCAAAACCGGGTAAACAAAATAGATTTGTGGCCGACCAAACCGGTGCGAATCTGAACCGGTTTCAAACCGAAACTGGTTCAACTTGGAACCGGTCAACACCCAAACTGGTTTGGGTAAAAAAAAAAAGAACTGATGCGTGCACCTCTACGTGATGGGAACTAAATCACTATTGGCTGAGAAAATACAAGACAAAGGTCGTGATATACATTGAAAGGCGTTGAAACATATATAAATTAATCGAAAACTATAAAATCGAATATTGATAGACAAAAATAATGGTGCTTATTATTAAAAGTTCTAAGTTAATAAGACACTTTTAACCAAGAAAAATAATTAAAAAAATACATACTAACTGATGACGTGGGTAGCTCAAAGCGAAAATAAATAAACGATATTACCAAACGATGCTTAAAGGGTTGGAATCTACAAGGGTTCAACAACCAGCTGCATCCCAAGTCAAAAAGATAACTTGTCTCGTCATCTTTTTCATCGAACAAAACAAACAAACTGATGGAGTAACATCAGTCAATAAACCGCAGGTCCATAGCAGCCACTTGCCTTTTGTGGGATGTCCTTTAGTTGCAACAAGGATCAAGGTTATATGCTTTCTCCTTATGGAATACTCTCCTCTCTATAAATCAGAGGCTGATTCTCAGCCCTGATTACACCATCTCAATCACTCTCACTTCACTCTTATTATTCTCTTGGTCTCTCACGTGGGAAGAACAATCTTCTCCACTCGGATCTCGAGAACTTCCACTTCTGGCTTTGAGTTCATCTCAGGCCAGAACCTTAAAGCATATAAAACAAATAATACAAACCTTGAACCTCCTTCTACGTTTGCAACGTAGAAGGACACCACGACCTGCGTTAGGCAGAGTGGAACCCTTGAACCCCTGAACCTCCCTTGTGACTCAAAACCAACGTTAGGCAGTTATTTGTTGTAGCAACAAGTTGGCGCCCACCGTGGGGCTGCGCCATTTTCTTTACTCGAAATAAGTTGTGTAGCTCCGACTCTCTCCATGTCTGACCCTGAGTCTCAAGAAGAGGTCAACCAGATCTCTCCTAGCACAGATCAGACCTCTCCGACCAGATCTGTGTCCTTTTCCACTCCTGGAGGAACTTCAGCTGGGACTCAGTCCCCACCTGCTCACCCTGCGTCGGCAAACCTACAAACTCCACCTCCAACCCGTTCTGGGGTGATGTCTCCTCTCCCTGATCTTGCACAAACTCCACCTCGCATAGATCTCACCCCTGAAGGAGTGGAGAGAAACTTCTTGCAGCTTAGGTCCCTTTTGAACCAGTATGTTATGAAGGAAAGAGACAAAGGAGTTCGTCTCCGACTCAATTATGACGAGGAGGAAGAGATCTCACTCTCTCCTACACCTCCTCCCCCTCTCACTGCCACTTATGGACGCAGACCTTCACCCAGAAACAACAATGCTGGTCCCAGCAACACCCACATTGCTTCACACTATGAAGCCAGGTCCAGTCCTACTGCTTTCCCTTTGTTCAACACTCAAGCTGCCACCACTGGTATGCCTTTGGGACACGAAATGACTCTAGATCAACTCCTATAGTCGCCTGTGACCAGTGTCCCACCACCAACGGCCACTTCCTGGGAGCAGGCCATGGCTTCACTCCCCATGGCCAGAAACGCCTCTATGAGCCTCCCAGTGGCAACCAACACTGTGGCTTCTGAAGGCATTCAAGGTTTCAACCTCATGCCCTACATGATATCTCAAATGATGGCTAACTTCCCTTGGCAGCAACTCATTAGCCAAGCCATCGCAGCACAACAAGGAAACACTGGAGGAATCACCAACAACAGGGTTGAGCACACCGTTAACCAACCCTACAAGCCAAACAGCCTGTCTTGCTTCTCACCAGAGATAGCAGATTACGATTTTCCTAACAAGCTAAAGATGCCAGCTCATATAAGAACGTATGATGGCACTGATGATCCAGAAGATCACCTCCAGATCTTCTCAGGAGCTGCTTGGATCGAAAAATGGGGTGATCCAGAGTGTTGCTTGATTTTCATGCAAACCCTTGTTGGACCTGCACGAATCTGGTTCAACGGTTTGACGGCTGGAAGCATCCGAACCTTTGACGAGCTTGGCAAAGGATTTCTGGCCAACTTCTCACAACAGAGACGTTGTGTCAAGGATGCAACCGTTATCTTCCAGATTAAACAAAAAGATGATGAAAGCCTGAAGAGCTTCATTGAAAGATACAAGAAAGAAGGCCTTACTTATGTCGGCGCCGATGAAAAGATGAAGGTTGCAGGGTTCATGAATGCCATCAACTCAAAGTATCTTACCAGGGAGTTCAACAAATTCTCCCTAGAACCCTTGAAGAGGCTTTAGAAAGAGCTGAAGCTCACATTCGAGGAGAAGAGGCTGTAGACATCAAGGAACAAAGAAAAAGGGGTTCCAGCTGGAGGAGCAACAGCCCTACTCGAAAGAGGAGCAACTATGGCACCTACGACAAAAGATCCAGAGGATCTGAGTCACGAAGGTCTGAAAGTAGGAACCCTCCAAGCAGAGACAGAAATGTCAATTTCACAGCCCTCACCAAAACTCCTCAAGAAATTCTAGCAACCGAAGAAGTTAAACACACCTTCAGACTTCCTCGTCCCTTACCAAAAAGTAAAAGAAATGAGAACTCCAACCAATATTGTGAGTTTCATGAAGAGAAGGGACACCACACCAACGACTGCTTCCAACTCAAGAAAAGAATCGAAGAAGCTGTCAAGTCCGGAGAACTAGCTCATCTGGTCAAAGGTGTTAAAGAAAACATGGCAGATGGTAAAAAGAAAGACGTTGCCATGGTCTTTGTTGAAAACGAAACCCCAAGCAAGCGACAAAGGTTGGAAGATTGGGAACGACAAGGCATCTACTTCCCCTATACCAAGGGAGAAAAGCACTGCGATCCACTTGTGCTTGAAGCCTTCGTAGGTTCCATCACAACACAAAAGGCCTACATAGATACTGGAGCTGCCACTGAAATAATGTTTGCCAAATATTTCAACCTTCTAAGCTCTGAAGAACGCTCCATGATACGGCCTGCTGAAGCTGCCATAAAAGGCATTGCTGACATACCCATCAAGCCCCTGGGCGAAATAACGCTTGATGTAACCTTTTCTGATGGTCAAATGCGAAGGACTGAACCATTAACCTTCGTTGTTCTAGACCTACCGTCTAGCTATGACGTCATTATTGGAAGGCCTGGGGTAGTAATCTTTGATATGACGGTCTCCATTAGCCGAAAAAGTGCAAAGTTCCCCACCAAAGAGGGTGTTGCAACCCTCCAACCTTCCACTTCGGTGTTAACCATCGATGAAGACCACAGTAAACTTGGTCTCAGCATCAACCCCAGATACCCTGATCAAAGGATACGGGTCAACACAACCCTTCCTGGTAATACTCTCACAAGGCTTGAAGCATTGCTGAAAGAAAACGTTGACGTTTTCGCTTGGTGTCCAAGTGACATGACTGGGATCCCACGAGATGTTGCTGAACATGAACTAAGGATTCCCTCCAACGTCAAACCTATTGTTCAAAAGAAAAGAAGTCTTGCCCCAGAACGAAGCAAGGCTGCGTGCCAAGAGGTTGACAAGCTGGTTGAAGCTAGTATCATTCGAGAGGTAAAGTATCAATCATGGGTTGCAAACCCTGTGATGGTTAGAAAGCCTGATGATTCTTGGAGGATGTGCATCGACTTTAAAGACCTCAACAAAGCCTGCCCAAAGGATTGTTATCCTTTACCTGAGGTTGATCTGAAAATAGACTCGCTTACAGGCTTCCCCTTCAAGTGTTTTCTGGATGCCTATAAAGGTTATCACCAGATACAAATGAAGGAGGAGGACGAAGAAAAAACTGCTTTCCATACTGACAAGTGTATTTTATGTTATAGAAAAATGCCCTTTGGTTTAAAAAATGCAGGTGCTACTTATCAAAGGTTGGTCGACAAAGCCTTTTCCCTGCAGATTGGCAAAAACATGGAGGCTTGTCGATGACTTGGTCATCAAGAGCAAAACCGAAGATCAAATGCTCGCTGACATACAAGAAGCCTTCAACAACCTCAGAGAAATCAACATGAAGCTGAACCCTGTCAAGTGTTCCTTTGGTTTCGAAGAAGGAAAGTTCTTGGGTCACGTTGTAGGAAAGCAAAGCATAAAGGCCAATCCGAACAAGGTTCGAGCCATCCTCAACATGAAGTCACCTCAAACCAAGAAAGAGGTTGAAAGCTTGAATGGCAAACTGGCTGCCTTGAAGCGTTTCGTATCAAAGTTAGCTGAGAAATCGCTACCTTTCTTCAAGACCCTCAAAGGTTGCACTGACAAGAAAGACTTCAGGTGGACGGAAGAAGCAGAGGAAGCCTTCAACAGCATGAAACATCATTTGGCTTCCCTTCCCACAATTGCAACACCTGAAGCAGGGGAAACGATCTCTGTCTATCTTTCCGTTACTGATGAAGCCTTCAGCGCTGTTCTCACCATAGAAAGAGACAAAGCTCAGGTACCCGTTTATTTCTTCAGTAAAACGTTAAAGTTAGCAGAGGTCAAGTACCCTCCTTTGGAAAAACTGGCATTAGCTTTAGTGCAAACAGCCAGAAGACTTCGAAGGTACTTTCAAGCACATCCTATACAAGTGGTCACTGACCAACCGATCAAAAATGTGCTTGAAAGGCCTGAAACTTCGGGACGGCTAGCCAAATGGGCTGTTGAACTAGGTGATCACACAATCACCTACGTCCCGAGAAAAGCAATAAAAGCACAAATACTTGCTGATTTCATTGCTGAAATTCCAAGGGTGGAAATGGCCGAAGTTAACATCACCATAGATGAACCTATCGATCCTGAAGCCTGGAAGCTGTACACAGATGGAGCTTCCAGTGTTGAAGGATCAGGGGCTGGTCTTGTATTAATCAACCCTGAAGGGTTAGAATTCACGTATGCCCTTCGTTTGGAATTTCAGACAACAAACAACGAAGCAGAATACGAAGCCTTGATAGCAGGACTCAAGCTTGCAAAAAAGATGATGGTTCACAAGCTTCAAGTGTTCACCGATTCACTGCTTGTTTCCAATCAAGTGAACGATAGCTACATCGCCAAGGAACCTAACATGAAAAAGTACAGAGAGAAGGCCAAAGAAATCATGAATACCTTCCAACTTTGCAAGATTAAACAGGTCCCAAGGTCTCATAACAAGAAGGCTGATGCTCTTAGCAAGCTTGCTTCGTTAAACTTTGCTCACCTTACTAAAAAGGTGTTGGTTGAAGTGATCAAACATCCTTCAATATCTGAAATTGAAGTTCAAGACGTCATCACCAAATGGTGAAAGAATCGTCGTATGCCCCGGAAGATAGATTGTTACGAACCATGAAAACGAACCAAGTTGGATGACTCCATTTGAAAGGTTCCTGCAAAGAGGTGAACTGCCTCAAGATCCTGTCGAAGCTGAAAGAATTCGGATCAAGTCTAAGCAATACACAATCCAGGATGAAATACTCTAAAAAAAGGGTACTTGGCTCCATTGCTTCGATGTGTTGGTCCCGAACAAAGCAGGTACTTGATCAAAGAGGTTCATGAAGGAATATGTGGAGCTCATTGTGGTCCAAGATCAGTTGTGGCAAAACTCATGAACCTAGGTTACTTCTGGCCTACCATGCATCGTGATACATCAGAGCAGTTGAAGAAATGTGAAGCCTGCCAGATCCATGCACCTGTCCCAAAGAGTCCCAAGCATGATTTGGTGCCTATCACTTCAGCATGGCCATTCCACAAATGGGGAATGGATATCGTTGGACCCTTCCCACCTGCAAAAGGAGGGGTCAAATTCCTGTTGGTTGCGGTTGATTACTTCACGAAGTGGCCAGAAGTGAAGCCTTTGGGAAAAATATCTGGAAAAAAGATAATTGATTTCGTTTGGGAAAGTATCATCTGTCGATATGGCTTGCCCGGGGTACTAGTTACAGATAATGGCAAGCAGTTCGCAGAGAAGCCATTCAGTGCTTGGTGCAAGGAGTATAGAATAACACAAGTCTTCAGCTCTGTAGCATACCCTCAATCCAACGGGCAGGTTGAAAGGATGAACAGAAGTGTGGTTGAAGGGATCAAGGCTAGACTGGGTCGTCAAGGGGGAAATTGGTTGGAAGAACTGCCAAGCGTTCTTTGGGCAATCCGAACCACTGAGAAAACAAGTAACAAGAAGACACCTTACAGCCTTACCTTCGGATCTGAAGCAGTCATACCTACTGAGATTGGAGTCACCACACCCAGAACCCTTCATGTTGACATCCAGGCCAACGAACGTGAGACATTACTCAATCTTGATCTACTAGAAAAAGCAAGAGACTTGGCAGCAATCAGAGAAGCCAAGTACAAGCAAAAGATGGAGTCTTACTACAATGCCAAAGTCAAACATGAACGCTTCAAGCCAGGTGACCTGGTCCTCAGAAATATTGAAGCAAGCAAGAAAGAGAACCAAGGAAAGCTAGGACCAAAATGGGAAGGCCCCTACACCATCCTTGAATCTCACAAAGGAGGGTCTTACAAGCTTGCCAACATGGAAGGCAAGAAGCTCCCTCGACATTGGAATGGCAAGAACCTCAAAAGGTTCTTTGTTTAAGTTGTAAGAAAATGTTGTTCTCTTCAAAAAGCTATATGTAATGTTATCATCTAATGAATGAAAGGATCACTGAATCCTCTTTTGGAAATATTGTCCTTCTATCCTATGATCAGGTTTGTTAGGATCTGAGTATTGGATTGTTTTGATTAATGATGTAATATGAATGAAGTATAAATGGAAAGTGCAGCGGAATAAAGAATAATCAAAACATAGAGAATAATTGTTATCAATCGAAAGCTTTCATTAAAGTTGAAAGATTACAAAGGTACAATTATCACTCCCCCTCAGCCTGATCACTCAGAGTTTGTTTGTCTTAGAGAGAATGACGAGTGACCAATAGAACAGTACAAGTACTGTTCTATTTATAGACAAGTACAAACCTCTGATGATCACATAGCTGACGTCACCTAGAAAGCGACCCCTAACTGACTAACAAACTACAACATCTGATAAACAATAAACTACTGTTACATTGAAACTACTGAAGGGAAACTCTGTTAAGCTATAAACTCTGATGTCTTCTTAACATCTGTTGAACCAAAGTGCTGTTGGTTCAACAGACCTTTGTTCTTCAGATCTTGATCAGTACTTGTTCTTTATCAGACTTTTGCTCTTCAGACTTTCTTCATCAGACCTTTCATCAACAGCAGTTGTCTTGTATCAGTTGTTTAAGCATCAGCAGTTTGGAGTCAGCAGTTCTTTGGAGGAAGCTTTCTTGTAAACTCTGTTATTTATTCTTGATCAACACTTAGTATATTTTGGCTTTCAATCATCTGTTCTTCTCCAGGTCAGCAGACCCAACAATCTCCCCCTAGAACAGATGATGCCAAAACTCTGCTTTATTCTTGATCTTTATTCCTCATCAGACTTTCTCTAATTTGCCCTTTTAGTTGCAATTCAAAGTGCAGAGAGAAGAGGTCTTCAGCATCTCTATCCAGTGTCAAGTTTAGAAGTGACTGGAGATCTTCAGCACTTAGGCCAGGTGCCTCATCCATGCTCAACTTCTGAACACTACCATCTGATCTGAGCAATGTCAATTCATGGGTCTCTTTATCAGACTTCCATTTTAGAATTTTAGAATCAGAGGAGTGACTGGGATGCATCTTTATTTTGGATGAGTTTGGTGATGGTGGCCTTCCAATGAGTTCTCTGAGCCTGTCTGACACAGGATCAGAAAAAGATCTGATTTGGTTCAACATCCCCTCTTTCACATAAGTATTAGTGAACTTCCTTGTGTCTTCTTCAGACATTTCCTTCTGCTTCTTGTATTGCCTTTGAGCAGCAATAGATAGATCAGAGGTTGCAAGCAAGCTATCTAATGTAAAGGCCTGAGAGGGTTTCTTGGGAGCATCATCATACACTGGTTTTCTTGGAAGATCAGGATTGGTCTTTCTTTCTTGTTCAAGCTTTTTATATGTCTCAATTAGCCTGATTTCTGACCATCTGGCAACAGATTTCATCTCTCCATACTTAGCTGCTACAAGCTCTTGTCTCATTCTTCTGAATTTCAAGGCTCTAGCTTCATCTCCCCCCTTTTTGAAATCAGGGGCAGAGACCTTAGCAGGAGGATTCTTGGCCATGTTCTCTATTCTGATTAGTTCTTCTCTTAGAGCATGTGTGGTCCAGCCTGTAAATTGATTCTTTGTTGCTTTATAAGGCTTGGATGCCAAGATCTGTTCCAGCAGTGAATCCCTTACTTCCATCTCCAAGTGTCTGCTGAGAGGCATGGTTGACATGGAGTTGCTCAGGGTCTTAGCATAGTCTTCAATCCTTCTGAGTTTGCTAAGCTCTGCTGAATGGATGCCCTGAGCAGTCCTGTCATCCTTCCCTTTGCACTTCTCTTTGATGACAGCATCAGCCTGTTCACCCTTGTATTTGAGATATGTGTCTAGATTAGGTGGAACAGGGAAGCCTTTAAGAGAAGGGAAGGATCTTTCTGATGGCTGATCAGTATTATAGAAGGATTGAAGTTCCCCCTTGATTAAATCCAACTCAAGGGGATACTTCTCAGCCAATGGTGTGATGGTTGGTGGTGGTCTGTGTGATCTGAATTGGTCAGTGTGTGGTGAGTAAGATGAGAGTGGAATGGCATTGACTGGTGTGGATGTGATTGGGGTGTTAGGTGGTGTGTTGTGGATGTTTTCATCTTGTATAACAAAGGTGGATTTCCTTTTTCTGCTATACAAGATTTTGGGTGAGGATGAGGATGTAGCAGTGGATTGAGAAACATCTGTTGGTCCTTTTGTGGAACCAGCAGTTGTTTGAGTTTTAGGTTGTGTTGAAGTAGGTTTGGTAGTTGGTTGAGTTGTGGTTGGTTTGGTTACTGGTTTGGGTTGTGCAGATGTTTTAGCAGTGGTTTTAGGTTCAGTTGTTTTAGGTGCAGTGGTTTGGGTAACAGAGGTTGTGGTGGCAGTGGTTTGTGGAGCAGTGGTTGTGGTAACAGGTGTTTGTACAACAGGAGTTTCAGCAGTTAATTTGGAAGGTGGTTTTCTAGTGTGTTTGGCTGGCATTTTCCTTCTCTTTGAAGTGCCCACATCTTCCACTTCCTGTTGCTGTTCCTTTTTCAGTTGTACCAACCTCTCTGCCTTTACCTCCAATGTGTCAGCCCTTTTCATTTTGTCTTCAGCAGCCTTTTCAGCTCTTTCATTAGCTGAAGTGTCAACTTCTTTTGCCTTTGATGCTGGAGCTGGTTCAGAGACAGGGAACTGAACATTTGGTTGTTGTGTTTGTGGAGCTGATTTGGGTGACCCTGGTTTGTCAGCAGTTGGCTTCTTCCCTTTTTGTGTTTTTAGTTTTGGTAGCCTATCTCTGCCACTCTCCCCCTTTTTGGCATCATCAGCAGTGAATTCATCATCATCTTCATCTCTGAGAATTGTGGTAGGGGCAGAGCCAGTGGTCTTCAGCAAGTGGTCTTTGATCACCTTGATATCAGCCTTTGTATCATTGAATCTGGCATCAACCATGTTTCTGATCACAGTCATGTAGGTTTCTTGTGTCTGATCTGCTAATTTTCGATGAGATATGATGATGGGGGAAACAGATTTCCATAGCTCATTAGCAACATCAGCAGTTGATGGTTGACTCTTTGTAAAGTTATTCAATGTTTCCAAAATTGACTTGACATCAGATTTGATGTCAGCAACAGAGGATTCAAGGTTTTGAACTTTAACCGTCAATTCTTGTAATTTTGACTCATCACCTAAATTAATAGGATCATCTGAGTCCCTACCAGAGGTAGTTTTAGCTGGTTCAGTCCTAGGAGGTGAGTCCATGGAGAAAGAACCTGCTGCCCCTTGGTCTTGGTTCTGGGGACTTCCAACTGTTTTTGGAGACACAATTGTGTCTTCAGCAGTTGTTGCCTTCAAAGAAGTCTTAGCAATGTAACCACTGTCCTGCTGTGAGACAATGGTCTCAACAGCAGTAGTGGCTGCTTCTCTTGAAACCTCATCAGAAGTAACATGTACTTCTGGGAGTATAACCTCCTCATCTGTTTGTGGGATGGCTGATTGATTTTCCTCAGTCCCAGTCACTGGTAGTGGCATACTCTCAGTGATAGGTGATTGAGAGGAACTGGGGTTGTCCTGAGTTTTATCAATAGCCTCAAACAGGGGTTGCATTGTTGGTGGGACATGTGGTGGTGATGTAGGTGGAGTAACAAGCTGATTAGCCCTGGGAGATGGGCTTGTAAACATATGATCAAGTGACTCATATGCCTCAGTTTGAGGTTCCCTTTGGCTTACAACAAGTTCCTTTTGTGAGGAATCTTGAGAAGTTTGCTTGGGTTGAGATATCTCCAACTGTTGTGAGGAAGTAACAACAGTGGTTTCATGTTGCTTTGGTGATGCAACAGGGTTAGCTTCTGGTATCTCATCTTCCAGAAGTCCCTTTTTGGGTTTGGTGGTTGTTTTGGTGGATGGACGTTTTCTTTTGGTGGCTGGTGTGGGTTTCACAGCATTGGATGAAGTGCCATGATCACCAGGAGCAGTGGGCTCACCAACAGAGGTTTCAACAACAGTTGTTGTCTTTGTCCTCTTTGGTTGTGTTTTGGAAACTTTTTGAACTTTTTGTGCTTTTTCTTGGGATGAAGAACCCAGCATTCTAGTAAAAGTTTCATCAGTTAAACTTTTCATTTTAAATGACTCTCCCTTTTGAAAATCCTTTTCAGGTAAAAGCTTTTGTAGAATTACACTTAGAATTCTAGGGTAGAGCAGAAAAGCATTGTTTGAGCCAGATTTTATGGCTTTCACATTTGATACCAAGTCTGAAAACAATCCCTGAGATAGGTTGAAGTCAGAGTCTGACAACATAGCATATCCCAAGTATTGTATCCTCAATGGGATTTCATTGAAGGATGTAGTCTTGGCAGAGGCACAGAGGAGGAGGGTATGGAAGAAAAATTTCATGACTGGTGGGAAAAACTTTTTATATAGTGTGGAACCAGTCATTTGAGCATCATACCCCCTCTCTTGAAACTCAGTGTGAAGCTCTGTTTTTGGAAAAGTTTCCATACCTGACAAATCGTTCAGTGAGAAGATAGTGGAGATGATCTCAGGGGTTATGGCGATACTGGTGGCTCCAATTTTTGAAATTATGGACGTAGGTTTTTTGTCTTGGTATAAAACCTCAGCAGTTGCCCAAAATTCTTGGAGTGTTTCTAGGTGAATGGGGGCATCAGCAACAAGAATATTTTTATATTTCGAGTTATTGATGATGTCAATGGTGGAATGAAATGGTGTGTTGTCTTCGGTTTTAACCAAATATGGAAGGAAATTGTGAGTGGCTTTTGTTTGAAGTTCCATTTTAATGGATGTTGATTATGAAAGTAATGATCTTTGATTGAGGGTTATGAGGAAGACGAAAGCGGTTTTTAGTATTTTGAATACAATGAGACGGTAAAACTGCTGTTGGGGGAAAGAACAGGGTTTTATAGGCACTGGTGAAACCGCTGATGTGGCAAACATCTGATGGTTGAAACATCTGGTGGCAGACAGCTGTTTTGGTAAACCTCTGTTGCCAACCTCTGTTGTGTTAACCAAAAGACTGATGAAAACAGTTGTTTTATCTGATCAGATGTTTGAAACAGATTTTTCAACCAACAGTGGTTGTTTTACCTGATCAGATGTTTGAAACAGATTTTTCAACTAACAGTGGTTTTAATAAAACAGTGGTTGTTTTATCTGAATCAGTGGTTTTAAAACAGATTTTTCAACCAAAGTGTTATTTTAGCATAATTTGATTTTCTGAAACATTTTAATGTTTTATTGAAAACATTTTTGTTGTTTTTAATCCATGTTTAACATTCCAATTCGAGAGATCAGATTTGTGAAGGTAGATGTATCTAAAGCTTTTGTCAGCACATCTGCCAACTGATCCTCTGTTGGAACATGGTGCAGAGAAATCAAACCTTTTTCATAGCTATCCCTGACAAAATGATGTCGGATATCTATGTGCTTGGTGGTTGAGTGTGAGACTGGATTTTTGATAATATTTTCAGCAGCTTGGCTATCCAACATGAGTGGAGTCCTAAGTGCTGTTACCCCAAAGTCCAGTAGTTGATTTTGAAGCCACATAAGTTGGGCTGTACAGCTTGCAGCAGCAATGTATTCAGCTTCAGCAGTAGATGTTGAAACAGCTGCTTGCTTTTTGCTTTGCCAAGAAACTAAGGCATTCCCTAGAAACTGGCACCCTCCTGATGTGGACTTCCTTGTGGTATGGCAGCCAGCAAAATCACTATCTGAATAACCTGAAAGCTCAATGTTTCCATTAGCAGGATACCAGATACCAAGTGTGGGAGCACCTTTTAGGTATCTGAAGATCCTTTTCATAGCAATAAGGTTAGACTTTCTAGGAGAAGCCTGAGATCTAGCACACACACAGGTTGCAAACATAATGTCTGGCCTGGATGCTGTTAAGTACAATAAAGACCCAATCATGCATCTATAATGTGTCTGATCAACAAGTTCATCCTTTTCATCATCAGTGAGTGGCTTGACAGTGCTCATGGGTGTACTACATGGCTTACAATCATTCATCTCAAATTTTGTTAACAAGTTTTTCACATACTTGTTTTGATGAATGAAAGTACCATTTTGCAGTTGCTTTACTTGGAGACCAAGAAAGCACTGAAGTTCACCCATAGCACTCATTTCAAACTCTGCTGTCATGAGTTCCCTAAACTCCTCACACATTTTATTACATGTGGATCCAAAAATGATGTCATCCACATATATTTGAACAATCATTAAGTCTTTTCCTTTCCATTTTAAAAACAAGGTTTTGTCAATTTTACCTCTAGTGAAACCAATGGATAAGAGAAAAGTAGAGAGAGTTTCATACCAGGCTCTTGGTGCTTGTTTGAGTCCATACAAAGCTTTGTTAAGCTTGTAGACATGATCAGGATGGAATGTGTCTTCAAAACCAGGTGGTTGACATACATAGACCTCCTCCTGAATTTTGCCATATAGGAAGGCACACTTGATGTCCATCTGAAACACCTTGATGTTGTGGTTGACAGCAAAGGCTAAGAAGAGTCTGATTGCCTCTAGCCTTGCTACAGGGGCAAAGGTTTCATCATAGTCAATCCCCTCTTCCTGTCTGAAGCCTTGAACCACTAGCCTGGCTTTGTTCTTGACAACTATACCCCTTTCATCAGTTTTGTTTTTGAAGACCCACTTTGTGCCAATAGGATAGGTATCCTTAGGCAGTGGTACAAGTTCCCATACTTGTTGTCTTTTAAACTGAAGGAGTTCTTCTTGCATGGCTTCCACCCAACTGTTGTCTTTTAGTGCCTCTTGGTACTTGACAGGTTGTGTAAGGGATAGAAAACCTGCAAAAAGACAGATGTTTGAAGATTGGCTCCTTGTGAGCACACCTTCTCTGATGTTGCCAATGATTTGATCTGGTGGATGAGCTCTTAGGTAGATTAAATCTCCCTGATATGGTATGATGGCATTATGTGGTGAAGGACAGAGGTTTGGAGACTCTGTTGACATAACATCTGTTGGCACTTCTGAAGAGGCAACAGATGTTTGAAATGGAGGTGGAGGAATGGGTCCAAGTGGTGTAAGATTGGACTGACTTTTGTCAACAGATGATTGACTCTTGTCAACAGATGATTGAACAGTGGATTGGCTGGGTGAATCAGTGGATTGAAGATAAGACTGGCCAACAGTGGCTGACTCAGCTGTGACAGAGTTTTGACAGTTGTTTTGAACCACTGCTTCCTCTGATACATGATAGACATTGTAGTGGTCTGGAACCACAACATCTATTCTGTAATCTTGTTGTGAAGATTGTGGGGTACCTGCAGGGTTAGTTTTGACAGTAATATCTTCAAATTTGAATTTATCTAAATCAAACAACTCAGCAGGGTTTGCTGGGATTTTTAAAGAAGAAAGTTCATTGAACTTTACATTCAGAGTTTCTTCTATTGTTTTAGTCCTTGTGTTAAACACTTTATAGGCCTTTGCAATAGAAGAATACCCCAGAAAGTATCCACAATCCACTTTGGCTGCAAATTTTGAAATGGAATCTTTAAGATTTAAAATGAAACATGGACAGCCAAAGACTTTGAAAAATGATATCAGTGGTTTGATTTTAAACAGAATTTCATAAGCAGTCTTTTGATGTCTAGGGTTGATTAAAACTCTGTTTTGAACATAACAAGCAGTGTTTACAGCTTCTGCCCAAAATGACAGAGGTAAACCAGAATCTGCTAGCATTGTTCTTGCAGCCTCAATGAGAGTCCTGTTCTTCCTTTCAACCACCCCATTCTGTTCTGGTGTTCTTGGGATGCTGTACTGCCTTACAATCCCTTTTGACACACAGAAATCATCTAACTCCTTATTCTTAAACTCTGTTCCATTGTCACTCCTAAAGACTTTTACTGGCAAGTCATATTGTTTTTCAACTTTGGTAACAAAGTCCTTCAAGATACCTGCAGTCTCATCTTTAGAGTGTAAAAAGTAAGTCCATGTAAACCTAGAAAAATCATCAACTATGACAAGACAAAATCTTTTCCTTCTTAGACTCATGATTTTTACAGGGCCAAACAAGTCCATGTGCAACATTTGTAGACATTTACTGGTTTTGGACTCATCAATGGATTTGTAAGAACTTTTATGTTGTTTGCCTTTTAAACAGGAAACACAATGCTCATCACATTTGAATTCTTTTGATGGTAAACCTCTGACAAGGTTTTGTTTGGAGAGTGAGTTGATAGTTTGAAGGTTGGTGTGACCAAGTCTCCTATGCCACAATTCTGTCTCTTTTGTAGAGGCAGCTGAGAACAGACAGACATTTGCAGTAGGATTATCCTTCAACATATCAACCACATACACATTGCCACTTCTGTGAGCAACAAGTTGTGCTTTGCTCTCAGCAATGATGGTGTTAATCTTTTCAACAGCCTCTGGGCCAACAATCTTACACGTTTGCTTAGTGAAGAATGACCCAAAGCCTTTGTCACTCATTTGTGATACACTAAGTAGATTAAATTTTAGATTGTCTATTAGATTAACATTTTCAAACTTAAGTCTCCCTGCTTTGACAGTACCAGAACCCAACACTTTACCTTTAGAATCATTACCAAAGGATATATCACCCCCTCCATGAGCAAGAAAGTCCAGAAGAAGGGCTCTACATCCAGTCATGTGCCTGGAGCCTCCACTATCTACATACCATAAACTGTCTAAACAAGCAGAAGCTCCCTGCACATCAGTAAGGATTTTAGTTTTGGTGAGTGTCCAAAGCCAAATTGGCTTTGGATGGGTCCTTAGCTGTCTCAGCCTTAAGTTGAGAAGAATGATCAGTGGTTTGGACTAGCTTTTGAACTAGATTCAACAGCTGCATTTGACCATTTGCCAGTGCTTGTATGTCAACACTTGGTCCAGCAGAGGTTTGATCATTTCCTATCAGTTGATGAAAACCATGAGGATGTCTGTTCACTTTTGGTTTTGAAGGCCTCTTGGGCTCATCATAAACATGTGGCAGACGATGACAAGTGGGTTGTCCATATCCTCTTGGTAATCTGTTAACAGGTGGAGCATCTGTTACCTGAACCTCTCTGGGAGCAGAGTTTTTGTTCAGACTTTGGGTAACAGATGTTTGGACAGATTCAAAAGTCTGTTTGGATTTTCCTTTTGAAGTACTCATCACTTGACTCTCCAGAGTTTTAGCTTTATACTCTTTTATCTTTTCATCAAAATTTTTGAGATATAAGCACTCTTTTGTTTTGTGATTCTTTTTCTTGCAGATTGCACATTCTTTAGATTTTGAATCATTTAAACTTGTTGTTTTGTTGATGTCATATGCTTTTAGAAGAAAACAGTTTTTGGTGACATGGTTCTTCTTTTCACAAAAATCACAAAACAAGTTGTTCTTTGCTTTCCCTTTTTCTTTCTTCTTTTCAACAGATGTTTCATCATCTGTTGGAAGACTTACTAGAGGGATAACCTTGGCTTGTGGTGCCATTTTGCCATCAGAGGTTTTGAAGGTCATTGGTTTGAAATTTTCAAGGACTTCACACTCATCTGACCATGTTGGTTTGAATTGATATTTCTCAATTTCATCAAATGAGGGTGTACCTTCCAACTTTTCAAGAATGATTTTCTTGCCATTGGGTTCAGTAACCTTGATTTCTTGACCTTTTGAGTTTGTAGGGATGACCTCAACCAACTGTGGTTCCTTTTTGTCAGTGGTTTGTGAAACTTGATCAGTGGTTTTAAAACCAAACCCAAATTTCACATGACTTTTAGATTGTTGGTTGACAATCATCTCAAAACCCTTTGATGATTCCACCCATTTCTGACATTCAACTTGGGTGGACTCAAGCTCCTTCTTACAACTATGATATTTTGTTATCATAGTCTGAAGCTGGTCTTTGGTTATGCTTGCTTCATGTTTTAGACTACTGATTTCAGACTCTTTTTCAGATATTTTTGATTTTAACTCTTTTGTTAATTTTTCAACCTGAATTTCTGAATCCAAAATTTTCTTTCTAAAGTTTTCATTCACCTCTTTTATCTTAGCAAATGCTACAATACATTTGTCTGAGCACAAGTCATTTAAGATTTGAGGAGATACCTTAGCAGCAGCCATCAAGGCACAGTTACACTGGCAGTCACAGTCATCACTACCCCAGGGGTCTGATAGATTCACAACCTCCACTTCAGATTCTTCAGCTGAAACAATCTCACCAACAACACCATCAGTCACATTTTCAGACATAGACACCACTTCCTCAGAATCAGTCTCTTCAACAATTGTTTCTAGTGCCATAAAACAAAAATCCTTTTCAGTGTTGGCAACTAGGGCAATGTTGTCATCTGTTATCTCATCTGGTAGACTGCTCCAATCAACAAAGCCTTGAGTAAAGAAACTCTGTTGACCTGGTTGACTGGTCTCTGCAGGAGCAGAGGGTGGAGTAACAGTCATTGGCACAGGGGCCTGAGCAACAGGTGTTTGGACATAGTGGTACTGAGGAACAGTGGTTTGGACATAGTGCACAGGAACAGTGGTTTGGGTCTGTGCAAAGTGAGCAGTGTTTTGCACATTAGGTACATTAGGGATGGTCTGATAAGTGTTGGTCTGTGGTCTTTGATTTGGATAGGTGATCATAGGAACTCCATTTTGACTCCTACACTCCCTAGCAAAATGACCCATTCTATGACACTTGTAACACTTCATCTTTGATTTATCCAACCCAACCTTTGACCCACCATGTAAACCTGGGAACCTCCTGCCAGTTTTCTTATAGAAGTTATTTGTTCTAATACTGAGCAGGGCAACCTGATGTAAGATGTCCATTTCTTCTAGGTCCAAAGGGTCAATGTATTGCAAGTCATTGTACACAAAAGATGTATTATCAGAAGCCTGGATGTCACCACTGGCGGTGAAAGCACAGTTGTTTGGTGATGAGTAAGAATCATTATTGAAACCAGTTGTTATGTCAATGTAATGATCATAACTCTGATCCTTACTACTTCCAGAACCATCATCCTGACCCAACAGTGCAGTATTACCAAATACATAGTCATCTGACACTTTGCCAGAGTCCTGGAGCTTCTTTTTCTGGTTAAGCTCCCTTTCATAAGTCAGGAGCTTACCATGAAGCTGGGTCAGGGTTAGGTCTTTGAATCCGATAGAGTTTCTCATAACAATAGCTATAGTGTCCCATTTGTCCTGAAGTGATCTAAGAAACCTATGATTCAGTGTTGAATTAGGAAAAGTTAGACCAACCAGTTTTAGTTCACTAATTAGACAGTTAAACCTTTCAAACTGTTGTGTTAATGACTCCCCTTTTATGTGACTAAACGTTTCATATTGTTGGTTAAGTATTTCACGGTTGTTTTCAATCACATCATCAGTTCCCCCGAATTGCTCTTTAAGAGCATCCCACAATTCTTTAGCACTATTGCAGTGCAAGAGACCGGCATAGATATCATTCGGCAGTGCCATGGCTACTATGCTGAAAGCCTTGGCATCTAGCTCGATTTTTTGAAAATCTTGCTCTGAGTAGTTCTCAACACTCTTTGGTACTTGGATCTTTGGATCCTCGGCACTCGGTACCATTGGAACATGTGGTCCAAATACTACCGATTTCCAGCACCCTGTGTTCTGTTGTGCTAACACATGAGCTACCCGACGCTGCCAGATGTTGTATTCTGACCTGACAAGCATCGGTGGCTTGTTGTGTGTGCCAGTGTTGTGTGGATCTTGATTAAGTGAAGTCATTCTCTTGGTTTTTCAAAAACAAAGTCTGTTTACTAACTGTTGAAACGAAAATAAACTATTACTCTGTTTTAACCCGACAAACAAACGATATCAATAATTGTGAGCTGATCTGTGTATTAAAATGATTGATTAGATCAGATTTAATTGACCAAGCTCTGATACCAATTGTTAGGATCTGAGTATTGGATTGTTTTGATTAATGATGTAATATGAATGAAGTATAAATGGAAAGTGCAGCGGAATAAAGAATAATCAAAACATAGAGAATAATTGTTATCAATCGAAAGCTTTCATTAAAGTTGAAAGATTACAAAGGTACAATTATCACTCCCCCTCAGCCTGATCACTCAGAGTTTGTTTGTCTTAGAGAGAATGACGAGTGACCAATAGAACAGTACAAGTACTGTTCTATTTATAGACAAGTACAAACCTCTGATGATCACATAGCTGACGTCACCTAGAAAGCGACCCCTAACTGACTAACAAACTACAACATCTGATAAACAATAAACTACTGTTACATTGAAACTACTGAAGGGAAACTCTGTTAAGCTATAAACTCTGATGTCTTCTTAACATCTGTTGAACCAAAGTGCTGTTGGTTCAACAGACCTTTGTTCTTCAGATCTTGATCAGTACTTGTTCTTTATCAGACTTTTGCTCTTCAGACTTTCTTCATCAGACCTTTCATCAGCAGCAGTTGTCTTGTATCAGTTGTTTAAGCATCAGCAGTTTGGAGTCAGCAGTTCTTTGGAGGAAGCTTTCTTGTAAACTCTGTTATTTATTCTTGATCAACACTTAGTATATTTTGGCTTTCAATCATCTGTTCTTCTCCAGGTCAGCAGACCCAACAAGGTTGAGGACCTTGCAAGAAACTCCATGGCAAGGGCCATGTAAGGGGATGAGCTCCCAAGCCATTTCGCTCAATAGGTTCGAGGGTTGAACGGACCTATGTAAGGGGTGAGTTCCTAAATCAATTCGACTCCATGAGATAAACAAAAATAACTTTATAAATCTCATCGACAGGCTTGAACAACCTACACCAATCGTTCCTTAAGTTTAGAAAACAAACTTACGAAAATACATTAAAAACACTTGTATAAGTGTATATAGGATAGCTGGTGACATGTTTGCCTAGACTACCTTAAGGATGAATGACTGCAGCGTTCAACCTTTGAAGGTGCTACCGGATAAACATTCCCAAACAACAACAAAGACAAACAAACACACAATAAAACAAGAAACAAATTAAGGAAGAACAACAATAAAACTTAAACAACAGCCCGAAGGCCTAACATTAACAGGCTTTTAATAAAGCCAAACAGTAGCATAATTTTTCAAAGGGCATCAGCCCACAACCATCAAAGAACCCTCACAGGTTCCAACAAAAGATAAAAGGTGTTTAAGACACAACCACATAGTTAATTGTTTTTACACACCAAGATGCTAAGAAAGCTACGAATAGAAGGTTCAGGCATCATTACCAGACCCTGAAGGCTTGGAGGCTTCATCCTCATTCCCAGCCTTTGCCACCTTTGCTTTCTTCGCCTTCTTCCCCTTCTTTGGTAGCTTCTCTGCAAGACCAGCTTCAGAGGCTTCAACGCTGGCATCCTTAGAGAGTGTCTCTGTCATGTCCAAAGTCTCTTCACTATCACCCGAGTATGCCCTCTTCCTTGAAACAGCGTGAAGCACTTTAGCAGATACGGCTTCATTCAAACCAGCAGGCTTCAATTCCTTCAGCTCCTTCAAAGGTTTCCCATAAAGGGAAGAAATTTGGGCAACATAAGGATAGCTGGAGTGTTCCATCTTGAGGACAGTTTCCTTGAACACGTCCAAGGAGTTGGGTTGATAGAAAGAAGATTCTTCTAAGACTTGGCCAGACTCATGAGCTTTGAACCCTGCAACAAAACCTGCGTGCTTACCATGGGTCAAAAGCTTGGTGTACACTTCTCCAAGGGCAGAGTTAAACTCGGCAGAGTGAAGGAGATAAGTAACGACTTGTTGGAAGCCTTCTTCAATTAGCCACTTGTTGTCACTCTGAGCAGCAGCAAGAGAAATTTCCAACTCCTTCTTTTCACTCTCGAATGCCTTCTTTTCTGCTTCCAAGGCCAACTGATCTGCTTCCACCTTCAGCCTGGCAGCTTCATGCCTTGCCATCTCAGCCTCATGCCCTTTCTTTAATTCGTCAATTAGGGCAATCAAAGTGATCTCCTTTTGAGCATACTCCTTAGCATCCCTCTTCATGTCAGCTATGGACTGCTTCATTTCCTTCTTCTTCTTTGCAAACTCACTGTACTCACCCATAACCTTCCTAAACCTGCTGATCCCCTCTGGCAGCATGGCTGCCAAGTTGTAGGTATCCACCATCATCTTTGCTAGAAGAGCATCATCATCCAAGCCCTCAAGACAAGCCTTGGCACTGGAGTAGCAAAGTGTGCCAAAACCTCCTCACACACAGCAGAAGTCTTAAAACTATCAGTTGACTTTACATTCCACCCAGGCACATACAAACCCTCCTGATCAAAGCTACCAGACACATCTGTTTCCTTCACAACCTTAACCTTCTTACCCTTGCTTTTCTTCACAAGCACATCCACAGGAGTATCATCCACTGTCTGATCTTTTTCATCATCAGATTCTTCAATGTCGTCACTAACCGTCACTGCTTCAGAAGGATCAGCAGGCTTGGCAGCTTTTAAAAGCCGTCTGCTGGATCTCCTCGTTGAAGCCTTAGATGAACTTGCCTTAGCAAAACCCTTAACATTAGGGACAGCAACATAGTTTGTCCCGTCATACCTACCTTTCTCATACTTGGTTAAAGCATCCTCCCCATCTGCTGCTTCAGCATCAGCAAACACAACACCTGAAGCATCATCACCTTTAATGAAGTCTAGAGCCGACATAACTGCAAAAAATGCAAAGCATAAGGAAAAAACAAAAAGAAAAAAAATGAAATCAACACCAAAAAAAAACTCATACCCTGATCATCCTTCATCACAACAGGATCTCTACCCGGCTTGTCCCAACGAGTGCTAACACCGGATAACACTAGGAATGGCTCAGCAAAAGGACGAAGCCCTGAAGGACAGGCTCTAAGAGCAGTTAAAAAGTTGTGATCAAGTTCAGACTCTGAAGGTTCCCCTTCGTTGAGAACAGCCTCAGGATGCCTCCAAACAGGCTTAAAAGGAAAAATTGAATCAGAGACCCAAAAGAACCTAGTCTTCCACTGCCCAACAGTTGTAACGTGGGAAGAAAGAAGGTTCGTTTCCACTGATGATCCCTCGAAGGTGAACCAGTCACCATTCTTGGCAAGGCGAAAGAATCGCCTGAACATCAACAAAGTGGGATCATACCCTAAGGCTCTACACAAACATTCAAAATGTAACACACGGCCAATACCGTGTGGATGGATTTGACCAAGGGAAACCCTATAGTACTCAAGAACATTCAATAGAAATACAGAGAAGGGGTGACGAAGGTTTGCAAATTCAAAATGACGACAATATAAAGCAATGGAACCAGGGGGACAATCAGAAACAGCAAGTTGCTTGCCAGGAGCCACGGGATTAAAAGACAAGTTTATATCCCACTCCAAACAAAACGATTCAACCTCTTTTTGAGAAAGAATTGAAAAAGTAACGGCCATGTCCTTTTTAGCGCCCATTGTGCTTAAAAAGGATGATCAGTAAACTATACAACAAGAAAAAAGACTAACCTGCTGTTGGAAATCACGAAACCCTAAGAATGGATGAAACGGTTGTAGAGAAGAAGATGAAGAAAGTGAAAGAAGTAAAGTAAAAATGAATTGTGGAGGGGTTAAAAAGAAAAAAGAAACGGTTATAATAATTTAAAAAAAAAACAACTGTCATTATGACATGCAGTAATAACCCCTGAACAGACTGCCACATGTCACATCAGGGTCCAATCAAAATTAAAATACTGAGTAATAACCGCCCAAATCACAGCGAACCCTCGAACCTTTCAAGCAAGGAATAAACTAAGAAAACAGTCAGAAGCTTTCAAGATACCGTGGGTAGCTCAAAGCGAAAATAAATAAACGATATTACCAAACGATGCTTAAAGGGTTGGAACCTACAAGGGTTCAACAACCAGCTGCATCCCAAGTAAAAAAGATGACTTGTCTCGTCATCTTTTTCATCGAACAAAACAAACAAACTGATGGAGTAACATCAGTCAATAAACCGCAGGTCCATAGCAGCCACTTGCCTTTTGTGGGATGTCCTTTAGTTGCAACAAGGATCAAGGTTATATGCTTTCTCCTTATGGAATACTCTCCTCTCTATAAATCAGAGGCTGATTCTCAGCCCTGATTACACCATCTCAATCACTCTCACTTCACTCTTATTATACTCTTGGTCTCTCACGTGGGAAGAACAATCTTCTCCACTCGGATCTCGAGAACTTCCACTTCTGGCTTTGAGTTCATCTCAGGCCAGAACCTTAAAGCATATAAAACAAATAATACAAACCTTGAACCTCCTTCTACGTTTGCAACGTAGAAGGACACCACGACCTGCGTTAGGCAGAGTGGAACCCTTGAACCCCTGAACCTCCCTTGTGACTCAAAACCAACGTTAGGCAGTTATTTGTTGTAGCAACACTAACAAAAACAATTAGGGGAAGTCAAATTATTTGTGGTCAAGTATAAGAGAACGACACCTTTGATTTTAAAACAAAGAGACATTATGCTTTTTCACCTAGAAAACCAATATGAGAAATCCGAATTATTTATTTATTTATTTTTGCTAAAAATCGCTTGGAGCTGGAGCACTACAAACCTTTCGTTTTAAAGTGGTTAACAATAACTAGCTTCTATAACTCACGCGCGTTGCGTCATGTTGAACCGTGAATTAATTTTATGTTTAGTTTAAATGTACGATTGACGTATGATGGAATGAAAGTTATGCAAAAAAACCAATTTTGATACTTCAAACTGATAAAATCCAGTATGTGGGAGGTTAATGTTAAAATTATATTCCTCATAATCAATTGTATTACTTATATTGTTTTCATATTGGGCTTATTGTGTTGCATAAGTAAGTTTCAGGTTTGGGCTAAAGTTGCTTGGGCTAGAGTTGCTGTTGCTGTTGGGCTGCTGGAAAGTGGGCTGATGGAATGCTGAAACAAAGAGATGGTTCAAGTCTTTGATAAAGGTTCAGAGGTTCAAGTTCAGAGATTCAAGTCTTAGTCTGGAGGTTCAAAGTTGTTATAACAACTTGTGCTAGTTGTTATTAATCTCAGCCTTCCATTTAATGGTGATCCGTGTCCTTCTGATCCAACGGTGGCCGGAGAGATGCTCTTTGTGTGCTTCCTGAGTAGAAGCTTCGGCTTGCCCTATATATAGATTGTGTTTTCATTCTTTCGAGAGTTTAGTTTTCCAGTTCTTGTACTCTCTCAAATAATCTTCTCTCAGTATCTAGGCGATTAGGGTTTCAGAGTGTTAGTTTGTTCATCGTGTGATTGATGATCTCCTGATCTAATCAGTGTCTAGGTTTAGAGAGTTTGTAGATCTGTTGATCTTTGTATTTGGTTGTTCATCTTTTTTGAACAGCTGTTGAGTTGTATTTGTTATGATTTCATTAATAAAGAGTTCTTGAGTTTGTTCTGTGAAATCTTCACACTTAAGTATGGTGATTTCCTAAATTTAAAAAATATTGCTTTTTGATACTTTAATTATAGTAACCTGTTATGTTAACGGAGTTGAGTAGTAAGCTAATGGAGTTGAGTAGTAAGTTAACGGAGTTGAATAGTAACATCAAGGATTGTGTAGTAAATTGACAGAGTTGAATAGTAACTTGACGGAGTTGAGTAGTAAATTAATGGAGTTGAATAGTAACTCCGTTAACAAATATTACGCAGTTGAATAGTACTTTACGGAGTTGAATAGTATATTAACGGAGTTGAATAGTAACTCCGTTAACTTGACGGAGTGGAATAGTAACTCCGTTAAGTTACTATTCAAAATTAACGCAGTTAACGAAGTTGAATAGTAACTCCGTTAAGTTACTATTCATTTGATCTCACCTATTAATATATATATATATATATATATACACACACACATTCAAAATTAACGCTTTAACTGAGTTGAATAGTAACTTAATAACTCCGTTAAATTACTATTCATTTGATCTCACCTATTAATATTTATAGAATGGCGTAGCCAATATTTTTCTCCTTTGGGGTTTGGAAATTTTCGGAGGCAGACTAAATATTTTCTATCACTAAATTTTGGCTTTTTTGCTGGTTCGGTAAAAAAGTTCAGATCGGATCACAAAATAAAAATAGAAAAAACCAAATAAAAATGCAAATGATTAATTAAAAAAAAACATGTAAGAGTGAATAATAGAAGTTCATTAGTTTAAGTTTTTGAATTGGATGTAAAAATGGGGTTATGTAGTTGTCTCAAGTTTTAATGAGTTTTTATTTTTATTTTTAAGTGAATGTGAGCTAAGTGACTTAATAGATTATTTTTTAATAGAATGTGAGCTTAATAAGTAATTCTTTTTTAATTGAATTGTAAGTTAAAGTTTGTTGCTAGATTTTCTAACATTCGGTGTTAAGTTTTCCAAGAGTTCGGTGTCAAGATTTTTACTGGTTCGATAGTTTTTCAAGGGTTCAGTATCCAAGTTTCTATAGGTTCGGTGTCAAATTACATGTATATATAACACTAAAAACAAATTTTTATGGGTCATATATAACACTAATTCGTACATACAACTGTCTATTAGCATACAACCCAACTTACATGTATAGCGCTATAGGAGTGACACACCGCCCCCTTTATGGGTCATGTTAAGTTTTTTCTCAATTGTGTATTCGAGTGTTGATGCCTTTTGTATGGTTCTGTATGCGCATGACTATGAGATGATGATTTGAGTAAAACTTTCTTATGCTATATACGTAGACCAAAACTAGTATGCTCACCAATGCTTTATGTGTTGACGGATATTTTATACATGTTGCAGGAAATGTTTGATGCGAGGAAATCAAGAAACTTAATAGGATTGGCTAGAAACTCACACCAGTTAAATTTTGTTATTCTTGATGTTGTGTTTCCTTTATTTTGAGACAAGTTGTACTTCTCCTTTTAGACCTTTCAATGCTATGAATGAAATCTATCTTTAAATTTTTGTCACAATACTAACGCCATGAAGTCTTTGAACAATCTATCACAAGTCACGCCTCGATGTATTCCGCCATCGGTTGGAGTGTGACATTTAGTAACTCAGACACATCCTTTTTATAATTGTCTAGAGTTTTGTTTAAAGTCTTTTCATTCTTTCAAAAACTTTCAACTGCGGTTTTAGCACTGGCCAAGTCAGTTTTCAAGTCGAGAATTTGTTCTTATGACCTATCACATCTTCCTAGCAAAGTGACACAGTCTTTACATTTAGGAAATGAGTCAGAACTTACCAGATTTGTAGAATCAGTCATAGCCATTAGAGCAAAATGTGCTTCCTTTCCAGAAAAGAATTTAGAATAATCGATCCTGGTGCAAGCATCATCAACCATGCATGATTTCTTGCTTATTAGAAAGTCAGCTTCGGAACCAACCATCTTATGGTGGAGTGGTATGGAGGCTTAATGATAGAAGACCCATGACTGAAAGGTCATGGGTTCGATTCTTGAGGCATCGGGTTTTACCGATTATTCCATTATTGTGCCTTTGGGCGGATGGATACTCGGGTTTTCCCCAAAACTGGGGGACTTGGTGAAAACAGGAGCTCCCTTACATGTCTGGCTATGCCGAGTGGAAGGGGTCCTGATTTGATTGAGTAGGGACTCCGAAGGGAGTTCTTGGTGAATTTCGTTGGCCATTCAAAAAAAAAAAAAAAAAAAAGAAAGTCAGCTTCGGCTAGTAACTGATCAACATCATTGTCGAGAGAATTCAGACTTGTTTCCGGATCAGCTTCACTTTCAAAATTTGAACAGTCTGAATCTGGTACATCCGAATCTCCTTCAATCGGCTCTTCAATCGTCCCAGTCTCATTCTTCTCAATTACCCGTTCCACAACCGAGTCTTCTTCTTTCATTACTAGCATAACATGCAACATTCCCTCCTGACAACTCTTCGACTCCCAATTGCATGTCATTCCAGTTAAACCCTTCATCTTGTTGAATAACCAACGCTTTGTTTTCATTCTGATTTTGGTTAGTGAGAGTGGTTACTGAGACAATGTTTCTTTCAGTGTTTGGAGTGCTTTTAGTTTGCCGGGGTGATGGTGTTTGTCTTTGGTTTGTATTGAAAGGAACATTTTGTCGGTTTTGGTTTTGGTAATTGTTTTGACGGTTTTGGTTTTGGTTTTGATAGTTGCTGTTAAAAGGATTTCGATTACCTTGTTGTTTTGGGTTGGTGCATTCACGAGCAAAGTGTCATTTGGTTCCACATTTGAAACATGCAACCTTAGCTTTATTGAGCCCGTATGTTGTGTTAGGTGAAGTTGCCAGATCAGTTCTTCCAGCTTGCTCCATGAATTCATGAGCTCTACTAACGACACTAGCGAATGCCCACTGAATATCGATAAGCTTCATTTCATCTTTATCGAGTTGTGCATAATCTTCATTAGTCAAATTGTTGTTCCCAACTTGACTAGCAACAAGTCCATTATATGAAGTAACAAAAGCAGACACCAATGCAACATGCTTTGGTGCAACCTCTACAGTCACATTAAACAACAAAGTAATTAGGTTTAGCTTAATAATTCACTTTACAAAACTACTCTTTCCACCAATTCCCTATGTTGACGACTCACTTTCACTATACTATATTTTAGCTTATTTTTGACCGACCCAACATCATTGATCAATGGGATAGTGAAGATGGGTCGTGGGATATTGCGAAGGTTGGGTGGCTTCATGGCCATGAGTGGAACACCGCCCCACTTATTAGTGATAGTAAAGATCATGAGATTCTTTAGGAAAGCCACAATTTGTTTTTTTTTTTTTTTATTTTGTGATTTTGTCCTTTAGTGATGGTAAAGATGGTGAAGTGGTAGTAAATCACACCTTTAGATAGTGGAAGTGGATGCTGATGTGGCGATGGCGTGGAGAGTGATGATAATGCTTAGATTAAATACCAAAGGAGTATATATTTTTTAGAAGAATTTTGGTAAATAACATTTTATGTAAGGACAATTTTATTAACTTTTCTACTTGAACAACATGATCTTGATATACTACGACAAAAAGCTAATGAATTTTAGAGCACTAAAGAAAAAGGAAATCATCATCTGTCAATGTGTCGATATTTAGATCCCAAAACGAGTCATGACCAGTTCCCACTTCGGATGCTCCAATTCCGGTGGCGGTTGCGGCTAGAGGAGGTTCCATCACAGGAAACCGAAGTTCCTCAGGTGCCACTGTGTTTTCTTGAAACCCAAACATTGAATCATGGTCACTACCCGTGCTTTGATGGAAAATGGACCACAAAGAATCATCACTACTAGATGATGTGTCTGCTGGTGGTGCAACCGTATGTATTTTAAGATCTTGAAGTGAGTCATGATCGCCTCTCGCCTTGTTTATCGTCTGGGTGGATGTGGTTATTGGATGATCTATAGTAATGGTTGGGTTATCTATGCCAATCAAGAGTGGGAAGTTAACCTTGGCTCGTGAACCATGGAACTTAAAGGCAGCTCTATCATATGCCAATGCGGCTTGCTCAGGTGTATCAAATGTCCCTAGCCATAATCTCGCCTTTTTCTTCTCCGGATTCCTTATCTCGGCTGTGAACTTCCCCCATGGTCGTCGTCTAACGCCTCTATAACGCTTCCAATCCGCCTCTCGGATTTTTGAATCTTGTACCTGACTTTTTTTCTTGGTACCTTCGGTTTCAGTGCAAGCTTCTTCTGCTTGGCTTGAGTCCGTAAAGCCTGCATACAAGATGATTAATTTTCTTTTATTTACAAGTGGTCTAGGATATACTAAGCTTTATATAGAATGTTTTACAAACATGTTTGGTTTGGTTTGGTTTGGTTTGGTTTCTAGGTAGTTTGATATCGCGGGTAGCAAACTCACCAAATTCGCTTACACAACGAGGAAACTCAACATCAATTTCTTTTTCTTGAGGGTCATGATCATCTTGATCGTTGAGCTTCGATAACATGTTGCGGATTGATGAATCACTGAGATGTGCTCGAGTATTTTGGAGACCAGGGTACTCGAAGGACGAAAGGATCCCAAGTGTAAACATTCTTCTAGTTTCAAATGTTTTAAGTACAGATGAAGGGGGATAATAATTTTTGCTACTGTTGCTTGTAATTGTGCACCTTAATGTCAAACACCAAAACTTCAAACAAGCTTTTATAGTAACTGAATGCCTACCAAGACTTTTAGAAGAGAATTAATTAATGCTACATAAATTGATTTAAATAATTAAAATTACCTTACACCATGTGTAATGGGCTCATTGTTTTTAATTACCAGTGTGCTTCATAACTGTGCTTCATAAACTGTTTGTCATATCATTCTCACGTAGTCCTGAGCTCTTGCTCACTTTCTTTCACATTTAACGTGTAACATTTTCACAAGTTTTCACCAACCACTACTGGCCATTACATGTGGGCCCACCCACTACCCCCCTTTCGCGAAGGTTGTTGCAATGTTAAGGGACTAACGCCCACAACCTTTAATGCCCTTTAACGAGCTGTCGGAATAGTGTTTTACGCTGGATCATCGCCACCATGACAGAGGCGTGATCCGGTGACACTGAGTCTTACATCATCTCTCTCACACTTATTATGCCATAGAAAAGGTTAAAACCTAGAAAAACGTAAGCATGGTATGCTAAGAGATGGGAGTAAATAAAGCAACGAAACCTAAAATCCTAGGAGTGATAAGTTTAATTATACGCCATCTAGTTTCACACGTACACTTTAAAAAAGTTTCATTTTAAAATTTAGTAATACTATTGTTGATTTAATGATAAAAAGATGTTCGATTTTATTATATAATTGAAATATAATAATGATATAAAAAATTATTTACGTTAAAAAAATGTGAAACACGAAAAATCAATAATTATTACCCCCTCCTCATCTTGCCAAAACTTAGGTGTATATGTATAGTAGCTAAATTGTTCACATATAACAATCTGTATGGTTCGATATAATTGAAAGGTAAATATATTTTGGAATCAATGTACTAATTCTTCTTTTCAAAACATGCCATTGATTATAGTTAGTTCCATGTCAATTTTAACATGTATAGGTCAAACATATTATTAAAGCCAGGGTTTGAGGAATATGCAAAATACGATTTATTTATTAGAAATGCATTGTAATTCACAATCTAAGTCACGATAAAAAGATTCAACTACGTTTGTTATATATGTATAATAATTGAATAAATCTCTACACATGTGTAGTGCTACTATATGCGAATAAGAAAAATGAGAAAGATAAGGGGTTTACGAAGAAAGGAGAAGATGAGCTCAAGCATGCTAAATGCTAAACAATATATAGCGTTATTTTTCAAAAATATTAACTATCACTATAGTTCAAGTATGTATCTTTTCCTTCGAGATTGCTTTGTGTTGCAAGCACAAATTCTTTAATGGCTACAGAAATTGTGGTGATCGAAACATTTGAAAGAGAAAGAGACATACTTACCTCTATATAATGTACTTACTTCTATATAATGTTTAGTCAGTGAATCATATCAAAACATTCTAAGCATAGAAACATGCTTTGACGTTTGATTGCATGTTTGATGTTAGATTGATGATTGGAACGGTTAGAATGTGAAAAGATCCCTAAAAAAACACCCAAAATCGCCTCCTAAGTGTCACACCCTCAAATTCCACATGCGGGGTTTTACCGCGAGGCGCGTGACATACCTGGATCCAAATCGACGGTCACAATAAACGACAACTATATGTAAAAAGTTACGTAGAACAAACCATGCAATAATAAAAAACCGTGATTCAAAATACAGCGGAAGCAAAATCAAGTTTACAAAACCAAACAAAGATAAAACATAAGTTAAAGTTTTGACATCCAACATGATCCTAGACGCAAGTGCGACTCCGTGCGCCTAATCCGACTGCTGCTACCTTAGCGACCTGAGAAAACATGCTAAAAATGTCAACATATAATGCTGGTGAGTTCACAGGTTTTTCAATAAACATTTCGTTAGTCCTTTAGAACCGTTACCGTTACTACTATGTTGTGTGAACGCTAGTTAGGCGTTATGTATATTACTACTACGATTGAAACCATTGTTGATTGTGATTTATTATAGTGTGATACCCTTTCGGACTACCGTCATCTCCGGTAGGCCTTGTGTGATCGAGACAATATTCACCCGCCAGACCTCTAACCGTCGAGTGGGGTTTGTCAGACCCAATAGCGCTATCCACATTCCCCGCTACATACCCGCATTAGTGGTTTCTATGGGATTTAGATGAATCGTACAGTAATATAATGATAGCCATAGTGTAACATGAAATTGTGTGTTTAAAATGTGTAAGTATGTTTCTCACTCGAAAACAAAACTGATAAAAGTGGGGCTGTGAACTCACCTTAGGTTGCGTTAGTCGAAACAATTAAATCAACAAGCTATGATAGCCCCAAAAAGCGGCGACCTATCATAAGATGTGTGTGAGATGTTAGACTAATAACCCGTAGGTTAATTAGTCCCCAATTGTCCAGACCATAACTGTGTACGTTTGAAAACATGTTTGACTGATAATCTGACCAAACAAGACAAGACCCGACATCCCATTGGTGACCCGACATCCCACGTGTTAGCCAAATACAAGATATCATGTAATCATATGCAATTATACACCTAACATGCGCAACAGTTCACCAAGTCTAGCATACAATTCAAATAACGCATAAACGAGTCCGAACACGTGTTATCAGGTTATTAGACATGCCACGAGGTTCCTAACATGTTCGTAGATGTTAAACCATGCTTCGGGATGTCAAACTACACTTACAACAGCAAAACACACGATTAGGAATCAAACAGGCAATTAGGAGTTGTAATCGCTTGTTGTACACGTGGGTAGAGGCCTACTCGCCTATAATTACATGCGATTAGGGCTACTCACCCTTGTTACAGGTGAGTAGGCTCTCCTATTCGCCCCCTGCAGCACCAAGTCGTATTTCGCGCGTTTAACCCTCCAAAGCAGATCCGAAACATGTAAAATCATCCAACATCAAACCCAAATCATTAAACAACCCATTCTAAGTAAAAAACCCCCAATTTATCATAATTCTAACAACCCTAATTGCAAGCATTTCCCAAAATAGCATATTATTATGTAAACATCACATCAAACATGCAAAACTTACCCTAAATGGCAAATATCCAGATTTCATCACATAACAACGTTGCACAACAACACCTTACTGTTTCTACATTATCCTATAGCAAACCCTAACATCATACAATCAACAAAACATACTACAACACCCTAAATCCTTTTAAATCATCCAAACGGGTCAAAACGCATATTATCATCAAAACACAACAAACAACCTTCAAACTCATAGATAAACATCCTAACAACTCATTTGTATCAGAAATGCATCAAACACATAAGAATCCTCATGCTTTAACCATAAAAATCATATCTTGCATGATAACAACACATAGAACAAGTATGAAGGTTTAGATTTGTTTTAAAATTGTTTTAAAAGGGTTTTCAAAGACACAAACATCACAAAACCAGGTCTGGACCTTTAGGGATCAAAATGACAACATTACATAGATTTAGGATGGATAACACACCTTAGGTTTGCTAGATAATGATGTGTAAAGCTTGATAGGATGGATTCTAGGGCAAAAACGTGTTCCAGAGAGTGATTATGGCCGGTGTGAGGGAGGCTTGGGGCGAGTTAGGGTTTCACAAATGAGGTTTTACCATATAAGGGTGGTATTTATAGGTGTTTCTAGTTGTTCCCAAGGTTATAGGTGAGTAGGGGCTGCAACAGGCAATTAGGGCTCTAATCACCTATAATATGGCCTACTCGCCCTTGCTATAGGCAATTAGGACTCCTAATCACCTGCAGCATGGTATTTTGGGTTTTTGGCATGTTAAACACTATTTTAACACATCTAAGCACGTATTCACATATCGACAAGTCACATAATGATTATAAACACATAATGCATGATAACTAACACGTTCACATTCGTTCACCAATTCCCGGGACTCGATACTTGTGTGTGTGCATTAACCCCGATTTTCTTGTTTTATTCATAACTTTTTCATTTTAACTCCGTTTTTATGCGGTTTATGGCCACGTCTTTGTAGTTTCAATCCTCTATCATGCGATCTTCATATATCTCCATTCCGCCTTCATTTTCATCTTCCAAAACATGTTCAATCTTCGTGTTTAACCTAAAAAACATCAATTTCTCATAGTTAACCAATTCCACACATACAAACACCCAAATATGCATAAGGTTTAGCATTTAACACATATAAACCACGTTCCAAACCCATTCCATCACATATTAATCTAACAATCTAATGTTTTAAATTAAGTGGTCCTTGAATCAAACAATCACGTAAGTCTAAGTGTTATGGTTTCACTGCCATGTCATAAAATAACTGCCAACTCACTGGCACGTCACCACACCTCTTTCACCAACTTTCTTTTTACCATCCTCTGTTATGGAAGCTAGTTGGTATTCAAAAATTGGTTTTTTGATCGAGGAGAAATTGAATCGCATATGATATATAATCAACTGGGATATATATATATATATATATATATATATATATCAACATAGAACACGAGTTCATAATTCCAACGTGGTTCTTTTAACTTATATTATCATTTTAAATAGATTTGTTTAATAAATTCTTGAGCTTGTTAACATATAATATATTAGGCTATGTGTTATGCTGATAATCATATTATCTCGAACTGTCATTTTCATGTCACATCACCATCTCCTCACACCTCTCGCCTCCATTATTCAACATATGTTGAAGGCTAACCATGATGAGGGACAAATTGGGCAATTACCTAGGACCCATATTCCCCTATTCCCCATAGTGTATACATATATATTAGTTTATACCCTAGGAGCTTTTCGAGATAAACAAATGTAATGTAACATGTCCTAAATTGGCCCCTTACAATGAAAATTATATGGTTTTGTAACATAGTTTGATATACCTTTGTTGTAGGCATTCCTCCCCCGTACCAGAATAATAGAAGTGAATTGTCATCCTTTGAATCTGGAAGATGGTTTAATGGTTGCTGAAAAAAGTGTCTACAACTTACAATTAGGTAATAAATTGATAAAAAGCAAAGAACATGTTAGTTAGAAGTTTAGAACAGAGATAATGAAAGCTATAAAATCACATTAATTCACAGATGATACAAGGCCAACTTCTAAAAGAGCCATCATTGAGCTGCATCTATTGGATTTGGAGATCTAATAAAAAACAACCTACACAAGCATGGATGCAGGAGCAATTGGTGACCATAGAACATATGCAACCAAATTATTACTATAGTTGATCCGAACTGATAGGGAAGTCGGAATTTATAACTAACATAGGAGATTTCACTGGTAAAGAATTGCATATATCTTACTTGAACCAATAAATAAATAAATGTATTGATTGAAATTAGTTTGAATCCACCTAAGTCTAAAGCCAACAATTAACTGATGGTTAACACTGCATACATCAACCAAACCATCTATTCAATAACTAAAGTAACCCGATCATCAATAACCGAACCTATCCATATAAAAATCCAAATACACTCATGCTTATCCCTTATATATAATTAAGTAGACAAACAAATATAACGTTTACTAATCTAAGAAAACCCCAAGTATAGATGTAAACCTGGATGAATATTAGGGCTGGGTAATATGGATCCAAATACACTCATGCTCATCTCTCTCTATATATATGTATGTATACATATATATATATAGAGAGAGAGAGATCTACCCTAATTATAGTTTTACAAAACAATATACATATAATAATAATAATAAAAGTTAATAAGAAATTATTAATTCAAAATTGTAAGCAATGTATCAATCCTTTGAAGTTAATTTACTTAATTATCATACGAGCAATTAAAAATATTTTTTCAAAGTCTTTATTATATTAACTACTTAATTAACATTTGTAGGAAAGAAAACTGAATCAATTGCATTAATATACTAATATACCTATTAAAATATGATGTAGAAAAGCGTTTAGATCTTGGAGATTGAATTAGGGGTTTGTATTCTAAATTAAAAAGGGTAAGAAGATGTATATGGATCCACAAGTTAATGCTGAATCGGGTATGGGTTAAGTGAAATAAGAAAATTGGTTGAAGAGAAGTTTGGGAGGTAAAATATAAAAATCTTTGCCTAATGGGAATAAGAGTAAACTACGATTTTGGCCTTTGAGGTTTGGCCTAAAATGCCACTTTAGATAGAAAAGTTTTTTTTGTCATTGGAACCCCTGCAGTTCATTTTGGTGCCATTTTGGCCATTTTTTGAGTGACGTTAAATAAGTCAGTTAAGATCATGAGCATTTTTGTCATTTTAGGTTAAAAATTTTAAAACCCTATTTTAACCATCTTCTTCGTCTATCAACTGAAACACTCTTCTTCTTCTTCATCATTTAGTCCAAAAACCCTAATACCCAAACATTCAAAAATCCCCAAATCGAACACGTACTATTGTTAACATATTAGGTGACACTTCCCCTTTACACATTTCCATAAACACATTAAAACTTTCTTCACAATATCCATTCTGTGCAAGCCTGGATATCATTGTTGTACATGTAACCAGATTTCGACCATTCGTTTGCTCGAAATGATAGTGTTAAAAGAGACAGTGTCTTTCATAGGCATTTCGTCGAACAGCTTGGATGCATCTGATAAGTTACCATAGTTAGAGTAGATGAAAAGGAGGGAATTATAAATAATAAGTATGGGTTGTTGGGGTTATTGTGATGTTGGTTTTTGATTAAGGAGCAATGGGTTGAAGAGCCAATGTTGATATTGTGTTGTCTTGCAGATATGGATAATTTGCATAATTGGTCTTGGTTTAGGATGAGGTTTGGTGATGAAGGGTGTGAAGAAGTCGTTTGGGGATTTGGGGATTTTTGAATGTTTGGTTATTAGGGTTTTTGAAGGAAATGATGAAGAAGATTAGAAGAGTGTTTCAGTCTGATAGATGAAGTAAAATAGGTTTTTAAAAGTTTTAACCCAAACTGACAAAAATGCCCCTGACCTTAACTGACTTATTTAACGTTGTTAAAAAAATGGTCCAAAATGGCACCAAAATGAAACAGCAGGGGTTCAAGTGATAAAAAAACTTTTCTGGTGTAAAGTGGCATTTTGGACCAAACCTTAAGGGCCAAAATGACAGTTTACTCTAGGAATAATTATTTTGGGGGGAATTCATAGGCGAGGATGGCCTCATCAAATGCCATGTGTCTCCACCCATATTGATTATATATAAATTCATAGGTGAGAGATATATGTATTTGAAAACAAGTAGCGTATACTTGAATTAGATTAGTCTCAAAAGTATGGTGGATCAAACTTCGATCTAGTTTAGCCCCAATATTGTAGTGAATCAAATTTAGATAGCACTTGATCCGTTTTCTAATCGCACATGGCCTCCGAATTCTCAAGGACAACCCTGCTTATATTAAATCGATCCCTAGTACCATACCCTTTTATATACGAATTTAGAACAAATAAAAAACATAATTAAAAAAAGAAAATCTATTAAAAAACCTAAATAATGTTAAAACCACCTAAGAAATATTATAAGGGTCTGTCTATTGGCACCCCCTTGATTCTAATTCAACTCCCAGCAAAGGGCCATAACGAGGCGCTTCAATCACATCATTCAGAATGTCAGTACGAGGGTGCATGGAAGTTTGAAAAAGTAGACCCGAAGCGCCTCGCTATGGCCATAGAGAGGTGCTTTAGGTTAGGGGGGATGAACCTGGATATATGGGTGGGAGGGTTTTGGTTTGGGTTTTTTTTGTTTGTTTTGAAGTTTTTTTTAAACTTTTTTATTTAATTATCGTATTTTTTTTAAAATTTAAAAAATAACGTAATAATCCTAATCAAACTATAATTAATCAAGTAATCCCAACTTTAACCTATTAAAATAAAGTCTTCGATGTCACTGTGAGTGGATAAATTATTAACGGAGAAGACCTCGTCGAAGAAAGATTGAACGAAGTCGCGAAACTTGATACGGATATGGTGGTTGGTGTGGTCGAGGATGACGGCGCAGGTGTACCAGGCGTCGTCTGACTGGAAACGGTACTCGATGTTGTAGTCGGTCATCTTAATCGTCACCACTGTTGATGGTCTAGGTGACGCCGTTTTGGTTCAGAACATGCAGGTTTTGTTTGGTTTGGAATTGAAAGGGTTGAGTGATTTTTTAATGTTTATAATCGGATATTTACTGCTTGGATCTCATTGGTTTTACTGCCTTGTCATTTATAATTTGGTGTTTCATTTATTATTTATGGGTTTACTATTTATTAGACAATTAAACATTAAAACGGGTTATACACATTTGAAACAAGCATTATAAACAATCAAAACCGACAACATATAAACAAAATATCAAAATAACCAATTTGTACATACCAAAAAAAATACAACTGCAAAAAGTCTACTGTAAAGTAAGATATATACATAATCACTGTGGTGGTGGTAGCCCCCCCGGTGGTGGTCCACGCCCTGGTGGTGCGCGTACCCGTACCCCCATGTCCTGTGCAATCACCTGTATCGCCTCGACCGTCCACTCCTGAACCGCTTGTATCTCACCAATTCGGCAATCCATGTCCTAAGCCACGAAACGCGCAGTAGGAGTGAGGTCATCATATATATGCCGGGGGTATTGCTGTTTTGGTGGCGGCAGAGGTGGGAGGCCGTCATCGTGAGCATCGTCGTCATCGCCCCCGTCACCCGCCTAGTTCGGTAGCAAAGGTACTCCCGGCGACCGCTCATGGTAGACCGGTATAGCATCGGGCGCAGGAAGGGGGGCCGGCTAAAACGCGGTCCTGCTGCCAAGAGATCGGAACCGATGTACTCCCTCCGATATCTCCAGCAGGATCCCCATGCTCCGACAATTGGCCTCACTGATCGGAAGTGATCGGATCTTGGCCGACAGGTGCGGGTCAGTCTCTGGCTGGAGACCCAGATGATGCGTGATGACGGTGATGAACACCTTGCCAAAGAGATGTGAGCGAGCCTGGCGCTTGTGCGCAAGCTCAAAGTACTCCACTAGGCAAGCGGCTCGGTCACATACGACTGCCCCATAAGGAAACAGTATAAAAAGAAAAAGTCACTTTGGTTGACCTTCTCCCAGCTATTCCCCCATGCGGCGATAGAGGTGGCGATCATACACTACAAGTACGCGTACATGGGGTCCCTAATCGACGTCGCCTTCCCCATATTCTTCCCAAAGTGGGAAGTGGCGATGTACCTCCAAAAACTAACCAGGGT
Source organism: Ambrosia artemisiifolia (assembly GCA_032199755.1). Classification (NCBI taxonomy): domain Eukaryota; kingdom Viridiplantae; phylum Streptophyta; class Magnoliopsida; order Asterales; family Asteraceae; genus Ambrosia; species Ambrosia artemisiifolia. The sequence goes on from CM063519.1 coordinate 63,266,915, forward strand.
CGGCCTATCCACCTTCGTGACAGCGTCCTGGTACAAAGGAGTATGAATCTCGGGGCCTAGGTACAACCTTGAAGCAACCGCGAACTCTTACAAAATATAATTGTAAATATTAACAAGTTTTGGTAACATAATAATCAAATGACAGATAATTGAAATAACTTACCTCATTGGTCATCTCCCGCCACTGCCTTGCCAACCGAAATCGGATGAGGCGAAAAGGCCGATCTAGTTCCTCCATCTGGGGCCGCTCTAGTACCTCGAACGACGAGATAGACTCGATCGTCATCTCTCGGTAAGAATCCCCCGCGGCTATATCAAATAGACGAAACCATGTGGTTTTATACCCTACAAAATCGTTCGCCCTCCCGAGCTCGCCGACCTTATCAAGAAGATCCCAGCTGATGTGCATGTGGGGGTCCACGGGCATAACACACAGCTTGGCGCACTTGCGCCGCTGGTCCTTAAACCCCTCCTCAATCTCTAGGTAAGGGTGGCCCTGTAAAGGGTCCACCGGTGCCCGTCGACCCCTCTGCGGCGGTGTAAGCACCGGCGCAGACGACGCAGCGTCAACAACAACAACAACACCAACAGCAGCAGTAGTAGTAGTAGTAGTAATAATAATAATAGAAGTAATAATAATAATTAAGAAAAACCCCAGCCAAAGCGCCACGCTAAGGCATCGGCGAAGCGCTTTGGTCTTCTTCCCCAAACAAATCCAAACGGCCATCACACAATCCAGCCCCAAATCAAACACAGAATCAATAATATTAATAACATGGTTTCGACATAATAAAGTTGAAATACTAACCTTTGTCCGAGAAATCCGAGCCTGGAACGGTCTGTGTGTGTGTGTGTTTGTGTGTGTGTGTGTGAAGAGCCAACCGAGATGGTTGACCGTCTCGCTTTGGCTTTTAAATACCAAATGAGGCCCTTTGGCCAAAGCAAGGTGCTTCGAATAATAACTGCTTTAATCAGGCGTCTCGCTTTGGCCACAGCGAGGCGCTTAGGGGTTTTAAAAAAAAAATAAAAATCTTTTAATTCATTTTAAATGGTATTGGTCGATTAAAAAAATTTTAATTCATTTTTAAGTGTTTTATGTCGTTTCCAATCCAAAAAAATTAGTTTGACCCGTTTCGGTTCGTTTCTTGCTCGTTTTTGGTTTTCGGTAGAAACATCCGAGTTTGAACAACCTTCATAAATCATTGTACGTCATACACGGACTATACAGTCGATACCAGTTTTAAAAAAACAATACAAATTTTGCTTCTCTTATCGATATCCTGGAGTTCCGGACTCCGTTTGACGCGTTTCGGTACGTTTAATTGTTCGTTTGTAGTTTTCGGTAGGAACATCCGAGTTTGAACAACATTCATAAATTATTGTACGTCAAACACGGACTATGCAATCGATACCGGTTTTTATAAAAATTACAAAGTTTGCATGTCTCATCGATATACTGAAATTCTGGACACTGTTTAACGTGTTTCAGTACGTTTAACTGCCCGTTTGTGTGATCAGGCCCGGTAACGAATTGTACCGGTTTTGAACTGACCGCCGATTAACGAACCAGACTGTTTCGACCTAACCAGCCGGTTCTACACCGGGATCGTATCGACCCGTTTAGGCCCGGTAATGAACCGTACCGGTTTCGAACTGACCGTCCTTTAACAAACCGGACTGTTTTGACCCAACCGGCCGGTTCTCCTCCCGGATCGTATCGACCCGATCAGGCCCGGTAATGAACAGTACTGGTTTCGATCTGACCGTCCGTTTAGGAACCAGACTATTTCGACCCGACCGGCCGGTTCTCCACCCGGTTCGTATCGACCCGATCAGGCTCGGTAACGAACCGTACAAGTTACGAACTGACCGCCCGTTAATGAACCGGACTGTTTCGAGCAGACTGGTCGGTTCTCCACCCGGATCGTATCGACCTAATAAGGCCTTACCGGTTTCGAACTGACCGTTCTTTAAGGAACCGGACTGTTTCGACCCGACTTGCCGGTTCTACACCTGGATCGTATCGATCCGATCAGGCCCGGTAACGAATCGTACCGGTTTCGAACTGACGCCGGTTAACGAACCGGCCTGTTTCGACCCGACCGGCTGGTTCTCCACCCGGATCGTGTCGATCCGATCAGGCCCGGTAACGAACCGTACCGGTTTCGATCTGACCGCCCGTTAACGAACCGGACTGTTTCGATCCACAAATTTAAATTTTAAATCCAAAACAACCCAAACCCAATTAGAAGGGTTAATATTGCCAAGAACAAATTTTTGAATTTTAAAGAACATAAACACAATCAATACAATTTTAATATTCTTACAAATTTCACATATCTAATCTATATCTTGTACTTCCGGACTTTCATTGGGGTCCGGCTTCAGGAAAACTAGTTCTTTGTATGTATTGATTTGATCTTTGTATTTAATTTCCCATTTCGCGCCATCTTCATTTCTATTACAAGTCTAAGTTGCATTCGGGGGAGGCATTGGATATGATCCTTCAAGCGTTAAGTTGATGTAATGCCCGTCCACAAAGCAAACTACTACCTTTAGAATAGGTTCTTCAGAAGCTTCTGGGCCTAAAAATAGAGGGAAAACTGTATCATCACCACGAGTGTCGAGTGTTTGAAAAACAATACCCCACCTTTGTGCAGCGAGAAATCCCGCCACCGGCGCTTCGAATTTTGGGCTGGTCCCACCCCTCTAAAGTGTGTACTGTCGCAGAGACGATCATAATGTCCTCGGTTTTCCGGATCAAAGATCCGCCTCCACAAGTCTTCGTTATTGCGTAACTCGAGTAGCATTTGGGTCTGGACAAACGAATACATATTTTGACCCAACCATAACCCCACAGCTACCGCTCGAAACCCGTAATGACCATCTGGTTTCACATCCGTTATTTTGGATATATATGGGTGAAACGTAGATGGAATTTTAACTCCAAATTCCCTTATTATGGAATTTGACCATCTGGTTTCACATCGTAAGGAGCGCATGGCTGGGACTGGGAAAGTGGTACGAGCTCCTCCTGTGATGGTAAGAAAGAGCTGTGCCGAGGAAAGTCAAGCTCTTGGTCGGACCCACTTTTTTCATCCGGCACATGCAATCTCTTTCTCGCAGATTGTTTTCTCTTATGTTCTTCCTGTTTCTTGGTTGGACGACCACGGGTTTTCTTTTGCACAACAGGCGGTTTATTGGGGGAGTAGTTGCCTGTGATGATTTGTGCAAATTTGTCCAGGTAGTTTAATCGGGCAAAAATTGGTTTTGTGTCAACCGTTTCCTTTAATTTTGCCCACACCTCCTCTACATTTAGATCTTCGCAACCAATCTTTGCAGGTTTGAAGTCAAGCTTCCTCCAGAACACATCTATTGAGAACAAATGGATTTCCTGACCTGAAAATGATAACATATGTTATAAAGTTAAATCATGTAATAAATTATGTAGTAAAATCATATGGTCACTAGTATTAATTACCATAAACTTGTAACTGCTCGAGATGACAGGCACATGGCAAAGCACAACTTTTAGAAAGCTGGCATCCACAAGTGTTATGGTAACGGCGCAAGGACGTTTGCAAACGCTGGATCTCATCGTATATCAGCTTAAGAGCATGTTTGCTAACCTTCCGAAGTAACTTATCAAGCAATGGCTGCCTCTTGTGGTGGTTCATTGTTTTTGTTAGGCTGTCTTCAAAACCTTTTTTAATGTCCCTATATTGCTTATCAACCATGTGATCAACGAACTTCACAATTTTCGACAACGAGTTATGATTGCATGGAAGGTAACTTTTATTTTCGCATGCATGCCCTCAACTCTGTTTGTTGTGGTCTGGCGGAAGTTTAGCGTTTCGTTAGTCCATGCAGACACAAACTTTTGACGGTACCCGGTCCAACCAGTTATTCTTCATGTAGTCAAAAACCTCTGAAAAATATAACCATAACTTGTCAGGCGTGTGTATTGGTGTGTACGGGTGTTTCAATAAAACTTAACTTCCTTTCAAAAAGGGCAAGTCCTGAGGGAAGAGCCAAAGGTTAAGTTAGAAAACAGTAAGACACTTGCAACTTTTAAATTTATAATTTAAAACGATAGTTGCTCAACGTTCTGAATCCAACACAATAGGCAAAAGCACCTATCGTGTATAGTATAGAAATGTGCAAGTACCGAGTATCGAATCTGTGGACACGAGTTTTACTACTCAGCTTCCTAAAATTACTAAAAAGACATTTTTAAACTATGTAAAGAAAAAGTAAACTAAAAAGAGAGATGTAAACTTTTAAGAAAAATCAATGACAAAACAATGGTGTTTCTTCGGGATCAGATGGAACCTGGTATGAAGATAGTTATCTTTATTTTAGTGGTGTGTTCGAGTTGCGCACTTTTGCTTAACTTAGAATTGCTACTGCATTTTCTAGAGGTGACTGTTCTCGAATAACTATACAAACAACTGTGTTCTTAATGTTATTATGAGGGTCTCCCGAACCGGTAAGCTCACCTCTCAACATTGAAAAGAAAATGACTCGAGACTGTGTCGAATCAACCCCGAATAACCCGGCTCCCAATGTTGTGATATAGACATCAAACTATTTTAAACTTTTATGATTAACTTGCTGGTGGCCAGAGCATGACCGAACAAATTACCACTTAATATCATAGAAGAGTCGTGACTAACCAGCACACGTGCATCCCCAACTTGCTTTAATTAACTTGTCAAAAAGTGAGTGGTCTATTATTAACCGTGTTGCTGTATAATAATGAAAGAAAATAAATGTCGTTTTCTCTCAACACGGGTTCATCAATCCTTAACCTGCGCCAAAGCTTTCACATAGACAATGAAGCTAAGTCGCTAGATTAAGTCTTAACTTATCACTAGGACCAAGTATAAAGACCGTACCGACCTTAAATGAGATCTTGATAGTAGAGGATTAAGCCACTAAGTGTGTGTATTTCTACCCACAAATGGGCTAATCACTACTCGCGGGATTAGGTTAGCTCACAAGTGCATGGGTTCTTAAACACCATGGGTACACTCATGAGTCCTCCCACTTCCTATCAAGACACCCACAAGACCAAAGACTAAGTGATTTATTAATTAAATCATTAAACAAAGTTTAGAATAGTAAGAATTATTAAGAACACAAAACACCACTTTAAAATATAAGATAAACTATATTGATTCATACCAAGTTTCCATCATCACCCTAGCAACACCAACAGAAATCTAGCCTAGCATGGTTGATACAACAAGCTCACAAGGTTGGGTTTGTGTACAAGACATGATGAAGGGTTGTATGGAGATTTCTAAGGGTTTTGGATGATTTTAGGTAGTTTCTCTCTTGACCAAGGTGTTTATGGAGTGATCCAAGTCTCCAAATGACACCAAAAATCCTCAAAGACGGCAGAAACATCGTGGAGAAGTGTAGGGTTTCTATTGAGAAGGGATGCTTCAAAATGTGTGGTGGAGGCCTCGATTTATAGGCATTTCAGGTCCGGCACGCCCGTGCTCTTTTCTTGGCACGCCCCTACTCGACAACGGGTACTGTTGGAGAGTCCTTTTTGCAGAATCTATTGGATAGTTGCTGAGCACGCCCGTGCTGATGTCTATGGCACGCCCGTGCTAACTCGTACGAGTAACAGTCTTGTCAGTCTTGGTCGGTTTGAGCCTTGGGGAACAAGTTGGAGTAAAGCATGGCCGTGCCATACACTGGAGCATGCCCGTGCACATCCTGAAACGCTGAAATTGACCTCTGTTGACTTGGAAATGTTGACTTGTTGACCCGGGATGGTTTCACGGCCGTGCCATATCTGGCAGGGCTTCAAAGTCTTCAAATCTTCATCTATTTTGTGCCGTTTTGTGTGGGTTTTCACTTCTTTTCATCACCAGACCTCCGAACATGCAATTATCAAAAAAGAGAGATAAATCCTGATAAAACAGAGATTTTAGCACGAGTTTGAGCATAAGATTGGTGATAACTATAAGTGAAAACATATCAATTTCTCGGCACATCATGTATGTAAACACGTACGTATGTAATTATGTAAAAGTACTTACGTTGACGACCAATCTTTTCTAGATATTACTGAAATTTCACCGTATAGGGCTTCAGTTGGAGAGTCACACAGCCACAAAAACATTGGAAGAAATTCCTTCCAATCCTTATCCGTAAACTTGTTCTTGCTATTCCGGTTGATATTCTGCGAAATATGAAACCGGCAGAGATACTTGTACGTATTTGGGAAAATCTGATCACACGTGTTCATTAGCTCAAAGTCTCTGTCCGTCACAATCACTCGCGGCTCCATACAGCCTACCGGCTTGGACTTTATCCTCTGCAACAGCCAAACGTAGTTACCAAGCTTCTTAGAAAAAAGAAACGCATGGGCAACCGAAAACGATTGGTTTGTCGACGCCATACCCACAACCTGAACAATCACCATATTGTACATGTTTGTATTGTAGGTGGCGTCAATCATCAGCACATGCGGGAATGTGCACCACATAGTAAATGAATGTTTGTGAACGAAGAAAATATCTGTGAGGGCGTACGTGGTGCCATTTGCGCGCGTGTAGTAGGTGAATTCTTTCTCCGTCAGAAAGTATTCGAGGTGCTGCATTGCACATTTGGGACTGAATCCCTATTCAGCATTCATCATCTGAGTCGCATTGTGTATATCTTTAGGGTAGTCTTTTTCCCCGGGTTCTTTGAAATGATCATTCTCCAGATGTTACGCTTGGGAATATCATTCTCTACCATCTGCCCGACCAGTTGTCTGTCATATACAGAAAGCCTTCTGGCTTACGCGTGACCCTCTAAGTGTTCAAAGGGAGTGTGGTTGTGCGCCGAGTGTTTCACCTTTAACCTCTAAACCCGTGTTCGAGTTTCAAGCGCCCCTGTCAACTCAAATGGGCTGCGAATTTTTTTGCTATCCGTCTTCCTCACCAAAGCCAAACTCTTATGCCCCCCCCCCCCCCCCCCCCAAGAGTGCATTGAAATACAACCTTCACGAAAATAAGTTTTTTATAACTTTTTTAAATAATAAATTATAAAAAAAGTTTATTAGTTACAAATTAACAATACTCTTAGCAAAGGAGAAACATAATCCTAAAGGTGTGCGACCCGAAAACCACTGGTGCACTCGTAGGTAATTAACCTTCACCAAGAGTAAAATACGTTTTTCTAGTTAACTTTTTAATTAAAAAGTAACAGTACTATTAGCAAAGGAGAAACGTAACCCTAAAGATGTGTGACCCGAAGACCACTGGTGCACCCGTAGGGAGTTAACCTTCACCAAGGATAAAAGACGTGTTTTTAGTAATTAGTTTATAAGTTAAGTTTTTTCGTGGCTTTTTAAATAACAATTTATAAAATACGTATTGTTAATATCTTAAAAACAATAGTGACTGAAATATATACCTTCACGAAGTTTTCTCCTCTTTTCTTCGATTTTTTTATAAAGATGACGTAACCATTTTCCATTCCTGTATCTTGTACCCAGTCGACCAACTCATCGCGTGTGGAAAATGTCCGGTCAGTCTTGAACCAAAATTTGATCGGGTTACATCCTTCCTCCTGATCTTCTACCTGCTTCTCCTCGACAACACTGTCTTCGTTGTGCGTATAGTCTTGTTCTTCAAATGTGTCGTCACCATCGTAAGCGTAGTAAGTATAACCGTAGTCGGGTTGACGGGGCTCGTATTCAAATTCATACGGGTCCTTCCTGGGTGTATTTAAGTCCAGTTGCACCGTATTGTCACGGTAACGAATGCCAGACTGACCCTCCTTGACATTACTAGACTGAACCTCCTCGACATTATATGATTTAGACTCGTTGTAAGAATTACCGAAAATGAAATCGTAATACGACATGTTATATGTTGTGGATAAAGAATTGAAATCGAATGAGTTTATATTGAAATCGAACGAATTTATAGCCAAAATCTGATGGGGTCAGGCGCCTCGCTTTGGCCAAAGCGAGGCGCCTGGGTTAATTTTTTCATAGAATCTAAGACTTTGTGTCTAATCGTAGTGCAAAGTGTCTCGCTTTGACCAAAGCGAGGTGCCTGGGTTTATATATTTCATAGAATCTAAGGCTTTGTGTCTTTCCTCACCAGCTAAAAAGAACACATTTTTAAAAGCAATATATAGGGAGGGTAGTTCTAATTGAATTGTAATTAAGGCATGTCAATAATTAAAGTGACTAGTCTAATGGTATTGATGAATGGAGGACGAGCTAAAAAGATGAGTAGATTTGGAAAAACGTGGAAGTCTATGGAGTAAATACTGTGAACGATAGTCAATAGACTTTATGGGACAAGGAAATAAGCCTACCCTGTCATTAATTAACAACCGTAAAAATATGATGCAGCTTGTGAATTGGAGATGAAGATAATAATCACATATTCACATGGGTTGACATTATTATTATAGAAGCAAAATGCTCAAACAAAAAACATATCTAAAACTGGTGTTATAATCATATTACTAGTGTGTATGTCCGCGCGTTGCCGTGGGTAGTTTTGTTTTTGAGATGCATGTTGTGTGGCGGGCACTTAAATTATTTTTAATACCAAATTGCTAAGATAACTAATATATTAAGTATATCCTGCAAAAAAGATAAAAACCCAATGAAAACAGATGGCCAGGTAGATCAAAATTAACAAAAAAAAAAAAATCATTGTGATATATAGGTCACTCGAAACAATGAAAATCAAATTAACGATAAAAAATTTACAGAGAAATACGTAAAAGTTAAGCAACTTTAACCGGATTATTAGACAAGTTGGTTACTATTGATAACTTTATCCAAAAAATTTAACGTTAATTTACCCATTGTCTAAGATCTACACAAGGCTCATGTAGGAACAAATGAACATCTACAGATAAGGTAGGGGACGCATCAAGATTTTTATATATTTTTACATCAAATACATGAAAATTCTAATTAAATCTTAATTTCTTCCCACATCATATAAATGACGTAATGAAAAAGGCCAAAATGCTCATGTAAAATATATAAGAAACAAACACTCCACCCTATATATCCATACAGCAAACATTACAGTATAACAGTTTAAATTGCATTAGAAACCTACTGTATGTAAACATTTATGCCATTCTACACCTCTACCTGATTTCACATTAGGATTTGAGGGGGAAAAAGATTCTTAAATATTTTATTTTTAAAACTTTTTTTTGTTCAGTCATCATTTTGTGCCACATAAACATTTAACCAATAATTAACAAATTTTGCAACATAATACGATCTTATTCAAGTTATCAAGTACAGTCGAATATGAAGTTGTCTCTTTGAATAAAAATAAAAATAAAGAGTTAGAAACATTAGGATTTGATTGAATAAAGTGTTAGCTGTTTTACTTCCATTCATACAAAATTAGATTAGTAACAGTAAAGAAACAAACAAACAAACTGCCCTATACCTACAAATTTGTAGGAAAAAAAAATCCATTTTATCCCTATAAAGGTCTCACGGATTAGACAATATACTATGCTTATAAGTTATATAACCACGATACCCATCTTGAATATAGTATATTTGATATATCCCTTTGTTGATTAGTTAATATTTTATTAAAAGAATACAAATCTATTAACATCAAGAACAACACATACATACAACATACTAATGAAGCATATCAGGGACGAAGGATGCTAAGGGCCAGGGGTGGCCCTGGCCCCCCCTGTTTTTTGGCGCAGTGGTATAAATTTATGATTTTCGTAGGTAAATCGAGTCCGGGTTAAATCCGGTCCCCGCCGATTTGCCACTATCAATCGAAAAAAATTGAGTCCGGACAATTGGAAGCAAATGTTGTACATAAGGGGCATAAAAGGAAGAAAATGGTAAAAGTTAGAGATTTATGCATGAGACCTTTTGTATGCCATCTTAAAATGATGGTGAAATTAACTTCTTACCCATCTCTCCTCCTTAATAAGGTAACATAGATATAACCATGAACTTGCATCTTGAAGAGCCATTTTTATGGGCAGTTTTTTGGTGAGGGTAACTAGTGTTATTTCCCGACAATTTCCTTTTTTTTTTGTTGAGCTAGATGCGAAGCTACATAGATAGGAAGGTAGTCGAACGGCACTTGATTTTTAAATTTATATATAGACCCGTCACCCGTATCTTTTTCTAACACTCTCACAATAAAATAATTTGCGTGCAAAAAAAGATGAAACAATAGAACAAGCTTAATCATTAAGGTTAAATTGGTTTTAAACTACTTAGGGTGTGTTTGGTGGCCTCTTAATGAGGCTTTGAACTATTCGGCTCTGAATATTTCAACACACAGACTGTTTGTTTCAACCTAAAAAAGGCTTAGAATAAAATGATTAAGAGCTGAACCATTCAGATTTGGTGTATAGCTAAACCATTCAGCACTTAATTATTCAAAACCTCTTAACCATTCAGACATCTTATTGATTAAGCAATTAATCAACCAAACAACCTTTAGAAAGTTTCTTATTTTATTTTTCTTGCTTTATAAGTTCAACCCGGCTTATACTAGGTCATTTTATTGAAGTCCGAACAGTAGGTAATTTTTGTTTCACAGAATGGAATGATATATAGAACGGATTTGAATTCGTTTCCATTCCTTATGTTGTCCTTTTCAAAATAAATAAATAAATAGATAAGGTATGGAATAGTGTTCGTTTCACGTAATTGAAATCTTAATTGTTCGCTTAGCAAATAAATTGGAATTGGAAATGAATTCCTTCAAATTCCTTTAACTAAAGGAATTCAAAATCCTTCCAAAATTTGAAGGTCTTCAAGTAAAGTCATTGAATTTTTTTTTTGTCCCGAGTGTCAGATCATCTCCCCGGTGAAAAATTTTTTGTCTCGAAAATTGGTCAGAGTTGTCGGGGGAAAGAGAATTTTTTTTCCGGTTGTTACATCATCCCCCTGTTGAAAGAATTTTGTCCCGAAATTCAGTTCGCTTCAACAATAGTCATTAGTTAGGTGCAAGGGGGTCTAAAAAAGGATAGCTGCAAAACAGAGTTCAAGTTTTCTGGTGCTGAACAGCTCAAGATCTCAAACCGACCTTGGGCTAAGAATTTTGGCCATTGAAGTTGGCCTGTTAGATTGTTGATGAAAGGAGAACGAATTACGATTCTCAATCTTCACCCTGCTTGGGTTTGACTAATATAAAATGTGTGATGGAGACTACAGACCGATGAAATTTAACATGCACAGAACATTGTTGGTATCGAGACTAACAAATAATCGATAGGACCTATGGGCAAGTTACGAATACGTACCTGTATCCGCTTGCTCCAACTTTGGGGAGTATCTCATGATCTGTCCATCTTCACTACAGTTGTAGCAGCCTCGATTTGGTCGTGCAGCAGTAGGTGAGGCGGGTCTAGCTTGATTTTCCCCCTGCAATCCTTGGCATTGGTAATTGGAGCAGGACCCCTTGTGGTGATAGTTTCACTTGTAATATTTCAGAAACTTACCAGCATAAGTTCCCAATTTCTGACCAGACTGAATGAGCTTTGAAGGGTGTGGATTGTCAGATTCCTTCTTGTGTTGTTGAGGGTGGAAGAGAGCAAGGCTATCGTTGGAATTATTATCATGCCGCTTCCTTTTGGTTTCCGGGACTTTAAGAACTGCGCCCCTTGGATGTAGGACACCTTCTTCCACCTTCTGATTGGTAAGCTTATGGGACAAATGACCAGCCTCCTGAATAGTGGCAGGGTTTGATACTGTCACCAGGCCCTTAATCTGGGGAACAAACCCAGAGATATAGTGCTCGACTTGCTTATACATTGGTGTGACCATGCACAAACACATCAACGCAAGCTGATGATGCCCAGTGGTGTATTCCTCAACCTCGGAACCCATCATCTTTAGATTCCATGGCTGATGTTCCAACTTCTGCACCTCATCCCGAGGGCAGTAACCCCTCAACCGCCGCTGAAAAAACTCAACCCAAGGAAGGGCGTTAGCTTTAGTCAACCCAAGAAACTGGATAGTGGAGTTCCACCAGGTGAGTGCGGGTCCATCCAAAGTACCTGATGCGAACTTTACATGATCAACCGCTGGAGAATTGCGTATAGCAAACACAGACTCAACCTTCTCAATCCACCAGAGCAGTCCAACTGCCCCTTCTGTGCCACTAAATGAATGCGGTTGTACATAAACATCTTGAAAGTACATATAGACCGAGGATGAAGAGGTGAGGTGGGGATGGAGGTGGAGGTGGAGGTGCTTGCTAGTTAACAGCATTCCCTTTGCGAACAAGCAAAACTGCTTAACCAAAACGAATACGATACGATACGTGAAAATAGGTAGGAATAGGAGTAAATAAATTTAGTACGTTGGGCTTGGGTGCCTTGGTATGCAGCAAGTGCCGCAGCTACCTCACTCTGGATCAGGTTATTAAATTCCTCTTGAGTCATATTGATGTCCACCACGTCTTCCTCCCCAGTTTGCAGACATTTTCTGTCGTCCACAGCAAGTGAGATATCAGCATCATAACAAGTAATTGTATTCTAGTAACATGTCATCAAAAAGATTTGAAACATTTTCATCAGACAAATTCGTATTAACTACAAATCATCCAAACAAAATTTTCAAGTTTTTGCTGGGTAGGTAAACACTACTAGCTTATATATCCTAGAGTGTGATATGAATAAGGATCTCCAAGAGGAGGTTCACTTAGGGGTATACTTTGACAAGTTTAAGTGAAAGATAGTGTGTGAGCGAGTGTGTCCATTCAACTAGTTCTCGGATCATGCCGAAGATCCACTCCAATGTATGCCACTATCGTGCAAGCTCACTAGGCTTGCTTCTCAATCTTCACAATCAAACGTACAAGAAAAGATAGAATACGAAGATAAAAACTAAGATTCCAACCAGATGAAATGGCAACAAAATCAGCGAAGAGATATCCCTCATTAAGGTGGTTTTGGTCAAAAACCAGACTCTGCTACGAGAGCAAAGGATCGGCCTCCAAAACATGGAAGGTTTCCCGCTATACCAGTAAGTCAAGGATAAGGTTAAGCAAAGACTCAAACAAGCGAAACTTGATGGTAAGAACTGTGTGTGTAGCATAAATGAGGAGTTCCTTGTGCAAAAGTCTTAGGTACAGTGATCAGCCATGATTGTTAGCCCAAACACAAAGTTCACTAGGGTTTCCATGCACCCCAAATTATGATTTCGTGTGCACCCGAAATAATAACTTGCCACAAATGGTCCTCTAGGTGTGCTTTAGTTTGAGTTCCGAATCATAGGACAAAGAATAAATGAGAACGGACAAACAGTTCCTATCAAATGAGATGGATGTTGAAATGTAATGTGTAAACGATGTTGACAACCCTGCAGTATTTAGTGAATTACCAACATGTTTTGACTCATAGAAATGTTACTGCTTAGTGTGTGAGACTCGGCTATAGACTAGACTCTAAATGCAGTCCTAGTTCACTATAACCATTGGCTCTGATACCAATCTGTCACACCCTAAAATTTCATGTGCGGGGTTTTACCACGAGGTGCGCGACACACCAGGATTCAAGTCAACAGTCACAATGGATGACCACTATATGATAAGCAAAACAAGGTAACGAAAAGACTTCGATTGAAAATTGTATAACACAGCAGAAGCATCCAAGTAACCTAACATTACATAATTAACATAGGTTTACAAGTGTTTTCAAAATTGTAACCAAAACGACTTTAATGTAAACGTGATGCAGTACAATCCATGGTGTGTCTTACTCCAGCTTCTACCTTAGCGACCTGAGAAAACATGCTAAAACTGGTCAACATATAATGCTGGGGTTCCACAGGTTTAGTATTCAAAAGTATTTAGAAAGCCGAATTCGCATTCAATACTCATTATATTAAAGTGTCCCGAAAACATTGTTGGCAATTCACACTATTGTTAAAATCATTGTTCGAATCATTGTATGCAATACTGTTCGCACCCTGTTTGTCTTAGATAGGTTGTTCAATACACAAGTAATATAATAGTACAATGCAATCCTCATAGTTTAGTAAATTGTTGCATGTTTATCCCCCAATGGAAAACACAGTAAAAAGGGGGTCGTGAACTCACTTTAGGTTGCGTCTTCTGAGTGTACTATACCCGACGTGTATGACACTCTCGACTACTGGAAACCTATCATTAGACGTCTATAAGTATGTTGGTTGATAACGTGTTGGTCCAACAACCCTTGGTTGTCCAAACCATGACTTAGTGTGTTTTCATAAGCGTTTTGACTTTAACATGACCACACAAGACCTGACATCCCATTGATGACCCAATATATCAATTTAACATCCATATATAAGTTATCAGGTAACCGTACACGTAAAACACGTAAATTTGCAAGTTATATGACATACCAGCATGTTTTATATGAAGGGGTTACAATTATACACAAAGGGATCACAATTCTACACGAAGGGATCAAAAAAGGCGAAAAGTTCAAGCATGGGGGTGATGGGGTCACCCTTCACACGAAGGGGTGAGCCCTTCTTCTGTGGCATTGGTGAAGGGGTTGAGCCCTTCGCCTGTGCTACTACTGTTTCCCCTTTTACGCGCGAAATCTCCCGAATCGATCCAGAAACTTTCCGACACATACTCCATCAAAACCACATCAACACCTAAACTATTTTCATCACGTTATACCACTTAGCACCATGTTGGATCAGGGTTCATGCACAAATAACAATCTTTACCAAACATAGCAAATATTATGAACATGCATGAATATACTTCCATAAACAGCAAAAACTCTGATTAAAACACATAATCACGTTTACAATCTCATCAAACTTAGATCTCAGGTTCCTAATATGATTCTAAGTATGTCCTAATCATATCATCATTCATATCAATCATCAATCTTGACAAAAATCCCCGAAATAGCCCAAAACTCATTAAACATCATATCCCAATCAAACATAACCTAAACATGCTTCTAAAACAGGGATATTTATCATAATATCATCATAATATTATTACAATATCATCTAACACAAAATCTCCAATTAGAAAGGTTTTGTTGATGAAAACATTATAAACCTAGATCTGGACATCAAGGGTTTTAATGAAAATAACATCCAAATGAAAAGGGAAAGGTTTTGGATTTACACACCTTAGATCTATCTTTGTAATGAATTTAGAAGTTGTTTTAAGCCTGGAAATAGTGACCTTGGGGCAAAAACTCGGGGTACAGGTGTAAGGTTCAAGAGAGAGCACTTGGGGGCGAGTTAGGGTTTGTAAAATGATGAAAACCTGTTAAAACTTGGTATTTATACTTGTTTGCTGCTGCAAGGGCGAAGGGGTTTGGTTTAGGCTAAGGGGTCAAGCCCTTCGCCCCTTTTTCACATGAAGGGGATGCCCATCCCCTAAATTCTTAGCATAGGGGTTTGCCATTCCCCTAAATTGAAGTTAATGCACAAAACTTGTATTATCGTATTATTTCACATAAATGTATACAAAACACATATTTATCATATAATGTCACGTAATCACGTATTTTTAAGTTACCAATGATCCTATAATATGTAAATATCCCTAGATTACCTATAATGCATTATTGATTCACCAGCGGACGTGATGCAAGACTCGTGCGCATGTGTTCCCTGGTGATTCCTTGAATCACTGAACCAACTCTCGATGCTTCCCTGAATCACCGTAACGACTCCCGATGATTCCTGAATCACTAAACTTACTCAACTAACCCAGTTAAGTTCATTTAGTGAATGTTTTGCTAAGGTAGACTTAAATGTTGTTAGGAAAGTTAATCGAAGTTTGTCGGGTGTCACATAGCTACTTGAAACGCTATCAGGCTGTCTTCCTCTACTATCGTTCAAAGCCGCAAGGCAGCCCCAATATCGGATACAAAGAATGCAATGTTAATTTTAGGTACACTGACCCTTATCACTGATTGATTAGCTTAGCATTCATAGCGTGCAGTATTACAGAATTCCCGAATATAGTTAATTATGATAGCTGGCGAATTGGTAAGTTCTAGACTACTTTAGGAAGGTCAATATCTAATTTTAGTATTATGCTCCCCTTGAAATTGGAACAATGCTAACGACCATTTTGTTCTTATTAAAGAATTCATGTCGTCCTTTAATAGGTAATGGAGTCATTGCTGCACCCGACACGAATAAATAATATCTGTGGCTGAAATTTTTGAATTGTTATGCAATGGCTACATGAATAAATAATATGTGTGGCTAAAAGTAGGTTAGGAGGTTTTGAAATGTGAAAATTGACAGTTAGCCACAAATTTAAGCAAAACTATGGCTGGCCGATTTGAGAATATTTGTAGCCATAGCCCCCTTTTTTACGTAGTGAGTTGGCATGAAACTGCTAGTTAAGTTGAATTGTGATAATACTCCAGACTTGTCCATTGCTGCAAATCTCATGTACCATGATGGAGCAAAGCATTTTGAAATAGATTTGTATATCTTGGGAGAAAAAAATGTTGATGGTGTTACTAAATAGTTAGTGTTGACTCAAAAAGTCAATGTGCACACATCATGACTAAAGGTTTGTTAATATATCAGCATATTGAGTTGTGTAATCAACTCATCATGTTTAATGTTTTTTGTCCATGAATTGAGGGGGTTATTGAAAATACTCACTTCAATTCATTGCTTATTATGTTTGATGTTGTTTGTCCATTGATGTTTTTTGTAGATGGTAGTAGGGACCTGATCCAACATTTGGTATCAGAGCTTCGGCTCATACCGGGGATCGTGAGGGTTTATATGTGAATCGTATTAGTTCAGTTAGATCCGAACAAAGCTTTGTGTGAGCCGTGTTCATGTGAAGAGAAGGTCTAAGGATTTGCTACTATGTGGAAAGCAACCAACAAGTTGTGTACTGATCTTTGTGATATAAAAAAAGGAATTATGTGTGATCAAAACGTACCTGTTACCCGTGTTGCAGTCATGAGAAGGAAAATCTGATAGAGGCTGCGAGTAGTGAATAACCTTTGTGGTTAAGTGATTCGAGTGGAGAAGAATCTGTGTGGTGTGTTGGTGCAGTTGAGTAGAAGACTGATCGAGAACTGCGTGAACAAGAAAGGTTAAATCTGTGTGATAAAAAAACAAAATTATTACCTGCAAAGTGTGTGTGGTTGTATATTTTGTTTTGTGGTTAAACAAGGAAAAGGAGATCTCGACCTAGAAGATAAGGAAAGATTGTGGTTGAAAAGTTAAACACAAAAGTATTATTCAAGTGGTGGATACCGTACAAAAAAAAGAGAGGAAATATTATCACTTTTGTTTTGCCTTTTCTTATATTTTGACATGTTTTAGTTAAAACTTAAACATGTCAGGAGCTAAAACTGGAGGTGGCGATGCAATTGTACCCGTGGGTAGCCAAGGAAGTAGTATCCCGTTGCAATGTCCCAAGTTAACGGCTACATATCACACGATTTGGTCAATTATGGTGGAATTGATTCTACAAGCATACGGTTTGTGGAAGCCATTGATTCGGTAATGGGAGGAACGGTAGATGCGAAGAAGAATTCAATGACAAGAGCATTCATGTTTCAAACCTTACCCGAAGACCTCTTGCTTTAAGTGGCTAAGTATAAAGATGCAAAAGACGTGTGGGAAGCGCTTCGTGTGCGGTACCTAGGAGCCAGAACATTTCAAAAGGTGAGACTTTAAATTCTTAGAACTGAGCTAGATATGTTAAAGATGAAAGAGAATGAAACAATAGATGATTTTGTGGGCAAACTTAGTAGAATTGTTACAAAGTTCAAGAGTCTTGGGTCAAGCATAGAAAATGAATTATTGGTAAGAAAATTATTAAATTTTGCTCCTAGGAAATATAGGCAGATTGTGGCATCTATTGAGCAATATTCTGATATTGATATGATGCCATTTGAAGAGGAAGTTGTTGATGAGGAAGAAAGTGATCAAGGGAAGTTGTTGCTTACAAAAGAGGATTGGGAAACGAGAACAAAGCATGGTGAATATGAAAAAGAGCAATATGAATGAGGTCACCGTCGTGGTCGTGGTCAAGAAAAAAGGTCATGGTTATGGTAGAGGTCGAGGTGGCCGGTTCCAATCTAATGATGACGGAAGGGAAACTCGAGACAAAAGAAATATCAAATGTTATAATTGTCAAGACTATGGATATTATGCGATGGAGTGTTCTAAAAAGGAATCAAAAGAAGAAGCTAATTTGATTCGAGATGATGATGAGCCAGCACTACATTGGAGAAACAAGTCAACATCAAGATTATAGGAGTGATTGATGGATAATTTTGATGTGGTTTAAGTGGGACAGAAGTGTTTCTAGTTTATGAGTCAAATAATAATGGTCCATAGCCCAACACTTGAGCTTGAATAAGAATTTATTTTGGTTGCTTAGTTTGCACGGGTCCTTCGGTTTGTCCAAGTATTAAGGAGAGTCAAGTGGCACTTTGATTGAGTGAGTTTGTGTACGTTCTTACTGTTGGCTATTTAAAGGGCTATTGAGTTAATTTGATAAAAAAACAACAATAGCTTTCCATTCAATATTCTTTTTATTTTGCAAGTCTCCTTCTTTACAATATTGCATATTCAACTAATACAAATTTGAGTGTAACTTTGTGAGTGGAAGTAGGGAACTGATCCAACAGATTATTGACAGGAATGTTCGCTAGATTTGTCACAAGCTGATCCGATGTAAAGAATAGCATAGAGCTGAGCCTTGATATCATAAAGAAGTAAAAGGCTTTCATATCATTGGTATAATATATGAATCAAGTACAATCCTTTATATAGAAGTAGGAGTCAATGAAAATGGAATAACCACTTGAACTAAAGGGGAATAAACTATTTTGATTTATACAAAATACAAACAAACGTACGATCTTAAATAGGGGTGTTCATGAGCCGAGCCGAGCCGAGTTAAGTCAAGCTTGAACTCGGCTTGGTTATAAACCGAGCCGGAACGGCTCGAATCGGATATGAAGCTGAGCTGAAAATCAAAGCTCGAGCTCCGCTTAGTTTTAAACCGATCCGGTTTGGTTTGACTCGAATTAATAAAAAAAATAATTTTCAAAATTCAATAGTCTAAAATATTATTCAATATTTCAAAATAACACATTTAAAATAAGTTCAACCTAATACATTACAAGCTAAAATCAAGTTTAAGTAAATACAAAATAAGTTTCAAATTTCAACGAAATACAGTATAAGTTCATTAACATACAAATTAATCCCCCTAAATGTGCAATAGATATCTGATTGAACTCCTATATATTGACCTTTTTGAAACCAGAAGTACTATAAAGTTTGATAACTTGAGTAGTTGGACAATTATCATTATCGTATGGATTATTAAAATAACTTGATTAGTTGTAAATTCAATTCCAAGCACCCAATCTCTATGCTACTATTAACAAGTACAAAATATGTATCATGTCCACCCCCTCATTTTTAACATTTTTATAGTATATTATATGTATATGAAATGAAAATACTATATATTAATAATTAGAATTATTCGAGCTAAATGGAGCCAGCTTGACTCGTTACAAGCCAAGCTGACCTAAGCTCACTTTCTAACCGATCCAAGCCGGCTTGGCTCACTTTTAAATCAAGCCATATTGAGCGACCTTTTTTCAAGCTAAATCCGAGCGAGCTCCAAGCCACGAACTTTTTGGATGACCCTAATCTTGAACAACAATGGTACTAATTATTATATATAACAATTATGGGAGCTTCGCTACAGTAAAAACGTCGCTTTCAACTTTCGATGGCAATTCTGTAAATATTAGATAACACAGAGGCAAAGCTGCCATTATACACATTGAACTTACACAGAGAAACACATAGTGATAGAGAGGGGGGGGGGGGGGAGGAGGGAGGATGGCTTCCGGGCACCACGAAAGGCGGAGCTGCTCGCAACGACGCACACGCACACGCATCCATATGGGCAAAGAGCGAGAGAACGGGACTAGAGGGGGAAGAGGAAGACACCTGCATGGCGGAGCGCCACCATACACGGTGGCCCGTCCACTTCTTCTGGAGCGTGATTTGTCTAAGATCCAGCCCGAACCGCTGCCTGTTGCAGCGGTTAGGGTTTCAAGACAGATGACGGCGGCTCTACAGGTTAGCGTTCAGGCAGTCGTCGACAAAGTGGGGGTATTTAGCTGGCGAAGATGGGGGTTCGAAGGTGAAAAGACGGCGGTTGTTGGAGTTGTAGCTGCAATTCGAAGACATGATGCTAGGTCGCTCATAATGTGTAAGTAAAATATAAAGGATCTACTTGGTATCAACTTTGTGAAGATAGGTGGATAGATCTGTTGTGATTCTCTTCTGCATATACAAAGATGAATGAAAAAGGGATGATAACCACTGCTGTACCAAAGTAAGCATTTAATTTACTTATTTTTCTATTTTTCTTCTTATGTACATGTTAAAACACAAATATATACTGAGCTACTTTTATAGTCTTTTAGTAGAAGGAAACTCAATAAACTTTTCTGACGAGCACTTGTTAGTTAGTTAATAATTAAGCATAGTTTCCAAAACCGTTTCCATGATCTTTAACCGTCGAATATAATACATTTTCATTTAACGTAAATTCTATCGGCTATGTGTTTCTGCGCCGCGCATTGCGCGCCGAGTAATATACTAGTTAATAACAAATGAAACAAATATTTCATTTGACTAGTTAAGGAAAGTAATATAATTTGTTAACATAATACAAATGTGTCAAATCTTGTGCACATATAATTTCATGTTTTTAACCCTTACAATCTTATCAGCAGCCAGATCAATTGTTTAATATCTAAACATGATCAAAATCATTCTGTTCAAAATACATATAACGAAGTACTTGTTGATTTGAGAAATCTACCTTGCCTCGCACTAGGTCCTTTATAAACCCTAATTAGGTTTTTTGCACCTTACTTTCGCTACATTTCGCTTTTTGCTGGTATTCTTTTCGAGACTTTCATGGTGTAACCCGATCAAATGCGGGAAGTTAAGTAAGGCTTGAGAGCCACGGTGCTCAAAAGCCGCTCGATCGTACGCCATGGCTGCTTCTTCTGGTGTCCCGTAGGTCCCTAGCCACAATCTTAAACCTTTCTTCTTTGGGTTCCTCATCTCGGCTGTGAACTTCCCCCATTGTCGTCGTCTTACACCTCTGTACTTCTTCTCCGGCATAAATGGTCTCTTTGTAGCTTGAAACCCATCCCCATCACCACATGGAATCATATTACCTGTCGAAAAATCCATCTTCAGCGGTTTGGTTCCTGCTTCCTTCGTGCTATTTTCGACGGCTGAGATATCAGGGACAGTGGTAGGAGAAAACTGTGGTTGTGTTTCTGTAAAAACAGTTGGATTTTCAGTGACTTCTTTATTGGTGTCTTGTAATATTTGTGGTGTGTTATTTTGGTTATGAGACGAATTTTTTACTTCAAGATTTTTGTCAATATTTTCGACTAAAAAACCGAATGCTTCAAAATCATCAACATTAAACGACTGTTCCGTGTGATCATCAAGATCTACAAATGACTCGACTGAGTCATTGTAGAATTTGTAGAAACTCCAATCGTTGACATTAAAGCTCGAAAAGTTACATAAGTTTTGGTAACAGTCAGGAAAACTCTCTAAATGATCATCAAGAAGATATGTTTGAATGGATTCGAGGTTAAAAAGATTGGGATTAAGTTGTGTAACCATGTTTTTTGGATGCAAGAACATATGTTTGAGTGTTTTAATGACAACGAAAAATATTTGTGATCGCCCGCTATATAAAAGGGGAGATATGTCTGTCTGTTTTTTGACTGGTATAAGTTGATTTAAGTCGGCATATATGTGGCTGCTTAACTGATGTCAAGTGGTGTTGGTTGGAATGAAAGTGATAGGATAAGATAAGAAGATTTAGTTCATGTGCAATTCTCTCGTAGCCGACGTGTTTGTTTATGTGTTGTAAACTGTAAAGGGCTAGAAAAGTATAAATGTTGGTATGAATAAGTTAACAAAAAGAGTTTCTTACACGTATTACACTATTACTATTATGTTACATTCGCGGTTATTATACGTGTTTATAAATGTAATATATTTCACGATTGAAAAATTCAGCGTATTATACTAATCAGTGTTGCAAAACTTAGTTTGGGTTTGTACTTGGCGACCCACAATGGAGCGAGTACTCGGATTAATTGGGGCTCAAATCGGCCTATGCGGGGAGTACTCGGAGTAATCGGCCAACTCGGCTATGCTCGGCGACCTACCCTGGAGCAAGTACTCGGAGAGTAATCGGTCAAATCGGCCTTGTTTTGCAACATTGATACTAATAAAATAAAATATAATGTAATTTGTTAACATATACAATTGTCAAGATATGTAAATAAAAGAATAAACACTAAGCAGTTAATGCGGTAAAATATCGGTTATTGGTCAAGCACCGATATTTGGGATATCGGTTATCGCGGTGAGATATCGGTGAGATATCGATAATTAAAGAATATATAAATATATATATATATATATATATATATATATATCAATATAGGCCAAAAAAAAACACCAAACCGATATTATCACCGCTACAACCGATATATCACCGATATTATCACCGATACAACCAATATATCACCGATATCGGCCGAGATATCACCGATATCGGCCGAGATTATCGAAACCGAGATAGGGACCGATATTTGTGACCGAGATAAGCCCCTATGACCGATAACCGAGATAGCACCGATATATCACCGAGATATCACCGATATTGACTGCTTAGAATAAACATTGACGTAATAATTATAAATTGCCCTTTTGATGGAATGAATGTTTATTATTCTCTGTTATAAATTTTGTTACGTTAATTTTAAAACACTTTTTTTTAAATGGGGTTAATTTTAATTTTTATGCCACCTATTTTTATTATTTAACATACTGTATTTTTACTATTATTTACCATCCAATCATATCAAGCATTTGAAAAGTTATATATATATATATATATATATATATTACTTAAAACTATTATTTTCATTACTTTTCATTTTTAATATTTTACCTAACATAAGTATGAACACGATGAAGTTTATAAGTAAAAAAATTATAAATTTATTTAAAGTATTAATCATTAATTTTATGATAAATTTGTTTGGTTAATAATATAATAACAATCTTCATTTTAAAAAATAATTATACATAATGAAGTAGGTTAAACTTTTCCTATCAAAAGTTTTTAAAATATTTTGTTAGTGGTGACGGTTGCAATCGTTGAAGTTTCCTAGCATACACTTGTAATGGTATTAGTGGTTTTTTTGTTTGTTTCACTCATGTCATGTGTGGAAATACAAATCATCCCTTTATATATTTCTTCACTAGTTTATCTTTCGGGTGTTTCCTGAGATAGGCAACTCTTCTATAAAGTGATAAAATATGTGTAACGTAAAAGGAATAGGTCGTTTTTTCAACAAAAAAAATAAATAAATAAATAAAGGATCAACACTCGATAACTTATAAAAAATACTTCTAATTCTACGTGTGCACATTTTGCTCAAGTAAAGTCTCTGTACAAATTTTTCACTTTTTCAAGACATTCTAAAGTTGTAATGTGAACCTGGAAAAAAACA
Source organism: Ambrosia artemisiifolia (assembly GCA_032199755.1). Classification (NCBI taxonomy): domain Eukaryota; kingdom Viridiplantae; phylum Streptophyta; class Magnoliopsida; order Asterales; family Asteraceae; genus Ambrosia; species Ambrosia artemisiifolia. The sequence continues at coordinate 63,290,507 of CM063519.1, forward strand.
AACAACCAAATTGGTATCAAATGATATGTGATGATAATGATTGATTTAAGAGGTGTGCATGGTGAGATGATTAACTATCACTTATCAGCTAGAGATTTACCTGGTGTCTAAAAATCATAGACTATATTCAACTAGCATAGCAACCTTTGTAATCAATGTTCATAGCCAAGGTTGTAAAAATCCCGATTAATCACCGATTACTCGGTGATTAATCGCTAGTCCTCACTTTACTGATTAATTTTGGGCTAATCACTCAATTAATCGGTATCGCGATTAATCACCGATTAGTCAGACCAAATTGGCCCTAGTCGGACCTAAAAAACTCAAAATTTGGTAAACAATGAATTCGAACAGGTCAAAACTGGAGCAAATCGATCAAATAAACAAGTTTTTACCTCAAAATTGGATGATAATCCATGATTTAGAAGCAAAATCAATGAAACTCCATGAGCCCTAATTGTGTCTGATGGTTCCTTACGATGAAAGAAGGAATGGGTAGGAAAAAACGGGATATAGTGAACGATGGAAGTGATTATGGTTATTTAAGTTTAGGTATTTTAATATTAACCCTCCTCCATATTCATTAGTTTATCCCTAAACTTCTAAATTTATACATATAAGGTACAAAATTAGCATTATATATGTATAAATTTGGAAAAACATATATAAAAATCCAATCCGATTAATCCCGATTAATCTTGATTAATCCCGATTAATCCCTAGTCGGTACCCCACCGGCCGACTAGCGCCTAGCGAGTTCTCCAACACTGTTCATAGCAACACCAAACAAAATACAAAAAAAAAGATTCTTATCAAACTAACTATATCTATAAACATATATGTAGTTAGCGGGTTCTTACATGATTAGTGACTTGCCTAGACATGATTACTGAATTACCTGAACACATTGTGTTTTCTTTTGTACATGAACAAAAACCCACTAAAAAGTCGTTTTCTTTATATAACACAAGATAATAAAATGCTCATTAATTTAGTGTATTTTTTTTAAATGTCATAAAAGTTATAAACGTTTAAAAATTATGGGAGGAAGTGCATGTGCCATGCACATGAGAAACAAAAAGACTTTTGGAGAGAAATCAAGGGGTGTGAAGGCTTCACATAGTGCCATGTGGTATACTCATTTACGTTCTATTTATTATATATATATATAGAGTAAAGATCAAATACATATAGTTTTTTTGTAAGAACTGTGAGAATCAAAGGGGGTAAAAAAAATTTATTTTTTTTTTACAATTTTTTTTTCCCATGTGCTTAAACATTCTTTCTAGATGAATAATACAAAAAAAAAATTTTAAAAAAATTTTTTTTTAGTGTAATTACGTCATTAAGGTAAATACATTAGTTTACACTAGAGTAATTATGTAATTACTCTACACGTAATTACTCTACACCAAATTTTTTTTTTTTTTAGTTTTCAATAATAATACATGTTTAACAATATGGGGAAAAAAAATTTTGAAAAAAAAAATTAAAAAAAAATACCCTCCTTTGATTCTTACCGTTCTTACCAAAAAAGCTATTTGTACCGGATCTTTCCCCTATATATATATATATATATATATATATATATATATATATAGGATTTGGATCATTTGAGAACCACCATTTAGGGAGAGAACCAAAGAACCAGTGTGAACATGTGGCATTTTTGTAAATATGAAGGTGTTTACAAAAACCCCTCCATCAACAAATAAAAAAAATAAATAAAAAATTATATAACCTAAATAAATAAAAAAATAAAAAAAGTAAAAACACCAAAATGATTATTTTGCATTATTAATTCGAAAAAAAAAATAAAAAAAAATAAAAAAATTGATGTTGTGACGTCATATGACGTCATCCTGATGCACATGTGCATTTCGCTGTGATACATACAGAAATACACCGTATGCACATGTGCATTTCACTATTAAATCACACTTTTGAATGAATTGTCAATTACCATGCTTAAATGATTATTAAATGGACGCGATACAGATATATAAGAGGTCACAAATTCTATTCAATGATCATTAAATTGACGCAAAGTAAGATATAAAATACACTTGAACTCGTCAAGTGTTTAGTCATACATATTATAACATAAATTGAAAATAAAACACATGTATGACAAAAAACATGAATAAACTTAAAACACCTCTATATAAGAAATATAAAATAAGACACGTGTACTGCATGCACATGTGCATTTCACTAATATAGTTAGATTTTTTAATGGTTTTACTTTCGGGCTTATTTTTCAGATATGGTAGGATGCGGGTAGGGTGGCGGGTTTAGGTTTTTGGGTGGTGGGGTTTAATTATAATCATGCACATGTGCATATGTCAATTTCATTATCATACCAATTTACATATGCTAAAAATAATAATTACAAACATAATCAACCTATCAACCACCATATAAAGCCACCCAGAATATACATATGTGCATGCATCATCCTTCAAATACAAAAGTTTTTATACCAATTTGTTTTTATCATACAACTACATGTAGTTTCTACCAAACGTATTAACTCAATAAAACAAACGATAACAAAAAAAAATATAACCATATTACAAACCAACTATGTTACCACTAACCACCTACCTACAAACTTCTAATTATCTCACAATCTCACGTCCACCAACAATGTCCCCTTTTATTGCTTATTTGTCCCTCATCATATTATTCCCCCTTTTACTTATCTTCTTGCAACACTCTTCACACTTCATTGTTATTTGTCTCTCCTCATCTTCTTCCTCTTTTACTTATCTTCTTTCAACACTCTTCACACTTCATTGATACCTCATCTAACATCTCCCTTGTTTTTTCATCTGTCAACCTGAACATCGTATACTTCACAAATTGATCACATTGTTCGTTTGTTTAAACAACTAACAATTAACATTTATTAATTAACATGAAAAATAAACATATATGCACATGTGCATATATACCTAAATTGCTTAAATAAATAATACCAACCTTTTTTAATTTCCTGATCAACGATTATGTCATCATCCTCAATTGCATCCGGCAGCTTTTTTTGAACCTTTCTCCCTCGATTATAACACAAAAGTTACATTCTTTTATGTTTATCCCATCTTTGTCTACAAATAATAAACAACATATAAGCAAACCAGATTTTCAATCTTAATGCACATGTGTAATGTTACCTCGATTATAACACAAAAGTTACATTCTTTAATTTTTATCCCATCTTTGACTACAAATAATAAATAACACATAAGAAAACCAAACTTTCAATCTTAATGTACATATGCATTAAGATTACTTTTTTCATTACCACATACATATGCATATGTGCGTTAGAACGAAAGACCTTAATGATAACACGAACTATACCTTAATGCACATGTGCATTAACATTAATTTTTTCATTACCATATAAATTATACATTTGCATCAATATAAATGACCTTAATGGTACGTAATGCAATAAATACACATATCCATACCGTAAAAAACAGCAATCCAACCAATTTATCTACAGAATCCACAAAACTTGACAACATTAACACTTAAAATACATCAAACTATCGAAAGGACTAAGAGTGGCAAAACTAGCCAAACCTTAGTGATGATTTTAGCCATTAACTCCTATTCAAATGATAAACGAATCATACATTATACAAAATGTACCATACTTTTTATTCACCTAAAAAAATGTTAAACCAAAATCATACATTTGTTTTTCATACCAAAGACTAGTAAATTATACTTTTGTAGTAATCTGATGGAAATAAAATACTAATAAGATATCTAAAAACCTATGTAACTGTAATTATTTATTCCATATTTTGGAATACATATTATCTAATAATGAAAGAGACCATATTGATACTTGTTAATTATCTAATTCAACATATGAACCAATAAACTATAACAAGTTAACCCTAAAAACAAACAACAAAAAATAATCAATCAACATGCAGCTAATTAACCTAGTAATCAACCAAACTCCAAACATCAACCAAAAAATGATAAAGAATTACTTATTCCAGGGGCAGCAGAGGACGGAGCACCGCCAATGGCGGTGGCACCACCGAACAATATGTCTGACACTTACTTGAGAGAAAAACTGATGGAAAAGGCAGTTAAACTCCACAAAATGAATCGATAGTTTGAAATACAAATTCTAAAACACAGATCGATAAAGATCTGGTCCGAATTGAAGAAAAAAACAGGTTTAGTTTCAGCCTCATAACAATCATTCATACGACTACTATTAGAGGAATTGGTTTTAAATACATGAATGTTACCTGAAAACTGTTGGAATGGAGATGGATTAGAGAAGAAAAAGAATACCGATTGTGATTGAACGAGCTTCGATTGAAGGTAGTAGGGTTATTAGTAGATGAAGATATGGTAGGTTTATTTTAGGGTTGAGAGTTATGAGGGAGAAAGATGACTGGAAATATTTATCAGGAATATTGGGGTTTTTTAAATCTAACTATATATTTACAATAATGTCCTTTGTTCACATTGGTTCCTTGGTTCTCTCCCTAAAGTTGGTTCTCGTATGATCCCTACCCTATATATATATATATGAGTTAATTGCTAATTTAGTCCCTGAGGTTTGTCAAAAATTGCCACTTTCATCCAAATCATTTTTTGTCATTTTAGTCCCTGTGAACTAACTAGATTTGGATGAAAGTGACAATTTTTAACAAACCTCGGGGACTAAAATGACAAAAAATGAAACCACAAGGACTAAATTGACAAAAAAAGGATTTGGATGAAAGTAGCAATTTTCGACAAACCTCAGGGACTAAATTGGCAATTAACTCTCTCTCTCTCTCTCTCTCTCTATATATATATATATATATATATATATATATATATATATATTCTCCCTATTATAATGCTTATTAAACTTGTGAAAAGGCTATGTGATTTTTTAGATACCAACGTAAAAGGCTCCGGTAATTCACACAAGGTTACATTTTATCTACGCAACCCTATATGGGCCTTAGAGCTCTTTACAGCCCGTAGAGACCTTTACGGGCCATAGAGGAGCATAAACTACGAGGTACAATGTTCAGTTGCAAGTCAGACTGGCATCCAATGATTGTTAGGACATATACGGGCCCCTAGAGGTCTCTTCGGTCCGTATAGGTCCTCTGATTATTTTGAGCTCCAATTTTGGTGGGTTGGATGAGTGTTTTAGCTAAAATGTTGTTTTTTTATAAAAAAAATTATGCAATGTTTTTTTATGCACATTTTTTAAAAATGTTTTTTATGTAACTATGTTTTTATGTTTGTACGGTGTGTTAGATAAACTTGGTATTTTTACCTTTGTCATCTCGATAAACGTGTTTTTTTAATAAAATTTTGTTTTTATACTAAATACATTGTTATGTTATATTTGTTAACTTTGATTACGAAATTTTGGTTTTGTATAAAATGTTATTTTTTTTATTACTATAAAAAAATTTGTTACCGTTATCGTCTCGATAAGTGTGTAAGCGTCAACACAAACGTTTATATAAATAAACAAATACAAATAAACAAGTGATAATATAATATAAACAAACAAGCAAATATAAATAAACAAGTGATAATATAATAAAAACAAACAAGCAAATATAAATAAACAAGTGATAATATAATACAAACAAGCCTAGTCAGAAACGTTTACAAAAAAAGACAATTAGCAAACTACAACAACTGCGAATCATCGGGCGGCGGCTGCTGCGAGGACGTCCCGGTCTGCTGTGTGGACGTCCTGGCCTGCTGCGTGGATGTCCCGACCTGCTGCATGCTGGGCCGTATAAGCGGTGCGACATGAGGCTGCATCTCCATGAGGGGATACATCTCCTGCTGGCCATCAACCAACCAACGTAACACTTTGTCCGTCTGCTCACGCCACTAATGCTTGGTATTGATCGGATTTTCGGGGGGAGAGAGTTTAACGGTTTTGTTTTTGTTTTCGTCGTCTGAGAAATGAATCCAAGGAAGAAGAATATATCTGGACCTCTATGGCCCGTATAAGGTTTTAATGCACCCAACAGCCACATATTTACGTCCCGTAGAGGCCTTTACGACCTGTAGATAAGTTGTTTTTCAGACTGACTCCCCCAAGTCAGTCTGTTCATTGATTATACCTCATACCTCGTATACAATTACGGGCCGTAAAGCGCTTTACGAACCATATAGGGATTAATGCAACCTGACAAAACCCCTTTTATGGGTCGTAATGGCCTTTACAGGGCATAGAGTGTGACACCCGGCATGTTCAGCTTAAACATTTTGCAAAACATATAAGTCTACCTTAGCGGAAAAACATTTATTAACGTACTTAACTGGGTCAGTTGAGTCGGTTTAGGTTAGGATTGTCCAGGGTTCAATGATCTGGAGGATCATTGGGGGTTGTTTTGTGTATACACGAGTCTTGAGTCCCGTTGTTGGTGAAATTACATGAATTGAATTAAGTGTTATACATAGATTGATACATACATGTGGTATAATGTGCAAATACGTGTTTCAAAGGTGTAAACATGATTATACATGATTCTATATGCTTAACATATGTTAGGATTGCATGTTCATATGTTAAGATGTGTAATGTGTTAAAACGACAAAACTGGAAAATCTGGAAAGGACCAGTTTTGGTTCGACCATAAGGGGGGTTGAACCAGAACCTGTGTTGCTTAAAAACCCCATTCGACCACACTTATTTTCCATTCGACCCCTGCATAGGGTCGAACCAGGCATCACTATAAATACCATACTTTGTCATTTTTCATCATTTCACAAACCCTAAACGCCTCTAAACACTCTCTCTCGACTTTAATCACTGGGAAAGGAGCTTTTGATCTTGTTTTTCATAATCTAACCTACAAACATCTTCCAAGCAAAGATCTAAGGTGTGTTCTTGATCTAAAACCCTTGGGGATGGTGACTCTGATCGAAACTCCCTCTAGGTCAAGTTAAAACAAAAATTGTTGAAGCTCATGTTGTCGCTCTCGGAGATGGTGACTCTGGTTGAGACAACCTCTGAGTTAGGTATGAAAAAAAAGATAACAAAAATATAAATCTAATCTAATAAACTTCATCCATCATCGTTCATAAATTTAACTTCTAATACATTAGGGAGTTTAGTTTGCAGTGGTTGGTAATCTATATGGTTTAACCTTTGCCTTGAAAACCTGAGGTGGGATTAGGTGAAGTTGGGTTTCTTGAGTTTGAGACCCATAGATTGAATGTAAATATGAATTTAATTGCTTTAAATGATTGGTGTCTGATTAGCTGGTGGTTGGGTTTAGTGGACAACAATATCGGCAGTTTCGGTTGATGCGTGATTAAATCTTTATTGATGTACCAAAAAAGTTTTTGAAACCAAGAATTCTAGTTATGATTCCATTGCAGTCCTTTTCGGGGACATGGAGTTATGTTTAAATCAAATGGAAATCTAGAAATACAATTAATTAATTCATGCGTTAACCTCAAGTTACCCATATCGAAGCATTTTGGGGAATCGTTAGGTATCTCATAGGTACAACGGGACATAGAGTTATGTTTAAATCAAATGGGAATCTAGAAATCCAAGCATATGTTGATGCAGACTGGGCAGGAGATGAAAGGGACCGAAGATCGATATCATGGTACTTCACTTTAGTCGGTGGAAACCTTGTCACCTGGAGAAGAAAAAAACAAAAGGTGTTTTCTCTCACAAGCGTAGAGGCCGAGTTCAAAGGAATAGCACGGGGCTTGGCATAAATTATATGGATACAAAAATTCTTGGCTGAAATTGGTCTTCCCACATCAAAAACTAGCAAGATTATGTGTGATAACAAAACAGGAATTCAAATCTCAGAAAACCTAGTACAACATGATTGAACAAAACATGTAGAAGTGGATAGACACGTTATTAAAGAAAAATTGGAGGCCTAGATTATGGATCTTCCATTTGTTCGATCAGAAGACCACCTATTAGACATACTAACAAAAGCAGTCAATGGGAAAATCTTTAACAATTGTTTAGTCAAGTTGAACATTAGAGATCCCACTATTCAACTTAAGGGGTAGTATCAAAGGAAATATATTTTTTATATAAAATCATGGGATCATTGGACATCATCTCCGAATTTATGAAAGATCAATAGCCAACTCATGATTCCTTATTCCTAGCATTTTTATTATATAGTTTCCATGTTTTGTTTATTTTTATTTCCTATATATCAAGGCTCTTTTTCTTTAAGGTTCTGTTTGGTACGATGGAATGGAATAAACAAGGTAATGGAATGGATAAAGGAATGACATGGATGATTACCATTCCATGGTCTTATTTGGTTACCACGTAAGAATGGAATGAATCATTTCTTTGTATTATTTGGTAGATAGGAAAAGGCGAATGAATAAAATCAACGGTGGTGAATAGTGGCGGCGACGGTGGTCGGTGATTGAGAGTGGCTGTGGTGACAGTCGACACTTAGTGGTGGGTGGCAGTGGCAGTTGGTGGTGGGCGGCGGCGGTGGTGGTAGGTGATGGTGATAGCCGGTGAGTGGCGGTGGTGGGTGGTGGGTGGTGGTGTTCGCCGTTGGTGGTGGTGGTTGGTGGTCGGCAGCGACGGTAATGGTGGTGGTGGTTGGTGGTCGGTGGTCGGCAGTGACGGTAGTAGTGGTGGTAGGTGACGACGATAGCCGGTGGTCGGTGACTGGGAGTGCCGGTGATGGTCGGTGGGTGGTGGTTGGTGGTTGGTGGTAGGTGATGGTGTTCGCCGGTCGCGGTGGTTGGTTGTGGCGTCGAGTGGTGGTGGTGATGGGTAGTAGTTGTGGAGGTGGGTGGCAGTGGTGGTCGGTGGTGATGAAGGGTGACAGGGAGAATGGAATGGAAAAAAACAGGGGGATAGACGGAATGAATTCATTCCATCGCAAAACTCCATTCCATTCCGCCTCTCATTACTACATACCAAACGCTACCTAACAAACACACAAAAAAATATTTCCCCTCTGAATAATATTGAAAAAGTAGTGTTTCTGTAAACCCAGTTTATCTTCAATGACTTCTTTATTTGTGTATGTAATCAGCGGCGGAGGACTGAATCCAAGACCTCCAAACCTGCGTGTTCCTAAAGGCTTCGCGTTTGCAAATGAGCCACCAGCCACATTGGTTGTCTTGTAATATTTATGAGGTGATAATTTGGTTATGAGATGAATTTTGACTTCAAAGTTTTTGTCAGTGTTTTCAAAATCATCAAGATCTAGTGACTCCTCATATTGATCATACATCGTATGTGAAGAAAACAAGCTTGAACCAAAGCTATACACCTCAGTCAAGTTTGATGAACTCAACCGCATGTGTATGGATGACTCGACTAAGTCGATGTGGAACCTCTAATCATTTACGTTAAACGTCGGAAAGCTCTCAAAGTGATCATCAAGAGGATATTTTCAAATGGATTCGAGGTTGGAAAGATTTGGATGCACTTGAGTAAGCATGTTTCGGGGTGCAAGAACATATTAGACTTGGGGTTGGAGTGTTCGAATGACTACCAGTTGGTTTTTCAATGGTATAACTTGATTGTATGTCGGCATATGGCTGCATAATTGATATAAAGAAGTGTTGAAATATAAGATAAGAATATTTAATACAACATGTGAATTTGTGTTTACAACGTGTTTGCTCATGTGTTAATACATGATTAGAAAAGCATACAAACTTAAAACCATAGATGTTAAAAGCCATAGTTTCTTGCGCCTATGCCCATTTTTTAGACGAGGCAAGGCAATTGCGTTTTAGTTCGGCAGGCAGGGGCGGATCTACATTGACTCCAGCAGGTGCGCAGGCACCGCCTTAGTCAACTCTCTCGAAGAAAACTTTCAGTTTTATTAAGAAGGCCCCTTTGCAAATATATTGGAGGACCCTTTCTATCTACAAATTGAGAAAGAGAGAGAAGGAAACTGAAATAATGTGATGATTTGATAGCTTCAATGCAACTTGAAGTTTTAAAGTAACCCCTTTTAATTTAATTCATATTACAAAACAAACCTTTAGGTTTAAAAAACATTACATTAAATTAAAAACATTACATTAAATAAAATAAAAAACATTACATTAAATTAAAAAAATAACACACTACTAGAAATAAAATAAAAACTACTAAAAAAATAACACACTACTAGAAATAAAATAAAAACTACTAAAAAAATACAAACATTAGTAAAAACCTAATAAAATTTTGGGCGTAACATTCGTCACGCCGAAACATGTGGAAAATAAATACCAACCTCAGCCGCATAGTCAATTCGAATAAAGCCAACTTGCACATCTTCTATTTCGTTGGGGTTACTATTCACCACTTTTTAAAAAAAAAATTCGAAGGTTTGACACTTGGATTGGAGGTCCGCGTGCTTGTGAGAGATTGAATCACACGAACGTTGTGTTCCCCCGAAAAGTTGACCAAACTCGGCTAAAACTCTTTTCCAGTTCGAAGCGTTGCTCCGGCCACGAACACGACCACGACTCCGACAGCTGCTAATTGATGCGTCATTGTTGTGTACGGTGTCGTATGCGATTACTAACGCAATTTCCTCCTCTTGCGTCCAAGCAACCATTTTGAATGTGAATGATGAGTTGAATTTTGTGATTTTTTGTGTATAGAAGAATTTGTGAGTGTGGGTATGAATGGGTAAAAATATGTATATGTCGGTAATTTTTTCTTTTTTGAATGAGAATTGACTGTTGCCAACGGCTAGCCAGCTACAACGCCCGTGATGTGTGTCACGATAATTAGCTGTCGCGGCCGTGATAATCACATGAGGGGGTGTTCGTGATGGTCATGGCCATCACCGCTAGCCCACCACAGACCACCCCAAGTGGCCTCATTAGGATGATAATCATGACTAAAATCATGACTAAAATCAAAAGCTTTTAAAGTACTTTGTCACTAGTGACAGTTGCAATTGTTGAAGTTTCCTAGTCTATACTAGGTATTTGTTTAAAGATTCTTAACTCATGTTACGTGTGGAAATGTACGTTAGGAAAAATTATCAATATAACCAAGTTTGACCTCAAAATTTTCAAAACGGAGAAAACAGTCGTTAATCACTTTAAAAATCCGGCTGTTAGTCAAAAAATTTGAAATTTAAAGCCAACAAAAAACGCAGCCTAAGCAATCCCTATCTATTTTGATTAAAAGGTTCGCATAGGATGTATATTTTCCTTTTAGATATTTCTTCATTTATTTTTTTTTTGTCCCTAGCATAATGTCTGCTAACTTGTGAAAAGGCTATGTGAATTTTAGATACTGACGAAAGACCTCTTCATCAATTATACAACGTTAAACTTCTTTTGTCAATGATATATACAAACCTTTTTAATGTACTAGAAAATGAAGTTTAGTGGTCATGAGTAAAGCATTTGCCTAACATGGTTCAAGACGTTGGATGGTGATACACGTGAAAAAAAAAATTCTTTAATTTCTTTTCATATAATGTAAGTTGCGATGGCTTTTTGCAGTCGACGTTATTGTATTTTTTTTCTAAATAGATTTTTTTTCTTAATATTGTTATTTTTAAATGTATGTGGAGAAGTATCGGAAGGATTCGGCGAAATGTATGGAGGAGGTTGATAAGTCGGTTAGGGAATCGCTTTCGGGCGGGTTTTTAACGTCGAAAAGGAAGGGTGGAGGGTTGAGGGAGGATGCGGATGGATCGAAATCGAAGAAGCTTAAGATTTGGTAAGGGTTATCCGTTATTGAATCAGTAATGTTATATTGATTGCTTAGACATTATTATAATTATTTTATATAAATGTAAACAACATGTCACAATGTACTATTGTTAATATTAATATGCAACTGTTCTTGCTGCCGAATCATTTTTGGTAGATTCTTTTGTGACTATTTTGTTGTTAATTCAGTCGCTAAGTTTACAATAGTTTTCGTTGGTTACGGATGTTGATGGAGTGTAATATTGCAAAATTTCGGGTCCCATAGTAGAGGGACTTAGTTTTAGTTAAACAAAAATATAAGTCCATGGTTCAAAGTGAAAACATGGGAAGATGTAATATCTTGTTCCAAACCATGATATCTAAAAATGTGATGTAACAAAATAAATAATAATTTTTCTAGGGGATTTTCTTTTTTGGGCAGATTGGTGACAAAATACCAAATCTATACATATAATAAAAGAAAGCCATTTTAATGACATGGCACTCAAAGAGGCATTCTCCTCATTGAGTGTGCCATGTGTCATCCCATGTGGCATTGAGATATTTTAGGAAAAAAATAATTTAAAAACAAAATTAGATTTTTCTCTCTTATGTTTCCTCCCATAATTTTTAAACGTTAATATCTTTTATATACGAGATTTTTTAAAGAAAAAAATTACACCAAATTAACGAGTGTTTTATTATCTTTCCAACGAGTACCATAGTGCTATATAAAAAACGGAGAAAAAAAAACGACTATTTTTTGTTGGGTTTTGTTAAAACAGGAAAAAAACACAAAGCGTTCAGGTAAATCATTAATCATGTATAGGCAAGTCACTAATTATGTTCAAATCAGTAAATATGAATTCTATTTTCAACATGCGTTAGCATTGGAGTAGTACATTGTTTTAGGTTAGATATTAATATTAAAGTCATACATTGTTTAAGGTTAGGCGTTAACATTGGAGATATATTTTCAATTGTTTTAGGTTAGCTGTTACCCGAAGCTTTCATGCATGTAACTGTAAAGCGCATCATTCAATTTCATATGTAAAATTAATATGTCATATTAGATTTTTCAACCCCGGGACGTTCCCGGGGTATAATCTAGTCATCAAAATATACCCAAAATCATATTCATCTCCGCACAGCTAAACCTTAAATCATCTCTACTCAAGTCATACGCGAACTTCCATTAAACTGTGAAGAGTTCGATTGCAGCTAATAATTATGTATAGATCCTTCGATTAAATCGTGAAGAGTTTTAGTTTCATCGAAATAGCTTCAGCAATAATTCGTACCATCAATTCAGCTTCAGCTTCGAATTTAGCGTTTTAATTGCAGCTAATAGGTATGTTGCTCAATCCTTCGATTTTGTTGTGCTTTTCATCAAGTGTTTGATGGTGTTCTATCACGTTCTTCGTTTGATCCACAATGCTATTGTTTTGGTTAAAAATTCAAGGTTTTCAGAACCGGACCGGACGTCGAACCGGACCCCCGGCCAGTTCGGCCAATCCGACCGGTTCGACCGGTCCGACCGGTTCGACCAGTCCAACGAACCGGGCCAAAAATGATTCGAAACCCAAAAATAATAAAAAATAAAAATAAAAAAACCGGTCCGACCACCCGGTTTCCGGTCCGACCACCCGGTTTTCCGGTTCGACCGGGCGGTTTTCCGGTCCGAGGCCGGTTCACTTACATGCCGGTCCAAACACCCGAACCGGACCGGTCCAGGTCCCGGAACCCTGTCCGACCGGCCAGTTCAGTTTTCAAAACAGTGCAAAAATTACCGAAGTGATCTTGTAACCAAAGAATGAATGTGAGGTAGTGTACTTTTCGGGATACCGAAATTACAACAATAAATTAAGTGCAAACAAAGTAAAAATGACGCAGGAATGTAGGAGGAAAAGTCTTAATCCTTGAGGATCCCCAGCATGAAACCTTAACAGGTGACAATCGTCACACTGCCTAATAACTTTGATTAATAAAAATGAAACGGATACAATGAGGAGCTAGTGATCGAGACCTAAGTGTTACAAGTAGATTGCAAGAGTGTTCAGTGAGTTCCTAACTTCAATCATTGAGCTCTATTTATAATAAAACTAAGTTCAGACACTACCTGTTACTAGGCTTTTTACCGAGTCTTCATAGCTAGTCGTTACCCTTTAATCAACGCGCCTTCATGCTTCAGTTAATAACTAACTCCACATTTATTTCGCAAGACATAATCATCAGCCATTTAAAGGAAGTAACTGCGAATAATAATCAAAAGAAAAGAGATCACAACAGCTATAAATAAAACTCAGGATACCGAGATTGACCAAGATATACAATTACCCTAAAGGTCCAGTATCTCGCTTGGAGAATCTTACCCCTAACAGTTCTCCCAAATTATTACAAGTGCACCTCAAAGTTATAATAATTTTACCCCTAACTTCTTTGAAACGAACAAACTCTATTTTGCACAAGTTATGCCAATGGTTTAGAGGGTTCCCTACGTTTTAGAGAATCTGAACAACAAGCATAACTTGAACATCATTGTTTCCAAACTTGCATAAGTCTACAATCTTAGAACTCATGGCTTTCTCGAATCCTGTTTAAACTCAAACCAAATAAAAAGCATTTAGTTTTAAAAGCTACTCAAAACGATAGGGATTGGAGAAAGAAATTCTTTTTTTTATCAGAAGAGGTTCCATCCCTGATGGGGCTATGTTACCACTTTAGTGGGTGAAAAAGGGTAGGACAATATTAGGATCTCTAGGTATTTTATTATATTTTATGATCTCTAATGATCCCTGTATTTTTATTTTGTATAGCTCCCAAGTTTGGAAATCACGCACTTACAAAACCAGAAACGGATTGGAAGATAAAGGAACTCCTCAATATACATGTTGAAGAGAAAACCTTTTATCATGAGTCCACCACATGCTGTTCGTATCATCCATAGTGAAGAAGGAAGATCCCACCCCCATGTTGGCCAAATCCAGAGTGCCTGACCTTCGTTCCAAATCCTCTGGTAGCAAAAGGAGGAAGACGTCTAAGGTGGTAGATTTTGAAGCCTTTGACACTATAGAGCCCGCCAACATCTTTAAGAAGTTGATATCCCTGCAACAAGAAGAGCGAACCAAGATCCAAAAAGGCCAAATAGAAAGAAGGAAGAAAGAAGAGAATCGACGTAGCAACTAAAAGAAGGAAGAAAGGGAGATGCATGGCCAATAGAAGCATGACCCAAGATCCAAAAAGGCCATCCAGCTTTGCAAAAAGGCCTCGTGCCATGTGGGCTTGTCCCAGCTCTTGTTTCACGGCCACTAAGGGTATTTGCGCGGCCCAGACTTGTTTTATGGCCCAAATTTGTCATTTTTGCCTTATATTCTTGATTCAAAATACATATGTCGACTCCTCAACATACCTGGGTATTTGTAACCTTTGGTTGACGGTTAAATAACCGCTTAGACTTTTAATCATCACAACTAAATCTAGCCGACATACCGGTTCCTAAACCATACATTTTGACTTTCTAATTTGACCCAGTTTGACTTCTAAATTTCTTGATTATTTTCTTCCAATATTCACGCCCCTAATCAAGAAATTTGATCTTCTTTATTCTGTTCTTTTCTATCCTAGTGCAGTCCTTCTTGTCCATCTTTCTTTCTCTTGTAATTGTCTTGAACCATTCTTTAAATCTTCTAAACTTTGATGCAAGTCTTCACGACTATCCCTTGTGATCCACATGGTCTATTTTGTCTCATGTCTTCTGACCGATCTGGTCCTGAAGCGATGAGGGGAAAGATGGAGAGCACCACGTCCGTCTTATTCTTTCAAAAACAGTTTGCATCTTTGAATCATTTCTTCCTTGAATCGACTTTTCTTGGGTTTAATATTGTACCCATATAAACCCTTCACTAAACACTTCTCTTGTGTTCTAAATGGTTCCTTACTAAATTCTCGGTTTTTCTTTCTTCTTTACCGGAATTTTGGCCGGAAATATAATTTCTCCATTATGACCCTTAAAACGGTTCTGTCCTTCTAACTCAATGATCCATATGATGAAATTAATATTGATGGTAAGTTTTGAATCAATAAACAATTCTTGATAACAGATTTCTTCTCGGATTCACGTCTGAATATTGATCGCAAAACAGGGCATCTTGTTTTTGTCTTTTTCTGATGGAGTCTGCCTTCGATTGATCCTTTTAAACTTCTTTTTCGTTTATTGGCAATTTTGTGATTTAAGATTTAAATTGTAACGTCGGAACTTCTCCGGAAAACGATTTCTTCATTTATGTTTAGTAAACAGTAATTGGATTCTTCTTCTTAATCGAATCACTCCATTTCTCTTGGTTCTTCATGAACGATTTCACAGATTTCTTTCTTTTTATGATCAAATTCCTCGATCTTCTTTGTTGCGACACCGACTCACTCGGTTTTCTTCTTCACAGGTCCTTATTTGGATCGTTGGCTCTGATGCCATGTTCGGATTTGGAGTCATTACCATATCATATACTAACATGTTTAAGGATCAATTATGGATGGGATTAAAGTTATTGAGTATGCCCATGTTTGTTCAGGGACTCGGATGAAGAACAGGGTGGGGAAACACAATATGCACACCCAATATAATATTATTCCCACACAACATACAAATGATAATACATGGGTATTTATACCCTTTCATTGACGATTAATAACCGTTTAGACACTTAATCGACACAACTAAATCTAACTGACATACCGGTTCCTAAAACATACATTTTGACATTCTAATTTGACCCCGTTTGACTCTAAAATTTCTTGATTATCCTCTTTCAACAAAACCAACCTTCACCATCTCATAAACTATTCCCTACGATGCAATAGTCGAAATGCAGTCTTAATACAAAAGATGGACTAGAGAGTCCAAGGTAATGAGGTTTTCCAATGATAGTTAGTGGAATAAAAGGAAGTAGTGAAGCGTATGCCACGAATTAACAAGAGAACTATGTCTTTTGGGTTACGTGAAATGAAATAAATTGGTTAGAGTACTACTTATTATGTTGAACCAAACACTAGGTTTGATCACTCATATTACCTATATAACTTGTCTTGTTTGAATATATTACAAATAAATCAACTAGTTCATTTTTATAGTTTCAACAAACCTACATTGCTCAATATTTTTACCTTAAGTTAATGAATTTTTATATGCAATTAATTTTTTTCAAAAAATTCATGGAAACTGATATTTTTGTAAACAATTAAGTTACAATAGCGTATAAGTTAATAACTTTCCAACAAATTAATGAAATAATTGTTAGCAACAACTCAACATTACTAACGTTAGCAGACCCCATAGTTGGTTCACATTTTGTGGTTAACAATAGAAATCTTTAAGACAACTCAAAGAGCACTTGGCCCAGTCTCACTACAAATAAAATGTCATACAGTGGCATACACAAAGTGCCACAGAAAGCTAAAAAAGTGCCACTGAATGCTTGTGCAGAAATGTGTGGCATACAAAAAAAGCGCCACTACAAGCAGTGCCACTAAAACTTTCAGTGGCACTTTTTTTGTGTGCCACACATTCTCTGCAAGGTCTTTAGTGACACTTTTTATGTGCCACAATATTAACTACAAAATATCAACACTACTTTTAGTGGCACTTTTTTATGTGTCATACGTCTTGTGCCATCATTATATCATAATTGATTTACGATATAAAAGAAAGCTAAAAATGAGAGCATGTAAAATTATAATATCATAACTTAAATATAATTTCGATGCATATATATCCCAAATGTTCAAACACGTAAGAAGTTTAAAAAATATCAAGCGTTTACAAAAAAAAAAAAAAAAAGCCAAAATGATCTTTCGGTTTGTTAACTCCATCCCAAAACATTCTTGATTCTTCTCATTTCTATTTAACCAAAGATTCAACTTTTGTCAACTCTTTCACCGGCGTCACTTGAAGATAATCCGTTAGTAGAACCAAGACGAGGGACCTAAAAATTGGCCAACAAAAATAACATTGTTAATAAAAAGAAATTGTACTAACAAGCAAAAGAAACACTATTAATTAACTTGTACATGTATGATCATATTGCTAAGAAGAGTAGACAAGCTTGCGTTGGGCATATCCTCTTGGATAATGTTTGCCATGACATTAAAAGCGCTTTGTAGTTGAGTTATAGTTAAAGTCAAAATTCTTGTCAAATAGATAATGCTAAAATAACTATTTTAATTTAACTAAGTTTTTTTGACGGTCATGCGTTGCGCATGTATAACTTGCATCTTTGAATAAAGGCCATTTCTGGAGCGGAGCGCCAATCGGTTGCAATGCAGACGCACCATCACAACCGGCGCAGACAATTGACAACCACATCGTGTTGCATATAAATAACAGGCTCAGTCAACATGTGGAAGAGCATTTATCACATCGGTCGGTTGCGAACGGAAAATCGCCATCACAACGATGCACAAATGGCTCAGATAATTTGAGAAGGCGGCACGCTATTTGGTTCGCGTGTGAATTCGCCTGCTGCCCCGCCAAGACACGGAATATCTCACGGATAATTCCGCCATGGCTGCATGCCAAGCGAATAACTAGCGAAACCAAAAGCGGCATACAATGTTGAAACCAATATGTAGCCAAAGATTTTTTCACAGCCGATAAATATAACCAATTGCAACACAAAGCAGAAATTGAATGAGAAGGCTCAAATACACCATTAATAAAGCAGCAAACATAGCTTGAAACAGCAGCTAATGGCCCATTCTAACCTTGGTTTTAAAAAGCGCGAAGCGCACAAAAGCGATGAGGTCTAAAACCGAGGCGCAAAGCGCAAATCGCAAAAGCGGTGGGCATTTCGTACGCGAGGCTTAAAACAATTATATAAATTTTTTTATATATGCTATAGGTTTTTAGCATTATTTACTCAAAATATAGATACAAATAAGGTATATATATGATTTAACTAAAATGTACAACCTTTTTAGCTACATGTATAACAATTTTAAGCACAAAAACATCATGTGTACAAAAAGCGCGCTTTTCTTGCGCTTTTTAAATGCGCTTTTCGTGCGCTTTTTGCGCTTTTCTTGCGCTTTTTGTACACTGCTCGCCTAGGGTTACATAAGGCGCACAGATTTGCGCCTAGGTGCGCTTTGCGCTTAAGCGCGCCTCAAGCGCGCTTTTTAAAACCAAGATTCTAACTACCTAAAATGACAATCACAACTTAGATCAAGAAACAAACAACTCAAATCTTCCACAAACAACAAATATCAATAACAAATCATATAACAATGTTGAATAATTTTAGAAAATCTTGAAGCATTTCGTCGAGCAACTGGAAGGCAACAAAGAAAAAACCATCTAAAACACCTAAACATCTAAACCATTTCACCAAACAACAACAAACAGGGAAAAATCTACCAACAAAAAATAGAATCTTGACACATATGAAAAAAACGAAAACAAAGATAGAACAAAGAGGTGGTATGGTGATGGTCAGAAGATGGGGATGGTGTAGCGGTAGGTGGACGGCAAGGGTGAAACAAGGGTAGAAATCTACGAGGTTAGGGAAAGAGACGAGCACAAAATGAGAAAGAGACAAGCAGAAAATGAGTAGGGAAAGAGAAGTACCTGGGATAGTGATCGATAGAAGGTGGGAACGATGGCCGATCGGAGGTGGAAGGGAATTGATGGCTGGTCGTTCGCTTTAAATCGGTGGTGGAAGGGAAGTGATTGGTGGATGTGTGGAGGTGAATAGGCGGGGCTCGTGGGTTGTGGAAGGAGGTAGGGTTCGCTGTAAATCGTGGGTGGAAGGGAAGTGAATGGGTTGTGGAAGAGAAGAGGGGGAGAGCAGTTTTGGGAGAATGGTGGTGCAGATACACTCATACACATCTATCTTCTTTTTATTTGTTCTATTTTTTTATTTTTTTGTATAAAAACATCAAAAACAAGTTGGAGGGAAATGAAAATATGGTCAAATTTTGAGCTACAAATTTGGGAAATGAAATGTTAGTGGGAAAAATGAGTTGGAGGGAAATGAAATTTTGATCAAATTTTCAAGTGATTATAATAATTTTTTATTATATATATATATATATATATAGTTGTGTTTGTTTTATAACTTATTATTATATATATAATAATTTTGGGTCTTACTAAACAAAAACTACAATATTTTTCTTAAACATATATCTAGGTATATACCTTTAATTTAAATCCATAACTAATTTTAAGTTAGTAAAAATTTTTGTGAGTAGAAAAAAATTAATTTGTTTATTTTTTTAGTGAAAACGTTGGATATATTTAGCGGCATATAAGTAAAAGCCATAAATGGGTATGTTGCGTAAAAGTGACATACTTAAAATGCCATTAAAAGATTGATTTTGTGGTATATGTGATATATGCCATTAAAACTATGGTCAAACAAATGTTGCACATACAAAGTGCCACTAAAACCTTATATTAGTGACACAAAGTTAAATGACACTAAAAGCATGTGCCACTACAAGCTTAATTTTATGGCATAAATAATAAAATGCCACTAAAACTAAATGTAGCACACCTAAAGTGCCACTAAAGCCCTATATTAGTGACACAAAAGCTAAATGCCATTAAAAATGTGTGCCACTATATGACATTTTTTTTTTAGTGTCTAGAGAGCATAAACTGGTTCATAGAAACTTTGATTCGAAGCAAGACACGATTGTGCAAGTCTGAGGCTTTCAGTATGAAGTTTGTATGCATAACGCGACATGTACAAGTTCAAAGTTTTAAGACATTAAAACTAAATTTTGCAACCGCTCAAATGCGTATGAATTGCTTGTTCTCCTATGTTATGTTTTTCTCATTTTATAAATTTCAAATTTAATATCCTTATAAATAGGTAACTATATAATTCATATATAAATATAATTATTTGTTTTTAAAGTACTAATAGTAAAGTAATGTTATCAAGAAGAAACTACATTTTATCTCCCTAAGTTTGTCATTGTTAACCTTTTTACTCCTTGAGGTTTAACATAATAAACTTTTTCACTTTTAAAAATTGTGATTTAGAAAATAGAATACTCTTTATATATAAACTTGTCACCAGAAATTTTTCCTCGTGTATTCTTAATTTACATACAAAATAGTAATGTGTAATGGTTTGCCTGCCCAGCAAGAAGCAATATTGTACATAATACAAGACCCAATTGCATCATATACATAGTATTTAAATTTTTAGATTCAATCTTAATTTCACATACATAGTAATGTCTAATGGTTGCATGCCCAGCAAGAAGCAATATTGTACATAGTCAAGACCCACATAGTATTTAATTTTTTAGATGTAATTAAATGGTAAATCAACATATTTGACCACAAAATTTTCTCAAATACACATTGGCTTTTACATATGTTCAATATGTGAAGAAACCAAATTTCGGAGTTTGGGCTATGAATGAGCCTGATTAGAGTGTAAGCCGTAAAAAGGAGCCAGATTGGCATTGACAATTCATGTGTTCAAGTTGGCTTTGAATGGGCCGGATTATCGTAGTGTGGGTTTTGATGGAGCTTGATTGATTATTGATATGTGAGATGTGAAAGAGGGACTATTGGTATTTTCTCTATTTTGGATTGCTTGAGCAAAAGTTGTGGTCAACATGTTAGACTAAAGTTCACCAACTTATTACTACATAAACCCTAGTTATCATTTTTGCTCTTCTTCTTTTTGCTTGAACACTTTTTAATATATTCATTGTGTGATCCGATCAAATGCGGGAAGTTAAGCAAAGCTTGAGAGCCACGGTGCTTAAAAGCCGCTCGATCGTACGCCATGGCTGCTTCTTCGGGTGTCTCGTACGTCCCAAGCCACAATCTATAACCTTTCTTCTCTGGGTTCCTCATCTCCGCTGTGAACTTCCCCCATGGCCGTCGTCGTACACCTCTATACCTCTTGTAAGGCATTACTGGTTGCTTTGCATCTTGAAACCCATCCCCATCACCAAAAGGAACGATATCACTTGTCGAAAAATCCAACTTCACCGGCTTGTTTGTTGCTTCAGTTATGCTATTATCGACAGCTGAGATATCAGGGATGTTGGTCGAATAAAAGTGTGGAATTTCAGTGACTTCTCTATTGGTGTTTTGTGATATTTGTTGGCTATCATTTTGGTTATGGGATGAGTTTGTGGTTTCAAGATTTTGGTTAGTGTTCTCTACTAAATAACTGCATGTTTCCAAACCATCAAGATTAAGTGGCGATTCTAGGAGATCATCCATATATAGGCTTGAACCCGGGCTATACAACTCGGTCGAGTTTGGTGAACTCAACTCCATGAAAGAGTTTATGGATGATTCAACTGAGTTGTTGTGAAAACACCAATCATCCATGTTAAAAATGGAAAAACTACTTTGGTTTTGGTAATAGTCAGGAAGATTATCATAATGATCATCAAGAAGGTAACTTTGAATTGATTCGAGGTTGGAAAGATTGGCATTCATTTGGGTAAGCATGTTTTTTTTGGATGCAAGAACATACCAGAAGGAGTTGATGGTGTTTAAATGACAACTAAATAGGTTCGTGATAGTCAGCCATATATAGGCAGAAGCATTGGTTGTTTTTTGACTGGTATAAGTAATAAGTATGCATGAGGAATATTGTGGAAGCTTAACCAGTATAAAGGGGTGTTTTGGAATGACTATAATAAGATAAATTACTATTTAATATACGACTATTGGAATTCCAATGGCATACGGTAGAAATTCGTTCAGCATCGGTTGTTTGTATCAACATTTACTATAGTCATTGAAAGAGAAAAATCACATTACAATGTGAAACAGAAAAATAGCAAGACCTCTTTTGCATTGATAGCTGAAAAGAATATCGACACGTGATTTATATCGATTAAATTCATAAAAAAATATATATATAGGTACTAGTTCCAATAATTCCGATACTGGTATCAATGTTAATCGGTTGGGACCATCGGTTCGTCATGATACCACTATGGTACCGAAACTCGCTAAACATTACAATATGAGAAAACTAATATGTTTTGAATAAATTGTATTCTAAACTATATATATTATTTGACCCGGCATTTTTTTGATAAAATTTAATCAAAGTTATTATTTATGGGTTATTATTTATCTATATATATATATATAAAACAAAGCCCTTTTGCTGACGTGGCGTCCATTGGTTAAAAGAAAAGGAGGTTGAGTGCCACGTGGCATCCTTAATGGATGTTTTTGGTGTTTTTTAATTATTTTGTTTTTTTAATTAAATAAAAAAAAGAAAAAGATAAAACCCTAAAGTTATTAAATCCTAACCTCCTCATTCACTCTCCCAAACCCTAAAAACCTTACAGCCTCTCTCCTGCTCCTCTCAATACCCTTTAATCGTGTATTACTAATTCTTATTTCTGTAGGAAGCATTTGCAAAAAGATGTTTCAACTTCATTGTCGAGTATAGTCTTCCATGACACGAGAGTTTTCGAACGTTTCGATAGGTTCATCGTCATCGTCGTCGGCGTCGTCACTGGCTGTAGCCGGTGGTAGAGGTGTGACTGTGACGCAACAACCGGTAATGCAGCAAGTGGTGGTGACCGACACACCGGCACCGCCTTTGGCCGTACCGTTGGTTCCGTCATCGTCTAAGAGGCTTAGTACACCGGCGAGGCCTGGTTTTGGAAGTTTAGGGAGAAAAACTGTTGTTAAGGCTAATCACTTCCTTGTTGACCTCGGTCAAAAGGATCCTCATCAGTACGATGTAAAGTTTCTTATTATTATTATTATTATTATTATTATTATTATTTTCGTTTATAATGTGGATTTTGATTGTTATAATGATGCGTATATATGGTTTCAACTTAATTGTCGAGTATGCCCCTGGCTTCAGCTCATCAGTTATTGGCTATGACATGTTGACTCCACCGGACCTTGAAAGGATAATTGGTCTCACAGGTATTTCATGCAAGTCATCCCTTTTAATTTAAGGTTTTAGTGATTATACCAATCGATGCTATACTCCTAAACAGCAACACACTTTAGTGTGTGTGGTGTTATGTTAACAGGAACAACATAAAGAGGAGCAAGGTTTATATAACTCAAGGTAAATAAAGGGTGTTTGGTAATAGGTTTAGTAACAATTATCTAGGATGTTTGGTAACGAGTATAGTGATTATTATTATTATTATTATTATTATTATTATTATTATTATTATTATTATTATGACTCAGTCTTCGTACAGAGGTCGATCGGTTGGGGATTACGTGGTAGGGAGACAGCTCGGATCAGGTTCGTTTTCTGTGGTGTGGCATTCGAGGCATAAGGTTCATGGTTAGATCGAAGGTATGATATTATTACTGTTATTCACCTTATTTCATGCTTAAAGATTTAGTTTTTGTTTTTTTAGTGATTGTTATTGAGGTTAACACCCTTCTCCTTTATATATATATATATAATATATATATTAATAGATAATAGATTATTGTTCTTTTTTATTTTTTGTAGAGAGGTGAGTTTTGTTAGGTTGAGTTAAGTTTAATTTATATCAATTTAGTTTAATTTGTTAAGAGAATTGATACATGTATTGGAAGATTGTTTACATCTATTACTCATAGGTCTGTTTCAATGTCAGTTGAGTTGTATAGTATAATAGATTTATGTTTCATTAGGTACTTAAAGCTGAGTTGAGTTACATGTTTCATTAGTTACTTTAAGTTGAGTTTACTTGCATTCAGTTAACCTTAATTTATGTCACTTAAGTTTACTCTTAACAGATTTGATAGAGGTATTGGTGGTTATGTAAGTTCCATTATATCAGTTTAGTTTAATTTGTTAAGAGAATTGATACATGTATTAAGTGGAATGGTGTGTGATCTGTGATGAGAGTTTAGGATTTTTCCTATCAACCCCGGGACCTTCCCGGGGTAATCAGCTAGTGGGTTATATATATCTATACTAGCTTATAGCATAAATTATTAGTGCGGAATTGGAATTTCGATTAAATTTTAAGACACCTTTTTTTTAACGATCAAACGGAGCACTTTTATTCAATCACGCCAAAAAACATACAACTACTAAGTTTACAAATAAACGCCCAAAGCCCATTTAGTGAATTACTACCTAGGCCACATACAAGTTGACCCATATAATAGATACATATCATAGTACCCCTAAAATTATCACCCGATAAATTTTAAGACACTTACTACTAGGATTTTTGCTCTTTAATAATTAAGAACATTCAACTAGGATTCTTAAAAGAAAGTAAGAATAAATTAAATGTAGTAAAACCTTTGATCCTAGTAGTCTTGTTACCACATTGATTGTCCGTTTAATGTTCTGCTTTTGCAAGAAAAACGATCCAACCTACGCCAATATTGCAACCGGCCAATAATTGCAATTAGTGATCACACCCTTAATTTCAATTATATAAATGGACAGAACAAGGCAGATTTAAGCAAAATCACTAACAATCTCACAATAAAAAACGAAATAGGTTTGTTAAATTGTTAGTGATTTCTATCGTCTAGGATTATAATTCCTTTTTTAGTAAATCTCTCAAGTTCTCTGTCACGCTCATCGTTTGATGGTGTCATTGTCATCATATAGGACCAAAGGTTATTCAACTCTCTACTTCTGTCACGCTCATTGTCCTGCTTAGCTTTCTTTTTGCAATTTATTTAGATGTTGCCGACAAGGTATTACAATCAACATTGTTTTCATTTTGTAGTTTACGAATTACAAAAAAAGAATACATATAAATAAGTATACTAAATTGGGTAATTTGCGAAGGAAATAACTTTTTTAATGTGTATCTATGATCAAGGTAACGACCGTAATGTGGTGGAAAAAAATATTATTTTAATTTGGATGTAAACCCAAAATTTGTTTGTGTAATAATCTCTTTAGTCCACTATTACATCATCGGGTAACTTACAACTTGTGCTTTTTATATATTACATAGTGATTCTTACAAATAGCACATGTAATTGAAATGGTCAGTTTTATACTATCGTTAGCAAAAGTATTATAATTCCTATATACTATTGCGATATATTTTATTGTATTAATAAACCGCCAAACACAATATGAATATTTAAGTTAAAGTATCACATATAATACTAGATTTTACCCCGGGAGCGTCCCGGGTTGAAAAATATAATAATTCTAATAATACTAATAGCAATAATTATTACTCTTGTAATTAAATAAATAAAAAAATAACCTTGCTATAAGGTGACACCATGTGTTGCAGTGTTGCGCGATTCTTTCTCGTAGCTTCTCTTGATGAAGTATACCTATCCATCTTTAAAAGAGTAAAATTCCAATGATAGCATGGCGATTGGGCCAAATTTCAACATTGTATATAAGAACCTGGTTTAAAAGAAAAAACAAGATTAATGAATAACATGAACACTTTGTGTTTTTTTTCCTGTATGAACGAAACCCTATAAAAATAGTCGTTTTTTCTCCGTTTTTTATATAGCACTATGATACTCGTTGCAAAGATAATAAAACGCTCGTTAATTTGGTGTAATTTTTTTATTTAAAAAATCTCGTATATAAAAGATATTAACGTTTAAAAATGATGGGAGGAAACATTAAAGAAAAAAATCTAAATTTGTTTTTAAATTCTTAAAGAGATTAGGAGAATGGATAAAAACAAAATTAAAAAGTAAATTAAAAACTCTCACCGTGTCACGTGGCACATTCAAAGGAGGGTTGAGGCCTCCATTAAATGACACCTCATCAATATTCAATTCTTTTATTATAAGTTATAGATTATAGATACAGATACAGATATATAGATGGTAGGATCCATCTTATCACGAGTAATCTATATATTATAATATTCCAAAGGGATATATCCTACATGGCACTCAATGAGGCCATTCTCCCTCTTAAGATGCCATGTAGGATCCATGTGGCATCATGTGTTGAGAGATAATTAGATAATAAAAAAACAAAAGAGATTGAGTTATTTAAAAAAAAATGAACTAAAAACAAATTTAGATTTTTCTCTCTCATGTTTCCTCCCATAATTTTTAAACGTTAATATCTTTTATATATGAGATTTTTAAAGAAAAAAATTACACCAAATTAACGAGCGTTTTATTATCTTTCCAACGAGTACCATAGTGCTATATAAAAAACGAAGAAAAAAACGACTATTATACGAGATTTTTTAAAGAAAAAAATTACACCAAATTAACGAACGTTAAAAATTACACCAAATTAACGAACGTTTTATTATCTTTCCAACGCGTACCATATTGCTATATAAAAAACGGAGAAAAAAATGACTATTTTTTGTAACCCGACAGGTATTGTGTCGGGTTTTGGATTAGGTGATACCCGACCCGATTACCCGAAACCACATACCCAAATACCCGAACTATATACCCGATCATATACCTATGAATTTTTTAACGCATCACATAACCTTAAAGTAATGCGTTCGATATTTCAATAATTAACTTTTTTTTCTTATTTCATGTTAGTTCGTTTTTTTTATATTTGAATATGATAACTTATGGCAGAGATTTGTTCAAAATAAATAATAATAATAATAATAATATATTTTATTATGTCATATTAGATATTTCAACCCGGGACGTTCCCGGGATAAAAGCTAGTTGTGTATATGGATGGAGGATAAAACACCCTAATCAATTCCTCAATGAATATAAAATTAAATGTAATATAAACAATAAACAAATATGTTCTTCAATGATCATTGTATTGTGGAAGTAATAAATAAAAGAACAATCCAAAACAATAAAAAAAATACATAGCTCAAATAAGATTAATTAATTCAGGAATTACGATTCTCAATTGATCAATCTCCGTATGTTAATTACACTTTACAATTTTATACACTACTAGCTTTTATTCCGGGACCGTCCCGGGTTGAAATATCTAATATAAAATATCAAATTTACATATGGAATATACTGATGCGTTTTACAGTTACATGCAGGAAAGCTGTAATCGATCATTCTAAAAATAAATAACATGAAATAAGAAAAAAAAAGTTATTTATTGAAATAGTATTATAATAACCATACATATATTTTAGTTACATACTAGTATAAAGTTTTTAGTTTATAATGGTGCACGTATATTGCAAATATCGAACGCATTAGTCTAAGAGTTATGTGATGCGTTAAAAAATTCATGGGTATATAATTCGGGTATTTGGGTATGTGGTTTCGGGTAATGGGGTCGGGTATCACCTAATCCCAGACCCGACCCAAACCCACAATTTTTTTTAAACTAATCTCAAACCCGACACAATACTTGTCGGGTTACAAAAAATAGTCGTTTTTTTCTCCGTTTTTTTATATAGTACTATGGTACTTGTTGGAAAGATAATAAAACACTCGTTAATTTGGTGTAACTTTTTTCTTTAAAAACTCTTATATATAAAAGATATTAACGTTTAAAAATTATGGAAGGAAACATAAAAGAGAAAAATTTAAATTTGTTTTTAAATTATTTTTTCCTAAAATAACTCAATTTAATTTTAGTAGATTAAGTTTTATATTATTATTTGTTTTTTTTTTTAATTTGCCACATGGTATTTTTTTTAATTTTTTTGAAAATTGGTATTTTTTTTAATAATAAATTTAATACTATCACCTCAAGGTGCCACATGACACATTCAATGGGGGGTTGAGGCCTCCAATGAATGCCACCTCATATAAACTCAATTCTTTTATTATAAGTTATAGATTATAGATTATAGATTATAGGTTTGATGATACGGGTAGAGCCAAATTCGATATTATAGTTACGATTGACCTATAAGGTACGAATTTCGTGTTGTAAACTCGAATATATGACAACCCTTTACATATCATATTATTATCCTTTTGACCATCATTAGTGGAACAAGTAAGACTATGGGGAGTGGAGGGGGGGAAAGAGGGGGGGGAATCGCCATGTGGCACTTGTGGGGTCCATGTGGGGGGGAAAAAAGTGTGGGGAGTGGAAGGGGGGGGGAATTGACATGTGGCATTTCTTTTTCCTTTTTTTTTAAAAAAACTTTAATATATTAATAAATATAATAATAATAATATTAATCCGAAAATTATTTAGATTTAATAAAATAATAATAAAAAAAATAAATTATATAAAAAAATAATATTTATTAAAATTAATAAAAAAAAATTAGATTATATAAAAAAATTATATTCAAACATTTGAATTTTAAACGGTTACTGTTCAAACCGTTTGAAATTCAAATTTTCCCCCCAAACGTTTGAAATTCAAATTTTGAAATTCAAACGTTCTCCCCCCCAAACGGTCATATTTCTCACCCTATAAATACCCCCCCTCCTCATCCTCTATCAGTCACACCTCTTCCATCTTCCACATCCTATCCTTTCCTCATCAAACACAATGAATAACACTGGCGGTTTTCAAGCAGGAGCTGCCGGACCTTCTAATGTCCGGCAGTTCACTCGACGGGTCCGGGGACGGGGCCGGTCCCGGCGACTGCCAACTCATCCTCCTCCACAACCTCCTCTTCCTCCTCCTCCTCCTCAACACTGGCTAAATCCCCCTCCTCCTCCTGCTGTGGCACCACCAACTAATCCTGAAGAGGATGATCCCTGGACGGATGAAGAATGGGCTTGGGCCCATGATTATGGCATGGCTACATATCAATTGGACCGACTGATGTTGTCGGCACCACAAACCTTCACCCCTCCTCCTCCTACCCCCTACCAGCAACCTATCCCCACCCCCTACCACCAACCTACCCCCACCCCCAGAATACCCCCACCCACCACCACCAGACCACCCCACCCCGTGAATATGGGGAGCCAACCCCTGAGGACTTGGAAGCCCTCAGGGAAATTGAGGAGGAGGAGCGCCTCTGGAGCATGCCATCCCCTCGTCGTGAGAACTACTACTTCCCATCGGATGCGAGGTCTGATGGACGGGACAGCTCACGTTCCCTCTCCCCCGAGTACTACTCATTCGAGGACTGGAACTTTTAGGCTTATATTATGTGTTTAATTAAGTAATTTAGGAATTATGTAATGTTTAAATAAGTAATTTAGGATGTGTGTTTTTTTAATATTAGTTGTAATATGTTTTAATTTTTAAATATTATGTATTTTGTGTTTTAAATATTATGTGATTTGATAATATTTTAGTAGTTGGTTAAAAAAAATTAAAAAAAAAACTATAAAGGTTGTTTATTAATATTTAAAAAGATTTTTTTTTTAATACAAAAATACCCAACCAATAGCAACCCACCACCTCACCATCAAACCCCCCCCCCCCCCCCCCGCCCGGCTTTCCCCCACCGCCTCCCCCTCCCCGCCCCCCCTTCCCCGCCCCATGGGACGGTGTTACCGCCCGGGAATGCCTCGCCGCCCCCCAAATCCCGCCCCACTCCCTCAAGTCTAATTAGCGCCCCTCTCTTGATTTCTATTGGATGAAAGAAGATGGCACAATAACCAATGTAAATTGGCGTTATATTCTTCACGCTCAACACTCATTTTTGGAATTTTAAATCCCCATAGCGCCCCATAAGACCCCTACGTAATGTTGTTTGGGCGCTAAATTGGGATTTAAGGCCCAAATAACGCCCCACTACACATGGTCTTATAAATATACATTTTGGATGTCAAAGTATTTAGGATGTAACGTACAGGTGTCTAATATCAACGAACCTATTCTACAGTCGTTTATTACACTACTAGAAATTTGGCGATTTGCTACAAAAGTTTTCCTACGGAAAAAATGCGTCACAAATTTTGACAAAGTTGCTACGCATTTGTGACGAAAAAAAAAACTCTAATTTTTTAACAAATTTGCTACACAATAGAGAAAAATATTTAGGAAATTAATTGCATAGGAAATGGCGTAGGAAATGCGTCACAAATTTCCTACACCATATATTCGTAGGAAATACGTTGAAAATTGCGTAGTAAATGTGTAGTAAATGATTTCCGACGAGGTTTTTTACAACATCAAGATTTCGTTGTAAATGCGTAGGTTTCGTTAATTTGCTACGCATTTACAACGAAATCTTGATGTTGTAAAAAACTTCATTTACTAAACATTTACTACGCAATTTTCAACGCATTTCCTATGAATATATGGTGTAGGAAATTTGCGACGCATTTCCAACGCTATTTCCTATGCAATTTCCTAAGTATTTGTCTCTATTGTGTAGCAAATTTGTTAAAAAAATAGAGTTTTTTTATCGTCACAAATGCGTATCAACTTTGTCAAAAATTGTGATGCATTTTTTTTCGTAGAAAAACTTTTGTAGCAAATAGCCAATTTTCTAGTAGTGTTAATTGCATTATGATTTCCGATGATTGTTTAGGGTGTGTGTAGTGGGCTCGTTATGGGGCGTTTTAAGCCTCCATAGCGCCGGGAACACCGCCCCCTCCGGCGCTATGGGGCGTTTTAGGGTGGAATTGGTTGTGGTGATAACGGGGGCTGTGTGTTGATTTGGGAGGAGGATTGTTGATTGGTCAAAAACAAATTTTTTTTTTAAACAAAATCTCTCTATATATATACACATACAACACAAACAACACACACCACAACACAAATATATACACTTTTCCAACCAAACAAAACCAAATACAAACCCAAAACCAAACCAATGGCAGCGTGGACTAACCAAGATCAACTCGAGTTGGTGAGGGCGTGGGTCAACACCAAGGAGAATCCGCAGAACAATAGGCAACATTTTTGGCGCAATGTATTGGAGGAGTACAACCGAATTACCGATACGGATAACCGTACGGTCGATCAGATCACCGCTAAGTGGTATGCCATACAAAATAACTGTAGGCGATGGCAAACGGTCTATGAAGCGACGGTGCAGGCACACCCTGACGTTAGCCAACAGATGGCAATTCAACTGACACACGACGCTTATCGTGAACGCTACGACACCGACTTCACCGTCACCAATCTTCTGTCCTGGTCTATGATGCGTTTTTCTTTTGTTTAGTGTTTTTCTTTTAATAATGTGTAATGTTTAATTTTATGTTTTATTTTTAGTGTTGTATTTGTAATGTTTAAGGTTTTAGTGTTTAATGTTTTATTTGGTTTTGTGTTTAATGTTAGTTTATTTTAAAAGATTACATAATATTTTAAATTTAAACCATTACATTAACACATAATACATAAACACATAAAAATACAATCCTAAATTACTTATTACAAACAGAGTTCCTAATCCTAAAGTACTTATTAAAACGTTACATAAACACATAATATAATCCTAAATTACTTATTAAAACCTAAACCTCCCACTACGGAGAGTAGTTGTCCCGGACCCGGCGAGCGTACTGCCGGACATTAGAAGGTCCGGCAGCTCCTGGTTGAAAACCGCCCATATTATTCATTGTGTTCAGGATGAGGAAAAGGGAAGAGGTGTGACTGAGATTTGGGAGGAGAGGGGTATTTATAGGGTGTGACTGAACATTTGGTGGGGGAGGGGGAAGTTTGAAATTCAAAATTTGAAATTTAAACGTTTGGGGGGGAAAGTTTGAAATTCAAACTTTGAAATAGGAGGGAAACCGTTTGAAATTCAAACGGTTTGGAACAGTAACCGTTTGAAATTCAATTTTTTTTTATTAAATATTATTTTTTAATATTAAATATTTTTTATTATTTTATTAATTTAATAAACTTTTAGTTTAAATTTTTATTTTTATTATTATTTTTATATTTAATGAAATATTATTAACTATTTAATATTCTTATTTAAATAAAAAACAATAATTAACCAATCATTACCCAATCATTTATAACCCTCTCATAACCCCCCTTCCCACTACACCCTTTTTTTCCATAACCCCCACATAACCCCTTTCTATTACTTTTTAATATTTTAATACCATAACCCCCCACCACTACACACATCCTATGGTCAGGTGACTGTTTCAACTTATGTTTTTATGTGTGTTTATTGACCTTTGTATCTACTACAAAACTATAAGAACGTTGTTGCACTTCTTAAAAAAAATCACCCATCCATACAACTTAATCTGGTAAAGTTTATCAAGAAATTTTCTAAACAAACGAAAAACAAACTGTAAATTGCCGGTGTCCTTATAACGCGGAGGTTCCCACTAATAGATAATTAGATAATTACAGGAGTACAGGAATAGTATAAAATGATGATAGTAATTATTAAAAGTAAAAAAAAAATAGCAAATGATAAGACGATAATAATGACTTAACATAAAAAAAAATCCATATTGGTAATTTATGAGAATAAAGGTAATCACTTATGTGTTCAAAAGTTTCTAATCAAAAGTTTTAAAGTAATTTCTTATATATCGGCAGTTGCAATTGTTGAAGTTTGAACACACTTGTATTTTTTTCATTATTATTATTTTAAGAAGATAAATTGAATTTTAATAATCAAAACTTTTTTTTGTTGGCCGGTAATAATTTGTATTTAAAAATTTCCCTAAAACAGTCTCAACTTTTAAAGTATTGGCCGGCAGTGAACTTTTTTTAACTAAAAACTAACCAAGTTAGTGGACGTTGACATGACCACGATAACGTCCATCTCAGTGTCAACATGCTATGTCAGTAAGTTAGTGGACGTTGACATGGCCACGTCTGCGTCCATCTCAGTGTCAACATGCCATGTGAGTGGCTACGTCATCATCCATGTCAGCATTGGCGTATCATCCACGTCAGCGTGAGCATGTCACATTATCGTCCACGTCAACATCCATTAACTGAGTTAGTTCTCAATTAACTAATGTTTATTGTCGGCCAATACGTTGAAAGTTGGACTGTTGTGGGGAATTTCTTAAGTACAAATTATTGCCGGCCAATGAAGCAAAGTTTGGATTATTAAAATCCAATTCCCCTTTTAACAACTAGTTTGTTTAATAAGCAAGTCTAAGTAAGCCTTTAGGATTCTACCTTATGGCATTTCGAGGGTGTTTGGGATTGCTTATTTAACTTCAAAAGTGCTTTTGGTTAGAAGTGCTTATTGGATTATGATTATTTGGAGGGGAGTTTAAAATTTTTTTTGTTTGGATTAGCTTTTGTGATGAGAAACATCTAAAGGTCAATAAATTGTTTTTTAATGTTTTGCTTAACTTATTGTGAAGATTGATTGTATGAGTGGTAGATTTGTAAATTTTTTGCAAAAACCAAAAGCTAGGATTTCTTACTTATTGAAAACAATTTTTCCACCTTTATTGAAAAGCCAAAACTAAAAGTGTTTTTGGATTACAGAAAAAACTTATCGACTTATTAGCTTCTTGGAGAAGTCAATAAGTCAATAAGGAGTTTTCAAACGCAAACTGGTCGAACATGATAGCAACAACTTCTATAAAATAATATTCGTTTAATTTGAACTTAAGAACCTCGTGATAGAAAGTGAAATCCATTCATTCAAAGCCATCATCTTGGTTTGAATTTAAAAACCTCGTAAAAGAAAGTTAAATACATACATTCAAAGAGAATCAATAAAAAATAGTTGGTAACTCCGTAATTTTGAAGATAATGAAGTACGTATTGAATTACTATTGTTAAATCATATCTTCTAGTGGTGATTATGGAAAATTAATCACATATAACTATTAGAAGGAATGACTATTATCGATGACCTACTCCCAAAAAAAAATTTGAAAATCTAAAACTAAAATATAAGGATTGTAACTAACAGATTACCACGTCGCTCAGTCAAACCCAACTTGGTCATCCCAGGAACCCTAGCTATTGCTAGTTAATGCGTAGTGCTTTTGATGATAAGATATAGGATGACATTTCTATCCGGATTTTCAGTCATTACTTTTATTTTATCGGCTGTGGCACACCCTTGCGGGACGCCATACCCGAGAATCGACTACTCGACCTCCAGCAGCCCGCGTCTTCTCCCGATGCGCGGAAACCCGAGCCCCACCCGCCCAAAGGCACGTCAGTGTTATAGAACTCGGTAAAACCTCGCTGCTCGTCAGATTCGAACCGGCGCCACCCGTATTCGATCTTCACCCGGATACCAAACCATAAATGTTGGAAGTAGGGATCGAACCTTTGATCACATAGGTGAAACAAAAGCCACTCCACCACTCCACCAATTACTGGGATTTTCAGTCATTACTTAGGTATGAACAATCTTTGCCAACAAACTATTCCTTCCTAATCTGTCGTTGATAATAAAGATGAGATTTCGTATGAGAATCTTAACGAGCTTTCCAATCGT
The DNA here is from genome assembly GCA_032199755.1 of Ambrosia artemisiifolia. NCBI lineage: Eukaryota > Viridiplantae > Streptophyta > Magnoliopsida > Asterales > Asteraceae > Ambrosia > Ambrosia artemisiifolia. Next base: position 63,325,376 of record CM063519.1, read on the forward strand.
TGCTTGGGTGAGACCTCTTTGCAATGGGTGTTTCAACGATAATGTGTCTATGATTTGTTTTATATATAGAAACAAAAACCTATCGTAAATGGCAACCCAACATCAAGCATTTTAAAAATATAAATCAAAACCAAATAAAATAGGTCATTTGTTTCCCTAGCCATAACTACAACCCTTTACGTTTGTCTCCCCAAACCTTCATACTTTTTACGTGTTTTGTACCTTTTTTTTTTTTTGTTATTTTGGTGCTAATTGTTACGTTGGAACTAGTGGTCTTAGAAATAAAATCAACACTCCAGACTTCCTATGTGTTCAGAAGATGTGCACATCATTTTCATAAGTTTCTTTAGAGTTCTTCTAGTGAAACTAACCTAGGAAATACACATGGTAATGTGTTGGTCACGTAATCTGAATTACATTGTGCTGGAAAATAAATTACGACACATGGTCTTGTTGAGCTAGATATGTAGTAATCACCATGCACATTAGTGACTTTATACACTAATCTTTAAGGCGCATTATTGTTTTAAACGCAAGTCAAAGCCCATTAAAGCCTACTAATTATCATGTAAACGTAATTTTAGACAAAATGGCTAGTTATGACCTAATGTAGCATTGTGTTACTTAAATCAATTCACTAACACATGAAAAATGCCTATTGAAGCCCATTAGCGTACCGATCATCATACACTTGTAGTTTTACACAAAGTTTTAAGACCAAGTGTGACTTTTTGAAACCAAAACCAATTCACTAGCACATGACCAAGGTCAATCAATGTACCATCATCATATGTGTGCAGTTTAACACATTTATGACTTGATGTGGTTTTTGTAACCTAAACCAAGTAAACAACTCCTTATCAAATTACAAATCCAATGAGTGCCCATTATTGTGTTGATCATCTTATGTGTGTAATCGAACATAAAATGGCTTGTTATGACCTAACATGACTCTACATAACCTAACACATTCCAAAGCTGATTAGTGTCCTTGTAATCATAATCATGTCTTTTAACATCCAAATGACTTGTTATATAGCCTAATGTGACTTTGTGTAACCAAAACCAACTCATTAACACATTAGGTCCATTAGTTTACTAATCATCATAATCATGTCATTTTAACACCAAAATGAGTTGTTATGGCATAATGTAACTTTGTGTAATCAAAATAAACTCACTAATGTATCACAAATGCACATTAGTGTACACCATAAGCATGGCTTTTAACATGAAAGCAGAACATTGTAGGACCGATTTCGAACAATCCAACAATCACGAGCTGGTTTGTCTAGTGTGCGGAATCCACTAGACGATGTTTGAATAAAAAACGCCAACAAACACACACACGTGATATCAAAACACACAGTCGCACAAACGTTCAAAGCTTGTATTCGTATTAAAAACAGAGCGCACAAACTCTAAAACCGAGGTACTACATTCTTGGGAATGTGTTAAATGACAGCTAAATGATTAGGGCAATGATTGGATATATTTATTGTCCATACCAGTCGTCCCAAGGCCTAGGGGCAACTAGCAAAACGTCAGGCGACTATGAGTCATAGTCGCCTAGAAAACCACACGACTAGCAAGGCTAGTCGTGTGTTCCAATCATAGTCGTCCCTAATGCCCTAAACATCATAATATCACACACAATACATATAAACGATTCCCAAACAACATACAAACACCTATACTAGGTTAGGGACGTCTAGATTACATGTACTAACATACTCCCCCTTGGACCTAGCTACTTTGTCTTCAAAAACTTCAAAACTGCTGCAGTCTTCATCAGCAACTTGATCTTGTATTGTTGAGCGGTCCGGATCCTGCCAGTCTTTGACCAGTCATAACTGGCGTTGATCTTGAAAAGTGAAGCAGAACCGGATTACCGGTAGAAACTTTACAGCTTGATCGGCATTGGGATCGAGGTATTGGATGCAATGATGATACAGAGTAGCCACATCTTTTTCATAAAGGTTGATCAGCCACATTGGATCCCAAATTCTGATCTTCCTGCAAATCTTTGGCTCATTGTCGAGTACAATCATATGTTTAGTTGTCATGTAATCATAATACCAGAACCATAACTTTGAATGAAAGTCCTGTTCGATAAGTGCGATTGGGATCTTCGACATGTTTGGAGGGGGGTTGATCTTGTACAGCCAGATCGGATGTCCTATCTTGGGATGCAGTTCCTTGGTCTTGTATGACTTCGGATACTATGGCATGAAGGTCTTCCATCTGTCTTGACCCTCTCTTCTCAGAATGCTGATGAAGGAATCAAAACCTGGACATTTATGATAATAAAGTGGCTGCAGATGTACCAGATCTCGGACATATCAGAAAGGAAGGCTTTTGATTTTGCTATACCATTTGAAATACAGCAGCCCTTCCTTTAATTTGATACCGAATACTTTGGCATGCTTGATGTACGCCCAACTGAGTATGTTTCCTAACATCTTGGACAAACTTTCTTAAATACTTCAGCTTATTCTTGTCGTTTATTTGCTGATCTTTCTGCTATAGATGGATGCCATTGAGAGCACAGTCTCATAACATGTTCAATTCTGGATAGAGCTTCATCAGGTGTAGCAGTTGGCGCATAACGAAGCCGATCTTTAGCCTTGTTGATCATTTCATCATTTATGTCTAGAATCCCGATATAGTCGTTGTTACATCCTCCAATTCCACCTCGTTGTGCTTGGGATCTAGTTCTAGAGGAGTATGGCTGTCACTGGAAGATTCTCCAAGTGTAATACCAAACACCTTTGCCATATCTTCCTTGGAGAGTTTCCCTCCTCCAGATTCTTCATGCTGAGGAATCTTGATCGGATTGTCATTGTCATCATACAAGAATATGTACTTCAAGGACTCAGTAACATCTAAAGGCACCGATCCAGTCAAGATATAATCCTTTAGTCTCTTGATGGCATCTGAAGTAGACTCCCCCTGAGTAGATGAACTACCTTTGGGATCATGGCCTTGTGTGTCGTGCTTGGCCTTGGTACGACGTTCTTCTATACCGGATGAGGAACCCGCACATGTTTTTCCAGCACCACCATCAAGGTCATCACCATCATCCTCATCATTATCATCATCTTCACCATCCTCATCCTCATCATCCTCACCTTCTTTTTCTTCTTCATCGTCATCATTCCCCAACTCAGATGCACCTGTGATTCTGGGATGGTCTTCAAACAGTTTGTAAACCTATTCCCTAAGTTTCTGGTTTTCTAACTTATATTCTTTAATCCTCCTCTCATTTTTAACATTTAAAAGCAGCAGCTGATTGTATTGAGACTCAACGTTTGTCAGTCTCGCAACTGTATCTTGGTTTGACTGAACAAGCTGCTGATTCGATTCAACAAGCTATTGTTTTGACAATTGAAGCGCTCTGTTAGAAATTTGCAGCTCTTTGTTGATGAGAATCATCTCACCCAATAACTCGAGCATCTGCCTCTCATTATCTTTGATAGTAACAATCTTACATCTCAACTCTGCAGTTTCGTGCGCTTGAGCATTCACTATAGACATTAGCTCATTTACTTGGTGTTGAAGTTGATCATTCGAAGTAGCAGGAGTTGATGTTGATGTAGATTCAGTAGCTGATATAGATGGATGAATTTGTTCTCGAAGATTCTTGATAAGGTCACCAATAAGATTCGAGACAAGCTGATGAGAGGAGGTCGCTGCATCGGTAACTGAGACTGGCTCAGTGAAGATTACCGATGCGGGAATTGACCGTGTAATACCTACAGACATAGTTTTTGTTGTTGTGGTTTCTGTTGTTGATGGGAATGTTGTCTCTGTTGTTGTTGTTGTGGTTTTTTCTGACATAGTTTGTGTAATAGCATCGACTAATCGACCAAATTTGACTTTCTTCTTGGTGGAGGATGCTGCACGCTGAGACTTTCTTTTCAATCTGCCTTTCTTTGGTTGTGATTGAGTTGAAGGAGGAGTTGCTAATTCGGCATCTAAATCTGCAATTTGAGCGTCCCCGTCCACAGTAAAGTCTGGGTCAGCCTGCATACGCCTCTTTTCTATCAATTCTGCCTTTGCCTTAGCACGTTTCTGCTCTTTTTTCTCTGGCGAATCATCTTCTGAATCTGTTTCCTCGAACACATCTTCTATATTAACATTTTCATCACCTTCAGACACCTTTGATTTACCTCTGGCGCTCGACGAGCTCAGTTCAGTTACCTCAGAGGTTTGTAGTTGAGCTATACCAGTATCCTCCTGATTAGTTGACAATGATGTGCCACCAGGCTCATTCGACCCCAATTCAACTGTTTCTCTTCCAATAATATCACCATCAATGAACGTTCGCCTCATCACCTCTATATCATCTTCAGAATCACTATTGTCCTGCCTCCACTTGTTTCCCAGAGGAGCAACATAGGTTGGATTGCTCAAATGCCCGAACAGTCTTCGTTTCTTTAGCTGTTGGTCTTTAGGATGCCCTATGTATTGTTTCATATGACCATCATCCTCTCATCCACGTGTTGCAGGCTGAAACTTTCTAGTGGGTTTTTTGGCAAATCTGGAAGTTGTCGATCTATAATCAATTGCAGAAATCGAGGATACATGAAGTATGGCTTCTCGTCTTTACCTTTAGTAACCATCTCTTTCAGATGCTTCATCACCATCCCTGAGAAGTTGAAATCTTTGTTAAGAACAAGTGCAACAACAGCCGACACTTGTGTATCTCAGATCTCATCAAAAGTTGTTCTTCTCGACCCCAAACACTGCAAGACGACGTGTATAAGATACTTGAAGTCTGTGCACACGTTCGCCTTATGTAGCGTATCAACTGTCACTATCTTATTGTACTTCATTCTTAGAAAGCAGCCACGAATAAGAATAGAATCAAACACCATCGGATCTTCTGGAGAGTCATTGAATTGAAGCTTAGTGCGTATTAAGTCTTCTGAAACTAAGACATCTTTCCCGTGAATCTTTCTTCGTATGACAGAGGACACAACTTCACAATCAATCCTTGCATTATGGTAGAACTGAGGCAAGATATCCCTGTAAGGCACATGCTATTGAGAGATGGCGTACGCGATTCTTGATCTCTTTAGAAACTCCATAATTCCTTCGAAGCTTTTATTCTCATCTCTGGTAATTGGGCCAAGAAACTCGCACATGTTGTTCTTTGCTGAGCTTTCGTAGTTCATAGTGCCTGTACAATCAAAGCGAACATTAGAAATATCAAAACGACACAAAATCGGACAAAAACGACAATTTTTTCCCAAAATCTGCCAAAATTCTACAACAGGCGACTATGAATGCTAGCCTCCTGTTTTATACATGATTAGCTCATAGTCGTCTCAAATGTCACACGACTATGGTGCTAGTCGGCATCTTTTCACACGACTATGAATCGTAGTCGCCTGAACATGTCTGTGTCAGTTTTGAAATTCAAATTTTTGCAAATGGGTCGTTTTGGGTAATGTTTTTGGTGTCCTTTTGTCCTAAAAGCGTCGATTAACAAACCCTAATAAGATTTTTTTTGTCATTTAGCATGTGTGAAAGGTCTATTAATCGTTTTTAGTTCGATTAGGGCTCATTTTTAAAACCTTCGATTTCATCCCTTAAAACTTGTTGTTAGGATCTAAAATTTGAATATGTTATTACCTAATCAAGGTATATCAATAATTCACAATCAAAAGTGCAGGTTGTTAAAGGGGTCTTAGGGCCGGTTAAGATGGACAGAGACGATGAATAGGAGTGTTTGTGAGAAATGAGTAATATTTTTCTAACTGTTTGTACTTATACCAATTCATACTCACCTCCCATCCACACGATTATGGTCCATAGTCGGGTCCTTTTCACACGATTATGAAGGCTAGTCGTGTGTGTTCCACACGACTACCTATCATACTCGGCCCTTGTTTTGCATGATTAGGATTGGTACTTGTGTAAGATCTACACGATTACAAACCCTACCCGTCCCTGTTTTTCACACGATTATAAACCTAGTCGCCTGTATTTAGGCACGACTACCATTCATACTCGTGTGTCACCTTATAATTACCAAAAATGCCATGGAACTTTTCAAAATTACATTTTCAACCCTTGACTTGTTAAAACATGATTTTACTTAGTTATAAGAAGATGTTTCCTTTTCCGACTCAAAAGTTTTTCATTTTCAAACGTTTTCACCCTATTAGTGCATGTTTGTGTGACAAACGCTTCTGTAGATTAGTATCGTTTTCGTATTAGTTGATAGGTTTGATTGTAACATACTTGACGTTGTTATAAGTCAAGTATGATAGCCTTTTATGTTTTACCCTAGCAAACAAAGAAGTTAGGTAACGAAGATATATGATGAACGAAGTTAGGAGAAAAGGAAGATGCCTTTGGCATCTTCGTTATTCTGTTTCGTGGGTTATTTTCTTTGTTTACAGATCAGGCCCATGCAAGTATAAATACCTTGCATGGGGTGTAGGCTAGGGTTGGTAAGTCTTTAGCTTGTAATTGGTGTTGATTCCACTGAAATAATATCAATAGACAAGCCGTTTTTATAAGTAATTCTATTGTGTTCTCGTTGAGATGGATTCATCGGTTTCATAAACGTCAATCAAGGGATTCTGCACCTTGGTAGATCTGATCTAGCTTGTAATCGATCCATTCCAAGGACCTACAATTAGTATCAGAGCTTTTATGCTCGATTGTACGGTTCAAGCTCGATTATTGAAAAGATTGAATCGATTGGAACGTGTTTTACGTCCAAAACTTCTGTTTTTGAGTGTTAAAACCTTTCTCTGACATAAAAAATTGTTTTCTGAAAGTTTCGTATGATTTGGTGTTGATTTCGGCTGAAAATCATGATTATTTTTCGAACAGACTCGTAGGGCGAAGTTAGGGCAATTAACGAACATAATACATCTTCGTTCTTGGTCAACTTCGTTAACTATCATCTTTGTTTAAAAATAATTTCATTTAATAATTAACTTCGTGAGATATCATCTTCCTTAAGAGTTAACATCGTGGAGCATCTTCGTTCCTTATAATCTTCGTGGAACGGTATTGTTGAACAAAATACATCTTCGAACAGAGTTTGTACCTATTATTCGGACATTGAACTTGGACTTTAGAGTCACAACTTGACCTTGGACTTGCAACTTAAAACAAATCTAAATCATATCAAACAGTAATTAAGATGTCGACTCTAAACAAGTTGTTAGAAATGGACCATGATGTAGGAAAGTCAAACTTACCACCCAAAATGATTTCGGTTAGTGACTATTATTGGTGGAAGGACAGGTTTGAAGAGTGGGCAAGGTTCTATATGATGAGAGGATGGATTTGTATTAGAGACGGTTATTCAAATCTGACTAGAACTGTTGATGGTAGGACGGTAACAGTGGATTTCCAAAACATGACTGAATATGAGAAGTTGATGTTTGAGGCTGGGAACAAGGCACGTGCTGCCACCACAATGAGCATGCAACAAGAAATCTTGCACGCTTTCAGAAAATACTTAGATGCAAAAGATCTCTGGAATGCTCTAGAGAAAAGATTTAAAAGGAATGATAATATAAAGAAAAATAGAATTGATTTGCTGAGGAAATAGTTTGCTGTCTTTAGGGCATTTTCTGGTGAAACCCTTGAAGAAATAATAACGAGATATTACCATCTTGTTACTGAACTAGAAAACTACAGCACTGAGCACACTGATGTTGAGATGACTACTAAGATTTTGGATACATTACCAGCAAAGTGGGAAGTTTATACTCTTCTCATAAAAGAGAATCCAAATTTCGCTTCGTATAAGCTTGACAATGTGGTAGGAAGACTGAAAGCTTACGATTTGGCGATGAAAAAGAAGGATGAGGTTCTGATCAGGTTCAAGAATTTATCGAATGGATCGTCCAGCAGCAGTGGGAATGCAACTGCATTCTTTTCAGGAGAGAGTTCAGGAAACATTATGTTAGATTCTGATAGGGGTGAGCAAAATTAACCATAACCGACATAACCGACATAACCGAACCGATTTTAACCGATAACCGACATAACCAATGGTTATGGTTATGAAATTTCTATAACTGACCTAGCGGTTATGGTTATGGTTATGGTTATGGTTATGAAGCTTTGGTTAACCGATATAACCGAACCGAACCAAACCGAACCGAACTTGTATTGCTAAGTTTATGTAATAGATTTATGTTCTATATTAACTGTATAGAGGTTTTTTTTTTTTTACTATAATAAAAGTATGTTATTAACAACATGATATTGATGTAGTATTCTTTTTTTTATGATGAATTAAACTTGTAAGTTGTAACCAAGGGGTTAAATATGTTTTTTTGTTAATATCTTATTAAAGGGATCCCACATTGGTACTTTAACTAGAAAGTGTAGTCTTGATTAACTTATAAATAATAACCCAAGCTAAGTCTATCGTTGTAGGTTCTGACTTTTTAAGACCCATGGACTTTTAATTTTATAATTTAGCCGAAAGTTAGCTTTGGTTGATTTTTTTGGTTAATAACCGAAATAACCATAACCGAACCATAACCGATTAACCATAACCGAAGTTTGGTTATGGTTATGGTTACGAAAATCCCATAACCGAAATAGCGGTTATGGTTAATGGTAAAAACCGACCCATGCACACCCCTAGATTCTGATAGTGAAGTCTGTTTTGTGTCTGTTTCAGGTGAATCAACGAAAGTGAAGGATATTCCCTCGAGCCAAGACATGGGAAAGAGTGCAGCTGACTCCAACAAATCTGACTCTGGTTATGATCACAACCCATGCAAGTCAATGCCCATGAGCGTTAATCCGCAGAACAGCAGCTTACAGATTTGTCTTCCTTTTATAGCATCATATGAGAATTACATACAAGGGAAGATAAATGATCCGGAAATCTTTGATGATGATTATGATCAGATTGACCCGGATGACTTGGACGAAATGGATCTCCAGTGGAATCTTGCTATGATTGCAAGACGTGCTAGAAAGTTTATGGAGAGAACTGGAAAGAAGCTGGTAGGTGATAGAGCAGGTTTTGACAAGTCCAAAGTAAAGTGCTACAACTACTATGGGTATGGACATTTTGCAAGAGAGTGTGCCAGACCAAAAAGTCAAAACCAAGGCAATACCACTAGGAAAAGCTCATCAGTAGCGCCTCCTTAGAGCAACTCTAGCTTAAAGGCGCTAATGGTCGCTAAGCCTGATGGTACGTATGACTGGAGCAGTGTACTAGATGGTGTTGATGGGTCAAGCAATCAGGCACTCATGGTAGAAATTGTTGAAGAAGAAGCTGAGGGATAGGAGAAACATGTTGAACAAACTTCTGATGAACAGGTTGATGAAACTACAACAGAAGTGATTGAGAATGAAGCACAAGAAGCCGATACAACAAAGGTTGGAGGTGAAGCAGATAAGGAGGTATCTACACAGGTGTTGGATCTGACAACATCAACTGAGGGGATGTCTACTAAAGAATTCATGGCCTACATGGCAGGCCTGAACTCGGAAGCTAAAAAGGTACTTCTTCCTCTATCTTTAGTTGTAGAAGCTAGTAATAAATGTGTGGATTATGCCGAGCGAATAATTTTGCTTATGAAAGAAAATGATCAGGTAGCTAAGCATAATACCGACTTAGTTGTGCTTCTAGACCAAGAAAAGGAGTTTAATATAGGCAATAAGATTAGAGAAGGTAACCTTAAAACATCCCTAAAAGCAGCTAAGAAAGATGTCCAGGAACTGAACTATACGCTTAAAGAAAACATAGACTATCTTAACTTGACACAGTTGGCCTTAGTCGATAAACAAGAGGAAATCGCTAAGAAGAATGGTGAAATAGACCAACTTAAAGTTAAGGTAACTGACTTGAATAGGCAAATAGATCAAGTTCGAAGCTCAAAATATCTTATCAATGTCTTGATTGACTCTAGGAAAGAAATTAGTGGTACAGCCTATCAGGATGTCCCACCTCTCGCCACTAGAAACTATTTGTTTCTACCATCAGAGAAGGAGGTAACTGACGAAATATGTAATCCTAAACTAGATGAAGTGAAAGTTGATGTGAGTGAAAATGAGTGAAGTGTTGATAGTGGTAGCTCATCCACTGTATCTGAGGATGAGGAAACAGGTTAAGTGTTCAAGAACACCAAAGGGTCGGTGGCTAACAAAACTAACACTGTTAAATCTGATCCAACTAAAGTAGAAAAAGTTACTCCAGTGATTTCTAAAACTCAAACTAAGAAGTATGATCCTAAAATGATTTTGAAAAATCCTAAATTTGTTAAGCAAGGAGAAGCAAAAGTAGAAGAAATCACATAGGGTAAAACTGAGTGTTCTGGTAATACTTCACCCAAGTCAGCTAGCAATGAGGGATCGACCTCAAGGGGCAGTACAAAAAGCCCCTTGAGAAGCGATCATGTTTTAAGTGTCATCAAAAGGGACATGTTGCTAGCATGTGCACTGTCAAGAAGAAGGAGAACACTACATCAACTAATGCAAAGAAAGATAAGAATCCTGCTAAATACGAACGCAAGAAAGATGTGAGTAACTCTGCAAAGAAAACTTTGCAGAGACAATTAGAGAAAGAAACTGACGATGAGTCTAGGGATTCAGGTAAGAGACCCGTAAATAATTTTTTTCAATGGGGGCAGTACAACAATTCATAGTCGTGTGAAAAGGGGATGACTATGATTCATAGTCATGTGAAAATGGGACGACTATGATTCATAGTCGTGTGAAAAGAGGATGACTATGATTCATAGTCATGTGAAAAGAGGACGATTATGCTTCATAGTCGCCTCCTGCAGCACCTAGTCGCCCAGAATGTCTGCCACGACTAGAAACACCTATAAATGCCACCATTGAGTTGTTAAACATAATTTATGCAATCCTAACTCGCCCAAAGTGCTCTCACACCATCCTTAACCTCTAAAACCCGTTTTTGCCCTAAATCTATCATTTATAAGCTTGAATCATCATTTCCAAGCAAGATCTAAGGTGTGTTATTCATCCTAAGCTCTTATTAAGTTGTTATTTTGAACCCTAAAGGTCCAGACCTGGATTTAAAGAGTTTCTATCTTTGAAAACATTTGAAAAACAGTTTTAAACTAGATCTAAGAATTAATAAGGGTTTTTAACAAAAGATGTAAGCTTAAAATGGTTTTTGATGATCAAAACATGGGGATTCTTGTATATTTCCTATGTTAATGATCTAGGATAGTTAGGATGTTTATATCAGGTTTTGATGATTGTATGATATGTTATGCGGATGTTTTGTGTTTTGACCGTTTGAGGATGTTAGAAGGATCTAGGATGCGATGTGATGATTTGATGATTGAATATTGTTAGGGTTAATCTTAGATTGATGAATAAACAACACGATGATTGTTGGAATAGGATTATGTGATGAATTCTGATTATTTGCCATTTTTTTGAACATATCCATAATATTATCCATTTTGGGAAATACTTGCAATTAACGTGATAAAAGGTGATTTTTTTGGGGGATTACTGATAGGGTTGGGTTGTTTAACGTTTGGCGATTGATTGGGGGTGTTACGGCGCGATTTGGGTCTGATTTGAAGGGTTTCGCTCGTGAAATGGCAGAAGACCTGCAGAGCAGGCGTAGTCGCCTGGTATTGGGCAACTATGCTTCATAGTCGTGCAGATATGGGACGACTAGCTTTCATACTCGTGTGTTTTGTTCATAGTCGTGTGTTTTGATGCCGAATTGGAACCCCGTGACATATCTAGGAACCTCATAACACGCATTAAGACCTATACGTGCACTATATGAACCTTGTGTTAGGTTTTGTGAACTGTTAATCGTATAAGGTGTGCATCTACACATGATTGCTTGTTTACTAGTATTTGGCAAACACGGGTGTGTCGGGTCACCAACAGGATGGCCGGTGTTGTCTTGTGTGGCCGTATCAAACATTCAAACGCGTTTTCAATCGTACACAGTCATGGTCTGGACATTCAGGGCTAGTTAACCTACAGGTTATTAGTCAATACACTTATACACATTTTATGATAGGTCACTGGTATTAGGGACTATCATCGCATTGTCAGTCTGTCTATTTAAGAAGAACACAACCTAAGTTGAGTTTCACGACCCCATTTTACACACTTTTCTCATTGGGGGAGATACATGCTACACACTTGTTTACTTAAAGATCATTTATTATTATCATTATATTACTATACGACTCGTCTAAATTCCAAGGAAACCACTAATATGGGTATATAGCGGGAAATGTGGATAGATCTATTGGGCCTGGCAAACCCCACCCGAGTCAACTGGAGGTTAGACGTGTGCATATTGTCTCAAACACACAAGGCCTATCGGGGATGATGATAGTCTGAAGGGTACACACATTATTGAGCAACAACACAGTCAGCAATGGTTTCAATCGTAGTAATATCATACATAACGTCTAGCTCACGTTCGATAAATAGTAATATGGTTTTGATCTTTCATACTTATGGAATCGTTTTTTAAAAACTTGTGAACTTACCAGCATATCATGTTGACGTTTTTAACATGTTTTCTCAGGTCGCTAAGGTAGCTGCACAGGGATAGGCTGCACAAAGTCACACAACATCCATCATCATCTTGCTGTCTTTGTTAAACATTAAACTGTTTTGAACTACTTTTATTTTGGTTGGTCCGTAATCATTATTATGCTTCCGTTGTACTTTAAAAACTGCATGGTTTGAATTACGTTAGGTTATTCATATAGTTGTTTGTTGTGAGCGTTGTTTTGGATCCTGTGTGTCACGCGCCTCGCGATAAAACCCCGCATGTTCAATTTGAGGGTGTGACTAAAGGCCCCCGTTCCCCCCTCCCCCAATAACTACCAAGAAATATAATAAATATACCTCAATCATACATAATTTAATAAAAATAATAAAAACTTAAAAATAACATTTATAAAAAAATACATATAACATTTAAGCAAAAAAATACATAAAATTAAAAAACTAAATTTAGTTTATTTTTTTAATAAAATTAAAAAATAAATATATAAAAACACATATCCTTCTTCTTTCTCCTCCTTCCGCACTCAAAACCCTACCTATTCCAAAACCACACAACCACCAGCAGCACCTTAACCATCATCATCACCACCACCATCCTTAACCATCACCACAACCCCCAAAACTCTAACCAATCCACTAGCAACACCACCTCCTTCCTCCTTTAGAAAAAAAAAGTGGGCCCCACTCTTCACTCTTTTAACCTCCGCCACTGCAACAACAATCTTTCGCTAACCACCCCCCCCCCCCTAAAAAAAAAACTCTAACCAATCCACCAGCAACACCACCGTCCATCACCATCAACCTTCTTCCTCCTTAAAAAAATGGGCCCTACTCTTCACCCCGTTAACCTCCGCCACTACAACAAATCTTAAAAATAATATTTATAAAAAAAATACATATAACATATAAACGAAAAAAATACATAACATTAAAAAACTAAATTTAGTTTAGTTTTTTTTTATTTTAATGAAATTGAAAAAGAAATATATAAAAACACATACCCTTCTTCTTTCTCCTCCTTCCCCCACTTAAAACCCTACCTCTTCCAAAACCACACAACCACCACCAGCACCTCAACACTAGGGGTGCTTAACGGGTCGGGTTCGCAGGTTGGTGGGTCCAACCCGACCCGAACCCGAAATTTTTACATGAACCCGAACCCGACCTGAATATTCTTGGGTTGACCCGAACCCGACCCGTTCAACCTGATTTTTTTTTATTTTTTCGCAAACTAATGTATTAAAATTAAAAGTTTACTACAAAAAACACAAATATATAAAAAACATTTATGTTTTATTTATAAAATCTCATACCAATTTCTATTTTAAGTTATAAGTGTGCATAAAACACCTAACCAATTTAATTTATAACATAAAACATATTGTAAAAAAACAATATATAGTATAAATAGGTTAAACGGGTCAACTCGCCAACCCGCTTGGGTTGACCCTAACCCGACCCGTTTAGCTAAACGGGTTCGCGAGTTCAACCCGAACCTGACCCGAACCCCTTTAGACTAAACCCAAACCCGCTAATTTCATGTTAGGTTCGGGTCGTGTCGGAAATTCACACCCATACTCAACACCATCGTCCATCACCATCAACCTTCTTCCTCCTTTAAAAAAAGTGGGCCCCACTCTTCACCCTTTTAACCTCCGCCACTACAACAACAATCTTTCACTGACCCCCCCCCCCCCATGACTCTAGGAAAACAGCCAGACAAGGGGGCGCTATTGAATGAAAACATGTAAAGGTGGAGGGGCGCGACCACCACACTGTCGAGCCTATCAATTAGCAAATCTAGTTAATAGTGCTACAATTTTATTGGTCTAAGGGGGGACGGGGCGCCACCCGAATTAGCCACAGGTACCAAGTACCAGCACGGTATCACCGCCCGTATGTTTTAGTGTTTTTTTATTTTAACCGATTTGTTTTATGTTTACCGTTTAAAGAAATAAAAACGTAAATAAAAAACATTTCATTAAAACATAAAAATTAAACATAAATAATATTAAACATAAAATAAAAATACATTAAAACATATAAAAAACTTAAAGTTGGCGCAACAATCGCCATGCTTCGACATGGTCGAAATTGTTGCCGTATCGCGCCTCATACTCATAGTTAGTGAAGCCGATAGCCACCTCCTCATCAAGCTCCGGATCCTCCCTCACTGTTTGCTCGTATAGGGTGGTCCACCTCTCACACTTGATGTTGAGGTCGGCCCACTTGAGCTGGAGGTCTTGGCCGGTCTTGGTTTTTTAAACCGTGGTAAGTTGTGACTTTTAACCCCACCGTTTGATCACTTTATATACAACGACGGTGGCACGGTTTGAATAGTATAATTAATTTACTGACCGTTTGGTGAACAAAATTCAATTAACTCGACGGTTTTCAAGATAATAAATTAAATTTGGTCAACCGTTTGGTGGGACGGTTGAAATAGTAATATTAATTGTTAAACCGTGTAAAAATGTAAAAAAAAAAGTTTGGGTATTAAATTGAAAATGAATAAAAAGAATCAGTGGAGTGCTGCCTACAAAAAAGTGTTTCAGTGAAGTAAATCAGTGAAGTGATGTGACAAAGCAGGATGAGTAAAAGGAAACTTTTATCCTATAAACACCCCTTCTGCCCTAAATTTGTGGGCCAACAAAAACTTTTTTTTTTCCTTTTACATTCATGCTTGCACTATTAAACCATGTATGAATATTATGGAATAGTTAAGGCACTATTTATTTACCGTACTTTGTTTGACCTTTGCGTCTAGCAAGATGCTTTCCCTTTTTTTGTTCTTGAAAAAACTCACATCAATCAAACATATTTCAAAGAATCATAAATTATCAAAATAATTGTAAACTTCCTTTTAAAAAAGTTATTAGTTTATTTTTATAGGGCTTATTTGTTTTTTCACGAAAATAAATGTGGATGAATAATAATATTCTAAATATTAGAAAGGTGAAAAGGAGTTGCTAAGTTGCTAGAATGTGCTTGGATGAAAGTTTTTATTTTTTAAAATTAGAATTATGGTTAGACAAACAAGACTACTATTTTAAATATTAACTAGGTTTATTAACAGGGCGTGCGGTGCGCACCTTCTACTATGTTGTGAAAAGATAATTGCGTTTCGTGGTGGGATAGACCATTTTTAATGAATTTGTGCAGAAAGTGTATACTACAAAAACGCTAAAAAGCTATTATCAACCAAGGTAAGAAATATATATTGGAAATATTTTATAAACAATCGTTGAATAGGTTCGGTACGATATGGTGGCGTTATGAGGCTGAGCGTTATACACACAACGGCGTTGTGGCTGACAAAAGGGATGTTCGGAGTTCTTTTTTCTTCTTCTTTATTATATTATTATTATTATTATTATTATTATTATTATATCTATTAAAACATTGACACTTATACAGTGTCCAATGCTAACATAAGGCTGAACGGTGAACGGACGGCAGCCCACCCCCGTCCCCAACTTTTCCCCCGTCCCCAACCCAAACACCGCCCCGGAGCCCCCGTCCCTCACCTCCCCCGTCTCCCCCGTCTCTCAGAGAACATATCGGACGGACCAATCACAGACCAGCGCCAATCACCTTCCGCCACCACCACCGCCTCTTCCCCCGTCCCCGTCCCAAACACCGCCCCCCACCCCCCGTCTCCGCCCCGTCTCCCTTCCTCTCGTCTGTGTACCGCATAGCCTAAGGCACAAGTGATAATTCTTAAAATGCACTCTACATATGCATTAAGAGACAAACCTCGTTCATCAAATGGCCCAGAAAAAAAAGGTTTCCAAACCCCCCAAAATAATGGTAGGACCGCCCAAAAATTTAGCAAACTCATCCCAGCAAAATGGTACTTTAGCATGTCCCACCAATGAAGAAAATAAATTACTGAACATCTCATGCGTACTTTATTTGACTGCATATTTATACACAAAAACCACTAGCCTATATCAGAAAATTGTGGGTTCAACAAGAGGCAACCCAAGTGTTGTAATCTTAATACTGGTCTGGAAGTTAATGGGCGAGGAGTATTTTTGTGAAGCTCATGTGAGAATAACTGTCACCTTAATGTTCAAGTATTTGTGTGAAGCCTACACGAAAATAACAGTCACCTTAATGGTATCTTTAATGCCCACCAAACCTTTAACGAAACAGGAACTCCCGCGGTCGTTGTCCTACAGATGCGCCCCGCCGCGAAGCGCGGGGTAATAAAATCCTAGTTATTATTATGATGATGAAGATGAAGGTGGGTTTAGGTGAAGAGGAGGCGGAAGGGGAGGATGGAAGGTGGAGAGGAGGCGGAAGGGGAGGAGGCGGAAGATGAAGGTGATGAAGATGATCTCTCTCTCTCTCTCTCCGGTGATCCGCCGGAGCTCCGCCATACGCGGCTAAGGACTGCCGCCCAGTTCCTCTCCTACTCTTTTTCTATTTCACAAGTGTGTATGTGTGTTTTTATTAAACTGTGGATGTGTGTTAGTGTTTATATAATAATAATAATAATAATAATAATAATAATAATAATAATAATAATAATAATAATAATAATAATAACAACAACAACAATAAAGCCCCATAATGCCCCTTCCCACTACACCCTCTTTTTCCATAACGCCCCATAACCCCCTTCTATTACTTTTTAATATTTTAATCCCCATAACGCCCTATAACCCCCCTCCACTACACACGCCCTTAGAGAATGGGTTCAGTTTGGAAACTTAGGAAAGTGGTTTACTCCTGTAGTCTTGTACCTGTTATTATACCCCTAGCCAAACACCCCATTATATGTTCATATTCTTGTTGCCAAACACCCCATTATATGTTCATATTCTTGTTGCCAAACACCCTATATTTAGTCATCGATAAAGACTCTGAAAAAGGTTATTGTAAGACTTGTTCGTCGATGAAAGCTATATATTTTTAAGCTAAACTCAAATTATTTGACATGTTAAAAGTTCGAGATAATAGCCAAAATTGTCCATGAGGTTTGGTCACTTTTGCCACTTCAGTCCAAAACTGAAACCTTTTACATCTGGGTCCTTCAGTTTTATCTTTTTTTTTTTTTTTGCCAAAATCGTCTCTGACACTAACCCAGTTAAATTATCTCGTTAAGTTGAAGGGTATTTATGTCTTTTTACCTAGGAAATCGAGGGCATTTTGGACATTTTGTATACTTTATTATTTAAAATTTTTTATTTCTTTTTTAACCTATAAAAAAACCTATTTATCTATCTCCCCTGCCTCTCTCAGTTCAAACCACCACCACCACTACCATCACCATTCCACTATCAACCACCACCTCTTTACAACAATCCGAACCACCCATCAGTGCACTACTCTGGTTAACAAACATCCACTTCTGCCCCCATCATCATCAGATCCCCATCATCATAACCCAACTGTTAAAAATCACAATCTCCCCACAATACCCATCATCAGATCCACTTCTCCCCACAATCGAAACCATAACCCAACTGTTATAAATCAATACACATCCCCATCATCGTCACAGTCTTCTCTCCCCCCCCCCCCCATCAACTTAACCAAAGAAAAAAAGAACAAGCTTATTAACACAAACCCACTTCGAATTAGAATTATTTCCACCTGAATAAATGTCAATCTTTACGAGGTTCTTTCAAGATAGGTTCTTGGAGTGGTATTTGACTTTTAGGGCTTTTTGTTTGGCTTCGATATATCATCCACAGATGATGGGGTTTTGAGATTTGTGCTTTTTGATTTCTTCATAATGTTCCTCTTCTTTTGATTAGGAACATGGTTGGTCGTCATTTTTTTTTCTGTGGTATGGGGGTTTGGGTTTGGTGTGGAGAGGGGAGAGGGAGCGTTGGCAGATGTGCTAATGATATGATTTAGTGTTTAGGTGGTGGTGAAAGATGGTTGATGTTGAAAATGGTGGTGGTAGAGGTGGTCATGTTAGGTGGTTGGTGGTGGTTATGTTATAAGGTTGTGATGATGGTGAATGTGTCTATGAGAGAGAGTGAGTGTGAGTGTGTGTATGTGTCTGTTGTTAAGGAGGGAGGGTTAAAAGGGTTTTAAAAGGGCAGTCAAAAAGACAAAAATACCTCAAGAGTTAACGATAATATTTAACTGGGTTAGTGTCAGGGACGATTTTGACAAAAAAAAACGTAAAATTGAAGGACTCAGATGTAAAAGATTTCGGTTTTGGACTGAAATGTCAAAAGTGACTAAACCTCAGAGACGATTTTCGTTATTAACTCTAGAAGTTCTCTACTTTTTGTTGATAAAAAAATTATATCAAGCTATTTAAATCTAACCTTTTTTTTTCTAAACCCGTTATACCCAAATTAAATGTTAATCCGTCCTTTACTTATACTATCATCGCTTTTTTTATTTATGTTTATTTTTTTCAAATTTTATTAAAAATGGGCTTGCTGTCTGTCGCGGAGCGCATGTATAACCCATGGCAATACATTATTTGGTATTGTGTAATGTGATTATTATTCCTATTATTTGGTTTAATTAACATGATCGTTTTGGTTTTGGTTTTACTAAAACTTACATGCCGCGTACAACCCCGGCCTTTATTTTAATTTGAGTTATTTACTACTTAAGTCCTTATATTATGATAATTTTAACTAGTTGAATAAAAAATGGAAATGTTTAAGTACCTGAGCACTTTTTTTCAATTTGTAACCATTTGAATCCAAATTACTAACTCCGTAAGATCCTCAGTTATATTTTGTTAGATAACATAAATGTCCATACAATAAAAAAATAAATATTAAATATCTACAAATAAATATAACATATCTTCTTCTCTATCTTACTCGATCTTCTTCTTCTACACCACCTCACAACCACCACGACACCATTATGCCACACCCGGCCACTAATCTAACAATTAAACCTCATGTCACCACAAGCCACCGCACCAAACCCCTCCACAAACACAACCCTCGACCACCAATTTCACAGCCATCACCACCGGAAAGTACTCACTAATCTTGATGTGTGTCTCTGATTTACTCATATCTAGTTTTTGAAACCTAAATCATTGAAACGACTACACTAGCCACCATTGGGATTCATTACGAACCCTAGCCATTGTGAATCTTCACTTGTCGGATGTGTTGTGGCAGGGTAGTGTGGTTGTGGTGCGATGGGTGGCGAGTCGTGTGGTTGTGGCAGGAGTTGTGGATGTGATGTGGCAATGATAGGAGGTGCACCAGGGTGGGTGGTGCAGTGGAGAGTCGGTGGTGGGAGGAGTGGAGGTGCAGTGGTTTTGGATGAGGGGAGAGAGAAGGAAAGAAAGAAAGAGAGAAAATAATAGTAGATTAATATTTGTGTGTGTATTACTTTTTAAATACCTTATGCATTAAGACTTATATTTTAGATCTAAATGACTTAAATGCCCTTATAGCCAACAGACATAATAAACGATGTTAGTAAATTGGACTCAAGTAGTTATAATTCGAAAAAGCAGGTGCTCAGATAGTTAAACATTTTAGATTGGATTAAAGTAAGTAAAACCACCAAAGCACATGGACACACATAGTAATTAACTCTTTTAATTATTTTGTTTTTGCAACTTGAACATGCAAATTATATTAGGAATGTTATAGATTTATATATTATTACATGATTATTAACTAGTATCAGAGCCCGTGCTTCACTATGGGATCGTAGAAGGATACTGCAAAGTCGTATTTGTTACATGATATATCGGTGAGTTATTAACTTCTTATAGACTATGCAGATGTTATTCTAAACGATGGTAAAAGTAGGCAATCAACATGAATAAATAATCATGTTTGAAGTTAAAAGTTAGCTTTTCTTATAAGAAGGTAAATAATAAACAATTAGATTTGTTACCTAGTATATTAAATGGTTAATATAGACCATGTTTTCAGGCTTTAATCTAAGCGATAGTAAAAATTTGAAGCAACATGATTAAGTAAACATGTCTAGAGTTAAAAGTTAGCTTTGATTATAATAAGTTAAATAAATAATAGGTAAAAAAGAATTAAAATTATAAATCTATTAAACTTCAGGAGTATAAACATGAGTCTATTAAAGTTTGGGGTATAAATTTGAATCGTTTATAATAAATCAAAGTTTTAGAATTTAGGCATCATAAAATGCCTCCATTAAAAGCGATACGCAAACTTACAAAAAAAAATAGACAATAGGTAAACTTAACTAAAGAAAAAATCAAAGTAAAAACAAACAACAATACGTAAACTTAACCAAAAACAACAATACGCAAACTTAATTAAAGAAAAAAACAATGCTATTGTTATCACTAATAAATTAAAGATAATTGGACCAATTAATAATTTTAACTGTTCACAATTGTAAATGTTAGTTATATAGAATAGCTACAATAGATCAAATTGTTCTTTAAGATTATTTTAGAGTTATTGGATTTAAATAACTTTAACTTTTATCATTTACGGGTAACACTCCCAACTAATGGCTCACCCCTCATTACTCCCAACTTTCAATGTATTTTCATTTATCATTCCCAGACTATCTAAACCCTAACCCAATTAGTTTTCTTGCTATCGTGGCCTTTTTAAGTTACATGGCCTGCTTATGTTTCAAACAAAATATTTAGGTAACATAATTTTTATAAACAAAAAATTATATACATATACAAAGATTTAAAAAATAAAAAAACTTTCTCTTTTCCTCTCTTAACTCTTTCTCCCTCTCAACTCTCTTTTTATTTTTATCTTTATCAACACCACTACTCGGACACCACTATCTGGCCACCAAAACCACCCGACCACCACGGGTGACTCTCTCTCCCTCTTTCCACCATCCGACCACCACCACCACATGTGACTCTCTCCTTCTTTCTCTCTCTACCCTTCTCCACCACATGCCTCATTCTCTCTCTTTCTCTCACCAGATCTGGTCACCGAATACCCAGATCTATAGTAAAAGTTAGGCCTGTAAATGAACCGAACATTCATTAACTATTCGTGAACTTGTTCGGCGGGAGATGGAGGTGAACGGTGGTTGCATGTGTGGTTAGTGGAGATGATTGTGGTGGTGGTGATGTTTTAAAGAGTGACAGGGGGTGTGGGGTTATATAAAAAAATCTTTTAGTTTTTTTTAAAGTAATATTTTATTGCACATAAGCATGCCATGTCATTAACACACAATTCGTTCTAGAGTGATGGAGGAAAATAAGTTAAAATTTTGGAGTGGTGGGGACAATTCGTTAGGTGATAGTGTTGCAGGCTAAAGGGTGAAACTTGAGATTATTTAATTCCAATAATCTTTTTTTACCTTTTTATTATAAGAAGGTAAATAATAAACAATTAGATTTGTTACCTAGTATATTAAATGGTTAATATAGACCATGTTTTTAGGCTTTAATCTAAGCGATAGTAAAAATTTGAAGCAACATGATTAAGTAAACATGTCTAGAGTTAAAAGTTAGTTTTAATTATAATAAGTTAAATAAATAATAGGTAAAAAAGAATTAAACTTATAAATCTATTAAACTTCAGGAGTATTAACACGAGTCTATTAAAGTTTGGGGTATAAATTTGAATCGTTTATAATAAATAAAAGTTTTAGAATCTAGGCATCATAAAATGCCTCCACTAAAAGCGATACGCAAACTTACAAAAAAAAAACAGACAATAGGCAAACTTAGTTAAAGAAAAAATCAAAGTAAAAACAAACAACAATACGCAAACTTAACCAAAAACAACAATACACAAACTTAATTAAAGAAAAAAACAGTGCTGTTGTTATCACTAATAAATTGAAGACAATTAGACCAATTAATAATTTTAACTGTTCACAATTCAAATGTTAGTTATATAGAATAACTACAATAGATCAAATTGTTCTTTAAGATTATTTTAGGGTTATTGGATTTAAATAACTTCAACTTTTATCATTTTACGGGTAACACTCCCAACTAGTGGATCACCCCTCGTCACTCCCAACTTTCAATGTATTTTCATTTATCATTCCCAGACTATCTAAACCATAACCCAATTAGTTTTCTTGCTAGCGTGGCCTTTTTAAGTTACATGACATGCTTATGTTTCAAAAAAATATTTAGGGAACATAGTTTTAATAAACAAAAAATTATATACATATACGAAGATTTAAAAAAAAAAGAAAAAAAAACTTTCTCTTTCCCTCTATTAACTCTTTCTCCCTCTCAACTCTCTCTTTATCTTTATCAACACTACTACCCGGACACCACTATCTGGCCACCAAACTACCCGACCACCACAGGTGACTCTCTCTTTCTCCACCATCCAACCACCACCACCACGTGTGACTCTCTCAACTCCCCTTTCTCTCTCCATCCTTCTCCACCACATGCCTCTTTCTCTCTCTTTCTCTCACCAGATCCGGTCACCGCATACCCAGATCTATGGTAAAAGTTAGGCCTGTAAATGAACCAAACATTCATTCACTATTCGTGAACTTGTTCGGCGGATATGGAGGTGAACGGTGGTTGCAGATGTGGTGGTGGTGATGGTGATTGTTGTGGTTGGTGGAGATGATTGTGGTGGTGGTGGTGTTTTAAAGAGTGACAGGGGGTGTGGGGTTATATAAAAAAATCTTTTAGTTTTTTTTAAATTGATGTTTTATTGCACATAAGCATGCCATGTCATTAACACACTTGGTTTGGATTCAATTCGTTCTAGAGTGATGGAGGAAAATGAGTTAAAAGTTCGGAGTGGTGGGGACAATTCGTTAGGTGATAGTGTTGCCGGATAAAGGGTAAAACTTGAGATTATTTAATTCCAATAATCCTTTAACAATACTTCATTATATTTTATTGTATTAGATGTGTATCAGTGAAGTATCAATCATTTCCTCCTTACATATGTTCTATATTGCTTTGCTATCAGACTAGTTTCACATTACATTATTAGCGCAAGCTGCTTTTGGCGTTAAATCGCAACATCGTAAAGTAAGTCTGTATTTTTAGTAACTTAGAAGTGTTCTTTATTAACAATATAGTTAGTTTTGTTTTTTTATTGTAATATACAAATTTGATTACGAATTTCTTTTTACTAGTAATTATTTGAACAATAAAAGAATACAAGACAAATTCAAGTAAGGGAGAGACTAACGTAAAAAATGAGTTATTGTACAAAGTGTAAGAAATAATATGGAGCGTAGGATTAAATTTGATAATCAGGGGCATGATAGTAATTTCTTAGCGTCATTAAAGTTCCTCCCCAATTTTTATAACGGCCATAAGGGGGGACGGGGCGCCACCCGAATTGACCACGGGTACCAACTACCAGCACGGTATCACCGCCGCCATACACGCTGGTAGGGGTCACGTGGACCGTTTTGCTGGTGCTATCTAACGGGCTGGTACCATTGTTGTATTTTATTTTTGACTTTTTTCTATTCCTTTTTTTGTGTATTTAACCGTATGGTTTATTTTTTTAATTTATTTTTACCATTGGTTTTATAAATATCTTTACCTTTTTTAAACGGTTTGTTTAAAATTTACTTAATAGGAACATTAAAGATAAATAAACATAAAAAACTAAAATTCATAAATATTAAACATAAAAAACTAAAAAAAATATATAAAAAGAAATAAAAAAAACCTAGAGTTGGCGCAACAGTTGCCATGCCTCGACATGGTCAAAGCTGCTATCATATCGAGCCGCATAGTCCACATGCGTGAGCTCGATAGCCAACTCCGGGTCAATGCCCGGCTCCTCCCTCAACGTGTTGTGGTACACGTTGGTCCACCTCTCACACTTATTGGTGAGATCGGTCCACTTCCGCTGCATGCTGACGATTGTCCGGCCGTTGATGCCAACATGGAGGTTGAAATCAGCCAGTACACGTTCCCAAAAACCATCCGGGTGGGAGCCCGAGCCCGAGGCCCTCAAACGTTGCCGTTGTTGAAGTGTCGGGTCGTTCGACGCGTCTTGGTAGCATATCACCAATGCAATCTCTTCTTCGGTGGTCCAACGAGTCATCTTCGTGTGTGTTTCTTTGTATAAACGGTGGTAAAAGTGTGTTTTATCACTACCGTATGCTAAGTTTATATATAAAAAATTTCGAACGGTTTAGTGGAACAGTATCAATGCCATTCAATTCGATTGAATGGTTTCCATACTGAATTCTGACCGCGAGGTTGGGGACGGTTGAAATAGTATGGTAATTAATTTTAAACCGTGTGAAATAGTATGGTAATAAAATAAAAGGTTTAATGAATTTAAAAAAAAACAGAATCAGTGGAGTGCTGCCTACAAAAAGGTGTTTCAGTGAAGTAATTCAATGAAGTGATGTGGCAAAGCAGAATTGGTTAAAATCAGTGAAAGGAAAAAAAACTCTAGTAGCACCCCTCTTCCCCTAATTTTTTCATACGACATTATTTTTAAAAAAAATTACACCATAAAAACAAGATTTTCATCCTCTTTCATTTCCATACCATATTGCTATACTTTAAAAAAAAAAAAAAAATTGCTGGATTGATAGTACTTGCGTCTAAATGTAAACACTTGATATTATTACTTGCGTTTAAACATGTCTGAACCAGAACAAAGTCTAGTAGTAATATTTGTACTTTAAAAAAAAAATTGCTGGATTGATAGTACTTGTGTTTAAATGTTTAAGCACTTGCGTTTAAAACATATCTGAACCAGAACAAGCCTAATTGTTATTGTTATGATAAACTGCTTACCAGAAATAAGATAGAACAATTAGAACTTTCTACAACCTTCATCGGTCCAACCTTCAACTTTTGGAGTATCCCAGCAAATCAAGGTTATGTGACCAACACCTGCAAATAATCATACAATATGATAATCAGTTCATGACGACAAAATGACCATATTTGACCTATAAAATGCAGGACATCACTTTACAATATTCAGATATATACGTTGACTTGTTTTTAAAATAGGCCTGGTCTATTTCAACCCCTCACCTTCTATTTTCACCCCCTCAAAGCGCCTCGCTTAGGCCTAAGCGAGGCGCTTTGCCCTCATTTCAAGGAGGTCAGTACGAGGGGCAAAAAAAGCTGATTTTTAAAAGCGAAGCGCCTCGCTTAGGCCTAAGCGAGGCGCTTCGAATCAAAGATTTATTTTGGAGTTGTTTTTGATGTTTTGAGTTGGTTTTTTTTATTTTTTTTAATTTAATAATTATAAAAAGTTAAAAAAATTTAACAAACAAAGTAATAACCCTAATCAAACGTCAATGACTTAAACTTGACATCATCAACCACGTATAGTCAATGAATGCGGTATGCGCGTTAAATTTCATTAAATGCGTCAATCTATGGATCCGGTTGGAGTCTAAAGCTTCGTGTGTCATCTTGGTCGAACTCATGTCGCAACATTCGTCTTGTGGGTGTTAGGGTCCGAAATTTTAGGGGTTTTTTTATGGGTTTTTCCATCCTTGTGTTCCAATTTTTTTAATTAGCTTAAATCTCTCTGATCCATGGTACCTTGAAGACTAGATTCGGTGCAATCGACGAACATCATTCAAAATTTCAACTTCCCGTTCAGGTGCTTAAGTCCACCAACCTACTTGATCGTTGACAGATATCTCTCCGATATAAGAATAGTTGTCTTCAATGATTCTAAGAAACTTGACAGAAGAGGCACCTTGAAGACTGGATTCGGTGCAATAAGAATCCGAATGCGGTATGCGCGTTAAATTTCATTAAATGCGGCAATCAAGGGATACGGTTGGAGTCTAAAGCTTTGTGTGTCATCCTTGTGTTTCCAAGACACAGGCAAGTCCTCGTCTGATCCACATCACAAAACAATAATCTTGAAGTTTTTTAAGATAGCCATTTTCCCTGGTTTACCAGGAATGGGTTGAAGGTGTGTGTTGCAAATATAATAAACAAAGATAATACAAGAAGATGATCAAGGATGCTCCAACATAACTTGCACCGGCTTGAGATATGAGTTTGATTAGCTTAAATCTCTCTGATCCATGGTATCCACTTTCAGGTTGTCTTGATCGTTGACGGCTATCTCTCCGATAACAACTGAAAAGTTGTCTTCAATGATTATAAAGAAACTTGAAAGTAATTACAAGAAGATGATCAAAGATGCTACAACATAACTTGCACCGGCTTGATATATGAGTTTGATTAGCTTAAATCTCTCTGATCCATGGTATCCACTTTCAGGTTGTCTTGATCGTTGACAGCTATCTCTCCGATAACAACTGAAAAGTTGTCTTCAATGATTATAAAGAAACTTGAAAGTAATTACAAGAAGATGATCAAAGATGCTACAACATAACTTGCACCGGCTTGAGATATGAGTTTGATTAGCTTAAATCTCTCTGATCCATGGTATCCACTTTCAGGTTGTCTTGATCGTTGACAGCTATCTCTCCGATAACAACTGAAAAGTTAGAGGAAGGTGATGAGATAGATGAAAAGTGCTCCGACATAACTTGCACCGGCTTGAGATATGAGTTTGATTAGCTTAAATCTCTCTGATCCATGGTACCTTGAAGACTAGATTCGGTGCAATCGACGAACATCATTCAAAATTTCAACATCCCGTTCAGGTGCTTAAGTCCACCAACCTACTTGATCGTTGACAGATATCTCTCCGATAACAGAAGAGTCATCTTCAATGATTTTAAGAAACTTGAAAGAAGATGTACTTTGAAGACTGGATTCGGTGCAATCAAAATCTGAATATTATAATACATTAATATTACGTTGAGCAAAAAGTTGTGTTTGAAGCCTAGTTCTTTTGGCCACAGGTACAGAAAGGTTATAAATGTTCATGTCGTTTCAGGTTGCCTTCATCGTTGACAGATATCTCTTCTATAACAGAAGAGTTATCTTCAAAATTGATGTAATGTATAAGTTTTAGAGTCAGTAAGCATTTAACTGAATCCATTGTATCCACTTTCAACTAAATCTTACTCTATATCAACCGAAATTGAGTATCATCAATCTGGTATTAGTGGTTGGAAACTGTGATGACAAAGCTGGTGTGTGTTGAAACAAGATATGAATATGGAGAACATGGAATGAGATGGTTTCGATTTTTTCGTATAAAGATTCCATAAGTAAAAGTCAGGTGTTATCGGAGAGATATCTTCATCAATCTCCTTAATCTACACATAAGTGTGAGAGTCGATCCGATTGTTAAAAGTATCAAGACTATGAAATTAGTAAAACAACTTTTCAGTTGTTTATCGGAGAGATAACTGTCAACGATGAAGGCAACCTGATAAAGGCTGAACACGAGTGTAATCAAACAAGGTGTTATGAAAACCACCAACGATCAATTATAATATAGTCCGGAAGTCAAGCATATCAATTAAACATGCAAAAATTATGTTCTGAAAAAGATATGGGTATCGAATGTATAGTCGGAGGACCACGTACAATGATTCATCAGAGTTGTACAAAGCTGGATGTTTTTACTGAAAAACCCAAACGAGCAATAAACGAAGCGAAACGGAGAGATATAATTTTCTTGGCTTGGAAACAACTTAAAAGAACCAAAAATGAATTAAAATTATTTTTTGGTCAATAACAGATAATTTTAAAGAATTAAAAGAAATTCATTTTTTTTTAAAAAGGCCAAAGCGCCTCGCTTTGGGCAAAACGAGGCGCTTGAGTGCCTAGCTTTGGCCAAAGCTAGGGGCTTGAGTGGTTTGATTAGACCACAGGCGCCTCGCTTTGACCAAAGCGAGGCGCTTTGGCCTTTTTAAAAAAAATGAATTTCTTTTAATTCTTTAAAATTATCTGTTACTAACCAAAAAATAATTTTAATTCATTTTTGGTTCTTTTAAGTTGTTTCCAAGCCAAGAAAATTATATCTCTCCGTTTCGCTTCGTTTATTGCTCGTTTGGGTTTTTCAGTAAAAACATCCAGCTTTGTACAACTTTGATGAATCATTGTACGTGGTCCTCCGACTAAACCTAACACACAACAATTGTTTTTAATTCATTTTTAAGTGTTTTTAATTACTTTTCGAGAAATGATAATTTTCAAATATTAAAAGATCAGGGTGTTACCAAGCATGTCAAGAAATGATAATTTTCAAATATTGCAGATCAAGGTGTTACCAAGCATGTCAAGAAATGATAATTTTCAAATATTGCAAGTCCAAATCATTGTACGATGTCTTTTTCAGAGGACCTCGACTCTTGAGATGTTGCAGGTGTTTGAAAAGTTTGAACTGAAATGGAACAGTTATTTGGAATGTTCCTGATCATCATAGTTATGCCTTTTTTTTATCAGAAAATATATTCCCAAACAATTAAAAATAACTTTTCATGCAACCAAGTAAAATTCAGTTGTTTTACTAATTTCATAGTCTTGATACTTTTAACAATCGCATCGGCGCTAACGCGCAAACCTTCGTTTTTGTTTTTTGATAGAAAGGAACTAAGTTGCAAATACGATAATAATGTAAATAATAATAATGTAAAGGTAGATCATGGAAAGTTGAACTTAAGAAACAAAGATGAAACCGATTAATGTTCTTTATGTATGAATAATGACCCTCTGGCAAACCTGCGTAAAGGACTAAAGCCACATATCTTACCATTAATACCAACGATGATTGCCAGAGGGTCACTATTCATATATAAAGAACATTAATCGGTTTCATCTTTGTTTTCTTGAGTTGAACTTTCCATGATCTACCTTTATCATCTCGGAGAGATATCTGTCAACGATGAAAGGGAACCCGAAATAATAGAAGTCTTGAAGACTAAAAGTCTTTTTGCAAAAAGGTAGACCACACCACTAGAGCAAAAAGTTGTGTGTAAGTTTTATTTAGCGTAAAAACATCATTGTATATATACCTCCTTATCTAAAACAAAGCACATCATTGTACATATACCTCCTTCATCGTTGACAGATATCTCTCCGATAAGAGAAGATGAAGGGTTAATACTCTGCACTTCAAGTAGAAAAAGATGAAGAAGAATAAATGAAGTCTATTATAGAGGTTAGTAGGTTACTCATTACCGTTGGACGTTAGCAGTGTGTGTTGATCGTTGATCGTTGAAGGTAAACATGGACAGTGAGTAATATGACCGGACAGTGAGATTGATAACTTCTCTATGGAAGTTGCTAAAATAGTTAAACAAAAGCTGAAATTGAACAGTTATTTAGAATGTTCCTGATCATTACAGTTATGCCTTTTTTGGTGAAATGAACTTGAAGAAATGATTTGGTGGATCTGTCATGAGTTAAACAAAAGCTGAAATTGGACGGTTATTTGGAATGTTCCTGATCATTACAGTTATGCCTTTTTTGATCAGAAAATATATTCCCAAACAATTAAAAACAACTTTTTCATGCAAGCAAGTAAAATTCAGTTGTTGGACAGTGAGTAATATAACTGGACAGTGAGATTGATAACTTCTCTATGGAAGTTGCTAAAATAGTTAAACAAAAGCTGAAATTGAACAGTTATTTGGAATGTTCCTGATTATTACAGTAAAATTCAGTTGTTGGACAGTGAGATTGATAACTGGACAGGTTAGCCAGACGTTTGTCAAACGAACAATTAAAATAAACTTTTCATGCAAGCAAGTAAAATTCAGTTGTTGGACAGTGAGATTGATAACTAGACAGGTTAGCCAGACGTTTGTCAAACGAACAATTAAAATAAACTTTTCATGCAAGCAAGTAAAAATCAGTTGTTGGACAGTGAGATTGATAACTGGACAGGTTATACAGCTTTTTCTGCCACCTCGTATGATTTGACCCGAAGCGCCTAGCTTAGAGGTGACATGAAAAGGCTGACATTTTGATCCAAAGGAACTTCAGGTTAGCCAGACGTTTGTCAAACGAACAATTAAAATTCAGTTGTTGGACAATGAGATTGATAACTGGACAGGAAGTAAAATTCATGCAAGGAAGTAAAATTCAGTTGTTGGACAGTGAGATTGATAACTGGACAGGTTAGCCAAATCATACGAGGTGGCAGGAAAAAGCTGACATTTTGTTCCTTGTTGTAGAAAGAAATAAACAGTCGGATTGACGATTTTGTTTACCCTCCCATTGACATCAAAAATGTTCTTTTGACAAACGTGTGGCTGAAAAAAAAAACTAACTCAAAAGACCAATAAGTAACAATTTTTTTTTTATTCGAAGCGCCTCGCTTAGGCCAAAGCGAGGCACTTCGGGTCACAAATCAACTTTTCCTGACCTCGTACCGAGGTAGTTAAAAAGTAAAGAAAGCGCCTCGCTTAGGCCTAAACGAGACGCTTTCAGGGGGTGAAAATAGAAGTGGAGGGGTTTAATTATAACCACCCTTAAAATACGCAACTTGGTCGTATTACAACAATACATCACAAAAAAATCACTGCAATTCTACAAATATGAAAATTTTGTTGAAAAAATCAAAATGAACTCAATTTCCATTAAGAATTTTGCTGCGTAGATTAAGAAAATTATTCTACCATTATACCATTCAAAAATATTTGGCATGTAGCGTTAAACGGTTATTAAGATGTAGACAAAAGTAATGTCCTCATTACATAAACAATAACAATTAGGCTTTTTTTGGTTCAGACATATTTAAACGCAAGTGTTTAAACATTTAGACGCAAGTACTATCAACCCAGCAAAAAAAAAATTTAAAAGTACAGATATTACTACTAGCCTTGTTCTGGTTCAGACATGTTTAAACGCAAGTAATAAAATCAAGTGTTTACATTTAGACGCAAGTACTATCAACCCAGCAAATTTTTTTTTTTAAAGTATAGCAATATAGTATGGAAATGAAAGAGGATGAAAAACTTGTTTTTATGGTATAATTTTTAAAAAAAAATAATGGTGTATGAAAAAGTTATGACCGTTTTAAAAATGCGGGTGGAACTCAACCATTGTGGGTTATACATATTTTGCCCTTTTCCTTCTCTTCTAGAAACTCAATGTATATTTTCCTCTTTTAATCTCATCCATTAATTTATTTTTGATCAAAAGCCCAAAACACTTGTTACACTTTGTACACTATACAACTTTATACCATTATCTTTCTCATTCAAGTAATTGAGGAAATTGATTAACATCGTACAAGGACAGAGGAGTTGAGTGAAGACTAAAACTGTCTTGGGTCCGTGAAGACCTTTGCATATAAAGGGTATGTTTGGCAAAACTAGCTGGTGGCTGAAAGCTGGAAGCTGATAGCTGCAAGCTGGTAGCTGGAAGCTGGTAGCTGTAAGCTAGAAGCTTTTCGAATATATTTTTGGTGTTTGGGAGAGTAGCTGGAGCTTTTAATAAAACGTATAAAATGACTAAAATGGGCATAATTAAAAACTTGTAAGGAATGTTTTTATTTTATTTTTAAAATAGAATGGGTATTTATGTCATTTACTCATTAAAAGCTTGTAGCTAGTAGGAGCTTTTTCTTAAACGCTAGTACTAGTAGCTTTTCACTGTAGAGCTTTTTCTCCAACCTAAAAGCTTCCAGCTCCTTCAACCAAACAAAGCTTTTTATTGAGTAGGAGCTTTTTCTTAAAAGCTTGAAGCTTGAAGCTCCTAAAAGCTCTTAAAATCTCATTGCCAAACATACCCAAAATGTAAGATAGTAGTGAGTCATTATCAATTGATTGGCATGGTGTACTATAATTGATATTTCTCCTTGACTTTCGTAAAGCTTTACTAAAAGATCACTTTGAGATATTTATTTTTTGGTTAACTCGAAGGCTGTTAATTATGTTCTTTTTTTTAATGATCAACAAAAATGTTATTCCATCAATGCGAGCGGGGTGCAGCAATACACCATAAATACCAAATTGTACAAGATAAAAAAACCATCGCCAACCGACATTAAAAGATTAAAAGTACACCAAGTATTTCAATCCAAAGATGGTTGGTTCGCCCTCGCCTTGACCCAAAATAGACTTAGAGATTTAATGTCGCCAAGAACCTTTTGAAGGGATATTGTCTATGGTTAAACACCGCTTCGTTTCTATATTTCCAAATGCACCAAATTGTTGTCAAAACTATTGCGTAGAATGCCTTCTTTGTCTTCACAGAACCACCAATATGATAATGAAGCTCGAGCAAATCCTTGAAGTGAAAGACGAAGGGAGATCTCACTTTGCACCATTGCGCCACTAGTTGCAATAGCGCTTGAGAGAAACCGCACGACACGAACAAGTGCTCCGTTGTTTCAGCAAAATCACCACAAAAATGACATATATCCGATCCTACAGGAACATTTCTACAAACAAGAGCACACTTTGACGGTAGTCTATCCAACTCGGCCCTCCACGCAAGTATTTGCGCTTTCCTAAATAAACACTTTTGTTTATAGGAGGATTTGAATCCTTAACTTTAACAAATATTTTTTTTTTTCAATCACTCTTGTACTACTAGACTACAAGTCTTTAATAATTAAAAATAATGTTCAAAATATGGTCTTTTACATATAAATACATGATACAAGATTATAAAATAGGTAAATCTATTATCTATTATAAAATAGGAAAATTGGATTTAAATACTTCAAACTATTGCTCGTTGATCGATATCACTCTCAAGTCCCAACTATCATGTTGACTACCAATACTCCCAAATTTACACTTTGTATCTTATATCACCTCCAAACTAAGATGAAAACACTTTCTCATCATCAGAACTTGATGCTGGTTCCAAAATGAGGGTGACATAACAAACAAAGTGTAAAGTTGGTAGTATTATTAGTCAAAGTAATAGTTGGGAGTGGTATCGGTCAACGGGCAATGTTTTGGATATTTAAATCTAATTTCCTAATAAATTAAACCAATATAAGTTTGTACACATCTCATTCACTTGAGACATTTGTATTTTGGTTTTCCCACATCATTCCCAACTTAATTATGGATAGTTATCTATTAACTAAATATATTATTTTTCCTGCTTATTTAAGGATACTTATCTTTTAATTGACTATATTATTTGTTTCTATCTTACTTAATTACAGATACTTTTTTTTTATATACTAAAGATAGCTATTATATTATTTTACTTAAAAACTTCATCAAGTTCAAACTTATGTTAGCTAAAATAATAAAAATGAAAAATAATAAAGATAATAGTCTTTATAAGTGATATATAAAAGTTTTCAAATACTTGATGCGGTAGGATAGTAATAATACTAAAAATACAATATGTTAAATAATAAAATATTTGGGTACTAAAAAATCAATTTTAAATCCCATTTGAAATTAAAAGTGTTTTAAAAGTTAACTTAACAAAATTTAGAACTATCACGTCAATGTTCACTTTTTTAAATACATATCTTGACAACTTTACACACACACACACACACATATATATATATAGGATCCGGATCATTTGAGAACTCGTGTGAGTTGCGAGGACTTGAGAACTCCTATAGACCAATAATAACATGACAGATCACCATATTAAACTTATAATATTAAGGGGCATTTTTGTCAAAAACACATAAACATCACTACCCCACCCCACCCTACCCCACCCCACCCTCACCCCAATTTATAGTTACTGAATTTTTTTAAATCATTATCAACACACACACACACACACACACACACTCTCTCTCTCTCTCTCTCTCTCTCTAAAAAAACACAAGAAACCGATGATGAATATGCACATCGATGATCTGCACACATCGATGGACGATGATGATGATAGTGGCCCAGATTCGAACAAGATGGGTGACTGGTGGTGGGTTTGAACCGGTCATGGTGGTTCATGGTTGTGGTGGGTTTCGATGATGGTGGCTGGGGTGATGATGGTGGCTGTGGTGGGTTTCGAACAGATCCAGGTTATTATTATTATTATTATTATTATTATATACTTACTTTCCTCTTTTTAGAAATTTTAAAACTTTCCTATATACAGAAGCTAACTTTCATAGCAAATAATGTTCTGTTGCAAGGCACAATCTTTACCTTCTTAGCAAGAAAAAAGATTCAAGATATTAATTAGGTTCAGAGGTTAGGGCTGATTGGAGTTAGCTAGATTGAGATGCAGATCATTGTGTTTTTAGCCTTTTCTTTTAGGGTTTAAAAGCAATAAAGTTGAAAGCTAAGAAAAGGGTGTGATTTGCAAGAAAAAAAGAAGGGTTTGGTGAAAGATTTAGTCTTGATCTTGTTAACATGGTAACAAAGTAGGTTTAAGTCGTTATTATTGGTTAATTAGTTGTTGTTCTTTGTCTTTTAATTCTTTACAACTCATCTTAACACCAACCCATTTGGCTATATTGAATTGTTGAAGATTTTACACTGGTGTAATTGTTTGAGTTAGTGGACAAGATTTTGTAGAGGTAGTTTTGATGTAGGTTCTGTATTTTATGTTCTGTATTACATGTTTTGTTTGTTTACATTGGTGTAAGGGCTATATTATATTGGCTATGTTGAATTGTTGAAGATTTTACACTGGTGTAACTATATTACATTGATGGTTTTGTTAGTTTTTTATGTAAGTTTTGTTGTTTAC
Organism: Ambrosia artemisiifolia; assembly: GCA_032199755.1. Taxonomy (NCBI): domain Eukaryota; kingdom Viridiplantae; phylum Streptophyta; class Magnoliopsida; order Asterales; family Asteraceae; genus Ambrosia; species Ambrosia artemisiifolia. The sequence goes on from CM063519.1 coordinate 63,360,312, forward strand.
ATTGGTGTAACGGATATATTACATGTTTTGTTTGTTTACATTGGTGTAAGGACTATATTACATTGGTGTAAGAGATACAGTGGCTCTCAAATTTATAAATATCTTTTAAATTTTACACCAAATAATTTTTCATATAGGGGTTTCCTAAACAAGATGCACAGATTTGAACTTGAATATATATTATTATTTTTTTTTAAAAAAGTAAATGAATTAAAAAAATAAGTTAAAAAAATATGATACTTTAATATTTGAATAAAATATTAATATGACATTATATTATTTTTCTTCTCTCTCATTGCATATTTTACTTAAATACCTTTATTTGTTTTATTTTATTTAAAAAAATACTAATAAAAAGTTAATTATCATGTCAAGACAAAAATGTCACATCTTTTGATCTTAACCATTGGATCATCAAGATCAATGGCCCAGATGAGTTCCTATGGTTTTCACAACTGACATGAGTTCTCAAAGTATCCAAGCCCTATATATATATATATATATATATATATATACTTTCAATAATAGGAGAGTCGTGAGTGACGTCAGAAAGCTGATGTGTCAACAGCTTAGGCAGGCCACCAATGACTGCGTGATGCAAAATCTGACGTCACTAACCCCCTTAAAATATTCACAAATAATACGTGGGCCACGTTAAAGCACCGCTGCTGTCATGAACAACGGTTCCCAACCAAAGGGTCTGCCGTCAAGCAGCAGCTGTTAGCCACGTACTGTGCAGCATTTAGGCCCTAAGTTTGTATTTTAAGGGGGAAAATTTAAATTAAGCTAGGGAAACGTGCCTCATTAGCTCCTTATATATAAGCACACAAACAATTCAGCCATTTCTAATATCAGCTTTCAATTTTTTAAACCTAAACAAAGATTTTCAAATTTCCCTCTTAAAAGATATCTTTCAAATCTTGTCGGCGTCAATGGTCGGTTAAGAAAAGCACGTCAGTTTCATTCATGATATGAATCCAGCCAAAGACATGTGGTACATGAAGGCTCGAGTCATAAGAAAGTGGAAGACAGCCTATAAGTTGGAGGTCATATTCATTGACGAGCAGGTAAATATAGCTTGGTTTATTCATGAAGACGTGTTCTTTTCTGTATGCTTTTTACGTTGTGTTAAACGATATATGCAGGGTGATAAGATTCAAGGTTCTGCCAAGGCACCTTTTATGCAGGTTTTTGACAGTCAAATTGAAGAAGACGGTGTGGTTGTCTTGTCTACGTTCGGTGTAGGTGATATGTGTGTTGTCAAATTTTTAGAAAGAATTACAGTTCAAACCTATAAGTATAGATCTCGCCTCTTTCTCAATCAACTTATAGATGAGGTGTCTGACCTAAAGACGAGGTGCTATTTATTTATATTATATTTCTATAAGAAAGTTTACATTTATGTTTCTTTTAGCTAAGAGATTTAATTGTTTTTGTGTTTATGTAACTTGATGTTGAAACAAGAACAAGAGTCTGGTTGTACTTCTCAAACTATTCTTTCGTCCCAGACTGTTTATCCAACCCGTTAGGAATTCATAGTTGGAACACAAAAGAAGCGTGTTGATGACCTCATTGATATTCAAGCGGTTTCAATATTTTATTCGTACCTTTTATATGTCTTTAGCTTATTATATGTTTGTATTCTTTAAAATTACTAATGTTGCATACATATATACTGTCTTTGCAGCCGATGTCTTATGTTGTGGTTGCGACCATAAAAAGTATTGAAGAAAGCTATGGTTGGTTTTATGCTGCCTGCCGGAAGTGTAACAAGAAAGTTTTAAGCAAGTCAGAGTATTTGCAAAATGCTGAAGGAGTTTCTAAAGCGGTTCTCAAATTGCCTGCTACTGCGTTGGTTTGTCGAAAATGCCAGTGTGAATGTACTTCCGTTACCACAAAGTATGTGAACCAGTAAATGCATACACATTTTTTTGTTTCTGAATTTTTATTTCATTTCATGCAGTTTTTTTAGATAAATTATGTTTTTTTTGTTTTAGGTTCAAGTTGCAGATAAGGGTACAAGATGAATCCGGTAGTGTATCGTTTGTCATGTTCGATAAAGATGTTATGAAGGTCATTGGAGCTGCCGCATGTGATATTAGGGAAACGCAGTTGAAGGAAGGCGAAACAAAAAGTTTGCCGCATGAGTTGTCCCGAATCCTTGAAAAGAAACTTGCCTTCAAGATTGATGTTTCTGATTACAATCTTACAAATGACTACCATGTGTAAACTGTCGTCAAGATTTGTGATGATGCTGTTATAATTGAAGAGTTGGTCGACGGACATGAGAATGTACACGATAGTTCTGTCGATGTATTTATTCTAATTATTTTGTAATAAGCATTTATATTTTGTAAATTTTCAAATCTGTTATGTTTATTTGTATATGACCACTTTTTAGGTCACTCGGGAAGTTTGTGAAAATAAATCTGTTAACCTTTCAGAATCATCGCAAGTTAGGTTTGAAGTTACTCCTAAGGTATTTATACCTTTCTGCATTTATGTCTAACTTTTTTCTAGAAATTGTATTGTCATGTAAAATTTTATTAGTTTTTTCGTTATTTGTTTGAAGGATATTGTATGTGTTGATGTCGTTGTGGATACTCCCACAAGTTCTAATGGAAAAAGAAGTGTTGAAGATTTTGTTAATGCAAATGTTGCTGACCAAACTTGTACAAGCAAAAGATTGAAAAAGAAGACTGTTGGATTCAAAACTTAAAATTTATTATTAACTTATTCAGATGTTTGTTTAGTTTTTTCAGTTGAATGAATATATTTTTGTTAACAACTGTTGTTTAACATCTGTTTTGTCAATGCGTGTAATGTTATTTTAATTTTATCTGTTAAAACAATAGTGTCTCGAGTATTTTATAATACTTGAATATTAAATTTTGTGATAGTTATTCCTTAAAATATTTGTTACAATTATTAAATTTGACTTCATTTTTTTAAAATGTTTGTCATGGAAATATTTTTAATTTAAAATATAATAAGTCATCAATAATAAAAGCTATAATTACATATTTTGTAGAATTTTTATTGTTATAAAATAAAACGTATGTTAAAATTTTAAAATTATAGGAACAATAAAAGGCTTCAAATCATTTGTTAGAACAATAGGTTTAGTTGTTTAATTGTACAGTGGCAATAAAAGAGTTTTAGGGCTGTGACGAGTGTTTGTCATTATGAATTTGAAAAGACTGATTTAAATTTATAGTTATTTCGTTAGATATTCATTACAAGTTGCATCTTCATCGTTCATCTGTGCATTGGGCTGCAAAGACTTTTAGACCATCCACATTGCTGAAGAAATTCAAATTTGTTTGTGAAAATAATATTAAAAAATGTTTGTTTGCAAAAAAAAGCCTAAATCGGTTTGTGGTGACAACCATGTTTACAATGAGTAAATTTCACGTCATTTGTTAAAAAAGTTTGTAATGAAATACTATTAGACTTAATAAGTCGGCAATAAAAATTATTATTACATGGATATACTATTAGTTATTATGATATTGAAAGTTATTTTATTATTTTATTGTTATTTTTTTATCGTTTGTGTTAGTAATTGTAATTGTTTTTCAATTTATTTATATTTGTATAAGAGGGCTGAATTAAAAACACTCTTATTAGAGTAGGTATACACTTATTTTTTCAGTCTATAAAAGGCCAGTAACTCTTTATTTTAGTTTGCAACTTTTGTAATACTTGAACCATTGAAAAGCAAATCAACCATCTATACCTTCAGTTATAATGTTATTTCATGTAAATTTCGTAGCTCAAGACTTCTCAAAAATTCTCCGTCTAAAAGAAAAATGTATTACCAATAATCCGTTGCTAATGAGGTTGGAATGGTTGTTGCTTGAAGATTCTTTCAATCAAAGGAAACTATTATCTGTTCTATTATAATACGAGAGCCCGACCAATTTGAGATGGTTCTCTATATAAATAATATGTCTCTAAAATTTGTGGTATTTAGAGGCTTATTATTGTATTTGTTTTCTTTTTCTTTAGAGCGCGCCTTCGTTTTCTTTCAGCATGGATTATGTATTTTCTTTTTTTATTATAGATTAGATATGTTAGTTGGTATTAGTTCACTTTTTAGCGATATTGGAGTTTTTGGTTACAATACTTCTATTTTGTATTTTTGTAAGCATTTTTCATTAGTAGTGTTTTGGTTGTAATTTGTATCTTGTATGTTTCTTTATCCTCATATTTTATGTAAAATTATGCAATTGGAATGACGAATTATATTGCTATACCTTTTTCAGTATTGTAGTATAGAATATATTCAAGATACGTTTGAACAAGGAAGATTTTCCCCAAACAGACTAAAATAATTTCTTAAAACGTTGTTACAAAAAGATATCACAAAATATTAAGTCAAAATATGACTAAAAGATCAGTTGATTATTAATAGTGTTTTATGGTAAATAATAATTATGATAATCTGTCGTAGTTGGTCTAAAACTTTTATTAACAACTTTAATTTTACTAACTTATTTAATTATAAAAATAAAGCTTAATATAAGGACTTAAAAGTCACATTAAAATCTTAAACTTGGATAAAGACTGAAATATGTTTTTTAAAATTTTAATTTACTGCAACTGAAATAAGCATTTGTTGATTTATATGCAAATAACGGATTTACTTAATTAAAATACTAATTACATTCAATAAGTTCTACTTATATTTTTAAAGATATACTTATTTAATCTAATATATTGTCAAAATTCAAATTTAAGGATTAAACTTTTGAAGTTTAGTTTTGATATTTAATTAAAAAAATTTCAATTTGAGTTGTAGATTTATTTTAATCTTTAATAGTAAAATTGTATACATTGACAGTTGTTTGATAACCGCTGTTTATCATTCAACAGATGTTGTAAAAGAGACTATATACAATAAAATCAATATACTTTTTGAAATAGCATTAATTACAGCCGTATTTTGCAAGTTTCCATCTAGATTCTTGAACTGTATAGTAATCATGCTAGCGTTTTAGGGCTATTGACTGCCAATAATAATCATTACCTTGAAACTCGAATTTTTGAAGTGGTTCGATATTTTTTACTTATGTTTATTTATCAAAAATTAATATATACATATTTGTATTGATTAAAAATAATAATAAACTAACATAAGTATGAGGAATGTAAAAGTTATAAATTTCTGTTTTTTTTATAAATTGTGTTTTCTGAAATAAATGTTTTCATCATCTATTTAAGTTCTGTTTGATTTGCTCTATTTTTGTTTAAAATTCAATATAATATAAACAGCATGTATATATAGATAAATAAGATTTACATTTTCAAGGATTTTTAATCCAAAATTACATTGTTGTGACAAATTACAGTTACTATTGATGATTCTTGATAATGTCTTCACGACGCTGCTTCCTTTCCTTGCTGATGGAAATAATATTATCAGTAAGGCCTTTCATCTTCTTGGAAATGTCGTCGTTTAGTTCGATTTGATCCGCTAGATATTGTAGAGCTATGTTTCGTTCAATTGATTCCAGAATTTCAACCATATCAATCATGGTTTTGCCGTTTTTCCTTAGATCCGTAACAAGTAGAGATGTAAGCATTCCACATGAGTTTCTTATTGTTTCTTCTTCAAAAGATTCTTTTTTGAAGGACTTAATAAGAATTTCATGGGCTGTTTGTTTTACACTGCTTTGGTAATTTTGAGAAGATAACATGTTTTTATGTTATGTAATGTAAGTATTCGATTATTGGAAGGTTAGATGTGCATTGTAATCGAGTGTTTTGTATATATATATATATATATTGTGTGTGAATAGAAAAAAAACTTTAAACACGGTATGGTACACGTGTTTTAGGCTTTACGCAATGACGTTTAAATTGGAAGTCTATAAATTTTACAGTTGGCACTTGTAAATATGGTTTTTCATCTACCGCATTTATAGCATTAAATTTCGTTCATTAATACGAAATGGGTAACTTTGGTTTCAACTATCGGCTTATAAATATGTAGATCTTTTACTGAAAATTTCTTCTATATAGTCATATTGTATATAGATTGCTTTTTATTAATTTTTTAAAGTTATGGCATCATCATCTTCACCAGCAGTACTCCCAGTGGATTTGAATATCGATTTTAAAAGACAAGTTCGGATCCAATATGATAAAGATACATTGTATAAAGATGTGTTGAGGCAGACTTTCACGCGTATTTCAAACTGTTTTGATAAAAAAGCTAAGGTTGTGTGGAAATTGAAGTGTTTGCCCTCATCAACTATTCGTGACAATGGTGTAGGCTTTTACATCGATTCGATGGAAAGTGATCTGGAACAGTTGGAAATAATTTCTGATATTGTAAAGTCACTTAAGTTATCTATCGAGTTGAAGTTGAAGTTTTTAAATTCATTTTGAATGTTATGTTTATTTTTTTTTTATATTTTTATGGTAATGTATTCGATCTTGATGTAATATGATAATATTTAAATAAAATATTAGTGTTTTGTTTATGTTATTTGTATAATAGGTACATTCAACACAAATTAATCCAAACATATTTGATACATTCTTCATAAGAAGGTGTTATTTAAAAAAAAATCATATTTACGTCAAAACTGATTATAAACGTCAGCAGATATTTAAACTACTGTGGTATGATTTGACCATACATAACAGTCTTTATTATTTTATTAGATGTTTGTAAAATCTGTTTTGTCGAACATATGGTTAGATAAGATATAAAAGATAGGATTAAAAAATGCATTGTGGTTATCTATTCTCCAAAAGTACTTAAATATTGTGCTATTTTATTTAAAAAAATGGTTATAACTCTATAGAAAGTAAACATATTTAACAATGAATAACATCTGTTGTAAAAAAAAATTAATTGATATTCGGTTTTAGTGAACAGATGATAAACGTTAACAGATATTTAATCTACTGTAGAATAATTTGAGGATATGGCAACAGTATATAGGATTTTATCAGTTGTTTGTAATTTTTGTTGACTAGAACACGTGATTAGAAAATACATAATAGATAAGATTAAGAAATTCTTCTTAACCTTTATTGATTTAATAGTACTTAAATGAATTTATAGTTGTAATTTAAATTAGTAAAAATATATCAAATAAATATTTCATTTAAGTTATAAGTTAATAATGAAAGTCTTTTAAGTCAAAATTAATTTAATATTGAGTTTTTAAGTGCATTTTTTTAACACAATATCTGAAATACAAGTAACTATAGTGTAAAATACATCGGTGTCCCCACCCAATATATAAGCTGTCTAATATCAAAGCTAAAGTTTTGTATCAAAGTTGTGAACAAATTAAAAGACTTCCAAGTGAATCTGTAATGTAGATATCCATTATTTACAAGTACTAAAGTTAACTTCACAAACATTAAATCAGGTAAAATCATTTCAGAATCAAGATATCTTACATGAATATTTACAAATATTTAACTAACATGGAAATCAGCCGTATTTTTTATTGTGATTATATTTTTATGATTCATTAAGATATTATATTTGTGTTAGTAGTTTGTTTTACATTGATTCTAATATGTAAACAGTTAAAATGAGCTCATTCATTGGATGTGTTGTTGAGCTTGAAGCTGAAAATCTGGTATTTATTATGTTAATGAAAGTTATATTACTTATAAAACTTGTAATAAAGTATTTTTTTTTGGTGTTCACATATTTTTAAATGTTTTGTGTTTATAGAATTTATTAGTAAATGTTGTTGATAACTCTCATCCTTCTAACACTACAAGAAATATAGGTCATACTATGTGTGGGAAAAAGGCTATAATGTGTTGGATTTTGTATTTACCTACACATAAATTAAGTGTTAAGATGTGTAGACTCAGGACTGTGGATATAGATAATTAACCACACATAAATTATGTGTAGGTATACGGGAAGCTATACCTACACATACATATGTAGCTAAAAGTATGTTATATGTGTGGTTGACTACGGTTTGCAATTTCTTAAAACCCCTATTCACTGTGACAACGAAGCCGCAATAACACTCACTAAAGACACGGTCAATCACTCAAAAGCTAAGCATATCCGAATTAAGTATCACTTTATTCGTGATTCTTATGCCAAAGAGTTGATTGATATGGTCAAAATCCACATTGACTATCAGATGGCTGATCTTTTTACCAAAGCTTTTGACAAATCGAGATTTGAATATCTTTTAAAAGCTAATGGTATAAAAGAAAAACAAGACTAATCATCACCTCGGTTTATCACCTTTTGTTTTTAGGTTCAAGTTTTTACTGTTTTTCAGAAAAATCAAAAATCCAAAAATATGTTTTACATTATAGGGGAGTCTTTATTCAGAAAAGCCAAAAACATTGAAAAATTGAAAAAGCCATAAAAATCAGAAAAACTCAAAATGATTTTCCAGGAGTAAAAGAGGGAATGATAGTACATCAGTGGGGATCTGACACATGCTAAAGAATTGAAATGCTAAATGAGGCGTGTGTTGATTTTGTGTGATGTGCTGATAGGCTTCGTAGACCTATTACTGCGTGCCTTAGTGATACAAACATAACGAACTACTCGCTAGTGGATGAACGCCTCATGGGCATATGGTCTTAGTACCGTAATTTCGTTTGATAGGGTTGCCAAAATCTGAGGTTTTGAGTCGTTATGTTAATTGTTATCCGAGGTATCTTGATTGATCTTTTGTCGTATTGATTTACGGACCTAGATTCAATCACGGTATTTGCTAAAAGAGCTTATATGCCAAAACCTAAAAGTTACCAAATTGAGGAACATAATGTATGATAATGATCAAAGATCATTTAATGCATCGTATCAATTCTCTGATGAAAGTCATTGATTGATATCAGCCTCAACCTGGTATATATGCACATGTTACTCTCCTGCATTAATTTGCTGACCTATACACCTCTGTGCTATATATCTTGTAATATAACGGATAACATTTGGCATAATCACGCGTTATGACGAAGCTTTGTGCAAATTCCTTGATACGGGAGTATCTCGTGTGCGTGGGAACCATAAGCCTGTTAGTTATAATACACCTAATTGCGTATCATTTTAAAGCACTGCATAACAGTCTGCATGTGAGCTTATGTGGATAACAATATCAGCAGTTTCCGGATCACACATTGTCTTTAATGATAATAGACAATAAAGATCAACTGTGTGATCAGATTTCTCAAAACTGATATGATCCTCTTACCGGAATCACAAAATGTTTACTGCTTAATGTTTCCATTTCTGCATTTTACATTCATTTTCTGCAAAATATACAAAAACTCAAAAAAATTCCAGGTGTGTTTTAGCATAAATTTTCAGAAAATCCAAAAAGTTTTACATTTCTGTTTTATTTTTTATAACCGGTGGTGATTGATGGTTAATTTTCTGAAATTTGATGGACCAATTTGAGTTTTGTATCATTTAAATGGACAACAATGAAACTTTGATGGTTAAAACGTGTGAAAATAATTGAACGGGATTCGATTTTGAGTTTTGGTAAAATTTTCAGATTTCCAATTGTACATTCGCCCTTCGGTGGGTCGAAGGTGCAATTGTGACTACATTCGAACCTAAAATTGAGGTCGAATGAGAGTGTTCTCTTGTTTTTTGTTCATTCGAACCCTTTTGCCTCTTTCGAACCTTTAAGTAGGGTCGAAGGAAGCAGAAGCTTCTCATTCGAACCCCAATAGGGGTCGAATGTGGCTACCTATATATAACCATGTCCTCATTCGAACTGTCATTCCAAAATTTTTCAAAAAATTTGACTTAGGGAGACCTTGTTGCTCTTGCTTTCTAGACTTTAGATTATTGATCCTTGTCATCCATTGATCATTTCTAGCTATCAATCACAGGTATTGGCTTAGGAATCAAGCCATAATTGATTGATTTGTGCTCGAACCCTAATCGGTTTAATCAGACCACTTAGGATTTGTTTTAGCATGTTTTGATGGTTAGGAAACCATTATCGATGGTTTTAGGGGGAGAAGGGACCAAATTATTAGGTTATTACACAGATATGAACTGATTTGATGTTTAAAGTTTTAAAAACCCTAAAATTTGATAGAAAACCATCAATAATGGAATGTTAATAACAATTGATAGATAATTAGTATTAATCAACCATATTAGACGATAAACATACAAAAATTTGATGTTAAAACAAACTGGATTGAATTTGGTGATTTTTGATCATAGAACAGTTAGGTTCGACCAGGAACAGAGGGTCGAATGAAGCCCTTCGAGGTCGAATGTAGCCTTTCTGGTCGAATGAAATTGATCTAAGGGTCGAATGTGGCAGTTAGGGTCGAATGTGGCAGTTAGGGTCGAATGTACATTTTTATTATATAATTTTCACATTCGAACCTAAATTTCTTCATTCGAACCATCTTAAATCCTCATTCGAACCCACGTATGGGTCGAAGGTAGGAATTTTTGACCAAATTTCAATTTTGTCCGATTTTGATGAATTTTATGTTTCGTTTTTGCAGATTTCTAATGGCTGAACAACAGAACCCTGAGAAACAAGCCGAATCTCCAGGGAAAGCAGTACAAAAGCAGAAAGAAGAAGAATTGCCATTTGAAGAAGCACATAACTGCCGTGCTTTCATCGGAGAAGTCAAACAACATGCCGAATTCGCTGGTATTGTTGAGTTTCTTAGAAGGTGCAGAGTCATTCATGCTATAGCTACAACAACAACAATCTACAAAGATCATCAAGTAGATTTTTTAACGAATGCTCGTGTAGATTTCTGGGAAGACAAGACAGCTATTGTTAGCAAGATTCAGGGGGAGCTAGCAATAGTTACTGAAGATGATATTCGTGAAGCTTTAGATTTGAAGGATTCTCCGACAGATCCCAGAGAGTTATCTTGGATTGAACAGCGACTATCTTTTCTTCGTATGAAGTACAATGGTCCTATAACTGATGGTCTACTCAACAAAGGAAAGCTGTGTCCGCATTTCAAGTATTTGGCACATGTTGTTCTACATGTTTTCGGGCCTGTTCGTGGAGGGTATGATGTCATGAGGAAAAGTATCAGCTCATTGTTGGTTGCTTTAATTCTTAATAAGCCATATAATGTGTCGGGGATGATATTGGGTCATATGTTGGAACCATTGAAAGGATTGAAGACTAGTAAGTTTCTAATGTATCCTAGATTTCTTCAAATGATCTTTGATAGAAACTATCCCACATTGAAGAGAGATCCTACTCAGATCCTAGTGCAAAGTCACATGAATATAAGCACTTTGAGTCGGATGAAGGGATAAAAAGGTGTTCCAGATAATGACAAGCCTCCATTTAAAAATTTATTTGGACATCTGATTAATCCAACTTATGAGGATCTGGGTGAAGATAAAGCTAGAAATGCGAACAGTGAATCAAATAAGGATGATCCTCTATTTCCTGTTGATCCTGATGCAAAGAGCAAACGTCAAGTAGTGAATAAAGGTGCTAAAGGTGGTGAAGGTAGTAAAGTGAAAGGCAAAGCAGTGGTTATTGAGGTTGAAACAACAACAACAAAAACAAAGAGAAAGAAAAGTATAGCTAGAAAGGGAGCATTTAAAACTAAGACGATGCTGGTAGATGAAGAGTCTGTAGAGTCAGAGGAGACTCAAGATGACGAGGAGTGGGTTCTGGTGATGAAACTGTCAAACACACCAAGCCCAAGGCCACTGTGGCTGGTGAGTCTAAGAGTTTAAACAAAACCATTGAGGAACAGCAACAAAAGGGTCCAATTGCTATAGATGATGAAGTTGATCTTGGTATTGGTGAACAAGATTTTATTGGATCTCCAGTTGCAGGTGTGAAGCAGAAAAAGCCTAAGTTTAAAACGATGGCTAAGAGGGATGAGAAAGAAAATCCAAAGAAAAGGAGAGATAGGGAAGTTGAGATACTGATAGCAGGTAAGAAAGTACCTGAGATTGGGACTTCATCAAAAGTTACTACTCCAGTTACTTCTCCAAGTACTAAGAAGCAGAAAAGAGCTGGTAAAGAAACAACTGTTGATCCTCCTCCTGATTTTGATACAACATTGGAGAATGTATTAAAGATGTTTCAGAAAAAGAAAGCTCCGATTGCTGAATCATCCACACCAAAGGTAACAGTTTCTGGTGATGTGATGGAGATGGTGAATAAAAGGCTTGATGATATGATGAAAGCTTTTAATCAGCAACAGAAGGAAATTGAAAAGACAGTGAAAGCACTTGAAGCAAATAATAAGAGTTTGATGATTAAGAACTCTAAGAAGATAAAAGTGCTACCGATTGAGAATACAAAGATCAAAACCAGAAATAGAGAAATGAAGAAACTGTTGAAAGATTTGTATTCGAAAGCTCCTCAGCTTTAAGGTAATGAAGAAGATAAAGAGGAAGAAGAGGAGCAGGTTGATTTTGAGGACTCGGACGATGAGAAAGATGATAATGAAGAGTCTGATGATGATGATTATGATGCTGGTGGGAAATCGGGAAACAAAAAGGATGATACAGCTGATGATAGTGATTCAGATGATGTAAGCAAGTTTAGCTATGAAGAGAGGAAAAATAAAAAAGGAGACGCAGGGCAGTCTAGTTCGAAGAAGACGTCTGGTGAGAACGTAGACGATGATGATATATTTTGGACAGAAAAGATCAAATCTTTGTCTGAAGATGATAAGAGTTTGTATAGACAGATGCTGAATAGAAAGGTCTGGACAATCGAATTGACTGGAAAATTTCCAGAAATCTTCGCTGCTGATGATATGAAGTATGAATTAGAATATAACGATCTGGATTTGGAGGAAGGTGAAGTGTCTGCGGTAGTGGCTAAGGAGATTTTAGAAGTAATAGCACTGCAGGCTGGTAAGACACTGGAAGAGATTATGGCTAAACAGGTGATTCCAGATATTCCTGAAAAGGATGTTGGAAATCATTCTGATGAACAAACTCCGGAACGTGAGGAGATTGAAATTGAAGATATTACTCACGAAGAATATCATGAATACTTCAGAAGCAAAGAAAACAAAGTATTTCCAGATTTAAATGAAGTTAATATGAAAGAAGCTGAATATCTTGCGAAGAAGAAAAGTGAAGAGTTTGTGAAAACAGTATTTGAAGATGTTAATCAGAAACCAACGGGAGAGCAAAATGATAGTTTGAAAACTTTGCTGAAGAATCTGAAAGAACAAGATGACAAACGACCAAAGCCAGAAGCACAGGGTGGATTCTACAAATACCACAATCTATTGTTCAAGGGAAGAGCGTTGGGTTGGAAATACTTGAGACAATTGAGTTGTATTGGTGTGAAGTGGGAGAAAGAGATCTTGTAATTTTACAGATTTCATGATCTAAAGACTCTACGGTACTGGGCGGTGAGAGATATATGTAGATTCACCATGACTGGAGCTTCTGCAAATTGCGATGTAGTTGGTTGGTTTGTTAAGAAGATGACTTGGGAGAGTAGAACCAAATGGGACATGTTTACTCCTCAATATCCCAAGAGAAAGGTACATAAAGAGGTTGATCCTGCTACGGGCTTGAAGAAGGTTACTTTAAAGTACAAACCTCCAGTGGTGATGCGAAGAATACCATTGATGCCGATTCAGCAGTATTTTTAGCTCTGAATTTGTAATGTGGTATTATGATTGGAGAACGGCCGAAGCAGTGATACTTTTGCAAGACAAGAAGGGTGCTTATAAGAAGATACATGTTTTTGATCCGATATAGATCATAAACTGTTCATTTGAGGACATCATCATGCTGTACTACAACCTGATCTATTGTGAAGAAAAGGATACTGAGCAAGCGAGGAATATCATCATGTGGTTTGTGTATGTTTTGCATATGATATTAATTAGGGGAGTAACTTAGAGAAGAAACTGGGTAAACGTGTAAAGATGAACGAAGTGCACAAGAGATCGACTAAACGATAGCTTGAGCCTGAGATGAGCAAAGAACAGAAAAAGCAGCTCAGGATCAAGTTAATGAACAAGAGAATGGATTACGAACAACAACAATCCAAGCAATAGTCGAGGGGGAGTTTGTAGATGCACGTTTTGCGACTAATGCTTTGGATTGTACATAATGGTATGTTTTGGTGTTTACGAGGGGTCGAAGGTGAGTTTTCAGAGGGTCGAATGTAGATATAATGGGTCGAAGGAAGTTTATGTTGGTCGAAGGAAGACTTAGAAGACAGAAGTGTTGATTCGAACTCTAGGAAGGGTTGAAGGAACACGTTCGACCACAGCGTGGGGTCGAATATGCAGGCTATATAAGCAAAAAGTTTTGTTTGTTAATTAACTTTTGCCATCTTGCATGTGTGTGTCAACTAGGTGTTCTCTCTGAGTTCTAGAAGAGTCTGTAACTAGATTATTTCATCTTAAACCTATCTTGTAAAGATTTATATCAATGTTTATGAATGAAATGGAGATTGAAAAGGTGAATTACTGTGTTTGATTCGATTTCTATAATTTTGTAATTGATCTAGGGTTTCCGCACCTGGATTGATAAACTTGTATGATCAAATAAGTGTTTTTGTTGAAAACGGTCCTTTACACGGATTAGGAAAGCTGGATCTTTTATGAATCGTGGGGTTATAGGGGGCTTCATAAATCTGGGCCCAGAAATCTTGTGGCTGCATCCCAGTGGGCCACCAAAAGAGACTCTTAGTAAACACCGGCTCAGTAACCTCCCTCTGTTTATATAAACCCATCCTCACACCAAACTCAGCCAAAGTCAACCTATACCATCGCCTGGCCATCCTAAACCCAATACAAGGCTTTGTAACCTTGTCATCCCCAGCTCAAGAGTGATGAATAAATAAACAAACGAAGCCAAAAAATTAAGAGTGAGCTCTCTGTATGTAGTCTCCCTAATTTGGAAGAAACAATGCCACTGGTGAGATAACTTATTGTAGAGCGGGGGCTCAAGGCCTACTGTCTTCAAGGCCTCGTAGTCAACCGGTCGTGCATATTCTGGTGGGTTAGACTGGTTACGAGGGAAATTCAAACAATGTCTTCTAGACGAGCACGCCCCTACACACTAGTGTGCACGGTCGTGCATATGACTGATGTGACGGTTTTCGAACCTGTCAGAATTCCCGCAAAATTTTTCGCCAAATTTCTCAAAAATTTTTACCACATTAAGTTCCTAGCACTACCCTAATCATTTCCCTATAGTTTCAGGCAAACATTCGGGCTAAAGAAGCTAGAAAACTAAGGTTTTTCTCAAAAAACTAAACTACTCAAAAACTCAAGAATCTGGATAGATCTGGACATAAAAACACTTAAAAGTTGTTAGAGATAGATTATACATACCTTATCTTGAAGATTCAGGGTTGAAATGGAAGAAAATGGTGGAAAATGGCGGATTTAAGGGGGAGGCGACGGTAGTTCGAAGTGGGGAAGAAGAGGAATGAGGGTTGAAAAGTAAAAGGACTTTTAAATACCCAAACAGACCAAATTTCAGCTTGAGCACTGCTGTGCCACATGAAGTGGCACAGGCGTGCACCCTAGTAAAACACTACCGTTTTTCGCGTTTTTCAATTTTTAAACTATTTTTAAAGGTTCGGTTTTAAATTTTTTAATTGGTTTTCTCCAAAATAACTTTTAAACCCCCATTTTAAGTTCGAAAACAGTTTGAGCTTTAAATTTTTGAAAAACTTTCCCCCGGCTTATTTTCCACTTTTTCCGTACTTACCTGGCGATCCTCAAGGAGTGACGAACTGATCTCTAATGAAAATAAAGAAAAAAAAAACCCTCTAAAAAGAAAGTTGATGAAATTGGTGGTCTCGGTTTCCTTCACGGGAATTCTCCAAGGTGGCCAATTCGGAAGTAAACCTGCAATGAAAACTAAAACAACCGTGATAATCGAGAATAAAGCAGAAATAAAATGAATAAGAAAAATAAAGAAGACCAAAAATAAAAAGAAAAATAAAGTGAAAATAAAATGAAAAATAAAAATAAACTAATCAGTCAAGTGACTTGGGGTTTTCTGTGGAAATCATTGTGTTCCCCGGCAACGGCGCCAAAAACATGGTAGCGTATGGTTTTAGTAATTTAGAAAGATGTCAATTTTCCCGGTGCCAAAAACTTGGTGTGTTAACTCCAAAACATCGGTTTGGGGAAAACGATTGATTTTTACTAAACCTTATTTAACAAGTTTTAAATTTATAAAGTAAACGATAATTACTTTAGAAACTAAAACCAACACATATGCAGAGAACCTGATGTGTATAGCATAGCTTTCTAGGGTAAATACCGAGTATCCTATTCCAGAGAACACACTTTCCCCTACTAAACATTTCATCATTTAACCGATCGGGTTTGAAAAAGAAAAATAAAACGGAGGGGTTTTAAGAAACTAGTTTTGAAAAGGTTTTGGGTTTGATAAAAGAAAAAAGATAAAATAGTAGAGTTAGCGAATATACACATCTCGTGGCCCTCCGTATAAGCAGTTAAATTTATTATTACAATTAATATTTAAGATTAATTATTTGTGAGGAGGACGAGAGTGATCTTGAAGTGTTGACTCCTTGATAGAGAAACGGGGCCACTACTGAGTAGAATGCAAAACCTCCCAATGTGTGTCCGAATGAAGGTACTCCGCACGAGCCTTGCATGTAGCAGGCTTCCCTAACCGCCGTCAAGTCTCTGATCCTCAAACTTATCTTCTTCTTGGAATGGAGGCTTCACTTCTGACCTGGAACACCGTACACCTCCCTTAGCTCTCGCTTTCCTTGCCGAAGGATCTCTCTTACAGCCAGCCTTGCCAACATCTTATCCCCTAAGTAGGTTAACGATCATGAAGACTGAAGGATCTCTCTTACAGTCGGCTCAGATGACATGTATCCCCAATGGTTAACGGATTTGTACTAACGAGATCTAGAAATATAATTCTTTTTTTTTTTATCTTTAAAGTGACACTTTATTATTTAGTGATCAATTAAATATAAAGATGGTTCAATGATTGATAACTTAATTAACCCAACTCAAAACCTCCCAAGCTGAATGAAATCCTTCATAAAGGTGGAACATAATCTTAAAGGTATGCAATCCGAATATCACTGGTGCACCCGTAGGGAATCCTCCCTTTCCCAAGAAGACCATTCAGTCATCTGGTAAGTGCCCGAAATGTGTCACTCAGATCTGGTCCACTTCAGAAGCCATTGTTTAGTATCCGGTTTGGATATTAAAAGCCCGAAGGATCTGTCTCACTACCGGTTTTCTCACCTTGGTTCTAGCTCGGGACTACCAGAAGCTTATTAAACCTCTAGTTAGTTAATTAAGTTAGAGTTGATTTTAAGTTTATTAAGTTAATCATCATTTGAACCTGTCACAAGATAAACAAACAAGGATTAGAAGAAGATAATATAACAAATAACTAAAGATAAACTACTACTACTAATAATAATACTAATAAAATTCTACAAATCGAAGTGGGTTCATGAATAATAGAAAAATACAACCATATCGAATGATCAACACAAGAACATGGCTGCTCACAGACAAGCTCTCCATCACCTAATGCTATGTATCTATCAACCTCAAGAACCTCGATGTTTATTGCATAAGCTACTCTACGATCCCATGCTTGGTCTTGATAATCAAGGTAGGACGAAGCTTAACCTTGTTGGGTATGTTAGGAGGGCCCTAAGGCCTCCCACAAGACCCCAAGAGCTCTGCAAGACTCCTGGAAGTTGACCCTAGAGGGCACAAGACCAAGAGAATGGTGGAGAATGGGATGTCTCAAATGGAAGGGGGTAGCTTGCTATTTATAGAGCTTTCAGGGCAAGCACAGGCATGCACAGTAGTGTGCACGGTCGCGCTCCTGCAATTCGTACGTTCTGTTGGCTGTAGTTCTGTCTTGTCTGTACCTTTTGTCTGAGCACGAGCATGCCATAGTAGTGAGCACGGGCGTGCACGACATCTTGTGTTAGATTTCTTGTTCCCTAAGTTTGCTGCTTTGTCTTCTAGCGTGTAGGGCCTTCGTGCAAGTGTGCGTAGGCGTGCTGGGTCTGTCCCGGGCTAGTTTTATCACTGATTCAAACATACAGGGAACATGCTGCAAGTCTTGTATCCTCAGGAATCTCTAGATTTTGCCTGTTTTTGCCTGAAAATCTCCTGTTTCCGGCTTGGAGCTCCAGTTTCCTGATAAAAACAAATAGGAATGAATTAAGTACCCAAAATTAACATTTTAAGTCTAATTCTATCCTATTATGGGCCTGATTATGCATCTTTTATATGTGAATTATGTGATACATCACAATACCCCACACTTGGACTATTGCTTGTCCTCAAGCAATCAAACACGAGTACATCTAAGGTAGACTGTAAATAACAAACCCTCAATCCATTAATTTATTTTATGAGAAAAATAAAACTGCATGACACGCCTAATTAACCATTTGATTGTGCTCAAACCTATACTGGCTCACAATACTCACTCATCACTCGGGTTTATCATTTTCGTGAGTTTTTGGGGTGAACACTCAGGTCCGTACCAAAGTCGACTCAAGTCATAGGCTTGTATGCAAATCAAGGCCTCGTCTCTAAACCCACTAACTAGGATAAATCAAGAGGACTTTTATTTGGGTTGTAATGTAGGGGTGCAAAACAAGAAACTTTTTTTTAACTAAAGATATCTACAAAGGGGAATGAGTCACCGAATCACGAGAGATCGTCACGGCTGAGAAGATGAAGAAGCTGCAAGACATGGAGGAGGGCGGTAGCAGCGCATAACGTTTTCAGCGGCAATTTCTGAGAGAAGTCTGGTGTTGATTCCTCGTTCTTTCATCATTGCTATTTCACACCTCACAGTGTAGTCGATGTTGCTTCCTTTTCTGACTTTGTGCTCGGATTTGTATCAAATGGCGCCTTCCTGGATCGACATCGTATATTCGAACTGCGAGTGAGTTGAATTCTTGCTGCACTTGCCTTCATGTGACCAGTTTCCACACTTTGATGCATTTGTCATACCGTTTTGATCGTCTTTTTGCAACGCTTTTTGACTATCCACAAAAGGGTGGATTTTCTTCCATCTTTCGCCACAATTTTATTTCGCTGCCGTCTTCTTGAAAATAATCTATATCAGTTCTGGAGGCAGACGTGGCAGAGCGAAGTGGAGATAGCGAAGCAAGTGTTCGTCCAGCGGATGCATTTTGAGAAAGCGAGTGGGAAAGCAAGAGAGAGATGAGAGATCACAAAGTGAAATTAGAGAGAGAGAGCAGGAGGAAGAGAGAGAGAGCAGAATTCCAGTTCTTTAGGGTCTCACTAGTCAACAACCAATTTTTAACTTTGAAAAACTTTTATTTCTTTTAGGCTCTCTTTTTAAATTTCTCTCTTTATTTCGGGCTCTCTGTTTATTTTGGCTCCCTCCTACGTATTATTACTCTTTTTTTTTCAGAAGATTTCCCTCTTGGCCCCGTCTTGTGTTGTTCCCTCCTTTGTCAACGGTGTCGCCTTTCTTTGAACTTGCGGTCTCGAACCCTCGATGATGACATTGTCTTGAAGCTGCTTTGGTGACGCATGATCGGGACTCATTTTTATTGGGTAAAGAAACGAAAGGCTAAGGCTTAAAGTGGGTTTCTAAGGGAAGGACTTATTTTTGGGGAGAAACCTAATTGCCTCTATCATTTTTATTTAGTCACCGGTTTTTAAACAAGAATATGTATAAACACACAATTTCTAACCGAGTCGGACTAAGGTCGGAAATATCTCAAGAAACGAAACGAGCAATATATGATATGTATATGTAAGTGTGGTGCTCGTAAAAAGGCTCAAGAATCTCTCACGGACAAATGGGTAGGCTAAAGTATTGATTTTAAGCACAATTATGGGGTATTTTTCTACTTGTCATGCAACCTATTTTTCTACTTTATCTTAATAATCTAAATGGATTTCTCGGGTACGTTTTAATTAAATTCATCTTATTTTGACTGTCCTTTGATGTGAACCGTTCGGCATAATTGCCTAATAGCGATCACTCGGGCTAGTCTAATAGACTATACTAATCTACCAGAGACGACTGTGAATGACGCTACGGGTATCAAGTGGGTAAGAGGGTACCGGATAATGCCCGAATAACGACAAATGACCCACTAGATATAATAAAATAAGCAGCAAAAATGGCCCACCCCTCACTTAAAACTTTTGCATAAATTTTAATTGCAGAAATGGAAAGGGAAACAACAGAAACTAATACTCCCCTGACAATGATGTGTCCACTCGCGTGTGAACGAAACCTGCATCCTCGAAACAGAGACGTCGAAATGGCAGCTCCAAAATATCAAGATATCCTCGACCTGTCCTAAAATAACTAGAAAAAGAAAAATAAAGTAACAAAGACAAATAAAGCTACTGTACTAAGATAGATACCAGCACTCCAGTGTGTTAGTGCATGTTTTGTGACTGATGATTATCAGTGTTTGTCAGAGTTGATAGCAACGGTCAAGGGGGAGTTTGTTAATACGTGTAGGATCGATACTACATCACGAATCACTCCGGATTATCTCCACGAGACATCAAACCGAATACAATAACAATAAATAATACATGTGTAAAACCAAGAATCTTACTTTCATATATGTTTAATAAGTCGGCACAGATTCTTCATACATACACACATACATGTGTCGTTGAATGGGACGCCGGCCTGAGATGAGCTCAACCTCAGGCCAACCTGGACTCGACCACACACAGTAGTCTTCTCCTAAGAGCCTGTTGCAACTATCTCTTGAAAACCCTAAACCCTTAGACATATATATATATATATATATATAGGCTAACTAATTAACTAAACTTGGGCTGCGCCTCAGGCATGTCGCCTGGGCTACCACAATCGCCCCTATTCTAGTTCTATTAGACTAAGCCCATACGAGTTGCATAGTCACGGTCACAAATGTACCAAAAAACTCCCCCTTGACCGTTGCTATCAACTCTGACAAATACTGATAATCATCAGTCACAAAACATGCACTAACAAACTCCCCTTGACTGATGATTTCAGTTCTTCTCTTATAAGACTTGATCTGTGTTTCCCAATCAGGTGTGTCTAACTCTATCTGCTATCTTCACAAATCCACCGAATACCCGAAACCTTTCACATCCAATCTCTCATTCAATGTAAGTATATCCAAATTACTTCTATATCCATCATAATCTGCATCTTTCCTCCTATGAAGAATTTACGCTTGATTAAAAAAGGACCCAAGTAACCGGCATATGATAAGGTTCAATCTTCAACTAATCAGTAACGAACATCCAACCTCATTGCAAAAATAATTTTGCCAAAGAAATAATTATCTCCCCCTTTTTCTCTGCAAAATATTACCGCTTTGACGTGTATATTTTTGTTTCCCCCATTCACAACCCAAAACTCTCCAAACGACATTCAGTCCAATGAATCTGGACGCCATTCGGTCCAGATACATTCCATCTCCAAAAATCAATCTCCAAAACATTCAAATGAGGTTTCATATGATTTTCGAATAAAAAAAATTCCTTGGAGCCCACATAAAACATGATATTCGACCAAACGTTTCATATATATATTTTTTTTCAAAAACTTAGCGGCCAAGTCTTTTTTTTTAAACCATCCAATTATAACAATCAATCCTAATAATTCTCTTTCCAAACTTTGAGGAACCAACTTAAGAAACAACTCAATCTTAATCAATGCACAATTAAAGGGACCTGAACCATAAAAACACGATCCTCAAGAACAACTTGAAGAACATATGAACATTCAATGTCATCCGATTCAAATAACGCGTTGTAAACTTCAAAAATAACTCGATATCATGTCTCCAATGAGTTTTAGCGGAAATAAAACCCAAAAATCAAGAGCAATCGTGAATCGAGAGGCGGTTAGACCTTCCGATTTGTAACCATGCTCTGATACCACTGTTAATACGTGTATGACCGATACTACATCACAAATCGCTCCTGATTATCTCCACAAGACATCAAACCATATACAATAACAGTAAATAATACATGTGTAAAACCAAGAGTCTTACTTTCATATATGTTTAACAAGTCGGCACAGATTCTTCATACATACATACATACATACGTTGTTGAATGGGACGCCAGCCTGAGGTGAGTTCACCCTCAGGCCAACCTGGACTAGACCACACACAATAGTCTTCTCCTAAGAGCCTGTTGCAACTATCTCTTGGAAACCCTAAACCCTTACACAAATATATATAGGCTAACTAATTAGCTAAACTTGGGCTGGGCCTCAGGCATGTCGCCTGGGATACCACAATCGCCCCTATTCTAGTTCTATTAGACTAAGCCCATACGAGTTGCCTAGCCGCGGTCACAAATGCACCAACAAACTCCCCCTTGAACGTTGCTATCAACTCTGACAAACACTGATAATCATCAGTCACAAAACATGCACTAACACGGTGCTGGCGAAAAACATGAACTAACACGGTGTTGGCGGGTGGTACGTGTCCAGCATGCACCAAGCAAGCAAAATGTCAACCATACTGTCATCCATCACAACCATATACAAAAGAAAAATAAAAAGAAAAGAAAAATAGTGTTTAATGTCAACAAACCATCAAGTCAAGTCTAGAATAGATACACATAAACCTGAGAGCAAGAGGGGTCAAGTAGAGCGACTGCGGCGGGGGCGATGCCTGGAGCGGAAGCTAGAGCTGGAACCTGCACAGGAGGCCATATGTCTTGCGAAATCCTCCCTGAATGCCCTGAACTCAGCGGTAAGCGTGTCGATTCGGTCCATGATAGTACGGAAGATGCCTCTCTGAGGTTGTCGGCCTGACCTGGTGGCTGGAGGTGGTCCTGTTGATGCTTGGGTGCTCTGTCACCGGGCTGCAGCTGTTGAAGACTCGGGTCCCCTAGCTGCAGCTGCTGCAGATGACTCTGTTCCACCAGTCTCATCATGCTCTCTCTCTGCGTAAGCCTCCTCATAAGCTGCTTCCTCGTCCCATAGTGCTTCCTTGTTATCCACCAGCTTCAAGACTTTCCCAAAGAGCTTCACAACCCCAGAGTCCATCACAGCGGTGACAATGGAGCTGACCCGGTCTATGACCCACAGACCGACCATTTCCATAGGGCTAAGAACCTCCAATGATGTTTGGTGTGCGTGGTTTTAGTAATTAAAAATATATCATTTTCCCGGTGCGAAAAACTTGGTTTTTTTAATTCAGAAACTTTGGTTCAGGCCAAATGACTGATTTTTACTAAACCGGTTTTATCAGGTTTTAAATTTATAAAGTAAACAATATTTACTTTTGAAACTAAAACCAACACATCGGCAGAGAACCTGACGTGCATAGTATAGTTTCTAGGGTAAGTATTGAGTATGTATCACCAAGGATCACACTTTCCCCTACTCAACCTTACATCAATTTACTGATCGGGTTTAAAAAAATAAAAATAAAACGGAGGGGTTCTTTGATAAAAATGGTTTTTGAAAAAGGTTAATACGTGTAGGATCGATACTACATCACGAATCACTCCGGATTATCTCCACGAGACATCAAACCGAATACAATAACAATAAATAATACATGTGTAAAACCAAGAATCTTACTTTCATATATGTTTAACAAGTCGGCACAGATTCTTCATACATACACACATACATGCGTCGTTGAATGGGACGCCGGCCTGAGATGAGCTCAACCTCAGGCCAACCTGGACTCGACCACACACAGTAGTCTTCTCCTAAGAGCCTGTTGCAACTATCTCTTGAAAACCCTAAACCCTTATACATATATATATATATATATAGGCTAACTAATTAACTAAACTTGGGCTGCGCCTCAGGCATGTCGCCTGGGCTACCACAATCGCCCCTATTCTAGTTCTATTAGACTAAGCCCATACGAGTTGCATAGTCACGGTCACAAATGTACCAAAAAACTCCCCCTTGACCGTTGCTATCAACTCTGACAAATACTGATAATCATCAGTCACAAAACATGCACTAACAAACTCCCCTTGACTGATGATTTCAGTTCTTCTCTTATAAGACTTGATCTGTGTTTCCCAATCAGGTGTGTCTAACTCTATCTGCTATCTTCACAAATCCACCGAATACCCGAAACCTTTCACATCCAATCTCTCATTCAATGTAAGTATATCCAAATTACTTCTATATCCATCATAATCTGCATCTTTCCTCCTATGAAGAATTTACGCTTGATTAAAAAAGGACCCAAGTAACCGGCATATGATAAGGTTCAATCTTCAACTAATCAGTAACGAACATCCAACCTCATTGCAAAAATAATTTTGCCAAAGAAATAATTATCTCCCCCTTTTTCTCTGCAAAATATTACCGCTTTGACGTGTATATTTTTGTTTCCCCCATTCACAACCCAAAACTCTCCAAACGACATTCAGTCCAATGAATCTGGACGCCATTCGGTCCAGATACATTCCATCTCCAAATATCAATCTCCAAAACATTCAAATGAGGTTTCATATGATTTTCGAATAAAAAAAATTCCTTGGAGCCCACATAAAACATGATATTCGACCAAACGTTTCATATATATATTTTTTTTCAAAAACTTAGCGGCCAAGTCTTTTTTTTTTAAACCATCCAATTATAACAATCAATCCTAATAATTCTCTTTCCAAACTTTGAGGAACCAACTTAAGAAACAACTCAATCTTAATCAATGCACAATTAAAGGGACCTGAACCATAAAAACACGATCCTCAAGAACAACTTGAAGAACATATGAACATTCAATGTCATCCGATTCAAATAACGCGTTGTAAACTTCAAAAATAACTCGATATCATGTCTCCAATGAGTTTTAGCGGAAATAAAACCCAAAAATCAAGAGCAATCGTGAATCGAGAGGCGGTTAGACCTTCCGATTTGTAACCATGCTCTGATACCACTGTTAATACGTGTATGACCGATACTACATCACAAATCGCTCCTGATTATCTCCACAAGACATCAAACCATATACAATAACAGTAAATAATACATGTGTAAAACCAAGAGTCTTACTTTCATATATGTTTAACAAGTCGGCACAGATTCTTCATACATACATACATACATACGTTGTTGAATGGGACGCCAGCCTGAGGTGAGTTCACCCTCAGGCCAACCTGGACTAGACCACACACAATAGTCTTCTCCTAAGAGCCTGTTGCAACTATCTCTTGAAAACCCTAAACCCTTACACAAATATATATAGGCTAACTAATTAGCTAAACTTGGGCTGGGCCTCAGGCATGTCGCCTGGGATACCACAATCGCCGCTATTCTAGTTCTATTAGACTAAGCCCATACGAGTTGCCTAGCCGCGGTCACAAATGCACCAACAAACTCCCCCTTGAACGTTGCTATCAACTCTGACAAACACTGATAATCATCAGTCACAAAACATGCACTAACACGGTGCTGGCGAAAAACATGAACTAACACGGTGTTGGCGGGTGGTACGTGTCCAGCATGCACCAAGCAAGCAAAATGTCAACCATACTGTCATCCATCACAACCATATACAAAAGAAAAATAAAAAGAAAAGAAAAATAGTGTTTAATGTCAACAAACCATCAAGTCAAGTCTAGAATAGATACACATAAACCTGAGAGCAAGAGGGGTCAAGTAGAGCGACTGCGGCGGGGGCGATGCCTGGAGCGGAAGCTAGAGCTGGAACCTGCACAGGAGGCCATATGTCTTGCGAAATCCTCCCTGAATGCCCTGAACTCAGCGGTAAGCGTGTCGATTCGGTCCATGATAGTACGGAAGATGCCTCTCTGAGGTTGTCGGCCTGACCTGGTGGCTGGAGGTGGTCCTGTTGATGCTTGGGTGCTCTGTCACCGGGCTGCAGCTGTTGAAGACTCGGGTCCCCTAGCTGCAGCTGCTGCAGATGACTCTGTTCCACCAGTCTCATCATGCTCTCTCTCTGCGTAAGCCTCCTCATAAGCTGCTTCCTCGTCCCATAGTGCTTCCTTGTTATCCACCAGCTTCAAGACTTTCCCAAAGAGCTTCACAACCCCAGAGTCCATCACAGCGGTGACAATGGAGCTGACCCGGTCTATGACCCACAGACCGACCATTTCCATAGGGCTAAGAACCTCCAATGATGTTTGGTGTGCGTGGTTTTAGTAATTAAAAATATATCATTTTCCCGGTGCGAAAAACTTGGTTTTTTTAATTCAGAAACTTTGGTTCAGGCCAAATGACTGATTTTTACTAAACCGGTTTTATCAGGTTTTAAATTTATAAAGTAAACAATATTTACTTTTGAAACTAAAACCAACACATCGGCAGAGAACCTGACGTGCATAGTATAGTTTCTAGGGTAAGTATTGAGTATGTATCACCAAGGATCACACTTTCCCCTACTCAACCTTACATCAATTTACTGATCGGGTTTAAAAAAATAAAAATAAAACGGAGGGGTTCTTTGATAAAAATGGTTTTTGAAAAGCGGAGGCTTCACTTCCGACCTGGAACACCGTACACCTCGTCTTAGCTCTCGCGTTTCGTACCGAAGGGTCTCGCCTTAGGGTAATTCCCGAGTAGGTCAACAACGAATCCCCATTGGTTAACGAACTAGGTCGACGGATCTTTCTTACAGTTGATATCAGGAGACCGTACCCCTATTGGTTAAGGGCATGATACTAACGAGAACTAGATAAAGAATCCGTTATTTGTTTATCTTTATTGTGACACTTCATATTTAGTGATCAATTAAATATAGTGTTGGTTTAAACAATGATAACTTAATTACCCAACCCTTAACCTCCCGAACTGGATGAAACCCTTGATAAAGGTGGCACATAATCCTAAAGGCGTATGATACAAGAGATCACTGGTACGCCCTTAGGGAAATCTCTCTTTACCAAGAAGATCATCCAATCATCTGGTAAGTACCAGAAATGTGTCACTCAGATCTGGTCCACTTCAGAAGCCATTGCTTAGAACCCGGTTCGGATATCAGAAGCCTGGAGGATATGTCTCACTACCGGTTTCCTTGCCTTGGATCTAGTTCGAGACTACCAGAAGCTGATTAAACCTCTAGTTATTTAGTTAAGTTAATCATTTATTATATTATTTTTTTGGATGTGCTCACAAGTTCATGGGTTATTACACACCATGGGTACACTCATGAGTTCTCCTAATAAGTTAATATTGATTTAAGGTTTAAGTTATCATCAAAGCAACCTGTCACAAAGATAAACAAATAAGGATTAGAAGAAGAGGACACCACAAATAACTAAAAATAAACTACTAATAATAATAGTCTACAAATCAAGTGGGTTCATGATGATAGAAAGATACAACAATAAACATGATCAACACAAGAACATGGCTGCTCATAGACTTGCAATCCATCTTCGAGTCATATGTAGCTCTCTTGATCCTCACGACCCTCGATATTATTACATAACTACTCTACAATCCTCTTCTTGGCCAAGCCGATCAAGGTAGGACGAGGCCTAACCATTGAGGGATGTTAGGATGGCCAGAAGGCCTCCCACAAGACCCCAAGATCTCTGGAAGAAGCTTGGAGTTCGGCCCCAAGAGAGCACAAGAAGGGATGAACAAATGATGAGGGTTGGCTTGCTATTTATAGATCTCCCAGGGGTAGCACGCCCGTGCCATGGGTGTCGAGGGCGTGATTGCAGTTACACGTACGTTTTGTTGCTGCATGGCAGAGTCTGTCTGTACTTCCTTGTCTGGCACGCCCATGCTTATGCATGTGGCACGACCGTGCACTTCTGTAAGTCTCTGATTTCTTGCCCTCCAAGTTTCCTGCGTTGTCTTCTCGCGTGCAGGGCCTTCGTGCAGGTGAGCGTGGGCGTGCAAGGTCACTCCGGGACTGATTTTAGGATTGTTTAAGTCCCGGGATTGTCTTCAGAACATACAGGGAATAGGCTTGAAGTCTGGTATCTTCAGGAATATCCAGTTTTTGCATGTTTTCACCCGGAAATCCTTCGTTTCCATCTTGGAGCTCCATTTTCCTGAGATAAACAAATAGGAACGAATTAAGCATCAATTATAACTAATATAAGCCTACTTGTGACCTATTTGGGACTGTTTATGCCTGTTTTATATGCTAACAAACCCGCAATCTATTTATTTTATTTTAGATCACTAGAAAAATAAAATTGCATGACACGCCTACTTGACCCGTATGATTTTGCTTGAACCTGTACCTGGTCACATTGTTCACTCGTCACTCGGGTTTTATCATTTAGGTGAGTTTTAGGGGTGAACACTCGTGTCCTGACCGAAGTCGACTCAAGTCATAGGCTTGTATGCAAATCAAGTCCTCGTCTCTAAACCAACTAACTAAGATAAATCAAGAGGACTTTTATTCGGGTTGTAATGTAGGGGTGTAAAGATAAAACTAACTACTTCTCTATGTTTTTTTAACTATATACAAGGGGATGAGTCACCGAGTCACTAAGGTGCGTCAGGGCTGTGAAGACGACGATGCAGCAAAGCATGGAAAATGGCGGCTGGCGCGTTGAGCAAATTTTCTACAGCGATCTCTGAGAGGACTCGGGTATTTATCCTGAGTTGTTTCATCATGGCTATCTCGTCCCTCACCGTGTAGTCGATGTTACTTCCTTTTCTGACTTTTCTCTCGGCTCGGTATCGAATAGCACCCTCATGGATCAGTAAAGTATATTCCATCTGCGAATGGGTTGAGTTATTGCTGCACTTGCCGTCATGAGACTAGTGGCCACACTTCCTACACTTGTCATATCTTTTGGCCCGTCTCTTTGCAGCGCTCTTCGATTGTCCCCAAAAGGGTGGATTTTGTTCCATCTTCCGCCACAATTTTCTTTCGTCTGCAGTCTTCTCAAAGATGATCTGTATTACTTCGGGTGGCAGACGTGGCTGAGCAAAGTGGAAACAGCGAAGCAAGTGTTCATCCAACTAATGCATCTTGAGAAAGCGAGGGGGAAAAGCAAGAGAGAAAACGGGAGATCATAGAAAGAGAGTAGAGAGAGCTCAGAGTAGGAGAGAGAGAAAGAGAGAGAGAGAGAGAGGGAGAGAGAGCAGAATTCCAGTTCTTTAGGGTCTCACCGGTCAAAGACCAAATTTTAACTTTGAAGAACTTTGTTTGGGCTCTCTTTTTTATTTCTCTCTTTTTGGTTCACGCTCTCTGTTTATTTTTGCTCTCCCCTACATATTATTCATTTTTTTTAGAAGATCTCCCTCTTGGCCCCGTCTTGTGTTATTCCCTCATTTATCAACGGTGTTGCTTTTTCTTCAAACTTGCACTTTGCGCCCTTGGTGATGAAATCTTGAAGCTGCTGAAGTGACGCGTGATTGGGACTCATTTATTGGGTGAAGAAACGAAAGGCTAAGGCTCAAAATGGTTTTCTAGGGGAAAGGATTTATTTGGGGAGAAACCTACAAACTATTATCATTAAAACCTGCAGAGAAAGAAATCAAACCAAGCGGGCACGGCGGGAGCGGCGGCCGGAGCGGGACGTAGAGGTAGAGCCAGTGCAGGAGGCCATATGCATGGAAAAGTCCTCACGGAAGGACCGGAACTCAGCAGTCAACGTGTCAGGTCGATCTATGATAGTGCGAAACATACCTCTCGACTGTAGGCGGTCTGTCCTGGCAACTTGTGATGGCACTACCTGGCGTCTGGGGCTCCGACGTCTAGAGCTCTGGCGTCTGGCTGCAGCGGCTGATGACTCTGGACCTATGGATGCAGCTGCTGCTGAAGACTCTGCTACCCCTCTCTCCTCTGGGTCTCTCTCCCCACATGCTGCCGAATATGCTGCTCTCTCATCCCACAGCTCCTTTTTGTTGTCTATCAGCTTCAGCGTTTCTTAATCAATAACCCCAACATTCTTCATTGTCTCAATACCCAGGGAGCGGACCCGCTCAAAGGTCGTCAGTCCAGACATTGCCTCAGGGGTAAGGACCCCTAGTGATGTGGCGAGGCGAGTGATATATTGGCCCCCCTAAGATGAGACTAGATGTAGTGGTGCCGAAGCTGCGAGTGAAAAACTCGGCCATAGCGTGGGCAAAATTACAATGCCTCCCATCAATGATGCAGTAGAAGAAGAAAGCCTCTCGCTCATTTACGCCCCCCGTGCTGTCTTTTCTGGTCCCCAAGGTGTTGGCAATAATCATATGGATCCACCTATGGAGTGGGTCAGGAAAGTTGGACCTTTTGTGTTTCCTGGGGTCCTACTCGACCTCAGAAATGGTGGGCCAGAAATCCTTAGGTGCCATACCATCAGGCCACCAGTAAAGACTATCAGTAAAGATAGGCTCAGTAGTCTCTCTCTGCATGTATAATCCCATGCGTACCCCAAACTCAGCTAAAGTCATCCGGTACCAACTCCGTGCCATCCTAAACCCAATACACCTAGTAGAAACCCTATCAACACCAACAGCAGGAGGAGCATACACAAATGAAGCAAGGAACTCAAGAGTGAGTTCCCTATACACCGTCTCCCTGATCCTAAAGAACCGGTGCCATTGATGAGAAAGCAAGTGTGTGACCTGGGTACAAGCCCAACCTGCCCAAGAGCATCATAGTCTACTGGTAAGTGTGGTCCCAATGATCTCATCTTAATCAATCTCAGCCGGATGCGAGCATAAATCTCTATCCCATGCCTGTTGAAGTACGTCCATGCATGTACTACATCAAGAATATCTCCCTCTGGCTGAAAAGTATATGTATCAGGTGAGGGTACTTGGGGTGACTCTCCAAACTGATGTGAGTGAGGCGAATGGTGGGAGTCTGACGAAACTGAAGGTGATCTCAAAGCCGGCCTCTTCATTCTAGGCATGAACCTGCAAAACAACAGAATCAGTTCAACTTTACAAACTTAAGTATTCTTACAGAAAATAAACATCTTAGGTCCAGTGGCTGCAAGCCCATGCTCGACTGATGAACATGGCCATGCGGCTCAGTCTGCAGTCCGTGTTCCTACTGGTTGAACTGTTTAAACTGGTTTTTACCTAAGATACCCTAAAACTGATTTTAAACTGCAAAAATAACTTAAATTTAAAACTTAAAAAGTTCTGGTGGATTTTTAGGGCTGAGCACGCCCCTACACCTAGGTTGCACGGTCGTGCTTAGTCTGGTGGGTCAGATTGGTTACACGGGAAATCTCTAACGGTTTTTTAGTCAAGCACGCCCTCGCACACTGCTGTGCACGGTCGTGCTCCTGGCTGATAAGACAGGTTTTCAAACCAATCAGTTTTCTTGAAATTTGTTTCACAAAGTTTATTAAAAATCTTAACCACATTACAATCCTAGTGCTCCCCTAACCATTTTCCTACAATATCATGCACATATTCGGGCCACAAACACTAGAAATCTAAGATTTTCATCACGAACCTAAACTACTCAAAAACTCAAGAAAAGCGATAGATCTAAACATAAAACACATAAAAGATGTTAGGGGTTGATTATACATACCTTATAGCGAAGAATGGAGCCTGAAATGAAGGAAAATAGTGAAAAATTGTGGGTTTTAGGGTGGTGGCGACGGGTATAGCAAGAGGTAGGAGATGAAATGGGTTTTGAAAAGTCAAAGAGTGACTTTAAAGGCCCCAAATCTGATCTGCACGATTAAGCACGGGCGTGCTTCTCTGCTCAGTTCCCCGTTTTTCGCGTTTTTCAATTTTAAAACTGTTTTTAAGGGTTCGGTTTTAAAATTTTTAATCGAGTTTCCCCAAAATAACTTTTTAAAACCCCATTTTAAGTTCGAAAACAGTTTAACTTTTTCAATTCATGAAAAATTTCACCCGGTCTCATTTTCCCACATTTTCTACACTTACCTGGTGATCTTCAAGGGATGACAAACCGACCTCTAACGAAAATTAAGAAGAAATAAAAACCCTCCAAAATGAAGTTGATGTCTTTGGTGGTCTCATCTATCCTCACGAGAATTCTCCAAGGTGGCCAATCCGGAAGCAAACCTGGAAAGTAAAACCAAAACAACCGCAATCATCGAAAATAAAGCAAAAACAAAATGAAAAAGAAAAATAAAGCACACCAAAAACAAAAGGAAAAGTAAAGTGAAAAGAAAAATGAAAAAGAAAAATAAACCGATCAGCAAAGTGACTTAGGTCTTTCTTTGGAAACAAATGTGTTCCCCGACAATGGCGCCAAAAATTTGGTGTGCGTGGTTTTAGTAATTCAAAAGATATCATTTTCCCGATGCCAAAAACTTGCTGTTTTAATTCAGAAACTTTGGCTCGGGTCAAATGACTGATTTTTACTATACCGGTTTTACCAGGTTTTAAATTTATAAAGTAAACGATATTTACTTTTGAAACTAAAACCAACACATAGGCAGAGAACCTGACGTGCATAGTATAGTTTCTAGGGTAAGTATTGAGTATCGTATCCCCAAGGATCACACTTTCCCCTACTCAACCTTACATCAATTTACTGATCGGGTTTAAAAAAATAAAAATAAAACGGAGGAGTTCTTTGATAAAAATGGTTTTTGAAAAAGGTTTTGGTTTCGTAAAATAAAAAGATAAAAATAGTAGAGTAGTATATTATGCATATCTCGGGGTCCATTGATTTAATAGTTAAGTTTATTTTTAGAATTAATAATTTAAGTTAATTAATTTTGTGAGGAAGACGAGAGGGATCTTGAAGTGTTGACTCTTTGATAGAGAAGCGGAGGCTACTACTGCGTAGAATGCTAAACCTCTCCAGCATGCGTCCACCTGAGGTCTCCGCCAGGGCCTCGCGTATAGCGGGCTCCTCAAACCGCGTCAAGTATCTGGTCTTCGAACTCATCTTCTTCTTAAAGCGGAGGCTTCACTTCCGACCTGGAAAACCGTACACCTCGTCTTAGCTCTCGCGTTTCGTACCGAAGGGTCTCGCCTTAGGGTCATTCCCGAGTAGGTCAACAACGAATCCCCATTGGTTAACGAACTAGGTCGATGGATCTCTCTTACAGTTGATATCAGGAGGTCGTACCCCCATTGGTTAATGGCGTTGTACTAACGAGAACTAGATAAAGAATCCGTTATTTGTTTATCTTTATTGTGACATTTAATATTTAGTGATTATTTAAATATAAAGTTGGTTTAAACAATGATAACCTAATTACCCAACCCTTAACCTCCTGAACTGGATGAAACCCTTGATAAAGGTGGCACGTAATCCTAAAGGCGTATGATACAAGAGATCACTAGTACGCCCTTAGGGAAACCTCTCTTTACCAAGAAGATCATCCAATCATCTTGTAAGTAGCAGAAATGTGTCACTCAGATCCGGTCCACTTCAGAAGCCATTGCTTAGAACCCGGTTCGGATATCAGAAGCTCGAAGGATCTGTCTCACTACCGGTTTCCTCACCTTGGATCTAGTTCGGGACTACCAAAAGCTGGTTAAACCTCTAGTTATTTAGTTAAGTTAATCATTTATTATATTATATTTTCGGATGCGCTCACAAGTGCATGGGTTATTACACACCATGGGTACACTCTTGAGTTCTCCTAATAAGTTAATATTGATTTAAGGTTTAAGTTATCATTAAAGCAACCTGTCACATAGATAAACAAATAAGGATTAGAAGAAGAGGACACCACAAATAACTAAAAATAAACTACTAATAATAAAAATAAAAGTCCACAAATCAAGTGGGTTCATGATGATAGAAAGATACAACCATAAACATGATCAACACAAGAACACGGCTGCTCATAAACAAGCAATCCATCTTCGAGTGATACGTAGCTCTCTTGATCCTCACGAGCCTCGATATTATTGCATAACTACTCTACGATCGTCTTCTTGGCCAAGCCGATCAAGGTAGGATGAGGCCTAACCATTCAGGGATGTTAGGATGGCCAGAAGGCCTCCCACAAGACCCCAAGATCTTTGGAAGAAGCATAGAGTTCGGCCCCAAGAGAACACAAGAAGGGATGAACAAATGGTGAGGGTTGTCTTGCTATTTATA
Source organism: Ambrosia artemisiifolia (assembly GCA_032199755.1). Classification (NCBI taxonomy): domain Eukaryota; kingdom Viridiplantae; phylum Streptophyta; class Magnoliopsida; order Asterales; family Asteraceae; genus Ambrosia; species Ambrosia artemisiifolia. The sequence continues at coordinate 63,394,217 of CM063519.1, forward strand.
AACCTCCAAGGGGTAGCACGGCAGTGCCATGGGTGTTGAGGGCGTGCTTGTAGTTACATGTACGTTCTGTTGCTGCATGGCAGAGTCTGTCTGTACTTCATTGTCTGGCACGCCCGTGCTTGTGCATGTGGCACGGCCGTGCACTTATGTAAGTCTCTGATTTCTTGCCCTCCAAGTTTCCTACGTTGTTTTCTCGCGTGCAGGGCCTTCGTGCAGGTGAGCGTGGGCATGCAAGGTCACTCCAGGACTGATTTTAGCATTGTTTAATCCCAGGATTGTCTTCAGAACATACAGGGAACAGGCTTGAAGTCTGGTATCTTCAGAAATCTCCAGTTTTTGCATGTTTTCACTCGGAAATCCTTCGTTTCCGTCTTGGAGCTCCATTAACCTGCGATAAACAAATAGGAACGAATTAAGCATCAATTATAACTAATATAAGCCTAATTGTGACCTATATTGGGACTGTTTATGCCTGTTTTATATGTTAATTCTGTGAGTTATCAATGTGGCAAGGCGGGTGATATAGGGTCCCCCGAAAATGTAGCTGGAAAGAGTGGTATCCCAGCTCCGTGTAAAGAAGTCAGCCAATACGTGGGCTAAGTTGCAGTGTCGCCCCTCAATGATGTTGTAGAGGTGGAAGACTTCTCTCTCATTTACCCCTCCGATGTTGTCCTTTCTAGCCCCCAGCGTACTTGCTATGACTATGTGTATCCATCTATGAAGCGAATCAGGAAAGCTGGATCTTTTATGAATCCTAGGATTACAGGGGGCTTCATAAATCTAGGCTCAGAAATCCCGTGGTTGCATCCTAGTGGGCCACCAAAAAAGACTCTCAGTAAACACCGGCTCAGTAACCTCCCTCTGTCTATATAAAACCATCCTCACACCAAACGCATCCAAAGTCAACCTATACCATTGCCTGGCCATCCTAAACACAAAACAAGGCTTTGTAACCTTGTCATCCCCAGCAGCAGGTGGTGAATAAACAAACGAAGACAAAAACTCAAGAGTGAGCTCTCTGTATGTAATCTCCCTAATTAGGAAGAAACGGTGCCACTGGTGAGATAACATATTGTAGAACCGGGGCTCCAGTCCTACTGTCTTCAAGGCCTCGTAGTCAACTGGCCAATAAGTACCAATCTGTCTCCCCTCTATCACACGCAAACGCCTATAGGCATTTTGCTCAACCCCCTACATGTTGAAATATAACCATGGATGGACGTCGTCAGCCATGGGTCCATCGGGCTCAAAGGTATGTGACTGGGGTGTATCTACGGGTGCAGACTCGCTGGACTACTATGATGAATGTTGTGGCCCTGATGATAGTGAAGGTGATCGGAGAGCTGGTCGCTTCATTCTAGGCATCTGCAAAACAAAACAGAATCGGTTCAGCTTCACAAAGTTTAAATTTTTTCTTTAGAAATTTAACAGTTCGGGTCCAGTGGCTGCACGCCCGTGCTTAGGTGATGAGCACGGTCGTGCAGCTCAATCTGCAGTCTGGTTTCTAACTGGTTCAACACTTTAAAGTGGTTTTTTATCTAAAAACACCATATAAGTTAAATTTGAAACTTAAAAAGTTTTGCCACGTTTACAGATGAGCACGGCCGTGCACATTGCTGTGCATGGTTGTGCATATTCTGGTGGGTCAGACTGGTTACGAGGGAAATTCAAACAGTGTCTTCTAGACGAGCACGCCCCTGCACACTAGTGTGCACGGTCATGCATATGACTGATGTGACGGTTTTCATACCTGTCAGAATTCTCACGAAATTTTTCGCCAAATTTCTAAAAAAGATTTTTACCACATTACGTTCCTAGCACTACCCTAATCATTTCCCTAAAGTTTCAGGCAAACATTCGGGCTAACGAAGCTAGAAAACTAAGGTTTTTCTCAAGAAACAAAACTACTAAAAAACTCAAGAATCTTGACAGATCTAGACATAAAAAGACTTAAAAGTTGTTAGAGGTTGATTATACATACCTTAGCTTGAAGATTCAGGCTTGAATTGGAAGAACATCATGGAAAATGGCGGATTTAAGGGGGAGGCGACGGTGGTTCGATGTGGGGAAGAAGAGGAATGAGGGTTGAAAAGTCAAAGGACTTTTAAATACCCAAACAGACATGATTTCAGCTTGAGCACGGTCGTGCCACATGAAGTGGCACAAGCGTGCACCCCACTAAAACTACCGTTTTTCGAGTTTTTCAATTTTTAAACTGTTTTTAAAGGTTCGGTTTAAATTTTTTTAACTCGTTTTCTCCAAAATAACTTTTAAAAGCCCATTTTAAGTTCGAATACAGTTTAAGTTTTAAATTTTTGAAAACATTTCCCGCGCTTTAAGAAAGTTGATGAAATTGGTGGTCTTGGTTTCCTTCACGGGAATTCTCCAAGGTGGCCAATTCAGAAGTAAACCTGCAATGAAAAACTAAAACAACCGCGATCATCGAAAATAAAGCAGAAATAAAATGAATAAGAAAAATAAAGAAGAACAAAAATAAAAAGAAAAATAAAGTGAAAATAAAATGAAAATGAAAATAAACCGATCAGTCAAGTGACTTGGGTTTTTTTGTGGAAATCATTGTGTTCCCTGGTAACGGCGCCAAAAACTTGGTAGCGTATGGTTTTAGTAATTTAGAAAGATGTCAATTTTTCCAGTGCCAAAAACTTGGTGTGTCAACTCCAAAACATTGATTTGGGGCAAACGACTGATTTTTACTAAACCTTATTTAACAAGTTTTAAATTTATAAAGTAAACGATAATTACTTTAGAAACTAAAACCAACACATAGGCAGAGAACCTGACATGTATAGCATAGCTTTCTAGGGTAAATACCGAGTATCGTATTCCAGAGAACAAACTTTCCTTTGCTCGACCTTTCATCATTTAACCGATCGGGTTTGAAAAAGAAAAATAAAACGGAGGGGTTTTAAGAAAAAAAGTTTTGAAAAGGTTTAGGGTTTGGTAAAAGAAAAAGATAAAATAGTAGAGTTAGCGAATATGCACATCTTGGGGCCCTCCGTATAAGCAGTTAAATTTATTATCACAATTAATATTTAAGATTAATTATTTGTGAGGAGGACGAGAGTGATCTTGAAGTGTTGACTCATTGATAGAGAAACGGGGCCACTACTGAGTAGAATGCAAAACCTCCCAATGCGCGTACGCATGAAGGTACAACGCCCAAGCCTTGCATGTAGAAGGCTTCCCTAACCACGGTCAAGTATCTGATCCTCAAACTTATCTTCTTCTTGGAATAGAGGTTTCACTTCCGACTTGAAACACCGTACACCTCCCTTAGCTCTCGCTTTCCTTGCCGAAGGATCTCTCTTACAGCCAGCCTTGCCAACATCGTATCCCCTAAGTAGGTTAACGATCATGAAGACCGAAGGATCTCTCTTACAGTCGGCTCAGATGACATGTATCCCCAATGGTTAACGGATTTGTACTAACGAGATCTGGAAATATAATTCTTGTTATATTTATCTTTAAAGTGACACTTTATTATTAAGTGATCAATTAAATATAAAAATGGTTCGATGATTGATAACTTAATTAACCCAACCCATAACCTCCCAAGCTGAATGAAATCCTTGATAAAGGTGGAACATAATCCTAAAGGTGTGCAATCCGAATATCACTAGTGCACTCGTAGGGAATCATCCCTTTACTAAGAAGATCATTCAGTCATCTGTTAAGTACCAGAAATGTGTCACTCAGATCTGGTCCACTTTAGAAGCCATTGTTTAGAATCCGGTTTTGATATCAGAAGCCCGAAGGATCTGTCTCACTACCAGTTTCCTCACCTTGGTTCTAGCTCGGGACTACCAGAAGCAGATTAAACCTCTACTTAGTTAATTAAGTTAGAGTTGATTTTAAGTTTATTATGTTAATCATCATTTGAATCTGTCACAAGATAAACAAACAAAGATTAGAAGAAGATAACACAACAAATAACTAAAGATAAACTACTAATAATAATAATAATAAAAGTCTAAAAATTGAAGTGGGTTCATGAATAATAGAAAGATACAACCATATCGAATGATCAACACAAGAACATGGCTGCTCACAGACAAGCTCTCCATCTCCTAATGCTATGCATCTATCAACCTCACTACCCTCGATGTTTATTGCATAAGCTACTCTACGATCCCATGCTTGGTCTTGATGATTAAGGTAGTACGAGGCCCAACCTTGTTGGGTATGTTAGGAGGGCCCTAAGGCCTCCCACAAGACCCCAAGAGCTCTGCAAGACTCCTGGAAGTCGACCCTAGAGGGCACAAGACCAAGAGAATGGTGTGGAATGGGATGTCTCATATGGAAGGGGGTAGCTTGCTAGTTATAGAGTTTTCAGGGCAAGCACGGGCGTACCCAGTAGTGTGCATGGTCGCGCTCCTGCACTTCGTACGTTCTGTTGGTTGTAGTTATGTCTTGTCTGTACCTTTTGTTTGAGCACGAGCGTGCCATAGTGGTGAACACGGGCATGCACGACATCTTGTGTTAGATTTCTTGTTCCCCAATTTTGCTTCTTTGTCTTCTAGCGTGCAGAGCCTTCGCGCAAGTGTGCGTGGGAGTGCTGGGTCTATCCCGGGCTGGTTTTATCACTGATTAAGTCCTGGAAGGGCCTTCAAACGTACAGGGAACATGCTGCAAGTCTCGTATCCTCAGGAATCTCTAGATTTTGCCTATTTTTGCCTAAAAATCTCCTGTTTCCGGCTTGGAGCTCCAGTTTCTAATAAACACAAATAGGAACAAATTAAATACCCAAAATTAACATTTTACATCTAATTCTATCCTATCACGGGCCTGGTTATGAATGTTTTATATGTTAATTATGTGATACATCACCCCCACCGCCGACACGACTACCATTGCTTCCACCACGACGACCTCCGCGAACACCTGATATCTTCTGGATTTCACCAAGAATAAAATATTCAGATTTGTCAATAGTATTAGACCACTAGTAACTATGATATAGAATCATCCCGATCCGAACGATCCGTATCAACCACGAACCATCCGATCAAGATATCAAAGCTTATAAGAATCCCCGAATGAATAATCACTCAGAGGTGTACTAAACCCAGTATAAGTGCAAGATAGTGTGTGTGAACGAGTGTGTCCATTGGAGCATAGAAGGAAGATGTCCGAATCCTGGACAGATCTCAATAATTTGCCGAAGTCACTCCAATGTACACCACCGCTGTGCAAGGATCTACAAGCAAGCCTTTTCGTCTTCAAATCCCGAAGAAGAAGATAATAGAGGAGATAGAAACAAACAAAAGATAGAACAGATGATGTAACACATAATGATGATGCCGACACCCCGACAAAGTTAGTATGTTTCCCACTTACAATGACTCATAAATGTGTGTCTGTCTAGTGTGTGTGAGACTCGGCTATAGACCAGACTCTACACGCACTCCTAGTTCACTGTAACCTTTGGAATTGATACCAATCAGTCACACCCTCAAATTCCACTTGCGGAGTTTTACCGCGACGCGCGTGACATACCAGGATCCAAGTCAATGGTCACAATAAATGACAACTATATCATAAGAAAATCCAACGTATCAAACCAAACCAGACCATTTAAAAGTTGGACAACCAAATTCAAACACAGAAGAAGCAAGTAAAAATTTACAACCCATAATCCAAAAGTAATAGTTCAAAACATACAAGTAATGTTTGACCATGCATGACACAATGAGACTCAGTGCGACTCCAGTGCGCCTAGTCTCGCTGCTACCTTAGCGACCTGAGAAAACATGCAATGTTATTCAACACATAAAGTGCTGGCGAGTCACAGTGTTTTAAGTTTGCAAAAGTAAGTAACGTTTGTAAAACCAAACCCAACAATTCTTACACCTATACCTGATGCTAGCTAGACATCATTACATGATACTAAAGTGTCGTGAACCACTGCTGAACGTTAGAATGCCTCAATACCCGCCAATAGACATCACCCAGTGTCGTAAGTTAGATAGGAAAAATATGCACCCGTCTGACCTCCAGTCGACCCGAGTGGGACCTGTCGGGCCCAATAGATCTATTCACACTTTCCCCATTGTGTATCCACATATTAATAGTTAACAAAGTTAGGAGGACTTCAATGATGTAATGTCACTTAGTAGCCATGTGATATAATGTAATATGTTGGTCTAAAAGTTTGTAAAGTTCGTACCGTATGTTTCTCCCCAAAATTATGAAAACACACTCACCTTAGGTTGCGTCTTCTCAAAAACGGAATAACCGACAATGAATTGATAGTCCCTAATATCGGCGACCTATCACAAAGTTTGTACAAGTGTTTTGACTAATAATCCATAGGTTAACTACTCCCCGATTGTCCAGATCATGACAATGTATGTTTGAAATGTGTTTGAACGTTGACCTGACACACAAGACAGACTCGACATCCCGTTGGTGACACGTCACATCAGTTGATCAAGTATACATAGTTTACATACAAGAAATGCACATAATACACTTAGTTTACATCCAATTTTCATCACTGTAGTCAAAGGTTCGAATGAGTTTTTGAAAGTTTAGTTCGACCCATCGAAGGGTCGAATGGGAAACCTGGTTCGACCCTCAGCATGTTGAACCCATTAAAAGGACAAAATCCCATCAAATCTGATCGAAACCTTCACGAAACATGACAAAACGCAGCTGTCAACTATATCCATACTATCCTCATGTAACCCTACCAATCATACTCATAAACATGTCCATTTCATGTAACAATTTACAATTTACCAAAAATAGCAAATTATGGAAATGCCACATCAATTGCATGAAAACTTTACCTAAAACGAAAACTATCAAAATATCATCATGTATAGATTATTAAGCACAGATTTACATGTGTTACTGAATCCCTAATCATATCATCATCATTATCAATAGAACAAACCCTAGATCTAGCATAAAATCCCCAAAATGGGTGAAAATCCATCAAACATAAATTAGACATCAAAACATCCATAAATCATGATCCAAATCAGTCCTAAATCATCTACATAACATCTATTCATCATTTCATATCATAAAACACATAAACAAATCATTCAACACCATTAACATTGGGGTTTTTGTAAGAAAACTCATTATTCATGAATAGGTTTAGTTTAGAAAGATCTTAGAAAGGTTTTTATTCATGAAAACTTAGTTGAATCAGATCTGGAAACTTAGGGTTTGATAAAAATGTATGAAATTCAATTAAAAAGGGTTTAGATGATGATCACACCTTGAATCTTCACTTGTTTTGATTATAGAACGTGTTTCAGCTTTAGGATCTAAAAAACGAGGGCAAAAACTCCTTTCTACAGGTTTGGGGTTGAGAGAGAGCACTTGGAGGCAAGTTAGGGTTGTGAAATGATGAAAATGTGGCAAAGTGTTGTATTTATACCCAGGTGTGGTTCGACCCTTCTTAAGGTCAAATCAAGGTATTATAATTTCAATCGACCTCATCTAGTCTCATTCAACCCTTCTATAGGTCGAATGGGATTTCCAGATTTCCATTTTGATCCTTTGATCCACAATCTTGCCATTTTAACATATGTTAACCCATATTAACACATAAACATGCATTCTAACATATGTTAACATACCTACTCACATAAACATGCATTCACAAGCTGTACATCATTTATAGAAGATTCAATACTTGGTACTCAATCCAACTATGTAATTTCTCTAACAACAGGAATCAAGCCTCATGTGTGCGCGTGTTTCCCCCAATGATGAACCCTGGACAATACGTAAGTGTATATCAACTCCCGATGATTCCCCAAATCATCGAACCAACTCAGCTGACCCAGTTAATTACGCTAAGTAAATGTTTTGCTTAGGTAGACTTATATGTTTGTAAAAAGTATTAACCTGAGTCTGTCGGGTGTCATAATTGTGAACTGGGCATTTGTGCACATAGATGATAAAAGCAGTTTAGGAACCTCATTTTATTTTGCACCAGTTATTTGCTTATGTGTTGACTTGTTTACCCACATATTCACCCAAATTGACCCGTTAACTTTGAAGAATTGTTTATCACATCCAAAGTGTGAAGTTTTGAAGGTGTCAATGAAAAAAAGTAATGAAAAAAACATGAAAAAAATAGAAAATATTAAAATAAAAAAAAAAGAAAATACAAAAATAGAAGTATGTTGTAATGGGTTGAATATGACCCAAGTTTTGCTTGTTTATTAGTTTCGTTGAATAAGGATTGTTAATCAGTTTGTTTTACTATTTTTGTTGAGCCACTTTTTAGCCAAATATTTAAACTTGTTGAATAAACACATCTAATGCTAATCTGTGAATGGGGTATGACTTTGGACCTAAGCTAATGTATAGTGGGACAATTGGGGTCTTTTTTTTGCCGTGATAGTGTTTCGAACCGATTTGCTTGACAACAAGTAAAAGTAAAGTGTGGGGATGTGATGTGATGTGATGTAATGTGTTGTGGTTTATATGTGTTAAATGCTAAATCTTATATATATTTGGGTGTTTATATGTGTGGAATTGGTTAACTATGAGAAATTGGTGTTTTGTAGGTTAAACACGATAAGTGGACGTGTGTTGGAAGATGAAAATGAAGAAGGAATGGAGATATATGAAGATGGCAGGTGGTGTGTCGGTTTTTGTAATATAAAAGACATCATTTTTTTGGTGCCAAAAACTTGTGGTGTTTATACCTCAAAACATTTGTTTTGGGAAAAGAGGGATTGTTACGAAACCATTACCGAGTTTTAAATTTATAAGTAAACGATAATTACTTACTTAGAAATTAAAACTAACATACAAGTAGAGAACCTGATGTGTGTAGCATAGATTTCTAGGGTAAATACCGAGTATCATATTCCAGAGAACACACTTTCCCCTACTTAACCCTCCATCACTTTTGTTAATTGGGTTTTAAAAAGAAAATAAAATGGGGGGGTTCATAAAGAAAAATAGTTTTGAAAAGGTTTTGGTTTTAAAATGAAAGATAAAATGGTGCATATAGAAAATGTTCTAGCTTTGAGAACCCTCAGAATACGTAGATTAATTAAATTAATAGTAGCAATAGATTATTGATGTGTAAAACAAGTATTAAACGGTCCCATCAAAGTTATGAGATGGGAAAAGAAATAAACACAGGATGACGTTCTGGCAACTAAATGGGTCATGTGCAGGGGAAGTGCATGAGTCCGCATAAAGATGTCTTCGAACTACTGGCCTGTAAGTCGGTCTTCTCCTGGTTGACAAGTGTCCTCGAGCCTAACGCACACAAGTCATGTAGCTTATTGGAAAGTTTGAGTCATGCGTTTTAGGCACTTCCCAAACCACCGCAAAAACCACTCCTTTAAGTACTGGGTTTTCTAATTTATCTTCCTAATTTAATGTAGATGCTTAATTCCTACCTGGAATCCCTTCCACCTCTCTTAACTCTCACTTTCCGTACTAAATGATTTCACATGCCATCACCATTTTGTGATGGGGAAACCTCTAAAAAGTAAAGGGACTTATACTAATGAGAGTTAGATAAAATATCCTTGTCTTAATTATCTTTACAAGTGACAACTCATATATTTATTGATCAAGTAAATATAAGTTTGGTTTAGTGATTAAATGACTTAACAATTTCAACCCTTAACCCCCAAGACTTGTGAATGATAACCTTAACAAAGGTGGAACATAATCCTAAAGGTGTGTGGCTCAAAGACCACGGGTGTACCCATAGGGAATCTGCCCTTTGCCAAAATAACCACTCACACATCTAATGCGGTACCAGACACTTGTCACCCGGATCTGGTCCACTTCAGAAGCCTTTGCTTAGAATCTGGTTTGAATATCAGAAGCCTGAAGAATCTGTCTCACTGCCGGTTTCCTCGCCATGGATCTAGCATGGGACTACCATAAGCCATACGAACCCCATGATAGTTTTTAGATTGGTTAAGTTTTGGTTTTCGATCAAGAAAGGGCACCATCTAAAGATAACAACACAAGAACATCAGGATCTTCTACTCATAAACAATCTTCCAACCACCTTGATCCTATGCGTATATAGTGATCCTCACAACCCTTCACTTTATTGCATGTAACTACTCCCACGATGCCCTTTCTTGATCGAAAACCCAAGTTGGAAGGATCCTAACCTTGGAGAGGAGTTTGGTCTGCCCTAAGGCCTCCCAAGAGTCTCCAAGAAGGCTTAAGAAGGGTAGAAATCGACGTAAAAAATGGCTAAGTTGAAGCTTCTATTTATAGGCAAAATTCAAGCTGAGCATGGTCGTGCTTACGAGGTGGCACGCCCGTGCATGCTGCTACACGTATGTTCTGTTGCTGTAGGGTCAGTCTGAATGTAAGAGGTGTCTGGCACAGCCGTGCCAAGGGATAAGCACGATCGTGCACCCGGCAAAATGATGTTTTCGTGTCCCCCAAGTTGGCTGCTTTGTCCTCTAGTGTCAAGGCCCTTGTTCTAATGTGCATGGTGGTTGTGCTTGGTCAATCCTGGACTAATTTTATCGCTGTTTTTGCCCCAGAATGGTCTTTACACACTCTTAGAACATGCATCGACCCTCGGGTCATCAAGAATCTCCGTTTTTGGCTGGTTTTACCTTAAAATTGCTTCTTTTCAGGATTGGAGCTCTATTTTCCTGGTAAACACAAATAGGAACGATTAGGTAGCTTTTATACCAATTTAAGCTCAGTTACGTCCTATTATTAGACTGCTTATGCATGTTTTATATGTGTAAATGATGGCACATCAACATGATAGAGGGTTGAAATACGAAGACGTGGCCGTAAACGGTGAAGAAAATGGAATTATCACGAAAAAGTTATGAAGAAAAACGGTTTTGGTAGAAAGCTGCCAGCAACGCAGCTTACGGGTCTGGTGATGATCGGAGTAGCTTACAATAGCGTTGTTTCTGATACATCAGAATGTGCAGTAGCATAGCCTACGACTCTGGATATGATTAGCATAGGCTACGACGTTGGGCTACGGGAAACTCTTTAAAAGTCATAAAAAATAGGGTTTTTGGCCACCATTCCATTCTAGCTTTTCTTGGGGACTTTTGGGGCGATTCTAGGAGCAATTTTTGGAGACTTTTCACTATTATAACCATTCCAATCATCATTATAATGTAAACATGCAATCAAACATCAAAATTGAAGATCAAATCAAGAACATGAGTGGCTAATCTTTTTTGTGGTTTCCTCCGGGTGGAGAATTCTTTTAAGTGGATGATTGTTTTTAGTTTTTCTTTGTATTTGAGATTAGCAATCTAAGCATTTGATGCTTTTTGCTTAGTGATTTATTAGTTTGGTTGTAAAAGGTATTTTTATCTAAAACCTAGTTTTGATTATTTCAATTCCCGAGAGTTCTAGTAATTGGAAGATATTAGATAGGGATTGGGTTTGGTAATCTTCAATTGATAACCGTGTGATAACCTTTCGTTGTTTTGCAATCAAAGTACTTAGGCCTCGTTTATCACAATCAACTAATTAATATTAATCATGTATATGTGATTTTCTCAATAAAAACTAATTACTTGAAGCTACTTTGAATCTGGAGGGATCACCTTTTCTCCAATTATTTACATCTTAGTTTTTATTTTGTTTTCACAATCACTCTCAAACAACCGAATTTACTTTTCTAGCAATTAGTTAATTAGCAATCAATCGATTTAGGCACACACTTTCCATAGTACTCCTCGTGGTTCCACACCTGACTTACCCTATCTAATCAGGTAACAAGGAACTGATTTTAATCTTATTTTTTACTGACACTTTGACATCGGTCAATGTTGCGTTTTTAATAATAAAAAGAGATTTGAAATTGTATTATGTGCCGAAGAGTAAATACAACAGGTGAAACTGTGACACCCACTAAATTCGTCAGTCAAGTCCGTATATTTAATTAGACTAGCTTCATTTCATTCCATGCTTAGACTAAGTGTATCTATGCGCGTAATATTTGAATGATCATGTGGAATAAACCCTACCCGAATACAATGAATATCATCAGGATCAACAAGTACAAAAATGCATGGGATTATGAATACATACATATATAAATCATCTAAAGTGCAAAAACAATGGATAAGTATCAAGAACAAAACAACACATTTTTTAACACACAAACGATATCATGCAAAACCTAAATACATGCACGTGTGTGTATATATATGGTGAAAGTATCTAGAGGAAACCTTAGTTAGAATGAAAACTTTGAAAACCTCATATGTGGCTCGGAAGGCGCCAAATCACACTCATATTCAACAATACATATGGGTACTCAAGGGTATACTTGTATTTGTCACCCATTCATATATTTTCTACAAGGTACAGGTGTACCTTCTCCCACTTCCTAATGCTACTTTTTTCATTATGTATACTAGTTGCCACTTGTTTTGTACTATCCATCCACAAACCTTTACCAACCTCACCATTTTCCAATGAACATCACACCAACATCATCATTCTACTTTTAAAATGTTCATCATTAAAGAAGATCTGAAGGTTTTTTTCTGGTTCACTCAATGGATTTCAACATACATTCTTCACTGCAAATGTCGATGGATAGTGAGTTAAAAATTTATCACCGTTAATTTCATTTCCTCCACGTAATCTCATTCTAAAAAACTTCTCAGCCAACAGCTTGCTTGTAAATTCTGATGGCGTTTACCTACCAGGTGCTGGTTTTTTATACATGCGTGTTTTCTTTCACATATATACATTTGTTATTCATGTTTTCTAATGTAGTTTATATTTTGGGTCCGTTTTATTTTATGTGCTTATATGTTAAGAGTACGAAGATGGAGTTCCAGGATCATCGTTTTGTTTTATGTGTTTCTATGTTTCTTTTGGAAGTTATCTAAAAAAATAACATCACACACACAGTCTCTGGTTCAAAACTTGTTTTTTCGTTTGCGTTTTCTAGTTCACATACAACCGTAATTGGTTTCGTTTTGAGACTTGATATAGGATTTCAGAAACATCTTTTTCCAGGTTTCCATTTGAAGAAGATGAAGATCTTTAGACAAGAAAAATGGGAGAGGCGAGAGATGATAGTGTTTGAATATATTTCTGCACTTTTTAGCTTCAATTTTGAAAACATTTGGATTTTATTTGATTTTTTGTTAAGTATTAGCCAGTATTTTTATTTGATATTACGACTAGAAAATTGAATATAAACATATAAAGTGAAAATATTTTATGTTTCATTTTTTTCTTCCCGGTTTACATATGTTAAAATAAGAAGTCCAAGGAAGTCAAGGAAAATTTGTAAAATAACTTTTGAATATTTTTTTCTTTTTGGTAGTCAATGTATAGATTTACTAGATTTATTTTGTTAAAGTGGTCAATAGTTTTTTTATGATATTTTGTAAAAACGTGTGTTAATACTTTGTATGCTATGTTTACTTAAAAACATATGTTACTATGTCACCTAAACTAATATATGTTAAACTTATAGTGTGTGTGAATGTCCCCATGTGGGAATACTTTTTGTTTGTTTTTATGTTAGCCCCCCGATAATATAGACATACAAGTACAAAGTGGTCAATAGTTTATTATGATACTTTGTAATAACATGTGTTAATAGTTTGTATGCTATGTTTACTTATTGAGAAAATTGCTCGAATGGTCCTTGTGGTTTGCACTTTTTTCACCTATAGTCCTCAAGTTTTCAAAATTATAGCCATAGTCCTGAAACAGTGAATTTTTTTAACTCGGATAGTCCCTAGAGCTAAATGAGGTTAAATAATCCAGTTAAGTGGGTGTGAAATTACAAAACTACCCTTACTTTAATAAAAAAATACTAATTAATGTGGGTCCCACACTTCATCTTCCCCACTTCATCTTCTTCACCTCATCAGCTCCACAAACCACCACCACCCATCTCCACCCTCCACCACCACCGACATCGACCAGCCTTTCACTTCATCCTCCCCACCACCTCCACAAACAATCACAACTTCCTCAAACCATCATCACCACCCTTCATCTTCCCCACAAACCAAACCCTAGACATAAAAGCTCCTTTACCTTCCTCCTCCTACATTTCTTGCAGCCACAACACTCTAAATGAAACCCTAACCCAAGTACCTCAAGAGACAGAGAGAGAATCGAAAGATAGAATGAGAGAGAGAGTGGTCTGATGAAGAAGCCTGGTCAACTTACAGCAACGATACGGTGGTCTCACGGCGGCGCCACCCTCAACAGCAATCACACACACACACATCGATAGAAGTGATTCTTGTTCATGTTAGAATTCTGATTGTGGCTATAGCACTAACAGTAATGACTTGAAGGTTGGGTTTTCGGATCAGGTTTGTTGAAAGCTTTGAGTAGGGGCGACGGCTCGGATCTAAGACTACGAGAGTGGTTTGATTTCGGGTATCAATAAGTCTGGATTCTGATTAGAATTAAGATGATGACGGTGGTTACTGTGATTATGAGTTATGTTGGGTACAGGTCAGGTTGGTGTGATGGTGACGACAGAAGACGGAAACGGAGGTGATGGTGTCGTTGATTGCTGATGTTATGGTTTAGATAGGTGGGTTGTTGATGGGTGTACAAGGGTCTGGTGGTTTGGGGACGGTTGAAGGGATGGTTCGATTATGCTGGTTTGGGATGGTTGTGGGTCAGGTGGTGATGGATGTGGCTGTGGTGGAGGATAACAGCAGTGGTGGTTGTGTTGGGTTCTGGTGGTGGTGGGTGGTGGTGATAGGGTGGGGAAGATGAAGTTGGTGGTGGTGGTGGTGTAGGGATTAAGGATTTTTTTTATATATTTAATTATAAAACGTGGGGCCCACTAGTGTTTTATTTTATTTGTCTATAGAAAGTGTAGTTTTGTAATTTCACACCCACTTAACTGGATTATTTAACCTCAGTTAGCTCCAGGGACTATTGGAGTTAAAAAAATTCACTGTTTCAGGACTATGGCTGTAATTTTGAAAACTTGGGGACTATAGGTGAAAAAAGTGCAAACCACAGGGACCATTCGAGCAATTTTCTCTTTACTTATTCTATGTAAAAGTGAGAAGTGAAAACAAGAGTGGTTAGCAAGGCTGGCAAATAATACAGGTTTAACACATGTTACCACACCACCCATACTAATATATGTAAATCTTCCAAGGGTATACGGAGGCAACCCCTTACGCTGGTGTAGTAGTTTACTTACAAGACTCGTAAAAAAAATTTCAAAGAAGACATATAAACATCCGTAATGTCCTAACCAAAAAGGATACAAAGCAACCTTGTTAAACATTCATTTAAGTTTACAAAAAGGACATGTCTAAGTTGGCTACCATGAGAATCTTTGACCCATAATTTCAACCATGTACAAAATATTAACAACTTGTTTATTATGACTCAAAAGATCCTAACACTACCATGGTACCCAACCCATTAAAGCTTGAGCGTGCAAAATTCGACTTTCTTGAGACTTTATCTTCAATCATGAGCTTTACCTATCACCAACACAAACAAGCAAACATTTAGCATACTAAGAAAATATCAACATCTAGTTCAAAAGACACCAAAACAATCCATTGAACCATGATAGATCCTTCCATCCTCCCTCGTGACCCGTTAAGGGTATTTCTACCATTTCATACCATACATTCCACTATTTTACTTTCGTGACCCGTTAAGGGTACTTCTACCATTTCATACCATTCCACTAATTACTTCCGTGACCCGTTAAGGGTATTTCTACCATTTCATACCATTCCACTAATTATGCATCCTTATGTAGCCCACAAAGGACACTTCATATTACTTACATCCCATCATATTAACCAACAAGTAACATAGCATAACAATCATGTCTATATACATACATATATATATATATATCTACCACAATAAATAGTTGGAAGTAACCAACTTACCTTTGCCGTGTGCAACTTGCTCCTTTTAACTACTTGAACCTTCAACCTTCACACCTATATAGTGAAGGAATCCATACTTTAGTTATCATACTTTCACCCACTACCATTCTTGGTTTAAGGATAATAAACTAACATGATTTCATAGTTACGTACACTACCATCATGTTTGACGTTCATTTCTTACAAATTCACCTATTCTAAAGTGCCAAGCATTTCACCAAACACTTGGTGTGCATTCACATTCATTCAAGTCACTACACAATTCCAGGGTGCACAATCCTCCCTTCTACATTAACATTTACAATCTACATTGATTTTTAACAACAATGCATAATCAATTGAGCTATCTTGGTATTAAGGTCTTGTTTGACTTTTAAAAGTCAAAAGAAACCTTTATTTCAAACACCCACTTAATAGCTCTCAATTCAGCCCCAATACACCCAATTCAACATACAATTCCATCAATTCTACACTACCAAACATAGTAATCATGTTTCCAAAGCTACAATGAAACAATTATTATAACATGATTATGTAATCCCAAAATAGCACTTCCAAACTTTACTAAATTGATTCTTCAACTTACCAATAAGATTAGCACCACTAGATGGTCATAAATCCAAGAACATGCAGGGAATCAAGGGTGATTCCTACTCCAATTTGCAGCTATGGAGGGCTGAATTGGAGAGCCCTTTTGTCGCCACCCCTCCCTCTCTCTCTCTGCGTTTTCTTTTCTTCCCCAATTACCATTTTCCTTTTTACCCCCTTACCTTTATTTAACACTTCTAAATCTTCCAAAACCAACCCCTCAAGATGAGTGTTGGTCCATGGCTAACCCCTCCCTTTTACCAACTAAGTTTCCATCAATTAACCAAGTTACTAAGTTGGTTAGTTTTATTTTTGTTAAATGTACAACTACCAATGCGCTACTTACAACTAAGGGTACACACATATACATACACATATATTCACGTACACATACATACTCATACTTACATATATATTAGTTTCTACCGTACTATTATTAATTTAATATTTTTAGGGTGTTAGATGTTTTTCTTCGTTTACTGTCTAGATTTCTAACATGTATAACAACCGAAGTGGTAACATAGGTTACCATGCACAGAGGGGAAACAAATGTATGAAAAAAATAAAAAAACGTTAGACGTTCACTTCATAAACAAAAAGAGTGTATCTGAAGATATTTGCCCAAAGATTATTTGCCATCTGATTAACATGTGTTATAAACATATGCATATGAAAAAAGTTAAAAATGGTGAAAATGACAACACATATACATACCCATAAGTGTCGGGGTAAAATGAGTTAAACTTGTATTTAACATATGTTGACATGGGTGGCGTTGTTACCATTGATGCAGAAGTCGCTAGACGCTCATAGTTCGGTCTCCTGGGAAGTTAGGAGTACGTCAAAGATCATACGTTTACTAATATTAATAACAAAATACGTGAATATCAATATAAATAGAAAATACGTGTTCAAATAGTATAGTATTTCAAAAATCAATATCCATTCCTTGAAAAATGATATTCATTCTTTAATACTAGAGACAAATGTATTAACCATGGTTTGACTTGACCGACTAGATCCGATATAGGCCATGGTTGCCCGCGTTTGATATGTTCCGACTGATTAGTCGGAGTTGAGGATAGTCGTGTTGGCACCCTACCTTGTAGCGATTACTCAGTGAGTACTCGACCTCATAGACCTTGTGTTTATAACATTGGTTTTAACAAATGTTAAAGTGGTCAATAGTTTATTATGATGTAATAACATGTTAAACTTATCCATGATCTTATGAATATGTGTTGAACGTTCCATGGGTAAAACATGGCAACCACTTATTCTTACATGCACACAAAAGTTTAACATATGTTACCCCCACCTCACTCATGCTAACATCTGTTAGCTCCCATCCAATAGTTCACACAACAGTAAATGTACAGGTGCAGTACACATGTAACATATGTTAAACATGTTTCTAGTACACACTTTTGTTTTTTTTGTGAAATCATTATTCAATTGTTTTTACGGTGTGTGTGTGTGTGTGTAATGTCCCCCATGTGGGAATACTTTTTTTGTTGTTTTTATGTTAGCCCCATGACAATATAAACATGCAATCATAAATTCGCCAATAGTTTGTTATGATAGTCACACTAACACGTTTATAACATATTTTACTCCCCCACTCCTCTTAAATATTAACATATGTTAAAGGTCCATATGTAGGGGAAAAATTATATTAAATAAGTATAACATATAACAATGCAGCAAAAAAAACTCCTATTTATTTTGTTAAAGTGATTAATAGATTGTTATGATACTTTCTAATAACGTGTGTTAATAATTTGTATGCTATGTTTACGTATTTCTATGTAAACTTATGAAGTTAAAACAAGAGTGGTAAGTAAGACAAAAAAGACTGATAATAAATACAAGTTTAACATATGTTACCATGCCACCTATAGTGTGTGTGAATATCCCTATGTGGAAATACTTTTGGTGGGATTGCATGTTAGCCCCTTGATAATATAAACATACAAACACAAGAATATGTTAAACCATGCCACCTATACTAGCATATGTTAAACATATTTGGATGTGATTTTTATTTGTTTTGAATTAAGAATTAGATAGTTGTTGTTGTTGCTGCTATTGCTTGTGCTGATGGTGCTGTTGTTGTTGTTGTTGTTGTTATATTGGTTAAATAATAGTAATTTATATAAACTGTCAATCATAAGGGCAGATTTATATTTATGGTTAATTGGAAGTTGATTTCTATGCTACTTGTATATTTTATTTGTGGACTCTTTCGTGATCATGCTATTAGATTATATAATCACAAGGCTTCTAGTTAAGTTTCATTTGATTGAAATCGAACCATAATTATGATTAACACATACAACAACACGTCTGTAACACATGCAACAACATGTCTATGACGTACGCTAACCGGTTTTCATATGTTAGCATATGCAACAACACGTCTACAACGTACGCTAAACATTTTTTCGAATATGTAAATTGCGGAATTTGATTTTCTTCGTAGATGAAGAGTTTTTTTTATGTAAAAGACGAAGCTGATTATGACGAATGAAGATACCCATTATGTGGTATGTTAAAGAGTAAGCTGATCATTTTTAAAATAATTGTTTTTTTTTGTATGGAACGTTTTGATAAGTTTTATTGTCATTTAATACGTTTTATCATTTTTTAGTGTTGATTTGTAATACTTACCATATCAATTTTTTTTACGTATGCAATAATATCATATCAATTCTTTTTACCTTATCAATTGTTATTACATTTAATGTTTATTTGTTTTGGCGTTTATAAGTTATTGCATTTTTATGTGTGCTTTTATTTTGTTTTACGTATGCAACAAATATTGGGGTGTAGAAAGGTAAGAGACAGAGTTACGTATGCTACAATACTGGTACTAATATAATAAAAATGAAAAAAAAATCTGGTTTAATAAAACAAAATTAATAAATTAGTAATTTTAAATTAATATGAAAGAAAAGTAGGAGAGAGAATGTGAGGAGAGAGAAAGAGATGTGATTGATGGAGAGAGAAGGAGGTGGTCTTGTACCCTTCTTACACCCTCTCTCTTACTTTATGTCACACCCTCAAATTCCACATATGGGGTTTTACCGCGAGGCGCATGACATAGCAGGATCCAAGTCAACGGTCACAATAAACGACAACTATATGACATGAAAATAACGTAATTAAAACCAACCACACAGTTAAAAGTTCATAAGTCAAGACCACAGCGGAAGCAAAATAAGTTTTACAAACCAAATCCAAAATTAAGCAGTTTAAACTGAAATAGAGTTCAAAACATGCAACATGAAGTGGGATGTGACGCAGTGAGACCCCAGTGCGCCTAGACTTCCTGCTACCTTAGCGACCTGAAAAAACATGCAATGTTAGTCAACACATCAAGTGTTGGTGAGTCACAGAGATAAGTTTGTAAAAGTTTGTAACGTTTGTAAACCAGACCACACAATCCTTACATCTATACCTTATGCTAGCTAGACATCGTTACATGATACTATAGTGTCGTGAACCACTGCTGGACGTTAGAGTGCCTCAATACCCGTCATCGGTTCATCACCCGGTGCCATAAAGTTTGGTAGGACAAATATGCACCCGCCACCAACCGCCAGTCGACCCGAGTGGGGCTTGCCAGGCCCAATAGATCTATTCACACTTTCCCCACTATGTATCCACATATTAATGGTTCACTAAAGATTAAGAGGTCTTTACTGATGAATAAAAGTCACTAAGTATACATGTGATATAATGTAATATGTTGGTCTAAAAGTATGTAAGTTCGTACCGCATGTTTCTCCCCCAAAAGTATGAAAACAGTAAAGAATGGGGCTGTGACGCTCACCTTAGGTTGCGTCTTCAAAATAAAAGAATAAATGACACGCCTTGATAGTCCCAAATACCGGAGATCTATAATAAAAGTTTGTATAAGTGTTTTGACTAATAACCTTAAGGTTATCTAGTCCCCGATTGTCCAGATCGTGACTAAGTATGTTCAAAATTAACGTGTTTGACTGTTAAACCGATACACCAGACTGACCGGACATCCCGTTGGTGACCCATTACATAAACTAATCAAGTACACATACATTACCCATAAGGTTCAAGCATAAAACACTTAGTTTGCATGAAGTTGTAAGGTCGAATCAGCATGGTTTGGAAGTTGGTTCGACCCAAATGGGTCTTGGTTCGACCTTTATGAAGTTCATTCGACCTATACACAATTTTATTCAACCTAACACATGTTCATTCGACCCTAACACATGTTAATTCGACCATAAAACGTGTTAATTCGACCAAAATCATGTTCGTTCGACCATTTGGAAGTTCATTCGACCATGAACCTTGTTGGTTCGACCCTCCAGGAACCCTATTCGACCCCACGATAGTCGAATGGGTTTCTGGTTCGACCCTAGGCTGCAAAATCTTCATAAAACGCATAAAACGCATAAAATCGCATCTAAACAGTCCGGAAACATCACTAAACATCACCAATCATAGCAGTCAAACATTATTAACCTATCCCCACAAAACCCTACTAATTTTACTCCAAAATCAGTCCGTTTTATACCTTACCCAAAATGGCAAATTATGGAAATGTCACATCAATGCATGTAAACTTTACCCAAAATGGAAACTTATCGAAATCACTTAACAATTAGTTCAATATGCTCAGATTATTGTGTATATGAAAACCCCTAATCATTTCATTAACATTAACATCATTAATCAAACTCTAGATCTAACAAAAATCCCCAAAATGGGCAAAACATCATCATCCAACAATTTGTAACCTAAGATAATCAAAACCCATCATCAATAACAGCCCTAGATCATTGTTATAACATCTATACAACATTCAATCATCAAACAACACATAACACATAACACAACATTAAACACCATTAACACATGTTATTTTGTATAAAAACTCATTATAATTGATAGGGTTTTGTTTAGAAAGATGTTAGAAAGGTTTTTATTCATGAAAACCATCTCAGAACAGATTTGGACCTTTGGGGTTTAATAAAAACAAATAAAAATGCTTAAAAAGGATTTTAGATCAAGAACACACCTTAGATCTTCTCTTGTTTTTGATATAGAGGATGTTTGTAGGTTAGATTATGAAAAACAAGGTCAAAAACTCCTTCCCGTGTGTTTAAATTGAGATAGAGCACTTCGAGGCGTTTAGGGTTTGTGATATGATGAAAAATTGCAAAGTATGGTATTAATACTACCTGTTCATTCGACCCTTGCAGGGGTCGAATGGGTTTCTATTTAGGTCGAATGAAGTGTTACCAAGATTCATTAACTTGGTTCGACCCCCCTTAAGGTAGAACCAGTTTCTGTCTTTTCCATATTTCCCTGTTTTGTCGTTTAAACGCGTTTTAACACATCCTAACACATGAACATGCAATCCTAACATATGTTAAGCATATATAATCATGTATAATCATATAAACACCGTTAAAACATGTGTTTGTACATTGTATAACATATATGGATCAATCTATGTATAACACTTAACTCAATTCATGTAATTCACCAACAACGGGACTCAAGACTTGTGTGTACATAAAATAACCCCAATGATCCTCCAAATCATTAAACCCTGGACAATATGTAATATAACCCGACTGAACTGACCCAGTTAAGTACGTTAATAAATGTTTTTCTCTAAGGTAGACTTATATATTTGTAAAATGTTAAGTTGAATATGCCGGGTGTCACACTTTATCACATTACTTTAATAGGGTTTGCAAGGTTTTAACAGTGTTATAAGGTTTTCCATATAACCATCCCCTATATATATAGGATTAGGTTCAAATGAAAACAAGGTTGAGTTGGAAGAACCGTGGGAACTCCGACGTAAAATGTGAATTTAAAAAAAAAATTACACATTGACGTAAAAATGGGTAACTCCGCCGTAAAAAAAATTACGATGGTTTTACACTGGTGTAAAAAAACCAGCACACCAATGTCGACTTTTAAATTTCTATTCAATATTTTATTTTATTATACTTTAATTTACAACCACACATTCTTTTTTGAATAAATTAAGTGTGTGGTTATAAAGTAAGTTTCTGTTGTTCTTCCAACTCAACCATGTTCTCATTTTACTCTTTCCATATATATAAATATAGGGGAGGATTATCTTGAGAACGATAAATATCGTGAGAACAAGTAAAAAAATCAATCAAAATTATTTTTTTTAATACAAACCTCATTATAATCAAAATACAATATTAATAAATGAATTTTCTTTCTAAATAATTCATCTTTTCTTGCAAAAACACTTTCAAATTAACTTTTTACACATGTGTAAATGAAAAAGTTTACACATGTATAAATAGTGAATTTAAACATGTGTGAAAACAATTTATTTCCGTATACGTTTGAATTTTTACACGTAAATTGTATTTTTGAGATTGTATTTTAGTAATAAAGATAAATGTAAAAAGAAATTTTGAATTTGAATGGTTTTAGATGACGTTCTCGCAGTTCGCACAAAATATATGTGTTCTCAAATTAACTTTCCCATATATATATATATATATATATATATATATACATGGTAGGGATCCTAAGAGAACCAACCCGTATTTGAGAACTGAGAGAACCATTCTGGGCCACACATTTCTTATAAGGGCAATTTTTTTTCTTTTTTTCTTTTTTGCTTTAATCGCAGGTTTTTATGCAAAGAAATTTTTTTTATTTTTTTTCATTTTTTTCATTTATACATATGTGTATATTACATTTTCAGCTATACATATGTGTATATTTCAGTTATACGTATGTGTATATTGAAAAAAAATACAAAAAATAAAAATAAAAAAAAATTCCTGCATATAAAGCAACGATTAAAGCAAAAAAAATTGCCTTAGAGAAATTTGTGATCCAGAATGGTTCTCTTAGTTCTCATTTGAACCAGATCCTATATATCTACTAGTTTAGTAGTATATATAAATGAAACCAAAGTTGGGACACATGTCATCATATGGGAGCATAATGAGACACATGGCATATGCTCAGGCCATCTAATTAAGTTTTTCCCGCTCATTTTACCTGGTCAATTAAATGGGTAAATGAATACTCCATATACTATTAAATTATTTTCTCTCTCTCATGTGCATAGCACATGCACTTTCCCTCATGATTTTTAAACGTTAATAACTTTTTTAAATGACATTTTTTTGAAAAAAAAAAATAAACCAAATTAACGAGCATTTTATTATCTTTCCAACGAGTACCATAGTGCTATACAAAAAAATGAAAAAAACGAGCGTTTTATTATTTTTTCCAAATCAAGAAGTAAAGCATCTGTTGCAAGCAAAGTCTGTTTACTAAGGTCTGTTCCAGAGCAGTGGGTCTGTTAAGGAGATTTGTCTGAAACAGTTGTTGCTTCAAACAGATGATGCTTCAACAGATTGATTGCAATAGCTATTTGAAGCAAGCTGTTGAAGCAACATCTGCTTGAATCAACAACTGTTTGAAGCAACAACTGTTTCAGACAGATCTCTTTAACAGACCCGCTACTATGAAACAGACCTTAGTAAACAGACTTTGATTGCTATAGATGCTTGACTTCTTGATTTGGTCTTTAGTAAACAGACCTTAAAAAATGATATAGTCTTCCCGTGCATCGCACGGGATTTCACCTAGTGTGTGTGTGTGTATATATATATATATATATATATATATATATATATATATGGGAAGGTTCAATTGAGAACTCATAGTTAGGGAGAGAACTCGAGAACTCTATATTACACATATGTAATATATCATATGTTGTACATTACACTTGTGTAATATATTACTATTGCATATGTTGCACATGTGTAATATATATTACACATGTGTAATACACTCAATATGTCATATATATTGCACATATGTAATATATCATATGTTACACATGTGTAATATATATTACACATGTGCAATATATCATATATTGCACATGTGTAATATATGATATATTACACATGTGTAATATATATTACACATGTGTAACATATGATATATTACACATGTGCAATATATATTACACATGTGTAACATATGATATATTACACATGTGCAATATATATTACACATATGCAATATATGATATATTGCACATATGTAATATAAAGTTCTCGAGTTCTCTCAATAAAATGAGTTTTCTATTGAACCATCCCCTATATATATATATATATATATATATATATATATATATATATATATATATATATATATAACAATGAATATGTGGATGTAAATTAAACCATAATAAAATATTAAATAAAATATTAATGTAGTTACATAGGGGTAACATTTCTTTACACCGGTGTAAAAACGTTGTAAATAATTTTATTTTTTTCATTTTTTACGCCAGGGTTTAGGCGTTTTTACAACAGTGTTCAAAAAAAATTTTAATTCACATTTTATGTCGAGTTCTCACGAGTTCTCGCAACTCAAAGGAGTTCTCATATGATCTCAATCCTATATATAGATGATCTTAATTATCAAATTCGTTTTGTTTTCTTTTTTCCATAAAGACATGGACATTCTTCTCTAGATTAACCACTCATTCATGGAATAGTCTCTAAGTGATTAACCCCTAGTCACAAATCTGATAAACGTGAAATCTCTTGATGATAATCCATCGTCCTATTCACGATGAAAACAATGTGATGTCTTACACTTGACTAGCCTGTTGTTCCATTCTGACTTTTACCTTTCCCTCTTAGTTATATGCATGCCCGGTGAGGAGGGTGGGCAAGGATGGTGATGGCCCCAGGCCCAACACCCCCGAGACGACACTGGTTGTATGGTTTATTACACTCGTTAACTTATTATTTTTATTGTTACATTTCGACTTGGTAATATAAAATACACGAAAAAATATATTTAGTTTTTTTTTTTTTTAGTTACAGTGACCAAGACACAACAACTCCAAAGAAAAGTGAATCAAAAGGTTTGATTCAACTAATAATTTAAGACGTCGTTCAAACATAATTCAAGAGTTTGATTAATTATGCTCACTGGTACTGGAGTGGCGCTGCCTTTTTTTACTAAGTTTGCACGTGACTTGGAAGTTGATTACAAACTTTTTGTCGATGTGCACATTTTCTAAAAGGATTTTATTTTGATGTAACATTTGAAACTACATTTTCATACACTTGGTTAATTTAGTAACAATGACCAAAATTCATTAAGGCATAAGTTGAAGAAATTTCATGCTGATAAGTCTAGTCAAGGAATGGTTTTTTAAAACATTTTATCTACAACTTATAGCCATATTTTTTCCACAAAGAACTCTGTATTCAAAGTAATTAAGCGATATTTAATCTATCTATATATATAAAAGAATTGAATGTTGCTGACGTGGCGTGCAATGGTGGCTTCAACCTCTCCATGAAACTGCCACGTGGCATCATATTTGGAAGATTTTAGTGTTTTTGAATTATTTTGATTTTTTAATAAAAAAAAAAGAAAAGCAGGAATTAGCTTCATATCAAACCTACTTGTCATCGCATAGAATTCTCATCTTCTCATCTAAACCCTAATAAAAAAAAAATTCGGTTTTTTTGTTTTATCCCTGCACATATAATCCAATCATCACCGAAGAAAGGTTTTTGTTAGCGTGTAAAAACCCCTGACGACCAATCGTTTGGAGTTCCAAGCTTCCCTTGTATCTTTTTCTTTTCCATTCAAGAGAAACATAGGGAACTTAGGGTTCAATTGGGTTATTGCCATCAATTCTAAACAGAGCATTCAAACTATAGATCTTTTTCCACAAGGTAATTTATATCCTTTTTGTTCGAATCTTCATTTGCTTTTTATGGGTTTTTATCTGTATGCATAGGTTATCTGTTGTTTACATAATGTGGGAATATTAAATTGATAGGGATTTTGATTGGAAGATAGTTTGTTGATGAATTTTGAGGGTTTGGTTGATTGGTATATATTAAATGGAATGTGAGGGTGAAGAGTTTGGATTAAAATCATTCATCCTTTGCAATAGCAAAGTTGACCCACGATGTTTGTGAGACTGAAGTCCATGAAGAAGATGGACCCCACCTGCCCAATTTCCACCTTTCATTAATGGTACACGATTATTTTGTAAAAATTAATGTTGTGTTCATTTATAATGAAAAATATGAACACTGTTTTCATACATCTCCATGTTTTTTAAGAACCAATATTAAGTTAGATGTTTTAAGTTTAGGTATACGATGATTATTAAATAGACAGATACAGATTTCTAATACATATGGACAAGAAGGTTCAGGTGTTTGATGATGTTCAAGAATTTCAATGATGTATAGCATTTGTTTTGTTTGAAGAATATATTTAAGATGGTTATGTATGGGGTTAGACAATATGTATTGGTGATGATAATATTTCTTTTGGATGCAAAAAAACTATGCTCTATAGGCTTGAATGCAGGTTTTTTTGTTTTGGTTTCTACTTAATTTATCAAAAAAATTCATGGTTTTTGCATATCTCTTTCTGTACATATTTGTATTCTGTGGTCTGTTTATGCATTGGCTTTGGTATATGCACAAATTGATTCCCTAAAGATTCACTATCTTCATTTAGCTCATTTACAATTGAGTGAGTGTGAATTAAATGTTTGCTATTCATGTTCATAAGGCATTGATCCTATGTATTTTTTTTTTTATCATAACTATTTTCATGTTAGTATATTGCTCATGCTCAAAATAATTGAAACTGCACATGTATGATTAATAAGTTTTCATCTACTAATCACTATGCTTATAAGTTTTTTTCTTCATTTGGGTTGCTATTAACAGGTGGCGGTCAAAGTTTAAATCACTGGTGCACTTTTCGCTAAACATGGCTATAAATGGACTAAAGCGGTATGATATTTTCAATTCTAGAAATTGTTGATAGGTTTGTTCACTTTCTTACATCATATGCTTTTATTTTTTCATTCCAGGGTCAAACCAACATAAATGACATTGAACCAAGTCTTCTTTGTTCAGCTAGGGAGGGAGGGAGGGACGCCACCCGTGGAGCATCTGGGTACCCCTCCACCGCACCAATCGCAGCTCGCCACATGGACTACCCGCACACCACCACCCATGAAGCCCTCTCACTGGCGGAACCATCTGTGAAGCATCTGGGTACTCCTCTCTCCTCCGCACACATGAGGTAGAACACGAGAATGGTACTAGGGAGTAGGGACTTCCCAGAACCAACTACTCGGGTCACCGACGACGGTGAACCTGTGGGGTAGTGGGGTACCTGTGTCATTTTCTGGTTGCGCCCCGCCTAACCTAAGTGTCAGGTAAACTCAGTTGGATAGTCAAAATATTGGAATGCGGCATAATATAGAACAAATGCTAAAAATACCTATGCTTATTAATTAATAATCGTAATGAACTTGCTTTGAATAGGTAGTATTTAGAACATCTAGAATTTAGTAGCCGGATAAATAAATAAATGCTTTTCAAAAAAGTAAGTTTAGAAAATGTAAATATATATATAAATAAAAAGGCTTTTTAATCTTATCCGTCAAGTCGTCCACACGACCATATCTTTTAACGACACCACTGAATCTTAAATGTTAATCCTGACTGTCGAGTTTCAAAGGCATGTGTTTAAGTGGCAAATAGTTTAGTGAAATACAGTTGTATTTTGTATTTATTGTTATTAAATATGAAAATATGCCGATACATAATCTATATCTATATATGTAAAAATATGTAATCGTTGATGTACATGTGTGAAAATAGAAAGATGTTAAGGAAAATGAGTATATCCTCATTTTTGTATTAAGGTTATTATTTTTCAGTTTTGTGCACAATGAAAAGGCAATTTTGATTGGTATCAATAACTTGCTTCATAGTTATGGCTGCACTTTGGAAGATTTAGACCCACAGGAACGACAATATTTAGGGGATGGAGCACACCAACTATTAAGATTGTGGAGGACATTAGGAGTAAGTGTTCTTATTTATGGTTGAAATACATGATGGATGTGTTAAACCGAAATGGGTGATCTTCAAATTTAGGATGCTTTATTTTTTTCCACATTTACATATGCAATGGGTGCTTTTTGGTCTAAAATAAATGCATATTTATTCCCAAAAGATCACATTTTATTACTTTTCAATTTGATTGTTTTAGGATCGCTGAACACTTCACACATACATAAAGAAAGATCGCTCATGTTTAGGCATTTTTCTTGGTCAAGTGAATAAAACGGACCTGGTGGCAATCTGTTGGATGTTGGAAATTCGCCAGTTTACGAAAGAAATCCATAGGACAACATGTTGAACTTTATAACCGAAGCATGTGCATCGGGAAATTTGAGGTATTATAGGAAGAAACATAAATGTGTCGGTGTAAGTATCCACAAATTGTTTTCTTGTGGTTTGTAATATTTTTTTGCGTAAAAATCGGAAAAAAAACCTTATCTTAGCTGCATTGTTTGTTGTTTAGTGGATAAGGAGTATTATCAGTTATGTAACCTTATGTGATATGTTTGGCAAATTTATGGTTTTTTATTCTTTCAGTAATCTGTTGGATGTTGGAAATTCACCAGTTTACGGAAGAAATCCATAGGATGCAAATAAGTACTGATCCATCTGATCAAGACAGAGAGATGAGGCTAATCTAGGTAACCAAGAATCTTCCTCTATACATTTAGGCAAATATTTGGTAGCATTTGCTTTGCGGTTGAGATTCCTTATCGTTAATTTAGGGACGGTAAAAAAACTTGAAACTTGGATCATTTGGGGCGGTTCCAGTAGGCGAACAGGATGGGGTTATTTTAAAAAAAATTGTTGGTTTGGGATGGGTATCGCGTAGGTGATATCTTCCTGACTAGCCAAACCTGTTTAGGTGCATCGAAATTGAATATATAGTATTATAAATCTTAAAATAAAATAAATAGTGTTGGAAGTTTTAGAAACCTGGAATTCTTAAAATTATGGAATTGTTAGAAGTGTAATTGAGTGTTTGATATTTAAATTCTGTTTTTTATGCGAGTTTAAGATTAAGTTTTGGGTAAAGGGCATCCCAATTGGTCACTTTTGTCATGGTTTTATGGGATAAATTTTTCCTTGCAGGTCCATCGTCCCCTAAGAACGTGTATAACGAGTTTAGAGTCCCTGACGAGTTGTTATCTCTCGACTTCAGAGACGGTTATTCCTTAGAACAAATACTTTGGAAGATTGAAGCTTCACAGTCACAGGGCTCTAAAATGAAGGACAGACTTTACACATTGAGGACCGAAAATGCTGGAAGGATCTAATCCACCGAGGACTTGATTTTACAAGAATCTAATAATATAGTTTCTTGGTCTCAAGAGGTTGGTTTTGGTTAATTGATTGAAGTTTTTTTTTATGTGTACTGTAATCTGTATTGTGGATTATGATTAATTTGTTTGATATGCGTTGTTTGTGTATCAGGAAGATGATATATTGAGGGAACAAATCCGTATCCATTAATGTTGGCAGATTGGGTGTATGAAAACTGTGGATCTGTTCCATTTTCAAGTTTGGAGCATCCTAAGTTTAATGCTTTCTTGAACAAACTTAGGCTGCCATCGATCGGCCGAATGGATTTAGCCGGGGAGCGGCTGGATTCGGGGTATAAACAGGCGAGGATACGTGATGCGATGTTTTTTCAGATCGCGTCGGACGGGTGGAAGTCGAATAGGGGGTTTGAGAGTTTCGATAGTTTCGACAGTTTGGTGAATTTATCAGTGAATTTGCCGAATGGGAAGGGGTTAGTAGACGGGCGGTGTTTACAAACAGGTATGTGTTTTTGGGTAATGCTAAGGATGTTGATGGAGACAATTAGGGAGATATGTGGGAGTGATATGCAGCAGTGAGTTGGGATTATTTCTGATAGGTTTAAGTCAAGTGCTTTAAGGAATCTTGAGAACCAATATTGTTGGATATCTAACATGTCAGTGTAAAGGGGTTTATGGTTTGATTAAAGATTTTAGTAAAGAACTTCCATTGTTAAGTAATGTGAGTGATAATTGTTTTAAAGTTGCAAACTTTATAAACAATAAGTCTCATGTGAAGAAGTTTCCCACTACAATGGTCTTATATTATATTAATCAATATAAAAAAACACACTCGTGAAAAAACGACGTCGATACTACCATGAATGTAGGCCAGGGCTCTGAAAATCTGCAAGCACATTCAAACCAAATCGATTAAGAAAGGAGGAACTCCAACAATGTATCATCCACTAATTTTCAAATCAATTAGAACTTCCGCTTTGTATTCTTCGAGACACATTCCACATTTTTGACATTAAATATTATTAAATTTCAACCCCGGGACGCTCCCGGGTAGTAAGCTAGTAAATAAATAGAACAAATACTGATAATACGTGTCAATTATAATTTCTTTCTTTGACAATGTGTTAAATAATATTTTATAAATATATGCCTCACATTTCTTAAAACCAAATTTCAATGCAACAATAGAAAGATGACACACATATTATATAAAATATAATCGTCAACACCCAAAGGAACCAAATCATCTGCATCTATGCAATCGTCAAGATGATCCACATGTTATATAAAATATAATCACAAAATATGTTTTAAACTAATTTAAATTCTAAAAACATAAATTAGTTTGTCAACAATATCAAACATTCTATAAAGACTGTTTTATAAAAGAAACATTGCATATAGACTTCCTTAGGAGGATCATATTTAAAATTAAGCTAGTCAAAGCATTTAAAGCAAGTAGGATTAAACAAATGTGGTAATGCTCAACCAAAGAAGTAAAAAAGACTTAAGGGCCATATGGTCCTGGGTTCGAATCTCACAAAGGGGGTTTTCTCATAATTATGAGTTTCCTCCTGAATTGGTGACTTGGTGGTGAAATATGATCGCGTGGCAACACTGGTGGCACGATGATACTCCAGTGTTCCGTGAGTGATTCCAATTTGTTGGCCGTTCAAAAAAAAAAGACAAAGCTAATGTAAGGAAAGATGCTTAACATATCAAATTTTTATCTCTCTTTTCGCTATGCTAAAAGCTTAATAAGAAAGCTAAAATCGTTTTTGGACTATCAACAACGGATTTTTCTTAGAGCGGTAGATTGTTGGATAAAAGCGCTCAAAATTGATAACGAAAACTTACTTAAATACTATGGTTGACATTTACAACTTAAGGATATTGGTTAGTAGTGAAGATGGGGTTTTGTTGATGGTAGTACTAAGGTCATGTGTAGTGGAGGGGGGTTATAGGGCGTTATGGGGATTAAAATATTAAAAAGTAATAAAAGTGAGGTTATGGAAAAAGAGGGTGTAGTGGGTGAGGGGGGTTATGGAGATTAAAATATTATTATTTGATTGTATGTGTTATTATTTGATTGGGTGTAAAAGAAAGGGGTATAAAACTGATTAAAAAATAATAATATAAAATTAATTTCGAAACAATAACGCCC
Source organism: Ambrosia artemisiifolia (assembly GCA_032199755.1). Taxonomy (NCBI): domain Eukaryota; kingdom Viridiplantae; phylum Streptophyta; class Magnoliopsida; order Asterales; family Asteraceae; genus Ambrosia; species Ambrosia artemisiifolia. The sequence continues at coordinate 63,426,117 of CM063519.1, forward strand.
GCTATGTACAAAACGGCGTTGCCCCAAAACGCCCCATAGCGCCCCAGGGGGCGGTGTTCGGGGCGCTATGGGTAATAAAATATTCATAACGCCCTTTTAAAACTAACCACTACACACAGACTAAAGTGGAGTTGCTATATATTGAACATCAAGTTTAGACTACTTGATGTTTACATTGAAGTTTGAGAACTATTAGGGAAAGAAACAACTAAAAAAAAGTTAGAATGCTCGTGATTAATATTGATCAAGGTTAGCGAAGATCGAACTATTCAGCTAAACAAACTTTGTATTAAGCAAGGTTTCAAATCATGCGTAACTAGTCCTCACGGAGTTTGTATTGTAGTGGAGATTTTTACTGATGTGGACTTAAACAACTGCGCTAATGGAAAATCTTGTGACACCATGTGTAGTGGGGGGTTTCACATGGGGCTTGAAATGGTTTGAAATTAACAAGAGGTGAAGTGATATGGTGTGATGTGGTGTGGTGTGAGTGTGTGTATAAAAACATTAAATTTGAATTAAAAAATTATATAAAAAAAGAGGGAGTGGATGTTGAAGGTGAAGGGAAGGATTTTATTGGTTGAAAAGTGTCACACCCTCAAATTTCCACAAGCGGAGTTCTACCGCGAGGCGTGCGACACATCAAGATCCAAGTCAACAGTCACAATAAACGACGTCTAAATGTAAAAACATACGTAAATAAAATCATGCATAAGATTTAAAAACCATCATTTGAAAGCGCGGAAGCGTTTAAGTTTACAAAAGTAAAAAATAATTGGAAACATAAGTTTAAGAGTTTAACATCCCGAAGAAAACATGCATAGTGATCCTAGACGCGAGTACGACTCCAGTGCGACTCCGTGCGCCTAGATGACAGCTGCTACCTTAGCGACCTGAGAAAACATGCTAAAAACGTCAGTACAAAATACGGGTTAGTTCACAGGTATTTAAGGAAAATGTTTCACGAGTTTGAACTTTGATAAACTTTTATCAATGCTGAAGCTAGGATACCCGAATACCTGAGTTCACAATGTATGAGTACATGGATACACGACTACACGGATGCACGAATACACAAATACACGGATACACAATTTCACGAATGCACGGATGCACGGATACACTATTTCACGAATACACGAATACACGACTACACCATTTCACGAATACACGTTTGCAAGAATACACTAAACTGCCGTCATCCCCGTTTCCCCGTTATGCGTCACCGAATGTTCACAGTTTTATCCAAACTTAAAAGAGTTGTTTAATAAGTCGAACACTTTTGTATAAGCAAATCAGGTTTGTGTGTAAGTTTTTAAGAACACAAGTGTGTAGCATGTTTCTCCCCCGAAAACCAAAACAGATAAAAGTGGGGCCGTGAACTTACCTTAGGTTGCGTCTTCTGTTAAATGAGTAAACCGTTTATATGATATGATAGCCCCAACTAGTGGCGACCTATCATAAGATATGTGTTAAGTTAGACTAATAACCTGCAGGGTTCATTAGTCCCTAAGTCCAGTCCATGACCATGATGTGTTCGAAAAACGTGTTTGACCGACAACCAGTCTACGTAAGACAAGACTCGACATCCCATTGGTGACCCGACATTCCACGTGTTCATCTTATACTCAAACATACACAAATCATGCAACTTAGTACTTAACATGTGTTAAAGTTCAGCGAGTCTAACACATAGGTCAAATAACGCACAAATAAGTCCAAACACGTGTTACTATGTTACTAGGCATGTCACGGGGTTCCTAGCATGTTCCTAGGCGTCAAATCGGGTTTCGGAATGTCAAAATACACTTATAACAGCAGTACACGCGATTAGGAACTTAGCATGCAATTAGGAAAAGTCAACATGTGATTGGGGATGGTCAACAGGCGATTGTGAGGCTAATCGCCTACCTTAGCATGCATTTAAGGGGCTAATCGCATGCTAAGAGGGCTAATCGCCTGCCTTAGCATGCGATTGTGAAAGCTAATCGCCTGCTAAGGAGGCTAATCGCCTGCAGCTGCTGCGCGACGCAATTTCGCGCGTTTAACCCTCCAAATCAGATCCGAAACATGTGTAAACACCCAAAATCAATCCTAACACATTAACAAACATATTTCAAGCAAAACCCCTAAGTTTTCATCATTCTAACAGTCCCGAATGCGAGCGTTTTCTCAAAATAGTAACTTAACATGTAAACATCACATCAATATGCAAGAACTTGCCCTAAATAGCAAATATCCAGATTTCATCACATAACCACGTTGTCCGATAGTATCCTATTGCTCTAGCATCATCCTAAAGCAAACCCTAACATCATACAATCAACAACACACCTCATAGCATCCTTAATCATTCAAAATCCTTCAAATGGGTCAAAACATCAAACATCAACAATACACAACCAAAACCATCCAAACTCCTAGAACATCATCATACTAACTTGTAACAGCCATAAACACCTTAATAACACAAAAACAACCACGTTTCAATCTTAAAAATCCTACCTTTAAACACAAATAACACATATAACACACATAAAGGTTTGGGTTTGTTTAAAAACGGTTTTAAATGGATTTTCAAAGACAAAAACATTTATAAGTCAGGTCTGGACTTTTAGGGAACAAAATATAATCATTTAAAGGTTTGGGTTTGAAGAACACACCTTGGATTTGAGAGGAAATGATGAAATAAGCTTGGAAATGGTGGTTTTGATGTAAAAACGAGTTCCAGAGGGTGTTTGTGTGTTGGTATGGGTTATGGGACGGCTAGGGTTGCACAAATGGTGTTTTGGAGGCCAAGGGTGGTATTTATAGGCGTTTCTAGTCGTTTAAGACACGTCAGGCGATTCTGCAGCCTTATCAGGCGATTAGGGCTGCTAATCGCCTTCCCTTTCATGCGATTAGCCCCAATCGCCCCTTAACACTGCCTAATCGCCCCTTAAGTCATGTGATTAGGCCTAATCGCCTGATACTACATGCGATTAGGGCTAATCACCCCTATCAGCATGCAATTAGGGCTAATCACCCCCTATCAGCATGCAATTAGGGCTAATCACCCCCTAAGTCATGCAATTAGGGCTAATCACCCCCTAATATCATGCAATTACGCGTAATCACCTATAATGTCATGCAATTACGCGTAATCACCTTTTTAACGTATGTAAACATGTATACACATACCGATAAGTCACATAATGATTATAAACACATAATACATGAAAATAAACACGTTCACACTCGTTCACCAATTCTCGGGACTCGAGACTTGCGTGTGTTAAAACCTCAATGATGTACGACTCGACTCGACTGACCCTGTCATGTGTAATGTATGCGCGACTCGCTAAGGTAGACTTAGTAAGTTTTCAAAAAGTTAGTTACCGGAGTTTGCCGGGTGTCACAAAAAGTGCCCCTTCCCCCGTGAAATTTTTCACGCCACAACCATCTCAAAAATTTAGTGCCCCGTTAACAAAGAGGCTGCGGTGTTAAGGTTCCAAATCCGGCGCGAAATGCCCCATTCACGTCCATTTGGGCTACCACTACGACTAGTCTAATTAGGTCACTAAATATATTTTAGCTAAATTTTTTGAAGGGTTTGACAAAGTGATTAAGACTTTTGATCATTTTTTTGAGTAAAGTATACGGATCCCTTAAGTATGATAAATTACACAAATAGTTAAAACCATTACCATCTGTAACATCTTTAGTCCAAACTTTTGCAATTTATAACATCTTTATTCCCTGAATATATGGAGTGAATATATGGAGACTAAGGATGTTACAAATCGCAAAAGTTTAGACTAAATTTATTACAAATTACAAAAATTTGAACTATCTACGTAACTTCTCATATTTGGAGACTATGTCTAAAAATTTGTAAAACCACAAGAAATATTAGTATACTTTACTCTTATGATTGTAATCATTCAACATATGAACTTTAAAGTATTTACTGTATTCTTGAATATTATTGTTGATTGTTGTAAGAGCCTAAAAAGAGACATATTAAACGGTTGAAAGTCGCTCTAACTCTATTTAGTGTGAAACCAAAATATCTTCACTATTTATTTATAGTGAAAACAAAATTACAGTAAACTAAGTTGTTATTTGAGAGTTTGTAATATTACATTAAAAAATTGAACAAGAAAAGCATTTGGGGGCCCATCAATATGATTTAAATGTTTTATTTCCAATTTTACATGATATGGGCTTATGTAGCAAAAGCCGACAAAAGAGACCTGTTTGTTACTTTTGGTCAAACATTTTAATTTGGGTTGAGGTTGGGTTAGGTTGTCTGGCCCACAAACTTTTCTCTATCATTTAATAAGATTTTTTTATGATTTTATTTATATGTGGTGATGTCTTTCGCATGATGCAGCGAAAAAACTTGTATATGTGAAAATAAGTTTACTTATGGCATTTCAGAATTAATTAGGCAAAATGTTCATTCTTTAACTAAAATCTAAGGTCGTAAAATAAAAAAATAAAAATTGAAAAAAAAAAATTTGACATTACCAAGTCCAATGACACACCAATGTTATTGTATTTTTTGTAGATGTATTATGAATGGAGTATAAACTAAGTTAATATACGGTCAGTATCCCCATTATTGAGGGGTTGGATAATGGTTATACCATTTTTTAAAGGTATGTTCAGTTAATTATAACCAATGCATATATAGTCGTTATCCTCGTTGTGGGGTTGGAGTATTGTAATTATTATACTTTTATACACTACTATTTTTTTCCTAGTAAAAAATATCTACAATAAATGTCATTCGTTTTTCTTTCGTTTACTTCAAGTGATAATTTTTCAAAATGTCGGAAGTTGTTTTTTTGGTTTATAGTTATTTATTATTTTCCTCAATACATAATAGTTATTATGTTAGTTTAGCCCAGATTATTAAGGAAAATCATAGGTAGAAACACCCAAGTAAAATCAGAGACAGAGAAATAATATTGGGTCTAGGGGTGTATAAAACCCGGTTTTGGCCCAAACCGGACTGGTTTTCTTGTATTGGACTCAAACCAATTTGGCGCAAACCGATTCTTGTTGGAAAAACCAACCCACTCACACCGATTTGGATTGGGTTCAAAACCAATTTAACCCAAAAACGGTTTTCTTTATGTTGTTGAAATCCATGAACAGGTTCGGACTCAAGCCGGTTTATGAATATGGAATCCTGAACTGGGCTCAAGTCGTCAGGCTAGGTCAAGTCCCAACCCGATTTTCGTACACCTTTAATTAGGTCCAAGAATCTAATAAATAGTTTGAATTCATGTTCTATCTCTCAATTCTTAAAAAAATATAGAAAACCGAAAAGGCGGAGGTTCGAACGTTGGACTTTCCGCATAACTGAGTCGCGATTACCACTTGAGCGACTTAAGCATGAGGTGGCCGCAAACAATTGGTATATGAAATAATGTGGTAAATATGATTGAACAAAGTATAACGTGCTTGTAAGATACAAATGTTTGTTGTACTCTTTGAACAATTTGTACTATTGTTGAATCTTATAAATGAATGGAATTTTTCTTAATCTATTATCACAATTTAGTGTTATGACGTCTTTAAACAATCAATCACAAGTCGTGCCTTGATGTATTCGCTATTGGTTGGGGTGTGAGAAAGGCTTGATGTGTGTTGGAGTGTATTTAATTAATGGTATATTTTTTGTCGGTTTTTACTCTATTTCGAGTCTTTAATATATAAACACGATAAGATGCTATCACTCTTTACTCCACGTGAGGGCAAGTGCGCCCATCATTTTCATAATATAGTGAGGGTAAGATACTGAGATCGTTTAAGGGTATGTGAGCTTTTAATACTGAGTTATTATCTACTACGTCTAGTCAAGCCAAAAAGATAAGTTTTATGGGGTTGACATAGCAAAATAAAAATAAGTTTTGTAACCAATTTTTTAGCTAAGGGGTGTTTGGGCATTTTACTAAAATTCACTATGGATAAGAAGAGCTTACTTTGTTTTTAGGTAAGAAGTTATGTATGGTAATGTATGAATTAGTGAACTCCTCTTTAGGGTCGTTTCACACTCAAACATATTGGAGTAGAATTAGCAGAGAAACCTTCCGCCATGTCGGATTAAGTACAACTCGTTAATAGGATCAGCAAGGAAACTATTCGACCGCATGGGACTTTTCTGATTCAAGTAGAAAATAGTCATACCAGATTTATCTAACCCAACTTCTTAACAGAATCAGAAGGGAACCATTCAATACCAAGTTTTAGTATTAAAATATTAGTTTTAGTCCTTAATAAATCAAGTCATTTTGGTGTTTTGATCCTATCTCCATACCAAGGCAAGCGTTACCAAACCTGAAAGTCTAGAACCATAACCTTTAATCCTCTATTAAAGCAACTAACATGTTGGTCCTACATAGACATAGGCAACATGAATGTTTTGAACTACCAAAACACAAGGTTAATGGTAAGGTTTTAAGGATTTAGAAAACTCACTTTCAATATAGCATTTACTACTTAAAGTCATTCAACAAACAAATACCCCTTGTTAATTCATAGCTTAGTTTAGTAACTCTCATCAAAGGAGTTTTTTTTTTTAATAGTTCATCAAAGGAGTTGAATCCCCTGAACACCCACAAGAACTTTAGTCACTCAAGGAATTAAAGATAGAACAATATTATTTGAAGTTTCGATTTTTAAGACAATATTCTATGAAATGTTAAACAATGTTGTCTTTATAATATCTATGAATTCTATGAATTTGATGCTTGTGTGACTCTTGTGGTTGAAAACCTTTCGAAGTTGCATCCCGTGTTTCCGCCTAGGCGGGGTGTGACACCCTTAAAAAAATGTGTAATGGTTAACGCCCCTTAATGCATTTTCAATCATTACTTTTTATAATTTTTCTTTTCTTTGGGCATTATACTAGAAATGTCCCTCCTTCATGTTTCTATAATGACCAAGGGGACGGTGTTAGGGTTATTATCAAGCTCATTCATGCCCTTATAATGTCCATGACGCATGGTCTTAGAGTTCGGCACAAACTTAGAAGTTTTTTTTCAATATGTGTGTGTTTTTTTATTTAAAAATATGTATTCGAATCGAATTTAAAATCACAAATTCGTATCGATTTATTTAACTCAAATTCGAATTGAGTCAAATAGGAATTCTTGATAGTCGAATCGATTTCTTGATAATCAAATTCTGAACACCCTAAGACTCTTTTACAGATTTCGATTTTGCAAAAAAATAAAAATAAAATAAAGGTGATAACTCTGTACTTATATGTGATTTTGAAGAGTTTGTTTAAAACATTAAAGATGACAAAGATAGTCAAAATTGTAGTTCCATTTAAGCTCATCAAAGTTGTTTGCTTCACTCAAGTTGTAAGCTTCGCTGAGCAAATCTACTAGAGATAAAGATTTTCTCAGGTTGCAAAGTTCATACACTGTTGCTCCTAAGATGCATAATACCTTTGTTAATACATATATAGAGTAAAGATCGTGTACAAAGTGTTTTTTTGGTAAGAACTGTGAGAATCAAAGGAGATATTTTTTTTTATTTTTTTTCGAAATTTTTTTCCCATATTGTTAAACATGTATTATAGTATTGAAAACCAAAAAAAAAATTAAATTTTTTTTTTTTTGGTGTAGAGTAATTACGTGTAGAGTAATTACATAATTACTCTAGTGTAAACTAATGTATTTACTTTAATGACGTAATTACACTAAAAAAAATTTTACATTTTTTTTGTATTATTCATCTAGAAAGTATGTTTAAGCACATGGGAAAAAAAATTCTAAAAAAATAAATAATTTTTTTTTACCCCCTTTGATTCTCACAGTTCTTACAAAAAAAAACACTTTGTATTTGATCTTTACTATATATATATATACACATATATTGTATCGTAAATATTTGATCAACAATTGAAGAGATATGTACTTGTGCGTGCGCATGGTCCCACATCTCCACGAACGTCAACGGAAGCGCTGACCGAAGCTTCTAGAAGCCTGCACACGATTCCTAGTCCCTGTCAGCTGTGACCCGACAAGGAAAGGGACATGCAACCAATCAGAGGTCATTATTCCCTGCTCCACGATCATCTGCAGGTACGAGGTACAGAAAAGGACAGAAAGGACGATTGCAAGACACGTGGACCTATCACAGGAAGACAGCGCCTGAGCTCCAACGGTTGACAAACGTGTGAGACCCGCGCAGGACAGCTGTCATTCTCAATTCGACCAATCACATGATGGCCCAGAACCCTATAAATACCCCTTCTCCCTGCGGAGAAGGATTCATTCGGTCATACATATACTTACACTTAGAGAATTCTGTGATAGCTGAGAGATAGGTTATAGTCAAAACATTGTAACAATTTGTATTCGAGTATTTGTAATCGTCCAGTCATTATCAATACAGTAATCTCTTAACTGTGCTCATCTATATTAATTGTTATATTGATGTTTGTTCAAATATTTGTGAGTATTCATAATTATTCTAAGGTTCTTGCCGGCTTCTTTCTTTTTCATTCTTTTCTTCTTTTTCATTTTAAGGATCAAGTCACAAATATCTTGAATTGTTCCAAGTATTCAACATAAAACTAAGAACACTCCAGAACAACGAAAAAAAGATTATTTATTTTTAGTTATAAGAAGCGTTTAAAAAGGAAACCTAACAAAATCTTTACAAACCTTAAACGGTTCTTTAGATGCTAAATTCAAGGATAGTTCTTACACGTATTTATTATTTCACAATAACTTATAAAGAACTTCCCAATTGATATGACTATAAAAGAAACTAATCTAAAATTTTACTCCGTATTATGAATATTAAGTTATTGATAAACTACCCCAGTTCTAAGAAAATTCATTTATGGTTTATCAAATATTGATAATTTTAATTGAAAAATAATAAATACAAAAAATAAGAACAAAGATTGTACCGCATTGCAAAGAAATCAAAGGAAGATGTTCATCTAATATCAAATTAAACCTCAAATAAATTCACAAGTCTACTTAAAGTTACCCCTATTTTATTTCGTTTGTGGTAAATTGTCCCTATAATAGTGTCACTTTAAATCCCAAATTCTATGAAAAAAAAAATTATCTTGATGTCTTCCCTCAAGAGCTTCAAGACATGTTAGTACCTAAACAAACAAGCATAAGCCCATCTAGTCCCTCATAAATCTGCAAAATAAATTAATAAAAACATTGTGATTACATATTTTGTAAAAAACTATAAATGTCAATAGAAAAATATTTAAATTTGAAATAGTAACTAAAATGGAAAATATAGTTCTTGAAAAATTCTTTAAAAAAGAATTGGACAAACAAATTCATATATTCCTTTAATACATTTGAGAACTATATAAACTAATGAGGGGCTGAGAAATACAATACATTTTTTTGTTACAAATTTAGTGATTATATAAAAAACAATAGTGTTATCTCAAAGAAGAAAAAGGCAGATAAGCATGCAAGTATGCATGCCCAAATGTAGAAACACCATGTAAAAAGTGTCTCCTTTTCTTCTCTATTGGGTGGATTGTACCTTATGCAGAAAGACTAGTACAATTGTGCATAAGAAAGTTGTACCTTTTGCAGTAAAAGCTGTAGCTTATGTTATTTCTTTACCTAGTAGCTAGAAGTAACTGGAGTAGTTGCATATTGTTTGTCCACCACCTCAATTAGCTTATTGGCTATAGCACTTGCATAAACAGAGGACCCTTCACAAATCTGCACATGTCATACAAATCATAAACCTTTTCAGGCTTTACTACAATAATTATTTGAATATACACAAATGAGTTGTTTAGGGGAGCGGCAACACCCGTGAATCTCACGGGTATCCCACTACTCCCACAGCAACACCGTCGCAAGTGGTAGGGGTAATGGGGTACGAGTATGTTTCAGGAGTACATTTTCACGGATGGAGTGTGTGTGTGTGAGAGAGTTTTTGTCTCTTATGAGTTGGTTATTCAGTGTAGTGTTATATCCAAATTTGTATTTCAGTGTAATAAATCAGTGAAATAATGTGGCAGAGCAGTATTGGTGAAAAGCAGGGTAGTTCGGTGGAGTCCAGGGTAGCGCCCACCCCTCCTAATGTACAACTCAACAATGCACAACATATGCTAAAAAAAAGATGTACCTTGGTATTGAAAAGATAACTATAGAAATCACCAATGAGACCACCAGCAACATGATGAAGATCCAACTGAAGATCATCAAGAACTTTGGAAACAAGCAACAAACAGTTAATCCTCTTTTGCTGCACCAATTTGATTGTAACTTCATCATCAATGATTCGAACATCGATTTCAATGTTCTTGGATTTCCTCTGCAGCCATGAACTCCTCATGGTAGAAGTTGAGTTACCATTATAAGCCTGCTGATCATGAGCAGCATCACCACCACCACCACCACCAGCGCCATTGCTACGCGTGTAAATACTCTCTACATCTAAAGTCGAATGGTCTTCGGTTTTGTGTTTTTTCACCCTACCTCTGCTGCATCTCTTCCTGTCCACCAAAATCTTCAGCTCCTCCACAGTCCTCTTCAGTTCATTAATGTAGTCAATCCCATCTCCAACAATCGAGGCGCGATCAGTCTTTTGTTAATAATAATCACACAAAATCAAAAGTGTTAAAATGTGATCAAATTCATCAAAAGATTAAACGGTCTAATCCATTATTTTCATAACTAGACATGTCATTGAACTTGATATGTTGTCGTTTCACTGGTTGGACCGGTTTCAAAAACTGATCAGATGATAAATAATTTAAAAAATAAAACTTCTACATATATAATGATTTTAAAATAATATATAACAATACTTTATTTTCTAATAAATAAATCATTAAATGATATTTTGAAATAAAACAAAAAAAATAAAGAAAAAATAAAATCCGGTCCGACCACCTGGTTTGGTTCTTAGCCAATCGATAATCAGTCTTATCAAATAAAAGTGCTCCAAATACACACAACCAAATAAAAAATATGCCCAATTCCCATTCTAACCAACCAGTTCGATCCGGTTCTAAAAACATTCCTTTCAACCAAAACTCTCAATACCCACAAGTGACTTTAAAATGTATCAAAACAATCAATCCACATTAAAATGTCACATACCACATGACATAAATATTCATAACCACACCAAAACAACTTATTAACAAAACAAAATACTAAAACATAATATACCTTAGTGGGATTAGGAATCAAACTCTTTAATGCCTCATACTTCCCACCCATTTGTTGTCTCCTATGTTTCTCAGTAGCAAAATGTTTTGTATCTTTACCCTCTCTCCCTTTCCCTCCACCAAACTCCAAAACAGTCTCCCCTTCATGATAAAACTGATGCCCCCTCTCCATACCCGAACCCGATTCCCCGAAACCCGACAAATTAAACCCGGTTGGGAGCGAATTCAACAGCTCTCTAAAGAACGGAGGCTGTGTGTGTCCAGGCATGTTCATTGCCACAACCGGGTCATACAACACTTGACCCGGATTCTGATCAATCCGGGTCGGGTCAGAAAAACAGAGTGTTGAAGTTGATGAGCATTTGGGTAATTGGAACAGGTTTAGGAGATCAGGTGGTGTCATTTGAGTGGTGTTTCCCATTAGAATTTGATCATGGAGATTAATGTTAATATTATTATTGTTGTTGTTATTATGGTTCCAGGTGATTTGATCGATTCGGGTCGGGTCATGGTGCTCTGTTTCCATGTTGATCAGGTGTTGGGCTTCCATGGATGAGAAACTGGGAATTTGGGTAATTTGGTGATGATGGGTTGAAGAGTTTGGATCAAAGCAAGCAGTTGATTCAAACATGTCTGTGTTATCCAACATTTTGTTTGGAATTTGTTTAGAAAGAGGTTATGAGTAAAATCGTTGAATAAAATAAGGTTTTTTGGTGTTGTGATAAAAATTTGAAGATACCCAGAAAAAGAAATTAGCAAATGGCCATTGAAACAATGAGGAATTGCAGGTGTGTGTGTGAGAGAGAGAGAGAGGGTAGGTTGGGAGTAGAGGACTTGAAGTGAAGATAGAAAGTTACAAAGCCAATTGTTTATATAAATTGGGTAAATGGTAAGAAAATGTTCTTTTTTTTTTACCTTTTTAAAACAATATATGTATATGTGTTTGTTTTTAAATTATATGATATCTATAACTTATAATAAAAGAATTGAACTTTGATGATGTGGCATTAAATGGAGGCCTTAACCCCTTCTTGAATGTGCCTCGTGGCATCATGTAGGATTTTTTAATTTTTGAGTTTTTTTAAATAAATCTATATATATTATAGTTATTTTAGAAAAAGATAAGAACTTAAAAACAAAATTAAATTTTCTCTCTAATGTTTCCTCCCATAACTTTTAAACATTAATATCTTTTATATACAAGATTTTTTAAAGAAAAAAATTACACCAAATTAACGAGCGTTTTATTATCTTTCCAACGAGTACCATAGTGCTATATAAAAAACGGAGAAAAAAACAACTATTTTTGTGAGGTTTTGTTTTCAAATATATTTTACTCTACTAATAAATCACAAACGATAAACATAACTTCATAGGCAGAATTTTTTTTTATATTTGAATATGATAATTTATGGCAGAAATTTGTTTAAAATAAATAATAATAATATTATTATTATTATTCATTAATCATGTATTGGCAAATCATTAATTATGTTGTCATATTAGATATTTTATTATGTTATATTAGATATTTCAACCCCGAGACACTCCCGGGATAAAAGCTAGTTATATTATATATTTGTTGTGTAGTAAAATGTTTAATTTATTTTAAGTTGGTTTTGTAGGTTTTATTTTTGTTGACTCGTGAAATAAAACAATACATTTGGTGAAAGAGATGAATTAGGGGTTGTTTGTGTGAGTAAGTGTTGAGTTATTAAGATGTTTGATTGTGTAAGAGACTTTGAATCGGTAAGAGGCCCGACTTGACTTGACTAGTTGGTGGTGGAGGAGGTGTTGGTGCGTCGAGGAGGGGGTGCGTGAGTGGTCGGCTAGGGTCATGAACACATGTGAATTTACAAAGAGGTAAAATTTTCATTCATCATCATTTTAAACCTTATTGGTTATGAGACTTACTGACTGATTCAGAAATGTACTGTTAGTGAATCAAACACACTTAACCATGACTGATTTAGAAATAGTATCTTACTTAATATCAATTTACATTTTACACATCATAAAGAACGGTGTAAAAAAAATAACTTATTTAAACTAATCAATTATGTTTAGAGGTAAGAATTATTGCCACGGCACAAAATTAATAACCTAACAAGAAACTTACACGTTTGAGTTTAGTCTAATTAAAGATATTCAGATTAGTCATTAGTTTCAAGAGAGAGAGGTAGGTTGGGAGTAGAGGACTTGAAGTGAAGATAGAAAGTTACAAAGCCAATTATCTAATATAACAATTTGAGTAGGTCTTATGACCAGTGAGCACTGCTAACATGTGCAGCCACCTGTCACCTTTTCATTGGACCCTTTAAAGAATGGCATTTTCGTAATTTTCATGTACTCTCAGCCTTCTTAGGTATTTTTGGTTCCTTTAAAACTTCTTCTTCCCCTGTCTGCAACCTAACCACCATGATCATTGGGGTCGTCTTTTTCTATCTAGAAACCACCGCCACATGGCGGTGGTGGTGGATGGTGGCATAGGCGGTGCTATCCCTCCGGTTGTGGCAACGGTTGGTGGCGCGTTAACAACGAAGACAAAGATGTTGGTCGGTTGACGAATCCCATGAGTCAAACCTCAGATCTACGGATACGTGACTGAAATCCACGTCGGTTTGTGTTGGGAGTTGGGACAAAGAGACAGCGAGTGAGTGAGTCCATGTTGTGTGGTGGTAGGCGGCTGGAACGTTAGGACCTCTGCCGTCTCCGGAGAACTATGTCGTTAGCGGAATCCGGCAACTAACGTATATTACCTGATGGTAACCAGCACTTGGCTCCATTGTTGCGGTTGTCGCTTGAAAACCTTGGTCATTTCCTCTAAAATGGTGACGGGATGGCATTATAAGCGAGGAGTGGCGGAAGCGGTGATGGAAAATCATCGTCACGGTGAGAGATGATGAAGAGAATATTGGGGAGAGAGGGACACAAGCTGATGAGAAAGGAAATGGATTGTGACAGAGAATAGTTTAAAAAAAGCAGCCCACCTACATAAAGGAAAATAAATTAAGTGATTATTCAAGTTTTTCAAATGAGTTTACGGGAGTTTACTGTGGTTATTTTATTTTCCATTGTATTTGTGTGTTCATAATTTTTTTCCATTGTATACATTTTTTTTATAAAGACACATTTTTATAATGATTTTCATCACGTCATAATATAAATTACGTTTTCGTATTATAATTTTTTTACGCTTATATAAAGATGCATTTTTATTACGGTTTATGCTACGTAACAACATAAATTAGCGCTTTACGAATAATTAGTATGTTATGGATAGTTGTGGGTTCTTATTGGTTAGTAACTTATATGTAATTTAAATTACTTTCATTAATTAATTTAGGTTTTCTAAATGCTATATGATTCTCTGGTAATTCGGTTTGTAAACTTATTTTTTCATGATGATCTGGTCTAATTTTGTAGGGACTAGAGTCGCATTTAAAATAGTGTTTTTTAGTACGTATCGGTAAAAAATTAAATTGGCTTACGTTTTGACGAAAACTTTGTCTTAAAATTAGCCGATCGAATATAATACATTATTATTAGACGGTATAAATTCAAGTGGCGCCCCGCAACGCGGGGCGGATAAAAACTAGTTGTTTATATAAATTGGGTAAATGGTAAGAAAATGTTCTTTTTTTTTTACCTTTTTAAAACAATATATGTATATGTGTTTGTTTTTAAATTATATGATATTATATTATATATTTGTTGTGTAGTAAAATGTTTAATTTATTTTAAGTTGGTTTTGTAGGTTTTATTTTTGTTGACTCGTGAAATAAAACAATACATTTGGTGAAAAAGAGTTATGAATTAGGGGTTGTTTGTGTGAGTAAGTGTTGAGTTATTAAGATGTTTGATTGTGTAAGAGACTTTGAATCAGTAAGAGGCCCGATTTGGCTTGACTTGACTAGTTGGTGGTGGAGGAGGTGTTGGTGCGTCGAGGAGGGGGTGCGTGAGTGGTCGGCTAGGGTCATGAACACGTGTGAATTTACAAAGAGGTAAAATTTTCATTCATCGTCATCTTAAACCTTATTGGTTATGAGACTTACTGACTGATTCAAAAATGTACTATTAGTGAATCAAACACACTTAACCATGACTGATTTAGAAATAGTATCTTACTTAATATCAATTTACATTTTACACATCATAAAGAACGGTGTAAAAAAAATAACTTATTTAAACTAATCAATTATGTTTAGAGGTAAGAATTATTGCCACAGCACAAAATTAATAACCTAACAAGAAACTTACACGTTTGAGTTTAGTCTAATTAAAGATATTCAGATTAGTCATTAGTTTCAAGATAGAAATTATTTTTTTTGAACGGCCAACAAATTGGAATCACTCACGGAACACTGGAGTATCATCGTGCCACCAATGTTGCCACGCGATCATATTCCACCACCAAGTCACCAATTCGGGAGGAAACTCATAATTATGAGAAAACCCCCTTTGTGAGATTCGAACCCAGGACCTTATGACCCCTAAGTCTTATCTCACCACCAAGATGCCACTAGGCTATAATGCCTTGGGCAGATAGAAATTATTATATATAACATTTCTTAATAGTACTTTTTTTTTGTCTTTTCATGAGTTTTGTATTTATATGTTTTTTTGTCTTTATATGTAGTAGGCTTAATAATAGGTTAGGAATATTGGTTCAACCGGTTATACCGGACGGTTCAATCGGTTGAACATATGTAGTAGGCTTAGAAATAGGTTAGGAATATTGGTTCAACTGGCCATACCGGACGGTTCAACCGGGTATGTCGGCTGCTTCAATCGGTTGTACCAGGTGGTTCAACCGATTGAACCGGCCTGTATGAATGGTTAGGAATATTGGTTCAACCGGCCATATCGGACGGTTCAACCGGGTATGTCAGGTGGTTTAACCGATTGTACCAGGTGATTCAACCGAACCGTTGCAACGCGTGAGATTGGTTCGTATGCCATACCGGACGGTTCAACCGGGTATGTTGGGTGGTTCAACCGGGCGTACCAGGTGGTTCAACCGATTGAACATATGTAGTAGGCTTAGAAATAGGTTAGGAATATTGGTTCAACCGAGCATACCGGACGGTTCAACCGGGTATGTCGGGTGGTTCAACCAGTTGAACCGGCCGGTATGAATGGTTAGGAATATTGGTTCAACTGGCCATACCGGACGGTTCAACCGGGTATGTCCGGTGGTTTAACCGGTTGTACCGGGTGGTTCAACTGAACCGTAGCAACGCGTGAGATTGGTTTGTATAAATTTTGTTAAAAATCAGTTTGCCCCGCGGCGAAGCACGGGTATTAAACCTAGTTGATAAATAAGAATTGAAAAATAATAATTTGGCTAGCTTCGAAATGTATATTATCAAGAAAACATCTTAAAAATCTAAAATTTGATTGCAATGTCAAACCCTATCATGGTTTATATAGATTGATTTTAACTTGCTAGTCAAGAAATTGTCAAATTAGGCAAGCAACTAACACCACACATCTAGCGTCTTGAATCAGATTTTTTTTTATACAAAAGTGTTTGTGTGTGTAAGAAAAGAGCATGGAACGTTGTAAAAAAAAGAGTATAATATTCCAACAAATCAACAATACACCTAGACATCTTCGTTAATTGACGCCCGTGACGTGAAAGAACTCTTCGAATCCAGGAGCTATAAATAAATATAAATATATAGTTACTTAATTAATTATTAATTTAGTTTTTATTTATATCGACATTCAAAAAAAAGAGTATAATATTCCAAAAAGTTTTTATTTATACGTAGTACTCCGTATTACATTAAAAAGTTATCGAAATGTGTTGCTTTCAGTTGGAAAAAGAGGTTACAAAACAGGTAAGAGAATGAAACTCTGTTGTAAAGGATTCTGGGTAGGGACCCACAATCTGTTATTGATTAATGATTTGATTTTGTACGTTCTTTTTTCTTTTAACCTTTCTTTTTTAGATTACAGTATCAATATTTTTCTAGACAAAATTACAGAAAACGTTTTTTATGTTTACCCAAAGTTGCAGGTTTAGTCCTTTAACTTTAAAAGTTGTTGGATACCTCCTTTATCAAAGTTTTTATTGCAGGAAACATCCTTTACACTAACGCCGTTTGAAATTGTCGTTAGATGTCCCTCACATGCAATGCATGTGAGGGTATTTTTGTCATTTCAAATGCTAATTAAAATTTAAAAAACAAAATGAATATATAAAAACCCAACCGTCTTCTTCTTCTCTCATCCCCTGTACACAACTCAGAGAAGAAACACCATGAAGGAAGATGAAATCAGGGAGGAGATGGCAACCATTGAAGGAGGGAAGTACAATATTCGAACACATGACGATGAATACGATGTCGACACTGTATATGGTAAGATTGTTTAATATAAAACCCTAATTTTTTGTAATTAACCTGTTAAAGTTAAATCCCTAATTTTTTTTAAAAAATTTTTGAATGTAGAAACGTATGAATCGTTATTCAGTATTAATATGCATCATGGAGGGTTTTTCAGTTCATTTCCAGGTCGTGAGTATATGAATGGCTTGATGAACATTGTTGATTTGATGGATACTGATAGATTTGGCATATATGAGTTAGGTTGGATTGTGAACGATTTGTTGTTGTTGTTGTTTTTGTTTTTGTTTTTTTTATTAGGAATGGCGATTGTTATTGTTGTTGATTGTTGTTGTTGTTGTTGATTATTGTTGTTGTTGTTGTTTTTGTTTTTTTATTAGGAATGGCGATTGAAATTGAAGATGATGATCCACCGGATCCAGCAACCGAAGATTTAAAGACTTTCTATTTTTAGCGGAAAACAGAGTGCAGGCAGGGGATCCTTTGTCCGTTGGGCTGTATCAACAGATGGACGCCATCAACACTGTTGCAGATGATGACGGTCGTCGGGGTGCAGGCCGGGGATCCTTTGTCTGTTGGAGATGAACCTGGATGGGGTGCTCTTGTTAGTTAAACCAACACTAACAAGAACTCCGGATCAGGTTCAAATTTTGTATGTAGCGGCACTACAGATGAACCTGGATGGGGCCAGGTTCAAATCTTAGTTATAAATGCAAAACCGCAACGTCGATAATTTTGTATGTAAAACCGCCTCCTATGTGTTATAAATAGGAGGTTGGTCTTAGTTATTAAGGTACACCGCTACGTCGGTAATTTTGTATGTAGAACCGCCTCCTATGTGTTATAAATAGGAGGTTGGTCTTAGTAGCAGCTTTGTTAATGTTGTTAATGGGTCAAAATGGGTCAGGAACCTGTTGGTCTGTGAACCTGTTCTTTTTGTTTATTTAATGGTTGTTATGGCTACAATGCCTTGTTTTTTAACACTTTGTTATTAGTATGGTTATTGACAATGGTTGTTATGATTATTGTAAACTTTGTGTTAGTATGGTGTATGATAATGGTTTGTTAATGTTGTTAATGGGTCAAAATGGGTCAGGTTTTTTTAACAGGTTTGTTAATGTAGCAGGTTATGTTAGAAGCTTTGTTAATGTTGTTAATGGGTCAAAATGGGTCAGGTTTTTTTAACAGGTTTGTTAATGGTGTAAGTGGGTCAAAATGGGTCAGGTTTTTTTTAACAGGTTTGTTAATGTTGTAAGTGGGTCAAAATGGGTCATTGATGTGTTGTCAAACACACCTTGTTAACATGTTAATAGTGTATACTTTTAAGTCTTTTATTATGTGTTTTTAGTCAGTCTTAGTTATTTATTAGTGTGCATGTGTTTTGTAGGTGTTCGTGGATAATGAGCTCGAAATAAAAGAATTTGAATCGAGACACAAACACTTGAGAGCGGGTGTTCATGGACGTTGAGGCATAGACGAGAAATTTTGATCGAGCGAAGAACACTCGAGTCGAGAGCACGGAGTTATAATAATAAACTAATCTATATATATATATAAAAGAAAAGACTTTTGCTGACGTGGCGTGCAATGGAGGCCTCAACCTTGTGTCACGTGGCATCATAATGGAGAGTTTTTGGTGTTTTTAAATTGTTTCCTTTTTAATTAAATTGAGTTATTTTAGAAAAAAAGAATTTAAAAATAAATTTAAAATTTTCTCTCTCATATTTCCTCCCATAACTTTTAAACGTTTATATCTTTTATATACGGGATTTTTTAAAGAAAAAAATTACACCAAATTAACGAGCGTTTTATTATCTTTCCAACGAGTACCATAGTGCTATATAAAAACGGAGAAAAAATCGACTATTTTTTGTGGGGTTTCGTTCATACAGGAAAAAAACACACAAAGTGTTCATGTTATAACGTAAAATTAGATTTTGTGGGGAATATGAGTTATTACTGATTAGAATACTATGAACATGCAATGATTGGAAGATTTTGTGGTTAGTTAACTTGAGCAATTTGTAATAGGTTATCACGTAAAATTAGATTTATCAACCCCGGGACCCTCCCGGGGTAATCAGCTAGTAATAATTATATAATAAATAAATAAATAAGTAAAAGAAATGTGACAAAGGCCCATGGCCCATGTCACGCACACATAGTTTTTTTTATGAACGACAATTCTAAAAACAAGAATTATTATTTTGACGGCTGTTCTATTTTTTACGACGAGAGGAGCAGAACTTTTACAAGATCGCATAATGGATAATAAAGAGGATGAAGCCATGATGATCAAGACACAAGGCTAAATTCATTGTAACTTTCTCTAGGCGAATGGTTCAGTTAGGTTTTGCACGTTTTATGTTTATTTTCAGTATTGGATTATGTTTTGCTTGTGATGACAAACAATTAAAACATTATTGATGCATTAGTTATGCAAACAATTGATTTGTGTTTTGAGTCCTTTATTTACACCTTGTTCGGTTGATGACAAAACTTAGTAGCGGGTTGGGTGACATAAAGAGGGTTGACTTGACGCTTACAATTGGGTAGTTAATAGGGTTTGATGACAAGAACTTGTGCTACCAGTTAATTAACTAATTTCCAGAACTATGTCTATGTGGTTCCCAATCTATAAACTGAAAACTGTGTGAAACCTAGAACCTGAAGTTTAGAGGGAGTTACTTCTTTATTATCATTGTTTTTATTGTTTTTATTCAAATCACTTAATCAATCTTTTCTTGCAAGCAAAGCGGCACCTTAATTTAATCTTCATAATTTTATTAGTTTTTCTATTAGTATAATTAAAAATTGCTATTAACACTAACCACATACTCCTCGTGGTTCGACAACCCTACTCCCTATACTGCAGTCCTTGTAGCTAAGGAGTTGTTTTTAAAATAGTTTTTTATTAGCACTCGACACGCGATCAAAATGGCGCCGTTGCCGGGGAGTGCGCGATCAAAAGTAAAGACAACTAAAACTAAAAACACTCGACACGCGATCAAAAGTAAAGACAACTAAAACACATGCACACTAATAAATAACTAAGACTGACTAAAAACACATAATAAAAGACTTAAAAGTATACACTATTAACATGTTAACAAGGTGTGTTTGACAACACATGAGTCATTATTACACAAAAGGTTGGAAATGGTCAAAATGGTTGATGGGTCATCACCAACACAGTTTGTTAATATTGTTAAATGGTCAAAATGGTTATTCAATGCAATCATCATCTATATGGGTCAAAATGGTTTATTATTAAACAAAAGGTTCCAAATGGGTCATTACATTAACCAACACAGAAACTACATTACAAGACTGATCCAAACCTGAATTCCTAATTGTCATTACATTATTAACTTAAAAACAACAACTATAACAATCATCCAAGTCACAAACAAGTATTTCTTCAACTTTCCAACTTCAGTTTCAAGCTTCTTGTTCAAATCATGAAGGTTCTTGTTTGCAGATCGTAGCTCATTGTTTGAAGCTATTAACTCAGTGTTTGAAGATCTTAGTTCAGTGTTTGAAGCTATTAACTCAGTTTTTGAGGCTTGTATGTAATTGTTTGATTGATGAAAAACCTTAGCTTCAGCCCATCCAATGAAACCTTTACCACATTCAGATGCCTATGAACATTAAATTAAAACAAGTTAACTACCTTGTGCATAATACATATCAGATTTAGGGAAAAACTTACGTTAACAGGACATGAGTAGAACCTTCGACCATGGTTTTTTGATGTTCCAGAGATCCTGATTACTGCAGCCCTACCACAAACATAGTAGACCGACGAATTAGGGTTTGATGTGTTTGATGATGTATGTGAAGCCATCTTTGATCGATGAGAATAATTAGGGTTTTTTGATGAAAGGAATTGGGGGGCGGGAACTTTTTATTATTGTTATGTTGTTATTTTTGTTTTAATTGCAGAAAAGGTCCTTTAAATACAAATTGACGAAAATACCCTCACATGCTTGGCATGTGAGGGTAACTTAATAGGATAATTTAACACCGTTAGTGGTAAAGGTCGTTTTATGCAACCAAAAGTTCATTAAAGGATGTTTCCTGCAACAAAAACTTCGATAAAGGAGGTATCCTGCAACTTTTAAAGTTAAAGGACTAAACCTGCAACTTTGGGTAAACATAAAGGACGTTTTCTGTAATTTTGTCATTTTTCTATTTCGACTAGGAGCTTATAGCTTGGTAGTTAGTTTGGGGAAATGATGGAAGACTCTTGATCACTTGATCAGAAGTTTGATTTCCTGATTCATCGGGTTTTACCGGCTCTTTATCGTCGCTGAAGGGATATGGTACCTAATATCAGCGCGGATAAGTGGCCCTATCCCATAAAATGAAGTTCACAAGTAGCCCGCGAAGTATTCATCCGCAGGGCCAAGCCTTGGAACATCAAACTCTCTTCAGCATGCGCGATCTCATTCGCGCAAGACAACAACATCTTGCGCTACATCATATCCACAAGGTAATCAATTTACCGCGGAGCTAACCTTGCGCCTGCTCACCAGTCCAAGCGCAAGATGATGTCAGCCCTATAACGTCACCAATGGAAAGGAATCTATGCGCGTGGATATACGCGCGGAATATTCATCCAGCCTCGGCTTTTGGTACGAGGTACGGACGATCAAGAATTAAGAAGATTACAGGTCCTGCGCCAATCAGTTGGCGACACGTGTCAGGAGTGGTCCAACAACCGCTGACAGGGAATAGTGACATGACTGCTTCCATGTTTCCACCATGCTGCTGTGTACAGTACTGGTCAGAGTAATGTACAAGCATGTCTGTCAGAGTACTGTACAAGCATGTCTGTCTGCTGCCAGACGTCACGTCAGACGCCAGCAGGTAGGTCAACCATGCTGTGTCAGAATGAAGCGCTGCTTGCACCCAATCACGAGGCGTCACATTGATCTTCTGCTGACTAGACCATACTTTCTCTCACATCAGCATTAAATGTCACCTGATTCCCGCCATTTTTATGGGCTGAAGACATCTAGGCCCAGGTCAAGGCCTAGATCAGTTTCGATACTTCCTGGGCCGTCTCGTCTGGCCCATGTCTTCCCTATAAAAGGAAGACTCCATCTCCTTTGCAAGGGATCGACAATCACATACAAGAATTAGCATAGAGATAATATTTATAACATCTTTGTAATCTCCAAAGTAATAATATTCATCTCTTCACAGTGGACGTAGGTCACTCTCGACCGAACCACTTATATTCTTGTGTTCTCATTTTCACCACACACGACACACATCTTTACTCATATTCTAGGGTTACGATTTTGCCACCGGTGTGAGCGAAAGGTTGTACCTAAGCGAACACGAGTATAAAACCTCACGGTGTTACTTTTAAGCACCATGATACCCGTTGTTTATTCAGTCGTGTTCTCAGGCGGGTAAAGGGGCGGGTTTTCCTCGGAACTAATGGCTTGGTAGGTATTAGCTACTCAACGCATTTTAGGGCGGACACCTGAGACGTGTTTTCACCTAGGAGCGTATGGGTGCTTTCACGATGTTGGGTGCCCGGGTAGCTGGCACATCAGTTTGTTGGCCGTTCAAAAAAAATATATTTTTCTACTTCAAATAATTTATGGACCGTTATATTTCTACCCCCAAAAATTAGTTTTACCCCCTTATATCACACCGCTTTGACCAAAGTGAGGCGTTTAGGGTTACTTTATCAGACTTTAAGTCAAATCTGCCAAACCTCGTTACCTCAAAGCCTCGCTTTGCCAAAGCCAAAGCGAGGCGCTTTGAGGTACGATGTTTGACTTATTTGACTTAAAGTCTGATGAAGTCTGATAAAGTGACCACATGTGAACCCTAAGCGCCTTGCTATAGCCATAGCGAGGCGTTTTGAGGTACGAGGTTTAACTGTAAAGTCTGATAAAGTGACCACATGTGAATCTTAAGCGCCTCACTATGGCTATAGCGAGGCACCTTAACCCATCAGATTGCATGTATAAGTTTGTTTGATACGTTAGATATGTATCATTCGTTTTCATTTTACGTTTAAACATTTACATCCGTACCCACGATATACAAATTTTATCCACAATATACAAGATGTCGTATTACGACTTCATTTTCAGTGATTCTTAAGACGAGGCTAACCAGATGATGTCAAGGAGTAGGGCCGACAAATCGTGTCTTAACAGGTTTAACAGGTCACTGACGACGCGAACAACACAAGTTCTAAACTTGAACACAATTTTTTAACTACTTTATATTAGGACTGTTCATGAGCCGAACCGAGCCGAGCCAGGCCATGCTCGCGCTCGGCTTGGTTATAAACCGAGCCAGCTCGGCTCGGCTCGGATTTGAAACCGAGCTAAAAATCAAAGCTCAAGCTCGGCTTGGTTTTAAACCGAGCCGACTCGGCTCGGCTTGGTTTGGCTCGAATTTAAAAAGAAAAAAGAAAAATGGCTTTCAAAATTCAATAGTTAAAAATAACACAATTAAAATAAGTTCAACCTTATACATTGCATGCTAAAATCAGTTCAAGCTAGTAAAAAATAAGTCTCAAATTTTAACGGAATACAGGCGAAGTTCATCAACATACGAATTAACTTGAGTACTTGGATCAAAAGTAGTATTGAGTTTATTTAAATAACTTGATTAGCTATAACTTCAATCCCAAGCAAAGAATCTCCATGCCACTATTACCAAATATTAAATTTGTAGCATATTCTCCATCTTGTTTTACATTTTGGTAATATATGATATGTATATAAAAAAAATATATATTAAAAATTAGAATTATTCGAGCCAAACCGAGCCAGCTCGGCTCGTTACGAACCGAGCCGAGCTAGGCTCACTTTCTAACCGATCCGAGCCGGCTCGGCTCAGTTTCAAACCGAGCCATATCGAGCGAGCTTTTTTCGAGCTAAATCCGAGCGAGCTTCGAGCGAGCTCCGAGCCACGAGCTTTTTGGACAGCCCTACTTTATATTGCATGTTTATAACATAGTTATATGTTTTATGTACCAACAAAGAGATATGATGAATCATATCATCCTAATTAAAAAAGTAAAATTTCACATAGTCTACTTTTTCAGTTAACAGGTCTAATCGTGTCTTATACATGTTACCTATTGCCAGCCCTATCGAGGAGGTTCAGTCTAGCATTCGTTATCGTGACAATACAGCTTAACTAGACTTGAATACCCCCTTTGAGGACCCGTATGCACAGCACTATTCCAGTCAACCCGACTACGGTTACGGTGGTGAGCCACCATTTGATCACCAAAGCTATCCGGACCAGGGAGATGGTGGTGGTAAGGAGAAGCAGGTAGAAGATTAGGATAGGAAGGCTTTTACCCGTCACAGTTTCGTATGAGACTGACCGGACCTTTCCGTCATGCCAGGAGTTGATCGACTGGGTACAAGATACGAGAAAGGAAAATGGTTATGTCATAGTTATAAAAGATCAAAGAAAACCCATATTTTTTAATAACTTATCATCGGATCATCAAAATAATAGCATATTAAAACAATGATTACCGTAAGCATCTTTATCATACTCGTCTTCATCCTTTCTAATGATCCATGAAGTAATCATATTTTCCCTAACTAATGATCGACGTATTCGTGGAAGATAAAGGGTGCAATGGTTCACCAGCTTATGGGGGTGTTTGAAATCATTGGTGTATTTTATAATATTATGGGGTTTAAAAGGTTTGGGGATGAATGGACCAAAATACCCTCATGTGCAACTCACGTGAGGGTCAAGTCAGTTAAGTTTTAACGAGGTTAGTCCCTAATACCCGACATTGATACAAATTAAAACGTTAATACCTTAAGATGCAACAATAAAACCTTAGTACCACAATGAAACTTTGATGATTAAACCTTTAAATTGTGTTTACAATGAAATAAACCAGTTTAGGAACTTTCCAGAACTCAGAGAGAACACACACACAATACTCTAAACAAAATGACCAAAAACTTACTTCAAAATAAAACTTAAAGTATTTATAGTCCTGCACATTCGACCCCCCGTTCAGGTCGAATGTGAACTTCAACCTTCACACTAGCTCGAACCAAACTTTATCATCTACAAAGCTTCCTTCGACCAATAAACCTTCCTTCGACCTACTGAAAAGCTTCCTTCGACCTCACAATCACTCGAAGGAGCAATATCATCTACTCAAAACTACCAAAATCGCTTCAATGACAATCCGAAGTAATAAGTCACATTCCGTGCACTTACAAAAAATTCAAAAAAAGCACCGATAATTTTTTTTAAATAAATAAATAAAATTCTTATATAACAGTTGTGTAACACGATCTTTATTAACAACAATGTTTATTCCATATGAAACTTTATTTATTTTTTTAAAATATCCACTCGACGTTTTTTGTTTTCATATTTGTTCTAAATGCAACAAAAAAACATGAATATTACATGTTTTGAAAGTTTTATAAAGAATACGATGTTTTAGATAGTATAACAAAAAAAATTAGTGAGAGTTTCCAAAATTTTGTCAACTTAAGTGGGCCTTCAAATGTAAACTTACGCTTAAATAACATTAAATACAAAAAAAGAAATAAGAAATTTTAGTTGTTGTTAGGAGTTCTCGAAGTTCTTCAAAGTTTAGAGTTCTGAAATTTGGATGGAAATAGTTGAATAGTTAATAAATCATGAATGAGCTTAACATGAGCTTATATAAATATTCATTAAACGAGCTTCCAACTTAAAATTTGGAAAGTATTTTATAAGTTTTATACGCCAACTCATTTACGACATGTCATTTACAGTTTACAATTTACAACCCATACGTGATTTTAAGTGTGGCAGCTTAGGGTTGATGTATGGATGCGAATAAATATGAGTCAATTTCAAATTCATCAATTCAACCTACTAAGTTGGGAATTAAATGGGACATGTTTGCGGGTTGACAGATCAAACCCTACACAAACCTGAAAATTTGACATGAACCCTAACATAACACAAACTTGAAAAGCGTGTCAATCACATGTCCCCGATCTTTACATGAGTCTTAACATGTTAAAATAAACATAGTTCGTTTAACCCAAATTTTATTTTATGACTATAAAAATAAAGTTCCTATGCGAATAAACATTGCACTATAAATACAGTCATGAAATAATTATACTTGTAAAATTCTTGGTAAAAAAAAAACAATAAGCATGCATCACCATTGATATAAGTTTTAAGAAAGATTACTAGTACTTTTTGTTAGTTATTGTACCATCACTTATGTTATTATGTACCAAGTTGAATCTTTCGTACAGTTAAAGATCAACATCTTTGAAAATAAACATATCGTTAATGATATCAGAATATGTACAAAATATGGTCAAATTACAAAAATTAATTATGGTTGAAAAATGTGACGCCAGTGTACTAAATATGATACAAAGATAACGACTAACGAGTACATGGTTGAAACAAAGTTAAAAAACTGTATAACTGTATATAATCAGTTTTTTTAACATCAACCTATAACTAGCATTAAGCCCTGTGTTACGGCGGAGACGTAAATCGTGAAAAAAAGTAATACTGAAACATTTTATCAAACTCGTGTGTTGAGGAAACATTGGACCTGTGCTTTGCGGCAGGACTATTAAACCGAACGAAAATATTTAACCACGCACGCCCATTGCGTGTTGACGGTAAAAAATTAGACCAATATGTAAAACATATAAAACATAACCAAGTCGACTTAGGACCGCGCGTTGGACGAGGCCGTTAAAAGGGGGAAAAATAGACGCAAAATATAGAACTACACACGCGCATTGTTGCGTGCTAACTCGTAAAATTTAGACCGAAACCTTAAATAGAAAAACTGTAAAAGATGAAAAGTATAGCGCATCAAAGTTGAAAGTGGAAAAGTATATGGCTAAAAACGATAAAACTTTGTGACAAATTTGTAAAATTTGAAAAGCATTAGGTTTAAAAGGAAAAAAAAAATAGTGTACAATCATTTATGCAAACCTTACAATCAACAATGCACTAACAACTAGTAAATTAATATATAGAAAATAAAAATTATAAACCAGAGGCCATAAATATTAGAAATTAGAATTACAGTTCATACACATAAAAAACAAATAAAGATAGTATATTTCGAAACTAATAAGCTAAACTATACACTTCGAATGATAAAATTGGGGGCGAGACCCCTCCTCGCCGTAATGATGTTACGCCCATGCACCTAGCAACATCTTAGGCGGGACAAAACCAAAAACATTACATGTATATTAGGGGATTCCTTTATCGACATAATTAAGCAATGTTTTTAAACTCAGACATATTCGATTGGACGTATATAAATAGTCTCTCAAGTATTAAACTTGTGTTAGTTAAAGGGGCCCTCCTAACCCAATCCTTAAAAGTTAGACCTATGGCTATTTTATATAAAAGCAGCTTTCTACCTTCAAGGGTTATGGGATTTATACACCCTGTGACGTCACATTCTGGGGGTGTGACATCACATTTTGAGGTATGTGGCAGCCTCCTATTGGTATGTGATGTGGGCCATGGTGTATGAATCCTAAATAGGGGGGTGTATGAATCCTAATTACCTTCAATTAGCTTATGGTTATAATTATAACTAGTAACGTAAATAGATAAACCTAATTTTAATTTGGTTATTAATCATATCCGAAAGATCATGACCTCTTGGTCTAGTGGTATGGTGTCCCCCCTTACAAATGTAAGGTTGTGGGTTCAAATCCTTGCAAATGCAAGGTGGGGTGGAATAAATGTGTAATAAAAATTTGCCGTTCAAAAAAAAA
The DNA here is from genome assembly GCA_032199755.1 of Ambrosia artemisiifolia. Taxonomy (NCBI): domain Eukaryota; kingdom Viridiplantae; phylum Streptophyta; class Magnoliopsida; order Asterales; family Asteraceae; genus Ambrosia; species Ambrosia artemisiifolia. The sequence continues at coordinate 63,454,439 of CM063519.1, forward strand.
ATCATATCCGAAAGGCTATCTATGATTAATAGGCCTCTATCACGTCATACGAGCCATATGAGTCTATTGGTCGCATAACTGGGCGAAACTGGTTGTATTGGTCATATAACTTTGTCAATTATTAAAGCAGTCATTTCTTATCAGTTATTAAACTCATACAGGCTATATGATTTGGCAACCCCTCCCCCTCATACTGCCTGTATGAGCATTTTTCTATATGTCAGTGATGTTTGCATAGCTTTGTCTAATTTTGCCCTCTCATACTACAAGTGATCATTCGACATAAATTGTCTAGAATTTGTGATAAGGCCCGGTCTATTTCAACCCCCCACCTTCTATTTTCACCCCCCTCAAAGCGTCTCGCTTAGGTCTAAGCGAGGCGCTTTGCCCCCATTTCGAGGAGGTCAGTACGAGGTCAGATAAGGCTGAAATTTTAAAATCGAAGCGCCTCGCTTAGGCCTAAGCGAGGCGCTTCGAATATAACTTTATTTTTTGGTAGTTTTTTGGTGTTTTAAATTTTAAAAGCGAAGCGCCTCGCTTAGGCCTAAGCTAGGCGCTTTAACTCCAAAGCACCTCTCTTTGGCCAAAGCTAGGTGCTTTGGCCCTTTTATTTAAAAAAAATATATATTGTTTTAATTAAATTTAAATGGTTTTACTTAATTAAAAAAATATTTTAATTCATTTTTAATTGTTTTAACTAGTTTCCAATCAAAGAAAAATTAGTTTGGCGTGTTTCGGTTCGTTTATTGCTCGTTTGTGGTTTTCAGAACAAACAACCGAGAATGAACAACTTTCATAAATATATGTACGTAACACATGAAGTGTGCAATCAATACCATGTTTTACCAAATTTCAAATTTTACATCTCTAATCGATATACTAGACTTTCGGACATTGTTTAACGCGTTTTGGTTCGTTTAGTTGCTCGTTTCAGAGCAAACAACCGAGTATGAACAACTTTCATAAATCAATGTACGTAGCACATGAAGAGTGCAACCAATACCATATCTTATCAAACTTCAAATTTTACATCTCTAATCGATATACTGGACTTTCGAACCTTGTTTGACGCTTAATTGCTCGTTTGTGGTTTTCACAACAAACAACGGTGAATGAACAACTTTCATAAATAATAATATAACTTTTAAAGTCAGGTGCTTTACCCCCAATTAAACTATCATTAATAACTCTAAAAGTGTTAATTTTTTATGTTTTATTTTAAAAAAATAATAATAACCTACAAATTGTTGTGTGTTAGGTATAGTCTGAGCACCACGTACTTTGATTCATCAAAGTTGTACAAAGCTGGATGTTTCTACCGAAAACCACAAATAAGCAATAAACGAACCGAAACACCTCAAACGAATTTTCTTGGCTTGAAAACAACTTAAAGAACTAAAAATAAATTAAAAATATTTTTTTAGTCAATAACAAATATTTATAAAGAATTAAAACAACTTTATTTTTTTTTAAAGGCGAAGCGCCTGGCTTTGGTAAAAGCTAAGCGCTTGTAGTCCAATCAAGAAAACCAGGCTCCTCGCTTTGACCAAAGCCAGGAGCTTTGGCATTTTTTTTTAAAAAACTTAATTTGTTATCCACCCGGATCGTATCGACCCGATCAGGTCCGGTAACGAATTGTACCGGTTTCGAACTGAACGGCCCGTTATCCACCCGGATCGTATCGACCTGATCAGGTCCGGTAAGGAACCGTACCGGTTTCGAACTGACCGGCCTGTTATCCACATGGACCGTATCGACCTGATCAGGTCCGGTAACAAACCGTATCGGTTTCGAACTGACCGGACCGTTATCCACCCGGATCGTATCGACCTGATCAGGTCCGGTAACGAACCGTACCGATTTCGAACTGACCGCCCGGTAACGAACTGTATCGATTTCGAACTGACCGGCCCGTTATCCACCCGGATCGTATCGACCCGATCAGGCCCAGATACGAACCGTACCGGTTTCGAACTGACCGGCCCGATATCCACCCAGATTGTATCGACCCGATCAGGTCCGGTAACGAACCGTACCGGTTTCGAACTGACCGGCCCGTTATCCACCCGGACCGTATTGACCTGATCAGGTCCAGTAACGAACCGTACCGGTTTCAAACTGACCGGCCCGTTATGCACCCGGATCGTATCGACCTGATCAGGTCCGGTAACGAACCGTACCGGTTTCGAACTGACCGCCCGGTAACGAACCGTATCGGTTTCGAACTGACCGACCCGTTATCCACCCGGATCGTATCGACCCGATCAGGTATGGTAACGAACCGTACCGGTTTCGAACTGACCGGCCCGTTATCCACCCGGATCGTATCGACCCGATCAGGTCCTGTAACGAACCGTACTTGAAGACTGGATTCGGTGCAATCAGAATCTGAATATTATATTGCAATAATATTACGTTCAGCAAAAACTTGTGTTTGAAGCCTTGTTCTTTTGGCCACAGGTACAGAAAGGTCAGTTCGATCCGATTGTTAAAAGTCTCAAGACTATGAAATTAGTAAAACAACTTTTCAGTTGTTATCGGAGAGATAGCTGTCAACGATGAAGGCAACCTGATAAAGGCTGAACACGAGTGTAATCAAACAAGGTGCTATGAAAACCACCAACGATCAATTATAATATAGTCTGGAAGTCAAGCATATAAATTAAACATGCAAAAATTATGTTCTGAAAAATATGGGTATTGAATGTATAGTCGGAGGACCACGTACAATGATTCATCAAAGTTGTACAAAGCTGGATGTTTCTACTGAAAAACCCAAACGAGCAATAAACGAAGCGAAACGCCTCAAACAAATTTTCTTGACTTGGAAACAACTTAAAAGAACTAAAAATGAATTAAAATCATTTTTTGGTCAATAACAAATAAATTTAAATAATTAAAAGAAATTCATTTTTTTTAAAAAGACCAAAACGCCTAGCTTTGGCCAAAGCTAGGCGCTTGAGTGGTTTGATTAGACCACAGGCGCCTAGCTTGTAAAAAAATGAATTTCTTTTAATTTCTTTAAAATTATCTGTTATTGACCAAAAAATAATTTTAATTCATTTTTAGTTCTTTTAAGTTGTTTCCAAGCCAAGAAAATTTGTTTGAGGCGTTTCACTTCGTTTATTGCTCGTTTGGGTTTTCAGTAGAAACATCCAGCTTTGTACAACTTTGATGAATCATTGTACGTGGTCCTCCGACTAAACCTAACACACAACAATTTGTTTTAATTCATTTTTAAGTGTTTTTAATTACTTTTCAATCAATGAAGGTCCTCACATTTTAGTAACATTTTAGATTAAATGGGATTTAGAACAACCACATGTCGAGAAATGATAATTTTCAAATATTGCAGATCAGGGTGTTATCAAGCATGTCAAGAAATGATAATTTTCAAATATTGCAGATCAAGGTGTTACCAAGCATGTCAAGAAATAAAAATTTTCAAATATTACACTCGTGTTCAGCCTTTATCAGGTTGCCTTCATCGTTGACAGCTATCTCTCCGATAACAACTGAATTTTAGTTAATTGCCTGAAAAGTTGTTTTACTAATTTCATAGTCTTGATACTTCAAGGTACCATGGATCGTATCGACCCGATCAGTTCCAGTAACGAACCATACCGGTTTTGAACTGACCGCCCGGTAACGAATGTACCGGTTTCAAACTGACCGGCCCGTTATCCACCCGATCAGGTCCGGTAACGAACCGTACCGGTTTCAATCTGACCGCCCGGTAACGAACCGTACCAGTTTCAAACTGACCGGCCCGTTATCCACCCGGAAATGTATCAACCCAATCAGGTCCGGTAACGAATCGCACCGGTTTCGAACTGACCGCCCGGTAATGAACAGTACCGGTTTCGAACTGACCGGCCCGTTATCCACCCGGACCGTATCGACCCGATCAGGTCCGGTAACAAACCGTACCAGTTTCGAACTGACCGTCCCATTATCCACCCTTTGAGGTGCTTAAGAAACGAGCAATTAGACGAACCAAACTGCGTCAAACAAGGTCCGAAAGTCTAGTATATCGATTAGAGATGTAAACTTTGAAATTTGATAAGACATGGTATTGATTGCACTCTTTATGTGCTACGCATATTCATTTATGAAAGTTGTTCATACTCGGTTGTTTGCTCTGAAATGAGCAATTAAACGAACCAAAACGCGTTAAACAATGTCCGGAAGTCTAGTATATCGATTAGAGATGTAAAATCTGAAATTTGGTAATACATGGTATTGATTGCACACTTCATGTGTTACGGACATATATTTATGAAAGTTGTTCATTCTCGGTTGTTTGTTCTGAAAATCACAAACGAGCAGTAAACGAACCGAAACACGCCAAACTAGTTTTTCTTTGATTGGAAACAAGTTAAAACAATTAAAAATCAATTAAAATATTTTTTTAATTAAGTAAAACAATAAAAATCTAATTAAAACAATATATTTTTTTAAATAAAAGGGCCAAAGCACCTAGCTTTGGCCTAAGAGAGGTGCTTTGGGGGTAAATCTAGAAAACATGTTCAGATTCATCCCCCTTAGAAAAAAGGGGCCAAAGCGCCTCGCTTTGGCCTAAGCGAGGCGCTTTGAAGTTGCTTTTTGCTTTTCCCGATAAAGCAGTCAACCTAGTACCACGATTTGACCCAAAGCGCATCGCTTTGAGCAAAGCGAGACGCTTTGAAGGGGGGTTGAAATAAAACTAAGGGGGTGTAAATAGAATGGTCCTGTGATAATTACAAAATCTTTTTGCCAAAATTAGTGGACTTTGAAAATTTTATGATAAAATTTTTTTTTTTCATAAACTATTTTTGTTTTTTTTCTAAAAAAGTAGAGTTCAAAATTTGATAGAAAACTATTTTGTTAGAAAAGTAAATTTCACATGATATTGATATATTATCTTTCGATACATTAATTTTTAAATAGTTTTATACACAGAATGTGAATTGTCAATAATGATTACCTTAGTTCAATTTTATTGTAGCAAAATTACACTAGTTACAACAATACTATCCCCTGTTGTTTTTTTCACTTCGTACGTTTCGTAAAGAAAATCCTATTCGTATTTGATCATAACGCTCTATACGTATTATATTAAATCAGATAATTTTTTGCAACAGTAAATAGCAATAAGATGGGAGTTGAAAATGAATCACACGATTTGCAATCATTCACCAAAGTATGTTAGTTGGGGAGCTACAATTTGGTTAATATTTGTAAGTTTTTTCTTTCTTAATCTCCGTGGGTCCCACTTGATTCCCCTTTCATGCAAATTGCCGACTCTAACTAACTCAAAAAAAATATTTATAAAATTTATAATTAATACAACTGTTATTTATTTGTTTGTTTTTGTTTGATGATATTTGAAATGAAACATAAGAAAATAGTTTTGCTCTTAAAATTGTTTGTTACTTTCATTTGCAAGTGATATTTGTTTTTTGAACGGCAGTAGCAAGTTATATAATTTATAAATATAGTATAAAGAAGTTGCTTTAACCTTTTCTTTTTAAATGGTGCAAGTGTTTTGCAAGACGTACATGTATAATATATGGAATTATGTCTAGAGTAAAGATCAAATACAAAGTGTTTTTTGGTAAGAACTGTGAGAATCAAAGGGGGTAAAAAAATTTATTTTCTTTTTTAGAATTTTTTTCCCATGTGCTTAAACATACTTTTTATATGAATAATACAAAAAAAAAATTATAGTGTAATTACGTCATAAACTAAATACATTAGTTTACACTAGAGTAATTATGTAATTACTCTACACCAATTTTTTTTATTTTTTATTTTTAGTTTTCAATACTATAATACATGTTTAACAATATGGGGAAAAAAATTGGAAAAAAAAAAATAAAAAAGATACCCTCCTTTGATTCTTACAGTTTTTACCAAAAAAACACTTTGTACAAGATCTTTACTCATTATGTTTATAGTAGTACCGACAAAGTAAAAAAAAAGTTTAAAATAAAAAGTTATGAGTTACAAAGTCACGTTAGGTATATTACCGTACGGATATTGAAAAATATCTAAACCGACTCGTATTGAAACCAAAAAACTTAAAGATGAAAAAAAAGTGAAACGCCAATAAAAATTAGCATACCATACAGAACAAAAAATCATGTAATTTATAAAACCTCATATTTTAATGGTTGTAAAAGAAGCAAACTATAAAAACAAAATGAACTTAGAAGCAAATTTTACCTCTTGTATGTCCGTGTTTCAATTACTTGTACATTATCGTGAAAAGTCCGTTTTGAAAACGAAATTTATGTAGGAAATGTACATTTTAAATTCATAAAGCAACATTTTTTTAAAAGTTATAGGGAGTTTTTTCCCAAACTAGTGTTGGTGGAAAAAATAATTCCCAAACTAGTGTTCCTTGAAAACTATTTACCATTTTAGTGTTTTCTAATTATTTTGTATTTTCCTTTTGTTTTTAACCAACATATGAAACTTCTTTTATATATTTCTAGTTAAGTAATCCATTTTCTATTTTATTTTTTATTCTTTTACACCTAAACATTTTGATTTCTTCTTTTGAACCATTTCTTCTATCCCTGGATTAGAGACCATTGTACTCTCTTCTTTTTCTCAATCTAGAAATCACCATATCGGTGTTGACAAATCACCGCCATTCTACGGTGGTTAGTAGGAAGATGATATCCATACTAGGTGGAAAAAGGTGGATGGTTGGTGGCCTTATTTGTGATGACATGAAGAGATCTGAAGACTATTTGAACATGTGGCTTGATTATGTTTAAGAGTTTTAATAAATATCATATGTAACAAACAAATAAAAATAGGTATCGTTGTTCGTGTAACTTAGTCATAAACGCTAGCCTGTCGTGATAACGCGTGACGCGGGTAAAATCATAGTTTCAATATACATGTAATTAGAAACAATTATATTAACAAGTACTAGCCCACGTCAATAACAATAAATAGATACATTTTTTATAATATATATACACATATTATATAAGGTTTTTTTTTTCATTTTATTTGACAATGGATTTAAAAAATAAAGTTGTTAACTAAAAAGTACATATATAAACACAAACACATTAATTAACTATTGAAAAAAGAAAATGAAGATATGGTGATAAACTACGTTCATATTTAAGAGATGCTAGTTTCAAACTATATGCTTAGAAATTTAAGCAGGTTAATGTTCTCCTTCTCCAATTAACACACAAAATAACAACAAAGTTTTAAGATAATTTTTTGCCGGCCTGTACATGCACGGGAATGAGGTATGCTTGTCTACGTAATGTATTAAATATTTAAATATACAAAATAAATAAAACAATTACCAGTGGTGGATGATACTTGATTAGAGAAATAAAACAAATAAAAATATACTGAGAATTAAAAAAATTAACATGTTTAAAAGAATAAAAAAAATAGAAAATGAATTACTTAACTAGAAATATATAAAAGAAGTTTCATATGTTGGTTAAAAAGAAAAGGGAAATACAAAATAATTAGAGAACACTAAAATGGTAAATAGTTTTCAAGGAACACTAGTTTGGAAATTATTTTTTCCACCAACACTAGTTTGGGAAAAAACTCAAGTTATAGGGGGGTGGGGGGTTGGGGGGGGGGGGGGGGGAGAGGGGATCGTGAGTGGTCAACATGTCATAATCAAATAAGTAAATCAAGAAAAAAGTTTTGGGTGTAAATGGTAGTTTGAAACAATTTAAAGTTTACTATTATGCTTTTGAATAGTTTAGAGATTGGTAAACGTATAACTAGTAATTGAGCCCGTGCTATGCGGCGGGATCACACGTAGATTCAAGTAATATTAACAAGTATATAGACATAACAGTTTTGATTTTTGTATGGTTAGTAATACATGTACGTGGTAGTTAAGATGAGTGATAGTTGTAGTAAGCAAAATGTGGCAAGTGTAGCAAGCAAAAGATCAACTGAAAGCTTTCGTGTATGCCTGCCAAAAAATGTGAATGCAAAGACTACGATTTTTGAACGACAGCTTCCCTGTATGTCTGCGAAAAAATGCGGATGCAAAGGCTACTATTTTGAACGACTCTTCTATCGAGATTTATTTTTGAACGACAGCTTCCCTACATCTTGCTGCCTGCTGGCTTCATTGCATCTTAACACGTGGTCTCCTGGCCTGAAGGCCTGTTTCTTCACCCTTGTGTTATAGTAGGCTTCAAGTTTCTTTTTGTACCTTGCCTCCCTGATAGAGGCTTGGTCCCTTGACTCTTCGAGGAGGTCCAAGTTGAGCAGGATCTCCTTTTGGTTGTGTCGAGCATCTTGACGAGCACTTCTTCCTGAGCTTACCCCTATTTCAGCTGGTATAACAGCTTCGCTTCCGAAGACTAGGCTATAGGGCGTCCTTTGGTGACTTGTTTTTTCCATGGTCCTGATAGCCCAGAGGACGCTTGGGAGCTCATCAACCCATTTCTTGCCACATCTTCCTAGCCTTGCTTTAATACCTTCGACAATGCTTCTGTTCATGCGCTCAACTTGTCCATTGGACTGGGGGTAGGCTACTGAGCTGGAGACTTGCTTGATGCCTAGCTCGGAGCACCAGCTGCTGAAGGGTTTGTTGGCAAACTGCTTCCCATTGTCTGTCACCATCTCTCCTGGTAGCCCATACCTGCATACTATTTGTTCCCATACGAAACTTATCACATGTTTTCCTGATATGGTAGCCAATGGCCTGACCTCTGGCCATTTGGTGAAATAGTCGACGGCTACAAGGAGAAATTTCAATTTTCCTGGAGCTTGTGGGAAGGGACCCACAATGTCCATTCCCCACTTGTGGAAGGGCCATGCCGAGATGATGGGAACAAGGTCATGCTTGGGGTTGGTCTTCACCGGTGTTTGCAACTGACAAGCTTCACATCTTCTGATTGTCTCGAAAGCATCCTTGTGCATGGTGGGCCAATAGTAGCCCAAGTTCATGAGCTTTGACACCGCGGAGCGAGGTCCGGCTTGCATGCCACATATACCTTCGTGTACCTCCCTGATGAGGTAGTTGCTCTGATTGGGACCCACACACCTCAGTAGGGGTGCCAAGTACCCCTTCTTGTAGAGCTTGTCATCTTCGATCCCATATTGTTTTGCCTTGATTGTCAACCGCTTAGCTTCTTGTTCATTTTCAGGCAGTTTCCATTCATTCAGGTAGGACATGATGGGTGTCATCCATGTGGATTCTGTTTCGGTGACAACATCTTGTACTTCTTTGTCATCAATGGAGGGCTCTTTCAGTACCTCAACTAGAACCTTCTTGGTTAGGTGAGCAAATGTCAAGGAGGCCAGCTTGCCGAGAGCATCCGCCTGCTTGTTCTTGGTCCTTGACACCTGCTCTAGGGTGAAGACTTTGAATTCTTTGATGAACTCTTTGACCTTGTCTTTGTACCTAATCATTGAGGGCTCTTTGGCTGTGTATCCCCCATTTACTTGTTTGACCGCCAGATTCGAATCAACAAAGACTTTCAGCTCTTGGACCTTCATTCTTTTTGCCAATCTTAACCCGGCCAGGAGGGCCTCATATTCAGCAACGTTGTTGGTGCAGGGGAAGTCTAGACGGAGGGCATAAGTGTATTCAGTTCCGTGGGGGTCTTTGATGACGAGACCAGCCCCGGAACCTTCTACACTTGAGGCTCCATCGGTAAAAAGACACCATTTCCCCTTGAGGTCAGGCTGTCCTTCGACCTCATTCATTTCCTCTTCTGTCTGCAGGATGGGCAGCTCAACAAGGAAGTCAGCAAACACTTGTCCTTTGTAGGCTCTTCTTGCTAGGTACTCTATCTTGTGCTCCCCTAGGCCAATGGCCCACTTTGCCAATCTCCCCGAATCTTCTGGTCTTTCTAAGATGGATCGTATGGGTTGATCTGTGATGACCTTTACTGGGTGAGCTTGGAAGTACCGTCTTAGCCTCTTGGCAGTGTGCACAAGTGCTAACACGAGCTTCTCTATGGGAGTGTAGTTAACTTCAGCATCCTTGAGAGCTCTGCTGACAAAATAGACAGGAACTTGTTCTTTGCCTCGGTCTACCAGGAGGACTGAGCATACTGCCTCCATCCCTGCAGACAAATAAACTGTTATTACTTCCCCTTCCTCAGGAGCTGCCATTTCGGGCAGGGAAGCTATTTGTTTCTTGAGTTCCAGGAAGGCAGCCTCTGCCTCAGTTGTCCAACGGAAATCCTTTTTGTCAACACAATTTTTAAGTGTTTTAAAGAAAGGTAAGGACTTTTCCGCGGATTTAGGCAAAAACGTTTTAGGGCAGCAATTTTACCGTTTAGGCTTTTCACTTCCTTCTTTGTGGCAGGCGACTTCATTTCAAGGACGGCTTGGACCTTGCTTGGGTTCGCCTTGATGCTATGTTTTCCAACAATATGGCCAAGAAACTTCCCCTCCTCGAACCCAAATGAGCACTTGACGGGATTGAGCTTCATATTTATCCTTCGAAGGTTATCGAACGTCTCTCGGATGTCTCGGATCATGGCCTCTCCAGACCTGCTTTTGATGACAAGGTCATCTACATAAGCTTCCATATTCTTCCCAATTTGTTTCGAGAAAGCTTGGTCCACTAACCGTTGGTAGGTAGCCCCGGCATTTTTCAAACCGAAGGGCATCTTCTTATAACAAAAGATCCCCCTGTCGGTGTGGAAGGCCGTCTTCTCTTCATCTTCTCGCTTCGTTTGGATTTGATGATACCCCTTGTAGGCATCTAAGAAGCACTTGTATTGGAAACCGGTGAGAGAGTCTACCTTCCAATCGATCTCGGGTAAGGGATAGCAATCTTTAGGGCAGGCCTTGTTGATATCCTTGAAGTCGACACACATTCTCCAAGATCCGTCTTGTTTGGCAACCATGACTGGATTGGCCACCCAAGAGTGATACCGGACCTCCCTTAGGATACCTGCCTCGACCAGCTTTTCCACCTCTTGGCAAGCAGCCTGGCTCCTGGCTGGGGCCAGGCTCCTTTTCTTTTGAACTACGGGCTTATACGAGGGAGCTATGTTAAGGGAGTGTTCAGCCATATCTCTTGGGACGCCGGTCATGTCCCCAGGGCACCAAGCAAATATGTCTTGATTTTCCTGCAAAAGGTGGATTAGTTCGCACATAATCTTATCGGGGAGCAGGTTGTTTACTTTGATGGTCTGCTCCTGATGGGCAGGGTTTATGCTGACCTCCCGGATGGGACCACTGCTTGATGTCTCAGGCACCCTGGGATCTTTGGTTTCGTCCACAGAGGCTATCAGAAGAGCCTCAGCAGTTGGCTTCAGGGTTGCAACTCCGTTGGGAGTGGGGAGCTTCATTAAACCATGTGTTGTTGATACTACAGCGCCGAAGGTGGCAATCCCCATCCTTCCAATAAGAACGTTGTAACTTGAAGGGTATATGATACCAGAGAAAGTTAACTCTTCCGTTCTCGACAAATCTCCATCCCTGAAACAGACGTTAAGTGTGAGCTTCCCTAAGGGATGTACTCGTTCCCCTGAGAAACCCACCAAGGAGGCGTCTGATGGTTTGAGCTTGGACTTAATCTCGGGGCTCAGGGATTCGAAGCATCGTTCATACATCACCTCTGATGAGGCTCCACAGTCCATGTACACCTTGTCTATAGGGAAGCCATCAAGTTCAGCCTCCACTATTACAGGTGTGACGATCAGTTCGTCAGGAGCAGGGGGAAGACAGATGTACTGCTTGTTCCAGGGCTCAGTGCGAGCCTTTTTGGCCTGCTGGGACCCTTCGAGACTGACCATGTTGACCTCTTTATCCTTCCTTCCTTCATCCTTCCTCCCTTTGATGTCTTTAATCAGGTGAGCCGGCTCCCCGGACTTGACAACCTCTTCTATTCTTTTCTTCAGCTGGTAGCAATCATTTGTATGATGCCCCGTATCGTTGTGAAAGCCACAATGCTTACTGGCATCCCTCTTGTTAGCTGGCTTGGACAAAGGTCGGGGAGGTCGAAAGGTGTACTTGACTTCCTCTGTGGAGAGGATCTCCTGAGGGGTCTTGGTGAGAACGGTGAAAACTTGTCTTTCTCTTTCCTGGTACCTCCCTGACCTTGGGGATCGTCTCCTCTCTTCGTTCCTTTGATTGTCGAAGGATCTTCCTGATCGTTTCTCGTTGTAAGGCTGGAAGAGAGGTCTTCGGGAGTTTGTTGAACTGTCTCTCCAGCTCTCTCGATCCCTCTTCCTGGTATCTTGTCGAGTTAACGCTTCTTCTCCCCGGAGGAAGGCTTCTGCCCTTTCAAATGCCTCCTCCATGGTTTGGGGAACGTCTTCATGGAACCTTCTTAATAACTTTTTGGGACGTATGGCTCCCATAAATCCTGATACACGGATCTTCTCGGTGGCACCACTATACTGCAGACCTTCTCTTTTGTACCTTTCGATGAAGCTGCGGAGGTTTTCATGCTCCCCCTGTTGGATCTGGTGCAATATGGCAGCATCCTTGGTGCACTTCCTCAGGGGGTTAAAGTTTGAAACAAAACTTCTCCTTAAATCATCAAATGAGGAAATGCTTCGAGCTGGTAGACCACAGAACCACAGACGAGCTGGTCCCACCAGGGTTTGCATGAACATGTGGCAGCACTCGGCGTTGTTCCACTTTTCTACAGTAGCTGCCCCAGAGAAGACGTTCAAGTGATCATCAGGGTCCTCCGTACCATCGTATGTTTTCACATTGGCTAGCATTTTGATCTTGTTGGGGAAATCAAAATGAGCAATGTGCTCGGCGAAGCATTCTAACGACTTAGGTCGGTACGGCTCTGAAGGTGTAGCCTCGCCCCTAGCTTCGGTCGTAGGAGTTTGAACCATGGGTTGAGAGACTCCCAGACCCTGCCCTCCCGCAAGGGAGGTTACTGGTACTTGGTTCAGAGGTGGAGGATATTGCCAAGGATACCCTCCCGGCCATGTGGGGAAGTAAGGTGGTACATAGGGCGAGTATTGAGGCTGTGAGTAGTTGGGATACATCGTTCCTGGAGGGATAACAGATCCTCCAGCAAGACTTCCTGCTCCCGCAAGGGAGGCAGCCACAACACTGCTGGCCAGAGGTAATGACCTCAAAGCTTCTTCATAAGGGAGTAGTGTTGAGGTCCCCGGGGAGAGCACAAAATTGCTAGGACCTCCTCCTCCTGAGTAAATATCTCCCTGACTGTTCAGGTAGGGGTGAAGATTTGTGTTGGCACGTCGGGTTGCTGGGGAAGTAGTGGTTCCCAGCAACGGAGGGCCAGGTGAGAGGGTGACAGCAGGTTCTTCGTCGTAAGACAACCTGACTCTAACTCCTCTGGACCTTTCCTCTCGCACGTAACCATTCAGGAGGTCTCGGAGTTGCAAGAAGTTTCTTCGTACTCCCTCCGGGGTGATGTCCATTCGTTCAACTGGGAATAACATGTCGTCTCTAGGAGACGAGTTAACAGCCCTTGAGGACGGCGGCGTTTGGTAGTTGAGCATGTCTCTTAGAGACGGTTCGACTTGTTGTCCGTCCGTTCCAGGTGTTTCATGGCTAGAAGCGTCACCTGAGGTGTGACTATTGGCCGGAGTTTCTGAAGGACCCCCTCCTAGGCGGTTATCTCCACCAGTCATCACAAAAGGAGGTTACTTAGGAACAAATGGGACTGTAGAAACTCTCAACAGTTTTGTTCAAAGTAGCGATAGCCCCACGGTGGGCGCCACTTGTTGCTACAACAAGGAAAATGACCGGTATTAGGTTAGGAGATGCTTAGGATTATAGCTTATGGGTGTGTTATGTTTGGACTTAGGTTTTAAGTTTAGTTTTAGCTTTAGGTTTAGATTTAGTTGTGGGATCAGGGGTCTTCAAGCTCCTGGAAGGACCTGCACAAAGGTAGCAGACACCGTTAGCCTTAACGCAGGAGGGAGCCTCCTGCGTTTGGACTCCGGCGTGAGAATAAGTATGTATTCTTTTGGAGTTGGGAAATAATGAAGTAGAGAGTATTAGAGTAGAGAGAATAAGTGAGAAGTGTGTGTGGAATGTCTACCCAAGGGTCTCCTTATATAGGCAACGAAATTCTGCCCAGGAGCTCCCTCAGGGTAGCCTCCTTACCATACCTGGTTGTGTTTGACCCTCTCCCGGTTCCCTGCAGTGAGACTTTGCCCTTTTAGGATACTTTCAGCTTTTATCATTTCCAATGCAAGGCTTGGAACTGTGTGGTGTTTTGTCCCTTGCTATGATAATAAGCCAAAATCCCCTTTTGTCATTTCCAAGGTTTTTTACTGTTTGCTTTCTGCCCTGAGGCTTTCGTATGGCAGGTAAGCTGCCCTATATCAGCTCTAGCAAGTCAGGCCGCCTCCTAATCAACTTAATTTTGCTTATCTTTTCGACGAGGGGTTTAAACGCTGCCGTTTTAGGACCCACGTCATCAGGTCCCAAGTAATACTCTAACAATTTATGATCTCACACACACACAATAAAATACACTAAAAGATCAAATGAATGATCTTGTTTGTGTTAAAATATGTACCTATACATATCACTTTTATTGTTTATTTTGACTGATTAAATGTTGTGTTATGTTTTGCATGATTATCTTTGGAGAGGATACACTAATTTGAGTCTTGTTGAAATATTGATGAAGTACAGTTCGTCCAAGTGTGGGCATGGGCTACATGGGGCCATCCCCCCCCCCCCCCTTTTCCCCCTTTTACGGTGTGTTCCCGAGTTGACTTAGAAGGAGAAAAGAAAGAAAAGGGAGGGAAAGAAAAAAAATAGAGTGTGTTCCCGAGTTTTTGTTATGAATGAAAGGAAAAGGAGGGAAATGTGTGTTTCCGAGTTCATTTTGTGAAGGAAAGGAAAATAAGAGAAAACTATAAAGGAAAAGGAGGGAAATGTGTGTTTCCGAGTTCATCCTTCCAAATTGGAAGGAAAAGAAGGGGGGGGGGGGGGGGGGGAATACAGAAAGAGAAAATAAATCTTTTGTTTTCCACCCTTTGGTTAACTCGGGAACGAAGGGAAATGATTTCCCCTTCTTCCCCATTCCCCCTTCTATTTTTTTTATTATTTCCCTGGTCATCATCAATGGTCCAAAGCAAAATCAATTCATTTTTTTTAGGAAATGGGACGGGGAGAACGGTGTTTTCTCACCATTTGTGCCGAAGCTCAATCGGGGGTGGGAGGGGGGGGGGGGGGGGGTTCCCCGAGGGAAAGGGGTGCCATCTCACCCACCGAAACCCTTCCCCGAACCACACCCCACCGTCTTAGGAAACATGTCATATGACGATTAATGATTATGGTGATCATTAAAAATAAGTTCTTTTGCTGACCTGTTACTTGCAAAGTAAAAACGACCCACATCTCGGATCCGAATACGGGTCCGTGTCGGGTCCGGCGCCGTTAACCCCAATCTTTCATGCAGCTCCTCAGTTGGTTCATCTGGGCTAGGGTTTAAGCTTCTACTGATCATCAATCAATCAATATAATGATCAACATTCACAAAACCCTATTAGTATTTATTATATGGGTAACCATTATCTTTTCCCTTGAAGTTGTTGCAAAGAAATCTCCTCGCCCTATTTCTGTACGTTTTCTATATTCCCATCCAAATTTATACAAATTCTCATGTGGGTATGTTTGATTATTAATGCTGATGGTTTTGGGTGTGTTCAGGACATTGAGGTTCGAGAAAAGAAGCAGAATTGTTACTCTGAAATTGAACTGTATGCTCCATTTTACCCAAATTATTAACCATTGAAAGTTTGTGTTTTTATGATCTTGAATGGTTCCTTTTTTTTTTGTTTTTTTTTTGTTTTAGGGATTGTAGATACTCACTTTTAAATGTGTTGAAATGATAGCAATAAGTGTAAGTTTTAGAGGTTTGCGCTTTACCAATATTGTCCGTTTTGCTCATGAGGAGCTTGTGAACTTATTTTTTGTTAACCGAGTGGAAACTTCCCCTAAGAGGTCGCTGATTCTATAATTAGTACCCCTTAAGAACGCTTAACTGTGAACTTTACTTCTCTTTCTTAGACAATTCACCCAAAACGTTTGGTAGTATTTAAGGTTGGAAGTTTTTAATGACCCAGTGTATCTCATGTGGATGAATTGACGCGGGATTTGCTTAAGGTGTCAAAAATCATGCATTGTTATCTTGTTAGAAACGGCAACGTTTCATTGTTAGGTCATACGTGTCCACTAAGCTTGCAGCATTTTTTAAAAAATTTTTTTTTTGTTTTTTTTTTTTTTTTTTTTGTGGGGGGGGGGGGGGTTGGTATGTAGGTTTGACAATCATCTTAATATTTGGCAAATAATCAGACAAGGTTCTTTATCTATGTATAAAATCAATGACTGCAAAATGGGCAGGTCAAGAGGCCGGGTCAAAATGGGTAAATATAATACGGGATGTCCTAAAACATTTTTTGGTTTCAAGTTATAAAAAAAATGTTGTGTTGCAGATGCAGTGATTTAGTAGGTTGTATGCATTAAGAGTACAGTGATACAGTCAGAGCGACTTTCAACTAGGTTGGCCCGCTAGAATGCTAGATACATATCCTCTTTAGCTATTTTTTTATTGGATCATTCGACCCGTTTGAGATATAACATGACCCAAATTGTTGATGAGTTCAAATCGTGTTGCTTTATTACTATTAATATCACTATTTTGGTATACTTTTTCTTGATTTGAAAGTGGTTATTGGGGTGCACAATGCAAGACTTCAATGATTGAGAAAGAGAATTGCGCATTAAAATGCTTGTCACCAGCTTGCTTTGAGCTTATTTATGAGAGTGATCCTGTAAGCAACAGCTTAATTTGGTATATTTTGTGAGTATTTTTGTGATTTATATGATTGATATGCTTATTTTCCGCTTGATGGATGTTTTTATCAGCTGGAAGAAGGCGAGAGGGATTACACGAGGAGCCAAGAGTACAAGTACTGTATGCACAGGTTAGATCGGTTATACTTGCTGTTTTAGTTGCAAATTTGCAAGTTAATATATTGCCAGATAAATATTTGAACTATAAGTCTAAAAATTTACGAAAAGTTACTTAGAAGTTAGAATTTAGAATTATAAAATAAACATTTATATACACTGGTAACTTCTAAAGTTAAACATGAAAAGTATTATTATCGAACACAAGAAATTGATTACCAAACTCTGAAAGTTGAGGGTATTTAAATCCAATATTCTTTTAAATTATTATAAATTTATATAATATGGATATCTTCGGTTAGAGGAGCAGGATAACCGGAAAACATGTACTATTGGCTATTGCTTTAGCTATGCATATTGCTTTAACTATAACTTAATATACATAAGTAGTTATGTAACTGCATAATCGCCTCCTTTTTTCTCCACTAGATAGGACTTGCACCGTGTACTAGTGTCCATGCACTTCTTGCAATTCTCTACTTAAACTTGGTTTTGTATTGAACACGCACCTATGGATGGATATCAACTAAAGAACTCTTTTAACACTCAAATTCATGACCTTATGATTGTAATTAGCGGTGTCAATCATGTTGGCCTGGCCGGTTAAATCATTGAACCTTAACACAACAAATATGCTTATTTTTGTAAGAGGGTCAACCTTAACCCAGACACACTATCGTCAAATGATTTCTTTTGTAAATAAAAGTGTGTAACCTGAACACGACCTGTTAATTCATTTATGTAAACGGCTTGGCAGGTTGTAATCAAGTTGTACATGTCCTAAACGGGTCGGTTGGTTGTAACAAAATGGGTCAAACAGTCGTAAATGGATTGACAGGTTGACACGTTTATTTAAGTGGTCAACTTGAAGACAACATGCTCCTAAGCAACCCAAGTATGACAACCCAAAATCTAATTATTTTCATGTCGTGTCAGAAATTGTCACCCCTGGTCATAACATGTTGATCTAGGATTGTTGGCAGCATGAGACACTTGTACTGCCTCCAGGTTCCATGAAGTTTGGAACGTCTGTCTTTAATGTGAGATGTTTCAAATGCACATTAGCATGTGTACTTAGGTCAGGCACATGTAAGTTAGACACATCATACTATAGTCTAATGATTTCTTATCTAGATTGTCTTTGGGAGAGAGTTTGGATTAAAGGCTCTTTTGACTAAAATTCAAGACCGTTTTATGCCAACTTTGTTATTCGAAGACATGAGATCTCACCCGTATGCAAGTAAACCGAGCTGTTGAATTTTGTCAAATGTAATATTATGTACAAACAGTTTGTGTAAAATGGTGGTTGATCCCTCCAAATGACCATGTGCATTTTCTTGTTGTAACTGCTGCTTAATTGGTTGTCCTGTTTAAGGAGTATGCATATGTACTTTTAAGAAGATACATGCATAAGAATGTTGTTGAACATAAAAGGTGTCTTGCAATTGTACGACGAATCAAATGGATTTTGTGATTCTTTAATGAATGAAGTACCCAAAGCGATTGTGCACGATGGACCACAGTGAATCTTGTGCTCGTGTGATTGTTTATTGCTTTCTCTTGTTGCCGTTCGCCTAGGACATCACGTTCTCTATTCTTGTATAAAGTCAAAAAAACATAGATCTAACGTATCTAAAAGCTTCAATGCTCAATTTAGGAATGAAACATAAGGCTCTTAGAATTCCACATCTGTTGAAAAATCCATCAGCTTCATGAGGAGTTATAATGTTCGCTTATTGGAATCTCGGCTAGAAGAATGTCACCATGTTGTAGCCCACTTGTGATGTGATAAAGACGAAGTTTTTCAGATTCATAGTACGCGGTTCAACAATTATAAGCTTGGTGTTTTGTATCGAAAGTCATCCTTGTAAAGCTGCAATATGTGATGTGTCTTGATAACGGAAACTGTGGTATGAAAAAGGTTGGATAGTTTGTGGACTGTAGTTGAAGGGGATACCCAGGTTAGATAAGATGATTGAAAGCTAAAACCAATCCCACCCGAAATCCAAACAAATCGGCTAGTTTGAAATCAAACGGTTTGGTATTAACAGTTTTACAACTTACTAATTCAATTCAAGTTTAAAACTTGGAACCGGCAGTGTAGTAAACCAAAACAACCGTTTATATGTATGTGTATGCATAAACTCACTGTCACACCCTCTACCTACCTAAAAAAATTTATTTTTAAATGTGTAATTGTAACGCATATGTATCATGATCTTAATCTTCATCAAGTCTAAAACAAGACAAAAAGAAATCACTTCAAGTCGTCAAATTGTCAAAACCAAACCGTGACATAACCAAAGCATCCAATATGACTAACCACTTAACTAGGGATAAGCTCGGTACTGGCCCATAAAAACAACAATAATGGGAAGCTAAATCAATCAAAAAGGGTCCCCGAAAACAAAAAAATTGGATGTTCTTACCGAAAATGACCGACACAGTAATACAGTATTGCTAAATGCTTATCCCTATTAATTTGTTGTTCCCAACGCCAAAGTTAGCAGTTTAGCTCAGAAACTTTGTCAAAACCAGATCGTTACCATTCCTTAGGTATAAATATCGTGTTTTTTTTTTTTTTTGAACGGCAAATTTCTTCTCCTTGTGGGACTTGAACCCATGACCTCCCCCTTAGGTGTTCCTAGAAGCTTTGCTTCTACCATTGGGCCACCAACCCCAATTGCGTATAAATATCGTGTTTAACAGTTCAATTTAGTAACTTCCGAAAATATGTATTTGAGTAGTAGCAATAATAATACACGACATAACATAACACATCTACATAGCACCATGTAAAGGATCTCATTACAATAACATATCTCAAAGGTGATGCATGATTTAATATTTTATTACAATAATATTATATCTATCCGAAAAATAATGAAAGATTGAAAGCAAACCAAACATAACAACTTATTTTTCTCATACCAACCAAACATAGCACATGATTCCACAACTAGATTTTACTATTCGGTTTCCGCCACTACCTGTTCACTTAGAATGGTAGAAACAAGGCACACAAAGCAGCTTTGTGTTGTATGTTTTTAACTACCTTTGCATATTGGTTTTATGTCGATACAAAATACACATCAAGTGTTTGAAGAAATGAAGTAGACGAACCATTATTGACAAGCGTACACCGTAAACAGAACTCATTCAAAGCTGAACTAATTTAATACTTACCAATAGTGAGACCACTGCCATGCTTGCACCGCAAGTAATGAAATCTTGCTTGCAAAAAGCTTGGGAAAATATTTAAGATTCTTGAGGAGCTTCAAATCTTGTTGGGGTGTCGATACCAGCCATACAGCAAAGGCCCGAGATCAAAATTATGAGCAAAACAAGTCCCTAAAATATCACAAAACCATATCATTTTGTTCCCAAACAATTGTCCCAGGTGTTTAGAAAATTCTTATTATTTTAAGGATCTACATGTAAAATGATCCCTAAAAAATTAAATAATCAAAATAAATAGTTGTGTAACTAGCGGTGTTCACAGTCTGGTTCATGACTATGATACATATACATTAGACATTATAGAAATAAAAAGTATATATAAATAAAATAAAATATTCGAAGGGCGGTTTGGCTTACACAACTAGTCCCAAGTTCCAAACCGAACTGAAATGTTAAAACGACAAATGGCCAAAACCGAACTGTTTGGATCTCAAACTGGCTGACTTGCTTTGGTTTTGGGTGGTTAGATTGGTTTCAACGGTTTAAAAACACCCTTAGTTGCAGTTATTCTTATATTGGTTATCCAAAACACATAATTTGACAACTAAATGTACGTTCAAATAAGTCAATAAGTCAACAAGATGAGGAATGAGGTTCAACTTACCACAAAAAGTCCTTCCAACATTGATGATTTGATTTGGCAAACTCCGTCGCATGTATTGGAGTCATGTGACGAATTTCCAGATTTTTCTGCAAGAAATCTGTCTACCTGGCGGTAAGAAGGATAACGGATGACATTAACCGGGTCAGAGATGTATAAAACCGAATATTTTGCTCCTGTCTTCTCCACAGAACTTATGAGCTCAGACAAAACTTGGCCTGCATTTCAACAAACCGGTCATGCGATAACAAACAGAAACATCTAAACCCAAAGGCAATTTCGACCCATTTACAGGTTATGTTTTATCTCTAACAGGTCAATAACTAATAAGCAGACTGGTCGAAAGTCGCCCAAGCATATCTTTTAACGCATAGAACCTCCTAAATATTTTGTAAAAAATGATGTAATAATATTCAGCACGTAAACTGTTTATATGAAGTTCTATATCTAGGAACCCAAATTTTCAAGTTTCCCCCTTGTTTGACCCATATAAATACTACCCGCTTTGACCCATTACCCACCCCACCCTATCTACCCATTTGTCCACCTCTACTCAACAGTTACTAAGAACCATCCTCACATACCCTCAGAACGTGGTTGCTCACTTCCTTTCAATGAGTCAGCCCCTCCATTGCAGTATACAACCAATGGAGTCTGCCCCTTGGACTTCTTTTCCATACTTGATGTTACATATTCCTGTCATTGTAAATGGATAATTACTAAATATGTAGAGAACTTGAAAAATGTGATTATTTATTCCAGCAAGACAAAATCATTACATTGACAGAGCTGATGTCAGCAAGTTTCTCAAAGTTTCCACCTTCTGCAGCACATGACTCCAGTATACCTACTTTGCTTAATCCTGCATCAAGTCCACAGGTTTCTGCCAACTCGGAAACTAATGAACTTTGTATAGGTTTATTCTCTTCAGAGGCAGAGACATAAGGGTATGCCAAAGAGAATGTGGATTTTGTGAATGAGGCCTGTTCATTAAAGTTGAGGGTTGATAAATAAAAAGAATGTGGAACACGGGATAATTAAACTGTTAAAACTTATAATAGCAAGTCTATTATAGGGATGGATTCAACAAGTCATGCAGAAATTACCTTAAGGAAGTTTAGAAGCGTTTGGTCTTCATTTTTACGCCCAGAAATATCCACAGACTGTGATTAAAATTGAATGGCTAAACCATAAGTAATCAAATCTACTAAATACAGCAGAATTCCAATTACAGTAACCCAATATCAAGTTATATAGTTGTAGATAATGATTTTAAATGTGTCCATTTGTAACTTGAAAGTATTTTGCAGGAAACTGTCCTCGCTGGCTTGAAAGCAAATGAACATTTCTCATTGTAAATCTGGATTCAAAAATTAGCAAACGACACTAAAAGAAGGATACAATTACCTCTCTCCCAACAAAAACAATTGCAAGATCAACGGATTCTTCAGGTTTCTGATTGGCACACTGAAAAAAAGAACTAGCATAAGGCTTGCACACACTTATAGGAGGAAAATCCAATTAGATAAGGAAAAGTTACCAGCAAGTTTGACCAGCCACCTTCTGACATGACAGACTTGGCCAAGTCCTTTGGTGAAAGGGTTTGGTAGCTTACAGCTTCCTTAGCTTTGTTGGAAGTCAATCTGTGGTTTCCATACCAGTAAAAGATTAAGAAAACACATAAACCCAGCATGGGGCATAAGAAAGGAAGGCCTTAAAGAGAATTAATGTAAAAGTTTCAGGTATAACCAACTGGTAGGTATTACTACTAAAAAAAACAATAACCCTTGAATGAGTCCTCTCAAGGTTTAACTTCAAGCTTGGTTGAAAAAAGCGGTGAGGCGCACCAAGGACATCGGGTCCCGGGAGACAAGGCGTGAAGTGCACATCACGTAGGCAAGGGACAAAATAATTTATATAGCTTATTTTTATATTTTTCGGTTTCACATGCCCACAATAATTTAAATAAAAATAGTCTCCATATACATTCAAGCACAAAATTTAACCTATATGTGCAACCTAAAAGTCTAAAACGCTATATGTACAGCATCCTAAGCACAAAATCTTCCCGTGTACAAGAGGCGTGCCTCATGCCTGCACCGTAAGCTGTTTTTACCTGTGCCTCACATGGGCCTGCTGTACACGCATCGCCTCAAGCAGTCAAGAGCATGGGGCCCTGTGCCCGAGTGTGCCAGTCGCACTTTATAAAACCAAGACTTCAAGTTAATCTCACGTTAACTATAACAAACTCTCTAATTCATCTGTACTTATGTAGAATAAACACATAAAATAGAAACAGATCCTCTGCACTAATATCAGACACATGTAGTGCCATCAAGAAATTTTACGAAGAAATGAAGAGCAAAATAAAACGTCAGACAAAAAATAAGTGAGTTTGACTTTCAACAAGAGCAAAGTTATTAACTGGTTTCCAATGCTTTCTAAAAGAAAGTATGCATACCCATCTTCGACATTCGACCACAAAAAAGCAGGGGTCGTAGATGAGAAGGTAAGCCCATGTGGCAGTTCAGATGCCACAAGTAAAATTGCCACAAGAACTGCTGCAATTGTCTTCATATCTGTCTTTTGTCAACAACAGAGTGACCAGCTGAGTGTACCTATAAAAACATATATAATTAGAATCTCAAAAGCTGATTCCTATGTGGTACTATGATACATATGATTCCATGATCAGAATTCAGAAGTCAAATGACATAAAAGATTAATGAGTGTGCGCATGGGTTAGCATAAGGCATAAGCATACATACAAGTGAAGATGTGAGTATGTAACTAAGCACTAACAAAACATTCACCAACTTTTCAAGCTTATTTCACTACCTAAAGTATATTAATATAACACCTTATGCGCATGAATGTGCGGGCGTATATGACTATATGGGCAATAACACATCGGCCTGGCCTATGTCTTTGTATTTGATGAAAGGATTGGTTGTAAGGTTTTGAATGCAATAAGCATGATGACAACAGATGAACGCATGCTACAACTATGAAACAAGACTATCTGTAAAAACGACACTCAACGGTTGAGATGCTAATAATAACTGTGTTTAGAAGGCTGGAAGATTACTAAAGCTAACTTGGTTCAGTAAAGTAAAAAACGGACATTTAGCTATTGCGTGGTGACGAAACACGGAGCTTTCAAATTTCAATATTAACAGAAAGGCTGAGTTCATCAAAATCATAGCTCAAAGGCTGAGTTCATCAAAATCAATGTTTACAGACATAAACATAATATGTCAGTTTAACTGAACAATAAATATTACTGAACTTCAAATCTGAAGCGTAAGGCCACCAGGCTCTTAAATCTTGATCAGATATCTAATTCCATGCCTACTGGATGTTATAATCCGAATAATTAAGATCAAAGACGTACATAAACAGATTATTATTATTATTATTATTATTATTATTATTATTATTTAGAATTTAAACCCTAGGTTAATATATAAACATATAATATTAGATTGAAGGGAAGCAGGAGATCTAGATGTGCAATTACCTCAAGAGAGAAAGTATAGCGGTGGAGATAGGCGGAGGACGGTGGATCAGGTAGGGTTTTCCGGCGACTGATGAGATCGTGATTGATTGGTTTTCAGGAACTCTCCGCCATTCAATTGATTTAATAACAAACTGGAAGACACGATCTTGTTGTCCCTAGTTTGAGAGTATTTCGTTTTGGTCCCTACTTTATAATACTATTCATAATACTCCCCTCATTTATGTACTTCATTCATTCATTACTTGGTGGTTATCCATGGACCATAACGAGGATGTTTCACAAAGATATTTTCAAACTTTCTATAAAAACAATGTATAAACCTCATTAAAATTTATTATATGTACATGTATATGTGTAGTAGGTTATATCTCAGTAACTTATCGGGATAGACAAACCTAATATGGAATGATAAAATGTGTGTTACAGTGTAGGATAGAAGTTAATGTACTACTACAGAAAGCAACAATTTTAATCATATGAATAAGATGAAAATGTATACTAAAGAGAGAATGTACGTTGGAAGAGAGCAAAGACAAAAGCAACCATTGTAAGGCGTGATTGAGGCGATGGTTTTGAAGGTGTAGCGTTTTTAAAAAAGACGGATTTTAACATATTCTACTCTGTATGAAAAAAAAAAACTCTCATTTAGGTTAGAAAAATTTAATACTACATGAGGTTGGATCAATAAAATATTAAATGCTTTTTAATAAACGAAAATATAAAAAAAAATAGTTAATGAAAATAAATATTAAATAAATAAGAGATAAACGAAAAATTATGATTTAGTAATATTATTTCATTTGAAAAAGAATTAAGATAATTATAAGATTTTTATTTATTATATAGTAATCTAATAATAATGATAAAGATAAAGAAAAAGATTATAAATTAATAAATATTAGGTTAATTGGGTTATTTATATTCTAATTTTTTTTTTTGGGAATTCAAAGATGGGGATGGCTTCAACAACTGTCATGTGTCCCTACCCCAATCGCTTTATTATATGTGAGTATGTGAATGGGAGAATTCGGACTTGAATCGGTTGATTCGGGCTTGAATTCCAAACTTGCTCCACAATGTTTTGGACTTCACTCCTTGTCCGGTTTGTGTGCCATATTATCATGTCAACACCCTATCATCTACATTGTAAGTGTAGATGGAACAGTGGATCTAATGTTGATTACTCGGTCAAAGAGACTAGAATATGGTTAAAGGGATCGGTAGCGGCTAATAGTGAAGGTGGTTTTAAATGGTGCAAGTGGCTTCCGAACAAATGTAATCTTTTTATGTGGCGGGCGAATATTGATAGGATTCCTACAATGACCGCACTTCGGCGGAGAAATATGATGGTTGGAGATGGGTATTGTGTGTTTTGTGGAGACGCTGAAGAAACTACTGACCACGTGTTTACGGGTTGTTGCTTGGCGGGGAGGGTGTGGGGTGGTATCGCAGCATGGTGTAAATTGCCTCCGGTGTATTGGTTCTCGATTGCTGATATTCAGGCGTGGTGTCATCAAAAAGAAATAGCCGAGAAAAAGAAGGAGGTGGTCTATGGTGTGTTCATTTTGACATGTTGGCGTATCTGGAAAGCTCGTAATGACAAAATTTTTCGTAATCAAGATGTAAAGGTAGCGCAAATAGTGTCTGACGTTAAAGCGTTGGGTTATCTTTGGTTAAGGAGTAGATCTAGAGATGGTAACGTAAATTGGAACGCTTGGTGTAATTTTAATATTGATATGATGTAAGTTGGTTTTTGCGGTGTTCTCCGGCTTGGAGATCCCGCTTGTTTAATGAAGTTTAATTTCCAAAAAAAAAAATCTACATTGTGAGTGTTAAAATTATTTTAATTTGGCCTAATGTAATAAGTTTGATTTTGAAGGAAGAAAGGCTTGCAGTATAATGTAGGAATATTTAGTGACGGGGTAACTCTTGTTTGGGTTATTGTAGGCTTGTACTTGTATCATAGTTGTAGGTTATCCATTGTGTTTTACCGTATCAGAGGAGTAGTTATGATCCGGAATTACAGATGATGTTTGTAGATCGAGAGAGTTGATTATGACATGGTTGCAAAGGCGAAGGCGTGTTCATACAACAAGAGGTGCATCCTCTTGATGTTACTTAATGGAGAATACGATAAGTCGGACCATTCACTAGAGAAAACATGCCACACTTTGAACAATCCCTTTTGATATATTAGTAGTGAACTTTTTGTCCAATAAAATACTTACATAGCTATTCAGTCGTACCATCTCACATTTAATACCATACTACTTTCTTTAACTTGCTCTCCTATACCCTTGGCTGAGGCTAACATTCATTATCTAGACATATGAGGGCCTCCACACAAATAATAAGCTTCGATCTAGTCATTTGTTGCAATACGAGTTATTTAAATGTCGACCAATTGGTTAGATTTGGTTGTTTTCATGTCTTAGTATTTGTGTGATTAGAATGGTATAGTGTATGTTGTTATGAAGTTTATACATTGTATGATTATTTGAAAGCTCATACAGCCCAACACTATAACAATACGTGTTTGTGTGATTGGAATGGTATGGTGTATGTAGTTTGCCTTTTGGTAAATGCTAGAAAGCTGAAACAACCCGACACTATAACGAGGACTACATGAGGGAGGGACGTCACCCGTGAAGCATCCGGGTACCCTTACATCTCTCTCTCTCTCTCCTCTACACACCCTTTTCAGTTGTGACCTAGAACACGAAAATGGTACCGGGGACCACACGGAACCACTACCGAGTCACTGGCGGCGGTGAACCCACTAAGGTAGTGGGGTACCCGGGATCATTTCGAGTGGCGTCCCGACCCCCTAATAAGAATAGGCATTGCATTTACTAACGGGTTGGATAATAGTTCAAATAAAATAATTCAAATCGAGTCAACCCAGTGCACTACTTATCTATTCATTTAACCCATTTCAGTTTCTTCTTTACAAATACTTTACTTCTTCAAACTGTTAAAAACATAACATAACTCACAGCTCAATGCATTTATAGATAAACGAAATAAAACCAGCTCTAATACAGTAATACAGTCATCCAAATCACTTGAATGACAATTCACATAACAAAATCTCACAAAAGAATATCATACACATTTAAAACGACAATATCGAACAACAGATACATGAAAGTATGAAACCGAACTAATTCTTGGGGATATTCTTGCCAACGATCTTGGCAGGAGCTATTCGGATAAGGTTTCCGGGCTTACCAGGAACCGCCCCTTTGATCATCACAACTCTCAAATCACTGTCAATTTTGACAATCTTAAGTTTTCGAATCTTGGTTTTTGTTCCTCCCATTTGACCGGGCATTTTCTTCCCTTTGTAGACGCGCCCAGGTGTTGTTCCTGCTCCGATTGAACCAAGAGCGCGATGACTCTTTGACCCGTGGGTCATTAGACCTCTTTTGAAGTTATGCCTCTTTATACCACCTGGGAACAAGATAACACAGGCGATTAGAAGGTTTTCTGGATTATATATCCTTTTAAGTCACTTTCAACCCGTTTGACTTGTTCGTTTTTGACAAGTTTTTTTTACCATTTTACATGACAAAATCATAAGCCCAAATCGACCCATTTAAACTCGTTGCCAGACACACATCAAAAAAGAAACTCTCATGCAAAATGTATAGATGTCAATGGATTCAAATAACAAGTAAATGTCATTCTGTCCCCTAAATTTGCAACTTTTTACACAAATTTATAGTTTCATAGGGTTTTGAATTTAAGGGTGTTCAATGTCTGGTTTTGACAAAATTTCTGGGCTGCAATCACTGGTGAAGCTTTTAAGGGGCCGGGAAGTGCCACGGCCCCCACCGTTTTTTTTGCTCAGTAGTGTAAATTTACGAGTTTTCGCCCAAAAATTTTATACGTATTGAGTCCGGCCCCCTCCACTTTAAGGGTCCCCATGACTTTCATCCCCTCCAAAAAAAAAAAATTAAGCTCCGCCACTGGCTGCAATGCTAACTACGATGTGGAAAACAACAAACCAAACTGGCTGTGTTAGGTGGGTCAGCTGGACCAGCCACTTTTAATCTATTTGTTTTCCAAAACTGTTTGTTTCTATTAAAAATTTAACATGATAAAGATTGTCATTATAATACATATACATAACTGCACTACACATACCAAAAAATAAACAAATAAATAACAGGGTTAAACGACTGATTCCAAGATCCATCGCCGGGCCATTAAACCGCCAAAAATGAACCATGAACTATATAACTCCCAACCCTTTGCTTCAGTTTGGAAGGTTCAGTCAGTTTCAACAGTCTATGAACACCCTAGTATTTATGCCCGTCTTAACAACAAAATAGGAACTCTCTTGCATTAAAACATAAAACAAGCAACATTTTGTAATCCATGTTAGGGGTAAAGAAGTAATCTAGCTTTAGGATGTATGGCCTGATTCTAATGCCTTGTAGATCATAATACATGTTACCATTAGTCCTACAAAATTTAGTATATTCTAAAGTTAAACCATATTTAAACTATTGTGTTATTATTACACAACTAACATACAGGAAAGAGTGTGGTTCTTGGTTTTATATATACCCACAACCGTTTTTAATCGTTCAACAAGTGAATTGTAGATCAAAACAATTATCAAAACAAGAAAAAAAATGATTATTACATACAAAATAGTCTAAAAATCAGCATATAAACTGTGTTCTAAAGATCAATGCTTAGGCTGCTAAAGCATCCACATAGTAAACTAATTTCAGTCCCTAAATCAGTCTTCGATTAGCAACTAATCGGTGAGTTAAGCTTTTAAATAGTAATTTTAGGATTAACTAACTTAAAGATAACATATTTCCATGATTGTTGAGTAATTGCATCATGAAAACAGTGATACTGGTCCTTCACTCCTTTGGGAAGGTAATTGATCCAAAGCTAATCCAAGAGTTACCAGACTCTTACTACGACCAGCTGTCAGACCTGAATTCCATTAATCAAAGCTTTGAGTTTGTCACTACAGATTTTTTCCCCAATTCTAGTTATTTTCAATTCTTTTTAGTGTAAAACGCGTAAATCACTGATTGCCTTAACTTACACGTTTGTTTCATCTTTAACTTCAGCGTTTACTTGACAGTATGCAAATTTGATGATTTGACAATACCTGCCAAATTTAGAATCGTTGTACAAGAACCGTCATGTACTGTTTTCATCATTTTGTATAAAATTCTCTGTGTTTATCTTTTGCACTACCGCGCACAACGTCACTAATTCTTCTACATTATCAATTAACAGTCCTGCTAAAGATAGCAATCTCATCACAAACACTCTATATTCTTAATCCTATAAACTCAATTTCCCCCAAATGCTATGCCAATCTATAAACAATTAAATCCAAAAAAAAAAAAAAAAAAAAGATATGAGACAAAGAAATAACCTTGAAACCCTTTGCCAATAGTGGTACCAGACACATCAACCAAATCACCTTCCTTAAACAACTCCTCCAACACCAACTGCTGATTCGGCTCAAACCCATCAACCGTCTGCAACCTAAACTCCTGCAAATGCCTCAGCGGAATCACCCCCGATTTCTCCAAATGCCCCATCTCAGGTTTCGTCAGTTTCTTATCCCTGACCCTCCTATACCCAACTTGAACTGCATTGTACCCATCCGTCTCATCCGTCTTCACCTATATCAACGATAAATCACCTCATCAATCACAGAGGCTCTATACATAAATTACGGGTGCTAAACGGGTAGGGTGACCCGAACCCAAAATTTTTACATAACCGAACACGACAATTGTGTCATATATATAAATACAAGCATCATCATCATCATCATCATCATCATCATCATCATCATACTCAGTTAATCCCACCTATAGCGAAGCTAAGGTAGGGTCTGAGAAGGGTAAGATGTAGACAGCCTTACCTCTACCCCTAAGAATAGAGAGACTGCTTCCAGTGAGACCCCCGACTCGATGTGGTTTGGTGTCAAGCCTTGGACATAAGGCACAGAACATTTAGCAATCGGGACAAACCCGATCGGTAGGGGTGAGCATTTCGTGATTCGGACCCACAGGAACCTTGGACCCGACCCGCGAGAACCTTGGACCCAAACCTTTTTAAATATATGGGTCGGTTTCCGGTTCTAGATTTATATGAATTATCGGTTCCGGGTCGGGTCGGTTCCAAACCCACGGTTCTAATATAAGAACCACAAGAACCGTTTGTATTTATATTAAAAGATAAATAAATGATCTTTTTTAGTCTTTTCACTATTCGTTTTTACGCATTATTGTATCGATTTCATGTAATGTTAATACAATATTAAAAGTATTATTTATAAGAATAACAATGTATTTTTCTTGAAATATTTTTCGGTTTAATGTATATACATAGATGTGATATATTATATAATATATATTATATTCAATTTTGAAGTAAATATTTATGTATGTCGCTCTGATGTGTGTGTATGTGTGTGTATTTATGATGTATACATAACAGATTCAGATAATGCTTCGAGTGATGAGAATGACAAAACTGTTACGAAAGTATAAGTCAAAAAACGAAAAGTGATTTAAAAAGGAAACTCATGGGCTACTATTAGAACTATATGGAGGAATTCTTTTACGAGCATGGTAAAAGAATAGGAATATGTAATCATCTAAAGTGGCTATTACATTAAAAGGTTCTAGTGGGTCAGACCCTTTACCCGACCCATCAGAACCTTTAGGACCCAGAACCACATAGCCTTTTTAAGGTTCGGTTCGTGGTTCCTAATTTCCACATAAAAGGGTATGCGGTTCTGGTGGGTCCGGGTCGGGTCGGGTCGGTTCCAGACCCTTTGCACAGCCCTACCGATCGGTGCATGTACCCCTTTGTCTTTTGACTATCAACGCCACCGCATGATGCATGATTAACCGTCCGTCGTTTTTAACGTTATTTTCACGAAATTAGTAAAATAACATTAAAACTAGTGCAACTTTACTTTTGCCCCCGAAGGCCACACATATATACATTATATGCGCACACCGTTAGTGGGGCGTTATATATATAAATACAAGCACGACCCGAATATTCACGGGTTGACCCGAACACGACCTTTTCAGCCTGATTTTTTTATTTTTTATTTTTGGTCACAAATTAATATATTAAAATTAAAATTTTAGTTAAAACCACAATTTTATTTATAAAATCCTATATCAGTTTATTTTTTAAGTTAGAACTATAGCATAAAATACGTAACAAACTTCATTGTGAGTTGTGACATAAAACATATTGTAAAAAAATAAAATATATTACAGATTTGTTTTATTAAACGGGTCGACATGCCCCAGGTTGACCCAAACTCGATCCGTTTAGCTAAACGGGTGGCGGGTTCAACCTCAAACTGACCCAAACCCATTTACACTTAACCCAAACCTGCGGATTTCGTGTGACATTCGTGCAGTGTCAGAAATTCACACCACTAGTATAAACATAAACATAAACATAAATAAATATATTACTTAATATTAATACCTGCGTGACAACATTTCCTTCTCGGAACCCAATAACAGTAACCGGAACCACTTTCCCGGTGGGTTCGAAGTAAGTCATCATGCCCAGTTTGGTACCCATTAAACCCACTCCAGCTTCCATGCTCATTTGGATGGAGGTGGGTTTACTTCGGGTGACAGGTTTAATGGGTCGGGTTAGACCCGATAAGGGTGATGTAGTACGGAGAGGGTTGAGGAATGAGGAGTTGGAGCAGTGGAGGGAGGTGTGGGGTTTGTGAAGGCGGAGAGGGAGGATTGTGACGGTGGAGGGGTGGCGGAATTGGGTGTTTATCGGAGAAATTACGCCGGCGACGGACATGGCTACCGTGTGAGAAGATAGTGGTGTTTTTGGAGACGATGGAGAAGGGGGCGTTTCTTATCCACTATGATTTTAAAATGCTGGTTTTTATGTTAGTTTTGGATATAAGTTGATAAACATATAAGTTGCCTTTTTTTTTAGTTTTCGCGGGGCGCGAAAGTTGGACTTTACTGAACTACCTTGATTTTCACCAATCATGAATTGTCACATCATTTTACTAATTTACTATATTGAAAAACAATTTTAGAGGCAGCAGTACGTTTAACCAGTCAACCCATAAAGGACAAAAACTCGCACTCTCATGTCATACGTGGTAATCAACTCGTGAATAATACCATCACCTACTAGCCCTACCACCCGAGGCAATGTTATCATGATGTAGTGATGTACTAACACCATTTGCTGGTTTGCACCCCTACTTTTAAGACTGTAAGTAGTAACACTATGTTTTGGATGATCCATCTCTAAGAAGAACATTAGACTTATCAGTCCCTCCAGTTGATAACTTTTAGTAAATGTCCACATGACATGGATAGCTCCACCGTTTTGAAGGCCTAGGGTATGTTTGGCAAAACTAGCTGGAGGTTGGTAGCTGGTAGCTGGTAGCTGGTAGCTGCAAGCTGTTAGCTGGAAGCTGGTAGCTGTAAGCTTTTTAAATATATTTTGGTGTTTGGCAGAGTAGCTGGAGCTTTTAATAAAATGTACAAAATGACCAAAATGGACATAATTAAAAGCTTGTAAAGAAGGTTTTTATTTTATTTTTAAAATAGAATGGGTATTTGTGTCATTTACTAATTAAAAGCTTGTAGCTAGTAGAGCTTTTTCTTAAAAGCTACTAGCTACTACTAGTAGCTTTTCACTATAGAGCTTTTTCTCCAACCTAAAAGCTTCTAGCTCCTTCAACCAAACAAGGCTTTTTATTGAGTAGGAGCTTTTTCTTAAAAGCTTAAGGGTATGTTTGGCAAAACTAGCTGGTGGCTGGTAGCTGCAAGCTGGTAGCTGGTAGCTGCAAGCTGTTAGCTGGAAGCTGGTAGCTGGAAGCTTTTTAAATATATTTTGGTGTTTGGCAGAGTAGCTGGAGCTTTTAATAAAATGTATAAAATGACCAAAATGGACATAATTAAAAGCTTGTAAAGAAGGTTTTTATTTTATTTTTAAAATAGAATGGGTATTTGTGTCATTTACTAATTAAAAGCTTGTAGCTAGTAGAGCTTTTTCTTAAAAGCTACTACTAGTAGCTTTTCACTATAGAGCTTTTTCTTCAACCTAAAAGCTTCCAGCTCCTTCAACCAAACAAGGCTTTTTATTGAGTATGAGCTTTTTCTTAAAAGCTTGAAGCTTGAAGCTCCTAAAAGCTCTTAAAAGCTCATTGCCAAACATACCCTAAAGCTTGAAGCTCCTAAAAGCTCTTAAAAGCTCCTTGCCAAACATACCCCTAAAGTGAGCTAAAATAGAAGGTCTTTTATCTAAATGTAACGTTATAAGTTTTTCTCCCTTAGTCGAGCTAATAAACTAAAAAAGTTTATGGATGATGGAGTTAAATAATTGTATTTTAGTTAACTTTTGTAAGTGTATTATGTATATATGCGCTTATATTTAGTTTATTTGTCTTGCATGTAAAAAAAACTTGAGATTGTTGCAAAAGAAATCTATTTGACAAAAATCATAGATCTAGCCCCCTATTTAGGGCCCAAAGCTAGGGCTTGAAAATAATTGCTTGTTAAAAGTGGTATTAATAATTGAATAAACACTTTTCCAATTTAACACAACAATGGGTCATGGATAAAGGTTTGGTTATATTGTTTTATAGTTTGATTAATTTTTCTTATAAATTGTTTATTTGAATATTTTGCATAAGTATTTTCTTGTAGGTTTTTTGGGTCAATCTATCCAGTCTAAGTGTTGATGTTGAGGTCCAGTCCAGTCCAGATGTTGAGGTCCAGTGTTGAGGTCCAGTCTAGCTTTTGGTTAGTGTTGATGGCCCAGATAAAACGTTAGTCCATTAAGAGGAGTCTGGTGGCCCATGGCCCACAAATTAATATTTTAATCTCGTGCTGATGTGGCAATCCGTGCCAAGAAACACAAGTGATTATCAACCCTTAGATCTCATCAATGTCAGCCGTTGATTGTGTTTAAAGAAACACAATATATCAGCTATAAATAGCTGATATATTCATCCATTTTATACTTTTGATTCTTTATATTGTTTCAGTCTCTCTTTGTTCTCTCTCAGGTTATCAATTAGGGTTTGTTTGTATGTTTAGATTCATCTTGATTCTATTGAGCTTTGATTTGGTTGTAATCTTGTTATGAGGGTATTGTTACGTGTAGAGAATTTTGATTTGTAAGATCCAGAAGTTGTTCTCTGGATCTAGGGTTTGTCTGTATTTTTCTTATTTCAGTAATAAAGTTCTTATTCTATGACTTTTGATCTATGTTTTATAACATTACTCTTGAGCGTGGCCTTGTACAAGGCAAATCTTACATATTTCGCATCAGGGACTATGGCCATTTTAGACCTTCATAGTGATTTGGTTTGAAGATTAAAACCCACATGTGGGTACATCACTTAGGGCCTGTTTGGTAGCCTCTTAATGCGGCTCTGAACCATTCAGCTCTAAATGGTTCAGCATTCAGACTGTTTGTTCAACATAAAAAGGCTCTGAATGGAATGGTTAAGAGCTGAATCATTCAGCTTGGTGTATAGCTGAACCAAACAGCCCCTTAGTGTGTATATGTATATGTATCACACATGCATATAAATATGTGACTAGGGAGTAAAACCTGCCATACGTCCATATAATTCTCGCATGTATCATGTGATAATTTCAATTTGGAACATAAGGAAGTCTTGAATTTTTAACGGTGGAATCTAGTATAATAGGTAGGTGCTACCTTTTGAACTTGTCTTTAGCGAAAGATGTTTAGTGTTCTACCTTCCTTGTCAAGTGTCTATCGATACGCAACCGAACCTACACCTACACGTGAATACGGGTCTAATAATTTCCAACACCTTGGATTTGTTGATGTTAGGACAATACACTACACTTTGTATGTCATTCTGTACTTACGTGGTCAAACCAAAGTGATGTTTGTTATGGTCATTACTCATTAACATACGAAGTGGATAAAGCATGTATTGGCCTTGATCTGGCCTACGTAACAAAAGCACGACTCGATTTTGGGTTATGTTTATTCCTAACCCATTTGGTCCTTTTGTTAACCTAGTATTTATCTATATTATCTTATTAAGGAGGAGTGATGTCCAACATGGTGATTTGCATTTCTGTACAACTTAACAAGCAACATGTACAACATATTTAAGCTAAAAAATTAAGGGTATTATTGACATAGTTGTGACAATTAAGACACTTAGGATGGTAGATTAGTAAATTTAACATAATCCAATACCTCTCATCTAAAATCTTATCACAATTATGCCCTTATGTCCAACTTTTAAAACACAAAATACAACCTAACCTATAATGCATCTTAAATGTGAGACCTTTCAACCCCCCATCTATATTATAATCAATTTCTTGAATGCTAATAGTCTTTTCACAACCCCAAACAAAATATTAGAGCTAATTTCATGCTTTGAAATATTGTTTTGTCCAAAAAATTTATGTCTTCATTATATTAGAAGAGAAAAAAATCAATGAGAAGTTAAGACGCTTGCAAGCTATGGTTCCCGGATGCTACAAGGTATAAAGATATGAGTTAATCTTTATATACATATATACATTTTTTTTCCACTTGTTCATATGTTCTTTGATAATTAAAACAATAAACAAACAATATTCAGAATTATTGATGAGAAAATGTTTTTCAAAATTAATTAGTATAGTTTTTTCTCTTCGTTGTGCATTTTTAGTTTCTCTCCATGAAGCTTTCAGAACCAGCATGTTCTATGACCTATTGACCTTAACTCTACTGAATTAGATGATATGGCCATCAAAGAAGTTGTGTATCTTGAATCATATATATTGTTAACTAAATAAAATGGACAAAATTATAAATATAACATTCTAGATTTGCTTATACGTTTCTAATATATTATAGGTATTACTTCCACTTACTGCATGCATGGGATGAAAAAATGTTGCAGGGAACAAGTGGACATGAAGGATAGATGACGGAGAGGATGGTTGGAGAAGGGTATGGAGACTTTCCTCAATTTCAATCAACATGGCCTCCTTGAACGCCATGAAATAGTTAACTCTATAAATCTATATATGCATGCTCAAATATAAGTTTATACGTAAACTATATTTGTTCTAAGACTTTTAAGGTATTTGCTGATCTATTTAATGTACTTGTTAAACGTTGTATGAAGTGTGGTTCACAATAATATTTTGCTTTCTGTAATTATATATTGTTTAAGTTCTAATTCTAATTAATAAAATAAATTAAACACTAGCATAAAGAGAAAATAAAAACTTAACTATGTGTTAATTACTTATGTTATTTGTGTTAAGAAATAAGAAATCGAAAAGCCATAAATTCACGCTCACGCTAATGATCAACCCGAATCTTTATCTTCTATACTATATTATAAAGCATCAGTGAAGGATACCCGCAAAATTTAAGTAAATACAACCTTTATTGCTTATAATACAATGCTTATTGAAGTCATTTAGGGGGTAAAATTGTTTTTCTACCTAAATATTAAATTGTTGAAGAAATTAATTTAAACATAATTATAAAATTGATGAGTAAATTAACAATAATGTGGTGACTCTTTACATTCATAACCTCCATGTCTTTATTATGTTTGTATTAATGTTATAGTCTTATAAATAGTGGTCATGTATTTGGTATATAAATAATGTGGTGACTCTTCACATACATAATTTACATATCTTTCAATGTTTATAGTAAATAAATTACATCATATATTATGTATTTATATCTTATTTTTAAATTTATGCAGTTGCAAGATGGTATGATGTGACACTTCTGCACAAAAATGAATACGTAGGCTTGAAGTTTGCCAACACACCCAACCCATGACACGTTTCAACCCATTAAAGTGAACAATATATGTAGGCTTGACGTTTATACAAGCAAATATGGTAGAGATACTTCATGAGCAACGTCATCATCTTCCTCGATGTTTTTTTGTTTTCTCTGCTACTATAAGCTTCTAGGAATAGCATTTAAGTTTCTAATCTCACGAAGTCACCAATTGTTTACATATCCAAAAGAAGACAAGTTCTTATTAGTCGATTTGGTAGCTTTAACTACATTGATTACTAATTTGTTTGGTCCAATATATTTGTTACAGCACTTGTCAAACTAACATAAAACGAGAGTATCTATGCAAATCATTGACTCCGCTACATCTCGCGGGTGCCCTAAAATAATAAAAATATGTTGCACACTACAAACTGTATTTTAGTAATTACATCACTTCCACTACAATCTTATGGTCATTAAGAGATACAACGCCACTTCACTACGCTAAAGCACCGCTCTACGATGGCATCCTTATCTGCCTTCGAGATACAAAAAGGGTCCCACCGAAGGATGTGGGCCAATCTAAGGGTGTTGCTAGGAATAGTACGACCTATTGTGATGTACCCATTTAAAATATTCAGAAGATATACTTATGAGTTTCAGTTTTTAATAACATATATTTTATACATCGTTGTTTTCTACTTCATCATAACGAATAACCAACAAACACGATGCATGAGGGGCAAAACAGATGCACCCGCCGCAACGCGCGGACATTCCTATAAAGGATCTAACATCATATTGGTTAATTTAAATAATAAATGATCAATTAGCCCATAATTATGTAAAAGTCTAACAGACGTGTGTTTTTAAGAGCTTCTGAAGCCAGTTTTGGCTGCCGCGCAGGGTGGGCAGGTGCTTAAGTGAAGCGGGTTTAGAGCCTCCTACTATAAAGGATCTAAGTGTGAAGCAAATTATCGTATAGAATCTAAGAATTTGCTGTTGAACTTATATCCACCAGATCTATACGTCAAAATTACTATCATGTTTTGCGTCTTAAGCATCTCAATTTTTTTTACTATTAGAGAAAACTACCTTACGACTTTGGTTCCTAAACATCGTGGAATCTTGTATTTCTAGTCTTTTCTTTCTTAACTTTTGCTTTCATGACAACCAACAAAGTAACTAGACCTAAGCCAAAAACAATTTTTTTAACCCTCAACTCCTCAAGGTAGGAGGAAGAGCTCTATCAAGATGAGCGAAAAAAAAAAAATAGGATAACTTTTCCAACAATCGTTGGAGAACGATTTGGTTCTAGAAACCCTTTTGAGGAGACAGAAAAGGTTGGTTGCGCAGTTTGATCTAGAATTTTTGTGTCAATTGCCAAAAACAAATCAAGTAAAAAAGATACCGATTCAAAATGAACCGGGTAAAAACAATTACATTACATCATAGCAAAACCAGTTTTTTTTTTTCGTTTAGACATAATAATAGACTTCAAAGAGTTTGAGACATGCTAATAAAAGTATACAAACCTAAAACCTATAACATATTATTTGAGAAAACTAAAAAAGAAAGGTAATTACCACGAAAATTACTATTAGTAGTGACATGATTTACCCTCTCATTTGACTTTAGGTACATAGTCGTGACTCGTGTCTAAGAGACTTTAAGTAATTAACTATTTTTTTAACCAGTTTTAGCTTTGATTTGCAAGTTGTATCACAAAAGGTCCAATTTCAATTCTCTTTCATTCCTGTGAAACGAACACTACCTAAGTTGATAGGCTATATATTTCCCGTGAATTAGAAAACCAACAAATTGATACTCCCTCCATCCATTTGCATCATTTTTCCCACACCTAAATTACCTAATCACCAAATTGAGAGAAAAAAACCCCTCAATGGTAGGCAACGCAATGGTGGTCGCAACCGCGGTGATTATCGCTCCATTGGTGGTTTTTAAGACGGCGATGAGGGAGGCGTTTACCCCAAATGTGCATGAAGGTTGTGCTTTCGAATGCATTAATATGAAGATCTTTACTCCTCAATAATGCAAACAAGTATGTGTTTGGGCGTGTATGCAAGTCATTCGTCAAATGAGCAAATTTGTATGACTTGTTTGAGCTATGATTATGTCTAGTTTTGTGTCACATTTGTTAGTTATTAAAGTGATTAAGATATGAGTTGATTTACTTTTGCTCTTGTTGGATTTCTTTAAGTGAAAAGGTCGACATTGACCTTTTCAACTCGATGCATCTTGTGGTACAATATACCACAATTGTTATGGCAAATTTAGATTATTAAAGCAAGTAAAAAACCATCAAGGTAAAAACTTTGATGCATTTGTTCTAAAAAAATGTTCAATAATACATACTCCCTTGTAAAACAAAGACGACTTTGTTTCATTAAACTCTTGAAATACAACTTAAATTTCATTACAAATAACATTTTTAAACCAAACAATAATCACTCATTTTCTCTCATGTTACAATCACACTTCCAACACAACACAACATGTTTCAAAAAATAGGGTTATAAGTGTTACACATGCCCGGATTTCTAACACACCAAAGCGGTTGAATCGGTTCCGCCTTCACGCCTCGGCTAACCATTCTATTAACCCACTCATTCAACCTATCCGTAGCGTCCGCAGACCTCTTTTTCCCATTCTCATCTCGATTCCCGGACCACATGGCCTCAGCCAAAGCTGAGGCCCGAGGCCAGATCCGGGAATCAAGAACCTTAGAGTCCGCCTGCTCGGACCACAACGCCACCTCCCCACCCAAAACCAACTTCGCTTCCTCCTCCGTTAGCCCATGTGTTATATCATAATTATATATCAACTGCCACGACTTAAACGGGCCGCACCACGACCCCCCCTTTTTTTGCTCGAAATCGGGATGTTGATCATACGCGCTATTGTTCCCGGTAAAATCGCCATGCCCGCAATCCAAGTAGTAGAAATCCGAGGACGACACAATTGTCCTGTAACCCGCGGACACCAACAGTTTCGTGTTGTTTGGGCCGCGGTTCCATGTTTGCATGACCGTGGTCTCGGGTGGGAGAATCGATGGATCGATTTTGATTTCGGAGTCGAGTATTACGTCCTCCCAATACACGGCCGTGCGGTTAAGTGACAAAATATACGGGTGTGTGTTATTGATGAAAATCTCTAGGACTTGGCTTAGGGTCCCGTTGTTAGCGAGGTACTTTTGGATGGTCGGGTCGGCTTTCCAGCAACCCGGGACGACCTCATCGGCTCCGCCATGGTAAAATGTATCGGGAAATAGAGTTGTCGTTTCTTTTACGACGTTTTTAACAACGTCGTAGGTTTTGGGGATTAGCGGGTTAAGGTGGCCGGTTCCTGGTTCGGCTGCTAGGCGTTCCTCCCATGGCGCACCTGCCGGCCACCAGAACATGTTGGCGCACGCCACGATTTCTGGGTACGCTTCTGCCCATGATCCAGTGTGCCCTGGAGGTTTTGAACACGTAACAATGTACTAGGTTGTTAGAAACTAAATAACATTGTCTAAAGTAAAATGTGGATGAACATTTGTAAATTTAACAAGGGTGCTCATAAATTCAATTCGGATTATTTGATTTGAAAGTTCTTCGCTTTAGGCTAAAGAATCTTCAAATCAAATTTTTTTTTTTTTGAACATTAATCTTCAAATCAAATAAACTAACGAACTGAATTCAGGTAGTTTAAAAGCTAACCAAAAAATGAATATGAATTCGGTTCAAACTTTTTTTTTTTCCATTGAATAAACTATAATTACTTTTTATTACTAGCTTTTATCCCGGGAGTGTCTCGGGATTGAAATATCTAATATAACATAATAAAATATCTAATATGACAACATTATTAATGTTTTGTCAATACATGATTAATGAATAATAATAATAATAATAATATTATTATTTATTTTAAACAAAATTCTGCCATAAGTTATCATATTCAAATATAAAAAAAAAGAATCTTTGCCTATGAAGTTATGTTTATCGTTTATGATTTATTAGTAGAGTAAAATATATTTGAAAACAAAACCTCACAAAAATAGTTGTTTTTTTCTCCGTTTTTTATATAGCACTATGATACTCGTTGGAAAGATAATAAAACGCTCGTTAATTTGGTGTAATTTTTTTATTTAAAAAATCTCGTATATAAAAGATATTAACGTTTAAGTTATCATATTCAAATATAAAAAAAAAGAATCTCTGCCTATGAAGTTATGTTTATCGTTTATGATTTATTAGTAGAGTAAAATATATTTGAAAACAAAACCCCACAAAAATAGTTGTTTTTTTCTCTGTTTTTTATATAGCACTATGGTACTCGTTGGAAACATAATAAAACGCTCGTTAATTTGGTGTAATTTTTTTATTTAAAAAATCTCGTATATAAAAGATATTAACGTTTAAAAGTTATGGGAGGAAACATTAGAGAGAAAATTTAATTTTGTTTTTAAATTCTTATCTTTTCCTAAAATAATTATAATATATGTAGATTTATTAAAAAAAACTCAAAAATTAAAAAATCTTACATGATGTCATGTGGCACATTCAAGGATGGGTTGAGGCCTCTATTGAATGCCACATCATCAAAGTTCAATTCTTTTATTATAAGTTACAGATTATTTTTACCATTATTTGCTATTCAGTTTATTTGATTTACTCGGTTTTTTTGGTTTCAAACAGAATTTCTATGAAACCGAAAACTAAATTTAGGTTTAAAACCAAACCTAAAACCAATAATTCAGTTTGGTTTTTGGTACTTCGGTTTCATATCCGGCCTAATCTTTTTCAAAACCGAACAATGAACACCCCTAGAATCTAAGGTTTATGTCCATTCAACACTTACCGGGCATATCGATCTCTGGGATGATCCGAACACCATGTTCCAACCCAAACTCCACGACCCGTTTCACATCCTCGGCCGAGTACAACATATCCGGCCCATACGACCCTTTCGCAGCTAGCTCGGGCTCCGACTTCAGAACCAAAGGAAACGATTGCGAATCGGTTATATGCCAATGAAACACATTCAACTTATTAGCACTCATAGCCTCAATCAACCTCAACAAGTCCTCAACTCCAAAGTAGTTCCTAGAAGTATCCAAAAGCACCCCTCTATGCTCGAATAGCGGCCAGTCAGATATTATCAGCCCGGCCGCTATTCGAGCAGGGTGTCCCCACACCAGCTGAGAGAAACTCTCAAGCCCTCGCATGGCGGCCCAAGGCGTGGCTGCCATGAGAGTGGCATAGGTTGTGTTGGATGGGATAGTAAGAGTGTAGGATTCATTGACGCCGTGAGTTAACGGCGCCGTGATATCTAATATGGTGATTGTTAACGTTTGTAACGGTAGAGAGGTGGTTAAGTTTATGGCGGGTATTATTAAGGGTTTGTATTGGGTGGTTTGGATTTGACGGAGGTAACGGTTGACTGACGGAGTTAAGTAACGGTGTGATGGAGATGTTATGGTGAAAGATGGAGATAAAAGGATTGCATGGGGAGTGGTCGTCCATGTTAAGGATCTTGGTTTGGGCCATATGTTGATTGGTGATCCAACGGCTGATATTGAAGGAATGATGAATGGTAATAATAATAGTATTTGGACAACGAAAATAGTAGAAAAAATGTTGCTACTCATATTGGTATGTGTTTTAAGGAATTGATGTGTGATGAATAGAAGAATAGTGAAGGTGAGTTTATATAGTTTTGGAAGATATATCAAGTCAATGGAGAAAGTGGTCTTGTATAGTTTTATGTATTTATTTTACTCTTTGTATCTTCCATTTGTTGCTTTGTGCTTGCTTTAGAGAAATAATTATGTTCTTTATATTTAGAACAAATTCTCTTGGTTTTCTACATAAGACGGTTGGGAAATGGTCAATTGGTCGTTCCTTTAGCTCCATAAGCTTGA
Source organism: Ambrosia artemisiifolia (assembly GCA_032199755.1). Classification (NCBI taxonomy): domain Eukaryota; kingdom Viridiplantae; phylum Streptophyta; class Magnoliopsida; order Asterales; family Asteraceae; genus Ambrosia; species Ambrosia artemisiifolia. The sequence goes on from CM063519.1 coordinate 63,497,405, forward strand.
GGTGGGTTTAGGAGGAACTGTGGCTTCCTTAGAGTGAGACCCTAGGTAGACTAACTCACATGAACTAAATGTAAATAAATAAAAAGGGGCTTGGAAACCGGTTTGGGTTTAAGTGGATCAGTATACCTACAATCGCGGTCAACACGTTAGTAGATTATAAATTAAGTAACCTATGTTTTGAAACCGGATGTAAACCTGACTGTGATTCCATAGCATAATTCTTTTTCAGGGACGAAAAAAGAGATAAGTGTGGGGATATTTGATGTATTGTAAAATACATCTATTTCCAGTGTATAGTTTGTATAGTTTTCGAGTCGTTTAGATAGTGTTTTTATTAGTTTTAGGCTTGTATCGGTCTATTTTGTTTAGTATAGGTTTTTATAGATTTTTATTAGTTTTGTGTCATTTTTAGTATTTATCTATTTTATTTTATATTTTGTAGGTGTTCATGGATGTTGGAGCATAAACGAGCAATTTTGGTCAAAGTCAAGAACACCTGAGTTGAGAGCCGAAGAGATTTTTTGGAGGATTGACATCGACGGAAAAGCATAACAGCGATATTATTCTTTTGGAAGTGATCGATAGAGCAGAGATCAAGGGTTGAAGCCTAGGTGCGAGCACGGGTCGGTTCTAATTCAATTATTTATTATTTATCTATTCAAACCCGTTGTGAACACCATGAATATTATTTGTTTCTCTTGTTTTGATTTTATCATGACAATTATTGGCTAGATCATAGAACTACCTAGGCGATGATGAATACGCTTGTTTGATTTATTTTCTTTTGGTTTTGGAACTTTAGGTTGTTGATGAATTTTAAAGTAAAGAACTCTTTATTTTCTGGTTTGATGTATATGCATATTTAGTTTTGTTTAATTGATTTTTATAAACTCCACTTGCGTTTTTGTGAATGTCTTTCATGTATGAATGCGGGTTAGGTTGCGGACTGGGTGTTAGCAGCTAGTTTATGGTTAATTCTGCAGGTTATCCATAGGAGTTGTAATTGTTAGTTAGATAATTCTAAGTGTTCTACCAATTCTCAATAGCTGTAAGGTGCGAGATTGTTGGTCTGTCTAGGGTGTTAAATTGCTAGATCTAGAGGCTTTGTAAGAAGATCTTCCTAGTTTCCCTAGCATTCCTTGTAGGCCAAGTCTTATCAGAAATATTGTAGTTACCCCTTGCACTTTCAGGTGTATTGTGACTTTCGCGCTGTGAGGTAGACTGTCTAGCGGGTACTTTAAGATTCGAGTAGGTAAGCCTGTGAGGGTAACCTCTCAACCGGTGGTTTAACAGCACAACAGTATTCTAGGGTTTCCCCTTGAGAAGGGTCGAGGGTGTCTAGTTTATTCTTGATGTTTAGTATTTTAAGATCCCGGTTCCACACCAGTTTCATAGCCATTAGAAGCTTATCATTCACGTGTAGGATTCTAGCCTAGGTAGTGCCTTCCCATCATCTGATATCAGTTGCAGTCTTCAGTTTGTGTCTTTAGTTATTTTAGTTTTATTTATTTATTTGCAATTAGTTTGTTAGAAAACCCCCCTTTAAGCAACAAAACATTATTAAGTCAGTATTTAGGATAAGTAATCGAGTCTAGTTTACGTTTTCCAGTAGAGTCTCGTGGGTTCGATACTCGGACTTACTTTAGCTATACTGCACTGACCGGTACACTTGCCGGTTGTGTGGTTTAGGTTTAGAGAGTCTTAGGTTATAAATTTAAAACTTAGAGTGTCTAGTTTAGGTTAATTTAGTTAGTTTTTACTAAACCACTTTGAGCACATCAAGTTTTTGGCGCCGCTGCCGGGGACTCTTGGCGATTGCGTTAACTAACTTTGATTATACTTATCTGCCATATCTGTGCTACTTATGTTTTGTTTTGAGTCTGTCTTTTTGTAAATTGAGTCGTAGGAGTCTAATTTTTATGTGTCTTTTATTTCTTTTGAGTCTGTAAATATGTGTGAGATTTGTGGAGGACCCCATTTTACCATTTTATGTCCACAATATGAGGGGTCCTCTGCACATTATTGTGCTAATTCCTTTGTGCAGCCGCAACCATATTATTCACAGGGTTGTCCTACATATTATTATGATGACTCGTATCAGCAGCCACATTTTAATCAATATCCTGATCAATTTTCTGGAAGTAATTCTTGTGAGGATAGTGGTAATGATTGGAGTGAAATCAAGAGTCTGTTGACATTACTAGTTGCTAAGGATGCCGATACCCAGAACATGTTAGCAGAGCAGGACACCCTCCTAAAAAACCACGACATCCTCATAAAAAACCGACAGGCTGCTCTTTTAGATCTTCAACGAACAGTAGAAGACATTGCTAGAAGGTTAAAGGAAGAAGAAGAAAAAGAAAAGATTCAGCAAGAGCAGCTGCCGAAAGTTGGTTATACATATGATGAGGATGGCAACTACCTCGGTTACATGAATGCTCTTGGGGAGTTGTTCCCAACTTTTCCAGAAGAAGGGAAAGAGCCGATCATGCAATACGCTGATGAGTCAGATGAAGAGATCATTCCCATCACGGAGACGAAAATGGACGTTGAAGTCCCACCTCCGGTGCCACAAGTTACTATACATGATTTTGGGAGTGACTCTGACGATGAAGACGACGAAGAAGAATGGGCGGCATATCAGAGGTCGTTAGTGAAAAAAGAAGTGATAGAAGAAGAAGTGGAATTGGGGGACTCCATAGGTATGATGTTTGGTGCAGATGAAGACAATGCGGATAGTGAGGAGTCGTTATCTGAGGAGGATGAGTTTTTAGATCTGGAGTTAGAGGGTTTGCCTGTTTATGAAGAAGTAGGGGAGTCTGATCCCAATGGGGATATAGCATACCTAGATGCCCTACTCGAAGGTGAACCGACAGACATGACTGAACTTGCACCAGATGAAAGAAATAAGTGTGGGGATCATCCCATGGAAATGGTGGTAGAAGAAGCGCACCATAGCTGGCCCGTGGTAATAGATGGAACTTCAAAATCAACAACACCACGGGAGAGGACAAGGAAGAGAACAAGAAAGGACCGGAGCCGAAAGAGGATCAACGGCTGGCACGAGTTGGAGAAGCAGAAGCCAGTGAATGTCAAGCACGACCAGTCTTCTTGCTACATGTCACGCATCCGGTTAATTCCAGGTAAGTTTAAATTTTGGTGGTTTGACCTGTTAAGAATGCTTAGATTATTTTTCAATTCCACTAATAAATATTCAATTGTTAACGAGAACCGAGTGGAATTAAATGGGTTGGATCGCGTCCAGATAAAAGAGAAGCCCCCTGATTAAGTTTAAGTGTGGGGAGGCTTTGTAGAGTTTGTAAATTTTTATTTATACTTATTTAAATTTTTTTTTCTAGCTTTTCATTTTTTTTATTTGTGGTCCGTCCTTCGGTCGTGGTTCATAGGTTTTTATCTTTCTATTTTATTTTTGTTTTTGTGTCTTTGAGTCTGTTTGCAGGATTGCGTGTTTGCTTAGGTAGAAGAAATTTCACCATGAGCGGATCCCCTGTATTATCTTTATATATATTTTATGAGTGGAATTTTTGTAGAGGTTTGGGTAATAAAAAAAAGAATTTAAAAAAAAAAATTAATTAACTATCTGTGAAAAAAGACTTTTCATGTAATGTGAAGAGTCTGGGCTGACCTGTTCGCCTCATGCGACCAGCTATTACCCCGGAAAGTTATATTTTTTTTTTGTTTGCAACGCGTGTTGTGATCACCAGTGTCCTTCACGTTGAGCGAGAAACAAATTTTTTTTCTACCCATTTTGTTCTACCACCATTCACCGCCATTTTGCCAAGCAGGTACGTCTTCTTGTTTGTTGTTATATTATGAGTCTAAGTTAGTAGTTTGAGTCTTTTATTTTTGTGTGGTTCGGTATTATGCTCGGGTTTTGTTTGTTTCATTTTACGCAGTTTTGGATTGCACCGCCCGTACTCAATCTCCATTCGGGTGATTCCGAAGTTGTTTAACAATTGTCAAGGCAAACCCGAGAGTTTATCATTGTGTCAGAGCCGATCGCGAATGAAATGTTATACGATCGAGCTGCATTGGACTAGAGTTTTTGGAGCTTACGCGTTAATAAACCAGCTAAGTCCTTTCCAATTTGCCCTTTTCTTTTTATTTTTGTATTCGGAATTATTTTTTTGTTTTGAGTCGTTTTCTATTCCTACATTGAGGGCAATGTAGAGTTTAAGTGTGGGGATGGGAAACTGCCGTTTAGTCTGTGTCGTTTAATTTGTATACAGAGTCATTTTGAGTCCAAAAATCCAAAAAAAAAAATAAAAAAATTTGTCCCTGATTTTGAAGTTTGCATTATATAAAATATGGAAGATGATAGGTAAAGTTAGGTGTCCGGTTTTCAAATAGTATGTATAATAAGAGATTAAAATTGATTGAAAACGTGTCTGATTTGGGATATGTGGGTAGGCTCGGCCGGTAGAAAGGTTTCCTTTGAAAAGTAATAAATTAATTATGTTAGGCTATTTTGTGGGTTCTCATCTAGGAGAAACGGGGAGACCGAAACCGCCAAAAATAGTATAAGAAGCACCGTTATAAGTAGAAAACCGTTAGAATTTCTAATCACTTAAAAAAAATTAGAAATCAAAGCAAAAATGCTGAAGCTTAAGGTGCCTGGTCACTGGGATAGCGACTTGGATTGGCTACACCCTCTGAGTTAAGTATGCTGAGATGAAAAAAAAAATACTGACGCTTATGGTGCCTGGCCACTGGGATAGCGACTTGGATTGGTCACACCCTCTGAGTTAAGTATGCCGAAAAAAAAAGAAAAAAAAAGTGATTTTAAATTCTCTTGGTTTTCTACATAAGACGGTTGGGAAATGGTCAATTGGTCGTTCCTTTAGCTCCATAAGCTTGAGGTGGGTTTAGGAGGAACTGTGGCTTCCTTAGAGTGAGACCCTAGGTAGACTAACTCACATGAACTAAATGTAAATAAATAAAAAGGGGCTTGGAAACCGGTTTGGGTTTAAGTGGATCAGTATACCTACAATCGCGGTCAACACGTTAGTAGATTATAAATTAAGTAACCTATGTTTTGAAACCGGATGTAAACCTGACTGTGATTCCATAGCATAATTCTTTTTCAGGGACGAAAAAAGAGATAAGTGTGGGGATATTTGATGTATTGTAAAATACATCTATTTCCAGTGTATAGTTTGTATAGTTTTCGAGTCGTTTAGATAGTGTTTTTATTAGTTTTAGGCTTGTATCGGTCTATTTTGTTTAGTATAGGTTTTTATAGATTTTTATTAGTTTTGTGTCATTTTTAGTATTTATCTATTTTATTTTATATTTTGTAGGTGTTCATGGATGTTGGAGCATAAACGAGCAATTTTGGTCAAAGTCAAGAACACCTGAGTTGAGAGCCGAAGAGATTTTTTGGAGGATTGACATCGACGGAAAAGCATAACAGCGATATTATTCTTTTGGAAGTGATCGATAGAGCAGAGATCAAGGGTTGAAGCCTAGGTGCGAGCACGGGTCGGTTCTAATTCAATTATTTATTATTTATCTATTCAAACCCGTTGTGAACACCATGAATATTATTTGTTTCTCTTGTTTTGATTTTATCATGACAATTATTGGCTAGATCATAGAACTACCTAGGCGATGATGAATACGCTTGTTTGATTTATTTTCTTTTGGTTTTGGAACTTTAGGTTGTTGATGAATTTTAAAGTAAAGAACTCTTTATTTTCTGGTTTGATGTATATGCATATTTAGTTTTGTTTAATTGATTTTTATAAACTCCACTTGCGTTTTTGTGAATGTCTTTCATGTATGAATGCGGGTTAGGTTGCGGACTGGGTGTTAGCAGCTAGTTTATGGTTAATTCTGCAGGTTATCCATAGGAGTTGTAATTGTTAGTTAGATAATTCTAAGTGTTCTACCAATTCTCAATAGCTGTAAGGTGCGAGATTGTTGGTCTGTCTAGGGTGTTAAATTGCTAGATCTAGAGGCTTTGTAAGAAGATCTTCCTAGTTTCCCTAGCATTCCTTGTAGGCCAAGTCTTATCAGAAATATTGTAGTTACCCCTTGCACTTTCAGGTGTATTGTGACTTTCGCGCTGTGAGGTAGACTGTCTAGCGGGTACTTTAAGATTCGAGTAGGTAAGCCTGTGAGGGTAACCTCTCAACCGGTGGTTTAACAGCACAACAGTATTCTAGGGTTTCCCCTTGAGAAGGGTCGAGGGTGTCTAGTTTATTCTTGATGTTTAGTATTTTAAGATCCCGGTTCCACACCAGTTTCATAGCCATTAGAAGCTTATCATTCACGTGTAGGATTCTAGCCTAGGTAGTGCCTTCCCATCATCTGATATCAGTTGCAGTCTCCAGTTTGTGTCTTTAGTTATTTTAGTTTTATTTATTTATTTGCAATTAGTTTGTTAGAAAACCCCCCTTTAAGCAACAAAACATTATTAAGTCAGTATTTAGGATAAGTAATCGAGTCTAGTTTACGTTTTCCAGTAGAGTCTCGTGGGTTCGATACTCGGACTTACTTTAGCTATACTGCACTGACCGGTACACTTGCCGGTTGTGTAGTTTAGGTTTAGAGAGTCTTAGGTTATAAATTTAAAACTTAGAGTGTCTAGTTTAGGTTAATTTAGTTAGTTTTTACTAAACCACTTTGAGCACATCAGATTCGAAATATGCAAGTATGAAAGAAGAAGAGGAGAGGGAAGGACGTTTTATATACAGGTCACGTGCCACACAGACGGTTACAGTCGTGTGGCACGACCGACCAATGAAAAAAGGACACGTCAGGAGAGGGAAAATCAGGGGGCATGCGAAGCGACAGGTTGGACCCACCTGTCTCTGCGAACAGTACAACCGTCAGAGACTTTTCGGCTACCAACCTGTCCCATCCGCCCCGCGCCCTGACACATCTGATGTGTGCATTAATTACTGACGTGCGCAACAAACCAACTTGGAATGTTACTGCGCAGCGCGCAGTCACACTCAGACAAACTAAACAGCTAACAAAAAACACATCAATTTTTCTTTTTTCTTTTCTTTCCTTTTAGTGCAGCGCCCTGCATGCAACGCATACAGCACACTACACTGGGGGGACTTGAAGAGATATGATACCGCGCAAGCGCACGGACCCACATCTCCACACATGCCAGCACAGCAGGCCTACGTGGGCTTCTAGAAAGCGGCGCGGAGTACCTCGTGGCATGACAACTAATAACCGACAGGAAATGGACGTTCAGCCAATCAGAGACGTCCATTCCCTGCTCCACGATCGCCTGCAGGTACGAGGTACAGAATAGTACAAGAAAGGACAGACAAAGACACGTGGACCAATAGCGAAGGAACAGCGCAGGGGATGACAACGGCCCAATCGTACAGCCAGCTGTCATTCTCCCCTCGTCCAATCACAGAAGACTTCAGGTGGCCTATAAATACCCTATGAGGTCAGACGAAGAGGGGGATGAACAACCACAGAGCGAGAGACAACCATAGTTATGAGAATTAGATTATAGTCGAAGTGTTGTAACAATAGCTATTCTGGTCTTGTAATAATCATTGAATCATTAATAAGAATCGTGTCTTTACTTGTGCTTAAGTTCCAGAGTATTGTTATATTGGTGTTTCTTCAGGGCCCTAACCTAAGGCTTTTTTTTTCCCTTGGAGGGCGGGTCGGCCTTGCCCAACTGCCAATCTCATTTACTTTCAAAAGGATGAATATTTTTTAAAAGAACATAATCACCACATAGTAATTTATGGTCACTACTAAACAAATGAGTATAACCAACAAATAATTGTTGAACAAAAACATCAATGAACAATTACCGACCGAAAATTGTTGATAATTACCGACGGATCCCATGAAATCCTGAAAGAAAAGTAACAATTGATTATTGATGGAATCGGACAGACTAAATTGAAAGTAACTATACTTGATGATATTCTCAGGAAACATCATAGTACAATATCGGTTAAGAAATTAAAAAACAAATATGAAAATACAATTTTATATATCGATCTCGATTCAAGTCGCGTCTTTGGTAGCTTCTTCAACACGTATTCTTGTAGTGTCTAAACTCGATTATTCATCACTTGAGTCTTTAACCGTCCTTCATGACTGCAACATTCAACACTCTAAAAGGTTGGCAAATTTTTGTTGAGGATCGTGTTTGACATGAGGCACTTAAAATAGATTTCACACCTCGTCTTAGACGATCTGTCTCCTATAGTACAACAACCAGAATAGTATGTCTTGCCCGCAAGATGCCACTGGGTGATTTAGTGTTTATGAGATTATGGAAAAATATGAAGTTGTATATTTTTAAGAGTACTCCTTTCAGTTTTTTGTGAATGAGTTGTGAATGCTTCAAATAATTTTTGATGAGATACTATCATCTCATGCCTCACACATGAATCTAAGGTTCAATTTATATATTAGAAAAAGATGAAACATCTTTAACAATTAATCTTGTAATTAACAAGATATTAATCAACAAATTCATCATTATGACTGAGTTGAAACAATCTAGTGAGTCGAAACAGCTGCTTGGAAGCAACCAACAGTTTTGCATGCGCAAACTTGCTTTAGTCGAACCCGCGCCACATAGTGTTGCGCCACATGGCTGGCCAAATCGTAGATTCGCTAGGTTGTGACTTAGACTCATAAAGTGAGTGCACGCCCGCTTTTACCTTGCACTAATGGATGCGCTGACCAGGGAGCCAGATGGCATCGCGTGTACGAGTTACGGTGCACCACACCCTTTAGGCGGCTCGTGACGAGTGTGCGTGTTACGGTGCACCCACCACCTGATCCGCCAGCCAACCTTTGTACTGAACCCCAGATATGCGGTAAAAAATAAGAAAAAAAAAGTTGGCTTGCGGCGAGTGCAAAGTGCAGCATTAAAGTGTAACATTGCCCATGCCACGATTGCGAGTTATGGTGCACCGCACCCTTTAGGGTCCCTACTGGTGTTCACTTAAAGGTAATCTATATACAAGGAGTGTTCGTCCTTATAAATTACTTCGAATTTTGTCATTCCACCTATGTGGGACACCTTGACAACGCTTAATTCATTTTTCTCTTCTTTGGTTGTTCCAACCACAAAATTTTAAGCATCAATATCTCATTCATCTTTGCTCTATTTTGGACTTAGTTTAGTTCATTGTGATGCTCTCACATTGCATATATAACCATAATTGTTTAAGTCCAAAATTAGTGAAAATCATTTTCACTACTATTTTTCCAACCCATCACGTTTCAATATTCTATTAACATGTTGGGCTGCACACAAGTATCAACTATTAACTACATGTTTCCATTGGTAAGACTATCCACTATCACAACTCAACCCAACCCAACTTTTTATTAAAAAACTAATTTCTCTCTCTTCCACATACACAACCCAACCTAATACATTTTTTCACTCACATTCACAACCCAACCTAAACTAATATTTTATTAAGAAAATTTGATTTATAATTATTGTTTATTATCTAAAAATATAAAAAATGTATATTTTTTATTTTTAGACTAATTAATTATTTATTTTAATATAAAAACAAATAAATATTTTATATATAAATAAAATGAAAAAAAATAAAAAACACATATTATTAAACATAATAAAAAGAAGTGAGTACATAAAATATAGTGACATTTTTGTATAAAGAAAAAATGTTAAATCAAAAAAAGAGAAAAGAAATAATTAAATATAATATAAAGTAGGTTGCAACCGGGGTCGGCAGGACGAACCGGTCGTGGATTATAACTGAATTTTTGATTTAAAAAATTAATTTACTTTTTGTCTTACATGCCATGTGGCAACCGGTTGCCAAAACAATTCACGATAGTGGATAGTCTAACGACCTTTACCAACATATTTACGGATTGAGTATTGATACTCCTTTCTTTTGTAGTGAGAGCTTAGACAAGTGTACAATACATCTTAGCATTCCTAAAAAATATCGGTACGTCACCTCAACATTCAAGATAACCGACGTGAGTCTTCATTCTAGTATTAAAACAATATTGTTGGGCACTCGAGACAAGATTAATCAATTTGGTTAATTAGTTTCGTTTGTACCAATAAAGATTGTAAAATAATGAAAACCATCATCCGCATAGTTACGGCGATCACAAGTAACCATTAATATTAGCGACACTTCGCTTATATTTGTTTATGCAGTAGTGAGTAGGGATGAGCAAATAGTCCCGTATATGGATACCGAACCGTTAAGTTTGGGATCGGGATCGGTATTGGTTTTTGACTAATCTTGATTTTGGTATTTTCGGGATCGGTATCAGTAGTTCAGTACTCTACCAATCCCGTCCTGAACTCATTCATCCCTAGTAGTGAGTAGTGAATACCAATCTTTTACCACTTGGAAGTTGAGATGTTGATACGTTCATTAGATTTTTGTCGTTTTACTGTTTTAGCTAGTTCAATGCTGCTTTCTATACTTGAGTGAATTTAATGTAACATTTTGAATATATAACTGGCAAGTCCCTATATAAGCTTATGTGTACTTAAATCAACATGGTCAGATTTTTGGTTCGAACAGAGCTGGGTCACATAAATAGCTCTGTCTTTGTAATAGGTAAAAATATATAAGAGCTAAAATGGCAAAAGGTTATAAGTTGTTAAATAACCATTCCGAAGGAATAAATTAAGAACTTGATCAAATTTACACTCTCTTATTTTCAGCGTTGACGCACTCCACCTCTAATGCCCTTCTTCAGTACTAAGGGGCTGTTTGGTAGCCTCTTAATGAGGCTCTTAACCATTCAGTGCTGAATGATTCAGCATTCAGCGCGTTTGTTTCAGCCTCTGAATGGAATGGTTAAGGCTGAATCATTAAGACTTGGGATGTTGCTGAACCATTAAGCACTGAATCATTAAGCACTGAAGTAGGCTGAACCTTAATGAAACTCTCATACCAATGCGGGACAAGAAAACTAACCATTAAGAGGTCAAACTTAATGATTCAACACTTAACAATACAAACCTCTTAACCATTCAGACCTCTTAATGATTCAGCACTTAATTAACCAAACAACCCCTTAGTCTAGAACTATAATACATATATATATATATATTACATATAAAATAAGAAAAGTATGGGGTTTCCTAGAATTTTTTTTGACTTAGGGATAATTTAATATTTGCTCAAGGATATTTGATACATAAAATGAAAAAAGAGAAAAAAATTGCACGAATTTTGCATTTCACTAACAAGGTTGAGGGTTAGCGCGGGCTACCCCTAAGCCCTTAATGGATCCGCCATTGATAGATTTTCGTTCCAAAAACAAAACTGTATAGAATAATTTTAGTTTAATCCTGAAATGAGTGGCCGGCCAGAGTTGGAAAATCAAAATCACAAGATATTGATCCATATTTATTCATTCATGATTATGGACTGAATTACAAGTTTTGTCCTTTAGTTTTATACCCGATTGCAAAGAATGCCCTTTACGTTTAAAATTGACGAATTATGTACTTTATGTTTCAAAATCTTGCACGTTTTGTCCTTTGGCCCTAACTCTGTTAGATTTTTAATGTTAATATGAGGGTAAATTCGTCTTTTTACTCTTCCAGGGACTAATTGTATAACTTGTTTAAAGTTTTAGATCCAAATGAAAAATACATAGGTTATTTTTATAAACCAACCACCCATCACCACCAAATCTCCAATCCCTCTCTTTCTCTCTCTAAAGTCTGTACATCACTACCACCCTATCTCTAAACATCACCACCACCCTTTAATCATCTCAAACATCCTTTAGTTCCTTCACCACCCACCTTAACTCTATGTGAACTCAACAACAACCACTTGAACTCTAAGTGAACTCCAACATCTACCATCGTGAATCAGAACCACCACCGCCATCCCAGTAATCTCGTCGGTCGCAGAGTAGAAGGTGTGGGGGTGACAAGTTATGTCGTTGGCGTTGATGTTGTCATTGGAATTAGGTTTTCACTGTTGGTTGGTGTTAACCAACCACCACCACCCCCTTCCCCTCCATCGGACCACCATCACAATCGGACGGCCTTAGACCATCGCCGACCTCACAATCAAAGATCTCTCCGTCATTGAAGCACCACCACCATTGAATCAGAACCACCTAACCCTGTCTGTCAGATCTGAACCACTTATCGATCTTGAATGTTTCGTAGATTGGTTGGTGGAGAGCTTCTGCTCGTTTGTCTTAGGGGTTTTGAGTTTTTGGAGAGCTTCTGCTCGTTTGTCGATGTTTTGCCTCGTGTTTTTTGCTTTTGTCTCTGATTTCCATCTGTTATGATATGGTGTGGAGAGATTAGTTGGTTGATGTTGGGTGTATAGATAGAGAGGTGGATCTTGACAAACAAAGAAATCATCTTGTGTTACTGGGGTAGGTTTCTAAAGTGATGCTGACGTGGCATCCTAGGTGGCAAAATGATCCTACGTGGCATCCTACGTGGCATGCCACGTCAGCACCACACTAACGGAGTTAGACTTCCGTTAGTTTAGGTCCATTATATTCCAATATGTCGAAAGTTGGGACCACTATTGGTAATTTTCGTAGTTGGGATTGTTATTGGCCAATAGTCAATAGTTTGGATTATTTATTTCCATTATTCCTTTATTTTTTGGTTTAAAACTTTAATTCAATTACAAAAATAGTCCTTAGAAGCATAAAAAGACAGATTTACCCTTATAGTAGCGTTAAAATCTAACAGAGTTAGGGTCAAAGGACAAAACGTGCAAGATTTTGAAACATAAAGTACACAATTCATCAATTTTAAACGTAAAGGGCATTCTTTGCAATCTGGTATAAAGCTAAAGGACAAAACTTGTAATTCAGTCATCATTTTCTTTGCCTTATTTTTGCTTGCACGTTATCCATTTCTAAAATCTTGAATATGATTACTTCCGTAATATGATATACTCCTTAGAAGTAGGCGTTATTGTTGTTATTTATTACATGTATACCGATTATACGACATATATTAAAGTAGTCTTTAAACCAAATTTCCATTTTGTGCATACTTCTTGGTCCCTTCATCTACCCAACAATCAAGTGGACTCTCAAATAGCTTTAAAGTAGGACTTGGTACTTGGCACTTTGATCCTATCCGGTGACAAGTCGAGTTTCCAGATAAGTGTTGTTTTTCTTCAAGGGTTTCAACTATGCACCTAAGTTATGTTGAGGCATGGTGCATTTAGATTCATAGTAGAAAATACACCTTTCTTGATACGCCAACACTGACATAGGCTTATTTTATGACATTCAAAATCGCGTGTCATAAAATATGTTATGATTTGTAAAATATGATAAATTTATGACACACATTTTTATGTGTCATTAATATTTTTATGTGTCATTAACATTGTGTCAAAAATTAAAAATAACATGACACTATCAAAATATGCGTGTCATGTTTTTATGTCATGAAACATTTTTTTTTCAAAATCCTAGCCCTAGTATTTAAGTCTCTTATCCTCTCCATCTTCTTAGTCATTCCAAAATCGTAGCCCTCATTTGAGAGAGAAAGAGAGAGAGAGAGAGAGCCGAGAGATCTGATGGAAGGAAGTGGAGTTGGCCAACACTTATGACCACGAGCATGGGAGTTGAACACAGACGGAGGAGTGAAGGGCCTATTCATGGGAGTTGGCCTCGTGTCGAATGTGATATTATAAAATTCGCGAAAGATGGTCAAGTTCAAGACAACCTTTATATTTAGGGGTATTGGATTTAAATAATCCAAAGTTTGGGATATTGACCAATAATAATCCGAACTTTAACGTTGGCCCAGGATAATCCAAGGTGAACATGTAGGTGTCAAAAATGGATCTCTGTTAAGTCTGGACTAATTGAGTTAGTGAAATCTAACGTGGCAGCTGACAAGGCATGCTGACGCGTACAACGTTGCAGAAGTGGCAGGTGACTAGTCATGCTTAGTTGGTTTTTTTGTTTTTTTAATTTTTTAATAATAACCCAACATATTCATCATCATCTTCATCTCCAACATATTCATCATCATCATCATCATCTTCATCTCTCGTTCATCATCACCATCACCATCATCATCATCATTCACCTTAATATCATCATCATCATCCATCGATCACACTAGCAAAACCCCTGTGCCTCAATAACCATTACCACCACCATCTCCTTCACACTACTAAAACCCCCAATTTCAACATAAACCATAGAAACAACTAAATCACAACAGAAAAATCGTAAAGAGCTCCATTTGACCAGATTTGAACCCCTACCCATCTGACCACATTGACCTCTTCCATTGCTCCTTCCATCTTCCTCAAACCGACACCTTAATACTCTTCCCAGAATCAATTGGCAAATGATACGTCGTCTTGGATGTTGGATATAATAATATGATGAATGGACGTCGCCTTAGATGTTGGGAGATAATCTGACCACATTCACCTCTGTATCTATCTAAAAACTTGATTTGCTATTTGTTGTTGTTAGGATATAATAATATGATGAATGGAGGTGGGTTCAGGTCAGGTGACATCGTCTTGGAGATCTGGCCTTATGGTGGTGGTGGAGGGGATGAGGGGTTTAGGGTTCTTGATAATGGGGATGATGATAATGCCATTGTTGTGTTGTGTTGACTGATTAGGGCTTGTTGATTGGAGAGGAGGAGGGGTTTAGGGTTCTTGATAATCTTGATGTCTTATTGATAATTTGAAGTTGAGATTGAAGATGTTGCTCAGATCTTGATGAATTTTGGACTTAATTAAAAAAAATAAAAAAACTGATGCAGATTTAAAAAAATACATGGAATTAAAAAAACACGTCATCATGCCACCTTAAGTGCCACATCAGCATCTGATCCACGTCAGCATGCCACTTCAGCAGCCACATCATCTTAAACTAACTCAGTTAGTCCAGACTTAACGGAGGTCCATTTTTTACACCCACATGTTCACCTGGGATTATTCTGATCCAACGTTAAAGTTTGGGCTGTTAAAGTTTGGATTATTATTGGCCAATGGCCCAAACTTTGGATTATTAAAATCCAATACCCCTTATATTTATGTTATATTTTGTATTGACACAACATTTTTTTATTAATTTTAAAATATTTGTTAGTATATTTGACTTATGATTATGAAAAGGATTGTTTTGATATATGTGTGCATGTGTGTATTGGTTAGTAAATTAGTAATTAGAATAGTCAAGTGAAATATAATTTTATTTAAAACATTTCAAACCATGACACATATAACGCGTATCGTAAACGTATGTCATAAATGCGTGTCATAAAAAGATGACGCGTTTTATTAAATTTATGACATGGTCATCAAAGATAATTTTTTGTGCTTCATTTAACACCATTTTTTCACAGGCCGCTTCAAAAAAAGATGTTATTTTTAGTAGTGATTGATGTGTTGTAAAACACATGCATTTTTTCTTAGCATTTTAATAGTTTTTTGAGTCATTTATTTATTATTTTAGGGAGTTTATAGCATGGTTTTGAGTATTTGGTAATCTTATAGGTTGTATATATTTTTAGTATTTTTAGTTATTATTTATGCAATTTTTGTTGATTTTAGATGTTCGACGAAAAAGTCCGTGAATTGAAGAAATAATACCAGGAACCGAACATCCGGGCTTGAGAGTTTAAGATAAAAGAAGTTTATATTGAGGAGCTATGAAGATTTGGGTCAAGAATGATTATTAGTTGAAGAATTAAGTTAAATGGACCAAGAAAAATGAAGCCCAAATGAAAGAAACAAGCCAAGCCCAAAGCTGAAAGCCCACTTTGCTAAAATTCAGGCGCCATACCCCATGAGGAGAAGGGCTGAATTCTTCATGGGGTATGAGGGGGCTGTCTGACGAAAATAATTATTATTTTTATTAGATTTTCATATTTCTGAGGAGATAACTTGAAACAAAAACCCTAGATCGTGGGAGGCAAGCCAAGGGACGATTTTGAGAGCTTCAAAGGAGGATTTTGAGCATTTTGGAGAGTTCTATTCATTCCGGTTGATGCCAGAGCAATCCAGAACAAGTTTTGAAGCAGAAATCATGATTATGTACGGCTAAACATCATGCGGTTTCTTCGGGTGAAAGATTTGGTTATTTTGTAAGGATTTCTCTATTTTGAACTATGTTTTAGGATCAGGTTTTATGAACTCACTAATGTGCCTTTGAATCTGGTTGTATGTTTGACTTATTAAAACAGTTTGACTGATTTGCACAATTACAATTCGTTATCGTTTCTTGGTTTTCTTGCACTAGAAATAATTTAACCTTGTGATTTGTGTTTTGATGTTGAATTGGGTTGAACAGCTTAAACAGGATCATGTCTATGTGATTGCCTAGCTAGGTTAATTCAGAGTGTCTTACAATTACCGAATCAAAAACCCGGAGTGACTGTTTTTCCATATTATTGTCTTTTATAAAACTCTATTATCAATTCGTTTTGCAGCACTGCAACACTTTTACATTAAACTTCATAAAATTACTTTAGTTAATCTTAATTTAATCAGAAATCAATAACTTAGCACTTTCCACAAACTCCATGAGGTTCGACAACCCTACTTCTTATACTGCAGTCAGTTGTAGCTAAGGAGTAGTTTTTATTTAGTTTTTGATTAGCACTTCGACACGCGATCAGTGATCTAGGCCAAACCAAATGAATGAAGTTCATTCGTGTGTCATCATCCAAATCGAAACATCGACATTTTCACATAAATGGAATAATATTGAAAGTGATGTAAAATCGAAGCATAAACTCGACCATAATTAAAAATACGCCCTTTGAAAGGAAAGTAGTGAACATTATATCAAGCCGTCTTCTGATATGCTTGAGGGTGCAATCATACCAACACTAATTCACTAGATTCCATAGGAACCCGCAGTTAAACATGTTTGGGCGAGAGTAGTAGTAGGATGGGGGACCACATGGGAAGTTCTCGTGTGGCAGCCATTTTTGCCAATGACCGGTAGTGTATTAACAACCCCATGATCTTTCACTGTGATGTCATGAGTTGGAGTCTCACCTAGAGCAAAATTATTATAGGTTGAGTTAGGAGTTTTACCATAGTAAGCTTTCGAGCGGTGCGATTCCTTTGAAATAACGAAGGGACGGTCACCAACGCCCGTCTTGCCATTAGGTTTACTAGGTGATCCAGCTTTCGTTTGTGGTTCAACAAAATATGTTTGACCTGAATTTGTAACACCGAATATTGACATTCAATTAAAGTTGTTAGAATAGATGTGAAATTAAACTACTTAGAACAAAATATATTCACGAATTTGTGGATTAAAAAGGGAACCAAATAAAGGAGGAAAAGTTAGGGAATAAACTTGGAAGGCAAAATCAAGCTCTGGCTAAAGGAATTTGGATTCGAGCCTTGAGAAAAACACGGTTGGCTCTTTGTTCAAGTGTGATATCTTATGAGTCTCGTGACTTTAAGTTACGATCCCTTTCTTATCTTGTCGTCTTTAATAGATTGGTCCATGCGTGAGTGCTAAGTTATAGATCAACTCGGTATTGAAAGTGATGTTAATTTTTGGTTGGGAGACGTCTAGTTTGTTTTTTAAATTTCAGGTTCCGATATTAGGGTAGTGAATGCCATAAAGTTTTTTTTTTTTTTTTTTTTTACTAACTTTTTATGGCATTCTACAAATGGTTTTGCTTTGTGGCATTGGACCCTTGCTTACTTCTTTGAGGAATCTAGTTTAACTTGTATGGAAACCTCCACTATGTATAATCATGGCAGTCCAATATATATTTTATTTATAACTTTGGTTCTACTACAATTGACATCCTAAAAAAGTCGATTGTTTCTGCTACAATATATTCGTTCAGTATTTTCAGCGACATTGAACCATATCTAAAAATTAATAATTTAAAGCATCCATAGTTGTTCCTTCAGTAGTCACTGATAAATAAATTTTCCGAACAGAAGGATATATTCCAAAAAAAAAAAAATATAATAATAATACAAAATACAAAATAAATTGTACAAAATTTCGTCAGCAATCATCAATTGATTAGTAACTAACTCAAAAGAAAATGATGACCAATAAGAATCCGTTAACGCAACAGATTGAATTTTATTAGGGAGACGGGGCGTCACCAGATTTTGGCACGGGTACCCTAGTACTAGCACGGTAAAACCGCTACCACCCGTGCTGGTAGTGGTCCCGTAAACCAATTTCTAGTTCTTATTACCTTGATGGTACAAAGGAAACGGTCATATTTGTTGACCAATTAATGAATTTTCAACGTTTTTTTACCTTTGACCGTTTACATTTAGACCGTTTTTTATATTTTACTCTATATAAACCATATCTACACATACAATTTTACACAACTACATCTAATATGGGTGGTGGTAATATGTATCCGAATACATATCGTCGACGACAATCATCCCGCCCCGCAACACGTCAACCGATTTCACACCCACCGACTACATACCAACCAACCACACATACCAAACACACCATACAACTACACACACACACACACACACCGTCAACACACCAAGCAACTACACCCACCGACTACACAACCTCCCCACACCTTTTAATTTTACGAGCCAGAAGATCCTAACGATTTGACCACCGAATAATTGATTTACGCATATGATTACGTAATAGCTCTACTACAACTAGGAACAATACGGGTTGGAGATGTTGTCCGAGTGCCGAAGCGTGTAAATCCTCCTATAGTGCGAAACCCACCGGCTACGGTACAAAACCCCCCCGGATGAAGGTTATGAAACTGATCCCGGGGCCGAATACGTAAATAATTCGGGTGAAGAAATGTATTGCCCGACACCCAAAAGTGAGGGATATCAATATCAATACGAGAGGTCGGACGGGCGTGATAGTAATCGTGACGTTTCTTCGCCCGAGTCAATCGCGTATTCTTTCTTTTTTAGCTATGTTTAAGTAGTATTTTAATTAGGTTTATGTACATGTTTAATTAATGTTTTAATTAGGTTAATTATGTTTGTATTTTGATTGTTAATTTTTTTAACGGTTACTTTCATTAAACATTAAAAACCATTAAACATTAAACAACGTTAAACATTAAACAATAAACAACATTAAACATTAATCATTAAACATATCGCGCAACAATCGCCATGTCGCAAAGTGTATGAAGTTACACCCGTGTGCATGGTAATAGTCGCGGCGCTTGAGTTGGATTGCAATGTCTTCTTGAAGATTAGGGTGCCTCTCCATCGTGGCGTCATAGAGGGCGTTCCAATGGATACACTTGAACTAGAGAGCATGCCACTTACTAACGAGCGAATCCTTTGGGCGGTCATTTGTGCCGGTTATTTCAATGAATTCCACCGACATCCGGTTCCAAAACGAAGCTCTCCTCAAATCGGTAGCATCGTTTGAGTTTCTCACTCTCAAGTATGCCCTAGTTAACGCGATCTCCTCATTTACATTCCACGGGACCATTTTAATGATATGATTAAAGTATGACAACCGGTTTTGGTGTGGTTTTGGTATTGAAGTTTATGGTGTATTTATAGAAGAAAATGCAACGGTTCATGTAACACCCCAACCCGGATGGGCTGACGTGTCACAATAGCATTGGTTCAGAAAAACATAATTCCCTTTATTACTTGTCAAAGGTGCAAAACATTAGACAAACTAACTTAAGTATTGAAATACAAACTAACATGGTTAATTGGGTTTACCCAACTTCTTTATATTTATTCCTAAGCTTTATTTTCTCTCATTAGCCCGCCCAAGGTAACCTGTGAACCTGTGAACACAAAAAGAATTTACGGAATGAGCCGAATGCTCAGTACGGAATGTTAGGCTTAAAATAACAACAAGATATAAATATTTACCGAGACGTGATCAAGACGTAACGTATAAAATGATACGATGTGAAGTAACTTAGTGTAATGAAGAATATCGTACCATAAGGATGAACCCATGAGCTAAACATAAAACGTGACAATACACAGGTAGCTACTCCTGCATATTTATCACATGAGATGGCAAGTTGGCATACCCGTTATCCACCTCCATAACATACATAAATCCTAGGATCGATCCATACGCCTCCTAATAGCCATATGTACCACACTTGTACTTAAGAGACGCCGTGAACTGATCTCTCCGTCACGGGTGGAGCACATGTTGTCGATGCCGCAACAACATGCTCGTGGGACACTCCACGAGAAGCAGAACTCATGGTTTCAGAGCACAAAGGGTCTTATTCAAAGAATTCCATACCCATAGCAACATATATATCTTATCAACATGAAGCGTATATCAGGAACATGCGATAATGAGTACGACAAACTTAATTATATCGCATGATATCAAAGCTAATTCAAATATTATAATAAGAACATGAAATGAACGGACAGCCAAATGAATTGATGTTTCAAAGACGTGAGGAACTTTCAAAGATATATAAAATCAGTGAGTTTATATAACAACTGAATATGAAAGCAACAAGGAGTGGGGGTAAGGATCCGTACCTTTAATGTTTCAATCCAGTGCAAACTTGTTTATGGGTTTTAGTAATTATCTTAAAAGAGTTTATAAGGGTGGCCTTCTGGCAAGCAACTTATGTAGCTCTTATTGGCTCTTAAGTGTGTGAGGGCGAAATGAAACTTTGAAATTGGACGAGTGAATATACTGTCATGATCACCCCTTTTTATACTACTCAAAATTTGCGTGGCCTCCAAGTTTCTTCATTTGAAGTTATCTAATTCGTAGCCTCCAAGTTTCACTTAAAATTATCCAACTTTTCGTGGCCTCCAAGATTTAATTGAAGTTATCTCTATTTATTATTGAGAGAGGCTATTGTACAAAGTCTCCTTAAAATACAAAGTGTAAGAAGGGATCCTGGCCCTCCATCTCCCACCTTCTGCTTTTTATAACAACAACCTCGTACATTAAGTACACGCGTTCTCATTAATGGCAGTTATCAAGTTGAGGGTAAATCAGACAAATTACAACTCTAGTAATTTGAATTTTTTTAATATTAGCGCCCTAATAACTCACACAAACATCATTCTCTGTTAACAAAAAAAACAGAGCACTCGAAAATAACACTGATCAGAGAAGAATTATGGCTCCAAAACGCAAATCAAGTAAGGAATTGATCATGTTTTTAGTTTATTTTTGATCGTATGTCAATAATCGAACAATAATTGTTGCTAATCGTTGGTTTTAAAACCCTAAAACAGGTGAAGCACGAGAAAGAAGAAGTAAGTTGTGTCATGACAGGGCTTCAAAACCAACTAATACAGGTATGATTTATATGAAGATGATAGGTTTTATGATATTTTGTTAGTCGTTTACATGAATGTTGAAGAAGATGGTTTAGTGGTCTGATTTAATGATGGCATTCTTAATTGTTAGTAAAGGCGTTTTTGTATGATATGATATGTTGTTGATATGATATGGTCTGATTTGAAAAACGCCATCACTGATCCATTGCATTAGTGATGGCGTTTTTAAGTTTTAAAGAAGGCGTTTTTTGATGTGATTCATTATAGTGAAAAAATCGAATGCGTTTTGCTAAAGTTATAAAAGGCGTTTTTGTTAATATGATGAATAAGGTTGTTGATGAGTTGTATTGAAATATATCATGTTTTTTTGTCTTAAAACAGAACCACCAAATGAAACACGGTCTGATGAAAAAAATATAGTAAAACGCATGCATAATGAGTAAAATGCATGTTTTGTTTTCTGCAGGTTTGGATGAAAAAAATGGACAAAATCAGTGTAAAATGGTTTGCTCATCAGAAGTTAGGTCATCAGTGGTTTGCTCGTCAAGAAAAAGTAAAACGCATGTGTATCAATGTTCAAAAAAGTAAAACGCATTTGTAAATGTTCATCAGTAGTTTGCTCATCAGAAGTTAGGCCATCAGTGGTTTGATTCAGCAGTAGTTATTAACTTCTTCTTCAGTAGTTACAAACACTTCATCAGAAGTTATCAATCAACGCATTTGTTTATCCATAAAACGCATTTGGTAATACTTAAAACGCATGTATTTATTTTTTGACAGTGTGTAAATGTCGAAGATGCTACATCAAACATACTTGATGAGTATGTTGCTTGGGACAATGTTATTGATGAAATTGTTGAAGACAATACATCAAATAGGGTTGACGAGAATGTTGCGGGGGATACATCAAGGTTGGTAAAGATGATGGAAAACGTTTACACGAAGGTGCTAAAGCAAGTAGATAATATGAGCTAAAAGTTTTAAGATTGATAAATTTGTTAATTTTGCATCTTTACATTGTTGAATGTTACAGTGTTAGACCTGAATGTCTCTTTTGGTATTAAAAATGCATGTTTCATTTGATGTTTTGTATGAATCATATTAAAACGCATTCAATAAATACTAAAACGCATTTGATATATGGAAATCTATTTAACTGGTGATGTAAAACCAATACATAAATACCACTGTCTACCAAAGGTCTGAAGATACAAGGTCTGTTGGAGTCAACAACACTTAGGCTCCAACAGATGATTCAAGCAAACATAGTTTATTCCATCAGCTGTTACACATCAGAGGTTTAGTCATCAGAGTTTTCAATGTATGTAAAAGCTTGAAAAAGCTTTTGTTTTGATGTGGAATGAAATATATATGGATAATGTATGTAAAAGCTTGAAAAAGCTTTTGGTTTGATGTGAAATGAAATATATATGTGATGTATTAGTAAAACGCATTCGATATGATCATAAAACGCATTTGTAAAAAACAGAGAAGATGTGCAAACTATTCAGTATATACCAAAACGCATGCATAAAAACATAAAACGCATTACTGAAAAAAATCACTCATCAACAACTTGTTCTTCATCTGCCTGGTGTTCATTTCCATGGTCTTCAGCACTTTCAACTTCTTTGTTTTCATCTTGTAACAATGTATTTTTCATCTCGTTTTCATCTTCATTGCATCTTCTGGTTTCAATGAAGATGCAACAGCAGGTTTGTATATTGGAGTTTGATCATCAATGGGTACATCTTTCTTAGAAAGATCTGTCATAAAACACAAAACATACAACTATAAAATCTAATTTTAATGACAAAATGACATGTTCATACTATAAAAAGGCACATAATAGTAAGCATTCACATGCACATGTAAGGATTTATATAACAAATCTCAAAACGCATGTTAAAACATCATAAAACGCATTTGAATAAAAACAAATTCTATAAAACCAAGCAGTTGCCTCAAAACGCATGTTAAACATAATAAAACGCATTTGAATAAAAATCATTTCTATAAACCAAGCAGTTACCTCAAAACGCATGTTAAACATAATAAAACGCATGTTAAACCAAGCAGTAACCTCAAAACTCTGTTCGTCTCTGTTTTTTGTGATCTGCTAATATAAATCAAAATAGTATAAACTAACCTTCAAAATTCAGACTATGAGCATCGACAACATCATCTTCGTCTTCGTTTACGATTTCAGGTTCGTTGTTTAGATCTGATAAACAATTAAAATCAAAATAAAGCTTACGATTAAGTAAAGTTATAAAAACAGAGTACGTACCAAACATGATGAACTCTGCAAAATTGATTATGATTTTGGTATAAACTCTGAACGATCGAGACGGAATGTTGAATAAGGTATGAATTGATGAAGAAAATCGTGTAATCAGTTATGAAATTTTGAATTATGATGAAACGATAAAACAGGGATTCATGAAATTGTAAATTTGAATGTCATTTATTGATAGATGCAAATGTCAATATTACCCCTCTCATCAGTTGTTATGATATAACAGACAAGTTCCACGTGGCAACATTTTGTGGCTTCTTACACTTTGTATGTTAAGGGACTTTGTACCCAATACTTTCTCTTTATTATTATTACGTATACACAGACGAATCTTAATCTTAAGATATTAATTTTATTTTTATTATTATTATTATTATTATTATTATTATTATTATTATTATTATTATTAATTTAAGCTGCTTAACTCGTTTTTCTCTTATAACTTCTAACCTGTAATGTTTTAGTAAATTTCGAATATACTGTTAAGACGAACTAATTTTTATCTACGCGTCAAGCTAAGTTTCATTAAAAACGGAACAGGGTTCAAATATACTATAATTTATTATTATAGTCTTCTATAACACTAAATACTTCTCTAGATCTCGTCTACTAGACATGACTCGTCTAGATATCTTTTAATTATATCTTTTAAACGATACTCAACAACGAGCGTTCGTTCAAATGCCTGTCATTTAAATAAGTTGTTTTACCTGCTACAAGTATAAAATATTTTATTTTTCTACATATCATATTTTATTATTATTTGAAAAAAATTGATATAAAATTTGGATTATTACAACTATTACCCCCTTAAAAGAAATTTCGTCCTCGAAATTAATGAGTCAAAACTCAAAACTTAAAACAGAAGTTTCATATATAACCTAGATTTTGAAAATAGAGGTTCAAGGTTAAAAAAAAAAAAATAAAAATAAAATTCCGTATGAATAGACTTGTGTACATATAAACCCACTCTTCTATTATACTTAAACACATCTTATTATTATTATTTTACTCTATATTATATATACTTGTTTTATTCCACGCTTTCCATTTTGTTGCTTTGTAACTTGAATCTATTTTATGACTCTTAAAAATTGTTTCTTAAATACAATTTATAATTCGACGGGTATTATAATTATTACCCCCTTAAAAATTTATGTCTTGAAATTTGGAGGTCAGGAAACAGAAGATCACAGAAGTAAAATAAATTTGAGTTTCATAACGAAGTGACTAATCTAACTAATAGGAATCTCATAAGCGCACATATGTACCTGTAATTCTCAATTATGTTCATGACCATAATTGTTAATTACCTTACAACCGTGCCCTAGTGGTCCTCCATAGCACATAATAACATTATCTAAACATGCGAAAAAATTTGACAGAGACTTATAGATAACATGTACCTATAGGCACTGATATCTTTCATAGAGATATGCTTAATCATACTTAAGAGATATTTACATAAATCAGAGCATAAATAGCCTTGGAAGTAACGGAAAAATAACACAGATCGTAAAGCAAGGTTCACAGTTACCTGGACTAAATGCCATATGACTTAAAGTTACTAGGATATGCTAAGTGAACTGATTCTATGGTTTCCTAAGTTGCTTCGTATTCAGAGTGGTTCTCCACATAATATAAAAATAATAATTTTCCTATGCATAACCTTTTCTTGTCCATCTAGAACAACTATTCACGTTTCTCTTCATATGATATTCCTCATGGATTGTACGTAACGGATAACTAATGATAGCGAACGAATGATAATTGTATCCTCTCAATAAGGATACTCGAAAACTGCTATGAGCGTGCGTGAGTTAAGGCGGTAGTGTTAGTCGATGTGACACTTCTCTAATTCTTTCAATAATTTCAAACGAACCGATAAACGCGGACTAAGCCTTCCATGATCCCAATTCTGCGAACGCCACTCCAAGATGATACTTTTAAGAATACGTGGTCTTCAGCTCTGAATTCAAGTGTCCGTACATTCAGGTCTGCATAACTCTTTGGTCTACTCCGAGCCCCTTTCATCTTCTCTTGTGCAATAGTGACTTTTTCATTCCGGTCCCTCAAGAATCTTCTCTCCAGCTTCTTCCAACTATTATTGTATGTGAATTCAACAAAGCACAAGTATTCATCCCCGTTACCATTCCAATCTAACATGCATGTTCTAAGCATAACTTCCAACGTTTGGATGATTCATTTGGATTGCCCATTGGTTTGAGGTTGGGAAGTAGTACTAAACTTCAGACGCGCATCCCAAGCATTTTGGAAGCCTTTCCCAAATCATGATGTGAAGCGTAGGTCTCTATCTGAAACAATTGACGAAGGCGTGCAATGGAGTCGAATCTCCTGAAGAAATATTTCGGATAACTTACTAACCGAAAATCCCTACTGAATTGGTAGGAAGTGAGTTGATATTGATATATATGTATATATATATATATATATATATATTTAACCTCTTAGGCAGGACTATAATAAAATTTATCTAGAACAAATAAAAGTATCTATCGGCAATAACAGTCTGTTAGCTCGTGATCCTCAATCTTCATTTGCTGGAAAGTGAGACACTTATTATTTAATATGTAATGAAATACGTCGAGCTCTTATCCATTTCCAAATGGGAGTATCTAGCGGCGGTAAGGGCCAATTGGCTTGTTGATGCTCAACTTTCACTTAGGTTAGACACTTACTTACATGCCAAAAGTTTTGTCGTATGTCTTGCCATATAGCTAGTGAGCAAATAACTTATTAATTTTAAATTAAAGCCTTTTGATATGTTACTTTACATAACTTGTAAACAATGAAACTTGAAAAATTTATAAGTTTAAGTTCCTAGCACTAAATCTGTAAATAGTCGTGTTAATGGACTCGCGTCCCTTTTTATTTATTTCTATCTAAAACTTGTTATTTGAATATAATTTTGAAAACAAGGGTTCATAAAAATTATAAACATATGATGTACGTTATTTAAAGAAACTTTAAACTCTAAAGTTGACGTATATTCACTTATAATAATTTGTAATAATCTTTAAATATTATTAAAGAAAATATAAAATTTCCCAAGTATATTTCTATTCTACATATAAAAATCATTTTGATGACAACCCAAATAAATCTAAGATCTAAGTATATGTACATAGCTTCTAAAAATCCAATTGTCATTTATTAGCTTAAGTATTATTCAAAATTAATTATGTGACTTTATAAAGCCTTTTTACGTATGCTAAATATATTTTGCAAAATAAAATAATTTATCTAACATTTTTTTTTCAAAAATATATACTTTAAATCTTTAACCAACAAAGTTATTGTATTTGAAAATTAAATCATTTAGTAAGTGTTTTGACCCGATTTCTTAAATTACCATAACATAACATAGCATAAACACAAATATTATATTCTATGTACATATTTAAATATAGCTTCACCTCCATCTTATTAATAGTTTTTTTTTAAAAGTCAATAAATTTTCATGATACTAATCGGAATATAACTTGTATTTAGAGCAACTGACTGCAAGTTGTGCATCAGATAGGTGACTTCATACAGCTCGGTGTTTTCGATAGTGGCTCGATGCCAAAGATTAAGTCATTATCTCATGGTTGGTGATAAATCCGGTAGTTCATTCGGAAATACGTTAGGATAAACGAAAGGTGATTTCTGCTACTAATAGAGGTATATCTAACCAGAACTAAAATACAACCTAACCGTGCGAGATTATATTACTAGCTTTAAGCGTGGAAAAATAGACTTATGGGTTGGACTTTCGGATCGGAGATGACGTATTGTACATTTTATTCGAAAGGTATACCTATGTCGGGTCAACCACTTTATTAAGCGAACGATTGCAAATTGTTTTAGAAAAACGTGTATCTTAAATATTTACGGTTTAAATTTTGAAAACTATAACGTATTAATCTTGTTTGTAAAACATATTTAACTTAGCTTCATTTTTAATTAACAAAATAGTCCAAATACTTATTTACTAAGATATACGCATATAGTATCTTTATATATAACTATCACTTAGACGATAAGTAAATCTATTTAGAGGAATAATCAAATATTTTATTTTCCCAAAGTGGGTATGTATATAAACAATTTTTTTTTTCACACTGGTCATATATAAAAATAAGTAACTAAATAAGTTGCATATAATCGGTTGACGTTATAACTCTAAACATTTCTTTTAAAAAAATCTACATATATATTATATTCATACTTTTGTGTAAAATAATTATACTTGAACATAATATTTAAATTAAAAACGTAACATACATTTAAGGAAGAGATTTATCTAGTGATACGATATAAAAAAAAAAACAATTCATAAAAATTTATTTTACAAAGAAGAAAAAAAATTATAATGATGATAGTATTTTGAAGAAAATAAGTAGGATATGTGATGTATATCCTATTTCATACTGTTCAATAAATCACTAATAAGTTGTAATAAAAGTGCTAACCATAAGTTTCATTTTTAACTCTTTCTTTAAAGTATCTATTCGAAAAACTTTTCTTTTCCAAACCAATTGGACCAAAGTACTTTAACTATCGTTTTGATATGTGAATATTTTTTTAAGATTAGATGTCTCTAAAATTTCATACGATGAGGTTTACCTAAGGAAACGGTGCTCGGAAAGGGTATTTGGTTGCCACAGGATTGATGATGACAGGTCACCTACTAGAATGGACACAAGGATAAGAATATAGAACGGACAATTAGTAAGGATGGATACCAAGTAAAATCCTATCTTAAATCTACCCAAACCTCACAGGCCTAATTACTGTGTTTAAGTTTTCTACAGGAAAGAGCCTTTGCTCTGATACCATAGCTGTAACACGTCAGCCCATCCGGGTTGGGGTGTTACAGTTCATTTTCTTGAATTAAGGTTGTAACGATTACTTTTTAAACGGTTAGAAAATTAATCACCGTTTGAAAATTAAAAAACGGTTACTTTTTTGAATTTAAATGAAAATATAAATGAAAGAATCAGTGGAGTGAGAGGCCTCCAAAAAATGTTTCAGTGAAGTAAATCAGTGAAAGAAAAAACTAAATCTAGGAGTGCCCCTTGTGCCCTTATAAATTTGAGTAAAAATGAACAATAATAGTAAAAATGGGAAACAAAATTAAATAATCCTAACTTTGGGGGATTGGAAGATAATAATCCCAAGTTGAAAGTTGTAAACTAATAGTCCCAACTTGTCATGTATTTTATTTCATCAGACCTAAACTAACGGTGGTTAAGTATGTCTGTTAAATGCCTATGTGGCAGTCCACGTGTCATCCTACGTGGACAAATCTGTCCCACTTGGAAAAAAAGGCTGGCCCACTATATTTTATATACACATATTATATATACACACATTACACATATATCTTCATCATCTTCAACAAAACCACCTATCACCACCACAACCATCTGCCACCATCGTCAACCACCGTTGTCTCCGACGACACCCACCACCAACACCACAAACACCACCAAAACCCTCCTTCTACCACTCTCTCCTCTGTTTTCCCTCTTGAGGGTATAAAACAGACTCATTCGGGTACAATCTTCAAGACCCAACCTCTTTCATCTTTTATAATAACTAGGTGTTAATTGGCCCGCGCTTCGCCGCGGGCGTCGCTGTTGTGCATACGTGTTACGCACAATGGGCGGCGGTTCACTGCCAGGAGCTCCTGTTACGTTGAGGGTTTGGCGGGCATAAAAAATAACATTAAGTGACTGTTATGCTCGCGTGGTTTAACAAAAATTCTCGCAACCCATTAAGTTCCACACCAGCGTTAACACTTGGGTTACGTATTTAGTAATAAAATAGTAACAATCAAGAGTTTATATATGATAATAATGATGGCCGCCACCTTTAGAGGCCGACTTCTTCATAACAATTTTGTATTATTATTATTATTATTATTATTATTATTATTATTATTATTATTATTATTCACTCAAGAGTATGTGAACATCTCTTATTATTATAATGTGTTCTTCATAATGTTTCAGTTGGAGGCACCAGAAGATATTAAGCCTATTGCTTTTTAATTCTGGCGGCTGGATAGCAACGCATGTCAGCATCAACTTACTATTAAACTGTCTTTCTTTAATATAGAAGAGAATTTCCCCCCAAATTTTCATAAGCCTAGACACAATAAATTCAGTCAACTACTTGTTATTATTCAATCAAACAACAAGTTAACTATGTGTGGTGGTGCGATTATCTTTGATCTGATAGCACCTACGGTTATCAAGTCTCGCCGTTTAACTACTAATCTTCTGATTAAGACTGGGTTCTTTAAAAACCCTAGTAAAAGTTATTCCAAACCCTTGACATTGACAAAACCCCTAACAGAGGATGTACGATCGTTAGTGGTGGTCGCAGGTTGTTGTGATGGTGAATGAAGGTGGAGGGACATAAACTTGTGTGGGGATTGTGAAGTCGCCGAAGAGGGAAAATAGAAACTTGGTGGGTGTCGTCGGAGAGGGAAAACAGAGGAGAAAGAGAGAGTGAGAAAGAGAAGCAGAGAAGAGAGAGACTGTTTGTGGTGGTGGGTGTCGTCGGAGATGGCGATGGTTGACGTTGGTGGCAGGTGGTTTTGGTGGTGGCAGGTAGTTGTTGTGGTGAAGATGATCTGATGAAGTGTGATATATATATATATATATATATATATATATATATATTCAAAATTCTTTTTTTATTATTAAAACATTTTTTTATAATTAAAAGATTTTTATAATTGAAAAACACAAGTGTCATTGTGAGCCCACGTTTTTTTGCCAACTGGACAGAAATAGCCATGTCAGATGCCACGTGGCAGTCCATGTCAGCAGATAATCAACTGAGTTAACCTTAGTTAGTTTTGGCCCAATGAAGTAAAATACATGCTAAGTTGGGACTGTTAGTTTACAACTTTCAAGTTGGGATTATTGTCTTCCAATTCCCCAAATTTGGGATTATTTAATTCCATTACCCCTAGTAAAAATGAACAAGACATAATAGACATAATTGATAACAAACAAAAATTGCAAGATAAATCGATTTCTTGGTGAATGTTAGAGTGATACATACGAGCAATATATATACACTAGGTTATGTACCCATGTGATACAAGGATTGAACAATTTCAATTTGATATGTGTATACATATGTAATTGTATCAGAAATCATTAAAAACGGAATGAATGAGATTATCAAATTAAATAATAAAGAAAAAAGGTAAAATAATTTATTTGTTTTGAATATAAAATGAGAGACTTCATGAGGTAGTGTCATATGTCTCTCATGTGTTTTTTTAATATAGATAGATAGATATGTTTTGGTGGTTAATATTGGAACTTGAAGACGGTTGACGGTTTGGCACAAAACCAACCGTTTAAATTATCTTGTTTGGGTTGCAACCTGAATCCATCTCCAAGATCGTAATATATACCTATTTATCATTAATATAAGTCTTAATATTCATAATAAAGTTTATAATACCCAATATACTCCCCTAAACTTAATCAAGTTTAGGAAGAGTCTTGTTGGCTTCATCAAAAGAGACGCAAGTGGGAAAGCCAAAAGATACAAAGCTCGTTTGGTTGCAAAAGGTTAAGTGCAGCAAGAGGGTATTGATTTTGAAGAGGCATTAACTCTTGTGGCAAGAATTGAGACCATAAGGTTGTTATTAGCTCCAGCTGTGAGAGTAGGTTGGTTTGTACATCACCTAGATGTAATATCAGCCTTCTTGAATGGCGATCTCAAAGAGGAGGTGTATGTATCACAACCAGATGGCTTTGAGATTAAAGGTAAGGAGAACGTGGTCTACAAATTGCACAAATCTCTTTATGGGTTAAGGCATGCACCTTGAGTATGGAATATTAAATTGGATCAATCACTCAAGCAACTTGGGTTTAACAGATGTATATAGGAGCAAGCAGTGTATAAGGTACGAGGTTTAAACTCAATACTGAATGTTAGTGTATATGAGGATGATTTGATAGTCATTGGTTCAAGTAAGAAGGAGATTTTAAAGTTCGAGAAGAAAATGAAGTTTATTTTTGAAACAAGTGACATGGGCAAGTTAAGTTAATATTTGGGCATAGAATTAGCCAGAAAAAAGGTATAACCATCAAGAAAGGGAGTTATGAACGAAAAGTCCTCAAAATGGCAGGAATGCAATACTGCATTGCTGCAAAATGGCCAATGGATCCAAGATTATAACTCACTAAATATGAGTTTGGGAAAGCCGTAGATGCAACCGAGTACATGAGAATTAGTTGTAGCCTTTGATACTTAATTCATACAAGACCAGACTTAAGCTATTTAGTTGGTGTTGTAAGTAAACATATGCAATCTCTGAAAGAAATATGTAGCTGTGAAACAGATTCTGAGGTACCTAAATGGAACTACAAGCTATGGATTAAGATATTGCAAAGGTGGAAATGGTGGGCTTATAAGATACAATGACAGTTCATATGCATCAGA
Organism: Ambrosia artemisiifolia; assembly: GCA_032199755.1. NCBI lineage: Eukaryota > Viridiplantae > Streptophyta > Magnoliopsida > Asterales > Asteraceae > Ambrosia > Ambrosia artemisiifolia. The sequence goes on from CM063519.1 coordinate 63,529,424, forward strand.
TGTAGATGACCGGCGTGTGACAACAAGTATGATTTTTTATAACTTCAAAATCTCATAACTTGGGTCTCTTAGAAGCAACAAACAGTAGCACAAAGCTCTTGTGAAGCTGAGTTCATGGCTGCAACATCAGCTGCTTGTCAGGCAATGTGGTTAAGAAACCTGTTAAGTGATTTAACTAGTAGTGAAGCTCAAAAGGTAGAGGTGTTGATCAATAATCAATCTACCATAACCTTGATAGAGAAACCAGTTTACCATAAGATGAGCAAACACATACACACGAGGTACCAATTTATACGAGAAGGCGTAGAACGGGAAGAAGCTGATATCAAACATGTTAGTGAGGAACTACAAAAAGCGAACACTTTGACTAAGGAATTTCCTTACATTAAATTTTGTGAGATGCGAAGCTTTATGGGAATTGAAGACTTAGAGAATGGAGCAAACACTAAGGGGGAGAGTGTTGGCAGAGTGTTTGACCCATTCTATAAGTCTAACGAGTTGTTTGGAAGTCATTGGTGATGGGTCCCACTTGCAGAAAACGGACTAGTCCGCTCAAACAAACCAATCCACTTCTGGACTAATGCTACAACGGTGGTGTCGTCAGGAATTTAGGACTCATCCAAACAAAGACTGTTGGAAATGCTCTTAGGGTCGGTGTATAGATTTCGGAGTCCAGTATGACAAGTAAAAATGGGCTCTATTCAGAGACTCAATTTGAAACTTTCTTTATTCTTCATCTATTTTCTATTTAACATTTTTTTACTACCAAATATATTTTTCGAGGCATAATTTCAGAAAATCATATAACTGTAACCTTAATACAAAGTTAAAAAATAAACACAGTATCAAAAGAAGTCTAAGAAAGTGTCTTAAACTTGATATGACTTAATTGCAATTGGGATGGAATTGTCGTTTGCGGTGGTACCGTGTGCCGGTGAGGAATGAGGCATGCATCTCTCGGCCTTATTCTACATATTCGTACCTTATGGGCAACATTCAACATGCTACTTTGTTTCTGATCTAAACCTTCAATTACATTTTACAATGAAGGCTAGAAGGGAAAAAGTGTAATCACAAAACAAAACTATGGTACATAAAAGAGGAAAAAAATTTGTGCCCCTCTTGAAATGAGCCGTGTGTGGTCTCCCACCCAACGCCAGACAAGGGTCGTCCTTGATTATTCTTGTATTACAAATACTAAGAAACACAATGCTCTCATTACTAGAAAATTGGGTTTTGTCAGCACATTTTCGGTCACATAACGGTAGCAATTGCTCTGTAGCCACCATTTTGCAACCGAAAATGCGGTAGCAAAAACTGTCACACCCTCAAATTGGTTTTACTGCGAGGCACGTGACATACCAGGATCCAAGTCAACGGTCACAATAAACGACATCTATATGTAAAAGATACATAAATAAAACCATGCAATTTCATAACAAGTCTTAGCAGAAGTTGAAATATGTTTACAGCGCAAATCAAGTAACATAGTTTGAGTTTATTGAAAACATGCACTAAACCCTAGACGCCATGCAATGACCCTGTGTGCCTAGCCCATTGACTGCTACCTTAGCGACCTGAGAAAAACATGTCAACATACAATGCTGGTGAGTTCACAGGTTTTTATAAAATGTTACTGAAGTGTACCAAGTTCAATCCTGTCAATACTATGTCAAGTGTACGCTAGCTAGGCGTAAGTTATGCTACTACTAAGATTGGAAACCATTACTTGATGCGTTTAGCAAATGTTTAGCCTGAATGTTTAAGCCGCCCGAAGATGTTTAGCATAGGTCGAGACAATATGCACCCGCCCGGCTCGATCTATTGTAAATTTTATTTAAAAAATTGAAGCACCTACTGGACAACATTTTTATTAATGAAATATCTCTCCTAGTTATATAGAGAGGCGTTTATTTTTGAACAAAAAATTGTTAAGACCCACAATAGTCTCATAATGCATAAAAGATAATCAAAGTACGTAGTGGTATATAAAAAGTGTGACGGTTATATAATTTTCTTATATGTTATATTCAAGCTCAATGCAAAAGTGTATTATGCGATTTTCACATTTTTCAACATTTTCTTGTTTTTAATTAAAACTCATGAGTATTATACCAGGTCAATGTTTGGGTATATACATATAATTTCGTTGTTGTTTTTGCTACAAACGTTGAACATATATATATATATTTTGGTATTAATACAAGTGATTAAAATTAAGAGGGTTTGTTAATTTAGTTGACAAAAGGGTCGTTGTTTACTTTATAAATACTCATCAACCATCCCACCCCCCATTCCATTTTCTGCATCTTTCTTCTTCAGATTTGTGGAAAACCCTCAAAAGGCAGAGAGAGAGAAAACAAGGTTGATTCTTGATGAGTTTCTCATCAATTATACACATATCCATTGATGCCAAAGTCCATGTCAAATTCAGTTATCTTTATACTTTCTTATTTGATGCAATATTTTTTAGTTTGCTATAAAAAAAGAAGCAGATCATGGAAATTCTTGATTTTCAGGATGTTGTTTGGGCAAATTTGAGCTAAATCTATTTTGAACTTTTTTTGGGGCTTTTTGATGATACTGTTCATTATATTATTGTAATTAACTGTATGTAGTTTACAACATCCAATTATATTTCTGATATATATTTTTTTTTAAATCTTGATTTCAGGTGCATATATCCATGTCTTGTCCTAATGATTCAGGAGAGATGTCTCCACAGAGAAAACTGGGGAGGGGAAAGACTGAAATCAAGCGGATCGAAAACACAACAAATCGGCAAGTGACCTTTTGCAAACGCCGCAGCGGTTTGCTCAAGAAGGCTTATGAGTTGTCTGTTCTTTGTGATGCAGAGGTTGCTCTTATCGTCTTCTCTAGCCGTGGTCGCCTTTACGAGTATGCCAACAACAGGTAAAATTAAACTTTTGCAATTATGCTTCTAGTTTAAATAGATCTTGAATACCCATGAAAGATTTTTTGTGCTTGATTTATTGTCTAGAAAATATGGTTTGAACTGGTGTTTGATGCGCTTTCTTGATATTTTTTTTGGGTGTATGGTACATGAATAAATGTTGTGGTAAAATTTTTTTAGTTTATGTTTGTTGCAGAACTAAGATTCACTTGTCTCTCTCTTTTTCTGCTTTGTTTCTTTACTTCAGTGAGATTATATTTTGTTTTATAATTATAGTTTATTGTGTTATACTTTTCTATATGATCTAATGTTTGTTTCATATTTTGGTACCTACAAGATCTGTTGTTATAGCAAACATTGGATATGTTGTAAGCAAATTAGCAAAGATTTAGGAAGTGCATAGGAGAACCCTGAGATCAGCATCCATCAACATTTCTCCATTGCTGATTAACACCTCTCTCTCTCTCTCTCACACACACACACACACATACAGTCTTGCACACACAAAATACACACACAAGTGGTAGCTAGGGAAGGTCTACAAAGATGTTGTCAAGTTCCTATTTGTTCAAGACTTCCATGTTTTTGACACTTCCTTAATAAACATATATGTCAGCTAAACATCACCCAAAGCAAAATGACAGGACTCCAATAAAAGAGATGTCATCAAGCCTTCTCAAGAAAAGCCAAAAAGCTTTATTATGTTTTCAAATCATTTTACAGTTTACATAATTAAAAAATAAATATAATGTATCTTTCATATGTCACACAAGATATTCACATAACCAAACTAGCCAGGTCTCATACCAGATTTTCATGAACTTTTACTCAAAAGTAACCCTATTAACTAGTGTCCATGCGTTAAAACATGTATCATATTGGAGTTTTTCAGGGTTGTGTGACTAATTTATTTTATTCCCACCAAAGGAAACAACGTGTTAAAACATTTGTCAAAGTAGACCTATTTGGGGTTTTTAATAATAATACTTATGCGAGTAATTTATTTTATTCCCACCAAAAGGAAACAAATTTTAGGTTGAAAATGAAGTGGTATTCAGTTTTTTGATAGCGATTTACGAAGTAAAACACAAACTCTAAGCTTCGAAAACCTCATACATGGAAATGTTTCCATGAATGATTTTCAGGTATATGTCCAAATTTCTTGCATGTTATTATATGTATTTGAAAATGCCTATCAAACCGTTGGTCTTGATCTAGGTCAAAAGTTAGGGCTTATTACAACATTTGTATTTATCAAAGAGCAAACTGAAGACATTAGGGTTAGGAACTTCACCATTAAAAAAATCTATATAATCATTAAAATCAAATCTTGGTAAAAAAAAGTACCATATATTTTAGTCTTGTCCCTTTGGATTTAGGGTTTAGAACTAACATTTTTTCTTTACAAATATCTTCACATTTCTTAATTTATTATTATTATTATTATTATTATTATTATTATTATTATTATTATTACTATTACTATTATTATTATTAAGTTTGTCTTTAATCAAATACCCACATCCAAATCTAGTAAGAATAAATAAATATTATTTGTTTGTATAAAGATTTGTTTGAACAAGAAAAAAATCTTTGGTAACGTCACAACTCAGATTTCATATTCAGTTTCTTAACTTGTGACATAATATATGCACCATTTGTTTTCCTAGTTCATCACTTCTTTTTATTATTCTAAAAGCACTTTTAATGATTGTTCAATGGTGGAATAAAAAAACACACACACACACACACTGATCTTTCATTTCTTTTATCACAGTAATTACTTTTCCAAAGATTATCAAACTACTGAAACTAAAATAGGGTTTTCCACTACCATCCACAGATCTTTCATAGATATAGATATACATACCTGTATATATATATAGAGAGAGAGAGAGAGAGAGAGAGAGAGAGAGAGGAGAGATAGAAAGAAAGTACAAGTTCTGGGGAACCAATGGGAAGGTATCTTATGCATGCCATGAAATGGACGGCTCTGATTGACTCAGAGTTTACAGAGAAGCAATAATTTTGGAGCTACCAAGGGTGAGAGTTAAAGTGATTACCCAGGGTATAAAGAGTTTCTAAGGACACGTGGCAAAGATCTGTCCGTAGGAATATTTCACCAATGAAAAAGAGGGGATCTGTGAGGACGTGGCAGAGGCAGCCAATCAGTATTTTCGAAAAATTTAAGGTTATATATACATATAAGGAATATAAATACAATCCTTAAGATTTCCGAGAAAAATGGGATTTTATTCACTTGATGGATTTCTTAAAATCACAACACAAATGACTATTGATTAAACTGTTGACATGCTTCTGATAGAATTACTGTGTGTTTGGTGAATACTTTCATCTATCCATTGAACAAAACACAATGTTTAGTAAATGGTTTTTTGATTTTAAGATTTTTTGGTTTAGCCTTTTAGTTTATGTATAAAGGAACATTTCATATAGTTTAGGACTTGCTATATATTTGTTTTAGTGTTGAATACTCGCGATTTCGTCTATCATTTCTGGAAATTACATGTCGTTGTTACCATAAAGACACTTGAGTTGCATTTGTAGTTCTAAAATGGTGGTCTAGGGTGACGTAATCTCACTTTGGTGTGACTCTTAGGGTTGTTTGAAATCAAAAAATGGCATGGGCCAGAATTACAGTACCGATATTTGTTTTTACTTGAACGTTTGTTTTAAACGCCGTTTGACACAACTGTAGCTAGTCATTTACTTAGGAATACGTAATTATTTTGAGTTATAAGACATATGCTAGGCCATCCCCGAGAATCTTAAAAAATCTTTGAGCCCTGGGTGAATAGTGAAAACTAGGCCCATATATATTAAAAAAGCTTAAATGTATTAGAAAAGCTTAAAATATATATGATTAAATAAAATACGAAAGATCATTTATTTTTAAATTTCGCCCCTTGAGATTTGAACATCGGCCCGTCGCCCAACATGCACAACCTTCTAAGGGGGGAAGGAGCACTATCTGTGAATTTTTTCAACTTCACTGATTTCAACAAATCCTATACTGTCACATCAATTCACTGATTTCCTTCACTAAAACATTTTTTAGAGGCAACGCTTCACTGATTATTTACCCACAATCAATGAGAGAGAGATAGAGACAAAGAGAAAAAAATCACGGGTACCAGCCCGTTAACTAGAACCAGAATTTGGTTCACGGGACCACTACCAGCATGGATGGCTGCGGTGTTACCGTGCTGGTAGTGGGGTACCCGTGACCAATTCTGGCGGCGTCCCGTCCCCCTAAGCCGGACTATATGAACCAGCTAACTAGAAAAAGAATAGACTTGAATTCCCTTGATTATTAACTTGACCTTTCAGAATTCGCATGAATCTTGATTTACTGGAATATAAGTACTCTAGCTGTATAGGATTCTTTGGTTTTTGCATATTAGCAAGAGAGCAAATATTTGTAATTGGATGTCACCAGATCGAAATAACTTACAAACGCAAAACTCTACACTCCATTACACAACATCTTTTTCTGCCTTTATTCTACTTTTTATGCTTTATATTTATGTAAGTTCACAATTACAACTGATTTTATTTTTGAGTCATAACATCACAAGATGTCAACTATTCTTCTATACAACGATAATTAGGAGGGTCAAACTATTAAAAAGTGACAACGCTAGATACTTGCTGGTAGAAAATTATGACACTTCATGTATCATAGACCCCTCCTTTCATCTTATAGTAGTCATTCTATACATCTTTCCTTCTAATTAGTGTGAATCTTAATGTAAGCAACACGACTTTTACGAGTATTCTTTGAACAAGCCTACAAACCATTACAGTTCATTGAGTTTTTGATATGGTAGTTTTGACATTTTTAGCCTTACTAGTCCATATAGAATGCAATTTCTATATTATATAATATAAATCAACAAACCTTAGATGAGCTGTGTCAGGTGTAACTCGTGTGACATATATAGACTACCCATTAAGATAAAATAAATCTATGGTTTATAAAAATAAGTAGCTAAGTGATGTTTGTCTTGTTGTTAATGTAGTGTCAAAGGAACAATTGATAGGTACAAAAAGGCTTGCCTAGATCCACCAAGTAGCGGGTCTGTTTCTGAAGCCAATACTCAGGTAAAATGCTAGCTTTAACAGCCAAATTAAATATATATGACTTTATGATAAAAAACACTAGTTAAATAAAATAATTTTGTAGAATCATTATGTATTTGTAACAAAGAGTAGATTCTGTATATATATTTCTGGTTTCATTTATAACAAAGATGGTATTCCATTTTATATATTTAATTAGCTATGCTAAATGGGTTGTGTACATGGGTTGCCCCAACACAAACGCGAAAATTTGCACTAACCAGAATATATGACGAATTTGAAAATCGTGTCCATGTTTATCTCATTATTTGTATTATATATTGAGAGATATCAATGAAAGAGATTAAGGTTGATCTCCTAATATGGTATCAAGAGTCTGGGTTATCTCCTCCTAATCAACCCTACCCAACCTTCAAACCGCCGCCCCTCACCACCCTCTGCCCTCCTTCTGCCGCCGCTAAACCGCGTCTGGCTTCACCTTCCCCATGGCCGGCGATAATACCCCTCCCCCTATCACCATCAAATCTGAAATCCACCCTGCCACCACCGTCACTAATATCAAAACTTTCATCCCCTTCACTCTAGAAATTGAATCCAGCCAATACTCCTCCTGGGCCACTCTTTTCACCCTCCACTGCCGCGCTCACCTTGTCGAAAACCACCTTAAACCACCACCCGATCCACCCACATCCGAATCCTCCACCACCTCTGCTGAATGGAATCGCTTGGATGCCATTGTCCTCCAATGGCTCTATAGCACGATTTCTAATGACCTTCTCCACACCATCATTGACAAAACTTCTACCGCCCATGAAGCCTGGGTGGCTATCGAGGAATTATTCTACGACAATAAAGCCTCGCGAGCCATCTACTTGATGCAAAAATTCTCTAACACCCGCTTAGACGGTTTCCCTAACATCTCCTCCTACTGCCAAGCCCTTAAAACTCTCGCCGATCAACTCGCCAATGTCGATGCCCCTGTCGATAGCGATCGGTTAGTCCTTCAACTCATTGCCGGTCTAAACGAGCAATACGAAGGCATTGCTACAATCCTTACCCAACAACGACCCCTGCCATCTTTCTACAATGCCCGCTCCCAACTTATCCAAGTTGAAACCCGGAAAGCCGAACAAGCCTTACTCGCATCCAAAACCACCTCCACCGCCCTAGCCGCCCAAACCACCCGCTCCCACACCACCGACTACAACCGAAAACCACCAGCCGACCAACCTCCCACTCGAAACAAACCTACTGGACGACGGGGACGTGGGAAATTTTTTGGCAACAGACGCCAACCCCAGTTCCCTTTCCCTCCAGCACCTTATTTCCCTAACTGGCATTCTTTCTGGCCCAATTACTTTCCCAACCAAGCCCAACTCCCTTCCAATTCCTACGGCCCACCTACTACTTACCAGACCTGGCCCGTACCCCCTTGCCCATACCCTTCCACCAACCGGCCCAATAACCCCAACTCTCAACCAAACCAAGCTGGCCTGTTAGGCCCACGTCCACACCAAGCCCACACTGCCTATACCCCCACCGACATTGAGCAGGCTCTTTATACCATGTCGCTACAACAACCGGATCCTACTCAATACATGGACACGGGCGCTTCATCTACCATGTCTCACGAGCAAGGTGACTTTCACACTTTTTCTAATTCTTGCATTTCTAATAATATTTTAGTTGGTAATGGCGATACCATACCGGTACTTGGTCAAGGCACTAAATACCTACCTAAACCTTTCCCACCCTTTGTCCTAAAAAATGTCCTTTACTCACCTAAACTTGTCAAAAACCTTATTTCTGTCCGTAGATTTACTACGGACAATTCTGTCTCTGTTGAATTTGACCCGTTTGGTTTTCTTGTGAAGGACCTCAAGACCAAGGCCCCACTCCTTCGGTGCAACAGCAGCGGTGATCTATACCCTCTGGTGCTCGGGTCCTCCTCTTCACAACCCACTGCTTTTGCTGCTATTTCATCACAACTCTGGCATCACCGTCTTGGCCACCCAGGACGGCCCTCTTTAAATAAATTACGTACTTCTAGTTTAATTTCTTTTGACAATGTTTTGAATAATGTTTGCCAGTCTTGTGTGTTTGGTAAAAGTGTACGTTTACCATTCTTTGCTTCTAATAATATGACTATTAAGCCCTTTGACATTATTCATAGCGATGTTTGGACTTCTCCAATCATTAGCTCATCTGGCCATAAATTTTATGTATTGTTTTTGGATGATTTTTCTAATTTCTTGTGGACTTATCCAATTACAAACAAATCACACGTCTTCTCCTCTTTCTCAAACTTTGCTTCTATTATTAAAACACAGTTTGAATCCACCATAAAAACCTTCCAATGTGACAACGGGCGAGAATACGTAAATTCCGCTTTTCAAACCTTTTTTACCACCAACGGTATTTTATACCGACTTTCCTGCCCCTACACATCCTCCCAAAATGGTAAGGCCGAACGAAAAATCCGCACAATAAATAACATGGTTCGAACCTTACTAGCCCATGCCCACCTACCTACCCATTTTTGGCATTTTGCCCTTGAAACTGCTACCTACCTACTCAACATCATCCCATCTAAAATCATCAACCACAAAACCCCCACCGAACTCCTATACCACACCACCCCTACCTACGACCACCTACGTGTGTTCGGGTGCCTTTGCTACCCTCTCACCCCATCCACCACCATCCACAAACTTGAACACCGTTCGCAAGCCTGCGTTTTCTTAGGCTACCCGCCTACTCATCGTGGCTACCGGTGTCTAGACCTCTCCACAAATCAAATATTCATATCTCGTCATGTCGCCTTTGATGAGACCACCTTCCCCTTCAAACACACTATTGGCCCCACCCCATCCTATGAATTTTTGGCTGAACCCTTTCCCCACCACCTCTGCCCACATATTTCACCTCACACTCCCTCACCTAACACTGCTACCCCACAACCCATTCCACCTGTTACGACTTTCAACCCCAATACCCAAACCCCTGGCCCAACCTCACGGCCCAATTCCTTACCTTCACAGCCCTCTTATCCGTCCCCTGTTACACACCCCAATACCTCCAGTCACACACCTACGGCCCAAACTCCCCAGCCCACACCCACCGACCCACAACCGGCTCCTAACCCGACACCACCTATTCAGCCCCCACCAAACCGAACCATTCACACCCGCTCCATGAGTGGTATCCATAAACCCAAACAACCTTTTAACCTTAATGTTACCACTCAACCATCACCTATACGCCCCGTACCCAAGAACCCTACCGATGCCTTACGAGACCCGGTATGGTACTCCGCCATGACAACTGAATATAATGCATTAATTAGAAATGGTACGTGGGAGTTAGTTCCTCGTTCGTCTGACATGAACATTGTCCGTAGCATGTGGCTCTTTAAGCATAAATACAGGTCAGATGGCACCCTTGAGCGGTACAAGGCACGTTTGGTATGTGACGGGCGATCACAACAGGTGGGTATTGATTGCGGGGAGACGTTCAGTCCGGTGGTCAAACCAGCGACCATCCGAACTGTTCTCTCACTCGCTTTGTCTAAGGGTTGGGCGGTCCACCAATTGGATGTGACAAACGCATTTTTACACGGCAACCTTCACGAGACGGTATATATGCATCAGCCTATGGGGTTTCGTGATAAGCAGTTTCCAGATCATGTTTGCCTCTTGCGGAAGTCGTTGTATGGGTTAAAACAGGCACCTCGGGCATGGTACCAACGATTTACTGATTATGTACTCACTATGGGGTTCTCTCACAGCCGGTGTGATGCTTCTCTGTTTACTTACACTCGCGGCCGTGACACAGCTTACCTGCTTCTCTATGTGGATGACATCCTTCTAGTTACTTCATCTGACACTCTCAGACATCGTCTTCTGGCCAGCCTCGCAGCTGAATTTGCCATGAAAGACCTCGGCCCTCTTAGCTACTTCTTGGGCATTTCTGTTTCTAGGAATGCCAACACCATGTTTCTGTCTCAGCAGTCCTACACTACTGATATTATTGCCCGTGCAGGGATGCAGTCCTGTAACCCGGTTGCTACTCCCGTCGACACGAATACCAAACTCAGTGCCACCACCAGTGAACCGTTTCATGATCCTACACTGTACCGCAGCCTGGCCGGGGCACTCCAGTATTTAACATTCACCAGACCCGACATTACTTATGCTGTTCAGCAGGTCTGTATGCATATGCACGCTCCTGGCATTGATCATTGGAATGCATTAAAGAGGATTATTCGTTACATCAAAGGCACGGCTTCATTCGGTCTCACTTTGGGCCCCTCTGCTGGTACCTCTTTGATTGCTTATACTGATGCGGACTGGGCCGGGTGCCCTGACACCCGGCGTTCTACCAGTGGTTACTGTGTTTATTTTGGTGATAATCTGATTTCCTGGTCGTCCAAGCGCCAGCCCACTATTTCCCGCTCCAGTGCTGAGGCGGAATACCGTGGCGTGGCTAACGTCGTTGCGGAAATATGCTGGCTCCGAAACTTGCTGCTCGAGCTGTCCGTGCCTCTCTCACGCGCCACCATGGTGTACTGTGATAATGTCAGCGCAATTTATCTATCTGGCAACCCGGTTCAACACCAACGTACGAAGCACATAGAATTGGATATTCATTTTGTTCGTGAACAGGTTCAGCGTGGTAATGTCCGCATTCTTCATGTGCCATCCAGATATCAAATCGCAGACATCTTCACAAAAGGCTTACCCCGGATTTTATTTGAAGACTTTCGTGCCAGTCTCAGCATCCGGTCTCCTCCCGCTTCGACTGCGGGGGTGTAATAACAATCGTAAATATAGGAAAGATTGTTAGTATTTATTATTACTTTGTAATTATCTTGTATCCATGTTTATCTCATTATTTGTATTATATATTGAGAGATATCAATGAAAGAGATTAAGGTTGATCTCCTAATAGACACATTTATGTTACGATGTTATAAAAACACTTTTTTTTAATCATTATAAAAATAAACGTGTCACCATGCAAGCCCGCTAGGTCACAAAAACCAGCCAATTTAAAGTAAACCTAAATTACCCACAATTTTTTATAGATTTGTGTCGTGTTAAAATTCACACACTTAAATTTATTGCAGTATTACCAACAAGAAGCTGCGAAACTGCGCCAACAGATCTCAAATCTTCAGAACCAAAACAGGTGAGTTGTAAAGATCATATCTTGTGTTTGGTTAATTTGTTACAAGTGCATCAATGTTTTAAGCTTTTGTGAGAAGGCAATTTTATATGAACATCATGGGCGAATCACTCGGAAACATGCAACAAAAAGATCTCAGGAATCTTGAAACCAAGTTAGAGAATGGCATTAACAAGATTAGAGCAAGAAAGGTATGATTAAATTACGAGTCATATTTAATCATCCATTAACATTCATGATCTTATATATATGATCTAACATATATATTTCCCACTAATTCACAGAATGAACTCCTCTTTGCTGAAATTGAGTATATGCAAAAACGAGTAAGTTATCTTCCTTCATTGGTAAACATGGGAATCAAGTATATGGAAATCGGGTATATAAGTAAAAGCGGGTATGGACTATCTTTAAGGGCGGAACCAACGGGTCAAGAAGGGTCACCAGTATTTATTTGATTCTTATATATTCCAATGCCGCTTGAATGACTTCAATTGGAGTCCGTTTGATTCTAAGTTCGACTAATTTATTTTTTATAATATTTAAATAAGTTTTTGGTTTTAACCCAAATCAAGTTTCTTACAAAAATTAAACATCTATTTGCAACTGCTCTTAGCTAGTTTATATCTTTACTCATCTTATTAGGGTGTAACATTGAATTTTCTCACAAACTATTTTTTAAATGCAGGACAATGAGTTGCATAACAGTAATCAGTTCCTCCGAGCAAAGGTCTAAATCTATATCGCTCTCTAAAATATCTCGTTTAATTATATGATCGGTTTCATTGATTTTATGGTTTTACCGGTTTCTTGATCCCGCAGATTGCTGAAAACCAAAGTGCCCAACAGCAACACATGAGCTTGATGCCTGGAAGTTCCGACTACATTCTAGGACAGCCTGATCACCAACAATTCGATAGTCGAAACTACCTCCAAGTCAATGATCTCCAACCCAATAATAGTTACTCTTGCCAAGATCAAACACCTCTCCAGTTGGTGTAAGAAAACGCATCCACTGCTCCCAATATATAGCCATTGAATATTTATGTTCTGACTCATGAACTAATTGTATGTATTGATTGCTGCAGGTAATTCATGCACATGAAGGAGACTTGGGGTTAAATGTGGATCTACATATATGCTATGACATTACCATCCATCTAGTGATTAATATGGTTTTGTGGGTAACGTTGTTCCTAGTAAATTAGTTTGACATTTATGGTCTTGTTTTGTCAGTCATGGGTGCAAACCATGTTTATGTTATTACACAACTTGATTATTCCCACGGGATATCTTCTTGTTCCATAGTTGTAAGAGTTTGGAACTTTTTTAGCAATTGGTATATTTTTCAAAACCGTTTTACACAGGCCCGTCTCCGAGAATGTTAAAAAAAATTTTGGCCCTCGGCGAGATGAAATTTAGGCCCTACCCATATAAAAAAATCCGTTATACGGAGACAGTTGTTATAAAATAGATAAAACACAAGTAATGTAGAAAAATGATCGAACCTACTTATTTAAGCGAATAATGTAGGCTATATACTATTTTCTATTGAACGAGAGTGTATGATTACTTCTTTACGCAAAGACTAAGAACGTCAGCCATGGTTCTCCCCTTATATGACAGCTATCAAGCTCATTTTTCTCCAATTATCATGTGACACACACCAAACATCAAAAGTAAAGTAATTTGACTGATTAGCATACTCGATGTAGAATTCTTTAAACTAATAGTTTAGATCAGTTAGTTCCTTTTGAAACGTCACAATTGCATAATATTAACATAATATTAATTAAAATTTTCAACCTTTTATTTACCGATTAATTAATTTTGGATTAACGAAAGTTTAATGTTTGTTTGACTGTTGTAATATTACACCAAAGCATTTTGCAAGAGAAATAGACAAAACTATTTATTATAAAAAATGAGAGAAAAAAGAAATATAAAATAATAAATTACTATTACTAATATATTATGAGGGTGTTTGGGATTGAGTTTCAAAACAACTTATTGACTTTTTGGAAAAGCCAATAAGTCAATAAGTTGTTTGTGTAACCCAAAAGCACTTTCTGTTTTGACTTTTGGCTTTTAACTTTTAAGGGTGGAAAAACTGTTTTTGAAAAGTTAGAAATCCTGGCTTTTGGCTTTTGACTTTTTTAAAAAAATTACAAATTTACCACCCATACAACCAATATTCATAATAAGTTAAGCGAAACACTTAAAAAATAACAATTTATTGACTTTTTTACGTTTCTCATTTCAAAAGCTAATCGAAACACTTTTTTTAAAACTCATTTTCAAAAAGTCATAAGCCAATAAGTACTTTTGACTAAAAGCTCTTTCGCACTTCCAAACTCAATCCCAAACACCCTCTATATATCTTTGCTACACTATTGACTAACAAAGCTATGGGTAGGCCTGCACCCTTTTTGTATATATATATATTTTTTAAAAATAGTATTCTATGTAGTAGTTCTCTTTTTCAATTCATCTTCTCCATTTCAATATATGAAACCTGGTTTCCTCTTCTTAAAAAAAACCTCTACTTGTTACCTCTCTACACACTTATGGTGTCTCTATTCGTTATAACGACTCCATATAGCTAAAGTAACGAGGGTCAAGGTAGTTAAAAATCTCGCTAGGACATCGCCGGAAGAAACTTGCAGTCACGTCGTCGGAAGATACTTACAGTCACTTCGCCGAAAGCAAATCCGTCGGGCTCTTCTGAGGCTCTAGGCCCTCAGTGATCGCCCACCCTGCCCTTGCCCTGAGCCGGCCCTGGTTTTACATATAACGAATCCTTTAAACACGCCGTAAAGTGACGGGTTTGTAATGTGTAAGGGTGGAAGGGGCACCTATCTTGAAACTCATTTGAACCCATAAAGCTTGCCAATATATAGGATGATGCCATCTCATATAAATAAATTACTTTTCATGTTAGAGGCAATGAAACTCATCTTACTTCACGTCATATTAAGCTAGCAACCAAGCCAAAGAAAATTCCTGACCTAATCATTCCCTATACACAAGGGACACCTTTATCTTCAACCTTTAGGTCAAACCTGTGAGTTGTTCACTCAACTCGCTAGACTTAATAAAATTTGTTAAGTCCAAACCCTGCAAGTTCTCCTCAACCTAGTAGACTTACTTATTGGTGGATGACTAAAAGATCGAAGTTATAGGTGTCGAGTTAGCAAGTTGGTATGCATTCTCGGGTATTGAGTTTGGTTAGATATTTGATGATGTATGCAGTATGGTATTTTGGGTTTGGAAGTGGTAGGTTAGTCAATATTGGTGTTTATGGGATTCTGTTCAGGTAATCACCGGCTAATTGGGCAGATTGTGTATGTAAACTGTATTCTAGTCGGTGTGGAATAAATCTTTGTTCGGATGTTAAAAAAAACCTTAGAAGACTTAAAAAGTTTTATATATTTTTAAAAGGAAAATGTTAATAACCTAATACGACACGTTGGTGACCCCAAACTCTCGGTTATATTATTTATATTAATAATTGAAGGTCCATCCGGAGATTGAATTCCCGTATTCTAATCGCGTGTGTACGTGTAAGTGCAGAAACCAAACACATACAAATAAACAAATGATAAAATGTGATAAGCAAAGATTAAAGACACATTTAAACCGAGGTTCTATTGATTATTTGACCTTGATCCAAAGAAATCCTAAGAGATATGAATCTCTCTCTCTCTCTCCACACACACACACACACACACACACACACATATATATATAGCGTGAGGTTCCTGTACAAAGGCCATATTTCGTGAGAAGTGTGAGAAGGATTAAAAATTGATATGTAAACATCATTTTTTGAACTTAGTCATAATGTTTTGAATTGTTTTGCCTATAAAAACAACAAACATAACAATTAAAACCGAAAACAATGTATTTTAGGCTTAAAACTTAAAGCACCATGCTAAGAACATTAAGTAGTGTGTTTTAAGTGTTAAGTAGTGTGTTTTATCTGTTTTTTTAATTTAATGACTATAATATCTTGCATTGTGTTTTAGATTGTTGTATTTGGTGTTTTTCAAGTTAAAACAACCTAAAACATCATTTATAAATCCAAAATATGATGCCTACATACCAATTTTTAATCCTTCTTACACTTCTCACGAAATATATCCTTTGTACAGGAACCTGAACCTATATATATATATATATATATATATATATAGGGAATGGTTCTAGAGAAAACTCTCCTTATTTGGTAAACTCTGGAAACTCTGACTTCCCAATATTTTTTTTTTTGAAAAAAATAGGGCAAGTAATATACATGATTTTAAGCATTTTGGGCCAAAAAAATTAAAAAAGCGCCGAGTAGTTTTTAAAAAAAAATAAAATAAAATTTTGACTAACACATGTTAAGCGCTAATAACAGGTGTTAACCATGTGTTAACTATATGTAAACAGTAGACGTTTTTTATTTTTTAAAAAAAACCGTTCGGCGCTTTTTCGATTTTTTTGGCTCAAAATGCTTAAAAAAATGTATATTACATACCCTATTTTTTTCAAAAAACAAAAAATGTTGGGAAGTCAGAGTTTCCAGAGTTTACCAAATAAGGAGGGTTTCCTCCATATACTTTACCTATATATATATATATATATATATATATATATATATATATATAGAGAGAGAGAGAGAGAGAGAGAGAGAGAGAGCGCACGCCTAAATAATTTGACACAAATGAGTAAGCTTGGGAAAAGCTAGAGGTTAAGCCTATTATATGTTGGGCTTAATAAATAGGACTATGGCCAAATACCCTCTAACTCTCCTACAATTAGCCAAATCTAATAAGAAATACATAAAACCTTTATAGTCCAATTAATCTTCAGTATAAATTAGGGCTATAGACATTTATGCATCAACAATAAGTTAAAATTTACCTTCCTTAATTATTTATTACTGTAATATATTATCAATATAAATATTACATAAATTGTCCTTTAATATTATTAAAATTGCATCCTCTCTCCTTTATGAAAATTTTTCTCTCATTATGTCCTTTGTTTTATATATTTGTTATACCCTTTGTCCTTTATACCAAACCCAGTTAAAAATCTCGGTTAAGTTGGTCACGTGCCCCTCATGTGAGGGGCAAATCTGTCAATTCACCCTCATTAAAGGACAATTTGTGTAACAGCAACAACAATAATAATATTATTAATAATAATAATAAAAGGACTCAGATAAATCAATGGATAATAAACATACCTGCACAGATGAATCAATCTATGGCGGATTCGATTATAAACAATACACGATGAGATTCAAAACAGTCAGTCATAGAATAACATCTTCATAACATTTATTACAGAAATTAAATTTGCAATTCTAAACAATGATTGTTTACAACTCTTGATACAACACTTTTTGAAAAAAACTGTATAACAATTTTAAGGAATCCTTACTCTAAGTCCTGAATATCAAGATTCATTCGCTTGGTTTCGTTAGGAGCTCGTCCAAACACATCCAAGTCCCCACACCAGATGACTCTTCCAGCAACATCTGTAAAAACAAAACAGACAATTTTACGAAACATCTGTTAAGTTTAAAGCAACAACGTTCAACCAAACTGAATGTTAAAGCTTGTACTAAGGTAAAGAATAAAATACAAACCAACGCTCAACAAATTCTTGGCTTCTCCGTTAAGGATTTGGTTAAAAGGTAAGAAGTTGAAACCATACTCCACACCCTCCCAACCCTTAACCTGTTTCACAGTTGTACAATGATAAAAAATTATTTTGAATAGATGATCTACAACTCTGTAGATGTCCTTGTTTTCACATACACCAAACTTAGACAAGACAACCACACCGGCTTCTTCAATTTGACTGTAAAAAACTTGCAAAACCTTGAATCTTATCACCCTGCATATCGCTTAACAGAAGGTAAAAAGCATGCAGAAAAGAACACGTCTTCATGAAAGAGAGAAAACCAAGGTATAAAGTTTACCTGCTCATCAATGAATATGACCTCCAACTTATAGGCTGTCTTCCACTTTCTTATGACTCGAGCCTTCATGTACCACATGTCTTTGGCTGGATTCAGATCACGAATGAAAGTGACGTGCTTTTCTTCACCGCCCATTGACGTCGACACGATTTTAAAGATATCTTTTAAGAGGGAAATTTGAAAATCTTTGTTTAGGTTTAAAAAATTGAAAGCTGATATTAGAAATGGCTGAATTGTTTGTGTGCTTATATATAAGGAGCTAATGAGGCACGTTTCCCTACGTTACGTTAAATTTCCCCCCTTAAAATTCAAACTTAGGGCCTAAATGCTGCAGCGTACGTGGCTAACATCTGCTGCTTGATGGCAGACCCTTTGGTTGTGAACCCCTGTTGAGGACAACAACGGTACTTTAACGTGGCCCACGTATTTTTTGTGAATATTGTAAGGTGATTACTGACGTCAGTTTTTGCATCACACAAGCATTGGTGGCCTGCCTAAGGCGTTGACACATCAGCTTTCTGACGTCACTCATGACTCTCCTATTATTGAAAGTGTATATATATATATTTGCATCCACATCTATACATATCCACGATGCCATGTCCATCCCCATATCAATAGTATGTTGAACAACTCACCTATGTACACACTCATATTGTGAAACAAGCCAAACCAACTCACATATATATATACATATAAACACACGACAGATGTGTGTATTATCAAAGCAAAATAAATATCTTACACACACATACATATATATATATATATATATATATATATATATATATATATATCACACGACACCATGTATACAATCACACATGTGTTTGGTCAAACAAACTCATCTTCTTCTATGTGAAATTGGCCCGAAAGCTACAACTCAAAGGAATCACCATGACAACTACAAATTATAACAATTTAGATCTTTTCTTATGACAAACTAATGTCCCAAATGTGATCATAACCCAAAATAAGAACTCTTCCCCTTTTTGTTTCTATTCGACCGAAACTCACCCAAGAAGCATTCACATGTAATTGTCAAAGAATGTCCAAAAGTTTCACACATTTAGTTAAGTCAACTCTCGAACTAACCTAAACCTTCACACATGAACTTCCTTGTTTGATGGACACATAATCGGCCAAAGTGGAAGAAACATAGAGCCATCACCATCACTTGAACTATCCTTGTCTCCATGATATGTCCTTATGTTACCCATATATGGCAATGTACTTCCTTGATTGTTTTCCCTAAATGAGATCACATACCTCTTCTATGATGGATAGTAATCGGCCAAGAATTTTTATGATGATGATGATCGACTAAGACAAGCTAGTGCCAACTCACGTTGTCAAGACATTTCACAAATCTAGAAGTTGTACCATCCAAACCTTAATCCATAGAGTCTTGTTAACCCATAAATGCAACTATAAAAGGACCTTTGGAATCACTCAAAACCTCACACCAACACAACACCACAACCGCCCCCTTTGCACCTCTACCTTCGGCACACACCTAAACACCCTAAATCCACTCATTTCTAAACCCGCGATCCATCTAACTATCGGCCCAAGCAAGGAGATTCGAGTTACCAAAGGATTCGGACAAGGATCATTACAATCGGCACCTACACTTGGTAAGATAACCAACTTCATTTCCTTTTCATTCACTCGAATTCTTAACCTTTCACCCGAAACATGACGCATGTTTGTGTAAGATATATCGGCCCATGTCACTACGCTCGACCCATGAACCCACAACACGAGATAATCGGTCATAACTAGCTAGAATTCGATAACATAGAAGTAACTCTTGCAAAGATTAGTTTTGGTTAACAAAATTTTATATATTATACTCGCATGCATACATATGACCACCACACATCAAGAATCGATCAACATGAAGAAGGAACATCCATGGCCGAGAGGTACATGGATGTCTAGCCTTCGTGTTTTGACAAAAATTCGGTTTTTGGAACTAAAAGTAATGTATATATACACTTTCACATAACTTTGCTTTTATACAAAACATACACGACTTTAACATGGTGTTATGCACCCACATATGTATGAACCCACGTACATTTACCCACGAACAAATAGAAGCCAAAACATTGATCACTAGCCATGAATTTAGAACTATATATTATGTTAGAGTTTCGGCTATTAGTATAACATATGTTAAAACAACTAAAACATGTGTTAGTACTATCATTTGGCATTATAATGTTAGAACATGTGTAAAATACTTGTTTTTCCAAGAAAACACCACACATGTTGGATTGGGAAATATCACACCACCCATGATGACATGTGGAGCCGATTTTGCCAACAATAGATACGTTTTCACAATAAAACGCCCGGGATTCACGAAACCATACATTTTACAATGTACACATGAAACAAGTAATAATTGTCACGTGCACGAACTATGACCCACATATAACTAACACAAGGGTCCACAAGTCGGGTGAACAACTTGTATGGTAAACGACAAGAACGTGCAACTTACAATGTCCTTGATAATCATAGGGCAATCATTATTGAGACGATAGATACGACAATTCTTTGCTTTACCAGACTACAACTCTAGACACAACGTGAGTTTCACGGCCCCGCGTTACTACTTCTACATTTTTGGGGGATAAACATGCTACATTTCTAATACACTACATTATGTGTGATATTCTATATACCATGACTGCCATGTGGAACATGAGATATTCAGTTCATGAACTCAATAGTCCTCGTACTTACATTTACACGATAACCATTAGCTAACAAAAGCCATGGAACACTTAAATAGATCTATTGAGTTGACACCCCCGCTCTTGGTTAGTCGCTCTAACTGGTTACATACAAAAGAGTGTGAGTATTCTACCATACATACGTTGTCTTTAATGTATAATGCGCGAGGCACAATGGTCAAGAGGTTTGGTTATGGGACTCATGGTTTGCACAGTAATCATGCGCTTAGCTAGCCTTTGATTAGTCATACTCGAATTTCACGAGCACTTTACATAGTACGGTAAAACTTGTGAACTCACCGACATTATGTTGATAAATCTTTTACGCATGTTTTACAGATAATTAAGAATTCACTTGGGAGACGGGTTCGAGTGTGCACATTGTGGTACCATCACTGGTTGGAATTCAATAATGTTGGTCATGGCATGTTTCGGTATTTGATACAATGATTTATTGACAATATTATGTCTTTTGTTAATTATGTAAGACAACATTTATCGTTTGATGGTATCGTTTTAAATTACATCTTATGTGTTGCTCGAACCTTGTGCTTGAAAACCTTTCGAATCACATCCCCGTGTTTCTGCCTTAGCGGGGTGTGACATAAGATGAACAAACGTTCATCATTTTCAAGTTTTAAACAAAATAAATAAAAATAAGAGAAGTGTTCATACCCTTCATCAACACCAAAAATTGGGAAAGATGAGATGAGTTTCTTCCTTGCAAGTGCCTTCTCCTTGCTTGATAACGCTTCAATGAAGGTGGGATTTCACTAGTTTCTTGAAGTTTTTAAAGGAAATGTAGAGAAAGAGATGATGGGGAGGGCTCCACGGCTGCAGGGAAGAGATAAAGAGAGGGGTAGAGTGTTTTGGATGTTGTAATGGTGTTGATTGTAGTTATGGGGATATGTGAGTGCATGGGGAAGGGTTAAAGACAAGTGGAAGAATCGTAAAGTAGGTAAATGGAATAAAAATAAAGTGTTGGTTGCATTTTAATTGTATCAAAATTCACCCTAATTTGATTTCTTTTTTCATAATAAATTGGGAATTATTATTCCAAGTTAAATCTTCTAATTTTTAGTGTATAATAATCATATTAAGTGCTTGACATTATTTATGTCCAAATTGTTGGCTAAATACGAACATACGCGTTGTACCAAACAACGTGGGACAAAGACCACAAATCTAGGTTTTTATATGTTTTACCTTAAATTTTACATAATGTTATTCCAAGCATATAGATCCATTTCTGGATTTTTAATGCTAATTGAATCATCACCAACGCTCGTTTCGGTTAATTATCCCTACGCGATAAAGTAATTTCTAAAAATTACCTGATGTAAACATTTGCATCAAAATGGCTTTGCTAACCTTTAATAGATCTTAATTTATCAAAAAATAAACTTTATTGACGTTTAAGTACAATCAGTGCATTATTACAGTACGGATAATGATTCCTAAACGAAAAGTGTCGCATTTATCAGGTTACATGGGGTTTGGGGTAAACAAAGGAGGCATAATCACTAAGAGGTGTTAGTGACCGAGCCTCAGTCACTAAGGTCTTGATGATGGAGAACTAGGATATAATGGGATTCACTTATTATTTGTCATAACTTTCCTACAGTCTTCCTATACACTCCTTGTTTCTATCTCTAGAACCCTAAACCCTAGTAAATATTTCATCTTGTGAGTCAAAACACATTACTATGAATCAAATACAAATAAGTGATTATTTAGATCATTGTGTACGTATTCATTTGACTGATCGATTAGTGGATTCTTCACACTAATCAATCTGATTTGTTGAATACTATGTGTTCTTCATTTACGTGAAGAACAAGATCCAAACATGACCTTTAACTACAATACCTCCTTTGATTGGCATCCATTTGCACACTTATTATGTTTACGGATGGTTATGTTATGTTTTAAATATTTTAACCTGGTTTTGGATATATTTGTACCTACATATGAATTTATAGTTTAAGAAATATGTGCCAAATAGCAAATCTAGGAGATAAGAGCCCAAGGTTTAGAGTATTTAAGAATTCACACACCTATAATTTATAATTTCTTACCATATATACCTCCACATGAATATTATGTTGAAGAAAATGAAAGCACAAAATGTTTAGTTCTTTCATCTCTTGCCCACAGTTTTGAACAAGCATATAAATTAGTTATATTGTCATTTAAAGACGTCCACATTACTTCCAACATTTTATGTTTCGTTTGTACTACCATTTCGGAGTAATCAAGATTACATGTACGCCATTAGTTCTAAATATTTTTTCTATACAACTACTATATGTAAACAAAAACACATAACAATTTATGGTCAGTCGTGTTTCCTATTATACATGGATACAAAGAACCTCAAAACTATGCATCAAATCTATCTCGAGTAAGCTGACCAATATCCATAGGATACACATCCAGATTAGACTGAGCTTTGTATGCCCTTGTTGCAAGCAGTATGTTTGCAATTTCCGTGGGATGAAAACTATCGATGTATACAGATAGTGACCGGCTGGGACAACAAACCCCGTTTGGAACGCATTGTCCGTCTGGTCTTACTGGACAACATGGTTTATTTGGCAATGGTTCACCTGTAAAACCGAGACATTTTACTAACTAGATTAGCATCTTAGATAAGCTTTAATGTAAACTAAAACATATTGCCCAATCGGCACATTTACTTGGGCATATCCCACGGAACATGTTCAAAGAAATATTACCCAGGTAAATCAAATCTAAACCATTATGTTATAAAAATATAAAGAACCTTGTTAAATCTTCTACATAAAAACATGAAAGAACTGGCTAAATATTCCTACTTTCTACACTTTAATTGTAGATTTATTCAAACCAGTGCCTTGATAGGTCCGGGTCAAGGGTTGAACCAGGCTTACATCGAAGCGGTGGTTGGACCGGGAAAAAAGAGGTTGGACCGGAAGTTTAAAATTTTTGTTGGAATTTTTTTTATCTTTTGGCTGGTTGGTTGGACCGACCTGACCGGTTGATCCAGTCGAATCGGTGGACCGGAGGGGAGTCAGGTTTGATGTTTGGTTCGGTTTCGAAAACATTGATTAAAACCATCACACTAGGACTGCTTAACGAGCTAGCTTGGTTTAGCTCGTTTAACTTTAAGAGATAAAACTTGGGCTCTAGCTTTGTTTGTAAAAAGCTCAATTTTGAATCGTAAAAAGCTCAAACAAACTCGTTTATCTTTTTCAACATTAAATAAAAATTTATATATTTTTTTACATAAATTCAAAATTTATAAAGGTTCAATAGGAGTCAAACAAACAAGCCAACTAACTGATTAATGTATAATTTTTTTTTTTAGAAAAATTAAGATTTACTGATATTTGGGTTATAACTTATAATATATGTTAACATTTGGATTTAATTTAAACGAGCTAAGGGAGGACGGGGCGTCACCCGAACTGATCACGGGTACCCTACTACCAGCACGGTAACACCGCCGCCACCGATGCCGCTGGTGGTCCCGTAAACCAAATTCTGGTTCTAGTTACCGTGCTGGTAACCGTGATTTTCTCTCTCTTTGTCTCTATCTCACTCTCATTGATTGTGGTTAAATAATCAGTGAAGTGTTGCCTCAAAAAAAATGTTTCAGTGAAAGAAGGCATTGTATGATTGGTTAAAATAAGTGAAGCTAAAAAAACTCACGGGTAGTGCCCCGTCACCCTAACAGAGCAACACAAAAACTGCAACAAGCGAGCTTACCTTGACTTGAGGAAATGACCCGATTTCGAGCAATAAATTAGCCTAAGGTCTTTTGAGTTTTGAACACCCTACATTACCCTATTAGTTGGGTAAAGTTTTCTTTTTCCTCTTTCTTTTTACACTTTTCAAATGTTTAAAATTTTCATTTTATTTGTGTAATATTTACTTTGCAAATGATTTTACTTGAATCAAATAAAAAGATATTAAGACCGACGATAAACACCATAGAATGAAAACATTCTCCTTCATCCTTACCTCCTTTTGGTGCTAGAATGTTTGTAAGGTTAATGAACGTGAATCTTGCATTAGGGTAAACATAGTTAAGCTCTTCAACAAGAGGATGAAGCCTGTTATTAAATAACATAACCGCATCGTTGATCCAATCCACACATGTTCCGTTGGTTTCAAACCTTTGCATCAAAGCCGGGGCGCACCCTAACATACCCAAACCGAACACTGCAATCCTCCTAGCTCCTAATCTATATAGTTTCTGTCATATAAATCGAACAAATAAGATAGCGTTACAAATGCAGATATAAAACAAGATTTGTACACAACATATCTAACGTGTGATACTCAAACACAAAGGTTAGATTAATGTGTACCTTCAGTTGTTTAGTGTATTGTTCCGCAAGGACTTCTGAATATTGTTCCATTCTGTATTTGTGACTCGTTTTGTAAAATTGCGGCATCAAGTAGTTGTTAATGTAATCATTGTTTCCCATATTTACTATGTAAATACATTCTTTTAAGTGTTCATTGGTAAATGTCTTGTTTTGTTGTAGGGCCCTAATACGTGAAGTTATTCGTTCGTGATGACGTAGTTGCCTATCCATGCACACTCTATCACCCTGAGAAGTTTAGCCGACTCGTTAAAATACACATTTTGCGCAAAGGAAAACAATAAAATACAATGAAGGCAAATATAAATCATCATCATCATCATCATCATACTCAGTTAATCTCACCTATAGCAAAGCTAAGGTAGGGTCTGAGGAGGGTAAGATGTAGACAGCCTTGCCTCTATCCCCTGAGAATAGAGAGGCTGCTTCCAGTGAGACCCCCGGCTCGATATGGTTTTGTATCAAGCCTTGGACATAAGGCACATAACACTTAGCAATCGGGACAAACTCGATTGGTGCATGTACCCCCTTTGTCTTTTGGCTATCAACGCCACCACATGATGCATGATTAACCGTCCGTCGTTTTTAACGTTATTTTCACGAAATTAGTAAAATAACGTTAAAACTAGTGCAACTTTACTTTTGCCCCCTATGGCCACACATATATACATTATATGCGCACACCGTAAGTGGGGCGTAAATGAAGGCAAATATAAATGTGGTTTGCATATTTGTGTAGGGTTTATAAGGTTGTAAACAATGTTGTAATCAATGTGTCAATTCAAGTTCTGTAAACGAGGCAAACCGCTCATGAGCTAATCAAGATTCTAAAACGTTCGAATTTGAGTCGAGCTTCAATGAACTCACGAGTCTAAATGAGCATTCTATTTATGTAGTTTTTATTGAATATATTACTGAATATAAAATTATGATAAAAAGTGATGGAATGATATATATTACATTATAATAAAAATTATAATTAAAAATATATACAAAATAATTATAGACTATTGTATATAAATAAGGCATAAATAATTTATCAGTTGAGCTCTAGCTCTCATAAATTAAATGAGTCGGGCTCGAACTTATATCCTAGCCTCTATTTATAACCCTAGTATCGGTTCGATCAGTTCGGCTCGTCCTACCTATGGTCACTTTATGACATAGTTTGTGGTGTAGTTGTATCTTGTGTGGCATAGAATGTCCATAGGTGTTTTAAGACCTCTAAGCCATGAATGCATTTACCATGCCTTTTTGAAAGAGCGAAAAGAAACAAAGATAATGGGTATTAGTCGGTTACTTGAGGTGGTCCGTTGCTAATTCCAAACTTAATGGCCACTATTTGGAGAACAATATCGCTAAAAGTATAATTACCAGATGCTTTCCAGTTTCCTCACGAATACCAGCACTACCACTACCGTAGTTTACGCCAGAGCTTATCTCTTCGTCCCTTGCGCTAGCGTATGATGGAATGAAGTGATCAAAACCGAGAAGTTGACCTGAAACCGTTTATTGACCTCAATAATCTTACAATTCATTTATGTTAATACTTTAAAATCGGGTCTGTATAAGTACGTACATTTTATTATCTACCGGCTATAACTAGGCTGTCAAACTCATTTTTTCTTATAAAAAGTCTCTTAATTAAGAAATATAAACCCAACGACCTTATATGGTACGGAATAGTGGATCCTTTTGACCCATGTTTCCGCACATGGTTTCAACAAAGCTCATAAAATATAAATTGTGAAATAAATCATTTTTCTTATAGAATAAACTCAAAATTTAAATATAAAAATCCAACGCATTATGGTGTCCCAAATTAGCAGACCCTCTTGATCTCCTTGTTTCCGCCCATGCTTTCAACAAACGTCATAAAATGTAAATTTTGAAATAAAACAAGTAAAGAAAGAAACAAACCAATGAGATCAGCAATGGTTAGACCGTTGGTAAATCTACCATTAACACCCGTGGGGAAATCCATTCCATACGGGGCGTAATTGGCTTTTGCTGCAGTCTCAAGATCATTGTTGTTGCCGCAATCAACCAATGAGTCTCCAAATATGAAATAACACGGAACTCTTGGTACTCCGGTGGTACCGACTACAAATGTTTCAAGCTGCGCCAACCCTATAATCAAAAGGGCCAAAGGTAATTGGCAGAGCTTGAGAGCCATGTTTGTTGAACTACAAACAGAACAATTATCATCTATTTTGAATAAAAAATGTATCTTATGTTTGACATTTGGAAGATGTGGAATGTAGCAAGTTTTTTTCAACGGTAAGTACGAATTGTCTTTTCAATGGTAAGCAGGAGTTTTCTTTTCAATGGCAATTATAAATTTTCTTTTCAATGGCGGGAAGCTTCCGCATTATACATTTTTAAACCATGCATGATATTTGGTAACAGGCCGATTTTTGTTATCCATCTATATTAGTAAACAAAAAACCTCTTTTATCACATTTCCATTTTAACCTACTTTTGCCATGTCATATTTTGAGTATCCTCTCATTTTACTATCCATTTATTTACTTTTCACAAATTTAGAAATTTTTTTATGGTATTCAACGTTTAAATTTAATTAATACATCTACTATAAACTGTAATTAATTTGTGTATTATTTTATATTGATTTCCCATTTTTAGATAACCCAAACAAAGATTAAGATGTAATTATTAGAAATTCGTTATTTATAATTTTATACTACATTCAAAGTTAAGAAAATGTTAGATAAATTATTTTCAAACTTTATAGTTTTTAATGTTCAACCCGTTTCTAACCTACTTATTATAAAATATATAATTTGTGGCGGCCGAATTCTATAGTACTAGTCATCACATTCTTTTGCCATGTGGCACGTTTTAATTTTTATGTACATATTTTTATCTATATTTCAGCGATACAATATCTGTGTGTAAGTATTGTATCACATATAGAACACAAGGGCTTCCTAGTTTAACGGGTTGCGGCACGCGGTATGGTGCAAAGTACTTTGGCGTCAAATCCTCGCCTAGCATGTTTTTTTGTACATTTTAAGTTTGTTTTTATTAAATTCAACTAATAACTGTTAACTAGGAGAATTCTCCAGCGCGTTGCGATGGGAATTTTGTCGCTATTAGTTAGTATTTATTGGTACGATACCGATACTCGGTATAGAAATCAAAAGATTAAACCAAAAAAATAGACTCGTGTTATCCCTAAATGAAATTCACACATGTTATACATCAACCGAAAACCATAAAAATGAATATTGGTTCCGATAGTACATATAGCGATACCGATTTTGTTTAGCATGTAAGATATTAAACTGATTGATTGATTTCCATTGAACATAGGGTTACAATATATAAAGATAATTCGGGCCCGTGGGCTCAATATAAAACCCTAAATCTTATATTCCAATACTCCCCCGCAATCAGAGCGGGAGAGAACCAGATGCTCTGACTGAAAAACAATAACATAAAAAGAGAAAACAATAACAATAAAACTAGTCTCGATCTCAAATCTTGATTTGTAGGTCCAATTTCTGCTACAATCCCACAAGCGGCTTGATTTTGCCCTTGAAAGTCATCCATATTCTTCAATATCAGTGATCCTGAAATTCCGCAAGGCGTGCGGCGTAAGACTTTAGTCCTACAGCGGCTAGGCAATAGAACTTTTAGATCACGGAAAATGGCGTTAGGGTACTTTGACTTCAATTCGGTCAACGGCTGTACAAATATCAGTAAGATCCCAATGAAGCGGTTGTTCATCTTTATCGGCCATGGCGAGATGGAAGATGGAATAAATACCGCTAAAAAAACGAAAGAAAAGAAACAAATCAACACCCGGCGATCCCTGTGGTGGTGTGGCGGTGTGTCAATAGTAGCAAGTGGCGAAGGTCGATGACCGTGGTCAGGCGGCGGTCTTCGAAAGAGACGTGTGATCCGTAGATCAAAAGAACTATCAAAAGGAAACGTCCGATCAAACCATGGTTTGATTGCTGATGGTAGAGCATGGTACAATAAGAACAAGTAATAAGAAAAAGAAAAAGAAAAAGAAAAAGGAGGGTTCTAGGATTATAAGAAACAAAGGGATCGAACTAATATGAAGAAAGGGAATAAAAAAATATTAGCCGTTATCGAATTAAAAATCACCGTTCCAAACTTAATTTTTTTTTCTCGGAAATTATAGGAATAATTATCCAAATCTTCAGTGCCATTACGTCACTTAAAAATAATATGAATGATGAATATGTTTTAGGATGATGATGGATGATAAATCTCAAACCCAATGATATATCACCATGATGAATAAAAGAACAACCACCAAAACAATGATGGAGTTAATGGGAATGGACAGAACATGTAGCCGATGAATACATTAAGATTTTAAACAAAAGATATGACCGACGGCAACAAGAACATGATTAAAGAATCGAGACTGTCTTTATTAGAAGACGAAATTAAAAAAAACACGTTTAATAAAATAAATTATCGAACCGGAATGGACAGGGCGGCGGCGGCGGCAGTGGCAGCACACCGCCCTGTCTAGGGTTTGAACCAAGCGACGGCTAGGGTTTGTATGTGTGTGGGTGGCTAAGCGGATGTGGTAGAGAGCCTAGGCTGGCTCTGATACCATGAAAGATTATGGATTACTTGATTGATTATTATTGAATGATTGAGTTACAATATATAGACATCATATATAACAAAACCCTAACTAATCTAGTGGGCCCGTGGGCTAACATAATAAACCCTAGTCTGATAATATTATCTAATACTCCCCCTCAGTCAGAGCGGAAGGAAACTAGAAGCTCAGACTGGGAAAACAAAAAACATAAAAAAATAATAGTAATATGATAAACGTGCTTCGATCGGCTCAGAAATCCTAACTTTTGTCAACAAATCCATACTTTGCTTGATGTTGTCATCCGTATTTTGCCTCATTGTGCTAGCCATGGTTTGCTTGATTTGTCATCCAAAGTCTTCAAAAAAGGTTGCAAAGCAATGCACTATAGTCGTGGTCTTCAAAGCATGTGGTTGTGGGGTTGAGTTTTTACATAAGTGACTACTAAAGCCATTTATCTTCAAAAACTATCACCAATCTTCTTGGGATTACGCGGCTGCAAATCATTGGTTATTGCTTCTCGCAATAATAAAACACGATCGACTAGACGTAAGTCAACAACCAACGACCGTAGTCATGTGACGGTATATCGAGGCTAGTAGGCGATGGTCTCTTGGATCCGTAGATCAAGAGGTGAGTTTTGTAGATTTAAAAAGAAAAAGAACTCAAGGTCGGTGATCATGGTCACGCGACGGTCTCTTGCGTCCATAGACAAAGAGATAAGATCCGTAGAACTAAAAAGCAAAAGATAATCAATCAAACCGTAGTTTGAGATAGGTGGGCGAGGACCGTAGTCCTTAGTGTGGTAAAATACCGATTAAATAAAGAGAAGAAAAAAGAAAAGAAGTGGCCGCTTCAATTTAGGCGCAATAATTAAGAAACGACCCAAGTGAATGATGGTTACTAAGTAAGAATAAAACCCAAGCCACGGGAAGATAGTCGCTCAAAAACATTGATTGCTCAAATTATTACCCCAAGATAACACATGTGAAGATTGTTCGTTGCGTCACTCCTATGCAGACCGAAAAGACAAACAATTCATCACTCAAAAGCAACAACACCTGAAACACTTCAAAAGAAAAAAGAGAATCCAAAACCAAGATGATGAATGATGAATCAGTAGATCCCAATACCCAAGACAAACCATGAAAGCAATATATAAGGCACGATGAATAAAAAATATAAATAAACCCCAAACAAAAAATCACCCTAACTCAAACACACATAAGTGTGTGGCAAGTTAGCGGTCAAAGGCGGTGGCGTTGAGACATAAGAAATTCACAAAACATGATTTTATTGGGAATAGCCAGAATCTTGAATCGAAAACGAAGGTTTTATTAGAACGGGAAAGCATGAAAACAAAAAATAATCAAAAACACAAAACGGAGGTGGGACAGGGCGGCGGCAGTGGCGGCACACCGCCCTGTCTAGAGATTGAACTTGGTGGCTGCGGCTAGGGTTTGTAATTTTTTTTTGGTGATGCAACGGAAACGATATATAGCCTAGGCTAGCTCTGATACCATGTAAGATATTAAACTGATTGATTGATTTCCATTGAACATAGGGTTACAATATATAAAGATAATTCAGGCCCGTGGGCTCAATATAAAACCCTAAATCTTATATTCCAATAAGTCATAATTGACTTAGTACCAATATTATTGGGAAAATATTAGCTCGATTCATCACGACAGAGGTAGGATCGCAACACTTGCCATAGCTTACGATATAAAAAAGTTATTCTATTGTGAATACAACTTGGTTTTTCAATTAAATTTATGCCGGAAACCATAAAAAACGAACATCAATACCATTTCAACACTCGGTATGGTTTCTTCACAGGAAAAAAAATCAATTATTATTCTATATATATATATACCAAAAAAAGCAACTTTGGGGTGTGAAAGGAGAGTGATTTGTAATGATGACTCTTCAAACCAGTGCGATGCTATTTACATCCATTTGTAAAAGATACGTTGATTCATAAAGAAATAATATGTGTTAAACTCAATGGTGTTAATTCTGTAATTGTTTTATAACACTAACATTGGTTATAAAGAAATACTATATGTGTTAAAATCAATGCTGTTAATTCTGGTATAAAAATAAAGATGTTAGAAAGTTTTTGAAAGAGATGTGTGTAAACTTCAATGTGATTTCTGTGTAAATCTGAATAAACTGAGTCGCGTTTGATCGAGTTGTGAAGGGACGTGTTTGTTCAACACTTTAATCACAATTCACAAAGAAAAATGTTCCACATGAGATCATCTCAATTTTCCAAGTTTATTTTTCTAATCAAACCGCTACACAAAAAGTCATACGTACATTTTTTAAACCGCTCTCAAAAGTTATTGCACATTTGAGAAGATCAATCGAGTTGAGATGGTAGGGGCACCACTTCTACACCGTCCAGCCTAATTTATTGAGGTACCCATAACCAATCCAGTTACATAAGATATATAAGTGGGGTACATCCCTATACCTTTGTAAAAAAAGTAGTTTATCATATTGGTCATCCAGAAAATATATAAGTACAAATTAGTAGACCTACCATATGCTGGATGATGGATGTGCGGCACTCATCGATCGCCTCCACTTAAAGATGCTTGCCGGATTGGTCTAGCCAAGCATGGACTAGAATATCCAACCTCGTGTTCTGATGATACAATGAGAGAGAGAGAGAGAATCAATATATTCACAATACGTATAAGTACACCTTGCTTGATATTATGTCGCTATAATGCGGCTCTATAATCCCAAGAGGGTGGTATTACCCGAAGCAGGGCCGGTGATAAGGGGGTGCGGGGAGGACTCCCGGCCCGGGCCCAATTTCTAAAGGGGCACTTTGAGCGGCAATGAGTGTTTTCTTTCTGCAAGTATTTTTTTTTTCTATTTTCGACCCAAAAAAAGATTTCATCTTGAACATCACTGGATATAAATACCAGAAGGTGAAGAGTAGATAAGAAACAAGATGAGTCATACATGAAAAACTAGATTGATAAGATACGACAGAATTAAAAAAAGAATTGAAGTGTGTTACTTGAGATTTGGGCTGTGATACAGTAGTTGTGCAGCCTTTGAAGTAAATTTTAATATATAGTAGTACTACAAAACAGTAATTGGCTCACGCTTTTACACATGATGTAAGTCAAATTCATATTTTATTAAAGAACTTTTGAAATCTAGACATAAGATAATGGCCCTTCAAATTAATATGGAATTTTAAGAAATTGTGGTTTTTTTTATGAGCCAATTACCAAAACATATTAATTTTTATAATTATTATGACACTTTCAGTTCTATATTAAGGACACCAGTTCAACGTCCGCTTCGGTTAGGAAAACATTGCTTAAAAGACCTAAAACTAAGAGGCACATATTTCGTAGCTCGGCCCGGGCACCTGAATTTTCAGGGACGGCCATGACCCGAAGGGTGTAAATTCATCACTATCAAACCTAGCTCACCCAACAATATCCTAGGCCAATTTCTATATATGCTCGGGAGCATGTCCCCTTATTAGGTCACGTATCAGTTCCGCATGATACGACAAGCATCATACACATGTTCCTCAAGGTTGTGGTTCAATAATTGTGAAATCCAAATGCATTAATACGTAGGACCTTTTCAGGTTTGCAAAATAAGATGTTTAATCTTACCTAAATAGTAATCAAATAGACATGACCTCTTTGGTTCACTTAATTCGTGACATTAATAGAATAGATTCTAAAAGTTTCTATTCATAAACCACCAATTTTAACTTTGCTAAACAAACGCAACCTCAAATTATTCCTGATGTAAATAAACCAAGATCGGTTGAGTATTAAATCAAAGTTTATAACAAGAGAAAATTGCAGTTTTTGTCCCTGTGGTTTGCCTAAACTAACAGATTCAACCCAAGCTTAACACCCTGAGAACCTGTGGTTTCATTTTCTAACACTTTACGTCCCTCCTTCTAACGGACGTAACGTTTTCTGTTAGTGTGTGGTGAAATGACTATTATACCCATAATTTTTTTTGGGTGAAATGACTCTTATACCCTCTCATCTTCTTCCCCAACCCACCCACCCACCACCACCATCACCACCACCATCACCACCACCTGCAACACCACCACCACCTGCAACACCAAAGCTTGAAGCCAGACAACTGATGATTCAAGATCTTTATGCTGCTGCCTACGCACCAGAGCTTGAAGCTTTTGAACAATATTCTCAAGATATTAAAGCTTTTTCACCCGAAGCATATGATTGGGTGGTGAACAGTGAGCCACAACACTGGGCAAATGTGATCTTTGATGAAACACGGTACAATCACATCACATCTAATTTTGGACACCTGTTTTATGATTGGGTATCAGATGCTCTTGAGTTACCAATAACTCACATGATTGATGTCTTGAGAGGTAAATTAATGGTAATTAGGATTCATACACCCCCTATTTAGGATTCATACACCCTGGCCCGCATCACATACCAATAGGAGGCTGCCACATACCCCAAAATTAATTTATACAAGACGGGTCGATTCTAACAGATAGACTACAACTTTGACACCATCGATGGAAGAAAAGCTTAAAAGCGAACCATGGTGGTGGTGTTGCAGGTGGTGGTGGTGGTGGTGGGTGTTTTAGGTGGTGGTGATAGTGGTGGTGGGTGGGTGGGTTGGTTGGAGAAGAAAGAAGAGAGGGTATAAGAGTCATTTCACCAAAAAAATTAAGGGTATAATAGTCATTTTACCATAAACTAACGGAACAACTAACGGCCGTTAGTCTCAGGGACGTAAAGTGTTAGAAAATGAAACCACAGGTACTCAGAGTGTTAAGCCTAGGCTGAACCTGTTAGTTTAGGCAAACCACAAGGACGAAAACTGCAATTTTCTCTTATAGCAAAGTCAAATCTTTTACGCATTAAATAACAATTCAATCCATAATAGTCTTATCTCAAATCTATTATTCCCTCCAATTTCACCGACTTCCAGTTTTTTTTCCATGTTAAATTGTTAATCGTTGTTATGGTCACTGTTGTTGGATCATTAGTTACCAGTGAGGTTTAGTGTATGCTCATACCAACAAGTGGTATCAGAGCTAGAAGATTCAATCCATGGCTGATCCAATTAATTTGTCCCATCCATCTCACACTCCTCTTCCCATTTTCATGAGACAAGGGTATGAGCACTGGAATATAAGAATGAAAACAATATTGAGGTCCAAAGGGCTGTGGGAATTGGTAAATCTGGGAATGACTGATCATGGGGAAAATGTAGAAGAAACAAGGAAGGAACTCAAGAGAGATGCCCAAGCCTTGGCTGTAATTCAACAAGGTGTCCATGACACCTTGTTTTCTCGAATTGCATGAGCAGAAACATCTCAAGAAGCCTGGGATACACTACGTATAGAATTCTAGGGAGATTCACAAGTGCATTCTGTGAAACTGCAAGGGCTGAGAAGAGAGTTCAAAAATTTAATTATGAAAGAAGGAGAAGCAGTGGGAGACTACTTCTCAAGAGTTATGACCATTGTCAGTCAGCAAAGATCATATGGAGAAGAAGTTCCAGATCAGAAGATTGTAGAAAATTTTTTATGAAGCCTTACAAGTAAGTTCGATTATGTTGTTCCATCTATAGAGGTTGCATATGATCTCACTACTTTGACTCCGGTCAAGTTAATGGGGTCATTGCAATCTCAAGAAGAGAGGATGAATTGTAGATCAGGAGACTCAAAGAATGAAGAAAGGGAAAAGTCAGATGAGCAGGCCCTTCAAGCCTATCAACCCAATAGAAGATTGAACTTTGATCAATCTAATAAAGGGAGGGGCTGTGGATCCTATAGAGGAAGAGAAAGGGGTAGACCAAGTGATGAAAGAAACAACGACCCCCAATGTTATCAATGTAACAGATTTGAGCATGTAAAGAGAGAATACTGGTACAATGATGAAGGACATGCACGTGTAGCTGGATTCAGAAGAAAATAATGAAACCAGTGATGATACTCCCTGTTTGTTCATGGCTTTAACAACTGGTGAATCTGAAACTCCAAGTCTATGGTTCATAGATTCTGGATGTTCAAATCATATGACCAGTGTCAAGGCCAATTTTGTCAGTCTGAGTGAATCATTCAAGCTAGGATTTAAGCTTGGTGACAAAAAGAATCTGGCAGTAAAAGGTAAAGGAACTATCAAGATCAAGATGAGCAATGTGAGTTTCTGGTATTTAGATGATGTGTACTATGCTCCAAACCTTGAATATAACTTGATGAGTGTAGGTCAGTTAATGAGGAAAGGGTATACACTGATCTTTGATGATGAAGCCTGTTCAATAGTGCATAAAGAAACTCAAGCTGAGATGATGAGGGTCCCATTGGCAGTCAACAATATGTTTCCTTTGGATGCTACCAAGGTTAAGACCAGTGGTACATCCAAAATCATGAAGAGACCATCTTATGGCCTTGCATATTTGGGTACTTACATTCACAGGCTTTACAGCAGTTGCACAACAAACACATGGTGATTGGACTGCCACAAATGAAGGAGTATGGAAACTGTGAAGGCTGTGCTCTTGGTAAACTACACAAACTCCCCTTTCAATCCAGTATCAGAAGAGCAACACAATCTTTGGAGATTGTTCACACTGATGTATGTGGACCTATGCCTGTGAAAAGCATGGGTGGTAGTAAGTACTTCCTACTTTTTATTGATGATTATACTAGAATGACATGGGTATATTTTCTTGAAAAGAAATCAGAAGTTTTCTCAAAGTTTAAAATATTCAAAGCTCTTGTAGAAAAACAAAGTGGAAAGTTTATAAAAATTCTTAGAAGTGACAGGGGTGGTGAGTATTGTTCTAATGAGTTTCATAGTTTTTGTGTGTTGCATGGGATTAAGAGGTAGTTGACTGCTCCATATACTCCTGAACAGAATGGAGTTAGTGAAAAGAAAAACAGAACTGTACTTGAGAGAGCACAATGCATGCTACAAGCCAAGAATATGCCTAGCTATTTTTGGGCTGAAGCAGTGTCCACTACTGTTCACATTCTTAACATGTCCCCTACAAAGGCTTTAGATGACAAAACCCCTATCCATGTGTGGAGTGGGGAAAAGCCTCAAGTAGAATACTTAAGAGTGTTTGGAAGTGTGGCTTATGGACTGAAAGCAAGTCAGTTTAAGCATAAGTTTGAAGCCACCTCAACTAAATGCATTTTGATTGGTCAATCAACACCAACAAAAGGCTATAGGCTGTATAATCCCCTGACCAAGCAGATTATCACAAGAAGGGTTGTCAAGTGTTTTGAAGATATGGAATGGGACTGGTCAAAGGTTAAGAATGAGCAGAATAAACAGTTATGGGATTTAAGTGTTTTTGATGAACTGTTGGATTTGGAAAATGACAATAATGCCCCTGCAGCTGAAACACAGTCTGAATCTGTTCCTGACAACCATGGGACCAATGAGGCATCCAGTTCTGCAAGTCAAAGTGGTCCTACGAATTCAGGAAGTACATCAGGGAATGAAGTGGCTGGTACAGTTGATGCAGCATCTACTATTTTGAAGACCAATACCCTGAATGAAATATATGAGCAAACTAATCTATGGAAGAATACACAGTTTGTCAATTTGCTCTAAACGTCACTGATCCCTTGGTTTTTGAAGATGCAATCAATAAGGAAGAATGGAGGAAAGCAATGGCAGAAGAGATCAATGCCATTGAAAAAAATGAAACATGGCAGTTGGTCAAGGCTCCTGAAAATAAAAACATTGTTGGGTTAAAATGGCTATTCAAATAAAGTTGGGCCCAAAGGTGATGTGGTGAAATACAAGGCAAGGCTTGTAGCTAGGGGGTATTCTCAAAGAAAGGGTGTTGATTTTCTGGATACATTTTCCCCAATTGCTAGATTTGAGACAATTAGAACTGTCTTGGCTGTTGCTGCACATCATGGTTGGAGAATCTTCCAACTTGATGTGAAATCTGCCTTTTTGAATGGAAAATTGGAAGAGGAAATTTATGTTGAACAACCTTAAGATTTTGAGGTAAAGGTGAAGAAGAAAAGGTGTACAGGCTCTATAAAGCTCTCTATGGTCTTAAACAGGCCCCAAGAGCTTGGTATGCTAGGATTGATGCATACTTTACTAGTCATGGATTTTCAAGAAGTTATAATGAGCCTACATTATATGTTAAAAGAGTTGAAAAGGTTGGTATTATCTATGTATGTTTGTATGTTAATGATATCATTTATACAAGTCACAATATAGAATTGTTACAAGAGTTTAAAGATGGAATGATGCAAGAATTTGAAATGTCTGATCTGGGACATATGCAGCTGAACTTATTAGAAAGTTTGGAATGGAAGGATGCAAAATTGAAGAAACACCTATGAACACCAATGAAAAGCTTAGAAGTAATGATGGTGGAGATCCTGCTGATGCAACTGTGTATAGGAGTCTCATGGGTGGATTAATGTACTTGCAGAATACAAGGCCAGATATCAGTTTTGTGTTAACTTGTTGTCTAGGTTCATGCAAAGTCCTAGCAAAAATCATTTTGGAGCAGCCAAAAGGGTGGTTGATCAGATACATTGTTGGCACAATAAATCATGGTTTGTGGTATGAAAAGTTTAAGGAAGTCAAGTTATGTGGCTTTACTGTTAGTGATTGGGTAGGTAGCTTGGATGACAGAATGAGTGTGTCAGCATATGCATTTAATCTTGGAAGTGGTGTTGTTTCATGGTGCACAAAGAAACAACAATCCATTGCCTTGTCCAGCACAGAAGCTGAGTATAACTCAGCCACAAGAGCTACCTGTCAAGCTATTTGGATGAGGAGAATATTGTCTGATTTGGGTATGGATCAACTGGAACCAACAGTCATCTGGTGTGATAATAGATAAGTAATTCATCTATCTAAAAATCTTGTCTTGGATGGTAAGTCGAAGCATATAGAGTTGAAACATCATTTCATTCGATATATGGTTGCCTTAGAAGCAAGTTGTTATAGAATATTGTGGGACAGATGATCAAATGGTTGATGATCTCACAAAGGCTTTGGGCAGAGACAAGTTCAATCGGTTCAAGAAGATGTTGGGTGTCGGGCACTTGAATTAAGGGAGGGTGTTGAGATGTAATTCAAGTCTGCCCTACTTTCATGCATGCACGTGCAAAGTATTTTGAAGTCTTCAAAATAAGGCCGTTGGCCATAGTTGTTAAGTTAGTCTGAGTCTTATGGATCTTCCTTGTTTCATTGAATTAGCCGTTGTAGTTTTTGGTTATTTAAGCATGTTCTTGTTCTCAGTTTTTTGTATGTACTCTCAAATTATCAAGTATCAATAAAATCGTGCATTGCAGTATTGTCTGTATGTTCATCTTGCTTTTGTTGTGAGGTTTAGTGTATGCTCATACCAACATTATGTTCAGCAATGTAGTCGCTACCATGTATTATCCCTGCTTTTACTTAAACTAGCTTTAAGTTTCACTTGAAATATTACGAATACATTTATCAAAACAATCGCAATAAAAAGAAACTATCATACACAATTACAGAAGTAACAGGATACATATAAAGCAGTACAAGTGTGACAAAACGTAGTAAGTCTAAAGTTGAGCCAATTGGCGGATATCCATCGGATAAGCATCAGAGGATGACTGTGCACTGTAAGATCTCCTACCAACTATCGCATTCGCAGCTTCAGTCGGGTGAAAAGCATCCCAAAATAGATGTTCATCTCTATTTTGACAAGGTGTCTGACCAGGTAGACAAGTAATTTGGCCATTGTTCTTTCCCACTCCACAACATCCGGCATTTGTCACAGTGAAACCTGTATTTTCAATAAAAATAAAACAAAAGTATTTTAAAGAAATTAATAAATCCTTGAATCCCAACATATTTGATCTAAAAAGCAACCAAATGTTGTAGCGCGGATGATCTAACGACATGCATTATTTGAAATATGTACCGTAAGACTGGGGGCTATTGATCAAGTCTTGGAAAATGTCATAATTGTTGATGTAGATGAATTTTGCGTCCGGTAGCTCACTGTTGAGATTATTGACAAGAGATTTCAGCAAGTTGTTGAACATTTGGTTGGCGGAGTTGATTTTTTCGACACATGAATTTCCATCTTCACTGTTTTGAGCCAACGCATTTGGACTGCACCCAATCTGTCCTATGCCATTCAACACAACTTTCCTTGCTCC
This sequence comes from Ambrosia artemisiifolia, assembly GCA_032199755.1. Lineage (NCBI taxonomy): Eukaryota > Viridiplantae > Streptophyta > Magnoliopsida > Asterales > Asteraceae > Ambrosia > Ambrosia artemisiifolia. Next base: position 63,569,512 of record CM063519.1, read on the forward strand.
ATAGTTATACAATTCCTGAAATTCCAATATTTTAGATTTTTAGTATCTTCAAACCAAACTCAAACCATGAGACCTTGACCATCTATCTATTGAGACATCCATACACATGACAGATATTAAGATAAGAGGGTACCACATATATACAACGGAATAATTAAATGACTAGGAGGGGCAAGAAAAAAAATCGCCTTTGTGAACTTCTATTTAGTTTCACCATTTTTAAACTTATGTAACTTTTATATAATTTATTATTTTTTTAAATAAACCATTAAATCGAGCATTAAATTACCATTAATTTGAGTATAGTATTTTTATTTGTATCATCAAATCATTTATTTTAGAAAAAGGTAGATGTAGTAGTGTGATAATTGTGCAAATTTATTAACATAGGTTCATAATGATAAACATTGATTAGCTAGCTAAATTATGCATACACATTGCTTAATTATTTATATATGTTAGTGCAATAATTTGGGTGGTTAATTAGTTAATGATATATTGTGTAATTTGTGCTTGATAATAACAGCACGAACACACACATATCATATGTATATACATACACATATTCATGTTATTTACAGTAAATGTACTGCTTACTCTTATCAGCTCAGAATATTGTTGAATGAGAACAGTAGCATACTCCTCCGGTGAATATTGACTGCTAGTTTGATAGATATTGGGCATGAAATAGTTATTAAGGTAGTCGTTGCTTCCAAGTCCGACTGAATATATACATTGTCTTAGATAACTCGCGGCTGAATCTTCGTCTCCAAGTATATCTACAACTTGTGACACTGTATTTTTGTAATTGTTTACCTGCCCGCCAAAGCTAATTCGTGCACCCTATAAAATAACAATCCAAAAACATAAGAAAGATGTGAATTATATATCTTTTGTTATATTCAGTTTAACTGAATTGTTAGTGTTTTAGTGACAAAAAAGAAAATAAACAGTTATTATAGTTACAGGAACACATTTGTAAAATTTAGAGAATGTGTACCAATTGTTGTCCTGTTTCGTCTCGGATTCCTGCTGCTGCTGAGGCGTAATTCACACCGTTAAGTATGTCGCGACCCCCGGCATCTGAGTACGGCGGAATATATCCATCGAAGCCTAAAAGCTCAGCTGCATATGAGAGAATTTCTTGCTTAGTAATTGATATTTAGAATATGATAATGCTAAATGTATACTTTTAACTGAGATAATAGACAGGATTCAATAGTACGTGACCATGTGACCACGTTTCCTTTTTTTCATTGTATCAAACTTTATCGCGGTTTAATTCAATAATATTCCACTTTTTGCCAAAATCTTTTTCTTTTTTGTTATTTTTATCTTTGACATAACCCACATAACATATATGTGTAAATACATATTTTATATGATATGAGAATAGCTACCTAAGTTGTTAATAATCAATGCGATATATTTGAGAACATGATTGAAAGGTTCAAATATACATTAAATTTATTTGTTATTTAGTGGGTTAGTTACCTATGTAAAACACGGGTTAAGATAATGTCTTTTACAAATCTAGATTTTAAGTGAAACTATATAGAACATTAGATAAAAAAATATACAAAAGTTTACATAAATTTAATACTTATAAATCTAAAAATATACTAGTAATTAATAAATTTCTAAATATTTCTTCATATACATCATTTGTTGTTTTGTTTATCACCCTACCATCTCTATATAATATTAGTAGTTTAACCATCTCTGGTTTTAACTCTCGACGGTGGTATATATAATTGTCCATATGTGAAAGCTGGAATTTTAAGAAAAAAACCAACTTTAAATAATGATTTTCCCTAATTTTTATTGATAGTTATTGCGAAGTAAACAAACAATAGAAATTGTCTTCTATTGAACTTCTAAGAAATCATTTTATTTGAAGGTATCAAACGAATTTTTAGAATGAAAGTCCGAGTTCCAATAACTATAAAAAGATATCTGTTGTATCTTAAAATTTTGTAAAAATTATGGATTATGCTCGTCAAATGTTCAAAGATGGATACTGCTTTGCCTAGTAACTAAAAGTTACGAGTTAAAATATGGCATACTGCTTATTAAGATACAGAATCTATTTTTTCTCTTCAAAACTTAAAATCGCAATAATTTAAACATAGCAGAATCTCAATTAGTAGTGCAATACACAAATCTACAGAGCTTGGGTTAAATCTAAATAGATCATATGAAACCCGGAAACACATTTACCTAAATATATTGGAATAGGTCAACCTGACGGGTTTATGGACCAATTCACAAAATTGCTTTCGATAAAAATAAAGATCTCAACTTTAAATGGTTGTATTTTAACCAAGATTTACCAAAATTAACTTTTCTTTTTTTAAACAAGTCATGGTCCTATTAACCGTAATGTACTCCATCCGTCCCAATTTAGATGTCCATCTTTTTTATTTTTGGTTGTTTCAAATTAAATGTCCATTTTTAAAAATAGAAATGCAATTTCCAGTTTTGACCATAAAAGACAAAACACAATCAAATATTTGAGGATATTATTGTTATTTTACAACATACAAACAAAAGATTTTTAAATATGTTGTTGGTTCAAGAGCAACACACACACAAAGAATACTCAAATGCTTGGCTCAATATTATTCGAAATGAGTTGAAAGTGAATACATCAGAATGAAAACAACTACTACTATTTATAGCTAAACAAAATAACTGAAAAGCAGAAAACTAGGTCCAAGGCTAACAACTTGAACGTTCACTTATTCAAACTTCTAAAACCAAGAAAGCAGGAACTACCCAAAGGACCAGGAGCCAAACACAACAACCCATGCACGTGCATGCAACGTTCATAAGTTTGAATCACATTTTAACACCCCCTCTTGATTCAAACTCCATAACACCAAGTTGATGCCTTAACACAGCAAACTTCTCTCTACTTAGTGCCTTGGTCAGCAAATCAGCTAGTTGTTCTTCAGTACTGCAAAATTCCAGGACCACTTCTTCCTTTGCCACCATTTCTCTCACAAAGTGATGTTTCAGCTCAATATGTTTTGAATTAATATTCAGAATGGCATTCTTACTTAACTTAATAGCCGACTGGTTGTCACAGTAAATAATAGTTGCTCTTTCTTGTTTCAAACACAGCTCTTCCAATATCCTTCTGACCCATATGGCTTGACAAGTGGCTGCAGTGGCAGCAATGTATTCTGCCTCTGTACTGGACAAGGCCACAGTTGATTGTTTCTTAGAACTCCAAGTCACTGCCCCACTACCAAGCTTGAATACACTAGCAGACACACTTTTTCGATCATCAAGACTACTAGCCCAGTCACTATCAGTAAACCCTTCCAAAACAACCTTAATACCTCTTTCATACCAAATACCAAACTTCACAGTTCCAGCAACATACCTGAGAATCTTCTTAGCTGCACCCCAGTGTATCTTGGAAGGCATTTGCATAAACCTGGAAACTATGCCAACAGAATAAGAAATGTCTGGTCTTGAATGTGTTAGATAAATCAAACCCCCCACCAGACTTCTGTATACTGAATCATTTGCCTTATCTGCCTGGTCTTCTAGTTGATACTTTTCATTAACTTGCATAGGAATCTTCTCAGGATTGCAACCATCCATACCAAACTTGGACAATAAACTCTTGGCATATTTTTCTTGGGACAGAAAGATCCCAGAATTTGTTTGAGTCACTTCTAACCCCAGGAAGTATCTCAACAACCCCATGTCAGTCATTTCAAACTGCTTCAACATATGCTCTTTGAATTCAGCCATTAACTTAGCAGAAGAACTTGTATAAATGATGTCATCTACATAAATGCATACATAGATGACATGTTCAGTCCCTTCCTTCTTCACATATAATGTAGGCTCATTGTAGCTTCTTTTATATCCCAGATTAATAAAGTGATTATCAATCTTGGAATACCAAGCTCTAGGAGCTTGTTTCAAACCATACAAGGCCTTTTTCAACTTGTAGACCTTATCTTCACTTCCCACAACTTCAAAACCTTCAGGTTGTTTGACATATATATCCTCAGCTAGATCACCATTTAGAAAAGCAGACTTCACATCCAACTGCTGTATTTTCCATCCCATCTGAGCTGCCACAGCTATAATCAACCTGATGGTCTCGAATCTGGCTACTGGAGCAAACGTCTCTTGATAGTCTATCCCATGTTGTTGTGAGTACCCCTTTACAACCAACCTGGCTTTGTGCTTCAACAATTCACCTTTCTGCCCAAACTTGGTTTTGAACACCCATTTTAGACCAACCAGATTCTTACCCTTGGGAAGAGTAACCAACTCCCAGGTGTTGTTTCTTTCAATGGCTTGTATTTCTTCTTTCATAGCAGCTCTCCATTCAGACTTGATAACTGCTTCTTGATAGCTCAAAGGATCTGTTACATTCAATGCAAACTGACAAGTAGTAAGATCATCATAGACTGTATTAGTAGCATAGTCTACATTAACCTTTTTGGCTGCTTCATACACATCACTGAGTGCTTTCAACTTTGGTGAAGGGGAAGATGTCTGACTTGTATCAACTAGCTCATGTGACCCCATACTGCTACTTGTACCAACCTGCTCATGTGTCCCCACATTGGTGCTTGGACTATTACCCGAAGTACTTGTTTCAGCACCATGTGAGGGACCACCAGAAGAGGGTCCACTACTTTCAGCAGCTTCTCCCATGTAATCCATTTCTGGAAATGGGTCAACATAAGAGGCTTCATAACTTGACTTGTCTTGATCACTTTTCCAGTCCCACTTTGTTTCTTCATGCACTCTCACATCCCTTCTAGTAAACACTCTTTTAGTCCTGGGATTATACAGCCTGTATCCATCTGTTTCACTGATGTAGCCTATAAAAATTGATGATTCTGCCCTGTCATCCAACTTCCTTCTTCCCTGACCAGGAGTGACAGCATAAGCCAAGCTGCCAAACACTCTTAAATGATCCACTTTGGGCTTTTCATTGTACCAAGCTTCAAAAGGAGTCTTGTTTTTAAGAGACTGAGTTACCACCAAGTTGATTAAATACACTGCTGTGGATACACCTTCTGCCCAGAAATAATTTGGCATCTGCTTTTGCTTGATCATGCTTCTAGTGAGCCCCATAATGGTCCTGTTTTTTCTCTCCACCACACCATTGTGTTGAGGTGTGTATGGAGGAGTAAGTTCATGTTTTATCCCATGTGTTTCACAGAACACATTGAATTCTTTGGAACAAAATTCTCCCCCTCTATCAGTTTTTAAATGCTTAATTTGACACTCAGCATCTTTTTCAACCATTGCCTTGAAAATTTTGAACTTACTAAGAGTTTCAGACTTTTGTTTTATGAAGTATACCCAACACATCCTTGTAAAATCATCAACAAACAAAAGATAATAGAAACTACCCCCCAAGCTTTGCACTTGCATTGGCCCACAAACATCAGCATATATTAGTTCTAGCTTTCTTTTTGCTTTCCACAGCTTAGAACTAAAAGGTGCTTTAGCTTGTTTCCCAAAAATACATCCATCACAGTCTCCCAACACATGTATTTTTGGCAAACCAATTACCATCTTTTGATCATGTAAGCTTTTAATTGCATGTAAGTTATAATGCCCATACCTTAGATGCCACAGCCTGGATTCTTCATCAGCAGCAGTATTTTGAACAGTATTAGATGTTGCTTCAGTATGAGATGCATCCATCAGGAACATGTTGTTTCTTGCTACCATGATGGTCATTAGGATAGTGTCTGTTTTCTTGTTCTTAATGACACATTTACCATCATCAAATAACAAAGAATAACCTTTTCTCATTAACTGACCCACACTCAGCAGATTATACTCCAGATCTGGAGCATAGTAAACATCATCCAACAACCTATGGGAACCATTTTTAACATCTATCTTTACTGTTCCCTTTCCTTCTACCCTCAAATCCTTTTTATCACCCAATTTCACATCCAATTTAAATGTGTCATCTATTGAAACAAAACTGTTTATATTACCTGTCATATGGTTGGAACAACCAGAGTCCAGGAACCACAAACAGCTGGATGGCTTATTTCCAACTTCAATTGCCATGAGGGCCATCTGATCATCAGGAACCATAGCCATAAACAAGTGTTGATCTTCTGCTGCACTGCCATCTTCTGGAGCTTCATTGTCTGCTACATTCACATGTCCCTCATTATTATACCAACATTCTCTCTTGACATGTCCATACCTATTACAATGATAGCATTGTGGTCCTCTTCCTGAAGCCCTCCCTCTTCCTCTACCTCTGAGATAGCTTTTTCCTCTATCTCTTGTATTGCTTTGAGGGCTTCTATTTGTGTCATGAAATACCTGCAATGCTTGCTCATCTGCACGTTCCACCTTATCTTGTCCACGGCTATTGATTCTCTCTTCTTGTGATTGCAGAGAACCCATCAACTTCACAGGTGTGAGAGTTGTTAGGTCATTAGATACTTCAATAGAGGGAACCACATAGTCAAACTTTGGTGTCAAGCTTCTCAAGATCTTTTCTACAACTGTTTTATCAGTCACATTCTCACCATAGGACCTCTGTTGACTCACATTTGTCATTACTCTTGAAAAGTAATCTCCTATGGTCTCAGTTTCTTTCATGATCAAGTTTTCAAACTCTCTCCTGAGACCTTGAAGCTTGATTCCTTTCACTTGTGAGTCACCCTGATACTCCATCTTGAGAATCTCCCACGTTTCTTTTGCAGAAGAGGCTGCAGCAATTCTAGAGAACAATTGGTCATGGACTGCCTGCTGAATCACAGCCATGGCATGAGCATCTTTTTTCCGATTGGTTTTCAGCCTTCCTTGATCAGCATCTGCTTCATTAACTCCTGTTTCCACCATCTCCCAGAGATCACGAGATCTCAGTATTGTTTTGATACGAATACTCCAAAACTCATAGCCTTCTCCCTTAAAGACAGGAATAGGGCTAGGAGCCATGGGAAGAGCATTGATTTGTTCGGCCATGAAAGGAAATGGAAAACTCACACACTCAGAATATAAGGAAGAGCTTTTACTAGCTCTGATACCACTGTTGGTTCAAGAGCAACACACACACAAAGAATACTCAAATGCTTGGCTCAATATTATTCGAAATGAGTTGAAAGTGAATACATCAGAATGAAAACAACTACTACTATTTATAGCTAAACAAAATAACTGAAAAGCAGAAAACTAGGTCCAAGGCTAACAACTTGAACGTTCACTTATTCAAACTTCTAAAACCAAGAAAGCAGGAACTACCCAAAGGACCAGGAGCCAAACACAACAACCCATGCACGTGCATGCAACGTTCATAAGTTTGAATCACATTTTAACATATGTGTCTTTGTGAGCCCATGACATTTAAATTGAGATAGAGGAAGTATCAAGTTTATGTGTTTGACACGATTTCATGTATGTGTATGAGTCCACATATGTGTGTGTCCATTGCATCTGGGTGAGGTTAGACCCACGAACCCGACTCGTTTAAGACCCTAATCCCAATCCAAAATTATTACAATAATGATGGTTACTGAAATAATTTAGATTCATATAGATCTGATGATTATTAAAGCTTATATCCGACCTTGTATATGCATGTAGAATAAAATGATGTAACCAATGATTTTGATAGGCAAACTAGATCGAACACACAAAAATTAATATAAAAATATAAATAAATAAATATTTATCATGGCCCCACACTACTCAACAACCCACCCATGAAAAGTTCTAACCAACATGGATTTTCTAAGTCAATGTAGGAGAGTATTAGTTATTTAGTAGCAAAAGAAAGCAATGAAGCTTACCAACAGTATCAACAACTGTTTTGCCATTGCTAAACCTTCCGGTTGGGCCGTCCGGAAAATCGATACCATAAGGCAAGTAATTTGCTCGAGCCAAGGACGCGATACCATTATTATTCCCATTATCGACCAAAGAATCGCCAAAAATGAAGTAACATGGAACTTGAGGGTCACCATTAACCTCATAAGCAACATTGGTTAATGCTAAGATTATTGTTATTACATGCACAACTAACCATCTTTTTTGCTCACTTGCCATTTCTATTAATGCAGCAAAAGTGAATGCAAAAGCAAGAGGTGTTAGTTATGAAGAGCAAAAGGTTTTGAGAAAAAGGTGAAGTTTGTGATGATATTAAATGTGAAGATGTTGTCTATATATACACACGAAAAGCCTGTGTTGTCCAAAAAAAAAAAAAAAAAGCCTGTGTTGCTGTGTGATTTATGGTGGATAATTGAAGAAGAAGAGTATTGAGTATTTATGATGTTTTACGGTTGGGAAGTAGATCATGTGCATTTATTTCACGCGTACACTGTATGCATTTCAACACTAGCACAAATTTTTGTGGCAGCCCCACTCTATATTCATCATGACTTGGTTTATAGATCTCAAAACTAAACACAAGCGGTTCATTCATCGAAATATGAAATTAAACTTTATAATTAAACTCACTTTGAAGATCACCTTAGGTTGTGTGGTATATGGCGTCATCCCTCATCTACCTCAGCTTGAAAACGTGTAATCGTGGCCCCCTTCATTTCCTGTGTGTCGTTGGGGGGCGCCATTGATCCCTCGCCACCCCATTCACGGGTATTAATTGTAGGGCCCTTATGTAACAATCAATCAATTTTTTTCTCTTTTTTCCTTTTTTTAATGAAAAGAGGGTTATTCTATTGCATGGGCGTTACTAAATGGAGTCTCAGTATACATGGTGCCGATGTGACATAATGGAGCCCATACGAGCTCTATTCCTTACCATATAGCCATAGAGTTATCTCCAAGGCAGGCGCCATTAGCTTATGTGGCTAATCTTTGGCATCGAATGTATTGGCGTGGAGTGCCATTAGGTGAAAATGTGAAATGGCCTTTACAAGGGCCTGCATTAGTAGTATTTTGTGAGACGGGGAAAAGGAAGAAGAAGAGAGTGTGTATTATCTGTAGAAATTAGTAGGAAATATGGTATGAGTAAGAGGATATGGAAGCGTGTAGTACTAAGAAAGTCGGGGAACAACGCCCTTAACCTTAGAGATAGTCTAAGGGGTCGTTAGGCAATTTTCGAATGGGTGTTAACCCAATGAGATGTCTGAATGGTAAAGATGTTCTGAATGGTTAAGTGTTGAATCATGCATGTTCCAACCTTTAGCACAAATCTAGTTAATTTTTCTGGTTAAGTCAATCCCTTCATATGCAAGTCATGTGAGGGCATATTTGTCTTTTTACTATAAAAGTCACCCCACACCATCTCTTTTTCTCCACCATCATCTCAATTGCACCCATCCACCATCACTACAGCCGTCAACCTCCACCATCACCGCTACCATAACTCCACCCTCCATCACCGTCACCAGTTCCATCCATACCAACCTGCTACTACCACCACACGTGTGAACCACTGCCTCCACCTTGCACCACCATAGTCTGGCCACCACTCACATCCACCTCCGCCACTCAACAGCAATCACTCATCGGACCCACCACCAACCTCATCGGAGTCCACCTCTACAACCTGCAACCCTAACCACTTATGCGACACCCACCTTCGTCACCTCTACTCAACACCCACCACCATTGGCACCAATAACCACCCTGAACCCTGCATGTTGAGTACCCCCATTAACCCACGCCATATTTTTCTTTCTCTGTCACCATTGGCACAGATAACCACCTCATCCCATCTATATCCATCGAATTTCGCCACCATTGTACCCCGCCTCCGATTGCCACTGGGAAAACCGTCACCATTATCCAACCGTGCACCACCTGCGACTACCAATATTCACCATCGGCCCCCTTTCTACTGATGTCGTGTGGTTTAAAAGTTTTAATGACTTAAATTACTTTTCTTTTAAAGGGAACAAGACCCCGAAGGATGTGCCAAAAACTTGTTCAAAAAAGAGATTTAAGTCAAAACTTTATAATAAAACACTTTTCAAGTTTTAAATTTATAAAATAAAACGATAAATGCTAACCGTTCTAAACCAACACAATAGGCTAATGTGCCTATCGAGTGTAGTATAGAAACAAGCAAGTACCGAGTATCGAACCCAAAGACACGACTTCCCCTACTCAGCCGTAAGTTGCTTTGTCATAAAAGTAAAGATAGAAATGAGAAATAGCGAGAATAACCTACGTATAAATCAATATCCAAAATAAGTGTTTCTTGGGGATCCGACTAACTTTGGTATGGATTAATAGTAATTACTTATTTTAGTGGTGCATTCCAGTTGCGCACTTGTGCTTAACTTTGAGTTGTGCAAGACTGCATTCTCTAGAGGTGACTGCTATCGCATAACTAGTTTATGTTCTTGTTTTAATTGAGGGTCTCCCAAACCGGTATGCTTACCTCTCAACAATGAGGGACGGACTACTCAAGATTGTGTATACCCAACCCCGAAGAATCCACCTCCCAGTGTCGCAATAAAGACATCTAACTACTTTAAACTTTTATGAATAACTTGCCAGCGTAATGAGGTAATTGATGGCAAAATGGGCATATCGTGTGGTTCAGTATGAGGTAAAGACGAGTAACTTATTGATGTAAGCCGGGTGGTCTGCTTTGGCACAAATCACTTTTTATCCATGATTGAAATTTATTATTAAATCATGAGGGTGCCAAATATGTTTATGAAGATTATGTTATTTTTAATAATAATAATAATAATAATGTTGTTTGAATATAATAATTAGAAGGTTTTATACATTAAAATACCCATTGATTATCTTCTAGGGGCATTTAGGGAAGAAAAGTGGTAAGATTTAGAAAATTGTAAAGAAACCCTTAGTATACCATCTTAACTTTGCACAATTTGGACATATTTGCCCATGCCTCCTCCTTTATAATGTAATATAGAAATATAGATGAATCTTGATTTGGATTGACAGGTGTTGGTGGACCTGGCCGATGTTTATGCTCATCTCTAACTTACAAAGCCCAATCCCACCTTATTGTTGATCCTTTGGGTCATCATAATGTTTAACCGTCCGTATGCCTAATCAATCTCACGGGTGTTACGAATGAACGGTGATCCTACAAGATAAAAAATGTACATTAGTAAATAAAACCCCACATGATAAGGGCCTACTGTCGCTCTAAAATATGCAGGTAAGATAAATTGTTATTAATAATGAGTAACTGAGTGCATGGCATCGGGGTGCCGAGGACATGGTTAAGGTTGTTGGAAGTTATTGGACCGTATATGTGTGTAGGTTAATATGAAGGGTCTAACTTGATATATTGGTTAAACTTGGCGCAATTTTCTTTTCTCTTAAACGACCAACGAAAGCCCGATTACCCGGGTAAACCCAGGGGCAAAAGGCTACCCACGTCCGCGAACGCAGTTGACGCTGGTGACCAGGCCCACCATCATTTCAGAGGAAACCCGCCGCCCGAAGACCATTGTGGTAAACCCCTAGCTCAACCTAGAAGAATTTTGCTTTAGGTGAGACTTAAACCTTTGAACTCCACATTAGAAGGTCATGGAGCTACCAATGCACTAAAAGGTCATTGACCTTGGAGTAATTTTATAATTATGATATAATTAGATATATGAAAATATCTTGACTAGCAAGTTAGGGTTAGAGGGTGTTTGGGATTGAATTTCGAAATGCAAGTGTTTGGATTAGCTTTTGTGATGAGAAACGTGTTGGATCAGTGGCTATGTTTATGAACACTTATGTGTTATCAGATTTGTATATGAGTTATTAAGCAGCGGAAATACAAGTGTTCAAAGGTCTAAAAGATCACTTTGATGAGGAGTTATTACTCCCCCTTGACTGAACAATAAATGAGAAACAATAAACAGTTTAAGTATAAAGCAGTAATAGCAATTTATGTTTCTCAGATGTGAAATGGAATAATAAGTTTAAAGCCGAAGGATTTCAATATAAGTTGAAAGATTTTACACAAAATCACATGTCTAAAATAGATGAACAAACTCATCTATTTATAGACCAAAGGACTAAACCTTTGTCTGAAGTAATCTAAGATATTTCGGCTACAGATAAGGTTACTAAAGTCTTTACATCGGAACTTGTAATCAAGACTTTAACAAAACTATATAATAATCAAAAGTAGAAACTGCTGATCTTCAGTTGGTTAGAAGCTTCTGATGCAAAGTGCTGATGAGTGACAAACTGCTGATGAGCAGTTTGTCTTCAGTAGTTCTAAAGTGAAATGTCTGGTTAGACTTCAGAACTTCTGATGACTTTTACTCTTCAGTACTTTGGTGTTTGTTCTTCAGTACTTCTTCTTTTGTTCTTCAGCAGTTCTATACTTAGGCAGATATAAAATAGACTAAGGTTATCAAAAGGTGGTTTCGTCAATCCTCTTTGTCCCAACAATCTCCCCCTGGATTGATGAAGCCAAAACCTTATCTATTCTTTATTGTTCATCTTTTCTCCCTTCTAATATCCTCCAGATCTCTGCTGTCATCCGGGTAGTAAGGGTACATCTTTGTTGCTCAGTGAGAGGACCAAGTTCAGGTGTTAAATGTTGAATGGTGAGAAGGTCTTTGGACGATAAAACACTCAACTCCTTTGAGTTTCTATAGACCTTACTTGAACGGTCTCTCCTGGTCACAAGTACTGAGTTGGAATCAGTAAATGACCACTTAACAATGTTTACCTTTGACCTGTCAAAGTCAGAGGCATAGGAAACCAAGCCTGTTTCCTTAGGTTGACCTGATTGAGGAATGTCTTCTATTTCAGTGACTCTCAGGTGAGATTCTTGACTTCCTTGAACTTCAGCAGCACCTTGAATAGGCATGTTGGGCAGGTGATGCTCTGTAACAACCCTTGTATGTGTCTTCTCTTGGATGGATTGTTGTAACTGATAAGCATAGGTAGCCTTGTCTCTGAATTGGGTCAAGATGGGTTTCTCTTCAACATCAAAATCACCATGTACAAGCTGATCTCCTTCTAGCAAAATCATTTTGAAGTCAGTCTTGACAATGGGATCTCCATCTGCTTTTCTCTTGGTGGCTGGCCTTCTTAATGCACCAGATGATCTTTTGACAATAGAAGTTGTTTGGACTTCTGGAGTTTCAAACCTCTCTGGTTCAGCAACTTTCTTTGCTTTGAATTTCTTATAAGCCTCATAGAGAGTTTGTTCTTTCCATTTGCTGATTGAGGCTTTTGAACCATAGCCATTTGCCACTAATTCTTCAATCACTTCAGCTCTTTTGGCTTTCCTCTCATTTTCTGTTGCTATTCTATCAGATAGCATTTGTGCTCTTCTGGTCAGCTCTTGTGTTGAGAGTCTTTTGAGGGCCACTTGCTTTGATTTGGAGTTCTTTGTAATGAATGCTATAAGCTGTGCTCTTTTGTCTTCTTCAGCAGCAGCTTCAAGTGCTCTCTCTTCAGCCTCAAGCTCATCAAGTTTCTCTTGGTACTTGATCAATTTTTCTTCAAAGCTCAAATCATCTCTAGCTTCTAGGCTGTTCCATACTCTGTCTTCTTTTGCCTTCTTTGCAGCCTCTTTTAAACTCTTCTCCAATAACTCTTTTGACATTCTGATGGGAGTAGGGCTTAAAGCAGTTGTGGAAGTTGTTGTAGGCAAAGGAGTGGGAGCAGGTTCTTTTTCAGTTGCCTTAGGAACTTCTGATGATGGTTTAGGAGGTAAAACTGCTGATGTGGTAATTGGAGTCACAACTGCTGAAGGATTGTCTTCAGTAGTTTGAGAAATGTGATCAGCAGTTCCCTCTGATGACTTAGACAATTTGAACTCTGGTGCTACTTCTTTTCCTGGTCTTTGTTTTGGCATATCAGCTTCTGGATCAGGAGTTTGTCTTTGTGTTGTAGCAACTTCAGTTGGTTCCTTAATCATCTCCCCCTTTTTGGCTTCATCCACTTCTGGAAGCTGAATAGAATGAGATGTTGCAGCAGACAACCTTGCCAGTTGATCTTGTGTTTGATCCATCTTCTTGTTCAACTCAGCAAGTCTCGAGTTGATCAACCCAAACTGATTGTTAGCTTTTAACTCCCAAGCAGTTGTGAAGGGTTTGAGTTGATCAGTAATAATTTGTTTGAGTGCCTGATACAGGGGACCATCTGGGCTGCATAGGTGGTTCAAGTCTATGCTTGTGAGCCCAGTGAATTGGGTAGGTTGTTTTGGTGAAGGGGTGCTTTTTGGGTGATCTTCAGATTGCTCTGAAGATGCCAGTTTTGGGGATTTTTGGGCTAACTGGTCTTTAACCTGATCCTTGGTGACCAGCTTCTTGAGCTTGGATACCTTAGATGCAGGACCTTCAATATCAACCGTCAATTCAGTTTGTGGAATGTTTGATTCATCAACCAACTTAATGGAATCATCTGAATCCCTGATAATGTCCTCAGAGAGGGCAGGATCAGTTATATCATGAGCTGGACCCAAACCAGTAGTCTCATGAACCTCTTTGTCTTGGTACTGAGGTTTTCCTACTTCTGGCCTTAGGCCTTCATCAGTAGTTGCCAAGTTTGAGGTCTTAGCTATGTTACTACTGTCCTCAGGTTCACCACTGGGTGATAAATGAGTAGTAGCAGCCTCAAAAGTATCAAAAGTTTGTAAGTTTGGGCTTACAAAATCTTGTTCATCCTCATCTCTCTGGGTTGGGCTAAGAGGATCCACATTCATGTCAACTTCTGAAGGCATCTCCCCAATTTGATGTGTTGCTGGGGGAGTGACATGTGGTGAATGGGTTCCTTTTAGTCCTGAGAGAAGTTGGGCAATTTCTATGGTTGTATGTGAGGGTTCAGGTTCAGTAGTTGTTAGGGGTTGGTGTTCAGGAGTTTTGATGGGTTCAGGGTTGGTTTCAGCAGTTTCAAAGGCAGGATCAACAGTTATTGGTTTCTTAATTTTCTTTCTTTGAAAAATAACTGTGACTGGTTTTCTTTTTGGTGGTGGAGAAGGAGTGTGCTGAGAGGATGTTTCAGCCACTTCCTTTTCAAGTGCAGATTGCACATCAGTAGTTTCAGGTTTCTCCACTTCCTGAACTTTCTTTTTCAGTGACTTGGTTTGTTTTGGTTTTTGTTGTTTAGGCTTTTGAGTTTTCTTTTTGAGTTTGGAAGATGTGGGTTCCTTGGGGATGGGTTGTTCTTCCCCTTGGTCATCTTCTAGCACAAGTGCTGGTTTGTTGTGCCTAGAGAATACTTGAGCAGTTAAAGGGTTTAAAGTTGTTGTTTTTCCCTCAAGTACTCCATGTCCAAGTTCTTTTATTATGCATTGCATAACAAACCTTGGATACAACAAAAATTTCTTTTTATCATTTTCATGATGTAAAACCAGTTCATTGAAAAACAGTTTTGATGCCTTGAAAGAAGTTTCATTTATGATGGAATGAAAAATAGGTTGAAAAGTTGAAGGCATCTGATCTATTGACCCAGTTTTTGGACTAAGACACATAATAATATAATGAAATAACAGTTTATATTGTGGGTCAAAATATTTTTTGTAAACTGTTGCTTGTGCCAAAGTACCTTGATAGCCACACTCTGTCATGGTTAGATGGATGTCTGAGTTTGGAATATGCTCAGGTGCCTCAGAGTCCTTCAAACCAAGCCTGATGCTTAGTGTTTCTGGTGAGATGGCCATCAGTTTCCCTTTTATGGAAGATTTGAGGGAAATCACTTCATTGTTCACTTTCACCGTTTCTGAATTTGCCCAGAACTCATTAAGAGTTTCTTCATGAATTGGTGGATCGATGGTAAAAGCATCATAGTATTGGGATTTCATGATGAGATCAAGTATCTCATCATACTGGGACCAGGCTTCATCTTTAACAAAGTAGCCTCTTTGGTTGTGTCCCTGTTTTAACACGAGAGCCATGGTTGTTTTTGATCGAACAGTAATTTTTAGGTTAGAGAAGGGGTTTTGCTTTGAATTTGAGAGAGAGAGAGGGAATTTTGCTTTTTGAATGGATAAGTGTTGGAACAGGGTACTTATCAGAGGTTTTTAACCGACTAGGTCAAACTTCTGATGAGTGAAAAGTCTGTTTTACCCTTTTAGTCAAACTGCTGAAGAAGAAAGGTTTCTTCATCAGTGGTTTTAGTCATCTCTTCAGCAGTTTCAACTGCTGATGCAAATGATTTTTTTTTTTTAAACACTTTTCTAACTTCTGATTTTCATCAGTAGTTATATCCATTTTGAAAATATCCCATTTTGATGTTTATCAGTAGTTTTCAAAATTTGTTCATCAGAACTTTCTCTTTCTCAAATTTTTAGTCTTCAGAGGTTTGTGACAGATAAGTATGTAAGTGAAAAATAAAATATGTGCAGAATTAAAAAGTGAAACACTTATAGACTTTCTTCCAAATTTAACATCCCAAGCATGGATACTAACCTCTGAAAAGTTGTAGAATCAAGGGGTTTGGTGAAAATGTCAGCTATTTGATTAGCTGTTGTGACATGCTTCACCTCAATCTTGCCTTTTTCATAGCAATCTCTTATGAAATGATACCTGATTTCAATGTGTTTAGTTTTTGAAAACTGAACAGGATTTTGAATGATGCTAATGGCAGATTTGCTGTCTACTAAAAGTGGGGTCTTGGTCTCTTTGATTCCATAATCAAGCAGTTGATATTGGAGCCATTGTATCTGTGAAGTACAGCTTGCAGCAGCAATGTATTCAGCTTCAGCTGTTGAAGTTGCCACAGATGTTTGTTTCTTTGATTGCCAGGACACCAGACAGTTTCCTAAGAATTGACAACCACCAGATGTTGATTTTCTTGACATCTTGCAGCCTGCATAGTCACTATCTGAAAAAGCAGTTAACTTGGTATTGCTTGAAGCAGGATACCAAATTCCTAAAGTAGGAGTTCCTTTCAGATATCTGAAGATTCTTTTGACTGCAATTAGATGAGATTCTCTTGGTGCAGATTGGTATCTAGCACAGACACAAGTTGAAAACATGATATCTGGTCTAGAAGCAGTTAGATATAAAAGAGAACCTATCATACATCTATACATGGTTTGATTAATGTGTTTCCCTTGATCATCTGGTTCAACTTGTGTGATTGGTGTCATGGGAGTGGAACATGTTTTACAGTCTTGTAAAGAAAATTTGTTCAATAATTCTTTAACATATTTTGATTGATGTATAAATGTTCCATTTGACTGTTGCTTGATTTGCAGTCCCAAAAAGTACTGCAATTCTCCCATTGTACTCATTTCAAATTTTGATTGCATGAGTTTCTTAAATTCTTCACACAGTTTTGAATTTGTTGAACCAAAAATGATATCATCAACATAGATTTGAACAAGTAAGACATGATTTCTAACATGTTTTATGAAAAGAGTTTTATCAATGGATCCCCTTGAGAAGTGATTCTTTAGTAAAAAGTTGGAAAGTGTTTCATACCAGGCTCTTGGAGCCTGTTTTAGCCCATAAAGAGCTTTGTCAAGTCTGTAAACCCAATCAGGATGAGAAGGATCCTCAAACCCTGGAGGTTGACAGACATACACTTCCTCTTTTATTTTTCCATATAAAAATGCACTTTTGACATCCATTTGATAAACTTTAATTTTGTTGGAAATTGCATAAGCTAAGAATAACCTGATAGCTTCAAGTCTTGCAACTGGTGCAAAGGTTTCATCATAATCAATTCCTTCCTCTTGGGAATAACCTTGTACCACTAGTCTTGCTTTGTTCTTGATGATCATACCAGCTTCATCTGATTTGTTTCTGAAGACCCATCTTGTTCCAATTGGTTGCTTGTTTTCAGGTAAGGGACAGATTTCCCAAACCTGTTGTTTCTTGAATTGAAGCAACTCTTCTTGCATTGCTTGCACCCAATTGTTGTCTTTGAGGGCTTCTTGATACTTCTTTGGTTCCAACTGAGAGATGAATGCTGAGAATAAGCAAAAGTTGGAAAGCTGGTTTCTTGTGAGTACCCCTGATGCAATATCACCCATGATTTGATCCAATGGATGATCCTTGTGTTCAATCAGTTGTTGTAAACCTGTACTGGATGATGGCTCTACAGGTTCTTCAAATAAACCACTGAGATTGATAATATCTGGTTCAGCTGTTATTTGAACTTCAGGAGTTTTAGGTTCAGCTGAATCAGTAGTTTCAAAATGTTCATCAGTAGTTCCTGAAGTTGAAGCTATTGAAACTTCTGAAGGTTTAATAGTTGATCTTCTGACTGTGTTTGGAGTCCATGGTGCAGGACTATCATCTTCAAATCCTTGAAAACCATTTTGAGGAGGTTTGGATGATTCAACAGTCTTTTCAGGTCCGAAATGAAAACTGTCAAGATCAAATAATTCAGCAGGATTTGCTGGAATAAGAGTGTGTTTTGATTCATTGAACTTGACATTCAGTGTTTCTTCTACTATCTTGGTTCTTGAATTAAAAACTTTGTAGGCTTTTCTCAAAGGAGAATAACCAAGAAAATAACCTGTGTCAACTTTTGCAGCAAACTTAGAAATAGAGTCTTTGATGTTGAGGATATAACATTGACATCCAAAAGCCCTGAAGAAGGAGATAAGGGGCTTAATGCCATGAAGAATTTCATAGGCAGTCTTGGTATGTCTCTTGTTGATAAGAACTCTATTCTGAACATAACATGCAGTGTTGACTGCTTCAGCCCAAAAATACAAAGGTAGGCCTGAATCAGCTAACATTGTTCTGGCTGCTTCAATTAAGGTTCTGTTCTTCCTTTCTACCACACCATTTTGTTCAGGAGTTCTGGGAATGCTGAACTGTCTAACAATCCCTTTAGACAGACAGAATTCATCCAGAGTTTTGTTCCTGAACTCTGTCCCATTGTCACTCCTGATGACTTTGACAGATAGAGAGTATTGCTTCTCTACTTGTAGAATAAAGAACTTGATGATTTCAGCTGCCTCATCCTTGGAATATAAGAAGAAGACCCATGTGAATCTTGAGTAGTCATCAATGATGACCAAGCAGTATTTCTTCTTACCAAGGCTCATAATCTTGACTGGTCCAAATAAGTCCATATGGAGTAGTTGAAGACATGCAGTTGTTTTTGATTCTTCAATAGACTTATAGGAGGACTTATGCTGTTTACCTTTAAGACAGGAAACACAGTGTTCTTTGCACTGATATTCCTTCAAAGGTAGACCCCTGACCAAGCCCATTTTTGTGACTTTATTGATGGTTTTAAAGTTCACATGGCCAAGTCTCCTATGCCAGAGATCATTTTCTGAAGTTGATGCCTTTGAGAAGAAACAGGCAGTCTTGTTCAATACTTTGTCTTTTTCAATGTCCACTGCATAGACATTGCCACATCTTTTGGCAATCAGCAAAGTATGATCTTCAATAATCTTCTCTATCAACTTCTGGCCTTCTGGTGATATGATCTTGCATGCTGTCTTGGTGAAAAAGGAAGAATATCCTTTGTCACACATTTGTGAGACACTCAGCAAGTTGTACTCAAGGTTTTCAACCAGATTGACCTTGTCAAACTGCATTCTGCCTGAGGATACATTGCCATATCCTAGCACATATCCCTTGGCATTGTTCCCAAACGACACAGATCCTTCTCTTTGACTGATAAAATTGTTTATCAGGTATCTGCATCCAGTCATGTGCATTGAGCCTCCACTATCCACATACCATATGCTGTTCAACCCTCTGGAGACCCTCTGCACAAGATAGCAAATTAGTTAGATTTGGCAACCCAAGCCAGTTTGGCTTTGGGTTTGCTCTTGAGAACAGGTGCAGCTTGTTGTGGACCATTTTTAGAAATCCATGTCTTTTTGGCAATGGATTTGTCATTAAGAACAATGGTGGGTTCTTTTTGGTTTCCACCATCAACTTTGGTCATCAGAAGTTTAACCAGGTTTATCAAATCTTTAACTTCAGCAGTTTGTGAATCTGCTGATGAGTTAGGTGAAACTTCTGAAATTGAACTTTGAGAAGATGACCTTTGTTGAGATAAAGGCCTCTTCTTAGAAAGGGTTTTGTTTGATTGTTGTTTATTGGGAAAAAAGGTATTTTGATAATCTTGTTTTATCTGTTTTCCCACAATCAGTTGATGTCTTTGTTTGTTTAACTGATTTACCTTTCTATATCTACAAAGTTCAGTTATGTGGTTAAACAGACCACATATTTCACATGCTTTTGCCTTCTCTTTCCTTTTAGATAGATCAAGAGAGCTGGAAGGCAATTTACTGACAAAATCTGATTTTTGAAATAGGTCATTAGCAGTTTTCAGGGTCTCAACTCCTGATATAGTTGAAACTGCTGATGGCTTATTGTCAGTAGTTTTAACTTCTGCAGTACTTCCCTTTTTGAGGAAGTTCTGATGGTAGGATGTGCATTCCTCCATATCAGAAGTTTGAATCAATTTCTTCCCATCATTATCAGTTTTGTGGGTGAAATCTGTTGGTGATTCAATGTGGGTATATCCAATGCCAAACTTAACATTGGCTGCAGTTTGTTTGTTAAGTAACATTTGATACCCTTTACAAGACTCAACCCATTTTTCACAATCAACCTTGGTGTCAGCAAGCTCTTGTCTGACATTTCCTAGGCTGTCTATCATTGTTTTAATTTGTGCTTCTGTTTCAATGGCTTTATCATTCAGTTTGGAAATTTCTTTGTTTTTCAAAACAATTTTTCTTTCCAAATCACACTTCATTTGTGTGTATTTTCTTTCCATGTCAATGGATTTGCCTTGTAAATGCACATTAGTTTCTCTAATTAAAGCAAATGATTCTTTGCAAGATTTAGTGCAAAGCTTTAACAGAGATTGTTGTGATACCTGTGTGAGAGCAGAATTTGAAGAGTATCCTTCAAAAGCCATTAAGGCAAAGTTCTTTCTGCCATTATCAGGTTCTCCCCAGTTGACATCATAGACCTTATTGTCTGCATCTTGACTGCATTCTGATGTGTCATAAGGAAGACTGCTCCAGTCAACATACCCTGAGGTAAATAAGCTTTGTTGCTGAGGGGGTTGTTGAGTTTGTGCAGGTTGTTGAGCAGTTGGAAATGGAGGCATGAGCTGCTGTTGTTGTTGAGCAGGCATCTGGACATATTGTACTTGTGGCACATATTGAACATGTGGAGCTTGTGCCTGTACAAAATGAGCACTCCCATTAGTTCCATTATTCCTATTGTATGAGGGGTTATATTGGTTTCCAGAGGACATTGGTTGGTTGTAGCTAGAGCTTCTACATTCTCTAGCAAAGTGTCCCAACTTTTGACACTTATGACATCTCAGTTTAGATTTGTCAAGACCAACTTTTGTTGAATTGTTTAGTCCTGGAAATTTCCTTCCTGACCTTTTATAAATTTTGTTAGTTTTTAAGCTTAACAAGGCCAGTTGGTGCAATATTTCCATTTCTTCTAAGTCATCACTGCTGAAATATTTTAAATCATCCATGATGAAACACATGTTGTTAGCAGTTTGACTCAGTTCTTCATTGTCATAAGCTGGGAAAGATCCATCTGATGAGATCCCAGCTGTTATGTCAATGTGGTCAAAAGAACCAAAATTATTAGAACAGGATGGTGAGTCCTGTCCTAATAAGGCTGTGCTACCCGGAGTATAGTCATCAGCAGTTTTACCAGATTCTTGCAACTTTTTCTTTTGATTTATTTCTCTTTCAAAAGTTAACAATTTACCATGTAACCTAGTTAGGTTTAAGGTGTTAAAATCTGAACTTGTTCTGAGGACTATAGAGTAAGTTTCCCATTTAGAAGGTAGAGATCTTAAAAATCTATGTAACATAGATTCAGTTGAATAGATCTGATTATTAATTTTTAACTCAGAAATAAGTGAAGAAAATCTTTCAAATTGTTGAGTTAGAGTTTCTCCTTCAATGTAAGTAAAAGTTTCATATTGTTGAGCCAATATTTCTCTGATGTTGGCTATCACCTCAGCAGTTCCTGCAAACTGCTCTTTTAGGCAGTCCCACAGCTCTTTGGCACTTTCACAGTGTAAAAGGCCAGCATAAATTTCATTTGGGAGAGCCATAGCCAACATGGAGAAAGCTTTTGCATCAAGCTCAAATTTTTGGAAATCTTCCTCCGTGTATTCTTTTGGATCTTTTGGTCTTTCAGTCTTTCCCTCTGGATCACTAACAACTGGTTTGTGAGGTCCAAAAACTACAGACCTCCAACATCCAGTGTTTGTTTGGGAAATAGTATGTGCCAACCTCTTAGACCATATGTTATATTCATTTCTGACTAACATAGGAGGTTTGTTGGCAGATCCAGTATTGTAGGGGTCCATTTTTAAGAAGTTTGGATTTGTCAATACTTCCTTAAAGTGATGGATTAAAAAGTGAGCCTTTTATCCTTTATTGAATATCAATATTGAGCCTGTGTCTGAATCTCAATTTGTTAGATTGATTTTGATCAGATTAACCAGTGCTCTGATACCAATTGTTGGATCAGTGGCTATGTTTATGAACACTTATGTGTTATCAGATTTGTATATGAGTTATTAAGCAGCGGAAATACAAGTGTTCAAAGGTCTAAAAGATCACTTTGATGAGGAGTTATTACTCCCCCTTGACTGAACAATAAATGAGAAACAATAAACAGTTTAAGTATAAAGCAGTAATAGCAATTTATGTTTCTCAGATGTGAAATGGAATAATAAGTTTAAAGCCGAAGGATTTCAATATAAGTTGAAAGATTTTACACAAAATCACATGTCTAAAATAGATGAACAAACTCATCTATTTATAGACCAAAGGACTAAACCTTTGTCTGAAGTAATCTAAGATATTTCGGCTACAGATAAGGTTACTAAAGTCTTTACATCGGAACTTGTAATCAAGACTTTAACAAAACTATATAATAATCAAAAGTAGAAACTGCTGATCTTCAGTTGGTTAGAAGCTTCTGATGCAAAGTGCTGATGAGTGACAAACTGCTGATGAGCAGTTTGTCTTCAGTAGTTCTAAAGTGAAATGTCTGGTTAGACTTCAGAACTTCTGATGACTTTTACTCTTCAGTACTTTGGTGTTTGTTCTTCAGTACTTCTTCTTTTGTTCTTCAGCAGTTCTATACTTAGGCAGATATAAAATAGACTAAGGTTATCAAAAGGTGGTTTCGTCAATCCTCTTTGTCCCAACAAAACGTCAAAAAGTCAATAGATTGTTTTTTTAAGTGTTTCGCTTAACTTATGGTGAATATTGGTTGTATGGGTGGTAGATTTGTAATTTTTTTTCCAAAAGCTAAAAGCCAAAAGCCAGGATTTTTAATCTCAAAAACAACTTTTCCACCCTTAAAAGCCAGAAGCCAAAAGTCAAAAGAGAAAGTGCTTTTGGGTTACACAAACAGCTTATTGACTTATTGGCTTCTTGGAAAAGCTAATAAGTCAATAAGTTGTTTTGAAACTCAATCCCAAACGCCCTCTTAATCTATCTAAACCGTGTTCAGGTTTGACATGGTAATATTTTTGTAGTAGTCTATGATAACTAGCAGGAACCCGCGCGTTGCGGCGGGGTTGCACCCGTAAACTTTTATTACATATATAATAATTTTAAACTAAAAGTCATCATGTATTCTTATGTGACAATTATTTTGGTGGAAGTCCTTTGATATTGAAAGCACGAATAAAAATAAAAATTGATGCGGGAGAATACTGAAAACTTGAATCAGAATACAAGATTTCAGTCTCTGGAAAAAAATGTAGCTAAATCCTCTAAATGAAGCGATAAAAAAAATAAAGAATGGCGTGTGGGATGGACTTGCCATCCCGTAGTACTAACTGGTCGATTTTGTGATATATTCTCGAATATGCTCCGAACGTATATATGCCATTTCTCATGTTGGCGACTGTTTTGTCTAATGAGACACCCATAGGTGTGAAGGAGAAGTTTGTGTTATATGCGCGGATCAAAGAAACCATGACATTTGATCAAAGAAACCATGAGGTAGCTCTTGATTAACACAACATTTGTCTGATTGTAATTTTTAACCGTAAAATTTTATTACATATACAATAACTTTTAAACTAAAAGTTATTATGTATTCTTGTTTGACAATTATTTTGGTTTTGCTAATGACCGAGTCAGTCACAAATGGGATGATGCCTATCTCTTTTATTTGAGTTTGAATGTGTTAGTCAATTTTTTATGCATTATTTTTAATATATGTTAATAAGTTATTTAATTATTGTACTCTTAAACTAAAAGTCATCATGTATTCTTGTTTGACAATTATTTTGGTTTTCCTAATGACCTAGTCAGTCATGAATGCGACGATGCCTATTTCTTTTATTTAAGTTTGAATATGTTAGTCAAATTTTTATGTATTATTTTTAGTATAAGTTAATAAGTTTTTAAAAGCTTTTATAAAATATATAAGTTAATAAGTTTTTTACAAGCTTTTATAAAATACTATTGCATTATAAATATAAATGCTAGATGTAATAACACTACATTATTGTTTGTCATTTATTACACTACATTATTAAATGCTAAAATGTAGAGGGACAATATTGTAAATGAGAAAGTATTTATGCATTAACACTTGTATCAAATGCAAAAACAATGTTTCTATGTGCCTTAAAGTTATATGAATATTACTATCTTGCTCATCCAGAACCTATTATATAGAAGTATAGATATAGATATAGATATTGAGTACAATGACTAACCTACCCTCATATGCAAGGCACATGATTAAACTTAACAGATAAATTTAACTGGGTTACTCCTAAAGGACAAAGGGTGCAACGTTTTAAAACGTTAAGGATGATTCTCATCAGTTTTAAAGCTAAATGGCATCCATTAAAAAACGATGTAAACTTAAACGAGGATTTTGTAATTTTTCCTACTGATTATTTATTTTATATAGATGAGATGAAATAAGTGTAAATACATCGTGAAAATAGTTTCTAGTGTTTGGGTCCTACATTATAATGGAGCCCTGATAGATATAAGCCGACAAGCAAGGAAGGTAACATGGGTTTGGGCCTTTGGGGACCCTAGAAATAACTGTTGTAGACTTGTAGGGTTATATTTATATATAAAGGTTTGGAATTTTATATTTTTTTAACATAAAAAAATTAAAGAATTACACTATGGCTCTTAATATGCATCTTAAAGTTGCTGTAAAATTATATATATATATATATATATATATATATATATATATATATATATAGGTAGGGTATGAGATCAAATAGGAACCAATGCCCTAGTTAGGAACCGTAGGAACTAATCTCATCCATCCATTTTTCATCTTGATCATAGGGTTATTTGTGTAATTATACTTTTAGATATTATTCTTTTAATTTTAATTGAATTAATTAAGTATGGCAGTTATATTATTCTTTGATAACTGGCAATTTTTTTTCAATTATGAGAGAGGTTTCCTTAATTATCTCTCAATCATAACAAATAACAAACAAAACTATCGATCATACCTACATTCTATTGATCAACCTCTCTATTCTATCGCTAACGATTTCTACAAGTTTTCAATATACACCAAATTTCAAATCGACTTACGTTTGATAATCACGAGTTATGGATAATAATTCTACACATGAAAACATTCAATCACAGTCTCATCCCACAGAAGATCAAGAAACACCCTCACAATCTGTCCTACTCTGTACAACCATGCATAAGAACTGCTACAATTAATAGCAATCACGTAAAAGTGCATCAATGAATAATAATTCATTAACAGATCAACTAGGTACACCAATGTATAATATCAACGACTTTTGTTTTCATTAACGCATCTTATATTTGTGATATCTATTTTTAACAATGCACATCAGTCAATGTATATCAATGTATAATATCACAAAATATATGTGATCAACAATGCACTCGTACACAATTAATTATAATTTAAAAAAAACGTATCTTTATTGAATTAAGCAAATACATAATATCCGACATCGAAATACTTGATCAAACTGCGTTTCATTGAAAAAACAAAACAAATTATTTATTCAGGCAGTGTCGAGCATCATGATATCCCAAACGTCCACATTTGGATCTTAATTTTTGGAAAATCGTTTTCGTGTTTCTTAGAATCGTAAAAAAAAAAGAATTCATGAATATAAAACGGCAAAAATTAAGAAATAGAGTGAAAGATTGAATATACAAACATACCGAGTTTTAACACAAAAGGTTTAAAAGAAAAAGGACAAATTTGGTTTAGTGGTGAAATGGTGTGGTGAATAAGAAAAAACACGGGATTAGGCTCAACATGGTTAACTAGGGGATAATAATTTTTTTGGGTGCGGGAAACAGATAGAACGAAAAGAAAAGGCTAAATCAAAAGGGTATCCTAAATGCCTCAATCATTTTCATACAATCTCACACGAATCTGGTCTAAACAAGCATGCTAATGACAAGTTCTAAATGGCACAAAACATCCGGCTCACTCGATAAGCATGTCAAAGAAATGAAATCTATACTAATAGGCTCAAATGCTCACGTAACCGGAAGGAAATGGGTGCAAATCTACAGATTTAGTATGCTAGTTTCACGTCCGTTTGTCGCGCCTCAAGCTATTTTGATCAAAAATTTGTTAGGCTTGATGTTTATTATAAATATATACATATATGTACTTATAAAGTTTTTTTTTTTTTTTGATATATATAAGTAAAAACACAAGAGGACAAACTAGAACATTATATAATCCCTCCCCACACTTAAACGTCACATTGTCCCCAATGTGAAAAATAGAAAGCGTTTATGAATTAGCTAACTATTGTGTGAAAAGGGAGAATAATACTCCCCTGGTGGTGATATCCCGAAAAGCATGGTGACTGCATTGAGCATCCATACCGGTGCTCGTCTGTTCCTGCACTACCACCATTCTTGACAAAAGCATAAACACATCAAAGCTATCCATTCATCACATTTATTCAAACAAAACTATCTAAACTACATTCAAAACGCTAACAATCTTAAAGTTTTGGGGTTTTGTTAAACATTTATGAAGGAAACCCCAAGAAATCAAGATCATGAACAACAAATTATAACCTAAAACATGAGGAATTTGGGGATGTTTAAACATTTATGAAGAAGCCCCAAAATTCCAAGAACAAACCTAAATTACACTAACATCTACACTAGCATACAACCATATTATGAAATTAATCTACATTTATACTAAACTATACTAAACACAAGGTTATAAAATCACACAAATCTTTAAAAAATTTCGGATTTGGTTTAAACATTATGAAGAAAACCCAAAAACTCAAAGATTTGAACAATGATCAGCCACTAATCTACACTAACAAAGCAAACAATCCATCTAATAACATTAGGGTTTATTAAACATTATGAAAGAACCCTAAAATCATGAAAAGATTGCATATAACTAAACTACATTACACTAGTGTAAAAGAAATTGCAAGAAACAAGAAGATTCATACCTTGTTTTTGAAGATTTGGGGTAGATTTTGCAAGGTTTTTGGTGGTTCTTGAGAGCAAGTGCAAAGGAATCGGGTCAAAAAAAACTGAAGGAGCGGCCGCTTATAAGTTATTTAGGGTTGGTTTGTGAGTTTTAAATGTGAAATACCAACTTTACCCTTGAAAAACTTGTGCAGGCATCTCCGAGCGGTCGCTCGCTCCCTTGGAGCGGCCGCTCAATTTTTTTTTTTTTAAGTCCTGGGCGTTTTGAGCGGGCCGCTCGGAGCCTCCGAGCGGCCGCTCACTGCTCACTGATGTGTTATTTCGCTGCAGTTTTTCACCTAAACGCGCATGCACTTATCCGTTTTGACCCAAACAACCAACATACCTGTTTTGTGACGCTTCTTAGTATAATACCTCAGTTTTGAAGCGACTTTCCACATCTTCATTTGGCGCGAGTCAATCCTGTAAAAACTAAAAACAAACTAAACAACAAGTTAAAAACTTTATGAAGTTCATTAGGACATTTCTGCCCCTGCACATCTAAAACATTATGAAGTCGTTTAGGATATTATGAAGTTGGTAAGGACATGAATGCCCCTGCGAAGCTATGTTTTTGCAGGAGTCGATAGCTTGACTCGCTTTTCCATGCGCGTTTAAGCGTGCGGTCGTGGGATTCGAGTACTTCCACATCCGGGTCAAACAGGCATGAATTGAATGGCCTTGATAGCTACCCATTGACTTTCAAACTCAGTCCAACTTGGACTTTAACTTCTAGGAATGGCCGTTTTCATTAAAGATTTTCTTTAAGATCACTTTCGCCCGAATGGAGATTGAGTACGGGCGAGAAGATCGATCAAGCAATGAACAGACATCGGCCATCCCCACACTTAAACTGACGCAATGTACGAAATAATACAGATAAAATAATTGCATACTCGATCTAAGAAAAACGGAAGAAATATACACAGATAAATATGCTAAAAACTATACACTAACTTAAATTATGAAAATATATAAAATATGAAAATATACAATATTTTCAGCGAAATCTGAGTCGCTCGTGCATCGCGAAGAAGTATAGACCGCTTCTCGCGTGGCGCAAGTGACCACAATAACTCAAGGCGCTCGCGCGTTGCAATAAGATAAAGACCGTCTTTTGCTTGCGCGAAAACAACCCTTTTTCACCGAATATCAATATAACGGAAGTTGATGGATAGAAACGATGATGGATGCCAATGTATTGAGTTAAAAACGGAAGATAGCGGTTATTCACGTCACGCGAAGGACTCTGGTGATCCTGTTTGCGTATCGCGAACAATAAAAGATAAAACCCGGGGTAATTAGGAACTCGCTTAAAGCGGAACCATAAGCCCAGCTTCTTTGCAAATCGCAAGGAAGCATTTTTCACAGAAAATTATTTTTATTAAAACGACTTCTATATTAAATAAATTTCCCAATTTTTCTTAACCCAAACCTTTCATAAAAGCATCCGAACCATCAAATTTAAACATACCATACCCAGACTTCCATTGTATATTTAAGTAAAATAAAAAGTATATATACATAACAAGCAAATAAAAACCAATAGAATCAATAAAATGAACAGAAACAAACAGACAAAGCATAAAACTATTCAAAGCATGAAATTAATAATTAGTTCAAATACGAACAAATAAATTTAATCAATCAAATAAAGAATAAATCAAATTCATAAATAAACTAATAAATCCAATAATCAATCAATTAAATCTATCAACATCCTAATGAACGAATAACCAAATCAAACAATCCTATAAGCAGATAAATGAACGAATCTATATGCAAACCTATAAACCAATCTAAAATCAATCCAAAATATCAACAGACAGATAAATCAAATAAACAATTAAAGAATCATATATGCAAATAAATGAATGAAATAACGAATCAACAAAGTATGAACAAGTATTCACAAGCATGTACACTAGTAAAAGGTTGACTCGGTTTGTTCCTAAAGCTCGTCGCGTCCCCGGCAACGGCGCCAAAAACTTGACGTGTGCGGATATACACATAATTTTGCACTAATTTTAACACACGTTTTGCTTTAATATTTATAAAAATGGTTTCGACCTTCATATTAAAACACACACAATAGGGCAAGTGTACCCTGTCATATATGTAGTAAGTACAGATAAGAACCAAGTATCGATCCATGGACGCGCGTGGAGCAATGGTACTAAAACTGTATCTCCGATTTACCAGTAAGTGAAAGATAAGTTTGAGTTTTGTTTAAAACTAAATTAATTCTAAAACATGTAAATAACATATATAAGACTCAAAATAGAAAAAGTAACTATAAACTCAATCCTAGCATGTTATCTACATATCATATAAGACACAGGCGTGTGATCAACATTCCCATTTTCCGACAATTAGTGTCCCTTTCGGGCATCCTAACATGACAACTATACAGAAAGCTAACACGAATACACACGTTAACCGCTTCAAGTTGTTCATTAGCGAGCAGCTGATATAATCTCATGTGAATCTTTAAATAAAGGTTAGTATCTCCTTTCGGGAGTCCTCAACCGCACTAGTTCGGGAAAGCAATATCGAATACACAATACGACCACCTAGACTAGCATAAAGTAGAGCATTTCACAACCTATTCCATTTTACCAACTTTGAACACAAATCTACTAAGATCGCCATTTTCACCAAAACAACTAACAAAGATCATTAACCGTGTCAAAGATTGGTAACAACACCATTAACCTTTTAAAACTCTTTTACGTGCCGGTAAACATTCATAATCGTTATTCAAGTGACTTTAACCAAACCAATACCCGGTTACAGTTTCCTGGTGTAAACTTTATTAACAAGTTAACTAGTCTACTATCGGACGATTAAACGGACGGTTTCTTCAACAAGTAATCCGCCTAACACATTCGACAATCATCAAAGTCATCCAAACACAACTACAAATCTAACAACAACGAAACAAGGTTGCGCTATGATCATCAAGATTCAAACATGAAAAACGCCAAATTCATACAAAACATGATTTCATACAAACGATTGTTTTAGATACTAACTAATACTAATGTTCTTGCCCGTAGGCGTACGATTAACTAAAATAACATCACAATAGCATACAAAATCAGATTTGGATCTTAAAAAGCTTAAAGGATCAAACCATAAGAATGCTAAAGAGATGGATTGGATGATGAAGGATGGATTGGATGGATTCCCAAGCTTGTTCCACGGCTTTCCAGCAGCTTGGTTCGTCCGAAAATCGCCCAAAATCGCCTCTCCAAGACCCAATAATCGTTCAGTGGCTGAAATGGAGTATTTAAAGCTGAACAGGTCCTGTGAGCGGCCGCTCGGAGGGAGTGAGCGGGCCGCTCACTTTACAGGCAAGTGGCAGAGCTGACGTAGGGCTTCTGGAAGGTTTCTGGAAATATCTGGATGAGCGAGCAGGCCGCTCACAGGGAGTGAGCGGCCGCTCACAGAGCCCGAGTTCCCGTTTTCGCGCAGAAAACTCCGTTTTTTCGTCTGTTATGCTTCCGGGACATCGTTTAAGACCTGAAATCGTAAAGATACCCAAATAAGTACCAATTCCTGTGTATAAGGTCAAAAACGTATTAAAATGGGAGTTAAACGGGGACTTTTATATGTGTAATTTAACGTATATCATTTGTATATGTTCGTCTGGATTATTTTGTCCGGATTGTTGAGGAAAACAGGTGGTAATGGGGAGTGGTGGTAGTGGGTGTAGAGTGGTAGTAGTGGGTGTCGTCGGAGGGAGGGAAAAAGAGGAGGAGTAGGGAGGGTAGACAGAGGAGGAGGAGGAGGAGGGAGGGTAGACAGAGGGTAGAGTGGTGGTAGTGGGTGTCGTCGGAGATGTCGTCAGAGATGGTGGTGGAGGACGGTGGTGACAGGCGGTTGTGGGTGTGTTCACCCTCTCTCATCTCTTTCTCTCTCTACGTTTTCTCTCTCTTTGTTTTAGTGTTTCTCTCTCTAGGTCGGAACCCACCTGAACGGTGGTCGGAACGCCGGGACTCCACCGTGACGGTGGCAGGAGCCACCCGGCTCCTTTCTTCTTTCTTGGTTTGGTGATGGTTACGTTTGTGTGTGTATATATATATATATATATATATATATATATATATATATATATATATATATAAAAGTTAATAAAGGCCCACCATTTTAAAAACAATAAAAAAACATTAAATATAATTTCTTTTACACATGTAGATAAGGGCCCACCATTTTTTTGACAGGTTCACTCTTTATGCCACGTAGGACTGCCACGTGTGATGCCACGTGGCACTTAACAGAAAAATTTAACTAGGGTTAGTTTTGGACCATTAGAATAAAAATGTTGACAAGTTGGGACTACTATAGTACAACTTTTAAGTTGGGACTGCTCCCTTCCAATCCCCCAAAGTTGGGATTATTAAATTCCATTTCCCCTTATTTAAACCTTCCCCTCATTCTCTTTTATACACATCCACTCTCAATTTTTATGAAACTTCAAAGCAAAATGTATCCTTTTGGAAACCACTTCAACCCCAACTTCCAACCATCAAGACAAAACCCGAATCAAGCTAGCACGTCGAATCCTGATTTGGTTGAAAACGCGGAGATTAGCAACCAAAAATTGTTTAATATGATACGCCAAATGTCGTTGAACCCGTTCACGTATCGACAAAATGTAATGGCTTTCCGGGTTCGAACCCTCTCAAACCTTCAACATGCCGGACTCACAACCGTTCAACATGCCAGAGTCACAACCGTTGAACATGCCGGAGTCACAACCATTGAACATGCCGGAGTAACAAAACGACGCAGTGCCCGAGATGCCACAGGATAAGGTCGGATCTTCAAAGGGAAAGAAACGAGGAAAGGAGATAAACAAGAAAGAGGTCGAGAAAACTAAGAAAAAAAACGTACGATGGACCTCGGCCGAAGAATTTGGGCTGACGTACCGGATGACCCTAAAGTTTTTTAGTTTTATATTTACATTTTTTATATATAGTTTATACAGTTTTTGCATATTTTTTAGTAGTTATATATATATAATTTTTTAGATCTTGATTATCTAAGAAAGCCTATCCCAACTATGCCGAGAATTGAACACGAGCTTGCGTTAATGTTGTGTGAACGTATCAAAAATAAATACAGGCTTCGCAAGTGATTTTACTTACGTTCTATGTTTTCTATGTTAATTTTTTTATTGTCCAGGTTTTTTTTTTCAAATGTAACGCTTGTTCTCCGGGTACAGGAGGCCTGCTCCCTCCCTTTCCATGCTTGGTATCTAGATGATGACACTATTATAGGCAAAACTGAATCCGTAGCGAGGACACTTGATATTATTCGGTCTGAAGGGCCGTCTCTGGGGCTTATGCTTAATGTGCGAAAAACTAAGATTTTTTGGCCGACGTGCAATGGTTCAGCAACAACGCCCGGTTTATTTTCTAGTGAGATAGGTAGGCCCGACCGAGGGGTTAAACTTCTTGGGGGAGCTGTTAGCCGGGATGCAGGTTATATACGCTCGTTGGCAACCAAAAGGGCTTCGCGCGCGGTTGAACTCATGGAACACCTGCCGAAATTAAGAGACCCTCAAAGTGAGCTCCTCTTACTGCGCTCATGCATGGGGGTCGCTAAATTAGTGTTCGGGC
Source organism: Ambrosia artemisiifolia (assembly GCA_032199755.1). Lineage (NCBI taxonomy): Eukaryota > Viridiplantae > Streptophyta > Magnoliopsida > Asterales > Asteraceae > Ambrosia > Ambrosia artemisiifolia. The sequence continues at coordinate 63,602,491 of CM063519.1, forward strand.
TACGGACATGTCAGCCAGAGCATGTCAAAGAGGCGATGTCCATTTTTGATGCAGGCCTTCGGGAGGCGGTTGAAAGCATTGTTGTCTGTGGAGGGGCACATTTTGGGGACCTCCAATGGAGGCTAGCATCCTTGCCTATGCGGCTTGGGGGCTTAGGGATTTTCACGGCAGGGGATGTGTCAACATACGCCTTTGTGGCGTCGAGGGCTCAGTCGTGGGGATTGCAGGACCACATCCTTCGGAGTGCTGGTGTGATGGGGGTGGATTCTGACTACACCCTCGCACTTGGTAATATTAAAACAGTTCTTCCAGAAATTGATCTAGGCGGTTATACCGATAAGGAGACCGCCCCCAAGAAACCTCAACAAACCTTGGCGAATGCTCTTTATGGTAAACACGTGCAGACTATGGAGGGGCACTTTGATATGACTCCGCGACAAAAGGCAGTGTTTGCATGCCTTCAAGAGGCTCATGCTAAAGATTTTCTTACTGTCGTGCCCATTGAAGGGCTGGGGCAGCAGATGTCGGCAATCGAATACAGGGCTATTCTTAAATACCGACTCATGATACCTTTGTTCCCCTCGGATGAACCATGCCCCATTTGCAGAAAAGCATGTCTGGATAAATTTGGCGAGCATGCGCTCCACTGCAAGGAATTGCCGGGGTTCAAGTATAGGCGCCTAAACCTAAACGCGCCTAAACATTAAGGTGCTCTTAAACATAAACGCGCGCCTAAACATAAACGCGCGCCTTTGTGTTTAGGCGCCCAAACATTAAGGCGCTCTTAAACATAAACGCGCGCCTAAACATAAAGGCGCGCGTTTGTGTTTAGGCAAGTCGCGCACAAAGTGTTATTGTTATGCTGTTTATTGGCGTTTAGTTCGTTTTAATATAAACGCGCGCCTAAAGTGTTTTGTTTTTGTTTTGCAGATATGGCAAACAGAAACAACAGAAGACGCCGTATCCAGCCTGAGGACGGGAATCCTCTAGCACTGGGCGATATGAGAGACTAGCCGTACAGGCACGATAACGACGACTACGAGATCGCGCGCTGGGAGAAGATGGAGATGCATCCGATACACGGATCGCGCAGTGTTGACTGGTCCGCATTACGCGCGATCAGTGCAGAGGACAGGTTTGAGGAGTGGATCCCAGACGACAGCCCTTGGGAGCGGATGTTAGCTGACCTCCACAATGATGCGTATCGGCCACTGACGATCGAGTTCATCTCGACATTCCGCTACGCGCCGCATCCAGCAGGTGTGCCGCCTCCAGCAGCTCCTGACGGCGAGCCTGAGCCTGAGGTACAGTTCCGATTATTTGGACACCTTTACGGATATACGATGGACCAGTGGGCTACGACTTGCTACTGGTACAGAGAGGAGGAGCTTGTCCAGGATATGTACACCACGGGCTTGACGACCTTGCCAGACGACTTGCTGATGGCCTGGTGGCCCACTATCGGTGGTCCAGAGTATGGGGAGGAGGGCGACAGGTATTATTATTGTTATTTAGTTCATTTAGTTCCTTATTATTATTGTTATTTAGTTCGCTTAGTTAGTTAATTATTATTGTGATTTAGTTAGTTTAGGTTGTTTGTTTTTGGATTTTATAGACGACTTGTGTTGTCTGGTTCGTACAAAAACAGAGGAAACTCTGCCGAAATTTTTATAATGTTATTATTATCCTGTGCAGGATGGATAGGGCCAGTAACATCCGGGACCCTATGATCCGTTACATACACCGTTTGGTTACCTGGTCGATTGCCGGACGGTGTACCTGTAACGAAAGGGTCAATCAGATTGACCTTTTCTACCTTTACTGCATCTTGAGGGGTAGGCCGGTTGCGCTACACAGGTGCTTTGCCGAGTACATCGTTACCTACCCTCATAGGAACCCGGCGGGGGCTATTCCCATTGGTGGGATCGTCACCGCCATCGCGCTGCGTGTTGCCCCAGGCGATTTGTGGACGCATATTGAGGAGAACAATTTACCAGCTCCGATGAGGCCAAGTAAGATTATTATTATATATTATTATTTAATATTATTATTATTTATTAATATTATTTAATTTTATATATATTATTATTTAATATTATTATTATTATTATTTAATTTTATGTATTATTATTTAATATTAGTATTGTTGTTTTGCATTTCAGGCCGTTAAATATTCAGACTATGCAGCAGATGAAGGTGGCAGGACGGGTCCCGCGCAGCAACCCACCCGCTTATTACCAGCGTGCTTGGGGTGAGGCTGGCGACCGTGGCGAGCATTTTGTGCCACAGCTGCTGGTACATCTCGAGGGGCCGAATGCCCATGAGGTCCAGATGCCACACGTTGCCGACGGCGACCCACCGGTGGATGTAGAGATGCGAGATGTTCCCGTTGATGAGCGACAGCGTCCTCCCCGCGTTTATCATGCTGTCAGGTTGCATGATAGCACACCCAGGTACTTCAGCAGATCCTGGATCAGTTGGGGTCGTTGCGGGCTGATGTGCAGACGATGGGAGTTAACATGCGGTGGCTGTTAGAGAGCGAGAATGAGAGACGACGGGAAGCTGGTTTGGAGCCGCGTCCACTTCCGGGTTGGGCGTCCAGCAGTCAGCATGGTTGGGCGTCCACCAGTCAGCCGGGTGGGTCGGATCAGTCGGGTGGGTCGGATCAGCCGGGTGGGTCGGGTTAGAGGGGTGGGTTATATTCTTGGTTGTACATTTGAACTCTTAGTTGTATGTAAATTTTTGGAATATTATGCTTATTTATGCTTTATTTTGTTTTATTGTTCGTTTCTTGGGTTTTGTTTAGTTCGGCAACATAAACGACATTCGTTCATATTCATATACACAATCATATAAAAAAGATCATATTATACAAATAAAAAAATAACATTTATAAAAAATCAAACATTTATATTTACATCTCAAACCCATTTTAAACATCCACACTACACTTATAAAAAAGCCAAATAATCATCACCTAATCATTGCCAATGATTACCAATGATTGTTTTGGATTTGGATGCTAGTTCACGGGTCGTCGAGGCCCCAACGGGCCGGCTGTTTTAGGGTTTAAGGTTTTGGACGGGCCGTCTCGGCCTGGACGACCCGTCCTTTTGCCTGTTTGGCCCTCCATGGGCCGTCCAGGCCGAGACGACCCGTGAAGGGGTTGTGCAAATAAAACCCTAGGTTGTGTGAATATCCAGGCCCGGTATATTAACACACCGACACCCGATGCTGCTGTTTTACTACCACTACGTTTATCTCTTCCGTTTATATTTAGAAAAAAAAAAAGTAAGAGAAAACTTGTTTGTTTCCTAAACTATCAAACAAAAAGTCATGATTGGAAAACTTGGATCGAATTCGTACAAAAGTCATATTAACACACCGACACCCACGAAGACGTGACTTGCAAGAAACAACTTGTAAAGTAAACGGATAAGGATAAAGCAGAAAGCTATCTTACCACATCATAATCTTCTTAAAATATTATTATTTTAATTGTTCATGAAAAAAAAAAAAAAAAAAACCTTTGTTTGTTTCTGGGCCTTTCAGAATTTATAGTAACGCGTAATAACACAATTAATTTATGTTGTTTTGCTAATTTACTTCAATAAAATGTTTAATTATAATATAACGCATACTGTAGTTGGATAGGTGAGCTCTAGTTGTGTATATGTCTTTAACTTATGAGTCACAATTTCCTTATAGAAAAACAATACATGAGACCAAAATTTACGTAACACCATACGTTGTATACTTGTATTCTCGTCTAGACGTTTCTTATATTTCAAATTACCTTTAGCATACGTGATCTTATTTTACGTATACACTTCACACTTGTTCTTGTCTTCTTGATATGGTTCTTGCCGGTATAGATATTTTTTGTTTGAATTGCAAATAAAAGATATATTCTTAATGATAATAAAAATCAGATACGTGTAAAGTAGTAATACGTCTTATAAATCTATATGATGATTATAACTAAAGTTAAATTAAGATAATCTTGATTATTGGTTACCTCGTTAGTCATATATGTTTCCAAACTTCTAATGATAAAACAAAGATGAGTTTGAACAAAAATGTTCGGTTTCATTTTAATTGTTGTATATTTACCATCACATGTGATTAGGTTTTATGGTATATTCAGATCCGTAAGGTATTTTATATCATTAATTGATTATATGCAATCGCACACATGCGTGTATAATTAGATCACACTACAAGAATTCCGGGCTTTAGGGGCGACACCTTTAGGGGCGACCCGCTTTTTGGTCGCCATAAAGGTCAATCCAACCCCCAGCCGTTGGATCAACGAGAAGATCAACGAGCCACATTTCATCGTACTTTTAGGCTTTAGGGGCGACCCCTTTAGGAGCGACGATCGCCTCTAAAAGTCCAAAAAAATAATATACCCGCCTCTTCTTTCTTTCCCTCCTTCCTTTTTCCTCTAAAAAAGGAAAAATATACATACCAATGATAAAAAAAAATATATATCTACCAATGAAAAAAAAAATTCATTACAATAAATTCAAGTAATATATTTTCACTATAGGTTACATAAAATTTCTTACCATAATTCAAACTAATACATTTTCACTACATGTTACTTTCTAAAAGGTTTAGAGCATCCACAATGGTCTCTTCCGGATGTGGTTTGGAATTCCGAAAGGGTTTAAACAAGACATAGACCACTATAGGAGGCGACCTTTGTGGTTTGGTATTGCGGACGGGTTTGGAATGAGGTTGTGTGTCCCATCTAAAATTATTTCAATACATTTTAAAAAAACTTTTTTTTGGATAAGAATACAAAAACCTAATTAAATATTACACAAACCTATATAAAGAGGGTGTTTGGGATTGATTTTTCAAAACAACTTCTACATTTTGAAAAAGCAGGTGTGAAACTGCTTTTAAATTATTGCGTTTCGGTAGCCTAAAAATTCATTTCAAAACTCAACCCCAAACACTAAAAATTGATTATTTGTGTTTTCAAAACGCAATAATCTAAAATTCCATTTCAAAATGCAACCCCAAACACCTCCTAAATATTACACAAACCTAATAAAAATATTATTTAATCATAACAAAATATAAAATATAAGTCATAATTAAACACACCAAAAGCCCTAATACATCCAATCTCAATCATCTTGACACGCTATGATCGCTATCATGACCGTCCGACCTTGTGTCACGATTATTGCGTCCAAAGTAAGGAGATGGAGGGTGTATTTCTCCGTAGAGAGTGGTGTATTCCTCGACCTGGTCGGTTTTGTACATTTCAGTCCAGCTAGGTACGACTTGTGTTTGACCGATGTTTGTGAAGAAGAGGGTTTAGGTTGAAGTTTGTTTGAGTCTCTCCAATTCGTAATGGATGAAATTGTAGCTGAGCCATGGTGTAGTCATACACCCAGTTCTACTCGTTTGTAAGAGGATTTGGATCCTCATCTGTTAGAGGAAAATGGTGTGCAGGTAAAGGGTTTGAACATGGTGGAGTGTAGACTGGTTAAGGAGGAGTGTGGACTGTGTTGAGGAGGAGTGTGACTGGCTGAGGAGGGGGGTACATTGTTAGAGGGTTTGACGGAACGGGATTCGAACGTCGACAAGAATATCGCCTAGGGTTCGAAAGTCCAGCTGCTTCACTTAGATTATAACCACCACCCTTATCTTTGAATTAGTTTTGTATTTGGAGTGAATTGTGAAGTGATAGGTACAAATATAAGTTGTATTTATAGGGTTATGTATAAAAAAACGTTTGAAAAAATAGTTGTTGGAACAATACCATTTGAAAAATAGTTGTTGGAACAGTAACCATTTGAAAAAATAAATATAAATACATAAATAACAAAGTATTTTTTTATTTTTTTAAAAAATAATAAATATAATGTTTAATTAATTAAAAATAAATAATATTCTTAATTAAATAAATTATAGGTAGAGTAAATAAATTACATATAGTTTAAAGAAAAAGAAAAAGTAAGTGATAAGATGGAGGCTTGAAATTGCTTTTTATTGTAGGAAAAAATAAGTTCAAATTAATTGTGGTTTAGAATAATGTAACAGGTTGGAATTTTAAACGGTTAAACCATGGTGGATGCTTAGGCAAAAGTAAATCAAATGAAGGTCATTTTCACTTTTATTAGTTTACCATTGCGACGTATTTCTTATCCCTATCAACAAAACACCTTTTCACAACTATACAATACAGAAAAATAATAGGGTCAAGTTATTCTACACAGTATAACAAAAATGAGAAGGGTGAGAAGGATACAAAAACACAATAAATCATGAAATATGACAAAATGAGCCACAAAATATTACACAACGCCAAAAAATTTAACACAATGCTGAAGAAAAAAGACACAATGAATCGTAAAAATGACACAATAATAAAAATAAGAAAAAGATACAATGCTACGTAAAAGACACAATGATAAAAAGTAAATTCTAACAACTTCAAGTTAAAAATCCAAAAAAGCAAAAACTTAAAAACTAAGATCGTAGGTTTCAATAAGACGGTTCCAATGCCGCTTAAATGAGCTCAATCAGAGTTCGTTTGATACCATTCGTACGACTTCTTATTTTTCTTTCACTGTGTATTTGATCCTAACCCATATTACGTAAATAAATAATTTATAGTTTAAAGTTATAAAAATAATTATCAGTCCCATATGAAATAAATCCAAGACCATATTTATAAACTTTATATATTTGAGACAAAAATGTTTCCCATGTTTAATTTTAAATACTCAAGACGTCAGCGTGAGTATGAAAAGTGTATCTCATACGATTCATTAGTCATCTATATATACCAACCATTTGCCACCCTTCTTCCAAATTCTTTTTTTCTAAATCACAACTCCTCGCCCACAAATTCCACAATCCAATTTCGATTTCAATTGTGATGACGGAGGAATTTCAAGATTCAGAGGTTTTGTTCCCGGAAAACAATGCTTCCGGGAACAGAAAAGAAATCAGATATCCAATAGTAGAGAAGAAAAACAATAAGATAACACAGAAAAAGCGTTCAGCTCCTATGAACATTCGGGAAGAATTTCCCGGATGTTCATGGGTTCGTGAGTATCTACAAACACAATCATCTGACGAAGATGAAGGAGAAGAAGAGATAGTGCCGCCACACGTGATCTTGGAACGCAGGATCGCTAGAACAGCGGCCTTTTCTCTTTGCTCAGGCATTGGGAGGACTTTGAAAGGAAGAGATTTGAGTGAAGTCAGGGATTCAATTCTTAGAATGACTGGATTTATTGAATCCTAACGTTTGATTATTATTTTTTTAGTTTTGGATCATTTCAGGTTCATAGATTGAAAATTGAAAAATATAGTTTTTGATGAGTTATGTAACGACCTATGGTGGCTATAGGTATGAACATGTTGCATTTTCATTTTTTTAAATAATATAGTATTCATTTTTTTTTTCAAAATAAAATAATATTGAAATGGGAACTTTTTTTATTAATATTACTAGATTATACCCCGGGAACGTCCCGGGGTTGAAAAATCTAATATGACATATTAATTTTACATATGAAATAAAATGATGCGCTTTACAGTTACATGCATGAAAGCTTCGGGTAACAGCTAACCTAAAACAATTAAAAATATATCTCCAATGTTAACGCCTAACCTTAAACAATGTATGACTCTAATATTAATATCAAACCTAAAACAATTTATTACTCCAATGCTAACGCATGTTGAAAATAGAATTCATATTTACTGATTTGAACATAATTAGTGACTTGCCTATACATGATTAATGATTTACCTGAACGCTTTGTGTTTTTTTTTCCTGTTTTAACAAAACCCAACAAAAAATAGTCGTTTTTTTTCTCCGTTTTTTATATAGCACTATGGTACTCGTTGGAAAGATAATAAAACACTCGTTAATTTGGTGTAATTTTTTTCTTTAAAAAATCTCGTATATAAAAGATATTAACGTTTAAAAATTATGGGAGGAAACATAAGAGAGAAAAATCTAATTTTGTTTTTAAACTATTTTTTCCTAAAATATCTCAATGCCACATGGGATGACACATGGCACACTCAATGAGGAGAATGTCTCTTTGAGTGCCATGTCATTAAAATGGCTTTCTTTTATTATATGTATAGATATTATATGTATATCTTTTCTTATAATAGCGTGTATCAGACGATCCTCACAATATATCTTTTTTAAGACTTTGACTTTTATTATTTTTATATGAACTTAAAACTTAAATAAAGAAAAGAATTTGCTGCTAGAATAAAAAAAGTCTACGGTTACCACTTAGACGCATAAACCTTTAAATGTTAACAAACAAGAGTTTAAGTTTAAAGTGTGGGTAAATGAAACTTAAGATACATATACATACTATTTCTAGAAGTATAAAATTAAAAGGAAGTATGAAAATAAGTTTTTAGAATGTTTTAGTTTCAACTTAATGGTACGGAATTTAGGTTTAGGAGCTTGTTTCTTAAGCTTTAGGTGTCATATATACATTGTTCGGTTGTATTAATATGGGAGAAAATGACCGATATAGCCCGTTGACCGGGCCATTTGCAAAAATAAACCTTGCACCCCCCTTAGGAGAGACGGGACACGGCTCCCAATGAGCCTGAACCGTCTCCCAAGGGGGCTTACCGTTTCAGCCAACAGACGACCGCCACGTGGCGTTGTTGATCCCGATGCTGTCCCTGCCGTCTGAAGCCGTCTTGGGAACCGTCTGAACCGGCTGAACCGTCTGAAAATTGTATATAAATACCGGATTTCATTTAACAAAATTTGCACCGTCCAAACCTTTCATCTTCCAAAATGTTTTTTGGTTTGCCAACCGAAGCCTACCGGCTTACGAAAATAATGCACCTTTCATCTTCCAAAATGTTTTTTGGTTTGCCAACCGAAGCCTACCGGCTTACGAAAATAATGGCCGATTACTTGGATTGTTGTTTCATCTGCGTACGACTACTTGGATTGTTGTTGCATCTGCGCGTGGGTTAACCCGTGTAATTTGCATTGACAATGTGGTAGTCTATTTTATTTGCAAGAAGAGTTCTTTGTCTATGTAGCGCACATACACCATTCAAACAAAGTTCTTAGTTCTTAGCAAGTAAATTTAGGAAGTTTGTTGTAATAGTATAGTTTGGGAAGTTTGTTGTAATAGTATAGTTTGTTTATTGTTTTTGTAATAATATTGTTATTGTAATATTAACGAAATATTTACTTTTATATAAAAAAAACACTAAAAAAAACATAAATAAACATTAATAAAAAAAACATAAATAAACACTAAAAAAACATAAATAAACATTAATAAACATTAAATAAAATTCGATTACAAAATAAACTAATTAAGATAATCCCTCATCATTTGCCAGGCGGACAAATGTTTAAATTCTTTGCCCTGCCCGTTTTTATATTGTCTTTTGGAGTGTCGAATTGACGTGTCTTCGGGAAAGCCACGGGGTACATCCTGAAGTGTCGCGTTGTGGTACGAGTTGAAGATTTGACATTTCGTTGTCAAATCATTCAATTTCCGGCTAAGTGAGTCCGTTGTCCGGTCAGACCCTCCAACCAGCCGGTTATACTCGTGCTGGATACGAAACCATTTGTTCGTTTGGTGGGTGCTCTCTTCAACGTGGCGCCAAGCCGATACAAGTGCAATCTCTTGTTCTTCGGTCCATCTTTGGGGTGCCATTTCTGTTAGACGGTGGTGGTGGACGGTGTGGTTGTGTGGTGGTGCTGTTACTGTTAGACGGTGGTGGTGGTGGTTTGGATGCTGCTACTGTTAGACGGTGGTGGTGGTTTGGATGTTCTGACGGGAGACGGGAGACGGTATTTATAGGTGGTGACCTGGACACCGAAGCGTCGGTCGAACCATCGGGACTCACCGGAGACGACGTCTCGGGAGACGGCGAGTCACCATTGTAAAATGTGACCCGGCTGAAAAAGCCGGTTCCCGAAAGACCCGAAAGCCGGTTCCCGAAACACTTTGAGCCGGTTCAGACGGTTCCCAAGACGGCTTCAGACGGCAGGGACAGCCTCGGGATCAACAACGCCACGTGGCGGTCGTCTGTTGGCTGAAACGGTAAGCCCCCTTGGGAGACGGTTCAGGCTCATTGGGAGCCGTGTCCCGTCTCTCCTAAGGGGGGTGCAAGGGTTATTTTTGCAAATGGCCCGGTCAACGGGCTATATCGGTCATTTTCCCTATTAATATTGATATTGGGTACCATCATATGATTGACTTTCTCTTCTAAAACACATCCTTATCCACCCATTTCTACATTACAAGTTATGTTACACTTGCATTGCCTTTACGCTCATTTATCAAAGAATTTGTGAAACCTACAATTTCGTGATATGACATATCCTTGGCCGCTTGCCAATGTTAGGGGTGTAAACATCTAAAGCAACTTGTGTATCACTAGTGACCTAATATCAGTTTGTTAGTAGCTCGAATTGAATTGAGTTTTCAAGAACGAAAGCCTAAGCTCGAGCTAAAAAGAAGCTTGTTTAATAAGCGGGTCCAAGCTTCGACCTCACTTAAAGCACCTATATTAATTATAAATTTGCAAAATAAAAACTAACTAGTAATTTTGCCCCCGCGTGCTTCTACGGGAACACGACTTGAATGTTCATCAAGTATTAGCTAGATCTAAGTATTAACATGATCGGTTGTATATTAACATAATACAAAATTTATAATCAGTCTTATGGCCTAACCATTTGAGCTTCAAAATGTAACACAATACACAATGTATGCCCAATAATTTTAAGGTATAATATATAAAAGTCTAATCTAGTTTATTGATATTTGAGATTCGTGACATGCGTAAAGTGAGTCGATGGCCACCTGAAATTTTTCGTGGATTGACGGATATTAGACTATCTCCAATGGGCCCTTGGAGATCAAGCCCTTGGATGCCTTTGGTGTCATCATAAGGAGCCCTTAGGTGAGGTGCCCTTGCACAAGGGCATGTGTTTGCCTCGGTTCATGCAATAAGGTGAGCCCAAAGTTTAAAAAAAAAGTTTTATTTAATTATTGTGTGTAATGGTTAGGTGACGAGGTGGAAATTAAGAATGGTAAGGATATTTGTAGGGTTGGAGATGAAATTGAGGTTTTTAAGGATTTGTAAGGATATTATGTGGTAGATGGTGTGACAGTTAAGGGCGCATTTAGCATTGGAGATAGTCTTAGCAACAAATCTGTTAGCTCGGTAACTTTTTCATGATCTTACAGTCAGACATGATGACGCCCTGCAACATCTTTTGGATTCGCTCAAACACGTCTTCATTTTGACTTAAGAACGACATTCTAAAAGACATAGATACAACATATACAGAAGTATAACAAAGTAAAAATAATATACGTAGTAAAGAGGGCTCGGGGTAGGTAACCCCAAACTAGAAAACATATTACCAAAATGAAACACAAGATCTAGATTTGAGACCCAGAAACAGCCAGCAAAACGTAAAAAAGCAACATGCCAACATAAACCAAAACACACAGTAGCGACTTGTACCATGAAGCGTTAACCCACTTGTACGAACAATTACAGTGCTCCCATACTCGCAAACGAAATCTAGTAAATAATGTATAGTCAAATATCCCAGCTAAATGTGTGTAGCATTAGCATAGGCTCAGACTCATGGCTGTAAATTACCTGGTTGCTTGTTTCAAGCATCACAGTTGCCGTACCAAGAGCTAATAATCATCGTCGCCTAACTCATGTATAACCATCTAAGCTCACTAATGCATCACCGCTTCGACAATTTCAAATTTCTAGTAACAGTCCACATGAAGATACCCACAGAAAACCATAATTAAGCTCGGACTCATGTCTGCAATATACATGATTGCTTGTTGTAAGTATCACTACTTCCATGCCAAGAGCTAATAATCATCATCACCTAACTCATTTATAGACATCGAAGTTCAGCAATGCATCACAGCTTCAAAATTTTCAAATTTCCAAGTGACAGTTCACATATTAAAGGTCATCGTCATTGTCATGAGCATTCCAATCGCATCTCTCACATAAAACAAATATGCAATAATAAGATATTAAAATAGGGTCAAGGTACGGTCATTGTTACACCGGCCGGAGCAATGTACTTCTCAGGGTGATTTATAAAATCTAGCACAACAGCTAACACTACACATGATATTTGGATGACTTGCCGTTAGATAAAGTAAGCTTCCAGTCATTATCTGATACATTGTACAATCAAATGGCCCACCTTGCTCATCTTTAGTGAAGGTGGTAGTTGTAGCCATTAGTGTATTTATTGTTTTAGCATTTTCAAAATCATATTTCTTCAACATATCTCTAATACACTTAGTTTGATTTATAAGTGTCTCAACAGAGTATTGTTTAATTTGTAATATTAAGAAAAATGTTAATTCACATATCGTAGTCCTTTCAAATTAAGCATGCATCTTGTTTGAAAATTAATCACACGCATCATGACAAGTAGAACAAAAAATGATATCATCCACGTAAGTTTTCACAAAATGCATGTCATCACCTCTTTTCATAATAAACAATATATTATCTACTTCACCCATGTTATAATCATTTCCAAGAAAGAAATTCCTAATTCTATCAAACCATGATCTTGGAGCTTGTTTAAGACCATTTAAAGCCTTATGCAACTTATAGACATGATGAGGTATAGTATAATCAACAAAATCGGGTGGTTGTGACACATAAACTTCTTCATTCATGTAGCCATTTGAAAATGCACTTTTAACATCCATATGATTTAATTTAAAATCTTTAGCACTAGCAAATGCAGGTAACATTCTTATGGATTCTAATCTAGCAACTGGAGCAAAGGTTCTATCATAATCAATGGCTTCTTGCTGATCAAATCCTTAGGCTACTAACCTAGCTTTGTTTCTAGCGACATTTTCATCTTCATCCATTTTATTCCTAAATACCATTTGGTTCCTGAAATGCTATGTCCATTAAGAGGAGGAACCTATTCCTATACTATATTTCTAGTAGATTGATTTAGCGCTTCTGTCTTAGCTACAATCCAATTTTCATCCTTAAGGGCTTCATTTATTCCTTAAGGATAAAAGAGCTAAGTACTATATTTCTAGTAGATGGATTTAGCGCTTCTGTCTTAGCTACAATCCAATTTTCATCCTTAAGGGCTTCATTTATGCCTTAAGGATAAAAGAGCTAAGTCTAGTAATTCTTCTATTCAGATAACCAGTTATATGTTCAAATAGATGACCTATGGCTTCTCAAACTTCTAAAGATTGTTCTACATCTTTGAGAGGAGAATCTTTAATAAAGTTGGTATTCCTAAGAGTTTGTTCTTAAATATTGCGCGTAACTTCAATTTCACAAATATAATTATCCACTAGTGGTGGTGATTTTGATATAGGTGGTGTTTCATCCAACACTACATCAAAATATTCTTCCACAACTATCATGGCTTTGTGTAGGACCTTATATGCTTTGTTGTTAATGGAATATCCTAATAATACACCTTCATAAACTTTATGATCAAATGTTGTCAAGTAATCTTTTTTGTTGAGTACGAAACACTTATAACCAGATACTATAAGGTGTCCTAAAGATACTTTTCTTCCCTTGGGAGTTCATAAGAAGTTCTATCTAAAATATGTCGAACTAGAACTCTTGTTAGGATGTAGGATGCGATGGATACGACATCACACCAAAACTTTTGAGGGATGATTGTTCAACAAGCATTGTACGATCATATCTTGTAATGTTCGGTTCTTCCTTTCAAAAACCTCACTAGATAGGCATTTGAAGGGCCAAAATGTTATGAGTTATCCCATATTTGTTACAAAATGATCCAAAATTCACTTCATTATCAAATTCTTTACCATGGTTCGCACATATTGAAATTATCGTATAACCTTTTGGTTTTGAAGTTTCTTACCAACTTTAAATGCATAAAAAGCTTCGTTTTTCTAGGATTTGAATAGCTTTTTTAAAAACTGTACAAAACTAGAGGGATGTGAATAGCTTTTCTAAAAATTTGGTGTTTAAAAGCTTAATTTAAAACTTATTTTCACTTGTTAGCAACCCAAAAAACACGAAACACCCACAAGTCTTGAATATCCTAACAAATCTGTATATACACAAAACCATTGAAAATAATGATGATACTACTATGACATCAACATAATCATTTCTAGTAATGCATGAATATCATCAAATTTAACTAGACTTCATCTAAATTAAAGTGATAACAAGAGTGTAGCTCATCATTAGCTTAAAAAACAACATACAAGCTTAAGAAAGTTATAAAGTTCATGGTCAAATTAAGAATAGTCTAACCAAGAATCCAAGCTAAATGATGTAGCCGAATGGTGCTTCTTTTGATGGTAGAATCCTTCAAAGTTGCTTGCAACTTGATGAAAGTAACAAAAATTTAGGAGAAAAAATGGTGGGTTATCTTCCTTGGAATCGGCACTTTTATCACAGAACAAATGTTTTTATACAAAAAGAGACAACATGGTCATGTTTGTTTGTGGGCATGAACATGCCTCCTTATGTGACATGGTCAAGCTTTTTGCTTGACATGGTCATGTTTGAACAAAGACCGATCTGCATCTTACAATGGCTCTCCAGTCTCCAATGAACATATTCACTCACCAAATACAAGACTAGGATGGGGCAAACACGCAATTTAGGCCAGTTGGGTGTGGTATGCAGATGTTTTAAGAAAGGACATGGTCTATTTTTATAAGAGTATGGTCATGCTTCTTGAAAAGAAAGCTTTGCGAGTTGCTGGAAAAAGCATGATCATGTCATATTGAGAAACTTGATCATGTTTGACATTAAAACAATCAATTTCTATTGTTAGTACTCAGAACTTCTCATAATTCGTCAACAAACCCTGGAAATTAACAAATCCATAAATAAGTGTCTAATCTTGCAAAATTTCCAAAAAGCATGCCTAAAATAGGGGCAAAATAGTGCTCCAAAGATGTGTGATTTTAAGGACACCACGTTCTTTAAATGGAAAGAATTCAACTTGTTTCTGGCATTCTCAATAATTTAAAGTCCCTCTAATTGGTATTAACTTATTTAGTTCAATTGGGAATTTACTAACATCATTTATATTTAGAAAACTAATTTATTAATTTTACCATTGAATATATTAATCTCTCTAATTCCCAACCAGTTTCTTGAAGTTTTGATCCTTTGTAGATGATCTTTGACTCTTAATCTTCAATTCTGCAAGTCTTCATCATTTGACATAGCTTGATCATTCACCTATTAATATTATACATGTTGTACTTAGTGAATCTTGCATGTGACGGTTATTGCAATTGATGACTTGTTGTTCTTGATGTGTTATGATAGGCTGTTGCAAGTAATGACTTTATGATCTGGATCATAGCTTGAATTTAATGTTTATCAATATCCTAAGACTTCCTCATCATAGTTGAGTCATACATTAAGTGTTTAGGGACATGTATGTGGTTTATGTAAACCTAATAATAACAATGCAATAACACAAATTCCTAATATATCAAAATTAGGGGTGCAAATGAGCCGAGCAGCTCGTGAGCTACTCGAGATCGACTCGATAAAAGGCTCGAAACGAGCCGAGCCTTATCGAGCTCGAGCCTGACATATGAAGCTCACAAGGCTCGACGAGCCTTATCGAGCCTTAATATAATATTCATTTTATTAATATTTTATACTATTTACCCATATTTAAAGTTGTTTAATAAACGAGGCGAGCCGAGCTTTTGACTTATCGAGCCTATTATTTTTATTATTTAATTTACTATATTAACTAATAAACACTAAACGAGTCGAGCTCGAGCTTGAGAAACTACCAACGAGCCGAGCTCGAGCTTTAAAAACAAAGCTCGAATCGAGCCGTGCTCGAGCTCGAGCCTTTATATGTTAATCGAGCTCGAGCTCGAGCCTGGTCGGCTCGGCTCGTTTGCACCCCTAATCAAAATTGGGAATCATTTGTGTTTCCTTAAATGTGATCATTAGTACTAAACTCATTATTTCCTAGCAAAGGTAGAGACGCTAATGGCGGTCCAAGTGGATGCAATAACGGTGCAGGTGGCTCGGAGATAGTGGTTGCAGGTAGATATGTAGGATCGTTTTCGGACAACACGACTATCACGAGCTAATTCGGCTAGAGTGCGGAATCCTCTAGACGATGTTTGGATAACAAAAACGCCAACAAACACTCACACGAGATATTAAAACACACACACGAATGGTTCAATGCTGTATTTGTATTAAAATAGAGCGCGGGTGTACAATACGGAGCTACAGACAATGAAACCGAGGCACTAGATGTCGGGGAATGTGTGAAATGACAAGTGAATGATTAGGGCAATGATTGGAAGTATTTATAGCCCATACTAGTCGGCCCAAGGCCCAGGGGGCTACTAGCAGACACGAAAGGCGACTATAAAGCATAGTCGCCTCAGAAGTAAACGACTATGACCATAGTCACCTAAAAGACACATGACTAGCAAGGCAAGTCGTGTAAACCACTCATAGTCGCCTATCAGAACCCCAACACCATAAAAACATGCAAATTACATATAAACGTTCACAAAACAACATACGAACACCTACACTAGGCTAGGGACATCTAGAATACATGTACTAACAAGATAGCCACGGTTGACGTTCTTGAAAACTGGAGAAGGAAACGGGGAGGATAGATTACACTGAGGTCGTAAGTAGACGGAGAGATATTTATTTTATTTTGTATATATTGCTATGAAAGATATATATATATATATATATATATAGACACACACACACACACCACACTTAACTAAGAAAAATGAATAGCGTTCATAGGTAAGATGGAAGTAACAAATTTGAAAACATCAGGGACTCAAATGCGGATAAAAAACCCTTTTGGATAAAACTTGCAAAAATGACAAAATCACAGGGACGGAATTGACAGTTTACTCATTTAGTTTCAATAGTAATTGTGACATATTCCAAGAATTGGTGATGGTCATAGCACATTCTCTTACAACATTCATTAATATAGAAAATCTAGGGGGAACTAGAGTTATCTTAGAACTAAAAGAACCAGTCTAATTCGTTAATGTAGAAGATCAAATGTTGATAAAATCAATGGCCAAAGATATAGATGTGAATTTCTGACATAACACGAACCTAACACGAAATTCATGAGTTTGGGTTTAGTCTAAAAGGGTTTGTGTCAACCCCGGTGGGTTAGCGGGTGAGTTGACCCGTTTAACCCAATTATGTTATGTTTTTATTTACTTATAATATTTATTATACTATAAATTAAAGGGTTGTTGCATTTTGATAATCAAACTTTCATCAATTCTTCGCAAATCCCAACCAAAAAAATGTTTAAACACAGTCCTAACTTTTAGTGTATAAACACAACATAAAACCACATATCAATAACCAAGTTAACATCTTCTACCTTTTCTTTACTCTGTATTTGTAGTGTTTGTAAAGAAAGGATGCAAATTCAAGTAGCTTTCCTCTTTCCTTTTTGTGTTTGGTCATTTATTTCCTCACCTTCTTCGTCGTCATAGATGACATCTACAATAGATCCAAGGTTAGTAGACTTATCTCACACTTTAACTTCACTTTCTTTATGAACTCCTTGTGTAGTAAAAGAACGTTGTTACTTTTTTTTGCAAGGTTTTATATAACCTTTAATGCCCGCAAGGTGTCTCTTCATTCTTGTTATATCACCACCACACACTATTTTTTTCACAAAAATCGCATATATATACACACACACATCGTCTTACCTTTCTCATCTTTTTGACAAGTTACATACTCTCATGCTAATTGATTGAATAGGTGGCTGAGTTTGGTTATCTTCCATATTCTACAACACAAGGAACGTTCTTTTAAAAAGATATCACCATATATATAATTAACTACAATACTACATCATAAAGAATTGACGATCATGACGCAAATAAACACACAAACTATTCAAGTAGAAATGAACTCTAATATAATAATTAAGAGAGAATTACACAGATTGTCCTTTAGTTTTACCCAAAATTGCATCCTATGTCCTTTTTTCGAATTTTTGACTCCTTATGTCCTTTGTTTTATACACTTGTTACACCGTTTGTCCTTTAAGCCAAACCCCGTTAAAAAAGTCTGTTAAGTCGATCACGTGCCCCTCATGTGAGGGGCAATCCTGTCTTTTCACCCTCAAAAGGACAATCTGTGCAATTTCATGTATAACTAAAGGACAATCTGTGTAATTCTCTCTAATAATAATAATAATAATAATAATAATAGGAAAATTAATAAAAATAAATGTTTTCTGAACCAAAAACTTTTATTTAGGTTCATGATCCTTAAAAATAATTTTCCAGAAAATTTGGGATTTAAATCATTAAAATGAATTTTTAATCAATTATTTATGATTAAAACTATTTAAATTAATAAAATTACGAAAATAATTTATTTTCCAGAAAATTTTTATGTGATAATTTTATTTATGGTTTCAAGATGTTACTCCTAAATTTTTATAATTTTTGGGCAAAAGATGGATTTATTATAAATATTTTAAGATATCAAGTATTTATATATAAATATTATATATAAACAAACTAAAAAAATATATAAAAATGATCAAACCCGCCCCAAAGGGGGTTCGAACCTGTGTCCTCTCAGCAGTAACACAACCTTGTGACCACTACTCCACAACTATATTTGTGTTTTTATTTGAAAGATTAAATATTTATCTAAAAAGCTAGTTTCATCTTCTTCCTCAAATATAACATAAACCCTAACCCTAATCCCCAAATCCAATAACCCGATTAAGGCTCGATAAACGTCCTGTAATAGAGGGGTTTTAATCTATGAAGGCCGAAATACATGATGCAAATAACAATTTGAACTTACAACTCGTTTTGGACTCGAAAATGATAATGCAAAAGCCGAAACTTGTAGGTTCGATTAGAGGCCTTTCTGTTCATTCAATACGTGATTTTTTTTGTGGGTTTGTGATGTGTAACAGGGAAACAAATGTTCGAAGTACCAGATTATATAGTTGTTAAGTGAAACATGGCCACGAATTAAACCCATCTCGACGGTTTTAATTATAGCATAATTAACCGGTTTTAGTGCACCATAAAGGCCACGAAATAATTAAGAGTGACGCAGAAACAGACTAGTAGCATTAAATCGAGTTAGATGATTATAATAAGCGAGATTGGGTTTGCCGGATTTTAATTCCGGTGACCGGAATTACGGTCGGAAATCAGGAAGGAGGGAAGGAACGTTTTTTTTTTAAACTTTGACATCTTGGCAAGAATGGTCCCTCTAGTTTATAGGTTATATATTATGCACAGATTGTCCTTTTGAGGGTGAAAAGACAGGATTGCCCCTCACATGAGGGGCACATGACCAACTTAACTGAGTTATTTAACTGGGTTTGGCTTAAAGGACATAGGATGTAACAACTGTATAAAACAAAGGACATAAAGAGTCAAAAATTCGAAAAAAGGACATAGGATGTAATTTTGGGTAAAACTAAAGGACAATCTGTGTAATTCTCTCAATAATTAATAACTCTTGAAGAAGATTAAGATAGAAAAAAAAATTTGGATGATCTTGGACTTGCTTCATGCTTACTAATATTAAGATAACAAAGACATATAGAGTTCAACAAAAATTCAGAGAAAACAAACCAAATCAACTAATTTACTATTTTGTCATGCTTTTCAATCTTATGCACGTTGGAATCTCCTTTTTTTCAATCATATGCATCAGTTCATCTAAATATCTAATAATATATTAGATAACAACAATCTTATCTTAAGAGTTAATATATTAAAAGTGACACATGCTGACACACATTGGATAACAACAATCTTAATATATTCAAAATGACTAATATATTCAAAGTGACCCAGAATCACTACTAATAACAATCCAAAGAAAACAATACTTAACATTATCTACCAATCAAAAAGAGTGATAGCAGAAACTGAATTTTGTGGATGAAGATGGAGCGCTGTAAGTGAACTAAGATTGAACGATGTTTTTGATCCATGGTAAACCGTATAAGATGGAAGACTGAAAGCTGTTAGCCTAAAATTGGGGAATAAAATTGTTAAAATCCAACCCCAAAAATTATTGGGCCGGTACCAATATAGCTATTCAAACTAGTATTCACTATTTTATCGGCAATACAAATCAAATGCCATCCGCCAGGGTGTTTTGTATAGTCTATACCTCTGGAATCCATTGATACGGTATAACCGGCCGGTGTATACCGGTTTCTAAAACCTTGGTGCTACCTGTGTTGTGTTTGTGTGTGTGCAGTAGGGGGTGTGTGTGTGTGTTGGGGTGGGGGTGGGGGAGGGGGGTTGTAAAACAGGGTGACCAAATGATGACTAAAACCGAGAAAAACCAAGAAACAAAAATGCGAATTTCTAATGACAAAGGTTTAAATGTGAATATTTTAGGGGCTCATTAGGCCAAATGTCCAAATAATAAAGCATTAACATAATAGCCCACGATTTTGAGTTTAAACGAGTATTAATACGCGCGTTGCGCGTTTTTCACATGACGTGTTAATGCGGATTTTGGTAACCGACAATGGCATAGAGACTAACCTTGGACAATGAGAAAATACAAAAGTGGCAGCGGCTACGCGGAGAATACCGGAAATCTCCCGCGGTCCGCGGCACATGGTGGAGATGGCGCACGGTAGATGTGGCGGGTGGCCGGCTGCGTACGTTAGAGTGAAGCAGCTTTTTATTTCGTGGTCGTTAAATATATAGATAATAAACGAACAAAAACCGAACCCGTGCGAAATCGGGTAAAAAACGCATTATGTCGGGGGCCAAAATGGAAAAAAAAAACTTAATAAAAAAGTTGGTGGCCAAAACGGGAAAAAAAACTTAAACAAAAAGTAAAAAAACATTGTGTGTCCAAAATGAGGAAAAAAAAACTTAACAAAAAATTTTGTGGTCAAAATAGGAAAAAAAAAAAGTTAACAAAAAAGGGGAAAAATGTGGCAAAAATAGAAATATGAAAACCTAATTATTTAAATCAACTTGATTATTAATATATTGTAATAAAAGAAAGAAGCAGCGACAAAATATAAAAGCAAAATGTGAACATGAAGCAGCGCTGATCATCCTTTGTTGGCGCATCCTGTCGCCAATGAGCCCAAATCCGCCCACAATGACGGCGGGCGACCCCTCTTTAGAAGAATAACCCTAAAGAAGAAAACTTGCTACGACTAGAGTTATGTGTTACGTAAAAGAGGGTGTGTGTGTGTGTGTCTGTGTCTGTGAATATCTAAATGTATAAGGCGTTGGCTAAAAATTCCATTTTCCTAAAAGGTGTAAGAAATCTATATAGACATTTTGTTTTAAATTTTAGGAAAAGTGTTTGATATTTGTTTGACATTGTGTTATATAGAAAAACAATATAAGTAACAATTTAAAATATAATCAAATGTATTCTAAGATGGAAACTTAGAACACGCTTAAAACACCATGCGAAGATAGATAGTCGGTGTGTTTTAAATTTAATGCTTAAAATATATTTAATTGTGTTTTAAATTGTAAGTTTTGTTGTTTTTCTATATAACATAATAGCAAAAGAATATAAAACATTTTATCTAAAATTTAGAACACAATGTCTACATAACTTCTCACATTTTTTAGGAAAATCGGACTTTTTATTCGAAACCTACCCTATATATATATATATATATATATATATATATATATATAATAGACGTAGTTGCTTATTAGAATAGGGTAAGGCTAACGTAAAAAGGAGCTTAGTGTAAAAATTATCGAAAAGATTATTAGCCATAGATTAAACTAGATTAATTAGGGGCACAATGCGTAATTAAGTTTCACCCCCATCTTTTAAGACGGCCGTAACTTTTTCATACAACATTATTTTAAAAAAATATATATACTATAAAAGCAAGTTTTTTTATCCTCTTTCATTTGTACACCCAATTGCTATACTTTAAAAAAAATGGTTGGGTTAATAACTTGCGTTTGTTGAGGGTATACTTGCGTTTTAGAAACGCAACTTATACCTGATAAGACGATATGCTAAAACGACCTAAAAACGCAAGTTATAAATGCTAAAACGCAAGTTATACATGATAAAACGTAAGTTATATCTGATAAAAAGATGCAAGTTATACATGATAAAACGCAAGTTACACATGATAAAACACAAGTAATACCTGATAAAAAAGATGCAAGTTATATCTGATAAAAAAACGCAAGTTATCAACCCAGTCTTTTTTTTAAATAATGTTGTATGGAAAAGTTATGGACGTTTAAAAATTGAGGGTGGAACTTAACAATGGTAGGTTATACCTATTTTGCCATTTTCCTTCTCTTTTGGAAAATCCAACGTAAATATTCACCGTTTTAATCTATCCATTGATTCATTTAGATAATCAACCCAAAATATTTCTTATCCTTTTTAGTTTAAGGTTATTTTTTTTAAGTAAACTTTTTCATTAGAATATTAGTTTCTTTCCTATAATAACATGTATATTATAACTTTCGAATTTGAGAAATACAACTATAGTCCTTTGAATTTGGAGTCTTTCACTTGGCTTTGAGTTGTTGAGTGTTATTTTCGATCATCACAGGAAAAACCTTATGTATGTAAAATTCCTAAAATATATATGATTGAAAATTTATTCTGCTATGTATAAAGACTTTTAGACTTCAATGAATGACCATTTCATCAGTGAACACTTTTTTTAACAGCTAAATTCCTCTAATGTTAGTTGTTAGTGGTTATTGAACCTATAACCTCCATGTTAGTACACCAAGTTATTCATTAGACTCCAAGAGGTGGGGCTTCATCAGCGAACCTATTTGCAGGAATAAGTTTTATCCAAAAGTACAAACACATGATTTTTTACTAAATTAGTTATTTATTTACGTAAAAATAGGTCACTTAGGAATATGTTATATAACAAGTAGAAATGTGTCAAATGGGTCGAATTGGCTTAAAGTAAGCCAAATCATTCTATTCAAAAGTTATTACTATACTAGATTATACCCCGGGAACGTCCCGGGGTTGAGAAATCTAATATGACATATTAATTTTATATATGAAATATAATGATTCACTTTACAGTTAAATGCAAAGAAGCTTTGGGTAGCACCTAAACTAAAACAATTAAAAATGTATCTCCAATATTAACGTCTAACCTTAAACAATGTATAACTCTAATATTAAAATCTAACCTAAAACAATGTATAACTTCAATGTTAACGCATGTTGAAAATATAATTCATATTTACTGATTTGAACATAATTAGTAACTTGCCTATACATGATTAATGATTTACCTCAACACTTTGTTTTTTTTTTTTCCTGTATGATTAAAACTCCACAAAAAATAGTCGTTTTTTTTCTCCGCTTTTATATAGCACTATGGTACTCGTTGGAAAGATAAAAAAACGCTCGTTAATTTGGTGTAATATTTATCTTTAAAAAATCTCGTATATAAAAGATGTTAATGTTTAAAAATTATGGAAGGAAACATAAGAGAGAAAAATCCAATTTTATTTTAAAATTTTTTTTTCTAAAATATCTCAATGCCACATGGGATGACACATGGCACACTCAAGGAGGAGAATGCCTCTTTGAGTGCCATGTCATTAAAATGACTTTGGTTTATTATATGTATAGATATTAATTTGCAAACTACTTTGAATAGTAGTTTGCAAATGAATAGTAAAATATTATTATTTTATTTATATTATTATTTTATTTCAAAACTTTATTATATTATATACTATTAATATATTATACCGATCTCGACAATACCGATACCGAACGGTTCGGTATCGGTACGGTACCGGTATGGTAAATGTAACGACCCTGGCGTTGGTGCCGGGTCGTCGGGTCGGGTTTCAAAGCTACGCAGCGGATTCGGATCATAACAGTCTTTACTCTTCCAGGATCCACGTCATCATATCTGTTGGGTTACCTGAACACATGCCAAAAATAGTTTCTGTCAACATAAAGTTAGTGAGGTCGTGTATTTTATAAAGTGAATGGCCAGTTCGTTTATTGATAATTCTTTTATAACATTTATATAAAACATTCTTTTATAAACATGCTTTACAGATTATAATTTCTGAAGGGGAAACTATATTTCTATTATACCAACGCTATTATATATCAATTCTATTATATCTCCATTCTATCATATCGATTATATTTCGTGCCATTCCTATCGATGGTACCACTCTGATTGTGATAAAATACCCGTTCCTGTCCTCTACTTGGACAAGAATGGTTTTGGTCCTCTACTTGGACATTCCTACCCTCTACTTGGGTAAGACTGGTTCCTGTCCTCTAGTTGGACAAGAAAGGAAATGGCGGATATCGGCCAGTACTGTCCTCGTCGTTTCTATGTCCCCTTTTCTATTATATTTCTTCAATTGATAATCTTTTATTTATGTAAAGCATTATTATGTTTTCTTATAAATGACATGTATTCCCCCGAAAACACTTAATAAAAACAGTAAAAGTGGGGAGTTCACGATACTCACAGGTTTGCGTATATCTTCTAGCTAATCTTCTTATTATAATTATATTTCATATGTATATCGATACGTGTTACGCGTGGGACTTGTTAGATTGTAATACTTAGGATATATATCATATATACAATTTATACATATAGAATTCGGTATATATTAGATAGTCCTAAACCCGGGGTTTATTATTGACACGACACGGACATCCTAAATCTAGCTGGCCATTACAGCTTGGCACTCGTAGCTAATAAAGCTGGCCATTACAGCTTGGCACACGAACCTAAAGAACTCTAGACACGAACTTACCCGGATGATGGTTCGGCAGAGCATATTATTATTAACCCGAGTCTAGTATATCGTTTTATATATCGAATCGTATATATATAAACATATATATTTTATATATGTTTATTATTCTCTTATTATTATTATCAAGTCCGTACGTTATCCGTATTATATATATATTCGTATAATTCTAATAATATTCCTTGTCTAGCTATTGGACCGGGTTCTATTCCGGGTGTTGACCGAGTCACTGAGTTGACTCGGTATCGGGTTCCACGTTCCGATTCGATTAAGGTACCTCGCAATCAAGTATAATACAATATTATAATCTGGTATCACTGATTAATATCCAATTCTAATAGGATCTTGTATAACTTATACCTCATTATGAAGTGGTCGGCTTCTAGCCGGATTATTATCAAAACCCGATCAAAGATGGACCGGAGAGTGACCGGAAGTTAACCGGACTTCTGATTGGTACCTTGCAATAATTATAACCATCATTAAATATTGATTATAACATTAAGAAACCAATATAACCAATAGAAATACCACCGGTTACTTGATCGGAATATAATCAAAGACCCAATCGGTCCCCGGTTATAAGTCTCGAGCCGAAAGATGGTTATCTGATGGTTGTTTATAATCGGTTACAGAAGACCGGTGACAGTCACCACGACTCGGTGACTGTCCGGTTAACTCAACAGAAATACGACACCAAGGCGGTTCGATGGTTCACACCCGAAGCATAGGAACATGTTCACGGTTTGGGTTCGATCAGTTTACAGCAGAAACAGAAGAACAAGAGGATTAATGATTCAGCAGCTTAACAGACCCGATGATAATAACAAACGGGTGAACTAACCGGATCAGGTTTGTTCAAATAAGGGGGTGTTTGGTAGCAGGGATAACAGCTGGCTCAAGGGTGTTTGGCTGCGAGAATAGAACTGTACACAACGCGTTTGGCAGCGGGTATAACAACAGATTTGGGAGCGTTTGGCAACAATAATAAAATTCGTTTTATTATTATTTTATAAACGGGTGGTCGGGTATGACCCAACCCGTTTAACGAGACCCGTAACACCTCGAGGTGTTACATTCTCCCCCCCTTAGGAAATTTCGTCCCCGAAATTTGAGTGATCTTGTCCTTTACACCCTTAATCTATAAGGATGTTACAATTAGAACCAAAATACTTGTCATCGAGACATGATAAGTTCTATTGGTTTACGAGGAAATCAATCTCATATCAATTCAAATCTACGTTTTAACCTTTCTTGCTATAGTCATGTTAATACAGATATATGGACTATCTGTATTTTCTGGTATGACTATTAATGGTTTTCCGTATAGATTGATATTTTTCTTTATACTATGAACATTCTTCTTATCTTATTCCTCATTAGAGTGAGAAACAGACTGGATATTATTCTTATATAAAGACGATTTAAAACATACTTTGAGATTCTGATTGTTTTTCTTCTGAAAGATTAACAAACCTCCAGCAAACATCACTAGAGTCTCAAATCAATTATGATATACTCATCGTTTAATATTCGGATTCATTTACAATGATGGATTCTAGACGGTTCTTAAGAGATAGATACGGAAGTCCCATCCCTTCGTTATCATCTGGATTTAAATAGGATCCGAGCTACTACCTCTTATATTCGAACTTTAGAATTTCCCATCATTGTATTTCTGTTTTCTTAGAGAGTAGAAATGATTTCCGGTAACTATCGGATTTTTTTTTTTAAAGAAGTTAACACATAAACGCGAAAAATTACATCAAGATAGCGGGCAGGCGGGCAACAAGTTGCGCCGCAACCCCTTTTTGGACCGCAAACCCTAACCTACTAAAAACAAACCCATGCCCCCCGGAGTCGAGACACTGCTATGAATAACCCGCTGGACTCTGGTCAGGAAACGGATGGCTTCCGGTGCCAGGGAGCCAAAGGTATGTTCTATCCTGTGTGTTCTATCTATATCGGTGTAGTATGGTTGACCTCTTGGTTAACATCTATTCGTATATATACTTAGGAGGTTTCTCAGATCGTGAGACTTATCTTATCCGGAGTCTAAAGGTACAAGAAAAGACTAATCGAACTTGTTGAATTACACGGTTTCAACAATTCCTTTTCATTATCTTGACTTACCGAAATCAGTTATTGAGATTTCTCTTAAATCATCGATAATAATTCTTACTAACTATTTCATTGATGATTGACTGCATTATTTATCGCTAACCATTCTTTGACTTAAGATTCTTATGATAATGCGTCACTTATTCTTTCTCAAAATCATGATTATCATTCGAGATTTAAATACTTATTGCATTAACTATTTCTATATAGACTTTTCTTAACACCTCCTGAATTCGACGACGCTCTCAATAAAAATATTCTATAATTACTTTTTATAAAACCTTCTTTATAAAATTCTAGTTATTTACTTACGACTTATATTCTTATTTGATAATTTCTTTCAATATATATATTTATAAATTTATTTCGGCATATCGAATGCCTTCTGATAATATTTGGCATTTCCTAATGCCTTTTTGTTATTCAGACATATCGGATGTCTTTCTGAATTATAATTATTTTTATTTCTCGATTTATATTCTTTTATTTATCGATTTATATTCTTTTATTTATCGATTTATATTCTTTTAATATCCAAGCGAATACTAATAATCATTTATAGCAGACACTATAAATCTGTCATTTCTATGGTATACACTTGCTTGGAATAATTCTTTCTTATTATATATTCGGTTAAAGTCTATTCTTTCAGTGTCTGACAACACTTTCTGATAAACTTATATATAGGCAATGTACCATATCTTTTTAATCC
The DNA here is from genome assembly GCA_032199755.1 of Ambrosia artemisiifolia. Classification (NCBI taxonomy): domain Eukaryota; kingdom Viridiplantae; phylum Streptophyta; class Magnoliopsida; order Asterales; family Asteraceae; genus Ambrosia; species Ambrosia artemisiifolia. Next base: position 63,630,175 of record CM063519.1, read on the forward strand.
AACTTATTATAAGCAAGGCTTATTTCATCGGGATATTCATATAGATAGTTCTTGCCAGAACAGTGATGTCTTAAATTATCTCTCACAGCCTTTAACTCGGAACAGGAAATTCGTCATTCCTTGGCCAGAGAGTTTCACTGGAAAAATGAGCATAATTCTATTCATTTTTCATTTTCACTTCGATTATACCTTGCGAATCTCTACGCGATTCCAATTGGTATTTAATCATCTTTTGATATATTCGATAAAAATTATTTTCTTTTGATAAATCGTTGGATTCCACCATTTTCGGTTTCTGAATCCATATTAGATTTTCATCTGTTATATTATAAGGATTTAACAAATCTTTCATCACTTCTTATTCATAATTTTCAACTTGGTAACACTTGACCGTTTTACCAATTCGATTGTACTATAACTCAAGCGAGTTTTTATACAGAAGTGACTGCGAAGATAGTATCATATATCCTTGCAAAAATAGCTTGTGACAAATGTCCGGATATGCCTTCCTTAAGGGTCCAGATTTCCTTTGTCACAAGGGTTGCACAGAGGACACGCAGCTATCTTTGGTTGGCAATCAAAAATCAATATACTGATTTCTATGATTCGTAGTATTTAACCAATCAATGGTTGTTATTCTGCGAATATATTCTTAGTCGTATTCACGAAGGAATTTCAACTATATTGCCAGTTTTGTGGTCGTATTCTCCACATACGATACGCTGATAATTCGGATTTATATTTCTTCTTATTATTTATTTTCTTATTATTTCTCTTAATATGTTCATGACACAAACATACTATGATCTCGATAAATTCCTACTCGAATGTTCCTGTGCCTGTGGCGTTCATAATTATGTTTGCAACCATAATTACTATTCCACCTCACCTAACATTCCAGTACTTATTTATTTTAATCACAATTGGTATGTGTCCTTCACACATTATTCCGATATTCTGTTCTTTATTTTCTCTTGGGTTCGAAATTATATTATTATAGGATAAAATTTGTTGATCTGAGTCTAACGAAATAGACTGTCAATCGTTCAAGAATTTGATTACGTCAAAAGATACCCAATATAACAACCCAATCTTTCGATCTTTCTGACTTATCTGTGTCATAGGATTAAGATGGTACTTATATTGTTGCGTAATCGAGTGAGTAAGAATTCGATTTCTTTGGATAGATCCCAAATTATTTCTGTCGCGAGAATTCAAGATAATGATATTTTTGTCCAGAATATTATTTAATTCTTGGAGGAAATTATATCGAAAATATGATATAACTGAGGTTCTTTGATATACATTAAGAGAGATCTAGATTATGAATCGAAGTATATAATATTCGTTGTTCTTATCGAGATAACTATCAAGGAGGTTTATACAATCGGATATAGATATATAATCATACCGAAAAAGACTCTTGGCATATATATAAATTCGAGTAAGATTTTCACGAAAAATGTCACCAGACATGGAGTGAAATATGTTCTGGTAAAATGATACGACCGTGGTTCTATAGGATTTTCATATTTTTGAAATAAAATTTCTAGGGAGGTTTTATAATAGTAATACCAGTTAATATTGATATCAAAATACTTGAATTCTCAATAAACGGATTTCTTATTATAGATTTATAAAACAAAATAGATTTCTCAAAATATTGAGGTCAAATTCTTACTGTTAAATGAATAATTTCGGATGAACCCAAGATAAATTCTAGAGGCTTTTAATAACATAAGAAGTATTAATACTTGTTTTGATAAAACGAAAATTAACGTATTGATAAATTTTCTCAATCTTATAAATCGAATAAAATGTTCATTTAAAAGCGGGGGTATATATATTTTTACTAAAAATTGAAATTTAGGTTTAGTATAAAAATAGTAAGGACTGAGAATAAATTCAATAAACTACTGAAAAGATTTAAAACATTAATTGCGGAGTATATTTGATCTTTGATTAAATAATCGAGGGAAAGTCTTTAGAAACACAATATTTATATGTCTCTAGCATATCGGAATTTATAAAATTTTAGAATTTACGGAGTAAACATATATTCTTGGAAACTTGATCATAGGAATGTTCAAGTTGGAGCGTAATATTTGTATTCTATTTATAAATATTGAAATAACCGTAAGGTTAACGATCTGAAATCGGATATAAATAGCCACTGAGACTGGAATAATTCAGTAAACTTATATGAAGCTTCTTGAATCAACGATGGATGATTTATGTTTTATGATCTATATATTTTTCTATATAAACATATATATACTTTTTATAACTTTCGTCATTTCTTATTTATTTCTCGATTTATTTTCTGGTTTCTTTTAATATTCTTTCTCTTTTCTTATTGACTTAATATCCTGTAAGATTTCCCAGAAATTAGATGTGCATGTAAATTCACAATTGTGTACAAAATTGTCAATTTACCCCACATAATTATTCTAGTAATATCCTGTAGTGGATTCGTTCTGATTTCTTATATACTGTTATGGTTCTCACCAACTTTATAAGGGTTTGGCATTTAGGTACCCAAAAATTTTACCGTCTAATATTCTTTTACTTTATATATTTTTCTAATCAAAATTCTTTTAGAAAACATTCTGGTAGATCTTGGATTAGTAAAGACTTCAAGACTGTTATTAAACGCCGCTCTGATACCACCTGTAACGACCCTGGCGTCTGTGCCGGGTCGTCGGGTCGGGTTTCAGAGCTACGCAGCGGATTCGGATCATAACAGTCTTTACTCTTCCAGGATCCACGTCATCATATCTGTTGGGTTACCTGAACACATGCCAAAAATAGTTTCTGTCAACATAAAGTTAGTGAGGTCGTGTATTTTATAAAGTGAATGGCCAGTTCGTTTATTGATAATTCTTTTATAACATTTATATAAAACATTCTTTTATAAACATGCTTTACAGATTATAATTTCTGAAGGGGAAACTATATTTCTATTATACCAACGCTATTATATATCAATTCTATTATATCTCCATTCTATCATATCGATTATATTTCGTGCCATTCCTATCGATGGTACCACTCTGATTGTGATAAAATACCCGTTCCTGTCCTCTACTTGGACAAGAATGGTTTTGGTCCTCTACTTGGACATTCCTACCCTCTACTTGGGTAAGACTGGTTCCTGTCCTCTAGTTGGACAAGAAAGGAAATGGCGGATACCGGCCAGTACTGTCCTCGTCGTTTCTATGTCCCCTTTTTCTATTATATTTCTTCTATTGATAATCTTTTATTTATGTAAAGCATTATTATGTTTTCTTATAAATGACATGTATTCCCCCCGAAAACACTTAATAAAAACAGTAAAAGTGGGGAGTTCACGATACTCACAGGTTTGCGTATATCTTCTAGCTAATCTTCTTATTATAATTATATTTCATATATATATTGATACGTGTTACGCGTGGGACTTGTTAGATTGTAATACTTAGGATATATATCATATATACAATTTATACATATAGAATTCGGTATATATTAGATAGTCCTAAACCCGGGGTTTATTATTGACACGACACGGACATCCTAAATCTAGCTGGCCATTACAGCTTGGCACTCGTAGCTAATAAAGCTGGCCATTACAGCTTGGCACACGAACCTAAAGAACTCTAGACACGAACTTACCCGGATGATGGTTCGGCAGAGCATATTATTATTAACCCGAGTCTAGTATATCGTTTTATATATCGAATCGTATATATATAAACATATATATTTTATATATGTTTATTATTCTCTTATTATTATTATCAAGTCCGTACGTTATCCGTATTACATATATATTCGTATAATTCTAATAATATTCCTTGTCTAGCTATTGGACCGGGTTCTATTCCGGGTGTTGACCGAGTCACTGAGTTGACTCGGTATCGGGTTCCACGTTCCGATTCGATTAAGGTACCTCGCAATCAAGTATAATACAATATTATAATCTGGTATCACTGATTAATATCCAATTCTAATAGGATCTTGTATAACTTATACCTCATCATGAAGTGGTCGGCTTCTAGCCGGATTATTATCAAAACCCGATCAAAGATGGACCGGAGAGTGACCGAAAGTTAACCGGACTTCTGATTGGTACCTTGCAATAATTATAACCATCATTAAATATTGATTATAACATTAAGAAACCAATATAACCAATAGAAATACCACCGGTTACTTGATCGGAATATAATCAAAGACCCAATCGGTCCCCGGTTATAAGTCTCGAGCCGAAAGATGGTTATCTGATGGTTGTTTATAATCGGTTACAGAAGACCGGTGACAGTCACCACGACTCGGTGACTGTCCGGTTAAGTCAACAGAAATACGACACCAAGGCGGTTCGATGGTTCACACCCGAAGCATAGGAACATGTTCACGGTTTGGGTTCGATCAGTTTACAGCAGAAACAGAAGAACAAGAGGATTAATGATTCAGCAGCTTAACAGACCCGATGATAATAACAAACGGGTGAACTAACCGGATCAGGTTTGTTCAAGCACAAAACAGAAAACAGAAGGATGGTTCAGGTTTGTTATCGGAACAGAGGATGAAAAGGGTTGGTTAACCGGAGATTCATCGGGGCTTCCCTGGAACCCGAACGGAAACTGACCGGGTCTGAATCAGTCACCCAATTAACAACAAGATACCACACATACCTCAACAGAAGCAAAAGTGACCGGTTCGATACAAAGGTTTATATTTTGGGACTCGATTGAAAGGTTGGTTCGATGGTTATTGGTTTTGGTTGCTGTTTGGTAACAGAGACAGAAGAGGAGGAGGGTTCAGGCTTACCGGAGAAGAAGACGAGTGGCGGCGGCGGCCGGCGACGGCGACCGGGAGCAGCGGAGGCGGCAGCGGCCGCCATGGCTCTCCGGTTGGTTGACTGGTGTGGCTACTCTCTTTCTTAAACACACAAGTGTGTGTGTTTCGTATGAATGCAGAGAGAGAGATATGAGGGGAGGGATTTAATAGGTTGAACAAATAAGGGGGTGTTTGGCAGCAGGGATAACAGCTGCCTCAAGGGTGTTTGGCTGCGAGAATAAAACTGTACACAACGCGTTTGGCAGCGGGTATAACAACAGATTTGGGAGCGTTTGGCAACAATAATAAAATTCGTTTTATTATTATTTTATAAACGGGTGGTCGGGTATGACCCGACCCGTTTAACGAGACCCGTAACACCTCGAGGTGTTACAGTAAAATACCGATACCATACCGATCCCGTACCGATACCGATAATACCGAAACTATGGTTCGGTATCGGTACGGTACCGGTATTGTATTGGTATTTTACCTTAAAATATTGATACCATACCGATCCCGTGCCGATACCGCTAATACCAAAATCGAAAATCCATAAATATGGGTACCGATACCGATACCGAAACCACTCGGTTCGGTATCGGTTTGGTACGGGATCGGGATGGGACGGGATCGGTATTCGGCCTTGTATGCTCATCCCTAATTAATATATTATATACTATTATTTTATTCATTTTATTTTATTAAAAAAATTTATTATATTATATACTATTAATATAAATAACATAATCTTATGTAATTTCGTTACAAATTTCATGTGTTACCTTATATGTAGATTTCTTTATTTTTTTAACCTTTACAACCAAAATGGAATCTCGATTGTATAATTCATTGATTGATTAACACTTATCTAAATCTCGATTGTAAAACACGCAATACGCGTGATTTTATACAACTAGTTTTATTTGAAATCTAAATTAGGTGTTTCTTGATTTTATTTGACAGACTAATTGATAAAAGTGCATTCTAAAAGGTTTTATTATCTGAATCAATTATATTACATATGAGAAGGTCATATTTATAGACCAAATGAATAACAAACCCTAGCACAAAATATGGAAAGAGATAAATCTAGAAAATAAACAATATCTATCCCTAAATATATACATATCCGATAATAATCAATATCCGCTAATTGCCCCCCGCAGTTTGATCGGTCTTCGGACAAACGGTCAAACTGGATCTGAAAGAGTGAAATAACTGCCGCGATAGTCCTTTAGTAAAGATATCAGCGTATTGGTAAGATGAGGGAACGTGCAGAACGCGAATGTGAACAATACGGACCTTGTCACGAACAAAATGGATATATAACTCAATATGCTTCGTTCTCTGATGTTGGACTGGATTATCTGACATATAAACAGCGGACACATTGTCACAATAAATAACCAAGGCTTGCTGCAATGGAACATGTAACTCAAGTAACAAGTTTTTGATCCACGTGGCTTCTACGACAGCATTAGCAACCCCCTTATATTCAGCTTATGCACTGGATGGTGAAACAGTGGGCTGTCGTTTAGAAGACCATGATATTAGATTATCCCCAAAGAAAACACAATAACCACTCGTGGACCGTCTGGAGTCAGGACATCCTCCCCAATTAGCATCAGAATATGCAGTAAGTGAGTGCGTAACAGATCGAACCATGCGAATCCCATAATCCAATGTGCCTTGTAAATAACGCAAAATCCGTTTCATGAAAGCATAATGGGGATCGTGAGGTTCATGCATAAACAAACAAGCCTGCTGCACTTCATATGAGATATTTGGCCTTCTAAAAGTCAAGTGTTGAAGTGCCCCAGCTAGACTCTGATTAAGAGTCGGGTCATGAAAGCGAGGTCCATCTATGGCACTTAGTTTTGAAGAAAGATCTACTGGGGTCGCACAAGGCTTACAGTCTGTCATTGAGGCACGTGCAATAACCTCCTTGGCATATTGAGATTGATCCAAAAATAAACCTGTGGGTCGACGTGTAACCTTAATTCCCAAAAAATGGTGCAGTTGACCCAAATCTGTCATAGCAAACTCTCGTGAGAGTCGCTGGATGATATCATGGAGGAATCAATCTGAAGAAGCAGTCAGGACAATATCATCAACATATAAAAGGAGATATGCAACATTAGGACCTTGGGTGTAAACGAACAATGAGTTGTCGCAGACACTGCTACGAAAACCCTGTGAGAGAATTTAGGTAGCAAATCGGGTATACCAAGCCCGTGGTGCCTGCTTGAGGCCATAAAGAGATTTCTTAACCTGTAAACAAAACCTGGATACCGCCTATCAATAAAAGACGAAGGTTGATGCATATAAACAGTCATTTAAATGTCCATGTAAGAATGCATTCATCACATCTAATGATGAATCGGCCAAGACCTAGAAACTGCCAATGGCAAAACAGTCTGAATGGAAGCCTGTTTGACAACCGGGCTAAAAGTATCCTCACAGTCAATACCCACAGTCAGTGATTTCCCATTAACGACCAGCCGAGCTTTATATCTCTCTAGAGTTCCATCAGCCTTTAATTTATGTCGAAACAGCCACATGCATCTAATAACCGGCTGATTCGAAGGCCGTGGAACTAACTCCCATGTCTCATTTTCCTGTAAGGTAGTAAATTCAGCTTGCATAGCGTGCGACCAATTCGGGTCGGTTAGGGCCTGTGTATAAGAGGTGGTAATGGGTGAGATAGAGGTGGTAGGGATGGCGTGGTGAATGCACTTAAGGGAACCAGATTTGGATTGAGTTGTCATAGGGTGAGTCGGTGGTGGTCGGGAATGGGGGGTGGTCCGGCAGTATCCGGGGCAGCCGGCTGAACAGTAGTCGTAGGCTGGAAAGGAGCCGTATGCTGCTATGGTGGGGATGGGAAGGTGGTTTAGGCCAGCGAGAATAAGTGAGCGGGTATGGTGAGGTTGTGGCCGGAGGACGGGGCGGTTAGGGAGATGGTGGTGGATGGGTCGTCGTGGGAGGATGGTGATTAATAGGAGAGCGATTGAATGAAAAACCGGGTGGGGAGTTTTCATCAAGGAAGTTGTACGAGGTGATAGGTGAAGGTAAGGAAAAAGGGAAAGTAGCCTCATCAAAGGTGACCTACCGAGAAATGGTGACTTTGCCCATGGTGGGGTCGAAGCAACGGTACCCGTGAAAATCCGGTGGACATCCAAGAAAAATACACCGGATAGAGCGAGGGTGTAGTTTATGTGGTTGGGTAACAAAGGTATTTGGATAACAGGCGCACCCAAATACTCTTAAATGGTCATAGGTGGGATGACGGATGTAAAGGGCATAGGTAGGGGTATAAAAGTTAAGGCGTTTGGTGGGAAGGATGTTGTGTAAGTAGGCAAGTGTGTGTAATGCTTCGACCCAAAAAGATGGTGGCAGGTGGGCATGAATTAAAAGAGAACGAATGATGTCATTAAGGCAACAGATCATTCGCTCTGCACGGCCATTCTGTGAGGATGTTTGAGGGCAGGAAAAACGAAATAGAAGGCCGTGTTGAGTGGCAAAGGCTTTAAAAGCGTTGTTGTCAAACTCACCTCTTAAGTCAATTTGAAAAGTTTTAATGTTTCTGTTAAACTGTGTGGCAATTAGGCGGTGAAACTTAAGAAAGGTAGGAAAGGTCTCGGGCTTGTATTTTAAAGGGTAGACCCAAATAAAGTGCGAGTAATTATCAATTAGGACCATGTAATATTTGTTCCCAGATTTGCTAATTATAGGTGACGTCCACAAATCACAATGAATAATATCAAAATGGGCAAAAGTAAAAGAAGAAGATGCATAAAACGGTAAACGTTTACTGTTTGACAATTGACAGGAATGACAAAACGTAGACTTTTTTATCTTATTACATGGAAAATTGAAAGTACGAAAAAGAATATCTAAAACTTGGACACCGAGGTGACCAAGGCGGTCGTGCCATGGCTGAAATGTTGTTGTGAGAAAGCTTGCTTGAACAGGTAGCTCAGGTTTGGTGATTGGATAGAGGTCCCCGATGCTATTGTGGCGAGAAAGGAGGCGCCCAGTTGGAAGGTCCTCAAAGAGAAACCAAAAGGGTCAAAATTTTTAAACATTGTTATCACGATTAAAACGACAAACGGGAATTAACTTTTTAATAATTTCTGGACAATGTAAAATGCTGGGTAGGACATAGGTGCGGTTTGGTAGGTACAGGTAACCTGTTCCAGACCCGTGAATTGGTAAAAACGCACCATTGCCAACTAAAATTTTACTACAAATAGCAAAAGAGTCAGGGTATTTTATCAAACCTGCTTCACCTGTTGCATGACCGGCAACGCCAGTATCCATTATATTGTTGGGGTCATATGTGATATTTGTGACATCCGTCACCTTTCACTTTGCACAAAGATACATTTTCGATCCCTCATCTATTTTAAAACTTCCATTTTGAAACCTCATATTTTACCGGGATGAAAAGTCTTGAATGTATAAAAATTTTCATAACTTTATAAATCATGGTTGCACACTTTGCACTCACACACGAACCGAGCACAAATATTTTTATAAACATAAAATACCCGACTCAAAAATCGCAAGTTTCGGTCCTAAAAACAACCCGGAAATCAAAGAAATCAAGTCCGGGGGCTAAAAATTAAAATTCTGATATTAATGGTCGCCGCGGACCGCGGAGGATTTATTAAATCCTTCTGCGGTGCGCGACAGGAAATTAAATTCAGAAAAATAATAATAAGCCCCGCGGACCGCGGAGGAAGTCTTAAACCTCCCGCGGTCCGCGACGGGACTGTCTGCAGGTTTTGTCTTCTTTGACTCGCAACCTCGAGCTCTGTCCAACCCCGCCCCCTATGCGACCTCAAAACGCGTTTAAAGATTAACTCCCGTGACTCTTGTTCATTCCCTAAGTCGAATTATATCCAATTACACAAATTATTGACCATTTCTTCAAATCTTTTTATAAAACCCACTTGCAACTTAAGCTTAATTGAAAACATACTTACACCCGGTTTTATTTCAATTAAATCCACACACACTCCCCTCATATGGTCTATCGTTTCTGCACAAGATGCCCCGTTTATCATCTCGCATTCTTGACGAATTGGAAGCTTATTCTTTAGGTTTTAACTCGGTTTTCTTTCTTCTTTTTGAGCTAGCAAAACCGTGAATTTTTCCAATTATTTTTGCATACTATTTCATTATTATCAGTAGAACAATATCCCTCTATTTGTTGTATCAATTGTAGTCTTTGAGGGTTCCAATTGAAAATGTAGGGTTTAGGGTGTTCTAGGCTTTTGGGGATTTTTGAATTAAAAGTAGTTAGAACTTTATAAATCCATAAATCGTTTGTTACTAATCTAAAAATTATGAAACTTTGTAGACTTGTTCATGTGATCGACTAGGAGTTTTAGAAAAAGTTTCGGAATTTTTAGAAACCATTTAGTATTTTTAATTATTTTTAATATGCTTTAACCATGTTTAATCCATATAAATTCGAATGTGATGTATTTAAACATGAAAATTACCAGGAATATATCTCATCATGTTAGAATAATTTTCAAGTCATTTTCCCTCTGTTTTGGTATGATTTCATATGTTATCTTATTTTTATTTGTTAAATTAGTTTTAAACAAATAATATTCATAATAAATAGATTTTTATCAGAAAAATTCTATAAAATTTATTGTGAGATCTTTCAAATCAGTAAACTAAGTTTTTATAGAAACTTTTATTTTTAGAAAGTGCTTAGTATTTATTTCGAATTTATATGTTATTTATCATATTTAATTCATATAAATTAGTATTTAATTCCTTTTGTTATGAAAGTTGGTGGATATTTTAACATATTATAAAAATTTTCACATCAGTTTTACTCTGTTTTAAAATGTTTTCATACAATATTCCATTTTTGATTAATAAACTAGTTTTAAACATGTAAAATCTATAATAAATAGATTCTTATCAAGAAAAGTTCTATAAAAATTATTCCAAGACTTTTTAAGTCAGAGGAATAAGTTTTCATAGGAAAATCCATTTATAAAACTATTTTTATATTTTAACTCATTTTATCCTTTAAATTAGTTTTGAAACGATAAAATTTATATTAAATAGATTTTATTCACCAAAACTTTTATTAAAATTATTTTGAGACCTTTAAGGTCAGAATATGAAGTTTTCACAGAAAACTTTATTTTTATAACTATTTTACATTTTATCCCATATTTATGTTATCCTTGATAATACAAATTAAATTAATACTTTTATATAAATTACAAATATTTTCTGAGTTAAATTTCATTATTTTATAAACTCAGAAAATATCATCTTCATGAACTCAAGGTTATTTGTTATTTATCATCTCATTTATTAATCAATATAATTGTTTATATTTAATAAAACAAATACAAATAATTATAGTTTAAGATTTATCAAACTTATTTCAAATGTCATTACTTATACTATATAACTCGGTAAATATTTTGCAATATTAAACTAAGTTATGCACGTGAAGCTTTTCATAGGTATTCTATCTCACGACACATACAAACTATTTATTCGACTCGACGCGATACATTTTCGTCACTAAACTTAAAAACCCCAAAATCTAGACTTAACATCCTAGATGCCTTAGATTAGGAACCCTAGACTCTTTTAAGTATAAACACTTACTTTATACCATAACTTTAGGTTGAGCCTTCGGGGTTCACCTTGCTTTCACTCGCCGCTTAGCAAGCTTAGCGAATGTGAGTATATCTTTCCCCTTTTTCATGTTTTACACTTTTGGGGTGACTCATGTACGCTATTATTTCACTCACTTAATCATGTTTTATTCTATATTCACAATCGCATTTCTTGTATGTGTTTTACTTGTTGATTCGATGATAGCGTGTACCTATGACCTTAATCATTAACCCGGTGTGGGCCTAGCATAATAATGAATAGTATTAACTACTATGATTTACATCACTTACGCCTCTGTTGTATGAGACCTTGTTCATTATTATGAGTAAACTATTTGTCCAGTCGCATACTATATTCTATTGGGCGACTACTATACATAACATCCCATTATTCTAGGATGTCCATTCTATTCAAAAGGTTTGATTTTGGGTAGCATTTGTACAGCTTGAACACCAAATTGTAGACAGTATAACACGTGAATTGCGAAACATTTTTCTACTATACGTAACCAAAACAAGGTATGCTCACCAATACATTTTTGCATTGACATATACTATTTTCGTACATGTTTCGGGTTATCTTTGAGACATATTTCACTACGTGGCATCCCGATGTTTCCGCCATCAGTCGGGGTGTTACAAGATTCATGGAAGCCATAGCAGCGCTAATGTCGGATGGGCAGAGAGCATTAAACGCCTGCTGTGAAGGCTCCTGTGATGCACTGAATCCTGGTGGACCTTGCTGAATCTGACCGTAACCTGATGGGCCTGCATTGGGCTGATAGAAATTTTGCTGAGGTGTAGCGGTCTGCTGAGGAGGTGCCGAGGGGTAGGTAGGGGTTTGGGCCGATGCATAGTGGGCTGGTAATGGGCCGGGGGTCTGCTGATAATGGGAAGTGGGCTGAAAAGATGGTTGGGTTGGGTAGGGGCAAGGTGGTGGAGACCACCAAGCCCATTGTGGATAAGAGGGTTGTTGATTGGCCCAAGGTTGCTGTAATGTGGTTGTCCCGGTGAACAGCCTGATCCTCGGCCACGACCGCCCCGATAGGAGCGGCCACGACCTCGATCTCGGCCTCCACGGTAATAGTCGGATGGGTTTTGAGGGGGTTGGTTAGGGGCAAGGGAATATGAAGAAGTGGGTTAATTTTGGCTGTTTGGGATCTGAGTTTGGGCCATTAAAACATAGTTTGAAGATTTTTGTCTGGCTTCAAGACGCATTACCCCGTCATTCAGCATGTTTCTGGTTGTGTCCCAATCTGAATTATTAGCATTTATCAACGAGGCGGTTGTGTCAAACTCGGCAGGGAGACCGCGTGGAAGCTGGAGAACGAGTCGACCCTCAGTGACTGGGTGGTCCACATCTTCGAGTTGGTTAGCAAGGTCCTTCAACTGTTGACAATAATCATCCAGGGATTTACAAGCAGATTTGTGAGATGCCTTTCAGACAGGCAGATTAACCAGTTCGGTTCGATTTTAACCGGTTCGGTTTGATTTTAACAGGTTTATGTAGATGTACTCTCTAACTAATTTCAAACAGGCGGATTAGATCAACTTGAGATGCTTTTCTCCCAAATCGGTTTCAAATCTGTAACTATTAATAAAATAATTGACTTATAATGATGTGGCATTCAATGAAGTCCTCAACCCCCCTTTGAATGTATCACGTGGCACATTGAGGTGAGAATGTTTAATTTTTTTATTTTTTTTATTATTGTTAAATCTAATAATAAAATTAATTAAAACCCTATACAAGATATGTATATCTAAGAATTTAAAATAAAAAATTTACTTTACCATTTAAAAACAAAATTGGATTTTTCTTTCTCATGTTTCATCCTATAAATTTTAAAGGTTAATATCCTTTATATATGAGAGTTTTTAAAAGAAAAAAATTACACCAAATTAACGAGCGTTTTATTATCTTTCCAACGAGTACCATCTATATATATCTATATATATTAATATTCCAAAGGCTTATATCCTACATGGCACTCAAAGAGAATATTCTCTCCCTTAAGAGTGCCCTGTAGGATCCCATATGGCACCTATGTTGACCAATTAAAAAACAAAAGTCATTGAGTTATTTTAAGAAAAGAAAAAAAATTTAAAAACAAAACTAAATTTTCTCACTCATGTTTCCTCCCATAACTTTTACACGCTAATATCTTTTATATACGAGATTTTTTTAAAGAAAAAAGTTACACCAAATTAACGAGCGTTTCATTATCTTTCCAACGAGTACCATAGTGCTATATAAAAAACCGAGAAAAAAACGACTATTTTTTTGTAGGGATTTGTTTTCAAATATATTTTACTCTACTAATAAATTACTACTTAGGTTTTTTATATTTGAATAAGAAACGATAAACATAACTTCATAGGTAGATATTCATTTTTTTTATATTTGAATGTGATAACTTATGACAGAGATTTGTTCAAAATAAATGATAATAATAATAATAATAATAATAATAATAATAATAATAATAATAATAATAATAATAATATTCATTAATCATGTATTGGCAAGTCATTAATTATGTTGTCATATTATATATAAAAACCGGGACGCTCCCGAGATAAAAGCTAGTAAGTTTATAAACTAATTTCGGATTTTTTTTTTCTTTTTCCTTCCACACCTCTATAATAAAAAAGTTAAGTCCAAATCAAACTGTTTCTTGAATACGAATTCGAATACGCTAAAATTAGAAAAATCATTTCAATAAAGCGCAAATTTAATATCCATAACCCAGTTTCACACAAATGGGCCCAATTCCTATATAAGCCCATCACTATCTAAATCTATGGATAATAACTAGTAACTACATTAACCTATTTACCAAATAAATACACTGACCCGATAGGCCCATATAAACGACTAGCGAATTATTAGAAATAGAGGAGTTCTTTTTTTTTTTTTCTTTCAAAATCAGAAGTTGATTGAAAACCTATTTACCAGAATACATGATTTTAAAAGTGATAGGCTAAACTTACCCTCCTGTTTTACTTGTGATACACCCTCTCATCATATTAAAAGTAGTAAAATTCTACCAAAAAAAAAAAAACATTGCTTTTTTAATAGTCTTTTTTCTTTTTCTTTTTTATTTATTTTCATGTCGACAAAGGGTCCTCATAAGTATTGTGAGAACAAAACCTGCTAGCCTCAGGTATGTAATGTGTTGACCTGATAAACCACAGAGACTCAGAGTGTTAAGGTTGGACTGAATCTGTTAATTCGTGCAACCCATAGGTACGAAAAATGCCCTTAAGTCTAAATAAAAAAATAAAATTCATCTCTTATGTTAAGCACATCAAAAATTAATTCATTAGTAATTTCGTCTCGTGTCAGCGTGCCGAGTCGATATTGCTTACATCTTTATTTACACTCATTATTATCGAAAGGAATTACTGGAATGTGCCAGGAGCCTTGAAGCTTATTTTATTTTGTTTACCCGTAAGGCTATGTGGAGGAGCTTTGACGCATTTAAATATTAATAAAGTGAAATTTGAGGGGTTATATAAAAAGGGTGCGTAGTGGTAGGGGTTTTATTAGGGATTATGGTTAGGGCTGTTTAAATTGCTTAATGCTCACTTTGAATTTACTCAGAAAATGCTCGCTCGATTTTTTGCTCGGTTGTAAACGAGCTGATCGACTCGGTTCGGTTCGTAAAGAGCCAAGCACAAGCACATATCCGCTCGGCTCGATATAATTTTTATTAATTTATTATATATATATAATTATATATAATATACACATTAATTACTATTATATTTGTAGTTTTATACATACCAATTTATTGGGTTTGGCTTAGTATATGCATATATACAATTATATTTATAGTTACGGGCCCAGTCAACCCACTGATAACTTAATACTAAGTTTAATTGTAAAACCCTAAGTCGTGAGAAGACATGTTTGACTTCCTATTCCTATTAGGTGTCCGCCATCAATCATCTCCTGCTATCAACCTATCCCACAATGCGACAATTGTTCTCTGTAGTATGCTCATCACCTCACCGGCCTCAACCTAAGCCTCATTCTCGGACAACCGGACCTCGGACTTAGTGTCATCCTCGGACGGTCAAACATTAGTCATCACTAGGAAGCGAGAACGTTAAAGGAAACATCCCAAAATTATGGTTGTCTGAAAAACTCGTCGCTCGTCGATCGCTCGAAAAATGCTCGTTCGGTTTCCGGCTCGGTTGTAAACGAACTGATTGGCTCGATTCGGTTTGCAAATAAGCCAAACACAAGCAAAGGTCCACTCGGTTCTGATCGGCTCATGAACAACCCTAGTTATGGTATGGTGAGTTTTTTTTATAAAAAGAATGATCTTTTATGGTTTGATTGCGTGTAAAAGTTGGGTTGGATTAGGTGTAGAAGAAGGTGGGTGTAGAAGTTGATTTTTTTTTGTTTTTGTTTTTTTTTTTTTGGGGGGGGGGGGGGGGGAAGACAAGGGGCACCGCATTATGCCTCTTACGCCATTTTTTATTATAGGGGGCGGTGTAAGGGGCGTTATTGGGGCTCTATAACGCCACATATCAAGCCCAGTACGCATGAGCTAATGTTTTAATGCACCTTTTCTTTTGCAAATAGATCATGCACATTGTTTTCGTATGTGTGTGTATATATAATAAAAGAAAATCCTTTTGCGAATATTGCGTTCATTTTGGCCATCTCTCTTTTTGAGTGTACATGGCATTAGGTATGACTTAATAAAAATAAAAAATACCCTTGAGTGACACATGGCACTAGGTGAGACTTCATCCCTCTTTTTTTCCTCCAAAAGTCTTTTCTATCTCATGTTTCCCCCCACAATTTTTAAACGTCAATAACTTTTATATACGAGATATTTAAAAAAACACACCAAATTAACGAGCGTTTTATTATCTTCCAACGAGTACCATGGTGCTATACAAAAAACCGAAAAACAAACAATTTTTTTAGTGGGTTTGTGTTCATACAGGAAAAAAAAACCACAATGTGTTAAAGTAATTCATTAATCATACAAAGCAAAATAGGTTAAAACCATACATTTTCAACAAAAGCCCCACTTTTAAGACCACCACCTCAATCGCGTCCTGCAATAGTTGCTTCTGTCTGTACTCCTCATTCAAACGTACATTTTTTTAATATACATTTTTTATTCACATTATTAAAATTATTGTTTTTTCATATTATAGTACATTAATTTCTATATTTCATTATAACACACATTTTATCACTTCATATTAGATTTGTCTGTTCACAAAGCTTCTAGATATAATCTAGGATTTTATATAGTGGATTGTTTTTTTTTTCACAAACTTTATGAAACTATCAATTAACTTATTAATCTGAGTGCTTAGAGCATTCACATCTCCTCCACCAAATCTCATCCATCAAGTTATACTAAAAATCACTACTCCACCCCTAAATCTTCTCTCTCCTAATTAAAATAATAATACTTTTTCATACTTTTATCATTATATTTTATCTCTCTTCACTCACAACTACTTACAAAAATATTAAAATATATATAAAGGTGAACAGTAGCTTTTCATATATAGGGTGGAATAGTGTTTCCACCAAATATTTTCCCTCTCCTCCACTCACAACCACTTACACTCACCCCATATAATTTGGTAGACACACTCACATACATTTGATGGACCAAATATGAATGCTCTTAAAAGAGTATTAGTAGAACAAAAGTTTTAACTTAAATGGTTCTCAATTTAAAAAGTACACACATATAGGAATTTATAAGGGTTAGCCCCCCAAAAAGACATGCCTTGGCTGAAGGTCCTCCCCAACCACCCTAACGCTGTGTTTCAGATATTGACTTAAGAAGGGAAGAGGAAGAATCTCTCTTATCTTCCTTTCTCTTCAAATCCTTCCAAATTGGAAAGATTTAAAATCACCCCAGAAACCTCTGTATTATCCCTCTCATTCCCTCCTATAAAAAACTCTGGAACACATTTTTTTCTCACTTCCTTTCTCTTCCCCTCTTAAATGAAACTCTGAAACACAGTGTAAGAGCCACTCATGTGTATGTGTCATGCACATTGGTAGAGAGTGAAATAAAATTACTAGACTACCATTCCACCTTTTTTTTGAACGGTAAATTTCTACTTCTTGTGAGACTTGAACCCATGACCTCCCCTTAGGGCTTAGATGTTTCTAGAAGCTTTGCTTTTACTATTGGACCATCAATCCCAATTTAACACTACCATTCCACCTATTTTGGATAAAACCGAGGTGCCACCTCCAATTTATATCTTTTTGTGCATATAGGTATTGTATGTCACGATTAAAGGTGTTTTCTATAAATTAAAATAATAATAATAACATTTTTTTTACTTTTAATCTAAAACTTTTCACCTATTTTTATTTAACCTCACAATTTTTTTTACTTACAACGTTTGTTCCCTATAGTTTTCATCTTTCGTAAATTTTTCATTTCACGTTTTGTTCTAAATTTTGCGAGTTGGGTGGTTCAACGTTTTTACGTTTCGCTTTAAGTTTCATTCTAATTTTTGCGAGTTAACACAGCGCAACGTGTGTGCATGGTTCAACATTTTTACGCCTATTTTTTTCCTGTTTAACAGGTTCGTTGCAACACGCAGCTCCTAGATCAACTTACTTATTCGTTTCCATGTTTTGCATTTCAATATAATTTCTTCACATTAACACGCATTTTGGGGCTTAAAAAGTGAAACCCACATACGCCACATAGTCTTAAGTATCGAAGCCGAAGGTTGATGATTTTCGGTTTATTAAACGAGGCTGGTCCACAACAATTTGTAACATATAAGTTAACTGGGTTAGGATCAAATACACAAGACAATTTTTCTAGGAAAGGTGAGAAAGATTGTGATCCATTGATCATATATTTGAAGGGTTGAGATTAGTTTGCTTGAAAAAAATAAATAATAAATTAGAGAAGGGGCATAAAAGGAAAACCACATTTGTTGACTTTCTCTCTCCACATGCAATGCACATGTCAATTCCCCCCATCATTTTAAAACGTCTATAACTTTTTCGTACGATATTTTTTTTTTCAAAAAAATTTCACCATATTAACGAGCGTTTTTTTATCTTTAATATGAGTACCACATTGCTACACTAAAATTGAAAAAAAAAATTCGTGTTAAGTGGGTTTTCTTCTCCATTGTGACTTCTGCTTGTTCATTGTGTTATACTATGCACATGTGCTTTATAAATATGTTATTTATGTTTTTTTAGTCTACACATGATTTAACTTTGTTCATTGTGTTTTTAGTATGCTTTTCATTGTGTTTTACGCAAATGAGTTTTGTATTTAGGTGTACATTGTGTTTTATTATGTTGTTCGTTGTGTTTAAGTCTATTATTCATTGTTTTTTAGTCTTCTGTTCATTGTGTCTTTAATATCTCGTCCATTGTGTTTTATTAGACTGTTCATTGTGTTTTATACTCTATTGTTCATTGCATATTTAATTGGTACTCATTGTATTTTACGTCATCTCCATTGTGTCTTACGCAACTAGGTTTTCAACTTTTTTTTTCAAAAGTATTCATTGTGTTTTAATCTTTTGTTCATTGTATCCTTATTATATCGTCCATTGTGTTTTACACAATTGGGTTTTTGACTTTTTTTTTTTCAAAAGTATTCATTGTGTTTTAGTTTTCTGTTCATTGTGTCTTTAGTATGTCATCCATTGTGTCTTACGCAACTGGGTTTTCAACTTTTTTTTTTCAAAAGTATTCATTGTGTTTTAGTATTCTATTCATTGTGTCTTTAGTATATCATCCATTGTGTTTTATTAGATTGTTGATTATGTTTTATACCCTATATTTAATTGGTGCTCATTGTGTTTTACACTCCATTGTGTCTTACGCAAGTGGGTTTTTGACTTTTTTTTCGAAAGTATAGAAATATGGTACTCATATTAAAGATAAAAAGACGCTCGATTTTATGGTATAATTTTTTTAAAAAAACGATGACGTATAAAAAAGTTACGGACATTTAAAAATGAAGGTGGAAATGGCATGTGACTTGCATGTGCATATTGTTTTGACCAAATTACCCCTCCCACTTCTTTAATCCTTTGCCACATGTCATTTTCTAGTGGCTTCTCACCCTTCTCATTTTTTGTAGTCTTTGTAGAATAACCCAATCCTAAGTTAACTATGTCGACATGCTCAAATACAACACATTTTCAAATAAATAAAAAATTCATATTTCCAATAAATACTCATAAACTCATGTAAAAATACAACCACCAATGCACATGTTACAACCAAAACCCACTTTCCCCACTAACTTCTCTAAAAGAAAGATCCAAGAACAATCATAATGAACTAAACGTCATACGCGCCCCAATAATAATACTCCCTCCGTCCCATTAGAAGTGTCCATATTCCCTTTTTTATTTGTCCCATTTCATGTGTCCACTTTAAAAAATTATTAGTCAACTTCCAAATTTACCCTTAAAAACACAACTAAAATAAACAAAGAATATGATGGACCCACATATGACAAGGGTATTATTGTCATTTGGCAAATAAAAAAAGCAATCATTTAATGTGCCTAAAACTTTGTGTTTTTCAAACTAAGACACTTCTAATGGGACGGAGGGAGTAATAATATCCACCCAAGGTCATTTCCGTAATTTCACGTATTAATCAACACACGCTTAGCCGACCTCCTTTCCCTTAATAAAAACCCCTCACATCTTTAATATTCATTCAATCCATCCTCATTTCAAAAAAAAAAAAATACATTTCTTACACAACAAGTTATTATTATTATTATTAATTCTCTCCCATTTCATAACAATTTGTGTAGATTTATTCACAATAAAATACTGAATTTGTTTGTTAATCGACGGAAAAATGGCTCAGCGAACAGAAAAAGAAGAAACGGAGTTCAAATCCTTACCTGAAACCCTAACGCTATGCGTCAACAACTGCGGCGTCATCGGAGCTCCGGCGACGAACAACATGTGTCAGAACTGCTTCAACGCCACCACAACGACGTCACAACGCAATCGAACCAGGTCTATCTCCGTGACGTCACCATCTCATCACAACGTACCTTTAGATGCCGTTGTTGTTGTAGATGAAGAGTTAAAGGATGCTATGAGGAACGAGGTTGTTGTTGTGAAGAAGGTGGTAAACCGGTGCTCCGGTTGCCGGAAAAGAGTCGGTCTGACCGGGTTTAGGTGTCGGTGTGGTGAGTTGTTTTGTTCGGAGCATCGGTATTCTGATCGGCATGATTGTAGTTATGATTATAAAAGTGTTGGTCGTCAGATGATTGCGAGGGATAATCCGGTGGTTAAGGCGGCTAAAATTATTAGAATATGATATTATTTTAACGGTCAATTGGAATCACTCGGTACCATCAGTGTTACCACGCGATCATATTTCGCCACGAAGTTCCCAATTCAGGAGGAAACTCGGAATATGATCATTTTAGGTAGTTTTTTACTTTTTTTTTTAATGTAATTTGGATGTTTTGTTGTGAACAAATTGTAATAATATCTTTTAAGAATTATGATCACTTGTTTTACGAAATTAAGTTAGTTTTTTAGAATGTTTGAGATTGAATTATTATTATTATTAGAGATTGATGTTTGTTGGAAGATGAGGTTGAGTCAAAGGTCGGGTTTTAGCCGTCGGGTTTGACCGAGGAGTTGGGTCAAAGAATCAAAAGTATGGTGACTACTCTGTGGTCAACTTCATGTATATATCAAACAATAAAAAAGTTTAGCTCGTTTTAGCTTTGATTTGCTTTGAGGTCCGCTTGCTATGTTTGAATCAAATGTAACTTGATAGTAGAGTTGTGAACGAGTCGAGTCGAGCAAATGTTGGTGCGTTTACAAACTGAGTCAAGCCGATTGGCTCGTTTACGTATCGAGACAAAAATAAATGAGCATTTTTCAAGCACTAAATTTTCGATTAAGCGAGCGATTTGGACGGTCATGTTGTCTAGCGTGCCTTTCGGTTTAACTTTGTAGAGAGATGGTGACAGTGTTGGGTCTCGAGTTTTTATGCTAAAAGGCACTCATGTTTCATATCATGTATTTTTCATGAATGACAATATTGCGGCCGATGAGGCAAGACATTGAAGTGATAAGCGGATTGGAGTTTTACTTCTAGATTTAGGTAAATTATGTATAAACATTAATGTATATTTATATACAGTAGGTCAAAGTTCAAGTGGTATAATATAAAACTAATATGATTTATATTTGTGTGTATATATAAAATGTGTATGTGTATAATAAATTAAAAAACATTCGAGCCGAACCAAGCTATGCAGCTCATTTACAACCAGTCGAAAATTGAATGGGCATTTTCCGAGCATTACTATTTGGGTTAAGATCACTGGGAAGTTAGTCGAGTTGTGAAGAGCACACTTTTTGTGAAGCACCTGCTTTTTACTTGTCAAGATTATTAAAACCAACTGGTTTTCAAAATGTCTGTTTTTTAAACATTTATGCGAATCTTTTCAAATTTAGCAAGGAAATGGTTTTAGGTATTAAACCACCAATTCTACATAACGTTAGACACTAATCAAACATAAACATACTAGTTATCATATGTTAATAATAGTGTGTACATATGTTAAGTATTATAGATAAAATTATATCATAAGTTTAGATATAATAAAGGATCGGTTTTAGTCACACTGGTTCATGTGGAAGTTATATTAGTTTGAAGGGACATGTCGGTTATCAAACATACCAATTCATATGTATATATAGGTCCCATACTTGTACATTTTAATATATAGAAAATTGTGTGTTATCTAATAACCAACTTTCAAATTTCCATCCTCTCTTTCCCTCTAAACAAATTCGTTTATTATTGTTGTTATTGTTCAATAAGTGCCGATCACAAACATGGCATCAGAGCCGAAATATTCAAGAACATGTGGGATATTCGATGATGAAAATCGTTTAGAAGAAGGAATTGATGTCGAGACAAAGGATGGTATTGTGGAACCATTATTCTCGAACAATTCAAGTGATTATGAGAATCACATCAAAGAAGCCGTGAGGGCAATCAAGATAGAAGACAACAAAGATCAAATTGAAGTCAAGTTGAACCGTTTTCACATCGGATCATCATCAACCAACAAAGAACGTATGGATGACAAAAGAAAGAAAGGCAAGGCATGAAGCATTACTAATCGGCAAACAAGTAAGAAATCGAAAATCCCTGAATACCCATGTGTTATATGTTGTGGAAAATGTAAATAACAATTCCACTTTAGAAGAAATTGTCCAAAGAAAATTGCTAAAACAGAATTTATGGTTAAGGGAACTGAAAACAAAGGATGGGATGATATATGGTTTGCGAGTTTAACTAGAAAGCAACATGGATGTGGAACCAGAACATTGTTTATGACTCTAGTTAATTCGTTTGGGGTAGAAGGATGTCCACAAGGATATCATAAAGAATATTTTAGAGGAAAGGGAAGTATTTTGTTAACAAGTTCGGGACAAATAAACAAGATCAAAGATGTTTATTATGTGTCAACTTTAAGGAGAAATGTATTAAGTATTGATGTGTTGACACAAGAAGGATATGAAGTTACTTTCGAAGGTGATGTGTGTCACATATTCAAACCGGTTCCAAGGCCGAAGGAAATCAAGAAGGTAAAACTTATAACGTGTAGAATTTGTAAAGGAGATGATCACTTCACGTTCAAAGGCCCACAAAGACAACAAGAAATGGGTAGTAGTGCACGAGATGAGAAAAAGGCACAAGAAAGTAAGAGGAAAAGAGAACCGAGTTGTAACACCTCGAGGTGTTACGGGTCTCTTAAACGGGTCGGGTCGTACCTGACCACCCGATTATTAAATAAAATATTCAAGTTCGAATCTTGCGACCAAACGTTTCAACCGGTTATATAGATAATAATTATTGAATTTTTATTATCTCGGCTAAACGCTTCTTATTTATTTATTAAACTCGCAGCCAAACGCGTTTGGGTGATCCAATATTATCGGATGTTTGGAATTCTAGTTGTTATCCCCATTGCCAAACACCCTCTATTTAAATTCTATTATAAATCCCTCCGTCATTCTTCTCTCTTTCTCTCTCTCTCTCTCTCTCTCGATGTATACTGAAAACACACACACACTTGTGTGTGTTAAGACCTCCATGACCAAAAGCAACCGGACAGCCATGGCGGCCGCTGCCGCCTCCGCTGCTGCTTCCGGCCACCCTGTTAACCACCGCCGTCGGCTCCTCCGAGAGCTCCAGCCATCCTCCTTTGTTCCGATAGCAATCCCTGGTGAGCACCCTCTTATCTTGACCCGATAATAACCCCTCTTCCTATCGAGTCAACATAGAATACAACCTATTATAACCCGATAACCACCTTGTTCATTCCTCTGCTCCTGATTAAACAAACCGGACAGTCACCGATTATGGTGACTGTCAACGATAGCAACCCTCTCCTCCTCTGGTTCCGGTTAAACGAAGCCGGACAGTCACCGGTTATGGTGACTGTCATCAGAAACCCTTCTGCTTCCTGTTTGTGTACTCGTGACCCTCTATCTGTCCATCTCTATAACCGAACCATAAACCGGAACCCACCGATTGAACTATCAACCCACCCCAAACTTGTCCGGTTATCTCATATATATATATATATATATATATATATATACATGTTGATGAATGTGTGTTTATGTATTGTGACAGTTTGCTTGGGTCTTCGGTCGGCTCCCGACGTGTTTTCGGTAAAGCTTCGGGTACCAAACCCACTTGTAATATACAACTATTACACACACCCTTTGGTGTATGTGTGTGGTGTAATATGTATGAGCAAGAGATAGGATTAAGCTAGACACGATCATAACCCGAACTTTGATTATATTTCCGGTCAGATTCCGGTTATTATCTGATGATACTCCAACCCGTATGAAAAGCCGATCAATATGTGGTATGAAATACATAATTATCATTTGGTTATTAGATATATAATCTCTTGATAATTAACATATCTTTATGATTATTGATTGCGAGGTAATATTAATCATATCGGGAATATGAGAGCAATACCGAGTTGATTCAGTGACTCGGTCAACACCAGGAATAGAACCCGGTCCAATAGCTACACGAGGATTATTAGAATTATACGAATATATATATAATACGGATAACGTACGGACTTGATAATAATAATAAGAGAATAATAAACATATATAAAATATATACGTTTATATATATACGATTCGATATATAAAACGATATACTAGACTCGGGTTAATAATAATATGCTCTGCCGAACCAGCATCCGGGTAAGTTCGTGTCTAGAGTTTTTAGGTTCGTGTGCCAAGCTGTAATGGCCAGCTTTATTAGTTTACAAGTGCCAAGCTGTAATGGCCAGCTAGATTTAGGATGTCCGTGTCGTGTCAATAATGAACCCCGAGTTTAGGACTATCTAATATATACGAAATTCTATATGTATAAATTGTATATATGATATATATCCTAAGTATTATAATCTAACAAGTCCCACGCGTAACACGTATCGATATATATATGAAATATAATTATAATAAGAAGATTAGGTAGAAGATATACGCAAACATGTGAGTATCGTGAACTCCCCACTTTTACTGTTTTATTAATGTTTTCGGGGGAATACATGTCGTTTTATTAGAAAACCTAGAAATGCTTTACATAATAAAATGATTACTAATAGAAGTTATATAATAGAAAGGGGATAATAGAAACGACAAGGACAGTACTGACCGGTATATCGCCATTTCCTTTCTTGTCCAAGTAGAGGACAAGAACCAGTCTTACCCGAGTAGAGGGTAGGAATAATTATATTTATCACAAGCAGAGTGGTACCATCGATAGGAATGGCAACTAATAGAATATAATCGGAATAATATATTAGAATTGACATATAATCGAATGAATATAATAGAATATATTTTCCCCTCCAGAAAGTATAAACTGTAAAGCATGTTTATTTAAAAGAATGTTATTTAAGAAATACAAATACAGAACTGGCCATTCTATTTATAAAATACACGACCTCACCAACTTTATGTTGACAGAAACTATTTTTGGCATGTGTTCAGGTAACCCAACAGATATGATGACGTGGACCCTGGAAGAGTCAAGACTGTCATTATCCTGAATTCCGCTGCGTAGCTCCGATAACCCGACCCGACGACCCGGCTCCGACAGCCAGGGTCGTTACACGAGTGATCAAGCAAAGTTATCATATGAAGACAAGGAAAGAGCATTGTTGTTTAAGCATTTTGAAGAATTTTCGATCAAAGAAGATCAAGACAATGCCGAAATGTATATGGAAAAGAGCCGAATCATGTACCCAACAGAAGAGTCGAAATTATTATGGATCTAGTTCACATTGGTACAATGTTACAAAGGCACAAGATCGAGGAAGTTTGAATTAGAATTCGAAAAATTGATTGAGTGGTTTATGAAAGATTTCTTGAAAATTCGAATTCATGCTCCAATTCCACCAAGGGATATGAATGGTTATCCTATTAGTCTATTAAATTTATACATGAAGGTTCAAAAGTTTGGTGGATACAACAAGGTTACAACCAAAGACAATTGGAGTACAATAGGGTTGTCTATGGGATATGAACAAGGGCAACCAAGCAATGTTGAAAAGGAGGAGATCGCTAGCATGTTCAGGAGGGTTTATGTGAGATACTAGAGATGATGGAGTGGTACCATATAAAATACAAGGGAAGAGAGTTGGTGGTAGAAGTAGGAGATGAAGAGGATGCCGAAGGCACAATCAAAGGAAGACAATTCTAAAGGAAGAATATTTGCCACCAAAGAAGTGATCAAGATCCTCAATTGAAGAATGAAAGATGATATCAAGAATTAATGTTTATGTTGATTAAGGGGGTGAATGTTAGACACTAATCAAACATAAACATATTAGTTAACATATGTTAATAATAGTGTGTACATATGTTAAGTATTATAGATAAAATTATATCCTAAGTTTAGATATAATAATGGATTGGTTTTAGTCACACCGGTTCATGTGGAAGTTATATTAGTTTGAAGGGACATGTCGGTTATCAAACATACCGATTCATATGTATATATAGGTCCCATACTTGTACATTTTAATATATAGAAAAGTGTGTGTTATCTAATAACCAACTTTCAAATTTCCCTCCTCTTTTTCCCTCTAAACAAATTCGTTTATTATTGTTGTTGTTGTTCAATAAGTGTCGATCATGTAACACCCTAAAACCATAATACAGAAAAATACGCAGCGGAAAATACCAACCGAAAAATTCATTTCTTTAATAACAACCTTGAATGTTTAGAAACCAAATCTACTAAGTATTTTAGGTGTTACATCTTCTATTGTTTCTTATTGCATTCAACAAAACTCATCTTTATTTGGTTAATGACCGTGACCGCGTACAATCCGCATCCTCGCTCGATCGCCTTCCTTCCCTTGCCTTGAGAGGTAACAAAACAACCTACAATCACCACATAACCATATCATTAGTTCGGTAAGTGACTTTAGTTAATGTTTTACAACATAGTGACAACATCCCATGTTGGATCAGTGGCCTCTTTCAAGAACACTTATGTGTTACAGATTTATGTAAGAGTTAATGAGCAGCGGAATAATAAGTGTTCAAAGATTAAAAGATCACTTTTAAGAGGAGTTATTACTCCCCCTTGACTGAGTAGTAAATGAGAAACAATAAATACAGTTCTAGTATAAAGTAGTAAAGCAATTTATGTTTCTCAGATGTGAAATGGATTACAAGTTCAAAGCCCGAAGGATTTCAATTGATTTCAAAGGAAATTACAAAATATCACATATCTAAAATAGATGAACAAACTCATCTATTTATAGACCAACATACTAAACTATTGTCTGAAGTAATCTAAGATATTTAACAAAGATATTATGCTAAGATAAGCTTACAACAGTCTGTACATCGAAACTTGAAATCAAGACTTTAACAAAACAATATAATAATAAAACTACTGAAGTATAGGTCGGTTAGAAGCTTCTGATGACAAAGTGCTGATGAGTGACAAACTGCTGATGAGTAGTTTGTCTTCAGTAGTTCTTCAGTGTAGTGTCTGGTTAGACTTCAGAACTTCTGATGAGTTACTCTTCAGTACCTTGTGAATTTGTTCTTCATTACTTCTTGTTTCTTCTTCAGCAGTTCTTTCCATACTTAGGCAGAATATGATTTGGACTAAGGTTATCAAAAGGTGGTTTCTTCAATCCTCTTTGTCCCAACAATCTCCCCCTGGATTGATGAAGCCAAAACCTTATCCAATCTTTATTGTTGATTCTTTCTCTCTTCTAGTATCCTCCAGATTTCTGCTGTCATCCGGGTAGTAAGAGTACATCTTTGTTGCTCAGTGAGAGATCCCAATTCAGGTGTAAGATGTTGAATTGTGAGAAGGTCTTTGGAAGATAGAACACTCAACTCCTTTGAGTTTTCGTAGACCTTACTTGAACGATCTCTCCTGGTCACTAGTACTGAGTTGGAATCAGTAAATGACCATTTGATAATGTTTACCTTTGACCTGTCAAAGTCAGAGGCATAGGAAACCAAGCCTGTTTCCTGGGGTAAACCTGAGGATGATTGAGGAATGTCTTCGACTTCAGTGACTCTCAGGTGAGATTCTTGACTACCTTGAAGGTCAACACCACTTTGAATAGGCATGTTGGGCAAGTGATGTTCTGTTACAACTCTTGTATGTGACTTCTCTTGAATGGATTGTTGTAGCTGATAAGCATAGGTAGCTTTGTCTCTGAATTGTGTAAGCAGGGGTTTTTCTTCTACATCAAAGTCTCCATGCACTAACTGATTTCCTTCCAAGAGTACCATCTTGAAATCAGTCTTCACAATGGGTTCTCCCTCTGCTTTTCTTTTTGGGGCAGGCTTTCTCAATGCACCAGAAGATCTCCTTATGAGTGAAGTTGGTTGGACTTCAGGAGTTTCAAACCTTTCTGGCTCTGCAGCTTTGCTGGCCTTGTACTTCTTGTAAGTCTCATATAAAGTTTGTTCTTTCCACTTTGAGACTGAGGCCTTTGAACCATAGCCATTTGCCACCAGTTCATCTACAATCTCTGCTCTTTTGGCTTTCCTCTCTTTCTCTGTTGCTAACCTATCAGATAGCATTTGAGCTCTTCTTGTTAGTTCATCAGTAGAGAGTCTTTTGAGAGCAACTTGTTTTGATTTGGAGTTCTTGGTTATGAATGTGATCAGCTGTGCCCTTTTGTCTTCTTCTGCAACAGCTTCAAGTGCTCTTTCTTCAGCCTCAAGCTCATCAAGCTTTTCTTGATACTTGATCAGTTTTTCTTGAAAGTTCAGATCATCTCTAGTTTCCAGGCTGTTCCATACTTTGTCTTCCTTAGCCTTCTTTGCAGCCTCTTTCAAACTCTTCTCCAACAGTTCTTTTGACATGGCAATGGGAGTAGGGTTTAAAACAGTTATGGAAGTTGTAGTTGGCATAGGAATGGAAGCAGGTTCTCTTTCAGGTGCCTTAGAAACTTCTGATGTTGATTTAGAAGGGAAAACTGCTGATGGTTTGTCTGTCTTCACAACTACTGAAGGATTGTCTTCAGCAGTTTGATAAGTCTGATCAGCAGTTTCTTCTTGTGCCTTAGATGATGAGAACTCCTGAAAAATTTCTTTTCCTGGTCTTTGAATTGGCTTTTCAGCTTCAGGATTTTCTCTAATAAGAACTTCAGGTTCTGGTTCCTTAGTCTTCTCCCCCTTTTTGGCTTCATCCACTTCTGGAAGCCTTAGAGAGTGAGAAGTTGCAGCAGACAACCTTGCTAACTGATCTTGTGTTTGATCCATCTTCTTGTTCAGTTCAGCAAGTCTGGAATTTATCAACCCAAATTGGTTGTTGGCTTTCAACTCCCAAGCAGTTGTAAAGTTTTTGAGTTGATCAGTTAAGATTTGTTTCATTGTCTGGAACAGGGGACCATCTGGGCTGCATAGCTGGTTCAAGTCTATGCTTGAAAGCCCAGAGAATTGGGTAGGTTGTTTTTGTGAAGGGGGTGTTTTGGGGTGATCTTCAGATTTCTCTGAAGATGCCACTTTTGGGGATTTTTGGGCTAAGTGGTCTTTAACCTGATCTTTGGTGACCAGCTTCTTGAGCTTGGAGACCTTAGATGCAGGATCTTCAACTTCAACCGTCAATTCAGTTTGTGGAATGTTTGATTCATCATCCAAACTAATGGAATCATCTGAATCCCTGATAGTGTCCTCAGAGAGGGCAGGATCAGTTAAATCATGAGCTAGCACCAAACTAGTCTTCTCATGAACCTCTTTGTCTTGGAACTGAGGTTTTCCTATTTCTGGCACTAGGCCTTCATCAGTAGTTGCCAAATTTGAGGTCTTAATTATGTTACTACTATCCTCAGGTTCACCACTGGGTGATAAGTGAGTAGTGATGAACCGGTCGTCACGGGTCATGCAAAACCTAAATAACCTAGGTAGCTAGGGTAAGTAGGGTATCGAATCCAAGGAGCATGTGGTTAGCGTCACACTAGTTGTTTGTCACGGTCACTTATGAAGATATAGTTTTGTTATGAAGCTTGCTAGTTTATATTTTTCTTAATTTTATAGGAATGGTTGAATGAAAACAATAATATTTAAACTAAGAACAGTAATGAAGATAACAATCACTCCCGGGTTCGGACATGTAAGTAACTAGGATTTCTAAGATTAGTATGATAGGTTTTCATTGCAAGAAACGCTAGGACAGAGAATCAAGACTTAGGCATCAACAAATGGCAACAAGGCCCTAAGTATGCTTCTTTATCTAGTTCACCAAATCCTATATGTCAAGTTAAGGCATAAATGATAGAATTCATCTCTATGGTTTACGCATACAGGAACATACACAAGATCCAACCCAACATCAAAACTTAATTGAAGGAATTCATTCCTATGGCTCAAGCACAACATAAACATCCACAAAGTTCAATCCAATATCACGACAATTAATCACGACAATTATTTCTTACAATAAACGTCACGAACACAATCATAATAAAAACATACAAATCCAGAAACTTACAAACCTTCACCCGGAAGTGAAGGGAAACTTAACCAATCATGGATTTGGATGGATAAGCTTCAATCCGTTCACGAACATGTCACTTGTTGGTGTGAACCACGCCCCTCTCTCCAAATATTACTATTAGTCCCCTAGAAGCCTAAAAGCTATTGCTAGTGCCTTCGAACTTCCCTTTGTGCCCTCAAAGGGTGCCGTCCCAAAAAAAAAAATCATCCTCTAGGTTTTCTTTTTTTTTTTTTTTCTTTTCTCCGGCCTTTTCATTTTGGGCCACCAGACCCAAGTCTTTTTGTTACACATTTTATTATTATTATTATTATTATTATTATTATTATTATTATTATTATTATTATTATTATTATTG
The DNA here is from genome assembly GCA_032199755.1 of Ambrosia artemisiifolia. Classification (NCBI taxonomy): domain Eukaryota; kingdom Viridiplantae; phylum Streptophyta; class Magnoliopsida; order Asterales; family Asteraceae; genus Ambrosia; species Ambrosia artemisiifolia. Next base: position 63,661,088 of record CM063519.1, read on the forward strand.
TTTTGTTACAACTCGATGTTCCTAACTCGGGTGTTATTGGCTCGACCAAATTTCCTCGTTTGCGCTTCAACATCTATGAACACCAGCTCTCAAGTGTTCGTGTCTCGATTAAAATTCTTTCGTTTTGAGCTCCTTTCCACGAACACCTATAAAATATAAAATAAATAAATAATAAAAACAACCAAAAAGTCATAAGATATATACAATACTAGAATAATAGAGTACATGCCTAAAACTAATAAATATACTATCTAATCGACTCAAAAAAAAATACAAAACTGACAAATAAATGTGATACATTTAGCAACACATCACACCCCCACACGTACCTTTTGCTTGTCCTCAAGCAAATCTGCTCAGAACATTACCACGAACAAGTAACAAATACCTCAAACGCCCCCGCCACACACTAGTTAGGGTCCAAAGTCATGCCCCATTCGTAGATTAACATTAGATGTGTTAATTCAACAGGCAACCATGATGCACAATTTTGAAAACAGAACTCACCCAACTAAGTCTAACATGCTGTCAGTTTTTATTTTCATGCAACACACCCCTCACAGTTGTTCACTCCCCTCGGTTTAATATATGGACTAGCATGTAATGTGCTAGTATAAATCACTCAAAGCAAAACCGAATGTGAAACTCTGTACTCATAAGCTTGTAAGACAATCAAACCTTCACTGTAACACATAGACTTTGCACATATCAAAAGGACTTACAGGTTTTGGGCTTAGGCTAAAGGTAGTGAAAGTGTGGGTAAAAATGGCTAAAATAAAAATTTGGTGAAACCGAACTCGCTATTGATCCTTATTGAACAACTAATACAATACATATTTTCTTTTTCTTTTCCTTTTTTTTCATATATATATTTTTCTCTTTTCTTTTCTTTTCTTTTTCTTTCATTTTTTTTCATGAAGTAAATACACAAACATACAAAACAAAAGTATTCACACTTTGGATCTAATAGAAGTTTGATAAAATTATTGGATGGTTGGTTGAAATATATGGTTTTGACAAACGAAGGGCTTAGGCTCAAAGTTGGCGACTAATGGTTATATTTTGGGTAAACATGGTTAACACAAGAATGGTGTAAAAGAAAAGGGTATCCTAAATTGCCTTTAACATTTAGTGTATATTCACTTAGCATGTATCAAATCATACAAGTTTTGTAACAAAGCAACAGTGGCCTACACTCAACAAATGAAATATATACATATATGTACTCAAATGTAAGTGGGCTCAAATCTCACCAAAAGTGGAAATAAGGTTACCGACGTGTGCATATAATTGTTTTCACTAGCTTGCTAAACTTAAACATGTAATTCTAATATTTTTTTAAAAAAAAAACTTGTTGAAAACGATTCATATTACCTATCACAAATTAAACTATGATTAAGAATCTTTAGTAAAAATAACCTAAAATCGACCGTGACAAAATTTTAAATGTTTGTATTTCATGTTAAGAATTTTTCAAGGACTATTTTTTTTTTTATAAAAATTTTGAAACACACCAAAATTTCCCTACCCCCACACTTTGATCGTTACATTGTCCTCAATGTAGAAATGGGAAACACTAAAAACGTTTACGGGAATGTGACAAAGTCAAACCAAAGAATTCACCCTAATCAACATAACTAATATAGATCCTTTAAACCTCCCGGTAGCCCGGTTATGAGGACGAGTGAGGTCTCGTGAGGGTTATATAGGAAACACACCCACAACGTTTATTTACCTACCACACAAAATAAAATAAAAACAAAAAAATAAATAAAAAAAACACAAAAAGAAAAGAAAAACAAACATAAGGACAAGAACGACTCCCCTTTGATATGATGATGTCTCGAAGCCGCGTTGTCCAAAATTCCACTTTGGTTGTATAGCATTTCATTCGCAAGCCCAAAAGTGGTAGCCATCTTCACCCGAATGGAGATTGAGTACGGGTGAAGTGATCTAAATGAAACATCACACCAAACACACAATACACAAAATAATATATACATACTCGGGGTGCCTCCCGAGAGCGCTAAAGTTATGGGTCTTCAGCCGGACCATACCTGCTTTCACGTTCAAGGTGGTCTCAATGCGCATTTGCCTACCGAGTTCCCAATGAATGCTCGGTAGTTTACATGCCAATTAAGCAATTGTTTAAATATTGGCATGCGAATTGGGTGATTCTTGTTGTGGGGCCATTTTATAATAAATTGCCCAATGTCCTCCCGACTCACCTTCCTCTTCTTCATCCTTGAACCTTCAACCTCCACTTTGTTGGTTGCAATAATCAACATGGGATGAGATTCGTGAGGAACTTTCACTTCAGGCACTAGATCTTCATGAGATGCGAAGTCTTCAGTTGGGCTTAACCATTCAGAAAGACTAGCAGTATCTTCATCTATATCAGCATAAATCACAATACTACTAACCAACTCATCACGCTCATGTTTCAATTGGGAAATTTCCCTAGTTAGATGACAAACTTGTCTAACCAAGGCTTCGTGTGCTTGATTTCTTAGCTCATCAGCTTTTCTTCCTTCTATCACAAGAGCCATAATTGCATCTAGCTTAGAACTATATTGCTCACGCTTATATTGGGCAATTTCCTCGGCTATGTGATGAACTTGCTTAATCAACGCCTTATGTTTTTTATCTCTCAACTCGTGATCCTTTCTCCTTTGAATAATGAGAGCCATTATTGCGTCGAGCTTAGAGTTCACCGACTCTTGAGATTCTTCCCAATTTGAGTTGTTATTGTAGGTGAGTTTTGGTGGTGGAGACATTTGACATTCTTCGGTCCAGTGGTCAAAACGTCCACAATAATAACATTCATCCTCAACCCAATTCATGGTGAAGTCAAGTGCTTGTAAATCTGTATCTATACAAACAACTCAACTACCCAAAGTGAAATCAAAATAAAAACAAACACATAGAAATACAAACTTTTTTTTTTTTTTGAAATTTAAAACAACTAAATATACACACAAACAAACACGCAATGAAATACTAAGCGCACTAGCTCCCCGGCAACGGCGCCATTTGATGACCTCGGTCGTCACGGGTCATGCAAAACCTAAATAACCTAGGTAGCTAGGGTAAGTAGGGTATCGAATCCAAGGAGCATGTGGTTAGCGTCACACTAGCGGTTTGTTTGTCTAAGCTATTTACAAAACAAGTAAGCAAAACAATTATGAAGTTGGCTTATTATGAGGCTTGCTATTTTTATCTTTTTGTTGGTTTTGAAGAAGTTGGAATTACTTAGTAATGAAAGCAACAATAAAATTTAACTAACATTCACTCCCGGGTTAGAATATGCAAGCAACTAGGATTCAAGGGTTATTATGATAGATTTGCAATTTCACTTGCATGAATCGCTAGGACAGAGAATCAAGACTTAGGCATCAACAAATAGCTACTAGGCCCTAAGTATGCTTCATTATCTAGTTCACCAAATCCTATATGTTGAGTTAAGGCATAAATGATAGAATTCATCTTATGAGCTTAAAAACACAATGGTCTCTAAACATGCAATAAGTCCAACCCAATACCAAGACAATTAAGCACAACAATTAATTCATACAAATGATGTCACGATCACAAGTAGATTTGCAAGATACAAAAACCTTTAGTCATATAATGAGTCTAACCCAATATCCCAACTTAAGTGATAGGGTTTATCTCACAAGTCTAAAGATAATGTTGAATCAAAACTTAATTGACAAGATTCATCTCTATGGTTTAAGCATACAAGAACATACACAAGGTCCAACCCAACATCAAAAGCTAATTAATGGAATTCATCCCCATGGCTCAAGCACAACATAAACATACACAAAGTTCAACCCAATATCAATGATTCATTAAGAACAACACTTGTTTCTTGCAAAATACAATCATAATAACAACATAATGAATCCTAAAACTTACAATCCTTCACCCGGAAGTGAAGTGGAACTTAACCAATCATGGTTTTGGAAGCTTGGATGATGATGAAGAAGGTAGGAGAATAAGCCATGAGAAGTATGGAATGGAGGTTGGGTGTTCTTAGTGATTGAAGATGAATGCTGGTGAAAGTGGTGATGAAGTGGATGAAAGATCTTAATGATTGATGATGATATGGAATGGATTGGGATGGATTGAGATGATGAAAAACCCCCAAAAATGTGTATTTTGGTCGCCCAAATCGCCCTAAGGCGGCTCTCCCCGAGTTAGGGTTTCTTTTCTTTTGTTTTATAGAAGAAATTGGTGAAAATCTGCAGCAGCCGTCGCTGACGGCCCTCTGGCCGTCTCTGACGGCAGTAGCCGTCGATGACGGCCCCCTGGCCGTCGCTGACGGCCAGACAAATCCTGACGCCCCAATTCGCGGCAGACGGCCGCCCAGACGGCTGAAAACTTGTTTTCTTCATAACTTTTTCATTTCAACTCCGTTTTCCTCCATTTTCGCGGCCACGTTTTCGTATTTCAACCCTTTTTCATTTAATGCAAAAATATCTCCATTTCAAATCCATTAATTTTTCCAAAACACATCCACTCTTCATTCTTTGCACTCGGTTGCTCGTTTCTTCGCCAATTTAGCACTTATAACTTGTCATCCATCAATCCTCGGCTAAGTACCTAGTTCCGGACAAAGCTACACACAACAAACATTAAAAATACAAAAATAAACTATACAAATGTGTTCTTTTCGGACTCACATCAAGTAGTAGCAGCCTCAAAAGTACCAAGAGTTTCTAAGTTTGGGCTTATAAACTCTGGTCCATCCTCATCTCCCTGGTTTGGGCTAATAAGGTCCACATCCATGTCAAGTGGTGAAGGCATCTCCCCAATTTGATGTGTTGCTGGGGGAGTGACATGTGTTGGATGGGATCCTTTTAGTCCTGAGAGAAGTTGGGCAATTTCTATGGTTGTGTGGGAAGGTTCAGGTTCAGTAGTTGTAATGGGTAGGTGTTCAGTAGTTTGTATGGGTTCAGGTTCAGTAGTTTCAAAGGTTGGGTCAGTTGTTACAGCCTTCTTAAATCTTTTTCTTTTGAAAATGACTGTAACAGGTTTTCTTTTAGGAGGTGGAGAAGGTGTGTGCTGAGAGGATGTTTCAGCCACATCCTTATCAAGTGCAGATTGCACATCAGCAGTTTCAGGGATCTCCACTTCCTGAACTGTCTTTTTCAAGGGTTTGGTTGGTTTTTGTTTTTGCTGTTTTGGCTTTTTGGACTTCTTTTTGTGTTTGGAAGATGTGGGTTCCTTAGGGATTGGTTGTTCTTCCCCTTGGTCATCTTCTAGCACAAGTGCTGGTTTATTATGCCTAGAGAATACTTGTGAAGTCAGTGGGTTTAAAGTTGTTGACTCACCCACAAGTACTCCCTCTCCAAGTTCTTTGATTATGCATTGCATAACAAATCTTGGGTACAGTAAAAACTTCTTTTTGTCATTTTCATGGTGTAGAACCAACTCATTGAAAAACAGTTTAGATGCCTTAAAAGGAGTTTCATTTATTATAGAATGAAAGATTGGTTGAAAAGTAGAAGGCATCTGATCAATAGACCCAGTTTTTGGACTTAAGCACATAATTATATAATGAAATAACAGTTTATATTTTGGGTCAAAATATTTCTTATAAACTGTGGCTTGTGCCAAAGTACCTTGATAGCCACATTCTGTCATGGTCAGATGGATGTCAGAATTTGAGATGTGCTCAGGAGCATCAGAATCCTTCAAACCAAGCCTTATGCTTAATGTTTCTGGTGATATGGCCATCAGTTTCCCTTTTATTGAAGATTTGAGGGAGATCACTTCATTATTTACTGTCACCGTCTCTGTGTTAGCCCAGAACTCATTGAGAGTTTCTTCATGAATGGGTGGATCAATGGTGAAAGCTTCATAATATTGGGATTTCATGATGAGATCAATGATTTCATCATATTGGGACCAGGCTTCATCTTTCTCAAAGTAGCCTCGTTGATTATGTCCCTGTTTTAGAACGAGAGCCATGGTTGTTTGATCGAACAGTATTTTTAGGTTAGAGAGGGGGTTTTGGTTTTGATTTGAGAGAGAGAGGGAGAATTTTGCTTTTTGAATGGATAAGTGTTTGAAAAAGGTATTTATCAGAAGTTTTTAACCGACTAGGTCAAACTTCTGATGAGTGAAAAGTCTGTTTTACCCTTTTTAATGAAACTGCTGATGAAGAAGGTTTCTTCATCAGTGGTTTTGGTCTTCTCTTCAGCAGTTTCAACTGCTGATGAGAATGACTTTTAAAACACTTAAATAACTTCTGATTATTATCAGTAGTTATTTCCATTTTGAAAATTTCCCATTTTGATGTTCATCAGTAGTTTTTCTCAAAAAAATTTCATCAGTAGTTTCTCTTTCTCAAAATTGTTCTTCAGAGGTTTGTGACAGATAAGTATGTAAGTGAAAATAAAATATGTGCAGAACTAAAAAGTGAAACACTTACAGACTTTCTTCTAAGTTTAACATTCCAAGCATGGATACTAACCTCTGAAAAGTTGTTGAATCAAGGGGTTTGGTGAAAATGTCAGCTATTTGATTAGCAGTTGTGACATGCTTCACCTCAATCTTGCCTTTTTCATAGCAATCTCTTATGAAATGATACCTGATTTCAATATGTTTAGTTTTTGAAAACTGAACAGGATTTTGAATGATGCTAATGGCAGATTTGCTGTCTACTAAAAGTGGAGTCTTGGTCTCTTTGATTCCATAATCAAGCAGTTTATATTGGAGCCATTGTATCTGTGAAGTACAGCTTGCAGCAGCAATGTATTCAGCTTCAGCTGTTGAAGTTGCCACAGATGTTTGTTTCTTTGATTGCCAGGACACCAGACAGTTTCCTAAAAATTGACAACCACCAGATGTTGATTTTCTTGACATTTTGCACCCTGCATAGTCACTATCTGAAAAAGCTGTTAACTTGGTATTGCTTGAAGCAGGATACCAAATTCCTAAAGTAGGAGTTCCTTTCAGATATCTGAAGATTCTTTTGACTGCAATTAGGTGTGATTCTCTTGGTGCAGATTGGTATCTAGCACAGACACAAGTTGAGAACATAATATCTGGTCTAGAAGCAGTTAAATATAAAAGAGAACCTATCATACATCTATACATGGTTTGATCAATATGTTTCCCTTGATCATCTGGTTCAACTTGTGTGATTGGTGTCATGGGAGTGGAACATGTTTTACAGTCTTGTAAAGAGAATTTGTTCAATAATTCTTTAACATATTTTGATTGATGTATAAATGTTCCATTTGATTGTTGCTTGATTTGCAGTCCTAAAAAGTACTGCAATTCTCCCATTGTACTCATTTCAAATTTTGATTGCATGAGTTTCTTAAAATCTTCACACAGTTTTGAGTTTGTTGAACCAAATATGATATCATCAACATAAATTTGAACAAGTAAGACATGATTTCCAACATGTTTTATGAAAAGAGTTTTATCAATGGATCCCCTTGAGAAGTGATTCTTAAATAAAAAGTTTGAAAGTGTTTCATACCAGGCTCTTGGAGCCTGTTTTAGCCCATAAAGAGCTTTGTCAAGTCTGTAAACCCAGTCAGGATGAGAAGGATCCTCAAACCCTGGAGGTTGACAGACATACACTTCTTCTTTTATTTTTCCATACAAAAATGCATTCTTGACATCCATTTGATAAACTTTAATGTTGTTGGAAATTGCATAAGCTAAAAATAACCTGATAGCTTCAAGTCTTGCAACTGGTGCAAAGGTTTCATCATAATCAATTCCTTCCTCTTGAGAATAACCTTGTACCACCAATCTTGCTTTGTTCTTGATGATCATACCTGTAACACCCCGCCCCTCTCACCACCAATATTGTCCGCTTTGCCCATCTAGAGCTCACGGATTTGTTTTTGGGTGCCCAAGTGGAGACTTCCCAGGAGGTCACCCATCCTGGAATTTCTCCCACCTGAGCACGCTTAACTGTGGAGTTCTCCTCTCATCCACTAACATTAAGCCCCAAAACGCGTTGGTGATTTAAGAGGCAAGACATTACTTATGAACCAAGGATCTCTCCTGGCCACGGCCGATGTGGGATTTTCCTGGGGTGTCACATTCACCCCCCATTAGAGTCTCATCGTCCCTGATAAGGTATGCACCCACCATCCCGAACGGTACATGAGTGGCTCTGATACCATCTGTAACATCCGACCCCTCTCACCACCAACATTGTCCGCTTTGCCCCGATGAAACATACGCTGAGTTTAGTGTGATTTAACACACTAATAGTCATGTAACACACTTGGCAACGGTTGGAATTTAAGTTCCTAGGCGTTCGTGCTATATACTTTGTCTTAGAAACTTCGGCCCCTACTTCAAAACAAACTCAGGTTAAAGCCTAGATATCTACCCAGACACCTAATTCGCTAAAACCTGGCTCTGATACCATCTGTAACATCCGACCCCTCTCACCACCAATATTGTCCGCTTTGCCCCGATGGGTTGCCCATCCAGAGCTCACGGATTTGTTTTTGGTTGCCCCGGTGGAAACTTCCCAGGAGGTCACCCATCCTGAAATTGCTCCCACCTGAGCACGCTTAACGGTGGAGTTCTCCTCTCATCCACTAACATTAAGCCCCAAAACGCGTTGGTGATTTAAGAGGCACTGAATTACATATGAACCAAGGATCTCTCCTGGCCACGGCCGATGTGGGATTTTCCTGGGGTGTCACTATACCAGCCTCATCTGATTTGTTTCTGAAGACCCATCTTGTTCCAATTGGTTACTTGTCTTGAGGTAAGGGACAGATTTCCCAAACCTGTTGTTTCTTGAATTGAAGCAACTCTTCTTGCATTGCTTGCACCCAATTGTTGTCTTTGAGGGCTTCTTGATATTTCTTTGGTTCCAACTGAGAAATGAATGCTGAGAAGAAGCAAAAGTTGGAAAGCTGGTTTCTTGTGAGTACCCCTGAGGCAATATCACCCATGATTTGATCCAATGGATGATCCTTGTGTTCAATCAGTTGTTGTAAACCTGTACTAGAGGATGGCTCTACTGGTTCTTCAAATAAACCACTGAGATTGATAATATCTGGTTCAGCTGTTGTTTGAACTTTAGGAGTTTTCGGTTCAGCTGAATCAGTACTTTCAAAATGTTCATCAGTAGTTCCTGAAGTTGAAGCTATTGAAACTTCTGAAGGTTTAATAGTTGATCTTCTGACTGTGTTTGGAGTCCATGGTGCAGGACTATCGTCTTCAAATCCTTGAAAACCATTTTGAGGAGGTTTGGATGATTCAACAGTCTTTTCAGGTCCGAAATGAAAGTTATCAAGATCAAATAATTCAGCAGGATTTGCTGGAATAAGAGTGTGTTTTGATTCATTGAACTTGACATTCAGTGTTTCTTCCACTATCTTGGTTCTTGAATTAAAAACTTTATAAGCTTTTCTCAGAGGAGAATAACCAAGAAAATAACCTGTATCAACTTTTGCAGCAAATTTTGAGATAGAGTCTTTGATGTTGAGGATAAAACATTGACACCCAAAAGCCCTGAAGAAGGAGATAAGGGGCTTTATGCCATGAAGAATTTCATAGGCAGTCTTGGTGTGTCTCTTGTTGATAAGAACTCTATTTTGAACATAGCAAGCTGTGTTGACTGCTTCAGCCCAAAAATACAAAGGTAGGCCTGAATCAGCTAACATTGTTCTAGCTGCTTCTATTAAGGTTCTGTTCTTCCTTTCTACCACACCATTTTGTTCAGGAGTTCTGGGAATGCTGAATTGTCTAATAATCCCTTTAGACAGACAGAATTCATCCAGAGTTTTGTTCCTGAACTCTGTCCCATTGTCACTCCTGATGACTTTGACAGATAGAGAATATTGCTTCTCAACTTGTAGAATGAAGAACTTGATGATTTCAGCTGCCTCATCCTTGGAATATAAGAAGAAGACCCATGTAAATCTTGAGTAGTCATCAATGATGACCAAGCAGTACTTCTTCTTACCAAGGCTCATAATCTTGACTGGTCCAAATAAGTCCATATGGAGTAGTTGAAGACATGCAGTTGTTTTAGATTCTTCAATAGACTTATAAGAGGACTTATGCTGTTTACCTTTAAGACAGGAAACACAGTGTTCTTTGCACTGATATTCCTTCAAAGGTAGACCCCTGACCAAGCCCATTTTAGTGACTTTATTGATGGTTTTAAAGTTCACATGGCCAAGTCTCCTGTGCCAGAGATCATTTTCTGAAGTTGATGCCTTTGAGAAGAAACAGGCAGTTTTGTTCAATACTTTGTCTTTTTCAATGTCCACTGCATAGACATTGCCACACCTTTTGGCAATCAGCAAAGTATGATCTTCAATAATCTTCTCTATCAACTTCTGGCCTTCTGGTGATATGATCTTGCATGCTGTCTTGGTGAAAAAGGAAGAATATCCTTTGTCACACATTTGTGAGACACTCAGCAAGTTGTACTCAAGGTTTTCAACCAGATTGACCTTGTCAAACTGCATTTTGCCTGAGGATACATTGCCATATCCTAGCACATATCCCTTGGCATTGTTCCCAAAGGACACAGATCCTTCTCTTTGACTGATAAAATTGTTTATCAGGTATCTGCATCCAGTCATGTGCATTGAGCCTCCACTATCAACATACCATATGCTATTCAAACCTCTGGAGACCCTCTGCACAAGATAGCAAATTAGTTAGTTTTGGCAACCCAAGCCAGTTTGGCTTTGGGTTTGCTCTTGAGAACAGGTGCAGCTTGTTGTTGACCAATTTTAGAAATCCATGTCTTTTTGGCAATGGGTTTGTCATTAAGAACAATGGTGGGTTCCTTTTGGTGTCCACCATCAACTTTGGTCATCAGAAGTTTAACCAGGTTTATCAAATCTTTAACTTCAGTAGTTTGTGAAACTACTGATGAGTTAGGTGTAACTTCTGAAGATGAACTTTGAGAAGATGACTTTTGTTGAGATAAAAGCCTCTTCTTAGAAAGGTTTTTGTTTGATTGTTGTTTGTTGGGAAAGAAAGTATTTTCAAAATTTTGTTTTATCTGTTTTCCCACAATCCGTTGTTGTCTTTGTTTGTTTAACTGATTTACCTTTCTATATCTGCAAAGTTCAGTTATGTGGTTAAACAGACCACATATTTCACATGCTTTTGCCTTCTCTTTCTTTTTAGATAAATCAAGAGAACTGGAAGGCAATTTACTGACAATATCAGCATTTTGAAATAGGTCATCAGCAGTTTTCAGGATCTCAACTCCTGATGTAGTTGAAACTGCTGATGGCTTACTGTCAGTAGTTCTAACTTCTGCAGTACTTTCCTTTTTGAGAAAGTTCTGATGGTAGGATGTGCATTCCTCCATATCAGAAGTTTGAATCAATTTCATCCCATCATTATCAGTTTTGTGGTGAAATCTGTTGGTGATTCAGTGTGGGTATATCCAATGCCAAACTTAACATTTGCTGCAGTTTGTTTGTTAAGCAGCATTTGGTACCCTTTACAAGACTCAACCCATTTTTCACAATCAACCTTGGTGTCAGCAAGCTCTTGTCTGACTTTTCCTAGGTTGTCTATCATTGTTTTAATCTGTGCTTGGGTTTCTATGGATTTATCAGTTAATTTAGAAATTTCTTTATTTTTCAAAGCAATTTTTCTTTCTAAATCACACTTTATCTGTGTATATTTTCTCTCCATATCATTGGACTTGCCTTGTAAAAGCACATTTGTTTCTCTTATTAAAGCAAAAGATTCTTTGCAAGATTTGGAGCAAAGCTTTAAAAGAGATTGCTGTGATACCTGAGTGAGTGCAGAATTTGAAGAATATCCTTCAAAAGCCATTAAGGCAAAGTTCTTTCTGCCATTATCAGGTTCTCCCCAGTTGACATCATAGACCTTATTGTCTGCATCCTGACTGCATTCTGATGTGTCATAAGGAAGACTGCTCCAGTCAACATACCCTGATGTAAATAAGCTTTGTTGCTGAGGGGGTTGTTGAGTTTGTGCAGGTTGTTGAGCAGTTGGAAAAGGAGGCATCAGCTGCTGTTGTTGCTGAGCAGGCATCTGGACATATTGTACTTGTGGCACATATTGAACTTGTGGAGCTTGTGCCTGTACAAAATGAGCACTCCCTTGAGTTCCATTATTCCTATTATAAGAGGGGTTGAATTGATTTCCAGACATGGGTTGGTTGTAGCTAGAGCTTCTACACTATCTAGCAAAGTGTCCCAACTTTTGACACTTGTGACATCTAAGTTTAGATTTGTCAAAACCAACTTTTGTTGAATTGTTAAGTCCTGGAAATTTCCTTCCTGACCTTTTGTAAAATTTGTTAGTTTTTAAGCTTAACAAGGCCAGTTGGTGTAATATCTCCATTTCTTCCAAGTCATCACTGCTAAAATATTTTAAGTCATCCATGATGAAACACATGTTGTCAGCAGTTTGACTCAGTTCTTCATTGTCATAAGCTGGGAAAGATCCATCTGATGAGATCCCAGCTGTTATGTCAATGTGGTCAAAAGAACCAAAATTATTATAACAAGATGGTGAGTCATGTCCTAATAAGGCTGTGCTACCTGGAGTATAGTCATCATCAGTTTTACCAGATTCTTGTAACTTTTTCTTTTGATTGATTTCTCTTTCAAAAGTTAGTAATTTTCCATGTAACCTTGTTAGGTTCAGGGTGTTAAAATCTGAACTTGTTCTGAGGACTATAGAGTAAGTTTCCCATTTTGAAGGTAAAGACCTTAAAAATCTATGTAACATAGACTCATTTGAATAGGTCTGTTTGTTAATTTTTAACTCAGAGATGAGTGAAGAAAATCTTTCAAACTGTTGTGTTAAGTTTTCACCCTCTATATGAGTAAAAGTTTCATATTGTTGAGCCAGGATTTCTCTAATGTTGGCTATCACCTCAGCAGTTCCTGCAAACTGCTCTTTTAGGCAATCCCACAGCTCTTTGGCACTTTCACAATGTAAAAGCCCAGCATATATTTTGTTTGGGAGAGCCATAGCCAGCATAGAGAAAGCTTTTGCATCTAGCTCAAACTTTTGGAAATCTTCCTCAGTGTAGTCTTTTGGATCTTTTGGTCTCTCAGTTTTTCCCTCTGGATCAGTAATAACTGGTCTGTGAGGTCCAAAAACTACAGACCTCCAGCAACCAGTATTTGTTTGGGAAATAGTGTGTGCCAATCTTTTAGACCATATGTTATATTCATTTCTGACTAACATAGGAGGCTTGTTGGCAGATCCAGTATTGTAAGGGTCCATTTTTAAGAAGTTTGGATTTGTCAATGCTTCTTTAAAGTGATGGATGAAAAAGTGAGCCTTTTAATCCTTTATTGAATATCAATAAGAGCCTGTGTCTGAATCTCAATTTGTTAGATTGATATTTGATCAGATTAACCAGATGCTCTGATACCAATTGTTGGATCAGTGGCCTCTTTCAAGAACACTTATGTGTTACAGATTTATGTAAGAGTTAATGAGCAGCGGAATAATAAGTGTTCAAGGATTAAAAGATCACTTTTAAGAGGAGTTATTACTCCCCCTTGACTGAGTAGTAAATGAGAAACAATAAATACAGTTCAAGTATAAAGCAGTAAAGCAATTTATGTTTCTCAGATGTGAAATGGATTATAAGTTCAAAGCCCGAAGGATTTCAATTGATTTCAAAGGAAATTACAAAATATCACATATCTAAAATAGATGAACAAACTCATCTATTTATAGACCAACATACTAAACTGTTGTCTGAAGTAATCTAAGATATTTAACAAAGATATTATGCTAAGATAAGCTTACAACAGTCTGTACATCGAAACTTGAAATCAAGACTTTAACAAAACAATATAATAATAAAACTACTGAAGTATAGGTCGGTTAGAAGCTTCTGATGACAAAGTGCTGATGAGTGACAAACTGCTGATGAGTAGTTTGTCTTCAGTAGTTCTTCAGTGTAGTGTCTGGTTAGACTTCAGAACTTCTGATGAGTTACTCTTCAGTACTTTGTGAATTTGTTCTTCAGTACTTCTTGTTTCTTCTTCAGCAGTTCTTTCCATACTTAGGCAGAATATGATTTGGACTAAGGTTATCAAAAGGTGGTTTCTTCAATCCTCTTTGTCCCAACATCCCAAGGAAGCTAGATAATCTCTTCGACTTGTCTCTCCCAAGCTCGAACTAGTTCAAAGTTACGAGCTAGAGCCCGATCTTTGGATCTAGCCTTGACATTTCATGCATTCATCCCCATCTAACTTGCATCTTCTTTACTGTTCACACAACAATGTGGTTAGTACCCAATAACAATACATACATATACAAGAGTTCCATGATTTCATTTCAATGTCCCACCATCCTATGATCTTAAACATTCTTACTAAGGTCAATCATGGAGCTTAGAATAACCTTAAGAATCCTTACATTCCCACATAATGACACATGATAAACCATGTTAGAAAGAGGAAAAAAACAAAAGTTTCAGGGGTCCACCGTACCTTACTCTGGCCACCGTAAGTTACGGTAGCCCTTGTTTCAGTTTCTACCGTAAGGCAGTAGAGGTCCACCGTCAACTTTCTGATGTCCACCGTACCTTACTCTGGCCACCGTAAGGTAAGGTAGATGTCCACCGTACCTTACTCTGGCCACCGTAAGGTACGGTAGCCTCTGCACATTTGGCTTATTTTCTTCATTTCCTTGCCCGCTTTCCCCCAATCTTTGAACGCCTTTAAACTCATATTCAAGGCCATTCCTAAAGGGCACTTGGGGACTTGTTTAACACCATTTAATCATGCTTTAAAGATGTCCGTTTATGGTGGTTTATAACCCCTTTCGGTTTAACTATAATCCATCCGATTCTTACCCAAATCGACCCGTTAAGGTCTTAGTTATACCAAAACCTTATTTGATCATCCAAAGGTCATAACCATCATTTTGTTAACCCATCTAACTCTTGTTAAACTAAAAATCATCATCCAATTATTTAATTATGACCCAGTTTATAGGTTTATCCTTTGGCAATTCCTTGGAGTTCCCAAAACACCCTCCTCGGCTTATTTTACAAACTAGTCACCCGTGGGTGACACTACTTGGTTTAATTCCATTGTTTTTAACCGCTTAACTTATTTGGAAATCTCTAAGCCCTCATGGACTTAGTTTTCTATCATTTCAATATTACATTACTATTGGTCATTCTTTGGCGCATTAGCGCGCACTGGACATAGTTTTGCAAATAACTACCAATTTAACGCCCACACTTCACAAGGGTGGTTTTCATATGCATATACTACGACTACATCATTCCCATTCTATATGAACATAATTCAATATCATATATGCGAGTTAAGTTTGGGAATCACTTACCTCGAGTCTTCCAAATTCATGCTCGTTTACTTGACTCTTCTTAGTCCATTAACCCTCCATGCTTGAGCCTATCTTGCCAAGGTCCACATCCTTTTATGTCGTCATGTTTACAACATCATTAGTATACACGATCATTCATACTAACAACCATTCCCAACCCAAATATCACATTGACTTTCACTAGTCAATTTCTATCCTTCTTAGAACATATATTCGTAACCACGTTTATTCTCACATCATGTAATACAACGTATTATCATATATGCCTCATAGTCTAACATGTAATGGATCACATAGTATTTCTAATCATATCATCATGTTTGGGAGCCTAACCATGTTATTCTACATTATTGACTTGGCGGGAAGCCATCTTTCAACCATTCAACTTTCTAGTTAGAAATATATATCCATATTAGCATACTAGGTTGTATGAGATTCACCATAACATCATGTTTATACCTCATTAACATACAAGATCATTCGTCTTACCAAATAAATCCAACACCATGTCGTGCATAATTTTATTTAAACATAGTGTACACACTACTAATGCATTCTTCTTACCACATCATACAATCAACTAAGTCCCCACATAAGATACTTCCTAATACAATCCTCATGTTTACCTATTATCAATTGTATCTATTATCACATTACTTTCATATTTGTCAAGTCTTGCATACACAATCATACATCATACTTATCTAGACATTTCATCAAACACATGGTGTGCGTACAACATTCTAAGCTCAATGTACAAGCTCCTAATACACGCATTCCATCAAAACGCATAATCACCTTCAATCATCATCAAATTTCCACATGCATATCATCAATTACACATCATTCCTACCATTGCATGTATTTACAACTAATTTAACAATATCAAGGCTCAAATGAAAACCCAATATTATCATCCTTTGCAAACAAGCAACCTATAGTGAATAGCTCCTCTCTAACTATTAGAGATGATCAATATCACATAAAATCAAGCAATAATATGAATTTAACATGTTTTGCTCAAAACCCACATATGGGGTTCGAATCCTACACGAAATTTTGGGTTAGGGTTCATACCAAAGCTTAATTCTTGAAGATTAGCCCTCTAGAACCAACCATTCATCTCTTACATCAACCTCTTGCATCAATTCTTCATCTTTAGGGGCTTAGGGTTTGGTTTGAGCTCAAGAATGCCCTCAAAGAGGGCTGAATTCGTTTACCCCCAAATGGGGTGTGTTTGGATCATTTATTTGTGCCATATTTACACCACAAGTCCCTCAAGTTTACCCCCAAGCCTTTTGTTATCAAAACTTTAACTAGGCAAGTTTCTTTCTAGTGTTATTTCCCCATTATAAAGATAATAACCTCCAATAGAAATTTTCATAATAGAACATAATCCACACTCGTATCATCCCATTTTACTACCCGAAAAAGGCTCAGTCTACTATTTAATTCATCTTGTCATTTCTTATTCACGCATAATAGCGTGATTAAGCGAAGCGGATTTTTGGGATGTTACAGATCACAAACACATAATGCTTCTAAATTTGATGAATGGGGGTTAAGGTTTCAGGCATTCGCTTTTTGTCAAGATCCAAAACGTGTAAAGCAATTAACTTTAGACTACATAGACCTAGTGAGATAATGGTGCTAGTGATTTGTTTCTAGACCTACGAGTGATTGGACAGGTGATGATTACAAACAACTAGACATATATCAAAAGTGCTATGCAGCTCTTACTATGGCACTTAAGTCTGAGATCTTCCATGGGTTTAAACAACATATTGATGCAAGAAGCTTATGGAATGCTTTGGCTTCAAGGTTTGAAGGTTACAGTGACATAAAGGAGAGTAAAAGGGGTTTATTGAAGCAAAAGTATAATGCTTTTGTGCTATAGTTGGTGAAGAGTTGGAATCTCAATTTAATAGGTATATTTACTTGATAAATGAGATGCAACTAGCTAGGATATCCTTCACAAATTCTGAGAATAAAACTTTCTTGAACTTACTTCCATGTTCATGGAATAAGAACTGCACCACCATTAGACGAATTGTGGACATGAATTTTACGGGGTTGGATGAGCTTGTGTCTACAATACAGTCATATGATATGGATGACAAGCAAAGAGCAACTAAGCAAATGATGAGTAATCTTATAAGTTTGTCAAATGCAGGAGGTACTTCTTCTCCTCTGCCGGTAATCAAGCCTATAACCAGATATAACCTGGTCAAGTTACTAGTTTCTTTGTTGTAGCACCTAGCTCTAGTCAGAATCAAGCCTTTGTCCAGCAATGTTATGCTCAATCCCTACCTATTCAAAGATACACACCTCCAATTCACATTATGCATAACTCCTGAAAATATAATACTACCACGGTTATCATGTATGTGTATGTTGTAGAAAAACATAATACATGATTGTCCAGCAATTCTATGCCTAATCCCCACCTTTTTAAGGATGCACACCTTCTCCAGTTCACATATTACATAACTCTTGAAAATATAATACAACCACGGTTGTCATGTATGTGTATGTGTATGTGTTGTATAAAACCTTACTTACACGATTGTCTTCCACAAGTCGATCTTAGAGATTGTTGAAGTTATACTGGTATATTTCAAGCGTGGGAGACTCACACAACTGACAACACCGCCCATGTAGAAGTACATTTCTCCCCATCCTTGGACGTAAAGGCTTTCTTGAAATGTTTTATAATATTCTTATGAGTGTGGAATCTTCAAAGATACTTGGAAGCATCCAGAAATATTTAATTACACGCATTCACCAGGTCTTGGTCTGTCTGTTACAATGACACGTGGCCGCATACACTTACCAACAAACTTTATCATATGTACCACCCATATGAATTTTTCTTCCAGTTCTTTCAAATCAAACGTTTCCATGAGCGTTAGAGAACTAAAAGTGTGTCAACGTCAAAGCCACAACTTGAACAAATGGAAGTTTGTAGATGTTGGTTCTGCACGTTGTGTCAATCACTAGCACATGTGGTAGTGCACGCCATATTTTATACGATAAGGGATGAACAAAGAAAACCTCCTCAACGACATTTGTGGAGGGATCCTACAGAGTGTAATAAACACATTGTTTAGAAGAAACATGTTTTCCAGTACCTGCTTGTGAGTTTCACTAACTTTCTTTACGGTTTTAACCTTCTGAATCGCATTGTGTATGTCTTCTGAAACACACATGCTCTCGGGGTTTTGTGTCCTTATGGTTTGACGAATGTTACGTGACTCCATGTTTTGCATTTTTAGTTGCTCCACCAATTTGTATTCATTCGGAGAAAGTCTCCTAGTAAACGAGTGGGCCTTCAGATGTTGAGCAGAGGCGTGGTTATGTTTTGCATTCTTCACTTGTAAAGTTGTAACTTCCAAGTGTCACGCGTTCTGTCGTACAACCATATCAATTGAAAAGGGCAACCAATTTTTTGTTGTGGGCCCGTCTTATCATGGCTATAGTCTTATGCTCGCCCCCACGGTCTTATTAAATTATACCTTCATGACTATTCCCCTTTTCTCGGTTGTCGGGTCACAATGATGTAACCATTCTTAATTCTCCTTCTTTCTACCCACTTCACTAACTCTTTTCGAAGCATAAAATCCTAAAACAATGGTATGTTTAAAATTATATTATGGAAAACGACGTCAGTTTCAAATGAAACTATCGGGTTAGGGCATTGCTCATCATGCACGAACTCCTTGTTGCTTTGTTCGACATAAGGGTCCGCTCGCATATACATGGTCTGATTAGTAATTTGCTATACGTACGAGCCATATACGTTCTCCAGATAGTTTTATTGTACCTATGAAGGTTCACCCACATATACATATTCCGGATAGCCTTGTTGTACGTAGGGCTGTTCATGAGCCGAACCGAGCCGAGCCAGGCCAAGCTCGCGCTCGGCTTGGTTATAAACCGAGCCAGCTCGGCTCGGCTCAGATTCGAAACCGAGCTGAAAATCAAAGCTCGAGCTCGGCTTGGTTTTAAACCGAGCCGACTCGGCTCGGCTTAGTTTCGCTCGAATTTAAAAAGAAAAATGGCTTTCAAAATTCAATAGTTTAAACTAATATTCAATAGTTAAAAATAACACAATTAAAATAAGTTCAACCTTATACATTGCACGCTAAAATCAAATTCAAGCAAGTACAAAATAAGTCTCAAAATTTAACGGAATGCAGTATAAGTTCATCAACATAAAAATTAACTTGAGTACTTGGATCAAAAGTAGTATTGAGTTCATTTAAATAACTTGATTAGCTATAACTTCAATCCCAAGCAAAGAATCCTCATGCCACTGTTACCAAATATTAAATTTGTAGCATATTCTCCATCTTGTTTTACATTTTGGTAATATATTATATGTATATAAAAAAATATATATTAAAAATTAGAATTATTCGAGCCAAACCGAGCCGAGCTAGGCTCACTTTCTAACCGATCCGAGCCGACTCGGCTCAGTTTCAAACCGAGCCATATCGAGCGAGTTTTTTTCGAGCTAAATCCGAGCGAGCTTCGAGCGAGCTCCGAGCCACGAGCTTTTTGGACAGCCCTAGTTGTACGTACGAAGGTTCACCTCCGTATAAGAGCTCGTTATTGGGTTGTGCCAAGTAAGAGGGTTCACCGTCAGGGACAGGCTCCTAAAACAATTTAGTGGTCAAATCTGATGGTAAATCTAACGGCTAAAATAAATAAAAATATGTTTTGCCTTTTTTAGCAGCGATGTCTTGTGATGAGAACGAATACCAGACATGACTTCCTCTTCATGTTGAGCAAGATTCCATGTCTTGTAGGAAGAATGAATGTCAGACCCCTTCTAAAACGACTGTATAGTAAGTATTTGATAAACAAAACTTCACATAAGTGAATAAATTTAATACTTGATTGCTTTATGGTACAACCATGACTCGTTACAATATTTGTCGAGAAATAAAGTTGTCATCCCAAAACAACATCTTAGAAAATTTGAGAAAATCGTATAATAATCTTGATGAACTAGCATTTGACAGAATTATATGTCATATTTAAAGTTAACTTTTGGATCTCATACGTCACGCATAGATGGCTTATAAGATTTAGCCTTTTCATTACAGTACATCGTACTTCTGTAAAAAAATGTCATGTATGTATAGACCTATACATGACATATAGGTTGACTGACAAGTGTGTCAGAAGTTGATTGTCATTGAAAACTGAAAGATATACGCAAAAGGTCCATACATTTGTATAGAGGCGTCCAACTCATGCCCTTATTTTTATATGGATTGTTGGCAATTTTGGTGTTGTCAATATGGTTTCCGTATAAACTAATTTAGTTAAAAACAAGGAAAAATTACAGAAATCGTCCTTTATGTTTGCAGCGTTTTTCGGTGGTTGTCCTTTAACTTTAAAATTGATGAGAATCGTCCTTTATGTTGTAAAATCTTGCAGATTTTGTCCTTTTCACTAACGAACGTTAGATTTTCTG
Source organism: Ambrosia artemisiifolia (assembly GCA_032199755.1). Classification (NCBI taxonomy): domain Eukaryota; kingdom Viridiplantae; phylum Streptophyta; class Magnoliopsida; order Asterales; family Asteraceae; genus Ambrosia; species Ambrosia artemisiifolia. The sequence continues at coordinate 63,681,900 of CM063519.1, forward strand.
GTTAAATCCAGTTATGTGCATTGCACATGAGGCTGAATTTGTCTTTTTACACTTTTAGGGACTAGTTGTGTAATTAACTTATAATTTTGATCCAAAATTAAAAAAATGTATTTTACTCTTTACCTCCCTGTTTCTCTTTCTCTCTCACTAAAAAAATGTATTTCTATCTCTAAGAACTCTGTTAACATAAAATAAAACCCACCAGTAAGTATGTAACCACCAACCATCATCCCATCCCCCTTCTAAATCTAAAAACCTAAACCCATCTTCCACTACTACCACCACTACACACCACTACCATCATCATCACCACCCCTCTCTTTCTCCTATCTCTTGCTATGGTCACCATCTCATGCGAGACACCACCATATCTCTGGTTAAATCCATAACAACCGGCCACCACCACCACCAACAACAACAACAATCCACTACCAAACGATGAAGTTAGATCCGTCGGAGAACACATGCTGTGGTTATTCTCTTCAGACCCAAACGATGAAGCTAGATCCGTCTTCGTTCCACGACATAACACCTAGGGTGATATCTCTAAGTGTAAATTTTTTCTAAAAGTAAATGTATTTTAGATAAGTTTAGGAAAAGCAGAATTGGGTTAAGAAACCTTTTTACAAGTTTAGAGGACTATGATTTATGAAAATTGGCTTGAATCAATACTCTTTTACGAAACATAATAAAGTTTTTACGAAAAATAATAAAGTATGATGACTTTTTATAACATTAACCCATTATAAATCAAGTGATATACAAATGCTTACCCTTTTTAAGTTTTTAATCTACATCAGTTTAAATGTGATGTGAACAACAAATAGGCGGGAAAATTAGTTAAAAGTGGTTGGTAATTAGCTGGTCAATAAGTCAAAGTATTGTTATAAAAGCTAATAATTAGTTGATCATCACAATAATAATAACTACTTTTCCCTCTAAATCTCTCACTAATTCTGTTAACCTTCTTCTCTAACTAACTTCAAGATCAACTTCGTTAGTCTTTAGGTGTTAGACCTAGGGGTGTGGTGGTCGGGGAAGGGATCGGTGAGTGACACCTTACCCGTCTACTGACAGGAACACCCCCCACCCCATGTGATTTTGGTGAGAACGAGGATTTATCATCCCTCCCCTTTCAACTTTCTTTGTCCTTTTCCTTTTTTTCTTTTAAATAAAATAATAAAAAAAATGAAAGGGAGAAGAAGAAGGGGGAACCATTTCCCTCAAAAGGGGGATGGGAAGGAGGAGATGACGTGACGCTGATGTGGACAAGGGGGAACTAGTTTTTATGTCGCCCGAGGCCCAAAATTTTTGTAAGGTTCTCGGGGACGGCTCTGTCACTGGAGGACCACTGGAGTATCATTGTGCCACCAGCGGAACCATCCGATCTATCCATCTCCACTAGGCAATAATGCTTATACACCAATTCATGTCAGAAATCTAATAAATCTAGGAAAACCCCATTGTGAGAATCGAACTCATGACCGAATGACCTTTAATCCTTATCCCATCCACATGATTCCACTAGGCTATAATGCCATGGGCGAAAAAGGTTATATGTCTAACTCCCGAATCAAAGTTTTTATCATGACTTGCTAATATTGATGCCTTGAAAGACTAGTTAGCAAACGAGGGTTAGGATCAAATACACAGTGAAAGAAAAATAGGAGTCGTAGTAAGGGTATCAAACGGATTCCGATTGAACTCATTCAAGTGACATTAGAACCGTCTCATCGTACCCTACGATCATAGGTTTTAGGTTTTCACTTTTTTGGATTTTTAGCTTGTAACTTTTAAAATTTACGTTATATCATTGTATCTTTTTCTTATTTTCATCATTGTGTCATTTTTGCAATTCATTGTGTTATATTTTATGGCTCCTTGTGTCATATTTTGTGATCTATTTATTTTTTTGTATCTTTTTTACCCTTCTCATTTTTGTTATATTGTGTATGATAACTTGACCCAATAAAAGATAGACGCATGTGTTTGGGATACGAGTATAATCTCTCTATATATATATAAAAGAAAGCATATATGCCCATTGAGAGTGCCACGTGGCTTAATAATTGAGTGTTTTTGGTGTTTTTGAGTATTTTTCTAAATTTATCTCTCTATCTCTTAATTCTCAATTACTAAAATAAAATTGAGTTATTTTAGGAAAAAAGAATTTAAAAACAAATTTAAATTTTTCTCTCTTATCTTCCTCCCATAATTTTTAAACATAAATATCTTTTATATTCGAGATTTTTTAAATAAAAAAATTACACCAAATTAACGAGCGTTTTATTATCTTTCCAACGAGTACCATAGTGCTATATAAAAAGAAAAAAAACGACTATTTTTGTGGGGTTATATTCATACAGAAAAAAACACAAAGTGTTCAGGTTATTCATTAATCAAATTGTAACATATTTTAATTTACGTGAAGATGATTATATGTTGAAGGTTATCCTTTTAATACTTTATTATGTTTAATAACTCAATTTATGCTTTTTATTTTTTTAACTTTTTAAATAAATGTTTTTTAAGTAAGATTGATTATGTTTAAGTTATTTACTCTTTTCGTGATTTGAGTTTTCTTTTTTTTATCATTTTTTTATTAAATCATATTAATTTTTTCAACCCCGAGACCTTCCTGGGGCAATCGGCTAGTATCACTATATCATAAAAGATTATATTTTTTTAAATAGTTGTAGTGGTGTAAGTTTATACACTACAATTGTATTTGCTAAAAAAATATCTATACTCATTTGTGACTAAATGCATGGAATACTAGAAAACCAGCATAAATAGAACTTTGGGCCGCCGCAATTGAAACTAGAAACAATCCACAATTGCCACGTCGGATTTTGGCACTTACTACTAGGTTCTTCGTACCAACCCCATAATTACTTCCAACGATATCACTATATATTTTATTATTTAATGAGCATTTAAAAATAGGAATATCCTTCTTTTTATTCTAAACTAGGTGTTAGTTGGCTCACGATTCGTTACGGGCACGGTTGCTATGCATTAATGTTTAGTAGTACCATGAAACGGTCTTCGCGCAATGCGGCAGTAATTCTTTTGGTATTAGTTTGTTACAGCAGGAACACATGTTATCGCAAACCTTACAATAGGCTTATGTTTGTAGACCAAATTGTTTTACACAATACTGTTTAGTTGAAAAGTAAATAAAAAAAGCTGCAAAAATGTTACTTTATTGAGTTGCATCGATTGATCGGTTCATTTTAGCGTACATCCACTATTGAAGTGTCTTTCATTTAATATTATATAAAATAACATTTTAACGAAAATAAAATAATACGTACAAAGTTTTTATTTATCAAAAAGAATAAAAGATACTAGTTTTACGTCTTTTGGTAGTCGCACGATGGTGGTTTTTAAGAGTCTAAACGAGTAAAATCGTGATTAAACAAGTCTGAAATCAATCTAAACGGAAAATTATTTCATAAATGACACCGAGCTTTATAAACCTACTTTGTAAGAGTCGTGAGTCTAATTAGGCATGTTATTTTTATAAATATAAGCTTTTTATTTACTATAATATATACTACATAATAAATATTACAATACATAACTATGATAAAAATAAATACTCCGTAAATACTTTATGTTAAATATATATAAAAAAATTTAACTATAAATATATAAATAACCAATTGTATATATAGCATAAAATAACTCATTTACAGCACTCCGAACTAAACTGAAGCTTCTATAATTACACATATTTTTTTTAAAATGCTTAGTTCAGTGAAAATCCTTGTACAACCTCAACCTAGCGGTCCTAAGTTCGAATACCTACCGACACACCGGTATCCTCCTTGCCTAAGCTCAAACCGTCACGGAGAATTTTTTTTTGTAGTGTCCATGGATCGAACCTGAGACCTACCCCCATGATGGGAACCCCTAAGGGAAAACCCACCCTACCTCAAACCAGCTTGGCTGGAGATCATTGGTTTCTATAATTACACATATGATGAGCTTAAGGGTATGTTTGGCAAGGAGTTTTTAAGAGCTTTTATGAGCTTCAAGCTTTTAAGAAAAAGCTTCTACTCAATAAAAAGTCTTGTTTTGTTGAAGGAGCTGGATGCTTTTAGGTTAGAGAAAAAGCTCTATAGTGAAAAGCTACTAGTACTAGCGTTAAAGAAAAAACTCTACTAGTTACAAACTTTTAATTAGTAAATGACACAAATACTCATTCTATATTAAAAATAAAATAAAAACCTTCTTTACAAGCTTTTAATTATGCCCATTTTGGTCATTTTATACATTTTATTAAAAGTTCCAGCTACTCTAGCAAACACCAAAATATATTTAAAAAGCTTCCAGCTACCAGCTTGCAGCTATCTGCTTCCAGCCACCAGCTTTCAGCTACCAATTACCAGCTAGTTTTGCCAAACATACCCTAAATCTTGATGTAGAGCTTCAAAGTAGCTTAAGCAAACTCAAGCTTTAACAACCATTAGTTTTTAGTGTTTGGGATTGAGTTTTGAAATAGATTTTTGTACTACCAAAACTCAATAATCTAAAAGCAGCTTCACCCATACTTTTTCAAAACGTATAATCTGTTTTGAAAAATCAATCCCAAACACCCTATTACATTAACCAACTCAAAAGCTGATTATTTTAAACACATAAATTTATAAACTAATAATTGGTTGCTTATTCTTTCTATAACAAGATTTAGCTTTTTTTTTTTTTTTTTTTTTGAAAAGTAATAACAAGATTTAACCTAATAATTGTCTGCTGCTTCTTTATTTTAAATTAGATTTAGTTCCTTAAAAAAATGATGTTTCTTTTTTTTGAACAAATTTTTATTTACAAAACACACTATAAAAAAATAAAAAATAAAAGGCTACTTTCTAATTTTCTATCTACATCTGCCTCTGGTCAGCCAGGTTCACAGGCTCTGATTTCTCCACCGTTAACACTCAATTCACCAATTCATATTATTATTATTATTCCATTTTCCATTCATTGGATAAATAATAAATCAAACATCAACTCAACAACTCATACTAGCACTTACATCATAATCCCATAAAAAAATATTCCATCATCTCATTCCTCCAAAAACATTTTCATCCAAACAAAAAAAACACGCAACAAGTTACGCCGCTACTCTTTTTCATACCCTTTTACATATTAACATGCATGGTGTAAACGGCTCTTCGGACGCAATTTCCAGAGACATGAATTCGCTCTTGCATTCGTCTACATTCAAGCATACAACACAAGGCGAGTTTGCGAAAATTAAGCATTTGATTTCACTAGACACTTATCCAAACTACAGTTACCAAACTCACACTCAAGATCATATTCAGCACCAACAGGATGAGAGTTATGGACATAATAATAGCTCATTCTTCTCGAATTTACTTAGCGAAAACGGAGACAATGAGTTTCAGGATCCTGTTACTGAAAGGCTGTTTATGAAACAGAAAGAAGAGGAGAAACTTGAACTGAATGCGCGTAACACGGTTATGAAACAAGAACAAGATCAGGATGTTAAGAATGGTGGCTATGGTTATATGAATCAAAATTTGGTCAGGCAGAATAGCACTCAACTTGGATTTTTATCTGCTGAAAATGGTAAATTTTTCATCTTTTAAAAGTTTATAACATGTATTTGTAGTTGATTTCATCGCTTTATTTACTTTTGGAAATTGGGTATAAGCTTAAGCTTTACATATCTTTAATTATCATTTAACATCTTCAACTTAATTGTTAATATGTTAGTTCATATCAACTAGCAGAGGCGTCCCAGAGGATTTACGTACGTTGTCCGAGTCTTTAAAAATATGCTCTCTTTTTACTTTTTTTTAATTTAGTTACATTAAATAGGTAGTGGGCTTTTAAAATTGTTATGGGTTACTAGTATTGAGTTATTTTATAGTTTAAAAAATGTGTTTAAAAAAACATACACACACATATATATGACTTTTTATTTAAATGTGCCCCCAATTTTTCTGGACCCTAGCCGGTTGGCCTCCCCGGCCCACCCAAGGGCCGGCCCTGTCAACTAGCAACTTGGAGTTTGATTCATTAGCTTCAAAGTTCATAACATATTTTAGTTGACCTTTTAACTTTTTCGTTTTTCTTTACGGCTTAAATTACATCAAATCTGTCTTTGACGAGGCTCGAACACTTGACCTCAACGGGAGCAAGTGAGCAACACCTTAACAACAAAAGGAGCTTTATTAGAGCCCTTCTATGAGTAGAAAATGATGATTTTGATCTTGAAACCTAGTGACCCACGTATCCGGTGGAGAACAGAACCTTACTACTAATGAATGGTTAATATGTTTTTTCTTTGAATAAAATGATGATTGATTTTGATCTTGAAACACAGGTTTTGCTAACATGACAAAAGGCAATTCATCAACTACAATGAACAACCATATCACTTTCTCATCAGGGCCATCTTGTAATCCTTCAAGATTTCTGCCACAAAAAGTTGAAAACAAGGATGTGTTGCATGATATTAAGTTCAGTAGCTTGAAAAGGAGCATAGATGGTGTCTTAAAGATGCCACATGTACATTTAAATTCAACAATGCTTCTTTAAAATGTTCATTCCAATCCTACTTTGATTAATATTATAACTTGTTTGTAGAATGGAGAGGAGACTGGATACCATACTCCTAACTTGGTTCACCATATGAGCTTGCCAAACACCTCATCCGAGATGGCGGTTGTTGACAATGTCCTAAAGTTCCAACAACAATCCACTGTCCCTTGGAGAACACGCGCGAAAAGAGGATTTGCTACGCACCCACGAAGCATTGCTGAGAGGGTATGGACATGTTTTAGTTTGTGTACTTGAATCTTGATCTTTTATGATCAATGTGATCTAACTTTGTTGTTGGTTTGTCATCATTTGGGCTTCAATTTTAGGTGAGAAGAACTCGGATCAGCGAAAGAATCAAAAGGCTGCAAGAGCTTTTCCCTAATATAGACAAGGTAGAATTTTCGTTTTTTGTTTTGTTTTGTTTTTCGTTGGTAATCCTGATCTCATACCAGGTTCCATACCCGTTAGGTTCACTTATTTCTCCACGGGTATCGGGTATACCCATTCGTGATCTTGTGTGGTTAAAATTTATGGGATTTCCATGACTCGAAGCTCGATATTAAACTCACCCCAAATACCTAATACTCAGCTACAATAGTAACAATTTCATATGTTGTTGATAATCATAAGTTTCTAACAACTCAAAATAATATAAATTTTACTTTTAAGATTACATAATATAATATATTCGGTTTCAATGTGGGTAAATAGTAGGAGATCGACTTTGGTTAATTAGACAAGTATCACCTAATACCACACACGCGTCTCAAACCCATGAAAAAGTTTTGTAATTAACCCCATATCCAGTCTCATATCTGAATAAGTAACCCATTACCCATCCCAAATGTTTCGGGTTTCCCATCATGTTCGGGTATTCTTGCTAGCCCTAAAACCAGCCCTTGGAGTTGGTCTAACCAAGATCATGGATGTTTATAACTTGTAACAACTACAAATTATATAAATGGACCGCAGCTTGCTGCCTGTTTACCCTCTATTTCAATGGATTAGATGTAACTTTATTTAAAAATCTAATTATAAGACTATGGCCAGAAAGAAAAAAAAAAAACTACAACTAATAATAAATTGGGAAATAAAGAAATGTGTAGATACTAAAATCACATTTTGAATCTGCAGCATACTAATACAGCAGATATGTTAGATATGGCTTTTGAGTACATCAAAAACCTTCAAATGGAACTGCAGGTATACCACATATTGCCTCAACATATTTTTTAATTTTTATTTATTTTGTTCCTCATGCTTTTTTCTTGTTTTCGAAATTTAGACTTTGAATGATGCTAGAGCAAGGTGCAAGTGTCAAGCAAACAGTTAAGGTCCGCGTAAACCGCCTGCTTTCTGTGTTCGACTAGTAAAAGCATGCCGGTCGAACACAGAAAACCTTCAAATACTTAAATTTTGTAAAATGTAAATTAGTTAGACAAAGTTGTTGTCCTTTGAACTTGTGAGGAAGTTTATCTGATATAGATTTTGTTTTCATTTCCCTTTATTTGTCTTCGGACTGTGTCCCATGTTCGTATTTTCTTATCGTATTTTGTAAACGAGCTAACAAAAAGTCGATAACTTCATTAGATTCTTTGATAAAATAACATTAATCAGGAAACAAACTATTACAAGAACACTAGAGATGTAACTAATTAAGATGAATGGTTGTTTATTTCTATCAAATTTTCTTGAATCGAACGATCGAATGTCACTCAATCCTCACTCTTTCTTATTCACCATGTCACCTGCAACCACATATACAACATTAAACAACCATTTCTACAACTAATACATATACATGTATATAACTGCATATAAGAGTGTGTTTGTGTGTGTGTGTATGGATGGATTAGGTACATTGTTCGAAATTGACATTGCATTTCTGAGGAAGTTGCATGGCCAAGATACGATCGACACCAGAAATGGGAGGACCGTTGACCAGAAGACACAAACAAGGCTGACCAAGAACTCTGACTGCGTTACAGCAAGCCTCATTTGGTGCAATGGGGCTAAACGGTACAACTGATGCGCGGCAAGGTAAGAGTTGCACTAATGCTGAAAACAAAGTGGTTCCACACGGGTGCGCCACTGTTCCTTGAACAAATAGTCCCATCACCACCACGGCCGCCAGAAGAGACACTGTTGTCTTAGCTTTGTTTTCCATTGTGTTAATGAGATGTTTCAACACTCTTGCTATGCATACCATGTGTGTGTGTGTGTCTATATATATATAGATATATAGATATAGATTTGTGTTGGTGAATCACAGTTGGTTCATGCCATTGCTAAGCCATTGATTAATTAACTCTAGCACTATTGGCATGGTTAAGGAAAACAGTTGTTGAATTCATATGTCATGACTAAGTACATAGTTATACATTTTGACTAGCATTCAAACTACATCTAATCATAACTTTACAAACAAGAATTTATATTCTAAACATGTTGTACATGATCAATAACTAGAACAATGGCGGACCCAGAAATTATTTTCTGGGGGTGCGGTCAGGGGGTTTAATTGAACTTTTAAGGGGTGTGATTGGAATTTTTGCCTACACATTACACTAATTTTTTTCTTTTAAGGTGTTCCCCGCCCATGAACTAGAACCATATTTATTAGAACTAGCTACACGGAAGGACGAAGTGGTAAGTCCTGGTTGTCGTCTTGGTCCCTACTTTTCGGATTTAAATCCAGTCACAGTTCTTCGCTAAGTGATAACATGTTTGGTTCTTGAATGAATTGGCATTTGTTGTGTTCAAAAAATTTAATTGACAGTCATACCCGTTATTTAAAATGAACAAATATATAGATGATTCGAGATGGGTTCACCTTCCTAGCCTCCTCCGGCAAAACGAGTCCAGTTAGCCAATCTCCTAGCCCTACCCACCCTCTTTCCATTGGAACACACCAAGCGTGTGGCCAAACAATCGGACAAGATACAATCATCACCTACGGAAGGTAAGAATCACAATGACCAATTGACCAGCCTCTATGTATCAACTTATCAACCCCATAGAAGCTGCTCTTTTATTATCAAAGTCCTGGAACCAAGGTCACACGGCTAAGATGGTATCGAGTTGGGGAAGCAATGAAGACGGCGAAAAGGAAAATGAATCGTGTATACATATATACACACACATACTTAGCAAGAGAAACAAATGCATCTAATTTAAAATTTACAGAGTCGGTATTCTTTGCATGCCATAAAATAGAACCATACACCAAATCCTACAGGGTATATCAACCAAAGCAAATTAGCCGGATTCAGGTTTATAAAGTTTGAACCCAATTAACCTTTTCGGCTATCGGTTTATTTGAAACCAACAATATAAACCAAACCAACATTGTTTAGTTCTCTTACACAATACCTTTCCCAGATTTTGAATATGCAGTTCACAGACACTAGTGATATTGTTCAAATAAACAAAACAAAACGGCCCAAACCACCTATCATACCATTTATGTTATTCATCGAAACGAAAAAATCATGGCTATCGGGTACAATTCTATTTTGTTGTCAAATGGCTTCTTATTTTATGCTAAGAACAGCCTGCTAACTACAAAATGAATAGACAATATTACCCTTCTAAATATTCAAGTTAAGTTATAGGGGTACAATGTCCTTTTTGCATGCCATACATCTATAAACTTTATGCTTAAACGACATCGCTTTACCATCAAAACTTTGAACCCCACATTCATCTATTATAACTGAAATAACTGAAAAAATCTCGGTTCTTTTATACCTACGTTTCTCGTGTATCCTCCATTGCAGCAGTATTTAACTGGATGCTCCAGCTGCAGCGCCTTTCTCGTCTTCACCTTGTTCTTCTTTGGCAAACTCCTCGATCAATTCTCGTTGTCTTTCAGTTAAGTTCCTGAGTAAGTCAAGACCAATAATTGCGTTTAATAACTGTATTTCGACTAATTTAACCAAAAAAGTAAAACTAAAACACTAATGCAATTAGAAAATGTACTTTGGCATGCTGACGTTGAAGTGCACATATTGATCCCCATACGAGTAAGAATTTCTGCTTTTAATACCTGAATAAAAAACAAACAAAAAAGGTTAACATAGGCCCGCAGGCAAGGAAAAACAGTAGACTATGGGGTTGTTTTGTCACAAATTTCCTTTTAAAGAAATTGAAATCTATCTGTGGAGTTGGAATTTGAAGGAATTGAAACTTGTCAAGGGAATTAATGCAATTCATTGGCAATATGATCTTGTTTGGCAAGTAAATCTGTTATAAAAAAAGAGTTGGAATACGTTGGCGGTGGTGGTGGGGGAGTGAGAGATTCCAATTCCTTCGGTGAATTCCTTAACATTTTGGAGGAACGTTAATTCACTCAAATTCTAATTCCTTTCGTTCTCCAACCAAACATGTTACCCCTTGAACTCAGATTCCAAATCCATTGAATTCGGTGAACCACACGTTTACGAACAAGAATTCAAATTCCAATTCCACTAACTTCCTATGAACCAAACGTGTAAGAACTAGAAATTAGATTCCAATTCCACTAAATTCCAATGAACCAAACACCCCTTATATAAATGGTAGAATTCCTTGTAATAAAATAGAAACCTAATATTATCATTAAAGCCTACCTTTCCCCTTCAAAACTACTTTCTGGCCAGGTTGGGTTCCTGGACGAACCTGCATATAAAATTAAGTTAATTTAAGGAATTTAACAAAGTAGTTCAATTCATTGTTATTGATCATTTCCAAGGAAATAACGAGGTCCATACCTTAAGAACAACATCTCCTGTCAATGTCGGGACCTGAATAGTTCCTCCCAAAATTGCCTGCACATTGATAATGGAGAAGGCAACCATCATGTTAATTTGTTTAAACATAAAACAGTATCAATATATCAGTTAATTTGTTTATTATCTATATTTTTTTGGGTTAGAGGATATAAAAATAATAATCGCCTTAATTAACTTACCTACATACTGATTATATAATTTGTTGTTAGAAATGTAACTTGAATTTATTTAAGTTAAAAGAGGTATTCTATAATCGCACTTCATGCATGCTGTTGCTTTTTGTCACAATTACCTGAGTGATATTCAGGACAGCATCCACATGTATGTTTGATCCCTCTCGTCGAAAAACAGGGTCTTCTCGTACCTAAACAGTAACCATGGTATATACAAATTCATACAACTTTCAGTTTAGCATTTTATTATACAAAATTAAAATTGCATATATGCATAACTACATTCACATATGTATACAGATCTCCGTATACAAGTTTCTTTATATAACAATAATGCATCAAAATACTAACAGATTACTTATACATTTTAATCACATAAATATTAAACAAATACTCTCCTTAAACCAATAGCCATGTAACATAATGCTACCTTAATAACAACAAAAAGATCACCAGGCTGGTTGCCATCTGGATCAGCTCCGCCACTTCTAGGAATCCTTAATTCTTCATCGGTATCCACTCCTGTAAATTCCAAAGTCCAAACAAGTATTGCAACATCACACGGTTGGATGCAGGGATATTTTTACATGCATATGATTTATCCAAGCATGATTGCTTTTACAGATCCATATTTACGTTTATATCTTCAGAATTCTACATATGAATGTACAATCAATTATTTATTACGTTTATATCTTCAGAATTCTACATATGAATGTACAATCAATTACATAAATAATTGTGCTTAATATGAGGAAAAAGAAAAAGTTTGCTCAGATAATGTCCAAGCGTCACATTTACTTTTATCATGTTCTATAAAAACTATCATAACCCCAACGCGTTATATAGCTCCACATTCACTATTATACACTCCACAATATGCAAAAAGATAGAAGAGGAAACATAACCACAAATTACCTGGCATTATATTAACTTTCACAGACTTTGGTCCTCTCACCACTCTTTGGCCATTGCATGACTTGCATAAGCTCTGTGTATCAACCAACATTGTAAGTAAAAGTGAACTATTTCCGAGCGTGCTTAAACCAACAGTATAAGACCAAATGACCAATACACCGGAAGCATGAAAACTACAATGCATGGTTGCAGGTTACATGTAGTTCACCGACAGCATTCAGCTTTTGGGTAACTCAAAAATTGCAACATATATATACATACAGATACATACATATATTAGCGCAGAAGCTTCTAGATAGAATTATTAATATTTAGAATAGATAATTATGTTTAGATGGTAGTGATTATCCTTTCCTTTTTGTGTTATAGTTGGGTTAGGATTCCTCCCTATATAAGGGGGTTTTGTATTCTTCTTTATTCAATCAATAATAATACCATAAACACTTTTAACATACAGTGGCCCGTTATACAGATACATACATACAGTGCCCGTTCAAAACATGACTATTTATGCAGGGAGACAGACACCACAAGAACTAATAAGCACTTAAATTAAATTCCAACTAAATAAAGCAGGAGAGAGAGGTTACATAACCACCTTATGTATCACATTTATAGCAATAGCCAATAGGTAAAGTGTTTACGTGGTTCTCGCAGTTCTATGTTGGGTTTAATGATGGCTAAGAAGATTTGGGCCTGGTTTTTGTCCATGTTAAGTTCCTGGGGCCTAATTTACAAACCCTAATTGTTTTCTTATATATACCACCTCATATGTAATTATAATCTTTGTCTGAGCTTAATGAAAAAACAAAACTAGTCGCAGCTCGTGGACGTAGGTCCCCACTGGGACCGAACCACATTAAAATCTTGTTCTGTTTATAATCTGCATGCACGTTAATTCGTTTGTGCTTCCACATACCGCTTTGATCCCATCATTCACTAGTTGATATCGGTTATTGAACAGTCCACTACACAAACAGTCAAACACACACACACACACATCTTGATTTGAAAAAAGCGTGAGGCGCTCCGAGGTGTTTGGCCACAAAAGCCAAGGCGCAAGGCACACACATCACGTACGTGAGTCGCACGTCTATGTAAGACTATATAAGCTCCATCTACAACCAGAAGTTGCGTCTCTCACATATGTTTTACATGTTAATCTAATTACTAAGTAAACCCTTCTTAATTTCTTCATCCCTTTTGTTGTTTTTACATAAAAAATTTCCCAATGACCGTAATTATAACCAGCTTTGACTTAGAACCACATAAAGTGCACCTTTTGGGGATGCGCACTCCAAGGTTATACATATACAATTGATGGAAAATGTAACAGATCACAGACCCCAAATGCACATGCAACCTTGTCACTTTAACTTTGCTATCTTTTCCTAAGCGGTAAACCCAACTTTTCTTTAATCATTAACCACCATGAAGTCAAACTAAAACACTTTCTACAACTTGTAGTCACACTATCTACCCGGATCATAAATAATATGACAAACACCAATAACTAATCACAGTGTGTACAAAGAAAAGTAAAAACACGATATGTGGATTGCTAGAATTACAAAATTTGTCACATACCTTGAAATATCTACCACTTCCACCACACTGAGTGCATATGGCCTGCATTCTTAATGGACCATGTTGAGTGAATATCTACAGATAGGGCAGAAACACATGTTAGGGATTGAATATTTATGAGAAAGACAAAACAAACAATAAAATAGTATGATACCAACCATGCCTGCTCCTTTACACCGCCTACAGGTCTCTGGCTTTGATCCAGGAGGAACACCGGTCCCACCTGTCGATGGTCACAAAGAAGATTAACGAGAATGATTAAGAAATACTAAACAGGTAATGAAAAAACAGAGGCAATACAAATAGCTAAAAAAGCATTATCATACCACAAGTTTCGCAAGGCAACTCAGTCTGGAAGACTATATTTTTTGTACATCCCTGAACAGCCTCCATAAACGAAAGTTCAAGGGCTACCTGTGCATGATGGAAGAATTCAGTCATCAGATGACAAATCAAATGCATCGACAGCACTGAAAAAAAAAATCAAGACCTTAGCATCCTTGCCGGTAAATTGCCCACCAAACGGCCCAAAACCAAAAATCTGATCACACCAACATGCACAAAAAGAAGAGTTATAATCCAAGAATAAGAGAATATCTGAAGACAAAGTTGAATAAAACTCAAGAAGAAAGCATCCACACATCAAACTCAAATTAACATGTCTAAGATATAGATAAGACATCCACATTAACCATTTTTAAGAGACTGGATCATCAGAAAAGAATACAACTTTTATGGACCCGTCACATTTATTAGCATGTCTCATAAACATTTTAAGAGTATCAGGCTGCTGCAGACAGTACAAAATCTTCAAATAAAATAGAGCATGCTAAATATACCAAAAGAGAGAATGTAAATTTAGGCATCCCTAGATGAAAAGGGGTTGATTTAAGAACATACATCTATTGCTTTCTCCAATACTACATGTACAGCTGTACACATTTAGCACTTTTTATGTGATCAAATGTTGACAAATGAAATACTGAACTTTAGCATAATAGCACATTTGGCTGTGAACTGTTAGTATTTTCTGTTGTAAAGCAGGTTAAGATTTATGTACTTTCGCTCATAACGGATTTTAATTAAAAAGGAACGACTAAATAATGTAAAGTATCATGAACTCACATCACTGAGGTCCTGAAACGGATTGCGCCAATGACGAGGATCTGGACCAGCTCCATTAGCACTTGCTTCAAAAGTTTCATGACCAAGCTACACAGCCGTGAATCAAATGAGAAAGACATTAAGTATAACGTACATGCTCAAATAATAATGTAAACACAATAATAAACTGATATAGTAAGACTACAAGAACTATAAAGTCAATGACTAATAAAGTGAAAAACTACCAGATGCATATTTTCAAACCACAGATGATAAAGTGTGATTAAATTGATTACTTTGTATATAATGACTTACCGGGAGCAACTTTGGCATTTTCGGAACTCTAGTGGTAAGTTTTTCCAGATGTTATACATTACAAACAGATAAACATCACAAATTTGATCAACTAGGAATCTTAGTATTCTTTAAACATAGCATACGTTAAAGAGATAGCATAAAGCCCCAAATACTTTAAAAAAGAAAGGTAGTATTTGAACCTGGTCATATTGAGCCCGTTTCTCTTCATCTTTCAGAACCTGCAATAATAAAGCTACCTTTGAGATTTTTTCACTTTATAATCTTATTAATCTCATACAAGGTCTTGTTTGCCTCAAAGAGCATAAAAACATTTTGTTATCATTATCATGAACTGAAAAAAAAAATTAATCTTGCATATTTAAACAACAAAATTGCTAAAAAGGGATGCATTTTTAGTAAAGCAGTTAAAGTGCTTAACTACAGAAAGAAACTAGAAAAACTTATCTAGAGTTAAATAACACCTTAGTACCTCATATGCCTTTGAAATTTCCTGAAACCTTCTCTCTGCTTCTGGGTCATCTTTATTTGCATCTGGATGCCACTTCTTGGCTAGCTAAAAGCTCCAAATAAAACAAAACCTTAATTTATTAAAAGCATAGCACAAGCCAAACAGAAAAACTCACAAGGACATCGAATGTTAATGATTTCACTCAGGTCAAAGATTTGCAGGAAACAAAAAAAAAAGGAATAATGAAAAAGATACAAACCCCATAATAGGCTTTTTTAATTTCTGATGCAGTTGCATTCTTAGGAACTCCAAGCGTGTCGTAAAAATCTTTCGCAGCCATGAATGCTGGTGAATATAAGAAAGTAAGTCAAGCAAACTAGAAAACTTCCAAAATCCCACAGATTCTATCGTTGTATGAACCAACTGTAAACAAGAACTCATATTATGGCCCAACCCAGAAACTTCATTCTAAATTTTCTCTGCCTGAATATCAAATCATATAAAATAGATATTATAATGACCAAAAAGTAAACCGTAACAGTGTATTGTTTAAGGAGATTTTAGTACATCATGTTTAGTTAGTACAAATTTGTTAGTACGTTATTTTGTATGGTCATACCACCAACAATATCATTCAAGTTTTTTAAGTATATAAACAAAAGCCATAAAAATGTATAACTGGCAATGTCTATACACTCAGGGTGCTAGAAGGTTGGGTGTTAAGGGGGACAAAACACCAATTAATAACATACCACTGTGACTGTAGTGCTGCATACAGTTTTAAAGACAAACGGGCATGAAGTTCAAAATTTCTTACTTTTTAGTGCAAATTCGGTTAGCACAAGTTTCAAGTACATCGAGTCCTCCATGCATACAGTGTCAAGAAGTTAGGTATCGACTAAAGTTGATACAAAAAAATTATCATGGCCATTAAAATGTTGGTTACTTGGTAACGCATAAAAAGTTGTGGTTCATAACTTGATGTTAACTACAACCGATACAATTAGTAATTACTAATACAAGGGAAAGAAAATGTAACGACCAAGAGGAAATCTTGTCACGGTGCACCGTAGAAAGGGATATTAACACGTCTTCTACTAGTTCAGAGTTGTCGTAATTCATAAAGTTTATTGCTTTTGCAAGAAAGGAAGAAACAAAATCGTTTCAAATTTTCTACAGAATTCAACACATAACAAAAAAAATCCGCCCGCTCTATCCTATCCTATCCTATCGCTTTCATCATCAACGACAAGCAGTTTGTATTGAAGTTCAAAAATTAAAACATAAACTACGAACAACGAAACTCGTACACAAAAAAAGATTCCAACTATAAATACAAATAAATAGAGAGGTAGTACAACATACAAGTTCCATGTATCAATCTACTATTCCCATAACACGCATTAACTCTTCCAATATGTGACCCATATCTCCAATTCCCCACTGCAACATAACACCAAACACACATCAGAGCTAATAATAATAATAATAATAACAATAATAGTAATAATAATAATAAGTTCTAGTTTCCAACAAACATATACCATTTCTGTAATGATTGTGTCCGTGAATTGACGAGCCAAACTTCCTATAACCTCCTCTCACCAGCGAGTCATACAACTGCACAAAAAACTTTATTAATAAAACAATAACGTAAGAAATTGGGTGAATGAATGATTGAGGAACAGAGTACATACGACGTCGTTGGAGAGGGAGCGGCGAGCAAGCCATGAGAAGAGTTTAATGGCGTTGGAACGAACCATTTGTTGTCTGTCCAATAATAATAATTTGTGGAATTATTATGTGTAGAAAGGGTTTTTGTAAACCCTAATTGTAAAGGATTCAAAGCTTTAGAAGCTTCTAGGGCAGGGATGGTATCACTAGTAGGCTTCTAGTTTCCACCAATATTTGAGGAGGAGGGGTAGTTTTGGCAAATGATTGAAACTATAACATCCTTTGTGTTCTGTTATGGCACTAGTATTTTACCCACGGGCCGTTACCCTGCGGATATGTATCTAACCCGGTAAGAATAAATATGGTTATAGAAAAATGTCATCCGTGGGACCCGAACCCACGACCACACGGTGAAAAGGTGGGCGCTCTACCAACTAAGCTAGAACGAACGGTGATCGACACACGATTCGTAAACAATGCATAGAGAAGTTCGTACCTAAAAAAAAGCACGTAAAGAAAGAGTTTTTTACTAAAAGAATTAAACTTACTATTTTTAACCAGAATTATTTTCGAGAACGTTATGTCGAACATGAATTTAAACTGTCTATGTCGATCTTCGAAACGTGAATTTAAACTGTCTACGTCGAACAACAAAACGTGAATTTGTACCGTTTACGTCAAAACTTGATGTTATACCGGCACCTACATAAAAATAGGCACGTGATGAAGTCTTCATTTTAGTAAAAGAATTAAAATACGGGGTGAACTTGAACCATTAGAAGGTAAAGAGGGTCTAAACGACATTTTATAAACTTGTTATAAACTAAAGGGGTTGAAAGTGTAATATATACAAAGTTTAGGGTTTTTTTTGTTGTGCTTTGTGGTCGACGTCGCTTTCACCGACTTTCTACTTTCATATTATTTATAACTAGGTAGTACTGAAAAATAAAGTCGGGATGTATCAAAAAGGATATGACGTGTTTTACATCGATCAAAAACTAAAAAATTAATAGAGTCGTAATATGTCCAGAAGGAAACCGACATGTGTTTTACATTAATTTAACACCATAAAAACGAATATTGGTGTCGGTTCTGATAATAACTGCTACTGATACAGATGTCAGAATCGGTTCGGTTTATCAAGGTATCGATATCGGCAATTATTATAGTTTACATTACTAAAGAAACTAGTCTACTTTAAATACAACTTTTTAATAGAAAAAGAATAAAACTAAAACATACTTGTGTATTTAACTTTCTTGAAAAAACTAAAGAACACATGTTGTTAGAAACAAATCAAGTTACATAAAGGTAAATCTAAGATATATTGTAACTAAATGTCGAATATTAGTAAATCTAAGATATATTGTAATTAAATGTCGAATGTTAGTATAATTTTTTATTTGTTGCAGCATAATTTTTGTGTTGTTGAAACATGTAAGGCTATGGGGTGTGAAGTCGAGGAAGAAGTTGGGAGGCCGACATGGAGTCAGGGTCGTGGCAAACGGGCATATATCACCGAGTTCACCAATGGAATCTATACATATAATATTTGAAAGCAATTTTGTACACATGTCAATCTCTCACCCCCTAGCAATTATCTCTCCTCCCATTATTAAGCCACATGACACTTTGTGAGAATTTATAAAATTTTCCTTTTTTTTTAAATCAAAAATCATTCTCAATTAATGTTGGTCAAGAATCATTTAGTAATATTAACTTTCCTAAACCATTCTCAATCATACACAACAACCAATTATTATCATCTCTTTCAAACACTAAACCAATCAAACCATCAAAGCCATCTCCTTCGTCTCATCTCCTTAAAGGTATCGTCTCATCCATTCTTCTGTAACATTATTGTTCTTCATATATCACGTTCCTCTGTTTTCGTTTTCGTTTTTTTTTCTGTAACATTATCGTGGCCGATTAATATTTTTCTGTTTTAGTTTTAACTAAGTTTAATTATTTAGGTTTCAAATCTTGATAATTGTGTATTATTGTTTAGGTTTAATAATTTTTCAGTTTTAGGGTTCATGTTTTTCTTTCTTTTTCATACTGATTTGAATACGTTAGGTTTCAATCTTGATGTATTGTGTATTATTCTTTATGTTTAATAAGTTTTCAGTTTTAGGGTTCAATGATTTCATCCATAATTCTCCATCGTCTCCTCTCCTTCTTCTTCTTCAAGGTATCATCTTTCCATTCTCCTGTAACACAATCTCTGATGTCGAATTTCTCAACAATGATATGCTATTAATATGTGTATGTGTTCTTAAAGAGGAGCGTTTGGAGAAGCTTGTGAATAAGTATGAAAATGTTAATTGAACGAATTGATTGGTTGGACCGACTTGCTTTTAAAGGTATGGTCTTGGTATCAGTAAAAATAGGAGGTTTCATATGTATGTGTTTGTTGATTTGTACATTGTTTTGTTTTGTTATGAATTTTATTTATGTTTTAAAATTTTAATTCTAGGGTGGGTTTGCTAATGGGAGTTATTGTATGGGATCAATAGGGTTATTGTATGTGTTCAAGAATGTTCATGTTAGTGTTCTTTCATGTGTTCTTGAGGATCATCTCTTTTTGGATCTTCATCAACAGGAGTGAATGTTTTTTTATTGTTTGATTCTAGAATAAATGAATAATGGGTTAGTGTATTCGGATATGGGGCTCCAGTTTGGATCATTCATTCGAAATTCAAAATCCATGACTTGATTGAAAATTTAAATGAGTTTCCTATATTGGAGGCTAATAATATGGAATGATTATCGTGGGTTTAAAGAAGGGAGAGATTAAAATATAATAGAAATATTTTCAAGTGGATATTTCTATAAGATATTCTAAATGGAAAAAAAAAACATTTTTTTAGTGGATCTTTCACTTGTAATTTCTAATATTTAAATATCTAAGTAACTTATTGACGAAGAATATAATTTTCATATTAGAAATAACGCAGACAAATTTTCTCAGAAGCTGGAGTTCTCAGAAGATAAATTTGAGATGACTTTTGCTACAAGTTACTTAGGTAATCTCTTTATTCCTTATATTTATCTATTTACATTTTTTAGAATATCTAATAGAAATATCCACGTTTTAGTCTTTTTACTTTTTTTTAACAAAAAGCAATAAATGAGAATGAGAAAGGAAACTGACATAAATTAGAAACACATTAAATTTCTTTATTACATTTAAATTACTCAAATTCTAAATTTAGTGTAATTTATGTTGCTAATAAGTTAAATTTCGAATTTTGAATTTCAACATTCAAGTGAAAATTCAAAATATACAAAATTTCAAAGTTTGAGTTTTGGTTAATAATGGTAAGAAATTACACATACTAATTATCCTTTTAATTACACATTTAATAAGATTCAAAGTCTCTACATAAGTAGTGTCAACTCTCGAATTAATACATTAATTGATCCTATTAATTGTCAACATTTAATAAGATTCAAAGTCTCTACATAAGTAGTGTCAACTCTCGAATTAATACATTAATTGATCCTATTAATTGTGTTATATTATTCTAATATTAGTTTAGCTTATATTGGTTAAAATTTATAGATTTCTGTTAAAATTTAAAAATATTTGAATACTAAATGTTTAACAATTGATCCTACTATGACCATTAAAATAGAGATATTATAATCCTGACAAGTAATCTACTATATCTTTTTCTTTTGAAATTAGATCGTTCTTCCAATCTGCCTTAAACGCAAAAGTGATGGGTCTTTCTTGAAACAAAATCAATTGTTGTAGGCACGCCACTCAATTGGTTGTAACTTTTCCTTCTCATTATTATTTTGTTCATTAATTGTTCAATTTCCTAGGTTACTTTGCTATATTGTTCAAATCTTTTTTATAATTATCCCTAATTTATTTTTTCAAAATTATGTTTTGTATATTAATCAAAACCTAAATTTTGGTAAAATAATTATATATTAACTATATGTACGCCCATTCCGAATTCAAAGATTTGACCATATAAATAGTTGTTAGTAGTCAAAACTATGTTTATTACACAGTTTGATAAAAAAATTTAAATCTTTAAGTTTTTATGTCAAAGTATGGCAATGTTTGACTTTTATATGTATAGATTTGTGATCTATGATTTATCATTGTTGAATAAGATTAATTAGTATGTATGAAAACATAGTAATTTTTTCGTAAATCATTAATAGCAAAGTCAAAGTAACGATTTTTTATGTAAATTACAATCACTCTAATTGTAACAGTCAAACTATTTTTGGTAGATTTTAGACTTTAACATTTTCATTAGAATTAATTTATTTTTACACATTAAAATTTTCAAATTTTAAAAACATCCGTTTTTTAAAGTCAACTACAGTTAAAGAGACAAATAAATGGTTAATTCTTTGATTTGTCAAATCACTATTTTTAGGTTATAATTATCATTTATCATGATTTGCACAATTTTGGAAACATCTAATTTTAATAATTATGATTTCAATTTGTTAATAACCTTTAAACATAATCGAGTTATTATTAATTATTAATCATATATATATATATATATATATATATAGCCGTTTTAAAGAGACAATTAGACTTAATTATAACATTTAATTCGAATTTTGAATGATCTGACTCAAACGGTGTCTTACTTTTAACATTTTATCAGAAATATTTTTCACAACTATTTATTTTTTTACTAGATAATACTCCTCAAATACCATCTGATAACAAGATTCCACTCAAGTTTCAAAGGCAACAATTCCCAATAAGCGTATGTTTCGCAATGACCATCAATAAACGCCAAGGACAGTCTCTATCGAAGGTTGGATTGTATTTAAGAGACCATGTATTCTCACATGGCCAGCTTTATGTCGCATTGTCAAGAGTTAAAAGCAGGGCAGACGTGAAGTTACTTATACTTGATGCTGATGGGAAGGTCAAGACTAAAACAAAAAATGTGGTGTATAAATAAATATTTAGTGATATTTGAATAGAATGTGTATTGGTTTCTTTTAAATTTTAATAAAATATTTCTACTATATTTTTTATACGTTTTACCGCTCAAAATAATTGTACGTTGGTGAACCGCGTGTTAACGAGGGCAAACATCTAGTGTTTTATTATTTTGGAACATTTTATTGTTTGGAGAGATTAGTGTGTTTGTCTGATTTTAGAGAGAGAGAGAGAGAGAGAGAACGGTTACGAAGAGGAGATGGGGTTGTGGGGAGCGGAGAAAACGGTTGTGGATGCAGACAGTGTGGGGTTGGTGCAGGTGGAAGAGGATGAAATGATGGGGTTGTGAGGAGGAAGGAGAGAGAGAGAAGTGGGTGAATGAGTTGAGTTGAGTTGAGTTGCACGTTATGTGTGATGAAGGAGATAAGTGGTAAGGGGTTATTATGTGGAGGTGAGGTCAACAAACGTTTTCTATTTTATTTTTTTACACTTAAAAAATGAAAGGGGGGAAGGGGAAGGGCGAAATGACGTGACACTTAAAAACATGAAAGGGGAGAAGGGAAAGGGCGAAATGACGTGACGCTGATATGGAATTTAGAAGAGGGTGTCACCACACCCCATAGCCTAACATGTTTACCAAACTTAACAATTTTTATGTTCGAGTCAAATGGCAAGAGCTTAAAAGGCAATTATGATCTTGTCGAACAAACTTAACAATTAAGGCCAAGAAACTTCCTCCCAGCTATGATCCATACTCAACCTGTCCCCTTTGGTCTTATGGCTACCGAAAACCGAGTTTAACAGTTTTCAACTCAAAATTTGTTTATAAACTGACCCATTTCACCATATCTATCTCGACCGATAACTTGTGAGTTGTGACCAAACAAATGCGATAACAAAGTCCCCCACAGAAACACATGGCCATACACACACACACCAGAAACAGAATAGGCGCACGGGCAACGACAAACAGGGCACATCAGAAACTGACAGTTAACACACACACACACACACAAAACTGGTAAGCAGAATAAATCAAAGATAAGATTCCAAACTCGGTCACCGATAAATAAGAAAGTAGAATAGATCTCATTGTTGATCACCATCAAAAACCGACACATTGCATCCTCTAAATCTAGAGTTGGCATAAACATAATCTAGAAAACCAAAATTGATTCAAAAGTTGCTTTTAAAAGACGAGCTCATGGGGTTTCATGCCTGCTTTCAGTGAAAATCGTGCACCCAAATAGCTCTTCAAATCAGGTACTGCCTCAATAGATTGTATCAATGCTGCGTCCACGGATTTCTGGTCATCCTTTTTATCCTGTGGGAGTGTGTTCTTTTCCTGTACATAAAAATAATTGAACTTTAGTTTGTGTAGCGGGCCAACCCAACCCAATCTCTAATTACTTGGAACATACTGACCCAATTTCAAACTATTTACTTGCAAATGGGTCGACATAGGTTATATTACATTACATCTCAAATAGGTTAATAAAGTCACGCAAAGCGTATTTTTATGCATACAGCTTAGTAAAGGTATATTGTTAATTAGAGTGTTACCTCTTTCTCTGCTTCGAAAAACTCGCCCTCTCCTTTCTTCTTCTTCTTTTCAACTTTCTTTCCAAAGTACTTATCATCAAACTTCTCCACATTTACTCCTGAAATGTCGACCTTAGTTGACGTGGCAATCACATATGACTGATTCACTCTCCTCAAGGGAACACCGTTAATCTTAAACGGACCTACAAGATGAAAAGAGTTTTAAAAGATGAACGAAAAACATAATGATACAAGCAATTTATAACTTAACTAGATGAATGACAGGAAAAAAACTTACCAGTAACCAGCAATAGCCCTGACGTAAGTTGCTTCAAGAAAACAACCCTTTTCCCCTTGAACCTCCCCGCCAATATAATCAGCACGGTTCCAGGAGTAATGCTAGCTCTGAACACATACATATAACAAACCAATTAACCACATATGTAAACTACACACATACATTAATACGTATGAAAACATATCTATAAACACACCTTAGCTTGGTGGGTCGAGCCTTGCGCTTGTTGACAAGCGGTTTCTTTACATCATCCGCTGGATAAAACTTCGGTGGCTTCTCGGCCGGAGCAGCATCAACGGCTTTCTTCTCGTGTTTAGGAAAAGCGCCACCGTTCTTAGCCTTGATAGCCCATAGACCCCTCTTGTGGTACATCTTTGACCTTGAATACTTTCCTACACCCCTGATCAACTCAGGGTTCCTGCACACATGAGGCTTCCTCTGCTGCGGTGCCATTGATTCTTACCTAAAAAATGCCAACAAATAAAACATATATTTGACACCTAAAACAAAGCATAAACTAACCAAATCTGGCAATCTTAAGCCTAATTCTAGATTATCAGTTGATTAAATCAATACTAAAGCAGAAAATCAACTCCATTTATACTTTAAAAAAAACAATCAACATTTTTTTAAAGGCAGATTTCTTTTAAATAGTTTTAATCATGTTGTCTATGCGACTTGAACCATAAAAACTTATCCTTTGCAAACATACCACCAACCCCATTGGCAATCAACAATTAACTATGCAAAATAATAATAACAATAATAATAATCCTTCTATTGGGTCTCATTTCAATGGTGAATCTTGACCAAAACATAACCTATATGATCTAAATGGATACCCAAAGGTCCAAATCACAACAAAGGTTCAAACAAACAATTAACTAGCAGAAAATAACCAAAAATTATAATTCAAATGGGATAATATCAGCTAAATTATTGTAAATTAATAAAAACAGTTCACAAGAAACTGTAGGTAGCAAAAAGTGTTAAACTTTATTTAATTTATAAGGATAGTGATGAAGCAATTAAAGTGGTTGGATTACCTGTGAAAAAGAGCCGCAGGATGTTGGTGCAGTCAGCTGAAGGAATGAAACGAACCCTAGAAGACTGGTTTATATGTAAATTGTATGTAAGGGCAAAACTGTCAAATAAAAACCCTAATTGCCAAGTTTATAAAAACCAATATATATTTTGTGACAATGGTTTATGACAAGTAAAAATACATAAAAAAAATTTATTGTAATGAAACGTAATAATCTTGGTTGAAAGAGGTGAAATAATGGGTAAAGAATAGGGGTGTTTTTCGGGTTTTTTCGATGGGTTTTGGGTTTTTTGGTTAGTTGTTTGGGTTTTTGGTTGAAAAAAATGACCTGATAACTGAACTGTTTAAAGTTTGGGTTAGTTCGGGTCAGGTTATTCGGTTTTTGGGCTTAGATGTGATATGAAAAATATATATTTTTTTTTTGTAAAATTTATCATGTTATTTAAAAATGTCATCAAAATTCAAACATTAATTGACAATATGATATGATTATGTTCAAAATTCCTAATATATATTACTTTAGATACCAAAGACTCTAAACTAAAATGCAACAATAAAAAAAGTACATTATTTTTTCGGGTTTATTGGGTTTTCTGCTAGGAAAATATGACCCGATAACCGAACCATTTAAGCTTCGAGTTGGTCGGCTTTAGGTTATTCGGTTTCGGGTTTTTCAGGTTCTCTAATTCGGGTTTGGTTGGCACTAGGTTTCGAATAAAAAATGAATGCCCTAGAAAAGAGCTAGAATAAGTATATGTTTGTAACAACATGTGTGATGGTTTGTGACCATGAAGGAGTTTGGTGTCAAGTCATTTCACACTCATGAAAAACCGCCTCCTTTTATGTGAAGGGCTCGATCGTGAGCAATTGAGCAAATCCATGTTCACGAGGAGAAATCACTAAGTGATGTATCACTAAGTGATGTGGGTAAACCAAAAGAGAACGCTTTTTAAAATTCATTTAATATGATTTTTTTTAAATAGCTTGTATCCATTAGTTTTAAAAACAAATTACATATTTTTTCTGCACATTTTGATATAAAATTTGACGAAACAAAGTTGTATTTTTAAAACAATATATTGTTGGTTTCGTAAGCGGTTTCGATACGTGCTTGGATCGACATTCTGGATGACAAGTAAGCGTTTAAAAAATAATTATGTAATTCTATAAAAATGCATTAATATTTTTCTAAAAAAACTTCACTTGGTTTTCATCCCTTACTAAACCATTACACGTGTTTAGTAAGTGTGAGTGAAAAACTCATCATACCAACGTGATACGTTTTTTATCTCGTTTACTACGGTATTACATATGGCCTAACTAACTAAATGAACCAAACGTTGAATAGTTAGGTTAGTTCGTTTATTTATTTAACAATCAAACATTAACGATATTTAATGTGCCATTTGGTTAACGAACGAACATGGACAACCTTCTCATTCATATATTTATGTTTGTAAACAGTCAATAGATTATTTGTCATGAGTGTTCTTTTATATCGAAAAGGGTCAAGTTTTGTTGAAAGTGATCCATCAGTCACCCAAGGGATTTTAGCTTATGTAAATTATCTATCTAGATGTTATTGTGGATTTGATAACATTGTAGTTTATATATTCTAGTTTATATGATAATGGAATTTACAATGTCTTTAACATTACTGATGTAACTTGTTGCATACTCACTTTGTTTGCAAATAGGGATGAGCTTGAAACTGGTACTGGTATCGAAAATCATTAAAATTGGGTACTGGTACTGAAAATGTTTCGTAAAATACCGATATTTGAAGATAAAATCGGTAAAACATTAGTACCGTATCAAATCGAAAATACCGATCCCGAAAATGACAAAAAGTTGGTACTAGTACAGGAAATTTGGTACTGATTCGGTTTCAAAATTTAATACCATATGCTCGTCCCTTCTTGCAAATATGTTAATGAGATGAGGGTATGAACAAATTGTCTAAAATCAAGAATGACTTACAAAAGGCCAAATATTAGATTTCAGTTATTTAATTATTAGCATGTAACAACCACAAAACCTAGCTATAGAAAATGGTAACCCAAAAATAAAACCTAGCTATAAAAAACCATAAAATTTATTAAAATCTTTTAATTATAATCCCCTTATGCAGATTACAATTTCTACCTATTTAGAGACCCATCAAACAATCATCTATCATTCAGTTTGCGTACCATTATACAGAAGACCAAATATGATAGCTCACAGAAAAAAAAAATCCACAAAATCCCGAATATAAATCGAAAAAAGAAGCCGAAAAATTATTTCCGGATACACTAAGCTTTATTTACACGAATCTTCTGGCCTTCGAGCACCTGCAAGAGCACATCTAACGAAAGTTATATCCGAAACAATCAAACTAATACTACATTAGCAGCAGGATATTGGTGGGGGCGTGAGTTTTCCCTAACGGGTTCTCATTGTCACCAAACAAAACTGCAACTACATGGCTGTGAGAGTAAATTCAAACAATGTACAAACTTACAGCATCGTTAAACGAAGAAATGGCAGCTTCTACTTCCTCTTCTGAAGAAAATGAAACAAACCCGAATCCACTTGATTTTGAAGTTCCAGGAACTCGAGACACTTTGGCGCCAAGGACGTTTCCTTTATCTGCGAAAAAGCTTTTGAGTGACTCTGATGTTACGGTTTTCGCAAGGTTTCCCACATAGAGTTTGTAAGGGCTGTCAACAAATGGGGTCTCTTCTGATGGAAGAAGTGTAGAGCTGGCTCCATTTAAAGGCTTCTCTGTGACATTTACTTTGATTTTACGCCCTCCGATTTCCTGTTTATGAAAATGCTATGTTACCCTTGTTGGTGTATGTGTTTTAGTCATACATATGAAAGGCAAATTGAACAATGCTCATCTCTAAATACCCTTTAGTAAAGAGACATATAGTAACTCTTGTGGACATGAATCAAAAGATAATGAGGAAATATGTAAAATGCGCATGCAATGGAACGGAAGAAAACAAACGTTAAGATAAAGACTCACCGTGCCGTCTAGCTTCTCAATGGCAGCATTTACATCATCAACGGTCTTCATAGTGACAAAACCAAATCTTCGACTCCTTCCCGAGTACTTATCATACATTACCTACAAATTTAAGGTGTACAAAGTTGTTAACTTTTTATTGATGTTCAGAAAAGCAAGGTTTAAAAGTACAGAATCATGCCTCGAGGCGTTTTACCTTCGCCTCACGAGGCGTACGCCCGGGGCGGAATTAAAAAAATAAAGCTAAAATGTAAATATCTTTAAAAAATGAAATACTAACTAATTCCATTATCAGATTCATCAAAAACATCAAAATCACACATTAAAAAGACACGGATTGTTTGAAATTGACTCAAAAAATCTAAAACATAAAAAAGCACATTAAAAAGACATGGAATGTTTGAAATTGACACAAAAAGGTCTAAAACATCAAAGACACACATCAAAACCCCATGGTGCGGCTTTTCTTACCAACTTAGACCTACAAGGCGTACGTACGAAATAACCCCATGAGGTGCTACCTCATACTTGATTTCCGAGCACCTCGCCGGTTTTTTTTTTAAACTATGGGGAAAAGGCAACTTTTAAAAAAAGAAAACTAGGAACATTCTTGTAATTTGATGGTTCAGTGCTATGTGATCAAGACAAAAGCATGAAACTTGGCATTGAAACAATCAAACAAAGTCAATAGAGTTTCCAATTAAGTTTCATATTTTCACATGTAAGGATTACTTCAAAAAGAAAAAATGATATATGAACTAAGAATGTAAGATTAATCCACTCAATTCGTCTGTTTCATCCCAACCTATTAAACGCTTAAAACAAGAAAAACTCAAGGAACTCTTGACTCGAGGTGTGCGACATCCGTCTGTGGCCTCGCCCCCCAGTCTCACCTGAGCGCCTAGGTGTGTGCAATGTACTAAGCAGTTAATGTCGGAAAATATCGGTTATCGGTCGAGGACCGATATTTGATATATCGGTTTTCGCGGTGAGATATCGGTGGGATATCGGTAATTTTTATATCATGCAAAATCCATATATATAGAAATTTAACACTAACAATTAAATATAATATCCTACAATTAACAGATTGACCTCTTGCAACATGCAAAACAATAACAATTGTAGCAAGTGGGAACTTATTAAGACTTTAAACACTAATATTTAACACTGACAATTAACAATTAAGATTTAAAACACTAACAACATCAATAAGAAACAAGACAAATAGAAGAACTAATAAGAAAGATACTGATATCGGGAATATCGGTGATATATCAGTCACATATCGGTCAAATATCGGTCAATATCACCGATAATATCGGTACAAAATATCGGGCAAAATATCGGTATCAATATATCGGTTGATGACCGATAACCGATATATCGGACCGATATAGCGGATATATCGGTGATATTAACTGCTTAGGCAATGTACACCTTTGACTACTATGATAGTACATAAAAGCACTAGCTTCGAGTCTTCAACCATATCATTTTCTCATTAATGGGTGTTTGGGATCGAGGTGGAAAATTGCTTATTGACTTATTGGCTTTTTCACTGAAAAAGCCAGTAAGTAAGTAAGTCAATAAGTCATTTCAAAAGCTAGGATTTGTGGCTTTTCCAACTGACTTATCGTCTTTTTCAAAAAGATAATAAGTCAATAAGCTATTTTCCAACTCAATCCCAAACACCTTCGCTTGAAGTCAAACTACTCGGTTCTAAAAAACACAAGTCCAAAACCATTAAGATTCTAACAAACAAAAGATGAATTATTTTCAAGAAATTCAAGTACAGTACACTAAGTATACAAGACTTCAAATGTGTTGGGGGTGCACATTATTTCTCAATTGCAGCTTCAAAAGTAACACTTGATGATAACAATTATTATTAAGCTTAAACAAACCACAAGAAACATAAAGTTCTTAACTTTTGCGCATTACTCTAATCCTAACCCCAATCCAAAGATGCAAATAGCATTTTATAAAATAATTCTTAAAATCAAGATACTTCTTGAAGAATCTATATCAACAAGTACATATATAAAACTAATTCTTAAGTTCAAGTCTAAACCATTTGACTTCAAAAGTCAAACTCCACATACAATAACAATAACTCAAAATTTAAAACTTTAAAAATAATAATAATAAAATACCTCAGCATTCTCAATGGCACCATGTTCTTGAAAAACCTTGAGGAGTTCATCATTAGTTGTGGTACGAGGAATGTTACCAACATACAGTCTCCTAGCAGCTTCTGATGTGGGGTCCACTGCCACCACTGTGGCTGTAGTTTCTTCTGCAACACACATAAGTTTTGTGTTGTTTGATTTTAAAGAAATGGGTATGTGGGGTTTGTAGGATGATGAAGATAAGTGGTGATGGAGGTGAGTGGTTGATGATAATATGGAGGCTGAAATGGAGGTCATTGTGGAAAACACTAATGAGAGATTTTTTGCAGGTTAGATGAAGATGGAAAGGGGTTTGGTTTATCCACTTGAGAGTAGTAGATGGAGCAAAGACATAACAAAACATTTTATATACTTTAAATTAATTATATAAAAAATAATTTTAAAAAATATAGTTTTATTATTACTAGGTAGATGTGTAGTCACGCTAGATTGGATACAATAAATAATGAGGGTTTTAGGGAAAAGCTAAGAGCGACTAGTATTTCAAGTAAGATAAGAGATGAGAGGTTGAGATAGTTTGGACATGCCAACAGGAGACAAGTGAAGGTCACGGTTAGAATTGTAGTAACTCTCACTTTGGAGGGGAAGAAGCAGGCAAAAACTTACTTGGGAAGAGAGAATTAGAAAGGAGTTGCTAGAATTACACCTCTATAAGAACATGGTCGATGATAGGAGTTTGTGGAGACGCAAAATTATGGTTTGTTGATGCATTTCTTGTGATAAATACTTGGTCTAGATTCGTAGCGTTTTTAGTTGTTTGATAGTCGAGTCATTTTGTAACATATTCATTAGTGTTATAATAACGAATATGGTTAGTATGTTTTGTACCCCTAGGACTAGAGGAAACCATTACCATATTTTATCATCTTGTTACTGAGTTAGGAAATTACAAAATAGCATATACGGAGTTAGAACTGAGCAACAAGATTTTGGATTCTCTACCAGCTAAATGGGAGGTTTACACTCTCATGATTAAGGAGAATATAGCTTTTGAATCTTCCACACTTGAAGAGGTAATTGGAAAATTGAGAGCTTATAATCTTGCTATGCAAAGAAAGGATATCGGTTATGATCAGGTTCAAGATCTAGGAGTTTATTATGGGAAACCGTCATCTAAGAGCTCATCTAGTAGCAGTGGAAATGCAACTGCATTTTCTCCCGTGATAACTCAGGAAACATAGTTCTGGATGCTGATGGTAAAGTTTGTTTCGTGGCTACGTCTGGTGAATCCACCAAGATCAAGGATATCCCATATGGAAGAGATAATGGTAAAAGCAGCAGTGGTTCGAGCAAGTCTGATTCGGGATGCAGTCACAAGTCCTGAAAGTCCATGCCGATGAGTGTTCAATCAGCGATACAGCAGCTTGCAGTATTATCTTCCTTTGTAGCTTCTTACGAAAATTATACTCAGGGGAAGATTAATTATCCTGCGGTGTTTGATGAAGATTATGATCGGATTGACCCGGATGACTTGGAAGAAATGAGTCTTCAATGGAATCTCGTCATGATCTCTAGGAGAGCTAAAAGGTTCATGGACAGGACAGGACAGGTAGGAAGCTTGTTGGTGGGAGAGCAGGTTTTGACAAATCCAAAGTAAAATGCTACAACTGTCACAACTTTGGGCACTTTGTTAGAGAATGTTCAAGACCTAAAATTCAGAACCAAGGAAATATCATGAGGCAAAGCTCTTCAGTGGCGCCTACTCAGAGTAACAATAGCTCCAAGGCTCTAATGGTTGCTAAGCCCGACGGTACTTATGATTGGAGTAATTTGCTTGATGGTGCAGATGGTTCGAGCAATCAGACATTGATGGCTAAGATAGTTGAAGACGTGGTTGAAGATGAGCAGAAACTAGATGAGCGGGTTGAAAGAGTCAAGGAAGAGGAATAGAATTTGAAGGAGGACATCAAGTAAAACACTAAGGAAGTCGAGGAGACTGAGGCTGAAGAAAAAAAGGGGAAGGAGTTGACTACACAGGTGTTGAATCTGACAACATCTAATGAAGGAATATCAACAAAAGAGTTCATTACATACATGGCAGATCTGAGCTCTAAGGTTAAGAAGGTACAACTTTCTCTTTCTTTAATCATTGATGCTAGCAATAAATGTGTTGGTTATGCTGAAAGGATAGCCTTACTGATTAATGAAAATGATCAAATAGCTAAGCATAATATTGATTTAGTCATTTTGCTAGATCAGGAGAAAGAAATAAATTTGAGTAATAAGGCTAGAGAGAGTGGACTTAAGACTAAACTAAAAGTTGCTCAGAAAGACCCCAAGAATCTCAATTATGTGCTTAAGGAGAAAATAGATTACCTTAATTTGGCTCAATTAGCTATAACTGACAAACAGGCAGAAATTGCTCAGAAAAACATAGAGATAAATCAGCTAAAAATTAAGGTAACAGATCTGAATAGGCAAGTGGATCAATATAGAAGCACTAAGTACCTTTACAATGTCATGCTTGACTCTAGGAATGAGAGAAATGAAACTATTGGAATAGGTTATCAGGATATACCGCCTCCCTTTAATGGCAACTACACGTTTTTGCTATATGAAAGGAAGTGACTGATGAAATGTATAAGTCTAGACCAGTAGAGGAAAGAGTTGAGAAGTTTGTGGAGAGTACTAAGGATGTTAGTGGTAATTCAACTAGTGCAGTAAGAGTTGATGAGGCAAGTGAGGTGACTGAGAACACAGAGGGGTTGGGGGGTAAGTCTTATAAAACTACAAAGTTTTATACTCTAAAGGGATCTGAGTTAGTGTATGCTGATTCAGATTCCCGTATGAAGCAGTTAACCTTGACATGATTGACTCTGTTTTTTGATGAAAAATCAAAACCTAAAGTTTCGAAAAGCGAAAATGAAAAGCCTACTCTCAAAATCATTTTGAAAAATTCCAAAACTGTTAAAATGGGAGAGGCTCAAAAGCAAGAAACTAAATAGAGAAAACCTGAGTGTTCTAGGTCAAACTCACCCAAGTCAGTCGGTGATGAAGGGTCGAGCTCAAAAGGGCAATACAAAAAGCCCCTCGAGAAGCGATCATGCTTCAAGTGCCATCAAAAAGGGCGTGTGGCAAGCATGTTTACCCTTAAAAAGAGTGAAGCATCTGCATTGACTGATGTAAAGAGATATAAATCTCCTGTTAAGTCTGAAAGCAAGAATGAGATGAGTAATTCTGCAAAGAAACAACTACAGAAGCAACTGGAAAAAGGGTAATGATGGTGGGTATAGGGATCCCGAGAAAAGGCCAGATTCATTTCTTGTGACAAATGCTTGGTCTAGATTCATAGCGTTTTTGGTTGTTTGATAGTCGAGTCATTTTGTAACATATTCGCTAGTGTTATAATAATGAATATGGTTAGTATGTTTTGTACCCCTAGTGATCATGTAACTAGTGAACTTAGTTAAATAGTGAACTTAGCAAGTAGTGAACTTGCATGTAAGTTAGGGTAGGTTCTTTATTTGTTCTAGGCCCATGATCTTGTATGAGTATAAATTCAAGGCATGGGGTGTAGGCTAGGGGTTGGTTAGTCACAACTTGTAAGTTGATATTATTCTCAGAAAGTTTATCAATAGACAAACAGTTAAAAGTATTCCCGTGTGCATTCGTATTACTTGTTTCGTGCATTAACGTCTATCAAGTGATTTTGCACCTTGATAGATTTAATTAATCTTGTAATCGATCCATCCAAGGACCTACAAGGTTAATGACTTTTAGAGGGGATACACCATTACCACAATTTGACTATTATGATTGTTTAAACTACAAATACAGTGGATCTTTTGCATTCAAAGAAACCATATAGAGATGTAGGTTCTTCTTTTGTACAAAACCCACAACTTCCATGGCCCTAAAATTCAATAACTCTAGCTATATCATGATTTGGACTAATTCCTTCTCAACTTAGGTTTCTAGGAGCAAGATTAATATCTAGACATCATCAAATTAATTCATATCCTCATTGTCTGTTTGGTATGGCGTAATGAAATGGATGAGGGAATGGAATGGACGAAGTAATGGAATGGATCATTACCATTCCATGTCTTGTTTGGTTACCATGTGGGAATGAAACAAAACATTACTTTATGTTGTTGGATAAGCAGGAAAAGACGAAGGAATAAAATCGGTGGTGAGTGGTGGTCAGTGGCGGTGATGGTGGGTGGTGATATGCGGCGGTAGCGGTGGTGGTGGGTGGCGGCGGCAGTGGTGGTGACGACGGTGGTGGGTGGTGGCGGCAGCGGTGGGGTGCGACGGTGGTAGGTGGTGGACGGCGGTGGTGGGTGGTGACGATGGTGGTGGTTGTTGGTGGGTTATGGTGTTGTTAATAAAGGGTGAATGAAGGATGGAATGAAAAAAAAAACATGGGGGTGGATGGAATGGTTTTGAGGGAATAGAATGCCTTATAGAATGGGTGATTCCATTCCTTTAACCAACCAAACACACTATTTTTCATTACCATGATCCCTTCAATTCCCCTTCCATCAAAAGTAAGGAAACCGAGGACAAAAGTCAAAAGGTTGTACACGAAGAGAAAAATAATTCTATCTGCAAATTAGCCAAAAACATTCTATAATGCCTGAAGCAGAGGAAGATAATCGGTTATTTGATACTTTAACAACAGAGGAGTTACCGGTGATGATGGCAATTAATCTCGACCTTGATGATTTTTGGAGTTTTGATCAGTTATTCACATCAGACCCTTCACCTTCGTTTATTTTACTATCACCTGAACGATCTTTATCTCCTCTGTGGGGTTCTTCTGATGACAACAATAACAATGAACTCAACGATGGTAACGATATATGCACTGTAAATGACACGTTGACCTTTTCTGGTACTGCTCACCGTCATCTCACAGGTTAGTCTTATGTACTTAAAGTAGTAGGTTATTATCTATTGCTTATGGTATTTTAATTTTTAGCAGTGTAGAGTAGAGTTATTTCAAGATCAAGATAGTGACTAGATACAGAGAGCCCTGATAAAGTTAAATGAAAGTGACCTCTTTATTTGTTTTTGTTTTTGTTTTTGTTTTTGCACTAGATATAGAGAGCCCTGATCAAGTAACCAGAAAACCATCAAACAATGATATGATAAGACAGCTACCGGTGCCAATTGTGTATGTGAATCCATCAGAATTTCAAGATGCAACATGCGTAATTAAGGAAAGATTGACAATGGCACTTCGTTACTTTATGGAATCAGGTGAAAAACATGTTCTGGCTCAGGTTTGGGCTCCGGTTAATAACAAGGGTCGTACAGTGCTCACAACATCTGGTCAGCCTTTTGTTCTTGACCCAAACTGCACCGGGCTTCATCAATACAGAATGGCTTCTTTAATGTACATGTTCTCCCTTGATGGTGAAACCGATGAAGCTCTTGAGATTCCAGGTCGGGTATTCAAACAAAATCTTCCAGAGTGGACTCCGAATGTGCAGTATTATTCAGATAAAGAATACCAACGACTTAATCATGCTTTGAGTTATGATGTTCGTGGAACCTTGGCTTTGCCTGTGTTTGAATCTTCTGGCCAATCATGTGTTGGTGTGCTTGAGTTGACATTGACTTCACAGAAAATAAATTATGCTCCAGAGGTTGAGAAACTCTGCAAGGCACTCGAGGTTGGTTGTCCCACTTGCTACTTTATGTGCTTAACATTTGCATGTAACAAAGCTAATTATATCAACAACCTCTCTAAGCTTATCTAATAACTTATACAAGGTAAGTGAAAGTAACATATCCAAATTAAAACAATATTGGTCAGGTTAGTATATATCCTTACGTTTAGCATTCCTTTTGAGAAATATGTAATAAAGTTTCTGTTTCTGCAGGCGGTAAATTTGAAAACTTCAAATACATTGGATTTTCCAAATACGCAGGTAAGCAGTAAGATGATATAATAGTTATTTAGTTTATTTATGTTTTCTTTCCTTTACATTTTCTCAATATGTACCTAGTGTTTTCTGTAACCTAGATATGTAATGAAAGTCGACAACAAGCCCTAGCTGAAATCCTGGAGGTAATGGCAGCGGTCTGTGAGACTTATAGTTTCCCATTGGCTCAAACGTGGGTCCCATGCAGACACCAAAGTGTCCTAGCCTATGGTGGTGGGTTCAAGAAGAGCCACAACAATTTTGATGGGAGTTGTATGGATCAAGTATGCATGTCAGCAACTGGTGTAGCTTTTTATGTTGTTGATGCTCACATGTGGGGATTTCGTGATGCTTGTGCTGAACATCACCTACAAAAGGGTCAAGGGGTAGCTGGACGAGCCTTTGCGACCCGTAGTTCATGTATTTGTGAAAATATAACGCATTTTGGAAAAGCAGAATACCCGTTGGTACATTATGCCCGTCTATTCGGGTTAGTTGGGTCTTTTGCAATATGTTTGAGAAGTGACTACACAAATGATGATGATTATGTATTGGAGTTCTTTCTTCCTCCTACTATTGTAGACTATAAAGCTCAGCAAAAGATGCTGGGCTCATTGTTGACTTCAATGAAGCAACATTTTCGTAGTTTTAAGGTTGCTTCTGGTGAAGAAATAGGGGAAGATGGTAGATTTGTTGAAATTATTAGAGCATCTGTGGATAGTGATGTTATTGATCCAGGTATACATTCGATTCAGCAATCAAATTTCTGTAATATCAAATGGAGGACCATTAATTATGGGATCTAATCAAATAAATAATGAACGTTGTGGTAAATCAGAGACAGTTGAAACTATCAAGAAATCAGAAAATAAACAAGCGAAAGCTGAGAAATCAATTAGCTTTGAGGTTCTTGAACAACATTCTGCAAAGAATCCTGGTGGTATGCTATGCATTCTTTGTACATTCCCTCCATTTCTCATATCAACATTACAAAAGACTTTGTTTTATTTTATTATTTTTTTAAGTGTGGTAGTGGCCAAAATATTTACCATAATAGGTGATTTAAAAATTATTTACTATCATAGGTGATTTCAAAAATATTTACCAAAATGGGTAGTACGTTTTCCACCAACTCTCTCATCTACCACGATTTACGGAATTTCAATCCTCATTATTTCACCTTTAAATTTATTCGTACACAACAGGGAGGTTTGGGAACTGACCTCCCTGTTGTGTACAAATTTATCTAGAGAGGGGCAATTGAAAGGAGTGATTATTTTTTGAGTTAAAGATAAAGAAATAAACCAAAGCATCCATTTTAGTAAATATTTTTGAGACTTCTCATTTTAGTAAATATTTTCTTTCAGCATCACCCTTTTACAAAGAGTAATTTCAATCTCAAAATGCGTTAAATGCATGCTGCTGGAACCAACTATCAATATATGTGGATATGCAGTTAGTTTGACCTGAAAAGTCAAAGTGTATTAGAGTAATGTTTTATCTTTATTATTGATCTTTGCAGTTTGCCCAACTACAATGAGACGAATATGTCGAGAACATGGGATCTCAAGGTGGCCTTCTTGTACGATTAACAAGGTTAGTTGCTCACTTACAAAGCTAGAACGCCTTATCAAGCACATATATAAAAACATGTGGAGCCCGAATTTTGATTTTGAAGACCTACCCTTAGTTTTCTTCATTTTACTAAATTTTACCCTTCAAATGGTTCCTTAAGGCAACATTGTTCAGATAACATAACTAATTAAAAGCTAATAGTTATAGAACACACACTTAGAAAACAAAAATTTGTGATGATTAAAATGTCTGGACAGAAACAAAACATTATATATTTACAATCTTTTTACAAATATATGTAAAGATTGCATTGAAATATAAAATCAGCTGAATTTGACTCTGGAAATGTGCTTAATATTTTGAACAATAATGACAGTATATGGTGAAGAGGAATCTCCAGTCATATGAGAATTTCATCTCCTTGCTGCAGATACTTAATCTAGTTTGCTCTCTCTTTGCAGGAAGCTGGTCTGAATTTGTTTCATGCACAAGAACTTATACCATATGATGTAAGGTTGCCCAACTATAAGAACTAGCGTACATTATGCGTCATTTAAATTGCTACTTGTTTGGGAACAATAACTTAAATCTTCAATTAAGTAGTTGCATCATAAAAGTTTTGCTTTATAACTGTTAAAATTACTGATTCTCTGATCGTTTTAAAATTTGATATTTATGAACAGATTATAAATGGTCTCAAATCTGCTAGGGACAAGATTGCAAAGGCACTAGAGATCATTTGTGGATCGCATAATTTAAGTCTAGCTCAAGTTTGGATTGCTTATGATAAGAAAAACGTGCCCTTTTTATTTTCTTTGGAGGAACCTCGAACAAAACGAATGTTAACGCTCAAATTGACCGGTTATCTTAATATTACACGTCCAGGACCATCCTTTTGGGATATTGGGGAATACTATAATTTGTGCGATATAGTTTCTCCAGAAAACGGGGAACTTGCCCTGCACTACAACAAAAATGGGTTTTTAGTACGCACAAAAGCGTCCTAAAATGTTATTTTATAGGACCTTTTATTTAAAAGGACCAATGCTAAAAGCGTTTCATGTAAAGGGGTCGTAATTAGTCCGAAACTTAAAAAGCGTCATAATATCTCAAATAAGATTATGAAACCAATTTTCTGGTCGCATAATATGTCCCAAAAAGACTCTTAATAAAAAACATATTAGGACACTTTTACAATGTTCTAACATGTGCTTACCTACTTTTAATCTTTTAATACACATAGAAGCGTCCTTAAAAATTAACTTATAGGACCCTTACGATGTAACATTATAGGTACTTTAGTACCAAGAAAAGGGTCCTTAATGTCCCAAATAAGATTATGAAACCAAATTTATGGTTGCATAATATGTCTATGAACAACCCATATAACGTCCTAAGAAAATCATATTCAGACACTTTTAAAATGTTCTAACAAGTTTAATAGGAAAAAAATTTCAAAGTCATATGATACAACGCTTTTTTAAACACCCACACACCCAATTTTACGATATGGTGTATGTAACATCAAATTAATGAAAGAAATAAAACTTTATTATATTTCAAATAAGCATATTCATAATAAAACACTAAACATAAATAAGTTATAGCATTATTCAACATAAAGTCTTGTAATATTTAACAAAGAAATTAAAATCAATGAAAGAAACCAGTAGCATAGAATCATGAGTCATCATGCGTCCTAAATCCTCACTGACGACCTACAAACAAACCATCCATGTATAAGCATTAAGTTCCAGATTATTAAAATTATTCGTATCACAAGTTTAACAAAGACATACCGAGATGAAAGGACAAGGCCATGCAATGGATGCACCGATACAATCTTGAATTGTGAAAAATAACCCATATGGTCTCACCAACTTTTCATCTATTTTTATTTGTACTTAAATGTTTACCTCACAGCATTCTGGTTTAATCTATGTACCACCAACTAGCTCATTTGGGTCCAAGCTCTTCACCCATCCTCTTGCTACAGTCTCGGTAGAGTTTAGAATGATTTTAAGGATAACTTCATCTCCAAACTAGATTTTAGTTTTCAACAAAAATTTATCAAACTCTAGTCACAATAGTGCAAGTAACTTCATCTCCTACCTAGATTATTTTGACTTTCGTTAATTAGCATTCTTCATTATTCTTATATATTTTGTCTGTGATGATATTCTATTTTGCGTACATAACGAATAAGAAAAAAAAGAAATAATTTTCAAATCTGGGAAAAAGGATATCAAACACATTTAGGCGTGTTTAGACATACATGCTACCATGTAATAGGAAACCGATAATCAAGACTACCATATAGGATATCTAATAAGGACAAACATATGTTTTTAATTGGAGTAGAATTTTCAATCTCTCTAGAGGAACAGTACACCATCTACAACATAGAGTATCCAAAATTAATTTCAAAGATTAGGAGATAAAACTCAAAACACAATGAAAGACTATAAAGAATTTGTTAAGAAGTCAAACCTAAATATTACAATTGTTCATTTACCATCTCAATGCTCAATAATCTTATTAAGGATAACTATGTCAATGTTACAGTGTCCACTATCAAGATGTAGCTCTTAGTTTTATACAAGTGTAGTTCCTTAATATTAATTTCATCTCTCCATCATTTGTGCTTTAGAAACCGACTGGTTTTTTTATGTTGTTTGTAAAGCATAAAATAGAGATAATTCTGATAGTTATCCTATAGAAGTCCGCAAAGCAACCATTTACGCCTAATAAAAGATTACTTACTATACAAAGGCAGAAAAGATCACTATACCAGTATATTTTATAATAATTAAGAAATAACTAAGAAGCTTAAAAAAATACATATATAATAGAACTGACTTACTAATAACTCGGAATTTAAAGGAATTATACTCTTTCTTTCCATGGCTTACTGGTAACCTAAAATACAAAATCATAAATGTAAACGTAATTAAGATTAAAAAAATAATAATAAGAAGCCATTAGCAAGATGTGAAGTTATTTGTGTAACCAAATTGCAGACCTCCACAATGCATTTCCTTAGGCATCTGGTTGCGCCTTCTACATCATAGTAATAGTAGAGAGCCAAGGAGTTTTGTTCATATCTAGTAGTAGGAGTTGTCAACAGGAAACTACAGCAAAGGCTCATAAGTGAGAAGCATTCAAATTCAAGTCAACTTAAAACCACAATGGTTCATACTATTTGAAACCTTTAAAATCACGATGAAAGTTATTTATAGTTCAAGCATATAATGAGATTGATATTCAGAATCCACCAATAATAATCACATAGAAAGAAGAAATCTCAATAACCTGTTTATCTAAGAAATTTAAAACACTCCATGATCTTACTATGTAGTATATCTAGCAACTCCTTACCTTTCAAAAATAAAAAAATATACTAATTCGGTCAATATCGGCACAGTTCATTACGGTATCAGTACCGT
Source organism: Ambrosia artemisiifolia (assembly GCA_032199755.1). NCBI lineage: Eukaryota > Viridiplantae > Streptophyta > Magnoliopsida > Asterales > Asteraceae > Ambrosia > Ambrosia artemisiifolia. Next base: position 63,723,390 of record CM063519.1, read on the forward strand.
ACTGCTGTACCCGCACTTGGAGGATGTTTTCCTCATGCATTATGGTAACATAACTAAGTCAATTTACATTCATACATGTTGTGTATGAGTTAAATGACCAAAGTTAATATTTTTTGTAGTACCACATTTTACTATAAAATGGATGTAAACATAGCAGGGCATAAAAAGCCTCAAATAAAACCTCCTGACTTTGTCCATCCTTAATGTAATTCTAAATGTGAAACATGTATGAAGAGAAGTAACACTTACATGATTATCACAAAAAGACATAGTAACATTCGCACTTCCGTTCATAAGGCGTCCACTTATTTATCAGTCGCATGTTCATTTCAGAAAACCTTTTATCGCTCACCGTAATGTTCCTGTTACAAATTGAAAGCAGTTCTTGAATATTCATATGATATGAAAGCGATTCTTGAATATCCATATGATATGAAAGCAATTCTTAAATATCCAAATAATTATTAGAAGCTCAAATTCAATATTCTGAATTATCAGTTAGGCCTAAATACTTCAACAACAAATATAAAACCTTTAAACCAGACAATATGCATACCCAAAAATGAAAAGCAGTTAAGCCTATATATAAAGTACTAATTTGACTCATATAAAGATTTATGGGAAAACTTAGTTTTTCCAGCATTAGTTTGAGAAGCCAAGCCATCAAGAGCCCTTTCAACAACAATGGTCTTGCTCTCCAAATCTCTGTATTGTCTAAAACAAAGTGATTTAGCATCAATCATACCACAGTGTTATTTAACTTCTTAATTTGAGGTTTTAGTTATCCTACCAGCACCATCTACAATAAAATAACATAAACACACCATCTTTGAGTGGTTATACCAAATAATGAGAATTTCTTAAAATGAAAAAATCGTTCTTCAAATACAACAAATGAAAGTTCCACAAATATATAAGAAAACATCAAACGAAGACTTAAACCCAAGCAAATACGGATTATGAGATTTAAAAAAGCAATAAATCAAAACTAGCTATTACCATTTTATAAAAGAAAATAAATAAGAAAACATGATTATTACCATTATAACAAAATATTTGAAACTTTCAACAGAAAATTAACAATATACAGTACAAACTACCGTTTAGTGCTGAAACATAGAGCAATGGTGAACCGTGGAGCAATGGTGGGGTATGGTTAGGGTTACTGACAAATCAGCAATGGTGAACCGTGGAGCAATGGTGGTGGAATCAACCGCGGTGTGGGTTAATGGTGGAGTGTGGTTGGGGTTACGAGAATGGTGGTGGAATCTTGCGTTAACGTCGAATATTGAGGAATTTTGGTGAAGAGAATAAGCAGATTGTTACTTGGAGAGTTAGGGTTTTTTGCTTTTGATTTTGGATAATTTTTTGTGGGTTTATCGAGTCTGGGCGGGATATATGGGAGGGAATTTAGTTTTAAAGACACAAAAACACTACTCACAAATTTTGGATAGAGTCATCTTTTTTCATTGTTGACACAAAATTGTTTACACACAAAAAAAAGTGTGTGATTTATAGGATTCATAAAATATGACATTTGTTTTATGACACACACTTTAAATATTATAAAAGAACTGTATGTCATTGTTCGCGTGTCAACAAAGATAAATATTCTAGTAGTGAATAAGCGTCCTATAAAACTAATGTTTTATGACTCAAATATCATGTGTCATATTTCAGTGTATTATAATAACATCACAATGATTAAGCGTCCTATAAAGGTTAAAGTCATAAGACTCGTATGTTAAGTGTCCTATTAACTTATGTTATAATATGACTTCGACTAGAAAGGGTCCTATAACATCAAACATTTATTACTTAACTACAAAGTGTCGTATTAAGTTATGTTATAATAGGACCCCGGTGATCAAGTGTCCTATTACATTACCACATAATAGGACACCAACAACTAAATGTCTTATAAATTACTTTATTAGGATCTACATTTTAAGTGTCTTATTAAGTTATATGATAGTACAACCCCAAATAATCATCCATCCTATTAAATAGCTTTTTAGGACACCGGTTTAGAAGCGTATATTATAAAATGACCCCAAAAGTTTATTCGTCCTATTAAATAGTTTTTTAGGACCCTATTTTACAAGCGTCCCACACAAAAGGTCCTTAAAAGCCCTTTTTGTTGTAGTGCTGCAAACACTTCAAGACCATAAATCGCGCTATATTTCTAAGTTTTGTCCTGATTATCTGATGTCACATGATGCACAACTGGATTTGGCACAAGAAGATAATGAAATTAGTGCTCTTGCAATATGCTTGAGGTGTAATGACACCGGTGATTTTAATTATGCATTTGAATTCTTGTGGCCAAAACATTCAAACTATGCTATCTTGATGGAGGCTCTACTCTCAACGGTAAAAAGGTGTTTGCCAAGTTTCAAGTTCCCTTCTGGTGCAGAACTAGGTGATGAATTAGATGTTATTGTTGTTGAGAATTCTAGGGACAAGGAAGACAATGAAGACAATGAAGACTATGAGATTGATGAAACTGAAAAGTTCAAGTTATTTCAAGGAAAAAAATCATTAACAATACCGAAAACACCAGAAGGACATAAACCACCGATAGTTGTGGACCACATAGAACCTACAAAGGGGAAATGTAAGACAGCAACAATCTCATTACCTCGAGAAGTCATTGAGAAACAGTTCGGAAAAACCATGAAAGAAGCTGCTAAAAACCTTCATGGTAATGATAATTTTCCATCTTAATAATCACAAATCTTAACAATTTTAATGCTAAATGTTTCTTTTACTACACTTCCATCTTTTAACTTATAAGAGATCTCCTTTCTTAATATTGTGTTGCAGTTTCTTTATCTACATTGAAACGCAAGTGCAACGGTCATGGCATCTCAGAGTGGCCAGGACCAAATTTAGTGAAGAGGAAGATTAATGATGCACGCATCATTCAAATTGACACAAATGGAAAAGATGGTGGAGCAATTCAGGACCTATCAATTGCCAAGATGAACAAAAATACCTTGACCATAAAAGCAGAGTATGCGGATGATATTCTTAAATTCCATCTCCCCGTCTTGCAAGCAACTTTTGCGAATGTGGAGAAACAAATTGGCATGAAGTTGAAGCTGGGCGTGGGGACTTATAACATCAAATACCTTGATGAAGATGGAGATTGGATATCGTTAGTATCAGATGAAGAAATGAGTGATTGCATCAAATGCTCTACAAAATCAGATCGCGTTATCATTCGATTGCGTGTGCTACCATGTATACAACGAATATTTGAACCTAGAGTTTCCTCTAGGTGAAAATGAATTGTCATTTTGGGATGGTCTATAATCCATGTATTTTGGTTATCTTTTTTTAAATGGTTTTATATACATAAATAACTTTCAAGTGTGCATAATTGTGTTAGGTTGTTCTTTCGAATCTTTCTGTTCCACTCATTCCTTATGTACAAGCCAAAAAACCTAGTCTGTAACAACTTGATGCATAAAAACACCCTAAGTATAAAAGTGCGCCATAAACTCCAAAATACCCTAAAAAATATGTGATTTTCTTACCCTTTGTGGAAAAGGTGCGCCTGAGCTAACATAAGGCGCTAAGGCATGTGCCTTAGTGCACCTCGAGCCTCAGACGTGCCTCAGGCACGCTTTTTAAACCAAACCACGAAGATAACCATGTTGCTCTTTTTCTACTACTTAGGTGCCAGTAAGGTAGTCACTAGTCTTCCTTTGCTTTTCCAATTTTGATGAGTGATGATGCCATCTCTTCTGGTGATTGGTGCCACTCATTGCCTCACAGCAGTTGTTAGATCAAAATTGTCTTGATCATAACCATCTTTTCTGATGTTTGATTAGTGAGTTCTCGTCTTGTAATATGATAAAGAGACAGATTAGATTCCCTACAGTATATATTGCCGGGAGATATTATTATTATTATTATTATTATTATTATTATTATTATTATTATGTTGGAAATTTGGGTGAAAAGAGTATTTTCACAAATATAGGAAAATGAGTTTTTCCTAACTTTGGACTAAAAAATGGGATCCTGGTCTTTGGTGGCAAGGGAGTGAGCGCAATGCGCGAGGTGAATTTGGATTTTTCACGGAAAGACGAAGGGTAGTATGGCTGAGTGAGGTCATCTTCGCCGGTCATATAGTGTCCCCGCCCAACGGTGTTGTCACGGCGAAAGTGACTTTGAGATTCATCATAATCTTCCCTCCATGTTGGGTCTATAGTATGTTTGCTTCCGCCATTCGGTCCTATGGCTTTGAAGGGGCCTTCAAATACAGTGATTGGCCTTCCTTCGCCATAAGATAGTTGACGAGATGTTTCTCTAAGTTGCTGCTCTCGAAGCTTCTGCGCATAGGCACGTTTCAGAGCTTCCTTTTGCTAGGTGTACCATACCTCTGGATTAACCATTGGCATGGCATTTCCAGCTGGGGAAGTCTGGTTATTTTTTTACAAATATTTAGTAAATAAAAAACAATAAAATTAAATAAAATTACACATAATCATGTATATTTTTTTTTATTTTTCTAAATTACACAAGCCTAAGTCGAGCCATATGTCGAGCCATCTAGCCGAGCCACGAGTCGAGCCATCGAGCCGAGCCGAGCCGAGCCACGAGCTGAACACCCCTGGCTTGAGCTCGGATCGATTACAAAACGAGCCAGCTCGGCTCGGCTCGAAAACAAAACGAGCCTCTTCGAGCCGAGCTTTTTTCGAGCTTTTTTCGAGCGAGTTTCGAGCGAGCCTCGAGTCGCGAGCTTTTTGTACACCCCTAACGGGACGCTCCGGAATATAAATCTAGTAAATAATATTAGGGGGGACGGGGCGCTACCAGAATTGGGCACGGGTACGCCATTACAAGCACGGTAACACCGCCGCCACCTGTGCTGGTAGGGTTCCCGTGAACCGTTTTCTGGTTCTTGTTACCGTTTACATTTTGAACTTTTTTAATCTTTTACCACTAATTAAACAACATTAAACAATAAACATTAAAAATTAAACATTAATTATTAAATAAATCTCGCAACATTCGCCATAGGGCAAAATGGGTGAAGTTACTCATTTGTAGGTGGTAGTAGTCGTCGCGCGTGACTTAGATTGCAATGTCTTCTTGAAGATTAGGGTGCCTCTCCATCGTGGCTTCATAGAGGAGTACAGGACGTTCCAACGGAGACACTTGGACTAGAGAAGAATCCACCTATTAACGAGCGAATCCTTGGTGCGGTCATTTGTGCCGGTTAAATTATTGAATATCGCCGACACCCGGTTCCAAAACGAAGTTGGGGTATCGACTTCATGAACCCATGTGTCTCTCACTATCAAGTATGCCCTCGTTAACGCGATCTCCTCATTTGCATTCCACGAGTTCATTTTAATGATACGATTAAAGTATAACCGGTTTTAGTGTGATTTTGGTATTGAAGTTTTATGTGGTTTTTATAGAACAAACCGTAACGGTACAAATTCTTGAAGGTTGCAACTGTTTAAATGTTTAGTAACGGTAACAAAATTAATTACCGTCTGCAAATTATACAACGGTTACTTTTTTTGAATTTAAATGAAATTAAAAATGAAAGAATCAGTGGAGTGCTGCCTACAAAAAAGTGTTTCAGTAAAGTAAATCAGCGAAGTGATGTGACAATGTATAATTGGTTAAAATTAGTGAAGTAGATATAGAAATCTATAGGTGGCCCTTGAGGCCTAACAAAGGTAAAGGTGAGATCATTTATTTATTATAAGTTTGTTGGTCACATTAAACTATCCGATATTCTCTCGATCGTAAAATTAATTCATCATCATTTAGATTCTTTCATATATATATATATATAGGGGGCGGTTATTCTACAAAGTAAAAGAAACGTGCGAAGGATGCGAAGGATCTTTGTACTTGATAATTACGTAATGATAATTACGTAATGTTTTTTATGTTCATGAAATCATTACGTAATTATCATTACGTAATTATCATGCACTTTGTACATGATAATTACGTAATGATAATTACGTAATGTTTTTGTATGATCATGAAGGCATTACGTAATTATCATTACGTAATTATCAAGTACAAAGTGATTCTTCGCATCCTTCGCACGTTTGTATTACTTTGTATTTGAACCTGTCCCTATATATATATATATTAGATTATATCCCGGGAACGTCCCGGGGTTGAAAAATCTAATATGACATATTAATTTTACATATGAAATAGAATGATGCGCTTTACAGTTACATACATGAAAGCTTCGGGTAGCAGCTAACCTAAAACAATTAAAAATATATCTCCAATGTTAACGCCTAACCTTAAACAATGTAGAACTCTAATATTAATATCTAACCTAAAACAATGTATAACTCCAATGCTAACGCATGTTGAAAATAGAATTCATATTTACTAATTTGAACATAATTAGTGACTTGCCTATACATGATTAATGATTTACCTAAACACTTTGTGTTTTTTTCCTATTTGAACAAAACCCAACAAAAAATAGTCGTTTTTTTCTCCGTTTTTTATATAGCACTATGGTACTCGTTGGAAAGATAATAAAACAGTCGTTAATTTGGTGTAATTTTTTTTCTTTAAAAAATCTCGTATATAAAAGATATTAACGTTTAAAATTTATAGGAGGAAACATAAGAGAGAAATCTAATTTTGTTTTTAAATTGTTTTTTTCCTAAAATATCTCAATGCCACATGAGATGACACATGGCACACTCAAGGAGGAGAATGCCTCTTTCAGTGCCATGTCATTAAAATGGCTTTGGTTTATTACATGTATAGATATAGATAGATATCTTCACATAGACCGCTACTTTATTCAATCACTTCTCTCCCAAGTTTCCTCAAGTTCTATTCGAAGAACTCGTATTCAGAAACACTTTGATGGAAGAACTAAAATCGGCAGTAGTGATGGAAGACGAGTGTTACGAAATTCGAATGGCGAAATATTCGAAAGCATCAAGAAGGCAATCATGATTACTGCTTCCGATCACCCACAAGAGTTCCAAAACAAGAGAGGTATGATCGCTCAAACCCTATTCTCCTATGATGATGAAAAGACAACAGTTGCACATGTTTTAAAGATCAAACAAATTCTTGATCAAACTAAAAGCCATGAAGCGGTGTTGTTTGAGTCGTTATTGAAGCTTCAATACATGGTGAAATCAGTGAATGTTCTTAACGTTACGGGTGTAGGAATATCTGTTAATGGTCTTCGAAAGCACGCGTCAAAGCGTCTTGTGGACATCTCTACAACACTTGTTAAAGAATGGAAATGCATGGTGGATAAATGGATGAAAGATAATGATAAGATGCAACAACAGAAAGGTGGTGAGTCAAAAACAAACCCTAAAAACCTTCCACATGAGACCAAGAACCAGTTAATCATACCCGCAAGCGATGAGAAACGATCATTGATTGTGCGAATAAAGTTGAAGAAAGTTGAACCAAAGGGTCCGGAGACTCCACACCAGAAAGTTGAAAAAGAAAATGATGATGGTGTTACTAGGGTTTTGAGGATTAAAGAGATTCTTGATGATGTAAATGTATTGGAATCAGTAGTGTTGGAGACGTTAATGAAGCTGTTAGAGATGAGTTTATCACTTTATCTTTATCGGTGAAAACCCTACAAGAAACAAGAATTGGAGGCTCGGTTAGGGCACTTCTTAAGAAACATGGATCGAAAGATGTTCGTCAGATTGCATGGGGGCTGGTTAAAAAATGGGATGGTATGATGGATGAGTACATAAAGAAAGAGTCGAGTTTAAAGACAGAAAGAAAGGTCGAGAGGGTTGATTTGGAAGGACCGAAGAAGAGAATGAAAGAGGGTATTGATCAAGAGAAAGATGGTGGAGGCTTATAGTACGTATAGAAGATGAAGAAGAAGAAGAGAAGAATACAAGTGATAGAGGATCATGAACTTAGCAAGAAAGGGTTTTCTGCTAATTAGATTAAGCCACTAAGAAGGAAAATTAGAAGATGTTGATCAGTTGGATTAATTGGTTTTAGTTAATGCTTTTGTAATCAAACATGATTGGTTGAAGTATATGTATTAGTGTTGCTTCATGGTGCAAATCTTGAGTCTTTTTGTTGCAACTCAAGCCATGCTTAATTTGTATATGGTCTGTGGTCAGCATTATTAAACAACATTGATTTGATCAATTCAATTATAAGCCTTGTTCTTAAGCATATGCAATTGAAACTCAACTGATGATTTATTAAATACTAGTAGGGAACCCGCGCGATGCGGCGGGGACGACAAATCATGGGGTGTTCGTTTTGTTATTTTTATCATTCCTCTAGTAGTATATTGTCTATCACGTCTATATATTAGTTTTCATATTCATATAAGAGATGATGGGACGTACGTACGGGGGAGGTGAACGATAATACCTATGGTTCACATTTAACATTACCAACATACATATTAATGGTTGTGAAATATGAAAGTCACATTGCCTACTTGACAGGTTATTTTTTTTAATAATTTGCATCAGCCTCCATCTTTGTGGTGGAGTGGCATGGGAAATGATGAGTGGAGCCTAGCCTTCTTGAGGTGTCAGGTTCAATCCTTGATCCCATCAGGTTTTACTAATTTTTCACTGTCGTGCCTTCGGGCGGGTGGGGGTTCAAGTTTTCCCCGAAACTGGTGGCTTGGTGAGTTCTGGCTACCCAGTGATACCTATGAGCGGGCATCTAAGACGTGTCTTCACCCAGAAACGTATGGGGTGCTTTTGTAACCAATTGATGGGTACCCCGGGTAGTTGAGACATCGTTTGGTGGTCGTTAAAAAAAACATTGCATCATTTTTCAATGTTATATGAATAATCATTCATACCAATCCAACTTTAGGTGCGTTTGACTATATTCATGCAGCTGAATACCAAAATCTTTTACAATAGTATATAAATAATGTTTCATGTCAACCCAACTTTATCTACGAGGCACTTTCTAACTACATTATAATACGATCAAGTTTTGTAACTTACCTCCACAAAATTTCTTCTTCTAACTTAGACAAATTTAAATAGATATCCCGGTTGCATTTTTTTAAATAATTAACATTATATATATATATATATATATATATAATAAAAATAAATAAAATCTTTCAACCAGTCCAATTGTTTGAGTTGTGTGTCCCGCCTTTCTTTTTGCAAGTTCAAGTCCGCTGCACCTTTTTTTTATCCAATTCACTGCTATTTAAATCCTACGTCACTACCCCAGGTTTAATTCTTTCATGTCTCTTTACTAATTAGTTTTTTTAAATGGGATCAAGGTGATGGATAAGGCCTTGCCTTTCCAAGTGGTGTGGGGTTCAAATCCCATGGGTGACAAAAAATTAGCCGTTCAAAAAAATAGGAGTCTACTCCTACTTTGGGATTTACTTCTTGATTTGGAATTTACTCCCTACTTACATATTTAAATTTCAAGTCAAAGTCAAACTTTAGGTGCAACATTAGTTGCGGTTTTCAAATATCCATTTCCAACAGATGGCACATGAAAATAGATCAAGCTTTTGCCTATTAAATAAAAATAAATTAATTAATAGAAAGAGTATAAAAACTGATGTACAAACTAAATAAAAATAAAGTTTTATAACCAAAAGGAGTTATTATCAGAAGCAATTATTGTTCCTAATGAATGTTTTGTTATAGGGAATGGATTCTGCAAAATCGTCTCAAGAGGATCATCGCCGCGAATATATCCTACGCCAATTTCAGCCAATCTACCTAGCATTTAATAACAAGATAATTAAGATCGCAATTAATCCAAACATATCCACATTAATTAATAATATTTGAGAATAAGAATTCATACGACCTATCTTTTTAGATGTGAGCGCCTTTAGATGAGGAAGCTCCAAGCTCATCCTAAAAGGTTTAGGATGTTTTCTAGTCAACAATTAGTTGACCTCTCATTAGATTGTTGAACAATATGACATGATTCTTTTCAACATGTTAATATTGCCAACAAGTTTTGACCCATTTAGTTATACCAACTGAGACCAATATTATCGGCTGCTGTTATAACCATATGTGAGGCTAAAATCCAACCTCAATATACAAGTGTTACAAAATGGCAATGAATAACATAATGTAATGAATTAGTATGGACCTTTTGAATAAGCTACTACAAGTGATCTCAATATGAGCTTTTGAATTAGCAAGTATGGACCTTTGGTCCAGTTTTTTTTATTATAAATAATTAGTTTAGTAAATATAATTACAAATAAGATGTTTTTGAAAGGCTTAGTTCAGTGGAATTCCTTGTACAACCCTAACCTAGCGGTCCCAAGTTCGAATCCCTACCCACACACCGGTGTCCTCCTTGCCTAAGCTCAAACCGTCACGGGGAATTTTTTTGTAGTGTGCATGGATCGAACCTGTGACCTACCCCAGGATGGGAACCCATAAGGGAAAACCCACCCTACCTCAAACCAGCTGGGCTGGAGAAAAAGAAAATGAAAAATATACCTCTTTGGGGTCAGCAAGGGCTACAACAATGGCTGCAACAATAACATCCTTTTCCTGATCAAACACCTCAAGAATTCAGGCATTAGAAGGTAAAAGCAAGTAAACAAAAGCAAGTCAATCTACACCATTGGCATTTCCAGATGATCTTCGTGTTGGTTTACTTTGTCTTGATAGAACAACTAAATCAAACATGCATAATGTTAATTCACCACATAAGAATGGTTCATGTCTTACATACATGATGTCTCAACTCTAAACTTCAATTGTTGGGTTTCATAACCAGAAATGATTCTCTTTGTGTACTGCACACATTTAAACAACCACCTGAGAATTGATTATGCCTTTCATACATAAGCTCTTAACTTCATCCGTGGGCTAGGAACATGGCATTTTAGGTTTTTTGGTTCGGGTCAACGGATTATGACAAAAATGGGTATATGTCAAAACGTGCCGTTTTAAAAATGGTCCAAAGATGTAAAAGTGCTTATTTAGCGTACAGTTTAGTCTTCTATTATTTCTTTCACTCACCATTTTAAAAATGGCCCATAAACTTCCATCAAACATATAACAACTAAAAGAGCCAAAACAACAAGATGTTGAGCACATAAACAGAATAAAACAATAGTTTTTGCCCATTTCACCAACCTACTTCACTCAAATATTTCACCCAAGACTACCCTTCATATATAAATATAAACATTTCTATCCTCGGAATCACATCTAACCAAGACTGCCCTAAACACATCCTTATGTGGTTTGCCTCATCATTGAAACTGGTGTTTGGAGTTGGGGGAATTCAAGCTTTGAGAGGTGTAACCCATACTATACGAGTCATAAAAAAAACTTAATTTTAAGATATATGGTTAAATTACTATTTATCCTTCCACAGCTTGCAGCACTACTCTTATTTCATAAGCTCATAACCATCCATGGAGAGCGCATTGTCATAAGGATAAAAAACAGTTATTCTTAAACCCCATGAGGTGCCCCTTAGATTCGTCTTAGCGCCTCGCCTCAGCCCTCGAGGTGTGTCTCAGAGGTGCAACCTCAAACATTTTTCTTAAACCATGCTTCAATGAAAGGCATCCCAAAATCAAACAAAACAAAATATGCACCTAAACTTCTAAAATCAGAATTTGGAAAGTGACCCATCTTGGTAATAAACATTCAATCAAGTAACATACCTTAAGAGTTTAACAGAGTTTAACCTTCTTTTCCGCTGCACGACTGCGCCCAACTCCAAAACATAAAATTAGGTGACACACTAAAACAATTGTGAACATACATGAATATAAAGCATAAGTAGCATAATAAATGCAAAAAAAGATGCCATGAGAGCATACACCAATCATGGTTCGTGGCCACCATTCCCATTGTATATGGCCTGTTTTCTTTCTGCTGCCGCCACCAAAACCATAACCTCATGTAGCCACCGATCTGAGCATTATTCACTGCTATTACTCGAGCTCAACACCAGTGACTATCACCACCACTGTTAGGCAGATTATTATATAATTGTATGAACAGGCTATTTTTACTATTCACATTTTTGTGTTTTTGAGTTATATATATATATATATATATAAACTATTTGACATACCATTTTATAGTATCGGAGCTGAATTCAATGGACATTTGTCTCCATATTTTTATTCCCTGCTGATTTCTCATCCCCTTTTCATCTCAGTCTTTTCTCCTCTTAAATTTCCAATTAAACCTGTTAGAACCTTAAAATAATTAAATCACCGATTGAATAGACCCAATTGTAACATCAAAATTGTAAAATACACAAAATCTAAACACATTTGAATTCAAACCTTTTGCTAAACCTGGGTTTATAAAACCAAAGTGAAGTAAATAGAAACAATACCTGGTTAAGGAGGCCAAGTTTAAAGTCATGTGAAACATAAAAGTAGACCTAAAACCCTAGAACGATGCATGTTGGTTGAATAACATGCATAGCAGCTGGGCTCACTAAACAGACATTAGAAAAAGAAGACCAAGAATATGAAGATGCTTATATCAATAAATTATTCCCGAAACAACAACTGATATCTCATGACAGTTTGCGAAAAATGCATTATCGCATTAACTTGAGAATAAACAATGAAAACAATAAATGTTTTAAAAGACGAAGAAAAAAATACCTTTCTTTAGGGATTTCTAAGTACAATGATGACCGAATCACCTCGAAGAAACATCTTGCTAATATATTTATCTTTGTTAACCGAAAGAGCTTTTTTCTTGCATTTACATGTCTTGAGCCACTGACACTCAAATGTCTCAAAATAATACAAAAAGTGTGCAATTTGTCTAACAAAGAACGGAAATAAAGAACTAACACATATATTATTTTCAAGAGAGAACAAACCTGGTCCATATCTTGTTATCATTTTCTAGCACCGTATTGTAGTGTCTATCAAACGCCCTAACATCGCCTAACAGCTTTAAGAAGTCTTCAATTGAAGGACTTTCCTACACATACAACAATAATCAAGTTTTAGTATTTACAAAACAAAACAAAACAAAACAAAACAAAAACGTTAAAAAAAGAATTATTGCACCTCAAAAAGAATCAAAACAATGATTAAAACATCCGAAATGACATTTATTATAATAGAACGAATGAAATCAAGAGTCAAATAGGTACCCATGACACCTTTAACAGGCTAGAGGTTTAAAGGTTTTAACATCAGTTTGACCAAAGGCCCATCTTAGTCGAATCATACTACAACATTTGTTCACTACAACAAATTCACCACTATTGAATAAATTACTAAATTCAACTTAATTGAAACAAAACATTATAGTTTTTAAGATTACATGACTCAGGTGGTCAATACTCAATAACTCAACCTCAGAACTCCTTTTGAAGCCTTTACTTAATCAATCTATCAGCCAGATCTCAAGATCCTAATAGAGCAAATCCAAAGAGAAAATCTAAATTAAGATATGCTTACAGTATAGTAAATCCAAAGATTTGAAACCATAATGACAGTCAAAGGATATACCTTGTTAAAAGCAAGGGTTCTTATCTTTGTTGAGGTCCGAAAACAACTTGCTAATTGTCAACGAACAACTTCCGTCATTACAAATCTACCACAACCCTCAAAATATTGTAATGAACGTCAAGTGCTGGAATTGGAGTATTCCATCAAAATAAACAAAATCTAAAAAAATCAGACTTTACCTCTATGTATGGAGAAAAATAATGAAAAGGGGTTCGTCGAAACTATAAACCGAAATCGTCGGAACTGCGTTTGGACACCATCTGTTGCAGGATTTGCTATGAACCTCCACAATCCCAACTCACCGGATTTGGTACCTCTGCTTGCAGATGAAACAAAGGGAGTGAATAGGATTAGGATTAGGATTTTTTGTTGAGAGAGAAAAGTGAATAGAAGTTTGAATTTTGAAATGCCCGCCTTGGATGAAGGTGGAGATGCAGATGTATCTTCTTGAATCGCCAGAGAGAGAGAGCGAGAGAGAAAAATCAGCTGGAGGTGGATAAGAAGTGAGAATGTGATAATGTGATAAGAGATCTGAAACTTCTTAACTCCTCATACTAAAAATCAGGAATTAAGTTGAAGATGAGGGATTTAATCTATATAATAATTGAGGTGAGATTGGGTTGAATGGAGGCCTTAGAGAGTGTTTGAGGTACCCATTTCCAATATGGAGCTCCAACTAGCTCCCTATAAATACTCTTTCTAATTTTTATTTCTACATTCATACATTCTTCCATTACACTCCTCCAATACCTAATTAACAAATCTTCCAATTAACATTATTCACTCTTCATTCTAGGTATGTTTTCTTTTTCATTTGGATCGAAGCAAGATCAACCATTGTAACGTTTTCCTATTCGTAAACGTTAAATATAGCCAACAAAAATGGATCTCAAACCTGTAAAACTTTTAGAGATAATATGGAACCAGTTAACGATTTGTGGAACAAGTCCATATTGTCATCGTTTTTATTATTAACGCATGGCTATCTGTAAACAATATTTAATATGTAACCATTTTCATATTTGAAGAGAAAATCTTCATTCTCAGCGTTTTAATTAAATATGGACGTGTTGAATACAATCCGCAATATGGAAGCAAGATCAGATTTTTAAGTCAATAATTGTATATGAAACAGAACAAATATATTAACTGTTGTTTGATCTTTTTTTCATTTGAGATCCAGAGAGGATTCATTGTCATCTTTATGTTTATGAGTCAAATATGATATGCCGCGAATGTTTTGATTGTTTTGTCATTTGAATGCTAGACTACCATCCGAATACAAAGTTGCGAATATGGCTTATCACAAGGGAGAGCAATTCTTCAAGGTCATGCATGACCCTTCCGCAAGAGTTTTGGTATGATTGTAACTTTCGTTTTGATAATTATCTTTGTTAACTTTAAGCAAACTGATTATATTAATTCTCGTAATGTTGTTTTTAATGTTTGATCCAGACATTGCCGACAGCTGTGAACAAGTTTTTGGTATCTAAAAAAACGCCTATTTAATAACATTAAAAAAATTCAAACCGTATTAGTCATTCCTTAAATATGATTGTAGACATTAATTACTGAAATTATGTAAAAGTTACATTTATTTCGGTTATAGGATTCTAGACATTAATTTCTGTAATTCCCATAATCAATTTACTAATTATAATACAAATTTACGGTTTTAATTATATTAATTAGTTCATATTTATCAATACATAAGGCTAAAAATTAGCAATCTTCATTAAGGTTTTTAAACAAGCGATCAATTTTAGGATAGATAGGTGGTAATGTGTCATAATTTCCAATTCGAGTATAAATTTCAAAAAATAAAAAAACGCCTATTTAATAACATTAAAAAAATTCAAACCGTATTAGTCATTCCTTAAATATGATTGTAGACATTAATTACTGAAATTATGTAAAAGTTACATTTATTTCGGTTATAGGATTCTAGACATTAATTTCTGTAATTAACTGTTTTAAAATCATGGATTGATAAACGGATTGACACATACCATATTAATGAGTATATAAAGATAAAATCTTTCATGTAATCAAAATTCGTAAATTAAGGGCTTTAAACAAGGAGCAATCTTACGCTAGATAGGTTGTATTGTGTCAGCATTTACTTCCAATTTAAAACGGATTGACAAATTCCAATTATTTCCAATTCGAGTATAAATTTCAAAAAATAAAAAAATCGACTATTTAATAACATTAAAAAAATTCAAACCGTATTAGTCATTCCTTAAATATGATTGTAGACATTAATTACTGAAATTATGTAAAAGTTACAATTATTTCGGTTATAGGATTCTAGACATTAATTTCTGTAATTAACTGTTTTAAAATCATGGATTGATAAACGGATTGACACATACCATTATAATGAGTATATAAAGACAAAATCTTTCATGTAATCAAAATTCGTAAATTAAGGGCTTTAAACAATGAGCAATCTTAGGCTAGATAGGTTGTAGTGTGTCAGCATTTATTTCCAATTAAAACGGATTGACACATTCCAATTATATCTTAATTTTGAGTATAAACAAGGAGCAATACACATGTTGCCTATTTGATAACATTAAATAAATTAAAACCTGTATTAAAACCTGTATTAGTATTCGTAAAAATAGTTTTGTTGACCGAATATATTACTAATAGTAATTGACATTAATAATAATTGACCGAAGTGAATGTTATTTATTACAATTTTTTAATCTCATTTATTTACATTAATATTACTACGAAATTATGTTTGAATTATCTTTATGAATTATTATTGGTCTTGCCTGCAATTGATATGATTTATTTTATTTTTTAATCTTATTTAGTATGAGTTTTAATGACATTAATAATAATTGATCGAATTTAGTGTTATATATTATGATTTTTAAGCTCATTTATTTATTATTGACCGAATTAAATTACGAATATATTACTAATACAAAAACTAATATTACGAATTATTATTGGTCTTGCCTGCAATTAATAGAATTTATTCATTTTTTAATGTTATTCAGTATTAGTTTTAATGACACATAATAATAATTGACCGAATTTAGTGTTATATATTACGATTTTTAAGCTCATTTGTTTATTATTGACCGAATTAAATTACGAATATATTATTAATACTAAAACTAATATTACAATTTTTAAATTTAATCCCATTTATATCTTATTGACTGAATTAAAATTTTCTATTACTATTTTTACGGATATATTACTAATTACTAATACTAATATTACGATTTTAGTTTACTTCAATCAGAAGATATTTCCATTGGCGAATGTTGCGTCTTTAAATGGTGTTCAATCCAGCACAGGCTGTTTGTTACAAAGGTTCCACCACAAGAAGTCATTGATTTTCAAATTAAAATTATGATTTTTTATATTTGTAATGTAATTTATTTGAATTATTGATTACGATTTTGAGGTTATTAATTAAGATTTATAATCTCATTTATTTATATTACTATGTTTACGAATTATGATTAGTCTTGATTGCAATTAATAAGATTTATTCATTTTTACTGTTATTTATTAAGATGTTTAATATTATTTATTGACATTAATAATAATTGACTGAATTTAATGTTATTTATTAAAATTATTAAACCCATTTATTTATATTACTTTTTTTCGAATTTATGTTTAATAAGATTTAATTATTTTTAAAGTATTTTTAGTATGTTAGAATTAATTTTATATATTGACATTAATAATAATTGACCAAGTTGAATGTTATTTATTATGATTTTTTAATCTCGTTTATTTATATTAATATTACTACGAAATTATGTTTAATCTATCTTTATGAAATTATGTTTAATATTATTTATATTACTATTCATTCCAATTATTATTGGTCTTGCCTGCAATTAATAGGATTTATTTATTTTTTAATGATATTTACTATGAGTTTTAATGATATTTACTATGAGTTTTAATGATATTAATAATAGTTGACCGAATTTAGTGTTATTACGATTTTTAAGCTCATTTATTTATTATTAACCGAATTAATTTACGAATATATTACTAATACTAATATTACGATTTTTAATTTTAATCTGATTTATTTATTATTGACTGAATTAAATTATGAATATTTTACTAATACTAAAACTAATATTACGATTTTTAATTTTAATCTCATTTATATCTTATTGACCGAATTAAAATAAACTATTACTATTTTTACAAATATATTACTAATTACTAATACTAATATTACGATTTTAGTTTGCTTCAATTAGAAGATATTTCCATTGGCGAATATTGTGTCTTTAAATGGTGTTCAATCCAGCACAGGCTATTTGTTACAAAGGTTCCACCACAAGAAGTCATTGATTTTCAAATTAAAATTACGGTTTTTTATGTTTGTAATGTAATTTATTTGAATTATTCATTCGAATTATTATTGGTCTTGCCTGCAATTAATAGGATTTATTTATTTTTTAATGATATTTATTATGAGTTTTAATGACATTAATAATAGTTGACCGAATTTAATGTTATATATTATGATTTTTAAGCTCATTTATTTATTATTGACCGAATTAATTTACGAATATATTACTAATACTAATATTACGTGCAGAAATTGTTTCACAAGTCGCTAGGTTTGTTATTTGCATATTCAACATTTATGTTTACAATATTCTTATTTTATAATTAGTTACACATTCTAAATTTTCTATACTTAATTCTTTTGTAAAGGTTTACTATGATTGGATGACCTGATTTGCTTTAATAAAAAGATACTTCCATTGGCGAATATTGTGTCTTCAAATGGTGTTCAATCGAGCACAAAATGTTTGTTACTAATGTTTCACCATAAGATGTTTTTGATTTTGAAATTTAAATTATGATTTTGTTGTTATTTATGAAGAGTTTTAATGTTATTGATTTGAATGATTGATTATGATTTGGTTGTTATTTATTAAGATTTTTAATCTTATTTATTGATATTACTAATATTACGAAATTCATTTTAATATCGTTAACCGATTTTAATTTTGATATTACAACTTTCCTTTAATCAATTGTGATGAAACGATATGTTTTTAAACATATACGACTTTCTTTCAAACATTTATTTAAATCTATTTAACAATGTTAAATTTATTTAACAATTTTTAATTTAAATATAATCCGAAGATAACAACGTACATTTATTTTCCTACACTTTTATTATTCTTTTAATAATAAATATAATTTAAATATAATTAACAGTTTCCTAAAATATATATAATGTATTCAAAATAATTTTCAATGCTATTACTAATATTACGACATTAATGTTAACATTGTTGACCGAATCTGAGTAAAAACTTTTTACGTTTTTGTTAAATTGATGGATGTCAATTCTTTGACTTTATGTCTTTGAATTTGATTGTACTAATTTTAAGCGTTGTTGACCAATTCACGTCAATTACCAATCCTTCCCTTTTTCATAATTCAAAAACTTTCCTTTAATCAATTGTCATGAAACGCTATTCTTTTAAACATATACTACTTTCTTTTAAACATTTATTTAAATCTATTTAACAGTGTTAAATCTATTTAACAGTTTATAATTTAAATATAATCCGAAGATAGGAGTGTACATTTATTTTCCTACACTTTTATTATTCTTTTAATAATAAATATAATTTAAATCTATTTAACAGTTTCCTAAAATATATATAATATATTCAAAATAATTTTCAATGCTATTACTAATATTACGACCTTAATTTTAATATTGTTGACCGAATCTGAGTAAAAACTTTTTACGTTTTTGTTAAATTGATGGAGGTCAATTCTTTGACTTTATGTCTTTGAATTTGATTGTGCTAATTTTAAACGTTGTTGACCAATTCACGTCAATTACCAATCCTTCCCTTTTTCATAATTCAAAAACTTTCCTTTAATCAATTGTCATGAAACGATATTCTTTTAAACATATACGACTTTCTTTTAAACATTTATTTAAATCTATTTAACAGTGTTAAATCTATTTAACAGTTTATAATTTAAATATAATCCGAAGATAGGAGTGTACATTTATTTTCCTACACTTTTATTATTCTTTTAATAATAAATATAATTTAAATCTATTTAACAGTTTCCTAAAATATATAATGTATTCAAGATAATTTTCAATGTTATTACTAATATTACGACCTTAATTTTAATATTGTTGACCAAATCTGAGTAAAAACTTTTTAAGCTTTTGTTAATTTGATGGAGGTCAATTATTTGATTTTATGTCTTTAAGTTTGATTGTGCTAATTTTAAGCGTTGTTGACCAATTCACATCAATTACCAATCCTTCCATTTTTATAATTCAAATACATAAATAAATATTCCTACTCGATCACGTCAATCGAGGCACAGTATTTCCGATTTTGCAGAATTGTTCGAGAGACAACAATACTATATAAACCTTAACAAATAATAAAATCATTTAATCGTCATACCAAATTTAACAACGAAATTAAATGATAATATAAATTTTCAAAATGTTACTTTCTGTACAACTAATAATGATTACTAAAAATGTCAATAATAAATTGTTTATAATGGGTAAGGCAATTTGAGACGCGGATGATTTTAGTGTCATTTATTTGAATGATGATTACGATTTTGATGTTATTTATTAAGATTTTTAATATTATTTATTGATGTTACTAATATTACGAATTTCATTTTAACATTGTTGACCGACTTTCATTTTGATATTACGATTTTCCTTTAATCAATTGTAACTAAACGATAATCATCATCTTCATTTCAATAAGTGTGGTAATTTTAAGTGTGCTAATTTTAAGATGTTAATAATAATTTGTATATAATGGGTAAGTCAATTTCAGATGCGGATTATTTTAATGTCATTGATTTGAATGATTGATTATGATTTTGATGTTATTTATTAAGATTTTTAATTGTTAAGTACTATATTTACACAGTTTAAATAATGACATTTTTTTGGCGGCTTTTTGTAACATGTTAAAAGTTGCCTAAAGTGTGTGTACAATGGGTCCTTTTGGCTACATGTTGAAATGGGTCTGGGGTTGATCCTTTTGGTGTCTTTTTTTTAATAAAATATAGGAAATTTATATTACAACATGTGACATTGGACCCATTTTCTTATTACTTGTTTTTTTAGCTATGTAATCGGTTTGAACCATTGGAGAGATAACATGAAAATTTAAGCTACCAATTCAAGTAAGTGGGTTAAGGATTGTTTCTTGATTTACTTATCACCGTATCCATATCTTTACAACAACTATATTTTATGTAGAACACAAATATGGAATACAATGGTGGAGGTTTTCATAAATTATTGAAAATGAGCTGCACTCCTAGGATCGTGATGACAATGATAACAACTTCGAAGGTGAAAAATCAGCTATCAATGAGCAAGAGTTGAAAGATTTTGATTGAAGTAATGAAAATGGACCATTGGTTGAAGTTCGTTAAGCCCCAACTAAATTATAAGTGTTCTATGCTTAAGCTTAGTTATGATTATAATATAGATATTACCCTTACCCAAATGATGTAATGTGTGATATTGGTTGAAGTTCGTTAAGCCCCAACTAAATGATAAGTGTTCTATGCTTAAGCTTAGTTATGATTAGAATATAGATATTACCCAAATGATGTAATGTGTGATATTGTGATAGTATGCTATGTAGTTTGCAGTTGTCAAATTAAACTTTACTTACTCGATATATCCATCATTTTGTTACATCAAACTATTAGATGACATTTTGCATTTAACATCAAAATTCATACATATTGCATTATCAAACATTTAGTAACCAAAACAAATTGCATAATACAATTCTTATTTTTCTACTTTTTTTTTCATTTTACTTTCGGGTGAACCGTGGGTCCCCACGGGACTCTAACCTAGTAGTAAATAAGATAGGTAATACACTGTAAATAATGTATGAATGACTACTTTACCCTCATTTTAGGGTTATTAATAAAAAAATAGTTCTTAACTTTTGGGTATCTTAAAATAACCCTCTTGTAAACTTTGCTTCTAGAAGCATTTTTATAGTTTAAGTTGTTAGACACTGACTAAAAGACATATTTACTCTTAAAAAATCCTTATTATGTGCATCAAGTGTTGTACCTTAAGCAATTATATTTGTATTGTTTAAAATTTAAGAAGTCCTTGCCTCATGCATTATAATATAGTATAGATAATAATGTTGGAAATCTATGCTAAGTTAGAGCCCTACATCGGATCGCCCTGAATGAGGATGATGGTTTTGATGATGGAAGTTAAGGTTACACGAAGTTACACAATAGTCCTAAAGAATATACACAATACAAAATATATATTATCTAACCTCTATAGAGGTTCTATAGTTCAAGTACCACAAGCCAATATGTTCATATGTAAAGTGAAGACGTTGTTAGCATGCATTATATGCATGATCCCTAGTTGAGACAAATTATATTAGTTGTTTATATGTATTGGTATGAAATCATCGCATAGGGTTATGATGACACTTCACTCAAGTTTTGGATTTTCGGTCATCTTTATGAATAGGGCCGTCTCCAGAAAACGTTGGGGTCCTCAAGGGCCTAGATTGAGTAATTAAAATGGGCCCTAAATTAATAAGTTACAAATAAAAAAAACGCTTTTAACTACATGAATTTTGGAGGAAAAAAAACCTTTCAGATTTGGAAATAAAGCCTTCACAATCACCGTTGTACTCATGTTAGTTTAACTATTATAATTAGGTTTAAGTATAAAAAATGGGCCTAATGTTTAGAAATGGGCTTTATACATAGATTTCCCTTTAAAAAAGTATATATATAATTTTTAACAAAAATAAGTCAGGCCCCCTAGATTGACGGGCCCAGATCAGCTGCCTACCCTGCACTGGGCCTAAGACGACCCTGCTTATGAACTAAACTTAGGGGTGAGCATTTCGTGGTTCGGACCCACAGGAACCTTGGACCCGACCCGCGAGAATCTTGGACCCGAACCTTTTTAAATATCTGGGTCGGTTTCCGGTTCTAGATTTATGTGAATTATCGGTTCTGGGTCGGGTCGGTTCCAAACCCACGGTTCTAATATAAGAACCACAAGAACCGTTTGTATTTATATTAAAAAATAAAAAGAATAATCTTTTTTAGTCTTTTCACTATTCGTTTTTACATATCATTGTAATCGATTTCATGTAATACTAATACGATATTAAAAATATTATTTATAAGAATAACAATGTATTTTTCTTGAAATACTTTTCGTCTTGATGTATATACATAGATGTGATATATTATATAATACATATTATATTCAAATTTGAAGTAAATATTTGTGTATGCCACCCTGATGTGTGTGTGTATGTGTGTATTTATTATGTATACATAACAATTTCACATAATGTTTTGAGTGATGAGAATGACAAAACTGTTACGAAAACATAAGTCGAGAAACGACAAGTGATTTAAAAAAGAAACTCATGGGCTATTGTTAGAACCATATGGAGGAATTCTTTTACGAGCATGGTAAAAGAATAGGAATATGTAATCCTCTAAAAGTTGCTATTACCTTAAAAGGTTCTAGAGGGTCGGACCCTTTACCCGACCCATCAGAACCTTTAAGACCCGGAACCACATAGCCTTTTAAGGTTCGGTTCGTGGTTCCTAATTCCACAATAAAAGGGTATGTGGTTCTGGTGGGTCCGGGTCGGGTCGGGTCGGTTCCGGACCCTTTGCACAGCCCTAAGTCTAAACTTAGATGGTTTGGAGTTCACAGATCAGTTGTACCTCTTTCAAAGTAGATTGGTGAAAGCAACAAAAGACATGCATGTATGCGTATCCAGCTACCAACTTATGCAACATACCTATCATTAGTGTGCCAGTAGTTAAGAAGATTCCTAATGTAACATCCAATATGGATAGAGTTGATATGTCACTTAGACAATAATCAGATCACAAATTAATTTAATCCAAAAAATGTTTAAAACGTTACAATACTAGAAGTATTATACAAATAACTCAATATATTACCTTTTTCAAATTCAGGTTTCTTTTATTATATCACTCTTGAATGTATCACCAGAAGTTGTGTAACTTAGCGTACACGAAAAGAATGTATGCCTAAGCGAATGCTTAGTAAGTGGTAACGACGACAATAACATATACATATATCTTAGGTACGTACATTGAACTACAAGAACACAAACTATATCATATTCGATATAAACAATTTCAGTATAATGTTTAGTAACAGATTTAGTCATATTGAGTAGTTTCAGCATAATAAAATTGTAGCCAGTTTTATTATAAGTTTTAGTACAACACATTTTCAGTCTAACTAGTGGTATGCCTTGCGCGCTTTGCGCGCTGCTGCGGGAATTCAGTTTCAATAGGTACCGATTACGTTTATTAGTTTATTAGGACACGTACATGGTATCGGTAGGCGATATCGCTTACAACAAAATCCAATTCAATGTATTGACAATGTATCGAAACATAACCCATATCCAAAAATTTATATATGGAAATTATAAGATAAAATATAACTTTTAAATTATTTTAAGTAAACAAAACTATGTAATAGTTCCTAACTAATGAAATGTACATTTAAAATTAAGTAAACTAATAAATTACAAATGAAATCTACGGTTTGTTGACACATTCTTATATATCAAAAGAAAAGTCATTGAAATAAACAAAACCACCTTCCTAGCACGAAACATGATTCTCTAATCTAGAAACCATGTGCTCAATGACTCAAGTAACCAGATGAAGAGTCACCATTTTTTAACAATACTCTCTCTCTCTCTCTCTCTCTCATAATACTTGGCTTCTTTCTCTCTCTAGAGATTTCTCTTCCGTATCTCTCACACTCTAATTTTTAGGTGAAACAAATCAAGGTGAGGACAAAGTGAGGAGTGAAGTTATAAAGACAGGAAGCCATCGACTAACATCGTTAGAGTTAATAACCGGTAAGATGTCGGAAGTTGATCGGAGGCCTACCCGGTTAGCCGCCACCACAAACCAACCAGACGCCAACAAATACTACTGAACGACGCCGCTACGTGCTATTGACGCCGACTAACAGCCCGTAACCCCGCTGAAGCCACCGCTTCCGTACTCTCATCACGTTGGCGAACAACCTGTACGACCACTAAAACCACCGTCTCTATCCTCTCACTCTCCTATAGCCACGACCAGCAAGACCGCTGAATGGCGGTGGGTTTACCAGAAAGAGGCGGTGTGGTTTTCTAGAGAGGGAGACAGAGATGTGATGAATTGAGAGGACGAAGCAGACCACAGATGATGCTCAAAGTGGCTTCCGTCGACGGCGACAGCCGCCTATGAGGAAGAGGCGGTTGGTGTGGTGATCGGACATGTGATGAAGGTGGTATGTTGTTGAAAGGGTTTACTCAAAAGAAGGAGAAGAGGATAAAGGAAGGGAAAAAGAAGGCGGGGGAGGAAAATCGATGAAGAGGTGTGTTTGAAAAAGCCCCTAAAAGGTGGGGCTTTAATGAAAAAGAAGAAAAAAGAGGATACCGGAAAAGAAAGGAAAAAAGTACAGGGGAGGAAAAGGAAAAGGATGGAAAAGAACTGCTTAAATACCTCAGCTATAAATATATTGTAATAACAACAATACAAAAGTAAATAGTTTCAGTATCAAGTTTAGTGCCACATATATAATAACAATCTCAATCTCTTACTAGGGATAAAATTAAGAAGTCTAAATTCATACACATTTATTCGCGATTCGTTTTTTAATCGTGTGTTTTCAACCTTGACCCAACTCTCTCATCTTTCTTAAATATCTTGGTAACAAAAAGATAATTTATTTGATCAGTTTCATGACTTGATTTCATGGTGGTTTGGAGTTTTTTTATGTAATTATAACATTTTCCATTTCAATAAAAGGGGCAAATTACATAAGGCTAAGTGAATTGAGGGGTTTTGATATACATCAGGTTCGGTTTCTGAAATGGGTTAATTGGATGACATTTTTACCCGCACCCGAAGACCCGCCATGATCCAACCCATCAGCAAGGTTCACGTTTTTCTTCAGTTAATTGTTGTGTTTGTTTGTCCATGACCCCATGTTGTGGCAGTTAATCCTTTTTAATTGTTGCATTTTATATCCTATGCTTTCCTAGTTGCAACTCTAGCTTTCTATGTAGTACCTAGTAGTTTTAATTCCCTCTAAAGTTGGACGTAAAGTAGTGCTCTGGTTCCTATATGTATTAAACTTTTGAACCAATGAAAGGTAGTGTGTTTTGTTTGAGAAAATTTCTTTGGTTAATTTATCTCATTGGATTTTTAGTTAAGTTGATTCTTCCATGCTAGTTCAAACCCATCAAGTTTGAATGGTGTTCTTGGAACCTAAGCTAGAATTAAGTGGTGATTTCTGTATCTCAATTCGTATTTAGATTGCCCAACGAGTTGATCAAGTGGTGATTTATGTATCTTGTTCGACCCGTTGCTTGATCGTGCTTATTCACAAGCATGGTTGTGGTTAATATATCTAACATTTGTTAGTACATCAAAGCTTAAAATATTAATATATCTTACATCTGTTAATACATTGTGGGTCATTCACTGAATGTTGTTTTCAGCTTTAGTTGGATTTATTCTTCTCGTGTTTTCACACGAGATTTCACCTAGTGTGTCCTAATGAAAGGATAAATAAAATTAGGTAATATAGATCCAAATGAGTTTTGTTTATTAGGTAATATAGATTTGTTTTTGTGATAGTTATTTTTGGCCTTTGCTAGCGTCTTGCTAGTAGGTCAGTTTTCTCGTTAATAAAAGTTGCCGTTAGAGAAACAATGGTATTACTAATTAATTTTTTTTTTTGAACAGAAAATTTCATTAAACACGAAGGCCGGACCTCAAATCAAGGACCGAACCCAAAAATTACAAACCATACAAAGGGTATTTGACCCAATCGTTCCAATCCACATTTTTGTACCTAGTACGATGTTTAAACCAAAAAAAGGATAAAACTTTCACCCTCGCCACCATATCCACCACCCGGGGCCTCGAACCTTGAAACACCTTCTTATTTCGCTCATTCCATATAACCCAACAGGAAACCATCAAAATGCCCCTAAGAGTCTTCATCTTCCACTTGGTACCTTTGGCCACAAAGTCCATGTTCATAATGTCATTAACAGTTCGAAACATGCCTCCTTCGATTCTACACCATTTCCAAATGAAAGTCCAGACGCCATACGAAACCCCGCATTCAACTATCAAATGCTGCAATGATTCGCAACCTGTATCACAAAGGGGACAGGACACATCCGAAAGATTCATCATTCTTCTAACCAGCGCCTCACGAGTCGGCAAGCGATCCATAATCATCCTCCAGGCAAAGACATTCACTTTTATAGGGATCCAAGACTCCCATTTAAGAACCGGACCAGGCCTATAAGAACCGTCATCTGCCAACCATTTTTTAACAGCCGCAACGCTGAACATACCATCTTTATCCGGCTCCCAAACCCACCTATCCTTTCCCCCAACTAGACGAACCTGAGGCAGCAGAAACATCGCATCTTGCGCTTCAGAAATAGACTGAACAGTAGTCGTTTCCATCACCCAAGAATCAGCCAACATTGTTTTGTTATCGACCTGCAATAACCGCGATCCCACTGTATCACTCTTATTTTTGTCCGCTTCAAACAGCCCTGGCCATCTGTCTTTTAACATAACCGTACCAAGCCATAAGTCCAACCAAAATCTAAGATCAGCCCCATTCCCAAGCTTACCCCGAATTTGAGATTGCAGCGAAATCCCTTTGATGACCACCTTATCCAAATAAGTAACAATACTTTTCCAACATCCCGGGATGGAGTTTTTAACCGGAAGAAACACCCACCGGTTCCTACCTCCATGAATGCTCTCAATAACCCTTCTCCACATACTATCAACTTCGGATTTAAATCTAAACGCCCACTTTGCGAGTAAGGCCGCATTAACATCAACAAGCTTAGAAACGCCCAAACCTCCTTCCTTCTTAGGCTTTGTAACAATATCCCAACACACCCAATGCATACCCCTTCCCTCCTTACACCCCACCCAAAGAAATTTCCGCATCATCTTCTCAATCTTATCAATAACCGTAGCCGGGGCCTTGTAAATCGATAGGTAGTACACCGGTAAACTAGCTAAGACAGCCTTCAATAAAGTAAGGCGACCACCTATGGACAAAAGCTTAGACTTCCAAGAACAAAGTCTATTTTGAATCGTATCCACCACCGGATCCTAATTAGAGATACGGTTCATGTTCGCTCCCACTTTAACGCCTAGGTACGTAAAAGGCAAACTCCCAATCTTACAACCCAAAAAATTCGCCATAAAACGAACCTCCTCTTCCACCACCCCCAACCCAAAAAGCACCGACTTATGAATGTTAATTCTCAACCCGGAGCACAAGTAAAAAATTCGCAAAATACGATTCGTCACCCCCAAATTATTAGCATTCCAATCTCCCATAATAAGCGCATCATCGGCGTAGAACATATGGGACACCACCGGACCTCCATTAGGAAGCTTCACCCCCTCCAACATCCCCAAGTCGCTAGCTTTAGCAAACAAGCAAGCCAACGCCTCCATCACAACAAGGAAAAGAAACGGAGATAAAGGATCCCCTTGTCTAAGCCCCTTATGACATTGGAACTCAAACGTAGGCGATCCATTTACCAAAACCGCAGACCGAGCCGAATGCAAAATACCTTTCACCCACATACACCACCTTGGGGGAAAACCCATACGAGCCAAAACGGATAACAGAAAATCCCAACTCACATTGTCGTAAGCCTTTTCAAAGTCAAGTTTCAACAAAAAAACTTGTCTTCCATTTTTCTTGACCCACCCGATAACCTCATTAAGCACCATAGGACCGTCAAGAATGTATCTCTCCTTCACAAAAGCCGATTGCGAGTTCGAGATCACCCTTCCAATAACTTTCTTCAATCTATCCGCAACCACTTTAGAAATAATCTTACTAATAACCCCTATGAGATTGATAGGTCTGTAATCCTTCAACCCCATAGGCGTCTTAGTTTTTGCAATAAGGGTAATAAAAGAAGAGCTGCACTCCTTGCTTATCTCACCGGACTGATAAAATTCTTCAAACACTTTCATAAAATCTTCTTCCAAGTATGCCCAAAAATGCGTGATAAATCTAAAATTAAACCCGTCCGGTCCAGGCGCTTTATCAGCACCGCACTCAAAAGCCGCCGCCTTCACTTCTTCCTTAGAGAATGGCTTCGTAAGGCTCACAATATCATCAGCAGACACCTGTTTCAAATAATCACAACAAAAATCGGGTCTGTGAAAGCAATTCTCTTTAATTAATTAATAAATAATAAATTGATAAAAATCATTTTATTAAGGAAAAGGTAAAATAAATATAATATAGTTGAGATAACACGCTATCAACGGGACACATTCTCAAAGTGCCGGCCCACCACCAACTCTTTCTTCTTCACGTCAATTTCCTTTTTCTTCTTCTTCTTCTCAAAGCTACATCTCCACAGATCTGAGGCCACAATCAATCAGGTAAACCATTCAATCCAAAATCCAATATCATCATCCCATCTCTACACACACACACACACACTATATAATAATACACACAGATCTCTCACTTACAAAAATCAAATATTATTCATACAACATCACTCCCCCTTCACTTGCTCTCCGATTCTCTCTCTCATCAGGTCGTCTATCAATTTCCATCTTATTATTTCATTATTTATTTATTTATTTATTCATAATGTTTGTTTACTCATTTTACTTTAATTTTACGTAGATCTAGGTTTTTGCAACTTAAGATCTATTTTTAGATGATTTTTGTAGATCTGTTTGCTACATTTAGATAAGTGCGTATTGTTGAAACAATCGGATCGAACACACAACACAAACATGGTTATTTATGTAACTGATCACTAGTTATGACTCTGTATTATTATGAACAAAGATCACACGTTACAATAACCCTAAATCATCTATTTATAGATAAATATACCAACTGAATATATTTGTACCTAACCAACTCAAATAAACATTAAAATAATAAATTTAATAATATTAACCCTATCAAGATTAAACCAACACCTTACACCTATAACCTAAGATCTTCATTCAGTTTTTTTTTTTTTTTTTATATAGTGTGGCTTATTTAAAGTTTTGGTAGGTGAATTGTATAATAAGATGGTGGTTTGATAATGCAAAATGTAAAAGTTGACGTGTAATGATGTCACCGTGTTTGAACAGGGGGTCATAGCTGGTTTTTGATCATTTCAAATTCAAAATAGTACATGATTGGTCTTGTTTTTTGGTTTATAGTGTTATGATCCTGAAGTTTAACTTTCTTTTTTATGTAAGTTTAGTTGAACATAAGCTGAACCATGTTTAAAAAAGTGGCCGAGGCGTGCCTCATGGGGTTCAATTTGTACATAAGCCTCTAAGAGCTGTGGCGGTAAGAAAATGTGCGCCTGAGGGTGTTTAGGGTGTTTTTTTTTAATGTTTTAGACTTTTTGTGTTAATTATTTTATTTTTGCTGGTGTGTGTTTTTGATGTTTTAGACTTCTGAATTTTATATAAGATGTATAATTTTTATATTTATTTTTTAATTCCGCCTAGTTCGCCTCAAGGCTTACGCCTCGTGAGGCGAAGGGAAAACGCCTCGAGGCTTGATTCCGTTCTTTTAAACCTTGCAGCTGAAATATACTTTTATGTACATGTTCCACGATATCATCTAAATACCCGGTTGTACACACAGTAACTTTTATGATATTCTTTTACATATCACTCCATTGTAAACACTTTATTAACATCAAATGCTTATGATTCTTGATTTTTAACTTTATGCAGAGTCATTTGTTGGCATCTAAATATTAAATATGTGGAGAATCAAGCAGTTCATGCCTAAGGAGAAATCCGGGCTTGAAGGTCGTATGATTGACATCGGAAATCTGAAGATTCATGTTCGCCATGTCATAGCTGAGGGGGGTTTCTCTTGTGTTTACTTGGCTCAAGATGCTTTAAATGGTTCAAAGCAGTATGCACTGAAGCATATGATTTGTAACGATGAAGAATCTCTAGAACTAGTGAGGAAAGAAATCTCCGTGATGAAATCACTTCAAGGACACCCGAATGTTGTTATGCTATGTGCCCATTCTATCTTAGATATGGGGCGGACAAAGGAAGCGCTCCTTGTAATGGAGTATTGTGATAAATCTCTGGTTAATGTGCTGGAGAGCAGAGGTGCTGGCTTTTTTGAGGAGAAACAAATACTTTTAATGTTCAGGGATATCTGTAATGCGGTTTTTGCTATGC
The DNA here is from genome assembly GCA_032199755.1 of Ambrosia artemisiifolia. Classification (NCBI taxonomy): domain Eukaryota; kingdom Viridiplantae; phylum Streptophyta; class Magnoliopsida; order Asterales; family Asteraceae; genus Ambrosia; species Ambrosia artemisiifolia. Next base: position 63,754,207 of record CM063519.1, read on the forward strand.
ACTGTCAGTCACCACCCATTGCTCACCGGTAAATTGCTACACTTATTGCAATTTGTGTTTTTAGTTTTGACATACGAGTGCAGATAAAACCTTTCTCTTTAAATTTTATTTTGGTTAAAGGAGTATCATCAGGCTTAGTAATAATTATTTTTGAATTGCAACTGTAGCGACTTGAAGGCAGAGAATCTTTTGGTTGGACCTGATGGATTATGGAAGTTATGTGATTTTGGTAGTACTTCCACGAATCATAAACGTTTTGAGAGGCCAGAAGAAATGGGCATTGAAGAAGACAATATAAGGAAGCACACAACACCTGCTTATAGATCCCCTGAGGTTTAATACAAGACTGGCTTTTCTCAAATGACAATTTGTAATCAGATCTCTTTTCTTTATTCATTTCTAACTTTTGTTCTTGATCCAGATGTGGGACTTGCTCCTTAGAGAAGTTATAAGCGAGAAAGTTGATATTTGGGTAAGTTTAGTGGACTTTATGTGTCTGTGTGTTAGATCTAATCATATGTACAAATATACTGATGCTGAACTTTTATTTCATGCAGGCCCTAGGGTGCCTTCTGTTTCGCATATGCTATTTCAAGTCTGCTTTTGATGGTGAATCGAAGCTACAAGTTTTGAATGGAAATTATCGAATTCCAGATTCGCCGAAGTACAGCTCATCCATAACGGATTTGATTAGGGACATGCTGCAATCTTCACCAGATTCCAGACCAGACATCACGCAGGCAAGAGCTTTGCTTGATTGGACATTCATCTCCATGAATTTAGGTTAGTTATAGATTAAATATGTTCATGGAACATAGCAGCAATGTTTATGTCCATGTTCACTCATGCTACTTTGTTTGATTGATGCAGGTGTGGTTTCGAGTTAATGGTCTGTTACCTGATGCATTACAGAAGTCGTTACCAGATAGGCCACCTGAAATGCTTCAAACCGACACGACTGAAGGTTAGACACCAAAGTTTGGTCCATCTTTATTAGTCTTTACTTGATATTTATCTGACCACAATACAGTATGCACTTGTTGACAAGAACATTTGATTTGTTCATATCAGAACCCAGAACTCTGGTTTATTAGAGTAGTTTTAATCCCAATTCACAAAGAATTGTCACGTACAGTTTGTTTAACCCCAAAATAGGTATAGCTAGCCTAATTTGAGTATCTGTTTATGTTATCATGTACTCCCTCCGTCCCATTAGAAGTGTCCATATTTCCTTTTTTATTTGTCCCATTTCATGTGTCCACTTTAAAAAATTATTAACCAACTTCCGAATTTACCCTTAAAAACACAAATAAAATAAACAAAGAATATAATGGACCCACATATGACAAGGGTATTATTGTCATTTGGCAAGCAAAAAAAGCAATCATTTAATGTGCCTAAAACTTTGTGTTTTTCAAACTAAGACACTTCTAATGGGACGGAGGGAGTATTTTTTTTAAATATTTTAAGGTGGAGGTGGTATGATGGGGGGCCAATGGGTCCGGTAAGGGGGTTCATACGGGTTTAGGTTAAACAAGCCGTTTTTAGTACTGATAAAAGCTGGGTGGGTAAGTTGGGTTGACCCACAAATATATTTTTGTACATTTTTACGAGTTTTTGGTAAGTTCCTAACGCATGATGAGGAGCTTGATTACAAAAATGATATAATTATAATGATCATCTAATTCTTTGAATAAAACGATTTAGGATGTTGTATACATTAAAATTAGACTCCGTCTGAAATTTCCCCATTCTCCTGTTATCTAGTTCCTTGATTCGTCCTGTTTCGGATAAACATCCATTAATAAATGGGTCAAGATTAACAGGTCTTCCAAGAATTGGATTTCTTTAATATCATCAGTTTAGTGATTTTGGTACTGGTGGCTTAACAGGTCTTCCAAAGTCCGCAAATAAATCTAGTCCGATGCCTCGTAGAAGTCCACCGCCTCCTCCAACCACTGCTGAGTCAGCACGGACTGCACCTCAATCGGGAGGAAGTGGCGGGTCCATAGGTGCTTTCTGGGCAACTCAGCATGCTAAGGAATCTGCTGTTGTTGATGAAGATTTGAGCAAAGTTACATTCGACGAAGAGCCAAGCATCCCTGAAAGGAGGGTTTCTGTACACAGAAATAGTCCTAAAATTGAAACTAGTCATTCCCGCCCCTCACAGAAAACTGTACAGGGCAAATCAGGTCCTTCAAAGGACTTTGAAATGAACTTTTTCCAGGATGGTCCAACTGCAAACTCAAATGACAGTTTCAATGCTTTTGTAACCGAGTTTGACGTTAATAAAGTCAGCCCTAGGAGTAATGGGAAGGAAGAGCAGTTAGAGGCTGAGGTGGAAAGATTGAGGGAACAACTGAAGCAGGTTAATGTGGAGAAAAGTGAATTAAGTTCCAAGTATGAAAAGTTATCTGCTATATGTCGATCACAGAGACAAGAGCTTCATGATCTGAAGCAAACCCTTGCTTCTACAACTCCGTCACCAAATAAAACTGCCCCCAAAAGCCAGACGTCTCCTGTCATTCAAAACCAATCTCCGTCCCAACAGGTAAATTTCTCAAAATCTCATTCACTGTAATCCATGTTGGTTACTTTACAGTTCACACAAAACACATGTAATCGTCAATCGTGCCAAAATGAGTAGGTCGGGTCAGCTAACAAGTCAAAACAGGTCATTTAGAAAGTATCAATTTGGTTCGGGTCAAAGAAGGTTCTAACCAAAAATGGTAATGTAGTTTTTGTAATCATATTTGACAAATCAATATTTTGTAAAATTCAGATAAGCCAAAATAATGTTTCGGGTCGACCTGACCTGAGCTTTGATGAGCCCATTCCCGACTTTAGATTGTTTTTCTCTGTATATGTTTTAATTGATGTTTGTTTAAGATGAATCAGAAAGACGAAACAGTTTGGGATCTGCAGAAGGGACTGTTTGATAATACCCCTCCAAAGTCTGATCAAAAATCATGGCAAGCCTTTCCCGAGCCTCCACCTGTAACAACCACCAACCCTAAATCTGTTAGAACCAGAAACGGCCACCAGAGCAACAAAGCATCTGTTGAAGCGGCAGCAGCCACCACCAGTTGGGGTTTTGAAGCGGAAAGCTTTACAGCAGTTCCTACTCCGGGTCCTCAGGTAAACACTCATGTGAATCATTCTCAGCGTTTTGGTGACTCCAAAAACAAAGAAAGTAAGTCGAGTGCTCAACCTGCGGGATGGGCGGGTTTCTAGGGAGACGTTATACGAATTGTGTCGAAAGAGAGAAGATTTATGGCCTTGTTTGTCTGATGTGTGTTCTTGTATACAGATTCCAACTTGTGACTCCATGTTATCAAATGACTTACCAGCTTTTGTTTTTGTGTGGTTTTGAAAAATTAATAATCCTTTCTGAAGAATGTCAAGCTTTTGAAATGTTGTATCACAGTGAATGAGTTTTGTGGGTGTTCGTAAATGGTTAAATTGAACGGACCGTTCAAGCTGAAGTTAGTTGATTGGTTCTTTCAGTGTAGCGGTTCAACGTTTGATCCACGGCTCGGTTTGATGGTTCAACAGTTTGGTACTTGTAATCAGCTGTGTAAACAACATTTCCTTGATATTTCAAGTTGTCAAAACTATTATGTTAAATATTAAAATTACAAAAATTGTTGAGTATTTGGTATTTCAAGTTAGGTTTTAGGTAGGTTTAAGATTGGTTTCGGCTAATGGGTATCACAACGGATAAACGTTGAACAAACAAAATCATAAACGGTTATACAAGATACGCTATGCCTTCGAGTCTATAAGATAGGGAATAAGGTAAGGTTGTCTATAAGATAGGAAATGAGCTAAGGTTGAACCCTACGGCTTCCATATACGTTCATAGTCATTGCAACATCTTACCTCGAGACTCCTTCCTTATCACAAGACAACTGGACTTGTGTTTGCCTCATTTTATCTTCCCGTACACGCTAAATAAAATTTGACTACAAATAGTTTTCTAGGAGTCAATTCGAGTGTGATGATACCACAAACGTAACCTAATAGTTGCGTATTCAACCACCGAAACACCTGTTGTACTTAAAAATGGCCACACTTAGAGGATGAGGGGTCTACATGTTGTTTGGATGTCTAACGGCCGAATATTAGTCACACCAATAATACATGTTGCAACATATACACACTGCAATGATAATATAAAGTTAGTTAAGTTGGTTCATCTCTATAGATATGTAACAAGAGAATATTGTTTGCCTCATTATGAGTTTGGGTTTTCAGAGATCAAGTTCCAATGTAAGAATGATTATAAGTTGAAAATGTTAGGGAATTATGTTTTTTTTAACGGCCAATAAATTGGAATCACTCATGGAACACTGGAGTATCATCGTGCCACCAGTGTTGCCACACGATCATATTCCACCACCAAGTCACCAATTCAGGAGGAAACTCATAATTATGAGAAAAACCCCCTTTGTGAGATTCGAACCCAGGACCTTATGGCCCTTAAGTCTTATCTCACCACCAAGATACCACTAAACTATAATGCCTTGGGTAGGGAATTACGTAGAAAAAGATTATTTAATATAAAGTTAAATTAAACCTAAGTTGATATGCATATTGTTATTGTTATTATTATTACACGACATAATTTGTACAATTCATTCACTACTCTACATTTAATTATCTCATGATCACACTAAAAACAAGGGTAAATTGCTTAAATCGTCCCGGTGGTTTGGTAAAAGTTGTCACTTTCATACAAACTTTAGATTTTTTGTCATAATCGTACCATGGTTTTAATTGTTTGTCATAGTCGTACCCTGGTTTTAAATTGTTTGTCTAAATCGTCCCTTGACTTAACTAGATGGAGTTAGTGCCAGAGACGATTTAGACAAATAATTAAAACCAGGGTACGATTATGACAAAAAAAACTCAAGTTTGTACGAAAGTGACAAGTTTCACCAAACCACAGGGACGATTTTAGCAGTTTACCCCTAGAAACAAAGTTTTGAAACTTTATACCTCAAATTTAAAAAAAAAAAATTGTTTCTGAAAACTATTAACTAATTTAAACGGAGTATAACAATTTTAGTCTCAACTAGCAAAATATGTAATGTGGTCCCACTTTTTAACATAGTGACCACCAACGGACTATGACTAAAAATAAACATGTTACATTTAGAAAATCAGTTAGCATTCTATAAGTCATAATCCATTGATGGCCAATATATTAAAAGTTGAGACCATCAGCACATATTTTCTTAATTGAAACCGACAATTACTAATATAAAAAGCTATAACAACATACATAGATTAACCAAAACCAACCAAATTGAAAGAGGATGAATGTACATAGAGGGTGTTTGGGATTGGGTTTTGAATCTGATTTTTAGATTATTGCGTTTTGAAACGCAGATAATCAGTTTTTAGTGTTTGGATTGCGTTTTGAAAACGCAAATAATCAGTTTTTTAGGCTATCAAAACACAATAATCTATAAGCAGCTCCACCCCTGCTTTTCCAAAACACATAATCTGTTTTGAATAATCAATCCCAAACACCCCCTTATAGGCCTGTAAACGAACCGAACGAACACGAACACAGGCGTGTTCGTGTTTGTTCATTTAACTTTAACCGAACACGAACACGAACACGAACACATAATCGAACACATTTTTGTGTTCGTGTTCGTTCATTAAGAAATTTGTCGTGTTCGTGTTCGTTTATGTTCGTTCATTTAAACCTAAACGAACAGTTCATGAACATAAACGAACACAAATGATCAATATAAACGAACACAAACAAAAACAAGTTAATAGTGATTCATGAACATAAATGAACGTTAAGGTTAGGGTTGAAAGCGACTGTGAAGTGTGGGGCTGTGAAGTGTGGAGAGCGGCTGATAAGTGATATGTTTAGAATGTTAGGGTTAGGGTTAAGTTTTTAGAACATATGAATTAATGTTACTTAACAAAAGGAAATAAATAATAAAAATAAAGTTAAGTTTAATTAAACGAACATAAACGAACAAAAATAAACGAACATAAATGAACGAACATAAACGAACGTTCATGAACATTAATGAACGAACACAACGTGTGTTCATGTTCGTTCGTTTAATTAAACGAACAAAAAATTGTGTTCGTGTTCGTTCATTTATTTAAATAAACGAACATAAACGAACTTCCCGCCGAACAGTTCACGAACAGTTCATGAACGTTCGGTTCGTTTACAGGCCTACCCCCTTACTTACAAGTCTTCAACACAAGATCACTCATATTTTGATTGACCACAACTCAAAGTCAAAACTCAAAGTCAAAACCCAAAAACTACCCGGAACTCAAACACAACAATTAACCAAAACCAACCAAATCCCTTTCAAATCCGCCCCTCTCTACCCCTTTTGTCATCACTCTTTCTAAACTCCAAATTCAAACCCTAATTCCCCTTCAATTCCTTCAATCAATCCATTCTTTTCACATCAAAACAACAAAAAGAATTCGACCCTTTATTCATTCATTCCTTATTTTTCGACCCTTTTTTTCTTTTTTGCTAATTTTGTGTTTTTGTGCTATTAATTGTTGTGGGATTATTGATTAATAAATAAATAATATTCAGTTTAGTTTGCAAGCTGGCTATGGACTATGAACCTTATGATAGCAGTGGTGAGTTGTTAACTTTGTAGCTATTAATTATTAATTTATTATGTTGCACTTTGTTGGTTAATTTTGTTTTAGATACATTTTCTTGATCCTTTTTCAAGAATTGTCTTTTTTTGTTAATTATTTATAAATTAATAATCTTTTTTATAATTTGATGGTGTTGAAGCTGAATTCTTTTGTTGGTTTTGTGTACTGGAATTAATGGTATAGAGAAAGTGAGATAGTGATGTGTTGACCAACTGTTTTTTTTTGTCATGTGTGTGTGTTTAGACATTTAGACCGGACCCGGATAGTCGCGATTGGTGTATTGGGTTTTTGAGTCAATTCAAAACCGGGTAGTTGTTAGTTAATGATTTAATTCAGGTGGCGGCTGTAACTGATTATGAATCATTGGTGAAGTAGGGCCCTTAGAGTTTGAGAAAGCTTCCTTTTTTTGTAATTAAAGATTGATGCTTTTGTATGTGACGTTATAGTAGGCGGTTTTTTGTTGTATTGTCGTGCTGTATGACGCCTTTTAAAAGTATGGAAGCTCATGGTCTTTGAGATTGTTTTGACATGGTTTGTAATTATGGATCAGGTGAACATGTATTTATGATTGTCTTTTCGAATGTTGTCAAAGGTTTTTTAGGATCCATAAAAAAGAGTATTAAGAATAAGACATTTATCTGTATGATTGTATGTTGTATGGATGTGCATACTGATTACTGTACTACTGATTAAGGGGCTGTTTGGTAGCCTCTTAATGATTCCATTAAGAGACTACCTGAGAATTGGTCAACGTTAAGTGTGTTTGTTTAACTGAAAGGACGCTTTTGAATCAGTCAGTAAGCCTCTTACTCATTAAGTTTCAAATTATGGTGAATGAAAATTGTACTTCTTTATCAATTCACATGTCTTTAGTTGGCCACTCACGCACCACCTCCTTAACCCATCACCAACTAGTTAGGCCGAGCCAAGTCAGGCCTCTTACTGGTTCAGAATCTCTTACAGTCTTACCCAATCAGGCCTCTTAATGTCTTAGCACTTACTTGCGAAGAAGTTGCCAAACGCCGATAAGTTGTGGACGGTTCTTGCCTTTTTTACAGTTAGAGCTTCACAGTAGGGTCAGATAGACCAGTATTCATTTGCACTAGCTAGCAGTACAACTATGCATACGTTAGTTGAACTTAGACCGTAGCTATTTGTTTCTATCTATACGTGAGAGGGGTCTTTGTAAAACCTTGGCGACAGCCATGTATGCAATCTAAGAGTAACGAGTACCATATGTGTTGATATATAATCAATGCGATAACCCTAAATGTTGAAAAACAGCAACCCGTATGAATATGGGATCACTCATGCAAGTATTACACGGTTCACATCCATAAATGGCCTGGACGATGAGATTACGCTAATAGTTTAGATTAATTGCAGGAACCGATGATGATCTTCCGCCGTCCCATCAAAACAGAATTCCAAGAGGTGGACATGTGGCAGGTAACGGAAGATCTGCAGTTATGGGTGCCGTACAATATCCTCCTCGGGTGTATGGAGAAACTGATATGGAAGCCCAAATTCACCTCCTTGAACAAGAAGCATATAGTTCAGTCTTACGAGCCTTTAAAGCCCAAGCAGATGCAATTACTTGGGTATGTTTTGTCACTATATATGCATAATACATGGATCTTATTTTTTTTAATCGGGTTTTTAGTAATGTTCATTTATTAATTTATTCAGGAAAAGGAAAGTTTAATAACTGAACTTCGAAAAGAATTGAGACTGTCAAATGAAGAACACAGGGAGCTTTTGCTCAAAGTAAATTCGGATGATGTTATCCGGAGAATAAGGTTCGGTTGTCATAGCAAAAAAGCGTTGTCATATCATGAATTTATAATCAGGAACTTGTTTTTTTTCTGATTTATTGCTATGTTTTGTGATGACTATAGGGAGTGGAGACAGTCGAGTGGGCTTCAACCTGCGATGGTCAACACGGGTCAAGCGGTGCATGATCCATTACCTAGCCCATCTGTCTCAGGAACCCGTAAGAAGCAGAAGGTGAACTCATCAGGCCCTTCCCAATCATTTGGTGTGCCTCCACCGCATGTACCTCTACCCACTTCTTCGTCTGCTAGAAGAGGCCCTGTGCCAGGGAGTAAGGCGAAAAACAAGAAATCCGTAAGCTCATTTTCTACACTTTTTTTTTAACAAATGTTTCTGGATCATGCTCCTTTACAAGTCACACTTTCGTTATGGCGTGGTCAGATGATGGGTGGAGCGTCTTCGATAAAAACTCAGCACCCCACAACAGGCTCATCTGGGAGGGCCCAACTTGGTAACCGTGTGACTTCTGGTGCGCTTGCAAATGTGCCTGCTGAGACATCATCATTTTCCTCGCTAATTGGGAGAAAAGTAAGAACCAGGTGGCCTGATGACAACAATTTTTATGAAGCTACAATTACAGATTACAATCACAACGAGGTAGTTTGATTTCTTAACTTGCATGCATAATGCATTGGTGACTTCCTGCCTCCGGTCCTGAATGATTTTCTGAAAATACGATTTCCAGGGTCTGCATGCTCTAGTATATGATATGTATACCGTAAATGAGACATGGGAGTGGGTCAATCTTTCAGAGGTAAGTGTAGATAAATTTCTTAATATGGTTTTCAGGGTCGTCGTTCACATTATTATTTTTCTTCATTTTTAATATATTCTTGTTATTTAAAAGGTTCTTTGACTTGGGCAAGTTCACATTATTGCAATTTTGTTGATGTAGATATCTCCGGAAGATATACAATGGGTGGAAGGTGAGGACCCCGGGATTCCTCATCGTGGATCAGGTCATGGAATGAGTCGACCCGTTGGACGTGATAGTGGCCCAGGTGGAGGAAGAGGTAGAGGGATGACAAAGGGTCAAACAAGAAAGGATTTTCCACCGTCACAGAATGGCATAGGAAAGAAGAGTGTAAATGAAATTCAATTACTCAACACCGATACTTTAATAAAGGAGGTAAATATATCAATTCCAGATGCCGTTTAATCTTATCCTCTAGTATAACAGTTCATTTATGGATGGACATGTGCAGGTGGAGAGGGTATTTGGATCTACTCATCCAGATCCTCTTGAGATAGAGAAAGCTAGGAAAGTCTTGAAGGTTAGGAAAACACAAGTTTAAAGTTTGTGAATTTTTTGTGCTTTCTACCCAATTTATTTATTTATTTATTTTTATTTTTTCTAGAGGTGGCAAATGGGTCGGTGGGGTTCGAATTCTAAATGCTTTCTGCTCAAACTTGTAATAAACAGTCAAATGTGTCAAGGATCAGCGGCGGATCTAGAAATGAATTTCTGTAGTAACGTTTTTTATTTTTTTCATTTTAGTAGCAACGTTTTCCAAATTTCGTAAAAAAAAAAAACCAAATTTTCCACTACGCGCGCAAAGCTGAGCAGCAACGGACGCGGCACTTAGTTATACACTAGGTCCGCCCCTGTCAAGGATGATCTCTAGTTATGTTTATTCCAATACAAATCTAGTTTTTGTGCGTCAAAATTAGATTGGTGGCTTTTGACCGGTGTGACCATTTATTTCAACCATTCATAAGTAAATGGGTCGAAAGTAACATCTCATCTCTAGTTTGGTACTGTCTTTTTAAAAGGTATCCTTGATGATTTTGATACAATGCAGGAACACGAACAAGCACTTGCCGATGCCATTGCAAGGCTAGCAGATATTTCCGATGGTGAAAGTGGTACAAACTCTGAAACTCATTCAACTATAATATGGTTTTTACGTTGAAGACGTAATCCTTAAATCAACCATCCTTCATGTATGCTGTTAGATAAAAACATGATAAATCTTTTACTCTGGCTTTTGATATAACTACAAGACACTTGCTTGTTGAGGAAATATTGGATCGCAAAATTGAACGGATTTTGGATCATATTCGTGTCTGATGAACATGCTTTTGTTGGCTGGTTTTACAGATGGAGGTCGACCGATGCGTGGACAGACAATGGATCGAGGATGACCCAAAGATGAAAATTACGAGTAATTAATACACACCGTAATTGGCATGGCCATAAGTCATAGCGATTAGCGACACATAGAGATATTTATTTACGGGTTGGAGATTGCACAATTGCAATGAGAGTGTTGAAAGGCATTGTAAAGTATTATGTTTGTTGATTTTTACCCCTTAGTTATAATGTGTAGCAGGTATTCTAGTGGGTTGTTTTTTCTTCTTCTTTTTCTTATGGTTAACTTATCATGTTCATACTTCATATAAACTCATCTGCAATTTTTTTTAAGGCAACTCAGTTTAGAGAGCTGGTGGTCTAAAATCAGTTTTGGGTGTGAGGACTATGTTAAGTATAGGAGATGATTTTATTATTCATCTTTTTATATTATGTTTTCTTGAAGAAGTCTTGTCTAGATTGAGTTAAGTGCAATTTTTGTCCATGTAGTTTGCACGAATTAAAAGGTTCAGTTCAACCTTAACACCCTGAGTCCCTGTGCTTTGTCGGGCTAACACATTATATCCCTGACACCGATGTTCGTCCATTCTGCCGTTAGTATACCTTCACATGCACCTTACTTGGGGGGGGGGGTATTTTGGTCATTTCAAACATGTCTTCTTCCCCGTTGTTTTAAAACCCTAACACCCCAATCCAACCCCAAATCAGACGAACCAAATCAAACCCTAGAAATTCCAATTGATTGAAGCATGTCGGATTCAAGCTCCAATTGGCCTTCTAATCAACTACAAAATGGAAAGTGAACTGACATTCTTCTAATTTGCAGATGTGGGTCTGAAACATTGTTACGAACCTCTTGGACTAAAGCAAACCCTGGTTGATGTTTCCACTATTGTGTAAATGGATGCGGTTTTCTCTCATGGATGGAGGCTCTAGTAAGTACAAGGAATTCAAAGGTGATAAACGGAGTACTCAAAAATTTGAACAAACATTAAGAATTAATAAAAGCAAGAGCTTTTGAAGCAAGAAGAATGAGGATTATGCTAGTTTTAAATTGGTTTTGTTTGTGTTGTACCTCAATTTTAGTTGATTAGTGTACTTTTATTTTAGTTGTGATCAATGTAATCTTTTTTATTAACAATGAATATAATCTTGTTTACTGGTTTAAAGTTGTTTAAGTAAGGATATTGCATACATTTTAAAGTTACACTTAAAGATAGTGGTTACATTCAAATGATGTAACTCATCTGATGTTTTTTTCTCCATTCTGTTATTATGATGTGTTATTCTTTTACCTGAATTATGGTTCCTATATGATTGTTATACAATGTAGCTTTTTATGACTGTTACTTTTTGACCGTTATTGCATCACCCATTTGACCCATAGGGACCCATTTGACCATTTGTAGTTAAACTGTATGACCCATATCACCCATCTGACCGATATGACTAATTTGCATTCAAACTACATGACCCATCTGACCTTACATTCTAACCATGGAATCTGACAACTAACCTTAAATCTGACAAGTTACCATTAATCTGAGAAGTAACCATGAAAACTGATAAGTGCAATAGAAATATGACAAGCATCATACATGTAACCATAGAAACTGATGAGTACCATTAAACATGACAAACGTTAGCCATTAAACTTGACAATAAAGCATTAAACCTGACAATAAACTATTAAAACTGACAAGTTCCATACAAATCTCCCCAAGTACCATTGTTCAACAACAAAAATAACATACATGAAAATTAAACATTGTTCACAACACAAAGATGATAATTAAACATTGTTCACCATCAAAATAACATAAAACTACAATCATTCTTAAGTGTGTTAAGGTGCTGACTATGGGGATTGTTTTAACTGGGCTTGACCTATGCAACTTCTCGAGTTGTGACCCTGTTGTCCACATTTCTTGTATATTGTAGTAGCTCCCTTTCTGAGCATATTCCCCGTGCTATAACAACTTCTTCAATCCCAATAGCTGACTTGCTCCTCATTTTCTTTGGCCTACCAATTTGTTTATGAACTTTAGAAGCAATGAGTGTGGTTAGCATGGTGAGGTCTCTAAAGATCTTTGCCATTAATTGGCTCAATAGTGTTTATGTACGCTCTCTTCCATGTATCCAGCCAATTTACCTCATCTACCCATCTTTCTGGCAACATCATATCCTTGTTGAGACATGTCCCATAACATTACAACAACATGTTTGCAGGGCATTGCAGTCAAATCCCATCTTCTGCATGTGCAAGTCTTAGCCTCAATGTTAACCATACGTTGGTCTGACCCAGACATACTCACCTAAGACCACTAAATACATTAAAATATATGTGAATATAAAATACATTAACAATTTAGTTGCATACCTCATATTTTGTTGGACTTGTCATTAAAACATTGTATTTTGATTCTTTTTCCTTAATGCCATTGAACAACTTAGTTGCATAGGGTGTCAAAGGTCCTTCACTTCTTGCTACCACATTGTGAACCACCATAATTCCCTTAGTCATGTAACAGGAAAAAAAGAAAATGGGCGATAAGTTCAATCATCTGCTTACTGAATCAAAATCCAAGTAAAACTTTATGTATTGTGATTCTTACGGTTACTAAACAAAACATGGACTTCCTTTACACGCTTTCTAATTTTTCCTTGATTATGCTCACAGAACCTAACAAAAAACAAATCATTTCTATAAATCGAGGTTGATCTTCCATTTTGAAGATACCCTAATCAGTCGTCCTCTCCTTAAATATGATTCTTGATCTTCCAATTATCATTTTCGATTTCTGCAATTTAATAATATTAAATTAAAGATAATATTCAAATTGTTTAATTTTGTAACCAAAACTCTTGAACTAATCATCTTCATTTTTTTGATCAAATTCCACAGTGCGATGTCGTCGTTGCGGTAGTTGCTTCAGGCAAGATCGTCATCTCCAACCACAAAGAGATTCGTGTGCAGTGCATTGCATTGCAGGAACGTTGTTATTATTGATCTCTCAATAGATCCTAAGGTCTATCACTTTGAATTGTGGCTGTTCTTTATTATTAATCACTTTTGATTAATATGGTCAAGGATTTTTATTCTTTTTGAAGTTGGATACATTATTTACCATGCAGTTGTTCTTTATTATTGATATTATTATTATTATTATTATTATTATTATTATTATTATATGTCTTAATACAATTTAAATTGTTCAACCCGTGTATCACATGGGAAGATAACCTAGTAAGAAGTAATAAACCGACAAAATATAAGAAGTAATAGACGGACACGAGTTAAGACGGTGAGATTTTAACAATTTTCAGAATTACTTGTTATACAAAAGATTCATGATTGAACTGCGGATTGACCTTGCTCTTTTTATATTTTCTCTTATGGCATGTTTGGTATGTGGCAATGGAATGAAAGAGACAATGAAATTGATAAGTTAATGGAACGAACAAATGAATAAAACGGATCATATTATTCAATGGTCTTGTTTGGTTACCATGTGAACATGGAATGAATCAAAACTATGTGTTGTTTGGTAAGCAAGCAAAGACGAAGAAATATAATTGGCGATGGGTGGTGGTAGTGGTGTTCGCGATGGTGGTGGTGGCGGTGGTCGGTGACGGTGGGTGGAATTAGGTGGTGGCAGCATAACCAACCAAAAACCTCTTTTTTCATCCCATCGTAATATCCATCTCTCTGAGGACATGGTCGAGGATAGAGCTTCGTGGAGGCACAAGATTAAGTTTAAGGATTAGTAGGGAGGGTTTAGTTGTATCGTAGCGTGGTCCTAGGGGCTTAGACTTTGTCTTTCACTGGGTGGAGGTCCGTACAGGTGACTTATATTAGTGTTTTTACGGGTTATGTTGCTTTTATGGTGTATATACCTTTGTTGACTACGCCACGTCTTCATGTTTTCTATAAATTTAGCAACACTTTATTATTTATTTTATTTCATTTATTATTATTATTATTGTTATTATTATTATTATTATTATTATTATTATTAGTTTCTAGTACTATTTATTTATTTATTTTTATTTACTTTATTTTATTTTATTTTTATTTTATTTTTTATGTTTTATTTCAGTTTTTTTTTATTATTTTTTTTTGTTTGTTGTTTGTGTGTTATCGAGCCGGGGGTCTCTCTGGAAGCAGCCTCTTTATCCATAAGGATAAGGGTAAGGTTTGCCTACATCTCACCCTCCCCAGACCCTACTCTTAGCTTTGCTAAGTGTGGGATTTACTGGGTAAGGTTGGTTGGTATTCCTGTATATCAAAAATTTTCTTAATTCTTTTCATCGCCAAGGTGATTGGTTATCTAAGTCTTAATAGTGCTACTTGCCGTTTTATTGGAATAGTTAAAGAAACCCACACACTCTTATAACTATACTAGATTATACCCCGGGAACGTCCCGGGGTTGAGAAATCTAATATGAGATATTAATTTTACATATGAAATAGAATGATTCGCTTTACAATTACATGCAAGAAAGCTTCGATTAGCACCTAACCTAAAACAATTAAAAATGTATCTCCAATGTTGACGCCTAACCTTAAACAATGTATAACTCTAATGTTAATATCTAACCTAAAACAATGTATAACTCCAATGCTAACGCATGTTGAAAATAGAATTCATATTTACTGATTTAAACATAATTAGTGACTTGCCTATACATGATTAATGATTTACATGGACACTTTGTGTTTTTTTTCCTGTATGAACGAAACCCCACAAAAAATAGTCGTTTTTTCTCCGTTTTTTATATAGCATTATGGTACTCGTTGGAAAGATAATAAAACGCTCGTTAATTTGGTGTATCAACTTCTGATATATTACTACTTAATATATCCGATTAGATTTATAATATGTAATTCTGTTTTCTTCGTTTGATTGGATTAGGTAAAAGATTATTTGAATTACACATAATCCTCGGACGCCTATTGTATTAAGCCATACAATGACATGTTTATTTTAAATATTTTTTTTGCTACTCAGTATATAAAATTACGTTTATTCATCCCATGCAATATACGGGGTTCTAACCTAGCATACAATATTTAAAAATCAATAATTAACCTTAAATTAAATTAAATTAATTAAAATTAAAAACTAATATTTTCATTTGACCATAATAAGTTGTAGTCAACAAGTAGAAAGTCAAAACCCCAAAAACAACCCGGAACTGAAACACAACAATTAATTAATAACAACCCGTCTCTTTCAAATCCGCCCCTCTTTCAAACCCTAAATCGCCCTCAATACCTTCAAATCCTTTAATCAATCGATTCCTTTCACATAAAAACAACAAAAGAATTCGACCCATCTTTCTTGGTGAATTTGATTGCGAAATTAGGGTTTTTGTGCGGTTAATTGTTGTGGAATCTTGATTAAACGTTTGGGTTGCATTGCAAGCTGGCTATGGACTACGAACCTTATGATAGCAGCGGTAAGTTCTTAACTTTGTTGTGATTAATAATAATATTGTTACTCTTTCTTGTTGAATTTGATTCTTTTACCAGCATTGTTTTTTTTTTTGGTTAATTATGGTTTAATTGGTTTTATTTATGCAAAGTTGTTATCTTTTTCGTTTTTTATTGAAGGGTTTAACATTGGGTGATGTGTGTATGTTTAGATTATACTCTATTGGACTTTCTTGAGTCGGTTTAACGTTGGGTGGTTGTTACTTGTTAGTGCATTGAAATAGACGATATGAGTTGATAGAGGATTAGAACTAGGACTTTTAGGTCTTGTGTTAGCTTTCCTTTTAGGTGGCGACGTGGCGGTGGTTTTACGGAATTGGATGGAATTGGAATTGAACAAAAACATATGGAAAGGAATCTACATTCCGATCCATTATGTGTAACGAACGCACCTACATTCCAAATCAAATTCCGGTTCCCCTGCGAACTTCAATTCCAATACATTCTGCAAAATGAACGCTACCTTAGGGTTTACTAATAGCTGGTTGCGTGTCTGAGGGAAATTCGTAGGCGTATTTTGGGTTTGGCTTTTTATCTTTAGCCTTATTCTTCTTTTAAGATGTTAGATTTCATTTGGTTGCTTTCTTTTTATCCTACGATGAAATTGAAGAATTCAACTATGTGTGGAAGCTCATGTCTTTTAGATTGTTGTGACGTATGATATATTAAGTATGATTGGGTGAACATCTTATAGAATGTTCAATGTTGTCAATCAAAAGTCTATTAGTGCATAAGACCTTTAGCCTCTTTACATGTCACCACCCTCAACACTCCAGTATGTGAACCTAAACCCTTAAGTAAATCCCACTTAGATATGCCAACGCTTTATGCAATGTGATCAACAACTCAGTATTTGTTGTGGCTTAACATAAGGGGTGTTTAGAAAAGTTTGCATCTTTAAGTTAAAAATTTAACACCATGGTATTTAGATTTGTGGTTTGGAGTAGAGACTTGCTGATGGATGATAAATATGTTCAAGAAGCATTCCGATTAGGAAACAGAAAAGAGTAAAGCACGTTTCTCTGTGATATATGGATGTGAGTCCTGTCTACTGATTAGGTTGCGGTTCGTGTCTTTGTGACAGTTAGCTTTAGCTTAACAGTAGCACATATAGGCCTTGGTCAATGTTAACTCTCACCCACTAGCATTGCAGCTACACATATGTTACTTGAACTTAGACAAACGCTATTAGTTTTTATCGTTATGACTTATGAGAGGGGAGTCCTTGTTGAGCAGGGTTTCTTTTGTGAAAAAATGTGCTACCGAGTGGGATTTAGGTTTATTTCTCATTGAGCTGAAAGGGTCTATCGTGTTATATATTATTAAAATCTATGCTTCCTGTTTTATTATCGTCTCACATACATGAATCATGTTTCTCAAGAAAAAGAGGATTCACACACTTGTCTGTGGAGATTTATTAGGTACTTGACTGAGTTAATTTGTTTGTTTCAAATATATAAGCTGTTCATTAGAAAGCTTTTCCTCCCACGATTTTGAGGATAACATAGCCCATTAGTGGCCATTAGTGAACTTATTTTCTGTTAACAAAAGTCTTAAGGGTTATCACATCGATGCCCTGCCACTCTTATTAACATCTATCTGCCCTTCTGAGATTATGAGTTGTTTGCCCTTTTTGATAATCCTCACCTTATAAGGACAAATATGTTTATATCAGGAGGGTATAATCGTGATGCCTGTATCATAGTTAGATGCTAATCATCAATGTCTAACTAGATCCCTGTTCTTAAGGAAGCAAGATAAAAAAGTAAAAAAACTATATATACAAAGGTGTAGCTAATTAAAGCTTACTTTAGAACCTAGGTGGGAGCCATGTTGCAACCTAAGAGTCACAACTATCATATGTGTTGCATATAATTATGGTGATAGTCCTAGATGTTGAAAAATAGCAAACCTGTATGGACATTGGATCGCTCATGAAAGGATCACACACATAAATGATTAAATGGACTGGATGATGATGCTGATAGTTTGGATTAATTACAGGAACTGATGACGATCTTCCTCCATCCCATCAAAACAGAATTCCGAGAGGTGGACATGTGGCAGGTAATGGAAGATCTGCAGTTATGGGTGCTGTGCAATATCCTCCTCGGATGTATGGGGAGACTGATATGGAAACCCAAATTCACCTCCTTGAGCAAGAAGCATACAGTTCAGTTTTGCGAGCCTTCAAAGCCCAAGCCGATGCAATTACATGGGTATGTTTGTCATCATATATGCATGGATCTTATGTTTTTTAATCAGGTTTTCTGTTGGGTCTTTATTAAATAAATTTATTCAGGAAAAGGAAGGCTTAATAACTGAGCTCCGAAAAGAATTGAGATTGTCAAATGAAGAACATAGGGAGCTTTTGCTTAAAGTAAACTCAGACGATGTTATCCGTAGAATAAGGTCTAATAATCTTAATAAACACATACTGTTATATTATGCTAAGGAACATGTTTTTCTGATTTATGGCATTGTTGGGTGATGATAATAGGGAGTGGAGACAGTCGAGTGGGCTTCAACCTGGAATGGTCAACACGAGTCAAGCGGTTCATGACCCCTTACCAAGTCCATCTGTGTCAGGAACCCGTAAGAAGCAGAAGATGAACTCATCAGGTCCTTCTCAATCCTTTGGTGTGCCACCACAGCATGTACCTCTACCCACTTCTTCATCTGCTAGAAGAGGCCCTGTGCCAGGGAGTAAGGGGAAAAACAAAAAATCCGTAAGCTGATTTCTTCTTTTATATTAACTATTCCTATATTATGTTCTTTCCCAAGTTACCTTTGTTTTGGCACGGTCAGATGATGGGTGGCGTGTCTTCTATAAAACCTCAGCACCCTCCATCAGGCTCAACTGGGAGGGCCCAGCTTGGTAATCGTGTGACTCCTGGTGTACATGCAAATGGGGCTGCTGAAACATCAACATTCTCCACATTGATTGGGAGAAAAGTGAGAACCAGGTGGCCCGATGACAACAACTTCTATGAAGCAACAATAACAGATTACAATCCTAATGAGGTAATTTGATTTCTTAGTACGCATGCTTTGATGACTTCCTGCCTCAACCCTGAATGCAGTGCTGAAATTTTATTCATACGATTTTCAGGGTCGGCATGCTTTAGTATATGATATGTATACAACAAATGAGACATGGGAGTGGGTCAATCTTTCAGAGGTAAAACTTAAAAGATAATATCTTAACGTAATTTTCAGCACCTGCATTCGCATTCCTGTTTTTCCCATTTTTTTGGAAATATTTGTTTTCTTTAATGGTTATTCGACTCGGGAAGTTCCCATTATAGCAATTTTTTTTTTGAATGCAGATATCTCCTGAGGATATACAATGGGTGGAAGGTGAGGACGCTGGGATTCCTCAGAAAGGGGGGTATGGTGGGTCAGGTCGTGGAGTGGGTCGACCTGTTGGACGCGATAGTGGTCCAGGTGGAGGAAGAGGTAGAGGGATGACCAAGGGGCAAACAAGAAAGGATTTTCCACCAGCACAGAATGGCATAGGAAAGAAGCGTTTAGATGATATTCAATTACTTAACACTGACACTCTAATAAAGGAGGTAAATAATTCAACAAACAGGATTGACTCCCGATGCTGTTAAATTTTCATCCTCTAGTAGTTCATTTATTGATCGACATGTGCAGGTGGAAAGGGTGTTTGGGTCTGGTCATCCAGATCCTCTTGAGATGGAGAAAGCTAGGAAGGTCTTAAAGGTTAGGAAAACACAACTCCAAACTTTGTGAATTCTTTTTTTTCTTTTTATTTTTCTAGAGGTTGCAAAATTAGGTGCCGCGGGGTTTAAACAGGGAAAATTTGTGCATGTTGAAACAGATCAGATTGGGTTGTGGTTTTAATTGTTTTCTGTCAAAAAGTTTTATTTTTTTCTAATAAACCGTTGAGCGTGTCAATTATAATTATCAGTTATATTAAAATTCCAAAAGGAATCGTTTTTTTGTGTGTGTAAACTGATTTAGGAGGATTTGTGCATTAAATATGGATTGGTGTTATGTTTATTAGCTAATCTTGATATTTACCCATTTGACCAATTATATAAATGAAATCTAACCCGAGTCGACCCACTCATAAGTAAATGGGTGGAAAATTGGAAATCAGTATCATTAGTTTTGTGACATACATCTCAGTATCGATTTTGATATTATGCAGGAACATGAACAAGCACTTGCCGATGCCATTGCAAGACTAGCAGATATCTCGGATGGTGATAGTGGTACAACTTCCTTCAACTCTAATATGGTTCCTACATTGAAGACAATCATACATATTGCTTAAATCAACCATCCTTCATTTGACTGCTATTGTAAAAAAGTTATAATGTTTACTTTGGCTATAAAATTGCTTTCTGGGGCAAGTTTATTTGCAAATCTTGATTACAACTAGAAGTAATAAACGGGTCATATATGCAGGTTGGGGATCTGACCTGACACGGACCTGAAAATTATGTTAGACCAATGTGCTCTGACCCGTTTAACCCTTTTTTTTCATTTTATTACTGTACAAAGACCTATAATAACAGATTTATATATGACAATTACATATTTATCATAAAATCTTATATCAGTTTTCCTTTTGACTAATAAGTTCTGGTCTATAATAACCAGTAATTTTAATTTGGGGACATTATGCACACTTTTTAAAAATAAAAAATAAATGGGTCAACTCACGAACCCATGAAGTTGACCCGATCAGGATTTGGTTACCTAAATGTGTCTGAAGTTTGTTCGACCCAAACCGTACCCTAAGATGTTTATGCTAAACCCAAATCCGTGAATTTCATATTGCGTTAGAAATTCACACCCTCCTTATGCTTGGCATTTTAATTTTACAGATGAAGGTGGTCGATCGATGCGTGGACAGCCAGTGGATCGAGAATAACCATTGAAAAGAATGTGGGCTGGGAATAGAAATGTTTATTTTAGGGATAGAGATTGTGTTGAAAAGCGTTGTAAAATATAATATCATGATATGGTTGATCATTACCCCTTAGTTATAATGTGTAGAAGTAATTCTAGTACTGGGGTAAATTATCTTCATCATGGTCATCCTTTATATATATTTATATGCATTTTTTTGTCATTTAATCTGTCAACCCTTAATTGCGTTCTGGCATCAACCTGTTCGCTACACACACGCTGCAGCATTGGAGACGCAACAAACAATCGAAGATGACTAAACGCTTGAGCAAGTCCATTTTGATATTAATTGGTTCATTGTTTACTATTTTGATTTTTGAGCATTGAATGTTCCATTCTTAACTTAGTTTTTAGTTAATTGTTATTTACTTATTGTGGCAAAATTAGTTCACTTAACTAATGTGTAACATTGTCCATATGAAATTCAAAGGTTTGATGTTATGTTTAATGAGGTTGGCATGAAATAACTTCAAAAACATGACAGTTTTGAGCAAAATACTCATTTATTTTTTCTTGAACGACCAACTACATGAGGTAACCCAATGGCAAAAGGCTACTCCATATGCCTGTGATCACAGACATCGCTAGGTAGCCCAAATTCACAATCTCCAGTTCTAGAAAAAATCTGTTGCCCTAAGGCTCAATACGGTAAAACCTGGTTGTGATAGGATTTAAAGAGGTGTTGAAGTTGGGTCATGGGTGAACTTTATCTATATGATTTTGATAATGCGGAAAAAAGGACTCATACAAATTTCACGCGTAGCATGATGAATTGCTAAAAGATTAAATATTTGTTAGCTTTGTGGTATTGTGGATCTTGCTATAGAGTGATGATGGAAACAAATAAATGTCATTATTATCCTTTGGTTCACTGATTATTAAAGGTAGCATTAGCTTGCTTTTGCTAGATTGAATATGGAAACAAATAAATTTCTTTTGCTTTTGCTAGATTATTAAAGATAGCATTAGCATGCTTTACCCGTTGTTAAATGTTAGAGAGATGTTTTTCGACAATGAATCATGCGAAGTCAAACTTACGCAATCAAGTTGATGTAGTTTTTCTGAAGGCTTATGTGATTTATACTAGGATGCAGTTTGTTTTCTGAATGCTTAGGATGCAGTATTGACAAGATGTGGTCCGGTCCAGTTAACCCGGCCTACACCTAAACCCACCAAAACCCGGTTCACATAAACCGACACACGTTTAATACGCTAACAAACTTATCGATATGGCAAACTCTTTATCGCTCATAGGCAAACTCTTTATCGCTCATAGGCAAACTCTTTATTCCAGGTAGTTATCATAATCAAAATACAACTACAAGTGATGAATTTGGGTCCACCGACAACTATAAAAGGACGAGCAAGTATCTTCTATTATTCATTCACAATATCTCATCTCTCTTACTTTCTCCATAAATAAATACTTAAACTCACGCCGGAGAGCGTTCATAGGGATAACCCTATTCCTATAACGAGTCTTAACATTGTTTTAGCTGTTACTAGCAACTAGTTTTTTTTCCTACTACGATTTGTGGTAATTATTTTGACTGGCCCATGATAAAAATCTTGGATTTGCTGTTAATAGCAACTAGTTTTAGCATGTTATCTTTTAAATGTAAAAGTGTTGGTTTGGTATTCATGCCACAAGTGTAACTTGAAATCGGTGTCTATACACATATTTCTTTTTCATTTTACATGTTAGAATATATCTTTGAAAAAACTAAAAAACTAAAACATATCTTAAAGTTTAGTAAAATGGAGTTTCTAAGCATAAAAAAGTTTATAGAAAACTCAAAATGGAAGTTTGGTAAAATATTAATAATAAGCTCGATGTAAACAAATATTTTGTAGAATTGAGAGTTTTAACAGAGAATGATGTGAATTACACTCGATTAACCAAATTAATATAGGTTCGAATGTTGTTAAAAAAATTCATTGGGTTTCGTGGGAAAGAGTTACTACCTCTAAAAGTTTAGATGTTAATATCGCGTTACTCTCTAAGTGGGTGTGGAAATTTAGAAGTGAGCAAGATTCTCTGTGGAAAAAAGTGATTGCTTCTTGTCATGCTAGTGAGGAGAGATGGTCTTTTCTTCCTTTGTTTAGTCGTAGTAGCGCGCAGTGGCGAAGCTTGGGTTCGGAATCGGCGGGGGCCGAACTCAAATTTTTTCGATCCGTAGTGGAAAATCGGCGGGGGCCGGACTAAACCCGGACTCAATTTACCTATGAAAATTGCAAATTTCTAGTACTGCGCCAAAAAACAGGGGGGGCCAGGGCCACCCCTGGCCCCAACATAGCTTCGCCCCTGGTAGCGCGTGTTGGGCAAACATTGTGAGGCTTGGAGAAAAGATTACGCTAGGGGATAAAAAATTGCACGAGTCCTTTAAAGGCAAGTTGGGTAATGGTAGAACAATTCGTTTTTAGTTGGACATTTGGCTTGTTGAAGGTGCGCTAAAGGACAGGTTCCCTTTGATCTTTGGTCTCCCTAATAATAAAAAAGCTAAAGTGGTAGACTTTTACAACATGGTGGATGGTTTTGGCAGTTGGTCAGGGTTGAATATTAATACTCACGTTTCGGATGGGGTGTTGTTCGAGTGGAAACAGCTGCAGTTGCCTTTGGCGCAGGCAACGGTTCGTGATACTGACGATTCTTGGTCGTGGGTAGGCTATTGTTCGGACCATGCCTTAACAGAGGATTGGTTTTCGGCTCATGCTGTTAGAAAAAAAAAGCTCCAACAAGACAAAGGTACTAGCATTTGGTTTAAATTTAAATGGGTTTCATGGGTACCTCTCAAATGTAATATATTTGCGTGGAGGGCTAAGATGGATATAATTCCTACCGTTTCTGCGTTGGCGAGAAGGAATATCATTGTCGGAAACGAGGTTTTTGGCCTTTGCAACAGTGACATAGAGACTACATTACACCTATTCTTGGCATGTGGTTTTTCTTTGGTGTTTGGTCCCCAAGTGGGGCATTGGTGTGGGTTATAATAGATTTTCACTTTTGACTTTCCCAATTATTAGGTTTGTATAAGAAAGCCGCATGAGGAAAGTTGGGAAGACGGTGACATATGGGCTATGACATTATTATCGTTACATGCTGGGTTATTTAGAAGGCTAGGAATGAAAAGATCTTTAAGGGTAAGGAAGCTAAGAGCATCTCCAACCACTCGGGTTGGAGTTGTTGGACTAACGGACGGACCGAGAATTGGATTGGCACCATTGGAGGAGGTTGAAAATCTTGGGTCCGTCCACTACACCGGACCGGTCCAATGGGGGTTAGAGGTGGGACCCAGTAGTGTACTTTAATATTAAATCAAAAAAAGTTTTTTTGTGTGTGGGATATAAATTAAATAAAAGGACAAGTAGGTGATGAGATGGAGGTTTTGAATGGTCTGGGTTTGGAAAAAAATGGAGTTTGGTTTAGAATGGTTTGAAATGATGTGACATGATGACATGACGGTTTGGAGTTGTTTGTTTGACCAACCATTGGAGATGCTCTAAGGTTAAAGATGTGGTTGCGAATGTCAAGTCGTTGTCCATTTTTTGGTTTAAACATAGATCTAGATTTAAAGGCCTTAGTTGGAAAGATTGGTGTATTTATCCTTTGTATATGGTGTAATGTTCGTTTGTTGTGGGGTCCTTACTTTGAGGGCCTTCCTGTGTTTGGTTGAATGAAAGTTAATATTAAAAAAAAATTAATTGGATGTAATTTAATTAATAGAAAACTTGCCATCAACAGGCAAACTATTCTTTCTCTTGAAATAAATTTACTTTACTAAAGGCAAACGCAAACCCTGTGCACAAGGCTCTCGCATGCACAGGCTCCAGGGGATGTCAGGCCAAATTTGGGTGTATCAAGCAATTGTTTCCACAGGACCACAACTGGAAATCGGAAATCGTGACCTCTACGTCACATGACAACTTTATTGCTCTTAAGGTTCTCTCATCTTAAATAAAATTACTACAAACAAACTCTAAACTACAAAGTTTTAATCCATATTAATGTATGTCAAAAACTTCTACTTACAATATGATTATACACAATAAAAATCATACCTTATGTCTATGCTATCAAGTTTATAATACTAGGCCGTCACATGCAAATCTCGTGTGTAAAGGGACAATATTCATTACTACAAGTGTTTGACAAATAATAACTTTAAAATTGCATGACTTTAAACTTTAGGTCGTAACCAGAGAGGCAGAGACCAACATGTGAATTGACAACTTATATTAGAACCTTAGAATCTCATTTCTCTTTTATCATTTAAATTTGAAACAAAATACCAAGTTGGTTTATGAAAGAAAATACATTTTTTTTAAATAAAATTATTTATAAAGCCGTTGCCATTCAGAAAGTGGTGGCGACGCAGCTTGTCGTCTGCCCACTATCCTGATGTAATTTTCCTACTCATGGAATGAAAAGGAAGTCATTTTTAATTAAATTATGTATAAAGCTGAACGGGTTAAAATGGGTCCAACTTGAATACGACCCATTTAGCAAAATGTGTTCACGAGTTCAACCAGAAACTCACTTGAACCCGTTTACACTACACTCAATTCCCACATATTTCGTGTTAATTGAAACATCAGACGGTTTAAAGTTTAAACCATCCAACATAATGCAGCCAGATTTCGTCAGTATGGCCACACAGCCAAGATCAGGATACATACAAGACTACAAAGTCGGATGAGAATCAAACAAATATCAAGCTTGACGGAAGTTTTGATCAGATTAAATAAATAAGTGCAATGGTTTCTAAACAGATGTAAAGCATCAGCAGTTATGACAGTTGACACAGACACTTTGTATAAGCAACAAATGTTAAACATGTTACAACATATGATGTGTTCAATGACAGACTATGAAAGAAGAAAAATAAACACTCCCAACATCTAAAACATGCTTACTATGAGAATTCAATATGATGACACTAGGTAACGAGTTCATACGCGTTAAAGTGAACATAAACATCACCTCAAACGTCTCCTCCTGAGTTCACGAGATGTTCCACCTTCTAAACTCAAAGCACGTGACACGTTAGTTCTTCTAGTATTAGAAGACGGGTGTGACTGTGATATAGTAAGATCAATCTCTACAGCACTATCGGTCGACACGTTATCCAACTGCACAACAGTAGTCGCAACTGATCTTTGCGAAGAAGTAGAAAGTGGTAACGAAGGACTCATCTCTGCATTCTGAGGCTCCGGTTGAATTTCAACAGTTTCACCATAAAAAGCATCCATTTCTTGATTACTCGATAGAATCTGCGCATCTGTCCTCCTCAGAAGACTGTCACTGATGTAAGTTTCAAGATCCTCAACCAACCTTTCTGCATTGTTCAACGCAGACGAAATGGAAGAAAGTGAAGCAGCACTTTCCGAGATCACCCTAGAGAACTGACGAGACCGGTGGCGACGACTGCCACCAGCCTCTGAACCATGTACCAACGAGGGATTGGTTTCAGAACCAGGAACCACACTGTTACCACCTTGAAGATTGTTTTCCCCAATCGACCCGATCCCAATCCTAATCCTTCTAAGCGCTTCCGCTACCGGAATATGTGAAATCCCCCTAACAACCCTTTGTTGCCTAACACTCTCCACTCGTCGAGCCTGCGGTCTTGGAGGTATCTTAACCCCGGATTCCAACTTTGTCACTGGTTGACTCCTCCCATTCCCATAAATCGGCGTAATACTCGAATCCGTCACTTCCCCTTTACAAACAGGACACTCTTTCGCATTCGCATCCACATACGACAACTGATAGAAACAACACCAACAAAACAAGTGACCACAACAAGTCAAAATCGGATCCCGAGCCATCTCCAAACAAATATTACAATCAAAGAAACCGCCACTCCCATCCTCATCCCCGTCACCACCACCTCCCTCGTTATCCGCCTTCTTATCATCCAACTCCATCTCCAACGCTTTCGCCAGCTGGCTAACATCTCTCTTACTATTCCTCCCTCTCTCATCACCACCTGCATTCACATTCCCATCACCATCACCGGCTCCAACACGAATGCTGTCTCGAGTATCGTTTCCTACGCCTACACCTACACCTGCCCCAACACCTGACCCAATGACAGTCATGTAACTCAATTCAGGAATATTCCTAGCCTGTCGCCAGCGCTGGCGTTGTCTCGCTCGAGCGCTAACCGCTTCAAGCTGTCTAAGGCGGTCCTCGATTCGACGGTGTGAGGACTCTAAGCCAGCAGTTAACAAAGGTCCATAAGCAAAAGGAGGAGGAGGTGGTGGTGGTAAGTCGAGTACAGGCTCTTGGTTTAAATCTAGATCCATAACCATATCATCATTCATGTTATCAGCCATCTAGGGTTTACAGATCCCTAATTTTTCATCTCACGTAATAATAATAATAATATTTTCACTATCTTCTACACAAATTAAAATAAGAAATATAAAATTAAACATGGAAATATGGGATTAACATAATTGAAAGGGAATTGACAATAATATAAATTAAATAATATAAAAATTATAAATAATAATATTCTGACCTATTTTGTTGTGTTTATAATAAATAAAAGGATATGGATCTGTTGGTATTGAGGGTTTAAGTGAGGAAAGGGTGGTGGGTACGGCGGTTGTAAGGGCGGAAGAACGGTGGCGACGGTGGAGGACTGGCGGACATTTGGAGGGGTAGTAGCTAATAGGGAATGATGATGATGATGATGATATATGGTTCACAAGCTTGAGGTGCCGGATACGACGTCGTATCAGTTTCTCATCTTTGAATTTCAATTTTGAAAACATTAAATATTGTTATGGGAGATTTATTTCCACGTATAAAGTGATTAAAATAAAATATTACTAACTGTGTCTCGGGTACCATCAAATTCCATACCTGTCTTCTATTTGTGAAATATTTATTTATCAATGTCGCGGTTGGTTCTATACCTATTGGGTTTCGTGTATACATGTTGGGTTTTGTTTTTTTTGTCATCCTTAAGTAAGATTCGGATTAAAGTTGAATTTACAACTGATGATTCGGTTTCTAGATTTACATAGTTTGTTAGATTAGTTACCATTTACAAAGAGTTTGGAAGTTGTTTGATACTGTGTGAAATTTTTATTTGAAACAGCTTATATTTCAATAAATATACGCGCATACAACTCTTGCAACCATATATAATCAAATTTTGCCAATTTATTCCTGAGATCATGTATTCATGCATTACTTAATCATATAGCCTACTTGGTAGATACATATATCTTTTAGAGAGGAGGCCCCAGATTCAAACCTAACAAAACAAGTATTTTAGAATAATTGGTGTAAAGTAGTGTTAAAGTAACATCTGTACTTAAAAAATGACCATATGCTCCAATAGTTTTTAGCCCAAATTCTGACTAAATGCTACATTTGTTTAAATATGTAGTAGGATGTTAATTCCGAGTCCACCAATACCAACATGCATTATCCCTCTCACATGTGAGATTCTTGTTTAACATCCTTAGTCTTTACTACTTGAAATAAGCATCATGACAATCTATCAAGCAATAAAAAGGTAAGCTCCAAATGTGAAGATACAAGGACTAGATACCATGAAGCTTTCATTCAATGATCACAGCGAAACCCAACTGTTATTCTTAGGCTTGGTGAATAAATAACCATATTTATTCACCATATGTTTCGGTTCTATACCCTATAATACCCCGTCATGTTTCTTTCATCCATTCCACAGATTCATGTAACTTGATGGATCTCTTGAGCTGGGCCCGTTGGCTCAGGCCCATTAGCTTCATAACGTTGGATATATAAAAATAGAGACCGAGATTCATTATAGCATTGTAACGAAGGTTTTATGGACGTTTGTGGGCTAAGGTGGAAAGGAATGACATTTGGCAGGGAAGAGAGACGCGATGTGTAATGCCCCAAAATGCGATTTTAACACATTATGGCATGAAATAATTAACTAGGCTAGTTTATCTAGTTAAAGTGTCTTGTTAAGTGAAAATAAAATAAGTAATTGACAATAGATCATCTATCAAAGTTGAGGGACTGGAAATGTATCTTCTAATTAAGATTATTAAAACTTGATGGTGGAAGAGAAATTTCCAGATTTCTTTTGGAGGTTGTCGCCATTTTTGAAAAAGACAGGAGGACCAAGAACAAACTGAAATCATGGAATTCTATGGCTAGATTGAAGCTAAAACACCTGCATGTTTGAATATTCCTAGTCATCTAGTGTTAACAAACATGAGGTAAGTGATAGAATTTAATTGATGATGAAATACTAGGGTTCATACATAATCAATGTGTGAATTCATGTGGAGACTAGATGAAAATTATGATTGAAACTTGTATGTATGTTAATTTTGTGAATATTTAGTAAATTGAAGAGGTTTCATGGAGTTTGGAAGTGGGTGTTGATCTTTGGGTGTAACCCATGAGCATTCTTGGTTAAGTTGATATATAAATTGAATGAATTTGATTTTTTGCTATATTGATGTCTATTTAATAAATGATGCTTGATGTAGAGAAGAAACATGGTAATCGATAACATCAAGTAAGAAGCTAAGCATGAAATAATTGTACATTGAGCTTAGAATGTTGTACGCACACCATGTGTTTGATGAAATGTCTAGATGAGTATGATGTATGAATGTGTATGCAAGACTTGACAAATATGAAAGTAATGTGATAATAGATACAATTGATAGTAGGTTAACATGAGGATTGTATTAGGGAGTATTTATGTGGGGATTTAGTTGATTGTATGATGTGGTAAGAAGTATGCATTAGTAGTGTGTACACTATGCTTAAATACTATGATGCACACCATGTGTTGGTTAATTGGTATGATGAATGATCTCGTATGTTAATGAGATAGGAACATGATGTTTAGGGTGAATTTCATACAACCTAGTATGTTAATATGGACATATGTTTGTAAAAGGGAAGTTTATATAGTTGAAAGTTGACTTTCTAGAAAGTCAACTGAAGTGGAAATAACATGGTAAGTTTTCTAGCATGATTGTGAGATTGGGGATTCCGTGTGAGACATATTAGCTTGGTTATGTAACATACGATGTTAAGTTTAATTGCTTGAATGATGAATCAAAAAGAGTGAGAAGCTATGTTTTATGCATGTTAGAAATTGACCTATGCAAGTCAATGTGATATATGAGTCGGATATGATTGGTTTATGAATGAACATGTATGCTAACAATGATGTGAACATGATGATATGAAAGGATATGAATGATGGACTCAAGCATGGGAAGCTAATGGGTCAAGATGAGGCAAGTAAACAAGCATGAACTTGGTGGACTTGAGGTAAGTGATTCCTATTCCGTTTAGAATAATGAATTTATACATGTATATGTATGTGTAAGTAGAATGGGAATCATGAAATGATGGAACGTTAATAATAATGCCAAGGCATGTTATGGAGCTTATAATGGGTAAAACGCAGTTTCGGATGGACCGGTGTGGGATGGGTCAAGAAAGGTTGGAAAGGAGAAACAAATGGTGGATTTCAGGTTCCACCGTAAGTTACTCTGCCACCGTAACTTACGGTGGACCCTGGCACCTGTTCTCCACCGTAAGACAGTGGAGAACCACCGTAACCTTTTTGGGGTCCACCGTAACTTATGGTGGCCACCGTAAGTTACACTGGACCCTGAGGTTAATTGTCTGTTTTTATCGTATTTTTGACGTTTCGCTTATGTGCACAACCCGTATTCGCGTTTAATGCATCGAATAACATCGTTGGACCTTGTGAATGTTGGTTATGGGTATAACAAGTAATAGGAATGTCGGATTTGCAAATATGACTCAAGTACGAAATGATGCATGTGTATGTAATTTAATTGATACGTTGTATAATGGTATCAAATACGGTAAGTAGATTGTCATGCTTTTGTAGATTGAGAATGTGATGTATGTATGGATACTCATACTCGGGTTTGTGTGAGAGTTTATGTATGTAAAGGTTGGTCAATATGTGTAGATCGAGTATAGGATTGAAATCATCATATTTGTCCTAGAGAATTCATGAAGGAAGAGTAACATGACGGGTCAAGGTAAGTTCTATGTGAGAAATTGTACGCATGTATGTATTGTAGGGTTATTAACCTTTTTTGTTATGAGAATGGTAATGAAGATGCAGGTATGTAAGTATGAATGCGTGGGACTTAGAGGTTCGGATCGGGGTATCACACCAGAACTTGTAAAAAGGCGTTGAAACAAGATCATGGAGTATTGTTGGATGTTATTTCCGCATTGTGAGTAATGTACATGAAGTCACTTAATGAACTAACGAAAGGGTTATGTGGTGATTGCAGGTTGTCTTGACTACCTAATGAAGTAAGGGAGGGATGGAGATCGAGCGAGGAAGCGGATTGTACGTGGTCACGGTCACATAACCTAACAAAGATGAGTCATGTTGAATGTAATAAGGAACAATAAGAGATGTAACACCAAACATATCTCTTGGATATGTTTTCTAAATGTTTGAGAATGTTCTATAAAGCAAGAAATTTTCTAGTCCGTAGTTTCCGCTGCACATTTTCTGTAAAACGGTTTAGGGTGTTTCACGATGGACAAGTTATATATCAAAGTGGAAGTCTGTCCTTATGGACGACTACCACGGATAACACAGGACGATTTACAAATTAGTCCGTTGGGTCTCTTCTCGGTTGAATCCACAAATGTGATGGACCCATTATTTTTTTTACTTGATCAGTTTTTGAATATATGTGGTTACTCGAGTTCATAGTTGAGGATTCACCCGAGAAGAGACCACGTTTGTCCCTGATCACGCATAAAAAAAACAAGTATCAACATTAAAAAGAAAAAAAAAGGAAAACCTTGTTTGTCTATAATAACAGAGATTTTTTTAATGCTATCTAGTATTCGTTCGATCAGAGTGATTTGATAACTCCTTAGAGTTATTTTTGTTCTCTAGAAGTCTTGTGGTTCTTTAACCCAAAGGGATGAAGCATTTTGAGGGCCAGGGGTGGCCCTTTTACGATTTTCGTAGGTAAATTTAGTCCGGGTTAAGTCCGGCCCCCATCAATTTGCCAATACCGATTGAAAAAAATTGAGTCCGGCTCCCCCTGGTTGGCGAACCAAGCTTCGCCCATGTTAACCCATATTATTATACTAGCATGGTGCTCGCGTGATGCAGCGGGGAACAAAGACAGAAGCCGAAGTCACCAATTAATCAATTTTATTAACTAATCGGTACATTGGTTCAGTTTATTTGCTAAGATTGTCAGTTTTTAGCTCGTTTTAGTTAAATTTGGTCAATAACCAAAACCAAACTTTGGTTAAAATATCTGCTAATAGTACATGAAATGAAGATATAAATACATGAAATAGGGGTATAAAAGCTAAAATTATATGAATGGTTTGGTTAATTTCGGTTAACTAAGTGTACAAAAAAACCCCGATAAGCGACCGATTCTAAGTTACTTCAATTTTTGGTTATTTCAGTTTTCGATTCGTCTTTTTTTGTTCGGTTACGGTCAACAGTTCAGTTATTGCTCAGTAATCATGTAACACATTAAATTTTTTAAAACTAAAAAACTAGCAATACTATACTCAAATTAAAGAGAATAAAATGCTAGCTCGTTTTTATGATATAATTTTTTTTTAGAAAAACTTAGCGTATGAGAAAATTATGACTGATTAAAATCCACAGGGATAGTTTGCTTATAATATGAAGAAAAAGTATACTTATTATTTAAATAAGTTAACGTTGAGGAAATTCAAGCGTAATTAAGATGAGGGGTCGAATGTGTAATTATTGTTTAAAAAGACTAATTTACTCTCAATTTAATGTTTTACCTTATGCATTAAAGAAAATTAACTTTTGAATATATTAAAATACCTCTGTGACAAGGACGGACCTACGTTATTAAATGCGGGGTGGCCGCCCCTGTAAAAAAATATTGGTATAATTTCTAAGCAAAAATCCTAATAACCCTTAAAAATTTGATTAAACCCGTGATTATCCCGCCAAAAAATAAATTCCAAGTCCACCATTCATTCGTGATCATTAAGAATCCCTGATTATCCCACAATAATTTGCCATTAACCAGAGATATTTTATTTAACAAAATACAATAAGAACAAAAGATAAGACAAAAAGATGTGCTGTGTTGAACAGAACACTCGTGACCATAGACTTTTATTTTTACAGTTGCTTAAAGATTAATTAACAAAGTTGAACACACTTCCAATTTACAAACCAAAACCTCCAAATCCAGCTCCCATTAATCCACCAAAATCACCACCAACTCCAAGAACTGAACTCAAATCCAACTCACCAACTCCACCATTTGATCCATTAAGTAATGCTTGTATCATGTCTCCACCACCACCACCACCTCCACCACCCATGATCGCTTGCAGGATCTGGTTATTCATGTTACCACCCCCACCCATCATCGTTTGCAGCAACCGATTATTCGTGTTACCACCATAACCCATCATCGACATGGCTTGGAGATTTTGGTTTCTTTGATTATTGATTTGGTTCAAGAACACCCTCTCTTGGTAACCACTGCTTCCAGCCCCCAACACCACTTGTGTCTGTAGAAGCATTGAAACGAAAAACAAAACAATGTTAGTTAATAAGTACTATTATAGGTTTATGATCAAATACATAATGAAATAAAAATAGGAAGTTGTAGTACGGTAAGGGTATCAAACGGACTTCGACTTAACTCATTCAAGCGGCATTGAACTGTCTCATCGAACCCTGCAGTCTTAGTTTTTAGGTTTTCGTTTTTTTTTGGACTTTTAGCTTGTAGTTTTTAGAATTTACGTTATATCATTGTGTTTTTTATGTAACATTGTGTTTTTTTTCTTCTTATTTTCATCATTTTTTTTGCGATCAATTGTGTCTTTTTCCTTCAGCATTGTGTTATAGTTTTAGGCACTGTGTTATATTTTCTGGCTCATTATGTCATATTTCGCGTTTTATTGTATTTTTTGTATATTTCTCACCATTCTCATGTTTATTACCCAGAGGATACCTTGACCCTACTATTATATTTTGTTAAATTAATAACCGAAAATCGGATGTATTTATATAGAGGGGTTACAATTAAAAAGTTATGTTTAAGCTAAATTGATGATAACCATCCTATTAATTAATATTCAAACTAGAAATAAAATAGAATAATGACTAGATGTACACTTAAACTAAAGTTAAATGATAAATCAAATAACTAAACGATAGGAAATGTAATAAGAAGATAAATGATAAATCAAATGTAATTTGATTTATGTAATTTTCTTTGTCCGGGAATGAAAGAATGCAATTTGATAAAATAATAATAATAATAATAATAATAATAATAATAATAATAATAATAATAATAATAAAAATAAAACGACAGGATGTAATAAACCTTAGATGTCGCGCATGACAAATGAGCATCAAATCCACACATTCCACACCTATACAACCAACACTTCCTTCCCTCAATCACACCACACACATCACAACGAAACCCGCCAGTCCCATACGGGGACGAAAACACTAGACCGAGCATATGACCATGGCTTTGGTGAGATAAACAAAGTGGCAGCGTAGCACACACGACATGGATACTAACACTACAGTCTTTACAGTTATACGAAAAGCCATCGCCATTGTTCCCACACGCGTTGCACACGAAAGCGCCATTAGGGGTGTGTGATTTTGGGAGGAGGGATAGGGGATGGTTTTGGTGACAAGGGTGGGTGATTATTTGAGGAAGTTGGGAGCATTTGAGGTGGAGGGAAAAGGTGGTGCAAGATGGTGATCTGCATGTGTAAAGTGGTTCAGTGTCTAGGGTTTGTTTGCAGGCTAAACAAGGTCTATATGGTTGAGGGTTAGTTAGGTGTAGAGGGTGTTGATGGCTGAAATGGTTTATTATGGGTTCAGATTGTCTCCCCATGTTCACCAGAAAAAAATGCTTGATCACACACATACATGATACATCACAATATTTATTTATATAAGTGTATATAAGTACATAACCCCTCCACCATATAAAATGAACTAAAATGTTTTTGTAAATAAACAATTCAATGAAAAGACTTAAGTATCAATTAGAGATGTAGGATGTATTTATTTCAATTAGAATAACAAGAAAGCGAATATTTCTAGGTGAAATTTCATTTAATATTAAGATGTGATAAACAATGCATAGAGAAAGGTTAACACTCTTTCTTTCTATGTTTTTTATTCACCATCTCTTTAAAATGTTTTTCATGATTGCCCATGAAGTTGACTATTGAAGAGGTAATTGACAAAAGGTGCCCACTGATATTGGTGAATTCCTCTCAATTAAATTGTCCATTATGTGAATTTAGATTAATTTTAACTGGTGTAGAATTAGAAAGTGTATTTGGACTTTCAAATACAGTAATTTAGGAGGTAATTATATCATAGGATACTTGTAATATTAGACAAGGATAAATGAATGAGTTCCAATTAGCTATTAGTTAAGTTGTGTAACCTATTCTAACCACGGCTTAAGAGGGAGAGTGAAATATAGCATAAGACAAGTTCCCGTTTTCCTAGGGTCCTCAAATACTAAAAAAAAAGGGTGATGCTATCTAGACATCCCTAAAAAAACTCTAGACATCCCCTCAACAGGTCGTGGAGGCCCCCACGAGCCGTGGAGGCCAAATCAGTGAAAAACAACGGGTCGTGGGGGCCTCCGCGGCCCGTCATTTTATAGAAAAGTGAAAAAAGACGGGCCTTGGAGGCCCCATGACCCGTCCTAATACGAGGTACGAGGTGTCAGTCTGAACCCCCTGCAAAAACAGGGGGTTTAGACTGAAAAGGTCTGAAAAGGTGTTTCACCACGGGCTGTGGAGGCCCCGACGGCCCGTTAAAATGTATTAGGTTTGCACATTTAATTCCTCGACGACCAGTGGAGGCCTCCACGGCCCGTCAAGATTTCAGATTTAACCAAAACGTGATCAGCTTCTTCCTCATTTGAATCAAACCTTAAAACATCACCACCACCAAAATCCTCGGCCCATCTCGACTTCCCGGTCTCACGATGTCATATTTACATAACTATTCAACCGTTGACCTGTCTGAGAACGAGTCTTATGTCTCTGAAAGTGTAGGGTATGAACCCGAGGTTCAAGTTGGTGAAGAGGAGGTTAAATCCGGGCTTCGTGGTAATGACGGGAAGATGCTGCCCGATCTCAACCAGGAATATGTAGAGGAAGAGGAGTCATTTTTCGTGCCACCAAGCTACCCGCAGTACACATACGGGACTTACTATTCGCGCGGGAGTGGTGCTTAGGACTTCGAGGAAGATGATAACGGCTCTAAGGAAGATGATGACAACCAAAAAGATGCTTCTGAAGGTGTTTACATAAAATTGGAACCTAACCCGGATGTTTGGTATGAAACCGATCAGGTGCGTTTATTTATTTACACTAGTATATATTTACATGTTTTAGGGTTTGTTGGATTGAATTAGTATATATTTACAATGGTATATAATTTTGACTAGTATATATAAATTTAGACTAGACTCTTATATAAATTTTAAGGTATTCAGGTCTGTTGAAGAGTTGAAACATTGGGCTTACGATAGAGCCCTTGCTAGCGGTTACGTCCTAGTGACCGGACGTTCTGTTTCAAAAGGCATGGGATATAAAGCAAAAAAATTAAGATATGTCTGAGATGCGACCGTGGTGGCGAACACCAAAGTAAAGCCACAGTACGGGTTTCGGGTAGCAAAAAGGTTAACTGTCCATTTAAGTTGGTAGGGAGGCTACGCAATGATGGTTGGAAGTTGGAGGTAAGTAACCCAAATCATAACCACGGCCCTTTTAAACATGTTGAGGGTCACGCTTTTGCTAGGAGGCTGACACGACTTGAAGAAAAGATGATGGAAACACTTTACTTTCAGGGCCTGGAACCATCAAACATACATTTGGCCATTAGAGAACAAAAACCGAATAATGTATGCATTCTACGAGACATACACAAGACCATAAGCAAGATTAAATACAGAATGTACGGCGACAAAACTCCAATGCAGGTATTATTATTACTTACTATTATTGTTAAATATTATTATTGTTAAATATTAAATATTGTTATTATTATTGTTATGCAGATACTCGAGAGTATCTTGGTTGAAAAGAAATTTACTTACTACACCTAATAGAATCTGGAGACAGATGTTGTTGAGAATATTTTCTTTTCACACCGTGTCTCGTACAATCTCTGGCGTTCCTTCCCGCATGTGTTGTTGATCGACGCCACCTACAAAACGAACGAGTACAGATGCCACACGTTGGCGACGGCGATCCACCGGTGGACTTATCGTTTTGTATCGCCCATGCATTTATCATTAAAGAGAAAACGAGTAACTACGTACGGTACATATTGATTGGCCGCTTGCCGAGGAGGTTCAGATGCCACACGTTGGCGACGGCGATCCACCGGTGGATGTAGAGATGCCAGATGTTGTCCCTGATGCCCGACAGCATGCTGCCCCGTTTATCCCGCCGTTAGGTTGCCTGATACCACAACCCAACTACTTCAGCAGGTTCTGGATCAGATGAGGTCGATTCGGGCTGATATGGGGTCGATGCGGGCTGATATGGCTGAGATGAGGACTGATATGCGGTGGTTGTTGGAGAGCGAGAATGAGAGGCGAGTGCATTTAGGTTTGCCGCCGCGTACCGTTCAGGGTGGGACGTCTAGCAGTCAGCAGGATAGGGCGTCCACCAGTCAACAGTTCGATCCGTCCAGTATATATCATGGGTCGGGTCATTAGTTGTTTGTTTATTTGGATGTTTTATTTTGAACAGTATTGTTTCTTTATTTGAACAATATGCTTTATTTTGTATGTAAATGTTTGAATATTATGCTTTATTTTGTTTTATTGTTCGTATCTTGGGTTTTGTTTAGTTCGGTAACATAAACGTTAATAAAAAAACAAACATTCATATTCATATTCACAACCATATAAAAAAATCATATTATACAAATAAAAAAAAAATAACATTTATAAAAAACCAAACATTTATATTCACATCTCTAACCCATCTTAAACACCCACACTACACTTATAAAAAACCAAACAATCATCACCCAATCATTGACAATGATTACCAATGATTGGTAATCATTTGGATGCTAGGGGACGGGTCGTGGGGGCCTCCACGTCCCGTCATTTTGCTTTGGTTGGCCCTCCACGGGCTGTCTTTTTTGCTCTGGTTGGCCTTCCACGGGCCGTCTAGGCCTCCACGGTCCGTGAAGGGGGTGTCTAGATAAAAAACCCTAGTGTCTGAATATCCCAAGCCAAAAAATAAAATAAAAATACACACACATACACAACAACGTTTCTTTTTTCTTTTTTTATTGACCGGATATGAGTTGAGTAATTGTGTTACTTCATGTTAGTTATCTCCACACACACACACTATATATATATTGTAAGGTTCAATGGGGAACCTCAAAAAAAGTGAAAAACTAGGAAACCATTGCATTTTACATGTTAAATATATTTTAAAAATTCAATTTAACATGCAAAAAAATATTTTTTTCAAAAATCTCTTCAGAGTTTTTGCATATAATGATGTGTAGAAGCTATTCCAATAAAGAAATTTAATTTTTGTAAATTCTTTACGTTTTTTTAAACTAATTTTAAGCGTTTTTTTTAGTTAAAAAAGCTTCTACATACATTTATATACAAAATCTCCAATTAAACTTTTTGATAAAAATGATTTTTGACATGTTAAATTGATTTTTTATGTTATAATTAACATGTTAAATGCATGGTTCCCTAGTTTTTCACTTTTTTTAGGTTTCTCATTGAACCCACACACACACACACACTATATATATATATATATAGAGAGAGAGAGAGAGAGAGAGGGAGAGGGAGAGGGGGGGGGGGGGGGTAACTTAGGCTTTATGATTGGTGGTAACCCCTTGACAATGAGGTTGTGGTCTATAATATAATTGTGCATATATACATAGTTGATACTTGATATAAGAATCCTATGATTATAAAACATATATTTTTTACCCGAAGTTTAGTATTCGCTTTGAGTACTTAAAAGCCTGAACCAACCTTGATTTATCCTTAAAACATACTGTTACATATAGAAGGATTAATGTGTAATAAGTAGTAATAAAAGGGTCAAAAATGTAAAATAGTCATAGTTTGATAGTTGTTAGTCTTGGCGGGAAAGTTAGTTGTAATCCTGCTTATAAAAACAGTTATGATCATCAATGAGAATCAGCTATGATTTGACCTATTTCTCTTCTTTGTGATTCTTTCTCATTTCTTAGCTAACAATTGATATCAGAGCTGCCGTTCCTCGGCCTCCGATCACCTTTTCTATCTTCAACCACCAACAACCACCGTAACTAACCACCACAACCACATTTCTCCTCCATAACCAACCACCATAATTACCTGTTTTCACCATAATAAACCACTAATCTCGTTTATTACCAATAACTAATACCATAATTCGCCATTAACAAGCAATCTTTTGAACGATTCCGATCAAATTCTTCTTCTTTAATTCATTTCTGTTTTTTGCTCTGTTTTTCTTTCAAACACTCTGTTTTCTTTCAAAACTTGGATTGATCATTCGACGACCAGTCTATTCCATTGAGTTGATCAACTAGTGATCATTCAATTCTCGTAGATCGATCTATTTGGGATTTGTCTACTCTTAATTCACTAATTCTCATCAAAAGGTCTACTCGGAATCAATCACTTGAACAAAAGCTTCAAGAACATGAATCTTCATTAGAAGGTTTAAAAACAAACATGGTTGCTATGAAAGATTAGATAGAAGCACAAGTATCTGAAATCTTGAAACCTATTCAGAATTTGTCTCATAACCAAGGACCTGGACATGTTAATAATTCTGTTAATGGGGGAAATGCACTTGAATCTTATCAAAGCCATAGTAATAGGCTAACTAAGATTTATTTTCCTAAGTTTAATGGTGAAAATGTAGAGGGATGGCTGTGTAAAGTGGAACATTTTTTTTCTATTGATGCTACTCCTGAACATGTTAAAGTCAGGTTGGCCTTAGTGCACATGGGTGACATTGCACTGCTGTGGCATCAAGGTTTTGTTGAGTCTAGGGGAGGGTCTATTGAAGGTATGACATAGTATGAATACAAAACCTTTATAATGGCCAGATTTGGAACTGTTTTGAGTCAAGATACTATGGGGGCTTTGGCTTCTATCAGGCAAACTGGAACCCTTAATGATCTTTGTCAAGAATTTGACATTGCTCTCACTAAGGTTTCAATTCCTAATGAGTATGATGTAAGCTTGTTTTTAAGGGCAGTCAAGCCTGAAATAGGCTATCCTGTGAGGATGTTGAGACCAAAGAATTTACCCGAGGCTTACATTTTGGCTAGATACCAAGATGAGAACCTCACAACCACCAATTTAGGATGGAATAAGACTACTAAGAGCTCTTATTCCACTAGAAACAAAGCCATCAATAACACTAATACTAACAACCTACCTTTACTTCCTAAACCTACTTCAAACCCAAAACCAGTTAATTCAAAGAGGTGGATATTATCACA
Organism: Ambrosia artemisiifolia; assembly: GCA_032199755.1. Lineage (NCBI taxonomy): Eukaryota > Viridiplantae > Streptophyta > Magnoliopsida > Asterales > Asteraceae > Ambrosia > Ambrosia artemisiifolia. The sequence continues at coordinate 63,794,819 of CM063519.1, forward strand.
CAAAGAAATAGAAGAAAAGAGGGCAAATGGAGAGTGCTTTGGGTGTAATGAAAGGTATTCTCCTGGCCATGTTTGTAAAAATAAACAACTGTTCTCAATTGAATTGGTGGTAGAGGACAGTGGAGAGGAAATGACAGAAGACATTCAGGCCAGTTATGATGAAATTGTCCACCAAAATGATCAAGAACCTAAGATTTCCTTGAATGCAATGATGGGAGTGCCTTCCTTCTCTACTATGAGGGTTAAGGGCTCTATTGGAACAAAAGTTTTGCAGATCCTTTCTAACTAAGGATCTACTCATAACTTTCTTGATGAAAAACTGGCAACAAAGATGAAATGTCCCTTGAAAGAAATTCCTGGCAGATAGCACTAAGGTGAGTTGTACAAAGATGTGTGCAGATTTCATGTGGCTAATGCAAGGTATTTGGTTGTTATTATCATTTCATTAACCAATTATGACATGATATTAGGGGAACAATGGTTGAGGACCCTTAATGATATTGTTTGGAATTTTAAAGACATGACTATGAATTTTAAGGTGGGTCAAAATTGGGTGGAATCAAAAGGGATAGAGGGAAATGAAATAACACTGTGTTCTGCTGAAAAGTTAAAAAGTTTGATGGACAAGGGTCAAGGTATAGTAGAAGGTCAAATGTTTAGTTTGCAAGCTAGTGATGGGGACAATTTTCAGCATGAGGCTAGTATTAAGAATGAACAAACCAATGAGGCTTTATGTCACGATCCGCCAGCACGAAAGTTCCAGTAACATGGCAAATTTTTCCAGCAAACGTGGCTGAAATCAGATTTTAAAGGCAAGAAATATCAAGAAGGATCAGATTTTACTCCGTGACATTTAACTAAGTTGTTAGACAACTTTGCTGATGTATTTGCTATTCCTACTACCTTACCACCTAAAAGACCATGTGACCACAGAATTATTTTGAAAGATGAATCAGTCACCATCAATCAAAAGCCTTATAGGTACCCTTCTGCCCAGAAAGATGTATTGGAAAAATTGACTAAAGAACTTTTAGAATCAGGAGTTGTAAGGGATAGCCAAAGTTTCTTTGGTTCTCCAGTTGTGTTGTTTAAAAAGAAGGATGGAACATGGAGATTTTGTGTTGACTATAAACAGCTTAATGCTGCTACAGTTAAAAACAGATTTCCTATTCCATTAATTGAGGAGTTATTGGATGAACTAGGAGGGGCTTGTGTGTTTTCAAATTTGGATCTGAGGGCTGGTTACCATCAGATTAGAATGCATGAGAAAGATGTTTCAAAAACAACATTCAGGACACACCAAGGGTTGTTTGAATTTGTGGTGATGCCATTTGGATTAACAAATGCACCAGCCACTTTTCAAGCCCTTATGAATGCCACTTTTAAAGATCTTCTTAGGAAAACCACACCGGTTTTCTTTGATGATATCTTCGTCTATAGTCCTTCTATGGATCCACATATCAAAGATCTGGAACAAGTTTTATTATTTTTAAGGGCACATTCTCTGGTGACCAAAAGGTCTAAGTGTTCATTTGGAGGGTCTTCTGTAGAGTACTTAGGCTATATTATCTCTGGAAATGGTGTTCAAATAGATCCTAACAAGATTGCAGCAATAAAACAGTGGCCTATACCTAAGGACCTAAAACAGTTAAGAGGGTTCTTAGGCCTAGCAGGCTATTATAAAAGATTTATTCAATCTTTTGGTGTGCTTGCAAGACCTTTGACAGACTTGTTAAAAAAAGATGCCTTTGGTTGGAATTCAGAAGCAGATCAAGCTTTTCAACAGTTAAAGGAAGCCCTGATAACTGCACCAGTGTTAGCTCTCCCTGATTTTCCAAAGATTTTGTTGTTGAAACAGATGCTTCCTCTAACGGATTAGGTGCAGTTTTAATGCAAGGTGACCACCCTCTGGATTTTATAAGCAAAGCTCTTTCCATAAGACAGCAATCACTATCTGTCTATGAAAAAGAGTTATTGGCCATCTTACTTGCAGTCAAACAATGGCATCATTATTTGATTGTCAAGAAGTTTTTAATTAGGACAGATCATAAAAGTTTGAAGCATTTATTGACTCAAAAGATAACACCCCACTTCAACAGACATGGTTGGCAACACTCATGGGGTATGACTATGAGATCTGTTAAAAGAAAGGTGCTGAAAACACAGTTGCAGATAGGTTATCAAGACTATCTGGTATGGCTTTATTTGAGATGGGAGTAAGTTCAATTAATCCTATCTTGTTAACAAAGATCAAAGAATCTTAGGCTGCTGATGTAAAATCTCAAGAGATTATTCAGAAACTGGTTCAAGGGCAACAAGTGAAGCACTTTAGCTGGGATGGGCAACTACTGAAAAGGAAGTTATGGATTGGAAGTGATAATCAGCTGAAACAAGAGATTCTTAAGCTTTTTCACTCTTCACCTATTGGAGGTCACTCAGGTTTTACTCCTACCCTTAAAAAATTACACCCTTAAAAAGGTTTTACTAAAGATGTTTTCACATTTGTGAAAGAATGTCACCTATGTCAACAAGCTAAATATGAACCTTTATCCAACCCTGGGTTATTACAACCTTTACCTGAACCTACCCATGTATTCACTGACATATCCATGGATTTCATTTCTGGTCTCCCTAAAGTTCAAGGAAAAGACACTGTTTTGGTAATTGTAGACCGTTTAACTAAGTATGCACACTTCACAGCTCTAGCCCACCCTTATAATGCCCCACAGGTAGCACAAGCCATGCTTGATTCAGTATTCAAACTACATGGTTTCCCTATGTCTATTGTATCAGACAGAGATCCTATATTTCTTAGCCAGTTTTGGAAGGAATTTATGAAGTTACAAGGGGTTCGGTTGTCCTACTCAACTGCCTACCATCCTCAAACAGATGGACAGACAGAGGTACTTAATAGGTGCCTAGAATCCTATCTTAGATGTATGTATATGCATGCCCCTGCACAGTGGTTAAAATGGCTTAGCCTTGCTGAATGGTGGTATAACACCACCTTCCATTCAGCCATCAAGACTTCTCCTTTTGAAGCTCTTTATAGTTTCCCTCCACCACTGCACATACCTTACATCTCTGGTGATACTTCAGTTGCTGCTGTTGAACAACTACACTAGGATAGGGAAGCAATGATAGTTCAGTTAAAACAATCATTGGTTCAGGCAAGGCACAGGATCAAACAACAAGTTGATAAACATCGAAGTGAGATGGAATTTGATGTTAGGGATTGGGTTTATTTGAGATTGAGGCCTTTTGTGCAGACCTCAATCAGGGTGCAGAAGCATTCTAAGCTAGGGCCAAGATTTTTTGGACCTTTCCTTATAATTGCTAAAATTGGTAAAGTGGCCTACAAACTAGACTTACCTTCGGATGCTCAGCTTCACAATGTATTCCATGTCTCCTTGTTGAAGAAGGCCCATGGTCAGAATATTCCAACACTCCCTTTGCCAGTCAATCCCAGATTTGTGTTGAAGCCTCGACCCATAGTTAAAAAAGGGTTGCATGAAGAGGAAATTCAATGGTTAGACAATTGCTAATTCATTGGGAAGGCCTGCCCATTTTCTAAAGCAAGTTGGGAATTTGAAGATGAATTTGAATTGAGGTTTCCAGATTTTAAAGATTCTTAAGGACAAGAATGTTTTTCAGAGGGGGAATTATGTTACATATAGAAGGACTAATGTGTAATAAGTAGTAATAAAAGGGTCAAAAATGTAAAATAGTCATAGTTTGATAGCTGTTAGTCTTGGCGGGAAAGTTAGTTGTAATCCTGCTTATAAAAATAATTATGATCATCAATGAGAATCAGCTATGATTTGACCTATTTCTCTTCTTCGTGATTCTTTTCTCATTTCTTAGCTAACACATACATGATAAGCTTCAAAGAAAGTTACGTACAAAACCATGCAAAGTAAAGACATATATGCATTAAAACATACATGATATATCATATATCTCTTTCCTTGCTTCTTGTTGTTCCATAACTTGTGTAAGATGAATTTAATATGTATTTTTATCCCTATGAAGGTCTCCATTGGAGGAACATGGAAACAGATTGCGAGCGTCACGGGTGTGTTTGATCGGCTAAATATTGGGGTAAATCATTTGCTAAAACCTACCTTTAAGAGTGGTGATTCTATATTATTTTGGCATGATTGGTGGATCAAGGAGGATACAATTTTGAACAAATCCCCTATACTATATGCCTCGGAGAAAAATCAGCTCTATAATGTATCCGATCGGATCACAGGTAGTTCAAATCAGCTGCAGCTGGTTTGGGAGTGGAAACGTACTTTTCCGGATACTGCTGAGCAGGCTCAGCTCGATGGTTTGCTGTCAGTTCTGAATGGGGTTCGAACGCTACCTGGGAAAGACGCTTAGACCTGGTCTGTTGATGATGAAGTGGGCTTTTCGGTAAAGGGGGTCAAGCGGTGTTTATTTGATGCAATGAATCAACTGCAGGAGTCTGAGTTTGTCTGGTGTAACTTGGTATCAAAGAAGGTGGGGGTCGTGGCGTGGAGCGCGTATCTTGATCGGCTCCCTACTACAGAGGCATTATCGAGACGTCACATTCAGGTAGAATCACGGTCGGATGTGTGATTTAGCGGTGGATTCGGCTGAACATCTATTCACGGGATACCCGACGTTGGTGGATGTCTGGCAGGCTGTCCTCGCATGGTGCAAAATTCCTAACTGTTTTGCATTTCACGTGAATGATCTGTTGTTATTACATCATACGGCTATTACCGGGGATCGACAAAAGAAAGCTCTTCATGGGATTATTCTTACAACATTTTGGAGTATTTGGCGGGCTAGAAACGACTTAATTTTTAACGCAAAACAGGTTTCGGTGAGGAGAATTTTCGATGAGATTAAAGTTATGTCGTATCTTTGGATTACAAATCAAGGAAAAATGAAGAACATGTCATGGGATTCGTGGGGAAGGTTTGATAGTCTTAGAATGGTTTAGTTGTGGTGGTCGTTTTGTTTGGGCACTGTTTTGTTTCCCTTGTTTTGTGTCAGATTGTTGGTTTTTGGGTTGTACCCCAGATTTTGTGTGCTAGCTCCTTGCTAGCCTTTTAATAAAATGTCGTTGGCCGTTCAAAAAAAAAATAAAAAAAAAGAAATTACTTGTAGCCTTAAATATTTCATGTAAGCTACAGGAAGGATGTTCATCAAAATCTTCCATTAAATGTATGCTATTTTTATGAAGGGAAGCATATTTCCCAACAAGATACATTCAGTTTCCTTCAATACATAAATATGCCAAAATTTGTAATTTTACAGATGTGTTAATTATAAAAAAGAATTCTCCATTGACTTGTGTTCACCCACAAACACTTATTAAATACCATGCGTTGATAATATTTAAAAAAAATATTTTTATAAAAACTAAAATGATTTAGAAAATTCTATTAAATGCATTAATTAATTAATTAAAAGTAGACTTTAGGACCCTAACTTAAGCAGATTTTTTTATGCACCAAAAAAAAAAAAAAATCTTATTATACATTTCCTTTAAGCGAAGCTTGCATGCATTCCAAACATTTATTATTTGAAGATACTGTCTGTAAGATTAAGAGAATTGAAACACTAAATTACTTATAAATTAACTAGTCTTCCATTTGGATAACAATTAATATCACACAAGATATATGACCAAAAAATCATTAGCTATATAAGGAAAACAACACAAATGAGCAGAAATCGAAAGTCATTTAATGTATGCTTCTAAAAATTAAAGTTAACGAATCAATCAAATAAACAAAAAAAACATTAGTCATTATAAAGTTTTGACACATGCCATAAAGCCCAATTTGTCACATTTTATAGAAGCATAACGCCTTAGGAATGTGAATACTTTAAACAAGGGGTTCCTAATACTTATTAGCCTTAGCCTTGTCTATAGATTAGATCGCGTTACTGTCAATCCATTTTCTTCCATTTATTCCTATTGACGTATCACATATTCAATACCAAATCACAGGCTTGCAGCCAATAGTGCCTTTATACAATTAAAATCTACTATTTCAGGTGACAAAAAAGGTGTGTTGTGTAAATGGTCAGACATTGTGCCAAATACGATAATTAAAATTCAAACTTCCAAAAGTAAATCTTTCAAAGATTCAAATATCTCATAAAGTTATATTTACATGTTAGTATGTTACATTCAAACTTTAAAAATGTTAAAGTGGTAAAAAAAAAAATAGGCTAAAATTGTAAAAAGTGTGACTAATACTTTCCCCTTTAAGTTTGCAAGATAATCGAGGTGGTTATTAAGAGAATGTGAAAGCCTTGGTACATCTAGATTAGCTTTCAGTCTTTTCTTCTTTTGTTCATAACCATCTGAAGTAAAGAAAAAAAAACTCATACTATTTTGATAAATAAAATATACAAATATTGGATATGTTTACAAGGGTGATCAATAATAACAATAACTGAGTTATCGAAGTACTTCTAAGTTCTAACCAATGAAATCATGGAATATGATTATCAAGCTGACAATTGATACAAACATAACGTTATATTTAACAAAAAAAAAGATAAAAAAAAATTAGCATGCATTTTCTTACCCATCCTTCTTCTTTGTTGCCCAAGAAGCCCAGAAGGTATCAAAGTATCTAAATGACTGAAAACACTGCACACAAATTTATTTAATATAGATAAGAATTGGTGTTGAGCGAAGACATAATAATGAAGAGATCAATTTGAAGATGGATATGGTCTACTTCACTTTAGGAAGACTCATGTGCTTGAGTGTAAAGCATCTTAAGCCTTGAAAAAGATAATCACCAGAAAAATGGACTACCATATATTACATACCCTGTGTGTAGCTGGAATAATGATCGGAGCTCTATAACATGTTCATTGCCGTGTGTGCTTCTGCCAACGAACACCATTGTCATCGTTTTGCTGTTAGGTGAATGAAATTTGGGGTTTTCAAATGAATAATGACAATATTATATGTATTCTGGTCATCGATGTGTGCTCACGTAAGCTTCATGTTTAATATAAAATGGTTGAGGGATTCACTCGTAGTAGATGAAAGGTCGATGGCCATTTGAAATTATTCCGTATCATGTCATCTTTGTACCTACCTAGCTCCAATGCTATGTAACCATTCACCATTTGAAATTATGTCAATCCGGGTCATGTCATCTTGATACCACATTCACTTCCCATTTTAATTTACTTCCTTACAAATAAACTACCATTCCAATTTCACCCAATACATTGATTACTCAATTCAACAATTTCCTTATAATTAATGGCACATATTTTAGCAATACACTTTTCCAAGCTTTTGATCACTTAATCGCATTGCATATAATGTTCCCCAAACACATAAAAAAAATTTCACCAATTACATAGGTGGTAGGTGGCTACTTAGCTCTATAAGCTTATCTTAACCACATGTACTACCTATGTTCAACAATTACACAACAAGAAATTGGTTAGCTTTATATATAAGCTTATCTATCTTTATAATGTTCTACCAAATTATACGATCCAAACACATGGTTACTAACAAAATATAAAAATATGCGGAATTCACCACTTACAAAAGTAGAAAGTTTTTAACCGAATTACATAGAAAGGTAACTTGACTAATCAAACAATGTAAAAAAAAAAACTAATTTTGATGCGTGTTCATTTTAAATCATCCAGCTCTTCGAAGCCTTATGTCAATATCGTCAATTTGTTGTCGTGATCACCTATAGCCGCAACTCTTTATTATATATCACAATTTATAAACCTTAGCTACAATTTTTTTTTTTTTTTTTTTTATGTTTTTTAGTGAAAACTATCATTTTCAACTTTAATACACTTTGCAATTTAGTTGGTTTTTTCCGCCATACTTTACTTTAGTACGTTTTTGTTTATGCAATTTAGTTGGTTGATATTTTTCCATTTTCTTTAACCAATTTACACTACAAACACTAAACTTTAACAAAGCTACCATTTTCAGTTTTTTCACGAATTTCCTAAGGGCTTCGTTTATTGTATTGACGTTGCGCGTGAGTTATTTTTATCTAACTTTGAAGCTGAATTTTCATATTGTTATTTTTAAACCAATTGATTGTTTTGAATCGTCCAGTTTTTTAACACAACATTGCGACGTGTTTTTTATCTACATTTAACCGACCCATTGTAATTCACGGTCATCGTGTTTATCTTTATATAAGTTTTAATGTAAATTTTGTTCAAATAACTTTAGTGTCTAAACAATCTCTATAATTCTAAAAATTTTGATACCCGTTTGTCCTATCAACTTTCCTTTTTTTTTTTCACTTGTGAATTATATATTTCAATGCGTTCTTTTCAATTCAAACTTAATAATTAATAAATACAACACTTTGAATTTCACCCAAATTATCTTTAAACAATGACTTGTAAATGTTTGTTTTCTAAAAAAATTACATTTCTCTATTAATTCACAATATAGTAGTACATAAACAATAATTTTGGATTTTTAGATGTTACAATTATCTCCAATTGAGTATTTAATTGGCTATAGGGTAGCTCCTTTTGTCAATGTTTCTAAATAAATTGTAGTTGATTTAGTCATCAAAACTCATATAACATGTTTAGATGGAAAGGGTTGACAATCAATTCTCATTTCCATTAGACAATTGCCATTGGGCCATTACCATTAGACAAAACTTACATTGACTTTTTATTAGTTGACCAAACATGTTCACATTCCCATTCAGATTCCATCACTCATTAAACAACTTCCAAGGCTATGCAACTTGATACACAAACTCCTATTTTACATCCATTCCATCCCTTTGAACTTTGATCACAAACACACACACAACAAAGAAAGCTATGATGAACTCTGGCTACAAGCATTTTAGCCATGCACACAACCTCATCATGCACCACCAACCACATGAAGCTACCAAGATGCAATGCTCCGGTTGCCATTCATTGGTCGTCGGAACCACATACGTTTGTTGGCAATGCAATTTCGTGTTGCACGAGCAATGCTTTCACGCAACGCGGTCCCTAAAACACCCTTCCCACCCTTCTCACCCTCTAACTTTAGTTCCTTACCCTACTTATCCCTCCAACTCCTTCTACTGCAATTCATGTAAACTCACCGGAACCGGATTATCCTATTCCTGTTCGGATTGCGAGTTTGACCTTCATGTCATTTGTGCGCAATCCAATACTCATCAACAAATGGTTTCACAAAATGTCTATGCTCCTGTAAGTGGTCAAACACAAAATGGTAATAATATTCCTCTTCAACATGCACACATGCATGCTCAACATATTCAAACTAATACTCATAACCCTAATACTAATCTCCTATATTCTTCCATGGGTCCAAACACGCGTGTGCAAGAATCTGGTTCAACAATTGAGTATCTTGAACAGCTCAAAATGAAGCATGATGCGGAATTTGAACACGTCCAAATGAACATGCAAAGGCTCGAGATCGCGAGGGAGGAGTCTCGGTTAGCTGCTATCCATCGTCAACGTATCTTAGACTTGATATAGTTGGATACTAATGGTTGTTCTCTTAATTTGAGTGTTTTTATGTTAATTTTCATTGTGTATGGCCATTTGTGTCCTAGTTTCTTCACTTTCATGTATACTGCTTTTCGTTGTGAATTGTAATATGTATCAGAAATTGTTATTTAAAAGGTAAAACTCAAATTTGTTATAGGATAAAAGGTAAAACTCAAATTTGTTATAGGATAATTGCACAAATAAACATTTGACCAAAGTAATTTGCAAAAATAAACATAGTATGCGTCTAAACAACAGGGACGAGACACTCTTTGCGTCTAAACAACAGGGACGAGACACGTGTAAAGTCTTCAGACGCCTTAATTTTTAAGGTCCCTGCGTCTAATCTTTAGACGCGAAAAAGGATTGCGTCTAAAGATTAGACGCAGGGACCTTAAAAATTAAGGCGTCTGAAGGCTTTACACGTGTAATCGTCTAATTGGTAGACGTAAAGAGTGTCTCGTCCCTATTGTTTAGACGCATCCTATGTTTATTTATGCAAATTACTTTGCTCAAATGTTTATTTGTGCAATTATCCCTTTGTTATATTAATACAGAGTCAACTTCTGTACAAGAAGAATCTCTAGGTAGAAATTGGACAAATTTATTGCTACCAAAAGTTTCTTTTTCGACCGCACAAATTAAAGCATTGTTTAAATACTCCTTATCCATTTGATTGCATAAATTCGTCTTGATAAGCTTCATTTTAGAAAAACACCTCTCAACGGTTGCGGTTGCAACCGGCAAAACTAATGTTAACTTCAATACGTGATAAACCAAATGAAAAGTTTTATATTTTTGATCCGGTTTCCACCATTACATGAGCAAGGTCAAAGATTCCATTTAATTTTGCAAATTTATCATCTTCCTTTAATGTGTGATAAAATACCGTACTTTCCTCTTCACTAAAATAATTTGAATCACAAGGATTTAAACTCGACATATTTTCTATCAAACTAGTTGATACCTCATTGAATCGATTTCCATGTTCTTGAATTTGCAAATCGAAAACCGTATTAAAAACTGCAACTTGAAATGATGTCGGTTAGTAATGGCATTCTTTCGGTTTCTTTGATTACCATACATTTCCGACATTTCTACCATGTCAATCTTATTTTTTTCACTTAAAGATGTCACCTTTGCCAACATTTGATCAACTCATTTTGTCTTTGATTATTCAATGCTCGCTTTGTCCTACTTATCAAAGAATCACAAGGATTAAACAATATCATCAATTGTTTCATCCGAATTCCAAAACACAAATTATAATTACCAAATTCAAAATTTAAAACATCATTAATAATCAATTATAATTCTAAGTTACTAACTAAATCTAATAATCTTTTTGTTGTTTAAGTTTTGGTCACGAGTGGGCCTGATGGGTTGGGGTGGGCTACTGGGATGTTTGGACTGGGACTTGAGTAGTAACATTTTACAAAAATCGTAAAAAATAAAAATAAAAAAAATCGACTTCGCGCGAAAAACCGAGGGACAACGCGCGCGTCCCCTAGCCAAAGGCTAGGTCCGCCCCTGTGTAAGCCCATAGAGCTCTATCAAACTTTACCTTATTTAAATAAAGGGCTTTCCACTAATGAAATACACCTCGAATCGTTATACCATAAATCACTTTTAGATATATTAGTAGTTGCGCACTAAAAAACCCGAACCCGATAAAATCCGGAGTCGAGTTACTTATACCTGGGTATTGCGTAACCGAACACGTACGGGCCCTACCTATAGGGTATACATTTCAATACAAAAACCTGTACCTAGAAATATAGGTGTACAAATCGTTTTTTTTTAACCAAAACAGTTTTTTTTAAGTGGAAAAACTGGTTTTTTTAAAAACGCCGCCAATCGTTATAACCGTTTGGGATCGGTTTTAAAACCGTTTTTTTTTAGAATTTTTTTAAAACCAATTGAACACCAGTTTCGTTTTTTTTTCAAAACCGGTTTTTTTGTACACCTCTCCCTGGAACTGGACCCGATCCATACCCGAAAATAGAATCTGGGTCCATACCTGTAACTAGGTTTTTTCCATACCCGAACCAGGTAATTCCAATATCCAATATATAAATCTATGTTTTTATGTTTTTTATAAAATTTTATATCTGTAATATTTTAATGTTTACTTTCTAACATATATGCACTTTTCTGTTATATCGACTATAATGATTTTGAGTGGCTCAGGACATAAAAAACAAATGTGTAGCCCCTTTAAAACTCTTATCTATATCAAAAATAGTGGTTTTTTATATCCCGAAAGTAGGTATTAAAATACCCGGTTCCGTATCCTAACCAAAACCCGTCACAGCAGGAATGTTTCTTCTAGTCAATACCCGGATCCAAACCCGACTACTGATGGCCAATATCCAATTTTTCTTACCTGGAACCGGATATTGAAAAAACCCGGTTTTGTGCACCTCTATATACTACCGTGAACCATGCGATAACATAGTTCTAATTAGTGACCACTGCTAAAGTCATAAAAGTTACCTAACCTATATGGCCCTTACTAAATAGTGGACAAGGGATAAGCTCAGAAGAATGTGAGTTAGACTATGTCCAATGGGCTTGACACTATACGGGCTAGACGTTTAAGCCCAACATATCCCCAGCCCCCCTATTTTAACATGTAGTTTATACACCTGAGGTGATCCAAAAAAAATCCGGTTTGGACTGACACCGGACAAACCAGCCCGAACTAGTACTTGCCCTGCCGGTTCAGCTTGTAATCCAAACCGTATGTTCCACACTGAGACTATATGGTGTGCCCCCTTCTCCCCCAACTCCCTCAAGTGCCACATCAGCGCCACATCATTTTCCCCATTTTCTCCCCCAAAGTTTGGAAATGCCTTCCCCCAATTTCCCCATTCCCCCTTCCCTTTTTTATTCTTTTCCATTTGAATGCAGGCCCCACCTTTAACATTCCTTTTTTTTTGGCCAATCACCATGCTCGGTGAGTTCGGTGATTGTTTTCGGGAGGGGCGGTGTTTGGTTTCGGTGCCGAGGCCAGCTAAGCTCCCCGATTGCACACCACACAGTCTGATTTCCCTCCCCAGCGTAAAAAAACCGAACCAAACCGGTTTCTAGACAAACCGGTTTCAACCCATTGAAAAAACTTGCCAATTTTATATGAAAAATATATATAAAAAAACTATGTAAAATGGGTTCTACACATACAAATAAATACACATTTAAAAAATAAAGGCTGAATTCTTTGTAAAAAAACAATTTTTTTTTCTTTCTATAAAAATGTGCGTGTAAGAACCGGTTGACAAACCGAAACCAAAACTATATATACTAACCCAAACTGAAAACGACCTTTCAAACAATGGCGGAACCAAACCAGGTTAATTTGTAACCGGTCAAAGTCAGAACCGGTTTGGGTTTGGAAAAAAAAAATTGTTCATCTCTAGTTATAACTTTTAAGTACTAGCTAAGTAGTAACTAGTGCTAACTTCACGCACGTAACTTATAGTCTGTACGTGTAGTTACGATTTTTGATGACCCTTGTGAGTGACACTAGTTATTTGTAATATGTTAAAAAAACAAATTTTACAACAAGTGTTTCAAGTTAACCCGGTATGTTTTAACGTGTTATTATTTTTTTTCATCTAAACTAGTTGTATAAAATCACGCGCGTGCGCGTTTTACAATCAAGATTTAGATGAGGTGTTGATCAATCAATGAATTATACAATCGAGATTTCATTTTGGTTGTAAACGTTAAAAAAATAAAGAAATCTACACATAAGGTAACACATGAAATTTGTAACGAAATTAGATAATATTATGTTATTTATATTAATAGTATATAATATAATAAAGTTTTTAAATAAAATAATATGAATAAAATAATAATATAGTTAATTGAATAAATAACGAAATAAAATATAATATATAGTAAAATAATAATATAGTTAATTGAATAAAATATTATTAAAATTACTATTCATTTTCATCACTATTCATTTAAGTTTGTTTATTAATATATTGTAATTTGATCGTTATTCCAATTCATCCAAGCTTCCCAACTTGTCACCTTGTTGTGAACACTAATTATCGAAGCCCATATGCAAATTGATCCAAATAAACAACCCAATTGAAGAAAGGCCTAACAAGTGAAAAACACAACTATTTCTTGTTCTAGGCAATATTAGGCATGATGCGTGGGAGATCGAAGAGCAGTGGTGGATCTAGGAATTTTTTTCACTGGGTTCACCTTTTTAGTTGCTCCAATTTTATTATGACCGAACATAAAAAAAATTTGGGTCGGTTTAGGGGTTCGGTTCGGTTCGGTTTGACAATTCGGGTCGGGTTTACTAGTTGAAGATGATGATTATTCTTGGCCAATGTCATCGTATTCAATTTTTCAGGTTATGTTTTTATGAGACATTTGTATGTCTAACTTGAATAATCACAAGGTGTATGCACAATTCTACTAATATATATGCAGGAACTTGGCATTATTCCATTTTTTATTTTCAAAAGACACTTATTAGAACAAAGAATAAACTAGGACATTTGGAATCTGCAAGTTATGGTTGTTTCAAAAGACACATGTATTTTTGTGCTACTGAATAGACACTGTCATATTGATATTTTTACAACTACAATTGAGATTCTGGAAGGATATGGAACTTTAAAGAGGGTCTTTAAGCATCAAAACTAAACAACACACACAAACTACCTAGACAGGATTTACAGTTGTATCAGTAGTAAATTTAGAAAACACCAAAGAGTATAAACTCCACAACAATTGTTCCACAGTTTGTCTATTGTTAAACATTTCAATAATCCTAATTCCCAATGATTAACCAAGTTTCGTAGTCCTAATCGTTTAAAGATTCAGGGGTCTAAAACTTACAAAACATTCAATAGAATCAAACCTAAATCAAATTACATCTCTAATTAAAACATATCAAATTTAACAATTTACCTCATAAGAAATTGGAGTGGAGTAAAATATATAACATATTCACGGAATCTTACCTAAATCTAATCAATTCTCTGATTCAAACATAAAACATATAAAATTTAACAAATTACCTCACAACAAAGGAAGATGGTTCACTATTGTATGTTAGTTTAACTTATTTAGATTCTAGGATTTTAAGAGTTAGGGATTGGAGAAGGATTGAAGGAAGAAAGGGTGGAGAAGGATTGAAGGAAGAATGAAGAAAGAGGTGGTAGTTCTAAGCTATGTTTGTTTTGGTTAAGAATAGGTAAACATAATAAAACCCTAGAGCTGCAAGCTGCTCAGATTTAAAAAAAAACACACAGAAAAACGCATACAGGATTCGAACCAAGGATCTATTGCTTAGAAGGTGGAAGACTTGCCATTGTGACACTCACATAATATGTTTATGGGTTCATACCAATTTTTCTAATGGGTTCATGCCTCATTTTTCTTGTATATTTCTACTAAAAATCGAAGACCGAATGGGTTCACCTGAACCCGTAAGCCCCTTCTTAAATCTGCCCCTGTCGAAGAGGGTTATGAATGAATTATCTGAATGCCTAGTTTCCCATCCCGTAACATGTTATAGCTCTACAAGAGTTTTACAAACCAAGTGAATGTTATCCATTCACCTCTTCGAGCATTCACATAAACCTGATAATATTTAGTAGATGTAGCATGGAGCACCCTCATATATTCATGTGACTTACATCGAGTATCAATTCCCCCCTAATTCTTACATGGTCTAGATCAGTCTGGCTGATCTGTTTATGATACGATTAAACTTGTTTAATAAAAAACCATTATGTAATTTTATATATTTTTTTTTAAAAATAATTAAACTTAGGAGGTTAGTCTCTATCATTTCTTCTTCTTGGCATATAAAACATATAAAAAAAATATAGACATGAGATTTAAATTGGTTAACTAGTATTTTTTAGGCTTGATAATTGTATTAATCGTGTCTTATATTGCCTGCTTAACATGCTTGACCTATTAAGCCAGCCCTAGAGCGATAAAGAAGACCGCATTTGAAATCCTACTAATTGTGTTGGTCGATGTCACACCGACATATCTGTACGTGTAACCAAGAACTAGTTGTGCATGTGTTTTTTTGCAACATCATTATAAGATTATGTTACAATTAACCCTTCGTTTATGACCAGTTCATGTTAACACTGGAAACCCCTTTTTCCTACACGCTATCTTCACTTTGTACAAGATCTTCATTTTGCACATGTCCATTAAGGGATGTTTTCAAATCCATCAGTTGAACATGATGGTTATGCACTCATTCAGTCATGCACACACCTATACTTAAGCACTGCTCCTCTGAACAGGCCCGTCTTAGGCTCAGTGCAAGGTAGGCAGCCTATCTGGGCCTATCATTCTAGGGGGCCCAAACTTATTTTCGTTAATATAGACGTTTTTGAAGGGTAATCTATATATAAAGCCCATTTTTATACTTAAACCTAATAATAATAGTTAAACTAACAGGAGTAACGGCGATTGTGAAGGCTTTATTTCCAAAAGCTAAAAGGTTTTTTTTTTCTCCAAAATTCATGTAGTTGAAAAGGTTTTTTTATTTGTAACTTATTAATTTGGGGCCCATTTTAATTACTCAATCTAGGCCCTTGAGTACCCAAACGTTTTCGGAGATGACCTTGTCTCTGAATATGAGCGTGCATGGTATGTAAGCAGTAAACACCATGTTAAATATTTTTTCCATCGACACGAACGTGGTCTTGAATTACATGGTTGTTTTCGACATTATTCAAAACCGCTTTTCATAAAAGAAAACAATTTACTTGCAAGTAACACATAGGATTGATACATATATTATCCCAGTTTATTAAACCTTTTGGTTGGGTATTTTCTAGAAGGCTGCAAATATGAGTTACATCATATTATGCGAAAGTAGATAGAACTAGAAGTGTTAAGACAAATTATATTGTTTGCTTGTGATCAAGTGGCAAACCAATCTTATTATTATAAGAAATAAGATATTTTAATATAATAATCGAGTGTTTAAATAAATTGAACAAATGAATTAGAAACTTAATATAATATGAGAACTTGGCAGAAAAGATAAGTGTAATAAAAATGATAAGGACTAGGGAAACTAATTGCGTAGCCACCTGGTTAAAGTTTTATGACATTTACAATCGAGTTTAATCGTTTATCAAAGTGGCAGCACCATCAATGTAGTCCAAAATATTAATCTTATTCTAGCGTCATATATGACCGTTCAATATGTGCCTTATTATAGTGGATCTCTCAAGATCGAGTCCGACGAGTCGTATAATCTCTAGCCTCTATGATGGGAAAACAAACTAAGTCGAAATATATTTGTATCTAAAACATTATATATATTCACTACTAAACCACTTAATTAAGAAAAAAAAGTGGGGCTAGAAATCTTTAAGAAAAAAAAAAGCATTTCAACGGTTATATTTTTGAGCCACTAGGCCCGTCCCCAACGTCTTGGTTGGGATGTTTAAGACGGAGGAGGAAAGGCGGGGGCAGTGTGTGCCGTCCCAGACACCCCAAAACGAGCATGGGGACGAGCCCACACCGGATAGCCTAACAACCTCTATTAATGATGTTTCATATCAACTAGTATTGTTTGTGTGTGTGTTTTGTATTTACGAGCTCATGAATTTTTGTTTTATTACCCAAGTGTGGAGACTTTCCGAAAGGTTACCCATCGTGAAGTTTCTTCATCGAACATGATTAATCGTGTAGTTGTCTTTCAATCCATGAACAAAACATGTTGATGGTATTTTAGATGATGATGTTGCTTTTATGTGTGGCCGGTAATACGAAGCTAATACAAATTAATTAAGACATGAGAAAGACTTGTGTAGAGCTTTTAAATGTGGATTATTGTGATCACAACCAAGATGGATTGGGATATGTGTTATTGGCATGTAATCTTGGTCTTCTCCAATACAAACAACAGACTAAAATGAGAAAATTTAAAAGAGATAGGAATAGAGATTCAACATGTATCATGATTTTAAAGTGGTTTACGGCACTGTTATACGTATGCTAATCTAGTGGATGAGAGGAAAGTGTTACGGAAGTTAAAAGGAGTACAAAGTAATATATATTTTTGCATTCTAATCACATGAAACACGAATGTACACACAGTAGCGGAGCTTGAACTTTTAGATGGTGATAGCCGAAAGTCACGAGACTTCATTTTATTTCAAATCGTTGAGAACCGTACTCAGTATATACAAAATTCGGACAAAACAGGTAAATTACACTACTGAGCCAAAAACAGGTAGTGACCGGGCACCCCTGGCCCTTATAATACATCGCCCCTAATGTTACATAAATCTTTTTCAACATCTGAAGTTTTCTTCTTGTAAATATGCTGTCTTCGCTATTCAAAACAATGAATTTAAATGATTGTAAATGAAAATTGTCGAATTTGATATTTAGGATAGTTAGTGTTTTACCAGACCAAATATTTAAAAACATCAATTTTTTATAAAAAAAATTTAAGCACTTAACCTTTAAATAAAAACTACTTAATTAAACACTAACAATTAATAATATGATTCAAAGAAATCAGAAACTAATTACATTAAAATATAAGAAATTACAAAACCTTTCGGTAAATCTAAACTTCTTAACAATATGAACTAAAAGTTAAATTTCAGTTAATTAAAAGAATAGAACAAATCAATCAAATAATTTTATAAAATAAATTCATCTTAATAAGGCCTATAGTAAAAATCATCCACCATCGTAGCACCACCACTACTAGACCATGGTCTCGTTACACCATCATCTTCCGACGAAGACGGTGGTGACACACCCCTCACCACCGTCTTCCGTCGTGGAGCCACCCTTACGGGCTCCACCATATTTGTCCCAATAAGATGTGGAAAATTCAACAAAGCCTTAGACCCTCGTATCTTATAGGCAGCTTGATCATAAGCTACCGCCGCATCCTCAGGTGTCTCATACGTCCCAAGCCACACCCTAGCACCGCGTTTCGCCGGATCTCTTATCTCCGCCGCGTACTTGCCCCACGGCCGACGCCTCACACCCCTATACTTCCTAAACTCTTGAACCACCTGAGTACCATGGTTTTCCACCTCTTCTGCTCTCTCAAGCTTCACTACTGGCTGCACGAATGCATCGGAAACCGCGGTTGCACCATTGCTAGAATATCCATTGTTCATTGCTGGAAAAATATCTGGGGTTTGGGAATCAAAGAGGAGATAATGTTGGATTGAGTCAAGAAAAGATAGATCAGATTCCAACATCAAAGATTGATCTTCAAACATTTTGTTTGTGTTTTGGTGTGAATGCTTAAATTAGGGTTTTGAATTTTGTTGTGGTCTTGTAGTTGAAAATTGAAATAATTGGTATATGGAGATTTAGGTACAAGGAGGGTGTATTTATATGTGTGGGAAGAATAACCTCAAATGTTATAAAACCATATTTACTATGTATAATAATAATTGATGGTAACTGCCATGATATTTCGTCAGCCATGCATGCACTGATGCAACCATTCAAATTCAAGTCAAAAATGCCATATATTTATATAAAACATGTTGGTGTTAAAAAGAATAATAATAACTTTATGAAGTTGGGCTATCTTATTAAAATATTCTTAATAATATTAATATTCTTTTTAAAATGCAAGTATAAATAAAATATATTAAAATATTCTTCTATTGCTATACATTGTATATTCTCTACATCATTATTTAATTTAATTAAGCTAACAAATTGAGTCATTTATATTTTTAATAAGTTGATAATGTGTTAATGGGCACGTGTGTGTATATTAACTAGTTGGATAAAGAAAAAAATAAAATGTCTAATGGTGATTTGGTTGAAAAATTACTTGAACGTTTGACCGTTTACCCATTCCAAAAAAAAATTACTATTTCATATATTTACATATACATATTCACTATTTCAAATCTTCTCCTACCACATTCACAACTTCAGTTTTCTCTTACCACATTCAAACAATTTCAAATTCTTCTCCTGTAATTTCAACAATGGTGCTTTGGTTGAAAGAGGAGGAACTTGCGTTAACCATCGCGTATAACAATGTTACGACCAAAATTATGTTGGGTGTAGTTATATTTTCTACTTATTATGTAACGTCTATGTTATTTTAATTAATTTTAGTTTATGTAATGTTAATTTATCTATTTAATCTAATGTTATTTCCTTTTTTGTTTATTTAAAAATAGTTAGTGATGAGTGTGGTGACCACTCCTAGCGATTAAAGAAGAAATGTGATAAAATGATGTGACATATATGAGGATTGGTTAGTGATGGTGTGATAACCACTCCACCCACCCTAAAAGACTTAGGCTAGTGGGTGTGGAGGAGGTCCATCATCCATGATGGTCCTCCACCTCAGATGTCACATCAGCGTGGGATAGGAACATCATGGTGATTGATGGTCCAAGGTGTGGTAGGAGCATCATCACCTTTTTCTTTTTCTTTTTCTTTTGTTTTTTTGTTTTTCTTAATTAATTAATATTATAATATTAATATTAAAAAGTTAAAATTACATTAATAAACCTAAAACTACAAATTAAAAAAACACTTAAATAAAACTAAAAAACAAACACTTAAATAAAACTAAAAAAACGAAAACTTAAATTAAAAAAAACTACGAATTATATTTTTTGGCGATATTCTCTTTAAATTTGAGCAAGACGGGACGGTCTTCTTCGGGATAGTCGTTGATGTTGTTTGTCATTATTCTCCATTCTTCTAGTTGCGTAGCTTCATTTCTTGAATGAATTTTTTCCTCAACATGCTTTTGCTTCAACCGAAGTTTTTCTTCAACTTCGCGTTCCTTCAGTTTTACTTTCTCTGCTTGCGTTTGACTAAACGTATGTTTGAACGCTTCCAATTCGGCCACCAAACTATCCATCTTTGACCCGCTCCCATTCCCTGACGCGGCTTGTTTTTTTGCAGCTGCTTGCTTTTTAGCTTTGTCCCTCCCTATGGGTCGTGGCTCCTCTGGAATTGGATCTTCCTCGAACTCTGAGTCGTCGTTTATATTAATTTGACAACGGCTAGTCAACCCGCCTCACATGCTATAGCTGCCCGACTCTGAAGTTTTGGATTGTTTGGCGCTTGCAACCTCGTTTGGAACCGGTGCCCATTTGGGAGATGTCTTCAAAATCATGCATCCACGCACGACGTGAGGGAAAACTTGTTCATGCTTGTCTTCATATTTACGCATCGCCTCTTTGAAAATCATTTCCTCGTTACACCCACTTGGAGGATTCACAAACAACGGATTATAATACTTGATGAACTTACCGACTGTAGCATTCATTTTCCTCCACTTGGAAGTTACGGACTCTCAAAGTTGCGATATGGAGGTTGCTCCATTATTTGGTGGAATTTATTGGTTACTTCAATATATAAACTATCTCCCGTTTAATTGTTCCCTACATTTTTAAATAAAACATATATTAGAGCACTTAAAAAAAATTGTAACACGTATTGTAAGAAATTGTTTTTACCAACTATGGGATCTTTTGAAGTAGAAATATACGCCTTATAGCTAATGCTTCTTCTACTATTTTCGTCCATTGCCTTTTGGACGAGGGAGTTTCACGCACTTTAGCCCGACTTTTCTTTTTTTCCCCCTTCGAAGATTCGGCTTGCGTTTCGGGCACGAACTCTTCCACCTCATCTTCTTCTTCTTCGGGTTCGAATGACGGTTGTCATTGTGGTTGTTGTGACGGTTTTGGTTATAGAGATGGTTGGAATGGTGGAGTTTGCAAAAGTTGGGTGAAAGATTGAGGGTTATGGTGCATTTGCATATGGCTAAATTGGTTAAAAGTAGTGGGGCTTTATTGCATTTGGGAATATTCGGTGAAAGGGTTGGGACTTTGTTGGAACACCGAAAATGTAGCCCAACTTGGATCGATTGGCATCTTGTAACCCGGTGTCGTGAACAGGGTTGGATTCGGTTTGTTTTGATTACGTTGTGGGGTTTGATTTGGGTTTGGGTTATTTTGGTAGGGATCCATGATGATAAATTCTAAAGATTGTATAAATAAAAATAGAAGATTGTATAAAGATTGTAGAAGAGATGGTGTAAAAATGAGGTAAATTGATTATGTATTTATAATAATAATAATAATAATAATAATAACAACAACAACAACAATAATAATAAACCTTTTTTTTAAACGGTCAAATGGGCCGTTGGATAACGGTCACCAACATTCAAATCATTCAATGCCATGGCCCGTCATACCCGGAACCAACTTGATGATCAAGCCGTTGCCGGCATAAAGGGGCGTGCACGCCGGACCGGCATAGACATGTCGTCCCTATGCCAGCTCCATACCGAGTGTCCTTAGTATATATTAATTTGATATGTTTTGAGTTTCAGAATCCATGGACTTAATTCTCATGTTCTAGCACGCAATTTTTTTACCACATTCACATCCCATCTCTATTTCGGCCATTTCTCTGTAAATTATAGGAACTTTAATTAAGGTTTTAATCAAAACTAACTACAACGTCACTAGAATAAAGATTAACTCATATATAGTAAGCATAGTAACCTAGAATAAAGATTAAGGAACTGATCACTAATAATATTAAATATAATTTTACTGGTTTTCATATTAAATAATAATTTTTTTTTGAACGGCTAACAAATTGAAATCACTCAAGGAACACTGGAGTATCATCGTGCCACCAGTGTTGCCACGCGATCATATTCCACCACCAAGTAACCAATTTAGGAGGAAACTCATAATTATGAGAAAACCGCCTTTGTGAGATTCGAACCCAGGACCTTATGGCCCCTAAGTCTTATCTCACCACCAAGATACCACTAGGCTATAATGCCTTGGGTTAAATAATAATGGGTGGTTATAATTAAACCCCCCCACTTCTATTTTCACCCCCTGAAAGCGCCTCGCTTAGGCCTAAGCGAGGCGCTTTCTTTACTTTTTACCTCGGTACGAGGTCAGAAAAAGTTGATTTGTGACCCGAAGCGCCTCGCTTTGGCCTAAGCGAGGCGCTTCGAATAAAAAAACTTTTTTTTTAGTTTTTGGTCTTTTGAGTTAGTTTTTTGTTTTTTTTTTTGTTTATTTAATATAATTATTGTAAAAAAAAGTTTGAATGTATTACAATACTTTTGGAAGTTGAACGGAATCATCTCAACAGTCGGATCGACGATTTTGTTTACCCTCCCATTGATTTCAAAAATGTTCTTTTGACAAACGTCTGGCTAACCTGAAGTTCCTTTGGATCAAAATGTCACTGTCCAACAACTGAATTTTACTTGCTTGCATGAAAAGTTGATTTTAATTGTTCTTTTAACAAACGTCTGGCTAACTTGAAGTTCATTTGGATCAAAATGTAAGCTTTTTCATGCCACCTCGTATGATTTGGCCAGGGTCTGTCTATTCTCACCCCCCCCCCCCCAACTTCTATTTCAACCCACCTTTTAAAGCGCCTCTCTTAGGCCTAAGCTAGGCGCTTCGGGTCAAATCATACGAGGTGGCAGAAAAAGCCGTATAACCTGTCCAGTTATCAATCTCACTGTCCAACAACTGAATTTTACTTGCTTGCATGAAAAGTTTATTTTAATTGTTCGTTTGACAAACGTCTGGCTAACCTGAAGTTCCTTTGGATCAAAATGTCAGCTTTTTCCTGCCACCCTCGTATGATTTGGCTAACCTGTCCAGTTATCAATCTCACTGTCCAACAACTGAATTTTACTGTAATGATCAGGAACATTCCAAATAACTGTTCAATTTCAGCTTTTGTTTAACTATTTTAGCAACTTCCATAGAGAAGTTATCAATCTCACTGTCCAGTTATATTACTCACTGTCCAACAACTGAATTTTACTTGCTTGCATGAAAAAGTTGTTTTTAATTGTTTGGGAATATATTTTCTGATCAAAAAAGGCATAACTGTAATGATCCGGAACATTCCAAATAACCGTCCAATTTCAGCTTTTGTTTAACTCATGACAGATCCACCAAATCATTTATTCAAGTTCATTTCACCAAAAAAGGCATAACTGTAATGATCAGGAACATTCCAAATAACTGTTCAATTTCAGCTTTTGTTTAAGTATTTTAGCAACTTCCATAGAGAAGTTATCAATCTCACTGTCTAGTCATATTACTCACTGTCCATGTTTACCTTCAACGATCAACACACACCGCTAACGTCCAAAACATTTATAACATTTCTGTACCTGTGGCCAAAGGAACTAGGCTTCAAACACTACGGGCATGGCCATCTCCCATTTCCACCGGTAATGAATAACCTACTAACCTCTATAATAGACTTCATTTATTCTTCTTCATCTTTTTCTACTTGAAGTGCAGAGTAGTAACCCTTCATCTTCTCTTATCGGAGAGATATCTGTCAACGATGAAGGAGATATATGTACAATGATGTGGTTTGTTTTAGATAAGGAGGTATATGTACAATGATGTTTTTACGCTAAATAAAACTTACACACAACTTTTTGCTCTGGTGGTGTGGTCTACCTTTTTGCAAAAAGACATTTAGTTTTCAAGACTTCTATGGTTTCGGGTTCCCTTTCATCGTTGACAGATATCTCTCTGAGGTGATAAAGGTAGATCATGGAAAGTTCAACTCAAGAAACAAAGATGAAATCGATTAATGTTCTTTATATATGAATAGTGACCCTCTGGCAATCGTCGTTGGTATTAATGGCAAGATATGTGGCTTTAGTCCTTTACGCAGGTTTGCCAGAGGGTCATTATTCAACTTTCCAAGATCTACCTTTACATTATTATTATTATTATTATTATTATTATTATTATTTACATTATTATCGTATTTGCAACTTAGTTCCTTTCTATCAAAAAACAAAAACGAAGGTTTGCGCGTTAGCGCCAATCCGTTGTTAAAAGTATCAAGACTATGAAATTAGTAAAACAACTGAATTTTACTTGCTTGCATGAAAAGTTATTTTTAATTGTTTGGGAATATATTTTCTGATCAAAAAAGGCATAACTGTGATGATCAGGAACATTCCAAATAACAGTTCAAACTTTTCAAACACCTGCAACATCTCAAGAGTCGAGGCCCATCTAGATGCTTTGCGCGTTAGCGCCGATCCGATTGTTAAAAGTATCAATACTATGAAATTAGTAAAACAACTTTTCAGGCAAGCAAGTAAAATTCAGTTGTTATCGGAGAGATAGTTGTCAACGATGAAGGCAACCTGATAAAGGCTGAACACGAGTATAATCAAACAAGGGTTCCTCTGAAAAAGACATCGTACAATGATTTAGACTTGCAATATTTGAAAATTATCATTTCTTGACATGCTTGGTAACACCTTGATCTACAATATTTGAAAATTATCATTTCTTGACATGTTTGGTAACACCCTGATCTGCAATATTTCAAGTATGTTGCCTTGATCGTTGACAGCTATCTCTCCGATAACAACTGACTTTTACTTATGGAATCTTTGTACGAAAATCGAAATCATCTCATTCCATGTTCTCCATATCCATACCTTGTTTCAACACACACCAGCTTATGAATTAAAACAAATTGTTGTGTGTTAGGTTTAGTCGGAGGACCACGTACAATGATTCATAAAAGTTGTACAAAGTTGGATGTTTCTACTGAAAACCCCAAACGAGCTATAAACGAAGCGAAACGCCTCAAACAAATTTTCTTGGCTTGGAAACAACTTAAAAGAACTAAAAATAAATTAAAAATATTTTTTGGTCAATAACATATAATTTTAAAGAATTAAAAGAAATTCATTTTAAAAAAAAAAAAGGCCAAAGCGCCTCGCTTTGGTCAAAGCGAGGCGCCTGTGGTCTAATCAAACCACTCATGCGCCTAGCTTTGGCCAAAGCTAGGCGCTATGGCCTTTTTTTAAAAAAAATGAATTTCTTTTAATTCTTTAAAATTATCTGTTATTGACCAAAAAATATTTTTAGTTCTTTTAAGTTGTTTCCAAGCGAAGAAAATTTGTTTGAGGCGTTTCGCTTCGTTTATTGCTCGTTTGGGTTTTTCAGTGGAAACATCCAGCTTTGTACAACTTTGATGAATCATTGTACGTGGTCCTCCGACTATACATTCGATACCCATATTTTTTCAGAACATAATTTTTGCATGTTTAATTGATATGCTTGACTTACGGACTATATTATAATTGATCGTTGGTGGTTTTCATAGCACCTTGTTTGATTACACTCGTGTTCAGCCTTTATCAGGTTGCCTTGATCGTTGACAGCTATCTCTCCGATAACAACTGAAAAGTTGTTTTACTAATTTCATAGTCTTGATACTTTTAACAGTCGGATCGACTCTCACACTTATGCGTAGATCAAGGATATTGATGAAGATATTCATCAGAAGATATTCATCAAGATGAGCAGTAATTGTTTACCTTCCTATTGATTTCAAGTATGTTGCCTTGATCGTTGACAACTATCTTTGTACGAAAATCGAAATCATCTCATTCCATGTTCTCCATATCCATACCTTGTTTCAACACACACCAGCTTTGTCATCACAGTTTCCAACCACTAATACCAGATTGATGATACTCAATTTCGGTTGATTTAAGTGGATACCATGGATCAGAGAGATTTAAGCTAATCAAACTCATATCTCAAGCTGGTGCAAGTTCTTTAAATGTTTACTGACTCTAAAACTTATACATTACATCAATTTTGAAGATAACTCTTCAGTTTGCACCGAATCTAGTCTTCAAGGTACCATGGATCATAGAGATTTAAGCTAATCAAACTCATATCTCAAGCCGGTGCAAGTTATGTTGTAGCATCTTTGATCATCTTCTTGTAATTACTTTCAAGTTGTTATCGGAGAGATAGCTGTCAACGATCAAGACAACTTGAAACTGGATACCATGGATCAGAGAGATTTAAGCTAATCAAACTCATATCTCAAGCCGATGCAAGTTATGTTGGAGCATCCTTGATCATCTTCTTGTATTATCTTTGTTATTTATATTTGCAACACACACCTTCAACCCATTCCTGGTAACCCAGGGAAAAATGGCTATATTAAAAAACTTCAAGATTATTGTTTTGTTTTGTGGATCAGACGAGGACTTGCCTGTGTCTTGGAAACACAAGGATGGAAAAACCCACTAAAAAGCCCTAAAATTTCGGACCCTAACATACACAAGACGAATGTTGCAACATGAGTTCGACCAAGATGACACACAAAGCTTTAGACTCCAACCGGATCCCTTGATTGTCGCATTTAATGAAATTTAACGCTCATACCGCATTCGGATTCTGATTGCACCGAATCCAATCTTCAAGGTACCTCTTTTTTCAAGTTTCTTAGAATCATTGAAGTGTCTTGTCTTCAAGGTACCATGGATCTAGTCTTCAAGGTACCATGGATCAGAGAGATTTAAGCTAATTAAAAAAAAATTGGAAACACAAGGATGTAAAAACCCACTAAAAAGCCCTAAAATTTCGAACCCTAACACACACAAGACGTATGTTGCAACATGAGTTCGACCAAGATGACACACGAAGCTTTAGACTCCAACCGGATCCATAGATTGCCGCATTTAATGAAATTTAACGCGCATACCGCATTCGGATTCTGATTGCACCGAATCCAGTCTTCAAGGTATCTCTTCTTTCAAGTTTCTTAGAATCATTGAAGACAACTCTTCTTATATCGGAGAGATATTTGTCAACGATCAAGTAGGTTGGTGGACTTAAGCACCTGAACGGGAAGTTGAAATTTTGAATGATGTTCGTCGATTGCACAGAATCTAGTCTTCAAGGTACCATGGATCAGAGAGATTTAAGCTAATTAAAAAAAAATCGAAACCTAACACACACAAGACGTATGTTGCAACATGAGTTCAACCAAGATGACACACGAAGCTTTAGACTCCAACCGGATCCATAGATTGCCGCATTTAATGAAATTTAACGCGCATACCGCATTTAATGAAATTTAAGTCATTGACGTTTGATTAGGGTTATTACTTTGTTTTTTACATTTTTTTAACTTTTTATAATTATTAAATAAAAAAAATAAAAAAACCAACTCAAAACATCAAAAACCACTCCAAAATAAATCTTTGATTCGAAGCGCCTCGCTTAGGCCTAAGCGAGGCGCTTCGCTTTAAAAATTCAGCTTTTTCTGCCCCTCGTACTGACCTCCTCGAAATGAGGGCAAAGCGCCTCGCTTAGGCCTAAACCAGACCATAATAATATTAAATCATAATTACCGTTTCTTCATATTAAGTCACAACCTTTTTACTTCACTCCCATATCAAATAATAATATTACATCATAATATTTGTAACTAGCAATTTTACCCGCCGCGCGTTGCGGCGGCGGATTGAACCGTGAAACAAACATTTGGCCGGTGCAACCGATAATAAAACGAAATAAATGTAGTGCCGGTGCAACCGATAATGAAACGAAATAAATGTATGGGGACTGAAGTTGCAATTAACTAAAACAAGAGGGGGTGGCAATTGAAAGTAGGGAGACTAAACTTGGAATTAACTGAAACATAAAGTAGAAGGACTGAAGTTGTGATGTGAGGCCGAAAGGTTCACATCTTTATAGTTTAATTCGTTTGTTTTGTGTATATTTATGTGTAGATTTGCCCGGAGTTAGTTACATTAGCAAGAATCATGGAAGAAACGCTTAAGATGCTAAAAAGACTATTTTACGAGCCTTAAGCGAGAGTACACGAGCCGAAACGGGAACCTACGCGCGAAACGGATGAAGAACGAAGCGGAAAACAACTTTGGCTGCACAAACCTCTGCCGCGGACCGCCTGGGATTTAATTAATCTGGCGCGGTCCGCCCGAGACTCAAATATAATCAGATCTACTTTATCCCATCGCGGACCGCGTGGGAATTCCTTAATCCACCGCGGTCCGCGACGCTAAGTTATGCGATTCCAGTCTGTTTCCTTTCCAGCCTGTTCCTGCACTCGCGAACTTCTTCAAAACCCACTCGCAAACGCCGAGAAGAAGACACCTCCGCCACCTCTGACCTCTGGTCACCACCCACGACCTTAGGGTCGTGATTTCCGGCCGAACCATGCTCCAATGTTGAAGATTCAAGATGCTAGAGGTGAACCCGAGCCTGTCATGACAAGCAGACGCGGCTGAGCTTCGGTGACGATTCTCTCGGGTGAATATTTGTATGTTTTTGTATCTTATGTGTGTTTATGTTATTGAAACTAGTATGCCCCTACTTTGTGTGGATGAATAAACCATGTTTGCATAAATCAATTTATCATATAATTACGGTCTTTCGTTGTCGACACCGTAAGGAGGTTGGTAAGTGTTTGCATAGGGATAACTAGGTTGACCTGCGATGATCAAGCATTTCCTAGTTGTTATTTTATCCTAATATCCCAAAGGCTTCGTGACAGGAAGTGTTTACAATAACAGTCACCATTACTTGATTGTGTTAGGATTATTGTATGTACTAGCACGCCACTACTTGTGATACTCCAAGGTCCCGTGACAGGGGATGTCATCTATGGTCTTAACTAATCAGTACATAAATATATAAATAGGATCCCGAGAGAAAAGTCATTCATAATCGCTATTGTCATAGTTACGTTACCGTTACTGTTACCGACCGCTACTGTTACTGTTCTGCTACTGTTACTGCTCTGTTACCGTTACTGTTACTGCTACTGTTACCGTTACTGTTACAACCAAACCAACCGCGATCTTTACTTTTTAGTATATTTACTTATTTGTCTATTTATAATTTTGTTAATAAAAACTACACGAACGAATAACTAGTACAAAACCGACCACATGCTCTTCGTAGGATCGACATCCGTACTTACCTATTTACATTAGTTTGTAAGTTAAGAAGTTGCTAAATATAAATTCTTTTGATTAAGGGTACACGACAGCCCGACGTCAAAATGGCGCCGCTGCCGGGTAGCTAGTGCGCTTGGTTTTGTATTTATTGTTTGTTTGTATTTTTATTGAAAAACTAAAACAAAATAGAAAATTTTAAAAATTAAAAAAAAATCGGAAAATTTAAATAAAAAAAATTATGTATACAAGTGTTATTTAATTTTTATTAGATTTCACTTTGGGTATTCTAGCTTTTTGTGCAGGTTTCCTTCGCGAGCTTAGAATACTATGGATCGAGCCTATTCAACATGTATAGGTTGTGGTAGTCCTTATCACACTCACTTTGAGTGCCATGAGTATAGGCGACAATTTGAAGACGATAGGAGGAGATTAATTGAGTTGGATATCGAGTACAACGATGTCCAACCTTATTATCTGACTTGGGAAGATTTTTGTCATAACGCCGCCATGGAATCTCATGATGAGCTTAATCATAGTTACTATGATTATCAACCTGAGGAAACGCCAATTGTAGGTAATCATGAAAATTATTATTATGAAATGTCACAATATGGTTATCCTATTAAACGTTTCCATGATCAATACCAAATTCCTCCTTGTAAAGAAAAACCCAAAAAAATTAAATATAAAACCAAGGAGGAAGCACAACTCGTTCGAATTGAAAAGAAATTAACTAAGATCGAGGAGTGGTTAACAACACCTAGCCTATCAATTAAAAAAAGAATTGATCATTTGAACTTGAAATGTAAATTGTTATCGGAAAGGATAGCTCTAATCGAGTTTATGTCGCCCTTGCCCGATAACATAAGAACTCTTTGGCAAGTTGAGGATGAGGTTGTACCAAACCCTTCACTTGTTGAAGAGTCAATTTTTGAAAAGGTTGTTGTTTGTATTGATGTAGGTGCTCCAAGTCAAGAATCTCACCAATCTCATTCCGTGCCGATTAACCTCATAAACAAGGATCGGGATGAGATTGTTAAAGTAAACATTCGAAGGGTGAGATTACAAGACATAGGAGTAAAGCTCATGAGACGGGTCAGCCACAACAACATCGGCTCACTCAACATGCCAATCTTTAAACGCTTGTTTATTTGGCATGTTCACTACCGAGCATACATTGGAAACTCGGTAGACAAATGCGCACTTAGACCACCTTGACCGACATATGTGGTGAAGTCCGGCTGAAGACTCATAAATTTAGCGCTCTCGGGAGGCATCCCGAGGTTGTAGGTAATGTTCCACACTTGTAGGCGTTTTTGGTATTTTTGCATATTTTGTGTTTTTGAGTGTTTTATAGGTTTTTAATGCACAACCGAACATGGAGTGGATTCCCAGGTATGTTGTAGTGTTGCGAGTCCGGAAATATTGTTTTCGGACATGTTTGGAAGTGATTTTGCGAAAATGGGTCGAAACTTGGCTGTACAGAAGGCTGCTGATGTGCAGCGAATTTTTGGGTCTGTCGCGGACTGCGCGAGATTTGGTAATTCCAACGCGGTCCGCGACAGAAGAAGCCCTAATTAATTTTCATTTGGGCCGCGGACCGCGCCAGAATTCTTATTCCTCAGGCGGTCCGCGCCAGAACTTAAAATTCAGAAAATTAATTTTGTTTGTTTTAAATCCAATTTTCCAAATTACTTCATTTACACTTTATATACTTCCATTTTCTCATTCGAAATTTAAAAAAAAATAAAAATAAAATAAATAAAATAAATAAATAAATAAATAAATTATCGGATGTCCGTGTTCATTTTGTTTAATATTGGGTGCATAATTTTGTTGTGAGATTTTATGTGATAGGTCACTTCGCTCGTACTCAATCTCCATTCGGGCGAAGATAATGACACTTTTGGATTGCGAATGAAATGCTATACAACCAAAGTGGACTTTTGGACCTCACGACTTCAAGATTTCGGGGAGTCGTTCTATCCTTATCTTTGTTTTTGTGTGTTTTTATTTCTATTTCTACATTGAGGACAATGTATTGTTCAAGTGTGGGGGTGGGGATAGTTTGTGCGTGTGTTTTAAAAATTTTTGAAAAAATAGTCCTTGTTAAGCATTAAAAACTAATGTAAATTTTGTTTTGGTCAAATTTAGATCGTCCGAAACATAAATCCTTAATCATGCTTTAAATTGTGTTAGTAATATGAACCGTTTTCAACAAGTATTTTTAAGAAAATATATAGATTTATTTGATCAATTTTAACAATCTAGTGAAGACAATTATACGTACATATCGGCAACCTTTATCCTACTTTGGTGAGATCTTGAGCTTTTACACTTTACATACACATATTTCCATATATATTTTCATTTGTTGAGTGTAAAGCCACTTGTTACTTGTTACAAAATTTGTCTAGTTTATACATGCTTAATAGTATTTATGCACTTATATATGTTAAGGCAAAACTTAGGAAAACCTTTTCATTTTACAC
Organism: Ambrosia artemisiifolia; assembly: GCA_032199755.1. Classification (NCBI taxonomy): domain Eukaryota; kingdom Viridiplantae; phylum Streptophyta; class Magnoliopsida; order Asterales; family Asteraceae; genus Ambrosia; species Ambrosia artemisiifolia. Next base: position 63,826,637 of record CM063519.1, read on the forward strand.
CAATTCTTGTGTTAAACCCGTTTACATACCATACCACCATTAGATAACACCATTTTGAGCCTTTACCCTTTCATTTGTAAAACCCACATATTACCCAATTTTCCAAAAACCATTTGTGAATCGAAGTTATAAATCCATATTTTTATTGTTGTATTATTGTTGAAAAAGAAAAAAGAAAAGAACAGAGATATAAAAAAAAAGAGAGAAAAAGAAGAATAAAAATATATATATTCGTTATTAGTTTGTATCATAAGTCGATATTCATTCGACAACGTTATAGTTTTAAGTTGTTTGAAATAAATATTCAAATTCGACTTCACCATTACCCATTTTATCTTTTCAACCCTTTTACCCACTTTTATCATACCTTTACCCAAAGCCCAAAACCATAAGTCCTTTTCATATTTTTGTACATTTTTACATCTTAGTATGATAACTTTACAAATTTATATTAACAAGTTTCAGGTTTGCTTTGGAGTAATTAATATTAGCACATCTTTTGCTAATCTAGATATTATACCGAGAGGAGCGAATCTTGTGAGGGGTGTGTACGTATAAATGAGTTCAAAAGATTATTAAACTTGATCAAGTGAATTTAGTTTTTAAAAGAAATATCTACTTGACTTGTTGAATTAACACATCTAATGCTTTCGCTATTGAGGTATGATTTTGAGTTTTAAGTAAGATATCTTTACACGACCATATTTATGTTTGTTTTATTTTGTAGTGTTTTTCAGGGACTGAAAAAGATAAGTGTGGGGGTGTGATGTGAGGCCGAAAGGTCCACATCTTTATAGTTTAATTCGTTTGTTTTGTGTATATTTGTGTGTAGATTTGCCCGGAGTTAGTTACATTAGCAAGAATCATGGAAGAAACGCTTAAGATGCTAAAAAGACTATTTTACGAGCCTTAAGCGAGAGTACACGATCCGGAACGGGAACCTACGCGCGAAACGGATGAAGAACGAAGCGGAAAACAACTTTGGCTGCACAAACCTCTGTCGCGGACCGCCTGGAATTTAATTAATCTGGCGCGGTCCGCCCGAGACTCAAATATAATCAGATCTACTTTATCCCATCGCGGACCGCGTGGGAATTCCTTAATCCACCGCGGTCCGCGACGCTAAGTTATGCGATTCCAGTTTGTTTCCTTTCCAGCCTGTTCCTGCACTCGCGAACTTCTTCAAAACCCACTCGCAAACGCCGAAATGAAGACACCTCCGCCACCTCCGACCTCTGGTCACCACCCACGACCTTAGGGTCGTGATTTCCGGCCAAACCATGCTCCAATGTTGAAGATTCAAGATGCTAGAGGTGAACCCGAGCCTGTCATGACAAGCAGACGCGGCTGAGCTTCGGTGACGATTCTCTCGGGTGAATATTTGTATGTTTTTGTATCTTATGTGTGTTTATGTTATTGAAACTAGTATGCCCCTACTTTGTGTGGATGAATAAACCATGTTTGCATAAATCAATTTATCATATAATTACGGTCTTTCGTTGTCGACACCGTAAGGAGGTTGGTAAGTGTTTGCATAGGGATAACTAGGTTGACCTGCGATGATCAAGCATTCCCTAGTTGTTATTTTATCCTAATATCCCAAAGGCTTCGTGACAGGAAGTGTTTACAATAACAGTCACCATTACTTGATTGTGTTAGGATTATTGTATGTACTAGCACGCCACTACTTGTGATACTCCAAGGTCCCGTGAAAGGGGATGTCATCTATGGTCTTAACTAATCAGTACATAAATATATAAATAGGATCCCGATAGAAAAGTCATTCATAATCGCTATTGTCATAGTTACGTTACCGTTACTGTTACCGACCGCTACTGTTACTGTTCTGCTACTGTTACTGTTCTGCTACTGTTACTGTTTCTGTTACCAACTGCTACTGTTACTGCTCTGTTACCGTTACTGCTACTGTTACCGTTACTGTTACAACCAAACCAACCGCGATCTTTACTTTTCCGTATATTTACTTATTTGTCTATTTATATTTTTGTTAATAAAAACTACACGAACGAATAACTAGTACAAAACCGACCACATGCTCTTCGTAGGATCGACATCCGTACTTCCCTATTTACATTAGTTTGTAAGTTAAGAAGTTGCTAAATATAAATTCTTATGATTAAGGGTACACGACAGTCCGACGTCAAGTTGCAACAACCAAAAACTTAGGGGGGTGGTAGTGCAAGTGTCCCACCGACACTTCATAATAGGATATAGATAATAATAGGTCTCTTATTTATTTAATATGTATTTTCTCAACTACTTCTTTTATTTTATCACCTTATTAATAACCATTTAATATTTACTGATATAGCTGGTAAGTTTCTAAATAAAGTAAAATGTTATAGTTAGTAAAGAGTACATCAAAGTTAATTTTTAACCGATTATATTATATTAATTTATTCAATTCAAGTAATACACGGGTTTATTCGATCCAAACCCCATGTAATACGAGGGTGTTTTTAAATATATAACTTTTATATTACTTAGTACACAAAATTATATTTATTAAACCCATGTAATACATGGGGCTCTAACCTAGTATATAATATGGTATAAGCTATTAAAATAAATAACCAATAATATGTATGTATATATGTATATATATTATGTAAGATCGAATCAAATACAAATGAGATTAACTTACTAAACATGAGGAGTGAAGAGGGGAAAAATATTTTAAATTTTTTTTCTATCTGTTTAAACATGCTTTTTAAATGAATAATATATTTTTTTTAAAAAAAAATAGTGTAACTACATTATTATAGAGTAATTATAGTAGTTTGCACTAGAGTAATTATGTAATTAGTCTATTGGAGAAATTACATTAATTTTGTTTAGATTTCAGTGCTAAAATTCATGTTTAACAAGATAAGGAAAAAAATTCCATCCTTCATTTCTCACAAGAACCTCCCCCCCCCCCCCCCCCCCCAATCTATCTGTCTGTATATATATAAGGGCCGGTTCAAATACAAAATAATGAAAATGTGCGAAGTGCATGATAATTATGTAATGATAATTACGTAATACTTTCATGAACATACAGCAACAATTTTGTACATGATAATTACGTAATGCTTTCATGAACATACAAAAACATTACGTAATTATCATGTCTAGTAGTGATTCTGTCTACGGTACATAATTTTGTTACGTAATTTTAGTTATGAACTAGTAGTGATTCTGTCTATGGTACGTAATTTTGTATGTTACGTTTTTTAGAGGTATGGAAGATTGTTATGTAAATTTTTTAATGATTTTGTGTATGAAACGTGATTTTGGTAATGAAACTATAATGATTATGTATATAATGGAACTATAATGGTTTATGTATGTGTTACGTAATTTTGGTAATGAAGTAGTAGTGATTCTGTCTATGTTACGTAATTATGCATGTAACGTGACTTCGCACACTTCGCACGTTTTTATTACTTTTCACAATAACCGCCCCCTATATATATACTCCATATTATATTTTAGGGTGGGATTCTTGTAAAAAGTGCATTTTTCATACAAAGTATAAGAAGTCTATATAGGCATTGTGTTTTAAATTTTAGACATGATGTTTTATATTCTTTTAGCATAACATTATATAGAGAAACACAAAACGCAAAAATTTAAAACACAAATTAATGTATTCCCGACATGCAATCTAAAACACTATGCGAATAAAGTAATTAGTGTGTTTTAAATTTCATGTCTAGAATACATTTGATTGTGTTTTATATTGTTATGTTTAGTGTTGTTCAATATAATACAATACAAAAGGAATCAAAACAAATCATAGCCAAAATTTAAAACACCATGACTACATAAACTTCTTACACTTTATACAAAAAAAAAAAAAAAAAAATACTTTGTACATGAAATAATATCTTATAGTTTATAAATTGAATACATTATATGAAAAATATAGTTAACTGAATTATAATTTAACCCAAGGAATTCAAATGCTTTAATTTCATTTATATCATTTGAATTTGCTATTCCAAAATTGCAAATACCCCGCTTTATTTGCATAACTTTATTAGGTTTTTCTTCATACCCAGCAACACGTAATGATGGTTACAGAAATCGCTAGTCGCTACCAACTTGGATGACTGGGGTGTTGCGAGTACTCGGCCTAGTCGGTTGAGTACTCGAGAGTCGAATCGGCCTATGCGGGAAGTACTCGGAATATTCAGCTAACTCGGCTATACTCGGTGACTCACCCTGTAGTGAGTACTCAGCGAGTAATCGGTCAACTCGGACGACTTTTGAAACTATGCACGTAATGTTAAGCGGTAAAATATGAAATGTGGTGATGATCGAATTGGCATAAATCTATTATATAATTAAGTTGTATACCGTTGCACGCCCTAGTTATGCACCCCTGTAGTCACGATGTGCCGCCCCCGATCGCCAATGTGGCACTCCATTAGCGTCCAAAGAAGTAACCACAATACATATACTTACAAGAACAAAAGGTAAAAAAAATTGAAATGAAAATTAAATTTCATGTTAATTAAAAAAGCGAAACAAATCAATTAATAAGTTGATGAAACAATCTTAATAAGGCCTATAGTAAAAATCATCAACCATCATACCACCACTACCACTACTAGTTATTGGTCTCTTTACAACACTATCTTCTGACAAACCACCTTCTTCTGATGAAGAAGACAGTGGTGACATAGTCCTCACTGTCTTCCGTCGCGGAGCCACCCTTACTGGCTCCGCCATATCTGTCCCAATAAGATGCGGAAAATTCAACAAAGCCTTAGACCCTCGTATCTTATAGGCAGCTTGATCATAAGCCACCGCAGCATCCTCAGGTGTCTCATACGTCCCAAGCCACACCCTCGCACCGCGCTTCCCCGGATCCCTTATCTCCGCCGCGTACTTCCCCCATGGCCGCCGCCTCACACCCCTAAACTTCCTAAACTCTTGTGGGGCTGCTTGAGTTCCATGTTCCACCTCTTCTGCTCTCTCAAACTTCACCACTGGCTGCACGAATGAATCGGAAACCGCTGTAGCACCATTGCTAGAATATCCATTGTTCATTGCTTCTGGAAAAGGATCTGGGATTTGGGAATCAAAGAGGAGTAAATGTTGGATTGAGTCAAGAAAAGATAGATCAGATTCCGACATTAAAGATTGATCTTGATACATTTTGAATTATGTTGTGATTTTGTGAATGCTTGAATTAGGGTTTTGAATTATGTTGTGATTTTGTTTGTTGAAATAATTGGTGTATGGAAATATAGATATGTGGGTGTATATATATATGTGTATGGGAAGATAGGATAAAGTATATTGATGGTGACTGCAATGAACTTTCGTAAGCCATGCATGCATAGCACTCGAGTAGCGCAAATGGCAATATTTTTATATATATAAAACGTGGTGGTGTTCAAAATAAGTTTAATAACTAGAGGAAGTTGGGCTATTTTATTATTTATTATTTAATTATATTAAAATATTGTTCATAATCGGTTAAATATCTTTTTTTTTTTCGTTTTAAACAAATGCACTTTCATAAATTAACTAAAAGATCAAAATATGACGATACTTTTATGAATATGTAATTTAACTACATTAGTATCTAGTTTTAACTGAATTACTAGATTAAGTCTTTATTCAAAGAATTTGATAGTTATTCATGTAATTTTATGAATATGTAAATTAATTAAGTACATTATTCTATTATTTTTTAATTTAATGATTTGAATATAAGATTATAATCCAGGTTCATCATATATTTAGATACTTAGCTTTTGAAAAATAGTATTACTTATTTAATTTTCATTTTAGTGCGTGTGAACGTTGTTTTTCTGTACACATGTTTGTGTAGAACTATGGGCAATGCGGAATACTTGTCAAAGTTTTATCTGTATAAGAAATTCTTGAACCACCTTTTTTTGGTCTTCAATTATATATTTATTATATTATTATAGCCGTTATCAAATAGCCATTGTATATTATTTAATTTGGGTGACGCTATCTACACAACCAAAAAAAACTCTAAACAACCTTTATACGGACCGTGGAGGCCTTGATGGGCCGTTTTGGCCAAATCAGGGAAAAACGATAGGCCGTGGAGGCCTCCACGGCCCGTCATAATCTGAAAAGTGAAAAACGACGGGCCGTGGAGGCCCCCACGACCCGTCATAATACGAAGTACGAGGTGTCAGTCTGAACTCCCTGCAAAAGCAGGGTGTTCAGACTGAAAAATCTGAAAAGTTGTTTAACCACGAGCCGTGGAGGCCCCCACGGTCCGTGGACTTATATTTTTTTTTTAATTTTTATAAAAAACACGAAACTTCTTGGGGAAGTTTGGTGATTCTACGGGCCGTGGAGGCCTCGACGGTCCGTGGAAATTTAATTTTTTTTTCAAGTTTTATAAAAAACACGAAGCTTCTTGGGGAAGTTTGGTGATTCTACGGGCCGTGGAGGCCTCGACGGTCCGTGGATAGGTTTTTGGGATGGGCCGTGGAGGCCTCCACGGCCCATCGTTTTCCATTTTTAAGGCCTCGACGGCCCATTGTGGCCTCCACGGCCCTTGAGAACCTTAATTTTTTTTAGCACGTTTTTTGTATTCTAAGTTTAATATTTATGTTTTTTATAAGAAATAAAAAGTAATTTCTTCTCATAATCATAAATTAGTGTACACAATAATTTTTTTCCGTCAAATATTTTAGTATACATGATGAAAACAGTAACATACGATAAGCTAGGTTAAGTCGAAGTATTGAGGTGGTGGAACATCAACCCTTTGTATACGGTCGTCATATATCGTCTCCCACTCACTTGCCTTTTCATATCGAAACTCACACCATGTGCTATTCAGTTTTGGCATTGGGGCGCCTACTGCTAACTAGGGGTGTTCATGGTCCGGTTTTCACGCTTTTTAGTTCAAACCGCGAACCAAACCGTTAGTAACGGTTTTTTAATTTTCTAAACCGAAACCGAACCGTAGAACTTTTTAACCGAACCCAACCAAACCGTTAGAAACGGTTTGGTTCCGGTTTGGTTTCACGGTTTGGGGTTGTTGGGTCGTTATGTGTACAAGTTGTCTTGATTTCACAAAAAAAATGTCCAAACTTCAATACGTCATAAAATTGCCCACAATGCTTAAGTTGTTTAACATAAATACCTATCCAAATAGCTTAAAATGTAGTCCAAATATATAAAAAAATATCTCTAAATACATTGATATATAGATGTTAGTTGTAATTGAAAATTTAGAATTTAGAAAAACAGAAAAACTCATATAATACGAAATGGACTTAACATACTTTTATTTTGCATTAAATTACTTATAGGTTATAATAGATTTATTTTTATTAATGTCTATATATAATATGAAATGTTAAAAATAGTAGAATAAATTCTTACGGTCCGGTCCGGTTTTATACGGTTGGTTTTCGGTATAAACCGTAAACCAAACCGTTTGTTACGGTTTGAAAATATTGAAACCAACCGACCGAAGTATAAGTAAAATAACCGACCGTTAAACCAAACCAGTGACCGGTTTGGGAGGTTTCATGGTTTGAAACCGAACCATGAACACCCCTACTGCTAACTCAATCTTGATGAAATGATCTTTGTTAACAAAAGCAAACGATACGAACGCATGCTACGGATCGAAACCCACAGGTCTACGTTATCGTGCATCTCCTCCTTAAGCTGTGTACGGATGAAGTGCCACATATCCTCTTTCCACCCAAAACCCACAGCTACGGATCGAAACCCACAGTTACCGTCTCCACGGACATTTTGAATGTCTGTAATGTATTCATGATATTTAGATGGAAGCCATTCCTTAAACCCACAGTTACTCGACCGGCCCGTAAATGAACCGGACTGTTCCGACCCGACAGGCCCGTTAACGAACCGTACTGTTCCGACCCGACCGGCCCGTTAACGAACCGGACTGTTCCTACCCGACCGGCCCGTTAACGAACCGGACTGTTCCGACCCGACCGACCCGTTAACGAACCGGACTGCTCTGACCCGACCGGCCCACGAACGAACCGGACTGTTTCAACCCGACCGGCCCGTTAACCAACCGGACTGTTCCTACCCGACCGACCCGTTAACCAACCGGACTGTTCCGACCCGACCGGTCCGTTAACGAACCGGACTGTTCCGACCCAACCGACCCGTTAACGAACCGGACTGCTCTGACCCGACCGGCCCATGAACGAACCGGACTGTTCCAACCCGACCGACCCGTGAACGAACCGGACTGTTCCGACCCGACCGGCCCGTTAACCAACCGGACTGTTCCGACCCGACCGGCCCGTCAACGAACCGGACTGTTCCAACCCGACCGGCCCATAAACGAACCGGACTGTTCCCACCCGACCGGCCCGTTAACCAACCGAACTGTTCCTACCCGACCGGCCCGTTAACCAACCGGACTGTTCCGACCCGACCGGTCCGTTATCGAACCAGACTGTTCTGACCCGACCGGCCCGTTATCGAACTGGACTGTTCCGACCCGACCGGCCCGTTAGCGAACCAGACTGTTCTGACCCGACTAACCAGTTAACGAACCGGACTGTTCTGACCCGACCGGCCCATGAACGAACCGGACTGTTCCAACCCGACCGGCCCGTGAACGAACCGGACTGTTCCGACCCGACCGGCCCGTTAACCAACCGGACTGTTCCGACCCGACCCGACCGACCCGTTAACCAACCGAACTGTTCCGACCCGACCGGCCCGTCAACGAACCGGACTGTTCCGACCCGACCGGCCCGTTAACCAACCGAACTGTTCCGACCCGACCGGCCCGTTAACGAACCGGACTGCTCTTACGCGATCGGCCCGTTAACGAACCGGACTGTTCCGACCCGACCGACCCGACCGACCCGTTAACGAACCGGACTGCTCTGACCTGACCGGCCCATGAACGAACCGGACTGTTCCAACCCGACCGGCACGTGAACGAACCGGAGTGTTCCGACCCGACCGGCCCGTTAACCAACCGGACTGTTCCGACCCGACCGGCCTGTTAACCAACCGGACTGTTCCGACCCGACCGACCCGTTAACCAACCAAACTGTTCCGACCTGACCGGCCCGTCAACGAACCGGACTGTTCCGACCCGACCGGCCCGTCAACGAACCGGACTGTTCCGACCCGGCCGGCCCGTTAACGAACCGGACTGCTCTGACCCGACCGGCCCGTTAACGAACCGGACTGTTCCGACCCGACCGGACCGTTAACCAACTGGACTGTTCCGACCCGACTGGCCTGTTAACCAATCGGACTGTTCCGACCCGACGGGCCCGTTAACCAACCGAACTGTTGTTCTGACCCGACCGGCTCGTTAACCAACCGGACTGTCCGACCCGACCGGCCCGTTAACCAACCGGACTGTTCCGACTCGACCGGCCCGTTAACAACGGACTGTTCCGACCCATCTTAAACACTTATAAAAAACCAAACATTTATATTCACATCTCTAACTCATCTTAAACACCCACACTACACTTATAAAAAACCAAACAATCATTATTCAATCATTGCCAATGATTACCTATGATTGGAAATGGATTAGGGTTTGGTGACGGGCCGTGGAGGCCTTGATGGGCCGTCATTTTTGTCGGGTGGTGCCTCGATGGGCCGTGGAGGCCTTGACGGGCCGTGTGTGGTTGTGCAAATAAAAACCCTAGTTATGCAAATAACCGGAGCCTTTAATTTAACTATTAATGTTTTAATTAAGCTGGGAACAATGTATTAAATTGAAATATATATGTATAAGGGTGTGGTGACAATATATTAACCTACAGTCCTACACAGTTAAATCAAACTAAAACGTACCACACAGCTGGAACTACATATGTGGTCTATGATGGAAACCATCAAGAGAATGGTGTGTGATCGATGTAGCTTTACGTGACTTGTAATATTTATATGTGTATTAATGTATATTTGATTACAAGTTAACACACTTGTCGTATCATACTTAGTGTATAAGTTAAACCTAACCGTAATGGGCCTCATGTCGGACCGTACATGATTGGTAGACATATGTCTCGTAGGTTTGATATGAGGCTATAAGCAAAGGGAGACATGCATGACACTTGGAACTTAGTAAAACAAACCGAAGAGCATATATAAGCTATGATGAACCAGTGTTCACGTATAGTCCTACCAAGATTATCACACATTCACACCATGAGGGTGGAGATGCACGAATAAAAAAGGTAACTCGGCCGCAAAGGAAGATTGTAACCAAGTGATCTCTACAACGATACCACATTGAGCTTATGGTTGGTGATTTTACAATACTTGTATCATTAAGAGCACAGATTTTTAGGCGTCGACGCATGAGACTATGCTTAGTGGTTAAAGCCTCATAGGGGCGTTTTCTGCCATGTGGACACCATGTCAGCAGGGAAGTTTTTAGACAAAAAATGATGTAGTGGTCAAGCTCTTTCTTACCTCATTATTATTACCAATTTATTAAGTCCTTTTACAAAAATAACTAAAAAACGTATGTATATGTATTGAATATCTTTAATTAATTAATTAAAAAACAAACTTCATTAATGTAAATGGTCATATACAATGATTGTTTTTTATTTTTTAGAAATGCATTTAATATTGGAGTTAAAGTTGGCAGCCATGTATAGGCGTTATTCAAAGCACGCCACTTCAAATTTTACCAGATTTAACGCCTATATGTAATGGAGTAATGGCGTGATTAAGCGTGAATAGGTATAATTAACGCCCCACTACTTTTGGTCTGATAAAACATGACTAGAACGATATATTATCCTCGGACTTGTGAAATTCTATTAATAGTAAAATACTAGCTTGTGAATATTAATGTAATTTTTTTGTGAATATTAATGTAATTTTTTTTTACTTTTAGAATTATATTACTGTTTTTTGTTATTATAATTAATAAAAGAACTTTTAAGAGACTATCTTATAAAATTTTAATTATGCTGTTGTGAAATACTGAAATGTGTGTGTATTTTGATATATGTCTCAGTATAACTTTTCTAGCAATTGAGTTGTGAATAGTACTATAAAAGTAATGACACCATAAACGTGTGTATTATCAAAGCTATCTTACATTAGATTAGACTATTGTTGTTTAAGGTGATCACAGACTTTATCCTATTAAAACAGGACAACTGGACGCGGACATGGCACTGGCTAAAGTGTCAATCTTGCTCACTTGATCCTGTTGTGACTCATGGTGAGTGAAGACTTTATCACTTTTTTTTGTAATTTTTTTATAAAACATGATTACATTGCATAAAATTTAAAATAAACACTACATAAAAAGCATAAAATAACATCAATCCATAAAACCATTATTCAAAAAACATAATAAGTAAATAGTAGAAACACGACTATATTAGAAATCGTCCTCTCATAGTTCTCCAAACCTCAACCCTCGGGTAGTTATCATTGTGTATATTTCGGTATTGGTTATGAGCCAGTTCAATCAACTCATCATCGTTTAAACCCGGACTCTCGTTCACCGCATTTAAGTATAAATGCTCAAATATTGTGCACTTCGACTTTAAAGATACATACTTTCCATATACCGCGTCAATTGAACGGTGGTTTTCACCCATTTGTTCATTGAATCTTGTGACAACCGATCTCCAAAAACTTTTAGATCACACCATTCCTCCTTGTTCTTGAATACTAATATAACTATTGACCAATGCGAGTTCTTCCTCCACGTTCCAGCTTGGTGGTCTCACGCGGTTTACTAGGGGCGGGATTGGATTTGGATTTGGGTTTTGGTTTGCCATTTTTGATCAAGTTGAAGATAAAAAATTGATAGATAATATTTTTTGCTCAACTAGCACCATATATAAATATAAATATAAATATATATATATATATATATATATATATATATATAACCAAATTTTAACCGTTAGCTGTCTGCCAACGGCTACTTTTTTAAATCTGGCCCCGCTAGCTCACGCGAGCTAGCTCGCTTGGCCTCGCTCGCGCCAACGGTCACTTGGAGTTGTTATGGGCCGAGCAATTCACGTGGATAACATTGTGGCTCGCGGCAGGCTGCTCGCGGGCCACAACGGATAGTCTTAGGTTATTTTTATCAATTGATGAGGTGTATTATTTTCATTATTCTAGTAATATAATTTAATAAATTATAAAAAATACAAAAAATATTGTTGTGACATGCTTATATTTATTTTGTCAAAATCCAACGAATCAAATATAATTGTTTTTTTATTTATTTATCATAACAAACTAAACCGTTACCATCCGAACATCTTCGCTAGCATTACTATTATCTGTTTTTATGGTTTCCTACATAAATTTCGTTGAAAACAAAGTTTATTTACGATAATGTATTTTTTTATATTGTAAGCTATACATATATAGTGTCAATGCGTACGGCTACAATGACGAACCGAACGTAGCGGTATCAGTCCTATTAACCGTTACTAGTATTCCTGTTTATAGCTTTTAACGATGTAAAACATGTGTCAATATAGTTTTAGACCTATCAAGGCTTTACTTATTCGATTGCTATATGAATTGTCGGTAACGTATAGACTCAACCCATACCAACTTAATTTTAATTCCTGTGGCTAGCTAACACACGAACATAACATCACATCACCAAAAGATTTTGTTAAATATACATTGAATAAATTATTAAGATATATAACCATAAAGAAATTTAGATGTCATTATCCTAAATTATTGAGAAAGTGATCATATATATTCCGAATGTTAGACAGGCGGCAATAACATCTCCACGTTGCAAAAAGCAGAAAACATAACAAGTTGGATTTATTAAATTACATAAATACCCTTTGATGCATGTACTCCGTAACTCCGATACTAGGCAGGGGTATATCAGTCATTGTACTAAAGCGGCCGTTGATAAATTATTGTCACTCAGCCGTCATACCAGATTTCAACGGCCTAAGTAGCCAGTGGCATTTACGTAATTATAGATTAGAAAAAGTAAAAACATGACAAGTTTGAAGTCAAAGGTTAGATTAGATAGATACATTGTTGCACGTTTGGTCTTTCGGTCTTTGAAGTTAATTATATATCCAATTGCCAATTGGATAGGATGCTTCTTAGAACACTTGGCACAATGTTACGTTCTCATTTGAATTTGAATTTTTGTCCTTTATACCTTATGATTGATTGTTTGTTATAACAAACTAACCTGTATATGACTTTCTTTATAAGAAAACTCTCACCATAATAAGCAATTTTCTTTGGTTGGGATAGGGGGTTTTACCGTATTTTCGTTATTTTCTTTGGTTGCCCGTCTTGGGCTAATTGGCTAGACTTTGATATTTCGGGCTGTTTGTGGTGTCTTGTTCGTATTTTCGTTATTTTCTTTTCCTTTGTATCCCAGCCCCTTGATGGCTCTTTATATATATATAAAGTGTTTGCCGTTAAAAAAACGGGGGGTTTACCGGTTGTGTTTCCTCTTGGCAGAGTGGGATAGGTTACCACGCGGGTTCTCTTATTCGGAAAAAAGGTTGATCCATTTGTCAATGTTATCCTCGGTATCCGAGTCTTTACTCATAAAAAAAATGACAAAGGACGTTTGTAACTATTAATTCTCTAAATAGTAAATACATCTATGAAATGATTTGGGACTTTTATGCATTATATTATTATTATACTATTAATAATCAACTTGATTTGAATAGTAATTATATTAATATTTTATTATTTTTGTTATGTTGAATAATTATTGTTTCAAATATGTTAATGAAAAATGGTGTGGCATAGATGGTGAGATTGATGTTGTGTTTGGGGTGATACCCAAGTTCAAGTCATGTAGGCTTTGTTTTATTTTTTTTGAACATTCAAACGAATCTTTCATTTCACCAAAGAAAATAATACATGATTCCACCCAGGCACATTAAACGAGTAGCTACCTAGGCCAAACCAACAAAAACAAAACTACAAAACAGGAAAAGACAACAAATTCACATATCGAGTGGGCGCCAACAGGCTGTAACAGTCCTAGAGTACCCAACATCCGTTTCCTTTAGCCATTGTCGAAGAAAGAAAAATCCCACCATGTCTCTTTTTCCAAACCTACGATTCTGCCCCGTTTCGTCATCCACCAAAAGGATTAATCCAATTTAATGTCCTCCAACAAGACGGGTGTCGCCGTGTTAATGTCTCTAAACACCATGTCATTCCTTCTAATCCACAACTTCCAAATAGTTAAGCAGACCACGGCATATGCCGCCTTCATTCTCTTACCGTTTCCGCCCGTAGTGCTGAAAACTTCGATTACTTTGTCAATCGGGCCCTCCAGTTTTAGTTGTTGCAGATTCAGCCATTCACCCACACACCACCATATTGCTCTCGCCCAAATACAACTAGTGAAGATGTGGTCTGTCGTTTCTAGTTCAAGACCACATCGTTTACAAAAACCATCACCTACCTGGACGCCTCTAAAGGCAAGCGCTTCAGCCGTAGGTATTCCATTTTTAAGAACCCTCCAAACAAAGCTCATGACTTTTGGCGGCACCATCTTGCTCCAAATTAACTTCGACGGAGGCTGCTGTCCCCAGGTGGCATGAATTAGCGCCTCCCTGACCCGTTTGACCGAGAAGCCCTTGACAGCCCCATCCGAAACCCACTGCCACTTCGACGGAGGCTTTGTTTTATTAAAAAATTTTTTTTTTGAAACATGGTGCTCCTTTATTTTTATTATAAATAGTGATTTAATGACCCCATAGATACATTTTTAGTATATATGAAATATTAATAATGAATTAGTTGATCGAAACGTACATATATCTAAGTGATTCAGTGTATCTATAACCAATGAATGTGAATGAGAAGTTGGTGATCTCAATTGGTATGGGTTGTTATTGTTCGCCATCCTGCTAGGATGGGAGATATTGTTATCTGATGACGTGGGTCCTAAAACGACAACGTTTAAACCCCTCGTCGAAAAGTTAAGCAAAATAAAGCTGATTAAGAGGTTGCCTGACTTAGTGGAGCTGATATAAGGCAGCTTACCTGCCATGCGGAAGCCACAGAGCAGAAAGTAAACAGTAAAAACCTTGGAAATGTAAAAAGGGGATTTTGGCTTATTACTATGGCAAAGGACAAAAACACCACACAGCTCCAAGCCTTGCCTTGGAAATGGTAAAAGCTGAAAACATCCCAAAAGGGTAAAGTCTCACTGCAGGGAACCGAAAGAGGGTCAAACACAACCAGGTATGGTAAGGAAGCTACCCTGAGGGAGCTCCTGGACAGAATTCCACTGCCTATATAAGGAGACCCTTGGGTAGTCACTCCACACACACTTCTCACTTCTTCTCTCTACTCTTATACTCTCTACTTCATTATTTCCCAACTCCAAAAGAATACATACTTATTCTCACGCCGGAGTCCAAACGCAGGAGGCTCCCTCCTGCGTTAAGGCTAACGGTGTCTGCTACCTTTGTGCAGGTCCTTCCAGGAGCTTGGAGACCCCTGATCCCAGAACTAAATCTGAACCTAAAGCTAAACCCAAACTTAAAACTTAAATCTCAACATAATATACCTTTAACCTATAATCCTAAGCATCTCCTAACCTAATACCGGTCATTTTCCTTGTTGTAGCAACAAGTGGCGCCCACCGTGAGGCTGTCGCTACTTTGAACAAAACTGTTGAGAGTCTCTAAAGTCCCATTTGTTCCTAAGTAACCTCTTTTTGTGATGACTGGTGGAGATAACCGCCTAGGAGGGGGTCTTCCAGAAACTCCGGCCAATAGTCACACCGCAGGTGATGCTTCAGGCCATGAAACACCTGGAACGGACGGACAACAAGTCGAACCGTCTCTAGGAGACATGCTCAACTACCAAACGTCGCCGTCCTCAAGGGCCGTTAATTCGTCTCCTAGAGACGACATGTTGCTGCCAGTTGAACGAATGGACATCACCCCGGAGGGAGTACGAAGAAACTTCTTGCAACTCCGAGACCTCCTGAATGGTTACGTACGAGAGGAAAGGTCCAGAGGGGCCAGAGTCAGGTTGTCTTACGACGAAGAACCCATTGTCACCCTCTCACCTGGCCCTCCGTTGTTGGGAACTACTACCTCACCGGCAACCCGACGTGCCAATACAAACCCTCACCCCTACCTGAACAGTCAGGGAGATATTTACCCAGGAGGAGGAGGTCCTAGCATCTCCGTACTCTCCCCGGGGATCTCAACACCACTCTCCTATGGAGAAGCTTTGAGGTCCTTACCTTTGGCCAGCAGTGCTGTGGCTGCCTCCCTTGCAGGAGCAGGAAGTCTCGCTGGAGGATCTGTTATCCCTCCAGGAACGACGTATCCTAACTACTCACAGCCTCAATACTCGCCCTACATACCGCCCTACTTCCCTACATGGCCGGGAAGATATCCATGGCAGTATCCACCACCTTTGAACCAAGTACCAGTAACACCCCTTGCGGGAGGGCAGGGTCTGGGAGCCTCCCAACCCATGGTTCAAACTCCTACGGCCAAAGTTAGGGGCGAGGCTACACCCTCAGAACCGTACCGACCCAAGTCGTTTGAATGCTTTGCTGAACACATAGCCCATTTTGATTTCCCCAATAAGATCAAAATGCCGGCCAATGTGAAAACATACGACGGTACGGAGGACCCTGATGACCACTTAAACGTCTTCTCCGGGGCAGCTACTATAGAGAAATGGAATAATGCTGAATGCTGCCACATGTTCATGCAAACCTTAGTGGGACCAGCTCGCCTATGGTTCTGTGGCCTCCCAGCTCGAAGCATTTCCTCGTTTGATGATCTAAGGAGAAGCTTCACTTCGAACTTTAACCCCCTAAGAAAGTGTACCAAAGATGCTGCCATACTGCACCAAATCCAACAAGGGGAGCATGAAGACCTCCGCATTTTCATCGAAAGATATAAGAGGGAAGGCCTGCAGTACAGTGGTGCCACGGAGAAGATCCGAGTATCAGCATTCATGGGGCCATTCGTCCCAAAAGGTTACTAAGAAGATTTCATGAAGATGTTCCCCAAACCATGGAGGAGGCATTCGAGAGAGCAGAAGCCTTCCTTCGAGGAGAAGAAGCATTAACTCGACAAGATACCAGGAAACGGGATCGAGGGAGCTGGAGAGACAGCTCAACGAGCTCCCGAAGACCTCTCTTCCAACCTTACAATGAGAAACGATCAGGAAGATCCTTCGACAATCGAAGGAACGAAGAGAGGAGACGATCCCCCAGGTCAGGAAGGTACCATGAAAGAGAAAAACAAGTTTTCACTGTCCTCACCAAGACCCCTCAGGAGATACTCTCCACAGAGGAAGTCAAGTACACCTTTTGACCTCCCAGACCTCTGTCCAAGCCAGCTAACAAGAGGGATGCCAGCAAGCATTGTGCCTTCCACAACGATACCGGGTACCACACAAATGATTGCTACCAATTGAAAAAGAGAATAGAAGAGGCTGTTAAGTCCGGGGAGTGGCTCGCCTGATCAAAGACATCAAAGGAAGAAAGGATGATGGGAAAAAGACAAGGAGGTCAACATGGTCAGGCACGAAGGGACCCGGCAGGCCAAGAAAGCTCGTACTGAGCCTTGGAACAAACAATACATCTGTCTTCCTCCTGCTCCCGACGAACTGATCATCACACCGGTAATAGTGGAAGCTGAACTGGACGGCTTCCCTATAGATAAGGTGTACATGGACTGTGGAGCCTCATCAGAGGTAATGTATGAACGGTGCTTCGAATCCCTGAGCCCAGAGATCAAGTCCAAGCTCAAACCATCAGACGCATCTCTGGTGGGTTTCTCGGGGGAACGTGTACATCCCCTAGGGAAGCTCACACTTAGCGTCTGTTTCAGGGACGGAGACTTGTCAAGGACAGAAGAGTTGACTTTCTCTGTCATCAGGTACCCTTCAAGTTACAACGTCCTCATCGGAAGAATGGGGATTGCCACCTTTGGCGCTGTGGTATCAACGACACATGGTTTAATGAAGCTCCCCACTCCCAACGGAGTTGCAACCCTGAAGCCGATAGCAGAGGCTCTTCTGATAGCTTCTGTGGAAGAAACCAAAGACCCCAGGGGGCCAGGGACGTCAAGCAACGGTCCCATCCGGGAAGTTAGTATAAATCCTGCCTACCAGGAGCAGACCGTCAAAGTAAACAATCTGCTTCCTGATAAGATTATGTGTGAACCAATCAACCTTTTGCAGGATAATCGAGACATATTTGCTTGGTGCCCCGGGGACATGACCGGCGTCCCTAGAGACATGGCTGAACACTCTCTTAACATAGCTCCCTCGTACAAGCCAGTCGTCCAAAAGAAAAAAAGTCTGGCCCCGGCCAGGAGCCAGGCTGCTTGCCAGGAAGTGGAAAAGCTGGTTGAGGCAGGCATCCTGAGGGAAGTCCAGTATCACTCTTGGGTAGCAAATCCGGTCATGGTAGCCAAACAAGACGGATCTTGGAGAATGTGTGTCGACTTCAAGGATCTCAACAAAGCCTGCCCTAAAGATTGCTACCCCTTGCCCGAGATCGATTGGAAGGTAGACTCTCTCACTGGCTTCCAATACAAGTGCTTCTTAGATGCCTACAAGGGGTATCACCAAATTCAAATGAAGCAAGAAGACGAAGAGAAGACGGCCTTCCACACCGATAGGGGAATCTTTTGTTATAAGAAGATGCCCTTTGGTTTGAAAAATGCGGGGGCAATCTACCAACGGTTAGTGGATCAAGCTTTCTCGAAACAAATTGGGAAGAATATGGAAGCTTATGTAGATGACCTTGTCATCAAAAGCAAGTCTGGGGAGATGATGATCCGGGACATCCGAGAGACGTTCGATAATCTTCGAAGAATAAACATGAAGCTTAATCCTGTCAAGTGCTCCTTTGGGTTCGAGGAGGGGAAGTTTCTAGGCCATATTGTCGGAAAACAAAGTATCAAGGAAAATCCAAGCAAGGTCCAAGCCGTCCTTGACATGAAGTCACCCACCACAAAGAAGGAAGTGCAGAGCCTCAACGGTAAAATTGCTGCCCTAAAACGTTTCTTGCCTAAGTCCGCGGAAAAATCCTTACCTTTCTTCAAAACACTCAAAAATTGTGTTGACAAGAAGGATTTCCGTTGGACAACTGAGGCAGAGGCTGCCTTCCTGGAACTCAAGAAACACATAGCTTCCCTGCCAGAAATGGCAGCCCCTGAGGAAGGGGAAGTAATAACAGTTTATTTGTCCGCAGGGATGGAAGCAGTTAGCTCAGTCCTCTTGGTTGACCGAGGTAAAGAGCAAGTTCCCGTCTATTTTGTCAGCAGAGCTCTCAAGGATGCTGAAGTTAACTACACTCCCATAGAGAAGCTTGTGTTAGCACTTGTGCACACTGCCAAGAGACTAAGGCGGTACTTCCAAGCTCACCCAGTAAAGGTAATCACAAATCAACCCATACGATCCGTCTTAAAAAGACCAGAAGATTCGGGGAGATTGGCAAAGTGGGCCGTTGGCTTAGGGGAGCACAAGATAGAGTACCTGCCAAGAAGAGCCTACAAGGGACAAGTGTTTGCTGACTTTCTTGCTGAGTTACCCACCCTGCAGACAGAGGAGGAAATGAATGAGGTCGAAGAACAGCCTGACCTCAAGGGCAAATGGTGTCTTTTTACCGATGGAGCCTCAAGTGTAGAAGGTTCCGGGGCTGGTCTCGTCATCAAGGACCCCCACGGAACTGAGTACACTTATGCCCTCCGTCTAGACTTCCCCTGCACCAACAACGTTGCTGAATATGAGGCCCTCCTGGTCAGGTTAAGATTGGCAAAAAGAATGAAGATGCAAGAGCTAAAAGTCTTCGTTGATTCAAATCTGTTGGTCAAACAAGTAAATGGAGGGTACACGGCCAAAGAGCCCTCGATGATTAGGTACAAAGACAAGGTCAAAGAGTTCATCAAAGAATTCAAAGTCTTCACGCTAGAGCAGGTGTCAAGGACCAAGAACAAGCAGGCGGATGCCCTCAGCAAGCTAGCTTCCTTGACGTTTGCTCACCTGACCAAGAAGGTCCTAGTCGAGGTGCTAAAAGAACCGTCCATTGATGACAAGGAAGTATAGGACGTTGTCACCGAAACAGAATCTACATGGATGGCACCCATTATGTCCTACCTAAAGGAAGGGAAGCTGCCAGAAAACGAGCAAGAAGCTAAGAGGTTGGTCATAAAGGCAAGACAATATGTGATCGAAGATGACAAGCTCTACAAGAAGGGATACTTGGCGCCCCTACTCAGGTGCGTAGGGCCCAATCAGAGCAACTATCTCATCAGGGAGGTGCACGAGGGTATATGCGGCATGCATGCCGGACCTCGCTCCGTGGTATCAAAGCTCATGAACTTGGGCTATTATTGGCCAACCATGCACAAGGATGCCTTCGAGACAATACGAAGGTGTGAAGCTTGTCAGCTGCAAACGCCAGTGAAGACCAACCCTAAACATGACCTTGTTTCCATCATCTCGGCATGGCCCTTCTACAAGTGGGGCATGGACATCGTGGGTCCCTTCCCACAGGCTCCGGGAAAGTTGAAATTCCTCCTTGTAGCCGTTGACTATTTCACCAAGTGGCCAGAAGTCAGGCCATTGGCTACCATCTCGGGGAAACATGTGATAAGTTTCGTGTGGGAACAAATAATTTGCAGATATGGGCTGCCAGGGGAGATGGTGACAGACAATGGGAAGCAGTTTGCCAACAAACCCTTCAGCAGCTGGTGCTCCGAACTAGGCATAAAGCAAGTCTTCAGCTCAGTAGCCTACCCCTAGTCCAACGGACAAGTCGAGTGCATGAACAGAAGCATCGTTGAAGGTATTAAAGCAAGGCTAGGAAGATGTGGCAAAAAGTGGGTTGATGAGCTCCCAAGCGTCCTTTGGGCTATCAGGACCATGGAAAAGACAAGTCACCAAAGGACACCGTATAGCCTCGTCTTCGGAAGCGAAGCTGTCATACCAGCTGAAATAGGGGTAAGCTCAGGAAGAAGTGCTCGTCAAGACGCTCGACACAACCAGAAGGAGGTCCTGCTCAACCTAGACCTCCTCGAAGAGCCAAGGGACCAAGCCTTTATCAGGGAAGCCAGATACAAAAAGAAACTTGAAGCCTACTACAACACAAGGGTGCGAAAAGAGGCCTTCAGGCCAGGAGACCTCGTGTTAAGGTGTAATGAAGCCAGCAGGGAGCAAGACGTAGGAAAGCTAGGCCCCTGATGGGAGGGTCCTTATGTCATCAAGGAAGCCCACAAAGGAGGATCCTACAATCTGGCTGACCCTAATGGCAAAATGGTCCCAAGGCATTGGAGTGACAAACACTTGAAACGTTTCTATGTTTAATGGTTGTAACGTCTCTTTGTATTTCAAGAATCATGATTAATGAATGAACTATGTTTCAAACTATTAACTTGTCACTTATCTTATCAAAGGGTGAGCCCCTCCTAACAAGGCTCCATGGGATCCGGCGCTATACCTACCCATGAAACGGGGATGAGCTCCCAGGCAACAACTGCTCAACAGGTAACAAGGCTAAGTAACCTTCCTGTATACAGGGTGAGTCCCTAATACAATCCACGACTCCATGGGACAAGTCCTTAGAGGAAATAACCTAAACCCATGAAAGAGGGTGAGCTCCTCACACCAAGACAGCTCCCACGTGTTCACAATACACGGAAACGAACATATCACTAAAAGAACCACTTAAGAAGGTTTCGACATAAACAAATAAGCTGATAGGATAAGTATTGCATCGGCTCCTTAGCTAAGTATCCTAAGTTGGGTGACTGCAGCATCCACCTTAAGGAGAAAGGTTAAAGACATTGCAAACACTATAAACGACAAGTAAAACATTCAAGACAACCAAACATCAAACATAACTAAAGCATCACCCCTAGAGGGGGAGCATTCCCATTAGAAACAAACATAAACGCCCCAAGGGCTAAGTACAATAAGAGTTTCACTACAAAAGACAACTTGAAAACCAACAAAGTCTAAAGCAAGGCTGGATCATGGAGTGGCAGAATCTTCGGCTTCATTTGTGGCATCGCCTTCACCGGTGGAAGCTAAGGTTTGATTGCCAACGTCCTCATAAAGGCCATCAGTGTCAAGGCCCGCAAACGGATCATCTTCGCTGGAGGGGGGGGATAGAATCAACCTCCAGAGCTTGAATGGGGGAAGGACTCTCAAATACCTGCTCCAGACTAGGAACCTTTGAAGAATCAGCAGGTTTTGCACGCTTAGAACTACCCTCCCCACCATCAGCTCCATCCAACATGATCTTAAGGGGCCTCTTCGACACATAGGAGCTTAACACCTCATTGGCCACTTCCTTTTTCAAACCCTCTGGCTCCAAGTCTTGCAAGAAGGAGAGAGGCTGCTGAGAAGCCTTGGCAATGGCAGCAATATAACGATAAGTGGAAAGTTCCATTGCCTTCACGGCATTCACAAACTCTTCTCCAGAAGAAGGCTTAAAGGACGGCAGCTCCTCAAGTCCCTGACCCTCCTGAGCCGCTTTAAAACCAGCCTGAATTCCTCCATGGCGACCGAAGGATATGGCTTTTGCATAGATGTCCGCCAGAGGAGCATTAAACTCTTGAGAGTGCAGGAGGTTGGTAACAAAACGGGCTACACCCTTGGAGATTAGCCCCTCCCTTTCCTCAGTTAGACGGTCCACCTGGACCCGGAGCTCCATTCCCACCTTTTCCACCGCAGCCTGCTCCTGTTTAACTGCCTCCCTTGCCCAAGCCAGACCTTCCCTCTCCTCGGCAACTTTAGCCTTCTCATCATTCAAACCTTTGAACATCTTGTCAAACTTCTCCTTCTCCAAACCAAGTTGGGTCCTAGACACAGCCAACTCATGGACCAAGTCTTTCTCCCGGGCAACATACCTTGCCAACTCCTCCTTCGCCTTCACCAACTCAACCTCATGCTCCTCATAAACAACCTCCACCTGTTCTCTTCTCAACAACAGTTCTCCCCACCTTGCCATACCATCAGGGAACAAAGACAGGAATTGCCCAAAGTGATAATACATTTTCTTCATCACATCTTTGTCCATCCATTCTTTGTGAAGCTCCCTTTCGGCATCAGGGATGTAATGATCAATCAGGTCACGACAAACAGAAGCCTTCTTCAACAGATCAGTCGCTTTAATATCCCAGTTCGGCACAAACACTCCTTCACAACGCTCCTTCTGGACAGGAGCGTCAGCAACATCATCAACAACAGCCTTAGAGCCCTCACCACCTTCAGCTTGCAACAGCTTTGGACTAGCACCCTTGTTCACAACATCCTTTGGTTTCTTGAATACGTCATCTTTCTTCGGGGAGGACAATGTAAGCTTGCCCTTCCCTGAAGCAGGAGAATACCCTAAGGCAGAGGCTATCAAAGAAGAATCCTCATCTTCATCTTCGAGGACCAACAGAACAAGAGAAGAGCTCCCCTGACCAGAGGAAGCAGTCTGAAGTCGCTTACTGGAGCGACGAACAGTAACAGATTTCTTCCCCGACGGTTCCACAACAGTCACAGATGACGTAACCACACTTGTATACCCCCCTGAAAACGGACATGCTCAGTCTTCACCACTACATTCTTACCCTCGGCTACATTTCGAACCTTGAACTTCACATCAGCGATGTCATCCAGAGCCAGAAAATCTAGAGTGCTCATTTCTGCAAAAAGAAAGACGGTTAGATAAAACAACAATAAGAAGGGTACCAAAGAGGAGCCAGAGAGACACATACCCTCCCCACCATGATAGATCACCGGGTCAGTCTCAGGATCATCCCAGTTAACACTCAGGCCTATCATCACCAGGAAGTCCTCAGGGAAGGTGCGGAGACGAGTGGGAAAAGTACGAAGCTTCTCTAACAATTCCTGATCAAGAGTGTCAGGGTCGGGTTCCTTCTCGTTTAGAGGAGCATCCGAAGATCTCCGAGGAGCCTTAAAGGGTAGGAAATCAGAGTTTAGGAAAAAGAACTTGCCTTTCCAGGGAGAAACAAGCCCAATGACGCTGGAAATGAGGGCTGGTTCACACTGAGTCTTCTCAATGGTAAACCAATTCCCATTTTTGGCCAACCTAAAGAACCGCCGATACATAGCCAAAGAAGGTTCATGACCAAGGCAACGACACACTATTTCAAAATGCAAGATCCTAGCAACTCCGGAGGGACATAGTTGATCAAGGGAAAGTTGGTGATACTCTAAGACATTCAGAAAAAACTTAGAAAAAGGATACCTAAGGTTACCCTGGTCAAACTGACGCGTATAAACGGCCACCTTACCAGGGGGAACGGAGGTCACAGGGGTTTTCCCCTTCGGAACAGAGGGTTCAAAAGACAACGGAATTCCGATCTCGGTACAAAACCGTTCAGCATCGGACTTAGATAGACGAGTGAACTG
This sequence comes from Ambrosia artemisiifolia, assembly GCA_032199755.1. Lineage (NCBI taxonomy): Eukaryota > Viridiplantae > Streptophyta > Magnoliopsida > Asterales > Asteraceae > Ambrosia > Ambrosia artemisiifolia. The sequence continues at coordinate 63,851,030 of CM063519.1, forward strand.
GGAAGCAAGATCAGTTTTAGACATAATGAAAAACAAGTGTGAGAAGGAAGGAGGTTGCTTACCGGGATTTATAAGAGAAAAAGTAGGGTTCGCCGACTAAGGAGGAATCGTGGGAGAGAGAAAGCGGTTTTCCAATTGAGGAATGAAATGAACGATAAAAAGAGGAGTTATCCCCTTTATACAGAATTTAAAATTTGAATTTAATGGTATTGAGCGGTTACCAAGGAGAACCGTCGCTGAGCTGTCCCATAGGATGAGGAAAATACCCTGGGCAGAATTCCACTGCCTATATAAGGAGACCCTTGGGTAGTCATTCCACACACACTTCTCACTTCTTCTCTCTACTCTTATACTCTCTACTTCATTATTTCCCAACTCCAAAAGAATACATACTTATTCTCACGCCGAAGTCCAAACGCAGGAGGCTCCCTCCTGCGTTAAGGCTAACGGTGTCTGCTACCTTTGTGCAGGTCCTTCCAGGAGCTTGGAGACCCCTGATCCCAGAACTAAATCTGAACCTAAAGCTAAACCCAAACTTAAAACTTAAATCTCAACATAATATACCTTTAACCTATAATCCTAAGCATCTCCTAACCTAATACCGGTCATTTTCCTTGTTGTAGCAACATTATCATATTAGGTCTCACTCGTCGTGTCTTTTTGTCAATAGTGACCGGGTGTAACATACTTTGTAATTGTAATGAAACAACGCTCAAAGCCTACTGCCTACATTACCCGTGGGGATGTTGTATGGATGAGCATTTAGTATTGAAAACCAGTATCGTATTGATACCGATATCATCCCTAGGGTGTTGTCCCGTGGTGCCAAGTGTTCGTTTGGAAGAACATAGGCACATGGAGGTAGAGGTGCACGCATCAGTTTTCTTTTAAGAATCCAAACCTGTTTGGGTGTTGATCGATTCCAATTCAAATTGGTTTTGGTTTGAAAACGGTTCAGTTCCGTACCAGTTTTGTCGGCCATGAATCGGTTCTTTTACCCGGTTTGAGTTTCAGTTCCATTCCGGTTTGTGTATGCGCTTTTTAAAATCATATAAATTACATAAAGCTTAGCTTTTGTTAACTTTTAGTTTTTTAAGAAGAAAATTGAATTTTAATACAAAAAAAAATTGTTTTATTTGTGTTTATGGCCAAAAATGTTTTTTTTTTCTTAAACCGGTTTCGGTTCGCTTTCGGTTTTTTCCTGGTTTAAACCGGATGTTAGTGGTACTGGTTTCGGTTTGGTTCCGGTTTGTGTACCGGTTTCGGTTTGGGTTCGTTTGGACGGTTTTAGCGTCAATTTTAGCCCGGTTTTTAGTTCGGTTTGGGATTTTTTTAGTACCGGTTCAGGTGAATCTGGTTTTGACTGGTTTGGGTTCGGGTGGTCGGTTTTACCGGTTTCAGTTCCCGAACCGATTTTTTTGTGCACCTCTACATGAAGGTCCATCTTAGGTCTGGCAGTTGCAACAGATATGATATTATTCAAGTTTCAAATATGCATTTATGTCAAATATATGAGAATAGAGTTATTTAATATTATAATCTTATATAGGATTAAAATAAAATAATCAATTTCTAAAGAATGTATATAAAATTATCTATCATAATTATTTGAGCAAATAGCTTATTCTTCTTTCTTTGAAGGTTCCTGGTTAGACTTAGATATAGAGACCGAAAGGTGGAAGATAACAATGGCAAAAGGTGCCAAATGACAAGGGGGCCTTCAGTGACTGAATACTTAATAGATACATCTAAATCTAGTAGATCCCACATGGCAGAAGAATGTTTTTATTTGGATGGTAGGTGACATCTTTTATACTTAAATATAATTTAAAAAAAAAATCTTACAATAAATAAATATGTATGTGTATTTGGTATAATTTTTTTAATAATAAGAAAAATAATAATGCAACTTTTGTAATCACATCACACACATTACTTACGAAGAATGTCATATGGCTCAACCGTACTTGTATTTGTATAAACTCACACCGAAATATGTCTGCGCTTGTATATCCAATCGACACATTTTGTCACCTCTAGTTAAATTTAACTCTACTCAAGTGCTTTGTATTGATTACATGAAAGTAGGTGCAACTTTGATGACTCGACTCTTCCTACCAACTAAGCTTAAACAAGCTCGGCCCTAAAATCCAAACCTTGAAGGGTGCTGTTAAACGTACCTCTTTACAAGGTTTTCATCGCAATCTTCTTGGATATCAAAGAGCTTTATTTTCAAAGTTCATAAACTAATAAATCATTCATTATGAATATGAGAAAGTCATGAAAGTTCTTGCATATCAAAGAACTTTCATGACTTTCTCGTATTGTTTGTGACTTATTTTAAAAATAAAGCAAAAATCAACCGATAATACAAGGCAATATAAAAGGACTACAATCTACATGAAGAAAACTGGTTTGGGCTTAATGACATCTTGAAGGCTATCCTAAATCTATTTCCGCAAAGCGAACAAGAAAAATGCTATTATAATACCCTGAACATACCAACAAAGGTAACTAAGAGGCATAAATTGCATCTAATTGTGTAATCTATATCTATATATATATATATATATAAAAGAAAGCATATATGCCCTTTGAGAGTGCCACGTGGCTTAATAATTGAGTGTTTTTGGTGTTTTTGAGTATTTTTCTAAATTTATCTCTCTATCTCTCAATTCTCAATTACTAAAATTAAATTGAGTTATTTTAGGAAAAAAGAATTTAAAAACAAATTTAAATTTTTCTCTCTTATCTTCCTCCCATAATTTTTAAACATAAATATCTTTTATATTCGAGATTTTTTAAATAAAAAAATTACACCAAATTAACGAGCGTTTTATTATCTTTCCAACGAGTACCATAGTGCTATAAACGAAAAAAAAACGACTATTTTTTGTGGGGTTATATTCATACAGAAAAAACACAAAGTGTTCAGGTTATTCATTAATCATGTTTTTTCTTTTAAACCAGGTTCTTATCTACGATGTTGAAATTCAGCCCAATCGCCATGTTATCATTGGAATTTTACTCTTCTAAAGATCGATAGGTATACTTCATCAAGAGAAGCTAGGAGAAAGATTCGCCCAACACTGCAACACATGGTGTCACCTTATAGCAAGGTTATTTTTTTTATTTATTTAATTACAAGATTATTACTATTAGTATTAGTATTATTAGAATGGTTATATTTTTCAACCCCCATCATTAATTCTACATCTATATATATAAGTATAATTCAAATTGTAACATATTTTAATTTACGTGAAGATGATTATATGTTGAAGGTTATCCTTTTAATACTTTATTATGTTTAATATGGTTTATGCTTTTTATTTTTTTAACTTTTTAAATAAATGTTTTTTATTTACTCTTTTCGTGATTTGAGTTTTCTTTTTTTTTATCATTTTTTATTAAATCATATTAAATTTTTCAACCCCGAGACCTTCCCGGGGTAATCAGCTAGTTTATTAATATTTATGTATACCATAATCTTAATTTTGTAAGATTATGAAATGAAAAATATCCAATTTTATAACCAAATTTTTTTGTAATGTACTGTGTAGTTAATTATTTATATGTAAATGATAATCTTATCAAAAATTAAGGATTTTTATAGCGTATATTTAACAACTTTGAAAGTGATTTTTTCAGGGAGGAGGTATGAAAAGTAACAATGGGTGTCTTTAGCTCGCCCCAACCTTAAACCTAAATTAGAGTTTCTTTTAATACACGAGTTCACGCCCAAGCTTCATATACCAAGTTTGACTAGTCTGGAGGGCTTCAAACTAACTTTACTACATTTAATAATATGAGTCGAGTTCAAGGTTTGGATATAGAACTTGAAACGAAACGAGCCATGTTTGAGTTTAGACGAGCTCAGACTCAGCTTGACTCATTTGCCCATAACCATCAAACCAGTAAGTTATCCAAGAAGATGTATGAAATGTCAGCATCATGATTTTAGTTCCTTTAGAATTCAAGGGATGAAAAAAAGATCATTCTAATAACTTCAAAACAATAATAAGATCTACTAATAAGTAATAACCATATACAATGTATCTCCAAAACGATATTCAGCAGAGATGGTTCTTATTCACAAAAAAATAATAATAATAACAATATTAATAACAGAGAAAAGCTGGTTAGGGGATGTACAAGATGATGCCAAGGCTAACCTGAGATTCTTCGGCTCCACTGGCTCGAGCCCCTCCTCCGCCGGGGTCTAGCCGCTCTCTTATTTGAGTTTTCCGGTGTTGTTAATTTCGAAATGGAACGTATTTTTTGAGCCGGTTGTTCATTCTGGCTTGAATCTTCAGAAACCGAAACAGGAGCTGTGTTATTGTTTTCCTTTGCGTCTTCCAGTACCTGTAGCTTATCTGTAGGATGAATCTTAACAGTCCCGGAATCTGTTTGTGTCTTCTTTGCTCTGCGGTTGTATATCAGAATTCCATCCGTACTCTGTATAAATATAATAAAATAGGCAGGTTTATGACGGGTCAAAACAGATTTCGTCATGTGAGCAACTTCAGTACCAGTCGGGTCATGTCGCGTTTACCAAAAGTCAACAACTTTTTCTCAAGTTTACTTTTTTATTAATAAAGATGATTATAGATATTATATAAAATAAATATACTCACTCGTTTTCTTGAAGCATCGTGAGGCTGTTCCATGGGTTCATTTGCATCTTGAACATGAGTGGACTCAGAAGCTGCATTTTCAGGTTTGACAACATCATCACCCGTGTTTAATTTCATTAGCTGAGATGCAAATGTAGAAACTATAGAAGGTCCTTCCATGTTGGTTGGGAAATCCGGTTCCCCAACAGGCCGAGTCAATGGATTATTAGATTCTTGCAAGATCAAGTCCTTGGCGGATGAGATCCTTCCAGCATTTTCAGTCGTTAATGTGTCGAGTCTGTCCTTCATTTTGGACACCTGTGACTGTGCAGCTTCAATCTTCCAAAGTATTTGTTCCAAGGAATAACCGTCTCTGAAGTCGAGAGATAACAACTCGTCAGGGACTCTAAACTCGTTATACACGTTCTTAGGGGATGACGGACCTGCAAGGAAAACATTATCCCATGAAACCATGATAAAAGCCCAACAATTTTTTGAAATACATTGAAACTGTTGACTGCAAACCAAAACAGACCCTCTTGGTTTACGTTTTGAAGTTAAACTCACATAAAAATAAAAAAAAATAAAAAATAAAAGTGAATTGAAATATCAAACACTCAATAACACTTCTAACAATTCCATAATTTTATTAATTCCAATTTTCTAAAACTTCCAACACTATTATTATATTTTAAGATTATATAACATACTACATATTCAATTTCGATGCGGCTAAACATGTTTGGGTAGTCAGGAAGATATCACCTATACCCATCCCAAACCAACGAAAATGTTAAAATAATCCCATCCCGATCGCATACCGAAACCGTCCCAAATGTTCCAGGGTTCAGATTTTTTTTACCATCCCTAAATTACCCATGTTGAATATCAACTGCAAACCAAATGCTACCAAATATTTTTTCCCAAATGTATAGAGGAAGATTCTTGGTTACCTAGATTAGTCTCATCACCATCCATTGTTGGACCATGAGCGGGGGACCTGCAAGTAGCTGCACATGACACACATTAATCTCATAGCAACCATCTAGATATAACAGTTTTGACCCGTTTACTTATAAAAAGAGTAGATTTAGGCATTTGGCCGATGGTTTGCATCCGACCTGCCACTTTTCCAATCTCTAAAACTATCAAATGAAAGACGAGTATGTACCCAAATACGAGGATATGTTGTGATGTAACATGTAAAATTCTGTGTCCGACTCTTCAAGTCTTTTCCTTATCTTCCTCTTCATCAGCTTTTGTCTTTGTGAATCGTGAACAAAAGGCATAGACCTTGCACAACGACCTTCCAACTCAAAGTTCTTGTATTTCAACAGTTTTGTTTGCTTATGTTTTTCAATCTCTTCATCATACATGATGGCCATTGACTCGAACTTCCTAAGCTGCAATTCGACCCATTTACAACGCCACATAATCGGTTGTACAAACTTCCTCCAATGAGATGTCACCCTTTTCTTCCTGAAAATTCATCATCATATGCACGAAATTATAAAAACAGATACTATATTATTTATCATATTTTACTAAATGTTCATCATCATATTATAGAGACATTACCTCAAGGGAAACAAGTCACCCGATCCACCTAACGTGCGCATTGGTGCAGCGTTTCCACGTAAATCCGACATAACCTCATTGTCACTTTCATATCCACGAGTTCCATGATCAGAAAATGTGTCACCAAAAGAACTTGAAGAAGCGGTAGCATCATTGTGTTGAGGTTGACCCGAACCACCCGCATCACCATTCTTACAGTTTATTGCGTCAACACCCATACCCTCATGCTTACGTTCAGGTTTCATGTTTTTATCACTAGACATTGATACAAAAGACGTAAGTCCTTTACTAGTTGAAGCTTCCATTTCGGTTTCCTTCTGTTCTTTTAGGTCCAGAACAGGACCCGTGTCATGATATCACACAACCGTGATCATTCTTACTTTAGGAAGGCATTTGGTATCCCTAACGATATGTAAACAAGACTAAGCTCTTTTCATTCAAACCAGGCACAAATAAGTATCTAAATTATTCACCTGCGTGTATAAAAGATTACAAATTAGTAAAACAAAATCAACATATATTCCATTATGCAAAAAAGGGCAAATTTCTGCACTCAGATACTGCCTAGAATCATAGTAGATTAGTAGTCAATGGTACACAAGGCGCTCCGCCATATTCCAACTAAAACCGCTCTGTAACATCCAAAAATGGCCTAGGCTCAGCCAAAAAAGACCTAAACCAGCCCAAAACATGTCTAAAGTCTAAACCCTTAAAAAAGGTATTAGAGATATTCAACTCATCTCTGGTCAGATTTGTTCAATCGATCATCTATTTTTTTTTCTTTCAAATAGTCAACCCCATTGCTCGTTTGATTGTCATGTTTGTCCAATCAGATTTAAAAAAAAAACCATCAGACTCATTGCAATCGATGGTCCAAATTATTCAAATACAAGTCAACTGCATAACACGCCACATCAGACCGCACCACATGCATACCATGGAACCGCATAGCATCAACCACAACATAGCGATTCCATCACCGCATCAAACACACCACATTACTTATGCCTGATGCGCATTTTTAACCCAAGCTTGACATACACAATTCTTGAATAATAAACATGTTAATTCCACTTTCTAAACTAATTAGGGTTTCAAAAGACCAATATCCAAAATTAAACCATAATTCTCACTGAAACAAACATAATCACATACAGTCAGACATCAAAAACCACACAAGATTCAAATATTACACATCACAAGACCCAATTATTAAATTAGGGCTTCAAATTAACATACCCAATTCCCAAAATTAGGGTTTTTATGTACCAAACCACGATTCACACAAAATTAAATCCAACAATTAAATTTTGTATAAATTAACACATACAGAGTCCAAATATAACAATAATCTTTTTTACTGAATTATTATTATTATGTAAATAAATAAAGGATGTAAATTTTTTAAGGATATACTTACTTGGTGTCTGTGGCTTAAAAAGGTGTCGTATGGTGTTGTGGAATTTGAAGAAATGAATTCCGTCAAGAAAATATTGACGGAGGATTTAACGGAGAAGAGGTGGAAATGTTCTGTTTTTTTTTTTTAACTTTTTTTTTATGTGGTGATTGTTACTTGTTGCTTACGCTATTGTTTTGAAAATGGGATTTATTTATGTGAATTTATTATGTTACCTAGTTTAAAATATTTTTTTAGTTTTTGTGATGATCAAGAGATAAAATTGTGATGGTTGTTATGTTTACCACGATTTCTTCATTTGTTAACTTTTTACGCTTATTAGCAAACTAGATTATGGGTATGTTTGGCAAAACTAGCTGTTAACTGGTAGCTGCAAGCTGTTAACTGGAAGCTGGTAGCTAGAAGCTTTTTAAATATATTTTGGTGTTTGTCAAAGTAGCTGGAGCTTTTAATAAAATGTATAAAATGACCAAAATGGGCATAAATAAAAGTTTGTAAAGAAGGTTTTTATTTTATTTTTAAAATAGAATGGGTATTTGTGTCATTTACTAATTAAAAACTTGTAACTAGTAGAGCTTTTTCTTAAAAGCTACTACTAGTAGCTTTTCACTGTAGAGCTTTTTCTCCAACCTAAAAGCTTCCAGCTCCTTCAACCAAACAAGACTTTTAATTGAGTAGGAGCTTTTTCTTAAAAGCTTGAAGCTCCTAAAAGCTCTTAAAAACTCTTTGCCAAACATATCCTATATGTTCCGTAAGCTTTTTGGGATAGATAGGGTTACAACTTACAAGTATTCTGAATCAAGAAAGAATTATAACTATGGGTTACAAGTATTTTATTCTTTATATATATATATATTATATATATGTTAACTAGATTATATCCCGGAGGCTTTTATAAATAGATAAATCTAATATGATGTGATAAAATATGTGTTATGATGTAACATAGAAATTAAGGGGGGAGATAACGTATAAAGCCCCTTAACGTAAGAAGCGTAAGAAGCAATCTCAGCCATTAGATTAAAGATGCAGATTAAAAACCCTAACCATACCTGGGTTAAACTAACCAAGCGTAAAATAGGAAAAACCTTCTAACCGTCTAATTTTTTTTTTCAAATTGTAACAACATAACTAATTTGAACCCTGATTTTACATCGTTTTCAGATCGATTCATGTTCAGAATGATTACACAATTAAAAAAAACGATTACAGAGAAAGAAAAACGTAAGATCAGTATTTGATCTAAAAATAATCAAAAAACAGAGGATTAAACCAATTATATGAACAATTATGATGATTTTGTTTCATTAAGGATGATTTTGTTTAAAAAAGTTGCAGAGGAAGAAGATGAAGTTGGTGAAATACAGATGCACTCATCAAATTTTCAGACGCACTCATCAAAAAATTTCAGACGCACTCATCAAAAAATTCAGACGCACTCATTGAAATTTCAGACGCACTCATTAAGTTTAGAGGCACCATTCAGTTTACCCATTAAGTTTAAACGCACCCTTAACAATTTTGGACGCACCCTTAAATTTTTTGAAGGCACCTCAAGGTTTTTTTAGACGCATTATAAGGCTTTTTTGGACGCACTAACCATTTGGCTTTTATTCAACATCATCACTGCTCCTTCCACATTTCAGAATAGATCTTCATAATCCACCCTTCAGTTACATCATCACTCTGCACCAAACTTATGGCTTTTATTCAACATCATCACCATATGGTGATGGTGGTAGGCGACGGTGATTACTGGGTTGTTGGATGACTCGATCGGTGGTGGTACAGGTTGAATAATGGCCGATCTTGCTAGATCTAGGGGTTTCGAAGGTGTTGGTGATGGTGGTGAGGCTGGTGGTCGTGGTTGTTAGCTGTGGTGGTTGTTGCAGTCGGCGGAGGTGGTTGTTTTTAGAAGAAAAGTGATGGCAGATGATGGTTATTAGTGGCTGCAGTGGTGGTTTGGTGTGGAGGTCCTTGGTGGTCCGATCGTGGTGGTTTTAGGGTGGACCTCGGTTGTTCAGTCGTGGAACAGATGGTTCTGGCCGAAGGTGGTGGTTCTGTTGTCGATGGTGACAACCGGTGGTTGCTTGGGTTAAGGTTATTGGTTCGAGTCGGTTCAACTCGGGTCAGATCCGGGTCAGGGTTGTTTACGTAGTCGTTGGGTCTCAGGTTGATTATGGTTAAGGTCTTGGGACTCGGGTCAGTACCGGTGGTGTCGGGTGATAGCTCGGTGGCGGTGGCGATGGTGGTGGTCAGATCTAGATTGGTATGTTTTAAAATGAAAATGTGTTACGATTTGAACAGGGAAATAGGATTTATTCTGTTTAACTTTGGTTAGGTGTGGTTAGGTTAGATTGACAGGTGTCAATCTCTGGTGGCTTCTTATGCTTCTTATTTTAAGGGGCTTTATACCATATACTTTCTCAGAAATTAATCTACTATAATATAAAAACAACAATTTTAATCGTATGAATAAGAATGAAAACGTATATTAAAAAGAAGATGTATGTTTAGATGAGGAGCAGAGCTAGAAACAAACATTGTAGGGTGTGATTGAGACGATAGTCTAAAAGATGTGGCTTTTTTTTGGAATTGAGCGGTTTTAACCTATTCTGCTATTGATGAAAATATAATTCCTAGTTTAAACATGATTAGTGACTTGTCTACACGTGATTAATGAATTACCTGAACATATTGTGTGTCTTTTCCCTGTATGAACAAAAACCGACAATTTTTTTTTTTTGTATAGCACAATGGCATTCGTTGGGAAGATAATAAAAGGTTCTTTAATTTGTTGTAATTTCTTTTAAAAAAAATCTTGTATATAAAAGTTATTAACGTTTTAAAATTGTGGAGGAAACATAAGAGAAAAAGAAACTTTTGGATGGAAATAAGGAGATGCCACATGACACACCCAATGGGAGTGGCCTCTTTTAGTGTCATGTAGGATTTCATGCTTTAAAATATTAATATATATAGATATAGATTACGAAACAAGTGGATTTCTCGTGAGATGAAAATTCGGGCGGTATCATTTTATTCGTTATAATTCGATACTTAATCAGTACTCTATATAGTAACCATAGTTGTCAAAGCGCCTAGGCGCACTCAAGGCGCATAAAAAACGAGGGTTTTTTATAATTAGACGCATAGTATAAAATACATTTAATAGGGATTTTAGAGATGTTTAGGGTTACATTAGGATGTTTTAGGGTTGTTTAGGACTTGTTCATAACTCATTTAGGATCTTTTAGAGGTTTAGGCAACTTTTAGCCTGAATTTGGCCTGAAAACAACCCCGATAGTGCGCCTTAGTGCCTAGGCACGCGCCTAACATGGTGCAGCGCACTTGGTGCGCCTGGTTGCGCCTTGAGCTTAGGCGCGCTTTTGACAACTATGATGTTAACCAAAAAAATATACCCAGATGATATCGACACGTGTTTGCATACTAATGTTGGTACCGATGTTATTAATCAGAATTGGTTGTGTTAGTTATGACTCCGAATGAAACGTCGAGAAAACCATATACAAGAATACAAGTATTGATGTTGTTCGGATAATACCGATTCGGTTCATCATGGTAAATAACAAATATATAATATTTGACCTGTTAGTTTTTTAATAAAGTTTTCATCAAAACGTATGTAAATTAAGCATGCCAAAATGGTACATTCTTATAAAGCATTGTACTATACTATTAAAAATATCGAACCTAAGAACTGGTGTCACTATATCATCATCATCATCATCATACTCAGTTAATCTCACTAATAGTAAAGTTAAGGTAGGGTTTGAGAAGGGGTAAGATGTAGACAGTCTTAACTCTACCACGTAGGCATAGAGAGACTGCTTCTAGTGAGACCCCCAGATCGATAGTGGTTTTGCAACAAGCCTTAAAAATAAGGCACATAACACTTAACAATACCAAGGAAACAGACACCTTTGACCCCATGACAACAATATCATTAAGGGTTGATAAAATCCCATTAGGATTTATGATTTTTTCACATCGAACAAACCCGAAAACCCTACCGTTTGTACCTCTTCGTCACGGCACCCATGCATCTGTAACGTTAACAAACCCGTCACTCGATCAGAAATATTAGTAATGAAGAACGTAGTTCTCGTGGCCGGATCATCAATATCTCTAGTGGTCTTCCATGACGGTTGTAGGACAGCTCTCCTATTAGGGTTCCCATCAAACGATATGATTGATTAATGTTTCTTTTTACCAATTTTTTTTTTTTTTTTTGAAAAGAAAATTTCATTAACACCAACCAAAACCGACAACTATCTCCAAGACAGAGACAGAAGCCGAAAACCAAAGAAAACCACAACAGTCAAATAATTACGTTACATCAAAAGAAATCCAACGATTCCAATCCACCACCCCACCCTTAAATCTATGTTTATACCAAAGAAATCCCAAAGTCTTGATGTCCGCCACCAGATTCACCACGTTCGGATCTTTGTTGTCAAACACCTTCTCGTTCCTAGCTCTCCATAATCTCCAACATGTGATAATATTAATACCTTGAATCACCGCCTTTTTAACAGACGTACCACTATACTGCTCGTGCATTAACACAACATCTCTGACATGAAAAATGAACGGGCGCGGAATCTTACACCATTGATTTCTAAATTTTGAGCGAATGTTAGCTCATAATTTGAGTCTTTATTTTAATAATGTTACCTTTGATAGAGCGATAAGATACATAAATACTTCTAGTGCAGTTTTCCAACATTAAAAAAAAAAGAAATTATTTGATTAGCTAGATTTAATGGAAGCATGTAAACAATAATTTTTTGTGTGGTGTAAAAAGTGCCTACGAGCCTACAGGTGTATCTATGATATGTTGGTAATTAAGTAGGTTATGTATACTTTGTTTTACATTCTTTTGGTGAAAGTGTGAAACCATGTTAACTAAATTTCACAACTCTAAACTTTTCGGTTTTCAGAATACATATCTAGTTACACAACGATAAAGTTTTGCTAACACATTACGATAATTATTCAAAAATTTTAAAGGTCCCTGTCGCCAAATATCAACAAAACCAAAAATTGTGTTTCGTAAATTTAATGACAACACTAAAATTTTAGGTTTGCCTACTTTTGTGTGGATCATCTTAGCATCCTATCAAGTGAGTATATTTATCCCCTTTTCGATTTTCTTACACTTTTGGGGTAAAACATGTACACCTATTAAATATACACGTGCACACATTCATAAACGTTTTACATACAATTCATATACGTGTTATGCTTGAAATCTTGTGCTTTATGCTTAAACGTAAACGTAGTATACTTACAAATGTAAACAAAATCATTAACTTAGCTAGCCGACTTTAACAATGGATAACGCTATTTGGATTGACAACCCGCCTAGTTGAAAGTACCTATTTGTGTGGGAAGTCCTAGGTCATTGTTAATTTGTTTAATCTTTGTGAACGTTTAGGTTTGAATGTGTCTCGTATGTATAATTACGTGTTTTTCCATAATTGCCTAGATGAAACGTGACACTTGAATTGTAAAACCTTTTTATACCTATACTATACGTACACAAACTAAGTGTACTCACCAACATTATTGTTGACGTCTTATATTTGTACATGTTTCAGGGAACGCTTGATAATTGTCACATAGGCTTGGACTTAGACTTAATAAACAAGCTTTATGTTTCATTTTGTTTTTGTTTTGTTTTGTTTTGTTTTGAGACTTGATGTATTGGTATGACTTTGATCTTTGACTCTTAATCATGAATTTAATAATATTTACACGAGTAAATGGCCAAATTCGTCCCTGGGGTTTGTTCAATATTGCTAGATCCATCCAAAATAAGAATTTTTGACAAATGAGCCACTAAGGTTAAAAGTTATTGTTAAATCCATCCATTTTACAAACTCTGTTAAATAATGTCGTTAACTCAAGGGCAGTTTGGTCATTTTCCCTCTTTTCTTTACCATATGATTTTTGTTTAAAAAAAATCTATAAAAAATACAGACTTCATCTCCACTCCATCCCCCCCTCTCTCTCTCTCCCATCTCTCCCTCTCTCTGCATACACTGGTAAACCACCATCCAAGATAATCACCACGATGAACAAATCCAGCCACCACCTACGGTTGGCTGAGGTGGTGATTGGCGGTGAACAAGAATTCGATCCCGAGAACTCATCGGAGTTCTTGCCTTAGTGGCGAGGACTTTATAACAGAGAGGGTCGACTTTTTAACAGAGAGGGTCGATGAGGTGGTGGATATGGTTGGCTGAGGTGGTGATTGGCGGTGAACAAGCCCAGATGTTGAAATTGGATGGTCGTCGGAGGTGGTGAAAGGTAGACGGTTGGGTGGAGCTCGTGGGTTGAGGTAAGGTGAAGGTGGGGATGAACGTGGTGATTGGTTTGCAGGCGGTGGGGTTGTGGTGGTGGGGTTATGGTCTGCAGGCGGATTATATTTCTTTATTGTTGTGGTGGAGGTGGTGAACAGTTGTGGATGTTGTGGGTGGTGGTTGTTGTGGTGGAGGTGGTGGACGATTGTGGGTGGTGGGGGATTGTTGTGGGTGGTGGTTATTGTGGTGGAGGTGATGAACATTTATGGGTGGTGGTTGTTGTGGTGGAGGTGGTGGACGGTTGTGGTTGGTGGGGACGGTGAGGTGAGGTGGTTGTGCAGGTGGTGGTTGTGCGGGTGGTGGAGACGGTGGTGGTTGTGCAGGTGGTGGAGACGATGGTGGTTGTCCAGGTGGTGAAACGGTGGCTGAGGTGGTGGTTAGTGGTGGTAAAAGGTGAAGAAGGGCTTGGGTGGAAGGTGAGGAAGAAGGTGAATTGTGGGTCCCACCTGACTTATTTAAATATAACAATAGATAATCAAATGGAAAATGACCAAATTGCCCTCGACTTAAAGTTAGTTTTTAACTGAGTTTGTAATTTGGACGGATTTTGCAATGAAATTGTAACCTTAGTGGCTCATTTGTCAAAAATTCTTATTTTGAATGGATCTAGCAATATTGAACAAACCCCAGGGACAAATTTGGCCATTTACTCTATTTACACTTTAGTACCATGAACTTTTGAACAATCGTCACTACGTGACACTTCAATGATTCCGCCATCGGTCGGGGTGTTACAACCTTAATCAAAGGTTAAGTCATAAACACACTCAAACCTTAATCAAGGATTAAATCACAATTCAATCTGAACCTCATCTAAAGGGTAAGCTTTTAACGAGTCTAAACCGCGCTCGAGGGCTAACTCATATTCCAACATGAAACCCGTACTGAGGTAAAACAAAAGCTAAGATTCAGGCTAAGCTCAAGGTTAAGTTGTACTTAAATTTGACTCATATTTAATTCGTGAAAGCCTACGGGCAAATGTGAATAATGCGTCAGACTAATCATAATGAATCCGTGAAAGCCTACGGGCAAATGTGAACTATGCATCACACTAATCATAATGAATTCGTGAAAGCCTACGGGCAAATGTGAACTATGCGTCACCTTAATCATAACGAATTCGTGAAAGACTACGGAAAAATGTGAACTATGCGTCACCCTAATCATGATGAATCCTTGAAGGCCTACGGGCAAATGTGAACTAAGTATCACACTAAATCAATACTAGCTGCAAAAGCTCACGGGCAACCAAGGACTACGCGTCTCGCTAAACTCGAATGCAAATGAGAATAGAACCTCGCGGGGCAAGCATGAACTATGATTCACACGAAACTGAATTAAAAACATGGTTTTAGACCGTGAAGCGATGTGTTAAATAAAAGAAGAAATTAAATGCTAAATCAAATAGGGGGCTCGTATGAGACCTTGGAAATCGGGGGTGTATCCGCACCAGAGAAACAATCCTAGCCTCGATGCGAGTCGAATAGATAGCACTATTTTTCATTTCTACAACTCTGTATGCAAACAACAAATTCTGAACCGATTGATACCATTCAACCAACATTGGTGCTAGTGCCCGTTTTATCGTTTGTGACCGATGTAAAGCACTTGTAGATTATGTAACGAGTGCAAGTACGTAACCATACTATAGCGAACCAAACTGATACTCATCAAATGCCCACGGTAATGTACCACCGCAATGCGTGGTCAAATAAACTAGTTACAAACTTACAATGGTTTCTAAGTGAACCTAGTTTAATTTAATTTAGTTAAGTTAAAGCTATTTTTTTTATATAGATTATTTTCATTTGAAGTCCCTTAACTTATAGAACAATGGTTATCGAAGCCTAAAAACTTGCAAAAATCCCACATATATCCTATTCTGGAGAGAAAGAAGTGGTTGAAGAAGAAACAAAGAATGGGAGAGCATGTGGAAGCAGACAACGCAGAAGCCATCATCACAAGAATCGAACATAAGTCACGCAAGATCGAGAGCTTACTCAAACAGTCCATTACTCAACTTTCCTATTTTTCTTTTTTTTTTCTTCTTCTATACATCAATAATAATAATAATAATAATAATAATAATAATAATAATAATATGTACCTAATTGATCATCAGATATAAGCCTGTTGAAGCCCTCAAGACTGCTCTTGAAGGATCCCCACCCAAAACCAGAGATGAAAGATGCAAGGTAAGCTATTTGTTTCATGTCTTCTTCTTCTTTTTTTAATAGTTTATTAATTTGATAATAATACAAGGTATATATACAAATTCAAGATCTTGAATCTTTAATTTATATATCAATTTGGGTGGATTTGATTTCTCTTTGTTTGTTCCTCTCTGTTTTGTGTGGATCCAAAATATGATTTTTTTTTTATTTTTTTTTATTTTTTTTTGAAGTCAAAATTGATATGGGCATTTGATTTGGAAAATTGGGTTAAATGGGTAGTGAATATATATATGTCATAAAGTAATTAACTTGTCTTGATGGTTCAAGCAAACTGTTCTTGTTTCATGTTAGATAAAGTTGTGACCTTTTTTTATAGTTAGAATTGATATGGGAAAGCCTGTTCATCTGGGTAGTGAACTGTGAATATATATGTTATAAATGAAATGAACTTCTCTTGATTGTTGAAGCAAGCTGTTCTTGTGTCATGTTATACAAACTTGTGATTTTGGCTGAATGCTAATTGTTTCGACTATTTGTTTTCGCTTCAGAGTCAAAATTGATATAGGCATTTGATTTGGAAAACTTATTTGACTGTAGTGAATATATGCTGTAAATGAAATTGAACTGTTTGTTGGTGGTTCAGTTAGATAGTTGTGAGTTTGGCGAAATGAGACTACGGTAGCTGTTTTGACCTTTTTTTTTACTTCAACTCAAGTTTGATATGGGCATTTGATTGGGAAGTCCGAATCGACTGGTAGTAAGTGTATTTGTTATAAGTGAAATGAATTTTTCTTCCCTTCGCCTCACGAGGCGTAAGCCTCAAGGTGAACCGAGGCGGAATTATAAAATAAATATAAAATTATATGTCTTATACAAAATAAGATGACACATGAAGTCTAAAACATCAAAAACACACGTCAAAAATAAAATAATTGACACAGAAAGTCGAAAACATAAAAAACACACATAACCCCATGAGGCGCACATTTTTTTACCGCCTCAGCTCTTAGAGGCCTACGTACAAATTACAAAATAACCCCTTAAGGCGCCGCTTCAGACACGTTTCCTCAGCTCCTCACCTCGAGGCGCACGCCTCGGCCGTTTTTTTATAACTATGTTCATGTTAGATAAGTTGTGATTTTGGCAAGATCTAGGTTCCTTAGACTTTTTTTTTTTTTTTTTGCTTCAAAGTCGAATTGATATGGGCATTTGATTGGGAAAAATGGTTCAACTGGGTGGTGAATATATTTGTTATAAACGAGATGAACTTTTGGTTGTTCAAGCTAGCTGTTCTTGTTTCCTTTTAGATAAAGTTGTGATTTTGGCCAATTGCGAATTATGTTGACCTTTTTTCTTTCAACATCAATATCGATACAGTCATTCACTCATTTGATAACTGCGTAGTAAATATATACAGTAAATTTTCTTGATTGTTCAAGCAAACTGTTCTTGTTTGGTTATAATGTTTTGATTTTGTCTTCCTCGCTTGTTTGTAGTCTGCCAATTGGATCGTTGTGCACAGAGCTTTAATGGCGATCAAAGATGTGGATCTGATGTTCTCCTCTTTGGACCCGGAGTACTATGATATCCTCATGAAGTTAGTCCCCTTTGTTTATATAAAGTTCACCTAAACAAAAACCACAATATTTAAACTGAAATGAACTCGTTTTTTACAACTCGACAGGTATTTGTATAGAGGCTTGTCTACAGGCGATCGCCCAACCTGTGACCAGTGTCTACGGATTCATGAAAAGCTTACACAGAGAGCGGGTCTTGGATGCATTCTTCGAGCACTCAGTGACACTGTAAATACTGTTTAATTTCTGCAGTTCCCATGATTATAAACCAGGTTATCTACAAAGTAAATCATGTTTCGTTCATTTAATGTTTGCCTATTTCTCCTTGAAGTTCAAGTTAGCATATAGCGGTGACATATGTTGGCGGTTCGCAACACGGTTAGTCTTGGAGATATTATATGATATCTTCTGATACGACTGACTGACGACATCGACATGTTTTAACATTGGAACATGATCACATGACATGGATTTAGAGTGGTTTTGACCATATACATTTACCCAATGTTATGCTGTCCGAAAATGTAAGGGTTTTTTTTTTATTAGGGAAATTGGATCTAAATACGCCAAACTATTGCTCGTTAGCCGATATCATTGTTAACTATAACTTTGACTACTAATACTCCAAACACTTTGTTTGTTATGTAACCCCCAAACTAACCAAACATTAACTCCGTTTGTTATGCTGCCACCACCACCTATGATGTTTATTCATCATAATTTTTATGTGGTTTATGACTAGTTTTCGCAATTGAATTTTAATTTTGTTAAGAATAAACCTACAAAATAGATATCAAAGAATGATACGTTCCCCTGTCTAGTTTAAATTTTTGTATGTTTTAGTTCAATGTATTTGACATTATTAGTTAGACCACATATCAATTTAAGAGGTTATGAAAGATTAAAAGAGAAAATCGGCAAATAGTAAGAAAAGTAGAAAATGATATGAAATTTATTCAATGACAAACAGAATGGAACATGTTAAAACCCAAATGTAAAGTATACAAGTGTTGAAGAAAACTAAAGCAGAAAATCAAGAACTGATCAAGAAGAATATGTCCAAAACGATTCAAGACGAAGAGATCAAGGTTAAGAAAGATCGAAGATAAATATCTCTTTGAAGAAAAGGACAACCGAAAGACAAGATAAACTCCAAATTGATGAATCCGGTCTAAAGGGGTTTTACCGCAGTGGGCCTTCGGACGGTGAGTTTTCCCCGAATTGGTGGCTTGGTGGACTTGGGTTGCCCAGTGGGCAACCATTTGTCCAGTGCTAATCCACTAGCAGTTCGGGTAATATTTAGTTGACCGTTAAAAAAAACGTTGCAACTAATTGTGTTAAGTGATTTTGGTTTTTTATTACTGCATAGTTGGTGGTCGTCTCCTTCGTTTTCTTATTTCAGATAAAGACATAATTTTTATGCAATTCAACGGTCATTACGTAAATATTTTATAAAAAATACAAATTATTTTTATCAAAGATATGAAAAAGCACGTTTTAGGAGCATGGTCGGTAGACAATAAGTCCATAACAAGTTGTCTTCATCCTAAAATACAATAAACGACATGCCCTATTGTGTTACATCTAACATGTTTTTGACCATTTTGTATATCTAACAGTGTTGCAAAAGAAAGAAGGGCGAGTTGAGCGATTACTTCCCGAGTACTCGCTCCAGGGTAGATCACCGAGTATAGCCGAGTTGGCCGAGTACTCTCCGCATAGGCCGATTTGACCCTCCGAGTATTCCCCGACTATTCTCTCCAGGGAAGGTCGCCAAGTACAAGCCCAAACCGAGTTTTGCAACACTGATATCTAATATTCGAACCTTTGTTAAAATTCAATTTGGTGTTAAAAATTTTTCTCCATTCGCTTTGGTTTTGCTTATATTTTAACCAGAGAATTGCAATAAATCGTACAGAAAGAGAAAGAGAAAGAGATGCGGTTACATATATAACAGTCTTGAACATGTTCTTAAAAAAAGGATTTATGTTCTTTTTAATGATACAAGAATGGGGAATTCAAGGATCCACCTTAAACATGTAACAGATACATGTATATAGCCTAATACATTAACCAAACAAAACTTTGGTTTCGCCTGAACCTGGATTACATGAATTAGGTAAACTGATTATAATTATTAGATGAGTAACTCACATGCTTTTTTGTGTGAATAAAAGCAAATCAGAGGTATCTAGTTCTAACTAAGCCTTTGAAGGACAGTATGGCAATGAAGTTTAGAACTAATTAGCCTTTTCTGAGTTGCCAGGTCGAAACCCAGCCAAACTGGGTTTTACCAAAGTGGGCATTCGGCACTGAAATGGTGGCTTCGTGGCTCGTGTATGCATCCAACTCTGACCATTATGGAGGAGGGGATGCATTTGCTCGATTGAGGGCATCCTAGGCTAGGATGCTTATCCGGTATTTTAGTTGGCCTTTTAAAAAAAAACAAATCAAAGAACTCAAAGCCGACCTAGTTGGAATTATGTTCTGGCGTAAAGCTCGGGCAATCCTTGTTATAGACTTAAAGTCATTTCAACTTCGTTTATCTATACCTCAACCAGAAACATATATCATTTGTATGTTTGTAAAAGCCCTCTCCCTTTATTCACATGGTGTTGCCACTCACTCTTCACCAATATGCTATTTATAGTATAATCATCATTATAAAAGCCATTTATGAGTTTCAAATTTGTTGTTGAATATATGTTCATCGAGTCTTATTTTGTTAGGGTTGTTCCATGTTATACAATTTTATTAAAAATTTGTGTCTTGATGTTTTAGCCATTAAGTGAAAAGTTCATCTTAACAAAAGACCTCTATTCTGAATGTGTTTCTTTTTGTGTGAGATTGATTAATTTTTGTTTGTACACTGCCCATGTGAAATTTGAAAGTTGTTTTTTTAAACGTGTGAAAATGTATGAGGAGACCACCAAACTATTCAATTTTTTAAACTTAAGAGTAACCACCAACGATTGAAAACTATTTTATAGATGAGCCAAATATGTACCTGGGTCATTCATAATTGATTAAGGGTTGCTTGTTAAGCATCTTAATGAGGCTCTGAACCATTCAATACTGAATGATTCAACATTCAGCGCGTTTGTTTCAGCTTCTGAATGGAATTGTTAAGGCTGAACCTTTAAGATTTAGGATGTTGCTGAATCATTAAACATTGAACAAGGCTGAACCTTAATGAGGCTCTCCTACCAATGTGGGACAAGAAAACTAACCATCAGAAAGTCCAACTTAATGATTCAGCACTTAACCATTTAGACCTCTTAACCATTCAGACCTCTTGATGATTCAACGCTTAATCAACCAAACAACCCCTAAATGTTGTATACAAAAAGAAAATATTTAAAGATTTTTAATTTATAACTGTAATTTAATTTTTCCTTATTATATGTAATAAGTAACGTAATGAAGAATTATAAAGTTTGCATTATTCAACCTATGTATTACACGGGTCTATAACCTTTTATATATATGGGTTGGTTACGGTATAAGGTGTTCTTACCTAAGAAACGTAGGAAACCGGGTCTCAAACAACATCCGGTTGAACTCATTCCAACGGCGTTGAAACCGACTTATTGAATCCTAACCCTTTAACCCAAAAGCTAAAGCCTAAGCTAAACACTAAAATTAAAACTATAAACCCTGAAAGATAAACTCTTAAGGCTCGGATAGTAACTCTTCAACCCTAAACCTTAAAGCTAAACCCTAAGGCAACGCACTAAAGGTGGCCCAAGTTAAGACAAAGCCCACAATAGTACAAGATGATGAATCAGACGATGTTGAATCAAAGACGGATGACATAACTCGATTTATGACTCAGAGGATGTTTCTTCCTTTAATTTTTAGTATGTATGTTTTTACTTTGGTCTTTTCTTAGTGATCCCCCCCCCCCCCCCCCCCCCCCTCTTAGGTAAAACGCCTTGGAAAAGGATGCACTTGTATGTACTCTTTTTCCAATTATCAATAAAATTTTGCGTGTGGTACCATTCCCTTCTCTAAAAACAGGGAGGGTGGGGGGGCTAAAACCTAAGTTAAATTACCCAAATGCTAAATCCTAAATCCTTATGCTAAACACTGAAAGTAAACTCTAAAGGTAAACCCCAAAGGCTAAACCATATATATATATATTTGAACAGGGTTTGATGAGCCGACTCTAACGCCGCTTAAACGAGGTCAATCGAAGTTCGTTTGATCCAGTTTCCTACGTTTCCTAGGATAAGATCGTTTTGTATTTTATCTGGTCTGAATAAAATATTGTGGTGTTTATGTATTTTTTTAGTTTAAAAGTAAAATATATGAATAAAAAGAAATAGATGCAAACTAACTTTACATTAAAAAAGGAAAATGAAATTTAATAGAAGGAACATGAAGGACACATGAGCCTTGCCTTGACTTCTATATTGGCTTTGATCGATAACTAAATCGTGTTCTTCATTTATAACACCGTTAGTCAGTTGACTATAAAGTTTTCCTACACTTTTTACCAAACCCTACTTTTATTATATATATAATAAAGTTTAAATAGAAAATTGCAATAATAACCATGATGTTTTAACAAGGATATTGTAGATTTCAGTTCAGTATTGTTACAGAAATGTATAATTTAGTTATGTAACTGTTTGTGCAACATTTTTGTGAACTTCCATTGTAAAGAAAAAAAATGTACGTTTTATAAATTTAGTAAATATCGTCATCAATAAAAATATACAAATAAGACGTCTATTATAATTTTGTAGGGAAAAAGAAAAATAAGGAAATGCAACTGAAACCAATAGATCGATAACATAAGCTTATTATGCTCAAGTATTTATTTGAGTAGAGATTATCAACTATGTATCATCTGAATATGTATAACAAATTTTTAATCTTATACAATAGCAGTGATTGCAAAATACTGAAATACATCAATTTTCGTCATAAAACCAATCATGACTTCAAATAATTTACATCAAGCTTTTTTTATAAACAGGCCACTTAAAGAACTGAATGTTCACCGCCTTACCGGTCTACTAGTTGCAGCAATGTCAAAAATCAGATGATGTCATAAACAATTTATATATGTGTTAGTAGCTAATTCAAAACAAAATGTGAAACTACTTTTATCTTTTGATGTGGAATTACGTTATTAACAAAATATGAAGTCTAGAATACTATGAGTTTTTGGGGAAAAAAATAATAGTAATAAACTTCGAAAATTCGATTCAACCACCAATATTGTTAATTAGAGGCCCCGATGAAGACCAAGTACCTAGATCTGTTCAAACATACAAGATGTGTACAACATAAGTTGAAGATCATATGTACATTTTCTTTATAAAATAACCATCACAATTTATGAATATATATATAAAAAAATAGAGATAAAATATGTTGGACCTACCACTAGTAACTAATAATAATGTCAAAGATAAAAAGATGCAGAAAACCACATGAAAAGTGTATGGTGGATTGCCATCTGTGTAGGTGGTGGTGGTGGGCATGATATTTATTGACATATAAATATATAAGACAAAATGTTAATATATATAAAACCATTCCATACCATAATACCCCCACCCACCCACCACCACCATTCACCACCTTCTATTTTTATACATCATTTGTATGCTCATTCTTTCTTATAAAACAAACCAATATGGAGATGCATTCAACTCAAACCAACCAAATTTCATATAACAACTCTACTACTACCACTACCACTACCACTACCATTACCACTGCGATAAGACCTCGAAAGCAAATCAACAATGACAATGAGAAAAAGAAACTATGTCGAAATGGTGGTGGTAGTGGTGGTGAGGATGATGAACACCACCCAACATATCATGGTATAAGAAAAAGAAGTTGGGGCAAATGGGTGTCAGAAATACGTGAGCCACGTAAAAAATCAAGAATATGGCTTGGAACATATCCAACAGCCGAAATGGCGGCTCGAGCCCATGATGTAGCGGCTCTAGCCATAAAAGCCGGCTCGGCTAGGCTTAACTTTCCTAAACTAGCACACCTACTTCCTCAGCCAGCCACAAGGTTAGCCAAGGACATCCAAGCCGCAGCCGCAAAGGCAGCCGCCATGACATTTGACAATGGAGCCGAGCCGGATAGCCACAACTTTGGAGCCGAGCCGGATAGCCAAGATACAATGGGTTCCGATGACGATGATACGTTTTTCGACTTGCCGGATATTTCCCACCGCCACGGTGAACCGTGCGACGGGTTCTTTACGGCTTCGTCTTGGCAGCTTATAGCCGGTGTCGATAACGGCTTTAGCCTTGGAGCCGAGGAGCCGTTTGTTTGGGAGATATACTAGCTAGCTTATAGTAAAAAGATAAATAAATAGTTTGTGTAAGTTGCTAAAATATACACATACCTTTTGGATTTATCACATATATCATAAATTGTTATTGTATGTTTGAGAATTATCATATATTTATTTATTTATTTTGTGTTTATATTTTCTCCTATACGAAATTGATTTCCCGTGCGTAGCGTACAAAATGAGGGAATAATTATGTAACTTTTGTGCATAACCGTTCGTAGTTTGTACGTAAGAAAAATAACATATATGCATGATTCATGAATTACGTAACCTTATTTACATAATCATGTAACCTTTACGTACAACATAACAAACAACACAAAAAAAATTCTTCTAAAGAAACTGAATATATAACAATTTTGTACTCAAAATAAGATGATAAAATTGTTGATTGATATACTTTTTTCTAAAAAAGAATGCATGTATAAAAATTATGTTGAATTTTAGAAAAATGGACATAGATAGAAAATAATCAAAAATCATTGATTTTTTTTCCTTGTTTTCCTCGTCTTTCAGACTTCTTCGATTTTATTATTGCCTCCATCGTAGTCATTCATTTGTTTTGATCAATAGTTAGAGTTACTATATAAGGTTCACACTAAAATATTACTTCGTATTTTCTCTCACTCATGTGCATACCTAATCGAGAATTTAATTATCTTCAAGTTATACACATGAATCCAAATGGTTTTTATAATTTGTGTATGATTACAACTTTATTCATATATAGTTTAATATGTATTTACGTATAACTTAAACAAAGTTTTTTTACATTGATTTAGTTAAACTATTTATTCATATGTTAATTGAAAATGTATATGAACAAGGCAAGATATTTTATGAGTTTTAGTATCTTTAATTCTTTATTGATTTGTAAATTATTTATATGTGAAATATCTTAGTTTATTTATACTATTCACATGTAAAGTATCAATTGTCCACATATAACATATCTGGTTTGATCACATGTCAATCCACTAATTTGAAGACTTTTAAATAACATGCAATGTTTGTTCTCGTTGTTCATGAGGTGCACGACATTTACCTACCTTTTAGATACTTTACAAACCTAATTACTTGCATCTTTTACTTCAAGTGACATTTTGTTCATTATTAGGATGTAAACGAAACGAATTAACGATCAACCATGAACGGAGCAATATTCGTTCTCGTTTGTTAACTTTAATTTTTTTTCAAGTATTAAATAAAAATTTTCTTTCCACAAACAAAACATATTACATGAGGATGGCAGGTAAAATGGTAACAAACTGCGTCGCTACCCCCCTCCTGAATTACAAACCCTATTCGGCTAAAAATGAACCATTGGTTCTTGGAGCCCTACAAATTACTATGAACTACCTTCTGCACTCGACCTAGGAAACGCACTGCCTTATAGAGGCAAGGGATCCAAACGTGTCGAAAGCAAAAGACAGAAATACGTGTTGATTCTTCAACTAACTTCTACCCTCGATCCAGAAAACGCACCGAAACAAGAGATCCACAAGTAGAGAAACAACTACCAAAATAATAATACTAATAAAATAAAATAAAACTTATAGAATAGTATCATCATTCTTACGTCACATTGATCACCAGCTCTTATATTAGTACTTCATTTATTAACGAGTAACAATGTTTAAAAATTAATATAATATTCATACATATAAACAAATACGGAGTATATATAAAACTTAACGAACGAATGTAAACAAACGATAGAAGTTGTGTCCTTCAGTTATACCAAAAAGAATTTTAAAGTAACTTCTTACCATCCATAAACTAGTCAGAAATGTTCATTTAATCATTTTGTTTACGACAAAAGTTTTTCATAAAATGCTAGAGGTTTTAATATCTTCTCCATCCTAGGAAGATTTCAGTATATATAATAAAATGAAATGGTCGTGTTTGATTAAAGTTTGGAAATTCAAAGTTCGACAACACATATTGCAAGTTGCAACCATTATTTTCTTGAATGTCATAAACAAACGATGTACGTGATATCTTAATACATCACGCTACACTTGTTAACACATCCAAACCATTTAACCATTAATACCATTTTTCCATTTTAGTTGGCATATAGAGGTTTAACTCGTATCCGTTTAACATGTTTAACATTAAGTATTTGTCGCTAACTTACACATAAAGGGGTAAAATGAAACATGATTAAAACGTGTTGCTAAAAATGAAATCAAAAGTTTTTGATTCAAGAAACCGGTAAATGATGATATTATTAGGTACCAAGTTGCTAAAAACATGAATTGGAAATCATACCAAACAACAAACTTTCACTACACTAAAATCTAAAAAACAAACTGCAAAATTAACAAAACCAGAAACACTAAAATCCATATTGGTTTCTTCGGTATTGTTCCCGAGAAACATTTTTTCATATTATACATCTGAAGCTGTGTTCATCTGCTTGTGCCATTCACCTGAAAACTCCAGTCAAATGTAAACAGGTTTCACATCGTTAGCACCAAAACTTGCAGCACAAATAGGGCACTTTCGATGCCGAGTTTCAATGATCTTCTGGACACAAGTGTTGCAAAAAAGATGATAGCATTTTGTGATGACCACCTGACAAAATGAAAAATTAGGATTATTAATGCGACAGATATTCACATAAGTCTACAAATTTTCTTATAAACACGGGTTTAGACTGTAGTTATTCTTGTGTTTAGTTTTGGGTCAAAATGAACTAATGCAAAGCACTCTTTTTTTAAAGGGTTCTTTCTCCAGTTGAAATGGTAAAAGTTTAATTTCTTTTTCAGTTCTTATTTAAGATATATTTATTAGGTGTTTACTCTTAAAACTTGTACTATTATTAATATAAATATGCAGTTTTCTTTGATTTGTTCATCTATATTCAGATATAAATTTTATTGGAAACTGAGTTGTAACTAAGATAAAGTATCTTTGGTCTTGTAATAATTCTAGAACAAAAAAAAACTCATTTTTAATAAAATAAATACCATAATTAGATATATATTAACTATTAAACATTATTAGCAAAAAAAAGTTGCATAGTAAATAAAATGGAAAAAAAATAAAAACATTTTACTGTTTCAAATGTAGAGAGAACTCAAGGTAACCACCGTTAAAAAAAAAAACTGCACTAATTCAAAGAAAAAAAATACTATACTTGTATAATAATTCTTCTGATGGGGATCAATTTTTCACACATGTTTTTCCATCAGTCATCATAAAGCTCGGGTTAACACGTAGATTTATAGTTACAATTTTTATATAAGAAAACTCTGTTTTTACCTATAATATATATAATTATATATACATACACATATAATTACCTCTTTTGGCCTGTCAAGACAAACACTGCATTTGAGTATTTCCTTATATTCTTTGAGCTCCTCTTGAAGCTTTTCAACAACTGATGACCCATCTAAGTCTGACGTCAGACATAAATGCTTTCTCCTGGCAACTTCTAACTCCTCCAAGACTCTCTTTTTTTCAAACCTACGGAACAATAGAACATGTGAAATAACTCGAAAGTTTTCCTCTGCGAAGATGATATGAGGAAATCTTGTGGACTAGCACAAACACTTGACAGTATTTTACCGTAATGATTATTAATGGGCATACAACTAAATTTTAATTTAACATTTGGAATACACAAAAAAGAACCAATAACTATCAATTGAGCAGGCCAAATAGGTTGGATTTGGTTGATCATAAAGAAACAATAACTATCAATTGACAGGTCGACCGAGTTAGGTTAGCCAGAAACCAACTAGGACTATCAACTGGGAAGAGCGAAACAGATCTGGTGCAGGTTATATAAAAGAAACAACTACAGACTAGGCAGGTCAAAACAGGTCAGGTTGGGTTGATCAGAAACACCTTTCTCCACAAATCTTCTATAAATAATTAGTACGCTGAAGCAAATATATATTTCTTAAATACCTCTCTTTATCTAATTCGATCTGCAAATCCATGAGACTAGCTCGACTTTTGTCGACCTTAATCTGCGATTCCTCCAAAGAATCCATTACCTGCTGGGATGTTCTTCTAATATCATGCAGTCTCCTTTGAGTATTTTCTAAGGCAGCCGTCTTTTGAACCCTAGTTTCAGACAACCTCTGAATTTGATCTGAACATAATCTCATCTACAAAGCACAATTCATGATTCAGTATCTTGACAAAAATTATAAACACTTTATAATGAACAGTTCAAGTATCATGGTTCAAAAGGGGAAGATCAGTTGTTTGAAAAGACCTGATCTCCAATTCTCTCGGCTTTTGTTTCACAGAAATTGATTAATTCATTTCCCTGTTGAATCTTCCTTTCTACAGTTTGTTTATCCAGGAGAAGAGAATCATGCAGCTGTCTTGCACGCACTCCCTCCAAAACAAGCTGAAACAAGATGGTAGTGTCTCGTGGTGGTTACTTTTTAATTAATAATACTTCAATAACTTAATGTATTATTAGTAAAGTGGAAACGTAATTACCTTAATGTTATAGTCATCTCTCTCAGTTATTTGCTGCAAAAGCTGTTGATTGTGAGTTTGGACATCATCATATGCCTGGCCAATTGTCTGCACAAACAGAAACCAACAATATTACCATCTATTTTTGCAAACATACATAAAAAAGATCCATCAACTAACCTCAATCTCAGAAAGGTAGGCCTCATTCTCCTGATGCTTGGACTCGAGGACATCTGTGAGTCTACATTTTTCCCTGAAAACAGAGAATAAGAATGTAAAACGTCAGCAAATACAGGAAGCATATTACTAGAATGTAAAACATGTAAATCATGAAGCTAAGGAAACTACTTTTTGGATATTTCCAATTTCTGCCTGAGATCAGCAATCTTAGCTTCTGCAGCAGCTAACATTTGCTGAGATGCTGCCTCTGCTTCAATCGCTGTCTTGACTCGTGTTTCTAAGTTATGCTCATCAAGTGAATATTGTAGGTTCTGAACATGAGCCCAAGCCTTGTACTCCGAGTTCCTAGCCTCATGTAAGTCCCTATTATCACCAAAAGTCTTCTTCAAATTATTTTAATATTTTATATATTTCATAATTCATATTAAAAATATTGACAAAAATATAGCAATAAAAGTTAATACGAACAGACAACACCAACATTTTAAAAATTATTACAAAGGTTAAGACTCGTATATCAAAAAATGATCTGAGCTCAACCTAGAATATATTGTCTCCCGCTTGTACACGTCCAAAACAACCTTCAACTCCAAGTCACTCTCCTCCAAGTCATCTATCTATAACAAAGTTAACAGAAGCAGACAAAAAATCAGAGGCATTACAGTATTTTTCAAGAACAAAGATGGCAAATTTTAAGTTTTAATTCCTCGATAATAATTCACAATTATAGTAATTAAATAAAGTTGTAAGAATATAGAACTGCAAACTATGTTGGTAATAGCAGGCTTAAACCGACGCAGCATAGCAACTCCCAAAAATAAAAATTAAAAAACACAAAAACATCAAAAAACAAGAACATACAGTTGCATGCAGTTTCTGTATTTCAGCAGATTGTGCAACTGATCTGCCAGACAACGCTTCCAGCTCTTTCGTCTGTGTGATGCAACCAAAACAGAAGTTAAAAAAGCTGCTACTTCATCTATGTAAAAACAAAAGAATCCACGTCATCAGGCACACCCACCTTCCTATCCAGGATGGCGGTAAGAGATTGAACATCAGCACGCAACGATTGAACATCTGAAGAATCCTCTTTGTGTTTTCTTAGTTGAGTTTGCATACTTCCCATATCTTGGGGGAAAGAAGATACAAAAGTTCTAAACTTTGCAATGATCTCTTTCCTACCTGAAACAAACATGCAAGAAATTTTACTTGTAGCATGCTATGTGACAGTTAAACAAAACTAAAATGATATACACACACACACATATATATACATATATCGCTTAACTCTATATACCAGGTTCTCGTGATGCTTCTTCCAACTTAGATTCAATTAACTTTTTTCTATCAACTTGTTTCTGTATCTCCATTTGCAGATCCCTAGTTCTAGAATCAGAAACAGCAGAAGATTGACGTAAAACATCCCCAATATCATTCTTCATGTTGAATTCTTTCTCCCGCCACCCAAGGTTATCTTTCTCAACCTAAATACATTGTAAATCGTATTTAGTATGGTCCATAGATAATGAAACAAAATATTAGTGGAACTACCGATAATATACAACCTGCAATGTTTCGTATTGAGATTGATACTGGGTTATGTCTGCTCTTGCCTTAGCAATTTGATCCTTCACCAAGACAACAGCTTCAGAGGAGAAAATGCCTTTCACATTCTTTATGGTACTCTGCCATATAGGTATAAAGAATCAAGAACCCAAGTGCCATAAACTCTTAAAATTGCATATGATCAAAACCCATAAACCAACCTGCAAGCTGGATAATGTTTTCAAAATTTCCTTTCTTTCTTCATGTAAGCGTTTAAGTTCTACTTGTCGGGAAGAAGCTTGATCCTGCTCAAATAGTTAAACCACTTTATCTTAGTATTACTTTACAGCGCAACTAAGATAACAAATAAATGAAAAAAGAACATATAATCCACCTGTAATTCCTTCAATAAGGACTCCATATCATGTATATCCTTTTCTTTTTCTCTTGCCCTATCATTAGCAACACGTTTATTTCCAAGAAGTACAGGAAAAATGCCTCCTTTTGCTGCATCCGTCTCTGCTTTAAGGGCAGCCAGGTTCTTATTGCTTTCTTCCAGTTCCGCCATGGAACACTCCAGCTCACCTTCAAAAATAACAAAATATCATCTTCAACCACTGATCTCAAAGCCAATCTAGACAAATACATGTTAATAAACAAGAATCACAAATGATTGCGCACAATAGTATCTTAGACGATATGGATGGATCTGGTGGGTTGTGTAGCAGGTGGAGAGGGTTCTGGTTAAAAGGGGTTATTTCTTAGTACAGATCTATTTTGTCCATTTCTTTTATTTTCCACTTTTGTGATTATGAGTTCAATAAAAAAAATTACAAAAATAATCTAAATATTTCAATAATCAATTATAAACAAATTTAGGATTAAAAGGTCGTATGAAACTAGATTTTGACCCATTCCGGTTTTAAGTAAGAAAAACTTACAGGACCTGTTTGAGATAAACCACAACCAAACAGGTCAAAATTGCCACCTCTGCCTAGATGCCAAAGAATTCCATAACAAGTTCCAAATAGACCGCAAATTTAGCATATAAATTGACACCCAGCTAACTAATACACTAGAACATGCTTTAAAGGGTGGAACTTTATAATACTAGTGTCCATCATAAGAAAAAATGTGACCAAAAAACTATTAAGAAAACGAAAACATACCCCTCAGTTGTCTAAGCTCAGACTTATTCTTAGCATCAGTATCACGGTGGAACTGCAGCTGCTTTGCCATAGATCTATGCTTCAAATGCATATCACCTATTGCTGATCGCATATTCTTCACTTCCTTATGTAACTCAATAGATGAATTTGGCCAGCATGACCCTACACAAACAGCAATATTTGTAAATAATAACTTAGCAGACAACACACGACTCACACATCAATGCAATTAGTCTTAGAACCTTGTGGAATTTTTTCTATAGCTTCAGCATATAGTCCATCCTTCGAATTCCATAGACTGTCAATGGCATGAACAATATTGCTTAAAGTATTCTGAACTTTGTTGCCAGCAGACTTCCGACACTCTTGTAGCTGACTTGGAATATCATTATTCGTAGAGCTACTCTCGGTTGCACCTTTTTCAAGAAGTCGGTGCAGAAAGACATCCTCTGGAGGTAATGACGCTTCTTCTGGCAATAAATTATACATTTAACCCATTAACACATTCCACTTAAAGCCAACGCATTTAAGGAGTGAAAATAAATATCTAGCAAAATTTAAAATATACAAAGTATACAGCAAAAATTCAGGATTGCAGCCATTTGTAAACGAAATTTCCGAAAAAGATGAATTAAAAAAATTATAAAGGTCCTAACATGTTCTTGATAGACTTTAACCAAAAATGGGTGTTTTTTCAGCACATAAGGGAGACCGTATTCTTAAAAGCCATCTACTCTTGCATTGAGTATGTCTAAACAGTCTTTGTTGTTACCAGTATGCATCAAAAACTGTTCTGGTAACACAGGAAACAGCAAAAATAATCCAAAAATATAAAAGTCAGATATGATTTCTAACATGTCTAAGTAAACAGCAATATATTACATTAAGAAAATTTTCAAAAGTAACTGAATATCATTTAGACACATATATATATAACCTACAGAGATTCATTGGCTTGCATAGTAAATGAAATATTAAATATGGTAACAGCATGGTATATAGTTACCATATCAGATATTACATGAAAAGCATAGGACCAATTTTGCATGCCTATCTACAACAAAGTTATTATTGGGTTCTCATAGTTTTCCAGAGTGGTGCGTCTGTATGAGGGACTAAATGAATGATCCGCAAACTCCTAATCGGACAATCCACTTCTAACGATAGATTAACATTTCAGGCAAAGCACAATGCACATGCTAAATTCCATGTGCAATTTATTGGTCTAAAAAAAGCCTTATAATTTATCCATTCATCATATATTGCTACAGCCTACAAGTACTTGGATAATATATAAAATGCCTCTAGTACCATGTAATGAAAATGTCAACCGTTTTTACTAGCTGAGAAGCAAATGTTTCAACCATCTAAAATGAAATGATTTGACTTTCCCAAGCCTCCTTTCTCATCAATGGTTGCAAAAATAACTAGCTTTTAACTAAAAAATCTTAATGCACACAGCAACAAACTCTGCCTATTAAATGAATGCCCTGACGTCTTGTAAAGGGGAAGGCCAAAAAGTAAAAGAAGAGAGTAGCCACTTCTATATTCCAAAATGGTAATATGCCCATAAACAAATAACAAACTCAACTGTTTATAAATTTATCAATATCAAATTTGTCACAAGTTCCTATGATAGAAACTTGTTAATACAATGATAAAATCACTTGAAAATCCCTTCAGCTTTTAGCTTGAGTTACAGATTCATTCTGTAACTCAAAAATAATGTCAAAATTTTCAGAGTTTTATATGAACTACAAATAAAACAGTCTTGTATTCATTACACCATACAAAACAAACTGGATAAACTGAAACTGAAAGGGAAGGGCTCATCAGTTCTTACCTCCTGCAGCCGGATGGCGTTTATTGTCACGATCACTACTTAACAAATCCTTTGTGCGGATGGAGCATGACTCTACTTTATCAACGAGCTATAAAAATATATAGTCAATTAAGTCTACATCAGCCAATGGATGTATATGTATACATGGTTTAAGAAAACGGGTGAGGCGTGCGCCTCGAGGCACGCCTCAAGACGATTCTGTAAGAAAGCGAATCTGAGGCAGTGCCTCAGGGTTTTATTTTGTATGTGCACCTCATGGAGCTTAGGCGGCAACAAAAAATACACCTCAGGTGCGCTCATGGGTTTTTGATGTTTTGAACTTTTTGTGTCAATTTCAAGCATTCCATGTCTTTTTAATGTGTGTTTTTGATGTTTAGATGTTTTGATGAATCTGATGATGAAATTAGTTAGTATTATAAGATATATTATATATAACATTTATATTTATTTTTGAATTCCACCTCGGGCTTACGCCTCGGTTCGTCTCAAGGCGTACGTCTAATGAGGCAAAGGGAAAACCCCTTGAGGCACGATTCCGTACTTTTAAACCTTGTATGTATACGTGTGAGATATAACAAGAATGGGATTTGAGTAAGTACCTCGTCCCAAGACTTATCTACTACTGCTAAAGTTTTGGCATATGGCAATTGTTTCTCCCTTAGTTGACGGAACTTGTTCTCTAGAGCAACACATTCGACCTTTTGTGATTCTAACTTCTGAACAAGCTTTTGGTTTTGGAATTTGAGTACCACAGTGTCAAGCTGTGTGCCAAAGATGAAACGTTACTCCAAAGTGAAGTAGAACAAACAAATGTAAACATAACTAACGTACAAGAAAGCAATGGAGCCGTATCAAGTTCAAGAAGGCTACACAATCAATGCCAGCTACATATAATTTACATATTGAAAGACCAAGCAAGATAAGTTTGTAAAATGCGTGCCTGGAATCAGAGATAGATTTCATTAATGATATATAACACCCAAAGTTCCCAGTATTCAAGAAAGTCTGATTCGGCCATGCTACATCAACTAGACTTTAAATAGTTGTCCGAAGAAGTAACATTAGCTTACAGTGGAATAAATGTATCTACAGGTCATGCCCTAAATAGAGCACAAAGTACGTCTAGTAGTATCTGCTCTTGTCAATTTAATACCTATACATAAGGTGACCTACAATGTTTTTTTTATTAGAAACAGTTGTACTGTGCACTCCTGCTTAGCTGGTGCATTAAAAAATAATATAACGCATAATAGTGTGACCTCATAACCGCTATGTAAACCGTACTAGCTTAGCTTTGGTGCTTTGCTTTTTGTGTGACCTCATAGGAACAGCCTTCCATGACCATTGGAGGCATGTCGTCTACTCGTCCGCCCTCTTGGTCCTTGGCCAAGGAGGCAAGGACTGCGTGCAGACCAAGTGTGTGGAGACCACCCACACACAAACATTCTTTTTTAATATATTTGTTATATAAAAGTGGAGTGTGAGTTGAAGGTTTTTAGTGGTTTATTGTTGGAGTAGAAATGAAGGTTCTTGAGGTTCGTTTGAAATCTGATGTGACGGTTTGTAAACAAGGACGGGTTAAACCATTGTGGATGCTCTTCGGGTTTGATGAGGTGCTTAGTAATGACCCATTTCAACCACATTCTTGTCGCTAATGCTGAAAAGGGTGCATAAATGCTACACAACGTCAAACATGTGATTGCTTATAGTATGGAGGGATTAAAATGAATTACATAAAAAAAATACCGAAAATACGCGTTATACTCAAACATCAAATCCTAAGCGTGGAATGAAACATAATCACTTTGATCCACAAGCTAAAAACAAAACATAAACCAGACAGACATACATCAATCTCTACATAACTATGATAATCACACCATATCTATATAGGTATATAACAACAGATAAGTCATAAGACAACTGACAAGATTATAAAACTAATCCCACGCATCCATAACCATACATCACCTCTGCCTTCAACACAAGTAACTATTAGCATATTCTGCCTGAAATTTTATTATTTTAATTTCCAAAAGCAAACAGATACGTTGTTTTTTGAACGACCAACGAAAGCCTGATCACCCAGGTAAACCCAATGGCAAAAGGCCACTCGCACCCATGAACTCAGACAGCGCTTGTGACCCAACCCGAGCCTCCACAGAGCAATTTTTGTTCTGTGTGAGACTCAAACCCATAACCTCCACACTGGAAGGCCATCGGGCTGCCAACGCACCAGAAGGTCATCGGCAACAAACAAATATTATACATAAAAAACCATTTCAAATATGCAATTGTACTGACTACTCAACTTTATTAGCTGAATCAACATTTTTTTAGCCAGATAATATTATCATATAATTAACAATCAGATCTACCAGTAACGTAAAAACAATCCAATCAAATCCAATCAATTCAACATAAACAACATAAACCCTAGGAGACACAAAGCATAATAATAATAATAATAATAATAAGGATAAATTACCTTTTTATCCTCAGAGGAAGGAAGAAAGGGATGCTTCTTAGGAGGAGTAGGAGTAGGAGAAGATATAGAAGTAAATTGACGTTTGCGGTCAGCTTCACCAGTGCCCCCCATCACAACAATAACCTAAACCTATATGACATCATAACCTAACCTAATTTGTTCTTAATTCATTTAACACAACCAATTTGTTGATTCAATTAGATACAGATTACACAAGCAAGCCCTAAAAAAACTTTGGAAAATCGATGTATATTCCTTCTTTTTATTTTGTACTGGATATAAGAACCCTAAGAAAGAAAGAAGGTTATTGATGATGTATCAGTGACGGGTTATAGGGATTATTATACGTCTCTCTCTCTCTCTCTAGAATTGAATAGATAGATACAGAGTTGTATGTATGTATGTGTCTCCAGGAAGGTTGTGCTCTCGTTTCGATTGATTGTATGAATGGATGATAAAAGAGGCCAAAATGAATTAGGGCTTTCGCACGTGCCAACGCCCCTCGTAATTCACCTTAGTTAAGTTAAATGACGGACAATAAATGAGCTATTTGAGATTGGCTTTTTAAAAATTCAAACCGAGCTAAGCATAAACAAATTTAAGCTTGAGCTCATGCTTTTATTGAGACACGTTTACATTTTACATAAGCGAGCTTGAGCCGGCTTGTAAGCTTAAACAGCTTTTATTGGTATAAAGTTTATTTAATGTGTTTATATATTTATATAACCTTTAAACACAAAGGTCCGTTACCTTTGTTTGTGCATTAATTGGTGTACCATGTTAATGTACCATGTGTTTTGTTATCCTTCTATGTATACATGTGTGTGGTTTTCGGTGGGGATTTTCTTAGTGATATAAAATTGTTTATTTTCTCTCTCCTTATTTTTAATTGACCTTTCTCATGCTCTCCGTCTCTCTCTTAGTGGCCTGCTTATGCATCTGCTTTTACAGGTGTTTTGTGTGGCTAGGGTTTCGGATTGGAGCGATGCTGTGAGGGAAACCGAGGGATGAAGGTCGGTTCCACTGCTGGCGGCCTAACAATTGTCTAATGGTGGTGTTGTGGCGATTGCT
Source organism: Ambrosia artemisiifolia (assembly GCA_032199755.1). Classification (NCBI taxonomy): domain Eukaryota; kingdom Viridiplantae; phylum Streptophyta; class Magnoliopsida; order Asterales; family Asteraceae; genus Ambrosia; species Ambrosia artemisiifolia. The sequence continues at coordinate 63,887,857 of CM063519.1, forward strand.
TCCACTAATCGGTTTTTTGTCGGTGACTTTCTTGGTGGTAAAAAATCGTTTGTTTTCTCTCTTCCTCTCACTTTTGACTTAGTTCTCTCTCTTCCCATCCCCCCTCTCTCTCTATCTCTCTCTCTCTCACGCCAGCCTATATTTCTGCTTTTGCAGGTGTTTGTGTGTGGCTAGGGTTTCGGATTGGAGCAACATGATGAGGGAAACGGAGAGATGAGGTTTAGTTCCTTTCTGCCGGCGGTGGCCTGTCGGTCGTTTGATGGTGATGTGGTGGTGGTTGCTTCACCAATGTGATGATGGTGTGGTGTCGTTTTTTTTTTCCTTTTGCCTTTGTTTACTTTTTTTTCTTGGGTTGATTTTGATGGTGGTATTGGTGATCTTAGCTTGTGGTGATGTACTTTTAATTGTGAAGGTATGCGGCCTTTAGTTGTGCATTAGCTGTTGTACCATGGGTTGGTGGTTTTGAAAATATGTGAATTATATTTTTCTTTGGGTTTAAGAACCCTTTATTCTCTCCCCGCCTCCCTTCTCACATGGTTGTTAAAATGGAAACAAAGAGACGAGATGGGTTGCTTTTGTTGCTACTGCTGGCGGTTGTCACCCGTCTGTGGCGGTGTCTGTACGTGTGCAAACATTTAAATTTATGGGTTATGAAAGGATTAATCCAGCTATGATGGGTCGGAAATTTTAACTGAAAATTTATGAAAGTGGCATGACATGGATGTTGGATGGTAGGTTTAAACATGCAACTACATCCTTAGACATCTTTTAGCCTACTTTTCCATGTACTAAGTTTTGATTTTGCTTGGTGTTAGTTTTCATTGTAATGATGTTGGTTGTAGAAGTTGAGGAATTTGTGAGGTTAGGAGGGTGTCGTGGCATACGATGTGGTTGTATCTCCCTGTAAAGTATGTGAAGATGTAAAGGTAGCAAAAGTAGATTGGCTGGGCTTGGTGGTTTTAAACTTCGATCATAAAACACTACAGATATTGTTCTACAATAAAAATAGAAACCATGTTAAATATGTGAATCGGTGAATGGGACGTAAATGCATATAAAATAATTAGGTATACCCACAAGCCCATCAATCGACTCAATATGACAAACTTAGCTAAATATGTTTAATTGGGGAAAGTGTGACAATGACGGTTAATTGTACCATGCATTTTATGACGTCGAGCGGCTGCAATGCGCGACAGGTAAAAAAACTAGTTAACTATTATTATACGTACATACAATTATACTAATATGGGATGGGTTATTTTGAGAACCTTAGTGAGTTGTGAGAACCATAGGAACCATTGTAAGCCATTGATCTTGACCAATCAAGGGTTGAGATTACATCTAATCCTTTTTGTCTTCACATGCTAATCCTTTTGTCCTCACATGATAATATAATATAATTAAGTACAAATTAGGGGTGTTTTAGTAAAAACACCATGGAGAGAGAAAGTAATATTATAATTAATTTCTTGTTAATTATTTAAATATAATATTTTTTAAACTATATTTATTTTTTAATTTCTTTGCTTTTTTTAACAAAAACTCAGATGAATCTAGATGAGACGATTTTACACTGGTGTAATTTTTTACACCAGCGTAATTCTACCATGATTTACACCGGGGTAATCTGCCATACACAAACTACTACACACAAACACTAGTGTAAAAAAACAAAAAAATAACATCTATACATTCATAATCCTTACACCAGTGTAAATATACACTACACACTACAAAACATTTATATTACACCAGTGTAGATTATTTACACCAGTGTAAAATCTACCAAAACACAACCTACAATTGCAAAAACATTTCGTATTACGCCAGTGTAAAAAACCCCAAAAAACAACATATATACCACAAGTTATACAGAAATTACACTAGTGTAAAACCCCAAAAACCTACAAAACATCATCTTCACAGTCATCTCCTGCAAAAAAAACCCCAAAAAAACATTTCAACATAAAAAACCCTATCTTTTACAATCATAATAATAATAATAATAAATAATAATAATAATAACAATAAAACCTGATAATAATAATAATAATAACAGAAAATAAATAAATAATATTAATAAAATAATAACAGAAATAATAATAAATAATAATAACAGAAATAATAATAATAATAATAATAATAATAACAGAAATAATAATAATAATAATAATAAAAAGAGTTAATAATAATAATAATAATAATAATAATAATAAAAACATTACATACCTGTTCTCCCGCCGTCCTCCGCCGTCTCCCGCCGTCCTCCGCCACCCTTAACCATCTCCTCCACCCCCTCTGCCTCCTACCTCACCAAAAACCACCCCCTCTGCTCCAGATCTGTTCAGATCCAAACCCCACCACCAAAAAAACCATCGCCGTGACCTCCAAAAAATGGCCATCGTCGACCACCAAACGCCTCCCTCAAATCCCCACTGTTCAGATCTATTTTTCAGAGGGAAACCGCCACCGGAAAACCCATCATCGACCCCACCGCCGTCTTCTGTTCGAAACCCCCACCACGAACCACCACCCGAAAAACCATCATCAGATCCCACCACGAACCCCTACCACGAACCACCACCGTGTGTTTGGGAGAGAGAGAGAAGAGACGGTTGTGAGAAGAAGAGAGAGAGAGGGAGAAAACGTTGAGAGGAAGAAAGAGAGAGTAGAGAGAGAATGTAGAGAGAGAGAGAGAAAGTGTTCTGTGTGTGTGTGTGTGTTTTAATTTAAAAAAAATCAGAATTTTCAATTATAATAAGGTGTGGAGTAGGTGTGGGTGGGGTAGGGGTGGGGATAAATTACTCTTGTACCCTTTAATAATATAATGATATAGGGTATATGTGTCACCTTATCATTAGTCTAGAGGAGTTCTTAAGTTCTTGCAATTCAAGGGGGTTCTCATATGAACCCAATCCATACTAATATATATATATATATATATATAGGTAGAGGATCTTGTAGGAATATTGGTTTGTGTGAGAAGCGTAGGAAGGATTAAAAATTGATATGTATGCATATTTTTTTGACGTATTCATGATATTTTGGATTATTTTGCTTAGAAAAACACCAAACATAATAAATTAATAACCGAAAACAATGTGTTTTAAGAAGAGTGTTTTAAGCAGAGTGTTTTAAGTAACTACTATGGTGTTTTATCTGTAATTTAAATTTAATGACTATAATACATTGGATTGTGTTTTTAATTTTTGTATATTGTTGTGTTAAGTGTTTTTCAAGCCAAAACAACCCAATACATCATTCCAAAATAAAAAACATGTTCCTACATGTCAATTCTTAATCCTTCCTACACTTCTCACACAAAACAATATTATATATTAACTAAAATATTACATTATCCTCGTAAAAAAGACACTTTAATAGTGTGAGGGTGTTAAAATGTGCCCTTGAATCGGGGTCACATGGCATCCACTCACATAACTTTATTTATTTTATTTTTTCTGATGTGTTTTGTGTTTTCATACAATTTTTTTGTGATTTAAAAGCAACTTGAATAGTGGTAAGTTTCCTTTCCTTACAGTCATGTGGCCTAGGTTCAAGTCCATGTTGTGTCTCGTTTGTTTTTTCCTTTACAGCAAGTAGAGAGTAGAATGAAAGGAGGATATGTGTAATTTATTACTTCAAACGTAATTCTAATAATCTATTTCACTTTTATTTAAAACAAGTCTATAATGATAAATAAAATAACAAATGTTTGTATATAACATATACTAAAATTCCTTTAAAAAGAACATATATGATATTTTAAGTTTAAGTATATAAAATTCAGTTTTTTTATTGTATTTGTTTAATACTTTAGGTTTAGGATTTTTTTTTATTGTTCCATATGTGTCTTTGTGTCACACCCTGCTAAGACGGAAACACGGAAATGTGATTCGAAAGGTTTTCAAGCATAAAATTTGATCAACACACAAGATATGTGGTAAATAGATACCATGAAAAGGCATACGTAGTCATAATTTATTAAAGTAACATCACATTGTCTGAAAACTAGAACATTGTCTGAAATCTCATGATTCAATTACCAGGACAAAATACGACTGACATGACCCAACCACTGATGGTACCACTGAGTGTAAGCTTAAACCTAACTCTCAAGTCTCTGCCCTGCATGATTAGTTACCTGAAAAACATGCATAAAAGATTTGTCAACATAATAACGGTGAGTTCACAGGTTTTATTGTACTAAGTAAAGTGCTCGTGAAATTCGTGTATGGCCAATCATAGGCTAGCTAAGCGAATGATTACTGTGCAAACCATGAGTCTCATAACCAAACCTCTTGACTGTTGTGCCTTGTGTATTGTACAATAAAGACAATATATGTATAGTAGAATATTAACACTCTTTTGTATGTAACCGATTATAGCGACTAACCAAGAGTGGGGGTGTCAACCCATTAGATCTATTAAAGTGTCCCATGGGTTTTGATAGCTAATTGTTATAGTATAATTGTAAGTACGAGGACTGATGAACTCATGAACCAACTGTCTCATGTTCCACATGGTAGTCACGATAGAATAACACACAAAATGAAATGTATTAGAAATGTAGCATGTTTATCCCCCAGAAATGGAAAACGGTAAAATGGGGTCGTGAAACTCACCTGGTGACTGAAGAAAGCAGGAAGGTGGAATAGCTAGTGACCCGACAATTAGTACCCTATGATCATTAAGGGCATAGTAAGTTATACGTTCTTGTTGTTTACCATACAAGTTGTTCACCCGACTTATGGATTATTGTGTGGGCCATTGCTTGTGCATGTGACAATTATTACGTGATTCATGTGTACTTTGTAAAAGTGTACGGTTTTGCGAATTCTAAGCGTTTTATTGTAAAAAAAACGTATCTATTGTTAACAAAATGGTCCCCACATATCATCATGGGTGTAGAGTATTTCCAAACTTAGCACGTGTGGTCGTTTCATGGAAAACGACTATTTTAACACATGTTTTCATCTTATAATATTGTTGAAAGATTGCATTAACACATGTTAATGCCATAGTAACATATGTTCTTTAAAATCCGAAATTTTACTATGAGGTTATACACTAAATTCCGCATTTCTAGACAACCAATTCGATTCTCACTTATTCGAACATGGACCCAAAGACGTTCACAAGCAAGTGGGTGTTCGACATTGGTAAAAGCCGAATGCATGTGGATTCCAAGGTAAGTTATGTTAAAGAAGGTACATATCATGTTTAAGTTCTATAAAATCGGTTTCTTGACAAAACACAAGGTCCATATGCATTTATAAAACTTTAGCCATGAGTGTTATCCTTTAGTGTCGATTACTGTCTTACATATGTGTGTGAGATGCACTCGTGCGGTTGTGTATATATATGTATATACGTGTATGTTTGTAGTCGAAAACTAACATATATAAGATCAAACTTCCAAGATCATAATGTTAAGTGGTGATTTCCGATTAACAAGACTAGGGACTAGGGTCGGGTGTACAATGAAAATGGGCCAAGACTAATAAGATTAAATGGAACTTAAGGAGTTTAGACATACCAACTCAAGAGATGATGGATCCGAATGCTTGTGTTCTCCTCGGCTTCCCAATAATGTGGCTCGACTTCTTCCTAAAACCCAGCTCGTGAAGGCTCGTCCGATTGTGTTTTAGAAAATAAATGGTGGGGTTTGATCGAAGGTTTGGGTTTGGTGGTTATGTGCCGAGATATAGAGAGGTAGTGTGTGAGTTTGGTGTGTCCTTTGTGCCCCTTTTTATAGTGGTAGATTGGTGTGAAGACAAGAACATAAAGGGTAGGTCTAATCATCTATGATGGAGTGGTGTTTGATGGTTTTAATCACTAGTTGATATAAGGTGTTGACATAAGAATGCCATGTATCTCTTCTTGTTTCTAGCCGATTAGGGACAAGATATATCAATAAGGAATAGTTAACTTGTATAGGGGGTGGATAATGGGTTGTTTTATTGCCTAGATTAGTGTAAGTTGACAACCAAGCAAGAGATCAGTGCCTTGTATATGTTTCGGCCGAGTATAAGACAAGGAAAAGTGGCAAAATCTTAGTGGTGGTTATAAACTTTGAACGATAATTGTATTGATCAAGATGATAATTACATAAGACATACAACATAATATATAGAGTTACAAAGTAAATGCAAAGATTACAAAACAATTACAAAGGCATGATTGATGGCCAAGATTTATGTTCAATCAATCAATCTTGATTGATTTGTAGTTATCTTGGTAATTAAGTTGATTTGACCACTTTAATGGATAGAATAATAGTCATTTAATATTGACTTAATTTGTGGTGTTGATACGCCCCCGCAAGATGGAGCATCCATTGGAGACTCCAATCTTGGACCGAAAATTCAGGAAAGGTGCTCGGGAAAGCGGCTTGGTAAGAACATCCGCAAGTTGGTCCTTTGAGCTGACATGAAAAACTTTAAGTTGGCCAGAGTTAACTTGTTCCCGTACAAAATGATAGTCGAGGGCGATGTGTTTCATGCGCGAGTGGTAAACAGGATTGGCACATACATAGATAGCCCCGATATTACCACAGTAGAGTGATGGAGTGCTCACAGGTGGTAAACAAGTTCACTTAGTAAGTTTTTGACCCATGAAAGTTCAGCTGCGACATTGGCAAGGGCTTTGTACTTGGCTTCTGTTGATGATCTAGAGACCATTTTTTGTTTCGTAGATTTCCAAGAGATGATGTTGGATCCAAGATATAAGATATATGTTGTAGTGGACCGTCCCCCATCATGAATACCGCCCCAGTCTGAGTCCGAAAAGGCCTGCAAGTTAAGGTTAGTATTGCGTTTCAAGAACAACCCATGATGGACAGTTCCTTTCAAATAGCGGAGTACCCGTTTGAGAGCTTGCCAGTGTGATTGTTTAGGAGAGTGCATGAACTGAGATAATTTATTTACTGCGAAGGAGATGTCGGGACGAGTGAAGGCGAGGTGCTGCAAAGTACCCACCAGCTGGCGGTAGGGAGTAGGATCTACTGGGGGAGTGGAGTCAAAGGAAGAAAGAGGATCAGAGGTACTTAAAGGAGTGAGAACCTCTTTGGCACCATCCATTTTGAAGGTGGTTAGAATATCTTGAATATGGCGATGTTGTGAAAGAAAGAGGCCGTGAGACGTAGGAATAACTTCAATTCCTAGAAAATGGTGTAGGGGACCTAAGTCTTTGATAGAAAATTGTTTACCTAGAGTTTGGACAAAGGAATCCATAAATGGATTGTTATTGCCGGTGAGGACAATGTCATCGACATAGACGAGTACGTAGCATGTGATACCATTGGAGTTATAGACAAAGAGAGAGGTATCGGAGAGGCATTTTTTGAAGCCGAGGCTAAGGAGAAAGGTGGTGAGCTCAATGTACCAAGCATGCGGTGCTTGTTTAAGGCCATAGAGAGATTTTTTGAGTTTGCAAATGTGATTTGGGAACTCAGAATTCGTGAAACCAGGAGGTTGAATCATAAAAACATCCTCGTGAAGAGTCCCATGAAGGAAGGCGTTGTTTACATCAAGTTGACGTAAGGACCATCCTTTTGAAAGAGTAATGGAAAGGACGGTGCGAATTGTGACAGGTTTAGTAACGGGGCTAAAAGTGTCATGGTAGTCTTTCCCATATTGTTGGTGAAAGCCTTTGGCAACGAGACGGGCTTTGTATTTGTCAATAGTGTCGTCCGGTTTGCGTTTAATACGGAACACCCATTTGCAACCAATGGGATGTTGAGTGGTGTGAGGAACAAGTTCCCATGTGTGGTTTTGGATGAGTGCATTGTATTCAAGATCCATAGCATGACGCCACTCCGGATCTTTCATAGCTTGGGTATGGGTTGAGGGTTCAAGAGAAGTTGGTAGAGGATGAAGAGTTGTAGAGTTAATACAGTTCGGGTTGTAGTATTTTGAGTTGGATTTGGGTTGCCGTTTAGAGGGTGGCGAGGGATTGTTGGGATGTGGGTCATTGGATTGGGGAATTGGGATGGTAGATGAGGTTGGAAGGGTAGTGGCAAACGACTGGGTTGGGCCATGGGAAGGGTGTGGGTCAGCGGGTTTAGTGATGTTTGGGCCGAGAGAAGGGGAAGAAGGATTAATGGGTTGTGGTGATTGTGGGCTGGCAGAAATAGGAGAGGTGTCAGAATGGGCCTCGGTTGCTGTTGGGCCGAAGGAGACAGCTGGGCTCGAATAAGGGGTAGGTAAGGGTGTTGGGCTAGGTATGGTATGAGTGGGTGGCGAGGAAGGAGTTGGGATGGGCTGTGGGGATGAGATAGGAGTTTCGGTGAGGGATGGAGTCGATGGTGGAATGGTTAGGAAAGTGTCAAAGGAGATGTTTAGGGGTGTGGGATTAGTGGCATGGGATGGGAAGATATAGGTGATGAATTGAACATGTCGAGAGTGGTAGAGTTTGTTGTTTGATGGGTCATAACATTTAAATGCGGATTTGGAGGATGAGTATCCAAGGAAGATACATGCCATTGATCGTGCGGATAATTTGGAAGTGGCATATGGTCGTAACCAAGGGTAGCAAAGACATCCAAACGGTTTGAGTTTGGAATATTTTGGGGTTGATTTGAACAACATATCATAGGGAGATTTGTTGTTGAGAGTGGGTGTAGGCAACCGGTTGATGAGGTGGGTGGCGGTTTGAAAGGCGTAGGACCAAAAATGTTGAGGTATGTGAGAATGATGGAGTAATGCAAGACCGGTTTCAACGATGTGTCGATGACGTCGTTCGGCAACACCGTTTTGTTCCGGTGTATGCGGTGGTGTTGTGTAATGTGAGATGCCTTGAGAGGCGAGATATGATGAAAGACCGATATATTCACCGCCATTGTCGGTGAATAACGCGACTATGTTGGTTTTAAAAAAATTCAACAAGGGATTTGAATTGTGGAAAAAGGGTTTTGACATCGGATTTTCGTTTAAGTGGGTATAACCAAATATATTTAGAGTAATAGTCAACAAAAATGATGTAGTATTTAAAACCGTCAATAGATGTTTTGACGGGTCCCCAAACGTCCGAATATATAAGTTGTAGAGGTTGATTTGCAACAAACGTATTTTGGCCAAATGGTTGTTTGTGGCTTTTATTTAACAAACACGAAGTACAATGAAAAGACTCACGTGTCACCTTATTACAACGAAGTCCTAATCTAGAAATTAAAGACTTAAATACTTGAAGCGATGGATGTCCAAGTATGTGGTGCCACATGAGAAGAGAGTTGGTTTGAGTGGTGTTGACTTGAGGGGATGTAGAGATTGGTCCGTAGTAGACATCATTGATGTTCACTCCTCGCATGAGATGCGCCCCCGTGCGTAGATCCTTGACAAAAAAATGATAAGGAAAAAATTCAACAGAAACACGATTAGTACGACAAACTTTAGCAACGGAAATAAGATTATTTCGAAGATTAGGAGCAATTAAAATGTTATTTAAAAGAAGTGGACGAGATTTTGTAGGAAGAGTTGTTTGAGCAATGTGAGCTATAGGGAGAGTTTTACCATCACATAGCACGATCTCATCGGGTCCTCCATATTCGGAAAGAACGGGAAATTGTTGGTTGTTGTTCGCGGTGTTATTGGATGCACCGGTGTCCCGCATCCATGATGGGGTTGTGGCCGTTGGGTGAGGAGTTGTGTAATTGACCACCGGGGTGTTGGTATTTTGTGGAGAAATATTGTGTTCTCGTAAAAAACGACTTAGTTTGCGGCAATCTTTAGTGTCATGACCGAGTATGTTACAATAGTAACAATGGGCATTGTTATCGCGGGTTGGGCGATTGTTGGTAGAGGTGGTGCGGGATGGGAATTGGTTGCGGGTTGCGGCTGTGGTTGGTTGCCGATTGGATCGCTGCTCATAGGTGTTGGGTTGGCGATTTTGGTTGGTTCGAGGGTTGGTGCGGTGGGTGTAGTTCACAGTGGTGAGAAGGGGTTCGGTAACAGTTTCCTTTAGAGTTATTTCATGGTCAAGAAGTTTTCAAACAAGTCGGGAAAAGATATAGTGGTGTCACGGGTGCGGAAGGAGGCGACTAAACTGGAATAGTCATTGCCTAGTTGGTTCATGATGTGGATAACAAGGTCCTCTTCGGACATAGGGCTTTGGGCGATGGCAAGTTCATAAAATAGGGATTTCATTTCGTGTAGGTAGTCGGAGATGGAGCGGTTGCCTCTTGGATTTTTGGCAAGCCGAGATTTGAGGGAGATGATTCGGGAACGTGAGCGACTTGCATAACTAGAGTTTAGCAATTCCCAGGCCTTGCGGGCTGTTTTGGCGGAGGAGACAATGGGTTGGATTTGTTCGGAACAACTACCAAGTAGAGCACTAATAATCATTTGGTCTTGGCGAAACCAACGAATAAACTCGGGATTTGGTTTGGTTGCTTGTCTGTCAGGAATGGTTTCAGCGGGGGTTTGATCGGGTCCAATGATGTGGTGGTCAAGTCCGAGGCCAATAAGGGTGGCGGTGACTTGGGTGCGCCATGAGGGGAAGTTTTGTGGTGTTAATTTGATGGGAAAGTGTGTTGCAGCAGTGATATGGACTGTTGGTTTGGCCATGGGATGAGAAAGATAATTGGCTGCAAGAAGGAAAGTTTGTGAATTGAAAAAAAAAAGGATGGCAGAGGATCGAAGTGCTCACAGGAGCTTGTGGGCTCTGTATACCATATAAACTTTGAATGATAATTGTATTGATCAAGATGATAATTACATAAGACATACAACATAATATATAGAGTTACAAAGTAAATGTAAAGATTACAAAACAATTACAAAGGCATGATTGATGGCCGAGATTTATGTTCAATCAATCAATCTTGATTGATTTGTAGTTATCTTGGTAATTAAGTTGATTTGACCACTTTAATGGATAGAATAATAGTCATTTAATATTGACTTAATTTGTGGTGTTGATAATGGTGATGTGTAGTTCTTGTCTCTCCAAAACCGATTGATGCTAGACTTTTTAGGGAAGGTTCCATGACATAGGAATTGTACTTGTGATGATGATGTGGATCATTAACAATGAAAGATTTGGACACACTTTGTGATAGTGACACTTGATCAATTGTTCCCTCCCTTTCCTTGGTTTTTGACCGTGAGCAAAGACAAGGGAAAATCAAGGGAGTTTGGGGTAACATATCATTCCTTGGATTAATTCATGACAAAGATACTTGCTTGTTTTGGTATAAGGGATAGTTGTCAAGGCTTGTCTTATTTAACTCTTATATGTGATAGGGACAAGTGCATGAATCAAGTTGGATGTCTTATGGGGTAGGGTTCGGCCGAAGGGTGGGATAGAGGAAATGGGGTGTTAGTTGGCATCCAAACATGGTATAAGGTCTTACATCGATGGGTGCTTATGATAGCTACTTTGGTGAATTATCAAGATGGGGCAAACCTTCCTTGTTCATGTGTGTGTGTATATATATGCATAGTTCAATGGATAGTTACAATCACATGTGGTCTTGTATGGTGATCCAATCATAAGTGTCTTAACTTATTGTTTATATGGGAATGGTCGAAACTATGTGGATGTGTGTGACATGTGATGTGTTATAATCACCTATTGTCAAGGGATCTTAGTTATCTGATTTTAACATAAGTCATCACAAAGTGAAAATTGATCGTTTGAGCCAAGATATAACTTAGTTGTTAAGAGGCTCAATGACGATATTAACATGTATTAATTTCCATAAGTTGTGAACACATGTTATTAGATTTTAACACATGATAATTTTTGTGATCTATATACGTGTGTTAGTGAGGAGTTATCACGTGTTATTGAGTTTAATCCATTTGTGACAATACATGTTTGTTCTTTAGGAGTGTTTTATGTTTTGTGTGGGTGATAACCTCATAAAACACTTCGAAATTTTTCGGGTTTGAGTGGATTGTGTAGTTTTCCACTGGGAGTGTTTTATGTTTTGTGTTGATATGATCATGCACCTGGGAGTGTGTTATGTTTTGTTTTGTGTTGATATGATCATGCACCTGGGAGTGTGTTATGTTTTGTTTTGTGTTGATATGATCATGCACTTGAGTGTTTGAGCGACCCTTTTCGATTTGGTGTGAAACTATTTTTCAAATTAGAATTAAATATTTGTTTTTGTTAACATTTTTTGTACATGTTTAACTCATTTAGTTTTCGCACTTCGTTATAATATATAATTCTTCCTAAAACTTTTGTTCGTTAATCTTAAAACAAAATATAAGTATGTTAAGAAAGTAGTCTTGTTTTAAACAAGTTTGCTTGAAGAAAAACAAAGTAACAATTTGGTCATGATGATAACTAAGCCTATTATCTGAGAACAACTTGGTGCTTGTGGTTATGAATAATTTAAGAAATAAAGAACAAAACAGTAAATTTATAATTGCAACAATGAAAATTATTTATTTATGGTTAATATTATTAACATTAACAGTCCCAAGCTTTTATATATTGGAAAGTCAATGGAGGCAAGAATAGGCCATTGTTTTCTCCTCAATGAGCTCTCTTTGTACAGCATCCATCTTCTCCCTTGCAAACTCATCAATCTTTAGCCCTACACCATTATAATTTAAAAAAAAAAAATAATTATTCAAAGTGACTTTCTAACGTGTCGTATACTCGTATAGGTAGAAGTTCCTAAACGGGTTGAATAAGTTTAGAGGGTCAAAACGCTCAAACGGGTCAAAAGTCACCATATGTGTATATTACTGTCCATGTTGCATAAACCCCCTAATAGTTTAAAAACCATATTCAGAACATTAACTATTCGTAAAAAAATGCAGGTTAGCACGTATTAAAAATTACATATTTTGACACGTTATCCACCCTGCTCATTTTGCCACCTCTGCTATAAGAGATTTTTAATGGAAACGTACCTTGAACTATTGACCATTCGCCTTTTTCGCAAGTGACTGGAAAAGAATATATCAAGCCCGGTTGGATACCATATGACCCGTCAGAATAAACTCCCATAGACACCCATGTTCCCTAACAAAAATGGAAAAAAGAGATCAAAGAAATGATTAAAAAAATAAAAATTACAAATAGATAGTAGAACTCGAAAATAAGAAGACAAAATCGGACCTTTGGTGTACCAAGAATCCAGTCGTGCATATGATCACACGCAGCGCTTGCAGTAGAAAATGAACTAGACAGCCTTCGAGCGTTAATAATAGCTTGACCTCTTTGTTCCACATTTGTGATGAACTCAGTTTTTAACCTGAATGATACTCAATATGATTATCAGCACTCTAACTTTGTATGATGCAATTACATATTCGAGTTATATAACATAAACTATAGACTTACCATTGATCATCAGCAATAAGTTCTCTGACCGGTTTATGTCCAGCCCCAATGTCGACAAGAGCATGATTAGCATCTGGATATAGATTCGACGAGTGATTTCCCCATATTATAACATTTTTAACATCACCAACATGGACATTAAGATTCTCTGCTATCTGGTTTAATGCACGGTTATGATCTAGTCTTGTGAGGGATGTGATGTTCTCGTCAGGGATCGAAGGTGCGAATTCTTTCAAGATTAGTGCATTTGTATTTGCTGGATTAGCAACCACAAGCACCTGTAAATTCATTTGATCTTACAAAACTTTACTCGTTTGCTGTTTTGCTCAAACTCGTTTTGAGTTTTGACCCATTATCCAACCCACCCTATTTTACCACCAACAACTAAACCGAACAATGGACACAAACCTTGCAATTTGAATCAGCATACTGCTCCAAAGCCGAAGCTTGAGCCTTGTATATACCAACGTTCTTAAATATAAGATCTTTGCCCTCTCCTTTCCTACGAGGGAATCCACCAAGCATGATTGCGACATCAACATCTCGAAAAGCTTCAACAAGATCGGTTGTGGCAATAACATCTACAACATACATAAAAAAAATCACCAAAAAGCATAGCAAAATTTAAACTTTAACAAATACACATGAATGTTGATGTTTTTTTTTTTTTTTGAAAAATAACCTTTAAGAAGAGGGTATGCTCCATCCATTAGTTCCATCTTTACCCCTTTCAAGATTTCTGCAGCAGGCTCAATATCAAGCAGGTGTAGTATTATCGGTTGGTTTGGACCCAACATTGCCCCTCCTGCGATCATTGGAACTAGAGCATAGCCGATTTGGCCTGAGAAAGAAGTTGATCATAATATATTCTAAAGTGTTATATAATGAATCAAGAAACAAGAACATATGATGACTTAGAAAGTAGACACTACTAGTTAATATTTTTACTAATTTTGACAGAAATCTATGAACTTTGTTGCAAAAGATTTCGTAAGCGGATCAAACCAGAAACAAAGTAAGAATCCTGTCCAAATTCATTAACAAGTGGTTAACAAAAAGTTCAGACCAAAAGTTTTTTTTTTTTTTTTTTTGCTCAACTTTATTATTTTGGGCTAGATTTTTGACATTTCAAGCACAAATGTAAAACCAAAACGACCCATAACCGAACCGGACAGATGCGTAAAACCAAAAACCGACCCATGCACAAGGCACACCCCTACTGGAATCAATAAGTTTATAGAACAAATCATTTAATCTTCATATACAATGAAGACTTAATTAGGACATGCCTGCAGCACCAGTAACAAGCACAATAAGAGGGTCTTTTTCAACGTCCACAAAGCTCCATATGTATCGAATGATCCTCCATGACAAATAAAAACAAATAAAAACAACCACAACTTTCTGAACCAAATAAAAACAAATAAAACATACACACAATGCAAATATGCAATGCCTTTTACAAAACAAACATGTATTTATAGAAATTAATTAAATTAATGGTGGAGTAAACCAAAGGTTCAGTTGGGGAATATATGAAACAGTACACGTAGTGGGCAAGGTAAAGAAAACTAAAAACCACAAATGAGGGATACCAATACAAAACCCATAAGCCATGCAACACGTACGTACAGATAATGGAGTTTTGGTAACTTCATGGTAAGGAAAAGCATAATATGATATGATCTTATTGGTTTTATATCGGGAAAATCTCGAAAATGGACATTGACTTTCCTCTTTTGCGAAAAGACATCTGAATATAGACTCTTCAGTGAAAACCATGCAATAAAACGTCTAAATTTATCACAAGTTGACACGCGAGACGCCTAAATTTAAGGGCTTCAAGGCCGAAACGTCTAAAAGAATTTTCAACTTTTTTTCTACCCCATCATTTAAACGGGCATAACTTTTTCATACGATAATATTAAAAAAAAATACACCAAATTAAAGATAAAAAGAGCAAATTAACAATTTAAGTATTTAAGTTCCACTATTGGTAAGGTTCATCAGACCTAATTGCACACTAAAATAATGAATTCCTTAGTAATGCAAATGATTCATATACGGGTTGCAACAAGATCACAAGTATGTGAGTCAAAATTCTAGGAGGAGTATTGTAGAAACAAAGTTTACTCGTGTATCTGTGTATTTTGATATATGCAACAAACGTACGTTGCAAGTAAATATAAAACACAAATTATTTCATTTTATTTTTCATGGTCTTGTATTCTCCATTTACTTGTTACAATATTAGGGTGGACGGGGCGCTACCAGAATTGGACACGGGTACCCCACTACCAGCACGGTAACACCGCCGCCACCCGTGCTGGTAGGGGTCCCGTGAACCGTTTGCTGGTTCTAGTTAACGGGCTGGTAATCATTAATAATAATTGCAACGGTCGATTTTTAGTATTTATTTTATTACTTTTTTGACCGTTTGAATGAATTTAATATAAAACGGTAGCAATTTTTGACCGTTAATCTAATATAAAACCAAATCCAATCCCTCCCCTACTAAACCGTTGATCAAAATATTATCAATTTTCCAGCTTCAATTTGATCACAAATGGCAAACCAAAACCCAGATCCAAATCCAATCCCACCCCCACTAAACCGTGTGCGAGCACCAATCTGGAACTTGGAGGCTGAACTCGCATTGGTGAATAGCTATATTGCTGTTCAAGAGCATGGACCCCAGTGAAGGCAAAGTTTTTGGAAAGCGGTTGTCACAAGATTCAATGAACAAATGGGTGAAAACGATCGTTCAACGGACGCGATATATGGAAAGTTTGTATCTTTAAAGTCGAAGTGCGCAGTATTTCAACAATTATTCGTTAATGCGATGAACGACAATCCGGCTTTAAACGAAGATGAATTGATTGAAGAAGTCCGTAACCGATACCGAAACCTACACAATGATAACTATCCGAGGGTCGAGGTTTGGAGAGCTATGAGAGGACGTTTTATAATATAGTCTTGTTTCTACTATTTATTTAGGTTTTTAAATAATGGTTTGATGTCATGTATTGATGTTATTTTATGGAATATTATCTAATTTTATTTATTTAGTTTAATAATAAGTTTAATTAATGTTTCTTTAAAAAATAATAAAAAATAAAGATTTCAGTGAAGTGAATCAGTTAAATGCTGCCTACAAAAAGTGTTTTAGTTAGGTAAATCAGTGAAGTGATGTGGCAGTACAGGATTGGTTAAAATCAGTTAAGTAAAAACATAAATCTAGTTACACCCCTTTAGGCCTAACTAGAGAGGGCTTGATGCGTGGATCACATGGCACTTAGCTAAAAAGTAAAAACTAATGAGGTGAACTATGGTGATATTGTTTTATTTCTTCCTTGGTGATATCTAAGAGTGGAGTTTAATGTATATATTCTAGTTTTGTTTTTCTCATACAAATCCTTCAAAATAAAACTTGTGTGATATTAGTCTTATGAATATATATGTGCTAAAAATTAGATGGATATGGACCTATGGTGGTGTTTGCATAAGCATGTATATGTTCAATTTCCTGCATGTTTTAAATTATCATATATGTGTTAGAAATACAAGTGCGTCCAAATAATTAATAAAAAAATTCAAATGCGTATAAAAGTATTCATAGGTGCGTTTGAAGTCTTACACTCAACATTACAATTGGACCATTATACTGGTCTTCTTTCCATCCTTTTTTGTTCTCACTAGACATTCAATTAGGTACGAGCACCAATCCATATTAGGAATTTCTGCCTCATCATCCACCTCATGCAAAAAGCTTTGATTAATTGTTGTTGACTTTGTGATCTCCCCGAAAACTATGTTCCATAACACAAGAAAATTCAATTTGAACAGCCTTCCACCCTTTGGTTGTTGCCTAACAACTGGTTTTACCATCGCAACACTGACTTTCTTTTTCTCAAATTGACTCTTGAACTCATCTATTGTAGAGTCAGAACCTTTCATCGCCCTAGTTTTTTCAAGCACCAGTTTCTTTCCCATTGGTATCCCTAAAGCTTCATGTACCAATGGAGGTGTGATCTTGATTTTCCAATTTTCTGCATTCAGTTGGTTTCTTTCATCGTCATAATTGACTAACAGCCTGTAACCCAAGCCTGTTGATATATGTTCAATCTTAATGTCCAACACAGATCCAAACCCCATTTTTCTAACTTCATCATTTTGTTCATTAATGTACTCTTGGATGCTTTCAATAAAGTCAGCAGGAGAGCATCTTATTTTTAACTTTTTATCTCTGTATTCCACAAACTCCCTTTCTTTTATTTTCTTCACCTTCTTAGGTTCATCCACTTTTACTTTTTTTATTTGGCCTCTTGAAATCGTCGTCTGATGGTTCTGAAGTTTGTTCAACAGCTTGTTTTTGTTTCTGCAACTTTTGTCTCATCTTTTGAACATCAGATTTCAATCGTTTAGCAGCTTCCTTGTTGACCTTTTCAATCCGTTTTTTAATGTTAATTAAATTTTTTTATTGTGTGTTCTTCAAAATCATCATCTTCTCCTGTTATAATTGATTCTGTAGTAACAAGAAAATACATCCATCTTTTAGACGCACTCATAAATCAGTTCAAACACACTCTTTATTTTACCAGACAAAAATCATAAAACATTACAGACGCACTCATAAAGCACGTACAAACGCACTTATATACTAGTTTAGACGCACCTATGACCTAGTTGAGACGCACTCATGTTTTAATTAACATAAATAAATCTAAACGCACTTATGTATCATTTTAACCTAAAATAAACTGAGTGCGTTTCATCTTAAATTACCTAACCGTTTTATCTAAAAAAACCTACTGTAATTAAAAACTGACTGAAATAAAACAATCAATATGCACATGATAAAGTGCGTTTTGTTGTTTTGGATTTGTTCATACCTTTACTCTGTTTTGATTTTGGTTTGTCATGCTTGATTTTGCTTCTTCTTTCCCCTTCTTTATCTGTTTTCATTTTTTATTTTTTTTAAATTGTATGCTATAATAACAATAATAATCAGAGAGTATAACGAGTTGAAATTATGAAAATGCAATCATAAAGACGCACCTGATTTTCGTTTTGAAGACATGTTGCTATGTATTTTTTAATCGTCTCTGTTTTGTGTGTTTTTTGTCGTCTGTGTTTTGTGTGTGTTTTTGATTTTTTGATGAAATAAACCCTAATTGAATGAGGTGATGCTTTTGTTTCTCAATTTTAGTAACCATCGTGTTAATGGAGATGAATTGGCGGTTCGAATTAAAAAAAAATTAAACGAGTTTATAATTTGTTTGACTAATTTACCCCTGGTTTGATTTAAACGCATTAGTTAGATGTTTGGTTAGATGATCTGCTTATGATCTAATAGTCTAGATTGCTTCTTACAATTTTTACATTAAAACACTTTATACAATATCTCTTCCCTTAACATATAGGGTAATTATTCATGGAGACTTCAGATCAACTAAATCGGTTAAAGGTAAAAAGTGTTTGGTTCACTTAAAAGACTGAATGAATTGTCAATTTGTGTGACGACAAATTATGAATAGTGAACGTATTCGGTTTCGTGTAAAATTTTTGTTTTCTTGTTCAGTTCGGTTGGTTCAGGTCGGCAACACGACCCCGTCTATTTGCTCCTGCTCATCATTATTATTTATTATCATTTTGATTGGGAAACATCATCATCTTCCTCCTCTATCAATTAGGGTTTTGAATATATAAACAACTGAGGTTTCAGGTTAGTTTCTTATCTACTTCTTTTGATTGCACATTAATATCCCATCATTCCTATATCATATGTCTATTATAAAATGTATTATTATTATGGGATTAGCTGCAGGGTTAGTGATTTTCTTTGATTAGTATCTTTGGCAGTGTTTAGGGTTATCTTGATTAGGAAGCTGTTAAACCCTAATTTTAGTTCTATAATATATATGTCTTTGTACTTGTAAATCCTTGAGCACTAAAAACAGCTGATAGTTGCAGCCTGTGGACGTAGGTCATACCGACCGAACCACGCAAAACACTTGTGTTCTGTTTTCTTTTCTGATTGTGTGTGGTTGGTGAGCCGTGAGATAGCGTTTGCGTGTATTCTGACTAGTTCCAGACCTAACATACAGGGTTGGTTATTATTCATAATGTACAAATTTTTATTATTATATTTTATTATATAAAGTGGAGTCGATTACCAGAGCGAGATCAAGTAGTGCCATCAGATTCTTTTTTATCTTTCGTAAGATAAAAGCTTTGTTTGTTGGATTTCTGGGTTTGCAAGGTTAATGTCGGGCTTTCTTTTCGACAGAATGTAGTTGAAATCTTCACTCAAGTTAGGTTAGTTTAAGGTGGCCGTTTTGGTGAAAAACATGGTTATGGAAGGCCATTGTTTCAATGGTGGTAGATTAGTCACTATTATTTTTAAGTTTGCTTGCGTGTAGGTGCAGCGCGCTAGTTGCAACTTTGATCAGAAGCATTAAAGTGCGCTAGTTTGGAGTTTGGACCTTTTTGTTGCTCAATAATGAGAATTTGGTTCTGCATAACTATACTATAATAGTCCGGGCTTAGATAAATCTACAAATGTTGAGATTTCATATCTTTTAGTAGTAATTATGTTGAGATTTAATTGTTACGAAGTTCCCAAAAAATTTAAGAACTTTAACGGGACTTGACTGACCGACCACTGTCCTAGTGTCCTGTTTGACATGAGACATACAATGGCCGCAAAAACAGAAAATGTCTGGAAAACTAGATAGCTAGTGATCAAACTGGTGGTTTTTTGTCTACAGTTTCATTGAGTCTGCCTCCACTTACGAACAACTCATGATGACTCCCATCTACAATGTCCACTTCACCACAACCCTCAAAACATAATGTTTTGTGTTTTTTTTAATGTGTTCTTGTTGTAAACTTCTCAACCATAAACTTGAACAATCTCAAGGAAATATTTTCTTTTGTGCATTGGCAATGTGTGCTGTACAACTAAATAAAGCTTGAGAACCTCACACATCTCTCTTAAACACAACATTCTATTCTTGTAAAGATGACACACATAGATGAAATAAACACAGTATCAAACCGCATGGTAGTAATCGCTCTTTATATACTAATGAACCAATCATTGTTAGTGTTTTGAGGTGGAAAGGGTATTTCTGATTAAACACATTTTTTTGGTTAGATCATTCATTCTTGCTGCAACTCTGCAAGTGGTTGTTTAGTGCGGATGGAAGAAATCAACAGGTTGTATCATGTATGAGCAAAATTATAGTTTCTAGTTGTATGGTGTTTGAAACTTTGAATGCATAATCTCATTTTTTGTGTTGTTAAATGTTTTGTTTTGAGTTATCTTTTGTTGTTATTCTCTTGTGCATTATCTGTATTCAATAATATGTCTGGGTAATATCAATATGCCTCTGGTTTTAGTCTCAAAAGTTTTTTTTTTGTTGAATGAAGAGATTATACAAGCTGAAAGCTTTCTGCATTTCACTATTTCTTGTATCTGTTCTGGTCAATAACTATGGTATCGAACTTTTCATTGGTAAATATAACCAATGTTTTGGTGAGATGGTGGTGGAGAATGTTTGAAGTTGCAAGTAAAATGTAGTACTTAAACTTGGATCTTAGATTCTTAGGTCCCTTAAATTTGATCATGATGTTCATATTACAATATCGCTGCATTTTGTGAATGCCAAATTGATAGCTGTGCCTATCTTATTTTTTATTTTATTTATTTTAAACTTGGATCTTAGATTCTTATGTCCCTTAAAATTTAAACGTACCTACAAGGTTACAGTTGTACACAGGCACATGCAGTATTTACTATCTCACCGAAATTGGGTTTATGGTTGATGGGGGATTTATTTTGAACAGATTAAAAAATGGACAATACAATGAAGCAATTTCAAGAAAAGCTGATCGAGATTGAGGCTGAAGCAGAGAATCTTCTACTTGCAAGGCATCAGGTAACAGGAAATTTGTTTCATCACTTGAAGTGGAATATTCTTAGATGTTTTGCAATCTTATGGATTTGTGATGACAGTTAGTTGAGGATGATAGAATAAGAAATGGTAACAGGGAAGCATTGACTGCACTAAGGAAACGGGCCCGAACTACAAAAACAAGTGTTTCTTCTCCTTTTGAGTTGTTGATGAGTGAAATTGATGTATCAAGGGCTCTAGTGAAGGAGATTTGTGCAACTTGTGGGAATCATGACTCAAAGGAAAAAACATGGATGTTGTTTTCTGGAACTGATGTGTATGCTCGGGTTCCATTTCATGCAGCTCATACAATTTTGGAGACAGGTATGTTGGTTTCAAGTTTCACCACGTTAACCAATTATCATAAAGTTACAACAATCATTAAACTAAATCAACAAAAAAGCAATAAGTTACTAAGTGGAGTAGCATATGTGGCATACTGTAACTGCTCTAGTTTATCTAAAAGAGGGAACACAATCAGACTTTCAGAAACCAAATGATAATCATAAAACATATTCCAAGTCCCAAAATCAAGGTCAGCATAAAGGCTAGAAATAATAAATTGTTTGTTACTCGTATTTTTTAGTGCATTTAAGCCAGATTATCATGTGTTATTTGATGTTATATTATTCTGCATGCTTTTGAAACTATTTTGGTTTCTAACAATGTTTTAGCTGTCAAAATTGATACAGCTTAATCTACTGATTACATAGATGGCTTCAATCTGTTTAACATGCAGTAATTGTGTTATTACTTTCAGATTGATTACATCTTTTATGTCAACTGTAATTGTGTAGGGGTAGGAGACTTGGAGTATGGATGGTTGAATTCTCTACTAAATTTTGTTTTATTTTTATTTTCTAACTTTACTAGCTTCTTCTTGAGTTGTTTTTGAGATATCTAGTTATATTTAAGTCAATTATCATTGATTTAAGTTCAAGAATAAGAATCATGCCATTTAGGAATCGTGATTATATTATATATTGCATGAAACTGGAGAATTGTTTAATGTTAAAGGCATCAGATTCAGGATTTAAAGAATAGAATTGAAGCCACCAAGGAAATTAAATTCTAATCACCATTCTTAGTATCCCATCATGTTCGAAACATGATTCACCAAATTACTATTATAAGCCTTTGTATTTGTAGCCTATATGCTTTGATATCTTTCCCCTAGTAATCTGGCTTAGTGATATAACTAAAGGTAAATCAGGTTGGATAGTTTTTCAGTTGTAGCCTATATACTTTGGTTCAGTCAGTTGCAATCTTGGTTTTAAAGTGTGTGATGCGCTCCGTCTCCGTCTCTCCAATGCGTCTTGACCCCAGAAGCCGATGACAATGCGTGATGCGCATGTATCACGTATGCGAGGTGTTTGTTATTTAAAAAAAATTTATAGATAATATTCTAACTTGTCAATTTTTAAACACTAAAAGGTTAGATATTAAAATAAATAAATTAAAAAAAAGCTCTAGTACCACCAAAGAAGTTCAATATAACCAAAACAAGCCATTAACTCTTAGGTGTACAAGTATATATGCAAAAGGTACAAATAATCCATGTAGGAACTCACTTAACAACTTTATCAGCTCATTGTACTAGCTTATTAAGCACATTATGCAGTTTTACTCTATAGTGGTCGATTCCAGAAAAAAATGTGTAAATCATGAGCTCATTATGCTATTTAGAGTGTATAATCTTCGCGTCATGGAATCGCGTCGGCATCGGCCCACAATCCACATGAAGCGATCTCATCAGTGCATCATGTGCATTATGTGCTCTTGGTTTGCACATTTTAATACCAAGGTTTAGGGCTGTTTCTTATTTGTGGGCTGCTTTTGCAGTTGGTTTAGGTTCGTATATTTGTTATATTTTGACTAGGTTTTTTTGTTATTTAGAAAGAAACAGGGATAACTTTGTGATTATTGACCTGATCCAATAAATCGAAAGACACGTTTCTTGTCTGAAATTTGAATTAATGTCTCTATTTGCATCAACTCAATTAAGCATCTTAGAGGAAATTTTTGGATGAACAAGTATGTGGGGTTGCAAGGAAAAAAATGCATTTTGCTGGTTGACTTTTCTCTCAATCTAGTGTCAATCTAGGATTTTCCATCTTTTTTGGTAATGCTATCAGTGGAACAACAAAATCGATTACCTATAAAGTAATTGTATCATCATAATGTATATGTATTATAAAAGTTATGCTTATGTATTCTTAGAACACTATTGTATTTTATGTATGAAATCAACCAACTTGTATCTTAACTGGAGCTATATATTTTGTTCGTTAATAACAGTTATCTATATTTATGGATTTTTTCAAGAACTGTTAGGTTTCCTCTTGCTACACATTTGAGTATGAATAGGAAGACTATTTGTTGGTCCATGTAACAATTTTAGCCTGAAAGTGAATGTGAGTTTCATAGTTTTTGTGCTTTGATTAGTTTATTGCTGTAACCTACCGTATAAAAAAGATTATAAATCCTTGAAAATTTTAAAATGAGCGCCCATATCCCTGTTTATGTCCTCATGATGCTAACAAATTTTTACTTCTTGATAGATCATATCATAATCTAGTATTTAACTTTTCAACACCTCTTCGTATGTCGGATTCATTTGAAAAGTGTTGCATGTTCTTGTAGAAAATATGCTTCCTTTAGTACACACACCTTCATGGATGTCATGGCCCACTTATTTAACTTGTATTTTTTACATCAGGCAAAGTTGATTTAAGATGTGTCACTATTTTTTACTATGTATAGAAACCGGCCCACTACCAACATACATGCCAAATAATCGGTAACATAATAATAATAATACAGGTTTGGACTGAAGAGAGAGTAGTCTTATCAAAGCTTGTCAATAGTACCCTTTGATGACATCCATTTTGTTTTATGCATCTGTTCTTAATCAACATTTGTTTTGCATTTGTAAATTAATAAAACAGTTTTAATTTTGTTATGGTTATATTGAGATGTAGATCAAACGAGGCTTGACTATGATGTTAAGAAACTTCAAAGTTATGTGAAGGAGAAGACCCTTTTTATATCGGAACAAGGTGTTCTTGCTGATAAGGTTGGTCCTGGCGTTTTGAAGTCATTGGTGACGTTAGAAGACAAAGCGAAGTAAGTTTTGTTGACTCTATGCGATGGTCAAGTCCCTTGTTTTAATGACTAATGAGTATTCTCTTGCAGAGGTGACAAAATGGGCGGGTCGGATGAATATAGGTTTGAATTGAAACAACTCATTTTTAGTACGGGTTGGGCTGTATGTATTAAAAATAGACTTTGGACTACATCCAACTAGTTCCATGTTTTTAGCTGATATTTTAAATGACCCGTCTTATAGATAAAACACAACTCAAATCAACCCATCAAGAAGTAAATGGTACGAAATTGACACTCTTTCTAAAGATCAGTGCACTTATAACAATCAACGTCATTACATTTACTGTCATTCACTTTTCCGTATGCATGTACTCGGGTACACATGAGCCAGTGCTTTTACATATAAAGTGTTTGTAATCAAATTTACATAGTAATTAAATTCTGTTTCTGAATTTAAATATGTGTATATTCTGGATTTTGTATCCAAATAGTTTTCTCTATTTAAACCCTTATTTTGAACTTTAGTACAGTTAATCTTCGCAAGCCCAAGTTTACGATGAGATGGCAATGGCAATGGGATGGGTATTGGTAATTCTAGTCTCATACCCAATTGTAAAACCGTGTCCACACGCGGCAGGTAATTGCCCGTCATGTCTTGGGTATACCCATTAGCTTGTTAAAACTTACCCATTGGGATTTCCAATCACTTTTCTTACCCGAAAAAAGTAGGAATATAAATACCAAAAATTAGTGGATTAGTAGATTACTCCATTACACAATAACAAAGGAAATAAAAAATTAAAATTAAAATGTTTGTGTATGGTTTGGGTAAATGGTATGTGTTTCAGGTAACCGGATTGTGTATCACCTAATAGGCTAATACCATACATGTCCCATATTCATGAAAAATTTAAAAATAATCCCATATCCGGACCCACACCGAATACATGTCCCAAATGTTTTGGGTTTGTTTGTCAGGTTCAGGTTCGATTTCATTTGCCATCCTTTGTTTTCCCGACTCTGAGCTTATTTGCCATGTAAATTGTTGATTATTGTATCTTCTAATCCCAACCTTAATCTGCCATTCAGATGAGACACTGATTAACCTCTTTACAGAAGAAACCAATTACAACAAAGCAAATATAGAAGCTTTTGCGTGGTGAAGCGACGAAATCACTGGAAAAGAGAATACGCAATAAACCGATGCTTGAAAACAAAAACGTGTAATTTTCCAAGATTTATCATCAGAGGTGGTGAAATAGATTGTTCATGCGGGTTAGCTAACGGGTCAAAATGAACCACTTTTATCAGGTTAATCTGGTTGGCCCATAAACATTTTATGTGTCCATTTTTTGTATAAAATTATAATTTAGAAATGTTGTTACAGTAAAAGTTATATATATTTTTTGGTTTTGTAACACTTGGTTTCTTGGGGAATTCTAGGTAATCTGTCAACATCTGCACATGTTAATATCAAATGGATCAAAGCTGTACTAAAATATAAACATGCTACTGTGATGATGTGCTTGGATGTCAACATATATCAACCGTTCATGTATTTGTTCGACACATGATAAGTCACTTGTCGTTTATCTGTGTGGCTCTACAATTAAAGTGTCATATGTTGACAAACCATGTAGCCTTTGGTGGTCCCATATTAGTTTATATTTTTACCATAACGACATACCTTAGAAAAGAAGTTTATTTTTCTTTATATTTTTACCCTACAACCGAGTTACAAAGATAAAGAAAATTGTATACTCTCACATACATAATTCAGATCGGTTGAGTTTTGCTACTACTGAGTTCTAGTGAATAAGAAACCGTAGATAAATAAATCTTAAAAGGGTAACTCGGTGAGCTACTGCGTGGAATTTTTTTTGTTAGTTTTACTCTACGACTGAGTTACAATGGCCAAGAAGTGTTACATGTGTAAGTCAAATCGGGTGAAATTTGGAATAACATATTTCATGTTAGTTTTACCTTACGATCGAGCTACAATTAATGAGAAAACCATAAAAGAATCTCAAATAGATAACTCAGTGGGTTTCAGTACGAAAAATGTTTACTTTACAACCGAGTTGCAATGCCCAAGAAAATCAGTCCCACAAAGGGAACTCAAATTGGGTGAAATTCGAAAAAAAAAATTAGTTTGACGTTGTGACTGAGTTAGAACAACAAAAGAAATTGCAAGAGAATTTCAAATGGGTAACTTGGGCGAATTTTGACATCAAAAGTGTTTATTTTTTGTTAGTCTTACTATACAATCAAGTTACAATTGTTAAGAAAACCACATAATCTCATACGCGAACTCAAAGTAGGTGAGTTTTGGTATGAACATGTTTTCTTTGTTTTTTTACCTTACAACTAAGTCGCAATAACCAAGAAAACTATAGAATCTCACAAGAGCACAAAAATAATAACATGAGTAAGTTGCACGCTGAGTAAAACTGTAACAACACACACATCTCAACAATTAAAACAATTAAGAATACCTACCTACCGATCAAAAATTCCCAGTAAATTCCGACATAAAGCTATTAGATAAATGAGATGATCTTGGCCTTCAACTTTTTCCATAAAATTCTTTTTAAGGATTATATAGTTTATAAACATGTTTGATGCTTAGATATTATTGTGAGTTATTAAAGGTATCACAGTACAATGAATCATCAAGATAAACCATCATAGTAAAACCTTGTGTCAATCTTTTTCAATCCATAAGGATGGGGATGTTGACAAAGTGACAAAGAAATACTAGCATGTGACACATAGCTACTTTATATGTCTGTTCTACTTGTATTTATGGCACTTCATCATCAACAGTAGATTGACCAAGACATTGCATATGCGTTCCCTATCCCCCCCCCCCCCCCCCCCCCCCCACACACACACACACACACAAAATTAATTACAGATATCCCCAAGGAAAATGTGACAGAAAAATGCCCCCATAACAAAATTAAATAAATTTTGGGCCTATATGAGAGTTGGGTTAAATGAGTAATGAGTTTCTTTGTTTATATGAGCCTAGACTAGTTGGGATAAGTTAATGGCTTTTAAAAACGTATTTTGGGTTTTGTCGTTTAAATTTAATTAATTATATGCTCAACTAGTTTGCTAGTATTATTCAATTGTTCAAATGCTAATAATCATATCAGTTGAGCTTTATAGCCATTTTCTGCGCTACCTTGCGTTATGCGGGTTGCTCTTTCATGTTAAACGTTATTCCATAAGTGTTTGTAACATTCTATCGCATTCATCTTCGAGTTTACTAGGCTCTTAACCACCTAGTTGTTGGCTCCTACGAGTCGTATTTTAACCATGGACATGGATATGACATAGCATTCTCATTTCTTATTTTTACTCTCAAATTTCATGTTGTACTCCCGTGGCATTTACACGTGCTCGCTAACCTATGTCCATGCGTGTTTGGTAACATAATGTCTAGCAGGGTTCGTGTTTGTTCGCGAATGTTTGCTAACATAATCTTTTTTTTTTCTCTATTATTGTTAACAATCTTAAGAAGACTATACATTCTTTCACATGAAAATATATTGCAAACAAAAAATAGATTAAGTTATAAATAAAAAATGAATGATTGATCAAAAGTTGTTTATAGAAGTCAAAAACAAGATTGACTAACATATTTAGCTATGCACGTAAACAGTGGGGGATTTAGGCCACAAAATCAGTAGCAACGTTTTTCATTTTAGTAGCAACGTTTTTCAAATTTCGTAAAAAAAAACAAATTTTCCACTAATTTTCCACTACGCGCGTGAAGTTGAGTCGCAACGTCCGCAACCCCTGCTCTTGAACTGGATCCGCCCCTGCACGTAAATAAAAATAAGAAAACAACGAGAATAGTATTTTTCGTATTTGCTTCTACGATAATCTTCACAAAGAGCTAGAAGTTTACATTAATTAAACTAGTCAGCTGCCCGCGCGTTACGGCGGGAAACAACATTTAGTTAACATGTGCATTGTGTGTTGTACTTTAAGCAATTATGCTATAAAACTTAACTTTAAGAGGTCAATAAGAAATGTATTATAATATAGTATAAATGATTTCGGTTTATTTTCGTTTGTTTTCATTTCGGTTATTACTTAACCATAACATATCATTTTTAAATTAAAAAAAAAACTATAGCAATACTATACTCAAATTAAAGAGAAAAAAATGTTCGTTTATACGGTGTAATAATATTAGGAAAATATTAGCGTATAAAAAAATTATGGACGTTTAAAAATCATAAGGGTAGTTGGTTAAAATAAGTGTGAAAAGTGTAATTGTTATTTAAATAAAAAAAGTTGAGTAAAGCTGAGGGGGAAAATGTGTAAGTATTGTATAAAAGACATATTTGCCCTCAAAAAGTAGTTATAATATGCATTGTGTGTTGTACTATAAGGAATTATGCTTGTAAAACTTAAATTTTAAGAGGTACTTATGAAATGTATATAAGATAGTATAGATACGAGAAATTAATTTTATATGTAACTAATATTCACGTATTTCTTGAGGGGTAGTCTTTACGAGAGGCGTTTTCAAGGTTTGTACCCTCACTGTTAAGTGTGAGGGGTAGTACTTTACGAGACTACATGGTGTGGAACGAAGCTTCTATGAGGTTAATAGGGCCACATCAGCTGCAACATAAGAATATTAGCGCCCCCTTTAACATGAACGGAGCTTCCATGAGCTTCATTGGGGCACATCAGCTTCATTATTACCGTTTACTCATATACTTATGTATAAAGTTGGAAAATAATTTTGAAAGTATTTTCTGTTTCATTTAATATAAAACTACTTTATTTTCCTTAATAATGAATAACTTGATTTAAAATGCTTAAAAATATTAAAATACAGTATTTTCTGAAATAACAATTTTTACAGGTGCTAAATATGCTAGAAAAATGTTTATAAAAATTTTGGGCTTTGAATCACTCAAATTGGATTTTTATTGAAGTAATTATGAATTAAAAAAGAAAACAAATTAAATATATTTAAAAACATATTTTCCTAAAATAAAAATACAAATAATGAAATTTGGGATGTAAATAAGCTTCTGTAAAATTTATAGAATTTTTGGAGTTGTAAATGTATTTTATAGAACCATTAAATGAATAATACATAGTTAAAGATAGCCAAAATATTGGATGGAGCTAGAGAAGATAACCAATATATTGGATGGAGTTAGTGTAAAGAGCACACGGTGTGCAAAAGTTTCAAATAAAGGACAAAGGTGAAATTTCAGGTAAAACTTAAATAACACACGATGAAATTTCAGGTAAACGTAAAGGACATAATGTATAATTTACCCTAAATTTTACTAAAATTGGTCCACCATATTTCTCTTTTTCTTTTTCTATACATACTATAAATATGTATGTATAAAGTGAGACTTACCAATTTTAACGCCTCTAATATAATAACACTAAATTATACCCCAGGAACGTTATGAGGTTGAGAAAATCTAATATGACATATCAATTTTACATATGAAATAAAATAATGCGCTTTATAGTTACATGCAAAAAAGCTTCGGGTATAACTCTAATATTAATACCTAACCTAAAACAATGTACAACTCCAATGCTAACACATGTTCAAAATAGAATTCATATTTACTGGTTTGAACATAATTAGTGACTTGCCTATACATGACTAATTAATTACCTGAACACTTTGTGTTTTTTTTTTTGTATGGACAAAACCCCACAAAAAAATTGTCGTTTTTTTCTCTGTTTTTTATATAGCACTATGGTATCGTTGGAAAGATAATAAAACGATCGTCAATTTGGTGTAATTTTTTTCGTTAAAAAATCTCGTATATAAAACATATTAACGTTTAAAAATTATGGGAGAAAACATGAGAGAGAAAAATCCAATTTTGTTTTACTTTTTTTTCTTTCTAAAATCAATTAATGTCACATGGCACACTCAAAGAGAAGGATGTCATCTTTGAATGTCATGTAGGATTTATTGCTTTCAATTATATAATAGAAGATGGTGTGTAATTACAGGCCATGGGGGGTTATCTCAAGTTGCACAGAAGTAGGGATGAGCACATATAACCGAATACCGATACCGTCCCGTCTCGATCTCGATCCAGTACCGAACCAATACCGAACCGAGGGTGTTCGGTATCGGTATCCACAATTAGAGGTTTTCGGTTTCGGTATTATCGGTACGTGATCGGTATGGTAGTGGTATTTTAAGGTAAAATACCGATACCATATCAGTACCGTACCGATGCCGAACCGATACCGTACCATATCGTATGTATTCAGTATCGGTATCGATATTGGGTTTAGGGTGTTTTCGGTATCGGTTTTTTCAGGATCGGTTGATACTGATACCGTTCCGAGCTCATCCCTATACAGAAGCTAGTCTTTTAGAAAGAGAGTCACGAGTTTAAATTTCAAGAGTGGGTGTAAAAAGTGTAATTTAGGTGTTAGAGTTTTATTTATTCATTATAAGTTATAAAAAATTACCTTTTTTTTAACGGTAAATATTACATTACACCAATAATTCTAATTAACAATAATTCTAAAAAGTGGGCTAGCCCCGTCTTGGTAAAAAAAAATTACCTTTCAAAAAAAATTTAAAAAATTAGAGAGAAATATCTCTTGGGAACATATCTCTCTGACTAAAATGCATTCCGTACAAGAGTCAACGTCAGTGTCAGCCTTTTCTTACACTATCCTCTGATCCAATATTCACCCCTTCGATATTCCATTTATACCCTTAACCCAACTTCTATTTTACCTTATGCCATTTGAACACATAAATAAAATAGTAAAATAAAATGGTTATTTACAAAATTACAACCAGTGTTAACAAGTTATAATACTAGAGATGAAAAAATGTGTCACGTTCTATTAAACGGGTCGACCATGGCATACTTAATGTGAATTGTGAACCTGAACGTGTGATGTAGAACTTTACCTGTCATTTTTTAAACAAGAACACAAACATATTTAATAAGTGGGTTACACGACATGACACATTTAACATGATTAAAGTGACTAGTTCAATAATATGAATGACATAATCCACATATGTAAGAAAAGTTACAAAAAAAATTACCATTCATATTTAGATTTAACATATCTAATTGTTTAGAAAACTATAAAAATATGTCATGTTGATAAAACGGTTGATAAACGTGTCGTATCAACTTATTTAACATGACAACTTAAACGTGTTATGCTTGCTACACACGGGTTGAACCCTTCGACACACATTTTTAATCGTGACATTAACTTGTTGACCCAGATTATGACCCGACTTCGTTTACCCCAAACACTAACATGATTAACTTTCTGTCGATTCGTGTAATGTTGACAGATAAATTATTGTTAGTCCATTTAATATGAGAAAGAATGATATAACATGTAAAATTGTTTGTTCATCCCAAAATTTTCTAATTTTAACTCTGATCTGTATTGTCTGTATTAAAATTAAAATAACTTAGGATATAATGACTTAGTTATATGATGTTTGCGTTAGATAAAAGTAATGTGAGTTTAAATACTTGTGATATATAAATTTAAAATTATGTGATATTAAATGTAGGGCTGACATAACAGGTTACACGAACCTGTTAAGACACGAATACGAAACCTGTAAACACGAACACGAAATCTAATCGTGTCATTTTTTTCAAACACGAACACGAACCTGTGTATAACAGGTTAACACGATAAGGAACACCTAGTAAAACAGGTTAACACGACAAGACACGATAAGACACGATAAAACCTGTTAAGACACGAAAACAATAAGACACGAACATGAAACAGGTAAACATGAACACGACACGAAAATAAACAGGTCTAAACGTGTCGACCTGTTATAGACATGAACCCTGTTAAGGCAAAACATGAAACATATTAAAATCGCGTAGGTTCGTGCCAGGTTATCGTGTTCGTTTCTGAATTGCCAGCCCTAATTAGATGCTTCTCTTAAAAAGAACTGCAATTCTAGAAATATTGGATTAGATGCTGCTGTTAACATTAATTATGTTAAGGTGTTAAAAATTGTAAGTTTGTTGCTTTTTTTTTCGGTAGAATGTTTCGCGCCGTTAAAAATAAGAAAGAATGTTAGTTTCGCCAATAAACATGAAATTTTGGTTTAAATAATTTCAACTATCCATCATTGACGGTCACCAATCCCAACGTTAAAAATCACTGCTAACGGTCTCAACTTTTAACCCATTTTCTCTCAGCAGTCTCATACTAACTATAAGTTGACTTAGTTTTTGCTGACGTGGACTGCCCCATAAGCAGTCCATGTCATCAAAAGTTTGCCACATAAGCAGTTCACGTCATCAAAGCTTTGACGTTTTTGCCGCATAAGCTATATATCCACGTCAGCAAAACTTTGACTCTTTTTTGTCACATAAGCAGTCCACGCCAGCAAAACTAACTGAGTTAATTTTTAGTTATTATGAGATCGCTGAATGAAAATAGATTAAAAGTTGAGACCGTTAGCAATGACTTTTGAAATTAAGACCAGTAACGACCAATAGCTCATAATTAAGATTATTTAAATCGAATATCCTATAAATAACTATCAAATTTGAAAGCCTCTAAAAAACATCAAATTTGAAAAATAATAAATGATGATAAGCTATGAGTAGGATATGGCACGAACATTGATAGTAGTAGGATTCCAACAGGTTTTATGTAGGGATACATCATGTACCCTGCAAGTTTTATTATCTTAAACATTATTTTCTGGAAAAATGCAACTTGGATACTAATTTTGTATTCCCGTAATTAAATGTTTTATATTTTACGTGCTAGTTATACTAATTCTGTTAAATGTTTTAGCATATATTTTCTTTTACTACGATACAGAGACATAATAAAAGTAAATTAGATGTACCCGTTAATCCAGTAAAGATAGAGAGGGAAGATGATGCCATGGATAATTATGTTGATCGGGTTTCGTTTAGGGTGTACAATTAGAATGGCTAAGGTGATCAAAGATCTCGATTATAAAGAGGAGAGAGATGGACAATTATTGTTCAGAGTAATGATGTTTCATTAGCTTTTAATCTCTCCTAATAGTCTCTATAATTACACTCAAGTGATAGGGAACACAAACGATGTGGACTAGCATGGATGTGGTGAGTTGTTGTCTAGCAAGTGTCTGAATGGACAATCCACAGCGTGTGAATATAACAGCAATAGGGTGATTAATGACAAGCTAAGTAATGGATAGTTCTTCGCTAAGCCAAGAATAACAAGCACATGTTTAAGAACAAGCACACGTTTAAGAACAAATGTATGACTAGATAAACGGAGTATTGTAGTGCCTATACGAGTGATAGCAAGGGACATACCATTCCATCAATGACACTCTCAGGGCTTGTATAAGGAGCAACATTTATATTTATATATATAAACAAAATAGATCTTGTGAATAGTATATACTTAGGACAAATTTTAAACATTATTTACCATTATGCCATGCTTGAAAGTAGACGTTCTTTTGTATCTTTTTCAAAGACAAGTGACATCTACAATAAATTTTTTTTTTTGGCAAAATATGGTGCTAACGGTACACCCGTCTAGAGCATAAGGTACAACCATTTGAGCAACCTTGAAGGAAAACCACCAAAACCAGGCAACAACTGCAGCGTCGTTGGCAGAGTTAGTTTCGAAGACAACAACAAACGTTGTTTCTTCCAGATCTAAACTTATAAGTTTATAAAAGTAATAACCTTAGTATTAATTTCACACAAAATTAAATAATAAACTTGAGGTTATAATTATCTTAGTATAATAATTCAGGGTTAAACTCAATTTTAGATGCATACAATTAAGAAAACGCACTATTATTATGTACGATTCAAAGTATTATAACTGATATTTCTACGAGCGTTTCAATGTTTTTATGTCTATTTATATTCATGTGCGCTTTAGTATATATTTAAGTTGGTTTAGGTTTCGACGTAAGTTTTTTTTTTTTTTTTACAAATGAGTTAAGTGCAATATAGTATGCTTAGAGTTGTATTAACGATAAAATATTTTTTTTTTGGTACCGTAAGCTATATCATGTGCAGGTACCGTACTGATATCGTAACGAGCCAAACAACACTGGTACCGGTATGGATATTATGCTGATACTGTAACGAATCATACCGATACTGACCAAAATACCGCCGCGAAACGCGGGGATCCCACTAGTTGAAAACAAAATATGAACTCATAGTTACATGTGCAGTGGCTCTAGAATTAGGTATCCACGAGTCATGATATGTGGGTGTTTTGACATAAATGACATGCTTAATTATGTGTTTTTAATTGTTTGTTGGTATAAAACATGGTTACTTTGAGGATGGTTTGATCTACAGGTACTTGGAGCTTTTAAGATGCATTTCGCAAGCTAAATGAGAGTTTGGAAGCACATGTATGGAAAGAGGATCAAAGAAAAGTAGAGGCGTGCAACGGTTCAGAACCGGACTAAACCGAAACCGTTAAATGCTAAATATAAGAACCAGAACCGGACCGTATAAAAACCTGGTGGTTCGATTTAGAACCGGCTGTTAACTAAATCATAAAATTAACAACTCAATTAAAGACATCTTTAGTAAACTTAAGTTCTGGTTTCATAGTTATATTAAGGACCTATAATAAATGACTAGAAAAATGAACTAAGGCAGTATAGATATTTGATGGCTATCACTTGACTAAATTATAAGTAGTTTTTACATTCGATTAACATATTGTAAAAGTGCATGGAGCCAACCGCATCTACGCAATGATTAATAATTTTGACATTGTGAATTATATATGTCACATAATACTAATGTCATATGTTACATTACATTATTGCCATATATGTTATATAGTTTTCATGACTTGAAAAATATTTATTATAAAGAATAAACCGAGAATATGGATGTTCGGCGTACACACAACTTGGAACCAAACCCGGCTCTAGCGGTTCTTTAAATTGACCCGACGGTTCCAAACCGAACCGGTAACCTTTTTCACCCAAAATTAAGAACCGAAACCGGACCCTAAATAAAAGAATACGATTCAGTTCTATCAGTTTGATTTTGGTTCCCCGTTTCTGGCGATTTGAAAATTTGAGTTGCTCAGCCCCAAAGAAAAGAGTAAAACACTTCACCTATCATATCTTAGGATAGGAAAGGAAATGAGTTACGAGATCCATAATATATAAATCTCTACTATTTCGGCGAGATAAATCTAGATTTGAGGCCTTTAAAAGGTGAAAAAGTTCTACTGGCGTCACCAACGCCAAAACTAACATCTCCAATGCCAAGTCTGTTCTCTTGTTGACGAAAAACATGAAAACTACAATTTTGACCAAAGTTAAAAGGGGGTTCCACCCCAATTCGATAATAACTTGTTTTTGGACCATTTTGGGAGCTAGGGAGAGAGTTTGGAGGTCATTCCATCATCCGATTGAAGATTACAAACCAAAAATTGAAGATTCCAAGATGCAATTTATGACGATTGAAGGCTAATCCATCTAAGATAATTCTCATGACTAAGGTTGTGAGTTTTAGGGTTTCTTTCTTGCATAATTAGTTTGAAGTGACAATCATTGTAATCTTTTGGTTGAAATTGCATGTACTGATTGTTAGTATTGTTGTGAACTCATAAAAGTAAGAGTTTACTGCATTAAAACATTAAAAACAAAGATTAGGGTTTACTAAAGATGTTGTTTTGATGATTTGTGGTTGTTCTTGACGATTCGGACAACAACGACTATCCACCAACAACTGAATCACCTTAGATGATGTAAGATATGATTAAACCATTAGAGTTTTAATTTTTATGCTATGAAGGAAAATAGATTGAGATTGATACGCTTTGGTTACCTCGGATGACAAAAACGACTTGAAATTCGAAGTGGCTTCAAGTTTTTTTATTATGGTAGGCAGGGATTCAAAAAAAATTAGAGAGAGAGGATGCCAGGTTGGAAATTTCATGGATAGGGGATAAAGTTGAAGGAAGGAGGGTTGTGGTGTTTTTAATTGGGATTTAAATCCCTAAACTTTCTCCCTAAGTTTAGGAGTAATAAGATTTTGATTGAAAAATAATCACCACGTTGCGCGCGTGGCTCACCACGCGCCTGACACCAGACGAAAATTTCATCTGTCACGTGTTAGACGTGACAGTCATCATCACAGCTCCACTCTGCCGTCTCACACAACAGGCTCCTCGATTTCCACCAAAGCTTCCCTCCGAAGTTAATGCACCTTTTCAAATTCTTGCGCATTTATTTCAAATGATTTTGAACATATTTAATTCCAATCATTCCCATATTCAATACAACATCGGCAGCGCATTAACTACGTCAGAAGGAGGACACGTCACCCATTTGCATTAATTTCAAGAACCAGCTCCACCACCACAGCGTAAGCGCTGATTTTACGTCAACAAAAAGACGTTCTCCGCCTGAATCCTTCTCAGGCCCAGGTGTGCCACGTCCTCCTCGGCGGATGGTTGACGTAAAATTTCAAAAAGACGTTCTCCACCTGAACCTTCTCAGGCCCAGGTGTGCCACGTCATCCTTGGTAGATGGTTGACGTAAAATTTCAAAAGACGTTCTCCGCCTGAATCCTTCTCAGGCCCAAGTGTGCCATGTCATCCTCGACGGATGGTTGACGTAAAATTTCAAATACGTTCTCCGCCTGAATCCTTCTCAAGTAAAATTTCAAAAGACGTTCTCCGCCTGAATCCTTCTCAGGATCAGGCATGCCACGCCACTCTTGGCGCAAATTTTACGTCAACTTCAAAGGAAGTTCTCCGCCTGACTCCTTCTCAGGATCAGGCGTATCACGTCACTCTTGGCGTAAATTTTACGTCAACTTCAAAAAAGACATTCTCCGCCTAACTCCCTCTTAGGATCAGGCATGCCACGTCACTCTTGGCGCAAATTTTACGTCAACTTCAAAAACATGTTCGCCGCCTGACTCCCTCTCAGGATCAGGCATGCCACGTCACTCTTGGCACAAATTCTACGTCAACCCAAAAAGACGTTCCCATTACACCCTCCTCTAAAAAGCGCACAACGGATGAGCTCTCACCCGAAGTAAACAACATAGTCTAGCACTCCACCTACTCTTCATCAAGACCAGGAGAAGCACTAAACTGGGGGGGACTTGAAGGGATAGAGTACTTAATCCTGGCGCGGATAAGCAATCCTGTCCCATAAAACGGATCTCACAAGCAACCCGCGGAGCTCTAATCCACGAAAACCAGCTTTAGAGCAGCAACAATCACCTTCAGCGCGCGCAGCCTAACCGACGCATTTTAACAAGCTCATGCGCGGGATTACATCAGCAGGGTGACATCACCATCACAAAGGAATCTCTGCGCGTGTACTCACGTGCGGAATATTTGACCAAGCATCAGCTTTTGGTACGAGGTACGGGTGATCAAGAATTAAGAAGATTTGGTCAGATCTGAGCAGATCCTGCACCAATCAGATGGCAACACGTGTCAGGAGTGGTTTAGCGACCACTGACAGGGATTAGTGACTTGACAGCTCCCATGCTTCCACCATGCTGCTGCTACAGTACCCGCCAGAGTACTGTACAAGCATGTCTGCTTGCTGCTAGACGTCACGTCAGACGCCACCGGCAATTCAACCATGCTGTGTCAGAGAGAAGCGCCTCCTGCGGCCAATCACGTTGCGCCACGTGGACTTTCAGCAGGCCAAGTCATACCTTCTCTCAAATCAGCATTAATTATCACCTGATTCCCGCCTTTTTTGTGGGCTGAAGACATCTGGGTCTGTACCAAGGCCCAGATCAATCACACCTTTCGTGGGGCACATCATTCGCCCCATGTTTTTCCCTATAAAAAGGAGACTTCTTCTCCTTTGCAAAGGGTTGTTCACTTCCTGCAAAAACTAGCATAGAGAGAAAATACTTGTAATTACTTTATATTGTTTTCGAGCAATAATAACTCTCTTTCAGTGGACGTAGGTCGATCTAGACCGAACCACTTATATTCTTGTGTACTCACTTTCACCACACACGTTACACTCTTTATTATCCCTCGGGTTTTGGTTTCGTCGTTAGTGTGAGCGAAGGATTATACCTTGAGCGAACACGAGTATCAAACCAAACCAAACCTATCCACTTTCCGGATAGGTTATACCCGTTGTTTCTTCAATACCCATTCTTTTATCATGGAATGGAAGAGTTGATTCATTATCATATGGTAGCTAGCAAGCCTCATCTTCTGACCTCCCTCCCTCTTCACTTCCTCTCCTTTCCTCTCGGCTTCTCCGACTTGCCATTCTTTATGGCATCAGGGGCGAAGTATATATGGGGCCAGGGGTGGCCCTGGCCCCCCTGTTTTTTGGCGCAGTAGTGGAAATTTGCGATTTTCATAGGTAAATTGAGTACGGGTTGAGTCCGGACCCCGCCGATTTTCCACTATCGATCGAAAAAAATTGAGTTCGGCCCCCACCGATTCCGAAACCAAGCTTCGCCACTGTATGGCATTTTAGACATCACACGTCTCTTCTTCTACTGAACCATTTACTTTAGTGATCTCTCCAATGAGTGTGGATCTTTTGTTGTAAGTCGTTAGTTGGTATGTTAAGGGGATTTTAAAGTCATTTGTGTA
Source organism: Ambrosia artemisiifolia (assembly GCA_032199755.1). Lineage (NCBI taxonomy): Eukaryota > Viridiplantae > Streptophyta > Magnoliopsida > Asterales > Asteraceae > Ambrosia > Ambrosia artemisiifolia. Next base: position 63,926,856 of record CM063519.1, read on the forward strand.
TCCGCAAAATATGACCCCATCATGTCCAACTGTTGGTATGAATCCTCGACTTATGTTGTCCATTTGTCACAATGTTGGTCTCTACACACACAACCCTCTTGTCGAAGCTCGTTGTTGTCTCATTAGACGTGTCTTGATTTTATTACTTCTTGACAAGAGTCATGTCAACCATTTTTTTATCATCCACCAAACCACTTGTACCCAAAAACCTATAGATGTTTGTGTGTCATTGTTTGAATCCATCGATTTTGATACAAAATATCCATGCCCGACCCTTATGGTGGCCGAGGAGGCCATCGGGCTAGCCCTATAATTGTTAGGCATATTTTTTTTATAACAATCTTTTATATATATGTTATAATTTATATATATGTATTTTGTTAAATAGAAACCCCATTTAACACTTAAATTGGGCTCAATAAAAAGCATTTTAAAACTTAAATATTGTTAAGTTGTTAACCAATAATACATTTATAAGTCTCATAATCATTCTAATACTATGATTTTGCTAATTCCTATGTTTATTACGTAACTCTGATCATCATACATAAAACTTAGTTTAAATTATTTAATTTTTTAAAATCTATATATATATATATATATATATATAATATTGTTAAGTTGTTAACCAATAATACATTTATAAGTCTCATAATCATTCTAATACTATGATTTTGCTAATTGCTATGTTTATTACGTAACTCTGATCATCATACATAAAACTTAGTTTAAATTATTTAATTTTTTAAAATCTATATATGTATATATATATATATATATATATATATATTGCAAAGGGGTAAATCCTACATGTCATCTATTGAGACAATTTCTTCTTTGAGAGGTGCCATGTAGGATGTGAGGTGGCAACTATAGACCAATTAAAAAAAACAAAAAATATACTAAAATCTAATCTATTAAAATAAATATTAAACCTTTATTATTTTCTCTCTCATGTTTCTTCCCATAACTTTTAAACGCTAATATCTTTTATATACGAGATTTTTAAAGAAAAAAATTACACCAAATTAACGAGTGTTTTATTATCTTTCCAACGAGTACCATAGTGCTATATAAAAAATGGAGAAAAAAAAACGACTATTTTTTTGTAACCCGACAGGTATTGTGTCGGGTTTGGAATTAGTTTAAAAAAAATTTTGGGTTTGGGTCGGGTCTAAGATTAGGTGATACCGAGCCGATTACCCGAAACCACATACCCAAATACCCAAACTATATACCCGATCATATACCCATGAATTTTTTAACGCATCAGTCATCACATAACCCTTGGACTAATGCGTTCGATATTTGCAATATACATGCACCATCATAAACTAAAAACTTTATAGTATGTAACTAAAATATATGTATGGTTATTATAATACTATTTCAATAAATAACTTTTTTTTTCTTATTTCATGTTAGTTCTTTTTAGAATGATCGATTACAAACTTCCGAATTCATTTGACATTATATAATATTTTGTAATGGCACTAGATTTATACCCCGGCGCAGAGATTCGTTTTTTTTTATATTTGAATATGATAACTTATGGCAGAGATTTGTTCAAAATAATAATAATAATAATAATAATAATAATAATAATAATAATAATATTCATTAATCATATATTGGCAAGTCATTAATTATGTTGTCATATTAGATATTTTATTATGTCATATTAGATATTTCAACCCGGGACGCTCCCGGGATAAAAGCTAGTAAATACATATTATTAACGCTTCGAATGGAGTCCGTAAATCCTAATGAATGCCCTGATAAATAATATCATAAGCTTATCTGGATAATCTCAAAACGTAAAGAAGTTTCTAAGTATTTCTAGAAAGTTTCTCTACTTCTTTATGAGACTATGGGGTGTGGGTGGGGAAAGTGCTCGGGAAGAATGATGTGGAAGTTTTCCCCAAGGGGAACACCGCCCCCCCCCCCCCCCATGATGCTTCGGTGTAATCGGGAGTTTCTACCCGTCTGTCCCGTCCAAAAATCCAAGAATATTAATATTATATATATTTTTTTGTCTTTTTTTGTTTGAAAAATTATTATAAAAAGAAAAAGGGAAGGGGGAAGAAGGGGGAACCATTTCCCCTAGAAGGGGGAGGAGAAGGGGAAGATGATGTGGCGCTGATGTGGACAAGGGGAAGGAAGGGGGAAGGGGAACCACACCCAATAGTCTGAACAATTAGAATAAATAGACGTCTTCCCAAATATCCTAGGATTGATTGAAGAAGTTCTAGAAATATTTTAGAAAGACACTTTAATTTAAACAAACAAAGTAATTTTAAAAATTAAAAAAAAAATCTTTATACCTGAAGGGGTATAAATGGAATTAAGCATATCAACAGACACAATTGGCAGCAAGTCGGTGACCAATCCCAAGCATTTATTGAAGCTGTTCCATCATGATTAATATAACCAATGGTGTGGCGCGTTAACATTCACGCTCTCTTCTGTGCGCGTGGTAGAGCCAACCGTCTGTCTCTTTCAAAGACTATTGGGTCTCTTTTGTTTTGTCTCTAATTCACCATAACCTGGAACCCTATACCTACTTTCCCATGCACTATTTCTCTTTATTATTTATTCCCACACACCATTAACTTATAAAATATAACCATACTAATCACTCTTCAAATCTATCACGACGTGATATAATTAGGACATAGCGACCCTAGGGTTGCAACACTTACCACAAGCCAAAAGTTAAGACGTAATGTTATGGAGGGTACCCGTAGTAGTGGATGGTGGCGACATCATAGTTGAAGGTGTTAGAAGGTAGTGGTGGAGGATGGAGTAATGTGAGAATGACGCGGAGATTAGTGACGGTGACTAGGAATGCAGCCATACCTTATAGCTTTAGTAGTAAAAAATTATCACAAAGCCGCCAACCTCACCCGAAACTCGACAGGCTTCAAAATCGACTAATTCAAGACGGGTATTTGGGTGTGATATTCATCACATAGAAAACAAAAAATACAAAAAATTGTATAATTTAAAAATATAAGTAACTAATACGTTGAAATGAATAGAAATTTAACCAAACTAAATTAATATATCGTCACATGAATATTTTATGTTTCAATTTAGGTTTCTAGGTGCACTTAAAGATTGGATTTAGGTGATGGGTATGAAGGGGTAATTTTTAACCACGTAACATTATAACCATGTATATCTTAGACTATCTACTATCATAACCTAACTCAACTCAAATTTTTATTAAAAAATAATTTCTCTCTTTTTCATCTACATAACTCAACTCAATCCAAAATTTCACTCTCTTCACAATATAACCTAAACCAATATTATATCAACTAAATATTATTTAGAATTATCCTTTATTATATAAAAAATATTAAAAGTAACAAATATAATAGTTTTCTTTCGAAAGTAACTAATTATATATTTTAAAAATAAAAAACTAATAATAGTTCATATAAAAAACAATTTAAATAATTCAAAACAAAAGATATATATATATATATATAGTTTATATAAAAAACAATTTAAATAGGATTTCACGTGGGCTAACATCACCAACCCTTAGCCTGAAGTAGGGTAGGCCATGCTATAGGTACTTTCACTCCCCGGCCCAATATTAGTATAATAAAAATAAGTATTAAAAAAATAAGAAAAGAAAAGAGGAATGTCTACCGCCTTAACATGCAACACGTGGCGTGGTGTTGTTGATGGACATTCTCCTGCGAACATGTGACACTACATTAGTGGCCACATTTCCTAGGGTCCCGATTCGCTGAATTGCGCTGACCATTAGTGGAGATTCCAGGTGATGTGGCTCCTTGCAATCTGATTGGTCGAGAAGCGTTGGCAGGGTACTTGTTGTCCCCTCCGTGCCCAACACGATTATGAGACACTAACTGTCCAGTGACATACTTTGATTGGCCAAATTATATTTGGCTGTTTAGAGCTCCTTGTTGGAGCGTTTTGATTGGCTAGACGTGTGCCACATTCTTGGCACACGTCCCTTGGCTCTGATTGGATCACACACAATCGTCCTTTTATGTACTATCTGTCTCATGGCCATGCAAAACATGAGCATGCGCGTCCAACCTTAGGAGTTCTTATCTCAGGCAAGTTGAGAACCTCTGGTGCACAGATATAGGCTTCTGCCAGAGGCTTTGCGGGCCGCATGATATCTGGCTTGCGCGCCATCGATTAAATTAATAATATTAGTTAGATATATTTAATATATTTGATATGTTAGACTAGATTTATCTAACGTATTAAACTAATATTAATGTGAGTGTGTGTAACTGTGTATATATATAGGTTCAAAGGGGAACCTTGAAAAAGTGAGTAACCAGGGAACCATGTATTCAACATGTTAAATATACAATAATAATAATAATCATTTTAACATATAAAAAATTATTTTTTTTTAGAATTTTCTTTTGAACTTTTACATATAAATGCACGTAGATGCCTTTTTAATAAAAAAATAAAAAATGCTTAAAATGAGTTAAAAAAAAGGTAAAAGAGAAATTTTATAATTTTTTTATTGCAATGGCTTCTACATATCTTTATATGCAAAAGCTACGAAAATTTTTTTGAAATTTTTATTTATTTGTTAAATTAAAATTTTATAATATATTTAACATATTAAATGTATGGTTCTCCGGTTCTCCACTTTTTTAGGTTATCCATTGGACTTCACTATATAGATGTAATATTATTTATAAATTAAATGTGAGAATGACATGTGACCATTATTGCTTTTATTATAAACTAGCAGGAAACCGCGCTTTGCGGCGGGGCTGCATTGGGTTTGGCTGTTCCTTTTGGTCAATCAGGTTGTTGGTGGTACATTATACAAACATAGTGATAATATGTAATATATGATCGGAGGGCGTACAATTTTAGTAGAAAGTGGGTGTAGATGTTGTAGTAGAATAACACGTTGAGTTTGTAATAAATATCATGCAATGTAAATTAACCCACAGTTTGAAACAATAGATGACACCATAGCGTTTTCTAAATACAAAACACATAAGTGAAAAATAATGATTAAGGTGCTGTTTGTTTTTTCTGTAGGAAAAGGTTTGCAGTCTACGGACCACATCTGCAGACATCTGCAGGATAAGAGGTGGACCAAAGGTCTGCAGTCTGCAAGAAGAAGACTGTTTGTTTGTTAACGTCTGCAGGCTGCTGAAATAAACTGAAATTTAAATAAACTGATTTTTTACAACAGTCTGGTGGTAGACGGTGGTGGTGGACCGTGTTGGTGGTGGTGGACCGTGGTGGTGGACCGTGGTGGTGGTGGGTAGTTGTGGTGGTGGACCGTGGTGGTGGTGGGTGGTTGTGGTGGTGGACCGTGGTGGTGGTGGACCGTGGTGGTGGTGGTAGTGGTGGGTGGTGGTTGACCGTGGTGGGTGGGTGGTGGTGGTGGTAGTGGTGGGTGGTGGTTGACCGTGGTGGATGGGTGGTGGTGGTGGACGGTGGTAGTGAATGGTGGTGGTGAATGGTGGTGGTGGACGGTGGTGGTGGTAGGTGGTGGTGGTGGACCGTGGTGGTGGTGGACAGTGGTGGTTGGTGGTGGTGGTGGGCGGTGGTGGTGGGTGGTGGACCGTGGTGGTGGACAGTGGTGGTTGGTTGTGGTGGACGATGGTGGTGGTAGGTGGTGGTGGACCGTGGTAGTGGTGGACAATGGTGGTTGGTGGTGGTGGTAGGTGGTGGACCGTGGTGGGTGGTGGTGGACGGTGGTGGGTGGTGGTGGTGGATGGTGGTGGTGGTGGTGGGTGGGTGGTGGTAGTGGACGGTGGTGGGTGGAGGTGGTGGTGGATCGTGGTGGTGGTGGGTGGTGGTAGTGGTGGTGGTGGTGGGTGGTGGACCGTGGTTGTACTGGACGGTGGTGGTGGGTGGTGGACGGTGGTGGTGGTGGTGGGTGGTGGTGGTGGGTGGGTGGGTGAGGAGAAGAGCAGAGGAGAAGATCTTTGAAGACCTTAGAAGACTATGGAACAAGTCTGCACCAAGACGAGGTCAGGAAGACCTTTTTGAGTTAAAGGTCTTCCAAAAAACAAACAATCTGTAGACCCCAAACGTCTGCGCGTGTCTGCGCCACGTAGACAAAAGAGGTCAGAAGTGCTTCTGAGAAAAAAACAAACAACCCCTAAAAGAATACTCCTGAACACAATATATGTAAGAGAAGTCCTTTGATATCGAAAGCACATATGAAAATATAAAGCGATGTAAGAGAATACTGAAAACTTGAAGAAGAAGACAATATTTCAGTCTCTGGTAAAAAGAAGTAGCTAAATACTATAACGAAGCCATAAAAAATAAAGAATGACTTATGGGATGGGTTTGCCATCCCGTGGTACTAACTGGTCGATTTTATGGTATATTCCCTAATATGGTCCGAACGTATATACGTCATTTCTTATGTTGTCGACTGTTTCGTCTAATGAGACACCCATAGATGTGAAGGAGAAGTTTGTGTTGTATGCGTGCATCAAAGAAACCACTACATTTGGTCAAAGAAACCATGATATTACTCTTGATTAATACAATAACCATGACGTTGCTTTTAATTAACACAACATTTGTCTGATTGTAATTTTTAACCTTAAACTTTTATCACATATATAATATATAATAATTTTAAACTAAAAGTCATCTCGTGTGATAAATATTTTGGTGGAAGTCCTTTGATGTTAAAAGCACGCATGAAAATAGAAAGTGATGTAGGAGAATACTGAAAACTTAAAGCAGAAGACAAGATTTCAGTCTATGGTAAAAAAAATAGTTAAATACTCTAAATGAAGCCATAAAAAATAAAGAATGGCGTGTGGTATGGGTTTGCCATCCCGTGGTACTAACTGGTTGATTTTGTGGTATATTCCCTAATGACCGAGTCAGTCACGAATGGGACGACGCCTATCTCTTTTATTTGAGTTTGAATATGTTAGTTAATTTTTTATGTATTATTTTTAGTATAAGTTAATAAGTTATATAATTGTTGTACTTTTAAACTAAAACTCATCATGTATTTTTGTTTGACAATTATTTTGGTTTTCCTAATGACCTAGTTAGTCACGAATGGGACGATGACTATTTCTTTTATTTGAGTTTGAATATGTTAGTCAAATTTTTATGTATTATTTTTAGTATAAGTTAATAAGTTTTTTACAAGTTTTTATAAAATAGTATTGCATGATAAATATAAATGCTAGATGTAATAACACTACATTATTAAATGTTAAGGGACAATATTGTAAATAAGAAATTATTTATGCATTAACACTTGTATCAAATGCAAAAACAATGTTTTTATGTGTTTTAAAATTAAATGAAAATTACTATCTTACCTATCTAGAACCCATTATATAGTAGTATAAATATAGATAACATATGTAATCATATACAAACTATAAATATTACTTATAAAAAAAATTATAACCAAATAATCGGTTTCTTAGTTAATTTGGTTATTTACATAGGCGGATCAAGTGGGTTCCCCGGTTCCCAGTAACCCCTCAATTTAGAAGAAAAAAAGTGAAAAATTCATGGATTCGCCTCCGGTTATTTCAATTATTGTTTAGGTAAGTTACCTATTATTTGCTCTATGAGCATGTCTTTTTAATACTTTTATTAACCATAGACACTAATTTGTTTACTTTCTTGTCTATGATGATTAAATGTCAACGTTTTGTCCCATTTAACCGTACATTAGTACTTTAAGATTGATGAACATGTGCTCAAATGATACTCTTAAGTCTTATCATCCTTGTTAGCTATAAATCGTAAATGATTTAATTTTCGTAGATCGAAGAAAATGTCTACATTTGTATTTTTTATTTATTTATTATGACATAAATCTAAAAATCTTGGTCGTATAAGACCTTTCGGTGTGCATGCGGGGATCTCATCCGGGGAGCTGAGGTGGCGTCCGGGGAACCGGGGAACACCGCCCCCCCCCCCCCCCCCCCCCCCCCGTAAACTTTCCGGGGAGAATGTGGAAAAACCACCGAGGACACCGGATAAGATGATTGGCTAATTTTTTTTATTTTTTTTTAAATCAAACTTTAATACTCCCTTCGTCCCATTAGAAGTGTCCATATTCCCTTTTTTATTTGTCCCATTTCATGTGTCCACTTTAAAAAATTATTAGCCAACTTCCAAATTTACCCTTAAAAACACAACTAAAATAAACAAAGAATATAGTGGACCCACATATGACAAGGGTATTATTGTCATTTGGCAAACAAAAAAAAAGAAGGGGGAACTTTGGGGGAGGAGAAGGGGGAAATGACGTGACGCTGACGTGGCACTTGGGGGAGTTGGGGGAAAAGGGGCACACCATATAAGCCTAATATTCGAGTGCAAACATAGGGTACTTAATTCGTTTGTAGTATTTAAGATTCGGACAAATCATATCATGACTGCTAGTACTTAGTTTGTACCTTATTCCTTAATTTTTTATGTTTGTTGTTTCATCCCATGAATCTTCTCTCCCCTTATAAATTGGTAAATATATTTTCTTCATTTAAATGTATTTCCTTAAAAGCTTTAAGGATTAGTGTTAGGAGACTTACATCGAAGTAGGAAACTAGGAATCGACTAAAAAACGATGGACATCACGTGGTGGTCCTGGAACCATCGAATCTGAGAGAGAAATGGAGTGTGTGAATATGCAAAATGAAGTCCGGAAAGGGTATTTATGGTTTTGATCGCGACTGCAGGTCAGCAGACCAGGCGCGGGCTTGCTTGGTATACATGGCCCGTGTCTCAATTTTTTTACACATTTTGATTTTTTTCATGAAAAGTTAAAAATAAAAAAATTATCTTATTCTAAGCTAAACGAAAATAGGTATACAGTGTTTAATGAGAAGATCGGACATGTAATAATTGTTGATGTTTATTATGTGCTTACCATTTTCGTTTTGCAAAAACGTATTAGGTTACTGTCAAATTTTTTTTAGCAAAATTTATTTGCTTATCATTTGGGATATTAGTGTGTAGGGATGAGGAGTTGATTTCTTACACCCTCTTTTTTTAACGGTTAATTTCTTACATTCTTTTCTTTACACCCTTTTACACCTTTTTTTGTACACCGTTGAAGTTGAACTCCCAACCTCACTCAAGAGAGAATTTTCTCTGTACCACTAGACTATAACCTAACTGGCCACTTGTAGTTTTTCATATTCCACTTGTTTTTATACCCTTAGCTATAAAAATTTCAAGAAGCTTGAAGGTTTTAGATTGTACCTTCGGCTTTTTTCTTCTTGAAAAATGGGGGCGGTGAGGTTGGTTTGAAAAACATAGTAGTTTTGTTCTGAATGTAACCCAACATAAATCATAAAACGAGTGTTGTACGGTACGTTTTTAAAAAAAGTTGACTCATTTAGGAAATTTAGATAAAAGACTATGCTTTTAGGGCATGTATAGTGGAGAGGAGCTATAGGGCGTTATGGGAACTAAAATATTATAAAGTAATAGAAAGGGCGTTATGGGACGTTATGGGAAAAGAGGGTGTAGTGGGAAGAGCGTTATGGCGCTTTATAAATGATTGGGTAATCATTGATTAATTATTCTTTTCTTATTTAAATAATAATATTAAATACTTATTAATATTTCATTAAATAAATAAAAACCGCAAATACTAAAAAAAATTACAAAATACTAATTTTTTTTTACAAATATTAATGAAAGGGAGACCCCACGGAAGGGAGATCCACCTTGCGACCCGCAGATATGCTTGTCTTTGGTTGAGAGAGGGGGAAACATGCCTGTGTGGACCTCACCGGGGTATCTCCGCTGGTTAGGTTAAGGGAAACAGGGTTCGTAGCTGGGCAAGCATCAAGAAAGGCGGAATCAAAGAAAGTAGATAAACACGCTAAAGCTTGTGCAGATAACCAACATGTCTTTATCCCTCTGGCCTTCGACACCTTTGGCTCCCTGGTGCCAGAAGCTATTCGTTTCTTGACCAGGGTCCAACGGGTCGTCCACATCAATGTTTCATCCCCAGGGGGCAAGGATTTATCTTTAGTAGACTAGGGTTTGCAATTCAGAAAGGGGTGGCGGCGCAGCTTGTTGCCCGTCTACCTTCTATTATGATGTAATTTTCGCATTTTGTTTTAATGAGAATATAATCAAATTAATAAAAAAAATATTAAAAAAATACAAATACTCATAGTTTATATTTTTCCTCGATTTTGGCCTTTTGTTTCAAACAAATTTCCAAGGCTTTGCCGGTTAGGTGGTCGTGCGACTTCGTGTAAAAGTCAAAGTCGCGTTGAAATTGTCGATCCTTCATAAGCTCAACTGATGGAGAGGCAAAAACCCGAGTGTTAATGTGAATAAAATGGTTGGTTTTATTGTATTTTGGATGATTATATAGCTTGAACAAGATAACTACGCAAATTCATGGATTTGCAGGTTAAATACGAAGATTGGACGTATTTTGGAGAAAACTCATGGATTGGGCCTGTAGATTAAAATGGATGACATGAAAAAGGGTAAAAAAAACGAAGATGTGGCCGCAAACGGTGAAGAAAACGGAGTTGTAATGAAAAAGTTACGAAGAAAACAAGTTTTGGGTAGAAAGCTGTCAAAGGTGTAGCTTACGAAGCTGGTGCTGATTGGAGTAGCTTACAGCAATCACTTGGCTGGTCACATCAGAATCAGAATGTGCATTAGCGTAGCCTACGGCTCTAGTGCTGACTAGTGTAGGCTACGGCGCTGGACTACGAGAAACTCATTTAAAGTCATAAAAAATAGGGTTTTTAGCGACCATTCATTCTAGCTTTTCTTGGGGACTTATTGGACGATTTTAGGAGCATTCTTGGAGATCTTTTCACCATTCTAACCATTCCAATCATCATTCTAACATCAAACATCAATATTGAAGATCAAATCAAGAACATGAGTGGCTAATCTTTTCGTGGTTTCCTCCGGGTGGAGGATTCTTGTAAGTGGATGATTGTTTTTAGTTTTTCTTTGTATTTGAGATTGGCAATCTAAGCATTTGATGCTTTTTGCTTAGTGATTTATTAGTTTGATTGTAAATGGTTGCTTTTTATCTAAAACCTAGTTTTGATTCTTTCACTTCCCGAGAGTTCTAGTAATTGGGATATATTAGATAAAGATTGGGTTTGGTAATCTTCAATTGATAATCGTGTGATAACCTTTCGTTGTTTTGCAATCAAAGTACTTAGTCCTCGTTTATCACAATAAACTAATTAATTATCTTAATCATGTCTATGTGATTTTCTCAATAAAAACTAATAACTTGAAGCCACTTTGAATCCAAAACTTAGAGGAATCACCTTTTCTCCAATTGTTTACATCTTAATTTTTATTTTGTTTTCACAATCATTCTCAAACAACCGAATTTTACTTTTCTTGCAACTAGTTAATTAGTAATAAATTAAGTAAACCAAACACTTTCCACAGCACTCCTCGTGGTTCGACAGTTGACTTACCCTATCTAATAAGGTAATAAGGAACTGATTTTAATCTTATTTTTGTCTGACCCTTCGACATCGATCATCAACCACCTCTCGGTTTTCTTGGATACGCTGAGCCCCGATGTCGCGTATGTCTTGGAGCCGTTGGTTCATCTCAGCAAACGCCAGGATTAACTCGCTCACCCCCGACGAAGACTCCGCCCGGGCGGCTCGAGCAGCCTTTCGACAGGGCGGACGGGGTATCTCATCCGCCCCCTCCTCCCCTGCAAAATACGCATTTTCTTCGGCGTTTAGGTCGATGAAACACGCGTCAGACGTAGGCGTTTCGGGATCAACCGAGTCAGAGGTCCTCGACTTCTTTGGAGGCCTCATATTTCTGGCCAGAGATGAAGATGTTCCAACTATTGGGCGGACGTTGGACCATTTGGAGTAGTCTTTCAGCAGCCGCCAAGCCCTCAAGTATGGAAAATTCCCATTTTGTTGTTGGTATTCTTCCAAAGCCGCCTCCAAAATATTCTCGTCGCTTTGGCCAGATTTCCAACCGTTCCGGGTGCGTTGATAAACAGCTTGAAAGTTGGTGCACTTGCTGTTTATATCGGTCCACTTGCCCGATATGGAATCCTCGGGCCGGTAGTTTTCTCCCCTACCAGCTAGACCAAAAAATATTGTTCGGACTCTTTTCCAAAAATCCCCTTTGGATTGATAGTTCGCTAAAAAAACAAACCAAAAAAATATATAAGTGCGCGTTTAAAAAAATATATGTAAAAAAAATATAATATAACAAAAAATATATATCTTACAAACCATTGGATCCTTCGAAACGTCAACCCACGCTCAGGCTAACGTGAACAACTCCTCATCCCATGGTTGTACGGTTTTTTTGGCTCGAATTTTGGTCTCTTTCTTTCTGTGCAACCGTCTTTGTCGCTCGGTTGGTTGCTCGGGCTGTTGCTCCGGCACCGGCTCCTGTGTCTCCAGAACCAAGAGTGGCTCTTGCCAAGCATTAGATGACCCGAACATCTGAGAAGACTCAAACACTTGTGATGAGGCGAAACCACCTCCCATGGATGACCCGAAACCACCTCCCATGTTGAAGTTATACATGTTCGGGTCCCAACCTATGGGTTGGTTTAACAGGTGCATTAAAGAAGCTGGGTTTGAACCCGAACCATGAGCTATGGGTTGGGTGTTCTTGCCAGTAGTAGATTGAGAACCGAACCCGAAACCATCTTGACCGAAAGGATTCATCTTTGATTGTGTGTGTGGAGAGTAAAAAGGGTATTTTGGTTTGCTTTGTGTGTGTGTTCTACTTCAATTTCTTAGGTGATGGTTGTGGGTGAGTTTTGTGAAGTATGTATGTATATAAATAAAGTTGAGTTATTTTTTTTATTCAATCGACCTTTCAAACGGTCAAATGCATTCATCAAAATCACATGCCCCAACCTGCTTTCACATTTCCCAAGTTGCACAACGCCAGCCAGCAGCATAACCCCCAACCCATAACGCCACCATAGCGTCCGGAGGGCGGTGTTTCCAGGCGCTATGGGGCCAAAACGCCACCCATAACGCTCGACTACACACACTTAACTACATATTTTCCTAAAATTTTTGTATCCCCGGTCATGACACCAAAAACTTGACATGGTGTGAAATGTATATAAATAGTGGTTAGTTTTTGCACGAGATCAAGTCTTGAAACACGATAAGATACTATCACTCAAAATAACATACTAGGGGCAAGTGCATTCATTGTTAGCTTATATAGTGATGGTAAGATACCAACGTCATCTAAGTATACAAAGCATTTAGTAATGAAATGTCATTAACATTTAGCCAGGCTATAAGAAGAGTGTTTTTTTTGTACATTTTTATAAAAAATAACATAAATTTAAATAAATAAGCAAAAGACAGATTGTTTTGATATCATATTAACAAAGGGCACAGTCTATATGTGGCCAGATTTGTGACATAACTTCATTTTCTTGCTCGTTTTGCTTCCTATGTTCGTTTTTGACCTGATTTATCCTGAAAAATAAAAATAAACTAAATTAGGCCTATTGTATTTGTATATGCAAGAAAATCAATAAAAGTGGGGTTAATATTATAATAAATATATGTATAGTTCTACGCATATCGGTATGCATTCTAAATGGATGAATGGTAACGTGGGTTTGTGGTTAAAGATATAGATTTATCAATAAACACAAGGATGGTTCTACTTGGTATCTAAAAGATGGTATTAAGGTAGGAAGTAAAACTAAAAAAAGGTTAAAAGCATTTATCAATATGTCTAATCATTTTCATGCATTAACCTACATGGAAAGTCCACCATGTAGCTTGCTACTCATAGTTGGACACATTTACCGAATTTTTTCAATAAAACCCTAACCCGAGTATAACTATGACTAAAAACCTATACCAATATGTTTACAACATTCTCATCATGCTCTTTATACCCATTTTATCTAGGGCTGCAAACGAACCGAACGAACACAAACAAGGCATTGTTCGTGTTCGTTTGTTAGTGATCATTTAATGGCTTGGGATCCCGGATTTTTGAAGTACTTCGGTATTCTAAGCTCTAGTGTTACTAACAGCTATGATGTCCTTCTATCCCGACTTTTATTTGCAGGTCTCAGTACTGTAAACGGCTTATGAATAAGTCATTCTCAGGGAGTCGCATAGTCAGTTGGTGGAAACGTGTCAAAAATGTGGAAAAAGACCCACAACAGTCATATTTGAACACCGAGTAAATTATGATATTCTCGGATAATTAGTTAGGATATTTTCTGTATATATTCAGTAACTTGATTGACTTAGAACACACACCACACTCGCAACAACTACTGTAAAACTTAGTTACCGATCATATACGCTTGGCATTGTAATTTTTTCATCGATTAATACAAAGAACAGAAGGCAGAGTGACGATTGTCACCTCTCAAGGTTTTATGCCGGAGATCCTCAATGAATAAGTGGTTTACTTGTACAGTATTGTGTCATTTTTGTTATATTTTTCATTTCTTTATCAAGCACACCACCTTACATACTGAATTTGGTTCTAAAATTAGCTTTGTTAATTTTGGCCAAAACAATGTTCATGAACACTAATCGAATGAGATTTGTTGTTAGTGTTTGTGTGTAAAGGAAATTAACATGTTCATATCCGTTTCCATTTGTTGTTAATTTTAGTTACCGGATAAAAACGAACACAAACAAATGTACGCTCGCGAACGCAAAAGAACACAGACAAGTATTCATGAACATAAACGAGCACAAACGAACAAAAATTAAATTTCGTATAAAATTAGAATTGTTCATTACAAACATTATCTGCCCAGAATATACCAACCCAATTATCCAAACATATTTGACATAATCTTGATCACATAATTACCATATCATAGTGTCTCAGAAAATACAAAATATCATATCAAACTTGAAGTCCTTATTTAATCCACCCATATAAACTCGAAATCTTTGTTTAATCTACCCAAATATTAGTTAATCAAAATAGGTAAAGTAACTAACATGCAATGCACTAACATTTATTAAATAACTATTACCGTGAATTTTGAAATACTTAAATTAAATATAAAACTTAAAAAATGAACAATGAAACACAAACAAACATAAGCAAACATGTTATTGAATGTTCATGAACACAAGTGAACAAATGTGGCATTTGTTCATGTTCGTTTGTTTAACTAAACAAACAAAATTTCTTGTTCCTATTCGTTCATTTTTAAATGAACAAAAACAAACAGATCTCGTTGAACAGGTGACGAATTGTCCGCTGAATGTTTAGTGCACTTATAACCCTAATTTTATCTATAAATTTCATTGACTATTATAAAACATAAATTAAAACTCTCTACATAAGCTTCTCTAAAGTAGACGAATTTAATGAAACTACATCACCCATAAAAATGTAGATGAGCACTGTTCATACTCCATCTCACGTTTTTCAACTTTCACCCTTTTTCTGGTGCTTCTTCCTACCACCTCTTCTTCCATCCTTGTTGTAATGCCCCAAAACCCGAACTTATAATAAAGGGAATGGCATGAAATAAAAGGACTAAGTTTTATTAACTTAGTTAAAATGTTTTGTTTTTAAAAGAAAATAAAACTTACAAAAGGCTCGAATTACCGGGACTTAAATTAAATTAGAGCGGTCATAACGGGACCCAAAATAGTAAGAACTGGGCTAGTTCACGCTAATAAATGGTTGACAAAACACAAACTCTTGGTTAAATATTGGGAGCTGAGTTAGATTTGGGGGTTAAATACCAAAAGGGTCAAGTGGGGACTAGTAGCGGGACCATTAATGTAACTATTTTGTCACACCCCAACCGATGGCGGAATACATCGGGGCGAGACTTGGGATAGATTGTTCAAAGACTTCATGACACTAGAATTCATGACAATATAATTTAAAGATAAAATTTCATTCATAGCATAATCATTGTCTAACAGATAACAAAATACAAATTGTTTCATAGAATGGAAAGTACAACAACAAATTATAGAATTTAAACTAGCGTGTGTTTCTAGTCCAATCCTAAGTAGATTTCTTGAATATCCTGCATCAAACATTTCCTGCAACATGTATAAAATATCCGTCAACACATAAAGCATTGGTGAGCATACTAGTTTTGGTTTACATACGTAGTAATTAGAATGATTTACTCGAATCTCATACTATAGCATCGCACATACAAACTATACAAAGAACATAACTCAAACCCGCGAGTCCACTGCATATACCTAACATATTCATGCTAGGTCCGTTGATTCTTAACAATGACCCATAAAGGGGGCGGGGTGCTACTCCTATAGCGCTATACATGTTAAGTGGGCTAATAATAGTTAATGAATTATGGCTAAGTATCAAGAATCGTAAGCATGGCAAATAGCATATAAGTATGTTTAATAGATTGAGCATGATAGTTTAAGAGTATGAAATCGTTTAAGTTTTATTAGTGATACATGTTGAGCTCCAAAGAATAAAGAATAAAAAGGGGGACAATTATGAACTCACCTTTGGGTGCGTCTTGATATAGTTCCAAAGATAAGTCTTGAAAGATTAAGCTTTAGCTCCGATTAACTAGAATTAAGAATTAGAGTCTTAGGTTCGAGTTTTAGATTATAGATTCACGAGAGTCATGCAAGCCTTTTAGGCAAACCAAGCACAAATTGCCTTTAGGGCAATCCGGATGGTCATGAGATTAAGTTAGACCAAGCACAAAATCATCATAGATGATTCGGATGGTATAAGGTTAGGAATGTGAATCCATTTGATAGGTTCATGTCATAACCACTTCGTTTATGGAATAAACGTGGGTTTTGGACACGGGATTTCCTCTTTCTAGTGTGGATAAATCCGTAGCACAAGAAGGGTCAAGAGAGTTGGTAAGGTAGGGTGTAACCACAAACCTTCCAAAGATTAATAATAGGATAATAAGAATGAAGATTGAAAGTAAGTTTATAATAATACATAGTATAACCAATACCATAGCACAAATTCATCTAACATTAGATTGTTAGTGGACTTGGTTGGTCCCTTTACATTAAACAACTTAGAACATAAAAACAAATCAGAAAAATAAACACCTTTGAGACCTCTTTTAGGTGCTCTACCCTTAACACATTTATGTAGATAAGGAAGGGGTAGATCCTAGAGGTTTCTCCAAGGAGTTTTGAGTATAAAAGAAGAAGAAAAATAGAAAATAAAGTGGAGGTTTAGGCTCAAGAACTTACTGTTGTGAATCAGGAAGTTCTTTGAGAAAACCTTGAATGTTTGAGAGTATTTGGGAGAGTTGAGAGATGAACAAAGGATTAAGGAGTGAGGAGGAGGTGTATTTATAAGTAGGGTGAGTTTGTTGGGCATTTAAAAGAGTAATTAGGGTGGTTAGAAGGAGATTAGGTGAAGGTTTAAGTTTAATTGTTTGTTGTAATTGTATGACCTGCTTGTATGCTGTTACCATTCGAATCCCCAAAAAAAGAAAACGAACACATGACTTTTATGTTGTTATGGTTTGTTTAGAAGGTAAAAGTCAACATATGACATGAACTGCCATCCACGCTTTTCTTTAGTTTTTTTTTATTATTTTTTTAATCTAAAGTATTATTATTATAATATATAGGTGTTCTCAAATTAACTTTCCCCTATATAGAGGAGGGTTATCTTGAGAACGCTAAATATTGTGAGAACCGTGAGAACAACTAAAAAAATCAATCAAAATCAATTTTTTTTAATACAAACCTCATTATAATCAAAATACAACATTAATAAATTAATGTTCTTTTCAAATAATTCATCTTTTCTTGCAAAAACACTTTCAAATTAACTTTTTACACATGTGTAAATGAAACAGTTTACACATGTATAAACAGTAAATTTACACATGTGTAAAAACAATTTTTTTTCGTATACGTTTGAATTTTTACGCGTAAATTGTGTTTTTGGGATTGTATTTTAGTAATAAAGATAAATGTAAAAAGAAATTTTGAATTTGAATGGTTTTAGATGCCGTTCTCACGGTTCGCACGAAATATAGGTGTTCTCAAATTAACTTTCCCCTATATATATATATATATATATATATATATATATATATATATATATATATATATATATATATATAGGGGAAGGTTTAAATAAAAACCCACTCAAAATGAAGAAACCTTGTAAACTAAATCTTAGTCATCCATCTATTTAATCTATGGTCACAATTTTTTCTATAATATTGATTTAATTAAATGGGTGAAAAAGGACAAGAAAGGGTAATAGGGTAATTTGATTTTATCTGAAAAGGGGTATGACAAAAGCTGATATGACACCCATCACATCATCTCTCTCTTACTTTTTTCACATTATTATATAAGCTGTCAGACTTCCCGTGTTACATATGTAACATGTGTTGTGTTACATAGGTTAAAACTGAGTTCAGTTTATATTATTTAAAAAATGCTGATTTATTATTTTTTTTATTAGACCATATTTTTTTTCGTTTTATTATACCAGCACCAGAATTGTTGCATACGTAACGAGAATTTTACTTTTTAAAATTCACTACTTTTAATCACAAACAAAATGTATAAATTTATAAAAAAATCAATTACAAAACAACATATAAACGTAACAAAAATGATCCATAAAACGGTCATTACAATCAACAAATCCTAAAAAAACTATCATATATAAAAAAAAATTGTCTACACTTCATTCTTGATGATCATCTTCATCTTTAACGCAAAAAAAATATGTTCACCTGCAAAAAGAAAACAAAATCATCAATTTACATGAAAGCCCACCCCCACCCCCCGGTCTTAACGAATGTTAACCATCTGGATTCAAAAAAACATTCGAAACAGATACGAACATACAGCCACAAAAACATAAATCCCAGAAAACTAATTTATAACAACTTAGTTCTGCTGTTACATACGAAACAGACGCAACATAGATTTCATCTCATGATTAGTGACTTTTGTTTAATTAATATATAAAAAAGGTTAATCAATATGTAAACCTACGTGTAATCCAACACAATAAAATATCACACTTGAACCTACATGAAAAGTTTAAAAATCAAACCTTTGTATCTGTAAAAAAAAACCGATAACTAATTTATAACAACTTAATTTTGTTGTTACATACGAAACAGACGTAATATAGGAAACAGATGCAAACATACATTCCACACATTATAATACTCATACAAACATGCACATACTAGTAAAAAATTAGACAGACATGGTGCAAAAACACACGAGTGTTACATGTGTAACAGGAAAACACAGACCAAACTTTGTAGTCTGCTGTAAACATAGAGCAGATTTTATATGCTAGAAAACATAGAACAGAATTTGACTGCAAAAAAACAGATATGCTACACACGAGTGTTACATGTGTAACAGGAAAACACAGACCAAACTTTGTAGTCTGATGTAAACATAGAGCAAATTTTATATGCTAGAAAACATAGAACAGAATTTGACTGCAAAAAAACAGATATGCTACACATGTAAACAGCCTAACTCAACACAAAGATTATACGAAAATATAGACGATAAAAACACCATAACTAAACACCAAGATACTGATACTACGAACATAAAACACAAAACGAAAAATCATTTTCGATGTTTAACATAATATCAAAAAAAAAAAGAGATGCTAGTAACACACAAAAAAACAATTATTTCCAACTTAAAAAAAATAAAATATTAAACCACCTAACCCCCAACACAAGACATTTTCTGTAAAAAAACATAGGTAACATAAAAAAAACTCATTAATTAGAAAACAAAAAGAAAATAGACAGGCATGGTGCAAAACCACACGAGTGTTACATGTGTAAACAGGAAAAACACAAACAAAAATTTTGCAGTCTGCAGTAAACATAGAACAAAATTTGATATGCTAGAAAACATAGAACAGAATTTGACTGCAAAAAACACATATGCTACACACGTAGTAGTGCTGTTACATACGAAACAGACGCAACACATATTTCATCCCATGATTAGTGACTTTTGTTTAATTAATATATAAAAAAAAGTTAATTAATATGTAAACCTACGTGTCAACGTACGCTACCTACGTGTAATCCAACACCAATAATATATAAACTACCTATGTATCCTGATCAACTGGATGATTGATTTAAGGTGTGGTGTGTAGCCAACGGTTTGTTCAACTGGATGCATTAAGTGTTTTGTTTACAGGTTAAAGTGATGATTTTACAGAATAACTAATCATAATTCATTAACACACAACAATTTAAAAAAAAACACATGCAATGAGAAGCTTAATCGAAAGCAACTCGAGTTGATTCAACACGAAAAAGAAAGTCATACAGAATGGGGAAAAACAGTGCTTAAGTTGACTCGAATCCTATTTATGAAAAATCAACTTCAAAAGTCAACGTCATAATCCATGAACACAATAGTCAGAACAATAATGATAACTAAATCACAACAAATAATACTTCAACAAACCTAACTGTAACTTCCGATCAAATCAAACCAAACACATGCAAATAATTAATATAATCGAATCGAATAAATAATAATAATAATAATAATAATAATAATAATAATAATAATAATTTGAGGTTTCATTCAAAAATAAAGAAAACAAAAAGTCAAAGACCTATATGCTTCACGTCACTCCATATCCACCATTATGATTATTTTAATTAAAAAAAAAGACAAGAATTCAAATGGTGTTGGATCTAATCTCGTTTACTATTGTGTAAACACAAAAAAAGAATAAATTATTGAATAAACCTTCACCTGATTTAACAACAATGTTTACACCGCCTGATTTAACAACAGTTGCATCTGAACAGAGTTGGATCTGAACAGATGTAGCTAGCTCCGACTGTGTTGGATCTGAACAGATGTAACAACAATCGTTTTTAGTTCTCTCTCCTGTCCGCCGCTGTCGTTTTCACCGTCGTCCTTGTTTACTCCGACTGTGTTGATTGGTATGTGGGTTCCAAATAGAAGTTGGATTTGAACAGAGTTGCAGGTTTTTGGTTGTAGGGTTTGAGAGAGAGAAGGTGAGAGGACTGGCTTTGAGAGAGAGGAGGTGAGAGAGGGAATTGAGGGAAATCAAATTTTGAAAAATGGGAGAGAGAGGAATACATATATACTGACACTTAAGGGGGTGAAGAAAGAGAAGAAGGGAAAAAGACTAAAATGCCCTTGGGTACATAAAAAATAATTTACTTTGAATGGTGATGTGGTGCATTGTGGTCCACAAGATGGGTTTGCGGGAGTTTCTTCAAAATTTTGGGTTTCTTGTCTATACTTAGCCTATATATATATATGTATGTTTTATTTAAAATAAATATATATTAAAATTTTAACTAAATGAGTTTCTAGTTATAACGCCTAAATTGAATAGGGTAAATTATAATGATGACTCGTCATGAATAGGTAGGAATAACTTACAAGAAGCGAATAAAGGCGAACTTGAAATTTGTAAAATATAGGAATTAAAATACAAGGAAATTAAAAATCACGCGACGTTACATAAAGTTTGCATCACGTAGAATTTATAGAATATAAAAATAGATTAAGATTAAATGCAATTGATAAAAATACTTTTCCATTGATCATAAGCTCGGGTTTACAAGGGTATAGAGTGACAAGTTACAAGAATACAAGGACTAGAATGGTAAAAAATGAAAAATACGGATGTTACATATTTAGTCAAAATAAGATGGTGAAGAAGACCCATTAGGGGTCATATGTATTCAGCCCCAAAGGGGCATTCAAGAGCCAAAAACCAACCCTAATATCCCCAAATTGAAGAAATGATGTAAGAAATGGAAGTAGCAAGATGGAGGGTGTATTCTAGAGGGTTCATCTTCATGGTATAAGCCATTGGTACGAACCCTAACACTAAATCCTTTTGAATGTCTAGACTTACAAGTCAGTTTTGACTAACTTAGGTTAAACTATGAAATTGTTTGATTATAAGTGTTACTAGATTATACCCCGGGAGCATCTCAGGGTTCAGATATCTAATATGAGATATCAATTTTACATATGAAATAGACTAATGCGCTTTATAGTTACATTCAGGAAAGCTTCGGGTAACACCTACTCTAAAACAATTAACAATGTATAACTCTAATGTTAATATCTAACCTAAAACAATGTATAACTCTAATGTTAACATCCCCTAACCTAAAACAATGTATAACTCTAATATTAATACATAACCTAAAACAATGTACAACTCCTATGCTAACATCTGTTGAAAATAGAATTCATATTTACTGGTTTGGACATAATTAGTGACTTGCCTATACATGATTAATGAATTACCTGGACACTTTTGTGTTTCTTTTCCTGTATGAACAAAACCCCACAAAAAATAGTCATTTTTTTCTCCGTTTTTATATAGCACTATGATACTCATTGGAAAGATAATAAAACACTCGTTGGTTTGGTGTAATTGTTTTCTTTAAAAAATCTCATATATAAAAGATATTAACGTTTAAAAATTATGAGAGAAAACATGAGAGGGAAAAATCCAATTTTGTTTTTTTTGTTTTTCTTTGTAAAATCACTTAATGCCACATGACATGCCAACTTTAGCTTTAATTTTATATCATTAATGACATGTCATTGCCACATGGCACACTCAAGGGGGAGAATGCCCTCTTTAAGTGCCATGGGGGGGGGGGGGTGCCCTCTTTAAGTGCCATGTGGGATTTATTGCTTTCGATTTATTATAATAGATAGATTTGATCATCTCTAATGGTTTAGAGATGAATTGATTACTAAAAATTGCTTGTTTGCAAAAGATGATGATTTTGGTTTTTATAAGTAGCCTTAATGTTACTAAAATAGTTGCAAATTTATGTTATTAGCATAGGTTGTGTGAGAATTACATCCTATGTGTTATGCATGATACTTATTTGCTAAGTTGATTTGCAAGTTAAATTGAAATGTAGCCTAACTTGATGGATACAATGAGTTATAAGCGACCGGTTCATGGATTGGTTGCTTGTTAGGTGAGTAGTAATTGGAATAACCATTGATGATATAATATGCACACTAGGTGTTTATGAAACTCCTAGTTGAAAGGGCCGACCACCCTTTGGTCATTTGTCGGCGTGGCAGATGATTCGTGATGTCCCCGGGGCTTTGGATTAGTTTTTTTTTTTATTTTTATCCTTTAATGTTCCTTTTATTTACGTTTTAATAAAATGTTTATGTTAACTTATATTGTTTAAAGGGACTGTTTTGTTTAAATTTATAAAACCGTAAACCCAAAAAGTAGAGAACACATGAAAATAATAATAGGAATCCCATAAAAATAAAACAACTAAACTATTATAACAATTACAATATACAAACAATAATAAATAATAATTCACGAAGTCGTTCAACACGTCGAACACCTAGACATTTCCGTTGCTTGGACCGCCGAGACATTAACTTCCAGTGTGCTTTATACCCACTGTCCAGTCTCATGTCGAACACCGAGACATTTCCGTTGCTTGGACCGCCGAGACATATTTTCCCAGTGTGCTTTATATCCACTGTCCAGTCTCATCTTCGTCATCCTTAATACATAAATATATGTACAGAAAGATGCTTACCAACGGTCCAGACAAGTCAAAGAACAAACTCTCCTAAATATCACATCCGACCGTCTTGTACATGTAAAAGACGGATGATCCAAAAGATCATGATAGATATTTAAGAAGAGGATGAACTTTCCAATAAAACTGACTACCAGATCGTAGATGCAAATTACACGGGTCAACCCACGTGTAGATGCATCAACAATCCAAGTAGTATTATGTAGATGTAACAACAATCCAAAAATTCTAAGACTATATTTAGACGAGGAGGTAGGTTTGGGTTGGAAAATTAAAGGGTTTAAAAACGTCATTTGTTGGAACAGTGTTCGGGTTTTAGATTTATAAAACATGAGAGACACTGGTTATAAATTTCATCAACCGTAAGTGAACATTTATACAAACCGTAGAGGCTCTTACCAAGACGGTTCCCTTGAGCCGTTTCACGGTTCCCTAGGGGCAACCGGCTTGTGCCGTTTCACGGTTCCCGAGGGGGCTTGGTTTTTTTCAATTATTTGATTATTTAATATTTAAATTT
Source organism: Ambrosia artemisiifolia (assembly GCA_032199755.1). Taxonomy (NCBI): domain Eukaryota; kingdom Viridiplantae; phylum Streptophyta; class Magnoliopsida; order Asterales; family Asteraceae; genus Ambrosia; species Ambrosia artemisiifolia. Next base: position 63,950,942 of record CM063519.1, read on the forward strand.
ACAACAAATTAACATTCGAAATTATAAAATTTTATAACAAACAAACATCGTTACAGCAATGTCACTAATCTATCTTTTCTATAGGCTGAAAGCTCGTTTCCCACAACGTTGCAATACATTTTTTTATCATTAATGACAAAGAAAACCCGCGATGTAGATTTTGTTATTGATGATGATAATTGTTGGAAAGCGGGGAGAGGAGCAAAAACTTTCAATAGGTATATGTTGAAGAGGAAACATTTTATCATTACATCGGGTTTCCTCTAATTCCTGCGAAGCCTTTTTCGCTTTACTTCTCACTAACTCCGACCGAAACCTATTCATCACTTCAACTTTTCGCCCTAAATGTCTTCCCAAGTGATTGGACATCAACTTAAGGAAAAACAAAACGGGTGTGGATGTTGATGATCATATTTTAGGTGACGGGGGATCGGAGCAGAAACTTTCTAAGGAGTGGGATTAGATAAATCCCAAAGGCTTAGGGTTAAAAAGTGGCATAATTTTAACCGAAAAAATATTCCGGTTTTCTGAAGCTCAAAAACACGTCGAATAATAAAAAACACATGCCTTGAACCGTGTTGAATATTTTAGAAGATATGCTTTCTTTGAAATTTTGAGAAGATTTTGTTTGATTTGGTAAAACATTTTGGCTTTCATATTAATAAACTAGCCGATTACCTCGGGAAGGTCCCGGGGTTGATAAATTTAATATGATTTAATAAAAAATGATAAAAAAAAAAGAAAACTCAAATCACGAAAAGAGTAAATAACTTAAACATAATCAATCTTAGTTAAAAAACATTTATTTAAAAAGTTACAAAAATAAAAAGCATAAACCATATTAAGCATAATAAAGTATTAAAAGGATAACCTTCAACATATAATCATCTTCACGTTAATTAAAATATGTTACAATTTGATTAATGAATAACCTGAACACTTTGTGTTTTTTTCTGTATGAGTATAACCCCACAAAAAATAGTCGTTTTTTTTTCGTTTTTATATAGCACTATGGTACTCGTTGGAAAGATAATAAAACGCTCGTTAATTTGGTGTAATTTTTTTATTTAAAAAATCTCGAATATAAAAGATATTTATGTTTAAAAATTATGGGAGGAAGATAAGAGAGAAAAATTTAAATTTGTTTTTAAATTCTTTTTTCCTAAAATAACTCAATTTAATTTTAGTAATTGAGAATTAAGAGATAGAGAGATAAATTTAGAAAAATACTCAAAAACACCAAAAACACTCAATTATTAAGCCACGTGGCACTCTCAATGAGCATATATGCTTTCTTTTATATATATATATAGATTTGAAGGAGATGATAGTGGAAAGAAAGATAAGTGTGGTTTTTTTTCAAACAAACCTACATATTTATACCCAAACTAAATTTGAAAAAAAAAATTAAAATTTATTATTAGGCTCCCTAGGGGCAACCGGCTTGTGCCGTTTCACGGTTCCCGAGGGGGCTTGGTTTTTTTCAATTATTTGATTATTTAATATTTAAATTTACAACAAATTAACATTTTATAAAATGTTATAAAATTTTATAACAAACAAACATCGTTACAGCAATGTCACTAATCTATCTTTCTATAGGCTGAAAGCTCGTTTCCCACAACGTTGCAATACAATTTTTTATCATTAATGACAAAGAAAGCGAGGAGAGGACCAAAAACTTTCAATTGAAGAGGAAACATTTTATCATTACATCGGGTTTCCTCTAATTCCTGCGAAGCCTTTTTCGCTTTACTTCTCACTAACTCCGACCGAAACCTATCCATCACTTCAACCTTTCGCTCCAAATGTCTTCCCAAGTGATTGAACATCAACTTAAGGACAAAGAAAACGGGTGAAAGGGGTGTGGATGTTGATGATGATATTTTAGGTGACGGGGGATCGGAGCAGAAACTCTCCAAGGAGTGGGATTAGATAAATCCCAAAGGCTTAGGGTTAAAAAGTGGCATAATTTGAACCGAAAAAATATTCCGGTTTTCTGAAGCTCAAAAACACGTCGAATAATCAAAAACACATGCCTTGAACCGTGTTGAATATTTTAGAAGATATGCTTTCTTTGAAATTTTGAGAACATTTTGTTTGATTTGGTAAAACATTTTGGCTTTTATATTAATAAATTTGAAGGAGATGATAGTGGAAAGAAAGATAAGTGTGGTTTTTTTTTTCAAACAAACCTATATATTTATACCCAAACTAAATTTGAAAAAAAAAATTAAAATTTATTATTAACGGCTGAAGACGGTTCAGCCAAAAAGAATTCGGTTAAGCCGAGCCGAAACGGCTTCAAATGAGCCGTTGGTGAAGCGTCTCAGGGACCCCACCGGAGACGGCTTTGCGGCGCTGACACGTCTGAAGGGACCCACGGGAGACGGGTCGCAGACATCGGGATCGTAAACGACACGTGTTCGTTTCCTACTGGTTGAAAACGAAAGGAACTCGGAAGACGGTTCAGCCGTGTTGGAAACCCTGACCGGTCTTTCCAAAGATCCGGGAGAGGGCCATTTACGCAAAACGCACGGTCAACGGGCTATTTTGGCCATTTTCCCAAAATTTAAAGGCACATAAAGCAAGGTTTTGAAAACAAAATATCAACCGCAAATAGACTTTGTTGAATTCTTTATTGATGATTAATCAAAAAAGTTACATTTTGTTTAACAAAATTAAACAAACTATTTAAGTGACAAATAATTTAGATAACATGCTCTAATCCTAAACTACCAATTCATAACAAATTCATATCATTGATCCGACGACGAATCAAAGTTGACGCATAATAAGTTCAAGAAATTTTGTAATCATCAGTTGAAGCTTAAGTATAATTTCAAGAAATTTTGAAACCGAAAAAGTTTACATATTTTGATGTCTTGGTTAAATTTGTAACATGTTAGGCAAAATGGGTTGTCCCGAAAGAACTCTTAACCCAATTAGATATATACCATATTGTTTACTAGCTTTTATATCGGGAATGTCCCGGGGTTGAATTATCTAATATAACATAATAAAATATCTAATATGACAACATAATTAATGATTTGCCAATACATGATTAATGAATAATAATAATAATAATATTATTATTATTTATTTTAAACAAATTTCTGCCATAAGTTTTGTTTTGTTTGTGATTTATTAGTAGAGTAAAATATATTTGAAAACAAAACCCCACAAAATAGTTGTTTTTTTCTCCGTTTTTTATATAGCACTATGGTATTCGTTGGAAAGATAATAAAACGCTCGTTAATTTGGTGTAATTTTTTTCTTTAAAAAATCCCGTATATAAAAGATATTAACGTTTAAAAGTTATGGGAGGAAACATTAGAAAGAAAATTTAATTTTGTTTTTAAATTCTTATCTTTTCCTAAAATAATTATAATATATATAGATTTATTAAAAAAACTCAAAAATTAAAAAATCTAATATGATGCCACGTGGCATATTCAAGGAGGGGTTGAGGCCTTTATTGAATGCCACATCATCAAAGTTCAATTCTTTTATTATAAGTTATAGATTATAGATTTATACTCCCTCCGTCCCAATTTAAATGTCATGGGCCCACAAACACACATATTAAGAAATCTTTGTTTGTATTCTGTAAAATGACAGTAACACTCTGTTCCAGAGTTTCATTAAAGGATGGAAGAGAAAAGATCTACCTCCTATTCCTTTCTCTCCAATTACTACCAAATTGGAAAGATTAAAAATCACCCTAAAAACCTTTTTATTATCTCTCTCATTCTCTCCCTTTCCCTCTTACAAAAAACTCTGGAACACATTTTTTCCTCACTTCCTTCCCAATCTTTTCTCTTCCATCCTATAATGAAACTTTGGAACAGAGTGTAATATTCTCAAATCTTTGATTGTGTTTTGTCTTTTATGGGCAAAACTGAAAATTGCATTTCTATTTTTGGAAATGGATATTTAATTAATTTGGACGGAGGGAGTATTTAATATGAAACGAAGGTCACTCCATTCAGATGTTAATATGTACTGCTGGTTTAGTAATATAGCTTATAATCTTTCTATTTCCTAATACAACTGCTAAAGGTGTTAGTTCCTATTAGGGTTTTGTGGTCTTATGAAATGTTCAATATACAACCTTAGTGAGTTGATGATCATTAGTCCAATAAAAGGATTCAATATGTTTATACATAAAAACAGTGCCACATGACACTGATGACAATCTTTTTTTATGTATTTATGTATTATCTATAACTTATAATAAAAGAATTGAATATTGATTAGGTGACATTCAATAGAGGCCTCAACCCTCATTTGAATGTGCCACTTGGCATGTTAAGTTGAGAGTATTTAATTTATTTTTTATTTTGTTTTTATCCATTCTCCTACACTTATCTAACCCTAATTTCTTTAAGAATTTAAAAACAAATTTAGATTTTTTCTCTAATGTTTCCACCCATCATTTTTAAACGTTAATATCTTTTATATACGAGATTTTTTAAAGAAAAAAATTACACCAAATTAACGAGCATTTTATTATCTTTCCAACGAGTACCATAGTGCTATATAAAAAACGGAGAAAAAAACGACTATTTTTATGGGGTTTCGTTCATACAGGAAAAAAAAATATAAAGTATTCAGGTTATTTATTAATCATGTTTTTTTCTTTTAAACCAGGTTCTTATATACAATGTTGAAATTTAGCCCAATCGTCATGCTATAATTGGAATTTTACTCTTTTAAAGATAGACAGGTATACTTCATCAAGAGAAGCTACGAGAAAGAATCGCGTAACACTGCAACACATGGTGTCACCTTATAGCAAGGTTATTTTTTATTTATTTAATTACAATAGTAATAATTATTACTATTAGTATTATTAGAATGATTATATTTTTCAACCCCGGGACACTCCCGGGATAAAAGCTAGTATAGTATATAATCTTTATTTTTACATGTTATCTACGTATCCAACCATGCTTGATTTGTACCTATTTATTGATCATTATTAAAGAGTAATAAACGCCGAAACAGCATGAAATATGGTTTGTTTAATCTTGGAGTTCTAGAGCGTCTTTATAGTTAATAGTTTGCATAAAGGTGTCATATATTGACAATCCTATCTTGTTGGTTTTATATTATGTTTATTGAATAAATATTTGTCACATTTGGAGTCAATTGATACATCTCACAATATTGTATTGTTTTGATTTTTTTATATTTGTTATATAATAATTGAATCACGTGTTGATATTATCATTAAGTATTAGTGTTGAAATATCACACGTTGATATGTTGTTTGATATGTATCACAATATTCATATACTTTGATATTTGGTTTTAGAGGTTTGTGTAGGTAAATAAAGTTGAAGGTTATCGGAGTAATAAACACAAAAGTATAAGGGTTGTATGTGTACAAGCTTTGGGAGTTCAAGGACTGATGATGAAACTTTGTATGGCAGCTGATATATAAACCCATTAGGGTTTCGAGATCATTCTGTACACCTCATTTTTATTCTTTCTGTAGTCTTTGGGCGATTAGGGTTTTTGTATCATCGTCTTCGTCTTTCATCCCTGTAATCTTCTTGTCTTTGTCTTTGTACTCTTTATCATCAGCTGATTATTGGCAGTATTTGCTGTCTAATAAGTAAACTCATATTTGTGAGTTTACATGGATTGGGGGGGTGTCTTTCTGGGTTGGATAATCAATAAAAGTTTTGTCACCGTTTTTGTCGCTATTTGATTTGTGTTCATGTTTGTTGTTGATTATTCCAGTATTAGTTTGTTAATCTAGATTAGATCCATTGGTTTTTACATGGAATCAGAACTTAGGCTCTTGATTCTGTGATTCTGGTTGTTGTCTTCCGCTGCATGTGTGTTGGATCTGATCTAAATCATAGATCTGATTCATGTCTACTCAGATCTGTTATAAATAATAACAGATCTAGGGTTTGGTCTTATTTCTTGTGTATAGGTTTTGAGGATCTGATCTCTATATATAGATCTGGTCACTTCTTGTTTGATGATAGATTTGATCTTAATTAATAGATCTTGTCTATTGTCTATCATTAGTTTGTCTTCTTGGATCTGTCTTATTCTAGTCTCAGGAGTGTACGTCAATCTGTTGTTGGCAATCACTTGGGAAGGAGCTTGACTAAGGTTTGCTTGGTTATTTGTATTTTTGGAAGCTTGCAAAACTGTAAGTCTTTCTATTATTGCTTTGTTATTTGCCTTCTTATTGTGTTTTGCTTTGCTTGGCTGCTGAAGTACTTTGTAAGTCCTCTAGTCCTTGTCTTAGTGTCTTACTGTTCTTTGTCTGGTATTGTTTGTCTTGATTGATCTGTGTATTGTTTGTGTGGTTCTTTATCTAGTATATATATAAATATATGTATAGATAATAAAGAGTTCCTGTGTAAGGATCTGCGTGGGCACATTGACTGATGAACCCATGATCTGAACACCTACATGGCTTCACTCTCTAGGTTTTATATTCTGCTCTTGTTGTGTTTGTCATTCTGATTCTTAAGTGTTTCTTAGGGCTTGTTCTTGTCTGTTTGTTTATTTATCATGGGTGATCGTGGTGGACAAGGTGGTGGTCAGGGTCCTATTGTTAACCCTGATCCTAATAATGTCAATGTGAATGAAACTTTAATAACTAAATTGGACATAGGAGACCCACTATATCTTCACCCTTCTGATTCTAGTAGTCTGACCATAGTGAGCATTAAACTTAAAGGGACAGAAAACTATTCAGTTTGGGCTAGTGCAATGAAACTGGCTTTGGATGCTAAAAATAAAAGTGGTTTTATAACTAACACATATATTAGACCTGAGGATAATGAAGTTTTGGGAAAACAGTGGGACAGGTGCAACTCTGTTGTTCCGTCTTGGTTATTGAACTCTGTTTCAGAAGAATTATACTTAGGTCAAGTGTTTTCAAAATTAGCTTCTGAAGTTTGGTCTGATCTCAAAAAAACCTATGATAAGGTAGATGGGTCAGTTGTGTTTGATCTCTATAAAAAAAATTAACTCATTGACTCAAAATGGAAGTTCAGTTTCAGAGTACTATCACGAACTGAAAACAATGTGGAAACAGTTTGATGTTATAGTACAGTTTCCAGCCTGTTCCTATCAGGCTGCTAGGGAGTTTAATGATCATAGTTGTTTGATAAAGTTGATGCAATTCTTAATGGGATTAGATGATGTTTATCAACCTGTTAGAACAAACTTATTAACTAGAGATCCTTTACCTACAATTAAAAATGCTTATGCTATTGTGTCTAGGGAAGAATCTCATAGGAGTTCTAGTGGGTCTGGTAAAACTCAAAATGTTGGATTTGTGTCTAAAGCTAATCAATCTTTTGATAGGAGAAGGGCTGTTAGAGGTCCTAACCCTAATCTGAAATGTTCTCATTGTAATATGCTGGGTCATACTAAGGATAGGTGCTATGAACTTGTTGGTTATCCTGCTGGTTATAAAAAGAAACCAGTAGGACAAAGTGCTAATTCTAATATGTCTAATAAGTCTAGTTTATCTGCTAGTACTGCTGTTGTTCCTTTTACCTCTGAACAGATATCAAAACTTTTGAGTCTGGTCAGTGACAAGGCAGGATGTGATCCACCACAGATCTCCAACATGGGAGGTAATGTGGCTGGAAATTTTTCTAGTTGTTCTAGTTATATTAGTTGTGCAAGTACAACTTTCTTAGATCTGTTATATAAATGGATTATAGATTCAGGTGCTAACCAGCATATGGTTAACACTGATAGGGATATGGTTAATTGTATAGATGTATCTGAACTTGACATTAAAGTGTTTCATCCTAATGGAACAAGTGCCAAAGTTACAAAAATTGGAGATATTAAACTTGTAAATGGAGTTGTACTTCTTGATGTCTTTTATGTTCCTGATTATTCAGTTAACTTGATTTCTGTACATAAGTTGGCCAAAGACAACAAGTTGTCTGTTGTTTTTGATGAAAGTACTTGTTCTATTCAGGATTTGAAGTCAAGGAGGGTCCTGGTGACTGGTAGACAGGATAATGGTCTATACTTTGTAGGAAAGAGTGGTAATAGTGTGAATCTGTGTTTTAATAGTGTTAATAAAAGAAATTTGTGGCATAGTAGGTTAGGACACCCTTCTGATCAGGTTCTAGCCATTTTAAAACAGTCTCTTGAAATTGATTCCTGTGAAAATGAGCCTTGTGAGGTTTGTCATAGGGCTAAACAAGTCAGAGTCCCATTTCCTTTAAGTGAGCATAAAAGTAAAGAAGTAGGTGATTTAATACACTTAGATGTTTGGGGACCTTATAAAATAACTAGTAGAGAAGGTTATAAATATTTTCTTACTGTTGTTGATGATTTTTCTAGGGTTGTTTGGTGCTATTTGTTAAAAGGAAAATTTGAAGTTTTTGAAAACTTAATTTTTTTTTATGAAATGGTACAAACACAGTTTAAGAAAAGGATAAAAATGTTTAGGAGTGACAATGGTACAGAATTTATAAATAACCAAATGAAAATGTTTTGTAATGAAAAATGAATCATTCATCAAACGCCTTGTTCCTATACCCCACAACAGAATGGGGTAGTAGAAAGGAAACATAGACATTTGATGAATATGGCTAGAGCATTGATGTTCCAGGGTGGTTTACCACTAAAATTCTGGGCAGATAGTTTATTAACTGCTGTGTATTTGATAAACAGGTTACCCTCTTCTGTGCTATTAGGAAAAAGTCCCTTTGAAGTAATGTTTGGTTTTAAACCCCCTTTAGCTCATTTAAAAACTTTTAGTTGTTTGTGTTTCAATACAGTCTTAGATAATCATAATAAGTTGTCTAGTAGAGCTGGTAAGTGTGTGTTAATAGGGTATTCTAATGTAAAAAAGGGTTACAAGTTGTGGAGTCTTGATGAAAGTCAAGAATTTTATTCTCGTGATGTCAAATTTTATGAAGATGGTTTCCCTTTTAAGTCTGAGTCTTTTAAAAACAAACATATTTTTGAACAAACTGGTGTTACAAACTTAAATTTCTTTGACTGTTTTGATGAATAGTCAACTGAATGGTTTTTAGATGAGCAAAACTATACTCCCAATGATGAAAGGGGGGATAATAATGGTTCTCATGGGAGTACTAGTGAGTTTCAGCAGCCTACCACTTCCATGGCTGCCAGGTTAGAATCTGTTGGTCAGTCCAATCAAATGGATCAATCTAATGTTGATCTAAGGACCGAAAATCAACAGAGTGGTAGTAGAGGTGAGGGTTTAGGCAGGGCAGATAACACAAGTCTCCCACATGATGAGACCAACCCATCTGAGGGAAGTGTTAGGAAAAGTTCTAGAACTAGTAATTTTCCAAGAAAATTTGATGAGTTTATAGTTGAGGGAAAGTTAAATATGGGGTAGAAAAAGTAGTTAACTACTCTCATTTGTCTTTTGATAATATGTCTTTGGTGTCTGTTTTAAATAAAACTTTAGAACCAAGTATCTATAGAGAGGCTGCCAAAGATCCTAAGTGGATTGAGGCATTGAATGCTGAAATGGAAGCCCTCAATAGGAATAAGACTTGGGAAATTGTTGACTTACCTGCTGGTAGAAAGCCTATAGGATGTAAATAGGTTTTTAAAATTAAGTATAAGGCTAGTGGGGAAGTTGAGAGATATAAAGTCAGGCTTTTTGCCAAAGGCTATAATCAGAGATGAGGTATTGACTTTGGAGAAACCTTCTCTCCAGTAGTAAAAATGATAACTGTTAGAACAGTTATTAGTTTAGCTGTTGAAAGAGGCTGGACTCTTTACCAGCTGGACATTAACAATGCCTTCCTTTATGGTTCTATTACTGAAGATGTCTACATGACACTTCCAGAGGGATACTTTACAGAAAATGATAGTAAAGTGTGTAAGCTTGTTAAGTCTCTTAATGGACTTAAACAAGCGCCCAGGAAGTGAAATGAAAAACTGATAGATGTTCTTGTCAGTATTGGATTTGTTCAAAGTTGTTGTGATCATTCAATGCTTATTAGATCTAATAATAAGTCATTTATAGTTCTTCTTGTGTTATGTTGATGATATAATAATTATTGGTGATAATGTTTCTGAAATAAATGAGATTAAAACTTTTTTAAGTAAAAATTTTCAGATTAAAGATTTAGGAATTTTGAAATACTTTCTTGGTATTGAAGTATACAGTGGTAAGAATATATGTCTGTCCCAACGAAAATATTGTTTAGAACTCTTGAATGAGTTTGGGTATCTTGGTTGTAAACCAATCAATACTCCCATTAAACAAAGTTTTATTGTTAGCAATAAAACTTCAAAAAGTTCTCAGTTTCTTGATAACATTACTGGTTATTAGAAACTGATTGGGAAATTGATATATCTGTCTATTACAAGACCAGTTATAAGTTATGCTGTTCAGTTTTTAAGCCAATATATGCATAAACCAACTAAAGTACATATGAAGATTGCTCTTAGATTACTTAGGTATCTAAAGCAATCACCAGGAAAAGGTGTTCTTTATAAAAAAGGGAACAATTTTTCTTTGGTTGCCTATGCTGATTCAGACTGGGCTAAATGCTTAGAAACAAGAAAATCAGTGACTGGTTATTGTGTTTATTTAGGAGAATGTTTAATAGCTTGGAAAAGTAAAAAGCAGAGTACTGTTTCCAGGTTAACTGCTGAGGCAGAATATCGTGCCATGTGTTCTGCCACATGTGAGTTAGTATGGGTTGTTAATTTGTTAAAAGAGTTAAACATTCAGTGTGAACTTCCTGTGAAGTTGTTTTCAGATAGTAAAGCTGCTATTTCCATAGCAGCTAACCCTGTATTTCATGAAAAATGTAAAGATTTTGAAATAGATTTACATTTTTTGAGAGAAAAAGTGGCAAATGGGTTTGTTGAAACTGTTAAGGTTGATTCTGAGTCTCAAGTTGCTGACATATTTACTAAGGGGTTGAATGTCAGTCAGCATAGTTTGTTTTGTGAAAGATTAAACTTGTTCGATATGTTCAACAATCAAACAAAGGGGGGATGTTGAAATATCACACGTTGATATGTTGTTTGATATGTTTCACAATATTCATATACTTTGATATTTGGTTTTAGATGTTTGTGTAGGTAAATAAAGTTGAAGGTTACCGGAGTAATAAACACAAAAGTATAAGGGTTGTATGTGTACAAGCTTTGGGAGTTCAAGGACTGATGATGAAACTTTGTATGGCAGCTGATATATAAACCCATTAGGGTTTCGAGATCATTCTGTACACCTCATTTTTATTCTTTCTGTAGTCTTTGGGCGATTAGGGTTTTTGTATCTTCGTCTTCGTCTTTCATCCCTGTAATCTTCTTGTCTTTGTCTTTGTACTCTTTATCATCAGCTGATTATTGGCAGTATTTGCTGTCTAATAAGTAAACTCATTTTTGTGAGTTTACAGGGATTGGGGGGTGTCTTTCTGGGTTAGATAATCAATAAAAGTTTTGTCACCGTTTTTATCGCAATTTATTTGTGTTCATGTTTGTTGTTGATTATTCCAGTATTAGTTTTTTAATCTAGATTAGATCCATTAGTTTTTACAATTAGTATATATGTTGAATTAAGTTTTTAACGACTAACTAATAATGGAATGTCATTATTTCTAGCTCAGACTTTTTTTACTTAAATATTCGATAACTTTTGTTGTGTTATGAACAATATATATTAAAAATATGAAATAAGCATCTTTAGTTCAATAAGAGAATTATAAAAGTAAAATAGTCAATCTGGTCGGGATATTCAACATAAAAAATATTTTTACCCACAACTCTATTTTTTTTAACGGCCAAACAACTATATATATATATATATATATATATATATATATATATATATATATATATATATATATATATATATATAGATATAGATCCAGCAAGCGGCTGGAAAACGCGATTACAACTACAAAACAAACATACAAAACATGAAAAACCACCACAGCCCCAACAGCTATGGCGACACCACAAAAAGAGAACAAAGGTTACAATACGTTGAAGACAGTGGCGGAGGGAGGGGAGGGACCAAGGGGTGTCCAGCCTCCCATAATGGCCCAAATTTAATTAAGTTCTTATAGTTCATATTCAATAAAATTCTATCAAGCCCCCCTTAAGGTCCATTCCACTCTCCACTATATCATTCTTTTTTTTTTTCTTTTTTTCAGTGGTGGATCTAGACCAAAATTTTAGGGGTAACGTTAGTGGTATTTAGAGGTAATGTAATACGAAAAACGTCAAAAATACGCAAATTTTCCACTTCGCCGGAAAAATTGAGGGGTAGCGGGCGCAACCCCTCCTCCTATGCTAAGTCCGTCACTAGTATCAAGCCCCCCTTAAGGCCCACTCCACTCTCCACTATATCCTTTTTTTTCTTTTTTTTTTGTATCAAGCCCCCCTTAAGGCTCACTCCACTCTCCACTAGTAATAATAGTTTATTATGTTGTTTGACTTTTTTTTTAATGACTACTAGTTTAAATAATCTAAGCCCCCATTATCTTGAAATCCTGGCTCTGCCTCTTGTTGAAGACATCAAAAGCCGTCCAAATGCTTAGATATAACCAAGTCAGATGATCATTGCATTAATTAAGCTTTAATTTAGTCAGTTTTAGTTTTTGAAATAATAGTAGAAGACCCGTGCTTCGCCGGTTTTAATAAAACTACATCTCATTGGATTGGAAACTTGAATAAGAAAAAAAAACCCTAAGATCTGTGTTATATAGTATCTATCTATACAAATAATAAAAGAAAACCATTTTAATTACATGGCACTCAAAGAGGCATTCTCCTTATTGAGTGTGTCATGTGTCATCCCATGTGACGTTGAGATATTTTAGGAAAAAAATAATTTAAAAACAAAATTAGATTTTTCTCTCTTATGTTTCTTCCCATAATTTTTAAACGTTAATATCTTTTATATACGAGATTTTTTAAAGAAAAAATTTACACCAAATTAACGAGTGTTTTATTATCTTTCCAACGAGTACCATAGTGCTATATAAAAAACGGAGAAAAAAACGCCTATTTTTTTGTTGGGTTTTGTTAAAACAGGAAAAAAAAAACACAAAGCGTTTAGGTAAATCATTAATCATGTATAGGTAATTTATTAATTATGTTCAAATCAGTAAATATGAATTCTATTTTCAACATGCATTAGCATTGGAGTACTACATTGTTTTAGATTAGATATTAATATTAGAGTCATACATTGTTTAAGGTTAGGCGTTAACATTGGATATATATATTTTTAATTGTTTTAGTTTAGCTGTTACCCGAAGCTTTCATGCATGTAACTGTAAAGCGCATCATTTTATTTCATATGTAAAATTAATATGTCATATTAGATTTTTCAACCATGGGACGTTCCCGGAGTATAATCAAGTATTATTATTAAACCGTATAAAGTAAAATAAAAAATAAAAACAACACACCACGTGGCCCAATGAATGCATGCTTGAAAATGTTAGGAAAAAGAAAACAAATTAAATTACTAAGTTAAACGTGTTAAAGATAAATTGTTAATAATTTATTAAAAATAAGCTAAACGATATTATTGGTTAAATATTAAGTTTAGGAAATACAAACTATATTGTTAGGAAAAAAATCAATATTGTTGCTTTTTACAATACCCTTTTAGTATATTTACAAATTTATATTTCATCTATTATAATCATTTTTCTACGCTTCAAGAATAAAAAAGAAACATTATATTCTAATATCACAAATTCAGAATATATTATTTATCAATTTTAGTTGGATAGATAATAAAAAGTGTAGTATATTAAATGGGTTGCAGAAGTTTTATACTGTAAATAATTAGCTTGGGCCCAGTTATAATTGTTGTTACCACACGAATCAAATCCTCAATTAAAGTAAATAGCAAGACAAACAGGTTGTAGTAGATAATGTATACAAAACCGGACCACATAACAAACCGTTGTCTTACCAGTTCGATAGTATATATACAGCAAAACATGTGTAGCTTAAAATTATATATTTACATATCTAGTTAAAACATGATTTTTTTTATGTTTTAGTGGAATTACAAGTTTTAATCTGAAAATAAGAGTGAAACATAAATTATACATAATTTTGATGTATATTTTCCAAGCTACGTAATAAAAACATTGCCATTCGTTAAAAACGTAATAAAAGTATAAGACTGTTTAAAATAATATTAAGTATAAATAATAAAAATAAAGGTGTAATAAAATTTTAAAGTGACACCAAAATCCAACTGGCTACAACTTCGGATGTTATTTCATTTTTCATATTTATTCACTTCTGCAACTTTAAATGGGAAATGAAATTCCTAGACCGTGTGGTTTTCTTCAAATATCAACTTGAGATGTTATAGGACGTTTAGGTTTTAATGAACATGAACAAAAATGAGCATGACCATTTTCTTAATAAACGGACATGAATTCGTTGGATTATTTGTTTCTATTCGTGTTCGGTTAAGATTAAATGAACTAACACAAACATGCTCGCGTTCGTGTTGATTTGTTTACACCCTCAGCCCATAGGGTTTACTTTCCTACGATTAATATGACTTTTACCCTAGGATTAATATGATTTTTACTTTCTAGGATTAATATGACTTTTATCCTTTTACACGTGAGCAAGATTACAATGCCGCCCCTCAACAATATAGTAATGCCTCCCGCTCATTCACACACTCAGTACTATCATTTCTGGCCCCCAATGTACTAGCTATAATCTTGTGAATCCACCTATGGAGTGGGTCAGGAAAGCTGGACATTTTATGCTTGAGAAAGTGGACCAGAAGTCCTGTGACTCCATACCATCAGGCCACCAGTAAAGGCAGTCTGTAAAGATAGGCTCAGTAGTCTCTCTCTGTCTGTACAACCCCATGCGTACCCCGAACTCGGCCAAAGTCATCCTATACCAATTTCGTGCCATCCTAAACCCAGTGCATCTAGTAGAAACCCTTTCAACCATAGCAATAGGGGGAGTGTACACGAATGAATCAAGGAACTCAATAGTGAGTTCCCTATACACTGTCTCCCTGATTCTGAAGAATCTGTGCCACTAGTGAGAAAGCAAGCGTGTAAACCTGGGCTCAAGTCCAACCTGCTCTAGAGCATCATAATCCACTGGTAAGTGAGGTCCCAACGATCTCCTCTCAATCAAACGCAACTGATTTCGGGCATATCGCTCTGTCCCGTGCCTGTTGAAGTACATCCATGAGTGGACTCCATCAGGGATATCTCCCTCAAGCTGAAAAGTGTGAGTCTCAGGTGTAGCCAGTGGAGCTGACTCTCCTGACTGATGAGAGTGATGAGAATGGTGGGAGTCAAATGAAACTGACGGTGATCTTAGTGTCGGCCTCTTCATTCTAGGCATGAACCTGCAAAACAACAGAATCAGTTCAGCTTTACAAACTTAAATATTTTTGCAGAAAATAAACAGCTTAGGTCCAGTGGCTGCAAGCCCATGTTCAACTGATGAACATGGCCATGCGGCTCAGTCTACAGTCCGTGTTCCTACTGGTTCAACTGTTTAAACTGGTTTTTGCCTAAAATACCCTAAACTGATTTTAAATTGCAAAAATAACTTAAATTTCAAAACTCAAAAAGTTCTGGTGTAGTTTTAGGAAGCATGCCCCTGCTCAAGGGTAGCACGGCCGTGCTCAGGCTAGTTACGCGGAAAATTTTTAACGGTTTTTCTAGACAAGCACGCCCTACACACTGCTGTGCACGGTCATGCTCGTGACTGATGAGACGGTTTTTCAAACCTGTCGGTTTTCTTGAAATTTTTTTTCGCAAAGTTTCTCAAATTTTTTACCCACATTACATTCCTAGCACTACCCTAATCGTTTTCCTAAAGTTTCAGGCAAACATTCGGGCTAAAAACACTAGAAATCTAAGGTTTTCTCCAAGAAACTAAACTACTCAGAAACTCAAGAATCTGGACAGATCTAGACATAAAACACTTAAAAGATGTTAGGGGTTGATTATACATACCTTATATTGAAGATTGAAGCTTGAAATGAAGGAAAATGGTCTAAAATGGAGATTTTAAGGTGAAGGCGACGGTAGGGAAGAGTTTGGGGAAGAAGGTGAATGGTTTGAAAAGTCAAATGCCCTTTTAAAACCAAACAAGTCTGTCTACACGTTTGGCACGCCCGTGCCACATGGTGTGGCACGACCGTGCTCAGCTGCTCGACACCCGTTTTTTGCGTTTTTCAATTTTAAAACTGTTTTTAAGGGTCCGGTTTTTAAAATTTTTAGTCTGGTTTCCCCAAAATAATTTTTAAAACCCCATTTTAAGTTCGAAAACAGTTTAACTTTTAAATTCTTGAAAAACTTCACCCGGTCTCATTTTCTACATTTTCTGCATTTACCTGGCGATATTCAGGGGATGACGAACCCACCTCTAACGAAAATAAAGAAGAAATAAAAACCCTCCGAAATGAAAGTTGATGACTTCGGTGGTTTCAGCTGTTCTCACGGTAATTCTCCAAGGTGGTCAATCTGGAAGCAAACCTGCAAAGAAAAACCAAAACAACCGCAATCATCGAAAATAAAGCAGAAATAAAATGAAAAAGAAAAATAAAGAAGACAAAAAAAAGGAAAATAAAGTGAAAAGAAAAAGAAAAATAAAAATAAGCCGATCAGTTAAGTGACGTGGGTCTTTATTTGGAAACAAATGTGTTCCCCGACAACGGCGCCAAAAACTTGGTGTGCGTGGTTTTAGTAATTAAAAAGATTTCATTTTCCCGATGCCAAGAACTTTGATGTTTTAATTCAGAAACTTTGGTTCGGGTCAAATGACTGATTTTTACTAAACCGGTTTTACCAGGTTTTAAATTTATAAAGTAAACAATATTTACTTTCGAAACTAAAACCAACACATAGGCAGAGAACCTGACGTGCATAGTATAGTTTCTAGGGTAAGTATTGAGTATCGTATCCCCAAGGATCACACTTTCCCCTACTCAACCTTTCATCAATTTACTGATCGAGGTTTTAAAAAGAAAAATAAAACGGAGAGGTCTTTGATAAAAATAGTTTTTGAAAAAGGTTTTAGTTTTGTAAACTAAAAAGATAAAAATAGTAGAGTAGTATATTCATATCTCGGGGTCCTTTGATTTAATAGTTAAGTTTATTATTAGAATTAATAATTTAAGTTGGTTAATTTGTGAAGAAGATGAGAGGGCTTTTGAAGTGTTGACTCTTTGATAGAGAAGCGGAGGCTACTACTGCATAGAATGCTAAACCTCTCCAGCGCGCGTCAACATGGGGTCTCTGCCAGGGCCTCACGTATAGTGGGCTCCTCAAATCGCGGTCAAGTATCTGGTCTTCGAAGTCACCTTCTTCTTAAAATGGAGGCTTCACTTCCGACCTGGAACACCGTACACCTCGCCTTAGCTCTCGCGTTTCGTACCGAATGATCTTGCCTTAGGGTCATTCGTGAGTGGGCCAACAACGAATCCCCTAAGAAGGTTAACGATACTAAGATTGAAGGATCTATCTTACAGTTGACTCAGGAGACCGTATCCCCATTGGTTAACGGCGTTGTACTAACGAGAACTAGATAAAGAATCCGTTATTTGTTTATCTTTTAAGTGGAACTTTAATATTTATTGATCAGTTAAATATAAAGTTGTTTAAATGGATGACGGTTAAATAACCCAACCCTTAACCTCCCGAGCTGAATGAAGTCCTTGACAAAGGTGGAACATAATCCTAAGGGCGTATGATACAAAAGATCACTAGTGTGCTCGTAGGGAATCCTCCCAGTGTCAAGAAAATCACTCAACTACTGAATAAAATCTTTGATAAAGGTGGAACATAATCCTAAAGGCATATGATACAAAAAGATCACTGGTGCGCTTGTAGGGAATCCTCCCTTTATCAAGAAGATTACTCAGTCATCTGGTATGGACCAGAAATGTGTCAGTCAGATCTGACCCACTTCAGAAGCCGATGCTTAGAACCCGGTTCGGATATCAGAAGCCCGAAGGATCTGTCTCACTACCGGTTTCCTTGCCTTGGATTTAGCTCGGGGTTTACTAGAAGCTGATTATACCTTTAGTTTATTTTAATTAAGTTATAGTTTGTTAAGTTATTAAGTTAGTCATCATTCAAACCTGCCACAAAGATAAACAAATAAGGATTAGAAGAAGATAACAATACAAATAACTAAAGATAAACTACTAGTAATAATAAAAAAAGTCTACAAATCGAAATGGGTTTATGATGATAGAAAGATACAACCATAAGACATGATCAACACAAGAACATGGCTGCTCATAGACAAGCTGTCCACTTCCAAGTGATATGTATCTCTCTTGATCCTCACAATCGTCGATATTTATTGCATAACTACTCTACGATCCTCTTCTTGGCCAAGCCGATCAAGGTAGGACGAGGCCTAGCCATTGAGAGATGTTAGGATGGCCAGAAGGCCTCCCACAAGACCCCAATATCTCTGAAAAGAGAGCACAAGACTGGATGAACACCCTCCAAATCAGATTCGAAACGTATTGGAACACCCCCAATCAATCCACAATCATTATACAACCCGACCCTATCATTACGCCCCAATTATCATCTCGTTTATTGCGCAAATTGCAAGTTTTCCCAAAATGGATAATATTATGGGTAAGTCACATCAATAACATGCAAAAGTTTCCCTAAATGAAAAATAACATAATTTTATCACATAATCACATTACAATCACCATCAAGCTATTGTATGATTATTCTAACACAAACCCTAACAAGTTACAATCATTCGATCATCATATTACACCCTAGATTATCCTAAAATCCTCAAACGGGTCAAAACTCATCATAGCCACATAACACATCAAACAAGTTTCTAACACCTAGATAATCATCATAACAACTTCCCTAAATCATTCTAATAGCAAAACATACAAGAAATCCCACGTTTTAGATCACCAAACCCATTTAAAGTTGGTATTTTTATCAAAAGCTCATCGGATATGTTAAGGCTTAGTTTAAAAAGGGTTTTCAATGGTTTTTATTGATGAAAACACACCAAGACCAGGTCTGGACCTTTAGGGTTCAAAATAACAACATAACAAATGACTTGAATAAATAACACACCTTAGATCTTTGCTTGTAAAGGTAGTAATAAGCTTGGAAATGGTGATTTTAGGGCAAAATGGATGTACAGAGGTTAAGGTTAGTGAGAGAGCACTTTGGGGTGAGTTAGGGTTGCAAAAATGATGTAAAACAAGTCAAGTATGGAATTTATAGCTGGTACTAGGCGTGCCAGACATTCTGGGCGGCTAGGGTTCGCAGGAGGCGACTACAATTGCAGTCGCCCCCTTGGGCAGACGACTAGCTAGCTCGTCGCCCCCTGGGGCAGGTGACTGCCTTGCCAGTCGCCCCAATCAGGGCAATTGGGTTTTTCGATGAGTTATTCGCTAATTTAATCCATTAATTCACATATCCATATATTGACAAGTTATATAATGATCGTAAAAAAATTATTACTTGACACTTAACACTTTTACATTATTTAACCAACTTCCGGGACTCGAGACTCACGTGTGTGCGTTTTACCTGGTGATCCTCTGAATCACCAACCCGTTGACATATGTCTATAAACTGACTCCCGATGATTCACCGAATCATCGAACCGACTCAACTAATCCCGTTAAGTACGTTTTAGGAATTTTTTTTTGCTAAGGTATAATTATATGTTTGCAAAAAGTATTAACCCGAGTTTGTCGGGTGTCACAATTACCAGTGTCTATGTTACTCAATCGTTGTATGTGCTACTCATCGCATCGCACCTGTTAATCTATTTATGTAATGATGCAATATAAGTGGGGGACACATAAAACTTGGTGAGTTCATCCCACCTTTCGATTCACTACACAATAATTATTCCCATTAGGCGAAAAGATTATTTTTTTCCTCGCAAGCTTCTCTTCAACCCGTTTTGCTATTTCACTTAACCTGTACATCTTCTGACCTGCTTTAATTTAGAATACAAACCCTTAATTCAATCTCCATGATCCAAACGCTTTTCTTCATCATATTTTGACAGGTATGTTAGTAAATTAATTTGATTGATTCGATTTCCTTCCCCACAAATGATAATTTAGTAGTTAAAATAATAACACTTTGAAAAAAGATTTTTAAATGCCCATATGATAATTAAGTAAATTAACTTCAATAGAATAATAATTTTCTTTCAATTTTGAATTAATAATAATGATAAGGATCTTTGTATATGTTTTCTCTCTCTCTATATATGGGAAAGGATAATATGGAAACCCTTGTTATATGATAAATTCTGGAAACTCTGACTTCCTAATTTTTTTTATTTTTTTTGAAAAAAATAGGGCATGTAATATATATGATTTTAATCATTTTGAGCCAAAGAATCAAAAAAAGCGCCGAGTAGTTTTTTTTAAAAAAAAATAAAGTTTTGACTAACACATGTTAAGCGAAACTAACACGTGTTAACCATTTGTTACCCGAAGACGGTTTTTTATTTTTTTTAAAAAATGGCTCAGCGCTTTTTCCATTTTTTTAGCCCAAAATGCTTAAAATCATGTATATTACATACCCTAAAATTTTCATATAAAAAAGTCGGGAAGTTAAAGTTTCCAGAGTTTACCATATAACGTACAAGGGTTTCCAATATAACCTTATACATATATATATATATACTAGTAAAAATGCCCGCGCGTTGCCGCGGGTGTTTATCTCGTTGCGCTACAAGTTTCGCTTATGTTATTTATAAAATTTATGTGCTAATTCAACAATATATCAATTTTCAAAGGACAATTTATTATCTAACCACCAAATGCAAATTGGTATATATTTCCCTCCTCGGTTCGAGAGAATGGTAAACTGTAATTTTCAAGCTCAATAAATGATTTTGGTGCTTCTATATTCATATACGATGGCATCTTGCATCTTGATCACCTAAAGAAATGAAAAACCTTTGTCATCATACCAAAACAAAAATAAAATAAAGAATAAACAAATCTTTTGCAACAACATTATCTATAAGATAAAGCATATAGAGAGAACATGCAAAATATAGGTATTGACCGAGTGAAATGTTATGTGAACACTAATACATGTGAACTGTGGTTCATTACCTTGACATTGTCCATACAAACCAATCAGTTGTAGAATAAGTACCTAGCAAGTAGCTTCCCTTAACGGCGTCATACATGCATAATAATAATAATAACAACAACAACAACAACAACAACAACAACAATAATAATAATAATAATAATATAATAGAGATGACTTGCACTAGTCATTTGTACAATGTATAATTGTGATCAAATGTTGCACATAGGGGCATAAAGGGAAGGATTTGACAAAAATATAGTTGTTTACCTTGTGACCTTTTGTATGCCATCTTAAAATGATGGTGAAATTACCTTCTTACCCATCTCTCCTCCTTAATAAGGTAGTAGAGATAGAGATATATATTGTAAAAATATAATCAGTGGCGAAGCTTGGTTTGCGAAACCGGGGGGGCAGACACAATTTTTTTCGATCGGTAGTGACAAATCGGCGGGGGCCGGACTTAACCCGGACTCAGTTTACTTATGAAAATCGTAAATTTGTACCACTGCGCCAGAAAACAGGGGGGGCCAGGGCCACCCCTGGCCCTTCAATACCTTCGCCCCTGAATATAATTAGGGTAAATATATCTATATACATATATTAAAGCAATATATGTGGGGACACATGACACTTAGGCTTAGAATAATATAGTAAGAATTTCACTAGGGCTTGGAATAATATAGTAAAACTCCTATCCAGTACCGTTATTTCTGGAGTTCCTTTACGCCGGTTCTTTAAGGGGAAGGTTGGGAATAGGGTAGATACTAATTTTTGGCTCGTCCATGGTTAACGAATTGCCCGCTTAAGGAAGTTTTTCCTATTTTTTTGCGCTAGATTTGTCCAAACGCTGCAGAGTTGCAAACAAAATTGGATCGATTGTTAATGGTTCTATTCTAATGTGGGTCTGGACAAGGTATCCTGATCAAGGAAATGAGTTGAAGGAGTTGGGTACACCTTCTGTTCTGTTGGAGCAGGTTCGATTGTCTTCTCAGCAGGATCGTTGGCTTCGGTTAGGTGGAAATGATGTTTTGTTTAGCGTTAAATCGGTTAAATATATGACCCAAGCTAGTGGGGATTTGAGTGATAACTATGTCATGCATGCAATGGTGCAAGTGGGTTTAGTTAAAATGCAATGTTTTTGCTTGGAGGGTGGAGTTGGGACGTATTCCTACAACTAAGGCGTTGGTTAGTACGAGGATCCATGTTGCTGGTGCTGCAGTCCTTTCTGCAAAGCTGAAGACGAGTCCGTTGATCATTTATTCACCGCCTGCGTTTTTTCTACCGTGTTATGGCAGCATGTTACCTTGTGGTGCGGTGTTCAAATTTTTTTGGTAATCTCCTTTAGAGATCCCCTTGAGTTTCACAATTACTCGGGCCTAAAAGGGAAAGACAGGTAAATACTACACGAGGTTATTATTATTGGTTGTTGGAGCCTCTGACGAGCTAGAAATGGGTTTTTTTTACAACAAAACAACGACAATGGAAGAGATTATTGAGGTAGTTAACGCGGTTGGTTTTCTTTGGGCCAAGCATAGGGCTAGGTTAACGTCGCTCTCTTGATCTAATTGGTGTAAATTTGTAATTACGTGAGTGTTTTATGGCCTTCCCAATTTGTAGGATGGTCGGTTTTGTTGTTGAATGAAGTTTACTTAAAAAAATAAAAGAATTGGACAAAACTTTTCTGACCACTTTTTAAGAGTTATCCCACCACTAAAAAACATGTAATAAAAAATAAACACATTACATGGTGAGTTCTCTACCTTACATTATGGTAAATCCTTTTCCCACACTCAAAACAATCAAACCCAAACCCTCACCCATTTCCTACTTGTACACTATGCATCATAACTTGTACATCCACTTTCCACACCACTTCCCTCCCATTCCACTCTCACTTTTTACCATTAAAAACTGCTCACACTCATGGCAGCTTTTCATATCTTCCGCAGCCAACCAACAACAAACACAACAAACCGATCATCGGAAAACAAATGTTGGACTACGAATGGGGCTTGCTAAACGGCACCGTTTCAGTCGCCGCCGATGAGCCCGCCGCACAGTCTGACCAAACCCGCCACCACATCTTTGACCAATACTCACACTTTAACGACACCACAAACACACACTACCTTAACTCTAATGACTTCTTTCACCAAACCCATAACCCGACCCATCACTACCTCCATAACCCGACCCAAACCCACCCACATTTCGGGTCCTTGTACGACCCACGCGCCTATTCCGGCGAGTGTACATACCAACACTCTCCAACACCTTTACTATCACTTGAACCGGAAGGCGGCTCAACCGGCGGCTCGCAGCCGGCTTACATGCTCATGCCGAAAGCCGAGCCGGCGGCTTGTGCTATAGACTTTGCTAATAATAGGATTGGGTTGAATTTGGGTGGGCGGACGTACTTTTCGTCCGCCGAGGATGATTTTGTGAACCGGCTGTACCGCCGGTCCAGGCCGCTCGAGGCGGCCTTGGTAAACTCGCCCCGGTGTCAGGCGGAGGGGTGTAATGCCGATCTTACGAATGCAAAACACTACCACCGCCGACACAAGGTGTGCGAGTTTCACTCGAAGGCTTCTACTGTTATTACCGCTGGGTTGACCCAGCGGTTCTGCCAGCAGTGTAGCAGGTTGGTTGTGCCAAACGTACCCCTTATTTTTTTTTAACTAATACACCCCACTTATTATTTATATAAGGGTGTGTTTAGTATTTAGGGGTAAGTTTAAATTTAAACCATGTTGTGTTTAAAAATTAAAACTATTAACAATTTATAATCATACATTTCATATAGTACAACATATTAAAACATTGGATAGATGATCTTAAGATTCTTAACGGCTATACTATGATCCTATGCATCAAGTGCTTGTACTATTAAATAACATAGTTTGTTTCATGTGCAACTATGATTGCACGATGTACAAGTTTATTTTACTTGATCACAAGTACAATCTTTTTGGAAAGTTTTGAAAATGACGAAAATGCCCTTGAGTGGTGGGCTGGGGTACAAGGAAACTAAAAACAATGATTGGTGTACATGGGGTGTGATCCCGATGGTATTTTTGGTCCGTAAAAATTTCTGTTTCCCACATAAGATGTGGATTTACACTTTGTGACGTACTGTTTGCTTTTGCTTCTTATAGTAAAACATACCCAAAGTACCCCTTCATTTGTATAATTTATCAATTAGTACTACTACTAACAATAATTGGCTAATTATTATTTTCCTAAGTTTTAGTAGTATTTTAGTTTTCATTTTAGAAATCTGAAAGAGAAATTGATTTATTTATGTATATAATGTCATCAAGATTCCATCTCTTGTCGGAATTCGATAATGGAAAAAGAAGTTGTCGAAAGAGATTGGCTGACCATAATCGTCGTCGTAGAAAATCATCGCAAAATCAAGATCATAGCAAGTCTCTCATCACCACGAGTACTCAAAGTTCATCTTCTGAAATCATATCAAGTAAGCCCAAATTAACTTTTCCAATCATATATGTGTTTATATGTATGTAGAAAAAAGGTATTTCAAAAAACCTCATTATTAGTTGTGAAAATCCAAAAACAAATTCAATTTTTATAATTTGTTTTATATGTTAGTATGAGACTGTTTTGGTAGCCTTTGAATCGATCAACATCAAGTGTGTTTTGTTTACCGACATGTGACCTTTGAATCAGTCACTAAGTTTCTTACTCTTTAAATTTAAAAAAAGATGCTGAATTAAATTTTTAACTTTTATCTATTCACTTGTGTTCATAACTCTTAATCAACCACTCATGCGCTACTTGACCAACCACTAACAACTAGTCAGGTTGAGCCATGTCAGATCTCTTATTAGTTTAAATTTAGTCTGTTACCCAATCAGGCATCTTAATGACTTGGTACTTAGTGTCGAAAAGGTTACTAAACAACCCCCTAACTAACTATATGGAAAATAAAAAAGAATATATATGTAGGAAAAGAAAATTACACATGTGTTATAAAAGGAGCTACATAGAAGGAAATAGTATTTAGATATATTTTATTTCATATTTATGTGTTTTTTATTATATATATATATATATATATATTATTTTTATATAATAATTAGTAACCGATAAAACATATTACAAAAATAAAAAAGTTAATTCGTTCTAGCGTTTTTCGTTTTTCCTTATGTAATTTGTTTTGTGGATATGAAAATTTATTAATTAAAAAAAATTGACATTAAAAAAAATGTTTTCACAACTTAAAAAGACAAGTATCTTAAGAACTACATATTCCCATGAACATTTATATAACTATTTATCCTCATACTTAAAACAAAATATAAGAATACTTATACAACTCTCATAGTTTTTACATGCATTTATTCACAAATTAAGGTCATTACTCCGAATATATTAAAAGAACTCATACCTCTTTTAACCCTTGTATAACTTTTTTAGGGTATCAATCGGATTCGAGAGTTTAATCCCGATGGGTGACACAATGCAACTGGCTTCTTCATTATCGAAGTTCAACATGGTATCCCTGGATCAACTAGGTGACTAGCTAGTATAAATAATGTCCTTTTTCTACTCAATTTTTAGGTTGGTACAACAAAAGTTTTAATTTCCTCGGATTTTAATTCTTAATTAAATGTTTGGTAGGCTTGATTAGTTTTATATATAGAAATTATTTACCGAATCTATCATGTATTGCGATCTTGGTTACAACAATGAATGTGATGAGTTAATTATATACAGCTTATTGGTAAAAATGGAAATGTTATGTAAATTATAAACATATTTTAATATTTTATAATCGTGCCACAATTTATAGTTGGACATATATACTTTGGGGTATTTGTTAGGGGTGTTAAACGGAGGTGTGTTTGAAGGTTGGCGGGTCTAACCCGGACCGAATGTGAAAATTTTACATGAATCCGAACACGACCTAATCCTGAAAATTGTGTTAGACATATAAACCCGAACATGACGGAAAATTCGTGGTTTGACCCCAACACAACTTGTTTGACCCGATTTTTATTATTTTGTTATTTCTTTCACATATTATTATATTATTTAAAACTGAATTTTAACAACAAAAATACAAATTAATATAAAAAATTAAATTTTTATTATGTTAGTTTTATAAGTTATAATGATGGCAAAAATACCGACTAAACAATAAAATATACTATAAATAAGTTAAACGGGTTAACCCCGTAACCTGTTTGGGTTGACCCAAACCTGCCCGCTAAGCTATGGGTTGGTGGGTTTAACCTGAAACTGACACAAACCCGTTTAGGCTAAACCTAAACCCGTGAAATTTCATGTTAGATTTATGTCATGTCAGAAATCACACCTTTAGTCTTTAGAGTGGAGGGAGTGGGGCGGGAGAGTGGGACGGGAGGGTGATGTGGCGGCGGGAACACCGCCCCTAGGGGCGTGGAGGAAGGGGCGGGAGGGGTGAGGCGGGGAGGGGATGACCGGCGTGGGTGGAAGGTGGTGGGTGAGGTGTCAAGTTGTGATTGGCTGATTTTTTTTTCTTTTTTTTAACTTTAACACAATATAATATTATTTCTTTCACCCCCTTCCCTCCTTCCACTCCCCACAATTCTTCTCCCCACATGGGTCCTACAAGTGCCACATGACGCTTCACCCCCTCCTCCCCCCTCCACTCCCTATAGTCTTATGGTCTATTTTTTGATCGTTTTGACAAAAATTTTGAGCCAAACTGCTAACTACGGTTTCAAGGTATGGCAAAACTGAATTAGGTGGTTCAAAATGACTGGCGAGCTTTACAAGGAAGGTGGTTTGAACCAACTTTTTTTTTTCTCAGAACGTTGTGATTATGATACATATAAAGAGTAAAGATCAAATATAAATAGGCTTAATTTACTAAACATGAGAAGTGAAGGGATACATTTTTTTTTTGAAATATGGTTTTCACATCTGCTTAAACATGCTTTCTAAATGAATAATACAAAAAAAATATAAAAGAAGATTTTTTTTTGCGTAATTACGTCATCAGAGTAATAATACAAATTACGTCATTAGAGTAATTACATAATCACTCTACACCAATTTTTTTTTTCTTTTTAGATTTCAGCACTAAAGTACATGTTTAACAATATGGATTTTTTTTCAAAACATAAAAAAATAAAAAAAATACCCTCCTTCGTTTCTTATGTAAAGGGTTATACGTAGAATAAGAACCATTTGTATAAAAACTTTTTCCTACATATAAATTACCAAATATTTAAAAAGAAAAGAAATAATGAATATTTTTTTTTGAACGGCCAACAAATTGGAATCACTCACGGAACACTGGAGTATCATCGTGCCACCAGTGTTGCCACGCGATCATATTCCACCACCAAGTCACCAATTCAGGAGGAAACTCATAATTATGAGAAAACCCCCTTTGTGAGATTCGAACCCAGGACCTTATGGTCCCTAAGTCTTATCTCACCACCAAGATACTAATGAATATTAAACTATAAGTTTGGTTTACATTTGTGGTTTTAAATTCCAAACAAAAACTGTTTGAGAAAGTTAAAACGAAAGATTTTCTTCGACTTTACGGTTTAATCACTCTCAATATCCTAAAAAAAGTGTACCCTTTTTATGTTGTAGTAAGTTTTGCTCCATTCATAGGAGAAATGGAAATGATGTGTAAATGTAGTTGGTAATTGGAGTGAATACTTTAGAACGTTAAGGGTATAAAGGTAACTTCACAAGAGAAAAAGAAAAGGGGGATTTGTTAAGAGAAGGGGTTAATGGAGAAGAGGTCAAAAAGTCAAGCTGTCTCCTGCATGGAAGCTATATTTGATGAAGTTATTATTCTCTGTGGGTCCTGTCCATAAGATGCATTCATGTGGTCCTGTTCATTAGGGTTTCAACCGTTCTTTCATATTTTAATTTTAACTAGTTTTTTTGCCCGCCGCGCGTTGCGGCGGCACGCGGCAGGGTCAAAACGTAGGCTAATACGAATTTATACCGTCAAACAAAAACATACTATATGTGACCCGTGTCATATGTAGGAGGTACAAAATAAAGAACAAAAACGTACACCAAATTTACGTTGAAACATAGACAAACACGAAACTTTACGGAAAAGGAGAACTCGATTTTGTATCGATTCTGCACTGTATTACCATCAAGTTAGTTACTATTAAGTAAACAAAAATAACATGTTTTCAAATAAATAATGAACATCGGGTTATGTTAGATTTAAAATTCGAGTGATGTTAGATTTACAAACAATGCTTTCACTTAAAGTCAAAAATCATACTGAACCTACTTGTTCTTTTCAAAACTGTAAGTCCACTTTTGAAGATTTAGATGAAACATTTGTGTAGTGTTTAACATAGACTTGGTTCACTGCCACCATCTTGATACTCTACCGTCTATACTCTACAGTCACTTATGAAAATAGTCAACAACTGCAAATGAAATTCTGATATATAATCAACAGAATGCTAGTGAAACAGAAAAACAAATTTCAATGAAAGCGCTAGCTCATACATTGAGCACACCTGGCAAAAGGGATGGTTCAGGTCGGGTGGCGGCTCAAAACGGAAAAAAGGGTTGTGTTGGTTCGGGTCGGAACATGTTCGGGTCAACACGGGTACGGGTCAAAACGGGTTTCAGGTCGGGTCAAAACGGGTTTCGGGTTGGGTTTAAACTAACTTCAACCGGCTACAAATCCATCCATGCTAATTTTTCGTATGTGATTTACTGGCAAACTAAAGCATATGAAAATGTTCCTAATTCCTATTTCTAGAAGGATAATCCATTTTTACGATGTAGTTGCAACTTACAAAACAAAAAGTAGGATCAACTCCAACACGATACTATGCTATACTTAGAATTTTAATTTTAACTAAATCAAATATCATATTAAGATTACATTATTGAAACACTACACCTACTCCCTGTCAGCTAGTCATACTCCCTTTCAACACCAGCTGGAGATACACCACTATTACAAAACACTGCCACTACGCCGACCGTCGTTAGTCTCCTCTTACTGAACATCGCCACCGTCTTCGCCTCCGGAAACTTAGAACTTGACCATTCGCTTTCATTACTCAGCCACCGCTGTCATTCATCGTTGTTCACCCCTTTCTCTCTCTACGTCTCGGAAACAAACGGAAGGAAAAGATGATTGTTTTGCCGGGTCACCTGTCACCGGAGAAGCATTGTAGGTGACCGTTGTTGGCATTGTAATTTCAATGATTTAACGTGGCAGAAATGTAAATTTAACTTTTTTGTCGGTTGTGCACCGACTTTCTACTTTAAGATATAAGGTAATATGCAAAATAGACTAGGTTATACTTATACAGGTTGAACAATTTAAGTTGTATAAAGACATACAATAATAACAATAATGACGATAATAATAATAAAGAACAACTACATGGTAAGTAATGTATCCAACTTTAAAGAAATAAAATCCTTGACGAGATTAATCAAAAGCATCATATGTTAGTATCTGGAATTAGTAAAATATTAGTCATGGGAAAAGGTAGAGGTGAACAAAAAAACCGGTTCCAGAACCGGAACTGTGGAACCTAACCGGAACCGGTTCCGGTTCCAAACCGGTATACAGTGGAACTGGTTCCGGTTCCTCTAGAAACCGCTGGTTCCAGCACCGGTTCCACTATTTTAGCAAAAAACGGTTCGAAACCGGAACCGATCTCAAGAACCGGTCCCAGAACTGGTTCCACCGTTAGAATAGGCCAAATTCGGTTTTTTGATCGTTGGGTTCGTTTATAGCCGTTAACTAGCCATTTTTTTCACCCAAAATCACCATTTTGCCACCATTGTTTAGTATAAATAGGTTTTGGATGTTTTGGTTCATCACAACACTCAAAAATGCAAAAAAGAAACAACCCGAAAACGCAAAAACTGCTATCGTATACACTTAATATTGTGTTCGCTTTGCTTTTATTACATCATTCCGTGGCTTCATCTTCAAACCCATCCCAAACCGGTTCCACAAACGAGCCTACCGTTGTTTAAATTTTTGAGACGACACGAAACGCCGAACTTTTTGGCGAAATAGTTATTTCGACTTGTGTCTTATGTCGAATGGCGAAAAAAACACGTTGCAGAAAGTTTTAATTTCATTTTCCATGTTTCTTGTTTCGAAGTCCTAAAAAAAATAATAAACGTCGTAATTTTATGTTTATTTTTTTTGCCATTGGTTTTTTTTTTAATTGTGCGCGTAAGAACCGATTCCGGAACCAATCCGGAACCGAACCGAACCGGAACCGGTCTTAAAAACCGGCGGAACCGGGACCGAAACTGGACGGAACCAGAACCGGAACCGATTCCGGACAGAACCGACACTGTAGCGGACCGGTTCCTCAAAAAAAACCGATTTGTTCACCTCTAGGAAAAGTTATTGAACAGAAGACACCATACTTGATATTAAAATCCACCAATGAATCTTAACAATTTGACATAATTGAAGCTTTGAGTTTGAAGGACCTAATAAACAAATACTCACTATTTGCCATCTAGGATTCATCATTTTTCACTTTAAATATTATATAACAAAAACATAGAAAAAGTTACGTTAATTTAAGATACATACCATGCCACGGAGTTCAAGACGGATATGTGGCACGTTAGTCTTGTGGATAACATTTCCATCTGGACCTCTCTTAAAGTACTCCGGACCGATCCAGTGCGACTGAAAAGAAGAAATTCAGTTTCCAATTACAACAATATTTGACATACATAAAATTAAAAAATATACATCTTTTCCATCGTCAATAAGGAAAATGACATTGATGATGCAACAAAATATATGATCAAATGGTATATGCCTATTTTAGTTCAAAAGCCTTAAGTTTCTTTGCTGAATTTTTTAGTCAAGGTATCGAATCCTTTGTGTCACCGAATGAGATAAAATTCCAAACCTTGTTACAGAATGAGAAAGATTTCCTTATTTCAAACAAAACCATAAAAAAATCTTGAACAATAACACAATATCTCAAATCATTTTCACTCGATTGAAACCCTAATTAAAAAAAAAGACCAAAACAAAACGAAAAATGATACCTAATAAAAGGTTATGCAAAATGATTTCTTACCCAAATAACTAACATACGTGTTTCTACGATGAAGAAAATTAACTTCTAAAAACCCTAATCAAAACATAAATCACAAATCAAATAGAACGCAATTCAACGTGATAGACCTTAAGATCTGTTGAGAGATCAATAATAACAACGTTCCTGCAAAGCACTGTACACGAATCTCTTTGTGGTTGGAGATGACGATCTTGCCCGGAGCAACTACCGCAACGACGACATCGCACTATGGAGTTTGATCAGAAAAGTGAAGATGATTAGTGCAAGAGTTTAGGTTACAAAATTAAACATTTGAATGTTAGTGTCAATTTAATATTATTAAAATGCAAAAATAAAAAATGATAAATGGAAGATCAAGAATCATCTTTAAGGAGAGGACGACTGATTAGAGTATCTTCAAAATGGAAGATCAGTCTCGATTTATAGAAAGGATTTGTTCTTTGTTAGGTTCTGTGAGCATAATCAGGAAAAATTAAAGAAAACGTGTAAAAGAAGTCCATGTTTTGTTTAGTAACCGTAAGAATCGCAACACATAAAGTTGTATCTAGATTTTGATTCAGTAAATAGATGATTGAAGTTAGCGCCCCTTTTCTTTTTTCCTATTGCAATTTTGATCCCAATCTGTCTCTTTCTCTCATCTCTTTGTCTCTCTATATTTGTTTTGAAATCGTGTTACAGGAAGAAGAAGTTGAAATTAGGGTTTACAAATAAGTTTGTTTCTAAAAAAATGGGGATCGGCCCTAATCATAGTCATAAAAGATCCATTTTTTTTCTCAAAACTGGTTATGCGGGAAAAAAAACTTAGAAGCCTTCATAAGATGCCATGTATCCCACAATTACTTTCAATATGCTCTAGAAGATAATAAATAATTATTTTATCTTTGTTGTATTTTAATACAAGTAATAATTCAACATTTTACAATCTTCTAGATTATCAACCCTTGAAAACAATTTCTTCAAATAGAGACTTTAGAGACCCTATTTAGATTTTCTTTAACATATAGAAATCATTTTGTAATTAACCATGTGTTGTAATCTTCTCTATATGACTGAAATCAAAACTTTTCTTACTTTTCCTAGGTCTCCTAGATGCCTTAAAAATAGATTTGTAACATTCATATTTCGCTGTAATTTAATATTATGGACTTTATGTTCAAAGGGGGAACTCCCTTTTAATTAATGTATTGAAATAATGTTATAATATTTTATGCCATATGGTGACAAGAAGCAACAGTCAATTTGTGAACATGTTAAAGATGACTATGGTTTTTTTGTAACATAACATTATGAAACTCATGTTCCAAGAGGGAAACTCATTTCTATTTTATTGAAATAAAGTTATAACATTTAAAATTTGTCTAAGCCACTTCCTTTCTGTAAAAAGTTGCTTCGTATCACATGATAAATTGGAAACAAAGGTAAATTTTTGATGTTAAGATTGACTAAGGCTAGGTTTGTTGTATGATTGACTAAAAATAGATCTTGAGCAGCCTTTTGTGATCATATAGCAAAGTAGCAAAATAAGAGAGGTGGTTGTGTTGTAAGGTCGTTCAGGGACCTCAAGAAAATGGCTCATGGAGTGACATACAAAGATTAAGAGAGGTGGTTGTATTGCACGGTCGTGTGTTGCGTAACGATTGGCTATGCTATTCGATAACAATGTACGCTGCCTACACAAGCAAATAGGACAGGGTTTGCTAGCACATAAAAACGGGCTCAGAAAGCTTCATCATTGCCCATAGAGACAACAATTAGTGTATGATCATCATAAGCTCATCCATAACAAACTCAAATGACTAAACGGCACCTAGGCGCCATTGCATCTCTTGGGTGGGCAAGAAGTCATCGTCATCGAGTGTACACACAACTTTAAACACATCAGAAGTAGTTTTAACAAAGAGAAGGAGCTAGTTTAAACATCCTCATATACAATCAAATGACAAAGCTAAACTCCAAATAGGTTAACCAGCATAGCTCTCAGATGGTACCAAGTCATCTTCATCGCGCATAATTAATGATCTTAAACACGTGAGCACATAAGAAAGGGTTCCAAATCTCAAAGTCCCAAAAGAGGCTCAGATCCATGTGTTGTCACGGGACGCTATTTGAACTCCATACATATCAGAACATAAAGGCTTACGGCATCACGACATCGAATAAATGCTTTATTGCAAATATAACTCCATTTTCAATAGTTATTTTACTGTCATGTTGAGAAAACTATAAAAATGAGTATGGTGTCAGTAACGATATCAAGATAGTACTAGGACGATTGTCAATGATGAAGAAAAATATCATTATACATGTGCTGAATCGGTAGCAAAACTGCCATTGTGGTACGAATACCCAGTTAAAAAAAGCAGGAAAAAAAACCAGTACCCGGTAAGCGAAAATACTCTTTTTGGTATGAGCAACCAGTACCAAATGTTCCTTCCTAAAAAAATAAAAAAACCCAGTACCGTGTACCAAATAAAAGGGGGTTTACTAAAAAAATGGGAAAAAGAAAAAAAAAAGTCTTTTCAACAATGGCTCATGTTACTAAAGTAAACGTGCATGTTAGAGAAGGGACACTAATAAAGTGTTCCTTATATAGATAATAATAAGAAGAAGAAATTCCAGTTACTAATATGCCCATGGTTAACCCTTACAGTGTCTTTACAAAACCCCATAACTTCTCTAAAAAAGCAAAACAGTTAGTCGGTTAAACCTCAAACCCACTCGTCAAGGAGTTCATTCAAACTTCAAAGTTTGCTTCACACCTACTCCATGCCACAACCTCCGAACACCTAGTCACCCTCTCCCTCCCCTCAGATCTTCCAAGGATCTGTCTATCTCAAGGATATACACATATCTACTTCGGTACGATAAGGTTAGACCTTATTTTCCACAGAAGAAATGGACTACCCGCGTTTGCTAGGATCGCCCTTGTCGATACTAGATTTGTGGAGTACCAGCACGCCTGCATCGGTACTATTCAAACCACATTAAACGCCGGAATAGTATTTGTCACCCTGTTCCTCAACTTTAATCTGCTCATGAATGATCCATCACTACTGACAACCCTGAAAGCCCAAATCCAGATCGGTGGTATGCCACATGTCAACACCTTTCATGGTACCTTTCATTACCAGATGGTATATAGAATCCAAAATCACTTGTTGGACATTATGGTCCCCGGAAGAGATGACTTTGGTGATGCACTGTTAATAGAAATTGACTCAAACTCAACACCAACCTGCACATATGTTCCTAAAAACAGTTTTCCAGAGATGAGCTCACACAGCTCCTCCCAGAAAATGGACAACTAATTATGAACAACTTCACCAAGCACCGGTCCAGACAACAATAACCCCCGACTTTGTTTCCACCAAGACGGATTAGTTGAGGTCAGATTTGCAAAGCAAGATCGTAGAGATGCCTTTCCTGCGATACACATGATACAACCGGTAGAAACTTTCCCAACTTAGAGGCAAACAGAACACTGCGCGTTTGACGTTTGTAACAGTCAAGAATGCTTAGATGAAGCATATCGGGTATAATATGATAAAGACGTTCCAAAAAAGAAGAAGAAAGGATCCCAAGGTTCGTTGAAGAAAAGATATGAAGCAGGAGATCCAAATGTTTGTCTTCTTGGTGAACCATCAGGAAAGTTTGACTACTATGTCCTGTACGGTGACTTAACCCCAAAATCCAAACCAACTCCTTGCAGACCCTCACCATCAAAACACTCGTCTCCTCGACTTAGCGAATGCATTGTCATCACCCCAGCCGCATCATCACCAAATTACCAAACTGAGTTCCCTCCGTTATCCACCTTTGAAAGAGGCCAGCAAAAGAAAAAACACAACTGGAAGATCCAACCCCCTACTGTTATGGGTCCCAACGATGCCGTAAACCAAACTACTGCTATTGAAGCCACACTGAACTAGCAAAGTGATAATGTTGCTACATAAAACAATGCTCTCAAAACCATCATGGCCCAGCAAGAGTGCCAGACATTATCATGATGAACAAAGAAACCTTGGTCTGTAAAGCTCGTGATCTAAACGATATCATTTATGAAGTCAGAATGAAGATTCTTAAGCTTAATAATGAGTTTCTCCAGATAGTCCAAAACGCCCCATCCTCAGAAAATCTAATAGGCCTTGTTGAGAAGGAAGCTAAGATGAAGTTCCTTAAGGCTCAACTCATAGACCTGGAAAGACAACATAAACAATAAAGGGCTTCAACCCTAGAAGATGACCCATGGAGAATGCCCATCACACCTTTTGTCAGAATAGCCTTTGACCCATAGCCATTACCCATGACACCATACTCACAATCCTCCCCATCCATGAACCTCTGGCCAAAGGAGCCAGTTAAGATAAAAGAAAGTGCAAGGAGAGCTTCCCCAAACAGAAGCATTTCCTTAGAAAATGTCAGCCACAGACCACCAACTAGTAAGCCTAAAGATCCATTGACAAGCAAGAAGATCTTTGATGGCAGCCTCGTTAAAAATCCCAGAAAATGTACCTATCCAACAAGATAACCCTATATACTCCCTCCTGCGGAGCATAAGTCAGACCAAAAAATCCTCTGATGAAAAACACTCCCTACCAATGATAGGCCCCGTCATTAACCTTAGTTCAAAAAACCAATCCCCTTCTGACTCTAAAAATGAAGCTGCGCATCTGCCATACGACGAAATCCCTCCAACAGATGCCTTTGAGCATTTGTTCATGGCAGAACCAGAACCCACAGAAAGATATGATTTCCACTCTATGGTTGACAACACAGCCTCTCAAACAGCACAAAACAGAAGTATGTTCCCTAACACAAATGATTCAAGACAACAATTCACCTTTGATGACATCCCACCCTCAAAATGGCGTGAAAGAAGTGTCGAAATGCTAACCTGGTGTTCTGGTGAACTCTAAGATTATGACATCGACATGGTCATTAAAGCTTTCTTACAATGTGTCAAGGAAGGCTTAGAGACTGGTACCTAAGCCTTGGTGGATACATGCAAACAAACCTCTAGGCCTGTAGGTCACCAGAACAATTCGTAAATATGATCTATAATGAATTCATTGGGAACCCTCTAGACCATACAGTCTGGGCTTGAGAAGAATTCTTTAAAATGAAATGTTGCTTGTTCCATTCAAAGGATCTTGAAAGGCATTATAACAGAATGTCCAAGAGGTTTTTTTGTCTTCATGTAACGTCCCAAAATTCAATAAACGTGTTACATTTTATTAAATAACACTTAGGGGCTTAAGATCAAAACTTATTAATTAAACAAGGGTAAAAACCTATAATGAGAACCAACTAAGATTGGCATTCTTGAAACTTGGTTTTGAGTTAAAACAAAATAACCAGGGATCCATTCCCTGGTCTATATGTGTCACGCTAAACATACACAAAAACACACACTACCCTTTGCAATCCAAGAACAAGCCTCAAATCATCCATAAAATCAAAGAGTTTCAGCTTGCATGAATCAAATCCTGATCATCTAAGGCCTAATAATCATCTAGGTAGTCTTCATCTCATCTAATTTGATGTATTATTGCTTAAGTGATGATGAATGAAATCTTGAATATATGCTTTTTTTTTAATTTATTGATCTTAGAAGGTAACCCTAGGGCTAGGGAACCATAAAACAAGCAATTATCATTTAATCATGCGATGCAACCCCAAATGACATGATTCATGATGGGTTTGTAGGTTGTATTCTTAATATAGAGTTATTGGTGAAATTGTGTGTTTAAAAACTCAAATCATTAACCTCATTGTGAAACTTGTCATGTTATGATGTGAATTAGGTTACGAAATCCCAATTGGGGTAATGCGGATCATAAAAAACATAGGTGCTAGCCTTGGTAAGGTAAAGCATGCCAAGTGTTCGATCAAATGTCTAAGTAAGCTTAATTGTGGCCAAAATCAGTAAAAACCATGAATGGCAAGTTGTGTTCCATTAATGATTGTCAGCCCTTGTGTAAAGTCGTCAAAGAATGTAAATTTAACAATCTAATGTGAACTATGAACATCTAGGTCCTAAGGGTGAGTCCTTAGGGAGTCTTAATACAAAGGAAGCCCACGGGAAAGGGCACACGTAAAGGTGAGTCACTCGATGACTTTAATCTCGTTTATATATCAAAGTTATATGTTGTTAGACGTAGTTATCCATGCTTGAACTATACCGAGAGAGCTTTCAATAGGAAGCTCAAATTAGAATATGACACAATGGAAAACAACCTTTGTTGAAGGTTAGGAATATGCCAGGTAAGTGATCATCATGACTCTAACTCCTAGTGTAAAACATGAAGTATTTGTAATTAACCATTGGGATGTGGAACGATCTTGTGATTTCCTAGTACCTTAACAGTCGCCAACGAAAGAAGCATAAGTCATACAGACCGGGTATGGATGGAACGAGTATTTTGGCACATGTGGCCATAAACGCGAAACGACGACACGTTGGTGGTATGACTTAAATGAAGGCGCCAATACCCGAATCATTACTTGATTGGGAATGGGGGACTTTACGATACAAAGGTCGGTAAATCACAAGTAACCGCTTGCTAAGCCTCAAGGCGATCATTATAATAGGTGATGGTGAGAACCCTAGAATGTAGATTTTGCCCTTGGATTTGTTTCATTGCGAGTGTATGGGGTAAAGCGATCAATTTGAAGTCTTATAGAAGACCATAGCCTTTGGTTTAATCAAAAAGTGGCGTGGCTTTGGCTTAACGGATCAGGTTAATATAAACTTGAAATCGTTATATTAGAATTCATTTTGAACACCGAATATAGATCATTTTAGATAGCACTCGACTTTGGGGTTAAAAAAGGGATCTTATAGATGGTAGGGATGGCCTTGGTTTGTGTTGAGTCGGGGGCAAATCGGGGCCAAGGATGTGGCAACTGTGCAGCAAACAAGTCAAAAAATCAGCTTTGGACCGTAACCTATGGCTCTAGGCCGTAGGCTACGGCCAGCAATCCTCCCAAAATCCAACAATCCCATCCGTAACTTATGGCCAACCAGGCCGTAGGCTACGGTTGGCCACATTCATCAGAATCAGTAGCTGCAGGGGAACCGTAGCCTACGGCGAGTTTCATAACCCAAGCACCTTGTGTTTCCAGCATTTTTAACATACGTTATTTATGTCTTAAACACACGTTAATCTAATTTAAGCACACGCTTATCAATTCTAATTGGGTGTTTATTATGTGTTAACCCTAGGTATGACTAAAGTCGTCAAGGAATTATGCTCAAGCTCGTGATCGAAGATAAATCCATATATACATCATGCTTCTGCATTCACGTCTATTCCTTGTTTCAACATCATTAGTTAATTTAGCTTGTAGTCAAACAACTTTTGAACTAGGAACTTATGTTGTAGCATTTTGCGAAAATAACAAGTGATTAATGTAGTTGAAACCGTTATTTTGATGAAAATATTAACGTTGATCTAGTGATTATGTGGCGGGTCTTACACTTCAAGGGATTGATGATGCCAATGTTAAACAAGCCTTTTTAAATTCCTTCCTGGAATCCGTTGCAAACGAATCATACAGGGCATTAAAGAATAAAAACATGTCAGTCGCACGAGCCACTGTAGGTGGACTTTTCCAATTAATAATGAATGCCCTATCCAAGTTATGTAACCAGAAAAGATTTCTTTCGGAATTTGAAAAAACTGGAAGACGACTTGGCTCTGCTTGTGATGATAAGTATTTATAAATCTAATGTAAAGACAAATCCACATGCAGCTGTTCTCGCCATACCTAGAAGCCAAAAGTTTTTAAATTCAAAAAATACAGTCCGCATGTTTCCTCAAAAAAAAGAAGCATTGGCAAGTCCAAAAAAGGCTGGAAATTCCTAAAGACAAAAAGAAGACCCAAGCAATGATGGCTGAGATAAACAAAATTGAACCTGTGGACGTTTCCAACCTAGAATCCCTTTTCTCCATAGATGACAAACCAGGAGAAACAACCGCCTGTTTAATGTTTTATGGTTCAAGTTCTAGCAATGATGAGTCAATCGAAGCATCAGACTCATATGCAAATCCATTGCCAATCTACATGATAACGTGTGTTGAACCAGACTCACATCCAGAAACCCTAAAATTAGTGACGTTACAAAAGGAAAATCAACAGTACATTAGCTCTGTTGCTCACGTGAAAGATTCTCTGCTGAATAGAGAATCATTACTCCCTATGGAAGACAGCCTGGCGTGGCGAACAGTTGACATGACATCATGAGAATCCGGTTACGGACCGAACTCGCGGATCGATTACGCATAAACAACTCGGTTTCAGACGGGGAATTCGAGACGAGACAGAAACATACGATAACAACGTCATCACAGATTCGTATTAATACATAAACGGTTACAGACACTGTCATCAGTAGGATAAACATCAATCTCGTGGCCGGGGGAGGTCGGGCATGACCTCCCCCTTGAGAGCATTCAAAGTACCAACTCAAATCACCAAATGAACAATAACACATGAGATTGCTATTTATAGTACAAAACCCAGGTTCCAGATTCGCCCACTGTTACTGGTCGTATGTGGAGTATTTCCACATTCGCCCAGTTATACTGGTCGAATGTGGATCACTTCCACATTCGCCCCATTTGTATATAGGTCGAACCTGGATCTGTTTTGTCCTATATTTTACAAATGCATCAGATCCATAAAATGCCCTTATGGATCACCACAATCTCATGTAACACTATACCTAGACTCAACCCTAGTCTATTCGACAGTGACGTCCACATAAAGTGCATCAACACATCACCATCAAAAGAACCTACATAATTAGATAAAAGACTCTTTCAGACGGATGACTGTAATAAAAATCTTACATCAAACCTACTTACAAAAGATAAAACAATATGTGGTTACCAAAATGGCACACGTCTAGGTTCAGGCCATGATTATTCCAAAGAAGGCTCGGTGGACAAAAACGAGATAATCCAAGCCTATCAAATCGACCACAATCTTCTATCACATATCCCATATAGGGATGAGCATTTTTTCCCGAGTACCTATGCCCGTATCCATATCGTACACATACCGGTACTCGTACCCGTATCGATTTTGGGTACTTGGTATAGGTATCGGTACCCATTTATATAGATTTCGGTAATCGGTACTTTCGGTAACGGTACGGGTAAAAATGGTACGTGTACCGAATTCTATATACTAATGAATTTGATAGTATGTTTTAATTCGTATTATGATATTTATGGTATTCGCATCAATTTTATGTAATACCCTTGACGTCAAAATTACAAATTTTCACATATATGGTACATAAATTTCGCCAAAGATAACGTTTAAACAAAATGTATCCCTTGTGGATTGACTAAGATTGAAATACATCTTAAAGTGTTTAACAAAATCAACATTTGTGTTGTGGTGTTGTAACATTCAAAGATGCACTTTCAATCATCCCAAAAGTATATCCATTTAGCCCTGTATCTCTTATTAAGGCCGTAACTTACGGCTTGTAGCCGTAGGTTACGGTCTATGGTTGCTGGAAATCATCTAAACTTTTGCCCGAATGCTCTAGTTTAATCCTGTTTTAAAAGGGCTGGGATATTTACTCAAAAGGGTCGTATAAGGCCCTTTTTACTTGGTTTGTTCAAGAGTTTCAACATTTTGAAGGCGCATTCAATTTGTTACATCATCCAATCCATAATCCATGAATTTTGCACTAATCTTTTTACCCGTTAAGTACTTATCATGCGAAAAACATAATTTGGGTAAGAATTTTAGACTTACGGGAAACCGCTTAGATTATTGGTTCATTTTATCAGCATCTAAATGATTGAGCGAGCCAAATGACTAAACTAACAAACATTCATTTAACCAAGCTTTGGCCTATAACAACCTTAATATGTGACTACTTGTAATTCCCAAACTACTTGTTGCATAATTTCTCTTCCCAATCAAGTTTTTGATTTGAGAGAAAGTGCACCCATACAAGTCACTCTACAGTTGTAGCTATGCCTCGTATTCATGACCACATGTGTCACATACTCGGTCAATGCTTGCCCGGTCCAAATAACTTGTAACTCGTTTTTCATAGATGAATCATAAGTCGCTTGGGAATCACAATGTCTATCCAATCCTTTTCACTAGCATGTATTCATGATATATATATATATATATATATGTATTCAAGTCGTAGCACCACTTACCTGGCATGCTTCCAACCTTAGACTAAGGTTGTTCCTGTCGAGTTATATTCGAATACAAGCTTCCCATTGTGAAGCTCTCGTGGTACTGTTCAAGAATGGATAACTACGTCTAAAAGCATATAACTTTGATATTAAAATAATACCTACATGCACATAATTAAAAACCAACAAGGATTACATGTGAGCGGTGGGTAAACAGGCAACAAGCTATGCCGCTACCCCCTTTCTGAATAGTAAAGCCTACTTTATTGAAAATAAATCTTTTGTCCTTGGCCGCATGAGTGTTACTCTGCACTACCCATTGGTTCGTCGGCTGGAGGAGTGTTGTTCCCTCCTTTTTCATGCTTGGTACCTGGATGATGGTACGATTATTGGAGAGGCTAAGGAAGTGGCTAAGGCTTTTGAATCATCTGAGCAGAGGGACCAAATTTGGGCCTTACGCTTAATATTAAGAAATCTGAGATTTTTTGGCCATCGTGCAACAGAACGAAAGAGAAGACTGGTTTATTTCCTAGCGAGATAGGGAGACCGGAGGGGGTGTGAAGCTCCTAGGAGGGGCTGTTAGTCGGGATGTGGGGTATATTAGCTATTTGGTTTCTGCAAGGGCTAGGAAGGCAACGAAACTAATGCTCTCTCTGCAGAAGTTGAGGGACCTCCAGAGTGAACTCTTATTGCTTCTTTCATGTATGGGCGTTGCCAAACTGCTGTTCGGCCTTCGGACATGTCCACCGGCCATGGCCAATGAGGCCATATCCATTTTTGCCAAAGGCCTTCGTGAAGCGGCAAAGGATATTGTTGTTTGTTGAGGGGCGTTCTTTCGGCAGAGGACGTGTCTGCCTATGCTTTTGTGGCCTCTCGGGTGCAGTCCTGGAACCTTCAAGACCACATCTTAAGGAATAGTGGGTTTGGTGGGGATGGACTTGGATTTTGAGCTTGCCTTGGACAACATTCGCAGCTCTCTCCCGGACTTTGATTTCGGCGGGTTTATGGATAAGGACACCGCCCCCAAAAAACCTCAAAAGATTTTGGCGAGTGCTTTTACCTATAAAACCCTTCAGACCATGGGAGAGAAGTTTGCTATGTCCCTACGCCAGAAAGCTATGTTTGAATGCCTTAAAGGAGCTCACGCTCAAGATTTCCTGTCTGTCCTTCCCATTGATGGGCTTAGGCAACACATGTCGGCTGTTGAATATCGGGCTATCCTTAAGTTAAGACTTATGATTCTCATGTTCCCAGTTGATAAGCCGTGTCCAGTTTGTAAAAAGGCATGTTTAGATAAATTTGGGGAGCATGCCCTTCACTAGATCTGTCGGGATTTAAATACAGACATGACCTTGTCAGGGATGTCTTATGGGATGTCTTACGAAGAGTAGGGATTTCAGCAAGGAAAGAAGCCCAGGTTAACTTTTTGACTGACCCACTTGACGGGCGGTCCACCCTAAGGCCAGTGAATGTCCCTATGTTTGATTGGGCGCAGGGCAAACACGCGTGCGTTGATCTCACAGGGGTGTCTCCTTTGGTGGGACTTCAGGATTTGGGGTTTGTGGCAGGGATTGTCTGGAAAATAAACACGTCTTTGTGCCCTTCGCTTTTGATATTTAAATGAGATTAAACTCATCGAGTGACTTACTTTTGTGCGTGATCCTACTCGCGCGTTCCCTTCGCTCCTAGGCATCGCTTTCAATACCTAGTAGATTGTTATCCACTTAGGTTGTTAGGATCACAATTAACTACATGGCTACACATGATCAATCAATCTTTTATCAATTCTATCATGTTTAAGACATTTAACGGGTTTTATTTCAAATTCATTCATTTGGACATTTTAACGAACACGTGGTGGGCATGAATTACCAAAACTATATTTTTTTGGTGTTTTAAGAGCCAATTGCCTACCAATCAAGTATTTAGCCCTAATTCATCATAAGAATAACAACTTGACAACCCATGATCATATTCTAGGTTCTAAAACACAGATTTTAGCGTATGATCACACATGTTGCTCATACCCATCAATACCCACCAAGTTACCATAGGGATTTCACCCAATTTGATAGACTAACATGATTTTAAACGAATTTTGTTGGGATTAAGGTTCCCTTGAATTAGAGATACCTTCCAAATACATAATTTATCAAGATCTTGAACATGCAAGATTTTACCATGATTACCCAAACTAAAAATTCATCAAATAGAATGATATAAAAGATACCTAGATGTTGATTAAGACTTGATGATTTGTTTTAGGGCTATAGCACAAGAAACCCCTTGATTCAGCTTGGATTTGAGCTTGATTTTAATGATTTTAGGGTTTTTATTGTATGTGTGTGTATATGCGAGAACAAAGACCAGGTGAATTCGTTCCCTGGTTTGTTTTGAGCAATAATAAACC
Source organism: Ambrosia artemisiifolia (assembly GCA_032199755.1). Taxonomy (NCBI): domain Eukaryota; kingdom Viridiplantae; phylum Streptophyta; class Magnoliopsida; order Asterales; family Asteraceae; genus Ambrosia; species Ambrosia artemisiifolia. The sequence goes on from CM063519.1 coordinate 63,994,713, forward strand.
CAAGTTTAGCTACTTGGCAGGTTCAACCCCTCATAGTTTATATTTGGGTATTTTAAGTTGTGTTTTAAGTCAGTTATTACCCCTATTAGCGTAAGCAATAGTTATCAAACTTTGGGGTGTTATAACTCCACCCCCTTAAAGAAGGTTTCGTCCGCGAAACCGGATTTACACCGAATAGGTGAGGGTTCTATCCCTTATCTAAATCGTTCTTATCTTTTGGCTTTAGTTACGCATAACCTCCTTGATAGAAATTTTGTAAGAGCGTGTCTTGGGATTCTAATCGTGTGTTCTTCCACCTCTCAACAAGGTGTTACCAAATTGACATTGTTCTATCTCTAGGATTTAATTGTTTGTTATGGTTCATTCCACAAAGGTAAGTTTTTTAATTTAGCCACCCGTAGGCGTCTTGGTTAGTTTAAGATTCACCGTCCTTGACTCCTTTGTTCGTTTGGCACCCTTAGGTTACTACGGACTCAGTGTTTACATTTCATTAATTTACCTTGCTTAGAATTATTTATACGCGCCTTGGCGCGCATTGGATTCAGTTATGTTAATGACTTCCGGGAGTGACATCCATCCCTGATGTAAGGTCTCTTCACTATGGGTTCCGGCTCAAGGGCCCTTTATGAATTAGTTGTTCTACCGGATCACTTGGATCCATCTTCACACATTATATGTTTTTATTCTGGACACCGGATGTCCTTTTTAATAGTGTTTTCACCTTTTAATAGGCTTAGTTATGTTTATGCCTTCCTCTGGATCCATGTGGCAACGACTTCACTTGACTAGTTTGAATCTTTTATTGATCGCCCAACCATCGCTAGGATATTAATGGTTTATTGTTCGCATTGTTACTATGAGATTGCTAATTCTATGAATAGCTAAATCACCAGAGTTTCCGGTTATGAGTAGACTTAAGTTTCATAAGTCACATGCTTTAGTCAATCATCCAATCCGATGACTACGACTTCTTGTGTGTTTCTACACAACGTTTACCAAGATTCTGCGTTTTGATTTGTTGGACTTCTAAAAGTCGAACTTCTCTTACTCATGAGTGTGTGATCTAGTTTAGATAATGGCCCTCACCTGGGCTAGTGTTTCGCATTCCAACGATACATATCATTCAAAGTGGATAACCGATTTCCTAATAGATTTTTATGGCGCTATTTCAACGTATAGTGTGCCTTATTTTCACTAGTCTTAAATTCTCATTTCTAAGGCAAGGATCGTGGTCTTTCCTATTCAATCCACTAGCGTTCATGAACTACAGTCTATTATGAAGTTTCACGTCAGGATTGGTATTATCACTTATCGCACGCATCGGATTTTGTGGCGCTATTTCTATATGGCGTTTGTCATAACTTAGTAATTAGACATTCTCATGTACCCTTATTGTATACTGCGGTAGCCTGAGCTCGTATGATTATATTCCATCTATTGATAGTTTTCTAAGTCTAGGGGTTGCACCCCTTTCTAACTGACTTTACGTTTTCTAACCCAAATCTCCCGACTCTTTCTTTTACTTAGAGCTATTTCGGACTTAAAATCCATCTCGGTTTATCTTCTTATTTATTTTCCCACGGAACACTTTGTCCCTCAAAGCCATTCTTCTAAAGGTCGGCCCTTTTTGAGTCCGTTTTCTGGTGCTACACCTAGTTCTGTTTACTTGTGTCCCATAGAAATTATTGATCCTCAAATTATTTATGTGTATTTCAAAAGGATTCAATTTCTACTTCTCCTCTAGGTGTTACTTTTCTATGTTTATTTTCAGAAGTACGCTTACTTATGCTTTTCTTAATTTGACACTTATATGCATGGTGGTCTTACCGACCTTATTCGTTTTATGATTAAGGCGTTATCTTTGTTCCCATGACTCTCGGTCATTTATACGTTGGCCTTCACGTTTTGGTTCCTCCGTCATGTGCCAACGGCCCATGAAGGTTCAATTCACTTTGTTTATTCTATCGTGCCTCCAAATAGGTCACATTGTTTGTCATTGTTCTTACGCAATCGATGCTCGAGGCTATGATCGTTTTATGCTGAGGATTCACCTCCGGTTTTTGGGGTCTCATACACACTCATTTTGATTTAACGATTACTTTATTTATTTATTTAATAAACCACTTGCGATTTACAACCTAGCTTTTAGTTCCATTAGGTGTGAACCGTAGTTCACGCTTGATAGAATTTGATGTGTATGCACTCTTGGTTTGTAAGTAATCGGTTATGGAGAATTGTAAAATGTAGAGGGAAACTTTGTAAGTTAGTTACAATAACATAACATACACACACATTACAAATGATGATGTTTGACCCTAATTATACATAACTAATCGGTATGACTATAACCGACATGACGGTTGACAAACTAACATAACCGCCCAACTACCTTTGTGACACACCGGTTCACAAACTTATTTCCTAGACTTAGGATAACAATAATATAATTCCTAAAATATGTACAATCTAATATTAACACATGTTTGACTAATCAAGATTATATTCTAACATTTCCCCCCTAATCTTGATTAGTATAATCTTGCTTCTTGATCTTTATTCTTCACTAGACGATGAATGGGACGTTTTCTTTAGTGGGAGATCTTGATCATCATACTCGACATTCCTCCTCTTTGGATCAAAGTTGTCATCTTCTTTGACTTCGACTACCATCTCTCTTCCTTTATATTTTAAATGATACAATTTCATCATCTCTTGGTATCGGACATAGACTTGCCTTAGGGTCATTGCAATCTCGTCTTTTGTCACTAAACTTGGTAGTCCTCTCCCATATCCCATCACATAGCAATCACTGCCCAATTGTCGTCATTCGTCATTTTATCATAACCCCGAATACTTGCACCTTTGTGTAGAGATCTAACAAATTAATTGGATAACCATATCCGTCTCTTAGGGGCATTGGTGCCTTGTTTGTTATCTTTAGGAAATCTTGCATAAACCATTCTATGGTTTTCTCAAACTAACTCGAATTTCCTCTTATATCTATCGACCATTGTAGTGATATGGACCAAGTCCATTAACACAACACAAACGTTTAATCTCGTGCCATTTGTTGGATATATAACCGGTCCCTTCTCCATAAACTCTTCAGCATCATCTTTGTTTATTGAAAACGTTTCAAAGTTTCAGAAAACTGATGCTCTTTCCTTGACCAAATCAGTAAGTTCTTCCTTATTGCCGGTTTCGAACGCCATTTGCTTTCCCTTTCTTTTCTGTTTGGCTTCGTTCCATTTCTGCGTCTCAGATGCGCTTCTTGTATCTTTATGCACGAGATTTTCTCTTTCGGGACACTTCACTGTAAAATGATCATCACCATCACAAATCCTACACATGATAATCTTCCTTGTTTCCTGGATGATCGGCCTTCGGATGTAACACACATCCCTTTCAAATTCAACTTCTAGGCCTTCGGATGTGAGTTTCTCTATACTCAAAACATTCCTTCTAAGAGTGGGTATGTAAAACACAGATTTAAACTTATGAATATGGTTTCCACTCGTGATGATCACCGTCCCTTTGCCTCTAAAATACTCTTTCCTATATCCGCTTAGACAACCCTCAATTCCAATTGATTTGCTAAATAACATGTATTGATTTTTACCACCAACCCGTGTTCCTTCCTTGTTAGACTTGCAAACCATATATCGTCCCATCCTTTCTCATCGGTTCCCTTAATTATGAATTCCGTTTTTCCCATCTTCCTTGGGCATTCTCTTCTGAAATGAAACGGTTCCTTGCACTTGCTAAAACACATTGTTGGTGGATGTTCGGGGACTTCTTTTTCGGCTTTGACTTTCCTATTAAATTCTTCTTGGGCCTTTGATAACTTGCCTTCTTAGATCTTGGATGAAGATCCGATGTTGAACTTCGAAAATTTAATGTTGAGAGGATTCTCACAATCCTTGTCTTCCACTACCTTCTCAACTTTGTTCTTGTGATCCACATGATCACACATACTACTAGGGATTAACGGCCATCCATCCTCTTTCCCTATAGTCACAACATCCTCTGATTTTCGATCAACATCAAATATACCACAGGTTGTGGATCTTGGATTTGATGCCATGATAGAATTTGATGTGTATGCACTCTTGGTTTGTAAGTAATCGGTTGTGGAGGGAAAATAGAATAGGAAAATGTAGAGGGAAACTTTCTAAGTTAGTTACGATAACATAACATACACACATTACAAATGATGATGTTTAACCCTATTTATACATAACTAATCGGTATGACTATAACCGACATGACGGTTGACAAACTAACATAACCGCCCAACTACCTTTGTGACACACCGGTTCACAAACTTATTTCCTAGACTTAGGATAACAATAATATAATTCCTAACATATGTACAATCTAATATTAACACATGTTTGACTAATCAAGATTATATTCTAACATTTTCCCCCTTAATGTTGATTAGTATAATCTTGCTTCTTGATCTTTATTCTTCACTAGACGATGAACGGGACCTTTTCTTTGGTGGGAGATCTTGATCATCATACTCGGCATTCCTCCTCTTTGGATCAAAGTTGTCATCTTCTTTGACTTCGACTACCATCTCTCTTCCTTTATATTTTAAATGATACCATTCCATCATCTCTAGGTATCGGACATAGACTTGCCTTAGGGTCATTGCAATCTCGTCTTTTGTCACTAAACTTGGTAGTCCTCTCCCATATCCCATCGACATAGCAATCACTGGCCAATTGTCGTCATTCGTCACTTTATCATAACCTCCGAATACTTGCACCTTTGTGTAGAGATCTAACAAATTAATTGGATAACCATATACGTCTCTTGGGGGCCTTGGTGCCTTGTTTGTTATCTTTAGCAAATCTTTAGGGTTCAACTTGCTTAGGATTTAACCCTTGATTGGAACTCTAGTCTTGTCGCGGATTAGTACCCGATTAAGGTTTGAGTTGATGACGACCTAACCCTTGATTAAGGCCCAAGTCTACTTGCGGATTAACCTTTGTTCAAGGTTCAAATGTGATTATGACTTGATCCTTTAATTAAAGATCCAGTCTACTTGTGAGTAATTTTTTTTTTCGATTAACTCTCAAGGTGATTGGGATTTCACCCTTGATTAAGGTTCAAATCCATCAAGGAATTTTCTTTCGGTTACGGTTCGAATACGTTTATGACTTAACCTTGGATTGAGGTTAAAGTCTATTTGTGGTTTAACTCTTGATTAAAGTTTGAATTTATTCCTGACTTAAGCTCTGATTTAGGTCCAGGTCTATTTCCGAATTGAATATGTTTATGACTCAACCTTGATTAAGGTTCAAGTCTATTTCCGAACTGAATCTGTTTATGAATCAACCTTAATTAGGGTTCAAGTCTATTTCCGAACTGAATCTGTTTATGACTCAACCTTGATTAAGGTTCAAGTGTATTTCCAAACTGAATCTGTTTATGACTCAACCTTGATTAAGGTTCAAGTCTATTTTCGTACTGAATCTATTTATGACTCAACCTTGATTAAGGTTTAAGTCTATTTCCAAACTAAATCTATTTATGACTCAATCTTGATTAAGGTTCAGGTCTATTTCCGAACTGAATCTGTTTATGACTCAACCTTGATTAAGGTTCAAGTCTATTTTCAGATTAACCTTCGATTAAGGTTCAATCCTATCTTGGTCCGTGTAACCGTTGTAGTAATGCCTTTGGCTCTACGACCCCATGGGTAGCTTATGCATTGGTTTTATATACCCGATCTACTCGGCCTCTCGGATTATTTGACAATACTCCCATTGTAAGACCCTTTGGTTTCTATAGTTGAGATTTCATATTCCATCTTCCTAACTCAGTCCTTGTTACATGGAAGGTAGGCGTGTAAATCACGAGAAGCCAACGGTGTCATGTGTTTTACACTTACCTGGCCAAGGTAAGCAATCCACACATGACACATTGATCTTATCGCGGTCGCCACGACACTTTCCACGTAAACAATAGTCACCCGTCTCATTTTATTAAAACTCTCTTTTGTTTGTTAATGCAATGCAAGGTGCTTTCATATGTTTCATAAGGCCTTTATCCCGCCTTTACTGTTTATTTAGTGCATTATGGCATCTTTGTTTTATTATGCTACTTGTGTTTTATCCGATCACATCATCTTGGTGATGCAATCACATTTCCCAATTCTCAGTTCGGCTGAGCCTTGGCTTACCTTGACCGTGTGATTGGTGTAATTCCGGATTTAGGTGCTTAATACACTGTCCCCCCTGCTTATTCCTGATTAGTTCGTGTTCAATCATGATGTATAACATTTATAGTTATCATAGTCCATACTAGATTAGAATGACTATGGAAATGAATTCCTTACCGGATTGATGATCAAGCTCGAACCAAACGCATACCTCAATCAACCTTGGGCTCTGAATACCACTTGTAATACACTTGACGTCAAAATTACAACTTTTCACATATAATAAGGTTCATAAAGTTCGCCAAAGATAACGTTTAAACAAAATGTATCCCTTGAGGATTGACTAAGATTGAAATATATCTTAAAGTGTTTAACAAAATCAACATTTGTGTTGTGTTGTCGTAACATTCAAAGATGCACTTTCAATCATCCAAAAAGTATATGCATTTACATAGCAAAAATGTGATACCATATGCGTTTGGTCCATCAAAAGTTCGCTTGATCTGCACCCGAACATGTCTTGATCTCAACTAGGGTCGGACACAAAAGTTAAACCCATAAAACAGTACAGGCACTGTTCTATTTATAGACAGACCAAAGCACTGATGACCTAAGACTGACGTCACTTAGACAGTGACAGCTAACTAACATAACAACATAAAACATCTGCTAGGCTAAACTACTGTTACATTGCCTAAACCACTGATAAGTAAACAGCGGATAGGTAAACTCTGTTGATCTTCAACATCTGTTGGAGCCTAGGTGTTGTTGGCTCCAACAGACCTTTGGTCTTTGTCAGCACTTTGTCTTCTTTCCTTGTCAGCACTTTGATCAGCAGTTAGAGTCATCAGTCGTTTGGGAGGATCCTTGTATAAAGTACTGTTTTATTCATAATCAGAAGAGTAGAATATTTTGGCTTTCAATCATCTGACGTTCTTTTCCAGGTCAGCTGACCCAACAATCTCCCCCTAGAACAGATGATGCCAAAACTTGTCTTTATTCCTGATCTTTATTCCTCATCAGACTTTCTCTTATTTGACCCATCAATTGTAATTCAAAGTCAAAAGAGTAGAGGTCATCAGCTTCCCTTTCTAGCTCCAAACTCATCAAATCAAGGAGATCATGTGCATCCAGACTATATGCATCATCCATGGTGAGTTTTTGGATCCTTCCATTTGACCTGAGCAAAGTCAATTCATGGCTGGTTTTGTCTACCTTCCATTTTAGAATTTTTGAGTCAGATGGATTTTGGGCTGCAAATTTATTGATGATGAGTTGGGTGATGGAGGTCTCCCAATGATTCTTCTCAGCTCTTCACTGATGGGATCAGAAAAATACTTGACTTGGTTGAAGATCCCCTCTTTCACATATGTTTCTGCAAACTTTCTTTGATCTTCTTCAGACATTTCTTTCTGTCTCTTGATTTGTCTTCTAGCAGCATTTGTAATGTCTGATGAAGGAAGCAAAGTTTCAAATGAAAGGGTCTGATGGGATCTTCCAACCTGTTCATCATTAGAGTAAGTTGGTTTTGGAGGAAGAGTTGGATCAGTTTTTCTTTGTTCTTCAAGTTTCTTGTATGTTTCCACCAATCTTAGTTCAGACCATCTTGCTACAGACTTCATTTCACCATAACCAGCTTCAACCAATTCAGCTCTCATTATTTTAAATTTAAGGCTCTGGCAGGGTCTTTTCCCTTTCTGAAATTAGGAACAGCAACCTTTTGGTTTTGCTTTTTCAGATCTTCAATCCTTTGCAATTCTTCTTTTAAGGCTTGAATGGTCCAGCCAGTGAAATGTTTCCTGTTGACCTTGTAAAGCTTGGTGGCCATAATCTGATCAAGAAGAGATTCCCTGACCAACTTTACCATCTCACCACTGATGGGCTTTGAAGACATGGACTTGCTCAGGTCCTTGGCAAAATCTTCAATCCTTCTTAGTTTGCCAAGTTCTGCTGAATGAATGCCCTAAGCAGTCCTCTCATCCTTCCCTTTGCACTTCTCTTTTATGATCAAGTCTGTTTGTTGTATTTTCTGCTTCAGGTATTCATCAAGGTTTCTGGGCTTAGGCAGATTTAGACTTGAGAGAGATGGGAAAGATAATTGTGTAGCATCCTCAGTATTATAGAAGGATTGAATTTCCCCCTTGATCATGTCAAGCTCAAGGGGATACTGAGCTGCCAATGGGAAATTAGAAGTTGGTGATTTGGTGGTGGTGAATTTGGAAGTGTGTGGTGAGAAAGATTGAAGTGGAATGGCAGGAATGGGTTGAGTTGGTGGTCGTGTGGTGGCTATGTTCTCTTCTTGCACAACAAAGGTGGATTTCCTTTTTCTCTTGTACAAGATGGTTGGAGATGGTGGTGATTGTGGTGTGTTAACATCTGTTGGCACTTGTGTAGTACCAACAGATGTTTGAGGTGGTGATGGTTATGGGTGATAAGGTCAAGGCTAAAGCAGTGGTGGTGGTTGTTGTGGATGTTGTGGTAGTTGGTTTAGCAGTTGTTTTGGTGGTAGCAGCAATAGAGGTTTTAGTTTTTGATGGAGGCTGCCTGACATGATGAGCAGGCCTCTTCTTCCTTTTGGAAGTTCCCACATTTTCTTCTTCCTGCTGTTGTTCTTCTTTCTTTTTAGAAAGATTCTCTGCCTTTGTTTTCAATGTTTCAGCCCTGATCTTCTTAGCTTCAGCAGCCTTTTCATTTTCAGTTTCATCAACTTCTTTTGTTTTGGCTACTTTAGCAGTGTTTTGGTCAGCCGACTCTGGAACAGGCTCTTGAGCAGACTCTTGTTGTGAAGGTGGAGCCCCAAATGGTTTCAACTTCTTTAGCCTGTCTCTGCCACTCTCCCCCTTTTTAGCATCAACTGCAGTGAATTCATCATCATCTTCATCTCTTAAGATAGTTGTGGGGGCAGAGCCAGTAGTCTTCAACAGATTATCTTTGATGGCTTTGATGTCTGCTTTGGTGTCATTGAACCTTGCATCCACCATGTTCCTGATCATTGTCATGTATGTTTCTTGTGTTTGATCAGCTAGTTTTCGATGAGCTACAATGATGGGACTGACTGACTTCCATAGCTCACTAGCAATGTCTTGGGTGGATTGTTGACTTTGTGTGAGAGTCACCAAGGTCTGCATCATTGTCTTGATATCACCCTTGATTTCAGATACTGATGATTCTATGACATTTACTCTCTCCGTCAATTCCTAGTATTTTAATCCATCACCCAACTTAATGGGATCATCTGAATTCCTACCAGATGTGGTAGTTGTAACTGGTTCAGTCCTAGGAGGAGTATCCATTGGAAAGAAACCAGATGCCCCTTGTTCTTGGTTCTGGGGACTTCCAACTGGTTTTGAGGTCAATATTGTGGCCTCAGTAGTTGTTGCCTTCAAGGAAGTCTGATTGATGTAACCACTGTCCTGAAGTGAGACAATGGTCTCTACAATAGTAGTGGCTGCTTCACTTGAACTATCACTATGACTTACATGTAACTCAAAGGGTGTGGCCTCCTCTGTTTGTGGGATAACCAGTTGACTTTTCTCAGGACCAGTCACCCATACAAGTCATTCTACCGTTGTAGCTATGCCTCGTATTCATGAACACATGTGTCACATACTCGGTCAATCCTTGCCCAGTCCGAATAGCTTGTAACTCATTTTTCATAGATGAATCATAAGTCGATTGGGAATCACAATGTCCATCCAACCCCTTTCAATAGCATGTATTCAAGATAAATATATATGTATTCAAGTCATAGTATGACTTACCTGGCATGCTTCCAATCATAGACTAAGGTTGTTCCTGTCGAGTTATATTCGAATACAAGCTTTCCATTGTGAAGCTTTTGTGGTATAGTTCAAGAATGGATAACTACATCTAAAAGCATATAACTTTGATATTAAACGAGATTAAAGTCATCGAGCGACTTACCTTTGTGCATGATCCTACCCGCACGTTCCCTTCGCTCCTAGGCCTCCTATAACCTTTCTTTCGCTACCTAGTAGATTGTTATCTACTTAGGTTCTTAGGATCACGATTAACAACATGGCTACACATGATCAATCATTCTTTTATCAATTTTACCATGTTTAAGACATTTAACGGGTTTTAGTCCAAATTCATTCATTTGGATATTTTAACGAACACTTGGTGGGCATGAATTACCAAAACTACACCTTTGGGTGTTTTAAGAGCCAATTGCCTACCAATCAAGTATTTAGCCCTAATTCATCATAAGAATAACAACTTGACAACCTATGATCATATTCTAGGTTCTAAAACACAGATTTTAGCTTATGAGCACGCATGCTGCTCATACCCATCAATGCCCACCAAGTTACCTTATGAATTTCACTCAGTTTGATAGACTAACATGATTTTAAATGAATTTTGTTGGGATTAAGGTTCCCTTGAATTAGAGACACCTTCTAAATACATAATTTATCAAGATCTTGAACATGCAAGATTTCACCATGATCACCCAAACTAAAAATTCTTCAAATAGAATGATATAAAAGATACCTAGATGTTGATTAAGACTTGATGATTCGTCTTAGGGCTGTAGCACAAGAAACCCCCTTGATTCTGCATGGATTTGAGCTTGATTTTAATGATTTTAGGGTTCTTAGTTGTATGTGTGTGTTTGCGAGAATAAAGACCAGGGGAATGAGTTCCCTTGTTTGTTTAAAGCAATAATTAACCCAAGTTTAGCTACTTGGCAGGTTTAACCCCTCATAGTTTATATTTGGGTATTTTAAGTTGTGTTTTAAGTTAGTTATTACCCTTATTAGCGTAAGCAATAACTATCAAACTTTGGGGTGTCACATTTACCTATCTGGTACATGTACCATATTGGTACTCATACCAATTTAATTAATTTGGTACCCGTATAGTATTGATACTCATAATGGTTTACCTACTTGGTACTCGTAGGAATGCTCAAAAAAGAAAAATAAAAAAGTGGTACCAAAATGGGTAGCGTACCGAAATACCGGTACCGATACCCCTTTCGGTAACTTACCTATATATTCGGTATGGTACTCGGCACCCACTTTTGTTCAACTTCGGTACCGGTATTTTCGGTACGGATACGGTACCGATCTCATCACTAATCCCATCCTTCCTGAGAGGGCAACAATTCAAGATGCCCCATAAAACAAAATCATTAAGAGTAGATAAGTCTTTAGAATGGCTCTTTACTATTATAGTTATTGCAAAATTCTTGTCCCAAAATACCTATATAAACAGCGTCCCAAGGATTGGAAGGCACCATACAATCTAACACAACTTTCATACAATGAATACCTATAAATCCTCAAACACAACCCCACTGTCCCAAAAAAAATAAAAGAGGGCAATCTCCCTGAAGAAGTTGTTGAAGCAATAACAGAAAATGACATCATAGATGAGTCCCTCTTAAACTACAAAACATTCCTCACTCTCACCCTCAAAACCCATGGTCCGATTATGGAAGGTGTCAGGTTCCTCCTAGACTACCCTTTACTGAATGTCTTTTGTATCAAAAACTTGCACAAAATACCAAAAGAAGCACTTGATTTCTTGTGGTATCTCTCTGAAATCTTTGTCATAGCCATGTCCTTTCACTCCAGCAAATTGCTCGCCAAAATGATCCACTATGAGCTCAGTTATTTCCTTGAAGAACAACAAAGCACTGTCAAGTTTCTAAAATGGTTTCTCCCAGTTGGTGAATAGATAGAGCTCACGAGAGCCTCCACCAAAAAACACTGTATGATTATGATCTACAAACCAAGTCTTCAAATACAAAAAACCCAAGATCAATGCTCTTGATAACTCCCAAACGATCATCCACTTCTGGTATGACACAAACCCAGCAAAATACTACTACAAGCTTAATTACCAAAAAAATGGATGGAGACTCGCATATAGTTGGGAAAATCCAACCTTCAGAACATTGAAGAAATCCCACCGGATGTCCTAAACGAGGTAGAAATATTGGATGAAGATGACGAACAAGCAAAGGAATGGGAAGAAGCTATAGTAGACTCTTTTCAAAGAATTCCACAATTTACACACCCGCCTAGGATTGAACTTCCAAAAGCTCCATGGCGAGAAAATTGGTTTGATCCAATAGCATATGACGACCCATTTCACAAGAACCCGCCACAATTCACAGTTGAATTTGTTAATCTTCCAAAGAAGAATTAATGGGCGCTAGTATGTTTAATATTAAATTAATAATTGTGCTAATTGTGTGTTTAAGAATAAAGTAGGCTTTAATCATTTTTAAAGTGATGTAAGCACTATGGCATGTTTAAGTCATGTTTTATATATTTTCCTTATGTATTATTGGTCCATAATGTCATGGATGATGTAATATAGCCTTTCATTGGCCTATAAAATGGAGGCTTCCCCTCATTTGTAAATCATCATTGGAAATAAATAAAATCTTATTCCTATACTTCTCTCTCTACTCTCTCTCTAGTTTCTTGAGTCTCCTTGAGTCTCTTGAATGAGTCTTGAGTCCTTCCAAGTCTCTTGAAACCTCAACCGAGTCCTAGCCTATGTCCAGTGTCCTAGCCTCTCCCCTGAGTCTTACTGGTCTTCTATAGATCAGCCATATACCCCCTATTCCTAGTATCCTAGCCTCCTCCCCCCCCTGAGTCTTACTGGTCTTCTATAGATCAGCCATACACCCCTATTCCTACTATTTCCTTATATGCTAAAAAAGGTCAATGGTGAAAGAACATCCTGGCTTTGCTCCTTCGGGTTTGCATTTTTCAACATTGGCCCTTCATGTATTTTACTTAAACAATTTGGCTGATGTGCTCCTTTTTTTGGTGTTTGGTACTTTTTATCTGTATGCATGGTTATGTTGGACATAAACACAAAGTCTTCATGCGCATTTATATCTCTCCTGTAACATCACACATTTTCCCCAAATTTTTAATTAATAAAAACCACCACTTTACCTAATATATCTTTCTTTTAAGATTTTTTTTCATGAATTCAAAAAGAAAAATATATGCCGTAACCACCTTATACCAATAATTTTTATAATAAAGTCGTTGGATCTTGACGTTTTAAAAATTCTTCGTAACATTTTTAACCTTGTTTTAGTATATTATATATATATATATATATAATATTATAGTTTATATATTATTAGGCTAAAAATAATAAAATGGTTGAACCGGGATTCGAACCCGAGTCCAAGCAGCCCATCACCACACATCTCAACCAGCTGAGCCACACCTCTTTTGTGTTATTATTCCAACACAAAATAAACATAAGCCTTCCTTGTAATCGCCCAGTCAAACAACACAAGTCAACACCCAGATCAATCCATTCAATTGGAGTTCAAAATCCCACGTTTTTGGATACCCGAGTTTATGGAAGGTTGTTGATAGATAGTTTGGCATAATCCCCACACCAATTCCAATCAAAACTTACCAGAAAATCCTTTATTTACGCTTAGGGATCAAACATTCAAATTCAAATTCGTTCAATTCGTGTGTTTCATTATAAATGGAATCCGTCATTAGAGGCTAAGCACGCCGCTTAACTTATCCCCACTCTCAACTTCTGTTAAAACATATCTTAAACTGTGAATCCGCTCGTATTTGACTTTTTCGATTGACCGGACGTTCATCAGCAATCTCGCTCTGTAAGTTTCAATTAAGCTTTTGTTTTTGTTCTTCGTTACTGTCCAATCAAAAGCCCCATAGATTCTGTGGGTTTTGGTTGCTAATTAATCACATTAGAAAAACTAGGGTTCGAGCCTAATTTGTGGAAGATGACACTAGTTTGTTAACGTTTAACTTTAATACAGATCAGAATTAATCAACAACTGATCCACAGATCAGTTGGTAATACCTTCTTGTTTAAGACATGGAACCGGTTGTGGACTGGGGTTCGAATCCCGTCCATATACCCTTTTTATTCTAACGATTTCTGATAAATGCTAAAGAGCCTTTATAAATAATTGAAATCAATAATAAACGTTCTCAGGGTCTAGACCACATGGTCTAGGCTTGTGATTTAAAACCCTCAACCTGGGTCAGACACGGGTTCGATCCTTGGCAACAACATTTTTTATAAACCTTTATCTTTATATTTAACCTAATAATCTTTTAAAATAGTTTTTAAATACTAAAAATGGTTATTGAATTCTATAAAAATTATTTTATGCTATTCTGATGGTAAAGACTATCATACAATTTTTAGAATTTCAAATATCATTTATTTAATATATATAAAATATATTACAAGTTTATTCAATTATAACTTGAAAATTCTATAAAAATAAATTTTATAAAATTCCACAAAAATTATTTTGAACTTATGAATCAATAAATATTCCAGAAATAAATTTTTATTTCAGGAAAAACGTTTATTTAATATTTTAATTAATTTTTACCCTTTTATTCATAAATAATTCATAATAAATTCAATTTTCACTATTTTTACATCAAAATTTTACATAAATTATTTTTGTTCATTTAGAACAGAAATATAAATTTTTTGATTTGAAATTTATAAATTTTAATATTTTTATATATTAATACTATATTTTGACGAATAAATATTAATATACTTATATTCAATTGTTAAGAAAATAATTTTATAAAAATTATTTTCACATTACAACATTTTAATACAACTATCTTTAATTAATATATTACAAAAATTCTTTTTATTTAATTATTTTTCTAAATTTCTTTATTAATTATTTCATTAACAATTATTCTAAATTAATCATTAATCAATTATCAATCCCCAAATTAGAAACCCTAGAATACTTTTAGACTAGAAAACTTAGACTTTTAAGTTGCCCAACACTTATTTATTGCCTTAAAAATAGGGTGATACTTGGATACACACAAGCTACATTTATTCTATATCAAGGGATTCAATACTACCATTAAGGCAAGTTTACATAGCCCCTTTTTTTTGTTTTACATTTTGGGGTGAAAAATGTTTTAACATTTTATACACTATCATTTACTCATTCTTACATTGTTGAAACTTGTTGATTCAATTTGACTGTAACAAAAAGACACAGTACAATCATTAACATTGATCAAGCCGCCTGTTTAGATTATAGCGCTATAGGTCTAACAAACCCATCCCCCCGCATAAATTCAGGGATGATCGATAACAGTTACACTTTTACTAACTTGCGAGTTAGGTCTCAGTCGACACAAGGTTTGATTGTACAAAAGACGCATTGTTACATGTCGGACTATTATTCTTACATTACTCATTATTATACTTCAACTATGATTGCTATACAACATATTGTTTTCAAGTATATGCAAAACCTATATATTCTCACCAACTATTTATAGTTGACCCCCCCATCTTTCCAACTCAACATGTTTCAGGTTTTACTTGCTATTGGAAGTTGTACAAGTCTTGGATCACATAGGAGCTTTGGACCTAGTTTATGTAAATCAAGTTTATGTATTAAATTGTATGACAAATTGTAAATTCTTTAGTAATATTCAACTTCCATTTAGTACCATGAGCTATTGAACAATCATCACTACGTGACACCTCGATGTTTCCGCCATCGGTTGGGATGTTACATCTCCTGGCCTTTCACTTCTTTCATTTCCTTCTCTGGCTTTTTCAGTTATTCTGGTTGTTTTTCTGAACACAACAGGCACACGTATTCGACGATTTCAATTTCTTTTTGGATTCGTTCAAACATAGATTTCTTATTAAAGTGGGCGTAATTAATGTATTAGGAAGCTTTTTTTTTTTATTTTCTGTTGTTACTTTGCTTTTGCTATTGTGTGTATGATAGGTCGCAAGCGGTTCCAATGATTATTAAACTGGTTTGTCATTACGATTCTATCGAATGCGTCAAAAGTTGATTTTTGATGATTTTATATATGCTTTTGGTGTTTGTTTCTTCGTTGTTTTGGTGGCTCTAACTTTGCTAAGTGTTTCAGGCATATGTTTGGTATTATGTTGTAGCTACTTATTTGATATTTTTTTTAATTATGTATTCTCTAAAATTTTGTGCATGTGAACATCTAATTCTTCGATTGTAGGACCGTGTTCCGAACTAGAAACAATGTATCACGCGTATATCGGATTAAAGGCGGAATAAAAAATCCGGTTAGTTGTTATAGGTAAGTGTTTAAGGAAAGGATAATAGTATAGGAAGCACACACAGAAAAACACACACTTAAGGGTTGCAACCTGCATGTGCAACATGCTCACCAGGTTGTTGATTTGTGACTGTAATGATGGTCATGCTGATGTGGTGGGAACGAGTGATATGGAAAGCATGAAGGGTGGTTGTTGAGTAGGTTGGGACTCGGATTTTAGAAAGCAATATCTGAATCTCAAAGTCAATGGATGGTTCAGTTGTGGTTGCAGTAGAAGTTAGAACAGAAGCTGCAGCTGAGACGGACTCAATGAAGAGTGCAGTCTGTTCAATAAATGGTGTGGGAGTGGATGTAGTGGTTATAGAAGATATGGTTTTGGTTGCTCTGGTTATACGGGATTTGGATTTCCAGGTTGGTTTTGATGGTTCGGATTGGGTGGTGGATGAAGTTGGTTCTTTGAATGTCACATATTTAGCTTTGGAGGACTTCTTACTCTTCTTTGGTAACCGTGCCATCAAAGATTCGCTCAAGCTAGAGGCAACACGTTTTCTATTTGGTCTTTCCTCCTCTACCTCGACATCCAACTCAGTCATACTCACCCTAAATTTAGGATCATCTCTTTCAGCTCGTTCTCTCTACAGCGCCTCGCGTTGCTGTAGGGTCGCAGCTTCGCGGTCCTGCCTTTGTCGTTCCAACTCTTTCTCTTCATTATCAAACTTGGCCATAAATCGAGCTTCAGCACCCTCTTATCCATCATCTTCATCAGACACTGGATCAACATCTTCTCATCAGAATCACTATCAGCGTTCCTCCAGTTATCTTGAGGTGGTTCTAGATAATTCTCTCTCTATATATGTTCAATAATCCTCTTGAACGGTGGTTATGTGCTTTTCCTATACTTATTCATCCTTGACATACTCACATCATTCATATGTTCCAGCTTCATAACATCTCTTTCTACTTTTGGAAGATCTGGAATTTAGGTATCGAATATCATTTGTAAGAATCTTGGGTACATAATTGATCTCTTTTTTGTTTCCAATACTTCAATCCCAATTTCTCCTTCATATGGTGAAAAATCATGCCCGAGAAGTTAAACGGTGTGTTTGTGATTAGGGCCACCAAAGCTGAGCAAATAGTCATCCGATGCATCAAAGCTTGAAATTCTGGTACTAATGCAGTGGATCAACATATGCAAGAAATATTTGTAATGACGGCATAAACCGGACTTTAGAAACATAACATCTTTGATGTTGTCCGCATACTTGAGTCATTTAAAGAATCCTCTAATAAGATACTTCGAAAACTGGATAGGATAGTCATCATGATCATCCAAGAGCAGAGCTTCACGAATACTTTGCTAAGAGATAATCACTTCACGTCCATTAACACATACGACGAGCGCTATTGTATTACAATCACAATCCAACACCGTTGATTCCTAAAACTGCTTCTGGTGACTTAGATAAGGAGTGTAAGGAGTGGAGATGGCGTAGAAGATTCTCAAACCCCGAAAGAAATTAATTACTTCAACATAATCTGGCCCGTTCTTTGAGTTCGGGTCCAGATGCGCAATAATGTTGTGTTTCAGTCCAATGGTAAACTCTATATTTGCACATGCTCATACATAACACATAAGGACATCGAAAACGGCTAAAAATTGATTAAAATCACAAAATCGCCAAACTTCTAAACTATTAGGAGTATGGACCACCCATACGTGTTCAAACATACACGTATGAGCCGATTCAAAAATTCAATAAGTTGCTTTGATCGATTAACAGTCCCATTTTTGGTAGATAAGGTCCAATGAGACCGATTAACAAAACCATACCAAAACTTTTGATTAACCAACCTGTTTGGATGGTTTATTTAGACCTTTTGTTTCGGGCTTAGAAATAAAAGAAGAATCGATCAAAACTCAAGATTTTGTGGATGAAAATCAATAATCCTTAGCATATAATACTCACTGATCAAATCTGAATACGTGACGAATGAACTAAAAACACGGGGTATATCACAATCGAAAAGTCAAACAAAGTAAAAAAAGAGTCTTTGAAAGGGTTTTGAGAGTGGGCGTATGAGAGAATGAGAGTTTTCAACACAAACTGTTGTTTATTTACCACTTCTCATACGTGTTCCAACTCCACCCATATGAATATTCATACATGTGTGACACTTATGATCCCATAAGTTTCACTCGTATGACCAGATAAGCCCTCAAACTTTTCAAAAGTTAATGGCACCTGTATGAAGGTTCATATGCCTTCATTGATATGTGTGTGTTGAACAGGTATGGCTTCCATACGTGTCGGATGATCTCAGGCGTATGAAGCTTAAACTGTTCAAAAAAATTACCATTTTGCCCCTGCAAGCTTAAAAACTCATTTTAACATATGGGAACGCGGTTTCAAGTTTGGGAAATACTTTTAAACATTCATAAAGGACCAATTTACCCTTGAAACCTTTGAGGATCTATCATCATTTGACACATTCTCCCCCTGAAATGCACAATTAGTCAAACGTTGACTTATTAGACCGTTTCACTAACTGATGATCAGATACTCACACACAACTGGAGGTAAATGGGATACCCATCTACCTTTAGTTGCGTTTTCATATGACAACAGTTATCACACTAGCATCAAAACAGCTCCATTTGAAGCCTTGTATGGACGCAAGTGCCGATCGCCTTTGTGTTGGGCACGTGTTGGAGACAAACAGTTGACAGGCCTAAAGATCATCCAGGAGACTCCTGAAAGGATCTTCCAGATTAAGGATCGTTTAAAAGCTGCCAGCGACAGGCAGAAGAGCTATACCGATATGAGAAGGAAACCTTTGGAATCTCAAGTGGGCGACAAGGTCTTATTGAAAGTTTCTCCTTGGAAAGGGGTGGCCTGTTTTGGAAAGCGCGGCAAGCTAAATCCAAGATATATTGGCCCATTTGAGATATTGGCAAGAGTTGGTCTAGTTGTGTACAAGCTGAAGTTGCCCCA
Organism: Ambrosia artemisiifolia; assembly: GCA_032199755.1. Taxonomy (NCBI): domain Eukaryota; kingdom Viridiplantae; phylum Streptophyta; class Magnoliopsida; order Asterales; family Asteraceae; genus Ambrosia; species Ambrosia artemisiifolia. Next base: position 64,013,975 of record CM063519.1, read on the forward strand.
AGAGTTTAGTAGAGTTCATGACACATTCCACGTGTGGAATCTCAAGAAGTGCCTATCAGATGAATCATTTATCCTTCTACCAGAAGAGATTCAGATCGATGATCAACTCCATTTAGTTGATGAACTGGTTGAAGTCACAGATTGGAAAGTCCAGAAATAGAGGCGTAGTCGAGTTAAACTCGTCAAGGTTCGGTGGAATTCCCGACGCGGACCTGAGTTTACTTGGGAACGCGAGGATAATGGAGCGCAAGTTCCCATTTCTCTTCAAGAATGCTTCAGTACCTGATAAGCCACGACGAATTTCACGAACAAAATTTCCTCAACAAGGGGAGAATGTGACACCCGCCGATTTACCAAGTCAAAATCCATACACTTTCTAGTCAACATTTAATTTGGTACACATTTTAGACGCCATTTTTAATGTACAAGTCCCCCGAGAAAGTCTAGCAAGACCCGAACTAGTGCAAACAATCTCATGAAATTGGACGAAAGTCCAAATTTATCATTCATTGGTGACTCGAGTTTAAACAAATATGATACTATTTTTCTTCCCTATCAGAACGAATCTATACGTACATTGTTTGTAAACTCAAAATATTATCCATGAGTATATATAGAAAGATATTATGCCCTTGGATATATTATAGTTCACATCAAAAATTCAAACTATTTACACACACATATATGTATATATGCAATGTATGTATGTATAGTTATAGGAGTGCATGCAAGAATAATACATAGTCATTCAAATAATTGAAACAAAACACATTTATTATATGTCTTCTACATGTGTTTTGTCCCCTTACTTAATGAACCATCTAATGTACATTTTCAACTTAACTAACAATGGAGGAACTATTAATCAACACGTGGATGGATAAAGTGTATTAACTCAAAATAACCACCACATTTCCACCACCCATCGCCGCCCCGTCCTTCCTCTTCTTTTCTTTTTTCTTTTTTGGCCCAAGCACACATCCCACAAGCACCTCCATTTCCATTTTCATATGTTTCCTAATCACCCAACACCAAAGCCTAGAGATTAGACTAAATCTCACCTTGATTAGTCACACATCATGGAAGATTATGTGATCTTAGCATAAATGGAAATATTCCTTAAACCTCTTGTATCCATAATGTTGGTTTACCTCATTTGATAAAGCTCTTTTCCTTTCCCTTTTGTTCCATTTTCGGCCGCCACCACCACCACTAATACCATCATCACCAATCTCTTAGAATATTAAGTGTAATCAAATCAATCTGTGACACCAGTCAACGATCCAGGTCAACATCCATACACATTTTACTTATTACTGTCATTTCATGTGCATATTAGACAATTTTGCATACACTAGTAAAGCCTGAGTTATTGTAGAAATACAATAGATCATCCGTTTACGCATACAACACCCACAAAATACAAGACAATTGGCATTGAACAATCAAGCCAATCACACGCTCAACAGAGAGCCACTGGATGTCCGATTACCACACCGGAACAAAACAACAATACACGTGACATTACCCAAGTGGAAAACTGCACAATCCACTCAAACCCGAACAAGTTACAATGTGTTTTATGAGGTTAACACTCACAAAAATCATGAAACGCCATCAAGGAACAAGCATGTGTTAACACAAATTAATAAGGCCCAATAACACTTGAATAACTCCCCATTAACATATGTATATAGCTTACCTGGTCACAAATATTATCATATGTTAATACCCGATAGCAAAGTTCTATTGATAATGGATATCTATAACACATTACACACCATATATCCACATAAACCCATGTATATTCAGCCATCCACAACTATATATATATATATATATATATATATATATTCATGATTCCATGTCCAATCCCACATCAATACTATATTGGACAACGCACCCATGTACACACTTATATTGTGAAACAAGCCAACCCAATACCTATGTATATATATATATATATATAAATATATATGCACACGGCACATGTGTGTGTGTGTTATCAAACCAAAACTAATATCTACACATATATACACACACACTCGACACCCATATATCTAGTATAGATTATTAGTTACTTTCCATACTTCATGACAACCACATTTACACCAAAAAGAACGCATCACATTATCAAGATCATGGAGGTTTGCAACAAATGTAGTTTTGTCTTCCTTTGGGCCGAAAAACAAGGAACAACATGAGACAAGGATTGCCAATCATTCTAATACCCTTTTAGAACCTTGTTGATGACAACACACTCCTTAAAAACCTTGATCTTAACCAAAACTATTAACCTCCTCTTGCACCTATACTTCGGCCGAAAACATCTAACCCAAACCATGTTATGTCACTTTCCAAAAAATGTCCAAAACATACACTAATATGGCATAAAGACATCATGAACACACACCCCTTGATTTATGATCTCAACCCCAAAATAGCTTGATCCTCTTCTTGTATTGTTCTCGGACGAATATCACCCCAAGATCATCTCATGTCGCTTTCAAAAACAACGACAGCCAACTCACAAGAACCTTCCTTGGATGTTGAACACCAATCGGCTACAAGGAGGAGACAATGATGATCCATCTCTATCATCCAAGATTGAGGACAATCTCTTTGTCTTATACTCGGCCGAAGACCCCAAGGGACAAATGGACTTGTGCTAATTGTCATTATACACCATTTTTAACACCAAAACAAGCTATGACAACATCCAATGCTAGTCAACCCTTCCAAAACTATATACTCTTATACACTAATCGAATGGAATCCATGGAAGGCATGCCATCATATCTTGCACCATTTGATGATTAAGATCATGAATCACCACTTCATCCAAGGTGATTAAGCTTGCCACTTATGTTCTTGTCACCACTTGGATCGACCACTATATAAGAAGGAGATGTGATCAACCTCACTTCCCACACAAACTCTCTCTTTCTTTCTCTTGTTAACTCTCGGCCGAACCCTATCACCCCAAAACAAAACCCATTTTCCTTCAAAGCACCAAGGCACTAGGTTAGGAAGCTCAAGTAGTGCTTAGAAGGTCCATCAATCGACATTCACATTGCTTCGACTAGGTAGTTAACTAACTATAATCTCACTTCTAGTCCACCTTACATCAATCGGCCTTCATGTTAACCCGATCCCCGACCCTTGAACACCATGTTTCAACCCTACAACAAACCAAAGATAGTTATTTTTGAAGGCATTATCTTGTTATTATAGATTAATACCGATTTCAAGCACACTCATGTACATTTGTATATGTGATCACACATGAGTTAACCACACACAAATGTGACCCAAACTAGCTTAGATAATACACCCACATTGTAATCATTTTTTTATAAACCACACGCAGCTTTTATAAATGCCAAGAAATCGATTTTGAACCAAGACATATATATATATATATATATGCATACTCGACAAAACACCATCTTTTGAGGATGAACATACTCGATTTCTTTAGAAATTCACTATCTTACCCTCGTGGTCATCTAAAGGTACATTGGTAAGCACAAATGAGTTATTATGGATGCATGAAACAATTGGATTTTTACGACAAGATTATGAAAGATTTCGGCTATGCCATAATAGCATGTGTTAATTTAACCACAACATGTGTCAAAACCACGTTTTGATATTGAAAGGCATAAACATATGTTAAAACATTCGTTTTGCTATAAAACAACCACACGTGTTGAGATTGGGAAATATTCTACACCCATGACAACGTGCGGGGCCTAATTGATAAACATAGATACGTTTTTCACAATAAAATGCTCGGAATTCCCGAAACCGTACACTTTACAAGTAATCATAAAACAAGTAATAAATAACACGTGCACAAACTATGGCCCACATATAACTAACACAAGGGTCCACAAGTCGGGTGAATAACTTGTATGGTAAACGACAAGAACATACAACTTACTATGTCCTTGATAATCATAGGACAATCGGTATCCGGACGGTAGTTACTTCACATCTCATCTTTACCAGACCACACGTACTATCACCAGGTGATTTCACGTCCCCATTTTACTGTTTTCTATTTTGGGGGATAAACATGCTACAACTCTAGTACATTTCATTTTGTGTGATATTCTATCATGACTACCATGTGGAACATGAGAGATTCGATTCATGAGCTCAACAGTCCTCGTACTTACATTTACACTGTAACCATTTGCTAACAAAAGCCATGGAACACATAAATATATCTATTGGGTTGACACCCCCACTCTTCGTTAATCGCACTAATACATAATAGTTGACTTAACCATGATAGACTTACCCATAATAGTTGACAAGACCCATGATTTGAAAAGCATAACGTGATAGACTTAACACCAAATTAGTATTATTCCCTAATCACACTAATACATAATAGTTGACTTACCCATGATAGAAACCTCCCTTCCTCCTTCTTACCATCTCTCTTGTCTCTCTCACTCTCACTCTCACTCTCACTCTCTCTCTTTCTCTCTCTCTCTCTCTCGCAATTTCTCTCCCTCAATCCCTCTATAAATAGGAACCCAAGAGTAACATTTGTCACTTGTTTGTTCACTTCACTTGTTTGTTCTCTTCACTAGTTCCAAGTCATTCTTGCAAGACCAAGAGGTGTGATCACTAACTCATCTTATTATTTTGATATCATCCAAACACTAGTGTTCACCCAAGTTATGAATCATCCCTTATCATGTATAACATCCACTAAAACCTAGTAATGTGCAAATGTATGAGTGTTTTGTGTTATATGGGGAAGTATCTATAGAAAACCTTGTTTTTTCGGGAAACCCTAGCAAACCCAATACTTGGCTATCATTGATCCACATCACCCATTAATATTATATTTAGAAGGTTACAAGAGTAATTTAGGTAAGATATTATTGGTGTTGATTTGACTTAGAGAGAGATTAGTTGTCCCCTTAGTTGTAATCCCCATAAACAACCCCACCATCTCTCTCATCAATTATAATTCAAAATCAGATTATCACTCTACACTCTCTCCATTCTCTCATTAAACCCTCCATTTTCAACATCCTGTTACCTTAATCGATCTTCATTAATGAGATGGAAAGCAACATATCATCCCCACCGTCACAGTTAATGCATTATGATCATGAAACTTCGCATAGCATACCTGATTCTCCTCTAACTGTGTTTCGTAATAATTTCGTCACAACCGTTGATGATGAACATATGTCAAATGGTAAGTTTGAGTATGTGTCATGAACATATGCTGTCGTTGTCGTTTTAGTTTTTTACGATGCATGTTTTTTTCGAGCATTAATATATGTTTTTCGTTGTTCTGTTTGGGTGAAAAATCATAGACGACAACTATGGATTTTCCAAATGGACACCTGCAAGGGTATCATGCAGATTTGATGGTGGATGTGGAGGTATAGTTATTTTTTTTGGTTTTAAATGTTTGTTTAACAAGTATAGAGATTTTCTGTTTTTTCTTGTTTTTGTACGATTTTTGAAAAAAAAAATCATATTATGTGGATTTTTTGTACAGAGGCACGTGATGGTTCATCATCAAAGTCGACTTTTCTTGGAGAACTATCGCCTGCAGTTGGTCAAAGTGAGGGGCAAGGTTATGGTAATAATGGTAGTTATTCTTTCCTTTTTGTGTGTATGTGGTTTCCATTTTTGTAAAATGATACTTTAAAGTTTAGTCGTTTTGTGTGCAGTGTGCATATACATTCCATGTTTGTGTACATGTGGTCGAAGCAGTTTTTTCATGCGCATTTTATTATTTGTATGTAGCGACATGCGTATAATAGTTGGTTGGCTTTTTAATATCGTTGACATTTAGTTTGAGGAAAGGAAAGAACAATAATAACATGTGTTAAGTTTATAATAACATGTGTTAATTTTACCAAATTGTTTTTTATTTTTTGAACAATTGCCTGCGGTTGATCAAAGTGAGGGCCAAGGTTCTGGTAATGATGGTAGTTATTCTTCATAACGTGTGTTAATTTTACCAAATTGTTTTTTTATTTTTCAACCATGTTTTTAAGTTTATCATAACATGCATCTCGTGATTTGACGTTTTGGTTTGATATTGGGCAGGCAATGACTCGGATTCTCCTCCGTATTATGTGTTTGCAACCCCAAACGGGACCCAATTTTGGATCCCCAATGTTAGGCAAACGTTGCTACCTATTATTGGCCAATCCTTTAACTCTCTTGAATCAGCCTTGGCCATGTACACAGAGTACGCTGATCAAGCAGATTTTTGTGTTAAAAAAGGTCAAACCAAGGTGTGGCTTGGTATCCCAACCCATAGGTATCTCCGTTGTTCAAGATATGGAAAACCTCAGGAAAAAAAACCTTTGACACATTAGATGCCACGTCTATTAAACCCCGAAAGAGTACATTCACGCGTTGTAATTGCAAAGCTCATTTGTTACTTACCATTAGTGCTGATGGCTCTGTTTTTAAAGTAAAAAGTTTCAATGACATACATAACCATGAGCTTTCTGAGACACATAATCGTGACCTAACAAAGGTTTCCAGGAAACTTTCATACGCAACAAAGCAATTTATCCATAATATGAGCCTAAATCGGATAGGCCCAGTGAGAGCACATAGGTGTCTTGTTGCAATGAAAGGTGGGCACCACAACGTCAATGGGACTGCTGTTGACTTCAAAAATTTTAGTCGACAGCTCCGAATTTTCATTGGTGACCGGGACTCGCAACTATTCCTCGACCGCTTGCGTGATCGTTTTGACATGTTGCCGGACTTCTTTTACGACTTTGTTGTTTCAGATGGTAAACTACAATCTGTTTTCTGGGCGGATGAGATATGCAAACTGAATTACAAGGTATTTGGTGACGTCCTTGCGTTTGATGCGACATACCATACAAACAAGTAAGTTATTGACCCCTTTGTTTTAATTACATACGTGTATTGTCTGGTAAAACAGATTTGGTAACATATGCATGTTTTCTGGTAACATATGTTTGTGTTTTTGGTAACATGTGCATTTAGTAAAACTTATGTTTGTATATCTTGGTACACATGATAACCGTTATACGCTTTTGTTTTTTTTTTTTCAAAGGTACAACATGATATTTGTCCGTTCACCGGTATAGACCACCATAGGCAGTGCGTTACATTTGGAGCTGGATTGATCATCAATGAAACGATCGAATCTTATGTGTGGTTGCTAAGATCCTTCCTAAAAGCACATGGGTCACAGCCTTTGTTAGTGTTAAGCGACCAGGACCCGGCCATGTTACAAGCTGTTCCACAAGTGTTCACTGAATCACGCCATAGGCTCTGCATGTGGCATATAATGAAAAAGCTGCCAACAAAGGTTTATCAGCTTCTGCTTGTTACACTTTGCTGATAAAATTGGGTATCAACTAACTTTTATGCTTTTTTACACGTAGGTCTCTGGTGATCTTCTGACAAACACAGATGTCCGGGCATGTATTCATCGTTTGGTGTGGAGTGTTTACATGAAACCATCAACCTTTGAGTCCCGATGGCAGGAGATGTTAGACAGATATGGGATAGCAGATAACCAGTGGCTTAACGACATGTTTGCAATGAAGGAGTTATGGGTCCCAGCGTATTTTAGGGAGATCCCAATGAGTTGCCTAATGAAAACAACGTCCCGGAGCGAAAGTTCAAATTCATCGTTCAAGCTCAATTCCACTGGAGCTAACACACTTGTACAATTCATGTTGTGTTTTGAAGCGAGACTTGACAGTCAACGCTACCGCCAGCGTATTGCGGAGTACAAAACCTCATCTACAGTTTTTGTGGCGACAATTGATCTACCAATTGAAAAGCATGCGTTTGGTTTGTACACACATGCCGTGTTTGAAGATGTTAAAAAGGAAATAACCAAGGGGAAGTTTTCATGCTACATATCTAACACTATAGAAGAAGTCAACACATTTGTTTTTCATGTCACGCAATATGATCGTCGTCGGGATGTCAGCGATGTTTACCAGGTATGTTCGCAAGATCTCAACTCTTTTATGTAAGTTTTTGGTAACATATGCATGCCTTTTTGCCCAACAGTCTTAACATATGCATTTTAACATGAAACAACATGTGCATAGGGCTGTCGCATCCCCTACGTAAATAGGTTATGCTGTTAAGTCAGTAGGTTTATATGGTGTACTTTGTATGTTTTTCTTTTTACTACACAATATCTTTAACATATGTTATTTTTTAACGTAACGCAGGTTAAATATGATCCAGTCGACCATACAGCGGACTGTTCGTGCAGGGCCTTCACACGCATTGGTTATTTATGTCGTCATGTCTTCTGTGTTTACATGGTCAACAAGGTAGATCAAATCCCACCCAAATATATTGTTCAAAGGTGGTTGCGTGATGTTTTACCAAAGAAGGTGTTTTCAATATCCAGCCGTTATGGTGTTGACACTCACCCCGAATCAATACTCAGGAACGAAATCTTAGAACTAGTCACTGAATGTGTTGATGTGGCGCGTACTGATGAAGCTGCACTTACAAACATAGTCAAGCAAATGAAAGCAATGAAGCTAAATTTGTTATCAGGGGGATCTACTGCAACGGTTGATCAACGGTCTAACAATGCTGAGGTGGAAGATATAATTGGTCAATCACTTGACTGTGAGGGTCGTGGTAAGCAACCCGGCTGTAGCACGCAACAAGGGATGAGGGAAAAACCGCAGGATAAGTGGCCCCGGCGAGAATGCAAGCAAAAAACGACCAAAGAACCAAAAAGCACCACGTTTATGCAACAAGTGCAAGTTGTACGTCACTGACCACGATTCCAGGAATTGTGAGAAGGTTTCAGCGATGAAGAAGGCAAAGGAAGTTGCGGAAGGAGTCGCGCGAGACGCATAGGCCGGTTGTGAGAAGGTTTCAGCTACTCTCCTTCTTTTTGCACCGTGTTATGTACTGGTAACAGTAATAGGTAGTAACTTAAAAACATTGTTATGTTCGTAACACGGTTATATTTGGTCGTAAGCTAGTATGGTTTGTGGTAAATTATCAGTTAATGTATGCTTGTAAAACCGCTAAGTGCCCTCACTTTTGTACTACTATGGTTTTATGGTATAATGTATTTTAATGGGCCATAATAGTTGTGGTTATAATGGTATCTTGGAAAAGTGTTGTGGTTGTAGTCTTCTTTGTATGTTAGCAACATACGCATAATAGTTGGTTGGCTTTTTAATATCGTTGACATTTGCGCAGAGAAAAGAAAACAACAAAAAAACATGTGTTAAGTTTAGCATAACATGTGTTATTTTTACCAACTTTTTTTTATACTACACCAATCTTTTCAAGTTTCTATGTTTGTAGTAGGACGCATGGAATTTGTTTGTTTAACAACGATATACGTTACTAGGGGCATATGTACCCCGTTATTATGTTTCTAACAGACATACATATATATTGTTAGTAAGGGCTCGCTAGTAGTCTGTGTATCTGATAAGGGCATGTATACATTAACGGACATTGCGATGAAAAAAACATAAAATATAACATGTGTTAAGTTTTCATAACATGTGTTAATTTTACCTTTTTTTTTTATTTTTCAACAATTTTTCCAAGTTTCTATGTCTGTAGTAGGACGCATGGAATTTGTTTGTTTAACAACGATATACGTTACTAGGGGCATATGTAGCCCGTTACTATGTATGCCCGTTACTATGTTTCTAACAGACATACATATATATTGTTAGTGAGATGTCGCTAGTAGGTTGTGTATCCGATAAGGGCATGTATACATTAACGGGCATTGCGAAGAAAAAAGCATAACATATAACGCGTATTAGGTTTACTATTGTTCCAGTGTTTAAACATATATAACATGTGTTAAGTTTTCCATAACATGTGTTACCAAAAAACCATGCATATGTTACCAAATATGTTTACCAGACACTACACATGTGATCTACCCATAAGTTTGTTTTACAGCTTACTAATACAGGTCACCAAACCTAAACAAGATATGCATATGTTACCAAAAACCCAGGATACCCTAGGTAAAATGTTTTCTAACACAAGTTAAGACTGTTTACTACAACGCTACGCCTTAGAAGGCCAAAATAAGGATAAGTCACACCCCCAAACCAGTTTTACTTCACAGGCGCAAAACCTTCGCCTTCAGTGTGTTAGCTTCTGAACACAAAATATGTGCCGCAAACTTGGTGCGCAGCTTCTTCACATCAGTTTCCTTCCTTTGGCAGTGTAGACCAAACTTACAATCAAATGGGACATGCATCCCCATGTACTTCTCCATGTGCCCCATTAAGTAAACACCACAGTCTGTCCCATTCCCTGCTGTTGCCCAAGCAATGTCCACTTTCTGTATCAACGCATTAGCGACTGCACCTGCCTTTGGGTGTTTGATCTCTTCAAGGTAGTTCACAAACATATGCTTCTGGATAGCGGAAAAAATATACCATATTTGGGTTAATAAGCTGCGCATGTTAGCATATATTTTTTCTATTGAAATATAATATTCATGCTTACATATTTGTGTGGCACGTCCAGTGCGTGAAAGTCGCCAGAATCCCGGAATCGACGTCTTTCCCTCTTCTTGTCGTTGTCAATCAGGAATATCCCCACATTACCAATGCTTCTAAACAGAAGCTCACTGTATTATAAGCAATTAACACAAGTTAATACAAGCAATTAACACAAGTTAATACAAGCAATTAACATAAGTTAAGAATTTCGGTTGGCGACATTACTATAAATAACACTTACTTAGCAAGTGGGTCACCAGCCATCTCCTTGGTAATACTCGCGTTGTCGATCGGTTTGCCTCTTTCCTTCCTATTAATCAAAAAAATACACCAGTATGTAACGGATGGCTGATAGCAATTTTTTACGACATAAAATACATTGTATGCTGGACACTTTTATAACTTACAAATTAGCCTTGGATACATGCTTTACCACGGAGGACCCACTCAGCTTGAACTATGTGGTTTCATCCCTGAAAATGTACCTCCACACTGCTTCATCATCCTTGGTAACCCCAGCTTCCAGATCCACACCCCTAACCATGAACGGGGACTTGTGAACATACGACACACTTCGATCACGGCACGGGTTTCGTTTACCTTTTTGTTAACACAAGTTAACAAAATTATTAACACAGGTTAACAATATTATTAACACAAGTTAGTAAACTATTAACACAGGTTAACAACATTATTAACACAAGTTAGCACACTATTAACACATGTTTAGCAATAAACATGGAAACAAGTATGATATAACATTCAGTCAACAGGAATACCATCAATAAGTTGTTATCATTTACCTTTATCCAACATTGCTATCATTTCCTGACGTTGGGCCAATGTCAGATTATCATCATCGTTCATGTCGTCGGCCGATGGATTCCTTACACCAGCATACACATTGAGCACGCCTGTTGTTGCGTCATACGAGGTCACCGGCATCACCATGGGTATTGTTTCAGACGTTTGTTTTTTTTCCACATCTGGTTCAGCCCCTATGTTTTCAACCAAAGAGGTCAGTATACACCAACTACAATTGAACCAAGAAACATACATTTTTCATAAGATAGCATGATGCATACCCGTCTTATCATCTTTATTATCCCGTTTCTTTGGTCTTTTTGTGACTGTTTTATGCGAGCTATCAACCTTGTTGCGCGTCCCCCTAACCGACACAGCTTATTCGACCATATTTGCTGCCACACCCTTGCATGTTGGACACGTGACAGATCTATTAGCCACCAATGTGGATATACAATTAACAAGTTCCAAAGGTATGCCTAATTGCTCACCTTTATGTTTCTTTCGCCGGTCATTACGGTCACCCCGATTGTCATTGTGTTTGTCTGTAAAAAACATATAACACACGTTACCAACAAGACAAAAGAAAGCTAAAACATACGTTATGAATAGCATTTATAAATAATTTCCATACTCACCTCGTCGATTCTTTTTCGAGCGAGTTGCGGGTGTATCCGAGTCATAGTCTAAAAAAATGAAACCCAATGTACAACATTTTAAAATACTAGAGAAAATACGATGTATGAGAAAATTACAGATAATTGTTCACCTTTCTGCTTCGTTTGCTCTTCACTACAGTCGCCCCGCCCGTCATTGGGTTTGTCTGTAAAACACAAATAACACATGTTACCAATGACATAAAAGAAACCTAGGTATACATTATGAGTAGGTATTTTAAATAATCTCCATCATTACCTTAACGATTCCTTTCCAAGTTAATTATGGGTGTATCCGAATCATAGTCTACATAAAATGAAACACAATGTACAACATTTTAAGATACTAGACAAGACAATAATAGTTCCACTGATATGCGCAAGATTCAGTTTTAGTACATACCTAGGACACGTTTAGCATCTCCAAAACTTTCACTTCTGGTCTCATCCGATATAATAACCTTTCGGCTCGTGGGGTCATCTGATATAATAACCACACTCTTAGAGGATCTTTCCTTTTTCTTTCGTCTGTAACAACAATAACAAAGAATGATCATCGAGGTGACCGTAATGACCGTAACAACAATAACAAAGAATAATAATCGTCCTATCGTCATAGAGTTACCCCCTGACTTTATGAACGCTATTAAGAGCTTCCTGTAAACTCAAAACTATGTAACACAGGTATAACAACAAAAAACCCCTGTTAACCCTTATAACAACTACACATTTAACTATATCGATCATCATATACATAAACCCACCTACCCACCTATTAACAGCACCGAAATAAAAACCCCCAAAATCTGATATATTTTACAATCCTTGTTTTTGTGTATTCATATAAAGATGAAAACCCAATGTGATGAAACATGGTAGGAAGAAACAAACAATAGAAACCATACCTTTCAGAAGAAGGATTTCCTTTCCGACGTTTACTTTTAGACGGCATGCTCCACATGAATGCTCGCATATTATAGTCTGATGAACGTCTTCTTTACAATGGCTTGAGTGATGATCGTCGATTGTGTTGAGAGGTGTGGGAGTGTAATTTGAAATTTTGGGTGAATGAATGATGATGATCTAGTTGTATGGGTTATAGAAGAAGAAGAGAGAGACTGATGGGATGGTAGTACTACATGGCAGAGAGTGTATCCCAAAGCAAAGCCAAATGACCCTTTTACCCTTTTACCATTATAATATAATAGATGCCACATTGATTGACTCAAAAGGTGGGACCAATAATCTCAACCATTGATCATGGTTGATCAATGGTTGTGATAGAGTTTATAGAGTTTTCCGAAATAAATGAGGTTTTCCATTGATCCTTGCCCTGTGTTATATATATGTATGTATGCATGTATGTTATATATATATGTGTGTGATCGCGTGTGTATATATATGTAGATAATATGTACATATACGTGTGTATTTTATACATATGTATGCGTGTATGTTATATATATGTGTGTATGTGTGTGATTGCGTGTGTGTATATATAGATAATATGTACATATACGTGTGTATTTTATACATATGTATGTTTGGGAAAATGATATGGTAAATAGCTATGTATAAATGTGTATAGAAGTCATAACATATAAATATTTGTGAGTATGTAATGAAACACATACATATATGGGTGTGTGTGTGACATTTCATAAACATGGATATATGTTTGTATGCGTATGAGTATGTGTATGCATGTGGACATGTGACAAACAAACGGTTATGTGTATGAAAAGCAGTGGCACCTTAAACATAGGTGTTTATGTGGAACAAGTTAAAGCATGGATATATATGGGTGTGTACATGTGGAAACTCTATGAAACATAAATAGCTATGTGCATGAGTATCAAGTACTTGAATATACATGAACATAGTTGTGTACCATGTCTATATGGGTACATGTACAAGGATGTGTAGTTGATACAAACCCATATATATATATATATATATATATTAAAGGAATAACGTGTGTTTATTTACTAAAAACATATGATAAAGGGTCATGATTTTAAAGAGTGCGTTTGGTATAATAAACCTTGATTTTTTACTATATTATGGAACGAGTAAACGTCACCAATGTTACCAACATAATATATACTACGAAATGGGTGAACAATATGTTGTGGAAAATCTAGAACATAGATCTAAGATGTCCATTCTCTACAGGACGTGTAGATCCACTTTCCTAGCACGCTGGGTTATATTCTTGCTAGCATTTCACACGGACTTGAGGTGAGTTTCACGGCCCCTTTTTACAATTTTATATTTTTGGGGAAGACATGCATTGTTTACTAGTTTTAGAATGAATTTCTAGCAGACCGGTATACATAAGACAATATGTTTAGAGTACTCGTTAAGCCCCCGTGCAATTAGTTTACCCATAACCATTAGCTATGGGTTTAGCCATGAAACATGAATAGATCTATTGGGTTGACACCCCCACTCTTGGTTAGTCACTCTAACCCGGATACATACGAGAAAAGAGTGCTTGTATTTCACATATGATGATACATTGTCTTTATTGTACAATGTGCGAGGCATAACACGTCGAGGTTTGGTTATGGAATCATGATCGTTTAGTATCATCATTTCCTTAGCTAGACATTGATGGGTCATTCATGGATTTCATTCAACTTTATATTTTCAACTATTTGAAACTTGTAAACTCACCGACTTTATGTTGACAAAGTTTTTATGCATGTTTTTCAGGTAACTAACTCAATGGATGGAACTTAGGGCATATTTGGGCATTCATTCATGACTATCATCTTTTGTGTTTTCAAAACTTAAGAACATGTGGTTGGTTTTTAAACAATACTTTTGTGATGGTTGTTATATTTGAAGAAATTTGGTATTTTAATACTATGTTATTATGAATGTTTGCTCAAATCTTGTGCTTGAAAACCTTTTGTGTTGCATCCCGTGTTTCCGCCTTGGCGGGGTGTGACACAAGCGAACCCTAATAGCTAGATCCAGAATGGAATCTGAATTTATCGCCTTGGATAAATCTAGAGAAGAGGCAGAGTGGCTTAGTCAATTTGTGGAAAAAATTCAAAGGGGGACAAAACCTTTACCAGCTATCTACATACATTGTGACAACGTATTAGTGATTGGTAAAGCGCAAAGCTCAATGTACAATGGCAAATCTAGGCACATTCGACGTAGACACAACACGGTACAAAAACTACTCTTAACAGGTGTTATCACGATTGACTATGTGAAGTCAAAAGATACATTGTAAACCCATTAACGAAAGGCTTTGAGCCTCATTTGCAGTGTGCGCATATAATGTCTATATGTTTAGGCCCTTGGGGGGAGTAAAAGCGCCCTAATTTTAACGTTATTTTACTAATTTTGTGAAAATTCGTTAAAAATGACGAACTGTTAATCATGTATCATGTGTTGGCGTTGATAGACAAAACACAGAGGGTACATGCACCAATCGGGCTTGTCCCGATTGCCAAGTGTAGAGGTAAGGTCATCTACATCTTACCTTTCTTTGACCCTACCCTTTCTATTAGCAGCATTAACTATGTATGATTACGATGGCCTGTTGACGAAAGGCTTAAGCAAAGAGTTAGTTCACAAGTCGTCAAGATGATTGGGACAAAAACTCGTGGAAAAAAAGAGGAAATATGAGGGAAACCAAACCTAGTTGACTAGATATCCCAAGATCAAGGTTCAATAGGGTATCTTAATCATATGTCCAAACGGAGTCACTATGGGAGAGTATCTCTGAAACTAGATAAAAAGGAGATAGAGACTTCCTAACCCATTCTAACCAGTGACATTGAGGAGAGACGGAGATTAAGCAAATTAAGGTTAAGGATTTTTTGAAATCAAATAAGTATGATGCTTTTAATGATTTGTGGGGAGGCGTAGATCCTAGAGCTCTCGTAGAACCAAGTTAGTGTTCCATGACCATTATTGGACACGACAATGAGGGCTGGCCAAATCAGGAAGAGTGTTGTGTCAAATTTATTTTCATTTACAAAAACGGGGGTATGTTCAAAAACATCGCGTCTACAAACTGCTGGTAGGCTAATTATGTTTCACAAAGCAAGGTTCAATGGGTTACACCTACCTATCCTTCAATACTCAACCGTGGAATTTATATCTTCATATTTAGAGAAAGAGTTGATCTCCATTCATGTGAGATTGTCGGAAAAAGTGCATAAATATGTGGTTTCCCAATATTTAGATAAATTTATTTATATTCTACTTTAGTTAATATAAGAATATGTGGGTTTATGTTCTATGTTGTAAGGGCTATACGACGAACCAAATCACGTCCAAATCAGAGCTATGAAGAATGAGATATCATTGCTTGAAAAATTGGGTTTTATACAAATGAAAGTTGAAAATGGAAGATGAAAAAGTTGGAATGTGAGAAGTTGTCCCACATTGGAGGAGGAATGAAAAGTGGATTGGTTTATATAGTTGAACCCTCTTTCTTTGTTGTTTCCTAGAACCCCACACTAGTGGGTTCGCGAACGGTGTGAAGCACCCTTAACTTGCACATGCGCATGCGCATGGCTTGGTCGTATGAGGCATAATGTGGCGTTTTTATGGCGCACTTGGCACTTAGCACACTCGCATCACCTCGAACTGCCTTAGTATTTTTTTTTATGGCTGATTTGAGTGACCTAGGTTTAGGTTAAGTAGTGCATGTTCATGGATCGTGTCAACTGTGCTGATGTCATCCAACAGTCTAATTGGTCAACCAGCTCTTTTGGTACCGACAGTTTAGCTGGTCAATCAACAGTGTGAGTACCAGTTGGTCAAATAAATAGTCGTGTGACCAGTAGTTCCCTGATCCAGCAGTTTTACGCCCAACTGTTTAAAACTAGCAGTTCGTCCACGAGCTGTTTAGATAAACTACGGTTCTTCCACACCAGCAGTTGTTTCATATCAATGGAGTTACAACAGTAGATCCGTTTTTGTTCAATACAATTAAACAGAATAATCTCATTGAAGACATTCAACTGCCATTATTTTTCATTTAATTCTTGACATACCCGATTCAACTCAACTCCACTATATATACTAAGAGTTAGGGATGCAAACGAACCGAACGAACTATTGATGCACTTTCTGTGGACGTCACTGTCGAATAGACTAGGGTTGAGTCTTGTATTGTGTTACATGAGATTGTGGTGATCCATAAGGGCATTTTATGGATCTGATGCATTTGTAAGTATATAGGACAATACACAAAGTTTACGTTCGACCCAAGGTAAAGGGCGAATGTGGAAACATTCCACATTCGACCTATACAATGGGGCGAAGGTGGACTTTGGTCCACATTCGTCCAAAGCAAAGGGGCGAATGTGGAAATATTCCACATTCGTCCACGGCAAAGGGGCGAAGGTGGAATTTGGGTATTGGACTATAAATAGCAATCTCATGTGTTGGTTTTCATTTGGTGATTTGAGTTTGGGCTTAGAATGCTCTCAAGGGGGAGGTCATGCCCGACCTCCCCCGGCCACGAGATAGATGTTTATCCTACTGATGACATTGTCTGTAACCGTTTCTGTAGTAATACAAATCTGTGATGACTTTGTTATCGTTAATTTCTGTCTCGTCTCGAATCTCCCGTCTGAAACCGAGTTGTTTATGCGTATTCGATCCACGAATTCGGTTTTCACCGGATTCACAACTGGTATCAGAGCCGTGGTACCGATTTGAACGATCTAACAGTCGTTTGAATCAATCACAGCTCGTTTTTCATGTTTTCAGACGTAAAAATCAGATTATAATTGAAAGGTTGAAACCCTAGATTCTTAATTGAGCCCGAAATCATGTGATTTCTCCATGTTTTTGTGAATTCGAGGGTTAGGTTTTCATTTCCGCACCTTTCTGAACAAGTTTCATCATCAAATTCGAACAATTAGAGTGATTATGGACTGATTCGAAGAAAATATTGAACAAGAACACGTTTGGTCTGCACATTCGCCCCTTTCAGAAAGACGGGAGGGCGAACGTGGAATTCCACCGGGCGAATGTGGAATTCTACTGGGCGAATGTAGCATGTTTATGGCGAACCTGGAATTTTGTTATGTGGATTTTCACTTTCGGGTGTCTATTTCCACATTCGGTTTTACGGGGGTGCGAAGGTGGATAGAGAGTGGACGAAAGTGAGTATAAATGGGCGAAAGTGAAAATTATCATTCATATTCTACATTCGGGTCCCTATTTTGGGCGAAAGTGGAGTTCCCAAGGGCGAACGTAGAATTTAAGGCCTAAAATGGCAATTTTTGAAGATTTTTGGGAGAATGGTGATGAGGTTTACCCAAATTGTTGAAGATTTGATGATGATGAAACGTTTTATTGTGGGGTAGTCATGAGAATCAAAAGTATGATAATAAGATTCAAATGACTATTATGGGCCAGAAACCAGAAAACAGAACAGATTTTATTCCGCATGATGAGAACAGTCAACCCAGTTCCTGTGAGTTTGAAGGAGCTTGTTCAAAGAGAGTTGTTATGAAGAAGGAAATCAAGTTTGAGATTTCAATGTTCTGAAAGTAATGAGGTATCCTAGTAGGAGTCATGTGGCACGTAGGTTCAACGAAAGTTTCAAGTGCTGAAAACTTTTGATGGCTTGATCCACTCGTCTACGGCTTGTATTCTGTTGAACAGATGAAGTTACTCAAGAACATGATTGATTGATTATACGGGATCTCAGAGAAACTTGGTGAAGCATCAGTCAAGGGGGAGATTGTTGATGTAACAATGTGTCTGATACTTCAACAATTACTGACTGAAGATGCTAGGAATTTTCAAAGAGAAGAATGTGTTATTGCAATCACAGTCAGCGCAGATGAAGAAATTCATAGAAATACTAGTGTTCGAGTGGATTGTTTTGCACATAGTCCATTTGAGTTGTTTAATTGGGTACTGACAGTTAGACTTCTCCAGTTGGTGTGAAGGGTGATGCAAAGGTTAAGTGCAGATATGAGACGTAAATTAGTGGTGGTATCTACATGTTATGTTGAATATCTGATCGGTCAGTGTGGAATCCTTCTAGTAGGGGTCTTATCAGGCTAGTTGGATTGCGCGTGATGTACTTGGTCAAGATGAAATTCCTGGGTATTGATGCTACGAGACTGCAGTGCATTACATTGTCGACTTCACATTGGCGTAACTAGGTGATCTGGTTGTAATTCAGCGACCGGTTGAATTCGCAAATGATATACGTGGTTTAGCTGACTTCCTGCGTATTGATGCTGAGGGTCCGTAGTGCATTACTTGGTCGGTTCACGAAGGATATTGTATTTCTAACTCAATGAAATAGTGCATGTATTGAGGGGGAGACCTGTGATTCTGACTGTTGATGTGCAAGAGATTTGTGGATTCGCCAGCAACGTCCAAGGGGGAGATTGTTGATGCACTTTCTGTGGACGTCACTGTCGAATAGACTAGGGTTGAGTCTTGTATTGTGTTACATGAGATTGTGGTGATCCATAAGGGCATTTTATGGATCTGATGCATTTGTAAGTATATAGGACAATACACAAAGTTTACGTTCGACCCAAGGTAAAGGGCGAATGTGGAAACATTCCACATTCGACCTATACAATGGGGCGAAGGTGGACTTTGGTCCACATTCGTCCAAAGCAAAGGGGCGAATGTGGAAATATTCCACATTCGTCCACAGCAAAGGGGCGAAGGTGGAATTTGGGTATTGGACTATAAATAGCAATCTCATGTGTTGGTTTTCATTTGGTGATTTGAGTTTGGGCTTAGAATGCTCTCAAGGGGGAGGTCATGCCCGACCTCCCCCGGCCACGAGATAGATGTTTATCCTACTGATGACAGTGTCTGTAACCGTTTCTGTAGTAATACGAATCTGTGATGACTTTGTTATCGTTAATTTCTGTCTCATCTCGAATCTCCCGTCTGAAACCGAGTTGTTTATGCGTATTCGATCCACGAATTCGGTTCCTAACCGGATTCACACGAACACGAACAAAGCCCTGTTCCTGTTCGTTTGTTAAGGAAAATATGTGTTCACGAACAGTTCATGAACACTTACCGAACGAGATTTTCTGTTCGTGTTTGTTTGTTAAGAAAACACTCACGTTCGTGTTCGTTTGTTAATTTTGTTCATGAACGCACACGAACACAAACATACATTAATGAACACAAACAAGTGTTCATGAACACAAACAAGTGTTCATGAACACAAATGAACATGAAAACGTGTTCACGAACGAAAACAAACACAAGCAGACATATACTAACTTTCTTATAAAATCGAATTCACATACATATGTTTACCTCATATAAATTGTTTATTTACTTATTTAGGTAACATAAATAAAAATAAAAGAATATCAAGACAAATTATAAAAATTAATAACCTTATTAAACTATCGAACACAATCAAACATAAACGAACACGTTACCGAACTTCCCACCAAACGGTTCATGAACTGTTCGCTGAAAGTATAGTTCGTTTGCAGCCCTACTAAGAGTTGCTTAATATTGAGACTTACTTGAAAACACTTTGCATACTCAAAACTCTCTTTATATCTTTTTTGTTCTTCATCTACAAGGTATACCTTCGGGTTTAGAGGTGTTCTTCAATAGTACACACTCCTCTAGCTGTTGTACCTTGGGAAGCAAAGGTGTTTTCTTAGGAGACTCAAATTTTGTTTTAAGGGTCCTGTGTCTAACACAATCCTTAGCCAAATTTCTATATTTCTGTCTAGTTTTTAATACTCTATTTCTTTTATTTTCAGTTGTAATAGTACTGTAATTACTGATTTCTTTTCCTTATTGTATTGTTATTCGGTAATAAAAGTGTCTTATATGAAAGAGCCGATCTTTTTTTTTAACAGCCAACTAAGAATGCAAGGGGAACTCCGTACGCAGCACCCTTTGGCGAAAGGTAGCTCCATCAGGCGGCCCAACCCGCACGGACGGAGCCCCACACCCACTCGTCTCCTGTTCCAGGGAAAACCCGGCCCGCATACGCGCCCGAAGGCAACGAACCAGTAAAACCTGAAGGGATCTGGAGTCGGACCCATGACCACAAGGATCAAGTGTCTCTCCATCACTTTCCGGTACCACTCCACCATAAGACGGGTGGTATGAAAGAGGCGATCTATGCGTTGTTCTTATCGACATTATGGAGGCTCTCGTTGGCAAGAACCAAGAAAGTCTTTCAAAGCATTAATAGGGGTTCGGTGATTCTTAACGGGTCCCCTA
Organism: Ambrosia artemisiifolia; assembly: GCA_032199755.1. Classification (NCBI taxonomy): domain Eukaryota; kingdom Viridiplantae; phylum Streptophyta; class Magnoliopsida; order Asterales; family Asteraceae; genus Ambrosia; species Ambrosia artemisiifolia. The sequence continues at coordinate 64,035,168 of CM063519.1, forward strand.
CGGATGAATTTGCTTTCAAACGTGGGCTCCGTCAAGGGGACCCTCTCTCCCCTTTCCTCTTTTTGATTGTCATGGAGGTGTTGAATATGCTTATGACCAAGGCGGTGGATTCCGGTTTATTTAAAGGTGTGCAGCTCCCGAATAATGGCCCTTGTGTTTCTCACCTTTGCTATGCCGACGACGTGATATTCGTGGGGGAATGGTCATCGGATAATGCGGTTAGCCTCTCCCGGTTTCTTAGATGTTTTAATTTGATATCGGGTCTCACTGTTAACAGCCATAAATGCAAGTTATTCGGTGTTAATGTGGATGTTGAGGAAGTCGAGGTGCTGGCGGATCTCCTCTCTTGCGAAGCTGGGATTTTTCCCTTCTCGTATTTAGGGATTCCTATCGGCGCTAATATGAAACTAGCTAAAAATTGGGAGCCGATTCTGTGCAAGATTAAAAGGAAGTTATCTTCTTGGAAGTCCAAAACTCTATCCTTCGCTGGCCGGATTACCCTAGCTATAGCAGTCCTTGGAAGTGTCCCTTCCTATTTCATGTCTACTTTTGTTGCTCCGAAATGTATTATTAAAAAGATTGAAGGCATCCGTCGTGATTTTGTTTGGGGGAAATCCGGCAACGGGCACAAAATTCGGTGGATCAAATGGTCCAAGATGGTGAAACCGAAAGGTTTAGGTGGGTTTGGTGTGGGAGGAGTAGAAGATTTTAATGCGGCTATGATTACAAAATGGTGATGGCGCTACAAAGAAGACCCCTCGCAATTATGGGTTAATGTGGTTAAAGCTATTCATCGGTCCAGAATTGACAACCCCATTGTGCCGGTTAAAAAATCTATTATCGGCACTTGGAAGGATATCTCGGCTGCTGACAGAATGTTGTCTCAAGTAGGTATATCGCTGCTTAATAACTTAAAGGTTTTGGTGGGGGATGGGTCAAAAACGCTGTTTTGGAAAGATGTTTGGGCCCTTAGTGTTCCGTTGAAGGAAAGGTTTCCTGATCTGTACAGGATGGCGCTGTTCAAAGAGGGTTCTGTTGCGGATCACTCTGTTCTGGCGGATGGTACTCGAGCCTGGAATCTGCAGTGGTCTCCTAATTTGAGTCATTCTCTGTCCCCGGATATGATTCAGCCGCTGTTAAATGTGTTAAATGGTTTTGTTAGAAGCTAGGGAGCGGACCGTTGGGTTTGGGATTCTAATGAGGAGGGTGGTTTCTCAGTTAAGGCTTTCAGATTCGCTTGGCACCAGCAGCAATCTGACCCAGTTGCGGATGTTGCGATTTATAAATGGAACTATTGGGCGCCGAGCAAAGATAACTATTTGATGTGGAGTGTTCTTCTCGGTAGAGTTGCAACCAAGTTGGACCTGGCTCATAGAGGTGTGGCGCTGCATAATATGCTCTGTGACAGGTGCGGCTGTTTTGAGGAGGATATTGATCACCTGTTTTACAAGTGTCTTTGGGCTAAAAGCATTTGGTGGCAAGTCTTGGTTAATTTGGCTGCGTATTCCTTTTCCTTTAGACGCCACCTCTTTTAAGGAATTGGTTGTTAGGGTGACGAGCTCCCCGGGTGTGAAGAAATGGAAGAAAATTGTGGGAGCGGTGATGATTGCGACTGTTTCCAGGATTTGGCATGCGCGTAATTTGAAAGTGTTCGAGTCAGCTTTCATCCAAACCTCCAAATCCGTGGATCTCATCAAGGAAGACGTGTATTCTTGGATAGCTAACCGGTCAAAGTCTATTATTCCAGTTTGGGAGAAGTGGGTCGATTTTGACATTAGTGAGATGTTGTAAGTTCTGTTTTCTTGTTTCTGTTTTTTCTTTACTGTAATCGGGTGTACGTTTTTGCCGCCACCACCTTGGTGGGCCTTTATATTTATATATAAAGTCGTTTGTTGTTCAAAAAAAAAAAATACAAGTCCACTCAATATTGTCGAAGACATGAAAGAAATGGCGTATTGGTGGATTATTCAAAGGTCGAGAAATTCAGGTTAAGAAATGGCGTTTACTTGAGTTGTTGTAGTTTGTTTTCTGTTTGTTTTAGTATGCTCATTTGGTGGCTGTAACTTTCTTGGTGACCGGCTACCGACCCGGTAGCCGTTTTTGGAATGAAATTTTAGTTGGCCGTTAAAAAAAAAAAAAGACATGGCCAGGTGGTATAATTATGTGGATGTTGATAATGGATAGGAGGCAATAATTAAGTTGTAATTAAGGCAATAATTAAGTTGTATCTGGTAAGTATATAATGGTTTTTTTTTGTTTTTTTTTATTATTTTTTTTTTTGTAGCATCTTGCTAGGCTGGGGCCTGGGTGTTTATACGTTTTCGTTGGTGATAATGGAAGTTCCATTTGGTTGGTAAAAAAAAGTTAGGAGAACTCCTAATTAATAGTTAGAAGAATGTATAATTTGGTGAATACAAATAACCGTTTATGAAAATGTAATGTGTTTACCGGTGAATCTATTTATTCATGATAAGTAAAATTATCTTGTATATTTAAATTAGAGTCTTCATGAATTCATGAATAGTGCTTATTTTTTGCTAGCTGCTTATAAGTTATTTATACCGAGGTAACCATTTATAAGAACAAGCAAACGGTTGGCTCAATTGGCATTTGTAGGAGATTGGTTCCGAGTTTGAATCTTTGCCGTGGTTTTTTTTTGTTCCCACGTGTTATTATTAGCGTAGTGTGATTCTAAATGATGTTAAACAATTGTTCTAACTTTGTCTCTTTTGAGGGTTTTTTTAGTATTCTTGTAGTTTATTTTTTTTTTCTTTTTCGTCACACCCTTTTTTAGCATTCTTTCAATGTTGTGTTGTATTGTTGGTTGTCTTTTTTGACAATCTTTTGTTTCCAAATCTTTTTGGTTATTTGGGTTGCTTGCAAGTTGTTTGATGAAATGCTTAAACAATAAAAACAACCATTTTTTTCCAGTTGTTTCATGTGCATAGTGTTAGTTAACTATTTTTCGTTGTGTAATATGCTTTTTTAAAGCTACGTTTTGATCTGTTAGATGAAGTTTTCATTTTCGGATGTTTAGGATTTGTGATATTAAGCTATGTTTTAGCTGTTGTTATTTGGTGTAAGTGTTTAATTTTGTTTTATTTGAAACAATTTCCTTTGTTGTTTAAAAACTTTACGCTGTATTGTTTCGTTTTGATATGATGTTTCATGAAACGATTTTTCTTTAAACAATAACTAATATTTGTTTCAGTTGTGTGCTAAGTTTTTTTTGGTGTCCTAAATGTTATATGGTTTGTTTAGGTTGGTAAAATGTTTACTTTCCTGTTGTGTTACATTTAAAAAAATGATTATTTTTCGTTTTTCTTGAGTTAGGATGTTAACTTATTCTTAACATAATTGTTGTTGTGATTATTTTTTCCTTATGTGGATTTTGATGGTACTAAACTCATTCTATATGAATATAATCTGTTCACCAAGCCTTTAAACATAAATTTCAAAGATCATGCCGTCATCTTCTTTCACCATGAAACATGAGGTTGTGCACACGAACACATGAAATGTAGCAAACAACTCAATAATTTTAGCATAAAGAGAGGACATGTACAAGAACACAAGAAACGTGTCGGGCTTTTGGTTTTACATTTTTTACCGGTTTAGGAATTTAGGCTTTTAGTTTTTTTTTTATTTCCTTTTTGATATTTTTCTTGGTTTTGGGTTTAGACGCCGCCATACTATTCAACAAAGTTTTGACGGTACAAATTCGACTTACTTTGAGTTTTGACTCCGCCGTAACGCGCGGCTGGTTAACCAACTAGTTATTGTTAAAATATTTAATTATTTTCATTTGAACCCCACATTTTTTGCGTGTATATATTATATACATACATAATATACCACATATATATTATTGTCTCCTAGTAATGATTAAAGAAGGATAAGTCGAAATCATAATTTGTTTGAAACTGTCTCTCTATGCAGGCAAGAAAGCATGTCTTTTTCTTTTAAGATAACTTCTTTTCAATTATTTCTCTTGGAATTATCTTGCCCAACTTTTATGAAGTAGTTTTCACTGAATTACGATTGGTTTGTTAGTAGACATCTAAATATGTTAGAAGGACAAGCTTACATCAATGATGACAAGCCATGTGGAAATTTGACACCCATTTGAACTCGGTTCATAGAAATACTACGCCCCTTAGATATATAAAAATAAACAAAAAAAGAAAAAGAAAACCTTAACCTTGTCGAGTAACTTGTCACTGCGAACCTTTTGAAAGATAACGCGTAATATGCAGTGGTGAATCTTGACCCAAACTTCGGGGAGTCGGAAATCACTAGTTTCGGGGGTCGAAAACAGTTCCTGGGGGTCGAAACCTTATATACCAAAAAATTTCTATACGAATACTATATAATCGAAACTTTTGAGCGAAAATGCAGAGGGGGTCGGCCGCCCCTCCCCACACCTTAAAAGAATCGCCCTTGCTAATATGATAACCTTGTTAGCATCGAAGTATACAATCGATGTGTATTTCTATAATAGTAGCAATTACGACCATAACTATATGTAGAAAAAGACTATCAAAATTGGTTGGTAAACGTTCAACAGTACACATGCTAGACTCAAACGTAAAAACATGTTCTGTTAAACATAAACTATAGTAAAGCCAAAAGAAGATATGTACGGAAAAGACTGGGTAGTGATACTTGACTTTCATCTCAACAAACTTCAACCAAGGGGACCATATATTGAACAACTTATCAAGTGTACCTCAAGTCGAGAGTGATACACCGATATAATTACACTTAAATCATGTTAAACGCAATTATTTTGGATTCAAAAGTTATCGGATCATCCAATCACTTTGTGCCTGTGGTGTTGGACCGCGCTAGATCATTTTTCAGTGTTGTTTCTAAATGTTTTAACGTATATTTTGATGTAAAAAAGTCTCTAAAACGCATAATAAAAACCAGAGAAGGGATCCATTTCTAGTAAAATGCTCGCACGCACACACATAGGAGCAAAACCAAACGCACTCTTATTAACACAGAGCACTTTCCACCAATAGGAGAGATGATGACGTCAACCAAACGGTGATGGAAATGGGGACCACACCACCTGGTGAAAAGAACAGCTAGCAAACACTCCTATAAATAGAGGTGAGTTCACTCTGCAGAGGTATGTTCTCTCTCATTTGGTTACTCTCTATTCTCTAAAAATTTGATTATTCTCCAAGTAGAAATTACTTAATCGTATGCCGGTGGGTTGTCACATGGAGAAACCCCACCCTGTCACAAGGCTAATGATGTTTTTATCTATTTTGCAGAAGTAACTCGGCTCCATCTTCTATTTCTCTTCGAAGACGCTAATCCTGTTGAACTTATCTTAGGTTCTAAGATTTGTTTATTCATTTGCGTCATCCACTATTTTGCTAAAATAACTTGTTAAGGCTTCGAAAATCATGGATTCTGGTTATTTCAATTCCACCCAAGCTGTAAGTACCACTTAAATGGAGACCTTTAGAACCGCAGATAGTGGGAAAGGCGACTCGAACACCAGGAAAAGGCAAATTTACTTATTTCCGATGCCCATCACCACCACGATTCCACTCCAATTGTGCTAGGGTTTGCGCCATTCACAATGTGGGGGGGGGGGGGGGTCACGCTATTTCGCACCATTCATGTACCCACACATGTATGTTAGGTTTCCATACACATTCGCAGGTCCCACCTTAGCAGCTTTCGCTGCATTGGCTGCTCTGTTTTCGTCGATGGTTAGTCCATAGAAGATACATGCGGGGCAACGACAAATGATGGAAGCATTCGAGCAATGGGAGTGCGAATATGTTAACTCGCGTGCGAGATCATCTAAATTTCAATGAAACCCCATGATCCACATCAATGCCCATCACAAAAATATCAGCACAGAAGAAACAGACTTGGCAAGACAACAATGCATACGAAGAGAATTCCATGATCGAAATGTCACCACAAAATCAGCAAGAATCTTATGACAATCAGTACTCACGGGGATGATAATCTGATTAGGCCATAGTGAAGGGATATGGTCCCAAATCCTTGCGCGGATATGGTTAACCCATATCCCAAAAAGCCTTAAGAAATAGTTAACGAGTACATAAGTGCGTACACGACAAGGAAGCTTCCTAGCGCATGATTGCAGCTGCGCACCAGCGACCATTAACATTGGATTTTGGAAACTATTAAGTCAGGAAGTGAATTATTACTCATGCGCAATACCAGGGAGACTAGTAGTACAAAAGGATAATCTTGTACGAACCAATCAGAGTAAAGGGACATGTGGCAAGAATGAGGAGCATGTCCATCCAACCAGCATGCTCTAGCAAGAAGATTCCAATGTCTCAATAACGTGTGGCTAATTAGAGCATTCCAGCGTAACGCCCCACGATCGTGCAAGGAACAGAGGGGATGGGAGGTACAGTGTCAACGCTGCTCAACCAATTAGATATCAAGAAGCTACATCATCAGCAATCTCCACTAACAGTCAGCACCAGACGAGATAATAGTACAAGGGAAAAGGACAATCAAACAATCAGAGGCCTTAGACGTGTGGCCACCCCCGTGGTGCCGCTGGTCCACAACAGAACAATCACCAACAGAACCTCGCTACGTGGAAAGGGTCAAAGCGGTATCTCGTTCCTCTTTATCATTAGTTAATATTATTATTTGTCTTATACTCATATTTGGCTGGGGTACTGGAGGTACCCACTAACTAGGATCGGCCCACTTCAACTTATGGGTTGATAATGACGGCCCATGCGAGTCCTATTTAAGAATAAGGCTGATGATGGCGGCCCATGCGAGTCCTATTTAAGGATAACGTCTTCTCCTTAGATGGACATTTTGGAATTATCTCCAATACACATGCTTAGTGCGCAACCACTATTTTTGTGTCTGTAAACAAGAATCAATTCCTAGTTGTTGCCTACGTACGGCTTAACCTTATTTTCAGATTACAATCACCCCTCGGCCATATACGCTTAGCGAGGATCAATTCTGTGGAATCATTTGCCTAATAATCCCTAACCAGAGGTTAGAGTAGTGTTTCTTCATTGGTGTCATTCCATTCGGCTAGAATAATTTTTTCCTTCCACCTTTTAACCAAATACCATGGCTAAAACACCACTTCAACGTCATACATCTGACAGGAACTAGCGGTCATACCCATGTTGATGACGAACTTTACACCCCTGGTACCATTACCAAGGGCGTTCACCAAAGGACACCAAATGCATCCTTTGAGTTTGAAACCGGAATCGGTCAGTCTCGCTAGACCACCGGGCATGAGGATCTCCCCTCAAACCATAATGAGTGGTTGTCTCATGAACCATCCAAAACTATAGCCAGATATCAGTAAATGATGCTGGAGTTGGCCCAACAAGGAGCCAGATTTCTTAGGTATGGCTCTCCGACCCATGAGAGGAGGCCAAGAAGATCCGATTTAGGCAGTTGTGATGCTAAGCCTTAAACGGTGGCTTTTATTTAAGATGGTAGAGTGTTTTTAAGGTTAACGATGGTAAACCCTAAACGATGGTTGTGGCGCCATCTCAGGTTTCAAAGGAGTTTTGTAGATGGTGGTTGCGACGGCCACGGTTCCGTTGTCACCTGCATCACTATAGTTATGTATTGTTCTTTTAACCCTTTAGGGTTCCGAAACGTCGCTGGATGGTTCATAATTCCTTTTACAAATTCCACTACAGATGACGATCAAAAAAATTGCCTCCATGTTGATTATTTTGTTATGCTTTCGTTTTTTACCCCTTTAGGGTTTTGGCGGGGGCCTCGTTAGTAGAAATGGTTGCAGGTTCGATAAAAAAGGTTGTATTTTACCCTTTAGCAACCAATGGCGGATTTAGAAAAAAAAATTAGGAGTAACGTTTAGGGGTGTAAATGACACGTAGCGGCTCAAGAGCTACTCGGGATCGACTCAGCAAAAAGCTCAAACGAGTCGAGTCTTAACGAGCCCGAGCTCGAGCCTGAAATATGACTCGTTCAGTTATCGAGCCTGAGCTCGAGCCTTACATACAATGCTCGTTTAGGCTCACGAGCCCAAACATATGTTATATTATTTTTTTTTATATATGCAATTTTGTCCTTTAAACATGTTCAGTTTTAATTAATAATATTGGTGAGCCGAGCTTTTGCTCGTTTAAGCTATTGAAGTGAGCTCGAGCCGAGCTTTTAGGTCACTTAAAATTATTTTCAAATTACCTTGAGCCGAGCTCGAGCTCTAAGGTTTTACTTTCGAGCCGAGCTTGAGCTCGAGCCTCAAAAAAGCATGACGAGCCGAGCTCGAGCCTAGTCGGGCTCGTGCTAAGCTCGCCTCGTTTACTCCCCTAGTATCGTTCAAAAAAAAATTTCGTCGTAGTTTCATACAATATAAATATATAAAACATGATAATAGATAAAGATGTACACATACCTAATAGATTTCGCCTCTTCGGTTCTTGAAACTTTGAAATCGAGCCATTACGTCATTTTATTTTACTTTATCAAAAGTTTTTCTTTCGATCGCAAAAATAAAAGCATTGTCCAAATAGTCCTCACCCATTCTATTGCATAAATCCGTCATGATAAGCTTCATTTAGAAAAACACCTCTCAACGATTGCGGTTGCAACCGCCAAAAGCAATGCTAACTTCAATACCTGATAAACAAGAGCAAGGTCACAGATTTCATTTATTTTTGCAAATCTATCATCTTCCATTAATGTGTGATAAAATATCGTAAGATCACCCGAAAGACGCTCCTTTTCCTCTTCACTAAAATCATTCGGATACATCTCAGAAAATGCTACGATCTTAGGTATGTCAAATTTAGAGAACGAATTACAAGGATATAAACCGTACACATTTTCTATGAAACTAGTTGATACCTCATTTAATCAATTTCCGTGTTCTTGAATTTGCAAATCCAAACCATATTAAAAAAAAATCAACTTCAAAATGATGTCAGTTAGGGTATGTTTGGCAAGGAGCTTTTAAGAGCTTTTAGGAGCTTCAAGCTTTAAGCTTTTAAGAAAAAGCTCATACTCAATAAAAAGCCTTGTTTGGTTGAAGGAGCTGGAAGCTTTTAGGTAGGAGAAAAAGCTCTACAGTGAAAAGCTACTAGTACTAGCGTTTAAGAAAAAGCTCCTACTAGCTACAAGCTTTTAATGAGTAAATGACACAAATACCCATTCTATTATAAAAATAAAATAAAAACCTTCCTTACAAGCTTTTAATTATACCCATTTTGGTCATTTTAAATATTTTATTAAAAGCTCCAGCTACTCTGCCAAACATCAAAATATATTTAAAAAGCTTCCAGCTACCAGCTTCCAGCTACCAGCTTGCAGCTAACAGCTTCCAGCTTACAGCTACCAGCCACCAGCTAATTTTGCCAAACATACCCTTAGTAACGACATTCTTTCCGAGTAACGTAACATCGTAACGCAAAATGGTGGGTGAGCTGGTTTGGGCTTGGGTTATTGTTTGGGTTTGGGTTTTGTTAATTTTTTGGGTATTTTGTTAGTTTAGTTTGTGCAGAGCGATGGGGGCATATTTAGTGATGTAGCACACCGCATTCAGGTAGGTTGGTGTAGGTGGAGAGTAGCCACAAGGGTATTGTGTGATAGGAGGTTCCCTGCTAAACTAAAGGGTAATTCTACAGGGTTGCAGTTTTACCGACTATGTTACATGGTACAGAGTGTTGGGCCATCAAGAAGACATAAACCCGTAAGCTAGAGGTAGCGGTGATGAGAATGTTGAGGTGGATGTGTGGGCTGACAAGGTTGGATAGGGTAGTTGAATCCATTACGGTGGAGGGGAGAGGAGTAGAGACAGACCAAAGCCGACTTGGGATGAGCAGTTTAGGAAGGATTTGATAGACCTGCATTTTTCAGAGGACATGGTCGATGATAGGACCTCATGGAAACGTAAAATTAAAGTCAAGGACTTTTAAAGAGTATAGATTTGTCGTAACTTTTCCTTAGGAGTTTCATTTGTTTACTTATTTATTTATTTTTATTTTTATTTTTAATGGCCTCTAAATGTATATATTAGTCTGGTCTGGTCTTCGTGTCTTTTGTTATTCTATTTGTTTTAATTTAACTTTTCGACATTGATATAATTGTGGATATGGGGGTCTCACTGGAAGCAACCTCTTTATCATATGGATAGATGTATGGTCTGCCTACATCTCACCCTCCCCAGACCCTATTGGCGGGATTTACTGGGTATGATTGATTGATTGAGTGATTGAGTTGGGTTTAGTATTAGTTAATTCAAGTTCGATAAATATTTTCCGAGTAACATAATGTCGTAACGCAAACTTTAATTTTAAAGGTAACGTCAAAATTTTTTTGGGGTAGCGTAAAATTTATTTTAGTAGTAACGTAAAATATTTTTTAGAGGTAACGTCTTACAAAAATCATAAACACAAATTGTTTTCCACTACGCGTGAAAAACCCTGTTAGCAACCTTTCACTTGGTTATGATGAGTTACAAATAATTTTCGGCAACTTATGACGATGGCGTTGAAGGGACGGTGGATGGCAGGTCCTAACGTGCAACCTGCCTTGCAGCCATGGTTTTAAAAACTCGGAACCAAGATCATAAAATCTTATTGTTATTATCTTCGTTTCCTACAGTTTTGTTTTAATATCGTAATATTTGTAACATTGTTTAGGTATTTGAGGATGTGATCATAAGATGGATGTCATCTGAGCCATTGAATCAAGTCCTGATATTTAAGTTGAATTTTTTTTTATTTTATTTTTTTTGATCAAATATTCTTCCATTTCTTAAGAGGCATGTTATTTACACAATTGCAACTTTTAGGTTTGCACAACCCTCTACGGCTCGTAGAGGGCTCTACGGGCCGTAGAGGGTGTCAGTGTAATTAATGCTGGTCAGTTATACGGCCCGTAGACCTCTCTACGGCCAGTAGAGGTGGTTTGGTGAGAAGCATTTAAACCCTAGACGGCCCGTAGAGACCTCTACGAGCCGTATAGGGTACGAGGTACGAGTATAATCAATGAACAGACTGACTTTGCAGTGTGTCAGTCTGAAATTCTTTATCTCTACGGGCCGTAGAGCTCTATACGACCCGTAGAGAAGTGGGTAGTTGAGAGCAATTAACCCTATACGGCCCGTAGAGACCTCTACGGGCCGTAGAGGTCCAGATAAATTCTTCTTCCTTGTCTCCTTTTCTCAGACAACGAAAATTTAAAAAAAAACGGAGAACGAAATATCTGATCGATTCCAAGCTACCGCGATGTCTTCGAGCCACTACAGTAATGTTTCGGAGCAATGGGAGCATTCGTATAGCATATCTCACGTCTCGGAAAGCATTTTCGGACCCGTGGTGGAACGTGGTGAGGAGGAGGTTAGATCCGTTGTTCACGGTGAAGACGGGAATGCGCTTCCCGATTTGAACCTGCTACCCGATTTGAACCTGCTGCCCGGTTTGAACCAGGAGTACGGGACTTATCATTCGCACGAGGAGGGTCATGGCAGCTTCAAGGGATCGCACGAGGGAGGTGATAACGGTGGCGACAACGGTGGCGACAACGGTGGCGACGAACCTGTCCCGGAGGTTTCGTTTGAAACAAATCAGGTGTGTTTATGTATTTACACTTGTTTATAATTTAGACCCGTGTATATGTAATAGTGTACATATTTAGACTCGTATATTTAGCCCCGTACATATATTTGTTCTAGCCCCGTACATATATTTAGCCCCGTACATATATTTGTTCTAGGGTTTGTGAGATTTGAACTCGTATATATTAGTTGTTATTTGAACTCGTATATAAATTTTGCAGGTATTCGGGTCTCTTAAAGACCTGACAGACTGGGTTTATGAAAGGGCCAAAATTAATGGTTACATTACCGTATACGGACGTACTGTTTCGGATGGCAGGGGGCCGAATAGGAGGGTGACGACGGCATGGATACGATGTGACCGTAGTGGCGTACATCGTAGTGTAGCCACGGTTCGAAAGACGGGGAGCAAAAAATGTGATTGCAAGTTTGAACTAAAAGGGAAATACCACTCCGGCCACGATGGTTATATTTTGGAGGTCGTGAACCAAAAACATAATCACAAACCTTTCCAACACATCGAGGGTCACGCGTATGCTAGGAGGCTGGGTGCGGGCGAGTTAAAATTGGTGGATACACTTTACTTTCAAAATGTTACGCCAGTAGACATACATACGGCTGTTAGAAAACAAAACCCGGATAGTCCCTGCATCTTAAGAGACATACATAACACAATAACCAAGGTTAGGCATTTGTTATACGGGGGCAGGACTCAAATGCAGGTATTATTATCTCTTGTTATTAATTATTATTATTACTGCTACTACTAATTTATTATTATTTTTTAATTATTATTATTATTGCTATGCAGGTACTCGAAACCACATTGGTGGAAAAAGAATTTATTTACTTCACCCGGAAGAATGCCTCTACAAAAGCGATCGAGGATATTTTGTTTGTCCATCCCATCGCGCACAGATTATGGCGTGCGTTCCCGCATGTGCTGATGATTGATGCGACCTACAAAACGAACGAGCATAAACTTCCGTTTGTTCAAGTTGTGGGTATGACATCAACATCCAAGTCGTTTTGTGTCGCCCATGCATTTATCTCCCGTGAAAAAAATGATAACTACCTGTGGGTGCTACAAAGGCTTAAAGATTTGCTAGAAGATAGTACAGAGCCCCGTGCTATAATAACTGATTGTGAGAAAGCCTTGATGAATGCATGCGACATTGTATTTCCAGCAGCTTCAAAGTTGTTATGCAGGTAATTATTATTATTATTATTATTATTATTATTATTATTGTTATTATTATTATTATTATTATTATTACGAGTTTTATTATGCATTCAGGTATCACATTCACAAAAATATATTGAAGCACTGCAGAAAAGCCTTTGGAGATAAAGATTGGAAAATATTTGTGAAATCTTTTAAGCGACTATGTAGATCTTCATCTCCAGAATGGTACCGACACTGGTTAGACCGATTCTACAAACGACTATGTCAGGACGAACGAGATGGTACATTCACCGTATTAATTTAGTTTAAAACGCATACACACATTAACAAATAACTTTGTTCTATTTTTTACAGATGTTTTTGATTATGTAGACCGGGTCTGGCTACGTGACTACAAAGAACGGTTTGTTTCTGCATGGACAGACACAAACTACAACTTTGGTCAGTATACGACCAACAGAGTTGAGAGCCAGCATTCCAGGTTTAAGATGCACATTAAGGGGCCTAACAACTCGCTCCACAAACTTGTGATGATTGTAGACGATGTGGTAACGTCACAAGAGAGGGCAATAAACCACTCGTTTGAAGAGAGTCTGTCGGTGAAAAAGGTGCACCATGACATACCGATTTTTGAGGACCTACTCGGTAAAGTTTCCCATGCAGCGATCGAAAAGTTGTTAAGTGAGATAAATTATATACAGAATTTGAGGAAACAAAAAAATACTTGTGGTCACCAGCTTTTCACGAGTTCTGGGTTGCCGTGTGCATGTCGATTAGATTCGTATATAAAAACAGGTAATACCATTACTTTATTAATTATTATTATATATTAATTATTATTATAATTATTATTATTAATATTATTATTATTATTATAAAATACAGGAATAAAAATACAGTTGTCCGAAGTAGACGTCTTCTGGAGACGACTGAATTACGAACCGGAAGTAGTAGTGGGGGAACGTGACCTTGCGAGTGAGTGGGAAATAGTCAAAAAAGCAATACAGTCTCAACCACCACGGGTTCAAAGAAATATGTTGTCAAAAATAAAGTCGGTGGTAAATCCAAGTATGACTGACACTCAACCTCCTGAGAAACAAAAGAATACTCGCGGGCGCCCAACTAAAAAATCACAGAAAAAAAAACAGGAGGAGGATGCGAAAGAAAAGGTTAGTATTATTATTATTATTATTATTATTATTATTATTTGGGAAACTTGTAGACAACTTGTGTTGTCTGGTTTGAACGAAAACAGGGGAAACTCTGCCCAATTTTTTTATAAAATCTTTGATTATTTATTTAATTATTTATTTAATTATTTATTTATTGTTATTATTATTATTATTATTTAATTATTTATTTATTGTTATCCATTGTAGGAGGACGAGCCTGCTAGAAGACGTAGGCCATCAGATCCGGGTAAAGATAAAATGAAAGTGTGTGATAGAGATTTTCCACTCTTAGTAGGGAACAGGTACATTAATAACTATTCATACATACATACATGATTTTCCACTGTTTGTATAGATTTTCCCTAATCATGATTTCCCAATATTTGGCGGTGACAGGTATAGATTTGCGTGTCGAGAATTTAAGCACGCGATTCATCCCCTTTTCCGACAGTTTGTCACGCACATTCAAGATGTTCAGCCGGACGGTAACTGTGGATTCCGAGCTGCATGTGTGGCTTTAGATTTGCTGGAGGGAGACTGGGAATGGATGCGCCAAGTTCTTCTACAAGAGATGATGGGGGACAGCCAGCAAGATTGGGAAAGGGTTTTCAACACTATTTCTACAAGAGATGATGCGCCAAGTTCTTCTACAAGAGATAACGGGTTCGCCCACATATACTCGACATTAGATTGGAGGGGAACGGGGAACGCACCCTATTCAAAATGGATGGAAGTGCCTGCGACTGCATTACTGATTGCTCAGGTATTTGGTGTGGTTGTTCAACTCTTCTCCGCTGATGGAGCGTGCACTGTCTTCCCTTTGTTTACTCATCCTGATAGCGTACCACAACATCGTATCATATCGATAGCCTTCGTGAACGGCAACCACTACATCATGCTTAAGCTAGCAGACGGCGCTCCAATGCCATATCCGAGTGGAGCATGGTCGACGTGGGTAGATGTAGAACGCAACCCATGGTTGGCGCTATACGGGGATCGTATAGAGGCGGGACGTACGCTATCTCAAAGACCTCCACAGTATTGTGACCTTACTCGTAGTCCTAGTAGTTCTGATTCTTCTGATTCTGATGATCCGGTGTAACTTTGTTTCTATAATGTATAATGATTTATTATGTAGATTTTTTTTTGTTTTTATTATTTTACCTATACAATAAGAAATCAAAACGTTTTTTTTATTAAAAAACTTATAAAACATAATTAAAACAACAAAATACAAAAAAAACCAAAAAATCTACTGGACCGTATAGGGCTATATGGGCCGTAGAGAGAACATATCTACGGGTCGTAGAGCTCTCTACGGCCCATATAGGTTTGGAACTTGGTCGTAGAGGCCATATATGGGTCGTAGAGACCCTTGCCTCTACTGCCCGTAGAGGTCTATACGACCCGTAGTCAAAAAAAATATTTTCTAAATAAAAAACTGTTATTTTTATAAAACAAATTCAAATTTTTAAAAAAAATTGTTCTACGGGTCGTATAGACCTATACGGGCCGTAGGAGAGGATTTTTTAGGTTTGGAACTTGGTCGTAGAGGCCATATATGGGTCGTAGAGACCCTTGCCTCTACGGCCCGTAGAGGTCTCTACGACCCGTAGTCAAAAAAAGTTTTTCTAAATAAAAAACTGTTATTTTTATAAAACAAATTCAAATTTTTAAAAAAATTTGTTCTCTACGGGTCGTATAGACCTACACGGGCCGTAGGAGAGGATTTTTTTAAAAAAATTTGGGTTTATTAGTTATGTGTTATATATAATTGTGTTGGGTATTATACCAGCGAACTGGTAGCCCAGATGGTCCCCATTGTTACTATAAGTATGTTGTGTATGTGTGTGTGATAATATGCCCAAGATCGAACCTTGTTCAAAACCGTTTTTTATGTTTTTACCTACGGGCCGTAGAGGGCTCTACGGGCCGTAGGTAACTTTCAAAAATTTTAAAACAGATCAGAAACCATCAGAAACCCCCAAATCCTTCATTCACCCAAAACCTCTCAACCCTAACCCTTTTCCCTCTCCACCACCGTTCAACCACCACCCTCTTTGACAACCACCACCGTTCGACCACTACCACCATCGTCCCACTCTCTCTCTCTCTTCGGTAAAGGTATGTTTCTCTCTCTCTCTCTCCCTCTTTTTTTCATTATTTTTTCTTAGGGTAATTCAGAATGAGTTTTATAGTTGAAGTAATACATTTATGGGATCCATATGTAAGAATGATTAGTTAGAGTATGATGATAAAGTCATAGGCATAGTGTGTTCGTGTGTGTGTGTATGTGTGATGTAGCATCCTTAAGGTGCTAATGGAGGTTACTTATGATGAAGTCGTTACCTTCAGGGGGTGACGAGTCATCGAGTTGGGTCGTCGATCTAAGCGGTGGTGTCGCCCTATTCCTGTAGTTGTACTTTTAGCGCAATGAGTATTGAGGATGAGGCGGGCGGGCGGTCGGTGGACACGTCCAGAAGAGGGCTGCCTTATGGATGTGAAAAAGGTGTCACCTCTTGGTGATTTGACCATTTGTGTGTTAGGTTCCTACCTTTTATGATTTATTTGCATGCATATAGATGAATCAGTGGGCACGTGTTGTGTGTTTGTTAAAGACGTTAATTTAGAGCTTCTTATGTTGAATTGTACTTGGGGGTACCTTGTACAATAGAGTAGCGAGTATAGATGAACTAGTTGTGTGTAACGACGATGAATTAAAGAGGAGATGGTAGGTCATATGTAAGAAGTTATTTAGCCATAGTTATGTGCCAAGATGGGTGACAAGCAAGTTATAATTGTGAGTCGCTTTGGGAGGTGTATTGTTGTTGAAGTATTTTGATTGAATAATGATGATTTGCTTTAACGGAGTTTAGTTTTACAAACATGGTGTTTACAATATGATTTAAATGTTTTAACTTAAACTATTAGAACACTTATTCAACGTATCCGAATTTTGCATGCATGTTTTAACAGCGCTGAAACGGGGCTGAAACAGCGCTGCGCGCGCGCGCGCGCAGCGCTGAAACGGGGCTGAAACAGCCCTGCGCGCGCGCGCGCGCAGCGCTGAAACGGGGCTGAAACAGCGCTGCGCGCGCGCAGGGCTGAAACCGACCCGTTTTCAGCGCTGCGCGCGCGCGCGCAGGGCTGAAACGGGGCTGAAACAGTTTAGGCGTTTGGCGATTCGTTTGAAACGCCTAAACTAGAAAGTCTCATGTTTGACTTTCAAAAGTCAAATAGAAAGTTTTGGCGTTTGGCGATTCGTTTGAAACGCCTAAACTATATAGTTTGGCGATTCGTTTGAAACGCCTAAACTATATTAGTTTTGGCGTTTCTTTTGAATCACAAAACGACTAACTCTATCACATGGTTCCTTTATTTTGGATTGCAGTTATGGACGAGGACTGGAATGAGGAGGAGGAGCAGCAGCAGGATGCTGAAGAGCCTGTTGTCCAGGGGGCGCCTGACCCCATGGCAGGGGGTGAGTTACAGGATTGGGAGCATTGCCGATTTCAGCGATTTGATTACCCGACTCCCAGATTTAATCGGCTGAAGAAAAAGAAGACAGCGAAGCCGCGGGGGATTTCTTGGGACGCGCTTCGGGACACTAGGGGCGGTGCATTGGAGATTGCACGAGAGTGGATCCCGGAAGGGAGCCCGTTGGACCGGTTTTTTGCCGACTCCAACGCGCCGGCCCATCGGCCGTTGGTGATAGAGTTCTTATCCACCTTTCGCCTTCGGATACGAAAGGATGGTGACCCTCCGCTGCCCCGCGAATCGACGGCAGACCCACCAGCCCAGGAGGTCGAGTTTTACATACTCGGCCAAAAGTATGGTTATTCCCTAGATGGGTGGGCTACGTTCACCCAGTGGTACACACCCGACGAGCTTGGGGAGGTATTAATATTATTTATTTTTAATCTTAATATCTTATTATTTTTGTTCTTATTCTAAATGTTAGTATTAATGATAATGTTAATGTTCAGGATGTCTACACTAGAGGTGTCACTACTGTTGCTGATGACGTGCTCTTTGCGTGGTGGCCTACCATTGGTGGTCCAGAGTTCGGGACTCCTACTGAGAAGTATTGTTCTTCTTCATCTTATTATTATTATTATTATTATTATTATTATTATTATTATTATTATTATTATTATTATTATTATTATTATTATTATTATTATTATTATCCTATGTAGGGGGGAGAGGACTGACAGGGCATCTAACATTCGTCACCCCGTGGTTCGTTACATTCACCGTTGCATTACCTATTCCTTAGCGGCACGGTGCACCTGTAACGAGCGGGTGACGAAGACGGACTTGATGTTCCTATATTGCATACTCACCGGCACGCCGATTGCCTTGCATCGGTGCATGGCCGAGTACTTTGCCTCCTTCCCCCATAAGCCGTTGCGGGGAGGCATCGCATGCGGGGGGATCATCAGCAAGATTGCCGAGCGCTGCAATGCTGATAAATATTTCGGTTATGTTAACCGGAATCAGTTTCCGCCACTACCGCCCAGGTATTGTTCTTATTATTATTAATATTATTATTATTATTATTATTATTATTATTATTATTATTATTATTAATGTTAATGTTTATGAGTTTGTTTATTTGTTTCAGCCCATTAGGTCAGCCCACTATGAGAGCTATGGCTTGTTCGAAGACGGCGAGGACGCCGGATCATCCACCCTACGACTATCTGGTTGGGACGGATGGCTTGGCGTTTGTGCACGAGCCGTTGGTACACCAGGGCCTTGGAGGTATTATTATTATTATTATTATTATTATTATTATTATTATTATTATTATTATTATTATTATTATTATTATTTGGGAAACTTGTAGACAACTTGTGTTGTCTGGTTTGCACGAAAACAGGGGAAACTCTGCCCAATTTTTTATATAAAATCTTGGAATATTATTATTATTATTATTATTATTTATTAATATTTATTGTTATCCATTGCAGGTGATGCTGTGAGGTTGGGTTGCATTATGTTGCTGAGCAGGAGGGGGGCGATCTGAGGGACGTCGAGATGCCAGAGCCGCAGCCTGAGGATTTGCAGAATCCTAGGCGCGTTTATCACTCTCTCAGGTTGCCTGCTGATGTTAGGGCGGACGTTCGTGCGGCTGCCGCAGAGGCTGCCGAGATGCGTGCGTGGCGTCAGCAGATGGACACTTGGCGTCAGCAGCAGGACACTTGGCGTCAGCAGCAGGCCGAGGAGATGCGTCAGTGGCGTGATCGGCAGGACGAGGCGATGCGCTGGATGATTGCTGGGCAGCAGGATATTTATCGGCAGCTGGGCATGCAGACTCGTGTCCCACCGACTTTAGGGCCCAGCACGCAGCAGACCCCGCAGCAGACCCAGCAGCAGCCCGGGACGTCCTCGCAGCAGCCGCCGCCGCCGCCTGATGATACGATGTTTTATTTCTGATTCTGTTATGTAGTAACTTTAAACAATTTTTATTTTGAACGGTTGTGTAAATGTTTTAACGTTCAGTTTTATCGTTTGGTTATATAAACGTTTGTGTTTATGTTTTACACGCTTATCGAGACGACATTAAAAAACTAAAAAAATTAAACAATTAAAATTTATTTTATAAATTTGTATTAATGTTTTACATGCTTGTGTTAATGTATTACACGCTCGGGATTAATTATTAAATAATTAAAATGATTTAAAAAAAAAAAAACTTCTCTACGGGCCGTAGAGGCCTCTACGGGCCGTAGAGGGTGCCTAAGACTGGTTTATCTTATATTAAAATTTTCCAACTAAGAAACCAGCGAACTGGTAGCCCAGATGGTCCCCATATACGAAATAAGACTTTGTGTGTGTTTGTGTGATAATGTGCCTAAGATCGAACCTTGTCCCAAACGTTTTTTTTTTTTTTGGTCTACGACCCGTAGAGGCCTATACGGGCCGTAGGCACCATAAACTTCCATCCCTCCTTGTTCATGCTTAAAAAAAATAAGGTTTCTTCTACGGGTCGTAGAGTCCTCTACGGCCCGTAGGTAATCATCACCAATGATTGTATGATTGCCAATCATTGATAATGATTACCTACGGGCCGTAGAGGGCTCTACGACCCGTAGAGGAAGCAAAAAATGGAGTCTACGGGCCGTAGAGCCCTCTACGGCCCATATAGGGTTGTGTGGATAAATGTTAACCTTGTGCAAATAACCGGAGCCTTTCTTAAACATATAAAACGGTTTTTATTGTATGCTTCCCACGACTTGTAGTTTGTTTTTGTCATCCCTTTCATGTTTTATCCAGGATTGTGATTTGCAGGTTTTGCTATGTTCTATTAAATTTTTATGCCTTAATTATGCGTGTGTATGCAACTATATTATATGTTTCTCTAATGTATAATCACGTGTATGTTTATGATCTGTAGGATTGTCTTCTTCTTTCTAACGATAGCTATCATCGGATTCATGTTCAAGTTCCAACGCATCGTGATACTTCTCCAAGACCATTGATTTCTTAGCGTGCTTCACAGCGGCAGAAAACCTAGGGTTTTGCATTTTTACTGTGTTCGTAGAGATGAAACAGAACTCAATCTCCTCATTTGCTGATTGCGTTCAGTCGTGCTCCATGCCCTGGCAACGAATGCCATTGCGTTGAGTCGGGGCGGGGACCTCCTCATTTTCTGATTGTGTAAGTTACTAAGTTAGATCTCAATCTCTCATTTGAATTTTATGTGTCAATCTCTATATGAAGCATTTGAAAAATAATTGAATCGTGTATCGTGTTTGTCTGTTTGAGATGTACTACATATGATGTCTATGAACAGAAAGCAAGAAAGTTTATCAGGTGTTTTGGTTGTTGGTACATGGTCATATCTAATGAGGACTATAACAGCTTTTGAACCAACAATGATGGTTACGACTCTTCTGAATTATATGACACATTTCTTAGACAAATTAGATGTGATTTGGATTTTGTGTTGATGTTGCGTCTGGGCAAAAGAAACAAAAGCATTTAACATGTCTGTGGTGACAGAATGATTAATATGGTTGAAAAACATTGACCGTTTAGGGGGATCGACGGGGCGCCACTCGAATTGTTCACAGGTACCCACTACCTGCATGGTAACAACGCCGTCACCGATGCTGATAGTGGTCCCGTAAACCGTTTTGCTGATTCTGTTTACCGTGCTGGTAACTGTTTTTATTTTATTTTTGACTTTATAGTTTTGTGTTTGAACCGTTTGTTTTTTAGTATTGTTTTATTTTTTACTGTTTGTTTTATAATTTTTTCCCAAACATTAACCGTTTATTTTAAAATTTAATTAAATAAATAAAACATAAATAAGAACATTTCATTAAAAACATAAAATTAAAACATAACAATATTAAACATAAAATAAAAATACATTAAAACAAAGAAAAATAAACTTAATGTTGGCGCAACAATTGTCATGTCTTGACATGGTCAACATTGTTGTCGTATCAAGCCTCATACTCATAGTGAGTGAAGTTGATAGCCAACTCATGATCGAGGTCCGGATCGTCCCTCATCGTTTGCTCGTAGAGGGTGGTCCACCTCTCACACTTGATATTGAGATCGGCCCACTTCAACTGGATGTTTTGGATGGTCTTGTTGTTGGTCCCAACGTGTTGGTGGAAGTCGGTCAACACCCAGGCCCAAAACCCCTCCGGGGGGGGGGGGGGGGGGTAGGCCGACCTTTCGTCCTTTGGGAGTTGTTGAATTTTCGGGTCGTTTGTAGCATCCTTGTGGCACACCACTAATGCAATCTCTTCTTCATCGGTCCACAGATTCATTTTTTGGGGTGTTTGTTTTTTTAAACCGTGGTAAAGTGTGGCTTTTAATCCCACGGTTTGATCAATTTATATACAAAATTTTGAATGGTTAAACTGTTCAATTAAACTCAATCGACGTTTTCGAAGAATTACAAATTAATTTTGGTAACCGTTTGGTGGGACGGTTATAATAGTATGAATTAAATGTTAATAACCAGTTTAAAAGTTGAAACCATGTGAAATTTAAAAAAAAATGCTTGGGTATTTAAATGAAAATAAATAGAAGAATCAGTGGAGTGTTGACTCCAAAAAAGTGTTTCAGTGAAGTGATGTGGCAAGAAAGGATTGGTTAAAATCAGTTAAGTGAAAAGAAATTACATTGAGCGCCCTCCCCCAAGCCTATCCCGGATTAGCATTCTTGGTTCTCGTTCCTTATCATTGAAGGCTAGGGTACCAAAATCCCAGCGTGGACCCTACAACTTCGAAAAAAGAATGTGAAGTCCTTGTACAACCAAGTCTTCCAAGCGCTGCAAAGTCACACTCTGCAGGGCATGAGTTGCGAAGGATCAATCGCCTGCGCAGAACCCTCAAACAACTCTAAGCTAAAACACTCGTGGATCAGCTACATCGCCAGGAACCACCACACCAGCCTAAGCAACGCTAGCAATCCTCAGTTCAGATGCAGCCCCCGTGGTGCTCCCACTTGGCTGCTCTGAGAACTTTTCAGCTTTCTACCACATCACATCATACGCCTTCTAGAAGATGCGGCTAACACAGGAAGAAAAATGAAGCGCCTCCAGCCAATCACATTGCGTCACGTGGACCAATGGCAGGGCGATATTTCTTTCTCTCTCCTTAGCATTTATTACATCTGGTTACATCTGAATTTGTCCAGTCCAATTCTAACTATTAGGCCGAAATGAGGTAAGCCCATAACCGAGGCCCAAGCCCATCATTGTGGTTATGGGTTAATGATGTTTGGCTCTCTTCGTGTCCTATAAATAGGAGGATTCACCTCCTTGCATGCACACACACATTTTTACACGACATTAAGTATACAACACTCACCTTGCCTAAACGATTGCACACTTGCAGCCGTTAGTCAAACAACATTTTTGTGTCTGCCATTACGAGCCATGGGGACTTTCAGGCGGTCGCCTCCTTTCACTAGGCCCCTTCTTGTTATTCTTTCAGGTTTGGTTCGAGTCATTTGAGTGGGACAAGGATTATAATTTGTAGCAAACAAAGAGTGCAACACCCATTCATCTCCTCGGAGGTAACTACCACTCTATAATAACCCGTTATACCCGTTGTTTCTTCAATTATCTAGCGTAGACACATGAATTTAAGAAAACATTTCACCTTACAATATCGATTATTATTATTTATTTGACTTTAAATTGTAATTTTGTTAACTTTTTAAATTTGATTGACATTTGAGTTAGATCATTATATTAAAGACAAATATGCATGTGACATATTTCCAATGAGATGCAACCTTAATTTTTAAAGTTTTTGGTTTATTTAGGAGTAAGAAAACTGCGTATCAACTTTCATGGAATGATCTGAAGTCCATGCTCTTGGCAGAGTACTGTCCTCGCAACGAACTGCAGAAGATTGAGACCGAGTTCTGGAACTTGGCCATGGATGGAGCGGAAATATTAGCATACACTACTCAATTTCATGAGCTTTCTCGGCTTCTCCCACACATGGTAACACCAGAGTTCAAGAGGATTGAAAGGTACATTTGGGGTCTTGTACCTCAAATTCAAAGCATGGTCATGTTGTCACGATCTATCACTATCCAAAGTGCTGTGACTTTGGCGTATAGTCTAACGGATGAAGTTGTTCGATCTGGAGCTTTGATCAAGAAGGGTGCAGGTGGGAAACGGAAGCTGGATGACCCGGAATCAGTGAACCACCCAGGTAAGAATCAGGAAGTTGTGAATGTGTATGCGGCAGTGGCAAAGAAACCGTACCAAGGAGCACATCCTAAGTGTGACAAATGCGGTTTTCACCATAAGGGAACATGCGAAAGTTTTACTTGCCACAAGTGTAGAAAACCAGGCCACCTGTCCAAGTATTGCACGAGCAAGGAAGCTCGATGGGAATGTTATGTGTGTGGTAGTACGGAGCACCTCAAGAGAGACTGTCCGAAGCTGAAAGACCAGAATGCCAATGGCAATCTCAGCCCTCCCAGGGAAAAGAAAGTGCAAGGAAGCCAACTTGAGACAACTCATCAATGGCAACTCTTTATACTATAATGGATGGCCTCTTTGCATGCTTGATAAACTTGGATAGAAACTTCCCAATGGGGCATCAAGATCCTCTATATAAAGACCACTTGAACACCTCCAAACTCACACCAAACTCCTCTTCTTTCTTTGCTTTTGCTCTCGGCCGAATCACCCTACACCACTCTCACCATTCTTTTCTTTCTACTCTCAATTGGCAAAACATAGGACCCAAGAAGGTGAAGCTAGCAACCGAGCCAAGCATCCAAGTTCATCCTCAACTTGTGTAAGTATGATGACTATCCATAAACTCCTTTTGATCTCAAAACAATCAACCTTCATGTTTATCCGACCTTCGACCCTTGATCATCTAAATAAGCGACCCCACTCACACATAAGTTAATGATTTTCTAAAGACTTTATCTTGTTTGTTGATAATTGATTTCAATCACTCACATATTCACCTATAGGTAATCGCATATATTTATACTCGCACACATATGCAACATTGATCAACATATATATACATTTGTACACCTATGATCGAGCACTAGATGTGTGCATTGACCTTGTATTCTATCAAGAGGATCCGATTTTGGAACTAAACATAATAAACATACATATCTTGATATAACTTTCCTTTTATTTACATAAACATACATGATCACATATAATGTTGCACATATTCAAAACTCCCGGATTACACAAAACAATACACTTTACAAAGGTACAATTAAGATGAGTAGTGATTATCATGTGCAATGGTCCCACATATACAAGACACAAGGGTCCACAAGTCGGGTGAACAACTTATATGGTAAACAACAAGTGTACAAAACTTAAGATATCTTTAAGGTTATAGGGCACTCTTTGTCGGGACAATAGTTACTTCAATTTTTCTGCTTTGCTAGATCATATAAACGAGACATCAGGTGAGTTTCGTGACCTTTTTACTGTTTTACTATTTTACAACTTCGGGGGAGAAACATGCTACAGACCCACATATGTACATGACAACAGTATGTGTTACATGAGTTAGACCCACAATTGTCACAGATCAACAAAAATTCCCCAGACAACTATAACCATTAGCTTAGCAATAAGCAGTGGATCATATGAATAGTACTATTTGGGTTGACACCCCCTTCACTGTTAGTCGCGCTAACACATATGAATGCATATTATCCATACTTTACAATGTCCCGTGACAAGGCATTGGCGCAGGGTGCACATGAACGTCGTGGTTTGGTTATGGTGCTCATGGTAACTATATTTTGCATGGACACAGACAATGAAACTTTTTGAGCAACAAAACTGTTTTATCGAGTCAACAAAACCTGCGAACTCACCAACTTTTTAGTTGACACTTTTAAGTATTTTTTTCAGGAAACCAAGTAAGGACGTTAAGGAGCCAAGTTTAGGATTGCATGAAGAAAGCCTTTGTTTTGTGGTTTCAACGTAGCTGTTTGAAACATTTGTTAGGATTTGTAATCTGTATTCGACTATGTGACTTATGTGTTTGATGAAATAAATGTCATTAGTATTTCTCATGTAAACAATGTTTGTGATCACCATGTTCGTCTCACCTCACGTTTCCGCCTTTGTCGGGGTGTGACACCTAAATCCCCCCCCCCCCCCTCCCACACCCCACACTACACATGAACTAACACACAAAGTTTAAGTTATGTTTTACTTTTGTTAAATATTGTAATCTACTTTTGGTATTAAGTGCAAGTGTTCATAAACCTATCTCAACTTGAGATTTTTATCATTTAGAAATTTATGTGCATGTATACACATATGCATAAATAATACCTATATATAATTCTTTCTTAGCGATAGCATGTATGAAATATCAAGGTTCATTCATCATACCTTTACATTTATTAAAATCAAAGCGACAATGAAATCGTAAATAATAAAATGTTAAAAGAGACTTAAAGTGTAAAACAGACTTTTTTTTCATTTAAA
This sequence comes from Ambrosia artemisiifolia, assembly GCA_032199755.1. Lineage (NCBI taxonomy): Eukaryota > Viridiplantae > Streptophyta > Magnoliopsida > Asterales > Asteraceae > Ambrosia > Ambrosia artemisiifolia. The sequence goes on from CM063519.1 coordinate 64,061,084, forward strand.
ATCTAACTAGTGGGATAAGTAGCACTCTGCAAGAGCTCTTTAATTGTTGGTGTCAGGTTTGATTCAATATTGTATGGTATCGACACTCAGTATAGCAACCGAAAATAATATATACAAAAGGATATCGACAGGTGCTCGATTCGTTACTGTATAGGTATGATGCTCAAAAACCATCAAAACGAATGCCAGTATCTATGTTCATCCGGTATCGATTCAGTTCGTTGCGATATCACCATCTAACCGGCATTCACTATAAGTTACGGTACCAAACAATTCATTTCTTTTGTTTTTATAGATTTATTCCAAGATAATTTTATTATCTGTGCTTTGAGTGTGTGTAAATGTCAAAACATTTTCAAGGTTTTTATCTAAACTAATTACAATAATATATTTAGACATATACAATGGTGTGTGCATATAACGGTGTGTTTAACTACTCGTGTAAACAAGCCAAGAACACCTAGATGAGGATCGAGGATCTTGTTAGTATATTAAGTCAAAATCAAGAGTCAAACCTGAAAGTCAAATGGTAGAATCTGATTGCAAAGGGCTGCTGAAAGTTTAGGGTGGGGGTGATTCTGCATATGTTCCAAAGTCTTATTAGTGTTATAATAAGTTTAGTGGGTCTTTAATAAATGTCCAGAAGTTTAGAGACTGTTTGTGTCAACTTTGAAACTCAGTTTGTTATGTTCGTTGAGATCAGATTAGGTCTATATAATCTGACTTAGGGTTTCAATTAAGGTAATTCATTGTAATCTTTTCTTTTCTAATTCCTTTTGTATGTTTTTTTTCTCAATAAAGTTCTTTAATCATTGGTTATTTTGTTCGATTTCGATTGATTGTTCTGGTGTTTTACAACAATTGGTATTAGATCCTGGTTGTGCTCGATTCAGAACACTCAAGTCGAATCGATGGTGAAAACAACGAAGTTCGAGTTGGGAAAGATTGATGGGAAGAACGATTGGAAGAAAAGAAGGGAAGAATAGAGTGTGTATGGTCACAGACAACAAGATGGTTTATCAAAAGATGATATTTCTGATGTTCTTGTGGTGACTGGTGATGGATTCTGTTCTGAAAGGAGGATGATAGATTCAGGATATTTCAGGGAACTGAAATATGGAGATCTTGGTGTAGTCAAGATGGATGATGGAAAGACTTGTAAAATTCAGGGGATTGGAGTCACATTCATGATGGACAATGGGATGTTTATTGATGTTCTTGGTGTGAGGTATGTTTCTGATCTGAATAGACGTTTCTTGTCATTGAAATCTTTCGAAAGAAAGCGTTGTCGTGTGATTCTTAAGGGTGGTAAAGCCAAGGTTATGAAAGAATCAATGGAGTTGATATCAAGAACTAGACAAAGTAGTAATGTTTATGTTCTTGATAGTTATGTGATAAAAGAAAGTGTACCTCATGAGATAGAGTCTATTGATCATAAAATTGAACATGGATTGGTTGAATTATGTAAATAGAAGTGTATTGATGGGTTACAGGAATTAGTCTTGGAGTTTTATGAAAGTTGTGTGATGAGAATGTGTCACAAGGTTAAAGACTCTAAGGAGGTTCAATCAGCAAAGAATTTAGGTTATGTTCAGGGTGTTTTATGTGGGAGATCAATGGGTGGGACTCTAGGTGAAGGTGGTGGTAATCTTCTGGTTAATGAAAATGGTTTTCCAAAAGGGGTAAGGGTACATGTTTTGGGTTGTAAACATGAGTGTGTTACCAAGGTTGGAAAAGGGATGATGTTTGGCTTAAAGATGTATGATAAGACTAGTCAGGTTAAGATGGGTTCAAGAACAGGAAAGTGTGAGTTCTTGAGATATCTTGATGGTGAAAAGATGGTCAAGGTATGGGGACTAGGGAATGAGAAGTCAAAGGAAATCAGTAGCTGGTCTATGCTATGGTGTAAGAATGATAAGACTGAGGTGGAGCCTGTTATAAGTAAGGTGGAGTATGTAACACCCCAACCGATGGCGGAATCATCGAGGTGCCACGTAATGACGATTGTTCAAAAGCTCATGGTACTAAAATGTAAATATTTGATTAATGAATATTGTTTTACAACATGTGAAAATAAATACACAACAAAAATTGAAATAGTTGATTTATTTAATCTAAGTCCAAAGTCCTATGTGAAGCGTCAAGCAGCTTATCCTGAAACATGCACGAAAATAATTTTTGTCAACATATGATGTTGGTGAGTACTACTTAGCTTTGTACATATAGTATGAGTTTGAAAAGTAGTACAATTCATGTGTCTAGCATCACCATGGCATTATGTAAACACGCAAGTAACCAAACAAGACAAAGATCAAATGTAAAGTTGATAAGTTGAAATTGATAATGAGCACCCTAACACGTGTCAAGTCTAAAAGAGTACCATAACATAAGTTATGTCTAAATGAGCACCGTAACATAAGTTACGTCTATATGTAAAGAGCACCATAACATAAGTTATGTCTAGATGTATGATTTTGTACGTAAGCTACATTCATGTTCAAACATAAAGCACAAGATAAACAAGACACGTTTATGAATTGTAAATGAAGAAAAATGTATGTGTAAGTGAATGTGCAAGTTTTGTATACTTGTGCATGAATCACCCCAAAAGTGTAAAAACGAAAAAGGGGATAAGTAATACTCACCTTAGCAAGGTGGTAAGTCTTGTGTAATTGAATAAGTGTAATCCATCGTTGCCAAGTATCACCCTATGTATAATGTAACAAATAAGTCTAAGTCTATCTAGTCTATAAGTATTTTCTAGGGTTTCGAATTGGGGATAAACGTTTATTTGACTAATAAACAATTTGTTTATTAATTATTTCAAGTTGTCAAAATATGACTTTAATAACTAAAATTACTAAAATTAGAGAACTTCTGAATTAAAAATTGTATTTCAGTTCTAGATAGTTAGAAATAATTTATGTAAAATTTTGGTGCAAAAATATTGGAAAATGAATTTATTATGAATTATTTATGATTAAAACTAACAAAAATTAATTAAAAATATAAAACGAACGGCTTTTCTGAAATAAAAATAATTTCTGAAATGTTTAAGGATGTACAAGTTTAGTATAATTTTTGTGGAATTTTATAAAATCGTTTAGATATTTTTATTGAATTTTATAATTTTAAATGAATAAACTTGTAATATTTATAATATATATTAAATAAATTATTTTAGAAAAAACTAAAAATTGAATAATGAACTTTATTATTTGGAGATCATATGATAATTTTTGTAGAATTTAAAAACCATTTTTAGTATTTAAAAACTATTTTAAAAGATTTAACATATTAAGTATATATAAAAAAATGTAAAAAAAAAAATGTTTTGTTGGTTATGGGAGTCAAACCCGGGCCTCTGGCCGGTTCGGGTTTAGTCACAAGTGTGGCCACCAACTGAGCCACACCCTGAGAACGAATAGAATCGGATTTAAATTATATATAAATCTTATCTGTTTGTACTCGTGATTTGCTAAAAAAAAAAAAAAGGTGAAGACGGGACTCGAACCCGTGTTCCTTGGTTAACAAACAGACAGACACAACCACTTGATCTAGATCAATGGTTGTGTTTGGTTTGTTCCTGTTTTAAACATATAATCATGTCAGCAATCGTGTTCTTCCCCAATTCAAATCGTTTGAGCCCTAGATTAACAATAATCTGATTTACACAACAATAACCCAATTGATCATAGGGTTATTGTTGTGTAATGGCCGATGAACAAAACCCATCAAAAAGAAAGGACTTCCAATACGATTTGAGCTACGAATGGATTGGTCAAACGTGGAGTCAAACACGAGCTCAATTCGAGTAAATCCCGAATGGTTAACAGAAATTGAAGATTGAGAGAGGATTATCGGCGAGTAGAGGTTGTCTAGGGGTGTCCAATTTATACTAATCCTACGAATTTGTAATTTTAGAAGTTTTGACCCACATTAAAGGCATACGCGTCTAGGGCATTCGATTGGCTTGTATAACACGAAATAATTTGCTGTCAATGACTAGGATAGACGATTACAACTCGAATCATAAAAGATTGTTTCCAGATTTAGATTAAAACGCGTTAATTGTACGAGTCAAAGTGTCGGTCATGGTTGACTTCTAAAGTCCAACCAATGTTACTTTGGGTAGTTGTTAAAAATTAAAGGTTTCCAGATATAACACAAATTTGCTTATAGCCTAGTGGTGGAAGTGTGTTTGTGTAAGTAAAGGGGCCGGTTTGGACGCGGGTTCGAACCCCGGCCCAAACCTTTATTTTTTTGTAATTATTTCAAAGTTTTTATATTAATATATGTTTATAATATGATTGTATGAGTCCAAAAGTGTCATAATATATATTTTTTTTAGAAGGTACGGAAATGATAAAAATGTAACGTTTTATTATTCGAGGTCTCAAACGTACATAGAATTAATACGAAATGTTAAATACGAAAAGTGACGGATGTCACAGCATCCCCTACTTTTAGAAACTTCGTCCCGAAGTTATTTGAAACATAGGGTTATGGATGTTTGGGTAGAAATTAAGGTAGCACTGGTTTGGAAAGTTCGAATGATCTGGATAAGGGGTTTGATAGGTGTGAGTTAAGGATTGGATTAGGTTCGCCTCAAATAATAAGGAGAATAAGAATCTAGTAACACTAAACTTCAAGTTTTAGGGATCCTAAAATGAATGTACAAGTTGATTGACTGTAAAAAGACTAATTGAACTACCAAGTAAACAGAGTTTGTTCCTGGTTCGACTCCCAGTCTCACTTTCAATGCATCATTAGTGTTTATATATAGGGTGTACCGCAGCTAACCCACCACACCTTTGATACCTTGAAAACGTACTGGACGCCTACCAAAAACTATAATAGAATTTCACACTACCCTAACGTACCTGTAAATTCATGATTACGTTCCGGACCGGAATCATCAATTTACCTTACATTAGGGTTTTATGTCCTTCTATGATCCTAATCTACAACACATTAAAGCAAATAAGTTTCACAAGAAGATGACACAACAACACGTTTATCAATGAAATGAGGCTATGTAATAACGAGGTCAATTGCATTGGTTTGCAACGACTTGTAAGCATAACAATATCTAAGTATGGGCTACCACTCGTCCGAGGAGCCCTTTAAATGAAACGTTTGTCTGAGTTGAGTGGATAATGTAGTAGTTGTCTTTCATAGATCAACATGCAAATTGATAATACACACATGTGAGCAAGTTTGTAGTTACGACTACCATTAAGTGTAAATGTTGTCTTAATGACCTATGAAAATAGTTTACAAGTATCATGAATAATTAAATGTTCAGTGGATAGTCAAATAAATTGAAAAATCAAGTTTCATATAACAAGCAATGATGTTTTCTTAGAAAAACTCTGTAAGATCAAGTATCAAGTCCAAATGTTTCAAATAAATGTAAGGTAGAGTCTTGTATGATTAAAATAAACGTAACCAATATGATAAATCCCCAAATCTGTGCTCGTACACAATAGTATGCAAGGAAATCTCTAGATGTTATATGCTAATGAGTGCGACAAAATTGGGTACAAAATGATAATAGGATCAAGAAAATGAAAACACAAGTATTGGGTTCTCGAGTCTTAGGGAGATTCCATCCATGGCTTAGCCAGTGGGATTAGTGTCAACCTGACCGTTTGCTTCGTTGATATTGATATTGAAAGCTCGTCCATGTGCCACCAGGTTTACATTATTCATTTCAGGGCATTGAGGTCGCATGTGGTTAGGGTCTCCACAATGATAACATGCCCGACCGTTAGTAATCGGTAGCGGTTCCTGGGCAGCTGTTCGATGATTATCCTGTGTCCCAACCATTACTCGACAAGTGGTGACAAAGTGTCCAAACCTTCCACATCTAGTGCATTGACGGCATGGAAGATTTGCAGGGTGATGATACTTGCAAGTGTTGCATTGAGGATGAATTCCCGTGTAGGCTTTCTTGATAGGGGGTTGAGTCACAGGATCAACAACATGGTTCTGATTATCGCTCATTCGCTTCTTAGGGTTCGAAGCAGTAGTGGCGGCCTTTGCTAAAACAGTCTTAGATTGTTCAACAACATGGGTGGTTTTCTCAGCAGATGTCTTGCTGCCCTTCCTAACCAAGTTTCCTTTCCTTACGTGTTTGTCTGTTAAAGTGGCTGCAAGTTGGATGGCTTCTTCCACCGTAGTAGATTTGCTTCCAGTGACAACGTCTTGAATCAGGTCGGGTAATCCCTCGATATATTTCTCGATTGCTCGAGAGACCGGGGTGACCATGTGTGGAACCAATATGCTAAGTTCATGATATCGAGTATTATACGCAAGATTCTCACCACTGTCTTGTTTGAGCTCACGAAATTCATCCTCCAGTTTTCTGATTTCGTTCCTAGGGCAAAATTTGGCGATCATGAGTTCCTTAACTTCAGCCCAAGATAAAGATAAAGCAACATCAGCTCCTCGATTGCGCTTTTCGCCATTCCACCAGGTTAGCGCTCCCTTTTGAAGGACACTAGTAGCATGGCGAACGCGGAGTTCATCAGGGCATTCACTGTTCACAAAGGTGCTCTCCATGCTTTCAAACCATTGGAGGAGGGTAGTTGCACCCTCCTCACCAGTGAATTTTGTGGGGTTGCAGGAGTTGAAGTGTTTGAAAGTGCACCGAAATTGAGTCGCAGCCCCTGTGTTGGTACTGTTACTATTCTGGGTCAACTCACTGACAAGGTTTGGGATCACTGCAGCAATTTGCTCAGCGACTAAAGATGCGAGGCGACGGTCAGAACGTTGTCCAGAAGCATGAATAGGGCGTCGGCGGGCATCACGGAGCATGCGGCGAGCAGACATCTATGAGGTAGTCAATGAATAATCATGAGGTTAGAAAATGTAAATGTATAACCGTACAGATGATTATGAAAGTATGAACTTGTGAGCAGTATATGAAAATCATGAATACAAAATATTGTATATGAAACGAGAGAGTATTGTTGAAAAACTTGCATAAAATGCTTGGAGTGCCCTTGTCTAGCTGTATAGCCCAACAAGAACGTTGACTTTTCAAAGGAATTGAACCCAATGGTGATCAAAGAAGACATGCTTTAGCCTATAAGTGGATACTCACTCCACGAATCCCCAGGTAAGCATAACAGGTCCGTTATTGGATTTATGCGCTATGCTTGCCTATGCCAGAAAACCCAGTGTACAGGCATCCACCCTTCCAGATTGCACGTGTTCTATCACACTCATTAAAGTTCAACAACTTTGAAGGAGCAAAATAAGAGTAGGCATTATGCCTAAGAGTGTCTTCATGAAAGGTACTGCTTCCGTCCCATGATGATGTAAACTTTCCACTCCCTGTAGGACACCATCTCTATGCACCATGATGAAAGATGAGAAGTATGGAGAGAGAGAAGAAGGGAAAGATAGAAGAAGGAAAGTAGAGGGAAATGAGGGGTAGGGTAATTCAGGAAATATTATGCATGAAAGTTGAAGTTCGGTTATAGTCTAGGCCATTTTATCTAATAACCTAGTTCTCTATAACCATGGCTCTGATACCAATCTGTAACACCCCAACCGATGGCGGAATCATCGAGGTGCCACGTAATGACGATTGTTCAAAAGCTCATGGTACTAAAATGTAAATATTTGATTAATGAATATTGTTTTACAACATGTGAAAATAAATACACAACAAAAATTGAAATAGTTGATTTATTTAATCTAAGTCCAAAGTCCTATGTGAAGCGTCAAGCAGCTTATCCTGAAACATGCACGAAAATAATTTTTGTCAACATATGATGTTGGTGAGTACTACTTAGCTTTGTACATATAGTATGAGTTTGAAAAGTAGTACAATTCATGTGTCTAGCATCACCATGGCATTATGTAAACACGCAAGTAACCAAACAAGACAAAGATCAAATGTAAAGTTGATAAGTTGAAATTGATAATGAGCACCCTAACACGTGTCAAGTCTAAAAGAGTACCATAACATAAGTTATGTCTAAATGAGCACCGTAACATAAGTTACGTCTATATGTAAAGAGCACCATAACGTAAGTTATGTCTAGATGTATGATTTTGTACGTAAGCTACATTCATGTTCAAACATAAAGCACAAGATAAACAAGACACGTTTATGAATTGTAAATGAAGAAAAATGTATGTGTAAGTGAATGTGCAAGTTTTGTATACTTGTGCATGAATCACCCCAAAAGTGTAAAAACGAAAAAGGGGATAAGTAATACTCACCTTAGCAAGGTGGTAAGTCTTGTGTAATTGAATAAGTGTAATCCATCGTTGCCAAGTATCACCCTATGTATAATGTAACAAATAAGTCTAAGTCTATCTAGTCTATAAGTATTTTCTAGGGTTTCGAATTGGGGATAAACGTTTATTTGACTAATAAACAATTTGTTTATTAATTATTTCAAGTTGTCAAAATATGACTTTAATAACTAAAATTATTAAAATTAGAGAACTTCTGAATTAAAAATTGTATTTCAGTTCTAGATAGTTAGAAATAATTTATGTAAAATTTTGGTGCAAAAATATTGGAAAATGAATTTATTATGAATTATTTATGATTAAAACTAACAAAAATTAATTAAAAATATAAAACGAACGGCTTTTCTGAAATAAAAATAATTTCTGAAATGTTTAAGGATGTACAAGTTTAGTATAATTTTTGTGGAATTTTATAAAATCGTTTAGATATTTTTATTGAATTTTATAATTTTAAATGAATAAACTTGTAATATTTATAATATATATTAAATAAATTATTTTAGAAAAAACTAAAAATTGAATAATGAACTTTATTATTTGGAGATCATATGATAATTTTTGTAGAATTTAAAAACCATTTTTAGTATTTAAAAACTATTTTAAAAGATTTAACATATTAAGTATATATAAAAAAATGTAAAAAAAATGTTTTGTTGGTTATGGGAGTCAAACCCGGGCCTCTGGCCGGTTCGGGTTTAGTCACAAGTGTGGCCACCAACTGAGCCACACCCTGAGAACGAATAGAATTGGATTTAAATTATACATAAATCTTATCTGTTTGTACTCGTGATTTGCTAAAAAAAAAAAAGGGTGAAGACGGGACTCGAACCCGTGTTCCTTGGTTAACAAACAGACAGACACAACCACTTGATCTAGATCAATGGTTGTGTTTGGTTTGTTCCTGTTTTAAACATATAATCATGTCAGCAATCGTGTTCTTCCCCAATTCAAATCGTTTGAGCCCTAGATTAACAATAATCTGATTTACACAACAATAACCCAATTGATCATAGGGTTATTGTTGTGTAATGGCCGATGAACAAAACCCATCAAAAAGAAAGGACTTACAATACGATTTGAGCTACGAATGGATTGGTCAAACGTGGAGTCAAACACGAGCTCAATTCGAGTAAATCCCGAATGGTTAACAGAAATTGAAGATTGAGAGAGGATTATCGGCGAGTAGAGGTTGTCTAGGGGTGTCCAATTTATACTAATCCTACGAATTTGTAATTTTAGAAGTTTTGACCCACATTAAAGGCATACGCGTCTAGGGCATTCGATTGGCTTGTATAACACGAAATAATTTGCTGTCAATGACTAGGATAGACGATTACAACTCGAATCATAAAAGATTGTTTCCAGATTTAGATTAAAACGCGTTAATTGTACGAGTCAAAGTGTCGGTCATGGTTGACTTCTAAAGTCCAACCAATGTTACTTTGGGTAGTTGTTAAAAATTAAAGGTTTCCAGATATAACACAAATTTGCTTATAGCCTAGTGGTGGAAGTGTGTTTGTGTAAGTAAAGGGGCCGGTTTGGACGCGGGTTCGAACCCCGGCCCAAACCTTTATTTTTTTGTAATTATTTCAAATTTTTTATATTAATATATGTTTATAATATGATTGTATGAGTCCAAAAGTGTCATAATATATATTTTTTTTAGAAGGTACGGAAATGATAAAAATGTAACGTTTTATTATTCGAGGTCTCAAACGTACATAGAATTAATACGAAATGTTAAATACGAAAAGTGACGGATGTCACAGAGTATGTCCAGAATAAGGTGGAGCCGCCTTTTGAGTTGACATGAAAAGATGCTCAGGAAGACAGTGCTGGAATCAGTGTAAAAGGGTTATGTGAAAAGGACGGGACAAGGATGCTAGTTGTTAAGCTTTTGACTTGTGATGATGATGTGACCAAGTGGTGGAAGATAATGATTGATGGATTGGATTCACTATGTGGTAATGATGCTTGGTTGATGATGGTTAGGCCAGAAGTGGTGTATAATAACAAAATTGATGGCATGAGTAATATTGTCATAAATTTTGTGGAGGCTGAATATGCATTGTGGAAAGTTACTGGTTCATAACAGGTGATGCATTTCAGGTTTTGGATGATGTTGTGAGTTGGGAAGGCAAGTTACAACAGTTGCTAGACTTGTATTGTGCAGGTTCAGTGAGCTTCAGTTTGAGTACAGAAGGTATGCAAAAGGTCAAAATTGTCCAGGTTCAGACTGAACTGAATTCAGCAGAAGGTTTGTTTATTTCAGTAAAAGAAACAATGGAAGATCATTGTTTGGAGGATGTTGTAAGCTGGTTACAGCATGGGTCAGCTGGTTGTGCAGAATCAAGGCCATTTGTTTTGAAAAAGGGACTTAAATGGGTAAAAATGGTTCGTGATGGGTCTAAAGGGAATGCAGCTGATTTGGTAGTCAAATCATTGAAAGGAGCAAGGATTGTTTGTTGTTTAAATGATTAAGGATGTTGCATATCTTGATTGTTGACTTAAGGTGGAGATTGTTAGAATATTAAGTCAAAATCAAGAGTCAAACCTGAAAGTCAAATGGTAGAATCTGATTGCAAAGGCTGCTGAAAGTTTAGAGGGGTGATTCTGCATATGTTCCAAAGTCTTATTAGTGTTATAATAAGTTTAGTGGGTCTTTAATAAATGTCCAGAAGTCTAGAGACTGTTTGTGTCAACTTTGAAACTTAGTTTGTTATGTTCGTTGAGATCAGATTAGGTCTATATAATCTGACTTAGGGTTTCAATTAGGGTAATTCATTGTAATCTTTTCTTTTCTAATTCCTTTTGTATGTTTTTTTCTATCAATAAAGTTCTTTTATCATTGATTATTTTGTTCGATTTCGATTGATTGTTATGGTGTTTTACAACAGATCTTAAAGAAGCTTTTGATATCATGGACTAAGTATATATTTATTCAATGTTCTTGATTTTATTTTCCTATTTTACTATCAACAACCTTATGCTCATTAATTTATTCAGTGTTCCCTAACCCATTGTATAAATTCATTTAAATAGGAAAAAAAAGATTGCTGTTTTAATAACAAATATAAAATCATGTAAAGTCTATATGAACTTTAGTTACATCATGTAAACAAACTATTATTTTTCTAGGTTATGCCTATACCACCGCCAAGTCACTTTAAGTGGCCCTAACAAAGATTCTCATCTCATCAACTTATTGGAGAGAAGTCTCTTTCAAATAACGTATCTTTTCACATTTTAGGGTGTGTTGTTCTCATCACAGGATAAAAAGGCCATGTTAAATCTTAACCATGTCTCTCAACTTCCAACATGTATAGGAAACACCCCCACACATCCCCTTTCATTGCTTGTATCATGCAAGTTGTTAAACGTTTAGAACTAAAACTATCAATGCCGATGAAATTGTGATTTTATCTTGGTTATTTGGGCGTGCGTATGAAGATTGGGTACATTAAAAGTTAGCACAGACTTGGTATTATTCAATTGTGAGCATGAACATGACTACTAACCTATAACGTCCGGATTTGACTATTGGACATGTAGAATTTGAGGATCTTTAAAAGTTTAAGTTATTCGGGTCTTTTAAGAAGATATCAAAGTACGTTAAAAAGTTCGACACAAACTTGCTATTATAGCTTTTTGAGTGTGAACATGATGAATACTTGTATGAGGTCAACATTTCGTTTTTGGATATGTGGATAAGGATTAGTTCTTTATTTTAGAGTTTAATAATCTAAACGGAAGAGTGAATACGTTATTTTGTTTTAAGACCGACTTTAAACACTAAGATGTAAAGGTGCCTATAGGTGTTGTCCCGTCCCTGTATGGTTATTTTCTTGTAGTGTATGTGGATCTAATAATAACTTTTCCGTAATAAATAGTAATCACCAAAGAATTTTATCTAATTACCCTTTATATTGACCACCAAAAACTTCTTTATGATAACACTTGGTTGGGATCTAATGATTATCTCTCAAAAATATTATATATACACAGATGCAGACGCACTCAAATGAATGTTACAGCTTGGTTCATAACCAAGTTCTTCCCTTGATAATATGCAAGAGATGAGTCTAATATCGGTGCACATGCTACTTACATAGCAGAGTACGTGGATAAACTTCGAAACAAACAATCATAACACACACGGTCAAGCCATGTATCACTTGTGCTCCTATCTAAAAGGATTTGATCAAATAAATTCATAGTCATTGTATATATATATAAATAACATTTGATTGGATGCTTTTGTTAAGCTTTTAAATACGAACCAAGAGAGTTTTAAGAATATGGCATTTGATCTTATCAACTATAAAAAGAGTTTTTGCCTAGTTTGCATGAATTAATCGTTTATTACATTAGAGATATGCTAAGCATCTCCAATATAGGTGACCTCCCCACCATGTCCGCTCAACAAACCCAACCCACCGGACGCCCACCTGATTGGAAAAGATGACGTAGCCCTCGTCCTGTTTGGTGCACCGGACGGGTCTTAGCTGCTTGGAAATGTGGTGCCCATTCAATTAAAAACCGTTTTATAGTAAAAAAAAAATTGCATTTGTTTTATTTAAAGAAACTTTTTAATAAGAAAATTATTTAATGTGTTTTAATTTAATACAATTTTAATAATAAAAAAAAATTGTTTTAAATTGAAAAAACAATAAATTTGTTTAAATCAAAATTACATATATATAACAAATAATTGTAACATATTTTATTTAATAGGGCTGCATAAGAACCGGACGACCACCGAGTAGTTCGTGAACTGTTTGACGGAAAGTTAGTTTTTGATCGTTTTTTTGGTAATGACCAAACACGATCAACAAATTCCGTACGTTTAGTTAAATGAAAGAGCATGAACAGGGTTATATTCGTAAACATGAACAGGGTCATCTTCGTAAACATTCATCAACATGTTTCATTATATTCGTTAATGGATGTACTTTTATTAAATTTTTATTTTATTTTTTTTGTGTTTTATTTTATTAATATACATTAAGTATAGAAAAATAATTTTTTTTAATAAAAAATAAGTAACATTATTGCTTTATTAAATAAATTTTAAATCCGAAATATTCCCACCATAAAACAAGACCATTTTAGTTATATCATGTAAATGAGCTTGGAACGAGTATTGGTAGTCTCATACATGATTATAAATTCGTTACTCGTACCGGGCCAAATATATTTCGGGTAATTAATTACTTATCATGTATAAAATATCTTAGTTTGTAAAAAAAAATGCTAGTTTGGATTTGTAAATACATTTTTTTCTTCCCATTCTAATATTTAGGTAGACTTATATTTTTAAAAAGTACATCAAATTAAAATATGATAAATTAAATACATATTATCCTCACTGCAAAAAAAAATTGAAATATGTAAATTTGATGATATAAAAGTCAAAACCACTTATACTCACTCTATATAATATAGAGATCACACTCACACCATCATGGATGAGCTAATTTGAATGCCCTAAGTTGATAGTTAATAACATAGAAAATATAAGTAATGCTGACTATATATATATTCCAAAAGGAAGTTTCCAGAAGGAAGTTTGTTTTACTAGAAGAGAAGATAGAGGGAACAAACTAAGTAAGATTGACCGGGTCTTAGTTTGTGATAAATTTTAGGGTCTTTGGCCAAGAGCCACCTTGAGAGCACTACCCAGACATCTTTCGGGCCATAATCCACTCATCCTTATAACTAAAGACATTGACGGGCCGTTAATTACAAATGAAGTTATTTCTTCGGTGAAAAGAGCAAAATCTCGGGCTTTCTTATTCAAAATTGACTTTGAAAAACCTTTCAATACTATAGTTGGGATTTTGTTGATTCGGTTTTCCATCAAATGAACTTCCCGGGAAAATGGAGGACTTGGATTAATGGTATTTTCATGTCATCATGATGTTCGGTATTGGTTAATGGATCCCCGACAAAAGAATTTCAATGCCATAGAAGGGTTAGACAAGGTGACCCGCTCTCTCCCTTCATTTTCATTCTAGCCATGGAAGCCTTATCTAGCTTTTTGGTCAACGCCTCACTTGTGGGTACGATCAAAGGCATAGCACTGCCGAATGGACCTTCCATCACTCACCTTGTCTTCGCGGATGATGTTATGATCTTGGGTGATTGGTCGGCTCAAAATATCAAAAATATTCAGAGGCTCATGAGATGTTTTTACTTGGTCTCGGGTCTTAAAATCAATTTAGGGAAGTCGTGTTTCTATGGAATCGGGTCCTCTTCTGTGGAAAATGAGTATATGGCAGATCTCATAAAGTGCAAAAATGGTACGTTTCCATTTACCTACTTGGGGCTTAATGTGGGGGGGCAATATGAACAGGTACAGTAACTGGGCATCGGTTATTGAAACATTTGAAGCAAGGTTGTCTTTATGGAAAGCCTCCGCGCTTTCTATTAGTGGAAGGTCCACACTCATCAAATCTGTTTTGGATTCTTTACCGATGTACTACTTTTCACTATATAGTGCACCAGGAAACGTTATTTCAAAGCTGGAAAGGCTGCGAAAAAGATTCTTCTGGGGCGGGTCAGCGGAGAAAAATAGAATGAGCTGGGTGAAATGGGAAACGGTGATTGAAAAAGTCAAGAATGGAGGGCTGGACTTCGGTGCTTTAAAAGATATGAATTGTGGTCTACTAGCTAAGTGGGTGTGGCGATACAAGACTGAGCATGGGAGATTATGGAGAACTGTTATCAATAGCATCCACTTCAACATGAAGTACAGTAACTTTCTTCCATAAAAAAAGGGGCTATCGGGGGTTTAGGCAAATATCGCTAAACAAGAGGCTGGTCTGCGCAAACGTAACATCAATTGTTGCAGTTTAATCAAAGGAGAAGTAGGTAATGGGGTGTCCATCCAGTTCTGGAAAGATCTTTGGCTTGATGACGGTATTCTACAGCTTAAATTTCCAGCTCTATTCGCGCTTGAAAAGCACAAAGGCTGCATGGTTCGGGACATAGTTCACTCGTCGGATGCAGGGTCGTTTTTGCAGTGGGTGTGGCACCGTCCTCCTGCTTCTATTCTGGAGCTTTCGGAGTTACACAGTATTCGGACGCTGCTGTCCAATTTCATGTTAGCTGATACAACCGATGATTGGAAATGGAAGGCAGATAATAGTGGCACTTCTCAATCAAATCGTTTAGAAAGCTTCTGTCGAATCAGTTTAACACTGCTCAATCTCCTCTTTTTGAATGGAACAAGTGGGTACCCAAGAAGATAAACATCTTCGGATGGAGGATAAACGTGGATCGCATACCGACTCGGGTTGCATTATCGAAAAGAAACATCAACTTACCCAACCTCTTATGCCCTTTTTGCAGTGACAAGGAAGAGACCACCGAGCACATTCTCACTTCATGTCAAGTTAGTTCCGTTGTTTGGCAGATGATGTCGACTTGGTCAAAAATACCAACCATATTTGCATTCTCTGTTAATGATCTGCTCCAACTCCACATACACTCATCCGGGTAGGTGATCAAAAAGAAGATTATTCAAGCGCTTATCCTTATAGCATGCTGGTGGCTATGGAAATTGTGTAACGAAATCGTCTTCTCAAATAGAAGATTGGACATAGCGAAATTATTGGGGGATATAAAGAGTTCCAGCTTTCATTGGATAAAGAATCAGAAAAAAATGTATGATGTAGATTGGCAAAGTTGGTGTGCCTTTGTTTTTGTATAATCTTTTCCTGTTTTCATCTAACATCTTGCTAGTTTTTAATAAAATCCGTCGTTCAAAAACAAAATGAAACTACTAACATTGAGCGTTACTGGACTAGGGTCACCGGAAATAAAATTGTTTTAGCTATGGACGTATAATGTGGGTAGACGGGTATGTGATTTTCGGTAATCGGTTTGGGTATCATCATATCCTATACCATGCAAATCTTTAAATATAAATTACATACTCGGTCTCACACTTGAATACCATCCCATTACCTATCCCAAATATTTTGAGTTTCGGTATTTCCATTATGTTTACGTTCGATTACAATACCATCATGCAAGAGTTATTCAAAACTACTTACTAAAAGCTTAACAACTTTATAGGTAATTATTTGTGTTTAGATTTTCATTTGATTGTTTGTTGAAAAGGTTTAAGAAAAACAATCAATTTTTTGTTTAGGTTCGTGTACAAAAGACATATTTCGTAACAAGTGTGAGAATGATTAAGAATTGACATGTATGCATCATGTTTTAGATTTAGGAATGATGTTTTAGATTGTTTTAGCTTAAAAAACACCAAACATAACAATTTAGTAAACAATGCAATGTATTATAGTCATTAAATTTAATACACATCTAAAACACACTACTTAACACTTAAAACACACTCCTAAATGTTTCTGGCACGGTGTTTTATTTTTAAGCCTAAATTACATTGTTTTCGAAGGTTTTGTGTTATGTTTAGTGTTTTTCTAGGCAAAACAATCCAAAATATAATGACAAATCCCAAAAATTGATGCTACATACCAATTTTTATTTTTTCTCATAATTGTCACGAAATATGACATTTGTACAGAAACCTTACCCTATATGTGTATATAAAAAATCATTTTATATATTTTTAATCAATATATTATATTATATAAATTTTAATTTACAAAAAGTAAACACCATCTATTCATATTTTTTACTTCACCCTGACCATTGAAATAACATAGAAGATCAAAACTTTATCTCTTTATCCATGTTATTATTGTACTTGAATAACCTTTTTGAGATTCTATTTGTTTTTTTTTATCAGCAAGATTCTATTTGTTAATCAGTGAAAACAAAGGGAATAGCCGATGGTTAGAACCCTACGAAAGAAAAATATTTATCATTTGTATCATTCTATATTTTATCATATAAGTAAGATTGTATGATTTGTACATGAGACTACAAGACAATAAAAAAATTGAGTTACTGTTCCACTTACAAAAAATGAGTCCATTGCATCTATAATTAAGAGACATCTATAATTGGTTTCACATATACATATTCTTTAAACAAGTTCAAAATCTTTAAGACCAGGTGTAATGACTCGTGAATTGGGCGTTAAAGGCCAGATTTGGCGCCCCTTTCACCCAAGAACACCGCCTCCCTCCTTGTTAAAGGGGCGTGAACAAGGGTTGCGCGGAAATTTTCGCGTGAAGAAGGGCTGAGGGAATTTTGGATGGGCCAATCAGATGTATCCACTTCATTTTTTTTTCTTTTTTAATTCAAATTTAATATAATTATAAATTCACCCCCTTTCACCCACTAAATTTCACCCACCATTACACCCGTTGCACATTTCAAGTCCCTTTCACCCACTAAGCTGCCCCACATTGCCAAGTGTCAAAAAATGCTCATTTAACCCACCAAATTTCACATACCATTACACATGGTCTAATATACTAGTAACTTTAGTTTGGTAGCTTTGTTTCAGTAAAAAAACAATAAATTATGCTAGTTTTTTTTATTATTATTATGCTAACCCATATACCTTTTGTTTTATCAGGTGTAAACAGATTTGAGACCATCGACTAAAAATCTATCAAAAGCTTATAAAAGCATTCCAAAACTGTTAATGGCTATGCTATATTAATAGGTACATCTTGCCCGTTACGTCTAGTTAAGATGTTACCACTTAAAGAGGGTGTTATTACTAGGATGTGAGGATAGGCTTCCATCTTAAAATAACATTAATATGTTATATAAATTTTCATAAATCAGTTAAAATTCTAATCCATTGAATTGTGTGCCAAATATTGAATTTTCAAATGATCCATAAACTAATACTCGTATATCATATAAAATAAAAAAACACCTAGTTTGAACAAATAGTACACACATTGTGTGTGTGTGTGTGTTTAGGGTTTTACCATTTCAAAGGTTGTAGATAGAAAGTATTGTGTGGATGTTGTGGGCTTTTGTGATGTGTGTGGGGTTTAACTTTTTTAACTGGCACAAAACAGAACTCAACCCAGAAGCTTCAGAATGAAAAGTGTTTGCAGGCTTACCCACGTGATACGCACGTGATATGTGGGACCATATGTGCTGAATATGTGTACTTGGTGGGTCCGATGAAAGTTGGTCATGGACAATTTTCAAGATTTGAGAAGATTTGGGTATAAAGGTTAGGTTGATGGAGATGTGAAACTCTTTTCTTCTTTATCTACACTTTTATTCAATTATATAATAATCAAATTTATTTTGGAGTTATTTGCTTTCAATCCATTCATGTTCGTTCTTGGGATTTGATGATTAATGATGAGGAAAACCATAAATCAAATGATGTTTTTTTTGTTATATTGATCACTAGTTTTGACTCATTTAATAAGACACACTTTGATTTCCTCATGAAATGTGGTAGGAGTTCAATCAATATTTCTTTCAACAACAACAACCTTACCCAGTAAATCCCACAAATAGCACAGCTAAGAGTAGGGTCTGGGGAGGGTGAGACGTAGGCAGACCTTACCCCCATCCTCACGGATAGAGAGGCTGCTTCCAAAGAGACCCCCGGCTCCCCCACTCAAAATCGACAAGCAAACAGCACTGAAAAGGTAATAAAAAGCTACTGAATTTAAAGAACATTGAAAGCATCATAAAGTAAAACAGAGGTATATATGCCAATTGAAAAAACAACAGCAAACAACATAACCATAAAGGCCCTAATACAAGTCACCCTAAAACTTGCCACCCTTATAGTCCTCCTACCAGTTGTAGAAAAAGTCTAAGCTCCTAGAACCACGCTACTAATCCAAACCCTCCCTAACAATCCTTAACCCTAATCCTGAGCCTCCATGAACCCCTATCCTCGACCATGTCCTTAGAGAGGTGCATCTCTACTAAATCATGCTTAACCCGCTCATCCCAAGTCAATTTGAGCCTTCCTCTACACCTTCTTCCCTCCACAGTGAGGGTTTCCACTACTCTAACTGGGGCCGTAAATTGCCTCCTCTTCACATGCCCATACCATCTTAATCTTCCTTCCTTTATCTTGTCTGATATACTAGCTACCCCTAACTTTTCCCTAATAACCTCATTTCTTATTCGGTCTACCCTAGTGTGCCCGCACATCCACCTTAGCATCCTCATCTCTGCCACCTCCATCTTGCGAGCTTGAGTCTTTTTTATGGCCCAACACTCTGTCCCATATAACATAGCAGGTCTCACTGCAACCCTATAGAATTTTCCCTTTAATTTAGTTGGGAACCTTTTGTCACATAGAACCCCACTGGCGGCCCTCCACCTACACCAACCAGCTTGGATGCGATGGGTGACATCACTATCTAGCTCTCCATCCATCTGCACGAACGATCGCAAGTACTTGAACCTAGTTGCCTGTGGGACAACTTGACCTTCAATCGTAAGTTGAGTATTTGCCTCGTTGCTTGCACCACTGAAACCACAATACATGTACTCAGTCTTAGAACGGCTAATCCTTAAACCATTGCCCTCTAGTACTGCACGCCAACCCTCTAGTTTCTCATTCAGACTATGTTTGGACTCTGCAACTAGCACAATATCATCCGCAAAAAGCATGCACCACGGCACTGCCTCCTGAATCGACTTGGACAACTCATCCAAGACAACTGCAAAAAGGAATGGGCTCAACGCGGATCCTTGGTGTAGTCCTAACCTCACAGGGAAGGCATCAGTATCTCCTACGGGCGCGCGAACACTAGTTTCGGTCCTACCATACATATCCTTAATTAGGTCTATGTACCTCTCAGGGACCCCTTTCCTCTCCAGACTGTCCCAAATCAGTTTACGTGGCACACTGTCATATGCCTTTTCAAGATCTATAAAGGCCATATGAAGGTCCCGTTTTTTCTCCCTATACTTTTCCATTAACCTCCTTAGAATGTGTATTGCTTCCGTAGTTGATCGTCCTGGCATGAAACCAAATTGGTTTAACGTCACCTGCGTTTCTCTTCTAATTCTAGCCTCGATAATCCTTTCCCATAATTTCATAGTATGACATAACAACTTAATACCTCTGTAACTCCCACAACACTGTGCGTCGCCTTTATTCTTATACAGAGGCACTATGACGCTACTCCTCCACTGCTCTGGCATTTGTTTGGACTTGAAAATACAATTGAACAAAGTAGTTAGCCAATGGACTCCTTCCTCCCCAAGACTCTTCCACACCTCAATCGGTATGTTGTCTGGGCCAACTGCCTTAGCCCTCCCCATCTTCCTGAGTGCAGACCTCACTTCTCCCAGAGTAATATTTCTACAGTAGCACTTGTTCGGTTGCCGACTTTGGGTGATAGGGTTGACTTGATCCTGTTGGAAAGCTCTCCCGCCGTTGAAAAGGTTACAAAAATATGTTTGCCATCTTAGCTTAATGTCTTGTTGCTTTACTAGAACACGCCCGTCTTCTCCCTTTATAAACTTCACTACCCCTAGATCTTGTCTCTTACGCTCCCTAGCTCTGGCAGTCTTGAACATATGTTCCCCCTCTTTTGTTTCCAGGCTATCGTACATCTTCTTATAGGCAGTGTCCTTTGCCTCTGACACCGCCTTCTTTGCCTCCCTCCTGGCCTTTTTGTATTTTTCCCTAAGTATGTCACGTTCCCGATCATCTGCGCACCTCAAAAGATCTCTAAAACTATCATGCTTACCCTTAATTTTGATCTGCACCTCCTCAGTCCACCACCAAGACTCCTTATGCCCGCTTGACTTTCCCGTTGTGACCCCTAAAGTCTCGGTCGCCACCTGATTAAGGGTGGTCGCCATATCCTCCCACATCCGGTTCGCATCTCCACTCAGCTCAATCGATGCCTTAGCGAGAACCCTTTCTCTGAACTCTGTAATTTTTTCGCCCTTCAAGTTTCCCCATCGAATCCTAGGTCGGAGTATTCTCTCTCCTATCTCCAACTTCTTTCTAAGGCCTATATCTGCCACCAACAAATGATGTTGAGTCACCGTTGTCTCCCCGGGAATAACCTTACAGTCCTTCCACCAACGTCGATCTTCTCGTCTCATCAATATTTCTTTCAATATATATCAAATAGCAATCAAAAGATAAGAGCCAATAAACAAAGTTAAGTATGCTTAAAAGAATATCAATATATGTCACACACCAAAACACTCCTAACATAATCTCACTCCTAACATAATCTCACGCCTACAAGGTGTTTGATAAAATGCCCCAATGAAACTCGTTTTCATTTGGGCATGGTTAAGGCATTGATAGCTTGATCAAAAATTGTGTGGTCAAATAAATAATGTCTAAGAGCATGATTTTAATCACCAATGTGGATTACACATCTAGGTGTGAGTACAAGAAACTTCGTTTGGTCAAGAAATCTCAGAATGGGGTAAAAATGGAAGCACGCATAAGGTAAGTCACTCGATGGCTTAAATCTCAACATGTTCCTAGTATGTTTATATGCTTAGTTATACCTTTGTATATAAATTTGGGATCTAGACATTTGGAGCGTCACTAAAGAAGCTTAAAGCGATTCATAATTCATGGAAGACAACCTTAGATGGTTGTCAATATCCCAAATTAGACTAACGGGTCAATTTGGGTAAAACACTAGTTAGAGAAGGACCTAAAACGAGGGTCAACATTATGCCGATATCGATTGTTGTTAATTGCTTGAGTATATTCGTAGACTCTATGTTAGTAATCTCAAGCTAGTCTAGAAGCAAAAAGGGGCGCGAGCTAAGGTAAGTCCTTCTAGGACTCAAATCTCATACTCATACCATTGCGATATTGACTTGCTAGGAAACCACTCCCCAAGTGATAAGTGACCGGTGAATCCGTTATACCAATGGGCAATGTAGACCGAGTGCTTGAAATTGCGCATAAATGGCCCACGGGGCCATAGACGCTAAGGTAGCGCCACAACGGCGTATTGCCCAAGGGAAATCTTGAAAACTACCTCTAGTGATGAGGGATTAATAAAAAATCAGGTTGTGAATCGATTGGGGAGGGAGTTAGGATGAATGGACATACTAAAACGTAACGAGGACAAGTCCCCGATAAAACCCATGTGCCCAAGCTTAGTCCAAACCCGCTATTGGTAAGTGTTGGGTAAGCTAGAACCGGATAGTTAGCTAATCTCCCGTGTGTGAACCTTGACTATGTCTTTAGATGAGCATATGTCCAGCTTTGGTCTTGGTTTTAGGCGAATACTTCTAAACGGGTCGATTTGGATAAGAACAACATATGCATGTAATAACCGAAAAGGGAACTTGATCAATGACATCTTATAAGCATGATATAATGGTGTTAAATAAGTCCCCAAGTGTCCCTAGGAAGGGCCTTGAACATGGGTTCAAAGGTATCCAAATCCCCTTTAAAACTAGTCAAGATGTTAGTTTCACAATTTTTTTGTGCAGCAGCATGCGCCTAGGACGCCCAGACATGCGTCTAGGACGCCCAACTGATAGACTCAGGACGCCCAAGACCTTGTGGAGACGCCCGTCAGGACGCTCAGCCTAGTTTTGTTTGATTTTCTTTGTTTTGGGGCCGTAAGCTACGGCCGGTCTTTTTCCTTCGCCTTATGCTGATTGTTTTATTCAATTACTTGACTAAACTAACACACATTCATGGGTTTGTTTTTCATATTCAACCCTAGGTATATAACTCGGAGTATGGATGATGATCAAGCTCATTTTGTGAAGAACCGAACGTTGCATCGTGTTAGCTTCCGCATAGACTCTTGATTTTGGGTGTAAAACTTAAGCCTTTTTGGGTTGAAATCATTGTGAATAACCTAGTACTTATGTCAAGTGTTTCAAAGTCGTGTTTTGTACATATTTGTTAACGTCTTAACATGGTTTTTGGTAATAGTATCACATGTTCAACCCTTATTTTATTCTTTAAACACATGAGAATGAATGAAGGGTCTTACAAGTGGTATTCAGAGCCCAAGGTTAAATGAGTCTAAGCATTCGGTTCAAAGCTTGATCATCAATCCGGTAAGGAATTCATTTCCAAAGTTATCTTAATCTAGTCGAAAATTTATGTATCATGTATGAACACGAAATCAATCACGAATAAATCATTAGAAGGTTCAAACGGGTCAAGTGTAGTCATCACGACTGGGACCCAGAGAAATGCCTAAATATAGCTAAGCCTAGTGGCCGGTGAAAACACTATCAGAAAGGACACGCGGTGTCTAGGTCAAGGAAAACGTGAGGCATGGAAAGGACTCGATGTTTTCATGTAAAACCATGGCATTATAAGAAGCCTTAGAGCCGAAATCAATTTGAAACTAAAACCACGTTGAGAGTGGGTGACGATCTTCGGAAACCCATTATGATAACTAACCCAATATGTGCCTCAGTGCATAGAAATGATTCCAAGTAAGATAAATAGTCGAATGAATTCCCTAAACCCTTGTGGATTTAAGGGATCCAAACACATGAAAGAGTCAAATCGCTGATGCTTGGGCAAACCATGACGCCTACGGGTGCCTGAACTAGAATAATTCCCGGCAAGGGTAGATGAATGTGTATATGTAAAAACAGGGGGTGTAATCTAATTCAGTTAAAACAAATTTCGTCGAGCGAGGATAAAACTCAAGATTAACCATGAGGCGCGACCCAAGGGAATTCGTAGTTATATCCGGTTTCGAGGACGAAACCCTCTTTAAGGGGGATGGAGTTGTAACACCTCAAAAAAATTTCTAAATCGTATTTTATGATAATATATTCACACGTGGCTTTTAAACGAAACGTATGAAGCATGATTTATACGAATTTCCTAGTCTAGGGAATTAACCCCGTCAACCTTGTTAGCCAAACAAGGATTAAGGAATTACACGAGACTAACTCGATTAATGTCTTGAGCTAGTACATACTTGACAAAAGATGGGAGGGGCTAAATGTGCCAAATAACCAAACATGAGTTTGGTTGAATAATTATAAAAAAAAAAAAAAACACACACACACACACAACCTCCCTAAATTCGTTCATCACACACACACACACACACCAAACCCTAAGGAGCTCAAGAACAAGCTTGATTCAAGGTGGAATCAAAGGGCTTTTAGTTGCATTAGCCCTAAAATGAATCATCCAAGCATAAAACACACTAAGGTAATCTTTATTTTGCCTAATTCAATGATAATGTTCATGTTTGGCTATGATGAAAATCTTGAGATGTTATAAAAACGTGAGTCAAGGGTTGGTAGTGTTCATTCTAGTCATGGATAGCTCAATACTAGTAAAAATTGGGTGTATGTTGATAGATTTATTGTGTGATGATTACATCCTTCTAGATTCATGTTATAAAATGAATTGGGTTTTTGGTAGATTGGTAGAAATCACCTTTAAACTATGAACTACTAGCTTTTGTTATGCATATCCATGAGAAACTATGATTAAGATATTTATTGGAATGCTAGTAATGATAAACTTGGTTAATGATGGATTTACGAGGTCCTAATGTCCTAAAATTAAAGTTAGGAAAATGACGCCTACAAGGTGTTTGATAAAATGCCCCAATGAAACTCGTTTTCATTTGGGCATAGTTAAGGCATTGATAGCTTGATCAAAAATTGTGTGGTCAAATAAATAATGTCTAAGAGCATGATTTTAATCACCAATGTGGATTACACATCTAGGTGTGAGTACAAGAAACTTCGTTTGGTCAAGAAATCTCAAAATGGGGTAAAAATGGAAGCACGCATAAGGTAAGTCACTCGATGCCTTAAATCTCAACATGTTCCTAGTATGTTTATATGCTTAGTTATACCTTTGTATATACATTTGGGATCTAGACATTTGGAGTGTCACTAAAGAAGCTTAAAGCGATTCATAATTCATGGAAGACAACCTTAGATGGTTGTCAATATCCCAAATTAGACTAACGGGTCAATTTGGGTAAAACACTAGTTAGATAAGGGTCAATATTATGCCGATATCAATTTGTTAATTGCTTGAGTATATTCGTAGACTATATGTTATCAATCTTAAGCTAGTCTATAAGTGAAAAGGGACGTGAACTAAGGTAAGTCATATCTATGACTTGTTATAAATAAATACATGTATGCTTAATCACGGATGATAACTTTAGTCGTATCAATAGTAAAAGATGTCTTTGGTGGTTTCCAAGGGCTAGAAAAGATTGAATGAAAAACCCGTGTCGCAAGTTATAGAGGCCGAGCAAACGAGACCAAGAGAAATGGCACATGTGGTCATGGACACGAGGCATCGCAAAACACGGCATAGATGACTTGGGCATGAAGTTCTCTAGTCAAGTTAGGACTTGACAAGTGGTAAAAACCATAACTAGAACTTGGAAACTATAATTTCCTTATGATTTAGATATGTGCAAAAACTACTCGGGGTAGCCTAAAGGTGAGTAGATAAATGGTGGTATACAAGCTAGAAATCGAAGAAGGAATGTAAAACTACCTATAACCATGTTAGTTGTTCGCATAGGAACCATTAAACGCCTTTCGGGAAGCCCCGGGAGTAGTTTTTGAATGACTCAAAAAGGGCAGCCTGGTGCTGAACCATTTTATGCTTTGTCAGGATTTGGTGTAGGATACGCCAAAACTGGCGTATCCTACGCCAACGTCAGAGTGCCTACGCCAATTTCTGCTGTCCTACGCCACCAGATGCCCAAAGCCTACGCCAATAGCGTAGGATACGCCAAAAATGGCGTAGGATACGCCAAATCACCCAAAATTCATCTTTTTCATATTTTGCACTTGAATTCGATTATTCTAACGTATTAATGGGTTATTTCCTCGTGTTTAACCCTCAGGTACTCTATTATACTGAATGGATGATGATCAAGAATTGAACAAAGATCCGAACGCACAAGACTCGTCCGCTTCCGCAACTTTTGAACTAAAAGTGTTATAAACTTAGTTTTGGAAGGTGCCGTTGAAAACGTTTTCGCTATTAAATTCATCGTACGTATGTTTAAACCATGAGATACATGTGCAAATATTTTGACAAAAACTCGTTGAGCTCTTAATGACTCAATCTCAAACTTTCAAATTAAGTTTATTAACTCGTAAATCTTCTCATAATACCGTTTTAAACGGGGTGGGTCTTATAGGCAAGTTATAGAAATTGTGTCCGATGTAAAAGCTTTTGGTTTGTTGTGGTATAGGTATAGATTTAAAAAGGATATGGTTGGATAGGATAAATGGTGTAAATTCGAATTGATGTAAGTTGTTTTGGGGCTCTATCTCCGCCTTGAAGATAGTTAGCCGTTGTTTTAATGAAAGTCTAATTTTCAAAAAAAAAATAAATAAATAAATAAACCCTCAGGAATATATCTATTGAATATATAACAAAAAAAACAAGGCATTGACATCTTAGAATCAAGTGTCACATAAGTTACTCGAAACTAAAATTTTGAAAAGCACATAAATAATTCAAATACGAACAACTACTAGTTTCACTTGTGGTGTTTTTCTTCCTTGAATATTACGATATGAAAGTAAATAGAGTTTCTAATATCATCACCAATGCAAAACATTTGAGGTGCATTTATGATATGGATGATGAGTGGAAGGAGCGAGTGAAGAGAGAGCATATAAAAGTTTTTGGCTAAGTGCAATGTTTTAAAAACCGGTAAATATTGAGCAGTTATATCGGTGCCAGATGTAAATCCAGTACAAAACACATAGGTAAATAGGGAAAACGGTGACGGCTTTGAACCGCTATACCGGTAGTAGCCCAGGTTAGTTTATTGGTTTTAATTTTTACTTTTTATCGACCCATCTCCATTTTTATTTCTAGTAACCTAGCGACTTTCAATATTTCATCTACATCGATCCAAATTCAAAACCTACTTCATCACTCCATCGTTCGTGACTTGCTCGAGACTTCATCGTTCGTACCAGACTCCCATCTTCATCCACCAAATTCATTCCAGGCTTCCATCATCATCGTTCATTCGTAGTTCAATCAATCCAGCTCGTTCCAGACTCTAATTCGTGATTGGTAGGCCATTTTATTTTTTGTGATCTTTAAATCATTGTTGTTGTTGACAATATTATGATGTGTGTTACGTATGTGTGTGTATATAGCGAGTCAACACGTATACAGGATGTATCATGTATCTTTTGGATCATTTTTTTTATTACAGGTTAACTTTTGGATTACATTTTAATATGTAATCATGCACAATAGGATTGTTTTTTGAGTTGATACTAGTCAAGTCGGTTGAACCGCCTGATACAACCCAGTTCAACCATTTTTAGCCCAATCTGATATGATTTAAAAACCGGTTTTTAAAACATTGGCTAAGTGCAAGCATTTGTTGAGAGAGAATATAGTTTGTGAGTAGTGGAGTTTTAAATGAAGAAAGTGAAAGAGGAAACATAGTGTATAGTGAGGTGATGTGACAAATTTTTTTTTGCAAGAATTACCATCTTGCATTAGTGATGGTCTAAGTGTAGTTACTTCTAATTAAGTGGTGGTGGTTCAAATTATAGTGTTTATTTTAGTTGAATCTTATAGCAATCTAATACTTCAAAATAAAAGGCAAACGGGTAACAAGCTGCATGGTTCATTTCAAACAAAACTAAGTCTTTTAAAAACTGTATGTATAGATCTTAGGGTCATAACATTATTATGCATGGTTCGTTGAACTCGACTTAAATACTTGCTTGTCAGGGTACACTTTCTCTTGCTTATTCACTTTGCATGAGGCAACTTTTAGAGCAGCATGACCCACTGAAAACACTGGTTCCTAAGCTGACAAGAGGGGAAAACCTTATTAGATACATACATGTGTTTTCCTCCCATCCATCCTAAGTAGGCCTGTAAACGAACCGAACGTTCATGAACTGTTCGTGAACTGTTGGGCGGGAAGTTTGTTTTGGTTCGCTTAATTAAACGAACGAACATGAACACACATTTTGTTCGTTCATTTATGTTCATGAACGTTCGTTTATGTTTGTTTATTTATGTTCATTTATGTTCGTTTAATTAAACTTAACTTTATTTTTATTATTTACTTTCCTCTCTTAATTCTCCACACTCCACAACCCTACATTATTCCACTTCCGGCCAACCACCTCCACATCCCTGCCTCCAGACTCCACAGCCCCGTCTCCAGCCGTCCACAACCCCGTCTCCACTCTCCAGCCTCTACAGACGACAGCGACGCCATATTTCGTGTCCCCGTCTCCACTTTGTAAGTTTTTTCGTTATTTCTTAGCATGTTTCATATTGTTATAAGTTTAAGATTGTTATGTTATATGTCGTCATTTTGTTATTTCTTATAATGATTCAAACTACCAATTTAGATTTGGTTTTGATTGCATTATGATGTATTAGACTTAGTTGAATTGTGATAAATCATTATTAACCTGTATTTGTTTGTTTTTATTAATGTTCGTTTATGTTCATTTGTGTCCGTTTATGTTCAAAAACTGTCCGTTTAGATTTTAAATGAACGAACACAAACGAACACGAACACGACAAAATTCTTAATGAACGAACACGAACACAAAAATGTGTTCGATTATGTTGTTCGTGTTTTGTTAAAGTTAAATGAACAAACTCGAACACACCTCTGTTCGTGTTTGTTCGGTTCGTTTACAGGCCGAATCATAAGACCAAAATGTTAGCTCGTAAAAGTGTTGATCTTCTTCTAATGGGTCGGTCAAGAAAATCACATGTGCTTCTTTGTTAACAAGAATCCCATCACGCTGGAATTTTTCAAAAAGAACGTTGCTAACCAACTTGAACCATGGGAGCTTTAGACGAGACGGAGTGGGGCGGGAAGAGGTGGGGCGGGAAGCCTCCATCGGCGGGAACACCGCCCCATGGGGGCGTGGAGGAGGGGCGGGGGAGGGGTGACGGGGAGGAAAGGCCGGGCGTGGGGGGAGGGGGGGAAGCCATGTGGTGGATTTTTATTGAGGGACTTGAATTTTTGACCGTTGAAAAAAAAAAGAAAAAATTTTAAAAACTTGACCGTTGGGGACTTGATTTTTTTGTTTTTTTTTAACATAGATGTATATATATACATACATACACAACACAAACACAAACCACAAACCCAAACACCAAACCAAATACAAACCAAAAGCATGGCAAGGTGGACTAATCAGGATCAACTCTATTTGGTGACGGCGTGGATCAACACAACGGAGAACCCGCCAAACAATAGGGGGACTTTTGGCACAATGTCTTGGACGAGTACAACCTAATTAGCCAAACGAACAACCGTAACGTCGATCAGATCTCCAATAAGTGGTCTGCCATACAAAATAACTGTAGGATATGGCACACAGTCTATGAAGCGACGATGCAGGCGCACCCTGGCGTTAGCGAACAGATGGCAATTCAACTCACACACGACGCTTATCGTCAACGCTACGACCGCGACTTCCACATCACCAATCTTTTGTCCTGGTCTATGATGTGTTTTTATTTTGTTTAATGTTTAAAGTTTTAGTGTTTTAATAATGTGTAATGTTTAATATTATGTTTTATGTTTAGTGTTTTATTTGTAATGTTTAAGGTTTTAGTGTTTAATGTTTTATTTGTTTTTGTGTTTAACGTTAGTTTATGTAAACAAATTACATAATATTTTATATTTAAACCATTACATTAACACATAACACATAAATAAATAAACACATAAAAATACAATCCTAAATTACTTATTACAAACAGAGTTCCTAATCCTAAACTACTTATTAAAACGTTACATAAACACATTACATAAACACATAATATAATCCTAAATTACTTATTAAAACCTAAACCTCCCACTACGGGGAGTAATTGTCCCAGTCCTCGAGTGTGTAGTACGGGGGGGACACGGAACGATCGCTATCGCGACCATCGGATCTCGCATCCTCGCGGATCCAGTAGTACTCACGAGGAGGGGAATAATTGTAGAAGCGTTCCTCTTCCATCGCTTCCCTAAGTGCTTCCAAGTCCTCCTCGGTTGGCTCCCCTCGTTGGCGGGGGGTGGGGGCAGTCTGGTGGTAGGGGTGGGGGCAGTCTGGTGGTAGGGGTGGGTGTAGTATGGTGGGAGGGGGTGGGGGCAGTCTCCCTACACCGGGGGGTGGGTGCCGACAACATTAGTCGATTCATTTCCCTAAAAGCCATGGTATAATCCACGGCCCAGGCCAACTCCTCATCCGTGAAGTCATCATCAGCTTGAGTTGGTGGTGCAGCAGAAGGAGGAGGAGGAGGAGGAGGAGGAGGAGTGAAGGTTGGTGGTGCAGCAGTAGGAGGAGGAGGATAGAACCAAGGTTGTGGAGGAGGAGAGAAAGTTGGTTGTGCAGCAGGAGGAGGAGAATAGTAGTCTCCGGGGCCGGCCCCGGCGAGAGTACTGTCGGAGATTAGACGGTCCGGCAGCTCCTAGTGCAAAACCGCCACCCATATTATTCATTGGTTTGAGGAGGAGGAGGAGTTGTGACTGAGAATCAGTTTTGGTGTTGTATTTATAGGGTTAGAAATATGACCGTTTGAGGGAAAAACGTTTGAAATTCAAAATTTGAAATTTAAACGTTTGGGGGGGAAATTTTGAAATCAAACGGTTTGGAACAGTAACCGTTTGAAATTCAAATGTTTGAATATAATTTTTTTTATTTTTTTAATAAATACTATTTTTAATATTAATTATTTTTTCATTATTAATTTAATAAATTTTCGGTTTAAATTATTATTATTACTATTATGTTTATTAATATATTAAAGATTTTTATTAAAAAGAAATTCCACATGTCACTTCCCCCCTTTCACTCCCCACAATCCCCCCCACATGGATCCCACAAGTGCCACATGACGCTTCACCTCTCCACTCCGTGTAGTCTTATACAATGTATTTCATGCTCCCTATATGAGTAGAAACATATCAAGCGACAAACATGCCATATCTTATCAACTGAAAAAAAGAGGAACCACGAGACGATACTAACAATAAAACAATACTCTACCATTTTGTAAAATGTGGCTTCACACTATCCATCGTGATTTACTTTTCATTTGACATCAAATTAAATATTAGAGTACTAGACTATATCCGGAAAGCTTTTTGAGATACATAAATTTAATACAAAGTGATAAAATGTATGTTATTATGTAACATAGAAATTAATGTAATATAATATGAGAAAACAACAATTTTAATTATGTGAACAAGAATGAAAATGTATATTAAAAAAATAAACGTTCGGATGAGGAGCAGAGGCAAAAGCAACCATTGCATGCCGTGGTTGAAACGGTGGTCTTGAAGGTGTGACTTTTTTTAAATGACTGACTTTAACCTATTCTGCTCTAGATGAAAATGGTGAATTCCTATTTTGTTGGTTTTAACAGGGTTAGTGACTTGCCTAGACATGATTAATAAATTACCTAAATATATTGTGTTTTTTCATGTACGAACAAAAGCCCGCTAAAAAGTTTTTTTTTTTTGTTTTTTGTATAGCAGTATGGTACTTGTTGAAAAGACAATAAAACACTCGTTAATTTGTTGTAATTTCTTTTTAAAAAAATCTCCTATATGAAAGTTATTAACATATAAAAATTGTGTGTGTGTGTGGGGGGGGGGGGGGGGTGGGGATGAGAGAAAAAAGACTTTTTGAGGGAAATAAAGGGAAGGAAGGCCGACGGGTATACCTGGAACCCGAAGCATTTAGGACAGGTATATATATCCGATACCCGACATGTATGGAATGGGTTTGGGATTGGAAAAAAAAACATTTTGCGGGTATGAGACGGGTATGGTATTACGTGATACCCGACTCAATTAACCGAAACTAAATACCCGTTTACCCGAAACATATACCCACAAATTTATTAAGTTTTATATATATTTTTTCTTAACTATTTTTTGGTAATGTTTCATTTTAATAGATTCATTAATTGAAAAATAGACTTTTCTTTTGAAATTTATATTTTAGTGACATTATTATTTATATTTATATGTTACAAAATATAAAAATATTTTTTTAGATACATACTATAATATATATTTAGATTATAAATATTTCGAAGATTAGTATGGTAATAATAATATGTATGTTATTTATTAAAATTAAATATATTTTAAATTTCTAAAACATAAAACTATAAAAAAAACTAAAAGTATATATACATGCAAATCCTAACGGGTATATCCGAAATACGTGGGTATGCTCTGTACCCGACGGGTAATACCCGACGGCCGACGCGTAATGGACGGGTATGAGAAAAATACCCTTTATTATTATAACCTTCAAGTTAATATGTGTTACATTTTGATTGGCTCAGGGGAGTTTTCAAGTTCTCTCAACTCAATGGTGTTTTCAAATGATCCCAATCTTATTAGTGTATCGCATATTAATGTTGGTTTACCTATTTTGATTAACTATTATTTTGGGTAGATTAAACAAGGGTTTCAAGTTTAACATGATAATTTTGTGTTTTTATGAGACATTATGTGAAATATATTTGGATAATTGGATTAGTATATTTTGGGCGGACAACGTTTGTGATGAAAAATGTTGATTTTATTCAGAATTTACTATCGGTTTTGTTCATTAATGTTTGTTTGTGTTCGTTTACGTTCATTTGTGTTTGTGTTCATTTTTGTCCAACACCTAAATTTAACAAATAAACACAAATGAAGACGAACAACTTCATTTCCTTAACAAACAAACATGAACAGAAATATCGTTCGGTAACTGTTCATGAACAGTTCGTGAACACATTATTTCCTTAACAAACAAAAACGAACTTAAAATTTCGTTCGGTAAGGGTTTATGAACAGTTCGTGAACACGTTATTTCCTTAACAAACGAACACGAACAAAACTTAGTTCTTGTTAGTTTGGTTCGTTCACAGCCTTACCTACAAAACATCTATTAGCCTTCAAAAGCAAGCGCCTCCCATCGAAGTTTTTTACAGTTGTTGATTGTTTCGTTTGTGTAAATAAATTTATATTTGTTTTTTTGTCTTATGGTTAAATATTTAATGAAACGTGTTGGTTTTATGTATTTATCACCATTTCTTCTTCTTTTTTCCTCCAGCGCCACTTTTAGCCGACTCATGTTGTACCTTCTGTAAAAAAATTCTGTATCCGTCACTGACATGACCAGCCCACTACTTTTGGTTTTTAGAAAAAACAATTAACCGGCCCATCGGTTACCAACGAAGTTTACCAATGGCCTATTTCACTAAAATAAGACCACCACCAAAAGACAAATTTCTTTGTTTTCAAAGTGCTCAACTTACATTTAAACTTTTCCAAAATAGGATTCAGTGTGTAGAGTATTTCATATTAGCACCAATCGGAGTCCAATCGTTGGTGTAAGGTGTAAGTATAACACAGTTTGTCATCTTTTCGAACAGCTTACCTCCCCCAAACAAACCTTTGACGAGTAACCCATAAGAAATCACAAACCGGTCGAGATTGTTTTCTTTCTCACAAAGTTATTTTTGTCGGACCAAGTCTTGCTCGTTCACATTTGGTATTTTTTAGGTTGTCATGAATCTACATTACTGTGATATTAGTGAAATTTATAAGTCAAGATAAATTAGAAATTAAGCATCCTTTACGTTAGCAGACCTACACTTATGCCACTTGAAAGAAAAATTTAGTGTAATTTATAGGCAAAAATCCCAATCGCACACCTTAAAAGTTCGAAACTCCCTGATCGCACCCCAGAAAATATTTTCTAGTTACGCCACTCTTTCACCCATAAATTTCTTTGTCATAATTCATGTTATGTTTCTTCAATGCGAATGTGACCGATATTATCTTTTTGTAGTGACTAGTGACTGATGGAGTGAAGTGCGCCGATCTCTCATCATCCAAAGTTTGTCACATTTTTTTCAGTAACCATAAGAACCCATTATTGGAATAATCAAGGACCTGCCAACAATTTGCTAACCAACAAGATCAACTAAATCGAACTTGAGCTAGGCAGGTTGGCCTTCAAGTTGTTATCGTTGAGCGGGGTAGGTGGCTTTCAAGACGTTACGAAAGGAAACCACTGAAAACAAGATTCAAACCAAAGACATTCTCTAGAGGGGAATCAAGTGCCTATCACTATACCACCCGTTTAAAGGTTAAGTCCGTCAGAATTTGTTAGGCAAATAGTGGGGGTTTTTTTATAAAGGGAAGGACATGAAAAAAAGTTCACACTAGCTAGATGTAAAAAAATAATAGTTCGAAACTTAAGAGAAAGATGTGAGCATTTGTTGAACGATAACATGAGGTTTTCTTTCTTCCATTCTTTTTTCTTAATGTTGTCTAACATTAGACATAATCACCATGTTAAGCACTTAATATAATAATTATAAACGTAATTATCCCAAAATAATGCTTCACAGATCTATGTATATAATGACTCAACATGAACTAAACAAAAAAAAAACATGAACAAACGTAAACGAAAATATTACTGAACGTTCACAAAAGCAGGTGAACGAACATGACCTTTATTCGATTTTTTTCATTTAATTCATAAAATTCCTTGATCATGTTCATCCATTAATTAAATGAATGAACATACACGAACTTTACGGTTCACGAACAGCTCGCTGAATCTTCAATTCGTTTACAACTCTAATCATAGGCAATAGCATGTTTGAAAAGGTTGGCATGCCGCTAACACGATGGTGACAACTGGGAGAGTGACGAGTACAATAAAGCATGTGGACTTAGCGAACGTGACAGTTCGTTGAATCTTCAGTTCGTTTACAACTCACATCATAGGCCATAGCATGTTTGAAAAGGTTGGCGTGCCAGGCTAACTGCTAACACAAGGGTGACAATTGGGAGAGTGACGAGTACAAAGAAGCATGTGGATTTAGCGAACATGAACAAACCTAGTTAAGCGATGTGTGCATATGCAACGCATCTAAGACTAAGCCTCGTGTAAAGATGTCGAGCAAGTTTCGTGCCAAAGTTGGTTAGAAACAAGTACCACTATTCTCAACAACATCAACAAATGTTATAAATTAGCCAAAGCGGTTTCTAGTAAATAATAGAATATATCATTCGAACGATTTCAAAAGCCGACAAGGAAACATCTCAGGTCACTTAACCGAACAAAAAGTAGAATTCGAGCATTCGACACTTACACTAATCCTTACGGACAAAGTAGAGCTTACCCATAACATGAAGTACAGCAACAAAGGCAATGAACCCAATGCTCATCACAAGAACAACATTTGGAGAGATCTTCAATCCAGGTGCATCATCAGTGTAGAACTGGAGCATGTTGCCAGCTGTCCCACCTGCCGCTCCTCCGGCTCCGCCCGTTCTTCGCCTTCGTAAGTTGGCTGCAGCTGCCGCTGCACTTCCTCGTGGTGGAGCTGCGCCGTTTAAAGCCATTCTGTACCAAAAAAAACTTCGTTATACGGACTCCAAGCATTAGATGGCAATACAGGCTTTCAGCTTTCAAGTCATTTACTAATGAATGAGTTGACGTGGGTTGAGTTTTATCTCAAACGAGTCAAACATAAGATTTACAGTGATGTTAATTTGAATGCATACAAACTCCTGAATCGTTTTATTCAAAGATTTAAATTACTACTGTGACAATATTGTTAATTTGAATGCATACAACATTGTTTACCTAATCTAGTAATGTATACTCCGAAAAACTAAAATTCGAAGGAAACCATATTCGAATCGTATATCTGAATTCGGTTTTTGGTATTTCGAATTCAGATTCTGGGCTTAAAATTGAATTCGAATTTCAACTTTCAAACCGAACCACCCACAATATCCGAATTCAGACTATACATATATACTTTGTTTTTTACTCATGGTTCGATTAGGTTTGTACCAAATTCAAATTTAAAAATTTTCAAATCAGTTTTTCTAGTTCCACTCTGAATTCGATTTAATGTCATACTCACTTTCAAAAAAACTCAAATTCAAGCAACTTGATACAAATAACCAATAACCGATCCGAACCATTCATATTCACCATTTTAATCTCATGAAGATCCTTATATCAGCATATGAGATACAGAATTCATGAAAACACATATATGTAAGCTGCATACATAAATCACAGTTCAACCCAATGTATATCTTCAGTAACAAATCAAAAGAATGTTTTAGATTAGTTCTATTGTTTTAACAAATCCTCAAAAGATAATATGATGTAAGCCTATCTTGATATAATTTTTTCTAAGACCCAAAAATCAATATAAAATAATATATTACATAAAAAAACAAACAAATAAACCTTATTTATACTAAACATAACGAATCAACGATAAATCGAATCAATGAAACCGTAAGCTTACATTAATAGAACAGATCTAAGTTAGGTTTCTACAAACTTCAAAACAAGGTAAAACTAAAAAAATAGTAATAATCAGATGTAAAGTATTAGACCATTCAACTAACCTTAATTGTAGAGATCAAAGGAATTGGAATATTGTTATACGTCTGGTTGTGTTGGGAAGAATGAAGATCTTCGATGTTTTCGAATGAGGATTTGTCAACAAAGATGGTTTACTTTTGGGTGTTTCAAGTATTTGTAGGGTGACACATCACTTGAACCAATCGTTGTTTGCCACATGGAATCATGGTTGATTAAGGACTTCTTGTTGGTAAATGGGCCTTTGGTTGGTTCAAACTGTGAGGTCAACATGCGGCCCAAGTTGATTTGTTTAAGTTTTGACTAAAGCATAATGTGTCAAATAGTATATATCGTGATAAAGGATATGTATGTAAAGGCGCAAAAAAAAACCGGAATCGAAAAAAAAAAAACTCGAAACCGGGTATTAAAAAAACCGGAACCGACCTTACCGTAACCGGAATCGACCCTACTCGTCGAGTACGCATAGGGTATAGATTTCTATGTAAAAAACCGTTCTGGAACCAGACCCGGTTTGTACCCGGTTGTACTCGGTTTTTTTAATACCTGGAACCGGGTTTTCCTAATACCCAGTTCATGACTAAATTTAGACTTAGCCAACAACCCAATTTATGGACACCAACATGTGTGTTTTCTATCTTTTTAAATGTCATGTGTTAGTACTTAGTAGTTTTTCAAACCTTTAATGTATATGAACTTTAGTGCCACTAGAGACCATGTTGGCAGTTGGTGCCTCTTTTTACCTCTTTGAAAACTTGAGTGGTGATAGGCCTTTGTTTGGTCCTAGACAGTAGACATATCTTTATATTTGATTCAGTTGACTTATTCTGCATCAAGATGCATTGTCCATTTGTTGACTAAGATCTGCACTTGATTTATGCTATCATTTGACATCTTAATATTTGACACTTTTAATCGGCTACCTTGAATTAGACAGGAATTTTTGTTTTATATCTTTTTATATTTACTACTCAATATGCACAATACAACCACATCCGCATTCCCATCCAACCTACAAAAGCAATACTTTGATTAATTTCCTTGAAAATATGGCCATCCATATGGCCAGATTCCATACCCGGTTTCGTACCCGGTTCTATACCCGGAACCGGGTATTGAAAAACCCGGAACTGGGTATTCAAAAACCAAAATCGGTATACATGGTATGGTTTTTTATGCTAGGAACCGGAACCGGTTCTTTCAATACCCGGTAGAAGTAATACCCAACCGTACCCGGAACCGGGTATTGAAAAAACCCGGTTTGTGCACCTCTATATGTATGTAAATTATTATATTTTTACTTATTATAGATTTTAAAAATCCAAATCTAGTAGGGATAAGCATTTCAGTATAAAATACCGAAAATAGTGATACCAGTACGAAAACTATCGATGTCGGCATTTTACCTTAAAACACCGATACCGTACTGTGCCGTATATTTTCGGCATCGATACCCAGTTTTGAAAAAAATCAGTATCAGTAAATTCGGTATCGAGATCCGTTGGGTACTGTATGGTACCAAGATCATCCCTAAAATCTAAAAAAGAAAGAAGGAAAATAGACTTGAAATCTCAACGTGTATTTTTTAAAACACTAATGGATATGCTCGATGGGCAATTATTTGATAAATACCTAACGAGTTTTAGGCTAGATATAAGATATGGTTTTACAATTTGTAGAAGTATGAGATTAGCCATATTCGGACCATTGATAAATCATTTGCTAGTGGTAACACCATCTTCGCACCAAAATGACTGATGTTGGAAATTTTAGGACTATGTGTACCTCAAAAGGGTTATGATATTATGAGGTTTGATGGTAGATTAATGACGGAAAGAGTGGCCTCGAAATATTTTGGACCTATAAGTACCAAAAATGGTTTCGAATTATGTGGATAGTTGTAT
The DNA here is from genome assembly GCA_032199755.1 of Ambrosia artemisiifolia. NCBI lineage: Eukaryota > Viridiplantae > Streptophyta > Magnoliopsida > Asterales > Asteraceae > Ambrosia > Ambrosia artemisiifolia. The sequence continues at coordinate 64,099,549 of CM063519.1, forward strand.
ATGAAAACCTTTTAACAAAGAAAATCTGCTCAGAAATAATGAGTGATCCACGTTAGGTTTTTTGGTTCTCAATTAACATATGCTTCTCTTTGAATTGCTACCATACATACACACATACATGCTTGGTTTTAAAAATCGTGAAGCCCACAAAAGCGAAGAGGTCTAAAACTGAGGCGCAAAGCACAAAAGCAGTGTGCTTTTCGTACGCGAGGCGCAAGACGATTATATAATTTTTTTTATGTATGCTATATGTTTTTAACATTATTTACTCAAAATATAGATACAAATAAGGTATATATATATGATTTAACTTAAATGTACAACCTTTTTAGTTACATGTATAACAAATTTAAGCACAAAAACATCATGTGTACGAAAAGCGCGCTCTTTTGATGCGCTTTTTCCCCTTTTAGGGCGCTTTTTACGCTTTTTGTACACTGCTCGCCTTGGGTTACATAAGGCGCACGGGGTTGTGCCTAGATGCGCTTTGCGCTTAAGCGCGCCTCGAGCGCGCTTTTTAAAACCAAGCATACATGCACACACATTTCTCAAAATAAAAGTTTACTTTCCTAGTAATGAAAGCTATTAGAATGAGCATTTGAAATGGGGTTAAAGGAAAATCAAGAAAAAATTACGCCGTTAGTCCTTATGGTTTCCTTCCAGTTGCAATGTCAGGTGTTAAGGTTTTTTTGTTTCACTTTAAGGTATTAACCTTTTAATTTGTTTCAATGTCGGGTATTAGGGACTAACCTAGTTAAAAGTTAACTAAGTTTGAGGGGTATTATGGTCCATCACCTATATATTTCTTTTAACCAATTAATACATATTAAAAATAATAACAAACCGGTTGGACCCAAGGGTCGAACCCAACACCTTCATTGTACAAGATAACAACCCAACCAGCTGATCTACATGATCAGTTGGTTTAATAACTGATCATGAATGATAAAAAGAGGCAGAGAACAAATAAAAATAAAGAAAAAAAACGCACAACACACACAAGTGTGTGTGTTAACGAGAGCCGACCAGAAACCCTCACCGGCGCCGCCGTCCTTTTCCGGTGAGTTCCATCTCCTCCGGTAAGCCTATTCAATAATAAAAACCCTAAATCCATCACTATACTTTCCTCGCCTTCATCCTCTCTCTCTCTCTCTCTCTCTCTCTCTGTCTCTCTCCCAAAAAAAAGAAGAAGAAAACAATGAAGAACGGCAAGAGAAAAACTTCATCCTCTTCTTCTTCTAGCAAGAACACCGATCCGTCTTCTCCATCTGCTTCAGAGAAGAATACGAAGAGAGTGAAAGAGGAAACGGAACAGGAACCGCTGAATACTGATGCCGTTGAAGCTCCGGTGGCTAACGGTGAATCTACGGTGGTTAACGGTGAATCTCCGGTGAGAAGCTCTGGCCGGTTGGTGATCCTGTTGCTGATGAGGACGCTAGACAGCGATGGCCTCATCGTTATCTTGCAAAAAAGTGAGTTTTTTTTCTTTATTTTTATTTGTTCTCTGCCTCTTTTTATCATTCATGATCAGTTATTAAACCAACTGATCATGTAGATCAGCTGGTTGGGTTGTTATCTTGTACAATGAAGGTGTTGGGTTCGACCCTTGGGTCCAACCGGTTTGTTATTATTTTTAATATGTATTAATTGGTTAAAAGAAATATATATGTGAGTGGACCATAATACCCCTCAAACTTAGTTAACTTTTAACTAGGTTAGTCCCTAATACCCGACATTGAAACAAATTAAAAGGTTAATACCTTAAAGTGAAACAATAAAACCTTAATACCTGACATTGCAACTGGAAGGAAACCATAAGGACTAACAGCGTAATTTTTTCGAAAATCAAAATAAAAATTATTTTTGTTTGAAATATGTTTTGAGTATATGATTCTTGTAAAACGGGTATATAGGTATGGTATTTATTAATCTCATACCCACAAAATATTTTGTTTCTCAATCCTATACCCGTTGGATATCGGTATTTTTTCCATCCCTATATTTGACTCGTATTTTTTAATTTAAGATTGACATTATATATTATCTATATATTAATATAAAGACACTACAATAGTGTCTTTCTTTTAGTATATATATTGGTCATTAACTTCAAGGTTAATTTTATTTTCTGCCACTAACTTTTAGGTTAACTTTATTTTCTTCTAATTTGACCACCAAACTTAGACTAACAAACTTTTAGCTTTTAGGATTTAAAACTTTGGTCACTAACTTTTAACTTAACTTTATTTTCTTCCAATTTGACCACCAAACTTTTAGCTTTTAGGATTTAAAACTTTGACCACCAAACTTTTAGCTTTTAAGATTTCAAACTTTGACCACCCAACTTTTTTAAACTTGCATTGCACTTTGGCCAAACTTTTAGTTTTTAGGATTTCAAATTTGACCACCAAACTTTTAGCTTTTAGCCGCGAGTATTTTTTTGAAGCCCACGCAAGAATAACAGTCACTTAATATTATCTTTTATGTCCACGAAACTCTCCACGCAACAGGAGTTCCCACAGTGACGCGCGATCTTTAACGTCCATCAAACCCTCAACGCAACAGGAGCTCCCGCAGCGAAGTACGGGTAATAGAATCCTAGTACTATATTAATAGAATGACACTTGAATAGTGCCAACCTTCTAACTTACACTGACACCATTTGCTAACTTGCACTTCAGACAAAATGAAACTTAGCCAGCCTAACATCTTTGACCAGTACACAATATACAAGTTAAACAATTTGGTCCACACCAAGGATTTGAAGATCGGAACGGAATCCAGTCACACAAAATCCTTAACTTAACAAAAAACCGGGCAGTCCGTCGATTTTGCTGGTTCGGTGACTCGGCCAGTCAAACAGGTAAGTGCGCATTTTTTTTCTTTGTATTCTCAATTTCTGCGACCCATTTGTGGTTCTTGACTCTATAGATAGTGGTCGTGCAAATGAATGAGAATATCCATGAAAATAACAAAAGAATTAAAGTTTCAATTACTAAACTAAAAGGCACCGTGATAACACATGCAACTTTGCAAGTCACAACTTTGGAAAAGGTAGAAGACAAGCAAACCTAATTATAATGTGTGTATATGATTAAAAAAAAATTGGGTCTTTTTTTTTAATAGAGGCAAATGTAAATGGGTTGCAAATTAACCATATATACTTTGTTCTTGTTTGAATAAAAGAAAAGAATGCACTTGAATTATCATGGGCTAAAAGATTTACTAATAACTGGGTCAACTTTCAAACCATTTTGACAAATATCGTGATGGGCCGATAATAATTTGAAAGAGAGAGTGGGCTAAATTCCATAATGTGGAACATACCGTTTTTTTTCCTTCATAAAACCGTAACAAGGAATTGGTTTTGACTTAGACCAGATTTATGCTAAATCGGTTTCGGTTTGAACGTGGTTCGGTTTCGGTTTAAGCCGGTTGTTGCTCACACATTTTTTTATAGTAAGAAAAAATGTATTTTTTATATAAAATTGAACTATTAATTATTTTTATAATATTTATTAATGTGTGGTATATATTTGTAAGTGTAGAAACCATTTTGTACAATTTTGCTATATACAGTTTATTTTATGATAGTGTATGTTTTTATATATAAAATTGGCCTTGTTTTCTACCGGTATATAATTTATTGGCAAAAAACCATTCGGGTCGGTTTCTTGGGCTAGGGAGGGGAACCGGTGCAGAAACACCGGTCTGAAATTCAAACTGAAACTGGTTTAGGATTGATTGCCAAAAAAAAAAACCCAGTTCAGGTCGGTTTCTTGGGCTAGGGAGGGGAACCGGTGCAAAATACCAGTCTGAAACACAAACTGAAACCGATTTGGGAAATATTTGTTCGTAATCTTTTTTTTTTTCATCATCTCTACTGGGCAGCATCGGAGGAGATTGTTCCCTGGTTACATTTACGGGTATCGATACCGCAAAACCATACCATACCATACCAATAAGCATTACATATTTACATTTCACATTTTCAGTATCAGTAAAATTTGGTACCAGTACCGGCTTATTGCGGATATGTAGAGTTTTTTGGTAGAAGTAAAAGTCGGCAGTTAGTACTTATTCTTTTTTTTTTTTTTTTTTGAACAGCTCTCGGCAAGGACTATACAAGGCCAAAGCTCGGTCGACGCGGGATTCGAACCTGAGCACTCCAAGGTGGGAACCTCCTAAGGAGTAAACCCCCCTACATCCACCACTAGCCACTAGGTTGTGGCTTCGTTGGCAGTTAGTACTGATTCTAGATATGAACTTGGGATGTATTTAAATGATTCCCTAATGTTTGACACATTTTATGTTCGATTTCACCTACGGCATATGAATTCTAATTGAATAGTAACATCATTATTTGCACCCTTTATGTATTTGTATATCTTTGCATACCAAAATTCCAATACTATATCTATAAACTCGATACAGCATTCGGTTTATGATACATTCATTTATAGTATCGAAAAAGTTTGATAAGGTTAGTGTTAATATATATTGGCTTCGTGTTGCTCGTATGGGCTTGAAATGCATATAAAGGAATCCAATGGATTTTTTTTTTTTTTAAAAAAAGAGGTGAACAATTGAGCGAGATCGATCGGAAGACAGTTTATGGGGACTGCAGGGAGTCGGTTCCCTCTTTGAGGGCCGAATATAAGGAAGGGAGGATAGCCGCAGAGGTTTGTCGGGTGGGAGATCAATGAGAGGAAACCAAACTCTTGGGGCAAGGATCAAGGTACCAAGGCACAACCACCTAGACAGATAAATGGAAATTTTCAATTGATTAATCTTATTTTTTATACTTTTATAATTGGCTAGGTCTTTTCTCGTGATCACAATTGAGACACTGAGTTTGATACTTTGATTATTGTTATTGAAAAGTTTTATATTGTTATACAACTTGTGTATTGTGACACAAATGAAATATTAGAGGTTTATAACACTATTCAACTCCAACTTATAATCACTCACTCACTAGCAGAAGCTTGACTTGAACCGCTAGTTTTGAGAGGTTGAAAATCAATTTCGGGGGGTAAAAACCGTATATACTAAAAAATTTATATACGAATACTATATAATCGGAACTTCTGAGCAAAAATTCGGGAGGGTCAGTCACCCCTCCCCGTCCCTTAAGAGATGCGCCACTGCCCACTAGATTAAATTTGTTTATAATCATTTGGTGCATAAGTCTTTATCAAGTGAACTACCCTACATTGATGTTAGGGGCGAAGGATTGCTTCCCCCCCCCCCCCCCCCCCGTTATGCTGGTATTATCGTTTTTGGATGGAAATTCGGTACGAAACACTCCGTTAAATGTGGGAGTTATCGATTTTGTACCGCCGGTATACCGGTACCGGCATAGGTTAGTTTTTTGGTTATTTTTAGATTATTTTTTTTATTAATGAATAGCTTTTAAAAAATTAGAAACTTTAGATTATCTTGTGGATTATTTTTTAATTGTTACTTGGATACTTTCCTGGCTAGATGGATGTTAGGTAGTCGAGTAAGTCCATGTGAAATAACAAAATTACCACCACTAGTAAATATAATTAATATTTAAAACTTTAAGAGGTTCCACCACCATTTCATCTTCTCCGCTCTAAGCCACCCACCACCATCTCCACCTTTCACCGCCACCAACCAACATATATTTTCACATAACCACCACCCACCCAACAACCACCGTCTCCACAATGATCGGAAACCTGTTCACAACTATCACCTTTCATTCCTCTACTTTCTCTTCAACCTCTACTCCTCCACCATCACCCTTTCAACACGACAAAACCCGCCTCCTTCTCTCTGGCGACACCTGTTTTATTGGAAAAACGAGTTTGCCGGCTTCAAATCACCATCATCGTCCTTATCCTACCTCTTTTTCGGCAACGAAACCTAGGTAGCTGAAAAAACGACCCGCCACCATCACATGGCCACCATCTTCCCCATCGGTCCTCGATACGTCACCATGGTTGGAAAAACGAGCTTGCAACCATTTTTCCAGACCTAAACGCATTTGATTTTCTCGTGTGAGCCTATAACTTCGTTTTTTTAGCGAATTGCACGTCACCTAGTAGCCTGAGGACGACTGGGAATGCTAGTGATGCCTATTGCAAATTCATACCTGTTCACACCCTCAAATTCCACTTACGGGGTTTTACTGCGAGGCGCGTGACATACCAGGATCCAAGTCAACGGTCACAATAAACGAAAACTATATGAGAAAAGATAACGTTTGAAAACAGCCATGTAGTTTAAAAGTTAAACCAAATACAGTACATCGAAAGTAGTTTAAAAGTAACAATCCATGAAACCAAATTTAAGTAGTTCAAACAGTTTTGAAATCAATGTCTGATAAAATGCAAGATAAGATGAGAGACTCGTATCTTAAGCTGACGAGAAGCATAAGCGATAACCTTCTCGCGTTGCATCAACACACAACCGAGACCCTGGATAGAAGCATCACAATAAACAACAAGATCACCTGTGTACCCACAGGTAAGGATAGAATAGGCGCAGAACAGAGTTTAAGCTTCAACGTCTGAAATGCCGACTCTTGAGTATCACCCCAGTCAAACTTCTTGTCTTTCTGGGTAAGAGATGTGAGGGGTTGAGAAATCTTCAAAAATCCCTCAATAAAGCGATGATAGTAACCGGTGAGATCTAGGAATTGCCGCACCTCAGTTGGCGTTTTTGGTGCTTCCCAATCTTTGATGGCTTCTATCTTAGCTGGATCAGCATGAATTCCCGTTTCATTAACCACATGACCAAGAAATTGCACTTCACGCAACCAAAAGTCACATTTGGAGAACTTAGCATAAAGCTGTTCTTGTCTTAAGACTTCCAAGACTAGACGCAAGTGTTCCTCGTGGTCCTCCTTGCTCTTGGAATAGATCAGAATATCATCAATGAAAACAGTAATGAACTTATCAGGATAACGCTTGCAAACACGGTTCATCAAATCCATGAACACCGCTGGAGCATTGGTGAGACCAAAAGGCATGACCAAGAATTCAAATTGGCCATAACGAGTTCGAAAGGCAGTCTTCAGAATATCGGCTTCCTGCACCCTAAGTTGATGATAACCGGATCTCAAATCAATCTTCGAATAAAAACTGGACCCTTGAAGCTGGTCAAATAAATCATCAATACGGGGAAGAGGATAACGATTCTTGATTGTCACCTTGTTCAACTCACGATAATCAATACACATGCAAAGGCTTTCATCTTTCTTCTTAACAAACAGAATAAGGGCTTCCCACGGGGATGAACTAGGTCGAATAAATCCCTTCCCCAATAACTCTTAGAGTGGGTAGATAATTATTGCATCTCAGGAGGTGCAAGACGATAAGAGGCTCGAGCGATAGGGGCTGCAGCAGGTGCAAGATCATTACTAAACTCGACCTGACGTTGAGGCGGGATACCAGGTAAGTCATCAGGAAAAACATTAGAAAACACACGAACAACTGGAATCTCTTCAATCTTCTTCTCTTCAGCATATGATTTAGAAATAAGTTCCAGAATGGTGGTATACCCTTTTCGAAGATACTTATGGGCTTTCATACAAGAAATAATGCTCAAAGGAACGCCACTTTTCTCACCATGCACCGATAAGATTTCTCCATCAGGGAGTGGAAGTCAAACGACTTTATCAAAACAAATAATTTCTGCACGATTCAGAGATAACTAATCTATACCAATAACCACATCAAAGCTACCCTGATCAACTGGCATAAGATCTATGGAGAACGAATGACCCGAAAGATCTAGACGACACCCATTTAAAATGTATGTAGCCTTAATTTGTTTACCATTAGCCAACTCTATTAAGAACTTAACCTCTAAAGGTATAGGAACAATATCTAGCAACCGACTGAATTCAACAGATACAGAACTTTTATCGGCACCAAAGTCAAATAAAACCGAAGCATAGCGATCGTTAAGAAGAAACGTACTAGTAACTGTGTCTGGATCCTTTCGGGCTTCCCCCGAACCAATGACGAAGGCGCGCACATTCCTGCCGCCATCCCCGTTGTTACTGTCACCATTCTTACCGCCACCCGCTTGCTTCAACTTTGGACAAATCAGGCTTGAACTGCCCAGCATGACGACAATTATAACAACCCTGGTTAGGCTGAGGAGCTGCTGGAGGGGTTGACTTCTCATTCATCTTGACTCTACAATTCTAGATTTTATGGTCGGCCTTGCAACAACCCTGACACTGATACTTGCAACATTGACCGGTATGATGATAATTACATTTGCCACACTTTGGGTAATTTCCAGCACAAGAACACGATTTCTTCCCCGACTAGGCCACAAAAGATGAATCGGAAGTTTTAAACTTCCTCTGCTGCTGAGGTTGAGTGGGAGCGAAGTTCTTGCCAAAGTTATTCCATTTCCTCTTGTTTTCAGGGGCTTTCAGAACTGCACCCCTCAGAGGCAAAACACCCTCCTCCATATTCTGGTTCGTAAGCTTGTAGGCGAACAAATAATCTCCTAATCGGTGGTTGAGTCTGACGCAGTAACCAACCCTCTAATCTCAGGCACCAAACCAGCAATATAGTGCTCAATCCGCCTAAACATCGGCGTAACCAACCCCAGACATATAACAACTAACTCATGATGCTTGATGATGTATTCCTCAATCTCAGAACCCACCATCTTATGGTTCCACAGCTGATGCTCCAACTTCTGCACTTCATCCCGAGGGCAATACTCACTTCTCAGACGATGAATAAATTCATTCCACGGCATAGCACTGGCTTCACCCAAACCAAGTGTCTAAGTAGTGGAGTTCCACCAAGTCAGAGCTGGTCCATCCAGAGTACCCGATGCATCACATGATTCTCCATCGGACAGTTGCACATAGCAAACACTGATAAAACCTTTTCAATCCACATGAACAATCCCACTGCTCCCTCAGTACCACTGAAAGAATGAAGCTTGCAGTCCATGAAAGCCTTAAAAGTACACAAAGGCTGAACCTGAGGAGGTGGTGGTGTAGGTGGTTGCTGGTTAACAACATTTCCTGTACAAACAAGCAACATTGCTTAACCAAATGAATATGATACCAGATAAAAAGGTAAGAGTAGTAGTAAATAAATTACCACAAAGGCCTTGAGCTTGCACGGCCTGGAAAGTAGCTTGAGCAATAGACACATGCTCTTGAATGGGATTGTTAAACTCCACCTGGGTCATATTGATGTTGCCACGAACCCCGCCACGTCCACCATTGCGTCATCCATGTCTTCCACCATGAGCTCCAGATATCTTTTGACATTCATATAGAACGAGATATTAGCATCATCACTAGCAGTAAAATGCTAGTAATCACAACATTTGAATGCTAGAACCATACCAATTAGACCAATCTGTATTAACTACAAATCATCCAACCCAAATGTCCAAACTTACGGGATAGATAAGCACTACAGCTCGCCTACCCTAGAGTGTAATACAAATAAGGATCTCCATGTGAACAATCACTTAGAGGTGTACTATAACAAGTACAAGTGCAAGATAGTGTGTGGGCGGGTGTGTACATTGGAGCATAGAAGGGAGATGTTCGAATCTTGAATAGATCTCTGGATTATGCCAAAGAAGCACTCCAATGTACGCCATTGCCATGCAAGGTCAACAAGCTATATCTTTCATCCTCAAGACCAGAAGAAGAAGAAACGATAGAAAACAGATAGAATGGATGATGGAACATGTAAATGATGATGAAATCGACACCGCTGCAATGTTAGTCAAATCCCCACTTAATACGACTCATATGTGTGTGACCGTCTAGTGTGTGAAACTCGGCTATAGACTAGAATCTACATGCAGTCTTAGTTCACTATAACCATTGGCTCTAATACCAATCTGTCACACCCTCAAATTCCACTTGCGGTGTTCTACCGTAAGGCGTGTGACATACCACGATCCTAGTCAACGGTCACAATAAACAAAAACTATATGAGAAAAGACAACGTTTGAAAACAACAACGCAGTTTAAAAGTTAAACCAAATACATTACAGCGGAAGAAATTTAAAAGTTACAATCCATGAAACTAAATTTAAGAAGTTCAAACAGTTTTGAAATCAATGTCTGATAAAATGCAAGATAAGATGAGACTCTTTGCTATAACAACCCAAATTCCTAAACCGTGTTTTATGCCAAGATGGAAACTTTGAGTTTAATCGATCGAGTAGCAAATCAAGTGCTAAATGCTTGACCAAAAGTTGGGAAGGACCTAAGTTGTCAAACTCCCATAGTTTTAATTGATAAAAAAGATGGAAACCATCTCCATCTTCTTGAATTCGATCCCCGCCCTTAATCACACATTTAAAACGAATCATCCAAGCATATTATACACTAAGGTGAAATCAAAGGGCTTTTGCTTGCATTAGCTCTAAAACGAATCATCCAAGCATATTATACACTAAGGTAACATTTATTATGCTAAATCAATGATTATGTTCATGTATGATTATGATGAAAGTCATGGGGTGTTATAAAAACATGAAAATTATGGTTTGTTATGGTTGCTCTAGTATTAGAGAACCACCGTACATGTTAATTTGGGTAAATTCAACAAAATTCTTGAATGATTACGCTCATATAAACTCATATTATGATAAGAATGGGTTTTCGGGTTGGCTAAAATGTTAGCAAAAACCTTGAAGATTATAACTGGTAATATCATAATTGGTAGTAAACTTGGATTTAGAAAGTAAGTGGACCTGCTAAACATGATAAACTAGGCAAATGGTGAAACCATGGGGTCTTTTAGCCATAAAAATGATGATAGGAAAATAACTCCTACAAGGTGTTTGATGAAATGTATAAATGAAGTTCACAATGCAAACATGGGCTAAATTCACGGATAGGCATGGAGCCAAGGATGTGAAATTAAGGAAGCTTGCAAGTGGTAAGTCACTCGATGACTCATGCTTTTTTAAATTTCAAATTGTATGCCTCTTCGATGTAATTGTCTACACTTGAACAATACCACGGGAGACTCACAATGAGAAGCTTGTATTTGAATGCAACTCGATAGGAACGACCTTAGTCGAAGGTTGGAAACATGCCTGGTAAGTTGTTCTACAAAATTAAACTCTTATGCAATCATGTTAAATCTCACATTGTAGGAAGTGTCTTAATAGTCAATTTGATATTGTCGTTTCCATGCGATTCATAATCTTTCCAATAGAATGTCTTAAAAGTTATTTGGACCGGGCAAACATCCACCGCATAAGTGACATATGTGGTCACAAACACGAGGCATAACCACAACGGTAGGATAGCTTGAAAGGATGTGCGACTATCTCGACTCAAAACTTGATTGGGAAGGCACAATATGGGAATCATGAATAGCTATACACCACGGTTGATTAACGCTAAAATCACCAAACATGCGTAAGATTGGATAGTTGAGACCTTGATTCTGGGTTCTAGTCCATTAGTCCACTTTAATACAGCAAATTGATTAAATGAGCTGTATGGAAGGCTACAAGATTGTAGGGTCTCGCCCCAAGCGTGTTTCTTGCATGATAGTGGTTTAATGGGTAAAAAACGTGCTAGTAGCAATTGTGTATCATGACTAGATTGATCTTAAAGGAATTCCTTGAGGTTACAATTTAGATGTTTATTTGAGTTGAAATCGCAAGTTAGGAAAGGATAACTCCAGGCCTCTTGATCAAGTAGGTGAAGACCTGGGCGAATAAAGGCCAAAAGAGGCTGTAAATACGTCCTTACAGCAACTCGAGACCGTAACCTACAGCCTCAGACCATAGGCTACGGCCTACGGCCTTGTTTCCCATCAGAAAACAGCAGCCGTAACCTACGGTTGCTCAACCGTAGGCTACAGCGAGCCTCCCAAACAAACACAACAACAGCCACCGTAGCCTACGGTGGCTTATGTGGGGTTCTTGGGCAGCCCTTATTTTCTCCATATATTATCCATTTTAATCGTCCTCACCTGGTTTGTTGTGTTATGTTAAACTTTAGGTCTCGTTTCAGCAAGTTCGGGAGATGATTAAGCAATGTTTTGAAGAACCAAGCATGAATACCTCTACGCTTCTGATATACGTTAAATTACACATATAAAACTCCCGTTTTTATACGTTTTTGACCTTATACACGAGGAATTGGTACTTATTTGGGTATCTTTACGATTTCAAGTCCTAAACGATGTCCCGGAAGCAAAACTGAAGGAAAACGAAGATTTCAGTGCGCAAACAGGACCCTGGGTCCTGTGAGCGGCCGCTCACTCCTCGTGGATCTTTTTGGAGACCTTCTAGAAGGCCTACATCAGCACACGGACACGTTTTGACTTTTTGAGCCTGTGAGCGGCCGCTCAAAGAGAGTGAGCGGCCGCTCACTCTTCCCAGACTTTATAAAACAGAGTTTAAGCTTCTATTAAAGTTATTGGGTATTCTCTGGACGATCTGAGGCAATTTCTGACCAAAGGAGCTGCTGGAAGGCCGTTTAACAAGCTCGGGATTCAATCCGGATCATCTAACATCATCCAATCCTTCACATTCAAGATTTATGGTTTGATTTATAAACTATTAAGTTGATTCAAATCTGAATATTTTGGCTTGTATGTGATGTTTTATGTATTACATTTCAGTCTACGGATAATATTTAGTAATCTTTAGTAGTAAAAACAATCGTTTGTATATTAATCACGTTTTGTATGAATTTGGTGTTTTTCATGTTTCAATCTTGATGCTCATAGTGCAACCTTGTTTCATTGTTGTTGGATTTGTGATTGTGTTTGATTGACTTTGATGATTATCGTTTGTGTTAGGCGGATACATGTTGAAAAACCGTTCGTTTAATCATCCGGTAATAGACTAGTTAACTTGTTCATAAGTTTACACCATGAAACTGTAACCAGATATTGGTTTGGTTAAAGTAAGTTAAATAACGATTATAAATACTTACCGGCACGTAAAAGGGTTTAAAAAGCTTAATGGTGTTGTTACTGATCTTTGACACGGTTAATGATCTTTGCTAGTTATTTTGGTTAAAATAGCGATCTTAGTAGATTTGTGTTCAAAGTTGATAAAATGGAATAGGTTGTGAAATGACAACTTCCCACACGAATGTTGGTGGATGATGTGTCACCATGGTTTGCGGATTTTGCGAACTACCTCGCGTGCGGGATCCTTATCAAAGGATTGTCGCACCAGCAAAAGAGGAAGTTCTTTGCAGACCTAAATCATTATTTCTGGGATGACCCATTTTTGTTCCGGGTCAGGGCGGATCAGTTGATTCGCCGTTGCGTGTTTGGGGTTGAGGCAACTCAGATTCTGAGGGATTGTCACGAGGGGCCTACCGGAGGTCACCACAGAGCGAATTACACTGCTAAGAAAGTGTTAGACTCCGGTTTTTATTGGCCCACACTCTTCCGTGATGCTCAGGTCTTGGTCGGTGCATGTGATTCGTGCCAGAGGGCGACAAACATATCGGCACGCGACCAAATGCCGCAGAACCCGATCCAGGTTGTGAGGTCTTTGGCATCTGGGGCATTGACTTCATGGGGTTGTTCCCCTCCTCACGGGGTAACAAATATATACTCCTGGCTGTTGATTATGTGTCAAAGTGGGCGGAGGCGCAAGCCTTACCCACAAATGATGCACGAGTAGTTGTGAGGTTTGTTCGCAGCCTATTTTCCCGGTTTGGCGCCCCGAAGGCACTGATTAGTGACCGTGGTATACGTTTCTGAAACGCACAGCTTGAGAGAGCGTTGGCGCGCTATGGTGTGCACCACAGGTTATCCACCACTTATCATCCACAGACAAGTGGGCAGGTGGAGGTCACGAACCGTGGTTTAAAACGAATCCTTGAGCGTTCGGTAAACCAAAACCTCAAGGATTGGGCTGAGAATCTAGATGACGCATTATGGGCCTTCCGGACCACATATAAGACGCCTATCGGGACTACTACCTTTAGGATTGTTTATGGGAAGGCGTGTCATCTCCTTGTTGAGCTCGAGCATAGAGCATTCTGGGCTCTAAAGACAGCCAACATGGATCTGAAGACCGGCGGTGAGACCCATTTCTTGCAGATCCACGAGCTGGAGGAGCTTAGGCAACAAGCCTATGAGAGCTCGGTGTTGTACAAAGAGCGCACCAAAAGGCTGCACGACAGTCGCCTGAAACACCGAAAAGACTTTCAGGTAGGCGATTTGGTCTTGCTGTACAACTCTCGCTTGCGTCTCTTTTCGGGAAAGTTGAAATCTCGTTGGACAGGCCCGTACACCATTAAGGAGGTATATCCTTACGGGACTGTCTCAATTGAAAATTCAGAGGGTTTGACTTTCAAAGTCAACGGTCATTGCCTAAAAGCATACATTGATGGACCGGTTGACCTGGCGGTGGAGGTACTTGAACTCCGCGCCCGCACCCCTAAACAAGCGTGCGGAGGTAAGTCTAGCTAGCGACTCGTTAATTAAATTAGCGCGGCGTGAATGGGCGCGCCAAATGGTATATATGTTCATATCTTAGTTTAGTTTGTAGTTAATTTGCTTAGTTTCAAACTTGTTTTCTAGTTTGTTTTTAATCTTTGTAGGTTTGATTCGCGCCTAATGAGTGTGTGGATAGTCGCTTCAAAACCATGGCATTATACTAGGAAGCGCCGCAAAACAGGTATATTGGTTGTTTGTGTCGAAACAGAGCAAGCGCAAGCGTTTTTGGGTGAAAACTGCACCAGAAAACAAGTCTGCTTGCACCGAACGGCCGCTCACAGAGAGTGAGCGGCCGCTCACTTTTTTTTTATCCAAAATCATTCATTATTATTTTTTTATTAACACATAACCGTGAAAAATTACATCAAGATAGCGGGCAGGCGGGCAACAAGCTACGCCGCCACCTCTTTCTGAATGGCAAACCCTAACCTACTAAAAATGAATCCATGCCCTCGCGGCTCCGAGACACTGCTATGAATAACCCGTTGGACTCTGGTCAGGAAACGGATGGCTTCCGGTGCCAAGGAGCTAAAGGTATCAAATGCCAGGGGTATGAAAACGTGTTGGTTCTCCTCACAAGCTTTAGCATGTTTCTCAACTTTCTTCACCTTTGCTTTCCGCACCGCTTGCCCTAATACAAAACCACTATCCCTCAAACCAACCAGGGGAGATACACCTGTTAGGTCGACACAAGCGTGTTTCCCCCTGGCCCACCCAAAGACAAGCAGGTCTGCTGGATGTAGGGTGGATCTCCCTTCTACGGGGTCCGAGAGGAAATTCACAGGAGCCTCCTTTTTGGCTGAGATCCCAGCCCTTCTTAAAATGTCCCAAAGGACGTCCCCGATCCAGTCATGCCTATATTTGAAACCAGGCAACTCCTTACAGTGAACCGCGTGTTCCCCGTATTTGTCGAAGCATGCCTTACGGCAAATCGGACAGACTTCATCTTCATGGTACATGGGGATCACCAAACGATATTTGAGAATTGCCCTATATTCAACCATAGACATGGTTTGGCCCAAACCTTCGATCGGGATAACATTCAGGAAATCTTGGGCATGGGGGCTTTGCAAGCATTCAATAACTGCCTTTTGGCGGGGAGACAGATAAAACGCTTCACCCAGGCTCTGTGCGATTTTGCCAAAAAGGGCATTCGCCAAAGTTTTTTGAGGCTTTGGGGGGCGGTGTCCTTGTTAGAAAAACCGCCAATATCAAAACCTAGGAGATAGTAAATTATCCTTTCGATGGCCTGCACATAGTCCAAGTCCACGTCGGCAACCCCGCTATTCCTTAAGATGTGGTCTTGGAGATTCCAAGACTGAGCTCGGGATGCCACAAAAGCATACACCCCAACATCCTTTGCTGAGATCAGCCCTAATCCTCCCAAACGCATCGGCAAGGAAGCCAGTCGCCACTGTAGGTCACAAAAGAACGGACCCCCACATACCACTATGTCTTCAATGGCTTCCCGTAGACCCTTGTCAAAACATGATGTTGCTTCCTCCATCATGGCGGGTTGGCAGGTCCGCAAACCAAAAAGCAACTTAGCGACCCCCATACAAGATCTGAGCAAGAGGAGTTCACTCTGGGGATCCCGAAGGCAGGGCAAAAGTTTCATAAGATCAACCGCGCGCGAGGCTCTCCGCCCTGCCAATTCCCGTATAAAGTAAGAGTCCCTACTAACAGCCCCTCCAAGGAGCTTCACCCCTTTTTCAGGCCTACCAATCCCACTGGGGAAAAGCCCATCACTAAGTTTCACCCCATTACAAGACGGCCAAAAAACCTCAGTTTTCTTAATATTCAATTGAAGCCCCATGGATGGCCCCTCCTTCTGGATGATGTCTAAGGCATTCGCCACATCGGTGGCCTCCCCAATAATCGTCCCATCATCAAGGTACCACGCATGAAATGGGAGGTTACAATTTTCTTGCACCCGGAGAACCATAGGGTGTAGTGCCAAGGCGAAAAGGAGGGGACCTAAAGGGTCCCCCTGCTGAACCCCCGTAGTGGCCCCTATACAATTATTACCAACATACAACCTTGCTGGCTAGGCATATAAGAACTGGACCCACAAATAGATAGACGGGCAATGCTGTAGAACCTCTCGAAGAAGGGCAGTGCGGTCGATCATGTTGAACGCGTTTGAAAAATCCACAGTGAGCATAGCCAAAGAACCGTCTTCATGGAAGGAGTTAAGAAACCTGTTTGCACTGTGGAGCACCGCATCTGCCCCACTAGGAGTCCCCACCCCGAATTGGAAGTCCCCCAGATACTCAGCCATTTCGTTACCAACCTTCCTCATAGCCACTTTAGATACCAGTCTGCGCCAAATGGCCCCTAATGCAATGGGTCGGATGCCATTATCAGGTTTCAGAAGAGGTGCCGAAGCAATAAATTCAGCAAGTACCCTGGGACACAACCCCCTAGCCATAAGTTGACGACTTCAGTAATAGCTGAGAGCAACCCCGTGGAAGCCACGGACCCCTCTCCGCTAAGGGCGTCGAACAGATGCTGAGCCCTCAACCCATCCCTCCCGCAGGAAGTCCCTTTAGGGAAAGATCGGAGGCAATGAAGCACACAGTCCTCATCCACAACAAGCGCGGGCATGATGTCGGAGTTAGAGGGCAAGGACGGAGGAGGCAGCACCGGATGTTTATCAATGAGGGCTTTCATGGTAGAATCCCCAAAAGGGGCAACCCCACTAGAACACAACACCTTGACAGCAGCTGTGAAATGACTGTCCCTTACTTTCCGGAGGTACTGTTTGACATTGGGGCTCTTTTCAATAGCCTCACCCCTCCTGCTTCCTGCTTGATAAAAGAATAACCCCCCCGCGCAATCAAAGAGAGAAGGAACCAAATCTACAAACCTAGAACCGTCTTTCCACAAAGAAAGCGATTGCAGGATGCTGCTACACTACAATGATTTTCTATTCCTAGACCTTCGCTCCTGCCTAGTGGACGGTTTGACCACCCGCATGGTACACCGTGGCAATAAAAGCAGTTTGACCCAGCTTTCTACGGAGCCTGGCGAAGCCACCATTTTGCGTAAGGCACCTGTCAAGGCCTGGACAAACGCCAATCGACAGCTTGGGGGGATGCTCTTGACAGTTTGAATGGGCAATGAGAAAACCTTTTCTAAGAGGGATATATCCCCAACCATACCTCCTGAAGGACCAGGTTCCATGTCTACAGTCACGCGACGAGGTTTCTGGATTCCAACAATGAAATCTTCCACATCTCCCGTAACTACAGAGAAGGAGAAGACATCATGAGCACTGTGATTGCACCTTTTGCTAAGAGCATGCATCACCATGCACCTTCCACATAGACATTTAGCCCCATCCCTAAGGGCACCCCCAACATCCATAAAGAGGTCCAAGTCTTTGGAGATTGCATCCTGCAAAGATGCCCTCCTATTTTCTGTCTTGAAATGCAAACTCTGCATGTGCTCTAGGAGGCGTAGAAACCCTGAAGACCCCGGCTTACCATCTTTACACTCATGGAGATGCTTAAAGGGGCATATTATCAAACCACTACTCGAGCTAGGGCCAAAACCTGCTTGTTTAACATTCCGAACCCTCTTATTAGGAGCCATATGCACGCAAACGCCAAACCCAATAATCGGGAAGAATAAAAAAAATAAGGAACCCCTACTCGAGACGAGTTGGGCCAAAATAACGTGGGCCTAAACCACCCCCGCAAGAACAAAGGAGTTTGGAGGGGAGCAACCAAAAATTGCTCACCTCCTACCCGGCAACCACGGCTGCCCCTTTTTACGTCATCAGGCCACATCTCGTAGCGTGGACGAAGAGGCGTGCGGGAGGGAAGCTTTTTATATTTATTATTACTATTATTATTATAACTTAATTAAAAAACATGAGGACTGCCATAAAACAATAGACCAGCAAACAATAAACCACATTCCTCTTTTTTGTGGGTTTGAAAGCTGATTGAAAAGGGCACTGAAGAAGACCGGGAGGTCGAATGAAGGTATGGGCTGAATGAAGGGTCGAATGGAGAAAGCAGGATCGAACGGAGAAGACATATCGAATGGAGGAAGCAAGGGTCGAATGGAGAAAACAAGGGGTTGAATGGGCTTGGGAAAGGGACGAACTAGCTCCTTTTATTTTTGAAAAATGGACCGTTGGTTCAGATCCGGTTTTGGGTTTGTCGAAGAAAAAGGGTCAGAGGTGGTCGGAGGTGGTGACTAGTTATTGTCAGGACGTTTGTCGGGTTTGTAAAAGGATGGCCAGAGGTAGGTTGGGTTTGGCACCGATCAGAGAGGTAGGGTCAAAGTGGGTTTTCTGGTCGAGTGGTGGATCGGAATGGTGGCGGGCCGGGTCACCAGCGCCGTCTGCGTTCGTGGGCGTGGGTGGCCTTTTGCCATTAGGTTTACCCTGGTGACCGGGCTTTCGCTAGACGTTAAAAAAAGTTAAAAACAAGCAAATATAAAAAAGAGTGACATTTGTCAAGATTAATGAATTTTACAATCAGGGGTATTTTAGGCATTTCACTTTAAAATTACAAAATCCCAACCCTAAATACTCCTATGAACGGCCGCTCCTCATTTTTTGCCCCAATTCACTTGCACTTTGCTCTCCAAGAAACACCCACACAAAACCTTTCAATTCCACCTTCAAATCTTCAAATCAAGGTATGAATCTTCCTCCTTCTTGTTATTTTTCTTGTTCTAGTGTGATGTAGTTTAGAGTTGTACAAACTTTTCTGAATTTTTAGGGTTCTTTCATAATGTTTAACAAACCCTAGAGTTCTTAGATGGATTGTATGCTTTGTTAGTATAGATTAGTGTTTATTGTTGTTCAAATCTTAAAGTTGTTGGGTTTTTCTTCATAAAGTTTAAATCAAATCCAAAAATTTTAAAGATTTGTTTGAATTTTGTAGCCTTATGTTTAGTGTAATTTAGTATAATGTTAGATTAATTTCATGTTTTGCTTGTATGCTAGTGTTAATCCTAGTGTAATTTAGGTTGTTCATGAATTTTGGGGATTCTTCATAAATGTTTAAAAGTCCCCAAATTCCTCATGTTCTAGGTTGTAAATTGTTGTTCATTGTTTTAATATTTTTGGGGTTTTCTTCATAAAGGTTTAACAAAGCCCAAAATTTTGAGATTGTGAGTGTTTTGTTAATCTTAGCTTAGAATAGTTGGCGACTCTTCATAAAGGTTCATGGAACTTTGGGGCGTTCTTCATAATTTAACAAACAAGCCCCAAGTTCTATGTTACTTCATAATTATTCGGTCTTTAAACACCTTTCGCAAGATGACATGAATTTGAAATGATTTTGCAAAATCATAGTGCATAGGTGTTCAAATTCTGAAATTGTTTAAATACTTCATAAGTGTGCAAAGTCGGCCATTCAATCACCAAAGTGACATAATTTTTCAAAAACCAAGTGCTTGAATGGCCGCTTTTGAGTGCATTTGGCTAAAACACTGAAAAACGGACAAAAGCCAATGCACAAGATCGAAAAAACAGGACGGCAGCAAAAATCTGGCACACTGGGAGCAGTGAGCAGCCGCTCACAGGGACCGAGCGGCCGCTCAAACCTTCTGTTTGTTTTTTGGGCGTTTTTTTAGGCGTCTTTTGGGTCCGGGTCCTATTCCTTTGATTATGTCTAACATATTTAAGCTTATTTTAATGCAGATGGTGCACAAATTCTTGAAGTTCAACGTGGAAGACCCAAAGGAGCGCGGGTACATAGACTACGTTACCGAATTGTCCGCAAGAAGACATGCTATTGCGACACCGCGCAGACTCTGCTGGGATACTCTCGATGAGATGAATCAAGAAGCAAGGTTTAGGGAATGGTTAGACGAACCTTTGGAAAAATTGCTAGCTATAAAGGAGCCGGTTTATGAAGAGTTAACAATTGAATTTTTCGCCACTTATCGCTACCAAAGGCCAAGAAAACACGAAGAACCGGATTTCAAGGCAACAGGGCGTTGGGGAGTTCAGTTTCGTTTAGGCGGCGTCTGGCACGATATTTCAGTCGCAGAGCTGGGTCTCCACCTGGGAATATACACTGATGAAGAGATACTAGACGATAGATTCAATGAAGCTATGTACAAGTTCCCAGACAACGACGTAAGAGACGCCTTTTGGACTGAGCTGACGGGGCTTGCGCCCTATGACCCCCAAAGCGCTAAAGCTTCCAAGATTCGCGACCCATTGATCAGGTTGTTTCAAAAGGTTCTTTGTGGGACCGCGGCTGGAAAGAAGGACGACTCAATGGGCTGCCCATCCCCGGATTTGCTGTTTATCTACTCCTTGGTACATAATGAACGGGTGAACCTGACTGCATTAATGGCATCTTTCTTCTGCACGGCAGTAGGTCAGAAACCGGGAAGTCAGATATACGGGGGGGGGGGGGGAGTACGTCACTGCTATAGCGAGGAGTTTGGGGATCATGCGGGCAGCGAGGGGTACGTTGACTCGGGTTGAGGGTGGTTCTTATGTTGTGACATGCAGGTGCTCAGAAACATGAAGATTATCCATGATTACCCAAGTGGGAAATGCAGGCTGAAAGGCCATGATAAGGAGATTTGGGACCCACTTCCGCCACCCCAACCACAGCCACAGCAGCAGCAGCAGCACCTGCCACCGCAAGACTTTTATTCCGAGTTCACCGCATTTAGAGATGAAATGCGGACGAACTTTGGCACCATGTTTGATAGTATGCACTACCTCTTAAGAGACCTACACGCTGTTCACCCGTACCACTTTGGCAATCCCCCACATGACTTTGGACCGGGTGAAAAGTGTAGGAGACCAGGAGATGCTGCGGGTTCATCTGGGACCCGACATGATGATGAGGATGAGTGATGAGAGCATGGTATGGTGGCAGTACTTTTATATTTTATGTTTT
Source organism: Ambrosia artemisiifolia (assembly GCA_032199755.1). NCBI lineage: Eukaryota > Viridiplantae > Streptophyta > Magnoliopsida > Asterales > Asteraceae > Ambrosia > Ambrosia artemisiifolia. Next base: position 64,120,901 of record CM063519.1, read on the forward strand.
GTTGGTACTGTATTATCAGGGTGCGTGCACCCAAGACATCTTTTATTTTTTTGTATTCGTACTATTTCCTTTTCAGTATTTTAATTTCAGTAATATTTGCTTGGTTTGAATAAATGTGATGATGAATGGATTTGATGTGTTTCGGTTTTGTCAAGAATGTTGATAGTGCAGGAAACGGGCGAGCACCGGTATGGATGCTCCATGTGGTCTACTTGCTTTTCGGGTTATCACCACCATGGGAGTATTATTCTCCTTTTTCACACAATAGTTAGCTAATTCATAAACGCTTTCTATTTTCGCATTGGGGACAATGTGACGTTTAAGTGTGGGGAGAGATTATATCGTGTCTTGTTTGTCCTCTTGTGTTTACACACACACACACACACACACATATATATATATATATACCTTTATAAATACATATATGTATATATATTTATAATAAACATCAAGCCTAACCAATTTTTGATAAAAATAACTTGAGGCGCGACAAACAGACGTGAGACTAGCATGCTAAATCTGTACACTTGCACCCATATCCTTCCGGTTATGTGATCATTTGAGCCTTAGAATACATTTTCATTTCTTTGACATGCTTTCGAGTGAGCCGGATGTTTTGTGTAATTTAGAACTTGTCATTAGCATACTTGTTTAGATCAGAAACGTGTGAGACTGTACGAATATGATTGAGGCATTTAGGATACCCTTTTGATTTAGCCTTTTCTTTTCGTTCTATCTGTTTCCCGCACCCAAAAATTATCCCCTAGTTAACCATGTTGAAACTAATCCCGTGTTTTTTCTTATTTACCACACCATTTCACCACTTAACCAAATTTGGCCTTTTTCTTTGTAACCTTTTGTGTTAAAGCTCAGTTTAGGTTAATGTTTAACTCGTTTTTGTGTTGTAAATAGTTCGGGTTTATATATTTAGAGCCCGTATGTTGATTATATTCGTGTTTTAGTTATCAAGTTGTATTATATATATATGTTGAAAAAAAAATCCAGAAAAATCCAGATATATAGAACACCCTAAAATAGGGTGAATTAGCAGTGTTCGAGCAGTTTTCAGGGCTATAAAGTTAGAATTTATATCTTTAGCTCGATTTGAATAAAAATCGCCTATATTCGTGTGTGTTTTGTATAGTTGTGTTTGTTTATGTTTAGTTAGACTTAACCGCCGAGTTTTAGACGATTCGTCACTGTATATATCCATTCCACACCCTTACCTTTGCCTGACATTACAACCCTTATAAGACCTCTTGATTTATACTTTTTCGCACGTTAGTTGGTGAAGACTAGATCTTTTGACAAGCTTATGATATTGCATGATTCATTGTCTTGGCAATGGAGCGATTTACACATACACATTACACGTATGTTTCATAAATAAAACCGAGTGTGTGTGACAATTGTGAGTCGTGTACGGGTTTGCATGCTATGTTGATCGAAAGTGAATCATCGCCTTTTAGTTGTTTTTTCACCTGTTTATACATGCTGGCTTGATTATTATCGTCTGCACAGGTTATTTTGCCTTTGTTGCCATTTGGCCAGTTTTCCTTTTATTTTTTGTTTAGTGTTTGCTTGAGGACAAGCAAAGTTCAAGTGTAGGGAGGTTTGCTATACGTTAAATTACACATATAAAAGTCCCCGTTTAACTCCCGTTTTTATACGTTTTTGACCTTATACACGAGGAATTGGTACTTATTTGGGTATCTTTATGATTTCTGGTCTTAAACGATGTCCCGAAGCAAAACTGAAGGAAAACGAAGATTTCGGCGCGCAAACAGGACCCTGGGTCCTGTGAGCGGCCGTTCACTCTCTGTGAGCGGCCGCTCACTCCTCCTGGATCTTTTTGGAGACCTTCTAGAAGGCCTACGTCAGCACACGGGCACTTTTTGACGTTTTGAGCCCGTGAGCGGCCGCTCACTCTTCCCAGACTTTATAAAACAGAGTTTAAGCTTCTATTAAAGTTATTGGGTATTCTCTGGACGATCTGAGGCGATTTCTGGACCAAAGGAGCTGCTGGAAGGCCGTTTAACAAGCTCGGGATTCAATCCGGATCATCTAACATCATCCAATCCTTCACATTCAAGATTTATGGTTTGATTTATAAACTATTAAGTTGATTCAAATCTGAATATTTTGGCTTGTATGTGATGTTTTATGTATTACATTTCAGTCTACGGATAATATTTAGTAATCTTTAGTAGTAAAAACAATCGTTTGTATGTTAATCACGTTTTGTATGAATTTGGTGTTTTTCATGTTTGAATCTTGATGATCATAGTGCAACCTTGTTTCATTGTTGTTGGATTTGTGATTGTGTTTGATTGACTTTGATGATTATCGTGTGTGTTAGGCGGATACATGATGAAAAACCGTTCGTTTAATCATCCGGTAGTAGACTAGTTAACTTGTTAATAAGTTTACACCATGAAACTGTAACCGGGTATTGGTTTGGTTAAAGTCAATTAAATAACGATTATAAATACTTACCGGCACGTAAAAGGGTTTAAAAAGCTTAATGGTGTTGTTACTGATCTTTGACGCGGTTAATGATCTTTGCTAGTTATTTTGGTTAAAATAGCGATCTTAGTATATTTGTGTTCAAAGTTGATAAAATGGAATAGGTTGTGAAATGCTCTACTTTATGCTAGTCTCGATGGTTGTATTGTGTATTCGGTATTGCTTTCCTTGATTAGTGAGGTTAGAAAACTCTTAACGGATGACTAACTTATCTTTAGAAGATTCTCATGAGATCATATCAGCTGCTCGCTAATGAATAACTTGAGGTGGTTAACGTGTGTTTATCCTGTTAGCTTTCCGTATAGTTGTCATGTTAGGATTCCCGAAAGGTATACTAATTGCCTGAAAATGGGAATGTTTTTGTATCATATGATATGTAGATGACATGCTAGGGTTGGTACTATATAGTCTTTATAGTTATATTTTCTATTTGGAGTCTTACTTATGTTACATATATGTTTTAGAATTAACTTAGTTTAAACAAAACTTCAACTATCTTTTCCTACTGGTAAATCGGGGATAGAGTTTTAGTACTATTGCATCCGCTTGCTTCCACGGATCGATATCTGGTTCTTATCTCAGCTTACTACATATATGACAGGGTACACTTGCCTTTTTGTGTGTGTTTTAATGTTAAGGTCTAAACCATTTTTATAAATATTAAAACCAAACGTGTGTTAAAATCAGTGCAAAATTATATGTATATCCGCATATGTCAGCTTCCGCTAATGCTTTTGGGCTTAAACTATTTTGTGAACTATAATCATTTTGTAAATAAAAAACATACATCTTTTGGCAACTAATAATAGTGTATTATGTGGATATCAACTTTTAAGATGTAAAACCTTTTTGTAAAGGTTCTTTAGATAGTTTAAACATTATCAATATTAATGAAATCTTGTTTTTAAATCCAAGGGTGTTACATGTGCGACTCCAGTGCACCTAGCCTCGCTGCTACCTTAGCGACCTAAGAAAACATGCTATGTTAGTCAACACATACAATGCTGGTGAGTTCACAGAGTTTTATGTTTGCAAAAGTAAGTAAACGTTTGAAAAACAGACCCAACAACCCTTGCATCTATACCTAATGCTAACTAGACATCGTTACATGATACTAAAGCATTATAAACCATTTCTGAACGTTAGTAAGTTGCCTTAATATCCCCGCCACCGGTCATCACTCGGTGTCGTAAGTTAGATAGGACAAATATGCACCCATTCGACCTCTAGTCGAACCGAGTGGGGCTTGCCGGGCCCAATATATCTATTTGCACTTTCCCCACTATGTATCCACATATTCATGGTTCACAAGTTAAAAAGGACTCAAGATGAAATATGCCTATTACCCATGTGATATAATGTAATACTGTGGTCTAAAAAGTTTAGGTTTGCCAACATGTTTCTCCCCCAATAGAAAACAGTAAAAGAGGGGCCATGAAACTCACCTTAGGTTGTATATTCTAGTATAAAGTAAATAAACCAGGCGTGCTACGGTAGTCCCGACTACCGTAAACCTACCATAGATAGCCTATAAGTGTTTGACCGATGATACGTTTACCTAATAACCCTTGGTTGTCCAAGACCATGACTTTGTATGTTTGTAAAAGTGATTGACGTTTGACAAGACCACTCAAGACAAGACCTGACATCCCGTTGGTGACCCGACATATACGTTTATCAGTTAAGTGTAAGTTTGTAAGTAATCACATGTAAACACGCACCTTATACAACAAATAGTTCATAAAACCTAGCATATAGCTCATGTAATGCACGTATGAGTCATAGAACATGTTATGGGGTTTCTAGACGCGTTACGGGGTTCAAAATATGTTACTGGGTGTCAAGACACGCTATTGGGTTCCAAAACGCACGACTAGATTTGAAACACACGACTGGCTTTCAAAACATATGACTAGCATCAAAACACACGACTAGCTACGCTAGTCGCCTTCAGAGGCACACGACTAGCAAGCTAGTCGCCTGCTTTGCAGGCTGTTGGCCTTTTTGGCGCGCGAAACCCTCCAAATCAGATCCAAAAGATATTGGAACACCCCCAATCAATCCACAATCATTACACAACCCAACCCCATCAATACGTTATCTAGTTTATCGCGTAAATTGCAAGTTTTCCCAAAATAAAATTATGGGTAAGCCACATCAACAACATGCAAAAGTTTCCCTAAATGGCAAATAACATGATTTTATCACATAATCACGTTCTAATCATCATTAAGTTGTTGTATGATCATTCTAACACAAACCCTAACAAGTTACAATCATCAACTCATCCTATTACATCCTAGATTCCACCAAATTCCTCTAACGGGTCAAAACTCACAAGAGCCACATAACACATCAAACAAGCTTGATAATCATCCTAACAACTTGATAATCATCCTATTATCAAGGTATACCTTGATAATCATCCTAACAACTTCCCTAAATCATTCCAATAGCAAATACACAAGAAACCTCATGTTTTAGATTACCAACACCATTTAAAGTTTGCATTTTTATTAAAAAAACTCATATGAATGTTTAGATCTAGTTTAGGAAATGTTTTTCAAAGGTTTTTTATTGTTGAAAACATATAAAAACCAGTTTTGGACCTTTATGGTTCAAAATAACAACTTAACAAATGATTAGGATGAATAACACACTTTAGATCTTTGCTTTAAAAGGTTGTTTAAGCTTGGAAATGATGATTTTAGGCCAAAAACGGGTGTATAGAGGTTAAGGGTCATGAGAGAGCATTTTGGGGTGAATTAGGATTGCACAAATGATGAAAAACAAGTGAAGTATGGTATTTATAGCTGTTGCTACTCGCACCAGACATTATGGGCGACTAGCTTCCGCAGGACACGACTAGCTTAGCTAGTCGCCCTCTAGGGCTGAGTCACCCCAAACCGGGCAGATGGGTTTTCGACGCGTTATACGCTAATTTAACACATTAATTCACGTATCCACATATCGACAAGTTATATAATGATCGTAAAATATTTATTACTAGACAATTAACACTTTTATGTTATTTCACCAACTTCCAGGACGCGAGACTTGTGTGTGCGTTTTACCCCGTGATCCTCCAAATCACCAACCCTTGGACGTAAGTGTGTAAACCGACTCCAGATGATTCCCCGAATCATCGAACCAACTCAACTAATCCTGTTAAGTACGTTTTATTAATGTTTCACTAAGGTAGATTTATATATTTGATAAAAGTATTAACCTGAGTTTGTCGGGTGTCACACCTTGCATATTATTCATGTGGTGGTGATTGATGGGAATGGTGGTGGTGATGGTGGAGGAGGGTGGTAGAATTGTTGGTGTTGGTTGAGGGAAGGGGGGTGTTGATGGATTAATAATGTTTTCAGGACCGGACCAGACCAGACATCGAACCGGTCTCCTTATCGGTTAACTGGTCTGACTGGTCAGACCAGATGTAAGAACCGGTTATTGTTGTAAAATTAATAGGATAAAATTTTAAAAAATATAAAAACATCCGGTTCAACCCCTTTAAAACCCGGTTCAACCGATCCGACCTCCGGTTCACTGGTTCAACCCCATATTCGATACACTCCCGGTTCAATACCCCGACCCAGACCGGTTTGACCCTCGGTTCCCGGTCCAACCGGTCCGACCGACGGTCCAACCGGTCTGACCGGCGGTCAGGTCCAGGTTTCAAAACAATGTGGATTAGAGAAGAAGTTGGGTGGGGATGGACTGCCATGATATTTTCTTTTAACTATTTTTTATATAATTTAATAGTAAATGTTGAGTTTTTTTAGTAGGGTGGTCCTTTTATTTGATTTAATTTTAACATCTACTTTAATTTTAGAATAATGGGTATTTTTGTCATTTTATGTAGTCTTAACTTGATATGTTAACGGTTATCCAATCAAGGGACTATCCGGGTAACAAGTGATCAAATCATAGGGAACATACATGCAATTTTAAAAAACTGAGGGCTAAAGGTGAAATATTAGCAAACAACATAGACTATTCGGGTAATTTTCGCTTGTTATGATGACAAGTATAATAATTGTAATTTTTAATGGTTCTTTTGTTTTGTTTTCTTTTATTTTATAATTTATTTATATATATAAACATTTATAAATATAAAGAATGAATTAAAATAAGTAAAAACAAATTAAGTTAACTAATCAAGAAATAATTGGAGGGCTTTAAAGTTTAAACCACAACTTAGTTAAAGTATGGGCTTTAAAGCCCCCCACCAGTCTACATGACGCTTTAAAGCCCCCGAGGCTTTAAACTACACCCCATAGCCTAAGAGGCAAATGTCTTTATCAAGGGTACTAGCCCCACATTAGTCAAAATTATGTATTGAAGAGTTATGATCTTTAATTTCCTCTTTTTTTTCCATCTATGATCCCACATATTTAAAATTATAAAAATAAAACCAAGCTTTACTAGTTGTGAAATATACAGGATTCTAAACTAGTAATCTATCTATATATATAAAAGAAAAGGAGGTTGCTGACGTGGCGTTCAATGGTGCCTCCAACCTCCCCTCTATAGTGCCACGTGGCATCCTTAATGAATGTTTTTGGTGTTTTTTAATTAGTTTGGTTTTTATTAAAAGAAAAAAACCCTAATTTCCGTCAATTAATATCCACCTCTTCCTTGATTCACCCAAACCCTACCAGCCTCTCTTCACTTGGATTCTCCATCTTCCACAACCACCTTCAATTCCCCGATACAAGACACGTAATTTCTTCACAAATAGTTTCATTATTATCCTCTTTTTATTATTATTATTATTGTGATATAATAATAATTGTTCTATAAATATAGTGTTGTCAGGTTTCGTAACTAAGATCGCTTGCTGGATGAAGTACACAATAATTGGCCATCTTTATTACTCAACCCAAAGACCTCTCGCTATCAAACATGCTTCCAGGCCAACCAAGGTTGATCATTCCATCAAAGTGTCTGCGTATGGATCTCTATTTTCGACTTACAGGGATTACTATTAATTGCTCACGTTATTCCTCTTTTCCAAACCCAAATTAATAGAAATAGAATTGCTTTACTTATGTTTCCGAAACCCTAATCGCCGTAACAACGGTTTTACGCGATTTATCAATTTTGATTTATTTCTGATATCTGTAGGATTTGAAAGTTGTTTTTTTGAAACCCTAAATATTGATAAAATCGTTTTTGAGCTGTGTAGAGTAAAAATATCATGTTCTTATATAAACTTTCATTTATAAGTATATTATTATATAATATCGAAGAAAGTGGGCTCATCAATAAAAAATAATAAGGGCTATGTTAATTTATTATAACTGATATGATGGTTAGTTTGATGTTTATCTGTAAATACAAAAGATGGAAGAACAGTATGGGTTCAACAACTGTGTTGATGGTACATGTGTTTGGTTATAAATAAAGTGAGGATTATTAATTATGGAACACATAATGGTAATTTAAACCTTATTTGTGTAGGGTTTGATGGGTTTTCATATGGCTAATGAAGCGTAGTTCGAAACAAAGGACGGTACAGATCTGTTACATATATATATATATATATATAGAGAGAGAGAGAGAGACTTGAGAGCACTGGAAGGAGAGAGAGATGCGGTGGAGCGCCACCGTATTTCATCACCCATTTTATTCTTTCTCATTATTATTAAACCTTTTCTTAAATCTTGAATAATATCCTCTGTTTTGTCCTGTTTTGTCCTGTTTTGATCTGTTAGATCTGTGGCATTATCTTGTGAAATCAAAGTACCCCTTTTGTTAAAGTTTTGATTTTTTATTTAGGGTTTTTTTTTCGGCTTTGTTGATTAATATTATATGAATTTGATAATCTTGGTTGCAGGGGAGTGGAGGAGGAGGGTTATCTCCTGTAACGTTGAGGAATATGTTGAGGAAGAAAAAGATGCAAGATGAAGATGAGGTTGAGTATGAGATTGATGATTCTGGTATGTTAACTGATCATTGTGTATAGGAATATGTTTTTTTTAATGATTTGATAGATTGTTTTATTTGTTTCCGTATGACTTAGTTTACGATTGGTATTAGTATGTTCTTATTTTTATCATTTTTTATTAAGTCATATTAGATTTTCAACCCCGGGACTCTCCCGGGATATAAAGCTAGTATTAATATATGAGTATTTACATTAATATTACAATATGTTATTTTATTGTTTTTTAATCTTTTTTATATTTAAATAATAGATATAATTATATCTTCATCCGATTTTCAAAACTAATCTAAACGTTCAGACAATTGAATTGTCGAACTAGCATGATAGGTTTGATTTTCGTTCAAGTTTTAAGAAATTTGTGATCTTCTAGTGATCGGGTTATGATACTGAAGGGTTGGTTTACTCTTCCACTGTCCAACTCTATATCAATATGAAGCATGCTCGTAAAAAAGTTTTCATCTAATCGCTTAATTATATCGCTTTCTTTACTAACTATTAATTATTTTTGAACGGTGACCTTCTTCGTCATTTTTTAGGGGATCAGTTGGTCACACCTGCTAATTGTAGGTCAACCATCCCACATTTGGTCGGACTATGTTGCCTTAACTGGGTCCACACTGGCTTCAGTGTGGGGCTTGGCATTATACGAGAACCGTATCTTAACACGTCAACAGACGCACCTAGAGCCCAAGCAGGAATAAGTCCCCGAGGTAACACCATCGACCGGATAAAACTCGTGTTGGCTCGGATTCGAACTTACGACCTTCAACAAGGTGGGTCTAGTTCTTATCTTCATTGCTCTGATCACTCCATCATAACAAATGATTAAAGCTCTAGTTTTTTTTTTTTTTTTTTTGAAAGGAAAACTTCATTCAAAAACCATGGACGGTCCTCAAATCAAGGACCCCCGGGCAAACCAAACAACATTACATCAAATCAAGCGGATAGTTACACCACTTAGACCAATCTACATTTTTCCATCTAGATCTATTTCTAATCCAAAAATACGACGTAGATTTCACAGTGTGCACTAACTCTAAGGGTCTTCGGTTTTTTTTTGTTAAAAATGCGAGCATTTCGTTCAATCCACAACACCCACATAGTGGTGTAAACAATGCCTCTTAGGTAGTTTGGTGAATAAACCGACATTGTTGACATTAAGTCGATATTATATTAAAATAAATATATCCGATTAAATTTTAGGATAGAATTAAATTAAATTCGAGTGGAAAATAAAAGAAGATGGTAGCGATGATATTGTACAAAAATGTACTTTCTATTTGAGAAGATTTTTTGTCGGAAATAAAATCCATGAACTTGTGTGTTATCTGACGGTGGGTGGGACAAAGATAAACCCATCATTTCATAAATGATAAATCTCTCCAAGCTTTTTAATTTCCATAAAAACATCCTCTCCGAGTAACATGGTGTGACAACTCTTTAATTACAAGGATGATGCCTTTTTTAACTACACTGTAATTTACGTTTTTGTGTTTTTGACAGAGTTAATTTGAGTCATCAATTTAAAATTTTGCTTTCTGAGTCCTTATGTTTACAAAGTGGTAACATTTTCCGTCCCTACCTCTAACATCGTTAACATTTTTCGTTAAATCCTAAGAGACCGAGGTTAAATTGTCTTTCCACACAAAAATAAAACTTTATGTATGTGTCGTCCTTCATTATCTTTATTTTTTCCATTTGTTTGCCACCTCCGATTTCTTCTCTCCCCGGTAAAGCCACATGTAGTGAAGCGATTTGCCGCATCCCATTGCGTCCATATCCGCTGAAGACAACAGGTGAAGACATCTACGATTGCGATACATGACATTGTGTTCATCTCTGATGAGAAAAATGACGTTGGAAAACAACCACACAGTTTAAAAGTTTAACCAAATACAACGGAAGCAAATTAAGTTTTACAATCCCAACATAGTATTGAAAATAGTTAAGATAGTCTCGGACATTGTTTGGAAATCATGAAAGACAAAATGAAACGCTGTGAGACTCCAGTGCTCCTGTTCTTCGCCACATCCTTAGCAACCTGAAAAAACTTGTTAAGTTTGTTAACATACAATGATGGTGAATTCACAGGTTTTATGTTGTAATGAAAGTAAGTGTTTGAAAACAAGAGCCACATAACCCTTACATCTATATCTGATGCTAGCTAGACATCGTTACAAGTTACTAAAGCCTTATAAATCACTGCTGAATGTTTGTAATAAGTTGCTTTGTTTCCCGTCATCGAACATCACTCCGTTCCATAAAGTTAGGTAGGACAAGTGTGCAACCGCTCGACCTTCAGTCGACACGAGTAGGGCTTGCCGGACCCAATAGATCTATTCACACTTTCTCCGCTATGTTTCCACATATTCATGGTTCAAAAGTTAGAAGGACTTCAGATGAAGTCGCTCAGTACACATGTGATATAATGTAATATATGTTATCTAATACGTTAGTGTTCGTGTAGCATGTTTCTCCCCCAACAGGGTAATAGTAAAAAGGGGCCGTGAAACTCACCTTAGGTTGCGCCTTCAGTTAAAATTATATACCAGACGTGTTATGGTAGTCCCGACTACTAGAAACATACCATAGATAGCCTATAAGTTGTTTGACTAAAATCATGATAGTCTATTAACCCATAGTTGCCCGATCGATGACCAAATGTGTTTTCGTAAAGCAGTTGACTTGACACGACCACACTAGACTCGACATCCCGTTGGTGACCCATTACATAAGTTCACCAATCATGAAAACGTTTTCAGATAATCAATCATGCAATACACGTGTAATCATATGATTATGTCTTAAACGAAGATGCTATGAGCTAAGATAGCCAATTAACGAAGAAAACACTTAAACGAACATAGCTTCTTAAGCGAACATAGGCTATCTACGAAGATAGTTATTAGGCGAATATGAGTGCTAGTAAAGATAAGCTATCTTCGCTTACCTCATGTTCGTCTGCAAGTGCTGGGTATCTTCGCTTTTAGCAGAATCCGGGCTAAGCTGCATTTTCAAGCATCACAGGTCCGATTTTAAAGCATGCACCCAATTTCTAATGTGTTATCACTCTAATATATCATTTTGACTTGCCAATCGACCAATTTCATGCATAGAACAAATACTTTCTCAAAATGACATATTATGAGGATGTCACATCAATGTGCATGTAATTGTTTTCATAAATGACAATTTTCTCAATTAAACATGTTCCCATGTTTATTATGTACCAAATCTGCTGTGAAATCATCCTAGCATGTTCCTATTAGATTATTATCAATCAACTTGCATTAACAAACTCTAGATCTAACAATGAACTCCCAAACTGGTCAAAACTCATACACAAGCCGAACACTACCTAAACATGTTTCTAATTCATCACAAATCATCCAAACAACTTCATATTATCATTCAACCGACAAATAACACAAAAACCCTAATTTCTAGGTCATCAAATACCATCCCATTATCATCCAAGTTCATTACTTTGAGAAAACTCACTTTTAATGTTTAGATCTAATTAGGAAATAATTAGGAGGGGTTTTGAATGAGGAAAACACACTTAATTCAGATATGGACATTTGGATTTTGTAAACAACATCATTAGAATGGATTACAAAGGTTTTAGATAGGTTACACATCTTTGGATCTTCACTTATAATGATTTTGGAGGTTGTTTATCTTCAAAAATGAAGTTTTTGGGTGATAAAATGTGTTTTCAAATGTTAATATTCGTATAGGGGTGTCAGGAGGCGGATTGGGGTTTCAAAAGTGGCAAAAAGGAGTTAAGGGTGGTATTTATAGTTAAAACCCGTCAGATTATCGAAGATGGGTGCCCATCTTCACTAATTGCCCATCTTCGCTAATTGCCCATCTTCGTTATTGGCATCTTCGCTATTGCCCATCTTCACTATTTGGCATCTTCACTACTGGCCCTCTTCACTATTGGGCCTCTTCACTAAGTTCTTCCAACCTATGTTTAATCCTCTAATCCAGTTTGTCTAGTGTCGGTTACAAACCCGATAACATGTATTAACATGTAAAACACCTATTATCATATCAATTCACGTAAACACGTATTTGCAAGTTATAAATAATCATAAAGCATTTTACAAATTAATAGTTAACTTTATTTCGTTATCTCACCAACGTACGTGATACGAAACTCGTGTGTGCTACCCGGTGACTCCCCGAATCACCGAAAAAATGACCGTAGTGTGTGTGAACCGACTTAACTAACCCAGTTAAGTATGTTTATCAAATGTTTTGCTAAGGTAGACTTAAGTGTTTATTATGAATATTAACCTAAGTTTGTTGGGTGTTACACAGTCCATATGCTTATCATGGGTTGCAATGTTTTTTAGCAGTTCAATCATGTTGATTTTAATCTAGAATGATTTAGCTTAGTTTTGATTTATTCAATCACTGGATGTGTGACTTTGATTTATGTTATTCAAAGTCTATTTGTTCGACCACAAGATCGAGTGGATAATTAATGTACAATGGTGGAAAACTAAAATCCAATTCTCACTCATTAGTTGATCAATCAAACACAATTTTGAATGAAATGTTTTTCCGGTTCGAATTCCAAATCTATGGATTCAACAAACTAAACCACGCCTAAAAGAAATCTTTGAAAACTAGGATAAAATACAGAATTTAGATTATAACCTGTCAACTTGTTTACTACTCATTACGCTTTGTCAAAACCAGTTTACAATTACATGTTTAGATAAAAGAGTTACATGAGTCATATGTAAGTTGCCTAGTTCTATTTGTCTTCGGAATATAATTGGTATCTGTGATGTGAATACATTTTTTAGTTGTGTCGAGTTCATCAATTTCCACTTTCTAACCTTAACCTATTACAATTATCTTTCTAGAGTAAAGATCAAATACATATAGTTTTTTGGTAAGAACTGTGAGAATCAAAGAGGGTAAAAAAAAATTTATTTTTTTTTAGAATTTTTTTTCCCATGTGCTTAAACATTCTTTCTAGATGAATAATACAAAAAAAAAATTAGAAAAAAAAAATTTTTTTTAGTGTAATTACGTCATTAAGGTAAATACATTAGTTTACACTAGAGTAATTATGTAATTACTCTACACGTAATTACTCATACACCAATTTTTTTTTTTTTAGTTTTCAATACTATAATACATGTTTAACAATATGGGGAAAAAAAATTTGAAAAAAATAATAAAAAAAAAATACCCTCCTTTGATTCTCACAGTTCTTACCAAAAAAACTATTTGTACCGGATCTTTACTCTATCTTTCTAATAATATATTATACATTAAAATATATATTTCTCAATTTTAGTCTTATAACGTAACCATAGAAATATCTCATGCACAATAATTTTAATATTAAACGTTATACTAAATTTAAATACATTTAGTTTTACTTTTAACCTTTCAATTCATTTATACTTAAGTTTATGGTTTTTTATGTATTAATACGTATGTTTGATTAAAAGTCATTTAGATGTTAATAACCTATGTTTGATAATAAGTCTACTAAGTTATCGTGAATGGGCCTCACAAGTTTCTAGACTTGTTTTAGGTTACATTATGCCACATTACCATTCAAAAAATATGTTGTCACATTAGGTTACGACATATGATTTATGTGTTGATCACTCATGTCTAATAATAATTCCACTAATTTCATATAGGGTGCACCAATGATTCTTTTCATGTGTGAACGATTTGTATTGGATTTTACCTAGTTGAATGAGGTTGTGACATGTGAGTTACGTGATCATGATTTGTATAAAGTTACACCAACACTACTAGAAAATAGGCCTTCCTTGACACTTTTTTTATGACATGCAAAAGTGCATGTCATAAAAAAAATGTCATCTTTGGAAAAAAGTGATAATTTCTTGACGTTTTTTTACGCGTGTCAATAATTTATCGTCATAAAATAAAAAACATGACAGTTTTGAAATCGCGTGTCATGATTTTTGTCACCCAAAATCTCAAAGGTTTTCAATCCCGCGCGTTTTTCCATAAACCTTCCCTTCTCTCTCAAATTAATCAAACCCCTCACCAAAAACCTTCCCTTCTCTCTCTCAAATTAATCAAACGATGATCATTCAAAGCGTGTATCAGAAAGCATCCAGCATCGTTCATCCCTGATTCGTAAAACCTAACCTGATTCGTAAAAAAAAACTCGTTCATCGTTCATCATTCAAAGCGTGTATCAGAAAGCTTTCATCCCTGATTCGTAACCCTAACCTGCAGATTTCATCCCTGATTCGTAAAGAGATGCTGAAACCCTAACATGCAGATTTCATCCCTGCTAGTGAATGTAACCTAACCAGATTTCATCACTGCTCGTTCATCCCTAACCTGCTCGTGAATGTAACCTAACCAGGGTATCTATCCTCTCTCCTGTTTTTGTTGTTTATTTTTAGTTTTAATTCGTTACTTAGGGTTTTAATTGGGATAATACTCCATATTATGATGTTAGTTAGTGTTTCTTATTGATGAAAGATATTGATAAATCAACATTACAGCTCGTTCTGCTCCTGCTCGTTCCTGCTCGTCGGCTCGTTACAATTCTGACCTATTTGTGCTCGGTAAGTTCTAATTCTGACCTGTTTGGATATCTCCTTGCTAGATTCGGTTTGTTGTTATATTGTGGTTAGCATCAATTTGTGACCTATTTTAGGTATTTTAGGCTCAATTAGTTTGTTTTTACATGTTGATATTAATATGGTGGTTGAAAGGCATGTTACTGTTTGTGTAGGTATTTTAGGCTCAATTAGGTATTTTAAGCTCAATTTGTTTGTCTATACATTATGGATGTTTCGGTTTCGGTCATGTTTTATATGGATTTTTTTTCTTCAGAAGGTAATAATCTTTGCATAAGTCATGGATAAATCGTGGATTTCGTCAGATAGATTATCAAATGCATATGAAGAGGGTGTTGAGGCTTTTTTAAAGTTTGCGCAATCTACTTATCCAAATGCAGATGCTATTCCATGTCCTTGTGTAGATTGTATTAATTTTTCTTACCAGTCAGTTGATAATGTGCGTTATCATCTGTTTGCCCGTGGTTTCTCTCAAAATTATAATGTTTGGTCTTTCCATGGAGAAACACATCCCAGCCTCGATTCTAACTTCCCTAATACATCAAGACCTCCCGACTTTGATTGTACAAAAGAGATGATACATGATGCCTTTACATATGTAGAAAAAGAACCCGAATCATTACAAGCACTACTTGAAGAGTGTGATAAGCCACTTTACGTAGGGTCAAAGTATAATGCACTTAGTGGATTATTGAAATTCCAACATTTAAAGGGTCAATTTGGGTGGTCTGATGCTAGTTTTGATTCATTGTTGGGTGTCCTAAAAGATATCTTACCATCAAACAATGCAATTCCTAGCTCGATATATGAGGCCAAGAAGTTGCTAAAAGGAGTAGGTCTACAATATGAAAAGATTCATGCATGTGAAAACGATTGTGTTCTATTTTGGAAAGAACATAAGGATGCTTCTCGGTGTCCAACTTGTGGCGCATCTCGTTGGAAGAAGAATACAAAAAACGTGCCTATAAAAGTTTTGTGGTACTTTCCCCCGATCCATAGATTTAGAAGAATTTTTTCATCACCCGAAACTGCACATGACTTAACGTGGCATGCACAAGGTAGGGCCAATAATGGCAAGCTAACTCATCCCCGCGATTCCCCCTCTTGGAAGCTTGTTGACAACACGTGGAAAGAATTCGGGAAGGAGAATCGGAATCTTAGATTAGCGTTGTCCGCTGATGGAATCAATCCTCACAAGTCATTAAGTTCCAAGCATAGCTGTTGGCCGGTTATCCTAATAACTTATAATCTACCTTCTCATTTGTGCATGTCAAGAAAATTCATGATGTTGACTCTATTGATATCAGGGCCAAGTCAACCTGGTAACAATATTGATGTCTACTTGGCACCATTGATTGAAGATCTAAAAATCTTGTGGGAAACTGGCGTTGAGACATATGATGCCTACAAGAAAGAATACTTCAATCTAAGGGCAGTATTACTTTGGACTATAAATGACTTCCCCGCGTATGGTAATCTTTCGGGTTGTGTTACCAAAGGTTATTATGCTTGTCCAATATGTTCAGAGAATACTTGTTCACAATGGTTGCCAAAGTCCAAAAAAGTATGCTTTCTCGGGCATAGAAGATTTCTCCCAATTAATCATCCTTTTCGTAAAAGGAAAAAAGATTTCAACAATTTACAAGAAAACGATGTTGTAAAAAACCCATTATCAGGTGAAGATATTTACAACTATTTGGAGGGGTTTAAGAATACATGGGGTAAGAAGAAAAGGCCAAAAAAAGAGAAGTCAAAGAAGGCAAAGTTAAAGAAGGCAAAGTCAAAGATGGAAACATTAAAGAAGAAGACGCTAAAGAAGGAAAAAGAAAGTATCGATGAGAGGGCTAAATTGTGGCATAAAAAATCGATTTTTTTTTGAACTTGAATATTGGAAGAAGTTGCTTGTTCGTCTTCAATTGGATGTTATGCACATAGAAAAAAAATGTGTGTGAGAGTGTTTACGGAACCTTGTTGAATTTGCCTCACAAGACGAAGGATGGGTTAAATGCACGACAAGATCTTGAGGAGTTGGGCATTAAGCCTGAACTACAACCTCAACAAAAAGGGAAACGACTTTTGCTTCCGCCTGCATGCTACACATTGAACACCTCGGAGAAACATAAATTTTACGATACCTTGTCTAACATAAAAGTGCCTGATGGGTATTGTTCCAATTTCAAGAATCTCGTGTCTGATGATGTTTCAAAGATGAATGGTTTGAAGTCTAACGACTGTCATGTACTGATGCAACAACTTCTTCCTTTTGCAATCAAGGGGGTGTTACACGAGAAAGTGAGGAAAACAATTATAAGCTTGTGTCATTTTTTCAATAAGTTGTGTAGTAAAGTTGTTGATGTTAGTAAGCTAGGCAAGTTGCAAAGTGACATCGTATTAACTTTGTGCTTGTTAGAGAAGTATTTCCCCCCCATCGTTTTTTGATGTCATGATTCACTTAATGGTGCATTTAGTTAGAGAAGTGAGGTTATGTGGCCCGGTTCATTTTAGGTGGATGTACCCATTTGAGAGATACATGAAAACACTCAAAGGGTATGTACGAAATCATTATCGACCCGAGGGTTGCATTGCAGAATGTTATGTGGCAGAGGAAGCCTTAGAGTTTTGCTCGGGTTACTTGAAAAACATGAAATCAATTGGCAATCCTTATGAACATGTTGATGAAAGAATCCGCACCGGCAGGCCTTTATCGCGGGCTACAATCGAGGCTGTGGATCCTCAACTACTTGATCAAGCTCATCTTTATGTATTAAGAAACACTGCTGTTATGGAGTCGTATATAGAGTAAGCATGACATAAAACCGTATACACTCTGTATTGTATCTTATACATAAAGCTTCTTCTAACATCAACTATAATTCAGGCAACATATGTTGGAATTGAAGAATCTCAACCCCCGCGCCTCTCGAAACAGTACATGGTTGCAAAACCAACACAGTCGAACATTTATTAGCTGGCTTAAGAACGAGGTCTACTTTCTTAAAGTTTGTTATAAATTACAATATTTTTAGTAATTTTGTGTGAATTACATTAATTTTTTTTACAATAGGTTGAAAAACGTTTGGCTGGCGGGGAAGATATCTGTGCCAATGTTCGTTGGTTAGCCAAAGGGCCAAGATTTGTTGTTAATAAATATAGCGGTTTTGCTATAAATGAGTATCAGTTCCATACAACTTCTAGAGATGAATCTAAAGTAACTCAATGTAGTGGAGTATCTATAGTTGCACATGCTATGCAGATTGCTAGTGCAAAAGACTCCAGTCCTGTGTATGGCGCTGTTACTTACTTTGGTCGTATAAAGGAGATATGGGATCTTGATTATTGCATGTTTACCGTTCCTGTTTTCATGTGTGATTGGGTTGATAGTCGTGGAGTAAAAAAGGATGATTTTGGATTCACCGTGGTTAACCTTGATAGGCTTGGTCATCAGTCTGAACGCTTCATATTAGCTAGTCAAGCCAAACAAGTTTTTTATGTTCAAGATCAACAAGATGATAATTTGTGTGTTGTTGGCTTCACGCCACATAAGATGTACAAGTATGCAACAAGTGATGCACCTGATGATATGTTGGAATTTGATGCCGCTGTTGATGTTACGCAAGACTCCGCTTTAGTAGACCTTGATGATGATTTTTCGTGTAGGCGCCTAGATGGCGAGGGCATATTAGTTTAAACTTTAGATTTTGTGTTTTTATTTAAATTATTGTATGTCTTTAAATCTGTCTCAAGTGTTGGAATTTGCTAATATTGTGATTTACTTATGTGTTTCTATTACTTAATTATGCTTTTGATCGTGATGAATCTGATAATATTGTCATAAGCGCGTGTGAAAGGAACAATTAGCTGAATTTTGTTTCTTATTACTTAATTTGTCTTTGAATCATGTTGAAACAGGTTCTTTTTGTGTGACATGGAACCGAATTCTGGTTCGGATAATGATGCAGAACCTGTCCCATCACAAAGAGGTGTGACGATGATGAAGAAAAGAAAGTATAAAGGGAAACCTGTAATCACTTACAATGCCGAAGGTGTCCCAATTGGAGACGAATCAACCGATCTAGCTACTTTTGAGGGAATGCTAGCAAGAAGTATGATTCCTATAACATATGACTCTTGGCCGCACGTTAGTAAGGATACAAAGGAAGAATTATGGCAATATGTTTTGGTAAGTCTAACATCTAATCTTTAACTTCAAATTAGTAATTATTTCTTTTTTATTGAAAATAATAATTTATATTTTATGTTTCAGGCCAATTATACAGTTGATCCAAAGAGCCGAAAGCAAACTCTCCAATCAATTGGGGACAAGTGGAGAAATCATAAACATAGTCTATACAGGGATTATATTGAGGTACAGAAAGATGACCCTGTGGCTAGGAATAATTTATTTGATCCTCCTCGAAGGTATCCGTCTATCCAAAAAAGTGAATGGAAAGTTTTTGTGTCACAGAGAATTACCAAAGAGTGGGAGGTTTGTTAATTGTTTTATAAGTTTTTGTTTATACAAGAAGTTTTGAATTATGCTTAGGCAACTTTTGACCATTACATCTTTGATATTTCTAATGCAGGAGAAAAGTAGAAAAGCTAAGGAAATCCGTGCACAAAATAAATACAATCATCATTTGAGCCGAAAGGGCTATGCAAAACTCAAAGCTGAGATTGTATGAATTGAATTAATTAAATATCGTTTACTTGTATTAATTTAATGTTAAACTTACTTTTGTTGTTATTGATAATTCAGATGCAAGAAACCGGCAAGACAGAAGAGGAGATTAACAGGGCAACATTGTGGAAAAAAGCGCGAGTTTTGAAGTCGGGAGGTTATGACAAAGATGTACAAGTAGTTGTAGATAAAATTGTAAGTTTTTTCTCACTTAAACCGAACATCATTGAATTATTGTATCACATGATTAGCTAATAGTTGTCATCATTCCAAAGTTTGATTTTCTTACTAAATGTTTCATGAATTGGTTTTCACGTTTAGGATGAGTTGATGAATTCTGGAGGCAGAGAAGTTACAGGTGGTGCACGTGATGTGCTTGCGGAGGCCCTGGGTACAAAGGAACCACGTGGGCATGTGCGCGGAGTGGGAAGATTTGTGACGCCTCGGCAATATTTTTATCTACCCAAGACCGTTAAGCATTATTTGGACAAGGAGAAGCAGAAGTTTGATCAACGCTTCAACAAACTTGAAGAGGAGGTAGATAAATTGAAAAGAGGAGCGACTTACGCGTCCGAAGCTGGAAGTTGCCAATTTTGGGACAATGAAGATGTTGAAGACGACGCACCTGAAGAACAAGTGGTAAGTCTTGAATCTTGATCTTTATTATAAGTGACTGTTAATATGTACTTTAACTAGCGTGAACGTATTATTGTAATCAAACAAGCTGGTGGCACTGCTTCTGGTGCTCCAAATCAGCCTGAGAATTCTGATTTTGTTCAAGAGTTGGGTGTGCAAAAGGGCCTGCAACAAACGGGTCAGTTTGTTGGTGTTAATCAGTCTCTCCAAAACTGTGACAAATTTGTTTTTTCCAGTCTAGCTTATATATATATATATATATATATATATGTAAGTTCTGTTTATTTCATTGCGTTAACATAAGTTCTGTTTGCTGACCCCTATATATATATATATATGTAGGATGTTACATGCTTTCTGGCGGTCGAGGTTCCCTCAAATATTGTCGCCAAAGGAACAATAATCAATGATACATGCGAAGAAGAGTTTGCTAAGGTTTATGTGGACGTAGCTCTATAAAAAGAAGCTAAAGTACCTGTTCCACTTGAAGAGGAGCTTGTTGAGAAGGTCGAAGAAGCTGTTGGGCATGTATTAAGTTGGCCGAGACATCTTATCATTCATTGCTCCGACTTGGTAATATTGTTTACATAGATTTAATGCATGGATAGAAGTGATATTGTTTATATTTTTTTTTTTGTAGGAAAAAGCGGTGGCGAAGAAAAAGATAAAACAGGTAAATATAAACAAAAAACAAGAAGCTGCTGACAAAGAAAAGAAACTGAAAGAAGTTGATCATGCGGAAACAAAAAGAAAAACTGTAAAAGAAGCTGTTGAAAAAGGGGAAAAAAAAGAAGTTGTGGATGAGGAAAACAAAAGAGAAAATGAAAAAGAATTTAAAAACAAAGGACAAAGCAAGAAAGAAACCAAAGCCAAAAGACAAATTATTCCGAAGGTGGGAAGAAAAATGATGACTAGAGCGAAAAGGAAGGAAAGAGTTAGAATGGACGGAAGCGGATCTTTGAAGATTGCCGCACACGTGGTTGATGGGTCGCTTAATAAGGAGGATACTATAAGACTGCCATTTGATGAGGATATTTTTGGGCATGAGAGTTTCACATATATAAATTGGAATGATTTTGAAGCCGTTTTTACAATTGATCAGTTGTCCGGTGCTGTAATCTGTTCTTACATTATGTAAGTACCTAAACTTACTTTAAATACAAACAATTATTTAATTTATTTTATTGATTTGTTTTTTGTATGTGTAACAGGTACTTGGATTCGCAAATAAAAGTTGGGAAATTTTCTAATAATCGAATTTGTTTTGTGAACCCCGCTACAATCTCGCCGATGGACGGAAAACCCAAATCAAAACATAGCGAGGATGCAAGTAGAGCGATTGTAGATCGTTTGTTGAAGAGAAAGAACAGGGACATCATCCTTTTGCCATATAACCCTGGGTTTGATTTCCCTTTTAGATAATTGTTCGTTTTTTGACTGAATTTCACTGAATTAAATTTTTGTTTTTGTAGAAATCATTGGGTGTTAGCAGTACTTGACATGAGAAAAGCTACATGTTATTACCTTGACTCGTTAAGGCCTATCAGTTTTCTTGAGCAGTTAAAACAAATTATTGATATGTAAGTAATTTGCTCGAATAGTAACCAAATATGTGTTGTTTTGGAAAAAAAATAGTTTGCTAGAAGTTGCGTTAATGCTTTACTATTTTTCTTGTTTTTAATAGGGCAATGGTCGTTTATGCTGCACAAAGTGGTACCGGCAAGGTTAAACTCAATTGGGTCAACACTGTGGTGAGTACTTAATCATGTTTAGGCTTGTTTAGGGCTAGTCTAGGCTTATTTAGGCTGCTTCAAACCTTATTTAGTTTTTTTTAAATCATTTCTGGCTGAAATTTAGCCGGAAAGTCCCCCTGAACCTGCGCCTTAGAGCCTGAAATCTTGCCTTTTAATTCTCAGCGCTTCCGTGCCTAGGCGTGTGCTTGTACGCTTTTGACAATATAAGTTTAAAGCTTACAAAAAATCTAGTGCTTTCCCTATCAGAATGATGTAACACCAATCAAGCATAGAGGTTCTCTAAAATCTATTCATTCATAGTTGCCTATGTACCTTAACTAGCGTGAACGTATTATTGTAATCAAACAAGTGTTACACCCATGTTTAGATGATGCTTTGCAGTCACAACAGCAGCTAACACACTTAAAAGTAATATTTGAGGCTTAGATTCTCGCAAAGCTGGTGGCACTGCTTCTGGTGCTCCAAATTAGCCTGAGAATTCTGATTTTGTTCAAGAGTCGGGTGTGCAAAAGGGCCTGCAACAAACGGGTCAGTTTGTTGGTGTTAATCAGTCTTCACCAAGAGTAAGTGATTTGAAAAGATTATTGGGTATGCATGCTGCTGGCCAGCATACCGTGGTTCAGGATCAGGGCAATCCAGATCGGGTTAGTGCTTGGATAAAAATGCGCGATGCGTTTTGATCCCATTAGCAGATGCGTGATGCGCGCGCATCACGTATATGACGCCGTTGTTATTTAAAAAATTATATATAGTATAAAAATACCATTTTTAGGGGTTCTAGACATGTTTTAGGGTTGTTTAGGCTACTTTAGGTTGTTTATATATAATTCCAGGCTTGTTTAGCAGTTCTAGACATGTTTAGGTTGTTTTGATATTGTCCAGAATCCAGATTATAAGTGTTGCTAATCATACGTATACATTTTTGACTGATATTCTTTCTCTAATCCTGATTATTCATACGTTACATTTATTCCCTGATACTTGTCCGTTTTGCTGAACCTTGATAAGTGTTTGTTTCATACGTGTTTCTGCACCTGGTAATCTGGTCTGATTCGTGTTACAATTTGGGGTCTGCACACACATCTGATCATTTCTTATGTGTGTTTAAACCGTGCTGAAGTTATCTGATTCTGTTCTGATATATTTACATTTGTTAAGTTTCTTGATACTTGTTGCATTTGTCAAGAAATCCAAAACAAAATGTGTAGACTAATCTGGGAATGATTATGTATTATCTAAAGTATAGCGTTTTTCTTGTAAGTCTTGATTCTGAGTGCATGATTCAAGAAACCAAACTAGGGCCGTAAATGAGTGGAGCCGAGCCTGGTTGGGCTCTGGCTAAAAGATAAACAAGTAAGCTTGACTCGATTATCGTAACGACCTGAAATGTTGAGTTCAAGTTTGAATCGTGAAAAGCAAAAAATAATTTTTTAACTTGTCTATTTTTCTTAGTACATTAACATATACAAAAGCAAAAAATAATTTTTTAACACACATTATACAGAATTTATACACTGCAGATCTGGGAATGAGTACATATTTTCTAAAGTTTGCCCTTTTTATTTTACTCAGTTTCTCACTTTTAGTTCATGTTTCAAGAAACCTAACAACTGATCTTGATATCATGACTATAGATTCTATAGCTTGCCCTCTTTATCTTACTTACTTTCTTGATTTTTAGTGCATATTATATTTCAAGAAACTTAACAAACTGATTTGAAATCTTCCAAAGTTGAACCTTGATAAGTGTTTGTTTCATACGTGTTTCTGCACCTGGTAATCTGGTCTGATTCGTGTTACAATTTGTGGTCTGCACACACATCTGATCATTTCTTATGTGTGTTTAAACCGTGCTGAAGTTATCTGATTCTGTTCTGATATATTTACATATGCGTGCCTTTTGCCTATAAATCAGCTGTGTTTGGATCTGTTTCAGCTATTTTCATACGTGTCCTTCAATTGAATCTTCATACGTGTGAGTGTTAAGCTTCATACGTGTATCTTTATCATCTCATACGTGTTCCGTTCACATATGTGTTGGTCCATTAATCTGATACGTGTGTGTTGTTCCATTGATCTGATACGTGTGCAGTCTTCTGATTCATACGTGTCCAGCCTTTCAGTTCAGTTTCATACGTGTGAGCCTTACAAATATAAGTGTGTTCTTGTCATTGCTGATTGATCATACATGTGTCCAGCAATAATCTGTCATACGTGTCCTGTTCAGTCTGTTAATCTGTTCCAAACGCGCATCAGTAGCTTGTTTCAGTGTCATACGCCAATTGATATGAAAAATGTTTTGGCTTTGTTAATCTGTTCCAAACGCGCATAAGTGTGTTCTTTAGACATATCCATACATCAAAATGCTTTATGTAAAATAATTTTTTTCTTATTTTTTTAATGTGTAGTGTCCATGCCAGCCGGGAAGCACAGAATGTGGATTTTACGTCATGAAATTCATGAAAGAGATAGTGCAAGGAGGAGTCGAAATATTGGGCAATGTAAGTTATGGCAAAATAAACGTAGCGATGTGTTATGATTTATGTAAAATAATTAGCCGGCCTCGATTAATGTATTAATTTTATTGTTGTCTCAGGTCGGGGGAGGAGTGGATCATTACGGGGATGAAGACATGGATGCCAATCGCGAAGAATGGTCAGGCTACGCCGCAACATTTATTTTCAAATGATCCAAACTTTTTTGTTTGAAGGCAATGTAATGTCAATACAATATTTTTGTAAACGTTAAACGTCTCGGATTATATAATGAAATGATGTTTTTGTTATTAGTTTGCTAATTATTTTGCATATAATAAAATAGCTATAAATCCAGGAGGGTAAATATGTAATTTTACAGGAATTTTTTTTTTTTAAATTAATAAATTTATGACACGCAAAAGAACGTTATAAAATTCTGTCATAAAATTATGTTATAATATGTGTTGAAAAAATGTCAACAAAAACTGTCATAAAAAAGTGTCATTAAAAAGTGTCATAACGTATGTCATTAAATGCTGTCATAAATGTGTGTCTTAAACAGATGACACGCAAAAATATGTCATATTAAATTTATGACACCGCCATCCTTGACGTTTTTTTTCTTGTCATCAGACCCCTTTCTTGACACGCATTACATGTCAAGAAAGGCCTTTTTTCTAGTAGTGCAAGTTATATTAGGCTATAATAACTGTCTATGTGTTATTGACGTATGTTTGATCACAAGTCCACTAATCTATTTCCAGTGGCGGAGGGAGGGGAGGGACCAAGGGGTGTCCAGCCTCCCCCAATGGCCCAAATTTAATTAAGTTTTTATGTTCCACTTTCAATAGAATTGTATCAAGCCCCTCTTAAGTCCACTCCACTCTCCACTATATTCTTTTTTTTTTTTTTGTATCAAGCCCCCATTAAGGCCGACTCCACTAGTAATAATAGTTTATTATGTTGTTTGATTTTTTTTTTAATAAGTACTAGTTTAAATAATCTAAGCCCCCTTATCTTGAAATCCTGGCTCCGCCTCTGTCTATTTCTTACGGGTCTTATTAGTTTTTGATGACTCACTGCAAGTGTTACTTGCTTCCACCATAGTGGTATCACGTGAAATACAATAAATGTGTACAAATTATATAAATTGTATAATCCAAATACAGATAAATTGACACTATATTCATTCGCTTATCTAAAACAAGTTATGAAAATATTATTGTACTAAATTACATTCTATATATGGTGAGAATAAAAAGAAGAAATGAAAACAATTTGTAAAGGATTGGAAAGGTTGGTGTAATGTAATGCTTTTGTAATTTGGCAGCCCCTTCTCTCCGCCTTGAAGAGTTGGTGGTTTTTCGCGTTTTTTGTTTAATGAAGTTCACCTTTAAAAAAAAAACAAGAAGAAGAAGAAATGAAACATTAAATACTTTAACTCTTATTACATTAATTATTATATCTTTAATTAATTAATCATCAACACTTTATCTTATACATTATTAAATTTTGTCTTACACATATCAAAATTCATTCTACATATACTGAAATTATCACATGTTTATCCTACATATATCGAGATTATTATACGTTACTCCTACACATATAGAAATTCAACCTACATTTGTCCTGCATGTATCGAAATTACAATTCACCGTAAATTAGGATTGATATGAAACAATATATTTTGAAATTGAATTAAGAGTTTCATTAATTTAAGAGTAAATAGCCATTTTCGTCCCTGTGGTTTGGTCCAGTTTGCCACTCCAGTACAAAAGTTTTTTTTTTTGCAATTCCTTACCTGTGGTTTGGATTTTTTTGCCAAATTCGTCCTTTTGACTAACTCAGTTAAAAAATGTCGTTAGTGTCAGGGGTAGTGTTGTCTTTTTACACCTCAGGGACGAATTTGGCATTTAAACATATTTATTTTTATTTTACAATTATGTTTTCTAAAAATAAAAGAACTCAAAATTGGTGCTAAAGGGACTCGAACCCGAGTACCTGCTGTAGCTAGAAACACACATAACCATTGGACCAAGCCACCAAGTTGCTTATTATCTGAAACAAATATTGTTTTAAACAATATACTAAGTGTCATCTTCTTCCCCATTTCATACTTAAAACCCTAACCCTAGCCCTAATTCTAATAATCAAATAATGAAACAGATCAGTGAAGAAAATAATTAAGAAATAAAAAAATTTGTATCCAACATCCCTGGGAGCCTTAACGCTGTAAGAATTCTTCAGCTTTTAATATTGTGTAAAAGTAACATAATAATTGTTTTGATAACTATATTTCTCATCGATCAGTTAAAGTTAATAAAATATATATTTGTTTCATGGATCATATGTAATAGTGAACTATTACTAAATGTTGAACATACCTTAGATTGCCTTTTTGTTAACATTTTTAAATCTAAATAATGTTATGATTGATCTGTTGATCGATCAGAAAAGTAGGATGTTTCTCGTTTCAGCAAATATGGCCAATTGAAAAAAAAAGACACAAAAGTTGTGTATCACTAAATTAATCTAATCCTAAATTTTATCAAAGTTAAATAACATATGGTGCGTGTCTCATCTTATATAAGAATCAAAGAAAATTCAATTTTCTATCAAGTAAACAAAATTTTTTTCTAACGATTCTTGGAATTCGTGAATGATGATATGTTTTTCTATATATTGTAGGGTTTTGATCTTATGGGAATGAAGTAACTAAATATGCATTCTTCCTAAGCTACCTTGAGACATTGTAGGATTGATGCAATTAAAATCAATTTTATGGTCTCGCCGGAGATTGACCGGAATTTGGCCGGAATAAGTAGCCGGAAAAAAAACGTGGGAAGCAGGAGAGGGAAATCAAAATTTTTAAACTTTCATCATTTGGCAAATTCAGTCCCTCAAGGTTAACTGAATTTTAAATGCCAAATTCGTCCCTGAGGTGTAAAAAGACAACACTACCCCTGACACTAACGACATTTTTTAACTGAGTTAGTCAAAAGGACGAATTTGGCAAAAAAATCCAAACCACAGGTAAGGAATTGCAAAAAAAAAAACTTTTGTACTGGAGTGGCAAACTGGACCAAACCACAGGGACGAAAATGGCTATTAACTCTTAATTTAACTAGTTTAGGGGGTTACCTTGGTCCCACCTCTTGAACTGGAAGTTATTGATTTACCCTTTAAATTATTGTTTTCTTTAAGGCCACCACCACCAAGTTTTGGAATTGTTCCATGACAAACCACCCTAAACCTTACCTTATCATTTCTGGTAATAAACAATTGCCTCCTTGACCTAATTGCATATTGATTCACCATTTTCTTTATCACAGTTCTATCAGGAAAGGTTTGGGTAACATAAAATGGGCAATCATCATTTGCCTTAAACTTTTTCTTCTTCTTCCTTATACCCTTAACAGATCTGTCCCTAACAGTTGTCTCCTTATCACTTAGACTATCAAAGTTATCCAAGTCAAATTCATCATCTTCTAAGTTTAGATTATCTCTACCTTCGTCATTAGAACTGACATCAAAGTCTACAGCAGCCCTAAACTCATACAAGTCTACATCAATATCATCATCCCTATGGTCCTCATCTACAATGAAATCAGGATCCTCATCACTATCCTTTGCCTTTGAACCATCATCCAATTCACCCTCATCACTAACCTTTGCCTTTGAACCACAATCCTTTTCACCCTCATCACTACCCTCATAACTTTCATCTGCATCTTCTTTTTTCTCCTTGTAGTCTGAATCTTCACTGTCTTCATCATCATTGAACTCATCTTCAATGATTTCTACATCAGGATTCTCACTACCCTCATCAGAATTTACACTACCCTCAGGATTTACATGTTCACCTATATCGGGAATGCCATTGAAGTGCTCAATATAAACCTCAATCACCTTATTCTTTTGAACATACTTAAGCATCCTAAGCACATCACTATCCATAACCAATGGCCTTAAACCAAATTCAAAGTCTTCTCTTGGTATCCTAAAACTGTATCTAACCCCATCTAAGTCATCTTCTTTATCACCCAGAGTTATCAGCATATCATTAACAATTATTACAGAAAACAGATCAACATTAACATAGTCAACATAAGAGACTTTACCCTTGTATCCTATTTGTGGAGAATCAACCAGTTCACCACTATGATGAAACTCTATTGTGAAGGAATCCGGGTCATCAACTGAAAAATACACCAAAACATACCAACACTCAACATTAACATTCAACATTAGCAAATAAATTAACCAAAACAGGGGTTCAAGTAAGTTAGGGCTCGTATAAAGACTTACCATACTTGACGTTAGGGTCAAAATCCGACCCAGGTTCTCAAAGTTTCCACATTGTAGATCAATCGTCATTGATGATCAGATGGATTTGCTGTTAATCGCGTGTGTTATATGAGGTTTTTGTGTTGTGGTTAAAGTTAGGGTTTATAACATTATAATCCAGTTATTAAAAAAAGGTGAAAAAGATAGGGTTAAATTTTTTTTGGTGTGTATGGACAAAAATACCCCTAACTTAACTAAGTTTTTTTAACTGAGTTAGGGCAATTGACTAAAATGACAAAAAAAGGAAACCACAGGGACACAGATGAGGAAAAAACGTTTTGAATGAAAGTGACAAATTTCGACAAACCACAAAGACTAAATTGGCAATTAACTCCAACAATTTTGGATACAAAACAATTCAAAGAACAGAAAATGGGTTCTTATCTTTGGCGTTGTTGCTGCTTTATCCTCCTAAACTTATACATGTATACGTATTATAGGTAAATTACTTTTATTCAATTCATAAATGCCATCTTATTTTATTATGTGCTTTTTTTTTTCAAATCAAATTACTATGTTTTTTTATTATTGTATTGACCTTTTATCATGTGATCTATCTGTCCTGACCCGAATTGTCGAACCTATTTGAAATTTTTATCCACTTCTATGAAATTAGAGCATCAAGAAATAGTGACACCATTATACTATCTTAATAAGCAACTTGATTTGAGTAGTGTTTTTATTATTATTTTATTTATTTTGTTATCTTAAATACATATGGTTTCAATAAGAAATAACAAAATGGGGTAGTGGTGGAGTGGTTTGTGGTGCTTATGTTTTCTTTGAGGTCTTGGGTTCAAAACATGTTTGAGTCTTTTTTTTTACAACACTAATTTATATATAAATACATATGATTCAATAAGAATTAATAAAATGGGGTAGTGGTGGAGTGGTTTGTGGTATATGTGTGTTCTTTGAGGTCTTGGGTTTGAAACCTGTTTCAAACATAGCATTTTTTTTCTAACACTTATTTATTTATAAATACATATGTAACTATAATAATTAACAAAATGGTGGTGGAGTGGTTTGTGGTGCATTTGTTTGGTTTGAGGTCTCAGGTTCGAAACTGATTTGAAACATTGGTTTTTTTTTAAACAAATACGAAAAATGCGCAACGCGCGTATATTTATACACCTAGTTAGAATAAGTTTCTGGATCCATAACCAGATTCGGTCACCGATAATATTAATCTATCTAGTAGTGAATATACAACCGAAACAATTTCATAATATGAAGGTGTTGAAATTTCAAAAACCCGACCAATGCTAAAAATTAAATAACAAAAGATTTGATTGCCGGCAAGTTTACAAAACCTGATTGCACGTGCAGCTTCAATAAATAAATTGACTACTCAATATTATTATTCACATTTGACACAGATCTCAAAGGTCTTTGATTGCCGTCTCCAAGCAGGACCCATTCCATTTCTATACTCCATACTCAAGTGTCGGCAGCTCACTACTTGTACTACTGTTTTTGCACATTATTATTATTGTACATATAATTCAGAAAAATATCAATTTGTACATCACGGGTTGTTTGTGTACGGAGAAATTTTTTGTTAAAAACTACAATGATAAAAATGTTTATAAAATTTGAGTCTAATCTTTTGATTATTTATAACTTTAAAGCAGATGATGAATTAATTAACCTAATCATAATTACTGAAATTTTAGTGCTTCCTTAGAACCTATACTGTCTAATTACTTGTACAAAATGATAATTAGCCATAGCGAGGTCGTATATGATCTAAGCTGAGTTGAGTGCTACTATTTTTAAGATCAAGCTCGGCTTATGAGCAATTTTTAAACTTGGACTTGATTTGTCATTAATTATTCGATTGTTTTTTATATGCGTTGATAACAATTTATATAAAATTATTTAGTTATTTTTTATCATAAATTTATATAAATGAACTATTATTAGGTAAATATATATTGAATAAATCAAATAAAAATGTAGAAATATATAGTAGACTTGTTTAGGTTTAACCTCCTTAACTATGATGTAGCTTATTTTAAAGTAGCTTATTTTAGCCTAAAGCTTAGGCTAAAATAAACGGCTTATTAATTAAAGTAGCCTATTTTAGCCTAAAGCTTAGGCTCAACCTCCTTAACTAGCTATGATGTTCTCCTTTCATCGACTACCATTAAGACCTTTGAGGCATATCATTTTTTATAAACCTAACATCTAGCATGCTCATGTTTTAATTTCTTTTCACTCAATGAATATATAGCTCGACTAGGCAAAACACATGGAACTACAAGTATACAAAACGGTTAGAGTTTTAAATCCAACAAAATTATTAACCAAAAACACTAAAAGTTCTATTCTAGTGTTTTTCGGCTTGGTTATTAACACAAACATAGCCGAACCGAAAAATCGGGATTCAAAGTTAGCAAAAACCAAACCGTCAGTTAATTAAGTATTCGGTTTTGATTTGGTTAATTCGGTTTTATGTTTATCCCTAGTTCAACATAGGTTTTGAAAGAAGAATTTCAGAAACGAACGACACAACAATCGCATATTTGGCTAAACTGAATACCCATCATGATTCATGTACGTTAAATTTCTTCCCTGGAGAGCATTGCTTGACATAATTCGGACAAAAGTTGCACTTAGCAAATTTGAAAACGAAAAATGTTAACGAAACTAACCATTAACTAGATTTGACTAAATTAATTGTTAATTTAGTTGACTAATTAAATATATATCTAACTACCTAGAAAACATCCATAACATAAATTCTAGTAATCACAATGCTAAAAACGGTGTTATACAATGAATGATCATTGACCCAAGTGATGGAAGTTATGAAAGTCTATGAAGGTTATAACTAAGGTGGTCCTTTTTATGGAAGCTGAAATTTTTTAAATCTGAATATTCCTATACGATCTTGTACATCATGCATAATTGGCGCATGCAAAATGCTTTAGAACTAAACTAATAACATAATAATTACCTTGTGTCCATATATCTATATATATATATAAAACAAAGGTGTTTTGCTGACGTGGCGTCCATTGGTTGATTCAACCCCCTCTTGAAATCGCCACGTGGCATCTTAATTTAAAGGTTTTGATGTTTTTAATTTTTTTGTTTTTTTAACTAATTAAAAAAATACAAAATTGAAACCCATTCTTATCACATAACCTTATCTCCTGTCTCATTATTCTCTCTTTTCGTTCTTCTTTTTCTCCTCCCAAAACCCTAAAAAACAACCCTAACCTAATACTCTCTCATCAGAAAGAAAAACAAGTCGACCATCATCATCATCATCACACCTGCAAATCATAAATAATAATATTAT
The DNA here is from genome assembly GCA_032199755.1 of Ambrosia artemisiifolia. Taxonomy (NCBI): domain Eukaryota; kingdom Viridiplantae; phylum Streptophyta; class Magnoliopsida; order Asterales; family Asteraceae; genus Ambrosia; species Ambrosia artemisiifolia. The sequence continues at coordinate 64,153,190 of CM063519.1, forward strand.
TCTAAACCCCTCTCTCTTCTTCTCCTCTCAAACCCTCAACCATCATCATCATCATCATCACACCTGCAAATCATCCATTAAACCTCAATCAACGTACCGATCTAACCACATACTTCATCAATTCTTCATATACGTTCGTATGTGATCCTAATCGTGTTTTTTTTTTTTTTGGTTTCAGATGGTGTCTGACGCTAGCAAGAAGAAGGCTCTACAGAAAAAGGCGGCCGCCGCCTTCATTAAGCAAGCATCACCTATTTAAACCCCTCTTTAAACCCCTTATTCTCCATTCATTCCTTCTGCCTCTCTTCTCCTCACACAAACACCCTTTCAATCTCTCTTCTTTTTATAAACCATCAATGGAATTTTGGGGTAAGATTATTATTATTATTATTATTATTATTATTATAAAACAATCGATTAATTAATTTGAAATCTGTTTGTGTTTTCAGGTGTTGAGGTTAAACCTAATGAAACCCTTAAGGTTGAAGTTGACGACTTCAAGCTTCTTCATATCTCTCAGGTAACAATTTATTAATTAATTTGAAATCTGTTTGTGTTAAAGCATCCGATTCCGTAAATCGATTAATTGTTTTCTAAAATTAATATTGATTGTGTAAGAGTTTTGGGGCTGTTTTTGATGAGGGTTTTATTAAATCCTAACCTCCTCATTCACTCTCCCAAACCCTAAAAACTTTTTCTTTTCCTCCTCAGTCGACGCAATGACAGAATCCGCAGGAAGTTTCTTATTACACATCACATGATTAATTTTTGATTTTTTAACGCCACATGCTACCTTTAGTTTAACAGCTATGTTTTACATGATTTGTTCAGGGTCCTTGATGCTTCCAAATACGAAGGGATGGATGATGGTGTCACCCTGTTACGAACAGAGGTTCAAAGACTTTCTATGGACGAAAAAAGATTGGATGAAAACATAAGGTTAATTGATTTTACATAGCATCAAATATGCAGATGTCATAATCACACGTGCAATTTTCTTTATAGGATTATTATTATTATTATTATTATTATTATTATTATTATTATTATTATTATTATTATTATTCTTATTATTATTATTATTATGACTCAGTCTTCGTACAGAGGTCGATCGGTTGGGGATTACGTGGTAGGGAGACAGCTCGGATCAGGTTCGTTTTCTGTGGTGTGGCATTCGAGGCATAAGGTTCATGGTTAGATCGAAGGTATGATATTATTACTGTTATTCACCTTATTTCATGCTTAAAGATTTAGTTTTTGTTTTTTTAGTGATTGTTATTGAGGTTAACACCCTTCTCCTTTATATATATATATATATATATATATATATATATTAATAGATAATAGATAATAGATTATTGTTCTTTTTTATTTTTTGTAGAGAGGTGAATTTTGTTAGGTTGAGTTAAGTTTAATTTATATCAGTTTAGTTTAATTTGTTAAGAGAATTGATACATGTATTGGAAGATTGTTTACATCTATTACTCATAGGTCTGTTTCAATGTCAATTGAGTTGTATAGTATAATAGATTTATGTTTCATTAGGTACTTAAAGCTGAGTTGAGTTACATGTTTCATTAGTTACTTTAAGTTGAGTTTACTTACATTCAGTTAAGCTTAATTTATGTCACTTAAGCTTACTCTTAACAGATTTGATAGAGGTATTGGTGGTTATGTAAGTTCCATTATATCAGTTTAGTTTAATTTGTTAAGAGAATTGATACATGTATTGGAAGATTGTTTACATCTATTACTCATAGGTCTGTTTCAATGTCAGTTGAGTTGTATAGTATAATAGATTTATGTTTCATTAGGTACTTAAAGCTGAGTTGAGTTACATGTTTCATTAGTTACTTTAAGTTGAGTTTACTTACATTCAGTTAAGCTTAATTTATGTCACTTAAGCTTACTCTTAACAGATTTGATAGAGGTATTGGTGGTTATGTAAGTTCCATTATATCAGTTTAGTTTAATTTGTTAAGAGAATTGATACATGTATTAAGTGGAATGGTGTGTGATCTGTGATGAGAGTTTAGGATTTTTCCTATCAACCCCGGGACCTTCCCGGGATAATCGGCTAGTACTTTATAATAATTTGCAATGAGGCGGCACATAATCTTTACAATTATTTGATACATCTATGGTTCCTTCCTTCCACCTTCCACATAATCTTCACTCTCTCTCTCTCTCTCCCTCCCTCTCTCTCTTAACTGTATACATATATATATATATATAACATCCCTCCCTTTTGAAAACCACAAAAAGAAACATACCCATCTCTCCATTTCTCTCAAGCTCTCTTGGGTGTCAACCAAAAATGGTTTTTTCTTCAAATACGGCCATCTCTCCAAGAAAACTTAGATATGATGTGTTTTCATATTCATACCAACAAAACCCTAAAACCCCATTGGTAATCTCAGTTCTTGCCTCTCTCATTGAAAGAAGTTTGGCTAGAAACGAGAGAATTAGTCGTCGAAAATGTGGGTCAAGTCTCAAACACAATGGTGCAAAAACTAGGGTTAGGATTTTCGATTGCAATGAAACACCAGATATGACAATCCAGTCGTATCTTGAAAGGATCTTTAGGTATACCAGAGCCGGGCCGTCTGTATATGTTATTGCGTATGTGTATATTGACCGGTTTTGCTCTGCGTTGCCCGAGTTTCGGATAACTGGCCGGAATGTTCATAGGCTTCTGATTACAACTATTATGGTGGCTTCTAAGTATGTTGAAGACATGTAAGCTACTCTTTTATTTTGATCGTATTCATTTTTTTTTTAAATATTCCATGTTCTTTTAACTTTATTAATTAATGATTTAGACATGACAACTTGTATATATAACTTTTGTATATGTTGATTTTTTATGTGTTTAAACATATGCAATTGCAGTGTTACTTCAAATACAAATAAATTTAATGAGCTAAGTATACAAATAACTTGTGAGAATAGTTACTCATATTCACATTTGCCAATGATGTTGTAGCCTAGTGGTTGCAATGGAGGTTGGAAGGTTTAGGCGTTTAGCCACATTGTGGGGTTTCCGCCCTGGGAGGTCACATGTTGAAATTACACTCAGAGTAGGGTTATTCAGAAATGAGGAGCTGGACCTAAGGGGGGCCCGGAGACTGGACCTGAAGGGTGCAGGGCTTCATTATGGGTGTGTAGCGTTGGCCGTTCAAAAAAAAGTTACTCTCATACTAGAGTAATTATTAATAATTAGTGCACAGTTTTAAACAATATTACTATTCCGTGTCATTTTTTAGTGTACTTACTTTAGTTATTTATATATTTAGTAGGTTAATTTTATTCAACATGATCCCACCCGTATATGTAGTAACTATTTAATTTAAAGTATTAAATAGTTTAAGGGTTTTTTTCGTTATAAGTGAATGTAATAAACATCACACACACACACACATGAACACATTTACTAATTTTATACATAAATAGTATAAATGCGCAACACTCCGTATTATTTTTTTTATGTTATCAGTTAAATCATGCATGGAATAATTGTACCGTACGAAAGAAATTATGATACAACATGTATATGTCACAGATGGCCGGGCCGGATGTTTTTAATATTCTGAACGTACATGTTATAAGTTGTCAATAATTCAATGCAAGAATTTAATGTTACTAACTTCATGTATTATTTACCAGTTTTCCAGTACATATATGATATGCACTTGATCATTAATATCACGACAATAATATGAATTTATGCGATTTAAATCGTTAATAGTTTATTTTCTTTCAGGAATTATAGAAATTCATATTTTGCAAGAGTTGGAGGCATAACAACAAAAGAAATGAACACATTAGAGCTTGAGTTTCTATTCTTGATGAACTTTAGAATGCACGTCAATGTGAGTGTTTTCGAGAGCTATTGTTGTCATTTAGAACGTGAAGTGAGCATTGGAGGCGGTTATCATATCGAGAAAACCCTAAGATGTGCCGAAGAAATTAAATCGCGGCAAAGGGAGTACAATCAAATGTCACGAATCACGCTCTAATATTCGTTTATATATGTTGCTACAACAAAATCCGGGTCGGGTCATATGTATAAATAGAGATATGTACAAAAGATAGTCTTGAAGGGTTTTTGGTTTGAGATTAACCGATGACTAAGAGTGATGTAGGTGTGTGTTCGGAGGAGATCTAGGATTGCTAGTTGTTTGACCCATTTTCAATGGGGATGAATAAAGAATTAAGAATACAACATGCAATTTAATAAAGAGAAGTGTAAAATAATTTACATTTGAAGTTTTTGTTCATGATACCCTAGCTATTATTATAATAATGATTTGAATCTGATTGGTGTTCCCTAAAGAGTATGATTTGATCACGGGGTTGGGTGCCATAATTACAAGAACAAATGAGCGGCCAGTAGGAATGTGTTGACAACACCTTCTAAAACATTTGGGCCTTTTATTTTTAAGCCTGGCCCATCATATACTAGAAAGTTTAGCCCAAAACAATTAGTCCAGTTAGTGTTTGTACCCCTATTAACCCTTTTAAGATTTAACATTTTAACCTATCTTTCGTTCTTCGATCCAAAAAATGATCTCGGATTGATCCAGACCCTCTCCGCCTAGACGAACTCTTGGGTCTTAACAAATTACTTGACCCCATCACGATGGATCTTGTTACTTCTAAACCTGTCGGCAGAGCGACTCAACCTTAGTGGAGACCTAAAACAAATAATAAAATGATGACCATTTTCCAAAACTAAAGAAACAACATTAAAAGTGAAGATAACAATAATTGCAAGATTTTAACTATTTGCCTGATAAATGTAATAAAAAAGATTTGCAGACCATAAAAATATTAAGCTAAAGGTATCTTGAGCAAGTCTTGCCTTCAGATCCACTCGCACCTTAGAATCTTACAATTATTGTTATCATCACTTTTAACAAATACCACACATAAAAATAAAATAAAATTTGGGGGCCTAAATCCGCAGCTTCAAAATATTCCCCTTAAGCCAACCTTGCCTTTAGATCCTCCCTCTGACTCTGACTTGAATTCAAAGCCACATCCACGTCATTCTAAGGTGCCATTGGAAGCTTTCCTAGAGTTATTTAGGGTCTGTTGCAAGGCCAACACTATAAATGATTAGGGGTCGTCTATAAAAATGGAGGTTCTACTATTGGTAAAGGCAAAGGTAGCAAAGGTGTCGGCAACCCCGTTCGGAAGCAGTATAAGGGAGTAAAACTCAAGTGCGTGAAAATTAGTGGGATCTCGGCTCCAGCTCATCCTAAGCATTTTTTTTACGTTTCTTCAACCAACCACATCCGCCCTGATTCAAGTAGGGATCTCTTCAAATACCCCATTTGACCGCTTCAATAAAATTACCCAATTGACCCTTTTAAGAAAATTTAAATATCGTTAATCTTATTCACATGATCGGATAACATATAATTTTACCATGCCAACAACATATTAACATAGCCACTTTGAAAATGGAAACATGAATCTGAATGTATCCAAGAAGTGGTCCGAACTTGCAATTAGCTTAGAAACAGGGTAAACAACTAGATCTTGTGGATTTAGTACTCTGATTGAACCTGCACATGGTAGAAAACCGTTAGGCTCACCACAGAGGAGGAGGGAGGGCCTCTATGTGACCACCCTCCGGCGTGAGGATAAATATTTATTAGAGAGAAAAAAGTGTAGGTTCGGAGTGTAAGAGTTCGTGTGTAACCTATACTTTGAGAGGGGGTATTTATACTAGTCAGCGAAGTTGTAATTTACCTCGGTTCCGAGTGTTGTACTTTCTCTCGGAGTCAATGTACTTTGAGATCGGTACTTTTGACTTCCGAAGGTCAGGTACATTTATTCCAGACCTGGTTGGCAAAGTTTTGTCCTTTTCGGCTTCGGCCTATGGTGGTGAACCGAAGCTCTTTAAACCTCAGTATACCTCTTCACCCTAGTCTGACCAAAGAAACATCTCATGAATCAAACGCAATACTAAACACACCCCTCAATAGGTACTTACCACTTGATTTAGATTGCCACTCCAAAACAAACTTCACATCCCAAAACTTTACTGACAGAAAATCAAATACAAACTTAAGCACCAAACGAATTTCAAAGTAGCACCTGTTAGGAAATTGAGATCTTGAATGTAATTTATTAACTTACCTTAAAATGATTAGCATGCTAATATGAAACGGAAAGTTGTAATTTAATCATATTAATTGATCGTTTAATTGTTTTCATAAATTTCATCAGTTATGGCTTCACCAATAGTCTGGGGGAAGAGGCCATAATATCTTTTGAGATGTTTGAAGCATGCTTTTTTAACTTATATATTAACAGAACTAGTATTAAGCCCCCACGTTACCGTGAAGACATAAAATTGTGCCATGTAGCACCAATGCACACCACCGCTAGCGACCACAAACATCGAAAAAAACTCGTATTAAAAAATAAATAGACAACAAAAAAATATAATCGAACGGAAAGTAGATGTAAAAACGTTGAACAACGCTAGCGAAACCTAAAACATAGAAAATAATAAATAAATCGATTTAGGACCAACACATTGTGACGAGTCGTTAAACGGTAAAAAATAGGCGTAAAAACGTTGAACCACACACGCACGTGTTAGCTCATGAAATTTAGACCGAAACATAAAATAAAAATTTGTAAAAGATGAAAAGTTTAAGGACTAAAATTGAAAGTGAAAAAGTGTTAGGGTTAAATTGTGTTCGGCTAGACCGAGGGGAAATACGCTTGTGGGGACTTCACCGGAGTGTCTTTGTAAGTCTCTAATCTAGCGGGTTCGTGCCGGGGCAAGCGGTTTTGAAGGCAGAGTCAAAGAAGGTTGCCAAGTATGAACAAGCCTGTATTGAGAATCAACATGCCTTCATTCCTTTTCCTTCGATACATTTGGATCTCTAGCTTTCGAGGTTGTCGGTTCCTTGATCGAATGCAAAGGGTCGTCCACAGTATTCCTTGACCCCGAGGAACTAAAGGTTCGTGTTTAGCATAATAGGTTTTGCAATTTAAAAGGGAATAGCAGCACATCTTATTGTCCGTTTGCATGTATATAATGTAATTGGTTTTGTTTTATCTATTAATGAATTGATTTTCAACACACACAAAAAGTAACATGTATCGTCTCTAAGAAATCCAAAATAAAGGATTCCTATTGGCGATTTTATTTTATATTTATATTTATTATATTATTACAAGTAATATAACGTGCCACTGATGTTATTAATATTACCATATCTTACTATGCTGGATATCAAAAATCTAATTATTTATTTTTTTATAATAATACTAAAAAGACAAAACGTTGATAAAAATATCAGCGTACCTTATATTTTGTGAGACAAAAGAATCCAATCATTTAATTCGTTTTACTTGTTTATGCCCGTATTATCTAAATATTCCTCTTGGAAGATTACTGTGTTGTGTTTAATTCTTTAATTAAGAAAACACAACATCCATACTTGATGTCTTGAAACTTTTCATGCGGGTTTATAATAATACTAAAGGGTGTGGATTGGGGAAGGGGTCGGGAAAGCTGAGTTGGACCTTTCCCTAAAGGGGAACACCGCCCCCAAGTGTGATCGGCAGGGACGGACATAGCTTTATACTTTCCGGCGTAGTGTAATTTTTTTAAATTTTTATACAATTTTTGTATTATGTTACCCCAGAAATTATAGTAACGCTACCCCTCAAGTTTTTTAAAACACCAAACACTCTCAAAATTTATTATTAGCCATATCAAAAAAGATAAAAGTCTACAAGGTTTAAGCCTTATTTGTTGGTTAAAGGTAGAGGTGCATATATTGGCTTTTTTTATTAACCGGTTCCAAGTATAGAAATGGGTCCAGGTATTAACTGGTAAAAGAAAATTGGGTATCGAGAGAAACAGGGAAGAGTTCAGGTAAGAGTATTGAGGAGAAAAATCATAACCTATGTACCCGGGTAGGATATAATTGGGTTCGAGTATAACCAGTTATGGGTCTGGGTATTAATACATGGTTTTAAAAAGTAACTTTTTTATTAGTTTAAATAAAAAGAAATTTTTTTAAAAATTAGTTGTTTTGAAAAATAATAAATTAAATTACAAAACATAAATTCAACGAAGTACAAATTATTTGTTTAAATCTTAAATATAAAAGTTGTAAAGTAAACATAAAACCTTACTTTAAAATTTTATCGGGTATTAAAAAAACCGGTATCGGGTATATGGTTCAATCTGTTCCAAGTATTTTTGGGTATAAATTGGGTATGGTTTTTGGGTACAAGTATATGGGACAAAATGTATACATTAGGGAGCAAACAAAAAAAATACTAAGTTGACAGTTCCATCAATACAGAAAGAGGTTATCGATTGTTTTCATTTACATTGTATAAAAGCGAGGCAAAAAATTTTTTGAACGTTACCCCTGAAAGTTTGGTCTAGATCCGCCACTGGTGATCGGTGTACTCGAGAGTATCTTCCCGCTCTCGCCGTCCCATCTTCCAAGAAATTTTTGACCGTTTCTTTTGAACGTTGGCCCAACGGATCTTTTTTTTTTTAAATTAGCCTATTTACTTTATATATATACTCTTTACCTTTGTTTTTTTTTTTCACTCCAAACAACCAAAACACACACATTTTATAAACCTTCCATTCCTTTTTTATAAAAATTTCATGGATCCAAGACGCTCGTTCGTCCCTAACACACCCGGTCACCCCACTAATCAAGCACCATTCGGTTTTCCCTCGACACCCGGTACCCCCTCGTCACAACCTTTTGACGCGTTTAACACCCCTCTTAATCCTTGGCAAATGCAAATGCAACACCAACAATGGAAAATGCAAATGCAACAACATCAATGGCAACCTCTACTCGAAACCCAATCCCAAACCCAACCCGAGCACGATTTTGTTTCTTTGGGCTCCCACGATGATCACGTGCCCGAAACCCAAGTCCCTCCTCCCATAACCGAACCGGCCCCTACAAAAAAAACTACAAAAATGGAAAAAAAAAAAACGGGTCCAAGATGAAGGTCCTAGTACGAGGGCGGATTCCGTTCATTGGACGCCCAATGAGTTGGAGGCGTTAGCAAAAGCTTGGGTTATCACCTCTACCGACCTAATTCTAGGTAAAAGTTTAATTTTTTTTTAAAAGTTTTCGATTCCCTTTTTTATAAAAAGTTTTCGGAAAAAATTTGTTTTTTTTTGAATTTCGGATAAAGTTTGTTAATTTTTTTTACCTACTGTTTTGTTTTTTATTTTGTTTTGATATTTTCGTTTTTTTTAACTTTCTGTTTATTTTTTTTTAACTTTTTGTTTATATTTTTTTATGTTTACTAACTTTTTAATAATATTTGTAGCTACAAATCGGAGAAGGGATGGTTTTTGGAACCAAGTTGTTAAGGAATTTTACAAGTTGTTACAACGTGAACAAAATCGAACCACGCACTCGGTTAGTAGCAAGTGTCGGGAAATGTCAAGGTTTTGCGGGTTACTATCAACATGCTTGGAATAATCGTACCACGGGTCAAAGTGATGAGAACGTGTTGAAGTTGGCTATTGAAAGATACACCGAGAAAAACGGAGCGTTTGGGTTGATGAAACCGTATGAGATTTTCTCGAAGTGTGAAAAATTCAAAGTGGTGCCCAATGAGGTGGAAAAAGCAAAGAGGTCGAAAACGAGCATATCGGGGAGTTATAGTGGTGGTGGGTTGGATGCTCGTTGTACTATCAACATAAATGACGACCCAGAGTTTGAAGACGAGGCGCCTACACCACCATCCGTGAGGCCGCCTGGAAGGGACCGCGCCAAGAAAGCGGCCTCGAGCTCAAAAGGAAAGTTTATCGATACCGGTTCTGGTTCCGGTTCGAAAGAGTCGAAAGATAAGGCGGTGGAGAAAATTGAGGAGTTGCTTCAAAACTTTAACGAGTTTAAAAAGGAGCAAACGGATAGGTACTTGGAAAGAAAGAAAGAGAAGGAAGAGGCGGCGGCGAGGGATATTGAGAGGCTAAAAATGGAAAAAAAGGAGAAGGAAGAAACGGCGGCGGGGAAAGCGATGAGGCTAGAGTTGGAAAGAAAACGCCTCGAAATGGAGCTTTCGAGACAAGAAGCAACCGAATTGGCGTTGATGCAAGCTCCTCTCGATAACCTTTCGGAGGAGGAACGTGCGGTAGCGGCGAAAGTAAAAGACAACATTATCAAAAGATGACTCGGAGGATCGTTTAATATTTAGTTTTTTTATTATGTATTTTCGGTTTTTTTTTAATTTCTATGTAATTTTCGTTTTTTTTATTTCTGTGTAATTTGTTTTTTAATTTTAATGAAAAAAATATTAATGAATAATAAAATCTATAAAATAAATAAAAAAATAATAATAAAAAAAGGAAGGGGGAAGGGGAACCATTTCCTCTAGAAAGGGGAGGAGAATGGGAAGATGATGTGGCGCTGATGTGGACAAGGGTAAGGAAGGGGAAAGGGGAACCACACCCCATAGGGGCTGTTTGGTTGATTAAGTGCTGAATCATTAAGAGGTCTGAATGGTTAAGAGGTCTGAATGGTTAAGTGCTGAATCATTAAGTTGGATCTCTTAATGGTTAGTTTTCTTGTCCCACATTGGTATGAGAGTTTCATTAAGGTTCAACATAGTTCAGTGCTTAATGATTCAGTGCTTAATGGTTCAGCAACATCTCAAATCTTAATGATTCAGCCTTAACCATTCAATTCAGAGGCTGAAACAAACGCGCTGAATGCTGAATCATTCAGCACTGAATGGTTAAGAGCCTCATTAAGAGGCTACCAAACAGCCTCTAAGTATTTAATTGTACACTTCGGACATAAACTTGCTCTGGACAATTATTTTGTCTTGTGTCCATCTAGAAGCATTATTGTTTATATCTTATCTTTGACACATGAATCACACTTGATCATGAGTATAACATCATGTCTACATATTGTTCAATGATTCCTTTACTACATTTATTTATATGAAAGTAATCAAAATGATATAAAGATCATGATGTTAATTTGGTCTAAAAACTTAATCATCGTCCTTCGTTAAACTAGTATGGCGGTTCACCCTCTGAGACCACCATTACACTTTGGGGTCTTGTAGCCTCATAAGCTTTGTAATCCTTCACTGGTCACTTGTATGATGGTACCAATATCTCTTTAACATCTATGATCTCTACTTGATCTATGCATAGGCTTCACTTAGATACATTTGGTCTCGGCTGAACTTTTTTTTTTTTTTTTTTTTTGAATGGCTAACTTTTTACAACCCTTTATTTTCACCTTTTTACACTTTTTTTTTTTGCACACCCTTGGAGTTGAACTCCCAACCTCACCCAAGAGAGGATTTCCTCTCAATCATCTCTACCACTAGGCTATAACCTAAGTTGCCGCTGAACTTTTTTATTATTATCACAGATACGACTAGAACTTTATCTAGAGAATCAGGTATACCAAAAGACCTTGCCACAAGTTTTTCGATTTATATGCGGGATAATGATGAGCGTAGTAATGAGAAATCATGATTTCTAACGAAACTTTCGAATCTTAATCTACTCTCACTTTGAGCATATATGAGAATAGCATGGAGCTAGAAGTCCCAAAAGTCCGGTAAATGAGAGGTTAGGATCGTATGAAAGCAAAAGTATTTTCAATTTATAACTTGGGCCGGGGGGAAACACGCTTGTGTCGACCTAACAGATGTATCTCCCCTGGTTGGTTTGAGGGATAATGGTTTTGTAGCAGAGCAAGCGGTGCGGAAAGCAGAGGCGAAGAAAGTTGAGAAGCATGCTAAAGCTTGTGAGGAGAACCAACACGTCTTTGTACCCCTGGCATTTGATACCTTTGGCTCCTTGGCATCGGAAGCCATCCGTTTCCTGACCAAAGTCCGACGGGTTATCCATAGCAGTGTCTCGACTCCAGGGGGCATGGGTTCGTGTTTAGTAGGTTAGGGTTTGCCGTCTAAAAAGGGGTGGCGGCGCAGCTTATTGCACGCCTGCCCGCTATCTTGATGTAATTTTTTGCGGTTATGTGTTAATGATAAAAAAAAAAAAAAAAAAAAAAAAAAACACTTGGTTTTGAAATTGGAAGTTTTAATTTGGTGATTTGATTTTGTTATAAAACGGGTCTAGATCTTTACTTTAATTTGCTGACAAATCGAGTTTTTAAAACGTGTAAGCGAGTAATAGATGGTAAGGATCTTATTTTCGGTCATATTAGTGCATAAAATAAGTCTCAAAATCGTTTTTAAAAAAAAAGATGAAGAAGATCTTTCTGGGCCACGTCGCTACAGGCCTGGGACAAAAGGCGCTGATGGGCCAAGGAAAGTTGGAGTTTTGGTTATGGATCAAGGTGGTGTTGGACAATGGTTATTATTGGAAAATAGTATTTAGGGTTTAGTATCGAGCCCACGGGCCTAGTTTATCTCTATAAATTGTAACCTTATTGAATGAAATATGATCGACCAATTTTACCATCTTACATGGGATCATATACTAAACCCTGATTGGTCATATTTCATTCAATAGGGTTACAATTTATAGAGATAAACTAAGCCCGTGGGCTCGATACTAAACCCTAAATACTATATTCCAATAGTTATGGTTGAAGTTGTAGCTCTGGGCCTCTGGTGCCTGGTTGTTGCTGCTTTGTCGAGCCAAAAAAAAAAAAAGCAATTTGTTTGTTATTAATGATACAATTACGGGGTGCGTAACATGTTAATGGTCTTTAACCTGTTTAGACACGAAAATTAACAGGTCTTATCATATTGACTTGTTTAAGACACAAAAGCTTTTTGAGGTCATGTATGGTTATTCGTTATTGTGATTTGTGTTCATGTCTGAAATTGTCTGCCCTAGTTGTGAGGTTATAAGATGATAAGACGTTAAGTTTTTTTGTTAATCTTTTTATTTTAATATCACTAGATAATAACAAAATTTGATCATTATAATCCGTTGTTTGACTTTGAAATACTAAATTTGTTCGTTGATAACGTCAATATATTTGCTGGAACTTCTTGTAATTTTCTTTGTTCTTGTTTTTTTTTTCTTACGGATTTTTCTTTGTTCTGACGTAATGTATCCCCAATGTTAACACCTAACCTTAAACAATGTATAACTCTAATATTAATATCTAACCTAAAACAATCTATAACTCCAATGCTAACGCATGTTGAAAATAGAATTCATATTTACTGATTTGAACATAATTAGTTATTTGCCTATACATGATTAATGATTTATCTGAACACTTTGTGTTTTTTTTCCTGTATGAACAAAACCTCACAAAAAAATAGTCGTTTTTTTCCGTGTTTTATATAGCACTATGGTACTCGTTGGAAAGATAATAAAACGCTCGTTAATTTGGTGTAATTTTTTTCTTTAGAAAATCTCGTATATAAAAGATATTAATATTTAAAAATTATGGGAGGAAACATAAAAGAAAAAAATCCAAGTTTTTTTTAAAAATTTTTCCTAAAATATCTCAATGCCACATGGGATGACACATGGCACACTCAAAGAGGAGAATGCCTCTTTGAGTGACATGTCATTAAAATGGCTTTGGTTTATTACATGTATAGATTATCCTTCATTTCTTTATACATGTGTATATGGGGTAGCTTATGTATAAAAAGGCAAAATGCATGTGAAGGGTAGAAAACCACCAAAATGTGACTCTGTTGAGTGATTGAATACTCGTTCGATATTAAGGGTGATTTGATAATTGTCTTTGGATGATAATTATAGACGTAGACTTTAATGATGGTGTTTATCATAGGCTTTGGCCCAAGCCAGGGAGGCCATCCGGCTTGGGCCCATTTTTATCGGGGGCACAATTTCTTTTATAAAATTCTTATATATATGTGTGTGTATTTTTAAAATAGAAACCACATTTAACACTTAAACGTTGGGCTTAATAATAATCACTTTAAAACTTAAATATTATTAACTCAAAACCCATAAAATTTATAAGCTTAATACCTATTTAACCTTCTAAATTAAAAAAAAAATAAAAAAACGTTTTTTTTTTCTATTCAGCTTTGAACTTATTTGACACATCACAAAAATTTAGCGACCATATAGATGTTTTGGAGCATATGAAAGAAGAATGTTATTGACCATTGCAATCACGATGGCATTTGCATAAAGGAGCTTTTCAAAATTAAAGTTGTTGAAATCATACTTACGATCCACAATAATCCAAGAAAGACTTAGCGGGTTAGCGATCATAGTTATTAAGAACGAAATCATTGATTGTATAAAGTGCGAAGAGTTAGTCCACCAATTTGATAGCAAGAATACTAGTAGAGCTTAACGAATTGTCGGTTAGATACTAGTCTATTACGGTATATAATTTTACTCATTCTAATACTATTATTTTGCAATTGTTTATTGCTATACTATTGATCCACATAACATCTAGTTAAATTATTTAATTCATTAAAGATTAAGGGGCATATTTTTTAACGGTTCGAATAGGGCACATAAATCCTCGGGGACGCCTCTGGGGTTTATCGTTTAAAGGGTTAAATGATAATATGTTTTATCATGTGATAATAAAACATAAATATAAAGTTTTATGATTAAACGTTAATTATAAAAAACTAGAGGTGGATTATATTATAATGGGGCGACTAATTTGTGAGCAAGTAATATGTTTAGGGACTCGAGGGTAAGTATGATTAATATGTAGTCATCCTTAACTCTCAAACCCTAATGATGAATATTATTATAATCAAACCCTAGCCACAATTAGAGATTAAGGAGTTAATGACAAAACTCACCACCACATCACCACCCCCAGACCACCCCGCCCCACGGCCACCCTCGGCCACCACCACCACCACCACCTACACGCGCCACCTCCCCATCGTGCCATGCACCATAGAAACCAAGGCAAAGGTTGCGGGTGTTCGAGTGAATTTCGAAGTTTGGTTATTAGGCTAACTAGCGAAGCGTTCGTTGATCCATCATGAAGGTTTTTGATGTTTCATCAAGGTAGTTTCCAAACACCATATATATGGTTGTGATTATGTTTATATATTATTTTTTTTATATTTGTATTTGGATCATTCCATTCAGAAGCTGAAACAAACGCGCCGAATGCTAAATCATTCAACCTTGAATGGGTCAGAGCCTCATTAAGAGGCTTACCGAATAGACCCTTTGTCTCTTAGAAATTAAGGTATAAGTGTAACGATGTCTAGCTAGCATCAGGTATAAATGTAAGGATTGTTGGGTCTGGTTTTACAAACTTTATTTACTTTTGCAATCTTTAAACTTTGTGACTCACCGGCACTTTATGTATTGACTAACATAACATGTTTTCTCAGGTCGCTAAGGTAGTTGTACTGTTTTAGGATGCACTAGAGTCCACGGCATCCGTTTGTCTCATGCATCACTTATCAAACTTATTTGAACCATTTTGAAACTATTTACTTATGAGTTGGGTTGTAAACATATATTGCTTCCGCTGTACTTGTTGGTCTAAACTTTAAACTGATTAGTTGGTTTTATTACGTTATTTCTACATCATATGGTTGTCCTTTATTGTGACCGTTGACTTGGATCCTAGTATGTCACGCGCCTCGCGGTAAAACCCCGCAAGTGGAAGTTGAGGGTGTGACAATTTCATTGTTGTTTATTAAGTTTGTTGTTGTTGTACTCGAGTGTGATATCTATTTGATTTTCCGGTTCAATTATTTATTTTTTTTGCCTAAAATATAAACAGGATATGTCTAAGTGATATAAGTATCTATCGAAAGGTGACACTTTAATTGGTAAGTTGTTAAAAATTTAATTAATCAATGTAAAAAAATAGTTTAAAGTCGTCAATTTAATTGGTAAGTTATTATCCCCATAATAACTCTGATACCAACTGATAACAAGATTCCAGTGAAGTTTCAAAGTCGTCAATTCTCATTGTTCGTATGTTTCGCAATGACCATCAATTCTCATAGTGTTATACAAAAACGAAAAAAAAATAACTTTTTTGTGTGGTTATTATTGAAATAGGTAATCAAATTACATATGAGTGGAGAAAATAGTCGAGAGACATGAAAAGTTACCATCCTTGCTAACTTGTATAGTTCACATTCTTCGGCTCTACCCATGAATTATCCAGTAATAGGCGTAGTCGATGGACAACAGGTGAATATTCTTGTACTACCCCTTGTTGGTCCCGAGGGACGGAGGAGGGTGATAGTGGAAAAGTTGACAGATAAGTCACCCTTACTGCCACTCTACAGAACCGTATGAGGTGAACAATATTTTTAATCGATAGCAGTTAGATAATTTTTATTTATCTTCAAAATAGATCTTCACTACTAACTTATTGATTGTTTTATTCGGTGTCACCCAAGGTGATCGGTTGTGTATCCGTAATAAAGATTGAACATGTATCTATCATCATCATAACATTTAATTTGATACCAATTAGGTTGTTTTTTTCCAAGTTCACATCCAGTGGCGTAGCTTAGTTGGGGCGGGGAGGGGCGGCCGACCCCCCCGAATTTTCGCGCAGAAGTTCCGATTATATGGTATCCGTATAGAAAATTTTGAAAATATAGGGTTTCGACCCCCCGAAACAAGTGACTTCCGAACCCCCGGTGACTTCCGACCCCCCGAACCTTCGGGTCAAGCTTCGCCACTGTTCACATCGCAGCTTTAGAGTGTCTTGAGAAAGTGACAAAGTTGTACATAGACTTTACTCGAGCAAGAGGTGCACATGTAGAATTAGAAATGGCTTTTATGAGTTATCGAGTGTTGAATTTTTACAATTTTTTTTTCTGAAAAAAACGACCTACTAGTTTTATGGTGCACACATTTTATTACTTCATATTAGATTTGTCTATCTCGGGACGCTCTCAAGAAATAACCTAGTTAATTTATATGATATATCGTAACACATATTTTATCACTTCATATTTGATTTTTCTATCATGGGAAGTTCCCAGTATATAACCTAGTTTAAAAATATATCATCTCACACGCTCCAATTGGAGATGATCTGAGGAATCGTTCACTCAATCGGACACTGATCACTTCCTATCATATGACATGTGCTGTTTTCAAAATATCATTTTAGCGACTTGAAGGTGGCCAAAGAGTCCCCTCTGCTTAAACTGTCTAACGGTGACTATAGGCACTCAAATTGATCCAAATGTAAACAAAATAATTAGATACAATTGTTATAATCGTACAAACATTATATTTTATATCAATTATATAAGTTTATAAGTTGTCAATGTTCTTTTTCTAAAATTGTCACATTATGCAGACCAGGTCCCATCTCAATAAATTATTAGATGTCACTCAATATGATGACAAATTTACTTCACAAACTACATAATAACAACACTCATAAATTATTAAACACATTGCAAACTTATTGTAAAATCAAATGGAACTTCTAAAGCCAATACTTTTTGCATTCTTGTTACCAACCCTAGTAATCACCAATGTTGTTGCACATTGCACATGTGAACCCGAACAAATCTCTGGAGACAAAACCAAAGCTCTACACTACAAACTGATCGCTATCGCCTCCATCTTAACCGCTGGAGCCATCGGTGTTTCTCTACCCTTCGCGGGCAGGGTTTTTCCAGCCTTGCAACCCGAAAAGGATGGGTTCTTTGTGGTGAAAACGTTCGCGGCTGGTGTTATTTTGGCCACGGGGTTTATTCATATACTTCCACAAGCGTTTAGTAGGTTAAATTCGCCGTGTTTAGAAGGGTGGACCGAGTTTCCAGTGACGGGGTTGGTGGCGATGATGGCCACCATGGGGACACTTTTGTTTGAGACATCTGCGGCCGCTTACCAAGTTAGAGCGGCCGCGATCAAGGTAGGCGAAGATGGTGAGGGTAAGGAAATGGAGGTTGGGATTATGCATGATCATGGTCATGGTCATAGTCATAGTCATGGTTATGGATTTATGGTCAAGATGGATGATGATGCTGAAGTTCGTCGTTATAGGATTGTTTCACAGGTAAATCTTTTTGAATTTTTGATTATATGATAGGATGTTTTGAGTGTATGTTAGATTAGTAAAATAAAGTTAATTAAGAATTTGGCAATAAGGGAAATTGTTTAAAAATTATATAGGGAATTAATTTTGAAAATGATGTTTTAGAAACGAAGTTAAGTAATCTTGTGAATTAGCAGGGCGGCTCAACTTTTGTGGGGGTCTAAAGCAAATACTAAAATGGAGCCTTTTTGCAAGATTAAAAAACAACATAAAACGTGAAGATGAAAATAATTATAGAATTAGAACTACTTGCATAATAAATACAATAAATAAGACTTAGAGACCATAGAGGTGTTAAGTTAAAGGTCTCTCATCCTGATTACAAAGAGAAAAAAACCATATATTCAAAGTTTATTTTTAAATTTGGGGGTCTTATTATATTGAGAGCCTAAAGTCCTAGCTTCAAAATACTCCCCCTTAAGTCGACCATGTGAATTAGATTATTATACATGTAGTATAGGGCTAGTAGTGTGATGGGATCAAAGTGAGTAAATAATCGTTTTTCTTTCGAACTCATTGAGGGTTTTAATCTCATGATGAAATATATATAGATTAAAAAGTATATGTTCGTAAGAAAAAAAAGATCTTATGTATGTTAATAAGGTAAAAGTTACAATCTCATTAACGAGTATCACCGATGGAATCTAGTAATAAGCCAATCTAAAGGAACCGGTAAAATTAAAATATCATCGGTAATTCGTCGTTGATTAACGATAGATTACCTACGGACATCCTAACTAAGGAAAACTTACAATGATTGGTAGATTACTGACAAAAATGTCCATCAATAAAAGTCATGCATTCTGTAATGTTGTTTCATCATCTTTACGAAAGGATTGAATAAGGGGCATTTTGTGAGACCATTGTCACCATTTTATTGGTTGATTTGTGGGACATTTTGAAAAGACTCTACAAAACTCAAGTGTTTAGTAGATTTTCACGTGTCGTCATTTTATTGGTTGGTTTGTGGGATCATTACAAGTTAAAGAGTCTTTATTTAAGACTGTTGGGACAAATATCAGATTCTGAGTAGTATTGGATAGTGTGAAGTCACTAAACTTAAGATCTTTCATGTGTTTATTTTTGTAATTAAAGGGTGGTCAATGTTTATTTTGGATATTTTCCCATGCAAAATTTGGGATATTTCATATGAAGGAAAATGTGTGGTTTGACATTGCATTCATTAAGACCATTTCCACATCTTAATTGTGTCACGTGGCATCCTCCCTCTTATTTCCCTCCAAAAGTCATTCTCTCTCATCAAGAGTAGAATAGGTTAAAACCACTCATTTTCAAAAAAAAAAAAAAAAAAAGTCACACTTTCAAGACCACTGCCTCGATCACACCCTGCAATGGTAGTTTCTAGCTTTGCTCCTCATCCAAATATACATCTTCTTTTTAACATTTTCATTCTTATTCACGTGAATAAAATTGTTGTTTTCTTATAGTGTAGTGCATTAATTTCTACGTTACATCATAACATGTATCACTTCATATTGAATACATCTATCCCGAAAAGCTTCCGAATATAATCTAGTTGTTCAATAGAAAGAGTAATACCATCTCCTCTCTTAATTTTGCAAACACGTCACTATAATTACATTTGTAAGTTTAAAGAATACAATATTATTTTAAGTGATTAGAATATTTCATTAGAAGGGCGTGGCTATTAAAGTTGTTTATTTTTATTAATCTATACATATAATAAACCAAATTCATTTTAATGACATGGCACTCAAAGAGGCATTCTCATCTTTGAGTGTGTCATGTGTCATCCTATGTGGCATTGAGATATTTTAGGAAAAAATAATTTAAAAACAAAATTATATTTTTCTCTCTTATGTTTCCTCCCATAATTTTTAAACGTTAATATATTTTATATAATAGATTTTTTAAAGAAAAAAATTACACCAAATTAACGAGCGTTTTATTATCTTTTCAACGAGTACCATAGTGCTATATAAAAAAACGGAGAAAAAAAAACTATTTTTTGTTGGGTTTTGTTCAAACAGGAAAAAAAACACAAAGTGTTCCGGTAAATCATTAATCATGTATAGGCAAGTCACTAATTATGTTTAAATCAGTAAATATGAATTTTATTTTCAACATGCGTTAGCATTGGAGTTATACATTGTTTTAGGTTAGATATTATTAATACTAGCTAACTACCCCGGGAAGGTCCCGGGGTTGAAAATCCTAATATGACTTAATAAAAAATAATAAAAGAAGAAAACATACCAAATGTATTGAAAAACTGAATAATTCGGAGTGACCCTATTTTCTTTCTTGGAATGCATAGAAGCTAAAGCTACATATTTTGCCGGTGGCTGCAAAACTTCCTGGTCTGTGTTCACCTTTGACTGCAACAAAAACATATCTGGATGCCATTGCTACACAAACCCTGACAAACAAATTATAATACATAAGTTTATATTTTTTTGAAATGTTGATCAAAATCGATATGGACCTCCATTCAATTCTGGATAGCAAAAGCACATAAGAAATAACACTCAAAAATTGCCCATATGCATATCAATACTCAATCCTAATTATCCTCTTAACAAAAATTGGATGAAATTTAGATGAGTCAAAAATCAGTTCATTATAACTGATAAAATACTACAACAAAGAATTGATTCATTGTGTAACTGTGCAAATAAGAAAGAATTGAATTGATAATAATCTTCATTGTTGTTTAGTATTTTACAATTTTGAACCCGGATAACAGGTCAAGATTAATACATAGGAAACATGTAATCATCAACTTGATTTTAAAAGGCAAGCGAGGTGAGCTGCAAAACGACTTAGGGGCTTTGGTCTGCTTATGTACTTTTGGGTAAAAATTAGGGACCGTAGGAGGCTCATATGTAAAAACAACCAAAATAGATGAAGAAACTGCAAAAAGTTTACTTGATAAAAAAGTCGATATGTAGACAGACGTGAGAGATGCTGCTCGGCTTCTGTGACCTTTCTCGTAATGCCGCGCACCAAACAAAAAAGAATGGAAGTATATGTATCACCTTTTAACTAAATCGATGATCATGGATTCTTCAATTGGTATTCAAGTAAGTATAGATTAGAAGAGATGTCTTCCTTGTATTCACCCCATAATCAGTCATCTCTTTCCATTTTTCACTTGCACAATACAAATTTGAAATAAAACATATAACTCATTTCACATTTAGGTTCCAGCATACTCAACTCACCCCCAACTCGGTCCCCATCAATACGTTACCATGAGCATAAGACGCCAAAGTTTCAATCGAGTGTTAAAAGGAAAACGCCCCGGACCAATTTTAAGCCATAACGCCCCACCGTTATGGTGTTGAGGGCGTGAAAATCAATTTAGCGCCCACCATAACGCTCGACTACGGACAGTCTAAACTTTTATATCGTAACTTGTATTTACAAATGGTTTAATTTGCGCTCGTTTAGACTCACATGTGGTGCACGTTAATATCTACAATAATCATAATAACTAATAAAGTAGTTTATTAAGTTGTGGGTTTGAATTTATACCTCTCTGCGCATTTTGTGTAAACTGAAACGTATCCGCGTGTATCCGTGTTGTTGACCACCCGTTGACCAAGGCTTACAAAGCAAGAGTTGATGTAAAACAATTGATCTAGTTCTTTGCATTGTACATCTTAGCCGTAGGAAGTAAATCAAATTTCTCCGATCTTTAATAAAACCAACAACTGAATAATATTGAATGTTTAATTAGTATTAATGTAGCACACACATCTAGATTCAAATGCAACACTCATTAAAAAACTCATGAAAGTCTACAACTGAGAAAAACAATATTGCATCTAATATGGCATTTATACAATGATAAGTATGATTTTTATTTATTTGTTTGTTTATTTTTGGAATAACACAATGATAAGAATGATATACCTCAAAAGAACCACCCGTGGTCTTGTTTCTAGCTTAAAATATCTGGCCCATATATCCAATTTCTAGCTTCATATGCCCTGCATCTCAGGAAACATAATAACATTAGTTCAATTGCATATGAAACTGTCAATACCATTCTCAGATCAACGAAAGACAATATGAACAGAGGAAAATTTAATATTGGGAATCAATACCTTTCTCTGGTCAAATTTTATAGTCAAAACAGATGCTGAATCGATCTCTACCGAGTAAAACGAACACAAAACATAAATTAGATTTACATTCAACACAATCACTAAACACGCATAACAAATCAGACAGAAAAAATTGAAATAACCGCTTCCCATACTTAACATCAGCACACTGATGCACAGAAACCACATCCCCAAGTCTAACCCTCAAGTTTGACCTAACAACCTTATTAATCCTAATCTTAGGTTCTTCACAAGTATCATCAGCAAGTGCAATACATATTGTATCTCTCCTTTTCTTCCCCTGCACTCAAAACATATATTTTACAAATTATCCAAATTCCCACCGAACCCATCAACAAAATCAAATTTTGTTACAAACCCACAAATTCTTTTTAACAATAATGAAAGAAAACCTTAAGCAAGATCGTATCGCCTCTAAAAAGTTGAACCTTTTCCATGGTGTCAGGATGCATGCAAACAACGGAGTTGTCATCAATCCCACCTTGTTAAACACTTTTCCAGGAAACCCTAACAAATGCTTAAACCCAAAATTGAAGACAATTAATTTTTTAAAATTGGAAGAAGCGAGAAGAGATTAAAGGAAACGTTACCGGGATTTAGATATTGACGTCGGTGGTGATTATTTTGGACGGAAAATAGCTGTATTAGATCCAAAGAGGAGATGGAAGATATGGGAGAGAGAGGAGCTAGGGTTTGAGTTTAGGAAAACTGAAGATTATTTGAGAGGTGAGAGAGAGACGTGAGAGAATGAGAAGAGAGAATGAGGAGGCAGATGATGAGTAGGATGATATTTTAGGGTTTCAGTCTTTTGATTTCTTTTTAATTAAAAAACAAAATAATTAAAAAACACTAAAAACACTTAATAAGGATGCCACGTGGCAATATAGAGGGGAGGTTGGAGGCACCATTGAGCGACACGTCAGCAAAAGGGCTTTCTTTTATATATATATATAGATTAATAGAGTTAAGTTCCTTTTTAGTCCTTGTGGTTTGCTCAAAAAATCTATTTCAGTCCAAAAGATTTTTTTTGTCTTTTTTAATCCAATAGTTTAAGTTTGGTATCTATTTTGGTCCATTCCACTAACTCATCCATTTTCTTTGTCCTTTTTAATCCAATAGTTTAGGTTTGGTATCTATTTTGGTCCATTCCACTAACCTCATCCATTTTCTTTGTTAATTTCTTAAGAAAAGACCAAAATGCCCTTATAATTAAAAAAATTAATATATAAAAACCCTAAATTATATTCTACAACATTAATATATAAACTCGATTATATTAAACTTAATCATATTTTATCGTTATCTCGGAAGAAGAAACCGGGTGGATATTTCACATCTTCTGTCACTCTCACCTCCTTAAAATTCCGACCGATTTTGAACTCATTAACTTAAATGGAAAACCACAAACGATGTGACGGTTTTGAACTCATAGAAATTTATGTGTTTTTTTATCATGCGCTAGTAAATTATTGATATTTCAAATTTTCCACCTCTATTATTTTTCCATTAATCACCTCAAATTTTCTAGTTGTTAATCCATCACACAAACTGAAATACAGAAGAACAAATACTAAACATGTGTTTCTTTGCCGATTAACTTTTCGTTCTTGATTTAGACATCTAGTATTCGTCGTGTATACGTAAACAAGGGGATCAAGATCTGACAAAAAAATAAATAAATTTGAGCGAAAGAACTTTAATGGCAACTACTAATTCGCAGTATAAGCTAACAAACATCAACAATCTCCGTCATTAAGTACAATTGTATAAATACAAAAATCGGTCGGAATTTTAGGGAGGTGAGAGTGACAGGAGATGTGAAATACTCACCCGGTTTCTTTTTCCGAGATAATCATAAAATATGATTAAGTTTAATATAATCGGGTTTATATATTAATGTTGTAGAATAGAATTTAAGGTTTTTATATATTAATTTTTTTAATTATAAGGGCATTTTGGTCTTTTCTTAAGAAATTAACAAAGAAAATGGATGAGATTAGTGGAATGGACCAAAATAGATACCAAACCTAAACTATTGGATTAAAAAGGACGAAGAAAATGGATGACTTAGTGGAATGGACCAAAATAGATATCAAACCTAAACTATTGGATTAAAAAAGACAAAAAAAATCTTTTGGACTGAAATAGATTTTTTGAGGAAACCACAAGGACCGAAAAGGAACTTAACTCATATTAATATTAGAGTTATACATTGTTTAAGGTTAGGCGTTAACATTGGAGATATGTTTTTAATTGTTTTAGGTTAACTGCTTCCCGAAGCTTTCATGCATGTAACTGTAAAGCGCATCATTCTATTTCATATGTAAAATTAATATGTCATATTAGATTTTTCAACCCCAGGACGTTCCCGGGGTATAATCTAGTAAGTTATAATCTCAAGAATTTCACCAATTAATTTATAGCGGTGCTACGAATGAAATGAGAAAGAGGGGCAATTATACGTTTACGTAAACATCATATATCTTACAAATTACGTACATGTGTTTGGTTATATTCATCAACCTTCTCTCACATATTGATGTAACTATGTAAGATCGATTTACTACATGAGTCTGAATATATTTCAAACTAATAAATTAAAATAATATTTTATGTGAATCTTGTTATAATTGTACAAAACTAAATTATATAATTCACACATGAGTTTATATATAAGTATGGGTTTAGTTTATACTTGATACAAAAATTGTTTCCGTATTATGTAAACCTATTACGGATTTGATCATCCTTAAACAACAACAATATTAATTTTTTTTAACAGAAATTATATAACTTAAGATTATTTCTGATACATAACCAGGTTGGAGTGTCCTACTTTTATGCATGAATGCATGCTGGTCCTCATCTAATTTAGTTACTCATGTTTCGTCATGTTCTTTGCATAATGTTTCATGCAAGTTAATTATTTCCTTTGTTTTAGTTGGCCACATTCACTATCTTTTTATTTTGCATCTTGTATTTAAGAATGTTGAGTTTAGTAAAATGAGAAGAAGAAAAATTGTGTTTTTATGTAATTCTGTCAAGCCTAACCCATTCAACGGGTCTACTTGGAGTCTAACTTTTGTAATACTTGTACTCGTTATTCCCTTTTTTAATATATTAATTTAATTATGATAACTTTTGTAGTGCTTATACTCGTTATTCCCCTTCAACCATCTCAAATACTACCATAGTTAACCACGACCACAATCTTTTAAAAGGGTCGAAACGTGTAGGGCCATGAGAGTAGATAATAGTCTCGACAAGTACTTGTCTTTTATGCAAGGACAAGTACAAATTGGTCAATCACCCATGCTCAAATGTCTTCCTTCATGACAAGCCAATCTATTAGAGATATTTACATGGATAACATGTGATGAATCAATGATAGGGTTATTATAGCATCTCCAATGTGGGTTTGTGAGTGTAGTAAGACGCCTACGTGGAAGAGAGTGTTGAGGTGGAAAAAAACATAGTCGACGTGGATGAGAGAAGAGAGCGATTGCAGAGTCCGTCCACACAAACGTCTTGTGGAGGGTTGCGGTCGTCCATAAGAGATTAGCCAAAAGAAACTCAAATGTGGAAGTCATTGGCTTCCGATAGATTAAAGATATATGTCGTTAGAATATTTGCTTGATATTGGTTTTGTTCTTATTTAGACCATCTTATTGTGACAAGACTCTATCGTCTACGTGGAGCCATGTGGTAAGTAGTGTTTTTGTATAATAAAGTTTTTTAAAGGAATTATTATTTTTTTATAATATGTCATTATAAAAAAACATTAATAGTTTTCATTTTGTTTTTTTCGTCGTGATTACTGAGGAATATGTTTGTATGTGATTTCTCTTTTAGATTGATCAATATATTAATTTAGTTAGGATTAGAATTAGAATTTATTGTAATACTTTTATCATAATTAAGAGATAAGATCTGATTTTTTTCCCTTTTATTTCTCTATATAGGAATTAATAATGCATAATAATTTACGAGATCTTCATTGTTTTCTTAAGTTTTATCTCAACACTAATGTGTATCATCACCAGTGGCGAAGCTTGGTTTTGGAATCGGCAGGGGCCGAACTCAATTTTTTTCGATTGGTAATGGAAAATCGGCGGGGGCCAGACTCAACCCGGACTCAATTTACCTATGAAAATCGCAAATTTCCACTACTGCGCCAAAAAACAGGGGGGCCAAGGTCACCCCTGGCCCCAACAATACTTCGCCCCTGATCACCACCTTGCCTCGCATGTTGTTGTTGTTGTTAGAATAAACTGTCATTTTCGTCCTGTGGTATGATCGTTTTTATCAGTTTCATCCAATAAGTTTTTTCTCGCATCAGAAACCAAATCACCTACATTCCTACACTACTTACAAACTAATCACACTAGGTGATAAAATAACTTGTTTTGATATAATGAACCAAACCTTTAAAGTTTATACCGAAAGTCAGTATTACCTAACCACTGGTACAAAAAGTTTGTGTTATATTGCATCCAATACTCTATTTTCATGTACTATTTACCTACGTACCTAGCACTTGATACAAGCCGGTTTACACTAGTAAAAAGAATCCGGTATCCACTACTTGCTCGATCTCCAACCAAAATTAAACAATATAAAATTAATAGTGTCCGATTACATTAGAAGAAAGGGCTTAGCGTACTAAAGTTTGAACTCTGTGACACACTCTGAAAATACACTCTCTATTCTCATCTCGTCCGATTAAGCATGTAACACAGGTGCAACCCATTGACCGAACTAGTACTAGACTACTAGCTCATGGTTTCACAATTTTCAAACAGGCTAACCATGTAATACTTGTCATATCAAGCCAACTTGCAGCCGTTGTGACGGTTATACATATAGTGTTATACTTAAACATTTCATAGTCTCATTATGTTTTTTTACTTTTAGGTGCTGGAACTGGGAATCGTTATTCATTCAGTGATCATAGGATTATCCTTGGGTGCTTCTAAAAGCCCAAAAACAATAAAACCGCTTATTGCCGCATTGTCCTTCCACCAGTTGTTTGAAGGCTTAGGTCTTGGTGGAAACATCTTTCAGGTACATACGGATTCTTAATGTTATCATGCCAATATAATGGAAAATGAAACTTAACGTGTGTGTGCGTGCGTGCACGCTTGTGTGGGGAAGATTCTATGTAGAACAGTATATGTTGCGAGAACAAGCTAAACGAAATGAATTGTTTAAGCTTAGAAGGTTTGTAAAATAAATGAAAATGCTAGAATGTAATGTTTATTCGCCTCTCCAGAAATTTAAAAAAATTATACATTGTGTTTATGTATATAACCTACACTAGATATTTGCCCGCGTTGACACGCAGTTCACCAACGTACGATTATTTGGAGTAGTATAACGTATAAAAAAAATAAAGTAGAAAAATTTTATTAAAATTTAAAAGCAACGAATACACATTTATTCAAATATCGCTGAAAATTTCCTTATAAACCACATTTTTTGTTTTAGTCATCACTTTCCCATCAGCATCAAGTATAAGTAACTTCACGCCTGCCCTGCTTTTAACTCTTGACAATGCGACATAAAGCTGGCCATGTGAGAATACAGAGTTTCTTAAATACAATACAACCTTTGATAAAGATTGTCCTTGGCTTTTATTGATGGTCATTGCGAAACATATGGTTGAACAAATTAATTTTGATAAGGATTAAAACAATAATAATGCAGAAAAAATGAAATTGCTTATTACATATTACCTTTAGTAATAAAAAAACGAATATTACAATTCAAAGAAATCTAAACTAATCTTTAGTCTCTAAAATTTCGTTGTACATAACATTTGTCGTATGATTTTAACTTTACCTTCTTTGTCAAAAATTAATAATTACTTCGGCTCCACTCTTTATTCTTGAAAATGCAATATACAACTTTCCATGGGTGAATAATAGAGATGAGTGAAAATGAAAACAATGATATTTGCATTTCGTGTGAAAGATGGTAAAGGATCTTAGCCATCCATTTAAATATTATCCAAGGGACCGATGATGATTCATTCGGTTCCCATTTATTAAAATAGATTTCATACTTGAGTGAGATCCTAAGAGACAAAAACCTTTGCTAATCTTATGAAGTTTGCAGAGGCTTACCAAAACATGTATACATCTAGCAAGCAAAGAACCCATAAGTACTAACTCTTTCAAACATGAGTGATTATATACAGGAGTAAGCCAAAAGTACAAAACGTACATATAATAAATACTTCATAGCAAGATCATCATCTTTTTTTTTCACTTGTTTCCGGCATAAGCATGCGTATCGCAATCATTGAATTTTAATTACTTCTGTCAACCTGAAATAAAGGTAAAATACATACTTATATTGTATGCAATTGTTTGAATAAACTAAGATAATTATATCCATTATTTTAAATTGTTACATTACCAGGATAACCTCAATATGCATTGATTTCCCTATTTTCCAGAACATGTCATACCAAAATGGTTGTGTTTTGTTTTGTACTTCCATAAATTTAGACATATATTAACTAAAATATTCATTAGAGAATGAAAAAGAAAAGATATTTCAAATTAGCTTAAATTTAGTACCTTTGTCTTTTTTGGTAATTAGCTAAATGTATGTGTTGGTCACTTCTTGGAACCATGCCAAACCTGCAAATACTATATGAAAAACACATGGATCATACTCATACAATCACACTCATAAAAGTTTTCCGTTTTATAAGAGTAACCTAAATATTTAACTTATGTTCTAAAATGAACTTTTAAGCAACTTTTAACCGTTCGACCAATCTAACTCGTACTAACTACTATGCTTCTTTTTTTGTTTTTGACCCGTTTGACCTCGCGCTTCACGGCGCTTATTATTCTTGTGCAATTTTCAAACCAGTCTTCTAATACAATTCATATATACCAATTGGAATGATCAATTAAGTATTGTAAAACAACAAAAAAATAAACAAAAAGAGAAAAAAGGCCAAGCCACCTATCTGATCATCAAGATCATTTTTTTTTACCACAAAGGGCCAATGAGCCTACCTAGAACTCAAGTCTGGCATTTTTCATAATGTCCACCAACGTTTTTTTCATAAGTGGCCCATGTCATGTGTTATAACATACAAAGACTAATAAAAAGAATAAACAAAAAGCAAAGTGAAACTAACCTAGTATATATACCTGATCCTTAAAATCCCTGCATGTATTGCTTTTCATGTGGAAATGCATTGTTTGCTTTCATCTAACCCATTTATCTGGTAGCACTGTAGCAGTTGATTGATTAAGATAATGGAAGGGCTTTGGATCTCCCGCTTATTATATCTTTAAATCCTAGAAGAATAGTAGATCAAATTAATACAACAGACACTCAAATACCGACTCAGTGCACATATTAATATTAATTATTAAATAAAAAATGAAAAAGAACAAAGCAGAACTAATTCCATATATAAATTAACATGTGCAAGTTTTCAAGTTTATTGGTGAAGCAAAAAACAACACACATGCAAACCTTTCCCGAAACCAGAGCAAACGTCTTCGCCTACAAAGACGACGAACACATCAACCTTTAGCTCGGTTCCTTGTTCTTCGAAAAACACCAAGTTCTAAGCTTACATGTTGCTTGAACCCTATGCACCTGTAGCCAAATTCCATTCAGTTGGAAGCCAATAAAAAGCAAGTTAATTCACCATGTTCTAGTTAAAATTGAACTTCATGTTTATCTTGTTTGACTAAGATATACAATAGTACATGATCTCAACCCCTAAAGGCATAAGATAGTAATAATCAAAGTGCCATATAGTATAAATAAACCCACAAAAGAATCAAAATAAGTTAGGAATGGATCAAGCTTATGATTGATACCTGAGGAATTCCTTTGCAATCATCTCTGCAGGGTACTTATAAGAACAAATGACTAAAAATATTATAATAAATAAGGCAATTTAACTAAAATATGTCGAAGTGAAATTAATTATCATCCATCACAGTATCACCATAACCTGTGCAATGATATCCATAGAAGCAAAGACTGCCTCAATTGCTAAAACTATTCCTCCAATAGTGAATATGCCTACAAAATAAAAAAATAAAAAACATTTTCTATCATTAAATTATGCACCCAACCAAAGCAAATATGCATATACAATATTGAACTAAACTTACCCAAATGTGCTACCTAAGTAAAAACCAAACCGGAGGTCAAATCTGCATTAAGCTGAAAGAATTGTTGAATCCACAAAAAATCATAAGGGTATAATACAATGAGATCACGAACTTACCTCTAACCCAAATGCAATAATGATCTTCTGTGAATTCCAAGTAATCTGGTTTCTCTGTTAAATAAATAGATGACGTACACTTAATCACATAGAACAATGCATATATTTGTATACTAATTAGTTACATGGTAAGTAAATTCATACCTGTACATAGGCATTATTCAATGTATTCAAAAATCGTTGTTGCTGGTGATTTGCAAATCTGAAAAAGAAGCACTAAAAGCAAACATGTCATAACCGTTTACATATTTTTCAATTTCCTTCACATGTTGATGATGAACTTGTTTTTAGAGTAGCTATTGCATCATTGTCTGCATCCTAGACTCCATTTGGCAAGCTTAAAAAGAACTAATCATTATTGTCGTTCTAAATTATTTAAAAAAAAGAAGACTAAAAAAATAATACGAAAAAGTTCACTTAAACAATTTTACGAACACTTGGTGGGCGTACTTTTACAATATCAAAGAAAGCAAACTTTATACAACTTTAATAAACCCAGAAATCAAGAACCCAACTTCAGTTTACAAAACAAAAAACCCAGAAATCTTTAGTAACAAATAAATCAAATACAAAATAAAACAAAACAAATTGAAATAAAAAATATAGTGAACGGTACCTCATCAGTTTTGAAGTTTGTTTACGACCGAACATTACGGTAGGAACGAAGCCTAATCGGTGATCTCAATGATGACGGCGGTTTACATTCTGAACGAAGCCCAAAACAACACATTCACAAGTTATTAAAAAATTATATAAAACAACGAATTAACAGATACAATCAGTAACATTTCAGAAAGATATATGCAAAAACGAATTAGCAGATCTGAAATACAGAGAAAGATCCGAACATTAAATCTAATTTGAAAGATAGCATAAACAGAATGAAAACGATGAAGCAATAAAACCTGCCGAAATCGAATGAAACAATCGGGGCATTAATGTTGAGAGAAATCAGTTATGAATGGCGAGAAGATTATAATCGAGACTGAGGGAGAATGAATAACTGATGAGAAATGAAGATAGGTGAAGAAACAAATACCTTTACTGATGTTTTTTTTTCAAGGATTAGGGTTTAAAGTGATTGATATTATTTGAGGAAAAGATGGTAAATCGATGATAAAGAAATCGAATATGTGGTTACCTGAGATGGATGAACGATTGATTGTCTTTTGCGATTAGGGTTTCAATTGAAAGAGAATGAATGTTGAATGGGTTTAGAGAAAAAAAGTTAGCGTCAGTTTATTTCTTGTGGGGGAAGATGGAGCATTCATTAGTTGGAGAATATAAAATTAAGAAATTTAATGATTACTAAAAATACCATTCCTCATTTAATTAATGATTTTTGCTTTTAAAAAAAAGAAAATTTTATAAATTCTATTGTTGTGCCACATGGCACAATATGGGAAAGAGAGATAATTGAGGGTGCAATATGGGAGTGTCATGTGTACTCATAGACTTTGTTTTATTAGATGTATAGATATGTGTATGCCATGTATAGGTTGTATTACCTGGCTACGCATGTATATATAGGTAAACGGTTAAAAGTTTGAAAAAATTATGAATAAATTTATATGGTTAAGAGTTTGATGGATTTTTATATACATAAACATACGCATTTGTATGTATAATGTAGGCAAAAATCAAGTCGTGGGCTACTGTGGTGATGGGAGTCTGTTTCGCCCTCACGACTCCATGTGGGATTGTTGTTGGAATATTGGTGAGCAACACATATGATGAGAACAGTTCGAAAGCACTTATCGTGCAAGGCGTGTTAGATGCTGCAGCAGCCGGGATATTAATTTATATGGCGCTTGTCGACCTTCTTTCACCCGATTTTAAGAATCCTAGGATGCAAAATAATAAGGCCCTTCTACTTGCTTCCAATATTTCTCTTTTCCTTGGTGCTGGCCTTATGTCTCTCCTAGCCAAATGGGCTTGAATTTTGATGTGTGACATTCACATGGAATGGTACTCCATTAATTTAAAATTTTATTAATAAAGAAGAGTTGATGAACCTAAAAAAATAGGCAATTAGCCCATCCTAGGACATTTATTCTATACATGTATGAATATGTTTGCGTTTGAAGTGGCTCGTATTTTGTATGGTTTAAAACATATCGAGTCAAAAGCATAAATCTAGCGCGTACATTTCAAATAGAGTGCGACTTTCAACTCGTTTGATGAGAGTTCCTAATTCATTTTTAACCAAGATAATTTCTGTACAAATAAATCACAAAAACATTATCGAAGACTTGATTGCCACAATTGAACCAAAATATGTGACTTAACTTACTTCACATCAACCAATTTGAGCTGTGGAATACAAGAGAAACAATCTAAACTGACCTCAACTGGGAGCATCTCTTTAGCTCTCCTTTGTGTTG
This sequence comes from Ambrosia artemisiifolia, assembly GCA_032199755.1. Lineage (NCBI taxonomy): Eukaryota > Viridiplantae > Streptophyta > Magnoliopsida > Asterales > Asteraceae > Ambrosia > Ambrosia artemisiifolia. The sequence goes on from CM063519.1 coordinate 64,185,981, forward strand.
ATTGTTAATATCAATATCTTCTCTATTTACATTCAATATGGAGCATCCTTCTTCTACTTTATCTATTAAAAGTTTCAATATTGGAACAAATGACAATGTTCTCTGTGACCCAACCATGATCAGCTTTTTCTGCACCCAATAAACAAACAAAACATGCAAAATTGTTAATATTACCATCAGAATGGAAGTTCAAGTGGACACCCTGCCGGACGACAGGGTTCATTTGACTCTACCAGATTATAACCAATGTTTTCATAACTGGACCTGTCATCGAACTGGCCATCCTACAGGTCAACTCGTGATGACGTCCTACTAATTATAAATATAAATAAATATATAACTAATTAAAAGGTGGAATTTTTGGTGTGGATTTATAATGTTGACAAAATATGGAACCTAGAATAAGAATAAACAAAATATGGAGTCAAAAGAATTAGTGAATCAGTAAAAGAGATTTCAAAAGACAAGTAATTTTTTTTTAAAAAGAAGTTGAAAATCTAGTCCAACTACTGATCTAATTCAATTGGTTGGCCGTTCAAAATACTCAAGACCGGTTGTGTAGGCAGTTCACAGATCAATTCTGAGAACATTAGTTATAACTGACAAACATATAATGATAGCTGCAGGAAATGAAGAACAAAACACATGGATTCTTGTTATATATGAAAGTGATTGTGAATATTATTTCTGAATGAATTATAATGATACAAAGCATCCCCTTATATAGGCTATACAACCCTATCTCTAATATATGGAAAAGATAAGCACAATCACTTAATTATAGAATACAATCATAACAAATATAATTCTAACTATACTGGCCTATAATCACTCGGCTGCCAACTGGCCTGGCCTATAATCTCTCGGCTAATACTCCCCCGCAGTTTGAGCGTTGCCGGGGCAGACGGTCAAGCTGGATCTAAAGGACTGAAAAAGCTGACGAGAGAGTCCTTTGGTGAAAACATCCGCATACTGAAATGGAGCTGGGATATGAAGAACCCGAATATGACCAACACGAACCTTTTCCCTGACGAAATGAATATCGATTTCAATGTGCTTGGTACGATGATGTTGGACTGGATTGTCGGACAAGTAAACAGCAGAGACATTGTCACAGTATACGACCGTAGCCTGTAAAAGAGGAACCTGTAACTCTAACAAGAGATTCCGGAGCCATGTGACCTCTGCAACTGCATTAGCAACCCCACGGTATTCAGCCTCAGCACTAGAACGGGAAACTGTTGGCTGACGCTTAGATGACCAAGAAATCAAATTTTGCCCCAAGAAAACGCAATAACCACTGGTAGATCTGCGGGAATCGGGACACCCGCCCCAATCGGCATCAGAATATGCCACTAAGTTATGAGCCGAAGATTTGGTCATACGAAGGCCATAGTCTAACGTGCCTTGTATGTACCGAAGAACCCGTTTCATAAAGTTAAAATGTGGTTCATGCGGCTCGTGCATAAATAAGCAAACCTGTTGGACCGCATAAGATATGTCAGGCCGAGTGAACGTAAGATACTGCAAAGCGCCTGCTAAGCTGCGATATAATGTCGGGTCATGAAATAATGGGCCGTCAGTAGCACTGAGTTTAGAGGATAAGTCGACAGGAGTGGCACACGGCTTACAGGCTGACATAGAAGCGCGCGCAATGATCTCCTTAGCGTACTGAGTTTGATCTAAAAACAAGCCATCAGACCTGTGACCGACCCGAATACCCAGAAAATGGTGCAGTCTCCCCAAATCAGACATGGCAAATTCACGCGACAAGGTCTTAATGATGTCCTGCAGCAGATTGTCATTGGAAGCAGTGAGGACGATATCGTCCACATAGAGTAATAAATAAGCCATATCAGTGCCCCGAGTGTAGATAAAAAGTGAATTATCACAAATACTGCTTCGAAAGCCATTGGCTAAAATGTATGTGGCAAACCTAGTGTACCACGCCCGAGGTGCCTGTTTAAGCCCGTATAGAGATTTCTTTAACCTGCAAACAAAACCTGGGAAACGAGAATCATGAAAACCGGGTGGTTGATGCATAAACACAGTCTCGTTTAAATGTCCATGTAGAAATGCATTCTTGACATCCAACTGATGGATGGGCCAAGAACGAGAGACTGCAAGTGATAGGACAGTACGAATGGTAGCAGGTTTAACCACGGGACTAAATGTGTCCTGACAATCTATACCAACTGTTTGAGATTTGCCATTCACAACCAATCTAGCCTTGTATCTCTCTAACGTGCCGTCAGATTTAAACTTGTGGCGAAACAACCACATGCACCTGATAATAGGTCGATCAGACGGCCTAGGTACTAACTCCCAAGTTCCATTTTCCTGTAATGCAGTAAACTCAGCCTGCATGGCGTGCAACCAATTCGGGTCGGTTAAGGCCTGGCTATGGGTGGTAGGAATGGGGGATATGGTGGTAGTGTGGAGAGAGTACAGTGGTGGTTTGAGGCTGCCGGTCTTGGAACGAGTGGCCATGGGGTGAGATGCGGCGGGTTTGGTAGAGGTGGAAGGCCCGGGTGGTGGTGGAGGGGCTGTACCAGAGGTGGCCGGTGGTGGGTAAGAGACCGGTGGTGACTGGTTTTGTGGCTGGGAGGCTGGGACCGGTGAGTTAACCACTGGTGGTGGAGGGACATTGGGCACGGGTGTAGGTTGAGCAGGCCGGGAGCGACGGCTATAAGTGAAAGGGAAAGGAGAGGTGGTTGTGGGTTTGGCCGGTTGGGTGGGTGGTGTGCTCCGAGCAAACGTGAACCCGGGAGGTGGTCCATCGTCCAAAAACTGGTATGTGTACGGGGCTGATGGGGTGGTGTAAGGAAAGGTGGTTTCATCGAAAGTCACGTGTCTAGAGATAGTGACTTTACCTGTAACAGGATCGAAGCATCGGTACCCCCTGAAGTCAGGTGGGTAGCCAAGGAAAATGCAGCGGGTGGCACGATGGTGTAGTTTATGGGGTTGTGTGGCGGAGGTGTTTGGATAACACGCACAGCCAAAGACACGAAGGTGGTCATATGTAGGGTGGCGTAGGTAGAGGGCGTAAGTGGGTGTGAAAAAATTGAGCCGTTTTGTGGGAAGTATATTGTGTAAGTAGGCTGCAGTATGGAGTGCTTCGACCCAGAAGGTGGGTGGTAGTTGGGAGTGGATAAGCAGAGAACGGATGATGTCGTTAAGGCGACGAATCATTCGTTCGGCTCGACCGTTTTGGGAGGAGGTCTGGGGACATGAGAAACGAAAGAGGAGGCCGTTTTGAACGGCGAATGTTTTAAAGGCATTATTGTCAAATTCACCGCCTAGATCACATTGAAAAGTTTTTATGTGTCTGTTGAATTGGGTTGAAATTAGACGGTGGAACTTGACAAAGGTGGGAAATGTTTCAGATTTGTATTTTAAAGGATAGACCCAAATAAAGTGTGAAAAATTATCAATCAAGACCATATAATATTTGTAACCTGTTTTACTTGGTATAGGAGATGTCCATAGGTCACAATGAATGATATCAAATGGTGAAAAAGTAAAAGAATTCGATGCATAAAACGGCAAACGTTTACTATTAGAAACATGACATGAATGACAAAAACTATGTTTTTGTTTATTACAAGAAAAATTGAAATAACGACTAAGTACATCCAAAACTTGAGCGCCAGGATGGCCTAAGCGATCATGCCATGGATGAGAAGCTGAAGTAAGGAAAGTGGCTTGAGCTGGTAATGCTGGTGGTGTGATTGGATAGAGATCCCCGGTACTATTGTGGCGGGAAAGAAGGCGGCCAGTGCGAAGGTCCTTCAAAGAAAAACCATAGGGATCAAATTCAAGAGAAACATTGTTATCACGCGAAAAGCGTCTAACAGAAATTAACTTTTTAATAATGGTAGGGCAGTAAAGGATTCTGGGTAATATATAAGTTCGGTTAGGGAGGGTTAGGTAACCTGTTCCAGACCCTTGAATTGGTAAAAACTCGCCATTACCGACTAATATTTTACTGTTTATAGGAAAAGGATCAGGGGAAGTGATCATACCTTGGTCGTCTGTGGCGTGAGAGGATGCCCCAGTATCCATGATTCCTGGATCAGAATTATTAACCTGCATTGAGGCCATAGCAGCACTCAAGTCTGAGGGGCTGAGTGCGTTATAACCCGTGGGCTGTGTGCTGAAGTAATGGGCCTGTTGTGGAGAGAATCCGGGTGGGACTTGGGCCGGACTGAAGCCCGTAGGCTGCTGAAACATTGCAGGCTGATGTTGCATGAACTGGGCCGAATTTGGTGGGGCTGTAGGCTGCTGAGAGAAGTGTGTTGGTGGCTGGAACGCGGGCTGCGTTGGATATGGGCACGGTGGAGTGTTCCACCAAGCCCAAGGTGTGTACGAGGGGCTGCTGGAAGACCATTGCTGCTGAAAACCCGGCTGTCCACGGCCACCAGACCCGCGGCCACGGCTGCTGCGACCACGACCGCGTCCGCGGCCTTTGTTACGGCTGTAGTAGGATTGCTGGGGCTGTTGGTAAGGCTGCTGCATATTATTAGTAGAAGACGAGCCAGTCTGGTTCTGTTGCTGCTGAGAAGAGGGTGCGACCAGGACTGTTTGGCTGGTCTTTTGGCGAGCCTCCTGACGAATCAGTTCATCTTCGAGCATGCTGCGAGCTAGATCCCAGTCGGCGTCATTGGAGTTGATTAAAGAGGCAGTGGTATCATATTCGGCAGGAAGGCCACGAACCAACTGAAGCACCAATCGATCCTCAGAGACTGGATGATCGACGTCCTCGAGTTGGTTGGCGAGGTCCTTCAAGCGCTCACAATAATCGTCAAGAGACGAGCAGGCCGATAGGGTGAGGTTGCAAAAACGGGCTTCAAGTGCTGCTGCTCGAGCCTTTTTATTGCTGAGAAACCTTTTCTCCAGGCCACGCCAAGCCTGAAGTGCGGTAGGGCCGGCATCCATAGTACGACCCAAGAGGTTATCTGCAACAGTAGCATAAATCCACTGCATTACCAGTGCATCAATCTCTTTCCACTGCTGGTATTCAGGAGCAGATTCGGCTGGTGGGGCAGTCCCATCAATGTGGTCAATAACCTGATAGGCGATGGCATGAAGTTTGAATAGTTTCACCCAGGAGGTATACGTGACCTTAACGCCATCTAGCGTGCGTATTTTGGACTGCACGTTAGTGACAGAATAGGCTGGATGAAGGTGTGATTTGGACGGCTGATCCGAAGACTCAGCGCCGGTTTTCTTGCCATCGGCCATTGAGGGATCCGATTAGGGTTTACGAAAGAAAAAAAAAAGAAAGAAAGGGGATGGAAATCAGAACCGATTTGGCTCTGATACCATGAAAGTGATTGTGAATATTATTTCTGAATGAATTATAATGATACAAAGCATCCCCTTATATAGGCTATACAACCCTATCTCTAATATATGGAAAAGATAAGCACAATCACTTAATTATAGAATACAATCATAACAAATATAATTCTAACTATACTGGCCTATAATCACTCGGCTGCCAACTGGCCTGGCCTATAATCTCTCGGCTAATAATATATTGGGTCTGAAATTATGTAGGATGAAATAAAGATACCCTGCTTCGTTTTGTAATCTAAAAAATACAGAAATTCTTCGCCTGGCCTTCTATCCAAACGCTCTTCTAACAAATTTACCTCAATATGGCACCATATATCCATACCCAACAAGAAGTTTTAAATAATCTGTTGAAATTATTCCCAAGTTATGTTAAAAATTAAATTTAGCAGACGAAAATGGGTCAATGATTGTGATTTTGTACTTAAAAACAAGGTTTGTGACTAAATGTCCATATTCATTGTCAGGGGCTGGTTTGATCCAGATATCCCTAATAAACTTACTATGATTATTACAACTACTTCTACTACTATTACTATTATAGTATTATTATAATTTTTATAAAATAAACACGAACCTTGGCACGGGTGAGGGCCACATTGATCCTGTGCCAGTCCCCAAGCAGTGAAGATTTGCAGTTCTTTGGATTATTGCTTGACCTTACAAAGGATACCAATATGCAATCTTTGTCCCTTCCCTATATGGTTGTAAAACACATCATGAGATTTTGCTAACATAGTTCATCATCTATTCGTTTTCTTCTATCTTTTTGTAAAATATGCAGTATTCTTAACAATTTTGAACATGCAATTTAAATATGAAGGTCCCTCAAAACTCCATTAGACAGAAAAATCAAATCAATTTCCGAAGTAACATTTCTTAAATTCATATGCAATATCACATTGGGGTGGTAGGTCTTGACACACCCTGAAACCCGACAGGAAAATAGCCAGCATTTTGGGTTGTCATATCTAACTCATTTAATAAACAAGTAGTTTTCGGGTTGACCTGTTCAACCCGCTTAATTATAAGATGTCGACCATCAACCTGTTTACAACCCATTTAACGCATTTATTACAACCCTCATAACCAGTTTAGCACCTTTACAACTTGATTACAACATATCAACCTGTTTCAGTCACCTACAAACATGGGCTAAAGGGTCATGTTACTTTACGCGAATTTAAGTGTGTCAAGGTTGGTGTTAATGTATTTGACATGAATAAATACACGGGTCATGTTCGGATTCAACAGTTCAACCCAGCACGTTTGACACTCCTAAATATGTACATAGCTTTGTATGTGAAGGTTTCAGCATTGAAGAAATGAACCCTGTATAAAGCATTACCTGGTATTTGTCTATGGTATGTATCTCCACTGAATTTGAAACATATTGTTTAATGAGATTAGCTTGAGAATTGTAAGGAGTTATAACACCAATATCCTCTCCCCGGATGCCTTGACAAGTCAATTTATCAGTTATCTGCAGACATGGTTAAAAAAAAAATATCACATCAAGCAACAGGCAAAAGAAGAGCGGGTTAAGCTGCAATTTCTTGTGGTGGATGGAGTATTTATAAAGAAGTGCATACCTCTGTGACTATGTAAGCTTCGAGTGGGTTATTTACCGTCTTGCAATCCTTAACCTCTAAACCAGGCAAAAGATCTGTGAACAAGTAATATTTGTAAGCACATTTAGGACTTAACACCTGATGAATGATAGGAGAGTATACAAACCTGTATTAATGAATATCACTTGTCTGAGTGGATCCAAAACCTGAATATTGGTAGTGAAAACCACATCAAAATAGATTACAAAATGGTTAAAGATAAAAATTCAACAAATAAACATAACAGTGACACACACATATATACATATATATATAGTCCTAGAACTACCTTCTTTAGCCATAATGAAGTAGAGGTTGAATTTGTATACACAAGCTTTGCATTTGCTACATCAGGAGAACCACAACGTAATCTATTACCATATATCAAAGCATTGGATAGCTCCATAATGGGTGCACACATACGATACTGAAATTTACGACATGAAATAACATATTTATCAAATATCCAAAGAATCAAATTTTTTGGGCTATATAATGTAATTAATATACACCTGGCTTTGCAAAGCTGAAATCGCCTGAGGGTGTGCTTCTGAAAGTCTGCAAAAGAGGCTCACACCCATTCCATTTTCCCTAGCTTCAATACTCTGCGATACCAGAGTATGTAGAATAAGTTAGTTTTGTATCATAGTCAGAGAATTACAACAAAATTTTAAAAATATATATATATACAAATATAAGTACCTGCACAAGGGGAGGCAGTTGATAATGATCTCCCACGAGTACAAACATTGATGCGAACATTAAAGGTCCCAATGAGACCTAAAAAGAAAATCCCTATTTCAGGTACTTCTAGTCTGAACAAATCATTTAGATAAGCGGGGGAGAGCGGATGTTAACGATTACAGTTATCAATGTCAGAATTACATACGGGAAGTGTGATCTGACCAGCTTCATCCATAATGCATACATCAAATTTCTTGTCAGAAAGCAAAGGGCTGGACACGCCTAAGCATGTCACTGCAACAACTTTCGTTTGGTCTAGTCTCATCTTAATATCTTTGGTGCTTTGCATGTCAGCCCCTGTGAAGAGTTTATACATTATTAAACATGTCTAGTTAAACTGATAACAGGAGGCAGGCTGCTTTATAGTAATCATAAAATAAATAAACCCAACCATTAATACAATGGCTACGAATTTCCTCATGCACAGCTTCATCTCTACCAATACGTATAAAATCAATGCCCTGAAGTAGTTGATGATTCAGTTCAGTTCATATAAAACACATAGTATTTTCATTTTAATATTTTAGATGTATTAAAGTCTGAAAATACCTGAGATTTTAACTTGATGAGCAAATTATCAACAGCGGAGTTCGTGTACGATGTTAGCAAGATGGAGGCATCTCTCATTAATAATGCCTTGACAGCATGGACCATTGTGGAAGTCTTGCCTGTACCAGGCATTCCTAGGATAAGTGTATAATCCTTAGCGGTAAGTATCTGAAGATTAGCATAATTAGCTCCATAAGAAACTAAAATAATCATATGACAACTGAGATTATCTCTTGTAGTGAAGTGCTAACAGAATTTACTAAACTAACCTTAAGTATTGCTTTGCGTTGATCGTCATTTAAAGTTTTCTCTGACCAAATGTAAGATACAGCAGGATCTTGACTGAATATACAGCCACCATCATATCTAGGGGCCTACAAGAAATTGTACATAAGAATGGACTGATTCGGGTTATGATTTTACCTCTAAGGCTCTAAGTCTCTAACAGGTCATCAGGGTAAAAAAAAATATAGTTTACTAGAAAAAGGGTTAAAAGTTGTGCAAAATTTAATTTAATGCATAAAACTTGTAATCATTTTGTTTTACATATCAGATTATTATTGAAATATAATAAATCTGTAATCATGGTTTAAAAAGGCTGTCTGAGGCTCGCCTCGAGGCTTACGCCTCGGCTGAGGCTATGAAAAAACGCCTTAGGGGCTTAGCCTCATGGGGGTCAATTGAAACCTAAGCCTCGGCCTATCCGAGGCTTCCCGAGGCGGTGAGGCTGTGAGGCGGTGAGGCTTAAGTCTCACCACCTAAGTCAAAATTGGGTCTCAGTGGTGAAACTTGGTTCAAGTCGGGTCAAAAAATGTACTTGGAACGAGTTCCCACCTCAAAATCCAACCAAAACACACCTGCCCCTCTTACCTTATTAACTTTTGGTATTTTTACATTTAACCCCCTCAATGTTCACTAGTTTACATTTGATCTCCAAACTTAAGTTAAAGATTAAAATGCTATTAAAACTATTTTATGATGTTTGTTTCATTACTAAATTAGATTTTATAATATCCATGATGTTTTGTTTTATATTATATTGTATTTTTATGATATATATATATATATATATTGTTATTTTTAATAATGTTTTGAGGCTTACGCCTCGGTCCGCCTCGAGGCTTACACCTCGTGAGGCTAACGGACAACGCCTCGAGGCCCGTTTCAGCCTTTTTAAACCTTGTCTGTAATCCTATTTGACACTGCTTGCATATAAAAATTCGAACGAAAAGCGTTTTGGGACAATCTGGCCTGTTCCGACCCCTAAAATACCCATTTTGACCCACTACACCCCCCCCCCCCCTCCCTCATTTTGCTACGCATGTGAAGGATTTTGCATGGTAACTGGACACTCACATTAAGATCAACAATCATGCTTCGAAGGTGGGAACTCCTATCATCTTGTAGAAACATTTGAATGAGATTGAACCTTAACATAGACAAAAAAGGGAAAATTACAGAATGCATGATCCACAAGATAACATAGACAGTTTGTAAATCAGAACAATAATGAGAACCTCCAAGTACCTCATCATAGCAAATGATGCTGTAAATTCATCTTTATCAATCCTCCAAACCTCTTGACAAAGATCATGAATGATTTTAGAAGGACTGCTCCCTGGAAGCCTTAAACGCTTTGAAAAAGAAACCTATAGAAAAAAAACGCTGAATTAAAGTTTTATGCAACAAATAAAAAAACTTCGTACAAGTAGGCGGTTATTTCTACCCATTTGCTAATGCATGGGTCGATTAAGGATGTGTTTTACATTTGACAGGTCAAGCAGGTGAAATAAAAAAAAAATAGACTAAAAAAGAAAAATGTCAAATGGGTCGCCAAAGTGTAACTTTAATGCATAAAATTAAAACCTTCTAAATCATTTAAACATGGAACTGGAATATCATTGAAATGACATTATTCTTAAATCATATCTAACACCTTAACAAATCATTAAAAAAAAAAACTAAAACTTTAAACAAAAGTAAGTTGGGTCAACCAGACACAACTTGCCCAGTTACCCATTTTGACGTGTTTCCCAACCTCCTGGATCTATTCAAGCAAACGATCATACCGTGACATTAATGCGAGTCATGTCCATTATTACACCTCTTCCAACTACAAGACGACCAGGATCGGTGCTCAAGATCTAAGAAAGTAAGAATAAGTAAACATGAGATCATTAAGTTGTTAATTTGGAAAAGGAAACAAACAACTAAAGTCAAATTCTATAAATTCAATCGACTAATAAACTTGGTCATATACCACATAGTCTCCGGTTTTAAGTGAGCATTCCAAATCTTTTCCTGATGATGAAGGATTTAAATCTTGACGCATGAAGTGATAAACAAACCGATTGCCTTGAATGAAGTTCTTTTGTGGAACTTGATCTGAAGTGTCAAGAACAATGGAGGATAGACAAGTACTTGAATGTGAACCATTCATGCTGCGTGAGCCCCACATTTCTTTCCTCACAACCTAGAATTCCAAAAAAAAAAACATAAGAGGAAGAAAAAAAAAGAGTTAAAACGAAAAGGATAAATATGAAGCTGATTATAGGTGTCGTTCGTATATATACCTCCAATTCATTTGCTTCTAAATCAATCAACCTTTCCCATTTCTTAAGAAAGTTACAGTGAGCAGTTGTTAAATGGTTCACAAGTGAACTGTAAACATCACCTAACCCACTGCCCTCAATACTTCCGCCGTGTGCCTTCAAAATATGATAAAACCGTCAAGAAGTAATGAATGACCTTAGACTCTTACACTTTTGTATAAGCTATGTAACATACTAACAAGGTTAGAAATATCAAGCAACAACTCTGTATAACATATGAAATCACAGGTAAGTTTACAAACATTCTAAGAAAACAATTTATGAAAGAAAAAACTTGTCACGCATAGTTATTACCACTACAAACAATTGCTAACAAGATACTTGTTTACAAACTAATAAAGTATCTTGGTTTCTAATATTTTGTCCTAATGGTGAAATGCGAGGCTTTATGTTGGCACATTGTTTCCATAAAACAAAAATGTTACCTTATGGTAGACTGTACAAGCCTTAAGGTGCCTGCAACCTTTGCAAGTGTTTGGGACCTGGAACAAGTAAACCAACTATTAACATAAAAAGTAATGCATCACAGCATACTAAAGGTGGCAAAACAGGTGGGTTGGGTAACTTATCAAAACAGATACTTTCTGATGCTATTTTCCAAAACATTATAAATAATTAGTGTCAAAAGTGAATACAAATTAAATTTTATTTCAATCATAACCTCGTTTTATAAATAAGAGTGATGTGAAAGATTTTGAGAACTGTAAATACACTTTGGACGACTTTCGACCTTTTTCCTTTTATTGTAATTTTTATTTTAGCCGTTTGACATGTTAGAGATAAACATAATCCAAATCAACATGTTCATAAGTAAATAAGTCACAATTTCCGCCTCTAGCCCTAAATAAGTGCCTACAGATTGATAAGATAATGCATAACTAAAAACCTGCAACATTGGTGGAAGCTGTTGCATCGTCGATGCCTTCAGAAGATCACTTGCAAGTTCATTACGCCGCATAATTAGCCCGACCAAATCAGATCGCCGAACAGCAATTCCCTTTGAAGGAGTAAATAATAATTGAGAAATAGCGTTGGGTACACCGAAAAAAAAAAGAAGCCTTCAGAGTGAAGTTTTACCTGGGTCTGATCTGTATGGAGATAATATAGTAGACCATAATCTATATTCTTTTTGTACCTAAAAAAAGAAGAATAAAGAAAAGGATAAATGGTAAACAAGAAGAACAAACAGAAAGCTCATGGATATTTTATTTATGGAATATGGTAAATATATACAACACCTTTCAGACATAAGAAGAGTATACAACATCACTTGGGCACTATGTTCAATGGCTGCCTGCATTTTCAGAGTATTAAGTGATCTAACTGGATTGCTGTGAGAAATCCAATAAATAAGGTCAATAGAACATGAACATACCTGCCCATTAGTTGCTTTTCCAGTTTTGAACTCTAGGGGCATTATATAATCAGTTGTTTGGTTAGCTTTAGAAGCAACTTTTACATGCATAGATGCATCTATAACTCCTTTTAACCCGAATTTTGGAGCCCACGCCATCTCCTCAATATCTATCACCTAAATTATAGACGAAAATGGGACGTACTACTTAAATGTGCAAACATAAAAATAAGTAAAATTTTGTCATCAATGTACATATTCATAAAACAAATAAGACCACATAAGATGCATACCTCAGATACCTTCACCTTCTTAACTCCATCATTAGATCCAAAATCAACACAAGAAGAAGGGCTCTGCACAAATTGATAATAGGTAAAGACATGTGCATAGCCTGTACAAAATGTACAAGAAAAAAGGTTCCTAATGTGAATGCAAAGATAACAGCTGAATTTTGCAGCTTTCAAATATGTTTAGATGCAACTGAGGTTAACAAGTTTGCCACCTTTGAATCTCGGAAGAGCAAGATCCACTTTAATAACCGTGGGATTGCCTCGAGCATGGTCCTGTGAATGTCACCTTCGTATACTGCAATGCCAAACAAAAAAAGTTTGTTTCATATATGTACTTAATTCCATTTTCTGCACTATGCATTGATGTACTCACACATCCAACAGAACGAAAGACCTAGTGAGTAGTCAACAAAAAAGGGAATAATATAAGAAACACTTAGCAAATTATGGCATTCATTCATAGCAGCAGTTAAAGGCTCAATGCCATTATTTATGTCTATTATTATCAGTTTATGATTTTTCATTTCCATATATGTAGTCAAACTATTACTTTCATTTTCTGCTAGATTCTCACGAATAAGAAGGTAAGTTTTACTCACCTCCACAAGCAAATAGGCTCTCATAATTCTTCTGAAGCAAGACTCTTGCATACTCCTCAAGAAACTCTTTAGTTGGACTTTCCCTAATAAGTCCAGCCTAAAAAAAAGAAATAAAATCCTTTCAGCTTACAATATAATTGCAATGATTACTGCTCTGATAGGGGACAAAACGATGATTTAAAAGAGGTGCCAATTACGACCCATTTACATATAATGGGTTGCTTTTAGGTTATCTTTTATCTCTTAACAAGTAATAAAAATAGCTTACAAAGGAACATGTCAAACAGGTTAAAATTCAAAAGTATCTACAAGTGTAGTTTTACTGCATAAAATCTGCTAAAGAATTAGATTATTATTGATGTAAAGCAATATTTGTAATCATACTTGACAATTAATTATTAAAAACACTTCTTTGGAGAAAAGTGTTTTGGGACAACCTGGCCCAACCCTGTTTTGACGTGAATCAAAAAGTTACATGTTTGATCAAAACCTGTTTTAACTTCTTACCTAACCCCCGCCCATTTGGCCACCTCTAGTTTAAAACAAAGAAAGATTAATGATATTTTTAAGTCAATGACCTGAAATAGTTGATGCAATAAGGTGCCAACTAGTGCTGCAGATGACTGTTCATTATTTTTTAACCTCTCATCCAAGACGGTGCGTCGTGGACAGCTGAAACTAGCAGCCACCTGTCAGCATTTTAACTTATAGTTCAGGACTCAGGAAAAGAATTTATGGTTAATCAATTGTGCCAAATCAGAAAGAGGAATTTACCCGAGTTCCAGACACCAATATATCCGGGTGAACAATTAGAAAATTTTTGTCATGGTTCACTTCACATATTCCCTCCTCACTGAAATCACCAATAACATGTACAGTGTCTCCAGGTGCTATGACACTATAAAACCTGGAAAATAAATATGAAACGTTTATCCTCAACCTTTTTGAACAATGGATCTCCCAATTTAACACAGTTGGCAGAAGGGGCAGGTTGGGTAACGTGTCAAAATATGTTATGTTGAAAACCGGTTACTTTATGTAAAGGAAAAAAGATAAGGTTGGGCCGCCCCACCAACACATTGTTGTTCATTTTATTGAGCTTTTGTAAACTACTAACGTGTAAAATATGATAACAAAACTATATTACACAAAAATACATTAGAAGCCTTTTGACCCATTTGACCAATTTCATTTTTCGCTACAACTTTACTTGTCGAGTGTTGATCAATGACCCAAACTAACCCGTTTCCTTACAAATGGGTTAAAACTGTCACTTGTACTATGCTACTGTACAGCAGAAGGGATTCCAATTCTTGTAAAATTAAATAAAAATGAAATTTAACTTTAACTTTAACATAATCATCATAAAAGATGTTACAAATAAAATAAAATAAAATAAAATAAGATAAGATAACCTTAGCTACATACCAATCATCTGACAAATACACAGACCGCTCTTCTCCACATTCCTCATCCAGTAACCTTAAAACCTGAACATGGTATCATATTATAACAAAACTCAAAAACACACTGGAGTAAAACTGTAAAAGGAATATATTTCAGAAGCAAACCTTTAAAGTACGCTGAGATCCATTTGAACCAACAAACTGCTTCTCTGATACCTAAAGTAGAGAATGAGATATCACAAATAGTTACTATTATCAACCCAAAACAGTAAGTTATGAATTCTGAAGCATACCTCAAACACAAGAAAATAGACATTGGCCGGTTTTGTCTTAGCCTTTTCAGTTGAACCCACTGATGATCCTTCCGCATCAGATTTAATGCGTATTTTATTGTTTTGCTTGAGTTCATATGAAGTTGATGCAGTTCCGGTATCTGTACTTACTTGATCTTCAACACAAATTACATCTTCAACTTGATCTAGCAGTTCAAGCAATGCCTGTGAAAATAAAGCACAGATTTTGCTTCTGATTATTTGTTGGCTGCAACATACGTCTTTGGATAAACAGATTTTGCTTCTGATTATTTGGTGTTCAGATAATTAGTTTTGCATAACTAGTTTCATACCATCAACAAAAATGGTAAACAAGTGTAATTAGTTATTTAAAAAGTGGGGATCCAAAAAAACATCTCTAACAGCCTATTTTATTACAATTTAAAATAATTATATTTTGATTTTCCAATATCACAACATGACATGATCACTTTCAAAGTGCACCTTCAAACACCCCCTATTATGAACCCAAAAGGCGATGTTAATAGCCAATCCGTATAAAATGGTTTTAAGTGAAACATAGGCTTTTAAGTAGAAACCTTTTTGTGTTGCCTTGAACCCAGCTGACTTGATTCTCCATTAGTATCAATGCTATCTGAAGTCTGTATTTAATTCATACAAATTAATTATACAACAAAATGTTAAAAAATTAGAAGAAGAAAATAAAATAAACAGGGTGTGGCCATGACCAAGAAGAGATAGAGAACCTTATCATGGCGTGACGGTGGAGTCGTGAAAGGACTTCTAAAACTTGCATTACTCTTATCAGTTGCTTTCTCAATACTACCACATGAAATCATTTCTTGGTCAAGGTTACGGCCTTCCAAAGTGATCCCCTCTAAAAGCTTGACTGTTGAACATGAAGAGAGCTGCATCTCAAGCATCGACATTATGTCAAAAACCGTGTTTAGGAATCAGGTAAAAATCAAATGCCAGCACCAAAAATATATGTTACATGCCTTGTCATCAGAACTTTGTTTGAACTTCATAACATTGAACCGTGAACATTCTTTTAAAACCTTTCGCCCGTCCACTAAATTCTTTGTCAGCGCATGAAGTCGCTCATTTACTGGTGAAATCCTCCATGTCACTTCATCACCTCCGTCATCTTGACTTTGGTCTATCAACTACCATATATGATTGATAAAAAGAAAACATGTCACTACAGTTTTTTTAATAGCAAAGCAAATATTATGGTTTCACATAGTCAACTATTTATATAGGGGCGGGCAGGCTATACAAACACCACTAACACACTATCCACACACCACTTACATGTCACACGGCCTAAATAGCATTTTCTTCATATCACACAGCATGTATAACATTTTCTCCATGTCATATAACCCGTATTTTAACAATAAAAAGAAGTTTTTTACGAGCCGTTTTACAAGTCATTGTTATACGGCCGGGTAGCTTTACTGAAAGGTTCAGATGTGACAAAACACCCCACTGCAAAAAGCTATACGACCCGTATGACATGTGAGCATAGTTGTTAAAAGCCATCGCCTCTAGCGCCTAGGCCCATTTTTTAGGCGAGACGATGCATTTGCGCTTTGAGTCGAGGAAATTGCGCTTTAATTCTCCAGGTGATGGTTTAGGTGCAAATTTCCGTTGGATTCCCAAAATTTCCGCTGGATTCCCAAATTCCAGAGAGTTTCGGGCCAAATTCGTTAAATTATGGCTAGATTCTAGCCGATTACTACTTTTATCAAAGGAAAACTATTTCTATACACTAATACATCAGTATTTTAAATTTTTGATACTAACTAGATGAAAATAGTATTGATTTGATATATTTTTACTTTATTTTCTTTGTTCACTTTTTTTATCTCAGGCCCTCGCTTTTTTTACGCCTCGCGCCTAGGCCCCAGGCAAGACCTATGCGCCTTGAGTGCGCCAGCGCCTTTGATAACTATGCATGTGAGTGTGGTGTACTTATAGCATCACCCATTTACATAACCCCATTGTTCAACACCTTATCTCTCCCTCACATCAATATACCCAACCCCCAGATCAAATACAAAAGAAAGCATCAATCTAGTTATTTCACTCAAATACCGTTTCAACTTCAAATTACATCAAAGTTGATTACATCAAAGTTGATTAATCACAAGTAAAATTTGTATCAAGTTGCATTGAGATCATGGGGTTGGTTTCAGTACATGAAATGTTAAGAACCGGGTCAAATAAACTCCGATTAATCTCATTCGAGCGGCGTTGGAACCGCCTCGCCGAACCCTAAACCCTTAACCCTATGCTAAACTCTAAAATCTAAGCTATAAATCCTAAAAGATAAACCTTAAAAACATAACCCTAAACCCTAATGGTAAACTCTAAAAGTTAAACTCTATACCCTAAAAGCTAAACCCTATACATATTTAAAAAGGGTTCGACGAGCCAGTTTCAACGTTGCCGGAATGAGGTCAATTAAAGTTCGTTTAACCTGGTTCCGTTACAAAATGCTTAACCCTAAGAAATGTAGGAAACCGGGTTCAAACGAAATCCGATTGAGCTCATTCTAGCGGCGTTGGAACCTAGTTGTCTAACCCTAACCCCTTAACTCTAAAGCTAAACCCTAAAACATAATTCTAAACCTAAAGCATATTTCTAAACCCTAAAAGAATCTAAACTATAAACCCTAAAAGCTAAAATTTAATATAATAGGGTTCAAACGCCGCCAAAACAAGGTAAGGTCAATCGGATTTCGTTCATTGCATACACACGACAATACATATAATTGGAAGCTAAAAGACATTAAAAAGTGGGTTGAGTTGGAAGGAAAGCATACCATCCCAGGAGAAAACTTAACTCTTTTACGAGGAAGAGATTTAGAAAACTCAGGGGAAACCTCCAACTGATTCCCACTACCAATAACAACAACCGGTATTAAATCCTCAGTAGGAGTACTTTGAGACGTATTTTTCACACCAACATTATTATTATTATTATTATTATTATTATTATTATGTGTAGGGTTTATTATACCTAAATGGGAAGTGGTGGAATTAGATTGATTGGGAACTGGAAAAGCGTTACTGGTGGAGGAATGATTAGGGGCAGGTTGTTTGACGGTGGTGGTGGTGGGTGGTGGTGGTTGTTGTTTTTGTGTGTTTTGGGTGTGGCGATCGAAGAAGTGTTGGATGCCGAACTTGGTAGGTTTTTGGGAGGATTGTTGTTGTAGGTGTTGGGTTTGGTTTGATTTCTTTGATCCACTGGTTGTGGTGGTGCTGCTGGCTTTAGTGGGTTTCTTCCGAGGAGGCATTTTTTCAAGAACGATGATGGTGGTGTCTCTGTCTCTGTGTGTGTTAGAGAGAAAGAGAGAGTAAAAATGGAGTTTCCCGCCAGAAATTGGGAGTTTTGAGAAGAGGGGGAAAACAACCAGGTGTGAATGTGTGATAATGATATGACATGATTGCCCCTTAATGTTACCATTTTTATACAAGTTAGGGGCTGTTTGTTTTTAATGAGCCTCTGAATCATTTTATAAAAGTGAGGGGCTGTTTGGTAAGGCTCTTAATGAGCCTCTAAATCATTCAACGTTAAATTATTCAGCATTCAGCTCATTCAGTGCATTTGTTTCAATATATGAATGGAATGATTAAGACTGAACAATTAAGACTTGGGATGTTGCTGAACCATTAAGCACTGAATGAATCCATTTTTAATTCCTCTACCAATGTGGGACAATGAGACTAACCATTTAGAATTCCAACAAAACAACACTTAATGATTCAATACTTAATCAACAAAACAGCCCCTGAGAGTTAATTACCAAAACCGTCCATGTGGTTTGGGCCAATATGTCCATCCAGCCCAAAACTTTAAAAATTGCTTGAACAGTCCCTAACTTTTAACAAAGACAAAATTGCAGAAAACGTCCTTTATGTTTACCCAAAGTTGCAGGTTTAGTCATTTAACTTTAAAAGTTGCAGGATACCTCCTTTATCGAAGTTTTTGTTGCAGGTTTCATCCTTTACACTAACTCTGTTAGTGTTTGTCGTTAACTCCCCCTCACATGCCAAGCATGTGAGGGTATTTTCGTCAATTTGTATTTAAAGGACCTTTTCTGCAATTAAAACAAAAATAACAACATAACAATAAAGGAGGGACTAAACTTGTCAAAGAATTCAGAAAAAAAGGACCTTTTCGTCATCTTCTTCCCTAATCAACATATGAACCCTAACCCTAAACCAAAATTCAATAATTCGATCTAGGCCTTATGAGCGTCCCGTATTAGAGGGCTTTTGATCCTAGACACCAAAACAACAAAACGGCAACAAACAATTGGAGTTACATGATGTTTTAGAGTTCGAAAAAGGGAGTTGCAGGTCCGAGCGTAATACCGCAAATTAGGACTCTATCACCTTGGTGCACCTTGCGTTTTTTTTTTTTTTATTTTGAAAACAAGCCTGTTAATAACATGAAATAACCTACCACCCATGAAATAACCGGACGGTTCAAATGTATACAGTTCAGCTAATCTCAACCAAACCGATCATGTAGCCGGTTTTCGATCCGACCAAGTATCTAATTCGGTCAGATACTGAAAAAGAGTGATATCCTCAACTTCAACAAAAGGATAACGAGATTTATTTATTCACATGTTATATAACACCTTTAAAAACAAATAAGAATAAAATATCACTAGCTGTAAGTAAATAAAGCAAAGAGATAATAGAACACAGTTTCCTTGGATTCCATGTTCATCTGAAAATGAAAGAGCATCAAAATATCATCATCCAATAAACACTTGAATAAAATTATAAAAATATACAAAAAAACCTTAGAATAAATACTTGAATAAAAATATTCACATGTTATACTAGGCTGGTAAAAATAAATAAGAATAAAATATCCAATCTAAATGCAAAACAGAATTTTATAAAACGTACAGATGATCATATGAATAAATTAGCATGGAGATTTGTTAATGTTTAAATTCTGAAACACATGACTTGATTGCGTTAGCTGTTAAAACAAAGTTTTGTTTATACCATATAGCATTGCCTTTAGTAAACATGAACCTTACATTGGAGTCAAAACAATCAACAATTTGTTACTTTTAACATTTTTGTCATCATTCAGTTTCGTAAATGTGTTAAACCTCTAGTGAGTTGCGATTGAATCGCTAAAAGCTTAGACGAGCTTATGCTTCTCATATCGAGGCCACTAGGCTTAAACGAGCTTATGCTTCTTGGGTTTTGGGTCGGCCGGAATGAAAATCCGGTGACCGGAATCCTCTCGCCGGAAAAATCGAGGAAAAGAGGAGAGGGAGGATGAGTTGGTTTAAAAGTTTAAATGTTTGGCAGAATTGGTCCCTCCTTGCCTAACTTTTTTAACATTATCACATGTTATTTTTGTTTTAATTGCAGAAAAGGTCCTTTAAATACAAATTGACGAAAATACCCTCACATGCTTGGCATGTGAGGGTAACTTAACAACAGAATCAAACGGCGTTAGTGGTAAAGGATGTTTTATGTAACCAAAAGTTCATTAAAGGATGTTTCCTGCAACAAAAACTTCGATAAAGGAGGTATCCTGCAACTTTTAAAGTTAAAGGACTAAACCTGCAACTTTGAGTAAACATAAAGGACGTTTTCTGCAATTTTGTCTTTAACAAAATATGCCAAAACAGTCCATTTCGTTAACTGGGTTAAGTCAACCACTTTAAGTCAGGGGCAGAATTATCTTCTTCCCCAATTATCTTCTTTCCCATCTCACCAAAACCTAATTAAACTAAAAGCAAGGTAAAGCTAGCAAATCAATCAACCAGGTCTCAACTCATGTCCAATTCTCCATCATAACTCCACTTTCATCTAGGGATGAGCTCGGGACGGTATCGGTACCGAACCGATACCGATCCCGACAATACCGATACCGAAAATTTCAAAAAACCAATACCGATACCGATACCGATTATACCGGTACGGTATCGGTATCGGTACGGTACCGGTGTGTTATCGGTATTTTACCTTAAAATACCGAACCGATACCGATCCCGTACCGATACCGATAATACCGAAACCGAAAACCTCTAAATGTGGATACCGATACCGATACCAAACACCCTCGGTTCAGTATCGGTTCGGTACGGGATCGGTATTTTTTCGGTTCGGGATCGGTATTCGGGACCGGATGCTCATCCCTACTTTCATCAATGTACCAATACTATTCAACTTTTATTTTTCTTCTTCCTCATTTTATTATAAACTAGGTTGATAATACGACGCGCGTTGCGCGTTTACGCAATCCGTTTTTAATATAACATCTGTTTGTTACATTTTGTGTAATAGAGGGTGAATAGGCTGGTATTTTATTTTGCCTAATGATAATAAACTATTAGCTCGTAATCAACTAATACGTGAGTGTATAAAATAATACACATGAACATAACTTTTAAAATTTGATTATCTATATATGCCATTGTATATTAAAAAGATTTAATTTGTGAGTTTGAAGAACCAACTACCCAAGCTAACTCTACGTCCATTCAAATATCATATTTTCCATTCATATTTATGGTGGGTCATGATGTGGCATGAAACAGAAGTATGTGCACGGTTACAAGTGAGTAAAGGGTGTTAATGTGAGTGGGGCAGTTGAGATTTTGTATTTATGGCATAGTAGGTGAAGTGCTATAAAGAAGGGATATGCCATTCTTGTGCATTACACACTGATTGCATCTGCTTCATCTTTCTCTTTCTGTCCACTTTCATTGTCTGTTTGTTGTGTTTTAAAAATGGGTTCTAGAGTAAGATCTTTAGAAGCTGTCACAACCTTTAAGGTGGGTACCAACGGTAAAGTCTATTGCTATCATAATCTTCTTGCAGCCCTGAGACAAGCTGGAACGTGCGCTGCTCGTCCGGGTGAAGAGTTTTATGAGTGTCCGTATGCATTGGTATGACATGTATTTGTTTTCCTTTTTTTTATAAGTAGGATCTCTGAATAATTTTTGCATGGCATGTCAGGGAAGGTCTCATTGTAGTTTATTTGTGTGGAAACATGACGTTGATAATGTGATTCTTCAACCAAGTGAGAGAAGGGTATTACAAAGCGAGTATGAGAGGCTGGAAAGGGACAAAGATATGCTAGAAAGGGAGGTTGCAGGTTTGAAGGCAAAAGTTGATAGCTATGAAGAAGTCGTTGCTGAGAAAAGGGCACTACGGAGTGAACATGAGAAGGTAGGAATGGAAAAACGCTTGTTGGAAAGGGAGGTTATAGGCTTGAGATCCAAGGTTGATACCTATGAAGCAGCGTTGGTGAAAGTGTTTGGTGGTGTTGTGTTGTTTTTAAGTTTCTTGTGTTTTTTTATTAGGCATTAGCATGTGTAGATGGCAGGATGAAGGTAGCGGTTTTTAGTTTTTGGTGATGCATGTATGGTGGTTGTATTAGTATGACAAAGTTTGGTGAATCTATAATATTAGTTGATCGATAAGAAGGTCATATTTTAATGTGTGTGTAACTGTTTTTGTGTTAGTTATTAAGTTATTGTTTGGGAACAGTGATTAACGTATAAATCTTGTTAACAAACAAAGGAGTAATAGACCGATCCTTGGTGGCGCTATCTTGACCATACACGTCTTCAACACCACCACCAACAGCTGCAGTAGGATGTTCACAGTCGGCTTTGAGGACACCTGAAAATAAAGAACCAATATACGTTATCCAGGTAGCACAATTTGATTTTGTCACTTTAGTGGTTTAAGGGTTCGCTGCTGGTTTGGTGTTTGAGCTGGTCGTGTAACCCAAGTTATTATAAGGATATTCTAAAACTTTCAAATAAAACAAATTGAGATGTGTATAACCTCTTGACATACTTTATTATGACTTTCAACATGTTTGACCCGTTTGATCTTTACCCGTCTTCTATTCCTGTGACCCGTTACATGTAAACTATAGCCAAGTTGACATAAATGTCAATTTGTGTAGACGTCTAAATACGTATGTGTCTGTTTTGCCTGGCATGCAGATCAAAAGTGCAGACGTATAAATGTTTATTTGGTTGGATGTGTAAACACAGTTGTGTTTATTAGTGTACTTGTGCAGGCGCAAAGTTGTTTAAGCTGCAACCAATATCACAAACCAATTCGAAACCAAATTTCAACAGTAAACCAGCACCCTGTAAACAGGTGCATTGCTGACTCCACTGCTGTATTACATAATGGGCAAAGCGGATTGGTCAAAACTATCGCTCTTTTCTGCAGTTGAAGGAAACTTGTTTTGTCTTATTTTTTCAGTTGGTTTCGTATTGCAGTCATATATGAGTCGTTCTTAAAAAACGAAACCTCATTAATTAAATGCATAAGCATACAAATGCTTATTTGTGTGTTTGTGTTTGCGCGCGGACGCATATTGATGCAGGCTCTTTATAGTTCAATTTTCTCTGTTGACTCAACCCCGAGGCTGTAATGCTAGCTGCAGCTCAACCAACGCCGGAAGCACAAGTAGCAGTGTGTTTGCTAGTTTATTTGCATCATCATCCGCATCAAAAAGTTTTTTGCGTTTAAAAAACAAAAACTGAGTGCGCATTATTGCTTGCCTTTTCCTTCAGCAGCGATTTTCAGCACCAAAAAGCAGCGATTTAAGGGCAAAATATGGAGCAATTTAAGGGCAAAAAACGCAGCGATTTTCAGCGAAACATGTAACAATTTCCAGCGAAATATGCAGCGATTTGCAGCGAAATATGCAGCGATTTTCAGCGAAATATGCAGCGATTTTCAGTAAAATATGCAGCGATTTAAGGGCAAAATATGCAGCGATTTAAGGGCAGAATATGTACCCATTTTCAGCAAAATATGCAGTGTATTTTTCTGAAAATTGCTGCATATTTTTCCCTGAAATT
Source organism: Ambrosia artemisiifolia (assembly GCA_032199755.1). Lineage (NCBI taxonomy): Eukaryota > Viridiplantae > Streptophyta > Magnoliopsida > Asterales > Asteraceae > Ambrosia > Ambrosia artemisiifolia. The sequence continues at coordinate 64,209,683 of CM063519.1, forward strand.
GCTGTACATTTTTCTGAAAATCGCTGCGTATTTTGCCATTAAATTGCTCCATATTTTGCTTCTGTTATGAATGACTGAGTTGCGATTATGTTCTATATCTAACGGGTCGATGCAGTGTCTGAGGTTCAGTATCAGTGTGTGTAACAGCGCAGTTATTTGTGTATTTGCATCTGCGCGCAAGCACATGCAGCAAAAGCGACACATGATAAGTACAGAATTGGTTTAATTTCTAATATCATTCAACTTTTTTATGTTTATCTGGTTCCTGAATTTATTTAAATTTCGTTTCCTAACTATTTTAGCAGTGCGCGTTAATGCCTACGCTGCTGGGCGTTTAGGCAAACCAACTGGTAAACTGTTTAAATGCTTGGTTGCTTAACCAAAGCATACGTTTCAGCGCATAAGTGCGCAGCTAGGTTGCCACCTGCGCGCGTCATTTGTCTCTAAAGTTCTGTCTTAAGGCATTTTGTTTGCCTAGATGGTTAGTTTTTTGTTAAATGATTATAGCCAGCATATACAACCAACAAAACATATAGCATCCTAATAAGTCAACATGTATTAACATGACACAAGACCCTAGACAAACTACACAACATCCTAATAAGTTTACATAATATCCTACTAAGTTATCATAACATAATAATATTACACATTAGAGTTTGATTGAGCCGGCCGAGCCAATATCATCATAATCACAAACACCATCACAAGGAAGTTGAGTGTGTGGTGTTTTTCCAAGGCGCTAGCTAATATTTTGGATTAGCAGCGGGTTTCTTACTTGCTGATTCATGCTGGAATCCTGGTGCAAATAAAAACAGAATTAGTAAGCGTTTTTTGATAATAAAAATTTATACATTAAGTATACCTTCAGACGACATCAGAGCGCGTTTGGCAGTAGGCATGTCAGTTCCTTTCTCAACAGGTGATGACGAAGAGGATTCTATCATCTTTGCAGAAGAAGGCTTAACTTGAGGAGTTTTTGGGGCAGGCGTGCTTGCTGTTGGCATGCTTTCGGTGATGCGCGGATGAATGAATGTAGCATTACTAACAGTACACCGTGTAACACCTTTCCTGTCTCTATTTGCCTGCACTTGCAATTCCAATTCTTTGCCTATGATGTCGTGTACTAATGTCTCCTTATTGGGTTGTAACATCATTTCAGCACACGACATATTTAGAAGCTGGCTTGTTGTCCTGTCAAAGAATGTTGCTTCGATTGTTTCTGTGTTGTCAGATAATGTTGCTTGTATGCGATACCTGTTTACATATTAGTATTAGATTGTAGAGTATCATGTATAATACTGATGTAAATTCTATAAACAGAACGACTAATGTGCGCGTAGAAAATTGTGCACTAATGTGTGTAACATACATACATGAACATACACAACTGAATGCACGCTGGGCTGAAATGTCGTTGAAACAGTGTTGCGCACACATAGTGTGGTGGAACTGTTGTGAAACAGCACTCTGCGTGCAAGTTGGGGTTCAACAATATTGTTTCAGGTTTGTTTGCATGTTTAAAATTGGTTTTAAACAGTGCTGCACATGTGCAAAGCGGCGAAAGAGGACGTTTTCAAGCCTTTTGCACACGCACAGGACTGCTTGAGGCATGTTTTAGGATCGTGTGCACGTGTGCGTGTGAAACACGTGCGCACGTGTGCGCAACGCTGAAACAGGGTTGTTTCAGCATAATATGTGCGTGCAGCCTTGTTTCAGCCGTATGTATGTACGAATGTGCAGGTTTGTTTCAGTCTTGTGTGCGTGCACAGGACTGTTTCACAAATGTTTCAGACCTGTATGTGCATGCAGTTAGTTATTAATACAAATGTTAGAAATCTTGTAAAAGTATTATTAAAATCAATACAGGACTGAAACCGTTCTTTGAATGCACGTTGCCCTGAAACATGGTTGAAACAGCGTTGCGCACACGTATTGTGGTGAAACTGTTTTGAAATAACACTTTGCGCGCAGTTTGGGCTAGAGATAATGTTGGCCTAGACGCATATGTCCCTCTCATTCATCTAGACACACCTCTCATAAAATCATCAATGTTTTGCCGATTTATTGCAAAGTATAAAACATTTTTTCAGGGACATCACGATTGATCCAATACTGGACCAAAAAAAGTAAAAAACTTTTGGGTTTATAAAATTCCAAGACAAATTTCTTTAACTATTCAGACATGCTTTCAAAAATCAGCTCAGTTTTGAATTTTTGGTTTTATTCATGTTGGCGCGAATCAAATTTAGGTATATATGATATATAAGGAATCTATTAGCAGGTTTAAAACTGGTTTTAAACAGTCCTGCGCGCGTTTAAAGTGCTGAAACAGTACTGTTTCAAACCTTTGTGTTTAGCTCTGCTTACGGGTTTAAAACTGGTTTTAAACAGTCCTGCGCGTGTGCAAAGTGTCAAAATAGGACTGTTTCAAGCGTTTGTGAACGCGCAGAAGTACTTCAGACATGTTTTACCACCGTCCAGACACGAAGGGTCCACGTGTGTGTGATGGTGAAACAGGGTCGTCTTAACACAGCATGTGCGTGTAGAACGTCCAGGCTTATTTCAGTCTTGTTTGTGCGCACAAAACTGTTTCACACATGTTTCACCCTTATACAGGCGTGTGAAAAAATCTTGTAAAAGTGTCATTAACATATTGACTATGATGAATTGTGAAGATAATGCGGGTGTAAAATGAAAACTTACACATATTTAACATCAGCAACTTCTGCATGCTCTGAACAAAACCAAAGCGTGTCATATTCTAAGACGAACTGATTGCACTCTGCACAAGCGGTGTAAAACCATGGGACTGTTGCTGACATATAATCAATCCTGCCTCTGATGACGAAACTTGTACCCTATTAAGAATAAGTAGTTTAGTAATAGTGAGGCTAAGAAACGCGTGTTTGTTATAAATGCAACTTACAGTCAGCCTGTTTGCTGGTAATTTTTTCAGCCCTGCAATTGAAATTTGCTGTCCTATTGGCTGCACAATTGGTTGCTGATGAAAGCCTTCATTTGCATACCTATGATAAAACACATTTATACGTATGTTAAGTTTACAAGCACAATTAATATTCAAAATGCCTATATATGAAAGCAAACCGGAATTTTAAAGACAATTTTCTTTCTACATACATATCCAACAACTGTTGTGTTTCCGGTGCTCTAGGATTCCGATATATACAGGTTGCATTGGTCGTTTGGAATTGAAGCGCACCTGCAAAAAACAAAACATTTATACCGTCTTTTCATAGTTAATTGTTTCTTATATTATATATACTAACCAAAGTAGTCTTTGCTTTTCAAAGCAGTCAGTGCTAATATGACAGGAGGAGCAGCCATTTCATATTCGCTTCGATTAAATCTCGCCTTAGATTTCAACATCTCTTCCCAAATAGCAATCGTAACATCCTGATTGATGTATAAGATTAAAGTTTAGTTTAGTATTGTATCATAAAATTTAAATTATAAGTTATAAAATATATACCTGCAATCTCTTAATGTCATAACAGCATATGGCTGATTACTGGTAGTAACCTTATCTGTCATCCCACGTAGAATACCGATGTAATCTGTTAATAAGAAAAAGTATTTTTAACAGCTAAATGAGTTTAAGTTTTGGGTGGGAAACAAATTTAAAATTACAGAAACATGATATAACATAACATACCTACAATCCCTTCATGCGGTGCAGCCAATTCAGCTCTTCGACGACTTGCAATGTCAAAGAAGTAATTCTGTATTGTTGTACAGTCTGGAATAGGCGTGATGACAGTTGCCTGTGCTAGAAATATCATTCCTGAATGTGTCAAGGTATTAGTGTAATTATCTGGTTGAACACATGCATATTTCTGAATCTGGTAACATAAGCCAGGTTTAAGTTTCGGTTCAACGACTCTTTTATTTTTGCCTTTTGCCATTGCCTGGATTCCCATACCCTGTTTAAATATTTAGATAGTGTTAAAACAGGTATGAAAGAATAAAAAAATAGTAAAAATATGTATTATAAACTTAGAAAACTTATTTTTACCTCAGAATCTACAAAGACATAATGTATTTCTTCATCACGGAATGCCGGCACCCATTTTTTTACAACCCGTATTTCAATTAGTGTTGTTGCTTTTTTAGGAGTCAGTTCTGCCACGCCCTTGTAATCCATTATTATCAGCCTGCAAAACATAATGTCAAAAATAAGTGATATTGTTTTATATAATATATAACATCATGTAAGTATAATAAAGACACTAAGAATAAGAATAAGTACACAACCTGTTGACAACTGATTTCATGCAATAATTCAGAATAAACAATATTTAATGTTGTGTTATTATTTTGTGTATCATTATCAGGCAAAAGTATTTTTAATGAGTGTGGAGATGTTGCTCTTGATAATGCAACATATAACTGACCATGTCCAAAAATTGGCTGTGGCAAGTACAGGCCAACCTTTTTCAAAGATTGTCCTTGACTTTTATTAATTGTCATAGCATAACATATCTTAACTGGAAATTGACGATCGGTAAAAACAAATGGCAAGTCTTTTGAATTATGTACAAAATTTATTCTAGGTATGTATACTCTGTTTCCAACTGATGTACCAGTAATGATTCGTGCCTCAATTACACGCGGGAGTAATTGAGAAACTAATAGTCTTGTTCCGTTGCACAAACCATTTTTAGGATCTATATTACGCATCAACATAATTGGGTTATTAACCTTCAAGTTTAAACAATGATTTGGAATACCAGGAAAGTTTAAAACATTTAAATATTCAGGCGGATACATTGCATCTGTTTCAGCACCATCTTTGGAATGAGGAACCATAGAATCAGTACTTAAATACGAAAAACATTCTCCTACTGATAATTGTTGCACCATTTCATTTATGGTATCAACTGTTTCATTTTTCGGACAAATAATAGCACGTTCTGATATCCTTACTGGTGTAGGATTTTCAAGTAAATCTGGATCATATATATAACGAATTAAGTCTAAAAGACTATTTTCGGACGGTTGTACCAAGAAATTTGTGAGTATTTCAATTTGCTTGATATCTGGGTGTTCAATATTGACAGTTACACCTTCTTTACCGTCACCTATACTTAAAAGCCATTTAGAAAAAACTTTAACTTCTTCTTGGTGCCAAATGTTTGCTTCATTTGTTTTAATACGCATGTTCTCGGTGAGCATGTAAACAACAAAGTGTTTCCACAGATATGATCGAGGAAGACAGGATGCTAAGATTTCACTTTTGCTACATTTTGGCTTAACTGGTAATGTTTGCCTGAAATCACCACCTAATAATATTGATTTTCCACCAAAAAATTGTGAACCATTTCCAGTGAGATCTTTTAAGGTTTTGTCTAATGATTCAAAACATCTACGGTCGCTCATGGGCGCCTCATCCCAAATAATAAGTGTCGTTTCCAAAAGAAGTTGAGCAAGATTTGTTTTCTTTTTGATATGACATACAGATTCTTCTGTTAATTCCAATGGTATTTTAAATCTTGAATGAGCCGTACGACCAGCTGGTAATAATAAAGATGCAATGCTTGAGGCTGCGACTGCAAGAACAACCATACCAGCTGATCGTAATCGTGATATTAACGTTTTCCATATATAAGTTTTACCAGTACCACCATGACCATAAACAAAAGCTAATAATTGTGTTGAGTTTGTGATTGCATTCATGACTGCATCATACACAATTAATTGCTCACTGTGAAGGCTTCCATGCAATTTTTCATGCTCAATGCGAAGTGCATTCCTATCATAATTCTTTTCTTCTAACAACAAACTATTACCTAGTACTGAAAACACAGATGGATCTGGGGTTGGAAGACCAAACTCTGCTAATGTACGCGGATTATAATTCGAATCTAACAAAAGCTGCAACTCATGCAGCACATATTGTTGCAAATCTGAATCATTAGTAACATTCAAATCACCCGTAATTGTTTGACTGATATTCCGATTAATATCATCAGACATGCATTTCCATTTGGAATCCCATAATTTACGCGGATTAGAAACATCACAAAAAAGCAACATGCAAACAAATAAAGATCTTAATTCAACAGAAGTAGCCCATACTGCAGCCTCGGTTAAAGCAGTCTCCCATTCTCTATCATTTCCAGTTAGACCTAAAGCTTCACAAGCCTCTCTAAACGTTGACATTACAACACCAGACACAGTTCTTAAATCCGCATAAGAGCAACATCCTTTTTGGTAAGTTAGTAATAATCGGAGATAAAATAACTCACCACATGTCGGATGTACATATCCTAGCCTACCTATTGCAGGCTCTCTTTTGCTTTTTCTTACCTCCCATGTTTTGGAAGAGGTTACCCAACGAAATTTGCTTAAGTAATCAATGTATGGCAAATTAAGACCTACAGGCACTGATGTTTCAGTATTTGCCATCTCTTTTGCATTATTTGCAAACCATTCTGTAAGTGTTGTTTTACCAACATTAGGATTTGATGTAATATCTGTAAGTCGTTGCGATTGCCTAAAAGTAAGATTCTGTTTGCCTTCAAGATGAACAGCTAAAACCTGTACAGCTGGATTTCTATTATGAATGTAAAAACCAAAAATTCTCCACATTGCCTCATGAGGACAAATGAATCGGCCGTCTACATAATTGCTAATCTCATCAACAACATCTGGTGCATTATTCAGTTCGGTATCTGATTGCATTGTGTTTTGAGATATTGAAAATCGGACTCTATCTGCACCTTTAGAGATGTATTTAAATAAGTATTTAATTAACATTGTCCACCCACAATACTCAACATTTATATGTGCGTCAAAATGCAATAACAAATTTCCATTATATGGAACAACGTATCCATTGTCAAGGGGGACACCATTTTTCAAGAAAGGTACGCCATCTGAAGGCCTTTTGTAATGCACATAACCAGCACTATCAAACCATGTGACGTCTTCATACGCTTTTGGAAACTTCTTAGTGCATACTCTATCTTTCATGCATGGTGAATTCAACTGGGCTAAACCACAGGGTCCATGCAGCATAAAATCAGTAACAATCCTATGCAAGGCTGGATCAGTAGAAGCATTTGGAATAACAACAGAAATATACTGATCTACTTGATTGGCATCACGTATAGCATAGGCATTTGACACCCAAAGCAAAGTATGACAATGTGGTAAGCCTCGTTTTTGGAATTCGATGGTGTACAAATCTGTGTGTTCAAATTAATGTTAAGAACATGTACACATGCAACCAAACGAAAAGAATGTAAAACAATAAATGTTGTAAAAGTAACATTTACCTGCTGTTACATCACCAAATGGTTTGGCTTTGCGAAGGTGTTTCATAAATGCACGCACTTTCAATTGAAAAACTCTTGCAATTATATCCGGTCGATCTTGCGGATTAGAAACACCCACTTTATCCAAATGCCTTTTTATTTCAGGCCAACGAACATTACAGGTGAAAGTAATAAAATACTGAGGATTACCCTGTACACGACATATAGCTAAAGCATCCTGATAATGCTTGTACATGTATCGCGGTCCACCCGTGAAACTCGCAGGCAAAATAAGTCTTTTTCCGATACTATTGGCATCATTATCACCTCTGGATATCGCATCATGTACTCCTTGTAAAAATTCACACCGAAATTCGTCTTGATTATGTCTATAGTACTCTAATCGACAGTGTTCTACACAAATGTACGCATCTACCAGATATTGCTGTAATAGTCTTGATGCCTTAAGTAAATGTGTATACAAACCTTCACGGTCATGTATTTGATAACTATAGAACATTATCGGTGTTAATTTCGAATCATCAGTAGCTGTGGTGGTAATCGTGACTGTTTCGCTTGTGTCAGTATCAACTAGAGCAAAAGCCTCAAAATTCTCAACGTTAGCAACCGGGGCTTTCAAACGCAAACTCGGTGACCATCCTTGTTCCGCGCGAGGAAAAAGAATAGGATATTGTAACGGCATATAAGATGAATGCAATTTACTAACTCTGTGCGGTGTACCATCTTTGCTTCTAATAATGACATCAAATTGTGATGATACTTGATCATTATCACACAAAATAGCCCCCAGACAGTTGGCAGATGGTACATCATAACGTTTGTTTGAACCATGATTGTAAAGCCGAATTTGAAAGTTTGGAACCTCCGTATGACCACACATATCCTTAGCCATACGAAAAAGTTGGACATATTCATTAACCTCATCTAACATTTGTGTTAATGATGATACTATATCAGTGGCTAAACCGGATGTATCTAAATTCTGGAAAAATCTAAGACGATTTGCCACCTCATTTTGTCCATCAAAAATATACATTTGCAGAAAACGTGGGACATCACCAGGTAAAGGGCATACAGAACCAAGCCAGTGTGACACTTGGCCTGCAACCTTAAACACATACGGTGCACCACCTTGATTTATTTCCTCATTTATTTTTGCGCCAAATGAGGTCATAGAAAACATTGCATTATAAGCTCGTATATTGCTCATAAACTCGGAATTTAAAAACAACTCTTTTAAAACTTGTGGGGGTTCAGAAGGGTATGGCAATTCAACTTTTCCACCACGACAACAACGGTTATAACGTGGTCGAGCGCTAACAGGATAACCTGTTAGACGCTCTTCTAACCAAAATAACGCTCCACAAAATTCACAAATTTCTGTGCAGTCACCAAAATCAATATAAAAAGGCGAAACTGTTATTGTATTCTCATTTGTAACTGTGTCAGTATTTGAATCAGACATAACAGTTTCAGTGCGTTGACGCCGTCGCAACATCGTATTTCTGTATGATATTTGTTGACGGCTTGGTGCCAAAAGAGGTAAATCTGATGTCGAAGAAGAACCAACATCAGACTGTAAAGGTGATGAATGTGCGCCTGAAGTAGACGCAACATCAACGCGTCGTCGCTTTGATCTTGAGGACTGATAGTAAACAGGCAGCAATAAAATACCTCATATATGATATATAAACAATATCATTATAACATATATGTATACAGACCCATATAAGCCTGATTCTAAATCACTATTTTAAAAATGCCTATAACATATATGTATACAGACCCATTTAAGCCTAATTCTAAATCACTATTTTGAAAATGCCTAGAAAGACTTCAACCATCATAAACCATGAGTCCTAAAACGAATTTTTTAATCAACCTTATTGCTTTCTTAATACTCTCACTAACTTATTTAAAACACTATATACTCAGGTGGCAAGAAAGTACCAAAACAAATCTAAATGTCATTCACTTATCCTAACTTACTACCTGTTTTCAATTTTACTTACGTACGCTAAGGTATCGTACTTAACACCTAAAAAATTATGAATTAATACACTAAATATAACCACACACTCATAGCAAAACGCGCACACTCTTCACACATGATTCCTATAATACCCACACTAAAATCAGCCTGTGAAAATCCCATTAATTAAACCACAATGATATAAAGCAGGCTTAAGTTCACATTACCAACTTATTAATTAAATTCTTCCTGTTTTATACACACTAAACTATTATGATATGTGCTCACAACGACATTCAAACAACCACTTTATAACCTCTTTGCCACTAAAAACCCAAAACACTCACAATTATCTGCCTTACATTTCAAAATATTAGTCGCATCAGCTAACCTCAGATTGGACACCAGTCCCTAAATCCTGTGCAGGCCTAAAACCTCCTGAACAGAACCAACAGAACAGTGCCAGTCCCAAGACAAAAACATCTCTGCGTTTGACAACTGATCTCTGTCCTAAATCATACAGTTACTGTGCTTTTTAAGCGCAAAAGATTTAATAGTATGCTTTTGGACTTGCACGCACAACAGACGATCATCACACCACAAGCCAACAACGCCACTCCCAAGACAAAAACATCTCTGCGTTTGACGACTGATCTCTGTCCTAAATCATACAGTCACTGTGCTTTTTAAGCGCAAACGATTTAATAAGATGCTTTTGGGCTTGCACGCGCAACAGATGAGATGCATTGGAAAGATACTAAAAAGGCGCAGCAGCAGCAACTGTTGTGTTTAGCAAGAAAAACGCAGCAGCGGTCGTTGTGTTTAGGCGGTTAAGAAAGGATTAATTGCCGATATGTAAAGGCTTTGAACCCATTTTCAGCTTATCAGGACTGGATTAAAAGCGCAACAGCAGCAATTGTTGTGTTTAGCCTACCTCCTAGCACCAGCCACATGCAGACATGATCAGTTCTTGCAAGGCACTTCAATTCAGGCGCACAGACTCTGACAAAACACTCATTTCTGTATTTTTTAACCACCTCAGCTTCCACTGCAACTGCAGGCTTTATGCAATCAATTAATTAGAACTCCCTTTCCTTTTGCTTCTCGTTTGATTCGCCATGTAATACCAGTACTTACTCCACCCTTTACCACTTTATTTGTACATGTAGTCAAAGGAGAATGAAATTCGTTTATGCATAAAGTTCTAACAGTTCACTTTCAACTGTACCAAAACACTCATACATCAAAAATAATTCACACATTAAAAGCTAATCTATGTCTTATTATCCTACTCTTTAATAACTGTCTCAAACATTTACAAAAATATAATATAAACTAAATTACATATCAAATAAAACAGATTAAAGACAGCAACAAACCGGCATAAACAGCAAGCAATCTGAAATCAAGACCAAAATCTGCAACAAATAAACATTGACTATCAGTTGAATAACTATAACAATAATAAGTTATAGTGCAATCTCATAGGCAAGCAAATTTTTTCAAACACACCCTAACCCATGTTTGCGTGCTAAATTAACCACGACACTTATTTACGCCCTCTCACCTGAACGCACAAATACTACCCCCGACTGCCTAAATAAGTCTAGGCGCCGATCAACAGCTAACGCCAACGCGCCTGCATTAGTCGCTTAGTCACTTAAACGCCTTTCACATACAGACACACACCCACCTGCGTAAATAAGTCTAGGCGCCGATCATAAGCTAATGCTAACGCGCCTGCATTAGCCTTGAACACTTAGTCACTTAAACGCCTAAACGTTCACATAAGCCAACACATTTTAACAAAAACATCTATCTTAACTTAAATCAACACCCAGTTTTATGTTTCTTTTAAAACCATCTATATATTATAACATACAGCCTACAAAAAACAAACAAAAACATTTATCTTAACCTAAACAAACACCTAGTTTTATATTTCTTTTAAAAACATCTCTATATTATAACATGCAGCTTAGCAAAACCAAATTTTCGTGAAAATCAAATAACTTATGCCAGGCAACCCAATAACAGCTGCAAATAAAAACAGTCAAACTACACAACCAAAAAAAAAAAATTTGTTAAAAACCAACATCCTACACAAACAACCTACAAACTTTTAACAAAACACCTTCAAATCCTGGTAAACACATTAAATCTGATATAAAAAACAAAATGAGCTAAAAACGCCATATATAATCACCATAACAACAAACAATAACAAAATCAGCCAAAATTTAACTTAACACTCACATGCAAATAAACAAAAAACCCATCATTTTTTTTAAAAACCATCAAAGCAGACGCATATTTAATCAAAATATGAAGATAACAGACACAAAAAACTACATGTAATTAGTATAACAAAACAATAGCTTCACCTCTTCAAAGTCGCCGGTGAAGAGTTAAGAAGACAATGCAACCGATTTTGATCATGTAGCATGCAGATAAGTTTTATATGCGACTTTTATTTATAATATAAGTCAACCAAGTGGAAAACAAATGGCTAGGACATGCACCAGACACGTGTCCAGCTCAATTTAAAAAAAAGGACATTTTAACAACCCCCAACAAAGATTCGAACCCGGGCCACTCAATAATAAGCCTTCTACGAAACCACCAGGCCATCAGAGCAGCATCTTATATGAATTACAAAACATTATTACTTATACGTTTCAAATTATATTCCTTTTTGATGTTACTGTTCAAATCCGAAGACATACTATTATAGTATAATATTTCTGCTTTACTTTATTTACAACTAGGGCTGCAAACAAGCCGAGCCACTCGCGAGCTACTCGAGCTCGGCTCCGTAAAAAGCTCAAAACGAGCCGAGCCTTATCGAGACTCGGGGCGTGAAGGAAGGTTGGTCGGAAGTAGGTACGTGGGTGGGGCTGTGGAGCAGACGACGGGGCAGGGGTGTTTTTTCTCTCTTTTTTCTTTTTTGTTCCCGTTCAAAATCAAGGGCGAGAGATATGAACTTAATAAGTGGGTTGTGGGGTCGGTTGTTTATTTTTTCTTTAAAAAATTGGGCTTATAAATTACAATGGATGGTTGGTGGACTATTGTTTACGGTTTTGGGCTTCTAAAATAGTTTGAGAGGTAGCATAAAAAATAAGGGGTAACGTAATATGTAAAACGTTAAAACAAATACACTACACCGCCATAGTCGAGGAGTACCGGATACTACCCCAATCCTCTAGCTATGTCCGCATCCCAAAGCCAAGGAGTTGGTCCGCCCATGTATACGATACCCGCAAAAAGTTGAGTAGCGGCAGATGCTACCCTAACCCTCTAGCTATTTCCACCCATGTATACGATACTCTACTATGCAGTTCTATATGTGTAACATAAATAGATATTATAAAAAATGTTTTTTACTTAAAAACTTGCTTAAACGATAAATATTTTATAAAAAAAGGTTTGTAAACGAAAAAACTTGACCTATACACCACGTATAGACATCAGCCGCCAGATATGATATGATATAACAGTAACAGTACTTCTTGGGAAAATGAAAAATGTATACATCACTTATAACGCTATACATATCGTGTAGGTAACAATGATTTCTAAATAAAATGAGAGGTGTCCAAATAACCTAAAACTTTTAAACTCATCATTATTATATTAACATTTCTTGACATCCTTATCTACGGTGCTTTCTTTTGTCTTTTAGTGAACTATAAGACTAAACGGTGTGGATCCGGGGAAAGGGGACGGGGTGCAGACGTGGAGTCGGGGTTTCCGGGGAACACCGCCCCCCCCCCCCCCCCCCCCCCCGTGTTTTTTCCGGGGAGATGAGGGAAATCTCCCCGTGCCCACCGCCTCTTGTGATTGGTCCATTCTTTTTTTTTTTTTTTTTTAAAATCAAAGTTTTATATATAAAAAAAGGAAGGGGGAATGGGGGAATTGGGGGAAGGCATTTCCAAACTTTGGGGGAGGAAATGGGGGAAATGATGTGGCGCTGATGTGGCAATTGGGGGAGTTGGGGGAAAGGGGAGGCACACCAAATAGTCTAAGGTTTTATAAATGCTTTGTTGACTTCAACTTCAATGTGAAGCTTAGTTGAGTGATTCATTAGTTTGTTGGTTTATGTGTTGATGGTAGGTTCAAATCCCATTCATATTTTTTTTTTTTTTTTTTTTGGAATTTTAGCATGTTTACCCCCTTCCATTTATTCTTCCATATTTTTGTCTCTTTTTATATAGAAGTTAGTTTTTTTGTTATGTTTTTATTATTTGATCTAAAATTTCTAATACTATTAATGGCGTCTATATTTTGTAATCTATATTTAATGTTACATATGTTGATGGTCCGACGTTTATTTTTTGAGGGCTTTGCATTATCCTTTTCGATTGCTATATCAACAATGAAGCGGACCGATACCAATCAAATTCTCGCTACAGTGCGCGTGGTAAACGCTCGTCTCCAAATACGCCTTTATGGCATGCTTTTACATCATTGTTTAAACTGACTAGTTTATTTCTATTCGCTATTTCCTATTTTCATATTTGTCCCTCTAATCAAGACACTATGTACGGCTTGGTTTATTTCTTTTTGAATATAGAAATCTCACTAAGACACTAAGATACCTACATTTTCATTAATATGCTAATTGTATGTTTTGTTGTTTTATCTAGATTCAAGACTGCTTAATATGCACTGCTGCTAATTTTATAGTGTTCTTGATTTATAATTTTATATGATTGTCATATGTTGGCATTGATTAATAGATAATTGGATACAAGTTGTCAGCAAGTTTGTGCTTAGGAGAAGTGATTTTGATTGGATGTATAGTTGATTATTATGATTGTGGGAGTAGGTTTTTCGGATGCTGATACGCCAAGTATGGGTTCCAACAGTTCATGGAAGTCGATAGAGATGGAAATACAGTCGTTGATTGAGAAGTTGTTGGATGTGCATGATCCTATGAGTCAGTGTGCTGCATCTGCAGCGCCTGCTACTTCAGTCACTCAAAAGCTGGCAAGGCATAGTGGTATACTCCATGATATTTTCATTATACAGACATACCATCTTTCTGTGCTTTATATGTGAATAGTGAGTGCTATGTAATATCTTAAATTGTTTGCTAACCTACCTTGTTTCCTTGAGGAAATTTCGACCGCAAGATTGCAATTTCTCCATAAGGGCTTCAAACAACCATACAGGCTAACAAGTGTGGGGTGTTTATATAACACTGAAATCAAATAGAATAGCCACATAATCATGTACCATGAGCCACCACCATTACTGGGGTATGTGGTTGTGATCTAGGCCTATTGTCGCGGAGTCGCTAATCAACAGTAGAAAGAAGCAACTTAACAAAACAAATTTAACTAATTTGGTTCAAGATCAGTGCATGTGCTTACTGTGCAAAACAATAAACAAAAAAATTTGTACCCGAGTCACTAATTTTATATGAAATATGGCAAAATGCCTTTGAAGTACAGTATTACTTTTCGGTTTTATGATTATACCATAACCATTTTCACTTTGAAAGCCAGTATAGAATGAGAAACAACGTACAAGCTGCTATGACAGCAGATAGGATGAGCGTGTCCCTTGATTTCTTCCTTCTTATAGAGCCTACAGACGATTTGTACAAATGTTAATTTATCAGTTTTGAAGATATTATATTATATTTATTTATTTATTAGCAGAGAAAAACATAAGGATTAAACTATTAAAGAGACTATTAAAGAGTGATACCGATTAGGCCACGGACGATAGGAAACTTGTCACTTAGTTGTTTAACTTTCCCCTGAACATCACCAAACATGGCCCTTTGAGAGCCCAAGGCTGCTCTTGTCGTTTGAGCCTGAGTTATTACATCGTCCATCTGTAGGAAACCGAATATGTTTAGTACAGGTGATGGTTTCAACCCGTTTAGTAAACAATGATAAGGTTAACTTTGTTTCTATTTTAATTTTATTATCTCAAACGAGTTAAATAATAGTCAAATGGGTTGAAAGTTGACAAAAGCATTTCCTGATGCATGCAACATCATATATTGGGTTTTCAAAGATTTAGGTTATTAATGCAATTATTATTTATATATTTTAGAAAAGTAAAAAACGGACTAAAAGTGTTTGCGGGTCAGCCTGACTAATACATTTCAACCTGTGCCAAAAAAATGAGTTGTTTCAAGTTTCAACCAAAGCCATTTTGACTCGTTGCCCACAACTTATCCATTAGGAGTGTGAGTGAGCCCAACTACTAGTGAGCTACTCGAGTTGTTAAAAACACAACTCAAGTCAAGCGCAAACAAGCTCAAGCCTAACTTGGAACATGCCTAATAAACAAGCTTGAGCCCAACTTCATACAATCCTGATTAGGTTCACGAGCCTTTGGTCATATGAATATAATAATGTTATATATAATTAATTATCATATGTACATAATTATAGATTTTTTATAACACTATTATCATATACGCAATTATATTACAAACAGATGAAGAAAATAATTATATGCCAACGTAAAATTAAATAATAAATATATATAATAAACAAGAGTCGAGAACTCGAGATCGAGATTTACAGATAAGGCTTGAAACAAGCTGAGCTTCTTGGGCATAGCTCAACTCGTCTGTGTCACCATATCTGTTCAGGTTTTGTTGTAATTTGGAACATGTTCATACGGTGCATAACTACTAGAGTATGTAACAATCCGAACATGGACGGTTCATGTGCAAAGAAGCCACAATTTGCAAATAAGCCGCAAGTAAGAAAGAAAAGGGACAATAAACATTCTTGTTTTGTGGGTCCTACTTTATTTGTTATGATGTAAGTTAATACAAAAAAATTGTTGTTAGTAGAAATGTAGATATAGGGCTACAAAAAAGAGAATGGTGGAAAAATATTATGAAGAATGGAACTTAAAACCCTATTCAAGACTCTTATTCTCTTAAGCACCCAAGGTTGGTATGGAATTACAAAAATTTCAAGAATACAAAACTCAAAGATAAAAAAATATGAAGCCTGTCTAAAAAGGGTAAGCAGAGTTGATAACTTGATATTACATGGCAAGACAAGGGTCGAAACTTGAAGACTTCATTTCAGGAAAGCAACTTACAACCATATATACATATACTTAATTACTTATAGACACACATATATAAATGTATATAGGGAGAGAATAATAATCATCTTAAGCATTTACAAGGATGATATAGAATACAACAAAACTTACATGTGCTATGCTTCCATGGATAGCAGCTCGCTCCCTTAGTATCTGCATTCTTGGGCTCCCAGATGCCTGCATACGATCAATATTATTATACTCTTTCCTTGGTTTAAAAAAGCTTGAGGCACTCTAAAGCGTTTTGGCTCAAAAAGTTGAGGCATGAGGTGTGAGGCGAGAACTTCACGTATGTCAGGCGCTTAAGGTAAAAAAAATTAAAAGATATTCATACAAGTCAATACGACATATTCTAATTGTTAATTAATCCTAAACACAAAACCATAATTATAAAACACACTTAAAAACTTCAAAAACATTAATTAAAACATACATTGAAGCCGAAACACGTTTAAAAATCTTTTAAAAAAACCCTGATTTTGATTAATGGCTCAAATAAACCCAAATTTTGACTTGATATTAACGCCTCATGCCTGAGGCGCACCTCACAGCACCTCATGTAGACGAGCGCCTCAAGCATAAAAAAGGCGTTTTTACAAGCACCTCACGCCTGAGGCGCGCTTTTTTCCATAGTAATTCAATAACAATAACAATAACAATATTAGTAACAACAGTAACGATACTAACAACAAGAAGAAGTCAACAACAAACAATAATAATGAGTTTAGATGTTCATTTTCTCACCTTGTACTCACTGATATCATCTCTTACAGAACTTAAAAGCTCAGCATGCTCTGTCATCGCGGTTATGTTTCCTTTGATCCGTCTAAATTCCTACAGAATGGTAAAGGAGACAAAAGCCAACTGTAAATACCAAATCAGAAAACACACAAAGCAAAATCAGGAGGGAAAAGACATAATAGTCAACTCTGTTATAAGTTGAAGGTGTGGAAACAGGCCAATTCAGCTGGTATGTTATTGGTTACAGTTTAAACGGGTTAAATGTTGAAAATTAGCTACATAAAACAGATCACAAGTGGCCTTAGATGTATCCAAATGGTTAATGCTTACACTGTCTAAATCGTTTATATTTAAAGATATGTGATAAGTAAAACTTTAGAAGCACATCTCATACGGTGTTTACGGAAATTACAACATCAGCCCCTGAAACTTTGCTATGCAGCACTATTGCCATTCATGTTTGAAAATCACAGGTACAACGTCAGCCAACTTTAAATCATAGCGCCTGAAATTTGGCTGTAAATAACCATGGTAACGTAAAGGACGTCCGCTGTAATTTCATTAGTTAAAGCATAGCGCCTGAAATTTGGCTGAAACTTAAAGGACGCAAAATGCAATTTACTAAGTTTAAAAATTCCATGTTCAGTCTCTAGACCAACTTTCAGGTTGCAAAAGCTAGTTAATGTTGCTGGGAGGAAAAAACAGTTAAATAGGTTATGTCCAGTCCAGGTCACATGCCCCTTTTTAAGGCAATTTAGTCATCCTGCAATTATTTTATAATTATTCTTTTCAAAACCCCAACAAGCAATCAAAATCAAAATCAAATCTAATCGAATAAAAGCAATTATAAGAACATAACAAACAAAACAATCAAACACTTCCATGTATGCATATCCATCAGTTTCATTTTCATTTTATACACCAATCTCTTTCATGCTGTGAATGCAGATGCAAGCTGTTCCAAGTTGTGAATGTAGGTGCTGTTCATGCACTCATGTAATTTTCGTGTTGTAGTTGAAATCATGACCGGAAATATGCATAGGTGAAGAAGATGAAACGCAAAGCTTGGTTTGGTTTTAGCTATGGTGGTTAACCAAGGCTTCAAAACCGAAACCGTAACTGGTTGGTCGGTTAACCAATGCCTCAAAACCACGACTACTGATTATGTCGGTGAAATAACAATGAAAAGGAAGCAATGGCCGAAACTTCCTTAGAGCACATTATGCTATCATTGAGAGATTTCTTTATATTTGGGGAAAGTAACACCTATACTATCATTGTGAGCACTTATATAACCAATGAAAAGGAAGCAATGTACATAATAAAGTGGCAATTATATTTTATTTCAGCGTTATATAAACACCCCAAACTTATTAGCCTATATGGTTGATTGGTTGTTTGACGCCCTTATAGAGCATCATGAATTTATAAGCAAACCGATGATAAAAAAAGGTAGCTGATAAAAACAACAGAAAATTGGAATCTAGGGTGGAAAGTAACAAGAAATCAGGAAGGTTAGCAAGCAATTTATGACACTACAAAAGTATGAACAAATAACATATAAAGCAGAATGATGGTAATGGTATCAGGTATGCCTATGTAGTGAATAACTGAATATGATGGTTATAAATTATAATCATAAGCTCAGAAACTACGAAAGTCTAAGTAAGAACCTGACTAAACTCATGGAGTATATCCCTATGCCTTGCCAGCTTTTGAGTGACAGAAGTAGTAGGCGCTGCAGACGCAGCACACCGACTCATAGAATCATTCACATCCAAAAGCTTCTCAAGCAATGACTGTATTTCCATCTCCATCGACTTCCATGATCGGTTAGATCCCATACTCGGCGTATCAGCATCAGCAAAACCTACTCCCACAGCCATAACCATCAGCAACTATACATGCAATCAAAATCACTTCTCTAGTTCTCTTAAACACAAACTTGCTTACAATATGTATGCAACCATTCATTAACCAATGCCAACACATCACAATCACTTAAACCAATAACCCTATCAAGTCAAAAGCATCTATGCATATTATGCAATTTAAAATCTTAACAAACCAGTAAAACATACAATCAACATCCGAAATGATCCCAACTTTGTCCAATAACAGTTCTAGGGACTAGGATTTTAAGTTCTATCCATTAATCAATGTCAACATATCACAATCATATGGTTAAAGTTGGGACTGTTAAAATCCAGTTATCCATTTATATGCTAATTGTATGTTTTGCTGGTTTGTTAAGATTCTAGACGGCATAATATTCATAGATGCTTCTGGTTTATAAGGTTTTAGATTTAGGGATGAGCATTTTGGTAGAAAATACTGAAAATACCGTCGGTACCAAGTTTTGGCAATTTTCAGTAGCGATGTCTTCGGTATCATTTCGAACCGGTATTTTACCTTAAATTACCGGTACCGTACCGTATATTTTCACTATCGGTACCAAGTTTTGGCGAAAATTGGTATCGGTAAATTCAGTATCGGGATCGGTTCGGTATGGTACCAAGCTCATCCCTACTTTAACCTATTGGCCAGGATTAATCTCAACTCATGAAATGTTTACAGACAGTCACACCTTTGAACGCATTTTCCTTAACCGATCCAATAGTAACCGAACGTTAACCCCATCAGTTTTTTGATGACGTGGACTGCCAATGTGGCAGTCCACATCATCAAAAGAAACTAACGTGGTTAACTTTCGGTTACTATTGGATCGATTAAGGAAAATACATTCAAAGGTGTGACTGTCTGTAAACATTTCATGAGTTAAGATTAATCCCGGCCAATATTAAATGACCTAAGTAGTGTAACAACAGTTCTAGGGTTTTGAATTGGAATGAATGTGATTGATTAAAAACAAGATCTATAATATAAACTGATAATCGTATAATTAGGAAGAAGGAATTGAATATGAACCTCCTTGAGTGACGCGGGCACCGAGCTTAGCGTAAGAAGAGAGTTTGACATCGAGATCGCCTTCGATCTTACGAGCTTCTTTCCTCAGTTCTTCCCAACCCGATTCCTGATCCATTCTAATATTATCGGACCCGATTGGATCTGGATCCGATCCGTTTAGCTGCTGCTGTTGTTATTGTGTATGTTTCAGTTGTAATGGAGGGAGGTCTGTGTTGCTTTGCTGCTCTTCTACTACTGTTCTGTTGTCACTGTATAATAAACCTTACTTTTTAGTTTTTATAAATAAAATAAAAATGTTATTAACAAGCGTGAAGGTGGCGTGGGACATGGGTGGAGATTTTTACGGGTGCGGGGTAAAAGGTGAGGGTGACGTGAGTGAATGGTTGTGTTTGGTTCTTGAGTTATGAGTGATTTTTGATTGATTGATTGATTGATTAAAAAATAGAAAAACCTTCACGCCCCCACCATCCGGTGGTTTTTTGAGGGTTGCAAGGGAAATAACTTTGCTGTCACATGTCACTCCATGCCCCCTCACCACATGACCACACCGTGTATCTTATAGTAGTAGCATGAAATAACAATGAGTTATTTATAAGTACCGCTTTGATTCTCATCATCTTTTTACATAAAACATGTTTATTGTTACTGAAACCATTCCCTACGCAAACAAACAGTGATTTTATCTTTTACAGTGGTTGCATGTTTTTTAATAATTTTAAAGTATCAATATACAACAAATCAAATAATTTATTTTAAATGGGTTATGCTTGTGTTAACTAATGAAAATTCGTATTGTGATTAAGATCATGTATTTGACATCAAGGCCGGCTTAAGAGAAAATGAAATAAAGCTAGGGCTTTAGGCCATCATTTTTCTGAGGCCCCCAAATTCTAAAGAAAAAGGCTATATTATAGGTAATTTTGGACTTTCAGATTATTGGCACTAAGGTTTGTGGAATATTATTATGCATACACACAAAATTTGTATAAACTATAAAGTCATGGCATTAAAAACATTATTTTATCAAACAGGGTTTCAATTTTAATATGCTCTTAGGCCCCCAAGAAGCTTAAGACGGCTCTGCCTGTCATGGTTTTTGCACTCGACATATCAACCATAAAAGATTCATATTCAAATTAATTAACACCCACGACAGTCACAACTTCTACAGCAAAATCCACCTCCGCATTCAATGTGTTGGCACTTGGCGTAAGTTCTATTTTCTGTTGATGTGGACCTTAGACCAAAACATCGTAAAATAATAAAATTTTAAAACTTAAGTCGAACCGTAATGTATGATTTAGTGCTAAATACCCTGTTGTTGACACTTGAGGAACTTAAATTGTCATCCTAACATAATGTATGATCGGTGTCCCGGTGGGCGCCAATATGAATCAAATTAAGCGTTGGGACTCCGTGGTAGATACCTTCAAGAAGCGACTTTCAAAGTGGAAGGCCAAACATTTGTCGTTTGGTGGCAGGGTAGTACTCCTTCGTGCCGTTCTCGACAGTTTGCCGCTGTATTTTTTCTCCCTGTTTAAGGCCCCTATTGGGGTCATAAACAGTCTTGAAGCTCTTCGCCGACGCTTCTTTTGGGGTGGGGATGACGAGAAGGCAAAAGTTAACTGGACGGCATGGGAAAGGGTTGTTGGATCAACAAAGAATGGTGGGCTGGGACTGGGATCGCTAAAACGCATGAACGAGAGCCTTCTTATTAAATGGTGGTGGCGAGCCAAACACGAAAATCAATCGCTGTGGTGGAGGGTTGTATCGGCTGTTCACCACAGCCCAAACAACTCGTCATATCTTCCAGTCCGGAGCGGTTTATCTGGGGTGTGGAACTCGATCTATAAAATCGGCGACACTGTTTTGCAACATGATGTAAACATATCGGCTGTTATAAAAGGAAAGGTGGGAGACGGAGTGGATGTCAGATTCTGGCTTGATTGGTGGATAGGTGATGGTCCGCTTAAAGATCGATTCCCATGTTTATTCGATATTGAAAGTTGCAAGAATGTATCCGTGGCTGCTCGTCTTCAGTCCTGGGGCTGGAGGCGAACACCAAGCTCTAACTTCGAATTGACGGCTTTGCAACAGTGCACGTCACTGATTGCCGGTACCTCTTGTTCAAATACCAGGGATACGTGGGAGTGGGTTGGGTCTGCAGATGGTACCTTCACGGTGGCAGCCTGCAGAATGCTTCTGGATCGACATGACATACCCTTCTTCCCATTTCAATGGGTAAAAGGTGTCCCGAAGAAAGTCGCTATTTTCATATGGAGAGCCGAACAAGATAGACTTCCAACTATGAAAGGTTTATCAAGAAGAAGGATCATTCATGGGTCAACGGATTGCAAATTATGTGGAGATACCGAAGAGGATGCTGATCACTTACTAACGGCCTGCTACGTCGCGTCTTGGATCTGGCACAAGGTTAGTCACTGGTGCAACATACCTGCTCTATACGCATTCTCTGTACGTGATTTACTGATGTGGCACAAAGCGGACAACATACCGGAAAGGAAAGCAAAATGGGTGCGGATTATTATACTCGCGGCAGCTTGGTCAATCTGGAAACATCGGAATGCCGCAATATTCCAGGGCAAGAGGATTAATCTGGACGGATTATTTGGAGATATACAAGCTCTCTCATACAGCTGGGTGAACCACAAGATGAAAGAATCAGGATGGAACTGGGAGACTTGGAAGCGATTTGATATACCAGTCACGTAACAATGCAAGAATAGGTGATTTGAAACAATTGTAATAATATGTTGGTGTATGAGTCATTGATGTCTAGCTCCTTACTAGCACACTGACTAATGTAAATAAACTTTGGGTGAAATGAAAAGTACTTTGCCGATCAAAAAAAAGAAGATGAAAACTCTCAATTAATGTCAACAAATTGCCATGTTAGTGGACCTATGACTACTTCCTACGGCATTGTAGTTCCTGCTAGCATTTTCTTGTAGTTTGCGTTAAATAAACTTAATTCTACTAAACTTCCAACTTTAGGTATTAATGGGTTTTGAGTTCAACTTAAAAAAAATCTAGAAATTTAAGTTGAGACATCAATTAGCTTAGAATTATCACATATACACATATGATAATAACTATAACATGTTACAATTAGTTGATTTCGTTTGTGGTCTAACCAAGAGTTTATTGTATGAATAATTTGTGAATTTTGACTGAATTTAAGAGTGGAATTTTGTGTAAATTTATGTTGCAATAATCATTAATTGAAAGAAGTTAATTATAATACTAATGAAACGAATTACGATGATAGTCCAATGTCAAATTGAAGAATGGTGTATTTGATAAAAATATCCTAAACTGTCGATTTAGTTAATTGATTAGCAGACAGTTTTCTTTCTCGTCTTCAAAGGGATGGTTCGTTTAATAATCAAGTTGAGTTGGTTTGAAATTAGGTTAACATCAAAACAAGATCTAACACATGAATATCTTAGAAAACAATAAGTTAAATAAAACTTTTACAAGATACGAACTTGAAAAATGAGGGGCTTTGAGCAACATGGCACATAACAATTTCATTTCATTCACAATAACTATTTGAACCAAATATCCACAGTTAATACAAACATAATAACACATTCACATTTTATCTAACCACCACTTTTAAGATAACCAAAAACCAAGTGCCACACTCTATAGAATGGTGTTCTTGGATGACCACCACCCATTATATAGTTTCTATGATCCAAATTACCAAAAAAAGGCCTTTATCTTCGTGTGAACCATAAGTATGCACTTATGAGCATCTTAGTAAGATATGTATGCTTGTCACTTGGAGGGTTACAAGGAGTATGAGCTACTTGAAGTCTAATATAAAATGATTTTAATGAAGTAATGTTTGTGAATATTTTGAAACTACAGCCTCTACGCAAGTACAAAACATGCATCTGAAGCACGTCTTCACACCATCAAAAGCATTAGACCACTTCTAAGGGTGAGAAAATATTCATGCCCCTCTCCAACGTGATTGACTCAAAGTCTGCGGCGTTATCTATTTCATGTCAAAGCCATTTTTTGGTCCAAAACGCCCGGGGGACGGTGGTGACAAAGCGTGGTGGGGCGTGGATGAGGGAATCAACGCCCAATACCGCCTCACTACGGGTAGTCTTATGCTTCTTCTTTCCTTATTATACAAGTTCTCTCGTTTAATTTAAGAGGTACGTGTCTGTCTACCTTGTGTATCCTCTCTTATGCAACATTCAGGATAACATTTTGCCTAAATTAACTAGTTTTACATACTTTAGGTCAAATGACTAATCATTTAGCTTATGTAATTATATGTTGATAACATAATACCACGAGTCAGGTGTGATTACTAAAATAATCAGTCTTTCAAAAACTTAGCTCACAAAACCCAACTGTTGATGTGAAAAAGTACTACACTCATAACATGTTCTTCAAAACAACACAATCTTTTTGTAAAAGAAACCATAACCGATTCTTAACAAGATAACATGAAGATCAAGACTTGACTCCCGGCTTCAGCGATCCTCTAGGCAACAAGGGTGCTAGCTGTGGTTGACTCGCTGCAGACAATAAATATTTATTATTAGTAAAAAATCTACGATAACAAAAAAAAAAGTATAACGACAAAAAGGAGGACTCGCCAAATCAATAACTAGGGTTTTGCGAAACGACAAATCAAACAAGAACGGGTGCAGCATAGACAAGGCAGTTTAGTGGTTCAGCTGTTTAAACCTTTTTTAAGGAAACCTTAGTTTCATTAAAATAATAGTTATAAAGAAATGCATATTACTAGTTTGTGAACCAAAAGCATAAATCACAAACCGGCATAACAGGCAGACCAGCTATGGTTTGAGCGGTCGGTTTTATAGGTAACGACGATGGATAAAAGATAAGAAACATACTATTTCCAGACGGGTGGAAGCTTCTTGGTCTTCTTGTAGTAGCGAGCAAGTCGGTGAATCCTGCTTTCAACAAGAATCAACCTGAATTTGGAGTCTTTATCCTTCCTGTTCCTTTCCAAGTGCTTTCTGATGGCAACTGCCTTCTTGATCAGGTGGTACAAATCCTCGGGAATTTCAGGAGCAAGCCCTGTAAAACGTGTATTCAACATAAATAAGTCAATAAAAAACATTTGCTAACAAAGAGCACAAGTATAGATAGATATAACGCATACCATGTGCCTTAAGAATTCTGAGAATCTTGCTCCCGGTCACGCTGTTGACCTGAGCAATACCATGAGAATCACGAAGAATAACACCAATCTGGGATGGCGTGAGACCCTTCTTTGCAAACTTGCAGATGCTGTCTTGAACCTGATAAATTACAGAATTAAAAACAATATTATCTTGTTAAGCAGCATTTATAGTATATAGCTGCAAAAATTAACTACAAGATATAAAAAGATAAAAGCAAAAAGAAAAAGAACCGATTCCATCAACCGGTTCTTTAAAACAAACACAAACTCAATACTTTCTTAAAAATCAAATTTAACGCAACACTTAGAAATGTTCATAAATCGCCAAATCGACAAAACCACCCTTAGTTTAAAACTTATTTGATAAGCCGTAAAAATCAAACAAAATGCCACATAGAATTAAAAAAACACAAGATTAAATCCACACTTAATATGTTAAAATAAATCACATCCTATAATGTCCATAAAATGAAAGAAAGAATAATAATTTAATATCATAATAGGCCTTCTAAATTAATAAGCAACAGATCATACATCCTAAAGGCAGTCTAATCCATTACATTCATAATAACATTATATCAAACAACTTTTACAGTCAGCAAATCAAAAAAACACAAAATATAAAATATAAAAAAAACATACATCCTGAGCAGAGATCTTCAACCAGCTAGGAGGAGTCCTCTTGTAGGGCTTAGCAGATGCAGAAATACCCTTACTGTTTAAATCACACAATTAATAATAATAATATGATTATTAACAAAACAATATCATAGAAATGAAAATATTATGATACCCTTTGCTGTGCATACGACCCATGGTGACGGAGATGAGGTGTTGGCCGCTGCTTGAAAACCCTAGATGTTAATGGAGGCGGAAGGAAGATAAAGGAGTTATGGATCGATGGTATTTATAGTATGCTTCTTGTTTAGGGGTTATTCAGTACAGGCCCAGTTTTTGCATAGAGTTGGGCTTTGGGCCAATCTTATTCAATTTAGGCAACACATATAAAAATTAAATTATATTGGTGTGGATTACCCGTTCTATGGAGCGGGAATTTGGTTAGTATCGTGCCTTCACTATAGTGATTGAAAGAGAAACTAAAGAAATAAGATTGTGAAGTGGCAAAAAAGATAGCGACTCGTGTTTTACACAGAGCAAAAAACCATAAAAGCAAATGTCGGTACTGGTTCTGATATGATGTTGTCGGAATCGGTTTGCTTCGTTAGTATAGTCTAAAAATATGGAAAAAATGGTCTGCTTTCGAAAGAGGGACAATTTTGACATCAGCTGGGCATTCTGTTGTCTCATGTGTTATTGGGCTCGATGCATTTTAAGTCGAGTTTAAAAGACCTTTTAAGTTGCAATTATGCTTAGGAGTTAAGACTGTGTCATGCTTATAAAGACCTTTTAAGTTTTGATTAATAAGAACCAAATCATACATCATGAAACATGGTATTGAACACACTTCCACTATGATCATCGGCTCGTATTCTTCAAATCGAGGACTTACACTTAGATTAGCCTAGTACATATTATCAATTATCAAACATGTTTAGCTCTTAACTAAAACGAAAAAAAAAGGAGCCAAAGGTGTATCTACAAGGACGTTCATGTGATGATAAATTGATAAGATAACATCCTGTAAAAGGTATCATGAGGAACCTAAACGGGTTGCGTTAGAGTATCCTTATTGTTATTTGGCCTATCTAGCATACAAGTAATGAAAGCATGTATGCGAGTTATGTGTTCTTACCCAAAATACGACTCCACTTTATGAAACTCGGCTTTTGTTAAGGCAGTCTCTCTATTCAGGATGTCGCCATTAGCAATAGTGATCTGTCATTACATAGATAAAAATAAGCATGTTATTACGACATACTCTGAATTCTATAAACGTCGTATTAAATGTTACAATAGAACAAAAATTATATGTTCAAAAGTAATTGTGATAATTAAGTAAAACTTTTGTGCTTCGTTCACTTGTATGTTACTCTTCATAACTTGGTTTTGAGTTAACTTTAAGCTGATGCATAGATAAAAACAAGCACATTACAACAACATACTCATACTTTATAAAATGTCGTACTTTAAAAGATGTTCATAGCATGGCTACGCTTATGCTAATACATTGTTCTCATCATGGTAATGTTTGATGCATTGGCATGTATCATGCATGTTAGCCATGTACCATACAAAAATAGCTACATGATCTTGAATGGTCAACGAAAATTTATCCAAACAAAGTACGGATTATACACTATATTAATAAGCAACTTGATTGGAATAGTGTTTTTATTATTATTTTATTCATTTTGTTATCTTAAATACATATGGTTCAATAAGAAATAACAAAATGGTGGAGTGCTTTGTGGTGCTTAGACTATCCCCATTGATGTGCAATTCCAATGGTTGTTCCCCAAAAATAACATTAAAATAAAAGAAAAATGGTAATAATCCCACAACCCGGTTGGTCCACCAACCAAGGGTTGCAACCGAACTACACCCCCATTAATTTAATAACTCAAATAACTTGTTATATTTAAACTTAAAAATAAAACTAAATACACCGTATTTCTTAACTTTTTTTTGTGAACATCCTGATATAAATTTTATTAAAAATCGAGCTCGTTTAAAAAAAAACATTTTTAGGATGATTTGGGTTGTGAATGTGTGTTAAATTTTGAGTAGGGTTGGGTTGTGTATGTGTAAAAGAGAGAAATTAGTTTTTTATTTGAAAGTTGGGTTGTATTGGTTGTGAATGGGGATAGTCTTATGTGTTCTTTGAGGTATTGGGTTCAAAACCCATTTGAGTCTTTTTTTTACAACACTTATTTATATATAAATACATATGATTCAATAAGAATTAACAAAATGGGGTAGTGGTGATGTGGTTTGTGGTATATGTGTTTTCTTTAAGGTCTTGGGTTCTATACCCGTTTCAAACATGTCATTTTTTTCCAACACTTATTTATTTATAAATACATATGATTCTATAATAATTTGTTGTGGTGGTGAAGTGGTTTGTGGTGCATTTGTGTGGTTTGAGGTCTCCGGTTTGAAACATTGTTTTTTTTAAAAAAACAAATACGAAAAACGCGCAACACACGTATGTTTATACACCTAGTTATTTAAAAATTACTTCTCATAGTTGGCCACCCCACAAGATTCTAGATATCACCATGACATGTACACAAATAATTTATTTATTTGTATATTTCAAAGAAATTTCACAAGTAGACTTTAATCGTTATTGCTTTTATTCCAAGTTTAGTGACATCATTAGCCAAACACCAAAATGTTGGAATTTTAGAAGGTGAATGGAGGTTTAATCTAATGAAATTATAATTTAGTGAAATTATAATTATTGGTAAAACTCCTCATGTGGTGAATTGAAGAAAAACTCTTTAGTAGAGTTAATTTATTTATGACACTTGATTGTAATTTTAAGACTAAATTAAGTGTATAACTCTTCATGTTATGAATTGAAACTCTTGAGTAGAGTTAATTTATTTATGACACTTGATTATGGTTTAAAGACTAAATTAAGTGTCTAATTATGTTAGACTGTTCATCCACCATTGACTCTTGTTTATAAGAGACTTTTGTGTCATATATGTGATATGAGAATATACATAAGAATATACATGAGAAATATTCACTAAGAAACTCTTGCAACACACATAACTCTAGAGAAGCAACCAAGTGTCGATTAATTTTCAGGCAAGTGGGATAGTCCAGCAGTGCACCATCGTCACTGTTTCGAACCGGTGTACCCTGGGAACAGACGAAGAATCTGTTTAAGGGAATTGTGTCAAACACAAGCCCGGTTCACTTCTATGATTTTGTTTTCTTTTTAGATTTTGGTGCAACAAGTATAGAGATTCTCATGTATGTGAGCTTCATGTAAGAAAGGCGTGCGGCGATTACTATGTAAGTTTTTTCCAACAAACTTTAACAGATTAGTAAACAAACTTTCGTGTTCTTCCTAAGCAATTTGAGTTCGAGAAAATTTGTACATGTTTTCTTTGGTACATCGAATTGGATTACATTCATAATGGGAATGCAATCTTTAATCCGAAAGACGGTTTTACAAAACGAATTTTTTTTATTCAATTTTCGGATTCATGGGTGTTTGGGTTGTGTTTAGATAAACCGGACTATTAAACACGTGTTTACACGTTTTGGAAATAATAAAGTTCTAATGAAAGCATTAGAAAAGACAAATTATTTGAAAACCCATGTAAACTTGGTTGATAATGTTTTCTTTCTAGTAAGCGTATTAGAAAGATAATTTCAAAGTATTTGAAATGTATACATTTTCTAATAAGAGTATTGGAAAATATAGGGCTTCAAAATATAAGGTTTGAAACATGTATTTCTAACAAGCGTGTTAGAATCGACGACGTTGAAAGAATAACGTGTCATGATACATTTCTAATAAGCGTATTAGAAATTATTATTTACAAAATCATAAGTTTAATTTGTAAACTTATATATTGATTTCTCTAACGGGCGTGTTAGAAATTGATGATTTTGTAAAGACAAAATAAGGTGTGTATATTTTGTAACAAGTGTGTTAGAAAAAAGATTATTGTACAAAATACACAAAAGTGTTGGAAATTTGTATTTTGAAAATTTTGTGAAAATAAAAAAAAGTTATAAACTTATTTTGTTTTATTGAAGGTTTTAGTAAGAATACTAATTAAAACTCCAAAGTTGAAACTTAAAAATATTAAGAATACCATTAAGTTGGGTCAAATATTCTTAAATGTTTTAATAGAGTGTTTCAACTCATGGGTTTATGGAGAATTGGGTGTTTCAACCTTTTCCAACATTAAACCGGTTTGGTAAATTTAACGGTTTCTAATGAGTGAGTTTGAAACGGGTATATTTTGGAAAATCCAAAGTTAATACCATTTATATAGATGGTCTAATTATCTAACAAGGGTGTTAGAAACGGTTTATTTTTATATAAACCAAGAAGTTCTAAAACGATTGTCATAATCGTGTATTTCTAACAAGCAGGTTAGAAACGGTTGAGAATATAAACCAATGACCTTTAAAATGATTTTGGTAATCGTTTATTTCTAACGGGTGTGTTAAAAAAAGGTTTATTTGATATAACCAAACTATATATGATGAAACGTGTAATCATTTGCAGTCTAACAAGTATGTTAGAAATGGTTAATTTTGAAACCGTATATGTTTATATGGTACACGTATAGTTTCTAATGAGCGAATTAGAAGCGGTTAATCATGAAAACCATATACTTTAACAAGTGAGTTAGAAATGGTTTAAATAATAAAACTATATTAGAGTTTATGGTTTTGATTTGTAATGAAAACATAAATATGTATAGTTCATGGAAAATACTTGTAAAAGCATAAATGTTTTGTATGAATAAAACATGTCTTTTGCAAATTATATATGGTTTGATACTTGTATGAGAAGTATGATGACTTGAACCATATAATAGTCTAGAGAGACTATTTAGTATAAAACAACTTGATGTTGTTTTGGACATATTTACTTGTTCGACTACTTGTGAGTAGTTAAGTATAAACAACGTTGTTGTTTTGAACAGTGTATTGAGGGGGTACCTCGAAACATGCCACGAGATGATATAATTGTTATTATTTCGTCGAACGATAAAGTGTTGAAGAGAATAACACTTTGAGATTTGATGTTTATATATCCTTATATGAATCCATTTAAAGATATAAATATGTTATATATATATTTTGGATTATATTGAAATTATAATTTGGTAAATTATAATTATTAATTGGAATCTTAATGTGGTGAATAAAGAGTAAACTCTTGGGTAGAGTTTCATGTTTTCTAATTAAAGTTTTTATGTTACTTTATTAGAGCTTTTATGTCAATTTATTAGAGCCTTTATTTTAAATTAAGTCTCTAATTAAGTGACTAAGAAGAAAAAACTATTCATCCATCCCCATTGAGATAATCATGATCAACGTGGCAAGTGTATTGAAGTTAAATGCACGAAAACGAGATATGTCATCTAATGTTGAGAGCATTTACGTAGAAATGCACAAATGTAGTTTTGATGACTATAACATATGATAGAAATATATGTTATTATTCATATGTCTTTGTTAAATATTGCGAGATTTATTATAAAAGACTTAGAATAGTGATGGACATGTATAGTCTTTACAAACTATCAATGTTGGTTGAACTATATGGAGGATTCGTGATATATTTTGGGAGAGTCACCCAATAAATAGTTTCAACAAAATATATACATATTAGTTAGGCATATGTGAATGTCATGTCATTAAGTGTCAATCTAATTGACTTGTTGATGATGAATATGTTCATCAAAGTGACTTATATTAAGACTTATGTTTAAGTCCTAAAGAGTCAATGGTGAAGCCTTGAAGATTAAAGGCAAACAAGTCTTGATCCTAATGGATGGAATTAATTATGGTTTTGAAGCATTCTTTAAACCAAGGTTTTGGAATGGTAAACAAAATCTCATTTTGTGTCTAAACTAAGACGTGAATGTTAGGAAGAGATAGTGAGTTATCTCTTAAGGCTGTGAAGAATCAGAATGAGACATCTTCTATTCACATGCTAAGTATTCGTAGTCTAAAGCATGCTAGACTAATACTTGTTAATTTAGATGCTCCACGGAGAATAAATTAACTTTGAACATTCAAACATATGTGACGACATAAGAATGAATTTTGTAAAAGCAAATATATAATTCATTAAAAAGGATGACTCGAAAGGACCGAATAAATAGTTCATTGGTTATGATACTATTTAGCTGAATATGAGGAAAACTCATATAGTTCAGAAAACTGTTCGTGTGAGAAATATGGGTTGAATAATATAATGGAAGACCTCAATAAACACAAAGATATAGATAGTCGCTATCTTATCACGGGTGTCTAATGTCATCATGAGTGATATTACTCAAACTCAATCAAAGTGCAAGCAATGTGGGGGGAAGAGCCATTTAAGAAACAATCCGTAGGGATGTAAAAATGGTACTTGAGAAGTTTTCAAACTACATATGAAAGGAAGAAACTTTCATCACCCCATTTGGTAGTTATCCAATAACACTTAAGTGTGGAGGTGACTTTCATTTGAAAAACCGAAGGTTTGATATGAACGGATGTGATTTTGGGAAGTACAAATCACACAAACCTAGAACAGACTTGTTATAAGGCAGTCATATTATGTGGACAAAATTCTTGAGAAGTTCAATGGAAATGACTCTAATGTGGCTAGAACTTTCATTGACACGAGTCAACGTCTAGCTAAGAATCGAGGTGAGCCTGTTAACCAATTAAAGTACTCAAGAATTATTGGCAGCCTGATGTATCTGATGAGTTGTATCAGACCAGATTTAGCAAGCAAGCTACGTAGATACACGAGCAACCTAAGTTCAATTCATTGGAATTACGTGACACAGGTGCTTTGGTTATTAGGATACATACGAGACTACGGGCTGCAATATAAAAGATATCCAGCAGTTATTGAAGGTTACTGTGATGCGAAGTGGATATCTAACACGAATGATTCCAAGGCAACGAGTGGGTATTTATTCACACTTGGAGGTGTTGCGTTAATGTGGAAATTACCTAAGAAAACGTTTATTGCTATATCCACGATGGAATCATAATTCATCGCTTTAGATAAAGAGGATGAATAGGCAGAATGACTATGTCAATTTGTTAAAGATACACCTAGGTGGCCGAAGCCGGCATTGGCCTAATGCATACGCTGTGATAGTCAATCGGTGATTGGCAGAGCTCATATCACAATGTGTATCAGTAAGAACAGGTATATAAGACGTAGGCATAATACGGTACGACAACTAATCTCTATAAGAGTTATCACTATTGACTATGTGAAGTCAAATGATAACATCGCGGATCCGCTAAACAAAAGGCTTAAGCAAAGAGTTAGTTCAGAAGTCGTCAATGGGAATGGGGCTAAAACCCACTAAAGGCTAGGTTTATGCGAAGGAAACCTAACTCAGCTGACTGGAGATCCCAAGATCTGAGTTCAATAGGACAACCTAATTGTATGAACTGGCGAAGGTCACTGTGGGGGAGAGTTGGTGGAAACCCCACATATTAAAAAGGGAGTTTACTCTAAGATTTAATAAGCTTCCTAGTCCATTCCTAAAAAGTGACAAGGTTGAGGTTAAGCTTATGGCTTTTAATGATCTGACTGAGGTAACCAGTCCCAGTAGATCACCTATGTGAGAGAGAAGTGGGGTCGCTTCGAAGGGTATTGTTGGGGCACAATACTTAAGAGCTCTCGCAGAACCAGGCACGTGTCCATGACCATAACGGACACAACTATGAGCACTTGACGTTGTCAGGGAGAGTCTTGTGTGAAGCGTATTGTCGTCCACACAAACGGCAGACGAGTTCAAAGACATCGCGTTCTACTCAGAGCCAGTGGGCTAAGTGCGTTTCATAAGCGAAGGTTCAAAGGGTCACACCTACCTATCGTATGCAAAACTCAACTGTTGAAATTTAATCGAAATGAGGTTGTTTCTCAGAATGACTCTTATTCATATAGGGGTTTGTTCGAAACATGCGTGATGCGTGTTTTGATAAATCTCCATTCATGTGGGGAATTGTTGGAATTTTAGAAGGTGAATGGAGGTTTAATCTAATGAAATTATAATTTAGTGAAATTATAATTATTGGTAAAACTCCTCATGTGGTGAATTGAAGAAAAATTCTTTAGTAGAGTTAATTTATTTATGACACTTGATTGTAGTTTTAAGACTAAATTAAGTGTATAACTCTTCATGTTGTGAATTGAAAGTCTTGAGTAGAGTTAATTTATTTATGACACTTGATTATGGTTTAAAGACTAAATTAAGTGTCTAATTATGTTAGACTGTTCATCCACCATTGACTCTTGTTTATAAGAGACTTTTGTGTCATATATGTGATATGAGAATATACATAAGAATATACATGAGAAATATTCACTAAGAAACTCTTGCAACACACATAACTCTAGAGAAGCAACCAAGTGTCGATTAATTTCAGGCAAGTGGGATAGTCCGGCAGTGCACCATCGTCACTGTTTCGAACCGGTGTACCCTGGGAACAGACGAAGAATCTGTTGAAGGGAATTGTGTCAAACACAAGCCCGGTTCACTTCTATGATTTTGTTTTCTTTTTAGATTTTGGTGCAGCAAGTATAGAGATTCCCATGCATGTGAGCTTCATGTAAGAAAGGCGTGCGTCGATTACTATGTAAGTTTTTTCCAACACAAAATCTATATTATAATATAAACCCTAAGAGAAATCAAACATATCGAAGAACAAAGAGACATCAGTGCATGAAGACTGGCCGAGTTTCTAAATTTTCATATTTCTTAAATAACTTCTCCTCGTTTGTTCATGATCTCTTTTCCAAATACACGTATGAGATAAAACATACTTTCGGATTGATGATGTTTATGGCACTTGGCTTGTGCACTGTAACCTTACTCTCAAGAGGTTCATCAAATTAAGCAAAGGATAGTGAACAATATGAGTCTCACTCCAACCATTTCTTCTCCATGTTAGAACTAGACCCATTATGTTACGAAGTTGATGAAGAAATAGTAGAAGAAAATTATAGTCTCGAATATGATCAAGAGTTCATCCCTCGATTAGTTAATAGAGGGTGCCACCGGAAGACATGAAGATTACAAAGGTTTGGTCCCTTGTCTTATTCATGTAAAACAAAACGAGGGTTCTATTGGGAGCGATAGTGAGAGCGAAGACTTACATGGGTATGAGAGTAATGGCCAAGATAACTAAGATAAATGTGACGAGGATGATGTGTACATAGTACAAAGGCAACAATGACGATAAATTCGATCTTAGTTAAAGTTAACTTGAAGATCTTATAGCCAAGGATATTGGGATATGAAGGAGGAGACCGCTCAATGACAAGTTAATTTACTTGGAGAGTTGGAATACTTGATTGATATATTTAGTTTTCTTATTTCTAATTGAGACGAATTTAGTGTTTAATGTCTCCTAAAAGTGGTGGTGCAATTTGGTATTTATTAATGGGTCACAATGGGTTTGACATGTTTTATAATATTTCATAAAATTTTAACACGTTGCATAAGAATTTTTGTGTAGGTTGTATGTTGCTTGCTTTGGAATGATGGAGTGATGCTTGTTGATGATGTTAGTGATGCTTGTTGATGATGTTGCTTGTCCAATAGACTAGAGTAGATTGGTAGATTGCTTGTGACATGTGATCCAGTCCAGAAGAGAGGTTCAGTCCAGAAGGGGCCCAGATACAATAAAAGACTGATGGCTAAAGCCCAGCTAATTAGCCCAATATAAGTAAAGACTGATGATGTGGCGATCCATGTCAAACTAACACAAATAATATCAATCGTTGGATCAAGTCTTTCACAGCCGTTGATCATTATCAAAGAAATACAAACCTCAGCTATAAATAGCTGAGATTAGCCAAGCATTATTACTTTCGTTTCTTTGTTATCTTTTGTACTCTCTAAAATTTCTCTCTCAGATTATCAGATTAGGGTTTTGTTATTAAAGATTCGTCCTGAATCTTTTAGGCTTTAGTTTGGTTGTAATCTTGTTATGAGGGTTTGTGTTCTTGGTAGAGAGTTGTGTTTAAGATTCAGAAGTCTGTTCTGTGTCTAAGGTTTCGTTGTATTTTCCTTTGTTTTTAGTAATAAAGTTCTTCATTCTATTCTATGTTCTTGAACCATGTTTTATAACATAGTATCAGAGCTCTGATACGAGTGTCTTGGGAGGTCTGTAACTAGGGTTAGGGTTTCTTTATCCGCTGTGCATCCTGATTCTTCTTCTTGTTAGATCTGGGAGAAACATAGGTTGTGAGTCAAGAACTTCTTGATTACTTGGTATTTCTGGATTAAACCCTAGGTCAAAGGGTTGGTAGTGACCTGGGAGGTGTTGGAAGCTTGCTCTCTGGATCTTGGCCAATAACCCTAAGTGACGGTTGTTGGTTCAAGGTTTAAATAAGGAGGTCTATTCATTGATTCTTGATCTGTAACCCTAAGTGAAGGTTACAGTTCTTGAATTTGGTTTGGAAAGCTGTGCAATCGGTTAGATCGTTTCAAGTCTTTTACTTTTTCTGTTGTTTTTCTTTTTAGGAGCACTGCCCGGGTTAGGTGGACCGGTATTGGCTCATTACGTGTTCTTGATTGAGTTACCTATTGTTTTGATTGTCTGTTCTTGTTATTTGTTTTTGTAATCAGAGTG
Organism: Ambrosia artemisiifolia; assembly: GCA_032199755.1. Lineage (NCBI taxonomy): Eukaryota > Viridiplantae > Streptophyta > Magnoliopsida > Asterales > Asteraceae > Ambrosia > Ambrosia artemisiifolia. The sequence continues at coordinate 64,246,170 of CM063519.1, forward strand.
TGTGAGTTTAGAAGAATCAGACTCCCGTGTTAAGACCTGTCCTGGCACCATTGAGTGACGATCCAGGAATCTGGATCACTGACACGGCTTTGTCTGTTTTGGGTTCTGTATTTTGTGATTTACTTGCTCTTTGTTGCTGTGATTGACCTTTGTTGTAGTGATTACTTGATTTCATCATGACTGATAAAGAAAAAGGAGGGTCAGGAGGTCCTGATCCTGCTTCTGGGGGTGATGGGCAAAGTAATGTTACATTGATAAGTAAATTGGATGCAAGTGATCCTTTGTACTTGCATCCAAGTGACTCTGCTAAACTTAGTATCATAATAATAAAGCTTAAAGGAACAGAAAATTACACAGTCTGGTCTAATGCTTTACAGCTTGCTTTAAAGGTGAAAAACAAATGGGGTTTTATAGACAAATCATGTGTTAAATCTGAAACTGATAAAGTGTTGTCTAATCAGTGGGACAGGTGTAATTCAATAGTGTTGACTTGGATTTTAAATTCCATAAGTGAAGATCTCTATATGGGTCATGTGTTTTCAAAACTTGCTAGTGAAGTTTGGTCTGAACTAAAGGAAACATATGATAAGATAGATGGGTCTATTGTTTTTAACCTGTTTCAGAAAATTAATTCATTTAGTCAGAATGGGTCATCTGTGTCTGAATATTATCACCAGTTGAACATAATGTGGAGACAACTTGATCAAATTTTGCAATTGCCTACTTACAACTGCAATGCAGCTAAGGAGTTTAATGATTTTAGTAATTTGATCAAGCTTATGCAATTTTTAATGGGGTTGGATAGTGTTTATCAGTCTGTTAGAACAATTTTACTTATAAAAGATGTTCTATCATCTGTAAAGTAAGCTTTCTCTGTGGTTTCTTGAGAGGAATCACATAGAAACTTTGTTACAAGAGGTAAAAAATCTCAATCTATGGCTTTGTTAGCCAAAAGTAGTCTAGATTTTAAAAGGACTAATAAAGTATCAAATCAGAACTTAAAATGTACCCATTGTCAGAAAATTGGACATGCTGCTGAAAAATGTCTTGAAATCATTGGTTACCCTTCTTGGATGAGACCAAGGGGTAATCAGGGTAAGAAAGCAATTGCAAATCAAAGCTCCACATCTGATAACTCAGACATGACCCTTAAATCTTTAACTAGTGAACAAATTAATAAGTTGTTAAGTCTGATAGGAGAAATGTCAAGTGAAGGAAGCCAAAGCTGTCATGTGACAGGTGGTGTGTCTATTCCTTTTTGTGCTAATAGTTGGTTTAAACCTATTTTTTGTTTTGCAAGTAATATGAACAAAAGAAATACGGGTTGGATTACTGACTCAGGTGCTAATCAACATATGGTAAAAGATGATACTGATTTAACTGATTGTATCAATGTTACTGAGTTTAATATTAGAGTAAAACATCCTAATGGGACAGATGCTTTAGTAACTAAAATTGGTAATATTAATCTGGCTAAAAATGTTGTACTCCATGATGTGTTTGTAGTACATGAATATTCAGTAAACTTGATTTCAGTTCATAAACATGCAAAGGACAATAAACTGTTTGTAGGTTTTGATGAACACAAATGTTACATACAGGATTTAATAACAAAGAAAATTCTGGTGACTGGTAGTCAGGTGTATGGTCTGTACTACTGTGGTCTTTCATATGTAACAGATAAGGTGTGTTTTAGTTCTAGTGTTAATACTGATTTGTGGCATAGCAGATTGGGACATCCTTCTGATCAGGCTATTAAGAAATTTAAGATAAAATTAAATCTTAATATGTCTGATATCAACAAAATGGCATAGTAGAGAGAAAGCACAAACATCTATTGAATGTTGCTAGGTCACTTTTGTTTCAAAGCAATGTTCCAATTAGGTTTTGGTCTGATTGTGTTTTAACTGCTGCTTATTTGATCAATAGGACTCTTTCTTCAGTTCTAGATGGCAAGACTACCTATGAGGTAGTGTATGGGTTTGAACCATTTTTGGACCATTTAAAACTGTTTGGGTGTTTGTGTTTTTGTACTATTTTGAACAACTCTGATAAACTTAATAGTAGATTAGATAGATGTGTCTTCTTGGGTTATTCTACAGAAAAAAGGGTTATAAGGTTTTCAGTTTAGAAAATAAGGAAACATATTTTTCAAGAGATGTGAAATTTTTTGAAGTTGTATTTCCTTTTAAAGAAACTTCTGTGTCAAATTTTTTTGATGAAACAAATGTTTTTGAAATAACAAACTTAATTTTTTTTGATAACTATGAAAACATAAATCCAAACCAGTTAGAACTTTCCAATGATGATAATGGTTAAAATAAAGAAATAGAGACACATGGGTCTCGGCAGTCTGAGTCTGTTGATGACAATCCTGATGGATTGGCTCAACATGGTTCATTTGGATCTGAGCAACCCAGTGATATTGCAACAGACCTGACAGGGCTGAGTGTGTGACACCTGTAAATGATAACAACCTAAATTCTGAGGGAAACTCTCAAAATCAGTCACACACTCAAACCACACTTAGAAGGTCTGCCAGAGAGTCAGTCTTGCCTAAGAACTTGAATAATATGTCCTAGGTGGTAAAGTCAAGTATGGGATAGATAAGGTTGTCAATTATGCTAAGCTGTCCTTTGAAAACAAATGTTTTGTTACTTTTTTAAACAAAGGATATGAACCACAAAGTTTTAATGAGGCTGTTCAGGATCAAAACTGGATAACAGCTATGAATGAAGAAATAGAGGCCCTAAATAGGAATGATACATGGGATTTGGTAGAATTACCAGCATGTAGGAGTGTGGTAGGGTGTAAGTGGGTATACAAGATAAAGTATAAATCATCAGGAGAGATTGAGAGGTATAAAGCTAGGTTAGTTGCAAAAGGTTTCAGTAAAAAACAAGGAATTGATTTTGAAGAAACTTTTTCTCCAGTTGTTAAACTTGTAACAGTTAGAACTATATTAACTCTTGCTGTTGAGTATAACTGGGAGTTGTGTCAACTAGATGTTAACAATGCTTTTCTTTATGGTGATTTACATGAAGAAGTATACATGGCCTTACCTGATGGTTATTTTTCAAAGGATGAAACAAGAGTATTTAGATTAAAAAGATCACTTTATGGTTTGAAACAGGCCCCACGTATGTGGAATGAAAAATTGGTTGGAGTTTTGACTGATTTGGGCTTTGTTCAATCAAAGTGTGATTATTCTTTGTTTTATAGTTTTAAAAATGGTAAAGTTGTGTTTATGTTGGTGTATGTGGATGATATAGTTGTAACAGGAAATGACATGAATGAGATTGTTAGAATTAAGGAATGTTTGAAGTCAAATTTTTTAATTAAGTATCTGGGTGAGTTAAAGTATTTTTTAGGTATTGAAGTCATTAAAACTGAAAATGGTATTTGTCTTTCACAAAGAAAATACTGTTTGGAATTGTTAAGTGAGTTTGGAATGACTGCCTGTAAACCAGTTAACAATCCAATTGAACAACATCATGTGGTGACACATTTGTGTAAAACACATGATAAAATTTTGAAAAATATTACTGGATATCAAAAGTTAATTGGAAAACTTATTTATTTAGCTCATACTAGACCTGATATTTCATACAGTGTTCAATTCCTGAGTCAATATATGCGTAAGCCAACTGAAGCACATTTGAGAATAGCATTAAGACTTCTTAGGTATTTAAAGAAGTCCCCTGGAAAAGGGTTGTTATTTGAGAAAACTGGAAATCTGGTGATCAGAGCATACTCTGATTTAGATTGGGCTATATGCTAAGAAACAAGAAATCCATAACTAATTTTTGTATTTTCTTAGGGAAAAACTTGATTTCCTGGAAAAGTAAGAAACAGGCAACTGTTTCTAGATCTTCAGTAGAGGCTGAGTTTAGATCTTTATGTGCTACAACTTGTGAAATAATTTGGTTAGTCCATATATGTGAAGAGTTAAATCAAAAGGTTGCATTGCCAATTGAGCTGTTTTGTGACAGTTCCTCAGCATTGGCTATTGCAACCAATCCTGTATTTTTTGAAAGAACTAAACATTTTTATTTAGATCTTTTCTTCTTAAGGGACTATATAACCAAAGGTGTTATTAAAATAGTGAAGTTGGATAGTGAACATCAGATTACAGATGTTATGAGAAAAGGTTTATTGTCAGGGAAACATGATGAATTGTGCAATCATCTAAATCTTTTTGACCCACTTTGAATATCAAATTAGGGGGGGGGGGGGGTTAAAAGTGGTGGTGCAATTTGGTATTTATTAATGGGTCACATTGGGTTTGACATGTTTTATAATATTTCATAAAACTTTAACATGTTGCATAAGAATTTTTGTGTAGGTTGTATGTTGCTTGCTTTGGAATGATGGAGTGATGCTTGTTGATGATGTTAGTGATTCTTGTTGATGATGTTTCTTGTCCAGTAGACTAGAGTAGACTAGTAGATTGCTCGTGACATTTGATCCAGTCCAGAAGAGAGGTTCAGTCCAGAAGGGGCCCAGATACAATAGAAGGCTTATGGCTAAAGCCTAGCTAATTAGCCCAATATAAATAAAGACTGATGATGTGGCGATCCATGTCAAACTAACACAAATAATATCAATCGTTAGATCAAGTCTTTCATAGCCGTTGATCATCATCAAAGAAACACAAATCTCAGCTATAAATAGCTGAGATTAGCCAAGCATTATTACTTTCGTTTCTTTGTTATCTTTTGTACTCTCTAAAGTTTCTCTCTCAGATTATCAGATTAGGGTTTTGTTATTAAAGATTCGTCTTGAATCTTTTAGGCTTTAGTTTGGTTGTAATCTTGTTATGAGGGTTTGTGTTCTTGGTAGAGAGTTGTGTGTAAGATTCAGAAGTCTGTTCTGGGTCTAGGGTTTCGTTGTAATTTCCTTTGTTTTTAGTAATAAAGTTCTTCATTCTGTTATATGTTCTTGAACCATGTTCTATAACAATGTCACACATCATTATCAATATCTATATATACATCATAATAAACAAAATCTCTTTGTCCATGTGGCAAGAACCTAAAGCCATTCTTTTCGTCAATTACCGCTAATTTCTTTTGGACATGTGTCTCTTCAATATCCTTGCCACAATTGCCTTTGCCTCATCACTTTCTTAAAATAGATGAAGGGATGATCAAGTTTGTATACTATACGACATTTTCTTCTAAGATTTTTACCCATGTATGCTGTTGTCCAGACCTATTTTATTATCCATGACTCTGTTTAATGTCCGGTTTTCTACTGTCCGATTTTCCATATCTTTGTTTTTTTGGTCCATGTTTGTTTTTGATGGCAGAGACCAAAGGTAATTTCTGAAGTGATGGTTTGTTTCAAGGAACTGCAGTTTCCAGAAGTGGTTAGAAATAAAACATCATGTAAACCACTCTCCTTTTGTGATTCATTGATACAAGTCTATGTCATTTTTTTGGATTAAGAATAGGAGATGATTTAAAGATATAGTTTGGAAATATTGGTTTGAGTATCCTTTGTATATGTTGTAAGTGGTTGAGTGACGGTCCTTGATTTAAGGACGCGTCCTGTTTTTAATGAAAGTCATAGTTAAAAAAAAAGGAATTGGTTGAGTTTTAACTTCATACATTGATTTTTTGAATATTTATTACTAAGTACGTAACTAAATTGCAAGCACAATCACCAACTACCTTCATTTGTTGTATGTCGGTTTGTTGAGTTCATCAATTGGATGCAAACAACTATTTTGGTTCATCTTAGTATTAAATGATTATTATAAACTTATTTAATTTTATTTATATATGTTAATACATCAAAACTTCAAATATTATTATATCCTACATCTGTTAGTACATATGTGGGTCATTCATTAATATAATTAATCTAACATCTGTTAGTATATCAAAGCATAAAATATTAATATATCTAACATCTGTTAGTACATCAAAGCTTATAATATTAATATATCTAACATATGTTAGTACATTAAAGCTTAAAATATTAATATATTAATATATCTTACATCTGTTAGTACATATGTGGGCTATTCATTTATTGGTTTGGGGTGATGTTAGTATAATAATGTATATTATAATCACCAGTTGTTGAAAGTAGAACATAATTGATGGATACATTGGATAATGTGCAGGCCTTAAAGTAAGTTTTAGTGTACCCGTGTTTTCACACGGGTCTTCACCTAGTAAAAATAATGTACCACGTTTGTGACACATAAATGCATTATTGCTTGTTCAACACATGGACCAATAGCATGTATGTACTATGTGTGAAGATAGTATGCATCTGGTGTATGTTAGAATTCCTCACTAAAAACAAAACCCGGCTCGTAGTTGCCCGTGCGTTGCTGCAGAACGCGTTTAGAACTTTATACATACCAAAATAGTGAAGATAACGTAACTAAATAAAGACGAATACGTTACCAATGCTAATTAAGATGGTACTGAAAGTTATAAACAAAAATTTGGTATCGTACAGAGTTGTTACCACTTACCGTTACCGAAAGTACCGATGACAAGTAATGCGAAAAATGGATACCGATAAAAAAGATGATCGGTACGATACAATTACTGTCCCCGTTGTAAAAAAAAAATCTAGTAAAAATAATGTACCAAGTATGTGAGTAGGTTATTCAACATAAATGCATTATTGCTTATTCAACACGTGAAGCATTAGCATGTACGTACTATGTGTGAGAGCATTCATATCATGTCCTGTATATTTATATTTCTGTGATTAGGTTCTTTATATTCTATAGAATAGTTATAAATGGTGGTGAATGAATGAGAGGGAAAAGTTACTCCTCATCATTAAGTTTGGAGCAGATATTGTTCACTTCTATAATTTTTTAAAGTGGTAGTGAATGCAGGAGAGGGAAAAGGTAATGATAAAGATATAAAAAATATTATTTAATTAAAAAAAAGAGAAATGTAGTGTTTTTTAGTGTATTTATATGAAGAGGGAGATGCTAATGCGAATGCTCTGAAGATAGTATGCATCTGGTTGTATGTTAGAATTCCTTACTATTAAAGTGTCATTTAATTAATCTTTGCCATATATAATGCATGACAGAGGAGTAATTTAAAAGGCCAAAAAGTTAAGAACTTCTTTTTCCTTTAATGCATAAGGTAAAATTCTAAAACGAGGGGAAAATAGTCTTTTATATACTTTTACACTTTAATACCCTCATCTAAGTTACACTTTAATTCCCCCAACTTTAATTAACTTATGATTATTTAAATAATAATTACATGTTTTCTCCTTGTTTTAGGCAACTACCCCACAATTTCTAAACGGCCAATAATTTTTTCATACGCTAATATATTTAAATTACATCATGAAAACGAGCAATTTATTCTCTCCAATTTGTGTATAGTTTTAGAGGGTGGTTGGGCTTGAGTTTCAAAACAACTTATTGATTTATTGGCTTTTCCAATAAGCCAATAAGTCAATAAGCTGTTTGTGTAACCCAAAAGCACTTCCTGTTTTGACTTTTGGCTTTTATCATTTAAAGGTGGAAAAGTTGTTTTTGAAAAGTTAGAAATCCTAGCTTTTGGAAAAAAAAAATACAAATTTACCACACATACAACCAATATTCACAATAAGTTAAGCGAAACACGTACAAGAACAGTCTATTGACTTTTTGATGTTTCTTCCCAAAAGCTAATCTAAACACTTTTTTTAAAACTCTTTTTCAAAAAGCCATAAGCCAATAAGCACTTCTTACCAAAAGCATTTTTGCATTTCCAAACTCAATCCCAAACACCCTCTTACTAATATATTTTTCATATACCTATACTATATGTGATGCATTTCAGAATGATATTTTAAGATACTTAAAAGTTAAGAATTTTTTTATCTTTAATGGATAATGTACAACCCTAAAATAAGAGTAAATTAGTAATTCAAACACCTTTACACTTTAATATTTTTATCTTAGTTACATTTTAATTCTCTCGTTTTTATAAGTAGTTATACTTGTCCCCTCCCATACAAAATTATAATTATTATTTATTTATTTATATCATATCTTTTAGATTATGATGTTTTAAAAACATTCAAAGATACTACGACGACCTACTCAGTTTTGCATTTAGATGTTTGCCTTGTTAAATATTGACTTAATCCTTTTACGGTACACATATTTTGTTACTTCATATTAGATTTGTCTATCTCAAGAATCACTAAATATTTTTAACGCAACATTTACTCTTGACGAATTTTCATTAGTGTCAAATAAATACAACCGAATTAAAAAAGTTGCATTAGCCTTATTTTCTAGTAGTATTCATTCCCACCGTTGGATCAATGAGGCACGGTAGTATATAATAAGACAGTGAATGAGAATTGAAGAACAAAGAGAAGTAATGGCAATCACCCTCTACAATGGATTCCAAATGCCCATAATTGGATTGGGTGTGTTCCGTATGGAAGGTAAAGAAATCAAAGATCTCCTCATCAAGGCTATCAAAATCGGGTATCGTCATTTCGATTGCGCTGGTATCCCGACTATTTGTCTTGCTACTAATTTAACTGTTAAATTACAATACAAAGTACATTGTAAGTTTAGAGTTGGATTTATTTAGTTACTAATGCTTACAGCGAAATACCAAAATGAAGGGGAAGTTGGGGAAGCACTAGTGGAGGCATTTAAGACAGGATTGGTGAAGAGAGAAGATGTCTTCATTACGATAAAGGTTTGTGGTTTATAATTTATTTCATGCAATTAAGGCATTGTGTTATTGATAGGCCTGTAAACGAACCGAACGAACACGAACACAAGCGTGTTCGTGTTTGTTCATTTAACTTTAACCGAACACGAACCCGAACACGAACACATAATCGAACACATTTTTGTGTTCGTGTTCGTTCTTTAAGAAGTATGTCGTGTTCGTGTTCGTTTATGTTCGTTCATTTAAACCTAAACGAACAGTTCATGAACATAAACGAACACAAATGATCAATATAAACGAACACAAATGAACATAAACGAAAACAAACAAAAATAAGTTAATAATGATTCATGAACATAAATGAACGTAAGGGTTAGGGTGGAGAGCGGCTGTGAAGTGTGAAGAGCGGATAATAAGTGATATGTTTAGAATGTTAGAGTTAGGGTTAAGTTTTTAGAACATATGAATTAAGGTTAGTAAACGAAAGGAAATAAATAATAAAAATAAAGCTAAGTTTAATTAAACGAACAAAATAAACGAACATAAATGAACGAACATAAACGAACGTTCATGAACAAAAATGAACGAACACAACGTGTGTTCATGTTCGTTCGTTTAATTAAACGAACAAAAAATTGTGTTCGTGTTCGTTCATTTATTTAAATAAACGAACATAAACGAACTTCCCGCCGAACAGTTCACGAACAGTTCATGAACGTTCGGTTCGTTTACAGACTTAGTTATTGATAACGGTAAAATAAAGGAAATATGTAGGGGGTAAAGAAATAACATGTTTTAGTCATATTTAATGCATTACTTGTAAAAAAAAGGAATTAAAAGTCTCGGTGGGTCAACTCAACCCGACCATTTCGTTTCACCCATTATTCAACAAACCTAGTCTTTCCTTCCATTTTTGACTCTCATATTGGGTATAAATGAGCGGAGTCCAAGTTTATTTAAACTTGAGATCTCTTTAAGATAAGCTCGACTTGTAAGTAATTTTTCAAACATGAGATGAGCTCCGGCACGACTACGTAAGTGTTTATAAATTATATAATATGATCTATTTATATACATATATAGAATTTTTATATGTATATACAATTATAATGTGATATATAGCACAAGGCTAAGTATCCAGGGAAAACCCTATATTAGGGTGAAAACCGTAGAAATTCTAACTTCCCGAGCTTTTTAGGGCCTGAAATTTTTAGTGCATGTAATATATATAATTCTAAGCATTTTGAGAAAAAAAATTAAAAAAAGAGCCGGGCGTTTTTTTTTTTTTTAAAAAAAACCGTTTTCGGGTAACACATAGTGTAACTTATGTTACTCGAAAACTTTATTTGTAAAAAAAAACCGCTCGGCGCTTTTTTGATTTTTTTGGCTCAAAATGCTTAGAATTATATATATTACATGCCCTAAAATTTACAGACCCTAAAAAACTTGGGAAGTTAGAGTTTCCATGGTTTTCACCCTAATATAGGGTTTTCCATAGAACCATCCCCTATAGCACAATATGTATTATTATTTAGTTATGTTTAGCATAGTTATTATAATGTGTAATGATCAAATACAAATGAGCTTAACCTACTAAATATGAGAACTGGAAAGGGAAAAAATTTCAAATTTATTTCCCATCAGTTTAAACATGTTTTCTAGATGAATAATATTAAAAAAATTAGTGTAATTACACTATAAAAGTAATTATAGTAGTTTACACTAAAGTAATTACGTAATTACTCTACAAAACTAATTACACTATTTTTTTCGAGACTTCATTACTAAAAAACGTGTTTAACAAGATTGAAAAAAAAATTTCTTCTTCACTTCTCATGTTAAGACCTATTTAGGGTTGATGGGGGTGGTCATCACCCCATCACACTCATCACACCCAATAATATTGTGTCACCTCATTTCATCACATTCCATCACATTTCATCATTAAACCCTTGTGGTGGTGTTCACTTTTCATCACTAAACTTTTTTCTTAAATAAACTAAAAACATTACATTTAAAAAAAAAAAATAAAAACATTACATTAAATAAAATATAAAAACTACTAGAAATAAAATAAAAGTTACTAAAAAAATACAAGCATTACTAGAAAATATAAAACCTAACTAAATTTTGGGTGTAACATTCGCCACACCGAAACATGTGGACCATCATTGCCGACCTCGGAAGTGTACTCGATGTGAGCAAAGGTTACCTGCATATCTTTTGTTTCGTCGGGGTGCGACTCCTCGAACTCGATACAAAAATACAACTTAAAATAAAAATGAAATAATAAAATTAATTGACCGGTGGGTGCAACTCCTCAAACCTATATGTAAAATATCTGACTACATTTGAATAACCTGACTAGATTTTATCCCAAACTTACCAAATAACCTGACTACATTAAATCCCTAACTTACCAAATGTATTTGCATAACTTTCAGTAACCTTTATAATTATAAATCATATAAAACTATTACTTGGTAGGCACAAGACTTGGCTTAAAAAATTATTTGTTTTCACAAAAGAAGTATTATTTCATACCAAACAAAAAAATGCTAGGTTTAGACACTTTGTTCTCAATTTCAGTCATAGATATCATATTTTTTTTTAATTTAAATATTGAAACTTCAACAACTAAAAATACATACAACTAAAAGAACATAAATTGATTTTTGAATATTTATTACTAAGTACGTAACTAAATATTGCAAGCACAATCACCAACAACCTTCATTTGTTGTATGTCGGTTTATTGAGCCATTTGTTGTATGTCGGTTTATTGAGTTCATCAATTGTATGCAAACAACTATTTTGGTTCATCTTAGTATTAAATGATTATTATGAACTTATTTAATTTTATTTACATATGTTAATACATCAAAACTTCAAATATTATTATATCTTACATCTGTTACTACATATGTGGGTCATTCATTAATATATTTAATCTAACATCTGTTAGTATATCAAAGCATAAAATATTAATATATCTTACATCTGTTAGTACAACAAAGCTTATAATATTAATATATCTAACATCTGTTAGTACATAAAAGCTTAAAATATTAATATATCTTACATCTGTTAGTACATATGTGGGCTATTCATTTATTAGTTTGGGGTGATGTTAATATAATAATGTATATTATAATCACCAGTTGTTGAAAGTGGAACATAATTGATGGATACATTGGATAATGTGCAGGCCTTAAAGTAAGTTTTAGTCACACGGGTTTTCACCTAGTAAAAATAATGTACCACGTTTGTGACACATAAATGCATTATTGCTAGTGCAACACATGGACCAATAGCATGTAAGTACTATGTGTGAAGATAGTATGCATCTGGTGTATGTTAGAATTCCTCACTAAAAACAAAACCCGGCTCGTAGTTGCCCGTGCGTTGCTGCAGAATGCGTTTAGAACTTTGTACATACCAAAATAGTGAAGATAACGTAACTAAATAAAGACGAATGCGTTACCAATGCTAATTAAGATGGTACTGAAAGTTATAAACAAAAATTTGGTATCGTACAGAGTTGTTACCACTTACCGTTACCGAAAGTACCGATGACAAGTAATGCGAAAAATGGATACCGATAAAAAAGATGATCGGTACGATACAATTACTGACCCTGTTGTAAAAAAATAAATTTATTAAAGTGACTTAGGTAAAAACAAATCTAGTAAAAATAATGTACAAAGTATGTGAGTAGGTTATTCAACATAAATGCATTATTGCTTATTCAACACGTGAAGCATTAGCATGTAAGTACTATGTGTGAGAGCATTCATTTCATGTCCTGTATATTTATATTTCTGTGAGTAGGTTCAGTAGTTATAAGAGGGAAAAGTTACTCCTCATCAGTAAGTTTGGAGCAGATATTGTTCACTTCTATAATTTTTTTAAGTGGTAGTGAATGCAGGAGAGGGAAAAGGTAATGATAAAGGTATAAAAAATATTATTTAATTAAAAAAAAGAGAAATGTAGTGTTTTTTATTGTAATTATATGAAGAGGGAGATGCTAATGCGAATGCTCTGAAGATAGTATGCATCTGGTGTATGTTAGAGTTCCTCACTATTAAAGTGTCATTTAATTAATCTATGCCATATATAATGCATGAGATAGGAGTAATTTAAAACGCCAAAAAGTTAAGAACTTTTTTTTTCCTTTAATGCATAAGGTAAAATTCTAAAACGAGGGGAAAATAGTATTTCATATACTTTTACACTTTAATACCCTCACCTAAGTTACACTTTAATTCCTTCAACTTTAATTAACTTATGATTATTTAAATAATAATTACATGTTTTCTCCTTGTTTTTAGGCAACTACCCCACAATTTCTAAACGACCAATAATTTTTTCATACGCTAATATATTTAAATTACATCATGAAAACGAGCAATTTATTCTCTCGAATTTGTGTATAGTTTTAGAGGGTGTTTGGGTTTGAGTTTCAAAACAACTTATTGATTTATTGGCTTTTTCAGTAAGTCAATAAGCTGTTTGAATAACCCAAAAGCACTTTCTGTTTTGACTTTTGGCTTTTAGCATTTAAAGGTGGAAAAGTTGTTTTTGAAAAGTTAGAAATCTTGGCTTTTGGAAAAAAATTACAAATTTACCACACATACAACCAATATTCACAATAAGTTAAGCGAAACACTTACAAAAACAATCTAATGACTTTTTGATGTTTCTCATCCCAAAAGCTTAACTAAACACTTTTTTTAAAACTCTTTTTCAAAAAGTCATAAGCCAATAAGCACTTCTGACTAAAAACACTTTTGCATTTCCAAACTCAATCCCAAACACTCTCTTACTAATATATATTTTCATATACGTATACTATATGTGATGCATTTCAGAATGGTATTTTAAGATACTTAAAAGTTAAGAATTTTTTTATCTTTAATGGATAATGTACAACTCTAAAATGAGAGTAAATTAGTAATTCAACACCTTTACACTTTAATATTCTTATCTTAGTTACATTTTAGTTCTCTCGTTTTTATTAGTAGTTATACTTGTCCACTCCCATACAAAATTATAATTATTATTTATTTATTTATTTATATCATATCTTTTAGATTATGATGTTTTAAAAACATTCAAAGATACTACGGCGACCTACTCAGTTTTGTTAGCTTTAGATGTTTGCCTTGGTAAGTATTGACTTAATCCTTTTACGGTACACACACTTTGTTACTTCATATTAGATTTGTCTATCTCAAGAATTACCAAGGGGATAATATAGTATAGATATAGTTTGCAACTTTTTATATGAAAAAGTTGCTCTAAATATTTTTAACACAACATTTACTCTTAACGAATTTGCGTTAGTGTCAAATAAATACAACAGAATTAAAAAAGTTGCATTAGCCTTATTTTCTAGTAGTATTCATTCCCACCATTGGATCAATGAGGCCTGGTAGTATATAATAAGACAGTGAGTGAGAATTGAAGAACAAAGAGAAGTAATGGCAATCACCCTCTACAATGGATTCCAAATGCCCATAATTGGATTGGGTGTGTTCCGTATGGAAGGTAAAGAAATCAAAGATCTCCTCATCAAGGCTATCAAAATCGGGTATCGTCATTTCGATTGCGCTGGTATCCCCGACTATTTGTCTTGCTACTAATTTAACTGTTAAATTACAATACAAAGTACATTGAAAGTTTAGAGTTGGATTTATTTAGTTACTAATGCTTACAGCCAAATACCAAAATGAAGGGGAAGTTGGGGAAGCACTAGTGGAGGCATTTAAGACAGGATTGGTGAAGAGAGAAGATCTCTTCATTACTACAAAGGTTTGTGGTTTATAATTTATTTTATGCAATTAAGGCATTGTGTTATTGATAACGGTAAAATAAAGGAAATATGTATGTGGTAAAGAAATAATATGTTTTAGTCATATTTAACGCATTACTTGTAAAAAAAGGAATTAAAAGTCTCAGTGGGTCAACTCAACCCGACCATTTTGTTTCACCCATTATTCAACAAACGTAGTCTTTCCTTCCATTTTCGACCTCTCATGTTGGGTATAAATGAGCCGAGTCAAAGTTTATTTAAACTTGAGCTCTCTTTAAGTTAAGCTCGATTTGTAAGTAATTTTTCGAACATGAGATGAGCTCTGGTACGACTACATAAGTGTTTATAAATTATATAATATGATCTATTTATATACATATATAGAATTTTATATGTATATATAATTATAATGTGATATATACGTATTATTATTTAGTTATGTTTAGTATAGTTATATATAATGTGTAAGGATCAAATACAAATGAGCTTAACCTGCTAAACATGAGAATTGGAGAGGGAAAAAATTTGAAATTTTTTTCCCATCAGTTTAAACATGTTTTCTAGATGAATAATATAAAAATTTAGTGTAATTACACTATAAGGGTAATTACAGTAGTTTACACTAAAGTAATTACGTAATTACTCTACAAAACTAATTACATTTTTTTTCAGACTTCATTACTAAAAAACATGTTTAACAAGACTGAAAAAAAAAATCTCTTTCTTCACTTCTCATGTTAGGGTGGTCATCATCACCTCATCACACTATCACACTCAATAATATTGTGCCACCTTATTTCATCACATTCTATCACATTTCATCACTAAACCCTTGTGGTGGTGTTCACTTTTCATCACATTTCATCACCAAACTTTTTCTTTAAATAAACTAAAAACATTACATTTTAAAAATTAAAAACACTACATTAAATAAAATAAAAAAAACTAGTAGAAATAAAATAAAAGTTACTAAAAAAATACAAACATTACTAGAAAATATAAACTTAATTAAATTTTGGGCATAACATTCGCCACGCCGAAATATGTGGACAATCATTGCCGACCTCGGAAGCGTACTCGATGTGAGCAAAGGTTACTTGCATATCTTCTGTTTCGTCGGGGTGCAACTCATCGAACTCGATACAAAAATACAACTTAAAATAAAAATGAAATAATAAAATTAATTGACCGGTGGGTGCAATTCCTCAAACTCGATATCTAAACTATGTCACGCTACCAAAGCGATGCCCGATAACAAACCCACTCAATATGAAATTTAAAACAAAAAAATCATATTTAAAACAAACTTAAAACAAACTTCCACACATTCCGTTTTAAACATAATAGAAGTACTGTTCAAATAACATATCTATAAATATATAGTTAATTTCATATTTAAAAAATTAAATTTAAAACAAAAAGTCATAAGTTCAAATATTTAAACATAATATTCCTTTGCTTCCACACACTCCTTCCACACATTCTTTGCTTTTCCACCGTCATGTGTGTCACGGTTTTGGTTTATCATGGCCAAAAAAAAAATGGTGGGGCGGTGTTTGTAATGGTCACAGTCAGTTCATCACGGACCGCCCCGCCCAAATGACTAATAAAAGGGTAGTTTGGTCTTTTTCCTTATTTATTTAGTTTTAATATTTTTTCCTTCTTTATTTTAATTATTTTGTTCCACTTTCCAAATTAGAGGACGTTTAACATCTTAATTCATGTTTTTACATGTACAAACTAGCATCCACTAAAAGAATATCACATTTAACAAGAATATATTGGCTTCGTTTCAAGAAAGAGCGAAACGCAAAATATATATCTGATTCAAAACCTATATGTTTTCCAAGTAATAACCTGACTACATTTTATCCCTAACTTATCAAATGTATTTGCATAACTTACACGAACCTTTATATTATAAATCATATAAAATTATTACTTGGTAAGCACAAGGCTTCGCTTAAAAAAAATTATATGTTTTTACAGAAGAAGTATTATTTCATACCAAACAAAAAATGCTAGGCTTAGACACTTTTTTCTCAATTTCCGTCATAGATATCTTAATTTGCAATATTGAAACTTCAACAACTAAAAATACATACAACTAAAAGAACATACAAAACGTAAGAAACTAAACACTAACAATACACAAAATTGTGATGTAAGCAAAAGAAGAAAAAAAAAAACAGACAAAACCACTTCACGTTTTCGTTATTTGGGTGTTGTCCCTTTATCCAATGGTTTTGCTGGTATTAATAGTATGCTCCACTGATGGCATAGCATAGGACATATATAGGTGATAATGGAGATGTTGTTTATTAATTGCATGTAACCATATATATATATATATATGAATACAGCTGTGGAACTCAGATCATGGACATGTTGTAGAGGCTTGCAAAGCCAGCTTGAAAAAGCTCCAACTCGACTATTTGGATCTCTACCTTATTCACTTTCCTGTTGCAACAAAGCACACTGGTATTAACCATATATATATATGATGCTCTTTCATAAACTACATATAAGTTGTTTAAGAACTAAAAATAAAAACATATGTGTATTTTATAGGAGTTGGTACCAGTGCAAGTGCATATGATGAAGATGGTGTTCTGGATATTGACCAGACCATTTCACTCGAGACCACATGGCATGCCATGGAAGAAACTGTAACCATGGGCTTGGCTCGTAGCATAGGGATCAGGTTATATATTACCATCCATAATAATAAATAGGTTGCATGATTCATTAATACATTTTCAACTTAATAACAAACGGTTTGCAATATTTAAAACCAACTTGCATGGATGAGGATTACTTCGACCATGCATGTATGAATGATTGATGAGGAGGACTAATGTTTATGCAGCAACTATGGCCTTCTCTTGACCAGAGATTGCTTAGCTTACTCAAAAATTAAGCCAGCTGTAAACCAGATCGAAGCACATCCATATTTCCAGCGCGAGTCTCTTGTTAAGTTCTGTCAGAAGCATGGAATTGCCGTTACAGCCCACACTCCGCTTAGCGGCTCCTTGGCTAATAAAGAGTTGTTTGGTTCGGTTTCTTGCTTAGATGACCCAGATCTCAAAGTAAGTTTGACTGATCTAGTTCACTTTGTTAAAAAGACCACTTGGTTAAACTTATGGTAGTTGACTAATTTTGGTTGTGTTTGTGATCAGGGCTTGGCTGACAAGTACAAGAAAAGCGTGGCGCAAGTGGTTCTTCGATGGGGCATACAACGGGGCACCATAATCATCCCTAAATCATCGAAGCAAGAACGACTCGCTGAGAATTACAAAGCTCTTGATTTTGAGTTGACCAACGAGGATATGGAGTTCATCAAGAGTAAGGACCGCAAATATCGAACCAATGACCCTTCCAAATCTTGGGGCCTTGATATATATGATTAAACTGTTCGTGGTGTTCAAGATTGTAATGTCTTTTCTAATTATGAGTACATGGACCAATCCACATAGGATTGGAAATGTTTGAAATAATTAGTGAAAATTTGTTTTTCACTAACTTGGACACAAATAATTATATTTATATATTTATGGTTTGTGCCACTATATAAGAGCTTCTCCATGAATTATTACTCAAAACGAAGCTAAGATAAATGATAACTACACATCCATATCATCTTCTCTATCATATCTATTGTGATAACTGGACGTGAAAGGTAGAAAATGAAAGTAACGGGGATTAGAGTATGTGTAATACTCCATGAGGTTGTTTTTGTTAGCCGTAAATAATTCTTGACCCCAGTCATAAAGATGGATGGAATATTGGTTTATCATTAGTTTGTAAAGTTTCGTGTCTATATTGTAGTTATTATAAATGTAATTTGTGTTAAAACATATTGAAGCAATGCGTCTGTTCCTAATTAATGCATCGGTTCACAAAAGTCGGCAAGTATATAAACTTTGGCTATGAATAAGGATGATGGGTGTGGGAAACGTCCTTGGGCGGTCTTGGCCCGTCTTGGACGAGGAATACCGGCCCCCTAGGACCGTTCCCGTCTTGGATGTTCTGAATGGGATGAGCAGGACGGGCCTTGTGTTATAATTTTATTATGGGAAAATCACGAAAATAGCCGTTGACTGCCCCTGTTTTACGAAAATAGCCAGTGAAACCGTCTCTGTGAGATGGTCGAGTCACCTTAACCGATTCCCATGACCTTTGATAAAAAGAGCCACTAAGACGTGGCCACGTGTCCCAAATCCTCCGAAACGTCTTTGAGACCTATTGACGCCGTCGTGTCCTATCCGAATATCTTGGAGACGGCTCCAGCACTTTTCGGCTCATGGCTTGAGCCGACTACCAAACGGCTCGACTAGTTTTTCGGAGAAAAACTATTAGTTGCGTTTAAAAATTTTCCATACCATATTGAGTATAAATGTAAACACCTTAAATTATTAGTTGCGTTTAAAAATTTCTATGTTCAAGTAATATATGTACTTTTTAAAAATTTGCTGCGTTTATAGGACTTGCGGCTGAATGTTAGACAATTGCGTTTATATTGTAACAAGTATGTTATTTATAAACGCAAGTGTTTAAATTTCAGTCGCAAGTACAGATACTATTTTTTAAAATTACAGATACTATTTGATCGGGTATAGAAATTTTTAAACGCGAGGAACAATAACTTAATCAACGGAACATTGATGTAACCAATTGTTGTTTCATCATGTTTGTTTAACGAAAAATATGTCTTAAAATTACAATAGAATTACAATAAGTTAAGCAACGTTCGGACGGGGTAAACACCGCCAAAAATATAATTTTTCGGCCATAAACCGTCTGTATGACAAACATGCTTGATTTAGATCACCATCCACGGCAATGGGTTTATCAGTGACTAAATGTTCCATTAGCATACAAAGATACACCGCATCGTTACCAGATAAAGAATTGGATGGCGCAACATATTCTTCGTTACCAGATAAAGAATTGGATGGCGCAACATATTCTTCAACGTGCATAGAACATCTGACATACTAAAGCCTTTCAAAAAAAAAAAAAATCTGACATACTAAAAACGTTCGGAACTCACCAAGAGTCTTGAGGAGCCGTCTTTGTCAGCTTATGGGACTTCTCCGAGACGGATCCAGGTAAGCCGACTGACAAAATGGTAGTAGGCTCAAGCCATGAGCCGAAAAGAGCTGGAGCCGTCTCCAAGATATTCGGATAGGACACGACGGCGTCAATAGGTCTCAAAGACGTTTCGGAGGATTTGGGACACGTGGCCACGTCTTAGTGGCTCTTTTTATCAAAGGTCATGGGAATCGGTTAAGGTGACTCGACCATCTCACAGAGACGGTTCCACTGGCTATTTTCGTAAAACAGGGGCAGTCAACGGCTATTTTCGTGATTTTCCCTTTTATTATTATTATTTTGACAGTTAAGGTCAAACGGCTCTTTTACAAAAAAAAAAAAGAATAAAATAAAAAAAACTTTTTTTTTCAAATTATAAAACCAACCACTTCTACACAATTTTATACAAAATCTTTCTCTATCTTAACCCATTCTCTCTAATTTTTTAACAATCAAACACTCTATATAAACTTCATTTTTCAACCAAAATCAATACCACAAACAATCAAACAATATCTCCAACAATCAAACAACTCAAAAAAATTCAAGGCCCTTCGTGTCCACTCGACTCATCTAGTTATTCCGACTCGTCGGGTGAAACAATGGAATTTTTTGCACAGGTTTGCGAAGCCGTGGAGCATCAAAATACGGGACGCTCAAAGAAAAAAATTATTGACCATGATTGGTGGGGGGCAAGTTAAGTGTTGCTGAACGATTACTTTGTAGAAAACCCAAAGTATAATGACGCGATGTTTAAGACTCGATTCCGTTTATCAAAGGAATTATTTTTAAAGATTGTCGGAGACATCGAAGCTGACTACGAATGGTTTCAAGAAGGGTACGATGCTAGGGGAAATAGCAGTTTTACGGCGATACAAAAATGCACATCCGCGATTCGTCAACTTGCAACCGGTAACATTCCTGACGAATTTGATGAATATTTAAATATGTCGAGTAGAACTTCAAGCGAGTCTCTTCACTATTTTTGCAATGCTATTATATCTTTATACGGTAAAAAGTATCTACGAAGACCGACTAGACACGACATAACACGTTTGTACGCCGCACATGAAGCAAGATGCATTTCCCGGGATGGTCGGGAGCATCCATTGTACCCACATCGAATGGAGAAGTTGTCCGACGGCTTTGCAAGGCCAGTTTATGAGAAGTGACCATAAAAAACCGACGATCATGCTAGAAATCGTTGCGTTGAACGAATTATGGATTTGGCATGCGTGCTTTGGTCCCCCCGGCTCAAACAATGACATCAACGTTCTACATCAGTCACCGCTATTCGATACAGAGAGACAAGGAACCGCACCGATGTGTCCGTTTACGGTGAACGGGAGATAATATAGATGTAGGTTCTATCTTGTTGCTGGTATCTACCCTACTTGGTCAGTTTTTGTGAAAGCTTATTCGTTTCCGACAATCGACAAAGAAATATTATTTAATAAGCTACATGAATCAGCGAAAAGACATTGAACGAACGTTTGGTGTATTGAAAGGTAAATGACACATAATAGATCGTCTAATTCGTTTGGTTGATCAAGCGAAAATAAGGAGTGTTGTGTACGCGTGTATCATATTGCACAATATGAACGAGGGCGCGCAATATCTCCGAATTGCGTTATGGATCCTCCGACACCAGCAAACATTAATGATAATATTCTTTTGGAGTTGAGGAATAAAGAAACCCATGATCTAACAGAACACGTTGGTAGTTTAGATATCATGTTCGAGGACTCGTACCCACAACTCACTTAATTTTATTATTTCATTTTTATTTTATTTTATATTTTCTAGTAATTTTTTATATAATGTAATTTTTTTATATAATGTAATTTTTTTATTTTAGTTAAATGTAATGTTTTTATTTTACTTAAAAAGAAAATAAAATTGTGTGTGATGGTATCATTCCATCCCATGGTTTTCATGATAAATGTAATGAAAATGAAGTAGCACAATATTATTGAGTGTGATAGTGTGATGGTGTGATAAAATACTTAACCACCCCACGTGCCCTTAAACATATTGAAGCAATGCGTCTGTTCCTAATGAACGCATCAGTTCACAAAAGTCGGCAAGTATATAAACTTTGGCCATGAATAATGCTAATGGGCGTGGGGGGCGTCCTAGGGTGGTCTTGGACCGCCTGGGAAAACCGACCCCCTAGGACCGTCCCCGTCTTGGATGTTCTGAATGGGACGAGCAGGACTGGCCTTGAGTTATTATTTTATTATTATTTTTTTGACCATTAAGGTCAAACGCCTCTTTTATGAAAAAAAATCAAATTATAAAACCAACCACTTCTACACCATTTTTATACAAAATCTCTCTCTACCTCATCCCATTCTCTCTAATTTTTTTTTATAAAAACAGACTCTTACTAAAAAATAATCATGGATCCATCAACCTAAACAACCCGAATCTAAGCCTGAATACAACGGCGGGTTATTACTCCCCGGTAGTACTATCGTTTACGGCGATCCAACAAAACCCGAACGCTTTCGCCTAATTTAATCCAATGCAATATATGCAAATGCAACAATATGAGCAAATGCAACAATTTTCGCAATAATCATTTCCCACTCCTTTTCAACCAACCCAACAAACCCAACCGATAGGTCCGTCTCAACTCGTCGAGGAGGATAGTGATGACGAAGAGACCATTCCTGAAACTCAAGTTACGCCACCACAAGATAAAGGTAAAGGTAAACGTAAAAGTAGAGCTAAAGGTCAAGGACGGTGTAAGCCAATAGATGGAGCGCCAAAGTTATGGAGCGAAGTCGAGCATGAGGCGTTGGCTAAGACGTGGCTTGCTACGTCAAAATGTCCCATTATTGGTAATAATTTTTATTTGTTACACAATTGTTTTACTAATATATTTTTGTTCCCATATATATATATATATATATATATATATATATATATATATATATATATATATATATATATATATATATATATATATATATATATATATATATATATATATATATATAGGGGAGGGATAATTTGAAAACCCTCTCCACTTAAGAAAAATAAAAAAACCATCCTTATCACCATTGATCTTAATGATCTGATGGTTGGGATTAATTCATTATTTTATTCACAAAGTCCAAAAGATAAAAGGTATAAGAATTGAATAAAAAAACAAAAAAAAGGTATTATGGTTAAAAAACAATACACTATCTCTCTTACTTTTTTAATATTCTATCTCCTCTCTCATCCCTTCTCTCTACAATCAGTCATTCACTCTTTCAAATAAAAACCTATGTTTTTTTTTTCTTTTGAATACAACCAGTTATTCAACTTTTGAAATAAAACCTATGTTTTTTTTATTTTGAATTTCACAAAGTTCACACAGTATAATATCTTAAAATAAAAAATGTATGTGTTTTTGGGAAGGATAACGATTGAATACTTGATGGCCCGGTCTCGAAGACGAAACTTTGACACGGCACTACTTCAGCCCGGATCCCGTCTATACTGAAAAACATTTTAGGCGACGCTTTCGAATGAGTAGACAATTATTCATGCGCTTATCAAATGATTTGTCGGAGCGTTATCATTTTTTTCAACAAAGAGAAGACGCAAGGGGCCGACTACGGTTCACCTCCGTACAAAAATGTACGGCCGCTCTTCGGCAACTAGCGTACGGGCTTTCTTCGGACACAATGGATGAGTATATTGCCATGTCCGAAAAAGTTGCGCGCGACTCTCTTCATTTTTTTGTTAAGGTATACATCTATATATATTTTACTCACATATTGTTTACACTTTTATGCATATATATATATATATATATATATATATATATATATATATATATATATATATATATATAGGGTAGGGATCCTAAGAGAACCAACCCCTATTTGAGAACTGAGAGAACCATTCTGGGCCACACATTTCATATAAAGGAAATATTTTTTTTTTGCTTTAATCGCACATTTTTATGCAAGGAAAATTGTTTTTTTTTATTTTTTTTGAATTTTTTTTTCATTTATACATATGTGTATATGTCAATTATACATATGTGTATATAGCAATTATACATATGTGTATATAGCATTTTTCAGCTATACATATGTGTATATTTCAGTTATACATATGTGTATAATTGCATTATACATATGTGTATAATGCAATTATACACATGTGTATACTGAAAAAAATACAAAAAAAAATAAAAAAAAGTTTTTTTCTTACATATAAAGCAGCGATTTTTGCAAAAAAAAAAAAAAAAAAAAAAAAAAAATTTGCCTTAGAGAAATGTGTGGCCCAGAATGGTTCTCTCAGTTCTCAATTTGGGGAAAGGTTCTCATTTGAACCAAATCCTATATATATATATATATATAAGATTTGAATCATTTGAGAACCACCATTTAGGGAGAGAACCAAAGAACCAGTGTGAACAGGTGGCATTTTTGTAAATATGAAAGGTTCTACAAAAACCTCTCCATCAAAAAATAAAAAATAATAATAAAAAATTATATAACCAAAATAAATAAAAAAATAAAAAAAGTAAAAACACCAAAATGATTATTTTGCATTAATATTTCGAAAAAAATGGCTGATATGACGTCATCCCTGATGCACATGTGCAATTCACTGTTATATATACAGAAATATAACGTATGCACATGTGCATTTCACTATTACATCACACTTTTGAATGAATTGTCAATTACCATAATTAAATGGACACGATACAAATATATAAGGGGTCACAAATTTTATTCAATGATCATTAAATGGACGCAAAGTGAGATATAAAATACACTTGAACTCGTCAATTGTTTAGTCATGCATATTATACCATAAATTGAAAATAAAACACGTGTATAACAACAAATATGAATAAACTTAATACAACTCTTTATAGGAACTATAAAATAAGAAACGCGTGTTGCATACACATGTGCATTTTGGTGGTTTTTTGAGTGGTTTAGCTTTAGAGCTTAGTTTTTAGTTATGGTGGGAGGGGGTTTAGGTTTTTTTGGGAGGTGGGTTTATGTTTTCGGGTGGTGGGGGTTTAATTATAATTATGCACATGTGCATATGTCAATTTCATTATCGTACCAATTGACATACATTAAAACAGTACTCACAAACATAATCAACCTATCAACCACCATAACATATGCACCTGTGCCTTATAGCGAAATACCTTAATGATAACAAGAATCTATCTATATAATAATTGAGGTCACTTGGGTTGAATCAAGGCCTTAGAGAGGGCCTCTAGGATCCAACAACAAATATGGAGCTCCGAATTTATTAGTATAAAAACCTCTTTCTTTCATTTTTTTCATTCTTCATATCAAAACTCTCATATTACTCTTCTAATTCCTATTGATGCTACTCCATATCAAAGCTCCGAATCAAATTCCTAACAAATCTTAGAGGCTTTCTTCTTCATCTTGCATCATTTCTTGATTATCCACAACCGATTAAAGGTAAACATCCATACTACTCTTCTAATGTTGATTATCCACACATATTCAATAGGATTGTGATAAACAAATTTGTAATATAGAAATATTTAATCGGATTTTTTTTAAAAAGCATATTTTCATTCATTTGAAATCATTTGAAGCGTATTTTGATTCATTTGAAACCATATTTTTTTAAAAGCATATTTTCATTTAAATTTGTGATAACCAGATTTGTGCTAAACAAATATCCAATCAGATTGTGATAAACAGATTTGTAATATACCCATGTATTCATTCGGATTTTTGTTAATTTTATTACTATTCAATCGGTTTTACTAATGCTATGTTTTAACATTTGAACAAAAGGATTTGATCCGAAGATACAAATTCTAGAATCTAATTAGGTATATGGAGCTCCAGCTTTGTATCTATAAAACCGTTTTGTTTATTTATTGTCTAAATCCTTTTCAAGAGTCTATCGATTCTCTTTATTTATTGTATTCATTTGAATCTTCGGATTCTTTATATATGACACAAGAAACCGACTCTTAATTTTTTTGAAGATGTTTAACATTCAACAATCGGTCAACAATATTTTTTAAACATTAAACTATCGACAATTTTCTTAGGTTAATTTTGATTATTCAATCCTACATTCCATATTCGGCTGATAATATTAGACCAATTTTAATTTCATTAATTCTGAATTATTGTTATTTATTTACATTAATAAAGTTGACCAAATTTAATGTCATTTAATCTAAAATTTGAATCTTAATGATTGTTATCAATTTACATTAATAATATTTTGACCCAATTTAATCTTATTTATTATTATCTTTTAATAATTGACCGAATTTATATTAACATTAATATAAATTTAAGTTTACCATAATAAGCCTTATTTATTACATAGAGGTTAATTATATTATTTTTGTCAAGTTTGTATATAAAATAAATGAATATTTTCGGTAATCATTTAAACCTATTTACAAAAATATATTTCAGGATAAATGTAAGCATAAAGTTGATTCGGATTCTGTATATGACACAAGAAACCGACACATGATTTTTTGGAAGATGTTGTTTAACATTCAACAATCGGTCAACAATATTTTTTAAACATTAAACTATCGACAATTTTCTTATGTTAATTTTGATTATTCAATCCTACATTTCATATTCAGCTGATAATATTAGACCAATTTTAATTTCATTAATTTTGAATTATTGTTTTTTTTTTTGATATTTTCATTTCAGATATTAAAAACCAAGTTACATCTGGATAATGGGTAAGCGAGCAACAAGCTGCGCCGCTATCCCTTTTTGAATCGCAAAGCCTATTCTACTAAATACAAACCCTTGGTTCCTCGGGCTTTGCGACTCACTGTGGACCACCTTCTGCACCCGCTCCAAAAAACGAACTGTCGCATGGACTAGGGATCCAAAAGTGTCGAAGGCAAACGGAATGAACGCATGCTGATTCTCTAAACATGGTGCCTCGTGCTTAGCAACCTTCTTAGCTTCCGCCTTTAAAACCGCCTGTCCCGGAACGAATCCACTATCTCTCAGCCCCACCAGTGGGGACACCCCAGTGAGGTCAACACACGCGTGCTTACCCCCCGCCCATCCAAACACAAGGACGTCCGCAGGACGCAGGGTAGATCTTCCCTCTCGTGGGCCAGTCAGAAAGTTAACAGGGGCTTCTTTCTTGGCTGAGATCCCGGCACGCCTAAGCACATCCCATAAAATATCTCTAACCCAGTCATGGCGATACTTGAATCCCGGCAATTCCTTACAGTGGAGGGCATGCTCGCCAAACCTATCCAAACAGGCTTTTTTACAAATGGGGCATGAGCCGTCTGGCGGAAAAAGGGGAATCATGAGACGGTATTTAAGGATGGATCTGTATTCAACTGCTGACATACGTTGCCCAAGACCTTCAATGGGCGCAACAGTCAAAAAATCTTGGGCATGAGCCCCCTTGAGACAAGCAAAAACTGCCTTTTGACGCGGGGTCATATCGAACCGCTCCTCCATATCCTGTGCGTGTTTACCATAAAGAGCACTCGCCAAAGTTTGTTGAGGTTTCTTGGGGGCGGTCTCCTTATCAGTAAAACCACCTAGATCAAGGTTTGGGAGAGTTGTTCCAATATTACCAAGCGCAAGGGAGTAGTCAGGATCCACCCCCACATCACCAGCGCTTCGCAAGATGTGGTCCTGTAATTTCCACGACTGGGCCCTGGACGCCACAAAAGCATATGCGGAGACGTCCTCCGCTGAGATAAGCCCTAAGCCCCCGCAACGCATAGGGAAAGAAGCCAACCTCCACTAAAGGTCCCCAAAATGCGGTCCCCTGCTGACAACAATGTCGTCAACTGCCCCTCGCAGGCCTACATCAAAGATAGACACAGCCTCTTTGACATGTTCGGGTTGACAAGTTCGGAGCCCAAACATTAATTTAGCAACCCCCATGCACGAGCGCAGCAGGAGGAGCTCACTTTGGGGGTCCCTCAAGTCCGGCAGTCGTTTCATAAGATCAACCGCCCGAAGAGCTCTCCTAGCTGCCAAAGACTGAATAAACCCTGCATCCCGACTAACCGCCCCCCCGAGGAGTTTAACCCCCCCTGCGGGCCTGCTAATCTCGCTAGGGAATAAACCGGACACTTTCTTCGAACCATTACAGGAAGGCCAAAAAATCTCTGTTTTCCGAATACTAAGCCTAAGCCCAAGAGGCGCCCCATCTGAACGAATAATGTCCAACGCCCTAGCAACTTCCTTTGCCTTACCAATGATAGTGCCATCGTCCAAGTACCAAGCATGGAAGGGCAAGGAACAGGCGCCCTGCACACGAAGTATCAGCGGATGGAGAACCAGCGCAAAAAGAAGGGGGCGAGGGGGTCCCCTTGCTGCACCCCTGTGGTAGCCCCAATATGAGTATCCCCCACATATAACCTTGCGGGTTGCGCATATAAAAATTGGACCCACGGGAAGATAGATGGGCATCTGCAACTAACTTCCCTGAGAAGTGCCGTACGGTCCACCTCGTTGAAGGCGTTAGAAAAATCAACAGTGAGCATAGCCAGGGACCCGTCAGAATGGAACGCGCTCAGAAACCTGTTAGCGCTGTGCAGCACCGCTTCAGCCCCATTAGGGACCCCAACCCCAAACTGAAAATCCCCCAGATAGGTTGCCATTTGTTTACCCACTTTACGCATAGCAACTTTCGACACCAATCTTCTCCAAATGGCCCCCACCGCAATAGGCCTAATTCCGTTGTCAGGCTTTAACAGGGGGGTCAACGGCGCCGATGCAATGAACTCCGCCAGAGCTTTAGGACAAAGCCCCCCAAGCCATAAGTTGACAACATCGGTGATGGCTTTAAGGAGCCCGGAGGCCGTTGGAGACCCCTGGCCACAGAAAGCGTCTAAAATATGCTGAGCCCGCAGACCATCCCTCCCACAAGATGTCCCTTTCGGGAACGTTTTAATACATTCTAACACGCATTCAACGTCCACCTGCAAGGCTGGCTCCAAAGGCAAGGCGGAGGGCATGGTCGGGGGGTCCACAACAGGGTGTTTATCTATCAAGGCTCTCAAGGTGTCCCCCCCAGCAGGCGCAACCCCAGATGAGCACAGAACCTTGACGGCCGCTGTATAATGGCCATCCGCTACCTTCCGAAGGCACTGCTTAATATTGCCCCCACCATCTTCTTTAGCTTGGGCCCCTACCCTCCCAGAATTCCACACCGCGGGGAGTTCAAGGAGGGGCAGGACCAACTCCTCTAAACCTGTCCCACCTTTCCATATTGCCAATGCCCGCATAATAGAGTTACATTGAAGCGATTTCCTGTTACCCGACCTTCGTTCTTGTCTAGAAGCCGTTTTCACCACCCTTAACGTGCATCGAGGCAACAACAAAAGTTTAACCCAAGCCTCAATGGACCCTGGGGCATCCACCACTTTATGGAGACTCGCTGATAAAGCCTGGGCAAAGGCCATGCGACATGCAGGCGGGATACTCTTGACCGTAGCAACAGGTAGGGCGAGGATGCGCTCAAGGAGAGCGACATCTACCACCATCTTCCCAGATGTATCACTCACATGCGTCACTTGCGGATGGCGAGGTTCGGGAATCCCCACACTCACATGCGTCACATGCGTCACCTGCAGGCGGGATACTCTTGACCGTGGCAACAGGTAGGGCGATTTCCTGTTATTTATTTACATTAATAAAGTTGACCGAATTTAATGTCATTTAATCTGAAATTTGAATCATAATTATTGTTATCAATTTACATTAATAATATTTTTGACCCAATTTAATCTTATTTATTACTATGTTTTAATAATTGACCGAATTTATATTAACATTAATATAAATTTAAGTTTACCATAATAAGCCTTATTTATTATATAGAGGTTAGTTATATTATTTTTGTAAAGTTTGTATAAAAATGAATATTTTCGGTAATCTTTTAAAGTTATTTACAAATATATGTTTCAGGATAAATGTAAGCATAAAGTTGACAAACCTAGCGACAATTACCTATGTATTTAAATTTGATTGAAATAAAATTGACAATTACCTAATATACACACCATATGTAAATTAATAGTAAATTAAATTTAAGTTTAGTCAACATTATTAATTTCAATTAAATATATTTAATAACCTTAAAGACAAATACAAAAAAAAATAACAAATTAAAACCACTAATAAAATTTAACGGATCCTTTGAACCTAAAAAATGCAAAACCGATTCCAATTAAACTGGCCCAATTATGCACAACGTCACTCTTTTACCCGGATTCACCAAACATGCCATACACAAACGTACGTAACAAATGCTCATCAACTAATAAATTAGAAAAGTTTTTCTAGCCTAGACTTAACTTAGGAAACAAATTTGAATTAACTATTTCAGACATTAAATTTTCAATCAATCATTACTAAAATGGATTACCAATCATGCCATAAATGTGCAAAATTTATAAACAAATCTGAGACCATATTTTTAAAGCATTCAATCATTATAAAAATCGTTCCACACATTCCTCATTCTTTTTCTAAATTATTGAATCATTTTCGTTTGCACCTTTTACTCTGAGACCATATTTTTCGATTTACTACACATTTATAATGTGCATAAAAGACTTATAATTTTTATAATTTACAATAAATCATAACTAATGTATAGGTTGATTTTTTATAATTTACAATAAATTATAACTAATATTATTTATTGTTATTAATAATAATTGACCCAATTTAATGTCAATCAATCTGAATGATTGTTATTTATTACTTTAATAATACTTGACCGAATTTAATGTTATTTATTATGATTTTTTAATCTCATTAATTTATTACTATAAATACGAAATTCGGTTTCCTATAATAGCTCTCATTTATTTTTTCTGTATGAGTGATTGATTATGAATCAGTTTAACCCGAAATTTAGGCTTATCATAATTTATGCTAAGTTAGAAAAGTCACCGACTCAACTTCTAGGAATTCGAATTTCAAATATTAAACTATATCCCATATGCAAATATATTTTAAATACTCATATATCATTAAGTATACGACATCAATATTCATATATATACACAAAGCCATCCGCTTCATATTATCAGTGTATTTAAATTTCATAGATGTTACATACACGTATGTTAATTTATATAAATCACCATTGAGTAATAATACATATACATATATTTAACATACTCACCTTTAAAAAAACAAAATCATAACTAATGTATTGGTTATTTTTTTTAATTTAAACAAAAAACCTCCGTATATTAACATCTAATATATAGGTTGATTTTTTATAATTTACAATAAATCATAACTAATGTATAGGTTGATTTTTTATGATTTACAATAAATCATAACTAATATTATTTATTGTCATTAATAATTATTGACCAAATTTAATGTCATTCAATCTGAATGATTGTTGTTTATTTACTTTAATAATAATTGACCGAATTTAATGATATTTATTATGATTTTTTTAATAATTTATATTAATATTAATACGAAATTCGGTTTACTATAATAACTCTCATTTATTTTTTTGTATGAATGATTGATTATGAATCAATTTAACCCGAAATTTAAGCTTACCATAATTTATTCTGAGTTAGAAAAGTCACCGACTCAAGTTTTAAGAATTCAAATTTCAAATATTAAACTATATCCCATATGCAAATATATTTAAATACTCATATATCATTAAGTATACGACATCAATATTCCTATATATACAAAAAGCCATCCGCTTTATATTATCAGTGTAGTGAAATTTCATAGATGTTACATACACGTATGTTAATTTATATAAATCACCCTTGAGTAATAATACATATACATATATTTAACATACTCATCTTTTAAAAAAAACAAAGTCATAACTAATGTATAATTTCCTTATTCAATATATTAAAAGGTTCTTTCATGTAATAATTTTAAAATAACAACAATAATTTGTAGATAATGGTTAAGTCAATTTGAGAGGCGGATGATTTTAATGTCATTGATTTGAATAATTGATTATGATTTTGATATTATTTATTAAGATTTTTAATGTTATTTATTGATACTACTAATTACGAATTTCGGTTTAATATTGTTGACCGAATTTAATTTTTATATTATGAGTTTTCTTTAATCAATTGTCATTAAACGTTAATCATCAAAATCATTTCAATAAGTGTGATAATTTTAGAATGTCAATAATAATTTGTAGATAATTGGTAAGGCAATTTGAAACGCAGATGTTTTTAATGTCATTGATTTAGATGATTAGTTATGATTTTGTTGGTATTTATTAATATTTTTAATCCTATTTATCGATATTACTAATACTTATATTACGAATTTACTTTTAATGTTGTTGACCGACTTTCATTTTGATATAACGACTTTTATTTAATCAATTGTCAATTACACTATTCAAGTCATCATCGTCTCAAATTCGTATGCTAATTTTAGTTTCCTAATTTTAATATGACAATAATAATTTGTAGATAATGGGTAAGGCAGTTTGAGAGGCAGAATATTTTAATGTCATTAATTTTAATGATTGATTATGATTTTAATGTTATTTATTAAGACTTTTAATCTTATTTATAGATATTACTAATATTACGAATTTAGTTTTAATATTGTTGACCAACTTTAATTTTGATATTACGACTTTCCTTTAATCATGACAATTGATACTTATTGAACCGACAATTTTGAACCTATTTTAACAACAAAGTTAAATGATTATATAAATTTTAAAAATATTACTTTTTGTTAAAGAAATATATTACTTCAATCACAATTAATAATGATTACTAAAGATGTGTAAGACAATTTGAAACACAGATGTTTTTAATGTCATTGATTTGAATGATTCATTATTGAGATTGTAGCAGTTTTAATATTATTTATTAAGAGTTTTAATGTTATTTGTTGACATTAATAAGAATTTTTAAATTCTGATTGGACTTTATTGCAATTAATAAGTTTTATTGAGATTGTAGCAGTTTTAAAGTTATTTATTAAGAGTTTTAATGTTATTTATTGGCATTAATAAAAAATTTTAAATTCTGATTGGACTTTATTGGCAGAGATGAATATATATATCATATAATTATTACGAAAATTATAATTTATTAATTAGCATTTACTTGAAATTCATTTGTAAATAAATGATAAATTTCTCAATCATTCAACTGTATATTAATAAAATTAATTTTGTCAGTAATTAACAGTTTCCTAAAATATATACTATGTTCAAAATAATTTTCAATCATATTAATAATATTACGTCTTTATT
Organism: Ambrosia artemisiifolia; assembly: GCA_032199755.1. Lineage (NCBI taxonomy): Eukaryota > Viridiplantae > Streptophyta > Magnoliopsida > Asterales > Asteraceae > Ambrosia > Ambrosia artemisiifolia. The sequence goes on from CM063519.1 coordinate 64,279,029, forward strand.
ACTATTATTAATTTATGTCACTATTACGGTTAAATAGATTTAGAAAACGTCTTTACTACTATTAATAAATTCAATCAATCATTCAATTGTATATTAATAAAATAAATTTTGTCACTAACGAAAAAAATAAATTGCGTCTTTATTACTGTTAATTATATTTAAATTACGTTTTTATTACTATTAATAAAATAAATCAATCATTGATTCGTATATTAATAAAATAAATTTCAATCATATTAATAATATTACGTCTTTATTACTATTAATAAATTACGTCTTTATTACTGTTAATTAGATTTAAATTATGTTTTTTTTTACTGTTAAATAGATTTAAATAACGTCTTTATTACTATTAATAAAATAAATCAATCATTCAATTGTATATTAATAATTTTTTTTAACCATATTAATAATATTACGTCTTTATTAATAGTAATAAATTACGTCTTTATTACTGTTAATTAGATTTAAATTACGTTTTTATTACTATTAATAAAATAAATCAATCATTCAATTGTGTATTAATAAAATAATTTTTTCCTTAATTAACAGTTTACTAAAATAAATAGTATACTCAAAATAATTTTCAATTATATTAATAAATTAGTAAATAATTTAAATTGTTAAGTTAACTTTTGTCATCCATTTATTACTATTAATAGTAATAATTATTACAATTATTAACATAAAGAATAAATGTAACATCAATATAAAAAATCATCATTTGTCATTAAACCCTTGATCATTAATAACATTCAAATTATTTCAAAAATTATTAAAAAAACTCAATTAATGATAACAGAAAGATTCATGTAGTAATTTTGGTAAACAAAATGTATCTAATAAATATAATTTAAATCTATTCTTTTAATAATAATAATTTAAATCTATTTAACAATTTCCTAAAATATATAATATATTCAAAATAATTTTCAATGATATTACTAATATAACGACTTTCATTTTAATATTGTTGACCGATAAACGTAAAAACTTTATACGTTTTTGTTATTTTCATGGAGGTCAATTCTTTGACTTTATTTATTTTTCATGTCTTACAATACTTTTATTAGTAATTAGTAACGAAATTAATAATGAAATATCATTTTACGTTATCAGTAAAAACATTAACTAAAGGCGATTCATAACATTAAAAAAACCTCATTTGTCATGAAATCCTCCATCATTGACTACATTAACTAAATATCGTTTCAGTGATACTAAGAATAAGAATATTACGCCTTTATTTTAAATATCTTTGACAGATTAACGTTATCATATTATGTTTACAAAGAATTGTCCTTTAATCAATTGTCATGAAACGCTAACCATCATCATGATTGCAATAATTGTGCTAATTTTAAGCGTCATTGACCAAATCACGTAAATTACCAATCCTTCCATTTTTATAATTCAATTATATAAATAAATCCGACTTATTCGATTAGAATTATTCAAGACACAATATTCCGATTGTGGAAGCATTGAAACAGGTCAAATGGATAAAAGGTTGCCCTATAAAAAACCTTCTACTTTGACATATTATTCAACCCATCCACGTTGCTATCTTTACTCCTAACGAGTTTCTCATGTGGGTTTAGTATTGATTTTTCACTGTGGTTTTAGCTTGATTTTTAGTTCATTGATTATGAGTCAAACCGTCAAAACAGTTTAGGGTCTTCTGGATATATTTGCGTTAAAAACCTGATGATAATACAGTTACAATGGCAAATGCCTTTCTTTTCCTCACCAGAGTTTTTTTTTTGACAAATTTTACTATTTGTTATTCTAATGGTTCAGGGATCCTATAAGTGGATGTAAATTCTTTTCAAAGCCACATGTTCCAAATCGTCTTGCCATATCAAACCGTGTTATAGAAGCTAAAATAATTTCAGGGAGTAACATTGGAATGCGAACTTTTATCCAAAGAATTAGGTTGTCCCCATCTGATAAGAATATTCCTTTCAGATTTAACAGAAGAAAATTCCCTCTTACTTTATATTTCGCAATGACAATAAATAAGAGTCAAGGACAACCCCTATTTAGGGTAGGTCTGTATTTGAAAGATCCTATTTTTACACATGGGCAGTTGTATGTCGCTGCCAAGTGACAAGAGTAGAGATGGCCTTAAGATACTAATATTGGATAAAGATGAAAACTTTAATAACAAATAGCAAATGTTGTCTCTAAATAATATTTTGAAGTTTGTTAATAAGCATGCGATCATACTTTGCATAAATCGTTTATTTTTTTTATAACTGTTTCGTTGTATGATTTGTTAAACTACATTTATTTACTTTGAATTTAATCTTCATTTTCATGCAGTTACAATAAATATATGTTTATTCATTTCATTATTTGTTTTTAAATCACGTCAAATCAAACATTTGTTGATTCATATATTTGTTATTGGGTAACATTAAACTTTTTTATGATAATTTACAATCAACCAAAATTCATACGAATTGTATTACGTAACTTTCAATAAATAAAATTGCATACTACAATCTTTATAGATTTTTTTTTTCATTTGACATGAACATGTACCGCGTGTACACGCGGGGCTCTAACCTAGTTAAACCATAATGCACATGTGCATTAACATTAATTTTATCATTACCATATAAATTATACACATGTGCATCAATATAAATGCCATGGCACATAATGCAATCAATACACATATTTGCAACTTGTAAGAAGATATAATTCAACTTGCTTTTATAAGTAATATAAAACACTACAACAACAATTCATCCCAAACTTCTAATTATCTCACAACCTCACGTTCACCGACAATATCCCCTTCCATTGCTTATTTGTCCCCCTTTTCATCTGTTCCCCCCTTTACTTATCTTCTTACAACACTTTTCACACCTCATTGACGCCTCATCTAACATCTCCCTTTTTTTTCATCCGTCAACCTGAACAACGTATACTTCTCAAATTTATCACATTGTTCGTGTGTTTAAACAACTAATAATTAACATTTATTAGTTAACATTATAAATATACATATATGCACATGTGCATATATATCTAAATTGCTTAAATAAATAATGACCTTTTTTAACTTCATGATCAACGATTATATCATCATCTCCAATCGCATCTGGCAGCTTTTTTGACCTTTTCTCCCTCGATTCTAAGACAAAAGTTAACTTCTTCGGTTTTTTCCCATTCTTTAACTACAAATAATAAACAACACATAAAAAAACAAAAAATTCAATCTTAATGCATATGTGCATTAATGTTACTCTTTTTTATTACTACATAACATATACACATGTGCGTTAGAATAAATGACCGTAATGATAACAAGAATAAATCTTAATGCACATGTGCATTAACATTAACTCTATCATTACCATATAAATTATGCACATGTGCATCAATATAAATGACCTTAATAGTACATAATGCAATTAATACACATATCCATACAGTAAAAAAAACCAACAATCCAACCATTTTATGATACTCATGAAATTCAACTAATTAAACATGCCTTTTTTTGTTTTCCCTTTTTTGCTTGCCATCTTTTACTTTAGAGCCTGAAACACACAAATACAAACACTCGGTATACCACGAAATCAACATCAATAAATTAATATAATACGATGGATGATCAAACTCAATTTCCACTTAAATAACTAAACCTAAACCAATGCATATACGACTGAACACGAACACGACATTGTGCTTTAATTTCAGAATAAGTACTTAAAATAATAAGACTCAAATAAAAAACTTAACCTAAATATAATAATAATAAAGGAAGTCTACAACTTTTCACAAGATTACCTGTTGACTGAAGATATGTTAATATTAGATACACATACTGTATCCCATTAAAAAAAACATACTGTATCAATCCCTAGGGTCGAAATCAGCAAAGGAGTAAACATATTATGTCGAAATGTTATACCTATCACTGACAAGAGACTTAGCCGCAAACATCTGTCTGTAACCGTCTCTGCTGATGGCTTTACTGAAGTTGCAGTGGTATAAGTTCTTATCTCTCTTTGTTTCACACATTTGTATACCTTTATTATGTGTAAACTGAGGTGTTTGTTTGGGTTGGTCAGTCTGTGGACTCCAAGGAAAAGCAAACTGCCTTTGAAATCAGACAGGTACCTGTTTGGCATAGTTTCCGTCGGTTATATTGCTGAGGTGTGGTTCCATTCATAAAATAATAAGACCGATTTGGCGATTTCATTGACGTCGATCCCTCCTCCTCCTCTTTATCTCACCTTCTCCTCCTCCTCCTCAATGACGTCGTTTTTGCGATGGAGAACGAAGGTGCAACAGATGAAGACCCTGACGTCATCGTCCTCTTCAATGATTGTCGTTTTCGTGATGGAGAACGAAGGTGAAACAGATTAAGACTGTCAATTGGATTGATTTGAAAGCTAGGGTTTGCAAGATATAGGGGGAAGAGGATGAAGAGGATGAATGTGATATGTTTGTTGTTTCACATTTTTTTTATTTCTTTTATCTCTTTATCATATTTACAAAAATACCCCATGTTGACATTGGTTCCTTGGTTCTCTCTCTAAAGTTGGTTCTCGCATGATCCCTATCCTATATATATATATATATATATATATATATATATATATATATATATATATATATAGGGAGAGAGAGAGAAAGGAGAAAGTTATTTTGAGAACACCCATATTTCGTGCGAACCACGAGAACGCCATCTAAAACCAATCAAATCAAAAATTTCTTTTTACACTTATCTATATTACTAAAATACAATCCCAAAAACACAATTTATGCATAAAAATTTAAATGTATACTGAAATAAATTGTTTTTACACATGTGTAAATTTACTGTTTGTACATGTGTAAACTGTTTCATTTACATATGTGTAAAAAGTTAATTTGAAAGTGTTTTTGCAAGAAAAGATGAATTATTTGGAAAGAAAATTTGTTTTTTAATATTGTATTTTGATTATAATTAGGTTTTGTATGGAAAAAAAATGATTTTGATTGGTTTTTTCATTTGTTCTTACGGTTCTCGCGATATTTAGTGTTCTCAAGATAACCCTCCCCTATATATATATATATATATATAGGATTTGGATCAAATGAGAACTCCAAGGAGTTGTGAGAACTAGAGAACTCCTATGGACCAATCACTAAGTGACACACCATCATCTTTATAGTTTTTTGTATTTTTTTAATTTGGGGTAAGAATATCTTTTTACACACTTACTTATGGGTATTTTAGTAATAATAACACCCCACCCCAAGTTATCTTTTAAATAATAATAATAATAATATCTCCTCTCTCTTTCACACACACTCACACACACACACACACACCAATCTCTCTCTCTCTCTCTATCTAATTGTCTCTCTCACACTCTCTCTCTCTCTAAAAAACAAACACAGACACAATATGAGAAGATGAAGATGACAGTGGCTGTGGTGCTCGATGGGTTTCTGGGTTGGTCGACGTTTCTGGGATGGTGCTTGAGGTTGGTGGGTCGATGTTTCTGGGTGGTTCGATGGGTCGTTGGGTGGGTTTGTTGGGGGTGGTTCGATGGGTCGTTTTCAGGGGTGGGTCAGTGGGTGGTTTTCAGAGGTGGGTCGATGGGTCGTTTTCAGGGGTGGGTAGTTTTCAGGGGTGGTTCGATGGGTCGTTTTCAGGGGTGGGTCGATGAAGATAACAGTGGCTGTGGTGGTTAATGGGTTTCGAAGGTGGTCGCTGGTGGTCGATGGTAAAGATGAAGATGACAATTTTACAGGTATTTTATTATTATTATTAGGATTATTAATATTATTACTATTATTATTATTATTATTATTATTATTATTTGGGTTTTGTTAGGAGATGATGCTGTGAAGATGATGATGTTTTTTTTGGGTTAAGAAGATGATGATGCTGTGAAGATGAAGAATGATGGTGTAGTATGATGTAAGAAAACACTGGTGTAAACACCAGTGTAAATACAAATGTATAGATGTTTGGTGGTTATTTTACACCATCATAATACGAATAATATAATAAAAATTATAGATGTTGGTTTTATAGATGTGAATAAACACTGGTGTAAACAGTTACACCAGTGTAAATCATACAAAAATGATAGATGTTTGGTTATATAGATGTGAGTAAACACTGGTTTAAATAATTACACCAGTGTAAATCATAAAAAAATATAGACGTTTGGTTTATATAGGTGTGAGTAAACACTGGTGTATAATTACACCAGTGTAATTCATACAAAAATTATGGATGGTTGGTTTATATAGATGTAAGTAAACACTGGTGTAAATAATTACACCAGTGTAAAAACGAGAGGGAGATGACATAATGCACATATTTGATTTTTTGTTTTAAAAATGTAAACTAATTAAAAAAATCAAATAAAGTTTTAAAAACATGAATCTTTCAGGAGAAAAGATAAAATAAAGTTTTAAAAAGTAAATTAATTAAAAAAATAAAATAAAGTTTTAAAAATTAACATGATATTATATTAATTTTTTCTCTCCCATGGTTTTTTACCTACATACCCTTTAAAGTATTTATTTATATTAAAAAAAAAATACTTATTACTCATGTCAAGACAAAAAGTCCCATCCTTTGATCTCAACCATTAGATCATCAAGATCAGTGGTCCAGATGAGTTCTCTAGTTCTCACAACTCACTTGAGTTCTCATTTGATCCTAACCCTATATATATATATATATATATATATATATATATATAGGTAGAGGATCATGTAGGAAAATTCTTTTGTGTAGGAAGTGTTTTTAACCATTGGATCAAATCTGATAAAATCTTGAGATGAAGGGCATTCTAGACTATTTGTCCATTTTTTTAATTATCTTAAACCCACTAATTTAGCAACTTAGTCTGGTTAGTTATAAAGATTTATCATCCTAAAATAACTAATTATTCCTTATTTTCATAAGATTCATAACATCTTCATATAAATTAAGTCGATCAATATCCCAAAAATTTGTTCGATTCTTCAAGCATATCAGCGATCCATTCCATACAATCATCAACAAATTATTGAAATCCACGAATCAGTAGTGTTTTTAAACAGATGCGAATCAGTAGTGTTTTTTAACACATACGAATAAGTAGTGTTTTATATAAAATAACAAGCATTTTCACAAAAGGATAACAACAGGAGTGTTTTTTAACAGATGCGAATCAGTTATGTTTTTAAACAGATGCGAGACAGTAATGTTTTTAAACAGACGCGAATCAGTAGTGTTTTAAAACATTGCTAGTATGAGGTTTAAAACACGCGCAAAAGTTGGATTGAAGATGATGAATACAAGCTAGCGCAAAAGATATTGTGGGTGTAGTTGCTTTTTCTTTTTGGAGGATAAATTGATTTTGAATGTAGGAGAGAGAGAGCATTGAATATTATTATCTATAATAATATTTATATGAGAGAGAAAAGAGAGAGGGCCATAAATGAAGGAACATTAAAATAGTTTCTAAAACTCTTTGATAGAAAATGACTTTGATACCCTCAATTAAAACACATATTGATGATCTTACCCTTAATTCCTATAATATATTAATTAGATTTTAAACACATCCCATCTTTTAATCTCCACCGTCCATCTTTAAATCTAATGGTTGAAACACTCCTACACAAAACCATTTTCCTACAGAAACCCTACCCTATATATATATAGGGGAAAGTTAATTTGAGAACACATATATTTCGTGCGAACCACGAGAACGCCATCTAAAACCATTCAAATCAAAATTTTCTTTTTACACTTATCTTTATTACTAAAATACAATCCCAAAAATACAATTTACGAGTAAAAATTTAAACGTATGTGGAAATAAATTGTTTTTACACATGTGTAAATTTACTGTTTGTACATGTGTAAACTGTTTCATTTACACATGTGTAAAAAGTTAATTTGAAAGTGTTTTTGCAAGAAAAGATGAATTATTTTGAAAGAAAATTCACTTTTTCTGTTGTATTTTGATTATAATTAGGTTTGTATTGAAAAAAAATGATTTTGATTGGTTTTCTCATTTGTTCTCACGGTTCTCGCGATATTTAGCGTTCTCAAGATAACCCTCCTATATATATATATATATATATATATATATATATATATAGGGTAAACCCTTTCCCAGCCCTTGATCAACCTATATCAATGGTTGTGATTAAATGTGTTTTTTTTCATTTTATTTAATTGATTTCTTTCAAACAAAAAGGCAAATAAAGGGTCGCATGGGTAGAGAATATTGACTATCCTCTCTCATATCTCCCCTTTCTTTTCAACTTTATCATAATCACATTCTCTATCCCCTCTCATATTTCTTTTCAAAACACCACACTCTCACTGCTCACCTCTTTCTTCTCCAGAAATCTCTCACCTCACAACCCTTTCTTCTTAAACACCACTAATATCTAGTGGGCGGTGGTTGTGAGTGACGGAAGCAAGTGACGGGTAGTGGTTATGATGGTTCTAGTAACAATCATCTCTATCTTCTCTCCTCTTTCTTCATCTTCTTTCTTCTTTCTCTCTTGCCATAACTCTCTCTCTCAAGTCTCTTTTTTTTGTTATGTGTTTTTTTAGTGATTTTTTTGCTAGTGTTAAAGTTGTTGGTTTCCGGGTGGTTGGAGGTATGGTCGGAGAAGATAGATCCGTCGAAGAAGACGACCGGTCCGACCCCTCTCTCTCTCTTGGCGTAACTCTTTCTCTCAAGTCTATTTTTTTCTTTGCATTTCTCTATCCTTGTTGTTGAATGACAGCAATAGTGGTGGTGAATGGTGGTTCCATCTCCTATCTCCTCTATCATTCCCTCCCTCCCTCCCACGACCTTATTGTTCAGATTCAATGACATTGGTGATGATCTTCAATTTTAACAGGTATGTATGTGTTCTTGACTTAGGTTTTTGTTGGGTGATAACCCAGTTTTTTATTTGGGTTTTTTTTTTCATTTATTCAGTTTTATTATTTTTGTATAAAAAAATTGAAGTTGGTTTTGCTTTGATTGTGAAGATATTCATCCGAGGTGTTAGAAGGTGACTGGAGACGGTCAGAGAGGATGGCCATTGTTAACAGAGAAGAAGGGGTTGAAGGTGTTCTTTGTGGTTGTGTCCTTAATGTGGCTGTGTCCTTAAAAGAGTTCTTTGTAGTTGTGTCGTTAATGTGTATGTTATTTGTCAGAATATGTAACATGTGTTATGTTTTATAGTTGTTATTCGGTTGTTTGCAAAGGTAACATGAGTTTATCAATTTGGCTTGAAAGAAAGATGTGTAACATGTGTTATCAGATCTAATTAAAAAGACTATTAGCACGACAAAAAAAATACCTACCCAGAACACTCAAATATCATTAGGCATAAAAAAACACTTCAAAAATAGACACAGTTATAAAAAGGGTAATCGTGTGACAACATTTAACACATGTTAGTTTATTTTTATAGATATTCTATTGTAATGGTAAGTCAAACTCCTGGAACAGTTCATTTTGATTCCCAAAAAACATGGGAAGTCATATGAGATGGGATAACACATGTTAGGTACATATTATTTAGTCTGAACCTTATGTAATCGTGTGACAACATTTAACACATGTTAGTTTATTTTTGTAGATGTTCTATTGTAATGGTAAGTCAAACTCCTGGTACAGTTTATTTTGATTCCCAAAAAACATGGGAAGTCATATGAGATGGGATAACACATGTTCGGAATAACACACGTTAACACATGATGGGATAAAAACTATGTGGCCCGACTTTGGTGTCCCCTTTTGATTTAAGTTCCTATCAGTAATGCATGAGCCAGGTTACTGGTTGGTACATATTATTGGCCTGAACCTTATCTTATCATGTTGCTACATTTAACGCATGTTAGTTTTTTTGTTGTCCCTTTTGTCTGTCTGCTCTTACCCTTTTTTTGTATGTTTTGATCGACTATGTCACTGTTTTCTAACCCTTTTATGGATGTCCTATTATAATTCTTCGATTCCCAAAGAAGATGGGAAGGTATGCGAGATATGATAACACATGTTAGGGGTAACACATGTTTAACAGTGGACCACATACGGAAACTAACACCTACCATCCATTATAGGGTTATATAAATATTTGATATTTGTACATCGCATGTTAAGGCAGAATATTTCACCAAAAGAGGTTAACATGTGTTATTTGGTAACATATGTTAAACTTTTATTTTATTGTCGGCCTATTTTTGTCTTGGAGTTAATAGCCAAAATCGTCCCTGAGGTTTAGTCACTTTTGCCACTTTAGTCCAAAACCCAAACCTTTTACATCTGGGTCCTCAGTTTTATTTTTTTGCCAAATTCGTCCCAAAAAGGGTTTGGGTTTTGCTAAATTCGTCCCTGAGGTTTGGTCACTTTTGCCACTTCAGTCCACAACTTAAACGTTGTCAGGGACGAATTTGGCAAGAAAAGTAAAACTGAAGGACCCAGATGTAAAAGGTTTAGGTTTTGGACTGAAGTGGCAAAATGACCAAACCTCAGGGACGATTTTGGCTATTAACTCTTTTGTCTTGCTTTCCACTATAATTTTCACTTAATAAGTTTACTGGGGAATAAAGCATACAAACTATTAACACGTGTTATTACAAAGTATCATTACAAACTATTGACCACTTTAAAAAATAAATATAGTAATTCTATACATTGAGTACCAAGAAGAAAACATTATTCAAAAGTTTTTCTACATATTTTTCTCGGCTTCCTTGGACTTCGTATGTCAACATAACCGGTGGGGGGTCTTCGTTATCAACTGCAAAGCACACGTTAGTTGGGATCCTCAAACACATAATGAGACATCACTAACATGTGTTAGCATATACTAAAATAAAATACTACACATTTATTCATCAACACCGCCTTCTTCCTATAGCCTACTTGTGGAAACGAACACTGGAACAGATACACATGTTAGTTGGGATCCTCAAACACATAATGAGACATCACTAACATGTGTTAGCATATACTTAAATAAAAGACTACACATTTATTCATCAAATTACTTGTGATCTATCAACCTCATGTCCCTAATCCAATAACAATCTAACATAAACAAAATAATAATAAAAATCAAAAAGGTGAACATAAGTTTTTTTTTTTTCATTCAAGCATTTGATCAAACACTTGGTATGCAAACAAAACCTATCCCCAAAACTGTCTACCTTAGGTTTATAAATTGCTTGAAAATCTACAGTTTAAAAAAATTGTGAAAATATTTTAGTAATAATTGTTGCAAGTAACTTTGGAAAATCTACAGTTTAACTAACTTTGGCTCAAATTGCTTGATAAGAAGTGGGCTTCAAATAGAAAAAAAATAATTGTACCTTAAAGATCTAATGTACAAAGTTATACAAAACTAAAATTAATTTTTAATAAATTAATTTGGAAAGTCATAGGCTTAACAAAATTAATTTTTCCATCATCATTTCGGCCGCTTCATTTTCAAAAGAAATAAACTTTGATTCTTAACATATAAACCTTAAAATACCCAAACAGAAAGGGGAAGCTCAGATGAATCAATACCTTCTCTTTGTATCCATTTGAGTAGTTACAACAAATGGGCGTTTGAAGACTTCGATTCCAGTGAACGACGTCTAAAAAACTGATGATAAGGTTCGTACTTTCATTCTCCATCGGCGTTTGAAGTGGGTTGTTGTGACACCCCGCATTTTCAGGTTCATACTTTAACTAAACTCTAGTTAAATTATACATATATCGGTAGCATTTTACTTGACTAGAGTTAGTTATGTGAGTCACACGTTGCACAGTTATAGGTTAATAACTGCATGAAACGGTAATTTAGAGAATTACCGGACTACGTACATGAGCATCAAACCCCAAACGTTGGTGAAATAATAAACTAGTAATTGTAGAATAACTCGGTTGATACTATTTGCAATTATGTGCTTATGTGAATTTATTTGTGAACTTATGTGATGTTACATGTTATTACGCGAAAACACGGTACTGAGCTCGTAACCGACACTTGACAGACGGAGGATCATATATAAGTTATAAAATATTGGGTTAAATATTTTATAGATTTGCTATATTTTATGTATAAACTATTACATAAAATTAGTTAGAATTAAGCGAAACCAATTTCTATACGCGAGTATACGCGGTCAGGTCCATAACCGGCCTTAATCGGACCGGGAGTCGTAAACTATTTATAAAATATTTGGGTTAAATATTTTATAGGTAAATTATTAATTATAATAACTAATATTAATATTTAATTGTTTAAAATATATATACATATGTACGTTTCTTTGTTAGACATAAAGTCCAACACAACACAAATGAAATGCAAGTGTTTGTTGAGAAAAAAGGAAACTGCATAAAACGACAAGACATATTAAGATGCAATGTTTAGAATATGGACTAAAAAAAATATTATTATAATAACAAAGAACCGGAAGGGTGGACTAAGCGCGTGGGACTAGAAACACAGCCAATGGGCTGTTGTTTGTGATTGTGTGCGGCCCAAAGTGGCAGCTTTGGCCCATATCGCTGCAACAAATATTTAAAGACGTTTTTTGCTAGAATTTTCATTATAAATCAACCCTAATCTGCCCTAACCTACATAATTACGAAATTTTAACTTCTACCCTCTGCCATTAACATAATCTAAAGATCCTAGGAGCTTGAGAAGGTTTAGGATCAAGAAGATTAAGGGCTTAAGGTATACAACAACTCTACATGTCTTTTAATCTCTTTTTCTATGTTTTTATTATGTTTTAAAACACCATAAACATGTTTGTCCAGACCTGATACAAGTTTATAAAGATTAAAACTTGAGTTTTCTAAAAGATTAACATGTGAAACATAAAGATTTATGATCGATTATTTAATATGATTGCATGTTATTGAATGTTTATGATGTTTGAGCATCTAGGGTTTATAGATCATATTATGTACGATGAATCTTGCATGTTTTGATCATGTTAATGTATGATAGGTCTTGTATGATGCTTATTTAATGTTCTTGATTGATAATATATACCTAGGGTTTGTTATAATTGAGAATATTGCATGTTTAAAATCTGGACAGAATGTGAATGTCAATTTATAGGCTCTGTAACGTGACTTTAAAATATTTGTTTTGATCGATTCTTGTTATGTGCATGTCGTACATGGTTTTAGCTTTTCATAATGGGCAAAATCATCTGTTTTGGACATCGTTTGAGTGGTTTTTGGAATTTTATTTGATTAAAGGTCATATCAGATTTTCGAAGTTGTAAATTGGGTCAACTTTAAACGGACATAACATGAGTTTTACAAAGAGTTAAGCTTTGAAATTTGGATAGTAGGTCAACATTGGAAAAACTCGGCTTTTCCCAGTGGATTCACCCCGTTTGGGTGAACACACAATATTTGCGAATTTTTCTACTAAACTAACCTGTTGTGAAAATTTTCTGGACATAGCTGTGTTGTACGAATTTTAGTAATTTTTGTGTTTGGTTTTAAGACAAAACAAAAATATGGGTTATCAACTGGATCCCAATGAATAATCAGTAAAACTTTGGGACTTTAATTCATTCGTTAAGTGTTCTATATAATTCGTTTTTCACAGCGCACAATCTACCCTAAAAACGCAGATTGCATACGGGGTCTTTATGTGACTATTTGGAGTCTTATATGGTATGTATTTGACATGAACTTGTGTGGACACTTGTATGAGACGTGTATGTAGTGTATGACTGATGATAATCATAACGTTCACCAACGGGTTACGTAGGACTTAGTTGTGCATATAGAAACATTAGGTGTCACTACACGGTTTTGAACATTTAAACGTCTTGGACAAACGGGTTATATGGTGTATTGATTGTACACATATACTCACTTAGTGATACTTGTATTAGGGAGTCGGTAGCACTCTATTGTTTTGGAATTTGGTTAATTTGCTTGCAACCTAAGGTGAGTTTCACTACTTTTTCTCGTAAGCATGCGTCTCGGGTTTGAGACAACTTTGGTAAACGTTTTCTAGTCCGGTTGGGACTACTTTTGCAACTAAGGTTTTGACTCCTTGTGTGGGTCGGGTTTTGGACTCCTTGTGTGGGTTAAGCTTTTATCAGTTTAAAACTTTACTGTCCTTTGTGAACTAAACACACTCTATCATTTGAAGTCCTTACATATTATTGGGTTAATCGCTGTAGGCGAACGGGGTATTAGTTGATAGCGCTATTAGGTTGTGCAGCAACCTCATGTTTGCGGTGCTGGGAGCACGGGCATGAACTTCTGACCACGCTCTTAAGGAGCTGAACTGCTAGTGTTGATAGACACTAGTACTAAGGCAAAACTTATAACTTCTGTATGTTCCCAATAATCACCTGTTTAGTTACAATGAGTGGGCTAGCTACCCTGACAAGCTTAAACTGATAACACTTGAACTTTTGGGTCTGGAGGACCTATGCTTTTACTTGGTTACGTGGTTTTGGAAACCTACGCGTTTACTTACTCATTTACTTTAAATAGTGAACTCACCAACATTGTTTGTTGACCCACCATTTACATGCTTTTGCAGGTAGTTAGCTTCCGGTGTCACGATTAGGAAGCACTGCACGTTCACTGCATTTGGGGTCTTGGGCATACACCTAAATTATATATCATGCTTTTACATTTATCTTTATATGGTTTTAATTTGGGCGCGTTGTTTTGCGCATGGTTTCTAAAAAGTTTAAATTTGGTTTACGCTTCCGCAGCTTAACTAAACTTGGTTTTTGAAAACGAACTAAATGGTTTGGGCATTTAGAGTTCGTTCATATGACTTATGGCTATGGGATCCTGGTTTGTCATGCGCCTCGCGGTAAAACCCCGCAGTGTAAATTTGAGGGTGTGACAGATTGGTATAAGAGCCATTGGTTATAGTGAACTAGTATTTGCATTCTAGTCTATAATCATCATAGCATAAGTACTACATTAGTTACACTCACAGCTTAAGTGCACAACTAGCTTTTGGCTACATATATCTACAACATATGATTTCGGGAGATATGTTATCTTCTAGTTCTAGACCTAATTCTGAACATGTCAATGGTGGGAACCCAGGGTTACACCAGGTGGCGCATTACTGGGAGTAGTATCCTAACAAACCTCGTAGATGAGGAAACAACAATTGTACAGGGGAGAAAGCCCTTGCGAGCGTTGTAGCGCACGTACACAGGAAAGCTGCACGATGCGCATGACGTGATACCATTAAACCGAATCAAATTCCAATACTGAGACTTATCCTTTTTCACTGAGCAAGGAAACAATTAGTTTTTGTTCCTTGTTATTCGACCTTTCTTACTCTCATTTGGAACTCAGGCGGGACTGGGTTACACATATAGAACTTATTTCTTACTTTAGTACCTTACGCCTAGTATGAGCGGGCGGACGTATGATTGCATATCCCTGTTTCTCATAAGTATATAGTAGATTCATGGGGACACATCAGATCGGTTCTTGTTACACACACTCTTGGGGAGTTATGTAAGGCCTGTGATGCAGTGCAGTATCTCAGAGGAAGAGGAAACCTACCAGTGACTGACTGTCAAGATTGGATGAACGAGTGGTACAGCTTACCACTAAACTGGTTTACATAGGACTGGAGAAGGAGACTTTATGTGATGAGATCCATATAACACTGACACTGCGAAAGAGGAAGGAGAAGGGATGGAAGGAGAACCTGAGCAGGACGAGCACATAGAAAGTGAGGATGAAGGCTCTACTATGTAGACGGAGCGTGGCGACGATTGGCTTCTATTTTTTTTTCTTTCTTTCTGTCTTCTCTTTCCTTTTTCCATTGTTAACTTAGATAAGACTGAGTTCTTATGATCATCGATAGGGTGGTTGAGGCCCTCGCATCTTTCCAAGCTAGTAAAGATCCATCTTGCTAAATCATTCGTTTCCACTGACTTCAACATTTGAACTTTCTTATTCCTTGAACGCACATGCCACAACAACAACTTGCCATCATATTTTCAAGCCTTTTATTGGTTGTAAACCTCGATAACTCTAACGGAACTGAAGGAGACCGTCTGATTTCTTCGATAGTATAAGTCATTTCCATGTGCATTTGCCTCAGGCAGGATGGGGTAATGTATGCTACATGCACACTCGATGAGTTACAGATATTTGGATGGAGAACATAACACCCTGTGATGGAATCTAGAAATTTGACGGATGGGTCTGAGATCGACGTCTACACTACCAAGCTACAAGAGTTAGATACTTTGTGCTCAAATCTAATTAACCAACTTTACCAGCGGATCGAATTTCATACCAAAAGGGTGGCTCCCTCATATTCATGGCTTGGCCACTGCAGCTCACCTACCCAGAATCTAGCAAATCTTTCACCTGGCTCGCAAACTCATTGATGAAGCTGTTGAGCATGGTACTTTTCCGAAGCATGGTGCTTCATCTTCTACTTTTGGTGATAGCAAGAGAACGTGGGATAATGTGAGGTACAAGTCCTTCAACAACAATAACCATAATGGTAACAACAACAACAATGGGGAGCATTCATTATTGGCTCTGGGGAAGCTAGAAATGATAACAATGTCGTGATGGGTACGTGCTCCTTGAACGACACTCTTGCTTCTATTTTATGCTGGTGTGGACTATAGTTTTATGTCATCAAAACTTAGCAAACAATTAGGGATGGTTCCCACTCTTCTCGATACCTCGTACTCTATAGAGTTAGCTGATGGAAAGCCTGTTGAGGTAACCCATATTCATCGCGACAGTAAGCTCAAGTTGGATGGGCAATCGTTTGCCATCAACATTCTACCTATCACCCTTGGAAGCTTTGATCTCGTGGTTGGCACGGACTGGTTGTCAAAGCAACACGCTGAAATTCTCTGTCAGGAGAAGATTGTTCGTATCCCCTTCCAGGTGGAGAACTTTTATCTATACAGGGTAATCATGGTGGTGCCATGGTGGGCATCATCTCATCTTGAAAGCCCAGAAGTGTATTCATAAGGGCTATCCAACCATTTTGGCTAACATAACTGACACTCGAGCTGAAACTGAAACTAAGATTGAGGACATCCCAATAGTCCGAGATTTCCCAGATGTCTTTCCAGAGGAACTACCTAGACTTCCACCTGTTCGTCAAGTGGAGATTCAAATTGACCTTGTACGTGGAGCAGCTCCAGTTACATGCGCACCATACCGCCTAGCACCGGGCGAACTTCTAGAACTATCTACCCAACTCCAAGAGCTGTTGGATAGGGGTTTCATTAGGCCTAGTTCTTCTCCTTGGGGAGCCCTAGTTCTGTTTGTTAAGAAGAAGGATGGGAGTTTCCGCATGCGTATTGATTATCGGGAGTTGAACAATGTGACGGTTAAGAACCGCTACCCTTTGCCTCGTATTGATGACTTGTTCAACCGGCTTCAAGGGTCGAGTTTCTATTCCAAGATTGACTTGAGGTCAGGGTATCACCAACTGAGAGTCCGAGAGGAGGATATGGTGAAGACAGCCTTTCGAACTCGTTATGGACATTATGAGTTTTTTTGGTAATGCCATTTGGGCTAACCAATGCACCGGCTGTGTTCATGGATCTTATGAACCGCGTGTGTAAGCCTTATATGGACAAATTCGTCATAGCATTCATAGATGACATATTGATCTATTCCAAGAGCAGGGAAGAGCATGAGTAACACCTGCAGCTGATCTTGGAATTCTTGAGAAATGAGCAACTGTATGCGAATTTCCTAAATGTGACTTCTGGATTCGAAAGGTCCAATTCCTAGGACATGTGGTTATCGAGGCAGGAATACATGTCGATCCCGCCAAGAGTGATGCTATTAAAAGTGGGAGGCTCTTAAGTCTCTTACGGAGGTGCGACAATTCCTTGGCCTTGCGGGTTATTACCGCCAGATTCATTGAGGGAGTCTCTAAAGATCGCTCAACCCCTCACTGCGTTGACGCAAAAGGGGATTACTTACGAGTGGGGAGATGCCCAAGAATCTGCTTTCCAATTATTGAAAACAAAACTTTGCAGTGCACCTATATCATCACTACCAGAGGGTACAAAGGACTTTGTGGTGTACTGTGATGCGTCTACCCAAGAGTTAGGGTGCGTACTGATGCAACGTGAGAAGGTGATCGCGTATGCTTCACGACAACTAAAGGTTCATGAGAAGAACTACCCCATCCAAGACTTGGAACTAGGAGCGGTGGTTTTCACTCTCAAAATTTGGAGGCACTATCTCTATGGAACAAAGTGTACGATTTTCACTAATCACAAGAGCCTTCGACACATATTCGATCAGAAGGTGCTGAATATACGACAACGTCGATGGGTCGAGCTCCTGAATGATTATGACTGTGCCATCAGGTATCATCCAGGGAAGGCTAATATAGTAGCAGATTCCCTGAGCCGTAAGGAAACAAAACCCAAACGTGTGCGAGCCTTATAACTTACCATGCACTCTAATCTGCCTGATAAGATACGTGAAGCCCAGGGCGAGGCCTTGAAAGAGGGAAACATGGGGCTTGAAACTTTGCACGGTGCTGATAAACACCTGGAACTGAAGACAGATGGCCTTCAGTACTTCATGAACCGGGTCTGGATTCCACGTATTGGGGATCTCAGACAACTAGTGCTCGGTGAGGCTCACACATCTCGTTATTCGGTATATCTTGGTTCGGATAAAATGTACCAAGATCTCAAAACTCTTTACTGGTGACCAAACATGAAAGCTGAAGTAGTCACTTATGTTAGTAAATGCATAACGTGTGCCAGGGTTAGGATTGAGTATCAGAAACCTTCGGGCCTACTTCAGCAACTGGAAAATCCCATGTGGAAATGGGATGGTATTCCACGGACTTTATCACCAAACTTCCTAAAACGCCCAGCGGGCACGGCATGATTTGGGTCATTGTTGACCGTTTGACCAAATCAGCACAATTCTTGGCAATTAAAGAGACGGACAAGTTGGAACGTCTAGCCGCCTATACATTACGGAAATTGTCTCTAGGCATGGAGTGCCTACTTCTATCATATCGGATCGCGACGCGCGATTTACATCTCATTTTTGGGAAACTCTCCAAGACGCTTTGGGGACTCATTTAGACATGAGCACAGCCTATCACCCTCAGACGGATGGACAGAGTGAACGTACCATCCAAACACAAGAAGATCTACTACGAGCGTGCGTGGTGGACTTTGGAAACAGTTGGGACAAGCACTTGCCTTTGATTGAATTCTCTTATAACAATAGTTATCACACTTCGATTCAGTGTGCGCCTTTTGAGGCACTTTATGGACGCAAGTGTAGATCTCCCCTCTGTTGGACTGAAGTTGGGGATAGCCAGCTTACAGGTCCCGAACTCGTGCACGGAACTTCTGAGAAGATAGTGCAAATCAGAAACCGGATGGCTGCTGCTCGTGATCGACAGAAAAGCTACGCTGATAAGCGTAGAAAACCTTTGGAGTTCCAGGTTGGGGACAAGGTACTATTGAAGGTGTCACCTTGGAAGGGTGTGATACGCTTCGGAAAAAAAAAACGGGAAAGTTGAACCCACGATACGTTGGACCATTCGAGATTGTCGAAAGGATTGGTCCAGTAACTTACATGTTAAACCTGCCTAATGAACTTAATGGGGTACACGATGTATTCCACGTATCGAATCTAAAGAAATGCTTATCGGATACAACACTGGTGGTGCCACTGGAGGAGATCCAGGTGGACGATCAGCCACGGTTCATGGAAGAACCAGTGGAGATTCTTGAGCGGGGCGTCAAGAAATACCGATTGTTAAGGTGCGATGGAATTCCCGTCTAGGACCGAAATACTCGTGGGAACGCATGGATCGAATGCGGCTTGAATACCCACATCTCTTTACTGAACCTGAAACTATGCATAAACCAACATTAAACATAAAACAGCTCTCTTAAAGTGAATTTCGGGGCGAAATTCCTTTCAACTTGGGGATGATGTGACATCCGGGAACCAAGCACACATTTTTATAGCTGGCTTTATTGTTTACTTGCTGAATTTCGGGACAAAATTCTTTTCAACTTGGGGATGATGTGACACCCCGCATTTTCAGGTTCATACTTTAACTAAACTCTAGTTAAATTATACATATATCGGTAGCATTTTACTTGACTAGAGTTAGTTATGTGAGTCACACGTTGCACAGTTATAGGTTAATAACTGCATGAAACGGTAATTTAGAGAATTACCGGACTACGTACATGAGCATCAAACCCCAAACGTTGGTGAAATAATAAACTAGTAATTGTAGAATAACTCGGTTGATACTATTTGCAATTATGTGCTTATGTGAATTTATTTGTGAACTTATGTGATGTTACATGTTATTACGCGAAAACACGGTACTGAGCTCGTAACCGACACTTGACAGACGGAGGATCATATATAAGTTATAAAATATTGGGTTAAATATTTTATAGATTTGCTATATTTTATGTATAAACTATTACATAAAATTAGTTAGAATTAAGCGAAACCAATTTCTATACGCGAGTATACGCGGTCAGGTCCATAACCGGCCTTAATCGGACCGGGAGTCGTAAACTATTTATAAAATATTTGGGTTAAATATTTTATAGGTAAATTATTAATTATAATAACTAATATTAATATTTAATTGTTTAAAATATATATACATATGTACGTTTCTTTGTTAGACATAAAGTCCAACACAACACAAATGAAATGCAAGTGTTTGTTGAGAAAAAAGGAAACTGCATAAAACGACAAGACATATTAAGATGCAATGTTTAGAATATGGACTAAAAAAAATATTATTATAATAACAAAGAACCGGAAGGGTGGACTAAGCGCGTGGGACTAGAAACACAGCCAATGGGCTGTTGTTTGTGATTGTGTGCGGCCCAAAGTGGCAGCTTTGGCCCATATCGCTGCAACAAATATTTAAAGACGTTTTTTGCTAGAATTTTCATTATAAATCAACCCTAATCTGCCCTAACCTACATAATTACGAAATTTTAACTTCTACCCTCTGCCATTAACATAATCTAAAGATCCTAGGAGCTTGAGAAGGTTTAGGATCAAGAAGATTAAGGGCTTAAGGTATACAACAACTCTACATGTCTTTTAATCTCTTTTTCTATGTTTTTATTATGTTTTAAAACACCATAAACATGTTTGTCCAGACCTGATACAAGTTTATAAAGATTAAAACTTGAGTTTTCTAAAAGATTAACATGTGAAACATAAAGATTTATGATCGATTATTTAATATGATTGCATGTTATTGAATGTTTATGATGTTTGAGCATCTAGGGTTTATAGATCATATTATGTACGATGAATCTTGCATGTTTTGATCATGTTAATGTATGATAGGTCTTGTATGATGCTTATTTAATGTTCTTGATTGATAATATATACCTAGGGTTTGTTATAATTGAGAATATTGCATGTTTAAAATCTGGACAGAATGTGAATGTCAATTTATAGGCTCTGTAACGTGACTTTAAAATATTTGTTTTGATCGATTCTTGTTATGTGCATGTCGTACATGGTTTTAGCTTTTCATAATGGGCAAAATCATCTGTTTTGGACATCGTTTGAGTGGTTTTTGGAATTTTATTTGATTAAAGGTCATATCAGATTTTCGAAGTTGTAAATTGGGTCAACTTTAAACGGACATAACATGAGTTTTACAAAGAGTTAAGCTTTGAAATTTGGATAGTAGGTCAACATTGGAAAAACTCGGCTTTTCCCAGTGGATTCACCCCGTTTGGGTGAACACACAATATTTGCGAATTTTTCTACTAAACTAACCTGTTGTGAAAATTTTCTGGACATAGCTGTGTTGTACGAATTTTAGTAATTTTTGTGTTTGGTTTTAAGACAAAACAAAAATATGGGTTATCAACTGGATCCCAATGAATAATCAGTAAAACTTTGGGACTTTAATTCATTCGTTAAGTGTTCTATATAATTCGTTTTTCACAGCGCACAATCTACCCTAAAAACGCAGATTGCATACGGGGTCTTTATGTGACTATTTGGAGTCTTATATGGTATGTATTTGACATGAACTTGTGTGGACACTTGTATGAGACGTGTATGTAGTGTATGACTGATGATAATCATAACGTTCACCAACGGGTTACGTAGGACTTAGTTGTGCATATAGAAACATTAGGTGTCACTACACGGTTTTGAACATTTAAACGTCTTGGACAAACGGGTTATATGGTGTATTGATTGTACACATATACTCACTTAGTGATACTTGTATTAGGGAGTCGGTAGCACTCTATTGTTTTGGAATTTGGTTAATTTGCTTGCAACCTAAGGTGAGTTTCACTACTTTTTCTCGTAAGCATGCGTCTCGGGTTTGAGACAACTTTGGTAAACGTTTTCTAGTCCGGTTGGGACTACTTTTGCAACTAAGGTTTTGACTCCTTGTGTGGGTCGGGTTTTGGACTCCTTGTGTGGGTTAAGCTTTTATCAGTTTAAAACTTTACTGTCCTTTGTGAACTAAACACACTCTATCATTTGAAGTCCTTACATATTATTGGGTTAATCGCTGTAGGCGAACGGGGTATTAGTTGATAGCGCTATTAGGTTGTGCAGCAACCTCATGTTTGCGGTGCTGGGAGCACGGGCATGAACTTCTGACCACGCTCTTAAGGAGCTGAACTGCTAGTGTTGATAGACACTAGTACTAAGGCAAAACTTATAACTTCTGTATGTTCCCAATAATCACCTGTTTAGTTACAATGAGTGGGCTAGCTACCCTGACAAGCTTAAACTGATAACACTTGAACTTTTGGGTCTGGAGGACCTATGCTTTTACTTGGTTACGTGGTTTTGGAAACCTACGCGTTTACTTACTCATTTACTTTAATTAGTGAACTCACCAACATTGTTTGTTGACCCACCATTTACATGCTTTTGCAGGTAGTTAGCTTCCGGTGTCACGATTAGGAAGCACTGCACGTTCACTGCATTTGGGGTCTTGGGCATACACCTAAATTATATATCATGCTTTTACATTTATCTTTATATGGTTTTAATTTGGGCGCGTTGTTTTGCGCATGGTTTCTAAAAAGTTTAAATTTGGTTTACGCTTCCGCAGCTTAACTAAACTTGGTTTTTGAAAACGAACTAAATGGTTTGGGCATTTAGAGTTCGTTCATATGACTTATGGCTATGGGATCCTGGTTTGTCATGCGCCTCGCGGTAAAACCCCGCAGTGTAAATTTGAGGGTGTGACAGTTGTGAAAAATCATGGAGAGATGATAATACAAAGGGAAGATGAAATTGAAGTAATATGAATTCAAAATGGAATTTGAGTTTGAAACTTAGAAAGAGATGAAATATATTCAGAGAAAGAAAGGGAAATGGAGAGAGAGATTGTACTTGATATTATCATGGAGAGGTGTGAAGATTGAGATGTGGTTGACAATTGAATTAATTGGAAGGGTAAAATTACCTCACTACCTTTATGATATTATTAAATTGGTTTTTGATTGTGATAATGTGGCTTGATTGTAGCCACATGTTGGGTTTCTAGAGTTTACCATCTAACTAGGGTTTCTTGTATATATTCATACTATATATATATATATATATATATATATATATATATTTGCGTAGGGATCATATCTATTTACTCACGAAGATATTTGCGTAAATGATGTGCTGCAATATATACATATATATTAATTTACAAACGTGGGAATTATATTCACATATGCACGGGTTTTACGCCAAAAATACATTCAAGTCATAGACCTTCATGTAAAAGGGTTATATGCACCGTGGTTACATACAGAGGTTTTCCCAAGTAAAAGTTAGATTGCGGAATGTAATTGTCAATTACAGAAAATAAATGTTAAAGTCAGCTCAGCTACAATGAGGAAAGTTAAAGATTAACTCAGGTAAGCATGTGGTTTTCACCTTAGTTTTCACCCCATGGTCTCACACGTAAGTCGTTCCCACAATTATAGTGATTATATCAGAGTAATAAAAATTGAACTAAAAGAAATATATATATATATATATATACACACCGGCAGTGTACCGATCAATTATAGTATAGTCCTTTTAAGTCCGAATGTCGATCCACAGAGAAGCGCTTAGGCATATGTAGTAAATAACTTAGTTTTATGAACAATATTTACAAGTGACATTGATTTGGGGGGGGGGGGGGGTTGAGTCTTCATTACAACTAGATGACGATAAAATAAAATACAGAAATTAAAGATATTTTTTATTTTTCTTTTTGAAGATTTAAACTATATAAATTTTAAGGTTTAGATTGTTTCTTTTTATATTACGAAATAACTACTTAGGCTAGATTCATGCTATTGTTTTTATTGCTATGTCTTTCGGTTATGGAATTGTTTAGGGAACCAGGTTTTTAAAGATAGACTAAAAATTTCCTGTTTGGTATCTCAATCATTTCTCAAGATAGTACAAAAGTAAAATCAATAGTTGTTAAGTCACTGGTTCGGTTAATTGGGATTCTTAACAGTTTCCCAATTATGATAAAGTACCTTTAAAGTAAATCTACCTTACAGCGCGATAAACTTCATGCAAGGTAACTTAGAAATGATTAGTAAGATACATAGAACAAAGTTTAT
The DNA here is from genome assembly GCA_032199755.1 of Ambrosia artemisiifolia. Taxonomy (NCBI): domain Eukaryota; kingdom Viridiplantae; phylum Streptophyta; class Magnoliopsida; order Asterales; family Asteraceae; genus Ambrosia; species Ambrosia artemisiifolia. The sequence goes on from CM063519.1 coordinate 64,303,633, forward strand.
TGAAATAAGAGTAGCCTTTTTGCAAAGCTTTAATCACTTCATATTTTAATAAATAAGATAATATGTTAATTTCTCACAACAAAGGTCTTGAAATTAGTAGTATGTTTAGAACCTATAAATTCTTGACTATTATTCCCATGGATTTACGAGCTCTTTTAAAACCAATAAGTAATTAACTTACAAATGATGTTTGAATGTAACTTATGTTATTTACTTAACATGCAATTGTTTATGAAAGACATTCATTAATTAACATGTGGGAATAATAGTAAATCATAGATTAGTTCTAAATACGCATATACATCTTACTAACACGTCTAAGTCTTTACTTTATCATTGAAATCATAAACTTTAATTCCATAAACCGAAAGTCATAGTTTTTATACAATAGCAATCCTCATTACCTAAGTAGTACAAAGTTTTTAGCTATTAAACATTATGAAAACTTAACATACGTTTATTTATATTACAAGACTTGAAAATAGAAAAGATAGAATTAACCGATTGATCTTCGACAAATCGCGTTGCGTAAAATGATCACGAAACTTCCAAAATCTTCAAACCCGAACTAAAATTAAGATTGCGAAATCGTTATAACGAGTTTTTACTCGAAATTGGTGCCCCGGAGTCTGTTCCCATGGCCTTCTATTTATACCAAAAAATGGAGGATTTTACGGTCCGTAAGAAAGATTCTTACGGTCCGTAAATTTCTATTATCCATTTTTTTATTTTACGTGCTCGTCTACTTAAAAAGTTAGGTCACAGGATATTACACCCCCGTAATTTTATAATATTACGGGGTGTAAGATCCTCCAATGGGTAAAAACTTCATATTTTTCTTCGATTCCGTTGTCGATTGATTTTTAGCTCGATGTGCGATTGTATTTCCGTAGAAATCGTCTTTGATCTCATCAACTTTGTCCTTTTAGTTGTTCTTCTCTCTTCTCAGTTGTTGATGGTTTCTTGATTTCTTTCTTTTCTTCGTTTTCTTGTGCATTTTCGCTTTATTTATGTACAACACCTGAGAAATTACGAAATGTTAAGAACAAGGATAAAACACACTGAAATCACACATATATACAATAAAACGATAATAAATATATAATAAAAACATATATAATTTACAACATATCAGTAAACCAACCATGTATGATATCCAACACATATACGAGGTTCATGGTGAAAAACATGGGTTTCCCGGAATGCTTGGTAGTCTCGATTGTACGCATGTTGGTTGGGCTATGTGTCCTACGGCTTGGCGAGGTCAGTTTCATCAAGGTGATCATTCTGGACCGAGTATTATACTTGAAGCGGTGGCCTCACATGATCTTTGGTTTTGGCATGATTTTATGGGAGTTGCTGGGTCAAATAACGACCTAAATGTTATCGACCAACCACCTTTATTCGATGACCTTATCGACGGGCTTGAGCCGCCCCAATCGTTTTACGCTAATAACATAAATTTCAAGTACGGCTACTACTTTGTCGATGGTATTTACAATGAATAGGCGACACTTGTTCAAGCTTACTCGTCTCAACTTGAAGACAAACGCAAGTACTTTACAAAGAAACAAGAGTCAGAAAGAAAAGATATTGAAAGAGCGTTCGGCGTTCTTAAAAAAAGATTTTCGTTGATTGCTTACCCAATAAGGTTTTGGACACGAGAGAAGATTATGGATGTCGTCTACACTTTTATTATTCTACATAACATGATATTGGAGGACCAAGGCATGGCGATATGTCAAAATTACCAAGGTGATATCCTACGTGCCCAATCGACAATCGTTGATATCCAAAGACTCGATAACATAAACAATTTCAAGAACGTGAGATACATGAAAACCTCCGTCATGAATTAGTCGAGCATTTGTGGGTTAGACGTCCCGATGATCTTGTATTGGATTAGTTTTTAGTTTTTTATAGTTTGGATTATTATAAATATTAATCTAATTTTTAGTTAAGTTTATTTTTGTATTAATATTATAATTTTGACAAATTTAGAAAGTCTACAAAAAAAAACAGGATAAAACTGTTGCTCACCTCTAGCCACAACACCATCAGGTGAGCGACCAGCAGCTTTATCACTCTGCCAACTAGGCGCTGACATGGCGCAATATAAGAGGATAAATCCATGGCTCACCTCTAGCCACAACACATAGTCTAATTGAGTAGTCTATGTTATTAAATTGAGTAGTGTGTGCTATTAAATTGAGTAGTCTAGCTCGGTTGCTTATGACCAAAAGTAATTTATGTCATTTTTTTTTGCAAAGACAAACGGGATTCTTTATTCATAAACCAAAACACACCACAAAAACGCCGAAAGCCCATTAAGCGAGAGGACTACCTAGGCACAAGTACATAAACATCCAAACGAAATACAAAGACTAAAACTAAAACTAACCACACCCTTGTGAAACCAACTCCGTCATACATCATCGTCCCAGCCCCATTTTAGCGTTTTATAATTGTTGTTTTACCCGTTGTCGAATAATGAAAACTCCCACCATTTCTCCTTTTCCAGATTCGACATTTCCCCTCTTTATCATCCACCAAAACGACTCCACTTTCACATCTTCTAGCAGCCTTGGAGTAGCAAGGTTAACGTCTTTAAACACCTTGTCATTTCTACCATTCCATAACTTCCACAAACCGAGCATCACGACTGCGTAAATGGCGTTCCTTTCTGCAGCAGTCTTCTTTAGTTTTCTGCACACGTCAATGATCTGCTGGGTCGAACAGAACTCATCCTCGTCATTCAACTTTAGCCAGCTACGTATATTCCACCACAGTGCACGCGCCCAGACACAATTAACCAGCACATGTTCTGCAGATTCATACTCCAAACGACACCTGCTGCATAATCCATCACTAAAACTGATGCCACGAACCGCCAGTGCGTCTGCTGTAGCGATATTTTTCTCTGAGGCCCGCCACACAAAATAATTAACTTTCGGCGTAGCAATCTTGTTCCACCAGAAAGGATTCTGTTGCTAACGTCTCCTCCGTAAGCCATAAGATCCGCCCTGACAGCCTTAACATTAAACTCCTTGATCGAATTATGTGCTGACCACATCCAAACATCCGGCGACGTGCTAATTTGTTGTACGTTAACCAGACCCCATAACGTTTGTGCTTCATTCAACTCTTCAGCCGTGGACGGTACCCTTACCCATGGAATATCCCACCAAACCGTGTTATTAATTCGTTTGTAACAGTCTTTAACTTTTAAACCCTTCGCTCGTACCAGTTGGAATAATAAAGGGAATCTGTCTTCCAAATTACCTCCTGGACACCAGTTATCTTCCCAGAATCTCACAGTATCCCCTACGCCAACTTTGCAAACGAATTTTGACTCAGGATTAATCCCCCGGATTGCAAGTTGATGTTGAATAGATGCAATCGTATGCCAAATACTCACTGCAGACTCTTTGATGGGTATAAGATTCGAGTTTGACCTTCGACTATTTATAGCTTCCACCACTCTAGACCAAAGCTCATCCGGCATAGACTTAAATCTCCACCACCATTTTGTTATGAGTCCTAAGTTGAGGCCTTCAATGCTTCCAACCCCCAAGCCTCCCATTTTCTTTGGTTTTATATTTTTTTCCCGGGCGACCCATCTAATCTTTTTATTCCCTATAGCCCCTCCCCATAGGAATCTTCTTCTTATATCTTCGAGAACTTTTAAAACACCTGCAGGAACTTTAAATAGAGACATAAAATAGTTAGGGACAGCACCAAGGACAGGCTTCACTAGGACTACCCTTCGGGCGAAAGAGAGCGTTCTAGCCTTCCAAGATGATAACTTGGATTGAAAGTTGTCGATGATCGGTTTCCAACTTTTAATGCGCTTCATATTATCCCCAACCGGTAACCCCAAGTAGATGACCGGCATTGATCCTTTCTTGCACCCTAAGCCTGCAGCGGACTCATCAACCAACTTGTCTTGGATGTTAACTCCATACATACAGCTTTTAACAAGGTTGATTTTCAGCCCCGACGCCATTGAGAAGCATCGAAGAATTCTATTCAGATTTGCCACATTTTCAGCAGACCATTCACCAAAGAATAGTGCGTCATCTGCGTAGAAGAGATGTGAAATCTCCTGACCCCGTTTGGTAATTTAAACCCCCCCTAAAAGTCCCTTCTTCCGTTTCTTTAATAACCATCACATGCAACACCTCCATGACAATCGTGAATAAGAACAGTGACAAAGGGTCTCCTTGTCTGAGCCCTCATTTTAATTGAAATTCCGAGGTTGGCGACCTGTTTATTAAGACCGCCGACCTCCCCGTAACTAGAGAACCCATAATCCACGTCTTCCACCTAGTCGGGAAACCCATATGGTTCATGATGTTGATAAGGAACTTCCATGAGATACAATCATATGCTTTTTCAAAGTCGGCCTTAAACAAGAGAGTTCTTCTTTTTGTTTTCCAGGACCATGATACAATTTCATTAGCAATTAGCGGTCCATCAAAGATATTTCTACCTTTTATGAACGTCGTTTGCTCCACCGACACCACACTCCCAAGTACTCTTTTGATCCTCCCGACTAGCACCTTAGAGATAATTTTTCCCACAACACCAATAAGCGAAATCGGTATAAAGTAGGACAACGTAAGTGGGTCTTTGACTTTACGAATTAGGGCCACAAAGGATGAGTTGCACGAACCATGAATGGACCCATGATCAAAAAATTCAGCCATGACATTGATAACATCGCTTTCCAACTTGTTCCAGAATTTTTTTACGAAAGCGAAGGTAAACCCGTCCGGTCCCGAAGACTTTTCATTATCACAATCCCAAACCGCCGCCCGGATTTCTTCTTTTGAAAATGGAGCCACTAGACTTTTAGCATCTTCCTCCGATAATTCTTAGAAACCTTCCCCACTCATCCTCGGCCTGGACGCCATGGGCTCTTCAAACTTCTTTTTAAATAAGTCCACTGTTTTCTTTTTTATAATAGTCGGGTCATCGACCCAGACCCCATCAATTACAAGACCCGCCACCTTGTTATTGATTCTTCGACAATTGATAAGGCCATGGAAAAACGCTGAATTCTCATCCCCGTTTAAAATCCATTTGTAATCTAGCCTTTTGTTTTAAATCCCTAAGTTTATCCCAATCCCACTTCTTGATAGCCAGCTTCGCATCTTTCCATTCCCTGATTTCTTGATCGGACAGACCCCTAGATTCAGCTACTAAATCCAGTCTTGATAGAGTACTTCGGGCTTGCACTACACATCCCTCGTCTGCAGCCATTAAATCTGCTTTCCATTTTCGTAAGCCCCCTCTAACCGCCTTAAGTTTTTGTGTAAGCATGACATCGCTTCTAGATGGTACCACCTCAGATTCGAGACCCACATTTACCGTGTCTTATAATCCATCTTTGCCAATCCAGGAGTTAAAGAAACGAAAAGGAGATGGGCCGAAGCTTGTGTTGGAGCAAGACAGAATGATCGGTGAATGATCGGAAACATCCCTAGGCAAAGAAACCAACTTCGCGTCCGCCCACTTGTTCAAGAAACGATCACACACAAGGAATCTATCTAACTTACTTTGTTTCGATCCATCCGATGACATGTATGTGAATTTTCTCCCACCCATATTGTACTCGTTCAAACCCGCTTCCGAGATAAAGTTATTGAAAGCCATGGCAGCCGCTGGTACAAAAGTTGAATTCATCCTCTCATCTTCTACCCTTACATCGTTAAAATCACCCATGAAAATCCAAAAACCATCATTCCCCCTTCTAATTTCTTGTAATTCAGCCCACATGTTGCGTCTAAGTACTTGATCATTAGGAGCGTATACGTTGACAATGAAAATCATATCTTCGGATCTGCTGATTTTACCACCCGTAATAATATAGTTTTGACCCGTATGTGTAGAAGTCATCCTAAACATGGCAGGATTCCATATTGATACTAGGCCACCCGACCTCCCATTAGCATCCACCACAACCTTTTCATACATAGTTCTATCCCAAAATTTTTCTACTTGAAACTCCGTCATGGCTGCCAGTTGTGTCTCTTGTAAAGCAATAAATGAAATGTTAAAAGAGCGTTTTATGTTTCTTACCTTTGCCGATTTCTCAGCCCCACCGGCCCCCTTTAAATTAAACGATAGATAATTCATTTTGGAATACCCGGCACCATCTCTTCTGCGATCTTCTTAGCAAGGTCATGCTCGAAGCTGACGGGTGGTTCAAGGAACACCCTTTTAGATGGTTAAAACGCTTATTTTTCCCACATTTTATCATGTTAGTGGTTGGAATTGGATAACTACGGTTGCTTTGGTTGTAGGTACTTAAAGGAGCTTAAAAAGAAGAAATACGAGCTTTGGAACGGGTTGGAACGGATCGAGTCGAGGTGGAAAGAAGGAAGAAAAAGTTCAAGATTTTCACCAGGTCCACAGTAGGCCTACGGCCTGGGAGTACCCCTACGGTGGCCCAGGGACACAAATGTAAGCCGTAGGGCAGGCCCAAACAGCCGTATGGTTTCTAATCCAGACCGTACCCCTACGGCCATACAGTAGGGGTACGGTGGTCGCTGCAACTTTTTGTAACTCCCTTCTTTAAAGACAAATTTATGGAGTCTTTTCATCATCTCTTTCATTCTGGACGTTTCTTATCACTTTTGGGCGAATTTTGGGCTGCAACTAATCATTGGAAACATTATCTAATCATTGTTTTGATGTTTGTAATCCTTATGAACAATTGCTTGAAGATGATAATGATCCACCAAGCTATGTTAGGCTAAACAATTGGTGATCATTCATGGTGAAGGTTTTTCTAAAACTCTTGTGTGTGTTTTTCTTACATTTCTAGAATAATAATTTGGTACTTTGCTTGATTATTATGGTGTATGAACAATTGCTTGTAGTGTGTTGATTAATTTACTAATTCTTAGCCTTTATCGTACGTTCTTGGTGTTGTTAACAATCGAGATATCACGGGAAGGATTGGGGTTGGTTATTGATTAATTGGTCATCGGGAAACAACCTCGCGTTAATATAATCCGAGTACTTTGTTCCCTTTTATCACAACAATTGGTTATACATGAGTTATGTCTATGTAACTCTTTCTAGTCGAATTTCACACATGTGTTTAGAGAAACCGGATCCTTGAATGATCATTGTTTCATAATCTTGAGAACAAACCCATTTTAATTCAGTAATTTAGTTTATTTTTACTAAGTCTAAATCCAAAACAATCAACAATCTTTGATCTTTAATTTTGTTACTAGTTAAATATTAGTTAATTTACAAAGTTATTAGTCTACACACAATCCACAAACTCCCTGTGTTCGATACCTTCTTGCCACTATCTTTAGTTGTAATTGGGAAATTTTACGTGTACCACGACAAGCACGTCAAATTTTGGCGCCGTTGCCGGGGAGTAGTGCGCAACGTGTGTTAATTGATAGTTTTGTTTGTATTTAAAAAAATATATAGTAAATTGAAAAAAAAAGAGGATGTATAAAAGTGTTATTTAATTTTTTTTAGATTTCACTTTGGGTGTTCTAGTTGTGCAGGTTTTTACTTGCAGATTTAGAACAAGATGAATTGGGTCGATGACGAGTTCGAACCATGTTATAGTTGTGGAAGTTTCGCTCATTGGACAGAAGATTGTCAAGATTGTCCAAAACCCGTACCATTTGTAAATCCACATTGCTTTTGTTGTGGACAAGTGCATGTAGATGAAGATTGTCCCATATTTTGGAGTGATCCAGAATATTGGGATGAAATGTGGATATCTGGGTACCGGGCAACTCCATGTCGAGAAGACTATCATAGTTACTATGACTATGCCTATGAAGAGACACGTTTCACAGATAACCAGGAGAATGATTATTATTATGAAAACTCACAATTATATTTTTCTTCAGGTTATTCTCAAGCTCAATATCAAGTTCCTTCCCATGAATGTGTAGATGTTACATGTCAAAGTGAGGAGGAAAAGCGACTAGCTCGAATAGAAGAAAAATTAGTTAAGATCGAGGAGTCGCTATCAACGCCTAACCTACCAAATTGTCAAAGAATTCGCTATTTAAATTTTAAATGCAAAATGTTATCGATGAGGGTCAACATAAACGAATCTCTTTCACCCTTGCCCGATGACATTAGAAACTATTCTCAAGATAAGGACGAGGTTGTGGAAAGTAATACCACGCCAAATCTTTCGCTTGTAGAAAAGTTACATTTGGAAGAGGTTGTTGTTGTTATTGATGCAGGTGTCACAAGTCTTACTCAAGAATCTCACAAGTCTCATCCCACACCGATTAACTTCATAAAAAAGGTGCAAGATGTAGATTCAAAAGCAAACATTAGGAAGGTGAGATTGCATGACATCGGACAAAGGCTAGTGAAATGGTTCTTCCCCAACAATCCAAAGCGCCCAATTCACACGCCAATCTTTAAACAACTGTTTATTTGGCGTGTTAACTACCGAGCATACATTGGAAACTCGGTAGGCAAGTGTGCATTGAGACCACCTTGAAGGATATATGAGGTAAGGTCCGGCTGAAGACCCATAAACTTAGCGCTTTTGGGAGGCACCCCAAGTTTAAATTTTATTTTTTGTGTTTTTTTTTTTGTATTTGTGGCGTTTTTGTGTGTTAGTGTTTATTTTTAGTTCGTGCACCTTAACCACTTTGGATTGCGAATGAAATGCTATACAACCAAGGTGAAGATTTGGACATGGCGACTCCGAGACATCATCATATCAAAAGGGGAGTTGTTCTTGTCCTTATGTTTGTTTTTGTTTTTGTTTGTGCTTTTGGTTTTTGGTAGGTTGGTTGATGAATTGATGATTATGGGCTTGGGTTGTGATAGAAGGTGGTGCATCATTTTGTTTCTCTTTTAGTTTTAAAAAAAATGAAAAAATGAAAAAATACCAAAAAGAAGTTTGTGGTTGAGTCGTGAAGCTTTGGTATCATGTTGACAAAGTGAAAGCGAGCGTTTTCTCCTAAAACCGTACATTGGGGACAATGTATCCCAAGTGTGGGGATGGGGGAAAATTTTTAAAATTTTTTTGAGGTTTTTACATTTTTTTAGTCAAGCGTAAATGTTTTGGAAATTGGAACACCTTGAATCCACCTCAATAGACACACCGGCAACCCTTAACACCCCTTTTATTCTTGGTGAGAGTTTAAGCCACACTTGTAGATAAATAATACCTTTATTTCTTTGAGAGAGTGGCAGCGGGTAGGGGTGCACTAGAATTTGTGCTTGAATACAACTTGAATCCTTAATTGGGCATGGGTGTAGAGATGATAAGGGCATTAGGTAGCCTCATCATGTTAGTGCGAGTGTGGGTTTTGGGGGGTTGGACCTCATACATTACATATATGAGCATGGTAGCGAGAGGGGCGGGGGTTTGGACATTTAGTTGCCCATTTTTGAGCCTTAAAGCCTATTGTTTGGTAACCCTTAAACTAGCTCCTAAATTTTACCCAACTTGACCCGGTCTTTTGCGCTTAGTTTGTTTTTGTGGTTATAGTATTATTGAAGTGTTAAGTTTAGTGTGTTTTAGTTTGTTTATGTAATTTGTTTGGAAAGAAAAGAAAAGAAAAAAAGAGTGAAGAAAAAAATGATGATACCAAAAAAAAAAAAAAAAAAAAAGCAAGTTAAGTTATGTTATGTGTTTGTATATAGTGGTGTTTCTTTGTTCGTGTGTGTTTGTTTGTAATCAAAAGACCGGGTAAAGTTTGCGCTACTTATATATATCCTATTCCCTACCTTCACACTTAGCCAAGTTACAACCGTTAAGTCCCTTTGATTTATGCTCATGATTCATGTTAGGAGGATGATTGATTTAGGTACAAGCTTATGGTTGTGCAACTACCCGTTTGCCTTTTGTGTGTCTAGCTTACCCTTGCTAGAGCTTACTTGTAGCCGAGAGGAGAGATATTGTGAGGGGTGTGTCGATTTGGGTGTTGAGGATGGGTTAATACAAGGACTACATGTTGATGCTTGACTTTAAAACGATCGTTTGTGTGAGAAATAGAGTTTTGATGGATTGCTTGGGACAAGCAATGGTTAAGTGTGGGGATGTGACGGGTGGTTCAAGGAACACCCTTTTAGATGGTTAAAACGCTTATTTTTCCCACATTTTATCATGTTAGTGGTTGGAATTGGATAACTACGGTTGCTTTGGTTGTAGGTACTTAAAGGAGCTTAAAAAGAAGAAATACGAGCTTTGGAACGGGTTGGAACGGATCGAGTCGAGGTGGAAAGAAGGAAGAAAAAGTTCAAGATTTTCACCAGGTCCAAAGTAGGCCTACGGCCTGGGAGTACCCCTACGGTGGCCCAGGGACACAAATGTAAGCCGTAGGGCAGGCCCAAACAGCCGTATGGTTTCTAATCCAGACCGTACCCCTACGGCCATACAGTAGGGGTACGGTGGTCGCTGCAACTTTTTGTAACTCCCTTCTTTAAAGACAAATTTATGGAGTCTTTTCATCATCTCTTTCATTCTGGACGTTTCTTATCACTTTTGGGCGAATTTTGGGCTGCAACTAATCATTGGAAACATTATCTAATCATTGTTTTGATGTTTGTAATCCTTATGAACAATTGCTTGAAGATGATAATGATCCACCAAGCTATGTTAGGCTAAACAATTGGTGATCATTCATGGTGAAGGTTTTTCTAAAACTCTTGTGTGTGTTTTTCTTACATTTCTAGAATAATAATTTGGTACTTTGCTTGATTATTATGGTGTATGAACAATTGCTTGTAGTGTGTTGATTAATTTACTAATTCTTAGCCTTTATCGTACGTTCTTGGTGTTGTTAACAATCGAGATATCACGGGAAGGATTGGGGTTGGTTATTGATTAATTGGTCATCGGGAAACAACCTCGCGTTAATATAATCCGAGTACTTTGTTCCCTTTTATCACAACAATTGGTTATACATGAGTTATGTCTATGTAACTCTTTCTAGTCGAATTTCACACATGTGTTTAGAGAAACCGGATCCTTGAATGATCATTGTTTCATAATCTTGAGAACAAACCCATTTTAATTCAGTAATTTAGTTTATTTTTACTAAGTCTAAATCCAAAACAATCAACAATCTTTGATCTTTAATTTTGTTACTAGTTAAATATTAGTTAATTTACAAAGTTATTAGTCTACACACAATCCACAAACTCCCTGTGTTCGATACCTTCTTGCCACTATCTTTAGTTGTAATTGGGAAATTTTACGTGTACCACGACAAGCACGTCAGAAGCCATCTAGGCATAAGCCGATGCCTTCACCCACTTTTTTAGTAACAATTGCCTCGTTTAAAACCTCCTCTTGTGACAATGGGATTCTAGCAGAACTATCCGAATTATTCTGAGCAGTATCACGTTCATCATCTTCAGTCCAGTCAGATTCGTACCCGTCTTCAACACTACCCGATTGAGTGCGAACCGAATCCCCGTAATCAACCCCGTCCGGCAACTGAGCAATACGAATTTTTCTGCCTTTGCGCCTTTTCTTCTTATCCTCTCCTGAGCAAGAACTAGGGTTCCCCCCAACTGGAGAGACCACATTAAGGTCTGGTATATTCTTTCTGCCTTTAGGTTTGAATTTGATACAATTGTTCAGCACCCCCTTTGTTCTTTTCCTTTTATTATTCGAACCATCCTTACTCCTAGAGGCCCACATCTTTGCAAATTCAGGATTCTCTAAGTCCACTAGTGAAACATGCCTATTTTTTGGCCCATTAGAAGATCTGCCAGCTTCGAGCCCCACCTCCTGACTTGGCGCGTGATAGACATCCTCGGGAACAGTATCCACACCTTCCCCAAACAATAATGATCTTTCTTCCTCAGCCCCATGCACAATAGTCTGTTGGACTTCCAAAGGCTGTACATCTTCCACCGGAGCATTTTGATTTTCAACCGATACGTCGTCACCCATGATGATTTCTGGTGGGTCATCATTCACCGGCTGGGGCTCGTATGATGCCTCCGATGTGCCCTCCGACTCGATCCCTTCTTCCCCGATAATCAACACCTTATCACCTATATATTCCGGTAGCAGCCTACCCGACCCCTCTGAAATCCAGCATGTAAAAATTTGTCCTTTCCATTTAATCTTAATTTCATCTTCAATCCTCCTACCTGTTTTGACGAGCACACCAACATACGCCGCCGATAGGTATGTATCATACACTCCATATTCCACCTCTTTAATAATGTCACCATAGCATAAGTCGATTCTTTCTGCAATGTGAACGACATTCAGCATAAGTGGGAGCCCGGATATCTTGATCCATGTCAGCCTTTCCATTTGAACGAATTGGTTGTGCCATACTGTTGCATCCGACAGCCAAGATTCCCACTTATCCTTGAGGGAAAGAAACTCCGTAACTTTCTCCGGTGAGGAGAAAGATAGGAGAACGTTCAAACCACCCAAATATCTCACTTCCATTTTAACATTTTTTTATCTCCTGTAAGCCTTCATGCAATTTGCATAGTCTAAAGTAGTTGCGAGCTTTACCGAAGATCGACGACCCCAACCATGCTTTTGTTCTATCCGCTTCCATATCCTCGAAGTCCAATGTTTTCAGGACCGGATCGGACATCGAATCGGACGTCTTACCGGTTCACTGGTCCGACCGGTTCGACCGGATTTAAGAACCGGATAACATTATAATTCATTTAATAGTTTAAAAATACATTATAAGTTTACAAGTCAACTTAGACATACGACAAAAAATAAAAAATAGTAGACTCTTATGTTATTTATATTAACTAATAAATAAACCACATACATTTTATAATATCCCTTGTAATATATTCAAAATTAGCTCAGGAATGAAAAGAAAAATAGTATAATGAAGACAAAATATTGGAAAGTAACAACACTAAAAGCAACTGATGTATTTCTTGAAAACTGAAAATTGATTGGAAAGAGTAAAAAAATCAATTAAAGAAATTTAAGATTTAATACTCTTTTCATTGTCTACATCTCTCCAACTTCAGTCTTCAACCATCTCTTCTTCTCTCTCTAACGTTCCTTCATCTCTTTCGTAACTTCAACTATCCTCGTTCCCGCCGGTGACTTTTAATTCATCAAATCGGCAGCTGCAACAAGCCAAAAGTCTCATACAAGATGCTCTTTTAGGCTTATTCGCTGTTTTAGAGGAAAAAAGTAAGGAAAAAACGAACTTACCGGTCCGACTGGTCGATTCAACGAACCACCGAACCAACCAAATAATCGAACCGGCCGATTTTTTGTAACCTTAGCGAACTGCTATGACCGGATTGCTTAGCTTGGCGAACCCCGGTTCGACAGGTCGGACCGGCCGGTCCGATCCGGTCTCCCAAACCTTGTCGAAGTCAATCATAATCATCTCCCCGACCCCATTGGGTCTTTTTTCCCAGTAAGTTTTTCCCTGAAGGATTGAAATCTGCCCGGAGCAAATGTCCCACCCCCGGGTTGTTGTGGTTCATGAATATTTTGTTGTGGTTTCTGATAAGTTCCACTCGAATTATGTTGCTCCTTAAATCTTGAGTCTTTTCTCTGTCGGCTATCCTCCTTGCTAAAGCGAGCCACCCTAGCATATATCCTTCTCCCATGTATAATCAGGTTGTTTATCGCTTTCACCATCTTCTCCGAGTCTCTGACGTTCTCAAATCTGAGAAAGGCAAAGATTTTCACGAACTTGTCTCTTTTTCTTGCAACGTATGCATCCGCAAGTCTCCCACAGCGTCTATATTCTTCCCGAATCTCCTCTGATGTGATTCCTTCCGGTAGGTTTGAGATAAAGAAGGTAGTAGAGGTTAGTTGTCCGCCATTAGAGGATTCCGGAGGTATTTCTTCGTCTTCCAAAGTCGCCGCCATTAGGGTTTTAGAGTATTACCGTTTTGTATTACCGTTTAGGTATTTCTCCGGAGGTATTATAGTAATTTATGTCATTTGTTAATAGATCTCACGAAAGGAGGTCATTCTTAAATGGGAGTTAATGTTGGTTGTTCCTTTAGACCATGCGTAGTGGGGGACTTTATATATAAAGTCCCCCTTTCTGATTGGTCCACGTGGCATGGAGAGATAAAGTGAAAAAGGGATGTAGTGGTGGGGCTTTATTTATAAAGCCCCTATTAATATTTTATTATATCTTTTAAAGTAAAAAAATAATAAAATAATAAGAGAGAGAGAAAGAGTATGATGTGGCAGAAGCTTATTGGTGGGGGAGTTTTGCAACCGGCGTTATTTGTATCACGCCAAAACATGTTTTTGAAAAATAAAGCCCCCTAGCGGTGTGGGGGGCTTTATTTTCTAAAATAGCGCCCCAAATGTTTACCATTACGGTGGGTCTTAGACATACATAAACTTAAATTTTTATCCCTTACCCTTAATTTTTGGTTATAATTAATGTATGTTGTGGTTACAAGTTTCTCAATGGGTTGTCCCCCTAAACATAGTGAAAATGTCTCTATTGATATCTTTCATGCTAATATATGAACGATTATGGACATTGTAACCACTTGAATACTTTTGACCATTTAGTCATTTCACTTTATCGGTTTCGGTTATGGACTGATTTTTGATAATTGATAATTAAATTAGGAAATTTATATAGGAAGGAATATTGATTGGCTCACGGGGGTGGAGGCTCACGGCGGTGGAGGGTCACGTAGGTTGAGGTTCACGGTGGTGGTGCGAGAGAGAAAGAGGAGAAGAAAGAGAGCGAAGAGAGGAAGAGAGTGCGAGAGGAAGAGATGAGAGGCAGAGAGGATCTGAGAGAGTGAGAGTGCAGGGAGGGAAGAAGACCTTTGCCCGCCTTTTATTATTTTGGGCATTAGCGGCGACACTTTGGCGGGTCGTCGCTAATAGTGTAGCCGCTAATGCTCCTTTTATTGTAGTGTTGTATGCTCCCTTTGGGCTTAAAGAAATTACCCGTCCTTGCTGCATAAATAAAATAAGTGACCAGTTTTTTATACATTGTGCAAACCAAACCAAACCAAAACAAAATGTAAGTGCAACAAAAAAAAATGCTGTTTCAGCACATATTTGTATGCTCCCTGGGTAAGGGTGTTATTTAGATTAATTTGGTATAAAATAGAGTGGGGTAAAATTAACCCTTCAGAAAAAAAACCACCTGTTTAATTTTGACCTTAAAAACGCTTGCAACCAATTTTTATATATCGACCTTCACTTCTCTCAAAGCTTTTACACTTCTTCATCTTTTGAGAACAAGAAGAACAAAAAAAACATTCTTCTCAAGGTAATTTTCATGTGCAAAAGCTTGAGAAAAGTTAGGCATGGTGATGTTAAAAGGCTGATTGATAATTAAAAGACAAAGAAGAAAGCTGCTGGTTGGTTAAAGACCTATCAACAAGTCTGGTTTTTTGATAAAAGACGGATTCCACATACCACAATGACCCATCACTGCTTGAA
Source organism: Ambrosia artemisiifolia (assembly GCA_032199755.1). Classification (NCBI taxonomy): domain Eukaryota; kingdom Viridiplantae; phylum Streptophyta; class Magnoliopsida; order Asterales; family Asteraceae; genus Ambrosia; species Ambrosia artemisiifolia. The sequence goes on from CM063519.1 coordinate 64,319,039, forward strand.
AGAACCGTATAAATTGTTTGTTGAACCCTTACAAATAAATCAAACATGTTGACAAAATAGTGTTATATTAATCTGGGCTTGTATAAAAATTAAGTAAGTAGAACTCTTATAAAATGTGTGAAAACTTAATTAATAACAGACTGAATTAAAAAAATAAAAACAGTTATTTGAGATTCATGAATTAAAAATAAAATTTAAGTTTATGTATGCTAAAGGGGTGGGTTCGCAATTCAGAAAGGGGTGCGCGACGCAGCTTGTTGTCTGTCTACCTTCTATTGTGATGTAACTTCCGTATTTCGTTTTAATGAAAATACAAATTTATATAACAAAAAAAATATTTATACTAGGTTGTTAAAATTAATAAACCACCGACGAAAGTACAACCCTGTTAGTGGGATATTATTTACATGTATAAAGTAAGACCGGGTGTAGTCGAGCGCGATTTGGGCTTTTTTTGCAATATAGCGCCGGTAACACCAACACGGGGGGGGGGGGGGGGGGGGGGGGAGGAGCGAAGAGCAAAAACCAACCTCCAGCGTTATGTTTATAGCGCTGGAATGCAAAATCATCAACCAATAATTGTGTGCCACGTTGATTCTTCATCACCCTTTTGGTTTCAGATTAAGTTATATTATCTAATCTGTAGAGAGATAGAAGAAGAAGAGGGAAAAGGAAGATGGTGGTTTACGGTGGAGGTGATGGTGTTTGTGGCTGATGGTGGTGTACGGTGGTGGTGATGAGGAAGAAGGGTTTGGGATGGTGATGATGATGTTGGTGGTCAGACGAAGAAGAAGGTTTCAGTTTTGGTTTTTTTTTTTTTTCTAATAAAATAATAAATAGCGCCTCTTTTTTCACACTCCCACTACACCTCATTTTGATTTAAAGCCCCATGCTTACTCAGCTGCCACGTGGACCAATCAGAAAGGGGGGCGTTATATATAACCCCCTCCACCTCCACTACACATGGTCTAAGTAACAGTTAACAATCAGTTAAATAACTAACTACATGTACTGAAATGTAATTGATACAAGAAGTGATGCATAGTAGATGAAGGGGAAGTTGATAATATAAAAAAAAACTGTAGAACCTTAGCATTCAATTTCAATGTAAAATGGCTGATTGGTTAAAAGACAGATTCAGACCTATCAACATGTTGTTTTATCTCATATAAAAAAACAAATTCCACAGTGACCAATCACTGTTTGAAAGGACCTTATAACTTTGTGCTGAACACTTGCAAAACAAATCAAACATGTTGACAAATAAAAAATGTGCATTTATGCCCGTATTTAACTTGAAAAAAAAAGTTACAAATATAAATCAGGGCCTGTATATCAGATTTTGTTCATTGACACTTTGAGATTTTCTGCTTTACTCATCTTAGAAGACTGTAAATCTAAAACAGTATATTTCGTCCAAGTCTCATAACATGCATGTTCCGTGTAGTTTTATTTAAAACTCTTAGCTATGAGTGATAGCAATGTTAAGTGTCTAAAAATCTAATACCAAGCACTACTGATTATCTAGTCGTTTGAGTATAAAAAAGGATCCATATCTTAAGTGTCTAAAAGTTATATTAAAACACTTATCAGATTTAGAAGTTGTACCTGCTAAGAGAAGCGCCTCGAACTCAGACATGCATTGATTCAATAATGTGTGAACGGAAAATGATCATAAAAAGTCATTGACCAAAAATACCATTGGTTATACCAGAACGAACAAATAAAATTCCCACCTCAATTATCTATAGGCATATATACAGGAGACCATATTTACCTGCCAGCTAGAGGTGGCATAAGGGCAAGGCAGGCGGGTTGTGTAATGGGTCAAAATGAGTCAGTTTTAGTACTAGTCAAAATTGGACGGGTTAACCTACAAACAATTTCTATCTTTAGTTTTCTTGTATTATATAGATATGATTATTGAAACTGATACTCTCTTCTAGAGATGAAAGAGCTGCACAAGATCACTTTGGAGTGTAGACCCCTATTTGTGATTATGAACAAATTCAAAGAATCTTCCAGTCAAACGGCTTATACGTAACATACTGATCCACAAAACCACCTTATGTTTAGCAGCCAACTGCTTCAACTTACAAGCCACTTCTTTCGTGGGCACATTAAACGACTCCATATACTCATACCTCCGCCTCTTCGACCAACCCAAACACGGCCCGTTTAATAACTTTTTTTATATTATATAAAACATATATTGAAAAAACCTTTAAGAAATTACATAATAGAGGTAAACGGACAACAAAATGCAAAACCAATCCTACCCGTTTCAAGTTTGAACCCGAACAAACTAATACTACAGTCCAAACCTGTTTAATACTATGTATAGTCTGTTTTACCCCTAAATGTTTTAAATAACCGATGAATAACGTTGTACCCATTTCATCTAGGAACTTTCTGTTTGGAACAGAACCAAATTAGAATTCAGTTGTCCACTCTTTGAAATCGGTTCGGGTTTCTTTTTCGACCGAAAAACTATTCAAACACCAAAACCCGAACTGATGAACACCCGTACTAATTAAAACCATCGGACACAATTCACATTATCTCAAACGTCAGTTTTCGGCATTTTATGCATGTAGCCGATGTCAAAACAGTATAAGAGCTTCAAACAAAGGGCGCAAAAGCAAGCGGCAATAAAATCACATAACTCAAAAGCCAGTTTTTAGGCATTTTATAAGTGATTTATACAGCAGTAATATAAAAAACTGTAGTCTACAATAGAATGGCGAAGTAGTAACTTAAACGGTCATTACCTTAGCTCATAACGCGATCCTTAATTACATATTACGCCAGCTGTTTTGCCTCTTTGCCTCGAAGGATGACCCATCATTAAGCATGTCTTGGGCGTCGGTTTCCATTCCAAGCTTTGAGAGAGCTAGCGCCTGCATGTAAAAAGCAGTTGGCCACTCAGGCAAGCATACCTGAGCTTGCATTGCATCCCTTAACGCGTGTTCGGGCTGTCCAATCATCAAGTAGGATAGGGCCCGCCTTACAAAGATAGTACCGGAAGGGACCGACATCATTGAAACCAACTGCAGATTGAAACAACAGTTTGTGTGAACATAAAGATTAGCCAATAGGTGGCAGTTTTGACCCGTTTATTTAATATGGCTGATTCGATTATTATCTATCTATAACGGGTCAAGGGTAAAACAGGGAAACAAAATAGCTACGAAAACATGTCAAACGGGTTGAAAGTTAGCCACTAAATTTTCTAAAATTAGTTTATTATTGAAAAAAAAAATAGTTCTACAAAATTTTATCTGACATGCTAAATATTTAGAACAAACATGGTTTTTCACCCAACCCGACCCGATTCAGCATGTACCAAAGTGCAATTTAATGTCATATTGTCATGGTGAAGCTGGGCTTCTTTGTCTCCGGGACCTCGAGTGATGAGAATACCTTAGAATAGTATTCGATGGCACCATTAAAATCTTTGTCCCTAAACGCGATGTCTCCAAACTTCTTTGTATTTAGCATATCTTGCACTTGCTGGGTCCATTCTTGAAATGATAGCTTCATAAATGCGAATAGTCCGAACAAATAAATCAGCCATGATTAAAGAAATATCCAGACAGCGGATTAATATAGACATCTGATAAGCCAAATCATTTAGCATGTCAACGGTCCGAAACTGACTGGGTTTGACTGAACTAGCACAGAAAAAAAAATGAAAATATTTGAACCGCAAACCAGACAGCGAAGTGCCGGTTTGGTGTAGGTCCCAAACTGGACTTAAAACCATTGGGCTAGTGATTGAGCTTAGGGGTGTAAACGAGCCGAGCTGCTCAAGATCAGCTCACTAAAAGCTCGAATCAAGGTTTAAGCTTGAGCCCGAGCCTAAAGCAAGCTCGTTCAATATACGAACCTGAGCTCGCCTATGCTCGCGAGCCTTGTATATATAATTATGATTAAATTATAAAAGTAAAAAAACAACACATGTTATGTTTATATGTATAACAACTGCGGAAAATATTCAAATTAATAAAAGAGTTATGCACACCTCGTTTTCAGCACCCTCTTCATCTCTATATCCTGTTTTTAGCAAAAAGTCATGTACTGCAGTAAGATCCATTCGTGCACAAGCCTTGCCAAGAGGAGAAAGTAATGTTGGAACCGCTGCCGCAACCGGAGTTTTTGTCAGACCCATTAAGACATGGGATGCAACCTACAGACTCAAAAGACCACCCAAACAACTTCAGTTAGCCTCATTTGTCAACATACATGCAGAGTAATTAGAGGTGGCAACTGGCAATATCTCTGACATGAGTTCGGTTAGTGATAACAACGGTTCGGTAATTAACATTTTAGGAAGCTGTATGACCTAAAATAGACTTCGACCGGACTTTCACCAGTTTGGCCGGTTCGACCCATTTGACATGTTCCCCTTTTTTAGCATTTTTTTTTTCTAATTGACCCGTTTGAGATTAAACAAACGAAAATATTTAAAAACAAATTATTAGTGTAGAAGAGACCTCTTTCTGCTTTTGAAGAGGTGCCACTGCTGTAAGAAGAAATTTGACATCCGGACGATCTCTACCCTCGTATTGAAGACACTTTGAAGCAAGTTCCACCATCACGGTTGCATCCTCGTCAGCATATTGTCCTTCCAAGGATGAATCCATCAGCAGCAATACGTTTTTTCCACGTATTAAATCCAATGCCTAAAAAGAAAAGAGTGAAAACACTTCTAGTTTTTAAAAAGTACGTAAACGTAAAAATTAGGAAAATATAAAAAATGTATATTACATGGCTTGGAGGTATATGTTTTCCGCTCAAAAGATCCAGCAGCACAGTTCCGTAACTATAAACCACACTCTCCGGAATGACCCGTCCTGCAACACGTTTAGAATGTGAACTCAAAACAAATTTAGTAACAAAAAGAAAAAACTGAAAATTAAAAGTAAAATAAAGCATATTTCAAACCTCTATATCTATACCTGTGCGCAAAAACTCGGGAGGCGTGTAAGCAAGATTAGTGCTATAACTCTTCCCATCTCGACTATTTTTCATCAAACCGAAACTAGATAGACGCGGGTCACCATCCTGATGCACAGATTATAAGGGAAAAAACTGATACTTCATAAATGAGAACACAATGTCATAGAAGAACATAATATTATTAATATCCAATATAGATATAGAACTGTTAGTGAACATATACCTCATCGAAGAGAACCCTGTAGGCATTCAGATCATGATAGATTTTTAGATTTTCAGCATTGCAATGCTCGAGAGCTTCTGCGATATGGTATGCAACTCTAACACGCATTTCCCATGGCAATGGTTGTTTATCCCCTATACCAACAGTCATTAACTTTATAAAACATACACGACGATAAATAATAAGAAGAAAAACATGACTTGTAATTTATACAATGAAATAGATGCTTTGAGAGTGTATCATTGGGCATATATTCAGCTACTAAAAGACGCTCGTCTCCCTCTGCACAACAGCCGATCAGATTTACTAATCTGTTATGCCGAACTTTGCCAACACCAGCAGCCTCTGCCTATAAAAAATTAAAATAAGAATTAATTACATAGTACATTAATATAGTCCCTCTAGCAGAGGTCTCATATTTGAATCCAACTTTCATCGTTTTTTTTGGTCTTAAACCCCTTGAAGGTCACATAATCCGTGCATGCTGCATTTTACGTCATCCATCGGTTACCAAGGCATTGGTAGGCCCCGTGAGTTTACCGATAAGGGTTCACACAATCACAATAGAAAAAGAAGCAAAAAAGATATCACAAAGTAGAAGCAAATTTGCATCTTTATGACACAAAATGCAATCTTAATCAAATAAAGCTTTCATTATACTTAGAGGGTGTTTGGGATTGATTTTTCAAAAAAGATTATGCGTTTTGGAAAAGCAGGGGTGGAGCTGCTTTTAGATTACTGCGTTTTGGTAGCCTAAAAATCTATTTCAAAACTGAACCCCAAACACTAAGAGGGTGTTTGGATTGCGTTTTGAATCTGATTTTTAGATTATTGCATTTTGAAAACGCAGATAATCACTTTTTACTGTTTGGATTGCGTTTTGAAAACGCAGATAATCAGTTTTTTAGGCTATCAAAACGCAATAATCTTTAAGCAGCTCCACCCCTGCTTTTCCAAACCGCATAATCTGTTTTGAATAATCAATCCCAAACACCCCTAAATGACTAAAAACTGATTATTTGCGTTTTCAAAACGCAATAATCTAAAAATTTATTTCAAAACGTAATCCCAAACACTAATTGTAATAAATTTAGTTATAAAGAACTAATCCTACAAAAAGGCTAAAAAAATTCCATAAAGTAGCAACTTTCCAAGTCAATCTTAACTAGATCCACTTCACTTTTTTCATTCAATCAAAAAAGAAATCATCACATCACTTTCCTAAAACAACTTTTCCTTACTAAATGCATAACAACATGTACCATACAAGCACTTATTGCACATCAACAACTATTCTATCTACTTCACCCTTGTGTAATTCAACAAAAAAAATATATTAAAATCACAAATGCAGGTATGTATGTATGTATGTATGTATGTATGTATAAACAATTTATCAATTGTATTTTATACCACAAACTGTTGAGGATCAGGCCACGAAAGCTTCGAAAACCGCTTAATCGCAACAACTTTATTACTCCTAAGCTTTCCTCTATAAACAACATTCGGCGCTTTCTCACCACTTTCCGATACAATAAGCCCGCTACTGAACCCGTTCGTAGCCGCTCGAAGCTCCGTAAGCTTAAACTCCTTAAATGCAGGCACTGCTTGATCCTGGTCCTGATCCTGCTGTTCTGATCCTTGTTCTCCATCTGTTTCTCACCAATCCACAACAACAAACAATCAAAACACAATATAGTACACTCGTTACATATCGTTGGCCCAGACAGATCAAACACGGTCACAAGATATTTTGGGGACAAACCCGCGATTCTTTCTATTCAATCAAACGAACTTACAAGTAAAGGAATCACAGGTCCCCCCCCCCCCCCCCCCCCCCCCAAAAAAAAAAAGTAGCAAATCTTTTTTTATGTTGGCGCAGACGAATCAAACAATCAGATCAAACACAAACACGAGATATTCTGGGTGACAAACCCACGACTCTTCTATTCAATCAAACGAACTTACAAGTAAAGAAAACCGCGGGTTTTTCCCCAAAATAGAAAAAAAAGAAAATCTTTTGTTTTTTATATATCAAGCAATCAGATCAAACAAAAACACATGATATTTTCGGGACAAACCCGCGATTCTTTCTATTTTCAGTAAAAAGAATCGCGGGCATGTCCTCAAAAAAAAAATATCTCGTGTTTGTGTTTGGTCCGTCTCGACCAACATAAAAAAAGATTTTCTTTTGTTTTTTTTTTTTTTTTTTGGGGGGGGGGGGGGGGGGGGGGGACAAACCCGCTGTTCATTTACTTGTAAGTTCGTTTGATTGAATAAAAAGAGTCGTGGGTTTGTCTCTCAAAATATCTATAGCATTTGTGCTTGATCTAATTGTTTGATCCATCGAGGCCAACATTACAAACACACAGGAACTGAAACAATGCTACTATCATTATGAATAAAGAAAGGGATAAATAATAAAACAAAATACCTGGATCTGGTTTAGATTCAGGAACTTGATCAGGGGACTGAACATTGGCAGTTTTGGACTGAAAACAGCCCATTTTTTTATAACTTTTTTTCACATAAATTTGCAGGAACAGACAGTGTGAGGTGTGATGAGTAATGGGTAATGAACAGAAACAGTAATAATGGAGAGTGTTGATGAAGAAGGTGTGAAGAAGTTGCAGGTGGAGAGAGAGAGAGAGTGTGTGTGTGAAGTAGAAGAAGATGAAGAAGAGAGTCACATGATAAGTTGATGATATTATGAGCACGTGATGAGCACAGGGTCAACTTTTGGTTGACTAAGATTATAGATATAGATATATGTATATGTAGCTGTGTTGTGTTATGTTGTGTTGTGGGTTGTGTGTGGTGTTGTGATAGGGACATGTTTTGCGTCTTTTTAGTCGGTTGGAACGTGGTGAAGTTAATGTGATTCGTTCACGTGAAGGATAATATGATATGTATATGTTCACTCGTGGATGTAATATTATTTTATTAATTTTCAAACTAAGGAACATGAACATAAAAAAATATATTTCTCAAGCATCTCCAACCATAAAAGTGAAAAATTCAACTCTTCATATCAACAAGTAACATTATTCGAAACTTTTATCGTTATAAACTCATTTTTTCCTTGACTAGATGGTGTGGAGGGCTAAAGCCATGTCATGTAGACGTCACGCAGACATTGGGTCTTTGTCTTCCGCATCACAAAAAGGAAGGGTTTTGAAAGGCAAAGGGCAAAAAGAAAAGCGGTTAAAAAGGTGAAGTGAGTGAAGAGGAGGAAGGGACAACGCATATGGAGATTTCCACCGGGAAACCAATCACTCTTTGAACCAAGTTGTTTCAAGGTTTAGGACTATTTGTGAAGGTTTGCACATTTAATCGACTTTTCAACATCGTGATGACTCGCGGTGATAGCAGAGCAGAGGCAGAAGCGATTGTTGAGGCCCTACATAAATACAATTGGCAAAACAATAAAATATTTACGCACACTTGTCCTGACAAACTGGAAGCCAAATAAGGAAGTCTAGTCTAGCTCTCGAAAGTGGAAGGCAGAAAAAAAAGCAGTCGCGACCAAGTAGATAGCTTTAGGCCTCTACTGAACGAATGAAAAAACTACCTAAGTACGGTTAAAGAAAGTGAAAATGGTAGGTGGTAACGAGTCGGTAGCTATCAGGTCTATCTTACAGTTGCATGTTGCATTAGCTAAAGCAAACATAGGTCTTTGCTATAGGAGTAAATAAAAGGAGGCCTCGCTTTACAACAAAGGAAGACGAAATCATTCATTAGCAAAGTCGATAGCCAGTCCTTCTTGTCTTCTCCATCTTAAAGAAAGCTAGCTCCTACTCCTTTAGGATTCCTTTTTTCACTGTTTTTATGAACCTTCACATGGATTACAAGGCTTACCGAATGAGTTGTACATAGTGAAACGAATCCTCACTCCCAATCACCCACTATCTACTAGCCTGGTTCGACTCGAACTTCTATCATGTCAAGCTTCTTGACCTGCTTTGTACCAACCGGTATTTTGTGTACGTCGGGCGAGCTCGCTCTAACGTCGTGCCCGGGTCACAACGAATGAAACTTTTATAATGCATGCGCTATTGGACAAGCTGCTTACCGTGGCCACCTACCACCTTCCCTTAAGGTCGTCGTTCATGCGAGAACTCTCACTTGGAAATGATGGATGTAATTCAGGAAACCCTTATAATGTGAGTGAAGCGGATTGAATACACACTTATCGGGGTGAACTATCAAAAAGACCTCCAAATCGGCCTTGAAGAAATGAACCTAACGTCAAATGGGTTTGGCTGATGCACTGCGTCCTAGTGGTCGTTGGTTAACACTAGATTCCATAAATGGCTTTGTGTTTGTCATTTTGGTGTTGTTGAGGCAGAAGGCACAACAGACTTGGAATGTAACTGATCCTGTAAGTGAATCCGCTAATGTGTCAGGTGAGGTCATTCCTTTTTTCACTGTTTTTACAAACCTTCACATAGATTACGAGGCTTACCGAATGACTTGAACATAGTTGAACGAATCCTCACTCCCAATCGCTCACTATCTACTAGTCTGGTTCGACTCGAACTTCTATCATGTCAAGCTTCCTGACCTGCTTTGTACCAGCCAGTATTTTGTGTACTTCAGGGAGAGCTCGCTCTAACGTCGTGCCTGGGTAACGCGATGTTCAAGTCTTTGTGTGCATGAGGCCTAGCTAAAAATGAGATATGATTCAGCAGACTTATGAAAGCCAAGTGCTAAGAAAATAATTAGAACAAAAGGGCTCTAGCGATTTCGGAGCTAGCTTGACTCATTCCTCCCAGCAAGTCTGGGGTAGAATGTAAGAGAAATTCAAATGTTAGAACTCCTAAGAGTTAGGATTCCCATCTACGGGCGGGTAACCATACGCTTCTAACTCCCAGAGGATATTGTAAAACTTATTCGGAAGTGCTTGGTGGTCTTAAGAAGGGTTCGGGTGGGGGCTGAATAAAGAAGACGGATAGAATAGAATTCATGTTCATGTTAAGAGAACGCGGATCCAATACCAAGACGACACTACCATCTGGTCAATATTTTCCACCCTCTCCACTCGAAAATCCAATATAATATAAGTAAAAAAAACTAGAAAGTTGTCTTTCAGAATAGGATGGTCGGACAAGGAATCCAACCTCTTTCTATAGATAAGAATTATTAAGAAACAATCATCATATATTCGTCGCAATGTCGTATTTAGATTTTCAAACTACTCATTCTTTATTTCTTCTCTTAGTGAAACGCCCTTAAACCTGGGTGAAGGAGTAGGGTACCAAAAATCCCAACGCGGATAGCAACCCAACCCCACAACTACGAAAAATACAAATAACCAGGCCCTGTCTGCGCCACAAAGCAGCAAGGACCATTACATCCCGCGGACCACAGATGGCGTAGGAACGATTTCCTGAGCAAAACTGTCCAAACAACTCAAGTCTAAATCATCCACGGGAAGCCTCACATCGCTAAAACGCCACTATGCTACGCCAGATTGCGTTGGCGATGCTCAGTTCAGATGCAGACCCCTGGTGCTCCCACTTGGCTGCACTGACAACTTTTTCAGCCTGTCTGCTACGACATCACATCAGACGCCTTCTAGAAGATGCGGCTGACACAGGAAGAAGATAAGCACATGCAGCCAATCACATCGCGCCACGTGGACCAATGGCAGGGTGGTATTCTTTTCTCTATCCTTAGCATTTATTATGTTTAGTTGCATCTCAGTTTGTCTAATCAAATTATAACTATTGGGCCGAAAGGAGCAGGGCCATAACCCGAGCCCAAACCCATCGTCGTGGTTATGGGTTAATGATGTTTAGCACACCCTGTGTTTTATAAATAGGAGGATTCACCTTCTTGCAAACCACACAAGATTCACATCATACAAATGATTACACTTAGAATCGTTAGCCAAACCACATTATACTTATCTTTAACTTGTATTATACTCGTTGTAGCCTTTTGTTTTCTTCATTGGTGCCATCCATATAGTCCATACTCTTTCCATCTTTGAAACCACCTATGGCCGATCTAAACCTGCAACCCTCTGTGAACCCAGCCGACAAGGATCCACAGATCCAAGCCGCTGGGAACACACAAACACCGAGCACTGTCATAAAACCAGCCACCACGAAACCTCAAAAACCCATTTTTGAGATTCATGATGCTGACAGTAATGATAGCAGGAACTCTGACGTAGACCCAAATGAGTGGCTCTTCCTCCAACAGGCGAAGAACATAGCTACGTACCAGAAAATGTTGCTAAAACAAAAGAAGGGGAAAACGCTAGGCTATGACTCCCTTCCTCAAGATCAGCGTCGAAAGGTTAAAGAACTTTACACTGGTCGTAGCGGGGAGCACATTGAAAACTCATGTGCCCGGGGCTAGGCCAAAACATCTGAGGATTCAGATGGTTATGACTCTTATACTGATAGAGACGCAAAGCGTCAACACCGTTTCCGCACCTCCCGCTCTATCACCACATGCGTCACACTAAGATACCAAAAGATGATGATCTGGTCAAACCTTATAGACCAAAGGCCTTCACGGAGAAATCGAAGTTCTACCATCGCATCGCGACGTCCTCCATTCCCAAGCAAGCAAAGCTTCCTAGCAGCATCGGCAAGTACGATAGCCTGCGCGGCCCTGATGACCACATTCATGACTTTGAATGCGTGGGAACCACCGTCATATGTCCAGTTCAAGTTTAGTGCCACTTGTTTGCCCAAACGCTGACCGAAGCCGCCAGGGTATGGTTTGACAACCTTCCCGCGGGGAGCGTTACGGTCTTTGACGATTTAATCGCCAAGTTTGGAAATCACTTCTCTCACTTGCGGAAGCACAAGAAGAATAAAGCTCACACCCTTCTTTGCAACGTAAAAATAATGAAACCATCGAAGACTTTATTGTGCGCTACACAGAGAAGCGCTGCAAACGGGTTGTGGTGAGGAACTCACTCGTGCCGCCTTCATTTAAGGCGTCCGCAGTGAGGAGTTAATGAAATGCCTAACTGGCATCCCTGAATCCTAGGATGAGCTCATTCGTGCGGAAAAAATTTTCGCTTCCTCGGGGAGAAATTTTGATAAATGAGACGGAACGTCGTTTCTTTTCAATGATTATAGGAGTTGATTGTAGAGAAATTGACGAAAATACCCCTGTTAACTGTCTAATCTCTTAATAATGACAAAATTGCCACCGCGTAACTTTTGAATAAATGACGTATGATGATGGCTTGATAGACGGTCAGGATTACTTCGCAGGCTTCGCACAATTTTGGTCCTTTTTACAATAACCACCCCTATATATATGTACAAAATTTAGATTATGTAAATATGGCTTTAATCGGTGAAACCTTAAATCTTATTAAAATACAAAAGTAGTAATATTTAAAGAGAAAGTATACGATACAAAGCTCCTTAACATACAAAGCGTAAGAAGCTACTATATTATGCCACCTCTCAACTTAACCAAACTCCAATTAACCTAACTAAACTCTAATTAACTTCAATTGCTGTTAAACCCAAGGGCAAATCGGACTTTTTTTTTATCTGTAACTGATTACTTCAATCACGTTCTATATTTTTGTAAACGATTTCATAACATACGTGAACGATTTTCAAATTTGAATTTGAATTATACAACACCAGTCGATCAAACACATTACGATTCAATCACAATACGATCATCATAATCACAGTCAATTCAATTAATTCAGCATGTTTGGTATGTATGTTCATAGTCAATTAAATCAGTTTCAGTAGAATTATGTTTAATTTTTTATTTTGTTTATCAGATTTAAACTTATCGGTTGATGAGCACAGCGTTTCTGTTGAGAATTCGATTTCAGATGTTGATAATATTGTTTTTCAGGGTACAGTTTATCATGATCTGTTTTTATTCAGTTTTTGAAATCTGTGTTTTAATGTTGATATTCGTAAACATGATGTTTTGTGGATATTCAGACCTGATCGAAGATACTAACCAGGATGTGGATATTCATAGTTTGAACCTCATCAACGATTACAGAAGGATTGAAGGTATTTTAATTATGTTTTTGAATATCATATATATGAGTGCGTCTAAGTAATATGATACGTGCATTTAAATAGTTCAAACATAGTTACTGATCATATAAGAGTGCGTTTAAGATGATCAATAGTGCGTTTAAATATTTCAAATTATCAATTGTCAACGTGCGTTTGAAGTTTATAAAGTGCGTTTGTTTTGAAGGTGTTTCATCTGATGTTCCTGTAGAAGACTAAGCTATTAATTCCTTCATTCCTGATGTAACTGATTCACTCAAACCTGTAATAAACATGGAGTTTCCTAGTATTGATCATGCACATGAGTTTTATGCTAAATATGAAAAGGCTACTGGATTTTCTATTCGAAAGGGTACCCAGGATGTGCATAGAGGTGTTTTAAGACTCAAGTACTTTACATGTTATAAGGAGGGTTTTAAGCCAATCAAATTAGGTGTAGAGAGTTCTAATAAAGATGTTAAGGCAAGGAAAAGACCGTCTATCCGAACTGGGTGCAAGGAACATGTAAAGCTAACTTCTGAGGATGGCAAGACCTTCAAGGTGTATGACTTTGTGGAGGCGTGTAATAATCATGCTTTTGTATCTGAAAGTGACATTCATTTGCTAGCAGCTAATAGGAAGCTGACACATACTCAAGAAGAGATGATATGTCAGCTGTCTTCATTGAATATGGGTCCTGTCAAAGCTTTTAATATTATGAAGACTAAGTATGGAGGTTTTGAGAATGTTGGTGCAACGACTATTAATTGCAAGAACTTTAAAGGTGGTTTAAACACTTTCATTGGTGAGTATGATGCAGATATGATAGTGTCTAGGCTTAGGGATAAGAAGAAGTTCCTGCCAGATTTTTCTTTTGAGTTTTCTGTGGATGAAAAGAATGCACTCACCGTGTTATTTTGGGCTGATGCGTTATGCAAGAGAAACTATATGGAATTTGGATATCTGATTTCATTTGATGCAACATTTAACACCAACAAGTATGTTTTTAATTTTTAAGTTTCATGTCCAACTATTATATGTTCATAGTTTTTTTAAAAAATATTTTAATGTGTTTTGTAGGTACAAGATGGTTTTTGTACCATTTACCGGAATTGATAACCACTGTCGGAATGTCACACTTGGGGCAGGATTGTTGTCATCTGAGACAACTGAATCATACACATGGTTGTTACAATCATTTGCGAAATCTTTTGGAAAGCATCTAAAAGTGGTTGTAACCGATCAAGACCCTGCTATGAAAAATGCTACCCAGTTGGTTTTTCATAATAGTAGACACAGATTATGCATGTGGTATATCATGAAGAAGGTTTCTGATAAGGTCAGTATGAATGTTTGATATAAATTAAAGGGTGCGTTTGTTTATTACATGAGTGCGTTTAAATAGTATCTTGGTTGGATACAATCTAGTAAATGCGTCCAAAGTTATATTAACGTGCGTTTGATAGTTTTTATTGATTTTTATGTGAATGCGCCCAAAGGTTAACAACGTGCGTTTGTTCTATGTTTTTATTTTTTAGGTGGGTAGTGCATTATGCAGTGATGATGAGTTCAAAAGAAGAATTTGTGCAATTGTGACTCAATCAGTCTAGAGACATTTGATTTTGAGTGGGGTGTACTTATTATCGATTACAAACTAAATGAGAACAATTGGTTGACGGACATGTTTAATATGAGATCAATGTGGATCCTTGTTTTTTATCGGGATGAACCTATGTCTGGCCAAATGAGGACAACATCAAGATCTGAAAGTGAAAATCATTTTTTTGCCAAGCTGCAACTTCTCAGTTGTCTCTTGTTGAGTTTTTCAATCACTTTGAAACTTCCATTGAAGCTCAGAGATTCAACCATAGGAAGAATGACCATGATTCAAGACATATTGTTCCTGATTTCTAGACTAGGAACCCTATTGAGGAAGAGGCATCTAAAATATTTACACAGACTATCTTCTTTGATATTCAGGAAGAAATATATGCCACTTATGAAGGATTAATTGTTGTTCACACCCAAAAGGCTCATGAAGGTTTTCTGAAGATTTTTGTTGAAGATCCTCAAGCACATGGTCAAGGTTTTCTTGAGGTATTTTTTTTTTGCTTTTTTTTTTAGAATTTTAAGTATTTAGTGCGTTTAAATATGTTCATACGTGCGTCCAAAGTCATCAAAATAGTTTTTAACATTTTTACAGTTTCTTTTCAAGAAGGAAGTTAATGAGGGTGTTGAGGATGTTACTTCACTATGTACCTGTAGGAGGTATGAGCAATATGGTCTGCTTTGTAGGCATATATTTTTTATATTAAGGCTGTTCAGAGTGAACCGATTCTTGAAGAGATATATTTTAAAGAGGTGGACCAAAGATGTTGTTCCAAATGAAATTAAGTATTCATTAGAAACAGGAAAGTTTGGTGATGACAAAACGAAAGAAGCTAGACGTATTGCAAGGGAGATAATCTTGGCCGGTGAATATCTTGCAAACACTTTAATTGCAGATTTATTCGAATTAACTTTGGTTAATGATCAAATGAAAGAAATGGTTAAGAAGGTTGCTGAGGGCAGGTTTAAGAGACCTAGCCATCAAAAGAAGTATGATAGGTATGCTTCTCTTTTTGGTTATGAGAAACCATCAGAGGCCGAACCCACTATTCGACTGCCGAATGGTATCAAGAACAAAGGTTGTGGTAAGCAGAAGCGTATAAAGTCCAGCAAGGAAAAACAAGTTAGTCAATCCGGCAAAAGGAAGGGAATTTGTGCGATATGCGGAGAGAAAGGCCATGATCAACGAAAACATTCGAAGGAGGGTAGTTCAACCCAACCACAAGTTGAACAAGATGACCAGAATGTCGAAGATGAGTTTGAAGATAACGAAGAGGTTGAATTAGAAGATTATGATGATGAGGAGTTGTCTTAGATATGTGATTGACTCTTTAATTTTTTCTGTTTTAACAAGTGCGTCTGAATGTTTACATCGTGCGTCTGAAGTTTTGGTTTTTTCTCAGTTACTTTAAAAGTTTATATACGTGCGTCTCTTTGTAAAGTAAGTGCGTTTAAAGACAAATAATAAGTGTGTTCAAAATAGCTAATAGGTGCGTCTATTCCATTACTATTAAAATCCATAGAAGTTACAGGACCACCATCACCACCACCAGTACCACCACTATTCAACACCATCAACTACAACTACCATCACCACCATAAAAAACCACAAGAACCATCACTCAAAACAACAACCATAATAATAATAAAAAAAGATATACAAACGCAAAAAACCACCATCAAACCACCCTAACCCACCCATCACTTGCCACCCAAGATTGCATCCCTTGCCTTCTGTTTTGTTGCCATGTTCTTCATGATGCAGGTTTCTGTGTTGCTAAGTGCCTGACAGATGAGTTTATCAAAAGATGCTTGCGTCTGGAGTTGCTCAATAGTTGCATCCCTGAATGGTGTTTTTTCTTCATTCATCAGCTTCTCAATCAGATCCAAGCTCTTCATATATTGCCTTTGGACCTCATTTTGTGCTCCTACAACTACACAGGATGAGTTGATGTCATCTCTGACTTCAGAGATGCAATCTACCATGATCACAGTCTTGACTTGGAGATTGTTGATTGCATCAATATGGTTTTCTGCCTTTTTTTTTAGTTTTCTAGTTTGTATGTGACTCACTATGTGTTTGATAGTTTGATTTATAGACCAAAAAAGTTAATTTAGGTGGTAGTTGAATATTGAATTTCAAGAATTAACTATATTTATTACCAATCAAATTATAGTTAGTAGTTAGTAAAATTATAGTTAGTAGTTACCAATCAAATTTTAGCCGATGACCCCCAGCCTAGCTGGGGTGAGGTGCGCAGGTTTTCCCCACAGGCGGAGGTTCGACTCCGGTTTGTGGCGGTTTCCTGCGCTGGGGGTTGGGGGTTCGTTCCCACGCGTCTTTACGCGGGCTTGCAAACGTTGGAGCCGGGGTTCGAACTTGTGCGGTTTGGGTGTTCTTATGGGTGGTCCGCCGTTCCGTCTAGTCGTTCAAAAAAAAAGTTAGTAAGATTTTTTGAGTTTTTTTTACCATTTAAATAATCATGTATTTAGATAGGTTAATGTTTTACCATTAATAAGCTATATGTAACAACCGGCAAAAATAAGGTAATTCCGTACTAATTAATTAATATGTGATTAACGTAATTAATTGCAATTATATGTGGTTTAATTATCAAGGCCTTAGGAGATAGCAATTTCCAAATAATGCATAGGTGTGCATACGTTTAATGGTAAAACATGATTGGATCATGTGTGAATAAACTATCCGGTATGGACGTTGGCGATTACCCGGTAATAATTAAATAAACGAAAAGGATCCCGGACGCCCAGGATATAAAATAAAGGGTATTTTCACAAAATATAATGAGTTTTGAAACTCCAAAACCATAAGTGGAAACCTTTCATACAAATCTCCCGGTAACGAATAAAGTGCGCGTACCACACCCGATACGCGTATAACTTATAATTTCACCCGGCAAAAGCCTAAATAACCAATCAACGCTTAAATTAGACTATATTTAAGGGTTATTAAAGGTATTTTTAATGTCCGAATAACGCACGGTTAAAACCCGAAAAATGCCCGAACGACACCCGAACGACGAGGGATTTAACTTAGCAAACATTGGGTAAATATTTGAAGTTGTGGACCCCACCTAAGCCCACCAAGGGGCCGGCCTAGATGGCCTCATGGTGTCCATGCATGTGTTTTTAATAATAATCATCTACACTCTAGATATAAAGCATGCCATGCATAAGACAAAAGGTGTAAGATATCTCAAGGACAAAAGCATGCAACATCTGGTTCCCCCCCCCCCCCCCTTGTGAAAATTTCGGCCCTTAGGCCCTATAATCCAAGACAAGACCAAAGCTAATGATGCACTAAGTACACACATGCAAGTATAATATCTAGTGAAAGGTTATGAAAGATTACAAATACTTAGCAAGATTCACAAGTCACCTCACTTCCCCTCAAGAAAACTCACGGCCAAACACCCTCTTACACAATCTCCCAAGATCATTTTAGCACAATACATATCTCTTGAATCTTTAGTAATGATCACATGCAATCCATGGAAGATATGGTGAGCTTATATATAGCATGTGTTAGACACATGAGTTAACAAAGCAAAACTCTTCTTTTTTTTTCTTCTTTTGGGCCGTGACTTATACCCTCCCCATATACACTCTTCTTTTAAGTTTTTACATCTCCAAATCACTCAAAACAATCCATCATCCAAACCCCTATTGTGTGTTTCAAGCTTGGAGCTTAACCATTAAGGAAGAACACACTAAACCCCTCTCAAAATCCAAGGTTTTGTCTTCCCTAGCCTTGTGCTAGTAGTAAGCTTCTTAACCTTGTTTTTGATTATTATTATTCATGTATGTGTTCTTAGAAGCAAGTTGTACATGGAGGATTTAAAAGGTGGTTTGAACATAATCTTTAATAGGTTTTACTTGTGTAAAATGGATGATTAAAGATATGTAAATAAATCATGGGTTTGATGATGATAAAGTAATGAGTTTGAAAATATATAAAGTTTACACTTAAACTAAGTAGGATGATGATTTGGTTGAGATTTGCGGAATAAACTTGAATGTAATAAAAAGTAGTGTTAATCATCTTAAAATGATCATACAAGGTATAATATATGGTGGAACATGTTAGAAGTTCAAGAATAAAGAAGATGAAAAATTAAAGTTACTTACTTAGAAGAATGATATTTTGTTAAAATGGGCAAATACATAAAACACACATACAAGTAGCCTTACATATGGAATATAAGACTAATAAAAGTATTTTGATACAAAAATAACTTACCAATAAAAAGTTGGATCTTCAAAGTCTACTATTTTGAGTGAAAAATGCTAACTTTGGAAGTTAGAGTGGAAAAATGCAACATTTGAAAGTTAAGGGACTAATATTGTAGCTTTGAAAGTTAGAGGACTAAAATGGATACGTTAGAAACTATTAGTCCAAAAATGCAAGAATGGAAAGTTTGGTGTCAAAAGTGTAAGTAATAAATTTCTAAGGATGATTTTGGTAAATACTAGTAGATATACTTGGGTATTTTTGTATAAAAGTATATTTTTGAAAGTTATAAAAATATGGATTTTATTAACATAAGGATTTTTATAAAATAGAGATTTTATAAAAATATTAAACAAACTTGAGAAACTTATACAAAAATGAATACTTTTATATAAATGGGAATATAAAAGTGTTGGAAACATTTTTGTAGATAAGTTAACAAGTTTGGTTAAAAATACATAAGTATTTCAAACCTTCCAAGTAACTTGTGTTAAGAGGAAGAAATATGGATAATATTTCTATAAAACACATGTTGGGAAAAACTTGGAGAAATTAACTATTCGAGCTAAGATATCGAACTAAGACGCGTTAACGAACCGTACACGGACAAAACATGAGAAAAATGCCATTGCGGCAAGATAAGAAAATATACATTTTCTTTAGAAGTAAAATATATATACATCATGGGTGAAAACTAATAAACACTTTCCTAAGTGTTGAAGGAATTATTCGTGGGAGAAAAATATAACGTAAACAAGTAAGACGTTAAACAAACGTATATACTTAACAAGAAAAATTACACATTTATATGTATATGTACGCTCGTCTCGGCAAAATTCTAGTATATCTACTTAATGGGAAAGTAGATATGTAGGAAGGAAAGCCGCGACGAGTAGACAAAGATATATATATATATGTGTATGCCGCGCCGACAAGACCCTAGTATATTTATTTGAATGGGAAAATAAATATACGGTATGGTGAGTTGAATCGGGTGTTGAGAATATACAATCGAACGACAAGATCTTAGTATATTTGTTTAAATGGGAAAACAAATGTGCGGCAAAGTGAGTCGGGTCGAGTGTTGAAATATATATTATATCGAGCGATGCGATCTTAAGTATAATTATTTAAATGGGAAAATAATTATACGTTAAGTGAAGTCGAGTCGATGATAATAAGGTACAAGTTAAGGAAATATTAACAAGAGTAATATATAACTTGTAACACAAAGGGTAATCTAACGCCAACGAAGCCTAGGATACGCGCTTAATTAAACGGGATTTGGAATAACTTGTGGTCGGGAGTTGGGTGTACAACTTGCCAAGGCACATGCACTATAGGGATAGTGACTTATACATCTAGGACGTTTGTAGGTGCGAGACCCTTTTTGCTATCTGCTTAGTACGCCGGACGTTGATTCAGGTGAGTCTCACGGCCCCATTTTAAACTATTTTTACGTTTTCGGGGGAAAGATATGTTAGGGAAAATGTTTGACGGACTAGTTACTTGAGGTGTGACCGCCACTCGGGGTTGAGTCCTCGCCTCTATAATCATTTATTCGAAGTATGGAACCGGAGGAATATTTGAATAGTACTATTGGTGCCTGACAAGGCCCACCCCTAATCGATAGCGTCGATTATGCATTAGTGTATGCCTGGGGTGCATATATTCTGAACTTAAGTCGTAGGATACCGAGTAACGACTTGGAGCGGGGCATTATTATTATATGTCTTGGTTTGATTATAGTCTCAAGTAGAGTATAGGAATTTGCAACTCCTATATATTGTCATAACATGGTATTTCCCAAGTAATCAAGTTTTGGAAACTAAAAACCTGTGAACTCACCAATATATTTATATTGACGAAATTTTAAACATATCTTTCAGGTAACTAAGCGAAGACTGACATGGCAGGCCGGGTCGTGGAATACTCCTTGAGGCGTCGGATATTTTGTGGGGTTTCACTCTTATTTCCCAAGGCTATGGGATATATTTGAGAAACCTCATCTATTATGTTAAAAACTATTTACTTGGTGTGTAATATATGAACAAGATTTGACGCCTAAATAAATGACCCGTTTTCTTAAAATTACTTGTGTTTAGCATTAACCTTGACTTTATGCTCTTGAACCGTCGCGCCACGTGTTTCCGCCATTATCGTGGTGTGACAGAAAGTGGTATCAGAGCCAAGGTTATAGCGAACTAGAGTATTTTCTTTAAAAACTAGACTATAACCGGATTTGGTTCAAATAATAAAGTTTTCAAAAGAAAAATATGTAAAGATGCTAAACGCAATAAAGTAATTTTTCAAGAAGCGTTGGGCATGAGGAGATTCCGACCAAGCCAGCCATGGGTATTGTTATGCATTAGCGTGAAATTAGAAGTTAGGAAGGTTACTGATAACGTATGCCATAACTATCTAATTCAAAAAAAAAAAGTTTTCATATATATTAGTAAGGTTCTTTTGCCAGGGATGTCAGACACAGACGCAGGGAGCGTAGCACCGAGCTACGATAGCAGTATTCAGATTATCCCAGCGCCGCCAGCAGAGCCGATCGAGGTTGTGGTACTCGATTCGGAGGATGACGAGATGGAGATTGACGCCGCCGTGGAGGGCGCAGGAGGAGATAGCTCGGATGAGACTGACCCGAGCGAGGACCCGGCGTGGGCCCCCGCTGAGGGCGACGTGGCCGACCTACCTATGGTCGAGGCACCACAGGCTGACTTGCCTATAGTGCCATTCCAGGCAGCGCCACTGCCAGTACTGCCCCTCCAGGCCATCAGAGACTTTCCAGAGGGCTGTGCAGGTCCATCGAGGCCTGTCCCCGCGCAGTCAGAGACCGTTGAGTCTCCCTATGACCGACACGCACCTGTCGACCGTGAGCCCTCACCTACCCCACTTATCCCCGTACCCCCGGGCATGATGCTCGTGCCCGTTCCCCGAGGGCACAACGGGTGGATTTCTGATGACTCCGACGATGAGTCGACCGCATCGGTGGAGCACATTGCTGTGCCGATCCCACCAGCAGACCAGGAGGAGCACGTCGCTCCGGTGATCGAGCATGCCACTACTGCACCAGCTACCCTACCCACCATACCCGAGCCCGTACACCAGGATGGGCCAGTTCCTATTGTGCACATCCTGGAGGGGAGCTCTGCCCGCAGCTCGGAGCTGCACCGGGCAGGCATGACGGCATACGCCACCGCGAGCCCTCCCACACCCACCATAGTGGTGTCCACCCCAGAGTGGGCCACTATCTCAGAGCCCCTCTTGGCCCCCTTGGCCGAGCTCGTACCACCACCCACCATAGCCATGACACTACCGATCCCCACTGTGCCCAGCATGCCACCTGCACCGTATCCTCTGGGTGCAGGGGACCCCTACATGATACCCCCACACTTTACCCCCAGTCCACAGGGTTTTGCCCCGATATTTTTCCACACACCGATACCAGACCCCTTTGGCCCATTCCCACCAGGTCACCCAGATATACCCGGACCATCCCAGCCACCTAGGATGACACCCCTATCTGGACCAGCATGGACCTCTACCATCACACTGGAGCGAGACTTTCAGACTCTCGCCAATACGGTGCAGCGCACCGTGAACCAGGTAGAGCAGCAGACACGATTGATGTGGACGCGGATGATCGATGCCCGTGATGCCTTAGCGCATTACGCGGAAGAGTTGTTGCGCATGGATGCGCAATGCGGGATTACTGGAGATGCGCATTTGGCACATCGACAGTTCTTATATGAGCGCATCACGGAGATTAGCATGACTATCAGTGTGCATGCACCGCAGTATCAGTTCCCTCCGCCACCGCCACAGTAGGGATGCATCAGGGACGCACGGAAGAATCACCAGCTCATGTACATAGTAGCAGCAGTATGGTAGTATAGCACGGGTTATGACACTCGTCTGCATTTTGCCTAGCCGTACGGGTACGACGGCACATGATATGATGTTTTATTTATTTCAAAAACAATGTATTGTATGAGGGATGTATTCCCCATTTTGGTTATTATGAACAAGCATTGTACTAGTACTATTGAAATTAATGAAAAATCTTATTATTATGATGGTGAAATATGTTGTTGTCTACGATTAATATTGCTTACTCCATACATTGTGATTCGTGTGATTGCGTGGTGATATTGTGTTGATTACTATTCATTCTGTATGATGTGTTGGTATGTTGTGGTGTTGATTATTCGTGATCAGATTCTGGTTTGTTATTTATATATTGTATAAATGTTTGCCAAATTAACCTTTGATATGTATTATTGAAGAAAATGGCACCAGCCACCAGAAGCAACAGCGGTGCAGACGGACTGCCCGCTACACCCGCTGAACTCGAGACACTGATCTCGGAGCGCATAGCCCGCGCCATCGCAGAACATGAAGCCGCCCGCTCTGAACACTCGCATGACAGGACAGGGAGCGAACGACGAGAAACCTCCCCTATTGGTAAGAGGTTTAAGAATAAATGAAAAAGTGATGGGAGAGTATTTCGAAACTCCTGTCCCATAATAACATACTACATTACTATTACAGGAACAGCCTCAGGAACGCGCGGTTGCACTTTCAAAGCTTTCTTGGACTGTAAGCCGATTAACTTCAACGGCACTGAGGGATCCATAGGCCTGGTCAAGTGGTTCGAAAAGACCGAGGCAGTTATCCGCATCAGTGGGTGCACCCCTCGAGAGTCCGTCATGTACTCCACCAACCTGTTTCTGGATCAGGCACTAACTTGGTGGAATGACCAAGTACAGTCGTTAGGAGATGATGCTGCATACTCTCTATCATGGGCGGCACTAAAAGAACTTATGATTGCCGAATACCGCCCGGCAAGTGAGGTACAGAAGTTGGAAACCGAATTCTGGAACCATACTATGGTAGGAGCAGACGTTACTGGGTACACGTCTCGATTTCATGATCTCGCTCGACTAGTACCTCGTTTGGTTACACCAGAGACTAACAAGATAGAGCGCTACTTGTTCGGGTTAGCACCGCAGATACGCAGCATGGTCACCTCTTCCAAACCCACGACTATGCGCGAGGCTATTGATCTTGCACTAAGCCTCACTGAAGACGCTATCCGAATGGGTACCTTGATCCGACAGGTTTCGGGACTGAAAATTTCTGAAGCAAGCAGTGTGGAAGGTAAGAACCAGGGAACAAGTTCAGCAGTGGTGACAAATGATCAGGGAAACAAACCAAGGTTTGGGAAACGTAAACGAGAGGAAGGAAAGAAGGATGGAGCATCGGGTAGCTCCAACAAGAAGGGGAAAGGTTATGTCGCCACAGGGCGTGGGAACGGTGGAAAACAGGGCAACCGGGGGAGAAATAATGCGATGACATGTGGGAAGTGCCACCGATCGGGACACAAGACGGAAGATTGCCGGTCAGGAGCACCGAAAAATGGAGGAGCTAGACCCTGCTTCGCTTGTGGGTCACTTGACCATTGGAAGAAGGACTGCCCCAAGGTCAACAACCAAGCTCGCGGGCGGGCGTTTGTGATTGGAGCCGGTGATGCACGACAGGACCCCAATGTGGTCACTGGTACGTTCCCTCTTAATGGTCATTATGCCTCTGTATTATTTGATACCGGTGCTGACTTTAGCTTCGTATCCATTGAGTTTAAAAGACTACTTGGATTAAAAACTAGTAAACTAGATACGCCCTACTCCATAGAACTGGCTAATGGTAAAACTATTGAAACGAGAGAAGTAGCGAGGGATTGTAAATTAGAACTCTGTGGGCACGAGTTTGGGATTGATCTTTTACCAGTCGTATTGGGAAGTTTTGACATAGTTGTAGGCATGGACTGGTTGTCCGCGCACCATGCCGTCGTGGTTTGCAACGATAAGGTCATTCAAGTCCCTCTCGCAAGCGGTGAAACCCTCTCAATTCAAGGGGAAAGACACGGGACGCCGCTGAGGATTATTTCAAGCATGAAGGCTCGTAAGTGCCTAAGAAAAGGGCTTGTCGCATTCTTGGCACACGTAGTGGACAAGAAGGCCGACGAGCGAAAGTTGGAAGACATTCCAGTAGCTAGAGATTTTCCGGATGTATTCCCAGAAGATTTTCCGGGGTTGCCACCACCTCGACAAGTCGAGTTTCGTATCGACCTCGTTCCTGGAGCTGCTCCCGTGGCACGATCGCCATACCGCTTAGCTCCATCGGAGATGCAAGAACTATCCAGCCAGCTACAAGAATTATTAGACAAGGGTTTTATAAGACCGAGTTTCTCACCTTGGGGAGCTCCCGTCTTATTCGTAAAGAAGAAGGATGGCACATTTCGCATGTGCATCGACTATCGAGAGCTGAACAAGCTAACCATCAAGAATCGCTATCCTCTCCCCAGGATCGACGATTTATTTGATCAGCTCCAAGGATCTAGCTATTACTCCAAAATCGATTTGAGGTCTGGCTATCACCAGTTGCGTATACAAGAAGAAGATGTACCAAAAACGGCCTTCAGAACCCGGTATGGACACTATGAATTTTTGGTAATGCCGTTCGGCTTAACCAACGCACCAGCGGTTTTCATGGACCTAATGAACCGCGTGTGTAAGCCATACTTGGATAAATTCGTCATTGTTTTCATCGATGACATTTTGATCTATTCACGCACTAAGGAAGACCACGAGAATCACCTTCGATTAATCCTCGAAGTATTACGCAAAGAGAAGCTATATGCTAAGTTTTCAAAGTGCGACTTTTGGATTCGAGAAGTCCACTTCCTAGGTCACGTGGTGAATGAGAAGGGCATACATGTCGATCCAGCCAAGATCGAGGCAATTAAAAATTGGGAAGCCCCTCGAACTCCTACCGAAGTACGACAATTTCTTGGCCTCGCGGGTTATTACAGAAGGTTCATCGAGGACTTTTCTAAGATAGCACAAGCTTTAACCATGTTAACCCAAAAGGATAAGAAGTTCGAGTGGACGGAAAAGCAAGAGGCAGCGTTCCAATTACTAAAAGACAAGTTATGTGGCGCTCCGATACTATCGCTCCCCGATGGTACGGAAGACTTTGTGGTTTACTGTGACGCCTCGCATCAAGGCTTAGGATGTGTATTAATGCAACGAGAAAAAGTGATAGCATATGCTTCCAGGCAACTGAAAATCCATGAGAAGAACTACACTACACACGATTTGGAATTAGGTGCAGTGGTATTCGCTCTCAAGATATGGAGACACTATTTGTACGGAACCAAGTGCACGATTTTCACTGATCATAAAAGTTTGCAACATATCTTTGATCAGAAGGATTTGAATATGCGACAACGGCGATGGGTTGAATTATTAAACGATTACGATTGTGAGATAAAGTACCATCCCGGTAAGGCGAACGTCGTGGCTGACGCCTTAAGTCGCAAGGAACGGGTTAAGCCGTTGCGTGTTCGAGCTTTGGGTTTGACTATCCACACGAATCTGACTGAACGAATTCGTGAAGCTCAAGTTAACGCCCTTAAACCCGAAAATGTCAAGGGTGAAAGATTACGAAAGATGGTTGATTCACTAGAAACAAAAGCAGACCAGACACTGTATTTCATGAATAGAATTTGGGTTCCAGTATACGGGGGATTGCGTGAACTAGTATTGGCCGAAGCTCACAGTTCTAGATATTCGGTTCACCCTGGTGCAGACAAGATGTTCCACGATTTGAAAGGATTTTATTGGTGGCCAAACTTCAAGAGAGATATAGCGGCTTATGTTGCGCGATGCTTGACTTGTGCAAAGGTCAAAGCAGAGCATCAAAGACCATCCGGCTTGCTCCAGCAACCGGAAATACCTGAATGGAAATGGGAACGAATTACCATGGATTTCATTTCTGAGTTGCCCAGGACGACGAGCGGCCATAATAAGATTTGGGTAATTGTTGATCGATTGACAAAATCCGCACACTTCCTTCCGATCCGCGAAACGGATGGACTAGAAAAGTTGGCCCGTTTGTATATCAAGGAAATAGTATCTAAGCATGGTGTACCTACGTCTATCATCTCCGATCGAGATGGTCGCTTCACCTCAAGATTTTGGGGAAGTTTGAACGATGCCCTTGGTACTCGCCTTGACATGAGTACCGCATATCATCCCCAAACCGACGGGCAAAGTGAACGAACCATCCAGACTTTAGAAGATATGTTGCGAGCATGTGCAATCGATTTCAGCGGTAATTGGGATACCCACTTACCACTGGTGGAATTCTCATATAACAACAGTTACCATACGAGCATTCAAGCTGCACCTTTTGAAGCTCTATATGGCCGTAAGTGTAGATCTCCACTATGTTGGGCTGAAGTTGGAGAAAAGCAACTTACCGGGCCCGAAATTGTTCAAGAGACAACAGACAAGATCTTTTTGATAAAGGAACGCCTCAAAGCGGCCCGTGACCGCCAGAAAAGCTATGCTGATATAAGGCGAAAGCCTTTAGAGTTTCAAGTCGGAGACAGGGTCCTACTAAAAGTGTCACCTTGGAAAGGTGTCGCGCGCTTTGGGAAGCGCGGAAAACTGAACCCGCGATACGTAGGACCATTTGAAATCTTGTCCAGGGTAGGCCCGGTGGCATACAAACTCAAGTTGCCTCAAGAGCTCAGTGGAGTACACGACACATTCCACGTGTCAAACTTGAAGAAGTGTTTATCCGACGAAACTCTCATCATCCCTGCTGAGGAAATCCAAATTGACGACAAGTTACATTTTGTTGAAGAACCAATCGAGGTAACTGATTGGAAGGTCCAAAAACTAAGACGCAGCAAGATCAGATTGGTCAAAGTGCGCTGGAATGCCAAGCGTGGACCGGAGTTCACGTGGGAAAGGCTGGACCGAATGAAGCAAAAGTATCCCGCCCTATTCGAGAAGACATCTATACCGGAGAACTCGAAGTGAATTCCGGGACGGAATTCTCTTAACGGGGGGAGAATGTAACAACCGGCAAAAATAAGGTAATTCCGTACTAATTAATTAATATGTGATTAACGTAATTAATTGCAATTATATGTGGTTTAATTATCAAGGCCTTAGGAGATAGCAATTTCCAAATAATGCATAGGTGTGCATACGTTTAATGGTAAAACATGATTGGATCATGTGCGAATAAACTATCCGGTATGGACGTTGGCGATTACCCGGTAATAATTAAATAAACGAAAAGGATCCCGGACGCCCAGGATATAAAATAAAGGGTATTTTCACAAAATATAATGAGTTTTGAAACTCCAAAACCATAAGTGGAAACCTTTCATACAAATCTCCCGGTAACGAATAAAGTGCGCGTACCACACCCGATACGCGTATAACTTATAATTTCACCCGGCAAAAGCCTAAATAACCAATCAACGCTTAAATTAGACTATATTTAAGGGTTATTAAAGGTATTTTTAATGTCCGAATAACGCACGGTTAAAACCCGAAAAATGCCCGAACGACACCCGAACGACGAGGGATTTAACTTAGCAAACATTGGGTAAATATTTGAAGTTGTGGACCCCACCTAAGCCCACCAAGGGGCCGGCCTAGATGGCCTCATGGTGTCCATGCATGTGTTTTTAATAATAATCATCTACACTCTAGATATAAAGCATGCCATGCATAAGACAAAAGGTGTAAGATATCTCAAGGACAAAAGCATGCAACATCTGGTTCCCCCCCCCCCCCCCCCCCCTTGTGAAAATTTCGGCCCTTAGGCCCTATAATCCAAGACAAGACCAAAGCTAATGATGCACTAAGTACACACATGCAAGTATAATATCTAGTGAAAGGTTATGAAAGATTACAAATACTTAGCAAGATTCACAAGTCACCTCACTTCCCCTCAAGAAAACTCACGGCCAAACACCCTCTTACACAATCTCCCAAGATCATTTTAGCACAATACATATCTCTTAAATCTTTAGTAATGATCACATGCAATCCATGGAAGATATGGTGAGCTTATATATAGCATGTGTTAGACACATGAGTTAACAAAGCAAAACTCTTCTTTTTTTTTTTCTTCTTTTGGGCCGTGAGTTATACCCTCCCCATATACACTCTTCTTTTAAGTTTTTACATCTCCAAATCACTCAAAACAATCCATCATCCAAACCCCTATTGTGTGTTTCAAGCTTGGAGCTTAACCATTAAGGAAGAACACACTAAACCACTCTCAAAATCCAAGGTTTTGTCCTCCCTAGCCTTGTGCTAGTAGTAAGCTTCTTAACCTTGTTTTTGATTATTATTATTCATGTATGTGTTCTTAGAAGCAAGTTGTACATGGAGGATTTAAAAGGTGGTTTGAACATAATCTTTAATAGGTTTTACTTGTGTAAAATGGATGATTAAAGATATGTAAATAAATCATGGGTTTGATGATGATAAAGTAATGAGTTTGAAAATATATAAAGTTTACACTTAAACTAAGTAGGATGATGATTTGGTTGAGATTTGCGAAATAAACTTGAATGTAATAAAAAGTAGTGTTAATCATCTTAAAATGATCATACAAGGTATAATATATGGTGGAACATGTTAGAAGTTCAAGAATAAAGAAGATGAAAAATTAAAGTTACTTACTTAGAAGAATGATATTTTGTTAAAATGGGCAAATACATAAAACACACATACAAGTAGCCTTACATATGGAATATAAGACTAATAAAAGTGTTTTGATACAAAAATAACATACCAATAAAAAGTTGGATCTTCAAAGTCTACTATTTTGAGTGAAAAATGCTAACTTTGGAAGTTAGAGTGGAAAAATGCAACATTTGAAAGTTAAGGGACTAATATTGTAGCTTTGAAAGTTAGAGGACTAAAATGGATACGTTAGAAACTATTAGTCCAAAAATGCAAGAATGGAAAGTTTGGTGTCAAAAGTGTAAGTAATAAATTTCTAAGGATGATTTTGGTAAATACTAGTAGATATACTTGGGTATTTTTGTATAAAAGTATATTTTTGAAAGTTATAAAAATATGGATTTTATTAACATAAGGATTTTTATAAAATAGAGATTTTATAAAAATATTAAACAAACTTGAGAAACTTATACAAAAATGAATACTTTTATATAAATGGGAATATAAAAGTGTTGGAAACATTTTTGTAGATAAGTTAACAAGTTGGGTTAAAAATACATAAGTATTTCAAACCTTCCAAGTAACTTGTGTTAAGAGGAAGAAATATGGATAATATTTCTATAAAACACATGTTGGGAAAAACTTGGAGAAATTAACTATTCGAGCTAAGATATCGAACTAAGACGCGTTAACGAACCGTACACGGACAAAACATGAGAAAAATGCCATTGCGGCAAGATAAGAAAATATACATTTTCTTTAGAAGTAAAATATATATACATCATGGGTGAAAACTAATAAACACTTTCCTAAGTGTTGAAGGAATTATTCGTGGGAGAAAAATATAACGTAAACAAGTAAGACGTTAAACAAACGTATATACTTAACAAGAAAAATTACACATTTATATGTATATGTACGCTCGTCTCGGCAAAATTCTAGTATATCTACTTAATGGGAAAGTAGATATGTAGGAAGGAAAGCCGCGACGAGTAGACAAAGATATATATATATGTGTATGCCGCGCCGACAAGACCCTAGTATATTTATTTGAATGGGAAAATAAATATACGGTATGGTGAGTTGAATCGGGTGTTGAGAATATACAATCGAACGACAAGATCTTAGTATATTTGTTTAAATGGGAAAACAAATGTGCGGCAAAGTGAGTCGGGTCGAGTGTTGAAATATATATTATATCGAGCGATGCGATCTTAAGTATAATTATTTAAATGGGAAAATAATTATACGTTAAGTGAAGTCGAGTCGATGATAATAAGGTACAAGTTAAGGAAATATTAACAAGAGTAATATATAACTTGTAACACAAAGGGTAATCTAACGCCAACGAAGCCTAGGATACGCGCTTAATTAAACGGGAATTGGAATAACTTGTGGTCGGGAGTTGGGTGTACAACTTGCCAAGGCACATGCACTATAGGGATAGTGACTTATACATCTAGGACGTTTGTAGGTGCGAGACCCTTTTTGCTATCTGCTTAGTACGCCGGACGTTGATTCAGGTGAGTCTCACGGCCCCATTTTAAACTATTTTTACGTTTTCGGGGGAAAGATATGTTAGGGAAAATGTTTGACGGACTAGTTACTTGAGGTGTGACCGCCACTCGGGGTTGAGTCCTCGCCTCTATAATCATTTATTCGAAGTATGGAACCGGAGGAATATTTGAATAGTACTATTGGTGCCTGACAAGGCCCACCCCTAATCGATAGCGTCGATTATGTATTAGTGTATGCCTGGGGTGCATATATTCTGAACTTAAGTCGTAGGATACCGAGTAACGACTTGGAGCGGGGCATTATTATTATATGTCTTGGTTTGATTATAGTCTCAAGTAGAGTATAGGAATTTGCAACTCCTATATATTGTCATAACATGGTATTTCCCAAGTAATCAAGTTTTGGAAACTAAAAACCTGTGAACTCACCAATATATTTATATTGACGAAATTTTAAACATATCTTTCAGGTAACTAAGCGAAGACTGACATGGCAGGCCGGGTCGTGGAATACTCCTTGAGGCGTTGGATATTTTGTGGGGTTTCACTCTTATTTCCCAAGGCTATGGGATATATTTGAGAAACCTCATCTATTATGTTAAAAACTATTTACTTGGTGTGTAATATATGAACAAGATTTGACGCCTAAATAAATGACCCGTTTTCTTAAAATTACTTGTGTTTAGCATTAACCTTGACTTTATGCTCTTGAACCGTCGCGCCACGTGTTTCCGCCATTGTCGTGGTGTGACACTATACCACTTGCATTTTTCATCATTAAATGTACGAACACGATAAAAAAACATAATATGTGTATTCTGTCAATCACGTGCGTTTAAATAATACAATAAGTGCGTTTAAATTTTTAAACATGCGTTTAAATTTTATAAACGTGCGTTTGTTGTTATGTTTGTTCCACCAGTGAACTTTTAAACGCACGTTATATTTTAACATATATATAACGTGCGTTTAAATAAAACCTGTTTAACAGTTACTTATCTTCATCGTCTGAAATTTTTTTGTAACCCATTTTTTCTTTAATTCTTCTTTTATTATCAAAATCGTTACTTTCTGTTAATAATACATGCATTGATTTGTGATTTTGAATATGATTCGTCTGATTTTATCGATTGAATTATAATACTCTGTTTTTATTCTTCGTCTGGAAAATACGTTTTGATTTGATTTTAATTGAATGTTCTTGATTGTGTATTGATTCTGGACATTTAATCGAATTGAAACGATGAAAATCAGGTTCAATCGTTGAAAATCTTTGTTTTGATTATGTCTGTTGTTACGATTTAAAACAATTTAAACGTTTTTTTTTCCTACTTTACCCCTAGTTAGATTAACCCAAATATGATTAGGGTTGTTAATTATTATGTTGCCACCGCCTAAATCTAATGGCTGGAATGCTTTTACACTTTGTACGTTAAGAAGCTTTGTGCGATATCTCTTCCCATGTTTAAATATTACTTTATTTATTACAAGAGAAAAAATTGATATTATCCAAACCAAAAGTCTATAATATTATTATTTATTTTTATCTCTATATATATATATAAGAAATCATATATGCCCATTGAGAGTGCCACGTGGCTTAATAATTGAGTGTTTTTGGTGTTTTTGAGTTTTTTTCTAAATTTATCTCTCTATCTCTTAATTCTCAATTACTAAAATTAAATTGAGTTATTTTAGGAAAAAAGAATTTAAAAACAAATTTAAATTTTTCTCTCTTATCTTCCTCCCATAATTTTTAAACATGAATATCTTTTATATTCGAGATTTTTTAAATAAAAAAATTACACCAAATTAACGAGCGTTTTATTATCTTTCCAACGAGTACCATAGTGCTATATAAAAACGAAAAAAAACGACTATTTTTTGTGGGGTTATATTCATACAGAAAAAAACACAAAGTGTTCAGGTTATTCATTAATCAAATTGTAACATATTTTAATTTACGTGAAGATAATTATATGTTGAAGGTTATCCTTTTAATACTTTATTATGTTTAATATGGTTTATGCTTTTTATTTTTTTAACTTTTTAAATAAATGTTTTTTAACTAAGATTGATTATGTTTAAGTTATTTACTCTTTTCGTGATTTGAGTTTTCTTTTTTTTATCATTTTTTATTAAATCATATTAAATTTTTCAACCCCGGGACCTTCCCGGGGTAATCCACTAGTTTAATATATACAAGAAGTCTTTGCCAGTCACCGTCGTTTCCAAATAAAAACACAAAACGAAAAAGAAGGAAGAAATCAAACCAATCCACATAGCACGTAAGGTACACGCAATTGAATTTCTTTTCTTTTCCTTTTCAATCAAACCAAATATCTCTTTCAATTTCTCTACTAATATATGATCTGCACATGGTTTTCATCTCTTTACTGCTTATTATTTTGTTAATTGTTGTGCAAGTTTCCCTTTTTAGCTCATCTGATTCGAGTTTTAACATCGACTGCTCTAGTACTCATTGATTTGGATGAAAACTGCTTTGTATGTGTTTGATTTATAGGTAATTTTGTAGTTAGGGCTTTTAATTGATGTTTTGTTATCCTGATGTTGAATATTTTAGCTCATGATACATGGATTTAATTTGGATTGAACTGTAGACAGTTTTAGGGTTGAGTTTAATTGTTTAATTGTTTGTGTGAGATATAGGGTTTGTATAGAGGTTGTTTTAGGGTTGAGTTTGTACAGTTTCTTTTCCTACAGTTGATTGTACAAACAGTAAAAAAATGGTCATGGCATGTGTACGAGTACGGGTACGGGTACGTGCAGCTGCATCAGCTTTCAAGTCAAGGATTTGGCCAGTGATTGCGGGAAGATGTTGACCGCCGGCACGAGTTTGCAGGGTGAAGAAAACAAAGCTTACTGCACTCTTGAGGTTTTTCTCAGGTAAGCTCGGGGGACGGTAGAAACATGTAGAGGTGACAGTTTTGACTGTTGGCTCATTTGCCGTCTGCC
Organism: Ambrosia artemisiifolia; assembly: GCA_032199755.1. NCBI lineage: Eukaryota > Viridiplantae > Streptophyta > Magnoliopsida > Asterales > Asteraceae > Ambrosia > Ambrosia artemisiifolia. Next base: position 64,353,148 of record CM063519.1, read on the forward strand.
GATAAATGGGTGCATTTGGTTTGTGTTTTGATTTTTAACTGGTTAAGTGGTTGGGTGAAACAGGTTGATTGTACACGAAAGCGTACTGAATTGCATTAAGATTGTTGCCTAGTTGTTTCTCTGTTAAAGGACTTTAAATTATTTTTGTAACAAAATAGTTTTTGTGATCATGTTTAGCCGACGAGGTATGCCTAAAACATCAGCCTAAAGATAGGCGTATCGCGTATTTCATTTAACACATGATACATAGCTTATGTATTCTCTCTCCCATCATCTTTATCACTAAATAGTTTTTGGATTGGAACTAATTTTGATCCTTAAGACCTTAACCAACTCTCATGTTTTGTCACCTCTAGATAAAGTATTGTGACACCGCATCGTGAGTTCTATGATGCTTGACAGTGAGCATTACGCGTCTCTATACATATAAATGTTCAGGAGGATGAAGTTGAAGCACAAATTTATAATTCTTTGCCAAGATAGAGATGACTACTGCCTCATTAGCTATAGTAATTTTAGGAACCTTTATGTTTAAAATAATACAGATAGTGCTATTAGATTTCAATATGTTATTCAGAAGTTTAGAAGCTTAGAAGATTTGACAACTTGGAATTGTGAGTATATGCAACTACAAAATTTGTAGTCAACGTTTGTGGTTAACTCTCGGTATTTTGTTGACTTTGACCGGTCAAGTAAGCAGGCTTGAGCAAAGAAAACGATTGCTTTTATCGTCTCTATTGCCTTTACATAACCGTCAAACAGTCTATTTGTGCGATTGTACGTCTATCTTTAGTCGACTACCCTATTGCCCGAACCTCAAATTGGATATATGCTCTATTCAATATGTGGGACTAATCTTGAAATCTATTTTAGTATGCCAGACTTATTCATTTTCTTGTTGAATCTGGTTAGGCTTGGTTCACTATGGTCAACCCTATTGACCAAACCACAGCTAAACCAGTGTGTATATTGTGATCATTTCGGCTAACCCTTTTGTGATATATGTTCACAGAATTGGGTGTTATATGGCTAAAAGAGAAGTTGAAAGTGAAGTTTCTGTGGACTTGGCAAGAGAGTCATTAATCGCACTATCTTATTCTCTACCAGAAACCGTTATTTCTTCAACCGAGCTCCCCAAAAGTGTTAAAAATGTCACTGAAGCTGTAAATACTGATGAAAAAGATAAAGTTAGGTCTGACCTGATATCGATAGCATATGCTGAGTCACCCGACGCCAAGGATTCGCCGGCAAAAACCAACGGTCAGATTGTTTAGTCATTCCTTTTTTCCGTTGTTGTGGGTTTATCTAGCTCGTTTTTGTTTAATGTTTGTTGTGTGAATTGTGATGAACAACTCTGGGTTTTGGTAAACTGTCACTGCAAAAGATAAAATCAGATGTTTTGCAGTCATCAATGTTTATTTGTGACTATTGCAAGTTGATTTGTGTTTATTGAACTAATCAATCTGTGAGTCACTTCATGCTTTGTTGTGGGCTTGTATTTTAGTTTTTGGGCTTCTATGCCGCGTGAGTAGCCCACACGAAAGGGCTGCGCTTGAGGTGACGTGTTTTACATTAGGCGCTTTTTTGGCAAAAAAATTGGGTTGAGGCGCAGGTGAGGCACGCACCACATGTACGTGAACTTTTTTGTGTGGAGCAAGTGCAACGGGCTTTTTAGGTTGTACATGTAGGTAGTTAATATGTTAAAACATATATAAAACTTATTTTATTTGGTTATGGGATGCTAAAAACCTTTTGTGACATATATAAAAAAATTATATGATCGCTTTGCGCCTTATGTATGAAAAGTGCACCGCTCCATTTTAGATCTTGTTGCCTTGGCATGCTTCTCGCTTATTAAAACTAAGAGCCCATATCTGTTGGGATGTGATCTGGTCATCTGGCTAACCGATGAGCTTCAAACACGTCAGTCGTCATCGTTGGCAAACAAAAACATTTATGTTTGCTGAGCCAAGCAATACCTGTCCTCGAGCTCATGATAATACAAGCCAAACCACAAATAGTAACCTGTGTTCAAGCTCATGGTAATACAAGCCAAACAACTCCGGCTTGTGATCTTCATTTGAGTTGGAAGCTGAGCACTTATTTGGCTTGTATACACGTAGCGGCTCGAGAGCTACTCGGGATCGGCTCGGTAAAAAGCTCAAACGAGCCGAGCCTTAATGAGGCCGAGCCTGAGTTCGAGCCTGAAATATGACTCATTTAGTTATCGAGCCCGGGTTCGAGCCTTATATACAAAGCTCGTTTAGGCTCGTGAGCCCAAACAAATATTATATTTTTTTTTTTATGTATGCGATTTTATCCCTTAAACATGTTCAATTTTAATTAATAATACTGGTGAGCCGAGCTTTTGCTCGTTTAAGCTATTGAAGTGAGCTCGAGCCGCGCTTTTAGGTCGTTAAATTTGTTTTAAATTACCTTGAGCCGAGCTCGAGCTCTTAGGGTTTACTTTCGAGCCGAGCTCGAGCTTAGAATAGTAGGCTCGAACCGATCCGAGCCGAGCTCGAGCCTCAAAAGAGCATGACGACCCGAGCTCGAGCCTAATAGTTTTGAATGTTTACAATCTTGAATAACACGTTAAAAAGGATTTCAAATTATATAAATCGACAATAACATGGTATCAAATCAAAGTATTAATATAGAGTGAATTAATTACACTGTTACTCTGGTTCGTAGATAGTAACTGCCTAAGTACTAATAGGTTAAAGTAACATTTTAAGGTATTAAATTTTCAATATGTAACCATTTTGTATACCCAATATGAATTGTGGAACCATATAGATGATTAAAATGGCAGTATACCACATTCAATAGCCTTCACAATCGTCTAAACTTGGGGAAGACGTATGGTTTCATGTGTGAGGGTTTATTTAGTTTTTGATAAATATTGTTTGCAAAAAGACAGAACTACCCTCAAACTCGGTTAAAATTGAACGATGTTAGTATTAATACTCCAGCTTGTTACAGAATAAAAAGTTAATACCTTAAAATGTTACTTTTGTTAGTACCTTATGTTGTTACTATTCGCAAATCACATAGACCAACGGTGTAATTAACTCATTAATATATAAACAAAATTAAGATTGGAAGTTTATTCCAAGCTAACTAGCGAGTTACAATCAGTTTGAACTCGGTTGAAAAGTTCATTCGAGTCAAATTGTTTGGGTCAAGCAATGTTGAGTTTAGTAAGTAACAAATGAGATTTTATCAAGTAAATTACGAGTGAGTTATGAAGTTGGGTAATAATTTGGCTTTGTTTTACAAATGATGATTCCAGTGATATGACCCAAGCAATTTGACTATTAACATTCCTGAGACTAGGGATGAATATTTGATACCGTATCGTATCGAGCCATCTGCGGTATTAATTCGGCACCTAATCTTTACGTTTTCAGGATTGGTACCGGTTTGGTATTTTGGGCTAATTTACCTTCAAATACTAGTACCAACCACTTTTAGCAAATGTATCTATTTTTTTGCGTTTCTTGAGATTGGTACTTTTTATTTGGTACTGGTATAGTATTGAGTTCATCCCTATCTGAGACTCTACAAACAATTAACTACTGTAATTGAAATTATACAGTTTGCACTTGTTTGTTTTGCTTTTACAGGTTTTATGTATAATAAAAGTTAGGTGTGATAAAATTCAACATGTTAATACTGCGTTAAATACATGTAGACTTGATCGATTCATTTCATGAATCTATATCTATCTAATATTCAACATGCTTACCTTAAAACTAATTTCTTACACTTTTATTTTTGAGGATGTGTCGGTATAAAGTCAAGTTAATTTTGCTTGAAAACGAGTTGGGTCAAATATAACACGTCTTTTATTCGACGATTAAATTTGAGTTGGTCTACGTTTTGACGTAAAGGGCCGATAATAGTAATCTATACATAATCACGCTGCATAATCGGTATGAATTCAAGTTCGTCTACATTTCGACGTAAATTTGGCATATTTTTCGTACAATTTTTAGTTTGCCTATGTTTCGATGTAACTTTGGCGTTCGTATTCATGCTTTATTTTGTACCTTTTCTACCTATGACTCAAGTTACATACTATACGTTTAGTTAGTATATGTTTAACCCCATCGCACGCTACTGCAACGCGCGGCGGGTAAAAAACTAGTTAGAAAAAAAAACGAGTGAAGAAAAAATTTCTTGTCTCCTCTGGATGCGAAGTGAGAACACTTTTGGGCCCATATGCAACCTCTATTGAACCCATTACTCATTGCCTTAATGCCTTTCATATCAGTTTACACATTTCTCATTATTATAACTTTCTCGGGCCTTCTTAATGTTGGGCTACATCAAGGGCCCACAAAATGAGTCTTTGTACGTCCCCATACAACAAACACCCAAACACACGTGGTCGGTGGTACATATGTCCAAGAGTCCATCTAAATATACTTGGGTCATGAGTTCACAACTGTACATCGAGGCTTTTGTTTTATTTTATTTCATTAGTTTATACTCCGGTTCTTCTCGAGATAGACAAATTTAATTTGGAGTGACAAAATGTGTGTACCATAAAAAGAATAAGCTGTATTCCAGATTTTTTTTTGTAAAGATCAACACTCGATAACCCATAAGACCTACTTATAATTCTACTTGTGCATCTCTGCTCGAGTGAAGTCTCTGTACAACTTTGTCAGTTCCATAAGACACTCTAAAGCTGCGAAGTGAACATAGAAAAAAAACAATTAAATTGGTGTCAAATGATATGTCATCATGAAGATGATGATAGACAATTCTGATGTGTAAAGTGAACATATGTGAAAGAATGATATACCTCTTCAATCTTTATTATGGATATACAATCGATCACCTTGGGTGACACCAAATAAAACAATATTCTTACCAAACTAACTACATCTGTGAATATATATGTAATTAGTTGATTCTTATATGTAATAGTAGGTTCAAAAACATATTGTGAATTTTTTCTGCTGCAGATTTGTGTTTTTTTACTGTACTGTGCATTTTTTTTCTTCATGACAAAACTCACAAAATGTCTTTTTTTTTGTTTTTTGTATAGCACTTCGATATCCGTTGAAAAGATAATAAAATGCTTTTTAATTTGGTGCATTTTTTTAATGTCGTATAAAGAAGTTATTAACATTTAAAAATCGTGGGGGAAACTGCATGTGCCATGCACATGAGACTAATAATAGTTTTGGAGGGAATTGAAGGGTAAGGATGGTCTCACCAAGTGCAATGTGTCTCACCCATATTCTTTTAATATAGATATAGATATTGTAGTGACCAATTTAATTTTATAGTTTTACACCCGTCTTGTTTGATTATATTAGATTAGATTAGATTTTATATATATATAAGATGTTGTAGCATTGCTATAAAGTGTTGGAAATTTGGATTAATGTCTAGGTGAATGTAGAGAATAAGTTTGATGTCTTGGAATGGTGAGGTGGTCCACCAGGTCGCCTAAAAGGCGTATGATCACCCTTGGGTCAAGTGGACAAAGTCCGAAGATTTCGGGTGAGTGAAGCCAATAGATAACTTGGGGAATCCCAAAAAAGGAAAAATATGATGTAAATTATGTCTCAGGGCAACTATTTATGGACATAGCAGGTTAGAGAAATGTCGAAACCCACCATCGTTATGTTGATGTATCATAATTTGTTAGAAGATTAGCTGGCATAATGTATTTTATGAAACTGTCTAAGACGCGTTGTCTTGGACTCTCGAAAGCCTTCCTATAAAAGAATGTTAATATATGTACGTTTGGAGTTACATGGACCATAAGTGTGGCACGGGAAGACCTTAATATGTTAGATCGTATGACAGACTCAAATAAAGAATACGAAGCTAATTGCAGGATAATTAAACTTATTATTGGGACAACTATATAGAGGCAACTGCAGAGAAAGAACTACAACTTAAAAGAACAGAAATATCGGTAAGTTTGGAGTTAAGAGATTAGAGGTGTGGCACGGAATGTCCAGTGCCAAGATTATTGAACGGAGTAAGTCCCAATTCCAAAAGCAGACTATATAATGCCATTTTGATGTACTTTATCTGTTGGGTTACAGGCGATTATTTTACTTTGGCAGTTTGACGATTCGACAAAGATGTTTGAAATTGTGAACCAACCATGTAAATCGAACTAACCTTAAACCTTTTTTTATCTAAGTATTTATTTTTCATTTATGAAATATGCAGATATGCTATTTATGTATATATTATCTTAATTGATAATTTTATCATTTTAAATTTGGGATAAACACTGATGATCAAGAAGACTAATAATAAAAATCGGTTCAAACTATTAGAAAAAACCTTCAACAATGTGGAGGTCGGGTACCTCCTCGGATACCCAGTACCCAATTTGGTACACCGGTCTGCCTTGGTCGGGTAGGGGGCGGTTACGGTTTACAGGTGGTGAAAGCTGACGGTGAAGCATAGTGTTGAATGTGTAACGGTAAAGAATTTTGACCGTTGGAAATAAAAAAAAAAAGAATTACCATCCACTTTTTCATCAATTTTCACCATACCTTCAAAATATACATTTCAAAACCTCATTTCTACACAGTTTTTCGCCATATCTTCAAAACCTCATACCCTTTTATTCTCCCTTTTACAAAAAAAAGGCAAGAATGATAGCCTTGGCTACGGCCATGTGAATGTCCAAGAAATCATGCCTTCTGATAGAGCTCATTCATTTTGGCATGGTCACACTGACTGCACTGCATAGCAACTAAAATTCAAAGTTTAGTGATATGCGTAACAAGACCATGCAATTTCATTTGCTCAACTAAAATCATGTACAACATGCCTACAACCATTGAAGTGGCCATAGACACCGAAGTGGCTAAAATCAAGCACATCAACTAAATTCAAAGTTTAGTGATATGAATACCAAGACAATGCAATTTCATTTGCTATACAACCAGGTCATGAATGTCGGGGAAACTCAACGGATGACGAAGCCATTGAAGTGATTAAAATTGAAACATTTCTACGGCCATGACTTTAATCAAATTATGGTTTGACAAATTATGAGGGTCAACCGTAACAAATAGTGAAAATAGGTATTTGCTTATGCTTTTAGTTTAAATTACATTTTAATATGCTTGTTCTTTTTTTTTTGTTCGATCTATGGTAAACAATTTTTGTCTGATAATATATTATTATCATTTTTTCCTTTCTCATTATTTCTCATAATTTTCATAATGAAAGACTATTATACAATTTTGGCATTTGAGTTATTAACGCTATGATAAATCCAACTATAACCTACTTATTTTTTCGGTCTCACAACAAAATGGTAAAAGTTAAAGTTTTTTAAAATAAAAATCTTTATAACAGTTTTATATCAAGGGTTAGAATCATATCCACAGTAAAGAAAAATAGGAAGTCGTAGGAAGGGTATCAAATTGAGTCCGATTGAACAATTCAAGCAACATTGGAACCGTCTCATCTAACCCTACGATCTTAGTTTTTAGGTTTTTGATTTTCTTGATTTTTAGCTTGTAGTTTTGGAATTTATGTTATATCATTGTTTCTTTTGTGTTGCATTGTGTATTTTCTTTGTTTTCGTCATTGTGTCAAATCTGCGATGCATTATGTCTTTTTTCTTCGACATTGTGTTATATTTATTGGTAGTGTTATATTTTGTGACTCATTGTGTTATATTTTGTGTCCATTGTCTTTTTGTATCATTCTCACCCTTCTCTTTTTTGTTACACTGTGTAGGATAACTTGACCCTTTAGTCAATTTAATCTTTTTGAAACAAGTTAAAAGTTTCATGTTTTGATATAGTTTTTATAACTATTGAAAATAAATTTAGAAAAGAAGAGGGAATATAAAGGACCAAAGCGAGTGAAGAAAACAACTAGAGATGATTTTGGGCCCATAAGGCAACCTGAGTGGCTGAGTTGAAGTACTCGACCACTCCTTTATTCATGTCTCACACTCTTTTAAAACAATTTTGGGTCCATATGGATTTCCATTGGACTCATATTAGTACAAACCTTTGGCATAACAGTACACAATTGGTACTCTATTTCTCATTATTGAAATGGACTTGGGCCTTCATAGTGTTGTTGACCCACATCATGCCCCCCCCCCCCCCCCCCCCCCCCCAAAAAAGGAGTCTGTTTTTTGAACCTCCAAGGCCCCAACAACCCAATTATAACATAAACCCAAGTGGTCTAACACACGTGCTACATATTATGTCTGTGAGTCTGTCTATATATTACATGTTCTTGAGTTGTTCTATAAATGGGCGCATGGTTAGGGGGCACATGACCCTTTGTTTATCTCTTTTGTTTCATTGGGTTCTATTTGTTTTTTTACGGTGTATGTATTACATGGGTCGAATAAATAAAATATTAAATAGCTAGTAACGAAGATTAGAAATTACGAAACAATATTTTGAGAAAAGCTATAATGAAATCACTTATTAATATAAGTAAATTAAGTAATTTTTTATTATCATGAAATAGAATATGAATGAGTGAAAAAAGAGAAACAAAAAACAAAAAAAATCTCGAGCTTACATATTTGTGACATGTGACACAACCATTTACTTATCTATCAGGTACCAAGCCAAAACCTGAGCTTGCTTAAGTTAGCTCGAGAGTTTGTCTCTTAGTTTTGACAATTGTGTATGTTTTTGTTTTATAAAAGCGTTAAAGACAACAAATTAGCAACCCCGAATCATACAAGTCACAAATAATAAAGTATTAAACTACCAACATACAATACAAGCTCATGTATGCAAGCCAAATAAGCTCATTGAGACAACTTGGGTTTTTATACGCGTGAGCTATTTCAAACTCGGCTCAACCACTAAAACGATCTAACAAGTTCAAGTCAAATTGGCTTGAGTTTCTAACCAACTACGTTACGAGACACAAACTATTCAAATTGCACTATTTAAAAAGAGGAAGTTATTTTGGACATGTACACATACAATGAACAATTGTTTGAAAAGAGGGTTACAGCTAAGATCCTTGATATTTTTTCAAGTAGTCACTTTAGTTGTAACTGTAGGTGTTCGGTATATCGTGTGGTATCAATGATACTAAAGTGTTTAGTTTATAAGTTATGACATGTTTCCTGATGGGCTGATTGGCTCACATTGGCAACAAATCTTAGGTACAAAGTTTGTGAACATAAGCATATTATTTACGTAAATATAAAAAAACATTACGATTTACTTTATCTAATAGTATTACTGTATCTAAAATAACTCGATGAATAGATAGGTAATTTTACATCAAGTTTAAAATAGTATACCAAGAGCCATAGTGTAATTCCCTATTTTTACCCATTTTCTTTCCTTTATGTCCATGTTGTACAGGCTTGGAAGACAATTGTATAATCTACTAATGCAGCCCAAGAACATTAACCCAAGCCATTAAGGTATTGAAACCATACCATTTACTTCACATATTCCTCATTATGTTCATCAATACACATCTTCAATGGTATAATAATTGTAATCTATTATTCATCATTAATCGTATTTATTCATCCAGTGATTATTCATTTTCTTCCAATCATCTGATTGACCAAAAACCTTCTCCTGACATGCCAATCGGTCCCCATGCTGGTCGAATTAAATTTCACGTCTTAATCATCTCCATTGAATGCAATTCACATTAGCCTTACAAATCTCCATCTGGCCTCCTATAAGTACAACCCTCATATCTAATTCTTCTTCTCTAATGACGCTCAAGGTACGTTTGAATCTCTGTTCATACGAAATTAGCCATTTATCTTATCTATTATATGTGTTCTCTTACATTTAGATTTTTTTTATTGTTTTAGTTGTTTGAACATTGTGTAACCTGCTAATTAGACTTTTAATTGGGCAGTTGATGAGCACAACAAGAAGCAATTATCGTATTTTTCTGTGTATCTCACCTTTTTCTTCCTATGAGATAAATTTATTGTTGTGTTGGAAGGATAAATATTATATTATGAAATTAGAGGTATATATATGAAATTTTGAAATTAATAAAATTTTATATATGGAGATAGTTATGTTTGTATCTCATAGTGCATAATTATTGTCTCTTACATGTCTAGAGTTCTTTCATATTATTATTTTTTCAGTGCACCAACTAAGGGCTACACCACGGAAGCTTGGATTAGGTACGTCTTTGGTTCCCTATTTGAATTTTTAAGTTATATTAATAAATTAAGTCGATTTTTCTTTGAACAGGGACTGCTTACATTCATGGTCTTAAGCATGCTTCAGGAAGTTTTGTTGTAATCATGGATGTTGATCTCTCACACCATGTAAGTATATTTGCAAGTTTTTCTTGAATTACAAAAAACTTAGTACACACTGGAATGTTGCAAGGAGAATCTATCTTATAGTAATTCCTATACATTTTCTTAGTTTATATAAGTTCTGCTTTTGGTCAACAAGTTATGATATTTCTAAACTTTCTTCTTACGTTTATCTACACAGCTAAAGTACGTCCCACACTTCATAAAGTAAGCAAATTCCATCTAATCTTGATGTTAAGTGGGTGTAACTTGGATTGTATAGAATCTTGTGAATTCGCTTCTACAAACTTGGATTGAGATGAGATTGCCATGTAAAAGACGTTGAAGATGGTAATAATAAGGAACATGTTCTACCCAGAAAAAGCTTTGGTATTCACAACAGAATTAGAATAAAGATGAGTAAAAAAAGCTGTCATTTTCATAAAGAAACCAACAGTTAAGTCAAGAATCATGAAGTTGGTATTTCATAACTATATGTAATATCAACTTAGCAAAAAAAATCAAAAAAAGAATGATTAGTTACTCATAAATCAAAATTAATTAATCTATACTATATTATAAAGGAGGACGCATGGGAAAATTTGTCCAAATAGTCCAAAGTTATGATGGTATACTAAGGGTTTCTTTACAATTTCCTAAATTTTACCACTTTTCTTCCCTAAATGCCCATGGGGTAATTTTATTTCATTAAATTATCAAAATTCACAATCAAGTTATCCTTCATTATTTTTGTATCTACATTGAATTATTACGTCTTCCTATGGGGTAACTTTATTTCATTAAATTATCAAAAATTCACAATCAAGTTATCCTTCATTATTTTTGTATCTACCTTTATGATACACCCTTGTTTATACTCCCAACCCACTTGAAAAATGCTTAGTTAATAATTATTATATGTACATGTCTTAGGATCAATCATATGTAAATTAATGAGAAGCACACGGAATTTGTAGGTTACTATACAGAAGTCCGGTTGAGTTCACATCTTCTTTCCCTACAATAAACTTGTTTTTACTCCTCACCCTATGATTTAAATATGTTTGCATGAGTTGTTTGTTCTAGCACTTGAAACATGACTCCAAATGATGACAAACAAAGCAAACAAAATGTTAGCGATGTCAATGCTTTTGATTCTCTCATCATCTATAAGGCCCCTCAATTTTTAGGTAGTTAAACAGAAAACAACATAATTTTTTTTATCCTTATGATAGCGTAGAGCTAAAACAGTGAAACCTACCTACATGCTTTGAGTTTTGAGTTTTGAATGTTATATATTTTTTAATTTGATTTATTGACACTGTTATACTTAGAGGTTACATTTACAAGTAGTATTTTACGGTTTTACCCAAATGGGTTCAAAGGGAATAACTTGCTCAAATTCCTCATGACATATACATATTTTTACCCAAATGTATATTTTTAATACTCCAAAAAGAAATATTATTCATGGCAGTATTATGTATTTGTTTACAATCATATAATCTAACTCCTTTCGCAATGCATTTGAAGTACACTTTGGTGATCTTCTTTTTGCATTAGCAATATTGCGAGTGAAGAAGGACATGCTATCTCATCGAAAGGCGAAAAGAGACTCAGTTAAAATACATGCAAAATACTTGTGTCTGATGTATATCATGTTCCTACCGCGTATTGCCGACTCCGCCGCAACGCGCGGGTTACCCACTAGTTTAGTATAGTGATGGACTTGTGTTTGTAGTGTAGTAGAAATATATGTTTATTTCTATTTATTTTTATGGTAATGAGAAGATCTACACGGTGTTTTTTTATGGTCCTTTATTTTTTAGTTCGGATATTGTTACCATTGCAAGTTCAACTATATTTTTGGGACTTGCTTTTCATTTGACCCATTATTCTTGAGTTTGGTTTTAGTCTGATGTTTTTAACCATGAACCATTATTGAAGAAATAGATTTTGGGACTTGCTTTTCATATGGATCTACAAAAAAATAAACAATACCTAAAACAAAGTCACTGGTAAGAAAGTTTCCGATTTACAAAGGTTCTAAATGAGCCAACCCCACCCACTGCCGCCAATATGTCACCACAACCAACAAAACCGATGAACCAATTTTGATAAAAATAAAATCTAAGATGACATGTTTCAACCTGAATCCATTTCGATCCATACTAAAGTGGTACAATTTTGAATAATCTTTGTTGACGCCTTCCATTACACCGTTTTGCAGGCTTAGTTGTATTATGTGTGTGACATTTTGCATAAACAAGTCATTTGCAAGTAAAAGAATTATTTCTCATTTAAGTTTGTGAAAATAATTTAAATGGGAGCACTTTGAGGACCCATGTAACTGTCATCATTATGTCATGAGTGATTAGCTTGTAGCATGGGCTCTTTAGAATATGAAAAACTGAATTCGAAGAGAACTAAGATTAAGTACGCTCCTCAAAAATCTAACCTTACTTTTGTCATATAATGTTTGCTTAACTAATACTACTCAATATTGAATAAGTGAAAACGGTTTTTGTAGCAAGAGTATCATTAGACTTCTAGAAGTGTATAAACGAAGCCACATATTTGCCTGCGAATACGGAATTGGTTGTGGTTCACAATAGACATCATAAGTGAATCTAATATCAATCGGGACACCCGTGACAACGTGCGGGCATTCCTACTAGTCATTATATAATTACAATTAAATTATATATATGGTGAGGTTCAAATACATAGTCTTCTAAAAATAGAAAGGTGTAGGAAGGTTATCAAACTGATTATGATTAAACTCATTCTAGCGACATTGGAACCATTTCATCGAACTCTACGATCTTAGATTTTAGGTTTTCACTTCTGGATTTTTAACTTGTAGATTTTAGATTTTTTTTTAGATTATTGTGTCTTTTTATTTGACATTATGTCTTTTTCTATTTTCGTCACTGTGTCTTTTTTTTGTGATTAATTCATTGTGTCTTTTTCCTCACAGCTAAATCTTAACACACCAGAAAATGAAGGCAGATCAAACATTCAATATCAAGATAATACTGAACCCGATAATTAGCTTTAGAGGTCATCTAGGCCTAAAAGGCCTACTAACTTTGATGATCATGACCTCCTATCTGAAGTTAAAATAGATAATTAATAGCTTAGTGATCCTACCTCTTATAACGAAATCACTAATAGTGATTAATCCTCTGTATTGGATAAAGCCATGACTAATGAGCTTGACTCCATGAAGAAAAATCACGTTTCGGATTTGGTTGAATTACCTAATAGTGCAAAACCCGGAGGATGTAATTGGGTCTTCAAAACAAAACTAGATCCGAATGAAAACATTGAACGCTGTAAAGCGAGATTGGTTGCAAAGGGCTAGACTTAGAAAGAGAGAATTAATTATTAAGGGAACTTTTCATATGTCTCTTAAAAAGATTCTTTAAGGTTTGTTATGACCCTCGTAAGTCATTTTGATTTAGTATATGGATGTTAAAACCGTTTTACTTAATGGTGACTTGAAGAAGAAGTGCCCATGAAATAACCTTAAGGCTTTATACCTGAAGGCAAAGAACATTTAATTTGCAAATTGTAGAAATCCATATATAGTTTGAAATAATTCTTATGTCAATGGTATCTAAAGTTTGATGAAGTCATGAAGAAACACGGTTTCCTTAAATCTAGTTGATCAATGCACCTACCTTAAAATGAGTGGGAGTAACTTTACTATTTAATAGCTTAGACATGTTGCATGAGTCGAAATGGTAACTCTTGCATAATTTCAACATGAAGGATCTTAGAGAGGCTTCGTATGTCATTGGCATCGAGATACACCGAGATAGACATAATGAGATCTTAGGTTTATCCCCAAGGGCCAACATTAAACGTGTCCTCACACATTATAACATGCAACATTGTAAACCTATTCCAACTCTTGTAACTAAGGGAGATGTATTCGGCTTATTCCAATGTCTGAAAACAGAAGTTGAAAATGAGCAAATGAGAGTGATACCTTATTTATCAGTTGTCGTTAATCTTACTTATGCTCAAGGGCGAAGCTTATGTAGGGCCGGGGGTTCCCCGACCCCTACCAATTTTGGCTCAGTAGTGTAAATTTTCCTGTTTTTATGAAAATTTTGTATATATTGAGTATGGCCCACACCGATTTGAAAAAAATTTAGGTCTCGTAACTTTGGGCACCCACTATTTAAAAGTTCAAGCTACTCTACAACTTATGATTAAATCTATACTTGTCCAGATATCCCTTATGTCACTGGAATGCTAGGCCGTCACGTAACTAATCCCGACCAAGATAATAGGAAAGTATCTAAGGAAGTGTTACGATATTTGCAAGGGATAAAGGACTGTAAACTGACTTATAGAAGTAGTAGAATATTCTGACTTTGACTTTCCTAAATAAAATGATATTCTATCTCATCGAAGAGTTATAAACAACATTTAACGGCAACATCCACAATGATGGCATAATCCATTGCTGTTTATAACGCAACCTGTTATGGAATGTTGATTAGGAATCTTATCACTGGACTCAAAGTAGTTAATTCCATTTCTAATGCATTGAAGTTTTACCGTGATAACTTAGTTGATGTTAGTTTTTCAAACGGTAACATTTCGACTAACGCTGGGTTATTTTTAGATACAAAGTACTTGTTCATACTTGAGCTAGTTAAGGAAAATAATCTTTTTTTGATTATATAAGTACGAAGGATCCGATGAATAAAGGTCTCCCACCTAAAGTATTCAAAGAGCATGTTTTGAAGATGAGACTCACTAAAGACCTTATTTAATTGCATATTGTAGTTATGTTTATTATTAAAATTTCCTCATTTGATTTGTTTGTCTCTTAAAATGTTAAGCTGGCATAATGATATATAACAACCACGAAACGAATAACAATCAAAGGCATAAATAAAGTTTGATCCTAATGAGTTTTAAATTTAAATTGTAGCATGATTAATGGGCATCCTGAGTTGAATATTGACACAACAACTATATTTCTCTACTACAACCTAGGTTTAGAACTAAAACGAGTATTAAAATCTGTAGGCTAATCTAATGCTCATAATAAATGATTACCCGACTGGGAGAATGTAAGAATAAATATATTTAACGTTTATATATTTATATCTAGGCATCACAATCATTTATATAATATTGATCAATTACACTATAATATCCTTACATGTTTGTAACTGGTATTTCCTTGGTGGATGGAATTATCCTTACTAACATTAATAGGGTGTCCCCTGGGTGTATATATATAAAGAGAGATAATAAGAGGTTAATGGTTGACACAATCATAACACCTAAAGAATCCGCCCCTCATCTCCCTCTTAGGGATGGCAATGGGTCGGGTTTGGGACGGGTTTAGGTAATCCCAACCCCATACCCGATTAGGTATGCTTGTCCCAAACCCAGCCCAAAACCCGTCGGGTTTGTGTCGGGTAATTACCCATCGGGTATCGGGTATACCCGCGGGTTTCGGGTAAACCCATTAATTTTTAAAACTTACTCATTGGGTATATCTGACCAAAAACCCGACTGACATCTATTAGGTAACTATTAACCAATTACATTTACCATTATTAAATATATATGTAAATGATTACAACGTATAAATATAAAATACTTAAATCATATAAAAATAATCAAAGACATAGATAACAAATAGTATACACTAACTTTTTGGTAATTTTAGCACAAGATGATAATGTAGATGGACAATTAGATATATTATGCATACATATTTAAAAAGATATATTAGAAATTATATTCGGTATATAATCGGGTAAATGGGTATACTTTATCGGGTAATCAGGTCGGGTAAATGGGTATATCATCAAATCCCAAACCCGTCCCAAAACCACGAAAAAAATAAAAAACTAATCCCATACCTGGACCCATACCCGATTACCCGACCCAAACCCGTCCCAAATGTGTCGGGTTTCGGGTTTACCCATCGGGTACGGGTTTGATTGCCATCCCTACTCCCTCTCAACCGAGTTATCTCAAGAACTCATTAAGCCATCATAATGATACACCCTAAAGGGAACCTAACCATACTGACAAGATGTCATCGTCCAATACTCTCTCTGCATCTATTGCTGGAGTGACCAACCTCTTAGGTATCAATCATACATATCCAATTAACCATGAATACATGATGCAAATACATAGAGCATGCACTACTTGCCATTAACGTCACTTGATAACAACCTTTAATATTTGCACTCAGCATTAAGATTAAAGGGCGCCAAGTAATTTTCAGTGGATACGACTAATAAGTTGATGTCATTAGTTAGTTTTAAGTATCCTTAAGTGCTTAGTAACAACCAATCAGTTTCAACAACCAGACTTTTTATGAATGTCAACTAAGTCTCATAAGTAAATTGCTCCTGGTTGTTCAATCATTTGATAACCAGATATTTGCATGAAAATACAATAATGAATAGTCATTCGACGAAAAATCATTTATTTGAATGAATACAAAAAAAAAAACACGCAAATCGAACAAAACTATAAAATATTTTTAAAGAAACTATGTAAGGAAAATAGTACTAAATAAAAAAAAGGAACAATAGCTTTCCTCAAGTATCCTTAAGTGCTTAGTAACAACCAATTGGTTTCAACAACCAGTTTCTGAAAATCTTCCATTGTTGTGACTTGAGCAGTTATGGTCTTCATCAGCTGTATTGCTAACTAGTTGATGTTGGTTAATCACAATTCTTATGATTGTGAGTTTATGCAAATGATCAACCAGTTCTTATAACTATGAGTTTACGCAACTTATCATTTTCGAACTAATCAGTTGCATTCCATTGCCCCATAAGTTGCAAAGCCTGATAGTTGCAATTGATCATCAATATTTCCAATAATTAGTTGTTGTTTTATTCGGTTCATTCTATGAATTTTTGTATTATCAAATCTTCAAATACAACAAATATTGTTTGTAGTGATCTTCTATTCATATACAAGGCTATCTCTTATTATTGTGGAGATATATCATACTAAACAATATACTTTATTGCTTAGTCTAGCTTTTATGGAAGCTTTAACAATTTATGGCCTAGTTGTAATATTATTGGCTGTAGGGCTTGCTTCTATTGGACATGGAGTTGGTCAAGGTACTGCTGCGGGTCAAGCTGTAGAAGGTATCGCGAGACAGCCCGAGGCGGAGGGAAGAATACGAGGTACTTTATTGCTTAGTCTAGCTTTTATGGAAGCTTTAACAATTTATCGCGATGAATAGTCATCGACTTCGGGGAAAGGCTAGAAGAGTGGGACCCATTATGGGGCAGACAATGCATTACAGACGTATGATCATTACGCTTCAACCGAGTTATTCTATTCCACCTCTTAGAAAGAAAAGAACTTAAATCAAAATACTTAATAGCATGGCGATACATTTATACAAAACTTCTACCCCGAGCACACGCAATGGAACAGTAGACAGTCAAGTGAAATCCAATCCACGAAATAATTTGATCTATGGACAACATCATTGTGGTAAAGGTCGTAATGCCAGAGGAATCATTACTGCAGGGCATAGAGGGGGAGGTCATAAGCGTCTATACCGTAAAATAGATTTTCGACGGAATGAAAAAGACATATATGGTAGAATCGTAACCATAGAATACGACCCGAATCGAAATGCATACATTTGTCTCATACACTATAGGGATGTTGAGAAGAGATATATTTTACATCCCAGGGGGCTATTTATTGGGGAGGTAAAGATCCAAAGGCTCTAATAGACTTAATATAAATTAGGAAGTTATTTTATATTGTTTAGTATGATATATCTCCACAATAATAAGAGATAGCCTTGTACATTATATATAAATGATTTGTGTATGAGAAGAAATCAATCGAAAATATTCTTTCATGGTATCATACACCTAAATTCGATCCTACTCTACCTCCTTTCCACCGCAGTCGCCGGGTTCTTCTTCCCCTTTTCTGTCGATTTCTTCTCCCTTCTTCCCTCAACCCTCATGGATTCTAAACTCCACCCGGCGCCACCAGTCTCCAATATTAAAACCCAAGTGCCCATCACTCTTGAAAACAACTCCTCTCACTACACAACGTGGTCGACCTTATTCAAGGTTCAGTGTAGGTCCTTCGAGGTGCTTGACCACTTATCCCCAAAACCAACTGCCGGTGCAACATCTTCTTCTGATCATGTCAAAGCAGCTGCTACTACGGCTGTAGAAACCCTATACCGGTGCCTAGACGCGAATGTCCTCCAATGGATATACGCGAATATCTCTCTCGCCCTTCTACACATCATTCTAACTCCTGGTCAGACTGCACATGATGCATGGTGCGCCTTAGAAAATTAGTTCAATGACAATAAGACCAGGGCCATCTTTCTTGGACAAGAGTTTGCGAATCTTTGCCTGGATAATTTTCCATCGATGGTTGAATATTGTTAGTAGGCGAAACATATAGCCGACCAACTTGGAAGTGTAAGCGCCCGAGTTGATAACTGTGTGTTGGTCATGAAAATCTTAACAGGTCTCCATAAACAATATGATAGCATCTCCATAGTCTTGCAACACCGTGATCCCCTACCGGATTTTAATGAAGTTCCGTCAAGGTTGAATATGGAAGATGATAAAAAGAAGCACCAAACTAATCTGCTCAATAGTCGGCAACCACACTCGCGGCTTCTGTCACCTCCTTAAAGACCAACCCTTCAAACAACAATTCTTATTACCCAACAGATGATCACGACCGTGGTCGCTCTTACGGGCGCAATCGCGGATGAGGTTCATACAATCGTGATCGCACCTCCAATAACCAAACCAATACACTAAATCACCCCTACATTGTGTTTCCTAGCTATTGGACCGCTAACCAATAGGCAAACATTCTTGTCACATCCCGCCTAGGCGAAAACATAGGATGTAACTTCGAAAGGTTTTCAAGCACACAAGTCACGCAAGCAGCGAATTCATAAGTTAAGAGATATATTAAAAGACGCCATTTATTAACATAATAACCAAAACATTGTCTTAAAAACCATATTCAAAATGATAATGTCTAAATTATTTTATCAAAAGAAAGTTCATAATATCCCCAAGATGCTCATGCGCGACTCCAAGTTCTATGGTGATCAATTAGTTGCCTGAAAAACATGCAAAAAAAAAAAACATGTCAACAATTAAGTTGGTGAGGTCACGTGGTTTTGTAAGCTATGTAAACCAAGGGTGATTGGATCATTGCCTAGCTAAGACAATAATCATTATGTGACTGTCATGAGCCCGTAACCAAACCTTGATGAATGTTGTGCCTCACCCATTGTACACTAAATACAATGAATATAATGTGAAATACAAGCACTCTTTTGATATTTGCCATCCAGTTAGAGCGACTAACCAAGAGTGGGAGTGTCAATCTAATAGATCTATTCCGGTGTTTCATGGCTAAGTCCATAGCTAATGGTTACAGTAAAATGTATGACACGAGGGCTTATGAATACTCTGAACCTTTTTGTCTCATGTTCACATAATAGTTAAAAATGAAACTGAACTTATACGCATGTTTTTCCCCCAAAAAGTATGAAAACAGTAAAATGGGGCCGTGAGAACTCACCCATACAGACACGCATACACTCGTGTGTACGTGTGTCCATATTTGTGTGTTTATACGTGTATATACATACCACATGTAGGTATACAGATAAATGTGCTCTTTTTGTAATTATTTTGACTTGTAAGCATTTTAATCGATTAATAACAAGTTGTTTTCGTTATGTATGTGTTTGCGAGTGGTGGCACTAGTCAAGTGAGTTTGTTATGGGTCGAAATATAAACAAAAAGAATACATAGGATAGTTAGTTATCATACCACAACAAGGGTGCCTTAGAATGAAGATGAAAGTGATTCCTAGTCAGTTTTCTTCCACTTTTCGGCTTCAAACCTCTTGGAGATGGTTCGAGTGGGCTGTGGGGAGGGTGTTTGATCGACAACGGGTTCGGTTTGGGTGGTTTCGGTTCGGCCGAGGGGTACACCAAGGGAAAAGAGAGTAGCAATGTGTTAGTGAGTTTTGTGGATGTGTTTCTTCTTCTCCTTGGCCAATTATATATACAAGAAAAGGAAGGGTGAGGAGAGTGTTGGATTGGCTAGCAATTAAGGCAAATCAACATGTGTATTTCTAGTGCATTATAAAGGTGTTCTTCCACATTAGTGTAAGTGTTTACTTGATCATCTTGGATTATGTATGTAGGGCAGCCCTAGGCTGACTTTGGGAATAAGCATGGACATTCTAAGAAGGTCAATTGGCATGGGAATTGGTTGTGGAAAATGCTAGACTCCTTGTTAGTGTTTTGCCTAGATGTGAGTGTTTACTAGATAAGATTGATGAGTAGATGATGAGGGTGTGTGTAGATGTATACGATTGTGTATGTATGTATGTAGGTGATTGTTTATCAACATTCCAAGCATGTGTTTATGTGTGTGTATATCCGCATGTATATATATATGTGATTTGTGTGTGTGTCTTGTATAAGATAGGTAGTGTCCAAAAATCAATACACATCTTTTTGTCTTAGGAATGAAAGGGCCTAATTCTAGGGAAAGGAACATGATGGTTTTGGGTTGGTTGACTTGCATGGGTTGAGGGTATAGTGTGGTTTACTTCCATTGTAAGTAATGAGATTTTCTTGGGACCTTGGATTGTGTTCGATCATGTATGGGTGACCGTGGACATGTGTGTGTGTGTGGGAATGTATTTGTTTAACTCTAATACTCATATTTGTCTATATGGATCGCATATATGCATAGATATCTATACACTTGTGTTTTCAGACCTCGTTTATGTGAGTACATGTATACGTTTATCCATATATTGTTTGGTATAGGGTTAGGTTATGTTGATTGTGATTGAACCTCCCACGCATGAATGTGTGTATACATGGCTAAAAGCTATGTAATTTAGTGATGAATTTTTTAAAATCCATCGATTGATGACAATATGTTTGTGTTAATTTGTTGATACCATAACAATGTCATGTGTTAATTTGTCTTTGAACATGTGTTGAGTGGATTTGTTAACTCATGATACATATGTCTTGAAGATACAATCAATGATTTGTGAAATTCTATGATTTTATGTGTTGATCGTTCACAAAATGTCTCGTGAATGTCCGGGTTTGCATGAGTAAACGGGACTTTGTAATAGATTCCTGAACTATCCTAGGCC
Organism: Ambrosia artemisiifolia; assembly: GCA_032199755.1. Taxonomy (NCBI): domain Eukaryota; kingdom Viridiplantae; phylum Streptophyta; class Magnoliopsida; order Asterales; family Asteraceae; genus Ambrosia; species Ambrosia artemisiifolia. The sequence goes on from CM063519.1 coordinate 64,374,629, forward strand.
TTGCTAGACTTAGGGTGACACATGTATTGTAATAAAGTGTCTAATGCACAACTGTAATTGAAAAAGTGGTGAGAGTGTGTACGGATCTTGACCTAGAAATCTGGCGAGTGTCACAATTCTTAATGCAAACAACCCATCTTGGCAAACCCAACCCGCACCTTCGACCCAGTCCCATGCCCTTACCCATCTTGGCCTAACACATCCAGCCAAACGGGTTAGGGAATTCTCGGAGCTCGACCCGACCGAACCCACACCAACACCTACACCCCACCCGACATTAAGCAAGCTCTATACACCATGGCACTGAACCAACCGGACCACAGATTAATGGACACTGGAGCATCCTCCCATTCGGCAAATGAACAAGGTATATACTCTCCGTCTAATTTTAATAAGTGTACTGATAAAAATATTATTGTTGGTAATGGCATGAAAATCCCGGTTTTGGCTTAAGGAATAAAACCTTACCCCCACCCTTCCCGCCCCTTAAACTAAATAATGTCCTTTTTGTCCCAAAAATAATTAAAAACCTGATTTCGGTACGCCGACTCACCACCGATGATCTTGTATCCATAAAGTTTGACTCTTTTGGTTTTCTTGTGAAGGATTTCAAAACTCGGGCACCTATCCTTAGATGCAACATCACCGACGATCTTTACCCTCTGACTCAACCAGTCTCCACCATCACTCAACCTTTTGCTTTTGTTGCTGTTTCTCAAGATCGCTGGCATCAACGCCTTGGACACCCCGACAATACTTTATTGCATTATTTGAAAACTTCTTCTTGCATTAGTTTTGGTAAAACTTATAATAAATTGTTTGAACCTTGTGTGTTTGGAAAGAGGGTTAAATTACCTTTTTATAATTTTGTTAATTGCACTCGTTTACCATTTGATATTGTTCATAGTGATCTATGGACCTCCCTTGTTTTAAGCACGGGAGGTCATCGCTATTATGTGTTATTCCTTGATGATTACACATATTTTTTTTGTGGATTTTCCCGCTTGCCACAAAATCTCAAGTTTTTGCCACCTTCACCAACTATTACAACCACATTACCACCAAATTTGAAAGAAAAATAAAACAATTTCAATGTGATACTGGAAAAGAATATGCTACTAATAATTTTTTAGCATTTTGCAATAACAACGGTATGCACTTTCGTTTCTCTTGCCCCCACACCTCCTCACAGAATGGAAAGGCGAAATGCAAATCCGCACCGTTAATAATATGCTTCGTACCCTTCTTACCCAAGCCAATCTCCCACCAAACTTTTGGCACCACGCACTCGAAACGGCTACATACCTTTAAAACATCTTACCAAGAAAAAACCGTGACTTTCAATCACCCACCTCCATGCTTTACAAGTGCCTACCCAAATACGAACACCTGTTCGTTTTTGGTTGACTTTGCTATCCTATCCTATCCTACCCTACCCCACACAACCATAAACAAACTCGCCAATCGCTCTCGCCCTTGCGGTTTCCTTGACTACCCACCCAACCATCGTGGCTACAAGTGTCTAGACCTACAATCACGCAAACTTTTCACTTCGCGCCACGTCCACTTTGAGAAAACCATTTTTCCCTACAAAATACAATCACCCGAAAAACCACAATCATATAATTTTCTACACCTGCCCATGCATCCGTCACTGTGGACCTCACCGTCCACTGCCAATACACCGCAACCGGTCCATGCACTGGCCCATTCCTCATCCCCGAGCCCATATCACAAAAACACTCCCCCAAACCAAACCAAACCAAACCAAACCACACCACCACCGGCCCATACTTCATCACCGAGCCCTCCCCGACTCACCCAACTCTACCATCGGCCCACTCCCACTCCCAATCCGATCAAACAGGCCTATACCCCTCCACACCATACACCGGATCCAACCACACACCCGTCCATAACCTTTCGACCACACCACCTCCCATTCCAAACCCACCACCTAGTACCTCAGAAACCCAGTTCGACCATACCGTCCCAACACCGGCCACCACACCACAGACCTCACCCTCTAGTCCACCTCCTCAACCCCCACAACGCACGATCCAAACCCGTGCAGTTAGCGGCATTGTTAAACCAAAACAACTTTTTAACCTATCCACTACTACCATTGCACCGATTCCCCGCACTCCACAAGTTGCCTTGACCGTTCCCGAGTGGAACCGTGCCATGACTGACGAGTTCAGTGCACTTCTTAAAAACAAGACCTGGGAGTTAGTACCTCATACACCGAACATGAATATTATTCGTAGTATGTGGCTTGTTAAATATAAATTCAGGTCAGATGGCACTTTGGAGTGATATACGCTTCGTCTTGTGTTTGATGGATGTCAGCAACAGCAGGGCATTGACTGTGGGGAAACTTTCAGTCTGATTGTAAAAACGGCCACTATTCGTTTGGTTTTATCATTGGCATTGGGACGTTCTTGGCAGATTAATCAATTGGATGTCACTAATGCATTTTTACATGGTAACCTGAACGAGACTGTTTACATGTATCAGCCAGTGGGATTTCGCAACATTGATTTTCCAGATCATGTTTACATTTTGAAGAAATCTTTATACGGTCTCAAACAGGCTCCTCGAGCCTGGTACCAATGGTTCACTGACTTTGTTATTTTACTGGGTTTTCGACATAGTAAATCAGAAAATTCTTTGTTTGTTTACAGACAGGGCCATGACATTGCATATCTGTTAATTTATGTTGATGGCATAATCCTCACCATTTCCTCCACCGCTCTTCGTCAACGTCTTACGCACAGTCTTGTAGGGGGATTTGCTATGGAAGACTTGGGTCCTCTTTCTTATTTTTTTTGGGTATTCAGGTAACGCGTACTGGCAACAACATGTTTTTGTCTCAGTCTGCTTATGTCATGGATATTATACATCGTGTCGCCATGGATTCTTATAAACCGGTAGCAACACCTGTGGACAGTCAGTCCATGCTTAGTGCCATTCCAGTCCACTTCATGATGATCCCACTACATACCACAGTCTAGCGGGTGCCCTTTAGTATCTCACCTTAATCTGTCCTAACATCTTGTACGCGATTCAGCAGGTCTGCATGCATATGCACGCTCCTCGGGTTGCTCACTGGAATGCATTGAAGTGGATTATTCGGTACATACAGGACACCAAAGATCTCGGTCTTCACCTTGGTCCCACTGATACATCATCCTTGCATGCATATACTGACGCAGATTGGGTAGGATGCTTATATACGCGATGATCTACTTCAGGATACTATGTCTATCTAGGTGATAATATAATTTCTTGGTCTTCCAAGCGGCAGTCCACTATTTCCTTCTCCAGTGTTGAAGCCGAATACCCTGGTGTAGCTAATGTTGTTGCTCAAATATGTTGGTGCGCAACCTTCTCCTTGAGCTATCTAATCCATTGTCTCGCGCAACACTAGTCTACTGTGACAATGTCAGCGCTATCTACCTTTCCGGAAATCTAGTTCAACATCAACGTACTAAGCACATCGAGCTTGACATCCACTTTGTTCGTGAACAGGTTCAAAAAGGCAACGTACGTGTCTTGCATGTTTCCTCACGTCATCAGGTTGCAAATATTTTTACGAAAGGGCTGCCACGCGTCTTATTCGATGATTTCCGATCTAGTCTAAGCATTCGTCCGCCCTTCACTTCGACTGTGGGGGTGTAATAGACTTAATATAAATTAGAAAGTTATTGTATACTATCAGGGAAGCCGCGCGTTGCGGCGGAGTCAACAATACAGGGCAGAAACATAATTCAAACCTTAAAACGATTAAAAAAATCAATATGTAAGGTGTATGTTTGTGTGTGTGTGTAAGTACATGTGCTTCGTAGTGGGGTAATTTTTTAAAGTCTACAAGGAGACATGATCGCATGCTACACTCTATATACCATATGCAATTTGACCTACATGCCGGTAAAAAAATGGAAGTAGTGGTTTGACTCATTAGCAACTATAATTATACTGATAGTCCCATTCAATATGTTGAAAGTGCTAAATCTGGAGAGATTGCTGAGGAGAAGAAAGCTTTATAAGATCCACATTAAGAGGAGGTTGGAACGACTCATATGTAATCAACCTGCAAAGAAGCATACCCATAATTTTTTCCACATGATAAAAGCAATGTAATAAAACTGCTAATCAAGTGCACCATAAATTTCTATCAGTGGCATCGAAAAGTGAAATTGGAAGTTAGGTTAGTTGAAAATATTCCACATAAGACCTCCCAACTTGAGAACTCTATAGACATACACAAATTGGTTTTTTCTAGGAACCGAACCCGTTCCAAAACGGTTCATGTCTGAACCGATTTTGGTTTGGTTCGGCCCCGGTTTTGCCGGTTTGAAAGACCGAGTTCGGTTCAGTTTGGGTTCGTGAACCAATTCATGCGCACACTATTTTTATGAAAAGGCATAAGAATTATTTTTGTATGTGTAGAAACCTGTTTATCTAATTTTGTTATATATAATTTTTTTATATAAAATTGCATGTTTTTTAATAAAATGTAGTAATTACTTAATTTTGTTTGATACCCCTCTCAAATGCTTTATAATATAATATAGATTATAGATTAAGAGTAATTGAAGATTATGATAAAAGAATGTGTACAAGTAGGTTTTGCATGAAAGGTAGAAATGGAAAAAATTACATGACATTTGGGTTTTAAGCATGAGACTTTTCCTATGCCATCTTAAAATTCATGTAAAATGACATTTGTAGATATCTCTCCTTTTTTATAATGTAGTATAGATATAGATTGTTTAGTATGATATATCTCCACAATAATAAGAGATAGCCTTATACATTGTATATAGATGATTTGTGTATAAGAAGAAATCAATCTAAAATATTCTTTCAGCCTCAAAAGATAGAGACTTAGGGGCTGTTTGGTAGTCTCTTAATGACCTTTTAGAGGTTACCTCTTAATGTTCCATAACTTCTAAATGGTTAAGAGGTAACCTTAAGTCTGAATGGTTAAGGGCAACCATTAAGATGTTAACTTTTAACTATTCATATTTAAGATTACATGTTAACCATTAAGAGACTATAACCAGTCAAATGTAGCATCTTAATAACCATTCAGATGCTACCAAATAACCCCTTAGTAATATCATTTTAATATTCATTATAAAATTTTTTTATATGTAAACGGTGATCACTAGTCAAGCAAGTGGAAGTGTAAAGGTGATCATTACCTAGATTAGTGAGTAGTAAAGAGGTGATCACTACGTATACTGGTGAGAAGCAAATATGTTTCACTACCTTGACTAGTGAGATGATTACTACTGATCTATTATCTATTACAACTAGTAACAAATAACAATAGAGAAACATCTGTGATATATACTTCATTATGATAAAGTTATGGTAATCTCTACCATCTTAGAGAGATGATTTGTACAACGATGATTTATACCTAATAAAAAGAAGACTAAGTGAAAAACATCTCTTAGTGGGATACGAAGGAGTGGATGTAAGGTGAGTTTTTTAGCACCCACATGAACCACTATAAATCCTATGTGTTCATTTGATGATATCTCTGTAACTCTAAAATCTCTATACAGAAATATTTTTCTAATAAACGAAGAGTATTTAAAAACGGTTAAGAAGTAAAAAACAACCTATTAAGCTCCCTCTACAAACTCTTTTAACTTTCCAAGTATGATTCAAATATAAGTGTGAGGTGCATTAACTGGTGGTAGGTGGAGGTGAAGGATGGCGGCGGCAATGGCGGTGGTGGTGGTTGGTGGCGGTGATAGGTGGCAGCGGTGATGGGTGGTGATGATGGTGGTGGATTTTGGTGTTGTTAAATGTTAATGAAGGGTGAAAGAGGGGATGTAATGAAAAAAAAAAGATGGGGGAAGGATAGAGTGGTTTTGAGGGAATGGAATGCCTTGTAGAATGGGCGATTCCATTCCATTCCATTAACCAACTAAACACACAAGTAGCGTTTGGTATGAAGGAATCAAAGGTGGAATGGAATAGATCATTCCCATGGAATGAAATTAAACATGTTTGGTTACCATGTAGTAATGGAATGGATCATTCCATAAGGAATGGGATTCCTTCCATTTTAAGAATTTTCATTCCTTGGTAAGGTGGTGTTTTTTTTCATTCCTTCAAGGAATGGAAACAAATATATTATTATTATTATTATTATTATTATTATTATTATTTATTATTATTATTATTACAACCCACCATCGTTGTCATCATCCAACCACCACCGCCTATTGCCGCCACCCACAACCATTGCTACCATCGTCGTAACCCACCATTGTCACCACCGTCCAACCACCACCACCACCTGCGTCACTGCCATCCACTACCGCCACCACTGTCATCATCGCCACCACCACCCACCGTTACCGTTGCAACCCACCACTGTCGTCGTCGCCCACCCACAAATCGTCACCGCCATCGCCCACTACCACCACCACCGTTGCCGCCGCCGCTACCCACCACCATCGTCACTGCCGCCACCCACCACTCACCATCGATTTTATATTTTCGTTTTTTCTTACATACCAAATAACACAAAGTAAGAATTCATTCCATTTCCACATGATAACCAAACAAGACATGGAATGGTAATGATCCATTCCATTACCTCTCACATTCCATTACCTCTTCCATTCCATTCCCTCTCTCATTCCATTACCCCATACCAAACAGTCCCACAATCTTTCATTACCTCGTAATGGTCTATTTCATTCCGCCTACCATTCCAGCATACCAAACGCTACCTTAGAACTCGCCTGCTATTCACACCAATAAAAGAAGTGTTAAAGATAAAAGTCATAATTGTCCAAACAAGCTGGTTTAGGGGAATTGAGGGACCTTTTCTGTCATTTCGTCAAAGTTTATATGTTTGTGTTTCAAGTGAATACCCGAAAGAAGCGAAAGGACTGAAAGTGTCAAAAACAAACTTGGTTTGTTAAGAAATTAGTCAGGGCTTCTAAATTGGGGCTTTTATAAACATCGGCTGATCACAATCATCCCATCCAATACACATAGTAATCATTCACAATTCTTGTTCGTTTCTTTCAATTGTAGTTCGTTTCAATCTGTGATGACGAATTAATAAAGATCGAATCGATTGGGTTTGTTTCTTGGTTGTCCTTTGTAATATTTTCTTGAGTTAATTGCCAAAATGGCCCCTGAGGTTTGCCCCAAAATGCTTGTTTGGACACCAAACCTGTTTTTTATCACTGGGACCCCCAAAATTTGGTTCTTGAAACAAATGGAAACCTCAAAAATTGGTTTTTGGTTTTTAAACTAACAAAGATTTGTAGATCGGAACTATAGACTCTACATTTCGGTATCTGAAAAACGTATGGATATCGAAATCGGATCATAAAAAGCATAAAAATCCGGGTTTTATAATGGCCGGAAACGTACCGGAGTTGGCCGGTTTTTCTTACCGGAAAAGAAAGAGAGGAGGGAAAGGGTTTGAATTTTATTTTTTATAACTTTCCATTAATTGCCATTTTGGCCCCTGAGGACATAAATGACGAAATTGCCCCTAGGACTTAACTGACTTTCATTACTCAGTTAAAAACTGCCCATTTTGGCAATTTATGATCTCTGAGGGGTCCCAGTGATAAAAAACAGGTTTGGTGTCCAAACAAGCATTTTGGGGTAAACCTTAGGGGCCATTTTGGCAATTGACTCTAATTTCTTTTGTGTTTTTTTTTTTGACAAGACATGTTTTTTAACACAACATATTCAAAAGCAAAGAATTCTTTCAAGCTGTACATGTCCTATGTCTTTTTTCTATACATATGGATGCCATAATTACTAAGAATTTCAAGAAATTTATACATATGTTCATAAACTCACTTTCAACTCAAAGAGTGGAAATTAATTTGAATGGAAGAATCCTTACCAAATGAGATTAGTTTGCTCACCAATAATTTATACTAATGTTGTTATTTATGGTTTTAGTTCCTTTTAAAAACACAAGAAAGAAAAACCACACTAAGATGGACCTAAAGATGCTCCACAGGAACTAGGATTGTGTGTGTGGCTTTAAATTGTAACGAAAGGGGGAAACAAGACAAAGGAACAAAGTATTTGATAATGTTTGTTGGGGCCACACGTGGGCATTGAATAGATATTGTCAACCTTGTGTTTCTAGTGAAATTTAGAGGGAACCAAAACTTTTTATCAAAGCTATTGCTTTCAAGACAATCGTATCTTGTAGGCCAAATAAAATGAAGCCATCATTAGTGATGTTACATCTATACACATAATCATGGGCTCATAAATAATGCATTACTAAGAGAAATAATTAACAAATAGTATATTTATGGTTGAATGATGTGAGTTTTATATATTTAGATAGATACTCCATCTAAGAATAATCTTTACTTTTCTTTATTTTTAGACTATATGTATATGTTGTAGGTAGAGGTGAGTGGTGGCCCTATCGAATAATATTTTGCTACATCGACGCTTACATGTCACTGGGTCACAGCTGGCGGTTGATCGCTTGATGGTGTTGTGGGTCAAGGTGAGCGGGTGTTTTTTTTACCAAATATATTGAAATATTTACCACCTTTTTTTTATAAAAAAACATTACACTAAAAAAATATTACACTAAAAAAAACATTACACTAAAAAAAAGAAAATTACACTAAAATAAAAAAAAAACATTACACTAAAAAAAAGAAACTACACTAAAAAAACGATTACATTAAAAAAACCTAACGTAAGGATGAGCCAGGGCGTAACATTTGCCATGCCGAAACGTGGTGAAAGTTATGGCCAACCTTCCGAAGGTATTCCACGTGGGTAAAGGCGAGGAGCACGTCTTCGATTTCTCCGAGCATATCTCTCTTCACCTCTCTGTACGCGATTTCGAAGTTTTTACACTTCGAGTTCAAGCCCGCGTACTTGTGAGAGATGAAGTCATTTGTACGGTTGGTACCCCCGACAAGGGTACCAAACTCGGCTAGGACCCTATGCCACTGTGGTCCGCGGCCACGTGGTGATCCACGGCTTGACGAAGCACCGTCACCGTGCACTTGTTGGTACGTGATGACGAGTGCTAGTTCTTCCTCCTCGGTCCACTGCACCATGATGAACTTGGATTTCAAAATTGAAGGTTTAAGGTTTGAGAAGAAGAAGAGGAAGAGGAAGAGGAAGAGGAAGAGGAAGAGGAAGAGGAAGAAGAGGAGGAGGAGGAGGAGGAGGAGGAGGAAGAGGAGGAGGATGAGGAGGAGGAGGAGGAAGAGGAGGAGGAGAAGAAGAAGAAGAAGAAGAAGTTGGGTGGGTAAGAAATGAATTTGGTGAAAAATTAATTTTTTTTTTAAATTTAAACCGTTGCTAGCCCGCTAACGGACGCGAGCTGGCTCACGTAGGGTCGCTCGCGGACCCGATCACGTGGGGATGTCGTGGTGCTAGCTAGCCACGTGGACAAGGTTGTGGCTCGCGGCAGTTGGCTCGATGGCCACAACGGTTAGTCTTATATAAAGGGGGCCACTTTCCCATTTTCATCACTTGAACCCTCTATCATCATTCAATCATCCTATTGTGACACCTCATCTCCGTAACTTAAACTCCCAAGTAATCAACTTAATTGTGGTGGTGTATCACTTGATCACTTGAACCAACCATAACTTTCTACGAAATTCCCTACACTTCCCTCCACCTACAACCAACCACATCATGCCACATGTCTTTTTCGACCAACAACAAATACATCAAGCCCGAGTTTACCATCATGTGAACTCATGACTTGGCTGCGATCAACTCACTTGTGACAGTGCATCACTGTTCACTTGATCAGTAAACCCAAGGCTCAACACAATAATGCCCCGTTCCCCTTATATAACTTGTTTCATATAAAGTTATAAATGAAACGTACTTTTAACTTTATGATGAATCACGCATCTACAATTTTTAACTTTATATCCTTTGATTAAAAAACATATCCTTTGCTTAAAATAAAGTTAAATATTAACCATAGAATAAAGATGAAAGGTATTACGTTATATGGATAAGATACGTACCAGTCATTTTCATGTTAGCTCTCAACAAATATATACAGATATTTACAATGAGGATTATTAATTAACCCAAAATCTTATTATCTTTATGTTAATTTTTTCTGTCGGCACAAAGAATTTTATAGAATGCATAATCTGATCATAGTTTATATTATAATACCAATGACGTCACCTTGAACTTAAGACCTCTAAATTATTTGGAGATGTTTTATTTCCAATTTTACTAACAAGATTTTTATATATAATAAACGGATGTATATATAGAGTGTTTGTGTGTGTGTGTATGATTAGGATCCTATGAGAACATGGTTGAGTTGAGTTGTAACAACAGAAACCATTCTCAACCATTGATCAAATTAATCAATGGTTGTGATTCAATCTACATATTTTAGGTATTAATGATATTATCTTATGGATGGAAGGGTCACCAACGGGATGTTGGGTCTTGTGTGGTTGTGTCAAACATCAAATACTTTTATAAACATACAAAGTCATGGTCTTGGACAACTAAGGGTTATTGGACAAACGTAACATCGGTCAAACAGTTATAAGCGTCTTAGGTTTTCCGTAGTGAAGGCTATCGCACAAACTTTTGAATATTATTTTCGAAGACGCAACCTAATGTGAGTTTCACAGCCCCTCTTTTACTGTTTTCCGTTGGGGGAGAAACATGCGGGACAAACTTTAACATTTAGACTACATTATTACATTATATCACATGGGTATTAGGCGACATTCATCTAAAGTCCTTTCTAACTTGTGAACCATGAATATGTGGATACATAGCGGGAAAAGTGTGAATAGATCTATTGGGCCTGGCAAGCCCCACTCAGGTTGGTTGGAGGTCGGACGGGTGCATATGTGTCCTATCTAACTTACGACACCAAGTGATGACCGGTGGCAGGGGAATAAAGGCAACTTACTAACATTCAGCAATGGTTCATAACCCTTTAGTATCATTTAACGATTTCTAGCTAGCATCAGGTATAGATGTAAGGATTGTGTGGGTCTGGTTTTCAAACATTTACTTACTTTTGTAAACATAAAACTCTATGAACTCACCAGCATTATATATGCTGACTAACATAACATGTTTTCTCAGGTTGCTAAGTTAGCAGCAGAGATTAAGCGCACTGGAGTCGTACTGTGTCTCATCCTATTCATGCATCACATTAAACACTGTTTTAAACTGTTGAACTATTTTGTTTACATTTGGTATCATGGATTGTAACTTTTAAAATGCTTCTAATGTACTGTACAGGTCACCCTTTCTTAAAACTGCATGGTTACTTGAACTTTATTTTATTCATATAGTTATTCTTTATTGTGACCGTTGACTTGCATCTCGGTGTGTCACGCACCTCGCGTTAAAACCCCGCAAGTGGAATTTGAGGGTGTGATAATTGTTACGCCCACCCTTGTTGCACCCCCTGCCCCGTCCACAGGAGGCTTGCCTACCATACGAGTCATGAGAACTAGATGGGTCAAATTGTTAAGGCATGAAAGCAAGGTTTGAGCCACCGGGGTTTGGGGCAACCGAATTGTTGTGAGAGGCCATAAGAACCCATTGCGAGGCAAGTTGACGACCATTTTGTCGCGGTTATTCCGGTTGGAGCATGCTTTGGCTTTATCCCAAGTTGTGGCAGAGTGGTTAATAAATAATAAAGGAGGGCACTGTTTCTAACTTCAGCGGTTATCTCCAGACCAACTGAAGAATGAGTCCTGGGTGATCGACATCACCATGCTGTTTCGCTAAGTCTTTTAACCGCTGGAAACACTAAATTATTATAGAACATGCCGCCAAAGTGAGACTAGTGAATTCGTGTTCAAGAGTCGCTGCTCTCGAACTTTTGTTGTTGATGAAGATAACTTAAATTCTTTTTCTAAATAAATTGGGCAGTCAAATCCACATTTAAAATGCGAACCAAGAGATCGTTAGTCAATGTGTGATAGATCCATTGCAGAACTATGGCATCGATCTCAAGCCAAGACGCCTACGTCAGTTCAATTTTGTGCAGGTGGATGGGTACCGTTAATATGATTGAGAACATGATATCCCCTTGCTTGGAGCTTACAAAACTTAACCCTAAAAGAGTAAGTCATCATCACCCTATCAAGAACACGAACTTTGTTCTGAATGTTTGCAACATAGTAGAGGGGTGGAATGATTATGATTCAGCTGTGGCTGGAGTATTTCCGTTGGCCATTGATGAAGTAGGGGATAACATTGAAGAAGGTTTATGGGGTGGGAGGGAAGAAGTGATGGTGATGGCGTAAAAAAACTAGGGTTCAGGTTTTTTTTTCTATGGCTCTTGATGATTCCAATGTACAATACACGCGAGTATATGTAAAGATCAAGGCAAACAATTTACCTAAATTACAGTCAATTAAGCATTTCTAAATCAATACAAAATATGCAATTAATATCCTACTAATATACTAAGAGAATGGGTTATGAACAAGTACATAGTGAAAGAAAAATAGGAGGTCGTAGAAGAGTATCAAACGGATTCCGATTGAACTTATTCAAGCGACATTGGATCGCCTCATCGAATCCTACAATCTTAGTTTTTAAGTTTTCTGGATTTTTTAGATTTTTAGCATGTAGTTTTTAGAATTTGTGCTAGATCCTTGTGTCTTTTTCTTATTTTCTTTATTGTGTCATTTTTTTTTGCGATTCATTGTGTCTTTTTTCCTCAACATTGTGTTATATTTCTCGGTATTTTGTTATATTTTGTGACCTATTGTGTTCTATTTCGTGATCTGTTGTGTTTTTTTTGTATCCTTCTCATTCTTCTCATTTATTTTACAATGTGTAGAATAACTTGACCCTATTGAGAAATATATTATATTGATAATCACATCCAAAAGTCTTCCTAAAATGTAGGAAAATCTAAACCACTAAGAAAAAACTAAGGTACATCCATACCCTCCCCTAAAAATCTTTAACCTTAATCATACGTTTTCATGAACTTTTAGGCCGAACCATGTCATCATAGATGTGCAAATCTAGCAAACTCCGCCTAATTCGCTCATCTTAAGTCAATTTGGGTTTGCTTCTACGCCTCCTCCCTTCCATTGTTCGGGTTTCCATTTCTCTATTTGGTGTCATCGTTAGTCTTTTCTTCACATGTCCAAACCTTCGTTAAATATTAAACCAGTGTTACAATATATATATATATATATATAGGGTAGGGATCCTAAGAGAACCAACCCTTATTTGAGAACTGAGAGAACCATTCTGGGCCACACATTTCATATAAAGGCAAAAAAAAAAAAAATTTTTTTTTTTTTTTTTTTTTTTGCTTTAATCGCACATTTTTATGCAAGGAAAATTTTTTTTTTTATTTTTTTTGAATTTTTTTTTCATTTATACATATGTGTATATGTCAATTATACATATGTGTATATAGCAATTATACATATGTGTATATAGCATTTTTCAGCTATACATATGTGTATATTTCAGTTATACATATGTGTATATTGCATTATACATATGTGTATAATGCAATTATACACATGTGTATACTGAAAAAAAAATACAAAAAAAATAAAAAAAAAAAATTTCTTACATATAAAGCAGCGATTTTTGCAAAAAAAAAAAAAAAAAAAAATTTTTTTTTTGCCTTAGAGAAATGTGTGGCCCAGAATGGTTCTCTCAGTTCTCAATTTGGGGAAAGGTTCTCATTTGAACCAAATCCTATATATATATATATATATATATATATATATATATATATATATATTTCTTTTGTTTTTAGTTAACTAGTTTTTAAGCCCGCGCTTCGCGTCGGGGTTGTAGACAGATGTTGGAGATGATGTATTTGTTATCTAGTATATCAATGGATTAATATTAGACCATTTAGGCTTTAATCCAAACGGAAATAAAAGTAAACATGTCTAAAATTAAAAGTTAGCTTTAACTATAATAGGTTGAATAAAAAAAAGAGAATAAAATTTGTTACGTGGTGTATTGAAAGATTAACACAGACCATGGAGACTTTAATCTAAACGGCATTCCAGCAGGGACGCGGTGATAATTCAATCAGTATCGCACACTAAGACAAAGAATAAAGAGAACCAAAGAAAAAGTTGTAACATTAATTAATATAATATCTACATATGTTCAGTTCGTTGTAGCTGCGACTCAACTTTGAACATCAAAACGTAACGACAGAAAAGCTCGTAGTAATTTAAAGATTCACATGAAATTACTAATAAAAATAAGGGTGTAATTAATTACATGTCGTAACACACGCGGGGTTTGACTCTAAAAATAATATATATGTATAATAATAAAACAACATTCAAATCTTAATATTAAAATAAAATATGATCCAATAGGAAATAAGTACTGTTAACGTTTGTAAATGTTAGTTTAGGAATTTATGGTACTTAGCATTCAAAAGTTTTACCTATTGAGTTAAATTATTTATTTAATTATATGATGGAAACGAGAAGGTATTTGAGGATTTTAAAGATAAGTATTTAGACTATTTTGATTTTGTCAATCTCATATGGGTACACCACAAAATATGCTCCAACAATGTAAAAGAGATCAAACACGAGTGTAAGGAAGACAACTAATTCTGTGATCATGTTTTAATAGTAACCCACCTCACGTCATATCCATGCTACCACGAACATATCCCCTCGAAAATCCAAAGTCAAAATTTGAGATCACCTTTGTCTCTCCAATTGGGGAACATATGATATTACTTTGTATTAATTATAATTATAACTACCAATTATTATATTATCATTATCATCATCATGACCTCATTCCGGGTTTTTATTAGTTTTCAATATATATATATATATATATATATATATATATATATATATATATATATATATATATATATATATATATATATATAGGCTAAGTATAGAGAGAAAACCCTACAAAACGAAGAAACCCAGGTAAACTGTGACTTCCAGAACTTTTTATCATCTGAAAAAATTAGGGTATGTAATGTACATGATTTTAAGAGTTTTGAGCCAAAAAAATAAAAAAAGTGCCGAGTGGATATTTTAAAAAAAAAAAAAAAAATTTCTAGGATGTTTATGTTACATATGTAACACAAAAAACTTATTTATTTTTTTTAAAAATATCCACTCGGCGCTTTTTTTATTTTTTTGGCTCAAAACTCTTAAAATCATGTACATTACATACCCTAATTTTTTCAGATGATAAAAAGTTCTGGAAGTCACAGTTTACCGGGTTTCTTCGTTTTGAGTGGGTTTTTATTTAAACCTTCCCCTATATATATATATATATATATATATATGTTTCGGTTCCAATGAGAACTAGGTTGAGTTGTGAGAACTGTGAGAATTCCGACGTAAATGCGAGTTAATTTTTTTTTACACACTGACGTAAGTGGTTAACTAAGAAATATTCAAAAAATGAAAAAAAGCACGTCGTTCTTACACCGTTTTAACAAAGGTGACGTAAATGTCTACATCAATGTAATATTTTATGGTTTAATCACAACCACAAATTTATTTTACAATTAATTAAATGTGTGGTTAATAAGTGAGCTCCTATGGTTCTCACAACTCAACCTAGTTCTCATTTTTATCCATCCATATATATATATATATATATATATATATATATATATCAACTCAGTTATAGCGGAAGCATTAAAAGTTTACAATCCCCAAACTGTAAGTAAAAGACGAATGCTTAAAAGTTTAGCACAATGCATGTAACCTATACGCCGTGAGACCCCATGCGGCTATCCAAAGCTGCTACCTTAGCGACCTGAAAAAACATGCTAAAAATGTCAACATACTATGCTGGTGAGTTCACAGGTTTTTACAAAAACAGTTACCATAAATTTTGAAAGACCATTCCCGTTACTACTATGTTATATGAACGTTAGCTAGACGTTATGTATGTTATTACTACGATTGAAACCATTGCTGACTGTGTTGTTCCAATAGTGTGTACCCTTCGGACTACCGTTATCTCCGGTAGGCCCTGTGTGTTTGAGACAATATGCACCCGTCATGCTCCCAGCCAACCCGGGTGGGTTTGTCAGGCCCAGTAGATCTATCCATATTTCCCCGCTATATACCCATATTAGTGGTTTCCTTGGGATTTAGATGAGTCACATAGTAAACAAATGATAACCATAGTATAACATGATCTTTATGTGTCCAAAGTGTGTAGCATGTTTCTCCCCTATGAGAAAGTGTGTGAAGTGGGGCCGTAAAACTCACCTTAGGTTGCGTTCTTGAAAACAAAATAACTCGATAATGCGATGATAGTCCCTAATATCGGTGACCTATCATAAAGTGTGTATGAGTGTTTTGACTAATAACCCATAGGTTAACCAGTCCCCGATTGTCCAGATTATGACTACGTATGTTTGAAAATGTGTTTGAACGTTGACCCGACACAAAAGACAGACTCGACATCCCGGACCCGTTACATTAGTTTATTTGCACATAAAACACTTAGTTTACATCAAATTTCCATTTTTGCAGTCGTGGGTTCGAATGAAAAATATAAAAATTGGTTCGCCCTTTTTTGTGGGTCAAATGGGACTTTCCCATTTTCATTCGACCCTTCGATGGGTTGAATGAAAATTTGGTTCGAATGAAAGTTTGTAAATTTGGTTCGTGCTAATTAATGGGTCGAATGGGAATTTCCTGATTTGGTTCGACCCTTCGAAGGGTCGAACGAAAAACTGGTTCGACCCACAATCTGCTGAACCAACTAAACGGACAAAACCCCATCAAATCTGGTCGAAACCTTTGTGAAATGCGACAATTCACAGCAATCAACTTTATCCATACTATCCTCATGTAACCCTACCATTTATACTCATAAAACCGACCATTTCTCATAGGAATTTACAACTTACCCAACATAGCAAATTATGGAAATGTCACATCAATTGCATGAAATCTTTTCCTAAAAAGGAAACTATCAAAATAACCTCATGTACAGATCAATTAAGCACAGATTTACATGTGTTAGTGAATCCCTAATCATATCATTATCACCATCATCATGAACAAACCCTAGATCTAACATAAAATCCCCAAAATGGGTGAAAATCCATCAAACATCAATTAGACATCAAAACATCCATAAATCATGTTCCAAAACAGCCTAAATCATCTACATAACATCTATACATCATTTCATAACACATAACACATAAACGAATCATCCAACATCACTAACATTTGGGTTTTTATGAGAAAACTCATTATTCATGTAT
Organism: Ambrosia artemisiifolia; assembly: GCA_032199755.1. NCBI lineage: Eukaryota > Viridiplantae > Streptophyta > Magnoliopsida > Asterales > Asteraceae > Ambrosia > Ambrosia artemisiifolia. The sequence goes on from CM063519.1 coordinate 64,391,901, forward strand.
AAATCTAGTTAGGAAAGATATTAGAAAGGTTTTTATTCATGAAAACTCATTTGAATCAGATCTGGACACTTAGGGTTTGATAAAAACGTATGAAATTTGATTAAAAAGGGTTTAGATGATGAACACACCTTGAATCTTCACTATTTTGATTATAGAACGTGTTTTAGCTTTAGGATTTGAAAAACAAGGGCAACATCTCCTTTCTACAGGATTGGGGTTGAGAGAGAGCACTTGTAGGCGAGTTAGGTTTGTGAAATGATGAAATGAGACAAGTGTTATATTAATTTATACCCAATTTCCGTTCGCACCCTCAAAGGGTCGAACCATAATAATAATTATGTTCGTTCGTTTATGTTCGTTTAATTTGTAGATGCGTTTTGCGACTAGTGATTGGATGTTAACATATGTTAGATTGCTGATGGGTAGAAGGTGAAACAGGTCTGGGCGAATGTGAGAAATAGTGGGCGAAGGTAGATTCATCTGGGCGAATGTATAATGGAGCTTGACTGAAGATGTAGGTTCGTACCCTTAACTGGGCGAATGTGGAAGAAGTCCACATTCGACCACAGCTAATGGGCGAACGTGCAGGTGTTATAAATAGATTTTGTGTTTATGCAATGTATAGAGAGTTTTAGAAAGTGTGTGTTTAGAGGTCAGGTTCCTGGTTTGTTTGAGAGAGTCTGTGTTTGATCTAGATTAACCGTATTGTCATTGTAAACAAGTTTATGCAAAAGTTAATCTATGAAAACCTTTGAAAATGATATTGATTGTGTTTTGATTTGAGTTTTTATCAGTTTGTTCAAAGCTAGGGTTTCCGCACCTGGTTTTGTAACTTGTATGATCAATTAATCCTGTTTTAGTCAAAATCTTTCGCTCACAAAGTGGTATCAGAGCATAGAGGATCATACAACAACAAATTTGATAAACTCAGAGCTGATTTGGACCTAATTTTGATCAAAATACATCTGTTTTTGAATGAAAATGGTTTTTGAGTGTTTTTGATTGATTTGAAGTTGATTTTGTGGTTAAAATTCAAAATTCCAAGAATTAAAGTTGTTCCAAATCAATTCCGAATCAAAACCTGATTAAGATCATTCAAATCCACAAACTTTTGAAAATCAGAGATCAAAATAACCGTTTTTCAAAGTGTAACCGTTTTTCAAACCTGAAATGGGCGAACCTGGAACCTAAGTGGTCGAACCTGGACATTTTTGGTCGAACCTGAATGGTTTTTGGTCGAATCTGGGTACTTTTGGGCGAACCTGGAAAGTTTTTGTTTGAAGTTTTCACTTTCGGGTCACATTTTCCACATCAGATTGATCGGGCGGGCGAACGTAGAAACAAAACGGTCGAACCTAGGATCTTTTTGGGCGAAAGTGGACAGTGTGTTTGAGGATTTTACTTTCTGGCCATTTTTACATTCGGGTGTACTTCTTGTGGTCGAAGGTAAACAGAAAGGGACGAAAGTGAGTATAACTGGGCGAACCTAGGATTAGTTTTTGGAAAATTTTCTAAGTGTTGAATTTTTCGAAGTTCGTGATCATGTGGAATTTTCCGACTACTCCGAGACCAGCAACGACTCAACCACAACAGCAAGTGATGGACCCATGGACGGTGGCAGCACAAAAGACGAGCACACAGTCTTCGCAACCGATTAACTACATGGCGATGACTAGCTCGATGCCTCAAAGTGTAGCACCTCCAGCACCACAACCTGACTACTGGGGAGTAGCAGCAGCGGTGGTAAACACTCAAACTACAAATGCTATTTCCACACTGATTAATGATTTGTCTTCAGGTAGCGGGAATCGGCCACCGAAGCTTATGGAGATACAAGAATACAATCAGTGGCAGAACAAGTTCAAGATTCACTTGGAAGGCATGGGAGTGGAGGGAGCAGAGGCATGGAGTATGATTGCTAAAGGTTACACAGCACCAGTTTTGGAGAATACAGGTGAACCAGTTCCATTGGAGAGCATGTCTGAGGAAGAGAAAAAGAAGTTTGCTGTGGAGAAGAAAGCCTTTTCCCAATTGACTCAGGCAATCACAAATGATCTTTTGCATCAATTTGGGACTTGTACAACGTCTAAGAAATTGTGGGATGTGCTTAAGAGGAGGCATGATGGGAATGAGAAGACTAGAAGTTTGAGGATGATGAACTACGAAAGGAGTTTGAGAATTTTTCTTATATTGGAAATGAAACTTTAAAAGAATTAACTCCTAGATATAGTCATTTGCTAACTGAATTGTCAAGTTATGGTATACAGATTCCTATGAAGAATTTGGTGGATAAGTTTGCAGATGCACTACCACCTTACTGGGATCAGCATGTGGAAGTTCTCAGGGAGAAGGATGCATACCAATACTGGACTATTCAAGAGTTCATACAGAAGCTGGAAAACAAAGAAATGGAAGAGAAGAGGAAAGCTAGAAGAGCACAGGTTCCTCAGAATCCTAGCTTATACTTTGGAGGCACTCCAATTTCAGTTAGTAACTCAAGTTCAGGAGTTGTTGCACCACATGTTGCTTGCATTTCCAATGTTATGGAATCACCAAAACCTACCATCAACTACATGGCACAAACCTCATCCTACTCACAACCATCATACACACCACCACCACCACAACAACAATACAACAATTCCTACATTCCACCATTCTCCCCAATGCAACAAGCAGCTTTCTACACTGCTAGCCAATCACAACAACCAATGAACCAAGTTACTCAACCTAATCAACAACCAGTGGTTTTGGAGACTTCTAACTTGGGTAATGTGACAGTTGAAGTTGCTCAGCAATATATTGCACTAGTCTCTGCAATGGTTTCATCCTACAACGGATTAGTTGCTAGTCAAATTGGGAATAACAACTTAACCAATGAAGACTATGCACAGATTGACAAGGAAGAGATGGAACTAATTGATATCCAATGGGCTTTTGCAAGCATTATGAGAAGAGCAACGGAATTTATTGAAAAGACGGGTAGAACAGATTTGGGAACTTCTCCTAACACAACCTACGGGTTCAACAAGGAGAAAGTTACTTGTTTTAATTGTGGAGGTAAAGGTCACTTTAAACGAGAATGCACTCAGCCACCAAAACAAGGTAATAGGAACCCATTCAATGCAAGCTACCAGAACCGTCAACAACAAAACCAAAACCAAGTTTCTTACCAAAACAACAACAACTACCAAAACCGTCAAAACAATTCTAACAACAACCAAAACAGACAACCAAACACATCAAACCAAAACCAAAACCAATCTCCTAACAACAATAACCGAACAGTTATACCAATCACTACACCAAATGAGACACAACAGAATACGAGTCAGAATCAAGCATTGGTGACTCAACAAGATGAAAGGTTTGATTGGTCGGGATTGCAAATAGGAGTTGAGGAAATAACTACTGGTGGCAATGTGGCTTGTGTTGCTTGCAAGGTTGATTTTGAAGAGTCGGTGACAGTTGATGAGAAGAAAGAAACTGAGTTTGAAAGTGATGAGTCTGAGGCTGAAATGGATGTGGAGACTGAATTTGTTGAGGTTAAGGCTGAGGAAGCTAACTCTGGAGTGGTGATTGACACTGTTTCTGATGTTCCTGAGGAGTGTGAATCAGTTTACTCAGATTCAGACAGTGAATCGGATACAGAAGCAAGTGTTACTTCTCTAGATGATGACATTGATCAGTTGCTAGCAGAAGCGGATTTTCTGATGACGAGGAAGTCGTGCATTGCTGATGATGCTTTCACCAAGATTGACTATTCCAGATTCTTCGCTGGAAAGGAAGCTCATTTCGCATTAATGGCCATGACTGATCCGCCAAAACCTGTAAGTTCTGAGTGTAGCACTGATATTAAAAGTGATAAATATTGTGGTACATGTGATAGATTGACTGAGGAGAACAAACAACTCCGTGTTCAACGTGATAGTGCTATCATGAACAGTCAATCTACTCGCAAAGAGTTGAATGCTTTCAACAAGGTATTAGATGGCTATAAAAAGGACATTTCTGACTTGAAAAACACTTTATCTTTAAAACAACTTGCAATTAACAACTATATCAATGAAATTGAAAATACCAAGTTGGAAATGGCTGCCATCAAATGCTTTGCTGAGAAAGTAAACAAAAAGTTGGAAAGCTATAAGCACATTGCTTATGTGGTAGACCACATCATAGATGATCAAACCACTAATTACAAGTCTGTGCCATCTCCGGTGCTTTTTGAAAATCATAATTGTCACCAAGTTACACCGGAGAGCTCGGTAAAATCAGACTCATCATCGGAAAATGAATCTAATACCTCGAGTATTGGTGATCCACATTCCGATGTGAGACCGATTTTAGGTTTGAATGATGAGGGTGTTACTGCTGAGAGTGTGGATTCAGACTCAGAGAGTGATGATACTGGTAATGTTCAAACTGTTAATGCATGTGAAATTCCAAAAGAAAATCACATCATTACTACTGAACCAGTTTCATCATCTCAACATGTGCATCCGATGGCAAATGCTCATCGTGATAAAAAGTCTGAAAAGAATGTTGTTAAGAAAGATCTTGAGAAGAATGTGGTAAAGAAAGATCTTGAAAAGAGTGATAAGAATGAACCGTGTGACAAACCTGTCAAAGTGTTCTATCGGATGGAAGGATCCGATAAGATCATCTCTGACGAGGAATTTCCAATCAAAAATGCTAACTATGCTAAAATTGATAAAATCTGGCAAGAAAGCACCATTTGGTTCCCAAAACATGAGAGAACAAATGAGATTCCACCAGCAATTTTAAAGAAATTGTATTTGGATGTTCCTCAAGAACCAAAGGTCCATGTCACAGAGTTCATTCGACCCAAAAACAGAGCTAATGGTTTTCATGAGCCTACATACTCAAAAGGGCCACTCCCTGAGAGTTTGAGGAATCAACAGTATAATGATCAATATCCTGTTAGATCATTTGCTCAACCAAATGCTCCAAATGTTTTTGAAGAGTACCGTGCATGCTTTAAATGTGGGGAACGAGGGCATTTACTTGCTCAGTGCCCATATGTAAGGCATAAAAGGCACGAAGTTGAAGTGAGGAATTCCATGAGAAAACCGATTGATCATTATGTTCCACCACATAGGCGAGTTGTTCCTCAACAAACACAACAGTTTTATAATCAAAACAATTTTCACCAAATGAGGAACAATCGTCCAATTCAATATGATCGAAGGAATCGGATTGCTATGGAACAATCATGGAGGAAGCCAGTGGTGAACACAACAATTGATAGACAAAAGGTTCCACCTAAACCAATTGTCAAATCAAATGTTGGACCTAAGTCTGTTAAATCAGATAAGGTAACCAAGAAAGTTACATTTGTTAACAATGTTCAGAAACCGACTGAGAATCCAAAGTCTCAGATTCGTATCTTGAAACGAACTGAACAATCTTGGTCACCCAATGGTACTCCAGGAGCCTCTACTTCAAAGGTCAATGAGAAAAAGGAAACTGTTTTGAACAATCAGAAAAAGATTGATCAAAAAGTTAATGAAAATGTTTGTGAAAATGTTTCTGTGAAAAATGATGTTCCAAGACCCAAGACTCAGGCTTGGGTCCCCCCGAAAGAACTAAATGATTTACTTTTTGTGTGCAGGGAGCTTCAGCTGGCCCTATTAGCAGTCTTTGGATTGTTGATAGTGGAGCTTCAGGCCACATGACAGGGGATCTTGCGTTGTTGTTCGACGTGAAGAACATCAATGGAGGGTATGTCGCATTCGCTGGAAATAAAGGTGGATATATTACGATGGAGGGAAGCGTGAGTAATGGGATAGTGAGCTTTGAGCGGATATCATATGTGAAGCAGATTGATTATAATCTGTTGAGTGTCAGTCAAATTTGTGATAAACAATTTACTGTGCATTTTGATGACAAATCCTGCTATATTCTCAAACCGGGCTTCAAAATTCCTAAGGAGTGGATAATGTTGAAGGCACCTCGCGTCAACAATCTCTATATTCTTGATATGTCCAAGGCGATGACATCACAGGGGCAAATAACATGTTTTCTATCAAAAGCGACCGAGAAAGAATCGATAATGTGGCACCGAAGAATGAGGCACATTCATCTGAGAAAAATGAACCAACTTGTGAGAAATGGGCTTGTCGATGGAGTAAACGTGAAACACTTCCATCTGAATGACAAGTGTGTGAGTTGTAAGAAGGGGAAGCAACACAAACAGTCCCATAAAGTGAAGAAAGTTAACTCTGTAGAGATGCCACTTGAGCGATTGCACATGGATCTATTCGGACCGGTCAAGCGCAAAAGTCATCACTGATGATTACTCAAGATTTTCATGGGTGATGTGTTTGCAGAATAAAAGTGACACCTTTAACAACCTGAAAGTTCTGTTCACTCGATTGGAGAATCTCTACAATGTGAAGATAAAGAGAATTCGGAGTGATAATGGGACGGAGTTCAAAAACGCCAAGATGGATGAACTTTGTGAAAGCAAAGGGATACATCATGAATATTCGGCTCCGTACACCCCACAACAGAACGGTGTTGCTGAACGAAAGAATAGGACTCTAATTGAAGCGGCTAGAACAATGCTCGCTGACTCAAATCTTCCGGTAATGTTCTGGAACGAGGCGATTTATGCAGCAAACTACACACTAAATCGGGTTCTAACAGTGAAGAAGTTTGGTAAAACATCTTATGAACTGTTACACCGACGAAAGCCGAACTTAGAGTATCTAGAACCTTTTGGGGCACCATGCACGATGTTGAATCCAAGCGAGAAGTTTAGTCCTAAAGCTGAGGAGGGATACTTTGTTGGATATGCAACCCCGCTCAAACGGGTATACAACAAGCGAACTCGTCGAGTGGAGGATTGGGCTAACGTGGAAGTTCAACGATATACTCAAAATTTGCAAGGCACGGGTCCTGATTGGATGTTTGATTACAAAGATTTCTTTGAATCATTCAATCTAGATAGCTTGGTTGAAGAAGCTGTTATCAGATTACTTTACGAGTGTGAAAATGCAACGACTTCACTGTTGGTGCGTCCGATCACCGTGAACCCCCTACCAGCTTCTAATGATACCAATGCTCCTATACAAGAAGAAGAAGTGTTTCAAGAGGCTTCAACTTCATTAGACTCTTCAGAATCTGAAGACGAACAATTTGAAGAAGTCATTCTTGAACATGCAGAAGAACCAGAGGCACCGCCAGTGAACCCAACTCCAACAACAGATGTTGCTTCATCATCTAACACGGGTCATGATCTGGATGTTGTAGAGAACTTGACTGTTCAGACGGGAGTTACTGTACCTGATTATCCGGAATCTCGGATTCATCGTATTCACCCGCTGGAGCAAGTTATCGGTGATCCTGGAAGCAGTGTTATGACCAGAGGGCAGCTGAGAAGCGTTAACTCGCTAGAGAGTTTTGGTGCTTTAGCATTATATGCCAAAATTCAAAAATCTGGTAGTCAAAATGATTGGCCGTTTGCGTGTTATGTGTCGCAGGTAGAGCCAAGGACATACAAGGACGCTTTGAAGGAAGATGCCTGGGTTGAAGCTATGCAGGAGGAGTTATTACAATTCCAGAAATTGGGAGTTTGGACGCTCACGGATTTGCCACCTGGAAGGAAGAAGATCGGCACTAAATGGGTGTTTAAGTGCAAGAAGGATGATCGTGGGGTTATTGTTCGTAACAAAGCCAGATTGGTCGTGCAGGGTTTCCATCAAATCGAAGGGATTGATTATAACGAAATCTATGCACCGGTAGCACGAATTGTAGCTATTCGGATGTTCCTTGCGTTTGCTTCATACAAGAAATTCAAAGTGTATAAAATGGACGTCAAGAGCGCATTTCTGTACGGGAAAGTCAAGGAAGAGGTTTATGTCGGGCAGCCACCAGGCTTTGAGGACCCAATCCACCGGGATAAGGTCTACGTGCTGAACAAAGCTTTATATGGTTTGCACCAGGCTCCGAGACAGTGGTACGAGGAGCTAAGTACATACCTCATCACCAAAGGATTTAAGCGCGGACTCGTCGATTGCACCCTCTTCACGAAGAAGACGGGAGATGATTTGCTTCTTGTGCAGATTTACGTTGATGATATAATATTTGGTTCAACTAACGAGCTTTTATGCAGGGAGTTCGAAACTGTCATGCAGGAAAAGTTCGAAATGAGCGCAATGGGGGAGATGCAGTTTTTCCTAGGCTTGCAGGTGGACCAAAGACCCGACGGGATCTTCATTCACCAGACGAAATACGTATCCGACATCTTGAGCCGGTTCCAGATGGAGGACTCCAAGCCGATGGATACCCCGATTCAACCCAATCACGGGATTGGAGTGGACGCTAAGGGGGAGCTGACGGACCCATTTACATACAGAGCAATCATTGGATCTCAGATGTATTTGACGGCGTCTCGACCAGATATTATGTATGCAACGTGTCTCTGTGCCCGCTATCAATCGAAGCCGAAACAAAGTCATCTGACGGCGGTCAAGCGTATCCTTAGATATCTGAAGGGTTGTCCCTCAAAAGGACTTTGGTACCCTAATGATGATGATTTTGATTTTATTGCTTTTAGTGATGCAGATTGGGGCGGCTGTGATAAAGATAGCAAATCTACAACAGCTGGTTGCCAGTTTTTAGGGAGCAGGTTAATCACCTGGCAATGCAAGAAACAGACTTCCGTGGCGCTGTCTACCTGTGAAGCCGAGTACATTGCAGCCTCGAGTTGCTGTTCGCAAGTACTCTGGATCCAACAACAGATGGTGGATTACGGTTTGCAGTTTCTTAAAACCCCTATACACTGTGACAACGAAGCCGCAATCGCATTAACTAAAAATACTGAAAATCATTCTAAAGCGAAACATATCCGGATTAAATATCATTTTATCCGTGATTGTTACGCTAAGGAATTGATAGATATGGTCAAAATCCATACTGACTAACAACGTGCAGATTTGTTTACAAAAGCTTTTGACAGATCCCGCTTTGAATATTTTTTAAAAGTAAACAACATAAAGGAAAAACAGGACTAATCGGCACCTCGGTTTATCGCTTTTTAGTTTTAGTTTTTAATATTTTCCTAATTGGGAATTTCTCTTTACTATCGTAATCCTCAAAGAAGTTGATGCTTTCGAGGGTATTGTTTAATCCTCAAAGAAGTTGATGCTTTCGAGTGGATTGTTTCTTTCAAATTTTTGTTTTGTTTTTCAGAAAAATTAAAAACCCAAAAATATGTTCTTTATTTTAGGGGGAGCCATTTTATCAGAAAAACCAAAAACATTGGAAAATTCAAAAAGACCTAAAAATTAGAAAATCAAAAATGATTTCCTGGATAAAAAGAGGAAATGATAGTACATCAGTGGGGGTCTCTGACACAGGCTAAAGAATTGTATAGTATATGAGGCGTGTGTTGACTACGTGTGATATGCTGATAGGCTTCGTAGACTAAATATTGCGTGCATTAGTGATACAAACATAACGAACTACGCGTTCGTGGCTGAACACCTCATGGGCATATGGTCTTAGTACCGTAATTTCGTTTGATAGGATTGCCAAAATCTGAGGTTTCGGGTCGTTATGTTATGGTTATCCGGGATATTCTGATTAAACTTTTGTCGTATTGATTTACGGACCTAGTTTTATCAGAATATTTGCTAAAAGAGCTTAATTGCCAAAACCGGAAGTTACCGAATTGAGGAACTTTATGTTTTAATTGATCAAAGATCATTATTACATCGTATTAACTTTCTGATGCAAATCAGTGGTTAATATCAGCCTCAACCTAGTGTATACGCACATGTTACTCTGCTGCATTCGTTTGCTGACCTGTACACCTCTGTGCTATATACTTTGTAACTTTTACGGATAACTCTGGCATAATCACGCGTTACGACGAAGCTTTGTGCAATTACTTGATACGGGAGTATGTCGTGTGTGTGGGCACCACATCGTGTTAGTCTAATACACCTAACTCGTATCATTTTAAAGCATTGCGTAATTGTCTGCATGTGAGCTTACGTGGACCACAATATCAGCAATTGCCGTATCACATATTGTTTCTAATGATAATATTAAACTAATAGATCAACGCTGTGATCAGATTTCTCAGAAAACTGATATGATCCTCTTACCGGATATCACCAAATGTTTACTGCTTTCATTTACTTTAATGCATTTTACTTTGATGCAATTTACTTTTATTGTCAAAAAGATATAAAATCCAAAAAGATTTTAGGTGTGTTTTGATAAAATTTCAGAAAAACCCAAAATTTTTGCATTTCTGCTTTATTTTTGATAACCGGGGATGCTTGATGGTTAATTTCTGAGATTTGATAACACAATCTGGGCTTTGTATCATTCAAAAAGTGAAAGTATGAGTTTTGGAAGTTTAACAGACTGAAAAATGTTGAACGGGATTCGAATTTGTGATTTGGCAAAATTTTCAGATTTTTCCATTTCACATTCGCCCCTTAAATGGGTCGAATGAGGAAAAATCATTACCTTCGGCCGTTTAACATTGGACGAATGTGGACATTTTACACAAAAATCCACCTTCGGGTGAAAGGTTCTACCTTCGGGTCATTAATTTGGGGCGAAGGTGGCACAGAACCACATTCAACCGTTAAACCGGGCGAAGGTGGCTTGCCTATTTAAGCTGCTCACACCTTCGAACCTTCATTATAATTTTTCAGATTTTTCTTTCGATTACTGTCACCTTGTTGCTTTGATTCCTTGTACTTGTGCGTTTGATTACTGAGTGTTTACTGATCATTTTGCTACTAAAATCACAGGTAATGGAGCAAGAATGAGGCCACACTCGTCGTTTTTAGAACCGTACCTAGGGTTTAAGAATTACGGGTCTTAGACTGATTTTTGATGATTGTTTTTGTTTACATTTCAATATACATCAGTTTTAGGGGGAGATGTTTGAATGAATTAGGTTTTTAACAACGTTTGAATGATCAATTGATCGAATAGAACAGTTTTAACCTAATTCATCTTTAAAACAGATGTAAATTGAAATTAATGGACAATTGATGCTAAACGAAGGTTAATCGGTCACTCTAGTACACATCCTGATCAAAATCACATGTTAAAAACAAGTTTGAGAAATTTTTAAATTTTAGGGTTTAAATGTTTCACCTTCGGTTCAAGAAAACGGGCGAAAGTGAAACAGATTGGACGAATGTATCTTAAAACGGGCGAATGTAATTTTAATTCAAAAACTGTTTACATTCGACCAAAATGTTCTACATTCGAACCATAAAACTCACATTCGACCCTATGAAACGGGCGAATGTGGAACATAAAATTCTTAAAATTTTCAATTTTTGTCGATTTTGTGTTTTGACGTTTGATTCTGATTTTGTTGTACAGATGGCTGAGGAACAAGAAAATATTGAAATTCCTGTAGAGAATGTGGTTACAGATCCAGTCCCAGAGATTGTTCAGGAAGGAGAATCGTCAAGTAAAAGCAAGTGGCCGTTTGAGAAAACACATAATTGCTGTGCTTATCTGGGAGATGTTGAAAAGAATGTTGAGTTTGCTGATATCATCAAGTTCTTGAAAAGAAGCAGAGTTGTGTATGCTTTGGCAACTCCGACTATTATATACAAGGATATAGTTGAAGACTTCTACAATAACGCAAAGTATGACTTCTGGGATAATCAGACTATCATAAAGAGCAAGATACAAGACATGGAGATGTTTATTACAGAGTCTGATATCAGAGAAGCGCTCCAGATAAAGTTTGAAGTGAGTGAAGATCCCAAAGAACTATCATGGACTGAACAAAAGGCATGTTTCCTCAGAATGAAGTACAAAGGAGCAATCACTGATGGCTCGATGCACAAAGGGAAGTTGAGCGTGCAGTTTAAATACTTTGCACACGTCATAATCCATGTGTTTGGATGTGTAAGTGGAGGTTATGACGTGATGAGGAGAAGTTTAAGCTCGTTGTTGGTTGCGTTGACTCTCAACAAACCATTCAACGTGTCTGGGATGATTCTGGATCACATGCTAGAGATGTTAAAGGGATTGAAGAAGAAGTATTTCATGTTATACCCTAGATTTCTGATGATGATATTTGATCACAAGTATCCTAATTTGAGGAAGGATCCGACACAGATACTTGGTCAAGATCACATGAATATTCGAACGTTGGTTAGAATGAAAGGTTACAAGGGTGTGCCAGACAATGAAAGGCCACCATACAGAAGATTGTTTGGAGCTTTAGCCAAAGAGGATTACTCTGATCCTGGAAAGAACACGGCTAGGCATCCTGAAAGTGATTCTGATAACGATGATCCCTTAGTATATGCTGATGCTAATACTAAGAGGAAGAGACAGGTAGTTAATCCCGGATCCAAAGGGAAGGGTAAGGGAAAAACTGACCAAGGTAGTTCGAAGCAACAGGTGGTTAGGAAGAAAACGACTGCGAAGAAGGGTACAGGTTTGGTGGATGAAGAATCAGTGGATTCAGAAGAAACTGAGGAAGAGGAACAGTAGGATTCTGATGCTGAGAATGTTAGGGCCACCAAACGTAAGGCCACTATGGTTGGTGAGTCTGAATCTTTAAACAAATCAATTGAAGAAGCTGAGAAAAGTAAGAAGTCGTTGAATGTTGAAGATGAAGGTTTAGGTGTGGATATGGATGAGTTGAATGCTGGAGAGACTGTGGTAGTAAACTTGCCCAAGCCTAAGCACAAGACCATGGCTAAGAAGACAAGTACTAAGCAGTTGAGGGAGAAAGAGTTAGCCCAGCTCTTGAAAGGTAAAAGAATACCCGATGCTGGTACGTCATCGAAGCTGTCTTCACCAGTCACTAAGAAACAGAAGAAGTCTAAAGAGGCAGAGACATTACCAGTTGATCAATTCAATGTTGCACTGGATAATGTGCTTGATATGTTTAGAAAGCCTCGGAAAGAAAAGGAAGCTGAAGTTGAGCCATCTAGATCCAAATCTAAAAAGGTCACTGTTGATGATGATGTGATGAAACAAGTGAACAAGAAAATGGATGATATGATGAAGATGATAGTGGCTCAACAAGCTGAAATAGCCAAGTTCAAGCAAAATGAGGAGAAAATGCTTCAGATTGTGGTAGCTTCTAAGTCAAATCAAGATGAGATTGACGAGAAAGTTAAGAAGCTTGAAGCGAAAAACAAGAAGCTTGAGGGTAAGTGTTTGAGGAATAAGAACAGATTGAAAGCGATCAAAGAAGACAACAAAGAACTAAAGGCTGAGAATAAACGCCTTAGTGATTTGATTGATGATTTATACAATGTTGCACCCAAGTTAAAGGAGGGTGAAGAAGATAAGGAAAAAGATGAAGAGCAAGTTGACTTTGAACCGTCTGAATCGGATAAAGAAAAAGATGATGATGAGGATGATGAAGAGTCTGAGAAGAGTGATGATGAGGATGGTAAAAAGGATGATGATGATGATGATGCAGAAGGGTCTGGGAGTCAGAAGGAAGATGATAGTAGTGATGATAGTGATAATGATGAAGGAGGTGATGATACTTCAAAGTTTACATTTGAAAAGAGAACACCGAAGAAGAAAGATACTGGAGAATCAAGCTCTAAGAAAAAGAAAGGTGAGAATGTTGATTCAGATGAGAGTATCTTCTGGAATGAGAAGGTGAGATCTTTGACAGATGATGCTAAGCAAGTGTATAAAGATATGTTGGAAAGAAGAGAATGGACTATTGAGTTCACGGGACGTTTTGCTGAGATATTCCAAACAGATGATATGAGATACGAATTGGAATACAACGATCCTGATCTTGAAGAAGGTGAAGTACCTGCTTCTGTGGCAAAGGAAATTCTGGATGGACTTGCACAGAGAGTAGGGAAAACATTTGAGGAGTTTATTGTAGATGAGTCGATTCCAGATATTCCTGAAAAGGATATTGGAAGTCACTCAGATGATAAGAATACTCCTGAGTTTGATGAAGTGGAGATTGAAGACATAACGCATTAGGAATATCCACAATACTTCAGACAGACTGATGAAGATGTGATATTTCCTGACTTTACTGAGATACCAAACACTTCGGCAAAGAAGAAGGCTAAGCAAAGAAGTGCAGAGTTTGTGGAGAAAGTGTTTGGTGCAGATAAGCAAGAGTCTTCAAATCAATCTGATGAATTGAAGAGTTATTTGAAGAAATTGAGAGAAATGGATGAAAACCGACCGAAGCCTGAAGCTCAAGGAAATTTCTATAGATTTCACAATGCCAAGTTCAAAGGCAGAGCTCTTGGGTGGACATATTTAGGCAGACTGAAGTGTCTAGCTGCCAAATGGGAATCAAGAATTCTATACTTTTATAGATTCATTGATTTGCTTACTCTACCGTACTGGGCGGTCAGAGATTTATGCAGATTCCCTATGTCTGGTGCTTCAGTGAACAATACACATGTCGGTTGGTGTGCAGACAAGCTGGTTTGGGAAAGCAGAACGAGATGGAATAGATTCAAGCCACAATATCCCCGAAGGAAAGTTCATAGGGATATTGATCCTAAAACCAAGCTGAAAAGGGTTACTTTGATATACAAGGCACCTGAAGTGATGAGGAAAATAACTTTGATGCCCATGCCACAACATTTCAGTGCTGACTTTATTTTCTGGTATTATGATTGGAGGAAGGCTGAAGCGGTGATAGTATTGAGAGGTGGGAAGGACAAATACAAGCATGTTCATGTATTTGATCCAATGTGGTTGATACACTGTACTTTCGAAGACATCATCATGCTTTTCTATAATCTGATTCATCATGAGCCGAATGACGCTGATCAAGCAAAGAAGTATACTCAAGTGGTTGGAGTTTGCTTTGCATATGATATAAATGCGGGGAGTAACTTGGATAACAAACTTGGCAAGATGGTGAAGATGGCAAATGTATCAAAACCGGTGAAGAGAAAGTTGGAGCCTGAAATGACCAAAGAGCAGAAGAAACAGCTCAGAATTAAGTTGTTGAACAAGGCCATGGACGAAGACAGAAGACGATCCAATCAATAGTCGAGGGGGAGTTTGTAGATGCGTTTTGCGACTAGTGATTGGATGTTAACATATGTTAGATTGCTGATGGGTAGAAGGTGAAACAGGTCTGGGCGAATGTGAGAAATAGTGGGCGAAGGTAGATTCATCTGGGCGAATGTATAATGGAGCTTGACTGAAGATGTAGGTTCGTACCCTTAACTGGGCGAATGTGGAAGAAGTCCACATTCGACCACAGCTAATGGGCGAACGTGCAGGTGTTATAA
This sequence comes from Ambrosia artemisiifolia, assembly GCA_032199755.1. NCBI lineage: Eukaryota > Viridiplantae > Streptophyta > Magnoliopsida > Asterales > Asteraceae > Ambrosia > Ambrosia artemisiifolia. The sequence goes on from CM063519.1 coordinate 64,407,167, forward strand.
ATAGATTTTGTGTTTATGCAATGTATAGAGAGTTTTAGAAAGTGTGTGTTTAGAGGTCAGGTTCCTGGTTTGTTTGAGAGAGTCTGTGTTTGATCTAGATTAACCGTATTGTCATTGTAAACAAGTTTATGCAAAAGTTAATCTATGAAAACCTTTGAAAATGATATTGATTGTGTTTTGATTTGAGTTTTTATCAGTTTGTTCAAAGCTAGGGTTTCCGCACCTGGTTTTGTAACTTGTATGATTAATTAATCCTGTTTTAGTCAAAATCTTTCGCTCACATAATTAAACTTAATTCATATTATATTATATATAATATATTGGATATGAAACTTAACCCTAACCCTAACATTCTAAACATACCCGCCTTCTAAACATATCAGTCGTCTCACACTTCACAGCCCCACCTCCCTTCTTTTTCACACTCCACTGTCCTACCTTCTTCCACTTCCGGCCGACCACCTCCATAGCGCCGCAAGTATGATCACCTTCTCTTATCAGTTTTTTCTCTATAGCTTTGTGGTTTTTTTTTCTCTATAGCTTGGTTGAATTGTGATGAATCATTATTAACTTGTTTTTGTTTGTGTTCATTTGTGTTCGTTTATGCTCATTTGTGTTCGTTTATGTTCTTGAACTGTTCGTTTAGGTTTTAAATGAACGAACATAAACGAACACGAACACGACAAATTTCTTAATGAACGAACACGAACACAAAAATGTGTTCGATATTCGTGTTCGGTTAAAGTTAAATGAACAAACACGAACACGCCTGTGTTCGTGTTCGTTCGGTTCATTTACAGGCCTACTTAATTTGTTGATCCTTTGTGATCATTCTATTTTGGCAATGATTACTGAATCCAAAAATATGTTCTTTATCAACAATTATTGATCTAGAACGGTTCTACGGTTTTGTCCGTAAAACAGAGGATGTGACTGTTGATACTTGTTCTTCGATTTGAGTATCGTAACCGTTGATAGCCTGTGCTCTGATGCCAATTGTTGTCAAAGGGATGATTTCACAGGATCGTAATTGAGAGAGAATTGAATAACAATGTGAAATGCATATTTACAAATGATGATATACGGTGGTTTATATACCCACCGGTTAGTCACGATGGTTACAATATGGTTGTGTCGGTTGACACATAACCGACTACCCTTATGCTTATAATAATAATAATGCAATCTAATAATAATCAACTTAGGATAAATCTAAATTATATACTAACAAACACGACCTCACCAACTTTATGTTGATAGAAACTATTTTTGGGTATGTGTTCAAGTTACCAACCAGATATAATGACGTGGATCCTGGGAGATTAAAGATGCTATTATATCAAAGCGTAGCTCTGTTAACCTAACCCGACAACCCGGGTTGTTACATTTTACATTTTAATTCATTTTCAAATCAATTAAACAGTATTTAAAATTTTAAAAATCTATTATAATTTTAAAAAATCTTTCTAAAATATTTTAATTACTTTTAATCAGAACTTTAACTTTTCAAAATTTTATTCATTTTCTGAATATTCTTAATTTTTGTTTGAATTTATTATATATTAAACTAATAAATTTTATTTAAAAATAATTATATATTATAATATTTTTTTATAAAATTATTATTTTCTATATAAACAGAAAACACTTATCATATAAAACTTCAATTTTTTTTAATTTAAAATTCATTGACCAACTTATTTATTTCTATTTGTTCGAAATATTTAACAAATTCTAAATAAAAAGCTATACATATTTAAAAATAAAGATTTGATTAATTTAAAACACAAAATAAATGTTGATTTTGTAAAAATAATTTTATCTAACTTTCGTCAATAATAGGGTAAACTACTATTTTAGTTCTTATTGTGTGCTCAAAATGCCATTTTTCTTTTTGCCATTTTCATCAATCTTACTAACGTTATCCATTTCTACACCGTTAATTCAGGGGTATTTTTATCAACTTACCTATAAACTTTTTCTTTTCCATTATCATCCCTCCCCTTTTAAGCCTTTTTTAACCTCCTTATTTTCAGAACACATCAGTCATCATTAAGGTTCATATGAACCCTAATTTGCATTCACGTCCTATTTTATTAGTTAACCTTAGGATGTAACTTCTTAGCTTTATGCAACAAATGGTTAGTGGATGTTAATGAAATGTTGATATAAACAATGTAATTTCATTATTGTTGGTGTCTGATGATTCTCTTAAAAAAGTAGTGTCAAAATTAGGTTTGTAAACAAACCAAACATTCAGCAAACCGTTTGTGAAATATTCGGCGGGAAGTTCGTTTGTATTCGTTCGTTTAATAAATGAATGAACACAAACAAGAAATTATGTTCGTTTAGTTAAACAAACAAACTTGAATAGAGGCTGCGTTCGTTTATTTATGTTCGTGAACGTTCGGTAACGTGTTCGTTTATGTTTGTTTGTGTTCGATAGTTCATTAAGTTTTTTAACTTTTTATTCTTAGTTTATGTTCTTCAAATTTCCCAATAGTAGATTATTTAATATATATTAGTGTATCACATATTAATATTACTTTAACTATTTTAATTAACTGTTATTTCAGGTAGATTAAACGAGTATTTGAAGTTTAATATGATAATTTTGTGTTTTTATATGACATTATGTGATCAAGATTATGTCAAGTATATTTGGATAGTTAGATTAGTATATTTTGGGTGGATAATGTTCGTGATGAAATTTTCGAAATTTCATGTGTTATATTGTGCTTGGTTTTGTTCATTAATGTTTGTTTGTGCCCGTTTACGTTCATTGGTGTTTTTATATGTTCGTTTTTATCCGATAACTAAATTTAATAAATAAACACAAATGAACACGAACACGTTCCTTTTTCTTAACAAACGAAAACGAACAAAAAACCTCGTTCAGTAATTGTTCATGAACAGTTTGTGGACACGTTATTTCCTTAACAAACAAACACGAACAAAAAATCTCGTTCGGTAAGTGTTCACGGACAATTCGTAAACACGTTATTTCCTTAACAAACAAACACGAACAAGGCCATGTTCATGTTCGTTTGGTTCGTTTACAGCCCTAGTCAAAATTGTGTTAGTGGCCGATGAATATGGTTAATTACATGAATGATCTATCGGTTTGGTGTGCTGTGGTTTTGTTTGCAGCTTAGTTTTATAAGGGGGGACGGGGCACTTGTCGACTATGTGGATTCGATTACCGTGGCCTAACAGTAACACCGCCGCCACCCCCTCGGCTACGGTCCAAAACAACAATTACCGGCAAGGTTTAACCGAGCCAAAGGTGCACCCTAGCGTTTATTATTTGACCGTTTGCAATGGTCAAAATTTGTTTGAATTTACCCCCAAGGCCGACGATTGTTTTGTTTTCATATAAATTCACCCCATTTAACAAATTTTTACCATCTATCATCTTCTACCTACAAATTTTATAAGAAGTCTCTCATGTAAATCACCGATTGAGTGGACCAACGACGAAGTTCTAGCTTTGACGGTTGCGTGATTAAACGTCAAGGAACCAGACACGTCGAACAATAGGGATGCGTTTTGGGATGATGTGTTGGCTGAGTTTCATGACCAATGAGAGGAAGGTGAACCACATCACACTGTTGCTATGCTTTCGAGTAAGTGGAACATCTTCAAATGCGAATGCGAAACATTTGAGAAGATGTTTAAAAACTACATGGATGAAGATCCAAGTTTAAAGGAAGACGCTGCAATTGAAATGACGCAAGTCAGCATAGATGATTTTGAAAAAAAAGATTGACTTTGTATTTCGTTTCAATGTCCTTTAGGTAAAAAAGAATTATTCTAAATGTTTTTCCGCTACACAAAGTTTGAGGTTTTTATTATTAATAACGTTTACTGAGTATTTTGTATTTTCTAAGAAGTGATGATCTAACTTTGATCAAGCCAAGTGTAGTAGATAATAGCGCTATAGGTCTGACAAATCCATCTGTCTAGGGTGTCTCATTAACCTTGTATAGAGTGTCTCAAGGATGATTAAAACAACCTCATTTACTAGCTCGTGGAGTTAAGTCTTAGTCACAAGGGTTGATTCTACACTATTATTTTTCCGAGTAGGTTTTGTTTCTCACAAATTTGTTAAAGATATATCATTGACATGTTAATTGCCACACAAATTTTAATGTCATCATATTAAAAACCTATGTATTACTCACCAACATTTTTTTACCCAAATTATTCCCGCATGTTTCAGGGTATGTTACCGGAAGTTTTACATGCTTTTAGATCACATAGGAGTTTCAATCTTTAGTTAACCTTTAACATGGATTTTGTTTGGTTTATGAACAACTTGTATTTCTTTTGGTGTAACCCTCCCTTTTTGTGAGACTATAATGACAAGAAAACCTTCCAACACACCTTTATGACATAGCCTTACCCAAAAATCTTACTTCATACATGTTAGATACCATTTAACAATAAAAAATATGGTTTAAGTCTAGGGGTAACATACGTTAAAGGTTATTTACATCAACAACTAAATCCCATGACTTGATCTTTAAGTATGGGATTTACCTATGACAACAACAAGAAGTTAGAACAAAAATCATTAGTCCATTCTATATATTATTTTCATCAGTACAAATTGTTGAAACCTTTCCTATATTTAAGAAACATTCTTTACTTACAATTTCACAACTTTTTACCCAATTGACCGGTTTCAAGAGTCATTCTACATTTCCACAAATTTCTACCCAATTGATCAATCGTCGTGCACCGTAATGTTTCTGCCATTTGTTGAGTTGGTACAAAAAGGATGGGCGAATGATGATGAGACGATATGTTAGGTTAAATCCAATATGATGTGCAGATGATGAGTTTATAGAATTTGTGTGTGTATTTGTATGTGATTATGTGTCAGGAGTAGCATACTTCACTTGTGATGTTAAAGATGTAAGCAAAAGTCACCTTGTGGTGACAATGTGTATAAAGATGTTGGTAATTGTTGCGTTGGGGCGAGAATGCGCCTAAAAATGTAGATGGTTGTTGCGTTGAGGCGAGAATGAGTCTAAGATGTAGGCGGTCGTGACCATACAGGTATCAATGAGTCTATGTCCGTCTATGTGATGAGACATAATTGCGTGCTAGGTTCCCACAATGTCCTTTACGTGTTTGCGATAGACGAATAGGTGGGTCGATATGTGACTATTAAGGTTGCTACTTTGGGCTTTGTTTGTTGTCAAGTGTTAGGGTACTACTGTGATGTAAAGGGTTGGTTTTGTCATGCAATGGTCTGCGTTGACTAAAGGCCGGTTATGGAGTTAGAGAAGTGAGTCATGGTTTAGACATTAGAGGCGATGTGTCAGTTTTTGTTGAAAACCTCGACACAAGCAGTTACCGGCTTGATAGTGGTGTCTCTTGAATGGTTTTGGGATTTACAAACTGGGTTAATTCTTGTGTTTTAAATATAGAGATTTTGGTGTGACTTTATTGCTTTAAATTTAGCTATTAGAACTCATAAAGTGTACATAGCTTACTTTTTAATGTATGTTAGATTGTATGAAGGTTAGTGATTGACGTGAGATGTGGAGCGTGCGTGAGGCTTCTTGTTGGATTTGTTCTTAGCATAGGTACATTTTGTAATTTGAGTTAAAACATATGTTTTATTAGTTTTACATTAACTTGACATTTTTTCAATTGGATTTTTTGCTGCGTATTTTGAAACCATAATAGTTTTCTAGACTATATGTGTGATGATGTCCAATTGTGAGGTGTCCGGTTTAACATCTTGCATTAATATATTTTATTTATATTAATTTCAAGATTAAATTTAAAATAACCTCAAAATCTCAATCTTAGGTGATTTCAAATTTAAATAATAGGAGTAAATAGCCATTTTCGTCCCTGTGGTTTGGTCAGTTTGCCACTCCAGTACAAAAGTTTTTTTTTTTTTTTGCAATTCCTTACCTGTGGTTTGGATTTTTTTGCCAAAGTCGTCCTTTTCACTAACTAAGTTAAAAAATCTCGTTAAGGTCAGGGGCATGGTTGTCTTTTTGCCTGCAATTTTTTTTTATATTTTTCCTAAAAAATCCACCCCACCACCCCCTACCTTATCTCTCTCTCTCTTTCTCTATCTCTCTCCCACTCTGTATCCTAAAGAACAACAATAATAATAATAATAATGATATAATAATAATAATACACAAACAAAGCTGTTTCAATCTTCTCAAACAAAGCTTCCTTCAATCTTCTCAAACAAAGCTTCCATTCCCATATGCAAGTTCAGCTTGTTATATTTAGAGCTTGTATTATTGAAAACTAATCAACCGAGCAGATCACTGAAAACTAATCAACGAAGTCAGAACAGTCGTCATGGAGGTCGGCCGGAACCCTTAATCGCCGCCGCTGCCATCCCCTTAAACCTCTCTCATGTTCATCAGCCATCGTCACCAGGAAGCTAAACCGACACCATCACTAGGATCCCCTTCCTTCAATCTTGAGACCAAGTTAGTACACTTGCCGGAAGGAGTGGCGTAGCCGTTGCCATCAGCCGTACTCCACCTCCTCTTTCTTATTTAGCTTCTCTCTCTCTAAGTCTCTGCTCTCTCTCTACTTGATGCGTGTGTGAGTGCAGGTATACAATAAAAAGGTGAGGGTGGTCATGAGTTTTTATAACCTACCCGACTGTAATCATGCTCCAACTCAGATCCATATTTCATATACCATAATCACACTGTGGTATAGGTCTGAACAGTCATCGAAGAACATACCAGATCCATCTTTCACATACCAGAATCAACGAAGTTATAACAGTCGTCGAAGAACACATCTCGCCAGTTTAATCGAACCAAATTGACGGCGTGTGGTATAGGTCTGAAAATGGATTTGTGTATGAAAATGTCATAGAGAAGATGAAGATGAAGATGGGGTTGTCGATGATTGATGGTTGAATAGATGATTGATGGCTGAATAGATGCTGGTGGATGTTCACGGTGGTGGTTATAGGTACGGTGGTGGTGGTGTTTCTTCTGTGTTTTTTTCTTCCCTTGAGGAAATTGGCATTTAACTTATTTTTAGGGTTTTAAACCCTGAGGAAAAGGGGAAGATGGCTTATGTTTTTTTTTTAATTAAAATAATTGTATGATAAAATGTCCAAATTGTCCCTCATTAAGTAGGAAAAAAGACAACTCTGTCCCTGACCTTAACGGCATTTTTTAACTGGGTTAGTGAAAAGGACGAATTTGGCAAAAAAAATCCAAACCACAGGTAAGGAATTGCAAAAAAAAAAACTTTTGTACTGGAGTGGCAAACTTGACCAAACCTCAGGGACGAAAATGGCTATTAACTCTAAATTATAGTGAATTAGTATTTAAGTCAATAGTTTAGCATTAATATATCTTATTTATATTAGTAACTTATTATTATTTAATTTTTTTTGCTGTGCATTTGATCTAATCCTAATTTTATAATTTATAATATAAAATCTCAATTTTCAATTAAAAAAATCTTTATTGTGTTTGATGTTCCATGAGTATATATCTCATATTTTATGAAATCAAAAACTGGTTTGAGTTTGAAATATTCACTAGTTCACGTTTGTACGGCAACAGAAACTAGTTCACGTTGTGCTTACATGAGTTATGATTGCGTCAACACAACACAAACATGAAAAAATATATAAAATATAATTTATTTATATTGTGTCCCTGAGGTTAGATGACATGGAAAATAAGAGAAACAAAAGTCGCAACACACGAAAGAGAGATAGTGGAAGAGGGCCAACGACCAACTGAGATCTGGCAACAGAAGAGACAGAGGGAAAAAGAAAAATAAAATAAAAGGAAAGGAAATGGAACCTATATATCATACAGAGAATATATTTCACTGATCAACTTGTTTTTTGTCTTTAGGGTAAATCCTATATATCATACAGAGAATGCATTTCACTACTCAACACGTAGGCAAGTATTTTCCTGCAAAGGTAAGGAAAATATACAACTTCAATCCAAGTTAAGGTAGGCATGCAATTGTCTGCATTACCCCAAACAAATTCTTATGTCCCATCTAATAAAAAATTCAATATTCCTTCTCCTTTTTATCGGAAAGAATTTCAATTGGCGTTTCTTTTGTGAAATTAAGCCTTAGATGTACCATCTACATTTGTGATGGTTATTTTAAAATATTCAAAAGTTTGAGAGTATTTTTTAAAATAAGTCTAAAATAATGGTAAAAATTATTCGTTCAAATATTAATTACACTTTAATCCTTTATCTTAATTACAATTTAATCACTCATCTTTAATCAAATTATAATTAATTATTAGTAGTTACACTTTATTTTCCTTATAAAAAACTACCACCCCTACAATTTTTTAACGACCATAGCCTTTTCGTACGTTAATATTTTTTTTTTAAATTACACTATAAAAACAAACTTTTATTATCTTTAATTTGAATATAGTATTGCTATAGTCTTTGTAAAATTAAAAATTGATATGTTATGTGATTAATAATGTAGGGGTGAGAAATACTGAATCGGTAACTGAAACCGAACTCAAATTAGATGAAACTAAACCGATATAAACCAAAAACTGAATTAACTAAAAACCAATTAACCGACATGCGAATTAATCAAAAACCAATAATCGGATATTTTTAATCTCTCATTTAACTAAAATTAGTCAATCCGAACCGAACCATTCATATTTTTATATATTTCTAGATTTTATATCTCCACTTCATGTATTTTGTATTTCATATCTCCATTTTATATATTTATACATCCATTTCGTGTATTTATACCACAATTCCTTGTATTTTTAAGAAGAAGTTTTAACCCAAGTTCGGTTTTGTCTATTAACCAAAATTAAACGGATCGAACGAAAAATCGTCAATCTAACCTAATAAACAAAACTAATTAACCTAAAGCTGATTGGTTAATAAAATAGACTAACTAATGACTTTGGTTGAGGATAATAATTAAACCGACCGAACAATACACATCCGGACAGTGTCTGTGTTTTTCACCATATCGCGCGGCCATTCTTCTAGAACATACGTAAAGGCGGGTTATATCTCTCTTTATCCCTTCCAGCTTTTAGAAACTTCTAATCAGTTACGAAACTGCCATTCAAATAATCTTAACCGTTTAATTGATGGGATTATGGGTTCATATTGTGTCCTATGCTTTTTAGACTACATGAATTTTATGTTTGATATTCTCTTTCCACAATATATATTGCCCAGAGATAGCAATGAGAAAGAAAAATTCATATTGGTACTAAGAGTATACTAATAGACAAAACGGCAATTGCGTATTCATTGAGAATCCTTCTTGTTTCAATGTACGACAAGACTCTACCAGATTGATTGCAGTAGCCGGCTAACATCCACGAAAGTGTTGTCTATTCTTCTCAGTGTGGTGTAGAATAAAGCCCGTAAGGGCTTTAAGACGCTACATGTGCGCTACGTAAACTAAGGGAGCTTTAAACAGTGGGGGAACTAGAATAAATTAACTGGGGGTTGCAACTCGCAATATAATCATAACTAATATGTTAATTTTTTACGTCAAATTTTAATATCATTAACTATACTAAATCGAGATATGGAGCCTCATGCATATATTGGATTGTTGCATCATTTTATACATTGGTTAACCGGATTTAGAATTGATAAGATACTCTTGTTGAGTTGTTTATCTAATGTGGTGTTGGTTATTTCACATTTCTTACAAGTTAACTAATGTTGATGTGCATTTTATTAAATGACATTTTCTTTTTAAGAGATGTAAACTAGTCGAGTCCAAGCTAACTAAAGTTCTAGCTCGGTTAATTTACTATACAGCCTGAGCTCAAATCGTTTCGTGCTCAACATTTAAACCTCAACATCAGCCCTATCTCAAGCTTGACTAGGGCACTCATCATGTTTCCTTTTAACGACTCAATGGCATCTCCACCCTATATAGTGATAGTCCAGTGTGGAAAAATGGGTATTCTATGTAGAAAAAGACCTGTTTGTAACAAATTTACGGTATTGACTAGTATAAAGATCCGCACTACGCTACAGGAACACCATTGTTTTCGTACATGCAATCGTAATTTGTGGTCTTTACATTTTAAAATGTTGATATAACATCAAAATAAGAGAATAATAAAGTGGTTTTGCAAAGCAAAATAAAATAAAATAGAGAACATGAAAAAGAACGAAATTTGGAAGAATAATATGTTTTGGCAAAGTAAAGTAAAACGTTAAAAAAACATAAAGAGGAGGAAGAAAAATAAAAGTTGGGGAGAACAAAAAAAAAGGAAATCAAAAGGTAAATCAAAAAAACCAAAAAACTACGAATAGAGATTTTAACACCACACCAGGTTCGAACCACTGGGATGGAGTGGGGTACGTGTATCTACGAGCATTCACAACCAAACCACCAAATCTCATCCATCAAATTACACTAAAAATCACCACTCAACCTCTAAATCTTCTCTCTCCTAATTAAAATATTAATACTTTTTCATACTTTTATCATTATATTTTCTCTCTCCTCACTCACAACCACTTCCAAAAATATTAAAATATTTTTAGGGGTGAACAGTAACTTTTCATATTTAAAGAAAAAAGTGCTTCCACCAAATATTCTCTATATCCTCCACTCACAACCACTTACACTCACCCCATATAATTTGGTGGACACACTCACATCAATTTGGTTCCCGGGTTGTGAATGCTCAGTAAGTAATGGAGAAGGTTTTGTACTTTTGTTTCAAGTAGGTGAAATTGAATTCCTTAAATGCAATAAAATTGTAGTGGTGCAGAAAAAAGGTGTCCAACCAAAATGTAACACGTGGCCAAACCGTTCAATCTAACCAATCATAATTTACAACTGTATACCTTTTCAAAATGTATAGTATAGAATATTATAAAAAAGTATATTTTCTCATATTTCGAAAAAAAAATTGATCAATACAATTTTGACACGTAAAAGTGCTTGTACATGTCAAAAAGACACACAAAATGTTATCCCTCAACCCAATCTTACTATATTGAAGTCCGTATATGTGTCTAAAATACATGTACTTGTATAAAAATATTTAAAACAATAACTTATCACCCTTATATTTGTCCGAATGAAAATACATAATTTCTTTTCCAAAGGTTGAATGTCACCTCATCAGTATTTTATGAAAGGTTAGTGGGTTTTTTTGTCTGCCTTAAATAACTTTACGTATTAAAATTTAACTTTTCAAAAATACATAAGAGCACAACGTTAAATTATCCAAGGTTCCCAACAATTAAAAAAAATAACATTTTTAAAAGTTAGCATAAAAAGGATCAACTTTCTTTTGATGAACAAAACAAATTTTAAAGGAGTTTCTAATGATGAGGCATTAAGCTAAAGTACAAAATATTACTCACATTATGAAGGGTTGTGGGTTTTATTTCTGCCTTAAACAATTTTACGTGCTAAAATTTAACTTGTCAAAAATACATAAGAGGACAATATTAAATTATCCGAGGTTTTAACAATAAAAAAAATAAAGTTTTTTAATAGTTAGAGTGACTAGCCAAAATCGTGTCCTTGAGGTTTGCACACCTTTGCTAGATACAAAGTTAAACACCCGATTAGTATAGTTGTTTCTAACACCCGTTTATTTAAATCGTCTCTTTAATCCAACAGTATTCTGGTATATTAAACTGTTTTTTTTAAATATATTCATTTGAATCTTTTTATGTCTTATTTGTTTGTTGTTTCCCTTTTTCCAGATGTTTCAATCGTTTGAATGACCCTAGCACAAGGAAAAGGGTGTTTATTTTTGTTGAAGATGATGTTTGACATCCAATAGTCAACAAGTTTCCTTAACCATTCAAGCGGATTTTTTATGTACAAAACCAGTCTGGAATGTAAATCATGTACAAAAATATACATACGGATTTCATTCTTATATTGTTTCTTATTGTTTGAACCGGATATTATTATACAATTGTGTTTGTAAGGGCTTTGTTGTAATCATTAATTTTTTATTTCATATACATGTATTGGTTTTCAACAGAAATACATGATTTGATCGGAAGACAGAAACCAATATTTGATCCTGAAAACTATATTATCATCCACCACAAACTGATATTTACTAACATGTGGCCACAAACCAAGATTTGATCCTGAAAATCACATTAAGCGTTTAACGTGATTTGTTAAGATTTGAATATTACTTCACATTTATTCTTTTGTATTAATTATATTTACTGTCAATCAATTAAAATAATTAATGTAGTTTAGGTTAACCATAATAGGTGGAATAATTTTAGGACAATATTTAAATTTCAAATACTAATTTGCACTACATAATTAATGTTTTATCATAATTTACGCTTTCTATATTCATACTAAAATTTAAACTTTCCATAATACAAATAAATAAGGGAAAAAAACACTTATATTATAAGTGTAAACTACCATGTTTGATATATAACATCGATCCATATATATTTTTTAGATGTAAAGGACGTATGAATAATATGTAAACATCTAACAAACCAATCATTTTTATAATATCGTTTGAATTTCGTTAGGCATAATTATTAGTTGTAAAAATGTTTAAACAAAAAAAAAGCCCACATTTCGTATATCTTATTTTTGAATTTCAAAACTTATAAATCTTTTACACCAAAATACTAAACACATAATGGAAACTTACCAATTTTACTTATAGGACTTTAATAATCAATCAATACTAATTTATCAGTTAATTTTGTATATTATACTGTTCTAATTAGTCATAAATGTTATTTAAAATATCCGGATAATAACTTCGTTAATTTCAATCAATTAGCATTGATTGACGTCTTAATACATGCCTTCCATTTTTGCACTTCATCTATATAAATAGTTTTATCAAATCCATCTCAGTTGCTCTACACATAATTACTTGATTGTGCAACAGCATTCCATTTTGTAAGTATTCCTATCCGATGTTTTTTTTGTTATTTTATGTTTTGTTATTCTACTGTTATGAAATTGATATAGTCTTTTTAGAAATCTTATCAGAAAAATTCAACTTACGATAGATGATGTTTAATTTTGGTTATTCGTTTTATAAGGCCGTTTGATTATTATTGATTGACTTTGAAATACCAAAAAACATTCAAACAATAACAAATAAAAAAAAACGAATGTAAAACACCTTAAAAACATTTACTAACTAGGATTTTGTTATTTTAGGTTATATGAAATGTCGGTACCATCGCAATATCGTAAAAAAGGATATAGACCAAATTCTTGACTCGGAGGAATTTTTACAATCTTAAAGAGCATGGTCGCTGATCTTTCTCTTCCAATCAGAATATGCCACGTGTCACTAAGCCATTGGTCCTTGCTCTTACACACACCTCTCACCTCTTCTCTCACAGACATTCTTCTCTCTTTATCAGTCTTTCATTTCAATAAAAGCACAGTAATTGACATAAAGAGATAAAGCAGAAAAGAAAGAGGATCAGATAGAGAGAGTTGAAATCGGAGATGGAAGCCAGCCATGGCCTTCGGTCGTCCGTCCCGAATCCATGTGACTAGGTTTTTTAGAAAGGGAAAGTAAACGATATGGTTTTTCAAGAGAGAAAAGATAATGAGAGGGAAATATTATAATGGTGGTTGTGGCAGTCGTGTGGTGGTGGAGGTAGTGTGACATCGGCATTGGTGGGGGCAGCTGTTGGCGGAGGAGTATTTGGGGGTTAGTGGTTGGTCGTGGTGGCTGAATCGATGGTTATGGTGGTTTGTAGTTTAAATGAGAGAGAGAAAAGGATACCGGGTATAAGAAATGCAAATAGAAGATAGTGGGTTGTTAGTGCTTGAGCAGTACAACCGATGTCGGATGGCTGGTCGCCGGAGGTCGCCACTCCATCTTACTAAGAGCTATTGATGGTAATTTATCAATGGCAAGTCAAAGAGTTTGCTTAGTAATTAGAGAGAGAGAATTTGGTGTTGATCCCAATCATAATTTCACTCAATTTACTGTGGGCAACGTATGTGGCTTCAATTAACCATCCCAGAGTCTAGAGAAAACTAAAGTCTTGAAATCCAACTTTTGAAATATTTAAAGGTAGATAATTAGTTATGTATATTATATTAACTTTAGCTTTTAAATTTATTGATTTCATTGTTTTCTATTTTTAGTGTACACACCTATTATTTGACAAATTGTATTATCTGTCTATATATTAGAAAGTTTGTAATATTTTTTAGTTTATTATTACATTAGTATAATTACGTCAATAATATATTTTTTTCTTTTATAACTTGTAAAATACAATGTCTATATAATGCCAACTATAAGCAACTCGGGTTTGATTCCATTTATTCTATAACAGCAATACTTTAGATTAGATATGTTAAAACGATGCTTTAATCATATTATCCATCACATAACATAGCACTAACTATAAACAATTAACGTGGCGTCGTCGCAACGCGCGGCCTATGGCAAGAATCTAGTAATAGATAAATATACAAACTAATGTTTTTTTAGATACCAATGCAAGATATGGATAAAGAAGAATAAGAGATACTTCATCATGGATAAATTTTATTCACTTGGCAAGATCGGCAAATTGTAATAGTGTACAAGTCTAAACAAATGGTTTAATTATATCACAAACTCTTAGTTACTATATATACAAAATATAATTAATATATTAACTTTGGATAAAACTTATGAGAAAATGTTTAACAAAATACGTAGGACATTAATGAATAAAATTTTCATCAAACAAAATGAACAAAGGATATTTGTTTGTGAGTAAAGTGGGTTGAGACTTGGTTCTACAAAAATATAATAACAACAATAATACTACGTAGTATATTATAATCCTAGTGTACGTAGGAAGGAACTAGAATCTGACAATCTGTGTCCTTTATCTATAATCTTCAACAACGATAAGTTGAATGGTGACAAACCAATTTCTTCCGCACTAACAGCATTCAAAGTAGCATCAGATCTCCCATTCGCTCACAACCAATCAAAACCACATATTACATTAAAGTTATTATAGTTTCTCTTTCCTCGACTCACAACCATTTCCAACAAATATTAAAAATAAATACAGTTTCCTGTTTTCACCAAAAGATTCCTAAATAACCCCTAATATACTGATAAACAGTAAATTACTCATTTTTATTCACTCACAACCACTTTCAACCCCATAAAAAATGATAGGGTTTTCTCTCACAGAACTATAGGGGACCAAATGGTATGGTAGTGCTCTAAGCCTCTAAGAGCATTCACATCCCATTCCTCATCCCAATCCACTAAATTACACTAAAAACTACAATTAAATAATATTTTTTGTATCTTTATCATTACCTTTTTTTTTCTCTCCTTCACTCACAACCACATTGAAAAAAAATTAAAAAATTTGGTGGGTGAACAGTAGCTTTTCAAATATACAAATGAACAGTAACATTTTCTTTCTCCTCCACTCACAATCCCTCAAATCCACTTTTTATAATATGAAGAACCCACTCACATAATATAATAGATGGGATGTGATTGCTCTAAGAGAACATACGCTTTAGCTATAAAAAGAGGGCTTCAATAGCTTAATTAGACATTACTCTATATATTAATTCAGAACGTCTTAGGCAATAGTCATCTTTATAGTTTTATCTTTTGACCACCAAGGTTTTGATCTTTCTAAGTTACACACGTTGCACTGCTGCCGCCTCCGCCACTACCATCCTTGCCGCCGCCACCACCTCCACCACCCCCACCGTCTCCACCACCGCTACCACCTTCTCCCTTGCTTCCACCACCGCTAACGCCGTCTCCACCACCGCGACCACCTTCTCCCTTGCTTCCACCACCGCTAACGCCGTCTCCCCCACCACCGCTACCACCTCCGCTACCACCTTCTCCCTTGCTTCCACCACCGCTAACTCCGTCTCCCCCACCTCCGTGCCTCGCTTCCCACCCACAACCGTCGGCGCAGCAACCGTCTTTTGGCTTTCCTAACTTTCACCACAAAGTTTTAGTCTTTCGCTTTTGCCACAGCTTTGGTTCTCCCTTTTCAGGAGATCTCTGAGGGCCTTCAAAGGGTTAACTACATCCGCCACCACGGCGAATTTGTAGGAGATATCCGGTGGTCGGGAGCGGTGCATCTGTTGAAACTTTCTGTCCGCCGTCGATCGAAACCCTAACCGTTGACGTAGAGAAAGAAGATAGAGGCGGCGGTTTCATGTGTGGGACAGATAGCTGTGATAAGGGTGGCGCCATGGTGGTGGTGTCTGGGATTTTGGAGAGAGATAATTTATTTTTACAGAAATATTCTAATCCGTTCAGTAGTGTTGGTGTACCTGTTTTCTCTTTATGCCCACACAGCCCACAGATTTAATCATTTTCTTTTTATTTGATTTGTCTTTTAGTACTTTGAAGTATATATAAGTATATAACACTTTTTATTTAATTTGTTATTACTTTTTTAATTTGAAAGATGATAATGTTTCAATAAATTCGAAATTAAAAAACACGATTAAAAAACAAGGTAGCAGAAGTTAAATAACTATTCAAAACCTTTCATACGTTTTGAGCCTACAACTTTTACAATGCAATATTAATTACCAACCAACAATTAGCGATTTTGAAACGTGTCGGGTCGAGTATAATACATCTTCATTTGACGAAAATTCGCTCGGATGTCGTCGCACATAGCTACCACAAAATTTTTAATATGTTTTGTTTTCTTTTTTTTTAATGTGCGCAACGCGCGATGAAATAGCGGTGCATATCCCGTGCTACCTGTGCGTAGCACGGGTGCAATGTACTAGTACTAATTATTACAAGATCACTCTGATACTAAGAATCATGGGTTTTCAATATCCTAATGGGTACAATAACTATTTTTGGAGCATGAGTAGGAGCTTGAGTAGGGAGACTCTACACTCGTCTATCATAGATAGTTTAGAGGTATGTTCTCATTTAAGTTTATGTCTAATTATCTAATATTTTATTAGTATTATTATTTGTAGTAGTATTGTTTTTTAGACGTTGGGATTATTATTAGGGGTGTGTATTTGTTAGCCTAGCTTTATTTAGGTATGGACTAATCACTTATGCTTAAACAAGGCAGCGTTAGCCAATATTCAATAGTAATAATAATTAGTTAGGTATACCATTACCTAACCTAGCGTTGTATAATTTTATCAGGACTCTGGCATATTACCTTATCATATTAGCGTTATCAAGTGTTAAAGAAACAACTATAGAGGTGAGTTAGTTAAACTATTTTCAAATCTTGATACTTGCTCATAAAATTGTTTTGACGGTGATTGGTCATGTATATGCATCGAACCATAGGTGTGGCATCCAGGGTGTTATTATATAAAGTACTAACTAAAAGACAAACAAGGGTATAAAGGACAATATGCATTTCACCTGTCTCTCTCCATCTTATCACCTTTCTCTTTATTACTTTTTGACTTTCTCTCTTCAATCTTTTCTCTCCTACTTTTTGACTTTCTCTCTCCAATCTTTTCTCTCATAAGTCTGTCAGACGTCTTGTTGCATACGTTAAAGAGCTAGAGTTGCATACATTAAAATTGTACAGACTCTGGTCTCATATGTGATGTCTTGTTGCATATGTTAAAATTGATAACAAGTATCAGACATATTATTGCATATGTTTAAAAAACACATAGAATATATACATTAATAAAAAAAACATTACAGATCAAACATTCAAATGTATACAAAAATGTTTTCTACAAATGACAAATAATAGTAACATATGAAACAGAGGTAACATTATAAATCAAACGTACTAAAAAAACTACGATAACAAAAAACAATCTAAACTATGCTTCATGCTTTATCAATTATAATAGGGCAAATGTTTTATCATACTAAAAAAACTATGATAACAAAAAAAATCACACGCACTTAGGCTTCAACAAATGATAAAGAAACAGAGGTTCTCCAACAAATTATGATTCAACAGAGTTTTATCAATTATAATAGGGCAAATGTTTTATGTTGTTAGTAGTTTATTAGTTGTCACTTTCTTAGGTGACGTCAACTTAGGTCATCAGAGTTTTGTTTCGTCTATAAATAAAACAATGCACGTACTGTTCTATTTATCACATCACATTCTCTTTGTACGAACAAACTGTATGTGATCAGGCTGATGGGAGATTGTATAAATTGTACTAATCTGTGATGATTATAAAAGTAATGGTTTGAAAACAACTATCCTGTTTGTTATGAATTAAAGTTTACATTTCGTTGCACTTTCCATTTACGTTCATCATTCATTTACTACTTCATTAGTTAACTTTCATAACAAATTCAAACTCAGATCCTAACAATTGGTATCAGATCTTGGTCAATTAAATTCGATCTAACTAATAAATTTAATACAAACAAATCAGCTCAAATTTATTGATATCGTTTGTTCGTTGTATTGAGAAATAGAGTAAAAGTTTAATTACGTTCAAAGTTTTCTAAACAACCTTTTTTTCATAAACAATCAAGAGAATGGCTTCAATCAATCATGATCCACACAACACTAGTACGAACAACAAGCTACAATGCTTGTCAAGTTTGAATACAATATCTGGCAATGTCGGATGAGCCATGGTCTAGCTCAACAGAACATAGGATGTTGGAAGTCGGTTATCTTCGGACCACATGTTTCGATGGCGCCGAGTGCCGAGGATCCTAAGGTTCCCTAAAAAGCTTCAAAACTACTCGGAGCTATATTTTCAGAAAATTGAGTTAGATGTCAAAGCTTTCAGTATTGTTGCAATGGCTCTACCAAATGATATCTATGTTGGACTGTTACACCGTAACAGTGCAAATGAGTTTTGGGATGCTTTGAAGGAACAGTTTGGTGGAACTGAGGAAGTAATTGAAAACAATCATGAAATTCTGAATCAACAATATGAATCATTCAATCATGTAAAGGGTTAATCATTAACTCAACAATATGAGAGGTTTAACTATTTTATAAGTGGACTAAAACGGGTAGGTCTAACATATCTAAATTCTACTTTGAATCATATATTCTTAAGGTATTTACTAGATAAATGGGACACTATTGCAATAGTTATGAGAAACTCACTTGGTGACTTATCTCTGACTCAGCTTCATGGTAAGATCTTGACCTATGAAAGAGAGCTTAACCAGAAAAAAGAAGCTCCATGACTCTGGAAAAGTGTTAGATGACTATGTGTTTGGTAGTACTGCACTTTTGGGTCAAGATGAGAGTTATGATCATTTCATTGACATAACTTCTGGTTTCAACTCTGATTCTTACTCCCTCAACTATGCTTTTGCAGCAAGTGGTGATATCCAAGCATCTGATAACATGTCCTTTGAGTATAATGATCTTCAACACTTTGACCATATAGACTTGGAAGAAATGGACATTTTACATCAACTGGCTCTACTCAGTATTAGAACTAATAAGTTTTATAAGAAAACTGGTAGAAAAAATATCCAAGGTTGCATGGAGGGTCTAAGGTGGGGTTAGATAAATCAAATATTAAGTGTTATAAATGTCATAGAGTAGGTCACTTTGCTAGGGAATGTAGGAGTCAAAATGGTACACCTATGATCACCTATCCAAACCAAAGGCCTCAGACAAATACTTATCAGTATTCCCAAAATACCCTTGTACCAAATGTGCAAAACACTAGTCACTTTGCACAATCCTCAACCATTGTTCCAGTTCACTATTTCCAAACCACTGTTCATCATTTTCAATATGTTTAAACCCATCTTACTCGGGCACAAATGCCACAAGTTGTTATCCCATCATTTGCTCCAGCAGAGTCTATTCAACAAACTTTCTTTACACAAGGATTTGTTGACTGGAGTAGCTTAACAGATGAGCTAACAGATGAGAACTTTGCCCTTATTGCCAAGTCTGAAAATGAACTAGAAAATTACTGTTTCATGGCACTTGAGACAATTTCTGAAGGGATTGCGTCTGAGGAGGTGGTGTCTGAGTCTAAAAATTTGACTAATGAGATTGTTGAGACAGTTGTTTAGGATGAAAAGATTGTTGAGAAAGAAGAAGTTAATCTCTTAGATCCATTGAACACGAAAGATTGCGAGTGCAAGTGTGATTGTGCATTGATGGCTGCTACTAAGGTATCTCCTATGTTCAAACAAATGTGTAATAGCATTTGCAAACATCAAAGAGGTGAATGAAAACCTTAGAAATAAAATTTTAGAGGATGAAAATCAGTTTGAAAAATTTACAAAAAAGTTAAAATCAAATTTAACTGAGAAAGAATCTGAAATCAACAGTTTAAAACATGAAGCAAGTATAACCATATACCAGTTCCAAACTATGATATCAAACTATCAAAGTTGTAAACAAGAGCTTGAGTCTACCAAAGTTGAGTGTGAAAAATGGGTGTAATCATGCAAAAGTTTAGAGATCTTACTAAACCAACAGACCGAAAGCAATGTGAAGTTTGGTATTGGATTTCTTGAATCCAATTACCAGGATTCTCAAAACACTGCTGAAAAGCAAACTAAGTTGGTTGAGGTCATTCCCACAAATCTGGAGGTTCAAGTAATTAAAATCAATGAACCTAATGGTAAGAAAATTGTTCTTGAAAAACCTGAAGGTTCCTCATCATTTGCTGAAATTGAAAAATATCAGTTTAAACCAACATGGTCAGATGAGTGTGATGTTCTTGCCAACTTTAAACTAGTAAATTTTGAAACCACTAATGGTGTTAAAGCACCACAGGTTAAAATCGTTCCCTTGAAGGATCTTCCAGCAGATGATCAAACATCTGCTGAAAAGAAAAAAGAGAAAGGGAAAAAGAAAGAAAAGGATTTAAACTTGTTCTATGATTTCTATGAAAAGAAGGATCATGTTAATAAAAACTGTTTTCTTCTAAAATCATATGACATCAACAAAAGATCAAGTGTGTGTGAGTCTAAATGTAATTGTACAATTTGTGGTAACAAGAATCACAAACTTAAGAGTGTCTTTATCTCAAAAATTTTGATGTCAAAATACAAGAGTATATGGCTAAAACTCAAGCAGGTTAGAGGATTAGTACTTCAAAAGGAAAATCCCAACAGACCTTTCAACCTGTTCAAACAGCTGTTACCAAAACCTTGAATGAAACCTCTGCTCCCAGAGATGTCCAAGTAACAGATGTCCACCCTCAAACAAGTATCCTGGAGGCTATGGACAACCACCTTGTCATAGACTGCTACATGTTTATGAAGAGCCCAAAATACCTTATAAACCAAAAGTGAACAGACATCATCATGCTTACTATCATCTAATAGGAAATGGTCAAACACATATTCCACCACGTGTTGACATACAAACATTAGCAAATGGTCAACAACAGTTGTTGAACTTGGTTCAAAAACTTGTTCAAACCACTGACCATTCTCCTAAACTTGAGGTTGTTTAGTCTGAGAACCCATCTTAAACCAATTTGGCTTTGGAAACTCACCAAAACTAATTCATTACTGATGTGTAGGGAGCTTCTGTATGCTTAGACAGCTTATGGTATGTTGACAGTGGAGCCTCCAAGCACATGACAAGATGTTGAGCCATTCTCTTAGACTTCTTAGCTCATGGATAGGGTGATATATCTTTTGGTAATGATTCTAAGGGTAAGGTGTTGGGTTTCGGGACTATTCAAGCAGGGAGACTCAAGTTTGAAAATGTCAATCTTAGTGATAATCATAAATTTAATCTTCTTGGTGTCTCACAAATGAGTGACAAAGGCTATGGGTCATTCTTCACTAAGAAAACTTGTAAGATTATTGGGGCAGAAGTGGTGAAAAAGATTGAGACCATCATAGTCGAGAGCTGATACGTTTGGCTTTAGTAATTAGAAAGATGTCATTTTTCCCGGTGCCAAAAACTTGATGTGTTAAGTTCAAAAACTTGGTTTCCTGAAAAAGACTGATTTCTACTAAACCTTTTAACAAGTTTTAAATTTATAAGTAAACAATAACTACTTAGAAGCTAAAACTAACACATTGGCAGAGAACCTGACGTGTATAGTATAGCTTTCTATGGTAAATACCGAGTGTCATATTCCAAAGAACACACACTTTCCCCTACTCAACATTTCATCAAATAACTAATTGGGTTTTAAAAGAAAACTAAAACGGATGGGTTTTAAGAAAAACGGTTTTAAAAAGGTTTTGGGTTTGATAAAATAAAAGGATAAAATAGTAGAGATAGTGAATATGCACATCTCGAGGCACTCCGTATAAGTAGTTAAATTTATTATTAAAATTAATATTTAAGATTAATTATTCTGTGGGGAGGACAAGAGTGATCTTGAAGTGTTGACTCCTTGATAGAGAAACGGGGCCACTACTGAGTAGTATGTAGCAGGCTTCCCAAACCGCGGTCAAGTCTCTGGTCCTCAAACTCATCTTCGTCTTGTAATGGAGGCTTCACTTCCGACCTAGAACACCGTACACCTCCCTTAGCTCTCGTTTCCTTGCCGAAGGATCTCTTCTTACAGTCAGTCTCGGCGACATCGTATCCCCTAAGTAGGTTAACGATCATGAAGACCAAAGGATCTCTCTTACAGTCAGCTCAGACGACACGTATCCCCAATGGTTAACGAATTCGCACTAGCGAGACCTAGAAATAGAAATCTTGTTTTATTTATCTTTAAAAGTGACAATTTAATATTTAGTTATCAATTAAATATAAAGTTGGTTTGACGATCGATGTCTTAATAAACCAAATCCATAACCTCCCAAGCTGAATGAAACCCTTGACAAAAGTGGAACATAATCCTAAAGGTGTATAATCCGAAGATCACTGGTGCACCCGTAGGGAATCCTCCCTTTACTAAGAAGATCATTCAATCATCTGGTAAGTACCAGAAATGTGTCACTCAGATCTGGTCCACTTCAGAAGCCATTGCTTAGAACCCGGTTTGGATATCATAAGCCCAAATGATCTGTCTCACTATCGGTTTCCTCGCCTTGGATCTAGCTCGGGACTACCAGAAGCTAATTAAACATATACATAGTTTGTTAATTAAGTTAAGGCTGATTTTAGTTTATCAAGTTAATCATCATCTGAACCTATCACAAGATAAATAAACAAGAATTAAAAAGAATATAACACAACAAATAACTAAAGATAAATTACTAATAATAATAATAACAAAAGTCTACAAATCGAAGTGGTTCGGGAATAATAGAAAGATACAACCATAATGAATGATCAACACAAGAACATGGCTGCTCATAGACAAGCTCTCCGTCTCCTAATGCTATGTGTCTAGTATGATCCTCACGACCCTCGATGTTTATTGCATATGCTAATCTACGATCCCATGCTTAGCCAATATGATCAAGGTAGGACGAGGCCTAACCTTGGTGGGTGTTTTAGGAGGGCCCCAAGTCCTCCCACAGGACCCCAAGATCTCTGGAAGACTCTTGAAAGTCGACCCAAGAGGACACAAGACTAAGTGAAATGAGATGGAATGGGATGTTATGGGATGTCTCAAATGGAAGGGGGTAGCTTGCCATTTATAGAGTTTTCAGGGCAAGCACGAGCATGCTACTGGTGTGCACGGTCGTGCTCCCACACTTCGTACGTTCTGTTGGTTGCGAATCTGTCTTGTCTGTCCTTTTTGTCTGAGCACGGGCGTGCCACAGAGGTGAGCAGGGGCATGCAATGTATCTTATGTTAGATTTCTTGTTCCCCAAGTTTGCTGCTTTGTCTTCTAGTGTGCAGGGCCTTCGCGCAAGTTTGAGTGGGCGTGCTAGGTCTGTCCCGGATTGGGTTTATCACTATTTAAGTCCCAGAAGGGCCTTCAAACATACACGGGACATGCTGCAAGTCCAGTATCCTCAAGAATCTCCAGATTTCGCCTGTTTTTGCCTGAAAATCTCTTGTTTCCGGCTTGAAGCTCCAGTTTGCTGATAAACACAAATAGGAACAAATTAAGTACCCAAAAGTAACCTTTTAAGTCTAATTCTATCCTATTATGGGCCTGATTATGCATGTTTTATATGTTAATTATGTGATACATCACAATACCCCACACTTAGACTATTGCTTGTCCTCAAGTAATCAAACACGAGTACATCTAAGGCAGACTGTAAATAACAAACCCTCAATCCATTAATTTATTTTATGAGAAAAATAAAACTGCATGACACGCCTACTTAACCCCTCGATTGTGCCCAAACCTATACTTGCTCACAATATTCACTAATCACTCGGGTTTTATCATTTAGGTAAGTTTTGGGGGGTGGGTGAACACTCAAGTCCGTACCAAAGTCGACTCAAGTCATAGGCTTGTATGCAAATCAAGTCCTTATCTCTAAACCAACTAACTAGGATAAATCCAGAGGACTTTTATTCGGGTTGTAATGTAGGGTGTAAACAAGAGCTTTTTTTTTTTACTAAGAATATCTACAAAGGGGAATGAGTCACCGAATCACGAGAGATCGTTATGGCTGAGAAGATGAAGAAGCTACAAGACATGGAGGAGGGCGATAGCGGCGCGCAACATTTTCAGCGGCAATTTCTGAGAGCAGTCTGGTGTTGATTCCTCGTTCTTTCATCATTGCTATTTCGCACCTCACGGTGTAGTCGATGTTGCTTCCTTTTCTGACTTTGCACTCGGCTTTGTATCGAATGGCGCCTTCCTGGATCAACATCGTATATTCAAACTGCGAGTGAGTTGAATTCTTGCTATACTTGCCTTCATGCGACCAGTTTCCACACTTGATGCATTTGTCATACCGTTTTGATCGTATTTTTGCAGCACTTTTTAATTGTTCACAAAAGGGCGGATTTTGTTCCATCTTCCGCCACAATTTTCTTTCATCTGCCGTTTTCTTGAAAAAAATTTGTATCAGTTCTGGTGCAGACGTGGCTAAGCAAAGTGGAGACATCGGAGCAAGTGTTCGTTCAGCGGATGCATCTTGAGAAAGCGAGGGGAAAGCAAGAGAGAGATGAGAAATCATAGAGAGAAAATAGGAGAGAAAAGAGCAGGAGAGAGAGAGAGAGAGAGCAGAATTCTAGTTCTTTAGGGTCTCACCGGTCAAAGACCAATTTTTAACTTTGAAGAACTTTTATTTCTTTTGGGCTCTCTGTTTGGGTTTCTCTTTTTATTTCGGGCTCTCTGTTTATTTTGACTCTCTCCTACGTATTATTACTTTTTTTAGAAGATCTCCCTCTTGGCCCCATCATGTGTTGTTCCCTCCTTTGTCAACGATGTCACCTTTCTTCAAACTTGCGGTTTCGAACCCTTAGTGGTGACATCGTCTTGAAGCTGCTTTGGTGACACATGATCGGGACTCATTTTTATTGGGTAGAGAAACGAAAGGCTAAGGCTCAAAGTGGTTTTCTAAGGGAAGTATTAATTTTGGGGGAGAAACTTAATTGCCTCTATCATTTTTATTTAGTTACCGGTTTTAAAACAAGAATATGTATAAACACAAAAGTTCTAACCGAGTCGGACTAAGGTCGGAAATCTCTCAAGAAACGAAACGAGCAATATATGATATGTATATGTAAGTGTGGTGCTCGTAAAAAGGCTCAAGAATCTCTCACGAACAAATGGGTAGGCTAAAGTATTGATTTTAAGCACATCATTTGGGGTATTTTTCTACTTGCCATGCAACCTGTTTTTCTACTTTATATTAATAATCTAAATGGATCTCTCGGGTTTTAGTTAAATTCATTTTATTTCGACTGTCCTTTAATGTGAACCGTTCGGCATGAATGCCTAATAGCGATCACTCGGGCTAGTCTAATAGATTATACTAATCTACCAGAGACGATTGTGAATGATGCTACGGGTATCAAGCGGCTAAGAGGGTACCGGATAATGCCCGAATAACGACAAATGACCCACTAGATATAATAAAATAAGCAGCAATAATGGCCCACCCCACACTTAAAATTTTTGCATAAATTTTAAGTGCATAAATTTTAAGTGCAGAAATGGATAGAGAGACAAGAGAAACTAATACTCCCCTGACAGTGACGTGTCCACTCGCGTGTGAGCGAAACATGCATCCTCAAAATAGAGACGTCAAAATGCCGGCTCCAAAACATCAAGCTATTCAAAACCTGTCCTAAAATACTAGAAAAAAGAAAAATAAAGTAACAAAGATAAATAAAGCTACTGTCCTAGGATAGATACCAGCGCTCCAGCGCTGGCGGGTGGAACGAGTCTAGCATGCACCAAGCATGCAAAAATGTCAACATACAGTCATCTATCACAACCACAAACAAAAGAAAAATAGTGTTTAGTGTCAACAAACTATTGAATCGAGTCTAGAATCACCAAATAACCTGAGGGAGAGAAGATCAATCTGAGTGACTGTGATATGCATGGGAGCTGGAGCAGGTGCACGAAATCATATGTGCTGCAAGCGTATCGAGTACGTCCAAGATAGTGCGGAGAAGACCTCTCCGCGGCCTGTTCTGTCAATGCTGCATGGCATCTGGCAGTGGTCTGGCTGCAGTTGTAGCTAAAGACTCTGCACCTCCCGTTTCTTTTGTCTCGTCATACTCAGTTTCCTCATCCCACAACCTCTGCTTGTTATCCATTAGCCTCAAAACCTGGTCAAACCAATATGTAACCCCAATATCCCTCATGTCTAAGGTGTCGAGGGGATGGATCCTTCCTACCACCATTAATTGATCTAATGTCTAGGGATGAAGTGTTTCCAAACTGGTGGCTAGGAGTGTAATATGTAATATAAGGTCCCTGAAGATATGGTCGGAAGCAGTGGGTTCCCAGCACTTAATGAGGGGCTCAGCCACTGCATGGGCAAGGTTATAGTGTCGGTTTCTTATGATGCTGAAGAGATAGAAAACCTCCTGCTCATGCACTTTATTTGTGCTGTCCGTACAGCATCCTAAACTGTTAGCAACGATCATATGTAACCACCGATGGATAGGGTCCGAAAAACTAGATCTCTTACGCTTCCTTGGAGTGTAGGGGGCTTCGGAAATTTGTCTCCAGAAATCCTTTGGACAAACATTGTTGGGCCAATCGAACAAGAGACATATCAAAAGGCAGAAGCAGATGTCTAGGGAGGATGAAAGGGTGTGTGAAGAAGCCTTAATAAAGGTTGGGATTATGAATCAAATGCAGTTCTTCACTAATCATGTAAGTGATGAACTTAGAAGAATCATTGGTAGGCCTCCATCACTAAACTCATCAAGAATAACTCTACAACCCATAAACTTTTCAAATTCAAAAATTCTACAGTGGAAGTTCAACAAAGACACCTACGAATTGACTCTGCTCAGATCTGATAGAGAAGCTCAAAAGTTAAGCATGGAAGATGCTTATGGTCTAAAGCAAATGATCTCCAAGAGCTGCTGAACTTAGAGCTAGAAAGGGATGTTGAAGACATGTTCTCCCTGAACTTTGAACTTCAATTTAAAGGTCAAATAAGGGAGAGTCTAATGAGAAATAAAGATCAGTAATAAAGACAGAGTTTTGGCATCATCTGTTTTAGGGGAGATTGTTGGGTCTGCTGAACCAAAGAATAACAGTTGACTGAAAAGCCAAAACTCCTTAACCTTTGATCATAATAAAACAATACTTAGAATGCAAGATCCTCCCAAAAGACTGTTGACTCTAACAACTGCTCATGAAACAATTGATACAGAAAGTCTGATGAAGAAACGTCTGTTGGTTAACTAACAAAGATCTGTTGAGATAAAGGTCTGATGAGAAGAACTGTTGAAGCTAACAACACTTAGGCTTCAACAGATGATGCATCAATACAGGTTCTCCAACAGAAGATGATTCAACAGAGTTTTATCAATGTAACGGTTCTTATAATAGAGGAAGATGTTTTATGTTGTTAGTAGTTTGTTAGTTGTCACTTTCTTAGGTGACGTTAGCTTAGGTCATCAGAGTTTTGTTTCGTCTATAAATAGAACAGTGCATGTACTGTTCTATTTATCACATCACAAACATTCTCTTTGTACGAACAAACTATGTGTGATCAGGCTGAGTGGGAGATTGTATAAATTGTAGTAATCTGTGATGATTATAAAAGTTATTGGTTTGAAAACAACTATCCTGTTTGTTATGAATTAAAGTATACATTTTGCTGCACTTTCCATTTATGTTCATTATTCATTTACTACTTCATTAGTAAACTTTCATAACAAATTCAAACTCAGATTCTAACGGTATTGAATAATCATCAATTTGAAATAAATAATTAAACAAGGTGATAGGAAGAAAGAAGGTAATGACTTCAAGTAAAAATATAATTCCATGCATTAAACAAATAATTTGAGTATCTTAGGGGGGCGGGGCGCCATCCGAATTGGCCACGGGTACCAACTACCAGTACGGTATCACCGCTGCCATACACGCTGGTAGTGGTCCCGTGGACCGTTTTGCTGGTGCTGTTTACCGTGCTGGTACCGTTGATTTCTTTTATTTTTGACTTTTTTATATACCTTTTTTGTGATTTCTTTTATTTTTACCATTTGTTTTATGTATATCTCTACCTTTTTTGTAAACGGTTTGTTTAATAGGAATATTAAAGATAAATAAACATAAAAAACTAAAATTCATAACAATTAAACATAAAAAACTAAAAATAAAATACATTAAAAGAAATAAAAAAAACCTAGAGTTGGCGCAACAGTTGCCATGCCTCGACATGGTCAAAGCTGTTGTCGTATCGAGCAGCATACTCCACATGCGTGAGCTCGATAGCCAACTCCGGGTCAATGCCCGGCTCCTCCCTCAACGTGTTTTGGTACATGCTGGTCCACCGATCACACTTATTGGTGAGATCGGTCCACTTCCGTTGCAGGCTGACGGTTGTGCGGTCATTGGTGCCAACTTGGCGGTTGAAATCGGCCAGTACACGTACCCAAAAAACCTGCGAACGACGTTGTTGAAGTGTCGGGTCGTTTGAGGCATCTTGGTAGCATATCACCAATGCAATCTCTTCTTCGGTGGTCCAAAAAGTCATCTTCATGTGTGTTTCATTGTATAAACGGTGGTAAAAGTGTGTTTTAACCCAACCGTATGCTAAGTTTATATATAAAAAATTTCGAACGGTTTGGTTGAACGGTATCAATGCCATTCAATTCGATTGAACGGTTTCCATACTAAATTCTGACCGTGAGGTTGGGACGGTTGAAATTGTATGGTAATTAATTTTAAACCATGTGAAATAATAATAATAATAATAATAATAATAATAATAATAATAATAATAATAAAAGGTTTAATGAAATTATAAAAAAAATAAAAGAATCAGTGGAGTGTTGCCTACAAAAAGGTGTTTCAGTGAAGTAAATCAGTGAAGTGATATGACAAAGCAGGATTAGTTAAAATCAGTGAAAGAAAAAAAAAGTTCTAATAGCACCCCTTTTGGCCTTAGATGTAAATTAAAAAAAACGTACATTTAAATCTCTCTTAGAAAAATAATAATAATAATTGGCATTGATTATAGAAAAAATAATTAGTTATGCTTGATTCGAAAAAAAAAAACGTAATAAAATAAAGCTATATTTCCAAGCATTAAATAAATAATTTGAGCATTATATTCAGAAAAGAAACAACATTGAAATCTCTTTAAGGTTGATACGCAAAAATGGTAATAATTTAAAGTAAAAAAAAATCGAAACCTCAAATAATTAATTTGAGAGTCTTAGGTGTCAAGTTAAATTTCAGAAGGCGCATATTTAAATCTCTTTTACAATAAAAAAAATAAAAAAGAATCATATTAATAGGCAATTTATTCAATACAAAGTTACAATCACATATGTTTTCAATTATTTTATTTAAACACATTTATGATGTAACCATTTTTATGTTAAAAAAGATATCAATATCACAAAAATATACCATAGACATACAAATCATACTTATAAGTATACACACCAAACTATATATAGGACCCCTCAAGACCCATACCCATCCTCTCATCTCTCTCTCTCTTTCTCCTCTCTATTCTTGAAACACTCTTTATCTCTCTCTCTCTACATATAATTTCAAAACGATCATAAGCTTTCTAAAACTGAAAATGGGATTTGATCATGAAGTGGGAGGGATTGGTTTAGTTGTGGGAATTTTGTTAGGAGTTATGTTGATTGTGAAATGGTTATTGAAGAGTGTCAATGTATGGATTTATGAGAGACATTTGGGGTCGAAGAGAGCGTACCTGCCACCCGGTGATATGGGCTGGCCACTCATAGGAAACATGTGGTCGTTCCTTCGAGCTTTCAAGTCTAGCAATCCCGATTCGTTCATTTCAAGCTTTGTTCACAGGTTTCATCATCTTTTTATTTCTTTCTATCGATTTTCGTTGATGAAAAATTACAGTTTTCGTTCTTTATAGGTTTAAAACTTTTCGTAAAAGTTTATGAAAACGTTATAGTTTAAAGGTTGTCGTGATAAACAAAGTTATGAGTTATCAAGAGTTAAATTTTTATCCAAACTTGTAAAATATCATCTTTTGTTAACTTTGTATCTAAAATTTATGTATGAGAAAGTATGATATTCTGCATTTTCAGTTTTTCACATAGGAAGGTTATATGGTATTTACTTTTATTCGTTTTTTTTTAATCTGAAATGATAATTTTGATAAAATAGTATTTTAATAGTGGAACATATTCTATCTCATTAGAAATATGGTTCTAGACCACCAACAATTGTCTCATCTTTTTTGGGTTCGATAACTAGAGTGGGAATACATGAGATATGGTTTTTAAAAAAGTTGTTAGATGCATTATTAAATTATATTATGGAAGTTCGGTTTTAACTTACCACTAAGACTGAGCGGAGTGGGGGCGGGGAAAGGGGCGGGAAGGGGGGAACACCACCGCCACCTCGGCGTGGAGAGGAGCAGGAAGGAGGGGGCGGGGAAGAATGGCTTGGCGTGGGGCACCTCATTTTTGTTTTGATTGGCTGTTTTTTTTTTTTAACTTTACACACACATAATAATTAATAATAATATTCCTTCCCCCCCTTCTTCCCCCCTTCGACTCCCCACAATTTTCATCCCCTCCACGTGGGACCCAAAAGTGTCACATGGCGCTTCATCCCCCTCCCCCCACCCCCACCACTCCGGATGGTCTAATATATCTTTCTTTTAATTTTTACACATTAAAAACATATAAAAAATTATTTTACATGCAATATTTTTTTGTTAAATATAAATTTTGTTATTATTTTGTCCAAGAAAATGATGATTAAAAGATTTTTGTTTTTAGGAAGAGTTGGTCTGTCATTTTCATATTTCTAGTTTCCGAAAAGACATCCACTTCCCTCCAAAATAATGTTAATTATTTATTTATATAAATGTTAATTTTAACTTATTTACATTTTACAAATTACTATTAATATTATAGTCGTGTAGGTTATGTTCTTACCCTATAAATCAATATAAATCAAAATCGATATGTGCACGTAACATGTATATTTAATAATAAAAATAAAATCTTCGTGTTGAAGTATTAGATATGCATCAAGTAGAACATCAAAGAAAGTACAAAAACAAATTATGTATAAAGACAAAAAGAAAAAAAAAGTAGGAAATAAGTAAAAGAAAACTCCATTTTTTGTTCTGCAAACCCAACGTGCAAACTCAATGAAGCGGTTAAACTAGAGGGTTTGTCGTAATAGTATATTTGTTTGGGGGGATTTTTTTAATAAATATATTATAAATATGTAAGTACATATAGTTTTTATGAATTATTTATAAAAAAAAGCCCCAAACTGCATATATTTTTAATCAAATTTAAATTAAATTCCCCTTCGATAAAGTTATTTATAATGTATATATTAAAAAAATAAATTTTGAATTTTAGTATAATGTATGTATATATTAAAAGAAAATGAGACATTGGACCGTTTGCTAGAGCAGGCAACTTTTGTCACTATCATTGTCATTTTAGGTAACTTAAAACATTTTTTTGTACTTGTGTATATTTTAAGTTTTATTATCTAAATTTGCTGATGTTTGCTAGCCGTACTTTTAATTTATATATATATATATAGAGAGAGAGAGAGAGTAAACTTGTATATATACATGTGTACGTATCTATGTATGTATACACGCGTATACTTTTCATATAATGATTGGTTATATATTTTAAAAAATAATGAAGGTTTGGACCGGGTGGAATATACAAGTCATTCATGTTCGGGAGCCCAAGTATCATAGTCACGGTTCCTGAAGCATGTCGAAGAGTACTATTTGAGGATGATGCATTCAAGCCAGGGTGGCCAACCGCCACACGTGAACTCATTGGAAGAAAATCCTTTGTTTCAATTTCCTACGAAGATCATAAAAGACTTCGTAAGTTGACTGCAGCACCAGTCAACGGTCACGAAGCCTTGTCAATATACATGCAGTATATTGAGAGTAAAGTTGTGTCCGCTTTGGAAAAATGGTCACAAATGGGCCAAATCGAGTTCTTAACACAACTTCGAAATCTAACATTTCAGATTATCATGCACATTTTCCTTAGTACGGAGAGTGAAGACGTGATGGAGGCGTTGGAGAAAGAGTACACGAAACTTAATTATGGTGTTCGAGCATTGGCCATCAACATTCCCGGTTTTGTGTACCATTCAGCACTTAAGGTGTTTGTTATGTTGCAATATATTGATCTAGTCATCTAGTAATTAGTCCATTCTAACTTGAAACTTTCAATCATTTTTAATAATGTCTAAACATTATAGGCACGAAAAAATCTAGTCGCCATTTTGCAAGCTGCCGTTTGTGAGCGTAGGAAGAAGCGAGAGGCGAATCAAGGGATGACCAAAACGGACATGCTTGACGCTCTTCTAGAGACTCAAGACGAGAATGGAAAGAATCTAGACGATGAGGAAATTATTGATACTCTAGTAATGTACCTAAATGCGGGCCATGAATCGTCGGGCCACGTAACGATGTGGGCAACTATTTTTCTCCAGTCACACCCTGAATATTTTAAAATAGCCAAGGTATAATAATATTAAGAATTTTCTGACGTATCATATAATTTGTTACTTTTTAGTGATATTCTAAGACATTAAGACATGCATTTTGTATCTAACAATATGCATGTCTTAGAACGTCAATTATATGGTTCCTTGTGCTTTTAGGCACATTATTAGTTATATGCGTCTCCAGAATTCGAAGCTAAGTACAACGTTTTTCACAAATTCATTACAGGAAGAGGCAGAGCGGATCGCGAAGAATATGCCACCAGGCCAAAAGGGTTTGACCCTAAAAGAGTATCGACAGATGGAGTATCTTTCAAAAGTGATAGATGAAACCCTTCGTTTGGTGACATTTTCGCTCATGACGTTTCGAGAAGCCAAAAAAGATGTTGACATCAAAGGTTCAATTCTCATCAAGATTGTTATATAAGCTAAAATACCTCCTTATCATTAACTTCAAAATATTTAAACAAATGCATTATGTGGTTTTAGGTTATATCATTCCCAAAGGATGGAGAGTGTTGGTATGGTTCAAGAGTGTTCACCACAACCCTGAAATTTATCCTCAACCCAAAGAATTCAATCCTTCAAGATGGGATGTAAGTGTTTTATAACTTATAACATTGACTTTATATAACTTCAGTAGCGAAGCTTGAACACAATTTTCAGGGGGGGCGAAAATCCCGAAAGTCACGGGTCCCTTTATTTAAGGGGGGCCGGGTTCAATACGTGTTGCATTTTCAGACAGAATACTACTAAATTTGCACTACTGAGAGAAAAAAAAAAAAAAAAAAAAAACCTAGCCCCTTCTATCCTTCCCCGTTGTATAACTTGTATCACTTACTTTGTAACTTGTACACTTGACTAATTAATATTAAACATTTGACTAGAATCTTGTACCAAAAGTTGGAACTTTCCTTCCATTTGGAGCCGGCACTAGACTTTGTCCTGGAAATGATCTTGCCAAGCTAGAGATTGCCATCTTCCTTCACCATTTTCTTCTTAACTATCAGTAAGTATCCATCATGACCAAGTCAGATCCTATGTTGACTTTTTGGGTCAAACAATTTATATTCCAAAATTATATTTTTTATGTAAAGATATTTATGTGTGGTTTAAATCATATTTTTTTTAAGTAAGTCTAATGTTTAAAATTACTTTGCTTGACATAAAATTCAAACAATTATTATCATACGATAATTGTTAATTATTTTTTTAAATAATATAAACTCTATATAGCTACTTATAATATTATGGACTAAATACATATATATATTTATTTGTATTGCAGGCTTGAAAGGGACAATCCAGCATGCCCAATGATGCACTTACCTCATCCAAGGCCCAAAGACAATTGTTTGGGAAGAATAATAAAAGTTTCGAAATGATGAATCGGTCATGGAGGAGAAGAAATGGCAATTAAATAAAGTTTTTGCATTTGAAGTCTTTTAGTCTTCACATTATTATGCACTTGGAAATTATAATTAAATCATGGCTTATGTCGTGTTTTTCGATTTACCCCCTAGTATCTTGAAGATCCCATTAGGGATCAAATTTTGGCTTATTTGATTTGATTAATGTGGGGTTCTAGCTATTGATTTATTTATAATAATATTATGAATTTTTTGCCTTAAATGTTCAAGTTGACGCTTAGCATAGGGCTGTAAACGAACTGAACTTTCAATGAACAGTTCGTCAACCGTTTGGCGGGAAGTTTGTTTGTATTCGTTCGTTTAATAAATGAGCGAACATGAACAGAGGTCGCATTCATTTGATTATGTTCGTGAACGTTTGGTAACGTGCTCGTTTATGTTCGCTAGTTTATTAAGGTTTTTAATTTTTATACTTTTTTATATTTTTTTTGTTTTTATTTATTTTACCAACGGCCTTCTCCAGTACTAAGTATGTTTAGACAATTAGGTTATATGTTAGGAGGATCTAGTTAATGTCTTAATTTATGTGAATTCGATGTTATTCAAAAGTTAATATATGTTTGTTTGTGTTTGTTTCTGTTCATGGACACTTCTTTGTGTTCGTTTGTGTTCATTAATGTCTATTTGTGTTTGTGTGCTTTCATGAACAAAATTAACAAACGAACACGAACATGAGTAGTTTCTTAACAAACAAACACCAACAAGGCCTTGTTCATGTTCGTTCGGTTCGTTTGTAGCCCTACTTAGCCATACACAATATGAACCTAACGGATGTCATGTTGGTTTGTATGTTTCTAATCTTTCTCAGATGATAATATTATATAAAAACTTAAACAATGAAATTTAAAGTTGTTTGAAAATCTTAACGAGTAATTTTTAACATAGTAACGAGTATTACCTGATACACGATGAGTAATTGCCTGATAGATATACTTGATTGCTAGTGGGTGGGTATGCAACAAGGTTATACAACTAGCTATGAGAGTAACATTATGTTATCTGTCCCAAACTCATTCCATTATCAACCATTCCCTATTATATCCATCAATTTGTTTCTAAGGTTTATTTAAGCGTGAGTTTCTAATGTTTATTTAATCGTGAGTCTCTAATGTTTATTTAATTTAAGAATGTATGATTAATGATTATATCGATATGTAACAAGGAATCACTTTCGATATGTGACGGGTGTATCTCCCCTAGTTGGGTTAAGGGATAGTGGCTTCGTAGCAGGGCAAGCGGTGCGGAAAGCAGAGGCAAAGAAGGTAGAAAAACATGCTAAAGCCTGCGAGGAGAACCAACACGTTTTTGTACCATTGGCTTTTAATACCTTTGGCTCATTGGCACCAGAGGCTACTCGTTTCCTGACCAGGGTACAACGGGTTATTCATAGTAGTGTCTCGGCTTCGGGTGGGCAGGGTTACGTTTTTAGTAGATTAGGATTTGCTATTCAGAAAGGGTTAGCGGCGCAGCTTGTTGCCCGTCTGCCTGTTATCTTAATGTAATTTTCTTTGTCCGGGAATGAAAGAATGCACTTTGGAAAAAAAAAAATGAAAATAAATAATCCAAACTATTGATTATTGGCCAATAACAGTCTCAAATACGAAAATTACCAATAGTGGTCCCAACTTTCGACATATTAAAATATAATGGACCCAAACTCATTTACATTTTAAAATGTGTATTCTTGCCATAAATAAGTTAGGGGGGTTGAAGCCATCTGAGCATATTTTGTAATCGTGTCATTAACATGCCGACTCATTAATAACCCAACTCGTTTATAACCCATTTAAATGTAAGTCATTTTTTTTAACGGTAAGGAACGACGTGTCAACCACCGTGACATCAGACGCTGTGACCTAGGTCGACTGCTAGACCGCCGCCAACCCCTTGGCTCTCCCAGATGCGCGGAAACCCGACCTTCACCCGTCAGAAGGCACGGTAGTGGAGAATAAATGTAAGTCATTTAACTTGGTGATGAGTCATGTCGGAAAAAAAGGGGCTAATGATGCTCTTAATTAAGAAGTTGGTAACCTGATGAAACTGTGCTGCCGGCTTGTTTGTTAATTTACGTACATTTGGAAGTGCCAAACTAATTATTTAAAGATCTAAATAATTTGTTCAACTTTGGTCGGAAGTAAATAAATGCTAATTGTTTATTTTAGCGTTAATATCTGTTTGACTTTGTGACTTAGCCATATAATAACAATAGTTATGATGAAGTGATTAATAAAAGAAAACTAGTGCGCTTCAAAGGCGTTGCGCGCCTTATGCTTTGGTCGCCTCTAAACCACATACACATTCTCGCACATCAAAGTTACGATAGTTAGACTCACCAATTTTGGTCAAAATTGGTGTTCAACCTTGGGAAAAAGACGCATCAAAATCAACTCCACTACCTTAGCGACCTGAGAAAACATGCTAAAAGTGTTAACATGATATGCTGGTGAGTTCACAGGCTTTCTAAAAACAGTTGCAAAGTAAGAAAGATCATATCCATTATTACTATGTTATATGAACGTTAGCTAGACGTTAAGTATGTTACTTCTACGATTAAAAACATTGCTGACTGTGTTGTTCCATAAGTGTGTACCCTTCAGACTACCGTCATCCCTGGTAGGCCCTGTGTGTCTGAGACAATATGCACCCGTCCAACCTTCAGTTGATCTGGGTGGGGTTTGTTAGACCAAATAGATCTATCCACATTTTGGTTTCCTTGGGATTTAGATGAGTCTCATAGTAAACAAATGATAACACTAGTGAAACATGATCTTTAAGTAACCAAAATGTGTTAACATGTTTCTCCCCCATGAGAAAATGTATAAAAGTGGGTCTGTGAAACTCACCTTAGGTTGCGTTCTTTAATACAATAAAATACCAGACTTGTTATGGTAGTCCCAACTACTGGAAACCTACCATGAATAGTCTATAAGTGTTTATCCGATGATATGTTTGTAAAATAACCTCTAGTGTCCAAGACCTTGTCTTTGAATGTTTGTAAGAGTGTTCAACATTTGACACGGCCACACAAGACAAGACCCGACATCCTGTTAGTGACCCGATATCCCTGTGTTAGTCAAATACAAGTAAACAAGTAAGTATGTGTTGATATGCGCCTTATACGAATAATAGTTCACCATGTCTAATATATAGTTCACATAATGCACGTATGAGTCATAATGCATGTTACGAGGTTCCTAGACATGTCAAGTGGCTTAAAATATGTTTCTAGGTGTTAAAACGTGTTACGGGGTTCCAAAACACACTTCCGGCATCAAAACACACGACTAGGTATCAAAACACACGATTGTGCACCAAAACAGGTGATTATGGTTCATAGTCGCATGCTTTGTAGGCTTGTGTCCGTTTTGCGCGCAAAACCCTCCAAATCAAGTTGTAACACCCCCAATCAATCCATAATCATCAAACAATCCAACCCTATCAATAATCCCCTAGATAATCATCCATTTATCACACTAACTGCAAGTATTTTCCCAAAATAGAATAATATCATGGATATGTCACATCGTTGCATGAAAACATAATCAGATTTCATCACATAATCATGTTCTAAGCATCATCATGTTATTGTTATATCATTCTAGCATAAACCCTAACAACAATCAATCATCAAATCATCACATATCATCCTAAATCCTCCTAATGCCCTCAAACGGGTCAAAACTCATATTATCTATAAAGCACATAAAACAACCATCAAAACTTGAGATAATCATCCTAACAACTATCCTATATCATCAACATATCGAATACATAAGAATCCCCATGTTTTAGCTCATCAAAAACCATTTCAAGCTTGTGTTTTTATTAAAAACCCATGTGGATGTTCAGATATAGGTTAGAATCTGTTTTTAAAGGTTTTCAATGATAAAAACTTATTAAAACCACGTCTAGACCTTTAGGGTTCAAAATAACTATGATGTCTGAATGTTAATATGTTTTGTATATTCTTTACAAATGATTTACAAGATATAAATAAGAGAAATACAACATGGTAATAGGCTATAATTGAGGATTGTCATAACTAGCTAATTAATATTCTAAAATAGGCAATGTATAATAAATTATAGGAGATGATTATGGGATTGATGATGGAGAGAATCAAGGGCCGATTGTGTTGACTAGACTTGGCTGTGATTAGGCTGTGATACGCCCCCGCAAGATGGAGGATCCATCGGAGACTCCAATCTTGGATCTGTTTCGTAGAAATGGTGCCCGAGCAAGAGGTTTGGTAAGCATGTCAGCAAGCTGGTCGTGTGAGTTGATGTGGAGAACCCGTAGATTGCCTGAGGAGACTTGTTCTCGAACGAAATGATAGTCCAAAGCGACATGCTTCATGCGAGAGTGGTAGACGGGGTTGGCACATAGGTAAGTGGCCCCCGAATTGTCACAGTATAGAGTTGGTTGTTTGGTAATTGGGACACCAAGCTCCCGTAGTAAATGCTTTGTCCAAGTGAGCTCCGCAGAGGCATTTGCAATAGCTTTATATTCGGCTTCCGTAGAGGAGCGAGAGACGGACTTTTGACGAGAAGATTTCCAAGATATAATGTTCTTCCCAAGGTAAATAATATATGCAGTTGTGGATCGACCCGCATCATGTACACTACCCCAATCCGAGTCTGAAAAGGCCGAGAGATCGTGTGAGGAGTTCCTATTTAGGAACAAGCCATGGTGAATGGTACCCTTGAGATATCGAAGGACACGTTTTAGGGACTGCCAGTGAGTTTGGCGAGGATTATGCATAAATTGAGATAGTTTGTTGATGGCGAAGGAGATATCCGGTCTAGTGAAGGCAAGATATTGGAGGGAGCCAACTAGTTTGCGATATGGAGTAGCATCAACACCGGGTGAGGTGTCCGAGACCGAGAGTACTTCGGCGGTGCCAAGGGGTGTGGAGACATCTTTTGCTCCATCCATATTGAATTGATGAAGGATGTCTTGGATATAGCGATGTTGAGACAGAAATAGACCGGTGGATGTAGGGATGACTTCAACTCCAAGGAAGTGATGAAGCATACCAAGATTTTTGATGGAAAAGGTGTTGCTCAAGGCTTGAATGAATGTGTTTAAAAAATTCGTGTTATTGCCCGTGAGAACAATGTCATCAACATAGACCATGAAGTAGCAAATGATATCTTTTTGTTGGTAGATGAGTAGGGAGGCATCGGCCATGGACTTGCGAAAGCCGAACTTAAGAAGAAAAGCAGTGAGCTCATTGTACCAAGCTCTAGGAGCTTGTTTTAAGCCATAGAGAGATTTCTTGTGTTTGCAAAGATGGTTTGGGAATTGAGGGTTGATGTAGCCCGGAGGTTGAGTCATGTAAACATCTTCATGGAGAGTGCCATGGAGAAAGGCATTGTTGGCGTCAAGTTGACGCAAAGGCCAATTGCGGGAGAGGGCAATGGAAAGGATGGTGCGAATGGTAATGGGTTTTGTGACAGGACTAAAGGTCTCAAAATAGTCCTTACCATATTGTTGGTGAAAACCTTTGGCTACAAGGCGGGCTTTGAATTTGTCAATGGAGCCATCGGGTTTGCGTTTGATGCGAAAGACCCATTTGCATCCAATGGGTGTGTGATTTGTGGGAGGGACTAATTCCCATGTTTGGTTGTGAAGAAGTGCATTAAACTCCAAGTCCATGGCAGTGCGCCATTGAGGGTCTTTAGAGGCTTGAGTGTGAGTGGTGGGTTCAAGGGATGGTGGTAGGGGATAAAGAGTGGTGGTATTAATGAGATTTGTGTTATAATATTTTGGGTTGGGTTTTCGGGTTCTTTGTTGACGAGGAGGTGTAGTGTTGTGGATGGAAGAAGGTGAGGGGTTGGGGTTGGTGGAATGAGCCGATGGTGAGTTGGTGTTGGTGGAGTCGGATATAGGTGATGGTATGTCAGTGGGGTTTATTGTGGCAGTGGGTTTGGTGGAGAGGTTAGGAGTGGTTTGGGTTGAAGTGGAGGGGATGGATTGGGCCGAGGATTGTGGACTGGTGGGAGAAGGGGGTGCCGAAGAGTTAGTGGGTGGGTGGGCCGAGGATAGGGCCGGGGAAAGGTTGGTGGGTGGGGCCAAGGGTTGTTGCTGTTGGGTCATGGATGGTGAAGTAGATTGGGCCGCAGGGGTTTCCTGTTGGGCCGAAGGAGTTGTGAGGTGTGGAGGTTTTGGAAGATTGAGGAAATGGTCAGGGGTGGGAAGTGAGATGGGGGGTGGACCATTTGTAGTGAAGGGAAAGATGTGGTCAATAAACTCCACATGCCTTGAGTGATAGAGGCGATGAGTGACCGGATCGTAGCATTTGTAAGCGGACTTGGACGAGGAGTATCCAAGAAAGATGCATTTTGCGGAGCGAGGGTGTAGTTTTGTTTTGGCATAAGGGCGAAGCCATGGGT
This sequence comes from Ambrosia artemisiifolia, assembly GCA_032199755.1. Taxonomy (NCBI): domain Eukaryota; kingdom Viridiplantae; phylum Streptophyta; class Magnoliopsida; order Asterales; family Asteraceae; genus Ambrosia; species Ambrosia artemisiifolia. Next base: position 64,447,905 of record CM063519.1, read on the forward strand.
AACAGAGACACCCGAATGGTTTGAGTTTAGTATATTTAGGTGGGGTGTGGTATAATTTTTCAAATGGTGATTGGAAGTCGAGAATCGGAGTTGGTAGACGATTGATGAGGTGAACGGCAGTTTGGAAGGCATGCGTCCAAAAGGTGAGTGGTAGGTTGGCATGATGTAAGAGTGACAACCCGGTCTCTACAATGTGTCGGTGGCGACGCTTCGCTACTCCGTTTTGTTCCGGAGTGTGTGGAGGAGTGGTAAAGTGGGAGATGCCATGTTGTTGTAGGTAGGGAATTAGGCCAACGTATTCGCCACCATTGTCCGAAAAGAGAGCAACGATAGGTGTTTTGAAGAATTTTTCAACTAGAGTTTTAAAAATTGGAAATAAATTTGAAACATCGGATTTCTTTTTGATAGGATACAACCACGTATATTTAGTGAAAAAATCAACATAGATTACGTAGTATCGAAACCCGTCATTTGATGTTTGTACCGGGCCCCATACATCGGAGTAAATGAGTTCGAGTGGTTTAGACACTTTGAAAGAATTTTCACCAAAAGGAATTTTATGGCTTTTATTAATAGAGCAAGCATCACAATGAAATAAGTTATTGGAAACATTATTGTAAGCAGGTCCTAAGTTATTTAGTAGTTTCTTGAGAACTTTGATGGATGGGTGTCCAAGCTTATGATGCCATTAAAGGAGGTTGTTGGATTGTGTTGTGGTTGAGTTGAGTTGCACATGAGTTGGAGAAGCATAATAGACATCATTAACGTTCACCCCTCGCATGAGTCGCGCCCCCGTGCGAAGATCCTTAACAAAAAAATGAAAAGGAAAAAATTCAACGGAAACTTTGTTAGTTTTGCAAAGTTTAGCAACGGAAATAAGATGATTGCGTAATTGTGGAACAAGTAAGATGTTAGATAGGTTTAGGGAACGAGAAGGAGTTCGAATCGATGCATGACCGATGTGAGAAATAGAGAGGGTATTACCATTGCCAAGGACGATTTCATCGGGGCCTCCATATTCGGATAGGGTGTGCATAAATGCTTGGTCGGACGTAGCATGATCGGATGCACCACTGTCAAACATGAGAGATGGTTCTTGCGGAGATGCCGTGGAAACATTAACTTGTGGAGTTGAAGCGGATTGAGCTAGAGCCAAGTTGTTTTGTTGTAGAAACCGAGCAAACTTTCGGCACTCCTTTGTGTCATGACCTGGAATATTACAAAACTGACAAAAAAGATTGTTACGGTTAGTACGAAAATTGGAAGGCTGGCCGTGTGATGCACTGTTGGTGTTCCTTGGGCCTGAATAGTTGGGCCGAGTTTGATAACGAGAACCGGTGTTGGGCCTGAATGAGGAGCGGCCTGTATTAGTTGTGGGATGTCGTTGTGTTTGATTCACAGTGGTCATCGCTATAGGTTTGGTTTCCAGCAAGGTCCTTTCATGATCAACGAGTTTTTCATAAAGGTCCGAAATGGTGATGGTGGTGTGAAGGTTCTTCAGAACTGCAGCCATCTCTTTATAATCTTTACCAAGGTGTGCGAGTATGTGGGCTGTGAGGTCATCATCATCAATTGGCTTCTGTGCGAGGGCTAGTTCGTCGGAAATAGCCTTCATCTCGTGAAGGTATTCGGTGACCGGGCGGTTTCCTTTCCTGGTGGTTGCAAGTTTGGTCCGTAGGGATAGAATTCTTGAGCGAGAGACGCTTGCATAGCTAGCTGTGAGACGAGTGAACAATTGGTGAGATGTTTCGGCTGAGGACACAAGTGGTTGAATAGTGTCCGAGCAACTGCCCAGCAATGCTCCGAGAAGGATTTGATCTTGGCGAAACCAAATGGAGTATTCCGGATTAGGTTTGCCTTCTATGATTTTTGGTGGTGGTTCGGTTAGGCCATCGATGTATTGTTCGAGTTCAAGACCGGTGAGGGTGGAGAGGATTTGCTTGCGCCAGCATGGGAAGTTGTTAGCGGTGAGCCGGATAGGGAAGTGAGTGGCGGTGAAAAGCTGGACAACAGTGGGTTTTGAGGTGGCCATGGTGCAGCGGTTTTGGAGCGGTGGGTATACAGGAATCGAAAAAAAAGAAGGATGCTCAGGGGAGCTATAATGCTCTTGATACCATATGATGTCTGAATGTTAATATGTTTTGTATATTCTTTACAAATGATTTACAAGATATAAATAAGACAAATACAACATGGTAATAGGCTATAATTGAGGATTGTCATAACTAGCTAATTAATATTCTAAAATAGGCAATGTATAATAAATGATAGGAGATGATTATGGGATTGATGATGGAGAGAATCAAGGGCCGATTGTGTTGACTAGACTTGGCTGTGATTAGGCTGTGATAATAACAACTTAACAAGAGCTTAGGATCAATAACAACCTTAGATCTTGCTTGGAAATGATGATTTAAGCTTGGAAATGGTAGATTTAGGGCAAAAACGGGTTTCAGAGGTTAAGGATGGTGTGAGAGCACTTTGGGGTGAGTTAGGGTTGCACAAATGATGTTTTGAAAGTCAAGTATGGTATTTATAGGTGTTTCTAGTCGTGCCAGACATTCTGGGCAACTATGGTGCTGCAGGAGGCGACTATGAATCATAGTCGTCCCTTTTTCACACGATTATGAATCATAGTCATCCACTTTTTACACGACTATGAATCATAGTCTCCCCCTTTTTACACGACTACGAATCATAGTCGTCCCCAGCAGGGTTGTTTGGTTTTTGGCGCGTTATTTGCTAATTTAACATGTTAATTCATGTATCCACATATCGGCAAGTTATTACCCTGAGTTTGCCAGGTGTCACATTAAAGATGGTTTTGATTAATTAATAAAATAAAGAAAAAAACTAAAGATGACAAGCAAACAACAAATGTCGCTAAGGAATAAATATGAGATATGTAAGTGAACTACCTAGGGAAACATTGTATCGAAGTATTTCTAACCTAGACCCCTATACTAAAGACAAACCTGGCTACCTATTGTATTAATCCTTTCTAGAATAGAAAGAACATTCTAAACCTCTAGACTCTCAATCAATGTTCCTATAGTATTCATATACAAAACCATAAACTAAGGTACAACCACAAAGTAGATAACCCTAATAAGCATCCAAGCATAAAAGACATCCACTAAGAAACTTATGAAAAATTCAAAGATCCTAAATCAGTAAAGAGCATGCATATACATCATAGCAATTCAAAACAGATCTTTTACTAAAGCATAAATCAAAAATTAATCCAAAAACCAAGATAAACCAAAAAATCAAAGAGTAATCATCTCAAACCTAGGTAGCTGCTAGAGTTTAGTTACCCATAGTATTGGAAAAACATATAAACTTAGGTGCAAAAGTAAAGCAAAACATTGTATCAGAGTTCAAAACACAAAGTAGATAACTAATAAAACCGATGCTTGCAATCCTTGATTTTTATCTTCAATATTTGGTTCCAAACCTTCCTCCTCTTCAACTAAGATCAAAAAGTCAGAAACAAGCTATTGGAAGTCGTGTGTTTTGAGCTAGGATAAGGCAATGTGTTTAAACAGGGAAAACCATTTGCTAACTAAAACTACTTTCACGACACACAAGGCTTCCTCAAAGGTCCCTCGTAACACGCGAGGGACAAAATAGCGCTTGGGCATAAAGGGTAAATAGCTAGATTCATTAAAGGCATTTTCGTCTTTTTCCCATTCTCGTGATATATGAACCACCCTATGTATATCTTCGCGACTCGCGAAGATTCACTTAACCTATTTTTTTATTATTTCTTCAATTTTTCGATCTGGTTCCACTCGTTTGCACGTTTCTCAATGATTAAGGCTCGTTTTGGTCCTTTGCACACCTTGACCTACAAATACATAAAATAAATAAATAGAAGCCTATAACTAATAAAACGACTCAACACAACACAATACAAATAATATACAATTTTCAAAGGATAAAAGCATGTGTTTTGCAACACATCAAAGGTACATGCTGCAGTAGCATTTGGCCAATCACCATCCAAGGATCACTAAACCAGGTATCTCCCCACTAATGGTTATTGTAGAGGAGACATGTGATACAGGTGACAGCTACCTTTGATCAATCATAGGATGCAGATTCATGTCACCTTTAATCTCCACTAACGGTTGACAAAGATGAAACGTGTACATCTAGAAAATGATGTGTGACCAATCGAAGGCATGCGGGTAGGGCTGTGCAAAGGGTCTGGAACCGACCCGACCTGACCCGACCCGGACCCACCAAAACCGCATACCCTTTATGTGGAAATTAGGAATCACGAACCGAACCTTAAAAAGGCTATGTGGTTCCGGGTCCTGAAGGTTCTGATGGGTCGGGTAAAGGGTCTGACCCACTAGAACCTTTTAATGTAATAGTCACTTTTAGATGATTACATATTCCTATTCTTTTATCATGCTCGTAAAAGAATTCCTCCATATGGTTCTAACAGTAGCCCATGAGTTTCTTTTTTAAATCACTTTTCGTTTCTTGACTTATACTTTCGTAACAGTTTTGTCATTCGCATCACTCAAAGCATTATCTGAATCTGTTATGTATACATCATAAATACACACACATACACACACATCAGAGCGGCATACATAAATATTTACTTCAAATTTGAATATAATATATATTATATAATATATCACATCTATGTATATACATTAAACCGAAAAATATTTCAAGAAAAATACATTGTTATTCTTATAAATAATACTTTTAACATTGTATTAATATTACATGAAATTGATACAATAATGCGTAAAAACGAATAGTGAAAAGACTAAAAAAGATTATTTTTTTATTTTTTAATATAAATACAAACGGTTCTTGTGGTTCTTATATTAGAACCGTGGGTTTGGAACCGACCCGACCCGGAACCGATAATTCATATAAATCTAGAACCGGAAACCGACCCATATATTTGAAAAGGTTCGGCTCTAAGGTTCTCGCGGGTCGGGTCCAAGGTTCATGTGGGTCCGAACCACGAAATGCTCACCCCTACATGCGGGCATACTCCCACTTCTGCAGACACTTACTGGTTAGGAGCAGAGGGGGCCAAACGGATATTCTTGTTGGCGACAGCTCGTCCAATCATTCTCCAATCACCCGCTATAAATACCATACTTCTCCAAAGGTGAAAGATTATATTCACTCCATTCTCTACTCACTCTTACCGGAATACATTTATTCTCAACAAAGCGGTACTTATTCTCATGCCAAATGGTGGTTACAAGAATAACCCCCACACTTCTCCTTCTCGTAACAAGTCTCACGGTGTTCTCAATTTTGCAGGTTTACATCCAAATCAAGAACTTTTGACGATCAGATATCTCATATCTATACCTTGTTGAGCATCGGTTTAATCTTATAAGATTAGACTTGTGTTTCTTCAACATAATTTTTTAAGACTTGTTTAGATTTTGTGCCATGCTCATATTGAGAGGTGAGAGAGTGGGGACTTGTGATTCTCATAGTGGAAGTATGAGAGAGGGTCAAGAAAAGGGAAGTGAATGTGATACTTCATTTCATCCTGTTGTTTGGCTTAGTTAATTATTAGGCAAAATGGAATTTATTAATCCCAACTTTTTGCAGTTGGCCGATAATAATCCCAACTGGGTTTATTCTTCCCACCAGTCCCAACTTTCACACATTTTACTCTCACTGCACCCACCGTTAACTCGTACTAACCCCGTTAGCTGAAATCCACGATTCTAGGCGATTACTCACCGGACTTAAAAGAGGGAATCGAGACGAAGATATTGGTATGTTCAATTGCAGAAATAAGCACGGTTCGATGGTTTAATCGTCGGTTCCGGTCATCCCATCCGAGGAGAACATCAACCTACGACCGATGAACCGTGCTTATTTCTGCAATTGAACATACCAATATCTTCGTCTCGATTCCTTCTTTCAAGTCCGGTGAGTAATCGCCTAGAATCGTGGATTTCAGCTAACGTGGTTAGTGTGAGTTAACGGTAGGTGCAGTGAGAGTAAAATGTGTGAAAGTTGGGACTGGTGGGAAGAATAAACCCAGTTGGGATTATTATCGGCCAACTACAAAAAGTTGGGATTAATAAATTCCATTTTGCCTAATTATTAATACCGAAGATGAACATTGCATTTAACTGTATCATAACTAGGGACGGCAATATTGTTGATTTGACCCGAACACGACACGAAAATAACATGTTTAGGTTGGTTAACACAATACTTCAAACAAAACTCGTTTTGTGGTTAACTCATTCTAAAAAAAACGTTGGGTTTAGGGTTTAGATTGACTCGTTAATCCGTTTAAGTATTAAAAAAAGCTCGTGTTCAGGTTAACTCATTTTAAATTACACTTTTTAGCGTCAATTTTTATAATATAGAAAAATAAATGAAACCGTCTAAGTTATTTAAAATAATAATACAATGTTATCTATTTTCGAGCTAGCACCAAGTCGAAGTCGGGTCACAATGACCGTCACTCAAGGACTAGGTATGACTAGTCACTCGTTGATGAACGGCTATCACATCTAATCACACATGTATCGAACAACATTCACGATGCAACCGCAGTCTTGCCACCACGATTGTGTTAGTCAATCGCCATCGCCTACGACTCATCAAGTGGTCTTTAGCCACACTACCAAAGATCACCCCCTGACCAGTAGCTACCACCAAGAATCACACTAACTGCCACTGTTGACCGTTATCGTACGACAGTAGGTTTTTGACCACGCTAGAGGCTGTCACCCGCGCTGGCCCGATCACATATAAACTTGCCACATCTTATATTGATGAGAACAATACATCAAAACCACAACAAAATGAAACCCTCTTAAATATCACTATATCACTTGTTTCTTGCATGGGTTTAACCCAATCAACAATGAATTTAAATGTTCATAACACTCGAGTCCGACGCTTCACGGATTAACGAGTCCCATTGGTGGGGGGAGAAAACGTCGTCTTGCTAAAGTACAAAACTGGGTTGAGCTTTGAGATTAATAAACGTAGTTCGGGTGTAATAAGTTACCGTTTGGTTACACTTTGCCTTCATACTGGAAATTAATTTTGTAATCGTGTTGAAGATTTGCCAAAGTGTTCCTGCAAGGACCCTCTGAAAAGCAAACAAACGAAGCATAACTTATAACTAATAATTCGGCCTTAATTATGCGTGAATATGTCAGATGATGATAATTTACTAACCTCCTAAAACAGTATGAAGATATTGTAGATCATCGGGCGAGCATGCATCTATCAAAGCATAAACACCTGGTCTCAACGCTTCATCTATTTCCCTGTAATAAGTTTTCATCAAGGTATTGTTTAGACGATTATACAATCAACGGTCAGAAATCGAGAACAAACATGACAAATAATTAATCTGGGTCAAGGCATGGATAATTTCATGTATATGATATGAAGGCTCGTTAACTAAAATGGGAAAATGGGTAGGTTGGGTAACAGGTAATTTGTATACGGTCCAGTTGGATTGACCTAAAACAACTTTGCCCGGTTTTTTTAAAATTATAAATAGCTAATAATAATCGACTTCTTATTAAAACGTGCAGAAGTAAATACTATGCTTTTGGCCAGTTAGGTTTAGAACATAACCTCAATTGACCCGTTCAGAAGTAAACAGGTCAATAGTGTCGCCTATGTCGGTAAATTAGAGAGTTTGAGGCTAAATTTACAAAACTAACCTACTGATGCCAGCTTTCAGAGGACCATATCCTGAATACACCACTATGTAACTTGATAAAAACAAGCGACAATCCTGCCCAATAACATCTTTCTGCTGTCTTATCTGCAACAAAAATTAGAATCTTGAAAAAAGGATCTTGATTTACAAGAAGTCGCTAAATATTTACAGAAATTCAAACAAGTTGTAGCAAAACTAATTATCTGAGAGTTTTTTTTTTTTTTTTTTTTTTTTTAAATGAGAAACAAAACAAACCTCTTCATAAATTCTTCTTAGGAAAGCACCGCATTTTACTCCCTCTTGTAACCCCCATACCAAGTGGCTTTCTTGTACGGTTTCCCCTTTGTTTACCATTTCCAAACAATGAAGAAGAACGGAAACAGAAGCTTGGAGCAGTGCAATGTGCTGTAAACTTTCCCTGCAAGTTGCAACCTTGATTAATATGAGTCATTTGCCTACACATGCTCATAAGCAATTCTAACCATTTACTTACAAATGAGTCTATTGGAGTAACGTTTTATCTCTAATGAGTCGACTGGTACACATTAAAAGTTGGATTAAATTATTTAAAGGATACAGTAGAAAGTCGTCCAAAGTGCATTCTAATGCATAGAACCTCCTAAATCATTTTAATCAAAAAGTTTGATGTGTATCAGAATAATATAAGCTTTGCAATTATATTTGACAAAATCTACAAAAAAAAAAAAAAAAAAAAAAAGACTTGCTGAATTGTGTGTGATTTCATCCTTTAACTTGTAAAGCTTAATGAAAAATATATGACACAATAATGCTTCTTCTATACATTGAGAGATATAATCATGCAAAAATATGTACATGGACCTATTGTTTACCCATAAAACCTCCTAAATTATTTTGTCAAAAAAAACCTGTTAATTGTTTAAATGATATAATTTTTTTATCATACTTGACAAACTTTGGGTAAAAAGGTGTTTCGGAACAACCAGACCCATAGCAACAATTGCCCGTTTTATAACATGTTTAAAAAAAAGTTCCTATAGTAACCTTTTGTGATGCCTAAGAAAAGTGTAGAGCATCCTGCAACACGCCGCATATAATTCAATTGAATATCGTCGATCCAGAAGCTTGTCACTTAAGCTCTCGTTCTTATCTTTAGAGGTGGTTGTGAGCTGGAAAATATTCTGAAAAAGTGTAGATGGAATACTGAGTGCTTGTGCCACATGGCATGCATCCATTTGATAAAGAGCATGTTTTCCCGACACTTTCGTAAGTAATTCAATACACATAAGCACAACAGATCCTGGATCAGGATCAACACAATTATGTGTACTAGAAATGGGGCTTTTGTAGAAGATTTGCGGACTCTGTAAATGATAAATAATGTTGAAGAGGCAAGACACTGAACCCAAGATATCTGTTTTGACCGTGCTCAGGCCCTTCCGCCCTGTTAAAAGAACAGTAATGATCAGTAAACAAAAGCATACATTTTTATATAATTTGCAACTACTCAAGGAAACATGTCAAAAGGCGTCCAAAGTGTATCTCTAAAGCATATAACCTCCTAAATCATTTTTCAGAAAACTAGAATATAATTTTTGTAATCCTAAATAAACACGCTAGTCCTTGTCTTTTAAGTAATTGGACAAAATTCTTTCACGCTTACCCAAAAGATACCAAAAAAATGCTCAACTTGACCCCCCCCCCCCCCAACCCATTTTGCCACATCTAAATTTCAACCATAGTTATCAAAGGCGCTAGGCGCACTCAAGGCACATAGGCCTCGCCTAGGGCGTGCAAGGCGCAAAAAAAGCGAGAGGCCTGAGATTAAAAAAAAAGCGAACAAGAAAATAAAGTAAAAAGATATTTAAATAATACTATTTTTCATCTAGTTAGTATCAAAAGTTTTAAGATATTGATCTATTAATGTACAGAAGTAGTTTTCCTTAGATAAAAGTAGAAATCTGCCGGAAATCTAGCCATAATTTAACGAATTTGGCTGGAAACTCTTCGGAATTTGGGAATCTAGCTGAAATCTGTGCCTAACCCATACCCTGGAGAATTAAAGCGCATTTCCGTCGACTCAAAGCGCAAATGCATCGCCTCGCCTAAAAAATGGGCCTAGGCGCAAGAGGCGATGGCTTTTAACAACTATGATTTCAACCAGCCTATTGGATCATGCAATAAAATTTTACCTGTAATGCCTTCAAGAACTACATCTAAACAATCAATTCCAGCTGCAACGAACGAAGTAACTTTTCCACCACTTGAAACTCCAGTACATATTTGATAATTCACCCTGCAGCCTCCCTGCAGCCCAATCAGGGCTTTTTTAATACACTGCACTGCAGAAGATATGTACAACTCCGATGGTTTACTGACATAAACCTTAAAAGACAGCCTTAATCTGCTTTTTAATTCATCTAAGCTAGAATATGCAAATTCAGAATCATTCATCGTCTTTGTATTTGATTCAGTCTCATGGGATTCTAGAGTAGCTCTTTTTTGTTGTAAAGATATGCATTTCCCAAGAGCCTTCAAGTGCAAATCAACCAATCTTTCGTAAACTTTTGTAGACAAAGTAGGATTAGTCGAACTAAGATGATTCGCCAATTCTTCTAGAAACTTCGCAATCCCATCTAAGAACACGAAAGTAAACTCTGATGGTGTTTCTGTGTTCTTTGAGAACTCCAATAACAAAACTTCTGAAATTCCTAAAAATATATTAACCAAATTTGTTGACAATGAAGTAGTTTTGGTCTGTAAATTCAGCTTGAGAATGGCGGAATAAGCAATAAATAGCTGTCTAAAGAAAAACGCTTCCTCGAGATTTTCTCCGGCCACAACCCTGCTTAAAAAGGTGTTATTTATATGCACACAGTCCATATCCACGTCTTCTATCTTGAAGCTTCTAGAAGCTTCAAGTAGCTTATCATCTTGAAGAACCAACTCACACAAAAACATCTGCATAAAAGACGTGAATGTATCGATGCAGAGTTTCAGTTTGTCAATGGGCTTGAAATCTTTTCTTAAAAATATGGCTTTCAAATTAATATTACATGCATCCATGTGGCATAAAGTAGACGAAAGGCCCCACAAAAATCCCTGAAAGCAAGTAATAATAAAAGAAAGCTTCAGAAGACGGCTTCTAGAAGTTTTTTCTCTTTGATGGGTAAGCATGATTTGTGAATGATCTTTTAATGCGTCCGCTACATGTATCACAAAGTTGCTTGCATCATCGGTACTATCTTCTTGATCAAATGTGGGTACAGCCTTCTGTTGAAAAGGTTTCCTAGACGATATAAGAAAATGACTTGCATGGACAAAACTACCCTTGGTGAGTGTCAAAAACACATATGATGTGTAATCCATGAGCGAAAACATCAGATCGTTCACATGGGTGTTTTCGTCTTTCGAAAACACATGTTGAACCGAGAGTAATGACTCTAGAAGCCATAAAGATGGAAACTTGCCATTAAAGTGTATGGCCCCAAGTGCGTTTCGACTGGATTCCAAATTATTTTCACAATATGTAACCATTAATTTTTTTAGTGCTCTTCGGCAGCAAAGAAAGAGCCGTAAGAGCTTATAATGGTTACGTGATGAAGGATCATCATTGTCACCTGATAAAGCGCCAACTATAAACCTAAAACATAAAAAAGAGCGTGTTAGCTATGTGACTTGAATACAAGTTAAAAAGGGATATAAGGTCTTTTCACTTATTATAAGAAAGAGGAGTTACCTTTCAAGGTTTAATATACAAGTTGCATACAGAGAGAATGATTTAGAACTTATACATCTTTTTGGCATCCAAGAGAGAAAATCGAACGAAGTTTCACAGACTGTATATATCATCTCGACTGATGGATCAATTTCTTGCTCACAGCCAACTTTCCTGATATTATTTGAAACAACTGACGGGATTTTGAGGGAGTTCAAAACCTCGGACCAGTTAGGACGTGCTTCCAAATCAATATCGACTTCATTAGGAAATAATGGTGACACCAACTCCTTCAAGAACTTACAAAACCTTGACGCCATATGCTTCCGAACAAACTAATTAGAAAAACCATGTGAATAATATGAGATTCAATTGTTATTCAAACACTTCAATCCATTTACTTGTGGATGAGTCGATTTGTATTTGGTTTTGTCACGAATAGGTCAAATTGAACGCAAAATAAAAGAGAAACGGGTCAAACGGGATAAAAATCGCCACCGTCTATTTATGATGCATACAACCTCCCAAATAGTTTTTTCCAGTGTTTTAGACTACTATTTTATTTACAAAAAAAAAAAAAAAAACCTGTCCGCTTAAATTGTTAAAAAGATGGACTAATAAAATTACTCGTTTTAACCATGAATCATTTGACATTTTGACCAGTTACCCAACTTGCGTGGCCTACCGATATTGCCACATCTATAATTAATGCACCAAAAAAATGCGTTAAAAGCTGTGAGGGTTTACAATACCATCTTACTTTTTCCTCATATAACATTGTATTGCTGAGAAGCTCTAATGATATTTCTCGACCTGTGACTGTCTTCAAGTTCAAAGCTTGAACGGCATTGTTACACTCACCAAAGTGCTTACTGCTTGCATATGGAAGAGAACTTTGAAGAAGAATTGAGAGAAACGTCTTCAATTTCTTCTTAGCCGCATGCATACTCCAAATATCAATATTTTGGCAGAGAGTGCACCAAATTACGCAAGGCAGTGACTTCTTATCTATCGAAGCAACCACAATATCGCACGGATAATCCAGTTGGCATTCTTTCAATAAAGAAAAGTGTCCTGTCAAAACATTTACAAGACCGGTTGCCTCTTCTGTTAACTTCGAAAGATGTTTTTGCAACCGTTTATTCTTTTTACCATCTTCATTTTCATTTCTCTTGATCACAAATTTGAAGGAGTTGACCAGACGGTTTAAGTCAACAAGCCTTTGAATAACCATAGCATTCAAAACATATGTTAAAGGAGAAATATCCGCCACATTTTCTTTATCATAAACATCGGAAATTGCTTCTATAACAACGACAAGCGAGACTGGAGATTGGGATATCCAAGAAAAATAGCCTTCATCCTTTTCGGTTTTTTCGATCCAATCATTTCCAGAATAAGCTGTGAAGGTATCTCTCATCACTTCCGACATCTTTTTAGATGTAGTTGGAGGTGCGAGACTAACAGCCTGGCGGTATAAGCTTCTTGAAGACAAATAAAGACGAAAAAAGAAAACAAAAATCCAATGAGCAGAAGCTGTTTCACCTTTGCATCCAGAAACTTCCAACAGAAACTTATGAACTCCGTCCTCGTGTGAAATCAAAATACTCAGAATAGGCCGAATAACCGTCATCAACTCATTTAAAGAAACTCCAACAAGACTACTATTACCAGAAGTGACCATCAACGAATCCAAAATCAAAGCATAGACTTCGGATAAACCACTACCAAAAACCTCTGCTTTAAAATCTTGACATAAACTTCCTAAAATACCCTTCATCCATTCAAGGGATTCAGAGAGATCAGTAGCCAATCCTTGAATACACAAACTTACTTGCCCTTCGGGTATTGATTTTATAGCATTATGAATAGAAAGCCTTAACTCCGGCGAGCATAATATCAGTCTCAAAGATTTTGTCCATGATTCATGATATAATGAAGACCTACAAGATTCTGGATTATCAACTTCGATGTCTCTTGCAAATGATACCAAACGCCTGAGTGCTTTACAGAGCGCAAAAACAGAAACGCCCACCTATCAAGGACGAACAATTTGTGTCAAAAAGTCTGATTTCACCAAAACAAGTCTAGAGAACTTGTTAGCATTGATTCCAATTAGAGGTAGAAAAATGAACAGATCGGGTAACAAGTTAGTGTCAGAACAGGTAACCTTTTTGTATGTGCCAAAATGGGCCACGTCAGGTCGGACAAACCTGCAAGCACTTATTTTCTTTTATTGAGCTTTATATACAATTTGTCTGTTAAATATATATATTAAAAAAATATACTATAAAGATGATAATCTAACTTTTAAAATTAAAGGATTGAGGTTTATGCACTTTCGATACATTTTAGGGACTTTCAAGTTTCGACCCGTTCAGGCCATTTAAAATTTAGCTGGTTTAAATTTTTAAAACTTTACCTTTCAGACATAGTAGAGCCTGAACCGACCCGTTTACAAACTAACTGATGAAACAAGTCACCTCTAATTGGAATAGTTATAAGAGAAAGAAGAGTATTTCACCGATATAAAATATCACTTTTTATAAAAACAAGATTCACATAAGGATATATCATATATATATATATATATATATATATATATATATATATATATATATATATATACACAATGTTCCAAGTGTCAAGTAAAGTATTGACTCAAATCGAAGTATATTTTACCAACCTGACGAAGCTCACTGTAAAGGTTAACAATGTAGCATCCGAGATGAATGATTTCTGAAATAACCGAGGATGTATCATGCATATTGGTCAAAGTGTGTCCAAGGGTCCCATATGAAAACATCATAAGCCATAAACTTTCTAGATCATTCCCAAGAACCTCATAATCAATTTTCAATAAATAGTTTATGCATAAAACAAGCTCTTTGGCCGCCATCTCGACCAACTCCTTACGTTTCCCATTATTAACATCAAAAGTCAATGGCACTATTTGACCAAATATAGTAAAGAGCAGTGTTATCTTATCGCAAATCAGTTTCAAGAAATTACCACATGCTCCTTCAGATGTGTCATCCACCCTTAAATATACTTCCTCTTCAATTAAACCGATGAGAACTGAATTAACCGACTTTAGTGTGCAATGAACGTCTTCTAACACAGATCCTACCTCCGTTCCATCTTTAAGGTAAGTATCAATCTCACCTAAAAATGGTTCCGTAACTTGAACAAAGAAATCAAATAATGACTTCCGAATCTCGGAACTCAAAGCAGATACATGTTGACTTTTCTCCGAAAGACGGCCAGTGAATCTTTTAGAACCTTCGGTGACATCTACACCCTCTTGCCTTTTGATACAATGAACATACGAGCGAAAAAGCTCTCCGACACCAAATAATGCACGAGCTTTCTTTTCCGTGACTATTCTTCCTAATTTATCAAACAAGTGTCTGTGATAACTTTTAATAACTGTTTTTGAATCTTTATGCTTTCCGTCATCGGAAAGCTTATACTTTGTTAAGCTCTGTAAGCTCAGAAACCCATCGATATGTGACGAATGAAATAAGCCTTGACACAAAACTTCTTGATTTAGCTTCGACAATTTACTAATCCAAACATGATTAGCATTAATAACAGATCGGTGCGTCACATGAAGCAAGTACAACAAAGGTTCCAAAAGTCTATCCACAAAATCATGAAAACCGCTTTTCTTACTTGGATGAAGCCTCAAGAACTTGGCGAACGGCTCAAGAACTAAGCACGTCAAATTCAAGATAACCACGCCCGATCTACTATCCTCAACCTTGTTAGTAATAATAACCTTCAAAACAAGCTCAACAACCGTACCAACAAGCGAAATCCACAAATCCAAATTTTCATTCGAAACACCTCCATGTGATACGAAAACTAACGAAACACACTCAATAACCGTATCATACAACGCTAACTCATCATCACTAAAATCTTTCACTTCCGTATTCTTCGCAATGCAATTAATAACCTTTAAAATATCCCGATAAAAACTCATCGAAACGTGTAGCTTTGCACCCTCTTCTAGACAAAACTTGAAAATTTCCCAACATCTATAATCCAAACAAGACACACTTACACTTACACCTAACTGATCTATACTAATCTTTTTCTCTAAAGAAATTAATGTTGACTGAACCCAATTGTTTAAAAAGATAATTAACCTTTCAAAGCTAATAACCTCTAAAGATTCAATTGGGTCATCTTCTACTTGATCAAAACTCAACTTCACAAAATCATATGCTAGTTCCACTTTCCTGCACATACCAAAACAAATTAATAAATATATAAATAAATAAAATAAAATAAAATAAAAAATACCCATTAAATATTAAAACATTTAGAGTTTATAAACAATAAAGAGGGTTGGTTACTTGTGAACATCTATGTTGTTGTTCTGTAGTGAGAGAATAAGGTGCAAATGTCTGTAAGGAGATGAGTGTTGAAGAGAGTTTATTTGTGTGGGATGTTTATCTTGTTGTTGTTGAATTGGTTGGTTGACAGAATGTTTAAAGTGTTGGATGGTACGTGATGATTTGGAAGGTGTTTGATCGTGTGAGTGTTGAAGCTGCTTTCTCTTCTTCTTCTTCATTGAAGTTGGTGGCGACTGATAATCCGCCATTGTTGAAGCTTCAAGTATTTGTGAAAGAACTAATAATATGGAAGACGACTGACTGACTAGGGATTGTTTTGAGTTGTTGGTTACGGCGGAAAAATAACTAAAACCCAAAGTATTATTTTTAGGTCTTAGCTTAGCTCTTTGTTTTATCTTCTTTTTTTGTTGCTCGTTTACTTGACAAACGTTGTGTTAATATTTAATGGGTCGTGAGATTGACAAGACTAGGGATGGCAACGAGTCGGGTATGGGTCGGGTTTGACTAATATCATACCCATACCCGGTTATAAAATCTTATATCATACCCGTTCCATTACCCGTCAGGTTTTTGTCGGGTATTACCCGTTAGTATTTTTTGCATGTGTATATATATACATTTTTATTTTCTTTTATAGTCTTATGTTTTAAGAAATCTAGAGTATTTGAAATTGTAATACGTAACATATATATTATCATTACCATAATAATCTTTGAAACATTTAATATGTAAATATATATTATCGTATGAATTTTGAAAACTATCTATATATTTCATAACATATAAATATAAATAATAATGTTTTTAGAATATATATTTTAGACGAAAAGTTTATTCTTCAAATAATGAATCTATTATAATGAAACATTACTAAAAAATAGTTAAGAAAATATATATATATATATATAAAACTTAAAAGTATTCGGGTATACATTTCGGGTAGACGGGTATTTAGTTTCGGGTAATTGGGTCGGGTATCACCTAATACCGTACCCGTCCCATACCCGCGAATTTTTTTTCGAATACCAAACCCGTCCCATACCCGTCGGGTATCGGGTATACCCGTCCCAAATGCTTCGGGCTTCGGGTATACCCGTCGGGCTCGGGTTTTTTTGCCATCTCTAGACAAGACAAAGTTACCGAAGATACCATGTTCGAGTCCCGTTTGACACAGTTTTTTTATTTTATTTTTATTTAATACACTTTTTTTTATTCAGGTGTCACACCCTCAAAATCCACTCGCGGAGTTTTACCGCGAGGCGCATGACAAACCAGGATCCAAGTCAATGATCACAATAAACAATACTAAATGAATTTCAAAAACATAGTTTAAAAATCCCAAACATCAGCGGAAGCTAAATGTCGTTACATAAACAAAACAAAACCAAATGTTTAATGTTCAAAACCATGCAACTCTAACTAGACGCCGTGCAGACGCGTGCGCCCTAGTTCCAGTTTGCTACCTTAGCGACCTGAGAAAACATGTAAGAGTTTACGTCAGCACAAAAATGCTGGTGAGTTTACAGGTTTGTAATCAAAGTTCCAAGTATAACCTGTCCATACTATAACAATTGTAAACCAAGTACGCTAGCTAGGCGCATGTACCATTACTACTACGATTGGAAAACCATTACTAACTCGCAAACCAGATGTTGTGCCCGAATAGTAAACCTGTTCCTGTTTGAGACAATATGCACCCGCCCGGCGCTCCATGCCGACGGGTGGGGTTGGTCACTCCCAATAGCGCTATTCACATTTCCCCGTTGTGCAAACCAGCACATTCATGGTTCCCCCCGGGACTTCCAAAGATCGTATAGTAAACCGTTTGAAAACCCATAGTATGACAGTTGTTACCAAATAGTTGTTTAACACATGTTTTCTCCCCCGAAAACGAAAACCAAGTAAAGTGGGGCCGTAAACTCATCTTAGGTTGCGTTAACTTCAGATAATAGAATAGTTCAACAAGCTATGCTAGTCCCGTAAAACAGCGACCTAACATACGACAGTTACAAGTACTTAGACTTATAACCCTTAGGTTAGTTAGTCCCTAGATGTCCAGACCATAACCAAGTTTGTTTGAAAACACGTTCACTGTTAACATGACCAAATGTACAAGACTCGACATCCCATTGGTGACCCGAGACTTCCCGTGTTACACTAGTACTCACAAACACACAATCATGCAGTCACACTTAACATACGTTACAGTTCAACAAGTTCTAGCACATAGTTCAATTAACGCGTTACTGACCCGAACACATGTTACAGAGTTATTAGACATGTTACGGGGTTCCTAGCATGTTCCTAGATGTCAAAACGGGTCTCGGAATGCTAAAATATACATACAGCAGCAGTACAGGCGATTAGGAAAAGTCAACTAGCAATTACGTTGGTCAACAGGCAATTATGAATGCTAATCGCCTACAGTGCAGGCGATTAGGGTCATGTGACATGCAAATTTTTGAGTTTGCATGCAATTAGGGTCATGTGACATGCATTTCAGAGCTTATCAGGCGATTAGGGTCATGCAGCATGCAAAAACACAACATAGCAGGCGATTAGCCCCTAATTGCATGCTCAGCAGGCGTTTAGCCCATCATAGCAGGCGATTAGCTTGCTAATCGCCTAACCCTTAGGCGATTAGCCTTGCTAATCGCATGCTACCCAGTTTTTCCGATTTTTCGCGCGTTTAACCCTCCAAATCAAACCTAGAACGTGTAACAACCTCCAATATCAATCAAACAAGTATCCTAAACATGTTTACATCAAAATACATTGTTTATCCCTGTTCTAACAGTCCTGAACGCATCCGTGTTTCTAAATCATAGCACAAGCATCATGAAAACAACACCCTAACATGCATAAACATAACCTAATGAACAATCAATCAGATTTCCACATATTATCAACATCAATATTCAGTAACTACCCTAATCACATGTTAATAACCCTTCTTGATCATCAAAATCCTATCTTTTCATCAAAACATACACATACAACATGCATAGCACTTAGAATCCACACCATAATGATTATTAACGATTTTCAGAAGATACAATTGTTTGAAACCAGGTCTGGAACATTAGGGTTTTGAATAAAAACATTAACAAGGTTGCATGGATGAAAACCACACCTTAGGATTGTGAAAGATTGATGGAATATGCTTGAAATCGAGTTGTTTGATCTAAAATCGTGTTCCAGAGGTTATGTGGGTGTTGGGATGAGTTGTGGGGCGACTAGGGTTAGTGTTATGAAGTTTAGGAGGTCAAATATTGTATTTATAGTCGTTTTTAGTCGTAACCCACGTTGCAGGCGATTATGGTCCAGTTGCAGGCGATTAGGGCTGCTAATCGCCACCCCCTTAGGCGATTAGCCCCCTACTCGCCACCTTGAGGCTGCTAATCGCCTCCTGGAGGCTGCTAATCGCCATCTGGGGTGAGCTAATCGCCACCCTATAGGTGATTAGCTCACCCTAATCGCCTGTAGTGTCCCGTTCCAAGTATTTTGCGCGTTAAACCCCGTTTTAACATATGTTAACACATTTTCACATACCGACAAGTCACATAATGATTGTAAACACATAACACTTGTAAATAAGCACATTCACACTCGTTCACCAATTCCCGGGACTCGAGACTTGCATGTTCCTTATGCTTTGACGATTCTCCGAATCGTCACCCCTTGTACACTTGGTTAAGGACTGACATCTAACGATCCTCTAGGCCAACATCTAATGATTTCCTAGACTCCCATAACAGTTCCCGAACCATAACCCGACTCAACTAACCCAGTTAAGTACAGACTACGCGTGACTCGCTAAGGTAGACTTTAATCTAGACGACGTTGTTAACTTGAATTTGCCGGGTGTCACATCATCCCCACGTTAAAAGAATTTTCGTCCCGAAAATTATGTAAGTACCAAGAGTATGAACAAAAGAAACAGACAAAAATAGAAACCAAGAGAGAGAATTACCCGAGTTGTCACATCATCCCCACGTTAAAAGGAATCTCGCCCCGAGATTCATTCCGTTGCAGTGGTAACGTGTCTCGACTCGAATGCCTCTTTAGGAAAGAGATGAGGATACTTAGACTTCATCTGATCCTCGCGTTCCCAAGTGTATTCCGGTCCCCGGTTCGAGTTCCATCGAACCTTAACAATGCGAATCTTACTGTGACGTAGACTGCGAATCTTGTAATCAAGGATCTCGACAGGTTCCTCCACTATCCGAAGACGATCATCAACCTTGATCTCTTCTAGTGGAACAATGAGAGACTCGTCAGTCAGACACTTCTTCAGGTTAGACACGTGGAAGACGTTATGTACGTTACCGAGCTCCGTCGGTAAATCAAGTCGATATGCCACCGGTCCGATCCGTTCCAGGATCGTAAATGGACCGACATACCGCGGGTTAAGTTTGCCACGCTTCCCAAAGCGTATGACGCCCTTCCACGGTGAAACCTTTAGAAGTACCTTGTCACCCACTTGAAACTCCAATGGCTTACGGCGATGATCAGCATAGCTCTTTTGTCGGTCCCGTGCCGCTGCCAATCGATTACGAATCTGTACGATCTTCTCAGAAGTCTCGTACACCAGTTCTGGCCCAGTGAGCTGACTCTCACCCACTTCGGCCCAACAGAGAGGAGACCTGCACTTCCGTCCGTACAATGCCTCGAACGGAGCTGCTTTGATGCTCGTATGATAACTGTTGTTGTAAGAGAATTCTACTAACGGTAAGTGAGCTTCCCAACCTTTGCCAAAATCGATCACACATGCCCGCAGCATGTCTTCTAGAGTTTGAATTGTACGCTCACTCTGACCGTCAGTTTGTGGATGGTAAGCTGTACTCATGTCCAACTGGGTACCCAAAGCCTTATGCAGAGACTTCCAGAAATGCGAAGTAAAATGAGAATCACGATCCGAAATAATAGAAACTGGTACCCCATGCTTAGAGACAACTTCTTTCAGATATAAACGAGCCAACCGATCCATGGTGTCGGTCTCCTTAATAGCAAGGAAATGGGCTGATTTCGTCAAACGGTCGACAATCACCCATATCTTATCATTCCCGCTCGGTGACTTAGGTAGTTGTGTGACAAAGTCCATTGTAATCCGTTCCCATTTCCACTCTGGAATTTCGGGTTGTTGCAATAGACCCGACGGTTTCTGGTATTCCACCTTGACCTTAGCACAGGTCAAGCACTTACTCACGTATGAGGCTATATCCGCCCTCATGTTTGGCCACCAGTACAGTATTTTTAGATCCTGGTACATCTTGTCTGAACCAGGATGAATGGAATACCGAGACTTGTGAGCTTCATCAAGAACCAGCTCCCGAAGTCCCCCGAATAAAGGAACCCAGACGCGTTCTGCGAAGTAGCGCAGGCCATCAGGCCTTTGCTCGAGGTGTTTGTCGGCACCGTGCATAGTTTCAGCCTTAAGGTTTTCCTCCTTCAAGGCTTCTAACTGAGCAGAACGGAGTTGATCAGGCAGAGAGGAATGGATTGTGAGTTGCAACGCCCGAACGCGACGAGGGTTTGTCGATTCCTTCCTGCTCAAGGCGTCTGCCACAACATTCGCCTTGCCAGGATGGTACTTAATGGCACAGTCATAGTCGTTCAGGAGTTCAACCCAACGGCGCTGTCGTATGTTCAGGTGCTGTTGGTCAAAAATGTGCTGGAGACTCTTGTGATCGGTGTAGATGGTGCATTTGGTACCGTACAAGTAATGCCTCCAAATTTTCAACGCGAACACCACCGCACCCAATTCCAAATCATGGGTAGTGTAGTTCCTCTCGTGCACTTTGAGTTGACGAGAAGCGTACGCAATCACCTTCTCGCGTTGCATCAACACGCAACCGAGACCATGAATAGAAGCATCACAGTAAACAACAAAATCCTCAGTGCCTTCAGGCAAGGACAAGATAGGAGCAGAACAAAGCTTAGTCTTCAGTTTTTGGAATGCGGACTCCTGTGGTTCACCCCAGTCGAATTTTCTATCCTTCTGAGTAAGAGTGGTGAGGGGTTGAGCAATCTTCGAGAACCCCTTAATGAAACGACGATAATAACCCGCAAGGCCTAGGAATTGCCGCACCTCAGTTGGCGTCTTCGGTGCTTCCCAGTCCTTGATCGCTTCGATCTTAGCTGGATCGACATGGATTCCCAGTTCATTGACTACATGCCCTAGGAATTGGACTTCGCGTAACCAAAAATCGCACTTCGAGAACTTGGCGTACAGTTGTTCTCGTCGTAAGAGTTCCAAAACTAACCGTAGATGTTCCCCATGTTCGGTCTCGTTCTTGGAATAGATCAGAATGTCATCAATAAACACGATGACGAACTTGTCAAGATACGGTTTACAAACGCGGTTCATCAAATCCATGAAAACCGCCGGTGCGTTAGTGAGACCAAAAGGCATGACCAAGAACTCGAAATGGCCATAACGTGTACGAAAGGCAGTCTTAGCAACATCAGCTTCCCTTACGCGCAACTGGTGATAACCGGACCTTAGATCAATCTTGGAATAGTAGCTAGAACCCTGGAGTTGGTCGAATAGGTCATCGATACGAGGAAGAGGATAACGATTCTTGATGGTTACCTTGTTCAACTCTCTATAATCCACGCACAGTCGAAAACTGCCATCCTTCTTCTTAACAAACAAAATCGGGGCTCCCCAAGGGGAAGAACTAGGTCTGATGAAACCCTTATCCAAGAGTTCCTGTAACTGGTTAGACAATTCTTGCATCTCAGGAGGTGCAAGACGGTAGGGGGCCCGAGCAATAGGAGCAGCGCCAGGTACAAGATCAATACCGAACTCAACCTGACGATGGGGAGGAAGACCAGATAAATCATCAGGAAAGACATCAGAAAACTCGCGTACAACCGGAATATCGTCGATCTTCTTCTCGCTGGTAGTGGAAACAGATAAAAGTGCTAGAACAGCCGAATAACCCTTCCGAAGATACTTAAGGGCTTTCATGCTAGAGATGAGATTTAGCGGAGCACCGCTCTTGTCCCCGTACACAGAAAGAAATTCTCCATCAGGGAGAGGAATCCGGATGACCTTGTCGTAACAAACGATTTCAGCGCGATACAGCGACAACCAATCCATGCCTATAACCACGTCAAAACTACCCAAAGATACCGGCATAAGGTCGATAGGAAAAGACAAACCCGACAACTCTATGTGACATTCCCGAAGAACGCAAGTAGCTTCTATCTTCTTACCGTCAGCCAATTCTATAATATATTTAGCCTCTAAAGGAACAGGTACTACATCTAGCAAACGACTAACTTCCACCGATATGAAACTTTTGTCGGCACCAGAGTCAAATAAAACACTAACAGAGCGATCGTTGAGAAGAAACGTACCAGTGACTGTGTCAGGGTCCTGTCTTGCCTCTGCAGTCCCAATAACGAAGGCACGTGCGTTCCTGTTTCCGCCCCCGTTGTTACCATTTCCATTCCCATTACCATTCCCGTTCCCTCCCTGTTTCAGCTTTGGACACTCTTTCTTGTAATGCCCCGCTTCCCCACAGTGAAAACATCCCTGTTTGCCCGCAGTCCCCTGAGTAGCAGAAGTCGGAGTAGTGGTTGGGGCCTGAGTCGATGGAAGAGTCGCCCTACAGTCTTTGGCAAAATGCCCCAACTTCTGACAGCGATGGCAACGATTATTATCACAACCCCCATGATGATGGCGTCCACACTTATTGCATTTTGGTAACTTCCCTACATAACCACCACTTGGCTTAGAACCCGATGAAGACGAACCCCCACTATCAAACCTTTTCCCCTGTTGAGCTGGTGCTGGTGTAGAACTCTTCACATCATTATCCCACTTTCGCTTGTTGCTCTCTGGAGCCTTAGCAGTTGAACCTTTGGCAGGCAAGATACCCTCACTCACCTTCAAGTTAGTCATCCTATGAGCAGATCGGACCACCTCCGCGTAGGTAGGAAGATTCCCCGCAGCCACCAACCCTGCGATTTCTGGCACAAGACCCGAGATATAATGCTCAATCCTCCTATATTCCGGCACATGTAGATCAGGACAAAGTACAGCCAGCTCGTTCCGCCTCACAGTATACTTCTCAATTTCTGACCCAGACATTTTGAGGTTCCACACCTCGTGTTCCAGCTTTTGAATCTCCTCCCTGGGACAGTACTCCCTCTTCAGCAGTTGCACAAAGTTCTCCCAAGGCATAGCATAAGCCTCCCCTATACCCATAGTCTGGGTGATATCGTTCCACCAGGTCAATGCAACATCCTGGAGTAACCCAGCAGAATACTTGACGCGATCCTCCGGGAGACAGTTACACATCAGGAAAACAGACTCCACTTTCTCCAACCACCTGAGCAAACCTACTGCACCCTCAGTACCCGAGAACTCATGGGGCTTACAGTCCCGAAACATTTTGTAGGTGCACATGGGTGGTGGTGGTGGATTAACATGACCACCTGTAAAGAAACACGTAAGAAAACCACAGGGAATGTAAACAAAGTTCACCGATGAGATAGGAGTGATTAGGTCAACTTACCGCCATTGTGCCCTAGCTGGAAGGCAGCCTGCAGCAAGTTATTCAAGTCTTCCTGCGTGAGGTTCACACCCCCACGACCACCATTACCACGCCCACCGTTGCGACCACCTCCACGTCCTCCTCGTGCTCCAGACATGATTCTGGCAAAAAGGACGAGAAAATTTAGTTTCACAGCCAATGATAACCACTAGCGTTCACAAGATCAAAGCCAGATCCAACCCAGGACTATCCATCCGAACCCAGAGCTCACTAGGGCTTTCATGCATTTCGGTTTATGATTTTGTGTGCACCCAAAATGATAAACCGCTCTACATGGTCCTCCAAGTGTTCTCCTAGTTCAAAGTTCAAATCACCGGACATAGACTCTTAGCTATACACCGTAATACCACGGTAGTTCATGACAAGGGTTTCTATTGGGGTAGGAAGGGAGATGTCCGAGTCTTGGACCAATCTCAAGAGTATACAGTTAACCCCAATGTACCTCACTGTCTAGTAAGCAAGTAACCCAGTAAGAGAAAATGGATGATGTAACACAGAAGGGTAAGATGATTGAGAGACACCCCGACAAGTCTATAAGTAACCCAGTATAAAGTTTAGTACCATGTGATCATCTAGTGTGTGCGACTCAGTTATAGACTAGACTCTACATGCAGTCCTAGTTCACTATAACCATTGGCTCTGATACCAATCTGTCACACCCTCAAAATCCACTCGCGGAGTTTTACCGCGAGGCGCATGACAAACCAGGATCCAAGTCAATGATCACAATAAACAATACTAAATGAATTTCAAAAACATAGTTTAAAAATCCCAAACATCAGCGGAAGCTAAATGTCGTTACATAAACAAAACAAAACCAAATGTTTAATGTTCAAAACCATGCAACTCTAACTAGACGCCGTGCAGACGCGTGCGCCCTAGTTCCAGTTTGCTACCTTAGCGACCTGAGAAAACATGTAAGAGTTTACGTCAGCACAAAAATGCTGGTGAGTTTACAGGTTTGTAATCAAAGTTCCAAGTATAACCTGTCCATACTATAACAATTGTAAACCAAGTACGCTAGCTAGGCGCATGTACCATTACTACTACGATTGGAAAACCATTACTAACTCGCAAACCAGATGTTGTGCCCGAATAGTAAACCTGTTCCTGTTTGAGACAATATGCACCCGCCCGGCGCTCCATGCCGACGGGTGGGGTTGGTCACTCCCAATAGCGCTATTCACATTTCCCCGTTGTGCAAACCAGCACATTCATGGTTCCCCCCGGGACTTCCAAAGATCGTATAGTAAACCGTTTGAAAACCCATAGTATGACAGTTGTTACCAAATAGTTGTTTAACACATGTTTTCTCCCCCGAAAACGAAAACCAAGTAAAGTGGGGCCGTAAACTCACCTTAGGTTGCGTTAACTTCAGATAATAGAATAGTTCAACAAGCTATGCTAGTCCCGTAAAACAGCGACCTAACATACGACAGTTACAAGTACTTAGACTTATAACCCTTAGGTTAGTTAGTCCCTAGATGTCCAGACCATAACCAAGTTTGTTTGAAAACACGTTCACTGTTAACATGACCAAATGTACAAGACTCGACATCCCATTGGTGACCCGAGACTTCCCGTGTTACACTAGTACTCACAAACACACAATCATGCAGTCACACTTAACATACGTTACAGTTCAACAAGTTCTAGCACATAGTTCAATTAACGCGTTACTGACCCGAACACATGTTACAGAGTTATTAGACATGTTACGGGGTTCCTAGCATGTTCCTAGATGTCAAAACGGGTCTCGGAATGCTAAAATATACATACAGCAGCAGTACAGGCGATTAGGAAAAGTCAACTAGCAATTACGTTGGTCAACAGGCAATTATGAATGCTAATCGCCTACAGTGCAGGCGATTAGGGTCATGTGACATGCAAATTTTTGAGTTTGCATGCAATTAGGGTCATGTGACATGCATTTCAGAGCTTATCAGGCGATTAGGGTCATGCAGCATGCAAAAACACAACATAGCAGGCGATTAGCCCCTAATTGCATGCTCAGCAGGCGTTTAGCCCATCATAGCAGGCGATTAGCTTGCTAATCGCCTAACCCTTAGGCGATTAGCCTTGCTAATCGCATGCTACCCAGTTTTTCCGATTTTTCGCGCGTTTAACCCTCCAAATCAAACCTAGAACGTGTAACAACCTCCAATATCAATCAAACAAGTATCCTAAACATGTTTACATCAAAATACATTGTTTATCCCTGTTCTAACAGTCCTGAACGCATCCGTGTTTCTAAATCATAGCACAAGCATCATGAAAACAACACCCTAACATGCATAAACATAACCTAATGAACAATCAATCAGATTTCCACATATTATCAACATCAATATTCAGTAACTACCCTAATCACATGTTAATAACCCTTCTTGATCATCAAAATCCTATCTTTTCATCAAAACATACACATACAACATGCATAGCACTTAGAATCCACACCATAATGATTATTAACGATTTTCAGAAGATACAATTGTTTGAAACCAGGTCTGGAACATTAGGGTTTTGAATAAAAACATTAACAAGGTTGCATGGATGAAAACCACACCTTAGGATTGTGAAAGATTGATGGAATATGCTTGAAATCGAGTTGTTTGATCCAAAATCGTGTTCCAGAGGTTATGTGGGTGTTGGGATGAGTTGTGGGGCGACTAGGGTTAGTGTTATGAAGTTTAGGAGGTCAAATATTGTATTTATAGTCGTTTTTAGTCGTAACCCACGTTGCAGGCGATTATGGTCCAGTTGCAGGCGATTAGGGCTGCTAATCGCCACCCCCTTAGGCGATTAGCCCCCTACTCGCCACCTTGAGGCTGCTAATCGCCTCCTGGAGGCTGCTAATCGCCATCTGGGGTGAGCTAATCGCCACCCTATAGGTGATTAGCTCACCCTAATCGCCTGTAGTGTCCCGTTCCAAGTATTTTGCGCGTTAAACCCCGTTTTAACATATGTTAACACATTTTCACATACCGACAAGTCACATAATGATTGTAAACACATAACACTTGTAAATAAGCACATTCACACTCGTTCACCAATTCCCGGGACTCGAGACTTGCATGTTCCTTATGCTTTGACGATTCTCCGAATCGTCACCCCTTGTACACTTGGTTAAGGACTGACATCTAACGATCCTCTAGGCCAACATCTAATGATTTCCTAGACTCCCATAACAGTTCCCGAACCATAACCCGACTCAACTAACCCAGTTAAGTACAGACTACGCGTGACTCGCTAAGGTAGACTTTAATCTAGACGACGTTGTTAACTTGAATTTGCCGGGTGTCACATCATCCCCACGTTAAAAGAATTTTCGTCCCGAAAATTATGTAAGTACCAAGAGTATGAACAAAAGAAACAGACAAAAATAGAAACCAAGAGAGAGAATTACCCGAGTTGTCACATCATCCCCACGTTAAAAGGAATCTCGCCCCGAGATTCATTCCGTTGCAGTGGTAACGTGTCTCGACTCGAATGCCTCTTTAGGAAAGAGATGAGGATACTTAGACTTCATCTGATCCTCGCGTTCCCAAGTGTATTCCGGTCCCCGGTTCGAGTTCCATCGAACCTTAACAATGCGAATCTTACTGTGACGTAGACTGCGAATCTTGTAATCAAGGATCTCGACAGGTTCCTCCACTATCCGAAGACGATCATCAACCTTGATCTCTTCTAGTGGAACAATGAGAGACTCGTCAGTCAGACACTTCTTCAGGTTAGACACGTGGAAGACGTTATGTACGTTACCGAGCTCCGTCGGTAAATCAAGTCGATATGCCACCGGTCCGATCCGTTCCAGGATCGTAAATGGACCGACATACCGCGGGTTAAGTTTGCCACGCTTCCCAAAGCGTATGACGCCCTTCCACGGTGAAACCTTTAGAAGTACCTTGTCACCCACTTGAAACTCCAATGGCTTACGGCGATGATCAGCATAGCTCTTTTGTCGGTCCCGTGCCGCTGCCAATCGATTACGAATCTGTACGATCTTCTCAGAAGTCTCGTACACCAGTTCTGGCCCAGTGAGCTGACTCTCACCCACTTCGGCCCAACAGAGAGGAGACCTGCACTTCCGTCCGTACAATGCCTCGAACGGAGCTGCTTTGATGCTCGTATGATAACTGTTGTTGTAAGAGAATTCTACTAACGGTAAGTGAGCTTCCCAACCTTTGCCAAAATCGATCACACATGCCCGCAGCATGTCTTCTAGAGTTTGAATTGTACGCTCACTCTGACCGTCAGTTTGTGGATGGTAAGCTGTACTCATGTCCAACTGGGTACCCAAAGCCTTATGCAGAGACTTCCAGAAATGCGAAGTAAAATGAGAATCACGATCCGAAATAATAGAAACTGGTACCCCATGCTTAGAGACAACTTCTTTCAGATATAAACGAGCCAACCGATCCATGGTGTCGGTCTCCTTAATAGCAAGGAAATGGGCTGATTTCGTCAAACGGTCGACAATCACCCATATCTTATCATTCCCGCTCGGTGACTTAGGTAGTTGTGTGACAAAGTCCATTGTAATCCGTTCCCATTTCCACTCTGGAATTTCGGGTTGTTGCAATAGACCCGACGGTTTCTGGTATTCCACCTTGACCTTAGCACAGGTCAAGCACTTACTCACGTATGAGGCTATATCCGCCCTCATGTTTGGCCACCAGTACAGTATTTTTAGATCCTGGTACATCTTGTCTGAACCAGGATGAATGGAATACCGAGACTTGTGAGCTTCATCAAGAACCAGCTCCCGAAGTCCCCCGAATAAAGGAACCCAGACGCGTTCTGCGAAGTAGCGCAGGCCATCAGGCCTTTGCTCGAGGTGTTTGTCGGCACCGTGCATAGTTTCAGCCTTAAGGTTTTCCTCCTTCAAGGCTTCTAACTGAGCAGAACGGAGTTGATCAGGCAGAGAGGAATGGATTGTGAGTTGCAACGCCCGAACGCGACGAGGGTTTGTCGATTCCTTCCTGCTCAAGGCGTCTGCCACAACATTCGCCTTGCCAGGATGGTACTTAATGGCACAGTCATAGTCGTTCAGGAGTTCAACCCAACGGCGCTGTCGTATGTTCAGGTGCTGTTGGTCAAAAATGTGCTGGAGACTCTTGTGATCGGTGTAGATGGTGCATTTGGTACCGTACAAGTAATGCCTCCAAATTTTCAACGCGAACACCACCGCACCCAATTCCAAATCATGGGTAGTGTAGTTCCTCTCGTGCACTTTGAGTTGACGAGAAGCGTACGCAATCACCTTCTCGCGTTGCATCAACACGCAACCGAGACCATGAATAGAAGCATCACAGTAAACAACAAAATCCTCAGTGCCTTCAGGCAAGGACAAGATAGGAGCAGAACAAAGCTTAGTCTTCAGTTTTTGGAATGCGGACTCCTGTGGTTCACCCCAGTCGAATTTTCTATCCTTCTGAGTAAGAGTGGTGAGGGGTTGAGCAATCTTCGAGAACCCCTTAATGAAACGACGATAATAACCCGCAAGGCCTAGGAATTGCCGCACCTCAGTTGGCGTCTTCGGTGCTTCCCAGTCCTTGATCGCTTCGATCTTAGCTGGATCGACATGGATTCCCAGTTCATTGACTACATGCCCTAGGAATTGGACTTCGCGTAACCAAAAATCGCACTTCGAGAACTTGGCGTACAGTTGTTCTCGTCGTAAGAGTTCCAAAACTAACCGTAGATGTTCCCCATGTTCGGTCTCGTTCTTGGAATAGATCAGAATGTCATCAATAAACACGATGACGAACTTGTCAAGATACGGTTTACAAACGCGGTTCATCAAATCCATGAAAACCGCCGGTGCGTTAGTGAGACCAAAAGGCATGACCAAGAACTCGAAATGGCCATAACGTGTACGAAAGGCAGTCTTAGCAACATCAGCTTCCCTTACGCGCAACTGGTGATAACCGGACCTTAGATCAATCTTGGAATAGTAGCTAGAACCCTGGAGTTGGTCGAATAGGTCATCGATACGAGGAAGAGGATAACGATTCTTGATGGTTACCTTGTTCAACTCTCTATAATCCACGCACAGTCGAAAACTGCCATCCTTCTTCTTAACAAACAAAATCGGGGCTCCCCAAAGGGAAGAACTAGGTCTGATGAAACCCTTATCCAAGAGTTCCTGTAACTGGTTAGACAATTCTTGCATCTCAGGAGGTGCAAGACGGTAGGGGGCCCGAGCAATAGGAGCAGCGCCAGGTACAAGATCAATACCGAACTCAACCTGACGATGGGGAGGAAGACCAGATAAATCATCAGGAAAGACATCAGAAAACTCGCGTACAACCGGAATATCGTCGATCTTCTTCTCGCTGGTAGTGGAAACAGATAAAAGTGCTAGAACAGCCGAATAACCCTTCCGAAGATACTTAAGGGCTTTCATGCTAGAGATGAGATTTAGCGGAGCACCGCTCTTGTCCCCGTACACAGAAAGAAATTCTCCATCAGGGAGAGGAATCCGGATGACCTTGTCGTAACAAACGATTTCAGCGCGATACAGCGACAACCAATCCATGCCTATAACCACGTCAAAACTACCCAAAGATACCGGCATAAGGTCGATAGGAAAAGACAAACCCGACAACTCTATGTGACATTCCCGAAGAACGCAAGTAGCTTCTATCTTCTTACCGTCAGCCAATTCTATAATATATTTAGCCTCTAAAGGAACAGGTACTACATCTAGCAAACGACTAACTTCCACCGATATGAAACTTTTGTCGGCACCAGAGTCAAATAAAACACTAACAGAGCGATCGTTGAGAAGAAACATACCAGTGACTGTGTCAGGGTCCTGTCTTGCCTCTGCAGTCCCAATAACGAAGGCACGTGCGTTCCTGTTTCCGCCCCCGTTGTTACCATTTCCATTCCCATTACCATTCCCGTTCCCTCCCTGTTTCAGCTTTGGACACTCTTTCTTGTAATGCCCCGCTTCCCCACAGTGAAAACATCCCTGTTTGCCCGCAGTCCCCTGAGTAGCAGAAGTCGGAGTAGTGGTTGGGGCCTGAGTCGATGGAAGAGTCGCCCTACAGTCTTTGGCAAAATGCCCCAACTTCTGACAGCGATGGCAACGATTATTATCACAACCCCCATGATGATGGCGTCCACACTTATTGCATTTTGGTAACTTCCCTACATAACCACCACTTGGCTTAGAACCCGATGAAGACGAACCCCCACTATCAAACCTTTTCCCCTGTTGAGCTGGTGCTGGTGTAGAACTCTTCACATCATTATCCCACTTTCGCTTGTTGCTCTCTGGAGCCTTAGCAGTTGAACCTTTGGCAGGCAAGATACCCTCACTCACCTTCAAGTTAGTCATCCTATGAGCAGATCGGACCACCTCCGCGTAGGTAGGAAGATTCCCCGCAGCCACCAACCCTGCGATTTCTGGCACAAGACCCGAGATATAATGCTCAATCCTCCTATATTCCGGCACATGTAGATCAGGACAAAGTACAGCCAGCTCGTTCCGCCTCACAGTATACTTCTCAATTTCTGACCCAGACATTTTGAGGTTCCACACCTCGTGTTCCAGCTTTTGAATCTCCTCCCTGGGACAGTACTCCCTCTTCAGCAGTTGCACAAAGTTCTCCCAAGGCATAGCATAAGCCTCCCCTATACCCATAGTCTGGGTGATATCGTTCCACCAGGTCAATGCAACATCCTGGAGTAACCCAGCAGAATACTTGACGCGATCCTCCGGGAGACAGTTACACATCAGGAAAACAGACTCCACTTTCTCCAACCACCTGAGCAAACCTACTGCACCCTCAGTACCCGAGAACTCATGGGGCTTACAGTCCCGAAACATTTTGTAGGTGCACATGGGTGGTGGTGGTGGATTAACATGACCACCTGTAAAGAAACACGTAAGAAAACCACAGGGAATGTAAACAAAGTTCACCGATGAGATAGGAGTGATTAGGTCAACTTACCGCCATTGTGCCCTAGCTGGAAGGCAGCCTGCAGCAAGTTATTCAAGTCTTCCTGCGTGAGGTTCACACCCCCACGACCACCATTACCACGCCCACCGTTGCGACCACCTCCACGTCCTCCTCGTGCTCCAGACATGATTCTGGCAAAAAGGACGAGAAAATTTAGTTTCACAGCCAATGATAACCACTAGCGTTCACAAGATCAAAGCCAGATCCAACCCAGGACTATCCATCCGAACCCAGAGCTCACTAGGGCTTTCATGCATTTCGGTTTATGATTTTGTGTGCACCCAAAATGATAAACCGCTCTACATGGTCCTCCAAGTGTTCTCCTAGTTCAAAGTTCAAATCACCGGACATAGACTCTTAGCTATACACCGTAATACCACGGTAGTTCATGACAAGGGTTTCTATTGGGGTAGGAAGGGAGATGTCCGAGTCTTGGACCAATCTCAAGAGTATACAGTTAACCCCAATGTACCTCACTGTCTAGTAAGCAAGTAACCCAGTAAGAGAAAATGGATGATGTAACACAGAAGGGTAAGATGATTGAGAGACACCCCGACAAGTCTATAAGTAACCCAGTATAAAGTTTAGTACCATGTGATCATCTAGTGTGTGCGACTCAGTTATAGACTAGACTCTACATGCAGTCCTAGTTCACTATAACCATTGGCTCTGATACCAATCTGTCACACCCTCAAAATCCACTCGCGGAGTTTTACCGCGAGGCGCATGACAAACCAGGATCCAAGTCAATGATCACAATAAACAATACTAAATGAATTTCAAAAACATAGTTTAAAAATCCCAAACATCAGCGGAAGCTAAATGTCGTTACATAAACAAAACAAAACCAAATGTTTAATGTTCAAAACCATGCAACTCTAACTAGACGCCGTGCAGACGCGTGCGCCCTAGTTCCAGTTTGCTACCTTAGCGACCTGAGAAAACATGTAAGAGTTTACGTCAGCACAAAAATGCTGGTGAGTTTACAGGTTTGTAATCAAAGTTCCAAGTATAACCTGTCCATACTATAACAATTGTAAACCAAGTACGCTAGCTAGGCGCATGTACCATTACTACTACGATTGGAAAACCATTACTAACTCGCAAACCAGATGTTGTGCCCGAATAGTAAACCTGTTCCTGTTTGAGACAATATGCACCCGCCCGGCGCTCCATGCCGACGGGTGGGGTTGGTCACTCCCAATAGCGCTATTCACATTTCCCCGTTGTGCAAACCAGCACATTCATGGTTCCCCCCGGGACTTCCAAAGATCGTATAGTAAACCGTTTGAAAACCCATAGTATGACAGTTGTTACCAAATAGTTGTTTAACACATGTTTTCTCCCCCGAAAACGAAAACCAAGTAAAGTGGGGCCGTAAACTCACCTTAGGTTGCGTTAACTTCAGATAATAGAATAGTTCAACAAGCTATGCTAGTCCCGTAAAACAGCGACCTAACATACGACAGTTACAAGTACTTAGACTTATAACCCTTAGGTTAGTTAGTCCCTAGATGTCCAGACCATAACCAAGTTTGTTTGAAAACACGTTCACTGTTAACATGACCAAATGTACAAGACTCGACATCCCATTGGTGACCCGAGACTTCCCGTGTTACACTAGTACTCACAAACACACAATCATGCAGTCACACTTAACATACGTTACAGTTCAACAAGTTCTAGCACATAGTTCAATTAACGCGTTACTGACCCGAACACATGTTACAGAGTTATTAGACATGTTACGGGGTTCCTAGCATGTTCCTAGATGTCAAAACGGGTCTCGGAATGCTAAAATATACATACAGCAGCAGTACAGGCGATTAGGAAAAGTCAACTAGCAATTACGTTGGTCAACAGGCAATTATGAATGCTAATCGCCTACAGTGCAGGCGATTAGGGTCATGTGACATGCAAATTTTTGAGTTTGCATGCAATTAGGGTCATGTGACATGCATTTCAGAGCTTATCAGGCGATTAGGGTCATGCAGCATGCAAAAACACAACATAGCAGGCGATTAGCCCCTAATTGCATGCTCAGCAGGCGTTTAGCCCATCATAGCAGGCGATTAGCTTGCTAATCGCCTAACCCTTAGGCGATTAGCCTTGCTAATCGCATGCTACCCAGTTTTTCCGATTTTTCGCGCGTTTAACCCTCCAAATCAAACCTAGAACGTGTAACAACCTCCAATATCAATCAAACAAGTATCCTAAACATGTTTACATCAAAATACATTGTTTATCCCTGTTCTAACAGTCCTGAACGCATCCGTGTTTCTAAATCATAGCACAAGCATCATGAAAACAACACCCTAACATGCATAAACATAACCTAATGAACAATCAATCAGATTTCCACATATTATCAACATCAATATTCAGTAACTACCCTAATCACATGTTAATAACCCTTCTTGATCATCAAAATCCTATCTTTTCATCAAAACATACACATACAACATGCATAGCACTTAGAATCCACACCATAATGATTATTAACGATTTTCAGAAGATACAATTGTTTGAAACCAGGTCTGGAACATTAGGGTTTTGAATAAAAACATTAACAAGGTTGCATGGATGAAAACCACACCTTAGGATTGTGAAAGATTGATGGAATATGCTTGAAATCGAGTTGTTTGATCCAAAATCGTGTTCCAGAGGTTATGTGGGTGTTGGGATGAGTTGTGGGGCGACTAGGGTTAGTGTTATGAAGTTTAGGAGGTCAAATATTGTATTTATAGTCGTTTTTAGTCGTAACCCACGTTGCAGGCGATTATGGTCCAGTTGCAGGCGATTAGGGCTGCTAATCGCCACCCCCTTAGGCGATTAGCCCCCTACTCGCCACCTTGAGGCTGCTAATCGCCTCCTGGAGGCTGCTAATCGCCATCTGGGGTGAGCTAATCGCCACCCTATAGGTGATTAGCTCACCCTAATCGCCTGTAGTGTCCCGTTCCAAGTATTTTGCGCGTTAAACCCCGTTTTAACATATGTTAACACATTTTCACATACCGACAAGTCACATAATGATTGTAAACACATAACACTTGTAAATAAGCACATTCACACTCGTTCACCAATTCCCGGGACTCGAGACTTGCATGTTCCTTATGCTTTGACGATTCTCCGAATCGTCACCCCTTGTACACTTGGTTAAGGACTGACATCTAACGATCCTCTAGGCCAACATCTAATGATTTCCTAGACTCCCATAACAGTTCCCGAACCATAACCCGACTCAACTAACCCAGTTAAGTACAGACTACGCGTGACTCGCTAAGGTAGACTTTAATCTAGACGACGTTGTTAACTTGAATTTGCCGGGTGTCACATCAGGTCAGTTTAAACCCAGGGTTTTCAAATGCAAAACAAGAGGCTCACTCCAGCCCTCAGCTCAGACTCAAAAGCAAGCTCACAGCCCTGTCCTGTCCTGTCCTGTCCTCAACTCTCCCCCACGCCTCCGCCTCCGCCTCCACCCTCTCTCCTCCTCAGGTGTGTTATAATCCATATATTTGTTGTCTTCTTGATGTTAGTTTTCGATTGGTTTTGTTTTCATTTCAACTACAGATATTAATTTTTAGCCTCCTGTTGTTGTGATTGATAATTTGATATGTGTTTTATATGAAATAATAATCAACCTGCAATTTGATCTTAATTTGCACTTAACTGGTAATAGGGGAAACATGAACAACTACAAGTCACATTTGTTAAAGATTTTGTTGTTTCAAATGCTTTACTTTTGCTTTTTACATGTTTTTTCTTCACTCATAGAGATTATTAACATTTGCTGTTGTAATTTATGGAGATTTTGATTTATTTTAATATATGTAATCGATTGAGTTTTACACTTGTAAAAATAGAGCAAAACTAACCAACTATAATATTTGTTGAAGATTTTCTACTTTCAAATGCGAATCATAGCGTTTTAGGTTAACATTTGATGAATTTAAACAAAACTATTGGTTGTTTGATATAATTTGTGGAGGAAAACTACACTCATCTTTAGTTCAATAATGTTGGAATTATATGTCAAATTTTCTTCTTGATTGAAAAACGAAACATATGATTCAAATTAGTTTGTGAAGCTTTTGAGATGTTAGGTGTTTTTATTAGGAACTTTTAGTTATTAAAACCCGACCCGAAAGTTCTAACATCATGCTAATAGCAGTCTAAGCACCGAAAAAAGTGAACTGTTCTGACCTGGCATGCTGCTCCACCTGACCCGCCATTTTGGCAGGTCTATAATATATACAACTACTTAATGGTTCGTCAGGACTGAACCAGAAACTGCTGGTCAAGGCTTGGCTAAGCTTGATAGTTTACAGTTGTAGGTATTGGGTAGCTATTGATACTGTTTAACCAAAAGTTGATTGGCATACGGTTAGCTTCAGATTGAAGACTTGGACTTCTCGGTATCGGTACTATAAATAATATAATCTTGGTTTTGAACTTGAAAAGGATTCATATCAATCTGGCATTTGAATATTCTTCAGCACGCGTTCCCTTTGTTTAAGTTTAAGTGTTATTCACGCTGTTGTCAAGGATTCGTAGGGGCATAATGATCTGTTTAGCCTTTTTTGTTTGATATTTTATCTCAATTGTTATATTAT
This sequence comes from Ambrosia artemisiifolia, assembly GCA_032199755.1. Taxonomy (NCBI): domain Eukaryota; kingdom Viridiplantae; phylum Streptophyta; class Magnoliopsida; order Asterales; family Asteraceae; genus Ambrosia; species Ambrosia artemisiifolia. Next base: position 64,484,821 of record CM063519.1, read on the forward strand.
ACTATCCTGTCCGCAATTTATAGGAACATTTTATTAATATGTAAATGACACGCAATGTTATAATGCCTCCATTTATGAATTTAATTCAGAATTGTGTTTGGTTGTGTTAAAGTGCCACAAACACCTTGTATTTGTTAGGTGTTCTCTCTCTCTCTCTCTCTCTCTCTCTCTCTCTCTCACACACACACACACACTCAACCTTCCAGTTGTTTTGGCAGAATGGAAACATCGGAAAGTAGATCGAACTCCGAAACAAAAGGGAAAGTTGTCCAGATTTTTCCGCATTTCATGGCAAGGTTTGTATAGCGGTTTCATTTTTCTGGCTATCCAATTTCATATTCATTGTGTATTCTGTATGATTGAACCATGGTTGTTTAATGGCAGGGTTGCAAAATTTGAGGAGCTAGCTGCTGCAGGGAATCGATTTCTAGTTAATTTCCGTCAAGGGCTTGGTGATAATATTTTATTTGTTTTGCAGATAGTAGATTCAGATTTTTACGTGATATTAAATCTATGTATTCATATGCAGAGTTCATCAGAAGACCGTCCATTGACAAAACATCAGAAATCTTTGAGAAGGTGATTAAAGTTAATAATAATACTGATAGGGTTCAATCCTACATTAAAGCTGGATATGTTCATTCTTCTAGTAGGGCTGAAAATCTCAACAAGTGTAAGTGGTTGTTATTTGTTAAAGGTTTCAACTTTCAATTTTATGTTTTTACCTTTTGTAATTTTTTTGACTTTATATTTTTACATACCTGTATCATCCTGTGCCCAAAATGATGTGTAGTCTCATGGTCGTTTCATGTATAAGCCTTTTACAGTTTGTTTGACTTTGTGGGCTGACTTTTTGTCTTCTTCGTTTTTGGTGATTGTGCGTATAGAAGTGAATACAAGCCATGTTCAACTGTTGAATATTACAAGTAAAGGTAACTTCCTTACCAAGAAATCTTGTGGACTTAAAATCAATAGTGCCACTTTATTTATAAATGACGGTGATGGGTACAAGTGTAAATATTTAACATGGCAACACCATATTTGTTAATAGTGCTCATAGCGAGTACTATAATGAATACGTAGCGAAGCGCTCATTAATTGCTATCTGATTTTGGCGCCTCTATTGTGAGTAAATAGCAGAAATTCCATTTTTCTTAATATAAATAGCGATAAAGTACACGTATACACTAGCTGGATATTAGGTTTTTTGTTAAATATACATATAGAAACACCGTATTTGGATATAATTTACCCATAAAATATTTCGCATTTTTTTCTAGTGTATTGCTAAGCATAAAATAGTGCCCGCTATTTCATTGATATTGCTACGTAGCTTATAGGTTTCTTGTCGCTGTTGTCCGCTATTCACTATTAACAACTATGGGCAAGACTACAAAAAAGTGTTGCCTGATATATATTAAAAAGGAAACTGTTACATTTACACACAAATGTAACTTACAAACACTTTTAATTACAATTGTCCCAGCAAAATAAATATATTCTGATGGTGTTTTCTATATAATCATGGATCTCAGCAAAAGATATTATCAATGAACTTGAATGCCTCGTTGAGGATGTAACACTGGCCATTGAAGCTGCTGCAAGCGAAGCTTCACAAGATAATGATACTGATTTGGTTCTTTTAGCTGATGGCTGTTGTGAGGTAGCTTCACAAACCTCCCTTTATGCATTTCCACGTTTTTTTAATTTCGTTGTCATAAGTTCATTAGTTTTGTGAGTACAGAATTAAGATTTGTGCCCCATCTACAAGTTTAGGAATTTTTTGATCCAAGACAACTTTTTGTGTCTGATTACGAAGAGCAGCATTCGTAACACTGATTTGTGATACTATTATAGGAGGGAAATGTCTCATTTGTCCCCAAGAAATCTAAAGACGTTGATTATGCAACCATGGTAGCTGTAGTATATAGCATGGTGAAACAGGATTATGTGATGCAGGTATGATAAGTCTCTGCTCTTCATTACCATGTAATAACCTTGTGCACACGGCTAGGGGTATAATGGGAATTTTACGTTGTGGTTACATGTGCAGGAGAAGATTGTTTCTTCACTTAGTTTAAAGACATCATCAGGAGAACTAGAGAGCTACTGTTTGATGTGGTCACTGCACCCCTTTGTGAATGATGAAATTATGCATCAAGCTTGGAGCTTGATTTCATAATTCTTTGACTCATTCTACGAAAATTTGGAATCATTTGCCTGCAGATACGAAGCAGAATCTTTAGGCTGTGAATTGAGCATCTTTTAAGGATGTGGGGGTGCAAGTTCATTTGCCTTTTTCGGAAGAAAATTTAAAAAAAATACACGTGGCAAGTCTTGGATGGTGTACTGAACCTTCATTCCAGATTTGAATTATGAAATTTACAACCATGAACTGTTGTTTTGCCATGGATTTGATTTAATGCAAGAACAAACGATAACAATTTTGACCACAATGCCAAGATTGTTGCCTGGATTTTGAAAATCAGGTGTTATTTATACTCGTATGTCAAATTTAGGTATCGTTCCAGGTGGCGCCCTAAAGTGCCTCACAGGAACATAGGCAGCTGCTGCTTTAACTGCAGGGAACTTGTGAATTTCAGGCTGCAATCCGATTTTCTGTTTTTATGCATGTTTTAAAATGGTCATATGTTGACATACTGAATGACAGGTTGACGCTTATAAAGTTGGGTTACCTTCAATATTTTATAGAAAATATGCTACCTTTTCTGCTTCATAGTACTACTGCATCCTTTCAGCCTTTCAAACGGCAAAGCAACGGCAGTCAATGAGAAAAGCGATAGCTTTGCTGTCATATGCTTAGACATTTTGGTATGTTTGCTATTCTGTACTCTTACATGATTTATGTTTTTATTTCTTTGATTATAAAACCTGATTTAATAACAAGCCCACCTCTTGAATTAAGAGGTTTATTTTGACTTTTGAGATCATACAGAGGGCAAGTTGCATAAAAAAGTAACTAGCTTTAGTTTGATTTCGTTGTTGGGTACTGTATTTGCACCTGCATTTAGTTTTATAAATCACCTCAAACTTTCAAAAAGATTTGCTTTAAGAATTCCGACCTTGTTACATAGTCAAAATGATGACATGGCAGCTGATATGTAGAGGTGGACGAAAAAACCGGTTTGTGGACCCGACCCGGAAAAAACCCGGAAAAGCGGTTTGGTGAAAACCGGTTTTTGGTCAAACCGGTTAGAAACTGACCCACCGACTCGGTTTTGGTTCGGGTTTGGTATATGGAGGTTTGATAGGGTGGGAAACCGGTTTGGGTTAAAAACTAATCCTCAAACCGATGTGAAAACCGAATGGACCCAAAATCGATCCTCAAACCGGTTAAAAAAAAACCCGATCAAAAAACCGGTTTTCAAAATTGTTTTCGACCGTTACCAAATGGTCATATAGCCGTTAGGGCTTTTTTTGGCCGTTTTTTGGGTAGTTTTTGACTCACAATCATAGTATAAATACCCCTTCATGTTTAGGATCAATCACACCATCAAAAACACTCAAACACAATCTCTAATCTTGCATTTTTGCTAGTACGCCATCTATTTTCTCACAAACTCTCTATTCTCTAAAAAAATGGCATCTTCTCAACATCAAACTCCTCAAAGCCAAACTGGTTCCGTCCAACTTGTTGCTTTTTCATCCCAAGCCACGGTTGTTAAGTTGGTTGCAACGAAACGAAACCCCAATGTTTCGAAACACTTTGATTTATGTGTTATGAGTATCGGTCCAAACAAGGCGAGATGCAAAGATTGTTCAACTTTGCTTAAACACGATGCTAACTCCACCTTGAAAGACCATGTGGAAAAACCGTATTGCAAAGTTTTGAAAGAACAAAAAAACTCTCAAGGTGGAGCCTCGATTACACAAGAAGGTGACTTGTTTGTGTACAACTTGGAAGCGGTTCACAAAGAAATTGGGAATTTTGTCATACAAGAAACCTTGCCTTTCAATCATTTTGACAACCCACGTTGGACGAAGCTTATTCAACGAACACTTCAACCGAGATACATACATGTAAGTCGTGCTACACTTAGACGTGATTGTTTAAAAAGATGGAAACAAGCTAAAAATGAATTAATTAATTATTTTGAAAATTTACAAACCGGTGTTAACTTAACAAGTGATGTTTGGTCCGCACCGCACGACATTGAATTGAACTGTCTTCTTGGCAAATGATGAAACGAACTATTGCGTTTCGATTGTTTGATTACCCTCACACCGGTGCAAGTATTTGTATATATGATTGACAAAGTTATACAAACGTTTAAGTTAGAAAACAAGATTTTATCAATATCGTTTGATAACGCGTCGAATAATACCGTGGCTATCTCACAATTAAAATTAAAATATCAACCTATTTGTGGAGGGGGGTTTTTTCATAGTCGTTGTGTCGCACACATAATCAATTTGGCCATTCATGATGGTCTAAAATGTATTGAAACACAAAGAGATGGTTTTCGAAGAATGTTATGTGATATATATAGTAACAATCAAAGACATGCTAAATATATGAAATTTTGCAAAAGTGTGAATGCCATTTGTTTGGGTCCAAATTGGGATTGTCCAACAAGATGGAGTTCCACTTGTAACATGTTCAAAAAACACGTTTTGCAAAAAAGAAAGTTTAATTGCATATCGTGATATTTTGGTGAGTCGGGGAAAAGCGGCACCATACCATCCTTCGCATTAGAATGTTATTGAAGCTGTTTCCGAAATGCTACAAGTTTTCAAAGCATCAACCACCGCTTTGTCGGGAGTTTATTGTCCCACAAGTTCTATAACACTTCACAAATTATATAACATGACCAAAAAATTAGGCAAAATGGAATGTAGAGGTAGCCCATACAAAGATATGGCGGCAACTATGAAGGAAAATTTTAGAAAATATTTTTCGGAATTACCGGCGATTTTTACTTGTGTCTTCGCTTTAAACCCATGTTACAATATAGGGGGGGGGGGTAGAAAATATAATTGAAAAAATTTGCAACGAGTTAGACTTAAACACGACAAAAGACCCGTATTTTTCACAAGGTTTAATATCAAGATTTAACAAACATCTCACGGATATATCAGTGACAAACATCTCAAAAGTTATTATTAAAACCTTACAAAATCTGGAGTACAAGTGCGTATTGCATCAAATTCACTAAAACCTTACAATCTCCACCTGTTTTATTTTCTGTAAAACCCTTCATTTTCTTCTCTTATCTCTCACCATCATCATTCTCTACTGGTATATCAGTGACACAAACCCTCACCCGTCGAACAACGATAAAGGCACTCGCTGCCATCTCCGGCAGTGGTGGCGTGGTTTCCGGGGACGAGTAGCGACGGAGAGGGTTTCGAATAGGTGTGCGGAGGAAGTGTGGCAACGGAACGGTGGAGGTATAACATCACAACGATGGTGATGATTGAGGAAAAACAATCTGTATTTTGGTTGAGGAAAAATTGAGTCAAACATTCCGATTGTTAATATGTGTTCCTTGAATTACAATAGATATACTTTATTATGTTTGGGTTTGTCGATTGATGGTTGTTTTCATGTTAGACTTGATAGTTCATTGCTTAAATCGGGGTTTCCATTGTTCGCATTTTGATGTATGCTATGATTTTTGTTTTAGTTTGATGTCCATTGGTTCGACATACAAGACAACAATGTATAGTAGCTATTTGTTTCATCTTACCACTGTGGTTTATCTCTCATCCTTCCGTTGTGGTTTCATGGGGTAATTTCTTCTCTATTGATGTTTGTTTTTAGGGTAAAGTTGATCCTTTCATTGCTTAAATTAGGTTTTGATTATATGGTTCTTGAAGTCGTGATGTTGTTAATTTTATTTTCTTGCTTTCCTGTTAATCTAAAATTGTGTAGTGAAATTGCATGAATTTTGTACTGTATTTAGTTACTCCCTCCGTCCCATTAGAAGTGTCCATATCCCCTTTTTTGTTTGTCCCATTTAATGTGTCCACTTTAAAAAATTGATAGCCAATTTCCAAATTTACCCTTAAAAACACAACTAAAATAAACAAATAATATGATGGACCCACCTATGACAAGGGTATTATTGTCATATGGCAAACAAAAAAGACAATCATTTAATATTCCTAAAACTTTGTGTTTTTCAAACCAAGACACTTTTAATGGGACGGAGGGAGTATGTCTTTTGATTTTTTTTTATTTTTTTTTTTGTTATTTTTACCATCTAAGATGAAAGGTATACAATTCCATAAACAAACTATGCATAACGCCTAAAAACACACTAACTAATCAAGTTTCCCAGTTACAGTGGCAAGGCACTTGAGAAACTTTTTGGCCACAACAATCATCGGTGCTGCCCGACGACATTAAGAAAGGAGACATCCTTGCAATAACATCAACCATGGTCACTTTGTTCGATAGTAAGATACCCCCGTAAAACTTCATTTCTGCAGTAAATGCAATAGTGGCTGACCGCTTCCTATTTTCATATAACTGAAGCAAACTACACGTCTACACCAATAGGTAAAGTAACTACTTTTAGCTTTGTAGTTGGAGGCGGGTCATATGGGCTGAATTCATAATGCTTCGTGTCTTTATATATGTCACTAGATGATTACTTAATTGGACATGTTTCATCAATAGGAACCTTTAACAATGTCATTTATTTTATTGTACATCTATAAACAACAATGTGAGAACGCCACCAAGTTTAGTTAATTAGTTTAGAATACTTCCTATGTGCATGTTCACATCTTATTTCCAAGACATTAGATTTTTATTTAGCAATTGAAATGTTAGTTAATTTGATTTTTTTTTTACCGCAGGTTGTGAGGACAAAAATCAACAGCAACTCTTTTTTTTTGGAGAGTAGTGTTTCAGCGGTAAATCCCGTGTTGCAAAGCGACCACTGCCCAGGATCGAATCCCATAGGAACCACACGGGTTTCTCCTTTCAAACCCAACGGTTATTTTTTCGGTGGAACGTGGGAATCGAACCTGAAACCAAACCCGGGCAGGAACCCTCCAAAGAGGTAAACCTTCCCACCTCAAACCAGCTGGGCTGGAGATCATTGGCAACAACAACTCTTAACCACATAATAGTAGCAGTATTGTTGGCCAAAACCACCAAAGAAAAACAACACGTAACCGCTAAAACTGTCTGGCCGAGGTAAAAAGCATACACACAAACTGTACCTGGTACGATGTCATCTACTTGAAATGCAACAAAAAAACGCATACAAAAAAGGACCATTAGTCGGGTACCTTTTGGAAAACGATGTGGACGACACACCAAAGTTTATGTAAGCAATCCATTCCTCAACTGTAATGACAATAGAATGGTTCAAAGTATAACAATTATCACGCAAAAGGACTGCATAAATCAATAATTTCCGACAAAATTGAAGACGCAAACGTGGTTATTTCAACAAGTGAAGAAATTGTGACAACATACAGGTACAACAACCCACTCACAAGGCCAGGCAAGATGTTCACTGCCATTGATGTACCAAAGCTCATGACACTAACCATCAGGCATGATCACACAATTGCAGTAAGCGACATTTGGGAGCCGCAAAGATTGGCTCAACCTGCAAACGCATCAGAAATGGCTCCTGCATTACTAGAGCACCACTAGCTAAACGAGCGCACAACACGTACAAGAGTGTGACAATAAGTAAAACACAAAGACAAAACGAATACAAACTAATTTCCACAATGATTAAATGCTGGAAAGGGACATAGGCGCAATTTACCAGCAACAAGAAGCAACTACCTTCAAGACACAATGCTCTATTCTTTTGTAACTAACCCTCCTTGGTATAACCTATAACCAAGACATAGGCATGGTCTACCAACAAAAAAATACACCTTTAACACATAATCCTCTCTTCGTTTGTAACTAGGCCTCTTTGGTATATTATGTAAACTTAGACACACTCTTCACCACTAATCTGTGTATGAAACTTACATAACTACACAGTTAAAGTCAACGTTCCACTACGAAGCACGAATGCAAATAAGTAATTATTTTTTGAATTTGATTGTGAAGTACCACAACTACACCAAGTGACCAAACACCCTTCTCAAGCCAACGGTTAACATCATAAGTCATTGCTTGTTTTTTAGGACCTAACATCATCACTCACCATGAACATCCAAAATCATCGTTCATTTTAACTCGCAGACTCGGTCCACATGACCTAAATAGATGAGTCTCACAGACAGAAAGTAACAAGTTAAAACAGAAAGAGCTCAAACTTAATATATAGCTCAGCTCTTTTAATTAGGTAAGCCAAGCTTAGACTTGGAAAAGCACAGCCTCATACAAAAAAAAAAAAAATACAAAAAAATGAACAAATAAATAAATAAAACCCTTCTGAAATTGACGCCAAAACTCGAAGTATTACTTAAAACAGCAGATTACCACTTTCTATTCTATCAATCTTGCGGAACAAAAATGAATACCACCCTTTGACGTCGTCAAGAGAGGTGTACCTCGCTTTTAAACGAAACAAGTGTCAAACTATAACTATGTATGTCGGCAGTACCTTGAGTAAATTAGTACCGTGAAACAAAACCATACTCCATACTCATGATGCATTGAAGCTCTCTGACAGTAGTTGGTAATACTGTTTTTGCTGCAGGTTTACATACAACACACAGGAATATTAACACCAGGGTCTAAGATCAAAGCCCAAGTTTCATTGCAAAACATACACGTCAGTACAGCATATACCGATCTTAGTCAACTATGCTGTGAACAATGACTAATTATAGACGGTGATGATGACAGAAGTGCTCACGGTTCGGTTTGACAAAAAATGGTGGAGTTAATTGCCAATTTAGTCCCTTAGGTTTGTCAAAAATTGCTACTTTCATCCAAATCTTTTGTTTTTTGTCAATTTAGTCCATGTGTTTTCATTTTTCGTCATTTTAGTCCCTGAGGTTTGTCAAAAATTGTCACTTTCATCCGAATCTTGTTAGCCCACAGGGACTAAAATGACAAAAAAATTAAAACCACGGGGACAAAAATGACAAAAAAAAAAAAGATTTGAATGAAAGTGGCAATTTTTAACAAACCTCAGGGACTAAATTAGCAATTAACTCAAAAATGGTGGGGAAACCGCTAACTACAACTTCAAAATTCAAAAATAATGAACCAACCGGCCGGTTTTAATGGTTTGTTTTTGGTCAACTTGTTTTTTTTTTTCTTTTGTATGAGAAAGGGTTCGTATGCATAATTAGACATTAAAAAAGACTAAACGGTTGTGTTCCAAGTTTCAAAACGTCAGTAGGACCAGTAAAGTGGCAAACTACCAAACATCCCAAAACTGAATCGCATAAATTTCAATCCGGCTGAAAAAACAAACCGGTTTCGGTGTGGTTTGGTCAGTTTTGAACGGTTTATGAACACCCATAAATTGTTATGATGACGTGACACGATATAGGGCTAGTTTATACCTTATCAGAGACGGAAGGCGAGATTTTTCTCAACGCTTGCTCAAAATGAACAGCTTTAATAGTATGTGGCATGCCACCTATATAGCTGTCTGATAATGTCCCTTCATTAGAAGCCGCTTCAATTTTACGAAATTTTTCTTCAACAGCGGCCATTGCAGCTTCATTCATCTAAAACATGTACAAAAAGTCAAAACAAATGAAGTGGACCATATTGGATAGTTAGCGCTAAAAAAGATCACAAACCAATGCAGAAAGATCAGCTCCACTTAAATCTTCACAAGCCTCGCTCCGTGCAATGGCGATCAAGTCCACGTCAGCATCTAATGGCTTATTTCTAGAAAGAGCTTTTAAGATCAACCCACGCTCGTCTTGATTTGGAAGAGGGACATACATAAGTTTCCCAAATCTTCCGGGTCGTAACACTGCTTGGTCCATCACCTCTGGCCTAGAATAAGAATGCCAACAAGATCAACAACTACAAATAATCTATCAAGCATTAATAAACAGAAAGATGATGCGTTGTGTGTACCTGTTGGTAGCACCAATTATGTAAACGCCCTTGCGTTGATCAGCCCCGTCTAGCTCTATCAATAACTTCAAAAACATAAAGAAACTTCACAAATATAAGAATATTGATTCACAGTTAGAAAGCTTAAAGATATGATTTGGAATATTTGCTTACCTGATTCAAAAGCCGCTCAACGACCCACCCCCCTTCCCTTCCACGCTTGGTTGTCAGAGCATCCACCTAACATAGCAATCCAAAATACATATAACTGATTTACAATAATGACATTAAAAAAATCTAGAGCGAACAAAAACCTCGTCAAAGAATAATATGCATGGAGAACATGTCCTTGCACGACTGAATATAGTTCGCACCGCCAACTCACTCTCACCAACATATTTGTTTAGAAGCTCCGGACCCTTCACAGTAAAATTAATATCATAAATTTTAGGGTATAAAACATCACATGGTGTAAACTGTAAATGAGTAAACAAGCAGTGCCCGAGTCGAACTTAGAAAAATACCTACGTGCCAAGCTCATGCTTTAAACAAAGGGCACGAAACAAGCTCGACTCGAGTTCGTTTACACCCCTAGATAAAATATCGAAAAGAGTTAGAGCAATGATAGACCTTAATGTGTATGAAATTTGCTCCTGCTTCATTAGCAACAGCTTTGGCAATCAATGTTTTTCCGCAACCAGGAGGTCCATAAAGCAAAAACCCGGTCTCCAAATCAACTCCGTATTCCTAAAAAGATGAGAAATCAAGTACAAAAAAAAAATTTAATGAAATCAGCAATACCATTATATGTTTTAACACTTTAACTTACCTCATACTCATTAGGATATTTTATACGTCTAACTACGTAACGATCAAACTCCCTTCTCAGTAAATCAAGACCTCCAACGTCCCCCCATTTGACATTTGGAATGCTCGAGAATCCTTCTCTTCTAGATGACGGTTGAACCATTTTGGCGGCTACCTGTATATAGTTTTATTGAGAAAATCAACGAACGGTCAACATAAACAATTAAACAAATATGATAAGTAAACAGCAAGTCAGCAACGGTCTCGTCATACCTCGAAGTCAGACATTGTGATGCTTAGTCTCTCCATCTCTTCGGGAGTCCATCCCTTCCTCCACCAGTCTTCATTTTCTGCAGTGTCGGTACCTTCCGTAGAAAGTTCCAACTTTCTTCCATCAATAATTCTCTTCATCGCAAGGTTACCTGCTTTGTTCACCAAAGCCGCTAAATCCGCTCCAACAAAACCTGGGGTTGCCCTTGAAATTTTAACCAGATCAAAAGCGCCTTCGAGTTTTAAATTCCGTGTAAGCACTGTAAGAATCTTGATTCTAGCATTTTCATCTGGAACACCTAAAGATATCTCACGGTCAAAACGTCCCGGCCTTCTTAACGCTGGGTCAACAGCATCAGGTCTATTAGTAGCACCGATCACTAAAACGTAACCCGGTTTGTCATTTGGCGTTTCTGTGTTTTTTGAAGCGTCTTCGGGTTTGGCGACCATATGAGACTCATCCATACAAGTCATTAACTGTGTAACGATACGTCTTTCCATCTCCCTTTGCAGGTTTTCTCTTTTTGAAGCAATTGCGTCGATCTCGTCTATGAAAACTATAGATGGTGCGGTTCTGTATGCTTTTGTAAACAATTCTCGTATATTCTCTTCCGATGCACCTAATATGTCAAGATAGTATGTCAGTTAAAGAAGTTGATGCAAAAAGCAAATAATTATAGATTGCTCCAAAGTTTAAAAGAACGGAAACGAGCCTAGAGGCGTTTTCCCTTCGTCTCACGAGGCGTAAGCCTCAAGACGAATCGAGGCGTAAGCCCGAGGCAAATAAATAAAAATATTATATATCTTATAAAATATAAAATAATTGACCCAAAAAAGTCTAAAACATCAAAAACATACATAAAAAATAAAACAATTGACCCAAAAAAGTCTAAAACATAAAAAACACCATAACCCCCTGAGGCGCACCTGAGCCCTTAGAGGCGTATGTACAGACTAGACCCCATGAGGTGCGCCTCAGACTCGTTTTTTTTGGCGCATCGCGGCATCGCCTCGAGGCGCGCCTTGAGGCGCACGCCACAAAAGTTTTTTTAAACCATGGATTACTCTATTAGATAACAAAGACTAAAAATAAAAAGAAAAATACTACGTGTATGGGGTTAACTAGCATGTATGTTTTGGGTAATCGGATCGGATATCACCTAATACCATACCCGTATCAATTCTATAAAACAAATGTGAACCAATCTCATACCCAAATACCGTCTCCAATGCTTCGATTTCAGGTTTTCATTCAGGTTAGTTTGTTATCCCTAAATATAGACTTCAAACATTCATATCCTAAACTAAGATCCCAACTTACAATATGTCTATGTTATCAAAAGCCTGTGATGCGCGTGCCTAGGCACTGACGCGCAGTAACTGTGCCGTGACTGGTGAGACGCGCTTTTATGTGCTGGTGCGCAAATTTAGGCCAAATTTCAGCTAAAAGTGGTCTGAAACCCCTAGAACATCCTAAATGAGCCATAAACTAGCCCTAAACAACCCTAAAACATCCTAACTAGCCCTAAACAATCCTAAAACATCTCTAAAACCCCTAAAAAGGGAATTTTAAACTATGCGCCTTATTTTATAAAGCCCTCATTTTTTAAGCACCCAGGCTCCATGCTCGGCCTATGCGCCTTGAGTGCGCTTTAACAGCATAGCAATATGTAATGATGCAACCATACAAAACATCAAACTTCATCAAATACACACAAATTCTAGTCAACAAAACACAAACAACCTGATATCCCAGACACCAATTCAGTAGCCGAAATCTTATAAAACGGAACTCCCGTCTCATTAGCAATAGCATGAGCCAATTTAGTCTTCCCACACCCGGGCGGCCCATGCAACAAAATCCCACTCATGGGCCTCACTCCAAGCCTTCTAGGCAACTCCGGATGATACAACGGAACAATCACCTCCATCTTCAACTCATCCAACACCCCATCCATCCCACCTAAATCCTTAAACCTCGGCCCATCCTCTTTCCCATCACCCGAACCATTCCCTTTCTCTTTCGCTTTCCCTTTCCGTCCCTTAACCTTCCCTCCCATCACCATATCAACCTTTCCCACCTCCTTATTATTATTAGTAACCACCTCTACCTCCACATTCTTCGCTTTTTCTTCGCTTTTCGACCCGCTATACTTATTCCTTAACATCGATTTCGTTAAATCAAATTCCGGCTCAAATTTCAACCCGTAAACCTCATCCTCACTCGTCGAAACCGCACTTTTATCCTCCGAGTCACTCGATGACTCATCTGATGACTCCGACTCACCTGACTCAGTTTCCAACTCAACTCGTCTTCTTGCAACATACTCAGTCTCCATCTTCTGTAACTTCTCTTCTCTAACATCAACTTTCTTCACCTTCTTACTCACCGGTGACGTCATGTCAACGTCATCATCACCGCCATCGTTATTGTCATCTTTTTTATGCAATTTCCTCTTATCTTTGTAATGGGTATTTGAATCCAACGTCTGTTTTACCATTCTAGTGAAGAGTTGGGATTTGTGACGGCCGTATTCAGGGTATTTGGCGCGAAGACTGTCGATGAGTTCGTCGATGGGTGGAGGTGAGTTGCCAAAGGTTTGTTGTACACGTCGGAGTAGAAGCTTCTCGAATAACGACGATGATGATGATGAAGGTGATGGTTTTACCGGCGTCTTCTTGCGTGATTTGCCCATAGCGGCGGCCAAACGAAGGGGATTTGTTGTAGCTTTGTTGGGGTTTATGTTTTTGTGTGTTTTTTTACACTATGTTCCAGAGTTTCATTAAAGGATGGAAGGGAAAGAATTGGGAAGGAAGTGGGGAAAAAATGTGTTCCAGAGTTTTTTGTAGGATGGAAAGGGAGGGAATGAGAGGGATAATAAAGAGAATTTTAGTGTGATTTTCAATCTTTCCAATTTGGAAGGAATTGGAGAGAATGGAAGAGGAGGGAGATCCTTTCTCTTCCATCCTTTAATGAAACTCGGGAACACAGTGTTAAGGTTTTGTTTTGAGCACTAAAGTATTTTGATTTATTTTACAACGGCACAAAAGTTTTTGGATGAGAAATATTACCATTAAGAATTTTATTGTGTTTATAAATTAGGTTTATGTTCAGTTACATCAATCTTTTATCGTATTTAATAGCTAGCAAACCTACTTGCGCTACGTTGTGGGGTTTTAGACGTATCATTCTAGTTTGGTAAGATACTGACAGTCGGTATAACTATGACAATTGTATTACCTTGTTTAAAAACCAAGAAACGAAAATTAAATTGGATGTTATCGTTGTACGGTGGTAAGTCGAGGAAAAAAATTAACGTTTTTGAATGAAATAAAAATAAAAAGTAACTAAAAAGCTAGTTAAAAATGAAGCCAACAATTTGGGATCCGACGTTAAGGAGCTGAAAATAAGGTGTCGCAGTGGGGGAATCGAACATTAAACTCCTTCTTACGATGACAACACTCCATCCAAGGGGCTATAGCCATTTTCGTTAAAATTTTCATATGTTATTTCTTTTATAGTTAAGATGAAATGAAAAAGAATAAGTAAAAGAAAGTGGATACTACATGACACTAGTTAACTGATCACACATCTTAACCAATGAATATTGACTACTATACAAGTCCTTCATAATTGTATTTTTTTTTTTTGGAAAATAAAGGTACTCAATTGTAAAACCAAACTCATGGTTTTTAATCTTCTCTCTTGTGCTGAATTTGCCCGAAATTCGTCCAATGTCCCAATATAACAATTTACAGCCAATGTGGGGCTAGCTCATTTGGTAGATGCATATGTCTTTTAGAGGGGAGGTCCAAGATTCAATTCTTGGCAAGGGTGTTATAGGTTAGAAATTATTGGTGTAATAGTATAGAGAGATATAACATTTGGTGTTCAAAAAATATAACAATTTATAAGGCATCATCAATTCAAAAAATCAAAAACATCTTCAAACTTGTATTTATTCGAGTAAACTTTCATCTTTATCCATATAAACTTCAACTATTTCTATTATTTTTTAGTCTTCAATACATAAAATATTAATTTATTTAGACAAATATATATTTTACAGCGAGATGACAGACAAACGGGCAACAAGCTTTCCGCAACCCCTTTTGAATAGCACTCAAGATTAAAAAATTACTATGTACACCCTCTCCACTCTTCCACTTTTATTCAAAAAGTTCTTTTTTTTTTAATCTAAGTCACAGTTATTTAAAACTCTTGTGGTTTTCATTAACTTCATCCATTTGATAAGATTTGTATTTTTGTTTTCTATTAATAAAGAAAAAAGATTTATTTAATTGTATTTATTTAAAAATTTGAAACGGTAGACCAAGTTAAAAAAAAAAAAAGTACCCATCAGACCATATCGGCTAGCAGACCTTGGTGCGCAAATCAGACGTTGTTAATTAATAAGGTAAAGTTTTATTCTGAAATATCGTCAAATTACATTCAAAGTCTTCATTCTAGAGCGTAATAATAATATTAGTATGTGATAATCCAGTAAGTTGATACAGAAAACATGAATGGTATACTGTTTAAGTTGTTGAAATTGTTGTAGGGTTTCAATTCAATACATACTGTTTGAATTTAGCCAGTCGCCCACCAACTGTTCGATGAAATGTCTTTCAACCCAACTTGGCAATTTGCACTATCATGATCAGATATTATGCATTAATCTGTGTTGTAACTAACTTCCTGTTTCAATTCCTACAACAACATGGATCATGCAACCTTACTTATTATTAACCTACGCCTTGTTTTCGTTAACCCTGTGAACCTGACAGGGCATCGAAAACGGAGAATTTCTGGGCCCTACCAATACCCTGCTAACTAGTGGGACCGGGTAAAGGTCGGCTTGTGTTGGGCAGGTGGCCTTTATGGCTAAGGGAAAAACAAGTGGAAGTTGGATTCGAATATATATGTCGTTTTGTGTATAAGTTAAACATGATCATGGATGGTGTAATGCGTAAACTTTAATGGTTAATTAGCTTTAGAGAAAGGTAAAGAGGATCTCAAGTTTGCCATGACAAAGGACATGCGACTGTCTCATCTTGTTGTAGCTAGGAGCATTCGACTTTAAAATTTGGATGCATACACGTATACTTTAGTTGAAGTTTTAAGGTGTAGTTTAAGTTATTTGTGCATCAAGTAAAAACGCCGAAAAGATCAGTTCACGTCACAAATTTGGATGCTTTTTGTATCTAATGTTGGCAAAAATTTATTTGATACTTGTACTTACAGATGGTACTTGTATGGACCATGAAGTATGAATTCACAATTGACTGATTCCTTTTTAAAATCCCTGTCCTTTTCTTGACAGATTTTGCTGGTTTATCTGAACCTGAGGTCTACAACACTACTGGTTATAAACAAACAGAAAGAAAGAAAAAGAACACTTACATATGAATTTCCTAAAACTTCAGGTTCGTGTTTAGGGGCTTGATCATCAAATATAGTTGGTAAATAAATTTACTTTGTATCTGGATTTTAATCTCATAAATTCAAAACACTGTTGTGACACTTGCAGGCAGCAATTGAAATTTCCTATAAATCTGGAGGTTGACCGCATTGGGAAGAAAGAACGGTTGATTTTGATGTGGTCTCTGTGTTTTGAGGTTTGAATTTTACTACAAACGAATCAGTTTTTTTCTTGGGATTGAGAGATGGTGCTATTTATGCATTGATATAAATATAATTTCTGCTAATTCTTATGTGGAATAGTTTTCTCAAATCATGAATATGTTTTTAGTCAATATTGTTAATATTACATCTTTTAGTTGTATATTCAGTAAGCATGTGCAACAATGTGGCTTAAAATCAAGCGTCGTCAATGCATGCTTTTTACAGTAAGACACTTTTCAAGAGTGTCTCCACCACCACCTGCTTGTGATGAAACTGTTATTCGAGTTTCTAACAACATAACTCACTTGGGCTGCCCTAAACCTGGCCACAAACCACGTCAGCTCTTATCTTTGCCGCCATTCCCACCTCACCCTCTACCTGGAAAAAATGTTTCCCCTGATTCCCATATCACTGCCATTAGCTGGATGAAGTATTACTTTGCTGATGTAGCCGGTTCTGTGATCCAATCGCACTTTAACAAGGGCCTTGTGAGTACATTTTCCATTTGATCTATGTTCAAGCCCTTGAATTTATAAAAATATTTTGCATAATTTTTTAAGTTTTTATATATATGTTCAGGTGAAAATGGAGTGTCATGATTCAGAGAAGCAAGGACAAGCAAAAGTAGCGAAAAAGGTATATCTCATTTAATATGTCATTTAACATGAGGGTATATAATTAGGTTACTGCACAATTTTGTCAGCAGTGTAAGGTATAATTGCATTTATGTCAAAATCTGCTCTATGACATGCACCTTTGGTGTATGCTACTGAATCTATGTAGCATGTGCTTGTTAATTACATTTGGTTTGATTTAATAACACTTCATTACAGATTAAACACAATGAGATCATGAAGGCAGGTTCTAGAATTTATGTTCCTGTATCTGTTGCTGAATCTAGAATCTCCAAGAGATTTGATACCATACCAAGTGCTACCCTATGTCCAAATGCAGATGAAATTAAATATTTGCAAAGGCTTGTCATGTACAAGGTAGGTTTTTATCTCTAATATCTTCCATGTTATCTGCATACAATCTTATGTTTTTTAGTTTCTAATACCTGTTGTAGCTTTGATATATAATTTATTGATCATTTTGTCCTGAAACTTTAGGACCCTGCTCTACTCATTCTGAACAAGCCACCAAAGGTGCCAGTCAAGGTTGGATCTTTAGCCCAAACTTTTTTATTTATTTTTCTTTTAGACTATTTTTAATGCTATTTTCCTCAGGTTTTATATTTTTTGTCAATGTTTTAGGGGAATCTGCCTGTTCATAACAGCATGGATGGACTAGCAGCTGCAGCATTATGTTATGATTATGACGAGGGCCCTAAACTGGTAATCCTTCTGTAATCCGTTAGTGATATACTGCTTGTCCTCACTCTAGGGTTATGGGTCAAATGCGTAGATACAAGAAAAGAAAAAAAAACTGTTAAGAAAACGGGTCGATAGTCGCCTAAGGTATTTTATTACATCATTAAAGAATTAATTTGTAATTTTAATGTTTAAAATTTTGGAATCGTATTTAGTACATTATTTATATATGAATTTTAAATGAAAAGGACAAAAGTTGTTGATGGGTCAACCTATCCTTAAAAATGACATTTTGACCTTTGACTCTAACCCATTTGACCCGTTGCCCAAAATTCTCATCTTTCCACCTCTATATACATGTGCAGAGCACTTCTAAATATGTACTTAAATCCCTCTCCTTATTCTAAAAATGTGACCATGGTTTAGGTCCATCGTCTTGATAGAGAAAGCAGCGGGATTATTCTAATGGGCAGATCAAAAGAGAGCATATCTCATCTTCATTGGTTGTTTAGTGACACTAATAGAACAAAATCTTCATTTAAGGTATACATTGACCCACATGTTTGATGATTGATGTCACATAATTTATCTGTTCGTCATGTTAATGATATCTATAATCACAACTTTAGGCAGGGAGCGATGCATGTTATCAAAGGTACTGGGCACTTGTCATAGGTACTCCAAAGGAAAAGGAGGGCTTAATTTGTGCCCCTCTCACAAAGGTTTTTCCCTTTCCCTGCATCTTTATCTTGGCTTTGTAAAGCATGCATGAAGCGCGAGGCGGTTTGGAAAACACCTCAGGGCCTTGAGGCGGCACCTGTTGCACATCTGGTTCAAAATTGGTCAAAAATAGGGTCTGTAGGAGGGGTGATATGTAAAAACAGCCAAAGGGATTAAGAAATATGAATGGTTACTTGATGAAAAAGGCTGATATGTAAAGGGATGAGAGAGACAGATTCTTTTTTTAAACCAAGATCTTTTTGTTATCAACTGATAAAAAAGAACGCATATAAATGTACACGTCTTTGGTTACAGGTCATGCTTAATGGCGGTAAAGCTGAAAGGGTAATGTTAGCTTATGGATGCGGTTTAGAAGCTTCCCAAGACGCTGTCACTGAATATCGAGTGCTTGGTCCTACAATTAGTGGTTGTTCTTGGATTGAGTTGCGTCCACTTACTAATCATAAGCATCAGGTATGGTTCATGTTGCCACTCTTTATATGGTCAAGACTTCAGTTTATTGATCTCGTATTTAAAGGTGTGTTTGGATATGCGTTTTGAAATTATTATGTTATATTGAGTAATAAAAATTAAATGACGAGCTGGGATAAAAAGGGCATTAGAAAATTTGGGGAACAAAACCTTTTCTCTTGACAATAGTCAAATTTGAAGGAAAGATTGCGAAGAAATGTAAACGGTTCCGGTTCCTATATTTGTGCAAATTTAACATCCACTCCAATGTTTGTCAAAAATGAACTTTCAAGGGCATGGTGCAGTTGATTCCCTCTAGCAGAGGTATGAAACTCACATACAACTTCCGGCGGTTTCCGTCTTTAACCTCTTGAAGGCCATCTGCTCAGCGTAAGCTGTGTTTATAAGGTCCCATTGGTTAGCATGGCATTGGTGCCGTGTGCTTTCCGGTGATGGGTTCTCGTACCTATATAGAAAAAAAGGGATTTTGGTTGCATTTTTTGGCAATTTCCTCTTATGTTAAAACTAGTTATGAGACTTTAAGTCGTAACAACACGATTACCAGTTTCATAATCCATGTTTTTACAAAGTTTCCTAGTCTTCTTATGAACTCACTAATTAGTAAAATATCAAACACAAATCATTAATGACATACATTTACATTTTACCTATAGATTCGGGTACACTGTGCCGAAGCTCTTGGTACACCAATAGTGGGGGACTACAAGTATGGTTGGTTTGTTCACAGCCGATGGAAGCAAATGCCAAGGGCCGATCATGAGCCAGTAACCGGGGAACCGTACAAGATGAGAAGGCCCGACGGATTGGATGTTCAGAAAGGAAGTGTACTCTCAAAAGTGCCTTTGTTGCATCTACATTGTAGGGAACTTGTAATTCCTAATGTTGCCAAACATCTACAGGTCAACAAAGCAACAAAGTCCAAGCCAGATGTTCTTAGATTTGTTGCATCAATGCCTACCCACATGAAGATTAGTTGGAATCTAATGTCTTCTTACTTGGTTTGACTTTGACTTATGGACTTTGGTTATAATTGGTTTTAGATGTTACTTAATGTTACGAGGTGTTGATTAGTGATGAACATTTGTTACCAAGTACCGATAGATTCGTTACGGTATTGGGTATCCACATTTACAAAAATTCGGTATCTGTATTTTCGGTACTGGTACATGTACCAACCATATAGAGAGCATACCAGTAGCGTACCGATTAATTTGGTAAGGTAAGGTATTGATACCCACTTTTAAAAATTCTACTGTTACTGATACGGTGCCGATCTCATCCCTAGTGTTTGTTGAACCCCACTTGTGAAAAAGAATTGAAACCGCCCGAAGATCAAATCTCCCTAAGCGACATTTTGTTGGGTCTATCATATGGATTGTTTATATAATATTGTCATATCTATCTCTTTATCAAAATCATTTTTTTTATTTTGACTGAAAGAGTAGGTCATATTAGAATTCAGAACTCATTACAGCTATAAATAAGGGGGACAACAATGGACCCATGTCCCCTTATGCGTCGAAGAATTCGCTCCCCTAGCTAGCGTATGGGCAACAGAATTCGCAGACCTATTAACGAAGCACAACTTCCGTTAAAAAATAGATGACACAGCATACCAATATTTGTGCAATGGTGCCTTTAATTGGGCTAAAATCCAAATAAAATAAAATAAAATTTTTCAGTACAAATACGGATTCGAGAGTGGACTCCTTACTTGATAAATCTGTCACTGCCTACATCAATTAAAGTTAAATCTTTTGTAATTATGGAACCATCTAGCCTGAATATGTGCTACAAATCTTTTGTAATTATACATGTAGTAACCATAATGTTTTGTACCTATGGTATGATTCTATCTGTGTTGTTAACTAGGTTTGATTTGCCGCAACACGAGTTTGTCTACTAGTATGTTTAGTAGTAATAGTAGTAGTAGAAATTTCAAACGAGAAGAAAAAAGTAAGAGTAGTGTAAGAAAGAAAGAAGAACTTACAACCAATCATAATGTTTCTTTACAACAAAGGTGTAATAGTAATTTGAATGAATGCATTAATGCGGTCAACTCCATTCTTTTAGCTAAATAATTTAAGCATGTTAATTATCCTATATGTTTATATTTGCCTGTCAATGAACAGTGTGGTTGCCACGTGGCAGCGGTTTTTTAATCTTCTTTTCGTTGTGTAAAGTGTATTTATACTGTTGCGTTTAGAGATGGTAATAAAATTGTTTGCAGTCCACTTGGTTAGTGTGTTGTGTTGTTATATAAAGTGGCTGTGTTCGAATCTGGCTCCGGGTTTTTTAAAACTTTTTGAAACCCTTTAAACACTTTTTTAATTATTTTAAAGTTCTTCTACAAATTGTGTGAAAACAAAATTGTACTTAAACAATTATATTTTAACCTAGACACATACACCCGATTATATCTACATACCTATACATACGCCTTTATACTTGTATACACCTAAACATGACAACATTTCATATGATTTACACTACTGAGCAAAAAACGTAGGGACGGGGCTCAATATGTATAAAATTTCTGAACGAAAATGAGGAAATATACACCACTGAGCCAAAAAACGTGAGGGCCGGGCTCAATGTGTATAAAATTTTCAGGTGAAAACAGGAACATTTACATTACTATACTAAAAACCGGGAGGGGACCCCTCGGCCTCTACTATACTCCGCCCATGTTTGCATGCGTGTTGGACTATAAGTCCGTTACTAGTCTTAACGACTTCATGTATATATGAATACCTGGCTGGCTCCAAAACTCCAAAAAACAAAAACGATGTTTGGTGTACAATCACAACCCGCCTAAAAACAAGCCATGTCTCTCGAGTCCTAGAAATTTCCGCACAAAATTGGAAACCTCTAGGGCAATCCGAAATGACCTAGAACACCTGGCAGCTTCCGAAACAACCTAGAACTCTCTGAAATTGCTGGAACATTGCAAAATAACCATGAACTATTAGAAACTATCCGGAACACTCCAATACAGTTTAACAGGCCAAAAAAAATCGGAAGAGCTGGCTTAGTCTAGAACAATCAGGAAGACCCAAGAGCACCCCGGAAGATTGAAGAACACTTTGGGACATGCTACACAACACTAGACAAGTGTGGATGCATCTAGAACTCTCAAAATTTTGCTAGAGACGTTAGATTAGATCTTTGTACATAGAATAGTATAGATCATTCTAGATGTAAATAATCTAGACCATGACAACTAGTATATATAGAACTTAGATGGCACATTTGTAATGAACTCCAAAAAAAATTACCTTGTATGCTCTCTTGTACACATTGTTTATAGGCAATGCTTTTATATCTGAGTCGAAAACTGAACCAACGAACTTGTTGATTCATTGGTTGAACCGGTCAAATCGAATAATCTTATAAATAATACAAGTATTTAAATAGATAAGTTTCTTAGCAAAATCTATACATATAATAAACCAAAGCCATTTTAATGACATGACACTCAAAGAGACATTCTCCTCCTTGAGTGTGCCATGTGTCATCCCATGTGGCATTGAGATATTTTAGGAAAAACATAATTTAAAAACAAAATTAGATTTTTCTCTCTTATGTTTCCTCCCATAATTTTTAAACGTTAATATCTTTTATATATGAGATTTTTTAAAAAAAAATTACACCAAATTAACGGGCGTTTTATTATCTTTCCAACGAGTACCATAGTGCTATATAAAAACGGAGAAAAAAAATGACTATTTTTTGTTGGGTTTTGTAAACACAAAGTGTTCAGGTAAATCATTAATCATGTATAGGCAAGTCAGTAATTATGTTCAAATCCGTAAATATGAATTCTATTTTCAACATGCGTTAGCATTAGAGTTATACATTGTTTTAGGTTAGATATTGATATTAGAGTTATACATTGTTTAAGGTTAGGCATTAACATTGGAGATATATTTTTTATTGTTTTAGGTTAGCTGCTACCCGAAGCTTTCATGCATGTAACTGTAAAGCGCATCATTCTATTTCATATGTAAAATTGATATGTCATATTAGATTTTTCAACCCCGGAACGTTCCCGGGGTATCTAGTATAGTCTAATTTAATTATTCAAAATATTAGTTGATGAAAGTTTTGACGGTTAAAAATATTAAACTTTTATGTTAAATTTTATAATAGTGGGTTTGGTTTAAACGTTCTTTCATTTTTTTACTTAAATGTAGAAAAAATAAATAGGTTTTTTCAGTTGGAGAATTTTCATGTAATGTCTAATGATAATATTTTATCACAAGTTTAACATCATTGCCTAATACTTGGCTTTGTTAACTAGAACTTTGATGGGATTGGGTACTAAACCACTAAACGGTTATACCCAAACCCGGAATCAAGACCCCGCGGAAGGACTTTCCGCGCAATAAGGAAACTTCTCCAGCAAGCATGGCAATAACTACTTTCCTACAATTACGGAGTGATGCCCGCGCGCGAAGCAGTAAAAGCGGTAATCCTTCCATGTTTCCTTATTTATATATTTCCTTAACTACTTTACTAATATAGCCTAGGGTAGTGGAGACAACCCTGATCGGGCCTGGCCCATTATGATTAGGGTTTTGGGTAATGGTGGCATACGTCCACCTCTATATAAGGGATCATATCCCTAATAGAGAGGACACTTTTTGCTAACCCGAAGAGCTATCACTTGATAGTATCCCCATCCACCATGTTTTTGTTATAAACTACTACCTTGTGTAGTCGTCTCCCTACCCGAATCCTATCCTTATTTGCAGATCAGTCTTATCCTAGAAGCTACTAGGGAAGGATCACGTCTGTGGAAACCCTAGTCCATCATCCCCCGAAGGAGGTTAGACTATTTGTGTTTTCATCAAGGTTCCAGGATCGATATTTATACCGTTTTCATTCATTAAATTTATTTTTCTCAGCTCTTCCACTCCTAAATAACTGTTTTCAATTCTGAAATTTGTTCCACATCGCTCCGGTGGGGAAAGAAAAAGACTACACACATCTATAAAATAAATCCATCCCCATATTGTTCCTCAATCCGGTTGGGTTGCAAATGCAAATGCAGTCCCTCAATATTGTAAGTAATATCACCAAAGACGTTTCGAGATATGTGGTTCAGGGTTGGCATGTCACCGACGCCTAACATTGATGTCTCTCATAAGTAATGGCAAATGCACCTTTAGGGGAGGGTGGGTTGTGCCCACTGTACAAGCTACTATAATATTGCTAATACTTGGCTTGGTTAACTAGAACTTCATAATTCTTCATCAAGGTTACAGGATCGATACTTGTAACCTTTTTATTCCTTAGATTTATTTTTCTCAGCTCTTCCACTCCTAAATAACTGTTTTTCATTTCTAAATTTTGTTCCACATCACTCAGTAAGGAAAGAAAAAGACTACACACCTCAACAAAATAAGTCTATTCCCATATTGTTCCTAACTCTGGTTGGGTCGTAAAGGCAAATGCAGTCCCTCAATATTATAAGTATCATCACCGAAGCCGTTTCATGACACCTGGTTTAGGGATGGCATGTCACTGATGTCAATGTTTTATATTTATATACATTAGTGTAGTGCAAAACTTATGAGAGACATCAATGTTTGGCGACATGCCATCACCGAACCAGATGTCATGAAACGTTTTCAGATTTGGATCTGCGCATGCATTAGGTGTTACATGATCGAATCAGTCATTAGATGCATTATAAGATCAGTGTAAACTAATCGTACATGAATGAACCAGATACATATCAATGTACGTAAAAAAATTTAACATCTTACATGAATCATCTTTTACAACAGAAGAAGTACTTTTAGTAGTTTGTTCATGCGCATGGCATGGCTATCAGTAGTGTTACGCTTCATTCCTTCCTTACTAATAGAAACTGATCATGCATATGATATTATTATGATAATCTAGGGTTAGAAAAGTTAAAAAAAAAAACAGAAACAGAAACAACGCCTGACATTGAACGGAGTCGTGTGCTGGTGGTTCTCCAGCGGTCTCAGGCCACCAGTTATGCAGCAAAAAAACCTAACAAATGAAATCGATTGTAGTACGTACGTACCTTTAACTGCAGCAACTGAAGAAGAAGATTCCGGTTTCTCATCTCTCAATGGAAGACAATCATTTGCAAAATTTGGTGCGAATTAGGGCAATTGTACTAAATAAACCTAACAAATCCTTAACAAATTTAGTTCAAAAATTGATTTACCTTTTCCAAAGACAGATTCAGTGACCACTGCTTGATGATGAGCGGGAACTTTGAAGGGAATGACATGATTGTTATTCTTATTTTGGTGGTTTGATGGAATCCGGTATATATATACACACACAAACTCCAAGTCGTTAATAGGACGACATGATCAGTGAATGCAATTTTCTTTTTTTTTTCTTTTTATTATTATTAATATGTTACATTTTTACATTCATATTTTTATTAAGAATATGATATTAAAAAAACTAGAATTGAATCCCCTGTTACGAGGTTGGATTTTTTTAACGTGATTTGAGTGTACTGAATAATTTGCAATTGCTTATTGATCAAAATGTAGACCAACTAATACGCCCTTAAAAATAGGCACAAAAACATATTATAATTTACATGACTCATTTAAAAAAAACGTATTATAATTGATATGACTCATTTGCAAAAAAAAATATACGTTGAAACAAAAAGTAACTTGAATTCATACCGACAAGTACATAAATGTCAAAACGTAGACTAACTAAAAACGTCAATAAAAACAAGCACTAAAACGTATCATATAACTCATATTTATATTGTCTAACGAAAGCGTGTTATATTTTGCCTGACTCGTTTTTGAACAAAATATATGTCAAAACGTACATAAACTGAATACATCCATAAAAATAAGCACAAAAACGTATTATATTTGACATAACTCAATTTTAAACTTTATTTTTTTATATTTTGCACGAAAACGTATTATATTTTACATGACTCTTTTTAAAAAAAAAAAATTACGTCAAAATATACAACTTTAATAGATACCAACACGTATATAAGATAAACACTAAAAACTCGAGAGATGTTAAAATTACATTTTACAAAGTTGGAAAACAAAATTGAAAGTAATTGTAGCTTATCAATCAACCCTCATTATTAAAAAAATAATAATAATATTACGTTCCATATGCCCATTAAAAATGTTTGAATTCAAACTTATTATTATAAGTCTTTTGATATCAAGTGCTATAGAATATTTTTGTTCCATCATCCACAAAATCGATCATACTTTAAAGGGAATATTTCATAGAATGATAATCAAGTTTTAGAAGTGTTTCAATCAGGTCACTAATAAAATAATTTGTTCTAGTTAAGTCACTAAAGTTTATTTTATGTTTTAATCCTATATAATTTACCTGAATAGTAGTTAAACTATCCTATGTGACATTTTTTTAATTTGTTGAAATACTTTATAAAAGTGAAAAATTAAATTAAATTAGACATTTTAATAAATTAAGCATACCATACATCTGTACCATTCTTCTTCTTTGTAACATTCATCTTCCCATAATCAAAATTCAAACCCTACCACTTTCCATTCATCCACCGTCGCACCACCTTTCCAATCTGGTTGTATGTGTTTTAAAAGTTTAACCACAACTGTCTTGCACCTTTATAGGTTTGTGGTAACTGTGATACAGAATATGCTATGGCATGATAATAGTTTGGTAGTTCATATGTGCGAATGCAGAGAGAGTTTTATGGGTAATTATATTATTTTAGTTTGGTTGAGATTGGTATTATCAAAGTGATAGATTTTGAGTTTATTTACAATTCAGTGTTATGGTTGAGTTTTTTCTTTCTGTCAATTTTTTAATCCTCCTTTGGTAAAACCGAAAACGACGACTTCACTATAGTTTTCAAATTTGTTCGCAATCTTTTTTTTAACAATTTTTTGGCACTTTAAAAAGTTTTATTTATGACTTTTTCCCACTTCTAAATTTTTTTCCCAATTTTTTATTTTTTTATTTTGCGATCTTTGGATTTTTTTTTTTTAAATATTTTGCAATTTTTTTAACCATGTTACCATTTATATGCCGTATCAACATATTTATGAAAAAAAAAAACCATTAAATAAATGTCATGGGAATTGATGACCTTCTATCTAGGTAAAATATCTAGGATTAGAACATCAAATAAAACTTTAGTGACTTGATTGGAACAACAAATTTTATGAGTGATCTAATTAGAACACTCTTAAAACTTGGTTACTATTTTACGAGTGATCTACTTTAAACTATATTTGTTTCTAGATATTTGCCTCTAATCGCCAGCCAGCATAACCGTCTATGTTGTGTTTTATCCGATCCCATGGGTTAGCAAAGTATTATAAGATATTTAAACAAGAACTTAATATTATTTGTGTATATGTATTGTGTGTATATAAACATATGTGTGTATTGTATGTAAGTTAGAATGTTATTTAGGATTATAGCTATGTTAATATATATTAGGATTAAACACGATGGTTATCGGCTGCAAATTGAAAGGAATGTGCAGCCTTATACATACATAAGGCGCACCTCAGAAGAAAAAGACAGAAATAACCCCAACAGTTAAAATCAGTTATTTGGCGCCGGTTTCTTGGAGGGAAATCAAACCAGTTGTGTCGGTTAATATGTCATTTGGAATGTATAAATAAATAGATGTCAACTTGTACCAAAACATTCACCAAGATTGATTTTTCTTTCAAAGATTAATCCAAACTAGGTTAAACACCCGCGCTTCGCCGCAGGGCAAACCGATTTTTAACAAAATTTATACGAACCAATATCATGTATTGCGACGGTTCGGTTGAACCACCCGACAAACCCGGTTGAACCGTCCGGTATGGCCGGTTGAACCAATATTCCTAACCATTCATACCGGCCGATTAAACCGGTTGAACCACCCGACATACCCGGTTGAACCAATATTCCTAACCTATTTCTAAGCCTAATACATATGTTCAACTGGTTGAACCACCTCCTACGACCGGTTGAACCACCCAACATACCCGGTTGAACCGTCCGGTATAGCCGGTTGAACCAATATTCCTAACCTATTTCTAATCTATAAAGATAAAAAAAAACATATAAAGACAAAAGTCACAAAAAGACAAAAAAAAACCTATATAATAATAATTTGAACTAATGGCACAACCGTAAATACCATGAAAAATCTGTCCTATTCGTATACTATTCATAAGCTTGACAAGAATTGTTATATTAACTAGTGGGATTCACAACGCGCGTTGCCGCGGGAACGTGGCGAGAATCTCATTGGTATTAACTCGGCTTGTTACGGTACCAACATATGCCATGTTAAGCAAAAGAGAAAAAAAAAGCCCCCATCCAAGACTCGAACCTACACCAACTTTTTAATGGGGCATGCGTCTTACCGCTATTTATCCACTTAGGTTTGTATATGTATTAAAATGAAGGAAATTTAGTGGATGCGATGTAGGTCAGCTTAACTGTTTACTAATAAGCAATTATATCCATCGTTTATAAAACAAAGATTTACTTATCACCATACATTTATCTCACATATATAATACTCCTTAATTTTGACAAACTTGTTTTATTACTAAATCACTAAAAATGATACAAAGATAAAGATAAATTATATTATAGTTAATAACTTTTAACCATACGACCAAAGTCCATTTTAACCATAAATATTTTTCGCTAAAGCTGTAAACAAAAACAATGATGAGTGTGGTCTAGACACCTAAGTCCATTTTGTTTCTTTGGCTTAAGTTAAATAGATGCAAAGTCCATTTTACCTTAGCATGGCAAATATTTGTGTACTAAAAACTAATATTAGAGTAAAGACAAGAGATACATCACATGGCACAAAGACATCCCAATTTACCACCTTCTGCTTTTACCCCTATAGAACCATCTTCTGCTCCTCTCTCAAAACTGCTTTTGTATACATGAATGCTTAATTAAAAAAAAAAAACAGGTTTTAATATGTAAGCTCATCTGTCACATCTTCCTATGCCATCACCGCCTCTATGTTTTTTTCTTACATCAACAAGATACATAATAGCATATGCGGACAACGATTAAGCCGGTTGTCCGACGGTTCAAAGTGGAGTGAATAACAAATTTGTGTTATTTTTGTTCTGGTTTTTATAAAGGTTTCGACAAAGATCCATCTTCGAGTTTTGCTAGAAGATGACGGTGGGTGGTGTGAAGTTGATGTTGGGTGGTGATGAAGGGTGTGGTTAGATGGCTTTGCACCCAAAAAGCAAAAGCATAAGTGAAGAACAAAAGCCATGTGGTCAGATGGCTTGAAAGACATAAGGAGAAATATGGCAAAATGGTAAATAAAATTTAAAACATGTCTAAAGTTTTTACTATTCATAAGACAATTCATCTTTTGTTTATATATATATATAAATAATATCATTGTGTTCTTCGTACGTATATTTCATTTACAAAGTTCATTTGATCCGTTTCATTTATAGTGTTTGATTTGTGTTCTTAATTCACTTACAGCTTCCGCTGCCAACAAGTATTGATCAAGTCTAGTGAGTACTCGGTATTACAGTCAATTCCTAGTAACAAACTGTGTCAAACTCAGGTTACGTTGCACGTCCTAGTATGAGAAAACAAGGAAAACCAAGAAGTTCGAAACGTGTAGTCAATGAGGAAAAGATGAATATAAAACATAAAACAAGAAAGAACAAAGATCGGGTTCATATAAGTTGATTAAGAACACGTGAAACTTGTTTATCCCATCCAACCGAAGAGAATCCCATCCAAATCAGATTGAATTTTGTTTTTAACACCTATAACCGTCTAACTTTGCACTTGTAAGGATTTCAACCCACACCATTTTTATAGCTATTACCTCTAATTTATAACATTTTCTAGAATGGAAGACCGTATTTATTTAGATAAATTTGTTAAACATTAAGCTTTGTAATAGTAAGTAAGTTATTAACTTAGGATATAAATGCTTTAAACTCAATCCAACTATAATTACATGAAAGAACACATGGCAACAGAGAATGTGAGATCAACTACAAGTGAAGTGATTAATACTTAATAAAGGCGTAGGATCATGAACACACAGAGGCAAAAAAAAAAAAAAACTATCATAAAACAATTGTATAAGTATGTATGATGTATGTTACCTAACCCATAAACTAAACCGAGGAGTCGAGGACCAGCTTGGATGGGCATCGTCCCCGAATATGTCTAAATTATAACAATAAGAGTGTGAATCAAACACGACTGTAGCGTAAACAAGATCAAACAGCAGAGCCATGAACGATAACAGGCTCGTAACAACTTTCCTTCTAATCAATGACTAGCTTTTTTAGAAATGTACATCAAAGAACATATATTTGTTACGATCGAACAGAGTTGCAACTAGCGCTACAAAATTTGTTTGCATTTTAGAAAATGTTGCATTTCTCCTACATAATTTTATAAAATCAAAGATCCAAACACCCTCTTGTAGGCGAAAAGTCATAGACTTTACCTTGTATACAATTTGCCAGAATAAATTTAGTCAACATCCATTGCCTTGTCCTTTTCAGCATTTTTGCTGGACCATAGTTTTATAGTCCTGTCATGAGAAACAGTGGCAATACTTTGCCCATCTGCAAAAACGATAACACCAGCACACTCAGTTAGAGGGGTAGCAGAGCAGCCAGGTCGACGACAGGATACGTGTGAAAACATGTTTGCGTTGCGGGTCGGAGGTTATCCAAAATTTTCAGATTTTTTTATGAACAAATAGCGTCTAATATTTACAAAAATTACATTATTCGCCAAAAAAATCACTTGGAAGATTCTATGATTAGATCATTTTAACCGATTCTACCTGAGTACCCGTTGGACCTCTTAAGAGAGAAGGCAATGAGAATTAATCCATTCATAAATGGGTCAAGATTCCCATATCCTGAGCAAATTTAAAAAAAAAAAAATACCAACAAACGTTAGCCAACGGTAGGGAGCTCACCTGCAGCTACATCAACAGAGGTAACTTTAGCTTCATGACCAGAAAGGACTTTGACAGGTTTAAAATCTCTGGATGACCATATCTGAGATATAAACAAAAAAAATTAGATACAATAAAACAATTATGTACACCTTTATACAGTCAAAAGATTCAACAACTAGGAGATTTATAGTTTTTTTGTGGGTTACCTTAGCAGTCATATCATAAGAAGCGGTTACCAAAAAGTATCCCTCTTGAGGCTCAAATTTAATATCAGAAATAAGATTTGCATGTGCAGGAATTGTGTACAGTGATCTCTTCTTCCTCAAATCCCAAATTCTACAAGTATTGTCTTCACCTCCTGTTGCTAAATGATAGCCATTTGGCGAGAAACTGATACCCAAAACCTGAAAAGGTAATTTAGAACAAATATTCAGTTAACTTCAGATGACGATAAAAGAAAAATAAGGCGGCATACTCAATTCATTAATGAAATAGTTGAAAAAGCAGCTAGAAGTAGCACAAGTCAAAGGGTCAATCAAGCTAATTTTTAATAATATTATTTTTATGTAATCACAATAGTCCAATTACTATTAGCTAAAAGAGTCTAAAAAGAGGCAAAAGAAAGTGTTGTCGTGTCAGCAAAAACCAGCCGGTATGATAAAAATCAGTGTTGTAAAAATCGGCCTAGGCGGCGCCTAGGCGCTAGTCGGTGAACAAAATCGGAATAAGGGTCTAGTCGGAGATCTAGGCGTTTTGGCCATTAGGCGGGCCTAGGCGGTGGTTTTTCTTTTATTTTATTTTTTTTAATTTCTAAGTATTTCTTAGTATTATGTGTATATATCTAAGTATTTCTAAGTATTATGTGTATATATCTTAACATGTTTTCAAAAAACACCTAAATTTGGGTGTATATATATATACAAAATATGTATAAAAATATACCAAAACGCCTAATTCCGCCTAGTCCTGACTAGTCCCTAGGCTAGACCTCACCGCCCGCCTAGCGCCTTCTGCAACATTGATAAAAATAAAGAAACGACAGGTCTCACCGGCTTTACATGACCTTCTAGTGCAAGAATGCTTCTCCCTGACCGTAGGTCCCACACACGAGCAAGTGCATCAAGCCCGCAAGATGCGGCTAGCGAGCCATCAGGGTGAAAGGCTAAACCATACACACTTCGGCTATGACCTTCTTGAAGAAGTAACTCGTCACCAGTCTCAGTATCCCATAATCTCCAGGTCTTATCAAAACTAGTTGTACCCAAAAACTTCCCTGACGGATGGAAAGCAACACGAGCTAGCCGATCCAAATGGCCCTTATATGTATTTAGCAGAGTTCCTTCCGTGTTCCATAACTTTGCAGTCCGGTCAGCAGAAGCAGTGGCAATTTGGTCATTTGTTGGAGAAAATTTAACATCAGTTGCTCGTTCGGCGTGCCCCTTTAGTGAGGACACAATCTTTACTCCTGGCATGCTCCATATTTTAGCAACTCCAGTTAAAGAACTGAACAAAATCAACAAAAAAACGAATGAAACTCAAGGGTATGATTCATATGAGAATTGCAGGTTTGCAGCTAAACATTCATATCCAATTATTGTAAAACATAAACAACATAAACCAAGGACATTTGGTTAACATCAACCGGATTATATATTGACACCCATAATAAGTACATTCTTGGCCTCCTCCAAGACCGACCAAATCATCACTGCTCAACACATTCTCTCTCTTGCCCCACACACCAATTTCTCTCCACCTAAAAGCTACCCCCTATCTCCTCACTCCTCCCTCGCACCTCATATTCTCAATTTTGAACGTTCATATGCATGAACGAGACCACCATCTATCACCTCCACCTCAACCCCTCTCTCTCTTAAAAAACATCTAAACTGGGGATGGTCTAATAACAAGCAACATTAAAAACATGCTAGCCACAGGCGTTTGATTAAGCGGGGGTCCATAAATAAAATCAAGAGGTAACAGGGAAAAGATAAAATCACAAGTCGATAGAGATTTCATGCGCTTAGAACCACCAATTATGTTTCCAAAAAAATGGCCTCATTCCTTAAAATTGGCTACAAAGGGATGAATACAACTAGCTTTACATTTCCTACCAGGATGGACAGAATAGTTGTGGTGAAGGTGATGCCAAAAGATCACGACTAGTGTATAGCTACAAGCTTCCATACCGAGTGTTGTATAATTGCTTAGAATAATACAAGAATATGCATCTCTAGCGTATTAAAGGCTTCAATAAAGATTGTGATTAAACGGAGATATAATCACACCACTTGCGCTTACTCTTAAGGCAATTTCCAAACTAAAGCGAAGATATAATCACACCACTTACACTGAATTTGGATCCTAAGATCACCATTTAATTTGCCAGTTTTTCGGCCATTTTTTCATCTCAAGTGGTTCCTTACAGCCTTACATAGAAAACTTACAACACCACGATCACACATAAACAAATAGCTGCAACTAACAAGAATTGGAAATAAACATAAAATCAAATACTAAATGCAAGGAAATAAAAAAAATGGGGAAACATGGGTAAACTGCTACAACGGGGATGCATCATGTGTTTAGGTCTTCACTCTTGCATGGGACTTGTTGCTCAACGTGAGTGCATGCTGGAAGTAAGCTGACCCAGGTGTCAAATGTAAGCTAATATTAGCTGGGATAGTAGTGTGATGGGAATGAGCTGGATAATTAGGGGTATTAGAGGGAAGTTCTAGAATGTGTTAGTTGGGTATTAGTATAAATAGTAATGAAATAAACTAGAGAGGATAGGATTGAGTTTGTTAGTAGTTGAATTAGGCTCCTGCACTTGCAGTAAGAGAGGGCTAGGCCCTGGAACCTTCTGGTGTACCTTCTGTTTCATTTACCTAATAATATTTTCCCGCCATTTCCTTCTTCATCTTTTTCGACTACTGTTCTATCAATTATAACTTCACAAGCACAGATCTGAATCCTTATCATAGTGGACTCACATAATACTCCCATCACTAAACAACTGATTTGGAGGTCTTGAGCAGGTAACTGGACGTTGGCGATGCTGAGGCCATCACAAAGAGTCTGAGATAATATTTCTTAACAAATACTAAGTGGGTTATCATTGGTTGTCAAACAATAGAGTTATGTACCTATGTGACTATTATACATCTTAAATTAGCTGTCAGTTCCTACTCAAAGTTCATAGAAAGAACCCAAGTGTTGTTAAGGTTAGCCAATATTGGGCCATGATTAGATGCCCAATGGGTTGAAATAATAAAGACTGATACAAAGCATGTAGCCAACTGGTCAAATGGACTTGAAGCTGAGCATCATGGTCTATGCTCCGATGAAGAGAAAAGATAAGAAACCAAGTGGTTGTTACCACTTTTTGTCTCTCCCTCGCTAATCGCTATACAGAGAACTAATATTACAACTTGATTTTTATTTAATAGCTTTTTAATAATAAAGAAAATTTTCAGTACACAACATAATCCATATAACTACTATTAAAATAAAAAAGGAATTATTACATGTTCAGATGTTCTGATAAACAAATTTGCTAACCAAATAAAATTCATAATAAATTAGTTTAGCATAAGATGTTAAGTTCTGTAATCACATCAGCCCAATTTGCCCTGAACTTGTTTCAATCAAAACCCTGTTTGACCTATTATCCAAGGTATGCAAATCTTTTAACATTTGTTATCTTTATATTCTCATCTCTCTTACTTAATAATAAAACATTCACTCAATCTCTCCTACTCTCCTACAAAGATGAAAGATCCCAGTAATCTTATCGGTTCTTTATAAAAAGAGCAGGTTTCTTGTTTGTTCTTCTGCTTCATCAGTTGGTTCTGGGTTCTTTCCGGCTTTTCTTCTTCTTATATTTAAGACTAAGTATGGTTTATAAGTGTGTTGTTAGGTTTGAGATTAAGAATGTTTATAAGTGTGTTAACGTGTTGT
The DNA here is from genome assembly GCA_032199755.1 of Ambrosia artemisiifolia. Classification (NCBI taxonomy): domain Eukaryota; kingdom Viridiplantae; phylum Streptophyta; class Magnoliopsida; order Asterales; family Asteraceae; genus Ambrosia; species Ambrosia artemisiifolia. Next base: position 64,519,950 of record CM063519.1, read on the forward strand.
TATGTTTGAGACTAATAATGTTCTACAAGTGTGTTATTTATATATGTTTCTATGTTCAACTATTAACAATATATAAGCTGTTATGCATAAATATTTTTTAGTATTTTTATGACAAGCGCCTCGCAAACGTGCACGCATTGCGCATCGGATTTTGGGATCAAAATGCATGAGATCGCATCACGCTTTATAAAACCAAGCTGAGCTCTCCATTCATCCAAGCACCAACTTTACTAAGTGGGGTCTGTACCTATTAGCTACCCCTTAAAATCAACTACAAATTAGATAAGTAACATTAACCTCACCAAACACATGGATACAAATCTAGTGCAATAATCAATCATATCTTACTAACTTATTTGGTATACTCGTAACATACTAACATCTATAAACAGTGCATGTAAAATATAGTACAACAATTGTGTCTAATACATAAGGTTGATAAGTCAAAGAAACATACCAGGTGGCAAGAAACTTGCCATCACACGAAAACGAACACCCTGCAAGCGGTCTCACATCCCCAATCTCACTACAATCCAACGCAAAACTCTTGGCATTGTCCAACGCCCAATTAATCTCCGCATCCACATCTTCATCCGGATCATCCCTCTTCCTCCTAGCCCTACCCAACCTCATTGCAGCTTTCACCACCGACTCTTTCGCAATCTCATACCTCGCCTTCAACAAAGCAGTCGACCCTTCTGTATAAAACGGATACTCAACCACCTCCCCATCATCCTCACCCCCTCCATCCTCCACCCCCACCGCCGCTTCCTCCTCCTCCAAAACCTTCATCAGCGTATCCAACCGCCCTTCCGCATCCAACTTCGCCATAATCATCCTCAACCTATCCCTCCGTTCCATCTCCCTCTCACCAAACAACGTCACCGGTTCCCCTAACCTCCTCAACCGCGACCTCACCGCCTTATCATTTGTCGGAACCGCTAGCGCCGCAGCACGCTGCTTCATCAAAAACTCCTGTTTCGCCTTCTCCTTTTTCTCTCTAAACAACCTGCTCTCTTCCGAAACCTCATACTCAGGACCCGAATCGTCACCGTCTTCATCCGAACCCACATCATCATTAACATTCCTCGCAGCATCGCCATTTGGTGGACGGATGGACGGTATAGGGGCAAGCGGGCGTGGAATTGGAGCGATTTGGGGCACGGTTGCGGGCGGAATTGGTGGTACAGTTGGGGCAATATCAACAACTGGTGGAGTGGTGGAATTAGGGTTAGGGTTAGGGTTATCTTTTTCATCAATATCCATTATAAAGTATAAACAGAGTCCCTAAAATCTCTGCATCCAAAAACAATAGTGCTTCAGTAATTTGTACAATTATATATGTTTCTAATAAGTGAATTAGAGCTAAAGAAAACTTTAGTTACACGAATTGGAATTCTATAGCCATCATTTAAAACCTAAATATATAACAATGAAAAGAAATAGAGAAAATCTAGGGTTTGAACCTGTAAACTATGAAGACTGCGATTGAGAAGCAACAGTAGACAAACTTACTCAAAACCCTTTGAATCCAATTAACAGAACCAACCAGTACCAGTGTTGTTTGGCAGTGTATGTACGGTACAGACACTCGTTTATAGCTTACCCTAAAAAAATATATGTGAGGAATGCAACTTTGTTTACAATAAATTTCATATTGGCATGTTGAGAACGTTAGATGGGAATATTATGCTAGTAACGATGTTCACATGGTATCTTTTGGTTCGTATATGAGAAAAAAAAAAAAAAACCGCTAATATGTGACTAGTTCATATGTAATCTTTATCGAAATTGTATATAAAAATAAGCATATAACCACAATATAATCAAAATTTTAAAGAAAGTTATAATATGTTATTTAAATAACGGAAATGATAAACGACATTATTTCATATAAGAAAACTGAATCGCAAACCAACTTTGATGATTTGTACTTACTGTTTTTTTCAGTCACTTATACTTAACAACTCGGTTGTTTTTTGTAAAATTATATCGAAACATAGAAAAATAAACACATTGAATTGATACCCTTTTAGTTTTATACAAATTTACTTTAAAACTTATAAGAAAAAAATTTAAAGACGTTTAAAGTTAATTACAATAATTAAATTAAATGTTGATTAAAAAACTAACGCTTTAATAGTATGAAAAAAAAACCATTTCGTGGTGATCATAACCTCAAATATTTTGATGGTTGATATGTGTGTTGAAAATACGTGGAGTGAAGTAGGAGGTTGCTATACACATAAAGTAGTAAACCAATGAGGGGTGAAGTGTAAAATTACGTGAAGAAAAGTGGTGAAAGTCAAGAATCATTAATATGACTGACGCAAACCAATGTTGTTAAGTGATACTAGCGGGAATGCTCGTACGTTATTGCGGATACATATGTTTTATTGCCGCACATCACGTGACATGTTTCTAGTAATTTGTTTATAAAACCCTTGTGAGACTTAAACCTCTCTCACTTTAATGGGATGAACACTTAAAGCTACAAGACTAAGAGTAACACCATGGTGCATTGCCATGGTTACATATGTTTTACTTCAAGAAATTTTGTGCAACAATATCCCAATCCACCCAGCTAGGTAATAACATTGAAATTTAATAGAGGACTAATTAAATGGTTCCTTAATGTTAAGTTGTTCAAACATATGTAAAGATTATAAACAAAGGGCAATTTAGAAAAGAATCAAATGTGGCCAGTAACCCATATAAAGCAATCCAGATAGCATATGAACTAGCAATCTAACTTTGAAAGGAGATGAAAGATAATAAGGAATTAGACAATTTAAACTGCCAAACTAAGTTTTAGTTCATGTTCCAAATCAAGAATCACAATTCACTATATATTAAGATGAAAATTAGCATATCTTTAAAAGTAATCACCCTCCTTTAAATTGTATTTAGGTGACAATATCAATTCAGTTACTTGCGAATAAGTCATTTGGGGATATGTATTATCTCTAATGGGTCAAATAAAAAAATTGTCAAAAAAAGGAAACTTTACAAATAGGTTAAAGGTTATCAAAACTGTATGTTCGATACATACAAACTTCTAAGTCCTATACTTATATAATTGTATTAGTTTTGTAAGAACCTAGCTTTAGTGATCATAATTGAGGCCTTATTTATACATAAAAGGTTTAAAACATCGAGAAAACGTGTTACGGGTCAAATAAAACAAACCCGGACCACTTTTACATTCCTGTAAATTACATGGTTTGACTCAAGCCCATTGTAACTCGTTAGTTGAACCCCTAACTCACCAAATCTAGAAATCACTATATTGTTAAAATGGATTGTCTTGAATGTGGGATGTCCCCACCTATATCGTCTACACGGATAAATTAGTAGTATTGGAAAGAATTTATTATATGACTATCTAAGATTAAAGTTTATATAAGCTAAAGTATGCTAGGTTATATAATATGTAACTTCATGGATGAACTTTCTAAATCGATCACTTTCGGATTTGGGTAATTTGATGGCTCACTCATAATCTTAATGAAGTTGAACCTGAAACATACAAAAGCATTGTGTTTTATAGGTTGCAAACCATCACGACCTTTTGTTGAAATGACACAAAGCTTCGTGTCTTGATACAGTGTCACTTTGACTGTTAAAATAGATGGCGTAAGTCATAAGTAGAAAACTGCAACCACTTTATGCATCATATCTAAAGGCACATATTACATGTACATGTGCTTATATAGCTTATGCAGTTTCATACATCAAATAGGTTCACTATAGAACAAACCTCATGTTTTATGGTGTTGGTTGGGCCATGAGTAATCTTGTATCTTCAAGCGGCACTTTTGATACATTGATGGCACGTTTAATGAAATTTGGGAAGAGTTTCTCGTTCTAATCCTACTAATGTTATCTTTTTATATTATTTAAATTCTTGAATACGTACTTTTAAGTAATTTGTTTTTCTCTTCAAGATGCGGTTTCAACATTTCATACCCTCCAAAGTTGAAGGTTTTAAAAAAAACAAAACAAAGTTAAAACTGTAGCACTTACTTTAGCACAACATAGAGTTTTTCGTGATCTTCGTATGTAGCATAGAACTTCACTAAGTTGTTATGGCCGATCAATGCGTGCAATATCATAACCTCCCTTGACACATCTTCAATAGTTATGGTTGTTGTCATCTGTTATATGATATCAAAACACAATTCAAGCATTTGCAGATTAGTTCAAATTAACTGAATGAAGAACTTTGAAAGTCAAACAATTGAACTTGAAATCAAATTAATCATGCTGGATAGCGTAAACTAAAGAACCTGAAAAGCTATTCATTTTAGCACCACCGGGTCTAAATCCAACCACCGACTGGTATCCATTTGTGAGCAAAAGAGTTGCAGGCCCTTGTTTATTCATCACCAACCTGATAACAATGCAAATATTATTGAATGAATAACATCTTATCCTGAAAAACATTTTTATCAAAGGTGATACAGATACACTGGCCGTATGAGGAGGGAAAATGGTCATATAGGTCATATGACTTTGTCAATGGTGTACGGTGTTAATTCAATCGCTTATGTGTCAGTATACCATATCATACGCTCGTGTAATTTGAATCCATCTCATATGGCCTGTATAAAAATTATGACCCTTAATCCCTTATGGTTTCTCTAACATGTCATACAACCTGTTTGAACATTTTTCCCTGTAATATGCTTGTATGATCATAAGACCCGTATAACACGTCAGTGGTGTTTGTTTAGCTTTGCGCGTTCTTAATTTACTTCTTACTCCTCTTCACAATGGCAGCTTTCCCTCTCAAACTATACCTCATTTTCTTAACCATAACCATAGCAAAATCATTGTTGTTCACCCATGTTCGAACACGTCGAGCCAATGTTCTCTTGGTTTTCTTGATGGCTGCAACAAATTTAGCCAATGGTTGTGAACCGAATGACTTTCTCCCAATTCAATTTAGTGTTTTTAGAGTTCAAAGGTTGTTACATTGTTGTGTAAAGTTGAAACCTTCTATCTACTATTAATTCTTATTGGATATGTTTGTTTTATTTTCATCAAACGAATTACACTGCTTAGGAGGCAATAAATCGATTGGAGTCAAGAAACCTGCTGATATGACAGGACTGCTTCTAGTACTGGAGAGACGTGTTCAGCGCATAGTTTTGGATAGTAAAAATTCAATATCCAAAGTGCAAGAATTATCAATCAACGTCAAATTTCATGAAGATTTTATTCGAAATAGAATTTGTGCATCTGTCACTATACAGAAAGCCTTCCTTGCTAGCTGGATCAAAGATATCAGAAACTGATGATCAAGTATGTGTTATTAGTATTGCATCTATAATTGTTTATGCCCATGTTTATTGTTTTCTTGTTCGCCTAACGGGGCATTAATCTTGGTTTAAAAAATAGCGCCTGAGGCGTGAGGCACTTGAAACAACCAATGGGATGAAGAGATAATAAATGTTTTACATGATAATAAATGTGACTCAATTCAGCCCCATAATCACAAGATTATACAATACATCACTAAATCATTCAAGAAATCGAATTCTCACCCATAGAAACTCATGCCAGTCTGGTCTTCTTAGCCTAAATGAAACAAACAAACAACAATAATTCAGTGGCGGATCTAGAAACATTTTTCAGTAGTAACGTTTTTTATTTTTTTCATTTTAGTAGCAACGTTTTTAAAATTTCGTAAAAAAAACCAAATTTTCCACTACGCGCGCGAAGTTGAGCCGCAACGTCCGCACCCCCTCCCCATGAACTAGATCCGCCCCTGAACAATATACACTAAGAATACACGAATTAACACCGAATCTAATGGATACAATGAAATCAAGAAGTAATTCTAATGTATAACTTTAACGTAATCAGCATGTCATCAACAATCTACAGGAGCATAATGCCTTTTTGGAGTTCCAAATGAGCCTGAATAATCAAACAATAAGGAAAAAAAAGGAAAAAAAAACATAATTCGATTATGTTGCTGGAACACCCACAGCTAGAACTACATCAAACAAAAAAAAGAAGAAAACAACAAAGATAAAACCGTTGCTATTGTGATTCCTCTCCTTTTCTCTTTAGTGGCCTTTCCGATTTCATCAGATACAATAGCTAAGGCACAAGTTGTCAAAACTGACCCTTACGTACTTTCCACCAAATCTACACCACGGCGCAATGTGTTACTGAATTCATTTTTACGGATTTCAGTCGGCTCAAAAACATGTATCTAAATCCTTTTGGGCATATTTTGGGTTTTCTTTTACGGTTGGTATATACATAATATGTAGGCCTTCAGGAGGCAAAAGTGATATTTGCACTAGTTTTAACGTTATTTTACTAGCTTCGTGAAAATGACGTTAAAAGTAGCAGATGATTAATTATGCATCACGTGGTGGCGCTGATAGCCGAAAGACAAGGATACATGAACCAATCGGCATTTGTCCCAAGTGCTGAGTATTATGTATCTTATGTCCAAGGCTCGATAGAAACTACTATCGAGCTGAGGGTCTTACAGGAAGCAGTCTCTCTATTCATACGGGGTAAATGTAAAGTTGTCTACATTTTACCCTCCTTAGACCCTACATTAACTTTGCTATTAGTGAGAATTATTGAGTATGACGATGATCTCGGTGCATGTAAAATGAACATCATGTTAAGTAGAAGCTTAATTATCAATGTTGTATCATAAAAAAATGTCCATTCATGGTAGTTAACTTAGCAAAAAAAAATGTCCATCCAATGGTAGTTAACTTGGCAAAACATTTATACGTATGTGACTTGTGTTGGGTTATTTTTGCCCATGAGCATACCCAACCCATTTGGTCATGGGTTATTATTAAAGGCCCAAGCAAATTCTATGTGTGTGGGCTCCCTTTTCTCTTTTAGGGCTGCACATACAACACTTAGGTTTGAATAAAAACATGTTTTATGAGAAAAGAAGTTGCTGTGAGTGCAGAGAAAAGAAAGAAAAACAAAAGAACATTTTCGTCACTCTTGACCTACCTGCAGAGATTGTCGGTTTCCCGAAGATTGAACCGTTGGATCGATCTGATTTTTGGACAGAGTCTTCACTACATCTGGGCGACCTTATTCAATGGTGGAGATGTTTTTATCACGTTTCTATGTCAGGTTTTTCAGACTCTGTTTGTTGCTGCAGATTTGTGTGATAGTTTCTATCTTTTGTTTTTGTTGTGGTTCCATATGCTTGATGTTGTTTGTTCCAAGTGTATGATGATTTGTGTATACCTATAGTGTTATCTAGGGAAGGCTTTGTATTGCTCAATTTGGTGATAGTGGATTGGAAGCGGCTCTATAGTCCCGTGGTTTTTACTCTCCTTTTTTCAGAGAGGTTTTCCACGCTAAAATTTGGTGTCTCCTTGTTATTGTTTTTGGGTTGTTTTGGGGCTTTTTTGATTGCATTTAGTATTCCCTATTTGTTGCATCCTCATAGGTTCATTCGGGTCGGGAAAATCTTTGGTAAAACGAAGATTAATTTCGCATTTGTTGTTTACTGTTTGTACCGGTCTCGCATTTTTACCATCATAGTGGTATCAGAGCCATTGGCTCTAATAGGGTTAAGACTTGTTTGAAAGATGGAAGCTAATACAAGTAGGATTGTTAATTTGAATGGTTCTAATTATCATGTTTGGAAAGGCAAAATGGAAGACCTCCTTTATGTGAAAGATTATTACATGCCTGTTTTTAATACTGATAAACCTGAAGGTAAAACAGATGAAGAGTGGAATATCTTGCACAGAAAAGTTTGTGGTTATATTCGCCAATGGGTTGATGATAATGTTTTGAATCATATTAGTGGGGAGACTCATGCTCGTACTTTTTGGAACAAGCTTGAGGAGTTGTATGCTCGGAAGACCGGGAACAATAAATTGTTCTTGATTAAACAGATGATAAACTTGAAGTACAATGATGGAACTCTTGTTACTGATCATTTGAAAGTTTTTCAGGGTCTTATTAATCAGCTTGCAGGCATGGGTATTAAGTTTGAAGACGAGTGTGACAACCTACACCCTCGTCTTTTAGCAAGTTGTCAATTAAAGTCCTTCATGTATTCAAGCATTGTTATTATAGTCCCCCGTAAGTTTATCGTTTTTTATTCGAATTTAATAAAAGAATCGAACTCAATGTTTTTCATTTGCAATTATTATGAATCATGCTTACGTTTTAAATCACAATACGTATATTGAAATAATATTTGACTTAAAAAATATAAGTTTATTATGTAAAGTTAAAAAATTACAAAAGTTTGAGTTTTATAAAGTTTAAACATATAGTTAACTTAGTTAAATTTGGTTAAGGTTTATAAAGTCAAACTGCAGGGGTCTGTTCTGCCAAAAGATAAAACTCATACTTGAACCCAACCCATGACCCGCCAACCCTTTTCTTTCCGGCGTGAATCCGGTCACCGGAATCTATTCCGGCCAACCTATAACGCATGCAACACTATTTAAGATCGATTTTTATCGATTAATTATCAACCGTTATTGTTATGAACTGTTACCCTCAAAATAAATCATGAATGATGAGCTTTTAATCAGCCATAAACCCAATAAATTTTGTAACCGTCGACTTTAACCCGAAGACAAGATCAAACGTTTCTTTTCTTGTTAAAACTATAAATTGATGACTGAGAATCATTCCTCTACTGTAACACATCATAAACCCACGAAAAAATTGTTCGAAATCGCGTCCAAAAGCCCCTCTAATCGCGACTTGAAGCTCGGATTGTACATTCTTTATTTTCGACCCTAAACCGAGTTGTAAGTTCAATTTCTTACTTGTGTTATGTTAATCGGCCCACACAGACTAAAACCCCTCTATTACAGAGCATTAATCATGCCTTAATCGAGTAATTGGATTTTACCTAGGGTTAGGGTTCTTGAGTGATTTGGGGAAGAAGATGACATTCTAACATGTATTTAAGATTAATCTGTTTTCAATAAAATCAACAAAGCTCTTTGTGGCCTAGTGGTATGTGTGTGTGTTGTGGAATGAGGAGACCCGGGTTCGAGTCTCCTGGGTCACGAGTTGGAGCCACTTTTTGTTTATCTTTATTTTATTTATTTTTTTCATTTAATTATCATTATATATATGTATTATTCTTATAATAATCATAGAAAATTCATTTTTGCTCCAAAAATTATAAAAATTTAGGAGTAGCATCTTGACACCACAAATAAAATTATCACATAAAATTTTTCTGGAAAATAAATTATTTTCATACTTTTATTAATTTAACTAGTTTTAATCATAAATAATTGATTAAAAATTCATTTTTAATGATTTAAATCCCAAATTTTCTGGAAAATTATTTTTAAGGATCATGAACCTAAATAAAAGTTTTTGGTTCAGAAAACATTTATTTTTATTAATTTTCTTTTTTTTTATCAATTAAACATGAATTAACTCATTTAATTTATTTTAAATACAAATAAATTGAGAAAAATTATGGAAAAATTATTTTCACCATTATACATCAGAAAATAATTATTTTTCATAAAAGTATCATTTTTGGGACATATCTTGTATTTTTAGTTTATTTACATTTAATTAGATGTATTTAATTATTTAGTTAAATGTAAATTAGTAAAATATGGTTTATGGATATTTTTCTATAAAATAGAAAATATTCCTATATGTGGAAACGTATTATTATAATTTTCTCGTCACGTAGTAAGTATTAAATCATGATATACTTTATTTAACATTTTTATTAAATTCAAGAGATAATAAAACTTCATCTTCCCTACATAAGTCTAACAACCCTAATGCCCTAGATTATAGATGCCTTAGACTTTTAAGTCATTTTCCTCATTAGTATTCTTAAACATATAGGTTGAGTTCTTCGGAATTCTTAAGCCTTTTTTGCGACGAACTTTGTTGGATATATCGCTTAGCAAAACTGTGAGTATATCTTTCCCCTTTTTCATGTTTTACTATTTTGGGGTGATTCATGTACCATTATACTATTAAACTATGTAGACTTTGAAACGTAATGTGCCTTATGTGATGCTTATGTGATTTGTGTGAATTGAAACGTAATCAAAATCATTAACCGAAGGGCCGAGCATAACAATGAGTAGTACTACGATTTACATCCCTTGTGTGATTATGGTTTCATTTGATCCTTGGTCATTGTTATGTGAAACTTGAAACTTGAAACTTTTGGGGTGATACTTGAAACTTGAAACTATTAGGGTTGATTTTGATGCACTCATTCTACTAATTACATATTAGCAAACAGCATGGCACAAATATTACAAATGATTCTTGAAACTAAAGCCGGGTATGCTCACCAATACATTATATGTGTTGACAAAATTATTTTGTACATGTTTCAGGTCAATTTGAGACGCTTCTTTTAAGCTTTTGGATATAATATAAGCTTTGATTTTATTGTATTTTAGATAGACTTGACACTCTAGAATTATTGTATTTCTCCTTTCAATGTAATAATCTATTTAATTCAATGTATTCAAATTTACACTTTAGTACCATGAGCTATTGAACAATCGTCACTACGTGACACCTCGATGTTTCCGCCATCGGTTGGGGTGTTACAACGAGATACAAGGTTTATGGCTTCTTGGTACTTTACCAGATTCTTGGGAGACTTTTAGGACATCATTGTCCAACTCTGTTCCTAATGGTATTATCACTATGGAATTGGCTAAAAGCAGTATTTTAAATGAAGAGATGAGAAGAAAATCACAGGGTTCCTCTTCACATTCAGATGTTTTAGTACAGAGAGCAAGGGGAGAAGTCAAAGTAAAGGTCCGAGTAACAAAGGGAAACATCGTAGTAAGTCTAAAGGCAGGTATGCTGATTATGAGTGTCATCATTGTGGTAGAAAGGGGCATACTATCAAATTTTGCAGACAGCTGAAAAAGGAGAACAAGAAGGCTAATTACAACAATCAAAAGAACAACCATAAGAAAGATGATAGTGGCAACGATACTGCTGAAGTTAATACTGCTACTGAAGAGTTTTTTATTTTTGTGGTTATGATATGGTGAACATTGCACATGATGGTTTGAGTTGGGTTGTTGACAGTGGTGCTACTTGTCATGTGACATCACAAAGGGAATTTTTCTCATCCTATACCCCTGGTGAGTTCGGGATTGTAAAGATGGGTAATAATGGGTTATCAAAGATTGTAGGTGTTGGGGATATTTGTTTGAAGTTTGATACTGGGATGGAGTTGGTTTTGCATAATGTAAAACATGTTCCAGATATTAGACTTAGTTTGATCTCCGCATGCTTACTTGATGATGATGGTTACCATAGTACTTTTTGTGATGGAGTTTGGAAACTCACTCGTGGTTCTTTAGTCGTGGCAAAAGGTAAAAGAAGTTCCAAGTTGTACAGGACGTATCCGAAGATCCTCAAAGACTCGGTTAATTTATTAAATGCTGATGTGACCGACTTATGGCATAGGAGACTTGCTCACATGAGTAAAAAGGGGATGTCTATATTGTTGAAGAAAGATGCCTTGCCCGATTTTCATGATGTTCAATTGAAGAAGTGTTCTCATTGTGTTGCTGGTAAGCAAAAGAGAGTTTCCTTTAAGAGTCATCCTCCTCATAGAAGAGATGGTATACTTGATTTGATACATTCAGATGTTTGTGGTCCTATGAAGACTAGAACACTTGGGGACTGCTTATATTTTGTCACATTTATTGATGATCATTATAGAAAGGTATGGGCTTATACTTTGAAGTCTAAAGATCAAGTTTTGGATGTGTTTAAGTAGTTTCATGCCTTGGTTGAGAGGCAAACTGGGAAGAAACTCAAGTGTATTCGCACAGATAATGGAGGTGAATACATTGGTTCTTTTGATGCTTATTGTAGAGAGAAAGGTATTCGGCACCAAAAGACTACTCCAAAGACACCACAGTTGAATGGTTTAGCCGAAAGGATGAATAGAACATTGGCTGAAAGGGTTAGATGTTTGCTATCACATGCAGGGTTACCTAATACCTTATGGGGTGAAGCTTTGAACACCGCGGTACATGTTATTAATCTTATTCCTTGTGTTCCTTTGTCTTTTGATGTTCTTGACAGGGTTTGGAGTGACAAAGATGTTTCATATGAGGATCTGAAGGTGTTTGGATGCAAGGCTTTTGTGCATATTCCCAAAGTTGAAAGAACAAAGCTTGATGTGAAGACTAGGCCATGTATATTCCTTGGTTATGGGGGAGATGAGTTTGGATATAGGTTTTATGATCCAGTTCAATAGAAACTTGTAAGAAGTTTTGATGCTGAGTTTGTAGAAGATCAAAGTTTGAAAGATATTGAGAAGACAAAGATAGTTCCTCAACATACTGATGATCTTATTGATTTGGATCCAGTTCCTCCTCAGCATACTGAACCACATAATGAAGATAATATTCAAAATGACGAACAATAGGGTACTGATAGTGAGGATATTCAAGTGCAACAAGAGTTGGATGAGGGTCCCCATCCAGAGTTACTAGTACCAGGCATGCCAACATTTGTCCCAGTCAGGCGGTCTACCAGAGACCGACATCCTTCCACCCGTTTTTCGGCTGATGAGTATGTCTTACTCACTAACGGGGGAGAGCCCGAGTGTTATGAAGAGGCTATGGAAGATGAGCATAAAATGGAATGGGTTGAAGCCATGCAAGACGAAATGAATTCCTTGTATGAAAACAATACCTTTGAGTTAGTGAAGTTGCCTAAGGGTAAGAAAGCTTTGAAGAACAAATGGGTCTACAAAGTGAAGACTGAAGAACATACCTCAAGGCCTAGATACAAAGCTAGATTGGTGGTCAAAGGGTTCAGTCAAAGAAAGGGTATTGATTTTGATGAGATTTTCTCTCCAGTTGTGAAGATGAGTTCCATTCGGGTGATTCTTGGTTTGGCAGCTAGTCTTGATCTTGAGGTTGAGCAAATGGATGTCAAGACAGCTTTCCTTCATGGTGACTTGGATAAAGAAATCTATATGGAGCAACCTGAAGGTTTTCAGGTTAAAGGTAAAGAAGACTACGTTTGTAAGCTACATAAAAGTCTTTATGGGATGAAACAAGCACCAAGACAGTGGTACAAGAAATTTGAGTCTGTTATGGGGAAGCAAGGCTACCAAAAGACTATGTCAGATCACTGTGTTTTCTTTCAGAGGTTTGGTGATGATGATTTCATTATCTTATTACTTTATGTTGATGACATGTTGATTGTTGGCAAGAATGCAGAGAGGATTGTTCAACTGAAGAAAGAATTAAGCAAGTTCTTTTCTATGAAAGAGTTGGGGCCAGTAAAACAGATTCTTGGCATTCAGATTACTAGAGATAGAGCTTCAAAGAAGCTTCACATGTCACAAGAGCAATACATTGAGAAGGTGCTTTGCAAATTCATCATGGCTAAAGCCAAAGCGGTTAGTTCACCTCTTACTCCCAATTTTAAACTAACTGATAAAGATTGCCCTTCTTCAAAGGAGGAGATTGAAGATATGGACAGAGTCCCATATGCATTAGCAGTTGGGAGTTTGATGTATTCAATGGTGTGTACAAGGCCTGATACTGCCCATGCAGTAGGTGTTGTTAGTCGGTTTCTGTCAAATCCTGGTAAAAAGCATTGGAAGCGGTTAAGTGGATCCTTAGATATCTATGTGGTACTTCCAAATTGGGTATAATATTTAGGAATGGAGAACCAATGCTTGTTGGTTATACGGATGCTGATATGGCAGGAAATAAGAACAACATGAAATCTACATCTGGTTATTTGATGACTTTTGCAGGGGGAGCTGTGTCATGGCAGTCGAGACTGCAAAAGTGTGTTGCTTTGTCTACTACAGAGGCGGAGTATATAGCAGCAACAGAAGCATGCAAAGAATTATTGTGGTTGAAAATATTTATGAAAGAGCTTGGCTTTATGCAACAGCGCTACGTGGTTTTTTGTGATAATCAAAGTGCTATTCACCTTGCTAAGAACTCTACACTTCATAAAAGAGTTAAACAAATTGATGTTAGGTATCATTGGATTAGAGATGCTATTGAAGACAAGTTGTTTGAACTTGAAAAAGTTCACACCGATGATAATTGTTCCAATATGTTGACTAAAGGTTTATCAAGGGGAAAGTTGAAGATATGTTGCTCTATTGCCGGGATGGCGAACTCCTTCTCATAGACAAAAAGGGGAGATTTGTTGGGTTATTTTTTGCCCATGAGAATACCCAACCCATTTGGTCATGGGTTATTATTAAAGGCCCAAGCAAATTCTATGTGTGTGGGCTTCCTTTTCTCTTTTAGGGCTGCAAATACAACTCTTAGGTTTGAATAAAAACATGTTTTATGAGAAAAGAAGCTGCCGTGAGTGCAGAGAAAAGAAAGAAAAACAAAATAACATTTTCGTCACTCTTGACCTACCTGCAGAGATTGTCGGTTTCCCAAAGATTGAACCGTTGGATCGATCTGATTTTTTGACAGAGTCTTCACTACATCTGGGAAACCTTATTCAACGGTGGAGATGTATTTATCACATTTCTAAGTCAGGTTTTTCAGACTCTGTTTGTTGCTGCAGATTTGTGTGATAGTTTCTATCTTTTGTTTTTGTTGTGGTTCCATATGCTTGATGTTGTTTGTTCCAAGTGTATGATGATTTGTGTATACCTCTAGTGTTATCTAGGGAAGACTTTGTATTGCTCAATTTGGTGATAGTGGATTGGAAGCGGCTCTAGTAGTCTCGTGGTTTTTACTCTCCTTTTTTCAGAGAGGTTTTCCATGCTAAAATTTGGTGTCTCCTTATTATTGTTTTTGTGCTGTTTTGGGGCTGTTTTGATTGCATTTAGTATTGCCTATTTGTTGCATCCTCATAGGTTCATTCGGGTCGGGAAAAGCTTTGGTAAAACGAAGATTAATTCCGCATTTGTTGTTTACCGTTTGTACCGGTCTCGCATTTTCCATCAACTTGGACTCGTGTAACATTCAATTCCTTCACGCAGCATAGTTTGAAATAACAACACAATATTTTGAAAACATATTCGATACTTACATAACTAGAAAAACATAGTCAATCAAGCACACATACATATGGATAAATATATTCAGATTTTAGCTATCTCAAAAGTTGTAATATATGCTAATAAATTGGTTGAAGAATGGAAACTACCATTGCAGTGTAGTGGTAAATGCATTGGTGGACAATGAAGCAAGATAGGTTTACCGTTATTTTCACCGTCGTGCCTACGGACGGGTGGGTTACCGGGTTTTCTCCGAAATTAGTGTTTGACAACTCGGGTTACTCTAAGAGAACTCGATTTATCTAGTGGTACCCCGAGAGTCCTCAAGTTTAATTTGTTAACCGTTCAAAAAAATGGTTGAAAATTATATAAAGATACAATTAGCAAAATTCTATGTGAGGGCGACTTACTGTAGCTATCTTCACGGCTGTTGTTCTTCCACGTCTAAAACTTCAGTCAAACCTACGGTGTGGATCATTCTTTTCCGTCCTTTATGAACCCTCTATTTCGCTCCACCTGTCCCTCCACGTTTGCATACTCATCCGGTTTGGCTCGCCGCCTTGCTGCTTCTCTTATCAAATGCCTCTGAGCCCTACTTTTGCTCATTGTTACCCGTACTCTCTGTTGTTACCGGCTTCCTTTGTGAAAACGTTGCTGGTGGCGGCGATCAGGCTCCGTGCCAGACTTTGATGGTTTGATTGTTGTTTACGACGTCAGGATGTTATCGGACTCCAGGTCTGTGTACTCCTCTCTCTCTCTTTCTCCCTCTCTCTCTCTCTCTCTCTGTCGTGTTCTGCCTCTACCGACCACATCCAAAGGTGTGTGCTTGAGTATAGATAATCAGGGAAAGTGATTTGGGGTTTTTGACGTTTTTGTTGTTCGAATGCAGGGTCGCCGGAGCGCCGCCGCTGGACCGACGGTGGTGACGATAACATCAACGTAGTTCATATTCCTTGCTACTTTATTGCATGTTACTTCGACTATTTGGGATTTTTGGTGACTCGTTTTATTGTTGAAATACACAACGATGGCCTATTGCGTCGGTTCCGCCGCACGTAAAGGGGCTATCTTCTCATCAGATTCGGTCAACCACAATAAGGTACTTCTCTTTGTAGGTCAGATTGTATGTTTGGGATGGGAATTTATTGTGATCTGTCAAACGATATGCATTTGGCTGTTATATTTGTTTCTTTTGTAAATTGGTTGTTTTTGGACTGTGGTAGAGCTACTGAGCTTGCAATCAGTTAGCTAATTGCCTGCCAAACCCGTAATGATTTGTATGCATTGTACAATGCATTTCTTAATTGCGAGGTCTGATTGTTTACTGCTACGGTACAAGTTGGCATGGCTTGCAACTTCGGTTATGATGACATACGCTTTCCCTAATAGGTTGTGCTCTCTAACTGTGACGGCAACATAATGTTGCAACCGGTTAGTTAGCGGCATGCCTTGCTTCGGCTCAGCCTTCTATTTGTTGCTTTTCATCATCCGTTGTTTCCCTGATATGCAAATCAGTTACCTAATTTAGGGCGATGATGTCTACTTATGTTTATGGTACCATTTGTGCATCGTTGTGATGGCGACTTTCCGTGCGCAACCGACCGATGTGATAAATGATCTTCCACATGTTGCCTGAGCCCGTTATTTATATGCAATACGATGTGGTTGTCGATTGCCTGAGGCTGTTGATTGTGGTAAATGCCATTGCTAATGTCGTGGGAGCATTCGACTGTTTTGCTTTGTACCTTCAGTTTGCGCCATTGAAGTTCTTACTAACGTTTTATTTATGCTGTGTTTGGCGCCGATAGTCCCTATCGGTTATCGAATGGGTCAGGTTTTTCCGGTATGTTTCCGTTGAAATGATTGCTGGCTATGATGTTAGCCTATACAATGTGGTTGCTGGTTGTGATGGCGCTACTGCAGCGCAACCGATTGGCCTCCCGTTATGCGTCTGAGCCTCTTCATTGTGTTAGCTCTCCTTATGTTTTTATATTTTTTGGGGGTTTCTACTCTCTAGACAATTTGATTAGATCATATTTGAGAAAATAAAACATCAAATGGTGGATGATGTAATGAAAAGGTTATATAAATAGAGGTAGCAAGTAAAGAGTGATGTGTAGAACGAATTGACTTCCACCCGTATTACTTATCCACATCTCCGATATATGTTTGGAGCTTTGCTTAATTTGTGTAATTTAGTGGTGTAGTTTTTATTATTATTTTGAATAAGTGTTTATCTGTTCGTACAATGTTTTCAATGTTTGATTTAAATACATGATTTATTATTTTGATAGGTGTTATGTACTGCTGTGCAGCCGTTTGCTTTACCATTGTGCGTCAACACCTCTTCATTGTGTTAATTGTTTCGCCTCATCTGAAACCTATAAGCAGTGTCATTTAAATAACTGGTTAAAGTTTTGCTAAAGGCTGCATGCGCATTGCTTGGCTATGGTGACTTCAGAATCTGGTCACACGAACTGATTTACTATCGTTGAGGTCGCTAACTTACAGGTTAGGCTGTGTTTCGCTTTGTACATTATTTTATGCCTTTTCTGCCCATAAAATAGGACCGCTTTCTATTTCCTTAGGCAAATATTTTCGTTGGTGGTTTATTATGCATTGCATATACCGACCGACAGAGCGTGCGTTTGGCTATGATGTTTACGTTTGCGCTGTGGATGCCGATTGTGATGGCGCTACGGCAGTGTGACCGATCGGCTTCCAGTTGTATGACTGAGCCTCTCTGCTATCCTTGTCCGTATCCAAAGTATCCATTGCCTGGAACTCAAATTTGTTTTAGTTTTTTTTTTTCAAGTTATTTACTTCTGTGCAGTCACACATTAATTAAGTTTATTAATATTAATTATGTGAGTATATGCTTATTTCATTATAAATCTGTTTAAGATTGCACTACTATTAGCATTCCATTTGTATTAACCTGTCAGTTGATAGGATATTTGTCATCTGTTATAGCAGATATAACCTATTTTGTACTGTTTTCCTGCTATTGTCTTGGCAAGTTTATGATTGGTTATAAATAGCTAGAAGCGCACAAAAACGACAGGGTCTAAAACCTAGGCGGAAATAATTATATATATTTTCTGTATGTTTCCTATAAGCTTTCGTTCCCCCGCTGTCGTACTGCTCCCTAATCTATTGTCTTATAATCTGTGTGGCGCGCCGCAACGCGCGCGCACGGCAAAAACCTAGTTGAATACATGGTGCATTTTAAACACCAACTATTTATCACAAACAACAAAAAAAGTGCACAATTTAATGTAATGGAATTTTATTAGGATAATTATATCGTATAACACTCGTCGATGACTTACCAATTGCTGGATGTTAAGGTTGTTAACGTACCATAAGATAAGAACATGGATGATGGCCAAATGTTATCCTCAAATTTGCACATTATCGCCTCCTATAATCACACGTGTATTGCATAACCCTCAAATGTTATTTCATAGGCACGTTTGTAGCCTATCAAATGGCACATTATCGCCTATAATAGTCACACATGTAGCTTGGTACCATTATGTAGAATATGTTATTGATGATCACACATTCTTGTCTTTTGGCAAGTTAATAACGTATGCATTTTGTAATATTTTTTTTGATAATTTTGCGATCGATATGATGTAACATTGGTAGTACACATTGGTTTGTTGCGTTGCATGTCTTCATGTGATTTGTGTATTCATCATATCTTTAGTTACTTGTGGTGAAAGACAAAGTCATCATCTCCTCCTAATATATCTCCCTATCAAAATCATCCTCCTAATTCCTAATCGTCGTTGACATCAAAGGCCGAAAAATGTTCACCTTCGTCCTACTCTTATTTGAAGTGAACTGATTGTTTTACGTTGATTCTCTATTGCTTTATGCTTGAACAATATGTAATGAACTAATGAACATGGATGAAAAACTAAGGCATATGAAAAAAATGCACTAAACAAAAAGAGCGATGTGCCGTGTATTACTATTACTTCATCATAAAAAGTACGTATGTTTATGATACATGACTTAGTTTCACATATCACATGTAATAAAGTATGCTCGGACACGATTAACCTTCGACACAAATAAAATAGATAAGTAATGGTAATTATAAAGTGATGCAATTTATGAGTGTAAATATCATGACTTGGTTTCACATATCACATGCAATAAAGTACCCGGTGACATGTAATGGCGAAGTTTGAACTTTTAGATGGTGTGGGCCAAAAGTCACGAGGCCCACTGTTCAAATCGGTGCCCCCTGGCCCTCAAGAAGCCTCGCCCATGACGACACGATTAAATTTTGACACAAATAAAATAGATACGTAATTGTAATTATAAAGTGATGCAATTTACGAGTGTAGACATTATTTATTTGTGTTATAAATGTCGATATAACATAAAGTTGGCTACTTGATTATTTTCTCTATAAATAATGATACTAAATACTTAAATAGTAATAGACAATAGGAAGTACTTGGGGTTGTAGGGCATGTAACTCAAAAGGATAAAAAGAGTTAAATGATGAAGAAGAGATGGGCCATGAAGCTACAAGGAGGATGGCTGGCGGAGAAAGCAATCTCCCACCAATCTATTCTTACCACTTCGGCTTCTTTAATTATGTTTTGCTGGACAGATTTTTTTGCCAAAGTAGGGGTTTTTTTAAAACTTTTTGTGCTAATAGTATGTGTCAGAAGCCAATTTCTACATTTGGTTTTCCCGCAATCTTAGATTGCGGGATTGATGACTGGGATTGATGACTCGGACGCTGACTCGGCAAACACGAGGGACATAATATTACGTGGCAATCCCGCAATCTTAGATTGCGGGAATAGTGTTTATAAATTTATTTTTGCAATCCTAGATTATATATATATAGAGAGAGAGAGAGAGACCAGCTTTCTCAGGGACTTCACTCCAGCAGCCATAGCCATGAGTTGTGATGAACCTAATGAGCTTTTCATCTTCTTCAGGTGACCAAAGTCCTCTTTTAACCTTCTGCTGGTTACAACAAGAATGCTGCCCCATCTCTCTCTCTCTCTTTCTCTATATATATGTATATCTCTAACTATGTGTTCTAGTGTTTCCTTACTAAAACAAGAACCAGAAACATGGCCATTATTAAAAATTTATCAGATTGCGAGACTGCTACTGTAGCTCTGCGTTTTTTCTGAATCCCGCAATCTTAGATTGCGGGTCTTCCACCTCATCGTCCAACTCAGCTCGTTCGTCCAACTCATCCTTGCTGCTCGTCCTAGTTGTTGTCCACGTAACCTAATCCCGCAATCTAAGATTGCGGGAATACTAAAACCCAAAACCAACTTCTGACACATACCAATTACACAAAAAGTTTTAAAAAAAACTCTATTTTGGCAAAAAATTCTTGCTGGACAACTCTCATTTCTTGTTTTATCCTTTTTTATATATGTTATTTTTTGACCATTTGGATAATATTTAGAGGTAGTGACTGATGACCTCAAGAAAGAAAGTTATGCCTGTTCTTATCTTCAACAAAACCATTTGTTTTCATTCAATTGAATAACAAAAGACATTGGGAGCCTATGATTATAAGTGTTGTGGGTGTGGCTTATAGTAGTGACATTTACCTAGTGGGGCAACTACCTTTAAAGTTAAAACTTTAGATTTTTTAGACATATATACATACATGGAGTTACTTTTTACTAAAATCATGTGTCTTCACACAAATAAAAAAAATTATGTGTTAGTGTTATATATGATATAAAACAAAATATATAGTTGATGTTTATCGGAATTATCTTTATTATAAACAAAACTTCTTTATCCCCGGGAGGTTTTTGGGATAGACAAATCTAATATGAAATGATAAAATATGTGTACTGTAAAAGGAATATGTCATTTTTTCAGAAGAAATTTTTTTTGTCAATGATCAATACTCGATAACTCATAAAACCTATTTATAATTCTACATGTACACATCTTGCTCGAGTGAAGTCTCTGTACAACTTTCTCACTTCCTTGAGAAATTCTAAGTTGTGATGTGAACCTAGAAAAAACAACCAAATTGGTATAAAACGATATGTCATGATGATGATTATAATGATAATAAACGATTCTTATATGTAAATTAAACATATGTGAAATAATGATATACATATTCAATCTTTATTATGGATATACAATCAGTCACCTGGTTGACACCGAATAAAACAATCAATAGGTTGGAAGTGAATATCCATTTTGAAGATAAATAAAAATGATATCACTGCTATCGACTTAAAAGATTGTAGGATGATAACTTTTAATATCTCCCAACTATTTTCTCTACTGATACATAATTTAAATATCTGTTTCAATAATCACTATATGTCAGTCAATTTTAAAGTACATACATTAAAAACGATTTAAGAGGCATGCATGGTGGGATGATTAATTATCACTTATCAGCTTGATATTTACCTGATGTCTAAGAATCAAATGCTATATCTAACCGGCTTAGAAATCTTTATAATTAATGTTCTTAGCAACACCCATCAAAATACAAAAAACTAAATAGATTTTTACCAAGCTAACTACATCTGTAAATATATATGTAATTAGCGGCTTCTTATATGTAATAGTAGGTTCAAAAATATGTATATTATCTTAACATGATTAGTGAGTTGCCTTGACATGATTAATGCATTATCTGAACACATTGTATTTTTTGCATGAACAAAAACTCACAAAAAGTCATTTTTTTTTCCGTTTTCTATAGCACTATGCTACTCCAACGGATATTTGAATCTAAAAAAAAATCGATTTCATGCTTATATTAAAACCACACTAAACGTGCTTAATTTAAAGATTAAACTAGCATAAACATTCAAAACAATTCAAAGTTTCCAACCACAAATATTCAAAACAATTCAAAGTATCAAATTCAAAACAAATACAAAGATATTCGATGCCCAGAAATAGATGAAAGTATTTGTCGATGGTTTTATATTTGTCAATGGTCAAAACAGACGAAAACATACTTATGATTCTATATTCAGATGGTCGATAACGAAACCGAAAAAAATTTACAGATCTACCGGATGGTCAGAAGTCGGGATGATGGAGGATGGTGGGTGGTTGCTAGGCTGGTGGGCGGAGAAGTCATACAAGAATAGGATGGAGGGATGTGATGTTTGTTATTAGGGTTAGGGTTGGAATGTGGATAAAACTTTGTATACATAATTATATAATATATATATATATATATATTTATTATTTTTTTAAGATTTCGGATTTGGATATTTTGGATATTTCAGATACCTAAAAATTTGCAAAAGTAATATCCGAATCCGAAATTTCGGATATTTCGGATACGGATTGTTGGATATTTCGAATTCGAATTCGGATGTTTTTGAACACCCCTATCGGTAATGCTCAAAAAAGCAATGGGTTCACCACCCACCAACCCCAACGGTTATATTTAAAATTCAATATATTTCAACCATTTCACAATTTTTTTAACCAATTCTCTGAACTTCATTATGTCTACAATGGTTGAATGTGCCGATGAGGAAATAATGGCTTTGACAATTCCGTGGATATACGTTAAGGAATCAAATACTTTTAATGGTAGGGCTCCGTTTTGGGACAATGTGTTAGCCGAATATCGCATTCTACGGGGGAGGGTGAAACACATCGCACTTCTGATGCACTATCGAGTAAGTGGAGGAACTTCAAAAGAGAATGTGAAAGATTTGATGAGATGATTAAAATGACTGAAAATCCAGATATAAAGGAAGACAGAGCAATATAAATTACGTAACTCGGTTATTATTTTGAAGTTCGCCAATCTTTTGACCATGTTTCCGCATGACAAATTTTAAGTCATAAATTAGCGTTACTTTGAATTATGTTATTTAGCCGTTTTCTAGCTAAATTTCGATTATGTTTTATGCTAACAATTTTAATTTAATGGTATTTGGATATTATGTTTAATTGTTTATTTGAATATTATGTAAGACCTTACCCGATAAAACATATGATAATAGTTTATGTGGAACAGACTTGATTTGAAATATTTTAGAACAAAACATTACATTTTTAAGAAGTTCGATATTGTTTAGTACATAAGCATTGTAATTCAAAACATACGCATGGTTTAGATATTACCAAAAATATAGGCGATAACACATTCCAAAAAAAAAACCAAGTTTCATAAGATGATGTTCAAAAGTTGCGGAAGTGGACAAGTCTTGTGCGTTCGGTTTTTAGTTCATGGCATGATCATCATCTACTATCCATGTCTATTCTACCTAGGGTTTAAACAAGGCCAAATAACCTGTTAATCGATAATAGGATTGATTAGAATTAAAAATAACTGAAACTTGAAAACCAGCAGCCAGCGTCTGGGATACCCAGACCAGCGTCTGGGACTCTGGTGGCCAAAGCTAATCTGGGAAGCCCAGCCAGCATCTGGGATGCCCAGACCAAAGTCTGGACGTCGGTATGAGATACAACTCGTAAATTTTGCTTTTTGACCAGATTTCAATGCAATTCTTAAGGAGTTTTATGCTCCCTTTGACCCTTGACTTGATGAGGAACAACGAAGAATAAATTTTGGGGAAATTCTAAGATTTCAAGAACTTATGAATTTGTTTATTTGACCCATTCTCTTGTAATGTATGCATACTAACATGCTAGCATCAACAAAGAATGAGTTTGATTGTCTAACTATTGCATAATGGAATATAACAATTTATCATCCTTGTTAAGATAACCTCTTGTGATTCCCAAATTTGTGGTTTGTCTTCCACACTCCTAATTAAGCCTTGACTTGACAAGGTGTGCATCCATTCAAGTCACTTTACCGTTGTGGCAATGTCTCGTGTCCATGGCCACATGTGCCACTTCTCTCGGTCATACTCGCCCGGTTCGTGTGACTTGGGATAGAAATTCACTTATGAATTATATGCCACTTGGAAATCACAATAGCATTTCAACTCCTACGACACTCCCATTGATATGAATTCAAGGTATGCATGTATATATAAAGTCATGGTGATGACTTACCTTAATCGTGCCCTTTTTGCTTCAAATCCTTACCCGAGTGGCTCCCCAAAGACTCAAGCTTTGTACCTAAGATTGAGTATTTCACACTTACTTTTAGATACTTGCTCATAAGTGCAATTTCACATATTCATACAAGTTTCATCAAAGAATATGGACCCAAATGAAATCGAGTTTCACTGAGGCGTTTCATCAAACACTTGGTGGGCAAGATTTTTACAATATTAGATTATTGGTCACCTAGCCCATAAGAATCATACCCACATCGATATCTAAGGCTCATATAATTCAGTTACCCAATTTCATTATATATTACAATTTAGGTTCAAGCATACACACATTATTACTAAGGATTCATAAAATTTACTTGCCAACCAAAAGATCCACCATGTTCATTCCATGAACTTTAAGGGTCTTCCATCTAGGTTGCAAGCTACTATGATTCTCACAAGATTATTTCGTTTTAAGGCTCCTTTACTAGAGACACCTTTCTTAGTCACCAATTTATCAAAATCAAAGATTCTAAATTTCCATCATCATCACATAAACTAATTCTACACCAAACTGAATGAAATATAGATTATCTAGTTGATTAGGAGACCTTAGATGACTTAGAATTTGATACATGCAGGGATTTCCTCTTGATTTATGCCTGATTAGGGCCTGATTCTAGTGAAGGAGGTTAAGTGTGTGAGTTTTGTGTGTGTGTTGTGGTGTTTTGATCGATTCCCAGACCTGGGAATTCAACTTCACTTTCTTGACATAATAACCCCTCAAAGACACTTAGGACTAATGACATTAATGGTCCCTCAAGTGTTCATAAGTTAGATTTTGATTATATAACTTGTAGAATCTAATATTCGTTTGACTTTTGATTTAAGTCTCGTATTATTATTACGATTAGTCATGTTCAATAAAATTTGGGGCGTTACATATTATTTATTTGGATATTATATTTAATTGTTTAGGCAAAGTACCCTAAAGTGCCGCCAGTGATTTGATGGTTCTAATGTACTTTGCTAACATTTTAACGTGACACTCCAGGATTGGTCAGGGTAAGGTAAGTACATTCCCCTTACAATCCGACTTCATATTATTATTATTAGTATTATTAAATATGAATCATATCATTAGTTAAGGTTTCTTTTTTGTAATATTATTGTATTTTTATATATATTTTTATCATTAAAACATAATAAATGATACTATTTTTCATCATTATATATCCGACACATGTTTTTGTGTGTAATTTGCACATCTATTCATCAAACAGTTTTAAAGAATACCATTAGTAAAAAGATAGGGGTGTGCTGCTACACACACTAAGAGATGCAGAAAAACTAGTTTGAAACTGGTTCTTTACCCGACTTGATATCATACTCGAAACTGATTTGACCCAAACCGATTTCAACATGATGTAAACTAGTAGTTTGTATATCGCTTACTACTATCATTGTTGGATTTGGTTGGAAAAACTAGTTTTAACTAGTTTCAACCCAACTCAAACCGATCTATACAGAGTACGAATATTTTCCTCCATAACCAGTTTATGTTCCGAACTGCTTTTAGCATAAAAAAACCCAAAATGTACACCTCTACGTACATATATTTCAAAAGTTTTGAAAGTTATTAGTGTCTTAATTGTGAGAAAAAGGGACATTCCGAAAGTCTTCACAACCTTTAATGAACCTTTTAAATTCAACTATTTATTTATTATATAGTTGGAATTTTTCTAAGGATTTAATAATTTTGAAAAGAAGGTTTCTTTTGCTTTTAGAAACAAACTTTAAAAACAACAATAATTTTACATGAAATATTTATAAATTATATAATTGATAATATATTGACTACTGAGAATCATGAAATTTTTAGATTTTCTAAGATAACTCGTATATGCCAAATAATGTTTTATTAGACTCATATAATGATAATATATCGACTATTGAGAGTCATGAAATTTTTACTTTTTCTTAAAGATAACTCTACATGCGAAATAATACAAACTTTAAAAACAACAATAGATTAACAAGAAATATCAAAATATGATTTCTAGAAATCAAAAACCAAGCCAGCTGAGTTAAGTGAGTCCGTAATAGTTAACTCAGCAATTCGGTGTTTTAACAGTTCAATTTACAATAACCAATATAGGTGTATATTTATTTATAGATGATGAACGGGGACAAACATGGTTGCAAATATACATAATAGTGTGCCTTTAATGTGTTTTGGATGCTATTATGTTGTGAATAAGATGACTACGCGAGATTGTGTGATTGTAGGTTAAACAGTGATTTTGGGTGGAATAAACGCCAAATGTGACAAAGTGGATTGATCAAGGAAGATGAATCGAAGATATGGAAGAAGTCGGGACATTGATCAAAGAGAAATGATGATGGAAAGGTATTCGGGCATGAAGAAATGGGAATTGGGTGCGTGTGATTGAAGAATAGAAGGTTGAGGATGGTTTTGTCAAAGGTTGGTAATCACGCAGTAGGCTACGTCTATTGTGCCGTAGCTTATGGGTCTCCTATGTGCATAAATAAGTTTCACATCAGAGGCCAAAAACCGTAACCCTTTAGGAATCAACCGTCGCTTACGGTTTGAAGAAAACCAAAGGAAGATCACGAGGCCCTGGCTATAAGCTACGACCAGTTAGGCGTAGCTTACGGCGCGTAATCGGAAAAAAAGGAAAGTTGTCTTTTTTAGGTATAAAAGAGAATTTCAAACCTAATTGACCTTTAGCCGTCTATAGTCGATTTCTCTTCATCCTTGGACCTTTTTAAGCTAGAAAATCAATACCATATCATAAAGCAATCAATTTTCAATCCATAAGAACATGTTTTGCATTCATAATCAAGCCTTTGAAGATCGTATCACCATCATGAGCGACTAAGTCACCCGTGATTCTCTCCGGGTGAATGGTTAGTTATTTTGCGAGGATTTTGCTAGATTTATCATATATTGGATTGAATGTTTGTTATTTTTGAATTCTAAATTTCCAATTGTGGTTGGTTTATGAACGGTTTATCATTAATTTGTTAATTGTTTTTCTTGTTCTTGATTTCATCAACCATAGCGTTGTTGTTGTCGGTGGTCATTGATTGATAAACAAGTAGTATTAATTTCATTAAAAACCGATAATTTGTAAAGTGGTAATTAACTGAATCAACAGTATCGGTCTAGTTATCAGCTGTCAATGCAGTCATTAATCAATTTACAAGTTTTGTTAATTACTAACCACAAATCATGTCTATGTGATTCCAATTGACCCGTTTGCAAACCCGAGTGATATTAGTTAACCAGGATCCTGGAGAGATCACATTTTCTCATTATCGTTTACAACTCATTTTACTTTCACTTTTTTTATTTAATTTCATTTTTTCCTAAACAATCCAAACAATCGAGTTTATTTCATTGCCCTAGGTTAATTAAATAGTCACTTAACACCTTCCACAATACTCCTCAAGATTCGACACCTGACTTACCCGATCAAATTTTTAGCGTCGTTGCTGGGGATCGAACCGGGGTCATCCGCGTGACAGGCGGGAATACTTACCACTATACTATGAATTTTGATCCCAGGGATCGAACCCGTGGGCCGTAGCTTACGGCTAAGACTCGCTGAGGTGACCAGATGCAATAGACCGTAAGCTAAGGTTGAGAAACCGTAGCCTACGGTGGAGAAGGCCTGATGAGAATAGGAAACGTTAACTGTAAGCTACGGGTTCATCACCGTAGCTTACAACGACCAAACTAGACCCGACTAAATCGGCTCCCCATTCCTAACCGGGTTTAAAAACATAAACAAAACACATAACCCGGTTCCTACACACCATTTAACCCTACAAACTTCCCCATCTCAGCCACACATCACCACATGACCCTATCTTCTTCATCTTCTTCAACCTATTTTCTCCAAACAACATAACCACCCAAATTAGGAAATTTTAAAAATTTTTGAAAAATTTATTGAATGTTTTTCTTGCAATTTGTTACCCTTTTACTTGATCAAGCATAAAATCTGGATTTTCAGTGAGCAAAGAATCTTTTGCCGAGTATAAAAACCTGAGATCCTTAATCATGTTTGGTCCTTTAAGTTTCATGAGAGTATTTCTGACGAGTATTTTTAGAGAGAATTCAAAAGAGATGCCTAATTAGGGGTAACATGCTTTAGGGATTTGCATATGCTACATGTCGGCAACCTATTTCCCTGCGTTGTGATATCGAGCCTACTAAATGTTAGATTGATATGCATGCATATATTTTCATTTGTTGAGAGTATGACAAATGTTTCTTTGTTTTAGAATTTGTGTAACTGAATACATGCTAAAGCTGTAGGCGAAACGTGCACATAGATGAAAAAAGGCAATACAGGAACCCAGTTTTTACTTGATACCATGTTAATTGTTTTGTGTAA
This sequence comes from Ambrosia artemisiifolia, assembly GCA_032199755.1. Taxonomy (NCBI): domain Eukaryota; kingdom Viridiplantae; phylum Streptophyta; class Magnoliopsida; order Asterales; family Asteraceae; genus Ambrosia; species Ambrosia artemisiifolia. Next base: position 64,548,386 of record CM063519.1, read on the forward strand.
CCCGTTTACCTTAAATCACCTTTAGTAGCCCATGTTGAGCCTATACATGTTCGTTTGTTAAACCTACAAATTACCCAAATGGACCCGTTAACCTTTATTAAGGAAATTGATGACATCCATTGTGTTCCATGTTTGTGTTTATGTGTTTGAAATTATATCAAATGTTGAAAAAGAAAAAAATAAACAAATGAAAAAAAAATCAAAGAAAAATACAAAATAGAAGTGATTGTTATGGGTCAAATATGCCCAAAAGTTGTGTTTAGTTGTGATTCGTGAATAAGGACTGTCGTTCAAATGTGTTGAACCTTTTTCGTTTAAGACACTTGTTAGCCAAATCATTCCTACCTTTTCCCTAAGCCTAAAACCCGTAATACCTTTTGATATGTGCATGGTTTATAGCTTAAGTGTGATTGTTATACAAACCTATGATAACAACGTTATATTATTGGCTCTTGAGCGATATATATACTAGCACATTACACGCTAGTCCAGTAATAAAACCGAGAGGAGTGAACATTGTGAGGAGTGTGTAGCATATGTGTATGGTCATAAGCATGTTAGGTTTGGTTAGGCAAGTCTTGATTTTTTGAAAATGTGCAACACTTGCTCGTCAATTTGTCAATATCGATTGTGTCAGTCTATGGGACGGGTATGATTGGGGGTCTTGGAAATTTAACCGGTTGAGGAATTAGAGGTGGCTTGTTAACAAGGTGAGTAATGTTTGAGATGGTTTGGTTGGGGACAATCAAAGGTAAGTTTGGGAATGTGATGGAGGGGGTCAAACATGGTTGCTAATATGCATCATAGTGTGCTTTTAATGTGTTTTATATGCTTTTATGTTGTTAATAAGATGACTACGTGAGATTGTGTGATTGTAGGTTAAACGACAATTTTGGATGGAATTAATGCCAAATGTGAGAAAGTGGATTGATCAAGGAAGATGAATCGAAGATATGGAAGCGTTCGGGACATTGATCAAAGAGAAATGATGATGGAAAGGTATTCAGGCAAGAAGAATTGGAATCAGGTGCGTGTGATTGAAGAATAGAAGGCTGCAGATGGTTTTGGGAAAGGTTGGTAATCATGCCGTAGGCTACGGCTATTGTGTCGTAGCTTACGGGTCTCCTATGTGCATAAATGAGTTTCACATCATAGGCCAAAATATGTAACCCTTTAGGAGCCAACCGCCGCTTACGGTTTGAAGAAAAACAAAGGAAGATCAGGAGGCCCTGGCCATAAGCTACGACCAGTTAGGAGTAGCTTACGGCACGTAATCCTAAAAAAAGGAAAGTTGCTTTTTTTAGGTATAAAAGAGAATTTCAAACCTAATCGAACTTCAGCCGCCTATAGTCGATTTCTCTTCATCCTTGGGACCTCTTTGAGCTAGAAAATCATCACAATATCATCAAGCAATCAATCTTCGATCCAGAAGAACATGTTTTGCATCCAGAATCAAGCCTTTGAAGATCGTATCACCATCATTAGCTGCTAAGTCACCCACGAGTCTCTCTGGGTTAATGGTTAGTTATTTTGTGAGGGTTTTGCTACATTTATCTTATATTGGATTGAATGTTTGTTATTTTCGAATTCTAAACTTTCAATTGTGGTTGGTTTATGAATGGTTTATCATTAGATTGTTAATTGTGTTGCTTGTTCTTAATTTCATCAACCATAGTGGTCTTGTTGTCGGTGGTCATTGATTGATAAACAAGTAGTATTAATTTCATTAAAAACCGGTAATTTGCTAAGTGGTAATAACTGAATCAACAATATGGGTCTAGTTATCGGTTGTCAATGCAGTCATTAATCAATTTACAAGTTACGTTAATTACTAACCACAAATCATGTCTATGTGATTCCAATTGACCCATTTGTAAACCTGAGTGATATTAGCTAACCAGGATCCTGGAGAGATCACATTTTCTCATCATCGTTCACAACTCGTTTTGCTTTCACTTGTTTTATTTAATTTCGTTTTTTCCCAAACAATCCAAACAATCGAGTTTACTTTGTTGCCTAGGTTAATTAAATAGTCACTAAACATTTTCACAATATCATCGAAGTTCGACACCTGACTTACCCTATCTAACAAGGATGTTGGAATTCTTTCTGAAAATTTTAATTTTGATCGGTCCTTCGACACCGATCAATAGAAAAGTCCTTTATATTATTAAAACAAATCCTTTATATGATATCAATGTATACCTTACACAACATACACACAGAGTTAAATAATATGAAAAGCAGTGTTTCAGACTGGGCCAGACAGTTGGACCATCTGGACCGGGAACCGGTTCCTTGGATGGTCTGGGTCATGGGTTGAATCAGACTTGCATCGAACCGTTGATTGGGTTGGCAAACCGGTTGAAAAAGAGATTGAACCGGAAATTTTTAAATTTTATTGGATTTTTTAGTCGGTGAGTTGGATCGGTTGGATCGGTGGACGGAAGGAGGTCCGGTTTCACATCCCATCAGGTTCTAAAAACATTGATGAAAATATATATATTTGACATCGTATACAACTGATACCCTTGAAAATCTTGGTTTTTTTCGAGATCCTATGTCAATTTTTCCTTTTTTAAAATTAACTTAATTAATAGAACTTCAGTTTGAATCAATCGTAATATATGTATATGTATATGTATATGTATATGTATATGTATATGTATATGTATATGTATATGTATATGTATATGTATATGTATATGTATATGTATATGTATATGTATATGTATATGTATATGTATATGTATATATGAAAGGCAATCATAATATAATATATAGGGTAAGGTTCGTGTAAAGAGTCTATTTTTCCTAAGAAGTGTAAAAAGTCTATTTAAGTATTGTGTTTTAACTTTTTGGAGAAATTTTTATATTCTTTTGGTATTGTGTTATATAGAAAAACAATAAATGTAACAATTTAAAACACAATCAAATGAATTCTAAACATTAAATTTAAAACACATTGATTATATTCAGAACACACTAATTATATTTATTCACATAATGTTTTATATTTAATGACTAAAATACATTTGATTGTGTTTTAAATTATTACTTTTATTGTTTTTCTTTATAACACGATACCAAAAGAAGGGTCGAGTTATTCTACACAGTGTAACCAAAATGAGAAGGGTGAGAAGGATACAAAAAACACAATATATCACGAAATATGACACAATGAGCCACAAAATATAACACAGTGCCGAAAAATATAACACAATGCCGAAGAAAAAAGACACAATGAATTGAAAAAATGACACAATGATAAAAATAAGAAAAAGACACAATGCTACATAAAAGACACAATGATATAACGTATATTCTAAAACCTACAGGCTATAACCCCAAAAAACAAAGACCTAAAAACTAACTTCGTAGGGTTCGATGAGACGGTTCCAATGCCGCTTGAATAAGTTTAATCGGAGTCCGTTTAATACCCTTCCTACGACTTCCTATTTTTCTTTCACTGTGTATTTAATCGGCGCTTTTTTGATTTTTTTTTGGCTTAAAACTCTTAAAAACATGTATATTACATGCTCTAAAATTTTCAAATAAAAAAAATGCTCGGGAAGTAGGTTTTTCTAGGGGTTTTCTAGAGTTTCCTCAAATTTTTGAGGTTTTATATTAATCCTTGCCACAAAGGCTATATTTCGTGAGAAGGATCAAGAATTGATATGTAGGCATCATGTTTTGGATTTAGGTATGATGTTTTGGTTTGTTCTTTTACTAGAAAAACACCAAATACAACAATTTAAAACAAAATGCAATGTATTATAGCCATAGAATTTAAAACATAGCTAAAACACACAACTAAAACACAACAATTAAGAACACATGTTCTTGGCATAGTGTTTTAAGTTTTTAACTCTAAAATAAATTGGCTTGTGTTTTTAGTTGTTACGTTAGGTGTTATTTTAGCCTAAACAGTTCAAAACATCATGAATAAGTCTAAAAATCGATGCCTACATAGCAATTTTTAATCCTTCTGACACTTCTCATGAAATATGGACTTTGTACACTAACCTCACCCTATATATATATATATATATATATATATTACAATTTCAATGTTTAGAGATGAATTTTGTAATGATCAGGATTAATATGTATTACATGTAAAATTTCATATAAAATTCTTCTAGGTTGAGTTAGGGGTTTTACCACAATTAGCATTTGGACGGTGGCTTTCCAGCTTTGAAACCAAATATTGTCTACGTTCGCAAGCGTAGATGAATTTGCTATTGAGTTTACCTGAATGATCGGGTTTTTGTTAGTAGTTCAAAATAAAAAATAATTCCATATAAAATAGATTTATATTACTAATGGCATGATAACACAAAAAGTATAAAAGATAATATAATAGTATTTGAAATACTATGAAAAAAAAGAGTTTAACCATAGAAAAATTCAAAACAAAGAGTTAATTGCAATTTTCGTCCCTGTGGTTTGTTTAAACTAACAGGTTCAGCCGAGTATAACACTCTAAATACCTGAGGTTTGTTTTTCTAACAGTTTACGCTCCTCGTTTTAACGGCCACTAGGTTTTTTGTTAGTTTGTGGTTAGATGACTATTATACCCTTCAATTGTAGGTGAAATGACTTTTATACCCTTCCATCTTCTTCTCCAACCAACATACCCACCACCTGCAACACCACCACCACTCTATCCTCCACAACCACCCTATCCTCCACAACCATCGTAACCCTTCCCTTTCCTCTTCTGTTCCGGCAATCGATCCACCCTCAAACCCAACCAACCATCCCACTTTTCATATATTTCTGTGATTCTCACTCCAAAGTCCAAACATCATACAAACTGAAAATAACATTTCACAAACAATAAAGTGTCAGAAAGATTAAATGTATCACAGACAAAAGAACATTTCAGTTTTTAACTCAATTTGTTTCCAATACGAAGTTTCTTGTATTTTGCTCTGATTTGGTGAAGAAAAAGATAGAGGTTAATGTGGATATTAAATCTAATGGACAGAAGGTGTAGATGAACAGACACAGAGTCAATACGTCGTCTCAGATTGCCATTATTGGTTCAAATGTATTTTGCTCTACCATCTTCCTCCTGTCCGGATAGTCACCGGTTCCGGTGACTATCATCGGTGTTCGTTTCTCTCCAACAAACGGTAATTATCCATCTTGATAATAACTTGCCAACCCACCTTCCTCCTCGTTACTGCTCCTTAACTATCTACCGATGACCCATCGTGACTAACCCACACCTCTGTTAATATTCATCATCAATATCCGATAATCAATCCCAAACCCAGATTCTATAATCTAGAGCTGAGGGTGAGTGTTAGAGACGTTACTGTTGATGACCGGGGTCTCGTCAACTCCCGATGGTTTTCCATTGAGAGTCCGATTACATTTCAAAATGTAAAATCTTAACAGTTATTATATATACAAATTATGGTGTTAGTGTGCGAGAAAGAAGGCAAAGGTGAGGGTTGGATTATGATCAGACGAAGTTGAGTCGCTGGAGTTGAGTCGTCAGAGGTGTTTTTCAGCTGGAGGTGTGTCTGGTTATAATGGGTTATGTTGTGGCCAAGAGTTTGGGTTAGTTGGAGAAGGAGGAGGTGGTGGTGTTGTTGCAGGTGATGGGTATGTTGGTTGGAGAAGAAGATGGAAGGGTATAAAATTCATTTCACCCACAAATTGAAGGGTATAATAGTCATTTCATCACAAACTAACAGAAAACCTAACGGCCGTTAAAACAAGGGACGTAAACTGTTATAAAAACAAACCTCAAGTACTCAGGGTGTTATACTCGTGCTGAACCTGTTAGTTTAGGGAAACCACAGGGATAAAAATTACAATTAACACAAAAAAAAAAAGACCATATAAAAAACTTTTGATTCAAGTTGATCGAAAGAATGGTGATATTAAGCTTTGAAAATTTCACTCAAATACTCAGCGTCTTTGATGATAATATATTAATAGAGCACAAGCACAGACATTGTAAGCCTTTTAGAACTTCACACCAAACAATGTATTGAATAATAGAGTTTGATCGCCTAGTAAATACTATACCATACTACAATTATTTTTATGCTTTTTAAGAATATCCATGTTAATTTCTTTAACAGTGTTAGAAGTTAAAGGTTACAGTATTAGGAAGGATTCTAATAAAATTTAAGAAATTACAACATATAATGCATATGGTACAATACCTCTAATGAAGTTAGTAAATGATAAAATAGTAATTTATCTAAATATTATTAAATTAATCCAATTATTAACTTCATTTTAAGGTGCCTAACACATAAAACCATCAAAGCACAGCAAAGGACTAAGTTCAATCAATATGCCATAAATCCAATTGATTGAAACTGAAGCTCCTATCATTACTATATTAGTAAACGAAATTCACCATTTCACTCAATGTCAACTCTTTCATATGCTTTTGTGCAAGTTAGAAATGAAAAGGAGCCGATCAGGTTACAAATGTTATTCTTGCATCTCCATTTTAGGTGAGTTTTGAAAAAAATTCTTATGTTGGTTTAACTTATTTTGATTGTTAGATTGAGTGGTTTGATTAGGGTTTTAAATGTTGGTTTTATGCAGGCGATTATGAGCTGATTATCTTTTAGGGTTTTCTACTTAGTCAATTACGCTATTGCCAGGTATTTTTAAATTGATGGACTGGATGTATTTTTCCCTATATTCATCAAGTGCTTTTGAAATTCTAAGTCTTGGTTTCTCTTCAATAATCTTTTAGTAAATAATCATTCTCGTAGTTACAAAATTTTTATATATGGGAGTTCAGTTTTTGTAAGTTATATCAAGTATGTCCTCTTACTTTCATTTTATTTGCAATCAATAGGCCCTGTACTCATTGTTTTTTATCATGAAATTCAAAATATGGCTTATTGTTGATATATTTAACACATATTTTGAAGTTATATTCATAGTACTTTTCTCTTTTATTGTTCTCTGCAGTTTCATAATTTGGCTTGCTTGGTTATGTCAAAACTAATTCGCTACATATTTAACCCGAATTTGTTGCATGACATTGATACATGAGTTACAAGTATGAATATGTGCATATATCTTATCCACATTAAAAGAAGCGTAACCACAAGCACAAGCCTTGAAAATTGTTCTAGCCGGAACAAAACCACAACTTTTACCATAAATAATAGGTTGACTAACTAATCGTAGTATTTCGATAAACATCATCAACAAAAAAATGACTGCTTTCCTTTTATATTATCACATTGAAAGGTAAATATGAGATACTTTGTAAAGAACAAGATCTTTCTCTTTTTCTCTTTTGTAGCTATATACGTACAATGAAAATATGACACAATTTGTAGTAGACAGTTGTATTGGTAAACTAAATGGTTCAACATTATTCCTTTGATGCAACTTGACTCTTGTCTTACTATGAAATAATAATATTCATTTTAAAAGAGGCACGACCGCATCAAAGCGTAGAGTTATAGCTCAAGTTCAAACCGAATCATCCTATGCACCCCTAAATCACCAACCTAAGTGTTGTGTTTCCCGCTCCATCGCGCGGGCACCCCACTAGTAAAAATCTTGTAATACAATGATTAGTATTTTTACATTAATAAAGAATGTCATAAAGTATTGATCTGACTCCTTGCATGTAACTTTAGATTGTGCGTATATGATATCACCCCCTGAAAGCGCCTTGCTTAGGCCTAAGCGAGGCGCTTTCTTTGCTTTTTAACTACCTCGGTACGAGGTCAGAAAAAGCTGATTTTTGACTCGAAGCGCCGCGCTTAGGCCTAAGCGAGGCGCTTCGGATAATTTTTTTTTTTTTGGTCTTTTGAGTTTAAGGTTTAACATTTTTTTTTTTGGTCTTTTGAGTTAGTTTTTTTTTTTTTTCAGACGTTTTTCAAAAGAACATTTTTTATGCCAATGGGAGGGTAAACAAAATCGTCGATCCGACTGTTGATTTCTTTCTGCAACAAGGAACAAAATGTCAGCTTTTTCCTGCCACCTATCAATCTCACTGTCCGAACAACTGAATTTTACTTGTTTGCATGAAAAGTATATTTTAATTGTTCGTTTGACAAACATCTGGCTAACCTGTCCAGTTATCAATCTAACTGTCCAACAACTGAATTTTACTTGTTTGCATGAAAAGTATATTTTAATTGTTCGTTTGACAAACGTCTGGCTAACATGTCCAGTTATCAATCTCACTGTCCAACAACTGAATTTTACTTGCTTGCATGAAAAGTTTATTTTAATTGTTCGTTTTGACAAACGCCTGGCTAATGAATTTTACTGTAATGATCAGAAACATTCCAAATAACTGTTCAATTTCAGCTTTTGTTTAACTATTTTAGCAACTTCCATAGAGAAGTTATCAATCTTACTGTCCAGTTATATTACTCACTGTCCAACAAACTGAATTTCTTCAACCAAATCATTTCTTCAAGTTCATTTCACCAAAAGCAAAACTGTAAATATCAGGAACATTCCAAATAACTGTTCAATTTCAGCTTTTGTTTAACTATTTTAGCAACTTCCATAGAGAAGTTATCAATCTCACTTCTCACTGTCCATGTTTACCTTCAACGGTAATGAGTAACCTACTAACCTCTATAATAGACTTCATTATTCTTCTTCATCTTTTTCTACTTGAAGTAACAGAGTAGTAACCCTTCATCTTCTCTTGTCGGAGAGATATCTGTCAACGATGAAAGAGGTATATGTACAATGATGTGATTTGTTTTTAGATAAGGAGGTATATGTACAATGAACTTTTTACGCTAAATAAAACTTACACACAACTTTTTGCCCTAGTGGTGGACTTCTATTGTTTCGGGTTCCCTTTCATCGTTGACAGATATCTCTCTGAGATGATAAAGGTAGATCATGGAAAGTTCTACTCAAGAAAACAAAGATGAAACCGATTAATGTTCTAGTGGTGTGCTCTACCTTTACGCAGGTTTGCCAGAGGGTCACTATTCATACGCAGGTTTGCCAGAGGGTCACTATTCATACACACAACTTTTTGCTCTAGTGGTGTGGTCTACCTTTTTGACAAACACCTGGCTAACCTGTCCAGTTATCAATCTCACTGGCTTTAGTCCTTTACGCAGGTTTGCCAGAGGGTCACTATTCATACACACAACTTTTTGCTCTAATGGTGTGGTCTAGCTTTTTGACAAACACCTGGCTAACCTGTCCAGTTATCAATCTCACTGGCTTTAGTCCATTACGCAGGTTTGCCAGAGGGTCACTATTCATACACACAACTTTTTGCTCTAGTGGTGTGGTCTACCTTTTTGACAAACACCTGGCTAACCTGTCCAGTTATCAATCTCACTGGCTTTAGTCCTTTACGCAGGTTTGCCAGAGGGTCACTATTCATACACACAACTTTTATGTTCTTTATATATGAATAGTGACCCTCTGGCAAACCTGTGTAAAGGACAATATGTGGCTTTAGTCCTTTACGCAGGTTTGCCAGAGGGTCACTATTCATACACACAACTTTTATGTTCTTTATATATGAATAGTGACCCTCTGGCAAACCTGTGTAAAGGACAATATGTGGCTTTAGTCCTTTACGCAGGTTTGCCAGAGGGTCACTATTCATATATAAAAGACATTAATTGGTTTCATCTTTGTTTCTTGAGTTCAACTTTCCAAGATCTACCTTTACATTATTATTATTATTTACATTATTATCATATTTGCTTTACGATAATAATGTAAATAATAATAATAATAATAAGGAAGGTTTTTGCAAAAACGAAGGTTTGCGCATTAGTGCCAATCCGATTGTTTAAAGTATCAAGACTATGAAATTAGTAAAACAACTGAATTTACTTGCTTGCATGAAAAGTATCAAGACATCGTACAATGATTTGGCTTGCAATATTTGAAAATTATCATTTCTTGACATGCTTGGTAACACCTTGATCTACAATATATGAAAACAGGAACATTCCAAATAACAGTTCAATTTCAGTTCAAACTTTTCAAACACCTACAACATCTCAAGAGTCGAGGTCCTCTGAAAAAGACATCGTACAATGATTTGGCTTGCAATATTTGAAAATTATCATTTCTTGACATGCTTGGTAACACCTTGATCTGCAATATATGAAAACAAGAACATTCCAAATAACAGTTCAATTTCAGTTCAAACTTTTCAAACACCTGCAACATCTCAAGAGTCGAGGTCCTCTGAAAAAGACATCGTACAATGATTTGGCTTGCAATATTTGAAAATTATCATTTCTTGACATGCTTGGTAACACCTTGATCTGCAATATATGAAAACAGGAACATTCCAAATAACAGTTCAATTTCAGTTCAAACTTTTCAAACAGCTGCAACATCTCAAGAGTCGAGGTCCTCTGAAAAAAGACATCGTACAATGATTTGGACTTGCAATATTTGAAAATTATCATTTCTTGACATGCTTGGTAACACCTCTGTAATATTTGAAAATTATCATTTCTCGAAAAGTAATTAAAAACACTTAAAAATGAATTAAAAACAATTGTTGCGAGTTAGGTTTAGTCGGAGGACCACTTACAATGATTCATCAAAGTTGTACAAAGCTGGATGTTTTTACTGGAAAACCAAAACGAGCAGTAAACGAAGCGAAACGGAGAGATATAATTTTCTTGGCTTGGAAACAACTTAAAAGAAGCAAAAATGAATTAAAATTATTTTTTGGTGATTAACAGATAACTTTAAAGAATTAAAAGAAATTCAAGTTTTTTAAAAAAAAGGCCAAAGCGTCTTGGAAACACAAGATTATTGTTTTGTTTTGTGGATCAGACGAGGACTTGCCTGTGTCTTGGAAACACAAGGATGACACACGAAGCTTTAGACTCCAAGCGGATCCCTTGATTGCCGCATTTAATGAAATTTAACGCGCATACCGCATTCGGAGTCTGATTGCACCGAATCCAGTCTTCAAGGTGGACTTAAGCACCTGAAAGGGAAGTTGAAATTTTGAATGATGTTCGTCGACTGCACCTTGAGCGAGCCGCATTTAATGAAATTTAACGCGCATACCGCATTCGGAGTCTGATTGCACCGAATCCAGTCTTCAAGGTGGACTTAAGCACCTGAACGGGAAGTTGAAATTTTGAATGATGTTCGTCGACTGCACCGAATCTAGTCTTCAAGGTACCATGGATCAGAGAGATTTAAGCTAATTAAAAAACAATTGGAAACACAAAGATGGAAAAACCCACTAAAAGCCTAAAATTTCGGACCCTAACACACACAAGACGAATGTTGCAACATGAGTTCGACCAAGATGACACACGAAGCTTTAGACTTCAAGCGGATCCCTTGATTTGGGTGGAACAAGGTATCATCAATCTGGTATTAAGCACCTGAACGGGAAGTTGAAATTTTGAAGTTGGTTGATGATGTCAAGTTTAAGTCATTGACAATGATTAGGGTTATTACTTTGTTTTTTAAATTTTAAGCACCTGAACGGGAAGTTGAAATTTTGAAGTTGGTTGATGATGTCAAGTTTAAGTCATTGACAATGATTAGGGTTATTACTTTGTTTTTTAAATTTTTTTAACTTTTTATAATTATTAAATTAAAAAAAAAAAAAACCAACTCAAAATATCAAAACAACTACCAAAATAAATAACCCCCTCGAAGCGCCTCGCTTAGGCCTAAGCGAGGCGCTTCAAATTTAAAAATCAGCTTTTTCTGATCCTCGTACTGACCGTCTCGAATTTAGATCAAAGCGCCTCGCTTAGGCCTAAGCGAGACGCTTTGAGGGGTGAAAATAGAATATGGGGGGTTTAAATAATATCACCCCCTTAAAATGCTCTCTTAATCAAATTGCTTCATAATACTAACGTTTGCTCAACGTTGATGTGTCAGTGTGTCACCAAGTCATAATTCCTTATCTAGATCCAAAACCCTTTTTAATAACTATGTTATGGAAGCATATATGCAACAACAAATCGCGACTTGTTGCGTATGCTTCTAGTTTGGAAATCACGAGTACTTGTCTTAAGCTATCCATGACTCCTATTGTTAGGATCAGGTTGCAAACACATACAAATAAATTGCAAAAAAAATGTAAAGGGGCACAAGACACAATGGTTTTACGTGGTTTGGTTCAGATGACTTGTGTCTACGGACCGCAACCAATATTTTATCATTGATATGCTCTCGATTAACCGGGTTCAATTAGCTAATTAAGCCTCTATTAACTCAACACCTACTTTATTTCCTTTTCCTATATCATATGTTTGCTTATTTCACTCATATAACTACATGAGTGTTAAATTCTAACTTGTATGAGTAATATAGGATCATTCTATAGCATTGATTCGAATTTTAGAGGGTAAGGAAATAAAATGATTCAAGATTAGTGATGGTGTTTCAACTCCGTATTTGACGTAGGGTTCGCTTTTATTTTGTAAAATTAGTAAAAAAGTTATCCATTTTGTTGGTTTGCTTTTGTTTTGAAAGAAACTAAAAAGATATATCCATATTGAAAAAAGTAATTTTTGAAAAAATGTGTCGCGCGGTAATTAATAACATCAAGTTTAACAATTGTATTACTTTTTTTACAAGTTGAAATGATCAATCTATGTTTGTCAAGACAATCAGATCAACCACAAACACAAGATATTTGCGGATGAACCCGCAATTCTTTCTTATTCAAACAAACGAACTTACAAACTAAGAGACTAACAAACCAATAACCTCGACCCCTATTTATATTAAAATAACCATACTAATCCTACTCAGATAGTTATAATAATTATAATATAATACTAACCACACATCGTTATCTCTACTTATGTCTTCTAATTAAATCAAACTAGACAATTCTAAACATTGAAATAATTAATTAAATACACTAAACTCTCCACTTTAGCCCCCTTTAACTTTACTAATTCAAGATTAATCTTTAATCTAGATCTTAAGCTTCTAAACGCATGTTTGATAAACGTGTTTGTTGTTCAGCATGAAACCAACTTGAACCCGTTTATACTAAATGAAGAAACACGAATCCTAGATTGTCGGGTTAGAGCCAGTCTTGGTAGTGATTCCACAGGGTTTTGATAAAGCAGTACGTTTGTATAATGTGATAGGTCTAAGGACAAGACCAAGGATGTTTAGAGACAACAAGTTAGAAGAGCCTGGCCTCTAAATGTTCGCAAATAAACAATAGTTGGAAAAGTACGATGTGCTCGTAGTCTTTTCTATGAAAGTGTTAGTGGATATCGGATGCCAATAAAAGGAGAAGAGTCTCTCCTTTTATAGTACCTCGATATACAACTTTCTCAACCCGTCCTCTACCCTTGAAGGGGCCCGACCCAGGTAGAGGTGTCTCTAGTTTTCCGGCCCAAGTCCTCAGGCCCAATGGTGCATGTGGTTTTGATAAAAAAAGAGAGAAAAAGGGGGGGGGGGGGGATGTTACCGTCCTGACGTAAATACACGTGGCGTTCATCGATTGGACGCTGATGGGCGGCGGACGCGTGGCGTCCGCCTATTGGCTGGAGCAGGGCAGTGGGTAATCATCCCCTTCTAGAAGAACCTGAGACAAGTTGGAGGGTTGCAAAAGTCTTCAGGAAGATATCTTGGCTGAGAGGCTGCCACGTCGTCGTCCTTTCTGACTGCCAGATCATGCGCAACCATTGATTGGCTGGGAAGTCTAACGGGCAGCCTGCAGCGTCGGGAACAGTTTCCTGGGGCAGGAGTGTGTGTCTCGAGGCTGCCCCATAAGGCATATTTGTAGTCGTGTTGGTGAAGCTTTGTCTATCTTGCTAAATAAGCTTCACAGTGTGTCAGTCCCACTAACGTAGAACGGGCGGGTAAGTCTGCGTCATCCGTTAGATGGACGCTAGCATGTGCGCCGACGTAGAACGAGCAGGTGAGGCTGCTTCATCATGTAAATGGACGCTAGCTTGTGCGCTGACGTAAAACGGGCGGGTGAGGCTGCGTCATCCATTAGATGGGCAATAGTCACTTCGTTTTATGTAAAGCGGGCACATTGTTTTTAGCTTGTGATATGGTATTTGCTGACGCTTTGGTACCATATCCCTTCAAGTCCCCCCAGTCCAGTGCTGCCTTATTTGAGAAGGGGGCGCTGGACTCTTTTGTGGAGTTTTGAAAGGTTTTTACATGTATACTTTGAGTTACATCCAGTCGTCACTGGGTTTTCATGTAACAAAGTGTACATGTAAGTTTTATAACATCGTCAACTGGTGCGCGCGGCAGTGATCAAGCTGTGGGCGTATGACGGGATGAGAGATCCAGTGGTATAGGCGCTATGTCTTGATACACGTCTGGGAGAGAAGAAGAAATGAGGAAAAAATTCTTTCGTTTGTATAGGTCTGGCGCCAGCTTTCTCGTCTTGCCTGGTAGCGTAAATGAAGGTTTGGGATACTTTGAAGTCTCTCAAGGTGGCGCGAGGATGATGCCAGATTAGGCGTCGTACCGTAAAGCGCATTTGAAAGATGAGAAAAATGCTTAATTGTTCGTCTTGGCGCAGGTGTGACGCCAAATTAGGTGTCAGACCGTTGAGCGCATGTGAGAGAAGCATAAGAAAAAGTTTATCTGCGTTGACGCGAAGCCTGAATAGGCATTGTTGGTTTGGAGCGCTTGACAGAGATGGAATAAAAAGGTAGCTTTTTGTCTGCTTATGCACCCGCTGAAGTGTAGTTATTGCGCATTAAATTTGTCTTTTTGAATTCTGTGTGAAATAAATGGCGGGAATGTTGGTCTAAGAGAGAACGTGTCTGACGGTTCGTACACTTTTCTCGGAAAACGTGTCTGACACGTGCTATAGTTTGAGAGCTGATAGGTCGCCACGTGTCGTTCATGGTGAAGTGTAGACAACTAGAGATGATGGTTCTGAACGTGGGCGTACACGTATCAGTCATCTGTGGTGAGCGACAGCTGTGTGAGCATTGCAATCGTCAGGCGAGTGGGTCACGCGCCGCGCGTGGTACGGCTGTCACGTGGTGCGTCTGACGTGTCGTCTGTTTATTTGACCTCCGTCTGAAAAGCAGTTTTTTGTCATCATGACTTCTATCCCATTGCCATTAATGCGATGGGTATATATAGGGGTTTTCCACACCTTTCTTCGTTTTATCACTCCCAAATTCCCTTCAAGTTTGTTCTTCTTATCTCCGGTTCTACTTGTAGAATTTCGATCGAAAAATTTTTCTAAGTCGAAAGTCTTTTTCCGTTTTCTCCATATATATATAAAAGATGTCTGAAGATAAAGCTTCGAAGCCCGAGTTGGCCATGGTAGAGGCCCAAATCGGTTGGTCTCAGGATAAATACAGATCTCTTCTTGAAAAGTATGAGATTCTCAGGGAGCGGGAGCCTGAGTTTCCAGCAAAGGGGAAAACTCCAACTGATGCTCCTGAAGGGAATATCTGTCTGTATGAGGCATTTTTTCAGAAGGCCTGCTTTAGAATTCCAACCAGTCGCTTCTTGGTTGATGTTTTACAAAGATATGACGTCCATATAACTCAGATGAGCCCATTCAGAGTTATGAGGGTTATGCACTACGAGGGGACTTGCCGGGCTATGAGGAGTGAGCCGGATTTCGAGCACTTTAACTGTTTTTACAAGTTGGAGGTGAAGGAGAGCGGCTGGATCTCCTTTGTTGAGCGCTCGAAGTCTGTATCATTTGTGGTGAAGGGAAGTTCTCCCAAAAGCCTTCGTGACTGGAATAAATGCTTTTTCTATGTGAGAAAGGAGGTGATTCCTGTGGAGATGGGGTGGCTGAGTCTCCGTGCTGGGTAGAAGCCTCCTTCTTTTGAAGTTGAGAAGGATTTTCAGCAGCAAGACTGGTGCAAGATATTGTTGTCCCATGCGACACGGTTGGATGACTTAGATCATTGTGACGAAGGGATGTTGAGGTTGGTGGGTTTAAGCCATCTGGGCATGAGGGAGGGTATGGATGTGCTTCCCTATGGCGACGGAGGAATGGATTTAGTGGCAGGTAGGTCCTGGGTTATTTATCTATCTTTGTTGTTTGTCTCTGTGATCGTTGAATGATGTGTATTGTTTTCTTGTTACGCAGGTGAATGCTTGTTTGACTTTTGGGCGCAGAGGGTGTCGCGCACCATGTTTAGGCCAGTCTTGCTGGTGTAGAGCTCAAGCGGGTGAACTTTGTTTTCCCTACGCGGATAGAAGGTGCGCCTTAGAATCTCTTAGCTCTTGGTTTCCAAATTAATCACGAACCCCTTTCTACGCGAACTGCGCAAGGGGTTGACTGGGTTGTTTTGTCTGACGACGAGTCTAGTGGCTCGTCCTCTAACTTGATTCCCCGTTTGCGTCACTCTGTTGATGGTGAGTCTAGCGGAACCGTTTCTGCGCCACAGGGTGTGAGCGCCCCTTGCAGTGGGTCTGGGACGGCAGAGGGTTCTAAAGGCAAGGAGAAAGGGTAAGTAGTTCCCTGTATTTTTTTGAGTAATAATTCCGCGTGGGTCCTACTAACCTTGTGTGTTTGATTTTGCAGAGGGTAGGCGGAAGCGCTGTCGTCTGCTGCTGATGGGGGAAGGTGATGTTGATCAGCCCGCGGTGAAGAAGACTGCCCCGTCTAAGGGAATTGAGATTAGGGAGCCTGCCCCGTTGGGAATGGATCTTGCTCCGCTGCAAATACGTGAGCCGTTTGGGAAGAAGGACCTTCGGAAGCTTAGTGGTAAGTAATAATGTCATTGAGCAGTGCTTTTGAATATTCTGTGCTTCTTCTTATAATTGTTGCTCTCTGTAGGTTTTGTTCCTGCTTAAGCCCTGCTTCGCTTAAGCAGGCGCAAGAAGAGAGGAAGAAGTAGCTGTTAGAAGATGATCATCTGAAGGCTAAATCTGTTGTAGAGCCTGTGCCTGATCCTGAGGTAGTAAAAAAGGCTGAGGAAGAGAAGCGTGCTGCTGAAGCCGCTATAAAAAAAGAAGGAAGAGGAAGATGCCCGTGTTAGGGAGGGTGCAATGAAAAAGCAGCGTGAAGAGCAAGAGGCCCGTCTGGCGGCCGAGAAAAAGTTGAAAGAAGTAGAGAATCAGCGTCAGGCTGAGTTGCTTAAACAACATGCGGCAATGGTTGCCGTCAAGGCTAAGCAGGGTAAGCTGGCGTCTAGTTCTGGTCGTGGGGGGTCGCAGACGGACCCACTAGTTATTGATATAGAGGGGTGCGAGGCCCCGGCTGAAACTTTGATGATTGGTGAGGAGGGTGGCGTGACAGAGCCACAAGTGCAAAAGATTGAAGGGGCCGAGGTGTCTACTAGTGAGCCTGGCTTTAAGTTGGACACCCCGGTCTATACGCCTGGATGGCGTATAACCGAAAGCTGTCGTTTCCTCAGCCCCTTTGTGGCTGAGGAGTTTGTTAATTATGCGCTTCCCCCAGCGGAGCGCATATATCATCATTCGCAGGACCGCGGTACGTTGTTCTCAGAGTTGTGCATGAACCTGACGCAATCTCTGGGGAACTTGTACGTGCTGCGTCGCGGGGAGGATGACTTTCTTGATGAGGCGTCGGCTGTGAAGACTGAATCAGAGCGCCTGGCATGGGGTTTTTGAGGGTGCCAAGCAGGGACGAAGGATAAGAAATGCCAGGGGTGGCCCTGGCCCCCCTGTTTTCTGGCGCAGTGGTATAAATTTGCGATTTTCATAGGTAAATTGAGTCCGGGTTGAGTTCGGCCCCCACCGATTTGCCACTACCGATCGAAAAAAATTGAGTTCGGCCCCCACCGATTCCGAAACCAAGCTTCGCCACTGGTGCCAAGCAGAGGTTGGTTGAGCAGGTTCGGCAATTGGAGTCGAACTTGCGTTAGAAGGAGGCGAAAGCGGCTGAGAAGCAGAAGGCATGGGAACAGTCTTCTCAGAAGATTAACAAGGAGCTTGAGCGCACCGACTAGCGGTGCAGAAAGCTGAAGTAGATCTGGCTGCGCAGGAGAAGCTTGTTGCCGCTAAGGAGAAAGAATTGGAGGTTTTATCCTCAAAATATGTTGATGCTACGGGCCAGTTGAAGAAGAAGGATGAGGGTGACCAGTTGAGTGTCAGTGTTGGAGGGCCAGGTGGGCCCTGTTAAAGGAAAATGAGGCTTGGGAGCTAGAGGAGGCTCTGATGCTCGACGCTCAGAGGTCTTACTGTGAGAAAGCTCTGTGGATAATGTCTGATGGGATTGCCGTCATAAGTTTCCGTCTTTCTTTGTTATTTTCCTTAGTTGACTTTGTGCTTTTGCTTACGTATGTTATATCTTCGTTGCAGGTCTTTGATCGTTGTTGGAACGAGCCGAAGATGGGTGAGCAAGTGGTGAAAATTGTGGATGTTGCCCGTACGATGGGCGTTCATAGTGGTTGGTTGGAAGGATACCTGGCTGCCAAGGACGGAGCTCCTGTCGACGCTCAACCTTTCCAAGATTATAATACTGAGCAGGTGCTGATGGATAAGCTCGAGAAGCTGGAGAAGATGGAGTTTCCTGTGCTTCAAGTTGTTAGGCAGTGTCTGGCGGATCCTGACCGTATCGCGCGTTTTAAACTTTGGGTGCCGGAGTCCGATCGTGCAGGCGCGAGCGCGCTTAGAAAGAAGCTGCTGACGCTGCTGCCAAGGCTAGTGGCTTAGGTAGTTCGGGGACTGCGCATGAGCCTCCCCAGTAGGTTGAGGTGTTTAGATGTAACCGTCTTTTGTATGTGAACATATTTTCTGATGAATTGGAATACAACCTTCTTTTGGTATTTATGGATGATTGTAATGTAGATCAAGAAGATAAATTGATGTCTGATTTATGAAGGGTAAATTAATCTTCATAAATTAGAAGTAAAGTTGGCGTCCGTTATGAAGAATAAATTAACTTCATAAGTTTGGACTAAAAATTCGGCGTCTAAGTTATGAAGAGTGAATTAACTTCATACGTTAGAAGTAAGGGTGGCGTCCATTATGAAGAGTAAATTATCTTCATATGTTTGGACTTAATGAAATTGGCGTCTAAGTTATGAAGAGTGAATTAACTTCATAAGTTATAGCCAAGATAGTAGTTGCGCTGTGATGGACAATATGTAGGGTACTGATGTATGTATTCACAGAGCCTAGGAATTTACAAGTAACATACGCGCAACTACGCTATATTCCATGATCGTGGGACGGGTGTTCCGTCCAACTTTTGTAGTGCATATGCTCCTTTTCCTAAGACCTGTTGAACTTGTAGGGGCCTTCCCAGTTGGGCGCTAATTTTCCAGGGCGCTCTGAGTGGGAGGCATTGTTGTCTCTTAGGACGTAGTCCCCGATGTCAAATGCACATCTTTTGACTTTTCAGTTGTAGTAGCGCTCAAGTTGTTTTTTGTAGTTTGCCTCGCATATGGCTACCATTTCGCGTCTTTCGTCCAGAAGGTCAAGATTTATTCACAGTTCCCTATCGTTGTCTGTTTGCTCTGCGCTGAATACCCGTGGGGATGGAAAGTTAACTTCTGTGGGGATTACAGCTTCGGAGCCGTAGGTGAGGGCAGAACGGGGTTTCCCCGTGCTTGTTTTTGTAAGGGTACGATGTGCCCATAAGACATGCAGCAGTTCATCGACCCAACCTATTCGCTTTGAACCCAGGTGCGTCTTGATGCCTTCAACCAGTGATCTATTAATGCGCTCAACCTGTCCATTTCCTTGAGGGTGGGCGACGGATGTGAAGATTTGGTTGACGCCCATTTGGGTTAACCATGTCTGGATTTTCTTGTCTGCGAACTGAGTTCCATTGTCAGTGACGATTTCCATGGGCAGGCCGAAGCGGCAGATGATGAATTTCCAAATGAACTTTTTGACGTGTTCGGCGCTGATTGTCGCTAAGGGCTTAGCTTCGACGCATTTTGTAAAGTAGTCGACAGTAACTATAAGATACTTTATCTTTCCTGGGGCCATTGGGAATGGGCCAACCGGGTCGATGGCCCATTTTTGAAATGGCCAAGCTGCCGTGGCTGGGACAAGGTCGTTCTTTGGGCGCAAAGTGTTTGGCGCGTGTTGTTGGCAATTGAAGCAGGTCCACAAGATTTTAACGGCGTCCTGATGCATTCCTGGCCAGTAGTATCCAGCATTCATTATTTTGGTAACGACCATCCTTTGTCCTGCGTGTATACCGCATAAACCTTCGTGAATTTCCTTGATAAGGAATGAGGCATTTGCGGAGTCAGCATCTTAGGAGGGGCCCAAGATAGGAACGTCGATATAGGACACCATTCATGAGTTGGTAGTGTTCTGATTTGTACTGGATCTTTCTGGCTTCCGCTTTTTCAGGTGGTAGGGTGCTTGTTGCTAAATATGCTTGAATAGGGGTCATCCATGACCCGGCGCCTGTTTGTGTTACTTTGACCTGTCGAATAGGTACTGATGGTTGATCTAAGGTTTCTATGCGTACCTCTTTGGCCATGTGTGGCCAAGCTGTGGATGCCATTTTGCTGAGAGCGTCAGCTTCTTTGTTTCCACTTCGGCTGATATGAGTGACCGTGCAGGATGTGAATTTATTGATGAGGAGCTTGGCCTGATCGACATATTGTGCGATAACTGGGTCCTTGGCATCGTAGATGCTGTTGATGTGTCCAGCTATGAGCATTGAGTCTGTATGAGCTTTAAGATGTCTTGCGCCCATCTTGTCAACCAGGCGCAGTCCTACTAGGAAAGCTTCTTACTCTGCCTCGTTGTTGGTACTTGGGAATTCTAAGCGCACGGCGTATGTGAATTCTGTGTTATCAGGGGTGACGAGCCTGAGGCCTGCTCCAGCGCCTTGGTCATTTGAGGCTCCGTCAGTGAATAATGACCAGGTGACGCGAGAGTCAGGGATGGGTTTGGGGTCTTGTTCGTTTTGACATTCTTCAATGCTTTCTGCGGGGATTTCTGCGATGAAGTCCGCTAGAACCTGTCCTTTGATCGATGGTCTTTGCTTGTAGATGATAGTGTGTGCGCCAAGTTCAATTGCCCATTTTGCTAGGCGGCCAGATAACTCTGGTTTTGAGAGCACAGTGTTTATGCGGTAGTCTGTTAAGACGTTTATTGGGTGCCCTTGAAAATATCGCCTGAGACGCCTGGATGCGTGGACTAATGCTAAGACCAGTTTTTCCATTGTGGAGTATCTGGTCTCTGCGTCTGCCAAAGTGCGGCTGATGTAGTAAATTGGTGTCTGAACTTTGTTGCGCTCGACCAGCAGTACCGCACCTATCGCCTATTCAGAAGCGGATAGGTATAATGTTAGCGGTTCTTCTGGTAGAGGCGCTGTAAGAGTCGGTAAGTAAGTCAAACACTGTTTCATTTCACGAAAAGCCAATTCTGCTTCTGGGGTCCAGCGGAATTGTGTCTTTTTCAGTACATTGCGAAGTGTGTGGACAAAAGGAAAGGATTTTGATGCGTAGTTTGACAGGAAGCGGTTGAGGGCGACCAGGCGGCCCATGAGTGTCTGTACGTCTTTGATGGAGCTGGGAGATGGCATGCGCTGGATGGCTTGGACCTTTTCAGGATTGGGTTTGAAGCCTCCGTTGGTGACGATGACGCCTAGGAACTTGCCTTCATCGGCGCCGAAGGAACATTTGCTTGGGTTAAGTTTCATCTTAATTTTGCGTAGCTGTTCGAAGGTGCGCTCTATGTCCAAGAGCATGGTGTCTTCTTCTCGGCTTTTTATGACCCAGTCGTCGATGTATACTTCTAGGTTGACGCCGATTTGGTTTATAAAGGCTTGGTCCATTAGGCACTGGTAGGTTGCGTCTGTGTTCTTGAGGCCGAATGACATTTTGGTGTAGCAATACACCCCTCTATAGGTTCTGAAGGCGGTTCTGTCTTCGTAGGCCATTTGTATTTGGTGCTATCCTCTATAAGCATCGAGGAAGCATTTAAATTTGAATGGCGCTGAAGAATCTACCTTGAGATCGATTTCTGGCAAGAGGTAGTGGTCCTTTGGGCATGCTTTGTTTAGATCTTTGTAGTCGACGCACATGCGCCAGGATCCGTTCTTTTTTAGGACCATTACTGGGTTTGCCACCCATGTTTGGTGATTGCACCGTCGAATGATGTCTGCCTCGAGTAAGTCGTCGACCTGCTCGTTCATGGCTTTGACTCTGTCCGGCCCTAGAGGGTGCTTTTTCTATGCGACTGGTCGGGCCTCTTTGTAAGTGTTCAGGCGATGTTCCGCCACATCCCTTGGGACGCCGATCATATCGGATGACTGTCAGGCGAAGATATCTTTGTTTGCCACTAGCAGCTGCTTGAGGTGTATGCGCACCTGGAAGGACATAGTTGATCCCAGAGTGATCATTTGTTCTGGGAAGGATGGGTTGAGGATCCATTTTTCATTTTCTGTTGCGGCAGGTTTGGACGGTGGTGTTTGTGCCGCCGGTGCTGATGTTGCGAGGCATTCTTGGTTGCCTCGGATGTACGTAATCCCCGTTGGTGCTGGGAAACCGATGTTTTGGTGGGGGGTTGATGCGTTGCTGTTGAAGTTGGCCAGGCCCTGTCGTCCCAACAAGATGTCGTATGACGAGCTAGCTGGGATGACATGGAATGTGCATGTCTCCGACCGTGAGTGAATCACGTCGTCAAGGGTGACTGTGAAGTCAAACGTGCCTAGGGGGTGGATTACCTCGTTGAAGAAACCAGCGATGGGTGCCTCTGGCTGAAGACGTGCTTTGTCCTCGTCATCCAACTGTTCGAAGCACTGTTGGTACATGATATCGAAACTGCTTCCGCTGTCGCACATCATTTTGTATGTGCGGTAGTGGACGAACAGGGCGGTGATGATGAGTGGTGTGGTTGATTTTGCGCCTCCCGGTACCGTCGGGAGGACAACTTGGGCTTCTCGCCAGTCGTTGTTGTTTCCCGCGTCTCGTTGTGTAGACGTGGTGGCGGCGCTGACTGGCTGTAGCTTGCGTTTGTTGCGTTGTGTCATACGACACTGTCTTCAATAAGCGCCGCTGACATGATGTGTTCTGATGTCCTTGATTGGTTTTGGTGGGTCTTCGTTCTTTCGTGCACCAGCGCGCACGTTTTTTACGAGGTTGGTCAATTTTCCGGAACGGAGGGTAACCTCTATCTCCATTTTGAGGCTGTAGCAGTTGTCCGTCTCGTGACCCACGTCTTTGTGGAAGTCGCAATATCTGGTGTTGTCGACATTCTTGCGGTTGGCTTCCATGGGTTTGGGAGTTTAAATGCGACTTCGCCGGTTGACAAGACTTGGGCTAACACCTGTGATGGTGTTTTCGTTAGCGGTGTCCAGTCTTGGTTTCTTCGGCCACTGTTGCGCTGGTCGCGCGTTTGTTTTTTGCTGATAATATTTCTGGCGTCGCCAGAAGTTGAATATCTTCCTTCATCGGTGGTGCCGAGATTCGGCTCCAGACGGAGGGTCGGTTGTTGTTGCGATTGCGATTGTTGCTTGAGCTCCCGCGTTGGTTTTGGTTTTTGGTTTTTTGTTTTCCGGCCTAGAGCTTAGCGATTCTGACGACCTCTTCCCAGGACTCGTTGATACCGTCTTTGCCTTGAAGAGTGTTTTGCAGGTTGTCGTCATTGACGTTTGCTAGGAAGTAGGTTCGAGTTGTCTCATCCCCGGTTCCTAGCTGCAGTGCTTCTTTGTTGAACCGCACGATAAAATCTTTGAGCGGGTCGCTGTCTCTGCGCTTGCAGAGGTGAATTTGACTTTTGTCGCGTTTGTGGCGACGCTGCTGGCTGAAGTGAAGTGAGAATTTTTCGATCAGCTATTCGTAGTTGTCGATGCATCACACGGGAAGATTGTCGAACCATACCCTGGCTGCTCCGGAGAGTGTCTGGGCGAACATGTGGCACCAGACAGGTAAGGTCCACCCGATGACGGCCCCGGCTGGGTTGAAAATACTGAGGTGGTCGTCGGGGTCTGTAAGGCCGTCGTATAACTTGACGTTGGCTGGTAGGCGCTGCCTTGGTGGTATGGGCGCTTGGGAGATACGTCTTGTGAATTTGGATTTGCCGGCAAACGCTGTGGGCCTTTATGCAAGTGACAGTTCGGTGGTTGCGGCGTTGTTAAAGTGGTTGAGACGATCTCTGTGATAATAAGGGGTGCGCCGGTAATGTCTTGAGGCCTCGTCCTCCCAGGAGTTTTCGTCATAGTCTTCGGCATCAAACCGGTTGTACTCTGCATAGGCCTGGTCAATAGCGGGTTTCCCCTGACCTCCCCCATGACGGGTAGCAATCGGTTGTTTGACGCTTTTGGATGTGGAAGCCATGATGGCTTTTCCTGTAAAGCGTCGACACTCTAGTTGGGCGTCTAGCGTTTTCTTTTGTTTTTCGTACCATTCGTTGTTGATTTCGTCGATTTCCTCCTGGGTAGGTGGCACGTTAGTAACGTCGAAATCAATACCACGAGGGGTAAGGATGGTGTTGTTTTGATCGTCAACGTCCTGGCCCTGTGGTGAGTCAGGTTCGTTGGTTATGTCTTGGACGGCTCCAGAGGGGGAGTGGGTTTTTGGGGGTGAGGTAGTCATTTTAATGTAAATGACTTGGCTGGTTAAAGCTTTTGTTTAGAGTATTTGTGGTAAGGCCACGAATGGCGCCAATGAAGAAACGCGAATCCTAGATTGTCAGGCTAGCGCCAATCTTGGTAGTGATTCCACAGGGTTTTTATAAAGTAGTACGTTTGTAAAATGTGATAGGTCTAAGGACAAGACCAATGATGTTTAGAGACAACAAGTTAGAAGAGCCGAGCCTCTAAATGTTAGCAAATAAACAAGAGTTGGAAAAGTACGATGTGCTCGTAGTCTTTTCTATGAAAGTGTTAGTGGATATCGGATGCCAAGGAAAAGGGTCTCTCCTTTTATAGTACCTCGATATACGACTTTCTTAACCCGTCCTCTACCCTTAAAGGGGCCCGGCCCAGGTAGATGTGTCTCTAGTTTTCCGGCCCATGTCCTCAGGCCCAATGGTGCAAGTGGTGTTGATAAAAAAAAGAGAGAAAAATGGAGGATGTTACCGTCCTGACGTAAATACACGCGGCCTTCATCGATTGGACGCTGATAGGCAGCGGACGCGTGGCATCCGCCTATTGGCTGGAGTAGAGCGGTGGGTAATCATCCCATTCTAGAAGCACCTGAGACAAGTTGGAGGGTTGCAAAAGTCTTTAGGAAGATATCTTGGCTGGGAGGCTGCCACTTCGTCGTCCTTTCTGACTGCCAGATCATGCGCAACCATTGATTGGCTGGGAAGTCTGACGGGCCGCCTGCAGCGTCGGGAACAGTTGCCTGGGGCAGGAGTGTGTGTCTCGAGGCTGCCCCATAAGGCATCTTTGTAGTCGTGTTGGTGAAGCTTTGTCTATCTTGCTGAAGAAGCTTCACAGTGTGTCAGTCCCGCTGACGTAAAACGGGCGGGTAAGTCTGCGTCATCCGTTAGATGGACGCTAGCATGTGCGCCGACGTAGAACGGGTGGGTGAGGCTGCGTCATCCGGTAGATGGACGCTAGCTTGTGCGCTGACGTAAACGGGCGGGTGAGGCTGCGTCATCCATTAGATGGCAGTAGTCACTTCGTTTTATGTAAAGCGGGCACATTGTTTTTAGCTTATGATATGGTATTTGCTGACGCTTTGGTACCATATCTCTTCATATCTCTTCGGTAAAGCTCATGAATATTGTGATACTTTCTTACAGTGTTATAAATTCATGCCACTACATGTAACAGTGTAGATTTTATACCAAACGCTTTAAATATAACATTATCCTACTTAAAGAAACAAAGGAAATATAAATATAAAAATTGTGTTTGTTTGGGTAATGTGGCATAATCTAGCTGTCATACAAACATAAAGTAATATGAATCGATTGAATACTAATGATGTTTGCTTAGCTTCTATGAAACGCGATTTAAAATCAAGAGGAAAGAATGGTTGTGCCATGTCACTATCAAGAACCCATCAACCACACATCATATTCATATGATGTTCAACTTATCTTTCATTAATTTATTTCAATTTCAATATTTTAAATTAAACAAAAAGCAAGCAATTATACCGTATACACGTATTCGGTATTCTTATTCTTATTCGTTAAAATGTTAAAGCTTATAATGAAATTTGTTTTTAAATTTCCAATTATAGAAATGTGATTGATCTAAAAACTGTCAAATTCATACATGGAGCAACCCAAAAAACTATTTTGCTAGAAGGAAAAAAAAATACTACACATGCATACGGGCAGGATGCAGTTTGCGAACTTTCTGACCTGGATTCCCTTATTTTTAACCCTAATTTAATTTTCGTGTTTGCCTTTGTTTTTCTTAATCTTATGTTTAGTGATTTTGATTGATTCTGTTTTATTGTAAAATTTTGAGAGGGTTGAGTTATTCTACAAAGACTATAAAAAATAAGAAGGGTGAGAATGATAAAAAAAAACCCAATAGATTATTAAATATGACACAATGAGCCACAAAATATAACACAGTGCCAAAAAATATAACACAATGAATTGAAAAAATGACACAATGATGAAAATAAAAAAAAAACACAATGGTACATAAAAGACACCGTATAACGCATTTTCTAAAAACTACAAGCTAATACTCCAAAAAACGAAGACCTAAACACTAATGTCGTATGGTTCGATAAGACGATTCCAATGCCGTTTATATAAGCTCAATCGAAGTCCGTTTGATACCCTTCCTACAACTTCCTATTTTTCTTTCACTGTGTATTTGATTCTAACCCAATTTCAAGAATCATAGATCTCATTAGTACACCCCATTTGTTTAGCCAATTCAATTCCAAGCTATCAGTTTTTATTTCCATGGTTTTACGATACCTATCAAATTTGGATTTTTATTAAAATGAGGTTTATTGTTGTTGTTTTCATCAAATTTTATTTAAGAAATTCTCTTTTTGAGTTTTTGCGATTTGTGTTTCTAGTTTTCATCAAAATACTACGTATTCAACTTTAAATAAAATACATAAGTAGCAATGAAAAAACACGCATTCCATCTTTGTTAAAGAATAGTTGGTATATTATGGAGTTAATAGATGTGTTTTTTTTTATTTGGAGAAATGAAATTAAATAATCCCAACTTTAGGGGATTGAAAGGTAATAATCTTAATTTAAAAGTTGTAATACAACAGTCCCAACTTATGAATGTTTTTATTCTAATAGTCCCAAATAAACTGAGGTTAAAAATTTTGGTTAAATGCCAACGTGGCAATCCACATGGCAAAATCTGTCCAGTTGGAAAAAAAATGTGGGCCCCACATTGACACTTGTTTTTTCAATTAAAAAAATCTTTTAATATTTAAAAAATCCTTTAAATAATGTTTTATTAACTTATATATATATATATATATATATACACATACAGATTATGTGTTTTAAACACATATTACCACCCATATGACTTACTGGGTTTTATCAAAATCGGTATTTTGTGTGTTTTAAACTCATGTTAACTACCCATCAAACTTATTGTATTTTATCAAAATTATCATTATGTGTTTTAAACTCATGTTAACTACTCATCTGAACTTATTCTGTCTTATCAAAACATTGTGTTATAACACACATTTGAACCTAGTGTGTTTTAAACTAATGTAGAACACATTATCAAGAACATGATATATGAAACCCTATATTTTAATGTAAACAAATCCAATAAAAAACACAATAAACAAATGTGATAGTACTAAAACACAATGCCATAAACAATTGTCAAAAACACACAATACACATAAAACATAATATGGTGTTTTATAAAGAAAACAAGATCTCGTTTATGACACTTTGTTTTTTTTTAATGTTTCTCTTTTCTATCTCGTCACCCAGGTGTGGTGACTCCATAGTCCATATCTACTTTTCCTTTATTATTATTATTAACAATAATAAGAGAGTAAAGATAGAGAGAGAAATGTAATTATAGAATATCTCCTTAAATTAAGGAGATGTTTTAATGGTCTTGTAGGTGTATTTTACTATCCTACCCTTAAATGGTCAAATCAATTAATAAAATTATAACACTAATTACAAGATTACCACTCAATTAATCTACACCGTAGATTAAACTAATCTAATGATCATAATTCCTTCCTAGCCTTCTCACACAAAACACCCTTTGTACAGGATCTTGACCCTACACATACATACATACTAGTAGGAATCCCACGCGATACGGCGGGAGTGACACTTTTCATTGAGGTACTTATTTCAAATTCGTATAGTATTTGTTTTAGCATCGTTGCAGTGGATATACGTCATAAGCGTTACACATGTCTAGTAACTAAAAAGATTTAATATTGAAATTGTAAAGTACTTCAAGAAACATTTGATAAAATAAAGTAACATACGAAAGAAAAAAATAAGTACTAATAAACATAAAAGTTGAAAAATAAAATCTGAAGTGTGAAATACTGGAATCATGAGATCAATTTAGTCATGTGCCTTCCAAATCTTCATGAACTCATATATATTGTCTGCTCGCCATTCGTCATCAAGAGCGATCACTGGAATTTCTTATATATCTTCATGTTTGATTATTACATCTTTTGGTAAGGATGAGTTTCCTCCATCTTCCCCTATCTAAAGTGTCTTCAAAATGTTGCAAAATTCGCTAGGCGCTCCCTAGTCGGAGTCGGGAGTACTCGGGGAGTTCTCGGCCTAGTCGGAGAGTACCCCGGGAGTACTCGGCCTAGACCTAGAGTACTCGGTCCTCGGCAACCTACCTTGTAGCGTTTACTCAGGGAGTACTCGGCCTCCGAGACCTTGTTTTACAACATTGCTTCAAATACGTCTTCTTTGTCATTTTCATCAGAACTTTCCAGATCAATAACTTGACTCCATTTTCATTTAGAGAGCCTCTTGGATCTCTTCCTATTAGTTTCATGCATCTGATCCTTAAAATAAATTAAAAATATTTAATACACAAGTTCATAGAAGATGAAATAAATATTGATATTACCTCTTCACTAAATTCACCTTGAAGATTATATTTGTAGGGACTAAACATTGCCCCATAGCAAATAATCTCAACACTATTATATCCATTATCATGCAATAAAACACATACAGTATATCACATAAAATAACAAACATGTTAATATTAAAAAGTAAACCTTAATAAATGCAATCTTAGACGCTTGTATGACTATTGGTTTGTTTATTTCTGTATGTTTTTCATTTAAATGAATCTGCAAAACCAATAAGTTAACACTTAAATGACTAAGATATGTATAAAAATGTATGATTAGTAAAATGGGACGAGTGAAAACCATAAACTAACAACTAACCAACATTAGAAGCTTCAACCTTTGAATTCACATTTAGATCCATGCCTAAGTATTTTAGCAAGTGAAGTAGGTATGCATTACTATGTATTTATAGGATAAACTTTAGTAGGTTAGTATATAGTTTGAATTATAAGTATTATGATTTTCCACCCCTTTAAATTAGGAAATTTTTTTTATCTTTAACTAAAGTGTAAAAGATTATTATGTTTTATGTGAATACCGAATTCAATGTTTTTATCTTTTATTTTTTAAGCTTTGTTAAAAAGAACCCCTTTAAATTAAAGAGTTTTGTTTTTATTAACATAGATATTAGTATCACATGGATATATAATATCCATCATGTGTTTTCTGTCAAATTGATGCAGCCAAGGTTTATAAAAGAAATTTACCTATAATCAATATCTACAATGCATATTTACATTTTGTAATTATTTTAAAGTTTTATATATTTAGCTAACTATGTTTATTTAAAAGTTTAATGAGATTTCTTTTAATTAATTATATTTATGTGTATACCTATAATATATGCATCCATAGCCATATACATATGAACATATTGCTAATGTTGATTATTTAAATAAGCTAGTACAATTGAAGCTATCGGTAACAAATATGATAAAGCTAAACATGATTAGGGGATTTTTGAATGATTGATTGAAGTTTTGTGAACTTTGACCCATTTTGGGGGGTTATGTTGTAAATCTAAGGCTTATAACATGAGTTTAATGATTACAACATGTTAGAAACATATTAGGATGATTGATTCATTGTTAGATAACAGGGAAAATGATGTTTATAGGTTGATTTCGATGCTTTCCATTTTGGGTAAACTTTTCATGCAATTGATGTGACATCTCCATAATTTCCCATTTTGGGGAATATGTGATTTGATATGCAAAATGAACAAATTGACGACTGGATCAGGTGTGATAACATGCTATTAGGTTAGATAGGTGTTACTACAGAGTTTAGTTATGATTCGTTGGGCTTTCAATCAGATTTGAAGGGTTTTTGTTCGTCGGAATACTTACGCAGTGCGAATAGGCTCTCATTCACATGGTCGATGGTGTGAATGAAAGGAAAGTCTCCTCATTCGCATGATCGATTGGTGCGAATGAGAGGAAAGACTCCTCATACTCACAAACGCGAAACTTTTTGAATCTTTTGTATAAACCAGGTGTTTTATGCTCATTACATGTATGTAGGGCGGCAAACGAACCGAATGAACACGAACAAGGCCTTGTTCGTATACGTTTGTTAAGAAATATATGTGTTCATGAACTGTTCATGAACACTTACCGAACGAGGTTTTCTATTTGTGTTCGTTTGTTAAGACAACGCTCGTGTTCGTGTTCGTTTGTTAATGTTGGATCAGTGGCTTAGTTTTATGAACACTTATGTGTTATCAGATTTATATGTGAGTTATTAAGCAGCGGAAATACAAGTGTTCAAAGGTCTAAAAGATCACTTTGATGAGGAGTTATTACTCCCCCTTGACTGAATAATAAATGAGAAACAATAAACAGTTTAAGTATAAAGCAGTAAGAGCAATTTATGTTTCTCAGATGTGAAATGGAATTATAAGTTTAAAGCCCGAAGGATTTCAATTTAAGATCAAAGATATTACACAAAATCACATATCAAAATAGATGAACAAACTCATCTATTTATAGACTAAAGTACTAAACTGTTGTCTGAAGTAATCTAAGATATTTAACAAAGATATTATGCTAAGATAAGGTTACAACAGTCTGTACATCGAAATTTGAAATCAAGACTTTAACAAAACAATATATTAATCAAACTGCTGATCTTTCAGTCGGTTAGAAGCTTCTGATGCAAAGTGCTGATGAGTGGCAAACTGCTGATGAGTAGTTTGTCTTCAGCAGTTCTTCAGTGAAATGTCTGGTTAGACTTCAGAACTTCTGATGAGTTTACTCTTCAGTACTTTGGTGTTTGTTCTTCAGTACTTCTTCTTTTGTTTTTCAGCAGTTCTATACTTAGGCAGATATGAATTAGACTAAGGTTATCAAAAGGTGGTTTCGTCAATCCTCTTTGTCCCAACAGTTAATTTTATTCATGAACACAAACAAACACAAGCAAGTGTTCATGAATAGGAACAAACAGAAACGAACATATATTAACTTTCAAATAACATCGAATTCATATATATTAAAATATTAAGTAGATCCACTCAAAATTATAACCTAAGTATCCAAACATACTTAGTATTTACCATAATATTGGTAAACATAATAAATTAGTGTCCCAAAAAGCTAAGTTCGCATTTTATCCTTGAAGTCTTCGAATGATCATAAATGAACAAATATAAACGTAGATGTTATCGAACATTCACGAACACAAACGAACTTCCTGCCGAACGGTTCATGAATTATTTGCTGAAAGTTCAGTTCGTTTGCAGCCCTACATGTATGGGAACTATATATGTTGGTTAAACTGAAATAACGGGTCTGTAGAGTCTTGTGTGGTCGTGTCAAACGCTAAACAGTTTTACAAACATACAAAGTCACGGTCTTGGACAACTTAAGGTTACTAGACAAACGTATCAACGGTCACACACTTATAGGCTATCAATGGTAGGTTTCCAGTAGTCGGACTACCATAACACGCCTGGTTTACTTATTTGACGCAACCTAAGGTGAGTTTCATAGCATCACTTTTACTATTTTCCATTGGGGGAGAAATATGCTGGATAAACTCTAACTTTTTAGATCACAATATTACATTATATCACATGAATACTAGGCGACTTTCATCTTAAGTCCTTTCTAACTTGTGAACCATGAATATGTGGATACATAGTGGGGAAAGTGTGAATAAATCTATTGGGTCAGGCAAGCCCCACTTGGGTCGACTGGAGGTCGGACGGGTGCATATTTGTCCTATCTAAATTACGACACCGAGTGATGACCGGTGGAGGGTATTAAAGGCAATGGTTCACGACGCTTTACTATCATGTAACGAAATCTAGCTAGCATCAGCTCTATATGTAAGGATTGTTGGGTATGGTTTTCAAACGTTACTTGCTTTTTCAAACATAAAACTCTATGAACTCACCAGCACTTTATGTGTTGACTAACATAGCATGTGTTCACATGTCGCTAAGGTAGCAGTCAAGGAATATGGCGCACGGAGTCGTAGTGCATCCTATTGTTACATTTCCGCTGCATGGCACATTGTCTTTGATTACTTTTCAAACATTAACTCGTGTTGGTTTTCGAGTTGTAACTTTTTAAACTATTTGGCTTTGTAAACTAATTATGTTTCCGTTAAACTTTAAACTGCTTGGGTTGATTATTACGTTGTTTTCATATCATATAGTTGTCGTTTATTGCGACCGTTGACTTGGATCCTGGTATGTCACGCACCTCGTGGTAAAAGCCCGCAGGAGGAATTTGAGGATGTGACATGACTGCTGCACCGAAACCCACATGGGGTGTTTCTTCTACCTCATATTGGGTTTGGGTTGTACGACCAAAGGTATTAGGTACATGAAGCACATTTGTAAACACAATGAAATGGTTAGAAAGCCCTCGGATTATAGCCTAGAAATGAAAACCACTTTCGTTGCGTAAGTGGGTTAATATTTTTAGTTAAGATGAAGCTTTCTCCGTAGGGATAGTTCTTGTACTTAAGCCTGTGTACTTTGCACATAGAGATATTATACACACATATATAGAAGGTTATTTGAGTCTAATGTCTACGAGATAGGTTTGTATACCTACTTGATGATATGAATACATTTTTGTCCCTTGACACGAGATAAGTCTTTTCAAGGACAACTAAATGGTGTATTCTTTGTCATGTCTAAAGCATATTGACTTAGAAACAACGACACGTCTTTATCATCACTGTCCAAAAGTGGATGTTTCATTTCGTCTACTCGGTTTGGTCCGACGATAAGGACAACATTATTTTGGTTTCTAAAATACGTTAGTAAAGGACGGCTAATAATTGATGGCCTTTGAATCTAACATAAAATGTTATATTTATACAATCTATATATATATATATATATATATATATATAATAAATCGATTGAGGCGGAGACACATAACACTTGGCGAGGTCAACCTCACTTTTAAATTCCCGCAAAAAAAGGGTTATAAATAACCAAATATTTATTAATTTTATTTTTATCTTTATAATGACTTTACTATATAGTAAATAAAAATCTTATGATTATATTATTTATCTCTCATATGAAATAATATTATTAAATCATAATTTTACGTTTATTTCTTATTTATTTAATATTTATTTTCTTATCTAATTATTTTTAAATTTTCGCTTATTAAAAAACATTTAACATTTTGTTGAAAAAAGTTACATCTTTAAGACCACCGCCTCAATCACGCCCTGCAGTGGTTGCTTCTGTCTTTGCACCTTATCCAAACATAATTCTCTCTTTAATATACATTTTCATTCTTATTCAAATACTTTTGCCTTTACACCTCACCCAAAGTGTTGATTTCTCATATTATAGCACATTAATTTCTATCCTATATTGTAACACATATTTTGTCTTAAGATTATATTTGTCTATCTCGGAAAGATACCGAGATATAACGTAGTTAATAATATACTAGTGGGTAACCCGCGCGTTGCATCGGAGTCGACAATACGCGGTAGGAACATGATATGCATCAAACACAAGTATTTTGCATGTATTTTAACTGAGTCTCTTTTCGCCTTTCGAGCAGATATAGCATGTCCTTCTTCAGTCGCAATATTGCTAATGCAAAAAGAATCACCAAAGTGTACTTCAAATGCATTGCTAAAGGAGTTAGATTATATGATTGTAAACAAACACATAATATTGCCATGAATAATATTTTTTTGGAGTATTAAAAACATGCATTTGGGTAAAAATATGTATATGTTATGAGGAATTTGAGCAAGTTATTCCCTTTTGAACCCAATCGGGTAAAACCGTAAAACACTACATGTAAATGTAACCTCTAAATATAACAGTGTCAATAAATCAAATTAAAAATATATAACATTTAAAACTCAAAACTCAAAGCATGTAGGTATGTTTCACTGTTTTAGCCCTACACTATCATAAGGATAAAAAAATTATGTTGCTTTCTATTTAACTACCTAAAAATTGAGGGACCTTATAGACGATGAGAGAATCAAAAGCATCAACATCGCTAACATTTTGTTTGTTTTGTTTGCCATCATTTGGAGTCATGTTTCAAGTTCTAGAACAAACAACTCATACTAACATATTTAAATCATAGGGTCATGAGTAAAAGCAAGTTTATTGTAGTGAAAGAAGATGTGAACTCAACCGGACTTCTGTATAGTAACCTAAAATTCCGTGTGCTAATTGATCAGAAGACATGTACATACAATAATTATTAACTAAACATTTTTCAAGTGGGTTGGGAGTATAAACAAGGGTGTATCACAAAGGTACATACAAAAATAATGAAGGATATTTTTGATAATTTAATGAAATAAAGTTACCTCATAGGAAGATGTAATAATTCAATGTAGATACAAAAAATAATAAAGGATAACTTGATTGTGAATTTTGATAATTTAATGAAAGAAAGTTACCTCATGGGCATTTAGAAAAGAAAAATGGTAAAATTTAAAAAATTGTAAAGAAACCCTTAATATACCATCTTAATTTTGAACATTTTGAATATATTTACCCAAGTATCTTCCTTTATAATATAGTAGAAGATATTTCTATGTTTGGGCCGAATAAATCAACCAATTTAAGAATATCTCTATTAAGTAAAAGAAAAGGGATCGGAATAAAGGGTAATATTGTCATTGAACGGATGTTGAACCATACAAAGCACTTCGATATAACCACATATAATATTCTAGTCTATTACCCTGTACAATTTATCTATATTATTTTACAATTAATGTAGTTAATTTATATAGCTATTAAATTAATTTTTAATATTTAAATTACTAAATATCAGTAACATTGTTTTTGTCTTATGAATGGTTTTCTTTTGTGTTCCTTAATATTATTATTACTTTAATATATTTTTAAAATTTACATAGTATATACACACATATATAATTTGATTCCATACTTGAAAAATGCGAAAACTGTAAAGGAAAAAGAAGAAAACAGAGATACATACCATGATTTACAAAAGATATATAAAGCAAGGGTTCTACATTCTTTGTGTAGCTAACAAGAAAAATAAAATCAAATACATTCGATGATAGTCAATAGCTAACGAGATAAATTATGAATGGTTTTATTTTGTGTTCTTTTATTAATATTATTACGTTAATATATTTTTAAAATTTACGTAGTATATACACACACATATAATTCAAACGTGTGTAGGTGTAACACTACACCTCGACCATATCTTTGGAGTTACATTTCGGTGGTAACTTAATCATCCACAACATATTTAAAACAAATAATAATATTTTCATTTTAACCAGTAACTCAGTAACTTGTTTCAACTTCCAATCAAGTCATGCAATTTTCTTGACAACCGCCAATTAATAAATTTGAAAATAAACAACGCGAGAACTTTTCAAATCATAGATCATAATAACTTTATTACATTCATTTCATTTACTATATTGTCAACAACTCATCAATAAAAGTAGAAAAACACAATAACAATGTATAGCTTTATTATTAATAGAAAAACTTGCACACAAATGGACTCTTGCATTCAGTCCTTCAATTTGAACTTGAATTTCTAAATACTAATATATATATTTACTTGAAAAAAACTATATGTTAGATTGCATCTTAAGAACATGTTGATCACACTAATGCTCGGTTAAACAATGAAACCAGGAAGATTTACATCATGCTGAACAAATGGTCGTTATACGTATAGATTTTACATATTCTTGGTTCTAACATGAAAGCGATGGTATCGTATATATCATATTGAAATTTAAATTATTTTATGATGTTAAAGAATAATAAGGTATTCCATTTGATGATTTGTCTCATAGCTTTCCACACACACCTTTGTAAGGTATATCATCGTTCTACGCAAAGGGATTTTGACATTTTGTTCCGTCGCCTCACATATTTTGACCTTTTAATACTTTGAAATTACTAAAGTACCCCCTACTCTCAACATCTCTTTCCCCAACCAAACATTGCGCATATTTCACCGGCCACCATATAAAAATATATCTTTTGTGGTTTTTTTTTTCACATGATTTCTAGGCCACCAAATATAATATTATATGACTTTTAGATTACAAAAATCTCTCTCTCTCCCTCTCCCTCTCTCTCTCTCTCTCTCTCTCTATATATATATATATATACACACACACAGTCATATACATATAATACACGCACAAAGTAACGGCGTTACGTACGTGACAATCAATAAGATAAGTTGCTTAATATAACATTTAATATTTATGTGTTATATTGAAGTTCGAGTGACAATAATTTCCTAAATAAATGTTTTTGAAAAGGGAAATAGAAAAATCTATATATATATATAAAAGAAAGCATATATGCCCATTGAGAGTGCCACGTGGCTTAATAATTGAGTGTTTTTGATGTTTTTGAGTATTTTTCTAAATTTATCTCTCTATCTCTTAATTCTCAATTACTAAAATTAAATTGAGTTATTTTAGGAAAAAAGAATTTAAAAACAAATTTAAATTTTTCTCTCTTATCTTCCTCCCATAATTTTTAAACATAAATATCTTTTATATTCGAGATTTTTTAAATAAAAAAATTACACCAAATTAACGAGCGTTTTATTATCTTTCCAACGAGTACCATAGTGCTATATAAAAACGAAAAAAAAAACGACTATTTTTTGTGGGGTTATATTCATACAGAAAAAAACACAAAGTGTTCAGGTTATTCATTAATCAAATTGTAACATATTTTAATTTACGTGAAGATGATTATATGTTGAAGGTTATCCTTTTAATACTTTATTATGTTTAATATGGTTTATGCTTTTTATTTTTTTAACTTTTTAAATAAATGTTTTTTAACTAAGATTGATTATGTTTAAGTTATTTACTCTTTTCGTGATTTGAGGTTTTTTTTTTATCATTTTTTATTAAATCATATTAAATTTTTCAACCCCTGGACCTTCCCGGGGTAATCGGCTAGTTTATAGATATGCCAAACATAGCTAGAAATGAAGGAAAAGGTTGCACAATAAACTTGTATTAGACAAAATAATTAATTACACAATTAACATTCTCAATTATTTTGGAGACTAGATTTTACCCCGGCAACGTCCCGGGGTTGAAAAATCTAATATGACATATTAGTTTTACATATGAAATAGAATGATGCGCTTTACAGTTACATGCATGAAAGCTTCGGGTAGTAGCTAACCTAAAACAATTAAAAATATATCTCCAATGTTAACGTCTAACCTTAAACAATGTATAACTCTAATATTAATATCTAACCTAAAACAATGTATAACTCCAATGCTAACGAATGTTGAAAATAGAATTCATATTTACTGATTTGAACATAATTAGTGACTTGCCTATACATGATTAATGATTTACCTGAACACTTTGTGTTTTTTTTTCCTGTTTGAACAAAACCCAACAAAAAATAGTCGTTTTTTTCTCCGTTTTTTATATAGCACTATGGTACTCGTTGGAAAGATAATAAAACGCTCTTTAATTTGGTGTAATTTTTTTCTTTAAAAAATCTTGTATACATATGATATTAACGTTTAAAAATTATGTGAGGAAACATAAGAGAGAAAAATCTAATTTTGTTTTTAAATTATTTTTTTTCTAAAATATCTCAATGCCACATGGGATGACACATGGCACACTCAAGAAGGAGAATGCCTCTTTGAGTGCCATGTCATTAAAATGGCTTTGGTTTATTATATGTATAATAATTAGTAATTAAAATCAATTAGTTACGCTAATGCTTAGTTGGAACCTAATCTAGCAACCATAATTAAACTTTACAATTTTTATACACCTAACTTGTTACAAATTATTCCTAATCTTTTATTTTATAACTTTGTGATATTATACAAAGATAAAACAAATAAATTATGTCCCAAAAAGCATCTTGGTCCCTTCCATATATATAAGCACAGAACAAAGACAAACACATAACACTACTTGAAAATGAACGACCAATTCCTTAGTCCTCTCACCAAAACCACCTTCTGTATATGTATATCCCTCCTCCTCCTGCAGGCGGTTTCCAGTGGTGTCGCCGCATCGCGGCCACGTATAATATCCTTCCAGAAAGGCTTCACTCAGCTCTTCGGTGGAGACACCAATCTCCTACGCTCAGATGATGACAACACTGTCCATCTTCACCTCAATCAATACACAGGCATCCCCTCTCTCTATATATCATATATGTATTATGCTACACGTTGTTAAGTATGATGAGAACTGCGAGAACCGAATAATACACTTGTACATAGTGAATTTAAGATAAGCAAAGCAGCGTAAATTAAACACAAAGGTTGACTACATAATTATTTCATTCGTATCACATTCAAAGCATCACACACAAGTGTATTATGTAGTTATCGCGGTTCTTAAAATATTATTGGTTCTGAAATGAACGTTGTGTATATATTATAAACTAAAAAGGTAGTTGTTGTAGTTGATAATTATTAAAGAAAAAAAAAACAATTTCAGGAGCTGGATTTAGATCTTCAAACATGTACAACCATGGATTATTCAGTGCTAGAATCAAACTACCGTCTGAATACACTGCTGGTATCGTTGTAGCATTTTATGTACGTATACTTTATACGATGTATTTACGATTCTTTATTTTATTATATAAATTTTGAAGTATAATTTTGTATGTCCTATATATATACATGCAGACATCAAATGGTGATGTGTTTGAAAAGACACATGACGAGTTGGACTTTGAGTTCTTGGGTAATATTAAAGGGAAACCATGGAGGTTTCAAACAAATTTGTATGGAAATGGAAGCACACATAGAGGTAGAGAAGAAAGATATACTTTGTGGTTTGATCCATCCAAAGCTTACCATCGTTATTCAATTCTATGGACTTCTTCCAAAATCATGTAAATCTTCTTCCCTTTCTTAATTATGTTATACGATATCATTATATCAAATGATAGTCTCGTTAACTATATATTATGTTGGGGGCATAACTGCGAGAATTGCATAATTCACTTGTACGTTGTGATGTTAAACTGGTCGTAGAGAGAAATAAAAACAGTTATACTGTTATATAATCACGTAATTAGAAAAATAAGTATTCTTTTACACGGTTCTTAGTTATCATGATTATGTATTAAAAGTTTGCTATACGACATCAAGTGATAAGGTGGCGTGTTCCTCAACTAAATGGTTGTGGATTCAACTTTGGTGGAGTGAAGATATGTTGATTTTAGGAGTAGAGTACTAGAGTAGTTGTAGAGTAGATAGTATTCGTTTGCCAATTAAAATAATTATATGCTTAAGAAAAAGTCAATTGCTATTTAAAATTTGAAACTTGGACTTGAAGAAAGTGAGTCATAAAGAAAGAACACCAATAAAGGATTAATATAATTTTAGTAATGGTCATTCTAATGTATATGTACAATGTATGCACTTGATGTTTTGTTTCTTGTCTTTATTTATGATTCAACCTTTTGCATTACTAATTTACTATTTGAATAACCTAATTATATTCAAATATTAGACTATTCGTAATATATTAATAAGTCGAATAAAATATCAATCAGGTTTTATGTTCTATAGAAGTTAAAAAATACTGAATACAAAAGTTTATCTAAAAATATATAAATAACCTTTATTTATAATTTATAAGTTCAAATAACATTACATGATTATATTTTTAGAAAGGATCAAACATGATAAATTAAAATGACGTTCTTTTAACGGATATACGATTTTGTATTTAAAAAATATTGTTTTGTTAACTCACCAGACTTAACCATCACTTCTATGTCCTTCACACCTCGTTACTCTGTAACGAGTTGTCATGTGTAGGTAGAGATCCGTTACAAACGGTTCAATAAACGTTTGAATGTATTTAGCTTTATAATTTAATACACATATATGATTCTAATATTAGATTATATTTTTCTTTTAATAAACTA
The DNA here is from genome assembly GCA_032199755.1 of Ambrosia artemisiifolia. Taxonomy (NCBI): domain Eukaryota; kingdom Viridiplantae; phylum Streptophyta; class Magnoliopsida; order Asterales; family Asteraceae; genus Ambrosia; species Ambrosia artemisiifolia. The sequence goes on from CM063519.1 coordinate 64,588,673, forward strand.
CAGATTCTATATAGATGATGTCCCTATAAGAGAAATATTAAGAAGCCCTGAAATGGGTAGTGATTTTCCTTCAAAACCTATGGCATTATATGCCACAATATGGGATGCTTCAACTTGGGCCACAAATGGTGGCAAATATAAGGTAAATTACAAATATGCTCCTTTCGTAACCGAGATGACCGACCTCGTTCTCCACGGTTGTATTTCGAATCCGATTGAAGACCTTACAACCAACAATTGTGCACAAATGGACCAACAACTTGATACCATTCGATACAATAACATTACACGTAAACAAAAGAGCGCGATGAAGAGGTTTAGGGAAAAGTACATGTACTATTCATATTGTTATGATACTTTGAGGTACCCTATTCCACCCCCAGAATGTGTGATTGATCCATTGCTTCGGCAACGGCTCAAAGAGAATGGGAGGCCTGATTTTCGACGACGACATCGTAGTCACTCGAGGAAAGGAGATCATGTTTTGAGCAGACAGATGTATGATATTGAAGATGAGGATTAAGGGTATAGGAAGATTTGTGTGTATAATACGAGTGGTTTTGTTACATAAATTGGATTGTTTGAATTTTCATTTTATTTAATATTCATAATGTAATTTTACCATGATTGAATGCCAATAAAACGGTACATGCCAGATTATGTAGCTATATATAAAAAGTATATTATGCAATATGTAATGATATAAATAATTAAGCTTGGTTAACTGCTACAAATCTGGGTGAGTGTATGATTATAAAATAGTCGTAAAGTTAGCGACTATAACACCACCGAATTAAAACAAACAACTGAAATATATGATTTGTAAACACGTTATTAATTTTACATCCCAAATGCAAATTTAACATGTCAAAAAAAAAAAAAAAAATAGCAGCGCAACTTGTTGCTCGTTTACTCATTATCCAGATGTAACCTGATTTTTATCGTGGAATGAATTAGTGATCAGTTTAAATTAAAAAAAAAAAATAAGAGTTGGTACAAAATATTTTGCGATTTAAAAAAAAATAGTAAAAAATACGCAGGTCACAACATTCCGTTCTAAATCCGGGAGAATGAACCTGATCACAAGCATGACCTTTGCACATCCATTCGCTAAATGCTTATGGAACAAACTTGATTGCTATAATATTGAGAAGGAAAATCCAGTCATTAAAAAACTTGGTAATAAACTATATTATCGACATAGTTATATTTGATTGTCAATATAGGTTTTAATCCAGTTAATATGACCGCATTGCGTCTTTTGTCCCAATTACTTGGAAGTTACATCTACATGGTCTTTTAGTTTCAAAGATCGAACGTGTTACAAATGGGTTAACAGTCTAACACTAAGGACTATGGATGTATGTTCCGAAAACTTAAGCCCCAAAGTGCAATATGACCATTTGTGTAAATAACTCTAAGGTTTTTTTAGTTCACAAAATATGGATGGTTTTATAAATGTTTTCAAAAAAGTAAAATGGTTTTGTAAAGGCTTGAAATTTTTTTAAACCTAAGTAACCATTCAATATAGAAATAAAGTATCTTTAATAATACAATAATTGTAACTTTACGGGTGGATCCAAATTAGAAATAAAGTCCGGTGTAATTGAGTGTATTAGGATTAATAATTACACTATTTGAGTATTGGTATTAAAGGTGATCAATACGAGTGATTTCCACCAAGAAAAACGCGCCATTTCCATGATTTTATTTATTTTTGTGGTTTTGACTAATTTTAGACTAAGTTCTTATGTTAATATAATTTATACATTTTTATGGAAGGAGTTATTTTATGAAGCGTAATGTTTATAATGTTTTAAATAATTTTGGTAACTAAATATTATCATATATATATATATATATATATATATATATATATATATATATATATATATATATATATATATATATATACACACTAGCTAATTACCCCGGGAAGGTCCCGGGGTTGAAAAATCTAATATGACTTAATAAAAAATGATAAAAGAAGAAAACATACCGAACGTAAAACTCACTAAAAACATTTTTTTTAGTTTTTTGTATAGCACTGGTGCTCGTTGGAAAGATAATAAATCGCTCGTTAATTTGGTGTAAATTTTTTTCTAAAAAATGTCATATATAAAAAAGTTATTAACGTTTAAAATTGTGAGGAAAAAAATAGATATAAAAATTTTAATTAACATATTTGAAATTTAAAAAAAAATTAATAGTTTACTAACATTTTTTTTTAGAAACATCACATTCATTCAATAGTAAAAACCAAGTTACATCTGGATAATGGGTAAGCGAGCAACAAGTTGCGCCGCTATCCCCATTTTGAATCGCAAAGTCTATTCTACTAAATACAAACCCTTGATTCCTCGGGCTTTGCGAGTCACTATGGACCACCTTCTGCACCCGCTCCAAAAATCGAACTGCCTAAGGGGCTAAGGATCCAAAAGTGTCGAAGGAAACGGAATGAACGCATGCTGATTCTCTAAACATGCTCCCTCGTGCTTAGCAAACTTCATAGCTTCCGCCTTCAAAACTGCCTGTCCCGGAACGAATCCACTATCTCTCAGCCCCACCAGTGGGGACGCCCCAGTGAGGTCAACACACGCGTGCTTACCCCCTGCCCAGCCAAACACAAGGACGTCCGCAGGCACATTCAAGAGGCGGAAGGTTGCCTAATTGAATGTCATGTCATCATAGTTCAATTCTTTTATATATAGCTAAGGTCCCAGAGTTGAAAATTTTAATATGACTTAATAAAAAATGATAAAAGAAAAAAACTCAAATCACGAATTGTCATCACAACTATAATATCAATTATCTACAATAAGAATGGTTCTCTAATTTGATCAATCACTTAATCAGTCCAAATTCTTACCTAATAACTAACAAATAAAAAAAACTATAAATCCACATCAAATATATTCCACGAAATATATTCAACACCTGAACTTTTAAAAAACGCCTCACTACATCATGTTGCTTTCTTTCAAGATACAGACATAAGTAACCCAAAGGGTGTTCAGTCAGATGAGATGTGGCTGTTTTTAGAAACCTAGTGTGAGTTGGAATGTGTCCGGTTCTCTTGACCTTGACGACGATAGTAGCCATTGCCTCTAGATCGCGTGTAATCATTGCCATCATGACCATGCCCGTTTCCTCGGTTGTTATAGCTTTTACCTCCAAAACGGGCTCCTCTTCCATTTCCTTCATTTTGATACCCACCCCTGCCTTTTCCTCATCCTCCTCCTACATTAATTACATGTGCTTCAGAACTGGTTCACTTTATAAAAAGGGGTCATTTTGGTATAGCATAAAGTGTAAGTTATTTTCATGGTATGGTGTTCTAAAACCGTAAAACGTATCTCATAAACTTTGTCAATTATTAATAAAAAGCATAAACACGTACTTCCACCTCGATATGTATTGATTCTATTTGCTCGCCTTCTTTCAATGGTAACCTGCTGCCCACAGATCTCAACAGTAGATGCCTACACAGTTGATGGTAATTTTTCAATAGATATCAAATATGAAATTTAATAAATACAAAATTAAAACTGCCAGATTACTATATTCATATAAGCCAAGTCAAACCTTGATCACATTGTGAACACTAGTGATATCTTCAAACTCAACAAATGCATAGCACACATCAAGATCCTGAGTTAAGATATATTACTCATCATTAGTCTTTTATGGCTAAGAAAGCAAGTAATCATTCAAGATGTTAAAAAAACTTGCCTTTCAGGTTCTGATTGCAACACCATCTAGTCTGATCTTACCAGATTTCTTAAACTCTTCCTCAATATCAGATGTAGTTGCAGTGGATGGCACATTTTTCACATAAACAGACTTCACCTCAGCTAAGGAAATCAATATACACAACTAATAAGCAAACAGAGTGAAAATGAAGATAGTATTGTGTTCTAAGAATTAATATAGAACTGCAAGCACTGCAATTCTACATAATGAATAACTATCCAGAAAACACCAGCAATTGCGTAAATTGCAAACTAACAGTCATCAAGTACTAACATAACTATCACATATAACCTTTGCTTACCTTTCCTTTGGTTGTTACTTTGGAAGCAAACATCTTACTTCCTAGACTATTAGATGAAACCCGAATGTTTAAAGCAGGGGCCTTTCCTTTGGTTGTTACTTTGGAAGCAAGCATCTTATTTCCTTGTTTATTAGATGGAACCACCCCAACACTTGAAGCATTAGCCTTTAGCGTTCCAAGTATGTTCTGTGCATCTCCAAGACTGTTTTTCTGACTTAAAGGCGGACCGACACTTGAGTTACTTGAAGAGCCTTCTGAGCACCTCCCACCATTAGCTACCACCACCCTTGCAGCTGGTCTTGTTGCACAACTTCTTCTGAGATTCATCCTCAGGGACGACAAGAGTTTAGTACTTTGACTTGGTATTTGGAAAGATACCTCAAAACACTTCTTTTCTTCATGTTTACTGTGATCAGATGTCAGCGTGCTCCTTGCACTGCTTTCATCTCCTCGTTTTGCAATAGAAACCGAGCTTGATTTCGACGTAGTGTTGTCAGCAACTTCACTCATGTTACTTTTACCACTGGAGAATGCTTTCAGTCCCTGATTTTCTTTTAATTTTCCGGTTACAGAAATTGGCTTCATCTTGTTTTTCGATCATGTGCTTATAAAGGACCCTTTAGTTAATGTTTCGACCGGATGTTGCTTATTGGGGATAGCCTTACACTTTCTTTATTCCCACTGTTTAATTTTGTAGTTCTTGCCTCTTGATTTTGCAACCGAGGCTGGGAGCTTTGGAGAGGGTGGTTCTTGTACACTTATCGAGTTTGAAGGACAGAAAAAATTAGAAACTAACTCGCACGAAGAGCACTGACGGAACCTATACAAATGCCACAAACATATATAAATATTAACGTGAAAACTGTTGCAAAGAAAACTAAAAGTAAAGCGTGAAGCAAGGCATTCTTAGATGCTTACTTATAGCTTATGTCAAACCACGAGTCGTCACTGCAACCCAAAAAATGAATTAACATTGGATTTAGCAAACAATATATAATAAAGAAAATTATGCAGACAATCAGCAGCTGCACATCATAGTATATAACTTAATAAAAGGCGATACTCACGTCTCGTCGTTGATCAAATCACAAACACATAGATCCGCCCACATCGGCGCTTCAATATCTTCCTGCACAACACATGTTAACTGATACAAGAACTATTATTACCTAAGAATTCATGGGGGTGATAAGTGTGGAAATTAAAATCACAACTGCTGTCAACATCATCATCAATAACATCAGAGTATTGCGATTCATTGTAAAAATTGTCATCTAAGTCACTAACATCATCGTGAGGGCAATTGATTAAGTAATGAAACAGGTTGTGGGATTTACCTTGGGTGCCGGAGAAACCCTGATGCTGTCGTGAACCACTTATCGCCATCCGGCTACTCTCTCAGTGATATATAGCCCTAATTTACTCATTTACACGAAACTAACAAAATAATCAATGTTTTACTCTGTAGTTTTTTAAACGGCAGTTTCTATCACATTTTAAGGAACTAAACCCTTAATTAACTAACTTATCATACTTTATTATTCCATATTCGATGAACAATAAATATTCTTGATTTACAGAATAATAAAGCAAAAGACAATGCAGGCAGCCAAAATCAAATAAAAATTAAAAGAAAAACGACCTGGAAGTGGATTTTAATAACATCTAGAGGCGAAGTGACGGTCCGAGATATAGCTCCTGATAAGGAACCGACGGGCGCATTAATAAAGGCGGTTTTAAGTTGCCCTGGCTCTTCCATCTCCCCAAACACCACCACACCTTTACACTACAGCCTAAATACACAAACAAATATATATAAAATATAAAAACATTAAAATAAGCACAAATTGCACAAGTATTAGGGAAACAATCATACAAAGGCATTAAAAACAATAGAACTGAACTGCGTCATCAATACGCAATATATAGAAAGAGATTAAACGGATAATAATAATAATAATATAAAAAACGACGGAAGTGTAAACAATTGGTTGGTAAGAAGGAAGGATTGAAAGTTGGATTTGTTATTAATATGGAGGGTTGACTGATTAGATAAAGGGGAATAAAAATAGAAATTAATTCCTGAGAAGCGACCATGCTTACAGCCGATTGGATGAACGATTAGTCGGGAACAATTTAGGTTATGATAGGGTGTGGGTTATGGTTCTTGTTGAATCGCCCACTGTTTCCAGGATCTAAATTACCTTCCGTAGGAGATGAAGCAGATTGAAGAAGAGGGTTTGAGAAGAACCTTAAAGTTGGTTTGGAGGAGTGATTGTAAACGGCAAATAATGTACGGTTTAGGTTTTATGTGATTTATTATTAATTTAATATAAAAAACGAAAATTAAAAAAAAAAACAAAGAGTTGCACCTTATTATGCCACGTGGCAAATTCAAAGGAGGGTTGAGACTACCAATGGACGCCACATCAGCAAAAGTCTTTTCTTTTATATATATAGATAGATAGATAGATATTTCAAGTTTTTTGAGCTTAATTAAGCTCAGTCGATCTTGAATCCTCCTTGAGTCAAGCTTAGATTTTCACTAAAAAGGTTTGCTGTGTTATCAAGTTAAGCTCGAACTTAGTTTCTAGTTTGAATATTGAACTCACGTCAAGTTAGTGCCGTCTCCGAGAATTCTTGACACGTTTTGACCTGGGTCAAGTAAAAAAATCACAGGCCCCAATGGATATTTCAACTTTCAATTTCAAATATAAGTAATTTAAGTTTCAACTTTCAATTATCAAACATCAATAACTAAAAAGAGCAACTGGGCGCCATGAAGAAAAAACCGTTGCAAGCCATTGTGATCACAACATGTTGGGTTATATAGAAGGGTAGAGATGATCGAGTTTTCAAAGGAACAAGACTAGTGCTGGATCAAATGTTGTGCAAAGTCAAGTCACTATCATTTGCGTGGATCAAAAATCGAGCAAAGAACCATGCATTAGATTGGGAGAAATAGCGAAAGTTTGAACTTTGAAAAAATAGCGCTTCATTGACACAGTTTTTGAGTGAGGTAAAGTTGTAAGGTGTATTTCTATTTAGCGACTTGCTTACAGAAGCAATGTAAATAACTTGGTGAAGAATTGCCGTCCAAAAAAAACATCAATACCTAAAATAATTAAAAAGAAGTAAATAATTTAGTCATTTACGGTTAGATTTTATACACAAAAATATATATTGATATTTTTCAAGTTAAATTGTATGCACATGATATTAGAAACTAAATAAAAGTAGGTCTACTTCCTTAGTAACTATCAATTAATATTCATATGTCACGAGTGTGACTTGAACCTAGATTCTCTAGGGTTGTCACAAACGAAGGAGGGTGGGCGGTGTATGTTGTCGTGGTCCACGGCGCATGTGACATGACCATAAGCCACTCCACCCCATACTTAATAGCCTAAGCAAAGAAAGTATTGTATAAAAACCTAGTTTCAAACCCGAGCTGTAACTGATTTTTACCATACCTGGCCCGCAGGTACACACCCTGTTACATACCCGGGACAAGGAAATTGAATCAACCATAAACCACCGGAACTTGTTCCACCTTTACTCTGCAAAAACTCGGTCAAAATCCAAACATATCCGGAACCAGTTCTTACCCTGCTCAGGATTGTAAGCCAAAACAAATGTCGTTGTATTATCTAGCTAAAATCTATAGATATCAATTTTATTGTTTATAGATGATATTTCATGATTGCATATCTTACCATGACCCCCTTTGTTTTGAACTAGACCACTGACCACATTTTGCTTTTACAACAATCTTTATTTCATGAATTCATGGGTCATTTCAATTTCATTTATCATAAAACCTAACTATATATTTGAGTTATAAATTTATGAACCTTATCTAAACTTTGCATCAAGGTCAGACCCTCATCAAGTCACTTACTTTTCTATTCCTTTATCAATATTCGATCCAAATATATGTTAGGAGTTGTATGCGAATGTAGTTTGTAAACAAGTTTGATCCATGTTTTACTATCATGTTGGCCTTTTAACATTTACCACAATTTATTTACGTACCATGGCCTCATAGACAGCTTATAGTTAACTTTGGACACAACTCCTTTCTAAATTCTAACCATTCAGCAGCACGTTTTATTTCACGATTTTTAAATTTCATGGAAATCCAACTGGTTGTTGAATTTTATTTAACCAATGTTTTTTTAAGCTAAATCCCATTTCCTAAAATAGTTACTACAATTGAAATCAAAATAAAATGCCAAAGTTTTAGGTATAGTTTTTTTTTATTTTTACACTTAACTCATTTCAAAAACTTCATAAAAAAATATTTGCTTAAAAAGTCTTCAGCAATTAGACTATGGGCTTAAGCCTTAACGTATTTCAAGAGCCCAATTAGTAATTATTCATCCTTAGCAAACGTTGACCTGGCCCAATGCTATTAGGTATGGGCCCAATGCCATGTGTCTGGGCCAAAATCTGACCCAAAAAACAAAAACCAACCCAAATATCGTTTTTCTGACCCGAATTTTCGTTTCTTAACTATTTTCATAAATATGATAAATCTAAAGAAACCAACAAGCATGTAATTACAATAACTGATATATAATATTGTAGGAACGATTTCTGATCAAATCCACCTAATCTCACAATCCTTCAACTCTTAGGTGCGGAAAACCCTCGAGTTTGGCAAACCAATACTAATCAAATCAGTAAACAAGTTTGACCGACCTTTCCTACATCCATAGCATCAATCCAAGATAACAAGTCAACTTCAAGTAGAGGTGCATAAACTTTTTTTTTTCAAAACTGGTTTTGGGTATGGTTAAAAGGGTTGAAAAGTGGGTATTGGTATAACTGAGTTGGGCGTTGAACCGAGTTTTAGAGAGAATTGAAAGGGGTCAAATTTTTTGATTTTGGTTCCTCGGGTTTTGATCGGGTCGGCATGAAACCAATTAATACATGGTGGGAATAATTGGGTATGGAACCGGGTAGGGAGACAAACTTATTTAATGTCGTTTTTGAGTTGTTTTTTAGGTATGAAACCTGGTAACGAGGTAAAAACTTATTTGATCTAGTCATGGATATTGCATATATGTTTCTAACTTCCTAGTCAGGATCATCTCTAAAAATGTTTTAAAAAATTAGGCCCTCAGTGATACAAAAAAACCAGGCCGTACCATATATACTCATCAAAAGAACATATTCATAAAAGGACAATAATTGTTATAAAATAAATAAAACAAAAGTAGTCTAGTGAAATGATAAAACATACTTACTTAAGCGAATTGTGTGGATTTCCTAGCTTTTTTCGAAGCGAAGGTCTCGATCAACACTTTATATAGCCCATACCTTCTAATATTTCACTTTCAATACCTATTAGCCTCAATGCGTTAAGCTTTCTTAAGACATTGACAGTCATAAATATGACTTCAACAACTTTAATTTTGAAACACTTCTTTCTGTCAGTGCCACTGTTACTGGAATTGTCAACAACACTCTATAAGCATTTATAGCATTAGGATAAAAACCGAGATGCTTGAAATGGTTTAGAGCATCAAGAGAGCTAACAATGTGAGTCAGTAAACATGTCTCGATCAACTTAAACTCCAAATAAATTTCATTAGCATCAATATCGGATTCTTCTTCATGATTCAATGCATCTTCAAGACGATAAAAACAAGACTTAAGATCCGTGGCGGAACTAAAAGAAAATTCCATTGGTACCGGGGAAAGAAATTTTTTTGCTCAGAGGCATCTAATACATAAAACAGGAAAGGAAGAAAAAAAGGTGCACTAATTTTCCACTTCGCCGACATAGTTGAAGGGTAGTGCATGCGACCCCTGCCTCTCAAATAGATCCATCCCTGCTTAATGTTCGCTTTATCAAGTGTCTTCAACTTTTTTAGAAACAAGAAACTAAGTTTTTTTTTTGAATTTTTGGTACTGATCGAATCTAGTTTTAAAAGAACTTAGAGTTGTATAAACAATACATTAAAGGTAATTGACTATAAAATCCTCACCGAATGAAAATACAACTTCTTCTACACTTGATTGTCATCAAACTGTTTTTTCGTGCGTATCAAACGTTTTTAAGGGAATTCCGCATCAACACCCAGTACATTGGCATTTTCTATAGCTTCATCAATTGCATTAGAAAACCCCACTTCTTTATAATTTTGAAGTGTTTAATCAACTTGTCCACTTTATCAATAGCAACACTAAGAACTACATTCCTTGATTGCAAACTTTTATTCACTACATTCATATTTGATAATATTTCATACCAAATGATGATTTATAAAAAAAAAAAAATCATAGTCACCAACCTCAATACATTTTTAATGATTTAGCTTCACTTTGGTTTTATGATCTTTATCGGTGGCCCTAACTTATTTCAAAGATTTTTTTGAATCGAACCCTAATTCTCCGTCACCTGTTAGGAGTGATGTGTCGATGGCACGAGGGTTATGCGATACGTCGAGTTATCCATAATCATCGCAGCAATGGGCAAAGCCCGCGTCAACCTATTATCTAATAAATGTATCCCTTTCAGAAGTCGGGGTTTGTTGTACGTACCCTTGCTTTGGTTTGGGCTTGTAAGGAACTGAAGATGGAAGATGATGAAGATCGCTCCCGTCCATTTTATTTTAGCGCTCATAATCCAGATGGACCAGACCTGTTCCCCATAGCCATAACATAAATCAATGGGCAGGGCTTGGGTTTTTAATATCTAACGGGCCCTATAACATTAATGACCCTCATCAGTGTTGGACCAGGTTGTCTAATACCCGAACTCGAGCTAATGGGTCGGGTCGGTAACATCTCTAAAGGAGAAGGGGTGTTTATGTAATTATAATAGAACCTAATTGAAGATAATTATAAGAGTTAGAGATAATTATCAAGTTTACTTATTCTACTTAAATAATGAAAGGGAACTTGTATTTGATTAGAACTACATTTTACCCCACGTGCGTTGCGGCGCGGTAAGCAGTCTTTGCAGGTTTGAAACGTACTCAAGCATTCTCATTTGCATTTATGTTTTTAAGAGCTTTAATTTATGTTGTTAGTCAAAACATATTACAATCAACTGAAAGAAAGGTGGCTAAACAAATGACAATAACCAAATATTTAGAATCCTTCTTTGTTCATCTCTTCATTTGTTTCTTTGGCTATATTTTCCTCGTATTTCCTGTTACCAACATCTTCATGTGTTGGTGTTGCTGCAGAATATACCACCAGATGGATTACTGAGATTTACTACAAGAATCCATCATCAATCCCATGCGGCTTGTTTCTAGTGTGGTGGAACTTGGTTCGGTGTTACTTCAAGGTTCCTCATTGTAACTATACAAAACTTGCAAAGAAGTAAAGGAAAATTAAATATAAATGGGGAACCTGAGACACTGGAACAACAGTCATACGACCATGAAATAAAGGAAGATAAATAGTTAAATGTACCTCATTAATGTCGCATTGTTTTTCAACTTCAAAGTAAATAAAAACTTTAATCAGTCTTCTGCATATTTAAGAAAATCAGCACCTGGTTTATGACATTTTCCCATTAGTGTATCCATGTTAAAACTAATGTAAGATAAGTACCATTTAAGAACAAAAAAAATGAAGAAGATTATAAATAAAACTAACCTTTTATTATTGAACTTTAAGCACTTGTGGCATTTCAAAAGATGCGTTTTGGCTCATTGATATGCGATGGTTGAAGTTGGGATCGGATCTGAATAGAAAGCAATAATCTTTAGGCTTTTTTTAGTCTTGAACAGAAAAACTGAAGAAGATTATAAATAAACCTAACCTTTTATTCTTGAACTTTAAGCACTTGAGGTATGTCAAAAGCTGCGCTTAGACCCATTGATATGCGATGGTTGAAGTTGGAATTGGATCTGAATAGAAAGCAACAATCTTTAGGCTTTTTTTAGGTTTCTTCATGGTTGAGGCTGATATTAAATTTATGTACAAAGTATTAAATTCCTTTGACTGTGTAGTTGATTATATATCCATAGTAAGCTCAGCACACAATCTGAGAAAAATAAATACTTTACTTTTTGGAAGCAAGGGATGGTCCAAAATCTTACGACAAACATTTCACGTGTCGCAGAAAGCTGTGCAACACCGGGCTTTGTTGAATAGAAGCACTTCAAGCATAAATGAGAAGCCAAATTACCGGAGATCATTTATGCTGATGATGATAATCAAGAGAGAACGTATTGCTAATGCTGATGGCCTAGAATTTATCTTTTCAAGTAAAAGAAGGCGGGCTCCAAATAAAACCAAAAAAGAGCATGATGGTGAATTAGTCAAAATGTCCTCGAATTTCAACAACTCATCATCATGCTCCCTTTTGCTTTTCTTTAGAGCACACGTTCTTCCACTTGTATAGACATGCTGTAGACCAGCAACAACAGTAATGCATTCTCTGTTTATCATCATTATTAGCATCAATGAGGTAGGCAGCCGACGAAAAAAACAGTTGTACGTGATGAGAGGCTTCATTCGCTGTTTGGAAAGAAATCAATTCCTCAAATTAAAATTCAAAGCAATTTTTTGTCCTAAATTTTAATTCGATGAATTCATTTCTTTCCAAATAGTGAATGAAGACTCCGATCACACACAATTCTTTTCTTTTTCGTAGGATGATTATGCTTGAACGCTTTTTTTAGCAAAACCTGTCAGTGTATTCCTTTTTGTGACACATGAAATGTCTACAATCAGATTTTGAACATTCCATTGTTTTTAAAAAGTAAAACATTTTTGTTTTTTAAAAATTGTGAATTAAGCCTGATATAAATATATAATATATACATTCTACATTTGATAAGGAATTTGAAGATTTTATACGCAGATCTAATTCCATCTTCAACCACAAAGAAAATACATAAAAAAAAGCCTAAAGATTGATGCTTTCAGATTGAATAACATACCTAAAGTTGCCGAAATGGATTTGATAGCTGGCTCGCGTGGCTGCTAGCCACATCTTTGAGGCTGACTTTCCGCAAATGATTTTTAACCTTCGATGTCGCCTTATTCGCCAAATCTTTAACGTGCTAGGAATTTCGTAGGTGCATACTTTCTGTGATTCTTCTATTGTAAGATTAATGATCATAGCTTGGTTCAGAGTTCCAACAACCATGGGTTCAAAACGGGTTGCTTGCCATTGTAATCAGAAACCATGTGTTACTCATCATGACCAAGCGAACAACTGTTAAAAAAACTAAAATAAATCATGCTTTATATTATATAAGAATATGAAAAAGTTTAACAATGCAAAAATAACATTTTATAATCTTTGGTTGTCTCAAAGGATTTGCATTTTCCCACCCCGAGCTCAAGCGCCACATCCTTGAGACTGCCTTTATGCAAATGATTTTTAATTACTAAATATATCGTGTGTCGTTTTGGTTCTCCCTTTTCCATCTTACTTCTATCCTGAGATTAATGACTATAACTTGGTTCAGAGTTATGAAGGTATCATATGTTTATCATCATCACCAAGCGAAACACTGCTAAAAAGCTACAATACATCATGCCTAGTATAGAACAGTACGGAAAAGACAAACAATGCAGAAAAATTGTATAAGAAAAGCATAGTAAGCGTAAATAACACAATAACATTTTATGATCTTGGTTCAGAGTTTTCAGAACAATGCCTGCAAAACGGATTGCAAGTCAGGATTTGCCATCCACCGTCCATGCCATGCAACTGTAATCAGAAATTATATGTTACTCATCATAACCAAGCAAAATTCTGCTAAAAAGCAAGACAACACCATGGTTCCGGCCGGGTACAAGCCTGTTTAGGTTGGGTTTTTTCCCCTTTTTTATGGTACCATCATCATTTATCAGGCTTTGTAGGGGTATACGTGTCATTTTCACCCAAATGTATACATAACATACATGAGTTGGGGGTGTTTGACACTTAGCAGCGTACGTGTCTTCTTCTTGGTTCTTTATCGCATATCACAGATTATAATAAAGCAAATGTCTCTTCGCCGGTGATCCAGATAGCCAGTTCCTAAAGGGAACCGACCCAAGTTCTCATGAAAGAGACATGACAGATCCTAAAGTAAAACAAGAACTCAGTCCTGGTAAAAAACCAGACACCAAACCATTGCAGCAGCAAGAAATTTAGTGAATGAACATGGAAGCAATAGGTCTATTCACCACCAAATCACTATTCACCTTCCGTTATAGTTATAATATGTATTTCAACATAGATCAATTTGAAAATCTATGAGCGGGCCAGTGTTTTTAAACCTGATAGCTGCAAGGAGGGTTGCAGGCGGAAGCCTACCATCCATAATCCCTGTCACACCATCCCCACCAATAATCGGCAGGCATCAGATGACCACAAAACCAAACATTTTGAGGCTCAAAGTTTTCAGAAATGTCGGCTGCAAGGTATGTTGCGGATCTAAACCCGTCATCCGCCATCCTTGCCACGCCATCTTTTCCTATTTTCAATCTCATACTTACTAAAACAACATGTTTCTGGAATTGAAATGGTCATAAACACTTACAACCTACTCTTCACTAATCACAACTAATTCAGCTACAAACATCCTATATTATCACAATTACATATCACATATTATAATAAAGCAAATGTCTCTCCGTCGGTGATCCAGATAGCCGGTTCCTCAAGGGTACCGATCCAGGTCCTCACAAAAGAGCCTCCTAAACCTTGACAGATCCTAAAGCTAAACAGGAACTCAGTCCTGACAATCGACTCCTTAAAGACAAACTCTAAAAAAATCAGTAAAAAAGGGAAAGATCTCACCGGGAAAGACCCAGGTTAAGGTTCTCCTACTCACACTTGAATAACCTTCACTTAGGGTTACGCAAATGTGAGGCAATTGAAGCTAAAAATTATACTCCAATCCAAACAGCAAAAAGCAACTTCATAGATCAATACAGACCTGTCCAGAAGAAAAACTTCAATCAATCAGTATCAGGACTCAATCGTAACCTTAGAGCTCTAATACCATGTAAAAAATACATGATATCAAAACTTCTAAACGTATGAAAACCAACCTCGATCTTCAATCACCATAGTGAAACCTCAAACCACATTGCATTGAAAGTCTTCATTTTTGGTTTTGAATGATACGTAGTATAATGTAAAAATCCTGCTTCATGAGGCTCAAAAGCTATAAAAGGATCAAACCAACTTGGCTGCAAAAGATGTTGCTGCTGAACAGTCGACAACATTTCAGTTTGCCTCGCGAAGATGATATGATGACCCGATATTTAAACCAAATCCATACACTCATCATAGCCTCATGTTATAGAACCAGTTTAACTTTTTGACATTATGTTAACAATCAAACAATCATTAGATGAAGCTCAAATGAGTGAAAACTCATCATCACTACCACAGACCTCTGATTTTGAATGATACATAGTATAATGTAAAAATTCAGCTTCATGAGGCTAGGGGTGAGCAAAAGCCAAAACCCGACCCGACCCGAGAGAAACCTGACCCGACCCGAAAACCGACATGTATAAAAACCTAGAACCGATCTCAAACCCTAAAACTAGGTTCGGTACTCGGTTCCTGTACCGACGGTTCTCTCGGTTCTCGAGTTAAAAACCGACCCGAATGGAAATCGTGAAAAAAGGCTGGAAATCATGCTTAATGGCTCAAATTTGTTACAGGTTAGTTGAAATTTGTTTAGTTTTTATTTGGGTTTCATAATGACATCAAACTTTGTGAAAAAAATAAACATCTAATACCTTGCAAGATTTTTGACAAGTGAGATCTGTCAAACCTTAAACAATGTTGGATCATTGTTGTCGAGAAACCTGCTTTCAAGTTTCAAAAGATAGAGAAAAAACCTTACAGAGGTTGTCGTGGGAAGAAGAGGCTTTTATTTTTGGGTTTTCTAAACTCGATGGACTTTTATAAACTTGGTGGGATCATTGTTGTCGGTCCATTAGCATAATTTGATATATCATATCATATTTTATATATTTTAATCTTCAACTAATAATAATAAAAAAATCGATGGTAATTATAAGTTTACTTAATTAATTATTAAAAACTAAGTGTTGATATAATAAATAATAATATTATATTGACTCTATAACTTTTTTATTTAAATAAACCAAAAGATTGTTTAAGTTTATAATTGCAGTAACGATATATATATTATATATTATAATATAATTTTAAAAATTGTTTAGAACATTTAGTTTTTATTATATTATAATTATAATATTTATTGAATATTTTAATCATAGAGAACTGTATGTTGGTAGTACACCTTGTACTATTATCTCTACTTTAGTCAAAGTAAGCTCCCATGGTTTTTGTATACCAATTACCAAACAAAAGATACAGTGATATGATCCATAGTCATACATTTGTTTTATTCTTCTCTTTCAGGTGACCTTCCCCTTCGTTGAACCTCCTTCCCAGAAAGCAACTTCGACTTTTGGCTGATTATTTGAGCACCTCGGGTCGGTTCGGGTTTCATGTTGGTTTTTCGGTGTCGGACCGAACCCAAAACCGAAACCGACGTTGGTCTTATCAGGGAACCGATGATAACCGAATTGCATATGGTACGGTCCGGTTTTGGGTTGTTTTTGTAACAACCGGCAAAAATAAGGTAATTCCGTACTAATTAATTAACGTAATTAACGTAATTAAATATAATTATGTGTTGATTATTTAATTGAGGCCTTAGAATAATAGCAATTCCCAAATAATGCATAGGAATGCATATGTTTAATAACAAAACATGACGGAGTCATGTGCGAATAAATCTATCCGGTATGGACATTGGCGATTACCCGGTAAAAATTAAATAAGCGAAACGAATCCCGGACAGCCGGAATATAAAATAAAACGTAATTTCACAAAATAAGATGAGTTTTGGAACTCCAAAGCCATACGTGAAAGCTTATTACACAAACCTCCCGGTAACGAATAAAGCGCGCGTACCGCACCCGATACGCGCCTAGCTAATAATTTCACCCGACAAAAGCCCGAATAATTTATCAACGCTTAACCCGGACCATATTTAAAGGTTATTAAAGGTATTTTTAATGTCCGGAGAACACGAGATAAAAGCTCGAAAAATACCCGGACGGGACCCGTACGAAAGGAGATTAAAACATAACTAATAATGGGTATTAATTAGCAAAGTGGGTCCCACAAGACACCCACAAGGGGCCGGCCTAGAGGCCCTCTTCAAATAATTATTATCTTTTTTTTTTTTAAACAATTAATCCCAAAGATTTACTTGTAATCATGAGGATTAATTTGCATGAACAACCATTGGCCAAATAAAATCACCAAATCTCCTACTCTCTCTCTCCAAACTCTCGGCCAAACACCCTCTTAAGTAATCCCCAAAGATTTTTTGTAATAACTCACACAATCTAATAAGATACAACTAATCTTGAGAGATTTGGGGGAATTAATATAAAGCACCTACATACACACTTGAAACAAAAAAAAAAGCTAAAAACTCTCCTTCTTTTCCTCCTTGTGGCCGTGAGTTACCCCCACCCCCACAATCCTTTCTTTCAATTTTTACACTAACAAATTATCTCTAAATCATCATCCATTCAAAACCCCTTTGTGTGTTCAAGAGCTTGGAGCTTAACCCCATTGGAAAAACACACTAAACCCCATCCAATCCAAGGTTGTCATCTTCCCTAGCCTTGAGCTAGTAGTAAGTTTTACCTTGTTTTGATCATAATGTTCATACTATGTGTTTTATTGAGCAAGTTGTACATTGATGGGTTAAGAATGGTTTTGAAATATAAAGTTTAATATATGTCATACAAGAACAAAATGGATGAATGATGATATGGATGAACCTTAAAATTGATGTTGGTAATAAAATGGCTAATGAAATACGAAAATATTAACATGCATGTAAAGAGAATGACGATCAAGACATTATTTTTGAAAGAGATTGATAAGTGATAAAATATGGTTTTGATCATCATAAGATGACTAACTAATGTCAAAGAAATAACAAAATGGGTTAGATGATCTTGCATGTAGAAGATTCATAATTAAAGTCTACTCACTTAGATGAGTGAAAAGTTAGTATTTTGGATAAAAATATGAAACAAGCATGTTAATAGCATCTAGGATGGATTATAAGATTATTAGAAGTGGAATGAAGTGAAAATAACCAAGCATAAAGAAAATGATTTTTCAAAGTCTACTAAGTTGGAGGAAAAATGCTAACTTTAAAAGATTGGATGAAAAATGCAACAAGTATAAGTCGAAAGACTAATATTGTAACTTTGAAAGTTGATGGACTAAAATAAAGTATTTTAGAAACTTTGGTCCAAAAATGTGTTTATGGAAGTTTAGTGTCAAAAACATAAAGAATAGTTTTCCAAGTATAGTTTTGTGAAACTTGAGCAAAATACCTAATAAGTTGTGAAAAATGTATTTTTATAAAAATAGAAGTTTTTATAAAAATAAGTGGTTAAGTTAAGGTTTTTGACAAAAATAAAGGTTTCGTAAAATATTGGACAAGAGTAACAACGTGAGGAAAACTTGTGCAAAAATGGATACTTTTATATAAATGGGAATATAAAAGTATCGGAAACATTTTTGGGATACAAGTAACTAGTTGTACTAAAAATATAAAAGTATATTTTTCTTCAAGTAATATACGTTCGGAATTGGAAGTATGAATAATATACCATAGAACGGATATTAGAAGAAAATGTGGAAAAGGTTAACTAATGGACTTAGTAACGTAAACTAACGATGACGTATAAACGGACAAACTAGAGAAAAATGCCATAGCGGCAAAACGTGAAAATATATATATTTTAGGAAGTAAAATATATATAACATGGGTGAAACTTATGCAACACTTTCCTAAGTGTTGGAACAGATATTCGTGGGAGAAAAACTAATGAATTAAAACGTTAGACAACGTATGGACTTAACAAAGAAAACGCACACATTGATATATAGATACATACTTGTCTCGACGAAATTTTAGCATATCTATTTAAATGGGAAAATAGATACGCGAGAAGGAAAACCGAGACAAGTAGGTGAAGTATATCTACGAACGTGTAGGTCCCAACAAATCCTAGTATATTTATTTAAATGGGAAAATAAATGTACGGCATGGTGAGTTGAGTCGGGCGTTAAAATATAGAATCGAACGACAAGAACTTAGCATATTTATTTAAATGGGAAAATAAATATGTGGCAAAGTGAGTCGGGTCGGGAGATAAGAATACATTGTATTGAACGATACGATCCTAAGTATAATTATTTAAATTGGAAAATAATTATACGTTAGGTAGAGTTGTGTCGAGAATAATAGTGTACACGTTACAAGTAATATTAACAAGATTAATATATAAAGAAAAGGGTAACCCATCGCCAATGGACCTAGGATGCGCGACTAATTAAACGGGAATTGGGATAACACATGGTCGGGGAGTTGGGTGTACAACTTGCCAAGGCACTCGCACTATAGGTGTAGTGACTTATACGCCTAGAAACATTTGTAGGTGCGAGACCACCAAATTTGCTATTTACTTCTTTGAGCCGAGCACAGTTTCAGGTGAGTTTCACGGCCCCATCTTTAAACTATTTTAACGTTTTCGGGGGAAAGATATGTTAGGGAAATGTATGACGGGTTGGTACTTGAGTTATGATCGCCACTCGGGGTTGAGACCTCACTACTATAATCATTAATTCAGGAAAGTGAAACCGAAGGAATATTTGAATAGTACTATTGGTGCCTGACAAGGCCCACCCCTAATCGATAGCGTCGATTATGCATCGGCGTATGCCTGGGGTGCACGTATTCTGAAAATAAGTCGTAAGAATACCGAGTAACGACTTGAAGCGGGGCATTATTGTTGTCTTGGTTTGATTATAGGCTCAAGTAGAATTGTAGGAACTTGCAACTCCTATAAATTGTCATAACATGGAAAATTCCCAAAAGTTAATGTTTTGATAACTAAAACCTGTGAACTCACCAATATTTATATATTGACGATTTTAAACATATCTTTCAGGTAATTGATGAATGATGGAAAGCATGGCGAGCTGGGTCGGGGGAATCTCTTAATGGGACGTCGGGTGTTATGAAGAGGCTTCATCTCTTTATCCCAAGGAATCGGGATATATATATGAGAAGCCTCCTTATTTGAATCAAAAACAATTTTCGTTTATGTATGAATAATATGACATGATTTTGACGTCTTAATAAATGACCCGTTTCTTTAATTACTTGTGATTTGCATTAATCTTGGCTTTATCCATTTGAACCGTCGCGCCACGTGTTTCCGCCGTAGTCGTGGTGTGACAGAAAGTGGTATCAGAGCCAAGGTTATAGCGAATTAGTTTTTAAAAATCTAAACTATAACCGGATTTGGTCCAAAAAGATAAGGCTTTCAAAATATAAATGCAAAATGCAATTAAGTATATTTTCAAAGAACATTGGGTATGAAGAGATTCCGACCGAGCTAGCCATGGGTATTGATACATGTTACTTTAGTATTAGAAGTAGGAAGATTACTGAAAACGTACTCCTTAACCTTCTAATAAAGAATATATAAATAATAGTACGGTTCTTTTGCCAGGGATGTCGAACGCTGAGAGTGGCGCACCGAGTTTCGATAGCAGCATCCAGATCTTGTCGCCCCCACCGATCGAGGTGGTAGTGCTTGACCTAGAGAGTGATGACATGGAGGTAGACGCTGCCATTGGAGGCATGGAGGACGAGACTGACCCCAGTGAGGACCCGAACTGGGCCCCCGCTGGAGATGACATGGTCGCAGCGGCAGACCTACCGATGGAGGAGGCACCGCAGGCCGACTTGCCACTAGTACCGATACCGACCGCACCACTGCCGGTACGCCCTATCCGAGCCGTCAGGGATTTCCCTGTAGGCTGCGCAGGTCCGTCGAGACCAGCCCCCGCCGGATCAGAGACCGTGGAGTCTCCATACAGATGGCGTACCCGCGCTGAGCGTGAGCCACTACCCGCCCCTCACATTCCCGTTCCCCCAGGCATGATGCTTGTGCCTATCTCCCGAGGACGGAACGGGTGGATATCGGACGACTCTGACGATGAGTCAGTGGCGTCTGTGGACCACATAGCCCTGCCCATACCCCCAGCTGCTCAGGAGGAGCCCATTGCTCCAGTGATAGAGCACGCCCCCTCTGCCCCGACGGCCTTGCTCGCCCTACCAGAGCCCGTACCACAGGATGGGCCAGCCTCCGCAGGGCACATACTTGAGGGTAGCTCAGCCCGTAGCTCTGAGTTACACCGAGCCGGTATGACGGCGTACGCTACTGCGAGCCCACCTACCCCCACCGTCGTGGCATCCACCCCGGAGTGGACCACTGTGACACAGCCTCTCATGGTCTCGATGGCCGAACTCATATCACCCACCCCAGCCACCATGACACTACCCATTACCACCTTTCCCATGATGCCACCCCTCACTGAGCTACTGACAGTACCCCCACCTGCACCATTCACCATGGGTACAGAGACCCCCTTCATGATGACACCACCTGCACCATACCCTTTGGGTGCAGGAGACCCATACCAGATACCACCCCACTTTACCACTGGACCACCGGGCTTTGCCCAACCCTTTCCACCTCTACCGATACCAGACATAGTCGGCCCATCCCAGCCGACTTACCCTGACATACCCGGGCCGTCACAGCCCCATGTGATGACCCCACTGTCCGGACCAGCATGGTCCACTGTGATCTCCTTAGAGAGGGACTTCCAGACCCTCACAGACACAGTGCAGCGCACTGTGAACCAGATGGAGCAGCAGACACGACTGATGTGGGCCAGGATCATTGACTCCAGAGACGCACTAGCATATTACGCTGAGGAGTTACTACGCATGGACGCACATTGTGGGATTACGGGCGATGCGCATTTTGCTCATCGCCAGTTCTTGTACGATCGCATCATGGCGATCAGCATGTCCATCAGCATGTATGCCCCCCAGTACCAGTACCCGCCACCACCACCACCACAATAGAGACATCTCAGAGACACCCGAAGAATCCTTTGAAGACATGGTAGTAGTAGTAGTATGATAGCATAGCACGAGTTATAGCACTCGTCTGCATTTTTGCCTAGCCGTGCGGGTTATGCCGGTATATGACATTATGTTCTATGGTATTTCAAGTAACGATGTATGAGGGATGTATCCCCAAATTTTGTTATTACAAACAATCATTGTACTCGTGGTAATTGAAATTAATGAGAATTTTGTTATGGTGAAATGTGTTGTTATGATTATCTACGATTATTGTTACTTACCTTGTATATATTGTGATTTGTGATGGTATGGTGATGTTGTGTTGACTATTGTGTTTATGTTTTGAGTTGTTGTTGCGCTATATATATGACGATGTTGTATGCATGATCGTCAAATTAACCTTTGATAATTTATTATTGAAGAAAAATGGCACCATCCACTCGTAGCAACAGCGGAAATGGAGGACTACCCGCAACACCCGAGGAGCTTGAGGCACTAGTCTCGGAGCGCATAGCTCAAGCCCTCGCAGCACACAATGCCGCACGCACTGAGCGATCGCGGGATAGGTCCGGGAGTGACCGACGCGAAACCTCCCCCACTGGTAAGAGGGTTATAAATAAATGCAACGGGAGATTTTCATGAAACTCCTAATTCATAATAACATGCTACCTTATTATTGCAGAAATGGCCTCGCGAGAGCGTGGCTGCACCTTCAAAGCTTTTCTGGACTGCAAGCCATTCAACTTCGGTGGCACCGAGGGATCTGTCGGACTAATTAAATGGTTCGAGAAAACTGAGGCGGTGATCCGCATCAGTAGCTGTACTCCACGCCAAGCGGTTATGTATGCCACTAACCTGTTCCTGGACCAGGCACTGACTTGGTGGAACGACCAGGTGCAATCACTAGGAGACGATACTGCCTACTCCATGTCCTGGTTGGAGTTAAAAGAGCACATGATCGCCGAGTACTGCCCTGCAAGCGAAGTGCAAAAGCTAGAGACTGAATTCTGGAACCACGCTATGATTGGATCGGACGTAACTGGGTACACATCCAGGTTCCATGATCTATCTCGACTGGTACCTCGTCTGATTACTCCGGAGAGCAAGAAGGTGGAACGATATCTATTCGGGCTGGCGCCACAAATTCGCGGCATGGTCACTGCTTCCAAACCCACGACCATGCGCGAGGCTATCGACCTCGCTATGAGCCTCACTGAGGACGCCATCCGAGTGGGCACTCTAATCCGGAAAGTGTCAGGGCTGAAGCTTACTGAGTCCAGCAGTGTAGAGGGTAAGAATGTGGGTGCAAGTTCAACGGTTGGGTTTAGTGATCAGGGAAATAAGCCAAGGTTCGGGAAACGCAAGCGCAATGACGGGAAAAAGGATGGGTCATCGGGTGGAACGAACAAAAAGGGAAAAGGGTATGTAGCCACCGGGCGTGGGAACGGCGGAAAGCCGGGATATCAGGGGAAGAATGGGATAATTTGTGGAAAGTGCCAGCGCACAGGACACAAAACAGAAGAGTGCAGGTCAGGTGCACAGAAGAATGGAGGAGCGAGGCCCTGTTTCTCGTGTGGATCGCTCGACCATTGGAAGAGGGATTGCCCCAAGCTCAACAACCAAGCCCGTGGGCGGGCGTTTGTGATTGGTGCCGGTGATGCACGACAGGACCCTAATGTGGTCACTGGTACGTTCCCTCTTAATGGTCATTATGCTTCTGTATTATTTGATACTGGCGCCGATTTTAGCTTCGTATCTGTCGAGTTTAAAAGATTACTTGGGCTAAAAACTAGTAAACTAGACACACCGTATTCTATAGAATTGGCTAATGGTAAAACTATAGAAACCCGAGAAGTAGCAAAAGGTTGTAAATTGGATCTCTGTGGTCGTGAATTTGATATTGATCTCTTGCCGGTAGTACTGGGTAGTTTTGACATAGTCGTTGGCATGGATTGGTTATCTGCACAACGTGCGATCGTTGTCTGCAACGATAAAATAATTCAAGTTCCCCTCCCGAGCGGGGAAACTCTGTCGATTCAAGGGGAAAGGCGTGGGACGCCATTACGAATTATTACCAGCATGAAGGCTCGAAAGTGTTTGAGAAAAGGCCTTATTGCATTCTTGGCGCACGTGGTAGATAAGAAGGCCGACGAGCGAAAGTTAGAAGACGTTCCGATAGCTAGAGATTTTCCAGACGTGTTCCCAGAAGATTTGCCGGGGTTGCCACCACCTCGACAAGTCGAGTTCCGCATCGACCTTGTTCCTGGAGCTGCACCCGTAGCGCGATCGCCATATCGCTTAGCTCCATCCGAAATGCAGGAACTATCCGGTCAACTGCAAGAGTTGTTAGACAAAGGCTTCATAAGACCAAGCTTCTCATCCTGGGGAGCTCCCGTCTTATTCGTAAAGAAGAAGGACGGCACTTTTCGAATGTGCATTGACTATCGGGAACTAAACAAGTTGACCATCAAGAATCGCTATCCTCTTCCCAGGATCGACGATTTATTCGATCAACTTCAGGGGTCCAGTTTCTACTCCAAGATCGATCTGAGATCCGGCTATCACCAGTTACGTATCCAGGAAGAAGATGTACCGAAAACGGCGTTCAGAACTCGTTATGGACACTACGAATTTTTGGTAATGCCGTTCGGATTGACCAATGCACCGGCAGTTTTCATGGACTTGATGAATCGTGTGTGTAAGCCATACTTGGACAAATTTGTCATTGTCTTTATTGATGACATCTTGATCTATTCACGCACTAAAGAAGACCATGAGAATCACCTTCGGTTAATCCTAGAGGTACTGCGCAAGGAGAAGCTCTATGCAAAGTTTTCAAAGTGTGACTTTTGGATTCGAGAAGTTCACTTCCTAGGCCACGTGGTAAATGAAAAGGGAATACATGTCGATCCCGCCAAGATCGAGGCTATTAAGAATTGGGAAGCCCCTAGAACTCCTACTGAAGTGCGACAATTTCTTGGCCTTGCGGGTTACTACAGAAGGTTCATCAAGAACTTTTCAAAGATAGCACAGTCTTTGACCATGCTAACTCAAAAGGACAGGAAGTTCGAATGGACGGAAAAGCAAGAAGAGGCATTCCAACTACTAAAGGACAAGCTATGTGGCGCTCCGATACTATCACTCCCCGATGGTACGGAGGACTTCGTAGTTTACTGTGACGCCTCTCACCAAGGATTGGGTTGCGTACTGATGCAACGAGAGAAAGTGATAGCATATGCTTCCAGACAACTGAAAATCCATGAGAAGAACTACACTACACACGATTTGGAATTAGGTGCAGTAGTGTTCGCACTCAAGATATGGAGACATTATTTGTATGGAACCAAGTGCATAGTCTTCACAGATCATAAGAGTTTGCGACACATTTTCGATCAGAAAGAACTAAACATGCGACAGCGGCGATGGGTTGAATTATTAAACGATTACGATTGTGAGATAAAGTACCACCCCGGTAAGGCAAACGTTGTGGCCGACGCCTTAAGTCGCAAGGAACGGATTAAGCCGTTGCGTGTCCGAGCTTTAGGTCTAACTATTCAGACGAATCTGACTGACCGAATTCGCGAAGCTCAGATTAACGCTCTTAAGCCCGAGAATGTCAAAGGTGAAAGACTACGGAAAATGGTTGACTCACTAGAACCAAAGGCGGACCAAACCTTGTATTTCATGAATAGGATTTGGGTTCCAGTGTATGGTGGATTACGAGAACTAGTATTGGCTGAAGCTCACAGTTCACGATATTCGGTTCACCCTGGTGCAGACAAGATGTTCCACGATTTGAAAGGATTTTATTGGTGGCCAAACTTCAAGAGAGATATAGCAGCTTATGTTGCACGGTGTTTGACTTGTGCAAAGGTCAAAGCCGAGCATCAGAGACCATCCGGTTTACTCCAGCAACCGGAAATACCGGAATGGAAGTGGGAACGGATTACCATGGATTTCATTTCCGAGTTACCCAGGACAGCGAGCGGCCATAATAAGATTTGGGTAATTGTTGATCGATTGACAAAGTCCGCACACTTCCTTCCGATCCGCGAAACGGATGGGCTGGAAAAGTTGACCCGTTTATACATCAAGGAGATAGTATTTAAGCATGGTGTGCCTACATCTATTATCTCCGATCGAGATGGTCGCTTCACTTCAAGATTTTGGGGAAGTTTGAACGATGCCCTTGGTACTCGCCTTGACATGAGTACCGCATATCATCCCCAAACCGACGGGCAAAGTGAACGAACCATCCAGACTTTAGAGGATATGTTACGAGCATGTGCAATCGATTTCAGCGGTAGTTGGGATACACACTTACCACTGGTGGAATTCTCATATAACAACAGTTACCATACGAGCATTCAAGCTGCACCTTTTGAGGCTCTATATGGACGTAAGTGTAGATCTCCACTATGTTGGGCTGAAGTTGGAGAAAAGCAACTAACCGGGCCCGAAATTGTTCAAGAAACAACGGACAAGATCTTCTTGATAAAGGAACGCCTCAAAGCGGCCCGTGACCGACAGAAAAGCTATGCTGATATGAGGCGAAAGCCTTTGGAATTTCAAGTCGGAGATCGAGTCCTACTAAAGGTGTCACCTTGGAAAGGTGTCGCGCGCTTTGGGAAGCGCGGGAAGCTGAACCCACGGTACGTTGGACCATTCGAAATCTTGTCCAGAGTAGGTCCCGTAGCATACAAGCTCAAGTTACCTCAAGAAATGAACGGTGTACACGACACGTTCCACGTATCGAATTTGAAGAAGTGCCTATCCGACGAAACTCTCATCATCCCTGCAGACGAAATCCACGTCGACGATAAGTTACATTTTGTCGAAGAACCAATCGAAGTAACCGATTGGAAGGTCCAAAAACTAAGGCGCAGTAAGATCAGGTTGGTCAAGGTGCGCTGGAACGCCAAGCGTGGACCGGAGTTCACGTGGGAGAGGCTGGACCAAATGAAGCAAAAATATCCCGCCCTATTCGAGAAGACCCCTATACCAGAGGACTCGAAGTGAATTCCGGGACGGAATTCTCTTAATGGGGGGAGAATGTAACAACCGGCAAAAATAAGGTAATTCCGTACTAATTAATTAACGTAATTAACGTAATTAAATATAATTATGTGTTGATTATTTAATTGAGGCCTTAGAATAATAGCAATTCCCAAATAATGCATAGGAATGCATATGTTTAATAACAAAACATGACGGAGTCATGTGCGAATAAATCTATCCGGTATGGACATTGGCGATTACCCGGTAAAAATTAAATAAGCGAAACGAATCCCGGACAGCCGGAATATAAAATAAAACGTAATTTCACAAAATAAGATGAGTTTTGGAACTCCAAAGTCATACGTGAAAGCTTATTACACAAACCTCCCGGTAACGAATAAAGCGCGCGTACCGCACCCGATACGCGCCTAGCTAATAATTTCACCCGACAAAAGCCCGAATAATTTATCAACGCTTAACCCGGACCATATTTAAAGGTTATTAAAGGTATTTTTAATGTCCGGAGAACACGAGATAAAAGCTCGAAAAATACCCGGACGGGACCCGTACGAAAGGAGATTAAAACATAACTAATAATGGGTATTAATTAGCAAAGTGGGTCCCACAAGACACCCACAAGGGGCCGGCCTAGAGGCCCTCTTCAAATAATTATTATCTTTTTTTTTAAAACAATTAATCCCAAAGATTTACTTGTAATCATGAGGATTAATTTGCATGAACAACCATTGGCCAAATAAAATCACCAAATCTCCTACTCTCTCTCTCCAAACTCTCGGCCAAACACCCTCTTAAGTAATCCCCAAAGATTTTTTGTAATAACTCACACAATCTAATAAGATACAACTAATCTTGAGAGATTTGGGGGAATTAATATAAAGCACCTACATACACACTTGAAACAAAAAAAAAAGCTAAAAACTCTCCTTCTTTTCCTCCTTGTGGCCGTGAGTTACCCCCACCCCCACAATCCTTTCTTTCAATTTTTACACTAACAAATTATCTCTAAATCATCATCCATTCAAAACCCCTTTGTGTGTTCAAGAGCTTGGAGCTTAACCCCATTGGAAAAACACACTAAACCCCATCCAATCCAAGGTTGTCATCTTCCCTAGCCTTGAGCTAGTAGTAAGTTTTACCTTGTTTTGATCATAATGTTCATACTATGTGTTTTATTGAGCAAGTTGTACATTGATGGGTTAAGAATGGTTTTGAAATATAAAGTTTAATATATGTCATACAAGAACAAAATGGATGAATGATGATATGGATGAACCTTAAAATTGATGTTGGTAATAAAATGGCTAATGAAATACGAAAATATTAACATGCATGTAAAGAGAATGACGATCAAGACATTATTTTTGAAAGAGATTGATAAGTGATAAAATATGGTTTTGATCATCATAAGATGACTAACTAATGTCAAAGAAATAACAAAATGGGTTAGATGATCTTGCATGTAGAAGATTCATAATTAAAGTCTACTCACTTAGATGAGTGAAAAGTTAGTATTTTGGATAAAAATATGAAACAAGCATGTTAATAGCATCTAGGATGGATTATAAGATTATTAGAAGTGGAATGAAGTGAAAATAACCAAGCATAAAGAAAATGATTTTTCAAAGTCTACTAAGTTGGAGGAAAAATGCTAACTTTAAAAGATTGGATGAAAAATGCAACAAGTATAAGTCGAAAGACTAATATTGTAACTTTGAAAGTTGATGGACTAAAATAAAGTATTTTAGAAACTTTGGTCCAAAAATGTGTTTATGGAAGTTTAGTGTCAAAAACATAAAGAATAGTTTTCCAAGTATAGTTTTGTGAAACTTGAGCAAAATACCTAATAAGTTGTGAAAAATGTATTTTTATAAAAATAGAAGTTTTTATAAAAATAAGTGGTTAAGTTAAGGTTTTTGACAAAAATAAAGGTTTCGTAAAATATTGGACAAGAGTAACAACGTGAGGAAAACTTGTGCAAAAATGGATACTTTTATATAAATGGGAATATAAAAGTATCGGAAACATTTTTGGGATACAAGTAACTAGTTGTACTAAAAATATAAAAGTATATTTTTCTTCAAGTAATATACGTTCGGAATTGGAAGTATGAATAATATACCATAGAACGGATATTAGAAGAAAATGTGGAAAAGGTTAACTAATGGACTTAGTAACGTAAACTAACGATGACGTATAAACGGACAAACTAGAGAAAAATGCCATAGCGGCAAAACGTGAAAATATATATATTTTAGGAAGTAAAATATATATAACATGGGTGAAACTTATGCAACACTTTCCTAAGTGTTGGAACAGATATTCGTGGGAGAAAAACTAATGAATTAAAACGTTAGACAACGTATGGACTTAACAAAGAAAACGCACACATTGATATATAGATACATACTTGTCTCGACGAAATTTTAGCATATCTATTTAAATGGGAAAATAGATACGCGAGAAGGAAAACCGAGACAAGTAGGTGAAGTATATCTACGAACGTGTAGGTCCCAACAAATCCTAGTATATTTATTTAAATGGGAAAATAAATGTACGGCATGGTGAGTTGAGTCGGGCGTTAAAATATAGAATCGAACGACAAGAACTTAGCATATTTATTTAAATGGGAAAATAAATATGTGGCAAAGTGAGTCGGGTCGGGAGATAAGAATACATTGTATTGAACGATACGATCCTAAGTATAATTATTTAAATGGGAAAATAATTATACGTTAGGTAGAGTTGTGTCGAGAATAATAGTGTACACGTTACAAGTAATATTAACAAGATTAATATATAAAGAAAAGGGTAACCCATCGCCAATGGACCTAGGATGCGCGTCTAATTAAACGGGAATTGGGATAACACATGGTCGGGGAGTTGGGTGTACAACTTGCCAAGGCACTCGCACTATAGGTGTAGTGACTTATACGCCTAGAAACATTTGTAGGTGCGAGACCACCAAATTTGCTATTTACTTCTTTGAGCCGAGCACAGTTTCAGGTGAGTTTCACGGCCCCATCTTTAAACTATTTTAACGTTTTCGGGGGAAAGATATGTTAGGGAAATGTATGACGGGTTGGTACTTGAGTTATGATCGCCACTCGGGGTTGAGACCTCACTACTATAATCATTAATTCAGGAAAGTGAAACCGAAGGAATATTTGAATAGTACTATTGGTGCCTGACAAGGCCCACCCCTAATCGATAGCGTCGATTATGCATCGGCGTATGCCTGGGGTGCACGTATTCTGAAAATAAGTCGTAAGAATACCGAGTAACGACTTGAAGCGGGGCATTATTGTTGTCTTGGTTTGATTATAGGCTCAAGTAGAATTGTAGGAACTTGCAACTCCTATAAATTGTCATAACATGGAAAATTCCCAAAAGTTAATGTTTTGATAACTAAAACCTGTGAACTCACCAATATTTATATATTGACGATTTTAAACATATCTTTCAGGTAATTGATGAATGATGGAAAGCATGGCGAGCTGGGTCGGGGGAATCTCTTAATGGGACGTCGGGTGTTATGAAGAGGCTTCATCTCTTTATCCCAAGGAATCGGGATATATATATGAGAAGCCTCCTTATTTGAATCAAAAACAATTTTCGTTTATGTATGAATAATATGACATGATTTTGACGTCTTAATAAATGACCCGTTTCTTTAATTACTTGTGATTTGCATTAATCTTGGCTTTATCCATTTGAACCGTCGCGCCACGTGTTTCCGCCGTAGTCGTGGTGTGACAGTTTTCGGGTCGGTTTTCGGTTTTTCTCGGTTAAGACCAAGATCTGCTCACCCCTATATGAGGCTCAGAGGCTATAAAAGGATTAGACCAAGTTGGCTGCAAAAGATGTTGCTGTTGAACAACTGTCAATTTTTAATTTTCCTCTCCAAGATGATATCATGACCCGATTTTTAAACCAAATCCATACACTCATCATAGCCTAATGTTATAGAACCAACTTTGCTTTTTGACATCATTTCAAGAACGAAACGATCATTAGATGAAGCTCAGATGGGTGCAAACTCATCATCACTGCCACAGATGTCCAAAGTTTTCGAGGCAACACATATTTATCACAACCTCAGGAGGATTTGTAAAGCAACATCAAACTTTAGATTTAGCCTCTGAAAGCGTTTCATTGAAGACCTTACATTCACAGTTTAATAGCCCACGTATAAATCATAGGCAGCATAGACACAACAACCCAACTAACAACAAAAGTCAATCAACAGATAATCCACACAATCAAATTTCCAAGAAATCAAGAGCAAGGGAAACAGTAACTACTAAACTAAAAACACCAATTACAGCGAAACCAAAACAATCTAGTGAAGCCAAGCCAGGGACTAGATCAGTGGTTCGTCACTCAAGGGTGCCACTGAAGGCCTTAACTTCGGAGCCCCTTAACAGTTTATGTCGTACATTATCCCAAAAAAGAACAACGGCAGACAAAATAAACAACTGAAAAGATGATGCAGCAACTGAGAAGATGATCGAGAATACCTGCAAACCGTTTGTGGATATGTGATAATGGCGCCGGCGCTGGTAATCCGGGTGATTGTTTGACCGTGGCAACCAACAACTGTTGTCCAAAACCACAGATCTAAACACCACCGACATGAACCAGACGGCACCACCACCATACACGAAAACAATGAGTAGTGGACTACAGATATTACCCATGCATGCTGGCAAATGGAGATGGATGATGATGGATCGTGGCAACCGACAACTAAATCACAGATCCAAACACCACCGGACGCCGCCGCCACCACCACAACCACCAAACACGCCACCGAAAACGAACAGCTAGACGAAACCTTATAACCACCACCATCCAAGTAGAATGAATGGATACCGTTTCAATCGGAGATGGTATGTAAAACAGAAAACAATAATACATGGTTAATACTGGAATGCAAAACGCACCAGGCAATGCACCAGGTGAAACATCCGAGAAGATGACACGTACACTGCTAAGTGTCAAACACCCCCAATTCATGTATGTTATATATATATATATATATATGTGTGTGTGTGTGTGTGTGCGTGCGAAAATGACACATACACCTCTACAAAAACTGAGAAATTATGACAATGCCGCGACCAAAAAGAAAAATAAAACAACCCAAACAGACTCGAACCCGGGTCACACGGGTACCAAACCACACATCAAACCACTGCACCACCAAGCAAACTCGTTAACGAACATGGAAGCAATATATATATGCTATTATGCCATTTTTACTTTTCACCACCAAATCACTATTCCCATTCCGTTTCCAATAATACATAGTTGATAGGTATTGTGGTTCAATTAGGATTCTTTCACTATATAAGCAATCCATCATGGAGCTATTTTGGTTATGAGTGAGATTCAATTTTGAGTTATTTCTGAATAAAGGAGAGCAAATTCCTTACTCACGTGGGTTCATATAATCAATTGGGACTGAATTGGTATCAGAGCTATTCAATATCCCATCTGTGTTCAGTTTGTTTCTGTCAGTCAAAGGATCGAAGGGAAACAAACTTGTTCTCGGTGTCAAAGGCATCGACGGTTGTAAACAGATCCAGGAGGGTTTCAAGGTTCGAAGCAAAGGCTTTCGATGGTTCAGAGATGGCAGGAGGTGAAGCGACAGACACTGTGACGAGACTACCACCTGTCGTACGAAAGGAACAACATGGCACAAGTTTATAATGCCCAATGTTAACCACGACTAATTATAACATATGGGCTGTACGGATTAAAGCAGTGTTTTGAGTTCATGGAATATTGCAAGCGATGGAACCAGGAGGACAAGAAGTAGAAAAAAAAAAGAAGGATAACATGGCAGTTGCGTTATTACTTCAAGCTATACTCGAAGACCTGGTGTTTTACGTAGCTCAGTACGAAAAGGCAACAGAAATCTGGGATGCTTTGAAAACACGGTATGTTGGGGTTCAACAAGTCAGAAAAGCGAAGATTGAGCAACAGGAGATCGAGTTCAAAGCTCTAAGGATGAAAGAATTTGAGACAACTGATTCGTTCGCGGGCAGAATTAGTCAACTAGTGTAACACCCTGAAATTTCATTTCGCCTAAATGCGTCACTAGGCGTGATTAATAAATAACAAAGCGAATTTAATAATAAAGTGGGTGTTTCAATCAATGGATAAAACGGGCTAAAACCAAATGATTGAGACTAACTTAGATCTTGATGTTATCTAATAATCATGGGAATTGGAACTTGAGGGATCATAGTGGCCAAAATGATAAAGTTGGTTTTATTAATAAAAATAAAACACACACAATGCGTGTGTGTGTTCGTATGATCTTCAGGAGACCCCAAGAAGGGCTCCAACCCTAACTCATCTAACAGGCACAAATCTCCCATATTAAAGGGATTTCTTGATGCAAGATGAAATTCTTGTTTAACTAGTGTTCTACACATCACAAGGTATCTCTAGACCCCTTTGATTCCACCTAAACCACTTATATATGAAAGATAATAAATTAGGGTTCACATTAAAAACGTGAATTCTTAGCTTCTATGGATTTCTATGTGTTATTAGACATCAAGGAAGCTATAAAAATGATGAATTGGTATATGTTGATGATAAATATAAAATTGTGAATTCTAATTACGTATAAGTAGTGGGATTTTACCCTAAACATGAATTACACTATTATGTGGTAAATCTTGCAACTCTATGTGATTTGTATCATGTATGTATGCTAATAGGTGAATAGATCATGTACAAATGGTTAGCTAAGCTATGGTGGAACCCAGAAAGTCTTGAACACCTAGAATTAACATGATGAAAATAGTTCATATAAGGTGTTTGATGAAATGCTTGAATGAGAAAATAAATGTGTAAAACATGTCAGAACATGAATGCTTGCAATGTGATGCAGAAAATGTGTAGGATTCATGTTTGGGAATGAAAATGCCTAACAATTTTATACGGGTTAAAACATGGTATTAAATATTGATCCTACAATGATAGATGCTAACATGTTAAATGATGCCTCACTAAAATTGACTTATAGCTTGTTGAGTGATCATTTAACTCTTGTATATGAATATGAAATACATGCTTAAAGGATAAAATCACACCATATACAAAAAGGTAGCCTAATGATGATTAGGAAATTGATAATGCACACGATCATGCTACGGGTAGTTGACTTTTATAAGTCAACCTGACCCGAACATGGAATTTGATATAATGGTGTGAATAAACTCATGAGATATGTTAGTTATTGGACATGATGACTAACTTGATCAATCTTATTGTAACACCCCAACCGATGGCGGAAACATCGAGGTGTCACGTAGTGACGATTGTTCAATAGCTCATGGACTAAAAGTGTAAATATTGATACATTGGTTAAATAGTTTATTACATTGAAATGAAATACAACGATTCTAACTGTCAACTAACTGAAATACAATGATTCCAAAATCTAAGTAAAATTCCAAAGCTTAAAAGTCATCTCATAAACAACCTGAAACATGTACGAAAATAGTATATGTCAATACAAAAAGTATTGGTGAGCACACCCTGTTTTGGTTATGTATAGTAGAAAACTGTTTCGCAATTCACGTGTTATACTGTCTACAATTTGAGGTTCAAGCTGTACAAATGCCACCCAAAATCAAACCTTTGATAAATAGAATATTAGGATGTTATGTAGTAGTCGCCCAATATAGTATGCGACATGATAAAATGTTTACACATAATAATGAACAAGGTCTCATACAATAGAGGCACATGTGATGTCAAATCATAGTAGTTTATACTATTCATTATTATGCTAGGCCCACATCGGGTTAATGATTAAGGTCATAGGTACATGCTATCAGCGAATCAACAAGTAAAACACATACAAGAATTGCGATTATGATTATATGATAAACCTGATTAAGTGAGTGAAGTAATAAGCGTACGTGAGTCACCCCAAAAGTGTAAAATATGAAAAGGGGAAAAGATATACTCACTTTCGCTAAGTTTGCTAAGCGGTGAGTGAAAGCAGGGTGATCCCGAAGGCTCAACCTAAAGTTTATGATATAATGTAAGTGTTTGTACTTAAAAGAGTCTAGGGTTCCTAATCTAAGGCATCTAGGATGTTTAGTCTAGACTTTGGGGTTTTTAAGTTTGATAACAAAATCGTGATGCGTCGAGTTGAATATTTAGTTTATAAGTATTGTACGGTAATAATTTCATGAAAAGCCTTATGTGTATAACTTAGTTTAATATTGCCAAATATTTACTAAGTTATATATTATAAGTATTGATATTGGAAATCATTTTGATAAATCATAAACCATAATTATTTATATTTGTTTTATTAAATATAAACAATTATATTGATTAATAAAAGAGATGATAAAAATGATAATTAACCTTGAGTTTGTAAAAGTGATATTTTCTGAGTTTATAAAATAATAAATTTAACTCAGAAAATATTTGTAGTTTTTATATAAAAGTATTAATTTAATTTGTATTAACAAAAGACATAAATTTGGAATAAAATGTAAAATGGTTGTAAAAATAAAGTTTTCTACTAAAACTTCATGTTCTGACCACAAAGATCTGAAAAAAAAATTTATAAAAGTTTTGGTGAATAAAATTTATAGAATAAAAATTTTATTATTTCAAAACTAATTTAATGAACAAAATGAGTTAAATTATAAAAATAGTGTTATAAATGAAATCTCCTATGAAAACTTAATCCTATGACTTAAAAAGTCTTGGAATAATTTTTATAAAAGTTTCTTGATAAAAATCTATTTATTATAGATTTTATATGTTTAAAAACTAGTTTATTAACCAAAAATGTAATATTGTATGAAAATGTTTTATAACAGAGTAAAATTGATGTGAAAATGTTTATAATATGTTAAAATATATTTCCATCAATTTTCATAGTTAAATGAATTATATTCGAATTTATATGAATTAAATATGATAAATAATACATAAATCCGAAATAAATACCAAACACTTTCTAAAAATAAAATTTTCTGTAAAAACTTAGTCTACAAACTTTAGAGGTCTCATAATAAATGTTATAGAATTTTCTTGATAAGAATCTATTTATTATGAATATTATTTGATTAAAACTAATTTAACAAATAAAAATGAGATAACCTATGAAGTCATATCAAAACAGAGGGAAAATGTCTTGAAAATTATTCTAACATAATGAAATATGTTCCTGCAAATTTTCATGTTTAAATACATTGTATTCTAATTTATATGAATTAAACATGATTAAAATATAATGAAAATGATTAAAAATAATAAACGGTTTCTAAAAATTCCGAAAATTTTTCTAATATTCCTAGTCAGGTATATGAACAAGTCTACAAAGTTTCAAAATTTTTAGATCAATAACAAGCGAGTTATGGTATTTTAAAGTCCTTAAAACTTTTAATTCAAAAACCCCAAATTATCAAGAACACCCTAAACCCTAGATTTTCAATTGGAACCCTTAAAGGCTATGTTTGCTACAACTAATAGAGGGCTTTTGATCTACTGATATAAATGAAATAATTTGCAAAAGGAATTGGAAAAACTCACGGTTTTACTAGCTCAAAATGAAGAAAGAAAACCGAGTTAAAACCCAAAGAATAAGCTTCCAATTCGTCAAGATTGCGAGATGATCAACGGGTCTTCTTGTGCAGAAATGATAGCCATATGAGAGGAGTGTGTGTGTGAAAATAATTGCAATAACAATGTCGTTTGATGTGTGAATTAAGACGATCAAGTTTAGGTGGGTTTTATAAAAAGAAGTGGATGATTGAGTGTTAATAATCATCACAAACAGACAATTGGTCAGTGGAATGGGTTGGTATATGTTTGGTCGTCCATTATGCACGATTTGTGGCCGAAATTAGCTTCAATCATTGAAGAAATCGCGTTTTAAAAACACAAGTGGGTTTTTCTCGTCTGCAAGTCTGTCGCGGTCCGCGGGGGAACTAAAATAAAAAAAATTTTAAAAATTTTACGGACTGTAAATAAATTTTTTTTTTGGAAGTTGGAAAAATAAAATGTGACCATCCATAAAAATTATAAATTTTTTTTATTAATCACAATTTTTATTTCCTACTAATTACATAAGAGTTTTAAATAATATATGAGGGACTAAATGTGTACATTTATAAAAGTGGAAGGTGACGGATGTCACAGTCTCCCC
This sequence comes from Ambrosia artemisiifolia, assembly GCA_032199755.1. Classification (NCBI taxonomy): domain Eukaryota; kingdom Viridiplantae; phylum Streptophyta; class Magnoliopsida; order Asterales; family Asteraceae; genus Ambrosia; species Ambrosia artemisiifolia. Next base: position 64,625,946 of record CM063519.1, read on the forward strand.
TACTTTAGAGAATTTAGTCCCGAAATTACTGTAAATATAGAGGTTTCTATGACAACAAGCGTCGTAAAAAATTTTTTCTATGAAAACAGAGTGTTGGAAAAGACAAAGTTGGTTTAGTTTATCAAAAATGTAGTAGTTATGTTAAATATATTTGTTTAATATCCAAAAGACAAGTTAACAAAATTTTTGGTGTCTTACCTGAGGTTAGGAAGTAAAAATTGTGAATTTGTAAGTATGTGGAAGTTTACTGTGAAATGATGGTAGGAGTACTGTGGTAGTAGTCTCCCCTACTTTAGAAAGTTTTTGACTAAAATACTAGGAGTGCAACTACGAAATGTCAAACAAACAGTGAGTTGAAGATATATATAAGAAGTGTTCCTTGGCGTGTAAGGCAAGGAGGGAGATTCCCGGACGACGAATTGAAGCTTTGGGTTAAAATTTGATAAAGTAAAAGAAGTTACAGTTGTTGGCCTGTGATCCTAATAAAGGAGGTCAGGTCCAACGCTATAAACTTAAATAGCCATAGAAATGTAAAAATGTAAACAATCAAGTAGGGCAGGTCTTTGGTCAAAACTCTCAGTCCGTTCCCGTAGTACCGTTAGTGCTTATATATAGGGTGTCCCGCAGCTGACCCACCACACTAGCGATACCTTGGACTCGTACTGATTGTCGACTAATAATCCATGTGGTTATTGATCAAGTCCTAGTCTGTTCCCGCAGTACCGTTAGTGTTTATATATAGGGTGTACCGCAGCTAACCCACCACACTAACGATGCCTTAGGCTCGTACTGATTGTTGATCAATAGGCTACATGGACTCCCAGTTCGTTCCCACAGTATCGTTAGTGCTTATATATAGGGTGTACCGCAGCTAACCCACCACACTAACGATGCTTTGGACTTGTACTGGTTGTCTATGGACCATGTGGAATCGCACTTCACCCCCGTGTACCTGTAAACCCTATAATTACGTTTGCAACCGTAACTATCGATTTACCTTACATTGAGGTGTCTTGCTTTCCACGATTCTAACACACACAATTAAACAAATGATAATCCTGATATATGACAGCCAGTATGATAGATCTTCCTTGCTCAGGTTGATCTGTCAATACTGTGATAATGATAATATGACAAGATCTCCTCAGACCGAGGTGGATCTGTCAATACTGTGATGATGATAATATGACGAGATCTCCTCAGACCGAGGTGGATCTGTCAATACTGTGATGATGATAATATGACGAGATCTCCTCAGACCGAGGTGGATCTGTCAATACTGTGATAATATGTATAATATGGGAGGTCCTCCCCTTTCGGGTTGGTCCTTAAACTTGTCAAATATAGTTCAGACCGTTGGTTTCTAAACACCCGTGTTGATAGGTTCTGAGGGTTACACCATTCCCCTCGGGTTGAAGAAATACTCCGATCCGAGTCGTACGTGGGCATTGGCTTAAATCTCGTATGAGTCATCAATCGGTGTGTTTGTTGGCCTTGGTACTGAATTGATACGACAAGTAACTATGGCAGGGTTTTGCTCAAAACGAAAACGAAAGTATATGTGTAAAAGTGTGTATCCACAAAAGTATGTAGTATAATGATATGATAAAAGAACAAATATGGTATAGATCAAGTAAACTGCGTAATTTGTATAAGAGTAAGCGAGTAATATAAAGAAAATACTTATGTCATAAGTCAATGATAAATTCAATAAGTGGTAAATGAAACTTCGTTTATGAATATGAGTGTATGGAGTAGGCGTATAGCCCACTAGTATGTGTGTTAAAATCTGATGGTTCAGCAAATGTATATATACTAAACTGTGATAGACCTTTTAGTGGCAGATGAGCCAAAAAGGTCCTATAGTTTTAGAAGATAAAAGATATTATGAAATTTTGATTTGTTTGTGAAATTGGTGATACATTTGATAGTTATAATATAATATGAGTGTAAACAATTGTATATGTTGAGAAAAGTTCGGTTTTGATAATTGAAATCATAAGAAAAAGACTTCGTAGGCACAATTATTATGCGTTTGTAAGAAGTCAAATTGAAGAGCATGTATATGGAAAAAGTCAAATTCGTGAAATAATCGTGTAAAAGATATGTGTTCCCAAAAAAATTAAGACTTTAGGTATCATGTGAGAGAAAAAGTCTATAAATATGACATTAGTGTTATTGATAAGTAGATTCTATATGTTAGAAAGTGATCAATTCAATATGTAAAATAGTAAAAGTTGCGAGTAATGTGTAAGTGTTGTGTTTCCATGTTTTAGTTTGTATCAAAGCTTTGAAAAACTTAAGTCAGTTTGGTAATGATATGATAAAGACTTATGAGTTATGAAATAGGTTTTCCTCAAATTAGGCAAAAGGGATTCTTACGAAATTGAAAAATAAGTGGTACAAGGATAGTTTGTTAGGGCAACTGTCTCGCAAGGTAGTATGTAAGTCTGACAAGGTGTGGTGAAATACAAATATTTGCAAGCAAGGGTTCTTGTTAAAGAGACAAGGCTTCTTGTTTGTTGAGTTAGAAAGTACCGTCAAACATGTTGTTAGCAGCGTGATCCTGTGGTTCATGGATGTTGACCTCGGAAGCTGGCTGATAGACCACAATCTGAGTGAGAAGGTTTGGGCATGCATTTCTGAGGTGGTTAGGATCGCCACATACATCGCAAGTACGGGTCTGGACAGTGGTGTGACCCCGTTTCTTGGTAGCAGGCTGCTGGGTTGTCAATGGTTCGGTGGTCAAACGACAATAAGAAGTTGTATGATTCATCCTGCTACAAAGGTCACAGTGACGACAAGACATGGTGGTGGCATGGTGATAGGTACAATATGGACACTGTGGATGCGGGCCTTGGTAAGCTCTTTGAGGTGCGTTGACAGGGACCTGATTGTGGGTACTAGGAGTATCAATAGGAGTGGGGCTTTCAGCGGGTCGTTTGGTGCCTTTACGAGTCAGGGCACCATTGGTAGTTCCTCCTTTCGTGCTTGGATTATTGTTCTGGTTGACGGTTTGGAGGATTGAGGTCATGATGGTTGGGATAATGGTGGTTAATTGTTCGGTGACCAAGGATGTGATGTGACGTTCGGCTCGTCGGGCAGCTCTACGTCTGGCGGCTCTTCTGAGTTGTTGACGGCTATCCATCTATAGGTTAAAACAAGAAGTGTAAGATTTGGGTTCAAGAAAAGATAATTTGGGCTAAATCGGGTAGTGTAAGTGGTAAAAGTGGAAATGCAACAGCGATGGTAATGCAATGTTAACTTGTGAATAATAATGATAATAATAATAATTAGTATAGTAAAGTCAAGGGATGAAACTTTAAATAATAGCAACCAAGATGCAAAGGAATAAATCAATAAACCAATATGTTGGGATTGTTTCTAGAGAAACCGTGACTAACTAAAGTATTTGAAACTTTACATAGTGACATGCGGGGGCGTACTTTAGCCTATAAGTGAATGCTCATCCCTAGAGTTCCCAGGTAGGTAAACGGGTCCCTCGTCTGATTGGGATTTATGCGAATTACCAGGCCTAGACAGAAAACTCAGAATACAGGCGCTCACCCTTCCGGATTGCACGTGCCCCATCACTAGTAAATTTCAAGACTTTAGCGAGATTTAAAATGAGATGTAGAAATAAATCCTTAAGGTATGGGTTTCACGCCTAACTCAAAGAGGTATTTCAAAAACAAAAACATACGGTGGAGTGAAACTAGTCACTAAGTTGAGGATGTCACTCCTGGCTTAGTGGTGAAGTTTCTTTTGGATAAAATAAGTTCTTGAGGTGTGGATGTCACTCCTATCTCAAGAATATATTCCAAAGATATATGACATAAAGAGGAGTGAAACTAATCACCGAGGTATTGATGTCACTCCTAACTAGGTGATTTGCTTCCTTTGTAGAATACGAGTGTCTTCTTCTCCAAGCATGATGTCGAAAAGGGTGATGAAAAGTAATATGGTGAAAATAATTTTGGAAAGAAATACAAGGATAAAGTAGAGTATATACGAGAGGACTCGTAAGTGTAAGCTTAGTTATAGACTAGGCTAGAATGCATTCTAATAACCTAATTCCCTATAATCATGGCTCTGATACCAATCTGTAACACCCCAACCGATGGCGGAAACATCGAGGTGTCACGTAGTGACGATTGTTCAACAGCTCATGGACTAAAAGTGTAAATATTGATACATTGGTTAAATTGTTTATTACATTGAAATGAAATACAACGATTCTAACTGTCAACTAACTGAAATACAATGATTCCAAAATCTAAGTAAAATTCCAAAGCTTAAAAGTCATCTCATAAATAACCTGAAACATGTACGAAAATAGTATATGTAAATACAAAAAGTATTGGTGAGCATACCCTGTTTTGGTTATGTATAGTACAAAACTGTTTCGCAATTCACGTGTTATACTGTCTACAATTTGAGGTTCAAGCTGTACAAATGCCACCCAAAATCAAACCTTTGATAAATGATCATCCTAGAATATTAGGATGTTATGTTGTAGTCGCCCAATATAGTATGCGACATGATAAAATGTTTACACATAATAATGAACAAGGTCTCATACAACAGAGGCACATGTGATGTCAAATCATAGTAGTTTATACTATTCATTATTATGCTAGGCCCACATCGGGTTAATAATTAAGGTCATAGGTACATGCTATCAGCGAATCAACAAGTAAAACACATACAAGAATTGCGATTATGATTATATGATAAACCTGATTAAGTGAGTGAAGTAATAAGCGTACGTGAGTCACCCCAAAAGTGTAAAATATGAAAAGGGGGAAAAGATATACTCACTTTCGCTAAGTTTGCTAAGCGGCGAGTGAAAGCAGGGTGAATCCCGAAGGCTCAACCTAAAGTTTATGATATAATGTAAGTGTTTGTACTTAAAAGAGTCTAGGGTTCCTAATCTAAGGCATCTAGGATGTTTAGTCTAGACTTTGGGGTTTTTAAGTTTGATAACAAAATCGTGATGCGTCGAGTTGAATATTTAGTTTATAAGTATTGTACGGTAATAATTTCATGAAAAGCCTTATGTGTATAACTTAGTTTAATATTGCCAAATATTTACTAAGTTATATATTATAAGTATTGATATTGGAAATCATTTTGATAAATCATAAACCATAATTATTTATATTTGTTTTCTTAAATATAAACAATTATATTGATTAATAAAAGAGATGATAAAAATGATAATTAACCTTGAGTTTGTAAAAGTGATATTTTCTGAGTTTATAAAATAATAAATTTAACTCAGAAAATATTTTAGGTTTTTATATAAAAGTATTAATTTAATTTGTATTAACAAAAGACATAACTTTGGAATAAAATGTAAAATGGTTGTAAAAATAAAGTTTTCTATGAAAACTTCATATTCTGACCACAAAGATCTGAAAATAATTTTTATAAAAGTTTTGGTGAATAAAATTTATAGAATATAAATTTTATTATTTCAAAACTAATTTAATGAACAAAATGAGTTAAATTATAAAAATAGTGTTTAATGAAATCTCTTGTGAAAACTTATTCCTCTTAAAAAGTCTTGGAATAATTTTTATAAAAGTTTTCTTGATAAAAATCTATTTATTATAGATTTTATATGTTTAAAAACTAGTTTATTAACCAAAAATGTAATATTGTATGAAAATATTTTATCACAGAGTAAAATTGATGTGAAAATGTTTATAATATGTTAAAATATATTTCCATCAATTTTCATAATTAAATGAATTATATTCGAATTTATATGAATTAAATATGATAAATAATACATAAATCCGAAATAAATACCAAACACTTTCTAAAAATAAAAGTTTCTGTAACAACTTAGTCTACTAACTTTAGAGGTCTCATAATAAATTTTATAGAATTTTCTTGATAAGAATCTATTTATTATGAATATTATTTGATTAAAACTAATTTAACAAATAAAAATGAGATAACCTATGAAGTCATATCAAAACAGAGGGAAAATGTCTTGGAAATTATTCTAACATAATGAGATATGTTCCTGCAAATTTTCATGTTTAAATACATTTTATTCTAATTTATATGAATTAAACATGATTAAAATATAATGAAAATGATTAAAAATACTAACGGTTTCTAAAAATTCCGAAACTTTCTCTAAAATTCCTAGTCAGGTATATGAACAAGTCTACAAAGTTTCAAAATTTTTAGATCAATAACAAGCGAGTTATGGTATTTTAAAGTCCTTAAAACTTTTAATTCAAAAACCCCAAATTATCAAGAACACCCTAAACCCTAGATTTTCAATTGGAACCCTTAAAGGCTATGTTTGCTGCAACTAATAGAGGGCTTTTGATCTAATGATATAAATGAAATAATTTGCAAAAGGAATTGGAAAAACTCACGGTTTTGCTAGCTCAAAATGAAGAAAGAAAACCGGGTTAAAACCCATAGAATAAGCTTCCAATTCGTCAAGATTGCGCGATGATCAACACTTCTTCTTGTGCAGAAATGATAGACCATATGAGAGGTGTGTGTGTGTGTGAAAATAATTGCAATAACAATGTCGTTTGATGTGTGAATTAAGACGATCAAGTTTAGGTGGGTTTTAAAAAAAAAAGTGGATGATTGAGTGTTAATAATCATCACAAACGGACAATTCGTCAGTGGAATGGGTTGGTATATGTTTGGTCGTCCATTATGCACGATTTGTGGCCGAAAGTAGCTTCAATCATTGAAGAAATCGCGTTTTAAAACACAAGTGGGTTTTTCTCGTCTGCAAGTCTGACGCGGTCCGCGGGAGGATTACTTAATCCTCCGCGGGGGAACTAAAATAAAAAAAAAATTTAAAAATTTTACGGACCGTAAATATTTATTTACGGACCGTAAATATTTTTTTTTTTTGGAAGTTGGAAAAATAAAATGTGACCATCCATAAAAATTATAATTTTTTTTTATTAATCACAATTTTTATTTCCTAATAATTATATAAGAGTTTTAAATAATATATGAGTGACCAAATGTGTACATTTATAAAAGTGGAAGGTGACGGATGTCACACTTATGAGTTTAGTGAAGGTTGATCTTGTCAAGCTAGGTGCAAGCTTGGAAGGGATGGATCAACAAGCAAACAGGTCAAGCGAATACAAGCCTAAAGTGCAAGTAAATGAGGATGAATACAAGGTAAGTTTTACTTACACTATTAGACAATAAACATGGATTAAGTGTTGTATACATTGGCTTTAATCTTGAGGGTCGGTAAACCCCAAGGGTTGAAATCCATTAAGTGTGCCGATTAATGTGAACTCGTAACAAAATAAGATTTATGATATTAAATGAAACAATAAGATGTGACCGAATGGTGAAGTTCATCAAATGGGTCAATTAGTAAGGATATGTGGAAAATGAGGTTTTAATCTCAACGAATAGATGAAATCATTCGAATGAAGTAGTTAGGCATTTTGGTAAATGGGTAAAGTGTTGTTATCACTTGAACAATAAATAAAAGCTCAGATAACATAGTATTAAGAACTAAGAGTCTTAACGGATAAAATGGTGAAGTGTAACTATTTGAGTTCCGAAAAATTAAAGTGTGTCAATTTAGAAAGCATATAGGTAAACGCATTCGAGAATGGGCGCTTGATGCCAACAATCATGAAGAGGAGCACAAAGTATGGAAATGGGTCGAAACCACCCGGTAAGTCCATAGTTAAATAACCTCCTCCGGGAGAAGTAGTATGTGTACTAAAACCTCCCACATGAAGCGAGGGTGCCAATTAGGTAAGTTATTTCCATAACTATGTCTATGCGCGCTACTGCGCTTAGAATTCACTAAATTTAGGGAAATCTTGAAAATGGTGAAAATCCAAGTCCGTTAGGTCTTAGAGGGTTTCCAAACAGGGGCGGGGAAGGGAGGGCTATCCCCCCCCCCCCCCCAATTTTCGCTCAGAAGTTTCGAGTATAAAGTCTCTGTATGGAATTTTTTTTGGTATATACGGCTTCGACCCCCCTTTTAAAAAATGGTTATATAAAGCAAAATTTAACCTAAAACAAAGTAAATGTAAAGCACAAATCCTAAAGTCCTAATCCCAACAACTATATGAGCGGGATAGTGGATTCAATGAGCAAGCGATGTAGCTGTTATCTCTTAGCTAGTCGAGCTAAACTTGGCAAAAAGCTCGAAACGAGCCGATCCAAGCCTTATCAAGCCCAAGCTTGAGCTTAAAATAAAGCTCGTTTACTAATCAAGCCCGAGCTCAACCTAGCATGTGAAGCTCATCAGGCTCATCGAGCCTTATCGATCCTTAGTGTAGTATTAGGTTTATTAATATTTACCTCCCCATTTAAGTTTGTTTACTAAACGAGCCCACGCCGAACTTTGTTTCTCGAGTTATGAGCCTATTATTTATATTATTTTTATTTAAAATATTAACTAATAGATAGTAAACTAGCCGAGCTCGAGCTCTCATAAGTTTTTTGAGCTTGTGCCTGGTCGAGCTCGGGCTTAGCTCAGCTCGTTTGCATCCCTATCCATAATTGAAGAATTAAAAAATCTTAAAGGTTGACGGGCTGAACAATGGATTTAAATCAAGTAGTGTTGCCATGGATGGCTAAATAGAAATATTTGCTTATAAGGGTATTTTGGGAATTTAAAGAATTCACTAAAGGTTGAATTTAAGATTTGGGTCATAATCAAACAAACCGAGTGATGTTTTTAGTTAAAAAAGTGTCCAATGGGTTGATAATATGGCTGTTATACTTCTTGAATGGTCAAATAATGTTTTGTATAACATATGGCCTTAACGGGTCGATTTAGGTAAAAACAACATATGCATGTAAACAACCGAAAAGGAAACATGATCACGATAAATTACAATTTATAAGCATAAAAAAATGGATTTGAATAAGTCCTCAAGTGTCCTTAGGAAGGGCCTTGAACATAGGTTTAAAAGCATCCAAGAATTGGGGAAAAGCAACAAGGGAAAATGACTAAGTCTTAAAAATCTGAAGGAGGGACAACAGGTCCCAACCGTAAGCTACAACGCGGTTCAACCCCAAAAGTGTTGTTTTGTCATCCAAGCTTGATCGTTCCATTTTTGACGTGTTTCGACACTTCCACTATTCTAAATGCATTATTATCAATCCCACTAACCATTCTTTGTGTAATGGTGCTTGGTACACGTGATGGGAGTTCGGAGCAAGGATCAAGTCGCGAGGAGAACTGAGCACACCAGAACACTCAAAATCTTCCGCAATAGTATTTCCCGTTTAAAACATAAACTTTAATACATGTTTTTAGTAGTTAAAAATGCAAAATTTATTGGGACCAAACATGTATGGGATTCATTGAGTTGGGTTTTCATAATTACCAAATTTTTAATCGGGGGGATTTTAATTAAGGCCAAAGCTCGTAAGTTTTAATGTTAATCACGTGTTTACGGGTTAGGGTCTAACAACCGGGTACTAAAGCATCGAGTCTTGGAACCACTTATGAAGACAAGAAACTGACTAGAAAGTTGTTGGGGTCGGTTCCAGGAAAATACAATCCAATAGTGGCGTCAATCGAGCAATTTGCAAATCTAAAAACAATGACTTTTCAATAAGTTATAGGCCAACTGAAAACTTTCGAAGACAGAATCAAAGGTACCGATTTTTCATCAGAAAATCAAAGTAAGTTAATGTTTGTAAGTGGTGAATCATCTTATAAGTACAAGCCCAATGATAATACGTGGGGGCGTGCGCGGGGTGGATCAAGTAATCGAGGTCAGGACGTGGACGTGGTTCGAGTCAAGGGCGAGATGAGGTTCAGAGTCAAGACAAAGGTCTAAACAGCGGTACAAAAGACTCGCGTCAAAGAAATAATGGGAACTAATAGAAACTAAAGAAGGACAAATCTGAAATCCAATGCTTTAGATGCAATGAGTTGGGCCACTTCGCTTCTAGTTGTCCGGAACGGAAAAAGACAGAATGGGTAAATCTGGCAGAAACAGAAAAGTTAGATCCTAGTTTGTTTATGATGGAGTGTATAAGTGAAACGGTGTACTTAAATGAAGTGGGTGCAATCCCTAAGAAATTCGAATCCAAGCAAGGGGAAGAGAATCTGTGGTACTTAGATAATGAAGCTTCTAACCACATGAAGGGGCAAATCACTTTTTCAGAGCTGAATGAACGAGTAACCAGTAAGGCCTTTGGTGATAATTCGTGTGTTGATATTGTAGGAAAGGATTGATTGTGTTCAGAAGCAAAACCAGTGAACATATCGTATTAATGGAAGTGTAGTATCTACCAAACCTTCGTTCCAATATTATTAGTTTGGGTCAACTCACATAAACGAGATGCAAAATTGTGATGGAAGACAATGTTTTCCTAATTTATAACCAAGCCAAAAACCTGATGATTAAGGTATTTCAAAGCATTAACCAGTTGTACAAGGTAATGCTAGCAGTGGGTTCCCCGGTATGTTTTTTTTCTAAGATAGACGAAGATTCTTGGCTTTAGCATGCCCGTATATGGAATTTATATTTTGATTCTTTGAAGAATATGGTTCATGGAATGCCTACTAGTAATCATCAATCAAACATATGTGACTGTTGTCTAATTGGAAAACAGTCTGAAGCCGTTCCCAAAGAAAGTAATGTTTAGAGCAATGAGACCGCTCGAACTACACCATGGGGATCTTTGTGGTCCGATTACTCCAGCTACACCAAGAGGGTGCAGGCACATGTTTTTAATAGTTGACGATTTCTCACGTTATATGTGGTGTTATCTTTTGAAGTCGAAGGATCAAGCATTCGAAGTATTTAAAAGATTTAAAGCTTTAGTAGAGAAGGATTTGAAAACGAAAGTTGGAGCGTTCAGAACAGATCGCGGATGTGAATTCACATCAACTGAGTTTAATGATTGGTGTGAAGTTCAAGCTATCCGAAGACATCTCACTGCTCCATATTCACCACAACAAAACGGGGTCGTTGAACGAAGAAACCGAACAGTAATAGGTATGGTAAGGTGTATGCTAAAGAAAACGAATGTTCCATAAAGATTTTGGTGCTAGGCTCCGAAGCATTCGGTGTATGATCTAAATCAAATCCCAACAAGATCGGTTGATTCAGAAACATCAAACGAGGCATTACTAAAAGAGAAACTAGATTTGGAGTATCTACGAGTGTTCGGTTGCTTAGGATTTGCTTCCAAGCCGAAGGTGAACTTGCACAAGTTGGATGACAGGGGGATACCGATGGTTTATTTTGGTTTGGAACCAGGGTTGAAGTCTTTCCGAATGTATGACCCTGTTCAAAATAAAATCTATGTTTGAAGGACTGTTAAATGTGATGAAAAACGAGGGTGGAAATGGGAGAAAGACCCAACTGAACCAGGGTTTTTCACAATCGTTTTTCACTCGGATCAATATGTTATTGTGATCGAGACGGATAAAGAGACTGAACCTGAATAGCAGCAAAATGCTTATGATACTGCAGCTGAATCTGAACAGTTGCAGAATGGTTCTATTACAGTAGCCTCGGCTACACATTCGGCTGCACATAATGCCGATTCAGATCCTGTTACAGTAGCTTCAGATGCAAATGAGGTTGGTCGGTTCATGCAAGAAAATGTCCAAGACCAGTAATGATGTTGAAATAGAAAACCATTTAAGGCATTCGACGAGACAGAAATGTATTCTGTAAAACTTAATGATTTTTTTATATAGGATGGAGTTAATCCAAAAGGATCGGAAGAGTTATTACTTGCAGCAGAAGACGAGCGAACTGTTATTCTCCAGCCAAAGGGAACGAGTGTTGAGAAAAAGCAATGAAAGTAGAGTTGGAGTCCATTAAAAACATAAAACATGGACTTTAACAAAACTCCCGGATAATGCTAAACCTATTGGGCTGAAGTGGGTTTATAAAGTGAAGCGTGACGCGTTCGAGAAGATTATTAAGTACAAGGCGAGGCTTGTTGCAAAAGGGTATGTTCAACCATTTGGAATTGACTTTGATGAAGTATTCACATCAGTGACATAAATGGAGTCGGTATGGCTATTACTTGCACATGCGGCTTGCAAAAGATGGCAAGTTCATCATCTAGATGTCAAATCAGCGTGTTTGAATGGAGATTTGAAGGAAGAATTTTATGTTAGTCAACCAGAATCCTTCGTAAAAAAAGGACAAGAGAACAAAGTCTGGCAGTTAACTATGGCATTATATGGGCTTCGTCAAGCACCACGAGCAGTGAATCTCAAGCACCACGAGATTTGAAGGAAGAAGTTTATGTTAGTCAACCAGAGTACTATAGGGCACATATTTTATTTTGGCGAAACACCCATGTCATGGTGTTCGCAAAAACAAAATACGGTGGTTTTATCATCTTGTGAAGCGGAGTTATGGCAGCAACTTTGGCAGCCTGTCACGCAATTTGGCTTCAAAGTTTATATGCAGAGATCATAGGTGAAGAAATGCAAAAGATACTCATTCGGGCGGTTAACAAATCGGCTATTGCAGTGATGAAGAATCTTGTTTTTCATGGTCGAAGTAAGCATATTGCTATACAATACCATTTCATTCGAGAATGTGTTGAAGATGAATTGGTAGAAGTCGAATATGTACGCGGAGAAGAGCAAAAACCGATATCCTAACTCAAGCACTTGCGAGGATCAAGTTTATTGAAATGCGAGAGTTGCTTGGAGTCGAAGACTTCCCTAGCCCAGTTTGAGTATTAGGGGGTGAATGTTGGACCGGATTGTCTAATACCCGAACCCGAGCTAATGGGTCGGGTCGGTAACATCTCTAAAGGAGCAGGGGTGTTTATGTATTTATAATAGAACCTAATTGAAGATAATTATAAGAGTTAAAGATAATTATCAGGTTTCATTATTCTAGTTAGATAATGAAAGGGAACTTGTTTTTTTATTATAATGGGTATTGTGGTTCAATTAGGATTCTTCCACTATATAACCAATCCATCATGAAGCTATTGTGGTTATGAGTGAGATTCAGTTTTGAGTTAGTTTCTGAATAAAGGAGAGCAAATTCCTTAATCACCTGTGCTCATATTATCGATTGGGACTTGAATCAGTAGCCTAGTCTACTATAATCGTGAGTTTAAAAGTAAATTTAGTGTGGTCGATTTCCTTTCTTTTTGTAATCTTTTTTTCTTTTCTTTTCTTTTCTGAAAGTTGAACTTTATTAAAAACCGAACACCCCCTATTCTCCAAGGCGGAGAAGGGTGGCCTCACTTTACAACAGACTCAAATTACACCAATCATATCAATCGACACCCCTACCTTTCTTTCTATTTTTATACCATAGATAACTAATCGCCTTCACGTCCGAAATAACCTCAACTACTCTGGGCCTTTTTTGATCAAAGATCCATATATTCCGAGCTTGCCATAAACGCCAACAACAAATCATCATCACACCTTTAATAATCTCGTTTCTCATATCCGACAACCCAATAACTTTGTGCATTTCCAACAAATCTTTAACACTAAAGGTGATGAAATTCGGTATCCCGCACCATCTTAGAATCCCTTCCCACTACTCAATATTATTCTCCACATGTGGATGTTATATTTGTCCAGAATCCATTTTCACCATTCATATTCAGAAAGATAAATCTAGACCATTCTCCTAGAATCATCACATCATCGGCGAACAATAGAGATGGCAAAAAAACCCGAGCCCGACGGGTATACCCGAAATCCGAAGCATTTGGGACGGGTATACCCGATACCCAACGGGTATGTGATGGGTTTGGTATTGGAAAAAAAACTATTTCGCGGGTATGGGACGGGTATGGTATTAGGTGATACCCGACCCGATTACCTGAAACTAAATACCCGTCTACCCGAAATATATACCCGAATACTTTTAAGTTTTATATCTATCTTTTTTTAACTATTTTTAGTAATGTTTCATTCTAATAGATTCATTATTTGAAGAATAAACTTTTCGTCTAATATATATATATATATATATATTCTAATAACATTATTATTTATATTTATATGATATGAAATATATAAATAGTTTTCAAAATTCATACTATAATATATATTTACATATTAAATGTTTCAAAGATTATTATGGTGATGATAATATATATGTTACTTATTACAATTTCATGTACTTTAGATTTCTTAAAACATAAGACTATAAAAGAAAATAAAAATATATATATACATGCAAATACCAACGGGTATACTCGATGCCCGCGGGTATGCTCTATACCCAACGGGTAATACCCGACAAAAACCCAACGAGTAATGAGACGGGTATGGTATGAGATTTTATAACCGGGTATGGGTATAGTATTAGTCAAACCCAACCCATACCCGACTCGTTGTCATCCCTAGCGAACAACAAATGAGATAAATCCATACCTCCATTTTGGAACTTAATCTCATCAAACACTCCAATAGTCGTAGCCTTCCTGAAAAGACTCGTTGACGCCTCCATAACAAACATAAAAAGAAAGGGCGATAATGGGTCAGCCTGTCTAATGCTTTTGCTACAACTAAACTTAAAAGTGGGCGTCCCGTTCACCAAGGCAGAAGATCTAGCTGATTTTAACACACCTCGAACCCATTTGCACCAGAGACTCAGGAACCCTATCTGATGTACATGATCGACATCAAGAAATCCTAATTTACATTGTCGTATGCCTTAGCAAAATCAATCTTGAAAGAAAATATCTTTTTCCAACTTCTTTGCCCAAGCATAAATCTCATTCAAAATCATCGGGCCATCCAAGATAAACCTTCCCGTCATAAACGCGAACTGCTCCTAAGAAATGATTCTTCCCACAATCGCCTTAAGCCTCTTTGCCAATATCTTTGAAATAGTTTTGCTAATCACCCCTATCACATTGATAGGCCGATAATTACCAAGAGAGGTCGGATCTTTCACTTTTGAAACTAACGTAATAAAAGACGACCCCACTCCTCTATTGATAGCACCAAGTTCATAGAAAGACTGCATAATTCTATCAAAATCACCTGCAAAATAGTCCCAAAAACGTTTAAAAAAATATAAAATTGAACGCATCGGGTCCCCGCGTCTTGTCATCTCCACAAGCGAAAACAGCAGCTTTAATTTCCTCAGCCGTGAACCTCTTTGTCAGCTCCTGTTTCTCAAAATCATTAATAACCTTCGTCCCATACCCCTCCAAAGTCGGTCTATCCTCCATAAACTTTGTTTTAAAAAAAGTAAACACCTCTCTTTCAACTTTTTGTAATACCTTTCGCTACACCACTCACTGTTCTTGTTACTTTTCTAAGGGGATGTATAAAAGTCAATAGTGGATTCTTCTTTTTTCCAATCAAAACTCTTTCCTAAACTGTACAAGTTTTTTCCGTAAGGATAAGTGAATGATTGTTAATGTTTTTTACAATATCGAAAGAGTCAAGCCAAGATATTATATGTTGTAATGAGTTCCACTAACTATTTTGATTAGATATTTTTTTTTTAATTTTTTTGTTTGAAAGTGGTTGTATCAAGTTTACAGTTCTAAAATTTTAGTATTAACTAAAAATTATGGCGTAAAGTTGTCCACCTTCAAGGCATCATCACTATTTGATAATGATATACTCATATTTTCACCAAGAATGCCCCTCTAGATCATGATTAAAACCTATCCAAATCATGAAGCTTCTATCTTCTTCTAATCATTATTATTAAAAACATTTATTACATAAATTTATAAGTCAAAAGTTAAAAAGCTTGTGGGCTTGAAACGCTTGCATGAACCAAAGGTGTTTAGAAATCACACACCCCTAACTAATTAAGAAGCATACACCCTGGTCAGTGGTAGATTCAGGAATATTTTTTACTAGGTTCCTTTTTTAGGTGTTCTAATTTCATATAACCAAGCATAAAAATTTCGGGTCGGTTCAAGGATTCGGGTCGGTTTGACGGTTCGAGTCAGGTAAGGTTCATCGGATAATAAAAATACGATATAATAATAAAAAAAATGTCGTTATTAGAAATTTAAAGCACACAATACAAATACGATTTTCTTTAAGGATAAAAAACATACATACATATGATGATTCAATGTTTGATAGTCGTTGCCTTTGGAAAAAAAAAACTTGAAATATTCATTCGCATACTACCTAATATCAAATTGAGGTTTGCAGTTAGTTAAAAAATACATGAGAAGATTTATATACTTGCAGAAATTAACCGCAATAGTATAGCAAACCTACTAAAGAGTATTGCCCTAACCAGGGCCTTCTTCGAGAATTGTCAAACGTTTTGGGCTTAGGGCCACTAAAAAACGGGGGCCATGTTATCGGTTCACTGGTATGATCAGTCCGAGTGGATTCAAGAAACCCGGTGATGTCATTAATAATAATACATTTATACAAAAAGTATAACAATGCTTTAAGGATTTATAAATGTTGAAGTTAAAATTAAATGAATATGAAAAAATACGCATTCAAGTTTTGATAAAACCTAACCAAAATTTCGGACATATGAATTCAGTTCGGAGAAGAAAATTAATTAATATATTATCCATGTATAGGAGTGTCTAAAACTAATAATCCAAGAATGGGTTCATTTGACTTTAAAATCTCAAGTTCCAAAGTTATTTCATTACAATATATATCCCATGTTTGTTCATTTCTTCAAAATTTGGTATCCAAACACCCATCGGCCATGGCAGTTAGCAGCTTTGTTTGTTTGTAAAAAAGAAAAATAGAAACGAAAAAATAGAACACCTCAAGATTCAAACCAAAGACCTATTGTTTGTTGGAGGAGTTTCCACCACTAGAACACTAATAGTTTTTACAATTGGGAGGGTAAACAAAATCGTCGATCCGACTGTTGATTTCTTTCTGCAACAAGGAACAAAATGTCAGCTTTTTCCTGCCACCTATCAATCTCACTGACCAAACAACTGAATTTTACTTGCTTGCATGAAAAGTTTATTTTAATTGTTCGTTTGACAAACGTCTGGCTAACCTGTCCAGTTATCAATCTCACTGTCCAACAACTGAATTTTACTTGCTTGCATGAAAAGTTTATTTTAATTGTTCGTTTGACAAACGTCTGGCTAACCTGTCCAGTTATCAATCTCACTGTCCAACAACTGAATTTTACTTGCTTGCATGAAAAGTTTATTTTAATTGTTCGTTTGACAAACGTCTGGCTAACCTGTCCAGTTATCAATCTCACTGTCCAACAACTGAATTTTACTTGCTTGCATGAAAAGTTTATTTTAATTGTTCGTTTTGACAAACGCCTGGCTAACCTGTCCAATTATCAATCTCACTGTCCAACAACTGAATTCACTGTCCATCAACTAAATTTTACTGTAATGATCAGGAACATTCCAAATAACTGTTCAATTTCAGCTTTTGTTTAACTATTTTAGCAACTTCCATAGAGAAGTTATCAATCTTACTGTCCAGTTATATTACTCACTGTCCAACAACTGAATTTTACTTGCTTGCATGAAAAAGTTGTTTTTAATTTTTTTGGGAATATATTTTCTGATCAAAAAAATGCATAACTGTAATGATCAGGAACATTCCAAATAACCGTCCAATTTCAGCTTTTGTTTAACTCATGCAAGATCCACCAAATCATTTCTTCAAGTTCATTTCACCAAAAAAAGCAAAACTGTAAATATCAGGAACATTCCAAATAACTGTTCAGTTTCAGCTTTTGTTTAACTATTTTAGCAACTTCCATAAAGAAGTTATCAATCTCACTTCTCACTGTCCATGTTTACCTTCAACGATCAACGATCAACACACACCGCTAACGTCCAACGGTAATGAGTAACCTACTAACCTCTATAATAGACTTCATTTATTCTTCTTCATCTTTTTCTACTTGAAGTAGCAGAGTAGTGACCCTTCATCTTCTCTTGTCGGAGAGATATCTGTCAACGATGAAAGAGGTATATGTACAATGATGTGATTTGTTTTTAGATAAGGAGGTATATGTACAATGAACTTTTTACGTTAAATAAAACTTACACACAACTTTTTGCTCTAGTGGTGGACTTCTATTGTTTCGGGTTCCCTTTCATCGTTGACAGATATCTCTCTGAGATGATAAAGGTAGATCATGGAAAGTTCAACTCAAGAAAACAAAGATGAAACCGATTAATGTTCTAGTGGTGTGCTCTACCTTTACGCAGGTTTGCCAGAGGGTCACTATTCATACACACAACTTTTTGCTCTAGTGGTGTGGTCTACCTTTTTGACAAACACCTGGCTAACCTGTCCAGTTATCAATCTCACTGGCAATCTTCTTGTAATTACTTTCAAGTTTCTTTATAATCATTGAAGACAACTTTTCAGTTGTTATCCGAGAGATAGCGGTCAACGATGAAGACAACCTGATAGTGGATACCATGGATCAGAGAGATTTAAGCTAATCAAACTCATATCTCAAGCCGGTGCAAGTTATGTTGGAGCATCCTTGATCATCTTCTTGTAATTACTTTCAAGTTTCTTAGAATCATTGAAGACAACTTTTCAGTTGTTATCCGAGAGATAGCGGTCAACGATGAAGACAACCTGATAGTGGATACCATGGATCAGAGAGATTTAAGCTAATCAAACTCATATCTCAAGCCGGTGCAAGTTATGTTGTAGCATCTTTGATCATCTTCTTGTAATTACTTTCAAGTTTCTTAGAATCATTGAAGACAACTTTTCAGTTGTTATCCGAGAGATAGCGGTCAACGATGAAGACAACCTGATAGTGGATACCATGGATCAGAGAGATTTAAGCTAATCAAACTCATATCTCAAGCCAGTGCAAGTTATGTTGTAGCATCTTTGATCATCTTCTTCTAATTACTTTCAAGTTTCTTTATAATCATTGAAGACAACTTTTCAGTTGTTATCCGAGAGATAACGGTCAACGATGAAGACAACCTGATAGTGGATACCATGGATCAAAGAGATTTAAGCTAATCAAACTCATATCTCAAGCCGGTGCAAGTTATGTTGTAGCATCTTTGATCATCTTCTTGTAATTACTTTCAAGTTTCTTTATAATCATTGAAGACAACTTTTCAGTTGTTATCCGAGAGATAGCGGTCAACGATGAAGACAACCTGATAGTGGATACCATGGATCAGAGAGATTTAAGCTAATCAAACTCATATCTCAAGCCGGTGCAAGTTATGTTGTAGCATCTTTGATCATCTTCTTGTAATTACTTTCAAGTTTCTTAGAATCATTGAAGACAACTTTTCAGTTGTTATCCGAGAGATAGCGGTCAACGATGAAGACAACTTGAAAGTGGATACCATGGATCAGAGAGATTTAAGCTAATCAAACTCATATCTCAAGCCGGTGCAACACACACCTTCAACCCATTCCTGGTAAACCAGGGAAAAATGGCTATATTAAAAAACTTCAAGATTATTGTTTTGTGGTGTGGATCAGACGAGGACTTGCCTGTGTCTTCGAAACACAAGGATGACACATGAAGCTTTAGACTCCAACCGGATCCCTTGATTGCCGCATTTAATGAAATTTAACGCGCATACCGCATTCGGAGTCTGATTGCACCGAATCCAGTCTTCAAGGTGGACTTAAGCACCTGAACGGGAAGTTGAAATTTTAAATGATGTTCGTCAACTGCACCGAATCTAGTCTTCAAGGTACCATGGATCAGAGTGATTTAAGCTAATTAAAAAACAATTGGAAACACAAAGATGGAAAAACCAACTAAAAAGCCTAAAATTTCGGACCCTAACACACACAAGACGAATGTTGCAACATGAGTTCGACCAAGATGACACACGAAGCTTTAGACTCCAACCGGATCCCTTGATTGCCGCATTTAATGAAATTTAATGCGCATACCGCATTCGGATTCTGATTGCACCGAATCCAGTCTTCAAGGTGGACTTAAGCACCTGAACGGGAAGTTGAAATTTTGAAGTTGTTTTGTGGTGTGGATCAGACGAGGACTTGCCTGTGTCTTGGAAACACAAGGATGACAGATGACACACGAAGCTTTAGACTCCAACCGGATCCAAGTATTGCCGCATTTAATGAAATTTAACGCGCATACCGCATTCATTGACTATACGTGGTTGATGATGTCAAGTTTAAGTCATTGACAATGATTAGGGTTATTACTTTGTTTTTTAAATTTTTTTTAACTTTTTATAATTATTAAAAAAAAATAAAAAAACCAACTCAAAATATCAAAACAACTACCAAAATAAACTACACCCTCGAAGCGTCTCGCTTAGGCCTAAGCGAGGCGCTTCGAATTTAAAAATCAGCCTTTTCCTGCCCCTCGTACTGACCGCCTCGAATTTAGATCAAAGCGCCTCGCTTAGGCCTAAGTGAGGCGCTTTGAGGGGGTAAAAATAGAAGGTGGAGGGTTTAAATATAACCACCCTTAATATATTATCCATGTATAGGAGTGTCTAAAACTAATAATCCAAGAATGGGTTCATTTTGACTTTAAAATCTCAAGTTCCAAAGTTATTTCATTACAATATATATCCCATGTTTGTTCATCTTCTTCAAAATTTGGTATCCAAACACCCATCGGCCATGGCAGTTAGCAGCTTTGTTTGTTTGTAAAAAAGAAAAATAGAAACGAAAAAATAGAACACCTCAAGATTCAAACCAAAGACCTATTGTTTGTTGAAGGAGTTTCCACCACTAGAACACTAATAGTTTTTACAATTGGGTTCTTTAACCTATTTCTTATGGGTTCCTTTCCAGATTTTAATATACATTAAAACTATAATTTAGAAACCGAATGGGTTCCCTGGAACCCACCGGACAACCCTAAATCCGCCCCTGATCCTGGCTTACATCACACACCACTAGGAGGCTGCCACATACCCTAGAATGTGATGTACCCAGAACCCAAACCAAATTAGTGGGCGAAACTCTGGCGTTGTAGCGGTGTATTAGAATTAGCAAGGCTTGGTTTCAACTTGTATATTAGTATTCATCATGTGAAATAAATACTCATATGGAAATGTTGATAAAAATAATTACTACTGAATAAATCATAGTCTAACCCCCGATAAGAGATGTTAAACCATCATTGTTATAGGAGTGATCATTCGCTAGATACCACAGCCGGTGAAACATGAGAGTGAGACCTAAAACAACAAAAGTAAAACCGGTGGAGGTGCTAAGAACCGAAATTGGAACCAAAAAATGGAGTCGGCCTTAGTGTATTCTTAAGGGTTTTCTGAATGGCCTATTCAAGGAGTTGAAGTCCCCCTTAAATAGGTTCCACACAGGCCTCCAACATTAACCCTTAACCTACCTATTAGGCCGAGGCCCAGTTAAGGGCTTACCTCCACACCGGCCCACAATTAGTAGAAGACAAGGTGTTATATTATATTATATAAAACATAGAGAGGGAGTGTACCCTTTTTTCCACGTGAAGGCATGCTATTAGTAATTGTCTAGGGTTTGTACACGTGTCATGCGCCCGTAGGTGGCGGGACTGACACGCCCTAATTGGCTGATTCTCTTTGTCAACTGTATCTTTGTCTTCTCTGTTGGTAGTCGTTAGTGTATACCGTTGGTGAGGTGGTCTCGTGTAGTCTCATTGGTTCACACGGATGAGCACTATACTTGTTGTTCCCTGCGCGCGTGGCTCGCACGTGTGGTGACAGTTCTGGGAACTCCCTAATTGGTCTCACGTCATTGTTGATTGTACTATTTGGTCCCCATGTCCATAAATGGACGTTGGGATTTGGCGTTCACTAATTGGTGGGACATGCATCATGCTCCTTGCTACACATCCACTCAATATGATTGGTTCGTACCAGATTGTACGTTGTACCTTTTGTCTTACTCGTGCTCATGTAGCTATGCCTCCGCGTACACTGGATTCCACGAACTGAGTTGGCTTGGGCTTCCCTTGGGTATGTGTTGGTCGTAATTCTGTGTAGATTTGGTGGCCCGGCCATATCTCTTCAAGTACAAAGCCAAAATCTTATAAAAACATCATATTTTGACGACTTGTTCATCATCGCACACAACTCGATTTTGAATAAAATTTATATTGAAATATAGATAAAAATAAACAAGTTTTAATGTTATATTAAGGATTATATAACATCCCATAGATTAAAAGTTATAATAGAAAAACATTATGAGTGAGTTAAATGTCATAAATGGTTGGTAAAAAGGAAGAAGAAACATATAAAGCAAAATTGTGAAGTATAACAGGTAAGTTTAGAGGGTATTAAATTATAAGTTTTATAATACAATGCTTTATTATATGGCACTATGAACACTGAGGGTGAGTAATAACCAAGATGACGTTTTACTCTTAACTTTATACAAAACAAAACTATGACAAAACAAGTGTATAATTTTTTGTGGTCGTACTAAATTTCTCTTTAATTATTGAAATGTGTACCCCCCACAGGCCACAGGCCACAACTATGTGATTATTGAATTATTATTTTACTTTTTTCACAAAAGTGTTGTGACAAACTTACACATGGCCTTGGACTCCTTGCATAGATTCCATTTGTTATGTTAGATCCAATCAATCAAAACACATCAATAATCTCTTCAATTAAAAAACATACACGCAACAAAAACTTATAAAAAGATATGTATGAACGTCGTAAATGATCGATACATAAACGATTAATAAAGAACTACGGGTAGACGGAATCTTGCGGCAAGTTTGACATAGGCAAGGCAAGTGGACTCCGCATCTTCAACAAGTTTTCATCGGTATGTCAATTTCAGTGAGGGTGTCTACCCACACACCGAGCAAACCATTTGGCTTGTAACTATTGAGTGGGCCCCTCTCCAAAAGACCAATCACATTATTTTGTTTGGAATTTGGTTGTGACGTGTGAAGTATACAAAGGGTGTAAGATTTATGGTGAATTGCTAAGTTGTATCATGTAAAAGGTAAGTAGTGAAAAAAGTAAAAAACTGATTTGAATGATAGAGAGGTTGTGGTGAGGTTGGCAAGACGCCAAGGCAAGACTACATACACCCGAAGAGAATCATCAAAACACATATAAACACAATTACATTTGCCTTAACTATAACCATATTTCTAATTAAATAGAACATTTTACCAGATTATTGGTCTGGGTTTCAAAATCTAATGACGTGATAAATGATGTATTTATAAAGTTAAAAACAAAATGCGAAACTATTTTATCATATTTATATAGTAAAAAAATAGAAGGGGGAATAAGAGCCATGTCCTTGATTTGGAGGAAAAGGAGAGTGACGTGGTGTTGAGGTTGACGCAGAAGGAGAAGAAACCACACCCCATAGCCTAAAGATTTGCTTCTCCAGTTTAACCCGGTTAGTGAAGTAAATGACAAGACCAGGTGTAGCTGGCTCACAAGACTCAAGAGCACATATCCAGTGAAAGTGAAACAAATCAACAATATATTTGAATTCTCAAACATTGGGTAAAACCATTTAAATCATATTACGAAACTTATCAATAATATTATCTTAAGTACCTATAAATCATATATGGACGGCATTAAATATAGTCTACACCGACCTTTGCAATAATAGTTCTTTTATTAACCTTTTTTTTAACATCAATCGAAATTAATTAAAGATAAAATAAATAGGCATCTAGTAGAAAGAAGCTAGAGGGGCCAACCGTACAATCAATTTTTTTAACAGCTCTCGGTCAGGACTATACAAGGTCAAAGCTCAGTCGACGCGAGATTCGAACTTGTGCACTCCAAAGTGGGAACCTCAAAAGGCCATTGGGGAAAATCAACATTTTGGCGGTAGTGCCAGAGACGTCAGCCGGAGCCGTCACGGGAGACGTCACCGTTTCCTAAGAAAATTTTATGATTAAATAATATACTTCTTCCAGGGCTGGCCTAAGCCCAATTATATTGAGGCTAGGGCTTTGGGCCCCAATCTTATAGGGCCCCATAAAAAAAATAAAACAAATAAATTATATTTATGGTTGAAGAGAAGGCTGTGAGAATATGAATAGGCGGGATTATAATGTTTCCTTTTTCTATTTCCAAAATCATCGACAATACAATTACATGAGATGGAGTATATGAAATTCAAATTAAACAATACAAAATTGAAGTACTTGATTGAATATTAAGGTACAATTTCTCTAACTATTGTCAAATTTTTTTCTTTGTTAGATTTTTAGTGACTTAATTATTTTAACACTAATTGAAATTACTTAGCTGCTTTTTGATTGAAAATAGTTAGATGCCCTAATTGAAATAAGTTTGCTAGTTTTTGAAGTCCTTTAGCTGATATCTGAGATATACTTTGTTAAATGCTATGGATTATTATGTCAAATACAAAGCGTTAGTGAGTTTTGCTGATCTTAAGCCCGGGTAGAGGAGGGGGGGTTTATAATGTCACCTTTGGAGAGGGCCTCCGTTTTCTTATTTGCTTTAGGCCTCCTTAATGCTTGAGCCGGCCCTGACTTCTTCTAATATTAAATAAATAATACACGTGTCGCACAACCATTGGTCTATTGTGAAAGCTTTACGGGAGACGGCTAAGCTGTCTCGCACACCGTGAGGCCTCTCTCCAAAAAGATGGGAGGTGACATTTTGATGAAAAAAACTTGTTAATGGCCATTTTCCTGATTTTTTCTTAATCTTGTTTTTGTTATCAATGATATTCATATAATTAATAGTAAGATTATATATATTTGCATAATAAATTATAATAATAGCTAACTTTCATCATATAGCTAGTCATATCATCAACACTATAATATTATGAATATGATACACAAAACAATTCAAAATAGTGTATTTTTTCCTCTCTCCCAATATATTTGATTATCTTTCGTTTATCATACGAATTAAATTACGCACTTCTCATAATTTTCCACTCAAAATTGATTATGTATTAAACACATCGATATTGACACGAATATGGTAGAGTAAAACTTAAGATTCCCTGCTATATATTAAAGAAAAACAAAAAATATATATATAAAAACATTATACAAAAGCAAAACAAATAATGGAAACCTACATACTCTTAACATATGAAAACATTATTAACATATACATTCATGATCCACTACATAATTACTTTCCCTAAAACAACCACAACATGACTAATAATAATCATCAACTAAGCATTGGAAACCACCGTTCCCTGAGATCAGATTGGTATGAAAGCAAGAAGAAGAGAAGCACAAGAACCAAACCCACACCCCACGGCACCGAACCGGTCGCCGACTCCCCGTCCTGCGGTAAGAACGGGGCGGCGTGGCGACCGGTTGAGTCGAAGGTGGTGATCAACTGCAGAACCACAAGCAGAAGCACTGGTGAAGCAATGAAAAACAGTTTGAGATTATCGAACATGCCCTCGAACATGGACTCGTAGCTTGAGTACCATGAGAAGCTTACGAACATGAAGAGGATGATCAGGAAGAAACATAGGTGAATAGGTAAAGGAGATTCAGAAGACATTTTTTTTGTTGTTGTTGTAGGGTTTGATTGTTTTTAGTTGAGTGGTTAGGAGAGCTTGGTTTTATAGTGGTGGAAGATGGCCTACTTTTATTTTTTCTTTTTCTTTTTTTAAGTATTTAATTATTAGTGGTAGATCTTGATTGAATTATGAAAGAAAATAAATGTATAAATTTAGGACAACAATACTGCGTGAATAGTTTTTTTTATTATTATAAGTATTGTGATCAATTATTAGTTTGATACCCTTTACGGAATTTGACCAATTATTAAAAAAATACTGAAAAACTTTTCTTTTCTTTATAGTGAAGAAGATTTTAATTAGGCTTTATTACTTTCTTTTCTTCGGTCACTAAAAAAATCTACTAGTGCGGTACTGTCGGAGGGTGTATAGTAAAGACTTACCTCTCTCTATATCAATAGATGCTACTACTTCCAATAAGACTCCTTGCTCCAACGTCATATCTAAACATATAAATTAAATAAATGGATACCTGGGGAAAAATAATATATTCAAAATATAATTTAGTAAGTTACCAAACATGAAATTTATAAAAAAAAAACATATATAGAGAACATATCACATGGACCAATATCCTAACCATCGTAAATCGTAAACTTTAATCGTATGTCTTCACAAACTCTTACACTCAACCATGTTCTCAAAGAGGTACAGGTCTAGTAAATCTTGTCTAACTCATTCCCTCCCAAGCGATTTTCGGTATGCCTCTACTCATCATGAGAGTTGTCGTGGTTCTAACCACGGTGCCTACTCCTAACAGTTTAGGGAGTAACATACATATATTTTTTTCCCCAGTTTTGTAAATTGAGCTAGCTGTTTGACTTTTGATAGCTCTCGTGTTTCACTGTTTTAACCATCATTGATCATTTTCACATTTTTGTCCATTTCACTTAAAACAAAGTTGTTGTTTTTTTTTTTTTTTGTGTGTGTGTATCATCGCCATTAGCTATGGCCGGTTCTATAGTTGTTGAAAATAAACAAGCGCTTTAGTAAAGCCCTCTAACTCTCTAACTCTCTAACTAAAAGAGGCTTGATGAGTTGATGTATTGATGTTGGATGGTTTTCGATTTAACCATTGGAGCTGCAAGTCAGATCCTGTATTTAAAACATGAATTTACGTAGAAACAAAGTTTGTTTTGAGATATAAATGGTATGTAAAGTCTACAACGATATATCTTATGTTATTAAAAGCAAATACCTACTTTTCTGAATTGTTATAATATTGAAATGAAATATAAAGTATACGGCATAAAGCTTGTTAACGTGAGAAACAATAAGAAGCCACCAGGGGATGCCAAGTGTCCTATTAAGTATTAACCAAATCTCAGTTAACCTAACCAAAATATAATTAATATTAATATCAGTTAATATCAGTTTAACCCAAGGGTATTCCAGACTTTTTCACTTGTAACTGATTACGTGAATCACGTTAGTTATTTTTGTAAACGATATTTTCAAATCAGAATTTGAATTCTAAAAACACAGACGATCACACACACACACACATTACGTTTCATTCCAATTACGATTCAATCTCAATTTGATTATCACGATTACAGTTTAATCGATCAATTCATCATGTTCGGTACGTGTATTCGTAGTTAATTAATCCATTTTTCAATAGTTTTTTGTTTAATTTTTGTTTTTGTTTATCAGATTTAAACTTGTCTGTTGAAGTGTGTAACGGTTAGTTTTAAATCTTTTTTTTTTCAACGGTCAAACTTGTGCCCCCCAATCAAAACCCTCCACGTGTCACCCAAGCCCCCCCCCCCCCCTTCCTGCCCCTTTCTCGCCCCCACTCCAGACGGTCTAAAAACGAGTATGTGTTGAACCCATATATTCTTTTAAGATGCATTTATAATTGCCAGAAATGATATTCACAAAAAATTTCTGTAAAGTCACAAAATACATATTCCGTCAAAATAATCAGAAGATAAAAAAAATAATAATTATTAATAATTATTAAATATACTTTTATGTGTGTTTGCATTTCTATTTTTTTTAGTTTTAATAACGTAAGTTTATTTTATTAGTTGAACTAGATTTTATCCCGGGAGCGTCCCGGGGTTGAAAAATATAACAATTCTAATAATACTAATACTAATACTTCTCTTGATTAAGTATACCTATGCATCTTTAGAAGAGTACAATTCCAATGATAGCATGGCGAATGGGCTGAATTTAAACATCGTAGATAAGAACCTGGTTTAAAAGAAAAAACATGATTAATGAATAACCTGAACACTTTGTGTTTTTTCCGTATGAACGAAACCCCACAAAAAATAGTCGTTTTTTCTCCGTTTTTTTATATAGCACTATGGTACTCGTTGGAAAGATAATAAAACGCTCGTTAATTTGGTGTAATTTTTTTTCTTTAGAAAATCTAGTATATAAAAGATATTAACATTTAAAAATTATGAGAGGAAACATAAGAGAGAAAAAATTAAATTTGTTTTTAAATTATTTTTTCCTAAAATAACTCAATTTAATTTTAGTAGATTAGGTTTTATATTATTATTTGTTTTTTTTTAATTTGCCACATGGTATGACACATGGCACACTCAAGGAGGAGAATGCCTCCTTGAATGCCATGTAATTTTTTTTTTGAACGGCTAATTTTTTTGTCACCCATGGGATTTGAACCCCACACCCCTTGGAAAGGCAAAGCCTTATCCATCACCTTGATACCACTAGGCCAAAGGCCCTTTGGTTTGAATGCCATGTAATTAAAATTGCTTTCTTTTATTATATATATAGATAATATGTTTATCTAAAAATAGAAAAAAAAAAACATTTAAGTGAAGTGAATCAGTGAATCGTTACCTCTAAAAAACGGTTTTAGTGAAAGAAATCAGTGAAGTGATGTGGCAGTATAGGATTTGTTGAAATCACTGAAGTTAAAAAAAACTTATGGATAGTACCCCTCACCCCTTAGGTTTGTCTATCTAAGAAACCTCCCAAGATAATCTAGTGTTAGGTATAAACCATTAAGATAGACCATTTTAAGTCGATTCCGTGGTTCTCATGCAAATCATTAACAAGAACTTTTGAGTTCTAAATTTGTTAAAAGGTTTAATTATAAATTCCATATTTTAATTTTAACTAATACTAATATTTAAAACAAATTTTACGAAACGTTGATATTTTTTTGTTTTTTACATACCTTGTGTTTCTCTTATAAATGTTAGGTTATGGGTTAAATCGTTATAAGTATAGAGTTTTATGAAAAATATTGGCCCCTTCAAAGAAAACTTGAAAAAATTTGCTATTGGATAAAACACTTTCTTAGAAAGTACAAAGATTCACCGAATCAGTAAAATAAAATGGCGGGGTCAATTATTTCCGGTTTTCTGGTCGGTAAGACCGGTGGAAAGGGGTTTTGGCCTTTGAACTTTTATATGTGATTTTATTATTATTTAAACTTATGTGCTGCATTATTCTCAACTTTTATTAAAGTTGACAACTGGTGAAGGCCACGTGTGACCGACTTTTTGATCTCGATCATTAAACTTGAGTTGAAGTTTGAACATATAGAAATAGATTGTTTCATGCATTTCTAAAACATTATCATAAATAAAGGATATATAGTTTTAATAAGCATGACTTTTATAAAAATCAAATATAAATACTTTTAACAACAATTTTTAATACTTAAATCCCGTGTAATTTTATATACGCAAGAACTCAAACTCATAATCTATCTATATATATAAAAGAATTGATAGTTGCTGACGTGGCAATCAATGGTGGCCTCAACCCCCATTGAATGTGCCACGTGGCATAATGAGATGCATTTTTTTATTTTTTTGAATTTTTTGTTTTTTTAGTAACATTAATAAATCATATATAACCCCATCTTCTCTCTCTTTATTCCAAAACCCTAAAAACATCTCCTCCCTTTTTCTCCTATTCCGTTTCTTTCTGTTGTGAACGTTTGATTTATGTCAAGTTATCTCATGTTCTTCACTTTCAGCTTTTGTCACGTACTGGTACCCTTTCTTTCATCTAAGCTTCCATAAATTATTATTATTATTATTATTATTATTATTATTATTATAATAATAATAATAATAATAATAATAATAATAATAATAATAATAATAATGGTTATGTTTATCGATTGTGGTAACATGTTTGATATTGATAAAAAGGGTAGTTTAATAAAAACTT
This sequence comes from Ambrosia artemisiifolia, assembly GCA_032199755.1. Lineage (NCBI taxonomy): Eukaryota > Viridiplantae > Streptophyta > Magnoliopsida > Asterales > Asteraceae > Ambrosia > Ambrosia artemisiifolia. The sequence goes on from CM063519.1 coordinate 64,655,548, forward strand.
AAAGCTTTTGGTGTATGTTCATCAATGGGAGAAGTGGTGGGTCCCAGGTTTGTTAAAGGTTTTATTATTCCAATCAATGAAAACTTGTGTGAATTCACAACCAATGAAGATGAAGAAGAACTCGCCAAGGATCATCCTGCTACAACGTAATTTTACACCTTCGTATTCTTTTCGTTCTATTTCAGAGGACTAATTTGTTGAATTGTGTTTGTGTTTTATACAAAGAATTAATTTGTTGAGACATACGTGACTTGGTTTTTATGTGTATCGCTTCTACAAATCGCCTTCTGTAATTAAATTAATAAATATGATACATAACCAAACCCTATTTGTTATAAAACTCTACTCTTCATCTCCTTCTCCTACACTTTTCACAAGCCCAAACCCTAGCGGCCTAGCTCTCCCCCTCTCTCTTTCTCTCTCTCTCTCTCCTCTACTTTTCAAATTTCAAAATAATCTTACCAACAACACAATCCATCTTTTGCCGATTGTGTATTGCGGGAAGATACTCTATTTTCTCTCTTTTGATTTCTTATTCGCCTCTCAATCTATAAAAATAATCAGTTTACAGGTAGATTCCTCCGTTCGGTCATACATCTTTTACTTTTCATTGTCAATTTTGTAATTTTGAATTTGAATTTTGATTGGATTGTTGTTTTTAGGATTTTGAATACGTGTTATTGGTACTGTATTGATTATAGAGCAACATTAGGCTGTTGAAATTAGTTGTATATTAGCTCAATTCATCTGTTCGATGGTTTTGGGATCTGACTGTTGTGGAGGTAAGCATCACCCATTCTTATCTTCAATTAGAAAATATAAAACTACAACCATCTTTTATGAAATATATACCCAGTTAACCTCTAAATCTATCTACAAGAAAACATGTATTCATTAGGCCAACTATGGTTGAATTAATAAACTTTAATTTGATTTGATTTTTTATTAATTGTGGGTGTGTTGATGATGTGATTAAAGGAAGCTGACGGAACCAGAATTTCTCTCATAAGCCGGTATTCGTGATTTGAACTCAAATTTCGCTTAAGGTAACGATATGGTCTTCTTTGTTCTTTCGATTTAGTTGTTGTTTGCACCTCATATATTCGATTGGTACGTTTTCTTTATTTATCATTTTTTTTATTAAGTCGTATTAGATTTTTCCAACCCCGGGACACTCCCGGGGTAATCAGCTAGTGCTTTTATAAATGGTAAACAACATATCGTTAGACTACTAGATTATGATCATGTCTATAAAAATCTAAATGTGTCATAGATGTTTCTATTTAAAATTTAGAATCATATTTTTGTAGATGTTACGACTGAATGAGCATCATGTAAATTTTCAAAAGAGCTATGCGTTTAATAGATGTTTCTTCTACATAGTAAAATGTTAAATACATAACTTCTCTCTTTTGTAATCTATTTATTATAAATATATACATGTTTATAGATCTGTAATCTATTTAGTATTATTTAGTAAAACTGAATACAACTCTTATTTGTAACAATTGATACAATAAAGATGTTTAGAAAGCTACTTTTTATATTTTGGGTAACTATATGTGTCATTGGTTTATGGTGGTACTACATGCTTCATAGCTAAGAAAACTTATAGGCATTCATGCTACATACTTCATCTTTCTGTGACACAAAAATATGCAATAAAAAGATAAAGATTTTAGACTTGGTCATAAACTTTAGTTTTTATTTAGAGAAGTTGAATATGAAAATATATAACACTATGCGTAGTGACCTGATGCCCTTGCCATGCACCTCACCCCATCACGGCGCCATACACCAAAACAAGGAAAGCAAAAGGGTGGTGACAAGGGTTTCTAGCCATGTGGCCATGGGCATAGCGAGTATGAAGATGGATTTGAAAGCGTAACCGCCACCAATCACGTGCACACACATGAATTTTCTTTTTCTTCAATTTGATATTGTTAGTTAAACCACTACAACATTGTAAAAAGATGGTTTGGTTAAAGCCCTACTATCTTTGTGAAAATTCCTTTTAGTAGTTACGTCATTACGCATAGTCTAAAGGTATTTGAAAATTTAGCTAAGCTGGAAATTTTAAAATTAAATAAAAGAACACATAAATAAAATCTGAAGTAATAAACACAATTAATTAAAAGGTACCTTATATATTGTCAAGAAGCTATAAAAATTGGCTACCAAATAAACCTTTTCTATCGGTGAGAGTTGAAGACTAGAAGCTTTCTGAAAACACAAGTTTAAGCCCACATAGGTTTTAGGCCAAACATTCCATTATGTCACAAAATAATGTCAAGTAACAAAAATGATCGAACAACTGCAAAGGATGTCGGTATGTATGCGTTTGTGGCGTTGCGAGCTTAGTTCTGGAACCTTCAAGACTACATCCTACGAAAAAGCGGGGTTTTCGGCGCAGACTTGGACTACGTGCAGACCCTCAAAAAGCTAAATGACTATCTCCCAGGTTTTGATATTGGCGGTTTTTCTAACAATGACATCGTCCCCCCAAAGCCTCAGAAAACTTTGGCGAATGCCCTTTATGGCAAAATCGCTCAGAGCCTGGGTGAAATTTTTGGTCTGTCCGCTCGTCAAAGGGCAGTTATTGAATGCTTGCAAAGCCCACACGCCCAAGATTTCCTTACTGTTATCCCGATCGAAGGTCTAGGCCAAAGCATGTCCGCTATTGAATACAGGGCCATTCTTAAATATCGTCTGATGATCCCCATGTACCAGGAGGATGAAATATGTCCGATTTGCCGTAAGGCCTGCCTGGATGAATACGGGGAACATGAGGTTCATTGTAAGGAGTTATCGGGTTTCAAATATCGACATGATTGGGTTCGAGACATTCTGTGGGACATTTTAAGCTGGGCTGGGATCTCAGCCAAGAAGGAGGCCCTTGTGAACTTCCTCTCGGATCCAACAAAGGGAGATCCACCCTACGACTATTAGATCTCCTTGTCTTTGAGTGGGCCGGGGGTAAGCATGCTTGTGTTGACCTGACGGGTGTATCTCCTCTAGTTGGGTTGAGGGATAGTGGCTTTGTAGCAGGGCAAGCGGTTCGAAAAGCAGAGGCGAAGAAGGTAGAACAACATGCTAAAGCCTGTGAGGAGAACCAACACGTTTTTGTACCCTTGGCTTTTGATACCTTTGGCTCATTAGCACCGGAGGCTACCCGTTTCTTGACTAGGGTTCGGCGGGTTATTCACAGTAGTGTCTCGGCTTCGGGTGGGCAGGGTTACGTTTTTAGTAAATTAGGATTTGCTATTCAGAAAGGGGTGGTGGCGCAGCTTGTTGTCCGCCTACCCGTTATCTCGATGTAATTTTCTTTATCCTGAAATGAAAGTAACATTTTAACAACTAAAACCCAACTAGGACGCATTGAATTTCACGATTAAAAATGTTAACAACTGGTGAATACTAGAGCTAAAGCAAGAGTGTTCAAAGTAGCAAACCAGTATTGGGAGAGCAATTCAAGACAACTACAACATACAGTTTAAGTTGATGTTAATATATTTATACTGAGCAGGGTTTTTTTTTTTTTTTTTTTTAAGTTTTCGATTAAGGTATCACCTTTGTTTCAAACAAAGTGAAACCGTTAGGAATTTTCTATAAAGATAACATATCCAGATAAACAAAAGTTTTTTCTTAAAAAAACTTTAATCAATTACTGAATTTAACAGTCTCTAAATGTCCGGTTCATCGGTTTCAACTTTGGGTTGTATGGGGGTGACCTTACATTGTTTGGTTCATGGTTTTCAACTTTGGCTTGTATGGTAGGGTGTCCTTACATTGAATGAAACCTTTATAGTACAAGGGCATTAATATTATTCATTATAGACATTATACATGTTTTCATCATAATTATATGCTTTTCTAAAGCCCAAATCTATTATAATTGATGGCCTAAACATATGAATGTCATATTATTTATGAACGTATACGTAGATTGGAATATTGAACACATGTAACAGAGATCTATGCATTGTAAAGATAAAAGGTATTTTGGAATATTTAATAAGAGCATCAATCTCAATTAACACCAGACAAAAACCAATTGTTTAAATTACCAATCTTGTTGGCCAACACTTGTGCTCCCCAAAAATGGTTAAAATATTTTAGACAACTTTACAAGCAATTATAAATGAACACCTCAAAAAATTTTGACAATCCAAGATAGCATAATGTAAATTTATTTGTAATTTCTCAAACTTATAACATTTTAAACATGCCGTGTTCATAGGTTTTCATACCTAGAACACGACACGAGCCTGGAAATCCTGAAAGACACACAAACTCGAACACAAATCAAGTAGTTGCGGATTGATGTAAACATTGTCCGTTTAACCCAAACTTGTCAGTTGTCACTCATTCTATTTTAACTTCAACTATTGACATAAAAAACACCCAAGGCAACTACGAACTAACTAGATTGATTTGAATCGGACTTGTTTAACTAAGTATGATCCTGTATCCATATCAAACCAACCTGAATATGATAATACTAGACATTGTAAATTTCATATAAGTTCGGAAACTAGGATTTCTAGATTTAAATATTACTTTTATTATTTAAAAAGGACAAGGTGAGTCAGGTGACTCACAAGCCACATCAAAAAGTCACTTTAATGATTATAAAAGGGTTACTACTAATCTGGTATTGTCATATCATGTGACTACAACCCGAACCTTTGTTTTCATTTCATCCGGAAGTATAATCTCTCTTTATATATGCACCAATTTAACCAAATCACCAAACCAATCCTCCAATTATTCCAAGGGCGGATCTTATTGGAGCTAGGCCGGGTCTCGTCCCCCAATTTTTTCGATTCGTAGTGTAAATTTTACCAAATTTTTTTTAATATATATTGAGTCCGCCCCTCTCAGATTTTACCGAAAACTAAATTTAAGCTCCCGCTGATTCCCTAATCCATCTGTATTTATTATGATTAAAAAAATCTTAGATTTTAATCATTTTGTTGATCTAATTGTTAGGTTCTTCTAGTTATAACTTAACAATGATAATAAATAATAATGGCATAATTAATTATATTGGTTTGTGAATTTTTTAACGACAAGCTAACTTACTCTAAAATATTCACATGCCTACACCTTGCAAACTTGAACCATCCATCTCAGGGGCGGAGATATGGTTTTAGGAGGGTGGGCCTGTGCTTCTGTGCCCACCCTAGGTTCAACCCATATGTAATATTACTATAGTTGTCCAGCTCATATGTAATATTTATGTAGCCCGTATATTACACAAAATAAGCTCAGCGGCCTTAAAAAAATTGTGCCCACCATAGCCCATCAACCTTTATAGGTTTAATATTGTGTGACGTTGTCGATCAACATTCAACACTAAAAAAAAAAGAAATTTCTATACAAATCGACTACCAATTCCCCAACTCAAAGCCTCAACCCTCCATTTTTGGTTCTTAATTTCATTTTTTTTTTGTTATTTTTTTCTGTTGAAACTTAATCACCTTTAATTTTAATTTTATAGCTATAGTTAATAATTTTATATTTGATTACTTGATTTTTGTACTTTTGATACATATTAGTTGCTAACATAGTTGCACAAATACAATATTTAAATTATAATTTCCTAAACGTTTGCGTAATTTGTGTTGTAGAAGTTGACGAACTTATCAATGTTACTGATGAAGAGGTAATTGATCGCTTCCAAAAGATGAAAACACGGAGAAGACAACTGTAATCGAGGTATTTTTATATTATGTTTAAGTATTTAATGAACTATTTTATTTTATCATTATTTCTTTTTTTGTCCGTCCGATTTTTAGCCGACCCAAAAAGTGTCCACCCTACAAAAAAAATTATGTATTCGCCACGGTCATCTCATATGTAGAGGAGATACACATTACCACTACATCATGTCCTTTAACAACAAATTGGTTTGTAACTTTCTTTCCTTTAAGAACAAATTGGGTTTGTAACTTTCTTTTGAAGAGGGAAAATTAATCATAGAACTATGCAAGTAGCAAGACACGAGGACGGAATATTATTATATAATTAATTGTATTGATTTGTAAATAACTAGTTGTATTGATAAATACTAGTGGGAATGCCCGCGCGTTGCGGCGGGTGTCCCGACTCATATCACAAGGAGATCCTTGAAATGTCTATAACCATATACTTATAAATGGGTCGATTTGGGTTATATTAGTTTTCTAATGGGTCAAGTGGGTATGATTAAAATTTATTGCCTAATGGGTCTAATGGGTCAAAAGTACGTCTTACAGATCATCGTATGTGCAAATCCAATTTTGGGTTATTGTTTTTTGATTATGGTCAGGTTATAGTTTTTACTTCCAGTTTCATTCTATACAATTCCACAAGCAATCAGTTCTTGTTCCTTTACCAAAAGTAGCATTTGTATGTGTAATATGTAAGGTATAATAATCAGGTGAGATGTTTATACAAGATTCGTATAAACATATACGAGATACAAAATTATTTAAAGGGCACGCTCAGTGGCGCAGCTTCATGGGGCGGGGAGTCGCATGTATAAGCCCTTCTTATGTATGGGTGATGCAAAATTATTTAAACTTGAAAGCCATTTTATAGACTGTTAATGATTATAGAACATACATAGAGCTACATATTTCAAGGCCGCCTGTTCAAGTATCAAACTGAACCGTTAAAACCAAACCGTGACCAAACCATTTAAATCTCAAACCATCCAAACCGATTGACTTGCTTCGGTTCGGACGATTCATTTAGCTTCAGCTTAGGAGCACTTCCATTGCTTAGTATATCTTTAGATACTACTTTAGTATATTACTACTCAGTCACCAAGGCTTCGGTCTGTACTCCTTGAGTTCATACGGACATTTCTCAGTTGTTTCATTCATTGGCAGAGTGATTCCTTTTCTTCTGTTTGTTTGTTCATTTTGGTTACAAATATCAATTGTTTCCCCATACACCATCCCAGGCACCAGCATGTGCGCCTCTGGGTCCCTCAAGTTGAGTTTGAGGACCATGGGGTTCATTAGGATTAGGTCCAGGTAAATGAAACTTGTTAGGCCTTGTTTTAACACCCAAGATCCGCAGTACAAATCTAGCTAATTCGCCGTATAACAACCCTGACTGATAAAACAACTGCAAATAGTAACCCATAACGGTAAGTATATTAAAAGGCCCAAGCCAGATGTGATGATAACCAGCGCAGCGGTAACAGTTTTGATTCCATTGACTTGTTAACGGGTCGTTTTGGATTTTGTTTTATCTCAAACCGGTTAATATCAAATACCTAAGCTAAAAGAAGAACTGGTTAAATAGGTTGAAGGTCCGCCCAGACTCTGTTTTAATGCATACATCTTCTAAATCAATGTATTCAATGGTTTAGATTCTAATTGCGGTTATTATGCTATTTAAGTACTAAATAAGACATTCCATTATTTATGACATTTTTTTTAAATAATAAACAAAAAGTGCTTGCGGGGCTCAACTGAACCAACCTGACCACCGAACCAGACCGACTCACATGTCTTGCCACCTCTATTGATAATCATAAAAATAGAAACAAATCAACAAAGCACAAGAGCATGAAAATACCTGAAGAAGGGCTGACATGAACATGTGAAATGCCTGAGCATTTTGATCAATCAGCATTGCTACTCACCCAAAAAAAAAGTTACAACTCCTTGCATCTGAAGACATGCAGAGATAAGTTAATTCAAATGTAAAGTCATATTCCTTGCAATAAACTTAATTTGATCAAGTAAACTCTGCCCCAAGTGTATCAAGAGACCTCTACAGTCTACACATTTATAAATTCAGGTCTCTTTAAAGATGGCAGTAGATATATCTAAAGATGATATGAGAATTCTAGAGTACCATAGTAGTGTTTCTCTACTTACCACACGCATCAAAGAAATCCAAAATCCAGAAGGCTGTGAAGGAGCGCCATATGGATTATTGGGATCCCCGTCACCATACGGACCACCAGGCCTACCCATATCCATACCCATGCCACCCATTCCATAACTATTATTATACATTTCTCCACCATACATGCTGCCAACACCTCCAAGGCCACCATAACCTCCTCTATACATGCTATTCCCATATAAACCGCTATTATAGGATCCCATTCCACCATAAGAACCATAACCTCCAGCCCCATAACCAGAATTGTAACCCAAACTGGTACCGTAACCCATACCTGATACATAAGTTAAAGTGACAAACCATGGTTCTGTTAAACAAAAAGTAGGGGATGGAAGCTGACTATCAAAAAAAAAAAAAAATTTCCCATGGCCTCTTTAACAAAAACTTGTCATAATTATAAGTAGGGCAAAACACATAAAAAAAGAACCAACTTTAGTCACATTTCTATTTAATTAACTGAGTTTTTTACCTCTAGAAAATACCATCAAGGTTTAACAAACATTAAATCAGGTAATCATGCAACTTAGCTGATTTCCAAATGTCACGTCAGGATAAAGTCCACCTGATTAGAGTTACTGATGCATGCCATGCTTGGTAGTTGATTTTAAAAACGTGTGACAACCCGATGCGGTTTGATCCCAAATGATTATGTGTGATGTGCGATGCGCACGCATCCGATGCGGTTTGATCCCAAACGATTATGTGTGATGTGCGATTCGCACGCATCACGTATGAGAGGCATTCCTTATTATAAAACACTAAAAAAATTGATAATTATTTACCTGTTAACTTTTAAACACTAAAGTAAAAGGTATTCTCATTAAGAAGGAAATGAGCGAAATTACCTTAAGCCAAAAACAAATGAAGAACTACCAAGAACAATCATAAATTCATACGATCTCGAAACTCTAGGATTGACATAAATCAGTTTAATGCATTGAGTCCATACCTTGTCTTGATGAGTGACCCATTACACATTTAAGGTTAACAATTCTAGTACAAAAAGTAATAAGAATGCTATCTAAGCGAACACAACACCAAACCAATACCTTGTTGCGATCAAGAGCTCTCAATTGCTTCTTTTTTTCACGCAGAAACCCCTAATTGGATGCGTGTTGTTACTCTTGGTTGTCGGACCTGATTTCCTCTTCAAAACGAATTATTAATCACCAATAAAACTATGAAAACAACACATTAACACTATCTAATCTAACACAAACGTGAAATTTAATTAAAATAGGGACAGAGCTTAAAATTTAAGATTACCTGTGATGGTGGGTTTGTATTATACAAGTTGTGTATATAGAGAGAGAGGGAGAGAGAGCGCCATGGGGAGATGTAGATTAATGAAAGAATGAAATAGGTTATTAATGGGGAAGGGGCATTTCACATTCTAGCATTATTAAAGCAATTGATTACCGGAGGTTTTTAGTCGATCAGGATTCAGGATGACAGGGATGTGATGGGATGGGATGGGAAATGAAGGGTAGCATTGTAAATTTGTATTGATATTGTAAATGAGAAGGATTGTGGAATGTCTAAACTACCCACCTAAGTGTCTTAATTGTCACTAACATCCCCATAATACCCTTAAATTTCTTGCTTAAATGTGTTGTACATGTTGTTTCTTAAGTTGTACGGAGGTAAAAATGACCATGTTAGTCATCACTCCTCCTTAATAAGATAATATAGATATTTCTCAAGCATTTATCGGGAGATTTTCAATATATCAATCCACATTACATCTTCTGATCGAGTTATATCTATACTACTATATAATGGGTGTTTGATGGCTAAGAAGGTAAATTTAAATCTTTTTTAAGATGACATATCAAGAGTCTTAGTATAAATCTATAATTTTTGTCCAATTTCTTCCTTTTATGCCTTCTTGTACAACATTTAATGCCAATTGTATATGTATCTAATACATACTTTATATCCATCTCAAGATGTAACTCACCCTCATAAAACACAATAAATCTTAATTTGAATGCTTAATATTAAGACCTTTGAGTGTCCATGAAGTGTATATGTATCATCACCTTCTCATGTCTCAAAAATTACATGCTTCCCATTCTTCTCATCTCCAACCATAGAGAAATACAATATGCTTTCCATTTATCTATGAAAAGGGACGACCAAGCATGTGGACATAGGATAGTGCCTCTTACTAGCAGGCTTTAATGGATGCGCGCAAGCATATCGAGCGTGAAATGGAACGATTTATGATTTGTGAAAAGGAGACAAAGACGAAAGCTTTCTGCCTGGGTCATCAGCCTAAAATGGTATGTATTGCATTATTTTTTCCCAATAAAATATTAAACTTTGGCATACGCTTTTACTTTGTATTGGCTCAGTAACTTCATTTGATAAATTGTAAAATATTTGAGATTTAAATTAATTATCGTGAAGTTTCTTTGTTGATGATCTTTTGTAGGACCCAAAGGAGATAGCCAACTCAGGGACTAGAGATGGTTGAACAATATGGTATGACATTATTTATCCAATCTAATGGCCTGCTCTTTTTTTTTGCTCAAGTTTCGGTCTTCTATTATTGTTAAGTAAAAATTTCTATGTAGGAAATTAAAACAATGAGAGATTTAAAGAGAATGTTTTGAAACAGACGCATCAACTTAATTGATACAGGACATTCGTGTTATATATAATGTTATCTTCGCCCTAAGACTCGCTAATCTTATCATGTAGCTTTTAGGGTTTTATATCTTTTTTATTGATACTAGATATTTGATTTAATTATCTTATTCCTCCTAACCACCAAGTATGGCTTCAATCTAACTATATAGTATTTTCCAAATAACTTTCTATAAGTCGTTACATGTGCAAACCTTTTTAACAATTGGATTTGGCACATAGGCTCATTTTTTTTGTTTTGCTTTTAATCAGAACTATATGTTCAGGACCTGGAGCTAGGGGTGTGAATTAACACGCCATCAATCCAACTCAAAATTTTTAGGTAGGGTTTAGTCTAAATGGACTCGGGTCAGTTTAATATTGGTGGTCCCAATTCTTATCAATTTAATTCAACTTATTAACATAATTAATTTCAGTTTGCGGAAACAACCAACCAGTTGAACATTACAAACACAATACTTGTTAAATAAACTACATACAATGAAAAAAACTATAGAACTTACTAGGAGTTGAATTTTTTGACTGCATCATTTATAACTCTGTATTACATTTTCAAAATCTGTGTTATAAAGCTTTGTTTATATACAACATAGTTTTATAAATGTCGAAATATCACACAGTTATATATAAAGTATCCAACGGTAGTTTTACAAACTTATTCAAGGTACTCAAGAACTCACGGATACTAAATAATTTATAATTAAATATTAGGTTGTTGCTTCCTACATACTTAGTATCACCATAATGAATCGTCCATAAATGCCATACACGCACCACAAACACCAACAACAACTTTGAGGCAGCAAAACAAACGCACCCGCAACAACGTGCGGGCATTCCCACTATACATTCTAGTGAGACATGTAATCATTTTATAAATCGTCATTCATATAGTTATATTATTGAAATGATCAGGGCGTTCCTAAAACCCTAAAAAATTGGCATACAAAAATGTACTATAGGGGGACGGGGCGCTACCAGAATTGGTCACAGGTACCCCACTACCAGCACGGTAACACCGCCACCAACCATACTTGTAATGGTCCCGTGAACCAAAATCTAGTTGTAGTTAACGGGCTGGTACCCATGACTTTCTCTCTCCCCCTTTTGTGTTTTTCTCTATTTTATTTCCAGTGGAGTACTGCCTCCAAAAAAATGTTTCAATGAAGTAAATCAATGAAGTGATGTGGCAGTGCAGGATTGGTAGAAATCAGTAAAGTTGAAAAAACCTAGTGGAGCGCCCCGTCCCCTTACAAAACTTGGGGCAACCGGACGAGCAATGAAAATTAAAGCCCAGAAAAAACCCAAAACTCAATTCGAGCTGAATTCAAATATCTATTTTGTATTTCGGATAATTAAATCGACCCCTTATCCAAACCGAATCGTAAGAATTTGAATCCAGAACTTTTGAACAACCCAGGATTTTTTTTTTAATTCACATAATAATTTTATTTTTTTTATTTTTTATATTTGGTACAAATGTATTTAAGGGTTTGGGCTTGTTCAAGTGATATCTTATTTGGGCTATCAAGTGGGCTGCTAGGATTAGCTATTAAGGGACTAAATATCCAACATTTCAACCTTACGGCCTTGCCAACTCTTAATTTAAGATCTACCTAACATAGAAGAGATTCTACGTTAAAACTGATTACAGGTTGGTCAACCAAATATATATTATTAGCTTTTATCCCGGGAGCGTCCCGGGGTTAAAAAATATAACAATTCTAATAATACTAATACTAATAGTTATAATTATTACTCTTGTAATTAAATAAATAAAAAAATAACCTTACTATAAGGTGACACCATGTGTTGTAGTGTTGCGCGATTCTTTCTCCTAACTTCTCTTGATGAAGTATACCTATGCATCTTTAAAGAGTAAAATTCCAATGCTAGCATGACGATTAGGCTGAATTTCAACATCGTAGATAAGAACCTGGTTTAAAATAAAAAAAAAAAACATGATTAATAAATAACCAGAACATTTTGTGTTTTTTTTTCTTCAAACTAAGGAAATGGTGTTCCCCTTCTTTTTTATTATTAAAAGTTTGATTTAAAAAAAAATAAAATTAAAAAAATGAACCAAGTATTAATTCCCTGATTTGCCCGAAAAATATTCGGGGGGGGGGGGGGGGGGCGGTGTTTGGGAGAGTCCCCGAGTACACATCATCACCACCGAAAGATTTCCCGAGAGCACTCCGTTTAGCCTTATATACAAGGGTGGGTCTACTAAGACGAGTACAAAGTTACCGGACTACAATAAATTTTCAGGCATATATAAAATTATTGTATCGTTTTTTCGAGCGACAACAATATTTTCTTGGACAATGACTCCAAACCTTGATCTTGGGGCTGAAGTTGCTCTTTTGATGAATAATAGCCACAAGAAAAAAAGGAGAACGTAACCTAATTTTAAATGGTATTGGGTTTGTTTAAAATTAACCTTGAGCCCAATAACTTTTTTTTTCTTTGTTGTTGTTTTTTTTTCTTTTTTTTTTTTTTTTGTCTTGAACCCAATAACTAGATATTTTTATTTAACTTAACTATTCATTTGATAGAGATGGTCAATGGTTGAAGACAGAAGTGGTCAACCAATGGCAGATTCACACTTGTAGTAGGGTGGGCTTGTGCCCGTCGTCCAATCAGGCGCTGAGGCGAGTATTCTGGTAGGCCGAAAGTTTTGTTTATATACTCGACTATCATTTTAAGTAGGTTTACCCTTTAAATACCTTTTGCTTAGAAAGTAGAACAGAGTAAAGAAAGAAAGTAAAACATACTAGATTTTTTAACTATGGATGGAGAGAGACACTAAATTGTGGGATTGTGTATTTAGTGAAGAAGCAACAAACTATAGATATTTATTTTTAATATTAAATGGATTTTATAGGCAAAAAGATGCTCAATACCTATCCTCCGACACAAAATATGGAAGTCATTTATTTAGGTTGGCTAATGTGAAATCGCGCCCCTTACCACCTCAACGTTTTTTCCTTCAATATCGCCCCATTCTCTATTCCTCGGCCCTGTTGAGGGCGTGCTATTGAACCCTCGCCAGCGCAGTAGCTACCTACAACATGTGAATTCGGTGGGCCCTCTTTTTCTAAACCAATCAAAATTTTTTGTTTTTGTTTTTTTAATTAAAGGGACTTTATTATACTGCGAGATTTCAAGAAAAGCTATTCCTTACATTAGTAATTTAGTATACATGTAATGATGAGCGTTAATACTTTGTCCATTGGTATTGTGTCCACCCTAAAAAAATCATGTATTCGAATGTGGCTACCTGCCAAGCATTTAAAAAACAAGAGAAAGTATAGGGTATAAAGTATCTTAACATAAGAAGTGTAGGAAGCCACTAGAACTTGCCACCTGTCAATTTAACCTAACCAAAGTTAAACCACGATTAAACCTATTTCCTTCTTCCCTAATCTAAACGTTCAAAACATAAACCTAACCCATCATCATTTGAAGCAAACATTTCTTCTAACTTAATCGATCGAGATCTAACCACCACCACCACCTATAGCCTATTGTTAAATTTCATTAATTTTCTTCATATTACTTAAAAAACCGATCAAATGATAATGCCCCAATCTCTGTCATATAGAGTCTTGTAAAATAAGTCCGGTGTCTTCTTGAGTCCTTCTTAGTCCCCTGAGTCTTCTTCTATACTACCAAGTGTCCTCCCCCTCCATGAGTCTTACTGGTCTTATATAGATCAGCCTTAACCCCCCCCCCCCCCAATCTCTGGTATCAGAGCCATAACGGCTCCTGTTCCCCCTATCTGAGGTTCGGATTAGTATGCTCTGTGACTGCCGGCTTTGTACGGATCTCTCACATCAGAAAACCAACCTTACTAGGCATTGAGTAACAGACTGATACGACACACTAAACCATTTGTTAGAGTCTAAAAGTACCTTGTTGAGTGAGTGGTAAGTCGGAAGGGTCAGCGGTAAAGTCTCAAAGGTCCGAGCTTGAAGATTTGAAGAGTGGTTGTTAGGAATCCAAACCCAGTTATGAACCAAGATCTATCCCGTATGTCTAGTTTTAGAATGTCGTTTGCGTCTAAGATTGATCAGTTATATGAGATCTCTTATGTATCTAATGAATCTAAAATCCCTATTACTAATATGCCCATGGTTAACCCCTATAGTGTCTTCTCCAAACCCCATGTGTCATTCTCCAGAAAAGTAAAACAATTAGTCAGTTCTGCGTCAAACCCAGTCGTCAAGGAGTTATTTCAGACCTCAAAGTTTGATTCACACCTACTCCCTGCCAAAACCTCAGAACACCTAGTCACCCTCTCTCTCCCCCCAGATCTTCCAAGGATCTGTCTATCCCAAGGATATACACATATCCACTTCGGTGCGATAAGGTTAGCCCTTACCTTCCACGGTAGAAAAGGACTACCTGCGTTTGCTAGGATCGCCCTCGTCGATACTAGATTTGTGGAGTACCAGCACGCCTTCATCGGTACTATCCAAACCACGCTAAACAATGGAACAGTATTTGTCACTCTGTTCCCCAACTTCAACATGCCCCTGAACGATCCATCCTTGTTAACAGCCCTGAAAGCCCAGATCCAGATCGGTGGTACGCCACAAGTAAACACCTTTCAGGCTACCTTTCACTATCAAATGGCATACAGAGTCCAAAATCACTCTTTGGACATCATGGTCCCTGGAAAAGACAACTCAGGCGACGCACTGTTCATAGAGATCGATTCAAACTCTACACCTACCTGCACATATGTTCCCAAACAGTTGTCCAGAGAAGAGCTCACAAAGCTCCTCCCGGAAAAATGGATAACAAATTACGAACAGCTTCACCAAGCACCGGTCCAGACAACAGCTGCCCCTGACTTTGTCCGTCATCATTATGTTCTAGTTGAGGTCAAGTTTGCAAAACAAGATCGTAGGGATGTCTTTCCCCCGATACACATGATCCAACCGGTTGAAGCCCCTTCAGACCAGCACTGTACGACATTTGTTACTGCCAACAATGTCTAGATAAAGCGGATCGGGTAGAATACGACGAAGACGTTCCGAAAAGAAAGAAAAAAGGATCTCAAAATTCCCTGAAGAAAAGGTATGAGGCCGGAGATCCAAACGTTGGTCTTCTTGGAGAGCCGTCAGGAAAGTTCAACTATTACGTCCTGTATGGTGACCCGAACCCAAAGCCTGAACAAACACCCCACAAACCACCAACACCAAAACTCCTACCCCCTCAACTCAGTGAATGCTTTGCCATCACCCCAGATCCATCATCGTCAGAATACCAGACGGAGTTCCCTCCGTTAACCACCTTTGAAAGAGGCCAACAAAAGACAAAACACAGCTGGAAGATCCAAAACCCAACAGTTATAGGTCCCAACGGTCCTGTAACCCAAACCAACCCTGTTGAAGCCACACTAAACTGGCAAAGTGAGAATGATGTTGCTCAAAATAGTGCCCTCAAATCCATCATAGCACAGCAAGATGTTATTACAAAAAACCAAGAAACCTTGGTTAACAAAGTTCATGGTCTTGAAGACATCATTCATGAAGTCAGAATGAAGATTCTCGAACTCCATAATGACCTCCTTCAAATAGTCCAGAGCGCCCCTTTCTCACAAAGCCCCAGAGGCCTGATAGAAAAAGAAGCTGAAATGAAGTTCCTCAAAGCTCAGCTCACGGATCTCGAAAGGCAACATAAACAGCAAAGGCTTTCAACACTCGAAGACGATCCATGGAGATTACCCTCCACACCTTTCGTCAGAACAGCCTTTGATCCTCAACCATTGCCCATGACAACTTTCCCACAATCCTCCTCCCCGTAAATGAATCTATGGTCAAGAGGACAAGCCAAGACAAGAACAAAACAACCATCCCCATCTGAAAGTAACTCTTCAAAAAACACTAATCAAAAGCCAACAACAAGCAAGACCAAAGACAAACAAACCTACGACGACAGCATGATGATAGCCTCGTCAAAACCTCCAGAAGACATACCCATACAACAAGAAAACCCCATAACCTTCTTACTAGAAAAAATGTGTCAGCAACCCTCAAGCAACAAACTTCCGATCGTCGTAACCTCCACCAAAAGGAAACGTAATGACGGTGAAAACGAAGAAAGAATGGTTAAAGTCGCCAGACCAACACGACATACTAAGCCCCGCTTTGTATGTAAAAGAAGGCTTAAAATAAAAACTCCTGATAAAAAGAACAAAGCACCAAGCCCCAAGTATATCAACATGGTGAAATCACTCGCACGGAAGACAGAAGTACCAACGCCGCTTGAAAAAGTCCACCTTCTCACCAGCACATATGCAAAGCCTATCCCAGTCATAGCCTTTTTTGATATTGGATCTTGTGCAAGTCTTCTTAATCCAGCTATTCTTCCAGCAGAATACTGGAAACCACACCGCCAGCATTTATTGCCCAAACGGCGAACACTTCACGATCGACAAAATAAGTATTCCAATACACTTAAGAATCTTCCCAACTTGCACTGTCAAGCATAGATTCTTAGGATCAGACACTCATGGCAAAGACCTCCTCATTGGTTTTGATATTCTATATCGATTAAGAGATTTACGATATGGACAGGAAGGTCTGAGATACAAAAAATTTGTCAATCCATGGAGTTCAGTTAGACGGCTTTACATGATCTCGCCCCTCCCCATTGAAACCATAAAAGCTAAAATTATCCAAACCTCTTGCGCCTCTAACCATACTGAATTCCTCACAAAACATCAATCCCTTTGTGGCTAAACCCGGAATTTTTCGTATCCCTACCTTTCAAACTATCAATCCTACAAAATCAAGTCACCCAGGCATGAATCCCGAACACACCCAACTTGCCATACAAGAACTTTCCGAATTACTGTCGCAACATCTCATTGAACCAACAACCTCCCAATGGGCATGTGAGGCGTTCTATGTCAATAAGCGCAGTGAACAAACTCGGGGAAACCTAAGATTAGTAATTAACTACCAACCACTAAACCATTTCTTAGTAGACGATAAATTCCCTCTACCTCAAAAAAGATCACTGTTCCAATCCCTAGTAAATGCAAAAGTCTTGTCAAAATTTGATCTTAAAGCCGGTTTTTGGCAATTAGGCATCAAACCAGATGACAGGCACAAAACGGCTTTCTGCATGCCTGATCATCATTATCAATGGAAGGTAATGCCTTTCGGTTTAAAAAATGCGCCATCAGTGTTCCAAAAGGCAATGGTACGCATATTTGAACCAATTCTCAGCAATGCCCTGATATACATAGATGATATCCTCTTGTTCTCAGAAGATGAAGGGTCACACATAAGACTCCTAGAGAAATTCCATTCCGTAGTCCAGCAATATGGAATCATGCTTTCAGAGAAAAAAATGGAGATCGGTGTTAGTACCATTGATTTTCTTGGGATGAAGATTGCTGATGGAAAGTACCAACCTCAGCCACATATTGCAAAAGAATTACACCAGTTCCCAGACAGGCTGACTTCACAAAAGGAAGTTCAACAATTCCCTGGATTAGTCAATTATTTGGCAGATTTTCTGCCAAAATTGTCAAATCACACGGTACACTTGTTTCCCATGCTAAGAAAAGACTCACCAACTTGGTCTAAAAAGCAAACGCAAGCTGTCAAAGAAATAAAGCAACTGGCTGACAGTATGCCACCATTAAAGATTCCTGCACCAAAAGACAAAAGAATCCTTCAGACAGACGCAAGTGACGAGCACTGGGCAGCAGTCCTACTTGCAGAAGATGACAAAGGAAGCAGAACAATTTGTGGATACAAAAGTGGCACGTTTAAAGAATCAGAAAAGCACTATCACTCTACCTACAAGGAAATCTTAGCTGTAAAGAGAGGGATAGAAAAATTCCAATTTCACTTAATTGGATATGATTTTCTGATAGAAATGGACATGCCATCTTTTCCAAAGATGTTACAGTTCAAAAGAAAAATGCTCCCAGAATCTCAATTATTACGTTAGGCAAACTGGTTCTCACAGTGGAAATTCACAGTTAAGCACATAAAAGGGAAGGAAGATATCTTTGCAGATTTTCTGTCCAGACCAAAGGCCTATAAAAGCAACGATGCCCAAATGGTTCAGCATCACCACATCCACCACCCACACATCATCCCTGCAATCTTTATGATGGAAAACGCCTCATCAAGCAACACAAAAGAAGCCTCACTCTACCAAGAATTTAAAGATAAAGGGGTCCCAGAAGAAATCATAGAAGAAATTGCAGACCGAACATTCAAGGAAAAAGCTCACTTAAATTACAAAACATTCCTCACTATAACCCTAAAAACCCATGGGTTGTTCATGAAAGGTCTTGCAATCCGTCCCGATTACCCATTCCTTAATATCTTCCACATAAATGACCTGTACAACCTACCAAAAGAAGCGCTATGCTTTTTCTGGTACCTTTTCGAGTCCTACAACATAGCCATGACTTTCAACGGGTCAAAACTCCTCTGGTACCTGATTGACTGCGAGCTCAGAGATCTCCCCAAAGAAAGGAAATATGCTTTCACACCACTCCAATGGTTCTTACCGCTTCACCAATGGACAGGTCAGGTGGCATCCGCTCATAAAAAATACTGTCTCGTTATCTTTCGAAGGCCAGACTGCTACATACCCCCAACAATTCCTAGCAAAGGACAGTCATTTGTTTTCCATGCTCCTTACTGCTTCACTCATGGCTGGTACACGGGAAAACCATCAAGAACCTCCTACATGAGAACTCACCCAGACGAATGGAAAGAAATCCGTAGGTGTTTGGCTCTTGAAAATGGGTACTCTCCAGATACTATCCCACAACACATCCTGTATGGATCGATGCTTTGGCCAGTGGACCATCCCCAAGTAAAAATATGGGAAGAAGCTACAAATGAATATCTTAAAAATCATCTGGAAGACTATGACAGCCCACATTTCGATCCATATGAAGATGATCCGTCACACCCAGATTCCCGCTGGAAATAAAGAAGAATAAGAAAGCTCTGTTATGTTTAATATTATATTATGTGTGCTAGTGTGCTAATGGTGTGCTTAAGAATAAATTAGGCTTTAATCACTCTTAAAGTGAGGTAAGCACTTATGTCATGGTTATGTCATAACTAGATATTTTCTTTTATGTTTTAATGGTGTGTGATGTCATGGATGATGTGATATCCCCCTTCCTTGGTCTATAAAAGGAAGGCTTCCCCTCATTTGTAGATCATCCTTTGAAAGAAATAAAATCCTTTTCTATACTTGTCTCTCTAGTCTCTTGAGTCATATAGAGTCTTGTAAAATAAGTCCGGTGTCTTCTTGAGTCCTTCTTAGTCCCCTGAGTCTTCTTCTATACTACCAAGTGTCCTCCCCCTCCATGAGTCTTACTGATCTTATATAGATCAGCCTTAAACCCTCCCAATCTCACTAGTACCAAACACCCCCACTCTGCAAGTCCTCATCAATAATATTATCACTTGTGGGTAGGCACGTGAGTAGCTTGTGAATAAGTGTGTTCAGAGATTGTTGACTACAACATATCACAGTGGGACCCATCTCCTCATGAATTCTAGATTGCCATGTGTGTTCTTTTTTTTTTTTAACCGCAAACAAATTGGAATCACTCACGGAACACTGGAGTATCATCGTGTCACCAATTTTGCCACGCGATCATATTCCACCACCAAGTCACCAATTCAGGAGGAAACTCATAATTATGAGAAAACACCCTCTGTGAGATTCGAACCCAGGACCTTATGGCCCTAAGTCTTATCTCACCACCAAGATGCAACTAGGCAATAATGCCTTGGGCATGCCATGTCTGTTCTACCTCAGACACTTTTCCATCAGACAAACACGCTTGAACAACAAGACTCGTTTTGCATTTCATTAAAAGGTGCGTTTAAAGTTCAAAGTGTTTTTATTGTAGTGCGTTTAAAGTGTTTTGATTGTGCCTTTCAAACAAGGTTGGGTTTTGATGAGTGCGTCCAAATTTCAATGAGCGCTTTTCAAACTTTTTAATGAGTGCATCCAAATTTTCAATGAGTGTGTTCAAATTTTCAATGAGTGTTTCCAAACTTTTTAATGAGTGCTTCTAAATGTTCAATGAGTACTTCCAAACTTTTTAATGAGTGCTTCTAAATGTTCAGTGAATGTTTCCAAACTTTTTAAGGAGTGCTTCTAAATTTTCAATGAGTGCTTCCAAACTTTTTAATGAGTTCTTCTAAATGTTCAGTGAGTGCTTCCAAACTTTTTAATGGGTGATTCTAAATTTTCAATGAGTGCTTCCAAACTTTTTAATAAGTACTTCTAAAATTTTAAAGAGTGCTTCCAAATTTTAAAGAGTGCTTCTAAATTTCAATGAGCGCGTCTGTAATTTTGATAAGTGCGTCTGAAATTTAGATGAGTGCGTCTGAAATTTGATGAGTGCGCCTGAGATTTTAAAAGCCTCTGTTTTTCACCAACTTCATCTTCTTCCTCTGCAACTTTTTTTAACCTAATTTTTATGTTTAATCATATTTATTGAAACAAAATCGAAAGTATTTGACAACTATTACGAGCGTTTATTCATAATTGTTCATATGATTATTTTAATCCTCTGTTTTTTATTATTTTTAGATTCAAATATTGATCTTACGTTTTCATTCATTTGTAATCGATTTTTTTTTGTTTTTGAATTGTGTAATCATTCTGAACGTGAATCGATCTGAAACGATGTAAAATCAGGGCTCAAATTAGTTCTGTTGTTACGATTTGAAAAAAATTAGACGGTTTTTCCTATTTTACCCATGGTTAGTTTAACCCAAGTATGATTAGGGTTTTTAATCTGCATCTAGCAATCTTGTTAATCTAATGGCTGAGATTGTTTCTTACGCTTCTTACGTTAAGAAGCTTTGTAAGTTATCTTTTCCCAAAAAACAATGATACTATTTCGAAAGGTAATTTTATCATTTATTTATTTATTAATTTATTTAACTCAATCGATTTAATTTGTTTTCTATTGTATTTATAAATTAACTCTCCCTTTTATACATCTTTTTGTTGAATAATTTTTAACAGTGGGAACCAATTAAAACTACATAGTTTTGATAAATTTCAATTAAAAATCATTTTCACAAATTAGTTTCCATGATTATCTTAGTATGTATCCAAACGAAAAGCTAGTTTTCATTTATCAAAATAATAATAGAGACTACTCGACCCAATCCCTATGAGTAGTCATGGCTCATAGCCTCACTATTCCATGCTTCTTACATTTCTTCTCTTGATCTTTTTTTTTTACAAACGAGCAAAATCTTCAATCCTACTTTTTCATATATTGTTTTTTAAACAATCAAGGTTAATATTTTTAATTGAAATTTATCAAAACTACGTAATTTTGATTGATTGCACATGTAAGGTTACATATACAACAGCACCATATTCAGTTTTAATAACTTTTTTCGTTCATATATGTATATTATTTTGTTAGTAAACAATCACGGACCCATACATGTTTTCAATAGTTATACATAAAATGCATTTTCGAATCACTCTTGACATAAAAAAAATATTCCCAATCTGAATTCATTATGGCTCGTTATCCAACTCGCATAATGAGCGAACCTCTTTAAGAAATGTAGAAGTACATACGGATGATATGCTATTCATATCATATCCAAATAGATAGACAACCATGGAATATACTTGTCATTTCTACAAGGACGAAAGGTGAAAATTTAACATATCATATAGTCATCGCGATGATCCGACTAATTTACTCTTTAAGTTTAAATACAAACTAATAGTTGGAAAAAGAAAGTTATAATAATCAATATATAATGTCCCCTTTCGGGAAAAAATCATCTAAATTACAGTTTTAAACATTTTTATAAGCTAATATGATATTATGAAAGTTCAATGAAAGATGAGATATATTTATATTTTATATATATACTAGTAGGAAACCCGCGCGATGCAGCGGTGATGACAATTTACAACGCAATACTCGTTTTTTGTTAGTTTATCAATCATTCATAATATATTGTTTATTACGTCTGTCTGATTTTTTTTTCCTTATAATCGGTGTAGTTTTTCTATGTCAAGAGCTTTACATTACAGATCTCAATTATACAAGAAAAAACATGCGAATATAAAATTATTTCTATCATGAACATAATAATTTAGAAATAAAAAAGCAAGCTCACAAATAAAAAAATATCATTCATGAACATGATAATTTAAAAATAAAATCCATGCATCAGTTACTTGCATTGTGATAAGAACATTTTAATCATAAGCCTTACCGTCTCTATTATCACATCTACATTACTCGACCAACTTTCTAAATCAAAATAGATTTTTTTTGAACCGTGAACTTCTTTAGGAGATCAGTTGGTCACACCTGTTAATTGCAGGCCCGCCACCTCACATCTGACCAAACTATGTTGTCTTAACCTAGTCCACGCTAGCTTCAGTGTAGGGCTTGGCGTTCCACGAAAACCGTATCTTAACACATCAATAGACGCACCGAGAGCCCAAGCAGGAATAAGTATCCAAGGTAACCCCATCGATCGGATAAACTCGTGTTGGCTCGAATTCGAACTTGCGAACTCCAACAAGGTGGGACCATTTCTTATCTTCATTGCTCTAACCACTCCACCATGATGAAGGGTCTTCTAAATCAAAATAGATAACGGGAGTTATGTGTATCTCTTTGTATTTGACGGCTACAACTTTGACTTATAAATGTAAGACCATGTGTTATGGCTCACCTTGAGCACAAATGTAATCCTATAATATTATGCCAACTGGACGCTGACGTGACATTCGATAAAACTTCTGCATAAGTCACTTGACCCTGTTGTGACTCGCTTTGAGCGGTAGCTTTATCCAGTTTTTTTATTTTTTATATTTTATGTTTTGTATCTTTGTCTAGAAGACAGATTAAATAAGACTTGAAACATTACGTTATTAAAAATTAAATAACATCACATAAATATTAAAAACCATAAATAAATATTAAAGATGCGACTGTTGATGAAAGCGGGGTCTCATAGCTCTCCAAACCGCAACGTTTGAATAGTTATCATTGTGCATGAAACGGTACTCATTACAAGCCTCCACAATCGCCTCGTCCTTGTTTAAACCCGCACTATGGTTCAACGCACTTACGAATAACCCCTCAATAATATGCACTTTGTCCGTAAAGCAATAAATTTTCCTGTTATGACTTCTCTAGAATGCTAGTTGTCACCCGTTTGTTGAAGGAATCTAGTCTCAACCGTGCTCCAAAAAGTTTCCGTACTCTCATGTCCACCTTCTTGAAATGTGGTAATATAACTGTTGGCCAATGCGACTTCTTCCTTCACGGTCCAATGTCGTACTGGGATTTGGTTTTGTGGGTGCGGGATTGGGATTGAGTTTGGATTTGGGTTTTCGTTTGCCGTTAGGTGATTAATATATAAAAAGAATAATAATATGAATGTATGTGAAGTGGTTTGGTTAAAAAAAATTAAAGTGGGTTATATAAATATATAGAGAGGGAGACTTTTTTGAAAGAAAAAATATTTGACCATTGTCAAATACTAAGAGGGTGTTTGGATTGAGTTTGGAAATGCAAAAGTGCTTTTGGTCAAAAGTGCTTATTGGTTTATTATTTTTTGAAAAAGAGTTTTAAAAAAAGTGTTTGGATTAGCTTTTAGGATGAAAAATGTCAAAAAGTCAATAGATTGTTTTTTTTAAGTGTTTGGCTTAACTTATTGTGAATATTGGTTTTATGAGTGGTAAACTTGTAATTTTTTCCCAAAAGCCAAAAGCTAGAATTTCTAACTTCTCAAAAACAGTTTTTCCACCCTTAAAAGCCAAAAGCGAAAACAGAAAGTGCTTTTAGATTACAGAAACAGCTTATTGACTTATTGGCTTTTTGGAAAAGCCAATAAGTCAATATGTTGTTTTGAAACTCAAACCCAAACACCCTCTAAATGTCCCCAAATATTGTTTTTTTTTTTAATATTTCACGCTAGCCCACGCGAGCCGGCTAATTTGCGTTCGCTCGCGGGCACGTTAACGCATGGTTGTGGTTTTCGCAAGCCACGTGGCTCAGCTCCACCATCACGCCTGCTCGCTCGCGCCCCACAACGGACAACCTAACAGAGAAGGTTTGGGCACTAAAAAATCAATGTTATAAGCGGAATAAGTTTTGTACATACATTCGTATCAATTTTAAATCTCCTCGATACAGAAAACAGTTTTAATATTTCAAGTACTCCTTGTACCTTGAGTTTTCAATCTTGAAATGATGATGCACAAATACATTGTCCATTAAATTTATGTATGTCCCTTACTTCTTAATCGAGAAAACTAACCGCAAATTTGTTTTCATCAACAACAAAATGAACTCTACTCAAACAAATGTTACAGTATGCACATTCGATACTATGTGATTGTTAAAAAAGTAAACGGTTGAATGCACATCATCATCATCATCATCATCATCATCATCATACTCAGTTTATCCCACCTATAGCAAAGCTAAGGTAGGGTCTGAGAAGGGTAAGATGTAAACAGCCTTACCTCTATCCCTAAGAATAGAGAGGCCGCTTCCAGTGAGACCCCCGGCTCGATGTGGTTTGGTATCAAGCCTTGGACATAAGGCACAAAACACTTAGCAATCAGGACAAACCCAATCGGTGCATGTACCCCTTTGTCTTTTGGCTATCAACGCAAACCACATGATGCATGATTAACCGTCCGTCGTTTTTAACGTTATTTTCAGGACAAACCACATCAATATTAATTCGGTACATAGCTAGTGATTTAAGTTGCAAAGACGAAAAAGGTTGGAAATCACATATAAAAGTATAAAACTGATTATTATTAGTGAAGTTTCAAAGCAATAAATGTTAGCAATACTCTACTTGACCAATTCAAAAGGTCAGCATATATTGAATAATATTAATACTTGTGTGGTTTTTAAATTTACAAAATAGTTCAAATAACTTTAACAGTATCACTAAAACTTCTCACTATGCTATAATGTCTCTAAGCCGTTGTTTTAAAAGTATCAGAGGTGCACCGCCTTAGCCCTACGAGGTGCACGTATAATAAGACCCCATGAGGCGCCGCCTAAGAAGTTTTGCCTGTTTTACCTTGAGGCACATGCCTCAGCCATTTTTTCAAAACCATGAAAACCACCATGTACGGACCGCTAAGTCATCTAACACTTCAATCGTCGCATCATTCCTGTTTGATGTTTCAGCAAAATTACAGATAAAAATCTTAGTGAAAGTTTGAAATATGAAAACATGAAAATTGCAGTCTAAGCACAACGGGTATGCAGTTCACTTTTTTAGGCTAAATAAGTGAATGATGCTATTGAAGTTATTAACGACTCTCCATTTCATTTACCTCAGATACATATATTGGCTACAAAAATAATTGTTGTACATCTAGCATCATTCAGCCTTTCTTTGTCACTAAAACAATAAAGTGTTAGCTATGACAAATTAATCAAATTACAATTAATTAGTTTAAACAAATGTTGTATATAAAAATGACGGTATATGCACCTTATTGGCAACAAATTGTATGATTTGTAGCTTCTACCAAGCCACGTCATACATCAGCTTTCATGTTCCTCTTTTAACTCTTTCATATGAAATAGAAATATCATACAACAGGAACCGTTTGACCATTTATATGGAAATTTGCTGCAATTAGGGCTCCAAAGATCAGTAAACAAATATTTATGTTATTAGATATTACTGCACATACAACTCCAATAGCCACCAAGCTCTAATTTTGAAAAATAAATAAGCACAAATATCATCAGTTTAGCCGGATGGATCTTACCTACATTAACGAAGAAGGTTAAACTGAAAACATTTTGTCGAAATCTTCGTCAGAACCTTAGCTATCATCGTCGGAGGCGGGGATAAGGTCTCCTAGTATCATGGCTACCACCGGCTTACCTTCAAAACTGGTCTTCGCAGTCATTGAGCATGAAATCCGTCATTTACCGTCGCCGGTGATCTAGAGGACCACCCCATCTCCATGCGCTCTCTTTTTCTCAGTTTGTTGTGTACAGTATGTGAAAAAGCAGTTTCGAAGTCGATTGATGACGGTTAAATTTTTGTAGCCAGTGATTAATGTTGGGAGATAGTCTTGCTCGGACGGTTACTGTCTTTAAAGGAAAAGGTTCAGATGTGATGTGTGTTTGCGGAAGAAAACTAAATGGGGATTTGGTGTGTGTATGTCTCGGGAATGAAAATTGAAGGACTTTTGAAATTTGAGATCAGTATGAAAGAGATGAGCGGGAATTAAAACAAAGGTTATTCAAATTCTTACACGGTTCAAAAGAGAGCGGGAATTAAATTTTTGAGTATTCAAATTTGTACAGCCTTTAAAAGATGTACATTCTATATATAAACAAAACCCGTAGCTTCTAAGTAACAGTGCTGCCATGCCACTTTTGTAATATCTGGATTTTGTAGGGCTATATATGTCATTGTTCACATATTATTTTTGGTTCTATCTTTTTCCAGGGGTTCTACATCAATCGTCTAACTTCTACCAAAACATTTCCAGCATCTCCCACACAAACACACTCACTCTCAACCCCCTACACACACACACTGTGAAGCGACGACAGAAAGAAAGGAGCAGACAAGCGGAGAGACGTAAAGACAGAGATGGGGAGCAACCGTTCAACAACCACTACTAGACAGCAGAGCTGAGCAGAGACACGACGGCCGTGGCGGCGGCTTCGTCACCGGCTTATCATCATACAAAGGTAAGTCAATAACCCCTTTCTCCGGACAACAACGGTAGACGCAATAGGTGTGAGGTTTTGTTTTTTTTCCCTTTTACCTTCCACCTGTCCTTTTCCCTTCTTTTCAGGCACGATCTTGAGAGATAAGAGAGAGACGCTAGAGAAAAGGACATACTTGGACATGGCGACTTGATTCACGTTGGGTGCTTGATTTCTTTGGGGGCGATTGCTTTTGCCAAAGTGTTCTTTGAAGAACGATTCGATGGTAATTTGTTGTTTATTGACTGTAGGTTATTGTTAGGTGGTTTTCATTTGTTTATTATGCTTGGATATGCTTTATTTAAGTTAAGTTAGGTAGTTGTATATCTAAATAATGAAATAGTTAACTTGAGTTGGCATTTGTGGTTGGTTGTTGTTTATGAATTAATTCAATTGAATGATATGTTGCTATATCGAGTCATTGATGAAGCTCTTTTTTTGCCTGTGATGTTTGGATCTGCTCCTTTTAGGATATATGTTTAATCGATGATGCATTGACTTACCTTTTGACATTAGTATTATACTAATTTGCACAGGTATGTTGCCTATGGCTTTATATTGTAGCATTTATCATTATTCAGGCAAGTTTGCAATGGTGAAAACAAGAAACAAAGAACCAAGCAAGACTGTTAAAAATCGGGTTGCCCCGCCGCGGAGCGCGGGTTACCCACTAGTTATCCTAACAAACTTGTAAATCTTTTAAATTTAAGAGATTTTGGTAAAAGACAACTTTGCCCTTCATATATGTTTTATAATATAGTATATATATATATATATATATATATATATGGCATGGATCCGTTGAGAACTCCATTGAGTTGAGAGAACTCGAGAACTCTTGTGGACCATTGATCTTGATCATCTAATGGCTAAGATTAAAAGTTGTGATTTTTTGTCTTTATTTGATTAATAAGTAATTTTTTATTATGTTGAAGTACACTTGGGGACATTTTAGTAAAAAGCCTATGAGAGAGAAAGATATAAATATAATATTATGTTATTAAACTTTATTATTTTATTAAAAACAATCATATTTATTATACTTTATTTTAAAACTTAATTTTATTTTTTTAAAACTTAATTTTATTTTTTTAATTAATTTAATTTTTTAAAACAAAAAATCAGATTGAATGTTCTGTAATATCACTCTCGTTTTTTACACTCGTTTATTTTTTTACACCAGTGTAAATCTCCCATATACAAACTTTTAAAACATATAATGAAGATGATTTACACTAGTGTAATATGTCATACACAAACTTCTACAAAAATACACTATTGTAAAAAAACAAACTAGATAATGGGGTGCTTTACATTCACATATTATACATCAAAAACGACTATACATTCAAACACTGGTGAAAAACCCAATGTTTACACTAGTGTTTGTTTTACACCGGCGTTTTGTTACATAAAAAACGACTATACATTCAAACACTGGTGAAAAACCCAATGTTTACACTAGTGTTTGTTTTTACACCGGCGTTTTGTTACATCAAAAACGTCTACACAAATCATATTTACGCTTGTGTAAAACTGATATTTACACCAGTGTTTTCTTACAAAAAAGATACTACACCATTCATCGTCGTCTCCCACAACATCGGGTCATTAAAACGCAAAACATCATCTTCTTCGAAGCATCGTCTTCTGACAAAAAAAACCCCAAAAACTTTCAACATAAAAAAACTATCTTTTCACCCTAACATCATTAACAATAACAATAATAATAATAATAATTATAATAATTATAATAATAATAATAACAGAAAAAATAAAAAATAATAATAATAATAGAAAATAATAATAATAATAACAGAATAATAATAATAATAATAATAATAATAACAGAAAAAAGAAAAATAAAAATAATAATAATAACAGAAAACAATAAAAATAATAATAACAGTAAATAATAATAATAATAATAACAGAAAATAACAATAATAATAATAAAAATAATAATAACAGAAAATATAAAAATAAAAATAATACTAATAATAACATAAAAAAATAATAATAATAATAATAATAATAATAATAACAGAAATAGAAAATAATAATAATAAAAACAGAAAAATAATAATAGTAATAATAATAACAATAATAGCAGTAGTAATAATAATAATAATAGAAAAAAAAAAACATACCTCCGTCGTCGCCACCGTCGTCTCCTCCGTCGTCTCCACCGCCTCCTCCACCACCACCCATCCCTGAAAACCCACCACCAAAAACCCTGAAAAACCACCGTCTCCCTCCCTCTGCAACCCCCATCACCGTCGTCCTCCCACCCTCTGCAACCCCCATCACCGTCGTCCTCCCCTCCCTCTGCAACCCCCATCACCGTCGTCCTCCCCTCCCTCTGCAACCCCCATCATCGGTCGAACCAGCAACCACCACGTCCCCACCGTCACCATCATCAAAACCACCATCCCTCGTCCGATAACCCCCCCCCCCCCCCCAACCACCACCATTCGGACCACCAAAAAAAACCACCATTCGAACCACCCCCAAAAACCCTCATCAGATCCATCACCGTTGTCTCCCCCTTCTTTTTTTTAGATAGAGAGAGAGAACTCGAGAGAGAGAGAAGAGAGAGAGAGAGAGAGAGATAAGTGTGTGTATGTGAGAGAGAGAAATCTGATTTCTTTGTTTTATATTATGATTATTATTATTATTAATTTAAAAAAGGTTAGTTAGGGGTAGGGTGGGTGTTGTTATTACTAAAATGCCCATAATATTCTCTAACAAAAGACTTTTATACCCCTAATTAAAAAAATACAAAAAACTATAAAGCAGTTGATGTGTCAAATGGTGATTGGTCAATTGGAGTTCTTAAGTTCTTTCAACTCAATGGAGTTCTCAAATGATCCCATTCCTATATATATATATATATTACAATTTTTGTCCCTCTTGGAGGCCAAAATTATGGATCATATAATTTAAAACTTTTACTTTCACGGGCTATTATTTATTTCAAAACTTGTCACATTTGTTGTCCTTCACACTTAACCACGTTAAAAAAAACACTTACTCACTACCATGTGAGATGAACATGAGAGTAGACTTGTCAGTTCATATCCCCCTTTTAACCCAATCTTCTTTAAAACCCTTATTCCACTTTATTTTCATTAGATACACGATCATCTTTCCCCGTCCATCTTCCAAACCCCGTTCACCTTTCCCGTCACTATTATCATTACACCACCACAACTTGATTTTATTTATATTGGTTAAAGGGGTAGAAATTACCTTAATACCCCCATGTGCCATGCACATGAGGTGGACTAATTGAGACAATGGATGGGGTTAAGTGTAAAGGATAAACAACGTGATAGGTTTTCAAATAAAGGTTATAAAGTGAAAGTAAAAGTTTTAAAGGACTTGATTTATTGTTTTGACATTCATAAAAAGACAAAAAAAAATGTAATTATGTCTTATCTTTATTACCCTATTAAGGACCAAAGATGTCCATTAAGGTAATTTCATCAAATTTTTAAGATGGGAGTTCAAGGGTCCCTTCACAAATCATTATTTTTAGTCATTTTCTTTTCTTTAGTCCCTCATGTACAACATATAATGCCAAATGTATATTTATGTAATACACCATTTATATCCATCTCAAGATGTAATCCACCTTTATAAAACCTAATAAAACCCAATTACATGCTTAGACATTTGAGTGCCCATGAAGTGTATATGTATCCTCACCTTCTCGTGTCTTAAAAAGATGCTTCCCACTCTTCTCATTTGCAGCCATAGAGAAATAGAATATGCTTCCTATTTTAGTGTTTCTTATTCATCTCATCTCTGCATCTATGGAGACATCGAAGCCTTCAAACATGCTTGGTAAGTCTCTTTTGCTTCAGATCTTCTTTTTCCATTAACCAAAATCAACGACGGTATAGATCTAGGCCGCCACACGCCGGTGAAGTAACGGCGGTGTGGGCAAAGGGGGAATTTCGTAAGTTCCGGAAGGAACATGGGTTTCCCTCTAGCTACGGTGTTGAGGCTCCTGCCCCAGACAAAACCATCTTGGAGCCTCCCGTGGGTAAGATTGGGCTGTATGCCACATACTTCAGGGATTGTAACTTTAGGGTTCCAGTGACCCGTTTCCTGAAGACGTTCATTCAAACCGTCGGTGTGCATGTTAATCAGATTCATCCTGGTTTAATGTCTAGGCTGATGTTTTTTGAGTTCTGTTGCCACTCCCAGAAAATCGAGCCGTTGGTCGATATGTTCTACGTTTTTTTATTCTCTCTGCTTTGTGGAGAGTTGGCTGTCTTGCCGCCCCCGCACGGGAGTGGCCCCCTGTGCTAAGGCAGGGATGAAGAGCTTTCGCGATTGGAAGCCTAAGTTTTTCTGGATTAACGAGGGTGTTATCCCTGTGGTTATGGGTCGGCTGAACCCGGATGATAGTGCGCCAAAGGCGGTGCTGATCGATTATAAGGAACAAGATTGGTTCCAAACCCTTACTGCGCACCCGGTGGATCTGTGCGAAATTCCAGAGACGGCGCTGGTAATGGTGGGGATGAGCCTGAAGTATGATATTCAGGGGCGCAATCCTCACCTGACTGAGGATGGGAAAGGTATGTCTCTCGGCCTGTATTGCACAGTGTGTTACCTTTACGTTTTTACTGACTTTTGTTTTGTTCTTTGTCAGATGTGGAGAGTTTATATAGTTTGCTGTTGGGTGGTGATAACATGGGCTTCACCTTCAGAGAGCTTGCGGAGAATGAGCTTTATGTGTTGGAGAAGGCGTGGGACACGCTTGTTCGTCCCCAGTTGGAGGTTGTGGCGCAGGAGGGTGCCAATGCGCCCTTACAGATTACTGAGACAGGTGAGCCTTCTTCTCTATTTGATAACCCCTCTCCGGTGAACATGTTCATGCGGACGGGTTATCCTTTTATTGTTATTTCAAGTGATGAGTCGTCTGACTCTGGCGCATCCTCTTCTCCGCATGTGTCGTCCGCAGGCGGGAGCGAGAAGGAAGTGCTGTCAACCTTCGTTGTGGACGACAGCGGAGAGGAGACGGAGGCTGAAGAGTTTGTGCTCCGTCGAGTGAGGCAGCCGAAGACTGGGGTGGCGCAGGGTGGTAGTCGAGGTGAAGGTTTTGCCTTTGTTTTAGACCATGAGGTCATTAGCAGGTATCTTCAAAATTACAACCCTATTGAACGAAGCTACGTTGAACTTTCAGATGCGTTCACGGATGAGGGAGCTGCTTCTTTGAAGGATATGGCGGAAGGGGTGATTCTTCAAGCGCCGGTGAATGTAGAGACGGCGGTGAACCAGTCTGCGCCTCAACAAACTCCGCAGAAGAAGAAGCGCTCGAGGCGAAGCAAGTCTCGAAAGTCTTCCACTGAGGGGGCGCATGCTACTGGATCCCTGTCCCCTGTTGGGAAAAAACAGAAGTTGGGCGACCTGGTACACAGCGCCGAGGATAGTTTGTTATGTATGTTTCTATGTTATGGCGTCTATATTGTGCCTTTGTCTCTGTTGTCCCCTTTTTAACTTGTGTTTTTGTTTTATGTTTTTTGTAGCGGATCTGATGGGTGAGGGGGCGCCCAGTCATGTTACTGAGGCTACTTTGCATGAAGGGTTTTTGGTCAACCCAACGGAGACTGAGAAGACGCCCTCACCTGCTAGGCGGGCTGTTACTCCACCCTTGCAGCCTATTTCTTCAAAGACTCCACCTCCCTCACCTGTTCAAGATGTGATCCAGCCATCTCCCCCGCGTCAGACGGCGCTCCTTGATGACCCTCCTGTCCAAACTACCCCGGTAAACCTTGATGCACCGGTGGGCTTGGAGGGGGAGACCCAGCGTGTGTCTCCGACAGACATTAGCGAGGGTGACGCGAGGGGGATGCAGATTATGGACGACGACTCGAATGAGAAGCGTCCCATTCCTGATTCCGAGGCTGGTTTTTCGGGGGCTAGTCTCAAGAGCGGGGATGTTAACCTTGAGGAAATTTACATCCCCTCTTGGCAGCTGACCACAGGTGCCCGGTTTGTGGATGTTAACAGTTGTCGAGAGCTGTTGGGGAATCTTGTGCCCCCAGCGGAGCGCGAGCACCAAGCCACGCGCCCTCATCAAGAGCTGTTAGAAGATAATATGATGAGCTTGGCGAACTTGATATCCACCTCTGCCGAAATAGCCCGGCAGTGGGGCTTCTTGGCTCACGAGCGCCAGGAATATGATAGCAAGTTCAGCGAGGTTTGTGCAGAGCGTGACCGGTTGGCGAAAGAGTTGAAGCGGGCCAAATGGGATGCGGTTACGTTCCGTGAGGAACGTGATAAGCTTGACAAACACCTTTCTGAGCGAGAGCAGCAATGGACTGCTGCTTGCGCCAAGACCAACCGGACGCTGGAGATTGCTGCGCAGATGCAGCAGGAAGCCGAGCGTTTATGGGCCGATGCATCGCGGCAGATCCTTGAACTCAATGAAAAACTGGATCAGCGCCGTGATGCTTTGGTTGAGGCCCGCGAGATGTTGAGGGAGAAGGATGCTAAGATTGTGGAGTTGGATGGCAAGTTGGCGGGTTTGGAGGAAGCCAACTTAAAGCTTGAGCAGCAGAACGCTGACCTTGAGGGGGAGGCGTTGGATGTTCGTGACGAGGCGCGCTTGGCGCATGAGGATCGGGAGTGGCTCATGACTTGCTGCGTCCCCGAGGTTTGTCTTGTGTTCTTACTTATTAATTTCCTGTTATCTTCCTTTTATGCTGCCTAACAGGTTTCCTTCTATATGTTATAGGTCGCCTATCACGTGAAAAATTGTGATGAGGCGCGCCAAGCGGTGGCCGCTGTTAATGCTGCTGCCAAACTGGTGGGGCGCAAGGCTGGGTTCCTTGAGGGGTACCAGCATGCGAAAGATGGGAAAGCTTTGGAAGAGTTCCCTCTGTATAACAAGGACTTGGACGCCTTGTTCGAGAAGAAGACGGCGGAGTATGACCATCTGAACGTTGAGTTGGTGGATTTCGTTGTGAGCCATCGGGACCAACCAACATGTCATACTCTGCGGTCGTCCTTTGAGAAGCAGGGCCTGACGCACACTAGGCGCACATATGCTATGAAAAAGACAGATGCGGGTCCTCAAGCGGAGGGTGAAGCGCCTGTTCCAAGTGAAAAATTGGACTTGTCCGGCTCTGAGGACGAGTTCAGTGATGCTTCTGAAGAGGGTGACGCGCCGTAGGCCATATGTATTTCTCTTCTTTTTATAACCCTGTAATGATCAAACGAACAGTGTGGTTTTGACAAGTTAATGAGAAATTTTGTTTTATGCACCGTGTGTTTGTTTCTCTTTTTTTTTGTGCAATTCATATGCCTTGTGTTTGTTTACTGTCGCGTAATGTTACTTTAGGATTAGGCGCTTTGGTGTTTTGGTTTAGTAGCGGACTGCAAGTTGTCTTGCAACCTTTTAAGTGTTTGATCATTGCGTCTTAGCTATGCAATGTTGGGGTGGCGCGCTATATCTTAGCCATATGGCGCGTGATGTGTGAAATGTGTAGTAAATAAATCGGTCAAGTTTTAAAAATGGAAAAACCTACAAAACCACACACTAACGGCAAGTGTACCGGTCGCAGTGTAGCAGAGCAAGTAAGTCCGGAATATCGAACCGTGGACACAATATGGCGACTCTCGGTACTAAACCTCTGTCGACTCCTAGCCTATTAATTTGGATTTTTGAGAATTAATTTTAAACTAAATGCAAATAAAATAAAAGCAATTAAAATAAATAACACAGAGACGAAAACAAGAAGCTAAGAACACCGGATCAAACTCAGATAATATGGAAGGCAACTACCTAGGTCTAGAATCCTACCCGCAGACTCACAACTCTCGGAATCGAATAATGGATTGGCTACCAGGTTTTCTAAAGATACGTCTGACCTAGGAAACCCCTAAAGCATGCTAGATCACCTCCCGGTCTCACTAACACCTCTCAGAAAATCCTAAGGGACGTGTAAATCACTGGTTACTAGTTCGGATCACCTCCCGGTCTCACCTCACTAGGGAATGCTAAGGTACTCGAAAGACTCGCTCACCTCCCGGTCTCGCTTGTCACAACACACCAAAAAATGTGAAGGAGTAATCTAATTGGCTTGGAAATAATTCGGAATTACAAGAATCTAGAGACACACTAGGCAAGGATCACCTCCCGGTCTCACCTCTACCCGATACCTAAAGATCTAGACAACCCGACACCCTATCACCTCCCGGTCTCAAGGAATGGCAGAATACCTAAGTCCTCTAAACTCTCAAATCAAGTTCCTATGGAATTAGACGTCAAAAAACCATAAACTAGTCACAAGCACAAAGCAGGCAACCTAACATGCATCTATAACTGAAAGACATTCAACAAGACACATGTGGAACTATCAAAGATAATAAATTAGACTTAAATACACATATGCATCATAACCAAACACAATTAAATCTTTACCAAAACATAAACCAACTATATAATTAAACGAATCCGAAAGTCATAAAACGCTAAGTATTCATCATAACGACCTAGGTAGCCTAAAAAGTTTAGCTACTCATAGCAACGGAACAAGATAAAAACAAAGGTTCAAAATAACACATAGTCATGGTCTCAATATTTATGAACACAAAGTAAATAAATATAAAACTATAACGTTTAGTGATCAAACCCGAGCCTTCAATCTTAAACCAAGCCTTCCTCTCAAAGTTATATCTTACTGCTGTTGTGTTCTTCGATCGAGTTCCCTTTTCTTTGCGGCTGCTCCTTCGAAATATTAATCCTCAATACGTTTTTTAGTTGGGCTCGTGGACTTGAGTCCACCATTAACTTTCATGCCTTTTTTTTTTGCTATAATTATTATTATTATTATTATTATTATTATTAGTAGTAGTAGTAGTAGTATACTCCAAGCTCGCATCTCGGGTGTTTTTGGCTCGACCAAAATTCCTTGTTTAGGCTCCAATGTTTATGAACACCTACAAAATATAAAATAAATAAATAACTACTATAAATGACTCAAAACTAATAAAAATATAATAAAACACTAAAATAAATAAAATAGACAAATACAAACCTAAAACTAATAAAAACACTAATAAAAAGACCTGAAGAAGACTACAAAATACATAGGAAATTAGATGTGTTTTGCAACACATCAAACATCCCCACACTTAAATCTTTTGCGTCCCGAAAAAGAATTATACAAAATCGCAGACAACATTTTCAACAAAGCACTTAACAAAAACGATAGCATCAAACAGGGTCAAAAGCAGGCTACAAAATCAACAAGCATAGCGGTTTCACAAGACTTACATCGTTCAAAAGGCTGACTAGTCAAGATGGTACAGTTTTAAAAACATGGCCTACCTAGTCAAGCTTCACTTACCTTCAAGCAACCGACTATGCACCTGTAAGCACCCCTCACAATATCACTCATCTCTCGGTTATATATTTATTTGGAGTGAATCTCTCAAAACCGAACTATGAAGCAATATTTTCATAAGCTTGTACGTCAATCAAATCTCCACCTAATTGCTAAAACTAACACAAATCAAGAGGACTTCGAAAGGGTAGGTAAGGTTTAAAGGTAGGAAATTTATTGGGAAAAATTGGCTAAAAAGAAAAATAAGAGATAAACCGGATAAATCATGAACATATAAACTCTAACTGTTTGGTCTTCTCGACCCACAACCTTTATTCTATTTTTTTTCTTTCTCTTTTTCATATATTTTTCTTTTTTTGTATTTTTTTCTTTTTTTTTCAGTTTTTTTTTTTGTGTCAGCTGCTCTTTAAGCTGATATTTTTTTTTCACATTACATAAATATATACACAATCCGGTAATCAATATAAAACAAACTGGGTAACAAACGAAAGGTTTAGGCTCAAAGTGGTTTCTAAAGGTAAAAATTGGGAAACGGGTCAAATAACAAAAACAAACGAAAAGGCTAAACAAAAATGGGTAATCCTACTGCCTCTATCATATTTGTGTCAAGTCCAAGCCTATGGTCTCAAAATGCATCAAAACGCACAAGTTCTAAAATAATGCAACAAAGTCGGTATATCACACATGAAACGAAATAGTGAATATTTATATATAATATTAAAGGCTCAAAACTCACTGTCATGTGGAAATAAGGGTTACCGATACTAGCAAGTGCAAAACCAGTTAACCATCCAGCTTGATCCACTATCCTAGGCACCCCAAACATTTTATTTCAGAAAAACAACTCAGTCAAGCCTACTATCCCGCAACTTAAAGAAACATATGCTAAGACCCGTAAACCCGACAATCGACCCCCGCTTTTAACCGACGTATTACATTGAAAAGGCTCGTTTACTACGCGCAAAAAGGATCGGGACTAACACAAAACCAATTTTTTTTTTTGTTTTTTTGTTTTTTTTTGTTTTTTTTTTGTTTTTTTTATGACTCAACCTACAACTAAGCAAAATAAAAAACCAAGTCTCCCATCCCCACACTTAGAAAGGCACAATGTCCTCAATGTGCTCTAGGATACAACGCAAACTAAAAAAAAAATTTAAATGCAAAAATAAAGCAGAATTGAAGAAAAAAAAAATAATATATAACAACAAAATAAATGGAACGAACTCCCCTGGAATATGTGGCGTTGGCTCGCAGAAAATGTCCCGTTCGTCCATCTCTACAGCCGTATAGCATTTCCTTCGCGGCCATAGTCATCATCCTGCAAAAATAAACTAAAAAAAGAAAATGAAAGTAAAATGACTCAATGCCAAGTGAGCTGCCGGTTTACAAAAATAATTTTAAGATCGACCCCCACCCGAATGGAGATTGAGTACGGGCAGGGGATCAATAGTGAAAAGTGTGACAACCGCCAACTTCCGGTAACTAACTTTTGAAAACTTAGTAAAGTCTACCTTAGCGAGTCGCACATACGTTACACAAAACAAGGTCGGTCGAGTCGAGTCGAGTCGCACATCATTAGGGTTTTAACGTACACAAGTCTCGAGTCCCGGGAATTGGTGAACGAGTGTGAACGTGTTTACTTTCATGCATTATGTGTTTATAATCATTATGTGACTTGTCGGTATGTGAAAATGTGTTAACATATGTTAAAACGGAGTTTAACGCGCCAAATACACCACACCAGACCCTGTAGGCGATTAGCAAGGCTAATTGCCTAAAGGGGTGGTGATTAGCAGGCTAATTGCCTAAAGGGGTGGTGATTAGCAGGCTAATTGCCTAAAGGGGTGGTGATTAGCAGGCTAATTGCCTAAAGGGGTGGTGATTAGCAGGCTAATCGCCTAAAGGGGTGGTGATTAGCAGGCTAACCGCCTAAAGGGGTGGTGATTAGCAGGCTAATCGCCTAAAGGGGTGGCGATTAGCAGGCTAATCGCCTAAAGGGGTGGCGATTAGCAGGCTAATCGCCTAAAGGGGTGGCGATTAGCAGCCCTAATCGCCTGCAACTGCTGCATAATCGCCTGCAACGTACTTGACGACTAAAAACACCTATAAATACCACCCTTGACCCCCAAAACATTATTTATACAACCCTAGCCGTCCCATAACACATCTCAACCCACAAACACCCTCTGGAACCCATTTTTACACACAAACAACCATTTCCAAGCTTATTCCATCATCTACTCTTAAATACAAGGTGTGTTCTTCAAACCCAAACCTTTAAATGATTATGTTTTACTCCCTAAATGTCCAGACCTGATTTATAAAGGTTTTTGTCTTTGAAAATCCATTTAAAACCGTTTCTAAACAAACCCACACCTTTACATGTGTTATATGTGTTATATGTGATTAAAGATAGAGTTTTTGGGATCTAATCATGATTGTTTTTGTGTTATTATGATGTTTATAGCTGTTACAAGTTAGTATGATGATGTCCTAGGAGTTTGGGTGGTTTTGGTCGTATATTATGGATACTTGATGTTTTGACCCGTTTGAAGGATTTTGGATGATTTAGGATGATATGAGGTGTGTTGTTGATTGTTTGATGTTAGGGTTTGCTCTAGGATGATGTTAGAACAGTAGGATGCTTTCGGACAACGTGATTATGTGATTAGATCTGGAAATTTGCTATTTAGGGCAAGTTATTGCATGTTGATGTGATGTTTTCATGTTAAATTGCTATTTTGGGAAAACGCTCGCATTCGGGACTGTTAGAATGATGAAAACTTAGGGGTTTTGCTTGGAATATGTTTGTTAATATGTTAGAATGATTATTGGGTGTTTGCGCACGTTTCGGATCTGATTTGGAGGGTTAAACGCGCGAAAAACCACAATTGCTGCACTGTAGGCGATTAGCAATCCTAATCGCCTATGTTGTAGGCGATTAGGGGCATAATCGCCTAAGAAAAAAGGCTACTCGTGTGCTAGGTAGGCGATTAGCCTCATAATTGCTATCAGTCCATGCAATTGTGATCCTAATTGCCTTCATGTCATGCAATTGTGACCCTAATCACTAGTTAAGCCCTGAATTGCATACCACATGACCATAATCGCCAAATATGCATGTGATTAGCCCTAATCACCTAACATAAGTGGCGATTAGCCCTGCTAATTGCCTGTTGACCATCCCTAATCACGTGTTGACTTTCCTAATTGCCTGCTAAGTCCCTAATCGCATGAAATGCTGTTGTAAGTGTATTTTAACATCCCGAAACCCGATTTGACACCTAGGAACATGATAGGAACCCCGTGACATGCTTAGTAACATAGTAACACGTGTTCGGACTTGTTCGTACGTTAATTGACCTATGTGTTAGAATCATTGAACTTTAACGCATGTTAAGTGCTGAGTTGCATGTTTTGTGTATGTTTGTGTATGAGATGAACACGTGGAATGTCGGGTCACCAATGGGATGTCGAGTCTTGTCTTACGTAGTCTGGTTGTTGGTCAAACACGTTTTTCAAACACATCATGGTCATGGACTGGACTTAGGGACTAATGAACCCTGCGGGTTATTAGTCTAACTTAACACATATCTTATGATAGGTCGCCACTAGTTGGGGCTATCATATCTTACAGACGGTTTACTCATTTCACACATACGGGTTACTCATAAACGGTATACGCAACCTAAGGTGAGTTCACGGCCCCACATTTTACGGTTTATGTTTTCGGGGGAGAAACATGCTTAAAACGCTTTTATGACTTATGGCTTATTAAACTCTTATGACTCATGACTCTTTATCACGTTATACTATGGCTCACTTATCGTACTATACGGTTCATCAAAAAGTCCCTTAGAAACCACTAACATGGGTATATGGCGGGGAAATATGGATAGCGTTATTGGGAACTGACAAACCCCACTCGACGGTAGGACCGGGCGGGTGCATATTTTCTCTAATAAAACAAGGTCTACCGGTGATGACGGTAGCCCATAGGAAACTAAGGGTCACTACACGACTTAGTCAGCAATGGTTTCACCCGTATGAGTATCTTATTCTGCGCCTAGCTAGCGTTCTTACAAGCATAGTAGTAATTGTGATGGTAACGGTTTTCGAAGGATTACTCTAAACGTTTAAATAAAACCTGTGAACTCACCAGCATTATATGTTGACTCTTTTAGCATGTTTTCTCAGGTCGCTAAGGTAGCAGCTGTCAGATAGGCGCACGGAGTCGCACTGGGGTCGTCTTGCGTCTAGGGTCTCATGGCATGTTTTGGAAATGTTAAACTTTGGAACTTATGTTTTTAATTTCTGCATGACTTTTGTAAACTTTTAATGCTTCCGCACTGTTAAATGTTGAATTTTAAATCTTATGCATGGTTTTTATTACGTATGTTTTACATTTAGACGTTGTTTATTGTGACCGTTGACTTGGATCCTGGTATGTCGCACGCCTCGCGGTAGAACTCCGCAGGTGGATATTTGAGGGTGTGACAGATTGGTATCAGAGCCAATGGTTATAGTGAACTAGGACTGCATGTAGAGTCTAGACTATAGCCGAGTCTCACACACTAGACGGTCACATACATTTGAGTCGTGTCTTTTGGTAAACATACTAACTTTGTCGGGGTGTCGGTATCCTTACCACACAGTGTCACATTACCTATCTTATCCTTGGTTATTCCTAGCTCCACTCTATCTTCTTCTTCGGGTTGCGCTCGAAGGAACTTGTTTGCTGGCCTTTTGAGTTGGTTATGTCTTCTTAAGATGTGGGTATCGAGTGACTTGAGGTTCGAGCTCGGGGCACGCCTTGAGGACCATGTAGAGCAATTTATCATTTCAGGTGCACACGAAATCATAAGTTGAAATGCATGGAAGACTTGGTGGATCTCGTGTTGGGATTTATGGTCACATTTGGACCCGATCTTGGACTTTTCGTATTCTCTTGGTTTAACTTTGGTGTTGGGTCTGAGTGTTTGTTTCTTGTTCTTCTCAGAAGATGTCAGGACGCACTGGTGGACGTACTGGGGGACGACGTGCAGGCCGCACTGGTGGGGGTAGAGGTGGTGGTAACATCACCTTGACGTATGACGAGCTCAATGAGATGATGCAGCAACAGTTGAGCGTTGCGCTAGCTGCTTTTCAGGCTGCCCAGCAGACTTTCATGGGTGCTACTGCTCCTCCGGTTCAGGCAGGTGTTGCCTACAAGCGGTTTAAGGATTGTCAGCCTCTCAGCTTCCAGGGTACGGAGGGGGCTGTGGAGTTACTTCGGTGGTTAGAGAAGACTGAATCGGTGTTTGCTTTATGTGAGACTCCAGTGGTGGATCGGGTGAAGTTTGCTTCGGGGACTTTTGTAGGACCCGCCTTGACGTGGTGGAACAGCGTCACACAGACACTTGGTCTTGGGGAGGCCAACGCCATGC
The DNA here is from genome assembly GCA_032199755.1 of Ambrosia artemisiifolia. Taxonomy (NCBI): domain Eukaryota; kingdom Viridiplantae; phylum Streptophyta; class Magnoliopsida; order Asterales; family Asteraceae; genus Ambrosia; species Ambrosia artemisiifolia. The sequence goes on from CM063519.1 coordinate 64,697,682, forward strand.
CTTGGGCGGACTTTGTGCGTAGGTTGAAGGACGAGTACTGCCCGCGTGAGGAGATTAAGAGGTTGGAACAGGAATATGGGAATCTTAAGATGGTAGGTTCTGAGGTTGAGGAGTACACTATCAGGCACAACGAGCTAGCAGTGATGTGTCCAGGTTTGTCTACACCAGAGTACAGGAGGATAGAGCAGTACCTTGCGGGTTTGGTGCCAGAGATTGCTGGATTGGTGTCTGCTAGGGATCCCGCTACTATGTCAGAGGCTGTGCGGTCGGCGACTAAGATGACCAACTTGAAGATTACTGAGGGTGTCTTGCCTCCTAGGGGTTCGTCCGTGAAGGCGCCGGCAGAGAACAAGAGGAAGTGGGATAGTGTGGATAAGAGTTCAGCGGTGGTTCAGAAACAACCGGCGGCGAAGAAGACTGAAGCTTCAGGGTCAGCGTCGGATCAAAAACAAGGGGGCTATGCTGGGAAAAGCCCTAAGTGCGGGCGTTGTGGGTTTCATCACTATGGTACTTGTGAGAGTTTTCGCTGTGAGCGTTGTCAGAGGACGGGGCATCTTGCCAAGGATTGTAGGGTCAACCTTTCCAGGACGACTCAGACTGCTGCTACTACTACCCCTGCTCCACAGGGGAACCAGGGTTGCTTTCATTGTGGTGAGGCGGGGCACTTCAAGCGCAGCTGTCCAAAGTTGAATCAAGGGGGCACAGGGAACGCAGGGAAGGATGGAGACAATGAAGGTGGTGGCCGGGTTACTCGTGCTCATGCTTATGTGATTGGTGCTAGGGAGAACCAGGTGGACCCAGACACTGTTACCCGTACGTATTCTTTCTCATCTTTTGTTACGCCTTGGTTTTACTCTTTCGCATTCTTGTGTGTTCGTGTCTTTGGGTGTTTCCTTGGGGTTTGGTCTTTACTTCTCATTCTTTGGGGTCGATGAGGGTCCTTTGGGGATGCTACTTGGACGGTACCAGTGGGTTGTTACACCGATCACAGTAGTCCCCAGTAGGCCTTCGATCGGGAGTCTCTTGTCTCATATTCACTCGTTGTTCCTTGGGGAAACGTTACTTGGGCATACACAGAGGTCGACGCTCATCACTGTTGGGGCTAAAAGAATCTCGGGGCGAGATTCCTTTTAACAGGGGGATGATGTGACGACCCGGAAAATTTTTCTTCTTATTTTGTCTTCTCTTTTCGACTTCGGGAAATTTTCGGGACGAAAATTCTTTTAACAGGGGGATGATGTGACACCCGGCAACTTCCGGTAACTAACTTTTGAAAACTTAGTAAAGTCTACCTTAGCGAGTCGCACATACGTTACACAAAACAAGGTCGGTCGAGTCGAGTCGCACATCATTAGGGTTTTAACGTACACAAGTCTCGAGTCCCGGGAATTGGTGAACGAGTGTGAACGTGTTTACTTTCATGCATTATGTGTTTATAATCATTATGTGACTTGTCGGTATGTGAAAATGTGTTAACATATGTTAAAACGGAGTTTAACGCGCCAAATACACCACACCAGACCCTGTAGGCGATTAGCAAGGCTAATTGCCTAAAGGGGTGGTGATTAGCAGGCTAATTGCCTAAAGGGGTGGTGATTAGCAGGCTAATTGCCTAAAGGGGTGGTGATTAGCAGGCTAATTGCCTAAAGGGGTGGTGATTAGCAGGCTAACCGCCTAAAGGGGTGGTGATTAGCAGGCTAACCGCCTAAAGGGGTGGTGATTAGCAGGCTAATCGCCTAAAGGGGTGGCGATTAGCAGGCTAATCGCCTAAAGGGGTGGCGATTAGCAGGCTAATCGCCTAAAGGGGTGGCGATTAGCAGCCCTAATCGCCTGCAACTGCTGCATAATCGCCTGCAACGTACTTGACGACTAAAAACACCTATAAATACCACCCTTGACCCCCAAAACATTATTTATACAACCCTAGCCGTCCCATAACACATCTCAACCCACAAACACCCTCTGGAACCCATTTTTACACACAAACAACCATTTCCAAGCTTATTCCATCATCTACTCTTAAATACAAGGTGTGTTCTTCAAACCCAAACCTTTAAATGATTATGTTTTACTCCCTAAATGTCCAGACCTGATTTATAAAGGTTTTTGTCTTTGAAAATCCATTTAAAACCGTTTCTAAACAAACCCACACCTTTACATGTGTTATATGTGTTATATGTGATTAAAGATAGAGTTTTTGGGATCTAATCATGATTGTTTTTGTGTTATTATGATGTTTATAGCTGTTACAAGTTAGTATGATGATGTCCTAGGAGTTTGGGTGGTTTTGGTCGTATATTATGGATACTTGATGTTTTGACCCGTTTGAAGGATTTTGGATGATTTAGGATGATATGAGGTGTGTTGTTGATTGTTTGATGTTAGGGTTTGCTCTAGGATGATGTTAGAACAGTAGGATGCTTTCGGACAACGTGATTATGTGATTAGATCTGGAAATTTGCTATTTAGGGCAAGTTATTGCATGTTGATGTGATGTTTTCATGTTAAATTGCTATTTTGGGAAAACGCTCGCATTCGGGACTGTTAGAATGATGAAAACTTAGGGGTTTTGCTTGGAATATGTTTGTTAATATGTTAGAATGATTATTAGGTGTTTGCGCACGTTTCGGATCTGATTTGGAGGGTTAAACGCGCGAAAAACCATAATTGCTGCACTGTAGGCGATTAGCAATCCTAATCGCCTATGTTGTAGGCGATTAGGGGCATAATCGCCTAAGAAAAAAGGCTACTCGTGTGCTAGGTAGGCGATTAGCCTCATAATTGCTATCAGTCCATGCAATTGTGATCCTAATTGCCTTCATGTCATGCAATTGTGACCCTAATCACTAGTTAAGCCCTGAATTGCATACCACATGACCATAATCGCCAAATATGCATGTGATTAGCCCTAATCACCTAACATAAGTGGCGATTAGCCCTGCTAATTGCCTGTTGACCATCCCTAATCACGTGTTGACTTTCCTAATTGCCTGCTAAGTCCCTAATCGCATGAAATGCTGTTGTAAGTGTATTTTAACATCCCGAAACCCGATTTGACACCTAGGAACATGATAGGAACCCCGTGACATGCTTAGTAACATAGTAACACGTGTTCGGACTTGTTCGTACGTTAATTGACCTATGTGTTAGAATCATTGAACTTTAACGCATGTTAAGTGCTGAGTTGCATGTTTTGTGTATGTTTGTGTATGAGATGAACACGTGGAATGTCGGGTCACCAATGGGATGTCGAGTCTTGTCTTACGTAGTCTGGTTGTTGGTCAAACACGTTTTTCAAACACATCATGGTCATGGACTGGACTTAGGGACTAATGAACCCTGCGGGTTATTAGTCTAACTTAACACATATCTTATGATAGGTCGCCACTAGTTGGGGCTATCATATCTTACAGACGGTTTACTCATTTCACACATACGGGTTACTCATAAACGGTATACGCAACCTAAGGTGAGTTCACGGCCCCACATTTTACGGTTTATGTTTTCGGGGGAGAAACATGCTTAAAACGCTTTTATGACTTATGGCTTATTAAACTCTTATGACTCATGACTCTTTATCACGTTATACTATGGCTCACTTATCGTACTATACGGTTCATCAAAAAGTCCCTTAGAAACCACTAACATGGGTATATGGCGGGGAAATATGGATAGCGTTATTGGGAACTGACAAACCCCACTCGACGGTAGGACCGGGCGGGTGCATATTTTCTCTAATAAAACAAGGTCTACCGGTGATGACGGTAGCCCATAGGAAACTAAGGGTCACTACACGACTTAGTCAGCAATGGTTTCACCCGTATGAGTATCTTATTCTGCGCCTAGCTAGCGTTCTTACAAGCATAGTAGTAATTGTGATGGTAACGGTTTTCGAAGGATTACTCTAAACGTTTAAATAAAACCTGTGAACTCACCAGCATTATATGTTGACTCTTTTAGCATGTTTTCTCAGGTCGCTAAGGTAGCAGCTGTCAGATAGGCGCACGGAGTCGCACTGGGGTCGTCTTGCGTCTAGGGTCTCATGGCATGTTTTGGAAATGTTAAACTTTGGAACTTATGTTTTTAATTTCTGCATGACTTTTGTAAACTTTTAATGCTTCCGCACTGTTAAATGTTGAATTTTAAATCTTATGCATGGTTTTTATTACGTATGTTTTACATTTAGACGTTGTTTATTGTGACCGTTGACTTGGATCCTGGTATGTCGCACGCCTCGCGGTAGAACTCCGCAGGTGGATATTTGAGGGTGTGACAAAAAGGCCATGGCAATCCCGCAAGACTCGACCAAACGAAAATAAACAAAACGGACTCAAATAAACTAAATACAAGACTCAATTACACGACACAGAATAAAATAAAAGAAACCGAGGAAAACATACCTGGCTTAGCACGGTGGTGGTCAGTGGCGGGTGATAATGATAATGGTGGAGGTTATGTGGCTTTTTTAAGGTTTTTTTAACGAAAACAAAACCAACCTCAAACCTCATACGAACGAAATATTTCCGCGCTAAAGACAAGCATAATATCCTACAAAAATAAGATGAAACAAAAACGCACAAATGCAAACAAACAGAAAAAAACAGAAAAAAAATAATATATACAAACTCTACACATTTGGGTTTTCACCCGTGTGATCCTATTTTTATCAAGCACTCTAACCTGGATCAACGAGGATATCTACACCATCCTCATGTAAATCAATCATCCCACTTATGTCATCTCTCCCAAGGCACGATCTTTTCCACCTAAATCTAGAATCACCGGAAAATATTCTTAAATGCGAGTGGTGAATCAGGATCCTATCCCCACACTTAGATTTATTCACTACCTCAAGGCTTAATTTAAATAGTGCCTTATCCTCCTCATCTATTTCGTGCTCATTCTCATACTCGTGGGATAGCAAAATATGAACCGAGGGCTCATCCATCACCTCTTCAGAACTCTCAACAACCTTAACTACCTTTAACCTATCGGGAGGCTCACCGGCTGCACAACCCGGATCATGCTCCACAGGAACTACAGTCTCTATCTCTACCTCCTGCCTCTCTTCTGTCTGGTGCCGCCTATCTAATAAGTCTGCTCCACAGATGTAGTCAATGCACCGGTCGACATGTGACATGAAAGTGCCAAGAAAGCACACTGATTCGACCTGACTACTCATACTTTCCCTAGACCTATTAACACCAAAGGTGATGGAGTCATCCCCTACACGCAGTGTAATCCGACCGTCCGAGACATCTATCAATGCCTTTGCGGTGTGTAAGAAGGGTCGTCCTAAGATCAACGGCACATGCTCGTCCTCCCGTATATCAAGTACGATAAAATCAACGGGAAACACGAAGCTCTCCACCCTTACTAGCAAATTCTCTAGAATGCCTATGGGGTACTTAACAGATTTATCAGCCAACTGTAAGCACATCCTAGTTGGATTCAACTCCCCAAGATCTAATCTTTTAAACATGGAATAGGGCATGAGATTAATGCTAGCACCTAAATCAGCAAGGGCGTTCCTAACTGTCAAACCACCTATCTGACAAGGGATAGTGAAACTCCCAGGATCAGTCATCTTCTCAGGCAGTTTATTAAGAACGACAGCCGAACACTCCTCACTCAGATTGACATGGGAAAGCTCATTCAACTTCTCCTTGCGGGACAACATCTCCCTCAAGAACTTCCCATACTTAGGCATATCTCTACGAACATCAATGAAGTGCCTATATTGCTCTAAGTTCTCACTCTTATTTAACCTACCAGGATAGGGCGGTACTGGTTCATAAGGGGCAGGTGGAACATAAGCCTTTTTGGGCACCTCCTCAGATTGTTTCTCCTTCAACCTACCTTTGGCCTGTGCGCTACTTGCTGGGTCTAGCCTATTGGGTTGCACCTTGCCTAGAGATTCTACCCTAATCTCCTCAACTAAAATCTCCTCCTCAACTAACTCACTCTCTCTCGACACTGGGTGATCAACTCCCGTGCCTTTACCACTTTCGGTGAACACCGCGTTCACCTGAGCATCTGTAGAATTCCTAGTCACCTTACCAACCAACTCTCCTACGACCCTCTCTAAACTTTGAAGAGTGGACCCCTGATTCCTAAATAGCAGCTCAAACTCCTGATTTTTCTTTTGCTGCTCCTGATAACGGGTCTCACGCTGCATCACTATGGTCTCTAGAAGTTTATTCGTCCTAGCCTGATTCTCCTCATTTTTCTTTATTAACTCACTAATCTCAGACTTAGGATCTCCTACACTCTGCCATCCAGAGTTGTAACTTTGGACATAGTTCAACTCCTCACTGGGACCTAAGTGGCAATCTATGGTCTCATGACCCCCTCTACAAATCTCACACTTAGCACTAATCTTAACCAGAATATCCTTCATGACCTTAGCTAAAGACTCTACCTGGGCGGCTAGTGCAATGCTACTCTCAACAGAATGCATACTCTTAGGGGCAGCAGTAACGCCCCCAGAGCCAGGCTCGATGTAGGTGCTAGTGGCTAGGTCCTCTATCATCTCAAGGCATTCAGCAGCGGTTTTGGTTTTCATCATGTTACCGCCTGCTGTAGAGTCAAGAAGTCTTTTGGTCGCGTCAGAAACTCCAGTATAGAATTTCTCCACGACTCTCCAGTCCTCAAGACCATGATGAGGGCACTTATTCAGAAGTGCCTTGAATCTGTCCCATGTCTCATAGAAGGACTCCCCTAGCTGCTCAGTAAAGGCATAGATAAGATTTTTAAGACGAGCAGTTTTGGCAGGGGGGAAATACTTCTGCAGGAATTTCGTCTGAAGATCAGTCCAAGAGGTGATGGCTCCCTGTGGGAGGGAGTCCAGCCAAGTGAGGGCCTGATCAGTAAGTGAGAACGGGAACAGACGCAAACAAATGGCGTCATCAATGGCACCATTAAGCTGGAAGGTGCTACAAACTCTACTAAATCTAGTTAAATGGCCATATGGGTCTTCATCACGCATGCCGTGAAACTGAACTGAATGAGATATGGTGTTGATCAGAGTGGGTTCAATGGTCCAGTTGTTCGACTCAACAGTGGGTAGTGTAATACTGGACCGGATGTGAGCGGGTGTAATGCTGATGTGTTCAGCGACAGTCCTATATGCAGCCATTTCTATGTGATCTATCTGGTGGCAAAATGTTCTAGGACTGCACGGGGTACTTCCTATGCACACAGAGAAACTAAAACTATGCTAGAATAAGAAAAACAAATAGCAAATAAACAAAAATATTTTTTTTTTCTTTTTATAAAATTAAAAATAAAAATCTACCAAACTAAGAAAGCAATAAAATGACTAGATCCCCGACTCGGGTCGTCCTCGAAAGCGCACTGTGTCCCCGGCAACGGCGCCAAAAACTTGATGTGTGAAATGTGTAGTAAATAAATCGGTCAAGTTTTAAAAATGGAAAAACCTACAAAACCACACACTAACGGCAAGTGTACCGGTCGCAGTGTAGCAGAGCAAGTAAGTCCGGAATATCGAACCGTGGACACAATATGGCGACTCTCGGTACTAAACCTCTGTCGACTCCTAGCCTATTAATTTGGATTTTTGAGAATTAATTTTAAACTAAATGCAAATAAAATAAAAGCAATTAAAATAAATAACACAGAGACGAAAACAAGAAGCTAAGAACACCGGATCAAACTCAGATAATATGGAAGGCAACTACCTAGGTCTAGAATCCTACCCGCAGACTCACAACTCTCGGAATCGAATAATGGATTGGCTACCAGGTTTTCTAAAGATACGTCTGACCTAGGAAACCCCTAAAGCATGCTAGATCACCTCCCGGTCTCACTAACACCTCTCAGAAAATCCTAAGGGACGTGTAAATCACTGGTTACTAGTTCGGATCACCTCCCGGTCTCACCTCACTAGGGAATGCTAAGGTACTCGAAAGACTCGCTCACCTCCCGGTCTCGCTTGTCACAACACACCAAAAAATGTGAAGGAGTAATCTAATTGGCTTGGAAATAATTCGGAATTACAAGAATCTAGAGACACACTAGGCAAGGATCACCTCCCGGTCTCACCTCTACCCGATACCTAAAGATCTAGACAACCCGACACCCTATCACCTCCCGGTCTCAAGGAATGGCAGAATACCTAAGTCCTCTAAACTCTCAAATCAAGTTCCTATGGAATTAGACGTCAAAAAACCATAAACTAGTCACAAGCACAAAGCAGGCAACCTAACATGCATCTATAACTGAAAGACATTCAACAAGACACATGTGGAACTATCAAAGATAATAAATTAGACTTAAATACACATATGCATCATAACCAAACACAATTAAATCTTTACCAAAACATAAACCAACTATATAATTAAACGAATCCGAAAGTCATAAAACGCTAAGTATTCATCATAACGACCTAGGTAGCCTAAAAAGTTTAGCTACTCATAGCAACGGAACAAGATAAAAACAAAGGTTCAAAATAACACATAGTCATGGTCTCAATATTTATGAACACAAAGTAAATAAATATAAAACTATAACGTTTAGTGATCAAACCCGAGCCTTCAATCTTAAACCAAGCCTTCCTCTCAAAGTTATATCTTACTGCTGTTGTGTTCTTCGATCGAGTTCCCTTTTCTTTGCGGCTGCTCCTTCGAAATATTAATCCTCAATACGTTTTTTAGTTGGGCTCGTGGACTTGAGTCCACCATTAACTTTCATGCCTTTTTTTTTTGCTATAATTATTATTATTATTATTATTATTATTATTATTATTAGTAGTAGTAGTAGTAGTATACTCCAAGCTCGCATCTCGGGTGTTTTTGGCTCGACCAAAATTCCTTATTTAGGCTCCAATGTTTATGAACACCTACAAAATATAAAATAAATAAATAACTACTATAAATGACTCAAAACTAATAAAAATATAATAAAACACTAAAATAAATAAAATAGACAAATACAAACCTAAAACTAATAAAAACACTAATAAAAAGACCTGAAGAAGACTACAAAATACATAGGAAATTAGATGTGTTTTGCAACACATCAGCGCGCCTGTTTAGGGGATTGCAAGTTATCTTGCAATCTTTTAAGTCATTGCATCTTAGCCATGCAATGTTTAAGTGGCGCGCTATATCTTAGCCATATGGCGCGCCTGTTTAGGGGATTGCAAGTTATCTTGCAATCTTTTAAGTCATTGCATCTTAGCCATGCAATGTTTAAGTGGCGCGCTATATCTTAACCATATGGCGCGCCTGTTTAAGGGATTGCGAGTTATCTCGCAATCTTTTAAGTCATTGCATCTTAGCCATGCAATGTTTAAGTGGCGCGCTATATCTTAACCATATGGCGCGCCTGTTTAAGGGATTGCGAGTTATCTCGCAATCTTTTAAGTCATTGCATCTTAGCCATGCAATGTTTAAGTGGCGCGCTATATCTTAGCCATATGGCGCGCCCGTTTAGGGGACTGCGAGTTGTCTCGCAATCTTTTAAGATTTTGGGCACTGCATCTTAGCCTTGCAATGTTTAAGTGGCGCGCTATATCTTAGCCATATGGCGCGCCTGTTTAGGGGATTGCGAGTTATCTCGCAATCTTTTAAGTCATTGAGCATTGCATCTTAGCCATGCAATGTTTGAGTGTTTACGTTGTCGCGTGGTTGTGTAATAATAAACAAAATGAAAGCTTTGGCTAGGGAAAGGAAAATGGTCATCATATTAAATGGCTAAATAGCCTTCATTACAGTTCTTGCTAAGCAGTTACATATAACACTTTCGTAGTTGTGCTGCATTCCACGTGCGTGGGATCAGCTCGTCCTCTAGTGTTGACAGTTTATATGCTCCTTTCCCTAGGACTTCAATGATGCGGTATGGGCCCTCCCAGCTGGGAGTGAGCTTGCCTGCTGGTAGCGCCCCGCTTGCTTCGTTGTTTCTGAAGACAAAGTCGCCGACTTTGAAGGCGTTCAGTTTGACCTTGGCGTTGTAGTATCTTTCCAACTGCTTTTTGTAGTTGGCCTCTTTTATCGCCGCCAAGTCTCGGCGCTCTTCGAGCAAGTCTAAGTTGGTGCGCAGCTCCTTTTCGTTGTCAGTGTGGCTTGCTGAGAGGACTCTTGCAGAGGGGCACCCTATTTCAGCCGGGATGACTGCTTCGGAGCCGTAGGTTAGGCTGAACGGAGTTTCACCGGTGCTCGTTTTTGTCAACGTTCGATTAGCCCATAGCACGCTCGGTAGTTCCTCCGCCCAAGCCTTTCCTTTCGTCCCTAGGCGCGCCTTGATGCCTTCTACGATGCTCCTGTTGGCGCGCTCAACTTGCCCATTACCCTGCGGGTGGGCGACTGATGTGAAGATGGGCTTGATGTGCAACTCTGCATACCACTTTAGGAGTCCTCTGTCTGCGAATTGGGTTCCATTGTCTGTGACAATCTCCATAGGCAGGCCGAAACGGCAAATGAGAAACTCCCAAATGAACTTCTTTACTTGGCTTGCGTTGATCTCTGCTAATGGCTTGGCCTCTATCCATTTCGTGAAGTAATCGATTGCAACGATCAAGTATCTTCGCTTGCCTGTGGTCATGGGGAACGGCCCTACCAGGTCGATGGCCCATTTTTGGAATGGCCAGGCGGATGTTACTGGTATCAAGTCGTTTTTAGGGCGCATGGTGTTCGGCGCGTGGCGCTGGCAAGAGTCGCATCGTCGTATGATTTCCAGCGCGTCCAGATGCATACCAGGCCAGTAGTAGCCAGCGTTCATGATTTTTGCCACCACCATGCGTGGTCCCGCATGTATACCACATATTCCTTCGTGTATCTCCCTGACAAGGTAGTCTGCGTCCGTTCCATCGACACACTTCAGCAATGGCCCCAAGTACGATTTTCGATACAACACTCCATCTTGCACTTGGTACTGCAGCGCCTTGTGTTGTATTTTCCTTGCCTCTGCGCGCTGATTTGGTAGTGTGCCTGTGGTGAGGTAGGAGATAATGGGGGTCATCCAGCTGTCAATACCAGTCTGAATTACATGGACCTCCTTGGGCGGTACAGAGGGTTCGGCTAGCACTTCAACGCGGACCTCTTTTGCTAAATGACCGAAGTTTGTGGATGCCATTTTGCTTAGAGCGTCTGCCGGTTTATTTTGACTGCGACTGATGTGGTCGATGGTGCAGCTTGAGAATTTAGCCATTAATTCTTTTGCGTACCGGAGGTACGTCGCCATGGATGGGTCTTTGGCGTCGTACTTTCCGGTGATTTGCCCTGCTACCAACATGGAGTCTACGTGTGCGAAGACGTGCTTGGCACCTAGCCTTTGCGCGATGCGTAGGCCTGCGAGGAAAGCTTCATACTCAGCCTCGTTGTTCGTTGTCTTGAACTCTAGCCTGATTGCGTAGGTGAATTCGGCCCCCTCAGGGTGAACGAGTCTGACTCCCGCACCTGCGCCATCATCGTTTGAGGCACCGTCGGTATACAGGTTCCAGACTGCTTTGTCTTCACACTGTTGCTGTGGGCCTTGCTCAGCTCTGCATTCCTCTATTTTTTCTTGTGGTACTTCGGCGATGAAATCTGCCAGGACTTGCCCCTTGATTGCGGGTCGGGATTTGTAGAAGATGGTATGCTCACCTAGCTCAATTGCCCACTTTGCCAGTCTTCCTGACAGCTCTAGTTTGGAGAGTATGTTGTTCAGCTTGTAATCGCTAAGCACATTAATTGGGTGACCCTGGAAGTATCGGCGCAGTCTGCGCGACGCGTGCACTAGGGCTAGTACCAACTTTTCCATTGTGGTGTATCTGGCCTCCGCGTCTGTCAGGACTCTGCTGATATAATAGATTGGCGTTTGGACCAGTTTGCGATCGACCATGAGCACTGCACTTACCGCTTTTTCTGTTGCGCATAGGTACATTGTTAGGGGTTCCCGCGGTAGGGGCGCCGTGAGTGTTGGGAGGTCCATTAGGCAGGCTTTCATGTCCTGAAATGCCTTCTCTGCCTCGCTAGTCCATTTAAACTGGTTCTTTTTCAGGCAGCTCTTTAGTGTTTCGATGAACGGGATGGACTTGGTTGCGTGGTTGGAAAGGAATTTGTTGATGGCGACCAAGCGTCCGTTCAAGGTTTGGACTTCCTTCAGCGTTGACGGAGACGGCATTTGTGCTATGGCTTGGATTTTTTCTGGGTTTGGTCGGAAACCGTCTTTGGTGACAATTACCCCCAGGAATTTTCCCTCCTCCATTCCGAAGGCACACTTACTCGGATTGAGCTTCATGTGGATTTCCTTCAGGTGTTTGAAGGTCTCTTCGATGTCTTTCAACATCTGATCCTCCTCCTTGCTCTTGACGACTAGGTCATCCACATAAACCTCGAGGTTTTTGCCAATTTGTAGTGCAAACGCGCGGTCCATCAGCCGTTGGTAGGTTGCGCCTGCATTCTTTAGCCCGAATGGCATCTTTGTGTAGCAGAATACACCCTTGTCCGTTCGAAAAGCAGTCTTGTCTTCGTCTTCAGGCGCCATTTGGATTTGGTGATAGCCTTTGTAGGCGTCCAGGAAGCATTTGAATCGGAATGGCGCGAGAGAGTCGATTTTCAAGTCTATCTCTGGCAATGGGTAGCAATCTTTTGGACAAGCTTTGTTGAGGTCGGTGTAATCTACACACATCCTCCAGCTTCCGTTGCTTTTCTTGACCATGACTGGGTTTGCGACCCAGGTCTGGTATCTTGTTTCTCGCAGGATTCCTGCCTTCAGTAGCTCATTGACTTGCTCATTCATGGCTTTGGCTTTCTCGGCGCCCATACTCCTGCGCTTTTGTGCAATTGGCTCAACTGAACGGTATGTGTTAAGCTTATGCTGGGCGAGCTCTCGCGGGACCCCCACCATGTCTGATGGTTGCCATGCGAAAACGTCCATGTTTTTTCTCAGGAGTTGTTTTAGGCGTTCCCGTGTGCTTTCTGAGATGGCTGCCCCCAGTGTCACGGTCTGCTCTGGGAACTTAGGGTTAAGGATCCACTTCTCTGGCTCAGTGCGCGGGGTTGCCTTTAACATTTTGGCAGGGTGTGGTTCCTCTGTCATGGCGCATTCTCTGTTGACCCATATGATTGCTACACCTGTTTGTGTTGGGAACCCGATGGCTCCGTGTATCGTTGAGGGTACCATGTTGTAGGCAGCCATTGCCTCTCGTCCCAGAATGATGTCATAGGTAGATTTCGTTGGCACAACAAGGAAGGTGACATCCTCTGTTCTTGAATGTGCCTTGTCTCCCATTGTTAGGCGGAAAGAAATTTCCCCCAGCGGGGATATGACCTCGTTTGAGAAACCCATGATTGGGGAGTTGACTGGGCGCAGGCGTTGCTTGTCTTCCTCGTCAAGGAGGTTAAAGCATTGCTCGTACATTATGTCAGAGTTACTCCCTGTATCAACGAGCGCACGGGTGGTCCGATAATGATCGAAAATGGCCGTGATAACCAATGCGCGGGTGGATGAGGGTCCGCCTTTGACTATTGGGAACTGTACTTGCTGCTCCTTCCATTCTGCCACTTGGTCAGGCTTTCTCTTCGTTTGCTTTCTTCTGTCAGAGTGGATCATCAGGCTGACATTTTTTATCTTCTTCTGCGGTGGCCCCTCTTGCTGCTTGCGCTCGACATTCCTTAGCAGATGCCCAAGTTTTCCTGATTTTAGGGCCTCTTCGATCGCTTGCTTCAATTGGTAGCATTTGTCTGTGTCATGCCCAATATCTTGATGATATGCGCAGAACTTTCCTGGGTCTAAGTTGTCTCGCCTTTTGAGCACCTTGGGCTATGGGAAAGTCACATTTTCTGTTGCCAGCACCTGCGCTGGAGTTTTCGTGAGTGGAGTCCAGTTGTTGTGACTCCTCCTTCCTGACCTGTGGTCGTTCTGTGTGTTTCCTTTGTGGTCTGGGACCTCAGTGGGTTTGGTGTCTGTTTGGGCGCCCCCTTGGAGTCTGTTCCAAACAGAACCTCTTCCCCTTCTGTCCTGTCGACCATGCCTTGAGCGCGCAGATTGCGCTTGCACATCTGTGTACTGAGGCGCTTGTACTCGGTTCCAGACAGAGAGTTCCCTTTCTGTTTTTGCGTATGTCTTGGCTCCTTTCATGATTTCATCCCACGTGTTGGGCATTCCGGTGCAGCCGGCTAAAGTGCGGATGAGGGAGTCGCATCGCACCCCTTGCGTGAAGGCTGCTTTCATAAGTTCGAAACCGATGGGCCCAATCTGTAAAGCTTCCCTATTGAAGCGGGTGATGTAATCTTCGATTGACTCATTGTCGCGCCGCCTGACTTGTAGGATGTCAGTTGAGTCGCGCTCTATACGCTTGTTTTGGCTGAAGTGATCCGAGAACTTGTCAGTCAATTCTTTGATGTTGTCTATTTTCCCATTTGGCAGGCTGTCAAACCATACCCGCGCAGCGCCCGTGAGTGTCTGCGCGAACATGTGACACCATGCTGGCAAGCTCCACTGTGCACATTTTCCTGCGACCTCAAACGTGCGCAGGTGATAGTCTGGGTCCCCTGTCCCATCAAACTTACCCAGTGTACTTGGGATTTTCGTTTTTGGTGGCAGGGGTGCCAGCGCAATGCGCGGGGTGAATTTTGATTTTTCCATGAACGACGGAGGGTAATATGGTTTGGTTAGGTCGTCGTCACCGGTCATGAAGTGCCCCCGTGCAACGGTGTTGCTTAGGGGTTGGCTTATGTCACGAGTGAAACGACTTTGGGACTCGTCTGAGTCTTCCCTCCATGTGGGATCGGTTTCATGGTTACTTCCGCCATTGTTCCTCGCTGTGTTGGATGGTCCTTCGCTGTAGGAAAGCGTGCGGGCGGTCTCTCTAAGTTGTTGCTCTTTCATTTTTTGCAAGTATACACGTTTCAGGGCTTCCTTCTGCTGAGCATACCATACCTCCGGACTAACCATCGGCGCGGCATTTTCAGTTGGGGAAGCCTGATTCGTTTCGGTGAGAAACTGGAAAGAGGGGGTCTGTCTTGTTCCTGAAGATGGGGTAACAGCTGGACCCGTGTTTGCTACATGTTGCTGGACTTCTGCTGTGTTCCCAGACTGGCCGGTGCCTCCCTGGGCAGCGTCGGTGTCTGAGTTAGCATTTGTGAAGTTCAGCAACGGTGGTATGAGAGACATAGTTATCGTTTTCGAGAAATAGAAGTTTTTAGTGTTCTTGTATGCTCAGATAGACGGATGGCGCCAATGAAGAAACACCAATATAATAATACTCTGGAACTTAAGCACAAGTAAAGACACGATTCTTATTAATGATTCAATGATTATTACAAGACCAGAATAGCTATTGTTACAGCGCTTCGACTATAATCTAATTCTCATAACTATGGTTGTCTCTCGCTCTGTGGTTGTTCATCCCCCTCTTCGTCTGACCTCATAGGGTATTTATAGGCCACCTGAAGTCTTCTGTGATTGGACGAGGGGAGAATGACAGCTGGCTGTACGATTGGGCCGTTGTCATCCCCTGCGTTGTTCCTTCGCTATTGGTCCACGTGTCTTTGTCTGTCCTTTCTTGTACTATTCTGTACCTCGTACCTGCAGGCGATCGTGGAGCAGGGAATGGACGTCTCTGATTGGCTGAACGTCCCTTTCCTGTCGGTTATTAGTTGTCATGCCACGAGGTACTCCGCGCCGCTTTCTAGAAGCCCACGTAGGCCTGCTGTGCTGGCATGTGTGGAGATGTGGGTCCGTGCGCTTACGCGGTATCATATCTCTTCAAGTCCCCCCAAATTTTAGAATCGGCTGTTTGATTTTGATGTAATACACTAATTATATACATCCATTGCAGAATCAGTTTGATGCAGCTTGTATGACTACTTAGTAGTCTTATTTTTGGGTTGAAATTGTTAGGTTCTCATATTAATAATAACTAAAAAAATAATAATAAATTTGAAAGCAACTATTTTTGATGATGCAATCTATTTGTGGTGGTCAGGTTTTAAATTTTAGTACATATATATATATATATATATATATATATATATATATATATATATATAGAGTAAAGATCAAATACAAATAGTTTTTTGGTAAGAATTGTGAGAATCAAAGGGGGTAAAAAAATTTATTTTTTTTTTTTAGAATTTTTTTTCCCATGTGCTTAAACATTCTTTCTAGATGAATAATACAAAAAAAATTAAAAAAAAAAATTAAAAAAAATTTTTTTAGTGTAATTACGTCATTAAGGTAAATACATTAGTTTACACTAGAGTAATTATGTAATTACTCTACACGTAATTACTCTACACCATATTTTTTTTTTTTAGTTTTCAATACTATAATACATGTTTAACAATATGGGAAAAAAAATTTTGAAAAAAAAAATAAAAAAAAAATACCCTCCTTTGATTCTCACAGTTCTTACCAAAAAAACTATTTGTACCGGATCTTTCCCCTATATATATATATATATATATATATATATATATATATATATGGATGGTTCTATTCAGAAGACATTTAAATGCGAGAAGAGGGAGAAGAAATCCTATCCCTTGATTACATAAGATCTATGGTTAATTAATTGTGGTATTATTGTAATTAATTTGCTTTCTTTCAACAAAAGTGTTTTTATGGAGGGGCATTTACGACATTTGTTTGTAGCATATATCTAATTCATTAAATGTGTATTAACTCATTTTGAAGTTACAATCATATCAAACTGATGATATCTTTTAAATGAGCAAACTAGCAATAATAAACTAACTTTTTACCAACATGTTATATTTTTAATCTGTGTAGGACTTATTTATGGCGGATGGCTATATATAATATGTGTAGGATTAGTGGATTACGTGTAGAGTAGAATCATGTGAAGGTATCATGATTTTGGTGGAGGTGTATACGTAGAAATTTATGATGTGTAGGAATATGTATTTAGTAACTATGTAGTTAAATATTAATGTCTAGGTGTATGCGTAGGATAGTATCATGTGCAAGTGTCATGATTTATTTGGAGGTGTATACTTAGAAATTTATGATGTGTAGGAATATATATTTGGTGGTTGTGTAGGAATATAAATTTAGTGACTATGTGCTATATATGAACCAATGTGTAGGTATATATATTTAGTGACTGTAGGATTATATGTATACTTAAATATTTTTGTACTACGTTGTTTGGGGAAAATGGACATAGAAAGTAAGTCGATAATTTTTCAAATAGGAAGGTTCTTTAAATAAAAACGTCTACAATATTGATAATAACACCAATAAGTAATTTGCTAATTTTTCAATTTAATGTGTAACTGATTAGATGCCTAAATTAAGGATCCTTATTCCAATATAGATGGGGATGACAATTACTAAACTGCCCTGATATAAAATTAAAAAGCAAAATGAAAGTAAAACTGTGATTGGTTGATTTTTCTTCTCGTACTTCTCGCACTTAATCACTCTTCTGAAAGTAACCTCCCACTATATATATATATATATATATATATATATATATATATATATATATATGGTAAGGATAAATTGAAAACCCTATTGAGTTGAGAAAACCTTGGAAACCCACGTAAAAAATCATTATTTTTTTTTGAAAAAAATAACCAATGTAAAAAACATGTTTTTAAGCATCTTGGGCCAAAAAAATATAAAAAGCGCCGAAGGATTTTTTTTAAAAAAAATAAACAAAGTTGCTAAAAAACATATGTTTTCAGCTATTTGTTGTTATAAAAGCTGTTGTAAACATGTGTTTTCGCAGCTTTGTTTATTTTTTTAAAAAAAAATCCTTTCGGCGCTTTTTTTATTTTTTTGGCCAAAAACACTTAAAAACATGTATTTTACATTGGTTATTTTTTTCAAAAGAAAAAAATCATTTTTTACATGGGTTTCCAAGGTTTTCTCAACTCAAGTGGGTTTTCATTTTATACTTGACCTATATATATATATATATATATATATGCATAGGGATATTTCTATGCTTGCTCATAGAACTTTAAGTGATTCTGATACACAATTTTGCATGAATGTAACTCTTTTTTGTTTTGAACAAACAATTCAGTTATGAAAGCTTATGTTGGACATGGATTGGTAGAAACTATTAATCATACAATTTGTTGCCAATCAAGTTTATCTTTTTTTTCACGGGTTTGATCTGCTTTATAAAAAAATATATATATAACCAAAATTGAAAGATGTATAACTGTTTTGAGTGGAAATTGCCACTTGAACTACTTGTACTAATGCTACATCAGCATGATAATAGGTAAAGCAACGTCCCACTTTAAAATCCACAAGCTAGTATAATCATATTCTGAAGTGTAAAAAAAACAACTTCTTTCAGAAAGGTGCCCCGGATTTTTTTCCTTTTTTCTTCCGTTCTATAATTTGGTTATTAAATGAATGACAAAATTACACGAATGGTGTCTGTGGTTTTCATGTAATAACGCCTTAAGGTACTAAGCAACTTTTTTAACTTCTTTAGGGCCCATGGTTTAGTTTTTGTAACGAAAATGGGTATTAAGGTTTGTTTTTGTAACAATGTTGGGTACTAATACTAACTATCGTTAAATTTTCTGTTAACTTTAGTTAAAGTGATTAAAATGCCTTTTTATAAACTATAGGGGCCATTATGTATTAAACTTCATTTACAAAACCTTTAGTATCCAAACATGAAACTTTAGATAAACCACATGGACTAACCATGTAATTAACTCATAATTTTATTAAATGTATTTATTTTTAAGATTTATAATTAAATAAGGAATATTTAATTAAAACATTGTTTTATTAAATATATTTATCACATTATTTATAAATATAAATCCAAGTTATTAGATTAATAGTTGTAACCATAAAGAAAACATTTAACTTAATGTTGGATGGACTTGTGTTATGGTTACAACTATTAATCTAATAACTTGGATTTTAACTTATAAAAATATTTTTTATGTGATTGAATTAAGTTTTATTTTTGGCCAAAAAGATGCAAACCCAATTCAAGAAAATTAAAAAAGATAGAAACAAACAGAAGTTGAATTTTTATAAATAAAAAAAAGAAAGATTTTTTTTCTTCTTCAAGAACTGGTGGGCTTGGTAGGTTTGGACCTACAAGGTAAAAATCATTTTTGAATTTCATTAAAATCCATAAATAAATTTATATATTATACAAAAAGTAACTTAACACCGGTTGACGGCTCCGTTAACTTTTTAACCCCGAACCAACGTTTCCTTTCTGTATTCAGATTGACAAATTAACAGCGCCCTCATATCAAAGTGTGTGATTGTTTTTGTCTGTGAAAAGATTCATTCAAACCCCGAATTGATCGTTTGCATTATTGATCATCAACGCATCAGGATTGCAACCATCCCTGTTTTTATCGGTGCGCGAGATTCCATCGAAAAAACTATTATGATAAAAGCCACGGCAATTGAAGGAATACTCGGTTGTTATTAAACCGAATCAAGAAGAAAGTTTCAAACCGGTAGATACTTTATCGAACGGATATGTCGTTTTAAGTTTTAACCCATCCGAAGCGATACATCCTTTAATAGAGCGAAATGCTAAAATAAGTAACGCCTCGTCGATTCGTAAATTGATGCGTCACTTTATTAAGAAACAAAATGAAGCAAGTTAATATTCATAACCTTCAATTGAATTTACTTTTTTTTTAACAAACAGGCAGACTACAATTGAATTTACCAAGTCCAAAAGATTATAATATTATATTCATTTATTGTGTACTAGGTTAGAGTCTCGTGGGGACCCACGGTTCACCCGAAAGTAAAATGAAAAAAAAGTAGAAAAATAAGAATTGTATTATGCAATTTGTTTTGGTTACTAAATGTTTGATAATGCAATATGTATGAATTTTGATGTTAAATGCAAAATGTCATCTAACAATTTAATGTAACAAAATGATGGATATATCGAGTAAGTAAAGTTTAATTTGACAACTGCAAACTACATAGCATACTATCACAATATCACACACTACATCATTTGGGTAATATCTATATTCTAATCATAACTAAGCTTAAGCATAGAACACCTATCATTTAGTTGGGGCTTAACGAACTTCAACCACTATCACACATTACATCATTTGGGTAAGGGTAATATCTATATTATAATCATAACTAAGCTTAAGCATAGAACACTTATAAGTTAGTTGGGGCTTAACGAACTTCAACCAATGGTCCATTTTCATTACTTCAATCAAAATCTTTCAACTCTTGCTCATTGATAGCTGATTTTTCACCTTCGAAGTTGTTATCATTGTCATCACGATCCTAGGAGTGCAGCTCATTTTCAATAATTTATGAAAACCTCCACCATTGTATTTCATATTTGTGTTCTACATAAAATATAGTTGTTGTAAAGATATGGATACGGTGATAAGTAAATCAAGAAACAATCCTTAACCCACTTACTTGAATGGGTAGCTTAAATTTTCATGTTATCTCTCCAATGGTTCAAACCGATTACATAGCTAAAAAACAACTAATAAGAAAATGGGTCCAATGTCACATGCTGTAATATAAATTTCCTATATTTTATTAAAAAATAGACACCAAAAGGATCAACCCCAGACCCATTTCAACATGTAGCCAAAAGGACCCATTGTACACACACTTTAGGCAACTTTTGACATGTTACAAAAAGCCGCCAAAAAAACGTCATTATTTAAACTGTGTAAATATAGTACTTAACAATTAAAAATCTTAATAAATAACATCAAAATCATAATCAATCATTCAAATCAATGACATTAAAATAATCCGCATCTGAAATTGACTTACCCATTATATACAAATTATTATTAACATCTTAAAATTAGCACACTTATTGAAATCAAGATGATGATTATCGTTTAGTTACAATTGATTAAAAGAAAGTCGTAATATCAAAATGAAAGTCGGTCAACAATGTTAAAATAAAATTCGTAATATTAGTAACATCAATAAATAATATTAAAAATCTTAATAAATAACATCAAAATCGTAATCATCATTCAAATAAATGACACTAAAATCATCCGCGTCTCAAATTGCCTTACCCATTATAAACAATTTATTATTGACATTTTTAGTAATCATTATTAGTTGTACAGAAAGTAACATTTTGAAAATTTATATTATCATTTAATTTCGTTGTTAAATTTGGTATGACGATTAAATAATTTTATTATTTGTTAAGGTTTATATAGTATTGTTGTCTCTCGAACAATTCTACAAAATCGGAAATACTGTGCCTCGATTGACGTGATCGAGTAGGAATATTTATTTATGTATTTGAATTATAAAAATGGAAGGATTGGTAATTGATGTGAATTGGTCAACAACGCTTAAAATTAGCACAATCAAACTCAAAGACATAAAGTCAAATAATTGACCTCCATCAAATTAACAAAAGCGTAAAAAGTTTTTACTCAGATTTGGTCAACAATATTAAAATTAAGGTCGTAATATTAGTAATAACATTGAAAATTATCTTGAATACATTATATATTTTAGGAAACTGTTAAATAGATTTAAATTATATTTATTATTAAAAGAATAATAAAAGTGTAGGAAAATAAATGTACACTCCTATCTTCGGATTATATTTAAATTATAAACTGTTAAATAGATTTAACACTGTTAAATAGATTTAAATAAATGTTTAAAAGAAAGTCGTATATATTTAAAAGAATATCGTTTCATGACAATTGATTAAAGGAAAGTTTTTGAATTATGAAAAAGGGAAGGATTGGTAATTGACGTGAATTGGTCAACAACGCTTAAAATTAGCACAATCAAATTCAAAGACAAAAAGTCAAAGAATTGACCTCCATCAATTTAACAAAAACGTAAAAAGTTTTTACTCAGATTCGGTCAACAATATTAACATTAAGGTCGTAATATTAGTAATAGCATTGAAAATTATTTTGAATACATTATATATATTTTAGGAAACTGTTAATTATATTTAAATTATATTTATTATTAAAAGAATAATAAAAGTGTAGGAAAATAAATGTACATTGTTATCTTCGGATTATATTTAAATTATAAATTGTTAAATAGATTTAACATTGTTAAATAGATTTAAATAAATGTTTGAAAGAAAGTCGTATATGTTTAAAAACATATCGTTTCATCACAATTGATTAAAGGAAAGTTGTAATATCAAAATTAAAGTCGGTTAACGATATTAAAATGAATTTCGTAATATTAGTAATATCAATAAATAAGATTAAAAATCTTAATAAATAACAACCAAATCATAATCAATCAATCATTCAAATCAATAACATTAAAATTATCATAAATAACATTAAAACTCTTCATAAATAACAACAAAATCATAATTTAAATTTCAAAATCAAAAACATCTTGTGGTGAAACCTTAGTAACAAACATTTTGTGCTCGATTGAACACCATTTGAAGACACAATATTCGCCAATGGAAGTATCTTTTTATTAAAGCAAATCAGGTCATCCAATCACAGTAAACCTTTACAAAAGAATTAAGTATAGAAAATTTAGAATGTGTAACTAATTATAAAATAAGAATATTGTAAACATAAATGTTGAATATGCAAATAACAAACCTAGCGACTTGTGAAACGATTTCTGCACGTAATATTAGTATTAGTAATATATTCGTAAATTAATTCGGTCAATAATAAATAAATGAGCTTAAAAATCATAATATATAACATTAAATTCGGTCAACTATTATTAATGTCATTAAAACTCATAATAAATATCATTAAAAAATAAATAAATCCTATTAATTGCAGGCAAGACCAATAATAATTCAAATGAATAGTAATATAAATAATATTAAACATAATTTCATAAAGATTGATTAAACATAATTTCGTAGTAATATTAATATAAATAAATGAGATTAAAAAATCATAATAAATAACATTCAACTCAGTCAATTATTATTAATGTCAATAAATAACATTAATTCTAACATACTAAAAATACATTAAAAATAATTAAATCTTATTAAACATAAATTTGAAAAAGGTACTATAAATAAATGAGATTAATAATTTTAATAAATAACATTAAATTCGGTCAATTATTATTAATGTTAATAAATAAAAATAAAAATGAATAAATCTTATTAATTGCAATCAAGACTAATCATAATTCGAAAACATAGTAACATAAATAAATGAGATTATAAATCTTGATAAATAACCTCAAAATCATAATCAATAATTCAAATAAATTACATTACAAACATAAAAAACCGTATTTTTAATTTGAAAATTAATGACTTCTTGTGGTGGAAACTTTGTAACAAACAGCCTGTGCTGGATTGAACACCATTTAAAGACACAATATTCGCCAATGGAAATATCTTCTAATTGAAGCAAACTAAAATCGTAATATTAGTATTAGTAATTAGTAATATATTTGTAAAAATAGTAATAGTTTATTTTAATTTGGTCAATAAGATATAAATGAGATTAAAATTAAAAATCGTAATATTAGTTTTAGTATTAGTAAAATATTCATAATTTAATTCGGTCAATAATAAATAAATCAGATTAAAATTAAAAATCGTAATATTAGTATTAGTATTAGTAATATATTCGTAAATTAATTCGGTAAATAATAAATAAATGAGCTTAAAAATCGTAATAACACTAAATTCGGTCAAGTATTATTAATATCATTAAAACTCATAGTAAATATCATTAAAACTCATAGTAAATATCATTAAAAAATAAATAAATCCTATTAATTGCAGGCAAGACCAATAATAATTGGAATGAATAGTAATATAAATAATATTAAACATAATTTCATAAAGATAGATTAAACATAATTTCGTAGTAATATTAATATAAATAAATGAGATTAAAAAATCATAATAAATAACATTCAACTTGGTCAATTGTTATTAATGTCAATAAATAACATTAATTCTAACATACTAAAAATACGTTAAAAATAATTAAATCTTATTAAACATAAATTCGAAAAAAAGTAATATAAATAAATGGGATTAATAATTTTAATAAATAACATTAAATTCAGTCAATTATTATTAATGTCAATAAATAATATTAAACATCTTAATAAATAACAGTAAAAATGAATAAATCTTATTAATTGCAATCAACACTAATCATAATTCGTAAACATAGTAATATAAATAAATGAGATTATAAATCTTAATTAATAACCTCAAAATCGTAATCAATAATTCAAATAAATTACATTACAAACATAAAAAATCGTAATTTTAATTTGAAAATCAATGACTTCTTGTGGTGGAACCTTTGTAACAAACAGTCTGTGCTGGATTGAACACCATTTAAAGACGCAACATTCGCCAATGGAAATATCTTCTAATTGAAGCAAACTAAAATCGTAATATTAGTATTAGTAATTAGTAATATATTCGTAAAAATAGTAATAGAAAATTTTAATTCAGTCAATAAGATATAAATGGGATTAAATTTAAAAATCGTAATATTAGTTTTAGTATTAATAATATATTCGTAATTTAATTCGGTCAATAATAAACAAATGAGCTTAAAAATCGTAATATATAACACTAAATTCGGTCAATTATTATTATGTGTCATTAAAACTAATACTGAATAACATTAAAAAATGAATAAATTCTATTAATTGCAGGCAAGACCAATAACAATTCGTAATATTAGTTTTTGTATTAGTAATATATTCGTAATTTAATTCGGTCAATAATAAATAAATGAGCTTAAAAATCATAATATATAACACTAAATTCGATCAATTATTATTAATGTCATTAAAACTCATACTAAATAACATTAAAAAATAAAATAAATCCTATCAATTGCAGGCAAGACCAATAATAATTCATAAAGATAGCTTAAACATAATTTCGTAGTAATATTAATGTAAATAAATGAGATTAAAAAATTGTAATAAATAACATTCACTTCGGTCAATTATTATTAATGTCAATTAGTATTAGTAATATATTCGGTCAACAATACTATTTTAACGAATACTAATACAGGTTTTAATACAGGTTTTAATTTATTTAATGTTATTAAATAGGCAACATGTGTATTGCTCCTTGTTTATACTCGAAATTAAGATATAATTGGAATGTGTCAATCCGTTTTAATTGGAAATAAATGCTGACACAATACAACCTATCTAGCCTAAGATTGCTCCTTGTTTAAAGCCCTTAATTTACGAATTTTGATTACATGAAAGATTTTATCTTTATATACTCATTATAATGGTATGTGTCAATCCGTTTATCAATCCATGATTTTAAAACAGTTAATTACAGAAATTAATGTCTAGAATCCTATAACCGAAATAATTGTAACTTTTACATAATTTCAGTAATTAATGTCTACAATCATATTTAAGGAATGACTAATACGGTTTGAATTTTTTTAATGTTATTAAATAGTCGATTTTTTTATTTTTTGAAATTTATACTCGAATTGGAAATAATTGGAATTTGTCAATCCGTTTTAATTGGAAATAAATGCTGACACAATACAACCTATCTAGCCTAAGATTGCTCCTTGTTTAAAGTCCTTAATTTACGAATTTTGATTACATGAAAGATTTTATCTTTATATACTCATTAATATGGTATGTGTCAATCCGTTTATCAATCCATGATTTTAAAACAGTTAATTACAGAAATTAATGTCTAGAATCCTATAACCGAAATAAATGTAACTTTTACATAATTTCAGTAATTAATGTCTACAATCATATTTAAGGAATGACTAATACGGTTTGAATTTTTTTAATGTTATTAAATAGGCGTTTTTTTTTATTTTTTGAAATTTATACTCGAATTGGAAATTATGACACATTACCATCTATCTATCCTAAAATTGATCGCTTGTTTAAAAGCCTTAATGAAGATTGCTAATTTTTATCCTTATGTATTGATAAATATGACCTAATTAATATAATTAAAACCGTAAATTTGTATTATAATTAGTAAATTGATTATGGAAATTACAGAAATTAATGTCTAGAATCCTATAACCGAAATAAATGTAACTTTTACATAATTTCAGTAATTAATGTCTACAATCATATTTAAGGAATGACTAATACGGTTTGAATTTTTTTAATGTTATTAAATAGGCGTTTTTTTAGATACCAAAAACTTGTTCATAGCTGTCGGCAATGTCTGGATCAAACATTAAAAACAACATTACGAGAATTAATATAATCAGTTTGCTTAAAGTTAACAAAGATAATTATCAAAACGAAAATTACAATCATACCAAAACTCTTGCTGAAGGGTCATGCATGACCTTGAAGAATTGCTCTCCCTTGTGATAAACAATCAATCAAAACATTCGCGGCATATCATATTTGACTCATAAACATAAAGATGACAATGAATCCTCTCTGGATCTCAAATGAAAAAAAGATCAAACAACAGTTAATATATTTGTTCCGTTTCATATACAATTATTGACTTAAAAATCTGATCTTGCTTCCATATTGCGGATTGTATTCAACACGTCCATATTTAATTAAAACACTGAGAATGAAGATTTTCTCTTCAAATATGAAAATGGTTACATATTAAATATTGTTTACAGATAGCCATGCGTTAATAATAAAAACGATGACAATATGGACTTGTTCCACAAATCGTTAACTGGTTCCATATTATCACTAAAAGTTTACAGGTTTGAGATCCATTTTTGTTGGCTATATTTAACGTTTACGAATAGGAAAACGTTACAATGGTTGATCTTGCTTCGATCCAAATGAAAAAGAAAACATACCTAGAATGAAGAATGAATAAAAAGAAGAGTGAATAATGTTAATTGGAAGATTTGTTAGTTAGGTATTGGAGGAGTGTAATGGAAGAATGTATGAATGTAGAAATAAAAATTAGAAAGAGTATTTATAGGGAGCTAGTTGGAGCTCCATATTGGAAATGGGTACCTCAAACACTCTCTAAGGCCTCCATTCAACCCAATCTCACCTCAATTATTATATAGATAGATAAAAATTTAAGCAAGTTAATTCATATTGATGTATGGAGTTGCTCTAGGAATGTTATGAAGTTGAAGGTGATTTGTTATTATATTCAACATTGTTTGATCCTTTGACGATCAACCTAATAATAATGCATCTATGGTAACCCCCAAAGTATACCTACAAAGCCAAAGTTGCAAACCCATGCTGTTTTCCATTAATAATAATAATAATAATTCATTCATTCAAAATTTGAAATCTTGCCACCCAAGCCACAATGCCACATTCTTGATTGTTGTATATTCGATGGATTTCTTACGGATCACTAAAAAGTATAAGCACTAGCGAATTTGGTTTCGAGTTAATAAATGAGAAACTATAATCAGCATCACGCAGCAACGCGTGGGTTAGCGTCAACTCGTTAATAACATTTAGAACGTTTTATCTATCTTAGAAGTGTATTTATTTTTATAAATAATGAGATAAATATATTTAATAAAACAATATGTTTTAATTAAATATTCCTTATTTAATTATAAATCTTAAAAATAAATACATTTATTAAAATAATGAGTTAATTGCATGGTTAGTCCATGTGGTTTCTCTAAAGTTTCATGTTTGGGTACTAAGGGTTTTGTAAATAAAGTTTATTACATAATGGTCCCTCTAGTTTTTAAAAAGGCATTTTAATCACTTTAACTAAAGTTAACAGAAAATTTAACGATAGTTAGTATTAGTACCCAACATTGTTACAAAAACAAACCTTAATACCCATTTTCGTTACAAAAACTGAACCATGGGCCCTAAAGAAGTTAAAAAAGTTGCTTAGTACCTTAAGGCGTTATTACATGAAAACCATATGCACCATTCGTGTAATTTTGTCTAAATGAATAAAAAAGTTGATTTGATTTTATTGTGGATATAAACCCATGCGGCCATGCTTAGTCTTGAATTCTTGATGGGCTAAATTAGCCCATTACTTCCAACAAAGTCCTAATGAGATGTAGAGGTGTACAAAATACCCGAACCCGAAAAAATACCTGAACCCGGGTATTTTAAAACCCGGTTATTTAATACCCGAACCCGACCCTACCCGGTTATTTAATACCCGAACCCGACCCTACCCGTAGGGTATTTTCGCAAACTAATGTATTAAAATTAAAATTTTACTACAAAAAACACAAATATATATAAAACATTTATGTTTTATTTATAAAATCTCATACCAATTTCTATTTTAAGTTATAAGTGTAGCATAAAATACTTAACCAATTTAATTTATAACATAAAACATATTGTAAAAAAACAATATATAGTATAAACAACCCGCCCGAGT
The DNA here is from genome assembly GCA_032199755.1 of Ambrosia artemisiifolia. Lineage (NCBI taxonomy): Eukaryota > Viridiplantae > Streptophyta > Magnoliopsida > Asterales > Asteraceae > Ambrosia > Ambrosia artemisiifolia. Next base: position 64,725,943 of record CM063519.1, read on the forward strand.
TGACCCGAACCCATTTAGCTAAACGGGTTCGCAGGTTTGACCCGAACCCATTTAGACTAAACCTAAACCCGCTAATTTCGTGTTAGGTTCGGGTCGTGTTTTCGGGTCGTGTCGGAAATTCACACGCTTACTTGAAAAATAGGTATCTAGTACCCGAAAATGGGTATACCCGAAACCGGGTATTGAAAACCCGAACCCGACCTGAACCTGGTATATAGGGTATGGCTTTTCACGAAAATACCCTACCCGAACCCGACCTGATTATTTCGTAATACCCGGTTATACCCTACCCGGTCATACCCAAACCCGGGTACATAACCGAACCCGGGTATTCAAAAAACCCGGTTTTGTACATACATACATACATACATACATACATACATACATACATACATACATACATACATACATACATTCATTCATTCATTCAGTGAGAGCCCATCAATGCCTTATTATATATATATATACAAATAGCAAATTTTGTTGTGTGTGGCAATTACTGTTTCGCTGAATGCAAGTCTCTTATGCATTGTATAGACCTCCGTACAAGTATGTTATGCGTCACCTACCATCAAAATCCCTTTTATATGTATCTCTCTCTCTCTCTCTCTCTCTCCAATACTCTCTCTCTTGGTCTTATCTCCGATCTCCTTTCAGCCAAACCCTTGGTTCTAAGGCAGCGACGACGACGAACGTTTGTCTAATCTAACTCCAACGTTTCACTACGCTACCACCGTCGTCATCATCTTCACCCTCATCGCGTTCTCATCCCCTGCTATCTTCTGCATCTACACACATATGCGTAGGGAGAGAGAGAGAGAGAGAGAGAGAGAGTTGTGAGACTAGGGAGATCTCTGCCGCTAGGCGACGCAAAACAACCGCCCAAATGACGAAGGCAGTCCCGTTTTTGCAGACGTAGCGGACGAAAGTGTAGCAGCGGTGAAAGGAATGGGCCCCGCAAGGTACGAATGCACGTGTGGGAGAAACGGAGGTCTGAAGACCGACGACTGCGGTTCAGCCGATTTGGAGAACGGCCACCATGGATGATGCCGGAAGCGACTTTGGGTGATAGGGTTTGATATCGGGTTGCTGTTTAAGGTATGCTCTGCTCAGTTCTATTAATTTATCTCTTGCGATGTAGTTTTGTTAACCTAATTTTGGATTATCTGTTCATCTTTTATTGTAATCATTAAGCATACGATTTTTGATAAAATCTTCAGATTGGCCTCTACATCTACCAAATTTAATTTCAATCCTTTAAGAAGTCTTGACCAAAATTAATTATATTCTTCACACTTACTTAAGGCCTACACCCACCATGTTAAAAAAAGACAATACAAATATCATGAATTTGAATAGATTTAAGAATAATATACTTTTGTCTATCATACCGAGTCACAATCATGCCGAGTCACAACTAGACAGACAACAGTGGGCCAATTAGAGTTTTGAACTGTGATGAACCACAGTTTCAAACCGGCTAACGTGCTGCAGTGGTTTGTTTATTATAAACTTTAACGTTTGAGCCTTTGTGAAACACGTCAAGTGCCATTCATCTGTGTTTTAGTGCCAATTTACCATTGCATATTGTCCTTTTGCTAACATTTGTTGCTTTCTAATTGTGGAATGCATTTATTTATTAACTGTAACTCTTTAAAGAACGAGGATTTGGCTATCTCCCGTTGTGTGCTAGGTGATTATAATTGTCATTTACTTCTCAACCCACTCTAGAAGCGGAGACTGGGACCGAGGGTGGCGTTACCGTTCGGCGCGATGAGATGACGGGCATGGTACGCTAGGCGCGACGGCTATATATGACGCAGTAACCCGTTCGCCCTCGCCGCGGCAACGCGCGGCGGGTTTAAACCTAGTTTGTCACAATCACAATGTGACAAATTCAGACCTTTAAGCTCCTATGCCTAAAAAAATTCAGACTTTTAGATTTTGCGATATATATTTTATTTATGTTTGTCCTACAACGTGTTTATGTAACCATTATGATTTCAGTGTTCATTATATATGTATTGCGAAGCTAAGCTTGGACTCAAGTAGATTACGAGTCATATCGGATAGAATCGGAAACTGGAATTCCTTTTCTTCCCACCAAGCCAAAATATCTTAATTTTTAAACATTGTGAGGGAAAAGATTTGGAGATTGAAATTCCAAATATATCTATTGTTTGACATTGTTGCTTAACCTTTACTTAGGGCGCGTCAACAACTTGCAAAACTTATCTAGATTTTTTTCTTCGAAGTGGGTTGAATCGGGGACTAATGCTTAAAAAACTTTTCTAAATGATTCTTAACCATTGGCAATGGCTATTCTAAAAAAAGTTAATGCTTGAAAAAAAAATAATCCATGTACACACATCTCACAATAGAGATATCCACGTTGCCCATGTATGTATTTATAATGGAATTTTGTTGGTTGTAAAAAAAAATCAAAGAAACATCATGTGTTTTCCACATCAAAATGGTGAACAAAGTGAGCATTATATAAATTGATTTTAAAAGGTATCTTTTACCGGACTTTTTTGCTATAAATTTTAGAAACAATAGTTTTGTTTTTTAACACTAAACTATAATTCACACAAAAACAAACAATAAACCCCACAAAACAGGAGCGGCAGAACAGACAACCGAAACTCTATCAATTTAAACAAGCACTAGTGCCTGGTGATTAACTAAAAGGTCAACGTTAACTGACCCGGTACGATCTGAAGAGTTACATGTTGGTACACGAATCAGATAAGTTCATATTTAGGTGGATTATTATTTGTGAAATAATAACTAGAGAGACTTAATATTAATAAGATTATTATTAAGAGGATTATAATTGTATAATCACAGGTGGCTTAAGGTAAGATTGTCAGAAACTTAAATGAGTTTCTTGTCAGAGTTTTTGACAAAAAAAACTTCAAACAAACTTTATTCAATCACTAAATCGACCACTATATATAATGTATATATAATCCGTTTTTGTTAAATATATAAACCGCTTCCGCTTCGTATTTGATACTATGATTCCCAACATTATCTGTTTTTAATGCATAAAAAAACCTAACGCCTTGATATCATCAGTGATTTCCTCAACATGGACATCCTACTAAATATTTTCTAATTTCTCGCATTCCAGATGCGCCAACATGCAATAATCACAATCCCCTGAAAAACTTTTTTCTAAACCGGGCCCAAACTAAGATGGAGATGTAATCCCATCAAAAAAGAAAGGGGTATTGGATTTTAATAATCCAAACTTTCACTCATTGGCCGGCAATAATCTATACTTCAAAAATTCCCAACAACGATCTCAACTTTCAAACATTTTTCCTCTAGTGAACCTTTTTTAACTAATGACTACCATGTCAGCGTTCACGCCAGTGTCCATGTCAGCATCCACGTCAGCATCCACGCCAGCGTCTATGTCAACATCCATGCCAGCGTAAGCATGCCACGTTAGCGTCCACATTAGTATCCACTAACCGAGTTGGTTTTCATTTAATAAAAGTTCATTGTCGGCCAATACATTGAAAGTTTGGATCATTATTAGAAATTTTTAAAGTACAGATTATTGTTGGCCAATGGGTGAAAGTTTGGATTATTAAAATCTAACACCCCAAAAAGAAACCAAAGATTTGAGGGACTTTACACCAACTATTGAGTGAACGCTTGCAAGTTGCCACACAGTCGAAGACACCCAAGACGCTGTAAAAAGGTGCTCTAATGATTCATCCGCTGACTAGTAAAAGGGTACAAGAAAGAGATCAACCTAAATATTCCTTATACTAAGAACTTCCGAAGTAAAAAGATAGTTTATTGCAGTCCTTTACTAAAAATGTTGCATTTAGCAAGAAATCCACTCAGACCAATCCATCACGTACGGACGTACCTGCTGCTAGTATCTAAATCCACATACATAAGATGTTTAACCGAAGCCACAAAAAAAACTTACCATCCTAATCTCCCAACGAGCGCTACAAATCCATATGGCCATCTCCCCTAGCCGCATCAAATAAACTAATAAGCTTTTTTTCTATTCTGAAAGAAGTGGCGGCACAATTTGTTGCCCATCTATCTGTTATCTAAATGTAATTCGTCAGTTATGAATGAAAATTATATATTATATACCTAGTAAAAAAAAATCTCAAATCTTATAACTAGTGAACTGAAGGTCATATGACTCTAGCAGCGTGACATTGGATGTACGGTTTCGACTCCCCCTTTTTTTAAAAAATAGTTATATAAACCAAAACTTTAACCCAATAAAGTAAATGTAAAGCCCAAATCCTAAAGTCTTAAGCCCAACAACTACATGAGCGGGATAGTAGATTCAGTGAGCAAGTGATGAAGTTGTTATCTATTAGCTACTCGAGCTAGACTTGGTAAAAAGCTCAAAACGAGCCGAGCCAAGCCTTATCGAGCTCGAGCTTAAAACAAAGCTTGTTTATTAATCGAGCCCGAACCCAGCCTAGCATGTGAAGTTCGTCAGGCTCGTCGAGCCTTATCGAGCCTTAGTGTAGTATTAAATTTATTAATATTTAATAATATTTACCCCCTCATTTAAGCTTGTTTACTAAACGAGCCTGAGCCGAACTTCATTTATCGAGCTCCGAGCCTATTATTTACATTATTTTTATTTAAAATATTAACCGATAGATAGTAAACAAGCCGAGCTCGAGGTCTCATAAGTTTTTCCAGCTCGAGCATGGTCGAGCTCGGGCTTAGCTCGGCTTGTTTGCAACCCTATCCATAATTGAAGAATTCAAAAATAGGGGTGTAAACGAGCCGAGCCAAGCCCGAGCCTGACTGGGCTCGAGCTCCGCTCTTCATGTTTTTATGAAGCTCGAGCTCAGCTCGAAAGTAAAACCCAAGAGCTCAAGCTCGGCTCGAAATAATTTTAGAACAAGTTTAAAGGAGCTAAAAGCTTTGCATGAGCTCGCTTCGATAGCTTAAATGAGCCAAAGCTCGGCTTGACAATGTTAAAGAATAAGTATATTATAAATAAAATAATAATAATAATATAAAATTTGTTTGGGCTCGTTTAGGCTCGCGAGCCTAAACGGTCTTTGTTTGAAAAGCTCGAGCTCAGGCTCGATAACTAAACGAGTCATTTTTCAAGCTCGAGCCTGGGCTCGTTAAGACTTGGCTCGTTCGAGCTTTTTACTGATCCGGTCTCGAGTAGTTCTCGAACCGTTGCGCATCATTTACACCCCTATTCAAAAATCATATAAGTCGACGGACTGAACTATAATTCTTCATCCAGGTACCAACCATTTGTCTCCTTTTTAATGTTTCAATGTCTTTGTTCAATTGTTTGTTAAACAATGTTTAAAACTTTGATATTTATTTTTTGTATTTAATGTTTGACTCGACCCGACCCGAATCGAATCACTGATCCGAACGTATCATCCGAACCATAGCTACAGAAAAAAAAAATTGAGTCTCATCCTGTGACCGTTAACTTCGGACCCCCTAATTCAAATTCTCAAGCTTCGCAATCGTGAGATGATACTTTATAGTTGAACTGTTTAGATACCCTACATTTTATTTTATTACATTATGTATAAACCCTATGGAGCCGGTTCTATAATATTAACTTGTACGTAAATTAATACATATGTAACAAAAGTCAGTATTTATTAACTGCCAGTCCTTTTAAAAAAATTAACTGCTAGTTGACTGAAAATTTGACTACGTAACTAATTTTATTTAGACATTGAAATTTATGATTTTAAGGCAATATTTTGAAACCTGGATGGGATCCAGAACAGGAGCCTAATTAAGTCCGGTTTAGGGTGTTGGAATCATTGTGACGAGAATTGGAAGGTCAGACCCAGATTTTGAGGGTTTGAACCAGATTTTGATTATTTTTTTCCCCTTTTACCTTATTTATTTTTATAACCTTAAGAAAACCGACTCGACGTTCGTCCGATTCTAAAAACATTGTTATTAGGTTAGATAATAGATAGCTACACAAAGCAATTTACTTTTCTTATAACAACTTTTATCAACGTTTGCCATTGGGGTTGGTGGCCCAATGGTAGAAGCAAAGCTTCTAGGAACACCTAAGGGGGAGGTCATGGGTTCAAGTCTCACAAGGAGTAGAAATTTGCCGTTCAAAAAAAAAAAAACTTTTATCAACGTTTATAATATTAATGGAAATCGAACCACACCACTCCCGTAAAAGGCCAAAACCATATCACGGACTCAAGTGGAACTAAAATTCATCGATCCCAGCAAATATATATCGCATGCTTTGAGATCCAAATTACAACCCTTTGTCCCACTTCATGCGACCTTTATCGATTCCATCACAAGGTGCAAAAATTCCGCCACTTTCAAAAAAGCCACTTGGATGGTTTGCGGTCCGGTCGACTGGTATGACGTAATTATTGGGCCGAATCACTAACTACGGTTTTAAGAAACGACAAACCATACTTCGTAGTTTCATGGTTTTGCAGTTTGGTTTTGCTGGATTTAAACAAAAAAAAAAGATAATCGTAATTTTGTATTTATTCTCTTTAAAATGACAAGGATTATTCATGAAATAGTATATATACACAACGTTATATTCTCTTTATATATACACGATTTGGTTTACACGTTTGGTAACAAGTTCCTTATCGTAAACCATCAAAGCTTTAAAATTGAATTGCTAACCGGCTCGTACAAATTTCAAGCCTAATAATCCGCCCGACTTTTTTTGGTTAGAACAGTCTGAATGATTTATACGATTCATGAATGAACATATGGCCCAAGCCACCCAAGAGAATGTAATAGATTTTGCATTTGATGTTTATAATCTTTTTGAGGATGTCATCAACAAACACAACTTGAAAAAAAAATAGAATGTATCACCAAATGATTGAACTTGTTTTTTATCAAGAAATGCTCATTTCTTTTTTTTTTCTTCTAAATATAGGAAGGAAAATGGGGTCCTATATGTGGTAGGGGCTCGCAATTTTGCACTTTTGTTGTTGTTACTTGTTAGTGGCATATTGGAAATTTTGTACAACCAGCGTGGGTATATTTCAGTTATGTCATCTGTGTGAATATATATGTTTTAGATGTGATGACATCATTATAAATTGAATTTCGATTTTCTCATCAATCATAACATATATTATTTTCAAACTCTATTATGGGTGTGTACTCTTTAGTGTTGCTTTCTTGATAGTTGATACACCGACATGAACATGTAACACATCCTAGACCAAACATCATCCACACATGTTATTGCTAACTCAAAAAAAAAAAAAAAAAAAGTAGCTTCAAACAAATCAATTTCACTCATAATTAATTAGGTTGAATCCGATTTAGAAAAACAATCCATGACATGACTTCACCAAGGAGACATAGATGTGCCTGTTTAGGGACGCATGACTCGCGTTTTCTTAGAGCATGTTTGGCTCTCCTTCTCCTTTTCTCCTTATAACTTTTCTCACCTCAAAAGCTCCTGAACCTCATAAGTCACAAATTGTGACTTATGACTTTTCTCTTCATTTCTCCTTTTCAAAGCACAAAATCTCCCATAAGTTTCTTTTCAAACAATTACCCAAACACTTTTGTTTTAACTTTTGACTTATTGGATAAGTCATAAGTTAAAAGGAGGAGGGAAAATGGACAGCCAAACACCCTCTTAGCAAAAGGAAGAGCCAAGTTCGTGTAACATGTCTTATCAAGATTCCTTAACTGCTATGTTACGTACATGGTCAACGATTAATTATTGGGGAGTATATTGAATGTCAAAAATAGTTATAACATAGCTTTTCTTATTCGTATTACCTTCAAAACTTCAATTTCTAGTAGTTGTGTGTGAATTACTTCAAACAAAGCACCCATAAAATTGACTTATGAACACCATTGAACCACATCACCGACTTCCATTATCTTTTCAAGTCCATTAATTTGTAACTATTTTCCGTTTTTGAATGAAAGTTTGATTTATTATTTAGCTACGACTTTACTTATTCTTGCTTAGTTTTGTTTGTGTAGTAGGAAAAAGTAGTTCTGTTAATGTTACTAACAAATATGTGAATGTGTGTTCTCTAGAAATGAAATCACATAAAGGATAAGTGTAAAAAAGGTAATTTGTTCTATGTTTATTGAATGTATCTTTTTTGGGTGAGTCAGTCTCTATCTACCTTAACTTTCTCTTTGCACTTGTCAAAGAACTGCCTGAAAAACGTAATAATGGTGGGCAGTCGGACAAAGGGGGGGGGGGGGGGTTGTGTGGGTTGTTTTTTTTTAACGGTTTCAAACGGAGCAACACCTTAACTTCAACGGCTTTGCCAGTTAAACCCAAACCCCCACCTCTTTTTGGTTTTGTTATTTTATCAGATTTATTATAAGTTGTTTTGTATTTGAAAAGATGATATTACCCCTTCTGTGAAGGGCAGATGGATCTCATTTAACAAAAATGTTACCCCTTGTTGAATATAGGGACGCAAAGTGCTAAAATTTTGAAACGTTGGACGCTTAAAGTGTTCTAGGTTTGAAAGTTGGACGAATGATGAGTTTTTGACCAAACCACACGACGAAAATGCAAGTTAACTCTAATAAAGAATATCGACAAATTTAACACTTACAATCATTTATTCTAGAAACAAGAAACAAACTAACTAATAGGAGTTAAACCTAGTTCAGTTCAAACCGCTGGTTTCAAGTTCCGACCAAAATCGCACTGTATAAACATCAAACTGATCAAACTAACAATATTTCTATTGATTTCCACTTTTAAATTCACACGAATAAAAACACCCGAGCTAATTCTAGCAAAACGTCTAGCATCTCCAATCACGAATTCACAAACTTCCTCTAAAAAACATATCAATTTTTTGTATCATGAAGCAAAGTTGACCTCAGTCAGTTTCGGTGCAGGTACTTCTATACACTTTTTTGTGGTTTATTAACAGTACATCTCGTCTCGTTTGACATATTATGACTTTTGATCAAGTGTAACCAAAAACATATCACTGAGCTCCCCGTGTGCAAAGTTTGATTTATTATTTAGCTACGACTTTACTTATACTTGCTTAGTTTTGTTTGTGTAGTAGGAACAAATAGTTCTGTTAATGTTACTAACAAATATGTGAATGAGTGTTCTCTAGAAATGAAATCACATAAAGGTTAAGTATAAAAAATGTAATTTGTTCTATGCGGTCTCTATCTACCTTAACTTTCTCTTTGCACTCTTAGTCTCCATCTCTCTCTAACGAAATTAGTTTGCTCTAGATCTAGGTATTTTGTGAACAGATCTGATTGAGATCGAGTTACAAGAAGTGGTTGAAATCTCCCCTAGCCATCACCTTTTCAATCACTCTCAACCACCATATAAAAATGATTATTTTAGTCAAACCAAAAGATGGTAACGTTCTACTTCAACTAGATTTACTAAAAGTTGTTTTGTATTTGAAAAGATGATTACCCCTCCTGTGAAGGGCAAATGGATCGCATTTAACAAAAACGTCACCCACTGTTGATTATAGGGACGCAAAGTGCTAAAAATTTGAAACTAATAGCAGATATATCTTTAGTATATATTGTATTGTATTTAATATTAATTATTGTAATCATCGGTATCCATAATTAGTGGAACCACTTTGTATTATTTATAGGAAAGATTAATGGAGAGAGGGCAAGGACCTTAGTCTTTCATGATATCACAGACCAGGTTTATCTCCTTCCTCTAAAACCCTACTCGGATGCCATCTCCTTACCGCCGCCGATCACTTTTTTCATCCTCCTTCTTCGATTTCTCAATGGCTAATCAAACCCCTCCTCCTCAACCAATCACTCTTGAATCCAAAATCCATCCCGCCACCACCGTCTCCAACATTAAGAACTATATACCTATCCTCCTAGAAATCAATTCCGCTCAATATAGTTCCCGGGCCACTCTCTTCACCATTCACTGCAAAGCATTCCTTGTCCATAACCACCTCTCTCCCAAACCTGAAACTCAATCCTCTGCTGAAGCCGAAGAATGGGATCGGTTGGATGCCATCGTCTTACAATGGCTATATACCACCATCTCTAATGACCTCCTACACACTATCATAAACAAAACCTCCAACGCCCATGAAGTCTGGCTTGCTATTGAAGACCTCTTTCAAGACAACAAATCTGCCCGTGCCATCCATCTTGTGCAAAAATTCTCCAACACGCGCCTGGACGGTTTCCCAAACGTCTCCGCGTATTGTCAGGAACTTAAAACCCTTGCTGACCAATAGCAGATATATCTTTAGTATATATTGTATTGTATTTAATATTAATTATTGTAATTATCGGTATCCATAATTAGTGGAACCACTTTGTATTATTTATAGGAAATATTAATGGAGAGAGGGCAAGGACCCTAGTCTTTCAGAAACGTTGGACGCTCAAAGTGTTCTAGGTTTGAAAGTTGGACGAATGATGAGTTTTTGACCAAACCACACGGCAAAAATGAAAGTTAACTCTAATAAAGAATACCCATAAATTTAACACTTACAACCGTTTATTCTAGAAACAGAAACAAACTAACTAATAGGAGTTAAATGTAGTTCGGTTCACACCACTGGTTTCAAGTTTGAACCAAAATCGCACCGTATAAACATCAAACTGATCAAACTAACAATATTTCTATCGATTTCCACTTTTAAATTCACACAAAAATAAACACACCCGAGCTAATTCTAGCAAACAAACTTCCTCTCTCATCCACATCAACCAACAGTCAAAACTCACATGCGCTCACATACCCCCTCATCCAAGTCGACCAACTACAAAACCCCTCTCTCGTCCACGTCAACCAACTACAAAAACCTTCACGGACTTCACTAGTCCGTGAAGGCAAACTTCAGCCTCTCTTGTCTTTTAACGGACACCTCCATTACGGATGGTCAAAGTTCCCCCAAACATTATTAGATCATCTTCAGTCATCAACATATTATTATTATTATTACTACTTGCATATTCACCCATGCTCCTCTGCACACTCTCTACATTGTAGAAAGAATCTCTCTCTCTCTCTCTCTCTCTCTCTCTCTCTTCAGTCTGTATTAGTACTAATGAACACCAGACCCGTTTTAGCTCTCGTGTGTTCTAACCCTTTAACTGCCCCCAAAATAAGGGTGTGCCACCTCCTTCAAGGAAACCCCTCGTGAACTCAAATGTAAAAAGAAGATCTAAAGATTTAATTTAATGAACCAAACGGGTCTCTTGCAACCTTGCCTCTAATTCAGGTCACTTTCATTTTCACTTCTTTATTATTATTATTATTAAAGCATAACCCACCTCAATTTGTTCATTCTTGTGATCTGGGTACCTTAAATATTGAATCTTGGACCTTTCGTGAAATGGGGTTTTGTTAATTTCATTGTTTAATTGTTGGTTAATATTAAAAGTTTGTTTTTTTTAAGGTTTGTCTGCTAATTTAAGCAAATCTTGGGTTGTTACCAGTTTATTTGATTTGAATGATTTGTTAATAAGGTTTGGTAAAGATTGCATCTTGAAGTCTTTTTGAAATGGGATTTTGTTAATTTAATATTGCAATCTTTGGGTTAACCTTAAAATTTGGTCTTTTAAGGTTTTTTTACATGGTTTATAGCTAATTTAAGTCAATCTTGGGTTGCTGGTTGTTACTAGAAGTGCATTTTTTTAGTGTGTGTGTGTGTGAAAACTAGTTTATTGTATTCAATTCAAGGGTTCGTGTTTAGTAGGAGAGGTTTGGCAATTAAAAAGGGGGGTAGCAGCGCAACTTGTTGCCCGTTTGCCTGTCGTCCTCCTGTAATTGGCTTTGTTTTTCATATATAATATAATTAGGACAAAAAAATTCAAGGAAGTTCAATGATTCTATCAAAAGGGTTTTACATATGGGGGCATTGATTTGTGTTTCAAGGTTTGTTTGTATGAGTGATATATAGTTGTAAATGTGAAAGAAAATGCGATATTTTGTGATATCTTGCAGATCGGATCATGACCGGAGTTGTTCGTGATCGGATACTTAAAGATGCGAATGGTAATATTCGTGATCATCTACGCAACCATATCCATTTAACAAATTGTATTCACTTGAAAAATCATATGCACAAGACTAGCCCGATGATGACGGATAGGTCCCTTATAAGGGACCTTGCCGTTCTTCAAAGGTCGCGGTCTTTAAGGGATCCCTCCATGAGCCCACCCGCATTTCAGTCATCTCCTGCCCTTGACCCGCTACCGAAACGTGTGGAGAAAGATGGTGGTGGTGGTGGTGATAGAAGGCGGTCTATTGGTTTATCCGCCAACTCGTCTTCAAATGTGCGCACGGGTGATGAGATTCATAGAAGAGTCAAGAAAGAAGAATCGAGCAGGAGGAGTTTTAAAGATGATTCTCGACTAGATGCTGCGACTTTAGCTAGTGATATTTATCCGGGAAGTTCCGATGATAAACATAAACAAAAAGGGAGGAAAAGTAAGCAAGAGGATCATGCCAGTGCCCTTCCGCAGCAAGTAAATCCGGTTGGTAGTGACAACGTAGCTTCATCACACAATCGCTTACATGGTAGTATGGAGGTTGAATCAAGACTTCATAGCCATGGTGTTAGTCGGGTGAAAAGGCGCAAATTTAGAAGTGGAAGGCGAGTTTCTCGGGTACCCGTAACCGAGACGTCCATGGCCTCTAATTTTGTGTCACAAGTTGACTATGGTGGTCAACAAAATGTTAGCGAGGGTTCAAAAAACAATCGCGGGATTCCATTTAATTGGTCAAGAATGCATGATCGTGGCAAGTCTTTTCTTGATATGGCCGGAAGAAGTCTGTCATGTGGTTTATCTGATTCAAGGTCTAAAAGAGGTGGGCTACGGGACTCCAGTCAAATGCCGGTTATGTCTGATCACTCTACTTCATCTACAAATAGTGAATCGCTGCCTTTACTAATGGACGGTTCTCAAGAAAGTCGAGAAAATCCTGCAGCATGGGTGCATGATTATTCTGATGAATTGGGTCTTTATGCAGATAAGTTATTAAATAGTGAAATTGACTCGGATCTTGCCTCAGAAGCCCGATCAGGTCACCATAGACGATCTCGCCACGATACACGACACCAAAACCTCACTCAAAAGTACATGCCGAAAACCTTTCGGGATCTAGTGGGACAGAATTTGGCAGTACAAGCTCTCTCGAATGCAATTGCGAAAAAGAAAGTCGGGCTGCTTTATGTATTTTACGGGCCTCATGGCACCGGGAAGACGTCGTGTGCACGTATATTTGCCCGGGCCTTAACTTGTCAATCTTTGGATCACCCAAAACCATGCGGATATTGCAATTCTTGTGTAGCACATGATATGGGAAAGAATCGTAGCGTTCGAGAAGTGGGTCCCATGAATAATCTTGGATATAAAAGTACTATGGAACTTATTGAAAACTTGATTGCTCCTCCCCTACCATCACAGTACCGAGTGTTCATTATCGATGATTGTGATACTTTGCCTCCTGATTGTTGGAGTGCTATATCTAAGGTTATTGATCGCGCTCCAAGGCGTATGGTTATTGTTTTAGTCAATTCGAGTCTTGATCATTTGCCACATATAATCATTTCCAGGTGTCAGAAGTTCTTCTTTCCTAAGTTAAAAGATGCAGATATTATCTATACGTTACAATGGATCGCAACCAAAGAAGATCTTGAAATTGATAAAGATGCATTAAAGTTAGTTGCTTCGAAATCTAACGGTTCATTAAGGGATGCGGAAATGACACTCGAGCAGCTGAGTCTACTCGGGCAAAGAATATCTGTTCCGCTTGTTCAAGAACTGGTTTGTATCCATCTTTATTCTTATATAAGTATAGTCATAATTTGCAATAAAGATCATTTAACTTTAGAAACCATATAGAAACTACATGGGTCAATTTAGGCCTGTTTATACATTATTTGGTCGGTTTGGGCTATGTTTTATTCTCTTATAGTGGGTCCTAACAAAGCGTTTGACTATATACGAATCGGGTCAAAATGTGTCGAAACTCGAAAGTCATCTGCATTGTATTTAATGGATAGAAACATCCACTGAATCATTTTATTACAAAAAGTAAGATTATTTTTGTAATATGTTTTCATATCAATAATTTAGAATAACCAAAAATATGACTTGACCCGTTTTGACATGTTACCCGACCCATACAGTCAACTCATATGCCACATCTAACAAAAGCTATTTATCTCTGTTAGCATTTTACACATCACTTTTAATAATAATATATGCACCTCACTAAACAGGTTGGACTTATATCCGATGACAAATTAGTTGACCTACTCGATTTCGCATTATCAGCAGATACAGTGAATACCGTGAAACATTTAAGAGAAATTATGGAGTCGGGTATTGAGCCATTAGCTTTAATGTCACAACTTGCAACTGTAGTAACCGATGTTCTTGCGGGAAGTTACAATTTCATGATAGAAAGGCCCAAAAGGAAGTTCTTTAGACAACAGGCGTGTAAGTAACTTTTCTTTCTCTTCCACGATTTAAAAAAAAAAAAAGCTACTCTTTTTGGCCTTTTTTAACATATTTAGTCCTTCCAGTATCTAAAGAAGATATGGAGAAGCTGCGGTTAGCACTGAAAACGTTATCTGAAGCAGAAAAGCAGCTCAGAATGTCAAACGACAAATTGACTTGGTTGACCGCTGCTTTGTTGCAGCTTGCTCCTGATCAGCAGTATGTATTACCAACGTCTTCTGTGGATGCTAGCACGTACCGCAGTTCTTTGGGGTTAGACAATGGTGGTACAAGACATGGGTCACGCAAAAGTAACTTCAGGCATGGTGAGACAACGGGGATCCAAAGGGGTCATTTGAAAACGGGCGAAAGTTCTAGTGGAATTCATACAAATATGAAAGAAGGGTTATATCGGCAAGAAGTTGAAGAAATATGGTTGGAGGTGCTTGAGAATATACATATATATAGCATAAAGGAGTTCTTGTATCATGAAGCAAAGCTGACGTCAGTCAGTTTCGGTGCAGGTACTTCTATACACTTTTTTTTGTGGTTTATTAACCGTACATCATCTCGTCTCGTTTGACATATTATGACTTTTGATCAAGTGTAACCAAAAAAATATCACTTAGCTCCTTGTGAGCAAAGTGGACGATATTGGTTGGTATGAGGGGTCGGATGTTACATCCAAATAGCATTTTAAATATGTTTCCATGTTATTACTTTGCTAAACTTTCTGGATTCTTATAAGAGCTGAAAACGAAAATTACTTAATTCATTGCGCAGATCCAACCGTTCAGCTTATGTTCACCTCACACGTGACACAATCAAAGGCCGAAAAGTTCAAAACCTACATTCTGAAAGCATTTGAGCAAGTTCTTGGATCACCCGTTACAATCGAAATCAGAAGTGAAATGAGGAAGGAAACACGCGATTCCCATCAAGACACACATGCAAAAAGAAGTGAGATAATTGAAGTAGAGGCTTCTCCTAGAGAACCAAAAACTAAAATTCATAACGATAAACTGGAAGCCACGTCGTCACATAAGAATTCAAATGCCAGTTTACAAAGAAGATTAGGGGAACAACGGCCATCTATGAGTCTAGTCAAAGGTAAAGTGTCTCTTGCGGATGTAATTCATCACGCAGAATTAAAAAGAAATGGTTGGTCAACACGCAAAGCCGTTTCCATTGCAGAAAAACTTGAACAAGAGAATCTGTAAGTCCTTCTTCATCATTTGACTATTAATGTCAACTTGAATTAAATTTTGAAATAAAAAACAATGTTTTGACTTTCATAGGCCAAGATGTCACCTCTAGTATAGAACACGATATCCTTAAAGTGACTTGCTTTTTTTATATATTGCAGGAGAATGGAACCAAGATCAAGAAGCTTGTTGTGTTGGAAGGCATCTAGAGTTGCTCGTCGGAGGGTAATGAACAAACTTTTTGATTATTATTATTGCTTAATATCAGGGGTGGCAATTTTGATCCGTTTACTTCTTAAAGGGTCGATTGGGATGCATTGTATCTCAAGCGGGTCAAGTCATGGAAACTCACCACTGAAGTTTTGATCATGCAGGTTCCTCGGTCAAAAGTTAGACGACGAAGGCCACGGGCTTTGCTGAGATTCATGTTGTGTAGCAGGTGTATATCTACTAGATCACCGCGGTAGTACAAAAACATGTAGAGTCTGTTAGTCTTTTCTGCTTCTTAGCATCGGTATATCGGTCAATTAGTTTTCATTAAATAAAGTCAACTCCAATAACAATGGAAAGGCAAATGTATATTTATTATATCTTTCTAGCTTTCAATTTTCTTTATAAGCCTTTTGCAGTTGTAAAACTATTAGAAAAGAGGTGTGAGCTAGAAGATGATGCTTTAAGAAGGGTCTCGGTTTCCTCAGTGTCGTGGCTATGCATCTCGATAAACTTCCCTTCAAGTACTTGAAGCCCCAACTCTTCGTCGTATCCACTTGATGGAGCCATGATCGGTTCCTTGACTTTGGTACGGCCTGCAAGCATATTGACTACTTGAGACATGGTAGGCCGAAGAGCCGGGGACTGATTAGTGCACAATAGAGCTATGTCCATCATTCTCATTGCCTCGTTTTTGTTGAAGTCCGAACCCAATCTCGGGTCTACTAAATCTGCCAAATTTCCCTTCCGTTTCATCACAACAGCCTTAAAAACAATAAACATCATGTAGATAGTGAGACTTAGCGATAAGGGTCGGGTAGCAGTTACACGTAAAAATGAGTTGTACCGAATCAAGAAGACAAGTAATCTTCACTCGGTCGATATTTCATGTTACTCTTTCCGGCAACGATTTCTAGTGCAAGCACACCGAAACTGTATACATCTGCTTTGTAGGTTAAGTAGCCCCACAATGCATATTCTGGTGCCATGTAACCCCTGGAGGACAAAAAACAGTTGTTGGTAAAATGGATGCTGGATGTTATGGCCTCATAAGTCATAGGTGTTCAAAAACTGTTGAAACCAAGCGAAACACCAAAATCCAACCAAGTCGACCAATTTTAAGGTTCAGCTGTTTGGCTTTTACGGTGTGCTGGTTTAACGATTTGGTCTGGTTGTTAAACTTGGAAGCAACCATATAAACCGAACTAGCCTTTTAACCGTTATTGTTTATGTGTGTGTATGTATGTATATATACACACACACATATGTATATATACATGCATAGGGGATGATCAAAAGCTCCGAAACGAATTATGTAAAAATAAAGTTTTTAATGTAAAAATGAGTTTTTATAAGTTTTCTAGCTAAATATATGCATTTGTATTATAACCATGAATACTATTTTTCATTTTAAAAGTTTCATTAAACTTATTGATTTGAAAAATAAAGTAGGTTCAAACCGCTAGACCAAACCGTTAAACCACCAAACCATCCGGTCCGATTAAGCCACCCAACCCAGCCAGTTTTGTTTGTCGTTTCCCAAAAGCATAGTTAGCAGTTCAACCTATAATTTCAATCAAAACCGGCCAACCGGAGTACCAGACCATGAACATATTGTCAAAAGGAAGAAAGAGAGAATAATAGATTTACATAGTTCCAGCTATTTTAGTTGTGATGTGTGTGTTCTCTTCTTCATGAAGCTTGGCCAAACCAAAATCCGAGATCTTTGGAGTATGGTCAGTGTCCAGGAGTACATTTGTGGCCTTTATGTCTCTATGAACCATTTTTAACACCGATTCCTCGTGAAGGAATGCCAATCCTTTTGCAATGCCAATACAAATTCTTTGCCTTGCAGCCCAGTTGATTTCCGTCTTCGGATCTGTTTGATATAATTGTATTATTTAGTCACAAATGACCCGAATGCTCTTCTGAATAAAAACGACTATTTGACATGTGTTATAAGTCTAGGCAACTTGAAAGACCAAAAGTTACCATCTTAATGTGTTGTATGAAAAAAAGACTAATTGACATATTTCCAACTATTTTGTTGTAATGCGAGTATGACTCATCATCATCATCATCATACTCAGTTAATCCACCAATAGCAAAAGCTAAGGTAGCGTCTGAGGAGGGTAAGATGTAGACAGCCTTACCTCTACCCCGTGAGAATAGAGAGGTGCTTCCAGTGAGACAAAGAAAGTAATGACTAATGTGAGTATGACTATGACTATTAAATGAATATGTAATGAGAGTTTTGGTAAAAGAAAGTGAAAGAAATGGAGTATACCAAATAGAGCATGTGCTAGAGAATTATTCTCCATGTACTCATAAACAAGAAGCAGTTGGTTGCCTTCTATACAACACCCATGTAGCCTTACAACATTAGGGTGTTGAATGCCTGCTATCATCCCTATTTCATTCACAAACTCGCGGTTTCCTTGCCTTGACGTCGAAGAAAGCTGCTTAACGGCAACTAGTGTACCGTCCAATAGTGTACCCTGCAAGAAATATAAATTACATTCAATTTGTTTACTCTTATATATGTTTTTAAAAAAAATGAATTATGTCAACATGCCTTGTAGACGGATCCAAAACCGCCCTCCCCGAGTTTATTTGCAGCAGAAAAGTTGTCTGTGGCAGCTCGGATCTGTCTGTAGGTAAATACGCCTGTCTTCAAATCCAATCCTCTTAGTTCTGCATTGAAACAAGATATTGTCAATGCATTAAGCTATTTCACAAACTATAAAATGTATAATGCCCGACGTCAAATACCACAAACGTGGTTTATGATAGGAGAACTCCACTCGGGCAACTAAAAACAAATTATGAGCGCTTTAAGGGGTCGGATGTAACACAAATACCTTTTTCCCTTGATATTCGGTCTCCTATGTGTCCTCTGTGCCATGCAATACCAAGAACTATGAGAGTCACACACAATGTTGTAGCCGCTGATCCAACTACGATGAATATCGTCTTCTTTTTGCTGTATGGAGGCTTCAAATCTAAATAATAATGACGTCGTAACATGTAAAGATTATGAAACGCGTATTATATACTAATTGTTAGTATGGCTGGTCAGTCTTTAAGCATACCAGACTCGATAGAAATGGCAGATATCAGAGGGCCATACAATCCTCTCTTTGGAACTGCAGTCGAGCCTTTCCCAGCGTACTGGAATCGAATTTCTAATGTTTTGTTAGTTACACACACTTTTGTAAAACTTTCTGTTATTGCCTTATCGACCACGCCTGCTGCATTCTTAATATCATAATTCTTCAACTTAATTGCACCCTGTAAAAAGGAAATGTAGAATCCAATCAACACGTCGTCTTCCATAGAAGGGTCTCTAAATTTGTAAAAAAAATCTGAACCTGGATGTAAACATCGAAAATACGTCGTCCAAGACCCTGGTAAGATTGGTTATCTCTAAAAACTATCTCTGCAAAATGCAGGGTCACTGTGTAGTTTCCATTTGCTAAGCAGCGACCGTAGTAAGTCAGAGAAAGTGGAGAGTAACGAGCCTCCGTGTAGAGTTTAGAATGATTCATAGTGAGCATTGATACATTGGTTGCAATATAATGACCGTCGTCGTTAGTGTCCCATAAACTTCCTGTGTTACTAATTCCCCAATGATCATTAGATGGATTAAAATATGCAGCTCCAGCTTGATCCTGATCTGGTTCGTAAAACTTGCCTTCTATCGTAGCTCCTTGTCCGCCACAATTTATATGAACTGAATAGTACTCTGAATCAACACAATAGAAGTCAGTTGACTTTTTCGGGTTGGCAGGTTGATTCCTTGACTGGAACACGACCCGTATAAGACAAAAAGTGTTTCGGGTAAACCCAATCTGACATGACCCAAATAAAAGTCGAATATGTCACATCAGTGGAAAGTATGTTGCTCACCCTTAATGCAAGGATATTTGCTTAGGCACATTGCAAGGTCACTGCGAAAAATCAATCACTGAAAACTTAGAAACCATATCGTAAAAAAAAAAAAAAAAAAAAAAATCCTTTTAAAGAATTATAAGCTTACAAGTTGTTCTCACTGGAGTAGCTTCTAAACAAGTTCCTAATAAAAGAAAGAGGTCATAACTTTGAACTTTCAGTTGTAAGTGAATAAGAAAAGAGCTTTTGAAAGCTGAGAATTTACAGGTTTGGATAACATTCTTGAGGCACAGATTTTTCATTGAAGTGGTTGTAGGAAAGATCCACATCACTGCATTATCAACGCGCTGATCTTTAGTTCTTATAATTTAACACAAGGAAATAACAACATTTTCTAGTTATTTATGATAAGTATCAGTCCTGTTTCCAAGGATAGATGACAGATATCGGTTAAACGGATTTGCAGGTCGACTTGTTTAATTAAATGGGTTGATGGGTCGAAATTCTACATGTCAACCCAAACACGGCCTTTTGTTTAATATACATGTTAGCTATGACAACTCAAAAAAAAAAAAAAAACAAAAAAAGAATACCTTTTACCAGGAACACTGCCATTTGTAACATTTGTGATCCACTCAGGAACACTACCGCACAGAGAGTTGCCGGTCAGATACCTAACGGTTTCATTTAACCAAATAATCTTTGAGAAACTTTTTTTTTTTTTTAATATTTTTCTAAAGTAATTCTGCTAGGCATTACAAAAATATTATGGGCATATGATCTTTCATGATGAAAGATACACACAGGTAGAATACTTTTTGCGAATTAAGATTATGTTACATTTTTTGCAGAGGCAGTCCGGCTAGATCTGGTATACGACCTTCCAAATTGTTGAAACTAAGGTCTCTGCATACGTTTATAGAACAAAGTAAAGATGATGTTAACGGATATCATCTAAAACATATTGGAATAAAAATGAAGGAGGGGGACTATTACAGATGATATAATTTGGACATTTGTGATATATAACCAGGAATTATTCCGGTTATATTACAGCTTCTCAACATCCTGCAATAACCATCGCAAATTAGAGGGAATCAGTCCTTATCGCTATATCGCTTCATGAAGGTTACAATGTTGAAGCTTAAAAAACTTACAACTTCCCCATATTTGTCATGGAACTTAGATCAGGAAATTGTGAAACGTGTCCGTATAAATCACTAATTCTTCTGCACACCGATCATGATAATGTATGCAAGTTAGTATTCCTTTGCATGAATAGACATCATTGAAAATATTAAGACGCTAAGTAACGTGTAACTTACAGTTCAGTCAAATTACTCAAGTGAGAAATGGCTGGAGGTATCGGTCCTTCCAAACCACTTCCTTGAATCTCTCTGATAATAGAAGATAAAATTAACATGTGAAGCAAATAGGTGTATACAATATTTACATATCTTATAAGTCACGAAGAAAAATATGCGTACAACTTACAATTTCTGAAGTTGTGTGCAGTTTCCAAGCTGGTATGGGATTGTACCACTGAAACTGTTGCTACTAAGCCGGCTGCAATGATGTAAGAATTTGAAAAAAAATTATCCAGATAGTAGGATCGATATATAACTAGCTATGGTAGCTGATCGAGCGTGCATACAGTTCAATCAAGTTGGTGAGACCACTAAGCTGTCTAGGCAATTCACCAGTGAAATTATTTGCACTCAGAACCCTGTGATTTCAGAACAAACCACTGTCATAAACATGTATTAACACTATACAAATGATGAGTATAATTATTTTAAGAACGACGTACAAAGTAGCTAAATTTACTAGCTTTCCTAGCTCAGCTGGGACATTTCCATAAAACATATTGTTCTCAAGACACCTGGTATTCGTTTATCCAAAAATAATTAAAGAAATTACAAATATAAAGAATGTAATAACTTATTTGAGTATTAATATCCACGTTTAAAAAGGTGTGAGGCGTCTAAAAGCCAAGGCGTTGCTCTCTGTACAACCAAATAAGCTTTTTTTTTGGAATATAGAGATCAAGAAAGAGAACATACAAATATCCAAGTGAGATTATATTGCCTAAGAATTTTGGAATGCTTCCTGACAAGCGATTACCCGTGACAGCTCTAAAATTACAGTTACATTTAATCATTAAGAAACATACATACATACATACATATATTAGCTAAGAAATGAATATAGAGTCAAAAGTAGCTCACAAGAGTTTCAGCTTAATCGACGCCCATTCAACAGGTATGGTGCCGTTTAAGTAATTATAAGATAAATCACTGCAAGAAGCCGTCTTTGTTTTAAACGCAGATTCTGTTAGAAGCAGCATATGTGATACAAAGTACATACTAATTTTTCTTACATGTAATTAACTAAAGGCAACTTTGCCAAGGACTTTGGAAGAACACCTGTAAGATCCTGTCCCTTGAGAGATCTGTTCACAATGCAAAGTTTGACCCATTTTAAATAGCTTGTTTCGGAAACAGATTAATAAGTGTATAACATACATTTCAACCACATGACAAACACCATCAAATGAACAATTACAAACAACACTATTGTTAAACTGAGGAGGATGCCCTGCCACTGGTGTTTGCCAATTCGAATTTCCGTCACATGGGTTCAGCGTAAAATTCCAGTCCTTTTTGCCCAATTCCTTAGCTATTTCCTTAAGAGCACTTACTGCAACATAAACAAATATCACGTCACTTCGAATCATAGGTGGATCTATTTAGTCAGTAGTAACGTTTTTCATTTTAGTAGTAACGTTTACCAAATATCGTGTAAAAAAACAAATTTCCAATAATTTTCTACTATGCGCGCGAAGTTGAGTAGCAACGGAAGCAACACCTAGCTTCAAGCTAGGTCCGCCCCTGGATCTATTAAGGGCTCAAGGGTGCCTACGCTACCCCTTAACTTTCTTGACGAAAATGCAAAATACCCCTGAATGTATTGTAATAATAATAATAATAATAATAATAATAATAATAATAATAATTACACTAAAAATGAAAATTCTATGTTTCTTAACGTACGAAAAAACATTGGTCCGCCGATGTTATAATACATAAAAAAAACATCAAACATAAAGATGAACTCGCCTTCGGTTTGAGGAAGCTTAGGTTGTGATTGAACACTAGTCATTACAATGAAAAGAAACACACATAAGTTAAGCATGAAAATCAACAAAACTCTGGAATGTGGTACAAACATCATGAACAAAGTAAAGTACATGACATGAAAAAGCAGCTTGTGTGGTGCAGTACTACTTAACATATATATGCAATTATTGAATAATTATTGTTGTGGAAGAAACCATGCAAGACGTTAGTGGGTCAACAAAATCAGCGCGTTAATGGTCAGTATCAGTAAAAGTGCACGAACCCATTGAAGTTACAAAGAAAACGTTAGAGCATTCACATTTTGTTCTCTATTTTTATGCGCGGGTGAAATCTAGTATTTTGATAAGTGGTAGTAAATGGTGTGAGTGGAGGAGGGAGAAAAGTTATTGTTTTATCTCTAAATTTAGAGGAGCATTATTCACCCTCTATAATTTTTTAATACTTTTTAGCTGTGAGTGAAGCAATGACAAAAGTATAAAAAATATTGTTTTATTGAAAAGAAGAGAGAAAAGATAGTGATTTTTAGTGTAATTATAGAGATGGCGATAGAGAACCTAATGAGAATGCACTTAAAGGCATATGGGTTTGTAATTTCGTCGGCTAACGAAATAAAATGAGAAAAAAAAGATATTGTTTAAAAACGATATCTTTGATTTGTTATAATTATAATACTTGTAGGAGTGCATCATATCAGTTTGATTTGTTACTATGATATAGCAACCGATGCCATTACCAATGTTATGCGGTTAAAATTGATACGGCTCGTCACAATGCTAGTAGGAGTGTTAAGAAAACCATAAAAACGAAAACCGGTACCAGTGCCTTGTTGTTCGGACGGTATTGGTTCAGTTTGTCACAGTTAAGAAGAAAAGTAATCAATTATATTTGACAGGTCCGATTTTAATTAACACTTCTATCGAAATTCAAATGAATATAAACATATCACATTATATTATTACAAAGCGTAAGGGTAAACACGTCATTTTATATATGAGAAAAACCAATCCATAAGCAGCTTTGAAGGCATGTACGTTTGTGCTACGATCATTAACTATGTCGTCCTGAGTCTAGCAAAGCCCAACAAATTCAGGAATTCGTTTACATTTTCCAACAACGTCCATTTAAGCATGCAACACCCGATTAACCCAAAACAATTGGCAACGAACAATCAAGCCAATCACACGCTAAACATAGAGCAACCGAATGTCCAATTATTACGTACAAACGAAGCAAGATTACACGTGACAATATCTAATTCGGAATAGTACGTACAAACTAAGCAAGATTACACGTAACAATATCTAATTTGGAAACTATGCAATTCCACACAAAAACCCGAATATTTAAAAACATTTTGTGAATATTTGACGTATCAATGCATTGAGTTTCACCATTGATCAATCCAATCCAAAACATATGTAATATGAGTTATTATCTAATTCTAACATATGTTTAAACACAATATACACATGACATTCTATGGAACCGAAATCATATTATTTTTATACATGTGACATCCATAGACAAAACATATCACGATACATATGATCATGTTCAAGTCGTTATATATATATATATATATATATATATATATATATATATATATATATATATATAGGGCTGGGTTATTTTGAGAACCACCTTCAGTTGCGAGAACCGTAGGAACTATTATAAGCCCTTGATCTTGGGTAATAAATGGTTGAGATTAAAAGTTGATGGTTTTGTCTTCACATGATAACCTTTTTGTCTTGACATGTGGATTAATTAATATAAAGTACAATTAAGGGTGTTTTAGTAAAAACACAATGAAAGAGAAAGAAAAATATTATAATAACTATAATATTTTTTATTCAATTATTTAAAAAACAATATTTTTTTAATGTATTTAATTTTTAATTTCTTAACTTTTTTAAAACAAATAATCAGATAAAGTCATCGAGGATGATTTACACTGGTGTAAATATTTACACCAGTGTAAGTCTATCATCATGTACACTCGTGTAATTATTTTACACCAATGTAACTCTACCATACACAAAACTACTGCATTCGTATTACAACAGTGTAATTATTTTACACTGGTGTAATTACTTTACATCAACGTAAAAACCAAAGAAAAACATCCATACAAACGTATTACACCAATGTAAAAATGCCCCACAATCGTATTACACCGATGTAAACATCCATACAATCAATTTAAAACAAACGAAAAATGTTTTACATCAAAATATAAAATCAACCAAAACTTCTATGCATTACATCATCATCATTTATAAAAAAACAACCCAAAAAACATTTATAAAAAAATCATAGTAACAAAATAATACTACTACACATTAATGTTACAAAAAAATTTATAAAGAATCATCCTAAAACATTATTGTTACCAAAAAAAAAAAAAAAAAAAAAAAAAAAAAAAAAAACCCTGCTGCTGCAAAAAAAACCAATCATCATCCATCAAAACAAAAACAAATAATAATAATAATAACAACAACAAGAAGAAAACATACCGTCATCCACCGTCGCCGGTCGTCTTCCACCGTCGCCGCCGTCTCCTGACACCAAAAAAACCCACCACCGTTCAAATCCCCAACCATCATCATCATCTAAACAACAAACAAACACACAACAATAATAATAATAATAATAAGAATAATAATAATAATAAAAATAATAATAATAATAATAATAATAATATACCTGATAACCCCCCTCCATGAACCACCGCCGAAAACCCCCACCACGAACCACCGCTGAAAAACCCCACCACGAACCACCGCTGAAAACCCCCCACCACCGCCGTCTCTGCCGTCCCCGCTGTCTCCTCCACCCTAAACCACCCCCCGTCTCCCCCTTCACCACCCCCATCATCACCACCCCCCAAACCACCACCGTTCAGATCCCCCCCAAACCCCCCACAACCACCACACATCCACCACCACAGCCCCCACCCAACCCCACCCCTCGTCGTCTATGTAGAGAGAGAAAGAGAGAGAGAGAGAGAAACGTGAGTGAGAAAGAAGAAAGAGAGAGAGAGATAGAGAGAGAGACGTGAGTGAGAGAGAGAGTCTGATAGAGAGAGAAAGAGAGAGGTGTGAGAGAAGAGAGAGAGAGGAGTGTGTGTGTGTGTGTTTGTTTTGAAAAAAACAAAAAAAAAAAAATCAGATTAATAATCTGATGAAAAGGGTTGGGGTGGGGTTGGGGTGGGGTTAAATTACTTTGCTACCCTTTAATATTATAATGGTGGGTGGTGTATGTGTCATCATGTTATTGGTCAAGGAGGGTTCTCAAGTTCTCTTAACTCAAGGAGGTTCTCAAATGAACCCAATCCTATATATATATATATATATATATATATATATATATATATATATATATATATATATATATATATATATGGTAACGTTCTAGGGAAAGCCTCAAATATTTGAGGAAACTCTATAAACCTTACCCATTGATCAAGCATGATCAATGGTTGTGATTCATGACCTTCTAATTAAATAATACCCTTAAAGTACAAAAAGGGTAAAAGAGTAAATGGACTCACTTTCTCTCTCCATCTTTTAATCTTCTCTCTCCACATTTTCTCTCTCCACCTTCTCTCTCCTACTTTTTTCTCTACCACTTATTTTACATATTAATTTAAAGATTAAGCTTTATTATATATATAAACAAATGGTAACTTTTGATGTGAGAGGATAACACTGTTTCCCTCAATACAACAATTTAAAGCTCAGTTGTGTCATCGCCGACGTCATCCGACGTCACGTACAAGTCTAGCGAAGCCGCCCAGAAAAACGTAGCCGAAACCGCCCAGGAAAACCTGCCAAACCACCCATTCCTCTCTCTAGCTTCTCTTTCTCTCTGGGTGTGTTGCTCGGTAGCAGGTCCGCCGCCACCGACAGCTCCTTCGTCGTGTTCACCAGAGGCCATGTGGTGACAGGGTATGTCTACAGAGACGGTGGCCGGCGACAAATGCTTCCTTCATCCTGAAGGTCGATCTCGACTCATTAAGTTGTTGCTGGAGTATACGGAGTGGTGATGGTGGTGGCTACGGTTTTTTTAGAGAGCGGGGGAGGAGCGGTGGTGGTGTTACCGGGTTATATAGAGAAAGAGAGAGTTGGAGTGAGGAGACGTAGGTGGATTTTTAGAGAGAAAAAGGGAGGACATTGTAGCCGGAAGGAAGAGACGCGCCGCCGTCTGTGGCGGAGCTCCTCCGGGAGTTCAATCGTTGATGACGTGTCTTAATCTCCCTCACCCCCTCCATTAAATACAGTCACCATCTTCGAGACCTTCAATCGACGCGGCGTACCGACCATACGGTTATTCAACAGAGTTCTCGGAGCGGATTATTAGGGTTATGTGACCAAATCAACGGAATGGGTCGATGATTGATGTTTGCGAGGACAGATCTATGACATGCAGAAAGTTCTTCGATGGAGGTGTGTTTTCGGCATTAAAAGGTGTATTATCGGCTACAGTTTGACGGTGATCACTTTAACCGGCGACATAATAGGTTTTAAAGTGGTTTATTTTTGCGGTTTGACGACGGGGTGAAAGGTTGCGGTGGTGATAGGAAATTGTGGCTGTGGTGATGAAGGTCGCTATGGATGTGGGACGGAGGAACTTGGATTTATGGAGAGGAAGTGATTTTTTTATTAATATTTTGAGTATTTCATTTGGCATCAAAGTAGACATATTCGAACATTTATATGCAGCAATGAATTCATCCTTATATTTTTTCATTGTTATATTATCACATTTTTTTAATAGTATTTTAATTTAATTATTTAGCTTGATTTATAATATATGAAGAAAAGAGTTTAACTGTTCGGCAAATTCATCATCTTGCTGCTTTTTTATTTGTTACAAGTCTTGGTTCTATTTGATTTTGACAACTTTGTAATTAAGTTATTAGATTGGCGGACTGTTACGTGGTAATAATATGTTTAAAATAATTTAGTAAAGCTAGATGCATAGCTTTATATCTAGGTGAACTACTAATCTTAACAAGGATAATATAATACGCTTAACAAGGATAATATAATACGCGGATATTATTATTTTTGCAAAGTCTATCACCCCAAAAACTGAGCTAATAGCCCGTCGTGCGAGCCCTCAAGAAATTCGCGCGGCGGAAGACTGTTTCGCTCAATACAAGCAGTTAAAGCCAGGTACAAGTCCTTACAGCAGCATATATCTCCTTCCTTTCTGTGTGCCACCTTTGTCGGTGACATATGCCCCTGCCGCGGCAACGCGCGGCGGGTATAAAACTAGTTAATAACGTATGCCACATGAGCCCTTTAACACATGTTAGTTGTTCTCTTCAAACAAACTCCTTTCACACACATCACTAACATGTGTAATTGGTTAAAATAATTATCACGTTAATTTTGGACTAGTATATTAACATAAAAGTGCACATGTATATAAAAATTTATTGCAATCAACATTGAGTGTAACAAATTAATTTCATATAAATCTAAACAACTAAAAAATGATACAAAACTAACATAAAAAAACACATTATGCTTCATTCTTTAATAGTCATCTTCGGCGTTATGCTTCATTCCTTATTAGGCATTTTCGGCTTCATGTTTCAATCCTTAGCACTCCATCTCTAGTTGATCCTTATGCGGAGTAGCCGACTTGAAGTCCAGTGGTTGTTCATAGAACCTCCTACATTAATTATTTTTAATAATTAAACATTTGTAACTTGCAAATGTTAACTGGGTCAATTTGGGTGTTAGTTGGACATATACTAACACGTGTTAGCATCACTAACACATGTTAAATTGAACCATAGCACGTGTTAGTTTGGCATATACTAACATGTGTTAGCATCACTAACACATGTTAATTGAACCCTAACACATGTCAATTGGAATAGATTCATTAGTAGGCACCATATGCAAACCTGTGTTAGTATCACTAACACATGTTAATTGAACCCTAACACATGTCAATTGAGATAGATTCATCAGTAGGCACGAAATACAAACATGTGCTAGAATCACTAACATGTGTTAATTGAACCCTGACACATCAGTAAGCACCAATACAAATATTCAAAACCTTCACCAAAGTCAAACCTTTACTTTAATATATACAAATACATACATTTTTATGAAACTACTCTAAATACTCTAAATATATACATATTTACATATAAACAGTCAAGTTATATTTTTGATAAAAAAAATTTAGTTTTCTTATTAAAACATTTTTATTCTATGATTA
This sequence comes from Ambrosia artemisiifolia, assembly GCA_032199755.1. NCBI lineage: Eukaryota > Viridiplantae > Streptophyta > Magnoliopsida > Asterales > Asteraceae > Ambrosia > Ambrosia artemisiifolia. The sequence continues at coordinate 64,755,086 of CM063519.1, forward strand.
AATAAATATTTACATGCAAATTCAATTGGATTAAATTCATCAGTAGGCACCATATACAAACATGTGTTAGCATCACTAACACATGTTAATTGAACCCTAACACATGTCAATTGGGATAGATTCATCAGTAACCACCAATACAAACATGTGTTTGCATCACTAACAGGTGTTAATTGAACCCTGACACATCAGTAAGCACCAATACAAAAAATTATCAAAACCTTCACACAGAATAAACATATATATAAGAAATAAAAAGTAAAATTATTAGATAAAAATCAAAAGATATACCAATAAAATAAAAAAAACATCTGCTATTTAACACATGTTAATTAAACCCTAACACGTGTTAATTGGGATAAATTCAGCTCTTAATTCAGAACTAAAAGACCTTAAAACAAAAAATATACAATAAAAACACACTACCCCAATTCAAAAAAATATGATCTTTTTAACATCCAATCTAACATAAAAAAATAATAAGAAGAAGAAAATCAAAAAGGTTAACATAAGTTTTTTTTTCATTCAAGCATTTGATCAAATACTTGGTTTTGTGAACAAACTATCCCCAAAATTGTTCATATATTATAAAATCATTATCGCCATTAACAACTTTATGATTCAATCACTGTTTAATTCTTCAAACAAATATCATTTACATATACATAATTTTCATCAACACACATTCTGCAAAACAAATGTTTATAATAATGTCTTTTGATCTAGTTCAAATCAATGCATAGTTAAACCTAGAAACTAAAAAATCCAAAAACATCAAAATTCCAGAATCAATAGAAAAAGCATCAAAATTCCAGAAAACATTAGAAAAAGGATGATAGTTGTAAAAAAATTGTACAAACAGTACGTTCATATAAAAAGTGTTGGCTACTATTAAATTATTAGATTTTTTGAAAATTTGGAATTCAGAAAATAGACAGAACCCACTTCATACATAATTACATCCTATTGGTTCCTCCACTACTTTATATTTTAATATATATACCAGCTTCCTCTTGGAGAGAAGAAGTTGTCATCTTGTTGTGTTCTCTTCTAATAATAATAAACAAAAGTGAGATGACAGATCATGGTACCTCAAAACAATCAGCTTCTTTATATGGTCTGCATCTGAAATTAGGGATTTTGTTGCTGGATGACATGGGTAATGAGTGGATCTGGGTGCGGTAGCAGATAGGAGGTGGCTGGTAGTCGTGGTGGAGGAGGTGGTGTCGGGTGGTGGTTTTTATGATAGCAGTGGTGATGTTGATGATGGTGGTGGAAGTGGAGGCTGGTCATTCCTTAAACTAAAAACAACAACAAAACCTCTCGTTAGTATTAAGACATACTCTATTTTAATTTTCTTTGTTGGGTGTGTTTTCGAATGGAGATGGTGGAGGTGGTGGCTGGTGGTCGGAGGTGATGGCTGGTGGTCGGTGGTGGTGGTGGTGGCTGATATGTGTGGTGGGAAGGAGGAAAAGAGAATGGTTTTTTATATAGGGTGGGAGGGTGAAAATTCAAATATTAAAAGGGGGGAATGTTTAAAAGACTAAGGGGCTGTTTGGTTGATTAAGTGCTGAATCATTAAGATGGTCTGAATGGTTAAGAGACTCTGAATGGTTAAGAGCTGAATCATTCAGCATCCCTTATTAGCTTAATGGTTCAGCACTTAATCATTCCATTCAGATGCTGAAACAAACAGTCTGAATGCTTAATGATTCAGACCTGAATGGTTAAGAGGCTGATTAAGAGGCTACCAAACAGCCTCTAAACTAACCTTAATGGCATAAAATAATATATTGGTGAATGGGGTATGTGGATGAATCTTAGCCACTAGATGAGTTTCTTATAGTTTTCTCATTTAGAAGGGTTTTCTCCCAATACTTCCCATATATATGGTATGGATATTATGGAAACCCTATCTTTTGTAAAAACCCTGCAAACTCTATTATGACCATTGATCATGTTTGATCAATGGTCCTTGATTAATTGTATTTAATAATCAAAAGCAAGTGGGTCACTTAATTTTTCTGAATCCTAGGTTTCTAAAGGTTGATTTGACACTTATCAAATCATCTTTCTCCTATTTATGGCACTTTTCCAACACCGATATTAACATACGTTAGTGCTGTGATAAATAAACTCTGACCTCGTGTGACACATCGCTAACATGTGTTAAAAAGACATATACTAAAAAGAACAAAATCAAAAGAACACATAAAATGTATATTTAATTAAGAAATGATAAAAACGATCATTACAATCAATACTAAAAATATATCAAAAAACTTTTCATACAAACATAATTATTTGTGAATGATAACAAACTATCATAACAACATAAAAATGATCTAGCTATGCTTCGTTCTTGATACCCATCTTCATCTTTAATAAAAAAACATCTTTTCACCTATAAAAAAAGATAACACGTGTTAGTTGGGCTCTCCAAAACATATAACGAGACATCACTAACATGTGTAGTGTATTCTAAAACATATGTTTTACTGAAATAACGTATGTCATATGAACCCTAACACATGTTAGTTGGGCATATACTAGCATATGTCATATGAACCCTAACACCTGTTAGGCATATACTAGCATCACTAACATGTGTATAAACAACACCTGTTAGTTAGGCATATACTAGCATGTGTTAGCATCACTAACATGTATATATACTCAATTTTACAACTATGTTAATACAACTACTCAAATACGATTAATAGGGTTTTAAATCCAACAATAATAAATTTAAAAAAGCAAATCATAACCAATCCAAATCCATATACCAAAAAATTATCCTCATATTCATGAAATATATAATATAATAAAAGACATAAGTAGCATGTGTTAGCATATTCTAAAACATATGTTTTACTGAAAATAGCGTATGTCATATGGACCCTAACAACTGTTAATTGGGTATATACTAGCATGTGTTAGCATCACTAACGTGTGTAAGCATACAAGACTCGGACCTCAAAAAATAAACATATACCCTATACGAGTCCATAACAATTTCACTTGCCAAAAATTTATTAAATAGAATACAAAAATTATTTAAACTCCCTATTCACCAAAAGATTAAAAATTTATAATCTTTATAAAAAACATCACTTACCACAGCCACATCACCAACGCCGCCTTCCTCCAATAGCCTAATCGTGAAAACCAACACTGAAACAGATACACATGTTAGTTTGGGATGTTCAAACACATAATGGGGCATCACTAACATGTGTTAGCATATACTAACATAAAAAGACTACAAATTTATTTATCAATCGCATGTGATCTATCAACCTCATGTCCCCAATCCAATAAAAATCAAACATAAAGAAAATAATAATAATAATAATAATAATAATAATAATAATAATAATAATAATAAAAATAAAAAAGGTTAACATAAGTTTATTTTTTCATTCAAGCATTTGATCGAACACTTGGTATGCCACCAAAAACTATCCTCATGTAACATCCGGTTTTGTGGATAAAAATAAAATAACATATACCGAATAGTGTGGGTTAGGTCATAAGTCGATACATTAGGTGTCTAAACGAGCACCAGTGCTATCTAATATTATGTGTAGTATATAAATAATAATAATAAAATAATAATAATAATTTTCATTAGTATTAGAAGAAAGGAGGAGTTAAGTGCACGTGTAGTGCCATTGTGAAAAAAAAATGTATATACGTATGTTTATATTAAAAAGAAAAAGAAAACGAAATTGAGAGGAGGATATACATCAAGTATGGCGGTTATGATAGTTTTATTAGAAAGAAATGGAGGGGCATGTGTCTTCTAAATTGAAAGGTGCGGAATGATGAGGAGCACATCCATTCACATATAGTACAAGGTCTTTTGTAAAATCAAGTTCATAAGAAAAGAGGAAATATAAAGACGGACACCCTAACTCCAAATCATAAACTACGGCATCTAAAAGATGTTTAGAGCATTCACAGTAGCATCCCCATTCCCCATTCCCTCACAACCAATCACAACCACATATTACACTAAAAATCATTAAAGTTTCTCTCTCCTCCACTCACAACTACTTTCAACAAATACTAAAAAATAAATTCACCTTCCAGTTTTCCCAAAAAGATTCTCAAGTAACCCCAATTATACCGATCAACAGTAGATTCCCCATTTTTCTTCACTCACAACCACTCACACCCACCCCATATAATTTTGGGGACATACTCACATAAAATGGGGGAGCTACTGTGAATGCTCTAAAGCAAGCAACGTACTTGGGGTCTCAAACAATTTTATCACTAATTCTAGAGGTAAGTACACAAACCCTTAAAAGTATACATGATTATTAGCTGTGATTCAGTATATAAATAGTTATATCATTGTGTGCTTGATATTAGTTTGAACCAAATAAGAGGCCAGTGGTCTTAAGAGTATATATGGTTGTTAGTAGTAATATAAGAATTGAGTAATTTATATTACTAATTGTTCGGTATATAGTTGAAACGTATATATACAAGCATGAGTTTAGAGACCGGTGGTCTCGGGAAATAGAATAGAGACCGGTGGTCTCGAGAAATAAATTAGAGACCGGTGGTCTCAGGAAATAAAATAGAGACCGGTGGTCTCGGGAAATAGAATAGAGACCGGTGGTCTCGGGAAATAAATAAGAGACCGGTGGTCTCAGGAAATAAAATAGAGACCGGTGGTCTCGGGAAAGTAAATTGAGACCGGTGGTCTCAAGGAATAAAATAGAGACAGGTAGTCTCAGAGTATAAAGCAAATAGAGACCGGTGGTCTCAAGGAATAAAATAGAGACAGGTAGTCTCAGAGTATAAAATAGAGACCGGTGGTCTCAAGGAATAAAATAGAGACCGGTGGTCTCAAGGAATAAAATAGAGACAGGTAGTCTCAGAGTATAAAATAGAGACCGGTGGTCTCAAGGAATAAAATAGAGACCGGTGGTCTCAAGGAATAAAATAGAGACAGGTAGTCTCAGAGTATAAAGCAAATAGAGACCGGTGGTCTCAAGGAATAAAACAGAGGCAGGTAGTCCCAGAGTATAAAATAGGAGACCGGTGGTCTCGGAGGATAAAAAGGGGAACGGTGTTCTTTGAAAATATATTAAAGGCTGGTCATGTGTACTTACTTAGCTATGGCTAATATGATATTCATGTATACTTTCAGGAAAGAAAGTGGACGAGGACTAGAGACCGGAATCGGATTGAATAATGAAGATCACCTTTGTATAATTAGTACTTGTGTAATCTCTTTTGGAAACGGTTGCTTGTAAAAGAGATGTTATAATATAAAAGGTCACTTGAGTGACTACTTTTCGACGTAAACTGGGACCAACTCTGATATATATATGGTGAAAGTTTTATAAAAAAAATTGGTGTGTTTCAAGTTGGTATCAGAGCACTGGTTTGAGGGATTTAAGTACTTAGTATGGATACTTAGACTCAAATTTCTAGTGCTCTAAATGAACAAAGGTGAAATTCGATCCGAAGATGGTCCAAGACTTGTCTAAGAAACCTATGTAAAAAGAGGGTTATGGATAATGTAATGGACCGAAACTTGTTATTTGAAGTACGATATGATAATTGTGAGAGGACATGGGTTTCGTATGTATAAGATTACACCTGGCCAATGTAATGTTATACATATGGTGCTAGTGTGTTCTTTTAATGATCATGTTGGTATTAGATAATAACAAGGAGTAGGAGGAATGAGAAAATATGCATCAACCTGTATACGTGCATGTAGCATGTAGGATAAGAATGCATATAAGTGTGCATGGAAATATATATGTATGTAGGAAACCCTAGCTATGCCATAGGGTAAAACGCACACTAAGAAAAGTTTATGTTTTAGTATAAGTTATGGCTAATCAAGAAGAGCGAAGCCACAACTCTAATGATGAAAAGTCTGATAGTAACAAAGAAAGAGCATAGTCCTCTACGAGACGTGAACGTGAGTTAAGTCCTTTGTCTGAAAGGACAAGGGATCAAATAGCGATTGAAGTGGGGAAGGCTTTTCAAGCCAATATTCTGTTTGTTCTTCCAGAAATGCAAAGTTCGGTGAGGAATTTGATTCAAGATGAATTATCAAAATTTTAGACGCCTCACGAGCAATGTACCCCTGAGAAAGAGAATTAACATGATGAATCATGTAAAGAAAAAGAAAAGTACCGGTGTACTTATACAGATTTTATGGCGTCTAAGCCTTTGGAGTACAAAGGTGAAATAGATCCACTGATCAGTCACAAATGGATCACTGAGATGGAAATTATATTTGATAGAAGTCACTGTGAAAAAATTGACGAGGTAATCTTTGCTACAAGCCAACTCCGTGAGAGGGCAAAGGACTGGTGGGATATGGTTGAAGTGGAAAAGGGTAAAGAGGTCATATGAAAAATGACGTGGAGTGAGTTCAAAGTGATATTCTTATAATATTTTAGTCCACAGTCGGTTATGGATAGAATTGTTGAAGAATTCCTCCATATGCGTCAAACGCACCACACCGTAGATGAAATTACAGCAGAATTTTTCAATAAAGCTAAATTTGCCTTCATTGGTAGCCACAGAACGTATGTGGTTAAATCGCTACCATCTAATTTTGAAGGCAGAAATAAGAGTGCTTGTATCTCCTTTCAAGTGTGAAAAGTTATCTGAGCTTATTAATTGGGCTCATGAAAGAGAAATGAAGATAAAGAGGAAGATAGAGAGTGGTGAGAAAAGAAAGGCTGAGACCCCAGCATTGGCTGCACCATCAAAGAAGCCAAAGATATCAGGAAAGATGACAAATATACGGTCAAGGAATGAAATACGTAATTGTGGCATCTGTGGCAAAGGACATTCAGGGGAATGTCGTTATAAGAGTTTAGCTTGTTACAAGTATGGAAGGATTGGGAAAACGACATCTCAATGCCCTAGTCCAGTAAATTTATGTTTTAATTGCTATAAGTCGGGGCACGTTAAGAGTGATTGCCTAGAGTTAAGAGCAAGTATGTATTTATAGAGAAAGAAGGAGCAATATTATTGTTTGCTCAATGACGAAGGATAAGAGTTACTTGAGACATGGGCATCAAGCGTTTTTACCCTATGTGTCGGATAAGGAAACAAAAGGAAAGGAACCTGTTCAAGTCCCTGTAGTTAATGAAAGAGTTGATGTCCTAACTCCAAGACCTACTGAATCGAGGTTTTATTCGCCCAAGTGTTTCACCTTGGGGAGCACCTATCCTTTTTGTCAAAAAGAAATACGGTAACATGCGGATGTGTATTGATTACCGTGAATTAAATAAGTTAACCATTAAGAATAGGTACCCTCTACCTAGAATTGATGATCTTTTTGATCAACTACAAGGTGCTAGCTGGTTCTCCAAGATCGATTTGCGATCAGGATATCATCAAGTAAAGGTACGAGAAGAAGATATACCTAAAACGGCTTTCCGTACTCGATATGGGCATTATGAATTTGTGGTGATGCCATTTGGTTTAACAAACGCTCCAGCGGTTTTCATGGATCTCATGAAACGGATATGTAAGCCTATGCTAGACTGTTTTGTCATCGTTTTTTATTGATCATATTCTTATCTATTCTCGAACTGAGGAAGATCATGCCCAACACCTTCATGAAGTTCTTGCCACGTTAAGAAAAGAGAAGTTGTATGCAAATTTTCTAAGTGTGAATTCTGGTTGCGGGAAGTACAATTTTTGGGTCACGTGGTGAATGCACAAGGAATTTGAGTAGATCCTGCTAAAATAGAAACTATTATGCGGTGGTTAGCTCCGAAAACTCCCACTGAAGTCAGAAGCTTTTTGGTTTTAGCGGGTTATTATCGACGGTTCATTCAAGATTTCTCAAAGATAACTTCCCCATTGACTAAGTTAACTCGTAAGAATTCAAAATTTGAATGGAAGCCAAAACAAGAGAAGTCGTTTGAACTGTTAAAGGAAAAGTTGACAAAAGCACCGGTATTGGCTCTGCCAGAAGGGACAAAAGATTTTGTAGTCTATTCTGATGCCTCAAGTGTTGGATTGGGTTGTGTTCTTATGCAAAGAGGGAAGGTAATAGCCTATGCTTCACGACAGTTGAAGTCGCATGAAGCGAACTACCCGACCCATGATATCGAGCTAGCGGCAGTAGTATTTGCGCTAAAGATTTGGAGGCATTATTTATATGGAACGAAGTGCACTATCTATACTGATCATAAAAGTTTGAAGTATTTATTTGACCAGAAGGAATTGAATATGAGGCAACGACGATGGTTGGAGCTCGTAAAAGATTATGACTGTGAGATACTTTACCATCCGGGTAGGGCTAATGTTGTGGTAGATGCCCTAAGTCGGAAAAGGAATTACGCTCCAATCAAAGTAAAGTCGTATAAACTAATTGTAAATTCGGATTTGTTCGATCAAATTAAAACTGCGCAAGTAGAGGCGTTGAAAGATGAGAATCTAAAACTTGAAAGAATCATCGGGCAAATCCATCAACTTGAAGAGAATGATGAAGGAATTAAAGTTCATCGTGGACGACTTTGGATTCCTTGGACGTGTAAGATTAAAATAATGATTCTAGGTGAGGCTCATAAATCAAGATACTCAATTCATCCAGGTGTGACGTGTAACATCCCGTTTTGTAATATAAATAAAATGTCTTGGTTCATATTTATTAGTGAATGAAATGGGTCATACGTCAAAATAAACCAATAACAAATGAGATGAATATTTATGTATCTAAAATTAGTTAACGAGTAAGTAACGGATATCATGATTATTTGAGATGTGGGATCTAGGCGATTATTAATTAGTATTATAAGAGACCGTTTAGTAATAGTAATAATAATAATAATAGATATTTATTTTTCCGAACATGAATTCATCTTGATGTGCACGTGTGTGCATGTGAGGTGAAATCCCAAAATGAAGATAAATGGCCTCAAAATGAAGATAAAATATGTTGATTTCATTATTTGTAAGACCGACTCACTAAGTCGGTAAGACTTACTACCACGAGACATTTATAAATAAGACGTTAAGTTCAACCGTAGTTTTCACATTCCAATCATCTTCACATATAGAGCGAATCTATTTACTTTAATCATATATATAAAATTAGGAGTAGAGTAAAGTTTGGGTTATAGCCATGGTAGGCATTGGGTGCCCTAACTTTAATTTAGGCATGGATTGATCATCATGTTTAAATTAGGTAAGGCGGTCCAAAGCCGATCACGGTAACGACTAGCTAGGGCACTACTCTTTGTTTAGCTAGCATCTAAGATTGATATGGTTTTGATCAGGGAATCAAGTTGGGATTAATTAGACAAAACATCTATAGAAGCAAAGGTGAGTTACTTAAACTAGTTTCAAAACCTGATACTTGCTCATAAAATTGTTTTGATGGTGATTGATCATGTATATGCATCGAACCATAGGTGTGGCATCCAGGGTGTTATATATTATAATGATCATTATATTTTCCCGGGGCGTGGACATACACGTACAGCTATATGGGGTGTGTTTTACGCTGTATGTGTGAATATATAATGCTTAGTCCGGATATATGATTATGGTGACATGCAAGGAGCTCATACTTGATCAATAAAAATTGTTTATGTGGTTGTTTTACTGATGAGTCAGTTTATGTGGCTCACCAGCTGTATGCTGACGTATTTTTATTACTCGAGCATGTATCACAGGTTGATGGTGTAAGGAATGGGAGTTCCTAGCTGAGAGTTGGAATATTTTAGACGGTTCATCTTATTATAGTTAAGCTTGGTTTAGCTTGGTGGTACTTGGATCGCACTGGCTTATAATAAACACTCAAGTTATGTAATGAGATTACGTTACCGCTTTAAGTTTGCGCCGACTGGTCACTGTAAGTGCCCCGACCTGGGCGGGGTGTGACAAGTTGGTATCAGAGCTGTAGTTTAAGAGATTTAGGTACTCATTGAAGTATCTAGACTTAAACTAGGAGTGGTAAGCCAAGCAGATGTGCCAATTCTGGTAGGATGATCCCTCTAGAAGAAGGCGATTCTAAAAATCTTCTAGTTACTTCGTTCTCTATTTCTATTTGAGAGGGTCCTAAGGAAAAGGATTTTATTTCCACCGAGCTAAAATAATATGTCGATGTCTCTAGTAAACTAAAGACATTATTGAATAGCTATTTTGCTTCAATTTATTCGCCGCAGAGGCTAGTATAATAGATGATGTATATGATGGGTATGCCGAACTTTATGATGGAAGGACCATATGGTAGTTGGGAGTATCATGGTGTGTAGCATATATTGCTTTCATACCTGGCCAGTATGAAAGTAAATGAATGACACCGCTATGATCTCGCAAACATCATATTGTACTGAAGTCAGGAAATAGTAGGCAGAGTCTTAAGAATGTGGTTGAGCTCTAGTACTTTGCTACTAAAACTTGTGTATATAGGTTTATCTATGGGAGCATACTGTGCTTATCTTATCCTCATTTGTTCTTCTAGGGTGGCAATGATTGATAGGATAATAAGAGCTGATTTTATGTGTCCGAGGTAACTAGTGGAGTTTGTATACATAGTCTAGCTATACGAGCATGTGTCTCAAAGTGTGTCAACGGTTTATGAGTAGCATAGATGAGTATGCATATTTGTGGATATTAAATGAGACCATAGTATACGTAAAGCAGATAGGGCGGTATAAGGCCTGAATAAAATACCATAGACAATTTAGTTATGTAATCAAGTAAGGAACATAACCAAACTTGGTACCTCCACTTTCCCATGATAGCGGAGGTGACCCAAAGACAAATTGTAGTGGAGTAAGGAAGGCATGTGAAGCCAATGTTTTTTTTCTGCTCGGTGATATACAAAGCTCTCTTAGGAGTCTAGTCAGGAATATCACAGGTGCATTAGTTGAGAAACCTCTAGAAAAGGTTAATGTGTCAATGGTTGATATTCAATCAACTAGGCGCGCGTACAAGGACGGTAGGCCTTGCAAGCTGAGGCATTAGAAACCAAAGCAACTATCACTTTTGGAATACGTTAGAAGAAAATCCTATAAGTTATTATTATGAGTAAATGGGATAATAATCAGGATCAAGGGCGACCCAATTTTAGGGATTATAAAGGGAGATCTGGACCCGCACTTCAATGTATGACATGTGGAAAAAGACATTCTTGTCCATGTCACAAGTTTGTTTGTCGAAATCGTAAGAAACCCATGCACACTTGGTATCAATGTAGAGAGCCTCGTTAGTGTTTTTAAGATCTTAAGGATTGATGGCCTAAGAAATAAAAGAATGCAGAGCCCGATAGAGCAAGAAGTAGAGCTTTTGATATAGAGACTCAAAAAGCCGTAGGTATATTGATGAGATAGTGAGTATGATACTGGTAAACAACTTCTATGATAAGATACGGTTTGTTGCTGGTGTTGATAGAAGTTTGATATCCGAACCTTTTAGAATTTCGTTTGACAAGATTCTATGTAAGCTAGATAAACGATTTATAGTGATAGTATATGGAAGAAAATAAGAAATTGGGAGCTATATCAAGGGTTGTACCATCTATCAACAAAACTTGGATTACTGAATATAGTACTAGGGATGGATTGGTTAGCTTCCAAACTCGTAAATTGGGTGAAAAGAAGCAAATTCGAATCAAGGACCCGAAAGGGAAACCTTTGATAACTCGAAGGGAAAAACCTAGTAAAACCATAAGTTTCAGTATGGTGATATAGGTAATTAAATATATCCGAAAGGTCAACTAGATTAACTAGTAAATGCACTAGAGACTAAGGAAGATAATAATTTAATGGATGTGCCAATAGTAGTCAAATTTCATGGGACATTCCCTAAAGGTCATTCTAGACTATCAGCCGATAGAAAAATTGAATTTGACTTGATCCTGGGGGCAACCTATATTTCTAGAGCCATTTACTGTCTTACCTTGACTTTCAATGGAGGAATTAAGACACCAAATGTTGGAGTTACTGGATAAGGTTTTATATATTCTAGCACGTCGACATGGGTCGTTGTTAGGACACGATACGAGGTGTAGTGGTTGATACCGATAGCCAGGAGGTTAGGACACGATACGATGCGATCACTATGAGTTGTTAGTAATGCCATAAGACCAATATATATGTAGTATTCATAGATCTCATTAATTTAGTTGCAAGACAAACGCGTCGTGGTTACATTCACTAGAAAAGAAGGAGCCCAACCGATAATAAACTTCATGCATTTAGAAGTGGTGTTAAGGTAACTCTCTTATACCAAATTAAGAATGCAATGATAGGCCTTAATGGAAAACCATATCAAGAAGGAAACGATGCAAGACTATTGAGATCTATGAATGATAGTGTCTTAAGCTTTCATAAACGAATATGAGATCTTAGTTTTGGCAGGTTATGGGATATGATACTAGAGGAAGCTCAGAAGTCAAAATACACCATACACCCTAGTAGCAATAAAATGTAGGATTTAAGAAATGATTATTGTTGGATGGGAAGAAAAAGCTATATCACAAGACAAGCTGAGAAATACCTTATCTACCTAAAAGTTAAGGTAGAGCGTCTGAAACCATTTGGCTATCTATAGGAACCTGAAATCCCATGAAGGAAACGAGAGATGATAATAATGGACTTTGTTTCTAAGCTTCCAAGATCGAGGCATGGGCACAAATTAGGTAATAACTTATAGGTTCGCCAAATATACACTTTGCCTATCCTTGAGGACAAATGAAATGTAAGCTAAATCTTATACTAAATAGATTATCTTACGAGACGATGTGCTTACATAAGCTATATTCAAAAGAGAGAGAGATTTATTCTCCTTAAGATTCGGGCAAGGTTTTTAAGAAAAAGTTGAGAACTCAAATATATCTGAGTAGTGGGAAAGATGAATGCACCAATCAAGCTTTAGAAGGTATACTACGTGCGTACATAATAAACTTTATTAGTAGTAAGGACGATCATCTAGCATTAATGAAACCTTCGTACAATCATAGCTAACACACCAATATTATGGCACCACCATACGAATCCTTATATGGGAAGAAATGTAGAACGCCATCTTCTGGACTGAAGTATCCGACAGTCTATCTAGACATGGGATCTTATATGAAAGACCTGATAAAGCAGTAATGTCATAAAACGATAAAACAAATATTATAATATTGGAACATAGAAATGATAAATATTCCAGAAGAAGTGAGGATGAGACGACGAGGTCCTCACCTCATTTGTTCAAAGTTGTCAGGTTTCGAGGACGAAACCTAATTTAAGGGGGGTGTATTTGTAACATCCCGTTTTGTAATATAAATAAAATGTCTTGGTTCATATTTATTAGTGAATGAAATGGGTCATACGTCAAAATAAACCAATAACAAATGAGATGAATATTTATGTATCTAAAATTAGTTAACGAGTAAGTAACGGATATCATGATTATTTGAGATGTGGGATCTAGGCGATTATTAATTAGTATTATAAGAAACCGTTTAGTAATAGTAATAATAATAATAATAGATATTTATTTTTCCGAACTTGAATTCATCTTGATGTGCACGTGTGTGCATGTGAGGTGAAATCCCAAAATGAAGATAAATGGCCTCAAAATGAAGATAAAATATGTTGATTTCATTATTTGTAAGACCGACTCACTAAGTCGGTAAGACTTACTACCACGAGACATTTATAAATAAGACGTTAAGTTCAACCGTAGTTTTCACATTCCAATCATCTTCACATATAGAGCGAGGTATGTAACCTTCTAGTTTCTATTTACTTTAATCATATATATAAAATTAGGAGTAGAGTAAAGTTTGGGTTATAGCCATGGTAGGCATTGGGTGCCCTAACTTTAATTTAGGCATGGATTGATCATCATGTTTAAATTAGGTAAGGCGGTCCAAAGCCGATCACGGTAACGACTAGCTAGGGCACTACTCTTTGTTTAGCTAGCATCTAAGATTGATATGGTTTTGATCAGGGAATCAAGTTGGGATTAATTAGACAAAACATCTATAGAAGCAAAGGTGAGTTACTTAAACTAGTTTCAAAACCTGATACTTGCTCATAAAATTGTTTTGATGGTGATTGATCATGTATATGCATCGAACCATAGGTGTGGCATCCAGGGTGTTATATATATTATAATGATCATTATATTTTCCCGGGGCGTGGACATACACGTACAGCTATATGGGGTGTGTTTTACACTGTATGTGTGAATATATAATGCTTAGTCCGGATATATGATTATGGTGACATGCAAGGAGCTCATACTTGATCAATAAAAATTGTTTATGTGGTTGTTTTACTGATGAGTCAGTTTATTTGGCTCACCAGCTGTATGCTGGCGTATTTTTATTACTCGAGGGAGTATTGGTGGCCTGGTATGAAAAAAGATATTGTTAAGTACGGGTAGAGGTGTTTGACTTGTTTACAAGTCAAGACGGGACATCAAAAGCCATATGAAAAAAAAAATGCAACCATTAGAAATTCCCTTTTGGAAATGGGAGCACATTACAATGGACTTGGTGACGAAACTCCCCAAAACGGCCAAAGGTTATGACGCGATATGGGTAATTGTCGATCGTTTAACAAAAAGTGCTCACTGTATACCCATTCGTGAAAACTATTCGTCAGAACGAATGGCGGAAGTATATAATAATGAGGTAGTGTCAAGGCATGGGGTGCCAGTATCTATTGTATCTGATAGAGACACTCGTTTTACCTCAAAATTTTGGAGAAAATTTCAGAAGGAAATGAGAACTAAGTTGTTAATCAGCATGGCATGTCACCCACAAACAGACAGACAAAGCGAGTGAACGATTCAAACTCTCGAAGATATGTTGCGTGCCAGTATTATTGTTTTGGTGGCAGTTGGGATAAGTATTTACCCCTGGTGGAGTTATCTTATAATAATAGTTACCATTGAAGCATTGGGATGCCCCCATTTGAAATGCTTTATGGTAGAAAGTGTCGTACTCCTGTGTGTTGGGGAGAGGTCGGTTAAAGAGAACTTGCTGACAAAGAAATTGTAAAACAGTTGGGATAAGTATTTACCCCTGGTGGAGTTATCTTATAATAATAGTTACCATTGAAGCATTGGGATGCCCCCATTTGAAATGCTTTATGGTAGAAAGTGTCGTACTCCTGTGTGTTGGGGAGAGGTCGGTTAAAGAGAACTTGCTGACAAAGAAATTGTAAAAGTAACTAATGAAAAGATTGATCAAATTAGAGCACATTTGAAATCTGCTCAAGATCGACAGAAATCGTATGCTGATAAACATAGACGTACAATTGAATTCCATGTAGGAGATTATGTCATGTTGAAAGTTTCTCCATCGAAAGGTGTGATCCGTTTCCGTAAATGTGGAAAGTTGAGTCCACGATTTATTGGTCCGTTTAAAATCATTGCTCGTGTGGGGCAAGTTGCATATCGTTTAGGGTTACCAGAAGAATTAAATGGTATTCATAACACTTTTCATGTGTCCTATTTATGAAAATGCTTGGCTGATGAAACGGCATATGTGCCATTGAACGACATCAAAGTGGATGATAAGCTTAACTATGTGGAAAAGCCGGTGGCGATTATTGATCATAAAGTTAAGCAACTTCGGAATAAAAAGTATAAGCCAAGTGAAAGTACAGTGGAAACATCGGCGTGGTTCTGACACCACATGGAAAGCCGAAGATGAAATGAGAAAATATTACCCCGAATTATTTAAGGTACAAACAGGTTTCGAGGACGAAACCTAAATAAGGGGGGAGAGTTGTAACATTCGGTTTGTGGATAAAAATAAAATAACATATACCGAATAGTGTGGGTTAGGTCATAAGTCGATACATTAGGTGTCTAAACGAGCACCAGTGCTATCTAATATTATGTGTAGTATATAAATAATAATAATAATTTTCATTAGTATTAGAAGAAAGGAGGAGTTAAGTGCACGTGTAGTGCCATTGTGAAAAAAAATGTATATACGTATGTTTATATAAAAAAGAAAAAGAAAACGAAATTGAGATGAGGATATACATCAAGTATGGCGGTTATGATAGTTTTATTAGAAAGAAATGGAGGGGCATGTGTCTTCTAAATTGAAAGGTGCGGAATGATGAGGAGCACATCCATTCACATATAGTACAAGGTCTTTTGTAAAATCAAGTTCATAAGAAAAGAGGAAATATAAAGACGGACACCCTAACTCCAAATCATAAACTACGGCATCTAAAAGATGTTTAGCAAGCAACGTACTTGGGGTCTCAAACAATTTTATCACTAATTCTAGAGGTAAGTACACAAACTCTTAAAAGTATACATGATTATTAGCTGTGATTCAGTATATAAATAGTTATATCATTGTGTGCTTGATATTAGTTTGAACCAAATAAGAGGCCAGTGGTCTTAAGAGTATATATGGTTGTTAGTGGTAATATAAGAATTGAGTAATTTATATTACTACTTGTTCGGTATATAGTTGAAACGAATATATACAAGCATGAGTTTAGAGACCGGTGGTCTCGGGAAATAGAATAGAGACCGGTGGTCTCGAGAAATAAATTAGAGACCGGTGGTCTCAGGAAATAAAATAGAGACCGGTGGTCACGGGAAATAGAATAGAGACCGGTGGTCTCGGGAAATAAATAAGAGACCGGTGGTCTCAGGAAATAAAATAGAGACCGGTGGTCTCGAGAAAGTAAATAGAGACCGATGGTCTCAAGGAATAAAATAGAGACAGGTAGTCTCAGAGTATAAAGCAAATAGAGACCGGTGGTCTTAAGGAATAAAATAGAGACAGGTAGTCTCAGAGTATAAAAATAGAGACCGGTGGTCTCAAGGAATAAAATAGAGACTGGTGGTCTCAAGGAATAAAATAGAGACAGGTAGTCTCAGAGTATAAAGCAAATAGAGACCGGTGGTCTCAAGGAATAAAATAGAGGCAGGTAGTCCCAGAGTATAAAATAGGAGACCGGTGGTCTCGGAGGATAAAAAGGGGAACGGTGTTCTTTGAAAATATATTAAAGGCTGGTCATGTGTACTTACTTAGCTATGGCTAATATGATATTCATGTATACTTTCAGGAAAGAAAGTGGACGAGGACTAGAGACCGGAATCGGTTTGAATAATGAAGATCACCTTTGTATAATTAGTACTTGTGTAATCTCTTTTGGAAACGGTTGCTTGTAAAAGAGATGTTATAATATAAAAAGGTCACTTAAGTGACTACTTTTCGACGTAAACTGGGACCAACTCTGATATATATATATATATATATATATATATATATATATATATATATATATATATATATATATATGGTGAAAGTTTTATATAAAAAAAAATTGGTGTGTTTCACCTCAAAACTGTTATTATTATTCTTCTAACAAAACCCAAAACCTAACAAAATCAAAACGTAACACAAAACACCCAAATCATAACATCTTAAAAAAACTAAACTGAAAATAATAGTATTATATGGCTGCCGATGGTTTTGAAGAAACCATCTATTTATTTTTATTTAATGAACATAAATACCATGAATTACGAGATGAAATAATCTCTGTCCTTTTCCACTTAATAGTTCACAGATCTGTACACTTATGACTTGTATCATAATAATCAATACAGTACCACCACCTACAAATAAATATCAGTTAATATAGTATGAATAATAATATTACTTTCATGAAAAGTTAGATACAGAGAGATGTGATTACTTACAGATCTGGGAGAAGAGCTTGAAGCCTTTAAAAACCCCCCTTTAACTTCTGACGGGTCATGGTTGTGGTGGTGGTTTCAGTGGAGGAGACGATCATGGTGGTGGTGGTTGTTGTGGTGGTGGTGGTACTTCTAGAGAGAGACATAGAGTGGGTAGAGGGAGGTAAGAGAGAGGGTAGAGAGAGGCTGTAAGATCTGATTTGAATTTTAAAAAACAAATGGAGAGAGATAGAGGGGGGGGGGGAACCATATATATAGGAAGAGAGAGAAGGGGATAGTAGAAATGTCTATTATGCCCTTTTGACTATTATAGAACATTATAATACAATGGGTGATGTGGCACAACATGAGCCAAGTAATGAGCTTCTTGGGGTTTCTTCATTTGGGAGGGTTTCCTCCATATACTTTACCTATATATATATATATATATATATATATATATATATATATATATATATATATAGGGTTTGGCTAAAATAAAAACCCTAGTGAGTTGTGCAAACTCTGAAAACTCTTTTATAGCCATTGATCTACCATAATGAATGGCTGAGATCATATCATCTATATTATAATTATAAAGTACATGTCCTTTTTGATTCAATGTTATAAAAAGGGTAGAATGGTCACAACTTAGTATTTGGTTATGACATAATGACTCTCTCTCTCCTGGTATATTGCACATTTTTTTATAAAAACCAAGAAAAAAGTATCTACATCCTGACACTTTGTATCTTTTTTTTTCTTCAAAAGATTGATTTGTATTAAATAGTCAAAAGGTTCATAAAAGATTAATGAATCATCTTACTTCCAAAAGCCACTCTCTCTCGTCCAGAACTCTCTCTCTCACTCTCTCTAATTTTTTTTGATTTGTATGAAAATCACAACACAGTTACAAAAACCACTCTCTCTCTCTCAATTTTTTTTGATTTGTATGAAAATCACAACATAATATTTATATATTTAAAAATCCTAAAAAAACTATGTGACATGTGTTGTTATAACTTTTGGTGGTATGTTACAAATTTTGTTACTGTAGCGTCACTTATACTGCAGTATGTTACAAACTTTTGATATTGTGTTACATTTTACACTGCTAGAATGTTATAGCTTTTGTTATTGTGTTACAACTATGTGACATGTGTTGTTACAAATTTTGTTACTGTAGCGTCACTTATACTGCAGTATGTTACAAACTTTAGATATTGTGTTACATTTTACACTGCTAGAATGTTATAGCTTTTGTTATTGTGTTACAACTTTATGTTATAGCTTTAAAATTGTAACAAGACAAACATGTTATAAAAACATGATAAATAAAATATGTTAAATCATAACACAGACATGTTTTACATATCTTCCCAAATGTTACAAGACATCTTACATACAAAAATCACATATACAAAAAACCCACAAATACAAAAACACCCAACAATAAATCTATAATAAGAAATAAAAAATATAATATCTTATCAAAATCAAAATAAAAAAACATCACGAAAGTTAAAAAAATCAATAAAAAATCCCCTTTTTAGATACTAAAAGTCAAAATTTGGATATTAAACACAAAAATAAAAAAAGAAACAAAATAAATTCTTCTTTTGGGTACTGGACTCACCACAATGTACCGCCACTATGTTCACGGTGGATCTTGAATTGATCTTCCAAAGACTTCTCTGTTACCCCACAACAATATGTTGAAGCAATAAAAGAATAAGAAAGAGATAGTGAAAATGGATTTATGTTGTGCAACATCCGACACCACCGTCATCAACACCACCGTCGCCCACACACCTGTTACAAATTTGAGAATAAAATCAACCAAACCAAATCTAAAAACACTTGAAACAAGATTAAAAAAATTAAAAAAAAAACAACCAAACCAAATCTAAAAAAACTTATTCTTTAAATTTCTTAAATTTGTTGACCACACTCAAGTAGATCTGGACTTTAGGTAAAAAATCTTTAAAGTACATTTGAAAGAAAAAAAATATCAACTTTCATTAAAAAAATTACTAATAATAATAATATTTACTACACAGTTACCAAATGAAAACCAACCAAAAAGAAAGAAACTTTCATTAAAAAAAATACTAATAATAATAATAATATTTAATTCACATTTAACAACTTTCATTAAAAAAAAAACACAAACTTCTCAAAAAACCAAATAAAAACTCACGATGGATCAAAACCAACCAAAAAGAAGGAAACACATCATTAAAATACCTCATGGCATATCTGTGCTAACAAATAATTTAACACGTAATGACAAATTTGTAGTATAATGACAAATGATAATAATAATAATTTAACACGTAATTTTTCCATCTTTGTGCAAACAAAATTGTCAACCTTTCACCAAAAACACAGAAGCAGCCATCATCGAAAATTAGTACTACATTTTACATATGCATTTAATAATAATAATAATAATAATAATAATAAAAATATAGATCTGCATACCAAGATTAACAAGCCATTTCAGATCTGGAAGTACAAAGCCAGATGTCTCTCTCTCTCTCTACGATCTATCTCTCTCTCTACGAAGTGCATCCCAGATCTGATAACATAAACAGAAGTGTGGCTTATGATTGGTTATCAGACCAGCAAGAGAGGAATTGGATGGGTTATGATGAATCATTAAGGAACCATAACAAAGGAGAGAGGGGGAAGAGAGTATCAGAGAAGGAAGATGAAAGATGATATTGTAATTTTGAGAGAAAAGAGAGAGGAGAGAAGTGTTTATGTAGAGAGAGAGTACATAATTTATCTACCTAAACTACCCTTTGAATTCTCTTTGGAATATGATAACGTGGACAACTTATAGCCACAAGGTGAGTTTCTAGAGTTTGCACAACTCAAGTGGGTTTCTACTAGATACTTACCCTATATATATATATATATATATATATATATATATATATATATATATAGTGGAAGTATATAGGGAAAACCCTTCAAAATGGAAAAACCCCAAGAAACCCATCTCTTGGTCCACATTGTGCCACCTCATCCAAGCTAATATTTCACCATATTATATTATTAAGGGTAATTTAGACATTTAGACCTCCCCTTCTCTCTCTCCCTATATATATTATTTCCCTCCTCTCTCTCTTCATTTATTTTTTTTTTTTCAAATTCAAATTGGCAGAATCTATACCCTCTTTCTACCTTCCCCTCTCTATGCCTCTCTCTATAACCACCACCACCACCATCACAACCACCACCATGACCACCACCGTCACCACAAGAGCTTCGAACAAACCTTCTAATAAAAACAGGGTATTGAATAAACAGAGCATCAAAGACGACTAATTGATGAACGCTGTTCCGGCACCAAGCTTCGGTGACAATGGAAGCTCCGGTAACCACACCTTTGGTCGCTGCTCCGGCACTGATGAATGTTTCCCCAGAACTGCATTCGTGAGAAGCTGTTCATGTGTGAGTGTTTTAAATAAATAAAAAGTTATAATACATACTGTCATGGTGACATCCATCCAAAACGTTTTTTAGTGATTCCAAATTATAATTATTTAAAGAAATAATTATTATATTATCCTAATGTTGTGTTTGGCAGCTTTTTTGCAATGCTAACTTCCATCCAAAACGTTTTTTTATTAGATCTCATTTTTATTTTTATTTTTCGTAGATCTCCTTTTTTATTTTTCTTTTTCGTAGATCTCGTTTTGTTTTTTGTAATCTGTTATGATTTGTGCGTTTTGTGGCGTTTTGATTTTGTTAGGTTTTGGGTTTCGTTAGAATAATAATAATAACAATTTTGGGGATAGTTTTTGTTTGCATACCAAGTGTTCGATCAAATGTTTGAATGAAGAAAAAACAACTTATGTTAACCTTTTTTTATTTTTTTTAATTATCCTCTAGTGTTGGTTTTCATGAGTAGGCTATAAGAAGAAGGCGTTGATGATGTGGCTGTGGTAAGTTATGGTTTTGAGTTAATTGTTTGAAAGAGACCAACTAACATGTGTTATGGTTCATATGACATACGTTTTTCCAGTAAAACATATGTTAGTATACGCCCTAGCACATGTTAGTGATGTCCCATTATGTGTTTGAGGATCCCAACTAACATGCGTATCTGTTCCAGTGTTGGTTTTCACAAGTAGGCTATAGGAAGAAGGTGGCGTTGATGATGTGGTTGTGGTAAGTGATTGTTTTGATTTTTTTATAAAGATTATAAATTTTTATTTTTTTTACGCAAGTGAAGGTGTTTATGAACTCGTCTAGGGTGCATGTCTATTTTTGCGGTCTGAGTCATGTATGCCCACACGCGTTAGTAATGCTAACACATGCTAGTATATGCCCAACTAACAGGTGTTAGGGTCCATATGACATACGTTATTTTCAGTAAAACATATGTTTTAGAATATGCTAACACATGCTAGTGATGTCTTTTATTATATTATATATTTCATGAATATGAGGATAATTTTTTGGTATATGGATTTGGATTGGTTCTGATTTGATTTTTTAAAATTTATTATTGTTGGATTTTAAACCCTATTTAATCGTATTATTATCATTATTATTACTATTATTATTATTATTATTATTATTATTATTATTATTGTATTCTGTTTAATATTTTTTTTTGGCAAGTGAAAGTGTTATGAACTTGTCTAGGGTGAATGTCTATTTTTTGCGGTCTGAGTCTTGTATGCTCACACACGTTAGTGATGCTAACATATGCTAGTATATGCCCAACTAACAGGTGTTAGGGTCCATATGACATACGTTTTTTTCAGTAAAACATATGTTTTAGAATATGCTAACACATGCTACTGATGTCTTTTCAGTAAAACATATGTTTATACACATGTTAGTGATGCTAACACATGCTAGTATGCCTAACTAACAGGTGTTAGGGTTCATATGACATGCGTTAGTATATGCCCAACTAACATGTGTTAGGGTTCATATGACACACGTTATTTCAGTAAAGCATATGTTTTACAACACACTACACATGTCAGTGATGTCTCATTATGTGTTTTGGAGAGCCCAACTAACACGTGTTATCTTTTTTTTTTTTGTAGGTGAAAAGATGTTTTTGTGTTAAAGATGCAGATGGGTATCAAGAACGAAGCATAGCTAGATCATTTTTATGTTGTTATGATAGTTTTTTATCATTCGCAAATAACTATGTTTGTATGAAAAGTTTTTTGATACATTTTTAGTATTGATTGTAATGATCGTTTTTATCATTTCTTAATTAAATATACATTTTATGTGTTCTTTTGATTTTGTTCTTTTTAGTATATGTCTTTTTAACACATGTTAGCGATGTGTCACACGAGGTCAGAATCTTTTATCACAACACTAACGTACGTTAATATTGGTGCTGGAAAAGGGCCATAAACTAGGAGAGAGATGATTTGACAAGTGTCAAATCAACCTTTTTAAACCTAGGATTCAGAAAATTTAAGTGACCCACTTGCTTATTTAAGATTATCATATTACCCTTGATTTCAATTATGACCACACAATGCAAGTTGCTTTTGATTATTAAATACAATTAATTATGGACCATTGATCAAACTTGATCAATGGTCACTAGAGGGTTTTCGGGGTTTTTCCATTATTTGAGGTTTCCATATTATCCACTCCCTAAATATATATATATATATATATAGGGAAAGGGTAAAACGAGAACCACCCTTTTGTGAAAGAACCATAGGAACCATTTAGAGCCATTGATCTTTGGTGATCTAATGGCTAATATTATGCCACATCACTTTTTTGTCTTTTTGCACCACTTGTTGATTTCTTGAAAGATGATAATAATAAAATAATCATAGAGGGGTATTATGGTAAAAGCAACAACACTCTCTCTCATCCTTTTTCCTTCTCCACTTGACCCCACCACCTACCATTCTCATATCCCAAAGAAATGAATTTCTCTCTCTCTCTCTCTCCTCAAACTAATATCACGATCTGGTGTGCATTATTGTTATTATTATTTTTTTCATTTCTTTTACAACATACTAATCTGTGTAAAGTGTAAACCACAAACTTCCCTACAATAAAACCAAAATAAACAACAAACTTTATAACAAATCTTCCTTCAAATAAACCCAAATATATTTCATAATCCATTTTACATCAGTGTATAAAATTACAATTTGGACCGAAATCATGTAAAACATGGCAAATTTGGACAGAAATCATGTAAAACGACAACCACTCGTTCTTCGTTTTCTTGATCTCCATTATCAGCTTTTGAACACATAGCCAAACTATCAAACCACAAAAAAAAATGTAATAATACCTAGTAGGCAAGATCCAAGGCGCTTTGGTCCTCCATGACATCCCATATTCTCTGTTGGCAAGATCCGAGGCGCTTTTCTTACACCAATCTGGAAGAATACGGCCCGGTTCTATCAAGGTTTATGCTTTGCATCTAGGTAAAATAAAAAACACACGAGTATAAATCTAGAAAATCATCAATTTACATCAATTTACATTGGTGAAGACAGTTTACACCAGTGTAACATCACAGTTGCACCAAAAAAAAGTTTAAGGAAAACAAACCTATGAGTGGCTTTGTTCAGGTTTACGTTGGTGTAAACTCCACCATCACGAACGTCTCTATCACCCTGACCATTGTCTCCTTCACCCCACCATAAACCTACCAGAAAACCTTAGGCCACCATGGCTGAATTCACTGGTTACTCCCCTGCACATCCAAAATAGACCATGTTACACACAACCACGTTACTAATCGCTTCGAAGACAATATAACGAAAGAACCCGTTACACCAAAATAGCCTGTTTACATTGGTGTAACAAATGACACAAAAGATTAATACAAATGACACAACCGTTTACATTGGTGTAAACACCCCCATAACACATACAAAACGTTTTGACTTAAATGTATTGGAAAAGGGACTTATTTAATGGAAATTATTATCACAATCTAGGAATTTACACCAGTGTAAAAACTCATAGTTGTGTACTGTGGTGGCCAACTACACTAATCTGCACATGGTAATGCTAAAAACAAAAAACACCAACCATCAAAACCCATGGTGGAAATTATTTCCACAATCTAGGAATTTAAACCCATAGTTGTGTACTGTGAAAGATATCATCTTCTTCAACAAACATCAAAAATCATAATAATAATAATAATAATAATAATAATAATAATAAGTCAATTTGCTTCATCATTTTGCTAAAACAAGATCTGGGAGGCATAGCATCACATTCAACACACAAACATCCATACAAAATTAAAATTCAACATCCAGATCCAAAACGAACAAAACTTATTTTCAAACGAGACAGATCTGAAGTATAAGAAACAGAACATACTCTTGATAAGCGGACAACAAAAGACGGGGACGAACAGAAGTCGTCCAACAAACGATAAGAACGCCATTTAAGCAGACCGTCTTCTCCATCACCATACTGTCACAGATCGTCTTCTCCACCACCATACCGTCACAGATCGTCTTCTCCACCACCATATCGTCGCCTCCACAGCCATGACCCCACACGTCACATATCGTCTTCTCCACAACCATGAACCCACCACTGAAACCCACCATCGATGTGCGGATCTCATCGGTGTTCTTAAGTTGTTCTTTATCATCGACCACCACAGCCCCCACCACCATTCTTCCACCACCAGATCTGGGTTTCTATTATTATTATTCACATATCTGTTCATCGTTGTTGTTATTATTATTATTATTATTATCATCATCATCATCTTCATGATGATATCAAATCTTGTTCATCATCATCCATTATTATTATTATTCATCTTTTGATGAATGACGTGAGACAAACAGAGAATATAATAGAGAGAAAGGGTTAAAGAATAAAGAAAGGGTGTGGGTTGAATGGGGTGGGGTGGGGTGGGTGGGGTATTAATCTGAAATTTAGTGTCCTTTATTCAAATATTATATAGGTAATTAATCTAAATAAAATATACTTAATGATGAATTACCATTATTGCCCTCACATAATAACAACAAATCAAGGACACATGGCACCATATTATTGGCTAGATGGGGTTCTTTAGTTCTTACATGAAATGGGGGTTCTTAATAGAACCTAATCCTATATATATATATATATATAGGGTTTGGCTAAAATAAAAACTCTATTGAGTTGTGCAAACCCTAGAAACCCTATATGAACCATTGATTAAGCCTCATCAAAGGTCAAGATTCATCCAACTTATTTAAATAATAAAAGGTACATGTCCTTTTTGTTGATAAGTAACAAAAGGGTATTGTGGGTATTTTACACAACTCATAAAGTTTTTCTATCTTATCTCCCTGACATATTGACACACTTTTAAATAAGTCAAGACAAAAAAGTTCTCTCTCCTCTCTCTTGAATCTCTTCTCTCTCCTAAATCTCTCTCATCTCTCTCGTGACCCTCTCTCCTCACTCTCTCTCATCTCTTTTTCCTTGCTTTTACATTTTTTCAATTTTTTAACCCTTTAATAGATAACAATCAGTCAGATTTGTCTGTAACAAGTTATGTGTTACATTGTAACATGTTATATGTGTCATTTGCATGTATTTACATTGTTACATTTAACCTTTTAATATGTAACAATTAGTCGGATTTGTCTGTAACACTTATGTGTTATGTTGTAACATGTTATATGTGTCATTTGTATGTATTTACATTGTTACATTTTAAAACAGGTTACACTGTAAAAAGAGCAATTTTACATATTTACATATGTATCGTAGTTAATGGTGCTTATGTAACTATTCAAACCAGTAAAGGAGATTTGGAATTTTATTTCATAAACATGTAAAAATTGAACACACTATACTACTAAAAAAACGTAATCATTTTTTTTACATATATAAAGAATCAAATTCAAACTTCAACATACACAAGTCAAAGAATACACATATGCACAACCTAGGTAAAATAGTACAAAAAACATGTTATACTAGTTTTGTATACACGCTACAGTGCTTAAACATCAAACACATTGTCATGTCTTCCTCTACGATGACCAAGCTCACCAATGACCACCAACTCATAGCATTAAAAAGATCAAAACCCCCTTGGACCCTAGCCTAATAAAAGAAATCGTCAGGGAAACAAAACAAGTTTTCATTAATTTAAAACAAATAGCAAAAACATAAGTAGTAAATTAAAAAAAACTAAATTAAAAAAAAATCTCCGATAAATTAAAAAATCTCAAGTTCTATCTTCATCGCTCAAATTAAAAAAAAAATTCAAATAAATTAAAAAATCTCAAGTTCTATCTTCATCGCAAAAAAAAATAAAAAATAAAATAACAATAATAATAATAATAACAATAAAAATTGAAAAGGGAAATATGTGGATAATAATCAAACCATCTCCATCAATATATGGATCTGCTACTTCTATGTCCACCGTAACCACTTCCCATCCTCAACCCTTTCTCCATTGTAAGATCTGTATCAAAATAATAACAAAAAAATGTTTAAATAATCAAGAACCGTTGATCTACAGATGGATCTGCTACTTCTATCTCCACCGTAACTACTTCCCATCCTCAACCCTTCAAAAACACCGCTAGACCCCCGCTATCTCTGCAGCCACGAAACCACCACCATCTAGAACCCCCCCACCTTCGAAAAAACCACCACGTTAGAGATCCCACCCCCACCCCATTCAGATCTTGTTTCGAGAGAGAGAGAGAGAGAGAGGAGTGTGTGTTAGAGAGAGAAAGTAGAGTGTTTCAGAGAGAGAGAGAGAGAGAGAGAGAGAGAGAGAGAGAGAGAGGAGTGTGTGTGAGATAGACAAATGAGATGATTATTTAAATAGGTGGTCACACAAATGAGATGGTGGAAGTTACCATCTTGCCCTTTTGCTAAAGGATGAAAAGGGAGATGTGGAAGCATGACAACCATTGGATGGGTTTCTAGAGTTTGCACAACTCAAGTGGGTTTCTAAGGGATACTTACCCTATATATATATATATATATATAGGGTTTGGCTAAAATAAAAACCCTAGTGAGTTGTGCAAACCATGCAAACTCTTTTCTAGCCATAGATCTTACCAATTGAATGGCTGAGATGATCACAAGTATATAATATTAATAAATGAAGTGTCCTTTTTATTTATATGTGTTAAAAAGGGTAAGATGGTCAATTACTTATAACATTGATTGTCCACCCTTGAGAACCATGCAAATTTGGCAGACGAAAAGAAGACTGAGAATACTATTCCCTGACAGTTTTACACAGAGCATTGGTTTTTCAAAAAAGTAATAAAACACTCTATAACTCTATGAAAATCAAACATCAGTTTCTCTCTCATTTTTCATTATCATCAGTTTCTCTCTCATTAAACTCTCTTCAAAAAAATTTTAATGAAAGATCAACAGGCAAGAAGGTTGATCTATTTTACTTTCATATCACATCTTCAAGTTCCTTTCAAAACACAATAAAAACGATCGATTATACAGAGTAACATTCTATTGTTAATTTTTTACAGATCAGAGTGGCGTTGAAATATTGAGGATTCACAATGAAGCAAAGTATCAAGTTACTAAGATCATCAAAACGTGTCCATCAAAGTGATATAAGGTAATACACGTATTATAGGCTTATTATATGTGTAAAAACCATGTTTTTACAATTTTTAGGGCAAACAATTACTATCTAGTCTATAGAGGGTTTTCGTAATATTTGAAATTGGAGAAATTGGAGATGTATTGAAACAGGCTTTTGGTAAGATTTGAAATATAAGTTGTGGTTTCTGGTAAATAAATGTTACAAAAAAATAATTTGGCTATAAAACCCTGTTATTGGAACTTTGTTCGGGAAAAAGTGGCAAAAATTAGGTTTTTTACATTTGTTCTGTATTATTGCCTGTATTATTTTCATATATATAGGGTAGAACAGTGTAGGTAGTGTATACATACAATGTTTGAAATTTTGTTCTGTATTATCATCAAAACGTTATATATCCCTTTTCTAGAAATTTGTTTGGAAATTTGGTGATGGATGAAAATGGTTAGATTATAATTTTGTTATACATCCCGTTTGTATAAACATTGTAGATTGAAAAGAAACACTAGTCAAATATGTTGTTAGTATGTTGTTAACGGGTCCTGTTGTTAACCTCCATTATTTAAAAGTGCAACTTTGTATATGAATCTAACACCAAAAACATTGTTAAAAAGGCAAAATGTTTTCCTGTCCAAAAAAAATGAGACAAAATTGATTTTGTTGATAGTTACGTTTTAGTTTTGATATATATGGTTAGATTGTAATGGAATGGGTACCCACGTTTTAATTGTGCTATCTGTCCCCCTTTTGTACCATAATTTTATCATATTTTATGTAGTTTTATAATTGTTATAATTGTTAGTTGAATAGGACAATTGTATCAAATCTTTGTAACATCCAGTGTTTAAAATGGTGTAACATAAAGAATATTTTTTGAATATAATTGTTAAACTTAAGCTTAATAATTACACTTAAGCTTATTTTAAATATAACAATTTTTTAATACACTTAAGCTTATTTTATATATGTTTATTGACACTTTTAGAAAAATCTATACTAAAATGTATTGGAAAAAACAACAGAAAAAATGATACAAAAGGAAATATTGTTATGTGGATATAATTGTAGTAAATGTTTTTAGACTTATAAAACTTTCCTTCTCTATGAATATTACAGGAATGTGCATGAATTTTTTGGACTGAAAAGAGGTATGTGTACTTGAATTACAGACACAGAATACATAATGTTGATGGAAAAAAACAAAGATAAAAAACTTATTTTATTATGATACAGTGAGGAAAAGCCCTCGTATACTAAGAAACAAGTTACAAAAAAATCCAAACACGTTGGAAACGGCCGTAGTTGTCGACGAACTGGAGGAAACAATTGCTGACAAGACGAACAGTTCAAGAAAAAGACGGAGGTTAATAGGTAATATGATTAAAAATGTTAAAGTAGGTTAACATAATTTGATAAAATTACTACTTAATTTTACATGATATTTTTAACAGGTTATGACGAAGACAATTCAGATTATGAAAATGAGAAAACGGAATGTAGCAGATTATCAAACAGAAACGATGAGAAAAAAGGTATAGGATTGTATCTAAGTATATTGAAAAAAAAGTATTATTAGAAATATATTAATGTTGACTAAGGAAATTTGTCATTTTAATGGAAACAGGTTATGAATCAAGAACATCAGATTGCAGGATAATATCAGGAAGAAATGCAAAGAGAAAAGGTATACTCTTCTAAATAGTTATTACGTTCGTAACATTCAAACAAGAGCAAAGGAAGAAGAAGACGACAAATGGTTTAGTTCTATAGATTGGGATTTGTATTTACCACGTTTCATATCATGCAACCGTGATCCACGTCAAAATGAAGAAGAAAGTTTGCAATTGAGGTTCGATTCACGAAATGTTGAACTTGATGAAGAACAAGAGGACCGATGGTTTGCTAGTATTGATTGGGATTTGTATTTACCTTCTTATGTATCGTGCAATAGTGATACTAGGAACAAAAATTATATTAAGTAACTAGAAAAAGTATATTAAGTAGCTTCTATGTTGTCTTTCTTAATATTTTCCCACATCGGATCTCATTTTACGTGTCTTTGTATGGATGTCCTAGATTTTGTTTATTAATATTAAACGACAACATCTTCTTATGTACTATTATATGATACATGAAGGTTAGTATGTGTTTGTAACTAAAAAAAATATGTTTGAAATATGTTTGAGAAACATGTTTGACGGGTGTTTGACTCACATGTAAAAGACACAACTTAGTGTAAAAATGAAGAACATTGCACTAAACCATGTTTTAAAAAAACGTAATTTAATTTAGCTGAAAAATATGTAAATAATTGTTATAAACCCATTGTTATAAAAACTAAGTAAGTAAAGGGTGTAGTTAAATGTGTAATATCCAATAACCCATATCCAATAATAATCGTGGGAAGTGTGGTAAAATTTTATGAATGAATGGTTTGATTGGTTTGGATAAGTGTGAAAAAGTAGTGAATAAATGTCTTATTTAATGGTACAACACAAATTGAATAAAATATTAAAAAATTGGGTTACAAAAAGAGTGATTAAAATATATTTGTTATTGAAACTCTAAAAAGGGTGGATAGAAAGAAGAAGCACCCTGTTATTAAATACATGTAACCTTAATAGTGATTTAAGTACTTATGATGTGACCCTATGATGTGACTATACATTGCAACTTTACACTTCAAAAATCTTGTATATTCGATTGTCTGTGAATTCACGTGACAATTAATTACACCCTTTCAACACATCTCATCTACCCAATGTAGTCACATACTTCCAAAACTGAAAAAATATAAATAAAATGACACATAGAGGAATATCGATATGTTGAAGTCCATTTGAATAGTCGTTAAAACTTCCTCAAACAATCAACATACAAAAAAATGGAGTACTGTCGTTGTGGAACAGAGGCGATTCTGAAGACTTCGTGGACAAATGATAATCCGGGAAGACGATTCTATAGTTGTCCGTTAGAGGTAATAATATACACAATTGTTTTGTTTGTAAAGATTTATAGTTGAGTTTAAGTTTTGATAAAACTAAAATAACGTATCGTGAAATAGAACAACGCCTGCAGATACTTCAAATGGTTTGATCCACCTATGTGCCTCCGCTCGACAAAGATTATACCTGGTCTTTTAAGGTCAAAGAATAATCTGGAAGAACAAGTTACCAGCCTCAAAGACGAAATTCGAAGGAAGAATAAAATAATTTGGTGTTTGGTTATCGCATTAATATTCTCAAAAGTCATTTGGGGAGGTAGTACCTTTTAAGCGGAATGAAGTTAACTAGAATTCGGCCCTTGAAAACCTCAAAAGTTGCATGTCAACCTATGTATGTGTTATGTTGTGTACCCATGTTGTGTAACCCATGTTGTCTAATGTTTGCAATTATAAACCAACTTTAATGTTTGTATGGAAAAAAAAAAGTGACATATAAAATCATTTCTGGTTGTATCATTTTCTAATTAACAAAAACTGACACAACATGTTAACAGCATAACAATCCAAAAGGTAAAAAAAAAAACATACGGGAAGTAGTCTACAAAGTTAAAAGCATTCCATTAGAAAAGATAACAACAACCATAAACTATCCTGAGCCCAAAAGGGAGCACCCACCATCATGCAGTTCAACATGTTACAGACGTAACACACTAGTTAATGTTACATCCGTAACAGACTGGTTAGTGTTAAAAGTAGTAATTAAAACATAGTAGAAAGACATACAACAAAAGCATCTTCAAAAAGATAGGTGGCTCAGAGATAGTCAACATAAATACCCCTAAGCAGCAGCAGATGGGGTCTGGCTTTGCGAGCTTCCACCAGATTGCGTTGTGGCTGCATTTGACATCTTCTTGCAATTACGAGAATCATGATCGGTAACATATTGCATGCAAGTGCGACAAGGTCTAGGAGCTTTGGGGGGCTTCGCAGCATTCGTCTCAGCAGCGGACTTCAAACGTCGATTCCTTCCACAGCCTTTGGTACGAACAACCTCTGGATTGTTACATGAGATGTCCACGTCCAAAGATTGGCCAACCAACTCCTCAACAACAGCCTCGTTTGATTCAATAACAGGGGCTTCAACAGACCTGTGACCAATAAGAGGGGGCATCAGTCATTTGGTATATAATATAAACAGATTTAAAAAAAAATAGAAGCATTATGAAAAAAAATAACCTATGATCAACAAGATTAATCTTGATAGCTTTTAAACGGTCAACCAAGTTAGAAAGGAGATCCGTGTCACTACGGACAACATCGACACAGTCGGTAACCAAATCTAAAATCTCGTTACGCATAACAGCTTGTGGCGAGTTGTCAACGCCATAACGATTCTCTATCGAAAAAATCCGCTTGGGCAATGCATCACGTAGCCACCTACTAGCAACATACTTGGCAGGGATCTTTTGAATATTTTTAACCCGGTAAACACAGAATACATGACGACAAAGATAACCAATACGGGTGAATCCCCTACACGAACATTCCGCCGATGCATCAACCTCGTTGAACTTGACCTGTGCAGAATACAAAACTTATTTACCCACATATTTTTTTTACTAACACACAATCAGTTGGATTACTAAGAAAAATTGTATTGCTTTAAGTAAGAGACAAAGTCATTACTATCAAATTTGGTATTGTTTAAAAAAACAGTTGCATTAATAAATACTTTTGAACATATGGCTGCCCTATGGCTGTTATGTTAAGTTGTGAATTTTATATAGTAAACTACTAGAAAAAAACAAACAGATTTAAAACACTAAACTGGAATATTTAGAAAAACTATGTAAATTTTACCTCAAACACATTTACATAGCCGTTCATTCGATCAAGGTGAGTGACAGAAAATACCAATATATCATCAACAGCCTTAGTGTTAGAGACATAACAACATTCCTTTCCCTTAGCAATCTCTTTTAGTACTTCCAGGAACAGAGAATGAGTATACAAGTCAAAGGCATGTTTTTCAATGGCTAAACCTGTCGTATCATTAAATTCAGCAGAAGACGTTTTATAACCAGCCATCCTTTGACGGTATCGTTGTGCATCAATTCGCGTCTCATAACACATCATAAACTGAACAAGAGTATTAGCACTGGTAGAGTTTACTTTGAAAGACGCATTAGAGCTTTCGCAACGGGATGTAGTTTTCATCAAGCAACACATGGGGATCTCTCGGAAATAAGCTGGTACCCAACGATCCCTAATATCATACATCTCATTCAACCAAGAATGATCATGAAGATCAAAAGTATCCAAAAGTTCTTTCCAACGACTCTCAAATGTAGAGGGCTTGATATAAACATTCCAAACCAAGCGATGTATGCATTGCCTGAAATTAGTGTTCTGCAACAAATCACCAGAAATCTACAACAAAAAACAAATAAAAATCAGTCAAAAATTCTGGAATAATAAATAAGAAAACAATCATAATCTGTTCATAAAATAAAGGTGTTACCTTCGCAGGTAACTTCTTCATAATATGCCACATGCAAAGGCGGTGGCGAGATTCAGTAAACACTTGTAATATCGCTTGCCTCATGGCCGGATCTTGATCAGATAACACTAACAATGGTTGCTTCCCATGAGCTTTCAGAAAAGATTGAAGCAACCATTTATAAGAGTCAATGGTTTCATTAAACAGAAGACCCGCACCGAAAGTTACACACCTTTTGTTGTAATCAACACCAGTGAAAGGAACAAATATCATGTTATACCTGCGTAAAAAATATAAAAACAAGCATTATGTAACAGCCTTTACACATAAACAATACCTATAAAAAGGAAAAAAATAAGGGGGGCTAATAAGACAATAGTAAAGAATGCAACATCAGCCTTCAACAGAACAGTAGCAAACACTTACTTATTTGTCTGATAAGTGGCATCAAATGCAACAACATCTCCGAAAACCTTGTAGTTCAGCTTGGAAATTTCGTCAGCCCAAAAGACAGATATAAGTTGACCATTTTGAACAACAAAGTCATAAAAAAACTCCGGCAAACTATCGGAACGATCACGAAAGCGATCCAACACCAACTGAGAATCTTTTTCTCCAATAAAAATCCGCAACTTTTGGCTAAAATTTTTGAAATCAGCAGGAGTGCCGTGAACATTATGATGGCCCCCCTTCATTGAAACATAACAGCTGTGTGCTTTTACCGGACCAATCTTGTTGAGACTCATTCTATGAATGAACTGCTTAGCAGAAAAGCTAAGCTTCCTACCAGACTTGGTCAGATCACGGTTATGATTCTCAACAAAAGGATGGTTATGCTCCTCTACAAACTTATTAACCTTGTAGCGACCATCGTTTTTGCATAACATAACACAAATGTGTGCATTGCAATCACTAAGGGTAAAAGTAGTCTGACGAAACTTGACAGACTCGTCACACAAGGTGTCAAAAGTACGCTTCTTTTGGGGTTTACCATATTTGTTACATCGAAAATATTTATGGGTAGCAACACCGTTCCATACTTTCGATTGTCCTCTTCTAACAGAAAAACCGGCTTGTGCAGCATAATCTGAATATAGGTTAAAGGCGTCTTCCCAGGTGTCAACTGATCGTCCAACGATTGGAAGGTACTTCAACTCAACATTGGGAGTCCACATTCTTGTTCCATTAGGCGTTTCAAAGACATAAAACGGCTCTTCAATGATTTCTATAAAAATGCATAAGGCATAATATAAAATAAAATTAGAAAACAGTTGAATACAAGAATAAAATATATTAAAATAAAGTAAAAAAAATAAGGTGGACTGTAATTAGTATTGAAACATTAAAATATGCAAATTTTAGAAGTGTGTTAAATCCACTCTTTAATCTGTTTTTTTGGGTAACAAGTAGGAAAGATGTTTATGCAGTTTTACGAACAAAGACAATGTCATATGGTTTCAGAAATAATGGTTGTACAAAATAAACTTTACAAAAATGTATAACCTACATTGATTTACTGTAAGATATCAAGTTACCAAAAAAAAAGACAAAAAATTTTTTTATAAAAACATGTTATAAAAATTTTTATAAAAACCTAAGACAGTTACATTAAAAAACTAAACAGTAGTTACATTGAAAAACTAAAGATAACATTATGGTAATACTAAATTTAAAACAAGATTAGTCTACATTTATAAGAGTCTTTAAAAAACCGGGTTCTAAGTGGGGTAACAGATAACAAAGAGGTTTATGTTGTTTAACCAACAAACATTAAAAAAAAACATAAAACTCCAATAAAAGATGTTTAAAAAAATATACTAAATGCTAAAATTCATAAAAAAAAAGTTATTCTTGATAAAAAAAAATGTTAAAAAAATGGAAAAAACATGTGAAATATAATAAAACACATCTAACACACAACTAAATACCATTAAATGTATTTTTAGGGAACAAATAACAAAGAGGTTTACCCATGTTGTTTAACAAACAAAGAACCCTAAATCTAAGAAAATGTTTATGTACATTAACATTAACGGATAATAAACCTAACAAATTCATTTTAAAAAAAACATTTTTATAAAATTCATACACCATATGAACTAGCCACAGATTTATAAGTTTCATACCCAAAAAAGGTAACAGATTTTCTAGATTACTTACATTCACAATAATCATAGCTAAAAACAAACAAAAAAAGGAATTATAAAGTCGTATAAACGTTGACCTGGTGAGGGTACGATGCCATCAAGAACAGAGGATACAGATCTGGTGGGTAACAGGTTATTGTCATCTAACAAATGAAAAAAAAAAAGTGTTAAAAAAGTTAAAAAAACCAACTACTGAACTCTCAATAAATGTAAAAAATTGAATGTTGAAATGCAAAATAAATCATTAAACCTGACATATGTAGCACAACAGAAATAGGATCCTCATTAAATTGAAAGGAATCATCCAAATTGTGTGGGACGAGGTGGGTAGGAGAGCCAATATCACTGTCATCATCGTCATTTATTACAGGTTGTGTGGACATGTTCGATGGAGGTTGGAAGGAAGAACACATTAATGCATTTGAAAAATAAATGAAGATAGGGTTAAATGGAGGGAAAGGTAAGGGAAGAAGTTGACTATAAAAGAATGGAGAAGTGAAGTGATGCTCTGCAAAAAAAGAGTATAAAAAGGTGAAAAGGAATAGGTGGTTGACTGCCAAAATCAGTGTCAGAATACAGATAGCATGGATGGTTTAAGAAGATACAATATGGACGAGAATACCCTTATGGAGAATGGACAAAGGGGTAGACGTGGCATGTGATCTACCCATTGGATGGGTTTTTATAGTTTGCACAACTCATGGAGGTTTTCAAGGGATACATACCCTATATATATATATATAGGGTTTGGCTAAAATAAAAACCCTTATGAGTTGTGCAAACTCTAGAAACCCATTTGTGACCATTGATCAAGTTAAATGGATGGTTAAGATTAGATATGAATTGTTTTATTATTATATTGGCTGACCTTGTTAATAAAAGGTACATAAAAGGTAAAGATGTAAAATCAAAATTGATTATCTCTTTTTCTTCTGACATAGTACAAGCTTTCTTTTTTTCTTCTGACATAGTACAATCTTTTCCAAAAGTTGTTAAGTGACAATATATACTTTTCTCTCTTATCCTCAAATTAAATAAGCCATTTTGTTTAATAAAATTAAATAAATAATTCATAAAAAA
The DNA here is from genome assembly GCA_032199755.1 of Ambrosia artemisiifolia. Taxonomy (NCBI): domain Eukaryota; kingdom Viridiplantae; phylum Streptophyta; class Magnoliopsida; order Asterales; family Asteraceae; genus Ambrosia; species Ambrosia artemisiifolia. The sequence continues at coordinate 64,792,012 of CM063519.1, forward strand.
TTGAGTTGTAAATTGACAATGAACGAGATTTAGCTAGTGCTTGAAATAAATGGTGGTCCTCAATTTTTTAACATTTTTTTATAACCATCTGTTACATCTTACAAGTATGCTTTTCTATCTTCCTCAAAAATCAACACCATAAATATGTGTATTACTTACCAGTGGCTCATTGTTTGATACTGATAATAAACGTGCAGTACTTTAAGTCAACACTTTAAGGCTATGGGTGTGGAACCCTTCTTCTCCCCCTTCCCCCTTCTCCACATCAGCGTCACGTCATCTTCCCCCTTCTTCTCCCCTTTCCCCCTTCCTTTTTTTATTATTTTTCTTTTTTATTTATTTATAGATTTTATTTTTCATTAATATTTTTTTCATTAAAATTAAAAAACAATTTATATAGAAATTAAAAAAAACCGAAAATAATTTAAAAAACACGAAAATACATAATAAAAAAACTAAAAATTAAACGCTCCTCCAAGCCATCTTTTTGTAATTTTGTCTTTTATCTTCTCCGCCACCGCACGTTCCGTTTCCGAAAGGTTATCGAGAGGTTCTTTTATCAACGCGAATTCGGTTGTTTCCTGTCTTGAAAGTTCTATTTCGAGGCGTTTTCTTTCCAACTCTAGCCTCATCGCTCCCCTCGCCGCCGCTTCTTCCTTCTCCTTCTTTCTTTCCAAGTACCTCTCTGTTTGCTCCTGTTTAAAGTCGTTAAAGTTTTTAAGCAACTCTTCAATTTTCTCCACCGCCTTATCTTTCGACCCTTTCGAACCGGAACCGGTATCGAGACGCTTTCCTTTTGAGCTCGAGGCCGCTTTCTTGGCACGGTCCCTTCCAATCGGCCTCTCAGAGGGCGGTGTAGGCACCTCGTCTTCAAACTCTGGGTCGTCATTTATATTGATAGTGCAACGAGCATCCGACCCACCACCACTATAACTCCCCGATGCGCTCGTTTTTGTCCTCTTTGCTTGTTCCACCTCACTGGGCACTACTTTGAACTTTTCACACTGCGAAAAAATCTCATACGCTTTCATGAACGCAAACGGCCCGTTTTTTGCGGTGTATCTTTCAATAGCCAACTTCAACACGTTGTCATCACTTTGTCCAGTGGTACGATTATTCCAAGCTTGTTGATAGTAACCCGCAAAAGGTTGACATTTTCCCATTATTTCCCGACACTTGGTACTAACGGAGTGCACCTGACGATATTTCTTCACGTTGTAACAACTTGAAGAATTCCTTACAAACTTGGTTCCAAAAACCATCCCTTCTCAGATTTGTAGCTATAATTATTTTAAAAAAAAGTTAGTATAACCGAAAATATTTAAAACAAAAAAATAAACCGAAAGTTAAAAAAAAATTACATAACAGAAAAAAATTAAAAAAAATGAACCGGAACTTTAAAAAAATTACATAACAGAAAATATTTAAAAAAAATTGAACCGAAACTTTAAAAAAAATTATATAACAGAAAATTGTTAAAAAAAATGGAACCGAAACTATAAAAAAATATTGAAAAAATAAACTTTTACCTAGTATTGGGTCGGTAGAAGTGACCCAAGCTTTTGCTAACGCCTCCAACTTATTGGCCGTCCAAGGAACGGGGTCCGCCTTCATACCAAGTCCTTCATCCTGGCCCTGTTTTTTTTTTTTCCTTTTTTGTAGCTTTTTTTCTAGGTGTCGGTTTGGTTAAGGGAGGAGGCGCTTGGGTTTCGGGCACGTGATCATCGTGCGTGCCCAAAGAAATGAAATCGTGCTCGGGTTGTGTTTGCGTTTCAGGTAGTGTTTGCCATTGATGTTGTTGCATTTGCATTTGCCATTGTTGTTGTTGCATTTCCATTTGCCATGGATTAAGAGGGGTGCTAAACGCGCCAAAAGGTTGTGACGAGGGGGTACCGGGTATCGAGGGAAAACCGAAAGGTGCTTGCTTAGTGGGGTTAGCGGGTGTGTTAGGGAAGAACGGGCGCCTTGGATCCATGAAAGTTTATAAAAATTATGGTTAAAGTTTATAAAAAGTGTGGTTGTGATGGTTTGGTGTGGGGTAAGAATGAAGGAAAGGTTATATAAATAAGGGAAAATGGATTTTAATACTCCCAACTATAGCCTATTGGCGGATAATACTCCCTACTATCACTTTGACCAATAACACTCCAAACTTCCAACTTATTTTCGTTCATCACTCCCAAACTAATGGAGGGCTAACTTGGTTAGTCTTCGTGGCCAAAATATAAAAATCAAAACTTCTATGTGGCCAAAATATAAAAACCAAAACTTAAGGGGCACTTTTTGAAACTTTATATTTTAAACACCAATCCCCCCCCCCCCCCCCACACACACACACCCCCACCCATCTTCTCCTTCTCTCTCTAAATCACCACCACCATTTACCACCAACCCAACCCCACCACCATCTGCCACCAACACCACTACCAACACACCCCACCACCTAGAACCACCCCTATCTACCTGACCATCACCTATCACCCCCACCACCATCTGCCACCAAAAACCCTCAACCATTTACAAAAACCCTCAATAACCCACCAAGTTCAATAACCACGAAAGCCCCATTTTTTGAACAGTGTAAAATAAACATATGAATCCATATTAAAAACTGTCACTAGTCAAGCAACTTTCTTGAACACGAAAGCCCCATTTTTACCTGCTTTCTCCATTGTTGGGCATGGAAATTAACACGTAGGTTGTCATTGATGAACAAGTGGGTACGAGCAAACCGAGCGATTTCGTTGTCATCAATACTTTCAAGAGGCGGTTCAAACTTCAGAATCCTGTTAAGAGGTTTTAGCTTAGGGTCGTCAGAGGGTTTTTAGTTTAGAAGAATTTATTGAATTGTTTCCTTTTTATTGTATAGTTATCGTAATAATTGTTGTAATTGGTTCAATTGATAAACGAAAATTCTTAGGTTTTGATTTGGGGAAGATGAAGTTGAGGTGAAAAAAAGATGGGCAAGTGAAGATTTGAAGAATAATACTCCCTACGTCCCAATTTAAATTTCCCAATATCCTTTTTTGTTTGTCCCAAATTAAATGTCCCTTTCCAAAAATGGAAATGTAATTTCTAGTTTTGCCCATAAAAGACAAAACACAATCACCACTTTTGAGGATATTATTGTCATTTTACCACATACAAACAAAAGATTTCTTAAAATGTGTGTTTTTAGACCTTGGACATTTAAATTGGGACGGATGGAGTAAGTTGGGAAGCAAGAATTAGAGTTGAAGATAATGGTGGTTGCAGGTGGTAATGGTGTCACCGTCGATGAAGATGGTGGTGGTGTCACCAGCGGTTGGTGTAGGTGATGGTGGTCGCTTTCTCTCTCTAGCTCTCTCTCTCCTCTCCCTCTTTCTGTAACTTCTGGAAGATGATGATGATGGAAGATATGATGAAGAAGATGAATAAATGAATAATAATAAAAAGTTTCAAAAAGTCCCCTTAAGTTTAGGTTTTTACAGTTTTGCCACGAAGACTAACCAGGTTAGACCCCGTTAGTTTAGGGGTGATGGAACAAACTAAGTTGCAAGTTGGGAGTGCTATTGGCCAAAGTGAAAGTTGGGAGTATTATCCACCAATAGGCGATAGTTGGGAGTATTTAAATCCATTTTCCCTATAAATAAAGGTTAAAGTTAATTTTTTTTAAATCTAGCCGTTATCCAACGTTTTAGAGCCAACGGCTCTTTTTTTTCTTGGAAAATGGGATGGTACCGTCGGGGGATATCCACCGAGCTCACCAAGATTGGAGCGGGGGGGGGGGGGGTGTGCACCTTCGGGGAAGTCATCTAGCTCAGCTCCCCGAGCATTGTTCCCGTCCCACACCCCTACTTCTAAGAGAGAGGAACGAGAAGGGGCAATTATTTCTTCCTCAAAAAGCAACACCAATATGTGTTTTTCTTTCTTGCTCAAAAATCAACACCATAAGCCTCACCAAGTACCACCTCACGCGTCTCGTGGGTTGTGATGTTTTATATTTATATTTATGTGTTTTATATTCATATTTATATGTTTTAGATTATTGAGTTTTGAAAACGCAAATAATCTGTTTTTAGTGTTTGGAGTTGAGTTTTGAAATATATTTTTAGGCTATCAAAACGCAATAATCTAAAATCAGTTTCACCTCTGGTTTTCCAAAACGTATAATCTGTTTTGAAAAATAAATCTCAAACACCCTCTTATTAAAAGGTCTTCAAAAAAAAAAAAAAAAGACGTTTGCTCGCGTGTGAACCGCGCACACAAAAATAGTCAGAAGTACTTCTCCCAAAGAACCAAACACCACCTAAAACTCCTCCGGAAGAAGAACAATTAGATTAAGCTAAATTGACACTTAATCTTTACATAAATAAATTCATTCAACTAACAATAACATTCCGTGATCTGATATTCAAAAAGAACAAAACAAGATTTATGCAAAGCAAGGTAAGGTAGCAACTGGAGTTCACTTACCAAAATAGAACAACACATTTGTATACTCAAAAATTAAAAAAAAAAAACACATACAACAGAAGATATAAGAGAGAAGATAATATTAATCAGCAAATAAAGATATGAGAAGGCAACCGTAACGATTCAGATTTGGAGAAGCAAGCATCGTCAAGAACATCACTCTGGCACCATCTGCAACCGATGTTTCTAGAACACTGAGATCTGGAGACCATGTCACCACACTCTTGGATCGGGTTAACTGATCCGTATAAAAGGGTTGTTTGGGTTAGAAGGAGGATGATTAGGATAGAGATTAGATGGGTGTTTGGAATCGACATTATTATTGGCTTTGTGAATAAGGGAGATTGATCAGATGAAGGAATTAGGGGTTTATGAATTAGTGAATTACGATCTATAACTGACTTTATTTTATACATGTTGAATTAGAAGGATCAAACAGGGCTTCGTATAAACATGAAGGGCTGAAATAAAATTTTTTAAAAAAATGTGGAATAAAAATTATTATTGGCCCATGCAGGTCTCGAACCTGCGACCTTCGCGTTATTAGCACGACGCTCTAACCAACTGAGCTAATAGGCCAGATTGGTAAACAAAACGTTTTATAACTAATGAACTGAGTTCTTAAGAAAACTGTGAAGGACATATGTTACATATTTTTTATATTTAAACGTTGTCAAATGTAGGGATTGAATGATGTAGGGTTGGCGGATAGAACGGATGAAACTGGACCCGGCTGGAACATTTAGTTGTGTTAATGGAATCAAATTTAACCCAGACACTTAAGTCTATGTTACTCGAACACAACATGTTTAATCTAATAAACGCTTAAAAGCGAGTCAGAGGTACGCATGTGGTAAATGAGTTGTATACATGCAAACGAGTTGATAGGTTGCAACAAATGGCATGTTGTCTTACGTGTCTGAATACAATTATTTGGTTTCTTTTCCTATATCCAAAGGGTTGATGGGGAACACAACCTTTTAGGGGTGTTTGGGGTTGTGCTTTGAAATGGATTTTTAGATTATTACGTTTTGAAAACGCAAATAATCAGTTTTTAGTGTTTGGGGTTGAGTTTTGAAAAAAAAAAATTTGAAGAAAAACTAAGAAACTATTTTTTTTTAATAGTACTTTCATTTCCTTTCATACCAAGACAAAACGAGTTACATTTAGATGGTGGGTAAGCGGGCAACAAGCTGCGCCGCTATCCCCTTTTGAATCGCAAAGCCTATCCTGCTAAACACAAACCCTTGGTTCTTAGGGCTCTGCGAGTCACTGTAGACCACCTTCTGCACTCGTTTCAGAAACCGCAATAATCTAAAAGCAGCTTCACCCCTACTTTTCTAAAACGCAAAAGTTGTTTTGAAAAATCAATCCCAAACACCCTCTTAGTTATCCGGGCTAAGTAGGACAACTCAAATGCATGTACACAAAATGTGTTAAACAAGTTAGATAAGACAATTGGAACCTGGTATTTTCATATCATCTAGCACTTCAGGTCACGTAAAAATTCCGTCACCTAAAAAAATTCGAATGTTATTTATACATTTTCCTTTATCAAAAATAATATTTATTCAAAAAATAAAATATTACATATGGAATCTAAATACAGATGAATCTATGAATCTAAGAATAAAAAAAATGTTACATATGAAATCTGATTGATTATTAAAAAAAAAAACATTTACACTCTATGTTACAAGGAAGAAAATTTTGTGCAAAGAGTTAGGTTGTGTGCATAAACCTCAGACCCAGTTAAGACTCCGGCAACAAGTCTAGCCATTGCCACGTCGCCAGCCCCTAACTACTTTTGAGCCACACTGGCATTAGACCCGCCTTCGCTGCAGCCGTGGAACAATAACTGGCGTGCAACAAACAACGGTGAACAAAAACTCGACCATAAAAATCATAATAGTAGACCATATGTATATGGTCCATTTCCAAGACCACAAAATCCTTTTCAAAAATGGTGGTTCAGACTCGAGCTTTAAGGATGCTGCATATATGAAAGGAACACCGGTCGCTCGTGTGAATTCGGCTCGTCGTTCCAGAATTACCCTCAGGCAGGACGTGGGAACGTTTCCTTCTGTATATCCACTAAACTTCATGTTCAGTGTTTGGGATTCTGATGAATAGCCTGTGATTAAAGGTGCTAGCTTTAGAAAGGTCAACAGAAGGCGGATGGGTTGACTTTTGTATCGGAGCATACTCGGCTGTCTAGTGTTGAAGAGGCGTTTACCATCACAAGAAAGAAAGTCGACCCGCACCTTCATAGAAATGAACATAAGGAAACATCAGTTACACGCAACATAATGTATTACAAAGCTAAATTAACAAAAGGCTAGCATAGATTCAAAGAACTTCATTTGAAAACTATAGTTATATGGTCATTTATCTGTTCTTTTCTTTGCATATGTTAAACTTTAAATGGGCCGTATTTAGCTTGATATGTTTAACCCATTTAATTAAACAAGTCTATTTATCAAGCCATTGAATTGCAACCTGTTTACCACATTTATTACAGCATGTTTACAACTGGCATCCTGTTTGTGACCCATTTAACCCGTTTACAACTTGACAACCCGTTTGACTTGTTTAGATAAATGGATTACACGGGTCGTATTTGAGTTGCAAAATCTAGATTAGGATTGATGTCATTGACAAAAATAGATACATTGGACATTTCCAGTTTATCAATTCAAACCGTAAACCCAAATATTTCAACCCACCAATCCGACAAGATTCATAACCCCCCCCCCCCCCCCCCCCCCCCAGTATAAGAGCCTATGAGCATGCTTCACTAAAGCCCTTTTACAACCCGTCAACTCACGTGACTCATTTAGATAAACAGGTTACACCGGCCTTGTTCAAGTTACAATATTCTAAAAGTGTCTAGATTAAGTTTAACGTCTTTGAAACAAATAAATATATGGTTCATGTTCAGTTCTTCAATTCAACTAGCCAACCCGACTCGATTGACACCACCTAAGTAAACGAGCCTATAAGCATGCTTTGCTACATTCAACATTATCCTACATTCTTACCGCATACCTGGAAATTCCCAAGATTCCTATTGTAGTCCGATTCTGGCAACGTCAACAACACCATCCCACGCACTTTATGATCAACAGGTACAACCCGTGAACCCACACCACACGCAGACCAAATCGCTTCACCAGATCCTAAAACCAACGACTCAGTACAAAACATTAGCGGCACAAAAGCCGTACGACTATCTTTCGTATAATCAAAACTCAACTGGCTACTTATCCGAACCGGCTCTTCAATCATACCCTTCAAAACAACACCACTAACAACAAATGCAAAAACCAAAGAACTACACAAAACAAACCCTACATAAACCGCCCACAACGATCCCCACACGATCCGAAAACACACTCTCAACATAGATTCATGTTTCCTAATCCAAACATGCATAACCCATCTAAAAAAACTAGTAAAAAAACCAAAAAAGCTTAAAACTTTCCTCATAACATAACATTTTACAACATTCATACTCCTAAATGGATCAAATACAAACATGCAAGAATAATAAATAAACAAAATAGGGACTTTGACAGAATAAAATAATAAATTTAACTGAACCCACATCATTTTGATTACTAATCTAGCTAACAGAATAATAAAAGATGAATGTGTTGAATTGATGACGTCATCTTGATCAACAGATGTAATTGTGGATGTATGAATGGTAATGGAGGTGAATTTTTTTGAAAATTTGTTGGATTGGATCAAACAGTTAACGTTGGTGTGATGAATGTCGGAGACTGATGGAGGTTCAGAAATGTGATTGGAGTGATCGAAAGAGTCTGAAGCATCGACGAAGAGGAACTGTTCGGCATCGATGTCTTTGATGTTGTTAATGGTGGTGGTTGAATTGGAGTGTTTTAGTGACATTGTAACAAGAAGTCAGCAACGGTAAACAATTAAAACATGACCTAGGTTAGGATTATTAATATTTCTTGAGACCTCACATGAGTTAAACATTTCATTCTTGCTTAGAGGTGCACAAAAAACCTGGAACCGGAATAAAAACCCGGAACCGAATTAGGAACTAGATCCGTACCTGACTCTAACCACCGGCTACATATAAGGTATAGTTTTCTATACTAAAAACTGTTAGGGCCATTCCACCTATGGTGGAGTGGTCATGTGGATGATGGATAGAGCTTGGACCGGTTTAGGTCTCAGGTTCGACTCCTGACACAAGCATGCCAATGAAGAGGAGAGCCTGTAAGCCAATGGATGCGCAGGTTTGAATCTGAGGCGACCCGGTTTTCATCCGGCTGTTACTCCAGCGAGGTTAACTCGTGTGGAGGCAGTACGGTTTCCGGGCGAACGCCGCAGCCCCCACCGTGCCAGCGTGGACCCGGTTCAGACAACATAGTCTGGACGCGTGGGTGGTCAGGGCCTGCCGATTAGGCGGGTGTGATGATCTCTGCCACACCAGTTAAGAAAGTCACCATTCAAAAAAAAAAAAAAAAACTGTTAGGGCCAGGTTCGTTTACGGGTATAAATACCCGGATACATAAATAATTAATTATTGATTTTTTTTCTTAGGTCCGGCTCCTAGTATGGGTTTTTTTTGTGCGCCCCTACTTAAGATCACCAGATTGACAGCCTCTTGTTTTTTTGTTGGTTCAAAAACAAAAGACCAGAGACCCACTAGTCACAACCCACAAGGCAATAGATTAGTGGGCTTAGAGTCTCTTTAAATAAAAGCCGAAATGTTTTTAGAGGTATCCTAAAATAACATCAGGGGTAACGTAAAAATATTTTAGGTATAACATATTACATAAAACGTAAAAAAATACACTTCGTCTTAAAAATTGAGGGGTAACGAGTGCTACCCTTCAATATATGCTATGTCCGCCTCTGCCAGCAGCCACCACCTGACCCCACTACCATCATCAGTAAGAGCATCCTCAATGGTGTTGAAAACGACGGCTGGAATTTCGGACGACACCAACCGAACGAGTCACCGTTGGAGGGTTGGTCCGTTTGCTGAGGCGGCGAGGTTTGGTCTGTGTAGACGGACCGGTCCGATTGTGACACACCGCATTTTCAGGTTCCTACTTTAACTAAACTCTAGTTAACTTGTACTTACACTCAAAGTATTTTACTTAACTAGGGTTAGTTAGACGAGTCACATGTGCACAATTATTAGAGGCGAAGGATACTTGGGGGCAGGGGTGGCCTGGCACCCCCTATTTTTTGGCGCACTAGTGGAAATTTATGATTTTCATAGGTAAATTGAGTCCGGGTTGAGTTCGGCCCCCGCCGATTTTCCACTACCGACTGAAAAAATTTAAGTCAGGCCCCCGCTGATTGCAAAACCAAGCTTTGCCACTGACAATTATAGGTTAATAACTGCATGAAACGGTAATTCGGGGAATTACCGAACTACGTACACGAGTATCGAACCCCGAACGTTGGTGAAATAACAAAATAAATAACTTTAAAATGATTAGTTGATATTATTTGCAATTATGTGCTTGTGTGTAGTTATTTGTGAATTAATATGCAATTACGTTTATTTAAACGAAACGCGTCACCGAACTCGTAACCGACACCCGAAAAATCGGCAATAGAGTTCGGGCCTAAAAATATTGGGTTGAATATTGGTGGTGTGGATTTAGTGGTTTAAAGCCCAAAAGAAAAAATGATCTGGAAGGCGTTGTGGCACACGACCGCCCTAACACAAACCCTCCGCGTGCCGCAAGTGGGGTGATTCATTGGAAAACAAGTTTAGGGTCTTTAAAAACGATTTTAATCACCATATTTTTCATAAACACAACCCTAAACACTCTTATCAGCCCCCATACGAAAATAATACCTCATACCCTCTGCTATAACCTTAAACGATCGAGTTTTGAAGCGTTACTTGTGTTTTTATCACCCGAACGAAGGGCTATAGGCATGTTATCAAACCTTTTGTGTTTAATCTTCTTTATTATATTTTAAAACACCATAAACAAGTTGTCCAATATCTGATATAAACTTACAAAGATTAAAACATGGTTTTTATAAAGGTTTAATGGGATTAAACAAGGTATATGCGTGCTATTATGTGATAGATGTTATATTGTTGCATGATTAATGATTATGGAAATCTAGGGTTGCTTGGTGATAATTTGTACAATAAATCTGCATGTTTTAATCAGATGATTGCATGGTAAGTCTTGTATGATGTTTATATGATGTTCTTGATCGATAATATGCATCTAGGATTTGTTATAGTTAAGATTATTACATGTTTGAAAACGAACAGATTGCATGTAACGACTTGTAAGCTCTGTACTATGACTTTAAATTATTTGTTTTGATTGTTTCTTGATATGAACATATCATACGTGGTCTTAGCTTTCTAGAATGGGTAAGATCATACGATTTGCTTATCGTATGATGTGTTTTTGGAATTTTATACAAATGAAGGTTAAGACTGATTTTCGGATTAATATTTTGGGTCAACTTTAAACAACCATAACTCGAGTTTTACAAGGAGTTAGGTCACAAAATTCGGTCAGTAGGTTGATATAATAATAACTCGGCTTCTCCAAGTGGATTCATCCCATTTGGATGAATACACGGTTTTTAAGAATTTTTCTCGTAAACTGACATGATATGAATGTTTTCAGAACCTAGCTGTAGTAAACGATTTTTCATAATTTTTTCAACATAGGTTTGACAAAAAATAAAAATAGTGGCACGACGAACGGACTTCTGGGAATATTCAGTAAAGTTTTGGGAGTTCAATATATTATTTTTAATAAAATTGTTTTGACAACGCACAATTTGTCCTAAAACCACAAATTATGACGTATGTGTATAAGTGTTTGTTTGAAGGTTTGTATGACTTGGTTATGACTTGAACTTGCATGTACATTTGTATGAGACTTATATGTCATGTATAACTGATATTAAACATAATGTTCACCAGCGGGTTCGTAGGGTTACTTGCGCATGTAGTTACACTAGGTGTCACGAAAATCATGTTTTCATTTAAATGAATGTCTTGGACAAACGAGTTTCTGTGGTGTATTGTGTATGTACATGAACTCACGTATTGGCACATACAAAAGGGAGTCGGTAGCGTGTTCCTATTACTTACGGATTTTGAATTAGCTTTTGCAACCTAAGGTGAGTTTCACTGCTTTTTCTTAAAAACATGCGTCTCGGGTTTGGTGACAACTTAATTCCTGCTTGGGAATTACTTACTTTTCTATTCCGGGTTGGGACTACTATTTTATCCCGGGTTTTGGGATACATGGATTCACGGGGTGAATCAGGTTTTGCTAGTTTCACAAGTTTTGTCCTTGATGAGCTAAACAACAAACTATCACTGAAGTCCTACATTATACTGAATTAGTTGCCGGGTTTTGGCAAGTGATTATTGCATTGCATGTTTAACTCAAAGAATATAAAAGAAATGAATATTTATTAATATAATATTATTTATATCTAAAACTTTAAAAAATGTAACTAATATTGATATAAGGTATATTCCATTAATGCAAAAGTAAACATAAAGCAGCTAACGCGTTGTTTTGGAATAAAATATTATAAAGCTTGAATAGACAGTAAATTACAAACTAAAATGTAGGTGAAATTTGGATTACAGATCAACATAATTTGAACGCAACTAAAGAACTTAGGCATGTTTATTGTTAATATGGATGTTGAATCATAACACCATTTCATGACCAAGTAAAACTCAAAATCGTAAAATTGATTTTGGTTCTAAACACTGTTTCGCCTAATAATGAAAAATTCACATCAATCAAATGCAACGATTCAAAAAACTAAACAGGGCATTCAAAATCTATAGACCAGCTCTAGTGATTCTTAAAATATGATAATGTTGTTAAACATTATGTTTCATCCTTGCTTTAGCAGACAAATAATTTGTCACACGGTAACAATACTGCAATACTAGATTGAGCTCTAAGAATGTTTTATCACATTTTTTACTGATAGTTTCAATTATAATACTCTGTTTAAATAATCAATATTAGTAGTATGTGCATACATATATTAATAGGTATACACATAAATATAATTAACTAAAAGAAACCCCATTAAGCTTTTAAATAAACATAACTAGGTTTAACACCCGCGCTTCGCCGCGGGGCAAACCAATTTTTAACAAAATTTATACGAACCAATCTCACGTATTGAGACGGTTCTGTTGAACCACCTGGTACAACCGTTGAACCACCCGACAAACCCGGTTGAACCGTCCGGTATGGCCGGTTGAACCAATCTTCCTAACCATTCATACCGTCCGATTAAATTGGTTGAACCACCTAATACAACCGGTTGAACCATCCGACATAACTGGTTGAACCGTCCGTCATGGAGTTGAATATAGTAAGTTAACGGAGTTGAGTAGTAAGTTAACGGAGCTGAAAAGCAACCTAACGGAGTTGAATACTATTTTAACGGAGTTGAATTGTAACTAACGGAGTTAAATAGTAACTACGTTAGTACTATTTTAACGGAGTTCAATAGTAACTCCATTAGTACTATTTTAACGGAGTTGCATAGTAACTTAACGAAGTTGAATAGTAACTAACGGAGTTGCATAGTAACTAACGGAGTTGAATAGTAACTAACGGTCAACCGTTAGCTACTATTCATAAGGTGGTCAACATTTATTATATATAATAATTAGCTTACATAAAACTTTAAAATAATTAAGTTTAGAAAATGTAAAGATGTATATTAGATATTAACTAGTTTTATACCCACCGCACGTTGCTGCGACGAGGACAAACGGGTTATTGCGTCATACAGCGACCGCACGTTGTAACGACAGCATAGGACGAAAGTTAGTGATAAATGGCACATGAGCTTTGACCCTAAATAAAATATTAAATGCACCAAAAACAGCATGGAATGAGGATATCCTATCAAAAAACCAATGGTGAGACCTTTGTTGATAAATTAGTGAAGTATGAGATGAATCTAAGCCTCAAATATTACTTTTAGTCATCAGTAAATTAAATATAATGCATCAAACATGCCAATTTTTTCTAGGTTTGCACCATTTCATTCTTCAGTCACTTCACAAACAACAATTATCCTTAACAACAAATAAATAAATTAAATAACCTAATATCATATCTGACCACTATAAATTATCCCTAACAATGTCGACCACTGTTTCTTGCCTTTTTCCAGATTTAACAAACGAAAGGTTCAGGATCTACAAATGTAAGGTACCACTTCGTTCAAACCCAATAATAAGAAGTTATTTTCAGAACTTCGAATTGAATGTTGTAATCGAACATACAACATGTAAAGTTAATCAAACAAAATCACATCAGTTTGTCTTTTCTTTTTCTATATTCTCTTTTAATAAATAATAACAATGCTTAACGATTAGAACCGAATCAAACAGAAATCCAAATTCGCAGAAAGTGGTCGTTTAATCAATTACCCAACATTTTCGAAATGAGAATCAAACAACAATTAAAAAAAGATTAATCTTACTGGTAACAAACTGATTCAAACCCAATAATAAGAAGTTATATTCAGAACTTCAAATTGGATGTTGTAATCGAACATACAACATGTAAAGGAAAAAAAAATCCTTTGTAATCATTATATTTAATTCGGTCATATTTTTTTTCACATATCTTCCAATTTAGGGTTTGCTTTTCTTCAAAGTAAAACACGATTATCAGTTCTCTTTTAATAAACAATAACAATGCTTCAAAATAAATAAAAAAAGGAAAAAAACCAATACAAAACAAAAACAATCAACGACGATTTGTAAGGCTGTTGTCAGATTATAAGTGAATTGGCCTTTGACTAAACAGCAGACCTAATTGCAATTGACAAAACTAAAAATTATAACCCTAAGTGCGATTGAAGAAGTAACAAATTAAAAACAGGGAAGAAGAATGGAAACGGAAAAATGCATCAACTGAATTAGTAATGAATAGATTAAAATCTGGTACCTTTAAACGCGAATTTGACGAATGGATTAGAGAAGATGATGAGAGTATGAAAGGGACAAGAGGAATTTGTGATGAAGATTAATGGTGGTGTTGGCTGTATAAAAAGAAAAGGCGGTTACAAAGGGTTAGCAAAAGGGGTGAACGGTTTACGAAACAGTACCGGGTATGTGAATAACGGAGATGTAACAGAAGTTTTTTTTTTTTTTTAACGGAGAGATGTAACAGAAGTTAGTTTAACCGTTAAGTTGGTATTTGTATGATATATAATTGTAAGTAAATTTCTTTTAAAAACATCGGCTGCATCAATTTAGCAGAAAACACCTAATATATATTGTATATCCATGTGCTATTAACATTTATGTTAATAACAACAAAACTCCTTAATTTGAAGGGGTTCTTTTTAACAGGTTAAAAAAAGATAAAAACACTCAATTCGGTATTCACAAAAAACATAATAATTTTTACAGTTTAGTAAAAAATAAACAAAATTTCATAATTTAAAGGGGTAGGAAAATCATGAGTTTTAAAATTTATACCGTATACTAAACTACATAGTAATGAACACCTATTTCACTTGCTAAAATACTTAGGCATGGATCTAAATTTGAATTCAAAGGTTGAAGCTTTTAAAGTTGGTTCTTTGTTAGTTTATGATTTTTATTCGTCACGTTTTACTAATTATATATTTTTATACATATCTTAGTCATGTAAATGTTAAATTCTTGATTTTGCATATTCATTTAGATTAAAACCATAGGGAAATGAACACACAAACAGCCATACAAGCGTTTAAAGTAGCGTCTAAGGTTGTATTTATGAATGTTTACTTTTTAATATTAACATAATTGTTATTTTATGTGGTATATTTTTATTGCAGGACAATGGCGATAATAATGTTGAGATTATTTGCTATGGTGCAATGTTTAGTCCCTACAAATCTGATATTCAATGTGAATTTAGTGAAGAGGTAATATCAATATTTATTTCATCTTCTATTAACTTGTGTATTAAATATTTTTATTTTATTTGAAGGATCGGATGCATGCAAGTAATAGGAAGAGATCCAAGAGGCTCTCTGAATAGAAATGGAATCATGTTATTGATTCAGACAGTTCTGATGAAATGATAAAGAAGACTTATTTGATGATAATGCAGATAGGAGAAGATGGAGGAAACTCATGCTCACCAAAAGATGTATAATCAAACATGAAGATATACAAGAAATTTCAGGGATCGCTCTAGATAACGAATGATGAGCAGACAATATAGATGAGACCATGCAGATTTGGAAAACGTATGACTAAATTTATCTCAAGATTCAAGTAGTCCACACTTGAGCTTTTAGTTTTCAACTTTTATGCTTATTAATATTTATTTTTTCCTTTCGTATGTTACTTTATTTTATGAAATATTTCTTGAAGTGCTTTATAATTTAAATGTTTTTTTTAGTTACTAACATGTGTAACGCGTATGACGTATATTTTCTGCAATGACGTTACAGCAAATACTAAATAAGTACTATAATGCAAAGTGTCACTCCCGCCGCATCACGCGGTTTTTCTACTAGTATTTATTTTATATAAGAAAGGATTGAAATAATTACTCGCATAAGATTTTTATTTAGGGAAGAGATATTGTATAAGGCCCCTTAAAATAAGAAGCGTAAGAAGCAATCTGGCCCATTAGATCAAACCCAGGTCAGATCCTCTAACCCGCCTTCTAACCCTAGCGTTTAAATGAAACCAGGGGTAGATTAGTCAACAAAATTCTAAAACCCGTTTAAACAATTACAATTTGAACCGCCAAAATGTCGACGGTTACTAAAATTGAGAAACAAATCATTACGTCTCATTTAATTAGGGTTTTTCAAAATAAAAAACACACACAAAACACACACAGACGATTGAAATCAACAAAAAAAAAACAAAAAAACAGAGACGATCAGGAACACAAAAATACAGACGATCAACATGTCTTCCAAAAGAAATGAAGGTGCGTTTCTTATATTTATACTTTGAAATTAACATCGACTTATAATCTATAACTTCTAAAACCAGAAAACCTTTCAAAATCATTATTACAGGTAAAACAGGGAGAAAGGGAAGCAAAATCATACATGACACATCTTCACGAACAAAATCATGCATTCTATTTGTATCAGATCTGTTTACTAGAAGTAGGGTTTTATGCTTAGTAAGTATGAGAATGTATAACTAGTGGAGTGTACTCATTTTGAACCTGAAAAACATTAATGCGTCTGAAGTATTTCATAAATGCGTCTGATTACTGATGTTTAAATTAAGTTGAATGAATGTGTCTGTTTGAGGTTAATGAATGCGTCTGATTGTTTCCACTTTGCTTCTTAGTAAGTGCGTCTGTTTGAGATACTGAGTGCGTCTGTGTCTTTCCACTTTTTAGTTAGTGAATGCGTCTGTATATATGTCTTAATGCGTCTGTTCATGTACAGACTCAACATGGAATGCTTCTGATTTTGAAGATGGACCAATAAAAAACCTAATTAAGATTAAAAAAGGGTTGAAAAGGTCAACCCTGAAGCTGCAAAGAAGTTGGGAGAAGATGTAAAAAAAATGACACAAAAGTTACAGCAAAAAAAAACAACAAGTTGTAGAAGAACCTTCGGAATCATCAGACGAAGATTTCCAATGGCCTACTAAAAAGCTAAAAGTGGATAAAGCTAAGATGAAGAAGAAAATAAAGGATAGAGAGTTTGTTGAATACAGGGATAATAAGTTAAAAATCAGATGTTCTCCTGCTGAATTTGTTGACGGCATGAAAGAGTACACTGATGAACAGAAAGCTGAAGTAAGGAAGATGGGTTTTGGGTCGGTGTTGGACATTAAGATTGATCAAATCTCAACATCATTGGGTTACTGGCTTCTAGTAAACTATGATGAGGATAAAAATGAACTGAATGCTGGAAATTGGAAAATCAACATCACACCTGCATTGGTGAATGAAGCTTTTGGGATACCAATGGGAAAGAAGCCGGTGCTAGAATACACAAGGGCAAGAAAAGGTGTTGACTCTACGATTGATGAGTTCAAGGGTCAATTTGATAAAAGAAAAGTGAGTGTTAGAATGGTAACAAACGCTGTTAAGTTACAACAAAAAGGTGGAAGGCTGTTCAGATTGAATTTTCTTGTGCTATGGAACACAATTTTAGGGGAGATCACAAAATCAACCACAATCAATCAAAGCTTTTTGCATGGTGTGGATAATGAGACAGAAATCCCAAATATGGATTGGTGCTCGTACCTGATCGAATGCCTGAAGAGGACAAAAGCATGATGGAAAGAAGACCAGTATAATGGTCCAACTATAATGTTGAGTGTAAGCATTCAAACACCTTTTTTTTTATTAAACGCACTAATGATAGTTTAAACGCATTTGTAATTCTAACAAAAAAATATGATTTGTTGAACACATGCAGGTTATCTACACACATGAATACAACAAGGGGCATCCATCTGAAGTAAGAATTAGCATACCAGCAATTTCTTACATTACAAGTAGTTCACTTGCGGCAATGGAAGAACATCTTTACAACAACGGGCCATTGACCGACGTTGAAGAAGATGATGCAGATGATGAAGCTGAAGCTGATAAGAATGATGAGGTCGATGCAAGTGTAAGAGATGAGGAGGCTGGAGTAGATGATCATTTGCAAAATGATCAAAATCTAGATGATGTTGTGAACATGCTGGTCACAATGCAAGAGAGGCCGATTGAGGATGATTACACTTTGCCATTGGTGAAAACTCCACAAAAAAGGATCACTATTGAAGAAGAAGATGTTGATGAAGAAGGAGATTGGAGTCAGTATGAAATGAGTACCCAAACACAACAAATGTTTGAGTATTCAGAAACTCAACAACAACTAAGTTTGGTTGAGAAAGGAAAAGAAGCAGAGTATGAGGCTTCAATGAAGGCAAAAGAGGTACAACAGACGCATTCACATACAAAACAAACGCATTCATTGAAAAATAACCTTTTTAAAAACAGACGCACTCACTGCACAAATAGACGCATTAACTGAAAAACCCAAAAAAATGATCTTTGTAAACTCTAGTGTTTAAAACAGACGCACTCATATAAAAAACAGACGCATTCAAAGAAAAACTACTGGATCTTTGTAAAATCTACTGTTATAAAACAGACGCACTCATATATAAAACAGACGCATTTACAGAAAAACTACTGATCTTTGTAAAATCTACTGGTTTAAAACAGACGCATCCATAGAATGAACAGACTCACTCATTTAAATATATATATATATATATATATATATATATATATATTGATCTTTGTAAAATACACAGGTTTGGATGAAAACAATGGAAAGAAACATAAAGAAATACGAAGCAATATAGAAAGAGATGGGGGAAATGGTTAAGGAGGCACGAACCAGATATTTGTGGGTTCCAGAGTTGATGAAATTGTGCGATAAGTGGGACGCTTTGAACACTTCAGTTAAGGGAGCTGAAGTTGTAAAACAACATGTTGAAGCTGAAAAGCAAAATTTTGAAATGCCTGGAGCTTCAAACCTGAATGAGGAGGGGAATGAGGTGGAAAATGTTGAAGCTGCTAAAGAGAAGGAAACTGAAGTTGTCAAAGAACACATTCAAGCTGAAAATCAAAATTTTGAAGTGCCTGTGGCTTCAAATGTGAATGAGGGGGTGAATGAGGTTGAAATGGATGCTCGGGCTGTCGAGGAAGGGTTGGGAACTACAAATGACGACTTTGATATAAGTGATACAACAATAAACATGCTGCAAACTGTCGAACCGGGTGTTTATAAGGTTATAAAGGTGAATGAGACAACAAAAGACCAACCTGCGGAAGGAGTGGAGAATGAAAGAACAGAAATATTAGACAATGCTGCAATATCATTAGAAACACAAGAAATAAGTGACGCAACATTGAGTGAGCTACAAACAGTAGAACCAGGCGTGTATGTAGTTCGAGATAAACAGGCAACACTAAAAGAGAAGAATCCTCAGGAAGACAAAACACCGGTAAAGGGAAACGAAGCAGTGCAGGAAGAAGGGAAAGAAAAAGGGAAGGCCTTTGCTGGTTATGATAAACCAGCAAGGGACAAAAACCCTTCTTATACATTAAGATCACCATACGCCGGGAGGCAAGTCTGTCCAATCGAAAAACTGACTGCGGATGAAACAAAGATTACACAATATATGTTTGCCCCAATTAGAGATTTAAATGTAAGTGTTTTTCTTCATATTTTGTTTCCAATAAAAACATATACTATTTACTAATTTGTTTTCATATGGAATGTTTCAGAAAATAGTTTACTGGGATGAAGGTGGGAATGAGGTGATGAAGGTGGTTTTTGAAAGTTTATATCCAGAGATATGGCTTTGTTCAAATGTCATTGATGTATGGGCAGACATTCTGAACTATGAGGAGGCTGAGAGAAGGAAGGAGAAGAAAGATGGGCCTATAAAGAGACTGTTTCTGAGTAGCTGCATGCTAGTAAGTTACTGTCACACCCTCAAATTCCACGTGCGGGGTTTTACCGCGAGGCGCGTGACACACCAGGATCTCAGTCAACGATCACAACAAACATTCAACAAACATGCATTCATATATATAAATATAAACCAAAATATCATGCTTTGAGCCGTAAACCAGCAGCGGAAGCATTTCTTGTTTAGAACCAAAAGACATACTTAAAGTTTACAAAACATTGTTTATACGTTTCAAAATATTAGACGTTGTGCATGACTCCGTGCGCCTATTCCTTTGACTGCTACCTTAGCGACCTGAGAAAACATGCCAAAAAGATGTCAACATATAATGCTGGTGAGTTCACAGGTTTTCTTTTATAAACAGGTTTTAAAAGTTCCAAAGATCATATCCGTTACTACTTGGTCATAAGAACGTTAGCTAGACGTTAAGTTGTTTTTACTACTACGGTTGGGAACCCATTACTAAACATGTACCAAACGATAAACAGCCCAGACGACTGGGCTACCGATGCCTCGGTAACCCGATAGTTAGAGACAATATGCACCCTCCCGGCTTCCCCGCCGTCGGGTGGGGTTTGTGAGGCCCAATAGATCTATCCACATTTCCCTCGTTGTGCTTCCCGCACATTCATGGTTTCCCCCTGGGACTTTCCGAAAAAGGCCGTATAGTAATGTAAAGTAACCACAGTATAACATGATCTTTAATAAATAGGTTCGCAGCATGTTTCTCCCCCCGAAAGCAAAACTGTAAAAGTGGGGCTGTGACACTCACCTTAGGTTGCGTTACTTGAAAACAGTTAAGTAATTAAGTTATGATAGCCCCAAATAGCGGCGACCTATCATAAGATATGTATAAGTATCCGAACTAATAACCCGCAGGTTAACTAGTCCCCGAATGTGGAGACCATAACCATAGATGCTTGAAAACACTTTTGACTGAATAACCGACCGTGCCAGACAAGACCCGACATCCCATTGGTGACCCGACATTTCATGTGTTAGCTAAATGCAAAGTATCATGCAACATATGAAGTTAAACACTTAGTACGCGCATAGGTTCACCTAATCTAGCATAACGTATGTTTAGCGTACAGTTGAGTCCGAACACGTGTTACCAAGTCGTATGGCATGTCCCGGGGTTCCTATCATGTTCCTAAGGGTCAAATCATGCTTCGGGATGCCAAAATACGCTTAAAACAGCAATACACGCGATTAGGGAAGTCAACACGTGAGTAGCTGCAGCCTATTGGCGATTAGGGGCCCAATCGCCTGATGTATCAGGCGATTAGGGTCCTAATCGCCTCCATATGTGCATAATCGCCTTCAGCATCAGGCGATTAGGATTCCTAATCGCCTGCTGCTGCTGTGTGACGGATTTTCGCGCGTTTAACCCTCCAAATCAGATCCGAAACATGCAACAACACCCAATATCAAACCTAAATCTTTTACCAACCCATTCTAAGCAAAAACCCCCAACACATCACTGATCTAACATGTTCTAAGCAATTATTTCCTAAAATGACAAAGTACTAGATTTCACCAACCAACCTTATCTTTCCTTAAATGGAAACAATCAGATTTCAATCTCTACAAACTTGCAAATCATCAAACCTCTGATCTAACATCTTCCTAGTATGATTTCTAACAACATTGCATTAACAATCATGCCATAATTATCCTAAATCTTCAAGAACACCCAAATGGGTCAAAATACACATTTTCATCAAAACACAACCACAATGGCTCAAACTCTAAGATAACCATCCTGATGATCTTTACATAACAGAAGTACAATCATATCATGGAAACAATCATGTTATAAACACCAAGGAGACCAACATAAGCATGTAAACTTCACATATAACTAACATTAAGGTGTAGACTTGGTTTAGAACTCTTTTGAAAGGTTTTTAAAGACACAAACTTAGTAAAACAAGGTCTGGACCTTTGGGGAACCAAAATAACAACTTTACAAAGGTTAGAGATGAAGAACACACCTTGGGTTTTGTTAAAGAAAGGTGTATAAGCTTGGAAATGGTGATTTTTGCAACAAAAAGAGTTCCAGGGGTGTTTCAAGGTGTGTGGGTGGCTTGGGATCAGTTAGGGTTGTTCTAAGAGTGTTTGGGGGGTTAAGGGTTCTATTTATAGGTGTTTTGACCCGGACTCTGCAGTATAGGCGATTAGCAGCCCATAGCATGCGATTGGGGGCCTAATCGCATGCTACATCAGGCGATTAGGTCCCAATCGCCTGTTATCACCCTCTCAATCGCCTATATATAGGCGATTAGGTCCCCTCCCCTGATCCTAATCGCCTGCTACCCTCCAAGCTGGGTTTTCGGCGCGTTAAACGCTATTTTAACACATATAAACACGTATTAACATACTAACAAGTCACGTAATGATTATAAACACGTAATGCATGATAACTAACACATTTTCATTCGTTCACCAATTCCCGGGACTCGAGACTTGCGTGTGTGTGCTAAACCCGGTGATTCCAGGAATTACCAATCCTAGTATCTAAGGTTATGGACCGACTCCCGATGATCCCGCGGATCATCGTAACGACTCCCGATGACTCCCTAGAATCATCATAATGACCCGACTGATTTAGTTAAATATGAAATAAGTATGACTCGCTAAGGTAGACTTACTAGTTTAGTCAACGTTACTAACCTGAGTTTGCCGGGTGTCACATCATCCCCCTGTTGAAAGAATTTTCGTCCCGAAAATTGCCCAAGGCCAAAAGGAAGAGACGAAAGAGAAGAAAAATTTTCCGGTTGCCACAGCATCCCCCTGTTGAAAGGAATCTCGACCCGAGATTCATGCAGTTCCAGCAGAGACATATCTAGATTCGAAAGCGCGCTTAGGGAATAAATGAGGATATTTAGCTTTCATCTGATCCTCCCGTTCCCATGTGAACTCCGGTCCACGATTAGAGTTCCAGCGAACTTTCACGATGCGGATTTTACTACGACGAAGGCTACGGATCTTATAGTCCAGAATCTCAACCGGTTCTTCCACAATACGCAGACGATCATCCACCTTGATCTCTTCGAGTGGAACAACTAAAGATTCATCCGTCAGACACTTCTTAAGGTTAGAAACATGGAAGACGTCATGAACGTTACTGAGTTCGGCTGGCAGATCAAGCCTATATGCTACCGGTCCAATCCGTTCCAGAATTGCGAACGGTCCCACATATCGAGGATTCAATTTGCCACGTTTCCCAAAACGTATAACGCCCTTCCACGGAGATACCTTCAATAGGACCCTGTCGCCAACCTCAAACTCCAAAGGTTTGCGACGACGATCGGCATAGCTCTTTTGACGATCCCGAGCTGCTGCCATACGGTTACGAATCTGTACGATCTTTTCGGAAGTCTCGTACACAAGTTCCGGGCCGGTGAGTTGGCTCTCGCCTACCTCAGCCCAGCAAAGAGGAGATCGGCATTTCCGTCCGTAAAGAGCTTCGAAAGGAGCCGCCTTGATGCTAGAGTGGTAGCTATTGTTGTAGGAGAATTCCACTAACGGTAGATGATTCTCCCACCCCTTGCCAAAGTCCATCACACATGCCCGAAGCATGTCCTCTAGCGTTTGAATCGTCCGCTCACTCTGACCGTCAGTTTGCGGATGATAAGCCGTGCTCATATCAAGTTGCGTACCCAGAGCCTTCTGCAATTTTCTCCAGAAATTGGAGGCGAACCGAGTGTCGCGGTCAGAAATAATAGAGACGGGCACCCCGTGCCGAGAAACCACTTCCTTAAGGTACAAGCGAGCCAAACGCTCAAGGCTGTCAGTATCCTTGATTGCAAGGAAGTGCACAGACTTTGTCAACCGGTCAACTATCACCCAGATCATGTTACAACCACTGGGCGACTTTGGGAGTTTGGTCACAAAGTCCATTGTAATCCGTTCCCACTTCCACTCGGGAATCTCAGGCTGTTGCAGAAGGCCAGACGGCTTCTGATATTCAACCTTGACCTTAGCACAGGTCAAGCACTTGCTCACGTAAGAAGCCACGTCCGCCTTCATGTTCGGCCACCAATAGAGTATCTTCAAGTCTTGATACATCTTATCGGAGCCAGGGTGGATAGAGTACCGAGACTTGTGAGCCTCGTCAAGAACGAGTTCCCGCAAGCCCCCGAATAGCGGAACCCAAACACGTTCAGCGAAGTAGTGCAGGCCATCGGCCCTGAGCTCGAGGTGCCTATCCGCACCATGCATGGTTTCAGCCTTAAGGTTTTCCTCCTTCAAGGCCTCTTGCTGTGCCGAACGAATTTGGTCAGGTAAGCCGGAGTGGATAGTGAGCTGAAGAGCTCGAACACGACGAGGTTTGGCGGATTCCTTCCTGCTCAAGGCGTCTGCGACAACATTCGCCTTGCCAGGATGGTATTTAATGGCGCACTCGTAGTCGTTAAGCAGCTCAACCCAGCGACGCTGCCGAGTGTTCAGTACTTTCTGGTCAAAGATATGCTGGAGGCTCTTGTGATCGGTGTAAATGGTGCACTGGGTACCGTACAAGTAGTGCCTCCAGATCTTCAAGGCAAAGACCACTGCACCCAGCTCTAAGTCATGGGTGGGGTAGTTCTTCTCATGTACCTTAAGCTGACGAGAAGCATAGGCAATGACTTTCTTGCGCTGCATCAACACGCACCCAAGGCCCTGGTTGGAGGCATCACAGTAAACCTCAAAATCGTCCGTGCCTTCAGGCAAGGACAAAATAGGAGCAGAACAGAGTTTAGTCTTTAGCAGCTGGAAAGCTGACTCTTGCGAATCACCCCAGCTGAACTTCTTGTCTTTCTGGGTGAGCGAAGTGAGGGGTTGCGAGATCTTCGAAAATCCCCCGATGAAACGACGATAGTAACCTGCGAGACCTAGGAATTGCCGCACCTCAGTTGGCGTCTTTGGTGCTTCCCAGTCTTTGATAGCTTCTATCTTAGCCGGATCAACATGTATCCCCTCAGCATTAACCACATGGCCAAGAAATTGAACTTCACGCAACCAAAAGCTGCACTTAGAGAACTTGGTATACAACTGTTCTTGCCTCAGGAGTTCCAAGACAAGACGCAAGTGTTCCCGGCGGTCCACCTCGTTCTTGGAATAGACAAGAATATCATCGATGAAGACAATCACGAATTTGTCAAGATACGGCTTGCAGGCACGGTTCATCAAATCCATAAAGATGGCGGGCGCGTTGGTGAGACCAAAAGGCATGACCAAGAATTCAAAGTGGCCATAACGAGTTCGAAAAGCAGTCTTCGGAATATCGGCTTCTTGGACTCTCAACTGATGGTATCCCGATCTCAAGTCAATCTTCGAGTAGAAACTAGAACCCTGAAGTTGGTCAAATAAATCATCGATGCGAGGGAGAGGGTAACGGTTCTTGATGGTAACCTTGTTCAGCTCACGGTAGTCGATACACATACGTAGGCTTCCGTCCTTCTTCTTGACAAACAAAACAGGGGCTCCCCACGGGGATGAACTAGGTCGGATAAAACCTTTCTCCAACAATTCTTGCAACTGGTTAGACAATTCTTGCATCTCTGGAGGTGCAAGACGGTACGGGGCTCGGGCAACTGGGGCTGCACCAGGAGTAAGTTCAATACTGAATTCGACCTGGCGATAAGGCGGGAGGCCTGGCAGTTCTTCAGGGAATACGTCTGGAAAGTCGCAAACAACAGGAATGTCTTCAATCTTCTTCTCTTCCTCGGACGAACCTGAAACAAGCGCCAGAATGGCAGAATACCCCTTACGTAGATACTTATAAGCCTTCATGCACGAAATGATACTCAGAGGGATCCCGCTCTTCTCACCGTGTACCAACAGAAATTCTCCATTCGGAAGGGGGAGTCGAACAACTTTATCGAAACAGACGATCTCGGCATGATGCAAGGACAACCAATCCATACCCACAACGACATCAAAGCTACCCAAAGATACCGGCATAAGATCAATAGGGAAAGAATAACCCGACAACTCAAGGTGACACCCCCTAAGGACATGTGTCGCTTCGACTTTCTTACCATCAGCCAATTCTATCAGGTACTTAGCCTCTAAAGGTGTAGGTACCCTATCAAGCAACTGACTAAATCCAAGGGATATAAAACTCTTATCGGCACCAGAGTCGAATAAAACTGTAGCATAGCGATTATCAAGAAGGAACGTACCGGTAACAGTGTCAGGATCCTGTCGAGCCCCGCTCGAACCAATCACAAAGGCACGAGCATTCCTGCCCCCGCCCCCATTGTTTCCATTTCCAGCCCCATTCTTCCCTCCCTCGCCCTGCTTCATCTTGGGGAAATCCCGCTTGTAGTGACCCAGTTCACCACAGTTATAGCACCCCTGCTTTCCCTGGTTTCCCTGGTTTCCCTGGGGAGTGGTAGTCTGAGGAGTTGGGGTAGGTGTAGCAGGTATGTTACGATTACCCTGAAGGTTAACCTTACAATCTTTCACCTGATGCCCAGGCTTGTGGCATCGGTGGCAACGGTCCCTATCCTCGCAACGACCATTGTGGTGGAAACCACACCGGTCGCACTTTGGCAGCTTCCCAGTATAGACCCCCGGCTTTTTCTCAGAAGACGATCCCCCAACATCAAACCTTCTCCCCTGCTGAGGTGGAGCAGAGCTCGAGCCCTTACTCGCACCTTCCCACTTCCGTTTGTTGCTCTCAGGAGCCCTCACAGCAGCGCCTCGGGGAGGCAAGACTCCTTCAGTCACCTTCATGTTGGTCAGCCTGTGAGCTGACCGAACCACTTCAGAAAACACAGTAAGGCTGCCTGCAGCCACCAACCCTGCAACTTCCGGCACTAACCCAGCAATATAGTGCTCAATCCTCCGGTATTCCGGTGTGTGCAAATCTGGGCACAACACCGCCAGCTCATTGTGCCTAGCTGTATAGGCTTCAATCTCCGACCCCACCATCTTATGAGTCCAGACCTCATGCTCAAGCTTCTGGATCTCATCCCTTGGGCAGTACTCGTTTTTCAAAAGTTGCACGAATTCTGTCCAAGGCATCGCATGGGCTTCCTCGATGCCCCTGGTCTGTTTGGTGGAGTTCCACCAAGACAAAGCTTGATCCTCAAAGGTCGCAGCCGCATACTTTACCCGGTCGCCTGCCGAGCAATTGCTCATGGAAAACACAGACTCAACTTCCTCCAGCCATCGGAGCAATCCCACTGCTCCTTCAGTCCCAGCGAAGCTGTGAGGTTTGCAATCCATGAACCTCTTGTAGGAGCACTGAACTGGAGGGGGATTGACAGCACCCCCAGCACCCCCACCTAGAACAAACACACAGGTAAGGCAAGAATGACACGGCACTCAAAACAAGATAGAATAGGCGGAGATCAACTCACCACCCATAGCAGCAAGTGCAGCCTGGAATGCAGCCAGAGCTACATTCGTTTGTTGCTGCATCAGATTGTTCAACTCTTCCTGGGTCATGTTAACGTTCCCTCGGCCACCGCCGCCACCACGGCCGCCCCGGCGTCCCCCACAAGCTCCCGACATCTTCTGTCACAACAAGAAACAAAAGACTTAGGTTTGCCCGGGGTATAACCCATTAAGAATTTAATAACTAGACCGGGTCCGGATCGGGTCCATTCGTCCAAACACAAAGTCCACCAGAACTTCCATGCATTCCAGTTTATGATCTCGTGTGCACCCGACATGATAAACTGTTCCGCATGGTCCTCCATGTGTACTTTCTGTTCGAAGTTCAAGTCACCTAGCGCTAACACGCAATCATGATATTATTACAAGTACGAGACAATAGACGTAAGGGCGAGCGCGTCCATTGGGGCATAGAAGGGAGATGTCCGAATCCTCGGACAGATCTCAAGAGTAAATCGAGGTCACCCCAATGTCCGCCGCCGCCGAGAAAGTACAAAGGTAGATCGTCCACCGACGAATCAGGTAAGATGGGACAAGGTGTAGGATGAAGAAAGTCAAACAGATGATGTGGCAGAGAAGATGATGACACCGACACCTGGACAAGTTATAACATTACCCATAAGTTAAGACTCGACTATTTGTGACCGTCTAGTGTGTGCGACTCAGTTATAGACTAGACTCTACATGTAGTCTCAGTTCACTATAACCGTTGGCTCTGATACCAATCTGTCACACCCTCAAATTCCACGTGCGGGGTTTTACCGCGAGGCGCGTGACACACCAGGATCTCAGTCAACGATCACAACAAACATTCAACAAACATGCATTCATATATATAAATATAAACCAAAATATCATGCTTTGAGCCGTAAACCAGCAGCGGAAGCATTTCTTGTTTACAACCAAAAGACATACTTAAAGTTTACAAAACATTGTTTATACGTTTCAAAATATTAGACGCTGTGCATGACTCTGTGCGCCTATTCCTTTGACTGCTACCATAGCGACCTGAGAAATCATGCCAAAAAGATGTCAACATATAATGCTGGTGAGTTCACAGGTTTTCTTTTATAAACAGGTTTTAAAAGTTCCAAAGATCATATCCGTTACTACTTGGTCATAAGAACGTTAGCTAGACGTTAAGTTGTTTTTACTACTACGGTTGGGAACCCATTACTAAACATGTACCAAACGATAAACAGCCCAGACGACTGGGCTACCGATGCCTCGGTAACCCGATAGTTAGAGACAATATGCACCCTCCCGGCTTCCCCGCCGTCGGGTGGGGTTTGTGAGGCCCAATAGATCTATCCACATTTCCCTCGTTGTGCTTCCCGCACATTCATGGTTTCCCCCTGGGACTTTCCGAAAAAGGCCGTATAGTAATGTAAAGTAACCACAGTATAACATGATCTTTAATAAATAGGTTCGCAGCATGTTTCTCCCCCCGAAAGCAAAACTGTAAAAGTGGGGCTGTGACACTCACCTTAGGTTGCGTTACTTGAAAACAGTTAAGTAATTAAGTTATGATAGCCCCAAATAGCGGTGACCTATCATAAGATATGTATAAGTATCCGAACTAATAACCCGCAGGTTAACTAGTCCCCGAATGTCCAGACCATAACCATAGATGCTTGAAAACACTTTTGACTGAATAACCGACCGTGCCAGACAAGACCCGACATCCCATTGGTGACCCGACATTTCATGTGTTAGCTAAATGCAAAGTATCATGCAACATATGAAGTTAAACACTTAGTACGCGCATAGGTTCACCTAATCTAGCATAACGTATGTTTAGCGTACAGTTGAGTCCGAACATGTGTTACCAAGTCGTATGGCATGTCCCGGGGTTCCTATCATGTTCCTAAGGGTCAAATCATGCTTCGGGATGCCAAAATACGCTTAAAACAGCAATACACGCGATTAGGGAAGTCAACACGTGAGTAGCTGCAGCCTATTGGCGATTAGGGGCCCAATCGCCTGATGTATCAGGCGATTAGGGTCCTAATCGCCTCCATATGTGCATAATCTCCTTCAGCATCAGGCGATTAGGATTCCTAATCGCCTGCTGCTGCTGTGTGACGGATTTTCGCGCGTTTAACCCTCCAAATCAGATCCGAAACATGCAACAACACCCAATATCAAACCTAAATCTTTTACCAACCCATTCTAAGCAAAAACCCCCAACACGTCACTGATCTAACATGTTCTAAGCAATTATTTCCTAAAATGGCAAAGTACTAGATTTCACCAACCAACCTTATCTTTCCTTAAATGGAAACAATCAGATTTCAATCTCTACAAACTTGCAAATCATCAAACCTCTGATCTAACATCTTCCTAGTATGATTTCTAACAACATTGCATCAACAATCATGCCATAATTATCCTAAATCTTCAAGAACACCCAAATGGGTCAAAATACACATTTTCATCAAAACACAACCACAATGGCTCAAACTCTAAGATAACCATCCTAATGATCTTTACATAACAGAAGTACAATCATATCATGGAAACAATCATGTTATAAACACCAAGGAGACCAACATAAGCATGTAAACTTCACATATAACTAACATTAAGGTGTAGACTTGGTTTAGAACTCTTTTGAAAGGTTTTTAAAGACACAAACTTAGTAAAACAAGGTCTGGACCTTTGGGGAACCAAAATAACAACTTTACAAAGGTTAGAGATGAAGAACATACCCTGGGTTTTGTTAAAGAAAGGTGTATAAGCTTGGAAATGGTGATTTTTGCAACAAAAAGAGTTCCAGGGGTGTTTCAAGGTGTGTGGGTGGCTTGGGATCAGTTAGGGTTGTTCTAAGAGTGTTTGGGGGGTTAAGGGTTCTATTTTCAGCCTCCAAACATCTATGAGGTAGGTGTTTCTTGGGAACAAATTGAAAAGGTCTACATGAGCAACCTTGAAGATATCTTCCGAAAAATAAATGTAAAGTCAACAACTGCAAACTCTTTATACGACTTCGACATGATTCTTCAACCGGTGTGGATGGACAAGCATTTCTATGCATTGGCTTTTGATGTGAAGAATGGGACAACAGACTTGCTTGACAACTCTAAACTCGGAGAGATCGCATCAGAGCGATATAAAGGTGTGCCAGAAATATTGGTATGTAATTATAACATATACCTGCTGTAACACCCCAATCGATGGCGGAAACATCGAGGTGTCACGTATGAATGATTGTTCAGTAGCTCATGGTAATACATATGTTTAAATAATGCTTTGTTACAATATTCGATTACATTACAGTCTTGAATGAAAAACTAATACAACAAACAAGCATCGAACTCAAAACTTCAAATAACTCCTCATGCTAGCTTTAGACTTCACGCATCAATATTTCCTGTTGAGTTGGGAAAAGATGGGGGGGTCAACTAGAAGTTGGTGAGAGTACATAAATCATGTCAAGCAAATAGTTTAAGTATAAAAGTTTAGCAATTCATATGTCTATCGTAAGTTTAAGTCTACATGAATAAACATGATATGTTGAATCGACATAATCAAACCTCTGACTAGTTTAGGTCCATCCCGTCATCCACGGTTCACCTTAATATATGTTGAACGATAACAATCACCCGCGCTCCCCATACAAGATGGTCAACGAATCTAGGTGGGATTGTCAATCCAATAGATCTATTATTGAGTATCGCCGGCTTGGCCATAGCTAATGATTATGTAATGTTGAAACTTGTTGTAACTGTTGTTGTTGTCTAAGTCATGAGGCATTAAAGTTTACAACTAGACATGTATGTAGAATTGCTTATAATGTTGCACGTGAAAAGAGTTGCATAAACATGGTTACGTAAACTCACCTTAGCAAAGCGTTAAGTCCCAAAAAGAAAATAGAATAAGCGTATCCCCAAAGATGCCAAGTGTTACCCTATGTATAAGGTAACAAATATGTCTAAGTCTATCTAGTCTACAAATGTATATATTCTAGGGTTTCGAATTGGGGATAAATGTCCGTTCGATTAATAATAAAAATGTTTGATAATTGAGAGAATTTTAGTAAATAAATAAACAAGAATCTTCTTATAAAATCTGAACTTAAGATGGTCACATTAATGAGTTTAAAGTATAAAAATAATTTTTATAAAATTATTTTCTTTAAAATAGAATATTAATTCTATTTATAACAAATTAATAAAATTTAACTTTAATAGTTAAAAATACTAAAATTAAAGGATTATTAGTTTAAAATTTATATTCCTGTTCTAAATAATCAGGAATAATTTATATAAAATTTTGGTGAGAAAATATTAAAAATTGGATTTATTATGATTTATTCATGTTTAAAACTAACAATAATTGATTAAAAATATTAAATAACCGATTTTTCAGAAATAAAAATTATTTCTGTAAAGTATAATGTTACAAAAACTCAGAATAATTTTTGTGGAAATTTATATAATCGTTTTGATATTTTTATAGAATTTTATAATTAATAATGAATAAACTTGTAATATTTATTATAAATAACAAATAAATAATTTTTGAAAAACTAGAAGTTGTAAAATAAACTTTGTTATGAGATTAACATAATAGAATTTTTATAGAATTTATAAAGTATTTTTAAAATTATTTTTAATAATAATGATTATAAAAATGAAAAAGGTAAAAAAAAGGAAAAAGAGAAAAAGAACTGCCTGTGCCAGGGCTCGAACCCGAGTCCCTGGCCGGCTCACGTTTTAAACAAAATGGTTCCACCAACTGGTCTGTACCAGTGTTGGTGTAATAAATGGATACGTAATTGTTTTTAAATATTAGACTGTGACTTCATCTTTCCCAATTGCTTCATAAGAACCCTAGAATTCTAATCCGATTAAACACGCTATTATAACCCGATTGAATATGGGGTTATTATTGAGGGAGGGCCGATTAACAAGATCAAAGCAAAGATTGTTACCTTCGAATCAGAAACGAGGAGTAAGGTTTGGTCAACGAAAAAGTCAACTGGGATTGCTTCCTGATTAAAGACGAGTTGTTAACAGAAATTGGGAGTGAGGGTTTGATTTTCGGCACAATTGGGTTGGAATGGGTGCTTCAATTTATACTAAATCAATCGGATTGGACGAATTGGGAAGTTTGACCACACATTTAATAAGGACGCGTCTTAGGGCTTCGATTGGCTTGCTTTACACGTAATTGATAGCTGGCAATGACTAGGAGGGACGATTATTGCACGAATCAAAAGAAATAACTTCCAAATTCAGATCGAAGGTGGTGTAATTACGAGTCAAAGTTGTCGGCAATGGTTGACTTCTAAAAGTCCAACCTGTTTGTTTTTGGGTAGTTGTTAAGAATCAAAGGGTTTCAGATTATGACACAAAACAAATGTGGCCTAGTGGTGGTGTTGGGTGTTTGTAGGAATTGTACCGGTTTGGGCGCGGGTTCGATTCCAGGCCCAAACAGTTTTTTTTTTTTTTTTTTTTTTTTTTTTTTTTTTGTTATTTATTTTTTTGATTTTTAACACTCTTTTTATATATAATTAGACTATATATTATGTTTTCCCAAGAAAGATGTTACGAATAAAATCCAATATCATACGAAACGTCAAGATCAATGACTTTATAAAATTTGAAACGAAATTACAAGGTATATATATTTTTACCATTAGCTAAAATATGAAATATTATTATTATTTTATTATCATTGTATAAAAAGATGTATAAAACGAGGGCTTTGTGTATAAAAATTTGGGGGAAAATTTTGCGATGTTACAGTCTCCCCTACTTGTGGAAACTTCGTCCCGAAGTTTCTTGAAAACACAGGGTTGAAGGGGATTGGATAAAAATGGGACATGTGTGTTAAGGCTTGACATGAATAGAATAATCTTGTTTCAAATAATTTGGATATGAGGGTAGGCTTTGAAATTGCAATAAGAATCTTAAGTTTTAGGAGTCCTGTAAGAAATGAGTCGATGGACTATTTGAAAGAATAAATGAACTACTAGGCAACTAAGGTTTATAGTTGGTCAACTACCAAAAACCTTGATAGAATTTTCCACTACCTTAATGTACCTGTAAATTCATGATTACGTTCCGGACCGCAATCACCAATTTACCTTACATTAGGGTTTTGTGTCCTTCTATGCCTCCAACAGTCGTTGAGCAGGTTGTAGGGCCTCTCCCGACTGTTGGAAAGACATGATGACCTCTACCAATTGTTGAGTAGGTTGTTTGGTAGCCAACTAACTGTTGTACAAGTAAGTAAGTATATAGCAATTAGTTCACATTCAAACAAGCATGCATCCAAGTGTTATGATTATAAAAGACAGAACTTCCAATACGAGAATTTATTAAAGTGCGTCAATACATAGAAAAGCAAATAACATTCAAATGGTGAAGCTTGTCGTTAAGTAGCTGGAGGGTCTTGAGCAGCAGTGGCATTAGCAAGGGGGAATCGACATACGTTCACGAGATGCCCATACCTTCGACAATTAGTACAATGACGACAAGGCACATGGGTTGGGTGGTGATACTTGCAGGTGTTACACAAAGGATGAGGTCCAGTATAAGGTTTCTTGTTGGGTGGGGGAGTGGCATCTATCGCGAAATTTCTGGCCCTGCGTCTCCCGTTGGTTGAGGCCTCAGTTTCAATGGCAGGTTGGGGAGTATCTTTCACAACAGTTTTCTTTTCCCCTTTCCGAGTCAAAGTTCCTGCCTTCACATGGTTATCTGTTAGTGTGGCTGCCAAACGCTTTGCTTCCTCGAGAGTAGCAGGGTTTCTTCCCCACACAGTATCTTGAATCTGCATGGGCAGACCTCCAATGTACTTCTCAATAGCAATGGGTAGGGGTGTGACCTTATGAGGTAGCAGTAGGCTCAGTTCATGAAAACGAGTATTGTAGGCCAAATTTTCCCCACTGTCTTGGACCAAGACATGAAACTCATCCTCTAGCTTCTTGATTTCATTACGAGGACAAAACTCTGCCATCATAACTTCCTTAACCTGCTCCCAAGTCATAGCTAGTGCAACTTCAGCCCCGCGGGTCCTTTTCTCATCGTTCCACCAGGTGAGTGCCCTTTTGTGGAGGACACTCATAGCATAGCGAACCTTGAGGTTGTTGGGACACTCGCTATTGATGAAGGTATTCTCTATCCCTTCAAACCACTGTAAGAGACCCGTGGCCCCTTCATCACCACTAAACTTGGGAGGGTTGCAAGTGTTGAAATGCTTGAGGGTGCAAGCAAGGTGAGCATTTCCGTTCCCATTCCCGTTGCCATTCCCATTGCCATTCCCGTTTGTCTGAGCAAGTTGGGCTACTAGGTTGGGGAGTATTGCCGCCATTTGTTGAGCCATCTGCTGAGAAATAATCGCGGCGAGTTGGGCACTGTTAGGGGTACCGTTGTCCAAGTTGTTGTTATTATTGTTGTTGTTGTTGTTGATGCTCTCATCCTCATGATCGTTGTCATTGTTAAGACGATTGCTGCGACGAGGAGGCATGATCTGAAAGTGACACAAAGAAGGGTTTAGTGAGACATTGGATGAACCAAAGGTAGTTAAGGTAGTATAAGGAATGTAATCATTTATTCATTAATTAAAACGAATAAATGAAAACGTTGACTTATCAAAGATTCTAGATTCTAATAACATAGTGAAGACATGCTTTAGCCTATAAGTGAACACTCATCCCGAGAATTCCCAGGTAGGCATCCGGGTCCCTCGTCTGATTGGGATATATGCGCAATGCCAGCCTAGACAGAAGACTCAGAATACAGGCGTTCACCCTTCCAGATTGCACGTGTTCGTTATTAAAATCTAGAACTTCGACGAGATCTCAAGGTGATTCAGGCTAAACCTGAGGGTTTTGTCCTATTAGTCTAAGAGTAGATCCAGTGATGGAGAGCAATCTTCTTGTAGGGATGAGAAATAGGAGGGATATAGAAAATAGCAAGTAATAGGAGCAAATACTGGTTGAAATCCTATGGTTATAGACTAGATTATTTTTCTAATAACCTAATTCCCTATAACCATGGCTCTGATACCAATCTGTAACACCCCAATCGATGGCGGAAACATCGAGGTGTCACGTATGAATGATTGTTCAGTAGCTCATGGTAATACATATGTTTAAATAATGCTTTGTTACAATATTCGATTACATTACAGTCTTGAATGAAAAACTAATACAACAAACAAGCATCGAACTCAAAACTTCAAATAACTCCTCATGCTAGCTTTAGACTTCACGCATCAATATTTCCTGTTGAGTTGGGAAAAGATGGGGGGGTCAACTAGAAGTTGGTGAGAGTACATAAATCATGTCAAGCAAATAGTTTAAGTATAAAAGTTTAGCAATTCATATGTCTATCGTAAGTTTAAGTCTACATGAATAAACATGATATGTTGAATCGACATAATCAAACCTCTGACTAGTTTAGGTCCATCCCGTCATCCACGGTTCACCTTAATATATGTTGAACGATAACAATCACCCGCGCTCCCCATACAAGATGGTCAACGAATCTAGGTGGGATTGTCAATCCAATAGATCTATTATTGAGTATCGCCGGCTTGGCCATAGCTAATGATTATGTAATGTTGAAACTTGTTGTAACTGTTGTTGTTGTCTAAGTCATGAGGCATTAAAGTTTACAACTAGACATGTATGTAGAATTGCTTATAATGTTGCACGTGAAAAGAGTTGCATAAACATGGTTACGTAAACTCACCTTAGCAAAGCGTTAAGTCCCAAAAAGAAAATAGAATAAGCGTATCCCCAAAGATGCCAAGTGTTACCCTATGTATAAGGTAACAAATATGTCTAAGTCTATCTAGTCTACAAATGTATATATTCTAGGGTTTCGAATTGGGGATAAATGTCCGTTCGATTAATAATAAAAATGTTTGATAATTGAGAGAATTTTAGTAAATAAATAAACAAGAATCTTCTTATAAAATCTGAACTTAAGATGGTCACATTAATGAGTTTAAAGTATAAAAATAATTTTTATAAAATTATTTTCTTTAAAATAGAATATTAATTCTATTTATAACAAATTAATAAAATTTAACTTTAATAGTTAAAAATACTAAAATTAAAGGATTATTAGTTTAAAATTTATATTCCTGTTCTAAATAATCAGGAATAATTTATATAAAATTTTGGTGAGAAAATATTAAAAATTGGATTTATTATGATTTATTCATGTTTAAAACTAACAATAATTGATTAAAAATATTAAATAACCGATTTTTCAGAAATAAAAATTATTTCTGTAAAGTATAATGTTACAAAAACTCAGAATAATTTTTGTGGAAATTTATATAATCGTTTTGATATTTTTATAGAATTTTATAATTAATAATGAATAAACTTGTAATATTTATTATAAATAACAAATAAATAATTTTTGAAAAACTAGAAGTTGTAAAATAAACTTTGTTATGAGATTAACATAATAGAATTTTTATAGAATTTATAAAGTATTTTTAAAATTATTTTTAATAATAATGATTATAAAAATGAAAAAGGTAAAAAAAAGGAAAAAGAGAAAAAGAACTGCCTGTGCCAGGGCTCGAACCCGAGTCCCTGGCCGGCTCACGTTTTAAACAAAATGGTTCCACCAACTGGTCTGTACCAGTGTTGGTGTAATAAATGGATACGTAATTGTTTTTAAATATTAGACTGTGACTTCATCTTTCCCAATTGCTTCATAAGAACCCTAGAATTCTAATCCGATTAAACACGCTATTATAACCCGATTGAATATGGGGTTATTATTGAGGGAGGGCCGATTAACAAGATCAAAGCAAAGATTGTTACCTTCGAATCAGAAACGAGGAGTAAGGTTTGGTCAACGAAAAAGTCAACTGGGATTGCTTCCTGATTAAAGACGAGTTGTTAACAGAAATTGGGAGTGAGGGTTTGATTTTCGGCACAATTGGGTTGGAATGGGTGCTTCAATTTATACTAAATCAATCGGATTGGACGAATTGGGAAGTTTGACCACACATTTAATAAGGACGCGTCTTAGGGCTTCGATTGGCTTGCTTTACACGTAATTGATAGCTGGCAATGACTAGGAGGGACGATTATTGCACGAATCAAAAGAAATAACTTCCAAATTCAGATCGAAGGTGGTGTAATTACGAGTCAAAGTTGTCGGCAATGGTTGACTTCTAAAAGTCCAACCTGTTTGTTTTTGGGTAGTTGTTAAGAATCAAAGGGTTTCAGATTATGACACAAAACAAATGTGGCCTAGTGGTGGTGTTGGGTGTTTGTAGGAATTGTACCGGTTTGGGCGCGGGTTCGATTCCAGGCCCAAACAGTTTTTTTTTTTTTTTTTTTTTTTTTTTTTTTTTTTGTTATTTATTTTTTTGATTTTTAACACTCTTTTTATATATAATTAGACTATATATTATGTTTTCCCAAGAAAGATGTTACGAATAAAATCCAATATCATACGAAACGTCAAGATCAATGACTTTATAAAATTTGAAACGAAATTACAAGGTATATATATTTTTACCATTAGCTAAAATATGAAATATTATTATTATTTTATTATCATTGTATAAAAAGATGTATAAAACGAGGGCTTTGTGTATAAAAATTTGGGGGAAAATTTTGCGATGTTACACCTGCACACTAGTATGATAAAAAAAACTAATGGTTTTTGACTAAAAATATTCACAGAGATGCACTTTGTACCGGGTGTGGCTAAAGACATGTCCGAAAACACCGGCGATTGAAGGCCTTAAAACAGGTCCTATAACAAGAAGAGAGATGACATGGAGGACTGCAAAGAACCATGTAGACTGTGGTGTCTTCACCATGAGAACCCTCGAAACCTTTAAAGGTTATCAGTCATGGAACCCGGGGTTTGCAGCCGAATCAGAGTATCAAAACAAGCAGTTGATTGCATTACGACTCAAGTACATGGCAAAGATAATACTCTCCCCATTCAACATACTCAGGGAACAAATAAGTAAAGAAGCTGAGAAGTTTGCAAAAAGGCCAGCAAAACAAAGAATGAAAATGCTAGAGAATGCACTTTCAAAATTAGAGAAGAGGGTGGCTGCTTTATAAACAATTTTAATGGTTTTCTTATGTAATTTTATTTTGAACTTTTTAAATGCTAATTTTCTGATGTATTTTCTAGCTTACTAGTTTGGACGCACTAATCTGAAAATTGTAACAACCCGAGTTGTTACGGGTCTCTTAAACGGGTCGGATCATACCCGACCACCCGATTATTTAATAAATATTTAAGTTCGAATCTTGCGACTAACCGTTTCAATCGATTATATAGATAATAATTATTAGATTTTTATTATCTCGGTTAAACGCTCCTTATCTTCTATTAAAACGTTGCCAAACGTTTCTTATTTTATGGTTATACTCGTCACCAAACACCCGAGTTCCAGTTATTATCCCCGTTGCCAAACACCCCTTTATATTTATCCCTTATAAACTCTCATCTCTCTCTCTCATTGTACGGCACCCAGACAAACAACACACACACATCTGTGTGTTTCAACGAGAGCAGCATGCCACCGGACAGCCATGGCGGCTTTCGCCGCCTCCGCTGCTGCCTCCGGTCGCTGCCGCCTCCATCTCCGGCCGCCGCCGCCCTGTTTCTTCTCCGGTAAGCACCACAATCCCTCCTCTCTTGCTTCTGCTAACAACCGATGAACACCACAACCCTTCGGTAACCATCAACTGAGTCACTTACATAAACAACCAGTAACCTATCCTTTCTGTTCTGACTTATATTCGACTGAACCGTTCCTCTGTTTCTGTTGGTCGGAGCCGGGTCAGTCACCAGCTTGGTGGCTGTCGTCTGTGACCCGGAGTCATCGATAACCACCCTTTAAACCCAAACCACCCAATAACCCACCTTGTTCTATCCTTGTTACTGATTAGCAAAACCAAAACAGTCACCGGTTGTGGTGACTGTTGTCGGGTCTTGTATTAACCGGATAAGTATACTCAGTCACACCCGAGTCCTCCGGTTACCCAAAACCCAACCGACTATCCATCTGTTCCAGCCTTGAACTCGTGAACCATCTCTCTGTCTTGACCTATACTGATGAGCCATCATGAAACACCCGAGTAGTTTTGTGTGTGGTATTGTAATTTGTATTCTAATCGGGTTCATATCTGTTCCGACAATCGTCCTCAAACTCTTCCGGTTATCTCATATACATATATATGTTGACGTGTATGTGTTTATGTATTATGACAGATTGATCGGGCCTTTGGTCGAACTCCGATGTACTCTTGATAAGTATATTATTTCCGGTTACCCTCCGGTCACTTCCCGGTGAGAACCCGAAAGGTATAATCTTTAAACAGTTATTATATATAGATATTGGTATTAGTTATTGATATCCGATTATAATACCGTTTCCATGATTATTGCGAGGTACCGTTAATCGAATCGGAGAGTTAAACCGATACCGAGTCGACTCGGTGACTCGGTCAACACCCGGAATAGAACCCGGTCCAATAGCTAAGACGAGGATTATTAGAATTATACGAATATATATATATATAATACGGGAACGTACGGACTTGATATAATAATAAGAGAATAATAATCATATATAAAATATATACGTTTATATATATACGATTCGATATATAAAACGATATACTAGACTCGGGTTAATCATAATATTTTCTATTCTTTTATTAGCTACGAGTGCCAAGCTGTAATGGCCAGCTTATGAGGCTAAGCTGTAATAGCCAGCTAGATTTAGGATGTCCGTGTCGTGTCAATAATGAACCCCGAGTTTAGGACTATCTAATATATACCGAATTCTATATATATAAATTGTATATATGATATATATCCTAAGTATTACAATCTAACAAGTCCCACGCGTAAAACGTATCGATATATATATATATGACATATAATTGTAATAAAAGAGACTATAGAAGATTATACGCAAATCTGTGAGTATCGTGAACTCCCCACTTTTACTGTTTTATTAAACGTTTTAGGGGAAATACATGTCATTTATAAGAAAATATAGAAATGCTTTACATAATAGATTTTATAAATGAATTATAATAGAAAAGGGGATAATAGAAACGACTAGGCCAGTACTGACCGGTATATCGCCATTTCCTTTCTTGTCCGACTAGAGGACAAGAACCAGTCTTACCCGAGTAGAGGGTAGGCATAATTATATTTACCACAAACAGAGTGGTATAATCGATAGGAATGGCAACTAATAGAATATAATAGATGGACATATAATCGGTATACTTTAATCGAATTGGTATAATAGAATATATTTTCCCCTCCAGAATTAGAATAGTAAAGCATGTTTATTTAAAAGAATGTTATTTAAGAAATACAAATACAGAACTGGCCATTCATTTTATAAAATACACGACCTCACCAACTTTATGTTGACAGAAACTATTTTTGGCATGTGTTCAGGTAACCCAACAGATATGATGACGTGGATCCTGGAAGAGTCAAGACTGTCAATATCCTGAATTCCGCTGCGTAGCTCCGATAACCCGACCCGACGACCCGGCACCGACTGCCAGGGTCGTTACAGGTTGGTATCAGAGCGGCGCTTGAGGACAGTCTTGAAATTTTTATTAATCCAGGATCTACCAGCAATGCCTTTTAAAAGAAATTTTGATTAGAAATATGTGTAAGGTAAGAGAATATTAGAGGATAAAATTTTGGGTACCTAAATGCCAAACCATTATAAAGTTGGTGAGAACTATAACAGTATATTAGAAATTAAAACGAATCCACTACAGGATATTACTAGAATAATTATGTGGGGTAAATTGACAATTCGGTACACAATTGTGAATTTACATGCACATCTAATTTCTGGGAAATCTTACAGGATAATAAGGCCGTAAGAAATAAGAAAGAATATAGAACAGAAATCACGACATTAAATGAAATAAGACAGAAATACAGAAAAGAAACCAGATATATTAAAAGAAATCAGAAAATAAATCGAGATATAAATAAGAAATGACGAAAGTTATAAAAAGTATATATATATATTTATATAGAAAAAATAAATAGATTATAAAACATAAATCATTCATCGTGATTCAAGAAACTTCAGATAAGTTCGTTGAATTATTTCAGTCTCAGTGACTATTTATATCCGATTTCTGATCGTTGACCTCACGGTTATTCCGATATATATATAAATAAGAATACAAATATTATGCTCCGACTTGAACATTCCTATGATCGAGTTTCCAAAAATATTATTTTTACACCGTAAATTCCGAAATTTTATAAAATCTGATATGCTAGAAATATATAAGTATTATGTCTCTAAAGAACTTTCTTCGAATGTTTTGACCAGAACTCGGACATATTCCTCGATAACTCAAGTCGTTTTAAAAATCTTTTCGGTATAATTCGGAAGCTTACTAAATTTATTCGTAGTCATTATTATTTTTATACTAAACCAGTATTTCGGTTTTTAGTAAAAATATATAAGTACCCCTCCGTTTTCAGTCTTAAATAAACGATTTATATAAAATTTATAAAGATTGAGAATTCAAGTATTTTGATATCAATATTAACCGGTATTACTATTATTCTCCCTAGCATATTTTATCCAAAAAGTTATTCACAATTTCGACTTTAATACTTTGAGAAACCTATTTTATTTTATAAACGGTAATAAGAAAAGTTGTTATTTCGATACTATGAAAAGATTTTTAATCTGACTCTTTTGATTCGTTATTATTTTCAAAAGTAGATACCGTTTTATAACTCGAACAAATATTGTTATTATAAATCTTCTTAAAAGTTTTATTTTAAAATATATAGAATCACAGTTATATTATTTTACCGAAACCTATTTCATATCGCATTTAATGTTATTTTCATAAAGATTTATTAATCGAATCCGTATTCATATATAAATATCAAGAGCCTTTTCAATATATATATATCTATGTTCGATTATATAATTCCTAGATATTATTCTAATATGAACGATAAATAATATATATCCCTTTATATAATCTAAATCTATCTTTGTATATCTAAGAATCTCAGCTATATATTTTCGATATTTTCCTTCGAAAATTAAGATAATATTTTGAACAAAAATATTATTATTTCGAGTTCTCGTGACAAAAATAATTTGGAATCTATCAAAAGAAACCGAATTCTTACTCGTTCGATTATGCGACAATATAAGTACCGTCTTAATCCTATGACTCGAGCAAGTCAGGGATATTAAAAAGATTGGATAGTTATATTGGACATCTTTTGGCGCAATCAAATTCTTGAACGATTGACAGTCTATTTCGTTAGACTCGGATCAACATGTTTCCTTCCAGAATATATAATTTCGAATATAAGAGAAAATAAAGAACAGATTATCAGAATAATATGTGAAGGATACATACCTATTGTGATTAAAATAAATAAGTACTGGAATGTTAGGTGAGGTGGAATAGTAATTATGATCGCGACATAATTATGAATGCCACAGGCACAGGAACATTCGAGTAGGAGTTTATCAAGATCACAGTATGTTTGTGTCATAAACATATTAAAAGAAATAATAAGAAATAAGAATAAGAAGAAATATATAGTCGAACCATCAGCGTATTATATGTGTGAAGAATACGATCACAGAATTGGCAATCTAGTTGAAATTTCTTCGTGAAATACGACTAAGAATATGTTCGCAGAATAAAAACCATCGATTGGTTAAATTCTACGAATCAAAGAAATCAGTTTATTGATTTCTGATTGCCAACCAAAGATAGTTGTATGTCCACTGTGCAATCTTCGGGGCAAATGATATCTGGACCCTTACAGAAGGTATATCCGGACATTTGCCACCAAGTCATAGGATTTTTGTTAGAATATAATAGATATAAATTTATATGGATTCAGAAACCGGAAATGGTAGAATCCAACGAATTATTAAAAGAAATAATTTATCGAATATAACGAAATATAATTGGTACCAAGCGGAATCGCGCAGAGATTCGTAAGGTATAATCGAAGTGAAAACGAAAAATGAATAGAATTATGCTCATTTTTCCAGTGAAACTCTCTGGCCAAAGAAGAATGGATTTCCTATCCCGAATAACGGCTTGTGAGAGTTATTATAAGAAGTCACTGTTCCGGCAAAAACTATCTATACAAATATTCCAATGGAATAAGCTTCGCTTATAATCAGTTGGATTAAGAACATATGATAGATTGCCTATATATAAGTTTATCAGAAAGTGTTTTCAGACACTGAAAGTATAAACTTTAATCGAATACATAAACATAAAAGAATTATTCCAAGCAAGCATATATTATAGAAACACTGGATTTATAGTG
The DNA here is from genome assembly GCA_032199755.1 of Ambrosia artemisiifolia. Lineage (NCBI taxonomy): Eukaryota > Viridiplantae > Streptophyta > Magnoliopsida > Asterales > Asteraceae > Ambrosia > Ambrosia artemisiifolia. The sequence goes on from CM063519.1 coordinate 64,835,683, forward strand.
TCTGCTATAAATGAATATCAGTATTTGCTTGGATATAAATAGATAAATAAAAGAATATTAATCGAAAAATAAAGAGAATTATAATAAGAAAGACATCCGATATGTCTGAATAATAGAAAGGCATTAAGATATGCCAGAGAGTATCAGAAGGCATCAGATATGCCAAAAGAAATAATTATAAGAATATATAGAGATTAATAGAAATTACCAGATAATAATACAAGTCGTAAGAAGAACGACGAGAATTTTATAAAGAATATTTTGTAAAAAGAGAAATTATACATTTTATCGAAAGCGTTAACGAATTCCGAAGAAGTGATATCAAGAAGGAATATTTGCAGAAATACTTAACGCAATAAGTATTCATGCATTAAACCTGAATGATAATCATGATTTTGAGAAAGAATGAATGATGCATTGTTCTTAGAATTTTAAAGTCAAAGAATCGTAACAACGACTGTTACCGGTAGATTCCGAGACTATAAAGAGAAAGTTACATATATTGACTGTAGAATTGTGAAAGACCTCATTCACGATAATACAATAAGAAAAGTCAAATAATATGTAATGAGATACAATGCAGTCAATCATCAATGAAATAGTCAGTAAGACTACTATCGATGATCTAAGAGAAATCACAATAACCGATTTCAGTAGGTCAAGATAATGAAAAAGGAAAAGTGATAAGAATTCAATGTCAGTTGAATCATTATCAAAGAAAGAGTTATTAGAAAATAATTCGAAGATCTTTCCTAAAAAAAAAAACTCATCAATGATGATGCCTTTCATCTCTCCAGAGATAAAAAGGAACTGTTGAAACCGTGTAATTCAACAAGTTCGATTAGTCTTTTCCGGCACCTTTTGACTCCGGATAAGATACGTCTAATGATCCAAGAAATCATTTCTACTCTTTAAGAATCGGAATTACACTGATGGTAAATTCTAAAGTTCGAATAAAAGAGGTAGTAGCTCGGATCCCATTCAAGTCATGATAATGAAGGGACTTCCGTATCTATCTCTCTAGAACCATATAGAATCCATCATTGTAGTTAAATCTGAATATCAAGCGATGAGTATATCGTATCGATTTGAAACTCTAGTGATGTTTGCTGGAGGTTTGTAAATCTCTCAGAAGAAAAACGATCATGATCTCAAAGGATGTTTGGTTCGTCTTTATATAAGAATGATATTCAATCTGTTTCTCACTCTAATGAGAAATAAGATAAGAAAAATATTCATAATATAAAGAAAAATATCAATCTATACGGAAAACCTTTAATAGTCATACCAAAGAATACAGATAGTCCATATAGCTGTATTAACATGACTATAGCAAGAAAGGTTAAAACGTAGATTTGAATTGATATAAGATCAAGTTCCTGGTAAACCACAAAAACCGATCATGTCTCACTGATAAATGTTCGGTTTAGAATTGTGACATCCTTATATATTAAGGGTGTAAAGGACTAGATCACTCAAATTTCGGGGACGAAATTTCCTAAGGGGGGGAGAGTGTAACAACCCGAGTTGTTACGGGTCTCTTAAACGGGTCGGATCGTACCCGACCACCCGATTATTTAATAAATATTTAAGTTCGAATCTTGCGACTAACCGTTTCAATCGATTATATAGATAATAATTATTAGATTTTTATTATCTCGGTTAAACGCTCCTTATCTTCTATTAAAACGTTGCCAAACGTTTCTTATTTTATGGTTATACTCGTCACCAAACACCCGAGTTCCAGTTATTATCCCCGTTGCCAAACACCCCTTTATATTTATCCCTTATAAACTCTCATCTCTCTCTCTCATTGTACGGCACCCAGACAAACAACACACACACATCTGTGTGTTTCAACGAGAGCAGCATGCCACCGGACAGCCATGGCGGCTTTCGCCGCCTCCGCTGCTGCCTCCGGTCGCTGCCGCCTCCATCTCCGGCCGCCGCCGCCCTGTTTCTTCTCCGGTAAGCACCACAATCCCTCCTCTCTTGCTTCTGCTAACAACCGATGAACACCACAACCCTTCGGTAACCATCAACTGAGTCACTTACATAAACAACCAGTAACCTATCCTTTCTGTTCTGACTTATATTCGACTGAACCATTCCTCTGTTTCTGTTGGTCGGAGCCGGGTCAGTCACCAGCTTGGTGGCTGTCGTCTGTGACCCGGAGTCATCGATAACCACCCTTTAAACCCAAACCACCCAATAACCCACCTTGTTCTATCCTTGTTACTGATTAGCAAAACCAAAACAGTCACCGGTTGTGGTGACTGTTGTCGGGTCTTGTATTAACCGGATAAGTATACTCAGTCACACCCGAGTCCTCCGGTTACCCAAAACCCAACCGACTATCCATCTGTTCCAGCCTTGAACTCGTGAACCATCTCTCTGTCTTGACCTATACTGATGAGCCATCATGAAACACCCGAGTAGTTTTGTGTGTGGTATTGTAATTTGTATTCTAATCGGGTTCATATCTGTTCCGACAATCGTCCTCAAACTCTTCCGGTTATCTCATATACATATATATGTTGACGTGTATGTGTTTATGTATTATGACAGATTGATCGGGCCTTTGGTCGAACTCCGATGTACTCTTGATAAGTATATTATTTCCGGTTACCCTCCGGTCACTTCCCGGTGAGAACCCGAAAGGTATAATCTTTAAACAGTTATTATATATAGATATTGGTATTAGTTATTGATATCCGATTATAATACCGTTTCCATGATTATTGCGAGGTACCGTTAATCGAATCGGAGAGTTAAACCGATACCGAGTCGACTCGGTGACTCGGTCAACACCCGGAATAGAACCCGGTCCAATAGCTAAGACGAGGATTATTAGAATTATACGAATATATATATAATACGGGAACGTACGGACTTGATATAATAATAAGAGAATAATAATCATATATAAAATATATACGTTTATATATATACGATTCGATATATAAAACGATATACTAGACTCGGGTTAATCATAATATTTTCTATTCTTTTATTAGCTACGAGTGCCAAGCTGTAATGGCCAGCTTATGAGGCTAAGCTGTAATAGCCAGCTAGATTTAGGATGTCCGTGTCGTGTCAATAATGAACCCCGAGTTTAGGACTATCTAATATATACCGAATTCTATATATATAAATTGTATATATGATATATATCCTAAGTATTACAATCTAACAAGTCCCACGCGTAAAACGTATCGATATATATATATGACATATAATTGTAATAAAAGAGACTATAGAAGATTATACGCAAATCTGTGAGTATCGTGAACTCCCCACTTTTACTGTTTTATTAAACGTTTTAGGGGAAATACATGCCATTTATAAGAAAATATAGAAATGCTTTACATAATAGATTTTATAAATGAATTATAATAGAAAAGGGGATAATAGAAACGACTAGGCCAGTACTGACCGGTATATCGCCATTTCCTTTCTTGTCCGACTAGAGGACAAGAACCAGTCTTACCCGAGTAGAGGGTAGGCATAATTATATTTACCACAAACAGAGTGGTATAATCGATAGGAATGGCAACTAATAGAATATAATAGATGGACATATAATCGGTATACTTTAATCGAATTGGTATAATAGAATATATTTTCCCCTCCAGAATTAGAATAGTAAAGCATGTTTATTTAAAAGAATGTTATTTAAGAAATACAAATACAGAACTGGCCATTCATTTTATAAAATACACGACCTCACCAACTTTATGTTGACAGAAACTATTTTTGGCATGTGTTCAGGTAACCCAACAGATATGATGACGTGGATCCTGGAAGAGTCAAGACTGTCAATATCCTGAATTCCGCTGCGTAGCTCCGATAACCCGACCCGACGACCCGGCACCGACTGCCAGGGTCGTTACAAAAATGAGTATATATTTAGACGCACTTATGCTTTATTCTATATAACTATCAGTAAATGTTTAGACGCACTCATGTTTTTGGTCTGTTTACTTTGGACGCACTAACTGATTTTGAATTATAACAATGTAACTTCAAAACACACTTTTATTAGTAAAAAACAGCAACTACAAGACAAACAAATACATAGTGGTGTTTACATAGACTTTAAAAATTGAATCTTAAATTCAATAGAACACCTCAAAAGAGCCATGCATTTTGTAAGTTGTTCGACAATATTAACATCGCCCATGTTTGCATCAATCATGAACATAACCGCCAGTTCACGAAGACTTGAATCAGGCATACGCAAAAGAAGCTTGGAAATTTCATCTCTCTTACTCATGCCATCATTTATCCTGTTTAAATTATCAGCCAACCGACCCTCATGAGCATAATCTTTTGCAATTTGATCTTCCATCCTTTTGATCATTTCAGATCTTGCAGATGATGATGAAGCCATTAGTGAAAAAAACAAAATATAGTCTGTATATGAATTTCAATGTTCAAATCAATTATCAATGAAAAGCCATATATAAAAAGAAACAAACAATAACAAAATGAAAAAGATAAAAAATCACGAGAATTACTGTTCTTTTCTTATTCCAATAATTTATCTATAAAAAATCACATGTACACATTAATTAAACACAGATACAAAACAGACGCATTCATTATTTACAAACAGACGCATTAATTAATAAACAGACACAACTATACATTTAAAACAGACGCACTCATTTGAAATATCAGATGCATTCATTGATCCAGTCTTCTGCTCATCTTCAAAACAGACGCACTCAGTTCTTCTTCAGACGCAGTCATTGATGTATTATCAAACTCTGGTCATTTTCAAAACGGACGCACTCAGTTATTCTTCAGACGCATTCATTGCTACCATCTTCAAACTCTGTTCATCTTCAACCTCTGAAAACCATCGAAAACTTGAATTTTTTATATCAAACCTGAAAATCTTATAAAAAACGTTCAAAAACATTAAAAAATAATAAAACAAAACATATAATTACAAATTTAAATTAATCGTCGATAAACAGAGTACTAAAAAACAAAAATTAAGATTTGGTTTGATGAATAACAGATTGATTAGATGTTGATGATCATGATTTGAAACGAATATGATTTGAATCTCATTACTTTTTGAGAATCAACAGGTTAATTAAAACGTGATTTAAGGAATTGAATGATCGTGTATATAGACGACTTTACCCATGGGATAAACCAGAATTAGGTTAATTAAACCTAACCAGAGTGGACAGGTGGCGAACTTTGGTGGCTTCTTACGTTTCTTACGTTAAGCAACTTTATACCGTATACTTTCTCTTTTATTTATTATATTAAAGATAAAAGATTATAAACCGTTTTATTACATATAGATATAGATAGATATAGAGATATGGATATACGGATATCGATATAGATTAATACCGGTAGCCTTTGGTGATGGAAACCTACAAGGAATCAATCAAGATTTGTTTATAGATAATCAAAACAAAAGGGCATTTTTGTAACTTCATATTTGAATCACAATACCATTCCGTAGTGGATGCGGATCTGAAGTCTTATAAAAGACCAACAAACCAAGGCGTATACCCATAACAATTTCTTCCTTCATTCCTCACCTCGACGGTGTCAACAACCCTACCCTACGGTTCGTCCCCATTATTCAATAATAATAATAATATCTTCACTTATATCCGATCTGTAATAATCTAATTTACTAAAACGTTTATTTGCCTTCTTAATTTGTTGTATGGTTACTTCTGTTTATTATTCTTTTTGCTTTTGTGTTCTGGATCTGGTAATATTAATGCATGTTGATGATAACAGAGGATTTGGAAGTTTATTTAGTTTAAAGTTTAAAGGTTAATAATTGAATTTTTATTTTGAATTTAGATGATATTATGAAGAGATTGAAAGAAACAGAAGGAATTGTTGAATTTTGATAAATTCATGTTTAACATATTATGCTGTGATATTGTTTTAGGTTTTGTAATTAGGTTTTATTAAATCCGTATGGATTTTATTTAGATTCCGTAAGCAAAATTTGTCCCAAACGCGATAAATTTGTAGGAATTGCTTGGTTTTGTAGACTGTAGTTAACTTACCTATATGTAGTTTATATGCCTAGTTTATATGATATATGATTATAGATATCTTGCAATGCGAACACGTATGATTAAACGATTTGAATTAACTACGCCTTCTAGATGTTTGTGAAGCCGGAAGCGGTGCATAGTTAATTGCATTTTGGAAATCTTTAGAACCAAATATATAGCACTAAATATGTTCCTTATGCTTGATACATTAGTTTGTCTTGCCTCTTTTTTCGGATTTTTAATTATGCTTAGTTATGTCAGGTTATGTTATAATGATTGTTTGCTTGTTACTAATAATTGCTTTTTTTTAAATGATCTGAAACAGCTGGTTTGTAGTTCTGATTTGATAAAATGGGAGGCGGTTTCAGAGTGCTACATTTGGTCAGACCGTTTCTGTCCTTTTTGCCGGAAGTGCAAAGTGCGGACAGGAAGGTTCCATTCAGAGAGAAGGTGATATACACCGTCATCTCTCTTTTCATCTTTCTGGTGTGCAGTCAGCTTCCTCTGTATGGCATACATTCAACAACGGGTGCAGACCCTTTCTACTGGATGCGTGTTATTCTCGCCTCGAACCGTGGGACTGTCATGGAACTTGGTATCACACCTATTGTGACTTCTGGGTTGGTTATGCAGCTGTTAGCTGGGTCGAAAATCATTGAAGTTGATAATAATGTTCGTGAAGATCGTGCGCTATTGTAAGCATCTTTTCTTGTTTCCTGTAATCTTTATTATTTTGCATCAATATATTATTAAATTTTGTGTTTTTCTCAGGAATGGTGCTCAGAAGCTGTTGGGTATCTTGATTGCCGTTGGTGAGGCTGTTGCTTATGTTCTGTCCGGAATGTATGGCAGTGTCGGTCAACTTGGCGTTGGGAATGCTATTCTTATAATTGTTCAGTTATGTTTTGCTGGGATTATCGTCATATGTTTGGATGAACTTCTCCAAAAAGGATATGGTTTAGGCTCCGGAATTTCGTTGTTCATAGCTACTAATATCTGGTAAGATCATAATATTGTGTATACATGCAGACTTCTGTAGTCTGTTATAATACCCTAACGCATATATTCTGATTATTTTTTCAGTGAAAGCATTATCTGGAAAGCATTCAGTCCCACAACAATTAACAGTGGGCGTGGTGCTGAGTTTGAGGGTGCGGTTATTGCGCTGTTTCATCTTCTGATCACTAGGTCGGATAAAGTTAGAGCACTGCGGGAAGCTTTCTATCGACAAAATCTACCTAATGTGACTAATTTGCTTGCTACTGTCTTGATCTTCCTCATTGTCATCTACTTCCAAGGCTTCCGTGTTGTTTTGCCTGTGAGATCAAAGAATGCTCGTGGGCAGCAAGGATCTTACCCCATTAAGTTGTTCTATACTTCCAACATGCCTATTATTCTTCAGTCTGCACTTGTGTCCAACCTCTACTTCATCTCTCAGGTATTTAAATTATATCTTAACCATTAGTCCATTAGAATTGAACCGGCTCTGTTACTTTTCCTGATACCAAGTGCTTGTATCTTGCTTTTCTTTTCAGTTGCTGCACAGAAAGTACAGCGGAAATTTCTTGGTTAACTTGTTGGGAAAGTGGCAGGAGTCTGAATACTCGGGCCAATCGGTCCCAGTTGGTGGCCTTGCTTACTATGTTACTGCACCTTCGAGGTATTTGAATCCTATAGTTTGAATGTCATATTTAGAGGTGGCCAATGGTGGGCTGGGTGGGTAACTGGTTACTGGTTAAACACTGTAATGATATGGGCTAACATGTTTGACCCGTTAAGTTATGTTACAGATAAATATAATTGAATGGACTCATTCATATGTAAATGGGTTTAAATTGCCACTTCTATATTCATTCAATACTGTTTTGTTTTTGATTCATGTATACCAAAACAATACATGTACTTGAACTCATGCTTTCATTTCACTAAATTGCTTGCTTTTCAATACCAGCCTTGCAGCCATGGCAGCCAATCCTTTCCACGCTCTTTTCTACTTGGTCTTCATGCTAACAGCCTGTGCACTCTTTTCTAAAACTTGGATTGAAGTTTCTGGCTCTTCCGCAAGAGATGTCGCCAAGCAACTTAAGGTAATGCTCAAAGCAACATTATGACTTTTTTTTTGCGTAACCGTGAGAATCTGTTAGGGGAAATTCATGGACCCCACCATTCTAGAATATATAAATTATAAAACTAATTATTATGTAATATGTATCTATTTATATTAAATTAAAATTAGATAAAATAGGCTTGTGTAGGCTCATGAACCTAGTCAAGCTTGATATGTGAGGAGCTCCAATATAGGCTCGAGCTTGGGCTCGTTTAAACTCAGCTCAGGTTGATCTTTTATCTAGTTGTACTTTAGCTTACTTGTGGCTCGGCTTGTTTACACACCCCTATTGGAAATGATTGAGAACATATGAATTTCAAAATTTTATGTGCTCCAAAGCTAAAATTTGAGTTATGATGATATTCTTTTGGATAACTTTCAGGAGCAACAAATGGTGATGCCGGGGCATCGGGACTCGAACCTTCAGAAGGAACTGAACAGGTACATCCCAACAGCGGCTGCGTTTGGAGGAATGTGCATTGGTGCATTGACGGTTTTGGCAGATTTCATGGGAGCCATAGGATCCGGTACTGGAATATTGCTAGCAGTTACGATCATATATCAGTACTTTGAGACCTTTGAGAAGGAGAAGGCCAGTGAACTTGGTTTATTCGGGTTTTAATTTCCTACGTGTTGGTTTCTGGTAGAGGACTAGTTTAGCCTCTTTTGTTGGCAGTGACAATTTGGACCTCAACTTTTCTATCTTTAGATTATGCATTTAGTGTTTTTCTTTTATACCAGCAAAATGTTACCTTTTCTTTTTTGTGTTGAGGTCATAACGGGTCGGTTTCTAGTTCGGGTCAGATGGAGTTGAGTTGACTCGAATGTCTCAACATGTTTTGGTTTTAGCATGTTTGACATAAAAATAGCTTTATAATTACTAGGGCATTTTAATTTAACAGATTTACATTTTACAACGGTACACTCATATTCATTGCTTTCAATTAGATCATTTAGAAAACTTTATAAAATTGAAAGTTAACTATTGAGTTTGGAAGGACAACTACGTGTATGCAACTATGCAAGGCTCTGCACTTCAAGATTATGATATTATACATTTTACTCAGCTCGCATGAGACTTTTTAAGGCGACTAGACAATGACTTGTTAGGAGGTTGCTAATCCTGGTACAACACTAGTCTAAAACATACTAGTATACTGCATACTTAACTACGTAGTTTGATGGAGCCTTGCAAACATAATTATCCATCTACGTAATCGTTCATTTGACCCCATAGATCCAAAATGCATCATGCCAAGTAAGGCGAAGTACTATATATAGCTCAACATCTTTCTTATCCGTAGATTAACATAAAGTGTTGCAAATAGGGATTCATCGTGGTCAATAAGGTTTTCGTACCACCATTAATGACATAGGAGTTGATCTGGTATCACTGCCATGTTGAGCAAGATCAAAACGTGTGTCTGCTTTGGCCCATTGTCTTGCAGTTGTATGTTTAGCGAATAGACAAGCACTTAAAAGCGCGGCATTTCCATGGAGGTCCCCCATTATGGTACCACACTATATTAGGCATGCATACTTGTATAGTTCTTAAGAGATTTCTTGTGCGTATCTCCAAAATGTATTTGTCAGAGTGGATACATGCAGAAGCACCGACGCATGTATGAACATGTTATCTCTACAATCATATATTAGGTTCTGTTTAAAACGTGCCATGCTTGATAATGTAGTGTACCCTTTTTAACTCAACATGGATACTTCTCTAGTGCTATTTGACTTTGACCCTTAATCAAGTAAACAAGTCCAATTTTGGCTGCTTAACCTTTTGACTTTTATCAAATCCTAAAGTAAACTCTTAACTTGCATCATTTTGAATCAAGTGGGCATAATCTACAAAATAATCCATCCCTAACTTCTTTAGACTTAGTTCCTCAAATAACATAGTTACATTTAGTAAACGACACTTTTTTTTTATTTATGTCAAAATATCCTCATGTCCAATAAGATTATATCGAGTAATGAATTCATAAACGACTCACAAATGCACAAGGCAATCGCAGACCACTTGTAAAACAAATTGGGCCACACGATGTCTTATTGGTATCGATCCATGTCTGCAAAACATAAAAATCGTTAGGAGGGGTCATATATAGTAGTCTCTAGACTCTAGACCACCCTCCGACGCTCAAGTCATTATTAAATTCACCATTGACTCTAAAAGTGGTGGCGTGTTGAAAGAGTTTTGAGAGGAAGAACAACATGCAAATGTTGAGGAGTCCTTTATTTTTTGGGTTTTTGTCCATTTGGGAGGGTACCTCTATATAAAAGTGTACAAAAAAAAAATATGGTTTGGGCTGTTAAACCAATCCCAACCTGACCCAGTTTGCCAAAAACTGGTTTGGGTTCAATCCTACCCACCGGTTTGGGACCAGGGTTATTATTTAAAAAATACCGGTTTGGATATTACAAAAAAGAAAACCAATTTCAAAACTAGTTACCTGTTTATATCGTTAAACACACCCTAACAACTAATAGCCACTTTTTTGGCTGTTGGGGTCGAGTTCGACCCCCCTTTTGTCATTTTTTGGCGTCTTTGTCTCCCCTTAAGTAGTATAAGCGGATGAATCACAACAATAAAAAACGCTCTCTACTCTTAAACAACGATAAAAAATCTCTTGAACTGCTTTATCAAGAGCTCAATCTTCGGTTAGTTGTGGACCATCTAACAGACTTACGATGATTCGCACAATACCTACAAAAAGAAAACTCGATGTATTGTGCAATTTCGATTTATGTGAAGTATCGATTGGGCAGAACAAGGCTTGTTGCAAGTTATGTGGTAAATTATTTACAAAAGATGCAAATAAAACTTTGAAAAAGCAAATAATAATGAAGCATTGCATGGGTTTGAAAGACGAACCGGCTGAAGGCCAAATTTCAATGTCGAACCAAGGAAGCAACACTTATTATTCACCACTTGTATTTTTTAATTTTTTTCCAATGTTTTTTTTTTTTTTGGAAAAAGATATCTTTTTTTTCCAGGACAAAGAAAATTACATTAAGATAACGGGTAGGCGGGCAACAAGCTGCGCCGCCACCCCTTTCTGAATGTTATATTTGACTTTTTTTTTTCTATTGGTTTTTTAGTTTTTAGCACTTTAGTGAAGTTAGTGAAGTATTTCTAGTTATTTATAGTTGTTTTAAATTAAATAAAAAAGTCTGTTTTCAGTAACTTGTTATTCGTAGTTGCTTCATTTACGTTAAATGTAAAAAAATTGTTTAAGAACTGGTTTGGGGCAAACCGGTTTTGGGCCTACCCAACCCGAGTTGGATGGGGTGAAGTTATTCATCTTATAATCCGGTTCTTAACCCGAACCAATTTGGGCTTAAATCAGTTTGATCTCACTAAGAAAAGAACCAGGTCGGTTTTAACACGGACAAGTTTGGGCCCGACCTGGGTTTTGTACACCTCAGTGGCGGATTCAGAAACCCACGATTTCCAATTTTAGTGGGTTCCTTTTGTTATTTTTCTCCAAACCGAATGGGGTCATATGAAACCACAAAAGTGGGTTAGATCCGCCATTGCCTTTCCCAAACCGAATGGGATCATGTGAAACCACAAAAGTGGGCTGGATCCGTCATTGCCCTCTACCTCTATAGGTACCTAGTCATAACAAGGTCTAAACCGAAATGGATCGTATTTTATGTAAATCAAATAGATAACCTCATAGAATCAAGTTTTAAATATATATAAAAAAAAAAAACTCTGTTTCCCTTGCTTTTAACTTACAATGGCCGTTCAAAAAAAAAAAAAAAAGAAAAAAAAAAGTAACACAATGATGATATATCAAATATTTAACTTTAAACTAGGAAGATACCCTTATTGAATGGACTTTATATCAAACTGAAATGGTTCGATAGGTTTGATAAGAATTGTAAACTACGCTGCTAACTATGTTTTTTAAGAAACAACAGATCAAACATTGCATCGGTTGGCTAGACCGACCGACATACGGGTGGCATTTTGAGATAAATTTTTAGACTAAACCGCTAATAACTATGTTTTTAAAAAACAACATTGTGTCGGTTGGTCTAGCCAACCGACATATACATAAGAAACAACAAATCAAACATTGTGTCGGTTGGTCTAGCCAACCGACATACACATAAGAAACAACAAATCAAACATTGTGTCGGTCTAGCCAACCGACATACACATATACACATAACCGACGTACACATAACTACGTATTCCAAAAATATAAAGAAACATATTAATAACTAATGTCAAATGGGCGGTGGTTCCAAGTCGCAAACAAACGAACCAATAAACTGTCAAACCGCAAAAACCATTTGAATGACTTTTGCGACGAACCAATAAACTGTCAAACCGCAAAAACCATTTGAATGACTTACTTTAGTTTAGACGATTCGATCGGTTTCTAACCAACTCTTAACACTACAAATTAAAAGCAGGCTAGCCAAGAAAAGAAAGCTATGGTCAACTTTTTTCAAGATTTGCATCAAAAGGACCAATTAACAAGAGTAGTTCATCATCTGTTTTCATTCACAGACACAAAAAAAAAAAAGGAAAAAAAAAATAAATAACAACCTTGAACAACTACTCTGCCTATGTCCACATTGTACCAGTAACTACCACATTTTCCAATCTTCCATCTTTCCAATTAATGAAAGAACAAAAACAAAGTTCAACTAAACCTGTTTTTTTTATGATTAAAAAGCCTTCTTTTTTTTTTCTTTTTTTACCACCTTTGCTTTCTTGATCATAATGTACACAGCAAATCAGAAAGGCTTATTAAGATTCTCAAGAATCAGAATCTTCTGACCCTGAAATGTCTCCAAGACTCTCAAGCATGTTTATGACTTCAACTGTGTCATCCAAATAGTACTCGGCTCTGCTCGGTTTCTGTCCAACCGTGCATGCAAACACTGATTTGTTGTTAACGATCACACCTGCCTTTATTGCATCACCGATCATCACAAACATGTCTTCGTCGCTTCTGTCATCCCCAACACAAAGTACAAAATCGGCCCGTTTTTCATTTTTAAACATTGATGCGAAGATCTTTTCTGCAACCGAACCTTTAGTCACACCCTACATACAGTTGCGCAAATCGTTCAGTCACGCTGTACAAGATAACATTTTTCGTGTTTGTGTGTGGATATATGAAGCATTTAGCATTAAGCATACCTGTGGTTTGACTTCAACAATGCATTGACCACTTTTTACAACGACGGGTTCGTTAGCAAGCACACTTTCGAGATGATCTAACATTTCCTTAGCCTGGGCCGAGCCGAAAGTTGTGTCAGCATCCTGAAAGTGCCAAACGAGAGCACTTTCTTTGCATTCGATGGAAGAACCGTCAGTGGCTTCAGTGTATAATCTCATTACAGGTTCCGCCATTTGCATCCATCCAAAGCTTGCATTTTGTGCATGTGTTTGCCATTCTTCGTCAGCCGACCACCTGGTATCACATAGTATTTGTGAGTTCATGTGGTTTATGTGTGTGTGCAAAATGAAAAATACTTTGCGGTCATGTTAGGTTGGTTGGTTGAACTGTATAAAGTTTAAACTAAACGTAACTCGGACATGCTTAAAAACGTGTAACGCATTTAACTCAAATCATTTAAATGCGTCAAACTGGTTGGCAGGCGGTAATCAACATGTAAACTTGTTGATCGGATAAATGGGTTAAACGGGTTGACGGGTAGTAAGCAAGTTGTGAGCGTGTTATTTAGATTAGTAAGTTATAATAAATGGTTTCAGCAGGTTGTAAACGGTTGGACTTGGAGCGTCTACCTGTTGAACCGACATGTTTTATTAAATGGTTTAATTAGATTATTTCGAACACGAGACGTTATAATAAATATGACCCATTTGTTAAACAAGTTAGATATAACAACCCAAAATATGATCATTTTCGTGTTTTGTTTCAAGTTATGTCAAAAATTGCAACCACTAAAAATCATACCTCAGAAAGTAACCATGTTCGGCTGCAACGCCGAGCCTCTTACATGGGGCGAACCATTTGGCAAGATCTTCTTTACCTCGTCCGCTGACAACAAACACCGTATTCTTAGGATCACTGCATAGTCTGTTGATAATAGAAATAACCTCGGCACTCGGGCATTTGTCAATTGATGATTGTGGCATGACGGTTCCATCATAGTCCAACAAGATTGCGCGATTTTGAGAACGTTCGTACGCTTCCATAATCACATCACTGGTCAACTTTCTGAACATCGGGTCAAGAGCCACAACTCTAAATCCAAAGCTCAATCCTATACCCCAACACCGACGCCTGAAATGGTCAACACAAGTTCTCTCCAGATCTTGATAGAAGCTACGTGCCCAATACGCGACGTCATGGGTGCTAATATATTTATAATGCTTTTCGTGACGCATCTGTTTTTCAAAATCTGAAATCGAGATAGCTTCATACATGGCTTCTGCAGTTGCATCCACGTCCCACGGGTTGACCCGTATTGCACCACTTAAAGAAGGTGAACACCCTACAAATTCGGAGACCACTAGCATGCTCTTTTGAGGAGAATTTGAAGCATCGGATCCTGAGATCCCTTGCCTGCAAACAACATACTCGTATGGAGTGAGATTCATACCGTCCCGGATAGCTGTCACAACTGCAGCCTCAGAGATGGTATAATATGCAGCCTTTTCGGGTAAACTAAGTGGTTTATCAATAAGCACAATAGGAGTGTAGTCCGGAGTTCCCAATTCTTGATTGATCCTTTCAGAACTGGATCTTATCTCCGCCTCTATCTCCGCCACATTCCGCCCTTTGCCACGAGCTGGATTCAAAATTTGCACTAAAACCGCATGCCCGAGCAAGCTACGATGAGACTTGAGCATATGTTCCATCGCTAAAACCTTAAAATTCACCCCTTTAAACGTATCCATATCATCAACACCAAGAAGCACCATTTTCCCTGCAAATTCTTGTTCAAGCTCACGAACCCTCGATTGTTTACAAGGATCCTTCAACGCAGACTCCATCTGACCCATGTGGATCCCACTTGGCATAATCTTTATCCCAATCGTTCTCCCGTAGTATTCCAACCCGATATAGCCCCGTTTCGACTCGTACTCCAAACCAAGCATCCTACTACAACAAGAAAGAAAATGGCGGGCGTAATCAAACGTCTGAAATCCAACAAGATCAGTATTCAGAAGCGCCTTCAAGATCTCCTCCCTCACCGGTAACGTTCTATAGATTTCCGACGACGGGAAAGGACTGTGGAGGAAAAACCCCATCCGCAGCCGATTAAAATGTCTTCTTAAGAACGTCGGAACCACCATTAAATGATAATCATGAATCCAAACATAATCATCATCAGGGTTTATCACCTCAATCACCTTCTGCGCAAAAATCTTATTCGCCGACACATAAGCCTCCCACAAACCTCGATCAAACCGCCCACCATTGCCAGCTGAAAACGGCAGCCGGTAATGAAACAACGGCCACAAATACTGCTTGCAAAACCCATGATAATACTTATCCAAAATCGATGGTGGGAGAAACGCAGGCACACATTTAAACCTCTCTAACAGAATCTGCGAAACATCATCCTGTTCACTCGGGTCAATCTCCGCCTTCAGCGAACCAACATAAATAACCTCCATTTCGTCCGGCAGCCCATCCTTAATATGCCTATACAACGAACTCTCATCCCACGTAAACTCCCACGACAATTCCCCCGTCTTCTCATCAACTTCCCGGATCGCTTTCAGCGGCAGTTGATTCGCGACAACGATCAACCTATCCGCCGTTAAATTCGACAAAGCATCCGACGAAACACTCCGAGCTTGATCATCATCAAGCTCGGATAAAACCCCGGCCACCGTCATTGTCCGGGGCAACATTTTCCGGCGAGGCTCCTCCATCGCCGGAAAATTCCCATTTGCAAGATCTAACAAATTCGCATACGATTTCGATATCATCTCAATTATCAAAACAGAGTCTGATTACACAATAATCTGTCAAATTACACAAATTGGCATCACAAATCAATCAAAATCATCAAACCCACATCAAATTCATCATAAATTAATCAACTTTACATCAAATTAAAGACAATCACAAAATTAATTACACAAATCAAGATTCTTTAAAAAACAGAGATGCACAAGAAATTAACATCTAAAACCCTAAATAAAGATAAAGATGTTAAAGATAATGATTACCCAATACGTATTGAAGGTTAAGGAACACTGAATTGTGATTGAAAGATGATAATTGAAGGGTTTGAAGATTATTATTGAACAGAGCAAAATTTAGGTTTAGGGGTTTGATGATATTATTGTTATTGTGTAGGGGTGAAAGGGGATAAGGTGGAACAGCAAAGAAAGTAAAGGATGCCAACTGGAATACTTGTGTCACGTGCTGTTGTGGCAGGCCACGTGTCAGTCCCCCTGTTTGCCACGTGGCTATATGTTTTGAGTTTTGATAAATGGTATATGTGGTTTATTATCATAAGTTTATCATTTATGATATGATAATTAAGAGTTTGAGAAAATGTCTAGATCATGTTGAAGGAAAGGCTGATGATAGGGAAAAAGATGTTTATGGTTATGTGTTTATTAGTTGTTTTATGTTCGGTTTGGGTTGGAAACTGATTGTATTTGTGTTAGTTGGTTATAATGTTGACTTGTTACACGTTCGGGTTGATAGTTGTATCATATTTTTAGCTTTTTTTTTGCCAAGGTTTTATAATCTTGTTATATCATTTTTCATATTTTGTCAACACGGTAAGTTTATATGAAAAACTTAAGTAGTTGTGTGTTTTTTTCTAACATTGTTTAAGTTTTGAAACTAGTCTAAAAAAATTGGTTTATTACCTTGTCAATAGTCATCATGCTCTATTGAGGTAGTATTGTACTATTGTTTATATGTTTTTGGATATAATTGTATGATTAAATAAGTACCTATACAACTATATTAATTATTATTCCGCTGAGAAAAGTGACGCATAATAATTCTTTTATTTAAATGATGATAGTGAATGAATATTCAAACATTAAATTTTATTGTATCGAATAAAACAAGTAATAGAAATCATATCATAATAAACTTATATGCATTCATTAATGAGTTTTGATAAGCAACAAATAAATAAATAATCGACCGTATCATGATTCGAATCTTTAAGGGTTAGCGTATTTAAATAGTGACCAATTTGGCAAATGGGCCATCATTGTGTAATCAATTACTTAGAAAGTTACATGTGAAAATTTAACAATTAATTATCATATTATAGTTTGTACATGTTAGGCTTAGTGTTTTTTTTATTTGTAAATATCCTGTAATTAGATTATTCTTTAAAAGGTTTCCGGGATAGATAAATGTAATATGAAGTGACAAAATGTGTGTAACATAAAAGGAATAGTACGTTTTTTCAGTTTTATTTTTGTATAGGATCAACAATCGATAACTCATAAAACTTACTATTAATTTTACGTGTACACTTTTTTTATTTTTCTAGTTAAGACTGTATATGAAAGGTATATGTTAAATATATATACATATTGTTGATGAAACTTGTATTGTATCAACATTTATATGCGTTCAAAACTTTTTTTTTAAACATTACACAATCCAATAGCTATACACATTGCGTACTTAATTAGCAATGACCTATCATCAACTTTGTTGTTGTAAAATAAAATAAATTAGATTCTTACAAAGCTGACTACATCTGTGAATATATATGTAGTTAGCAGGTTCTTATATTTAATAGTAGGTTCACCAACACATATACTATCTAAACATGATTAGTGACTTGCCTAGACATGATTAATGAATTACATCAACATATTGTGTTTTTTCTTTTTTTGCAATGAACAAAAACCCACTAAAAAGTCATTTTTTTTCGTTTTTTTATAGTACTATGGTACTCGTTGAAAAGATAATAAAATGCCCATTAATTTGGTGTAAATTTATTTAAATGTCGTATATAAAAGTCATTATTTTGGTGTAATTTTTTTATTAAATGTCGTATATAAAAGTTATTAACGTTATGGCCCCATCTGATGCCATGTAGCATATCCCTTTTTGTTTATTATATACTAGATTAATGCCCGCGTGGACACGCGGTTCAATAAATATTAGCATTTTGAGAAGTAAAATTTAGTAAAACATAAAATATAGTGAAAATATTTTGATAAATTTGTAAAAGTAAGAAATACACATATAATTCAAATATCATTAAACATTTCTTTATACACTACATTTTTTTTGTTTTATTATGACATTCCCATCGGTATCAAGTAACTTAACCCCTGCTCTGCTCTTAAATCTTGACATTACCACATAAAGATGGCCATGTGTGAATCCTGGATTCGTTTCTGTGTTTGCATCTTAGTCCGAAAATATATAAATACATGTCATCCATAATTAGAAAATATATAAATATATTTGGATATCTCTAATTTAAAGGTAATAAGTAGGTTTAATTGTTTTAATTATTAACTTAAATTCACAAGTTTGAAAAACTTTAAAATATTATATTCATCCAAAATTTCAAATTGAATGCATTAATTAAGTTTAATTGCTAACATTATTATCTTAAATTCAAAATTTAGAAATTTTACAATATTTACCAAAATTTAAAAATTAAAGTAATAGATACTAAAGTTTGAAATTTTATACTTAAATAGAACATTTAATATTCGAATATTTTCAAAGTTTAACTGAAATCTATGTTTTGAAATTATAGTATTCAAAATTTGAATTTAAACTTGTAACTAATTTGAGAAAATTATAACCAATATTACTATTGGTTAAAATTAAATGTATTAGAAAATATGTAATTTAAAGGTAATAAGTAGGTGTAATTGTTACAATTATTAACTTAAATTAACAAATTTGAATTTTTTTAAATATTCAAAAACCATTCAAAATTATGAAACTAATGCAGTAGTTAATTCTAAATGTTACTGTAATTATTTTAAATTCAAATTTTTAAATTTTTATAATATTAACCAAAATTTAAAAATTAAAATTATGAATATTAAAATTTGAAGTTAAATACTTAAATAGAACATTTATTATTCGAATATTTTTAGTGTTTAACAGAAATTATAATTTCAAATTGTAGTATTTAAATTTTAATTTTGACTTATAACTAATTTGAGAAATTTATAACCAAAATTATTAATTGTTATATTTTAAATATAATAGGAAATCTATAATTTAAAGAGAGAACTACACAATTAGTCCTTATGATTTACTATTAGTTTCACCTTTGAGTATTAAGGTTTAAAAGTTTCATGTTAAGGTGTTAAGATTAGTTTTTGTAACGTAATAGGGTATTAGCACTAACAAGGGTTAATATTTAACTGAGTTTACCTTCACGTGACTAATGGTAAACCATAAGGACCAAAGGTGAAACTTAAGTGGGGCCCACCACCATTAGTGCTAATACCTTATTATGTTACAAAAACTAAACTTAACACCTTAACATGAAAGTTTTAACCTTAATACTCAAAGATGAAACTAATGGTAAATCACAAGGACTATTTGTGTAGTTTTCTCAATATTTAAAAACTTTAGTGGACCAACCAACCACCCACCTTCTTCTTCACCTTCACCCACCACCATCTTCACCTTTTACTACCATAATCAACTACCATCTCCTCCACCTTTCACCACAACCAACTTGTCACCAGCTCATCACCATCCACCAACCCATCACCAACATCCACCCACCAACACATCAAAACCAAACATGCAACCACCACCGCCCAACTACAGAAACGAGTTGGTGGCGATGGTGCCATTTTCGTGGCTGAGGGTGGTTAGAAAGGAGAGAGAAGGCAAAGGGGATTTATCGCTTTTATTTCGAGGTTGATGGAAGGTCGTCGGAGAGCTTGCAGGTCATCGATGTGGTTGTAGGTTGCCAGAGGTGTAGGGTGATGGTTATGGAGGCCACAATGATGGTGTGGTTGCAGGTGATGGAGTGGTGTGGTTGTGGTGACGTTGTGGTTACGGTGACGATGTGCTTGCAAGTGGTTGAAGGTGATAGTACGTACGGTGATACTGTGATAGTGTGGTTCCAGGTGGTGTATGGTTGCAGGTGATGGTTATGGAGGCCAGGTAGAGGAGATGGTGGTTGGTGGTGAAAGATGAAGATGGTGGTGGGTTATTTAGATGGAATAAGGAGGTTGGTTGTGGTGAAAGGTGGAGGAGATGGTGGTTGATTATGGTAGTGAAAGATGATTATGATGGTGGGTGAAGGTGAAGAAGGAGGTGGGTGGTGGGTCCCACAAAAGTTTTTAAACATTGAGAGAACTACATAATTAGTCCTTGTGGTTTACCATTAGTTTCACCTTTGAGTGTTAAGGTTTAAAAGTTTCATGTTAAGGTGTTAAATTTAGTTTTTGTAACATAATAGGGTATTAACACTAATGGTGGTGGGCCTCACTTAAGTTTCACCTTTGGTCCTTGTGGTTTACCATTAGTCACGTGAGAGTAAACTCAGTTAAATATTAACCACCGTTAGTGCTAATACCCTATTATGTTACAAAAACTAAACTTAACACCTTAACATGAAACTTTTAAACCTTAGTACTCAAAGGTGAAACTAATGGTAAACCACAAGAACTAATTGGGTAGTTCTCTCTAATTTAAATATAATAATTAGGTGTAATAGTTACCATTAATAACTTAAATTAAAATATTTAAATTTTTTTAAAAGATTCTATTCATTCAAAATTTTGAATTAAATGTATAAAATGTTTTAATTAAGTCTAACTTTTACCATTATTGTCTTAAATTCAAATTTTCAAAAGTTTATAATATTAACCAAAATTTAAAAATTAAAATTATATATGTTACGATTTGAAATTAAATAGTTAAACAGAACCTTTAGTATTTGAATATCTTTAAAGTTTAATCGAAATCTATAATTTAGTATTTAAAATTTGAATATTAACTTGTAATTGATTTGAGAAATTTATAACCGAAAATATTAATTAATAAATTTTAAATATGTTAGAAAATGTCTAATTTAAAAGTAAAAGTAGGTGTAATTGTTACCATTATTAACTTAAATTCAAAAATTTGATTTATTTAAAAGATTTAAATCATTCAAAATTTTAAATAAAATTTAATAAATGTATTAATTAACTCTAACTGTTACCATTATTATCTCAAATTCAAATTTTAAAATTTTATAATATTAACCAAAAATTAAAAATTAAAATTTGAAATTAAATACTTAAATAGAACATTTAGTATTTAAATGTTTTTAAAGGTTAACCGAAATTTAAAATGTAAAAAAGAATTGGTCGAACTAAACCAATTAAATCAATTTTAAATTCGAATTTTCAAAAAAAAATTGGTCAAACTAAATCAATTAGAATTAATGCTATAATCTTGGTAACCAATTAAACGATTCCTACAAACATGTAATCCATTATTGAGCATAAAAAGTAAGATCAAACATAAAATTTAAATGAACATTCAAAGAACAATATCATGATTCGTATGAACATGATGAACACCAACATAATAATAGGGGTTTTTATTAACATAAACTCATCCACAAAAGAAGAAACAATCGTATTCAACAAAATTGAAAACAATAACATTGAAAACCTAAATCATTTAACACTAAATCGTTAACAGAAGATGAGACTAAACAAACGCCTTTGGTATCACTAAACGGAGCAGCGATACAGAGGATTTTGGTATCAGGCAATAAAAATACGACGATTTGATAGGAAGCGTGTAAGATGAGGATACATATAAATAATTTATTGAAGATTTATGGTTTAAAAAAGATAGAAAAATGTAAATTACTTACCATTAAATTCATACAGAGAATTGATAGGAAGCATGTAAAACCATAAATTATGGTAGGCGATGATTATACCTATTAAAAAAATATAGAAATCAATACACGGTATATAAAACATGAAAATATAGAAATCATAACACGATATATAAAACATGAAAGTTTTTTTAACCACAAATTGACAATGAACTAACAAATAAACATAATGAGAAGAACATGTATATATAACTCTAATAGACTGATCCAATCGATAACCTAAATCTTTATTCAAAGTTTATACCGAATTAAAAAACACAAATATTTTATTTTGTTTTGTACTAATTGAAATACTATGAAACCATGAAAAATCGATTTCAACCTTCATAATATTCTCAAGTGAATAAATAAACAACAAAAATATATGAAACTGATACAATCAATGACCACATATATGAATTCAAAAACCCTAAATCTTGATTGAAAGTTTTTACTGAATCGGAACCCTAATCTGTATTCAAACTTTGATCAAATAAAAAAACCTAAGATTAAGGATTAGTTAATCAACCTAAAAGATATGAACAAAATAAATACCTAACCTAAAAATTTTACGAAATCAAATGAATATATGAAAAAGAAGATAAATAGTATCCCCTACCGTATAGTAGTTGCTAGTATATTGATTCGAACCTGACTGATCGGAATGAAGGTCGATTCAATGAGAGAGAGAGAGAGAGAGAGAGAAAGGAGAGGAGAGGAGAGAAGAGATGAGGCAACGTATTTGGGTTATGAGAACTGTGGCTGGAAAAAAAAATTAACATAATAACTTCCAAATCTACGGCCTGAATAGTATTATTATACCAAACTCAATTAATAAGGAAATTTAATGAGTTCCTAATTTATGTCAGTTACCTTTCCCATTCTCATTTATTGCTTTTTGTTTAAAAAATGAAGAAGAAAAAATAGAGAAATTCTATAGTAGTGCACGTGTTCAAATGAGAATGTGAATAAAAATGAAGTTGGAATAAGAAATTAAAAAATCAGAGGAAAAAATATGAAACTTACCATTGTTAATATATCTAACTTGCATTCCAAGGCCAAAGTCATTATTAATAAATATATGTAAATAACCGAGAATAATATGTGACCTAAATTGCATTATTAATAATAAATATACGTAAATAACCTAGAATTATTATAGCAAAGTGAATTAATAACGAAATTTAATGACTTTCCAATTTATATTATTATTACAAAAATAATATGGCGTAAAAAAAAACTTTCTGCCGTAATAAATAAAGATAATAATATACAAAATACATATTTAATGATTCCTAATTTTTGTAACTTTCCTTTTCCTTTCCCATTCTCATTTATTGATTTTTGTTTTTTAAAAAAAGAAAAACTGTAAAAATTCTATGGTATTGCCACTTGTCCAAATGAGGGTTTGAATAAAATTGAACTTGGAATAAGAAATTAACAAGTATCCAAATTGAGTTTTATTTATTAGTATGTATAGATATAAATATTTTATATTTATAGTCACGGGCACAACTCTTAAGGGGCGTCCGACCTCCCGAATTTTCGCTCAGAAGTTCTGATTATATAGTATTCGTAATAGAAATTTTTTGGTATATAAAGTTTCGACCCCCGAAACTAGTGACTTCCGACCCCCCGGTGACTTCCGACCCCCCAAAGTTTCGGGTCAAGCTTCGCCACGGTTTATAGTTCATATCTTTAGTTAACATGTTTTAATAATTAAGTTAAACTAGGTTATTTCGACGACGCGAGTTGCACGTTTTGAATCCGTTTTTCAAGTTCCACAAATGTTAAGAGGTGG
This sequence comes from Ambrosia artemisiifolia, assembly GCA_032199755.1. Taxonomy (NCBI): domain Eukaryota; kingdom Viridiplantae; phylum Streptophyta; class Magnoliopsida; order Asterales; family Asteraceae; genus Ambrosia; species Ambrosia artemisiifolia. The sequence continues at coordinate 64,859,450 of CM063519.1, forward strand.
ATGGAAGATATAAATTGAACACGATAAATATCCGCGATATGAACTTTCATAAATTTAAACCTATACTCTATGATCCAAGACTAATGTCTTACAAATTCATTAGTCCGAACAACAAAGCTAAAAGCAACACCAATTGATAAAAAGTTTGTATGCTTCAAAAGGATAGAGGAAGACTTTCTCCACCTACTATCAAATTCACCAACAAAATACAATATGTTTAACATGTAACTTTAACACAACAATACTAAACTACAATAAGCTTTGACTAATAATAGAAAAACTTACATCATCAGACTCCTCTTTTTAAACAACCATCTCCTCATTTGGTTCACCATCGGCTACATGTGCAACACCAGAATTAACTTCGATTTTTTTTCCATCAATAAGTTTATTTCTCAAATTTAAATCAGTTTTATCCAAACAGTTGTCAACCAAATTAAAAAAGAAAAACAACCGAAATGAAGTTAGTAACATCAACACATATTCAAAAAATTAAAATGTTAATTTATCTTTCTTATTACATATCAAGTTATAACAGAAGCTCAACCCAAGTTTCCAAGTGTTAACCGCTTAAAAATAAAAGAAAATTATGGATACATTTACACACCAAGAAATCATTACCATAGAAAAACAACAAAGTACCTTAAAAAATATGTCTGCATTCCCTTCTTCATCTAGAAAAAAATGAATAAAGAGGAAATTGACCTAATTGTTCTTTGTATTCATCATGTGCCGCTGAATACATAATAGTTCATTTTTACAATAAAAAGGAAAGAATTTTCATTAAACCAACAATCAATCCAACATTTATAAATCACAATAGCATTATATATATGAGTCTGGTAAGACACAAAATAGCTTACCTAACACAGTTAAAAGGAAAGAATTTTCATTAAACCAACAATCAATTCAACATTTATAAATCACAATAGCATTATATATATGAGTCTGGTAAGACACAAAATAGCTTACCTAACATAGTTAATCTTGCATATCAACTCAATAATCACCTGCATATTGGACACAACAGAATCAAGGTCAAGAAACACTCTAGATATAAACATCTTAAAACACAAACTATATGAAAAGTATTGGAAATTTCATGTCAACTGAAGATACATTAATACTTATCAAGAAAAAGAGTTCATTGTAATTGAGAGATAGGTGAGATGAACACGTAGCAACGAAGGTGGAGGCTATTCAACCGGACAAGGGAATGTGAAGAGCCGATTGAATTTAGGATTTTAGGGTAATCTGGGTTCATCAATTTCTCCACCTTTCTATGTGTTTGGGTGTGGAAATGTGTCAACACATCTATAAACGTGGCAAGAAAAAAACCTACAATAATGACGCGTGTACTCACACAACTGTTAAAAATAAAGGTGAAAGAAAAAAGGCGGTGGGAACCGGGAATCAAACCTGGGCAATGAGAGAAGGAACCAAACAAAACAGCCACCAGACCACTTTTATACATCTTATTATCAATCAAACTAAAATGCTCTTAACATGAGATAAAGCGGGTATAACAATAAAAAAAAATATTGTTCAAATCAAGTCGCCTATTAATAGTATGTAATTATTACAATATCAATAACAATCGGTATGTTATTACACGTTATGTTTTTTTTAAATGATTTTTTCCTTCTAGTCTAAAACTTTCTATCTTTGCAGTTTAGCCCCTTTAATTTTTTTAGTGTTAGCTCAAAACTTTTCATTTTTTGTAACTTAACCTAACACTTTTTATTTTCAACTTTGTTCCTCATACTTTTCATCTTTCACAAGGTTTTCTTTTTACGGTTCGTTCAAAATTTTGCGAGTTAACACGCCATAACGTGTGCGTGGGATTCAACATTTTATTGTCTATCCTTTTTATTTCCATTTGATAGACTAGTTGCAACGCGTCTATCTTTCCGCGTTTAATAGGTTCGTCGCAACGTGTCGGCCCTAGATCAACTTAGTCATTCTTTTCTATGTTGTACATTTGGTTTTAATTTCGTCACATTAACACGCCGCAATGGGCGTGCATGGTTTAGTGATTTTACGTCTGCTTTTCATTCAGTGTTATTTTTTTCCTTTTTTTATTTATTTTGGTTTTACGAGCTTTTCTAGTATTGGTAGTCATTGGTGGTGGTATGACATTATTGCTAATTGATACGGTTTTACACTCTCTACTGTAACACAGGGACTTAATACTAATTTCAATAATTTTGTTACGTTATCTGATCGAGAAACACATGTTCGTTCAATTTTTTTTTTCATACCTTTATGTTTTCAAGTAAAACGAAATTCCAAGAGAACAAATGAGAGAATAACAACTTGGTTATTGTTCTTCAATTTATATAATACTATATTATATCTCAAAAGCTTTTTGGGATAGATGAATTTAGTATGAAGTGATAAAATATGTGTTACGATGTAACATCGAAATTAATGTACTATAATATGAGAAAACAACAATTTTAATCATGTGAATAAAAATGAAAATGTATATATTAAAAAGAAGATGTATGTTTGGATGAGGAGCAGAGCTAGAAACAACCATTGCAGGGCGTGATTGAGGCGGTGGTCTTGAAGGTGTGACATTTTTTTTTGAAAATGAGTGGTTTTAACCTATTCTGCTCTTGATGAAAATAGAATTCCTAATTTGAATATAATTAGTGACTTGCTTAACTAATGAATTACCTGAACACAATGTGTTTTTTTCTATACGAAAAAAACCCACAAAAGTCATTTTTTTCGTTATTTGTATAACACTATAGTACTTGTTGGAAAGATAAAAAAATGTTCGTTAATTTGGTGTAATTTTTTTAAAGAAATATCATATATAAAAGTTATTAACGTTTTAAAATTGCGAGGGGAACATGAGAAAGAAAAAGACGTTTGAATGAAAATAAGGAGAAGGATGTCACGTGGCACACCCAAAGGGGGGGGGGGATGGCCTTTTTGAGTGGTTTGTGTGAGAAGTGTGAGAAGGATTAAGAATTGTCATGTAACCATCATGTTTTTTTATTTTGGAATGATGTTTTGGGTTGTTTTGGCTTGAAAAACACTTAACACAACATTATACAAAAATTTATAACACAATCCAATGTAATATAGTCATTAAATTTAAATTACAGATAAAACACCCTAGTAATTACTTAAAACACCCTACTTAAATGTTCTTGACATAGTGTTTTAAGTTTTAAGCCTAAAATACATTGTTTTCGGTTATTAGTTGTTATGTTTGGTGTTTTTCTAAGCAAAACAATCCAAAACATCATGAATACGTCCAAAAATGATGGCTACATATCAATTTTTAATCCTTCCCACATTTCTCACACAAACCAATTTTCCTACAGGAACCCTACCCTATATATATGTTCATATTTTGGATCATGAACAAGAACCACAACCAATCAAGCAGAAAACAACATTTATTTTAGAATGGATTATCCAGAAGAAGAGAGAATTCATGAAATTTTCCTACAGGAACCCTACCCTATAGGATGTTATGTTTGGTGTTTTTCTAAGCAAAACAATCCAAAACATCATGAATACGTCCAAAAGATGATGGCTACATATCAATTTTTAATCCTTCTCACACTTCTCACACAAACCAATTTTCCTACAGGAACCCTACCCTATATATATGTTCATATTTTGGATCATGAACAAGAACCACGACCAATCAAGCAGAAAACAACATTTATTTTAGAATGGATTATCCAGAAGAAGAGAGAATCCATGAAATTTTATAGGATGGTTAATTGAATCTCTTTCCTTGGTTCCCTACTTTGGGGGTTCCGTCATATTACAAGAGAATAGTTTAAATCGTGAGAACACTTAGGGAACATCTTTGTAGGAACCGTTCATGTATAAAATAATAATAAACAACTTTATTATGATTACAATACAAAAGAAATGAAAGCAGAAAGTTACAGTGCGAGTTACAACTGAAAAAGTAAACAAAATACAAGAAAGGAGCAGAAACAGAAAAATTTGTAGCTAAGAATCGTATTGAACATGAGGCCCTTAAAACAAATTATGAGTCTATTGTGAGAGCTCGTTTTGTTTCCCAGGGTACAACAGCCGGAGCAAGATTACTGCTAGAGTTCGCTCTAAAACCTGAATGGTACCTTCAAGAACTTGAAAGAGAAGAATAGAATGTTACTGGAAAGTTTTCGGAGTGTTTTTGGTGAAAATGATGTGTCTCCAAACCAAGGGACTCCTTGATTTTATAGTGGAAATTTGAGCCAGAACAGTCAAAGAATTAAAAATGAAAATTAAAGTGCATTGAACGTCTTCAATGCCATTTAATTATGTTTTAATTATTAATTGTTACTCTTTGACTCGTCTGTTACAACTCACAACTGAAGTGCAGCTGCCGGAAGCTACGCGACTCCAGGTGCATGCCAAACTTGCGGGTCTGCGCGACACGTAAGTCAATCTCTATGTCAAGCACATATGCCACGCGTGCTTGGGCGGTTGAACCCTTAGGTTCACACGTTATGTACTTTACGTTCTACTCACATGTGGGTGAGTACCCGCGCACAACCGGAAGCCTCTACGCAGACCAGGATGCCACATGGTCTTTTGTGTGTACCCGCACGCCACGTCATTCGCCTAGGCTGACCCTCCACTTGGTCCTTACCACCCATGTTCTGTACCAAGTGCACGTGGTCAAAAATGCTATGGCAGTTCTCAAGTGGCGATGCGTGTATGCAAGTGCAAGTTAGGGTGCTCCGCACCCTTTGTGAGTCCACTAGTATGTGCTTCCATGGAACAACATGGAAGGAGAGTTCCCACTTATAAACCACTCAAAGTATTGTCTTTCCATCAATGCGGGACAAGTTTCACTTGCCCACTTCACTTCCAATTTTGTGACAATTGTCACCCTTATCTTCTAACAAGTTGTCAATTTTAGTCCCTCGAGTATTCAACTATTTCTATTTTAGTACATGTAACATTGTCGTTTCGAAATTAATGGAATGGTCAAAATTATATTTTTCGTTCACACTTTTATATGGAACGTATCTACGTATTAAGTCGTATGCAATAATTGATTTATATTAAAATTTATTATAGGTTATAAAATTTATAATGGTAAATAATAATTTAACAACTTTAAAGTTAGTTTAAGATTAGAAGTTATGAGTTGGAGGGTTATAAAGGAAAAAATATTAAGTTCTTTTGACATGTAAAAACTAGAGGGACCTTTGTTGCCAATTGCCAAAAAATAAAAAAAAAATAAAAAAAAAAAAAAATCCTTCCTTGTTTCCTCTTTCACGTCCGGCCAACAAAGTCGCCGCCGGCGAATTCTCCGGCGACCATTCAAGTCCACTTTTAAGCCCCTTAAACCCGAATTAATTATTCCAGTACGTTTCTCTACCCATTTCGTTCGAGTTCTAATCATTTAATCGTGATATTAATGTGTTAAATGGGACCATAAATCGAGTTTTTGTAACCGACGCTATATTCCGGTCAAAAGCTTCAATCTCATTAAAACCTCGTTGTTAAACAACCTTCATATAAACCGACTACACTAACGAATTTCTGGACACTCCATCGTTTCAAACGACCCAAAAACATTGTTATATCGCGTCCAGAAGCTTGTAATGTTCGGTCTCCATTTCCAGCCTTAAACCATTCGTTTTCGGACTCAACATCAACTTGTAAGTCTGAAATTTTTATGCCATTTCATTTTATAATCATCCCTAAACAAAAGCCCCATGTAATCGATGCTTAACCGTTACTGTTTTGGCTGATTGTGAATCTTAGGGTTAGGGTTCTTAGGCTAGATAATTGGGGAAGAAGATGAAATGTTGGTTAATAAACTTATACTTTTCTTTCTAAACATTATAACAAAACAGATTTTGGTGGAGTGGTTAAAGTTCTGATGTTGCAGCATAGGGACTCGGGTTCGAGTCTCTTTGTAAGCAGTTTTATTATGTTTTTTTTCCTTTCTCATTCATCCTTTTGTCATTGTTATAATAACATACATATATACATAATACATATATATCTTAAAATAATCATAAGTAATTCATTTTTGATCTAAAAATTATGAAAATTTAGGTGTAACATCTTGACACCATAAAGAAAATTACCACAATTTTATTTTCTGGAAAATGTCTTATTTTTATATTTTTATTGATTTAATTTGTTTTAATCATAATTAATTGATTAAAAATCAATTTTTAATGATTTTAATCCCAAATTTTCAGGAAAATTATTTCTAAGTATTATGAACAGAAATAAAAATTATTGGTTCAGAAAACAATTATTTTTATTAAGTTTCCTATTTTTAATCATTTAAACATGATTTAAACTCATTAAATTTATTTTAAATACAAATAAATTGAGAAAAATTATGGAAAAATTATTTTCACCTTTATACATCAGAAAATAATTATTTTTTCATAAAAATATCATTTTTGAATCATATCTTGTATTTTTAGGTTATTTACATTTAATTAGATATTATTAATTATTTCGTTAAATGTAAATTATTAAACTATGATTTATGGATATTTTTCTATAAAATAGAAAGTATTCCTATAAGTGGAAACATAGTATTATAATTTCTTCGTCACGTATTTAAACTTAAATCATGATATACTTTATTTAACTTTTTATTAAATTCAAGATATAATAAAACTTCATCTTCCCTACATACGACTAGCAAACCCTAATGCCTTAGAACCCTAGATACTTTAGACTCTTAGATATTTCCTTATTAGTATTCTAACACCTTATAGGTTGACTTCTTCGGAATTCCCAAGTTTATCTTGTGACGAGTTTTATTTGGATTTATCGCGCTTAGCAAAACTGTGAGTATATCTTTCCCCTTTTTCATGTTTTACTATTTTGGGGTGATTCATGTACCATTATACTATTAAACTATGTAGACTTTGAAACGTAATGTGCCTTATGTGATGCTTATGTGATTTGTGTGAATTGAAATGTAATCGAAATCATTAACCGAAGGGCCGAGCATAACAATGAGTAGTACTACGATTTACATCCCTTGTGTGATTATGGTTTCATTTGAGCCTTGGTCATTGTTATGTGAAACTTGAAACTTGAAACTTTTGGGGTGATACTTGATACTTGAAACTTTTAGGGTTGGTTTTGATGCACTCATTCTACTAATTACATAATAGCAATCATCATGGCACAAATATTACAACCGATTCTTGAAACTAAAACAGGGTATGCTCACCAATACATTATATGTGTTGACAAAATTATTTTGTACATGTTTCAGGTTGATTTTGAGACGCTTCTTTTATGCTTTTGGATTTAATTTAAGCTTTGATTTTATTGTATTCTAGGTAGACTTGACACTTTAGAATTATTGTATTTTTTCCTTTTAATGTAATAAACTATTTAATTCAATGTATTCAAATTTACACTTTAGTACCATGAGCTATTGAACAATCGTCACTACGTGACACCTCGATGTTTCCGCCATCGGTTGAGGTGTTACAGATTGGTATCAGAGCCATGGTTATAGGGAATTAGGTTATTAGAATGCCTTTTAGCCTAGTCTATAACTAAGCTTACATTCACGAGTCCTCTCGTGTATATTTCTCTTATATCTTATATTTTCTTTCAAGATATTTTCGCTATGATTCTTTCTCGTTATTCTTTCGATATTTTGCTTGGAAAAGAAGACACTCGTATTTCACAAACGAAACGATATCTCCAAGTTAGGAGTGACATCCATACCTTGGTGATTAGTTTCACTCCTCTATATGTTATTTATCTTAGGAATATATCTTTGAGATAGGAGTGACACCCACACCTCAAAGGATTATTCCTTCAAAAGAAACTTACCCACTAAGCTGGGAGTGATATCCTTAACTTAGTGATTGGTTTCATTCCTCAATTGTTTTCAATTTTGAAATACATCTTTGAGTTAGGAGTGAAATCCACATCTCAAGGATCTATTTCTACATCTCGTTTTAAAGTCTCGCTAAAGGTTTTGAAATTTACCAGTGACGGGGTACGTGCAATCGGGAAGGATGACCATTTACTCATAGGTTTAAGTACACTCCCCACACGTCACTAATAATATTTCAATTTCTTTGGTTAGTCACCAGTTTTGTTAGAAATATTTTCAGTATCACATTCCACTATTGATATACTTTCCATTTGATGTTTCAAACTTTTATTTTCTATAATGAAGGTTATTATCTCTTTTGAGTTTTTCCCTACTAATAGCTATCGCTATTAGTGCGTTTTTCCGTTTCCTGTTATTAATTCTTATGTTTTGTTTAACATTTGGATTTTAAGTTCCATCATCTGTTGTTTTATATACTCATTGATCGTTCGCTTTTCATCATCACTACTAAAACTTCTATGCACTATTTTATCGCATTAAAACTTACACTACTTCCTTTATAATTCGTGATTTTCATAAAGCATCATTACTAATGTTCAAAAACATTTTCCTATGAATCAAATTTTTAAGCTTATTGTCTAACTTGATCACACTTTTGATTCTTAAAAGTGGCACAGTTAAACACGAACGTGGTTTCAAAGTTATTAATCATCTTGTTATTATAAACTTGTTTACAAAATTACTCGATCGATGTCACAGTATATCTCTAAACTATTCCCTTGTGTCTCTACAACATACACAACATCATAAATGCCTATCTATTCAACACACACCAGTATACTACTCTCTAAAGTGATTGCCTTAGTAACTTACCCCATGTTTTCATCTCATAAAAGCACAAAATCCAAGTACCTAGCTTTAGATAAACTTATTCACCTTGTGCCTTGAAACATTTAGCGTGCTATGAGCTCGAAGGGATGCCTTGACAACTTTTACAAGCAAACGATTTTTCAACATCATGATAATTCAAGGTTTCAAGTTTAATCAAAACGGGTAAAACTTGGATTTTCCCAACCATTTTATAAATATGGAAGATTTTTCAACTTTAATGGGGTTTTAACTTGTAAACAGAAGAAATGTCTTAATACAAAAAAAAAAGTCTTACTTCTCAAAATTCGTCAAGGCATTCGGGACCATATGCAATCTTCTACCTGTCTTACCCATACCTTTCAATCATTATCAAGGAGAGTCAATTCAACCCTTATCAATTCCTTTACTGTGACTCGATCTTCTTTTCAAAGTTTGAAATCTATTGTAACTATAAGCTTTTTGTGTCATACACGTTGGTTTTTATCATTCACGCAAATTTTTGAGGCTTGGTCTTTTGAAACACATTTGATTTATTTAACTTCCTCTTGCATTTTATAAACTTGATTCACATATTTACAAGTCAAATGTAAACCTTCTTGCTTTCATATAACGGATCCAATATGTGTTGCGGGAAATTTTCAACTAATAACATGCCCTATAACAATTTTCAGCTCGACTTCTCGTAAACACATGAATATGTGTACTCACGAAGTCTTTTCTTGTGTGCCTATTTTGAATCTAAAACATTCTTCGATTTCTGAAAAGTTTTATAAACGAAAAATTTATGTTTTAATACTTGCACTCTCGCAGACGCAAAACTTTTAGTCTAACAAAACATTGGACATATCCTCATCGGAATGTTGCTAGATGTCTTTTATCGTGTAGAGCATATACGCAAAACTATTAAATCTAAACCCTCATGCCAGCAGACTATATGTCTGTTCTGCGCACTTTCATTTGCGGTAAATTTCATTATTTTATTCTTACATCATCTTATCATGCTTGCGCATTATTCTCGCATTATTCTTTTATTGGTTGTTATTCTTACGCGTTATTTGTGGTTATTCTCACACTATTCATTAGCAATTATTCTTACATTACTGATTTTGAGCATTATTCAACTCGTTTACTCTGGTTTTGCACAACTGTGCGATTTACTCGATTTATATTCAAATCGAAATTTTATGCTATACTTATTTACTTATATGAACGTGTATTTTGTACGCATACTTTCCTATGTGAGCAAGACCCTGTTAGACTTTTTCATAAATTGAACCGGTTATTTGTGCGAGTGAACCCGAAAGGGGAAGGACCGCTAACCGTGCGTGATACTTACACCTTATTCTCATTACGGTTATTCGGGTGAACCCGAAAGGGGAAGGACCTTAAACCGCATTTTATACGTGAGCAGTATCTACTACTTAACACATTTTGGTTGCACGCATTTGTTTCTAGTATTATTTAGGATAGGGTTATGGAAAAGCATAACACCCTGGTGTAAGGTAAATCGATGATTACGGTCCGGAACGCAATCATGGGTTTACAGGTACATAAGGGTGGTGTGTAATCCTATTTAGGTTGTTGGTAGACAATCAGTACGAGTCCAAAATATCGGGAGTGTGGTGGGTCAGCTGCAGTACACCCTATATATAAGCATAAACGATACTGCGGGAACGGACTAGGAGTCTAACCAAGAACCTACCCATTACTTTATAATTACCTCTTCGTTAGATCGTTGATTAATAGATAGCATTTTCGATAAGAACGTTCTTACACGAGCTTCAATTCGTTTTCCTAGAGCCTTTCTCTTGACCATCCACACAGAAAACTAAAACCTTATATTCTTACACTTTCGGTTATTTGGATTCTTGTTACATACTCTAACAACGTTCAGTCAGAAACCTTTCTAAAGTAGGGGAGACTGCTTTCATTAGTACCTCTGCCCCTCACCCGTTACACATTCCCAAACTTACTTATTTAAACTCTCAACTTCCTAATCTCGAGTCAACCGTTAAACATTTTGAAACTTTTATCTTGGATATTAGATAACTATTTTAAATTTTGCCAAAATACGACTCATAAAAATTTTAAAAGCCTACTTGAGTTTTACAACGTCTTTTGTACCATTGTAACCTCCACTTGAAAGATTTTCGAGACGAAATTTTCTAAAGTAGGGGAGACTGTGACAATTGTCACCCTTATCTTCTAACAAGTTGTCAATTTTAGTCCCTCGAGTATTCAACTATTTCTATTTTAGTACATGTAACATTGTCGTTTCGAAATTAATGGAATGGTCAAAATTATATTTTTCGTTCACACTTTTATATGGAACGTATCTACGTATTAAGTCGTATGCAATAATTGATTTATATTAAAATTTATTATAGGTTATAAAATTTATAATGGTAAATAATAATTTAACAACTTTAAAGTTAGTTTAAGGTTAGAAGTTATGAGTTGGAGGGTTATAAAGGAAAAATATTAAGTTCTTTTGACATGTAAAAACTAGAGGGACCTTTGTTGCCAATTGCCAAAAAATAAAAAAAAAATAAAAACAAAAAAAAAATCCTTCCTTGTTTCCTCTTTCACGTCCGGCCAACAAAGTCGCCGCCGGCGACTTCTCCGGCGACCATTCAAGTCCACTTTTAAGCCCCTTAAACCCGAATTAATTATTCCCGTACGTTTCTCTACCCATTTCGTTCGAGTTCTAATCATTTAATCGTGATATTAATGTGTTAAATGGGACCATAAATCGAGTTTTTGTAACCGACGCTATATTCCGGTCAAAAGCTTCAATCTCATTAAAACCTCGTTGTTAAACAACCTTCATATAAACCGACTACACTAACGAATTTCTGGACACTCCATCGTTTCAAACGACCCAAAAACATTGTTATATCGCGTCCAGAAGCTTGTAATGTTCGGTCTCCATTTCCAGCCTTAAACCATTCGTTTTCGGACTCAACATCAACTTGTAAGTCTGAAATTTTTGTGCCATTTCATTTTATAATCATCCCTAAACAAAAGCCCCATGTAATCGATGCTTAACCGTTACTGTTTTGGCTGATTGTGAATCTTAGGGTTAGGGTTCTTAGGCTAGATAATTGGGGAAGAAGATGAAATGTTGGTTAATAAACTTATACTTTTCTTTCTAAATATTATAACAAAACAGATTTTGGTGGAGTGGTTAAAGTTCTGATGTTGCAGCATAGGGACTCGGGTTCGAGTCTCTTTGTAAGCAGTTTTATTATGTTTTTTTTTTCCTTTCTCATTTATCCTTTTGTCATTGTTATAATAACATACATATATACATAATACATATATATCTTAAAATAATCATAAGTAATTCATTTTTGATCTAAAAATTATGAAAATTTAGGTGTAACATCTTGACACCATAAAGAAAATTACCACAATTTTATTTTCTGGAAAATGTCTTATTTTTATATTTTTATTGATTTAATTTGTTTTAATCATAATTAATTGATTAAAAATCAATTTTTAATGATTTTAATCCCAAATTTTCAGGAAAATTATTTCTAAGTATTATGAACAGAATTAAAAATTATTGGTTCAGAAAACAATTATTTTTATTAATTTTCCTATTTTTAATCATTTAAACATGATTTAAACTCATTAAATTTATTTTAAATACAAATAAATTGAGAAAAATTATGGAAAAATTATTTTCACCTTTATACATCAGAAAATAATTATTTTTTCATAAAAATATCATTTTTGAATCATATCTTGTATTTTTAGGTTATTTACATTTAATTAGATATTATTAATTATTTCGTTAAATGTAAATTATTAAACTATGATTTATGGATATTTTTCTATAAAATAGAAAGTATTCCTATAAGTGGAAACATAGTATTATAATTTCTTCGTCACGTATTTAAACTTAAATCATGATATACTTTATTTAACTTTTTATTAAATTCAAGATATAATAAAACTTCATCTTCCCTACATACGACTAGCAAACCCTAATGCCTTAGAACCCTAGATACTTTAGACTCTTAGATATTTCCTTATTAGTATTCTGACACCTTATAGGTTGACTTCTTCGGAATTCCCAAGTTTATCTTGTGATGAGTTTTATTTGGATTTATCGCGCTTAGCAAAACTGTGAGTATATCTTTCCCCTTTTTCATGTTTTACTATTTTGGGGTGATTCATGTACCATTATACTATTAAACTATGTAGACTTTGAAACGTAATGTGCCTTATGTGATACTTATGTGATTTGTGTGAATTGAAACGTAATCGAAATCATTAACTGAAGGGCCGAGCATAACAATGAGTAGTACTACGATTTACATCCCTTGTGTGATTATGGTTTCATTTGAGCCTTGGTCATTGTTATGTGAAACTTGAAACTTGAAACTTTTGGGGTGATACTTGATACTTGAAACTTTTAGGGTTGGTTTTGATGCACTCATTCTACTAATTACATAATAGCAATCATCATGGCACAAATATTACAAGCGATTCTTGAAACTAAAACAGGGTATGCTCACCAATACATTATATGTGTTGACAAAATTATTTTGTACATGTTTCAGGTTGATTTTGAGACGCTTCTTTTATGCTTTTGGATTTAATTTAAGCTTTGATTTTATTGTATTCTAGGTAGACTTGACACTTTAGAATTATTGTATTTTTTCCTTTTAATGTAATAAACTATTTAATTCAATGTATTCAAATTTACACTTTAGTACCATGAGCTATTGAACAATCGTCACTACGTGACACCTCGATGTTTCCGCCATCGGTTGAGGTGTTACAAATTTTCAGCTTTGAATGTTTCATTCACTAAATTTTGAGCATCGATATCTCAGTCATCCTAGCTCGTTTTGGACGTGGTTTGGTTCCATGCGAAGCTCTTATAACATAGAACAACCACAAAGAAATGTATAAATAAACATTGGTTTGAAATATATATTTTAGTCCAAAGTTAGTAAAAAATCATTTTCCTATATTTGTGAAACACACTTAACCCAAATTCCAACAATCCCCCACATGAATGGAGATCGATCCGTTCTTACAAATTTCAACGGTACAATTTGACAGTTGAGCATCGCAGGATATGTAGGTGTATCCTTTAAACCTTCCTTTGTGAAACATACTTAGCCTACTAGCGGTATGTGGACGTGGCGTCTTTGAACATACCCCCATTTGTGTAAACGACAATACACTTCACACAACACTCTCCTTGGTCTAGCCAACCCCTCATTGTCGTGTCATTTTATAGTCATGTAACATTATCCTGTTTCTACGAGAGCTCTAGGATTTGCTCCTCCCCACAAATCTATTCGAAACGACCCTACTTCTCTATAACATAGGTGATTCCCACGAATCATTGAAAACAACACTTATCTTGATTTACACAAATCATTAACTTTAATATGCTTAACCAGGTGACATGTCATTGATTGGAATGATCTAGGAAGTATATTTAGTATTGGGGTATCCACAATGATTCCCTTTGGTCATATGATTAAGTTTGCCTATTGAACTTAGATCTTGGGATCTCCAGTCAACTAGGTTAGGTTCACTCATATTCCCTTTTTCTAAGTGCTTTAGTCCTATTCCTCTTAACGACTTATATAATAACTCTTTGCTTACGCCTTTTGTTAACGGGTCCCCAATGTTATGCTTTGACTTCACATAGTCAATCGTGATAACACCTGTTGAGAGTAGTTGTCGTAACATGTGTTTACATCTATTGTGCCTCGATTTTCCATTGTACATTGAGCTCTAGGCTCTATGAATCGCCGATTGGCTGTCACAATGTATGCAAATAGCTGACAATGGTTTTGTCCATCTTGGAATATCTTCGACAAATTGATTTAGCCACTCTACCTCTTATCCCGATTTATCTAAGGTGATAAACTCAGATTCCATCGTGGATCTTGCTATAACAGCTTGCTTCGAAGACTTCCAAGCTATAGCTGCACCCGAAGTGTAAACACATAACCAGTTATTGATTTGGAATCTTTTATATCTGAAATCCAGTTCGCATAAGTGTATCCTTCAATCACTGCTGGATTGCGGGTATAATGTAGTCCATAAGCCCGTGTTTATCTTATATACCTATGCACCATTGTTATACTTTTCCAATGTTTATCACTTGGATCACTTGTATATCTACTTAGCCTATTCACCACGTATGCCAAGTCGGGTCTAGTACATGTCATTAGATAAATTAGACTGCCAATGATCTTTTAGTACCCTAACTGAGCAACACCCTCACCTCTATTTTTACTTAGATGGTGGATGACAAGTCGGGTCTAGTACATGTTATTAGATACATTAGATGGTCTCCCGAATTGAATTTTTCAAGAATCTTATCCACATAGTGAGATTGACATAACACAAAACCATTTTGGGTTCTAATGATTTTTACTCTAAGAATCACATCTGCTAGACCCATGTCCTTCATGTCAAATCTCGCTTTCAACATGTCTTTAGTGGATTTAATAATTTTATCATTACTCGGTCCCAATGATAAGCATATCATCCACATAAAGACATATGATGACATAACCTCCCGGCGTGTCTTTGGAATAAACACACTTGTTACATTCATTAATTTTGAAACCATTGTCAAGCATGATGTGATCAAACTTTTGGTGCCGTTGTTTTGGAGCTTGCTTCAAGCCATACAAAGACTTGACGAGTTTACATACTTTTCCCTCTTGATCTGGGGCAAAGAAACCCTCGGGTTGCTCCCTGTAAATTTCTTCTTCTAAATCGTTGTTTAGAAATGCGGGCTTTACATCCATTTGGTGAACATCCAAATTTCTCAAAGCCGCAATAGCAAGAACCAATCTTATAGAGGTTATTCGTGTCATAGGCGAGTAGGTATCAAAGTAATCTTGACCTTCCTTTTGTCTAAATCCTTTGATTACTAACCTAGCCTTGTATTTATCAATACTTCCATCAGTTTTGATCTTCTTCTTGAATATCCTAATGACATACAAGAGGTTTACAACCCAGCGGAAGATCTACTAACTCCTAAGTATGATTTTATAATATAAAATTAATCTCATTCTTAATTGCTTCTTTCCATTGTGGTCCTTCTGATGAGGAAACCGTTTCGAGGTAGGTATTGGGATCACCCTTAACCATATAGCTCATAAAGTCCGGACCAAAAGATTTTTCAACCTTTACCCTTTTGCTTCGTCTAAGCTCACCCTCCTTAACCTGGGTCATTCATGTCTTTGTTTACGAACTTCATCGTCAATCAATGTCGATGGACCTCCCTGTTTTTTCTCAATCAGTCTTGATGAACTAGCATTTGTTTATCCAAGCATAGGAAACACATATTCAAAGTATTTGACAATATTAGGATTTGCCGCCATGAAAGTGTTTTTGAGAAAGATGCACAGTACTTTGATGTGCATAACAAATAAATATGCAATCAACAGTTTTAGGTCTTATCCTATGAGCCTTAGATGGTGGTACAATCACCTTGGCTAGGAACCCCCACACTTTCAAGTATTTGTATGAAGGTTTTCTTCCCTTCCAAAACTCATAGGGAGTCTCGTCCCTATTTTTTAGAGGTATCATATTCAAAAGATAATTAGCCTAGAGAATAGCGTCCCTCCCCACATTTCATGGTTCACTCCCAAACTAATCAACATGGCATTCATCATTTCTTTCAATGTGTGGTTTTTTCATTCCGTGGTGCCATTTGATTGTGGGGATAAGGAGGTGCATACTCATGTATTATGCCATATTTTGCGCATAAATCATGATGTGCCATCAGTTACACATATAAAAATGCATAAATAAGTCTCATAATAGGGCAAAACTGAGCTTAAATTGATGATTATAGATACTTAATCATTCTTATTTGTGTTTCTCAGGAAATTGAAGCTCTAACCCGAAAATAGACGATTTTCAGGTAAAACTAGCGAAAACCGAAGAATACCGAGGATACGAGACTCGCAACATGTTTCCCGTATGTGTAAAGACCTTTTCGGGGCTAAACAATGATACAACTGAACCGGGTTGACCAAGCACGCCCATGCTCATTTGCACGAAGGTCCCACACGCAAGAAGACAACGCAACCAACTTGGGAGACAAGAAAACTGAATTTGTCAGCTGGCACGCCCGTGCCCACTACCTGGCACGTCCGTGCAAGACCCAAAGGACAGACAAGACAGCATCTGCAGCAACAGAACGTGCGTGGGGCAGGTGCATGGCCGTGCCACCTCCCTGTGCACGTTTGTGCACTCCTTGGCAGCTCCATAAATAACAAGCTCACCTCAATCATCTGGCATTCCTTCTTGTGCCTTATTGGGCCAACTTCCAAGCTTCTTCCAGAGATCTTGGGGTCTTGTGGGAGGCCTTAGAGCCATCCTAATTTCATACCCTCAAATTCCACTTGCGGGGTTTTACCGCGAGGCGCGTGACAAACCAGGATCCAAGTCAACGGTCACAATAAACAACACTATATGAAACATATGAAATTTTAAAACACATGTTTAAACCATTCGACAAAACAGCGGAAGCATTGTTTTACAAAACGAAATCCAAAAGTATCCAAACTTATTTGACATCCAAGACCATGAACCCTAAACTAGACGCCGTGCAGACGCGTGCGCCTAAGCCCTGGGATGCTACCTTAGCGACCTAAGAAAAACATGCCAAAAATATGTCAGCACAAAAATGCTGGTGAGTTCACAGGTTTGCAATAAAAGTTACCAAGTTCGCCCTGTCCATACTATGTAAAATGTATACCAAAGTACGCTAGCTAAGCGTATGTTTTGTTACTACTACGATTATGAACCATTACTGACGCGCATACCCATAAGTGTTTGTGCCCGAATAGTATACCGTTACTGTTTGAGACAATATGCACCCGCCCGGCCTCCAACCGACGAGTGGGGCAGGTCACGCCCAATAGATCTATCCACATTTCCCCGTTATGCTACCTCGCACATTCATGGTTTCCCCCGGGACTTCCAAAGATCGTATAGTAACCCAAAAATAACCCATAGTAGGACAGCTGTTACCAAAATACAAGTTTAACGCATGTTTTCTCCCCCAAAAGTAAAACCAGTTAAAGTGGGGCCGTGAACTCACCTTAGGTTGCGTTACTCGAAAATGATTAAAAATCAGCAAGCTATGCTAGCCCCGTATAGCGGCGACCTAACATATGACAGTTATAAGTACTTAGACTAATAACCCGTAGGTTAGTTAGCCCCTAGATGTCCAGACCATAACCAAGTTCATTTGAAAACGCGTTGACTGTTTAACCGACCATTTTGGACAAGACTCGACATCCCATTGGTGACCCGAGACTCCACATGTTACCCTTATACACTATGACATACAATTCATGCAACAATACTTAACACGTGTTAAAGTTCAACAAGTCTAGCATATAGTTCAATCAGTGCATAAATAAGCCCGAGCACGTGTTACCATGTTAGTAGGTATGATACGGGGTTCCTAGCATGTTCCTAGGTGTCAATTCAGGTCTCGGAATGCCAAAACGCACTTACGGCAGCAGTACATGCGATTAGGGGAAGTCAACTAGCAATTAGGAAAGTCAACTGGTGATTAGGAAGGCTAATCGCCTATAGTATAAGCATTTAGGCTCTAATCGCCCTCAACAACAGGCGATTAGGCCTATTCTGGTGTCTTATAGGCGATTAGGGCTATAAGACATGCAATTCAGGGTTTAACTAGTTATTAGGATCGTAATCACCCTCAGTGAAGGCGATTAGGCCCCCAATCGCCCTCCCTATAGGCGATTAGGCTCCTAATTGCCTTCAGCATAGGCGATTGGGCTCCTAATCACCTTCAGCATAGGCGATTAGGGCCCCCAATCGCCCCCTGCAGTCCTGTTCCGATTTTTCGCGCGTTTAACCCTCCAAATCAGATCCGGAACGTGTGGAAACACCAAATATCAATCATAAAACATTAACAAACATATTTCAAGCAAAACCCCTAAGTTATCATCATTCTAACAGTCCCGAATGCGAGCGTTTTCCCAAAATAGTATGTTTAACATGTAACTATCATTTCAACATGCAAAGTTTGCCCTAAATGGCAAATATCCAGATTTCACCTCATAATGACGTTGTCCGATAATATCCTACTGTTCTAGCATCATCCTAAAGCAAACCCTAATCATAACCAATCAACAAAACGCATCACAACATCATGGATTTCACATAATCCTTCAAACGGGTCTAAACATCTAATATCAACAACACACAACTAAAATCATCCAAACTCCTAGGATATCATCATACTAACTCATACAAGTTATAAACACATCAATAACACAAGAACAATCATTTTCCATCAATAAAAATCCTACCTTTTATGAATATAACACATATAACATGCACAAAGGTTAGGGTTTATTTAGAAATTGTTTTTAATGTGTTTTCAAAGACAAAAACGTTTAGAAATCAGGTCTGGACCTTTAGGGAACAAAACATAATCATGCAAAGGTTTGGGAATGAATAACACACCTTGGATTTATGAGAAAATGATGTGTAAAGCATGGAAATGTGTGTTTTGATGCAAAAACGTGTTCCAGAGGGTGTTTGTGAGTTGGGATAGGTTATGGGATGGTTAGGGTTGCACAAATGATGTTTTACAAGTCAAGGGTGGTATTTATAGGCGTTTCTAGTCGTTTAAAACACGTCAGGTGATTACGCAGCAGTGCAGGCGATTAGGCCTCCCAATCTCCCTCAGCTATAGGCGATTAGGGCCTAATCACCCTCACTATAGGCGATTACAGCTCCTAATCGCCTATAGGAGCTTCCTAATCGCCTATACACATAGGTGATTACGCGTAATCACCTACAATGTCATGCAATCACGTGTAATCGCTGTTTTAACATATGTAAACACGTATACACATACCGACAAGTCACTTAAAGATTATAAACACATAATTCATGAAAACAAACACGTTCACACCCGTTCACCAATTCTCGGGACTCGAGACCTGTGTGTTTACTAAGGTCCGACGATTCTACGAATCGTCAATTCTTGTTCCCATGGTTATGGACCGACATCTAATGACCCTTAGACCGCAGTAATGACTCCCGAACCATAACACGACTCAACCGACCCAGTTAAGTATAATATACGGGTGACTCGCTAAGGTAGACTTTAACCTAACCAATGTTATCAACCTAAGTTTGCCGGGTGTCACATCATCCCCACGTTAAAAGAATTTTCGTCCCGAAAATTGCACAAGTTCCAAAAAGACAACGACAAAGAGATAGAAACCAAAGGAGAGAAAATTACCCGAGTTGTCACATCATCCCCACGTTAAAAGGAATCTCGCCCCGAGATTCATTCAGCTGCAGTGGTAACATGTCTCGATTCAAAAGCACGCTTAGGGAAGAGGTGAGGATATTTGGACTTCATCTTGTCCTCCCGTTCCCAAGTGTATTCTGGTCCACGATTCGAGTTCCAATGAACCTTAACAATGCGGATTTCACTCCGACGAAGGCTACGAATCTTATAATCAAGGATCTCAACAGGTTCCTCCACGATGCGAAGACGATCATCAACCTTGATCTCTTCTAGCGGGACGATAAGAGATTCATCAACCAAGCACTTCTTCAAGTTAGACACATGGAAGACATTATGCACATTACCGAGCTCCGCCGGTAAATCGAGTCGATATGCCACCAGTCCAATCCGTTCCAGGATTGCAAACGGTCCAACATATCGAGGGTTAAGTTTGCCACGCTTCCCAAAGCGTATGACGCCCTTCCACGGTGAAACTTTCAGAAGTACCCTGTCCCCAACATGGAACTCTAATGGTTTGCGACGACGATCGGCATAACTCTTCTGTCGATCCCGTGCCGCCGCCAAACGGTTACGAATTTGCACGATCTTTTCCGAAGTTTCGTACACCAGCTCAGACCCAGTGAGTTGACTCTCACCCACCTCGGCCCAACAAAGGGGAGACCGACATTTCCGCCCGTAAAGAGCCTCGAACGGAGCCGCCTTGATACTGGAATGGTAACTGTTGTTGTAGGAAAACTCCACTAACGGTAGATGAGTTTCCCAACTTTTGCCAAAATCAATCACACACGCCCGAAGCATGTCTTCTAAGGTTTGAATCGTTCGTTCGCTCTGACCGTCAGTTTTTGGATGGTAAGCTGTACTCATATCCAACTGGGTACCCAAGGCCTTTTGCAAAGTTCTCCAGAAGTGCGAAGCTAAACGAGGGTCACGATCCGAGATGATAGAAACAGGCACCCCGTGTCGAGAGACTACCTCCTTAAGGTAAATACGAGCCAACCGCTCGAGTTCGTTCGTTGCCTTAATAGGTAGGAAATGGGCCGATTTTGTCAACCGATCGACAATCACCCAAATCATATCACACCCACTTGCTGACTTAGCTAGTTTCGTGACAAAATCCATCGTGATCCGTTCCCACTTCCATTCAGGAATTTCAGGTTGCTGCAGGAGACCAGAAGGCTTCTGATACTCCACCTTGACCTTAGCACAGGTCAAGCATTTGCTCACATAGGAGGTTATATCCTCCTTCATGTTTGGCCACCAGTAGAGTACCTTCAGATCTTGATACATCTTGTCCGAACCAGGATGAACAGAATACCGGGATTTGTGAGCCTCATCCAAGACAAGCTCTCGTAATCCCCCAAACAAAGGAACCCATATACGTTCTGCGAAGTAGTGTAGGCTGTCAGACCTACGTTCAAGATGCTTGTCAGCACCGTGCATGGTTTCAGCTTTAAGGTTTCCCTCCTTCAAAGCTTCTAGCTGCGCAGAACGGATTTGGTCAGGTAGAGAGGAATGGATGGTAAGTTGCAACGCCCGAACGCGACGAGGGTTTGCGGATTCCTTCCTGCTCAAGGCGTCTGCTACCACATTCGCCTTGCCAGGATGATACTTAATGGCGCAGTCATAATCGTTCAGGAGTTCAACCCAGCGACGCTGTCGCATGTTCAGGTGTTGTTGGTCGAAAATGTGCTGGAGACTCTTGTGATCGGTGTAGATGGTGCATTTGGAATCGTAGGAGTAGTTCATGCAATAAAACATCGAGGTTCGTGAGGATCATAGTAGATACATAGGATTCCGGAGGTGGAAGGCTTGTTATGAGTCGGAAGCATCCATGTTCTTTTGATGATCACCGTTTATGGTTGTATCCATCTATTATTCTCCGAACCCGTTTTGATTTGTAGACTTTTATTATTAGTAGTAGCTTATTTTTAGTTATTTGATGTGTTATCTTCTTAACTAATTCTTGTTTGTTGGATGACTTCTAAGAAAGGTAGGTTGACATGGATCTGACTTAGGAGCTCGGTGAACTTTTGATATTGCTCATCCGTCTTTTGCTTCATTAAGTGACCGAGATAAGATATACGAGGCCGGTGCAAATGGAGTTTATATTTTGCATATTTGGGCATTTGTTGGATGACTTCTCCGTGGTGCTTTTGGTGGTGGTTCTTGAGACGAAACAAATGGAGGAGTTTGGTTATTTTTAGGGCCTTCATTAACTGGTGGTGGTGAAGTGGCGGTGGAGTTTATATCGGATGAGATAACATTGGGAACGATTATTGTTGGTTCAAGTGTAATTTCGTTTTCGGGTGGTATGGGTGGTATAACTTCTTCTTCGGTGGGAATGGCGGGTTCAGGTTAAACTCGGCTGCTATGAAGAGTTATAGCACTCATATTTGCCTTTGGGTTGGTTTCGGTATTGCTTGGAAGACTTCTTGAGGGCCTCTTTGCGAGTGACTTGGCCATTACGCCCATTCGTATCTCTAGGTTTTTGATAATGGACTCGATTCTTGAAGCCTTTTATCTGCATTGTTGAACTTCTCGTCCATTTGAGCTGCTGTTCAGGCTTCAAGCTTGGCGAGCTTTACATCTACCGTTGGATGACCATTGTTAGGAGGGCATTTTTGGTTGCTTTGTTGACTAAAACCATGTGGTTGCATGCTGTTGTTGGTGTTCTTCCACCCAAAGTTTGGATGATCGCGCCAAAAAGGATTGTACGTGTTGCTATATGGGTTGTTTGGTTGGCGGTTTGTACCAATAAAGTCAACTTGCGCAAGATTGGCTTGAGGAGGAGGAAGAATTTCGTCTTGCGGCGGCAATTATGCAGCGGTGATGGCATTAACTTGTGCTTTGCTCATTTAGTTGAGTCGAGTTGATAGAGCCTCGACTTGTGCTTGCAACGATATCATGGAATCAACTTGATAGAGACCGGTCTTTGATGGTGACTTCGAGGGTTGTACCACTGACAACTGTTCATGGCGATTTCTTGGATGAGATCGTACGCTTCTTTTGGCCTTTCGTTCCCGAAAATTCCTCCTGAAGTTTCATCAAGAGTCTGCCTTGCTTGATTTGTTAACCCATTGTAGAAAGATGAAACTTGAAGCCAAATTTTAAGTCCATGACGAGGACCTTTCCGTAGCATATCCTTGAATCTCTCCCAAGCCTCATAAAGTGACTCTCCATCTTATTGACAAAAAGTGGTGATGTTGTTTCTCAATTTTGCGGTTTTAGCTGGAGGAAAGTATTTTGATAGAATTTTTTGGGCAAGGTCAGCCCAAGTGGCAATGGAGCTTAGTGGTTGCGAGTTTAGCCATTCTTTGGCACAATCCTTTAGTGAGAAAGGAAACATGCGAAGTCAAATAGCGTCGGGTGTGACGTTATGTAACTTAAAAGTGTCACAAATTTCGAGGAAATTTGCGATATAAGAATGAGGATCTTCATCAGGTAAACCATGAATAATGCAGTTTTGTTGTATCATGTGGATGACATGGGATTTAATTTCAAACTGGTCGGCATCAACACCTGGTCTAGCGATGCTAGGACCAAAGCATTGATGGAAGGTTTAGCAAAATCAGAAATTGTTCTTTCAACTTGTGCCATTTTTTTATTTTTGTTCTTTTCTTCTAGCTCGAAAATATCTTTCGGGTTCTTCAAGAGGGGATTAATGTATAGATGAGGAGCGTAAGTTCATACACTACCCAAGAACCTTTAAGATAAGATTTTGAAAAAGAAATTGAGTAATTTTTAAGAAAACCTTTCTCTAAAACAGTCGTCTCCCCGATAACGGCGCCAAAACTTGATACGGTGCGTTTTAAAGCCAAAAACTTTGGTGTGTGTGATTTCCAAAGACCCTTACAAGTTTTAAATTTATAAAATAAATTGATAGTTTCTTAACGTTCTAAAACCCACACAATAGGCAAGTGTACCTATCGAGCGTAGTATAAAAAATGAGCAAGTACCAAGTATCGAATCTTATCACACGATTTTTACTACTCAGCTTTCCTAAAAATTACTAAAAGAGTTTTAATTGCTTAAGAAAAGTAAAAGAGAGATTTTAACCGTAAGAGAAATCAATATCAAAACAAAGGTGTTGCTTCGGGATCTGATTTTACTTGGTATGAGATAACAATAGACTTTTATTTAAGTGGTGTGTTTAATAACTAGGCATAGTCACACTAGACTCTA
This sequence comes from Ambrosia artemisiifolia, assembly GCA_032199755.1. Lineage (NCBI taxonomy): Eukaryota > Viridiplantae > Streptophyta > Magnoliopsida > Asterales > Asteraceae > Ambrosia > Ambrosia artemisiifolia. The sequence goes on from CM063519.1 coordinate 64,883,635, forward strand.
AACAATTCATGTTCTTAAAGTTTTTGTGGGGGTCTTCCTTCCGAGGTAAGCTTACCTCTTAATGATGATGGAAGTATCGACCAAGATTGTGTTAACCCAACCCTAAAAGACACATTTCCCCAAAGTTGCGATATTGACATTAAACTACTCTTTTCTTTTGTGAATCATTTGCCAACGGCCGGAGAGGCTAACAAACCACCACTTGACATGGTAGAGGTAACGTAGCCTCCCACGCACGCTCATCCCCTACTTGAAATAATTAATTTTTCAAAACGTCATTGATCTATTATTAATTGTGTGGCAATAAAATAATAGAAGTAAATATAGACCGTTTACTTCTAACACGAGTTCACCAATCTTTGGTTTGCGCCAAAGCCAACACATAGACCATGTAGCAAAGTCATTCAACCAAATCTTGGCTTATCACCAAGGCCAAGTACATAGACCGTACCAACCCTAAGTGAAGTTTTGAAAGTTAAGGATCAAACCATGAAGTGTGAATATTTCTATTCACAACTGCGCTATTCTCTACACGTGGAGTTAAGTTAGCTTACAAGTACGTGGGTTTTTACACGCCACGGGTACACTCATAAGTCCCTACACTTCCTACCAAAACACTCACAAGACCAAATACTAAGTTGATTAATTAATTAGCTCATCGATCCCATCACCTACTGCACCCTTTAAAAATAGCCAAATTTCCGATCCTGAGCCTTTAGGATGTTAAGAAAAGCCGCAATGTTCTTCCAACAACCTGTAATACAACTCTTAACAGGTATGTAAGATGAATCTCCTCTGCTCTAATGACATGTTTCTACCACTTTACGCCATAGAATATGCTTCTCGTTCTTGAATCTCAAAGCCCATTTAACTAAGAGGGCTGCATTAACATCACTTAGTCTCGAAACTCCCAGACCCCCATCTTTCTTTGGCATAGTCACAACATCTCATGAAACCCAATGAACTTTCTTCACCTCATCATCCTCTGCCCATAGAAAACTTCTCATTAAACTCTCCATCTTATCGATAACTTTCACTGGGCTTTGTAAAGCAACAAATAACATATCGCCAAACTCGAAAGCATCGACTCTATAAGAGTAAGACGCTCACCCATAGATAAAGATTTAGCTTTCCACGACGAAAGACAATTTCTGCACTTAAGCCCAACGGTTTTATTAAAGTCACTAGAATACTCATGTGACTTTATTAAAGTCTTGATCAACTTTATTAAAGTAGCACAACACCCTTTATTAAAGTCACCCTCACACTTCGGAGGCTTTAATAAAATCTTGTCTTTTTACTAAAGTCTCCAACAACTTTATTAAAGTCATTAGCATATTCCAATGACTTTATTAAAGTCTTAGCTTAACGACTTTATTAAAGTCACTAGCATACACCAATAGCTTTATTTCAATCTCCAACAACATTATTAAAGTCGCTGACATAGTGATGTTATTAACGTCTCTAGCCCGATAACTTTATTTAAGTCACCATCTTAAGAACAAATTCGCCTAGGCGAGAAATCTCCTCTCATGCAGTCCTATTTTTTAAGACGAAATCACAATTTTTTACATCCAAATCGATTGTTTAACTTCCATGAAGCAAGTACCAAGCTTTATAGCTATCACAACATGTAAAAAATCCAAAAAACTCAAGTTTTTACCCAAAAAAACTCCAAACTTCTAAAATCAGAGATTGAAGGTTGATTGTTTTCTAGGTTTCAATCACGATGATGCTACGATGATCCTTAAATGATTTAGAACTAATTACTAGCGTTAAACTCTTGATTCCAAACCTTTGATTTTCCTTGTTCTTCACTTTCTATCTTTAATACCCCACTCTCTCTCTAGTTTGACAAAGAAGATGATGAGAAAGAGGCTAGAGTTTTCATGCGTGTTTTTCTTATTTAGTAAGGATTAGGACCCAGAATCCACTCATGGACTTTCCATTTTTAGGCCTAGTCCTTCTATAACCTTAAACCTACTTTAAAAACTAAAACACTCCCATTTTCACAAACTGGGGGGGGGGGGGGGTGGTATATAGAACCCTCAATATCATGAAAAAACACATTTCTAATACATTAGTACCATTAGGCTACAACTTTATTTAATAAGATGTTTTTGGTTTCTTAAAAGTAAATAAATTAGAATCTCGCACTTCCATCAAATATATTAATTTTACATTAAGATACTTGCAATTCAATTCTAATTCAAATATTATACTAGATTTTATATTATACTTTGGATTATTATATAGGAAATTCATTGGAAAACCAAAAAATAATGAGAATTCGAGAAACCATTAGTTTTACATGTAAAAACACTTTTTTTACATTAGAAAAAAAAATTATTTTCACATATTTGTTTCAGAGGTTTTCCATACAAACACATGTAGAATTCTTTCAAATAGAAAAACTCATTTTGTTTTGTAAGGAGAGAGAAATTTACTTTTTAAACTATTTTAAGCTTTTTTTTTTGTGTTAGTTTATTTTATTTTTTTAATTAAAACGACTTCGACATTTGTTTATATGCAAAAAAAAAACCCTAAAAAATATTAGGTAAAATGAAAATCTTTATATGTAAAGATTAGGTAAAAATGTTATATCCTTTCTAATGTAAAGATGATGTTGAACATTTAACCCTGTGATTAAACCCTCTACTATCCGACTTGTTCTATTTGTTACTTTCTCTCGGGGATGGGCTATTTTACTGATCGATGTCAATAATGCACTTTTTATGGTAACTTACCTAAGAGTGTTTAAATGTTGCAACCTCCAGTTTTTTTACGGCGTAAATTACACCAAATTCACCTTTGGCAGGGCTTGAGCCTTGCTCCCAATCCCAAAGGGAGCAACACCTAAACTCCAATTACTTTGCCGGTTAGACCTAACCCCCACCCAACCTCCAAGCTTTGTTGACTTTTACACGGTCTCATCATGTATGTTTATTGTAGAAGACCCTCTATTGTCTGAAGTAGGCACCCCAAGCAGGGTTTTCTAAGCTATCTTCATAGTATCTATATGATACCTCACTCTTTGTGTATACTCGAGATTCCATTATGTGCTATGTCATGGTTTACGTGGATGATATTATTATGGGGAGCTCCTCTACATTTGTGATGGATTTGATTGGGGTTTTACACTCACAGTTTACACTCAAGATGTTGGGCACTCTTTCTTGTTTCTATGGTGTACAAATTACATTCTATAGTGATGTATTAGTTATGTCTTAGCAACGATATTTATTAGATTTGCTATAGCGTACTGGTCTTGCTGAGTGTCGTCTATTATCTACTCATGTTTCTTCTTGGAAGACAATTGTCTCATCATATTGATACTCCCTCAGCAGATCCTACTTTATCTCGAAGTAAAGTTGGTGCTTTACAATAATTAGTCTCAACTCAACCAGGAGATTGCTTACGCGGTAAGCAAGGTGTCATAGTTCTAACAAACACCTACTGATGGGTAGCAGTCAAGCGTATTTTGAGGAACTGTTTCCCATGGGTTTACTATTCGTCGATGTACATGCTTTGATATGGATGCTTATTCTGATGCGGGTTGGGCTGGTTATCCCAATGATCGACGATCTTATTAGGCTATTGTATTTTTCTTAGGCCCAACCTCATGAGTTGAAGCTCCAAGAAACGACATACATTTACACGTTCTAGTACAAAGGCTGAGTATCATGCCTTAGCTCATACTGCTGCTAAGATTCGTTAGATTTTGTCATTGTAAACCGAGCTACATATTTCTTCTGCTTGTCCACATACTCTTTGGTGTGACAACATTGGTGCTACCTATGATCTTGCAGTACATCCTGTGTTTCATCAAAGCACAGAATATCTTGAGATTGATCTACATTTATTTTGTGACATGGTTCTTACTCTGACTATTTGTGTTCATTGTGTTCGTACAACTACTCAGATTGATGATCTTTTGACCAAAGGGTTATCATCGTCTCGTTTTGACACTCGTAAGTCTAAGTTTCACATTGTTGCACCCTGCTCAGCTTGAGGGGCATATTAGTCTATGGTCGGTTTGAGTTGGTTATAGTCTGTAATGGATAGATAGGTAGTTACGGTCCTCTCCTTTGATATCTAGAGGATCCTTCATCGTATTTTGATACTTTTAAGAGATGCTTTCAACAGATGGCAAATAGGATGTAATGCTTTGGCAACATTGAAGCTCCTAAAGTATATCTCAATTAGTCTTTGAGTGATTAGCAAGATCCTCTTCGTGGCTCTGATGATAATGTGAAAAACATCATCTTATAAAGGTTTTTTTATTCCCAATATCACAAATTTTATGTATGCTACATAAGTTGTTATACTTGAAATCATTTACATAGGCAACTACTTGCATAAGACAATTTCTGTTTGTGATATATCTCTGGCCAATAATTCTCCCATTATTGCATCCTTTAAACTTTGGCAATAATTCTCCCATTATTGCATCCTCTAAAGGTTACTCAAGCACCCATCTTTTCAGCATATTTGTTGAGTATACTATTATTTATGTTGGAATTTAATCCTAAAACGAAGTTGAAAGAAAGTTGAAGGGTCAAAGTGAGTTTATTATTTAGTAGGTTTTAATTAGTAGAGCTAATTATATAAGTTAGTATTAGATTACAATTAGAGTATTAGAGAACCCCGGTTAACTTTTTGACAGACCCACTTGAATGGCGGTCCACCCTAAGGCCAGCAGATGTCCTCATGTTCGGGTGGGCACAGGGCAAACATGTTGATCTCACTGGGATGTCTCCGCTAGTGGGACTTCGGGAATCTGGGTTTGTGGGAGGGCAAGAAGCCTTAAAAGCTGAATCCAAGTAGGTTGCTAAACATGAAGCTTTTTGTCTTGAGAGTCAACATGTTTTTGTGCCTTTTACGTTTGATACTTTTAGAAACCTTGCTCCCGAAGCAATCCGGTTCTTGGATCGAGTGCAACAGGTGATACATAGTAACTCTGTGACGGCCAAGGACAAAGGTTTTATTTTTAATAGAGTAGGTTTTGCCATTCAAAAGGGGGTAGTGACTAGCAATGTAGCTTGTTGCTCGTTTACCAACCACCCACCCACTTGTAAAAAATGTTGATCGTTAAATGAAATATTTCTTCTTTATTGTTTAAAAAAAATTAACAAGTTCAATTATCTAGTAAGGTTATGTTTTGAATTATTTAGTATGTTTTAATTAGTATAGCTAATTATATAAGTTACTATTAGATTATAATTAGGAGAAGTATTTGAGTAGGACTAGCTAGTATGGTTATGTTAGTATAAATAGATGGTTATGGCCTATGTAATTTGTGTGCTAGGAATTATAATAAACAAAAAAGAGTCGATCTTGGTTGAGATAAAATTCTGTGTTCTTGTTCTTTGGCGTGATCGCCAACAATTTATAGGTCCAGAGACCATATACCAAATTCTCACATGCTAGCTCTAAAAATAAGTCACAACGGTAGCCGCAACAACAACAATAGTAGCAGAAGTATGGTTACCGTGTAAGGTTAATATCTTTGGCTTGAACATCCCATCCGTTTTATGTCAATTGTTTAATGAGAAAGAGGAAACTACACAACATTTATCCACCTCGTGCTATGTCTACTCTGTGGTGTGGCAAATGATCTCTAATGAGGTGACAAAATCCCAGTCTTTGCCTTTACAGTGTAAAATCTCCTACAAATACATAAACATCTCACTGGGTCGGAAACGAAAAAGAGGGTGGTGCACGCAATCATTTTACTTGCAAGGTTGGTGGATATGGAAAGTTCGTGATGAAAGTCATTTTCTCGAGTAAAAGGATAGACATAGCAAGGTTGTTGGCGGACGTAAAGACTACATGTTTTCTTCGGGTGAAAATCGAATAAAGATGAATTCTCTTGAGTGGTCCAATTGGTGTTCTTTTGATTTTGTGTAGCTTTTGTACTTTCTAGCTTCTCGCTAGCTTTTTATCGTTAATAAAATACGCCGTTAAAAATGATACTAACAAAATTAAATAATAGAGCTTGGAGCGGTGACTTCATATTCTCACCCTTCATATTCCTATCATCAAGTTTATTTATTTTAGCTTGTAATATGAAGGCCATTGAACAACCTTTTTGTAACTCATCTAGTTACTTTCGTTTCCTATATTTGTAAGAGTTATTGAGATTAAACAAGAAAATACATGATCAAATATTGTACCGAAAGATTCTCCTGCCGATCAACACTATGCCAACTAGAAATACGGTACTAAAAGAGTCAAGTTTTGTCACAAACAATGACAGGCTTCATAATCTATCACTATAAACAAACACATAATGACAACTCTTGCAATATATTTTTTCTTCTGTCATCGGACTTATCCATCTATTCAAGTTTTGTCACAAACAATGACAGGCTTCATAGCAGATTTGACTCTATTCAAGTTTTTAAGCCGATCATAGGGATCGAAAAACCAACAACAAACACCCAAAATCACCAATCTTATACGCCACGCAGCCGATAAACGAAGAAAACTATATATATACAAGTTTTAATCATATCGACACTTATTAGCACTCTCATTTATTAAGCTATTTACCCAAAAGATGAATTCCCATAAAGAATAAAATTTTAAAACTTACAATTTTTATTACTGTTTTATTAATAATATTTTTTATAATAACTAGGATTTATCCTCGCGCGCTTTGCGGCGCACTAAATGGTAGGATAATATGTACGTAGTCACGGGACGCAAGTAGAACCTCATCGTTGTTGGTTCGTTTCGTATTGTGCTAACACATGCTATAGAAAACAAAAGAGGCAACACAGTACTTGTAACAAAACATCAATTAAAGTGCATACTTAAAAAAAAGCAAGCACATTTAGCACTTAGCAGTTGTAACGGCGTTTATAACATATGTGTAGAGATATAAAAACAAAACTTCAATTTTGTCTAAAAAACACCTCGCCATACATGAACTTGGATCTAGAACCATCATGGTTTCAATTTTAATTCCCAGGACCAGGAACTCTGTTGTTATTGCACTTCCTTTGATTCCATAACCAGTCTTACCTAATTTCCATCGATGAAACAGGAAATTGAGTCAATTGCTTCTTCAATTTATAAAGTCCTTTTGTTATTATGTAGTTTTATAATATATCAGTGGTTCAAGCTCATAACTAAAAGGTAGCATGACTTGTATTTAGTGCTCATATATGAAAAGGTCTTCGTAGTACCTTAGGTTTAGGTATGCATTAAAATAGAGTAAACTGGAGAAACAACATTGTGACTATATTGTTCTCCCTAAATCACCAACCCCAAATACATATCCATAAATTATAGGCCAAAAACTTGGAGCAAAAGTCATAACTTCAAACTACAACTGATATCAGAGGCACATCATAACTTGTACCGTACAACTATATGAACTTTCAAACATCTTCTCTAACACCAAAATTTACCAGAATGACCAACCTAAATCCGTAAATGAATCGTTGTTGAGTAACCCACACATGTACTTTCTAAAATTGATCAAAAGGAAACAAAACGTATACCATCAATCAAATGTAAACTGCAACTCGAGTAATTATTATTCACAATAACAAAGACATTTCTTTTCAATACCTACAAATGGAACTGAAAATAAGAATCTAACCTTTCCTTCTCAAGATTTATGCATTTGTGTTTTTCCACCTCATAACTCCTTAGAATATTATTTATAGCCAAATATAGTTCCCTGCCATTTTTCCACATCATCTTAGAGGTGTATAGAGTCAGAAACACATGACAATAAACCTTACCTGACCATTCTTCTGATGAATTTACTTCAATTGCTTTGAAAATTTTAAAGATGTACCTGTTAACGTGACATCATATTCCCGCTTTGCTTCCATCAAAATACCTCATGCTTCAGCGAACTTCCGAGCCTCTGCTTTTTGATCTTACAGAAGCTTCTTTTTTCATAATACCGCCCCTTTGTTTCGGCTTCCTCTTCTCTTATATGATGATGGTATTAGAAGGTATGAATAAATACTTACTGAAGAGTAGAAAGAATTCCATATAGGTTCTTAGAGAGTTATCAGGCTGGCTACCCTCCGACACTTGAACTGCCATAAATCCAAGTTCTTGTTTTACATAAGTTAACGTTAATAAACTGAAATACCAATAATCAACTAAACTATTATATGCCATGATTTTCAATTCTATTGGATAACCCTTTCTTCTGTATCTAAATCCAAGGTTGGATAGGCCTTAAATACACTAACTAAAACACTACCAACAAAATTAAATGAGAACTTCTTAACCTTGCCTCACCCGAAAAAAAAAAAAATAACCCCCGTCTGCCTCCCGCTGTCAAGTATGTTTGACTTGCTTTGCCTGCAATCCAAGTATCCCAAAGATGGTACACAACAGCCCTAAGATTAACTTAACATGTTATTATCAGGTTAATTATCTAAACCAATAAATATCTTGTTGTATATCTAACAATTTGTTACATGCTATATTGGTCATCTTTGGTTACCTTAAATCACAAACGGGCTGAATGGGTTGGAAGTGTGTGTGCATGTGTGTGAATACAACCTGATAGTTCCCTTGCAGCTAAAAGAATGCAATAGCACACCTTTTCGGACATTAGGATATGAAAGCAGTCGGGCTTGAAAAAACTAAGTCAAACACAATTAAAGAAAACCAATTATAATATATGCGAACCCAACTGTCGGTTTCTTCATTGCCTTAAAATAATTTGTAGCAAGTGATGGATTTAAATCAATAATCTTGGAAGTTCAAAAAACAATATGTTTCTAATCACATATAAACACAGAAGCAAACTAACGCAGCCTAATTATTATACCTCGACGATTTCATAATCGGCTTCTCGCTTCGCTTCTCGTTGTTACCTTAGGAGGCGATCCTAACCAATTCAAATCAACATTGTAATCACGATTGTCAACAACACTTGCTTCTCGAATTTCACATGTACCTTATCAACCTATTTAATTAGACATCATAAATGTTTAAAACAACAAACCTTCTCACCTATTTTCAAAAGTATAACAAAAACGTTATGTTAATATCAAACAAAAATGAAGATAAACTTGAAATAATTACCTAAACAAATAAGAAATGGTATACAATATTTAACAGCAAAAAAAAGCGATGGAACAAAGGTGTAATCGAGGCATTACTAAAAGGATACACCAAATCAAAATTCGTAATCGATTTACAGAAATCAAGAAGAAACCAAAGATGGATTTTTAGAATTGTTGATTACATGTAACAACCTTCCTTCTCAACTGTTCCATGATCACCTACAACAACATAAACAACAAACAATTGAACATTCATTCAAACACCAAATAAAAACTATCAGCAATTTACATATGCGAAGGAAAACCAAAGATGGGTTTCTTGATTACATATGCAAACATCAAACCAAAACTGTTTTCAATTTACAGAAATTAAAAAGAAAGCAAACCATAAGCAGATGGCCTATTCAACCGACGAAATCAGGGCTTCGGTGGTGATCGGTACTACCGACAGAGAGGGTGGCCGGAAGCCACGTAAGCAATGACCATCGGCCCCATACACAATACACCTAGAGTGGTACCACCATCCACCCACACGAAAACACCATTTGGAGCCTGTGTAGGAGGCGGCGGGCCACCAAAGGAAAGAAGAAGGCAAAATAAAACGCGTATCCAGCTCCTACAACCCTAAGGACTAAAATGAGTGTCTAACTCTACCTCCACCTAAAGCGCACGGGAAAATTACACCATTCGGAGGAACTGGTGTAGGCCGCAACTATGGCGGAGGTGGCTGAGCACCAACCGGTCTCTCTCTACCAGGTATGGATGAAGTAGTAAAGAAGAAAGCAGAAAATTGGTTCAGGCTTGTGTGAAGTGGGAGGAGAAAAAGACACGTAACCCTAGAACTAAACACGTATACTCCACCGCTACTGTTATCCAATAAACATATACTCACGTGTCTAAACAGATGACAATGCAAATTACCAAAATTAACCCTAGGAAAAAAAAGGTGAAAGCCAAAAGCACTTCAGCTAGGGTCGAACCTGAGACGTGAGGTACAATAAGCAACAACCAAACCATCAAAGCAGCAGACCATATTGGCAATTATTTCAACACATATATTTATAAACTGATATCAAATAAGCAAAAATCATAATCTTACCACAAATTACTGTTCAAATGGGAAGAGTTATTAATATAGTATAATTTTTACTCCTTTATTTATATATATAAAGTTTCATCAATGACTTAGTGGTCTAATGGTATATTGGTATGATGTAAAAATTGTTGTTTAAATTTATTTATTTTTTTAAGTTTCTAAACAATCCTTAAATTCCAATCCTTCTACGGCGGTTTTAAAAACAATTTTTTAAATAATTATAATACTTTATTTATTTAGAGTCTTTTGACAAACTTTAATTTTTAATCCCTTGTTTGACAAAAAAAAAAATGTTAAGCAAGCCAATTCACAAGTGTTTTCGGAATATACAAAAGCCTTGTCTATTTTGTCACGTCATATATGCATCTATATAATACATACATGTATGCATCTATCAAATATGGATGGTTCTCTCTTGCCTAGTGTGAGTGAGACATGTAAAACTATGCATTTGGCCTAATTAGTGTGCTTGAAATCTAATTAGATAACACTGTTTCACAACATCATAGTAATAAATTGTGTCCACTGAGATGGAGGACGTTGAGAAGCAAGGGAATCCGGAAATACAAAGCCAAAGTTGGAGCATGGAAGAATTATATGTGAGTGCAGCCGACGGTAGCAAAAGAAGCAGTCGAGAGGAGGAAGAGGAAGAGGAAGATGATGCACTAAAACGGGCAGTGTTAGAAAAACTACCCACTTTTGATCGTTTACGAACAGCTTTCTGGATGTCTTATGATATTGAAAACCAACAAAGTCATGGGCATAAACAAGTTAATGTAAGAGATCTTGGTGCAAATGTTCAACAACAGATTATAGAGACAATGTTTAAGGTTGCTGAAGTTGATAATGGAAGGATGTTGAGGAAGATAAGAGACAGATTTGACAGGTTAAATTCTTTCTTACTTTCATTTAAATTTTCATGCACTTATCAAAATATGTTTTGTCCAAAAGCTAGTGATTTCTTTGTGCATCACAAAAAGGGAAACTAGTTAGAAGTTTATTCAATGATTGTATTTTTATTTTTGGTGTTTTAGCAAAATATTGTTTCTAGGAGGTCGGATCTTTAAAGTGTTTTGGTTTTGGGGTGTTTGCTACGAGGGTAACGGACTCTAAAAACATCATATACCAGATATTAGCGTGAGAAGCAAACACGTCGAATAAAGTTATGACAAATCTCAAAAGATAAATCCGCCTATTTGACTAACGGACTCCAATTGTGTTTGCCATTTCGACTAGCACACACCAACTGGGTTTGCTCATTTGGCCAGTGGACTCCCTAGAAACCATAACAAGTTTGAAAACTTTCTATAAAAGGTTATGATATTTCTAAACAAAGTACAATACAAAAAAGAATTGTTCATTCAATCCCTTATAAATTGTTCTTTTCCTCTTTTATTAAAAATATTAATGCTTTAAATATGATTAAAAGTATTTTTATAGAATAATAATCTAGTTATTATTTTGATAAAACAAATAAACAGGTTGTCCATAGTAAGTTACATCACCAATTTAACAATTGTTTTGATTATTGTCCAGAGTTTTTTTTTGGCATATAACTTACCAGATATATCTTTATCTAGTATATTAGAATTACTAGTATATTTATCTATTTTAATTTATACATTAAAGGAGGAAATTGCAAAGTTCAATCCATTAACAAACATGGCTCGATTTTGGATTGTATGTTATCATCTATGGGTTAAGTTAGTATGAGAATTAGCAAGCGAAAAACAAGTCACATAATGTAAAAACAACGCATAACATACTCCCATGTTTACAAACTCTTGTAATGTTTCATTTAAGATATTTAAATAATTATTCTAACATTACTTTTGTATTAAATTTCTTGTTTATTATAAATGGGTGAAAATTGACACATCTATGTTTGTCATAATAATATTAAGCACAGCTATCTTTCAACTTACATATGTGAGATAAATAACAAATAATGAAGCTTGGAAAGAAATTGTCCTTAAACGGGAGAAGAATTGTTTTTAGCTTAGTGGAAAATATAATTCTAATCATGTTGAAGAAAGCTAATGTGTTTCAACATTTTCATAGTTACAAGAAGCTCATGAATTTGAATTGTGGTCTCACTAATTAGTAATTACACCTTCTTTTGGGTTGCAGGATTGGTGTTACACTTCCAACAGTCGAAGTTCGTTTCGAAAATTTAAAAGTGAAAACTAACTGCTATGCTGGTAATAGAGCTATACCGACTCTAACAAACACAGTTCGCAACATTACTGACATGGCCTTGGGTTTTCTTGGTATTGGACTATCCAAGAGAAGAAAACTTGCAATTCTTAGTGATGTTTCTGGGATGATAAAGCCTTCAAGGTTAAATTCTCTCTGTTTTAATGATTTAGATTTCCACCCCAATGACATGCTGATAGTAATTAAATTAGTTATGGAATATTGCTATATATTGCTATTAGAAAAACGAAGCATGACGAAATTCCAAATTCGCCACTCTGCCATAACTAGAGTTCATATTAAGTCACCAACATATCCAAAAGGTTTATTGTGATACATATGGCCTAACAACATGGCTTAGGAGTTAGGATTAAATATGATGAGTTCATAGACTCTTGTCACTTAATCATGTCCTTTCTATTTATGGTTTTATTGTATTTAACTCCTAATTGTAATTTTCAAAATCTGTTAAACATGTCAAAGTGAGATCTCAGCTGTAAAAGTGCACCACATGTAAAAATATTAATATTCTGTTTTATATGAATTGCTTTGCATCACAATATTTTATCCCAACATACACTAATATATTGTAAAATGCAATCTTATATCTAACATACTGAAGTTTCATCCATAAATTGTTCTTTTGTTTTCTTCTTATGCAGGATGACCCTTCTATTAGGCCCACCATCCTCCGGAAAGACAACACTATTGATGGCTTTAGCAGGACGGTTAGACCAAGGCTTATCGGTCAGTATTCAAGCAATAGATAGCCTCATGGAGATGTTAATCAAATCATCTTAAATAGATACAATATTTAACTGGATCACATTGTATATGATCACTATAGGTTGAAGGAAAAGTGACATACAACGGACTTACACTAGAAGAATTTGTTCCACAGAGGACATCTTCGTACATCAGCCAAACTGATGTTCATGTAGGAGAAATGACAGTCAAAGAAACTCTTGATTTCTCAGCTAGATGCCAAGGAGTTGGATCCCGATATGGTAGTCGATGATTTATCATATAATTATGGTTTTTTTTATCTCTAACGGGTCAAATGAAAATAATAGAATAGCTACAAAGGTAGGTTCTCCGAAGTTTATTTTTATACATAATAAAGAAGTATACATAGTTTACAATATGCCAGGCTAGAGAGAGTATGTATCTGATGTGAAATGAGTATTTTCTTTCCCATTTTATCGAAAACATTTGCCTCTTTTATAGAGATGTTACAAATAAGTACATGAGAAAAGCAACCATCATAAGTAAGTACATAAATGTTATGATGATGAATATTCTAAACAAATAAAACCACCTGAATAATATTTAAAAGTCGAATTATTTTTAGAACATTTTAATTTTTGTAATCATATTTCACATACATATTGTTTATAGAAAGGTTTTTAAATGTGTATAATGTGTTATAGAATTGCTGGCTGAGGTTGACAGAAGAGAGAAAGAGGCCGGGATATTTCCAGAAGCAGATGTTGATCTCTTCATGAAGGTAGCATGATTCATAATATGAATTAGCAATCTATGGTGTTTCGTTCCGTTACATATTGGATTTTATATATGCTTTATGTTGAAATCACTATACTTCGGTATGCACTAGATGTTTGAGGACGGTTATATTTGCAGGGAATAAAGAGAGGGAAGGTTTGAAAGTTAGTTATAAGAAAAACATAAACTTTCATATATGATAAATGATACAACCGACCCTATTTATATACATACAACCGGTGTGAGTGAACCGGTGTGACTATTAGATATTAATCTAACTTATGATAATCTAATTTCTAATCGGTGTGATACATAACCGATGATAACTACCATATCTAACTTATTATATTTACAATAACATATGTTTACTAATATTCTAACATAGGTATAAAATCAAGTTTAACTTTTGTATCTCTAACAATCTCCCCCTTAAACTTGATTTTCTGCATCGGCTTCTATTCTTCACTTGAGGATGATCGACTCCTCTTCTTTGGTGGCATGTCTTCATCATTCCATTCGTTGTTCTTCAATCCACAACTTATGCCACCATCATCTTCTTTAATTTCAACAACTAACTCACGGCCCTTATACTAAGATGGTACCATTCAATCATTTCCAAATAACGGACATACACTAGCCTTGGAGTTAATGCTATATCCTCCTTCTTTGCTTAACTTGGTAGCCCTCTTCCATATCTAATTGACATTGCAACTATTTCCCAATTGTCATCTCTAGTCACTTTATCATAGCCACAGGACACTTGCACTTTAGTATATAAATCCAACAAACTTATTGGATATCCAGTTCCATCTCTTGGTGGCATAGGTGCTTTGTTTTTTATTTTTAAGAATTCTTGCATAAACCATTCACTGGTTATTTCAAATTCTAATTCAAACTTTCTTTTATACCTTTCAACCATGGTGGTAACATGGATCAAGTCCATGGAAACCAAAGAATCTTGAAGTCGAGAAACATTGGTTAGGTACATGATAGGACCTTTTTCCATAAAACCTTCATAATTGTCCTTGTTGATTGAGAATTCTTCAAATTGTCTAAAAATGGAAGCCCTTTTCTTTATCTTCTTCATTGATTCCCTCTTGTAAGCCTTCGAATCTGACCCGTTTGCCTATATGCGCCTCACGCGTGCCTTTTGCATCTTTCTTAACAATATTTTTCTTTTCGGGACATTTGAAAGTGAAGTGATCTTCACCATCACAGATTTGGCATGTAATAATTCTTTTTTTTTCTTGGATGATCGGCTAGTGAATGTGGCATACATCACCATCAAATTCAACTTCTAATCCTTCTTGATTCAATTTTTCTATACTTAAAACATTTTTACGAAGTGTAGGAACATAAAATACCGACTTTATCTTGTGTATTTGTCCTCCACTTGTGATTATGACCGATCCTTTTCCACGAAAGTATTCCCTTCTATAACCATTCGGTTGGCCTTCTATACCAAACGACTTGCTAAAGATTACGAATTGATCCTTGTATCCGCATCCATGCTCTTTCCTTGTCAAACTTGCATACCACACATTGTACCAACCTTTCTCGTCTGTCCCTTTAACCATAAATTCTGTTTTTCCAATCTTCTTCGGACAATTTCTTCTATAATGGAAAGGTTCTTTGCATTTTCCACAACACATAGTGTTTGGATATTCGGGGACATCTTTAATTTGCTTGTTGAATTCTCTTTGTGCCTTCTTACGCTTGATAACTTGGTTCTTTCAGATCCAATATGGAAACGTGAGAAATTGATGTTCATAGGTTTCATACAATCCTCTTTGAGTTCTGCAACCCTCTCGACCAGAACAGTTTGATCCACATGATCAAAAACATCTTCGGACATCGGCCTCTTGCCTTTGTCAATCGGAACATCATCGGATTTCTCTATCATATCCAATATTCCACAGGATTTTGAACGTGAACATGGCTCTGATGCCATGTTGAAATCACTATACTTCGGTATGCACTAGATGTTTGAGGACGGTTATATTTGGAGGGAATAAATAAAGGGAAGGTTTGAAAGTTAGTTATAAGAAAAACATAAACTTTCATATATGATAAATGATACAACCGACCCTATTTATATACATACAACCGGTGTGAGTGAACCGGTGTGACTATTAGATATTAATCTAACTTATGATAATCTAATTTCTAATCGGTGTGATACATAACCGATGATAACTACCATATCTAACTTATAATATTTACAATAACATATGTTTACTAATATTCTAACATAGGTATAAAATCAAGTTTAACTTTTGTATCTATAACACTTTAAATGTTCTAACTGAAAGTTTTGAATTCAGGCTACAACAATGGAAGGTGTTAAGCACAATATAATTACTGACTACATTATCAAGGTAAGTTGGTCTTATTCATCTTTGAACAATACTATTCGATGTCTTTATCATTCAACCGTATCAAGATAGATTACGTGTTAATTAAATTTTGGTTATATGCACATAGATATTGGGACTTGAGATATGTCGGGACACTGTTGTTGGAAACCAGATGATAAGAGGAATATCTGGAGGACAAAAAAAGCGACTAACAACGGGTAACTAATTATATCTCATGTTTACTTATGCACGTCGAGATTATACATGCCACAGGTACACTCTCATAAATCAATTTGAGCTAGTATCATATGTATGCCATTAAACCAATATATGATAATAACATCTAGATTGAGAATGCAATATTTTCATTACTAGCTTCACAAGATATGTAACAAAAATCCAATCAACAATTGTTTATTACAAACAGGAGAGATGATGGTTGGACCAACAAGAGCACTATTCATGGATGAGATATCATCAGGCTTAGATACTTCAACAACATTTCAAATAGTCAAATGTCTGCAACAGATAGCACACTTGACACAAACCACCATCTTCATGTCCCTCCTCCAGCCTTCTCCGGAGACTTATAATTTGTTCGATGATATCATCCTTTTGTCACAAGGCCAGATTGTATATCAAGGCCCGATAGAACATATTGCTAACTTCTTTCACAGTGTGGGATTCACATGTCCAGAGAGAAAAGGAATAGCTGATTTCTTACAAGAGGTAATTAATATGCTCTCTCATTAATTTCCTTATGTTTGATCCATAAGTTGTAGATTATATATTTGAAATACCATTAGAATTATGATACTGGAAAAGCACATTAAAGAGATTTTTTTGCAAAACTTGTGATTATTACAACAGGTAATCTCTCAGAAGGACCAAGAACAATATTGGTCCGATAAAAGCAAGCCGTATACCTATGTTTCAGTCTCTCAATTTGCCGAGTATTTCAAGCAATATCATGTCGGCCAACAGCTACAAAATGAGCTGCTTGTGCCATACAAGCAAACCGAGAGTCAAAAACCAGCACTAGTCTTCAAAAAGTACACTGTCCCTAAAAAGGAGCTCTTTAAGGCATGTTTTGATAAAGAATGGTTACTTATTAAAAAAAGTGCGGTAGTATATATAGCCAAGACTCTTCAAATCAGCTTTGTGGCAATTATTGGTGCAACTTTGTTCTTGAGGACTAAAATGCATTCAAGAAATGAAGAAGACGGTGCTGTTTATGTTGGAGCTCTTTTGTTTGCACTCATTACTAATATGTTCAATGGGTTTGCGGAACTTCCAATGACCATAGAGAGGCTTCCTGTGTTATACAAACATAGAGAGCTCCTTTTTTATCCAACATGGGCGTTCACGGTTCCAACCATTCTGTTACGTGTCCCTATATCAGTTGTAGAGGCTACTGCTTGGACAGTAATGACCTACTATGTCGTTGGATTCGCCCCTGAATTTAGCAGGTATAGATGGTGTTACTGAAAGAACCTAATAAAATGACTTAATACATTATAAGAATAACAGATATAGTTTGGAAACATTTTATTTGACCCGTTAACCACAATTGAACTAATCATATTTTTTTGTTTGTTCCTGTAAAATTAACTAAATATGGAATTTGACCCATTGTCAGGTTCATGAAGCACTTCCTGTTAACGTTTCTGATCCAGCAAATGGCGTCGGGACTATTCAGGCTAATTGCTGCAGTTTCCAGAACAATGACCATAGCCAACACTGCGGGAACACTCATTCTTGAGTCATGTTTCCTTCTCGGTGGTGTTGTCCTTCCTAAAGGTTAGTTTCCTATACGCATTCACTGACGAACGAGAGTATATTAAAGTCTAAGGACTAACAATTAAAATTAAGGTGGTTCGGTTGATCTCAAAGGGTTGTTCAACATTGTGTGTTCTTCATGTGATATCCACATGATTAGTTCAACATTCACAATGATGGAAAAAGCAACCTGATTTACTTATTACTCACGATGAAAACTAGTCAAATGTGTCGATAGGTCACCCCAAATCTATTTTTAATGTGTACAACCTATTATTTATTGTTTTTTTCAATGACTAAGATCATAGTAGAAGTGTTTTGTAATCATAATTAACGCATTAATTAAAAAAATGGAAAAAAATGTTTGTGTTTCTGGATCGATAACTCAACCTTTACTATATGCTTTACCTGTTCTGCTGAATTCATTTTGACCCGATACCCAACCCGCCCCTCTTGCCACCTATAATGAGCTACATCTTTAATCCATTCAATATCGACTACACCTTCAAAATCACATATTTACGTAGTTTTTGGAACCACTTATGTAACAGGGAGAATTCCAGACTGGTGGCAGTGGGCTTATTGGGTTTCACCTTTAAGCTACGGTTACAATGCTTTAACAACGAATGAACTGTTAGCTCCAAGGTGGATGAATAAACTGGTATGTTGTTTCTACATCTGTTTTATTCATTTATAACAATAAATGACACCGACTAAATTTTACTGGATTTCAGGCGTCCGACAACAATACAAGACTAGGTGTAGCGATTTTACAGAACTTTGGAGTGACCCCTGACAGAAACTGGTTCTGGATCGGAGCAACTGCTCTTCTTGGTTTAGCAGTCCTTTTCAACACTCTCTATACTTTAGCTCTTGCATATTTAGATGGTACTTTCGGCACACATATATTTTAGCAATGTACAAAAATATGTTTGCATTTATACGTGTGAAAAGAATCTGAAGAAACATTCTTTTCTTACATCTTTTGTATACTTTCCACACGTATAAATGTGAACTTTTTTCATTGACTTATAAGTGTTAACAACTTGATAATGATTTACACCTTTCTCTAACGCGTGAAGACAGATATGCGTATAGTTTGCATATTTGTGTAGTACACGTCATATTTGACATGTATTAATTAGCATTCTTTTCTACAATACTAGCTCCTGGAAAGCCACAAGCAACTATACTTGATGATGCAGCCAATGTAGCAGACGTTGATCGTGTTCTTGATGCAAAAACCTCAAGTAAGGGATACTCCGTGTATGAAAAAGACATTGCAGTTTGTTATGACTTATCGATGTCCTTTCATTTAACTGACTATATATTTCCAGGGGAAATGGTGACCCATAAAAACCATAATATAAATGAAGATTCAAGCGTCGAGGCTGTTGCTCCCAAAAGAGGGATGATTCTTCCATTCACTCCGCTCTCTATGTCATTTGAGAACATAAACTACTATGTTGATATGCCCGTAGTAAGTGTGTGTGTGTGTGTGTGTGTCTAGTTATATACATTTAGCCATCTAAATCATTATTGATGAACTACCATACAATGCCAAACACTCTGTCACTAAGACCATTTATTTCAAACACAACTGTCAACAGTGTGAAATATATAGGATGATTTTTTGTGGTATCGATGAATCAACAGGCGATGAAAGAAGAAGGTGCAAAAGACGACAAGCTACAATTACTTACAGACGTAAGTGGTGCATTTAGGCCAGGTGTCCTGACTGCATTGATGGGAATTAGTGGAGCCGGGAAAACAACTTTGATGGATGTGTTATCAGGAAGGAAGACAGGCGGCTACATAGAGGGCGATATCAGTATCTCCGGATTTCCTAAAGTTCAACAAACTTTCACTCGGATTTCTGGATACTGTGAACAAAACGATATCCACTCACCACTGGTGACTGTCTATGAATCTCTCGTGTTTTCAGCTTTCCTTCGACTTCCTAAAGAAATCAATAGAGATGAAAAGATGGTAAGGAAAGCAAGCAACATGTTTCCTTCTGTTTATGGCACTACATTTCTTCTTCTAATATGCAATATATACTGCAGCGGCGGACTTTGAAATGCTAATATCATGTTTCTTTTTAATATTTCTTGATCAGCTATTTGTGGAGGAGGTGATGGAACTGGTTGAAATAAAGAATCTGAAGGACATGATTGTAGGGATTCCCGGTGTTAGCGGTTTGTCAACTCAACAGAGAAAAAGACTAACGATTGCAGTAGAGCTCGTTGCTAATCCTTCAATAATATTTATGGATGAACCAACAACTGGACTTGATGCAAGAGCTGCAGCAATTGTTATGAGGACAGTGAGAAACACAGTGGACACAGGGAGAACCGTTGTTTGCACTATTCATCAACCTGGAGTTGATATTTTTGAAGCCTTTGATGAGGTATTTATATTTGTATTAAAAAAAAGATACCTAAACTTTAAAATGATGGCTTATATATTATTTCTTGCACCAGCTACTGCTTATGAAAGCGGGAGGACAAGTTATTTACTCCGGGCCGTTGGGGCTAAAGTCGAAGAAACTTGTTGAGTATCTTGAGGTACTTTAATCATGATTAAATCTTTCATACTGATATAGTCATAAAAATTGACCATCTTGACCCGTTTACTTATGAAAGTCCTTCAAAGTACTACTATCTTACATATATAGAGATTTGGATTGACGTTATAATAATATTGCAATCTAGGCAATTCCTGGGGTCCCAAAAATAGTAGACGAGCAAAATCCCGCAACATGGATGCTTGAAGTCACCTCAGATGCAGCAGAAAAGAGGCTTGGGATTGATTTCGTACAGCAATATAAGTCGTCAAGCCTTTATGAGTAAGTGATAGATTGTAATTTGTTTTATGTTTTATACTTACATATTCCCAACTAACACACAAGTCTCCTCAACCAGAAGAAATAGTGCTCTTGTGAAAGAATTAAGCATGCCTCCTTCAGGAGCAAAACAACTATTTTACACAAGTCAATATTCCCAGTCCATGTGGGGCCAGTTTAAGTCTTGTATACAAAAACAATGGTATAGTTATTGGAGAGCACCTGAATATAATCTTGTTAGATTCTGCTTCACTCTTGCCACTGCACTCTTGGTTGGAACAATTTTCTGGAAAGTTGGTACTAAAAGGTTAGTCTCCGGTTCTAACTCATGTACGTATCATTAGGTTGTGTTTTATCTCATACGGGTCTAGTCAAAACACATTAGCTAAAAAGAGGATCCGGACTATTTTTAATGCATACAACCTCACTCCTATTGTCTTAATAATATGCTTTTGTAATCAACATTAACATGCTAGCTAACTAGATATGAATAGTTTAAAGAACGGACGGAAATTCTTTATGGGCCAATCCAATCAGGCTTGGGTTATTTTAAGTGGTGCTAAAAGATGGTGCGCTTCAACCCATAAACGTCTTAATTTTGACGTGTCCATAACTGATCCAAGAGCTAGTGGACTCATACTTCGACCAGCTGGACAAAGGAAAACATGGTAAAAAAGGTCCACAATAAAAGGGCATAATCTGGGCTTTGTGTAGCCATAAGTAATGGCATAACTTGTCGCCTGTATATTGTAGACCAGAGGATCCTTAATCTATTTAAGAAAAAAAAAGTGTCAACATGTGCATAATGTTAGTTTCCGTTTCAGGGACAGCAGCACTGACTTGACAATGATTTTTGGGGGCCTGTATTGTGCTGTATTGTTTGCTGGAGTCAACAATGGCACCACAGTAGTTCCATTAGTAGCGTTTGAACGCGCTGTATTTTATCGTGAAAGAGCTGCAGGGATGTACTCAACCTTACCATACGCCATGGCACAGGTTACAAAATCATTTTTCTCAATTAACTATCTGATAACTGCAAATGACATTCAGTTTATATCATCAAAAAGACAATAAAACTTCTAGCTAAAGATCAAAGTACTTATATCATGTCTACATAATAGATTAATAGATAAGACTATAATTTCATAATTAATGGAATTTGTCATGAGAACTTTTTGTTTGTTTGGATTACAGGTAATTGTGGAAATACCTTACGTGTTTTTCCAAACGACGTACTACACTCTTATTGTATACACCATGGTGAGCTTCGAATGGACAGCGGTTAAATACTTCTGGTTTTTCTTCATACACTTCTTAACCTTCCTCTACTTCACATACAATGGGCTGATGGCTGTTTCGCTTACACCTAACGACCAATTTGCATCTATCCTCACGTCCGCTTTCTATTCCCTATTTAATCTCTTCTCTGGCTTCTTCATCCCCAGACCGGTAATTAAGTAATTTCCCATTTAATTTTGTTTTCATTCATCTTATGGTAACATATATTATACATTTTACCTTTTTATTTTATCTCAGAAAATTCCAATGTGGTGGGTATGGTGTTATTGGATATGTCCACTAGCATGGACCTTCCATGGATTAATTGCTTCACAGTATGGTGATGTAAAGGAGACCATTAAAGTCCCTGGAATGTTATACGACCCAACAATCAAATGGTACGTCGAAACCCATTTTGGATATGAAGACGGATATCTTGGACTAGTGACTGCAGTTTTAGTTAGTTTCACAGTGTTCTTTGCAGTTATGTATGCATACTGCTTGAACAAGTTGAACTTCCAGACAAGATAGATAGAAAAAGCTATGTACCATTTCAAGTTGTTTGCATATATTTGTGGATGATTTGTACACATAAGCTCTATGTTACTACACTTCAATACAAAGCTTGTTATGATAGCAACTACCATAATTGGCTACACATATCATGATTCATTTATTCATATTTAACTCTTTGATATCAAGTTGAGAGTAAGTTCATTGAAAGGAGAATTAACGTATAAATAATAACCGTATTCGATGTTAGGATTGAAAGCATAATCATTGTCTTGAACCTTCCACATTTTGAATTCGATGTTATTAACCTTCACATTCGTTGATGTTTAGGCTGATTATTTAGGGGTTTTTTTCTTCACAATGGGAGGGAAATAAGGAATGAAGGAAGTAAGAAACAAGCGGTGTTAAGAAGAGAGGTTAAAATGAGGGTTTTAAAACATATAACGTGAATTGATAATTTTGCCCCTAAGCTAATTGACTTCACTAACCTTGTTAAGAAAATGGTTCAAAATGACACCACAATAAAACCACTGGCTTTTCAGTGATTAAAAAAAAAGAAAAACTATTCTGTCTAAAGTGACATATACGGTAAAACCTCAAGAGCCATTTTGGCATAGTTTACTCTTTAGTATACATGGCACAATCCAATCAAGCCAATTAAAGTAAATCAATTTAATAATTGGCTCAAATACATTAATAAATCCCAATTAATTGACAAACCCAATTTAAAAATATAAATATAAATCAATGAAAATACTCGATCGAATTAGAATAGAACGAGCTTACACTCCTACATTGAAGGGTATGGGCCCAAATCTACACGAAATACGGACAACCCATACCCAACAAAGCCCAAAACAAGTCACCAGCGAAAGCCTACCCACGCGGGAACATGAGGTTAACTCATGCACATCCGCGGGAAAAGAACCAATGCGTAACCTCTTCCGCCATAACACTTCAAAGTGCCTTGCAAGCAAAGCTATGTGAGCACGAGGAAGACAAAAGGTAAAAGGTAGAGCCTTGTACAAACCAATGATATGGAAGGGACAGATGTCATGGTGCACGTCCCACCAATCAGAGAACGCCAGCAAAGCAAATCCCAACGCCTGTTTAAGAATGAGGGGACCAAATAGTACAACTGACAGTGACATGAGACCAATTAGAGGTCTCCAACACACTTCAAGGAGGTCACAACTGATCGCATATCGAAGTGCTAATCAAAAAGTAAATAAAAACAACTCCTTAGCTATAAGGACTGCAGAATAGGGAGTAGGACTGTCGAACCACGAGGAGTCTGTGGAAAGTGCTAGCTTACTAATTAACTAAAGTCATTTTATGAAGTTTAATATAAAAGTATTACAGTACTGCAAAACGAAGCGATAATTGATTTTTAGAAAAGACAATAATATGGAAAAATAGTCACTCCGAGTTTCTGATTTGGTAATTGTAAAGACATTCTGAGTTAACCTAGCCAGGCAATCACATAGACAAGATCTCGTTTAAAATTTTCAACCCAGTTTAACATCAAGGCACAAATCACAATGTTAAAGTATTCCTAGTGCAAGAAAACTACGAAACGATAATGAATTGTAATTGTGAAGGTCAATCAAACTGTTCATTTGTTCAAATAAGTCAAATATACAAGCAGATTCAAAAGCACATAAAGGTGTTCACGAAACCTGATCCTCGAGCAAAGTTCAAAACAGAAAAGTTCTTACAAAATACCAAAATCTTCCACCCGAAGAAACCGCGAGAGTATTAGCGGTGCATCTTCATGATTTCATCTTCAATCTTGATGGCGAATTGCATGGTTGATGATTAAAAGGTGTGGAATGGTATCTGAATGCCCAAAATCACTCCAATAGTCCGTTACAATCGTCCCTAGTCAAAGGGAGAAGAAGATCCCTTCAAAAACCTAATTTTTAGCACTTTATACTTGTTCCCGTAAACCCCGAACCGTAGGCTACGCCGGAATCGTAGGCTACGCCGGAATCGTAGCCTACTACTCAATGAAATTGCACAATTTGATTCAAAACCGGCCGGTCAATACCCTTACCCTAGTGAGGAGGAGTTAAAACATCATGAGAAGTTGTCAACATGGGATGTCATGGTGGATGAGATTTTTCTAGAAGGGAAGGGTAGAGGCCAAGATAAAAAGGAAGAGGAATTAAGAGTACTAACAAGGTTGCTGTTAACAATAGTACAACAATACGTCATGCCAAGAAAAAGTGACAGAGCATCTGTGAGGAATCCTAATATACCTATTTTGTACTCCATCATGGGCAAACCGAAGATATCGTTTAGGTATCTTGTTATGATGAACATTTGGTTGTCTAGGAATGATTTTAAAAGGAGGGTGATCCCACATTTCCTTCCTAGACAACCAAATGTTCATCATAACAAGATACCTAAAAGATTTCTTCGGTCTGCCCAGGATCAAGGAGTACAAAATAGATATATCAGGATTTCTCACAGATGCTCTGCCACTTTTTCTTGGCATGACCTATTGTTGTACTATTGTTAACAACCTTGTTGGTACTCTTAATTCTTCTTTCTTTTTATCTTGACCTCTACCCTTCCCTTTTAGAAAAATCTCATCTAACATGACATCCCATGTTGACAACTTCTAAGGATGTTTTAACTCCTCCTCACTAGGGTAATGGTATTGACTGGCCGGTTTTGAATCAAATTGTTCAATTTCATTGAGTGTCTCCATGGACATTGTTACCTCAACTCCACCCACTTTACCCTTTAAAGACATTGTTTTGGGTGGATGTCTTCCAAGGTCCATCTCTAAAGTTCTAACCCACTGCTGAACATCATCTAGGTATAACCTTTCCTTTTCACCATCATAGCAACTCAAAGCTGCCTCCGAGCTTAATGCTTCAAATTTTTGAACTATTCCAAACGGTCAGAACTACTACGTAATCATATCCTTCTCCTGTTGAAACCCAGCTTATCGAGTAGAATTCTTCGCCATCTTTTCATCAAATGCCGTTGATTGCCAATACGAATGAATTTTTAACAATGAACCACTATCCATTCAGTTCTACGTGGAACACCAAGGTATTCCTGTTCATCCTGTTGAAGTTTTGCTCCAGCTGACCGACCGTCTTGAACCCTTGATGACCCAACTCTCTTTTGCCTTCCAGTTCATGATGGTGCTGCTTTAGATAAACTAGCTACCCTCTTACCCTTGCTTTTGCTTGTCTTACCCATCCTGCACACAAAACAAGCAAACAACTAAACAACCAAGTCAAGTCAAGTCAAGATTTTAAACCATGAAAATTCAAAACTTTTCCATTAAACAACGATGCACTATTGTCAATAACCTCCCCACACTTGTTTAAAACTATGGCTACTAATTGGAAACACAAGTTTTAATAAAAAAAGAAGTTACTAAGTTTCAAAATTCATGAATTTATTACTAGTCTTTGACTCTTACAGTCAATAAAAATCACTTTCTTGAAGATTCAACAAATCAATTACTCCACTAGTAGCCATTATCATCTTCGTAACCAGAAGTTACTTGACATTCTAATATCCATGTGCGCTCATTAGCAAAAACCCACAAAATATTCGATAAACATTTGCAAGTATTCAAGTTCACCCACTAAGTTTTTAACAACATACCTTTAATACCTTACAAGAAATTCAAAAAACATACCTTTGTTGATTAGAGACACTTGATTGCACTTAAATTGAACTTCTAGTATGCCTTAAACAAAAACCCCAAAATTTAAAAATTAGGGTTCGTCACTTCACCTTCAAATCACTCGTAGAGACGAGCGAATCATTGAAAACAAACGCTAGGGTATTGTTATCATCAAAAAAACTAAGCAAGTTACACCCAATATTTACTCGATTTGGTTAAAATTTGAAAGAATTAGAGATTTAGGTGGTTATGGATGAGTAGGGTTTTGGTGGAGAAGAAGAGAGAACCATGATAAATGGAATTTTTTTTACAATTATTATTGACGGATTATAATATACCCGCCCCATTTTCTTTTATTTTGACCTGACCCGCGACACCATAAAGAAAAAAAAATAAATATGTTGGGATGTGATTAGGGGTGTTCAAAATTCGATTCGGATTTGAAAAATTCGAAATTCGACTTAGTTCGATTTGATTACCAAGAATTTGATTCGATTATTAAGAATTCGAATTTGATTCAATTTGAGTCTAGTAAATCGAATACGAATCGAATAAAAACTGTATATGTATATTTTTTTAAATATATATACATTCATACACATTATTATATAGACAAATATACACATTGAAAAAATGAACTTCTAAATTTTAGTCAAAATCTAAGAATCCATAGTCTCTACAACTTTTACCATAACCATATTTTACATATTTATCTTATACATCATAAAACTCTAACAAACTATACTCTCTACTATTTTTATTTTTCCCGTTGTTGACATATTGTTGGTTATCAATTTTGCAGATTTGTATTTTATATGTTAAAAATAATGAGTTTATATTAGTTTTAAAATTAAAAGTAAAACAATTTATTATTTATGGTAAATTTGAACGAAATCGAATTTATTCGAATTCGATTTGAATTCGAGTTTCTTATTCGAATCGAATACGAATCGAATAAATTGAATTTTAAGCGAATATGAATCGAATACGAATTCAGGTAAAAATATTAAAAATTCGAGAAATTCGATTCGAATAATTTGAAAATTTGTTATTCGATTCGTTGAACACCCCTAGATGTGATGATGTTGCTGTTTCCTTTGCACTGTAAGTGAGGCATCTCACCGTAAGCCACGATTTGAATTTTTTTTACACACACGATAGCATGCCTTTTGAATTTATATATTTTTAATCTTTTGTTTTCTTTCTCGAGAGTCTCCACATTTAGGGATGGCAACGGCTCGGGTATGGGTCGGGTTTGGCTAATACCATACCCATACCCGGTTATAAAATCTCATATCATATCCGTCCCATTACCCGTCGGGTATTACCCGTCAGGTATAGAGCATACCCGCGGGTATCGGGTATACCCGTTGGTATTTGCATGTGTGTGTGTGTATATATATATATATATTTCCAATACCAAACCTGTCTCATACGCGTCGGATATCGGGTATACCCGTCCCAAATGCTTCGGGTTTTGGGTATACCCGTCAGGCTTGGCTTTTTTTGCCATCCCGGACCACATTCTTATTTGCATTTGCATTTTTATTTTTGTTTTTCTTTTTAATTATTATTGTTATTACTAATATTACTCTATATACTAAAGAGAAACATGTTAGGGAACAGTATCTTAACGATAACGATAACCGCGTTTGCTTGCGTCACTTTTTGGTCATCACAAGGTCCACAAAATTACAAAACTGCCACTTCAAACACATGTTACATGTAAAAAAAAGCACATGGTCCCACTACCGCCTGGCAAAGCCGGAAACCACCGTTGTCGATGATGATGGAGCTGAAGAGATCTGCATCATCGTGGATAAGAAATGAAAAAGGATGTACTGCTGGCGGCGGTTAGTCGGTGGTGATGTAGTACCCGGTGTCGGATAGGTGGTTGTACGCAGTAGCTGCTACATGGTGTTGTTGCTGTTTGTTTTGGTGATTATGACAACGAGTCACGGATCGAGGGAAATACAGAGAAGATAAATACTTTTAAATAAAGACAAATAAATACAGTGGTGTGAGAAAGAAAGAGATGAAGAGACATTTGCACTGACTGGTCTAGTGGTGTGGACAGTTGCTAATTGTGGCTTATGATTTCTAATGCTTAAAAAACTCTTCTATTGGGAAAGTAACCGAAGATCTTATTGTGTGGGCATGTTAGAAAATTAGAAATCAACATTCAAAGCCTTCTAATTCTTATTTGTGATCTATTTTATACATATTTGTTTATCTAAAGTATTAGTATGAATCCCGTGCGTAGCACGGGCTTATCTCCTAGTTATTATTATTATTCACTCGAACACGATTATTCATATATTGACCATTTTAAGCTCCTTCATCACGAACACCATGACTCCCGTCTATGATGATTTCCCGTGTTGAGATTGCTACAATTTCATGAAAACTTAAAAAGACAGAAAAACAAAATGCAAACCAACAACAAACGAAAACACGACGAAATATACAAACTCTACAATGAACGTACTAGATGTTTTGTTACTTAACCTCATCATCCGGTTCACTTGTCGAATAGCAAACTAATGCTTCTGTTGCTTCGTGTATGTCTGCTGACTCTAGATACGGTTTAAGCCGATGTCCATTCACCACTTGACGTAGACGATCATCAAAGTCTTCAATCTTAACATTACCGGATTCTCCAACCCTCGTAACTAGGTATGGTTCCCATCCATTTGCTTTTCAACTTCCCTGGAAATTGTTTTAGCTTAGAATTGTATAATCACACCTTGTTACCTACCTCAAAATTCTTCAACCGAAGCTTGTCATCGTGCACCTTCTTCATTTTGTCTTTATATGATGCTGCACTCTTGTATGCTCTCAGTTCTTCAAGTTCACACAAGTTCAACTTCTTTTCTTTTCCTGCTGCATCATAATCAGCGTTAACTTCTTTAATAGCCCATATTGCCCTATGTGCTACATCCACAGGTAAATAACAACCCTTTCCATAAACCAACCGGTAAGGTGTGGTGCCAATTGGTGTCTTGAAAGTCGTACGGTAAGCCCATAATGCATCGTTTAGTTTGGAAGACCAATCTTTAAGATCTGCTCTTATCGTTTTTTGTAGGATTTCTTTAATTTGTCTGTTTGACACCTCAACTTGACCACTTGTTTGTGGGTGGTACGGGGTAGCAATCCTATGATCCACACCATACCGTTTGAGTAGTTTCCCAAATTTAAAAGTTTTGAAACGTGATCCCGCATCACTGATGATCACACGAGGGAGTCCAAATCATGAAAAAAAATTGACATTACAAAGTTGCACACAACGGTATGATCATTTGTCTTTGGTGGCTATTACTTCCACCCACTTAGACACGTAGTCTACAGCCACCAAGATATATAGATAACCACAAGAATTTGGGAATGGTCCCATGAAGTCGATTCCCCAGGCATCAAAGATATCAAGTATGAGGATCGGCCACATAGGCATCTTATTCCGTTTAGATATGCTGCCCATTTACTGACACTTAATGCAATTTTTAGCAAACTCAAATGCATCCTTAAAAATCGTAGGCCAAAATAATCTAGACGATAAAACATTGTGTCCTGTTTTCTGTCCATTGAAATGCCCTCCACAAGTAGATGAATGCACCAATCCCAGTACACATTGGATCTCGGATTTTGGAATACATCGTCAGATTACCTGATCAGCTCCAATCTTGAATAAATCAGGTTCATCCCATATGTATTGTTTTGCTTGAGCCTTCAAGTGAGTTCTATCTTTCTTTGCCCAATTCTCTGGGATGATACCTGCACCCAAATAATTAACAATTTTTGCATACCATGGTGAAGTAGATACCTCGAAAAGCTGCTCATCTAGAGAGGTCTCATTGATCTTAGTAATGACTTCTGCATCCATATGGGGCAAGCTAGACAGATGATCTCCCACCACATTTTCATTGCCCTTCTTGTCTCCGATTTCCAAGTCGAACCCATGAAGCAAAAGCACCCAATGGATCAATATGGGGTTTCTTCATTTTTCTCCATCAGATAACGTACTGCGTTGTGATCTGAATACATAATCACCTTGCTTCCTCAAATATAAAACCTGAACATATCAAGAGCAAACATAACTGTAAGTAATTCTTTTTCAGTATTAGTATAATTCAATTGTGCCCCGTCCAGTGTCTTACTTTCATAATAAATTACTACTGGATTTTTATCTACCCTTTGTCCCAAAACTGCCACAACTGCATAGTCACTCGCGTCATACATGATTTCAAACGGTCGTGACCAATTGGGTGCTTGCAAAATGTAACACCCCGGTTTAAGCCCCAGAAATTTTCGCGACGATATAATAATGACCAATAAATAATAGGCGTTGCGAACCCAAACCCGACTCGGTTGAACTTGGTGAGTCATCAAGAGGAACACATGTCACCCTCTTGGAGGGACATGTGCCTCTCCCCTTTTTACACCCGTCACACATTAACCCCTTTCCCATCTTTTTATAACACAATACATTTCTTTAGTATTATTATTGTCATCTAGACAACACTTAGAGAAAGAGAGAGATGCCTAGAGAGAGGAAAGGAGGCGATGGCTCCTGCCACCACCACCTCTATGGAGGAGATCCGCCAAGACCTCGATGGTGCCACCACTTGTACCACATCCTCAATCAACCATATTTTTAGAGAGAGAACTTTAGAGAGAGAGGGATAGTATGATGGCAAGGAGAGAGAGACAAGAATAGGGGTTCCGACCACCGTTCATGGTGGCGCCTAACCGAATCCAGGCGCATACGTCACCGTAGACTCAATATTGGAGGAAGGAGAAACTGATGGGGTTGTCGGTTCAATCAGATGAAGAGCAATAATCTCTAATCAGGTTAGGTTCTCAATTACCATAGATGTATTGTAAGCAGTGTTGTAAAAATCGGCCTAGGCGGCCGCCGCCTAGGCGCTAGGCTAGGGTGTATATCGGAATTTCGACCTAGGCGTGGGATTAGGCGGACATAGGCGAGAATTAGGCAGACCTAGGCGGAAGCTGGGCGGACGGAGTTTGTGTTGCTCGGAGTTTTGCCGGAGTTGCAGGTTGTTGGATGTGAAATTGCAGCGATAATGGTATGAGGGAGAGGAGATGAGTAGAAGTAATTTTTTAAGTTGTTCGAGTTTGACTATTCTTTTGGTGAAAAGTAACTACTCACTAAAAAGGTAATTGACCAAAGTCTACAGCTTAAGCCTATGTGTATAGGGCTGCAGACATAAGAAAGTGAGTTGTCTTTATAATATTTTTTAATAATGTTTTATTCTTTTCGACTTTTCTGTTCATTCTTCTCACTCTTAATTACTTTGACCTTTTCTTATTTGTTTTTTTTTTGTTTTCCTTTACCTATTTTTTGTTGTACATGGGCCTTAATTTGATTGTATATTATTTATTTGTGGGTGTGATACAGCTAATTATAGAGTATAATCTATGATTCTATTCTAAATATATAATGCTATTAGTATATATCTTTAACATATTTTCAAAACACTTAAATTTCTATATATATATATAAAAATACGTATAAAAATACCAAAACGCCTAATTCCGCCTAATTTTCACCTAGTCCCGACAAGTCCCGAGGTTGGACCTCACCGCCCGCCTAGCGCCTTTTGCAACCTAGATTGTAAGGAATAATGGTTCAGATCTATAGTAATAGGTAACGATGATTATTAAGCTGTTGATTGATATTATGGTAACTGATAATAGGGATTATGACTTCACAATCGACGGTGACAGTGATGGTCCGATTAAGCAACAAGGTGGTGGCTTTGGAGTTCCGATCGGCACTATTGTTAGTCGTTTACAAGGGATTTAACAACCTAGGTAAGTTACGCTACTGTTCCGGTTTGTTCTCAGATTTAGTTATGAAAGATAAGGGTTGTTATTAGTAGTGATAAATAATATTGATAGGATTATATGGGAATGTAGATGACAAGTGGGAGATGAAAAGGCAAGCCCAAGCCAATTGTGGACTCGGTCAATGACAGTCAACATTAGTCAAGAGTCGGTCAAGGGACCGGTCAATTCGGTCAACCACAGGAACTCGGAAGGTATAAAACGAGAACTTGAACCATACTAGTATTAGTATTATTAGATACGGGTGACGCGTGTGGGAGTAACGAGCTCGACTAGTGGCCTAATAAACTTAAGATGGTGTAGCAATTTAATGGACCCAATATGTACTAATTTGTGAGAAGTATAATGTGGATGTATGATGGCAACTTAGACACGGACAAATCTATTGCATAGACGACTAAGTGTCTTATAGACATGGGACAAGTAAAATATGACACATGAAACCCAAACATGTATATGGACATATAAGAACTTGACATAACCATTGAGATACTGGACAATGATATCTAAGACTTGAACTTAACAATGGGACTTCAGCCATTGGGGTTGGTGGCCCAATGGTAGAAGCAAAGCTTCTAGGAACACCTAAGGGGGAGGTCATGGGTTCATGTCCCATAAGGAGTGAAATTTGCCGTTCAAAAAAAAAAAAAAAAAAAAAAAAAAAAAAAAAAAAAAAAAAAAAAAAAAAAACAATGGGACTTCAGATGGTTATATAGACAAATGACCCGCCACCTCAAGATCTAACTCAAGGACTAAAATCTTACCAATACTTGTGGTACTGTACGTGAACCATGACTATCACTATTATATTTTATGGAACAAATATAGGTGCAAGTAACATTAACTCTATCTTCATAAATACAAAAGCAATTCTCTTTTCCTAATTACTAGTTTTGTGATTATAACCAATAATTAGAATGAGTCAACATTAACTACCTAAGGTTCTAGCTCGTCCACACGTGTAACCGCGATGTTCGGTTACACCCACTGATGTTTGTAATTATTATAGGACCTTGTATGCCAAAGAAAGATGGGCACCCGACTTGGGAAACTATGTGATAATGTGACGTAACGTGATACACTGCTAAGGTGAGTTCCGTGTACTTTCCCCTCCTTTTTGTGTTTTACTATTTTGGGGTGAATGCATACTTCCTTTTTATGAAGTGTTTGATGTGACAAGATAACAGCTATCGGATACCATACTGACACTCATTAACCCAGGGGATTTCGGCCACTTAATATGTGGGTAGTACTACTTGGGGAAACCCCCACACACAGTGGATCCGAAAGCCCGGAAAACCCTCCACTGAGGTCTGTTGACCGTTGTGACATATATTTTGCCAGGTGAATCTATAATGGCAGTAGATAGATTCGGTGTTAAGATTGAGGTGTCGCTTGTACATCACCATGTGTTGTACTGTTGTGTTGTGTAAACTTAGAAATGTGTTTACGAAATGAAAACTTGTTTTGGATTTACTTAACTATTACACGAACTCAGCAGCATAATTGCTGACTCAAACTCTTTTTAAGCATGTGTACAGGTACCGCTATTGGATTGGATTGGAAATGAGGTACGAGTTATAGATAATCAAGTATGGAACGTTATCAAGACTATTCTACTTGAGGATTAGAGCTAAGCTTGGATGAATGTCACCTCGACTAGCGGACTTCATCTCCAAAGAAGCTTCAACGAGTGCCACGACTCGTCCCTGCAATAGTTGTGGATTTAATTATTTATTATTTATTTAAGTTGTAATGTAATATTTACCAACTAGAAAGTGAATAAGCATTTAATATAGTCGTTGGTTGCTTCCGTTGTGCAATTTTGATAACAATCTGTATTTCGTCCAGCCCCTCCCTGGTCGGGGTGTTACACAAAATTTGGGCTTCAGCTAGTTTGGCTTTCGAAGTATTGAAGGATTTTATGCATTCTTTATCAAATACAAAAGGTTCATCCTTTAAAAGTAATTTGCAAAGTGGTTTTGTGATAATGCTAAAACATTGTATGAACTTTCTATAAAAACCAGTGTGTCCTAAAAATGACCTAACCCCTTTAACATTTGTGGGAGGAGGTAAAGTTGAAATAGCTTTAATTTTTGCATGATCAACCTCAATCCCACGTTGAAATAACATGTACTAAAACAAGCCCTTACTGAACCATAAAATGGCTCTTTTCCCAGCTTAAAACTAAGTTCGTTTCAACACAGCATTTTAACACCTTAGTTAATTGTTCTAAGCAAGAATTAAAGGAAGTTCCAAAAATTGAAAAGTAATACATGAAAAATTCAAGTGAGTCCTCAACCATATCTGAAAAGATACTCATCATGTACCTCTGAAAGGTGGTTGGGGCATTACACAACTCAAATGGCATTCGCCTGAATGAAAAGGTACCATAAGGGCAGGTGAATGTGGTTTTCTATCGGTCTTCAAGCTGGATAGCCATTTGATGATATCATGAATAACCATCAAGAAAACAGTAAAATTTCTAACCTGATAACTTTTCAAAGATCTGATCAATGAACGGTAGAGGGAAGTGGTCCTTAGACGTTGTTGAATTCAATTTCCTGTAATCAATGCTTATCTTCCACTCGGTTACAGGTCAGGTGGCAATTTTCCTTCCCCTTTTTCATTCCTTACTATCTGAATCCCTGCTTTCTTGGGAACGGTTTATGTTGGGCTTACCCAAGTGCTATCAAAGATTGAATAAATGATGCCCACATCCAACGATTTCAAAACTTCTTTCTTCACCACTTCTCTTATGTTCGGGTTAAGCCTTCTTTGTGCCTCTCTTGCCGGTTTTGCCCCCTTCCTCTGTTATGATTTTATGCATCACTATTAAGGGGCTTATTCCTTTAAGGTCTGCAATGGTCCACCCAACTACAGCCTTGTGTGTAACCAGAACTTCCATCAAAGCTTTCTCCTGTTCCTGAGTCAAACATGCAGAAATAATAACAAAAAGAGTATCATTAGCACCAAGAAAAGCATATTTTAGATGTTTAGGTAGTTCTTTAAGTTCTGATTGTGTGGTGTCTCCAATGATGGTTTCAGCTTTGTATCAATGTGATATGACAAACTCTCCATATTATAAGACCAAGGTGGTCTTCCTTCTCTCACTGCCATCGCCTCCACCTTTGCATCCTCTTCCTCAATTTCATTGACTGTCATAGAATATAACATGCCAAACAAAGCACAATCTGTCATGGACTCGCCCTCCTTATCATTGGGAATGTAAGGAGGAACGTGTCCGTCAATGATACTTCCCAGGGTAACTTACGAGTCAAATCAGCCAATACCACAATAGTGTCAGCTTTCTAAAGTGGACCAAACTCATATTGGTCATGCAAGCTCCCCGGTAGTATACTCACACTAGCTCCAAGATCCAGAAGGGCTTGTATCATTTGAAAATTGTCACACCCTCAAATTTCCACTGCGGGGTTTACACCGTGAGGCGCATGACATACCAGGATCCCATAGCCATAAGTCATATGAACGAACTCTAAATGCCCAAACCATTTAGTTCGTTTTCAAAAATCAAGTTTACTTAAGCTGCGGAAGTGTAAAACAAATTTAAGCATTTTAAAACCATGCGCAAAACACCGCGCCCAAATTAAAACCATACGAAAGAAAATGTAAAAGCATGATATGTAATTTAGGTGTATGCCCAAGACCCCAAATGCAGTGAAACGTGCAATGCTTTCTAATAGTGGCACTGAAAGCTAACTACCTACAAAAGCATGTACATAGTGGGTCAACAAACAATGTTGGTGAGTTCACAAGTAAAGTAAATGAGTGAGTAAACACGTAGGTTTCCAAAACCACGTAACCAAGTAAAAGCGTCGGTCTCCCAGACCACGTAACAACAAATAAAAGCGTCGGTCTTCCAGACCACGTAACAACAAACAAATGCGTAGGCCTCCAAGACCACGTAACAGCTAATTCACATGCCAGGGGTAGCTAACCCACTCATTGTAACTAAACAGATGATTATTGGGAACATACAGTGTGTTAACTTACGTTAAGATGCCTTAGTACTAGTGTCTATCAATACTAGTCAGCTCCTCAAGAGCGTGGTCAAAAGTTCATGCCCGTGCTCCTAGCAACGCAAGCATGAGGTTGTTGCACAACCTAATAGCGCTATCAACTAATACCCCGTTCGCCTCCAGCGATTAACCTAATAATATAATAAGGACTTTAGAGTGATAGAGTGTGTTTAGTTCACAAAGGACATAAAACATGAATTAGTAAAAGAAGATTCACCCCATGAATCATAGCACCCCAAAACTCGGGATGTGTAGATGTAGCCCCAAACCGGACTATGAAAAAGTAAGTAGGTTGTCTCCCCGAGATGCATGCTTTTCATAAAAGAGTAGTGGAACTCACCTTAGGTTGCAAGCAAATAATCCAAACTCCACAAATAGGACATACTATCGACTCCCTATGACATGTGTCACTAAGTGAGTATATGTGTAATATCATTACACCATATGACCCGTTTGTCCAAGACATTTAAAAGTTCGAAACCGTGTAAGTGACACCTAATGATTCTAAATGCACAAGTAGACCCTACGGACCCGTTGGTGAACATATTGATTATCATCAGTTTTACACTTCATATACATCTCATATAAGTGTCCATACAAGTTCATGTCAAATACATACCATATAGGACTCCAAATAGTCACATAAACGTACACTACACAGTCTGCGTTTTTAGAACAGATTGTGTGCTGTGAAAACAATTTATTTAAAATACTTATTAAATTAATTAAACTCCTACAATTTTACTGAATATTCTATGGAATTCACTTGATAACCCATATTTTTGTTTTGTCTCAAAACCATACACAAAAATTATGAAAAATCATACAATACAGCTATGTCCAGAAAATACACACAACAGATCAGATTAGTAGAAAAATTCCCAAAAATTGTGTATTCATCCAAAAGGGATGAATCCAATTGGAAAAGACAATTTATTCCCTTGTTGACCTACTGTCCAAATTTCATAATCTAACTCTTTGTAAAACTCAAGTTATGATCGTTTAAAGTTGACCCAGTTTACTAATCCGAAAATCTGATATGACCTTTAATCATAGAAATTCCAAAACCTATCAAACGACGTCCAACACAAATGATTTTGCCCATTATGAAAAGCTAAGACCATGTAAAATGGTTTCAAGCAAAGAAATCATAAAAAAACGCTTTAATATCACGTTACAGCCTCTGCAAGTCAACCTAATCATTATGCCCATATTCTAAATCATGCAATAACCTAGTTTTAATCGCTATCTTTGCATATAAACGATCACCAATAGTTAACAAACATCATATAACATTAATAACACATAACCTGATCAAAACCTAGCAAGATACATGTCAAACATCATCAATCATAAACACTAGAAGTCTAAAACATCAAGAACATGCAATATCATGCAACACATACAATAATCATCGCATAATATCATGTTTAACCCCATTAATCTTTATGAACAACAAGTTTTAATCTTTATAAAAGTGTTTCAGACCTGGACAAACTTGGTTATGATGTTTTAAACTACATTAAAGATAATCAAAACATATAGGGTTGAGTATTATACCGAAATCACTTCAAAACCACCAATCGATTTCTCACCAAGCTTCCCGAATGGTGTTCTTGAGCCTTAGCAGGTGTTTGGGGTTAATATTTTCGTAAATAGGCAGTAGGGGCGATTAGGGTTAAGTTTATGGGGTACTTGGGGCTTAAGATTGCTTAAATAGGGTTTTAAGTCGATTAACGTCGATCAAAACACGCAATACACTGCACCTGAGCACCCGGACCGAGCCGAGGCTGAGTGAGTGGCCGCTCACTCAGCCTCGGCTCGGTCCGGGTGCTCAGGTCCAGTGTATTGCGTGTTTTGATCCACGTTTTCGCTATTTTGGACCATATTAAGTTCAATCCCATGTGTTAAGACCCCAACCATCCAAACGGTTCATCAATTACGGTTTTTAAATAACACGTTCGGTTTAAGTTCACGTAATCACATATAGTTTGCACATAGTTTCACAGAAACATGTAATTGCAGTCAATCTCAATCAATTAATACACAATTATCTAATTTCACAATTCACCAACATCTAGGGTTCACTACTCATGTATGTAGTTTGGTAATTCCCCGAATTACCACTTCATGCAGTTATTAACCTATAACTGTGCAACGTGTGACTCATTTACCTAACCCTAGTTAAGTAGAATGCAAAGAATGTAAGTACAAATCACTAGAGTTTAGTTAAAGTAAGAGCCTGAAATTGCGGGGTATCACAAAAATCACCAACTTGAGTTGAAATAATTGGTGCCCTTGGATCTTGTAACTTTTCAGGCAGAGTACCTAAAATTATTGCACTCACATCTGCTGTCATGTAAAGTTTCTTTGGAATTTTATGATTTCTTTTCTGAGTGCACATATCTTTCAGGTACTTTGCATATGCAAGAATTTGTTTAATTACAACTAAAAGAGGTAGATTGATTTTAACTTGTTTAAAAACCTCCTACATTTCATCCGATTGTGGACCTCTTTTATTAACTCTCTTTTTCTTACTGGGATCAATGAGAGCTGCGGGAAAATGGATGGTATTACCCTGCACATCCTTTTCCACAACCTAGTTGGGATTATTGATCAAAACACTTTTATTTTTAGTTTTTTTTTTAAGTAGTTTTAGGTGTTTTGTTCAATTCAATAAATTCTTGTTCATCTTCACTATCATCTTAGAAAATAGAGTAGTACTGAATGAAGAAGAGAAATAAAAACAAAACAACAAATAAAAGACAATTTTTTTTAATAAAATAAATAAACAAACAAACTAAACTAAACACTAAGCACACGAACTCCCTGGCATCGACACCATTTTGATCACGTATCGAAGTGCTAATAAAAAAGTAAATAAAAACAGCTACTTAACTACAAGGACTGTAGTATAGGGAGTAGGGTTGTCGAACTACGAGAATTCTGTGGAAAGTACTAGTTTACTAATTAACTTAAAATTAACTAAAGTGATTTTATGAAGTTTAATGTAAAAGTACGGTAGTGCTGCAAAACGAAGTGATAATTGATTTTTAGAAACGACAATA
Source organism: Ambrosia artemisiifolia (assembly GCA_032199755.1). NCBI lineage: Eukaryota > Viridiplantae > Streptophyta > Magnoliopsida > Asterales > Asteraceae > Ambrosia > Ambrosia artemisiifolia. The sequence continues at coordinate 64,922,877 of CM063519.1, forward strand.
ATATGAAAAAACAGTCACTTCAGGTTGCTGATTTGGTAATTGTAAAGACAATCTGAGCTAACCTAGCTGGGCAATCACATAAACATGATCCTGCTTAAATTGTTCAACCCAGTTTAACATCAAGACACAAATCACAAGGTTAAATTATAAGTAGCGCAAGAAAACCAAGAAACGATAACGAATTCTAATTGTAAAGGTCAATCAAACTGTTCAAATCAGTCAAGCATACAACCAGATTCAAATGCACATAAACGTGTTCATGAAATCTGTTCATAGAACAAATTTCAAAACAGAAAAGTCCTTACAAAATATCAAAATCTTCCACCCAGAGAAACCACGTGATTTCATCTTCAATGTTGATGGAGAATTCCATGATTGATGATTGAAGGTGTTTGGAAGGAGTGGAATGGTATCTAAATGCCCAAAATCGCCCCAATAGTCCTTTACAATCGTCCCTAGTCAAATGGAGAAGAATATCCATTCAAAAACCTAATTTTTGGCACTTTATACTTGTTCCTGTAATTCCCAAACCGTAGGCTACGCTGGAATCATAGCCTACTGCTGACAGCTTATTCCAAAAACTGTTTTCTTCATAACTTCTTCATTTTAACTTCGTTTTCTTCATCGTTTGCGCCCACATCTTTGTAATTCAATTCTCTATTACATCAAACTTTAATATAATTATTTCCTTCCCATATGCATTCTCCAAAACACATCCCATCTTTGTGTTTAACCTGCACAACATCATTTTCTCATAGTTATCTAATTCCCCACATATAAACACTCAAATATGCATTAAATTAGACATTAAACACATATGAATCACATTCCAATAACCATCCATCAACAACGCGTACGTGCCGCACGCACAGGGACAACAAGTACAATTCCCTCGCCTAAGCTAATGAGACTTCACGAGGCCAACTCACCAACGGTCTCCACTAACGTCCATCAATAGAGGGGACAAATGTACAATTGACAAAGAGAATCAGCCAATCAGGGCATGTCATGCCTGTCACCAACAGACGCATGACACGTGTATAAACCCTAGGCAACCACGAAGGACTTTCAGCCACATGGAACGACGGTATATTCTCCTTCTATGTTTTACATAATCTATTATCTTGTCTTCTACTGATTGTGGGCCGGTAGTGGAGGTAACCCCTTAACTGGGCCTAGGGCCAATTGGTAAGTTAAGGGTTAATGTTGGAGGACCGTGTGGAACCTATTTAAGGAAGACTTCACCTCCTTGGATAGACCACTCAGAAATTCCTGAAGAACACACATAGAGCCCACACCATTTTTGTATCTATACGTTAGAATCGTTCTCGAATTCTAGTAGTCACCTCCCACCGGCTTTACTTGTGTTATTTCAGGTCACCACTCACTCTCACATCTCCCATCCGTGGTGTTATATCAAAGGATCAACCCTGTAGCAACGGTGGTTTATCATCTTTAACCGAAGGATAGACCATTGATTCTTCATACATCTTTTAACTCGTTTATAATTCAACAAGATTAACTTAGTCAATAAGTTAATCAAATGCCACCAAAATCCATTAATAACACTAAAATCACAAACATTAAAAACCATTTATATGAATTCAATAGTGATGTAGACAGTAAAAAGCAATTGTTAAGCCAAAGTGTGATTTAGCACAATTACAATAATGGATTATTGGCCCCTTCTTTCCAACGACAACGGTGAGTACTCTATAAGGGACAATTGCATATATTGTATATTAATTAGTACATTTAATGTTGTATGAGTGTTTGAAACACCACTTTGTATGATTTTTCCAAGCTTGGCAACTACAGTCAAATCTTAAAACGTGTAAATTAATATATTTAATGTTTTATGAGTTTTTCGTATTTTTTAAGAAAGCTCGTTAGTCCTTAAGCTTTTCTGTGAATATACAATAAAATGGATGATAATTAATAAGAAGTACAAGGACCTTTTATGGCAATTGTAATAGTTAGATAATAATAAATGTAGTGCAGGGACTAAATTTTAATTATGTAATAGTTTAAGGCGGGAAAAGTTGTTAAAGCTATTGGTCGTTATAAATGATTGAGCAGAGCAGTCATTCCCTAGCTTCGTTTGGTCTGAATCCTTTCTTTCTCTCTCTCTTGTTTCTCTCACTACAAACTTAGCTCTATCATAGCCTCATAGGTATCAGAGCTGTTAGATATATAGATTAAACTTGATTTATTCTTATGTTATGTAAATATTAAACATATGTTAAATTGTATTATCCTAAGTCTAGGCATGTTAGAAACCGGTTCTATGTCACACCGGTTTGTAGAAAAACAATATCCTAAGTATGTAATTATGAAGCGACGCGTCTGTTGCTGTGACACCGGTTCGAAAACTATTTATAGGGACCGGATGTTTCATTTGTATAATAAGAAAGTTTATGTTTAGTTTAACTAACTTTCAAACAAACTTTTCCCTCCATATTTGTTAACCGCCAATCGCCTCATAAACCCGAAGCCCCATCAGAAACAATAATCAGATTATAACCAGACCTGTGCAGAAATCAAGATTACTAACATGGTATCAGAGCCCGATCAAAGTAAAGTTTATGGTATGTTCGATTGTGAAGAGAAGTCCGATGGTGTTCCCGAAGACAAAGGCAAGCGGCCGATGTCTCCATATAGTGAAGATGATCGTGTGGATCAAATTGTTCTCGATAAGAAGATCGCAGAATTCAAGAAGGAGTGTATGGACCCTTCGAACCTCAACTTCTCCAGATTTCACATTGGTTCAGCCCCGAAGACGCGTATAGAGAAGAAGAAACACGCGCAAAAGGAGTACAACAATCAAATAAAGGATGCCCCCGAATACCCACACGCGATGTGTTGCGGTAAATGTAAAGAACCCTTCCACTATAGAAGAAATTGCCCAAAGAAGATGGGCAAAACAGAATTCATGGTAAAAGGAACGGAAGGAAAAGGATGGGATGATGTGTGGTACGCGAGTTTAACAAGAAAAGAACATGGGTGTGGTTTTAAAGACCAATTCGCCATTTTCACCAAGTCGTTTGGAGTAGAAGGCCAACCAAGCGGATATAGGAGGGAGTATTTTAGAGGAAGAGGATCGGTAATCATCACAAGTGGAGGGCAAGTTCACAAGATCAAGAAGGTATATTATGTCCCTACACTTCGAAAAAATGTGCTAAGCATAGAAAAGTTAAACCAAGAAGGCCTAGAAGTAGAATTCGATGGTGACACTTGTCACATACATAGGCCGATCCTACAAGAGAAAAGAAAGTTGATTCTATGCCGAATTTGTGATAGTGAAAGTCACTTCACATTTAAATGCCCCGAAAGGAAAAATATTGTTGAAAAGGATGGAAACGGACCACTAGAAAGGTTCTCAAACAAACGGGTCAGATTTGAAGGCATAAAAGAATCACTAAGTGTTGAAGATAAAGAAAGGGCTTACATGTTCAAGCAATTTCAAGAATTCTCTATCGATAAGGACAATTATGAAGGCATTATGGAGAAAGGTCCTATCATGTACCCAACCAATGGTTCTCGCATACAAGATTGCTTAGTTTTCATGGATTTGCTCCATGTTACAACAACGGTTGAAAGGTACAAACGCAAGTTCGAGTTAGAATTTGAAAAGATTGTTAAATGGTTCATGCAAGATTTCTTGAAAATAAGAATCGAAGCCCCTATGCCACCACGAGACACAACCGGCTATCCGATTAGTTTATTGGATTTATATACGAAAGTACAAGTGTTTGGTGGATATGAGAAAGTCACTAAAGATGAAAATTGGGCGATTGTTGCAATGAGTATGGGTTATGGAAGAGGGCTACCTAGCCTAGCAAAGAAAGAAGAAATAGCAACAACACTACGGCTTGTATTTATTCGATATTTGGAGATGATGGAATGGTACCATCTCAAATACAAAGGCCGCGAGTTGGTTGTCGAAGTCAACAACGAAGAAGGTAGCACAAGTGAAGGCAACAAATGGAAGGATGAAGATATGCCGCCCAAGAAAAGGAGCCGATCATCATCAAGTGACGAATGAAGAAATGAAGGTAGAAGAAATCAAGTTTAAGGGGGAGATTGTTAGATATATAGATTAAACTTGATTTATTCTTATGTTATGTAAATATTAAACATATGTTAAATTGTATTATCCTAAGTCTAGGCATGTTAGAAACCGGTTCTATGTCACACCGGTTTGTAGAAAAACAATATCCTAAGTATGTAATTATGAAGCGACGCGTCTGTTGTTGTGACACCGGTTCGAAAACTATTTATAGGGACCGGATGTTTCATTTGTATAATAAGAAAGTTTATGTTTAGTTTAACTAACTTTCAAACAAACTTTTCCCTCCATATTTGTTAACCGCCAATCGCCTCATAAACCCGAAGCCCCATCAGAAACAATAATCAGATTATAACTAGACCTGTGCAGAAATCAAGATTACTAACAAGAGCTTGATCGACTCAAGCCCCGGGACCTTCGTTCACCATTAATGGCGAGTACTAGACAACAGAAAATGGACAAACTAGAAAAAAAAACCCTAAAAGAGCATGCCAATCAATCGAAACCTCTAAACCTCTCAAACCCTGCAAGAAGACAACTGTAATGCCATAGCACAACTAAACCTAAACCTTCAATCCATGTTCGATAGTCTTAAACAACAAATCACTGACATGCAGACAAAGAACAACAACCAGAACCGTAATGATGATAATAATACTCACTTACAAAACAATAACCATCTCAACAACCATAATGATAAGAATAATCACTTACACAATCACCATCACCAAGATCAAAGGTTGGCCCGATTGGGAATGTTGAATTTTCCCAAATTTAATGGAGAAGATGTGGATTGATGGGTGTATAAATGCAATCATTTTTTTCTGGTTGATAAAACCCCTGAACACTTGAAGGTTCATTAGGCAATTGTCAATTCGGATGGTATAGCACTAAAATGGCACCAAGATTATTTGTCTAGTGCTAATCGACTCATAAAACAGATTCCTTGGAATGAGTATGTAAGATCAATAACAACAAGGTTTTCTGAAAATCTTTAGGAAGATGCTATGGAAGAATTAAAGAATTTGCAGCAGACTGGTTCCCTTGATGAATATTGCGATGCATTTGATTCTTTAATGACCAAAGTAGTCTTATCAGAAGAGTATGTTGGCAGTTTGTTTGTGGATCGCCTTAAGCCAGAAATACTATGTTTAGTTAAGGTTTTTAAACTAAGAACCAAAATGGAAGCCATTGCTATGGCCAAGCAGCAAGATAAGGTTCATTCCACCTTATTTGGTAATAATAAACTTTTCAAGAAAACATATTGGAACAGTGGGTCCAGTTATAATGCATCAAATAAAACTAGTTATGGGTCAAAAATATCCACTGTTGGTGTTGCTTCTCTACCCTTATTACCCACTCCTAATAAGAATAATCAAAATGAGAAGACAGTGAGAAGATTCTAAAAAGGAAGCTGATGAAAACAGAGCAAAAGGTGAATGTTTTTTTTTGTCGATAGAAGTATAGTTCACTCATAAATGCAAGAATCAGCCATCGTTCATCATTGAAATAACTGATGATGAGGAAAAAAGGTGGAAGAAACTGTTGTAGAAACTGCTGAATTGGTAGAAATGTTACCAATCATGTACTGTCACATTATTTTATTGATTCACTTCGCTCAAACAGTTTTTTGGAGGCATCACTTCACTAATTCTTTTGTTTATTTTCATTTAAATTTAATAAAAGTAGTTAATTTTATTTATCCCAACGGTGACATTACCGTTGCCTAACGCTTAGGATTTTAATCCCCCCCCCCCTTACCCTACAAAACCCCATAAATTCAAATACCAATACCAAAACCAAAATCATCTTAATGTGTATATTGTATAATCTCATAAAAATGGCCTGGTGGAATGAAGAGGAGGAGATCGCGTTAGTGATGGCGTACAAAGATGTCAAAAAACCACCATTTTCGACGTTCGTTGAAGAATTCGTTTGGCACAACGGGTCGGTGGAATTCAGCCGACTAGTCGTACAAATGACCGCACCATGGATACGGTCGTACTTAAGTGTGCGAATCTCACAGCAAGTGTGACCGGTGGAACACCCTATTTGCAGCCATGATGGTGGAGCACCTTGATGTTTCCGAGGATATGGCAATCCAACTAACACGAGTCAACTACATGGCTACATACAACAGCAGTTTCGAACATTTTTCGGCATGGAAATTGTTATATTAGGTTAAATAATGTAGTTTAATATTTGTAATTTCTATAATATAAATTCTTAATTTCTAGTTGTCTATTTAAATTTTAATTGAACTTTAAATACATAATTAAAATTAAAATTAAAGTTAATACATGGCGTAAATTAAAATTAATACACAGCTAAAATTAAAAGAAATACATAGCTAAAACTAAATTAAAAGAAATACATAATTGACTCGAGCGAAAAGCAGTCATGATCACTTTCATGACCGTCCAACCTCTCGTATCGATATCCCTCACTTTCGAGTTTTGGAAAAAACATTTCCTCATCCGAATCCGAATACATTATGTATTCGGCCTCGAATCAGTTTTGTAACATTCCGCACAACTTGGAATACTTGTGACTGTAGCCGATGGGTTTTTCACTGTAAAAGTGTTACGCATTGGCACTGTAACAATGTCTCCGATCTGTATCACACCTAATTGTAGTAGAGCCATTTTGTAATCATATACGTAATGCAATTCTTCCATCGACGAATCTCCAAGAAGTTGTGGCTCATATATTTCAAATGTTGGAGGATTTGACGTCGATGGGTTGCTTGTCAGTGGGTTTGAAGTAGGAGGGTTTGTCGTCAATGTGTTTATAGTTAGGAAGTTGTTTGTGGGTTGACTGTTTGCACGGGATGATCAAAAGACGATATATAAGCGTAAACGAATCACCATGTAACGGCCCAAAACTTTTATGACTAATGATGTTATTTAATAATGCTTTATAATGATTAATATGACGCTAGCTAGTAAAATCGAGCTAGCGGATATAAAATGGACAATTGTTGACCATAAATAAGTAGTCCGGTTAACATGGTTACAAAAAAATTAGATGAAATGTGTAAACTTAAAACATTAGCTATTAATAGTTGATTAAGTGAAAGGTTAGAAGTTGAGGGGCCATTGATGACAAGATGCAAATGAAGGGGTATTAGGGTGCGAAAGGGATGAAACTCTCAAAACAAACGTGCAGAGCTTTCATCCCACCCCAACCTCAAGTTCATCTCCTTCTTTAACTTATTGTGACTAAATCTGAGGATTTATCCGAGGAATATTGTTGCATGTGGTTGGAAATCATTATCTAGAGGGTGATAAACACTAAGGTACCCTTTAATTTCAGTTTTAGAAGTGTCGTATAACCCTATGGTGTAGATACTCATAATGGATTTGCAATTATTGTTGAAATTGTTGGTCTTTAGTTAATTCCTTACTGAGGTGGAATGATAATTTAGCAAGAAACCTCTTGATTGAGTGGTCTGGCTTTGAAATGTGTTAATTTACCAATATAGGATAAGTGGGTTTTATGAACTTAGGCAAAACTCATCACTCATGGCATGATTCTTAATTGTCATACTTTAATTTGCATAAGGTTGTGTTAATATGTGATCCATTGATTGAAAATGATTATAGTATATGTAAATGGGGTGGTATCTAGGTAGAATCATCCATGGAATCGAATATGGAAAATGGTGCACACTAGATGTTTCATGAAATGCCTAGGTGAAACTAGGATCTTAGAAAAACATGTGCTTGATGTGCGTTGTTAAATGGAATTTTGTACGCTCATGAGATTGTGCAAATTAGTAGAATTGTGGTTGAAACAAATTAATGTTAATCCATTAGGCAAAGAAGGTGCCTCGTCAAGTGACACGCTTGAAGATAAGTTCTTCTTGCAAACAGTAGTTATGGTTAAACAATAATAATATTCATGAATTGTGTGTGTTGAAATGAGAAATGAATATTTGGAAGGGTTAATTGCAAGGTGTAGGAACTTGCAAGAGAACCTTAAAGCCGAACTCACGAAATTGAATGGTTTCGTATGAAGTCATGAGGCTTATGTGAACACCTTAAAGCCGAGTGCCGATAACATGTGTGGCACTTGAGTTAAGACTCTTGTGTCACTTAAAGATGGAAATTTGTTGTGAAATAGATAGATCTTTGGAAGATGACGAACTAGGTGGGTTGGGAATTAGTAACTGAAATGAGTAATTGACCCAAGTTCTAAGCTAGAATCTTGGTTTTTATCAATTTGTCATGGGTATGCTTAAATGGGTCTTACATGTCGTTAAACGTGTTTTAAAAGAGTCCTATAGCTATCCAAATTATGGTTTCTTTGTGCCAGCATGAATTGCAACATATAGGTGATAAAATGTGGTTTGGGAGTGAGTTTTCATGGCCAAACAGCAGGTATAAACTGTAGCTTACGGTTTGAACGCGTAAGCTATAACCTACAATAGCAGAAGGTGAAAAAGGTTGCATGTCACACCGCGCCAAGGCGGAAATACGGGATGTAACTTGGAAGGTTTTCAAACACAAGATTCAAGCAAACAACTAAATAAACATAAGCTATGATTTTAGCTTGTCAAAAGTTAAAATTCGAGAAATTCGTTGTTTTTCGAAATCTAAGGATTTTATATCCAAACTTTGTAACACTTGATAGTTCACATAAAAATCCTCGCAAAATTAGTGTCGTGTAACGCATGCTTGAATCCCAAGTTCCATTCATGAAAATCTATTACCTGAAAAACATGCATAAAAGATTTTGTCAACATAAAGTTGGTGAGTTCACAGGTTTTGTGACGCATTGTAAATTGTTCATGTATGTTTGTTCAGGAATATAATGTGAGTTGTCTATGAAAACTTGTAACTTGTTTGTGAAAACCATGATTTGTCCTGTGGGAATCCTTGTAGGGCATTCCTTGGACTGTGTCTTTTGTACTTGAAAATCATTCACTTAGAATCCTTGTAAGGTATCCTTTAGGATGATTTGGAAAACTCGTAAACCATTCCTTTGGAATATTATTGTAAAACTTGTAAAAAAATATTCCCTTGGAATATAGCATGAAAACTTTTTGAGAAGCACTGCATTACTTCTTAATGTTCGAGAAAATGTAGACAAGCCTATGAATTCTTGAATGATCAAGTTCCTAGTTACCTGTAAACCAGAATGAATCAGTGCCTAGCTAGCGCAATGATATATGTGTCCACATGAGCCTATAACCAAACCTAAACGTGTTGTGCCTCGCCCATTGTACACTAAGACAATGTATGAATGTTTAGGAGTAACATACACTCTATTGATACATGCAATCAGGTTAGCGCGATTAACCAAGAGTGGGGGTGTTAGCCCAACAGTACTATTCAAGTGTTCCACAGCTAAGTCCATAGCTAATGGTTATAGTTATGAAATGACACGAGGACTTCCTTACGCAAATTGTACTATACCAGGACTCCCAGTCCTATGCTTGTCTCATGTGCACATAATGATCGAATAGATTTCATAATAAGCTTGTAAATGTGAACTTTGTAATGTAAACTTGTAAATATAATATGATAACTGTAAACATGTAATTGAAAACTGATAAATTTATACTTGTAAATGCATATTTTTCACCAAAATTGTAAAACAGTAAAAAGGGGCTGTGAAACTCACCTGATGTCTGACTGCTAAGACAGGACTGAATCTAATGTGGAAATGTTTGGACTGTGGTGCCCTAGATCCAATAAGGACAACTTAAATCTATGTTCGTACCATTTACCGTGGAATTGTTCACCCGACTTGTACACCGTTGGACTGTGTGTTTATGTACTACTATCCATATTATATGTGTTGGAAATATTCCTTTTTATTGGTATTTGTGACTGTGACTAGTCATTCATGGCAAAACCGTTGTTGTTTGTTTTCTATTTATTATCACCCGACATGTATGTTGTCTATTTGCACCAAAAGTGTCACATGAACATGTTTTTTGGCCATTTTGTACTAAAGACGTCATTAACAAATGTTTTGCCCTTGTTAATACACATGCATTGGTTTTTACACCTGTTCCCCAAATATTTTGATGTAAATCTTTATTACATATGTTTTCGTTCGATTAACACATGCTTCATCATCTTGAAAATCATACCATCCCTACATATGCTCGAACCCGCACCATATGTGCTCGGGTTCGGCCCTCATATGCTCGTGGATGGGTACAATGATGGTCACGAGTATGCAAGTGCACATGGTCGTTTATAATTATGCTCATATTGTACGAAGATAGTGGTATGTTAACGTGTGTATGTACTAGGTTCAAGCTTCAAGAAAATCAAGTTTTGCTCATTCAATTCGAGCCCATACACATGTGTTCGTGCATATATGTATACGGGTATGTGTACATGTACACAGTTTATGTGTATATATATATATATATATATGAGTGTGAGGGTTTGCGTGCACATGTATGTATATATGTAAGTGTATAACCCAAAATTTGTTCATGTTAATTATCATGTGAAGTGTTTAATCGACTAATGGTTCTATAATACATGTTCTTGAGGCCTTACGTGTTCGGGTGAGCTAGATGGTTAATCAAAATGATAAGGAATCAAAGGCATTAGAAGGTTATATAACATACCAAAGGAATATGATATAATCTTGAGTTCTAGTGCTTGTGATCCTTCCTATGCTCCACGAACTTGACCTTGCTCGAGTCCTTGTCGATTTGGGTGTCCGAAAAAGGATTTGGTTTGGGTGTGGGTTCGGTCTGAAACAAAGGAGGGAGAGGTGTGGTTGGCTTATGTTGTGATATTCTTTGAGTGTTATTGTGATAAAAAAAAAAAAAAGGATCCTCATGTCCCTATATATATACGATTGAGAGGGGGGGGGGGGGGACAAGAGTGTTATGGTTCTTATGGTAGGTCAACTTCTCTATATTGTGATGTGAAGAAAATTTGATGCCTATTCTTGTGCAAAAGGTTGACTTGTGGGAGTTTGGGCTTGCATGCTTGATTTTCGGCCAATAGGAATGTCCCATGACTAAAGTGGTTGTCAACTTTTCCTAGAACTTGTTAATATAAAAGATGTTTTGTCAATTTAGGCAATGTGTTGACTAGTGTGATCATGCTCTCCCTTGGAACTTGTATGGGCCGATTTTTGTATAGTCTATTGGATGTTTTAGGAAGTCAAAATGATCTAGATCAATGGGATGAAATGTCAAAGCTTCAAATTGGTGATACACATGAATCTTAGTGAGTGTTGGATTGTGTTATATGTTTGTTTGTGTAGGGCGGATAGTAGCCGAGTTTTGGGAAGGAAAATATGTTTTTTTGAAAGTCAACTTGTGTAAGAATGGCCTTGTTATTGTGCAACCTTCCATTCTAGTGATACTAATGGGAAATTGAAATGTAAATGTGGGAATGTTGATGTATATGTATGTGTATACGCGATGTGTTTGTGTGTGTGTATAGGTGCCGTATGTATGTATGTATACATTGTGTTCATGGTGTGTCTTGTCCATAATAATATCTATATATGTATGTATCTAGGGTCGCGTATGTATATGTATGCATATGTAATGGTTCATCAGAGAAAACCCGGGAAAACCCTACTTCCCAAGCTTCTTAAGGGATGAAAAATTTAGGGCATGTAATATACAAGTTTTTAAGAGATTTGAGACAAAAATAAATCAAAAAAGCGTCGAGTGTTATTTAAAAAAAATAAATAGGTTATGCAGTGTTACATATGTTATAGGTGTAGCATATGTAACACTGCATAACTTATTTATTTTTTTTAACTCAAAACTCTTAAAAACTTGTATATTACATGCCCTAGAATTTTCAGGCCCTAAAAAGCTTGGGAAGTAGGGTTTTCTTGCGTTTTCTCCCTATACTTAGCTTATATATATATATATATATGTGTGTGTGTGTGTGTGTGTGTGTGTGTGTGTGTTTATCAGTGTGTGGCCGTGTATGTGTATACATATGTATATTTTTTATTCCATAATATGTTCTAATAATATACACATATGCGATTTGTGTTTACACATGGATGTTTAGTTTTGATGTTTTATCACGATCCATCTAATATCTTAGATGCATTAGCCGATTACACATATGTATAATAGGTATTTGAAATCCATCAAACTTATGTATGTATAATTCGTTTGTTAAGAGTTTGTGTGTTTGTATTCTTGTGTTTTGACATGGTTAACACATGTGTGACTCGTGGAACTTTATTGGTATTGTGTTCGTATGTGTTAAGAATTCAACTAATGGTTTGTGAAATTCTATGATTTTCATGTGTTGAGTATTCATGAAATGTCTCGTGAGTGTCCGGGTTTGCATGGTAAACGGGACATTGAAATGGATTCCTGAACTACCCTACGTCTTGCTAGACTCGTGATGACTTTGTAAATGTTAAAATGTCTAATGCACGAATTGAAACGTTATGAATCTAGTTAAGTGTATGGATATTGTCGTGGAAAATTGTCGGGTGTCACATTCTTCCCCTGTTGAAGGAATTTTGTCCACGGAATTTGGTTTAAGTAGTCTTTCTCAGGGTTTAAGGAATTTGAAGGAAAGGACTACTTATGTTGGAGCCAGTAGAGATTGGCATACGATGTATTTGCCACCACTCTTTCTTGACTTGACTAGTCAACTTCCTATCATTAGTCCCGTTTGACGGGTAGGAAGGATGTGGATCTGGTTTTGCATTGATGGTTTTACGATAGTGCCTCAACTTTCTCGGTAAGAAGAAGTCGTAGAGGTTGATTGTCTTTTGATATGTTCAATGAAGGTTTGCGTTTTGTGAAAATTTAGGTGCGTTCCAACCGTTGGTCTCATCGACCAAGGAAATGGTTTGGAATTTGGGCAAGGGTAAAACACGAAGGTAAACAATTAAGCGAAAAAATTTTAAATACAAAATTTTCTTTTGGATTGGAAATTGGTAGTCCGACAGTATGGAATCCCTGGGTGATCGGAATTTGACAATGAAGTTAAGGTGTCAATTGATGTTGGGTCCATTTTCAAGAGAGTACAATGCCTTTCCCAATACTTAGTTGTGATTGGCCGGAGGAGGTATCACTAGCTGTTACTACCACTAGTAGTCGTTACCCCTGAGCCATTTCGAGTGAAGTTGTATTACAATAATGAAATCGAGTGGGTTCCAAGTGATATATGAAAATCAAAATGCATAGGAATGAGAAAGTGCGGAGTGTGAGCTCCATCATTGAATGACTAATCGACGAGAGTCATAGGTTCTATGCCTTTCAGGTATCGAGTGTCCCACTGGGTTGATATGTGATAGATACTAGACCAGGTCTGGATGGCGTTTGCTTGGGATTTAAGGATTATTGAGTGAAATAAGAACTCGGGATTTTGCGTGATAGATTTATAGAATATTAAATCACAAAATCTGTTGAATGTCTACGGTTTCCCGGACGTCATTGTACAGTCAAGTGATGACAACGACCCTTTGGCCCTTAGAACTGTAACAAGGACAATCCCGTCCTTGCGACAACTCATGCATGTATTTCTAATAGGCTGGTAGGGGTGACTTCGAGGACAATGGTTATAGTTCGTCGCATTCATTAGGGGTATACTGCGGAATTCTACGCATACATGGAGAAGAATATTATCGATTAAACTTCCATGCGTATGTTTTGAATATAGATCTCAGGAGATGCTCATGCGTGAGCGTTTGAGTACAAGGGAGCGATTGTGTTATTTCCGTCTAAAGTGATATGCTCACCATTTGTTTTAGGCATACATAACTATATGAATTGTGATAGGAGGAGACCGCTCACGAGCGCGGGTAATCATGTTGTATCACCATGGAGAGTGAATATCAAGGTAATGTTGTTGTATCGGTTATCATAAGCAGCTAATGTACTGCTTGTAATAAAATTGTTGAGGGATTAGTCAAACATGACTTGCTAACATCTATGGTTTTCAGGGAAATAACACAAGCGTATGGTAAACAAAATATGTTGGGGTTGGAACAAACTTCAGCCGATTGAGAAAGACTGACATGAAAGTATAAAAGGAACAGGTAGTTGCAAAGTTTTGTGGTGATAAGTAGGCATTCGCAAGGGTCTAAAGTGGTATGGGGCGAGGTATGTAAACTTTTAGATCATTCTAGCCCCAAGTAATTATTTTCAAGTAAATTATACTATTCAAAATCGCTGTAAATCTTCACTTTTCATTTTGTACAAAACGATATAAAGTGTCGAGGGGTATAATGAAATTTTTAGAAATGATCCACCAAAGGATTCTAGAAAACGCAATTTGTAGTAAGACGTTTGGTAACAACTTTCTTTCGAAGATGACTTCTATAGGGTTTTAAAGATTTTGTATAAAACGACACACTCCTTTATCAAAATTTCGAATTTTCCAAGTCTAGACACCTAACGTGTGAACATTTAGAAGAAGAAAGTTTTTGTGAACTCGAGATTTTGTGCTGAAAACACTTAATTTGATTCGGTTTGAGGATAAAAATGCTTTATGTTAACCAATTTTATGTGCCCAAAACATTTAGCCTTCGTTATGCGAGTTGCACTTATGGTGTGCCAAAATTTGAGGATATGATCTCTTGTATGAATCCAATGTTGAGTGAGTTCATGACCAAAAGGTCGAACGGATAGGAAGGACAAAATGAATAGGTTTTGGAAACTAGTTTTATGGTAACAGAGAAACACCTGGGATTGCTCATTAAATGGATAAACCATTTAGCGACATTCACTTTGATAAGAAAGGAGTACTATGATCGTAGTGTATGCGATCAATAGTTAAAACTTGAGAGGTAAATTAGAAGTATCAATTGACGAAAGAAAGGTCAGATCGATGGACAAATGACAAGACCACTTAAGGTACCAGCTATCCGGTTGAAGTCCCAATGACTGTAAGGTGTGTTGCACAGCTGGGGACACTTTTTTCATGAATGATGTTAAGGGACACGCATATAAGGGAATATTTTACAAAACACCATTTTGAATGATTGAGCTGACGTGTAAAAATTGACTTCTAGGAGGGAAAGTTCAAATTTTTCGAGGAGAATGGGAACCTTCTAATGTACCATCCTATATAGTGTGTGTATTGCAAGCGTCCGAATTTTGGCATCCCTACAAGGATACTAATAACCCTTGTGGGCATCGGGTGAGAGAAAATTACAGAGTCATAGAATGACTAGAGCGCTGCAAGGTGGCGCTTATATCCACAAATGCGAATGGATAACAATGGGTGTGTCTAGCGTCATCATTCCAACGAAGGGGATTGAGTGTTGTAGGCACCTTGAAATTTGTATGAGAACTACAAAAACAACAACCGTACCCAGGAAATCCCACAAATAGAGACGCTATTAATAGGGTCTGGGGAATAGAGCCTAACGTGGCGCGAGACAAAAAAAATTTGTTTGCATAGGCGTCAAGCCTTGTCCGACTCAAATGACATCAGCAAACGTTAGGAACTTCAACGAACATGGGGGAGTTACGCGTCATAGGATCCCTATTCAACGTGCGTTTGATTTGGAGAGAAAGTTCCACATAATGAATTTAGAAAACTCGATATTGACCGTAATCGTCGACTCGAAAGGTAGTGCTCACCAAGATTCCCATGCACCGCAAATTATGATTACGTGTGCACCCGTAATAATATTTTCCCTGCATGGTTCCCCAAGTGTTCTCTAATTCCGAGTTTCCGACCAGGGTAACAAGAATTACATAGAATGAATTGACTAGGAAGAGTCTACTAAGGTTCTTTCCTTCATTAGAAGACTATCCGGACGTTCTAGCTTGAACATCGAGAGAGTTGTCCTCCAATCACTCATCCCTGGAAAAGTAGAATCATCAACGCAAGCCGTTCGTTTGCTAGGCGTCATTCTACTATTTAGTCCGGGTGGTTGGTGAAGTTGCGAGGACCAGCCAGGCATAAGTAGTGACGGTATGGCTATCGGAGACCTATAATCACCCGTATCTTCAAAGAGTACCTGGTTACGGGTTGAGGACGAGGGCATCCTCTTAGTGACAATAATATCCAAACGTACACCTAAGAGCTTGTTATGTTATACATATAATGCAAATGGAATGGAACTTGTGTAGTGCGTTGTGATGAAAAATGTTTTTCATACAGGGGAAAACGTTTTCGAAAAGTTTTGCGTTAGTTATAGTTTAGACTCAACAGAAACCTAATATCGCTATAACCATTGGCTCCGATACCAATCTGTCACACCCCGCCAATGCGAAAACACGGGATGTAACTCGAAAGGTTTCAAGTACAAGATTCAAGCAAACAACTAAATAAACATAAGATTTGATTTCAACTTGTCAAAAGGTACAATTCGAGAAATTTATTGTTGCTGGAAATCTAAGGATTTTATATCCAAACTTTGTAAGACATGATAGTTCAAATAAAAATCACCACAAAAGTAGTGTCGTGTAACGCATGCTTGAATCCCAAGTTCCATTCATGAAAATCTATTACCTGAAAAACATAAATAAAAGATTTTGTCAACATAAAGTTGGTGAGTTCACAGGTTTTGTGACTCATTGAAAATTGTTCATGTATGTTGGTTCAGGAAAATAATGTGAGTTGTCTATGAAAACTTGTAACTTGTTTGTGAAAACCATGATTTGTCCTGTGGGAATCCTTGTAGGGCATTCCTTGGACTGTGTCTTTTGTACTTGAAAATCATTCACTTAGAATCCTTGTAAGGTATCCTTTAGGATGATTTGGAAAACTCGTAAACCATTCCTTTGGAATATTATTGTAAAAAAATATACCCTTGGAATATAGCATGAAAACTGTTTGAGAAGCACTCTATTACTTCTTAATGTTCGAGAAAATGTACACAAGCCTATGAATTCGTGAATGATGAGGTTTCTAGTTACCTGTAAACCAGTATGAATCAGTGCCTAGCTAGGGCAATGATGTATGTGTCAACATGAGCCTATAACCAAACCTAAACGTGTTGTGCCTCGCCCATTGTACACTAAAGACAATGTATGAACGTTCAGGAATAACATGAACTCTCTTGATACATGCAATCAGGTTAGCGCGACTAACCAAGAGTGGGGTTGTTAGCCCAATAGTACTATTCAAGTGTTCCATGGCTAAGTCCATAGTTAATGGTTAAAGTAACGAAATGACAAGAGGACTTCCTTGCATAAATTGAACTGTACCAGGACTCCCAGTCCTATGCTCGTCTCATGTGCACATAATGATCGAATAGATTTCATACTAAACTTGTAAATGTGAACTTTGTAATGTAAACTTGTAAATGTAATATGATAACTGTAAACTTGTAAATGAAAACTGATAAATGTATACTTGTAAATGCATGTTTTTCCCCAAAATTGTAAAACAGTAAAAAGGGGCTATGAAACTCACTTTATGTCTAAGTGCTAAGACTGGACTAAATCTGATGTGGAAATGTCTGAACTGTGGTGCCCTAGATCCAATAAGGACAACTTAAGTCTATGTTCGTACCATTTACCATGCAATTGTTCACCTGACTTGTACACTGTTGGACTGTGTGCTTATGTTCTACTCTCCATATTATATGTGTTGGAAATATTCGTTTTTTTCGGTATTCGTGACTGTGACCAGCCATTCGTGGAAAAAGCGTTGTCATTGGTTTTCTATTTATTACCACCCGATATGTATGTTATCTATTTGCACCAAAATTGTCACATGAACATGTTTTTCGGAGATTTTGTACTAAAAACGTCATTTACAAATGTTTTGCCCTTGTTAACACATGTGCATTGGTTTTTACACCTGTTCCCCAAATGTTTTGATGTAAAGCTTTATTATTACATATGTTTTCGGTCTATTAACACATGTTTCATCGTCTTGAAAATCATACCATGCCTACATATGCTCAAACCCGCACCATATGTGCTCGGGTTCGGCCCTCACATGCTCGTGGATGGGTACAAGGATGGTAACGAGTAAGCGAGTGCACATGGTCATTTATAATTGTGCTCATATTGTACAAAAATAGTGGTATGTTAAAGTGTGTATGTACTACGTTCAAGCTTCAAGAAAATCAAGATTTGCTAATTCTAGTCGAGCCCATACACATGTGTTTGGTGCACATATGTATACGGGTATGTGTACATGTACACGGTTTATGTGTGTGTGTGTGTGTGTGAATATATATATATATGAGTGTGAGTGTGAGGGTTTGTGTGCATATGCATGTATATGTAAGTGTATAACCCAAAATTTGTTCATGTTAATTATCATGTGAGGTGTTTAATCGACTAATGGTTCTATAATACATGTTCTCGAGGCCTTAGGTGTTCAGGTGAGCTCAATGGTTAATCAAAATGATAAGGAATCAAAGGCATTAGAAGGTTATATAACATACCAAAGGAAGATGATACAATCTTGAGTTCTAGTGCTTGTGATCCTTCCTATGCTCCACGAACTTGACCTTGCTCGAGTCCTTGTCGATTTGGGTGACCCAAAAAGGATTTGGTTTGGGTGCTGGTTCGGTCCGAAACAAAGGAGGAAGAGGTGTGGTTGTCTTATGTTGTGATATTCTTTGAGTGTTAGTGTGATCACAAATGGATCCTCATGTCCATATAACTTGTTATTACTTGTGCTCCCAGACTTATTAGCATCAAGAATAAACAAGTTATTAGTGGACACCATAACTTCCATGATATCAGCCCCATTATACTTGATTAAGCATCTTCCATCAGCAAACAATAAGAAGTATCCCTTCTTCATTAGCTTCCCTATACTGAGTAAGTTATACTCAAATGAGGGTGCATACTAAACATCTTCTAGCAGCTTGTATTGTGAAGTACCAGTAGATATTCTAACTATACCCTTGCCTTCAACATTGAGAGTCTTTTTATTGCCCAATTGAACTTCAAGCTTAAATCTTTCATTCAACGATACGAAGCTACTCTTGGTTCCTGTCATATGATTTGAACATCCAGAATCAATAAACCAAAGATTGTTTGACTCACTTACTTGTGTGATCATGGCTAACAAGTGTGGCTCCTCATTCACATCCTTGAGATCTTCCTTTTCATTGACCTCTCCTGCCATGTTTGCATATGGTTCATTTGTATTGTACCAGCAGTCCTTAGCCATGTGGCCATATTTTTTGCAAACATGACATTGAGGCACTTTGCTTCTGTCAAAATTTCTTCCTCTACCACGACCCCTGAAATTTGCTCTTCCTCTTCCTCTATTGTTTGAATTGAATGTGGGTCTGGTGTTGTTTTCTTGCATAACTTGAAGAGCATGTTCTTCTATCTTTTCTGATTTTTCATTCATTCTACTATTGAGCCTCTCTTCTTGTCACTGAAGAGATCCCGTCACAGGGGTTAGTTGAGATAGATATATTGACACGTCTATTGAGGGAACCACAAAATCAAATTTGGGAGATAAACTCCTCAAGATCTTCTCCACTATAGCCTGATCAGTCACAGTTTCACCATAAGATCTCTTTTGGCTTACTATTGCCATAACTTGTGAGAAGTAATCACCCACAAGTTCACCTTCTTTCATCACAAGGTTTTCAAATACTCTTTTGAGGCCTTGCAGTTTAACTGCCTTGACTTGATTGTCACCTTGGTATTCCATGTTCAAGGTTTCCCAGCTTTCTTTTGCAGATTCAGCGGAAGTAATTCTAGAGAAGAGATGATCATGCACAGCCTATTGAATGAAGGCCATGGCATGATCATCCTTCTTGCGTTGAGTTCTTGCTTTTCCTGGATCCTGTTCTGCACGATCTACAACATTTTCAACCAGATCCCACATGTCTCTGGACTTGAGGATCCTTTTCATGCGAATACTCCAATGATCTTAGCCATCGCCTCGAAACACAGGGATTGGAATTGGTGCTGTGGGAAGATTGACTACCGAATATTGTGAAGGTGCCATGCACATGCACGAACTTATTTTGGATTACTTTCAATATATCTTCACTCCAAGCTTTACGTTGTTGCCCATGTTTCGCTTAAGGAACGTATCATACCTATTATTATTGTAACTTACGAAGTATATATTTCTAGCATTTATATGTCATTATTTTTTGTTTTAGTTAAGAGGCTCTCTTCTTTCTATATCACAATTATATAAACAATATCAGAGCTTTACGGTATCTATAGTTGAAGTACCATTCAAGACATCTTGCCATTAGAAAATGGCATAAAAGTGCCCAAACAACCACATGGAGACAATTTTCAATCCAGTAGAAACAATTTTCGTTCACTAATTAACTATTATTCCTTATTTATTAACACACTAAAACTAGAAATATCTAAAGATCAAAAGCAAAAAAAAAAAAAAAGACTCAAGATTTTAAAATTGTTTCTCTAGGTATCTTTAACATCTCTAGACACAAATCATATACATCACCCTTTTGTCCCACACAACGGGGCCAAAGTGTCCTCGTTAATAACCTCTCTTCGTCTGAAAACCGTCGCGCATTCAGGTAACTCGCCAAGATCAGCAAATAAAGACTCGTCTTCTTCACTAACCGAAAATATCATAGCCATGTCAGCATCACAGACTATGTCCCTAACAAGCAAAGGACTTTCTAAAGTGGTTGAAGACATGGATTCTATGTCAGAAAACCAACCAAGGTTGGAGAACTCAGGCTCCATTATCGACTGCTTGCTTATTAGGTGTTTGGAATCTTCCTCTTGATCATCAATGTTAGAAACTTCTTGCGTGGTGGTGGGAGTGGAGGCTGGTGGTGGTGAGTTCTTGTGGTGGTTCTGATTGTTGTGTTTGTGTCTTGATGTCGGCGAAGAGTGGTTGTGATCGAATGAATATTTCACAATTACCATTGAGGGATCCGCTTGGTTCCTCTCTACTTGTTTTCTTGCTGGACATCCTTTTGAACTACTACATCTATAGTAACCCCTGTCAATAATCATAATAATATTGAGGCCTTTTAGTTTCTTTGTTATCGTTTGTCTTGCATATGAACTTACTAAATACATTTTTGTGTGTATGTTACTCATCAAAATAAATTACTCAAAAGTTTTATATACTTCTAGTAAAATTTATATTGAAACGTAGACAGTTGTGTTAACTTACCGAGGGTAAGGTGAGCCTTTGATAGGTTTCTGACCGTACTTTCTCCAGGACCAAGAATCCGAAGGCGGAGCATTTACCTCACTCTTAAGCCGAGATCTTTCAATTTCTTTTACTGGCACTGAGATGACTCGCTTTTGTATTGAACGTTTACTATAACAAATTGCGACATATGTTACAAAACTATATATTACTCTAGTTTGTAGTGTTAACAAATTTGTTTTGAACATGTCAAGGAAATTAATCAGAATTGTGTATGTGTGTGCTCCATACTAAAACTAGACTAACCTTTTACGGGACAAACTAGAAGTGGTCTTGGTGTCATTAAACACGCCAGAATATGGCGAACCTTCGCTATTTTCTGTCGAGTTTTCACAATCATCTTGATCTACCGCGAGAGATCCATGCTCCATGATCCTCCCAGAAAGCCGCGGTGAATTCGTTAGGAAATGTTCAAGATATTTATATTTGTGTTTGTTCCTATGTTTGTGCATAGCTAATGTGATGGCTCAAATGGACAAATGAGTGAAGTTGTGTGTGTGAGAGAGAGGAAGAAAAAATAGGTGAATGTGATTAACAAATGAGTTCTGGTTCAAATTAAACTTAGGGGGTCCCAAATGTCGACATATGAGCAATTGGATATCTTTTTTTATATTGGACGTGCAAGAAGATGTGAAAATAAAACCAACCCCCAAACAAGAGGGGGATGGGGTCAAGGGTTATGCTTATTATTATAGTATTATGATATTATTACAATAATATATTGAAAGGGACTTCATAATTTGGATCTATATTAAATTCAATTCAGCTCTATGACTTTAGCAAACCTATCTCTTTCTTACCTATACGTTTGTGTAATATACAGTATTTTTTTTTTGTATGCCAGCTGTTGGTATATTTGAATATTAATTTTCTTTTTGAATGTTTATAAATTAATGGTCGGGGTCTGATATCGTACTATACATATTTGAGGTACATAATATCTCGTACTACATATGATAGGTGACTTTTGTTAACATATTAACGTTTTACTATGAAACGCACCCTTATAATATACCTTGTTAGAAAAAGGAAATTGGTTTAATATCGAATTCAAAGTTATATTCCATAAAAATATTAAAATATGATATTTTATGTTTTACAGCAAATGGAGATGCAAGACTTTTACTAAGCAACAGATAGTGATCTATTAGTGTAATGTTACTTTGAAAATAGCAGCTAGTGATTTTTTAAAAGTTTACGATTAGTAACCAAATTTTCTAACTTATTTTGAGTGTGGTCACTATTAGGAAAAAAAAAACACTTTTCTTGATACGCATTGTGCATCGTGAAATGGTGTTTATGACATATATAAAAAGTCGTTATAGGACATGTAGTAAAATTAATATAACATGTCCGTGCGTGTCATCTTTTAATGATAGACGTTAATGACACGCATTTATGGCGGGAGCAGTTTTACATTCTAATAGTAGTTCTATTACCAACTGTTGTCAAAGCCCACTCAGATGCGCGTCTAAGTCCATTTTTCAAGCCCAGCACAGCCTTCTTGCTTTGCTTCAAACGCCTTACTTTCGGACCCTAAGGCGCATTTTTCAGGCCAAGTTCCGACAAAATTTCAGCCAACAATTGTCTGGACAAGCCTAAAACAATTATAACAGCCCTAACTAAGACTATAATCAACATAAAATAACCTAATCTAACCCTAAAGAATTCTAAAACATGTTTAAAGTTGTTCTTGCTTTTGCTTTTTAAGCGCTTTGTACTGAGGCCCAAGACTCACCCAATGACGCCTTGAGTGCGTCTTGTGCCTTTAACAACTATATATTACCATTCGATCTCTTTTTTATTATATATCTTTGTTATAGGGAATTCTGTGTACAATGACACAGGTCGAAAGCAAGTAAATAATAAACAGAAAATTCCTAAAAAAAAAAATCTTTACTAAGTACTTACACGATTGCAAACTTTACTTGTAACAAGGGATTTTGTTTTCCTTGTTTGACTAAAGCATCCACTTTTACTTTTACTTGGTTTAAAGGGGAAATTATGATTCATCCACCTTAACTATTGATCTCCAAGTATCTGGACACCAAGCCAATTCAAAATAGTGTAAGCCACCAGGTTCATCCCTCCTTCGTTTGGAAGCAAAATCCTTTATCCAACTATAGCCCTTAAGTATCTCAATATGAAAGTATTGAAAGTTGAATCTTGTCATTGATAAAAGGATTGCATACATAAAAGATTGGAGCTATAGACTAGGAACTAATAAGCTACAATTAAGGAACTAAACAAGCTAGAATATTGACCAATTAATTGGTAAGTTACAACAAGAAAATTAATTTGAATTCAAACTTCTTTGACCGAATGTGGTTTAATATGTCCCTGCAAGATGAACGATCGTGAGAGGAGACCAATCTTGGAGGTGACAAGTTGGAACCGTTGGCGTAGTAGAGGTTTGGTTAAAGCATCTACAGTTTGATCGTCTCCCGATATGTGAGTCACACGTATAGTACCCTCATGAACTTTTTCACGGGCAAGGTGAAAATCTAAGGCCAAGTGCTTCATTCTTGAATGAAAAACTGGATTTGCAGAATAGTGAGTAGCACTTGGATTGTCACAAGAGATGGCTGGAGTGACTGATGATTTGTACCCAGGTTTGATATGAGCCATTGCACTTCGGTTGTAGTGGAAGCCACGGCTCGAAACTCAGCTTCGGTGGATGAACGAGCAAGTGTCGGTTGGCGTTTGGAGCTCCATGAGATCAGATTTTGACCGAGATAAACAATGTAGCCTGTCATGCTTCTAAAAGATGGGCGATCACCGGCCCCATCCGCATCACTTAAAGCATGAAGCTGTAGAGGAAAGTTACGCCTAAAAAGGATCCCATGATGTAGAGTGCCATGCAAGTATCGGAACAATCTTTTAAAGGCTTCCCAATGTGTAGTGGTTGGTTTGTGCATAAACTGTGAAAGTTTGTTAACTGTAAAAGCACTTTCAGTTCGTGTTAAAGATAAATTGTTAAAGATAAATATTGTAATGCTCCTACAAATGCATGGTATTCGGTTGGTGATAGTAAAGGATCACCGTCCAATACGGTGATGGTAGAGGAACTCGACATGGGTGTGGGAAACGGCTTGCAATTACTCATGTTGGCTCTAGTGAGAATGTCAAGAATATATTTAGATTGAGATAAGAACAGACCATGGTTGTGAGGGATAACCTTGATACCAAGAAAGTAGGAGAGATCGCCAAGATCTTTTAGTGAGAATCTAGTGGCAAGAGATTGGATGAATGAGTGTATAAAAGATGGATTGGCACCGATGATGATGATATCATCAACGTAGACTAAGATAAAGATTGGGGAAGAAGTGGTTTTGTTAATGAATAGAGAAGGATCTGAAATAGAAGGCTTAAAATGAACCTAGAGGAGATAGTTTTTGAGTTCATCATACCAAGCACGGGAATCTTTGACGAAGACCATAAATGGCCTTGATAAGCTTACAAACATGAATAAGATAGGAAGGATCCACAAACCCGTGTGGTTGAAACATTAAACCGATTCGGTTAAAGTGCCTTGTAAGAAGGCATTGTTGATGTCAAGTTGGCGTAGAGGCTAATTAAAGGAAATTACAATAGCAAGGATTGGGCGTAAGGTAGCGGATTTGACTACGATACTAAAGGTTTCAACATAGTCTAAGTCGGGGCGTTGGTGTAAACCTTTAGCAACAAGTCTTGCTTTAAGGCGATCAACCGAGCCATCGGGTTTGAATTTAGTTCGGTAGACCCATTTGCATCCAACGAGATTAGGAGCGTTATCAGAAGGCACAAGGGTCCAAGTTTGATTTCATTTGAGAGCATCAAACTCGGATTGCATGGCATCACGCCATAATGGTTGTTTAAGGTCTTGGGTGATGTCGGTGGGTTCGAGAAGGGATTAAGTTGTAGAGTGAAATAGAACGAAGTCAGAGTTGTGGTATTCTGGGTTGGGTTTGTGATTGGGTCAAGTTTGGTAGGAGGAAGGGTTTACGGGTTGTTGGGATGGAGTGGGTTCGGTGGGTAGTGAAGTCGAGGATGTGGAGGAGTCGGATGGAATATTGATAAGTGATGTGCTGAGAAATTGACATGTTTTCCACACATATTCTCACCTATCTTATGCTCAAAGTCATGCTTTTATCTCTGTTTTGTCATATGATTTATCTCTTTTTGTTGATAATTGCAGGATCAGAGACCAGGAGGTGAAAAGAAGAGAAAAACAGCATAAAACGGCATTAACTGATGAAGATTTAAAGACTTTGAAGCTCTGCCAGTTGCAGCACGGTCGTGCTTACGGCCGTGCACGGTCGTGCCACTGTCCCAGGTCAACAAGTCAACATTTCCAAGTCAACAGAGGCCAAAAACCAGCTTTGAAGAAGTGCACGGGCGTGCCCCATACTAAGGCACGGGCGTGCTTGCTAAAACGTGTTCCCCAAGGCTTAAACCGACCAAAACTGACAAGACGGTTGCACGTACTGGGAAGCACGGGCGTGCCAAGTACTATGGAGCGGGCTGCTTGACCTAAGGACAGACATCTTCTGCAAAAAGGACTCTGCAACATTACCTGCTGTCGAGCATGGGTGTGCCAGTGTTTGAGCATGGGCGTGCTTAAGCTGATTTCCCTATAAATAGAGGCCTCCACCCTCACTTTGAAGCATCCCTTCCCACTTCGAAAACCAACACTTCTCCATGAAGTTTCTGTCCTCTTTGAGGATTGTAGGTGTCCTTTGAAGCCTAGGATCACTCCATAAACACCACATTCAAGAGAGAAACAACCTGAAATCACCAAACCCACTAGAAATCTTCATACAACGTACCCTTCACCATGTCTTGTACACAAACCCAACTTTGTGAGCATGTTGTATCAACCATGCTAGGCTAGATTTCTGTTGGTGTTGCTAGGGTGATGATGAAAACTTGGTATGAATTAAATAGTTTATCTTTTATTTAAAGTGGTGTTCTTGTGTTCTTAATAGTTCTTACTATTCTAAACTTTGTTTAATGAATTAATTAACTAATCACTTAGTCTTTAGTCTTGTGGGTGTCATGATAGGAAGTGGGAGGACTCATGAGTGTACCCATGGTGTGTAATAACCCATGCACTTGTGAGCTAACCTAATCCCGCGAGTAGTGATTGGCTCATTTGTGGGTAGAAATACATACATTTAGTGGCTTAATCCTCTACTATCAAGATCTCATTTAGGGTTGGTACGGTCTTTATACTCGTTCCCGGTGATAAGCCAAGACTTGATTGTGCGACTTGGCTTCATTGTTTATGTGAAAGCTTTAGCGCAAGTCAAGGATTGGTGAACCCGTGTTGAAAGAAAACGGTCTTTATTTTCTTTCATTACTATATTGTCACACAATTATTAATAGACCACTCACTTTTTGATAAATTAATTAAATCAAGTAAAGGATGCACGTGTTCTGGTTAGTCACGACTCCTCTATGATATTAAGTGGTAGCTTGTTCGGTCATGTTTCGGCCACCGGCAGGTTATTCATAAAAGTTTAGAATTGTTTGATGTCTATATTGGAAAATTGGGGAGTCGGTAATTCGGGGTTGGGTCAACACAGTCTCGAGTCATTTTCTTTTCATTGTTGAGAGGTGAGCTACCCGGTTTGGGAGACCCTCATAAAAACCTTAAGAATATAAGTCGTTTACACAACTATGCGAAAACAGTCACCTCTAAAGAATGTGTTAACACAACTCAAAGTTAAGCACAAGTTCGCAACTTAAACACACCACTTTAATAAAGATCAACTGTTAATTCATATCCGTTTCCATCTGACCCCGAAGCAACACCTTTGTTTTGTTATTGATTTCTATCACAGTTTATATCTCTCTTCTACTTTTCTTTTCTCACAATCTTAAAACTTTGTTTTAAATGTAATTTTTAGGAAACTGAGTAGTAAAATTCATGTCCTTTGGGTTCGATACTCGGTACTTGCATATCTCTATACTACCCACGATAGGTACACTTACCTGTTGTGCGGGGTCTAGAACGTTGAGCATATATCGTTTTAGATTATAAATTTAAAACTTGAAATAGTACCACCGTTTTCTAACTTAATTTCCTTTTCACCAAAACTCTCAGCACTTCCTTTAGGACTTAGCCACTTTAAAATAAAAGAAGTTTAAGTTTTGCTAAAATCCCACGACATCAATAAGGGAAGGAGGACCGTTAGGTGGGTCGTTCGTTGGTGGAGGAACGATGGGTGGGGATGGTGTGGGTGGTGTACGCCTTTGGTAAGTGATGATGGGAGGATTGGTGTCAGGTGGTTTAGGTTCGGTAATGGACAATGTTTTCATAACCGGACCGGAAGAAGAACTGGATGCCTTACCGGTTCGTTAGTTTAATCGGTTCGACCGGTCGAACAGGATTTAAGAACCGGATAACATAATAACTTAAAATTAAAAAAATCTAGAAAATACAGTAAAAAGATTTATAGAACAAAAATAATAGAATCTTTAATTTATTAGAGTTGATTTAAAATGTCTAGCAAAATCTAAATTAGTAGCAACAAATCATATTTATTCGGCCATATTATTAAATAGGTATATTATCTTCTGTTGAGACCTTTTACAAAAAGCCCACACTAGAAAATTTAGGTATAACCTATTCTTTTAATAAATGCCCCTCTCTGTCATTTCTTCATCTTTTCTTATGTTTTCTTCGTCCTTCCATCAGCTTATTTAAATTCCTATAATCACAATCCATGGTTCTGGTCTTCTTTCCTTTTTTTTCTTTTACAGATGCGCGAGCTACAAGTTTCGATAAATGGAAGATTTGATACAGTTCGATGGTTGGAGTTGGAGGCTGCTCGGTTGGAGATTGGGAAGAGAACTGCATTAGTTCGTAACAAATATAGAGTTTTATTTGTTATAGATGAAGGATTCGATTTCGTTGCCGGCTCGACCGCTGCTTTTCATCGGTTTCCCGATCTGGCCGCCAGACACCGATCTGACCGGCCGGTCGGCTGCAAAAATGATCCAACATACTAAACCGGACCGCTACATGTTCCGAACCCCGGTCCGACTGGTCAAACCCGTCGGTTCGGGTTTCAAAACATTGGTAATGGATGTAGTGTTGGGCATGGGTGTTGGTGGGTTTGGGTTAAAAGATGTGGCAAGAGGAATGGATTGAGTGGTAAGTGTTAACCATGTATTGAGGGAAGGCATTGGAGGAGTAGATGTTTTAGAGATAGATTCGTAAGGAAAAATGTGGTCAATGAATTGAACGTGACGAGATGTGTAAATCCGATTGGTGAGGGGATCAAGGAGATGGAAGGCACTTTGAGAGGAGGAGTACCCGATGAATACACATGGTTTTGACCAAGACTCAAGTTTGTGTTTTGAGTAGGGGCGTAACCAAGAGTAAGAAAGACAACCAAAACCATGAAGTTTTTCCTAATTCGGTAGAATGTGAATGAGTCAAAAATAGGGGGAGTCGTTGTTCAAGGTGGGGGTGGGTAGTCTATTGATGAGGTAGGTGGCAGTGGTGAAGGCAAATGGCCAAAACTTGAGAGGCATTTTGGCATGAGAAAGTAAGGCTAGACCGATTTCGACAATATGATGATGACGACGTTTGGCGTAGCCTTTATGTTCGGGTGTATGAGGAGGGGAAGTGAGATGAGAAATGCCACAAGAAGATAGATGAGAAGAAAGTTTAATATATTCTCCACCATTGTCTGAAAATAATTGTTTGATTTTGGTTATGAAATAGTTTAAATAAGGTTTTGAAAACCAATGAATGTATTGAGGGAATCCGATTTATGTTTGATGGGTAAATCCAAATATATTTTGTGAGGTGATCTACAAAAATTATGTAGTATTTGTAACCGTCAAAAGAGGTAATTATAGATGACCAAACATCGGAAAATAGTGATTCAAGAGGTGTATTAGAGGTCAAAGAAGATGTGTGGAAGTGAAGCTTATGAATTTTATTGACATGACACAAACTACATGAGTCATATTTGCTAGAAATAAACGGAGTAAAGGAAGCTAAATGTTGTAAAACTCGCAAATGTGGATGTCCTAGGCGATGGTGCCAAGAACATGGTTCGGCGAGTTGGAAAGTCCCTGATGATAAAATAAGAAGAGAAAAATAAGATTAGTATATTGTTATCAATGCATAAACGAGAGATAGAAATTATGTTGCGAGATATAGAAGTAACACAGAACATTTTTTAAAATGATAGGAATGTTAGAAAAAAATATATAGTGATAGTGCCAACGTGAGTAATTTATAGTGACGAGCCATCACCGATTATGAGATCCTTGGTACAATCATAGGGTGTTAGGACCGGCGAACGCGTAATCAGACAATCACGGGTTTTATACCAGAGGTGCGGAATCCCTCTAATATGTTCTAATAATAGGTACGAGATTGAAACAATGATAAACGAGTAATTACTACACACACACGGGTCAAAAGATTATAGATTAATCACCAAAACAGAGCTCGAGTGTTTACAGGGATCAAATCAGACGTCTCAGACCAGGGGAGGGTGTTTGGAGAGTGTGTGAGGCAAGAACTGAGGTCTAGGGTTGAGAATGGGCCTATTTATACCTCCCGGGTATGACCAGCAGCTATCAGGCGATTGAGCATCTTGGTAACAGGCGATTGGGCCTAATCGCCTGCTACAGTGATATGGCATAGCCCCTAATCGCATGAACAGTACACACGAGTAGGGCCCAATCGCATGCCAGAAACTGCTAATCGCCCTCACACCCCAACACGCGTACAAACGCCTCCAAACACCCCGAAACTCGTCCAAACAACCAATATACTAGCCTAGGGACATCATGTACTAACATAGGGGCTATGCATTGAGAGTGCACTAAGATCATTAGTTATGTGGTGAGAAGCACCACTTTCCTTTAGCCACGGTAAATCGGAGTCCACATTAGAGTGTGTTGCCATCATGTGTGCTTGTGGTTTGGGATGGGAGTTGTTACGGTCGGAGGTTGGAGGAGTAATATTGGGATGGGATTTCTTAAAATATGGGCAGGAGGTTAAAGAGTGGCCTTTGCTGAAACACCATTGGCACTTACCAAGGAAGGGGCGTTGGTTTGGTGCGGAAGTGGGGGTAGGCCGGAAGCCGGGACTATTGTTGGGTGGTCGTGAAGACCACAGTTTGGAGGTTCGGCGGTTGTGGGCAGCGAAGGCAGTGGCGGGGAGGCGGATTCGGGTGGGATTTGGGCGAGTGAAAGATCATGGTTAATTGAGTTTTCATGTAGACAGATTCAATGACAGGTTTATAAGTTTTTTATTCTAAACCTTGAAGTATGATATCGGTAACATCTTCAAAATCCATGGGTTTCACAAGGATGGCTAATTCATCAACTAAAATTTTTATAGATTGCATGAAATTAGTGATGGATTGGTCATGGGATTTTGTGGATTTTTTAAGACGGTGTTGGAATTGTTTTATGTGGCCTCGAGAAGGAGAGGCGTAAGTGGAAGCCAAAATTTTGCAAGCATCAAGGGAAGTTTTGGCATTGGTAATGAGAGGCATTATTTTCGGATGAAAGACTACCAACAATGGCTCCAAAAAGAAGGCGATCTTGACGGTACCAAGTGGAGTATTCAAGATGTGGAGTGGAAGAACCATCGGTATTGGTGGTTGGGGAAGGAGCAAGGTGTGAACCATCAATGAATTTGTAGAGGTCCAAACCTTGGAGGATGGCTTCAAGTTGGGTTTTTCAACTAAGGTAATTAGTGGAAGTGAGTTTGAGAGATGAGGGAAAGTTCACCATGGTGACAGTAGGTGTGGCGGTAGAAATGGTGGGCATGGTGGTGGCTAGAACATTGTTGTCGGCCATTGTGGGGAATGAGAATGGGTTTAGGTTTTGCAAAACCTGACTGATACCATATGAAAGTATCAAAAGTTGATTCTTGTCATTGATCAAAGGATTACATATATACAAGATTGGAGCTATTGATTAAGAACTAATAAGGTAGAATTAAGAAACTAAACAAGCTAGAATATCCACCAAATAATTGGTATGTTACAACAAGAAAAATAATTTGAATTCAAACTTCTTTGACCGAATGTGGTCTAATACTCAACACTCTTATTGTTGCCTCCATGTGATTCCTTAGTGGATCAGCAACAAACTGACCAAGAACATTAACTGAGTAAGTGAAATCTGGTCTGGTCTGGTCTGGTGTTGCTTGCAAGTACAATAGTCTTCCTATAGTCTTTAATACTTGCTTGCATCAACCCTTATTTCTTCTTTGTTTTTTGCAACTTAGTATTTTGTTCTATGGGAAAAGTACTTGGACTACATCCCATCATACCATGAATCCTTGAGAATGTCCAAAATGTACTTTCTTTGATTGAGCACTAATCTATCTCGGGTGCGTATTACTTCGATTCTTAATAAATATTTAAAAGCACATAAGTCCTTGATAAAAAAAAATTAAAAAAAAAAAAACTTTTCACTGAAAAATAGCTTTGTTTTTTTATTCTTTCTTTCGCCGTTTACCATGATAATCACGTCATTGACGTACACGAAAGTTACTACAAAAGAATCACCAATCTTGAATACAAAATGAGGGATCGGTTTTAGATTAAGTGAAACCATTTTCGTGTAGAGATGAGGTGGACTTTTGGAACCAATTCCTCGAAGCCTGCTTCCAACCATACAAGGATTTTCTAAGACGACGCACTTTGTTTACTTCCCCCTTTTCGAAACTCTGTGAGCTTTTCATGTAGACCTCGTCTCTTCCAACTCATCGTGTAAGAACGCGTTGTTGACATCAAGTTGGTTAATAATCCAGCTGGTTGCAACCGCCAAGATGGTACTAACGGTAACTAGTTTTGCTACTGGTGCAAGTGTGTCATGGAATTACCCCTTCCATTTGTGTAAAGCCTTTAGTCACAAGTCTTGCCTTGTATCTTTCCACCTCGCCATTTAGTTTATATTTCATTTTGTATAGACATTTTGAGTTAATGGCTCTTTTCCGCTCTGTAAGTTTTCAAGTGTCCAAGACCCAATTTGCTCAAGAGCACACATTTCTCTTTTCATTGCTTATTTCCAATTCTCATCCTACCTACGCACCTTGATAAAAATTCTTTGACTCATTAGGTGAATTGATGGTCGTTAAGAAAGCTTTGTGATAACCAGAAAAATTGCAATACGTTATATATGTAATGAGCTAAAGGATGTACTCAAGGTCGTTTGATCAAGCATGGGTCATGTGCAGCCAACCCGTGTCCGATTTCTTCTCTCTAACTTCTTCAACAACTTAAGTTTCTATGTTGGTGTTGTCATTTCCAGCCGAGGACTCATAAATTTCGAGTTCCATATCCTCCTGATTCAACGTGTCTTCATGTTCCCAGCCGCTAGCTATATCATTTTTTTTGGCAAACCTTCTGTTTAATTATCCTCACTTTGATCAAGTGAGTCTTCACCTTCTGGTTCATTTTCAACCACTCCCCCTTTGGTCTTATTTTTCATTGTAGGGGTATATGAAAAATTCATCTTCTAGACTTCTACCTTTCCTTTGTTTGGTATGGTATGAATGAAACAGTAAACACATTCAAGAAATCTTACATCTCTTGACACTACCAATTTCCTTTGTTCAAAATCATCAAATTATGTACCCTTTAGTTCCTGGAGGATAGCCGAGGAACACCCCTGGTCTTGCTCGTTCTTTGAATTTATCTCCGCTATTTCTAAAGTATATTAGGCAACCCAAAACCTTCGTTCATACTCTAAGTGTTCTAGCAATTCTCAATAGCTGTGAGGTATGAGATTGTTGGTTTGTCTAGGGTGTTAAATTGCTAGATCTAGAGGCTTTGTGAGAAGATCTTCCTAGTTTTCCTAGCATTCCTTGTAGGCCAAGTCTTATTAGAAATATTGTAGTTACCCCTTGCACTTTCGGGTATATTGTGACTTTCGCGTTGTGAGGTAGACTGTCTAGCGGGTACTTTATGATTTGAGTAGGTAAGCCTGTGTGGATAACCTCTCAACCTGTAGTTTAAAGGCTTATAGGTATTTTAAGATCCTGGTTCCACAACAGTTCCATAACTGTTAGAAGCTTTTCATTTATGTGTAGGATTCAACCCTAGGTAGCGTCTTACCATCACTTGATCTTAGTTACAGTTTCGTTCGTGTCTTTAGTCTGCTTAATTAATCTTTTATTTATTTGCATTTAGTTTGTTAGTAACCCCCCCCCCCCCCCCCCCCTAAACCAACAAAACAATTAAAGTCAGTATTCAGGATAAGTAGTCAAGTTTACGTTTTTTTTTTTTTTTTCATTAGAGTCTCGTGGGTTCGATACTCGGACTTACCTAACCTGTACTACATTGACCGATACACTTTCCGGTTGTGTGTTTTAGGTTTAGAGAGTCGTAAGCGTCTAGTTTAGGTTAATTTAGTTGGTTTATTAAACCACTTTCCGCACATCATGTATTATTATCATATTATGTATCACCAACCTTTGTATCTCCCACATTAATTGGGCACCAACCAAATAGACTGGACTTGGTAAATTGACATTGTCCAATTCACATGCAAACTCATGAGCGAGAGCGCTCACTAGTCCATTTTAGATTATCTTGGGGTGGTTCCAACCACTTACCACTAAAGATATCAATAGCGGTTACACAGGAAGACTATTGTGCCTATGGTTTGTCACTTTGGCTAAGGATATGCAAGAAGTACTTGCGGATACAGCTAATATATAGTTTGAGAATGCAGGCAAGAGATGAAGAAATGTACCCATAATAATTAAGCGTTTAATTAGGGAAGGTGAAACTCCTCTATAAGGTTAAAAGTAACTAGTATGAGGAGTAGGCTTCGCAAGTAATAAATAGAGCTTGTGTAGTGTGGTATGCCGAAAAACAAGCAATCCGTGACGAAGGGAAGTAATAGATTTTCAAAAGGATAGTAGTCATTGTGAAAAAAGGAAATGTTGATTAGAAAAGATGACTTGCCCGCTCATGTATACATTTCTCTATATAAACATGTATTAAGATGAATTGCTAGGCAAATCTCCTTTGGCAACTTTTACTAACCGCTTACGATTCATTTAAACCAGAAGCGTTTAACTGTACACATGCCAAAGGAGATCTTACCCAGTAAGGCACCAATACATATTGAATTTACTTGACGACGATCATATTTCTACTTTGAAACTATATATACACATGACAATTGTTTATGCTAACCGGATATTCCAAGCACCATCCATTTCGTAACCAACAGAAAGGACGATAAAGATTTGTAAAAGTTTGGCATATGGCCAGACAATTCCATTCAACATAGCCTCTTCCACACTACATATGGTATCTTATACTGATGCTTTTATGTTACAATATCAGTTGCATCAATTGTATGCTACCGACTTTTTTATATTAATAGGTGTGGTATTACAAATTATACCAGTACCTCTAGTTGTTTTTAGAACTTCTGGTACCTTTAGGCAGTTCGCGTATAGGGGTAGTGAACTACCTAGCAAGCGAACTGCATAGAAGTACAATAACCTTTAGGCAATTCCCGTTCCTAAACCCTACTTCCACAAAATATATATATATATATATATATATATATCAATAATAATTCGTATGCTACTTCATGCACATGAGATGCTACCATTTACCAACATTTGGGATGAATAACGAGTAGAACCAACAACTAACTAAACTTATAGATTAGATCCTCTCCCATGAAATAATAGTTCATTTGAATTTAAGATATAAAAGATACCGTCTATTAAGAAAATCAACTACAATTACTTGGTTATGATTGCATTGTCTATGCATTAAGAAGAATAAAAAGGAAATATTGAGGACTTAGTATAATGTTTTTCTTTTCCTTCATTTTGTTTAAAAATAAAAAGGATTAACAGCTGCATGCAGCATATGCTGCTGTGAGCTTCTGGATATCCAGCATATGCCTCAACTAATATTCTATATGAAGATCTTAACACTTTTGTGAGTTTAAAGGTATTCAACTTTTTAAAAGACAGATATCAATCTCACATATATATTCCAGAAGAACGCATCCACTTGTCAAAAAAGAGAGAAATGAACGCACGTAATATTAAATTTAGTGAGAACTGAGATGAAAATTAGATAAATGATCAGATTAGAATTAGTATTAACTTAAGTAACAGGAATTGTTAATGATTGTTTCTTATGGTACAAAGATACCATCACCATTCACTACATACGATATGATCTAAGATACTTGTTGGAAAAGTAATCATGTTTCTGAAATGCAGTGCAAAAGAAGAGGCAGGCTGGTCTTCCTTAATTGCATCTCTTTTAGAACTAGGGGTTTGGATTGATAGTAAGCAAAACCTTGTGTGGTGGGTAAAATATTTTGGATTCTGTAACAAGAATGTCAAGTGTGTTACATGTTTAGGAAATATTTTCAAAGGCGTCCAACCGAGGTTGAAGCATAGGATAAATAAAGGAAAGAAATGGGGTAATGGAATGGACAAGGGAATGGAATGAACAAGGGAATGGAATGGAATGGACAAAGGAATGCAATGGAGGATTACCATTCCATGATCTTGTTTGGTTACCACATGATAATGGAATGAATCATTACTTTATATTGTTTGGTAGGTAGGAAACGACATAGCAATAAAACCAGCAGTGGTGAATGATGGCGACGGCCATTAACAATGGGTACCAACGACGGTGGTTGGCGGTAGCGAAGGTGGTGGTGGTGGTCGGTGGGTGGTGGTAGTTGTTGGTAGTGATGGTCAGTGGTGGCGGTGATGATGGGTGCTGGTGGTGGTCGGTGGGTGGGTGGCGACGTTTGGTGGCTATAGTAGCGGTGATGGTGGTGGTTTTCGGTGGTGGCGACAGTGAGTGGTGGCGGTGGTGGTGGTGGTGGTGGTGGTGGTGGTGGTGGTGGTGGTCGGTGGGTGGCAGTGGTCGGTGATTGAGAGTGTTGGTGGTGGCTGTCGGTGCTTGGTGGTGGGTGGCGATCGGTGCTTGGTGGTGGTTGAGGTGGCAGTTGGTGGTGGTCAGTGATTTCAGTAGTCGGTGGGTGGCGTGGCGGTGGTCGGTAACGGAGAGTGGCGGTGGTGGTCGGTGGGTGGCGGCGGTCGGTGGTGGTGGGCGATGGCGGTGGTCGATGGGTGGCGGCGGTCGATGGTGGTCGGCGATGGCGGTGGTCGGTGGTGACGTCAAGTGGTGGTGGTGGTAGTGGTAGAGGTGGGTGGTGGTCGGTGCTGATAAAGTGTGACAGAGGGAATGGAATGGAAAAAAAACAGGGGGGGTGGATGGAATGAATTTTGGGGTTTTTAGTGGGAATGAAATGGAGGAGGTAATGGATGATTCGATTACCTTGACCAACCAAACACCTTTTTTTTTCATTCCGTTGTAATGCTTCATTCCATTTCGCCTTCCATTCCCGCATACCAAATGCTACCATAGGGTGTTTGGGATTTGCTTTTTAACTCCAAAAGTGTTTTTGTCAAGACTCTTTATTTGCTTATAACTTTTTCAAAAGAGTTTCTGATAAAGTCTTTGAATTAGCTTTTGTGATGGGAAAAACCAATAAGTTAATAAGTTATTTTTTAGAAAGTGTTCGACATAGCTTATTGTGAAGATTGATTATATAGGTGGTAGATTTGTAATTTTTATTCCAAAAGCCAAAGCTAAAAATTAGGATTTTTGACTTCTTTTTTTAACTCATATCAAAAAACTAAAACGGAAAATGTTTTTGGTTTACACGAACAACTTAGACTGTGTGTTGTGGCTCAAGGTGAGACACAACTCTATCCTCTAATATTGTGTCAATTGGGCGAAGTGTGATAAAGCTGTAGCTCACTCACTTGACCCTGTTGTGGCTCAAGGTGAGCAGTAGCTTTATCCAAACAAAAAATTTGTTTTATTTTTTAGGCTTTCTAAATCTGTAATATTAATACAAAAGTAAAATTCATAGAAAATGTTAGATTAATATGAACAAGAATACAAATTATAAAAAAATAAAACTAATTTAGTACAAGATCCTCAGGATGTCTAACCCATAAATGCTCGACCAGTTCATGGCGAAGGTTTCCGTGTATCTCACGGTTCTTGATATTGTTTACGTTGTCAAGTTTTTGAAGATTATTAGTAATTGTATATTACTAGCCTTACTCAAACATATGTACTGCCACTTAGTAAAGTCGTAACGCTTCCATGTGGGAGTTTCAAACATTAGCAAACGCAAATGAAAACACGCAATGCATCTTACATCATTAAAAGTGCGAAACCATTATTTCATCCCTAGTTAAAGCCTTGGCTAGTGACTACTATATGCCACTGACAGAGTGCATTCAACTCTAACCTAAGCCATGGTAGCTGCACACAATGTAAGTGTAACATATTTCACACCTGAGGATCAAGTGTTCAAAAATTGAAATCAGGTTTCATCGGCCAAGTATGTTTTTATACCTTTCGTTCTCATGCTTGCCACAGGTGGGAGAGATTGCGCGAGCGTTAATAATATATGTTCTGGATTCTTTGTATTTTTTCAGCACGTTTGGAGAGATCGCCAATGCATGTTTTTTGAGCTCACACGGAGAGAGAGTATGATGTGGAAGAGAGGATGTGATGCATAGATACCAACTTTTTAAAACCAGAATGTTATACTCACTTCTTTTAGAGAGATGACAACAAATGTCAAAAAAGATGCTAAATAACATAGAAATTCCATATTTTAATAAAACTAGCAGGATTCAAATACAAATACAAATAGAAATATAATATCAGGCAAACAGAACAAATTTAAAAGTCACCTCAAAACTATGCTCCAATTTGTTGAGACTTGTTGAGAATTACTCCTTCATATTTCACCTGAAACCATTTCATTGCGTCTTCCTTTGTAACTCTATGCTGGATACCAACACGAGCCTTGCACCTGCGCCTACGACCAACACGGTAGCCCGGGCGTTCTAGTACCACAAAAAAGTCCATACCGTAGATACCAGTGGACGGGTCATACCTGTAATCACAAAAAAATGTTACATTTTTAGCATTATTGGTATCATAAACCAAATTATAATAATTGTAAAATATGAAATGCTAATAATGTGTTTTTAAAGAAACAGTGACATACTTGATACCCAAATCAATATGTTCTTGAATACCAAATCCAAAGCAACCAGTGTCACTAAAGTTGCGTCTCAGTAACTCGTATTCTTTGACCTTCAACCCACTCTCCAGAAGCTGCATTGCCTTGTCTCCCCTAACGGTTACATAGCATGCAATCTTTTCATTACGCCTAATCCCAAATGACCTCACGGTGTACCTTGCTGTACCAAACAAAGAATACCCATCCATAAGCATAATAAACCACAAAAAGCCGACTTTTCAAATACTTACCAAGAGGGAAAAAAAGGTCCAGCAGGCAAAAATATAAAACCAATGATGAAGATATCATAACACTATATGTTGTCTAGTTTCTTGAAGGATTAACAATCAAATTTAGGTCTTTGCTTTAATTGGTCTAAGAACAATGTTTAATTGTTTTTTGTAAATTATAGTTGCCACCAGCTACTTGACAAATAACACTTTTAAAGTTCATCTATAAACTCAGAAACTCATGAATGTTCCAAGATTTTCAACACACAAAAACGACCCCCAACTCTAGAGGTGACAATATGAGGGGGTCAGTTGAGTCTCGTCAGTTACAAGCTGCAGTTCTGAACTGGTCTGTTGGGAATCCGTGCACGCGTTAGACGTACACTGGTGGATGTCCCGCTACACAGGCACAGGTTACGCGTGCACACACCACGAAGTCGCGCGCCACGTAATCCCGTTCTACGTCACAAGTCCGTCACCTGCGCGCCATGCAGGACAAGGCGCCACCCAAACGGATTGGCGGGTTCACCCATTTAAGCTATTTATCTTATAGTTTCTTTTGTCGATATTTTATGCCATAGTTTAAATTAAAAAAAGAAATTGACATAAGATTTAACATTAAAATTTTATTTTTTATATGAATTTGTAATTTGTCGTTAAATTTTAATTGTAGAATAATGTCACATGCGAAAAAAATAACAAAATAATGAAAATTTGGGTCAAACAGGTCGTGTTCGGGTCAATCCGCGAATTTTCTGATTGTGTTCAAGTTCATATGTCTAATAAAATTTTCGGGCGCGGATCGTGTTCAGGTTGGACTCATTAAAAGCTTGTACTAGTAGGAGCTTTTTCTTAAACGCTAGTACTAGTAGCGTTTCAATATAGAGCTTTTTGTCCTAACCTAAAAGCTTCAAAGTTCCTTCAACCAAACAAGGCTTTTTATTAGGTAAGAATTTTTTTCTGAAAAGCTTGAAGCACCTAAAAGCTCCTTACCAAACATACCCTACGTCTCATTTAGCCTAATATTGACACTTAAGTTATTGACTCTGAACAGTGTAAAAACACATGAAACTTGATAACAAGTTTCATTAGCTTCGCCTACTTTCTATAACAATGATATGACAGACATCCTATGAGATAGGCGTGCACACATTAAGCATAGATGACAAAGTAATTACTGATCTTTTTCAGTGTTCTTCACAAACAAGCCTCGAGGCGTTTTCCCTTCGCCTCACACGAGGCCAATCGAGGTAAGCCCGAGGCGGAATCAAAAAATAAATATAAAAATTATTTATCTTAAAAAAATAAAATAATTGACCTAGAAAAGTCTAAAACATCAAAATCACACATCAAAAACAAAATAATTGACCCAAAAACTCTAGAACACAATCAAAAAAACACTCGAAACCACCTGAGGCGCATATTTTCTTAGCACCTCAGCGCTTAGAGGCATATGTACAAGGTGAACCTCAAGAGGCACCCCTCTAATAGGTTTACGGAGAAAACCTACAAACACCCAAGAATTAGACAAGAATGGAGACACTCGTTCGGAGCAATTTTCTATATATCATTCATATAAAAGACTAAACATGGTTGCCTTTTTATAGGCATACAAAGGAAAGACTTAATTAACACATTACTAGTAACTAACACAACTCACTAAATAAATGCAGTAATTAAAAATTATAAAATGGAAGTAACTAACTAAGAAATGGAAAAGTGCAATAGGATCCCACGTAGATAGATGATGGATAATGTGTTGATGCATGGCAACGTGGGTAATGATAGTGATGTATGAACGTATCAACTCCTCGCCCCTTCAAATTGTCCTTGTCCTCTAGGACGGATTACTTGTCCCATGGCGGCCGCCATTCGCGTATTCCGGTAACTTTTGGTTCCATCTAGGGGTGTAAATGACATGTAGCTGCTCGAGAGCTACTCGGGATCGGCTCGGTAAAAAGCTCAAACGAGCTTCCTTAACGAGCCCAAGTTGAGCCTAAAACATGACTCGTTTAGTTATCGAGCCCGAGCTCGAGCCTTACATGCAAAGCTTGTTTAAGCTCGCAAGCCTAAACGAGCCCAAACAAATGTTAAATTATTTTTTTTATGTATGCGCTTTTGTCCTCTGAACATGTACAATTTTAATTAATAATATTGGCGAGCCGAGCTTTTGCTCGTTTAAGCTATTGAAGCGAGCTTGAGCCGATTTTTAGGCTTGTTTAAAATTATTTGTAAATTACGTCGACCCGAGCCGAGCTCGAGCTCTTAGGTTTTACTTTCGCATCGAGCTCGAGCTCATGATAGTAGGCTCGAACCGAGCCGAGCTCGAGCCTAGTCAAAGCTCGGGATCGGCTCGTTTACACCCCTAGTTTCATCTCAATGGGATGCCACAATGGTTGCCATTCGTTTCTTTGCTCTGGAAGTTGACGACTTGTTGGCCTACCAAAAGCTCCTGTACCCCATCCCAAATGGAAACACAATGGAATACGAGTGAAATACTCTTGGGAATGGAAGGGAACATCTAATATTAATTTTTCAGCTTTAGAAATAAGTTTATGGGGCCAACGAACGTTTAGTAAAGGGATCAGAAATGAACATCTATATGCAACGAATGGAGGCACAAAGCCACAAACAACAGCAACATTGGCCCAAAGGATGAGGATATCGTAATGTTGTTCAGCTAAGATGTGGAGCCAGTGTAAGGCGAAACAAAACAAGGAGATAACGGAGGTGGTGACGGCAAGGACACGATTGATTGTAGAGGAGATTCAAGAGGTAGTACAAATGCAGCGGTCGGTGGCAAGATTGGGATGGTTTTGTTCAACGCAGAGATGGACAGTACGGTAAGTGTAGTGATAGTGTTTGTCACTGGTGTTGGAGGTGGTGGTGAAGATGGTTTCGGTGCCAATGGTTGTGTAAACAGCGGTATTGTTGGTGTAGAGGATACCATAGTTACCTAAATCGCGGTTCGCTCCGGTACGGGTACGCGGTTCGGGTACGCAATTCGCTTGAGCTAACGTATTCGGTACGGAGGGGGTAGGTTCATTTCGGTACGAGCCGGTACGATGTACCCTATAGTCCGGTACGTTGGAGAAAATTTTAAAAATAAATATATGACTATTTATAATTTATAATTCATATTATATGTATAATGTAGTGAAGATATGGGGGTTAAATGTTTAAATACATAAACTAATTTTATACTTTTTATATAAAATACTACAAGTTTAGGCATTAAATGTAAACTCTGAAAGGTAGAGGGGTTAAATGTGTATATTCCCAAACTTATTAAACCCTAAAAGCCTTCTCAGCTTCATCATCTTCAGCCGCTATCTTTCATCTTCTTCATCCTAGACTTCTTCTCAGCCTCTATCTTTCTTCTTCTTCATCCTATTTTCCGGCAGAAGCAGCACAGCACTGACGTCGGAAGTCGTTTACCATTTTAATCTTCACAACCCAGTTAACATAACCATCAACGATCTGCTCGATTGAAATTTCAACAGGGATCACCGTACCTTCGATTGCAGTCGCGTACCGGAAGCGATTGGGTACGACAACGAATTCGATTGGGTACAGCGCGATCCAATACGAAATTCGTGTCTATTTGAGCGAATTTGGTAACTATGGAGGATACAATAAATAGTGATGCAAGGCTTTGTTTCTGTGAAGGATGTGGCGGTTTCGTTGCGGGTTTAGAGTTGGTAGAGGCGGTTCATGGCATAGAAGTGATGGTGGGGGTAGAATTCCATTATTGGAGGCGATGGTGGTATGGAAACGATGAAGCATTGCAACGGTGAAAGACTTCCAAGTGAGGCGTTCAGGTCCTCGATACCATGAACTAAACCAAGAAAAAGGTTCATCATCAACGTACTCAACTTTATAAACAAACCGTTCTTCCTCATAAATTGCATACAAAGAAAAGCACCAATTAGTATGCCCTTTTTAGTAGGCTAACTCACAAGAATTACAAGATAAAAAAAAAATACTAGGTTGGGACAATTTTTTCTTAAACAAAAGATGCATTACAAGAACTTAAATATGCATTCCTAACCCTACTTCCGCTACTCCACTATCTTATTTCATGGGAATAACTTCTACCACTAAATGCAAGATCACCACTAATTGTAAAACATGAAACCCATGTGACATAAACTGGAAAGATAACTAATTGATGGAAACAGGCCGGTTTGCTAGCTGAGCTTGAGTATACCTGCCTAGTTGTATCAGCCTCAAACTCTTTTTCTTAGCGTTTCGCCTTGAGGCACATGCCTCAAAATGTTTTTTCTAAACCATGTATTTTACATACATTGCTTTTATTCACCCTTCCACCAGCGTAAAAAACTTAAAAATTTAATCTATATAATTACAACTTAGACCACCAAGAAAAGATAGCCATGGAAGAAAACGGCATTAATCATGAACAGCCACCGCAACGCTTAGACTCAGCCTTGGCGTTTGCCCGGAACAGCCAAGAAAGCAATTTGGTAGGCCACCAACTTCCAACTCAGTTATGAACAAATTCAGACATTTGTCCATACAAACAGTAGTAATGTTAAAGAATCACTGAACAAGTTTACAAGAATAATGTAGTGTTTAAAACTCAACTAAATATAAATCAATTAATGCAAAACAAACAAAATCATCAAAGAAAATGCAATAGAAGATTAACAATAAAACTGTAATATAAATCTTACCCTTGGAAAAAACAGGGGACTGACCACTCAGTTGCTCCAAAACCTAAACACCAACAATCAAAACAACAAAATTATTATTAGTATTATTATTCAAAAGATCATACCTAAATACAAACTTAAATAAACTCAATGAGAGTTATTAAAAAAAAAAAAAGTCAACCTTAGCAGCACGAGTAAGACGATCTCCACTCTCACCAACAGAGATATTGAGAACAAGCTTCTGAACCTTGATCTCCCTCATTGGATTGGCTTGTTTCCTCTCTGAAGCCTGCAATAACAAACCGATCATTCAAACAGCCCATAATATCAATTAAATCAAGAACAAGATATTATAATAATATTATTATTATTCGTTCATAGTGTGTTTAATATGTTAAAGAGAGTACCATTGCTGCACAGAACGATAACGGCGGCTGTGGAGATGAGTGGGAGACGAAGCACAGGGTTTTATCACATCCGTTAGGGTTTTCTTTTTTTTTTTTTTTTTTTGGAATTAATTTTAGAATGACTTATTTACCCTTTACCGCAAGGTTACGGAGGAGAATGTTGACGAGTCGGAACGGTTTTTGAACTGTTTATTGTAGATTCACGTTGAAGTTTTTTATATTTGTTTTACGGGTGTGGATGAGATGAATTGTGCTTGTCTACGCTCGAGTTCAGCTCGTTTACCTTAAAAGTGTGTGGTTCGTGAATAGTTTTTAACCTTGAGGTTGACTAGGACTCGGATTCTGCATTGCTTATTAGTTAATTAATTCAAGCTCAAGTTTGACTCAGGGTTGGATTTTATTTTGTTTATTAGCTAATTAATTATTATGTTTATATTCATTTATAATTATTTTC
Source organism: Ambrosia artemisiifolia (assembly GCA_032199755.1). NCBI lineage: Eukaryota > Viridiplantae > Streptophyta > Magnoliopsida > Asterales > Asteraceae > Ambrosia > Ambrosia artemisiifolia. The sequence goes on from CM063519.1 coordinate 64,966,852, forward strand.
ATGTATATACTTGGCCCTCTAGAACCATATATGACATACACATATTTGATACTTTGACTAAATTTTAGTGTCATAAAGGTGTAAAAATATTATTGACTGGTTATAACATAGGTTGTATAAATGTTATGTATTCAAGATTAATAAACCAGTCTCTAATACGTAGTCATTATAAGTCACTTATTTTTTGGTAACTGGTGTTTTATCCAAACGTCTTAAAGAAATATTTCTCATAACTTCATCTATAAATCATAAATGTCACAATTATGTTTGATTTGATTAAAATCAACATTTGATTTAACTTTGAACCTTTTATTGTTATTTATGGATGGAAGTTAAAGTTTGTTTGGGGATGTAGAACATGTCACGTTCATGTTTAGTTTACATTCTTTCTGTTTTGTTAACCTTTTATTTATTGTATACTAGATGATTGCCCGCGTGTACACGCAGTTTAACAATTAACAATTATTTGGAGCGGTAAGAGGAATGGTGCTCATGTGTCAGGTCATCGTTGGCTTTTATGACTTGACGAATATCAGACTACATGAGTTCAAACACTACATAAATATATTCAAACGCACGTCTAGATAGTGGCAACATGATCCGTTTAATTTCAAGAGTAGCAGCCTAGAGTGAGTAAGAGGAAGCAACACTACATAAATATAAAAAAAGTCTTATATCATTCTTTTGATAATATCTGCAGCCTATGTAATAGCCCTTTGATTGTGAGCATTTTGTTTTTCTTGCTCGTGCATACCCACGAACACGTAATGATAAAACGCAGTCTGCAATGAGTAAAATGCATCCTGCAGTGAGTAAGAGGAGTGATCAATAACTTGATCTGTTAATGAGACTTGCAATCTAACTTAAAGGAAAAATAGCAATTTGAAATAAATATTAAAAAAATGTATCTTGATATTTAACATCTTATAAACAACACCAGATACCATTTCTTTTCCTGAGAAGTCATCCTAAAGATTGCATCCACTTTTACATACAAAAAATAGAGCATATGCATATTACTGAAATAGATGGGTCTGACATGTTTCTTTTTTTTTACCGGATTTTAAACTCTATTTAATTTTGAATTCTATTTAATGATATCATGTAGTAACAATGTTAAAGATAAAAGCCATCCCGTTGACTCTTAAAATAAAACTAATGATATCAAACATTAAAAGAATACTACTTCAATGATATCAAACAACGAAAAACAAATATCCTACACTGTAAAAGCTTTTATTTTAGATAGAAGATTTCCTAAAAGAATAAGAGTTTCACCATGTCATTAAAATCCCCATTCATATAACCATCATCAGTGATCAGACTCTTGGTAGCCTAAGAATAAAGAGAAAAAAAATAGAAAAAACAATGTATAAAGGCAGCTACCAAACATGCATATTATTAAAGTCCTGTAATACCTTGTTCACACGTATCGCATAATTAGCACATGAATTTACCTTATGCGTTGGAAGAAGCCAGTCTTGAAGAACAAAGATATTTAATTCTACACAAAAATTAAATGAAAAATAAAAGATTAAGAAATTAGTTTGTTGTCTTAAAATATTATTAATATTTGAGGTGAAGTAACAAAATGATAAAAACCATAACAATGATAGAAAAATCTAAAGGTAAAAATGGTATTTACCATGGCCGCAAAACTAATGCACGTTAGGGTCATTAGTCTCTGGTCCTGTAGGGCTCCACCTGATGATATATATTTCCTGCAAATCAATATAATAATACTTGGTGATGTTTGCGGCCTGGTTCCATCAATTGCGGACAAAAACTCTGGTCTAATTATAGTTTAAAATAATACTTTTAATGATTTTACAACATAAGTACATGTAACAATAAGCTTAACTCATAAAAGTATTAAAAAGTACATGTAAATATGGTTAAGGCATCCGAAGTTTCATGTTTTGCAAAGCTTCATGTAGAGTTACTGTCACCTACATCTCTTCTGATTATATGTTTCTGGTATGAAAAGGCACATGCCATACTTGTGCTAGGGGCTGTTTTATTTTCTTCACCAAGTGAGCCGTTATTTCAGCGGGTTTTTCCTTTCTGAATTTTGGTTTTCGTTGTAGTTGTTTTGTCCAGGCCCTGCGTGTTCATGGGTGTTGGAAGTTAGTTTTCAGTGCCGATGAGCATAATGGATTTTTTATTTTTCTACAAACAATGTACCTTGAAGCTGAAGCAGAGAAACGCAACCTGGAGGATCGGTGTGAGGTCTGAAACGAAGCATCAGTTGATGATGAAACATATGTGTTTGGAATCCCAGGTCGCATACATTCATACACCTACAGTCCACATGAATCGAATGTATATATGGGAGGAAGAAAGGAAAGAGACAATATTATGTATAACATTAGACATGAACACTATCTTTATAAAACTATGTTTACTTTTATTTAAGTTTTTATTTAACACTAAAAGAGGCTAAAGAATTACATCAGAAGACCAAACCTTAACTCCGTTAACATAGCAGGAAAGAGATCGCTACATCTGCAAGAAACCACTGCAATTATATCGAAAATCAACAAAGGGTATAAACCAATCTGCCCAATGAGAAAAATAAAACCATAAAAGGAAGCCACAAACCTCTATCTCCTATACGCCCCTACCATAAACAATTTTGAAGTTGAGCATACTGAAACAGAGGCAATACCAATTCATTAAAAGTTTTTTATATAATAAAGTATAGTTTAATTAACAAATTAATATAGAAAGGTATAGTAACCTCAATTAAAGAATTTGAAGTAAGTGAAACAACTTCTTCATGAGCAACTTCTTTGGCATTTAGTGAGATTGAGGTGGCCGGGTGGCCCCAAGGTTGTCAAATTCACCTGTTGCACTGAATCTTCCTCCCAACAGGATATATAAAATAAAATCAAAATCAGCCACCTAAACTATTACATCGTATTAGTCATTCGAAAAGAGACCGGCATAATCAATAAACCTCTCAGAACTAAACCTTAAGGCACCATTTCACATTCACCCAACAATCGTCTAAATCAACCAGCCTCTAAAACCATACTAAAAAAACAAATGACGATACCTGGAATGCCTAGCACCGCCGGAAGGTATGAAGCACCACCGGAACGTTTGAGATCGTCACTTTCTCCATCGACGGCGGCCGGAGACCATCCGGCTCCCAATCTCTCTCTCTCTCTCTCTCTCTCTCTCTCTTCTGACTTCCTCTTCCTTCCTGCTCTCCATCTCTTCTGTCAATCCTCTATCTAGAAGTGTGTGGAGCTCAAAATATATATCATTGAAGAAACTAAAGTGACTCTAGTGAGAACGAAAACCTTAGCGATGGAGATGAACAATTACCTTCAAATTTACTGCATAAAACCAAATCCATCGGTTCCATCCATTTCTCTTCTCAAGTTGAGAATTCTTATAACAATGTTTCCACCACAACATTACAAACCTGATGAAAGCTAATAATCAATACATATTTAAATGGCACTACAAAGATTAATGTGGCTCCTTAAAGATACTAAAACAGTTTCAACAACACAAAACACAACAAAATTTCAAATCACATACTAAAATCAATAAAGAATTACAAACAGGGTATTTTATGTATACATATGAACCCTAAAACAATAATCAAACATGAACCCTAAACATTCAAAGGTAAATCATGTATACATATCAACCCTAAAACAATAATCAAACATGAACCCTAAAACATCAACCATAAAACAAAAAATTAGTGAAGTTGAACAATAATCGACTATTGAAAGATAAATAATCAAAATCAGTCTAAACATAGAAAAAAAAAAAGTTAACTCGAATAAGAAATCAGAAAAAAAACGAACAAAACAGAGAAAAAGAGAGATCAATACCCTAAAACAAAAAAAATAGTACACCTGAATAATACTCGACTATTGAAAGATAAATAATCAAAATCAATCAAAACAGAGACCAAAAAACCTTTAATCGACTAACAAATCAGTAAACAAACAAACACAACATAGAGAAAAAGAGAGATGAACATCGATTTATTGAAATAATAATCGAATAGAGATAACCTTGGAGTGGAGGACTGCATAGTCGTTTCTTTCGAGTTTAGTTAGGCTCAGGATCTCGTCGGCGATTCTTTCGAGCCTTTGTGAGTTGTTTTCGTTGAGGGTGTAGAAATGGGATGATGGGTTTGTAAGGGATCGGAGGATATGGAAGGATTTGGGTAAGATTCTTGAGAACATTATGTGTGGTTTACTGTGGGGCGGTTTAGGGTTTCGATCTTGTGAAGATAATTGTTTTGTGTGAGAAGGACATATGGACTTAAAAAAGCAAAGCAAAAGGATGGAAACGTGAAGAAGGAAACTTAATAATTGTTATAATTTGTGATTAAAGAGGGGAGTTATGAAGAGAGAGGCTGAGATGATTTTTTATTTAAAAAAAATAGAAAAATTTATAAATTCTATTGTTGTGCCACATGGCACAATATGATAAGCTAGACAATTGATGGATCAACATGGGAGTGCCATGTGTCCACATTGAGTTTCATATATTAGTTGTATAGATTAAAGATTAAAGATGATCCACGTTAATGAATTGTATTTTGAAGTTAGGTTTAGATATCAATTTTGTAAAAATATTATGAGATTCAGTGGTGGATATAGACCAAAGTTTTTGAGGTAACGTTCAAAAAAATTATCGTACTTTCATACAATGTAAACGAAACAAACTGTTAAATTTTTTTACCGTACTTTCATACAATATTCAATTTTTTTAGCGTATTATCATTATTTACAATATTTGGACATGGAGTTGGATCAATATCATCATTAATTTCGAAGGATTTTTTTAACAAATTACTAATAAGAGCTTGTTTATAATGTAGTTGCATCTTCCAAGCACACTAATTTTGGAAGAAGCACAATGTATACCATAATCATTTTGACAATTGTACATAAACCCTAAAATCAAAAGTAAACCATAATCAACTATATATAAACCCTAAGGCCTAAACAATTGCACATAATCAAATGTAGATAAACAATTCAAATTTAGAACCAGAACTTAGAAGTCTATAGTTTTACCCGACAAGTGATTCCACAATCAATTGGTGGAAACCCGAGACTCGATTTGTTTTTCCCGTTCAAAATAATCCAACCAAAAGATGAGATTAAGGAGTGGCCTATGGTGTGGGATGATAGTTTTTCTTTTAAAAATTGGGCTTTTATTTAAAAGGATCGATTGATGGAATGTTGTCTATGGTGTTAGGCTTTTACACTAGTTTAAGGGGTAGCATAAAATTTTCATAGCGTAAAAACATTTAAGGGTACTATGTAAAACGTTAAAAAAAACTTTATGGGCTTATATTTTAAAAAATACAAATGGAATGGGTCAATGGTTATGGGCTTCTATTTTTTACGCGGGCTAATAATAAAACTTTGAGAGTGTTTTAGGTTTTTAAAAATAATTGTGGGATAACGTTACATAATTTCATATGTAAGGTAATACAAAAAATGCAAAAAAAAAAATTAAAATATTTACACTACGTTGGAAAAGTTGAAGGCTAATGGGTGCTACTCTTGCCACCTCTTTATGTCCGTCACTAATGAGGTTAGTATATGGTCTTGAATCCTTTTGTATCTGCCTATCTGCTTTTGACAAGTATCACATTACAATACTTATGTTACAGTAACATTAAGATACTCAGGCACTGGACGGAGCGAAACTATTAATATTAAATAGAATGAAGTTATAAATCACTAGCCTAAATGTTAGCTGATAAATAACAAAAGCCAAGGACAGTCACAAGCGACATAAACTTTTACTTGAACGAATCCGCTATCACTCACGGTCAATTGCAGGTCGCACTATCAAGAGTAAAAACCAGACGTGAAATCAAATACCTAATATTAGACAAAGATGGAAACTCATAAATAAGACAACAAATGTGGTGTATAAGGAATATTCAGAGGCGTTTGATTTTGCTTATTTGTGAATTAATTGTAATTTAAACTTTTACATAATGAACGCAACATTTCTTTCATTTTAAAATATTATTTACATACCTATAAATTATATATTTGACTTTGTGTAACCCGTGTAATATACGGCCCGGATATAGTAAAATTTAATAGATTTTAGAGTAAATTCCTTTTTGAGTCTTTGAGTTTTCTTGATTTTAACTACTTGAGTCCAACATTTTCATTTTTAACATTTTGAGTGCTAGTGTTTTAAGTTTGTTATGGTTTGAGTCCAATTTTCTAACTCTGTTAGATTTTTTCTGTTAGTATATATGAAATGACCAAAATACCCCTACCATTAAAAATAAATAATTATTAAATATTATATTATAATATTAAATATATACACACACACTACATCTGCACACACACACACACAGATCTCAACTCTATCTCTGTTCTCTCTCTCTAAGTACCAAATCCACCACTACCATACATCTTTAGCAACCACCACCACCATCAATCTCCACCGATGGTTGAACCACCATCAACACAACCACCACTCGACATCACTCGAACCCGAACCCAGACCTGACCATAACCCGAACCAGTAACCACCTAACCTAGACCTGGCCACCACCATAACCCGAACCAGTAACCACCACCCGAACCCAGACCTGACCATAACCCGACCAGACCTAACCACCACCCGAACACAACCCTATTTTGGGTCTGAAAATCATCACGCCACCATCATCACATCTGCTGTATATGTGTGTGTTTGTGAAAATAATATCCAGAACACAATGACCAACTCCCACCATAGCATCCTCGTAATCCTCCACCATGACTGTAACATTCGAGACCCATCTATTCCCCATCGACCACCATCATAACCCATCATCCTTCACCTTACCAGCCTTTGTCAATAATAATCTAGGATTAAGAAATAGAGATAGGTTTGGGGATTTTACCTTTAATCTTGGATCTTGCTAAATCGAACCCACATCGCTGCTTCTCTCTCTCTCTCTGGGTCTTTCTCTCTCTCGTGTCTCTCTCTCTCGTAAGTAAATCGAGGCTGTAGTGGTGGTGGGAGGTGCAGCGGTGATGGATTTGGGAGGTGGGTTGAGGTGAGGGTGGCTCGGAGGTGGAGCTAAAGTGGGGGTGGGTGGTGGTGGTGAGGCGGTGGTGGAGGTGCAGTGGGGTTGCAGGTGTGTGAGAGAGAGATAGGGAGAAAAAGAGAGAGAGAGAGAGAGAGAGAGGTGTGGAGTTGTGTGTGTGTGTGTGATATATAATATTATTTTTATTTATTTATGCATTAAAAACTTGTACGTTATACCTTATGCATTACAGAGTTGTACCTATGTGTAAAATGACTGAGATACCCTTATAGTTAACTGACTTGGTTAACGACGTTAGAAAATTGGACTCAAACCATAACAAACTTAAAACACTAGCACTCAGAATGTTAAAAATGAAAATGTTGGACTCAAGTAGTTAAAATCAAGAAAACTCAGAGACTCAAAAAGGAATTTACTCTAGATTTTAAAACAAAACAAGCTAAAACTACACTTTTGATAGTTAAGGGTCATATTTTTAAGGAGTAATGGATTTGAATAATCCCCACTATAAGTTATTGGTCGTCATCGGTCCCAACTAACAAAATGTGTGCAGGCAGTCCCACCTTTTAACAAATTGTCCACCAACGGACTATAACTAACAGAATACTAAGTGGGAATTTGACACGCAAGCAGGCCGCATCAATTGGAACCGGTGGCAACCAATAGCTGATGGTTTAAAGATGGACAATATGTTAGTCATGGTCCGTTGGTGAACAATATATTAAAAAGTGGGACCGCCAACACACATTTTGTTAGTTAAAACCGCTAGTGATCAATAGCTGATATACTAGATTATTTAAATCTAATACTCCTATTTTTAATTTGATGAATGTGTAAAACGGTGGACATGTAATTCCATATGCATCTTCAAAATTTAGAAACTCAAATATTAAGGAACTGAATTTTATAAGGTGGATTTATGGGCTGGTTAAATTTTACACGGGCTTTAAACTGACTTAATTTGGATTGCACTCATCATTTGGGCTAGAATTAAGTTAAAGATGGGCCTATGAGAATTATTTGGTGTACTTCAGACAGAAAGGCTAGCGACAATAATCGTGTGTCGGCCGTGCTACAATGTATGTAATTTATAATTAAAATTTGATCATTCACAAATCACAACTCACAACATTTGTTTCTTCAGTTGTTTTGGGCCTTTGGCATCATAGTTTGTTTTCGGTGATCATGACAGGACTACACTGTTTAATTTTGAGGCACATATTTGTACTCGACACTTGAATTTGTTTTCAACTATGATAACTAGGTTTGTATTAATTCTTGTAGTTATTGTTTAGTTGTGTAATTGATTGACAGATTGAGGGACGGACTATAGTACATTATGCAATTGTTAATTACAACATAATTAGTGTAACTAGTGGGTTACAGAGTTGCGCGTTGCGCAACTTTTGAACATGTTTGCGAACAAATAGAGATAGTGATAAATAACATGCCCAAAGAAAACAGTCATGTCTAAAAAAGCGGTCATACATCGGACCTTTGAGTTAGATGTTTAAAACTTATCGCTAACATACTGCGCGTGAGTGATGTGTTTCATAGCATCATAAGCAGTAAGTTTTGGTCATATTACATTACAGTCAAATTAAGAAAAGGACTTAAGACAACTGATTATATGTATATAAAGCCATGTGATTGACTTTTGGAAAATTATTCAAATCAAAGGGCAGTGAGATCCTTTGTGAAAGAAAATAGGGGCACCAGCTAGTTCCTCACCTAGTTCCATGAGCGACCCAAATGGTGAATTCTTCTCCAATGGCCGAACTCCAAAGTATATCATTGAAACACTCGACTTTGATCTGTCTGCAACCAATATACGCCTTATACTTTTGAACCTTTCATTTGCCATCACCTTCACTCAAATTAAGAATATATACATCAATAAAAGATTCAGAAATAAAGATGATGTTACATGTATATTATTGATTGATTCAAGGATGAGTTGGGTAGAGAAGATGTTTTCGTTCCTAAAACGGGTCACTTGTTGGTCAGGTTGGTTGAAAAGTGTTTACTCTTATGAACAACCAGAGCCAACTATGATTTTGGAACAAAATGGTTGGATCCATTGACCCGTTAGGGATAAAACATAACACAAATTGACCCGGTCATTAGTAAATGGATCAAAATTACATCTATAGCAATAATATGTTAGATAGTACAAGTCTCCACTCTCCAGTCCATACTAACACCCGGTCACCGGCTTAGGCTTAGCCATGAACAGAAATCTTCCTAAACGCCACCACCGCCTCATCGTTCATGGCTCACATGTGAAGGCTTCAAACCCTGCACCAATTCAGAGCTGTGAAGAACCATTTATTCAGCACAACAAATGAGTTCAAGAATTAGATATGCAGCATAGTTGAAAATCAATATGATTATCTAAGGACTATAAATATGTTTACCCGAAATTAACAGAATAAATATAACCCTTGTTCAGTAGAAAGCCAATTTAAAGCCAAGAATTAAGTTACCTTGAAACGTATCGTCGACCAAGTCCTAGACCTCTGAAATCATCATGCATCAGTAGGCTCCTTTAACTGTCGACTGAACCCAAACTGAGAAGCTGCCACATAGAACAACCAAAAAACAATTCGGGAAGTTACACAGTCCAAACCCGTTATTGATGAATCCACATGGTAAGAATCAAACCTGATTGTTAATCAATTAGAGGCACCATCATCGGCAAAGAGACAGCGCTAAAAGGTGTTAAGATTTCTGTGGAAGTGAAACAGAAGAGGTGAGATCGGACGCGGTGGTAGTCAAAAACACATATGTTACTAACTTCCAGCTTAGATTATGCTTACGCCAAATTTGTTTCAGCTCCAACAAATGCACCAAAGTTTTATATCAATTTTATTACATTAAACAAATAAAAATCACAACAAAATTGATCTTGTTAAGTTATTTTATATATAACCATAAAAACAAAACCAAAATATTTATAATCTTTTATTTAGTTAATTGTTCTAAAACTAACTATTTAATCATCTTACTAAAAAATTATAAATGAATAATAAAAAAGCTGAAAGATCATATTCAATATCATATTCATTTAAAACGTGTTGATGATTAGGAACATCATATACTTCATAAATAATGTTTTACTTGTTATGTAGAATATTTTTTAAATACATGAATTATGTATAGTTAGTGTAATGGATACTGTTACACCAATATTTGATGACAAATGGGGTGATAAATAATTTCACACCAAAATACTAAACCATTTTGGTGTCTTGATTAGTGATGGTTTAGACCTATAAATATATGCTGCATATTAAAAAATCAATGAGTGTGTACCTGTATCGCGCTGGGGAAGTTTTTGGGCACAGTGAATCAAAAAGAAAAGGCAGTAAGCTGGAGCCAATGGATCTGCAATTCCTCTTATCATTATAACCAGACGCACAAGGTTATCCGTGATATCATCACGCAGGAACCGCCAACATGGAAATATAGCAAGCTCAAGTAGCATAAGAAAAATGACAAATTAGCTGCTAGTGATACCTGAACAATCAGTAAGTAGAGAACCAAATGCCAGAAACACCCAATCAACAACAAATACCCACATCAAAGTTAAAAACTTTAACAACAAAACATGAGACCCATCAACAAAAGATTTCAACACATATCAAGAACACACATTTATAAACAACCCCAAACCAAGAAACACCGAATCAACAACACAACAACAAAATCAAGCAACAAACAGCTGAAATTAAGAAGACCCACAAACTAAAGAGCCTAAAAACTCAAGTAAACAACAACTTACAGTGATTTCAACAGTAGATCAAACAATAAAGCACAAAAAGGTATTAATATTCAAGATCAATTGATTATAAAGATGGATCTGCTGCGTGAGGAAGGAAGCTAGGGTAAAGAACAAAAAGGGGGAAACACATGAAACAGAGACTCACCACCACCTACGGTCTCCCTCTTCTGTCGCCACCCCCGTCAACACCTCCGATCTCTGTCTTTCAGCGACTTCTGAAAGCCCTAAAAGAGTTAGCCTCAACATGGGTGATGGAAGTCGGCGGTTATGGGGTTGGTAGCAGGGTTGAGAGAAATCTAGAGAGAGAGAGGTGAAAGAAAAATCTAGAGAGAGAATGAGAGATCGGTGAATGAAGGGGTCCAAAGGATGGTGGAGATTAAGCAAGCATAATTATGGGGGCAAATAGGGACTTACAGTACACATGTTGGATGCCAGACCTAAACAGTACACGTGTTGGATGCCAGACCTAAACAGTACACGTGTTGGATGCCAAACCTAAACAGGTGTTAGCAGAATTTTTTTTTTAAAAACGGGTGTATAAATGCTGCTCAAGAGATTCGAACCTGAGTGCTAGCTGTATGAGAGGAGTAAGGGATCCAACTGGGCTACAAATAACTTTGAAATAACTTTTGTAAACATTATTTATAAACACTTTACAAATCAGGAAAAATAAAAAACACTATTCAAATGCCAAGGTCTATTATTATAGTATAATTAGGGAAAAGCCAAATTGTAGAAATCTATATTTTATCTTATTAAGGAAGAGTGACGGCTAGGATAGTAATTTTCAATTCCTTACAACTTAAGAAGCAACATGCACAAGTGATTTATGCTTACATAATGAGGGTATAATTGGAACTTTGTGGAACATTAAGACACTTAGAAGGGTATATTAGTAACTTTCTTATGCCATTATAGTTAAAAGTAAAAAAATGTTTCCCTCATTGCCCCTCATCCACTTCTTTCCATCTACCCTTCTTCTACACATCAAACCAGCATTCAATTCATGCTCTGCGCGATCCTTCTTCTGCACATCAAAGCAGCATTCAATTCCCCTCTGCACATTAATTCATTCAATTAAATCCTCAATTAAAAGTAAAAAATTGCCGACCCTTATTTCTAAATCGTTTTCTTATAAAGGTCCTTCAAAGCTATTGAATGTTGAATTCCATCAGTTTACCGTTGAATCCTTGTAACTGACTAAATGGTGATTGAAGACGTCAATTGAAGATATTGAAGAGGTGAATTGAATGCGCTCCTCCGCTTCCAATCCCCGCCTTTATAATCCACAATGGTTATTCCTTTGATACCAATTCTCTACTCTTTTCTTCTCTATATTTCAGCCGGTTTTCCTAGGTTGCCCCTCTGTAATTGTTTTTGTTATTTTTAATCTTGTTTTTATGTATAATATAATTTATATATATATTATTTATAGGGGAAATGGAATTTAATAATCCCAACTTTGGGGGGTTGGAAGGCAACAGTCCCAACTTGAAAATTGTAACACAGCAGTCCCAACTTGTCAACATTTTTATTCTAATGGTCCCAGACTTAACTCAGTTAGTTTTTCCAGTTAAGTGCCACGTAGGCATCCTACGTGGCAGTCCAACGTGGCAAAATCTGTCTATCTGTAAAAAAAAAACGTGGGCCACACAATGACACTTGTTTTTTCAATTAAAAAAATCTTTTAATATTTAAAAAATCTTTTAAATAATGTTTTATTAACTTTTATATAATATATATATATAAACATATTATATATACACACATATATATCATCATCATCTTCACCACAACCACCTTCCACCACCACCTTCACCCACCTGCCACCACCGTCAACCACCTTCCGCCACCACAACCACCTTCCACCACCAAAACCCTCTTTCTACCCCCACCCTTTTCTCAAACACACATAATCATCCCCACAACAACCACCTTCCACCACCACCACAAACACCACCAAAACCCTCCAATTTCTGAAACCCTAACCCTAATCATCCTCTGCCTTTGATTATAATCATCCCCACCAACCACCTGTAAAATTAGGGTTTTCCCCCAAATCGATTGCACCTTGTTAAGACCCGACAGAGAGAGAAAGAGACGAAGACAGAAGGAGGAAGACAAAGGAGGAAGACGAAGACAGAGGAGGAAGACGAATGAGGAAGACGAAGACAAAGGAAGAAGACGAAGGAGGAAGACAGAGACAGAGGAGGAAGACGAAGACAGAGGAGGAAGACGAAGACACCGACGAAGACACCACCACCATATCTCTCTCTCTCTCAGCTCTTTCTCTCTCTACGTTCTCTCTCTCTCAGCTCTTTCTCTCTCTACGTTCTCTCTCTCTCAGCTCTTTCTCTCTCTACGTTCTCTCTCTCTCAGCTCTTTCTCTCTCTCTGGTGGTCGGTGGGTAGTTGGTTGTGGTGGCAGGTGGTTGGTGGTGATGGTTGTGGTGGTGGTTGGTGGTGATGGTTGTGGTGGTGGTGGGGGGGTTATCAGATTAGAGAGAATATATGTGTGTGTTTTATGTGTATAATATATATATATATATATATATTGATAAAAAAAAAACTTAAATAAAAAAAACACACTTTCATTGTGGGCCCATATGTTTTTTGCCAAGTGGGACAAATTGGCCACGTCAGACGCCACGTGGCAGTCAACGTCATCACTTAACAGAAAAACTTAACCTCAGTTAGTTTGGGACCATTAGAATAAAAATGTTGACAAGTTGGGACTGCTGTGTTACAATTTTCAAGTTGGGACTGTTGCCTTCCAACCCCCCAAAGTTGGGATTATTAAATTCCATTTCCCCTTATTTATATTATTTATAATCAGAATTTATGTTTAACTGTTGTTGTATTGCTAATGCAAGTCAAATTTTGATATGCGTTTCCGTGTCTGTCCTATTCAGGACTCTTTGCTGGAATCTTTTCGTTTAATCGCAGTGGGGTTTGAAGATATCGCAATAAAAGTGATTGGGTAAGCTACATTGCATTTGATGGTCATTAAATTGTAACCTTCATGCTAGGTGGCTGAGATTTGATTTTTCGCCAGTTTTAGGGGTGCATTAGATATTAGCATATATTATAACACCACCAGTTTGGCTAATGACATACCCTGCTTTGATTTACTTGACTTAACTTAAAAAGTAGGGAATGTAGAAAAAGTGATCCTAATACATTTACTGGACTATTTGTAGATGAAACCAACTATTTTTGTAGGTGTTTTGAAGTGATCTTTTATTTATATGCTATCTAAAAATATAGAAAAAAAAAGAGATGAAAGAATTGTTTGAATAAAGGCTTATCGGCTTTGTTGTATATTTCTTACAGGGGCTACTCCAAAATCAGTTTTGGAGCTTATGTGAATCCGAGGTCTTACTTGTACCACTACAACAGACAACTCCAGGTAAACCATATATTTAACTAAGCCGAACTCGAGTAGCTCGCGAGTGTGGTTTTCACAACTATACACAATATACACAAATAGTTAGACTTATAAAATAAATAAGACTCTATAATTACCACATAACACACTAAATGTGCGTAGATGCCTAGGCGAATAGGCGCCAAGGCAAATACGCGCTTAGGCGTTTGATTCGCTTAGGCGCATAGACTATTCGCCTCTACGCTAAGGCATTTGATTCGCTTAGGCGCATAGGCACCTAGGCGAATAGGTGCCAATCGCCAAAAAAATAAATAGAAACACTTTTCCATTTTCTATAATATTTTCGCCTGGGCGCACAGGCGTTTATTCGCTTAGGCGCTAAGATGTTTGCATATTTAGTTAAGAAAGTGACATCGCTTAGTTTGTGAACACCCCTAAGAGTGTAGCAGAATAAGGCTTGCTCAGCTTGAACAAGATCTTCAACGCGCATGATAACTTGTTTCAAATCTAGAAACCGATCACTCTTGGTGTACTCAGATCATTATTCTTTATCTGTTCTAATATATTATAATATTGTTTGATAGAAAAAATTGATTGTCATATATTGGGGCTATTCTTGGGAGGTGGTGGATGGAACCTTAGTACTGGTTAGTAACTAAACCACACAAAAACATCAACCATATAAACAACCTTGGTTTTAAAGGGAGTGAGGCGCTCTAAGTTGTTTAAGTCCCAAAATCTGAGGCGCGAGGCATTGTTCTATGTACAAGCAAAGTAGCTTTATGTTTTAATTGAGCTGATCTAATACAGGTTAATGAATAAAGTTGTAATAGTCTTGATGGTTTGGAACTAAGAAAAGGGTTGCAAGAATTTCATTAGGTTATAATTAATATCTATTTATTTTCCATGTTTGGTGTATTGGTAATAGGTATAAATGCGCTAAGGTTAAAACGGGTCCTAATTGATGCACATCAAGATGGGTCGGTTGGGTTAATTCAAAGTTCTTTTTCGCATTGGGTCTGGTTGGATGGGGGGAGATGAAGATGGACTCAACCTGTTATTTGAGAGAATGTCTACTGGATTTGATTTTTTGGAAACCCAAGAAAATACAGACAATGAAGAAACATAAGAAGAAGTCAAAGAAAAAACTGGATTTTGATGCTGAGATTAAAAGTGATGATTTGGTTGAACAACTTGACACTGAATATGAAAATAATGATGCTCAAGCATCGGTAACGGAAAAACTTGCAAAATATGTGCCACCTCAGCTAAGATCTATGTCCAGAAATGAATAAGAAGAATACGTCCAAATTTAAAAACGTGTGCGCGGTATGCATACCTAAGATTTTTTATTGATATTGGTCTCACATTGTATTCTTGATGGTATATCCAAAAAGTGACAACTTCGTTTATAAATATTAATGGTTACAGGGCTTTTAAATAGCTTGGGACGTTGGGTGAATCCAATTTGGAGGCAATTACAGAGGAAATGTCCTCTATTTTCCTGGTAAGCTTTCCAATTTTATACATATATGTATGCATGTGTGTATCTCTTCTCCATGTAATAATTTATTTTGGCGCAACCAGTCTAAAAGTTCAAAGTTTAGTGTTTATTCGAATAAAACTTATGCAAAAAATGATGAAACAAAATGAACAGTCAACATAGGGACTTCACTCATTTCGTAGTAAATGAAGTAAAATAAGGTATTTATTACCCGTTTTATTAAATAAACAAAGATAATATTATGTACTGAGATGATTCACGTTAATAACTAATGACATTGTCTTCCTATTCTTTTATTAGTGAAACATGCTATAAGTAACTTTTGTTGACTGTAGAAGGGGTGAAGGCTCATAAGATAATTAGAGTGTTTTGAAAGGGTAATTATCAAAATTTTGAGGGGTAGACTATTAATATGAAAGTAATCTGAATTTATGTATTGTGAAATGAGTGATGTGGTGTCATGAAGTTACAGTTTATCCACTCAAGGTCTAAATAAATAGTCTTATCTTTCTTGAACTTTTTGCATGGAGTCTATTAGCCACAGTGATGGTGCTCGAATTATAAGTGAAGAAATTTTGACATGATGTTCGGGTGGACCCTGTGGTAACGAACATTGGAGTGCAGATTACTTATTTCCTTGAATGCACTAGAGCTCGTAAATAAGATATGGAAGCTGTTGTGGGTGGAGGAGAAAACATCAAAGCTCGAGATTTGTAACAAGGACAAGAACATGATGTGCTTGCAGTTTTTTCTTATTTTAACAGTTGTACTAGCGGATCTACATCCCTTCACACAAATTTAGTTCTTTCATTTTATAGTGTTAGTTTTTATTAATTTCTTAATTATTAAAATATAAAAGATGATTACTACTCATGATATTCAAAAAATCTACGACTTAATTAAGACTTAATTAAAACTTACTATGATAGTGTGCATAATTACCATTACCTTGGCCAGAACATAATCTTCAAACGGGTCCAGATGCAGGATTTGGGGTTGGTATCGTGCATGATGATAAATACGCACGGGACAATCAGTCGTGTCAAAGTTTTGATACCATAAAAAAAAGAGGGGGCGACGATTAGGATAGGTGAGGCTTGCAGAAGGAAACGGTATAATATTATGTTTCTTTTGTTAAGACGATAACATTTAGGCTCCAATCTTCTATCAAATTATTAATGCTGCTCACAACCAAGAATAGTCCAAGGTGGCACCAAAGTGGGAACATTCTGAAACACTACAGTCCAATAACATGGGGAGATGGGCTTGGTTTTTAATTTTGTAGTATCTGGATCATGTTAAAGAATGGGGATAGGTTATGCTTACAAAAACTTCTCAATGCAAGTAGACAGTAGTATTTGGAATGGTGCCAAAATGTAAACATGAAAGTATATCCCGCATTCTGGTGCATTGCAGTGAGGCATGTATCTCGACCCGCTCAACGTTTTTTTGCCTTTTGAAATTATTAATTTTTGAGTCACATTATGCTTTTGTTTCAGGCTGCTAGCATTGACCATCTTACTGTTGCATCTTTTACAACTCAATATGAGAACGTCTCGGCTACTTCAATACATGTACTACCTTGCAGTTATAACACAAAAAAGGAATATTTTCCCTTTTTGCTCTGTGACTTGGAAGTATTATCCAATATGTCAACATTGTAATTAGGTTGGCTTTGCAACTGTTAAGGCTTTTGAACAAAAATCACATGAACTATACATTTATATGAATGTACTCTTTTTGGGACCATGTTTTTTTGATGTTAGTGTCAGGTTGTAATTTCTTCGACATCTTATTTAGCTCTTGGTGTTAATGTGATTGGTTATCAAGTCACAAACGTAACCAACTGTGCATCCATTTTAAAAGCGATAGTCATGCTCCTGATCGATTTGTTTACATTATTCTACTTTTCACTAATTCTTTAACAATAGTAAATATGTTTCATTGCATATGTTATGTTTAGTTATTCCACTTAACAAAGAGCAAACCCGCCGCGAAGCGCGGGCATACCTACTAGTTTACATAATTATCCACCTAGTGAATAAATATAGGGAATGGTTCTAGAGAAAACCCTCCTTATTTGGTAAACTCTGGAAACTCTGACTTCCCAATATTTTTTTTTTGAAAAAAATAGGGCAAGTAATATACATGATTTTAAGCATTTTGGGCCAAAAAAATTAAAAAAGCGCCGAGTAGTTTTTTTTTTTTTTTTAAAATATAAAATTTTGACTAACACATGTTAAGCGCTAATAACAGGTGTTAACTATATGTAAACAGTAGACGTTTTTTATTTAAAAAAAAAACCGTTCGGCGCTTTTTCGATTTTTTTGGCTCAAAATGCTTAAAAAATGTATATTACATACCCTATTTTTTTTAAAAAAAAAAAATGTTGGGAAGTCAGAGTTTCCAAAGTTTACCAAATAAGGAGGGTTTCCTCCATATACTTTACCATGCATATAAAGTGTCAAATATTTGTAATCCACTTAGTTGAAGGATAATTGTATTTAAACAATGCGTCAACTGAGAATCAAACGCATGTGATTTATAGTTTGATTGAATCCAACATTAATATTAAACAAAGGGTTTATAGTATGTCATTCGATTGTGCCTAGTACACCCATGTTATCTAGTTAAGTATAAAAAGATCGGTGTTTAAACATGGATTCATTGGTAGGATATATAGAGATGACTTAGGTTGATTGTATTTTTAATCCCACTTTGGTTTGATTTAATCCTAGATTAATTAAATAAAGGGTTTATAGTACGTCATCCGATCATGCCTAGTACACCAAAGTTATTTTGGTCAGTATCAAAAGATTGGTGTGTAAGTGCATTGATCGTGCTCCAGGTCAGTCATTGGTCGGATATAGATAAGTTATGTCTATTTAGCTGATTAAACATTATTATCACCGATTCAGTCTTACAACTAAGTAACCAAACCCAAAACCGAAAGTGATTGCTTGTCCTTCCAACTCTTTTTGTATTGCTTGCTTCTTAGTTCCGTTGCAATTTAGTTTGGCTTATATTATTTCAACAAATCTCAATCACCTTTTCCTTATTTTTTTCCTATATATAGTCAATCAGGACCAATAATAATCATATATTACTCGTAAATACGATACTCTACTTACACTACCTAAGTTACTTTGGTTTTGTATGGCTTGGTCATCATATACTTACATATGGGTATAAAAGTTAAATATATGTGTGTGTATATAAATTTATACACGTTATATAAAAGTTATATTTAAACACATATATTAACTTAATCGGGTTGTATATTATTTAATTCGATTTGACAAAGTTAGGTTGAACGGTTCATGTTTGATACCAAAAGACATGAGCGATGTCCAAAAGAAATAAAGAATGATTATAAGTGTAGAATTTGTATTTTTTATAGCTTCCTAATAGGTGACTAAGGTAGGCCTCTTAGTTTGATGTGAGTCAGCACAAACCATTAAGTTGATATTTATGCCACCATCAACCAAATATGTTTGAC
Organism: Ambrosia artemisiifolia; assembly: GCA_032199755.1. Classification (NCBI taxonomy): domain Eukaryota; kingdom Viridiplantae; phylum Streptophyta; class Magnoliopsida; order Asterales; family Asteraceae; genus Ambrosia; species Ambrosia artemisiifolia. The sequence continues at coordinate 64,986,077 of CM063519.1, forward strand.
CCGTACAGGTATGAACAAAATTGCTATATCTGTAGCAACTAGCAACAGAAGACATACCCTTTAAATCGTTTTAGATTTTGCTGATTATCTTATACTAATATAATATGTTAAAATGAAGAAATAAGATCAGAAGAATAAATTATTTTTAAAAATATATATATATTGCATACGTTAAAATAAAAGACGAGGGAAAAAATCATATGACCACAGATACTTGTATAAAAGAAAATAATTGGACATACTTTAATCTCATAGTTTCCGTCGTTCGTGTTATGGTTATTGTTAGAACATCACCATGTTGTTGTAACATCTCCGTCATGCAACGTTAATATTGGCAGTGGCCGTATGGTACTCCAAATCTCATCAAGATCTGAAGCCATAACCGCCAACATCATACATGATACTTCGATGAATCTTCCACATGCCTTGTGTGTTTTCAAAAAGATAAAGTATTAAAATGTTTATTTTTATAACCTAATCTAATTAGTGTGTAGTTTTTTTTTTTTTGTAGTATGCATGTATGTAAATGAGATATTACCTTTAAGTTATAACATATTTGTTTGGTCCGTACAAGTAATGGCCTAAATGACTATATCATTAGCATTATAAGAAATGTAATTTATGGGATTTGGTGAGAATTTTTTAGTATTATATATGTTTTTAAATAAATTATTAAATGTTATAAATCAGATATACATGTGATAGTTTTCTTCCCCATATAACCATATTACAGTTACATCCATATGTATATATACACTTTGTCATGAACATTAAAGAATAATCTGAATTCACAAAACACTCTCAACTTCTCTCTAATTCTATACAATTCCTAACACGTTATCAGCACGAAATCGCTCTCTTCACCGGAAATCCTTGTCGATCTTCAAGTTGTTTCACATCCTGTTGATTACATCAAAGATTCATCAATCCGGAAATATGTATGCTAGCTCCAGTAGAGCTATTATTGGTGATGAATGTCTGGCAGATAGGGTAGTACTAACAATGTTCTCAAGCATAAGAAATTTTTCTCTGAGTTGTCTCCAGCAGAGACACCTATTGGTACTATCTCTGGTGTTTGTAACCTTATTGAAGGCTCTGGAAGAGCACACATAATACTACCTTCGGGTACCCAACTAACTATTGAAAATGCATTATATTCTAGTAAATCTAGAAGAAATTTACTAAGTTTTAAAGATATTCGGAAAAATGGATACCATTTAAAAACTAAAGATGAAAATAATATTGAATATCTTCAAATTATTTTCAACAAAAATGGACAAGAAACCATTGTTGAACAACTACAAGGTTTATCCTCTGGATTATACTGTACTGCTATAAATCCTATCGAATCATACTTGGTGACTAACCAAAAATTGTTAGACAAAGATACTTTCAATATATGGCATGACCGTTTAGGTCACCCTGGTAGCATAATGATGAGAAGAATCATCAAAAGTGCAACTGGACATCCTCTTAAAACGTTGAAAGTTTTGCTACCAGAAGATTTATCATGTGCAGCATGCTCTTTGGGTAAACTTATTACTCGACCCTCACAAAATAAGTTGATACATGAAAACCCCTTATTTTTAGAACGAATCCAAGGGGATATTTGTGGGCCTATACACCCTCCATGTGGGCCATTTCGCTATTTCATGGTCTTAATTGACGCATCCTCGAGGTGGTCACATGTGAGCCTTTTAGCTACCCGAAATGTAGCATTTGCCCGGCTTTTAGCCCAAATCATACAATTAAGAGCTAACTTCCCGGACAATCAAATTAAAAACATCCGGATGGATAATGCAGGAGAATTCACATCCCAAGCTTTTAACGACTATTGTATGTCAATTGGGATAAATGTTGAACATCCAGTGCCTCATGTTCACACACAAAACGGTTTAGCTGAATCTTTGATTAAACGATTACAAATAATCGCTAGACCGCTCCTCATGAGATGTAAACTACCATCTTCTGCATGGGGCCATGCTATTTTGCATGCCGCTGCACTGATCAGATTAAGACCAACTGCTGATCACAAATACTCCCCATTACAACTGGTCTCTGGACGAGAACCAAGTTTGTCCCACCTTAGAGTTTTTGGTTGTGCGGTATATGTACCAGTATCGCCACCACAACGTACCACAATGGGACCCCAAAGAAGACTGGGCATTTATATTGGTTTTAATTCCCCGTCTATTATCAAATATTTAGAACCTATGACGGGAGACATGTTTACAGCAAGGTATGCTGACTGTCATTTTAATGAAACAATGTTCCCAGTCTTAGGGGGAGATAAGCATAAAGAAAGACTGGTAACACAAGAAATAACATGGAATGCATCATCACTATCAAATCTCGACCCCTGAAGTGGTCAATGTGAATATGAAGTCCAAAAGATTATACATTTGCAAAGAATAGCAAATGAATTACCAGATGCATTCACAGACACAAATCGAGTGACAAAGTCACATGTACCAGCATCAAATGCACCTGCTCGAATTGAGGTAATCCCTGAAGAGATTACAATACAAAGAAAACGTGGGAGACCAATCGGTTCCAAAGACAAAAACCCACGAAAACGAAAAGAGCAAAATAAAGCAGTTGGTGAAAACGCACAAAATATTATAAACGAAACCCCAGTAGAGGTAAATGTCCCAGAAGAGACAAATATGATTCCAGAGGAAAATGAAAATATTGAAGAAACAACGGTACCAAATGAAAATGAGATCTCTATCAATTATGTACAAAATAGTACAATGTGGAACCAAAATAAAACACGTGTTGATGATATATTCGCATATGCTATAGCAACGGATGTAATAAATGAAAATGATTACATACCTAAAACTCTAGAAGAGTGCATGCACAGAAATGATTGGCAAAGATGGCAAGAAGCCATAAATGCCGAATTAAATTCGCTCGAAAAGCGACATGTTTTCAGACCTGTAGTCCGAACACCCATAGACGTCAAACCAGTAGGTTATAGATGGGTGTTTGCAATAAAGAGAAATGAAAAGAATGAGATTGTACGATATAAAGCACGGCTTGTAGCACAAGGGTTTTCCCAAATCCCAGGAGTTGATTATGAGGAAACGTATTCCCCCGTAGTGGATGCGATAACCCTTAGGTTTCTAGTCGGTCTTACAATCTATGAAGGACTTCATATGAGACTTATGGATGTCGTCACCGCATACTTATACGGGACACTTGAAAATGACATCTACATGAAAATCCCTAAAGGATTAAAATTTCCTGAAGCATTTAAATCAACACCTCGAGATATGTGTTCTATAAAACTCCAGAGATCTTTATACGGTCTCAAACAATCTGGTCGAATGTGGTACAATCGACTAAGTAAATATCTCGAAAAGGAAGGATACAGGTCTGATGTAATCAGCCCATGTGTTTTTATAAAAAGATCAAACTCAAAATTTACTATAATAGCAGTTTATGTTGATGATATCAACATCATCGGATCTCCTGAAGAGATAGAGAAAGCTGCTCAATTATTAAAGAACGAATTTGAAATGAAAGACCTTGGAATAACAAAACTATGTCTTGGCTTAGAATCCGAGCATCTGTGTAATGGCACATTTGTCCATCAGTCAAACTACATCCAGAAGATGTTAGTACGTTTTAATATGGACAAAGCTCATCCGTTTAGCGTACCTATGGTTATCCGACCGCTAGATCCACATAAGGATCCTTATCGACCTCAAGAAGAAGGTGAAGAAGTACTTGGTCCAGAAGTACAGTACTTAAGCGCGATCGGTGCTCTTATGTATCTCGCAAATAACACTAGACCTGATATTGCATTCGCAGTACATGTACTAGCGAGATATAGCTCGAATCCAACACGCAGACATTGGAACGGAATAAAACACATATTTCGGTATCTTTGCGGGACAAAAGACTTAGGTCTTTTCTATCAAAAGGATAACAAGTCCCCACTTGTTGGGTATGCTGACGCCGGATATCTATCAGATCCTCATAAAGCAAAATCTCAGACAGGTTACGTATTCACATACGGTGGCACAGCAATTTCTTGGAAGTCAACTAAGCAAACACTTACAGCAACATCATCAAACCATGCCGAATTAATAGCATTGTATGATACTGGTAGAGAATGCGTGTGGTTGAGATCAATGATCAATCATATACAAGAAGCATGTGGATTAGAACAAATCAAGAAGGACCCAACGATTATTTATGAAGACAATGCTGCTTGCATATCACAAATCAAGGAAGGCTACATCAAGGGTGACAGAACAAAGCATATCTCACCAAAGTTCTTTTCGACATATGACCTGCAAAAGGAGGGAAATTGATGTTCGTCAAATCAAGTCAAGTGAAAATCTAGCCGACTTGTTCACAAAATCTTTACCTAGAAGCAGTTTCGAGCAGCTATCACAAAAGATCGGGCTCCAAAGATTAAAAGATATTAGTTAAATTGAGGGGGAACATTATACACGCTGTACTCTTTTCCTTGACTAAGTTTTGTCCCATTGGGTTTTCTTAGTAAGGTTTTTAACGAGGCAGCATAACTGATCCAGTAGTATCAGTTTATATTATAGGTCCTGAAGTACCAATTTAATATCATCCCGAAGCATGTTATTAATAGTGTATAATGAATACAAATGTATATCTGAGGGGGAGTGTTATAAATCAGATATACATGTGACAGTTTTCTTCCCCATATAACCATATTACAGTTACATCCATATGTATATATACACTTTGTCATGAACATTAAAGAATAATCTGAATTCACAAAACACTCTCAATTTCTCTCTAATTCTATACAATTCTTAACATTAAACATGTTTTCTTTTGTCATTTTAATCTAACTTCTAATTCGTGTCCGTCCATCTCAAACTTGCAAACTACAACGTGTTAGTGATCAGATGATATAAAAAGTAAAACCATGGTTTTGAACCTTGATGAGCTCTCAACAAGTGTCACGTCAGATGCTAGAAAAAATTTGTGACGTGGATGTGAATCTTGAGCAAGGGTCATACCAATAATCGATTCATGAATGTGTGTGTGGAGTGTAGAGTAGGTCCTCTAAACCCAATTTTACATGGTTAATGAAAGTGCGGTTAGGGTTAAAGGTTTAGATTGGCAATAAAAACATAGATTAAGGTTGATTAGAGTGCTTTTTAAAGATAAAGGTGAAAAATGCAGTTTTGATCATACATAAAGGTTGTTTTCTGTAATTTTGTCATATTTTTTTTAAACAATCTATACAACTAATAAATGAAAGCCAATGTGTACACTTGGCATTCCCATGTTGCTCCTCAATTGTGTAGCCTATCATATTGTGCCAAGTGGCTAAATTTGAGAATTTATAAAATTTTGATTTATTTTAAACAGAAAAATCATTCAATTACTTTTGGTCAAACTCATTTACTAATATTATTAATAACTTTCCTAAAACCTTTGCTCAATTATAAAACCACCATAATATTCATGTCTTTCAAATCCTAAGCCAATCAAACATTTTTCATCTCGATCAAAATTCCAATACCTGGTTAGTCTTTTTATCCCCTCATTTGATGCGATTGTATATTCTTTATTGGAAATTGATTAATTGGTCTCTCTCTTTTCGCTTTTTGATCGGTACCCACGTTTTAATTTTTACGTTTTTAGTTTAGTTTTTTTTTATTGGATTGGCTGGATTCTAAAGGTTATTTGGGATTTTTTCTGAAGGTTATTCTGAAGGTTAGTTTTTTTATTGTTTTTGTTTTCGTGTTTTTTTTTTTCTGAATGTCTCCTCCATTTTCTCATTTTCTATCTGATTTTGTTATTTGGGATTTTTTCAATTAAGTTTTGATTTCTTCTATTTCTATTGTGTTTTGTTACTAACGTTGTCCACGTTTTACACATTCAGGAGAGTTTGAAGTATCGGTTGCTGGATTCTGAAGGTGATATTGGTTCCTAGGTTCATGAGTATGTTAGGTAATCAATTTGTTACCTTATGTTTTAAACTACGATGATTGATACATATGCACGATAACGTATGTGTTCATTGCTTTTGGTTTGGCAGGCCAAATGTCAAGAAGTCTTTCTAATATCCGTTTGAATTTTATGTTTGATCTTACTTTTGTTGGTAAACAATGGATTGCATGTTTGTAGGAATATTTTAATTGGTTTCCAAGATTGTGGCATTAATTCTGATTGACTTGGTTTGACCAATTTTTTTATACAAAATCTGAATTTATAATTGATTTATTTGTTTGAAAGTTCAAAATTTTGTTTTGACTTTATATATTTTTTTATGGAAACTTAATCAATATTAAGAAGTTTCCTTATCAAATCCGTAAATGTTGTCCGAGATTGTATATGTAATTTTGAATTTTCAAATTTAAATGTTTAATTGAATTTTAAATTCAAATTCAAATTGTCACACTAATTTTAGTAATTTAAAAACTTAATACATACCTTTTAATTATTAATTTTTCTATTTCTAAAAGTTCGCTTAGTTAAACCTGAAATTGATTTGTAATTTATTATAATAATATAAATTAAACTGGTTTCATAAGCTTTCATTACTTACCTAAAAATATAGAATATTTATTTGTTAAAGTTTTACTCTAATTTTAATCACAAGTATCATTTGCTAACTAATACCTTTTTTTTGCTTTTGGTTATTGTTTTTAATTGGATTATCATCTTCGAATACGATGCATTTAGTTATCTGTGAATCCGATTATCATCTTCGTTTTCAAGGTATAATTTCGTTTATTAATACAATGACTTTATTAATTTTTTTTAAATCGAAAATCAAGCCATTAAAGGCAATGGTCAACATCGGTCAAATATTAAGCATTTTCCATGTAATTTATAAAATTTTTAGTTTTTTTAAAAGTCATTAATTAAATTAAATTAGGTAATTCATTGATTAAATTAAATTAGGTAATTCATTATGATTATTTTAATTTGAATTTTCGGTCAAAACAAACATTTATCAATTGTGTAATAACATGCCACTTAATTTTTTCGTATATAATTAATGACAATATTGACTTTTTGATCAAAGAAAATAATTAAATTAATTATAGTCAATAAAAAAATCAATTATTAAAATAAAATATACATTGTTAACACTTTTTTGAACATGTACTCTAAAGTATTATTTATAGAAATTATTATATCAAATATCCTTATTCCAAAACCAACAACCTCTTCGTCTATTAATACAATGTCTTTATTAATGTTTTTTTTAAAAAAAATCTAGCCATTAAAGGCAATGGTCAACATCGGTCAAATATTAAACACTTTCCATATAATTTATAAAATTTTTAGTTTTTTTTTAAATAAAAAATCATTAATTCGAATTAAATTAGGTAATTCATTGATTAAATTAAATTTGGTAATTCATTATGATTTTTTTAATTTGAATTTTTGGTCAAAGCAAACATTTATCAATTGTGTAATAGCATTTCTGTTAAACTCTAAAAAATATTCGAATACTAAATATTCTGTTTAAGTATTTAACTTCAAATTTTAATATTCATAATTTTAATTTTTAAATTTTGGGTAATATTATAAAAATTGAAAAATTTGAATTTAGAATAATTATGGTAACATTTAGAATTAACTACTACATTAGTTTCATAATTGTGAATAATTTAAATATTTAAGAAAATCCAAATTTGTTAATTTAAGTTAATAATTGTAACAATTACACCTATTTATTACCTTTAAATTACAGATTTTCTAATATATTTAATTTTAACAAATAGTAATATTGGTTATAAATTTCTCAAATTAGTTTCAAGTTTAAATTCAAATTTTGAATACTATAATTTCAAAAATAGTTTTCAGTTAAACTTTGAAAATATTTGAATATTAAATGTTCTATTTAAGTATATAATTTCAAGCTTTAATATTTATAACTAATTTTTAAATTTTGGTTAATATAGTAAAATTTCTAAATTTTGAATTTAAGATAATAATGCTAGCAATTAAACTTAATTAATGCATTCAATTTGAAATTTTGAATGAATGGAATATTTTAAAAAATTTCAAACTTATAAATTTAAGTTATTAATTATAACAATTAAACCTATTTATTACCTTTAATTTAGAGATATCCTAAAATATTTATATATTTTCCAATTATGGATGACATGTATTTATAAATTTTTGAACTAAGATGCAAACACATAAACGAATCCAGGATTCACATATGGCCATCTTTATATTTAAATTGTATGTGTATTTCTACTATATTTTCTTTATAATTTTTACGCTTCAAATAATTATTAATTGTTGAACCGCGTGTACACGCGGGCAAGTAGTACCTACAAGTATGTGACTTACAAAAAATTAACACACTTTGATCATAGAATATAAAATTAGGATTCTATTAATTTATGGTAAATGATTTTTAATAATTTGTTTCATTTAATATATACATAAGTATATATTTTAGAAAATTATAATCGTGTCAAGGTAATAACTATACCTCCTGGGGAAGTAAATGAAGTACAATTTAAAGGAGCTAATTATAAACCGTCTTTCACCCCCTTTTTTTATTATGATCCTCACTTTCGTATTATGATATTTATATAATACAATAAGTAGATACCGTTTCGACAATGGTTTGATAAAATTACTGTTCATTTGTTTTGTTTAAAACAACAAATGTGGTGTACAAGGAAATCTTTAGAGACTTATAATTTTGCTTATATGTTTTGAAATTAACTGTAATTTGATTTCAAGATTCCAGTAAAGTTCCAAAGGCGTCAATTTCCAATAAGCGTATGTTTCGCAATGACCGTCAATAAAAGCCAAGGACAGTCTTTATCTAAGGTTGGATTGTATTTAATAGAACCTGTTTTCTCACATGGCCAACTTTATGTCGCATTGTCAAGAGTTAAAAGCAGGACATGAGTGAAATTACTTATACTTGATGGTGATGGGAATGTGAAAACTAAAACCAGAAATGTGGTGTATAAAGAAATATTTAGTGATATTTGAATAAAATTTGTATTCGTTGTTTTATACTTTAATACAATATTTCTACTGTATTTTTCTTATACGTTATAATTCTCCAAATAGATGTACGTTGGTGAACCGCGTGTACACGCGGGCAAAAATCTAGTGACAATTAATAAAGAAACTTGCAATGATTTATATAAAAAGTTACCACAATACAAAATACAAGACGAAATACTAAGAAATTGACAATCTAAATGGGACGTTTCCCCCTATATTTGATCCCTAAAAACACATAAATGTTTACTTCTTCCAAAATTCTCCCAATGCACCACATAGTTGTCATGATAATAACTTGTGCTAAGTGCATTTTTGTAGATCGTTTAGAATGATTCAGAATATCTAAGTAAAATAGTTAGCTGAATTAGGAAATAGTCTACCACCGAACAAATGCATTACGTAAGTGCTAGTACGTTGAAAGCATTCAAAAGCGAGATCATCATCTTGAGTGATGTTTGGATGTGCTCGACTTCGTAACTTTGAGGAGGGGTATCCAACATTTCTCTGTAGACACTTGTGGAAAGCAATATCTACATAGACCACACATGTTGCAAGTCTTATAATGGTTATTTTAATATATGGGCTTATGAGTGATTATCTTCTATTGTTCACGATTTTATTTTATGGAAACCATACTTGTTAAGAGTTTGGTAAGCAATAGGAACTAAATACAAATTTTTAGAAGCACAAAAACAAAATATTTTTCGAACAATCTGATTTTTAGCTAGCTATTTTAAGCGACTTTTGAGCTATTTGGATTGCCCTAGTTGTATGCATTAGTTTTCTTTATAAAATAATAAATTTATAGAGAAAATTACGTAATTAGTCCCTGTGGTTTGCCTTTAGTTTCACCTTTAAGTATTAAGGTTTAAAAGTTTCATGTTAAGGGTTTAAGTTTAGTTTTTGTAACATAATAGGGTATTAGCACTAACGGAGGTTAATATTTAACTGAGTTTACCCTCACGTGACAAATGCTAAACCAAAAGGACCAAATGTGAAATTTAAGTTGGGCCCACCTAATAATCTAAAATAAAAAATTATGTTTGTCAAGGAGGAGCGAACCCGGGTCTGACCCGATTTGGTTGTTTTAAATCACAAGCCAGCACCAACTGTGCTGACCCTGGGAACATTTTTAATCAGATTCAAAAGCTTATATAGTGTGTTCGAATGATAATACGATTAAATATATATAAAAAACGTTGGGGCTTAGTATCGAACCCAAGACCGTCTGCTTTAATATCACACGGCACAACCATCTGATCTAGATCAGATGATTGCTATAAATTCGTTTCTGAATATATTTAAACTGATGTTAATTGGTATCATCTTCCCCAAATGTAAACTAAGAACCCTAGTTTTTCAATCGAACTTTAAACACGATTATAGACAAACTGATTATGGGGTTATGGGTCGGGATTAAACAACAAACTTAAAGATGGGTTTGATCGAGACTTAGGTGCTGTTTGTTTTTTAAAAGGTAAAAGGTCTGCAATTTACGGACCACATCTGCAGACATCTGCAGGAGAAGAGGTGGGCCAAAGGTCTGCAGTCTGTAAGAAGAAGACTGTTTGTTTGTAAATGTCTGCAACGTAACCTAACCATAACCAACCACAACCCACCATAACCATAACCCACCAACACCCACCATTTCTACCTTGAAACTTTCCTTCTTTCTTCACTACAATTCTTCCTCACACGATCCACCAATTATACCCTTAAAGAACAAAGCCTGCTGTTCATCCTCAATAGGAATATAATAGGCTCTATTTCATATACCAACCCACATTATCCACATCTTTCAATTAATAATACTAATAAAAAAGAAATACCCTCAATTCTTCCTCACACGATCCACTAACTATATCCTTATCCACATATTTCATTCTCTCAAACTAATATTAACACCGTGGACAACAAGCCGGGTGTTATCAGGCGATTTCTAGCTGGTATCAGGCCGAAGAGGAAGCGGGTTTTGGTGACAGGTGGGTCGGGGTTTGTGGGGAGTCATTGGTTGATAACTTGATGGACAGAGGTAATGAAGTGATTGTGATTGATAATTTTTTACTGGTTGAACGAGAATGTGGCTCACCATTTGGATAATCATAGGTCGAAGAAAGGGAAAGAAGACGACAGTCGACTGAAAGGTCTGATGTGGTTGAGAAGAGCAGATGGAAGAAGAAGGGAAAAAAAAGGAGGAGAAGAGGTGGGAAGAGGCTAGAAGACATAGGTCCATGTCTGCACCAAGAAGAGGCCAGGAAGACCTTTTTGACTGAAAGGTCTTCCAAAAAACAAACAATCTTCAGACCCCAAACGTCTGCGCGGCGCAGACAAAAGAGGTCAGAAGTACTTCTATAGAAAAAACAAACACCACCTTACAGTTCGTAAAGTCTTCCAACAGACGAGTCAACCAGAAAGTCAAACAACCCAAAATCACGAATCAAGAATGAAATAAAAAGAGAATTGAGAGTGATATAATGTTTTTCGGTACCTTTAGGTTGCATTAGATGGCTCAATTTATAGGATAACAAGTCTGATTGTCGAATTGGAAAATTTGACCAAACATTAAATATGGACGTGTCTGGAATGCTTAAAATTGGAATGTATTGGCTGTAATTGAGCGTGTATAGCACGAAAAATGATTCGTCAATCAAAATTGTTTCCAAATTCAGATTGATGACGCGCCAATTCGAAGGTTCTACGTTGTTTGACTTGGGTTTTGATTTATCAAAATTTGACCAAGGGAAAACAGAATAGATTAAATATAATTGGGTTCCATTATTACCACAACACACAAGTGGTGTAGTGGTTGATACTGTTTGTTTTTAGGGTTGAACCGGCTGGGTACCCAGATTTGACCCCTACTACAAACATCAATATTTTTTATTTTAGATTATTAGGTGGGCCGCACTTAAATTTCACATTTGGTCTTCGTGGTTTAGTATTTGTCATGTGAGGGTAAACTCAGTTAAATATTAACCCCCGTTAGTGCTAATACCCTATTATGTTATAAAAACTAAACTTAAACCCTTAACATGAAACTTTTAAACCTTAATACCTAAAGGTGAAACTAAAGGCAAACCACAGAGACTAATTGCATAATTTTCTCTAAATTTATATTTATAACGAATATTAAAAATTCATTAATTAAACTTAGAACTATAATAAGTAGTGACATCTTGATGGTGAGATAAGACTTAGGGGCCATAAAGTCCTGGGTTCGAATCTCACAAAGGGGGTTTTCTCATAAATATGAGTTTCCTCCTGAATTGGTGACTTGATGGTGGAAATGATCGCGTGGCAACATTGGTGGCACGATAATACTCCAGTGTTCCGTGAGTGGTTCTAATTTGTTGACCGTTCAAAAAAGAAAAAGTAGTGAAAGAAATCTTTTTAATATTTAAGGGCCACTTTTGAACCGTTAATTAATCCACGTTCCTTGGAATTGTTCTTAGGATATCAATTATCATAATCTAAGGTGTCATTTAGATCTAGATCTAAATAATACGTGACTCTTACTCGAGATTTATTTATCGTGTTATATAGCAATTGTTTTGTACTCAAAATGATGTGCATTAAGCTATGTCAAGTTGGTTACTATTTTACATATATATTTAGTGATTTTATATAATCTTTTTTTTTTTACAAATTTAAAATAATACAAATTGTTTTTAAAATTCGAATTGAAATGCTTTACGTCTATAGTTTGAGCTTCAAAGTTCAAACTATATTAAATCAACCAAATTCGACATCTTGTTAATTAGGAATGTTCAATTGGCACGTGGGTCACAACTAGCCCAGTAAAAGCTTGCTCGTAATACAGCCAGAGCTTATTGGCTTGAGCTACTTGACACACACAAACATTTAAGCCAATGGTAGCGCACACGGATAAATGTTCATTTTTTTTGTTTTATACTATGTTAGAACCCGTGTATTGTACATGTTGAGCATGTTTGATAAATTGTGAAACCAATAGAAAATTGTTTTTAATTATGCAACTTATACTCATAACTACATAAGGTCATAACCTATACTGGAAATTACGCAAGCCACGTTATAGTTACACACATACATAAATACACACTTTATGATAATAATTATTCAACTTCTATAATAATAACGAAACCTATTTATAATCAGCATATACATAATCAAGCATAATATAAACAAAACATGCCTTTTAAAAAGAGTCATTTTTTAAGAAAGTATATTAAGATTATACTCAAATCAAAGTGAATAAAATGGTCGATTTTGTGGTGAAGTTTTTTCTAAATAATGTCAAACGTGTATTAATACTTGTAAAAGAAAATTAAAAGATATTAAATCATAAAAACTTATGAGAATAAATATGATGGTGACTCATGACATTATTTGGAATTATTTATTATAATAGATATTGCATTGTGTCTATCAAAACTTATGTAATTTTGTATTTTGGTTAAACCAACATTTCAGACTTGTAAAAAAACATATATTATAAATTCAAATAAACAAGTCATCTCAACTAGTCACAATTTAGTTAAACTTAAATAGAAGCTCAGTTTGTAGTTTGAATTGAGGCTTACGAACCGAGCTTATTCACTCAACTAGCATCGTCGTAAGCTTGAGTGTGAGTTTGATAACAAGAATGAGGTTGCTTACCGGAAAACACTACTATTAATAAAAAAAATTGTTAAAATAAGGTATCTTAACCCTATTCAAATCCAACCCATTTGCACTAAATCGAATAAATAATGAGGTGTCACGTTTTGAACATTTGCTTACGATAGTAAACACGCGGTTGGTTATTGATAACCACTTGGTTCACGTTTCCTCAGTGATGACACTAACACACGTTAATATCGTCCATTGTTTGCAACGTGTTGGACCACTCGATTGTTCCATTTGTAGGTATAAGTTGTCATCATTATAGTTTTCAAAAATCAAAATATATACTATTATAAAAAGCTCTAAGTTTATCTAAATAGTCACGTCACTTAGAAGCATACATAAAATATTTGTAACAAGGTATATTTCACCACCTATATTTTCAAATTTATCTTAAAGAATTCAATCCATCACAATAAATAGATTATATAATACTTTTATGATTACCATTTCAAAATAAAAAAAGTTGATTGAGTTGACCTCTATGGTTTATCAAATACATTTTCAAAAGTAGAATGTGAAACATGATAACAGTTTCTTGATTAATACAACTAGCTGTTTATATCGGAAGTGTCCCGAGGTTGAAAAATCTAATATGAGTTAATAAAAATGATAAAAGTAGAAAACCTACCAATCATAAACTCAGTCATACAAATCATTAATTCCCATTTGCGTTCACTAGCCTGAACATTGAAGCAAACGTGACGATTCGTAGCTCACTTAAACAGTAACAATATACAATTTTTATACTAATAATAAACAATCTATCAACCCATCAATCAAATACCATAGCAACAAAACCAATTCGAACCCCAACTCGTTTTGAATTAATTCTTAAAATGGCGTTCCATAGTTGGGTATCCCGTGAACCTACTACCCGGATCAGATTCAAATCAAGACCACATGCACATAAACATACCAACATACCATGTAGAACTTTCTTGAATACAATTATACTATAGATACTATATTAATAATCAAATGCTTTTGAATAGTGATTTGCCAACTTTATCATTTTATTATTTTTTTATCCTTTTTATATGGTTATAATGTATTTTTTGTAGGATGCAATTAATATGATTTGTCTTGGTTCAGTGGTTTGTGCACACCTATTCAGGTGATTATACCCGGGTTTGAATCCCTCAGGTACTAATATTTTTATTTATTTATTATTATTATATTATGTGGTGTTAGCCAGGTGTTTAGTTGTGGCTTTTCAACTGGCCACGTATCTCTCCGTCCCCACTTTTCATTCCTCTCTTTTATATCTCCATTCTGTCAACGATCTGTTCACCCACAACGACATCACCACCATCTGATTTTGAAACCACATCACCACCATCTTATTTTTCACGATCTGTGAGGCAGGCGGCGTTCAAACCGATGTAAGCCAGCCCTTTCTGATGAAACACCATACGCCACTGCCTGTATTTGGTTTGTAATGATGTTGGTCGTTTAGCGCTTTCCATGCCCCTTTCCTGATGAAATCAGTGGTGTCGCCGTGTTTTTATGCTGGTGGATGTGTCGGTGGTGTCAGTGAGGTGTGGATGGTGATGACGGTGGTTGGTCTCCGATCAAACGTCCAATATCTTAGAAGCTTCTTGATTGACATTATTATACTATACTATTCAAATGCATTTGATTATTAATATAGTATAGTATATAATTATTATATATATTATGTGGTGTTTTATGGGTGTGTGTTTGAGCTACGTGTTTAGTTGGGGCTTTTCACCTGGCTTGGATTACCTACAAGTCGGCGATGAACACCGATTTGTGGGTTTTTTGTTGCTTTAGTTGTGGAAAATACTCCGATTACGATAATATCGGACTGCCTTTCAGGCTTGCGATGTTAGGCCATAGGTGTGGCAGGGTTTAGGAGAGCAATCCTTAAAGGGTTCAAATTTAGGTTAATTTAGGGTTTACCGTACTAAACCCTAATATGGATCCTAGTACACATGAGGCTATTATGAGTTATTAGCTCAGTAAGTTATTGTGGCGTGGCAACAATGGAGGATGGCAGGTTATTGTCTGTAACCCTTATTGTAGCCATGGTGACATTGTCTTTATGCATTCTCTGAGCCTCCTGAATCTGTTAAATGATAGCTTTGCCCTTTTAAATTAGAACTTGGGTTTGCAATGTTGGTTTGGTCCTTTTGGTTATTGAAATCCGAGTAGGCGATTGACGAAAACAAATTTTCTTAACTATGGTAGCATCAATTAACTGGTTGGCTAGACGGCCGGGTTCTGTGACCTTGTAAAGTTAAGTGCCAATCTATTCTTATTGGTAAAGTGACAAGTTTGCATGAGTCTTTTGCTGGGTTCTTTCAAGTCGGCTACCATTTCCGTCAAATATAGAGAACGTATTTTTGTTAGGTGGTTGGGATTTGTCGTTGGTATGTCATAGGTTCATACGTCTGACCACAAATTGAAATGGTATTCACCAGCACCCCCCCTGCAGTCATGGTGTGTTCTTGGTTTTGAATCTCTGAGGCTTTTTTTTTCAAAGTAATTTGATTATTAATATAGTATTGTTTTAACGAGTTTCAAGATCAATTGTTAAATTTAGTTTTTTTATCAAAAAGATTTGGTTTTCCTGTATGGTTAGTTATGTTCTTGCTCCTGTGCCTGATTATTGTTTCCTCTTGCTCTGTGCTTGCAGGCCTGTGTCGTTTGATGTCTAGCCTTTGGATAATCGTTGTTTTGTTGGCGAATCAGTACTATTCACCCCTGTTTTGTTGGTCTGTGATGTGTTTTTTGTTGCTTTCTATTTGCATGTTTTGCATACTTTTAGGGACAATATGGGTACATATGGCTTAGAATAGTCTTTTACAAATAGGCTGATTAAATAACTTAGATAACTATAACTGTTTGTTGTAGCCTAGATATGTGTTTAGGTGCGTGCTTTGGCCACCTATTATGCTTTGCATATGCTGATCATGACGCTGTGCGCTCGGGTATGATGTTTGTGTATATGATGACTGTCTTTGATGTTACCATTTGTGATGTGGCTGCCGTTTGTCATTGCACTACTGTTGTGTGCCTGATTGTGCTTTCGCTGTACGTTTGCGTCTCTTGATGGAACAAGTTCATGTTCTGTATGTTTCCTAGCCTTACATCTGATTAGGCTTTCTAGATATTTGGTAACTTCTTTATGTGCTTTTTACCTAAATGCTGATGGCTTTTGTGAACACTATTATATGGTATCGCTTGCTAATTTGCTTTGTGACAAATGCCCGTGACAGCTATTTAATAATCAAATGCATTTGAATAGTGATTTGCCAACTTTATTATTTTATTATTTTTTTTTTATCTTCTATATATGGTTATAATATATTTTTGTAGGATGCAACTACTCTCATTTGTCTTGGTTCAGTGGTTTGTGCACATCTATTTATAGCTTTTATTTGAACAGTAGATTTGCGAGATTAGATTTATTATTAATGATTAAAATGGCGTAGCAACGACTGTGGATGTTAGCCATGAAATCTTCTGTGTACATGTCTTGGGGTTATGATGAAATCCTTTAATATATTGATCGTTGCTCTTGCTTCGTCGTCTATGATGGGCATGCAGCCATGGCGGACTTATCCTTATGAGATATTCCGTATCTTGGCGGGGCAACCCATAGGTTCATATGGTAACCGATCGACGTGCAGCCTGTTTGGATTTTCTGAGCCTCTCAGCCAATATATATGCATTTGTTATGTTCTGAGCCAAAAAACATTTTAGTTCGGTTGTTGAATATGGGCTTTGCTACGCAACATGTGTTTTGGCTTACCTGAGGGATTCGAACCCGGGTAGAATAACCTGAATAAGTTTGCACAAACCACTGAACCAAGACAAATGATAGTAATTGCATCCTACAAAAATATATTATAACCACATAAAAAGGATGAAAAAATAATAAAATAATAAAGTTTGTAAATCAGTATTCAAATGCATTTTGCTAGTGAAATGTTAGCACTTATTGTCCCTTATTGTGTTGAAGTGGCTGATATCAAAGCAGGGTTGCAAAGTGACCCGTTTACAAGTGAGTTGATCAAGAAGTTACAAGAAGATCCTACATGTGTTCCTGATTTTTCGCTTGTGGATCAACTTTTGTTTCATCAAGGGCGGTTGGCAATACCGGATGTACCTTCTCTCATACTTAAGTTGTTACAAGAAGCACACGATACTCCAATCAGGGGTCATGGAGGTTTTTTAAAAACCTACAAACGACTCACTTCTTGTTACTATTGGCTAAGGATGAAACAGGATACCAGGGAGTTTGTCCAGCAATGTGTAATATGTCAGCAACAGAAGTACCAAACCTTGTCTCCCGCGGGATTACTTCAACCCCTACCCATTCCCAATCAGATTCGGAAGGATGTTTCCATGGACTTTATTGTTGGTTTACCGCCATTTAGTCGTTTCGATACTATTTTAGTTGTAGTGGATCGTTTAAGTAAATATGCCTACTTCATTTGCTTATCCCATCCTTATACGGCTAAAGGAGTAGCAGCGGTTTTTTGTAAGGAAATAGTCAGGTTGCATGGGTTCCCCCGTTCCATCGTTTGTGACCGAGATGTCTTCCTCAACAACTTTTGGCAAGAAATGTTCCGATTAAGCCAGAAAAAGTTAAAGCTGAGTACAAGTTATCACCCACAAACAGACGAGCAAACCGAAGTTCTAAATCGCTGCCTAGAAGCTTACTTATGTTGCTTTGCTAGTGAACAACTAACCAAATGGAGTGTGTACTTACCATGGGTTGAATACTCATATAACACTGGGTACCACACTACCACCGGCACCAACCCATTCTCTGTTGTATATGGCCGATAACCTCCTTCATTATTTCCCTATGTCGCAGGAGAAACAAAAAACGCAGAGCTGGAACAACAATTGGTTAATCGGGATGATATGATAAAGGTTCTTCGTCAAAACCTCCAAAAGGCCCAAGACAGAATGAGTAAATAAGCAAATCAGAAGCGACGGGAACTCACATTCCAGGTTGGTGATTATGCATTCTTGAAGATCCAATCATATCGCCAAAAGACTTTGGCTAAACGTCGATATGAGAAGCTATCTCCAAGGTTTTTTGGGCCATATCGTATTAAATGAGCAGTTGGCTTAGTCGCTTATGAGTTGGAATTACCACCCGAAGCTAGAATCCACCCGATATTTCACGTTTCAATGCTTAAACCTGCCCATGGCTCTTTCTCATCAGTACCAATTACCCTTTTACCCATCACCAAAGACTAGGAAATTGATCTCCAACCTCACTCGGTCATCACTCATCGATGGGTCTATGAAGCGAGCCAACCTGTCCTAGAATTGTTTGTTTCCTGGTGTAATCGACCTATATAAGGGTCTACGTGGGAAACCTATGATCTAGTGGCTGAGCAATTTCTTGCATTTCGCCTTGAGGATAAGACGTTTTACCGAGAGGGAAGTATTTTAATAGTATTTTAAGAGGCTAGATTTCTGGCCTTAATTCTAGTATTTTAATAGTATAAATAAGAGGCTAGTTTTCCATTATCAAGCATTTCAGATTGTTTTTGTTTTCCATGTTCTTGTAATCGGAGACCGTGCCCCTCTCAAATCGGGCCACTATCCTTTGTTTCTAATAAACTCTAGCCTATTTTAATCTTCATAAATTCAGTACCTATCAGAATGAAACAATAAACACTTTCAAGAAATCTTACATCTCTTGACACTATCAATTTCCTTTATTCAAAATCATCAAATTATATACCCTTTAGTTCCTGGAGGATAGCCCAGGAACACCCCTGGTCTTGCTCGTTCTTCGAATTTATCTCCGCTATTTCTAAAGTATATTAGGCAACCAAAAACCTTCATCTGTTCATACTCTAAGTGTTCTAATAATTCTCGATAGTTGTGAGGTGCGAGATTGTTGGTTTGTCTATGGTGTTAAATGGCTAGATCTAGAGGCTTTGTGAGAAGATCTTCCTAGTTTCCCTAGCATTCCTTGTAGGCCAAGTCTTATTAGAAATATTGTAGTTATCTCTTGCACTTTTGGGTATCTTGTGACTTTCGCGCTGTGAGGTAGACTGTCAAGCGGGTACTTTAAGATTCGAGTAGGTAAGCTTGTGAGGGTAACCACTCAACCAGTGGTTTGACGGCGTATAGGTAACCTTTAGGTTTCTTATTCATGTGTAGGATTCGAGCCTAGTTAGTGTCTTCCCAGCACTTGATCTCAGTTATAGTTTCGTTCGTGTCTTTAGTGTGCTTAGTTAATCTTTTATTTATTTGCATTTAGTTTGTTAGTAACCCACCCCCCCAACCAAAAAAAAAAAAACAATTAAAGTCAGTATTTAGGATAAGTAGTCGAGTCTAGTTTACGTTTTTTCGGTAGAATATCGTGGGTTCGATACTCGGACTTA
The DNA here is from genome assembly GCA_032199755.1 of Ambrosia artemisiifolia. NCBI lineage: Eukaryota > Viridiplantae > Streptophyta > Magnoliopsida > Asterales > Asteraceae > Ambrosia > Ambrosia artemisiifolia. The sequence goes on from CM063519.1 coordinate 65,006,107, forward strand.
CTTTAGTTGTACTACGTTGACCGGTACACTTGCGAGTTGTGCGGTTTAGGTTTAGAGAGTCTTAGATTATAAATTTAAAACTTAGAGTGTCTAGTTTAGATTAATTTAGCTAGTTTATTAAACCACTTTCCGCACATCATGTAATATTATTTATCACCAACCTGAATGATTCAATGGGATGTTGAGGTGTATCTCCGACATTAATTGGGCACCAACCAAATAGACTGGACTCGGTAAATTGACATTGTCCGATTCACATGCAAACTCATGAGCGAGAGCGCTCACTAGTCCATTTTAGAAATCAAGCAAGAGAATGAAGAAATGTACCCATAATAAATCATCATCATCATCATCATACTCAGTTAATCCCACCTATAGCCAAGCTAAGGTAGGGTCTGAGGAGGGTAAGATGTAGACAGCCTTACCTCTACCCCTAAGAATAGAGAGGCTGCTTCCAGTGAGACCCCCAGCTCGATGTGGTTTGGTATCAAGCCTTGGACATAAGGCACAAAACACTTAGCAATCGGGACAAACCCAATCGGTGCATGTACCCCTTTGTCTTTTGGCTATCCACGCCACCACATGATGCATGATTAACCGTCCGTCGTTTTTAACGTTATTTTCACGAAATTAGTAAAATAACGTTAAAACTAGTGCAACTTTACTTTTGCCCCCCAAGGGCCACACATATATACATTATATGTGCACACCGTAAGTGGGGCGAATGTACCCATAATAAATAGTTATTACAAAAGAATTTAAATTAATACATCGGCAAAATTATCCTATACATTCTCATTTCCATCAACCAACTCTTCAATTATAATGGTATCATCACAAATCTTGGCCACAGTATACACATGGTAGTCATTTGTAAGATTGTAATTAGAAACATCGATCTTGAAAGCCGATTTCTTTTCAACAATTTGAGACAACTCATGAGGTTAACTTTCTGTGTCATTTTCCTCTGCCTTTCTCTAATATCGCATGCAGCAGATCCAATAATACTCATCACATCTTTATCAAATATGACAAACGATACACTACCAGTTTCATCTTAAACCCTGATCTGCACCTTGAACCTGAAAAAAATAGAACCATAGTTTAGAGTTAAATGCCATTTTCATCCATGAGGTTTGACCATTTTTGCTAGTTTCATCCAAAAGTTTATTTTTTCTCATCTGAATCCAAAAGTTTTCAAATTCTTGCTGGTTTCATCCAACTCGTTAACTCCATCCATTTTTTCTGTTAGCTTTTTGTAAAAAGACTGAAATACCCTTATATTTTATATTATTTAATAAATAAACCTCTCTCCAAACCCCCCTCTCTAATCTCCCTCTCTTTACTCTCTCTCCTACCCCCTCTCTCTATTCTTCAACAAACAAAGACCATCACCATCATCATCATCTTCTTCAACCCATCTCCTCCATAATAATAATAACAACATCAACATCCCCAATCATCGTCCCTAACTCCGACCAGGATGTCGGAAAACATAATCGCCATCGTTCCTCGGTCACCAGAAAACTTAAGATCTTCTCCAATCTTTACACGTGTCTCAGATGAACTCTATTCTGTCGATTTGTTGCCGGTGGCTTGCCTCAAATTGTTCGTGAATGTGTACGGGGGCGGAGGAAGTGATCGGATATGAAAGTGAAAGTGAATGTGTGGGGAAGAAGAAAACGAAGTGTTTGAGTTCTGGTTCAAGAAATCGTGTTGATTTTGATCGGATCCAAGCAGAAAATTTTCAAATACGAAACGAAAATTTTCAGATCAATGGTCGAAGGAAGAGGTTCATTTGAAAACAGAGTTTATAAAATTAATAATTTTTGTTCAAAAAAAAAAATTTAATTTCTCGTTCTTTTGTCTTCATTTTATTAATTCAATAGCAACTAAGTCCAGCATTTCCTAGAACTTATATCATAGTCTATAGTCTATACGAATTTATATATATACCATTTAATGTAGCACAAGCTATATGCAATTTAATCTTGCTGTGGAAGCCGTAAGTTTGGTTGATAATAAAAGCTCGAGTATTGCCATTCAAAACAAATATAATTAACAAAGGTGGGCTAAAACAAAATCCAAGATCCATGGAAATCACGAGTACATGAAGATCGGTAATTTTCATTCTGTTTCAGATTTACGGAGGAGGTGGGTTGAAGAAGATATGATGGTGATGGTCTGTGTTTGTTGAAGAAGAGAGAGAGAGAGGTAGGAGAGGTAGGAGAGAGAGTAAAGAGAGGGGTAGGAGAGAGGTTTATTTATTAAATAATATAAAATATAAGAGTATTTTAGTCTATTTACAAAAAGTTAATAGAAAAAATGGATGGAGTTAACGAGTTGGACGAAACCAGCAAGAATTTGAAAACTTTTAGATTCAGATGAGAAAAAATAAACTTTTGGATGAAACTAGCAAAAATGGTCAAACCTCAGGGACGAAAATGGCATTTAACTCCATAGTTTATCTTAAAAACTTTTATGAAATGAAATGAACAAACTGGAAACAAACAAACTGTATATATCTACTACTTTGTGTACTTTGTGGTAATGTAGACACATTCACACTGGCATTTTCCACAAACCAAAGCAATAACGGGCAATTTGAGAATTGCTTCACACACTTCTTCAACATATTGCAAATATTCTAATTTACTTAAGACTTTCTTGGAACACTTGCGGCATGCAGCATAAAACCAACCATAGCTTTCTTACACAATTTTTATGGTTGCAAGCACAACACAAGACATCGGCTGCAAACACAATATATATACAATATCTACTTTTATATAAAAGAAACATATAATAAACTAAACAAATATCCAAGGTATGTATAAAATATTGAAACCTTCTCAATCTCGATAAGTTCATCAACATGCTTCTTCTGGGCGCCAATTATGAATTCTTGACGCAATGGATAAACAATCTAGGAAGAAAGGACGGTTTAAGAAGTACAACCAGAATCTTGTTCTTGTTTCAATATAAAACTATAAAAAGGTGCAAACAATTATATCTATTAGCTAAAATATAATGTAAATTTGGCAATATAAATATAAATACATAGTACCTCCTCCTTAGCTCATCAAGTTGATCTATTTCTAGATTCAGAAAGAGCCGAGATCCAAACTTATCACTTTGAACTGTCAATCGTTCTAAATTTCACAATCTACATATCTTTAGTGAATTCATTTCTATTATTATTTTTTAAAATAACAGCAAATGAACAGAACTTACCGTTCCAGTCCTTAACCCTTCCATGCTAGAAAACAACCATTACATGCTTATTGGAATTGTTTTTGGAAATGAAGTCCTTAAACTGTTCTGCAAAAGAATTTCACAATGTACATCGCAATATCTTACCTCTACATCAAAACAAGAGAACCATTGATGTAAAACATATACAAAAAATTGATACTATACATTAATTTGAGATAATTTATTACATCAATAAATGAGGTGCGGATACAAAATAATACAGTCAATCAAGAATTAACTTCTTGATCCCATTTATTACACCACTTAAGTTTGCAATTCTAACAATGATTGCTTTCAACATTTGAAACATAAGACTTACCTTAAAAATAAAATATTTTTATTATCAACTGTCAGATGTGTAGAAAGTTGAAACAATACTTTTCCAAAAAAAAATCTATAACAATACAAAACAAATCCTTACTCCAAGTCTTGAATATCAAAATTCATCCGTTTGCTTTCCTTAGGAGGTCGTCCGAACACATCCAAATCCCCACACCAAATGACACTTCCAGCAACATCTATAGAAATAAAAACACAATTTTATCTAACATCTGTTAACTTTAAAGCAACAATATTCAAGTAAACTGTATATCAAACTTTATTGTAAGATAAAAAATAATATACAAACCAACAGTCAACAGATTGTTATCTTCTCCGTTAAGAATATCTTTAAAAGGAATGAACTTGAAACCAATGTTGCAAAAGTCGCTAGGCGCTCCCTAGTCGGAGTTGGGAGTACTCGGGGAGTTCTCGGCCTAGTCGGATAGTACCCAGGGAATACTTGGCCTAGGCCTAGAGTACTCGATCCTCGGCAACCTACCTTGTATCGATTACTCGGGGAGTACCGGCCTCCGAGACCTTGTTTTACAACATTGCTTGAAACCATACTCAACACCTTCCCAAACATTAAGATGTTTGACAGTTGTACAACGATAAAAAATTGATTTTGTATGCATGTGCTATAAGTTTGTAGATGTCCTTGTTTTCACCGACACCGAACTTAGATATCACCATCACATCATCTTCTTTAAATTGAGTGTCAAAAACTTGTATCAAAGATTCCGTAATAGAACCTTAAATCTTATCACCCTGCAAATAACCATAAAGAAAACTTCATTACATGCTCATCGATGAATACAATGCACAAAGTATCAAGAAAAGAGCACGTGTTCCAAACTAAAAAAACGAAGATATATACGTCACCTGCTCATCGATGAATATCACCTCCATCTTAAAATTTGATTCCACTTTCATATGATTCGAGCCTTCATGTGCCACATATCTTTAGCTGGATTCAGATCACGAACAAAACTAATATTTTTTTAATATTGTCCATTGACATTGAAATGGTTTTAAAGATATGTTTTAAGAGGGAAATTTGAAAACTTTGTATAGAAAATTCAAACCTGATATTACGAATGGCTGAATTTGTTATATGCTTATAATGAATATGATTATATACCTGCAGCATAATTAATGAACCACGTTTCCCTATATTAATTTAAAACTTCCCTCTTAAAAGTTCAAACTTAGGGGCTTAACAATTGCAAACAAATGTACATAGCATCTGCTTTTTAAGAGGTGAGCACAATTATTACTCTTTACAACTGTTCGTTAATCGAGATTAACAAACAGACTCTGTTGAGGCAACAATGCTAAATACAAGTGGCCCACATATTTTTCTTGAATATTTTAAGCTGATTAATGACATCATTTTTCGTATCACACAAGCCGCTTGATTTAAGAGGTTACTTCGAGACTAAATCTTAGTCGTAATAAGTATATGATAATAACAAGAATTTGGCATTTTTTTAGTAGAACAATTATTACGAGAGATACTTTCTACGCCTCTCTCCTCCTTTTCTCCACTTATATCGTCTTCTCACATATAAAACTTGCAACCACTTTAGTCAATCTCTAATTATTATAATATTGTTCACCGCTCGTCAACAGGCGAATTTAGCAATTTCAACCGCTACAATGATTAATTTTGGCCGTTTAATCTAAGTGGTAACTTATGATATTAAAACTCAGTGGTAACAACTAGGTGCTTAGTACAAAATTTTGGTGATTATTTTTTTAGTAGAGTAGTTATCACGAGAGACGGTTTATAAACAAGTTTCCTCTTTTTTCTCCACTTTTGTCGTCTTCTCACCTATAAAACTCACCCACCGCTCTATGTAATCTCAAATTATTATAGTATTGTACATGGCTCGTCAAACATCAAATTTGACACTTTAAACCGCTACAAAGATTAATCTTTTTCATTTGATCTAAGCGGTTATTTCTGATATTAAATCCCATCCGTGATAATTAAGTTATTACAAAAATTTGGAGGTTAGTTTTTAAGTAGAGCAATTACTACGAGAGACCGTTTTTACACTAATCTCCTCCTATTTCTCCACTTTTATCGTTCTCACCTATAAAACTCACACATCACTATATTCAATCTCTAATTGTTTCATTATTGTTCACCGCTCGTGAATCTCCGAATTTGGCACTTTCAATAGCTACAAAGATTAATCTTGTCCGTTTGATCCAAGGAGTTATTTCGGAGACTAAATCTTGGTCGTAGTATCTAGCTGGTAATTAAAAAACTTTGGCGGTTATTTTTTAGTAGAACTTATTACGAAAGACAGTTTCTACACCACTCTCCTCCCTTTTCTCCACTTTTATCGTCTTCTCACTTATAAAACTTACCCACAACTCTATTCAATCTCTAATTATTATAACATTGTTCATCGTGCGTCAACTGCCGAATTTAGCACCTTAAACTGCTACAAAGATTAATCTTACTGGTTTGACTGAAGCGGTTATTTATGAGATTAAATATTAGCCGTAATAACTAGGTGGTTGTTACAAAAAATAGTTGATTATTACTTTAATAGAGCAGGACTGAAGCGGTTATTTATGAGATTAAATATTAGCCGTAATAACTAGGTGGTTGTTACAAAAAATAGTTGATTATTACTTTAATAGAGCAGTTATTACGAGAGGTTGTTTTTTACCTCACTCCTACTTTTTTCTACTCTTTATCATCTTTAATTATGAGAGACAGTTATCTATCTAGAATTTAGTTTATGAACTAATGAAATTTGGTTTAGGAGCTATTAAGTCTGATACTTTTCTAATTTGTTATACTTATACTAATCTCACTATAAGGTTTATTTCTTTATCAAAAATATTAAAATTATTTGTTGAAATTTTTAATCGTTATTTGCATTATTATAAGTATGAATGTATCAATTAGTGACTCTCCATATATATGCATTTATATGATGACTTCTATATGTTTAACTCCTATATTTTTATTACTCTTGTATTTATGTAAGGCCTATAACACTCTATATGCGTAAGTCCTATATTTTTATTACTCTTGTAGTTATGTGTAAGAGTCTCTATAAAATGAACAAATATATTTGATATGAGGATACAACATGTACTAGAACAACACTCATGTTTCGATGATTCGAAATTTTTTATTACAATACTTTTAGTAATTCATTAATGTACTCGTGTTCCTACTTGCTTTTCTTTGTAGAATATGATAATAGAGATGAACATCCTTTTGATGGGGAGTTTGAGTTCAGTAAAGGTAATTCGTTTTATTTTGTTTTCATATTTTTTTTTCATTTACTTTGTTGACTTTTGGTCATAAACTATATGGTTATGAACTTGATTGTTTAAAGTAGTTGTATACGTATTTGTAAGTGAAAAGAAATTGTTAGATAGCTAATATATAATATAAATGATTATTATTCATAGTTGAGAAATGAGGTTTTATTTAGTATATACATTTTAAAATGATTATTATTCATATCTGTAGCAACCCATAAAATAGCTTCTACCAAGTTCGGTCAAATTTATGACTCTTAGGATGGTGTCTCCAGCTTCTACATCTACCAATTTCATTTTATTTGGCAAAATACAGCGGACTTAAGAGTGGATTCAAGTATGGAGGTGAAAATCCAAAATATTGTGGGTGAAGAACCACAGAATATAATGTTTTGTTCTCTATGAAGGAAACACTACTAATATCTATGCCTATAGAACTATAAAAACATGATGTAACTGGAAGCCTTTCAAAATCTACATTGTTGGCATTGTTATTCTTTTACAAATAGATATCCCTATTGTGAATCTCTATTATTTCAAAGAAGAGAGCTACTATGATCATAGTTGCCATGCATACTACCATAAGAGTTGCTTTAGTATGTAATTTCAAAGGAAACCTGCTGCAACGCGCGGGGCTTCCCACTAATAACTAGAAAAAGAACAAATGTCCAATACTTTCATTTGAAATCAAGAAAAATTGAGTTAGACTGCATCTAGGTTTTAAAATTTGGATCACTTGTTGTTTCTAGTATTTGAGCACGACCATGTAAGGTTGAACATGGTATTCAACCATTGAGCAAGGTTGTGCACGATCTAAACACTTGTGTAGGTTTAAGCATAGTTGTGAACCAGTTGTGAACCATTTGAATGCGCTATAAATAACATAAAATCTAGTGTAGTCGGCACTTTAGAGCATATGTGTTCCTCTCAAACACGGGTCGTATTCAGTGCGCAACAAACTTTGAAATTCATGCTAATAATGTGTATTCAGGGCAATATTATGGTTTTTCTCTAAATTATAACGAGTGACATTATAGTCATTCTAAATTAACCTCTCATCGAATCTAACCAAGCATGTGCCTTTAACTTCAAATTTCAAATAAACAACCAAATACAAAATAGGGAAACACAATAAATTACAATTATAGTCACTCTCGTTGAAAATTTATAAATATTGTTGTATTTAATATTTTCGTTAAACAACCATATGTCCATTATCCATATGATGCTTGACACTATTCAAGGGCCCATTTGACCCAATAGTGGTTTGGCTGTATACATTATGTGGTCCCCTAAGTCAAGGTCAACATGAATACATTTTAGCAATAGTGACAAGAAAATACGTGGCAGTCCTTCAACTTTTAGGATATTTTTCTATTGATTTAGTCGGATATTGATACACGATATATAACTATTTGTTCACCATTCACATGTATGAGTCGTATAGACCATATGAATCGTATAGGTGAATGAAATAAAAAAAACGATTATTTAATCTATACGACTTGTATAGATTTATAAGAGTCGTATAGATGAATGAAATGTTTTTTTTTTCTCCATCTATACAATCGTATATATGGATAATCATAATATTTTTTGAAGTTTGGGATGTTTCAAATTTTTATTTATTTACTTATTTTTCTTTTGTAAATATTAATTGTTTATTAGCCTAATGATGTTTCTCACACATGATATAAGCATTTCTTCAATTTTATTACATTTATCATGAACAACTCTTTGAGAGTTATCTTTATGACTAGAAGTTACATTAGAATCTTTAATCTCTTCCAATATCATTTTTTTTTCAGTTCCATGACTATAAATTTTAACTTTGTATACATGAAAAACAAAAGCGATGTGTATATGACACATGATAAAAAGATTTCCTTAGACCAAGCGTAATGATCTGTGAACAGGGCGCTAAGGGGGCAATTTCGCACCCCAATCACCTGCAAACACCGCCCCCCAAGGTTAAAGGGGGCGCTAAGGCTTCTCCCGCGAAAAATTTGGCGTAGCTGATGTTGGTGTGTGGCCGATCATTGGCTGCCACGTGGCAGCTTAAAAAAAACAAACGGTCATATGGGTTAACGGTCCAAAAAAATAGTCGTTGGCTATTTTAAAAAAAAAATTAATTTATTTTTACCTATATAAACAGACTTCTACCTCTTTCATTTTTCACTACCAATTTTACTCACCTTCACCAAATTTTTTATAAAATCCCACTAAATCATCAATCAAAAACAACTAGGTCGGATTAATGGCACCGTGGACTAACAACGAGCAGATCCAGTTGGTGACGACCTGGATCAATGTCAACGTGAATCCGTCAAGCAATAGGTCGGGTTTTTGGCGCAATGTGTTGGATGAATATAATCGAATTAGCCAAACAAACAATCGCAACATTGATGAGATCGCCCATAGGTGGTCTCTCGTACGCAATAATTGTACGAGATGGAACACCCTCTATGAAGCCACGATTGAGGCGAACCCTGGCATTAGCCAACAAATGGGAATTCAGCTCACAAACGACAGTTATCGGGAGCAGTACGGAACCGACTTCGCCATCACCAATGTTCAATCATTGCAAATGATTCGTCGTTTTATTGTTTAATTATTAATGTTTAGTGTTATGTTTCGTATTTTTTTATGTTTCGTATTTTTTTTAAAAATGTTAGGTAATTTAGTGAATTAATGTAATTTTTTAATCTTTATTTTAGTTAAATATTTAAATTATATACTAGTTTTTTTATTTAAATTTTAAAAAAATAATATAAATTGGCATGTGTCCTACATGCCACGTGTCAAAAAATGCCCCACATCAAATTTCACCCACCATTACACCCCTTGCCCCTTTCACCCACTAAGTGACCCCACATTACCACATGTCAAAAAATACCCCTTTAACCCACAAATTTCACCCACCATTACACATGGCCTTAGATGTAAATTCAGAGCAATAAAAGGCCAACATTTATGGTAATGGAGACTCCAACACCTTAATCAAGAACTATCTGGATTGTGTTACATATGAATATGCCATAGAGCATAAGTCAAAGCTTTTGGACACAATACTTTTGACCTTCCAAACGATCCACTGGATGAACTGCATCATACGACGCATAATAAAAACACTTATATAGACAATTTATGATTATGTTCCATATATTGTAGTCGTCGTGATCAACTAGAGTGTTTCACTTTTATTATTATTTTTTTAATAAATTGTAATAAATTATCGGCTCGAATATGTTTTCTAACTGCATTCATATGACACATGATAAAAGCACTTGTTTAGATAATCTAAGATTATGTTTCATTTTATTACTGTCATCGTGATCAAACTCTTGTAGTGTGTTAGGCTTTTAATTTGTTTTTTTTTTTGTAAATTTTAATAGCTTACCAGCTCAAAGATGTTTCTCTAACCGCATTCATGTGACACATGATAAAAACACTTCTTTAGACAATCTCGTATTATGTTCCATTGTAATACGGTTGGATCTGAGAGAGTGTTTAGTGTGTGTTTTTGAGTTAATACTTGAATTTGATAAACAATTTAAGTTCAGAAATATAAAATTATCAAGTAAATCAGACACACATCATAAACAAAAAACAAAGCTTGATAGATAAAGTGATGCTAACATATTTGTATAATTGGATTTCAACACAACTGGAATAATAAACTAATGGGAACTGCTAGTTTTGACAAACAGCTCGTGTAAACCAACAGTTGTCAAACCAGCTCTTCAAGTCCAACAGTTTGACTTGTTGACCAACATATCTTTTTTCCAGCTCTTTAGTAGTCATACTCCAGTTGCTTACAAGTCCAGAAGTTAATTTGTTAAACCAGAACAGATTGAACTTTTCTTCCTTATTCTTCAATTACTGGATGGATGGATCCATAGGTTTTAGCTTTCTTTATCAGCAGTTCTTATATAACCCAACAATCTCTCCCTATAATCGTTGATGCCAAAATCACACTTATTGTAACTAATTTTATTGTTTTATTTGTTGATGCTGATGAGCCTTTCTCTAATCTTGCCTTTGATGTCTAGCTCTAAGTTTGCAGCTTGATCATCATCATCATCATCATCCTTTTCCAACACTAGATCTGTAATGATGTTTATGTCATCAAGGTTTAATCCTACAACATCTTGGCCGTTTAATTTGACCTCAGTGCCATCATCTCTGAGAATTTGTCTTCAAAACTTTTAATCCATGACTACTTTTACTAAAATGTTGGTCTCTCTTGATCGTTCTTCCTTGTATGCGTCTTTGTGGAAAGCTTAGCCCAGCCGGGTTCCACAACCTTCTCATTTTCAGGTTAGAATTATAACTTTTCCATAGTGGTATCTTACTGATGGCTCGGACCCCCCGGAAGGAGGCCTTTTTCTCCTTCCCCCTATGTTGCGCAACAATGTAAGAAAGGCCTAAAGCTAATCCCAGGGAATAGTGAAGCTTCGTAGGGTCTTTCTGTCCATGTGTAGGTAGTCCGAATCGTCACAGACATGTCTATTCATCAAGCCTCTCTCTGAGACAGTGCTTAGATTGTTACGCCTTTCGTGCCACACTGTCAAATTTCTACTATGACGTTTTACCGCGAGGCGCGCGACACACCAGGATCTAGTGATCAATGGTCGAATGAACGACCTCTACATGCATGTAAAACCATATGTATCCCAATCAACATGAGAAAAATAATAAAGTTTAGAAAGAAGTTCAGCGGAAGCAAATTAAATGTCTAATGTAAAACAAACTCGCAAAACATACTCTAGTACCCAAAATCAACCATAAGTAAATATTAAAATGTTTGAAAATAAATAAATCTTTGAATGAATTCAAGTGTGACCCCACGCGCATCCTAAGCTGCAAAATACCTTGGCGACGTGAGAACAATTAAGTAGGTGAGTTCACATGATATAATGTAAGTAAATATGTTTGTTTGTTTGTTTAGATTCACATTAGTTACTAGTTATATCTAATGCTAGCTAGACATTATACATGTTACTAAGCGTTCATGAAACCATTGCTGATTGTTGGTAGTTTTGTTTGCCTTCCGCCACCGTCTATCGCACGGTGGCAATTGTTTAGGACAATATGCACCTGCTCGACCTCCAGCCGACATAGGTGGGCCATGTTAAACCCAATAGATCTATTCACATCTCGTCACTATGTTACACATACTACGGTTCATATTGATAAGGGCTTAAGATGCAATAGGCTATGTAATCAAGTGCTATAACAGTAAATATGATCTACTATGTCTGTGTGTGTAGGATGTTTCTCCCTCAACAGGAAACAGTAAAGGGGGCGTGAAAACTCACCTTAGTTTGCATGCTAAAATAATACCAGGCGTGCATATGAAATAGATGTTCCACCTACATGTAACCTATCATACATATAAGTATTTGTCCAAGGTTTGTATTTGTCTAATTGACCTATTGTATCTAATCAATAACTTAATTATTGTTTAACAAAGCTATTTGACTAAGTTTGACTGAGCTTGACCAAGTTTGACCCAACGACCCATTGGTAACCCGATTAGTGATTTATATTTGTTCATGTTAGACTATCCTAGAATCACAAGTTATTCCCAAACATGCAATCCTAGTGTATTAGCGTGTTATTTAAACACATAACATATCAAATATGGCACATATCAAGAATTCGGGTTTTAATCATACAACCTACTTCTAGCATGTCATAACATTAACAAGCCATACCATACTCCACACGTATCCTACAACATGTACAACATACAAGCTTTCCATATTTAGTAAGTTATGAATACAACACTTGTCATGCATAAAGTTTCCCATTTTAGTAAGTTACGATCCTAGTTTTGTTTTCAGCGAAACGAAAGTTTTAGCATGATTAAACAATCATCCTAAGTAAGTTCTAACATTACATATACCATATCATACATAGATCTCAATTTCAAAATCCAAAATCAATAAAGTTTTCACTACGGGCAGGTTATGAACAATCATGTTTTTTATTAATTAAATCATCCAAGACATGTTATCTAACCTAGATTAGCATATTTCAACCATAAAACATCATCACCCAAACAAACAATTCAAAACCCTAGAATCAAATTGACCCATTATATCCAATGAATGACTTACTTATTGTTTAACAAAACTGTTTGACCAAGTGTGACTGTGTTTGACTAAGCTTGACCAAGTCTGACCTGATGACCCGTTGGTGACCCGATTAGTGATTTATGTTTATTCATGATTGACTATCCGACAATCACAAGTTATTACCAAATATACAATCCTAATGTATTAGCATGTAATCTAAGCACATAACATATCGAATATGGCACACATCAAGAGTTCAGGTTTTAATCATACAACCTACTTCTAGCATGTCATAACATAAACAAGCCATACCATACTCCACACGTATCCTACAACATGTAAAACATACAAGCTTCCCATATTTAGTAAGTTATGAATACATTGAACACTTCTCATGCATAAAGTTTCCCTTTTAAGTAAGTTACGATCCTAGTTTTGTTTTCAGCAAAACGAAAGTTCTAGCATGCTTAAACAATCATCCCTAAGTAAGTTCTAACATCACATATCTCGCATCATACCTAGATCTCAATTTCAAAATCCAAAATCAATAAAGTTTTCATTATGGGCAGGTTATGAACAATCATGTTTTTGATCAACTAAATCATCCAGAATATGTTATCTAACCTACATTAGCATATTTCAACCATAAAACATCATCACCCAAGCCAACAATTCAAAACCCTAGATTACTAATCATCAAAGTTTCTTCGCTGGGTAAGTATGTGAATCAAACAATCACCTTAATGTTTTTGTTGATTAATCTTACAAACAATTACATAAAAATCATCCCATATAGAAATCATACACAAAACTTGATTCAACTCAGATTTGGATCTTTAGGGTTTTGGACAAAACTCAATTAAAACATAACCAAAAGGAAATTAAACATAAAGATCATGTTTACACACCTCAAGGTCTTTGATTTTTTGATCCTAATGCGTCTTTAGCTCATAAGATGATGATTTTCGGTTTTCACAAAGGTTATAGGGTTTGGGGTAGGGATCATGTAGGAAAATAGGTATTTGTGAGAAGTGTGAGAGGATTGAAAATTGATATGCATGCATCATTTTTTGGACTTATTCATGATGTTTTGGATTGTTTTGCCTAAGAAAACACCAAATATAATAATTAAATATGGAAAACACTGTATTTTAGGCTTAAAACTTAAAACACCATGCCAAGAACATTAAGCAATGTGTTTTAAATGTTTACTAGTGTGTTTTATCTGTCTTTTAAATTTAATTACTATAATACATTAATGACTATAATACATTACATTAAGCAAGTGATTCTCACTCCCACACTGAAAGCATCCCTTACCACTCTTCCGTTGTTGCCCTTGTTGTGTTGCTGGCTGATTACCATGGAGATTAGCCCTGCAATATTTTGCCAAGTGCCCCATCCTACCACAGTGATCACACTTAACCCTATTACATGGCCCTGAGTGGTGGAAGTTACACTTGTTGCACTTAGGACGGTGCCCCTGACAATCGCCTTGATTCTGAGTACGGTTATTGCCACTATTATCCTGCCTCTTGTTCTGTTGTTGCTGCTGCTGATTGTTGTTTCTCGAGAACTTACCAGATGAGTTCTCACACTTCATCTTGTTGTCACCAATAGCAGAAGATGAAGCACCACGAGGGGGTAGGAGCCCCTCTTCCACCTTCTGATCCACTAGCTGATGAGCCAACCGGATAACCTGCTGAATATTATTCATATTAGCAGCAATGACCATACCTTTGATCTGAGGCACCAAACCCTTGATGCATAGTTCAATCCATTTGTAAGGCAGATTAGACTGATTGGGACACATCGCAGCCAACTCATACGATCTAGCAGTGTACTTTTCAATTTCAGACCCCACCATCTTCAAGTTGAAGTACTCCGTACCAGTTTCCGAATTTCATCACGAGGACAATACTCCTCCATCATCAACTCTTTACAATTGGGCCATAGCGTAGTGTTAGCCACGTCAACTCTCAGCATTTGCACTTGAGCATTCCACCATGTCAACACTGCATCCTCAAGTGTAGCAGTAGCGTACTTAACCCGATCAGCTTGCGCGCAGTTACACATAGGAAAACATGATTCAATCTTCTCGAACCACCTAAATAGTCCGAATGCCCCTTCAGATCCACCAAAGGCGTGGGGCTTGCAATCCATAAACAATTTGTAGGTGCAAACTGGAGGGTGATGAGCAGGTTGGCCTAAGCCCAAGAAATAAGAACATGAATGAGATAGAAAGTTTATGGCAAGAGTCTAGGAAAGGAGAGTAGAGCGAAATAGCGTTACCAGCTTGAAAAGCTGCTAGGGCCTCAACCACCCTGTCGCTGATGGAAGATCTCAGCCCTAATATGTCCATAAAATAAGAGAAAAGAAGAACAAGCAAGAAAAGATAAGAGTTAATTGCCACCATGCCCAGTCTAGATAGTAGTGTCTTCATCCTCAGTTTCCATGTGTTTGTTCTGCTCAGGCTCCTCCTCCATCTCCTATTCTTCCTCTTTCATGGGTGTCACTGTCATGTGGATCTTATCGTGTATAATCTCCAATTCTAGTCTTGTGTCAGCCATTTTAGTGGTAAGCTGTACCACCCATTCTTCCAATTGTGGCTGTCAGTCATTAGTAGGTTTCATCTCCCATTTGAAATGATGTACCGTGTCATAGGTGTCGTGCAGCTCTCACTGTATATGCGCCACAATGCCTGCAAAGGTTCTCTTCCATGCATCCAGAACAGCTGGTACTCTATTGCCGATTTCCCATCCATGAAGTTTTTTGGGATACCAATACCAACTATGCGCCACTTGGTGTAACCCTGGTCCTTTACCAGTAATGTGCTCAGAATCAGATTTAGGGTTAGAAGATAACATATATCCTGCAATCTTGTATTATAAGCATATATAGGCAAAAGCTAATTGTGCACTTAAGCTGTGAGTGTTACCAATGCAATGCTTATGCTATGACAGTTATAGACTAGACTCAACATGCAGTCCTAATTCACTATAACCAGTGGCTCTGATACCAATCTGTCACACCCTCAAATTTCCACTACGGGGTTTTACCGCGAGGCGCATGACATACCAGGATCCCATAGCCATAAGTCACATGAACGACTCTAAATGCCCAAACTATTTAGTTCATTTTTGAAAATCAAGTTTAAAAATCCACCATAGGTTTTAAGAAAATGCGGAAGCGAAATGAAAACAGTTTAGTTAAATAGTTATGCGAAAAACAAAGGCGCCCAAACCAAAGTAAATGTAAATAAACGATAAAACAGTTCATAAAGTTTAGTATCCCATGACAAACATGATGCATGACCTAAACGTGATCCAATCTAGCGACCTGCAAAAGCATGCTAGCATGTGTTTACATAAAGTCGGTGAGTTCACAATTTAAGTAGGAATGTAAAGATGTCAAAGTTGTAAAAACCATCAGTTTTAAGCTTGTCAGGGGTAGCTAATCCACTCAATGTAACTAAACATGCGATTATTGGGAACATACAGATGATATAGTGCCTCAGCACTATTGTCTATTAACACTAGTAAGAAAATGTGGATAGAAGTTCATGCCCGTGACCCAAGCACTTCAGGCATGAGGTTGTTGCATAACCTAATAGCGCTATCAACTAATACCCCATTCGCCTCTAGCGATTAACCCAATAATATTGTAAGGACTTTCAAATGATAGAGTTTGTTTAGTTCATAAAGGACAATAAAGTTGCAAAACTGATAAAAACCCGATCCACACAAGGAATCAAAAGCCCGACCCACACAAGGAGTCAAAACCCAACCCGCACATGGAGTCAAAGCACCCCAAGACCCGGGATGTAAAAGTAGTCCCAAACCGGACTGGAAAAAGTTTAGAAAGCTGTCCCAAACCCGAGACGCATGCTTTTGAGAAAAGAGTAGTGAAACACACCTTAGGTTGCAAAGCTAAAAATCCAAACTCCACAAGTAATAAGGACATGCTACCCACTCCCTATTATATATTCCACTACGTGAGTATATGTGTATATACAATAGACCACATAACTCGTTTGTCCAAGATGTTTAATAATGTAAAAACGTTTAAGTGACAACTAGTGTAACTACATGCACAAGTAGACCCTACGAACCCGTTGAAAAACATTATGTTTAACATCAGTCATACACGTTATTTACGTATGATATAAGTGTACATGCAAGTTCAAGTCAAACTCAAGTCATACAAGACTCCAAATAGCACATATACACATATGTCATAATCTGCGTTTTTAGGGCAGATTATACACTACCAAAACGATTTTTAAAAAATACTTACACAACGAATTAGAATCCCAAAATTTTACTGAATATTCCGAGGAATCCATTCGTCATATCTATATTTTTGTTTCATGATAAAACCATATAGAAAAATCTTTTATTACAGCTAGGTTCTGAAAACATTCATATCAGCTCAGTTTACAAGAAAAATTCCCCAAAAGCGTGTATTTATCCAAACGGGATGAATCTACTTGGAAAAGTCGAGCTATTCTTATATCAACCTACTGGCCAAATTTCGTGACCTAAGTCTTTATGAAACTCGAGTTACAGCCGTTTAAAGTTGACCCAAGTTTTTAATCCGAAAATCAGTTTAGACCTTTATTCGAATAAAATTTCAAAAAGACATCAAACGACATCCAAATCGCACGAACTTACCCATTCTGAAAAGACGAGATTATGAATAAAATGCTCAAACCAAGAAACAACCAAAACAAGTAGTTTAAGATCACGTTATACAGCCTAAATTCAAAACATGCAATCTGTCCGTTTTTATTATTAACGCTTCCTATAACCATAATATCGCCTTAATATTATCCTAAACATATAATACATCATGATCATATAACATAACAATCCCAACATATAAGTTTTTATCTCAAATAATATTATCTATAAACCCTACATGTTTAATTATAAATCAAAACCATGCATTAACATGTAACACACCGCATAATAATCACAAAACTTAATGTTTAACATCTTAATCTTTTATAAAACTTATGTTTTGATCATTATAGACCCACATCAGATCTGGACAAACAAGTTTTGAGGTTTAAAATCATAATTGAAACAAAAAAAAAAAGATTAAAACACATGAATAGTTGTTGTATACCTTAAGCCTTTAATCTTCTTGATCCTAAACGTTCTCAACCTCCTAGGATCTTTAGATTATGTTAATGGCAGAGGGTAGGGGTTTAATTTTCATAATTAGAGGCTGTAGGGTTGATTAGGGTTGATTTATGATGAATTAATGGTTAAAACTCGTTTTTTATCAACTTCAGCGAATTGGGCTTAGAGGGATGTTTGGGTCGACTTTGCTTCACATTTACAGCCCAACGCTTCCCATGTTCATGCGCCAGATGGTCCTCTCTTGTGTCAGTCATCATTTTCTTTTATTTATTCTTTCTCGCCAAAAAAATATCATTTTGTTGCAACTGTATCTGACATTATTACTAAAAGATATAAGTTGAAAATTCAATTCATGTTATTGGTCCTTCACGTGTAGCTCAGTTGGTGAATGTATTAGGGATCCATGGTTCGATTCCCACGAGGGACATAATGAGAAATGATGGATGACTCCTGGCCTATGGTCACGAGTTCGAGTCCTGATCTTGCCCGGGTTTTACCAATCCTTCACCGTCGTGCCTACGGGCTGGTGAGGGGTTGGGTTTTCCCCAGTTTCGGGAACTGCATGGGCGGGCCTGACTACGCCAGCCGCCCGATGTACGTATGGGCCCTCCATTGGGTTGGTCGTGGGGGTCTGTCCATAGTGTGAAAACTCCCCTGAATAGTCAGGCAGAAATGTTTATTGGCCGTTCCAAAAAAAAATTCATGTTATTGTCGTTTGTTGTTGACTTGGTCCACCCCCAATTTGACACCACTTATTATTTTTTTTTGTTTTTTATCAACTAAATATATATATATATATATATATATATAATTAATCTATAAATTATTTAACTCAAATATTTTATAACTAGTTTATAACTTCTGGTCTGATCATAGTCGGTTATGGACCCGGTCCCGTATACTCACGTATAAAAATTAGTTCGCTTAATTCTAAATGATTTCATGTAATAGTTTATACATAAAATATAATAAATCTATAAAATTTTTAGCCAATATTTTATAACTTATATACGATCCTCAGTCTGTCTAGTGTCGGTTACGAGCTTGATACACTGTTCTCACATAACAACATATAACGTTACATATGTTTACAAACAAATTCACATAAGCACACAATTGAAAATAATATCAAACGAGTTATACAATTATTTGTTTATTGTTTCACCAACGTTCAGGGTTCAAGACTCGTGTATGTAGTTGTTCACCTACAACTGTGTATCGTGTGACTCACTTAACTAACTCTAGTCAAGTAAAATGCTACGGATATATATATATATATATATATATATATATATAAAAGTTAACTAGAATTTAGTTAAAGTATGAACCTGAAAATGCGGGGTGTCACATCATCCTCAAGTTGAAAAGAATTTCGTCCCGAAATTCAGCGAGTAAACCATGAAGCAAGTGTAAAAAATGTTTGCTTGGTTACCGGATGTCACAGATTTATATAGAAATTTAATAATTGAATGATTATATATATGTCATAAATTCATAAAAGTTTGCCAAATACTAAAACTTTCTCAAAAACGGTAACTAGATGCCGAATTTTACTGATTCAACCCGAGTTGGCAGATTACAAGGACAAATTTGACCTATTCCATCCCGAGTTGACCGATTCAGACTTGAACGATTCCATCCCAAGTTGACCGATTATGACCGATTCCATCCCGATTTGACCGATTCCTCGTTGAGTTAGACCGATTCTGAGTTGTGATGGCCGAGTAGAGAAAAATCGATACGCCACACCTCCGAGGAGCGATTCCTCGTCGATTCCAAGGCCGAGTTGGCCGAGTTTTGCAACATTGGTTATTTGGACCTTGCATATTATAACCATTTCATAAAATACTTAACCTACATATTTTATGATTAATGCACGTTCTTTGTCTGTCGAATGTCAGTTACAGATTCGGTAACGTATTTTCGCGTAATAACATATAATTCCACATAATTTCAGATAGGCACGTAACTGAAAATAATTTCAAACAAGTTGTTCCACAATTATTTGTTTTGTTCCGCAATTATTTGTTTTGTTACTCACATGTGTTTGAATAACTTGCAGTAACAAGTCTGATTAGGTAAGTGACTCTCAATCATTGAAAGTTGAACTAGTAAGAGTATGCCCATGTGGTGGTAGGTCAAGGAGGTGGTGCGCTAGTGATTGGGTGACGGTTATGAACGCGTGTGAAGGGAAAAATGTGTGAAATTTTCATTCAACATCATTTTAGAACTTCATGGGTATGAGACTTGATGCCTGATTTAGAGAAAACTTTCAGGTGAACCAAATGCACTTAATGCTGACATTCAAAGATAGTGGAGGCTACCAAATAGCCCCTTAGCATATTTAAATGTTCCATTGTTGAACAAACTAAATACGTTCATTGTCTTTAAAACAACTAAGAGTGAATTCTATTTTGAGTCCCTGTGTTATGTTGGTTTTAACTACTTAAGTACAACATTTTCATTTTTGACATTGTAAATCCTAGTGTTTACATTCTGTTACAATCTGAGTCCAATTTTCTAACGTCGTTAACCAAGTTAGTTAACTATAAGGGTATCTCAGTCATTTTACACCTAGGTATAACTCTGCAATGCATAAGGTATAATGTACAAGTCTTTAATGCATAAATAATATATACATTTATTCACATACAAAGCTCACACACACACCTGTAGGGATGAGCATGGTACCGGTCCGGTACCGAAAATACCGGTACCAAATTTTCCCAAAAGTGGGTACCGGTACCGAGATCGAACACAACCGGTACGGTACGGTACCAGTATTTGAATGTAAAAATTAGTAAATACCGGACCGAAAAACCAAAAATGTGGGTACCGGTAGTGGAACCCAAATTGATTCGGTACCAAGAATTCGGTACCAGTACCCGGTACCATTTGCTCATCCCTACATACCTGCACACACTTTCTTCCCTAACCCCCAAATTCATACACCTGCATACACAATCGATCTTAACCCTAACCCCCAAATCCATATCTGAACCATTGCACCATAAACCACCACATTTCCACCGCCACTAGTATCACACGACAACCACCCACCTCCCACCACACTACACCACATCAATTTTAACCCTAACCCCCAAATCCATACCTGAACCCTAATCCCCAAACAAAACAGGCCAAATTATAGTTCCTACTATCTTCGATTATCAGCATTTTTCGTTGCAGCAACAATAATGACGCCTGTGGTTAGTTATAATGTTGTTGCATGATGGATGGTGGCCAGCTGGAGATGGGGGAGGAGGGTTAGTGCAGGGTTTGGTGCAACGTTGTCTGTGTAGTGATGGTGGTGATGAGTTAGAGGTGGTTTTAAGAGAGAGAGAGAGACAGAGAGAGAGGCAGCAAAGAGTGGTGGTGGTGGTATTGGTGAGAGAGAGAGAGAGGACGAGAGAAGAAATAGGTTAGAGAGGCAGTGGCGGTTACTGCAGGTGTATGGTAGTCTTAGTGATGGTGTTGTTTGGTGGTGGTTTTTGTGATGGCGCTGTTTGGTTATGGTGGTGGTGTTGGTGACGGTGGTGTATAGTGGTGGTGGTGGTGGTGGTATTGGTGACGGTGGTGTATAATGGTGGTAAGTTTAGAGAGAGAGAGAGAGATGGGTTAAGTGGATGGGTTAAGAATTATCACCTGCTTATATTTTTATTTTAATGGGCGAGAAATAAAATAACAAAGTGAGTTAACTGGAAAGTTGGATGGAGTTACATTTTAGGACTCAAACCATAACAAACTTAAAATACTAGAATTCAGAATGTTAAAAATGAAAATGTTGGACTCAAGCAGTTAAAATTAACAAAACATAGGGACTTATCCCATGGGTAACAAAAATTTAGCCGTTCAAAAAAAAAAACATAGAGACTCGAATAGAAATTCACTTAAAAACTAAAGTAGGCATGATTAAAAGAAAACTAAACAATGCCGAAAACAAAAGGAGATTTCGATATTATTGGGGATTTACATTTTGATTCTATTTTTGTTTTCATGCGTCATATCGTGTCTTTATCTCAAAATAGAGTGCATCCTGATCATAAAAAGGTGGTTCGACAGGCCGCCATCATTTATCATCCAACGCTTGACGACTCTCGTTGATATTCCTAAAAAGTAAAGTTACCTCTTATTTTATACTCTTTTCTAATAATGTATTGTCTACAAATTCGTGCAGATAAAATAATAAATGGGAAAATCATATTCGTGCATATGCAATAGTAAATGAAAAGAAATCTTGAATATATATGTTGACGGAAAAATTTAACAAAATTGATGATTACTTTCATATGTGCTAAAATGGATATGTCCAAACTAGCCAATCAAGAGATGAAAGATATGATTCGTAGACTAGCACGGATAAAACGCGTCGGTGAATTAAGAGACATTGAATTATTTATCAACCAAGGATCTCTGTGGTCTACGACCGATGTGGGATTTGCCTAGGGTGTTACACAATGGTCCATGTTAATCTTTTCGGTAGTCGTACTGTTACAGTATAATTCAGAATAATACACGTGTAAGAGCATTCACATCCCCTCCACCAAATCCTATCCATCAAATTACACTTAAAACCACTACTTCACTCCTAAATCTTCTCTCTCCTAATTAAAATAATAATAATAATACTTTTTCCATACATTTATCATTATATTTTTCTCTCCTCACTCACAACTACTTACAAAAATATTAAAATATATATAGGGGTGAACAGTAGCTTTTAATACTAGTGGGGTACCCGCGCGATGCGGCGGGAACACAACACTTAGGTAGTTGATATAGGGGTGTGAACAGAGCATTTTCAGTTGGATTGTGAGCCATAATCGAAACCAAAATCGTGTTGATTTTAAAGGTGTGTGAGGCATTTTGGATTGGTTTTGAGCAATTTGAAAAACCATTTGGTTTCGATTATTTTGGTTTTAATTATAAGGTTTTGAAGGGGTGTAAATGCAAGCCAATCCAAGACGAACTTCTCAACCTAGCTAGTTTTTTTTTAACAGAGAAGGGAACCCGTATATTCCAATGAAAAACATACAAAAGCTTTCTAAGGTAGAAAGCAAAGGTATAGTGACAATAGACTATTACATAAAACAATCTAAACGCAACTATTGAATCCAAAAAATTACAAATGCTCCAAGTCTCAAACCAAATATAAGTGCACTCACAAACATAATCTAAACTATGAATAATACCCGCAAAAAGCAAAACATACGTTATCTTTAATTCTCTATCAACCTTTGTTCTAGCCCTCACAGTACTATGCAGTTCAGATTATATAACAAAAGGCTCGAAGATAACCTGAAAAGTGAAGTCAAAGTCATAACTAAACTAAGTAGTTCTTTAGATCTACACATTTCAAGTTGAAATAAAAAACAAAATGCTGCACTTTTTATACTTTGCTTACTAACGTTATTAGTGAACCCCAAATATCAGTACTTGGGTGTTGTCTTCATAATAAGCATACTGCATGGCCAACAATCTGGGACAGCAATATATACATATAAAACCAATAATGGCAGTTATTATACTTGACTTTTAATCAAGATGTCTGAAAGGTACAACAATAATCAAGATAGCAGTTATAAAACCCATTCCCTCGGCGCCACGAGGGAATGGGTTCGTTTTTAGCAGGTTAGGGTTTGCCACTCAGAAGGGGTTGGCGGCGCAGCTTGTTGCCCGTCTGCCCGCTATCTTAATGTAATTTTTTCACGGTTATGTGTTTAATGAAGCAGTTCCTTTTTAATGTAAAAAAAAAAAAATTGTATCACATTTTACTTGATCCCAGATCTCTCCTGTTAAGGCCTGCAAATGTAGAAAAAAAGAATATGACTAAATGTCGTGACAGTTCATCGAAAGGGCATAGCATCACTTTAGATTACATAATATTTTAGTAATACTCTATATCCTAAAATAATGGTATAGGTGGTTTTTAACTTTCATCCATCTATATTTGTATTACATCTCAAATCAACAAATCAAAATCGATACCTTGCAAAAATAGAGATTGAGCGATTAAAACTACAAACCACAATAAAACCGAGGATTCATACCTGAGAAATATGAAGAAGCTCAAAATCCCATGGGCAGAACTTCTTCTGAACGTGATTTGATAATTCATTTATGTTGAAATGTATCAACCTACTAAAAACAAAAAACAGAACTGTGTCGGAACATAATATATATAGATATTCTTTCAATGAAGTAACCTAAACATCAAGTCAAATCCCCCACAGCTGACAAATTTAGTCGAAATCAACGAAAAACACTATCAACAAAAGAAATCCATTACCTGCTTGCTTCTAAACAATGTGCCATGATTATCAATAATCACACCTGATCAGCTGATCGGATCATGGAAAATGAGTCGGCTGTAACGTGATTGAATTGTCAATCACATCGCCCTCACAGCCAACAACACGGCAATGACAATGAACCAATACTTACACATCAGGCACACCTTTTTAAACTAAGGTGACAGGATAACTAAGAAGTCGTTTTATACTAAATCAAGGTGTTTGGAGGCGTATTTTAAAATCTGAGTTCGAGTTCTGTGGGTCTCACTGTGTGGGGCCGGATTAAAAAAGAGGAAATCAGATTATGGGTCATGTATGCTTACCAATCTTGAAAGCACCTCAAGCATAAAGAATGGCTGCAGTTCGGTAACACCACTTTACTATTCGTTTCCAAGCAAATTCCACATTTGGTTTCTCTTTCAACTTCAAAATTTGAGAGCTTTCCCTTATCGGAGCAATCCTTAATCGAATAGCTCTTTGAGCATATTTCTTTCTGTTTCCTTTATTCTAAATCTGTTAGCCCTCCTAGGAGTTGCAATATTGAAGGAAACAGAACATCTGGTTATGTAACAATCACATTTTTAGCGTGATCATAAAACACATTTTAAAAAAATTTTAAAAAAAGAGATTTTAATCCTTACCATAAAACTGTTTGATGCTTGCTTTCTGTCACAACCCGACCAAGGTGGGCCTGGTCAAAATACAGATTGGTACCAAACTTGCACAGCGGAAGTAACAATTACTATATTAAAGGTTTAATACAATTTCTAGTTCCATAATATAAATACAATACTTAAAATAAATGGTTCAAAGGTATGCAAAGACGAATCGCGGCGGTCGTCGAAGCAGTCGATGATGTGCAATCCTCAAATCAATCCAATCTCTAGCCGTGCTTAGCTCTATGCGCTCTAATCCGCAACTAATATAATATACCTCGCATTCGCCATCCATCCATGAGTTGTACCTGAACACATGCTTAAAAAGAGTTTGGGTCAACAAATATGTTGGTGAGTCCGTGGGTGCGTTAAACTAGTTTTAAAATAAGTTTATCGTTCAAAATCCGGTTTATAAGTTTACATGGTTTCCCACAAAATAGTTTATAATTCCAAAACAAGTTTAAAAGTTAATACGGTTTAACACATGGTTACACTGGTGATGTACAAGCCACACCTCAAACCAGACACTGAATCCATCTGCTCTCATTATGGATTCCCATGGCAGAATACGTGTCACAAACCTCAGTGGAGGGTTCCCCGGGTTTCCGGGTCCACTGTGTGTGGGGGTTTCCCCAAGTAGTACTACCCACATATTAAGTGGCCCAATCTCCCGTTGGGTTAATGAGTGTAAAGGTTCGGTATTCGAGAGCACACCTTGTCACATCAAACTGGTTTATCATTCTGGTTTTTACACTGGAAGCATATGTTCACCCCAAAATAGTTTAAAACAGAAAAAGAGGGGATGGTTCACGAGACTCACCTGAAAGCAATGCGCATGGTTAATTTATGAGAAACGGAACGCCTGTTATCCTGTACCGATATTCTCCTGATCGATCCCTAGGTCGACAACATTATTAGTGTTTGTGTTCCGGTTGCATTAGTTATACGTGGGGACGAGTTCGAGCATATGGTTCTATTTATCATAGTTCTATATATGCTTGAATATGCTAGCTTACAAGTATATATTCGTATCTTAATTCTTGGTTTTCTACATCATCACTAACATCCATTCTAATATGTGTATATATATAAGTTTATATAAATTACCCTATTGTATGTCAGTTGGAATCAAGTCCGTGTCTAGTCTCATTGTCCAGATGTCACAAACTAGTATCCGTCCTAGTATATAAGTCGATGGAATATATCTTAATATATGTCGGTATCTATAGTTATGTCCGAATCAATATCCGAGTAATGTCTTGGTATGTTTCGAATCTAACTATACATGATCCTTAGTTTCTAATATCCATAGCCCATATCTCATCCATATAGTCCACATGTTTATATCTTTTCTAATGTTTGGTTTATACACTAGTCGCTAGTGGGTATAGATTGATCGTCAATCTCTTTGTCCGAGTTTATGTATCAACGCTCAAGTTGTCAAGTTCCAATGCTTAATTCTCAACGTCCAACTGTCCGTAACTAATGTCCGAATCTGTAGTCTAATACTCAAGTCTTATGTTATAATATCCAACTCCGTACGTCAAGTTCAAGGTATACACTAACGTCCGGTCTACTCGTGGTTCGGTCTTGGTCCGTATATACTCGTCAAGTCCCACACACAATTAATATATAATGTATGTTTATAATTATCAAAGTTCGGGTTTGGTTATACCTCTGTTCGGTTACTGTTCGTGTTGACCGGGGCTGACCCGGTTGACTATGGTTGACCATCTATTGACCGTTGACTTTTGTTGACCATCTTTGGAACCCGATTCTGCACCTGACTTTCTGCTTGCTTATTTAAATTCCACCATTGCAGCTTCGATACCCGACACCACCATACCACCTCAACTGTACTATCACCGTACCCCCTTCAACCATAATCGCAGCACATCACCAACCCCTAAAACCTTAATCTATTGTCATTCGGGACCACCATATCATCATCACCGCTGAACCACTGTCCACTATTAACATCCACCTGAACCCACCCGACGACCACCTCTGTGAACCACAAATATCCACCATCGACAACACTCAATCATTATTATTATCATCTACTTCTACAACGTTACCTAACCAACTGTAACACCCATCCACTTGCAATAATCCTTTCTTACAAGAAGAGGGATTTAGTGTTGCTTACTGGAGCTCATATCCGACTTGATAGGGTCTCAAATTATTGATAGGGGGTGATGATTGTGCCGGAATAGGGTGCACCGCCGCGAGCTCTGTCGGGGTCTCCACTGTGTCCGGTGGTAGGAAGACCACCGGTTCCTCTTCTCTGCTCTTTCCCGATCTCTCTCTCTCTATAGATAATATCCGATGGGGTGGGGTTGTATTGTTTGAGGGAACCGCCGCCGGCTCCGCCGTGTGTGGCCGGAGAACCACCAGATCGGTTCCCCTCCTTCTTTCTCTACGTCTCTCTCTCTCTCTCTCTCCTTATGTTTGTGTGTTGTGTTGCAAAAATGAAAGGCACAGATGATAGATGATATATGTGTGTCTTTTATTAAGGAAAAGGGTGTGTGTGTCAAGAATAGAGTGGGGGCATGTGTCACCTTGGGAAGGTGACACATGTCCCGGTTGGTGACTAATCAAGGGTCGCGGACCGGGTTTGAGTTCGTATCGTGTATCAGTCTGGTCTCATAACACGCAATCTAATAATATTCTACATATACGATGGTTCAGTTTTTAGTTTCCCAACTAATCGTACTATTTAATATTTGTGGTTGATGGTTTATTCGTCGTATATAGATAATAATTAAAAAATAAAAATAAAAAATTTCGGGACCTGCTCTGGGTTGTTACACTTTCCTTTCTTGAATGCACATAGTAGTCTTTCCATCAGCAAATGTCTATTTTGCCCAACATTTTGCAGCAAATTAGCAATCTAACAAGAAAAAATATATTCAATGCAAGGGCGAAAATGTAATTATACCATATAAATGAAAACCCGAAGCAACCCAAGCGCTCCAGAATTTTACAATCCATCCATGGAAAAAGAAAGGAAAACAAATCTACAGCTGGACTGAAAGACAGTCTCATTTGCAAGCAAGCTCCATTGTTGTCCCGAGCGGAGCTTAATGCTTTGCGATGACACAAATCGGAATCAAACGACAAACTTCAAACGGGTGTATCAAGATTCGACATAATCATTAATCAATCAGCAAATTTCAAACAAAAGCTCTAAAAATTTAAACAATTTTTTTTAATAATTAAGATGCCTATAAAAAGATATGATCAAGGCATCAACACATTATTATAATACCATCTTTAAATCATTTCATCCACAGACATAATAAAGAATTACAATGTTGTATAATATATGTGTTTTTTTGTAAAGATAGTTGCTTGTGAGCCACTCAAGACCGGCTCACTAAAGCTCGAACTGAGTCAAGCTTATACGAGCCCGAGCTCAAACCGGCTCGCGAGCTTAAAAGAACCTATTTTTGTTTATATATAAAAAAATTAAAAAAAAAAATTCATTGAATATGTTAAGATATATTGATACAAAAATAGTTGTTATATACAAGAAAATCCACCTTCAATTAAACTAAAGAGTGCTTTCGATGAATGATTATGAAAATGAACCCTTTGAGTTGACCTTCTTCTTGATTCAAGTTCATCTGTAAAATTTTGGAGTACAATATTCTCCAAATCCATGTTTTCATGTTCTAATGGTGCCTCTGCAAAAGGGCCCCCATTTTCATATTTGCTTTAGGCCTCCATAAATATTGAGCCGGCCCTGCACATGTAACCCCAAATAATGAGCATTGAAATATAACAAAGACAAGGAAATGAAGGAAAGAAAGAAATTATCTTGCAGGTAGTATCAAAGCCAAAATTTGTAAGCACTTCCCTACATTTCAAGTCCCCATCAATGGTCTTTAGGCATCCAATGACTCGAGCCTTCAAATTCTGTATATACTCAAAAATCTAAACCCAAAGAGAATAATAATAATAATAATAATTATTTAACTTCATTAAGATAAATAAATTACCTAAAATATTAAGCAGCAAGTATTTGTGTCAAATCATCTCCACTGATAACAACAAGCACGTCCAGATCAAGCTTGGTAGTTATATCTTCAGTTGGAACCCCGTCAATAATAATGAGTATCTAAAAAAATCATATATCCGCAACAAAATAATTATAAATCTAATTGATTATATAAACCCTAACAGAAATCAGGAATGGTGCCTATAACAGACGCCGACCACGAATTAGGGCTTCAATCAAGGCGATAAGCAAAACAGCTCAAAAACTTACCCTTGAAACTCCAATCAGAACCCAGTTCGTACTAACAGGAAGCTGATATGAACTGTAGGTTCTCACACCAATTCGAGATCCCCTGATTGTGTTTTTAGCTCCGAAACAAGGGAGAACATGGTTGCAAGAGAAAAGAGTCAAAGCTTAGTGGTTTTTAGTGGAGATCGATGCGAGAGGTTTTGTATTTGCAGATGAGATAGAGAGACTGGGACGGGATAGTTTGAATTTGAAGTGCTCTCAATTTTGCTCCTCCTCCACCTATTATTCTGGCTTTATAACAGAATTGTATAACCTCCTCTCCTAAACTTTTCTTCTAGAAGCACTTTTATAGTTTAAGTTGTTAGTCAGCTAAAAGACATATTTACCCCTAAATAATCTTTATTATATGCATTAAGTGTTGTACCTTAAGCAATTATATTTGTATTACTTAAGTTTTAAGAAGTCCCTGCCTCATGCATTATAATATAGTATAGATATAGGGTTCCACCAAATATTTTCTCTCTTCTCCACTCACAACAATTTACACTCACCACATATAATTTGGTGGACACACTCACATACATTTAGTGGACCAAATGTGAATGATCTAAAGTGTGAGATTAATTTAGTCAGCGAATTGAAAAGTCGGGCATAAATGTAACTGGTGGATCTTATTTGTTATCTTCTGTTTGACCTTTTTGGACATGAATATTTTGGCACTTGCTAAAATTAATGTTTATTTTGTAAATTTTGTTTGTTAACCTCTCTATTTTAGTGATTTTCCCACCATAAATGCTACCGGTTAAGAGGGTGTTTGGGATTGAGTTTGGAAATGCAAAAGTATTTTTGGTTAGAATTGCTTATTGGCTTATGACTTTTTAAAAATTAGTTTTAAAAAAAGTGTTTGGATTAGCTTTTGTGATAAGAAACGTCAAAAAGTCAATAGATTGTTTTTTTTAGTGTTTCGCTTAACTTATTGTGAATATTGGTTGTATGGGTGGTAGATTTGTAATTTTTTCCAAAAGCTAAAAGCCAGGATTTCTAACTTCTCAAAAACAGTTTTTCCACCATTAAAAGCCAAAAGCCAAAAGTCAAAACAGAAAGTACTTTTGGGTTACACAAAAAGTTTATTGATTTATTGGCTTCTTGGAAAAGCCAATAAATCAATAAGTTGTTTTGAAACTCAATCCCAAACACCCTCTAAATAACAAAATACGAAAGCCAAGGCTACTATTGACAATCAAGAACAAACAAACACTCGGTTTTACAGATGACTGTTTCGACTCTTTCTTTACTAGCAGGGAACCCGCGCGTTGCGGTGGAGTCGACAATACAGGGCGGAAACATAATTCAAACCTTAAAACTATTAAAAGAATTAACATGTAAGGTGTATGTTTGTGTGTGTAAGCTCCTGTGCTTTGTAGTGGGGTAAAATTTTAAAGTCTACAAGGAGACATGATAGTATGCTACGTTCTATTTACCATATGCAATTTGACCTATATGCCGGTAAAAAAATGAAAGTAGCGGTTTGACTCATTAGCAACTATTATTATACTAGTAGTCTCACTCAATATGTTGAAAGTGCCAAATCTGGAGAGATTGCCGAGAAGAAGAAAACTTTATAAGATCCACGTTAGCAACCTGCAAAGAAGCATACCCATAACCTATTCCACAAGATAAAAGCAATGCAATAAAATTGCTAATCAAGTGCACCATAAATTTCTATCAGTAGCATCAAAAAGTGAAATTGGAAGTTAGGTTAGTTGAAAATATTCCACATAAGGGTGGATGGGGGTGGTCATCACCCCATCACACTCATCACACCCAATTAGATTGTGCCACCTCTTTTCATCATATTCTATCACATTCCATCACTAAACACATGTGGTGGTGTTCACATTTCATCACTAAACTTTTTTTTAAAATAATATAAAAACATTACATTAAATAAAAAAACATTACATTAAATAAAAAACATAAAAATAAACATAAAAAACATAAAAATAAAAAAGCTAAAAGTTACATGCCCAACCCCACTTGTGACAAATTTCACGTTTTCGTTCGATGAGAATCGACTTGTACTTCTTCGGCGTCTTCGTGCGACTCCTTCAACACCTTCAAATCTTTAATTTTTTCCATTTCGGACAAATGTTTCATGTAGGTGTTCTCTCTTTGTATTTTCAAGTCCGCCAAAAACTTAAGTCGTTGCCGATTCTCATCAATTTCCACCAATTTCGCCGACTTGAATTCAGTCATTGCCTGCACCCAAGGTTCTTTCCCTTTGCCACTTGACGACTCGCCACATTTTATTCGATTCGTGCTTCTTGTCGTGGTTGTGTCGTCGGCGGGGTCGGGAAATTCATCATTCAAATTAAGTTCGGTATGTTGCTAGACAACCCGTCCGTTGATGGTGTACCATTTCTCGACTCTGATATTTTAGATCGTTTTTTAGAACGACCACCCTTCCCCTTCCTCCGCGAGTCCAAGTAGGCCCATGTTCGGTTACCCCGGGAATGTCAATGGGAACCCACTTGGAATGAACTCTTGCAACTTCCCAAGAATGCAACGAATGAAAACCAGTCTTTACGTACAGCCGCTGATAATCGTGGAGGGCCGCACGTATGATTTCCACATCATTTGTTCCACTTGGCCAAAGACGTCTCCATAATTTAAAAAAAATATAAAGTTAACAATTTATAAAAAAAATATAAAGTAAACAATTTATAAAAAAATAACATAATATACCTGTGTAACATAGAGGCCGTTGAATCTACTCATTTTTTTATTTAAATCGCTCCATGTACCGGTTATTTGATCCATGCGCCTTGTCGTTATATCGGTAAGTTGTTCAAAGTGGGCCTTCACTAGCTGCCAAAAGATGTCTCTTGGTTGTTGATTTCAGAAGCGTTTGTCCTCGGAAATATGTAAAAACGACTTTACCAACGCCACTTCTTCTTCTTGCGTCCAAGGAGTTTTGTCTTTCGGCATTGTGTTTGTATCTCATCTTCTTCCTCTTCCTCTTGGTGGGGCTTGCACTTGTATCTCCTCTTCTTCCTCTTCCTTTTGTTCATATTCATAGTCATCTTCATCAGACTCATCGATCGGAAACTGGTCTGGATCGCGAACCCCATAACGGATCGGGAGGTGCTTGGAACACTCTGGATGCGATTTGGGTTGGCATGTTGGGTTGAGAGTAGTGTACTGGATATTGGCTTGGAAGCGAAAATTGTTGGGTTTTAAACATAAGGTTTTGAAAACTTTGGTTTTGAATGGGTGGGGTGGGCATATGTTGGGTTTGAGATGCTTGGGGTGTAGGTTGTAAGGTTGGTGGTGCGTCTTGACGAAACCTAGCCGGTTCGCCTAAATTAGACCGAACATTTGGTTTAAACTTTCGCTTCGTAGCCGATTGTTTCTTGCTCGATCCTTCCATTTTTTTTTGAAGTTGAATGTATTTTGAAGTTGGGTGTATTGTTTGATTATGTGTGGTTTTGATTTTGGTTGAATAAGATATATATATATATATAGTGTTAAAATAAATAAAAAACTTTTTTTATATCAAACGGTCAACAGACCGTTGGTGGCCAGCCAATGGTCATAAAACGGCTAGTTTTGTATACTGATGTATGTCACGAAAATATGCAATCGCGGTCATGATTAATTACTCGGGCTGGTGTATCATGCCATCACAGTGATCGCGGGGTGGCCATCACGGACCACCTCGTCCTCCCTAAGACCTCCTAATTTTGTTTGATACCATTCTCAAATGTTTTATAATCACATAAGCATGGTTTTGAAGTTGCGAGATGCATTGCTGACGAACTATCACCGTAATAAGGTAATTGATGGCAAAATGGGCCTATCGTGTGGTTCAGTATGAGGTAAAGACGAGTAACTTATTGATGTGGGTCGGACGGTCTGCTTTGACACTAAACACTTTTTGTTCATGATTGAAGTTTATTATTAAATCATGAGGGTGCCAAATATGTTTATGAAGATTATGTAATTTTAATTTTAATAATGTTGTTTGAATATAATAATTAGAAGGTTTTATGCCTTAAAATACTAATTGATTATCTTCTAGGAACATTTACGGAAGAAAAGTAGTAAAATTTTAAAAATTGTAAAGAAACCTTTGACATACGATCTTAACTTTGAACAATTTAGACATATTTATTTATGCTTCCTTCTTAATAATGTAGTATAGATCAGGTAGGAATAAAACTCGACACCGTAATTGATTATATAACCCTATATCCCATACTTAATCAACCATAACCTTTGTACTAGGATACTATAAAAAACCAATAAACATTTTATCCAATAAAAATTATTAGTCTCCTACTTCATCTCCTTTTTTTTTTAACGGTCAATTGGAATCACTCACGGATCACTAGAGTATCATTGTGCCACCAGTGTTACCACACGTGGTAATGATTATCTTCTTTTAATCTACCTTTAGCGACTTTGTTAAACAATGGGGTTTTTTCTCATAATTATTTGTAAAAACCCCTTTATGATTATCTTCTCTCTATCTTATTTTAATTTTTTGAGTTCTTTAAACCGATTAGAAATAACAAAATAACAGTTTAACAATTAAACTCCTTTAACCTAAATAGGTTACACGATTTTAATCAATGTTGAGGTACTAATCTAATAAATATAGGAGTCGTTATCATGTTTAGTAATTTAGCCGCAAAAAGATTAGAGTGATACCCGTGAGTATATATGTTTTTCTTGATTTATATGTTTAGTTGGTTATCACGAAGTATACCTTTTTTATTTTTATATATACACAAGTATGTCATCACATCTCCTAGTATACAAAAACAAACAAACGCTGTGTTTCTAAACACCTCACAAGCATCATCAACAAAACTCTTACTCAAATCAAAACCAAACCCCAAACTTAATTTCAAATGTTCAACCCAACACCAATTTAGCAAATCATTTATAAACCCTAAACCCAAAACTCTAAAACCTCTGTATATTATATATTATGGCAGCAATCTCACCAACCACCAGAAAAGAAGGCCAAGAACTCCTCCTAGGCCGGTACGACATCGGAAAACTCCTCGGCCACGGTAGCTTCTCCAAAGTCTACCTCGCCCGCAACGTTAAAACCAACGAATTCGTCGCGATCAAAGTCATCGACAAAGAACAAATCATGAAAGGCGGATTAATATCCCACATCAAACGAGAAATCTCCATCCTTAGACGCGTTCGTCACCCAAACATCGTCCAACTCTTCGAAGTAATGGCAACAAAAACCAAAATATTCTTCGTCATGGAATACGTTAAAGGCGGCGAATTGTTTAACAAAGTCGCTAAAGGTAGATTAAAAGAAGAAACCGCACGTAACTATTTCCAACAACTCATTTCAGCCGTAGGGTTTTGTCACGCTCGTGGCGTATTCCATCGCGATTTAAAACCCGAAAACATATTACTCGATGAAGATGGGAACCTTAAAGTGTCCGATTTCGGGCTAAGCGCGATTTCGGACCAACTTAAGGACGATGGTTTGTTCCACACGTTTTGCGGGACACCCGCATATGTTGCACCCGAAGTTTTAGGTCGAAAAGGTTATGAAGCTGCTAAAGTTGACGTTTGGTCATGTGGGGTAATATTATTTGTGTTGATGGCCGGTTATTTACCTTTTAATGATCATAATGTTATGGTTATGTATAAAAAGATTTACAAAGGTGAGTTCAGGTGTCCGAGATGGTTTTCGCCCGAGTTAACCCGGTTTTTAAAACGTTTGCTTAATACAAACCCGGAAACCCGAATAACCATACCCGAGATCATGGAAACCCGGTGGTTTAAGAAGGGTTTTCGGGATGTTAAATTTTATTTGGAGGATGATAAGTTGTTTAGTGTGAAAGATGGAGAGGTTGAAGCTGATGAGATAGATTATTCGTCGGATTATTCGCCGACGGATAGTGTGAGTCGAAAGCGGGTTGGGACAATGCCTAGACCCGCGAGTTTGAACGCGTTTGATTTGATTTCGTTCTCTCGCGGGTTTAGTTTATCCGGGTTGTTTGAGGATGGTGGAGAGGAGTCGCGGTTTGTTTCGGGTGCGTCGGTTTCGAATATAGTGTCGAAACTTGAGGAGATTGGTAAGATGGTTAGTTTTACGGTTCGGAAAAAGGGTTTTCGGGTTAGTTTGGAGGGGTCAACGGAAGGTGTGAAAGGTCCGTTGACTATTGTGGTTGAAATATTTGAGTTGACACCGAGTTTGAGATTGGTTGAAGTTAAGAAGAAAGCTGGTG
The DNA here is from genome assembly GCA_032199755.1 of Ambrosia artemisiifolia. Taxonomy (NCBI): domain Eukaryota; kingdom Viridiplantae; phylum Streptophyta; class Magnoliopsida; order Asterales; family Asteraceae; genus Ambrosia; species Ambrosia artemisiifolia. The sequence goes on from CM063519.1 coordinate 65,041,674, forward strand.
ATAGAGTGGAATATGAAGAGTTTTTTGCTAAGGAAATGCGGCCGGGATTACAGACACTGATGTTGCCGGAACCTATAGCGGGTGACCCTTCACTTATGTTTTCGAATAGTGACCCTTCACTTATGCTGTCGAATAGTGCTTAACCGAAAGGGCATCGGTTTTGGTTGCTTGACCACACCCAAAATGCCAAAACTCGGGTCTATTCACCGAGAGTGGACCAGGGTGACCTTTTAACTGGACTAGAATATGGCTAAATGTATTTTGGCTATATATGTGTTATATACGTATTGAGTTTGTTTTTGTGGTTTGTCGTGTAATTGTTAATATCTATAATTTCATGGACTTGATTTATTGGATTTGTTCCTTTTTATGGTAGATGATTCGTGTTTCTGACACTATGAGTATGATATTATTGGATACATTTGTTTGTTATTTGGTGATAGGGTAGACACATCTACTTTTTTTGAAAAGCGAAGTGAGATGTCATGTTGCCAATGATTTTTTAGCCCAGTGTTTGTAACTGAGGTGGACAGGTTTTCACCCCTTGGGGTTTTCTACCTGGGGTTGCGAGTTCGATTCATGCAGTGGGGAATTATTATTCCCCATTGGTGGTAGAGGCGGGTTTTACCACTCAGCGGTTTGAAGATTCAGTAGGGCCGTTTTGAACTCGCGTGACCTGTCTTCAAGCAACAGGGATTAGCAAGTCAGTGGGGAAGCAGTTGATCTACACCATTCAAGAAAAAAAGTGAGATGTCGTGTTACTGATGATCGAACCAGACCCGAAAAGTCTATCTAGCTGACAAGTAGGAATGTATATATGCATTTTGGGCAACTTTGATCGAAAGCGACTGATATTAGTAAAACAATGTTGGTCTACTTTTCTAAAAAGCGAAGTAAATGACAGGTTGTTTGTCATCTTATAAAATAAACATGAAATGATTATTGAATTAGACTTGAAGACATCTAGTTGACAAGTACAAATATATATGCATTTTGGGCGACTAAGGGGCTGTTTGTTTTTTTGCTCAAAATCACTTCTGACCTCTTTTGTCTGCGCCGCATAGACGCGCACAGATGTTTGGAGTCTACAGATTGTTTGTTTTTCGGAAGACCTTTCACTCAAAAAGGTCTTCCTGACCTCGTCTTGGTGCAGACTTGTTCCAAAGTCTTCTCAGGTCTTCAAAACTCTTCTTCTCTTCTCCTCACCCACCACCACCACCACTGTCCACCACCACCGTCCATCACCACCACCACCGCCACCGTCCACCAACACCACTACCACCCACCACCACCGTCCACCATGGTCCACCGCCACCACCCACCACCGTCCACCTCCACACCGTCCACCACCACCACCACGGTCCACCACCACCACCCACCACCACCACCACCCACTACCACTACCATGGTCCACCACCACCATGGTCCACCACCACCCACCACCCACCACCACCACCACCATGGTCCACCACCCACCATCACCCACCACCATGGTCCACCACCACCCTCCACCACCACCATGGTCCACCACCACCACCACCCACCACCATGGTCCACCACCACCACCACCCACTACCATGGTCCACCACCACCACCCACCACCGTGGTCCACCACCACCCACCACCCACCACCACCCTCCACCTCCACCACCACCATGGTCCACCACCACCACCACCCACCACCATGGTCCACCACCACTACCACCCACCACCACCACCATGGTCCACCCCAACCACCATGGTCCACCACCACCAACCACCACCACCATGGTCCACCACCCACCATCACCCACCACCCCCACCCACCACCACCCACCACCACCACCACCCACCACCATGGTCCACCACCACCTACCACCTACCACCATGGTCCACCACCACCACCCACCACCATGGTCCACCACCACCCACCACCCACCATGGTCCACCACCACCACCACCACCACCATGGTCCACCACCCACCATCACCCACCACCATGGTCCACCACCACCCACCACCACCACCACCCACCACCATGGTCCACCACCACCATGGTCCACCACCACTACCACCCACCACCACCACCATGGTCCACCACCACTACCACCCACCACCACCACCATGGTCCACCCCCACCACCATGGTCCACCACCACCAACCACCACCAACATGGTCCACCACCCACCATCATCCACCACCACCATGGTCCACCACCCACCACTACCACCACCACCACCATGGTCCACCACCACTACCACCCACCACCACCACCACCACCACCAACGTCTCCCACCAGACTACTGTAAAAAGTCTGTTTATTTAAATTTCAGTTTATTTCAGCAGCCTGCAGACGTTAACAAACAAACAGTCTTCTTCTTGCAGACTGCAGACCTTTGGTCCACCTCTTCTTCTGCAGATGTCTACAGATGTGGTCCGCAGATTGCAGACCTTTTCCTACAGAAAAAACAAACAGCACCTAAGAGTTATTTGATATTAGTAAAACAATGTTTTCTAACCAACATTTGATTATAGAATATCAAGAACTGGTGTTGTCGTAAAACTGTTGGTGAATAAGTTATCTATGTGAATCTATTGGTGATGCTCCGTTAGAAATATGACAGTGTGTAATTTTATTTTTCCTGGATTACCAACGATTTACTAAGGAATGTTTACATTTAATATTCACATTTTTCTAAAACAAAATTTAGAGAGAATTACACAGAGTTATTAGTTAAATTGTACTCTCTGTCCTTTATGTTAATTTTTCACGTCTTCTGTCCTTTACTTTCTAAATTTGTTACACTCTATCCTTTAGCCTAACTTTGTTAAAAAAACCCGGTTAACTTTGAAACTAAATTTACACTTTTAGCCCTTATAAAATTTACACTTTGAAACTCTCACCTGACTTTTTCCACCTCGATCAACTGCTCTCTCGTCTTTTTTGGACTACCAGTCGTAGAATTTTCGCTAACGAATCAACGTGTTCCTCGAGAGTCAAATACAAATCTCTGATTATCAGCTTTTGAGGATGACGATCGAATCGGTTTCACAAGCACAATGTTTGATTAATTGAAATGCAAATTCCGATCATAGATGAAGTTCCTATATATGGCTGTTATTGTTTGAAAGATGATTAGAGGAACGTGAAAGACCCCTCGGCAACAAAACTTCGAGAATTTGTTTCAATGTGCTTATATCATCATTAGACTACTGTTATATTCGTCTCATCTACAATCGCTTAATCTTCATGCATTGTTACCTTTGCCTGATTCGTCTCTCGGAAAACATCAGTTGAATCGAAGAAGCTTCGCGACCTCCACGGAGATTTTGTTTTAGACGGTTTGTTTTTGTGATTTTTAGGATGTTTTAGTTGGAAATTGTTATTGTCTATGTATTTTGAGTGAACTTGATCTCTAGAAAGCCTACATTCCGAAGCAGATCTCTGTAACGAAAGTTTGGTTACGGTTTGTGGTGTTTTTTCATCAAGTATTATATCAACATTTTTAAGGGTCTAACAATTGTATCTTCATCGTCAAATATTTTCAGTGTGAAACCAGGTCTAACAATCCTAAAATATTGGTTTCTTAAGCATTCTCATGTCCCTTTGGAAAAGAAATCTAGAACCACCTGGAAATGTAAATGTTGCAGCAAATGAGATGGTGGCTATCAGTGATGCAACCATCATCAGTTGACCTGCTATTTCTTTTATCCATTCCTCACATTTGGAAAATAGTTCTTTGTGCTCTTTTCGAAATACTTCATGTGGTGTTAGACCTGCTGCTTTTTCTTTCGGAATTTTGGAGGGAACTTTGTAGAAGTGTTTATAAAATTGACAGAAGTGAAAATTATATGGATGTCGAAGATGGGTTTGGTCCGCTTGGTGGTCACGGGTACATGACAACAATGCTTAACCATCACCGGAGATTTTGACCGGAAGTTCGTCTTCTCCGCCACAGATGACATGTTGAAACTAAATTTACACTTTTAGCCCTTATAAAAAATAATAACTAGTTCAATAGAAACTATAGCTAGGTAAAATGACATATTATTTTATAAGGGCTAAAAGTGTAAATTTAGTTTCCTAAATTACCCAGGGTTTTTTAATGGGGTTAGGTTAAAGGACAGAGGATGTAACAAATTTAGAAAATAAAAGATAGAATGAGTGAAAAATTAACATAAAGGGTAGAGGGTGCAATTTCCCTAATAACTAAAGAACAATTTGTGTAATTCTCTAGAAAATTTATGATGGGTAAGTTAAATTTTAATTACTTATTATATCTATATTAATGATGGAACAGATGAACGGTAAGGATTTTCTATTGGCCCACGTACACAAGCCACAAACGAAATGGTGGGGACCTCTAAGATACAAATGAGAAATCTTGAATATTTAAAAGAAAATATTGCAGGGGCAAAGCTTCTTCGTTCATTCATACCATATTGCAGGGGCAAATTGGTCACTAAACTTTGACCACAAAATTTTTAGCTTTTAGGATTTTGACCATCAAACTTTGACTACCAAACTTTTAGCTTTTAGGATTTCAAACTTTGATCACCAAACTTTTAGCTTTTAGCCGTGAGTGTTTTTTTTTGAAGCCCACGTGAGAATAACAGTCACTTAATATTATTTTTATGTCCACGAAACCCTTCATGCAACATGAGCCCCCACAGCGACGCACGATCTTTAACGTCCACCAAACCCTCAACGCAACAGGAGCTCCCGCTGTGAAGCACGGGGTAATAAAATCCTAGTTTTGCTTAAAATAAACCATAAATAAAAAATTTAATTATATTAAAACTAAATACAATACATGCTTAACATAGATAGAAAAAAAGTAACCAAGATGTGTCTGGTCTCGGGTATTGTTGTGCCGCCAAAATGCATATATATGAATCGGCGACTTTATGTTGAAACCTCCATATTATTTAGCGGCTTCTACATGAAACCTCCATATGAATCAGAGGCTTCAATGAAGACTCTATATGAATCGACGGCTTCATGTTGAAACCTCCATATGATTCAGTGGCTTCTCCAACATAGTGTAAGACGTGAAGATTTTGGCAGCAATGTGTAAGAATGTTTGGTTGAACCCACTGTCTCATTTAGTGGCTTCACCAATTTTGGTTTTTTTTTTGTGATCACCCCCTGATTGCACTCTCCAAAAAAATAAATCACCTCAAAATTCAAATGAAATATTTAAAAAATGAGTCGTATATTTCTAACGACATAATAAATGCATTGTATAAAAATATTACATACTTTTGGATTACATACGATCTACCGGTGCTGTAAGTCATGATGGGCTCACTAGTAATGGTCTCGGCCATGAATGCACACCCATAGACTCTGATACTCTGCTCCTGTAGTTGTGGGTCATCAGCATGTGGCATGCCGAGATAGGAAGTTACGTATTTGTTAACAAGTAGCTTATTATAAGTTTCTTTCGATTTAACAAAACAAAATAAATTAGTTCATGGAAAGCTTGGCCCAATAGGGTTCCTTAACCTTCACATTTTCTACTAAGATAAGTTTGTTACTCACATGTGTTTGAAAAAGGCATCGACCTTGTTAGGATCTGAGTTTGATTGTTTTGATATGTTTAGAAGAACAATGAAATAAATGAAGTGAAGTATAAATGGAAAGTGCAGCGGAATGATAAACTATAATCAAAACAAGAGAATAAATGTTTTTAATCGAAAGCTTTCATTGATTGAAAGATTACAATATTACAAGTACTCCCCCTCAGCCTGATCACTCAGTGAATGTTTGTCTAAGAGAATGATTCGAGTGATGAATAGAGTAGTACAATCACTGTTCTATTTATAGACAAATCTAAACCTTTGATGATCTCAGCTGACGTCACCTAAGACAGCGACCTCTAACAGAATAACAACATAAAACATCTGCTAACTAACAACTACTGTTACATTCAAAACATTGCTAATATAAACTGCTGTAGAGGAAAACTCTGATGGTCTTGTATCATCTGTTGGATCCAAAGTGCTGTTGATTCCAACAGATCTTTAGTCTTCAGTACTTTGATCAGCAGTTGTTTCTTCATCAGATCTTTAGTCATCAGTTGTTTATTCAGCAGACCATTGCAGCAGTAGTTATCTTCATTAGTTGTTTAGTGTAGCATTTATTAGGGTCAACAGTCTTTTGGGAGAAGTATCTTGAAACTACTGATTATTCAAAGGATCAATTAAATAGAATATTTTGGGTTTCTAATCATCTGTTCTTCTCCAGGTCAGCAGACCCAACAATCTCCCCCTAGAACAGATGATGCCAAAACTAAGCTTTATTCTTGATCTTTATTTCTCATCAGACTTTCTCTAATTTGACCTTTGAGTTGTAACTCAAAACTCAATGAGAAGAGGTCTTCAGCATCTCTTTCTAGCTCAAGATTCAGCAGTGTTTGGAGATCTTCTGCACACAGGCCATGAGCATCATCCATGCTGAGTTTCTGAATCTTTCCATCTGATCTGAGCAGAGTCAATTCATGGGTGTCTTTGTTGACCTTCCATTTTAGAATTTTAGAATCAGTGGATTGGCTAAGATTCACCTTTATTTTGGATGAGTTTGGTGAAGGAGGTCTTCCAACGATTTCTCTGAGTCTTTCAGAGGTGGAATCAGAAAAATAATGGATTTGGTTGAAGAGTCCCTCTTTTACAAAAGTATCAACAAACCTTTTCTGATCTTCTTCTGACATCTCATTCTGCTTTTTGAATTGTCTTCTTGCAGCAATGGATAGATCAGAAGTGTCTAGTAAGCTGTCTAAGGTAAAAGCCTGTTGAGGTCTCTTTAACATATGATCATCAGCATAGACAGGTTTTCTAGGCAAGGTAGGGTCTTTCTTCCTGTTTTCTTCTAACTTTTTATAAGTTTCTACTAATCTCAGCTCAGACCATCTTGCAACAGACTTCATCTCTCCATAGTCAGCAACCACAATCTCTTGTCTCATTCTCTTGAACTTTAAGGCTCTGATTGGATCTCTGCCTTTGGTGAAGTCTGGGGCAAAGACCTTTGATGGAGGATTCTTAGCTATGTCCTCAATTCTTATTAGTTCTTCTCTGAGTGCATGAGTGGTCCAGCCTGCAAACTGTTTCTTGTTTGCTTTATAAGGCATGGTTGCCAAGATTTTTTCAAGAAGAGAATCCCTGAGCTCCCTTTCCAAGTCACCACTAAGAGGCATGGAAGACATTGAGTTGCTCAGGGTCTTAGCAAAATCTTCAATCCTTCTCAATTTGCTAAGCTCTGCTGAATGGATGCCCTGAGCACTCCTGTCATCTTTCCCTTTGCATTTCTCTTTGATTATGGCATCTGCCTGTTCAGCCTTGTATTTCAGATAAGTATCCATGTTTAAGGGAACAGGAAAATTTTCAAGAGATGGGAAAGATCTTTCTGATGGCTGATCAGTATTGTAGAAGGATTGTAGTTCCCCCTTGAGTAGATCAAGTTCAAGAGGATACTTCTCAGCCAATGGTGTGATGGTTGGTGGTGGTCTATGTGATTTGAATTGTGAGGTGTGTGGTGAAAATGATGAAAGTGGAATGGCATTTAAGGGTGTAGATTGTGTGAGTGGAGTATTAGGTGGTGTAGTGTGAATGTTTTCATCTTGTACAACAAAAGTAGATTTTCTCTTTCTGCTGTACAAGATTTTTGGTGATGGTGATGTTGCAGCAGTGGTTGTGTTAACCTCTGTTGGTTCTTTTGTAGAACCAGCAGTTGTTTGGGGTTTTGGTTGTGAAGTGGATGTAGTAGTAGGTTTGGTTGTTGGTTTGGTGGTTGTGGTGGTATCAGATGTTTTAGTGACAGTGGTTTTGGTAGCAGTGGTTTTGGCAGCAGTGGTTTCAGCAGCAGTGGTTTCAGTAGTTAGTTTAGATGGTGGTTTTCTGGTATGTTTAGCAGAGATTTTCTTTCTTTTAGAGGAACCAACATCTTCAACTTCTTGCTGCTGTTCCCTTTTCAGCTGTATCAACCTTTCTGCTTTAACTTCCAAAGTGTCAGCCCTCTTAAGCTTATCTTCAGCAGCCTTGTCAGCTCTTTCATTAGCAGAGGTGTCAACTTCCTTGCTTTGCTGGTCTTGACAGTTTCAGTAGCAGCAGAGGTTTGAACCCTTGGTTGTTGTTGTTGTGGTGCTGTTTGGGTAGACTCTGGTTCGTCAGCAGACTTTGATTTTCCCTTTTGAGAGGGTGGACAACCAAAGGGATCTAACTTTGGCAATCTATCTCTGCCACTCTCCCCCTTTTTGGCATCATCAGCAGTAAATGCATCATCATCATCATCTCTGAGAATTGTGGTAGGGGCAGAGCCAGTAGTCTTCAGCAGGTGGTCCTTGATCACTTTGATGTCTGCTTTGGTGTCATTGAACTTGGCATCCACCATGTTTCTGATCATTTGCATGTAGGTCTCCTGAGTCTGATCTGCTGGTTTTCTATGAGCTATGATGATGGGGGAAACCGATTTCCATAGCTCACCAGCAATATCAGCTGTGGATGGTTGACTCTTGGTGAGAGTAGCCAAGGATTCCAAAATTGACTTGACATCAGATTTGATATCAGCAACAGAGGTTTCAATGGACTGGACTCTAGCCGTCAATTCTTGGTATTTTAATCCATCACCTAAGTTAATAGGATCATCTGAATTCCTACCAATGGTAGTTTTAACTGGTTCAGTCCTAGGAGGTGAGTCCAGGGAATGAGAACCAGATGCCCCTTGGTCTTGGTTCTAGGGACTTCCAACTGATTTTGGGGACACAATTGTCTCATCAGTTGTTGCCTTCAAGGAAGTCTTAGTTATGTAACCACTGTCCTGTTGTGAGACAATGGTCTCTACATCAGTAGTGGCTGTTTCTCTTGAAAACTCACCTAGAGTTGTATTGAACTCTGGGAGTATAACCTCCTCTTCTGTTTGTTGGTTAGCTGATTGATTTTCCTCAGTCCCAGTCACTTGTGGAGGTATACTCTCATTAATGGGTGAAGGAGAGGAACTGGGATTGTCCTGAGTTTTATCAATAGCCTCAAACAGAGGTTGCATAGTTTGAGGGACATGTGGTGGTGAAGGTGGAGGAGTGAGAAGAGAATTAGCCCTGGGAGAGGGGCTTGTGAACATATGATCAAGTGACTCATATGCTTCATTATGTGGTTCCCTTTGGCTTACAACATGATCCTTTTGTGACGATACATGAGGAGTTTGTTTAGGTTGAGATGTATCCAACTGTTGTAAGGAAGTAACAACAGTGGTTTCTGGTTGCTTTTGTGTTGCAACAGGGTTTTCTTCTGGTATCTCATCTTCCAGAAGTCCCTTTTTAGGTGTGGAGGTGGTTTTTGTGGATGGACGTTTTCTTTTGGATGTGGCTGGTGTGGGTTTCACAGCACTGGATGTAGTGCCATGATCACAAGGAGCAGTGGGCTCAACAACAGAGGTTTGAACAACAGTTGTTGTCTTAGACCTCTTTGTTTGTGTTTTAGAAACTTTTGACACTTTTGACACCTGTTCTTGGGTAGTGGAACCCAACATTCTTGTGAAAGTTTCATCAGTTAAACTTTTCATTTGAAAAGACTCACCCTTTTGAAAATCTTTTTCTGGTAAAACCTTTTGAAGGATTACACTTAGAATTCGTGGGTAAAGCAGAAAAGCATTGTTTGAACCAGATTTTATGGCTTTCACATTTAAAACTAAGTCCATAAACAGGCCCTGGGATAGATTGAAGTCAGAGTCTGACAACATAGCATACCCCAAGTACTGAATCCTTAATGGGATTTCATTAAAGGATGTGGTCTTAGCTGAGACATAGAGAAGGAGAGTATGAAAGAAAAATTTCATGACTGGTGGGAAAAATTTTTCGAAAAGAGTTGACCCAATCATTTGAGCTCTATTTTAGGGAAAGAGTCCTTATAAGGAGAGTAGGAAAGAAAAATTCCTGAAACTCTGTGTGAAGCTCTGTTTTAGGGAAAGAGTCCTTACCTGACAAATCCTTTAGGGAGAAGGTTGTGGATATTAATTCAGGTGTAATGGAGATGCTTGTGTCTCCAATTTTTGAAATAATGGATGTGGGCTTTTTTTTCCTAAAGCAAGACTTCAGCTTTTAACCAGAATTCTTGGAGGGTTTCAAGATAAATGGGAGCATCAGCAGTGAGGATGGTTATGTATTTGGATTTTAAGATGATGTCAATGGTGGAATGAAATGGAACGTTGTCGTCTGTTTTTACCAGATATGGAAGGTAATTATGGGTGGCTTTGGTTTGAAGATCCATTGTAATGGATTTCGAGTGTGAGAGTGAGTGAAATTTGAGTAAGGATTTGAGGAGGAAGAAGGCGGTTTTAGTATTTTGAATACAATGAGACAGTAAAACTGCTGTTGTGGTAAAACAGGGTTTTATAGCCTCTGGTGAAACTGCTGATGTGGCCAAAACTCTGCTTTTGAGAGCAGACGTGGCAAAAATCTGATGGTTAAACATCTGGTGGTATACAGCTGTTGCAAAAAGTCTGTTGCCAACAGCTGTTGTGTAACCAAAGCACTGATGCTATCTGCACTTTAAGTTTTTTTAATGATAAGTAAATATAGATATATATATATATATATATATATATATATATATATTTATGAAACAACGGTTGTTTTATCTGATCAGATGTTTGAAACAGATTTTTCAACCAACAGTGGATAAGATGAAACAGTGGTTGTTTTATCTGATCAGATGTTTGAAACAGATTTTTCAACCAAAAGAGCTATTTTTAAGGGGAAAATTGATTTTCTGAAAACATTTTAATGTTTTTATTGAAAACATTTTTGTGGTTTTAGTCCATGTTCAGCATACCAATTCTAGAGATCAAGTTTGTGAAGGTAGATGTGTCTAAAGCTTTTGTCAACACATCTGCCAACTGATCCTCTGTTGGAACGTGGTGCAGAGAAATCAAACCTTTTTCATAGCTATCTCTGACAAAATGATGTCTGATGTCTATGTGCTTTGTGGTTGAATGAGAGACTGGATTTTTGATGATATTTTCAGCAGCTTGACTATCCAACATAAGTGGAGTCCTTAGTGCAGTTATCCCAAAATGCAGCAGTTGATTTTGAAGCCACATGAGTTGGGCTGTACAGCTTGCAGCAGCAATGTATTCAGCCTCAGCTGTTGAAGTTGAAACAGCTGCTTGCTTTTTGCTCTGCCAAGAAACTAAGTCATTCCCTAGAAACTGGCACTCTCCTGATGTAGACTTTCTTGTGATGTGGCAGCCAGCAAAATCACTATCTGAATAACCTGAAAGCTCAATGTTTCCATTAGCAGGATACGAGATACCAAGTGTGGGAGCACCTTTTAGGTATCTGAATATCCTTTTCACAGCAATAAGGTTTGACTTTCTGGGTGAAGCCTGGGATCTTGCACAAACACAGGTGGCAAACATAATGTCTGGCCTAGATGCTGTTAAGTACAATAAAGACCCAATCATGCATCTGTAATGTGTCTGATCAACCACTTCATCCTTGTCATCAATAGTGAGTGGCTTGACAGTACTCATGGGTGTACTACATGGCTTACATTCATTCATCTCAAATTTAGATAACAAGTTTTTCACATATTTGTTTTGATGAATGAATGTGCCATTTTGCAGCTGCTTCACTTGGAGTCCAAGGAAGCACTGAAGTTCACCCATAGCACTCATTTCAAACTCTGCTATCATGAGTTCCCTAAACTCTTCACACATTTTTTTACATGTGGATCCAAAAATAATGTCATCTACATATATTTGAACAATCATTAGATCTTTCCCTTTCCATTTTAAAAATAAGGTTTTATCAATTTTACCTCTTGTGAAACCACTGGATAAGAGAAAGGTGGAAAGAGTTTCATACCAGGCTCTAGGTGCTTGCTTGAGTCCATACAAGGCTTTATTAAGCTTGTAGACATATTCAGGATGGAATGTGTCTTCAAAACCAGGTGGTTGACATACATAGACCTCCTCCTGAATTTTGCCATATAGGAATGCACATTTGATGTCCATTTGATACACCTTGATGTTGTGGTTGACAGCAAAGGCTAAGAAAAGTTTGATAGCTTATAACCTAGCTACAAGAGCAAACGTTTCATCATAGTCTATCCCCTCTTCTTGTCTGAAGCCTTGAACCACTAGCCTAGCTTTATTTTTGACAACTATACCCCTTTCATCAGTTTTGTTTTTGAAGACCCACTTTGTGCCAATTGGACAGACATCCTTAGGCAGTGGTACAAGTTCCCATACTTGTTGTCTTTTAAACTAAAGGAGCTCTTCTTGCATAGCTTCTACCCGACTGTTGTCTTTTAGTGCCTCTTGGTACTTGACAGGTTGTATGAGGGATAGAAAGCCTGCAAAAAGACAGATATTTGAAGATTGGCTTCTTGTAAGCACACGTTCTCTGAGGTTGCCAATTATTTGGTCTGGTGGATGAGCTCTTAGGTAGATTAAATCTCCCTGATATGGTATGATGGCATTTTGAGGTAAAGGACAGAGGTTTGGTGACTCTGTTGACATAACATCTGTTTGCACTTCTGTAGTGTCAACAGATGTTTGAAATGGTGGTGGAGGAATGGGTCCAAGTGGTGTAAAATTGGACTGACTCTTGTCAACAGATGTTTGACTTTTGTCAACAGATGATTGAGCAGTGGATGTAAAAGGTGAATCAGTGGTTTGAGGGTAAGACTGGCCAACAGTAGCTGACTCAGCTGTGACAAAGTTTTGACAATTGTTTTGAACAACTGCTTCCTCTGATGCAGAATAGACTTGACAGTGATTTGGAATCACAATATCTGTTCTGTAATCTTGTTGTGGAGATTGTGAGATACCTGCACTGTTAGTTTTGACAGTAATATCTTCAAATTTGAATTTATCTAAATCAAACAACTCAGCAAGATTTGCTGGGATTTTTAAGGATGAAAGTTCATTGAACTTCACATTCAGAGTTTCTTCTATTGTCTTGGTCCTTGTGTTAAACACTTTATAGGCCTTGGCAGTAGAAGAATATCCCAGAAAATATCCACAATCTACTTTGGCTGCAAATTTTGAAATGGAATCTTTTAGATTTAAAATGAAACATGGGCAGCCAAAGATTTTGAAAAATGAGATTAATGGTTTGATTTTGAACAAAATTTCATAAGCAGTTTTTTGATGTCTTGGGTTGATCAAAACTCTGTTTTGAACATAGCAAGCAGTGTTTATAGCTTCTGCCCAGAAGGACAGTGGCAAACCAGAATCTGCTAGCATTGTTCTTGCAGCTTCAATAAGAGTTCTGTTCTTTCTCTCAACCACCCCATTTTGCTCTAGTGTTCTTGGGATACTGTACTGCCTTACAATCCCTTTTGACACACAGAAATCATCCAGCTCCTTATTTTTAAATTCTGTCTCATTGTCACTTCTAAAGACTTTTACTGGCAAGTCATATTGTTTTTCAACTTTGGTGACAAAGTCCTTCAAGATACCTGCAGTCTCATCCTTAGAGTGTAAAAAGTAAGTCCATGTAAACCTAGAAAAATCATCAACTATGACAAGACAAAATCTCTTTCTTCTAAGACTCATGATTTTAACTGGGCCAAACAAGTCCATGTGCAACAATTGTAAACATTGATTGGTTTTGGACTCGTCAATGGATTTGTAAGAGCTTTTGTGTTGTTTTCCTTTTAGGCAGGAAACACAATGCTCATCACATTTGAATTCTTTTGGTGGCAAGCCTCTGACAAGGTTTTGTTTGGAGAGAGAGTTGATAGTTTGAAGGTTGGTGTGACCCAGTCTCCTATGCCACAATTCTGTCTCTTTGGTAGAGGCAGCAGAGAACAGACAGACATTTGCCATAGGATTATTCTTCAACATATCAACTACATACACATTGCCACTTCTATGAGCAACAAGTTGTGCTTTACTCTCAGCAATGATGGTGTTAATCTTTTCAACCACTTCTGGTCCAACAATCTAACATTTTTTCTTAGTGAAGAATGACCCATATCCTTTGTCACTCATTTGTGATACACTAAGTAGATTAAATTTTAGATTGTCAATTAGATTAACATTTTCAAACTTAAGTCTCCCTGCTTGAACTGTTCCAGAACCCAACACTTTACCTTTAGAATCATTACCAAAGGATATATTACCCCCTCCATGTGCAAGAAAGTCCAGAAGAAGGGCTCTACATCCTGTCATGTGCCTGGAGCCTCCACTATCTACATACCATAAACTAACTAAGCAAGCAGAAGCTCCCTGCACATCAGTAAAGATTTTAGTTTTGGTGAGTGTCCAAAGCCAAATTGGCTTTGGATGGGTTCTCAGATGTTTCAGCCTTAAGTTTTGGAGAATGTAATGATCATAACCCTGATCCTTACTACTTCCAGATCCATCTTCTTGACCCAAAAGTGCTGTATTACCAAATACATAGTCATCAGACACTTTTCCAGAGTCCTGGAGCTTCTTTTTCTGGTTAAGCTCTCTCTCATAGGTCAAGAGCTTACCATGAAGCTGGGTCAGAGTCAAGTCCTTAAAGCCTATTGTGTTTCTCATAACAATTGCTATAGTGTCCCATTTGTCCTGAAGTAATCTAGGAAACCTATGATTCAAAGTTGAATTTGGGTAAGTTAGACCCACCAGTTTTAGTTCACTAATTAGACAATTGAACCTCTCAAATTGTTGTGTTAATGACTCTCCCTTCACATGACTGAATGTTTCATATTGTTGATTAAGTATTTCATGGTTGTTTTCAATTACATCCTTAGTCCCACCAAACTGCTCTTTCAGAGCATCCCACAACTCCTTTGCATTATTGCAGTGCAACAGTCCAGCATAGATATCATTTGCTAGAGCCATGGCTACAATACTGAAAGCCTTAGCATCTAACTCAATTTTTTGAAAATCTTGCTCGGAGTAGTTTTCAACACTCTTAGGTACTTGGACCTTGGGATCTTCGGTACTCGGCACCATTGGAACATGTGGTCCAAAGACAACTGACTTCCAACACCCAGTGTTTTGCTGTGCTAGCACATGACTCATCCGACGTTGCCAGATATTGTATTCAGATCTGACAAGCATCGGTGGCTTGTTTGCTAGTGCCAGTGTTATGTGGATCTTGATTAATTGAAGTCATTCTCTGATTTTTGCGAAAACAAAATCTGTTTACTAACGGTTGAAACGAAAATAAACTATTACTCTGTTTTCAATCCGACAAACAAACGATATCAATAAATTGTGAGCTGATCTGTTTATATTAAATTGATTGATTAAATCGAATTTAATTGACCAAGCTCTGATACCAATTGTTAGGATCTGAGTTTGATTGTTTTGATATGTTTAGAAGAACAATGAAATAAATGAAGTGGAGTATAAATGGAAAGTGCAGCGGAATGATAAACAATAATCAAAACAAGAGAATAAATGTTTTTAATCGAAAACTTTCATTGATTGAAAGATTACAATATTACAAGTACTCCCACTCAGCCTGATCACTTAGTGAATGTTTGTCTAAGAGAATGATTCGAGTGATGAATAGAACAGTACAATCACTGTTCTATTTATAGACAAATCTAAACCTCTGATGATCTCAGCTGACGTCACCTAAGACAACGGCCTCTAACAGAATAACAACATAAAACATCTGCTAACTAACAACTACTGTTACATTCAAAACACTGCTAATATAAACTGCTGTAGAGGAAAATTCTGATGGTCTTGTATCATCTGTTGGATCCAAAGTGCTGTTGATTCCAACAGATCTTTAGTCTTCAGTACTTTGATCAGCAGTTGTTTCTTCATCAGATCTTTAGTCATCAGTTATTTATTCAGCAGACCTTTGCAGCAGCAGTTGTCTTCATCAGTTATTTAGTGTAGCAGTTGTTAGGGTCAACAGTCTTTTGGGAGAAGTATCTTGAAACTACTGATTATTCAAAGGATCAATTAAATAGAATATTTTGGCTTTCTAATCATCTGTTCTTCTCCAGGTCAGCAGACCCAACAGACCTCATGGTGAGGCAGAACGACGCTCTTCCGTACTGTTTGTGATGATTTAGCTTAGTGAACCGTGAGTCCGCCTTCCAAATTTTCATGTCTTTAAACTTTAAAAAAGATTAGTATAAAAACAAATATATCATAATATAACTTAAGTAATTCAATGTCGATCATCTAGTTACGCCGGTGATGCCCTCTCAACATGAAGTACCGGGGAGTTCCCTTGTCGATGCCATAAATGCTACTCCCACCTCTTGTGTGTTCCATCTTCTTCAAAACCATAAAACAATATGCCACAATTCAAAATCTAATCTAAATCAACAAGTTGCAGTCAAACAATATGGCAAGTTATTTAGGTGGTGTTTGTTTTTTTATAGAAGTACTCTCTAACCTCTTTTGTCAGCACCAAGCAGACGTAGACAAACATTGAGGTGCTACAATCTGTTTGTTTTTTTGGAAGACATGGGCCTAAAAATGTCTACCCTTCCTCTTCTTGGGCAGACATTGTCAAAACACTTCTCTACCTCTTCTCACTTCTCTCAAACATCAGATCCCTCATCCTCTCATCCTCCTTCACACAAAAACCCTAGAGTTCCAATCTTCTCCTCCTCACCCACCTGCACCACCGTCCTCAGCCTCTCTCCTCCTGCCCACGCGTCCCTTCCTCCCTCCTCCCCCACGCGTCCCCTCCTCTCTCCTCCACCCCCCAAGCACCAAACGCCGGTCCTCCTCCATGTCTCCTTCCCTCCCCCTCCGCGTATCCCTCTTCCTTCTTCCCTCCTCCATGCCTCCCTCCCAGCACGTCTCCTTCTCAGCCTGTATCTGGTTAGGTTTTTTTTTCCTTTTTTCTTTTTTACTTTTTGATATGTATACCTTTTGTTTTTTTTACTTGTTGGTATATATCTCAGATCAGTACTGGGATTTTTTTTTACTTTTTGTTTGTATGTTCATTATTTTCTTGCTCAATTAGTTCTAATTCTTTACTTTGAACATTACATTTGTCTTTCCGTTATTCGATATACTGAAATCCTTTATCAAAATGTTTTCCTTTCTACAAGCAGACAAACACTCATTATTTTGTCTAGATATAAAAAATCCCTATTAAAAAGAATAAAGTTAGCATATATTCATTATTTTGTTTTACTTGATATGTATAGTTGAATGATGTGTATTATTGTTGATACTAGTTGTTGATTTGTATAGTTGGATGTACTTTTTTTACTTGGTTATTTGTTTTACTTGTTGATATGTATAGTTGGATGATGGGTATTATTGTTGACATTAGTTATTGATATTTAAAATATTCTATTTAGCAAAGCATTTATGCAATGCTTTGTTGTACCTTCTGTTTGAAGGGTTGTACTGGTCCTTCCACGTTTTATGTACGTGTCTTCCATTCCCACTTTTGTTCCACGTGTCTTTGCCTGTTGTTTAACACCCATCATTTGTTATTTGTTTTCATTTTATTTATTACACAAAAACCTTTATCTAAGGGGGGACGGGGTGCTACCAGAATTGGTCACGGGTACCCCACTATCAGCACGGCAACACCGCCGCCACCCATGCTGGTAGTGGTCCCATGAACCAAATCATGGTTCTAGTTAACGGGCTGGTACCCGTGGTTTGTCTCTCCCCCTTTTGTCTTTTTCTCTATTTTATTTCCAGTGGAGTGCTGCCTCCAAAAAATTATTTCAGTAAAGTGAATCAGTGAAATGATGTGGCAATGCAAGATTGGTAGAAATCAGTGAAGTGAAATTTTTTCAGTTGAGTACCCCGTCCCCCCTAAGATCCCCTTCTTTGAGAGGGTTACACAAAACGAGCCATGGAGAGAGACAAGAGAAAGGTGAAGAAATTTGGACGATGTCGGATCCCCACCTCCGCCTCCACCACCAACGTCTCATAAGTGAGAGAAAGAGTGTGTAAGGACGGTGTTACCATATGTGGATGGTGGTGCCGACGACCACCGATCCACCGTAGCTTTCCTCCATGTCGTTCCGATGTGGTTTAAACTCGCTGTGAAAGTTGTGGTAAGAAACGTATAATGATTTAGGTTTGTTAATCCTGCAAGATAAGGGTTTTGCCCGGCATTGACTTTTGTTTGAAGGTCAAAACGCAAATCTCACCTAAACTATTGACCTTTTGATCTTGCAATTTCCTTTATTTTGCAGACTAATGATTCAGTTGATATATTCTGATTAAGATATGCTTTAACTTTCAGGTGACAGGTTAGTTTTGTTACTGATGTTTCTTTTCCAGTTATTTTTGTTTATTTAACCTAACTATTGACTTAAAATGGGAAAAAGATGAAAGTTGTGTTTTATTTGGGTCTGAGTTATCATTTTATCTATTATGCATAAAGTAGATTGTAGACCAAGAGGCTGCACTTTCTGGTTTTCACAATTATTTTTTTATTTATTTATTATATTATATTTCTTTTTTGCAAATTTTAATTGAAAAAATTACTAACATTCTCCATGGTTGGACTTTTTTTTGTTCCTTTTGCGGGTAGCAAACAAACACTATGTAATTGATTGGGTGGTTATAATTAAACCACCCACTTCTATTTTCAACCCTCGAAAGCGCCTCTCTTAGGCCTAAGCGAGGCGTTTTCTTTACTTTTTAACTACCTTGGTACGAGGTCAGAAAAAGTTGATTTGTGACCCGAAGCGCCTCGCTGTGGCCTAAGCGAGGCGCTTCGAATCAAAAAAATTTTTTGTTATTTTTTGGTCTTTTGAGTTAGTTTTTTTTTCAGCCAGGCGTTTGTCAAAAGAACATTTTTGAAATCAATGGGAGGGTAAACAAAATCGTCGATCCGACTGTTGATTTCTTTCTGCAACAAGGAACAAAATGTCAGTTTTTTCTGCCACCTCGTATGATTTGGCTAACCTGTCCAGTTATGAATCTCACTGTCAAACAACTGAATTTTACTTCCTTGCATGAAAAGTTGTTTTTAATTGTTCTTTTGAGAAACGTCTGGCTAACCTGAAGTTCCTTTGGATCAAAATGTCACTGTCCAACAACTGAATTTTACTTGCTTGCATGAAAAGTTGATTTTAATTGTTCTTTTAACAAACGTCTGGCTAACTTGAAGTTCCTTTGGATCAAAATGTCAGCTTTTCCATGCCACCTCGTATGATTTGGCCAGGGTCTGTCTATTCCCACCCCCAACTTCTATTTCAACCTCCCTTTTAAAGCGCCTCTCTTAGGCCTAAGCTAGGCGCTTCGGGTCAAATCCTATGAGGTGGCAGAAAAAGCTGTATAACCTGTCCAGTTATCAATCTCACAGTCCAACAACTGAATTTTACTTGCTTGCATGAAAAGTTTATTTTAATTGTTCGTTTGACAAACGTCTGGCTAACCTGAAGTTCCTTTGGATCAAAATGTCAGCTTTTTCCTGCCACTCTCGTATGATTTGGCTAACCTGTCCAGTTATCAATCTCACTGTCCAACAACTGAATTTTACTGTAATGATCAGGAACATTCCAAATAACTGTTCAATTTCAGCTTTTGTTTAACTATTTTAGCAACTTCCATAGATAAGTTATCAATCTCACTGTCCAGTTATATTACTCACTGTCCAACAACTGAATTTTACTTGCTTGCATGAAAAAGTTGTTTTTAATTGTTTGGAAATATATTTTCTGATCAAAAAAGGCATAACTGTAATGATCAGGAACATTCCAAATAACCCTCCAATTTCAGCTTTTGTTTAACTCATGACAGATCCACCAAATCATTTCTTCAAGTTCATTTCACCAAAAAAGGCATAACTGTAATGATTAGGAACATTCCAAATAACTGTTCAATTTCAGCTTTTGTTTAAGTATTTTAGCAACTTCCATAGAGAAGTTATCAATCTCACTGTCCAGTCATATTACTCACTGTCCATGTTTACCTTCAACGATCAACACACACCGCTAACGTCCAAAACATTTATAACATTTCTGTACCTGTGGCCAAAAGAACTAGGCTTCAAACACTACGGGCATGGCCAGCTCCCATTTCCACCGGTAATGAGTAACCTACTAACCTCTATAAAAGACTTCATTTATTCTTCTTCATCTTTTTCTACTTGAAGTGCAGAGTAGTAACCCTTCATCTTCTCTTATCGGAGAAATATCTGTCAACGATGAAGGAGGTATATGTACAATGATGTGGTTTGTTTTAGATAAGGAGGTATATGTACAATGATGTTTTTACGCTAAATAAAACTTACACCCAACTTTTTGCTCTAGTGGTGTGGTCTACCTTTTTGCAAAAAGACATTTAGTCTTCAAGACTTCTATGGTTTCGGGTTCCCTTTCATCGTTGACAGATATCTCTCTGAGATGATATAGGTACATCATGGAAAGTTCAACTCAAGAAACAAAGATGAAACCGATTAATGTTCTTTATATATGAATAGTGACCCTCTAGCAATCGTTGGTATCAATGGAAAGATATGTGGCTTTAGTCTTTTACGCAGGTTTGCCAAAGGGTCATTATTCATACATAAAGAACATTAATCAGTTTCATCTTTGTTTCTTGAGTTCAACTTTCCATGATCTACCTTTACATTATTATTATTATTTACATTTTTATCGTATTTGCAACTTAGTTCCTTTCTATCAAAAAAAAACCAAGGTTTGCGCGTTAGCGACGATCCGATTGTTAAAAGTATCAAGACATTCTATCGATTCGATACCCATATTTTTCAGAACGTAATTTTTGCATGTTTAATTGATATGCTTGAGTTCCGGACTATATTATAATTGATCGTTGGTGGTTTTCATAGCACCTTGTTTGATTACACTCGTGTTCAGCCTTTATCAGGTTGCCTTGATCATTGACAGCTATCTCTCCGATAACAACTGAAAAGTTGTTTTACTAATTTCATAGTCTTGATACTTTTAACAGCGGGATCGACTCTCACACTTATGCGTAGATCAAGGAGATTGATGAAGATATTCATCAGAAGATATTCATCATGATGAGCAGGAATTGTTTACCTTCCCATTGATTTCAAGTATGTTGCCTTGATCGTTGACAACTATCTTTGTACGAAAATCGAAATCATCTCATTCCATGTTCTCCATATCCATACCTTGTTTCAACACACACTAGATTTGTCATCACAGTTTCCAACCACTAATACCAGATTGATGATACTCAATTTCGGTTGATTTAAGTGGATACCATGGATCAGAGAGATTTAAGCTAATCAAACTCATATCTCAAGCCGGTGCAAGTTCTTTAAATGCTTACTGATTCTAAAACTTATACATTACATCAATTTTGAAGATAACTCTTCTGTTTGCACCGAATCTAGTCTTCAAGGTATCATGGATCATAGAGATTTAAGCTAATCAAACTCATATCTCAAGCCGGTGCAAGTTATGTTGTAGCATCTTTGATCATCTTCTTGTAATTACTTTCAAGTTTCTTATAATCATTGAAGACAACATTTCAGTTGTTATCGGAGAGATAACTGTCAACGATCAAGACAACTTGAAAGTGGATACCATGGATCAGAGAGATTTAAGCTAATCAAACTCATATCTCAAGCCGGTGCAAGTTATGTTGTAGCATCCTTGATCATCTTCTTGTATTTACTTTCAAGTTTCTTATAATCATTGAAGATAACTTTTCAGTTGTTGTCGGAGAGATAGCTGTCAACGATCAAGACAACTTGAAAGTGGATACCATGGATCAGAGAGATTTAAGCTAATCAAACTCATATCTCAAGTCGGTGCAAGTTATGTTGTAGCATCCTTGATCATCTTCTTGTAATTACTTTCAAGTTTCTTATAATCATTGATAACAACTTTTCAGTTGTTATCAGAGAGATAGCTGTCAACGATCAAGACAACTTGAAAGTGGATACCATGGATCAGAGAGATTTAAGCTAATCAAACTCATATCTCAAGCCGGTGCAAGTTATGTTGGAGCATCCTTGATCATCTTCTTGTATTATCTTTGTTTATTATATTTGCAACACACACCTTCAACCCATTCCTGGTAAACCAGGGAAAAATGGCTATATTAAAAAACTTCATGATTATTGTTTTGTTTTGTGGATCAGACGAGGACTTGCCTGTGTCTTGGAAACATAAGGATGGAAAAACCCACTAAATAGCCCTAAAATTTCGGACCCTAACGTACACAAGACGAATGTTGTAACATGAGTTCGACCAAGATGACACACGAAGCTTTAGACTCCAACTGGATCCCTTGATTGCCGCATGTAATGAAATTTAACACTCATACCGCATTCGGATTTTGATTGCACCGAATCTAGTCTTCAAGGTACCTCTTCTTTCAAGTTTCTTAGAATCATTGAAGTGTCTTGTCTTCAAGGTACCATGGATCTAGTCTTCAAGGTAACATGGATCAGAGAGATTTAAGCTAATTAAAAAAAAAATTGGAAACACAAGGATGCAAAAACCCACTAAAAAGCCCTAAAATTTCGAACCCTAACACACACAAGACGTATGTTGCAACATGAGTTCGACAAAGATGACACACAAAGCTTTAGACTCCAACCGGATCCATAGATTGCCGCATTTAATGAAATTTAACGCGCATACCGCATTCGGATTCTGATTGCACCGAATCCAGTCTTCAAGGTACCTTTTCTTTCAAGTTTCTTAGAATCATTGAAGACAACTCTTCTTATATCGGAGAGATATCTGTCAACGATCAAGTAGGTTGGTGGACTTAAGCACCTGAACGGGAAGTTGAAATTTTGAATGATGTTCGTTGATTGCACCGAATCTAGTCTTCAAGGTACCATGGATCAGAGAGATTTAAGCTAATTAAAAAAAAATTGTTGTGTGTTAGGTTTAGTCGATAGATTGCCGCATTTAATGAAATTTAACGCGCATACCGCATTCATTGACTATACGTGGTTGATGATGTCAAGTTTAAGTCATTGTCGTTTGATTAGGGTTATTACTTTGTTTTTTAATTTTTTTAACTTTTTATAATTATTAAATAAAAAAAATAAAAAAACCAACTCAAAACATGAAAAACCATTCCAAAATAAATCTTTGATTCGAAGCGCCTCGCTTAGGCCTAAGCGAGGCGCTTCGCTTTAAAAATTCAGCTTTTTCCGCCCCTCGTACCGACCTCCTCGAAATGGGGGCAAAGCGCCTAAGCGAGGCGCTTTGAGGGGGTGAAAATAGAAGGTGGGGGGTTGAAATAGACCAGGCCAATTGATTTTATCTCAGAAACAATTGAGGATTTGCAACCATATTGGTTAGGTGGTTGCTGATAAAGCAGCTTTTCCCTATCTGAAATAGAGGTAAATGATTCGTTTTCCTTGATCTTTTTACATATTAAAAACATACTTTGAAACCCTAATTTGATTGTTTGTTATGTTCAGGGTTCATATTGAGTGCATTTGTACGAGACAAAAGATGTATGCCTTACTAAATTAATGATATTTTTGTTGCTTATTTTCAGTGTGTACTTCGATTTCTAAGTTACTATTGTTTGTGAAGTTAATTGAGTTTCTATAATGTTATGCAATAGCAATTTGGCTTGAATTTGTCTTCTTTGGTTGTTGGCAGGGATCACAACAATAAGTTCTATTGAGGTACGCTAGCGATGCCAAAATCATGCTAGAACAAAAGTTTCGTATCTATTCGAACACTCGATTTCAGGTACGGCTACATCGAAAAAGGCCGAATTAACTACTTTGTCATTCTTAGTTTGTGTGTCTTTTAGAATGATTTTACATTTCCTATCATAGATTCTAATTATTTACTTGGCCATTTTAATATTTGTAAAAAGGGTTAGTGGTTCTTATGCCAGTTTAAAAATATTATAGAATGTTTCTGTTTTCTTTTAATATGGTTACCTTATTAATAAAACGAGAACAAAACATTATGTATTACATTATCCATATATTGTAGTCATAGTGGAGCAATCATCATATTTGTTTGTATATTTATGATAATTAATTCCTTTCATGTGGCCAAGACATGTGACAAAAAAATAAACAGGGTTGCTGGTGCAAATTTATAAAAATCAAAGTTGGTTGCCAAGGCGGAAACACGGGGAAGCGAATATCAAAAGTTTTCAAGCACAAGGTTCAAGCAACACACATTTTTATTAAAATAGTACCACCATGAGAGATGGATATTGTCATAAATTATTCAACCGACATGACCATTGTCTAGAAAACGAGATAGTAGCTGAAAATTTATGGGATTTAAACCAAAACATAATAGGACTAACAAGATCCATTCCAAGCGGTACCACCCTAGTGCATGCTCAAACCCTTCTCTCAAATCCCTGCCGCCCTCCATTAGTTATCTGAATAACATGCACAGAGATTTGTCAACAATAATGTCGGTGAGTTCACAGGTTTAAATGTACTAAGTAAAACGCTTGTGTAATTCGTGTATGACCAATCACAAGCTAGGTAAGCAAACGATCACTGTGCAAACCATGAGTCCCATAACCAAACCTCTTGACTGTTATGCCTCATGCATTGTACACTAAAGACAATGTATATATGTATAGTAGAATAATAACACTCTTTTGTATGTATTTGGTTAGAGCGACTAACCAAGAGTGGGGGTGTCAACCCAATAGATCTATTAAAGTGTCCCATGGCTTTTGATATCTAATGGTTACAGTAATTGTAATACGAGGACTAGTGAGCTCATGAACCAAATGTCTCATGTTTCACTTGGCAGTCACGATAGAATTAACACTCCATTGTACCTTGAACTAGAATTGAAGCATGTTTATCCCCCGAAAATGTAAAAATAGTAAAATGGGGCCATGAAACTCACCTGATAGTGTCACGTGTGGTCTAGTGAAGCTGACAATGTGGGATGGTCACTGCCCGAACAATGGTGGCCCTATGATTATTAGAATCAAGGTAAATTGTAGTTCCTTATTGTGTAACAATCATATTGTTCACTCGACATTCGTGGATTCTTAGTTTTTAGTGCTTATGGTCCATGTTTTTGTACACGTGAGATTTATATCCGCTTTATGTATAACGGGCATGATTTTTAGAAATCCCGGGTATTCCTTGTGGATTTTTTATTGTAACCAGGGTGGTTTCCCATATTTTTCATGATTAAATCGATATTATTTCAACATGTGTGGTAGGTTTCTAAAAAATGTGCACTTTAACATGAGTTTATAACCCTTTTAGTGTTTAACATAGGCCTAACAGATGTTAGAGCTTCCTTAACATATGTTTGATTAGGCATTGTCGAATCAAGATCATAGAAAGGGCCTCGATTTTGTTAATGTAGCAAATCAAAAAAGAGTTTTTACACTTGTTGAATCATAGCCGAGAGATATTAAGGGTGGTGTGGAGGTTCCTTCGACAAAACCAATTAGGATAGCCTATAAAAACATAGTTTAAGCTTGATTATCAAATAAATGGATGTTTAGCCAAATATCAAGTCTCACGAGGCCACTCATGACTTAGATTCTCTTTATGTGACATGTCGTGTGTGTAACTTATCACTAAATGTGGGTGTGTTACCCGATTCATATTGATTATCATCACATAATGTGATAGTTCGGGTGAAGCATGACTAGGGCCGATTGTTAAGTAAATTAACAAGTGTTGGAGTGACTTACCTAGTGTAATGTGATAATGGATCGGTCCTAGAAGTCTCGTGCACCTTCCCTTGAGCTCGAGCCTTCCAATGGAGCTTGTAAGTGGTTGGTTTTAGGTGCAAGAAAGGTTTTGTCTTGGAGGATAGTTTCAGCAAAGTGAAGTGAGGAAGAGAGGGATGTTGTGAGGTGTTGATGCAAGGATTAAGCTTACACAAGGCCTCTTTTTATAGTGCATTCCATGACAAGTCTATTCTCTTGATCTTTGTAGTTTTGATAGTACATTCCTCTTTGGTATAAATCCTTGACATTTGGTTAATTATGATGGATGATTGTGGTGCTCCTAGGGATCGGCCGAATGATAAAAGCAAAGAAATCCTCTTGTTTTGGAATGGATCAAGTCTAGGGAGGTGAACACTTGTCTAAACAACGCCTAATTATGTGCAAGTGAGGTAACCATTGTCCTTTAGTGTCATGCATGTGTATTAAGGACAAGATTAAGTAATGATCATCAACTTTGTTGTGTGTCTTGTACCCTTCGGCTGCCACGTAAAGGAAAAGAGGAAAGAATGATTGTTTGTGGCTAAATATAGATGTCTTAGTCTCATGGGGAGGGGTGCTTCATAGTTGTTATGGGTAATTTGGTGTAAGAGTTGATAGTGACCTTTTTGTTTGTTCTTGGGGGTGGCCGTGAGGTATCAATGGAAAAAGGGAGGATTGTATGTTGATCAAGTACAAGATCTTGTGTTCTTATGTCACTTTCGGCTAGAGGTTTTGTTTGTTTGCTTGTTGTCGTGTGTGGTTGACCGGAAGAGAGGAAAAGGGATATTGTTTGGGTAAGGATCATGCTTATGGATGTTGTGATCACCAAAATTAAGGCCTAGTTTAGTGTAATATAGCATAAGTTGTAAGTTGTCCATCATTGGAAGGTTCCAATTGTCTCATATGGTTACCAATGAAGTAAGAACAAATGTGCCGGTGGAAGGGTATGGTTCAGCCGAAAAGAAGGAAGAGGAGAAAAGGAAAGAGAGTTCACCACCTCATGATGCTTGGTTTCAGTTTTGGTGAAGCTTGTGAAAAGGACTTGTGCAAGTTGTGTGGTTTGTAGCCGAGTACATTTGTGTATGTATATATGGTTATAGGTTCAATGGTACATATATATATATACATAGGTTTAGTGTTGATAAAACAGTTTGTTAGCTTGAGTTTTGCTCGATCATTAAGCCAAGGTTGGCAAGGTTTTGATTAGATTGTAGATCATTCAATGAAGACATTAACATGTATTATGCTTACAAGTTATGTACACAAGTTATTAGGCGTTGATATATGATAATATTAAGGATCCAAGAACATGTGTTAGCAAGGTGCTATCATGTGTTAGTGAGTGGTTTCTTATTGATTGTTCGTTTGGTGATTTGTCCGAGTGTTGTATGCATAACCATAGTTCTTGATTGAGTTTTCTGTATAACTCATGCTTCGCTAGACTGGGGGGGTACGGTTTATGCAAAATGTCTAAGTATGCACATATAATGACAATAGTGTAAGAAAAACGTACGGATGTTGACCTGGATTGTTGACTGTTGTCACATTCTCCCCTTGTTTTGGAATTTCGGCCATGAAATCGAGTTTTCCTACTAGTTTCAGTTGTCTTAGGAAAAAGAGCTGGATACTTGCGTCTCATTTGGTCTTCGTGTTCCCATGTAAATTCGGGACCACGCTTTGCATTCCATCTGACTTTCACAAGTTTAGTGCGGCTCCTTCTCAATTTCTGGACTTTCCAATCAGTCACCTCGATTAGCTCCTCAACGAAATGGAGTTGATCATCGATGTGAATATCTTCGGGAGGAATGATCAAAGACTCATCAGACAAACACTTCTTTAGATTGGATACGTGGAAAGTGTCATGAACACCACTAAGCTCTTCTGGTAACTTGAGCTTGTATGCCACGAGACCAACCCTAGAAAGTATTTCGAATGGACCTATGTATCGGGGATTAAGTTTTCCACGTTTGCCAAACCGTGGTACACCCTTCCAGGGTGAGACTTTCAAGAGTACCTTATCGCCAACCTGAAATTCAAGTGGTTTGCGATGGCAATCAACGTAGCTCTTTTGACGATCTCGAGCGGCTTTCAAGCGATCACGAATCTGAAAGATCTTGTCGGTTGTTTCTTGAACGAGCTTGGGGCCAGTCAAATACTTGTCTCCAACTTCTGCCCAACACAAAAGGGATCTACACTTACGTCCGTACAAGGCTTCAAAAGGTGCAGCCTTGATGCTAGTGTGGTAACTGTTATTGTAAGAGAACTCACCCAACGGTAAATGAGAATCCCAGTTTCCACCGAAATCGATTGCACATGCTCGAAGCATGTCTTCCAGTGTATGTATTGTACGTTCACTCTGGCCATCGGTTTGTGGATGATAAGCTGTGCTCATGTCTAAGCGAGAGCCTAATGCATCCATCAATGTCTACCGGAATCGGGAAGTAAATCGACTGTCTCCGTTGGAAATGATTGAAACAGGCACACCATACCTAGTTACAATCTTTTTGATGTACCGCTTGGCGAGTTTCTCTAGTTTGTCGGTTCCTTGATCGGCAAGAAATGCGCGGACTTAGTCAACCTGTCAACAATTACCCAAATCGTGTCGTGACCACTGGACGTCTTAGGTAGTTTGGTGATAAAATCCATGGAGATCTGTTCCCATTTCAAGACAGGAATCTCTGGTTGCTGAAGTAGACCGGACGGCTTCTGATACTCGGCTTTGACTTTCGAACAGGTGAGGCATCGGCTGACGTACGTGATGATTTCACCTTTAAGGTTGGGCCACCAGTAAAGTTCCTTCACGTCTTTGTACATTTTGTCAGCTCTGGGATGGACCGAGTACTTAGACTTATGGGCTTCCTCAAGAATTAAATCACGTAAACCAACAAAACGTGGCACCCAAATCCGATTGGCAAAGTACACTGTGCCGTCAGACCTTGGTTCCAACAGATTTACCATCTTGAATAACGACTCATTCTCCAGATTCTCACTTTTCAGAGCTTCCTGCTGAGTGTCGCGGATACGGGTAGTGAGATTTGTATAGATGGTCAAACCTACGGCACGCACACGCATGGTCTTAACTCGTTCCTTCCGGCTCAAGGCGTCAGCCACGACATTGGCTTTTCCCGGATGGTATTTAATCTCACAATCGTAATCGTTCAACAACTCAACCCATCTACGCTGTCGCATGTTCAGATCCTTCTGATTGAAGATGTGTTGCAAGCTCTTATGATCAGTGAAAATGGTGCACTTAGTGCCATAAAGGTAGTGCCCCCAAATCTTGAGGGCAACGATCACTGCACCTAACTCTAGGTCATGAGTGGTGTAATTCTTCTCATGAATTTTGAGTTGTCGGGAAGCATAGGCAATGGCCTTATTCCTTTGCATGAGTACACATCCAAGACCTTGATGAGAAGCATCACAATAAACTACGAAATCATAAGTACCCTCAGGAAGAGAAAGAATCGGAGCACTGCACAAACGGTCCTTAAAAACCTGGAACGCATTCTCCTGCTTGATTCCCCAATCGAATTTCTTGTCTTTCTGCGTTAAGACAGTCAATGGCTGGGCAATCTTGGAGAAATTTTCGATGAACCGCCTGTAGTAACCAGCTGATCCCAGAAATTATCGCACTTCAGTTGGCGTCTTGGGCGCAACCCAATCTTTGATGGCTTCAATTTTTGTGGGGTAACTTTTATACCCTTCTCGTTCACCACGTGACCGAGGAAATGGACTTCTCGAATCCAGAACTCGCATTTTGAGAATTTGACAAACAACTTCTCGTTTTTGAGCAACTCCAAAATCAATCGAAGATGATGTTCGTGCTCTTCTTAAGTTCGCGAGAAGATCAACATGTCATTGATAAAGACAATTACAAACTTGTCTAAGTAGGGCTTCCAGACTCGATTCATGAGGTCCATGAAAACAACATGAGCATTCTTTAACCCAAACGGCATGACTAGGATTCGTAATGCCCATAATGAGTTCGGAATGCAATCTTCGGAATGTCGTCTTCCTGAATCCGCAACTGATGATATCCCGAACGCAGATCGATCTTCGAGTAGTAGCTGGAACCCTGCAACTGGTCAAACAGGTCATCAATTCTTGGCAACGGATACTTGTTCTTGATGATCAGCTTGTTCAATTCCTGGTAGTCAATGCACATGCGGAAACTTCCGTCTTTCTTCTTCACAAACAGGACAGGTGCTCCCCAAGGACAGAAACTAGAACGAATGAATCCTTTGTCTAACAATTCTTTCAACTGATTAAACAACTCTTGCATTTCGGATGGCGCCAGACGATATGGAGTGCGGGCTACAGGGGCAGCTCCTGGGACTAGATCAATACGAAACTTGACTTGTCGTGGAGGGGGAAGTCCGGGCAAGTCTTCTGGAAAGACTTCAGGATAGTCACGTACGACGGGTATGTCCTCAAGTTTCCGATCTTTGGCCTTCTGTTCAATGATGTGTGCCAGGAAAGCGACACAACCCTCCCTTAAACATTTCTACGCCTTAATGCAAGATATGACTCGAAGAGCAGTTCCACCTCGGTCTCCTCGAATCGATAGACTTTCACCATCGGATAAGGGAATACGAACCAACTCCTCGTGACAGACAATCTCAGCACGACGCTTGGATAACCAATCCATGCCAATAACAACATCGAAACTACCCAACTGAATAGGTAGCAAGTCAATGCGAAAGGTACAATCGCCAAGTTCCAGAACACAATCCCTAATAACTTCATCAGACTAAATCAACTTCCTATTGGCCAACTCTATGTTGTAATGGCTGTCCAACTTAGTTGAGTTTAACCCAAGAGAATTCTTAAAGTCGGTCGACACAAAGCAAAAATCGGTGCCTGAGTCAAATAGGACTGATGCAAAATGATTGTTAAGGAGAAACGTACCGGTAACTATGTTAGGACCATCACGTGCTTCATCAGCTCCCATCATGAACGCTCGACCGCGTGATTGATTCTTGAACTTGGGGCAGTTCTTGCGGAAATGACCGGTTGCTCTGCATTCAAAACACTCATTCTTGGCAGGGGGAGTGTTGGTAACCTTAGCCTTGCAGTTAGCAGTTTGATGACCTCGACGATTGCAGTTTTTGCACAGGATGCTTTCACAGGTTCCAACATGGTGATAGTGGCATTTGCTTCAGTATGGATGGGGGCCCGTTGTATTTGCGTTTGGGCTCCTCAGTAGCAGCAGTGGCAGCAAAAACCTTCACAGTTTCCTGTTGCTTGTGGGACGAGTTTTTATCCTTCTTGGAGCCAGATCGCTTACGCTTCCCTCCAGAACTCTCTCCCGTATCTACAATCTTCTGATTCAAAGAACCCATACTAACAGCATCGTTGGTCAGACTGTGAGCTAGAGTAACAGCATCTTGGATAGTGGTAGGTGCAGACGCAGTGACCATGCTTCGAATCTTGGGAGATAAACCCCAAATGTACCGCTAAACTCTCTTGTATTCTGGTGTGACCATGTGAGGAACTAATCTAGAGAGCTCATGAAAGCGGGTAGTATAGGCAGTCACTTTAGCATCTACCATGGAAAGATTCCAGAATTCTGCCTCCTGCTTTTGCACTTCACTCCTAGGACAGTACTTCTCCATGAGTAGAGTCTTGAGATCGGCCCAGGTGAGATTGTAAGCCGCATCTTGACCCATGGTTTGAACTTGAAGATTCCACCAGGTGAGGGCTTCATCTTGGAAAGTGCAAGTAGAGTACTTCACTTTCTGGTCCTCAGAGCAACCGCTGATGTTAAGAACCGACTCAGTATTTTCGATTCAACGAACAATCCCGACGGCACCCTCGGTACCACGTACGAACACCCATGAATAGGGTTTTCAACTTCGTTATCCGTTTCGCTTCCCCGCCGGTGACCTGTACCCCCGGAGCGGCCACTGGAGTCAGCCCGAGTAGCATGATGTCGAGCAATTGCCTCAGCAATCATTCTAGCTAGCTCAGAGAGAGTGGCCGGTAATGGTTCGCCATTGGTTGTTCGTGCAGATTGTCGGGTTTGCATAACTAAAAACACACAACAAACATAAGAGATATACATGTATATATAATCATATAACAATCAACACAACCATGCATAGTAATTAAACCACAACCACAAGACAAGAGAATAAGCAACACAGAATAAATAGCATACCAACATATCCATGCATAAACCAAAATGCATAAGTGTCAAATACAAAAGACGGGCGGTCGAACCGCAATTAGTTTGGTTAAACATAATACTCTAAACATAGCAACATAAACAACATAAGCATCACAACATAAAGTACAACCACAAACAACCTAAGAAGATTGTGGTGGAAAAGCAGCAGCAAGTGCAACAATCGCCTCCCTCATACGCTGGTCAGTCTCTGCCATCCTCCTCTCTAACACCTCCAAATGTCTCCCCACCTCCGCCCTCTCCATGACTGCAGACAGTCTCCCCAGCTCAGACTCAGATAGCTGACTCTCAAGCTCCCGGATACGGACTCCCAAAGCTACTAACTATGCGTCGTGTGATAGAATGATGCCACACTAGCTATAGAGCGGTCTCCCGGATGATCCTCCTAAGCTCATGGCCTCATTGTCGTCCTCCTCATCCCTATGTGCTAAATCGCTAGTGAGACTGGGAAGGAAAGGCCACTTACGGGCATGCGATCGTCTCTTCAATCTCTGGGGTGGCTCGGGTCTCGGCTTGGATATCTCCATCGCTATGGGCTCCCGCATGGGGTCAGTAGGCTGGGTAGGCTCGCTGATAGGATAGGGTTAGTGGGTAAAGGGAAAAACGGAGCTTGAGCAGGAATAGCAATGACAAGAGCTGGACGCACCCTCTTTCGGGGCGTGTACTTCGTGAGTGTACGTCCCAAGGTGTCAAGGCGAAAAGACGGGGTAAGGCTGGTCGAAGGGCAAGAGGTAAGAGGGGTCACTGGAGGGTGAGTGTCCGGGGCAGCTAGGGAAGGCGGAACGTCATTATTTGTGCCATCATCGGAAGTACGCCTCATAACAGGAGGAGGGTCCACATCCATCTCTGAATCCGAAATCCATCGACAACCATGATGGGGGGAAATCAGGAGCCTCGTATGGGACATGGGCTGGCTGGGTGAGTGGTAGGTCTTCCTCCGGGGAGTAATCCACCAAGTAGTCGGGCTTGGAGTCTAACTGTACAGTGAGGACAATAGTAATGGCCATGGTCCTGTCATAGCATGCATGTATATATATATATATATATATGTAAATGAAGTTGTATGTAAATGAATAAACTATTGTACACGTATGTCATCGTGGAGTAGCTTGAGATTTGAGAGGTGCAAGGCGAGATGGCGTGGTACTTTGTGAAAACGTTTCGAAAAATGTTTTAAGTTATAGGTGAATCAAAAGAATCTTAGTTCGATATAACCTTATGCTCTGTTACCAATCTGTCACACCCCGCTAAGGCGGAAACACGAGGATGTAACCATCGAAAGTTTTCAAGCACAAGGTTCAAGCAACACACATTTTTATTAAAATAGTACCACTATGAGAGATGGATACTGTAATAAATTATTCAACCGACATGACATTGTCTAGATAACGAGATAGTATCTGAAAAATTATGGGATTTAAACCAAAACATCATAGGACTAACAAGATCCATTCCAAGCGGTACCACCCTAGTGCATGCTCAAACCCTTCTCTCAAATCCATGCCGCCCTCCATTAGTTTCCTGAAAAACATGCACAGAGATTTGTCAACAACAATGTCGGTGAGTTCACAGGTTTAAATGTACTAAGTAAAACGCTTGTGTAATTCGTGTATGACCAATCATAAGCTAGCTAACTAAACGATCACTGTGCAAACCATGAGTCCCATAACCAAACCTCTTGACTGTTGTGCCTCGTGCATTGTACACTAAAGAAAATGTATATATGTATAGTAGAATACTAACAGTCTTTTGTATGTATTTGGTCAGAGCGACTAACCCAGAGTGGGGGTGTCAACCCAATAGATCTATTAAAGTGTCCCATGGCTTTTGATAGCTAATGGTTACAGTAATTGTAATACGAGGACTAGTGAGCTCATGAACCAAATGTCTCATGTTTCACATGGCAGCATTCACAATAGAATTAACACTCCATTGTAACTTGAACTAGAATTGTAGCATGTTTAACCCCCGAAAATGTTAAAATAGTAAAATGGGGCAGTGAAACTCACCTGATAGTGTCACGTGTGGTCTAGTGAAGCTGACAATGTGAGATGGTCACTGCCCAAACAATGGTGGCCCTATGATTATTAGAAGCAAGGTAAATTGTAGTTCCTTATTGTGTAACAATCATATTGTTCACCCGACATTCATGGATTCTTAGTTTTTAGTGCTAGTGGTCCATGTTTTTGTACACGTGAGATTTATATCCGCTTTATGTATAACGAGCATGCTTTTTAGAAATCCCGGGTTTTCCTTGTGGATTTTTTATTGTAACCAGGGTGGTTTCCCATATTTTCATGATTAAATCGATATTATTTCAACATGTGTGGTAGGTTTCTGAAAAATGTGCACTTTAACATGAGTTTATAACCCTTTTAGTGTTTAACATAGGCCTAACAGATGTTAGATCTTCCTTAACATATGTTTGATTAGGCATTGTCGAATCAAGATCATAGAAAGGGCCTCATTTTCATTAATGTAGCAAATCAAAAAAGAGTTTTTACACTTGTTGAATCATAGCCGAGAGATATTAAGGGTGGTGTGGAGGTTCCTTCGACAAAACCGATTAGGATAGCCTTTAAAAACATAGTTTAAGCTTGATTATCAAATAAGTGTATGTTTAGCCAAATATCAAGTCTCACGAGGCCACTCATGACTTAGATTCTCTTTATGTGACATGGGGTGTGCTTCGTGTGTGTATCTTATCACTAAATGTGGGTGTGTTAGCCAATTCATATTGATTATCATCACATAATGTGATAGTTCGGGTGAAGCATGACTAGGGCCGATTGTTAAGTAAATTAACAAGTGTTGGAGTGACTTACCTAGTGTAATGTAATAATGGATCGATCCTAGAAGTCTCGTGCACCTTCCCTTGAGCTCGAGCCTTCCAATGGAGCTTGTAAGTGGTTGGTTTTAGGTGCAAGAAAGGTTTAGGGTGTTGGAGGATAGTTTCGGCAAAGTGAAGTGAGGAAGAGAGGAATGTTGTGAGGTGTTGGTGCAAGGATTAAGCTTACACAAGGCCTCTTTTTATAGTGCATTCCATGACATGTCTATTCTCTTGATCTTTGTAGTTTTGATAGTACATTCCTCTTTGGTATAAATCCTTGACATTTGGTTAATTGTGATGGATGATTGTGGTGCTCCTAGGGATCGGCCGAATGATAAAAGCAAAGAAATCCTCTTGTTTTGGAATGGATCAAGTCTAGGGAGGTGAAAACTTGTCTAAACAACGCCTAATTATGTGCAAGTGAGGTAACCATTGTCAATTAGCATCATGCATGTGTATTAAGGACAAGATTAATTAATGATCGTCAACTTTGTTGTGTGTCTTGTACCCTTCGGCTGCCACGAAAAGGAAAAGAGGAAAGAATGTTTGTTTGTGGCTAAATATAGATGTCTTAGTCTCATGGGGAGGGGTGCTTCATAGTTGTTATGGGTAATTTGGTGTAAGAGTTGATAGAGACCTTTTTGTTTGTTCTTGGGGGTGGCCGTGAGGTGTCAATGAAAAAAGGGAGGATTGTATGTTGATCAAGTACAAGATCTTGTGTTGTTATGTCACTTTCAGCTAGAGGCTTTGTTTGTTTGCTTGTTGTTGTGTGTGGTTGACCGAAAGAGAGGAAAGAGAGATTGTTTGGGTAAGGATCATGCTTATGGATGTTGTGATCACCAAAATTAAAGCCTAGTTTAATGTAATATAGCATGAGTGGGTAAGTTGTCCATCATTGGAAGGTTCCAATTGTCTCATATGGTTACCAATGAAGTAAGAACAAGTGTGGTGGTGGAAGGGTATGGTTCGGCCGAAAAGAAGGAAGAGGAGAAAAGGAAAGGGAGTTCACCACCTCATGATGCTTGGTTTCTATTTTGGTGAAGCTTGTGAAAAGGGCTTGTGCAAGTTGTGTGGTTTGTAGCCGAGTACATTTATGTATGTATATATGGTTATAGGTTCAATGGTATATATATATATACACACACATAGGTTAAGTGTTGATAAAACGGTTTGTGAGCTTGAGTTTTGCTCGACCATTAAGCCAAGGTATGGTAAGGTTTTGATTAGATTGTAGATCATTCAATGACAACATTAACATGTATTATATTTACAAGTTATGTACACAAGTTATTAGGTGTTGATATATGATAATATTGATGATCCAAGAACATGTGTTAGCAAGGTGCTATCATGTGTTAGTGAGTGGTTTCTTATTGATTGTTCGTTTGGTGATTTGTCCGGGTGTTGTATGCATAACTATAGTTCTTGATTGAGTTTTCTGTATGACTCATGCTTCACTAGACCGGGGGGGTATGGTGTATGCAAAATGTCTAAGTATGCACATATAATGACAATAATGATAGAAAAACGTACGGATGTTGACCTGGATTGTTAACTGTTGTGACACCAGGTATATCAACTTGCCTAGAAGTTTTTGATACCCAGTCATATCATTCAATCCTACACTATTATCCCTACACAAATTTGATAACATGTGATTTTGTTTTATTGGGATATTGACTGGTTTACTTCCAGTTAGACCATATTCAATCCTACACTATTACTTCCAGTTCAATACAATATTTTTCCTTAACTTTATCTATTTCTTGGATGTTATTACCAGTTATGACAATGTCATCCACATAGACAAGTAAATAAATAATCACAGAATCAGAAAACTTGTAAAATAAAGAATAATCACACTTGCTTTGATTAAAACCTAATTCAAACAATACTTGAACCAATTTAGCATTCCACATTATGGGTTCTTGTTTTAATCCATACAATGATTTCTTTAGTTTACACACTTTGGTTTCATTCTTAGAATAATAACCATCAGGAAGACTCATGTAAACTTCCTCATTCAAATCATCATATAAAAATGCATTGTTAACATCTAATTAATAGAGATTCCAATTATTTTGAACAACCAAGGTTAAAATGCATCTAACAGTTACAAGTTTTACAACATGAGAAAAAGTCTCCTCAAAATCCACACCTTGTTTTTAACTGTACCCTTTAGCAACTAACCTGGCTTTAAATCTTTCTATCTCACCATTAGATTTATACTTAATTTAAAATCCATTTACAACCAACTAGACTTCTACCATTAGGCAAGTCCACAAGTTCCCAAGTATCATTTCTATGCAATGCTTCAATCTCAGCATTCATGGCAGCCACCCAGTTAGGGTCTGAGGCTTCTTTATTAAATGACTTGGGCTCTTGAACTTTATTTAAGCTAGTGGCAAAAGATTTAGAGTCTAAACTTAGATAAGAATAGTTTACCACTCTTTCCATACCATATTTATCCTTTCTATCTAACACATAGTCCTTTAAATTGCTAGGTAGAGTAGAACTCCCAGATGATTTTCTAGTACTAGTTTGACCATGTAATTGATCATTAGTTGATCCCTCATATCTCAAAGTTTTTTAAACTCCAGGTATCACATCCTCAACCGTATCAGAGTTGTCACTAAGAGGATTGGGTTGGTGAGACACAGCCAAGCCTTCAGATCCACTAGGACAAGTCTCTGATTGCTGAGACCTCTGTGTCACTGGATAATATTGTTCTTGACCTTTTGTCTCATCATTGGGACCTTGAGACTGTTCTTCATCATTGAATTCATACCATTCAAAGAAATTCAAATTATTAATTTCTGAAAATTGATTTTCATCAAACATTTTGAAAATATTGTTTTCCTTGAAAGGAAATACTTGTTCATAAAACTTTACATATCTAGAAAAGAAAACAATTTTACTGTCTAAACTGAACACTTTGTATCCCTTTTTTCTGTTGAACACCCAAGGAAAACACATTTTTCTGATCTACTATTTAGTTTATCATGTTCATTTAGAATGGTACAAAAGTAAAGACATCCAAATAGTCTTAAGAGGTCAAGATTTAGCTCAAAACTATATACTACCTCATATCGAATCTTTCCACCTAGCACATATGTAGGAGTCCTATTTGTTAGATAAGAAGCAGTTAGGACACAATCAGACCAGAATTTAACTGGCACACTGTAACAACCCGGGTCAGACCCCTAAAATTTTTTTCGCGTTTTAGTACCGTGTTATAATAAAAAGTTAACTAAAATAAATATTAATTGAGTCGCTTATGTGCGAAACTGAAAACCGAACCAGATAATATAAAATATTATTATGTAACGCATTGCGAGACCGAGATAAACGCATTAACGAACCCGAAAACGCACCCGATCGGAACCGGGTGAGTCACCAATGGTGACACCTACCCCTGTCTCTTTTATAAAACATACACACACACACCATCTGTGTGTCCATTTTTTAACATCACACACACACACAATCATATTGTAGAGAGAGAAATAGGGATTGAGCTAGAGAGAGAAGGAGACCTTCTGTCTCCACCGCCCTCGGCGGAGCTCCGGCAGCCGGCCGGTCAACACACCACCACCACACCCTCACCTCTACCACTACACTGATTATTATGGAGAGAGAGAGAGACTCGAAGATCGTAGAGAGAGGGAGAGAGAAAGAAATAGAGGAATCAGAAGAGAAGAAGTCTATGGTGGTTCCAGGTGGCGGCGCCGCCTCTGTGAACGGATCCTTTTCAGACCAAGGTAAAACCCCCTTTACAACCCATCTCTTAAAGCAAGATCTGATGGTATATTGTTGTGATTGATGGCGGAAGTAGAGTTGTAGGATGGTGGTTTATCAGTAGGGGTATTGGTGACCGATTGGTGGTGATGGTGGTGTTGGAGCCATGATAGGTGGCGACGGTGGTGTTGGTTCTGAGGTGGTCAAGGGTTCGGGTCTAGGATTCCAGATGGTGGTCCTGGTGGTTCATAACAGGGGGCTTGTATGGTGACGGATGAGGTGACTGTGGTGGTGTTAGGGTGGTTCATGGTGATTGTGGGAGTAATGGTGGTGGTCACGAGTACCTATGGTGTACAGGCGACAGATGTGGTCAGAGATGGTTATAGCACAAATATGGTGGTTTGGGATGTTTGGTTACGTTCAAGGATTCAGGTCAAGTATTCGGGTTAGGGGA
This sequence comes from Ambrosia artemisiifolia, assembly GCA_032199755.1. Taxonomy (NCBI): domain Eukaryota; kingdom Viridiplantae; phylum Streptophyta; class Magnoliopsida; order Asterales; family Asteraceae; genus Ambrosia; species Ambrosia artemisiifolia. The sequence goes on from CM063519.1 coordinate 65,080,434, forward strand.
CGGGTCGAGGAGGCGAGTCAACAACCGGGTCAAATCTTAGTCAAACCTGGTCAACTGTGGTCAACCGAGACAGACCCGGTCAACCCGAGTCGTAATTCAAAAGCGAGGTATAACCGGGCCGACGAATTTGTTAGTTTTAAATATTAATATACATATAGCGTGTGGGACTTGTCGAGCGTTATAACGAACCAAGCATAAATGGCGAATGTGTGTATATATGTTAACATAACTATGAACTCGGAACACATGGACATGACACTCGGAACCTTAGCGTTTGCGACTTGGAACTTGATATTGGTAATAACTAATATAAGTTAAGTTAAATAGTGAGACTTGAGAGAATACTAGAGATGATAGTTGCGGACAATTGAACTTGGACATTGGACTAACTACGCCGCTTAGACATATGGAAGATTAGACATGGACTTGGTTAGGCGAACCTATATTGAAGGATGTTATATAAATATATAAAACATATACTTAGCTACATTAAATATCGACTTATAGATTAAGACGAATAATAGTTTGTTACAATTGGACATTGGGACTAAGATGCGGACTCGACTAGAACTAGATATGAGATACTTAAGATATGGACATTTGATAACTTGCGGACTAGTTGTATAAACATTAGATAACTCGAGATTTTGGATATTAAATACACGAACTTGGATATTAGTTATGGACTAGATATTTGACAACTACATTGGCTCTTAAAAATAAATACTTAGAAAATTATAAGCATTGTTATTAATACCTCGGACACTTGGATTTAAACACATAAGATTCGGATATAGACTTTGGACACTAAAATGAAAGGAAATATAAATAATAGAAACCACACGCTCGAGCTCGTCCCCACGCACAACCATTGCAAATGAAAACAAAGACTAATAATAATATGTGTGTCGACATAGGGCCCAACCAGGAGGATGTCAGTATATACGATACTGAGCACTCAGTTTTTATATTTTGAGCTATGCTACCAGGTGAGTTTCGTGAACTCCCCTCTTTTTACTTTTATAAATGTTTTGGGGTGACGCATGCTTCTAAACTGTTTTGTACATTGTTATGGGTGTTAGTTTTACAGAGCGTGATTACCTGCTTGCTTGTTATGCATACTGAACCAGGCACTCATTAACTCTAGGATAGAGCCGACTTAATATATGGGTAGTACAACTTGGGGAATCCCCCACGCACAGTGGTCCGGCCTAGACCCGGAAACCCCCACTGAGACCGACGGGTCGTTGCGGCATATATTTTGCCATTGGGGAACCTATGAGGCAGGACATAGGTTGAGAACTATGACAATAACGGGTATAGTTTATTTTGATACATCTAGACGTGGTTAGGCATGGGCTAGGTGCCAAGGGTTGAGTGGCCAGCTTGTAGAATTGTAACACCATAACCAGGAAAACGTGTTGAAAACTGTTAAACTTGTTTGAATAACTGAAACTGTTTTGATAAACTATTTTGGGCGCCTATGTAACTAACACACGAACTCACCAACAATGTTGTTGACCCAAAACCATTTTAAGCATGTGTTCAGGTACCGGTATTGGAGATATGAAGAATGTACGATTGCAACTCGGAGTCACAACCAGTGGACGAACTAGAAGACGATCGAGTAACCATAGATATTACCGCGCAAGTACGATCAGGGAGTAGTTTAGTTAATGACATTGTATTAAATTGTATAAATTATGTTAATAAATTTAGTTATTATTGTACCGCTTCCGCTGTTGCTTGCATTTGCGTGAATGTTGTACCAATCTGTTATTTCGTCCAGGCCCCCTGTGGCCGGGTTGTGACAGTTGGTATCAGAGCAAACAGCGCGGCGGGTATGATTCCGCTAGGCTTTAACCACGAACCTTAGGATCCCGACTTTGAAACCACAGAATTTATTTCGGTTTGGAGAACCGAAACTTGACAGATAGACCGGAGTTGCAATCAGAAGATGCCGAACGAGAAGACTTTGGGTACTGGACACATGGGGATAAAATGTTAGGTGATAAAAACTATATTTGAATGCATGAACGAACTTGCGAAAGAATCAAGGAGAACATAAGATTAAGTGTTGTGATCTTTAATAGAATAGACTTGGATGCTTAAGTGAGGCGAGGAAGTGATTATGGTCGCGAACATAATCATGAATCCGCAGGCGCAAAGGCATTTCGGGGATACTTTATTAAAAGTCATAGGCACGAAAGTTAAAATTAATACCTTCAGACACAAAATCGTATGAAACGTACCGGTATGTGACCGACAAAGTGAGAATTCGCCTTACTATTGGCGCTCTTATTCTTCTAACCATGGTATTTTCATTCGACGGACGGTAGCTTGAAACCTTTCAAACGATTTTTCCTCGCTTCCTTAAGATGTTTTTTAGAAGCTCTTCCTTGAGATAATGAATCTTGTAGATAGAATTACTCGATTCCGTTCTGAAACTCGATGATTCCTGGTTTTATTGTCAAAAGTTCTTAGAAACCATGATCTACACCGCTCTTGTGACACTTGAATACCAAAAACATTCGTGCCCGTTTATTGTTCTCTAGAGATTTAAGTTCAATTCGGACAATATAAACTCCTAAAGCGTATGTGAACGCTAGGAAAAGCTTGGTTAATTAGATAACCGTTTTGATTCTATTATGAGTTATCTTGATTGCGAACCAAAATGTTAGATTTATTTCTAAACCAAGTATCAAAATCGTGTCTATCACCTAAAGTAAAGTGAGTTGGCGATTGTGTGATCGTGAATTTACAGACACGTTATGGTGATATAAAATTCCATGAGGATTTATGGTAAGGATTTCTAATTACGTTTTTGAGGTATCAAAGGTGTGGTGGGTTAGCTGCGGTACACCCTATATATAAACACAAGTTATATCTACCACCTTAATGTGAATTAAATTCGTGATTGCGTGATCATGAATTTATAAATACATTAACGAGGTATGAAATTCTATGAAGGTTTTTGGGAAAGATTTCTAGTGCATTCTTGAAGTATCACCGGTGTGGTGGGCTGGCTGCGGTACGCCCTATATATAAACACTGATGATACGTCAAAATAAGACTGGAAGTCTAACCAAGAACTAACTCTAGTCCGTTTTTCAAGCCAAAGATAGTTATTTACGTTATTTTTGACGGATGATGGATCTTGATCGAATAAAGACGGTAGGATTTATGTGAAAGCAAAGAAGAAATTCGATCATTCCATTTTTCCAGTGAAACTCTCTGGCAAAAGCCGGTAGATACCATTTAGCGTTTAGCGATTGACAATGGGAACGCTAAAACCATTTCGGTCCTGTATGGTGAACGACAAGGAAAATACCTTGTACAAAGAGTATTTCTTTACAAAAGGCCAAGTAGCAAGGAACTTGGCAGGAATAAAGACGGTATTTCCTTTCTCGTCAATGCGAATTCCTTCCATCCCTCGGCAGGGAATTAGTCTTTGCTAGTTGAAAAGGAAAACAAGTAAGATCATTTTCAACCCACTTTAACGACTAAGAACTTGAAAGGTTTTGCAGATTCTGCTTCCATGATTTCCATGTCATAGTTGTCCGCTCTTCCATTCAAGCGAGTGCCCGCAAATGAATGGACTTCGAGATATTACCACAACCATAATTTCGCGGACGAAATTCTTTTAAGGGGGGGAGAATGTAACAACCCGGGTCAGACCCCTAAATTTTTTTTTCGTGTTTTAGTACCGTGTTATAATAAAAAGTTAACTAAAATAAATATTAATTGAGTCGCTTATGTGCGAAACTGAAAACCGAACCAGATAATATAAAATATTATTATGTAACGCGTTGCGAGACCGAGATAAACACATTAACGAACCCGAAAACGCACCCGATCGGAACCGGGTGAGTCACCAATGGAGAGGACACTTGTCCTCCCCACTTGGTGACACCTACCCTTGTCTCTTTTATAAAACATACACACACATACCATCTGTGTGTCCATTTTATAACATCACACACACACACACAATCATATTGTAGAGAGAGAGAAATAGGGATTGAGCTAGAGAGAGAAGGAGACCTTCTGTCTCCACCGCCCTCGGCGGAGCTCCGGCAGCCGGCCGGTCAACACACCACCACCACACCCTCACCTCTACCACTACACTGATTATTATGGAGAGAGAGAGAGACGCGGAGATCGTAGAGAGAGAGAGAGAGAGAGAGAGAGAGAGAGAGAGAGAAAGAAATAGAGGAACCAGAAGAGAATAAGTCTATGGTGGTTCCAGGCGGTGGCGCCGCCTCTGTGAACGGATCGTTTACAGACCAAGGTAAAACCCCCTTTACAACCCATCTCTTAAAACAAGATCTGATGGTATATTGTTGTGATTGATGGCGGCAGTAGAGTTATAGGATGGTGGTTCATCAGTAGGGGTATTGGTGACCGATTGGTGGAGATGGTGGTGTTGGAGCCGTGATAGGTGGCGACGGTGGTGTTGGTTCTAAGGTGGTCAAGGATTCGGGTCTAGGATTCCAGATGGTGGTCCTGGTGGTTCATAACAGGGGGCTTGTATGGTGACGGTTGAGGTGACTGTGGTGGCGTTAGGGTGGTTCATGGTGGTTACGGGAGTAATGGTGGTGGTCATGAGTACCTATGGTGTACAGGCGACAGATGTGGTTAGAGATGGTTATAGCACAAATATGGTGGTTTGGGATGTTTGGTTACGTTCAAGGATTCAGGTCAAGTATTCGGTTCAGGGGACGGGTCGAGGAGGCGAGTCAACAACCGGGTCAAATCTTAGTCAAACCTGGTCAGTTGTGGTCAACCGAGACAGACCCGGTCAACCCGAGTCGTAATTCAAAAGCGAGGTATAACCGGGCCTACGAATTTGTTAGTTTTAAATATTAATATACATATAGCGTGTGGGACTTGTCGAGCGTTATAACGAACCAAGCATAAACGGCGAATGTGTGTATATATGTTAACATAACTATGAACTCGGAACACTTGGACATGACACTAGGAACCTTAGCGTTTGCGACTTGGAACTTGATATTGGTAATAACTAATATATGTTAAGTTAAATAGTGAGACTTGAGAGAATACTAGAGATGATAGTTGCGGACAATTGAACTTGGACATTGGTCTAACTACGCCGCATAGACATATGGAAGATTAGACATGGACTTGGTTAGGCGAACCTATATTGAAGGATGTTATATAAATATATAAAACATATACTTAGCTACATTAAATATCGACTTATAGATTAAGACGAATAATAGTTTGTTACAATTGGACATTGGGACTAAGATGCAGACTCGACTAGAACTAGATATGAGATACTTAAGATATGGACATTTGATAACTTGCGGACTAGTTGTATAAACATTAGATAACTCGAGATTTTGGATATTAAATACACGAACTTGGATATTAGTTATGGACTAGATATTTGACAACTACATTGGCTCTTAAAAATAAATACTTAGAAAATTATAAGCATTGTTATTAATACCTCGGACACTTGGATTTAAACACATAGGATTCGGATATAGACTTTGGACACTAAAATGAAAGGAAATATAAATAATACAAACCACACGCTCGAGCTCGTCCCCACGCACAACCATTGCAAATGAAAACAAAGACTAATAATAATATGTGTGTCGACATAGGGCCCAACCAGGAGGATGTCAGTATACGATACTGAGCACTCAGTTTTTATATTTTGAGCTATGCTACCAGGTGAGTTTCGTGAACTCCCCTCTTTTTACTTTTATAAATGTTTTGGGGTGACGCATGCTTCTAAACTGTTTTGTACATTGTTATGGGTGTTAGTTTTACAGAGCGTGATTACCTGCTTGCTTGTTATGCATACTGAACCAGGCACTCATTAACTCTAGGATAGAGCCGACTTAATATATGGGTAGTACTACTTGGGGAATCCCCCACACACAGTGGTCCGGCCTAGACCCAGAAACCCCCACTGAGACCAACGGGTCGTTGCGGCATATATTTTGCCATTGGGGAACCTATGAGGCAGGACATAGGTTGAGAACTATGACAATAACGGGTATAGTTTATTTTGATACATCTAGACATGGTTAGGCATGGGCTAGGTGCCAAGGGTTGAGTGGCCAGCTTGTAGAATTGTAACACCATAACCAGGAAAACGTGTTGAAAACTGTTAAACTTGTTTGAATAACTGAAACTGTTTTGATAAACTATTTTGGGCGCCTATGTAACTAACACACGAACTCACCAACAATGTTGTTGACCCAAAACCATTTTAAGCATGTGTTCAGGTACCGGCATTGGAGATATGAAGAATGTACGATTGCAACTCGGAGTCACAACCAGTGGACGAACCAGAAGACGATCGAGTAACCATAGATATTACCGCGCAAGTACGATCAGGGACTAGTTTAGTTAATGACATTGTATTAAATTGTATAAATTATGTTAATAAATTTAGTTATTATTGTACCGCTTCCTCTATTGCTTGCATTTGCGTGAATGTTGTACCAATCTGTTATTTCGTCCAGGCCCCTGTGGCCGGGTTGTGACACACACCACTTTGAAACATTAAAGCCTTAGCTACATTAAGTAGGTGTCTATGTTTTCTCTCCATAACACCATTTTATTGTTGAGTATAGGTGCATGTAGTTTGATGCACAATTCCCTTTTGTCTACACAAGCTGTTATTTGACTGTTCACAAATTCAGACCCATTATCACTTCTTAATATTTTAACCTTTTTTCCAAACTGAGTCTCAATTATGTTTAAAAAATCTTGAATGTTTTCCAACACCTCAGTTTTTGTTTTTATCAAACAAATCCATACAACTTTGGAATAGTCATCAACTATTGTTAAAAAATATTTGTACCCTTTTCTACTAGTAACTTTATAAGGACCCCAAACATCAAGGTGAACAAGATCTCCTATGTGTTTAGACTTGTGATCACTTAAGGGAAAAGGTTCCCTATGTTGTTTTACCTTATGGCAAATTTCACATGGGACATCATCATCTACATCACCTTAATTAAGCTAATTTTTAAACATTTTTATAGTTTGATTAGATGGATTTCCTAACCTAGCATGCCAAAGATTGGTTTGAATAGTACTATTAAAACACACCTCATTAATAACAAAAGAGTTTCCACAATAGTACAAACCATGTACTTGGTTACCAGTCACCAGAACTTTCCTTGTGATTAAGTCCTGGATATAACATTTGTGCTCATCAAAACCAATGTAATGTTTATTATCTCTGGCTAACTTATGGACAGAAATCAAGTTGACACAATGGTCAGGTACAACAAACACATCCCTAAGAATGACATTATTAACAAGTTTCATATTTCCTATTTTGGTGACTAAAGCATTAGTTAAACCATTGTCATTGTTAACCATGTCTTGACTTTCCCCAGAGTTAGTTATCCAACCCATACATTTTTCCCAGAAAAACAAAACACAGGTTTGTAAAAAGCATTAGCACAAAATGAGAACAAGCCACTACCTGACAAATTGTAGCTTTGCACATTATTAGTAGACTTGTCACTTAACAAACTCAAAAGCCTGCTTATTTGATCACTAGTTAAAGAATTAAGAGACACATCAGAATTATTAGTGGAACTTTTATTTACAACTGCCTTCTTGCCCTGTCCTCCCTTTTATTTCATCCAGGAAGGATATCCTATGATTTCAAAACATTTATCAACAGTATGACCTATTTTATTACATTGAGTATACTCTAGGTTTTGTTTAGAAACCTTGTTATTTGTTTTAAAATTAGGAAGTTGATTTGGTTTAGAAAACAAAGCTAATGATTGCCCCTTCTTAGAAACATTACTAGAGTTTCTATGAGACTCCTATCTAGAAACTATTGCAAAAGCTTCTTTGACAATAGGCAAAATTTTTGATTAACAGATTTGTTCTAGCACTTTGATAAACATTATCCAAACCCATTAAGAATTGCATCATATCATATTGCTAAAGTTATTAAATTCTTTAGCAGCATTACATGTACAAGAAGGTAGTTGCAAGATTTGATCAATTTGTCTCCACATTATGTTTAACTTGTGATAATATTTTGAAACAGTAAACCCATTTTGACTAAATGAATTAATTTTTTGATACAAATCAAATACAACAGACCCATCAATTTTATCGTACGTCTCTTTTAATTCAATCCAGACATCAGTGGCTAATTTTGAAAACACATGTCCCATATACAATTTCTCACTTATAGAGTTTACAATCCAAGTTAGGACTATAGAATTTCATCTATCCCATTGTCTAGCCAAAACATCATCATCCACTGACCTAACACATGTTATATCTATGAACCCCCACTTATTTTTAACTTGTAAAGTCAATTGAAGTGAGTTAGCCAACACATTATAATTCTGAGTTCCTTTTAGTTTAACAGTAATAATACTCAAGTTAGCAGAGCCACTTGATTGAAGATACAAAGGATCACTAGCATCTAGTTTGCTAATTAATGTCACATTTGGAACCACAGGCCCTACTTCTGGACCTGGAATCGGATAAACAACTGGACCCTGATTAGGCCCAACAACAGCAAATCCTTGTCCGTTAGTCATAACTAATTACAGATAATAGACAATCCAAACAACCACTCCATTCAAGCACACAAGAAGTGAAGCTGTGTAGGTGTCCAGATTCCTGGTTCGTCACTCAAAAGATAACAGGACAAGTCCTCACACAGGAGCTTCAATCCTAAATCTAAACACTCAACAAGCACACACAAGAGAACAACAAACAAGAATAATACCATAAACAAGAACCAACAAAAACAAACACATAGCATAGCATAAGACATAAATAAGCCCAATGCAGGTCCACATAACACGGTCAGTGGCAACTAGACACAAACAGATCTGACCAGATCTGAACCAAGAAGACTCGATCTATGTTAAAGACCCAATTTCACAATGGAACAACCAAGAGAACCCAAAGAAAGGTTACCAGAGCTAATAATGCTCTGATACCATGTTACAAAACATGGAACCACAAACTAAAAACACTTTTATTAAAAAAAAAACCCAACCCAAAGTTTGTTACACCTTGAATACAATCACAATAACAAACTAAACTGTTTACAACAAAAGAAAACAAATCTATCCTAACACATAGAGATTATCAATGGAATAATCTCAATAACTATCTATGATCTAACTCCCTAAACAAGATTCAAGACGGATCTGTAAAAATAACCATAAACGTTTAAGAGAGAAGATATCATAAAGCTATTGTTAGGTGTGAGAGAGAGAGAGAGAGATAGTTAAAACAAAGTGATAAAAAAAAGTGAACAGGAAGTGAGAGAAAGCCCTTATATAGGGAACTCTCGAATCTTCTAATAAAGAAGCACAAACGTGCAATGGACGACCAAGATAGACTTATATGGAAGGCTAGGATCAAATGTCATCTATTCACATGGATTGATGACATGGCAGCTCTAATCTCGAACAGGTGGACTCACGAAAAAATGAGCTCAGCAATAAACAGGCTTCTACACTTCTACACTTCTGGGCTTTTCTTTTGGGCTTTATCCAACCAGCTACTGAGCTCCAATAATACAACCAGGCCAGGCCCAATTCAGCCACTCATCATGAATATGCAAAATAAAGTAGAAGTAATAAGAACATGCAATGATAAACAAAGTATTAAATTGGAGCAACATTACCTTCGTAAGTTTAACATTAATATGATTATGTTTCTTTAAATTTCATTAAAAAGGGAACAAGGTGTGATTAAGTGAAGGGATGATCATAGACGTTATGGGAAGGTTGTTAAAAAATATTTTTGAAGAAACAAATAGTCTTACCTCCTGTTAGGGATGATAAGGCCACTGATCCACAAGAATGATCCTTCACTAATGTCTCTATGGTACTGGGGTTCTTGCAAGAATCAATGACTAACGGGTAGGACTACGAACGTAGTTGTTTATAACAAAAACTGGGGTGATGAGGATACTATCTTATGATAGCTTTTAGGGTTAGCAAAAAAGTGTCCTCTCTATTAGGGATGTCATCCCTTATATAGAGTTCGACATATGCCACCATCACCCAAAACCCTAATCGTCATGGGCCGAGGCCTGATTTGGGTTGTCTCCACAACCCCAGGATATATTAGTAAAGTAGTTAATAAAGGCGATAATTAAGGAAATCGTGGAGCGATTACCGTTTTTACCGCCTTGCGTGCGAGGTCTTCCATGATTGTAGGAAAGTGGATGACGTTCTACTGCTTGCGCAGTTGGGTGACAGTTGCGCAACTTCTCTGGTCTGCGCAATTTTAGACCTGGGTTGGGCTAATCTAGATAGCGGTTCAGTACCCAATCCCATCAAGTCCTACCAGTCCAGTGTGTCTTCTATGTCGGAGCTTGTGATGGTAGAGGAGGGATGCTGGACTTAAATAAGTAGTAGTTGGATGATAGCTCATTCTTCGTCTAATGTTCCTCCTAAGCGTTAATGCGCAGTATGTGATGATAATGTGGAGTTTTTGATGCGGAGAATCATATGCGGTGAGATTTGAAATGCGAAGATGCGTTTGTCTTACGTGTATGCGAAATGCGGACATCGTAACAAAGGAATTTACGTCAGTTTTCTACTGCGCATGTGACACGTCATGGGTGAGTAACTACCAGTTGTCTGTCAATGATACAAGTTGGAGGATGTGGAAATGTGTTGTCAGCTTAAACGGGACATGCACAGTGACTGATGTCGTCCCATCGGACACGTTCCCTGGGGGTTCTCAAGCACGTGGGCAGCCACTCGCGCATGTGCCATCTCCTCGACTGTCATGGGGTACGTGTCGCCTTCTTTATGGTTGAGCGACTAAAAAGTCTCCCACTCCCCCGTACACCGATTTCAGTGGTAGTAACTGAATACCCTATATATATATATATACACACTTCAAAATCCGACTTTTCCCACTTCTTTCCCACATTCTTTTCCTTCTTTTTGAAAAATTATCCTCTCCCCATCGTAGTTTGTCTTTAAATTCTATCCTTCATCCATTCTCAATGGCCAAGGATTCACCACTTAACTCTGAGCAACAGAAAGAGGAGTCTTCGACGAAAGGTATTGATACCACCACCATCAAGTGGGATGCTGGTTCTTCTCCACATTCCTTGAATAGTACGGTATTGAGGAAGCTTGGGATCCAGAACTGCCAGCTGAAGGTAAGACGACACTACAAGCTACCGAAGGCAAAATAGCTCTGTACGAGGCCTTCTTTACCAAATGCTGCTTTAGGTTGCCTACCACCCAGTCTATGGTGAACACCCTTCTGACTTATGGTGTTCATCCAACGCAGATGAGCCCCTATGGGCTCCTCCACATAATCTACTTTGAAGCCACATGTTGTGCCTTAGACATTCAGCCCTCCTTTGAATGACTGAACGTTTTCTATGTTTTGGATGAGGTTTGACATGGTGGTGGGTGGTATAGCCTGGGATCTCGGCGCAAGGTTGCATAGCTGGGTACGGAGAACCCCAGGTTTATGTATGACTGGTAAGAAAAAAATTTCTATGTGAAGAAAGGAGTCATTCCTGCGCCGTTGCAATGGATGGCTCTCAGTATTAAGCAAAAAATTGTTGAATTCTATCCCATGGCTATATAAACAGGAAGACTGGTACGAGACATTGTGTGAGCATGCTACTCTGTTGGCCATGCATCGATGTCTCGAGGGGGTGTTGGTGATGCATTGTCTGAGCCGGTTGGGTGTACCTCATGGATATGACCCATGTTTGCCTGGGGAAGGTGTGTATCTGACTCACTTATCTTGAATTAATAGTGTTGTCAATGGATATTAAACGGAACCTGTTTTCTATGCATGACAGGTGTGAGGAAGTTTGACTTGTCCGCGCTGGGAGGTGCTGCGAAAGTTTTTTATGTGCACACTCCTAAGGGCGCGCAACCCTTGTTGGATAGGTTAGTACCAAACTTTTTAACTCTGGAGCTCATGGACCCACCTCCTCATTTCCACAAAACAGGTACAAGTTATTCTTAGAAAAACCTTTATGTTTTTGTTATTATTGTGAACACCTTCTACGCCCGAAGGGTGTGCAATTGTTAACGCGTTGGCGTACTAACTTGACGTACCCTTCTTGGCAGGTGCGGGTATTGAGCCCTGCAAAAAAGTTGTAACTGATTTAGAGGCCAACTCTCAAGGTCGCAATTTCCGTGCGTCCTATTATGAAACCTTGTAGCATTAGTTTTTTTTTTGACGTCTTCTGTTTTCAGGCGCTGGGCCAAAGAAATCCAGGAAACGGTCTCAACAATCAAAGGTAGCTGCCTCCTCATTTGACCCACAAAGTGATGATGAGGCTACTGAATCTGAGGAGGAGGCGAATTTCAAACGCCGCAGGCAGCGATCTCTTGGTCCTATCGCGGAGACGGTGCCTGCGGAGTTGTTCCAAAAGCATCCAGATGATTTGTCGGAACTCAGGTTCAAGTTCCTAGTCAAACATCTGAGCCTGCCATTGTGGAGACTGTGAAGACTCTTCCTGCTGTCCCTATCAGTACCGTGTCCCGGTAGGGTGTCTCCAAGGGACCCAAGGTGAAAGTGACCATGAAGCCTCCGCCTTTGCGGAAACCATTCTTATCCAGACTCTCAAGATTGCCTTCGGTAAATTAATGAATTGTAGTAGCTTCTAGTAGAACTGGTTAATAAGTGATATGATTATGAATTGTTTTCCTTGTTTTGTAGTTGAAACCCCAATGACTACTTCCTCCTCTATCGTTGCTCCTCCAACTGCTGAGGATTTGGCTGTAGAGGCACAACGGACAGAGGAAGAATTGGCTCTTGCCCAGAAAGAGTTAGCAGATATTGAAGCAACGAAACGCCAGTAAGAGTTGCAGAAAGCTGAGGCGAAGAGGAAAGTGGATGCAACGTCCCCTGTGAAGGTAGTGCATGAAGACCTTATCCTCCTTCCTCAACCGGAACATACGGAAACAACTGATGATGATTTGGTGGTTGACCTTGCTGAGGCTGTTGCGTAAACCAAGGGCGTTCCGGATGCGCAGACCCAGGGCATAATTGATGTTGTGGACACGTCCACATAATGGTTAAAAAAGACGCAAGAGGAACCTGTTAAGGCGACTTAGTTGGTGATGGAAACGTCACGTGATGCCCATAGTTCTGGGTCCCAAAAGGGTGGTAGAGGTAAGAGTACCACCCGTGTTTATGATTCTACACGACCTTACCAGTCCAGGTGGGACATCATGGAAACCACCCAGTTCACCAACCCTATGTTTGCGAAGGAGTTTGTGACTTATGTTGTACCTCCTAGTGAACGTGATTATCAAGACAGCCTTAGTCGACGTGCGCTATTCACGGATATGAGTGTCAATGCTACCCTTCAAGTGGCAAGTCTTGGGTCGTTGATCCGTCGTGAAAATGAGTATATCCATACGTGGGAGAACATGAAAGACTCCCGAGCTTCGCTTACCCGCCTAGAAGAGGAGTTCCAGAATGCTCAGGCAGAGATATGTGCAGAGCTTGACGGGTATAAACAACGTGCTCGTGCTGCGCAGGAGGAAGTGAGGAAGCTGAAAGTTGATCAAGCTCAGGCTGCGCAGCGTTGGAAGGATTCATGCCAGCGAACCAACGTTGACATGGAGCGCCGTCGGGGGGACATATAAAAGCTAAAGGGTGATGTCGCCCGCTTGAACAGTGAAGCGGAGAACCAGCGGAAAACCTTCGCCGCAAAGGAGTCGGATTTGGCCGACACTGTATTGAAGTTAAATTTGCGCGATCAAAAGCTGATGAAGGCCACAAAGAAGGTTTTTGAGCTGGAACTTCAAGTTATTGGCCTGGGTAAGAAGAAAAGCAGCCTAGTGGATGAGAAAGTAGTGTTAGAGTCTTCCCGTACCACCCTGGAGACAGAGCTGAATCAGGAGAACGTTGCGCATCATGACGCAACTTCTGTTGTGGTGGCTGCGCACGAGGGCATCAAATGGATGATGCAGCCTGGATTGCACGGGGTAAGTATTGAGCTTCGTTATGTTTTTGTATGTGCGAAGTTGCACAATGTTTATAAATACTGTTATCTCTGACAGGTTTTCAAGCGAGCATGGAATGAGCCCAAGTTTGGGGATGGCATCGGGAAAATCGGCAGCACTGCGCTGAAAACTAGTATGCAGCTAAGCTTTGATGAGGGATTTTATCATTCAGCTATGGAGAAGAAGTTGGAAGAGGCTCCCCATTATCGCAAGCCCTATGATGCAGAGATGAGGACGGTTTAGGCTGAATTCGAGCAGCTTACTTTTGACGTCTTTGAATTGGTGGATGAAGGTATCAAGACGGATGATCCTACGGGAGCGCTGCATGAATATTTTGAGGAGTCAGATAAGCTTAGGGCGGAGCTGGAAGAAGCCACGCGCAAAGAGGAGGAAGAGTGCAGGACTGCCCAGATCGGCAAAACCGGTGGGTCTACCTCAGCTAGCGCGGGGACTGGTACGAATGCGGAGACGTCCAATGCGAACAATCTTGATCACCGCTAATTGGAAAACCTTTATTTCTCTTAAATCTTCCTTGTGTTTGTTGGATTTTCTTAAATTGATCAATGTACTTGAAACAGTTTATATTTTAATGCAATAATTTTCATGCTTTTATATATTTGCGTAATGTGTAATGATTGCTTGTTGTGCGTAGACGTCACTAACTCCCCAAGTATCCTGGTGTCAGGTACGGACTGACACATTAACCGGTTGATTAGACGGATTTGGCGGCTCCTGTCAGCTAGTTGACGTGACTGCTGTCCTAGCTGCATGATGATATCTGCTCCCTTAATGGGTAATTAATTCCTTGTTCCTTCTTTTCTATAAACGAAAGCATTGATAATCATCATAATAATAAACCCTCCCCTAATCTCTCCCAACTTAAACATGTCGGAGCATTCCTCTAAAGCCTTCATCCCTGATCATGCCGAGAAGATATCCCTTGAAGGACTAAGAAGCTTGGCAACTCAGCCACCCTGAGTTGGGCTTCCACGTGATGCCTTTGATCGTCTGGAAATTTACTGTGGACATTTATTCGCCCAAGAAGACATGGGAGCCGATGACCAAGGTGATCAGGGAATGTCAAATGAAGCACCTTTGAAGATGAAAAGTCTTGCTGAATGATGGGCTGGTGAGAACACGAGAGTTAACAAAGCTAAAACGTTTAAATAAGATAGAAAAGATTGTGGAATGGCCCTACTTTAATATGTTATATTAATTACAGGTTCTGACATGAAAAGAGTTCAATTATGGAACTTTGGAATGGAACATCTCGGAAGCACAAGGAAGGATCAACCGAGCAAGAAAGGCTGAACGAACGTTCCGGGGCAAACTGGCGCCGCCTATGCCAATTCTGGCGTGGCCGACGCCACTGGCGTAGGAGGAGAACATAAAACATGGTAGGACATCAAAAAACGGCGTAGGCTGGAACAAGTCGGCATCGGCGATGCCACTTCTGGCGTCGCCTATAGCACTTCCAGTCAAAATCATGTTTTAATGCACTTTAATGAAAATCAAGACGGGGGTTTCGATTCGGGCAGCCTTAAAACACCTTGAAGGCTCATGATTGAGTATCTCCTTCACCTTAGCTTCACACTAATCATCCCAATCAATTCCATCATTTCAAAATCATTCAAAAACATCCATCTTTCAAGATTCAAGACTCAAGACCTAATATTGAAGAATCAAGCTCCATGGCTGTGAGTGGCTAATCCCTTTGTATCACACTTGGGTATAGACAATTGAAGTTTTAGGGTTTACAACATTTGGGTATTTCTTAAACTCCTAATTGTGTTGATTGAGTATTTGAACAAGTGTGTTGAATTGTGATTAATCTTATGTTGAAGTCATTTTAGTTAATGGATCTTGTGCCAATTTCTAGTGTCATGAACATGGTTCCTTACTTTAACACAAACCTAGGGTTGTATGTTCTAGTGTTATAAAGTATATTATTGTCCATCATAGATGTTGATGATTTTTTATTCCTAAACCTATTGAACAATCAATCCGTTAATACCAATTGCATTAGAGTTGTTTGACCCATTTATGAAAACCTTATACTTCATTTGTTGAAACCCGAGTGTGATCTTTTATTACCAAATGTTTATAATCCATTGTTATTTATCATTTCCATTACATTATAATTTCAATTTCTAAATAAACAAAACCTTTGTCAATCAAAACTCTTAAATTAACAAAGTTAGCAATCTTCATAACTAAACAACATCTTCATAAAGTGACATTTTACAATCAACTACACTTGAATCACCAACGACAGACTCTTCGTGGTTCGACAGCCTTGTTACCCACTACTACATTAGTTAAGGTAATATAGGACTTATAAATACTATTTTTGACCAGACTGCGATATCCGATCGCTGAACATGGTGATGTTCTTAAAACTCCCAGGCTTGTCTTACGTCGGGTGAATGGGAAATGGGAACATGCTCCAAAGCCATAGTCGGATATAGTATAATAGTCTCTTTAGCTTCACATGGCAGTATAGGTAAATACCATGCAGATTTTGGTTGGACGCCCTTTTGTAACTTAAAGCCTTTATTACAAGAGTAGTAAAAAGTAAAAACTCAAATGTAGCACGTGCGTAGTTGCGCTGCGTTCCATGTGCGTGGGATAGGTGTAGCATCCAAGCGCTCTAAAGCGTATGCACCTTTACCAAGCACCTCTTGGATTTTGTATGGTCCCTCCTAATTTGGGGCCAACTTTCCTGTTTGTTCCGCATTTGATGCCTCATTGCGGAAAACATAGTCCCCCACGCGGAAGTTGCATGCTTTAACCCTCGCATTGTAGTATTTTTCCAATTGTCTCTTGTAGTTAGCTTCTCGAATGGAGGCAATTTCGCGTCGTTCCTCCAATAAATCTAAATTCAGACGCAGCTCTTTATCATTGTCGACTGACTTTGCCATCAATACCCTTGGAGATGGGCATCCCATCTCTGCGGGTATCACTGCCTCTAAACCATATGTTAAGCTGAACGGCGTTTCCCCGTTGCTGGTCTTAGAAAGGGTGCGATGGGCCAATAAAACATGGGGGAGCTCGTCTACCCAGCCAGTGCGCTTTATTCCCAGCCGAGCCTTGATTCCCTCTACAATCCTTATGTTCACCCGTTCAACTTGCCCATTCCCTTGTGGATGCGCAATGGAAGTGAAAACCTACTTAATGTCCATGGACGCGAGCCATTCTTATAAGTGTTGATTTGCAAATTGCGTACCATTGTCACTTACGATTTCCATTAGGAGGCCAAATATACATATTATAAATTCCCATATGACCTTCTTGATACTGCGACCATCGATTGTTGCCAGTGTCTTGGCTTCTACCCATTTGGTAAAGAAATCTATTGCTACCACAAAGTATTTGACGTTTCCGGTGCGATGCGAAAGGGACCCACGAGGTCGATTGCCCACTTTTGGAAAGGCCATGCTACCGTTAGTGGTACCAGGTTGTTCTTTGGGTGCAGGGTTCCTGGTGCATGTCTTTGACAGGAGTCACACTTTCGCAATTCTGTCACTGCGTCTACGTGCAGGCCTGGCCAATAGTAACCTGCATTCATTAGCTTGGCGACCACCATTCTCGGACCTGTGTGCAACCCACAGATGCCTTCATGTATTTCTTTGGTCAGGTATGTGGCTTCTGTGGAGTCTACGCAGCGCAATAGCGGTCCAAGATATGAGCGGAGGTATAGTGTCCCATCCATTACTTGGTAATGCAAGGCTTTGTTCTTGAGCTTCTGTGTTTCGGCCTTATTCTCTGGCAGATTGCCAGTAGTCAAGAAGGCTTTGATTTGAATCATCCATGAGGTGTGGCCCGTTTGAACTATGTTGACTTGCCTCTGAGTCATAGACGGGTGATTCAACACTTCGAAACCCCTCATTAACTCTTTGGCGCGTTCCAGGTACAGGATCATCGTAGGCTCTCTAGCTTCATAGGAACCATCAATGTGATTAGCCATGAGCATGGGGTCTACGTGAACCTCAACATGGTGCGCTCCCATCTTCTTTGCAATGCACAGCCCTACTAACAAGGCTTAATATTCTGTCTCGTTATTGGTTGTTGGGAAGTTTAGATGTGTGGCATATGTAAACTTGCTTCCATCCGGAGTGATTAGACGTAACCCCGCACATGCGTCATTGTCATTGCATGCACAATCTAAAAATAATTTCCAGGCCTTCGACTCATCTTTTACGGTGGCTAGTTCCAATTCGGTTTCACATTCTGCCACCTTGTCAGTAGGGACCTCTATGGCGAAATCAGCCAAGATTTTTCCCTTGAAGGATGACCGCTTTTTGTATGTAATAGAGTGTTCGCCCAACTCTATGGCCCAATTGGCTAATCTCCCAAATAACCCAGTCTTGCGTAGTATTTCATTAATCCTGTGATCAGTCAGAACATTAATGGGATGTCCTTGAAAATATTTGTGCAGGTGCCGCGAGGCATGTATCAAATCCAGAACCAATTTTTCCATTGTAGAGTACCGTGTTTCTACGTCCACCAATGTCCGGCTGACATAATAAATTGGTTTCTGGACTCCCTTCCTATCAACCATGAGCACTGCTCCTACTGCCCGCTCAGATACGGACAAGTAAAGAGTTAGTGGTTCTTCTGGTAATGGTGTTGTGAGGGTTCGAAGATTCATCAAACATTCTTTCATGTCTTTTAAAGCCTTTTCTGCTTCTACTGTCCAACGGAAATTGGACTTTTCAAACAGTTGTTTAGGGTATCGACAAAGGGAAAAGACTTGGATGAGTAATTCGACAGAAACCTATTTAAAGCTACCAAACGTCCCATTAGTGTTTGCACTTCTCTAACTGACAACCGTCACGGCATCCGCTCAATGGCTTGTATCTTGTTATGGTTTGCGCGAAACCCATCGTTTGTAACGATTACCCCTAGGAACTTTCCTTCTTTCATTCCAAATGAGCACTTGCTTGGATTCAACTTCATTCTGACGCTACAGAGCTGATCAAAAGTCTTCTGTATGTCGAACAACATCTGATCTTCCTCTTTGCTTTTTATGACATGGTCGTCCACGTATACTTCTAGATTGACTCCGATTTGGTTCACAAAAGTTGTGTCCATTAAACGTTGATAAGTAGCTCCCGCGTTTTTCAGCCCAAATGGCATCTTTGTCTAGCAAAACATTCCCATATCAGTTCGGAAAGCTGTTTTATCCTCATCTTCTGTAGCCATGTGTATTTGGTGGTAACCCTTATAAGCATCAAGGAAGCATTTAAACCGGAATGGTTCGAGGGACTTTTAAATCAATTTTTGGCAAGGTTTAACAATCTTTAGGGCAGGCCTTGTTCAAATCTTTATAGTCGACACACATGCGCCAACTGCCATTAGATTTTCCCACCATGAATGGGTTTGCTACCCACGTTTGGTAACCGATCTTGCGCAGGATGCCGACATTCAACAGTTCAGTCACTTGCTCATTCATGGCCTTTGTTTTCTCCGATCCCATATTGCGCTTCTTCTAGACGACAGGCTCCACATACTTATACACATTGAGTCTGTGTTCTGCTATGTGGTGTGGTACACCCACCATGTCAGCTGGTTGAAAAGCAAACACGTCCATGTTCTTGATTAAAAGCTGCTTTAAATGAGTGTGTATGGTTTCAGAGATTGCAGGGCCAAGAATAACTGTCTGCTCTGGAAATTTAGGGTTGCGAACCCATTTTTCTGGCTCCATGTGGACAGTTAGCTTTGGTATTTTATTAGGCTTCTGCGCATCAGTGACATGGCAATCTTTGTTTTCGCGTATGAAAGCCACTCCCGTGCGAGTGGGAAATCCTACCATATGATGTGGCGTAGAAGCGTTGCAATCGAACTGGGCCAATCCTTCTCTTCCAAGGAGTACATCATGCGATGAAGATACAGGTAAGACCATAAAATCACAAGTTTCCGTTCTTGAATGCATTCCGTCAGAGAGTGTAACGGGAAAAGCCAGCATCCCAAGCGGAATGTTGTGTATTGAGATTGTGAATGCGCTTTTGAGAACTTGCTCGTGGGTTTTTGCGGACATTCTTTACGAGATGCGCTAGCTGTCCCGACTTAATCGCGTTCTCTATTTCCTTTTTTAGGCTATAACAGTTGTCCGTCACATGGCCGTAATCTTCATGGTATTCGCAATACTTTGAAGGATCCACATTCTTTCTCTTATGGCTTAACTATCTTGGTTACTGGAACTGGACCTGTTCGGTTTTCAAAACGTGAGAGGGGGTCTTTGTCAATGGGTTCCAATCGTAATTTTTCTTCAACTGGCCATTCTGATCACGTGGGTGCTTGCTGTTCAAGTAGTTTCGCGCATCTTGAGCTGAAGAATACTTTCCTTCTTCTGCTGCTCCTGAGATTCTTGACCAAACGGATGGTTTCCCTTTGCCTTTACTACTTGACCCTGAGTTGTGACCATTGTTGTGTTGAAAACTTCTTGCCTGTTGAAAGGAGCGCTCTAATGACGCGTATATCTTGGCAGCCTCAATTAATTTCTCCCAGGAACTTGGGATACCGTCCTTCCCGGTGAGGCATTTCATCAACTCTTCGCTGCGGACTCCTTTGTATGAATCCTGCGCGCGTGAGCTCTCTCCACATCCTATCTGTAAGGCTTCCTTGTTGTAGCGGACTATATAGTCCTCTACTGTTTCATTTTTATTGTTTACACACAGCAGGATATGTGCCTTATCTTTCTTATGCTTGCGCAAATGCAAAAAATGATTCTTGAACTTCCTTATTAGGTCATCAAAATCCGCAAGACTTCCCACTTGTAAGTTTTCATACCATACCCTGGCTGCGCCCGTGAGGGTTTGGGCAAACAAATGACACCAAGCTTGTTCTAGCCATGTAACAGAATTTCCCGCGCATTCGAATGCATGCAGGTGGTCATCCGGGTCACACTGACCATCATATTTCCCGATACTACTAAGGAGTTTACACCCTTGCAGTATGGGAGCTAGAGAAATGCGTTGGCAGAACTTGAATCTTTTTGTGAAGTTTTGGGCCTGTAAGGCTTGTACAGGTCTTCATCCACACGGGTATCGTTGCTGGCCACAGAATTATTGTTGCTTGAAACTTGAGTTATAATTAACTTCATCGTCAGATTCTTCATAGCCGTCAGGTTCGTCGTCCAGACTGACATAGTCCTGATCGCGAGTATTCATACCACGATCTCCATTACGCACCACCTGACGACGTCCCTTAGGGAGACGACCACCTTCATTCTTGCCTTGCCTACTTGAGTTCCGAAACTCAATGTTTTCTGAGTGTCTTTCTTGGCCTTTTCTATCACCATTCTTTGATATGTTTCTACATTCTTGACATTTTCCTTAGCTAACCACTCATTTGGGTCCAAAGGCATCTGATCAGAGTCTTTATTCTGACCTGATGTGGCCCCATTCTTGTCAGGAATGAAATTAAATGTTAGATTCGGGGCCCTCTGAGTAACATTCTTGGTGATGGTGTTTGGGGTGACAGCATCAACCTCGTTGTTTATTGTGGCATCAACATCCACGGGGCTTGGAGAAACTCCAGTTGGCAAATTCATAGGTATTAGTTTGAAAGATGAGAGCCGACGGTGATGGCTCCAATGAAGAAACAAATAGTCTTACTTCCTGTTAGGGATGATAAGGCCACTGATCCACAAGAATGATCCTTCACTTATGTCTATACGGTACTGGGGTTCCTGCAAGAATCAATGACTAACGGGTAGGGAGACGACTACGAATGTAGTTGTTTATAACAAAAACTGGGGTGATGAGGATACTATCTTGTGATAGCTTTTAGGGTTAGCAAAAAGTGTCCTCTCTATTAGGGATGCCATCCCTTATATAGAGTTCGACATATGTCACCATCACCCAAAACCCTAATCGTCATGGGCTAAGGGCTGATTAGGGTTGTCTCCACTACCCTATGATATATTAGTAAAGTAGTTAATAAAAGAAATAATTAAGGAAATCATGGAACGAGTACTGCTTTTACCGCCTTGTGCGTGAGGTCTTCCATGATTGTAGGAGAGTGGATGACGTTCTACTGCTTGCGCAGTTGGATGATGGTTGCGCAGCATCTCTGGTCTACGCAATTTTAGACCTGGGTTGGGCTGATCCAGATAGTGGTTCAGTACCCAATCCCATCAATTTTTGTCAAGGGTAAGGGTCTTTAATGAATTTTCTTAATCACAAAAGGTATTTGATTAGTGTAATTCAAAACTTGTCTTTGGATTATAAAGATTAATTAGTGTAGTGTGAACAACGTTTTAAGATGGAATGACGAGCTAAAGGTAAGGGATGATGGTTATTCGTTAACTGAATGTTGTTAGGTTAAGTTGAGCTATCGTGAAAGGGGTCGTATGATGTACGGATATATCATCAAGGCAAATGGGCGATAAAGGGACACATATTGGCTGAGATTGGTATCTAATCCAAAATGATACAAAAACTACCATACAACTAAGGTAATGGTCTTGTGATGTTTAGCCATGAGACATGTCACGTGGCGAAAAATGTGACACTGGCTTATAAAGGTTGTTTTATAGACATTATTATGAATTATTATCTTTTCCTTAATTGGAAAGGTTTTGAAAAAGATAAGTCAAGGGTTAGGTTAATGTGTCAAACCTAGATCGATTGTATGGTTTGCATGTGATTGACATGTTGATCATTTGTTGTTCAGTAATGATGTGGTAAGTGGTATGATTGTAATATACATGTTACCTGATCGTTTTAGTACGTGTTTTAGGGGGATTCTTACTTTCTTTATATGAAATTGAGAGCATCTCTAGGCTATATGAGAAGGGGCAGTTGGATATCCTAGATTTCTAGTATACTAAACGTTGTGTAAAATGTTTATTTTTAATAAATTATGTAACAATTTTGGAAGTCTTTCATGTGCATCTAATGTGTAAACCCAATAAGTTGTGTGTCTGAGTTTCAGGGTGTGACAATTGTTAATTACTGAAACAAGTCTTATATGAATATATGATAACCTTCTTGTTCACTTTATAAATATATATTTTGTTTCCTAAACTTATGTATCCTTAAACCATTCAAAAATGAAAATTGATAATATATTATAATTTTCTAGGCAACCTATTTTAATTTCAAAGCTAGCTAACCTATTCATTTGTATTATGTTAAATAATAAACATATTGAAAATAATATACAATTCAGATTAATTAATTACTTGAATCATCAGCACGTTCTGTCAAAGAAAAGTGATAAAATCTTGAAAACGTACTTGCGGTTGATGTTATTTGCGAAGTCAATATCACAACTTTATATAAAGATGAGAGATATATAATGTCCATGTGGGTTATTATTTATATATTATCTTGATAATTACTTTATTGAAGATATTCCTTTTTTGCACTCATATTTAGTTTAATAATTTTATTAAGTTTATAATAAGTAAACGACTTATCTCTCTATACAAAAGACAAACACAAGACACAAATTTAAGAACCATATCGAGGAGGTCGACTCGAATACGGTTGGAATCAGTGGTTTAAAAAACGGTAATACCGGCGGGTTGTACCGGTAATACCCTATTTCGAATGAGAGTCCGGTACGAAATACCCCACTATAAGGGAGAAATGACATCGAATTTGTACCGTCGGTAAAATACGATATACCGATTTGAACCGTTATATTATAAATAAGATAATCATAAGATTTTTATTTGTTGTATAATAAATTATGATTTAATTATATTATAAGAAATAAGATAATCATAAGATTTTTATTTATTATATATTGAATTATTTTTAACCTATTTTTTATGTGGGAATTTAAGGGTAGGGATGGTCTCACTAAGTCTTATGTGTTCTCACCTCAATCGTTATATCATATATAATATATATATAGGATAAGGATAAATTAGAAACCCACTCGAGTTGGAGAAACCCATGACACCCCTATGTAAAAACATTATTTTTTCCTCATTTTTTCAGCATAGCTTTTATATTCAATTTTATTAGTTTCACCAAAAAAAAAAAATCAAAAAATCGCCGAGTAGATAATTTTGTTACACATGTGTTACACAAACTCGGATTTATCATACGTCGGCATTGTTACATATGTAACAAACATGTTACATAATTTTTTTTAAAAAAATCTACTCAGCGCTTTTTTAATTTTTTTTAGCCGAAACTCATCAAATTAAGTATACAAGCTATCCTAAAAAAATTAGGAAAAAATAATGTTGTTACATAGGGGTGCCAAGGGTTTCTCCAACTCAAGTGGGTTTCCACATGATACTTAGCCTATATATATATATATATATATGAGAAGTATCCATGGAAAACCCTGTTTTTTCGGAAAACCTCCGGAAAACCCTACTTCCCGAGCTTTTTTTATGAAAAAATTAGGGCATGTAAAATACATGTTTTTAAGTGTTTTGAACCAAAAAAATCAAAAAAGCGCCAAACGGTTTTTTTTTAAAAAAAAATAAAATAAGTTGTGCATCATAACATATGTATATATACTAGATTATACCTCGGGATTGACAAATCTAATATGACACGTTAACTTTACATATGAAATAGACTAATGCGCTTCACATTTACATGCAGGAAAGCTTTGGGTAACACCTAACCTAAAACAATTAACAATGTATAACTCCAATATTAACATTTAACATAAAATAGTGTATAACTCCATTATTAATAATTAACCTTAAATAATGTATAATTCTAATGTTAACATCTAACCTAAAACAATGTATACCTCGGGAGCATCTAGGGATAGACGGATTCTAGTTCAAATATTAGGATTTAAGATCTCCAATGTATGCATTTTTGTTTCCATTGCAATAAATCTAACAAAAACTCTAAAACTTACAATCTTTCATAGTTGTCAATACATTTTTACATCTACTGTTAACCTTTAACAACCAACAAACTATACAAACTTTTAATTCAAACCTTACAAAATTCCTGAGTAATCACCACTTAAACAGTTAAACATTAACCTCAATTCCATTCTCCCATGTCACTCACCATTCTCATAAACCTGTTCATCAAAAATAAAATAAAAACGGCCAGTCCCAATTCTCATTCCCACCTTACCTTCTCATTTCCATCACCGTCCAATAATAAACAAATTTCTTATACATGAACCCTACACTTTGAGGAAAGAGAAACCCCCAAAAAAAGAAAGAGAAATGAGTTTAGAAATAAGTCGAGGAACCATAGAGGATTCCGGCCAACCCACAACCGCACGTGGCGGTGCAACGGAGGTCGACTCCACTCGACAACACAGGTACCATCTTGAGAAAGAAAAAACAACAGAAGACGGGAGTCATATGGTGAACGGGTTCTACTGCTGTAAACCGTATGTCCAGATCTGATTCGAGACCTGATTATGTACTCATAGGGATATTGATGTTTTAGATCTCAAAAAGTTCTCACTCACAAAATACGACTTGATAGTGGCTTAAATCAGATTATTATCTCGATTAATGTTGAGGTCTTATGATAAACAATAAATGACTGTGGTGGTGAATGATTTCTATGACGACAGTGGTTGCAGGTGAAAGAGGGACCACAGATGGACGGTTTCTAGGTGGGAGAGGAGAAGGAGAAGATGGATGGAGGCAAGGAAGAGTTAGGGTTTTAATCTATTATAATATTAGAAATAGTTTTTTTTTTTATTTTCTTTTTGAAATCACCTAATGACATGGCATGTCACATGACACACTTAAAAGAGAGGTTGACTTCTTTGAGTGTTATATGAGATTTTGAGCTTTGGTTTATTATAATAAATAAATAAAACTAACTTTTTAAATTTTAATCGCGGAATGTGTTTGGTTAGGTTAATTCGCAACAAGTATTTAGATTATAAAAAAAATATGTTTTGTGAATAAGGTTTTGAGATGGAATGAAGAGCCAAATTGGTGAGGGTCGGTGGTTAGTCGTTAAACTGTTAGGTTAATTGGGATATCATGGAAGGGGTAGTATAATCATAATATTATATATACTAGTAGGTTTATTCGCGCGTTACAACGGGATCAAAAGAAGCTTGCAATGCGGCAATGTGATTGTGTAAAAAAACGTAAAAATATGGATTTAATAGGACACCTAATATTGTGTTTAGAATAAGCCTTTTGGAATAAATATTCAACTACTCGTTGTGAAGTGTAAGGTACACTTTTGTTCAATGTTTATGTACTGTGTGGAGGCGTGAAAGGGTGTGAAGCCCATCCACGTCACCCCGTGTCTAGCGTGGAGGCTGGTGTGGGGCAAGTGAGGAAGGTGAGATGGCGGTGTTTGGTTGGCTGTTGACTTGGTTTTAAAAACCGTGAAGCGCACAAAAGCGACGAGGTCTAAAACCGAGGCGCAAAGAGCAAAAGCGGTGGGCTTTTCGTACGCGAGGCGCAAGACGAATATATATATATATATATATATATAGGATTAGGATACTTTGAAAACTCATGTTAGTTGTGATAACCATAGGAACTTTTTTGAGCCATTGATCTTGATGATCCAATGGTGGAGATCGACTGATGGGATTTTTTTCTCTTGACTTGTTTATTATGTATTTTTTATTATGATAAAGTCAAAAGAAGGGTAATTGGGTAAAATGTCATGGGGGAGAGAAAATAATTACATAATATCATATTAGTTTTTCATTTATTTTTTTAATTCATTAATTTTTTTAAAACAACAAATAACACTTATTCAAAAATTAAAAAATACATGTGCATCGAGTATTCAGTGAACGCATATATGAGAATTCTTTACACCAGTGTAAAAATTCAAAATTCACAATTTTTACATGGTGTAAAACACCACAAAAAAACGTCGTAATTATTTACACTAGTGTAAATCTACCATACACAAAACTATTACAAACAAATACGCTAGTGTAAAAACCAAACAAACATCTATACATTCATATTACGCTAGTGTAAAATTTATACATTCGTATTACGCTAGTGTAAAAAATACATAGGACCATCTATAACATTCGTATTGCGCTAATGTATTACATTACTGTAAAACAACCAAACATTCTACAAAATTCATACTACACATTTTGAGTATTACACCATTGTTTTATTTACCTTATACAATGTATTACATCGTCGTCTTCTGTTCGTCACCATCAGCGTCGTCTTCTGTTCGTCACCACCACCACGTCACCATCCAGATCTGTTCGTCACCATCACAAGAATAAACCAAACAAGAATCAAATTCCCAAAACCACTAGTGTAAAAAACCAAACTATAAAAGATGATGGTGTGTTTTCTTACATCAAACTTTCTATACATTTATACTTACACTGGTGTAACTGGTGTTTTACACCAGTGTTTTCATAAATCATACCAAACCATCATTCTTCATCTTTACAGCATCATCTTCTTGACCCCAAAAAAGACATCATCTTCACAGTAATGACTATTTCATAAAGAAAAAATAAACTGTTAAGGAGTCATTCATGAACATACATATATAAACTGAAGTCAGATCAAGAAGAGGTAGCAAAACATCATAAAAATCCTAACAAAAACCCAACTTTTAAACAAAAACCAAAGTTTTACATAATAATAATGATAATGATAATAATAATAATAATAATAATAATAATAATAATAATAATAATAATAATAATAATAATAATAACAACAACAACAGAAATATTAATAATAACATCTAGATTCATTGTTTTAATGTGAGTGTTATTGTAGGTACTGTTCGTTTTGAATAACCTGTTCGCTATTTGTTCAATCACCACCTGGGGATGTACCGATATGTGTTATGGAAGTTTAATAACAACAGAAATATTAATAATAACAATAATAATAATAATAATAATAATAATAATAATAATAATAATAAAAACATACCGTCTTCAATCTTCATCATCACCATCAGCCATTCAACCCCCATCCAAAACCACCGTCGTCATCATCATCCTCATCAGCCATCAAAACCCATCCAAACCTGAAAACCCACACTCGAAAACCCCCTATTCACCCTCCCACTTTCAGATCCACCTCCACCACTCACCATCCCCACGTTCAGACCCCCTCCGTCGCTGAAAACCACCAAATGAGTGTGTGAGTGTGATTAACCGAGAGAGAGAACCACCACAGCCCCTTCGTTTGGTTGTATTACACCACCGTCACCCTCAGACCGAATCACCACAGCCCCTTCGTTTGGTTGGTTTTTTAGGGTTCTTGATGTTTGGATCTAATAACCGAGAGAGAGAGAGAGTAGAAGAGAGAGAGAGAGAGTTTTGAATGAAAGAGATAGTGTAGGGGATGGAATACTGAAAATAATTATAGAGAGAGAATGAGATCACATCTTTATATAAAAAGTAATCATTTCACTTTTTAATTTACTAAAATACCCATTCAACATAGTGTAAAATGACATTGTTATCCCCATGTTAAAATATTACAAAATATTACAAATGGGAGATGTGTCACATTTTGATTGGTCTAGAGGAGTTCTCAAGTTCTCGCAACTCAAAGGAGTTTTCAAAATATCCGGATCCTATAGGAAAATTGGTTTGTGTGAGAAGTGTAGGAAGGATTAAGAATTGACATGTAGCCATCATGTTTTTTATTTTGGAATGATGTTTTGGGTTGGTTTGGCTTGAAAAACACTTAACACAACAATATACAAAAAATTTAAAACACAATCCAATGTATTATAGTCATTAAATTTAAATTACAGATAAACACCCTAGTAATTACTTAAAACACTCTGCTTAAATGTTATTGGCATAGTGTTTTAAGTTTTAAGCTTAAAATACATTGTTTTCGGTTATTAATTGTTATGTTTGTTGTTTTTCTAAGCAAAACAATCCAAAACATCATGAATACGTCCAAAAAAATATGCATACAAATCAATTTTTAATCCTTCCTACACTTCTCACACAAACCAATTTTCCTACAGGAACCCTACCCTATATATATATATATATATATATATGTATGTATGTATATATATATATATATGTTATAGGTTTTTAGCATCATTTACCCAAAATATAGATACAAATAAGGTTTATATATGATTTAAGTTAAATGTACAACATTTTTAGCTACATGTATAACATATTTAAGCACAAAATCACCTCGTGTACGAAAAGCGCGCTTTTATTGCGCCATTTTGGCAAAAAAAAAAAGCGCACTTTTCATGCTCTTTTTGGGCTTTTCTTGCGCTTTTCGTACCATGGTCGCCTAGTGTTACATAAGGCTCACAGATTGGCGCCTAGATGTGCTTCGCGCTTAATTAAGTGCGTCTCAAGCACGCTTTTAAAACCAAGGTTATTGAAAAAGAGTCGTTATCAAACGTTTAAAAAAAGTTTTTTCATTTAAAATATTTATTAACATAACTATATATATCCAACCCTTTCTAGGAATTTTTTTCACATGTCTCTTCTTTCCCACATCAAATTTTATAAAAATCTAAATATTTTCAGCCAAAGATGAATCTCAGCAACCGTGAGTATGACCAAAACCACCCATTCAGGCGAAGCGAGTCGCCGAATCCTAGTCCCCCTCAAAACCGAAACCAACAAATTTCGGGTAATGCAAGCGACATAGACTCATACACGCAACTTCTAGCTGGTAGTCTATTTTACAAACATCAATTTCAACAACTAAGCATCCACCTATCTCAATATCCACTTTATAACATCCTGCAACTTCCCCAAGTTCTCGATTTTACACCAGAGTATGTACCTGAAACCCAACTGCAAGACGTCGGTGAATCATCCAGTAAAAAAAGAAGTTATAGGAAGAAAACCGAGAAGGAGAAGATAGTTGTTGATCAGACTCCCTCAAAAATGGGTTGATGCGGAAGAAACCGCTTTAGTGAAATCTTGGATATTCGTATCCAAAAACCCGAAGATCGATACATTTTTTTTCATATTGTTTTCATATAAATGTTACATCTATTTTTCTAACAACTTTTTTTTAAATAGGTAAAAATCAAAACAAAACAGTGTTTTGGAAGAGAATAAACATTATGTTTCACCAAAAGATGAGACGATAGACTTATCGGGAAAATGATAGTCTCTCGTCAAAGTAACGTGAAATAAATCAAGACATAACGTCCTATAACGGTTACTACAACAATTGCAAGAATTCACCAAAAGATGGTGAAACCAAAGCCGACTACTTTTCGAGAGTGCTTATATTGTGTCAAGGTAAAAACAACCACGCTTTTAAATTTATGCAAACCACGCTTTTAAATTTATGCATTGTTGGAAAGTGGCGCGACACTCGACAAAATGGGCGAAGGCACCGCCTGGGAGCGATTCATCTTAACGAATGAACACAAGGTCATGTTTACGTTTGCTTGCGAGCGATGCTCCTAACGACATTAATCAAAGCGATGATGATGTCATGGTTGAAGCGACCCGCCCACCCGAGAGAGACTGTGCAAATAAGGGTGTGTAAAACCATGCCAAATAGCACTAATGCCACACGAACACCAAAAAGCTTATAAAACAAAATAAATAAATAAAAGGAAAAAATAACACCGAATGAAAAGAAGATGTAAAATGTTTGAACCATGCACGTTCGTCGCGGCGTGTTAATACCAAAGGCATAAAATCGATGGCTTTTAACAACTATGGTTAATGTGGAGAAATTAGACTGAAACAAACAACATAGAAAATAATAACTAAGCCATTCTAGGACCCGCACGTTGTGACAAACCTATCACACGGAGAAAATAGATGCGTTGCGACAAATAGACGAAAAACATTGAACCACACACGCACGTCGCAGCGTGTTAAATCGCAAAATCTAGACCAAAACTTAAAACGAAAAACCTGCGAAAGATGAAAAGTATGTGACACCAATTTGAAAGTAAAAAAAGTGTTAGGGTTAATTTGCAAAAGATGAAAATCTTTGGTTTAAAAGTAATAAAAACGAGCAGTTATGGGTTAGAAGTGGAAACCAAATTGTTAGGGTTAAATTGTAAACATGAGAATCTTTGGTTTAAAATTAAAAAATGGGTTAAAATTAAAAAAAAAATGAGTTCGGTTAAAAGTGGCAAATCAAATTAAAAAAAAAATGCCCCATGCATAGGTTACTACACATTAATACATCAAATTTTGGTAATTAGAGGATTAAATTAGTCTATACATCTACTAAAGGTGTTAATTGTCATGTTTGTGGGTTGAACAAACAAACCCATAAATTTTACAGGAATATGTACATCGTGTCATGCCTATCATTTGAATTCAAACGCACTATAAGTTTTCACAAGTAAACACAAATACAATCTATTTAACCTAAAATTAAAGAAAATACATTTGTATTTCTAATAAATATCACACTTCCTCTATTAATACATTTGTATTTCTAATAAATACATTTGTCGATAAATACGTCCAAAACTTTTTGTATAAATGATATAATAAGTAAAGAATACTTACAACATGATACAAGTATTCTCATATCTCAAGTAAAGAATAATTGCATCAAACTATATATATTCCTTACTTTCCTCTCTGCATTCTCATCTTTTGAAAATGATTAGTAAGATAATTGGATGCTCTATGAGCCAGACTTTACTAAAATAGTAACCTATATAAAATGTGTAAAATATATAATGATTCTTTTATTGTTTGGGTGTTATAAGGAGTTACAAATACAATGCATCAATATATAGAGTCTAATCTACGGTTAGATAACTTAATCCCCAAGCTCGCATAGAGATAATTAGAGATGGCTAAATTAAACAGAAGCATTCTTCTTCGGTCGTTGAATCCAGTGATCATATAGTTTAGATCAGATTAGGCATGTTGACGTGTATATATTCATACACGAAATACTTTCAGAATTCAAACCGTTATCTCATGATTAAAAACACAACTCTTCGTTTTTGTATAGTATGGTTAAGTTTATAAAACTTTAACTTTTATAAAGTACATAATTTTATACATAAGAGTATAATAAAGATGTAGCATTATGAATTGTTTTTTTATATGTTTTTTATTTAGGGTTGTATTATTTAAACCCCCCACCCTTCTATTTTAACCCCCTCAAAGCGCCTCGCTTAGGCCAAAGCGAGGCGCTTTGAGCTAACTTCGAGACGGTCAGTACGAGAATCAGGAAAAGCTGATTTTCAAATTCCAAGCGCCTCGCTTAGGCCTAAGCGAGGCGCTTCAAGGGGGTAATTTATTTTGGTAGTTGTTTTGATGTTTTGAGTTGGTTTTTTTATTTTTTTTTTTTAATTTAATAATTATAAAAAGTTAAAAAAATTTAAAAAACAAAGTAATAACCCTAGTCATTGTCAATGACTTAAACTTTACATCATCAACCAACTTCAAAATTTCAACTTCCCGTTCAGGTGCTTAATACTAGATTGATGATACCTTGTTCCACCCAAATCAAGGGATCTGCTTGGAGTCTAAAGCTTCGTGTGTCATCTTGGTCGAACTCATGTTGCAACATTCGTCTTGTGTGTGTTAGGGTCCGAAATTTTAGGCTTTTTAGTGAATTTTTCCATCTTTGTGTTTCCAAATGTTTTTTAATTAGCTTAAATCTCTCTGATCCATGGTACCTTGAAGACTAGATTCGGTGCAGTCGACGAACATCATTCAAAATTTCAACTTCCCGTTCAGGTGCTTAAGTCCACCTTGAAGACTGGATTCGGTGCAATCAGACTCTGAATGCGGTATGCGCGTTAAATTTCATTAAACGCGGCTCGCTCAAGGGGGCAGTCGACGAACATCATTCAAAATTTTAACTTCCCGTTCAGGTGCTTAAGTCCACCTTGAAGACTGGATTCGGTGCAATCAGACTCTGAATGCGGTATGCGCGTTAAATTTCATTAAACGCGGCTCGCTCAAGGGGGCAGTCGACGAACATCATTCAAAATTTCAACTTCCCTTTCAGGTGCTTAAGTCCACCTTGAAGACTGGATTCGGTGCAATCAGACTCCGAATGCGGTATGCGCGTTAAATTTCATTAAATGCGGCAATCAAGGGATCCGCTTGGAGTCTAAAGCTTCGTGTGTCATCCTTGTGTTTTCAAGACACAGGCAAGTCCTCGTCTGATCCACAAAACAAAACAATAAT
Organism: Ambrosia artemisiifolia; assembly: GCA_032199755.1. Lineage (NCBI taxonomy): Eukaryota > Viridiplantae > Streptophyta > Magnoliopsida > Asterales > Asteraceae > Ambrosia > Ambrosia artemisiifolia. The sequence continues at coordinate 65,113,481 of CM063519.1, forward strand.
CTTGAAGTTTTTTTAATATAGCCATTTTCCCCTGGGTTTACCATGAATGGGTTGAAAGTGTGTGTTGCACCGGCTTGAGATATGAGTTTGATTAGCTTAAATCTCTCTGATCCATGGTATCCACTTTTCAGGTTGTCTTCATCGTTGACCGCTATCTGTCGGATAACAACTGAAAAAGTTGTAATTACAAGAAGATGATCAAGGATGCTACAACATAACTTGCACCGGCTTGAGATATGAGTTTGATTAGCTTAAATCTCTCTGATCCATGGTATCCACTTTTCAGGTTGTCTTCATCGTTGACCGCTATCTGTCGAATAACAACTGAAAAAGTTGTAATTACAAGAAGATGATCAAAGATGCTACAACATAACTTGCACCGGCTTGAGATATGAGTTTGATTAGCTTAAATCTCTCTGATCCATGGTATCCACTTTTCAGGTTGTCTTCATCGTTGACCGCTATCTCTCGGATAACAACTGAAAAAGTTGTAATTACAAGAAGATGATCAAGGATGCTACAACATAACTTGCACCGGCTTGAGATATGAGTTTGATTAGCTTAAATCTCTCTGATCCATGGTATCCACTTTTCAGGTTGTTTTCATCGTTGACCGCTATCTGTCGGATAACAACTGAAAAAGTTGTAATTACAAGAAGATGATCAAAGATGCTACAACATAACTTGCACCGGCTTGAGATATGAGTTTGATTAGCTTAAATCTCTCTGATCCATGGTATCCACTTTTCAGGTTGTCTTCATCGTTGACCGCTATCTCTCGGATAACAAACAACTGAAAAGGTGTCTTCAATGATTCTAAGTAAAAGTCAGTTGTTAAAAGTATCAAGACTATGAAATTAGTAAAACAACTTTACAGTTGTTTATCGGAGAGATAACTGTCAACGATGAAGGCAGCCTGATAAAGGCTGAACACGAGTGTAATCAAACAAGGTGCTATGAAAACCACCAACGATCAATTATAATATAGTCTGGAAGTCAAACATATCAATTAAACATGCAAAAATTATGTTTTGAAAAAACATCCAGCTTTGTACAACTTTGATGAATCATTGTAAGTGGTCCTCCGACTAAACCTAACTCGCAACAATTGTTTTTAATTCATCTTTAAGTGTTTTTAATTACTTTTCGAGAAATGATAATTTTCAAATATTACAGAGGTGTTACCAAGCATGTCAAGAAATGATAATTTTCAAATATTGCAAGTCCAAATTATTGTACAATGTCTTTTTTCAGAGGACCTCGACTCCTGAGATGTTGCAGGTGTTTGAAAAGTTTGAACTGAAATTGAACTGTTATTTGGAATGTTCCTGTTTTCATATATTGCAGATCAAGGTGTTACCAAGCATGTCAAGAAATGATAATTTTCAAATATTGCAAGCCAAATCATTGTACGATGTCTTTTTCAGAGGACCTCGACTCTTGAGATGTTGCAGGTGTTTGAAAAGTTTGAACTGAAATAACTTTTCATGCAAGCAAGTAAAATTCAGTTGTTTTACTAATTTCATAGTCTTGATACTTTAAACAATCGGATCGGCATTAACGCGGAAACCTTCGTTTTTGCAAAAACCTTCCTTCCTTATTATTATTATTATTTACATTATTATCGTAAAGCAAAAACGATAATAATGTAAATAATAATAATAATATGAATAGTGACCCTCTGGCAAACCTGCGTAAAGGACAGTGAGATTGATAACTGGACAGGTTAGCCAGGTGTTTGTCAAAAAGGTAGAGCACACCACTAGAGCAAAAAGTTGTGTGTATGAATAGTGACCCTCTGGCAAACTGGACAGGTTAGCCAGGTGTTTGTCAAAAAGGTAGAGCACACCACTAGAGCAAAAAGTTGTGTGTATGAATAGTGACCCTCTGGCAAACTGGACAGGTTAGCCAGGTGTTTGTCAAAAAGGTAGAGCACACCACTAGAGCAAAAAGTTGTGTGTATGAATAGTGACCCTCTGGCAAACTGGACAGGTTAGCCAGGTGTTTGTCAAAAAGGTAGAGCACACCACTAGAGCAAAAAGTTGTGTGTATGAATAGTGACCCTCTGGCAAACTGGACTGGTTAGCCAGGTGTTTGTCAAAAAGGTAGAGCACACCACTAGAGCAAAAAGTTGTGTGTATGAATAGTGACCCTCTGGCAAACCTGCGTAAAGGACAGTGAGATTGATAACTGGACAGGTTAGCCAGGTGTTTGTCAAAAAGGTAGGCCACACCACTAGAGCAAAAAGTTGTGTGTAAGTTTTATTTAGCGTAAAAAGTTCATTGTACATATACCTCCTTATCTAAAAACAAATCACATCATTTGTATGAATAGTGACCCTCTGGCACACAACTTTCTTCAACCAAATCATTTCTTCAAGTTCCTTTCACCCAAAAAAGCAAGTCCAAAGCAGGTGTTTGTCAAAAAGGTAGGCCACACCACTAGAGCAAAAAGTTGTGTGTAAGTTTTATTTAGCGTAAAAAGTTCATTGTACATATACCTCCTTATCTAAAAACAAATCACATCATTTGTATGAATAGTGACCCTCTGGCACACAACTTTCTTCAACCAAATCATTTCTTCAAGTTCATTTCACCCAAAAAAGCAAAACTCAAGAAAACAAAGATGAAACCGATTAATGTTCTAGTGGTGTGCCAGAGGGTCACTATTCATACGCAGGTTTGCCAGAGGGTCACTACTCATACAAATGATGTGATTTGTTTTTAGATAAGGAGGTATATGTACAATGATGGAAGAAGTTATCAATCTCACTTCTATTGTTTCGGGTTCCCTTTCATCGTTGACACATATCTCTCTGAGATGATAAAGGTAGATCATGGAAAGTTCAACTCAAGAAGTAAGATTGATACCTTCTCTATGGAAGTTGCTAAAATAGTTAAACAAAAGCTGAAATTGAACAGTTATTTGGAATGTTTCTGATCATTACAGTAAAATTCATTAGCCAGCGTTTGTCAAAACGAACAACTAAAATAAACTTTTCATGCAAACAAGTAAAATTTAGTTGTTGGACAGTGAGATTGATAACTGGACAGGTTAGCCAGACGTTTGTCAAAACGAACAATTAAAATAAACTTTTCATGCAAGCAAGTAAAATTCAGTTGTTGGACAGTGAGATTGATAACTGGACAGGTTAGCCAGACGTTTGTCAAACGAACAATTAAAATAAACTTTTCATGCAAGCAAGTAAAATTCAGTTGTTGGACAGTGAGATTGATAACTGGACAGGTTAGCCAGACGTTTGTCAAACGAACAATTAAAATATACTTTTCATACAAGCAAGTAAAATTCAGTTGTTGGACAGTGAGATTGATAACTGGACAGGTTAGCCAGACGTTTGTCAAACGAACAATTAAAATATACTTTTCATACAAGCAAGTAAAATTCAGGAAAAAGCTGACATTTTGTTCCTTGTTGCAGAAAGAAATCAACAGTCGGATCGACGATTTTGTTTACCCTCCCATTGACATAAAAAATGTTTTTTTGAAAAACGTCTGACTTAAAAAAAAAAAATGTTAAACCTTAATCTCAAAAGACCAAAAAAAAAAAAAAAATTAATCCGAAGCGCCTCGCGGCCTAAGCGAGGCGCTTTCAAGGGGGTGAAAATAGAAGTGGGGGGGTGGAAATAGACCATGCCTTTATTTAATATGTTCAATGTAATAATTAAATTGAATGTAGTGAGGTTTCATAAACATCTCTTGACTCTTGACTTTCTTTTGATTAGATATGGTGCTCTAAAGACATATATGCCCCTAAAGTAGTTATTTTATGCATTGTGTGTTATATCATAAGCAGTGTCTAGGAAGTGTCTGGGAAATGCTTTATAAGACAGTATAGATATAGATATCACACTTATACCTCTAACTATTTAAGAAGTGTTTAGAAAATGCTTTATAAGACAGTATAGATATAGATATCACACTTCCTCTATAAAACTTTATTTCAATGATTTTTTTATCCTTTAAAATTTGTGGTAAAATATCAAGTCATTTTAATATATAATTATGACATTATTAAAAAATTTTAAAGGGTCAATCGGTGAAACCATAAAGGCTGTGCATATTTGGAAATGACACTTTGATTTTAAAGCATGCTAAGATAATCCACTTTAATTAATCCATGATACCTTTGCATATTTGGGCTTTCAAGGCTTGCCATTAAGCTGGTATAATTCTTGAGTAATTTAACAAAGGAAATGGACTTCGAAGATGGGTTCAACAAACTGGCCTACACCTTTAAGATCTTAATTAGACAGCCCAAATATTCTCTGTCAAAGAGATACCAATGCCATCTCATCGATCCTTAGAAACTTCGATCAAGTGGGACAACACTGTTCCTCCAAAGTGAACATACCGTCGCATAGAATTTCTAAGGGTGCCCGTCAACAAAATGTTTTGACATTTGTGGGATCGACTTAAGTTTGCAAGATGTCCGTCGTGTGATGAAGACCAAGAACCCAAAACTCACACTTTTCTTCATCGCTTACATCTCTACATGATGAAATGTATAGGTTTCGGATTCTAACCTCATGACGAAAAGGACATGGTTCATATGGTTTTTGGGTTTGATCACCATTACATAACATTTAATCAAAACTCACCATATTTCTCTTATGATGTTCAAGTAGGTAATAGATTATTGCTTGACTTTTTACAAGATAAAAAATAAGTTTTGATGCATTATATGATAGATTTATTGGTTCTGATGTCTTTTAGGACTCCTTTTGCCTCATGTATTTAGGCTAACCGATGTGGGGGTGGCGCATCCTTCACCTCAACGTTTTTTTATCAATAGCACCCTCATCCCTCACCATTTCCCTGGCGCAATAGGGACCATTGAAACGGTAACTTTAAAAACAATTAAACCTATTTTTTTCACTTCTCATTTTTTTAACACACAACTGTCGACTTCTTCTCATTTTTAAACCTTTATTTTACAAACAATATAAACAACATCTCTCCAATTGCCATACTACCAAGATGACTCCACAGTTCCTGTTTGGACCAAAGACGAGGAGTACGCCTTGACTGTTGTCTTTTTACACGATAGGAACTTAGGCTTTGTTACAACACACGGATTTGGTACTGAATTTTGGGATCACGTTGATAAGATTTGACGAGGAAATGGGTTTTGCAACCGCACATACAAAGGATCAAATATCGTCAAAGTGGGGGAGTATATCGTTAGTGCTTGAAAGAGTTCACCGAATCTACAGTAGACGGATGAACATCGAGATGGTCAAAATGATGAGACTATTGTTGAAGAATCTTGTACCAGATATGGACGAGTTAATGGAAGGTCATTTACTAAGTTAGAACTTTAGGAACTGGAATTGGCATAATATCGCGAAGTGGGCGCCCTTTCTCAATTTGGGTCAGACTTGGATGTAAGCCGACTAAGAGGACTAGGAGCTTAGCTTGCTGGCGAGAAAGGGTGAGTGTTAGTACGGCTTTAGCCTTTATCAAGGACAAAGCACCACTTCACTACTTCTAATAGTGAAACTCCAATGATTGAAGAATCGACTGCAGCAAAACTTCCTAAAATAGACTAGAATAATCTTTCATAGTAGTCAAGGATGAGTTTGATCCATTGGGCTCTTCGATTTGCTCAGAGGGAGTGGGGAAGCCATGGACTGGCAGCAAGGAGTCAACTGAATGACCAAAGCATCAGTTGCTTGCACTTGTGGCCTTCTTCAAGCCCCTTGACACCTTAATATCAACTTACCCCCTCTTCCACAAGTAGGTGGTGACCAGGAGAGCCAACAACACCAACGGGAACCCTTCACCGTGCCACACGATTCTTTTGCAAAGTGCTCTCTTAGATGTCTCAATTTTCCATGAACTATTTGTGTAAATGGATTAAGTTGATCCAAAACTTGAGATAATAGGTGTAATCGGGAAAAAAAAACTTTATAAGCATCTGTTAATGGAGTTGAATTTACCAAGTTTTGAGGAATTGGTGTCCAGCCCCATGGCCCCGCCCAACAGTACCATTTTCCAACCTATTTTACCAGCCTACCCATCCAATCCGGTCCACAACCAACATAATCCCACTCCACCGACTAACACCACCACCCCCAAAAACTTGCATGATGCGGACACGTGCCATGCAGGACAACTATAAACCCAAATGCCATCTCAACCTTCACACATCTACCAAACCTAACATTATCCCCATACCTAAAAACCCCACCGACGCTTTGTCTATACCGTAATGGTTTACTGCCATGACCAACGAGTTCAATGCTCTTATTAAAAATGAGACTTTGGAATTGGTTCCACGTGGGCCACATATGAATGTTATACGTAGCATGTGGCTATTCAAGCACAAGTTTAAATCTCATGGTACGTTGGAAAGGTATAAGACAAGGTTGGTTTGTGATGGTAGTTACAATAAGTGGGCATAAATTGTGGTGGCACGTTTAGTCCTGTGGACAAACCAGCTACTATTTGTACAGTTCTGTCCATTGCCTTTTCTAAGTTTTGGGCAGTTTATCAACTGGACGTCACTAATGCTTTTCTACTTGGTACGCTACAATACACGGTATACATGTATCAACCCATGGGGCTCAAACATAGAGGTTTTCCTGACCACATGTGCCGACTTAAAAAATCTCTATATGGCTTGAAACAGGCACCACATGCATGGTATCAACGGTAACTGATTATGTTCTCACTTTGGGGTTTCAACAAAGCAAATGTGACGCCTCCCTCTTCACTCTTCATAATGGCAATGCGGTTGCTTGCTTACTTATTTATGTCGACAACAACTTGTTACTTAATCTAGTGCACTCCATCAACAACTCATGGCTCACCTTGCCAATGAATTTGCTATGAAAGACCACGAGCCTCTTAGCTTCTTCCTTGACATCTTAGTTTCACGTAAAGAAAAACTATGTTTCTCCCCCGTAGTCATATGTCGATGACATAATTACACATGTTGGAATGCAAACATGTAACCAAGTAACCATTCCGAACGATATAATGCTAAGCTCAGCGCAACATCAGGCGCATACTTTCATGATCCGACTCTTCACCGCAGCCTAGCGGGTGCCCTTTAGTACCTTATATTCACACATTTGGATATTAGTTATGCAGTTCAACAAGTCTGTATACATATGCATGCTCCAAAAACAGATCACTAGAACGCGCTAAAAAGTATCATCCATTACATCAAAGGGCCGACTACATCTCTTGGCCTTACTCTTGTCCTTTTGTTGACCCAGCTCTTGTTGCATACATTAGTGCAGATTGGGCACGCTTCCCGGATACTCATCAGTCTGCTAGTCGCTACTATGATTACTACGGGGGTAACCTTATTTCTTGGTCGTAAAAATGGCAACAACCATCCCACATTCAAGTGTTGAGGCAGAATACCGCGGTGTGGCCAATGTTGTAGCTGAAATATGCTAGTTACGTAACTTATTAATAGAACTTCATTGCCCTAGCTCGTGCAACTCTGGTTTACCGTGATAACGCCAGTGCCATGTATCTCATAGGAAACCCAGTACAACATCAACGAACAAAACACATCGAACTAGATATTCATTTTGTTCGTTAGCAGGTCCAATGTGGTCAAGTTTGTGTTCTACGTGTTCCTTCCATGTATCAGATTGCGGATATTTTCACAAAATGGCTACCACGTGTTCTCTTTGATAATTTTTGGTCCAGTCTCAACATTCGAGAACCTCCAATATCGGCTGCGGAGGTATAATACAATTTGTATATTAGGCAATAACAATCTTCAATATTGTCTCATAATTAGTTGATATCTTTACCCTAAATCAAAGGCTTGTACATTTATTATGATTGTGTTAAAATATAAAGATTTTAGTCAATATTAATATTCAAAAATAATCAGTAACATTTATAATATAAGTTTAGTATATTTGGATTTTTGAATATGTTGCATAAGTTTACAGGTGGGCTTGGAGTTGTGTTGATGGGCTAGTAGATGTGTCGGGTCCAGCAAGGAATAATATCAGTCCAAGAGAATGGTGGTCCAGTAGGCTTATTACAACAGTCCAAGAGGTCCAACCCAGTTCGTGACAAGTGGAGAGGTTCAGCTTAAGGTTCAGCTTCCATTCCAACATGGCAATCCGTGTGTTACATATCAAAGGCTGAGATCTTGTTATTTTGTGCTTTCTCAAGATAATCCAACGGATGAGATAGGTTCGGGTGTGTTTGTTACCGAACCACATCTCTGGTCTATAAAAAGCTGTGTCATCTCTGTGTTACAAGTTTAGCGAGTCAGTCTTCTTGTTTGTTATTTCATCTCAACAATACGTCTAGGGTTTGTAAGGAGTTTGTACCAGATTCATCTCGAATTTGGTAATAGTCTTGAGTCCAGTTACAAATTAGATTTGGTTGAGTTGTAAAGATATTATTTCTAGTATTTTGTTTTGTATTCAGTTGATTTCATTCTAGAGTTGTAATCTTTGGTTTGATTCTTATTTCAATAAAGGTTTAAATCTCTGGTATCATGTATTTTGACATGGTATCAGAGCTCTAGGTTTTAGATCGTGTCTGATACTGGTTTTTTGTTTGTGTTCTGGGTATCGTCTTCCGCTGGTACTGATGATTCAAGAAGATCTGGATAAGCTTTGAGATCTGGTTAGATCTGTTGATTTGGGGGTTGATTGCTGATTGCTGGATTGGAGGTTTATTATTAGCTTCAATTGCACTCACGATCTATATAACCCTAAGTGAAGGTTATACGATTATGGGTTTGGCGAACCCTAACTTGGGCCTATTTGGTGAGATCGTTCCTGTTTTTTACTGCTTTTATAGAGTTCATTAAGGAGTCGAATGTTCAGGGCTGAGTCCCTGGTTTAGCTTTAGGATCTGGTTTTAGTGTTAGAAAGGCTCCCTCGTGAGGACCTGGGTCGGTACCCTTGAGGAACCGGCTATCTGGATCACCACTGAGGCTTCCCCGTTGTGTTTGGTCATTTGGTTTTATTGATTTGTGTGTTTAGGTTATTGGTTGTTAAGTTTCCAGTGCTCACCATGTTTAGTAATAGTTGTTGTTTGTTCTGTGATTACCTGGTTGCTTCTTGTTGCTTTCTTGGTGTGTTCTTGGTTGTGGTAATTTAGAATTATGGGTGATCAGGATGCACCACAGGCAGGGGGACCAAATCAAGGAGGTCCTAACCTGCTAGGGAATGGGGGTAATGGTGATCCTGGGGCAAATGAGACATTAATTAGTAAATTAGATGTTAGCAATCCACTTTACTTGCATGCATCTGATACTAGTAATTTCACTATTACTACAATAAAATTAAAAGGTTTTGAAAACTACTATGTATGGGCTAATAGCTTAACATTGGCACTGTAAGTTAAAAACAAATGGGGGTTTATTGATAAAACTTGTATTAAGTCTGAAACTGATCATGTGTTAGCTAGATAGTGGGATAGGTGTAACTCAATTGTGTTAACATGGATTCTTAACTCTATTAGTGAAGATCTGTACATGGGTCATGTTTTTTTCTAAACTTGCTTGTGATTTTTGGAGTGAATTAAAGGAAACTTATGATAAAGTTGATGGTTCTGTAGTGTTTGATTTATACCAGAAAATAAATTCTTTTACTCAAAGTGGTATGTCAGTCTCTGAGTATTACCATAAACTGAACATTATGTGGAAACAGTTAGATCAGATTTTACAGTTGCCTGCTTGTACTTGTAATGCTGCTAGGGAATTTAATAATTTTAGTAGTATGATCAAGTTGATGCAATTTCTTATGGGCTTAGACAGTGTGTATCAAAGTGTGAGGACTAGTTTGTTAATAAAAGAAACTCTAGCTACTGTTAAAGAGGCTTTTGCTATAGTTTCTAGGAAAGAATCCCATAGAAACTCTAGCACATGGTCAAAAAAGAGTTAACCCATGGGGTTTGTGTCTAAAACAACTCAATCTGTTGATTTTTCTAAAAGAGTAACTAAGAATTATAATCCTGCACTTAAATGTACACATTGTAATAAGGTTGGACATTCAATTGACAAGTGTTTTGAGTTAATTGGATATCCACCTTGGGCTAAGCCTAGGGGAACACAAGGGAAAAGGGTTGCTCTTAATAATGCATGTCTTGAAAAAACTGATGTTCCTATAACTACTTTGACTAGTGATCAATTGTCTAAGTTGTTGAGTTTAATTTCAGATAAGACTATTGATCCTCCTCAAAGTCATAATGTGTCAGGTAGTTTGTTTTCTCCATTCTGTGTTAATGCATGTGTTAGACCTATATTTTGTTTTAATGTGGGTAGAAATAAACTTGAGGTGGGTTGGATAATAGACTCAGGGGCAAATCAACACATGGTTACTAGTGAACATGATTTAACTGATTACATAGATGTTTCTGATCTTAACATACAATTTAAACATCCTAATGGAACAAATGCTTTAGTTATTAAAATTGGGACTTTGAAGTTAAATGATAAAGTAACCTTGCATGATGTTTTTGTGGTTCCTGATTACTGTGTAAACTTGATTTCTGTTCATAAGTTGGTTAAAGACAATCATTTGTATGTTGGTTTTGATGAAAATAACTGTTACATTCAGGATTTGTCAACAAAGAAAATCCTAGTGACTAGTAACCAACTTGAAGGTCGTTACTTTTGTGGTGGATCTTTTGTTAGTAACATGGTAGGTATCACCAATAAGGAATATGAATTATGGCATGGTAGACTTGGACATCCTTCTGATATAGTCATTAAAAAATTAGAGGATGTCTTAGGAATCCAAATGGTTCACAATAATGACTTGCCTTGTGATGTGTGTCACAAGGCTAAGCAGCATAGGTAACCTTTCCCTTTAAGTGACCATAAGACTTCCAGCTTAGGTGAAGTCATTCACCTAGATGTTTAGGGGCCTTATGGGGTTCCAAGTAGGGAGGGGTTTAAATATTTCCTCACTATAGTTGATGATTATTCCAGGGCTGTGTGGGTGTGTCTAATGAAAACTAAAAGTGAAGTGTTTGAACATGTTCAAGATTTTTTTAATATTCTAAAAACACAGTTTTCAAAAGTTGTTAAATGTGTTAGAAGTGATAATGGGTCTGAGTTTGTGAATAATCAAATGACACAGTACTTTAAGCTTTAGGGGTTATTCATCAAACTTCATGTGCATACACCCCACAACAAAATGGAATAGTAGAGAGGAAACATAGGCATTTGCTGAATGTGACTAGGTCTTTGTTATTTCAAGGTAATTTACCTTTTAAATTCTGGAGTGAATGTGTGTTAACTGCTTCTTACCTTATTAATAGGACACCATCATCTATGCTTAATGGAAGAACTCCCTATGAACTTATCTATGGCTTTAAACCCTTCCTAGGTCATCTTAAGTTGTTTGGATGCTTATTTTTGCTACAATACTGAATGAATCTGATAAACTTAATGAAAAGACAGATAAATGTGTTTTCATAGGTTATTCAAATGAAAAAAAGGGGTATAAGGTGTATAGTTTGGAAAATAAAACCATCTCTAATTTAAGAGATGTAAAATTTTATGAAACAATCTTTCCTTTTAAAGATGAAGATGTTTATAATAAGTTTTCTGATAATAGTTTTCAAAATTTAGATTCATTAAACTTTTTTGATTTTTATGAAAATGAAGCATCCAGTCAACCTGATCTGCCCAATGACGAGGGAAGGGATTTAGGCAAGGAAGATATAGAGACACATGGGTCTCAGCAGTCTCCCTCTAAACATCAAGACTTGGATGAATAATCAGGTTCTCAGTCTTCTGATGTAAATAGAAGTGATGACAGGGTTGAGCATGTGATACCTAGTGTTGATAAAACTAGTGGATCTGAGGGCAATGGCCAAAACACTCTAGCCATTAGAAAAAGTACTAGGAGTTCAGTTCTTCCTAGAAAGCTTGATGATTTCATAGTTGAAGGGAAGGTTAAGTTTGGGGTAGAGAAGGTAGTTAATTATGCTAATCTAACTTGTGAACATAGGGTTTTTGCTAGTATTCTTAATAAAAGTCAAGAACCTAGAAATTTCAAAGAAGCTTCTAATGACCCTAACTGGGTAAAAGCAATGAATGCTGAAATAGAAGCTTTGAATAAAAATAATACTTGGACACTTGTTGATTTACCCAAAGGCAGAAGTCTTGTAGGTTGTAAATGGATTTACAAAATTAAATACAAGTCTAATGGTGAAATAGATAGGTTTAAAGCTAGGTTAGTAGCTAAAGGGTATAGTCAAAAACAAAGAATTGATTTTGAGGAAACCTTTTCACCTGTTGTGAAATTTGTTGTAGTTAAATGTGTCATGACTGTTTGCTGTTCAAAATGGTTGTTTCAACTAGATGTGAATAATGCATTTTTATATGGTGATTTGCATGAAGATGTCTACATGACCTTTCCAGAAGGGTATTACTCTGAAAATGAGTCAAAAGTGTGTAAATTAAATAAGTCATTATATGGGCTTAAACAAGCCCCTAAGATGTGGAAGGAGAAACTAGTGAGTGTTTTGTGTGAATCTGGATTTGTTCAGAGTAAATGTGATTACTCATTATTTGTGAAAGTTTCTGATCAGATTGTTGTATTCTTACTTGTTTATGTAGATGACATAGTTTGACTGTTAATAGTATTAATGAATTAGAAAATGTTAAGAAATGTTTGAAAGATAACTTTCTTATCAAAGATCTAGGAGAACTAAAATATTTCTTGGGAATAGAAGTCTTATCACAAGATGATAGCTTGTGTCTTTCCCAAAGAAAATATTGTCTAGACTTATTGACTGAGAATAGCATGATTGCATGCAAACCAGTCAATAGTCCCTTAGAGCCCAATCATACGTTAACTATGATTTGTAATGACCATCCTAGTGTGTTAACCAATATCACTGGTTATCAACAATTAGTAGGGAAGTTGATATATTTGTCTCATACAAGACCAGATATATCATATGATGTACACTATTTAAGTCAGTACATGCATAAACCTACTAAGGGTCATTTAAGGATTGCAATGAGATTGTTGACGTATTTAAAGAGGGCTCCTGGAAAGGGAATATGGTTTAGGAAAAGTTCATCCTTTGATCTAGTGGCCTATTAAGATTCTAATTGGGCCAAGTGCATTGATACTAGAAAGTCAGTGACTGGCTTTTGCATATTTCTTGGAAAATCACTTATTTCATGGAAAAGCTAAAAACAATCAACAATTGCTCGATCCTCAGCAGAGGCTGAGTATAGGGCTATGTGTACTACTACTTGTGAAGTATTATGGCTTATAAATCTGTTAGATGAATTACAAGTAAAAGTAGAGTTGCCTGTGACCATGTTTTGTGATAATAGTGCTGCAATGTCAATTGCAGCTAATCCAGTATTCTTTGATAAAACAAAACATTTTGAAATTGATATTTTTTTTCTTAAAAGAATTGATCTCTAAAGGTTGTGTTAAGACTGTCAAAATAAGTTTGAAAAACAGGTTGCAGACATCATGACTAAAGGTCTTGGTGTAGGGCAACATGATGAGGTTTGTACATCTCTTGGGATGTTTGACCCATTTGGGTTATGAAGGTTTTAAGGATTTTGGTTACTGAGAATATTAAGCTTGAGGAGGGGTGTTAAAATATAAAGATTTTAGTCAATCTTAATATTAAAAAATAATCAGTAACATTTATAATATAAGTTTAGTATATTTGGATTTTTGAATATGTTGCATAAGTTTACAGGTGGGCTTGGAGTTATGTTGATGGGCTAGTAGATGTGTCGGGTCCAACAAGGAATAATATCAGTCCAAGAGAATGGTGGTCTAGTAGGCTTATTACAACAGTCCAAGAGGTCCAGCCCAGTTCGTGACAAGTGGAGAGGTTCAGCTTCCATTCCAACATGGCAATCCGTGTGTTACATATCAAAGGCTGAGATCTTGTTATTTTGTGCTTTCTCGAGATAATCCAACGGATGAGATAGGTTCGGGTGTGTTTGTTACCGAACCATATCTCTGGTCTATAAAAAGTTGTCTCATCTCTGTGTTACAAGTTTAGCGAGTCCGTCTTCTTGTTTGTTATTTCATCTCAACAATACGTCTAGGGTTTGTAAGGAGTTTGTACCAGATTCATCTCGAATCTGGTAATAGTCTTGAGTCCAGTTACAAATTAGATTTGGTTGAGTTGTAAAGATATTATTTCCAGTATTTTGTTTTGTATTCAGTGGATTTCATTTTAGAGTTGTAATCTTTGGTTTGATTCTTGTTTCAACAAAGGTTTAAATCTCTAGTATCATGTATTTTGACAGATTGTAATTATGTTACTGTATAATGTGATACAATTAGAGAGGATCAAGAATCATTCTCACCTTTTAGTCTTTCACTTGCATGTTTGTACGTTGTACTATGGTAAATGGTGGCACTTATCTAGTTTTAGTGTATCCGTTAAAAAAAAAAAAACTAGTTTGTGTATGGTTTTTAAGTTATTCCTTTTTTTTCTTTATCTACCCTTCTTGTATGTTTCCTATAACTTTTTTTTTCACGTTTTGTAAAGGAGAACACACAAAAACACACTTCATTGAAAGTGGGTTTACATTCCATGTATATAGCCACTGCATCATGATTAGGTGAACCTTTATAAAGCTGAACATGTAAGACGATGAAAAGATATAAAAGAAAAACAAAATACAAGACTAAGGAGGATAAATAGAATATTTCTAAGAATGACTAATTTGTTTTGTTTTTTAAATAAACAATAAAGAAGACAAAATGAAAACGCAGTAGATTCAACTTATGACTTTAACAAATAGACTTTCAGCAAGAAATTAAAAAAAACGTCAGAGTTGAAAATATGGTTGATAGTATAATCACTCCATCAATTAAGAATAGTAAAGAAAATTAATGATCAAATATAAAGTTAGGTTTACGCAGCTTTCAGATGGCATGTAGGTAGTTGGTTAATTGTTTCACATTTAAGTTCACAATGATTGTATCTACATTTTTTCCTATGAAAAGTTCAAAAACATTTCACGAATAATATGTCAATACCGTTACACTGTAGTGGTAGAGACATTAGAGGGCAATGATAGAAGACCCAGGGATCATGTGTTAGATTCTTGAGCAAGACGGGTTTTACCGGTAATTTCATCGTCATGCCTATGGGCGGGTGGGTTATCGGGTTTTTTCCGGAATTGATGTTTGACAACTTGGGTACTATCGGAGTACTTGAATTTGTCGAAAGGATGCCCCGAGAGTGTTTGGGTTTGATTTGTTGGCCGGTCAAAACAAAATTTCAAGAATAATATATATAAAATTGTGTTAGTGCATGTTGTAATTTCTAGCAACTTGCTAGTGCATACCTTGTATACATTTAGTGATGAATAAAGTAGTTTGCTGTTAAACATATATAAAATCATGAATAACTGTTTAATATAATAAGTAGTTTGAATTTTCTAACGTTAACATAACGACTGATAACTAATAATAGTAAATTAGTATCAACTAAAAATTGTAAACATATATCTCTAAAAACGTTAAGTTCTCATCAACCATTTTTTAATTCATTCTTCCTATCGTATTTCTCCAGCTCAAATTTTGTAGAAACCATGATTGATCTTCTAGCTGCGATTTAAACGCTAATCGAACTTCAATTTCTCTCAATCGAACTCTCATTGTGACCGGTGGCGGATATAGAAATGTTTTTCAGTAGTAACGTTTTTCATTTTTTTCATTTTAGTAGCAACGTTTTCCAAATTTCGTAAAAAAAAAAACAAATTTTCCACTAATTTTCCACTACGCGCGTAAAATTGAGCCGCAACGTACGCGGCACCTAGTCTCATACTAGGTCTGTTGGGTTAATATGAGACCACAGTTACCAGGTTTGTCCATGTTTAGTTATATGTTAAAGTTAGAGGGTTAGATATGTAATTAAAGCATAGTTTATGCTTGAAACCCTAGATCTGCGCACTTAAGGAGGAGACTGCGAACTTAATGTTAAGTTCGCAGTCCTCAGAATTCTCCTATAAATAGAAGCTCATTTGTGCAGCTAGGGTTAGGGTTTTTGATGTATCTTTGAGAGCACAAGTTAAAGGTGCGAACTTATTTCATATAGTGCGAACTTGTATCATCCATGGTGTTTACTGCTGAATCTTTAAGGGAATCGTGTCTTTATGTTTCTTGTGTGTCGGTTCTTACAATATTCATCTAGTTCTTTTAGTTTTCATAGATTAATCAACTAAAACACCTAACAAATAGGTGCTTCTAGTTGATAACAATCTAGTGCACACTTAAGATCTAGTATTTTGGGACTACAATTTGGTATCAGAGCCTCTGTGCTCGAGATTGTATCTATCTAAAGATATCAAAACCCTCCTTGTTAGTTTTTACTTTCAAGTTTTTCAAAATTTTAGTGTTTATCAAAGTTTGAATATTTTCATTGTTTTGCTTTAAAATCTCGTGAAAAGTGTTTCTAAGGTGTTTAAAAGTTATTATTTTCATTAGAAACATCATTCAAGAGCTTCAAAACAATTGAAAATCTCTTGGATCAGTTTCTGGTAAGTTTAAAATTTAAACAGCCGATTTTGCGCACTTGTTATGCGAACTTAGCTCAAAATCTGCGAACTTATTTCTTGATTTTGAGCACTTGTTTCTTGACTGTGAGTACTTGTTTCTTGCATCTGAGTACTTGTCTCAAAAGTGAGTACTTATTTCAAAAAAGTGAGTACTTATTTGTGCGTACTTAACTCATAAAGTGTGAACTTGTTTCATGCTTGTGAGTACTTGTTTCAAAAAGTGAGTACTTAGCTCATAAGTTGCATACTTGATATTTCAAGGTGTGCACTTATTAACAGCCACAGCTGCGCACTTAATCCAAAAGTGTGTGCACTTGTGTCTGTGTGAGCACTTAAATTTACACAAGGCTTTACAGCTTTCTCTCTCCTGGCACCACAACTAGGGTTTCTGCATACTTATCTGAAATCTCTAGTTGGTGTGCGAACTTACTGAAAAGGTGCATTTTCTGAGCACTTGGCTAGGGTTACTGCGAACTTAAATCTTAAACGAGAGTTTAAGTGTCTGCGTACTTGTACAAGTGCGCAGGCTGATCAGTCAAGACTGAGTACTTGTGCTGCTCTGACTTGGCTGAACTGCGAACTTAAGCCAAAGTGTGTGTGCTACAGGGACTGCGTACTTATCAGGAGAATCAGGGACTTATCTTTGCTGTTTATCTGTTTCAGGTTTCCAAGAACTGCGAACTTAGACTGCGAACTTGTGCAAACTGTGAACTTAAGCTGAAGTGCGTACTTAATTGCGTACTTGTGGACTGTTTTAACTTTTCAAGGACTTTGGACTATAACTTGATAATCAATTCAATCACAACCCTAAAATCAATCTAAAATCAACCTAAAATCAATCTTAAATCATGTCTGGTAACAACTCATTCCAAGTTAACCCCATAACTCAAGCTGAACTTGAAACCGGCACTATAACACGTATTCCCAAGTTGATGGGTGCAGAAGATTATGGCACATGGAAGAACAGAATGAAAGCTTTCTACTTCGTCAACGATCACACCCAATGGAACTCAGTCCAGCTCGGACCTCACATTCCCACCAGAACCACTGATGCTGGAGAAGTGTTCAACACTGATCCCACCACATACACTGATCTCGACAAACAACTGCTGCAGAGAGATCACAAAGCCTACGGTGCTCTCACCATGGCTTTGTCAAATGACGTTTACAATATGTTTGAAGAATACGGATCAGCGCACGATCTGTGGTTTGCTCTGAGTGAATATTATGAAGGCAATGCTGAGATGAGGCAAAACAAACAAGATATGATTCAAAAGGAGTACGATATGTTTGGAAGTATTCGTGGTGAGAGTCTGTCTTCACACATTGACAGGTTCATGAATTTGCTGACCAAGATGAAGAAAGCGGGTATTCCTGTAAACAACCGCAATTCCATCAAGAAACTGCTCGATTCTCTCCCAAAGGAGTGGAGTGTCCAATGTATGTTGATCAAAAAGGACTACTTGGATGCTCAGTCTACTTTGGCAGATCTCATTAACACTCTGAAATCATTTGAGATGGACATCACCAAAAGAGAAATGAATCAGACTGTCCCGAAATTGACTTCCAGCAGTGCTATGAAGAATCTGGCTTTGATGGCCCCAATTGGTGATATGAGTTCAAGTTCGGTGCATTCGTATGTTGATTCTGCAGGGATTGGTAGTTCAAGTTCTGGGAAAGCTCCAATGTATCCTGAAAGGGCTGCAAAGACTCTAACTCCACAGGCTGCTAAACTGGCTGCTGAACATGTGGAACTGTTCAACTCTTTCATGAGCAGTTTTGAAGCGTTGAAGACCGGAGAGATTAAAAATGAGATGATGTCCCCAGAGGATATGTATCAGGTTGACCCAGATGACATGGAAGAGATGGATCTGAAATGGCAGATGGCTATGATCACTTTACGAGTGAAGCGTTTTCAAGATAGAACCGGAAGAAGAGTTGGTATGGGAAAGGCTGGGTTTGATAAGTCCAAGATCAGGTGCTACAACTGCAAGGTCCTCGGGCATTTCAAGTACGAATGCCCCACACTGAACCAAGCTGAAATTAAGCCTGCAAAGAGGTTGGTGGCCATAACCGATGGCAATGAGGGAAATGATAAGGAGCCACAAAAGGCCTTGGTTGTTGAAGACTTCGACTGGGGAGAAGAGGCTGCCGCTGCTGAGGTTGAAGTTAACAAAGCCCTGATGGCCACAATCTGCACCAAATCTTCAAGTGGTGTAAACTCTGTTGAAGGATCGTCTGCTGAGGTTCTAAAGGGGGAAATGCAGAAGTACGCCGGGCTGAAGAGTGTGTTGACTGATGAGAAGGTGAATGATGAGAAAAGAGAGGAGGCGCTGATTGCTGAGAAGACTTCATCTGAGAAGGTCGCTGAGGAGGTGAAGAGTTCTTCTAAGAAAGCTGAGGAAAGGGACATGGTAAATATTCCTTTAGAAATTAAATCTAAACTGTGCTCACCTAGGTGTGTTACAGCTGTCGCATACTGTTTATCACACAACAGACGAGTTTTAAGAGAAATGGATGACATTCGTAAAATAAATACTGAAATGAAAGAAAATGAGTGGGCATATCAGCGAAAGTTAAATGCAACTCTAGCTGAAATGCAAACTTTAAAAGAATTTGTGCTTAAGAAAGATTTTCTGATAAACGATTTAACCTCAAAACTAGAGAAATCTAGAAATGAGACAACTCGTCTTCAAATTGTTGTGGATAAATGGAATGTGAGCAAACGGGCTCAAGCTGATATAATCGAATGTGGAAGACAATCATTCGTAAAGGATGGAATTGGGTATAAGGATAAGAATGGAATCGAAAGATCTCTATTCTTACCCTTGAGCCAAAGTGAATACATACCCATTCCATCACCTCATCCAAAAAATGACCTTTTTGAAAATAAATGTGATGAATCTGAGTCAAATACTAACATAAGTAAAAGTAATGCAGATGTGACCCAACAGGCTCAGGTGGAGGATGATGTGTGTTGTGGTGGCCAGACAGTGGGTTTAGGACATCCGGGTGCCAATTACTCAACAGTGAATTGGTTTATCTGGAACAATGAAAATTCGAAAAACAATTCTATTTTGGATGAATGTAAAACTTTAACTAAATCGGATGACTGTAATAGTTTGCCTAGGATGGATGACTGTAATAGTTTAACTAGGTTGGATGACTGTAAACTTGATTTAAAAGGGGCTGTGGCTCCCGATGATAGGAAGCCTCCTATCAAACGATCTAATGTTTGTGTTGAAAATGTTATTCCTGTGTGTGTTGATCTTAATGCTGCATTCTCTGATGATAATCATGTGGTCAAACCATCTGTGTTTGTGCCAGAACTTAAGCGTAACAGGTTTGGGAAATTTCTCACTGAGGAAATCCCAGAATTTATCCCCTCATCCACAGATGTATCAGGTTCTGAAGAATCACAAAGTGAAACAGGTACCTCAAGTTCTGAAGAATCACTGAGTGATACAGAGAGCAGCTGCAGCTTAACTAATCTGGACATCAATGAAGAATCAAGTAACAACAGGGAAGAATCAAGCTCAACCGAAAGCTCAAGATCAAACAAGATCAAGAAAAGAACATCACAACCATCATCATCCAGATCTTCTCCTAAGATCAAGCCTAAGCATTCTAAATGCTTCAGATGTGGAAAAGAGGGTCACGTGGTCAAGAACTGTCACATAAAATCTAAGTCACAAAAAGATGCCAAAACACAAAACTCTTTTTCGGATCAATTAAGAAATCTTCAAGAAACCGTAAAAAGTTTTGTTAAAAATACACAAATTTGGAAGAAACAAGAGTCAACTTTGGGAGAAAACCATGACAGATCAAAACTTAAACAAACT
The DNA here is from genome assembly GCA_032199755.1 of Ambrosia artemisiifolia. Classification (NCBI taxonomy): domain Eukaryota; kingdom Viridiplantae; phylum Streptophyta; class Magnoliopsida; order Asterales; family Asteraceae; genus Ambrosia; species Ambrosia artemisiifolia. Next base: position 65,133,841 of record CM063519.1, read on the forward strand.
TGGATTCCCAAAGTTACTTAAGTTTCAGGCAGAATCACCACTGTACATAGATTTTCTTTAGTTTAGCTTTGTTTCTCTTTTGTTTTTGTATGTGCAGAATAAATTACAAAAATGGCTGATAGCTCTCATGAGATATCTATGGCATGTCGACAGCGGCGCTTCAAGACACATGACAGGACTGAAAGAACTCCTCAAGAACTATCGGTTCATCGATGGAGAATTTGTAGCGTTCGCTGGGAATGAGAAGGGTGGAAAGATCGTTGGCATAGGAGATGTAGTTTCTGATGCGCTAACACTTGAGGACGTCAACTATGTTCCAGAACTGTGCTACAATCTTTTGAGTGTATCACAAGTCTGTGACAAAGGAATCTCAGTGTTGTTTAACGACATGGAATGCATCTTCCTAAAGCCAGGATTTAAACCATCCACTGACATGATCATGCTAAAAGCCCCCAGACAAAACAATACTTATGTGATAAACATGAGGGATGCCAAGTCTGAACAACCAATGACTTGTCTATTGTCAAAGGCATCCGAGTCAGAGTCACTGTTATGGCACAGGCGATTAGGTCATGTTAACTTTAAAAATATAAACAAACTTTCTAAACTTAATCTTGTCAGAGGTCTTCCTTCTAAGGAATTTCCTTTTTCTGAAAAATGTTTAGCATGTGCCAAAGGTAAACAACATAAGAAATCGCACAAGTCCAAAACAGTGAACTCAATTGACTCACCTCTTCAATTATTACATATGGATCTTTTTGGTCCTATCAGTGTAAAAAGCTTGGGTAAAAAGTCTTACTGTTTGGTGATTACAGATGACTTCTCTCGCTTCACATGGGTGTACTTCTTGGAATTCAAGAGTGAGGCTGCTGAGACCTTGATGCTGTTCGTTCCTTTGATCGAGAATATAATCAAGTTGAAAGTAAAGTCAATCAGAAGTGATCATGGAACAGAATTCAAGAACCAAACTTTTGTGACGTTCTGCAGCGGGAAAGGAATTCATCTCCAATATAGTGCTACAAGGACTCCTCAGCAAAATGGAGTGGCTGAAAGGAAGAATCGTACGCTTATTGAAGCTGCCAGAACCATGCTCATTGACTCTAAGTTACCGATCATCTTCTGGGCAGAAGCTGTGAATACCGCCTGTTATGTTCTTAACAGGGTCTTGATTGTCAAGCCTCGTGGGAAAACAGCTTATGAATTGCTTTTCAAAAGGAAACCTCTCATTGATTATTTCAGGCCGTTTGGATGTTCTTGCACTCTTCTAAACAACTTTGAGAATATCATGAAGTTTGATGCTGTTGGAGACGAATGTTTCTTTGTTGGATACTCGTCTAGTCAAAAGGCTTATCGAGTATACAACAAACGCACCAAGATGGTTCTGGAATCCTTTTATGTTGACTGGCAAGAATCCAACTCCACCAACGTTGGAACCGGTCCTGACTGGTTCTTTGATGTGGATGTTGTGTTCAATCACTTTGTCATTCCTGAACAGCAAGCTCATGCAGAACCAGCTCCTGAAAATCAAGCCACAAGCTCTTCTCCCTTTGGAAATATTCTCTACTCTTCTGATGATGAAGTCGCACCGTTTACCACCCGTTTCTCTCCTCTGGTTGCTGATCCTATTGTTCCTCAACTTAATAATGGTGATACTACTGCTGAAACCTCTAACACTCCTGAAAGCACGTCAAATGCTGAAGGAACACATTCAAATCAGCAGTCTGTAAATGATCCATCCAGTTCTTCTACACCTGGAGATCATCTTTCGAACCTTCCTCTTCAAGTGCAAGAAGAAGAAAATATGGGATTTAAATCTTCTAAGAATCATCCAATTGAAAATGTCATTGGACCAATCAGTGAGGGTGTTCTTACCAGAAATCAGACAGACAAGCTCAACACTGCTCTCTCAGCATTCTTATCTCAAACCGTACCTTTCAGCATTGAAGATGCAGTTAGAGATGCAAGCTGGGTTGAGGCCATGCAGGAAGAACTATTTCAGTTCAGAAAGCTCAAAGTGTGGGAGCTCGTTGATCTGCCTGAAGGAAAATATCCTATTGGGACAAGATGGGTTTTTCGCAACAAGATGGATGAACGTGGCGTGGTAATCAAGAACAAAGCTCGTCTGGTTGTTCAAGGATTTCGTCAGCAGGAGGGGATTGATTATGAGGAAGTCTTCGCTCCAGTCGCTCGACTTGAAGCCATACGCATCTTCTTAGCATATGCTTCATATCGAAATTTTAAAGTCTTCCAGATGGACGTGAAGAGCGCTTTCTTATATGGGAAGATCAAAGAAGAAGTCTATGTGTGCCAACCGCCCGGATTCGAAGACCCTCATCATCCAAACAGATACTACAAGTTAGACAAGGCTCTCTATGGTCTCCATCAAGCTCCTAGAGCTTGGTATGAGACCTTGTCTTCATATCTGTTACAAAATGGATATACGAGAGGGAAGATCGACATGACCTTGTTCACCAAAGAAGTCAACAAACATTCTATCCTTGTTCAGATTTATGTTGATGATATTATCTTTGGTTCAACTGACGAAAATTTGTGCAGGGAATTTGAAAGCATCATGAAGTCTCAATTTGAAATGAGCATGATGGGAGAACTATCATTTTTCTTAGGTCTTGAAGTCCAACAAAAGGAAGACGGTATTCTCATCCATCAAGCAAAATACACAAGAGACATTCTGGCGAAGTACAACCTGTCGGATTGCAAACCATCCAACACTCCTTTTGCAGCTCAAACAACACTTGTACCAGATCTTGAAGGACCGTCTGTGAACCCGCACACTTACCGTTCTATGATTGGCTCCTTGATGTATCTTACAGCCAGCAGACCGGACATCATGTGGGCAGTTGGATGCTGTGCTCGCTTTCAGTCAAATCCAAAGCAATCTCATGAGACTGCAGTCAAACGAATCTTCCGCTACCTCAAGGGAACACCAAAACTTGGTTTATGGTATCCTAAGAGTGACAATTTTGACCTAATTGCGTACTCTGATAGTGATCATGCAGGTTGCAGGATTGATAGAAAGTCTGTCTCTGGTGGCTGTCAATTTCTTGGAAACCGGCTCGTGTCATGGCAAAGCAAGAAGCAGACCACTGTGTCGATATCTACCGCTCAAGCTGAGTACACAGCCGCATCCAGTTGTTGCTGTCAAGTGTTGTGGATCCAAAATCAGCTGTTGGATTACGGTTTGAATATCATGAGAACCCCTATCTACATCGATAATGATGCCTGTCGTGACATCGTGAAGAATCCAATTGATCATTCAAAAACTAAACATATTGAAATTCGGATTCATTCAATTCGCGATGCGCACGACAAGGGGTACATACAGGTGTTGCCTATCGATACTGCTGATCAAAAGGCAGATATCTTTACCAAAGCTTTCGACAAAACCCGTTTTCGTCAGTTGGTGACTTGGTTAGAAATGATCAACTTTGAATGATTTAATTTAAAAAAAAAAAAAAAAAAAAAAAAAAAAAAAAAACCTTACTTTGTGAATAAATTATAGAAAAATCTTATGTTTTAAAATAAAATAAAGATTTTCCAAATAATTGATTGGTGGGTTTGAAAATTGTGGGGGCCTCCTTTTAAATATTATAACCATTGGATGTAAAAAAATTACCACTTATCCCACTATAAAAACCCACTTATTTTCCAAATAATTTTTACAAACCATCTTCATTTCTTCTCTAAATGTTTACCCTTTTTTTTTATAAAATCCACCAAAAACCAAAACCCTCTTCTCTAAAAATGGCTTGGACTTCCGATAATGAGATCAAGTTGGTGATGACCTACATCAATATCAAAGGGACGACGAACGAGGAAGTAAATTCGTCTTCGTTTTGTCGTCCCTTTGGAACAACGTTTTGGCGGAATGCAATCGTTTAAGCCAAACAAATCACCGCACCGCGTATCAACTCGCTAGTAAGTGACGGACTTTACAAAGAAAATGTATGAGGTGGAACATCCTATTTCAAGCCACGATGTAGGGGAACACTGGTTTTACCCAACGAGCGGCAATCCAACGCACACAAGAAGACCATCGGGCTGCTCACGGGAAAAAATTCAGCATCTCCCATATTCTCACATGGCAATTGTTGCGTTTTTTTAATGTCGATTGGTAGATGTTTTTTAAGGTTTCGTTTTTTTTTTTTAAATTTGTAGGTTTTAGCCACGTTTTTATTTTATTTTTAGGTTTTGATAACTTTTTTTATGTTTCGGTAACTTTTTTTTATTTTTATGTTTCGGTAACTTTTTTTTATTTTTATGTTTCGGTAACTTTTTTTCATTTTTAGGATTTGGTGTTTTTTTAAAACAAAATTACCGAAAACAACCTTTATGTATTACTAAAACTGCATCTTTCACATTTATCTTTAAAAAGCACTCTAATCAACCTTAACCCATGTTATTTATTGCAAATCTAAACCTTTAACACTAACTGAGTTAGTTTTCCCAGTTTACTCCCCTCACATGCCTTGCATGTGAGCGCTTTTTAGTCATTTTAAGTGTGTGTTATTTAAATATTTATTTTAAGTTATGTTCCTAGATTTGACTTTGGTGGTCAAAATCTACTACTGCACATTATTTTGTCACCCTTTCCTCTCTTTACCCTTCTTCCCCACACCACCACCATATTCAGTTCTGCCATGCCACCTCCTCCACCACTACCACAAACACAGCTGCTGCACCACCATAATCGTGTACCAATTTCAACCTTTTAAACATCGATTCCCATCAATTTGTCTATCTAAAAACCTTAAACTTTTTCTAACTAAATATCCGATCCCACCGTCGTAGATTTCACCCAGATCCGACAATCACCACCAGACTACTCTTGCAGGCACCACCAAGATCGATCACAAATTTTTCTCTCTCTAAGTTCAGATCTCTAAAAAGTAAAAGAAAAAACCAACACCCTTACGTTCTGGATTTAAGTTATTTGTAACTCTCTGTTTCTGTATCGATCGTTTGCTTTTGCTTAATCTAAAACTTGTTAGGTTTTATTTCGGATATGTATTGCAACATCAGATCCGTTTGATTACAGTCGTTTACAACTTGATCATAATTGCATCCTTATGCTACAGATATTATGATCCTCTCTGTTATATTGTTTTACATTTATCTTAGCAATCAACATCCGTACAACAATCCAGACCAACGAACCTGCTCTATCGATTAATACGATCTTCTATTGATCGATTATTTCAGAGATTCAACTATTAACCGATATCTGTTTATGAATTTGTTTACGGGTGGTGAAAAAGAGCATATCAAAGACATTATGGATATCCGATAGTTAATAGCAGAAGGCTCTTCTTTAACGGTCGAGGGTTCATCGTGTATGTCAGGCTCTTCTTTAAGGAATACTTTCGGCATCGAACAAGATGGTACATGTCGTGAGGAAATTGTAATATGGACCCTGATGAAGTCGTTAATCGTCTTTTATCTCAACGTTATTAATTTTTAATAATTTCTTATTCTTAGTATGTTTATAGGTGTTTGATAATTTGCAGTGATTTACGATATTGGAAGTTGGAACATGTGTGCTAATGGAGATGGCAAGGGGAAAAGGTTGATTAAAATAAATATTTATATAATACACATTTAAAATGACTAAAAAGCCCTCAGATGCAAAACTAACTAAGTTAATGTTAAAGGTTTGGATTTACAACAAATAACATAGGTTAATGTTGATTAGAATGCTTTTTAGACTATCCGGAGTGGTGGTGGTGGGGGGGGGGGGGGGGGGATGACGCGCCATGTGGCACTTTTGGGTCCCACGTGGAGGGGATGGAAATTGTGGTGAGTGGAAGGGGGGGGGGGGGAGGAATATTATTATTAATTATTATGTGTGTGTAAAGTTAAAAAAAAATAAAAAAAAATCAGCCAATAAAAATTCACAACAAAAGCCCCCACGCCAGCCCCTTCCCGCCCCTCCCCCCCCCCCCCCCCACAACCCCTTCCCGCCCCTTTCCTCGCCCCCCCACTCTTGATACTCTTAAAGATAAAGGTGAAATGTGCAGTTTTAGTCATACATAAAGGTTGTTTTCTATAATTTTGTCTTTTTTTAATGTCTACTTCATTGTAACTTTTTTTTTAATATTATGTGACTTTTATGTTATTTATTTTAATTATTTACTTATTTAAAAATTAGAAAATAAAAATTAAATGGTGACCAATAGGAGTGGATGACTACCCCAAAAAGACTACTCCCACACCTTTGGGTAGTCCTCAAGTTGTCTAAAACCAATGTTGTACCACTTTTTGCTGACGTGGCGGCAAAACTTCTCAGGCCCTGCCTCAACCATCTATTATCTATTAATATATATAAAAGAATTGAATGTTGCTGACGTGGCGTGCAATGGTGGCTTCAACCTCTCCATTAAACTGCCACGTGACATTATAATTGAAAGATTTTAGTGATTTTGAATTATTTCAATTTTTTAATAAAAAAGAAAGAAAAAGATAAAACCCTAAAAGAGATTGAGTTATTTTAAGAAAAAAGAATTTAAAAACAAATTTAAATTTCTCTCTCTCATATTTCCTCCCATAATTTTTAAACGTTAATATCTTTTATATACGAGATTTTTTTAAAAAAAAATTACACCAAATTAACGAGCGTTTTATTATCTTTCCAACGAGTACCATAGTGCTATATAAAAAACGGAGAAAAAAAAGACTATTTTTTGTGGGGTTTCGTTCATACAGAAAAAAAACACAAAGTGTTCAGGTTATTCATTAATCATGTTTTTTCTTTTAAACCAGCTTCTTATCTACGATGTTGAAATTCAGCCAAATCGTCATGCTATCATTGGAATTTTACTCTTCTAAAGATGGATAGGTATACTTCATAAAGAGAAGCTAGGAGAAAGAATCGTGTAACACTGCAACACATGGTATCACCTTATAGCAAGGTTATTTTTTTATTTATTTAATTACAAGAGTAATAATTATTACTATTAGTATTAGTATTATTAGAATGATTATATTTTTCAACCCCGGGACCCTCCCGGGGTAATCAGCTAGTACTACATACTCTAAAGGGGTAAATGTGAAAATCTAAAACTTGTTTATTTCCTTGTCATGTTAAATAGACAAACCTCAACCAAATACTTAATCGAATGCCAATAAAACACAAACAATGTCTCTTTAATTTCAATTACAAATATCAATTCCAAGGTGAACAATATGTTCATCATACATGTATAGAGCAATACCAATTGTTAAAAAGATCACAAATCTGGATGCAAAAAAAAAAAAAAAAAAAAAAAAAAGACCATCATTGAATCCAACCCAACCCAACCCAACCCGTTTACAAAAAATCGCGTCTAAAACTACCAAGAAAGTAAATAAAAAACGCGAATTCAGAACCCGACTCACTAAGGGGCCATCAGAAAACAAAACAGCCTCACATTCTTTACGAGTTAAATATCTTTATCGGTGTTTCATCAAAATGAGATCTCTGCGTACTTGGAAGCATTAAGCAGTTCCTGAAATTAAGAAACCAACAGAGATTCATAAGCCAAACAAGAGTAAATGTTTATGATTTATGTGACAATTTGGACACATTCACACATTAAGCAGGTTATGTATTTTTTTAAACAATATAATTATTTTAAAGTTAGGTATTATGTTTGAAACAAAGTAAAAATATGTGGAAAAAAATAAAACATTGAATATCTAGGGTCAACCTATTTGAACCTGTACCAAAAAGTTACATGTTTTTATTAAACTTGTTTTGACTCGTTACCCAACCCACCCATATCGCTGTAACATAACCGAGAGACTTTACCTCGGAATACCGTACACGATCATGATGCACATTAGAAGTCTTGACAATGGATTCCCATTTTGGTCCATTTGTAGGACTCTTTTCAACAGGAGTTTGTTGCATTTTCTTTGGAAATGGACTCCTAAGAGTCATCTTACGCCAAAGCCATGATTCCGAGGGCGATTTAGGCAGCGGAGGGACATGAACCGAGCCACCTAGATCACCATTTGGTACGATCTTGGCCTCATTTGGTGTCGTGTTTGATGATTTTTCAATCCGATCTACATACAATGTCTTCTCGGGTACTACTTGAGGACTATCGCGTACCAAACGGGGAGTAAAGTGACTTTTCACATTAAGGGAAGGGCAAGTTTTAGGCTTAGCAATCTGGTTTTGAACATCTTTTGGTACTCCAAGAAACCGAGCCCCATCATGGAACGGCGATCGAGGGGATTCATTACGATATGGAGATATCCGACCGCTACGTGACAACCCTCGGTTAGGAGATGATGGTAATGAGTTACCCGAGCGAGTGAACGGACTTGATTTGTGCTGAGTTTCGTGTACTTCTTTAGGTCGAGTCTCGGCTCTTTTCATAATTACAGCATCCATAGCTTGCTACAATACAGAAAATTTTAACATCATTCAGTTTAAGCAATAATGTTTGGATTTATGTTTTGAAACTCCAAAAAACCTACTTTTGAATCAATTTTGTAAAATAAAATCTAAGGGGTGGCAGCAGCTTGTTGCCCATCTACCCTCTATTTTGATGTAACTTGACAATTTTAAGAAATGAAAATTACTTAATAGTGTTAAAAAAAAATATACAAATCCAACAACACATAAACTGTTACATACACAGCTCAAATGTGCTAGCAAATCTATACCCCTAATATTATTCTACTTACGGCCAAAGTCGTTTTTTTTTTCTTAAACCGGTTTCGGTTCGGTTTCAACCGGTTTTTAGCTATACTGGTTTCGGTTTGGTTCCGGTTTGTGCAACGGTTTCGATTCGTTTGGCCGGTTTTAGTCTCAGTTTTAGCCCGGTTTTCGGTTTGAGATTTTTTTAATACCGGTTTCACCTTTTACCGGTTTCGGTTCCCAAACTGGTTTTTTGTTCATTTCTAACCGGGGCTTCGAAACAGTTTGGCTTGGAATCGGTCAAAGTTAAAACCGGTTCCAAACAGAAACCGGTTTGTGAGAAAAAAAAACGATTTGTTCACCTCTAGCCCCGATACGAGTTTAAGCATGTGTATAAGACACATTCAAGCTTTTATAAGTCAAAATTAAAACATCCTCAATTTTAACATAATTAAGCTTGAGCTCAACTCATTTACAAATCATTCGATCCAGTATCTAGTGATTTATTCAAGCAAAATTTAACATAACATTAAAGTCTCAAAATTTACCTTCTCAAGACTTGGAGTCAATGGTCCACTATATGCAGTTCTTCGTGAGAGTCTGGGAACACGTCCAGGAGACTCAGTAACCGAACACTGGCTCTGATGAACCTTCGCTTTCGGTCCAGCCACCCGATTCGAAACACACGAAGCCCGCTTCGTGCAGATTCGAGGGAGAAAGAACCCGAACCCCTTTTTACGCGGTTTCTTCTTAACATCATCATCATCAACATTATCAACCACAACAACACTTTCTTTATCCTCCTCATGGTTATAACCATTAACCGGATACTTTTCGAGCAATAACGGCCTCAATTCGCCACTGTAAACCTTCTTTACATACTTAGGAGGCTCCATAACCACTGGCTCTTGCTTCTTGGATACATATTGAGGCGGTTCAACTATCATAGACTTCGCTGCTGGTAAAAACCGATTCATTAGATAATCACGAGTGTACATATCAGAATAGACCGGTTTCGATGACTCAGTTTCGCTGTTTAGTTCACTTAAATTACACGAAATTGACATAGAGTGTGTTTCAATTGCATCATTATCTCCATTAACATGATCTAGTGATTGCTGATTCATTCGGATCAATCCAGATACAAATTTCTTAGTATTTTGAGTGATTTTGGGCTTTTCTCCATCTTTTGCTTGGCCAGGAATCTGTTCCCAGTTGAAAGGAACCGCTGCGGGTTTCGCGACGTCTTGTTCGGGTTCCCATTGGGATTTAACAACTGGAAGTGATTGTTGTCGGGTTGTTGGTGTTTTTCTAGCAGAATTGGAAGATATTCGGTCCGAATTTGTAGCCGTAGTGGATAATCTTCGGACTGAGAGTAATGGAGCATTGAAATCGAGCTGTTTTTCGTCCATTTTCGAGCTTTCGATGTTAAACGATTGCATAAACTAGAAATCTAGCATAATGAGAACATAAGACAGTGAGAAATAAATTAAGTTAATATGTGAATTAACAAATTTGAAGAAAGTTAAAGTAGAAAACAGAAGAAATACTAAAATGGCAAAATGTCATGCTTGGCTTAAATTGAAAGGAAACATGGGAACACCTTTAATGATGAAAGCAAAACACTTTTTGAGTTATAGGTTAAAATTAAATAAAATGTTATGTTTTAACTGGATTTTCAAGAATTTTTAAGAATCTAAACAAATTATGTAATGTGTTGATGAATTTTCATTTAGAAGAAAACAAGAGGCATTGTTTCTAACTAGTGGAACTTACACTAAATTAGAAATTACTAAATGTGGAAAGTATGAAGAACTAATGTAATATCATGTGAAATTCAGATTATTGTAGTTGAAGGAAGCTAGAGTGAGAAGATTGTGTGTTAATTGAACAGGGTATTCTTGAGGATGAAGAAGAAACAGAACATAAAGAAGTTATGGAAAATATAAAGTAGATATTTTGCTTACTAGTTATGGAGAAAATGACTATTGTGGAGAAATTTGTGGCCTTGAATGGTGGCGAGGATTGAGGGGAAGATTGAAGTGAAGTGGTGCTACTAGTCTTGATTGTTAAGTGTGTGGGGTGGCGTGGGGGGGGGGGGGGGGGGGGGGGGGGGTTGGGTAGGGGTAGTATGAAGTATGAATGCTTGAGTAGGCTTTTTGTGCTTTAGCTAATGAGTAAATAGACTAAGTATCCTATGTGGGACACAAATTAGACCAAAAAAGAGAGGAAGGGGAAGCCGGGAAGGTTGCTATTTTCATTTGTCAATTCAATTAAAAAATGGTGATTGATGAATTGTTTATAGCAATCTTCATAAGAAAACTATATACAATTCTGGATTTATAAAGATGCATAAACTTTAGTATCTTTGAAAAAATTTGTCTAATGTTATTTATAGGTATTTATTTACATTATATGTGAACAAATTATTGATTTGCTCTTAACACAAACTTTAGTTCCCAGAATAATTAACAAGGTAGGTGAAAAATAATGGATAATTTCTTGTTCAAAGGTACATAGTTGCATCTTGAGATGTTCTTTTTAACGGCTAAATTTTGTCATCATAAGATTTGAACCCCTCACTATTTGAGAAGGCAAAATATTATCCAACACCTCCAAAGACCCTTTTTAGGTCAAAGTGTAAGAACTGTAAATAAAGGTTTTAATATCCTAGAATTAACTTGGTGGTTGTAGTTGTGGTGCTAGCCTCTTGCTAATTTGGTAAAATAAAAGTTTTTGTTGGCCGTTCGTGAAAAAATATACTAGAGGCAAAAATTGTTGAAAAATTAATATTGAACCTTCATACTTTTGGTTTGGTTTTTTTTTTTCGTTGTTTGAGTTTATTAGAATTTTAAAACCAAACATGACATGAAGTTAAACAGGTCGAGATCATAAACGAGTTGCGATGCTAATGACATGATAAAAATCTGTATATTTGCGTTCAATCTTAGCATACTAACATAGTTCATTAAGCCTTTTATGACTTCAAATAACACATTTAACAAATCATGTTAAATTAGTTAACATGTAAAATAACAATCCATTTATGTTCAGAGCCGGCCCCACGGGTGTGCGAGCCGCACTCCCGGCCGAGGCCCGATTTCCCCTGGGGCACTAGCCCTCCGGTCGATCACCGTTTCTTCACCAGAGATCCACTAAATTATTGATTTTCTTGATGTTTGACCTTCTAATTTAACGATAACATAGCTAAGGTGGACTTTGAAGTGATAAGAGTGTAGATCTTGTTCTTTTAAGAAAGTGAAGAACTGGGTTTTTTTTTTCAGTTGCCACCAAGGTGAATTTCTTTTTTGGAGAAGATGAACTCATGAAGTAGGAACAATAATAAAATAAAGATTAGACGGTAATGTGTTCTTTCTTCTCATTAGTCAATCAAGAGTCAAAAACATAAAAGAAATATTTACTTTATTTTTACGTTTTTTTGTTATTAATAAAGATTAAAAATTTAGGTTTGTATTTTTGTTGGTTTTTATTACTTTATATTTTATAATTTTCTTTATCATTGTTATTTTACCTTTTTATTTTTTATATATATAAAACGTCGTTTCAATAGCCCCGCTTACGACTGTGCGAATATAATGTATATATGTGTGGCACTCAAGGGGCAAAAGTAAAGTTGCACTAATTTTAACGTTATTTTACTAATTTCGTGAAAATAATGTTAAAAACGACGGACGGTCAATCATGCATCATGTGGTGGCGTTGATAGCCAAAAGACAAGGGGTACATGCACCCAATCGGGCTTGTCCCGATTGCTAAGTATTATGTGCCTTATGTCCAAGGCCTGATACAAAACCACTATCGAGCCCGGGGTCTCACTAGAATCAGCCTCTCTATTCCCACGGGGTAGAGGTAAGACTGTCTACATCTTACCCTCCTCGGACCCTATCTTAGCTCTGCTATTGGTGGGATTAACCGAGTATGATGATGATGATATAACGTCGTTTAAAGAAAATTAGATTAGATAATTCGTTAAAACCTAAGGGTCTTTTTTCTTCGGTTCGGCCGAGGCACTTGAATCCACAGGACCGGCTCTATTTATGTTGATCTATATTTTTTCAAATAACTAAATATATCATCACTAAATTCCCTCTCTTAGCATACTAACATAGTTCATTAAGCCTTTTATGACTTCATGTTTTTATAACTTTCATTTTATCATATTAGTTATTTCTTAGGTAGCGTTTGGTACGCAGGAATGAGAAGCGGAATGGAATGGAGCATTACGATGGAATGAAAAAAAAGGTGTTTGGTTGGTCAAGGTAATGGAATCATCCATTACCTCCCCCATTCCATTCCCTCTAAAAAACCCCATATTCATTCCATCCAACCCCCCTGTTTTTTTTTTCCATTCCATTCCCTCTGGCACTCTTCATAACCACTGACCACCACCACCACCCACCTCTACCACTAACGCCCATTGCCACCACCACCACCACCGACCACCGCCATCGCCACCCACCGCCGACCGTCGCCACCCACCGACCACCGCCGCCACTCTCCGTCACCGACCACCGCCATCGCCACCCACCGACTACCGCCATCACCGACCACCACCACCACCATCGACCACCGCCAACCGCCACCTCCACCACCTACCACCAAGCACCAACCATCGCCACCCACCGACCACCATCGCCACCGCCACCGCCACCGCCACCACTCACTGTCGCCGTCACTCCTTGTCACGACCCGCCGCCACCGACCACCACCACCGTCACCGCTATTATCACCACCAGACGCCGCCACCGACCACCACCACCGTCATCGCTACTATCACCACCAGACGTCGCCACCGACCACCACTACCTCTACCTCTACCACCACCAACCACCGTCGCTGGCACCCGCTGCCAACAGCCATCACCACCAGTCACCACCGCTGATTTTATTCCTTCGTCTTTTCCTTCATACCAAACAATACAATGTAATAATTCATTCCATTCTTACGGGTAACCAAACAAGACCATGGAATGGTAATCATCCATTTCATTCCCTTGTCCATTCCATTACCTTCTCCATTCCATTCCCTCATCCATTCCATTACCTTATACCAAACAGACCCTTGTATTTTTATATGTGTAATATTTGTTATATATGTTAAGTGAGTCGGTCAATAATTATGTTAAATGTGTAATATCATTCATGTTATGAAGCATATTAAACTTCTTAACTAGTGTCGGGTTATTGAACTAGTTATATTTAATGGTATTTAACATGTCATTTCATGTAACACACATATTAAATATGTATGTGTTAGCATTTAACTAAATAACACGTTTAGCTAAATGAGTCATGTTTGGGTTGAATAGTCGTGTTAAACCTCTCGTGACATATACCATGTATTTTGTGCACTTTAAGTTCATATGCCGTTGATGTGTGTGTTATGTCTTTCTTACAAAATGAACCGTGACCATTTTCTCTCATATTTGTTGTATGGTCAAAAGCTTTATAGTTCATACCAATTTAATGTTAAATAAATCAACGGTTAATTCCGATGTGGATCCTTATAAACCACTTGTTTACAACAAATTAAAAAGACCGACACTATAACTAAACTGATGATCCCTTTAGAAGTTACATCTAACACATCTAGTTGTAATCCATATGAGACAACTTTTCTAGTATACAGTGTACCATATAATACATCTTATAAGACTAAAGGGACTACAACGACTTGGATTAGAGGCATCAGCTGAAATGTTGTAAGAGCGAGGTCCAAAACTCAAGCTTCCAAAAGAGAGGAAGTGAAGGGGCTTGGGTTTCAAATATTTGAAAGGTTATTTAAAAAAACAACCAATCAGGATCCTCCACCTCACCCCTTCCTCCCCCCACAACAATCTTCTGCCCCACACCCTACTCAGTACTCACCCAACAATGGGGGTGGTGTTTGGGGCTTGGGTAGACAATCCATGCTCATTTCCATGCTCCACTCCCGCAATCTAACATAGTTGTAAATTATTATCACCTGGTAAGGAGTTTGCTAAAAAGTCTATTTTTCCTAAAAAAAATGTAAGAAGACAATGTAGGCATTGTGTTTTAAGTTTTTGGAGAAATGTTTTATATTCTTTTTACTTTGTGTTATATACAAAAAAAAAAAAAAACAACAATAAAAGCAACAATTTAAAACACAATCAAACGTATTCTAAACTTTAAATCTAAAACACAACGCAAAAAAATATAATCAGTATGTTTTACAATTTAATGTTTAGAATAAATTTGATTATGTTTTAAATTATTACTTTTGTTGTTTTTCTATATTACACAATACTAAAAGAATATAAAACATTTCTTCAAAACTTTAAAATACAATTTCTACATAGACTTCTTACATTTCTTAAGAAAATATACTTTTTACACAAATCTTACCCTTTATCACCTAACTAAATCACTCATTATTATTTTGTTATGAATACGGCATGTTATTATGTTATCTACTACATTTATATCAATTAAAGGAAAAGAAAGTGATATATGTTGGTTTGATAGTATTTTCGATTAGTTATTATAAAGCAAGTAGATGCTTGATGGCACATGGAGCAAGGCAAAAGTGTTGACATAAAGAAGGGAAAGTTACATCCAACGACCATCACAACTCCGACCAACTGACTGTTTTTTTTGTCGTGTAATTTACCAGCCATTTATTTTTACACTTCACACCTTACAGAATTTTATGGTTCATTGTTTGTTGGATTAATCGGGTTTGGTTCACGAGTCATGGGTCAAGGTTCATGGAGCATATGGGTTATTTATTTCTACATGTTTTATTAGTAAGGAATTAGTCTCGTGTTGACCGGATTATGGGAAAGACCAAGTAAAATGGGTGACCGAGAAAAGTAAAAGTTGTGGAGTGTACGTTGGATGTGCTACACTTGAGAAGAGTGGGTCATAAGATTTGTCCGGTTCTTTAGGATACCTTAGTATTTTATTGTATTTTATTATTGTTCCACATTGAGTCTGTAAGTCTATATATAGACTTTCACTAATATGAATAGAGATGTACCTTTCATTTCATTTTCTCTTTTAATATTATCTTCTTCATTTTATACACATACATACTACGTAAGTTTGAGTGTGTGTGAGTTTGGGACCTGAAACCAACATTTGGTATCAGAGCCTAGTGCTCGTACCGGGGGAGCCTCCGCCACCGGCGGGTGTGTCGGTTGGTGGAGGGCAGGCGTGAAAGAAGAAGTTTTGCGACAGCAGGGGCTGTTTCGGGGTTGTTTTACCACAGTTGACGGCGAGTTGTTTGGGTCAGACGTTCCGGGTTAGGCGACGGGGAGTACCGTTGTATGTGGACGAGGTGACCGGGGTGAACAAAGGTGTCCGTTCGTGGTTGTTCGGGGCTGTTTCACAGCAGAATACGTAGGCAAGTGGTTGTTCGTGTCATACTTGTCACGGGGTTGAGATGACGGGGTGACGGGTGAGCACCGGGGTGTCTCGTGGCTGTGTTAAGCTGATAAAATCCGGCAGAAAGTTGTGGGTTTCACCAGAAGGAGAGGTTAACCAGGTTGCAGGAAAAACGGACAGAAAAAATCAAGCGGGTGGCTGTGATTTAGTTCGTTTAGCAGGTGATGGAAAACGGTAGAAGCGGGTGGCTTTGTTTTCTTGATCGGTAGAAGAACGCTCTCACGGAAGTGTTGTGCGCAAAACGGGTTCCGTGTGGTGAAAAACAACAGTCGGTAGTAGTGGTGATGTTATGCGGCTTTGGACGTGGCCGAGGTAGTGGTCGGGTGTCCGGGATAAGTCGAGTTGAAGGGTGACTTTGGGCGTGACCGAGGAGATGGTCGGGTGTCCGGGAAAAGTCAAGATAGTTCGAGAGAAGACCGTGTTTTGGCTGCTATGAACGAGTGGTGTGAACAAACCGATTAAGGGGGTGAATGTTGGATTAATCGGGTTTGGTTCACGAGTCATGGGTCAAGGTTCATGGAGCATATGGGTTATTTATTTCTACATGTTTTATTAGTAAGGAATTAGTCTCGTGTTGACCGGATTATGGGAAAGACCAAGTAAAATGGGTGACCGAGAAAAGTAAAAGTTGTGGAGTGTACGTTGGATGTGCTACACTTGAGAAGAGTGGGTCATAAGATTTGTCCGGTTCTTTAGGATACCTTAGTATTTTATTGTATTTTATTATTGTTCCACATTGAGTCTGTAAGTCTATATATAGACTTTCACTAATATGAATAGAGATGTACCTTTCATTTCATTTTCTCTTTTAATATTATCTTCTTCATTTTATACACATACATACTACGTAAGTTTGAGTGTGTGTGAGTTTGGGACCTGAAACCAACATTGTTTTGACAAATATGAGTTGTGGACCCAATCATAGTACAATTTAGGTCTAAGGTCGCTTACACAACTTAACTACTTGATGTTTATTTCATGTGTAACCAATACTTTTGTGCTTTAACTTTAGAAAAATGGTAATAAGAAAGTTCATATATCCTTTCTCTTGTGGAAGATGGTTATCAAGAGGAAGACGACTATAGAAAAATGGTCCTATTTTGGTTTTTTTTGGTTCAAATATTAAACTTGTTAAACATTATTAATAGATTATATATTTGTATTATATTTGAATTGTAACGTGGCGGCTAATGGTGATAGTTCGTGTCTTTAAATCAAGACATTTATATCCCGGTGGTTCGACGGGTATCCAAGAAATACACATGGATAGGAGCGGTAGGCTAGTTTGTGTATGGTGGTATGAGGTATGAGAGGGTAGCATATGCATCCAAACACACGAAGATGATCATATGTTGGTAAGCAACCGTATAGGCGTTGGGTGGGGGTTTGAAATTTTAGGAGTTTGGTGGGTATGATGTTTAATAGGTAGGTTGCAGTTTCAAGGGCATGATGCCAATAGGTGTTGGGTGTGGAGGAGTGTGCTAGGATGGTTCTCATGAGGTTGTTAATGGTGCGAATTTTACGTTCCGCTTTACCATTTTGGGAGGAGGTGTGGGGGCAAGAAAAACGAAAGTGCGTGCCATTCATGGTACAAAAATTATGAAATTGATTGTTGGCATATTCACGTCCGTTGTCACATTGGAGTTGTTTTATTTTGGTGTTAAATTGGGTTTGTACAAAATTGTTAAATTTTGTAAACATGGCAAAGACGTCGGATTTATGGGCTATTGGGTAGGTCCAAAGAAAATTGGTGTAATCGTCTAAAAATAAGACGTAATATCGGTGGCCCCCGTTAGAAATAATGGGGGATGTCCAAACATCACTGTGTACAAGATCAAATGGCATAAATGTACTTGTAATAGAATTAAAGAAAGGAAGTCTAATGTGTTTCCCAAAAATACAAGCACTGCAAGTTTTATTATGTAAAGAACCACAAGAAATAAAACTAGAAGACTTTAAATTTTGTAAAACAGCTGGGCCGGGATGACCGAGCCGTTGATGCCATATGTCTTGAGTGATAGCCGCATAGGTAGAAGCAGTGTTGAGGTTGGTGATGTTGGACGGGCTGAGAGTGTAAAGGTCCCCCGAGCTATTGCACCGTAGGATAGGTCTCTTGGTCAGAAGGTCCTTCACAGTAAAGCCAAAAGGGTCAAATTCAACAGATAATTGGTTATCAGTTGTAAAACGACGAACAGAAATTAGGTTTTTAACAAGATTTGGTGCAAAAAGGACATTATTAAGTTTAAAGGGTGGGAAGGGCGGTGGTAGGGTTGTGTTGCCTTGTCCTAGAACCGGAATGGTTTTACCATTGCCAACAATAATGTTACGAATAATGTCAGAATTAAAAATAGACGGAAACTTATCATAGTAAGGAGACATTGTACCTGATGCGCCAGTGTCCATGGTCCAAGAGGGATCATTGTGATGAATCGCCAAGTTGTAGAGGGCCTGAGCAATGTCGGTTGGCGAGTACCCTGCATTATAGGACTGGGCTGAGTTGGATTGGGTTGGTCGTGGGCCTAGCAGGCCAGCAGACGGGTTTGGCTGGGCTGTGGGGGTTGGCGGATTGGGTCTATTTGTGGGTTGGGGCATAGGAGTGGATGGATATGGGCATGGGGCATATGACCAGCCGGCCCAAGGTGTGGGAAATTGATTTGGTGGGTGAGAGTTGGGCCAAGTGGGCTGTGGTGGATTACTGGGCCACGCAGGAGGCCAAAAGTTAGGAGGGAAATTATGTTGCTGTTGGAACCGACCTCTCCCGTAGCTTTGTTTTCCGCGGCCTCGTCCCCTGCCCCGAACAGTGGTACGGTGACGGTCAGTGGTATCGGTGCGGTTGGTTTGTGTGTCAGCGGGTTTAGGTTCAGTGGTAGTAAGTAAAGCCGTGCCGGCGGTTTGTGCGGATAGTTTGGCTTGGTCTATTTTTTGTTCTTCGACTTGGCATAAACGGGACCGGGTACTATAAAAATCGGGTAAGGGTTGTGTGTTTTGTAGGATAAGTTTGATGCTTTCGTATTGGTCAGTCAAGCCGGTTAAGATTTGCATAACCAGTTGACTTTCCGATACGTTGGCACCAAGGCTGATCAGTTGGTCATGGAGAAGTTTCATGTGCTGACAATAGTCAGACATGTTGGGAAAGCGGTCAAGGCGGGTATTAAAAAATTTGTTTTGGAGGTTGATGGTGCGGGCGGCCTGGTTATCAAGAAAAAGATTTTTCAACCGGCACCAGGCTTCGTAGGCAGTGGTGTTGGGTATCATGATAGTGTGGACAAGGTCTTTAGTTATGGTGCCATAAATCCACTGAAGGACTATGGCATCAATTCGTTCCCATGAGGCAAGGTAAGTAGGTTTAGAGGTACCTTCTTGTTCTTTGTCAGAAGAGGACGAGGCTTGGGTAAGGACGCGTGGTTGGAGGTGGTCATAAACATCATAGGCCTTACAGTGAATGGTGAATAATTCTGCCCAAGTGTTATAGTGTTCGGTTTGACTATCAAGAATAATCGGGATAACATTCTTGATGTTGGTTACGGTGACAACTGGGTGTAGGTGGGTAGACATGGTGATCGAGTAAGATGAGTTTGGCTGGAAAAAAAAAATTCGAGAAAAGAAGATGGGACGGCGAGTGGGATTAGGAAGAAAAGAATAGGGTTTTGGCTCTTGATACCATGTAAGAATGTTATGGTTCAATTGCTTGATTATTATTCCATTGAACTCATGATTATATACAAGTTACATTCCCATCTATTAGGGAAGAGATAACTACCAAATTAAAGATAAATACTATCTATATTTACAATTCAAATATAATACAAATATATAATCTATTAGTTTTCTTTCTTTTCTAACATTTTTCTTAGTTTTGTGTTTAAAATATTTTTGCTTAGTTGTTCATTGTTCATGACGTGGGGCGGTGTTGATATTTTTAAGATTCAGTGTTGATATGGGTTTGCGTTGTGTGGAGTTGTATAGATTTAGATTTTTTTTCTTTTGTAAAATTTGTTCAATATGATTTTTTTGTTAATTTTGTTAAACGAAATTCTAAGATCTGTTGATTTTTATAAAGAAAAAAATTTGTTTAAACTCGGTAATTAGCATTATTAGAATAAGGTCATTTTTGTAAGATTTGTTGATTTTATAAAAAAATGTTGTTTAAACTCAGTAATTTGAATTATTAGAATAAAGCTGTTTTATGGGATTTCTGGTTATCTTACTGATTGTGTACTTGTAATTTTTTCTTTTGTTTTATACAATATGATTTTGTCTCCAATTCCCTGATATGAAAGCTTACTAGGTTTCTTACTAGGTCGATACAAAAAATCAAACCATGGAAGAGGCTCAAAGACTGATCAATCCATGATAAAAGCCCTTGTTTAGAACATTACATTTGGAACTTATTTAATATTTCTCCTAGTACCTCAACACCAAGTGTCAAAGGCGACAAATATTGAAACATAATCCCGTACTGTCTAAAGAAATGATTTTATTGTGTGTTATATGAAAGTCAAACAACTTCTTGATTCAGTGTGAACCGATTTCTTTTGATCATCGATATTGGTTGTTGGTGGTAATGGTGGTGGTGGATTAACATGCTAGCGTTCTCGGGTCTAGGTATCTTGCAGACATAACTCCACCATTCACATCTCCACCATTCACAACTCCATAAGTGTCAAGAGAACCTGACATACATTGTTACAAGTGTGGTGAGAGTGGTCACATATCTCAAGAGTTGATCCAAAGTCTACCTCACAAAAAAAAAAAAAAAAAACAAAAACTTCCGGATTCCTGAACCAGGTTGTGATGGCTGGGTGTTGTGGTTCAATACCTTGCATTCCATTTGGATATTGAGCTCAAATACCCCATGTGGTCCTATGAGGCATCAACTCAGAATATCCAGCCACTAAATTTGACATAAACTGCGATTTATACGTTACATTTCAAGAGCTATGCACTCTTATATGATTCACCATTGTGGTAGGTATGTTTCATAGTGTATCTGCATCAGATGGTTGCTACCTTGATATTTTGTAACTTCCTTCTATCCAGGATTTAAGAATAGAATGACTTTACATTAGGCTACTTGACTAGATGTAGATTCAAAGCAAAAAAAAGGTCAACGTTTATGGAAATGTTGACTCCAACACCTTAATCAAGAAGCTGGTGGGTTATGTTAGCTTTGTATGAATCATAGCTTCATTACCCAAATGTTCAATCTCTTCTAATATCAACTTTCTTCGTTTCCCATAATTATGAATCATAGTTTACATTAAATAATAAGTGTTTAACTTCTGTTTTAGTAATTCTATTTTATTTTTATTTAACAATCAAATTACATATCAATTTTACATATGAAATAGACTGATGCGCTTTACAGTTACATGCAGGAAAGCTTCGGGTAACACCTAACCAAAAACAATTAACAATGTATAACTCTATTATTAAAACCTAACCTAACCTAAAACGATGTACAACTCTAATGCTAACACCTGTTGTAAATAGAATTCATATTTACTGGTTTGAACATAATTAATGACTTGCCTATACATGATTAATGAATAACCTGAACGCTTTATGTTTTTTTTCCTGTATGAACAAAACCGCACAAAAAATAGTCGTTTTTTTTATTTTCTTCGTTTTTTGTATAGCACTATGGCACTCGTTGGAAAGATAATAAAACGCTCGTTGATTTGGTGTATGTTTTTTCTTTAAAAAATCTCGTATATAAAAGATATTAACGTTTAAAAATTATGGGAGGAAACATGAGAGAAATAAATATATATTTTTTTTAAATTCATTTTTTCCTAAAATACCTTAATGTCACGTGGCATCCTACATGTCACGTGGCATCCTACATGGCACTCTCAAAAGAGAGAATGACTATATGAGTGCCATGTATAATTTAGCATTTTGAAATATATATATATATATATATATATATATATATATATATTTATATAGGGCATGGATCCGTTGAGAACTCCATTAAGTTGAGAGAACTCGAGAACTCGAGAACTCTTGTGGACCATTGATCTTGATCATCTAATGGCTAAGATTAAAAGTTGTGATTTTTTGTCTTTATTTGATTAATAAGTAATTTTTTATTATGTTGAAGTACACTTGGGGGCATTTTAGTAAAAAGCCTATGAGAGAGAAAGATATAAATATAATATTATGTTATTAAACTTTATTATTTTATTAAAAACAATCATATTTATTAAACTTTATTTTAAAACTTAATTTTATTTTTTTAAAACATAATATTATTTTTTTTAATTAATTTAATTTTTTAAAACAAAAAATCAGATTGAATGTTCTGTAATATCACTCTCGTTTTTTACACTCGTTTATTTTTTTACACCAGTGTAAATCTCCCATATACAAACTTTTAAAACATATAATGAAGATGATTTACACTAGTGTAATCTGCCATACACAAACTTCTACAAAAATACACTATTGTAAAAAAACAAACTAGATAATGGGGTGCTTTACATTCACATTTCTTACATCAAAAACGACTATACATTCAAACACTAGTGAAAAACCCAATGTTTACACTAGTGTTTGTTTTACACCGGCGTTTTGTTACATAAAAAACGACTATACATTCAAACACTGGTGAAAAAACCAATGTTTACACTAGTGTTTGTTTATACACCGGCGTTTTGTTACATCAAAAACGTCTACACAAATCATATTTACGCTTGTGTAAAACTGATGTTTACACCAGTGTTTTCTTACAAAAAAGATACTACACCATTCATCGTCGTCTCCCACAACATCGGGTCCTTAAAATCAAAACATCATCTTATTTAAAGCATCGTCTCCTGACAAAAAAAACCCAAAAACTTTCAACATAAAAAAAACTATCTTTTCACCCTAACATCATTAATAATAATAATAATAACAACAGAAAAAATAAAAAAAAAAATAATAATAATAATAATAACAGAAAAAAGAAAAATAAAAATAAAAATAATAATAATAATAACAGAAAATAATAATAATAATAATAACAGAAAATAACAATAATAATAATAAAAATAATAATAACAGAAAATATAAAAATAAAAATAATACTAATAATAACAGAAAATAATAATAATAATAATAATAATAATAACAGAAATAATAATAATAATAATAATAAAAACAGAAAAATAATAATAATAGTAATAATAATAATAATAACAAAAATATTAATAATAATAACAGTTTTAATAATAATAATAATAATAACAATAATAGCAGTAATAATAATAATAATAGAAAAAAAAACATACCTCCGTCGTCGCCACCGTCGTCTCCTCCGTCGTCTCCCCGTCGTCTCCACCGCCTCCTCCACCACCACCCATCCCTGAAAACCCACCACCGAAAACCCTGAAAAACCACCGTCTCCCTCCCTCTGCAACTCCCATCACCGTCGTCCTCCCACCCTCTGCAACCCCCATCACCGTCGTCCTCCCCTCCCTCTGCAACCCCCATCACCGTCGTCCTCCCCTCCCTCTGCAACCCCCATCACCGGTCGAACCGGCAACCACCACGTCCCCACCGTCACCATCATCAAAACCACCATCCCTCGTCAGATCCACCCCCCCTCAACCACCACCATTCGGACCAACAAAAAAAAACCACCATTCGAACCACCCCCAAAAACCCTCATCAGATCCATCACCGTTGTCTCCCCCTTCTTGTTTTTAGATAGAGAGAGATAGAGAGAGAGACCTCGAGAGAGAGAGAGAGAACTCGAGAGAGAGAGAGAAGAGAGAGAGAGAGAGAGAAGTGTGTGTATGTGAGAGAGAGAAATCTGATTTCTTTGTTTTATATTATGATTATTATTATTATTATTAATTTAAAAAAGGTTAGTTGGGGGGTGGGGGTGGGGTGGGGTGGGGTGGGTGTTGTTATTACTAAAATGCCCATAATATTTTTAACAAAAGACTTTTATACCCCTAATTAAAAAAATACAAAAAAACTATAAAGGAGTTGATGTGTCAAATGGTGATTGGTCAATTGGAGTTCTTAAGTTCTTTCAACTCAATGGAGTTCTCAAATGATCTCATTCCTATATATATATATATATATATATATATATATATATATATATATATGTATATAGTAAATTCAAAGATTGACGCTTATTTAAATCAATAAAAGACAGCTTATTCAAAGTAAGAAAAGACGGCTAATTAAATGCATCGACAACTAAAAGAATCCTATTTAAAGCAAGAAAACGAATGGCATACACCACTATGTTTGACATCACAAAGAAAATTAACCATGGATATTGTAAACATCTTACATATGAATACTGGAGATGGAGAATCAAGCTATGCTAATAACTCCTTGCTTCAGGTTTATACCATAAACTTTTGCACATATTTAACAGCGGGTCTCATTATCTTATATGTTCTTATTTTATCTTAAGGAAACTGGGATACGGAATGCTGTACCATTTTTAAAGGAATCAATCAAGCAATTAGCTAATTATGATGTCTACAAAGATTGTATGACTATCGCAGATTTAGGGTGCTCCTCCGGCCCAAACACATTGTTGGTTGCATCTAATATTATTGATATAGTGCATGATGTGTGCCAAGAAAATAAGAATAAAGTGCCACAGTTTCAAGTGTGTTTAAATGACCTCTTTGGTAATGATTTCAATACTCTTTTCAAATTATTACCCAACTTTTACGCAAAGCTTAAGAAGGACAAAGGAGAAGGTGTTGGCCCTTGTTTTATTTCAGCTGTTCCGGGTTCTTTCTATGGTAGACTCTTTCCCGACCAAAGTTTGCACCTTGTCCATTGCGCTAATAGTAATCATTGGATTTCTCAGGTATGCACAACATCCAACTTTATCTTTATATAATACGTCTATTACTAAAATTGTTTGCAAGATATTATTTGAAATTATAAACTATAGTTCGTGTACCATATGATAGATGCCTCAGGGCCTAGAAAGTAATGGATTGAATATATACATGGCTAAAACAAGTCCTTCAAATATATACCAAGCATATGGGAAACAATTTCATACCGATTTCACAAAGTTTTTAAAAATGCGCTCTGAGGAAGTAGTACATGGTGGAAGCATGGTTTTAACATTTCCTGGTCGAAGTATAGAGGATCCAACTTCGGATGATGGTTGTGCACTATTAGGGTTCCTTGGGAAATCACTTGTCGACATCTCCAAAGAGGTACATAAGTATATACGTACAGATCTTTATTGTCAATTTGAACTAAAATTAAAGAAGAATATCAACTATCCTTCTTTATTCTTTGATTACATGACTAAAATTAACCGCTATTACAGGGCTTGGTTCGAGTATCAGATATTTTGTCATTCAATATCCCAAAGTATATGCCATGTGAGAATGAAGTTAGGAATGCCATTGAATATGAGGGATCATTTTCTATTACAAACATGAGAAATTATAAAGTCAATTGGGATCCACAGGACACAGATTACACAAGCATGAACGACTCTAATGAGCTTAGCCAAATCCATGGGAAAAACACTGCAAAAGTGATGAGGGCAGTTTATGAACCATTGTTGGCCTCACATTTTGGAAATTCCATCATTGACGTGTTGTTTAAGAAGATAGAGACGTATGTAGCCGAACATCTCTCAAAAAAGAAAACAAGTCACTTTTTTATAAACATTTCTATGACTAAGAAATGAACAATTCACGTGTTCAAAATAACTTGCTATTTGAAGCATCATGTATCTTGAACTATCTATATATGAAAGACAAGTCAACATTTTGACCTACATGATATATGTGAATGTTTGACAAAATATGCGTAAGTAAGGTCCCATAAAATGTTTACAAATCTGTGAGTTTCGCAAAAGGGGAGTATGAAGTTGGTAAAAAACCAAAAGGACACGACAATTCTAATTTCAAAGATGCATTTGTATTCCCGTTTTCATCTATCCACCCATTTTACTTCTTCAGTGCAAAATCATCCTGGATCATGTGATTCATATCCGCCTAATATGTACTTCACACAAACGTTATCCGGTTATTGTTATGTTATGTTACTACATCAACTAACTGAATACAACTAAAACCAACTGTCACACCCCGCCAAGGCGGAAACGCGGGGATATGATTCGAAAGGTTTTCAAGCACAAGGTTCGAGCAACACATAAGAAGTATTTTTAAACGATACCATCATACCTAACCATTGTCATACATTATTGATAAGAATGTAATATTATCTGAAAAACTATTGTTTCAAATACCAAGACATAACATAGCCAAAAATAACGTAATCCATCCAGTGATGGTACCACAAGGTGCACTCAAACCCCTCGCTCAAGTATCTGCCCCGCATATTCAATTACCTGAAAAACATGCATAAAAGATTCGTCAACATAATGTCGGTTAGTTCACAGGTTTTAATGTACTATGTAAAGTGCTCGTGAAATTCGTGCATGACCAATCATAGGCTAGCAAAGCGAATGATTACTGTGCAAACCATGAGTCTCATAATCAAACCTCTTGACTGTTGTGCCTCGCGCATTGTACAATAAAGACAACTTATATATAGTAGAATACAAACACTCTATTGTATCTAACCGGTTAGAGCGACTAACCAAGAGCGGGAGTGTCAACCCAATAGATCTATTTAAGTGTTCCATGGCTAACTATTTAGCTAATGGTTACGGTGTAATGTATGTACGAGGGCTGTTAAGATCTCATTGTAAGACCCGCAAAACCGGTGTCAAACAGTTGGGTTAAAATTCTTAAACATGCAAAAACATGAGTAAAATTTTCTTTCGAAAGAGTATGTATACGCAGCGGAAAATCATTTAGAATAAAATTCTACAAAACACATGACAAATACTTATCCAATTGTAAATCAAATTTAATATTTTTCATGTGTAAACAAAAGTTGTCTTTCACTAGAAATGCCTTCAATTGCCAGGTAGCTTCTCGCATCACCAAGCAGTCATCCATCTCTCTATTAACCTGAAATCAATCTAACGTGTATGTAAAAGTCAGCTACGCTGAGTGAGTTCAAGTTTTATAAATTTATGTAAACAAGTATTTTGTCAAAATAAGAATTAACAAAATACCTCAACCTCAGAGTTAACAATAAGCGCAATCCGCTAATTTGTTTTTCTCCAAGAAAAACAAAAATTCAAAGTCTAGGATAGGCGAAATCCACCTATTTATCTCAAAACTTCAATTAACAAATATTATAAGCGCTTATCGCCTATAAACACAAAGTACAATTAAGTCTATATAAGCGCATTCTGCTTGCTAGACTCAAACCAAAGCTACAGATCAGAGCAGGCACATCCCACTTCCTGTCATAACTCAGGTTATAATATTAGAGCAGACATATCCCACCTCTAATAACACAAAAGAAATAAACTATGTAACAACCCTGACTCAAAACCAAGACCAGAGATCAGAGCAGGCATGTCCCACTTCCGTCATAGCTCAGTTCGACATATCAGGTAACCATCAAACATAGTATATTATATTTAATAACAGGTATAACATAAACTAAGAAACAACCATGACACAAAACCAATAGGATAGATCAGAGCAAGCATATCCCACTTCCATCCTAGCCCAGTTTATAAGGTCATGTGGTCGCAAAATATAGTTTACGAAAATATATAAATATATAATCCATTTAACCCAAACAGGTAGCATGTCGAAACAATACCCGATCTAACAAGTAAGGTTTTGAATACGTGGCCAAGACATTAAGCGCATTCCGCTTATTAACTAAAAACTCAAGGCACAATTTAATCAAGACAACAGTCTATTCATATATATATATATATATGTAAGTAATAATAACACATATAACTCAAACCATATAATAACACATTCGGCACATTAGGCGCATTCCGCCTATTCACGTTTCATGCCAAAATATTATATATGAGTAAATATGGATTTATATCGTAAGCAAAAACTATGTCATAAATCAGAGTAGGCCTATCCCACTTCTAATAACACATATAACTCAAGCCATATAATAACACATTAGGCACATTAGGCGCATTCCGCCTATTCACGTTTCATGTGCTAAAATAATATGTATGAGTAAATATAGATTTCGTTCGTACACAAAAATATTTATAACGTCATCAAAATATTTTGTGACATCATAAAAATAAACATACTGGTTTAGCATGCACGTCAGCCCAAAAATATTTAGAAAAATAATAACTAAAAGAGTGGGCGCAAGAACTCACTGATTGCCAAGCTTCCAATCCAAAGCTTAAGAACTCTCGAACCGTGTCCTCAAAAGAAACCTCGTGCGTCCTCTACTTAGATCAAGCCAGGGCCATTCAAACCCGCGAACCGGTACTGGGTTCTCATACGTGTCCACCACAATCCTTAATGCAAAATACCTCCAATAAAATTCACCACCATGGAAGCATCAAAATAACTTCCAAGTCAACCATCTTTGGAATTATGCTACCCATTATGATGCCATGAACTCCACCACGTAATCACCAATCATTTACGTATGATGTCATGCAAAGAAAAGCATTACCATCTTATGGTTGGATAATCATTTTGTAATTAATGCCCACACCATACTCATGTTTATAGTTTGGACAAATTGATGCCACTAGAATGAAATACTAACGTGATTTTATCAACACCCAAACCAAAACAGGAGAGGTATATATAACTCGTGCATAGACAACCTGCTCAAGATCCCATGTATAACCTATTCAAGATCCCACACAAGTACCACGCAACCACCACCAACATCATCATCTATCGCTACCATCTTACACCGGCGCTGTCGCACACCATCATCCTAATCGAACACCCGACCACCACCAAACGCCACTTCTGTCATCACCACTCCGATCTCCGAGCACCAAGAAAACCGGTCCTTGTCAAGATGGGAAGTTAACAACTTGAAACCACCGTGAATAACCACCGTCTTCATCCGGTACCCTTCTTTTCGTTCATCTTGTTTTCGGTCGAGACACACACCGTCACCACCTCCCTGAGCACCATGGCGACCTGCATCCCCAACCGCTTCCATCACAATCCTCACCAACGTACACTCAATCACCATACGAGTTCCTATCATGGAAACCAGATTTGAAAACCTTACTCGATAAGACCATTAGGGAAGAACTAGGTAAACTGATGTCGCCTAATTAAGAACCGACGTGAAATCTGGAGATCGGTCGAGCGAACAATGAAGTTCTTCTTCCTGGCTGTGCGTGATCTGTTGTTGGCGGCACCGAGGAAAAACAAAGGCAGCTTTGTTGTTTTGTGTCGTAAATAGGAGCACAAGAGGAGTTTAGGGTTTTTAACTTTATCATTATATAACAAAGGTCCCTTACCTTAACCTTGACCTCCAATTATCTTGTCCCTAAAGTTAACTCAAATGAGTTTAGAAAATGCTAAAGAGACCCTTAAACTTCACTTAACACACTGCCTCATTAAAACAAACATGAAAATTCCGAATCTTCAAATCGTGTAAATTTACGGGTGTTACACATGAACCGCTTATCTCATGTTTCACATGGTAGTCATGATAGAATTCACTCCAAACAGTTTGTATCTTGAATATTGTAGCATGTTTTTCCTCAAAAATATATATGAAAACAGTAAAAAGGGGCCGTGAAACTCACCTGATGATAGTACGTGTGGTCTGGTAAAGCTTAGATGTGAGGTAACTACCGTCCGGATAATGATTGTGCTATGATTATCAAGGACATAGTAAGTTCTACGTTCTTGTAGTTTACCATACAAGTTGTTCACCCGACTTGTGGACCCTCGTGTTAGTTATATGTGGGCCATGTGCATATGACAATTATTACTTGTTTCATGTGTACTTTGTAGAATGTGCGGTTTCGGGAATCCCGGGCGTTTTATTGTGAAAATGTATCCATAAATGGTCCTCACATGTCATCATGGGTGTAGAATATCTACAATCCTAACACGTGTGTTTGTTTTATAGAAAAATGAACATTTTAACATATGTTTATGTCTTTTGTAAAGGATCGGTTTTAAAGAAAACAAAGAATTTATCACACAAGTGGAACAATCCAGGTGTGGAAACCCTAGATCGTATGCAATATGATAATCAATCAATCAGAACACAGTTATATCCATTTTCATAATCATTTCATTAATAATCACACTACAAGAATTGTCAGCATTAGCGACGACGTCTTTAGCGACGACGTCGTCGCTATTGGTCAAAACCCGGCTCCTTTTGATCTTGAATTTATGATCGTTGATTAGGCATAGATCGTACGGCTCCTATTGGTCCAAAAAATAGGCGGGATAATATTTCCTTTCCCTCCCGAGTACAATCACAAACACATTCATTTTCCCCAAAAAATTCATCTCTCTCTCACTTTCACTTCTCTGCTTCTCCGAAGACAAACCATCCGCCACCCACAACCTACTTTTCCGGTAACACCAACACCCAAACCACCCTCCCCCACCCACAACCAACCATCCCCGACACCTTCCCGGCTTCTGCTTCAACCTTCTTGCCTCTCTCTCGGACTCAAGCAAGGTAAGAACATTGTTAAAAATTAAAATTGTTAGACGGTTCCGGTTCTACCGGGGACTGTCATGGACATTCTGGTCGTCAGTTCCGGATGGTGATGATGAACACCCTCGTTTCCGGATCTTGTCTTGACCCGGGATTAACCCGTCCATGACCCGGTTGTTACTCTGTCTAGACATTTATATCCAGTTTAGCTCATAGTTAGGGATTTGTAATTGTTGCTGAACACCCTTACTAAATCTGTTGTTGTCGTCTGTTGTAATTGTTTTTGAAATTTTGTTGTTATGTGGTTTGTTAAGATCTAGGTTTATGTTTTGATAAGTTTGAACATTAACACTTAGCTCACTGTTGTAATAGTTTTTGTTATGTGGTTTGTTAAGATGTAGGTTTTTGTGATGTTTTACGTGATTTGTAGTGTTGTTAGAGTGTTTTTGAACTTGTGCTAGTGATATATTATATTATTAAATGTGATGTTTATTGTAATTATTTGATGCAGGAACCGACCATTTATGTTGCAAGTTTGAATTTCAAAGTTTTATTATATAACTTTTATTTAGTTTATTTTATGTTGGTGTTTATCTTTAATTAGTTAGTTTTGTTAGGGCTTATTATAAATATTGTTCTTGTGAATGTTTGTTAATAGTTTTTGATTAATAAGAACTTTGCTCTCGGACCTTTTGATTCCTTTTGAGGTATATTGGATTATAAAGTGCTTGTTGAGCCGTTTGATTGCTTCGGAATGTGTATCCTTATTATCCACTATATATCCAATTGAATATGTTAATTATGGTTTAATGTAATTACTTGTATCATAATTAGGAGAGATGACTTTAATAGAAAGTACATCGACAAAAAAATGGGCTAATTGTGTTTAATTACTTTCTTTTTGTGTGTGTTTTGTTTTTTTATTTTTTCTTTCTAATTTTTGTGTAAGTACAGGTCTTGGACGCTTCCACCGTCACAAGAGCACCATCACCTCCAAAAAAACAGAGAACCACAAAAAATCGGTTAGTTTTTTTATAATTTTTTAATTTAATATTGTATGTATTTATATTTGTAAGTATATGAAAATTTATGAAATTGTTAAGTTGTGTATATATAGGTTTGATATGTGTGTAGGTATGTATAAAGCTTTGTAAGTTTATAAAATTGAAAGTTTATGTTTGTAAGTATATGAAAAATTAGGAAATTGTTTATGAATGTTTGTAGGTGAGTATATGAATGTTTAGGAAGCCATAAATTTGACTTTAATTTTCTATATTAAGGTTTTGTTATGTGTGTATATGGATGTAAGTATGTAAAAGTGTGTAGTATGTTTGTTTGTTTGTAAGTGTGTATGTTAGTATGTGTGTATATTAGTATGTATTTGTGTGTGTTAGTATCTAAGTGTGTATGCAAGTATGTAAATTGTGATTGTTAGTACGTATGTGTGTTTGTAGTGTGTATGTTAGTATGTATGTATGTGTGTTCGTAACTGAAATACAATTACCGAGGTGGAACGAGCTCCTACGCTAGCCGAGCTTTCAAAGAGGTTATGTTTTATATATTGATATATATATATATATATATATATATATATATATATATATATAGTGGTGTTCATTTAGTGTCTAATTTAAGTTTTAATGTTTTCGGGATATCACCCGGCTAGAAACTTTTTATAAAACCCACACCGATAAAGCTGGAAACTTTGACAGCCCGCAAGCCGAAAAAGAATATGTAAGTATTTGTTTAATGTGTAGTTACCAAATATATATATAAATCTAATAAATAATCTTTATAAATACAGAACACATTGGTGGCAGAGTATGCGGCTTCAACTGAAGATTTGATGAAGAAGGTTTTGGCGAAGAAGGTAGTAGTAGTTCCTCACGACCGAATGATGTTACGATTTTCGAGAATGTGATGGGAAAAAGACGCGGACACATTAAGGGTCTTGGGCCTAAACCTTCTTCTAGTAAAGCGCCATGTGTCTTTGGTCAGGAGTCGCAAACTCGACAATATCCGAAGGTAAAGTAGCTTATTTTAGTTTAAGAACTTATATAAGGATCGACGAATGCACGTTAGGTTGGTAGTTTGGTAAATTTAGATTTATAATGTTGGTAGTTTGTGAATAGGTTAATGTTTGATAGTTTGGTAAATGTTGGTTGTATATGTTTGCAATATAAATGTGGTAAGTTGACTTTTATAATATGTTGGTAGTTTGAGGATTGGGTTAATGTTGATGCTTTGGTATGTTTGACAAATGTTGGTCGTATATGTTTGCCATGTAAATGTTGTAAATTGTTAGGGCTAATAGGCCTTCCAATTCATGTATCCACCTCAGGGCAGCTTCTGTTCCTGAAACACTTGATTTTTTTTTATCAACTGAATTTGTTTTATCCACTGCTTATGTTTGGATTCTAAGATAAACAGCTTATGAGTGCTTGCTGGATTATCGAGGATACTTGCTTAAGAAATGAGATTTAAGCACTTTATAAGCATTATAAATGTTGGTTGCATATGGTTTGCCATATAAATGTTATAAATATAGTTTTATTATGTTGATAGTTTGCCGTTGGGTTAATGTTGGTATTATGTTAATTTGGTTTATTTTGATATTTTAATAGGGTTATTTTAAAAGTTTCTTTGAAAATGCGGAGTTTCGCACGGAACTTGCTAGGTATTTGGCTTCGAACCCAAGTTTAGACTCCACCAAGGTTCCAAATGAAGATGCCGGTGATGAAGACGCCAATGATGAAAGCGGCGATGATGCGGAGTTGATGTAAAACAACAATTTCTGGTTGAAACGATATGGATTGTGACTTATTAGGATGTTAACTATATATGTTTATGTTTATGTTCGTTTGGATTGTTACGTAAAATATTTAAGTTTATGTTTGTTTCGTTGTGTCGTGAAACTAGAAATGAGCAGGTTTAAAACAGGAATGCGCAGGTGCGAAACTGGAAAAAACTGGGCAGAAAAAAAGCCAAAACAACCTGAAAATAATGCATTGAGGCTTTAGCGACGACATGTCGTCGCTAAAGGTGACTGCACAAATACGAAAAAGTCGTCAATAGCGACAGAAAATATCGTCGCTAATACTATTAGCGACGATACGGCTTTAGCGACGACACTAGCAATAGCGACGAAAAAGTAGGCAATAGCGACCAACTAATAGCGATGACACATTAGCGACGAAATGTCGTCGCTAATACTAATAGCGACGACTTTTGACATTATTAGCGACGACAAATGTCGTCGCTAATGCTTCGAATTCTTGTAGTGTCAATTGTTGTTTTAACATTAAAGACCTTGATTACAATGAAAAAGCCTATCACAGAACTCTCTAGACACTTTCTGAAAACACACACAAACAGACACCAAATGACACAACTTATTAACTTGAAAAACAAACTTAACCTATATATAGACTCTGCACATTCGACCCTTACCTAGGTCAAATGAGCTCCTTCGACCACTGTGCTGAGCTCGAACCAACATAATAAACTAACAAAATCTTCGTTCAACCCCATGTAAATCTCATTCAACCCCACGATGGGTCGAATGGCTCTTGTAATCTACAATTCTTCAAAACTAAACGTCGTTTGTTGTCGAATCCAAAGCGATAGCCACACTAATGTATCAACAAAATCCCCATTGGCTATTGCTTGGATTGTTGTTCTTTGTATTCAAGCGTCTTGTTCATCAGCTTAATCCTCAATGTCTTTCTTTGTGTTGCGCTCATTTCAGGTTCTGCTTGTCGTTTGAGCGAACTTTTCTTTGAAGCTTCTCTAATCTTCACATACTTCCCAAGCAACTTGTTATAATCACATCCAGCTTTCACATCCCAAGCGAAGCATAAACATACAACCTTGTAGTATCTCCAAGCT
Source organism: Ambrosia artemisiifolia (assembly GCA_032199755.1). Classification (NCBI taxonomy): domain Eukaryota; kingdom Viridiplantae; phylum Streptophyta; class Magnoliopsida; order Asterales; family Asteraceae; genus Ambrosia; species Ambrosia artemisiifolia. The sequence continues at coordinate 65,168,302 of CM063519.1, forward strand.
TGTTCCAAGTCTTCAACATCGAAATGAATTGGATTGAAATATAACATGTTGATGTCTTCAGCAGAGCAATTGATTAACCACATTAGGTCAAATAATCTGATCTTCTTACACATCAGCTTAGGATCTTTATCTCTCAACACAATCACCGCTTCAGCTGTCTTCCAATCATAATACCAGAAATTAAAGTCTTTGCTGAAATTTTGCTGTATCGGCGTCAAAGGAATTCTTTTCATCACCACAGGAGGTTTATACTTTAACGTCACTTTCTTCAACCCTGTTTTGGGATCAATCTCATTCTTATGGACAATTCGTTTAGGATACTGAGGCCTAAGCAAAATCCATTTAGTTCTGCTCTCCCAACTCAACTTATCAGCAAACCATCCAACGACTGAATTGTTCACAGAAGCTCCGCCCATAGTGTGTCTGCAAACATCCCTCACAGCCCAATATGGAAGTGTTTTAATGTCATGGAATCTGTAAAAGTACAGAATTCTTTTCTCCCACTTGATTCCAACACACTTCAGTTGTGGAAAGTACTTCCAACCTAAAGCTATTCCTTTAAACACTTGATTGTGATGTTTGTAGAACGCACCTTGAACTTCTGCTACTAGTCTGTTAGCCTCCTTTTCTTTCAGCTTTTTCAACATCTCTTTTAGCTCTTCAGATTGTTTGTAAGGTTGTTTCTTATCAGCTTCCTTACCAAACACCTCTTCCAAAACTTTCTTTCCTTTCTCTTTTGCTAACTTCTCGTCTTCATTCAAAGTTTCTTCATTGATCTCAGGAATCACCACATTCGACTTCATAGGATAATACTTCGGATATTCTTCATGAGAAATATCTTCAATCTCTATATCTTCAAATACTGGAGCATATTTATCATCCGAATGTGTTCCTGCTTCTTTAACTGAAATATCTGGAATCTATTGTTCTTTCATAATGTCTTCCAATGATTTCCCAACCTGCTTTGCAAGTCCTTCAAATATTTCATTTGACATTGCAGCAGATAACTCACCATTCTCAAGATCAGGATCTTGATAATCTATCAGATACTTCATGTCTTCACCTTCAAAGATCTCGGGAAATCTTCCAGTTAGCTCAATTGTCCAAACATTTCTTTCAAGCATTAGTTTGTACAATCATTTATCTTCATCAGTCAAAGCACGAATCTTTTCAGTCCAAAAGATAGACTGATCTTCATCATCTGTTTCACTTCTTTCCTTCTGTTTAGAACTTGATTCGCCTTTGCTGCTTTTCTCTGACTCTCTTTTCTTGAAGCTGAATTGGTTTGCATCTTCGTCATTATCAGAATCTTTATAACTTGATTCTTTATCATTCTTTGAACTCTTTCCTCCTGTATTGTCATCATCATCATCTGAACCATCACTTTCTTCTTCAGAATCCTTAAAATGAACCTGTTCTTCTTCTTTCATCTCTTCCTCTTCACCAACCTTTAACTGTGGTGCTTCAGAATAAAGTTTATCCAACAGTTTCCTTATATCTTTGTTCTCACTCTCAATCAGCTTGATTTTCTTTTTGTTTCTTCTATCAGAAGCCTTGAGCTTTTCAATCGTTTCTTCTAACTCATCTTGACGTTGCTTGTTGCTGATTAAAAGCCTTCATGACATTTCCAATTTGTCTGTTGACTACTTCCATCACTTCATCAGACACTGTAACCCTTGGAGTTGAACTTGACTTAGCTCTTGGTTTCTTTGTTTTCTTCTCTATTTCTGCTATAACATTCTTCAAGGTTGTAGAAATATTCTCAGGATTCAGTTGTGATGCTGGATCAGTTGTAATAACTTCTTCAGATACTTTCTTCTTTTTAACACTTGGTGATACTGCTAGAGTTACTTTGGAAGTTGTTGCTTCAGGAACATTCTTTCCAAGTACTAGCAAATCAATCTCTCTATTCCTTTTCTTCCTTGGATTTTCTTTCTTTGACATACTTTTCTTTCTACCTCTCTGATCGGTGTATATTAGGTACACTGTATTGTATACTAATTATAATAAAAATGTATTAGTTTTAGTATAAAAGATATTAGTTTATTTAGTTTTTGTATTTGGTAGGTTATGAATTAATTTAGTTTAAATAGATGAATAATAATAATAATTGGCAATGTTACAATTTAGAAAATCAACGTTCAGAATAATGAATTGCAATTAGTGTTTGAATATGATTAAATTCATATTAAAGCTTTATTGCATTATGTGATTTTGTAGGTTTTAGACTAAGGTGGGCTTACGGTTGGAAGTAAAACAAGACTAATTGTGATGTTGGGCCAAAAGGTGAATAGAAGAAATAACGTGCAGGGCCCAAGAAGAAAGTCGGTGAGGGGAAAAGACAGGCACATATACAAATAAAAGAGACGAGGGCACGCACGAGGAGGGAGGTTAATTTATAGACGGCAGCCTTTTGGCTGTCGATAGAGGAAGTCGCACTGCAGCAAAGAAGAAGACAGGAACGAGGAGAAGTCGACGAAGGCAGCAGCTTTGGCTGCTTTGGTTTGCAAATCGAAAAGTGATGCAAGTGACAGTACCTGGTTAATTATCTTGTGATCTTCTCCAATGGATGGTTCTTGTTAGTAAGATTATTTAAGCTAGTTTTCTTATTTGTTTGGATCTAGTAATCTAAGCATTTGATGCTTTTTGCTATTTGTTTAACTGAATTGTAAAGGATTATATTTTATTTGAAACCTAGTTCTTTAGCCTTCAATTCCCGAGAGTTCTAGTAATTGGGATCTATTGGAAAAGGGTTTGGTTTGGTAATTTATAATTGATAATCGTGTGATAGCCTCTCGTTGTTTTGCAATCAGAGTACTTTGTCCTCGTTTTATCACAATCATTTAGTTAACATAATCATGTCTATGTGGTTTTCCAACACTGAAAATTAGGTTATTGAACTTATCTTTGAACTTGAAATTCGGAGTAGATCGCTCGTTTCTCAAAGTTGGTATTTTTAAATCAATTCTAGTTTTCATTAGTATAGTTACTCAATCCAATCCAAAATTTAGTTTTAAATTAATTTAGTTATTTTTAATTTAAATAATCAAACAAAACGTGTAATATTAACCACATGCTCCTCTGGATTCGATACCTGACTTACCCTAGCTACCTAGGTTATTTTTTTTGCATGACCCTAACGACAGGTCATCACTCTCACAGTCTTTGCACCTGTAACTGGTGATCCTTGAAAATCATCAAGATCAAGTAACACTTCAGCATCCTCTCTAGTCACAATCTTACTACTCTGTTCCTCAACAATCTTTTCTATTGCTTCAGTTGTACTAATCTCAGTGGCCTTGGGATTAGTAACCTTAACGGTTTCAGTCTGTGAGTCCCATTCTTCTTCATCTTTAGTTTCTTCATTATCTGCTTCATCAACCAACAATGTCTTTGCTTTACCTCTGCTCTTTGTTACCTTCTTTGACTTGGTTTCTGTTTCAATCACCTTTTGTTTACCCTTCCCAGACTTAGCACCCTTGTTAATCACTTGTCTTTTCCTCTTTGCTGTTTTATCAACTGGACATAGTGGACTATCAGAATCTGAATTGCTATCAGCATGTCTGGCTTTATCTTGACCTGGATCCTTGTAACTAACAAATCTCAAATGTCCAAACAGATTCTTGTATGGTGGTTTTTCTGCATCAGGTACACTTTTGTATGCAATCATCCTGCTCAAAGTAGTCTGATTCATGTGTATTTGATTGATAACCTGTAAAGGATCTTTCCTCAACTCTGTGTATTTGTTATCAAACACCAACTGCAGAAATCTAGCGTACATCAGAAACTTGTCACCCTTCAAGCCTTGTAAAACTTCTTTCATGTGGTGAAATATCATTCCCGACACATTGAAAGGCTTATTCAATATTAGTGCAACCCCCAACGAACACAAACTCTTTCTCAGTAAATCATAGCCTCCACTAACTGGTCCAAACACATGTAGAATTACATGTAATAGATAATTGTATTGTGGACACGTACCAGTTATCCATTACTAGATACGAAGCACAGAGGTGTACGGGTCAGCAAATCAATGCTACAGAGTAACATGTGCACACATACCAGGTTGAGGCTGATATCAAACATGGTTTTCATCATAGAGTTGATACGATGCATTAAATGATCTTTGATCATTTTTATACATGAAGTTCTTCAATTCGGTGACTTTTAGGTTTTGGCATATAAGCTCTTTTTGCAAATATCTTGATTGAATCTATGTCCGTAAATTAATACGACAAAAGATCAATCAAGATACCCCGGATAACAAGTAACATAACGACCCGAAACCTCAGAGTTTGGCAACCCTATCAAACGAAATTACAGTACTAAGACCATATGCCCATGAGGTGTTCAGCCTCTGCGCGTAGTTCGTTATGTTTGTATCACTAAGGCACGCAGTAATAAGTCTGTGAAGCCTACCAACACATCACACAAGATCAAGAGGCTTACTACTAGCACAAGGCTAGGGAAGACAAACTCTTGATTTAGATAGGGTTATGTGTGTTCTTCCAAGGGTTATGCTCCAAGCTTCCGAACACACTTAATTTAGGGATGGAATGGAGAAGATTTTGTGTGTTATTTGATGAAAACAAAGGGTGGTGGTGGTGATGGCCTTATGGTCGTGACTTTTAAATAGGGTAGAGGTGGTTTCCTTTTTTTGTGAAATAAGTTTCTTGCATGTTATAAGGATTATAGTATGTGCCAAGGATTTGACAACTCAAGCATGCTTTCTTTAACATCATGATTATGTTAAAGTATGGAAGGAAAGGTAGGGTGGCTCCATGCTCCATAGGGTAGATTATAATAATGTCTAAAGATCACATGGGACAAGGTGGTATAAGGCATGCTTAATGCCATGATTATGGAGTCCTACACAAGCCACCATAGGGTGGAAAATCCACCCCATATAGGCCGGCCAAGGATGGCTCTAGTGGGGCCCACATGCTTTTCAAAGTATCTCATAATATCATGGTTAAGTTCTAACTAGCTCGGGAAGGGTTTTTGAGGTTTTAATGCGTGTTTATTATGAGCAATTCTGGACATACAATTGACTCCCAATTACCCTTAAAAATTGACTAGTTTAGGCATTGGTAAGTTATTTAGGCTTTATTTGGGTTAATTTATAAGTTTCGCGCGTATGAGGTGCGATACGCGAACTTTATTCATTACCGGGATATTTTTCTTTGGAGTTTCCATTTATGGTTTTAGAGTTCCAAAACAAATGATATTTCATGAAAATACCCTTTATTTTATATTCTGGGTGTTCGGGATCGTTTTCGGTTAATTAATTGTTACCGGGTAATTACCAAAGTCCGTCTCGGACAAGTTTATTCGCAACTGATTTCGCTGTGCTTTCACTTAAACAAATGCATTCCTATGCATCCTATGGGGAATTTGTTATTCTATAAAGGCTAAATTAATACAATTAATTTAAAATTGCACTTAATTACCATTAATTACATATACTAATTACATGCGGAAACACATCGATTTTTGTCGGATGTCACAGTAGAGTAGGTTGGGTATATTCCATTAGCAAGATAATACCCGCGCCTGTACTCCACCCCTGAAACGGTAAATCTTGTATCAAGACCGGTTCCTTTTAGCACATCCCCAAAAACCAATGATTGATTAATGACATTAATGTCGTTATTCGATCTAGGAACACCAAAAAAGCATGCCAAGTCCTTAAATCTTGTGAGGCGGGAGCCTCCAAGATTATTGTTGAATGGCGTTGATCGCCTCGATAAAACTGGCCATGCCATACATTAGGGCAATTCACCCACGGCCAATGCATGAAAACGATGCTTCTGAGCATTCCTAGAAAACCATGCCTTTCTTGGTGGAACTCATAAAATTTTTGGACGTCACTCGAGTTTGGTTTTCACAAATATTTTTTGTTGTACATCTTGACAACACGTTTGTAAAACTTATACAAGCATTCACGTGTCGTTCTTTCGAACATCCGTAAATACTTGTCCCACGAATCGGCTGTTGTCCCGTAAGCTAGTTGTCGTAATGCTGCTGTGCATTTTTGTAAAGTTGTGAACCCCCTTTTGCCTCTAGCATAGTATCATAAAGTAAAAAATGGGTCACAACTGGACAAGTCATCAGCAATACGTACGAACAGTTGACGGCTCATTTGGAACATGCACCTAAACATCTCATCCGTGTACACCGGTTGATCAGCAAAGTAATTAGCGACTAATCGCTCGTGGGCACCTACACGTATGTTGTAAATAAATATAACTATTGTGGCAATATAAATTAGTTTTATACCCGTACCAGAACGGGTAGTGCAACAGAATTTTTCGAAAAGATACAAAATTACCATTCTGTGTATTAGCAATATATAACTCAGTATATGAACCATGTTGATCAGAGAAATGAAATGAGAGAAATGAATTTGGGAAAAGGTTCTTCTTTATTATTCACATTAACATCTATATATACAAAAGACTTAACGGATAAATAATAGATTCTAGCAGAAACTGTATACGGAAAGCCAACTAACTAACGGAACTCTAATTAACTATCAGTTGTTGAAGCATCAGTAGTTTTCTTCATCAGATGTTGTAACTCATTAATGGTTGTGACTCATCAGTAGTTTACTCATCAGTAGATTTCTTCATCAGCAGTTACCAATCATCAGAAGTTCACTCTTCAGCAGTTGTTTCATGAGCAGTTAACTACCAACAAACCAGTTATGTTATATTAAAATTTATATACAGCAATCAAAAGTTATTACACATCTCCTGTTAAAGACATTTAAAAAAGCTTGACTAAACACCTCATTTCTCATTTTTTTAAAGTGTCGTGTAGGCCATAAGACTTGTATTTATATGGTCCAAGAGTTCTCATCACATGTGAATGTTTATAGGTTTCATTTTTAGGGTTAGGATCTAATACACAATGAAAGAAAAATAGGAAGTCGTAGGAAGGGTATCAAACGGACTCCGATTAAACTCATTCAAGCGGCATTGAAACCGTCTTATCGAACCCTACGACGTTAGTGTTTAGGTCTTCGTTTTTTGGGGTTTTAGCTTGTAGTTTTTAGAATATGCGTTATATCATTGTGTCTTTTATGTACCATTGTGTCTTTTTCTTATTTTTATCATTGTGTCTTTTTTACAATTCATTGTGTCTTTTTTTCTTTAGCATTATGTTATATTTTTTTGGCAATGTGTTATAGTTTGTGGCTCATTGTGTCATATTTCATGATCTATTGTGTTTTTATATCCTTCTCTTCCTTCTCATTTTTGTTACACTGTGTAGAATAACTTGACTCTTCATTTTTATCAAATTAATTTATATAATGTATTTTGTAGCTATTACCACCATGCTTTGTGAATTTTGTTGGCAAAAAAAACAGGCCCAATAACAATCAACAAACATGATAAATCTCTATACTACGTAACGCTGTACACTGCTAAGTCTAACACGAACAATAACTACAACATAACCAAACAACCAACAAAAAATGGGCAATGATTAATCATTTTGATTAAGTATTACTTACACGGTTAAATCAAGAATCAAGGTTTGTGCCTTCCTACAAAGGTTATATGCACAAGTTCAGCTGGTTAGAGTCCAGATTCATAAAAGAGACCCGCAAAGCCTTCAAACTACCAACAAATAAAAAGAGTAACAACCACAAAATAATTAGTAAAGAATAAAATAACACAAATATTTATCTTTATGACATACCCAATTTTACCATTGCAATTTGCAAGTAAAAGACTTTAGGCATACCCCTTCATTAATAATTTCATGTTTTTAAGTGTATTTTCTTTTGGGATAAGATGAACCTATTATATATTAGCACAAATCATGGATCATCATCAATCAAGGAAAGTCAACAAAATTTAAAAACCCGTTCAAATGGCTAATTACTTGCTAGGGTCAATATTTGATAATTAACTATTTTATAAATATCCTTGTATTTCTATCGTGAATATTTCCATTCATTATAAATACTTGGCCTATATATGCCAAATACGTCAAGTTACATTTTATTCACTAACGTATATGGCATTTATAGGCCAAGTATTTACAAGGAATGGAAACATTCCCGAGAGAGATACAAGGAGAGTTATAAAAGGATTAATTACCAAATATTGACTATAGCAAGTAATTAGCCATTTGAACGGGGTTTCAAATTCTGTGAACTATCCGTGATTGATGATGATCCATGATTGTGCTAATATATAAAAAGTCTATGCATACGACATAAGTAACATTAAAAGATAATCAAGAACGCTAGATGAACCTATAAATAAAAGTCTTTGCACATGACATACCCACTTTCACCGTTGCAAGGACTTTAAGCATCTTCTTAGATTTTTAAGTGTATTCTATTTTTTGAGATAGGATGAACCTATTATATATTAGCACAAATCATGGATCATCATCAATTAAGGAAAGTCAACAAAATTTGAAAACCCGTTCAGATGGCTAATTACTTGCTAGAATCAATATTTGGTAATTAACTATTTTATAAATCTCCTTGTATCTCTCTCGTAAATATTTCCATTCATTGTAAATACTTGTACTATAAATGCCAAATACGTCAAGTTACATTTTATTCACTGACGTATATGGCATTTATAGGCCAAGTATTTACAAGGAATGGAAACATTCCCGAGAGCGATACAAGGAGAGTTATAAAATGATTAATTACCAAATATTGACTATAGCAAGTAATTAGCCATTTGAACGGGTTTCCAAACTCTGTGAACTATCCGTGATTGATGATGATCCATGATTTGTGTTAATATATAAAAACTCTATGCATAAGACAGAAGTAACATTAAAATATAATCCGTGATTGATGCAGTTCTGTATCACAACTAAGAGTATGTGTACTCGTGGCGTGATGAAGCGCTATGAACTTTGATAACGCCCGGAACACCAAAACGGGGCGGCGCCATCTCCCAAAAAACACCTCGGGCGTTAGATATTTAGCGCTGGTTTGATTTTTGATTGGCCAATGCAATGATGACACCTCATCATTCCAACTACAGGTTTGGTTTTTTTTTTGTTTTTTTTTTAAATAACGCCCCCTAATTTTTTTCCCCCACTACACCCCTATTTTGAATTAAACCCCAGTGCTGACTCAGCTGCCACGTGGACCAATCAGGAAGGGGGGCTTTATATATAAAGCCCCCCACTACACATGGTCTAAGAGATTACTACTAATTTTAGCTCATTTTCATTTCCCAATACCATAGGTTTATGTTTTTTAAAATGCAAAGTTGAAAGCATCAACATTGGCATGTGCCAACCATATAAGTTCAACTGATGAAAGAAATTCTAACAATCCTATACTCCTATTTAAGATGTTAGCCTACAACCAACCCGTTACTAAGCCAAAAAGAAGATGTAATTAAAGTTTATCAAGAAGCATGAATGAACGAAGCTACATGAAAGACTTCATATTCTAATTAAAACAGATCATATAGTTCAAAAAATTTGGACCTAGGTTCCTACTTTATGGTAGTTCATTCTGATTTCATCCAACGACACCAAATTGGATTGGAACAGCCTACGTATATGTACTCATAATGTTATTGCTCTTGTCCAATAACCATGGAAATGACAAAAAGTCGACAGAAATTAGTATCACTAACTGCATTAGACAGAATGTGGAATACTAAAGAAAACATGAAACGCCAAAAAATTCTTGCAACCTAATCAGTAGTCAAATCCAACCCACCAACCAAAAAAATAATAATAAACACACAAAAGTACGATTCAGTTCTAACTAAAAGAAACTTTAAACATGTAAATTAACACTTACGACATACCATTCCAAAATTGTCCAATTGCTCAATGGTTATCACCTTGATCCAAATAGCCATCAAACTGCTTATCAGAGAAAAAATATTTTTAGCATTCGTAAGAGTAACGGAATTTAAGCGTAAAAAGAGTTGGGTTTTATAGACAGAACGAAGTGGATTACCAGTTTTCGTGAAAGGATGTCAATACGAAAGTCTTTTGTACCCTATGAGGTTATCATGTTAATTGCTTACAAAATAAACGAATTCTGAGCTAAAAGCTTTGTAATGTACAACATCATTTCAACCGATTCAGGCTCAGCCCCGTTTTATAATGAGAGGAAATGGGATAACATCGTCATGGCTACAAAGGAGGTTGCAAGTGGAGAAGTTAAGATACATCTCACACTTGCCATCCATCAATTCTGCAATGCCAACTTGCGGAATCACACTTTCCAACTCGAATTTACCTCCAACTATATTCGGTCATCATATAGCCTGATAGCATCAAAGATGGATTCGCAGCAACAGAGTTGAAATAGACAAAAAAGCGTCATGATACTATCAAATACAAATTCTAAATAAATGTGTACCTGTTCAAAGAGGACATAAAACATGAAGACAAAAGTATCATAATTATGAGTATGAAAATCACCATTTCGCCATTTATACTTGCTTGATGAATATGTCAAGCCCTTTAGACAATCCTTAAATATTAAGAGAATAATAAAACTTTACTGTACTAATAAATAAAGTTGTCTTGAACAAACCACAAATGTGTATATGAATTCATCAGTTACTTGGTTTAGTTAAGCTCTACCTTTGGGTACTGGCTGCAATCCCACTCTTCTACATCTACGAGCATAAACACATGAATATGAGAGTACTAATGCAGAGTCTATAAGACATAAAATATAAAATAACAACCAACTCGTGGACTCAATAACAAAGCGTTGAAGAGACTAGCAAGAACACGAAGCCTGTGAAGGTAAGCTGAAAAAAAATAAAATGTGTGGTGACTACTAAGCAAACAAAATGAATAAACCATCAACATATTTAACATAAGGAAAACACGCAAATAAAATTAGAGTGCTACTTACTGCATATAAAAAGGGAAGAATGTGACAAACCGATTCCACAAAGGCTGCAAGACATACATTTCGTAACAAAAAAAAAAAGTTAGAAAGAAAAATATCATCATCATCATCATACTCAGTTAATCTCACCTATAGCAAAGCTAAGGTAGGGTCTGAGAAGGGTAAGATGTAGACAGCCTTACCTCTACCCCTAAGAATAGAGAGGCTGCTTCCAGCGAGACCCCCGGCTCGATGTGGTTTGGTATCAAGCCTTGGACATAAAGCACAGAACACTAAGCAATCGGGACAAACCCGATCGGTGCATGTACTCCTTTGACTTTTGGCTATCAACGCCACCACATGATGCATGATTAACCATCCGTCGTTTTTAACGTTATTTTCACGAAATTAGTAAAATAACGTTAAAACTAGTGCAACTTTACTTTTGCCCCCCGATGGCCACACATATATACATTATATGCGCACAACAGGTTTGGAGCTCCTTCATAAACCGGCCCGTCCCACCCTCTTTTTGTGCCGTCCCACCCTCTTTACTTTTGCCCCCCGAGGGCCACACATACCTTCACTTTGCTGTCTCTTCATTGGCCATTCATGATGTTCTATTTTTTTTTATTATTGGTACCCAGAAAAATAATAATATTCAGAAACTTGAAAAGCAACAAAATGAAAAGATCTCACCTCACAATTAAGTTTATCCTTGAGCAGATAAATAATCACTACATCATAATCCAAATGTATAGGATCATCTACTATACTATTATTAGAAGACTCACCATCATTAACAATTGAAAAAAATAAGAAACGTGATCAGAGAAAGCTAAAACCTACACCTACCAGTAAAAGCAATGATGAATGCAATACAAACTTAAGCACCTTATGAATCAAAATCAAATATCAAAAAATCAAGAATTCACATACACATGAAAGTCTCTTCATACACCAACTGAGAAGCACGACCAAAGAATAGCAAATATGATTAATAACGAAAGAGGTGAGGATGAATGACTCAACAGTTTTGGAGAGGATGATTATAAAAGAGCAGGGGAGTTTTATAGGTGAGAGAAATAAACTGACGTAATTCTAGATTCACAGGAGGGGGCGGTTATTTGGGATGGAACGGTTATTTGATAACTGCCCCCAAAATCAATAACTGCTCAATTTATACGGCTAAGATTTGAGGATTTTTTGATCCAACGGTCAAGCTCAAACACAAAACGGTTATCTAGGGCCGGCGTCAATAGTATCTATATATATAATAAAAGAAAGTCATTTTGATGACATGGCATTCAAGGAGGCATTCCCCCCTTTGAGTGTGCCATGTGTCATCCCACATGGCAATTGGTATTTAAGTTAAAAAAAACCTTAATCATCAAACCCTGCCTCTTCCTAACCTTCCTCTTCATTCTTTTCTATTCTCTGTCACTTTGTTATCGCCGTAACCCTAACCTCCTCCACTTCATCGTCCCTGCCGTCACGATCTCTGCCCCTGCGATCAGTTCTATCATCTTCCATATGCCTATCTCTATCTCCGCTTCTACGGTCACAGGGAATCAAATGCATCGAAATCAGCCAACATTCGTGTTAACGGTAATAATATGCCCTAAGAATCGATTGCATAACTTATATTCCTCTAAATCGAACGTCTATTGCTGCAACAGGTTCGAATCTTCTCATCTATTCTAATTGTCTCCGTGTTTCTCTGTTATTAATTCGATCGATGTTCCAATTATACACATTCAGAATTGTTAATAACTATACGTATCGGTTGGATCTTATGTACGATATCAACATTTTAACTTTCAGTAGTTTTTGATCGGCATATAATAACGATTTGTGATTACTTTTTTATGTTTGATTAAGTTATTAATTTCTACATATTGTAACATATTGTTAGATATGATTATGAAGTGAGTTTGCAAATGTAATGTTTTGGCTGGTAGGGATAATACTGTAATTATGTAAAGTTATTATTATTATTATTATTATTATTATTTATTTTTATTATTATTTTTTCATGATACTATGACTGATAGGGAAGTATGATTATATGGGTGTGGTGGAGACTTGACCTAATTTGTGTTTTTGTGGGATGTGTACTTGACTGGAATTTTTGATGTGGAATGTTTGGGTGGTAAGTTTTTGACGGTGACGTGAAAACAAGTTAATAAGCTGATATTATAAAGGCTTACTCGTATGATCCGAAGGCCAATAGGGGAGTTAAGGTGGGGTGAAAGTTACTGGGAACTTTTAGATGTGTGAGTGAGATTGATACTTGATAGGCATAGTCACTGTCATTTTTACATGTTCGCTTTCAAGCGAGCTTTTGAATCCTATTCCACTTTACTATTACAATAGTTGCAACCTCTGTAGTACCATGACATTTCTTTTGATATTTCAGTAATAGTACCCACGAGGATAACTTTCTTCGACTATTATTGACAAAAACAAAATAAATTAATTATTTAATTTATGGTCTTTACAAAATTAATGATCTTGATATTGTTATGTTATGTTATCTTCGAATGTTTGTAAAGTGGTTTGACATATGATGTTATTAGGAAAGTACATTAGGAGTGGGATTATGAGCATAATGTATTCTGCAGTAACTTAACATGGTCTATACGACATTTAGTTTATCACTTTTTTTTAATCATACTTAAGATATTTGATTAGTTAACGCGCAAACTAATTCTTCTCCCGTGTAGGTGATCCAGTTGCGTTCTTGAGATCTTCCCAAAACCAAAACTACTTTTGACTCTGCAAGTGTCCCAAATTCTTTTCCTTTCCAATCATATTATCATCTCTCAATTAGTAACAAAGGCATCGTTCATCTCCGTGTGTTAATAATAATAATAATGGACAAAGAAGAATTACAGAAAGTTAATGGTTCCGTTCTTTTAATCGTGTTTTTAGTCATTTGTTTGATTTTTAGCTTTTAATCGCGTTGCGTAATGTAGCGGTTATTATTGTTGTCGGAAATTTGTTTTTCGTTTTGTTTAATTTTATACGGATGAATAGTTAGGGTTTTATGAATTTGGTTGTTAGTCTGTTTTGTATTTTCGTTGTATTGTGTATGTTTGGGGATAATGTGAATATCTAATATAGTGGTATGTATTACATTATGTATGGAGAATCATTTGCTTGATTTATAGGGCACGGATTCCTATTAGGGTTTATGTTCTCAAACATGACTAATCAAACTCTCAAGCTTGGAGGTGTCCTACATCAGGTTCTTTTTCTTTTTTTAGTTAATTAATGTGTTAGTTTTGTGTTTGTATTTTGTAAATGAAAGTGCATCTAGATGCTTTGAAGGTAGAGTGAGGCTTGAAAAGAGGCAAAAGGTTGTGGAAGAAGATAAGGTGGATGATGGTGGTGGTGGTGGTGGGTGGGATACAACAGAGATGGTGGTGGATTTCGACATGGTGGTAGTGGAGATTGGAGAACTGGAAATAGATTTGCCTCTATGTTGGTGGCTAAACTAATTTGTACGTCTCTCTTTATTTCACCATTAACCAAGTTATTTGTAATTACTGTAGGTAATCAGTAATCACTCGATTGGTTTTATTGTAAAACATATTAAGATATTTGAATTGTTTTGTTCAATCGCAATCCTGATCTTTTGTTTAGTTTGTAAAATGCTATGTCTCATATGCTTATGATTAGTAACTATATATACAACTAATAGGTTCAGGTAGTCATGGCTTCGAATTCGGGTCTATGAACAACCTTAGTGCCGAAGTTGAAGGCAGGGGACCATTCTCGAGGTGCAAGTTATTGTCTTGAGTGTCCACCCTATGCAATCTATAAGTTGTTGTCTTGGACGTTTCCCTACCGGTTAACAAGCTTTCCACATCTGTATGAGCAGTTTACGCTGCATGAATCATATATTTCTTTTTGACACTTCGTATTAGATTTTCCAACCCCGGGATGCTCCCGGGGTATAATCTAGTTTTAAATACTAAAAAAATAGTGGCGATATAAATTATAAACAAAAAATAGTTGCAATATAAATTCTAAAAAAAAATATACACTTACCCTCCCGGTCTCTGTTTATGGCCGCTTGCCTAGTTCGTGGTTGCTAGTTCACTTCTTCGTCTTCCTCCGCCACAATTATCTGTGCCGCTTCCCAAACGGCGTTTATAAAAAGCTGGTTTTCCTCGCTCGACGAAGTAGAAGAACCAACCAATAGTAGATAAGACATTGTTTTTTTTAAGAGAATATGATGGTTTTTATAAAAAAAGTAGAGAGGATTTGATAAGAATGAGATGAGTTGTGTTGTTATATATAAAAAAAAAAACCTTTTTTTAATTGACCATTGCATTTTTTAACGGGTATATTTTTTCAAACGGTCGAATAAGTAAATGTGCTTGTTTGTGATTGGTGCGTCTCCTACGTTCTTTTGGAGACGGGAGGGGGTGGTGTGGGAGACGAAGACGGCACAAAAAGAGGGTGGGACGGGCCGTTCTACGCCTCCACACCCACTAGTCTTAATACAAGCACCAAATCAACCTTATAATAAACATTAAAGAAACATAAGTAATAACAATTTATCAATGTAACCATGCATTACATGACATATAACCGAGTTGCAATAATATATAAACAGAGAGGTGATAGAAATACACTATAAAATTTCATAAGTAGTAAGTGTAGAAGACAGTTTTGAAAGCCAAGCTTACAATGATTAATATTAACTAGGATGATCCCGCCAAGTATCAGCTAAATCTGCAATGACCTGAGTTAAAGAGATGCCCTGCGTCCACTATTTCCCAACACTAACAATATAGCCCTGTCCCTTGAAAAAGAAAAATTCTAACCAAAATCAGAAAACCTCATAATCATGCTTACCAAGTAAACAATAATTACCTAAGACTTTTATCTTCACTCAGTAAATAATTACTCAAAGTTAAATAACAATAGCGATCGACTAATGTTAAAAAATGAAAGTCCTTATAATATTTATCCACATTCCACTAATACATATATGTAACTTATTCCAGACTAACTGGAAATAGGCATTCCACATTTTCTCCTGCCAAAACAAAAAAAGAAGAAAAACAGAAGACATAGCCCTAGGATCTTCTAACTATAGATAATTACGTTGATGATACCAATAAATTCATGTCATACATATAATCCAATGTAAACCAAAAACCTGAACAAAACATCAATTTAGAGAGGCTAATAGCATTTCTTAATCAAAAACAGAAATGTTGCTAATTGCGGAAATTAAAAACCGAATCAATCAATTTTAATGTCACGTTACTAATTAATCCCTAATGAGAGAAAAAGTTTAGGATGATATTCAAAGAACATGCTACTATGTGGCTTGTAAACACAACAAACGGTCCCATATGTAGCGAAAAACTATACCAAAACTGCATTTATAAACAACCTAAGTTCACCATTACCTGAATTGCGAGACTAACGTTGCGCACGCATCTTTCGCCTCATGAGCAGCTCTCTTCCCCAAATTAGTCTAAAGTCGTTTCTCTAGCAATGTGCACCATGTAATTCCCCTA
This sequence comes from Ambrosia artemisiifolia, assembly GCA_032199755.1. Classification (NCBI taxonomy): domain Eukaryota; kingdom Viridiplantae; phylum Streptophyta; class Magnoliopsida; order Asterales; family Asteraceae; genus Ambrosia; species Ambrosia artemisiifolia. The sequence continues at coordinate 65,184,697 of CM063519.1, forward strand.
ATTATCTTGCAGCGTCGTTAAGCACAACTTGCAGTCCTAATTGCAAGAAACACATCACAATTACAAATAATAACCAGTTTTAAGTCAACACACCCATAGTAACAATTAATTATTAAGAAGGAAACCCTAGGGTTGACCGTCAGAGATGATTACAGAGGTTTACCTTCTTTAGAAAGGCCGATGGTTTCGAGAGCAAGTGTTCGCAATCGTTTACGGCGGTCGATGGCCCCGTTTTGTGCAGATGTGGTAGTACGAAAGTTAACCATATTCACAATGGATGCCTCCAACGATTGTTTAGGTCAAAGTTGTGATTGATTTGAAAGTGGATTAATCAGTCGGCATAGCCGCACCCTTTCTCCGCTAGATATATGTGGAGAATGTGAGGGCAAAATAAAAGTTAAAGAAAAGTCTAAAAACAGAAACTTAGGTGGCCAAAGTACAATCACATAGAAGTCCCATGGCGCACCGACCGTTTATCAATTGATAGTTTTGTGCAGATGTGGTAGTACGAAAGCTAACCCCATTCACAATGGATGCCTCCATCGATTGTTTAGGTCAAAGTTGTGATTGATTTGAAAGTGGATTAATCAGTCGGCATAGCCACACCCTTTCTCTGCTAGATATATGTGGAGAATGTGAGGGCAAAATAAGAGTTGTAGAAAAGTCTAAAAACAGAAACTTAGGTGGCCAAAGTACAATCACATAGAAGTCCCATGGCGCACCGACCGTTTATCAATGGATATATAAATATAAACTAGTGTTTACCCGTTCGCGCGTTGCGGCGGAAATACCGTATTCATACGAAACTACTAAAAACTGAATATAACATGTTTACATCGTGAAATCTAAATAGTAACATAGATGAGAAAACCCAACCAAATTACGAATTAACCTGCAGCAAAAAAATAGTTATGACTCAAGTCAACATTAAACTGAGAAAGTTATTTTTTTTTTTTGGCCGGCAAAAAACTTCTATATATATATATAGAAATTCAGCAAGAAGCTGGACAGAAAACAAAACAAAAAGCAACACCAATACACACGGAGGCCAAGCCAACCGAACCAGCCTATAAAAGGTCAACAACATCAAAAACACACCACTTTTCCCACGCAGGGGATTGACATTTTGATCGATGGCTAACCCACAAGAAAGAGTCCTCCTTGATCATCTCCAATAGCCTCGGAATCGGGATAGTCCTGTCTTCGAACGTCTTGGAGTTTCTAGCAAACCATAATCTCCAACACGTCGCCATAGCTACCGTATAGACCAACTTCTTCCATCTTTTATCACCCGGGTTCTCCAAAAGAGTCTGCAAAAATTCGGCCACAGTGAGGGACTCCGAAGGCAAGGGAACGCGAACCCAGGCGCAAATGTGCCACCACACACAGCGAGCCCAAAAGCACGAAACCAACAAATGTTCAGCATCTTCGCTATGAAGCCCGCAACAAACACAGCAAGTATTACCCACATTACAACCCCTCGCCACCAAAGCCGTCTTAGTCGCAATGCGACCCAAACAAACTCTCCAAAGAAAATAATTCACTTTTAAAGGAGCCCACTGATTCCAAACAAACTTTATAACCTGCTGACCATGATTCTGTTGGAGATCGAGGCGAATATCTTTGACCGAAAAGTCATATCCGCTGCTGTTCTCCCACACCCACCTGTCAGCGGTGTCCGACAGCGATTTTGGCTCAAGCATAGCCTTCATGGACTCCATCTGCAGCTTCTCACTATCCGATGCTGGTTGTCGGATCCAGCCGAACACCCACTGGTTCGAATGTCCAGAAACAGAACGGAAATCAGCAATCATCCCATCCTTATTATTAGACAGCTTAAATATATCCGGGAACAACGTCCTGAACGAATCGTTTGCAGCCCAAATATCCTTCCAGAACCGAACATTTTTTCCGTTCCCCAAATTAACCTTCAACTTATCTTTAATATTAATACCGGAACTAATGAGCGTCTGATCCATACCACCTACATCTTTCCATAAACCTGGAATCGTTTTTTTAACCGGAATCAACTTATTGTCAAACGCTTTACCATGAATCGCTTGTATGACAGCAGCCCATAAATGATTCGATTCAACTTTAAACCTCCACCACCATTTCGCAAGAAGCGCCTTATTGAGATCATTAATGTCTCCGACTCCTAGACCCCCACTCGCTTTAGATTTGACAATTTTGTCCCAACGCACCCACCTGATTTTATTTCTCGTAGTCGTCTTACCCCAAACGAAATCCCGTCTAAGGCCTTCGATCTTTTTAATCACCGAGGCAGGAGCACGAAATAAAGAGAGGAAATAAACCGGAAGGCTGCCTAGGACCGTTTTAGCAAGAGTCACACGCCCAGCAAAGGAAAGCTTATTCGCCTTCCAAGAAGACAATTTTCTCTTCACTTTGGCAATTACCGGATCCCAAAAGGAGGCTCTCTTCATGTTACATCCGATCGGCACACCTAAATACACAAAAGGAAATTCGCCCACTCCGCAGTTCAATCGTTGGGCCATTCTATTAATCTCAGCAGCTTCCACTCCAAGGCCGAACAACATACATTTGCCATGGTTAACTTTAAGCCCCGTGACCAGATTCAGACATCTAAGGAGGCGATTAATGCCAACAATATTATGTTCGGACCATTCACCAATAAAAATAACATCATCAGCATAGCTTAGATGCGATAAAACCGGCCCGTCATTCGGTAATTTTAAACCTTGGAAAAGCCCCAACTCCACCGCTTTGGTCATGAACATATTAAACACCTCCATGGCAAGGATGAAAAGAAAAGGCGAAAGGGGATCTCCTTGTCTCAACCCTCGTTTAAAGGAAAATTCACCGGACGGGGAACCGTTTACTAATACCGATCCCCTCCCCGATTTCAAGCAACCTTCAATCCAACTAATCCAGCGGCTCGGAAATCCCATGTATTCCATCATCTTGAATAGGAATTTCCAATTGATGGAATCGTAAGCTTTTTGAAAATCTACCTTGAAAATCATCACCTTACGTTTCGTTTTCTTGGCCCAAGCAACCGTTTCATTGACAATAACAGGCCCATCGAGAATATTTCGACCTCCCACAAAGGCGGATTGAGAAGAGGAGATTAAAACATTGATCACCTTCTTGATTCGGTTGGCGAGAATCTTAGAAACTATCTTGTATATGGACCCCACTAAAGCGATTGGCCTGAAATCATGAACATTCTGTGGATCTGTAACTTTAGGAATTAGAGCCACGAATGAAGCATTAGAACCCGTAGGAAATGAGCCGCTAATCTGAAAGTCCTCCAAGGCTGCACAAATAACATTTTTGAGGCGGTCCCAATAACGCTTATAAAACTTCATGGTAAAACCGTCCGGGCCGGGCGCTTTTCCACCATCCATCTCTTTAATAACGGTGTGTATCTCTTCGTTAGAAAAAGGGCTAATGAGAGCTGCAGCTTGATCCTGAGTAAGCGATGGCAGACCAAAATTAGAAAAAGTGGGGCGCCTTCTAATCGGTTCGGCGAAAAGCTTTTTGAAGGCAAGTCTCATCTCCTCTTTGATACGTATCGGGTCCGTGACCCATTCACCATTACATTCCAGCCCATTGATTCTGCTCCTAGCAATATTGAGATTGATGCAAGAATGGAAATAAGAAGAATTTTCGTCACCATGTTTTAACCAGTTCACACGAGCCTTTTGGTGCAGGTCCATCGCTTTAGCGTCTTCCAATCTTCTCAATTTTCTTCTATATTCGGTTCTCAAACGAATGTCAACATCATTTAGCGTCGCGTCTTCTGCCATCCTTTCAATAACTTCCACAGCTCTAGACAAGGAGACAAACTCCATATCTTCCAACAGTTTAGAAGTCTTTCTCCAAGTTTTGATGTCGTTTTTGATCATAATAAGAAGTTTCGCCCAAGCACCAATGTGAGCCGGATTGGTGCTAATCAGCTCTACATTCTTTGCCACAATCAAATCCAAGACGCTAGAGTTCAACCAACTGTTAAAGAATTTGAAAGGAGGAGGACCAAAGTCCAACGAATTACAGGATAAAGTCACCGGACAATGGTCCGAAAGCCCCTTACGAAGAACCGATAACTTAGCCGAAGGCCAAAGCCCCATAAAATTCTCGCACACCAATATCCGGTCAAGTTTGCTAAATTTAATCACTTCATTGTCGGATATGTAGGTGAACCTACCACCTGACATATGATACTCAACGAGGCCAGCACGGTTGATGAAGTCATTAAAGTAATTGGCAGCAACCATGTCAAAACGAGAGTTAACCCGTTCATCAGCGTTCCTCACATCGTTAAAGTCCCCGAGGATAATCCACAATCCCGAGAATAGCTCCTTAACCCCAATAATTTCCTCCCACAGAGCTCTACGCTGACCGGGATCATTAGGGGCATGAACGTTCAGAATATTCACAACTTCATCCACATTAGCTATATGGCCAGAGACTAATAACCATCGCAACCCTTTATGAACTTGCTCGACCTTGAGGATGTTCGGGTCCCATAGAGAAGCTAGTCCTCCCGACCTCCCAACAGCATCCACGGAGGCCACATTCAAAGCCCCCCTACCCCAGAAACGGCTAAGCGCCTCCTCATCTAACCCCCCCTGATGTGTCTCTTGAAGACCAATAAACGAGCACTTGGCCTCCCCCTTAATCCTCCTAACCCAACCCGGTTTAGAAATCCCGGAAACCCCTCTAACATTTAGTGTAAGGTAATTCATTGAAAACGAGCCAACTCCATTTCCCCATTGACCAGTTTCCTCACGTGGTTTCCAAAACTCTCCATTCCAATACCCAAGCTCACACCAAATTTAACCATGTCGTCAACTTCTTTTTCGAAAACGACCTTCCCAATGTCACTAGCTTCAGTATCATCTTGTTCCCCTTCCAATAGTTCCATATTCCTGTTGTCATTCTCCACTCCCTGTTGAAAATCATTACCCGGATTGGTACCAGCCTGCTGTAAACCAGTCCGAGCAATAATGTCTACCAGGTCAAAAGGATCTGAATCCTCTGGAACGTTAAGATCAGGGGTTAAAAAAACTGGGCCTGAATATTAACCTTTTTAGATTTTTTCTTCCTGTCTTTGGGCCTAATTGTAACATAGTCCAGCCCAGCAACTGAGTTACAATCACGAGCAGGAGAAGAAGACCCAACAGTAGGAGGTGTACGGCCCACACAATTATGAGAATCAAAATGAACACTGTTCCCACCCAAATCCCCATCGTCCACGTCATCCAAATTCTTGGAACCAAGATGGCTATCCGCTATTCGAGGAGACTTTTCTGCATGGCAAGTTCCCATGCACGACTTTTCCATATCCGACCCTTCATTATCCTCTGTCTCTTTGTCTGCCACAACCACCTTAGACTTAATCTGAACAGTCGCCGGAGTGACCACATCCGACGGATTATTTTTAAAAAATGACGGGGTCCAATCGGCATCAACTTCCTTTATCCATACTCTGAAAATGTGGTCTTTCCAAGCTAACTTAAGCTCCAAAGAAATTAAGGTGCCAGAATTAACTAGGATCGCCATCTTCTCCTCCGATAACATACTATTATCAGTTGAAGCATCGGACCTACGAATTATACGGCCGCACCGTTCACCGATACGATTAAAAACCTGCCGGTCCCATAAACCAAAGGGTACACCGGTGATTTTTATCCATGCTACCCGTTCAAACTGTGGTGGCAACCCGTCCCAAACATACATCCTGGAAAACCACTGTGACCATAAGGGGTATTGATCCTTCAAAAAAGTTTCTGCAGCTAACGGAGATAGGAAAGTCAGTAAGATTTTCAGTCCGCCAATATATCTTACCTCCACCCCCGAGAAACTATCCATAGATAGAATAGCGCCAAGATTCTCAATCGTCTCCAACTCATTGACTTCACCAATAAGCGACTTGTGTTCCCATTTCTTCATAGCAGAAGTATTCAAAGGAGGGAGTTCAATCAAACTCCCATTTGGAATGGTAACACAGGGATTAGAACCCCATCCTTTAAAAGACCCCCTAGAATCTCCAAGAAAATTCGAAGTTTTCTCCACATCATCCTGTTCGTAATTTGGCACCTTGTGAACGTCACCTGATAAATGGGAAGAGACAGAAGGTTTAACACCATCCGCCCGAGGGGTGTCTCTGAAACCACCCCTTGAGAATTTAGCCACGTTGATGCCAAGAATAGCACCGTCCAAAGAAACACTCCGAAGTCTTTGAATCCACTCTTCGACATCCTTAACAAAAGAAAACCTGATAAATCCGAACAGGTTCCCTGCTCCATCTCTTTTTTTTGGAACAAAAGCATCTTCTAAATTGTCAAACTTTTCAAACGCCTTCCATAGTCTGTTACCTGTGCAACCATCAGGTAGATTCGACACAAAGAAGGAAATAGTGTTTTTGAGCCTCTCTTCTCTGCTTCTGAACCGTTTTTCCTGCCTTGCTCCTCTCTTGCTAACCACACGGTGCCACTCTTCGTCATCCTTGTAGTAGTTCTTCCCCCGAATCCTTTCTTGTTCTTCTTCTTTTCGTCTTCTAAGCTCCTGAAGTCTCGCTTGTTCTTGAAGTGGTTGTTGTTGCTGACGCTTCGTCTTCGTCTTCATTTTGAACTTTGAGAGAGAGAGGATTATTTTGAACAATTGAGAAAGTTATAATGATACTATCTCACTAAATGTGAAAATAACATAGTTCGAGAAAGAAACATGAGACTAATTTTAAAAATATGCCAAAAAGCTCACTATCACATGTACATTTGAAAGTTGGCATGGTTCCACATAGTGGTGAAGTTTGAGAATTTGTATATGGGAGTCGGGAGTATATGACTAATATTTTTTGGAAAAAACGGAGGGTCGAAACCGTATATACCAAAAAAGTCTATACGGATACTATATAATCATAACTTATAACAGTCCCCTATATCTTGCGCCAATGGTTCCACACTCACGTGAATAAGTGATTTGCAAAACAAAATTAATCTTTTACTCACTTTTATCTATGTCAAATATGTTGATCCATTTTTTTCTATTGATCTTATTCGTTATTCGTATTTATTGCGTAAATCAAAGTATATATTTATACTATAAATATAGGATAAAGTAATAGTCATAATAAACTTAAGATAACAAAAAGATTATTTATGTTTGTGAAATAAACAATTAAAAGGGGATTTAAATGCATGATACAACTTGATGGAGTGAGATTTGTGGTAATAAAAAGCCAAAGCCACATATACTCATCTTCCACATTCTCTGCTCTTTATTTCACTCATGATCTACCCTCCCCCACATTGTTTGGGTTTTGTCTCCTATAAACGCAAATATAAATGGTCGATGGGTTTGGATTTTGTCTCCTCTGACTAACCGCAATATCGATTTTTCTTGGAAAAAAAACCACACCTCGCCTCCCTTTCTAGCGACTTTACGCCATGAATCGTTTCCACTCACCACACATCCACTAAATTCCAATCGAGCCAAAGGGACCGTTGCCGCCTCCCCATGTCGCGAATAGATATGATGCTCATCTTTTCGTCTACGTTTCATTTAACGCCTCATTTAGACATATTGTTGGCGATCTGTGTTTTGATGCAGTGCCCTTCTATCTCCATGGATTGATTGGTGTTTACGCAAGAAGTTTAATATCTTCAATTAAAGATATCGGAGGAGTGGTTACAGACTGAGGGAGACGATGACAGGAAAGGGTAGCTGGTGCTAAGTGTGTGTGTAGTGCTGGTGGTTATGTGGGGGTTATGGTATTAAAATATTAAAAAGTAATAAAAGGGGGGTTATGTGGGGGTTATGGAAAAACAGGGTGTAGTGGGAAGGGGGTTATGAGGGGGTTATAAATGATTGGGTAATCATTGGTTAATTATTGTTTTTTATTTAAATAAGAATATTAAATAGTTAATAATATTTCATTAAATATAAAAAAATTACAAATACTAAAACAAAAAATTACAAATACTAAAACAAAAAATACAAATACTAAACAAAATTACAAACCCTAAATAAAAGATAAAAATACTCAAAGGTTATATTTTTCCTCGATTTTTTTTCTTTTGTTTCAAACACATTTCCAACGCTTTGCCCTCTAGGTGGTCGTGCTTCTGTGTGTAAAAATCAAAGTCGCGTTGAAACTGTCGATCCCTCATGATGTCAACCACCTCTCCCGATGTCGCGTAAGTCTTGGAGCCGCTGGTTCATTTCAGCAAATGCCGGGATTAACTGGTTCACCCCCGACGAAGACTCCGTCCGTGCGGCTCGAGCAGCCCGTCGACCGGGCGGACGAGGTATCTCCTCCGCCCCCTCCTCCCCTGCAAAATAGGGATTTTCTTCTGGTGAGTTGAGGTCGACATAACGCGCGTCAGACGTAGGCGTTTCGGAATCAACCGAGTCAGAGGTCCTCGACTATTTTGAAGGCCTCGTATTTTTGGCCCTAGATGAAGAAGTTCCAACCGTTGGGCCGACGGTGTGCCATTTGGTGCAGTCTTTCAGCACGCGCCAACATTTCAAGTACGGGAAATTCCCGTATTCCTGATTGTATTCTTCCAAAGCCGCCGCCAAAATATCCTCGTCGCTTTGCCTACTTTTCCACCCGTACCGGGTGCGCTGATAAATGCCTTGAAAGTTTGTGCATTTTTGGTTGATATCGGTCCACTTGCCCGATATCGAATCGTTCTCCCGGTAGCCCTCTCCTTTACCAGCCAGACCAAAAAATATTGCCCGGACTCTTTTCCAAAAATCGCCTTTGGTGTGGTAGTTGGCTAAAAAAACAAACCAATAATATATATAAGTACCCGTTTAAAAAACTACATGTAATAAAATATAATATAACCAAAAAATATATATCTTACCAACTATAGGATCCTCCGACACGTCAACCCACGCTCGGGTTAACGAGTACAACTCGTGGTCGGTCCATGGTTGTACGTTTTTTTGGCACGACCGACCGTCTCTTTTCTTTTGTGAACCTGGCTTCCTCGGCCGGTTGCCTTGCCTCGCACGGGCTCTTCCTCTTCGACCGGTTCCTGTGTTTCCGGAACCGACTCTTGCCAAGCATTTGAGGACCCGAACATTTGGGATGTCCCAAACACTTGTGTTTGGCTAAACCCACCTCCCATGGGCATCCCAAAACTCCCTCCCATGTTAATGTTATACATGTTCGGGTCCCAATTATAGGGTTGGTTTAACAGGTTCGTGAAACTTTGTGGGTTTGAACCTGAACCCGGAGCTATAGGTCGGGTGTTGTCGCCACTGGTTTGGGAGCCAAACCCGAAACCTCTACCGAAAGGATTCATCTCTTCCCTTCTCTTGTGTGTAGAAATTACAAAGTGTGTGTGTGTGTGTGTTATGCTCTCAACAGAATGCTCTCAAAGAATGCAAAGAGTGTGTGTGTTTGTGTTTGTGTTTGTATGTGATGTATGTATGTATATTTATAAAACAAGCCCACTTTTTTTTTAAATTAATGGCCCGGTCAAAAGAGCATTCAATAAATTTCAGAGATTCCCACACAAAGCATTCATGGCGCCTGTTATGCATTCAACGAGAGTCAAGCAAAACGCCCCCATAGCGCCCGGGGGGCGGTGTTCCCGGCGCTATGGGTGACATTTACTGTAGTTCCTGATACACATCAGTGATTTTCGATGGATACGATCTTGTAACTACCGACAAAACATATTCGTTGGAAATTTTTGTCAAAGATAGGGTAACCTCGATTTTATTTAAAACCAGTTAACTTCAATTTGTGATGAAATTGGACCCCGATAGATTGGATGTTGATTTAAGTAGGTGGTGGGTTGAACACTCTATATTAAACTAGGTTAGAGTCTCGTGTGTACACACGGTACAGCTTCAAGTCAAATAAGAAAATTTTGTAAAGACTGTAGTATACAATTTTATATATTGAAAGTTACGTAATACAATGCGTATAGATTTTGGTTGCATGCAAAATATCATAAAAATATTTAATGTTACCCAACCAAAGATAAATGAATCAACAAATGTTTAATTATTTGATGTAATGTTAATAACTGAAGTTACTAGCATAGTCACCAAGTTAAACAACAAATACCTTCTTGTTGAAATACATCGATAACTACATCAATAACTTGATCTTCTTACTCTGTATCTATATAAGAAATACATCAATAAGAAGAGTTGTTGAAGATCACATAAGACATGATTGATGTCAATAACTACACTTATTTGAGTTAGGGGTGTTCTTTTTAACCGATAACCAATAACCGAACCGAACCCGAAGTGACCCGACCCAAGAAACTACCTTACCCGATTAACCCGAACCCGATTAAGTGCATACCCGAACCCGAATAGAGTGTTTAGGGTCGGTCTTCGGATTAGTTTTGTATAATTCGGGTTGACCCGAATAACCCGAATAATTCAAAAACAAATAAACGATCCAGTTTCCATATTATTATGTATATCGGAGTAGTGTTTTTGTAGCCAAATTTGCAACTAAATATTATAGCCCATGTTGTGGTTTTATTTTACACATAGTGTAGCCCAAAAGGATAGAAATACGCAACCCAAATGATTGGAAATATATAACTCAAACACCCGAACCATTAAACCGATAACCATTTAACCTGACCCGAAAAACCCAAACCCGATTAACCCCATAACCGATAACCATTTAACTAGATTGGGTCGGTTATCGGGTAATATTTTCACAACGGAAAACCCGAATAACCCGACCCGAATAACCCGATAACCGAAAACCAAACCCGATGAACACCCCTAATTTGAGTAAGAAGATCAAGTTGCATGAGTTAAAACAGCACTGTTAATCTTTTCGTTTCACATTATTCTATTTTTGATCATTGTACTAAATATCTTGAGATTAGTCTTTCTTTTTCTCTGGAAATAGGTTTCTATTTTTCAGCATCTAAGTTCTTAATGTTCTATACACCACCCAACACGGTGACATCTTCTTTACTAGTTCTTCTATAGACTATTAGCTTAGTTCGATCAATGTTCATCATCTTTCTGTTCTAACTACGATATGTAATAATATGTGAATAAATTCGTTACGTAGACTAGACTAGTCAAACAAGCTATAAATTATTCCTTATTTTCTATAGGTATTAGTGATTCCTTTCCAACATATTCCTTTTACGTTCACCTGTATTTTCACAAAAGAAAATATACCAATCTTCAAGAATGTCATTCTCGAGTTCTCAAGGATAAGTGTTAATTTTAAGCACTATGTGTACACTAAATGTACCTTTTTGACACTGACATTAAAGTATAGAAAAAGTCAAATCCTTTTTTAGCAACACTAGGTTATCACACTATTTTGGTGTGACAAATAGTATCGGATAGCCATTTATTACACCAAAACTAACACGGTAGCTCTTTTATCCTTTTTGAAATGACATAGTTATTTTAGTTATTTATGCAATAGCTACATATATCTAACGAAAATACCAAAAGGTCATTTGTAACAGTACTGATTTCTGAGAAGATTAACATGGATCATTGTATGACACCCTAGGCAAATCCCACATCGGCCGTGGCCAGGAGAGATCATTGGTTCATAAGTAATTCAAAGCCTCTTAAATCACCAACGCGTTTTGGGCTTAATGTTAGTGGATGAGAGGAGAACTCCACAGTTAAGCGTGCTAAGGTGGGAGCAGTACCAGGATGGGTGACCTCCTGGGAAGTCTCCACCGGGGCAACCAAAAACAAATCCGTGAGCTTCTGGATGGGCAACCCATCGGGGGTAAAGCGGACAATATTGGTGGTGAGAGAGGCCGGATGTTACAAATGGTATCAGAGCCACTCCTGTGCCGTTCTGGATGGTGGGGCAAACCTCATCAAGGACGATGAGTCCCTAAGGGGGGGGGGGGGTGATTGTAACAGTACTGATTTCTGAGAAGATTAACATGGACCATTGTATGACACCCTAGACAAATCCCACATCGGCCGTGGCCAGGAGAGATCCTTGGTTCATAAGTAATTCAAAGCCTCTTAAATCACCAACGCGTTTTGAGCTTAAAGTTAGTGGATGAGAAGAGAACTCAACAGTTAAGCGTGCTCAGGTGGGAGCAGTACCAGGATGGGTGACCTCCTGGGAAGTCTCCACCGGGGCAACCAAAAACAAATCCGTGAGCTTCTGGATGGGCAATGTGACAACCGTCACCCTCAGCTTTTATCAAGTTGTCAACTTTAGTCCTTCGACCATTTTGAAGTTGAACCACTAGTCCTCGTCAAATACTATATATTTTCTTATTTCAACTTTTCTTTAAAAAAAAACAAAAAAACGTATGTATACGCACGTTTTGACATGTAAACGTACCGTATTCGTATAATCATGTTAGCTTGTAAAAGTCTCATTTCGTTTATTTAAGTTTAAAAGGTTTAAAGTTTATAAAAGTTAAATTTTAAAAAAAAGTTTGAAAAACTTTTAGGTTAAAAAAAGTTAACCAAGTTAAGTTTTTATAAAAGGGAAACTAACCATGTTATAATAAAACTAACTAAGGTTAAGTAGTGAGGGACCATTTGAGCCAATACATGAAAGTTTAAAAAGAAAAAAAAATAATAAAACAGCAAGTTCCCACCCTCGTTTTTCCGGCCACCTTCCGGCCACTTTCCGGCCGCCGGAGTTTACTCCAGCTAGATAATTACTTCACTTTATTGGCCATTAACTCGTTCTAACGATTGGTTTTTCGTTTTCTACACCATTTCCTACTCAATAACGAGTCTTTAATGTGTTTAATACGCGTTTAATTCGAGTTACAATATGTAACCAATTGGGTTTTAATATACATCCAAATGTTTGTTTTTGTCGAGTAATATTATGAATCAATCATTCCATTCGATTTCTGCATCATTACACGTTTCAAACCCACGAAGAACATATCACAAACACGTCCAGGAATCTTACGAATCGGAACATTAAGTATCGGACTTGTTAGCTTCTTTTCGACCCTTAATCACGCATGTAAGTCCATTCTTTTTATGCCATTATACTCGGTTATTGTCCAGGAGTAAAAGCCCCATATTACAGACGTGATATTGTGTCTTGTTCGGGTTATTGAAATTGGGTTAGGGTTAGGGTTCTTAGGTTGAGATTGGGAAATAAGATTGATATATTAGTAAAGGATAAATCGAATTTATTTCTGAATTAAAACAACAAGTGGTAAGGTGGTGTAGTGGTTACTGCTGCAAGTTTACACAGAGGGGACCCTGGTTCGAATCCCCTCAGCCACGAGCCTATTGGCATATTTTTTTATATTTCCTTTTGTTATTTATTAATATTTATATAAATGCATTATTCTTATAATATTCATAATAAATCCAATTTTTATCCAAAAATTATGAAAATTTAGGTGTAGCTTCTTGACACCATAAAGGAAATTTCCACACTTTTAATTTCTGGAAATTGTCCTATTTTCATATTTTTATTGAATTTATTAGTTTTAATCATATATAATTGATTAAAAATTCATTTTTAATGATTTGAATCCCAAATTTTCTGAAAAATTAATTCTAAATAATATGAACTGAATAAAAATTATTGGACCTGAAAACATTCATTTTTATTAGTTTTCCTATTTTTTTAATCATTTAAACATGATTTAAACGCATTAAATTATTTTAAATACAAATAAATTGAGAAAAATTATGAAAAAATTATTTTCACTATTATACAGCAGAAAATAATCATTTTTCATAAAAATATCATTTTTGGATCATATCTTGTATTTTTAGCTTATTTATATTTAATTAGATATAATAAACTATTTAGTTAAATATAAATTATTAAAATCTATTCTAGGGATATTTTTTTTTTCTATAAAATATAAAATGTTCCTACTTGTGGAAACGTAGTATTAAACTTCTTTAGTCACCTATTCGATCGTGAATCATAATATATTTTATTTAAAAATTATTATTACATTCGAGTTATCATAAAAATTTCATCTTCCCTACATAAGCCTAGCAAACCCTAATGCCTTATACCCTAGATACTTTAGACTCTTAGACTTTTCCTCATTAATATTCATATACATTATAGGTTGAATTCCTCGGAATTCCCATTACTTAACTTACGACCGCTTAAGTTGGATTTTGATCGCTTTCGCAAACTGTGAGTATATCTTTCCCCTTTTTCATGTTTTACTCTTTTGGGGCTAGACATGTACACTATTATCAAATGTTGTTTTATCATTAATAGCAATTCTCATGTGTGTTTGCGTTATGTTATTTTGTGTGTCTATGACTGTCAAAACCATTAACCTTGTGGCCTAGCATTTCAATGAATAGTACTATGGTGTATACCCCTTGTGACTCTGTTGAGAGACCTTGGTCATTGTTGTGTGAATCATTATCAACTGTGGGTTAATCATTGAATCATTATCAACTGTGGGTTAATCATTGAATCATTTATCATTAGGGTTGGCTTTGACTGATACTACTTAATACATAGTTGCAAACGGTATACAACACATGAATTGCTAAACACTTTTTCTACTATATGTATTCAAACAGGGTATGCTCACCAATACATTATATGTGTTGACAAATTATTTTGTACATGTTTCAGGTTATTTTGAGACGTTTCCCTTAAGCTTGGATTTATATTTAAGTTTTGATTTTATTGTACATTAGTTAGACTTGTCGTTTTAGAAGCTATGTAACTTGAATTTCTTTGCAATGTAATAAACTATATATTCAATGTATTCAAATTTACATTTTAGTACCATGAGCTATTGAGCAATCGTCACTACGTGACACCTCGATAATTCCGCCATCGGTTGGGGTGTTATAGGCAACCCATCGGGGGTAAAGCGGACAATATTGGTGGTGAGAGAGGCCGGATGTTACATCATTGATCTAGCGACATATGTGTGTATCAAGGTGCTTGTTTTCATGTGGTTGAGAGTTCAAGGGGCTAGTTGACGATCTCTGCACCATTAAGTGCTAAGATAGTAAGATGTTTGATTGAGTAAGGGATTTTGAGCCAGTTGAATAGGCCGACGTGATGTTGGTTGTTGGATATTAATGATGTGGATATTGATCAAGCGCTGAAGTTTCAACGAGTGATTCATTTTTGCTTTGCGTACAAAGTTCATGCTAGATGTGATTGGTCAAAGCTTAGTCGAGTTCCATTGTGAAGTGTTGTTGATTGCTGATAGTGTTGTGTTGTGATTTTTGCTGAAGACTTGAAGATATAATAGTTAAATCCAAGGGGGAGTATGTTAGTATATATAGTCATCAAATCCATAGCATAGTATAGTTATTTGTACGTTGTTTGATTGTTATCAAGCTTCTTTAATACCCTAAGGGTATTTTGGTAATATGGTTAGGATGAGTAGGTCACTTATACACGAATAGTAGAACCATTTGTGTGAATTGTAAGGACGAACAGGTGCAAGCATAAACCTATTTGTCCAAACAGCCATTCGTGTATAAGAGATCTATTAGTGTGAATAGTGCACACGAATGACACCAATATACAAGCCTATCTTCCTAAACCCTTGCCAAGTTTTGGTCATTTTGGTTGTGCATATCTTATTGTAATTTTATGTTTTTAGACGTTTATTGAATCTAAAACCAATTGAAAATCATTTCTTGTGTGTTTTGGTATGTGCGTAAATCGTTTTATTGTTGCAAAACTCTCGTTTAAGGATTCCACACTTAGAGAAAACCTGTATATCTTGGATTCGGTTGGTGAGTCCATCCGTCCTACAATTGAGGCTCACCAACTAAGACATCTTAGTGATTGTGGCTTATTTATTTACCCCAAACCCTATGTGTCATGTTAAACATCTAGCCTTGTAATCAATTAAACTCTATAAAAATCACTTCATCGACATAATCAAGACTAATATGCTTTAGACTAGATCTTCAAGTTGTTGACACACTTTATGCATCAACAAACCCTAATATTTTGATTAATATGTTATTTTTGTTTTTCTTTTATAAAATTTATTACTACAAAGATGGGTCCTTTAGATTAAAATATTTATTTCTTTCTTTCTTTTAAAAAAAATAGAGGGGAATCTTAGTGTAGTAGATAATCCCGTGGTAGTTCGGAGTTCCCTTTCTCGTAACTTGTAAATTTCAGTTTAACTTTTTTTTTAACGGCCAACGAATCAATTTCCGAGCACTCTCGGGCACCCTTTTGGCGAATCAGGTACTCGAAAGTACCCGGGCCACCAATTGCCACCAATTCCCGGGAAAACCCGACCACTCACCCGCCCGAAGGCACGACAGTGAAATAATCGGTAAAACCGGTCGGGATTAGGACTCGAACCCAAGCCAATGACCGGGTCATCCCTCATTTCCCCTCCACCTATGTCCTCCAAATGTAGCTAGTGAGAATTGAACCCAAGCCTCTCATAGGAAACTTTAGGCCCTCAACCAACTAGGCTACAATTTGGTGGACTTCAGTTTAACTAAACATAAAAAGTTAATCTTATTAGCAATATAGATGAACATTGAAAGAGACTGACTTACTATATTAGGGATTGAGCATGCAGTTTTTAGAATTTTTTTTATTAAATGGCCAACAAACATTTCTGTCCGACTACTTAGGGGAGTCCCAACACTATGGACAGACCCCCACGACCAACTCAATGGAGGGCCCATACGTACCTCGGGCGGCTGGCGTAGTCAGGTCCGCCCATGCAGTTCCCGAAACCAGGGAAAACCCAACTCCTCACCCGCCTGTAGGCACGACGGTGAAGGATTGATAAAACCCGGGTGAGATCAGGACTCGAACTCATGACCATAGGCCATGAGTCATCCATCATTTCTCATTATGTCCTTCGTGGGAATCGAACCCGGGACCTCCAAGAGGGATCCTTGGTCCATTCACCAAATGAGCTACTCGTGAAGGACGCAGTTTTTAGAAGTTAAAGTCGAAATTCAAAATTTGACTCAAACCATAGGAATTAATTGCATAAGTTACTCGATAATTATGGGGATACGTAGGTCATAGCCGCCTCTTGGTAGGACCGTTACCCCACATCTGGCTAGACTATATTGTCTTAACCGGGTCCACGCTGGCATCGGTGTGGGGCTTGGCGTCCATTGTAACTTTACCACGTTTGTTATACCGTACTAGACGGGATGACAGTCGTTGTGCCCCCACAAGAATTATGTTCCTTGAGGTAACATTGGAGGATCGATAAAACTCGTGTTGGCTCGGACTCGAATTTACAACCACAAAGATCTAGTTCTTATCTTTACTGTTCTGACCACTCTATCATGATGAAGGGTCTTGTTCGATAAACAAGTGACCGGGACATAGACTGTGTGAAAGAGATAAAGGAATGCAAACATGCGTATTTGAGGTGTATTAATAAAATAAACATTAACTATTACCTTTATGGCTTTATATTCGGTTGCCTATATCATATATAGAGTCAAGTTATCTTACACAGTGTAACAAAAATGATAAGGATACAAAACACAATAGATCACAAAATATAACACAATGAGCCATAAAATATAACAAATTGCTAAAGAAAAAAAAGACACAATGAATCGTAAAAATGACATAATTATAAAAATAAGAAAAAGACACAATGCTACCTAAAAGATACAATAATATAACGTAAATTTTAAAAACTACAAGCTACAAATCCAAAAAAGTGAAAACCTAAAAACTAAGATCATGGGATTCGATGAGACGGTTTCAATACCGCTTAGATGAGTTCAGTCGGAGTCCGTTAGATACCCCCTTCTTACGACTTCCTATTTTTTTTAACTGTGTATTTTATCCTAACCCTTAATATATATCACATAAACACTCGTCGATTTATTATGAATTCAGGAAAAACATATGAAGCATGAGTTTGTTCAAATTTATTACGAGGAAGAAGGTTTCTATACTTATGTTAATTTTCAATTTAACTAGTTGTATAAAATCACGCGCGTTGAGCGTTTTACAATCAAGATTTAGATGAGGTGCTGGCTGATCAATCAATGAAAATTATATAATCGAGATTCCATTTTGGTTGTAAACGTTAAAAAAAATAAAGAAATTTAAACATAAGATAACACATGAAATTTGTAACGAAATTACATAATATTTTGTTATTTATATTAATAGTATATAATATAGGGTGAGGCTAACGTATAAAGCTTCTTAACGTAAGAAGCGTAAGAAGCAATCTCAGCCATTAGATTAACAAGATTTCTGGATGCAGATTAAAAACCCTAACCATACCTGGGTTAAAACTAACCAAGCGTAAAATAGGAAAAAACCTTCTAACCGTCTAATTTTTTTTTTCAAATCGTAACAATAGAACTAATTTGAACCCTGATTTTTCATCATTTTCAGATCAATTCATGTTCAGAATGATTACACAAATTCAAAAAAAAAAACGATTAAATAATCATATGAACAATTATGAATCGTAATAGTTGTCGAATACTTTTGATTTTGTTTCAATAAGGATGATTAAACATAAAAATTAGGTTAAAAAAGTTGCAGAGGAAGAAGATGAAGTTGGTGAAAAACAGAGCACTTTTAGATATCAGACGCACTCATCAAAGATTTTCAGACGCACTCATCAAAACTTCAGACGCACTCATTGAAAATTTCAGACGCATTCATTAAAAGTTTGGAATCACTCATCAAGATTTTCAGACGCACTCATCAAACTTCAGACGCACTCATTGAAATTTCAGACGCACTCATTAAAAGTTTGGAATCACTCATTGAAAATTTTAGATGCACTCATCAAAAACCAAAAAAAATCAAACCAAACAAACGCACCTTTATTGGGCAACTTAACAAATCAAACGCACCTTTATCACAAACATCAAAAGCACCTTAACAAAATTTAAAAGCTATCATCTTCTCTAATAACTTGAGCCACGTAACCTCCTTAAACAAAAATGGGAACCTCCTGGAGCTTCTAATTTGGACTTCTGATAGCTTCAAAGCACCTCTTTTCTTGATTAATTTGTGTTCCCTTTTTCAGTTAGGTGAACCTCCTGAAGTTTCTAATTTGGAAACGCCTTCTTGTAATCCTCACAACGATCCTCCTATGTTTAGTGATTGTTGGTATAATTTTCCTGTTTTCCATCTTTTCTTTGGTTTTCGGCTATGGCTGAAATGATTCTTTGGCCGGTGGTGGTGGTGGTGGTGGTGGTGGTGGTGATGGTGGTGGTGGTTGTCAGATCTGGATAAGTTGGTGCGGGTTACGAGTATATTTCATTGTTGTTGGTTTGTTGGTGTTGTCAGATGAGAAGGTGAAGGATGACGTGGTGGTGTCGGGTGGTGGTTCGGTGGCGGTGGTGGTGGTGGTGCTCCAGATCTTGATCGATGAAATGAGGATGGGTTAGGTATATAACAGGGAAGATAGGTTTTTTTGTTTAACTGTGGTTAGGTTAAATTGACACGTGTCAATCTCTGGTGGCTTCTTATGCTTCTTATTTTAAGGGGCTTTATACCGTATACTTTCTCTATAATATAATAAAGTTTTTGAATAAAAAACTATGAATAAAATAATAATATAGTTAAAAAAAAGTTTTTGAATAAAATAATATAAATAAAATAATATATTTAAATAAAATAACATAAATAAAATAATATTATAGTATATAATATAATATTATTAAATTACTATTCATTATGTTTGTATGTTAATATAGTATAATATAACTAGTTGTTTTTAAATCCCGCGCGTTGCAGCGGGATCGCCAAACATAGGTTAAACAAATATGACGGCAAGGTAGAAGCAAAATATAAGCGCAAATAGTTGATTGTATAATAGTTTCAAATATTCAAACAACATTTACAATCAACAACAATAACATTTTATATAATAATGACATAAATAAGTACATCTAACCTATTTATTCGATCTCTTGTTTTGCTTCGTAACGTGTATAGAGCTCGTCAATTGCTACCTACAGCTCTAACTGGGTCTGAAGAATATCCGAAACCGTCTATTTTCTCAATGATGCAATGACTTCACCAACTATCTTTTTGTAATCGCTTTAAGGAGCTGCATTTCACTTGCAATAAGAGAACATTTCGTTAAAAAAAGATCCTTTTCCTTTCGGGTGAACATATGTGAAGTAAAAGCAGACTGTTTTCTCTTCAAGGGGGGTAAAACTTTTACAGCTTGTAAAAACTTCTATATTGTGGTATTTTATTTATATTTACAATATGTGCTTTTGTGATGTTTGTGAGAGATTCAATTTGTTTAATAGCATTGATATGTGTTGGGACAAAGAGGATTGACGAAACCACCTTTTGATAACCTTAGTCTATTTCATATCTGCCTAAGTATAGAACTGCTGAAGAACAAAAGAAGAAGTGCTGAAGAACAAACACCAAAGTACTGAAGAGTAAACTCATCAGAAGTTCTGAAGTCTAACCAGACATTTCACTGAAGAACTGCTGAAGACAAACTGCTCATCAGCAGTTTGTCACTCATCAGCACTTTGCATCAGAAGCTTCTAACCGACTGAAGATCAGCAGTTTTACTTATTATATTGTTTTGTTAAAGTCTTGATTTCAAGTTTCGATGTACAGACTGTAGTAACCTTATCTTAGCATAATATCTTTGTTAAATATCTTAGATTACTTCAGACTACAGTTTAGTACATTAGTCTATAAATAGATGAGTTTGTTCATCTATTTTCACATGTGATTTTGTGTAATATCTTTGAACTTAAATTGAAATCCTTCGGGCTTTAAACTTATAATTCCATTTCACATCTGAGAAACATAAATTGCTATTACTGCTTTATACTTAAACTGTTTATTGTTTCTCATTTATTGTTCAGTCAAGGGGGAGTAATAACTCCTCATCAAAGTGATCTTTTAGACCTTTGAACACTTGTATTTCCGCTGCTTAATAACTCATATATAAATCTGATAACACATAAGTGTTCATTAAACTAAGCCACTGATCCAACAATTGGTATCAGAGCATCTGGTTAATCTGATCAAAATCAATCTAACAAATTGAGATTCAGACACAGGCTCAATATTGATATTCAATAAAGGATAAAAGGCTCACTTTTTAATCCATCACTTTAAGGAAGTATTGACAAATCCAAACTTCTTAAAAATGGATCCCTACAATACTGGATCTGCCAACAAACCTGCTATGTTAGTCAGAAATGAATATAACATATGGTCTAAAAGGTTGGCACATACTATTTCACAAACAAACACTGGATGTTGGAGGTCTGTAGTTTTTGGACCTCACAAACCAGTAGTTAGTGATCCAGAGGGAAAGACTGAAAGACCAAAAGACCCAAAAGAATACACGGAGGAAGATTTCCAAAAGTTTGAGCTTGATGCAAAAGCTTTTTCCATGTTGGCTATGGCTCTCCCAAATGAAATTTATGCTGGCCTTTTACACTGTGAAAGTGCCAAAGAGCTGTGGGACTGCCTAAAAGAGCAGTTTGCAGGAACTGCTGAGGTGATAGCCAACATCAGAGAAATATTGGCTCAACAATATGAAACTTTTACTCACATAGAGGGTGAATCTTTAACACAACAATTTGAAAGATTTTCTTCACTCATCTCTGAGTTAAAAATAAATAATCAGACCTATTCAAATGAGTCTATGTTGCATAGATTTTTAAGGTCTTTACCTTCAAAATGGGAAACTTACTCTATAGTCCTCAGAACAAGTTCAGATTTCAACACCTTGAACCTAACTAGGTTACATGGTAAATTACTAACTTTTGAGAGAGAAATCAATCAAAAGAAAACGTTGCAAGAATCTGGTAAAACTGCTGATGACTATACTCTGGGTAGCACAGCCTTATTAGGACATGACTCACCATCCTGTTCTAATAATTTTGGTTCTTTTGACCACATTGACATAACAGCTGGGATCTCATCAGATGGATCTTTCCCAGCTTATGACAATGAAGAACTAAGTCAAACTGCTGACAACATGTGTTTCATCATGGATGATTTAAAATATTTTAGCAGTGATGACTTAGAAGAAATGGAAATATTGCACCAACTGGCCTTGTTAAGCTTAAAAACTAACAAATTTTATAAAAGGTCAGGAAGGAAATTTCCAGGACTAAACAATTCAACAAAAGTTGGTTTTGACAAATCTAAACTGAGATGTCATAAGTGTCAAAAGTTGGGACACTTTGCTAGAGAATGTAGAAGCTCTAGCTATAACCAACCAATGTCCTCTGGAAATCAATTTAATCCCTCATATAATAGGAATAATGGAACTCAAGGGAGTGCTCATTTTGTACAGGCACAAGCTCCACATGTTCAATATGTGCCACAAGTACAATATGTTCAGATGCCTGCTCAACAACAACAGCAGCTCATGCCTCCATTTCCAACTGCTCAACAACCTGCACAAACTCAACAACCCCCTCAGCAACAAAGCTTATTTACATCAGGGTATGTTGACTGGAGCAGTCTTCCTTATGACACATCAGAATGCAGTCAGGATGCAGACAATAAGGTCTATGATGTCAACTGGGGAGAACCTGATAATGGCAGAAAGAACTTTGCCTTAATGGCTTTTGAAGGATACTCTTCAAATTCTGCTCTCACACAGGTATCACAACAATCTCTGTTAAAGCTTTGCACCAAATCTTGCAAAGAATCATTTGCTTTAATTAGAGAAACTAATGTGCATTTACAAGGCAAATCCAATGACATGGAAAGAAAATACACACAAATGAAGTGTGATTTGGAAAGAAAGATTGTTTTGAAAAACAAAGAAATTTCCAAACTGAATGATAAATCCATTGAAACAGAAGCACAAATTAAAACCATGATAGACAGCCTAGGAAATGTCAGACAAGAACTTGCTGACACCAAGGTTGATTGTGAAAAATGGGTTGAGTCTTGTAAAGGGTATCAAATGTTACTTAACAAACAAACTGCAGCCAATGTTAAGTTTGGCATTGGATATACCCACACTGAATCACCAACAGATTTCACCCACAAAACTGATAATGATGGGAAGAAATTGATTCAAACTTCTGATATGGAGGAATGCACATCCTACCATCAGAACTTCCTTAAAAAGGGAAGTACTGCAGAAGTTAAAACTACTGACAATAAGCCATCAGCAGTTTCAACTACATCAGGAGTTGAGACCCTGAAAACTGCTGATGACCTATTTCAAAAATCAGATTTTGTCAGTAAATTGCCTTCCAGCTCTCTTGATTTATCTAAAAAGAAAGAGAAGGCAAAAGCATGTGAAATATGTGGTCTGTTTAACCACATAACTGAACTTTGCAGATTTAGAAAGGTAAATCAGTTATATAAACAAAAACAACAACTGATTGTGGGAAAACAGATAAAACAATATTATCAAAATACCTTTTTTCCCAACAAACAACAATCAAACAAAACCCTTTCTAAGAAGAGACCTTTATCTCAACAAAGGTCATCTTCTCAAAGTTCAATTTCAGAAGTTTTACCTAACTCATCAGCAGTTTCACAAACTGCTGAAGTTAAAGATTTGATAAACCTGGTTGAACTTCTGATGACCAAAGTTGATGGTGGAAACCAAAATGAACCCACCATTGTTCTTAATGACAAATCCATTGCCAAAAAGACATGGATTACTAAAAATGGTCCACAACAAGCTGCACCTGTTCTCAAGAGCAAACCCAAAGCCAAACTGGCTTGGGTTGCCAAAACTAACTAATTTGCTATCTTGTGCAGAGAGTCTCCAGAGGTTTGAATAGCATATGGTATGTGGATAGTGGAGGCTCAATGCACATGACTGGATGCAGATACCTGATAAACAATTTTATCAGTCAAAGAGAAGGATCTGTGTCCTTTGGGAACAATGCCAAGGGATATGTGCTAGGATATGGCAATGTATCCTCAGGCAAAATGCAGTTTGACAAGGTCAATCTGGTTGAAAACCTTGAGTACAACTTGCTGAGTGTCTCACAAATGTGTGACAAAGGATATTCTTCCTTTTTCACCAAGACAGCATGCAAGATCATATCACCAGAAGGCCAGAAGTTGATAGAGAAGATTATTGAAGATCATACTTTGCTGATTGCCAAAAGATGTGGCAATGTCTATGCAGTGGACATTGAAAAAGACAAAGTATTGAACAAGACTGCCAGTTTCTTCTCAAAGGCATCAACTTCAGAAAATGATCTCTGGCATAGGAGACTTGGCCATGTGAACTTTAAAACCATCAATAAAGTCACAAAAATGGGCTTGGTCAGAGGTCTACCTTTGAAGGAATATCAGTGCAAAGAACACTGTGTTTCCTGTCTTAAAGGTAAACAGCATAAGTCCTCCTATAAGTCTATTGAAGAATCAAAAACAACTGCATGTCTTCAACTACTCCATATGGACTTATTTGGACCAGTCAAGATTATGAGCCTTGGTAAGAAGAAGTACTGCTTGGTCATCATTGATGACTACTCAAGATTCACATGGGTCTTCTTCTTATATTCCAAGGATGAGGCAGCTGAAATCATCAAGTTCTTTATTCTACAAGTAGAGAAGCAATACTCTCTATCTGTCAAAGTCATCAGGAGTGACAATGGGACAGAGTTCAGGAACAAAACTCTGGATGAATTCTGTCTGTCTAAAGGGATTGTTAGACAGTTCAGCATTCCCAGAACTCCTGAACAAAATGGTGTGGTAGAAAGAAAGAACAGAACATTAATTGAAGCAGCCAGAACAATGTTAGCTGATTCAGGCCTACCTTTGTATTTTTGGGCTGAAGCAGTCAACACTGCATGTTATGTTTAGAATAGAGTTCTTATCAACAAGAGACATACCAAGACTGCCTATGAAATTCTTCATGGCATAAAGCCCCTTATCTCCTTCTTCAGGGCTTTTGGATGTCAATGTTTTATCCTCAACATCAAAGACTCTATCTCTAAATTTGCTGCAAAAGTTGACACAGGTTATTTTCTTGGTTATTCTCCTTTGAGAAAAGCTTACAAAGTTTTTAATTCAAGAACCAAGATAGTAGAAGAAACACTGAATGTCAAGTTCAATGAATCAAAACACACTCTTATTCCAGCAAATCCTGCTGAATTATTTGATCTTGACAATTTTCATTTCGGACCTGAAAAGACTGTTGAATCATCCAAACCTCCTCAAAATGGTTTTCAAGGATTTGAAGATGATAGTCCTGCACCATGGACTCCAAACACAGTCAGAAGATCAACTATCAAACCTTCAGAAGTTTCAATAGCTTCAACTTCAGGAACTACTGATGAACATTTTGAAACTACTGATTCAGCTGAACCTAAAACTCCTGAAGTTCAAATAACAGCTGAACCAGATATTATCAATCTCAGTGGTTTATTTGAAGAACCTGTAGAGCCATCATCCAGTACAGGTTTACAACAATTGATTGAACACAAGGATCATCCATTGGATCAAATCATGGGTGATATTGCATCAGGGGTACTCACAAGAAACCAGCTCTCCAACTTTTGCTTATTCTCAGCTTTCATCTCTCAGTTGGAACCAAAGAAGTATCAAGAAGCCCTCAAAGACAACAATTGGGTGCAAGCAATGCAAGAAGAGTTGCTTCAATTCAAGAAACAACAGGTTTGGGAAATCTGTCCCTTACCTGAAAACAAGCAACCAATTGGAACAAGATGGGTCTTCAGAAACAAATCAGATGAGGCTGGTATGATCATCAAAAACAAAGCAAGACTAGTGGTACAAGGTTATTCCCAAGAGGAAGGAATTGATTATGATGAAACCTTTGCACCAGTTGCAAGACTTGAAGCTATCAGGTTATTTTTAGCTTATGCAATTTCCAACAACATAAAAGTTTATCAAACGGATGTCAAAAGTGCATTTTTATATGGAAAAATAAAAGAGGAAGTGTATGTCTGTCAACCTCCAGGGTTTGAGGATCCTTCTCATCCTGATTGGGTTTACAGACTTGATAAAGCTCTTTATGGGCTAAAACAGGCTCCAAGAGCCTGGTATGAAACACTTTCCAACTTTTTACTAAAGAATCACTTCTCAAGGGGATCCATTGATAAAACTCTTTTCATAAAACATGTTGGAAATCATGTCTTACTTGTTCAAATATATGTTGATGATATCATATTTGGTTCAACAAATTCAAAACTGTGTGAAGAATTTAAGAAACTCATGCAATCAAAATTTGAAATGAGTACAATGGGAGAATTGCAGTACTTTTTGGGACTGCAAATCAAGCAACAGTCAAATGGAACATTTATACATCAATCAAAATATGTTAAAGAATTATTGAACAAATTTTCTTTACAAGACTGTAAAACATGTTCCACTCCCATGACACCAATCACACAAGTTGAACCAGATGATCAAGGGAAACACATTGATCAAACCATGTATAGATGTATGATAGGTTCTCTTTTGTACTTAACTGCTTCTAGACCAGATATCATGTTTTCAACTTGTGTCTGTGCTAGATACCAATCTGCACCAAGAGAATCACATCTAATTGCAGTCAAAAGAATCTTTAGATATCTGAAAGGAACTCCTACTTTAGGAATTTGGTATTCTACTTCAAGCAATACCAAGTTAACTGCTTTTTCAGATAGTGACTATGCAGGCTGCAAAATGTCAAGAAAATCAACATCTGGTGGTTGTCAATTCTTAGGAAACTGTCTGGTGTCCTGGCAATCAAAGAAACAAACATCTGTGGCAACTTCAACAGCTGAAGCTGAATACATTGCTGCTGCAAGCTGTACTTCACAGATACAATGGCTCCAATATCAACTGCTTGATTATGGAATCAAAGAGACCAAGACCCCACTTTTAGTAGACAGCAAATCTGCCATTAGCATCATTCAAAATCCTGTTCAGTTCTCAAAGACTAAACATATTGAAATCAGGTATCATTTCATAAGAGATTGCTATGAAAAAGGCAAGATTGAGGTGAAGCATGTCACAACAGCTAATCAAATAGCTGACATTTTCACCAAACCCCTTGATTCAACAACTTTTCAGAGGTTAGTATCCATGCTTGGGATGTTAAACTTAGAAGAAAGTCTGTAAGTGTTTCACTTTTTAGTTCTGCACATATTTTATTTTTCACTTACATACTTATCTGTCACAAACCTCTGAAGACCAAAAATTTGAAAAAGAGAAAGTTCTGATGAACAAATTTTGAAAACTACTGATAAACATCAAAAATGGGATATTTTCAAAATGGATATAACTACTGATGAAAATCAGAAGTTAGAAAAGTGTTTTAAAAGTCATTTGCATCAGCAGTTGAAACTGCTGATGAGATAACTAAAACCACTGATGAAGAAACCTTTCTTCTTCAGCAGTTTGACTAAAAAGGGTAAAACAGACTTTTCACTCATCAGAAGTTTGACCTAGTCGGTTAAAAACTTCTGATAAATACCTTGTTCCAACACTTATCCATTCAAAAAACAAAATTCCCTCTCTCTCTCTCTCAAATTCAAAGCAAAACCCCTTCTCTAACCTAAAAATCACTGTTCGATCAAAAACATCCATGGCTCTCGTGTTAAAACAGGGACACAACCAAAGAGGCTACTTTGTTAAAGATGAAGCCTGGTCCCAGTATGATGAGATACTTGATCTCATCATGAAATCCCAATACTATGATGCTTTCACCATCGATCCACCCATTCATGAAGAAACTCTTAATGAGTTCTGGGCAAATTCAGAGACGGTGAAGGTAAACAATGAAGTGATTTCCCTCAAATCTTCCATAAAAGGGAAAATGATGGCCATCTCACCAGAAACACTAAGCATCAGGCTTGGTTTGAAGGATTCTGAGGCACCTGAGCATATTCCAACCTCAGATATTCATCTAACCATGACAGAGTGTGGCTATCAAGGTACTTTGGCACAAGCAACAGTTTACAAAAAATATTTTGACCCACAATATAAACTGTTATTTCATTATATTATTATGTGTCTTAGTCCAAAAACTGGGTCAATAGATCAGATGCCTTCAACTTTTCAACCTATTTTTCATTCCATCATAAATAAAACTCCTTTCAAGGCATCAAAATTGTTTTTCAATGAACTGGTTTTACATCATGAAAATGATAAAAAGAAATTTTTGTTGTATCCAAGGTTTGTTATGCAATGCATAATAAAAGAACTTGGAGAGAGAGTACTTGACGGAGAAGCAACAACTTTAAACCCTTTAACTGCTCAAGTATTCTCTAGGCACAACAAACCAGCACTTTTGCTAGAAGATGACCAAGGGGAAGAACAACCCATCCCCAAGGAACCCACATCTTCCAAACCCAAAAAGAAAACTAAAAAGCCTAAACAACAAAAACCAAAAACAACCAAGTCACTGAAAAAGAAAGTTCAGGAAGTGGAGAAACCTGAAACTACTGATGTGCAATCTGCACTTGAAAAGGAAGTGGCTGAAACATCCTCTCAGCACACTCCTTCTCCACCAACCAAAAGCAAACCAGTCACAGTTATTTTTCAAAGAAAAAGATTTAAGAAACCAATAACTGTTGACCCTGCCTTTGAAACTGCTGAAACCAACCCTGAACCCATCAAAACTCCTGAACACCAACCCCTCACAACTACTGAACCTGAACCCTCACATACAACAATAGAAATTGCCCAACTTCTCTCAGGACTAAAAGGAACCCATTCACCACATGTCACTCCCCTAGCAACACATCAAATTGGGGAGATGCCTTCAGAACTTGACATGAATGTGGATCCTCTTAGCCCAACCCAAAGAGATGAGGATGAACAAGAGTTTGTAAGCCCAAACTTACAAACTTTTGATACTTTTGAGGCTGCTACTACTCACTTATCACCCAGTGGTGAACCTGAGGACAGTAGTAACATAGCTAAGACCTCAAACTTGGCAACTACTGATGAAGGCCTAAGGCCAGAAGTAGGAAAACCTCAGTACCAAGACAAAGAGGTTCATGAGACTACTGGTTTGGGTCCAGCTCATGATATAACTGATCCTGCCCTCTCTGAGGACACTATCAGGGATTCAGATGATTCCATTAATTTGGTTGATGAATCAAACATTCCACAAACTGAATTGACGGTTGATATTGAAGGTCCTGCATCTAAGGTATCCAAGCTCAAGAAGCTGGTCACCAAGGATCAGGTTAAAGACCAGTTAGCCCAAAGTTCCCCAAAACTGGCATCTTCAGAGCAATCTGAAGATCACCCAAAAAGCACCCCTTCACCAAAACAACCTACCCAATTCACTGGGCTCACAAGCATAGACTTGAACCAACTATGCAGCCCAGATGGTCCCCTGTATCAGGCACTCAAACAAATTATTACTGATCAACTCAAACCCTTCACAACTGCTTGGGAGTTAAAAGCTAACAATCAGTTTGGGTTGATCAACTCGAGACTTGCTGAGTTGAACAAGAAGATGGATCAAACACAAGATCAACTAGCAAGGTTGTCTGCTGCAACATCTCATTCCATTAGGCTTCCAGAAGTGGATGAAGCCAAAAAGGGGGAGATGATTAAGGAACCAACAGAAGTTGCTACAACCCAAAGACAAACTCCTGATCCAGAAGCTGATATGCCAAAACAAAGACCAGGAAAAGAAGTAGCACCAGAGTTCAAATTGTCTAAGGCATCAGAGGAAACTGCTGATCCCATTTCTCAAACTACTGAAGACAATCCTTCAGCAGTTGTGACTCCAATTACCACATCAGCAGTTTTACCTCCTAAACCATCATCAGAAGTTCCTAAAGCAACTGAAAAAGAACCTGCTCCCACTCCTTTGCCTACAACAACTTCCACAACTGTTTTGAACCCTACTCCTATCAGCATGTCAAAAGATTTATTGGAGAAGAGTTTAAAAGAGGCTGCAAAGAAGGCAAAAGAAGACAGAGTATGGAACAGCCTAGAAACTAGAGATGATTTGAGCTTTGAAGAAAAATTGATCAAGTACCAAGAGAAACTTGATGAGCTTGAGGCTGAAGAGAGAGCACTTGAAGCTGCTGCTGAAGAAGACAAAAGAGCACAGCTTATAACATTCATTACAAAGAACTCCAAATCAAAGCAAGTGGCCCTCAAAAGACTCTCAACACAAGAGCTGACCAGAAGAGCACAAATGCTATCTGATAGAATAGCAACAGAAAATGAGAGGAAAGCCAAAAGAGCTGAAGTGATTGAAGAATTAGTGGCAAATGGCTATGGTTCAAAAGCCTCAATCAGCAAATGGAAAGAACAAACTCTTTATGAGGCTTACAAGAAATTCAAAGCAAAGAAAGTTGCTGAACCAGAGAGGTTTGAAACTCCAGAAGTCCAAACAACTTCTATTGTCAAGAGATCATCTGGTGCATTAAGAAGGCCAGCCACCAAGAGAAAAGCAGATGGAGATCCCATTGTCAAGACTGACTTCAAAATGATACTATTAGAAGGAGATCAGATAGTACATGGTGATTTTGATGTTGAAGAGAAACCCATCTTGACCCAATTCAGAGACAAGGCTACCTATGCTTATCAGTTACAACAATCCATCCAAGAGAAGACACATACAAGGGTTGTTACAGAGCATCACCTGCCCAACATGCCTATTCAAGGTGCTGCTGAACTACAAGGAAGTCAAGAATCTCACCTGAGAGTCACTGAAATAGAAGACATTCCTCAATCAGGTCAACCTAAGGAAACTGGCTTAATTTCCTATGCCTCTGACTTTGACAGGTCAAAGGTAAACATCATTAAGTGGTCATTTACTGAATCCAACTCAGTACTTGTGACCAGGAGAGACCGTTCAAGTAAGGTCTATAGAAACTCAAAGGAGTTGAGTGTTTTATCGTCCAAAGACCTTCTCACCATTCAACATTTAACACCTGAACTTGGTCCTCTCACTGAGCAACAAAGATGTACTCTTACTACCCGGATGACAGCAGAGATCTGGAGGATACTAGAAGAGAGAAAAGGACAACAATAAAGAATAGATAAAGTTTTGGCTTCATCAATCCAGGGGGAGATTGTTGGGACAAAGAGGATTGACGAAACCACCTTTTGATAACCTTAGTCTATTTCATATCTGCCTAAGTATAGAACTGCTGAAGAACAAAAGAAGAAGTGCTGAAGAACAAACACCAAAGTACTGAAGAGTAGACTCATCAGAAGTTCTGAAGTCTAACCAGACATTTCACTGAAGAACTGCTGAAGACAAACTGCTCATCAGCAGTTTGTCACTCATCAGCACTTTGCATCAGAAGCTTCTAACCGACTGAAGATCAGCAGTTTTACTTATTATATTGTTTTGTTAAAGTCTTGATTTCAAGTTTCGATGTACAGACTGTAGTAACCTTATCTTAGCATAATATCTTTGTTAAATATCTTAGATTACTTCAGACTACAGTTTAGTACATTAGTCTATAAATAGATGAGTTTGTTCATCTATTTTCACATGTGATTTTGTGTAATATCTTTGAACTTAAATTGAAATCCTTCGGGCTTTAAACTTATAATTCCATTTCACATCTGAGAAACATTAATTGCTATTACTGCTTTATACTTAAACTGTTTATTGTTTCTCATTTATTGTTCAGTCAAGGGGAGTAATAACTCCTCATCAAAGTGATCTTTTAGACCTTTGAACACTTGTATTTCCGCTGCTTAATAACTCATATATAAATCTGATAACACATAAGTGTTCATTAAACTAAGCCACTGATCCAACAATATGTTAATAGAAGTTACCTGGTGCTTGGAAGAGCTGTTTTTTGCGAATGTGTGTTGATCTTCAGCTGCAGTTGATGGTTGGGGATTGGTGTTGCCTATTAGGAAGCATGGTATATGGGATGTACAGGTCGAAAGCTACCCATAGTGTATTTTTTGGCACTCCAGCTCCAGGTGGAAAACCATGTCAACAGGTCCACCAT
Source organism: Ambrosia artemisiifolia (assembly GCA_032199755.1). NCBI lineage: Eukaryota > Viridiplantae > Streptophyta > Magnoliopsida > Asterales > Asteraceae > Ambrosia > Ambrosia artemisiifolia. The sequence continues at coordinate 65,216,503 of CM063519.1, forward strand.
ACTTGAGGATGTTAGCACTTACCTGAGAAAAAAAAACATAATGTAAGATGTTATTCCAAATTTCCAATGCTCCATTCTGCAACATTTAACAGAATATCCTTAAAAGGAGTCCAAGTGATAAGGTCAAATGCTTATTCCTAGAGCTTAATATGTACATATATGGTATAATCTGATCATGTTAAGTTTGCTTTTTGACCCGTTAAGTTTTAACTTTTCAAACGACTAAATTAAAAGCCATAGTTTATTGTTTTCACAAACATCATATCAGACCATACATATGATGAATACGGCAATGCCATTGGATTAAAAAATCAGACCGGAATAATGGTGTTCAGGAAGAAAGAATAAGTGGAAAACAATGTAAATAATTTATACAACAAATGAAAATCAAAACTCACCAAAACGTGCCCATGTAGTCGTTGTAATATCAATCAACAACCTGTAAAGAACAAAGTTCATCAGAAGCATAAAAAACAATTTGATAAAAAAAAACCACCTTCATCAAAACTATTGCTTTCTCAAATCAAACACCTTTAAGACCACACCAAATTCACTAACTATTATCAACAGCCAAAAAACGGAATTCGGAAATAAAAAAGGTATAGCAAGAGATTACTTGCAACTATTTATATGATGGAAATTTAATATAAATATTATTATTAATTTGGATCAAGCAGGTGTGAAATATGTATACAATTTATGTGATATAAAAATCAGTAATAAAAAGATTAATAATTACCATGGTATTGCCAATGTTACAACTGCCAGTAGAAACAAAATCATCTTTATTAGACTCATCATCATCTTGAGGCTGCTTCTTACATGTAACCACCGGCCACAGAACCTGCAAATATGATCCGGTACATTCAAAAGACCAACCATTTCTATATTTTATCATGCGTAAACTAAATAGGTGACGAAGCATATGTGTGTGTATGATATGCGAAGACGAAACCAATCCAAGAATGTTACTATTAACCAACAAAAGCAAGAAAATACTTTTGATGAAATGATAGCGTCGGTAGCAGGCTTGGCAACTTTTGCCATAAAACCAAGCAGTGTCCACTCCCCCTTATTCCAGTTGTTTCAAGAGGCGCGCACCAAGAGGCGCGCGTTTTCTGCTTGTTACAGAGCTTTCCGATGATAGGGTTCCTTGTGCAAGGGCTGCTTGCACTTCCACACCTTGCTCATTCGCTGAAACATAAATGTAGTTAAAGTTATAATCTTTGTCAACACAATGACAGCCATTAAACAGAGAATAAACATCAATCTAACAACTATTTATTAGGAAGGAAAATCATAAAGAGAGAAGAACTACTAAACCAACACCATGACTATCAAAAACCTGAAACACTCACCCGTCAATGTTGAATCAGATTAGCCGGTGGTGATGTGAATACGCTACCACTCACGTCACCTTCACAACCAACACAGAAAGCTGACAACAGCCTTCATGACTATCCGAAAACATAAATGTCATCATAAAAAAAAACACATATCAAAAAAGCAAAACGAATAAATGACAAATAGAAGCACAAACAATAAATAGAACCAAATAAGAACTGGAATGACAAATCAACTTCTCCAAGGCTCAGAGTTTCGAAAATTCATTGGCTGCAAGGTAGGTTATAGGTGTAAACCTGCCATCCAACACCCTTGCCACGCCATTTTCATTGTTCGCGGTTAAGAAGTGAGACTCATCATAGCCACGGTGTTGTCAACACATCTATCGCTATCCGCCGTCTCCCAATGACAACCAAACCCGGACGCTGAGTAGATGCCTGAGGTTATTCAACTCAGCACAGCCAACATATCCGAAACCCTAAAGTAATCAATGATATAAGGCCAGACACACAAATCGCCCAAAACAACAGATGACATGATGACAGCACAGTATGTTCAATATAATCACTGTTCAAATACAGTTGATTATTAATATAGTGTAATTTCTGCTCAAAGTTATTGAAAGAATACACCACCATAGCTGCAAGGGGGTTGCAGGTAAACACCTGCCATCCTCCAACCTTGCCAAACCGTAGCGAAATCCTCGTCTAGTATTTTACTCAGCTTATTCAGCTCATGACAACCAGCCTATCCGAAACCCTAACCAGAATGTATCTTCATTTTAGTAGTAATATGAGATAACACACATAATTCATAAAATAAAAATATCACCTCGTGAACATGATCTCTAGGTTTGAAGAAAGCTTTTGTCCCTCACCACTGTTTCAAAAACCAGCTCTAACTTGTCATCCAACTCATGTATTGCTGCTATGATCAGTTCTAGTCCACTGAAATTACAAACACCATTTCAAATAACCTTAAGCTTAAATTTGCTTTAAACAAAAACCCTAAATTTATTAAACCAAAGCGGCACAAAGACAAATCAAAACATAACAAAGCCTTACAGGAGAAACGGTACACGAATCGGTGGTCACAGCCACCATGCACCACAACAACGACCACCGCAACCCAGAAACTCGGTTAACAAATCGACACAATACAGATCCTGCGAGCAAAGAAGATGCAAGGAAACCCCAACTCATAAACATTCAAGTGTAAAATACCCGGAAAAGCCCAAACCAACCAGATGTGAAAACCCCAAAATACGTACGCCGCCATCTACAAACACAGAAGAGGCAAACAACATCACCACCGTCGCCTCTATAGATCTACACTAAAACCGACTCCCGGAACACCATTATCCGGGTTACAGCGGCTGGTGGTTGTTGGTGGGAGCCGAAGACGGCTGTGGTGGTCCGATGAGTTGGTTTGGGTCTCAGGTTCTGGATCGAGTTCTGTTTGTTATGGGGTCCGATGATTTGGATTTTGTGAGATTGTTGAGGAAAAGAGGGTTTTGTGTGTGTGTGAGAGAGAAGAGAGCAGATGAAGAAGACTTCAGGAAAAGAGGGTTTCGTGTGTGTGTGTGTGAGAAGAGAGCAGATGAAGAAGTGAGAAGAGAGAGATGAAGAAGACACGTATGTTAGCATATGCAGATGAAGGACGCGTGTTCAAGAATAATAATATTACTGTTCAAATACAACTACTGTTCAATATGTGAGTGAGATACCTTTGTGCTATTAATATATTTAAATTTACATGCTAAATACTACATTAAATCTTTTGATTCTTTTAACAATTGTTTAAAGTTAACAAAAGACAGACTGTAACAACCTGCCCCATATACTAGCCGATATCGTCATTTGTTCCTAGAATCTTACATATATGGTTTGGTTATGACTCGAAACTTTGCAAGAGGTCGCCAAACGTACATTCTCACTCAAGCTCGTTTAAATGTTAAATTCTCATCTTATCCACATCCGATGCACTGATTTTCCATAATGGATTAGTGATATGAGATCAGACAGTCTTTAAGCCAATAATCTTTGATGTGCACCACTAATTTTAGTTTTGTTTATCATTCAGTTACCATCCTTTAGAAACTATGAAAGAAATTGCAAAAAAAAAAGGTATCATCAAGGTAATCTGATTGGCTAAATTACTTACAGAAAAGCCGATTATAATATAATGTAAATAAAATTAACCAAATTCTCTCGCATACGCTATAAAATTTCTTCACAAACTAAACATTTGAGTTAATTACATGGATGGTCCCTGTGCTATGCAGATATTGCAAATTTGGTCTTTAAAACTTTGAAATTACAACGATGCTCCTAATATTGTGCATTTTGTAGCAACGGTGGTCCTTACATTGGTTGGTAGTTAAAGTTTTCTGTTAAATGGATGTAAAATGTCTATTTTACCCTTATACTAAAAACAAAAGGATTAAAAATGTCTTTATGGGACCCACTCATGCTCATCTTCACCTTCACCCACCACCAACACCACCACCACCACCACCATCACGAACACTAACCTAACTGCTGGTCACCACCCCATCGTCGTTCACACCGCCACTACCATCGCTACATCTCTCTTCCGGTCATTCTTATATACCCGATGTCACACCCTGCCAAGGCGGAAACATGGGGATGTAAGGTTTTCAAACACAAGGTTCGAGCAACATATAAGATGTAATTTAAAACGATACCATCAAACGATAAATATTGTCATACATAATTAGGTTAAACATAAAATTGTCTGGAAATCAATGTCTAAAATACTGAAACACGAAAGAACTAACTTTATTAAATTCCAACCTGTGATGTTACCACGATGTGCATGCTCAAACCTCTCTCTCAAGTCCCCACTCTCCATGGTCAATTACCTGAAAAACATGCGTAAAAGATTTGTTAACAATAATGTCGGTGAGTTCACATGTTTTAATGTACGATATAAAGTTCTCGTGTAATTCGTGTATGAGCAATCATAGGCTAGCTAAGCGAATGATTACTGTGCAAACCATGAGTCCCATAACCAAACCTCTTGACTGATGTGCCTCGCGCATTGTACAATAAAGACAACGTATGCATAGTAGAATACTAACACTCTTTTGTATGTAACTGGTTAGAGCGACTAACCAAGAGTGGGGGTGTCAACCCAATAGATCTATTAAAGTGTTGCATGGCTTTCGATAGCTAATGGTTATAGTATAATGTAAGTACGAGGACTGTTGAGCTCATGAACCAAATGTCTCATGTTCCACATAGTAGTCTTCTATAACACACAAAATATAATGTACTAGAAATGTAGCATGTTTATCCTCCAAAAATGGAAAAATAGTAAAACGGGCCGTAAAACTCACCTGGTGACAGTACGTGTGGTCTGGTAAAGCTGAGATGTGTAGTAACTACCGTCCAGACAATGATTGCCCTATGATTATCAAGGACATAGTAAGTTGTACGTTCTTATCGTTTATCATACAAATTGTTCACCCGACATTGTGGACCTTTGTATTAGTGTATGTGGGCCATGTGTTTGGTGTACGTGTCTATCTTTAGTTGATTTTTGTACTTGTAAAGTATATGATTCCGGAAATCCCGGGCGTTTACAGTAAAACGTTATTTATTGTTAACAAAATGGGCCCCACATGGTGTCATGGGCCACCAATTGTCCCCAATCTAACACATGTAGTATATTTATGGAAAATTCGAAGGTTTAACATATGTTTATGTTATGTAGTAGTGTTGAACTAGTTTTAACATATGTTTGGTGCCTTCTAACGTATGTTCATTATTATGGCCAAAATTTTTGTATGAATAAATGACTTGAACCCGAATGTTAATTATATTAAAACGACTTACTAGTGACCACCATTGAGTAGCCGAATGTTTGTATGTGTGTGATAGTGCCTTTACATAAACTCGAGTGTGATTTCTTAGACCTATCATCTCATATCTTTCGGGTTCAAATATTCACATGTTTTGACTTTTTAAAATCGGATTCTTGTTATAAATGGTGTGATTCATACATATTTGACATCATATGAGTGTGCACAAGCTTTGGCCGAAGGCCATGTATGGATGGACGTGTATATATAAAGGTTAGATCTTGCATGTTTTAACCATAATAATCATAATGTTTCAAGTGTTATTTGTTATAATAGTCGGAGGCTCGGGTGATGGGTTAAGGGTCGATTGTTATAGAAAAGGAGCTAGGCATTATGGAAGGTTATAACATACCTCAAAACTAGGTGATGGGATGGAACTCGTGCCTTTTGAGCTTCCTTGATGCTAATCTTGGTGAGTGTTAGGTCGAATTTGGGAAGGATTAGGGAGTGCCGAAGCCAAAGGGTGGAACAAGTGAGCTTGGGGTTGTGATGTGTGAAGAAAAACTCAATCCTTGGCCCTCTATTTATATTCGATCGGTTGTAAGGGTGAGAGGCCAAACAAGGTAAGTAAATCTCTATGCTTGTGATAGAATAAGAATAAGGTGGAGCATGATTTGGTGATTATCCTTGACAATTCACATTCTCTTGTCCCTCTCAAACTCTTGGCCGATTACATGGGATCACAAAGAGGTGAGGATCAATCATTGGGAAGTGGTCTTGTATATTTGTCTTGTGTCTAAATTAGTGTAAGTTTTGAGCATGCATTCACCCTTGATCTTGGCCGATTATGGTTAAGATTGTATTATTAAGGATAGCTGACTTGCATAGAATGATGGTGAAGGTTGTTTTATTGTCCTTTTTGGTGGTTGATGACAACCAAGCATGTTATCATGGTCCTTTGGATTTTTCGGCCAAGTGTATCACAAGAGGATCAATCTTTGTGATGTTGATGTGTCATCCATTGTTCTTTCCTTAAAACCGATTGGAACATGACCAAGTTAAGGAAATTCTTTCTTATTGTGAGTGTGTTTGATGGTTGTCATAACGTATTCGTTTGCAAGATTTGGACAACTTGGGTGATAGTGACACTTCCTTGGTTCTTTGTTTGTTTTCAACCGTGGGATAGAGACAAGGGTTTCCTCATCCATTTTCGGCTTGTGACAACCCTTTGTGAGTGATGAGTTGTTTATGGAAGTTCCATTTAAGTGAAAGCTAGTTGGTTTTGTCCCATTAGGGCCGACTATGGCCCAAGCCGGGGAGGCCAACCGGCTTGGGCCCCTTTTTATTAGGGGCACAATTTTTTTTTTATAAAATTTCTATATATATTTGTGTGTATTTTTTTCAAATAGAGAACTCATTTACACTTAAAAGTTGGGCTCAATAATAATCAGTTTAAAACTTAAAAAATTAAATACTCAAGAGCCCAGCCCAATACCTATTTAACCTAGGGCATACTTGGATAAACTTATAACTTATTACTTATCTTCTTTTCCAAAATGTCACACATTCCTAACTTATAACTTAACTCTTTTTCCACCTTATTCAAATCTAAAAAGTCATTCAAATCATTATCCAAACACTTTTAAAATAACTTATGACTTTTTGGAAAAGTCATAAGTCATAAATAGGTGGAAATAGGGCGAGCCAAACACCCTCCTAATAAATAAAAAAATAAAAAGAGGCATCGATATTTTATTCATACGATGGAAAAAAATAATAAAAAAACGTCGATATTATATTCAGATGGTGGCACCTGCAAAAGACGAACATCGAGAGTCGAAATTCCAAATTGCAATTTGTGAGTTGAATGTTTAATTGTTTATCATCATCTAGATTGTAATTTTATTTTAAATTTAATATTTAAGATTTCAATTTTTTTCTAGCAACTTTAAGATTTCAGTTATAAAAATCGCCTTTATGTTTTTTTTATAACTTTCGGTGTAGCATATTTACTTTGCTGGGTACTTAGGTTTTGTGTATTTTATATGTTTGTCGCTCGATTGATGAACTATTATTGCAATTAGATGTTTTGTTGTGCCTTAAAATTGGGTGTAATTACTTAATTAGGTAATGTTTACAAATATATAATTGGGGGTTTTGTTGAAGTAGCCGTAATTGAGCCCTAATATTAATTGTTAATTGTTTGTTATAGCTTTAAATTTGGATTTAGTTTAGATTATTTAATTCGTTAAAGCCTAAGGGGCATATTTTTTAATGGCTCGGATAGGGTACATAAATACTCGGGGACGCCTCTGTGTCCCATGTATCATGCATGACAAGAATTTGGGCTTGTGAAGTCACATCCGGCCGATGACAACAAGGAGAAAGGAAGAATGTTGGTCTTTAACTAAATGTGGAATGTTATCTTCCTTGGTAAGTGGTGTAGTGTATGGTTGAGCCAAAAACATATAAGATTTGGAGAGATAGCATGAAAATGACTTGTGAATCATGGGTTTTTGGCTTGGTTCGGCCGCGTGTGGGTTCAAGGCAATCATCATAGTTTTGGTTCATTGTCATGCATAGGAATGTGTAGTGTCATAATGTAAGTTGCTATAAATTATAAAGTAGGATGTGTCATGAGTTTTTGAAAGAGATTTGTTGTTTGTCTAGTTGTTTCGGCCGAATTGGAAGGAGTGCAAGGAATAATCTTTCTAATTTGGGTTATGATCATCATCTAGGAATTAGTATGATTATTTGTCAAGGCCCTTTTTTGTGGTGTAAGATAACTATCATGGAAACAATCGATTATAATATGCTAATGCCCATCCATGTGTGTGTATATGTGCACTTATTTCGAGTGTATGTGTGTGCACATATGTATTTGGCTTTTGTCTTGACCAATTATATGTGTATATAAATCTTATTGTATGTACATATGTATATGTATATGTGTAGGTATAGTGTTTATTGAATGGAACATTAGTTAGTATGAGTTATAATCGGCCATTCATACCAAAAATATAACTTGGTTTAGATTATAAGAATGCTCGATAACGATATTAACATGTATTATTTTTCACGAGTTGTGGGTCCATGAACACATGTTTTTGGATGTTACATGATAATATTTGTGATCAAGTTAGGTATATATACATATGTTAGTGAAGAGTTATCATGTGTTATGGAGTGTTAACACCTACTGATAACACACGTTGTGTTCTTTGGGAGTGTTTATGATTTGTGTGGGTGATAACCTCCTAAAACACTGTGTATTTGTTTGGGTTTGAGTGGATTGTGTAGTTTTCCACTTGGCATTGTCACGTGTGTTGTTATTTGTTCATGTGTACGAATCGGGTATCCGGTTGCTCTCTGTTGAGCGTGTGATTGGCTTGACTGTCCAACGCCAATTGTATTGTATAGTCCGGGTGTTGTATTTGTAAACGAATAATTCATTGCATTTCTGCTACAATTTTGGCTTTACTAGACTGGGGCTGGGGGGTATAGTGTGTGCAAAAGGTCTAATTATGCACATGAAATGACAATAATAAGTGAAATGCGTACGAGTGTTGACCTGGATCGTTGACTGGTGTCACATACGATTTCTCATTCATCTAGAGGCTATAAAACAAAACCGTGCCACCACCTTTCGTCACGCATCACCATCGTGTATTATCCCTCCCATTCATCTAACCTAGTCACCAACGCTATACATCACCGAACATTTGCAATTTAGAGGTGTTGAACATGTTTAAAAACATACTTGTCGGAAACACCTCACCGAAGATTTCAATGTAAACAACTGGCAAGTTTAGACCTTACAGTCTGTAAAAAAGATAATGGGGATACATGGAGACGAAGACACACAGCAACAGCGGAGGTGAAGGCTTCAGCTCATGGTGGCCTGGTTGGTTTTGGTACTAGATCATGGTGGTTTCGGCAGGTAACTTGTGCTTTCAAGAGGTGATAATGGTGGTTGATGGAAGGTAAGGGTGGTGCTTCCAAGAGGTGTTGATGGTGGTTTTGGGAGTTGGTAGTGTTGGTTTAGGGTGGCGATGATGATTTCGGTAGGTGGTGGTTTGCTGTAAAAACCAATGTTTCAAAAGTCGCTAGGCGCTCCCTAGTCGGAGTCGGGAGTACTCGGGGAGTTCTCGGCCTAGTCGGAGAGTACCCGGGGAGTACTCCGCCTAGGCTTAGAGTACTCGGTCCTTGGCAACCTACCTTGTAGCGATTACTCGAGGAGTACTCGGCCTCCGAGACCTTGTTTTACAACATTGGTAAAAACAGGAGATAGGCAGGTGAGGGTGGGGTTGTCAAGTGGATGAAGGAGATGGTGGATTGTTTTATAGTTTTTTTTTTTTATGTTTTTTAGTGAAGGGTAAAATAGACATTTCATATCATTTAACGGAGAAACTTAACAGTTGTTAAGGTAATCTGAGTGCAAAATTGTACACCTCTAGGACCATCGGTATTAACTACGGGCATTTATGCAATTTGTACATAGCACAGGGACCATCCGTGTAACTAACTTTAAACATTTTAATAATTATTTATATTTTAATCACCAAATTAATTATTAAGTATTAAATTAATAAATTACAAGGATAAAATATACAAAAATGTTTATCCATTGGAATGATTAAAATCGACAAAGCCAGTGGATACAATACAGAAAAAAAGGGTAAAGTAACCAAAATTTAGGATGCCTTGCCACAAAGTAATCAATCAATCAATAATCATTTTAAGTGGGATGAGAACAAACTCTTTTCCATTAATACATTGCCCACTTGTTAGTGAAAGTAGTTAAAAGCTCTGTGGGGACTATCATTCCATCAACATACTAATATCCTTGTGCATTTATTCGATTGAGATGTTCATGCTATTTTTTTTTTTTTTTTTTTTTTTTTTTTGAACGGCCAACCAACAACTTTTATTAAAAAGCTAGCAAGGGGCTAGCGAACCCAACTACAATGCCGAAAAAAAAACAACAATCCGAAACAATCAAACCGAAAAGCTCAAAAAAACGAGCAACCCAACCAATCACCCCATCCTGTGAACATCGAATCTAGCCCAATCCTCCCAAGTCATATTAGACATCTTTCCCCTCTTTGATATCCACAAGTAACTCATCACCCTAATCTCATCTAGGATTTTCCGGACCACTACTTCTTGTTGATTGAATATTAGATCATTTCGCGCCCTCCATATACTCCAAAAAGCCGTCAATATTATCCCATAGAAAGCTTTTCGCACCCTAGGACCATTCCAAGCTGTCAAATGATACCTGAGTAAGTCATTCACGTGAAAAGCTAAGATTGGCGGTACCTTACACCACATGAATAAAGCTTGCCAAACATCCATTATCACCGGGCAACCCGTAAATAAATGCTCAACCGACTCCACGTTCGTTTCACAAATCTTACACAGGTTAGAATCCACATGAATATTCCGCCTAATTAAAGCGTCTCTCGTCGGTAGTCGATTCAAAAACGCTCTCCACGCAACAACCACAACCTTCTTTGGAACCCAATTACACCAATCGAATGATACCTGTGGCAGCGAGTTTGTGGCAGCGAAGAGGCACTTCTTAACAGTCGCAACAGAAAATTCAGCGCTTAAACCTGCAGCCCAAGACCAGCTATCATCGCCCGAGGATAAAGCCGTGTTACTAATCAAGGACAGCAGAGCATCCAGCTCTGTTTGTTCCTGAACAGAAAGCGAGGCTACCCTCCAGTTCCAAACGAACTGTATAGAAGACTGCCCGACGACCAGCCTATCCGCAATGCAACAATTTTTATTCCTTTCAATAGCAAACAGTCGCGGGAATTTTTTCTGCAGAGAAGCATCCGATGTCCACCAGTCCCGCCAAAACATAATCGAATGCCCGTTGTTAACAGTCCCTTTGAAACATTTATCGGGATCAATGTTACAATTCTCCAAAAGGGCCGGAACCGAAGCAATTTGTTTCCAGGTACTAGCTAAAGACGATCTAACCGGGATGTATAGCCAACCCCTACCACCCCCATGTATAGACCATACAACATTACGCCAAAGGGAACCTTGATTAGCTTTGAAGCGCCACCACCACTTTGAAAGTAAGCTCAAGTTAGCATCCCGCAAAGAACCCAACCCCACTCCACCATACTTTATTGGCACGATTACTTTATCCCAGGCATACCAGCTCGTCTTATCCGAATCGCTCACCCCACCCCAAAAGAATTTTCGCCGCAATCTCTCTAATTGCTCAATCACTTGCAGTGGCGCACGAAATAAAGAGAAGTAGTAAAGGGGAAGCGAACTAAGAACCGACTTCAAAAGAGTAATTCGACCTCCAACAGAGAGCGTTTTAGACTTCCAAGAAGAAAGTCTCTTCCGAACTTTCTCAATCACCGGGTTCCAGTTTCTCACAAGATTCATGTTTGAGGCAATAGGCACACCGAGGTGAATAAACGGGAAACTACCATTAGACACATGAATCTGTGTAGCCATTTCTGCCACTTCAGAATCAGCCACACAAACCCCATATAAACAACTTTTGAATGGACTGATCTTCAACCCGGATATCAAATAAAAACCCCGCAACAGGCGCCTTAGATTCAAGGCATTAATAAGTGACCACTCTCCACAAAACACAACATCATCAGCGTAAAGAAAATGCGAAATAAGAGGACCATTACCACCAACCCGAATACCATGAAACACACCCAACAAAGATGCACGCCGCATGATTCGAGTAAGACCCTCCATAGCAAGAATAAACAAGAATGGAGACAAAGGATCGCCTTGGCGAAGTCCCCTTTGACAGAGAAACTCCGCTGTTGGCGACCCATTAACCAACACCGAGGCCCGAGATTTTCGCACTATCGATAGAATCCAACCACGCCATCTCTGTGAGAAATTCATTTGTGCCAACATGGACTCCAAAAAATCCCACCTAACCGTATCATAAGCTTTCTGGATATCACACTTCAAGAATAAACCTTTCCTTTTAGATGCCTTCAACCATGCGATCATTTCGTTTAAAATCAAAGGCCCGTCTAGAATATTCCGATCAGACAAGAACGCCGTTTGCTCATCGGATACAAGCTTGGGCATAAAATCTTTCAGCCGCATAACTAACACCTTGGAAATGACCTTGTTCAATACTCCAACAAGGCTAATCGGGCGATAATCACCCAATGTGGCTTGATCCCTCCCTTTCGGTATTAAAGCTATAAATGCCGAGAAAATACCATCACTAACAAAGCCTTTAGAGTAAAATTCCTCAAACATCCTCAGAAAATCCGCCTTCAACACCGGCCAAAACTTCCTAATAAACGTGAAGTTAAGGCCATCCGGACCCGGAGCCTTATCCCCATCACAATCAAACACAGCAGATGTAATCTCCTCCATAGTGAACGCCGCATCTAAAACCACAACATCTTCATCAGATAGACGATTCACATCAGGACAATCAAAACCCGGAAACGGCCCGTCATCAATACTATATTTTCTGCAAAAAAAGAAAAAATATTATCCTTAATACTTATCGGATCAGAAATCCACACACCATTACAATTAACCCCATGAATCCGACTACTCGACAAATTTCTCTTCATCACCCCGTGATAATATTTTGTGTTCTCGTCACCATCTAAGGCCCATCTGACCCTCGACTTCTGCTTCGCATCCATCGCTTTCAATCTCTCCTCTTCAACAGCTATTTTCTTTGCCGCCACCCGACTTTCCAATTCGACATCGGTAAGCGGCCTAGATTCAGCCACAGTATCCAAATTTTGAACCAAAGCTTTACTATCCAGCAATCTTTTATGTTTACGATTTCTTTCAGCATTTACCCACAACTTTATACGCCCCTTCAGCCATTTCAACTTTGAAGCCAAGGCAACATCCGCTGGACCTGAACAGATGAAATTATTAGCTATGGTATTAATATACTCCACAAAACCTGGCAACTCGAGCCAAGAGTTATAGAACCGAAAAGGTATGTGCCCAAAATCCGAATCCTTCAATGAGAGAACAAGTGGAGAATGATCCGATAAATGCCGAGCTAAAGCTGCCAAACTCGCCTGCGGCCATGCAGACAGAAATTCTGAACATACAAGAACCCTATCCAGTTTACTCATCTTTTCCCCGTTCCCAGACATATAAGTAAATTTAAAGCCTCCCATATTGTACTCAAATAGACCCGCCTCAGAAATAAATGTATTAAAAGCCGACGCATTTAATAAAGAAAACTCCGAATTCACCCGCTCCTCAACACTCCGCACCTCATTAAAATCGCCAATAAAAATCCAACGACCACCAAAAGAACGCCTGTACAATAATAACTCATTCATGCTATTAAATTTAAATTTTATATCTTTTTTGTAGAAATTGAATATTAAAACTTAAAGAAGATATATGTATAAGAAAAAATTATAATTCATTTTTTTTTTAATATAAGGACATGTATTCATTTCTTAAAATAAACCAAAGTCGTTCTGAACATGAAAAAAATAAACCTATAATATCGGATGTGTTTGAAGGACTTTTGTTTTAAATGTTTGTTTTTCGGTACATTTTTTATTTGTCTAGTTTGTTACCGACAATATTTTTTCTTTTTTCCAATTTGTTACATTGAAAAATGATTTATGTTCACAACACCGAATTTCTATGGATGTCTAGTTAAATAAATCTTCCATGATTTCTTTTAAAAAAACTAGCATCATATTTTTGCCCAGGTATATACAGCCATGATTCTTAGCATACATCTTAATACTATCATATCATGTTGTTATAACTTATATTGTAAACTTTTTTTTAAACGGCGACGTATTCTAACTCAGCAGTGGCATGCCTCTTCATATCCTAGGTATATATCCATACCTTAGATAGACTTACAACCGTCTATTGTTAGTTTGACGCTAAAAGATGGGACCAAACCATTCCGGGAGGAAACAACTGGCTTGTAAAACTCCTTGACTTGCTTTCTAGAAGAAAATCGATGGCAACAAAATTTGAATCCGGATATCCCTTAAGGAGAGACATAGAGTGCCATTAGACCTGAAGGCATTTGGCAAATTATGTCTAACTTGATTTCAAACCTACTGGTCCTTGTCACAATGAGTCACTTATTTAGTTTTCAAAAGTATAACCAAGCTGTAGAATATAATATTGACATTATAAAAACAATAGTAACTTTAGTACCATTTTATGGGAACAATACATTAAATCCTAGTCACCTAAACTACGGGATATTAGTTATGAATAAACAAAATTCTAATACCTACAATTTGTATTTTAGTATAGTTATGAATTATAATAATGACTATAAGGCAAATAAATAGTATTTGGATATGAACAATTTAAAAAGATTACTAAAAAATGCTCCATAAAGACCATAAAATTCAAATAGACATAAGATAGCATTTTATCTCATGTTATTTCTTGTTTTTTCCTTTTGTATATACAAAAGTTTTCGAAAAAGAAAAGAACAAGAATAACAGGAATTAAGTTGCATACAAATAAGATTATGAAAAATGAATTCGGTTTAAAAAAGAAGGTTGAAGAAGATGAAAAACCGACATTAATTCATGCATCACTTGTAGCCTCGGAAATGCTCTCTAAATGAGGTCTCCACACACCAACACGCCCCCTCCTTCGATCCTTTACCTTTTCGGATAAGATTTCAGTCAAGTAACGATCTGAGACAAGGAGAGTCGTTAATAAGTCCTTATTTTCACTACTATTAGTTTGAGTGCCAGCCTTTTTCTTCCTTGCAGCTGAAGATGACTTAGAACGTGTCTTTTCAGTCAAGGAAGAAGGAGGAACTGGCATAAGGAAGTAAATCTTGCCACGCTTAAGTTCGGCATCAGGTGGCAAAATGATGATCTTGGGGCAACTGACTATCCCTTCATCGTTGTAGGACGGAGAAGATGGTTTTTTGAGAACATGCCTAGGGTGTAGTTTCATGATCTCGGCTGCACGGATTGTGCCACTTATTTCCTCCACATGTCCATTCGAATGAACGATCCGAATTACATCAAGTGCCCCACATGGAAAAATGCATGATATAAAACATCTTATGGCATTCTTCATCTCTGTCCCTCAACTATACTTTTATCATGGAGAAAGAGAGCAAGATTAGGAATGAGTTAGAGAAGTATATTTTGGGGAGGACAATGGGGATGTAAGTATAATTGATTTTGTTACCAAATGATGATAATATTATATAGTACTAGCTTTTAATAGTGGCCCCTCTTAATAATCTTCTTTTCCATCATTCTGCTACGCATAAATAAAAAACCTTATATTTATTTTCTAATTATTAAACAAAATTCAGTGGTTCAAAAGTATGTAAAGTAGTTTAAATTTTGATTTCAACAGAACTTATGTGTTTTCTTGTTGAAAATTTGATACCAGACATTATTAGACTTGTTGAATTCAAATCAATTATTATCTTACTAAGTCTTTGAACATAAAAAAAAGTTATGACCTCAAAATTTATCATGTAAACGTTTGAAAGTACAAGCAAATATATAGACCTTAAAACATTACAATCAGGATGCATAAACATAAACGAAATATGTATAAGAATAAGCTGCGTCAAAGGAAGTGCCGAAAAAAATCAAATCGACGGGTGTAAACAAATAAATAATACTTAGTGACACACACAAATTATAATCATAGTAACAAGGGGATGATCCTCTAAGATCATGTGTAGTGGTGGGGGGTTATGGGGGGGTTGTAGGATTAAAATATTAAAAAGTAATAAAAGTGGGGTTATGTAAAAAGAGGGTGTAGTGGGAAGGGGGTTATGAGGGGGGTTATAAATGATTGGTAATGATTGGTTAATTATTGTTTTTTATTTAAATAAGAATATTAAATACGTAATAATATTTCATTAAATAAAAAAAAATTACAAATACTAAAAAAAAAAAAATACAAATACTAAAAAAAAATACAAATACTAAAAAAAAATACAAACCCAAATAAAAGATAAAAATACTCAAAGATTATATTTTTCCTCGATTTGTTTCTTTCGTTTCAAGAACATTTCCAACGCTTTGCCCTCTAGGCCGTCGTGCTTTTGCGTGTAAAAAGCAAAGTCGCGTTCAAACTGTCGATCCCTCATGATGTGAACCACCTCTCGGTTTTCTTGAATACGCTGAGCCCCAATGTCGCGTAAGTCTTGGAGCCGCTGGTTCATTTCAGCAAATGCAGGGATTAACTGGTTCACCCCCGACGAAGACTCCGCCCGTGCGGCTCGAGCAGCGCGTCGACCGGGCGGACGACGTGGCTCATCCGCCCCCTCCTCCCCTGGAAAAAAGGGATTTTCTTCTGGTGAGTTGAGGTCGACATAACGCGCGTCAGACGTAGGCGTTTCGGGATCAACCGAGTCAGAGGTCCTCGACTTTTTTGAAGGCCTCGTATTTTGGGCCCTAGAGGAAGAAGTTCCAACCGTTGGGCGGACGGTGTGCCATTTGGTGCAGTCTTTCAGCACGCGCCAACATTTCAAGTACGGGAAATTCCCGTACTCCTGATTGTATTCTTCCACAACCGCCGACAAAATATCCTCGTCGCCTTGCCCAGTTTTCCAACCGTACCGGGTGCGCTGGTAAATGCTTTGAAAATTTGTGCATTTTTGGTTGATATCGGTCCACTTGCCCGATATCGAATCATTCTCGCGGTAGCCCGCTTCCTTACCAGACAATTCAAAAAATAATTCCCGGACTCTTTTCCAAAAATCGGCTTTGCTTTGGTTGTTGGCTGACAAAACAAACCAAAAAAATTATAACATAACCAAAAAAATTATAACATAACGAAAAAAATATAACAAACTAAAAAAAATATAACAAACCAAAAAATATATATCTTACAGATTATAGGATCCTCAGACACGTCAACCCACGCTCGGGTTAACGAGTACAACTCGTGGTCGGTCCATGGTTGAACCTTTTTCTTGGCACGACCGGCCGCCTCTTTTCTTCTGTGAGCCCGGCTTCCTTGGGCGATTGCCTTGCCTCGCACGGGCTCTTCCTCTGCGACCGGCTGTTGTGTCTCCGGAACCGACTCTTGCCAAGCATTGGAAGAGCCGAACATTTGGGATGTCTCAAACACTTGTGTTTGGTTAAACCCACCTCCCATGGGCATCCCAAAACTCCCTGGCATGTTATACATGTTCGGGTCCCAACCAAAGGGTTGGTTTAACAGGTTCGTGAAACTTTGCGGGTTTGAACCTGAACCCGGAGCAATAGGTCGGGTGTTGTCGCCACTGGTTTGGGAACCAAAACCAAAACCCCTACCGAATGGATTCATCTTCTTCAAGTGTGTGTGATATGCTTCAAGAGAGTGTGTAAATGTTTGTGTTTGTGTGTTGTATGTGAAATGGATGTATGTATTTATGCTAATATTTCGAATTTTTTTTTTTTTTTAATTAATGCCACAACGGTCAAAAGCATAAAGCTGCAACATCACATGCCACAACGCTGCTATGGAGAAAACGCCACCCGACTATAACGCCCTATAGCGCCCCGGGGGGCGGTGTTCCCGGGCGCTATAGGGTTATAACGGCGCTATAAACGAACCACTACACAAGGCCTAAGCATCATAACAAACCTCAGAGAAAGTAATAATAAGTACAAACAAATATTCCATAACGCATGTATAGCAAATTTAGTATCAATCATCATAAGATAAACAAGAATTTCAAATCCTGACGGAAGTATGTACGTACATCAAGTCCAACATAATGTGATAACTAAATGACAAAAACAAAAGTGTGATGTAATATGCAAGGCACATGAAAGTCAAAAGATTTTTATCAACTCTACTAAATATTACATCAGCCGTAAAAAAAAATATGGTTTACAATAAATGCTTTAGTGTAACAACCAAATTGTTTTATATTTTTGTGATTCTTCAGAAGTTAAGGATAAATTCTATGTTATGTTTACATTATTCCTATCTAAGTTATTTAAAAATCTTGAACCAATATTTCATAGGATGTCAAAATCAAAGTTAAAAGTGTAATTGTGTAAATATCAAACTTTGTTATGAAATATAATATAGATAAATTTGTATGTGTTTGTTTCTTATAGGGTCCAACAAGTCAAGAGAGGGAAGTTGATAAAATATTCGTAATTGATGCAAACTCCTTTTCATTATATCCAAGTGATTTGGGTCATGGAGTGAAAACTTGGTAAGCAACGTCTCCATCTTCATTTCTAGGATTATTCATAAACCCACACCATAATTTCTAGGAGTATATATAGTGACATTGTACTAAGTTTGATTTCCATTATGTAGCTTAATTAAAAATTTATACATACGAGTTCTTGTTGAGTTTTGACCAACTTAGACATAGAGCAGAATTATATAAATAATAAAATTGTGTGATAACTATCACTAATAGTTATCACTAATTGATGGGATTCTATTAAAATAATCATTTACATGGATTTGAAGAGAGAAATTATCGTTTTTTTGAAAAAAAGAAGATGATTTTGGTCAAGTTTGACCAAATTAGTCAATTGATTAACCAAATTCTTCAATAATGGTCTAGAATTAGTTATCACTTATATATACTTCCTTATTTATTTAACATTAAAGTGCATATGAATGGTTATCAAACAAGAATTGGTTAATTTTAAAAGAAATGGATCTGTTTACCTTGTAATTAAGCCGGTGAAACTCAAATACAGGTATTTATAAGACATAACAAAAAGGGTGGATATAATTTACTTAGAGCAAGTAGAAATAATTTGGTCATGTTAAGTCACTTGGTTGTAGATGTATCAAAAGAAACACAATTATCGGCTTAAAGTTGACTTTTTGGTGGTCGATTGTTCTTGGGCAATTATTAAGAACCAATGAGCTTTTGTTTGCAATATCGTGAGTACTTAAAGCTTTTTAAAGAATGTATACGTTAAAATATCTTTTCTATTTGCAATAAGTCGTTTCCGTTTTTATGGTTAAAGAGTCGGTCTTTGGTTTGAAAGGATTAGGCTAGATTCCCTTTGTATATGTTGTAAGTGTTTGTGGTGGCGGCCCTCGGTTTGAGGACGCGCCCGTGTTTTTAATTGAAAGTTTCAGTTAAAAAAAAAAGGAATATCCTTCTACATGACAAGTATGTAACAACTACGTTGTTGGTTTTACTTTCTGTATGAGTCTAGTGCTTAATTTGGCATGTAGCATGCTAATTATTGTTAGCAAATGCTAGAAAGGAAAATCACATTTGGTATACTACATTTGACAATGTAAAGGATTGATTAGCCTATAATATAGCGTACTAAGGGTATGTTTGGCAAAACTAGCTGGAAGCTGGTAGCTGGAAGCTTTTTAAATATATTTTGGTGTTTGGCAGAGTAGCTGGAGCTTTTAATAAAATGACTAAAATGGGCATAATTAAAAGCTTGTAAAGAAGGTTTTTATTTTATTTTTAAAATAGAATGGGTATTTGTGTCATTTACTAATTAAAAGCTTGTAAAGAAGGTTTTTCTTAAAAGCTACTTCTAGTAGTTTTTCACCATAGAGCTTTTTCTCCAACTTAAATGCTTCCAGCTCCTTCAACCAAACAAGGCTTAAGTCTAGTAATTGATACTAGATAAAGTATGCTATGTTGAAGTAGAGGAACCTAATTGTTTAGGTTGGTGAATATTATACACATTCTCTAAGGGTGGTGGCCGGTTGTGGTCATGGATAGTACCCTAACAACTTTCAATCCTGGGCTGTCACATCAGATTTGTTAAACACTATCCTAACACTACCATAAAACACTATGTTTTGTGATGGCACTACCCTAAGGTACCATAAACCATGGGTCTCACTATTTTAATTTACACACTCTACCCACTAATTTCTCTCTCTATCTCTCACCTACACACACTAAACAATCACTAACCGAGTCGGTTTCCCCTACCCGGCTCACTTATCTGATTCAACATACCGGGGGGGGGGGGGGAGGTGTGATGTAGCGGATCAGCTACCCTATACCCGAGACGGTAGCCGAGATCGACACCCTACCCTAACACCCAGGGACGAAGCTTCTTGAGGGACTGAGGGAGCCCCGGACCCCACCGTTTTTTGGCGTAGTGGTGAAATTTTGCGATATTCGTAGGTAAATTGAGTCCGGGTGGAGTTCGGCTCCCACCAATTTGATCTTCCGGTCACTACCGATCGAAAAAAATTGAGTCCGGCCTCCACCGATTCGAGAACCAAGCTTTGCCACTGCTAACACCCCTCTCTGGTTAGGACTGATGTGTTATGTATGCAATGATAAGATGTAACGTTAAAGCATGGTTGCAGAACTCGCTAGGCGTTACCTACTCAGCCGACTGGGGAGTTGCGAGTACTCGGCCTAGTCGGGCGAGTACTCGGAGGTCGAATCGGCCTATGTGGGGAGTACTCGGAATATTCGGCCAACTCGGCTGTACTCATTGACCCACCCTGTAGCGAGTAATCGGTCAACTCAGACGACTTTTACAACTATGCGTTAAAGACAACATTAAATAAGTCAAACTCAATGTTCAAAAATCAAAATGTTAAAAGTTATAAAATAAATACGAAAAAGTATTAAATAGTGCCTTTCATAAAAAAGATGTTAAATAATATTTATGGGTATTTCGAAACCCGTTACTTTTGACTAAATTACAAACCTTTTTTTTCTTATCCGTTACCAAATATATTCATATTTTCGTTCCTTTTTCGTTTGTGGGTTTTGTTTGGAAAGAAATATTTGGGACGAATAATTGCACCTCATTCTGTACTTTTGCTTTTGGAACCATCATTGACGTTTCTCTTTGCTCCTGTCACCATTAGGCTCAATAATTTCAAGTTTTTGGTTATGGAGTGGAAAGTGTTGGAGGCTTATGGGTGTCTCATGCTAGTCCATGATTATATTTCCCTTGTTTGGTTCAAAGTAGGACCCTTTTTTCTAAGGGTTAGTTCATGATCTATGGGTTAAGTGAAAGTGGGTGAGAATTGTAGGGTCCTTGATAAGAGGAGGGCCAATGGTTGGGTGAAAGAAAGTGTTGAAATGTTGCCAAATTGTTTTAGAGGTTAATGGGGGGCCGGATCACCTTTTGAGAAGAGTGTATGTATTCTCTTTTTGAATATCTTAAACAACGATCATGTGGGTTGGAAAGTGAAGTGTTATCAATCAAACTTTAAGCTTTGCTTTTTTTTTTTCAAAAAAAATATTAATGGGAGATATGCATAATTTGGTGAGTTTTTGTTTGCTCTATAGGGAACTAACATTAGTGGATAAAATGCACCATTGCACATTGTGACATGTTATAGACTATAGAGGCTGGTCTGAAGTCACTTTGTTGCCCCGTTGATAAAGATATCGAGATGTTGTAAGCAATTGTAAACAAATGTATGCTGCCGGTTGATGCATATTTTTATGTTAAATTAATCAGATTAATGTAATATTGTAATGTATTTTGTAGTACTGTTTTAGTATGATACTTATTGTCTTTATTAGGGTTTACCATCAAAAGGTGTTAGCATTTCCTAGTTATCTATCCAAGAAGAAATAGCTTTGTTACAAATTAGAACTAGGGAACGCCGTACCTTCGTTTGTCCACTCCATATGCAATAGTTTGACAAAACTTGATTGTTCCCCTTCATACCTACGCATTGTGTGTAAAATTTCCTTAAACATAAGCGACATCTATAACAATTACTTATCCAGTTATCCTTAGGGTGTACTAGACAGTCCATGACGGCTGGCTGTGACCATCGCAAACACCGCCCCGCATGTCTCGTAATAGAAGAATTATGTCACAGCTCGCGATGTACATCACGAGCATGATAAATGTAGAAGTAGTCGTCAAGTCGCAAAGGGAAAGAAGGTTGGGTGGATGCGATAACAGGATTCAAGTCGGCAAAATTAGAGGAAATGGAGGAGAATGGAGAACAACACAAGATGTTGGTGGGATCCAAAATAAAAATACATAAACCCTACATGAAACATTGTTAGAAGCAGAAAAAAATAAATATTTGAAGGTTATGAGGGAATCAAATGAACACACAGAAGAACCATACAAGTCAATTCTCATTGGACGCAAATGGAAAAGTTGTCGAAGTGGGGTTGGACAATTTTTTTTTGTTATTTTTTAATGTTTTTGTCTTTTTTAATTTGTATTGTACTTTTTTTATTTAAAAATAAAAAATGGTGGTTTTAGTTTATTTAAATTTGTAGTTTATTTTAGAAAAGAAAATTTAGTGATAGATGTAATGGTCACTCTATGTAAATAGTGATAAAATGAGGTGACACATGAATATTGATTGAATGTTTATTGATGATGTGATGCACAAAACTTCAAGTATGAATTTATAATTTTGATATACATTAGAACACACGCAATAAAGATAGAAAGGACAAGGAAAATTAAGTTCACCGCACGACCAATGGCCACAAATAGGGCTGTAAACGAACCAAACGAACATGAACGGGGTCTTATTCGTGTTCATTTGTTAAGGAAATAACCTATTCGCGAACTGTTCAGAAAAACTTACCGAACGAGATTTTTGTTCGTATTTGTTTGTTAATGAAATAACGTGTTCACGAATTGTTCATGTACAATCACCAAACGAGATTTTTGTTTGTGTTCACTTGTTAAGGAAATGAACGTGTTTGTGTTCATTTCTCTTTATTTGTTAAAGTTAGGTATCGGACGAAAACAAACACAAAAAAACACCAATGAACATAAACAAACACAAACAAGCATTAATGAACAAAACCGAGAACAAACGAACATATTTAAATTCCAAAAGTTTCATCACGAACATTATCCACCCAAAATATACTAATCTACTTACCCAAATATACTTGACATAATCTTGATCACATTATGTCATATAAAAACACAAAATTATCATATTAAATTTGAAATCCTCATTTAATCCACCTAAAATAACAGTTAATTAAAATAGGGAAGAATTACACAATTTTTCCTCAAGTTATTAGTTAAATTGCTTCCTATGTCCTCTATGTAAATTTTTCACTTCTTATGTCATTTCTTTTATACATTTGTTACACCCTCAGTCCTTTTAAGCTAACTTCCATTAAAAAAACTCAGTTAACTCACACATGTGCCCCTAACGCGAGGAGCAAATGTGTCAATTCACTCATTCTTCCTTCTCCCACCTGATTATAACGTTCAGAAATTAGGACTCAAAACTTAATTTCTTCATAAGGAATTAATAATATAATAGAAAATCAATTACCAGAAGCCGCTCCAGCAAATCCACCACCAAGAGATGGAACCATAAAGAAAACATAAAGGGTTTTGGGTCCCAAATAATATCAACATCACCATCGTTGACTCCTTGTTGAATCATTAGTCCCATCGATCTCAGCGAGTCATTAGCAAAGATGGATGGTTATGTATTTGGTGTTTTAATCGGAGATCGGTCGGAGTATCATCGATGTATCGGGTTTGAAGGTAGCCGTTGGGTTTGGGTTTGATAACTGAAAAAGTGTGGGTTAGTAAGGAAGATATGTCGTTTATTAATTGTTATCTCCGGTAGCCAGAGTTAATCAGAGAAGAGTGACGGGAAGGGAAGAGGGCCATGGGTGGTCGGAGGTGTGATCAAAGGGTTATGAGTTGTCGGAGCTGAGGAATGGACGACCGAAGGCAGGGGAGTTGAGAATCGTGATCGTTATTGAAGGTGGAGAGTTATCTGGTTTTGGTTGCAGGAGAAGAGAAGGGTGATGGAGAAGACGATCAGTGTTGGATTGATGTTACCGGAGAGATGACCGGCTAGAGAAGAGGACATGACTGGTCACGAACATAAACGAATGAACACAACCTCTGTTCATGTTTGTTTGTTTAACTAAACGAACACAAACGAACTTCCCGCCGAACATTTCACGAACTGTTAGCTAAACGTTTGGTTTGTTTACAACCCTAGTACTAATTATGCCAAAAAAAAACAACAAAAAAAAGACTTTGTAGTCAAGGTTGAGGTGATTATATGACAATTTTTTCAAATATTTAAAAAAAAATATGTCTAAACTTCAAACCACCAAAAATTTGTGGTAAATTAATAAAAAATAAACTATATTGATCATAATGTGAAATTTAAAAAGAGAACTTTTATGACCAAACGTTAAATCATGAAACTTTTATGGCTAATTTAAAAAAAAAACTTATTAATACTTTATTTATAATTTATAATGTCAAATAAATTAAAGATTACAAAAAAAATGGGGAAATTTTATGACAAGCAAACGATTTTGAAGTCACGCTATCCAAGTTAATGTTACATATTCTACTCCCATTACCATACCAGATAATGAATATGATGAGTCAAACACATAAGCCACTTCCATCTAATTATTTTGCGCAAAGTAACTTCATCCCGACTTGTACAAACAAAGCGTCCACCAAGTCGTGAAAGTCATTCCACGAATAAGTTTCTTTTTCTTGTTCTCAATCTGCAAAGAATCCAGCCATAGCATATTAATCTTTTGAAGGATTATATATAGCTTTTTTTTTTTTTTACATCTATTGGTGAGTAAAAAAGTTGAAAAAAACTCATTTTCTCAAATGTTATTATTTTGTGATCCAACATTTCGAGTCTCTAAATCCAAAGTCAAAATGACGAGAGAGAAATTTGAAACACCAATACTTATTTGTTCGTTATTAGAAACTCTCATCAATCGTAAGCCATTTTCGGTTTATGTTATATTCAAGGACCCAGATCCAAAATGACTATAGTTCTTCCTTATGGCATTGTTAACCAATAATAAAAGGATATAAAGAAAAATATTGGCACATACAAACTACAATGTGTGTTGGATACGCCAGGCCCTATAAAATCAACTAAACGGCCCAAACTCCTTGACTTTTATTTACTAAGGAAATCGATATACTTCTTTTATTTGGCCCATACCGAATGGACCAAATCACTAGCCTCCATGTCACATCGAGACTAAGGTGGTGTTTGTTTTTTGGTGAGAAGAGCTTCTAACCTCTTATGTCTGCGCCGTGCAGACGCGAACAGACATTTGAGGCGGGCAACTCGTTTGTTTTTTAGAAGTGAGAAACTCTTCTTACCTCTGTCCTTCCTCTTCTTGGTGCAGATGTTATTTCACCTTTTTTTTACCACTTCTCACCCAACAAAGCACACAATCATCCTCTTCTTCACACCCATCCCCCTCCTCCTTCTTCCTCCCCTACACCACCGCCGCCGTCTGCCCTCCTCCCTCCTCCTCCCCACCGGCTTCTCCCTCCTCCCTCCTCCCCCACCGGCGTCTCCTTCCTCCCTCTTCCCTCCCAGCGTCACCGCATCACCTCCTACTACCAGCTTCGCCGCCTTATCTCCTCCCTCCCTCCCCACCGTTGGCAGCCTTACGTCCTCACTCCCTCCCCACCGTCGGCAGCCGTTAGATCTGTACAGGTATGTTTTTTCTTTTTTTTTACTTGTTGATATGTATGATATATATAGTTCTTTATATGTATAAATGAATCTGGGTTTTTGACTCTTGAATGCGTCACTACATTGGTTGAGTTATTTGAAACCCTTTTGACAATTTTGATGATGAATCGGCTATTGATTTCCCTAATAATATATGTGTATGAATAACCCATTTCTATTCATGAAGGCAATATTTTTTTTTCTTTTTATAGCCCAGCCAACAAAGTAATTTTATAATCAACTATCAACAAACATCTTAGTTCATAAATAAAGAGTTGTTACGCATATCTATTTGATTTATATACACTTTTAATATTTTAATTAAGGTGAAATAAATTAGTTCAGATCTGTACATGGTAAGTTTTTTTAGTTGTTAGTTTGTTTTAGTTGTTGATATGTATTCTTGTTGATATGTATACTTGTTATCATACTAGTAGTTGAATGTATGATTGGTATTCTTGTTGATATTAATTGTTGATACTTGTTATTGAATATTACATATATTAATAGGGAATTCATGCCTTTTATGTTGATAGAAATGAGAGAAAAACAACAATGGTCAAATGAGCAACAAAAATGCTTGTTAGAGACTTGCATTGAAGAAATACACACATTGGGTAGAAAATGATTGAGTATGCATAAAGAGTCGTGGAATAAGTTAGGAAGAACGCTTAAGTGTTGAGGTTTTTAATGAATACGATCAACCCAATGTGTCGTTAGGAAATAGTCATGTGTACGTTGATGCTGATGAAGACGAGGTTGAAGCACATGATATTGCATCGGATCGGGAATATATGACTCAGTTACGAGATGAAATTGCCAAGCAGTAAATGTATAGTGTGGAATAAATTATTTGAAACATTGTTATTTGCGGTTTTATAAATTATTATTTCAGTGTTGTATAACTATTATTTCAATTTCAATGTTGAAAAAAATATTGATTGCTTTAAAATATCAGTTTATTTAAATTTCAATTTATTTCAGCAGCCTGCAGACGTTAACAAACAAATAGTCTTCTTCTTGCAGACTGCAGACTTTTGGTCCACCTCTTCTCCTGCAGATGTATGCAGATGTGGTCTGCAGACTGTAGAGCTTTTACCTCTTAAAAAACAAACAGCACCTAAGAGGTGGACTGGTTGGGGTAAAACCAATTTTTGGTTTTTATGTGTTTATTTCGAATACTCCGTAATAAAATTATATATAAATATTTAAATAGTAAAAGATTGCAATTATATAATGTATATATGTGTGGCTTTCAGGGGGCAAAAGTAAAGTTTCACTAATTTTAATGTTATTTTACTAATTTCGTGAAAATAACGCTAAAAACGACGGATGGTTAATCATGCATCATTTAGTGGCGTTGATAGCCAAAATACAAAGGGTTACATGCACCAACCGGGCTTGTCCTGATTGCGAAGTGTTATGTGCCTTATGTCCAATGCTTGATACAAAACCACTATCGAGCTGGGGGTCTCATTGGAAGCAGCCTCTCTATTCCCACGGGGTAGAGGTAAGACTGTCTACATCATGCCCTCCTCAGACCCTACCTTAGCTTTGCTATTGGTGGGATTAACTGAGTATGATGATGATGATTTAAATAGTAAAAGATGTTATTTGAAAATTTAATAGTTAATATTTAACAAACTAATAAGTATGTCTAATATGATACCTAACATCTAATCACCTGACAGGCGTTATACCGTGTATCAGTGTATAAGACACATTTTTTCATTCTTGTATGAGACTAAGATTACCAATGTCCCCCTAAACAAAACAGTAAGGCAAAATATCTCAATATTGCGAATTTCAATTTCTTGTATGAAAGACATAAAATTTTAGGTAAATGTGTATAACAACCGTACTCAGTAAATCTGACCTATAGCAAATATATTGGTAAGCTTTGGAGAGACTGAGATGTAGGCAGACATTAGCTCTAATCCCTAGAGATAGAGATGTTGCTTACAGATAGACCACCAACTTTTTAGTAAATGTTTGTGTGTGCGCATATATATAATTTATATAATTCATATATTTAAATTTACAATTACACGAAATAAGCAATGTCTAGGAGTATTCGTAGCAGGACTTGCATATTTTAACAAGCGAGTTTTACATATTTTAAAAACTATGTGTATTTAGGGTGACACTATTTCCCCGTGTTTATTTTTTATTTTTTTTCTGAAATTGGGGTGAGTGAAGAATAGAGAAAAGATAACGATAAATGTATAAAAATATAATTTAATTGAAAAGAAAAAGAAAATGCAATAATTTTTAGTGTAATTGATAGAATAGAACCCTTGATCCTTCTCTATTCATTCTTCAATATTTATAATTACAATGCGATCTCTATAATTATGGATAGAGATAATGATACAAACATAATAACAATCTATACTATATTTACGAATGATATTATCTATTATCTATTATACCCTCGTAGTCCAAGCGGGAGGAGACCGGATGCTGCGACTGTCCCTGAAATCTTCAAATAGAACTCGAGGTAATCCTTTAGTAAAGATACCAGCAACCTGATAACGTGACGAGACGTGAAGAACTCGGACTCGACCCCGTTGAACCTGTTCGCGAACAAAATGAATGTCCAACTCGATATGCTTGGTTCGCTGATGCTGTACCGAGTTACCAAACAAGTAAATAGCACTTACGTTATCATAATAAATAAGTGTCGCGTGGGACAAAGGATGATGCAGCTCGAGAAGAAAGTTCCTTAACCAGCAAATTTCAGCAACGGCATTTGCAACTCCACGATATTCAGGTTTTGCACTGGACCTGGACACAGTGCTCTAACGTTTGGAGGACCACGAGATGCGATTATCCCCAAAGTAAATAAAATAGCCGATAGTTGAACGTCTCGTGTTTGGACATCCGGCCCAATCGGCATCCGTATAGGACACTAATGACTGAGTGGAGGAGCCGTGAATAGTCAAACCGAAATTCGATGTCCCCTTAATGTATCGAATGATATGCTTGAGAGTGATCCAATGATCAACCCGTGGAGAATGCATATGCATACATACCTGTTGAACTGCGTAAGAAATATCTAGTATGGTAAAGGTAAGATACTGTAGATCGACGACTAGACTTCGATATAAAGTGGGGTCCTGAAAAAGGTCGCTAGCCGTGGCACTAAGTTTACTGTTGCTATCAACAGGTGTGGCTACCGAGTTACACGACTGCATACCGGCTCGTGTTATAATTTCAGTCGCGTAGGACTGCTGTGAGAGAAAAATGGTGTCTTTTGAACGGGAAACAGTGATGCCCATAAAATAGCTAAGAGGGTCCAAGTCCTTCATTGCAAATTCACTTGCCAACTTCGTCATGAGAGAGTGACGAAGTTTGTCTAACGATGTGACCAGAAGAATATCATTGACATATAAAAGAAGATATGATGTGTGAGCGCCCTGGTCTAGAGTAAAGAGAGATGCATCACACCTGCTGTGCAAAAAACCAATAGACAACACAAAATATGTGAACATTTGATACCAGGCCCAGGGTGCTTGTTTGAGCCCGTATAGTGATTTCTTAAGTAAGCAAACATGAGCCGGGAACTGTTTGTGTCGAAATCCCATAGGCTGGTACATGTACACTGTTTCATTAAGATTCCCGTGAAGAAAAACATTGGTGACATCCAATTGGTGAATGGACCACCGCTTGGAAAGAGTAATAGAAAGAACGGTCCGTATGGTGGCGGGTTTAACCATCGGACTGAAAATCTCAACACAATAGACACCTACCTGTTGCAATCGCCCATTACAAATGGTTGCTTCAATCATTTCTCAAAGCTCATGGAAAGCAACCCCTTTTGGTCTTATCTGATCAAGACCCGGCCATGAGGCAAGCAATACTCCAAGTGTTTACTGAATCTTGCCACCGCCTTTGTATGTGGCATATCATGAAAAACTTACCTGTTAAGGTAATAAGTCCGCCATCCCTTTACAGTTTTCAATTTCCTTTGTTTGATACTGATATTTTTTTGTTAATTATTTTTTTGTTTGTTTTTCTGCAGATTTTAGGTGATTTGTTACAGAACACAAATTTCAGGCAGTGCATACATCACTTGGTTTGGAATGTTTATATAAAGCCATCTACCTTCGAGAGCCGTTGGCAAGAACTGTTGGATAACTTTGGTTTGCACGATCATTCGTGGCTGAATGAAATGTATGAGATCAGCGATCGTTGGGTGCCTGCTTACTTTTGAGAGATCCCCATGTGTTGCTTAATGAAAACTACATCACGTTGTGAAAGCTCCAATGCCTCTTTCAAAGTTAATTCTACGAGTGCTAATACGCTTGTTCAGTTTATGATGTGTTATGAGACTAGAATTGATGCTCAGCGATACCGGCAAAGGATGGCTGATTACAAGACGTCTTCCACAGAATTTATAAACAGCACCGGTTTAGCCATTGAGAAGCACACTTTTGAGTTGTATACTCACAGTATTTTCCTTGAAGTACTAAAAGAGATTGCTAAGGGGAAGGAATGTTGTTATGTCTCTAACACTCAAGCAAAAGATGATATCTTGGTTTTCTCAGTTACTCACTTAGATCGAATGAACGGTTATGTTAATGTGTTTGAGGTAAATTTTTTAGACTTAATAGGCAGCCAATTAATTGTGTTAGCTTTGATCATATTTGTTATAAGTGAGTAATTATTTTTTTTTTCTTACCAGGTAAAGTTCAACCTTATTGATTCATCGGCTGAATGTTCGTGTAGGGGTTTCATCCGAATTGGGTATCTTTGTCGTCATGTGTTTTGTGTTTATCGGGTAAAAAATGTTCAAAAGATTCATGCCATGTATATTACTGCAAGGTGGGTTCGTGATGCATTGCCGAAGAGGATTTTTTCCATTGAGAATCGTTATGGCGTTGACAACACCCCACTAGCTGTTATGTGTAATCAGATTTTAGATTTGGTTACTGAATGTGTTGATGTCGTCCATACTGACACGGATCTTCTCTCAAACTTGGTTGACCGCTTAAAAGATATCAAGATTAATCTTGTCGATCACAGGTCTATTGAAGCCCCTACTGTTGAAACAAATGAGACTGTTGTTGAAGAGTTGGTGGGTCAACCGCTCTATGTGGAGATTGAATGTAACAATCCTGAGGTTGTTCGTACTAAGGGTTGTGGAAGGAATCGGCGTTTGAAGAATGTTGTTGCTGAAGCAAAGGCTGCGAAGCCACCGAAAGCTCCTAGACTCTGCCACACTTGCGTGAAATATGTTATAACTCATGATTCCCGTAACTGCAGGAAGATGTCAAAGGTTGTGGAGGATGATTCTGGTTGTGGCAGCTCCCAAAGCCATACCCCATCTTCTGCTACTTAGGTCTGTTTATGTTA
Organism: Ambrosia artemisiifolia; assembly: GCA_032199755.1. Classification (NCBI taxonomy): domain Eukaryota; kingdom Viridiplantae; phylum Streptophyta; class Magnoliopsida; order Asterales; family Asteraceae; genus Ambrosia; species Ambrosia artemisiifolia. The sequence continues at coordinate 65,247,437 of CM063519.1, forward strand.
ACTATCACTGAGCCATTATCTTTTTGAAGTTCTGTGTCTTTAGGTGTATCACTTAACTAGTAACTATTAAGTCTACTCAGTATGTTAGTACTCTAATATTTTGATACTCCAGATTGTTACTTCTGTAACATATTGAACTTCATGGTGGTTGGTGCCTTTTTTTTGGGCTTAGTATAGTTCCTGTTGGTTTTATGTAGTGGTTATCTTTTATGTAGTGGCCTATGCCTATGTAGTACCTGGTTATCTAATGGTAAAACTGTCATTTATAATTATGTGTTTTCTTGTATGACTTGATTTTTTATGTTATTTGCCCATGGAATCCTCTTAGTATTTTGATAATTTTTTTTGAAACATAAAGTTGGATAACGTCATGGCTACATTCCACACAATTCTGCTTACACACAAACATATCAAACCATACAAATAATAAAAATCTTCACTTCCCTTCATAGCCAGCCGCCCCAAAGATGACCTTCGAAAATATTAATGATATAACAAGACAACATATTATGTAATTCTTCCTTTTTAGCTTCGTATTGAGGTAAGTAACTTCTGCTTCCAGCCTATTCTTTGACCTTAGTAAACCGGGTATTATCTTTGTCGAGCGTTCACACATTGGCGGATCAAACTAGTTGAAGTAGTTACAGCCGTTCTGATCCACAGTATACGATTTTAGTGACAACATTAGACGATAAAATTGTGTCTATTCAACTATAACTTTTAAAAAAAGCATTTTCTATTGTACCTGTAACGGACAAGTATAGAATCGTCGCTCCGGGTTGTCGTTTGTCCAAGAAGTCTTCAGAATCGCTTCTATTCTACAATTACACAACTCCATGCAGTTAACACTATACCACCTTTTTGTAGAGATGAATTTTGTTTACCCAAATTGTAGAAGTGTGTGAGGAAGGTAAGGAAATTAAAGGAAAAATGTGCTTTTTGTTCTCGAGAGACCAACCCAACACAATGCTTTGGATAGCTTGCCTTTGGACATAAACCCAATTATTTATATTTTTTTTAGGTTTGGAAGTTAGTGGCTGGGGATAGTGGCAACTTAGGTGAAAAGTTACTTTCGATATGTACAGATCACGTGAGACCGATTTTAAGGGAACCAAATTTGTAAATATATCTTCAAACATTTCCATTGTACTAGCTTGCATTGTGTGTAGTCAAATCATAGTGTCTAAATCAAACATATTATATACTTTAGTCCCATTTGTTTTTAATAGAAAAACATTTCTTAAATGCTTTCTAAAACCCCAAACAAACAAACGAATTGACGAAGGGCAGATTTTATTTTTTAAATTTGTGTTGTGTCATTTTAATTCAAGTTTTTTTTACACCTTTTGTTAGTAAAAAATAATTATGCTACCATATAAATTTTCATACACGTAATAGGAAATGCAAAAACCAAAATAATGTCTTTGAAATAAAAACACCCATAAAAACAATACACGATCACCCTACTTGCTACAATTACTTCACTCTGGAAAATACAAACATTAGAAAATACACATAGGGTCAGAATACGAAATTTGGAACACATTTCGGATTGTTACAAATATTTGTCATAATTCAGTTAGGTAGGCCGACGAGTTGGAAAATACAAATCCCAATCGATCTCTCTAAGCCATTTATCATCCAAATCCCAATCAAACTCACTATTTGGTGGATAAATAGGTGGACTTGTGTTAGTTTCACCACTTCTCGGTTGCGGATAAATCTTCGGAACGTTTATGTTACTTGGAAAATACGAATCCCAATCAATCTCACTCCACCATTCATCATCCGAAAACCAATCAAGCTCACTAGTTGGTGGATAATTAGGTGGACTTCTGTTTGTTTCAGCACTGCCCGGTTGCGGATAAATCTTTGGAACGTGTGTGTTAGATGGACCACTGCTGGATGATAATAAACTTGGGAAATAATAATCCCAATCAATAGTTTTATAGCATTCATCATCGTCTTCATCTTCATCGGCTACCATATCATGGATTTCCAAGCCTCTATGAACATTTCCTTCTTCCCTTTTAGGAATTCTTTGAACGTGTATGTTGCTTGGACCACCGTTCAATGTCCTTCTGTAACTTGAAGAACAAGACCCCCGATGATTATGTGTAGACGATTCACCATTGGCTTCAATTTTTACACCAAGAGGGATGAGCGTTTTCTGCTCCGCTTTTGGAATTTTTAATCCCCGTTCCTCTTTTTTCACAACCTTCAATTCATAGGAACAAAAATTGTATTTATCAATAGAAATATTTGTCTTTATTTTTTACTATGGTAACACACACTAACCTTCATGGTTGTATATACATTTTTAGAAGTGCACATCCACATAGATGATGTAGATGCATTTCGTTCCTCCGCTTTTGGAATTTTTAAGCCTGTCTCCTCTTTTTTCACAACCTTCATTTTCACATGAAAAAAAATTGTATTTATCAAATGTTACATATTTGTCTTTATTTTTTACTATGGTAACACTCACTAACCTTCATGGTTGAATATACATTTTTAGAAGCGGACATCCTTATAGATGATGTAGAAGCATTTGTCGAGTTACTTGTAGATGTTGTTGCTAATTTCCTTAGCCTTTTCCCAACCTTCACGTATTTCACCTGGTTCGGTTTTTCCTCCATGTTCCCTTTTTTTACCTTATGCTTTCCGTTTCTTTGCCAACTTGAAATTTTTTTTGGTTAGATTTTTTTGGAGTCTATACTAGAATATGTAGATTTACATACTTATGAGGTATCAATATAATAAATTTCAATCCAGTAAATCTCTACACTTAAATAAGACTTGGGGTTGGCCTCATTTATATCAACCTTGAAGTAGGTAAGGTAAATAAATGTTTTAGATGTTATATTAGAAGTGTTTTTTTCCACTATTCCATTTTAAAGTCAAACAACTAACATTTTTACATTTGTTGTTTTTCCTTTTTCCAACCAGTCTTATTCGAGTAGGGTTTCAGAAGATAGACTTTAGATTTTATCCAGTCTTATTCGTATTCCTTCACATGGCTTGAAGATACAATATAATATTTAAATTTTTTACATCAAGCTTTATTGGTTGATGTAACATAAAGTTTTTTGGTATTGTATATTTTACACACCTCATTTACACAATGTTTGACCGTAGGAGGCATGTACTCTTGTAAGAGTAAAGTTTTTTTTATTATATTTTTTACACACCTCATTACACAATGTTTGACAGCAGGAGGCATGTACCTTTGAAAGAGACCATAAATAGTGTTACACAGTAATGTTACATCTCTTTCGAGGGCTAAAAAATAATAATTATACTATCCTGTTTTCAGTTTTATATTTGATATGCATACGTATCATATCTTTTGTAACAGTAACATTTCAGTTTGCAATCAAAATTATTAATACCTCTCACCTGCCAAAAAGTAGACTAGTTTTCCTTATCTTAATGTTAACAGTAACATTTTTAACATTTATTTCTACATTTTTTCCAGTTTATATTCATACGTAACATATCTGTATAGAACCTTCAGTATAATTGATAATATCCTATGGAGAAAATATACTAAAAAAGGTTAACGTACAGTATAATATAAACTTTTGTTCTGTTAAAACATTAAAATACAAACATTAAAACATTAGACAATGTTTGACCAATTTTTTACTCAACATATTGTGACCCACATAATGTTAAAACATTAAAATACAAACTTTACATTATAAATTTTGTGCATTTGTTTATATTACCCTTTTACATATACTATAAGTTAAAAAGCCTATGATATTATCAACAAGTTTGGCATCACCACTCAAGTTTTTTTTGTAGGTCATTTTCTTTTTTTAATAATAACCATGTTACAAAGTTTTGTTATATGGTATAACATTATAGTGATCATGCACTATTTTTTGTACATATTAATACCCTAGGGCCTAAAGCATCTTTTTTCCCTATACTATTTGACATGACATCTCAACTTTTTACTTCTTTTTCTTTAGGTGAGAGGTAAAAAAAACACTTACATTATTGTTTTTTCTTTTTTCTAATATTTCTCTAAAATATTTTTTTATATGGGGCATGTACTTTTTCTACGAAATTATAGACATGTTAGAAAGTTGAATCAAACGAACAATCAGTAAGGAGACATAAGTTACACACTAAGTAAATTAACATTTTACTAGATACTAACAATTACCAGTACACACTAAGTAAAATAACATTTTACTAGATACTAAGTAGGCATTTGCAATAATACAAACTACCTTAATTAACGTTAACCGCACATAATAAAATACCTAAATAATCATAAGGAGACATAAGTTACACCATAAAATAACGTCTAGTAACTGAAAATTGAATCAAACGAACAATCAGAATCCGTCCCTCGTTCATCCTCCCATGGATCATGCCTCTCCCACTCCCATTCCATCTCTCGTGTATCCGCTCCGTAAGACCAATCCGCATACTCTTCACCCGGGTCTGTTTCGCAATCTTTAGCCCAGGTCGGTGTGTAATGACCTGGCTGTGTGTATTCATACTCGCATGTTTCGTAACACTCTTCGGTAACAACTCCTAGACCCGTATCATTGTTATTTTCCTGGTACATGAGGTCATAGGCCATATTCCAAAATAAGTCATCCTCATCATTAACTTCATCTCCCAACCTTTGGGTTTGAATGTCCCCAAGTATTTCCTGCTGGTAATTGTTAACCTCAGGATATAGAATCTTGAACAATGACCACATATCCCCGTCATCTGCATCTCCAGTTTGTTCAGCATTATTGTTTACTACCAAAGGATCTGGTCCCAAAGGTTGATGGATGTTGTTATCACCTTCGTCAGGAACAACATGGGTGACAGGTTCAACAGGAGGGTGATTTGGAGAGTTAAGGTAATAATCAACTGGGTATAAGTATCTGTTTTGCAAAACATCCTCTGGAGGTGTGTTTGGTGTGGACTCCATTTTTTTAGATGTTTTTCACATGTAGAGGTGTGTTAGCTAGTGTTAGCTATTTTCCCCTTGGTATGTCTTTGTTAAATATTAGAACACTGCCCATTTTGTCCTTTTTACTTTGATTGTAAAAAAAAACAATTAAAAATTGTGTCAGTTTTGTACTTTTACTTTTACTTTAAAAAACTAATAAAAAAATTGTCTAAAACAATTTAACATTCAAGATTTATAGGTAGAAGTACCATAAAGGTATACAACATGTAAAAACCCGATTTTTGTAACAAGTTGTTTTGATAGGCATATTGACCCAAACCCATTATACGCCTTCAAAATACACCTAAAGACATTTAAACACGTAAAATACACCATTAATTTGTTTAACACCTTAGATGCATTACAATATCCTAACCACAGTTAATATAAATATTACATACCACAAGGCATTATGAGCAAAGCAAAACCCATTTTACGCCTTCAAAATACTGCAATGCTTTGTAACAGTGGCACATCAGCATCAACAGTACAACCAAAGTTCATTACATACCATAGTTTATAAACACCACGCTAACATAATTTTTTTAACAACCAAAGTTCTACTTCCCTTGTGCTTTAACGACAATTTCTTCCTTCAAAACATTTGCATCCGATAGCAGAATACGTGCAGCATACTTTGTCCTCAGCCTCCTCAGTTCCGCTAACTTTCGCTGGCCATGCCTACTAAACCCGCAGTCAAATGGTTTGCCGACGCCCATATATTTTTCCATATGGCGCATCAAAAAAATGCCACAATCGTGCAAATTGTTTGTTGTTGACCAAGGGATGTTCTCTTTAGTGATTGACGCCACACTGATTTCATGACACTTCAGATGTTTCACTTGATACAGGTAGTTAACAAACAAATGTTTCTACAACATATAAAAAAACTTGTGGTTAACTGCACTTTTTTGTTGTAACATGTATGTGCTTTATCTTTTCAGATAATTATATTTTTTACTTACCACTTTAAATGCCGAGTCTTTCGAAAAGTATTCATTGTTGTCATGCAACCGAACCAAGGGGTACAAGTCACCCCAATTATCAATCAATCGAATACTTGCATTCTTTAAGTTGAACCCGATCAGGTAGTAATGTTCAAATTCCACTATTGGAAAGAGAACCAAGTCAAAACGTTTTAGGTCCACCAGTTCTTCATTATTGTACACCGCCGCCTTCATGTTTTTGCTGAACTTATCCATTCTTTGTTTCTTAGTTGTATTGACATCATTTAACATCCACTCAATCTACTGGATAAGAATATATCAGTACTTTTTACTTCTTCAGAAACATAACAGCGATATAAATGAATTGTTACACTTTTCTTAATACTTACAATAGCCTTAGCGCCCACAAACAGCCTAGTGTTGGATCCTGGTGCTTTATATTTTTCTTCAAAGTTCAAAACCTCCACCCAACAGTTAATGACTTCATCTATAACCTTTGTTTTTGGCTTTAAGCTTTTAAACCATCCCCTGTTACCTTCAACATCATACGTGCTCCTAAACAGTACCTCACTACACATGCGCTAAAAATGGTTAGAATTTTTTGTGTTACACTAACTAATAATTTATAGATATTGTTTTACATCTACACTTACAGGTCTGAATTGTTATCTTGTCTTTCTTCGTCGTCGGAGAGGTTGCTTGATCTGCATTGTAAACAAAAACAATTCTTACTATATGGTTTTTTATATCATTAATAAAAATAGATTGTTTTCTTTTTTACAAGCATACATTTTTGCTTTCAGTTTTGCCTTTTTATTGGCGACATTTGCAGCATCCACTCCTTCATTGTTGAATATTAAATTCCAAACATTTTTTTCATCCTTCGTTATTTCAGATGCTATGTCCACACCATCATAGTTGAGTTTTCTGCTAGTACCTTCTTCTCTGAATGTGTTCCTTCTAGCTTTTTCCAATTTTGCTATACAACTCTCTCGGTGTTTGTCAACTGATTCCAAGTTACTCTTGTCGTCCGTACCCTCAAACTCAACAGCTATAGTAATTTAAGTTTTGTAACAACTCATATTAAATATACATGTTAATTTAAACACTGTTTTTTATCTTACCTTTTAGTTTTTCATCCACAGACTTCTTCTCAGCCGGCTTCAACCCAACACTAAATGCAGTGCCAACCACTCCTGCTACGGATCCAACCACTTCCGCGTCACAAATTTTTGCTTTGTCTTTATTATTGTTTCCTATCAAACAAGTAATAACAAACAAACTCAACTGCTATAGTAATCTAAATTTTGAAACAACACATATTAAATATACATGTTATTTTAAACACTGTTTTTTATCTTACCTTTTTGTTTTTCATCCACAGACTTTTTCTCAGCCGGCGTCAACCCAACACTAAATGTACTGCCAATCACTTCTGCTATGGATCGAACCACTTCCGCGTCACAAATTTTTGCTTTGTCTTTCTCCTTGTTTCCTATCACATAAGTAATAACAATCAAGACTTTCTTCTTTTACCCCTTGTATTTTTATAAATACAACTAGTATATAGCATTTATTTCCAATAAATTTTACTCTTTTGACAATATACCTTTTGTTTGTTTCACATGGTCACGCGAGACACATTTGTGACAAGTATTTTCCTTCTTTTCTTTTTCGAACATATATTCCGGTATAAATCCACCATGATAGATTTTGTTTTCATTCTCACACTTTTTAGCTGCATTCAACCATTAATTTTTTTATGGTTATAATTCACCCATAAACTACTTATATACTACTACATATGTAATAATATTCGACAATAACTGTTGTTAACATTACTGACCCGGTTTATCAAACTGTGGCTTCTCTCCCAACTGGCTTAAACCAAGGCTAAAGCTCGGACAGTCGTCAATTCTAGAATTTTCTATTTCCATGGATTCACCACAACCTACCACGTAATCTAAACTTTATTTACTTGTTTATTAAATTAAAAACGAATAATTTTCGAATGTAAATAGTTTCAGATATCATTAATTTTCACATATGTAGTACTTACCTGATTCGACGACGTGTTTCTTGACTCCTATTTGGCTTAATCCTAGGCTAAAGCTTGGACTATCGTCAACAATAGTATTTTCTTTTGCCACAGGTTCAATCCCACCTACAAACAACAATAACCTTTAGTTAATTGTTTTTTTTAAAGACGTTACATTTTTTTAACATACTTGAAAAACAAAATAGTTACCTTCTCTGATTTCTTCCATCTTGTTAAGTATGCTGTTTGTAGTTCCCTTTTCCACAGTTCCAAGAGCCCCTATTAAACATAATAACCATCAGTAATCTTGTTCAACAAATTCTATTTTTTCTACAATATTTAATACAAACATATGTACCTTCCTGATTTGTATAGTTTCATCCTCCACCACGTTATCACCTTTGCGGGTTGATGATCCACCTTCAACCCTTGTGTTTCCCACATTCTTACGCATTTCGACATCTCCCATGACATTATCTTTATCTGCAGCCACTGTTTCTTCTATGTTGTCCATGACATCATCTCCACATCCATAAGCATCTTCATTTAATAAGAAGTTAATAATTAAACCTATGTACATTTTATGTGTATACTATATAAGGCTACAAATTGTTTACTAACCTTCATCGTCATCAGTGTATTTATTATTGTCATCAGCTACGTCCTTCACGTTTTCCTGATTCGCTAGATTGCTTAATACATTCCTTATCTGATCATCTGCATTACTTCCATCAACCCTATCCTTTTGTCTTTTTTTGAAACCACCTTCAAACAGGGAATCAAACCTTGCAAGTAACGTCAACACATCTTCGTTTTCTGGCTCTTTATCATACACCTCCGTGATCTTTTTTTCAATTTTCCCCTAGGCTTTTAAAACCCCATCTATCATGCTTCTAATCTCCCTTGTCTTATCCTGCATAAGATTTTACAAGTGTTTGTAATTTCTTCTGAAAAACCATTCTATTATAAATTTTATAAAAAATTTTAAATTTCAACTTGCTAATAGCAGAAACGGAGGATTATCATCATCAATCTCATCAGCAACTGATTTCTTTGCTTGCACAAAATTTCCAAACTTTCCTGTGCCAAACCCAGTCCCTTTGATTTCCAGCTTCTCTCTTTTTTTCAGGTTATTCTTGTTCCAATATTCTATCGGTAGCAAGGTTTGATTCAACTCCATCCCTTTGCATTCAATACTTTCAACGTAGAGCAACTACAATGCGTCATCAATATTGCAGAATATGTTATTTCTTCCAAGAGATAATTTGACAATATTAATGTAACAATATTAATGTATCCAGTACTATTACTCATTTATACGTAAATCGAATATTTGTCTTCCATTTATTTCTCAGCAATCTAACAGATTTTTATAATTAAAATGCAACTTTATTTTTTATATATAGACACACTAGAAAGACATACCGTTAGGATTGTTAGCGGTCCCGCAAATGGCTTGCTTTTGTCCTGACTTTTCCACTTTCGTTTACATTTCTTCATTGATTGAAGTATGTAATCACACCAGTCTATTTTTTTAAACTCATATCAGCTTTCAACTTGTGTAATATGTTCAGCTTACACCTTCCTTGTTGATGGCATTCAACCATAACTGCAAGGAACAACATTAAGAAGTCTAGTCTGAAGTCGAAAGTGTCCTCATCTTCCGCATTTTTAATGTTTTTTACAATCTCTGTTGGTGAGACAAAACGACCCGGATATCTATCTTTCCATTCTTGTACCTCAGGGTCCTTTAGCTCCATTTCCTCCACTTCATGTAATTTTATCCCCTTGCATGGTATCCCCAGTAACTTATGAATAGATTCCTTATCTATTTTTATTTTACCGCTCGACACTCGGATTTCCATTTTTTTCGCTTAAACCTATCTACCACATAATGTCCTAGTCTAGCCGGTACGCCATCCACCTTGAATTTCAGTAATTTCCCAAAACCCATACGTCTAACAGCGTTTTTTTGCTGTTCTTTCAAAGCGGCAATGCCTTTAAAAAACTGCAGCGGTGATGAACATGTCTTTATACCAAACCAACCACTTTCTTTCTCGCTAGACTGCCCGTCTTCATCCAAACATTCGTTACGTTTAGCGTTCATTTTCTTGTCACCTTCTTTCCTTTTCCGCTTCTTACTTAACTTCCTATCCCCTAAATCCCTGTCCACCATATCTTCATTATCCGCCATTTTGTTCTTTATTTCTGTGGATGCAAAGTAATCTAGTTTATATGTATAATGACATTTCATACCCGAACATAGAACCAAATTATATTTAACACTAACTCCTTACCTTTACCATTCTTCTCTTTTGATCTTGTTAATTGAAACTTCACCACACTGCCACGTTTTCCTGTTTAAATCAATAATTTTCACAGTAAGCATTGTTATTTTTTAAAATTTGTAGCAAACCCAATTTTTTTTTTTTTTTTTTGCTTCAAACCCACATAAATTAGTTAAATGGTATATCTAACCTTTTCGCCCTTTTAACGATGATATTATTTTACAATCCGATGATCTTCCTTCAGAAACTGTGGTCAAAGATAAAAGATATATTGTTTATTTTGAATTGTAATATCTTTTTTCTAAGGAATGTTAATATCTTATAAATAAATAAATATTGTCTATACCTTTTTTCTTGAGATTTTTTCCTGATATTATCTTACAATTAGAAGATCTTCCATCACGACCTGATACTATCTTACAATCTGTCGACCTTCCTTCAGTACCTGTTTTCAAAGATAAAAAGGAGTTTATTTTTTTAAAATTTTTTATTCTTAATCAATATAAAGAATGCTATACCCTCTTGCTTATAGTTTTATGCCTGACATAATGTTATTGTAAATAAATAAATATTGTGTATACCTTTTTTCTTTTGATTTTTTCCTGATATTATCTTACAATCAGAAGATCTTCCATCACGACCTGATATTATCTTACAATCTGTCGACCTTCCTTCGGTACCTGTTTTCAAAGATAAAAAGTGATTAAATTTTTTAAAAATTTGTATTCTTAATCAATATAAAGAATGCTTTACCCTCTTTATTATAGTTTCTGCTTGACATAATCTTATTGTCCGTCTTCGCATTTTCCTCTTCTGAGGTGTCCTCTTCATACCCTGGGTTAATTATCTTATAATAATAAGTACCAAATTATATATAAACATTATTTTTATCGTTGAGAACATGGTTTTTGAACATCTTAAAGTAACTTACCTATTAACTTCCGTCTTTTGCGCGAATCTTTGTTCACAGCATTTGCTTCCTCCAGTTTATCAACTTCTATGGCAGTTTCCAGTGTGTTTGGATTTCTTTTTAACTTATTTCTTAGTATCCGGGGGCTTTTTCTAACTCTTCTCATTCTTCCCAATTCATACACGCTCCTGTAATTTTTTGGGAAAGAAGTACAATTTTATCAATTTCTTTCTAGCAAACTATACCAACAATAAACTTTTTTTTTATCAATTTACTTTTTCAAGTTGTTACACCATTATTTTCTACTAATATCAGACATTTAAGTAGTATCCTCATTTTTTGTTGATACACCACTAACTAAGAATTACGATGTAACCACGTTACATTAAACCCCAACCCCTACGTAAATAAATTCAATCCATGTGCATAAATGTTAAGACTAAATGTACACGTCTAAATGGCAATCATTTCAAAAAAAAATGGTTCCAAAAAAAGCTTTTAGGCGTATGATAACAATAAAAGAATAAAACTGTTCTAACTACATGATTAACTTGTTGTTTATATAAATTTTGGGTATTAATTTGGTATTTCAATTTTTGTTAAAATTGTAGTTTACACTTTAATCATAACCAAAACCCCCTGTTTTAACCAATCTTTTTTTCAATTTTCTTCCATCATATTTGTTAATTGTTTGACAACCTCCTTCAAAAATTTTGTAACCACCTTACATGAAAACAAAAACCCTCAATAAAATACAAAGATGTTCTCTTTTTTAAAGGTGTTATCTACCTATATCATTTTTTCTGTAACATTTTTTGTTTTGTTAAAAAAAGCTAAAACATATCCAAAACACCCTGTTTTAACCAAAACCACCTTACATCAACAACATAACTAAACCCCCTTGTAAAATTTGTCTTTTACACTATGTTTTTACGTGTTTTACAAGTTGAGTAAAAAAAAATTTGAACGATGTTCTGTTTGAACGATGAATAAAAAAATTTAAAAATAAAAAATTGTAACCACCTTACATCAAAACCAAACGATCAAAAATTTGAACGATGTTCGATGTTCTGTTTTTTAATGTGTTATCTAAATATCTATGCAATTCTTCATCAAAATGAATAAAAAATTAGGGTTTTTAGCATAAAATACTTGTGATACCTTTTATCCTTTTGATCGGCACCTTTTGATGATGTTAAAGCCTTCAACCCTTTCTTCATCATAAACCCTAGTTATACAACCAACTATGAAATATGTTAACCAACAATTATAACATTTTAGAAATCAAAACAAGTTGAAGTAAATATACGAAACAACTAGTTAATCACTCACTTCATAAATAATCTGATGGCACTTGAATGACACCCAAAATTTCGCTTTGTGTAAAATGAGATGAACTTTTGTTGTGTTGTTTAAGAGAATTTTAATGAGAGAGAAGAAGAGAGAGAATAAGATGTTTGTTCTTCTTGGTTTACGAAATAATAAAAAAACAACACAATCTTTAATGAGAGAGAAGGAGATATGGAAAGATTTTTTTCGTCAGAAGAATAGTCCTTTTCTATCTGAAAGTCTGCATGTCTAACACATATTCAAAATGGTTGTATGTTGTGTTTTGACTATACTACCCCTTGTTATCTCATAGAACAAAAAGGACACTTCGTTTATTAATATTAAAATCAAGGTTTCATATCAGCCTTTGATCAATCAAGATCAATGGTGGTTGTTGGGTTTTTAGAGTTTTCACAACTCAGTAGGGTTTTTATTTTAACCAAACCCTATATATATATATATATATATATATATATATATATATATAAGGGAAATGATATTTTGGAAACCCGTTTGAGTTGAGAAAACCTTTGAAAACCCATGTAAAAAACTATTATTTTTTTTGAAAAAATAACCAATGTAAAATACATGTTTTTAAGCATTTTGGGCAAAAAAAATAAAAAAAAGCGCCGATGGGATTTTTTTTTAAAAATAAACAAAGTTGCTAAAAAAACATATGTTTTAAGCTATTTACCTATGTTTTTAGCAACTTTGTTTATTTTTTAAAAAAAATCCCATCGGCGCTTTTTTTTTATTTTTTTGGCCAAAAATGCTTACAAACATGTATTTTACATTTGTTATTTTTTTCAAAGAAAAAAATTGTTTTTTTACATGGGTTTTCGAAGGTTTTCTCAACTCAAGCGGGTTTTCATTTTATAATTGACCTATATATATATATATAGGGTAAGGTTTGGTAGAAAACCCTAAATATTTGAGTAAACTCTGGAAACTCTAACTTCCCGAGCTTTTTATCATCTGAAAAAATTAGGGCATGTAATATACATGTTTTTAAGAGTTTTGAGCAAAAAAAAAATCAAAAAAGCGCCGAAGGTTTTTTTTTTTTTTGAAAAAAATAAATTTTCATCATAACATATGTTACCAGGAAAAAATAAGCTAACATATGTTATGATGCACAACTTATTTTATTTTTTTAAAGAAAAACCTTCGGCGCTTTTTTTATTTTTTTTGGCTCAAAACTCTTAAAAACATGTATATTACATGCCCTAATTTTTTCAAATGAAAAAAAGCTCGGGAAGTTAGAGTTTCCAAAGTTTACTCAATTTGAAGGGTTTTCTCCCAATACTTACACTATATATATATATATATATATATATATATGGGAAAGGATATTTTGGAAACCCACTTGAGTTGAGAAAACCGTTGAAATCCATGTAAAAAACCATTATTATTTTTTTGAAAAAAATAACCAATGTAAAATATATATATATATATATATATATATTTGTTTTTGAACGACTCGCATATATAATATATAGTTTAAATAGTTAACACTACATTCATTCAAATGAACTAGTATAAGCATGTAGGTTATGTCAAACAATCTGGTTTAAATATGAAGAAATAAAAAATTAATTGTGAATCTCAAAAACACTAGGCCATAAGAAGTATCAAAACATAAAAATCAAGAGTCGTTATAGAATCTCTATCTCGATCTACTACTTGTACGTGTTATTATTGTTTAGGTTTTACATTTATAATTTTTAGTATGAATCTAACTGAGAATATAATGTTGATTTAAAAAACAAAAAGCAAAAAATCTTTTATACATGATCTTGAAAGTTTAAAGGATATGGATGAACTATTATTTTCTCCAATTTTGCTTTCGTCTTTTCATTTCACTTATTAAGTAGAAGTCTTAAATTAAGTTTAAAAAAGTCTTAAAATGAGTTAAATTCTATTTATAGGCAAGGGTTTGTTAGAATACCCACCAACATAATTGATGTTTAGTCACAACAAATGCAGTTATTTAAAAAGAAAGTATCTACTTTTCTTTACACTTTGTTTTTCAAAAGATTAAAAAGTAATTCACCAAACACTATTGAGAACTGACAAAGGCAATGAAAAGGTTGAAGGAAACCCACAATCAATTTTCTATCATGTCTAAAAAGAGATAAAGGGAAAAGGAATAGCATTCACAATCATCCAGCTTTCAAGAGGGATCAATGCCGCCTTCATAAATATCTCAATGTCACTCTTAAACTATTCACATGTAGTTGCCTCAAAACTATAACAAAGTTTTCTTGTAGTATACTGCAGGATGTACGCTAGTATTTTTCATTAGATTATTTTTAGAACAGCTAAATCAAGTGACACTGCGCACACTTAAGAACCCACAAGACCTGGGTTTAATATGGCTTACATACATCACTGCGCTTCCTAGAGTAAATCGGTCAGGATCCCATAATTTCAAAGAATTTCAGAATCCTCTACGGAAAGGCACATAGAGACCGGGGATCGAACATCGCTGTCCCAGGAAATTCATTTATTATTCTTGCTACAAGCATGATTTGAACTCATTTCTCTCCCGGGCCTCAAACTAACTCATCTAGCATTTAGCATCCTTTTGAAAACCTATAGCGAAGTTTATATTCGGCCGTTTTTTCATGTGATTGTTAAGCCATCATTGCAGATCGTAAGAACAAGGTATGCTTTTTTCAGTTATAAGTTCGCAAGGCTAAAAGCTATTTAACACTTTCGGATTAGAAAACAGTAACAAAAATGTGATCAAGTTAGCATCGAAATATGTTAACACTTAAAGACTTTACACAAGAAGATTTAGATCACAAACAACTGATCGAATATCACTATATGAGAATTGGGTTGAGACTTACCACACAAAATCGAAGAAAAACACAGAATTAGGAATCTTAGCCTCGCAAGGGAACAGCGACTCAGAAAATAAGGGACATTACGCAAACACACAAAATAGGAAGGGTGATATTATTTACACAACCCCAAAAAAACCCTAAACAACCTTAGGACGGGTCGTCGAGGCCTAGATGGGCCGTTAAGCGAAATTAGGGTTTCAGGACTACCCGTCCTGGCCTTGACGGGCCGTTTGTTTGCAGAAAAGACAAAAACGACGGGCCGTCCAGGCCCAGACGGCCCGTATAAGTACGATGTAACAGCTGTTCAGTCTGAACTCCTGCAAAAGCAGGCAGTTCAGACTGAAAAGTCTGAAAAAGGCACATTAGGACGGGCCGTCCAGGCCCCGACGGCCCGTAGAGATGTGTTAGGTTAGGGCATTTACTCCCTCGACGGCCCATCTAGGCCTCGACGGCCCGTTGAGATTTCCAGATTTAACCATTACACGATCAGCTTCTTCCCCATTTGAACAAAACCTTAAAACATCACCACCACCAAAACCCTCGACCCATTTCGACTTCCCGGTCTCACGATGACATATTTACAAAGCTTTTCAACCGTTGACCTGTCTGAGAACGAGTCTTACGTCTCTGAAAGCGTAGGGTATGAACCCGGGGTTCAAGTTGGTGAAGAGGAGGTTAAATCCGGGGTTCGTGGTAATGACGGGAACATGCTGCCCGATCTCAACGAGGAATATGTAGAGGAACAGGAGTCATTTTTCGTGCCACCAAGCTACCCGCAGTACACGTACGGAAGTTACCATTCGCGCGGGAATCGTGCTAAGGACTTAGAGGAAGATTATAACGGCTCTAACCCGAATGATGACAACCAGGAAGACGCTTATGAAGATGTTAACATAAAAGTTGAACCTAACCCGGATGTTTCGTATGAAACCGAGCAGGTGCGTTTATTTATTTACACTAGTATATCTTTACACGTTTTAGGGTTTGCTGGATTGAACTAGTATATATTTACAGTAGTATATAATTTAGAGTAGTATGAATTTAGACTAGACTCTTGTATAAATTTTCGGGTATTCGGGTCTGTTGAAGAGATGAAACAATGGGCTTACGATAGAGCCCTTGCTAGCGGTTACGTCCTAGTGACAGGACGTTCTGTTTCAAAAGGCAGTGGAAATAATGCAAGAAAAATTAGGATAGACCTGAGATGCGAGCGTCATGGCGAATACCATACTACAGCCACAGTAAGGTCTACGGGTAGCAAAAAGATTAACTGTCCGTTTATGTTAATAGGGAGGCTACGCAAAGAGGGTTGGAAGTTGGAGGTTAAACACGCGAATCATAACCACGACCCTTTTATACATGTTGAGGGTCACGCTTTTGCTAAGCGGCTGACACCACAAGAAGAACAAATGGTGGAAACGCTTTATTTTCAAGGCCTGGAACCGGCGAACATACATTTGGCCATCAGAGCACAAAACCCGGATAATGTATGTATTCTACGAGACATACACAATACAGTGAGCAAGATTAAACATAGAATTTACGGCGATAAAACCCCAATGCAGGTATTATTATTAATTACTATTATTGTCATAGACTATTATTAATTTTGTTGTTGTTAAATATTAAATATTGTTATTATTATTGTTATGCAGATACTCGAGAGTATCCTGGTTGAAAAGAAATTTACCTACTTCACCAAGCAGAATCCAGAGACAGATGCTGTTGAGAATATTTTCTTTTCACACCGGGTCTCCTACAATCTCTGGCGTGCCTTTCCACATGTGATGCTGATCGACGCCACCTACAAAACGAACGAGTACAGAATCCCGTTTGTTCAAATTGTGGGTATGACGTCGACAAACCAGTCGTTTTGTATCGGCCATGCATTTATCGTTAAAGAGAAAACGAGGAACTACATATGGGTGCTTGAGAGGCTCAAAGAATTGCTGGAGAAGAGTATGGAGCCACGTGTAATTGTTACAGATAGAGATCTGGCTCTGATGAATGCATGTGCTACAGTTTTCCCGGATGCTACGAAATTGCTTTGCAGGTGTCATATTCAACAAAATATTATTATTATTATTATTATTATTATTATTATTATTATTATTATTATTATTATTATTATTATTGTTGTTGTTGTTTTGCAGGTATCATATTCAACGAAATATTGCAAAATATCATAAAGCAGGATTTCCAAAAGAAGAATGGGAAATATTTTTGCAGTATTTTGGTCGACTGTGTAAATCTCCTGACGAAAAGGCTTACGAATCGAATCGGGCATCGCTCTACAGACGACTTTGGGGGCAGGATCGAACGGGTATATATTTTATTCTTTATTTTGCTTTACAAGCGTACATATTTTCTGTATTCACATCACTATTCTGTTTTTTACAGAGGTTTATGAGTACATGGAGTCAGTTTGGCTCCGAGATTATAAAGAAATGTTTGTGGAAGCATGGGCAGATAAAAACCTTACGTTCGGTCAGACTACGACCAACAGGGTCGAGAGTCAGCATGCTCTGATTAAGAGGTACATAAAAGGCCCGAACAGCTCGCTCCACGCGCTTGTGATGGAAATAGACAAAGTTATGGAGTCACGGCGCGTAGCGATAAAGCACTCCTTTGAACACAGCCGATCAACAAGAATGTGGAAACATGAACTACCGTTGTTTCAAGACGTAATCGGTAGGGTTTCCCATCTAGCGCTTGATTTGATGCTCGGAGGGGTCAACAAGATAAATTATTATATGGAAAAAAAGAGGTCTTGTGAACACCGACTCAAGAAGACTTATGGATTGCCATGTTCCTGTCAATTGCAATTGTATGATGCGAAAGGTAACATCATTTTTAGACTTATTATTTTTTTTAGGATATAATAGTCAAATTTATAAATGTTTGAAGCATTTTGTAGACGACTTGTGTTGTCTGGTTCGTACAAAAACAGAGGAAACTCTGCCGAAATTTTTATAAAAATCCGAAATTTTTGTAGATTATTGATTGTTGTTGTTGTGATTGAATATATATATCAGATACACAAGTGTCACTGGCTGATATCGACGTCTTCTGGACACGACTTGACTTTATGCCAGAAGTAGCTGAGAATCCCGAGTTTGACTTTCAGCACGAAATGAATGCATTCGCTGAGCAACTAAGGTCGCAACCGGTGCAAGTGAAAAAAAGCATGTTGCAGAAGATGAAGGAGGTGTTGAATCCGATTATGACTAAACATAAACCTCCTGAGGTACAAACCGATACTCGGGGTCGGCCAACAACAAGTGAAAAGGAAAAAAAGGAAGATAAGGCTGCGGTTAGTATTATTATTATTATTATTATTATTATTATTATTATTATTATTATTATTATTATTATTATTATCATTATTATTATTATTATTATTGTTGTTGTTGTTGTTATATAATTTTTTCAACGTAGGGCAAAAAGCCTTCCAGAAGAGGTAAACAATCAAGGGACAAACCGATTGTTTACGATGAAGATTTTCCACTGTTGGAAAGGGATAGGTACAAACTACTAATATATAAATTCACACATGCATACATATTTATACACATATTAAATCTCACTTTTTAATGGTTACATGTACAAACTGGAGATCGAAAGGCTTAAGAAATGGCTTCCACCTGCATATCATAGATACATTACAGACATTCGGGATGTCCATGGAGACGGTCACTGTGGGTTTCGATCCGTAGCTGTGGGCTTAGGGTGGCAACATGATATGTGGGGATTCATCCGCAGACAGCTTAAGGAGGAGATCGGCGAGAATGAAGACCGGTGGAGGCCAATTTTAAACGAAGTAGATTACGATACTTACGACAGAGTCTCCAACTCATTCGATCATATTGGAGTGGGACCAGCAACGCGCGACCAATGGATGGAGATGCCCGCCGCAGGATTACTGATTGCTCAGAAATTTAGGGTGGTTGTTCAATTTCTCTCTCCGTATGATCAAAGTGAGACGTACTTCCCTATGTTCGATGGTCCACACAGCGTCGAAGAACATAAGTTCGTATCGTTTGCTTTTGTTAACAAAGATCATTTCATCAAAATTGAGTTAGCAGAAGGCGCCCCGATGCCAAAACTGAATCCGTCATGGCGTAGGTGGCGATATGAAGAGGCAAGTGAGTGGGAGACGGTATATGAGGACCGTATACAAAGGGTTGATATTCCATCACCTCAATACTGCGACTTAACTTAGCTTAGCTTATCTTATGTTACCGGACCGGACGAACGAAAAAATTTGTTGTATGTGTTCATTTATACTTATTATAAAAATATACTCCTTTTTTTTTATAAAAATTACAAATACCAACCTTAAAATATATAAAATACACTAAAATTAAAAAAAAAAAAAAAAAACTTAAGGGTCGTCTAGGCCCCTATGGGCCGTCTAAGGCCCAAAAACCATCCATGACGGGTCGTTTAGGCCCCTATGGGCCGTCCCAAGTGGGCCTCAACGGGCCGTCCAGGCCTCAACGGGCCGTTCCAATGACCAAAACCAAGGCTCGTCCAAGCTCAACGACCCGTCCTAGTGGGCCTTAACGGGCCGTTTAGACCTCAACGGCCCGTCCTCATTTTAAATTAAAAAAAAAACAAAATAAAACACCAAAAATAATGGCTCGTTGAGCCCAAACGACCCGTCCTCAAGGTCCTCAACGGACCGTCCAGGCCTCAACGGGCCGTTTGAAACACAAAGCTTCCCAAGGAAGCTTCTGATTTAAAAAAAAAATTAAAAACTTCTACGGACCGTCAAGGCCTAGACGGCCCGTAGTGAAACCCAGATTTCCCCCAAATCAGGGACGGTTTCAAATTTTTGGTCATTATCCCTCTCAACTCTCTCTCTCTCGTCTCTCAAACCACCACACACAACCACTCCTCCACCTCCACCACACTCTCTCTCTCTCGTCGCCTTCAACCACCACCTTCCCTCCACCACCACCACCGAACCTCCTACACCCTTCCACCACCACCACCGAAGCTTCTCCACCCCTCCACAACCACCACCGAAGCTTCTCCACCCCTCCACAACCACCACCGAAGCTTCTCCACTCCTCCACAAGCACCACAGGTATTATTATTGTTGTCATTATTATTGTTGTTAGGGTGATATTATTTAGGGTTTTTTTAATTATTAGGGTTTTTTTTTTGGGGGGTTCTTGTCGTGGCAGTGGTGGTTGGGTGGTGGTTGGGTGGTGAGGGTTGTGGTGGTTAGTGGGGAGGGGATGGTGGGGTGGGGCTGTGGTGGTGGGGCAGTGGTGGTGAGTGGTGGTGGGGCTGTGGTGGTGGGGTGGGGCAGTGGTGGTGGGGCTGTGGTGGTGGGGTGGGGCAGTGGTGGTGGGGTGGGGCAGTGGTGGTGGGGCTGTGGTGGTGGGGTGGGGCAGTGGTGGTGGGGTGGGGCAGTGGTAGTGGGGTGGGGCAGTGGTGGTGGGGCTGTGGTGGTGGGGAGGGGCTGTGGTGGTGGGGCTGTGGTGGTGGGGTGGTCAGTGGTGGTTGGGTGGTTAGTGGCGCGCGTTTGTGTTTAGGCGCCTACACACAAACGCGCGCCTAAACATAAAGGCGCGCGTGCGTGTTTAGGCGCCTAAACCTAAACGCGCGTCTAAACATAAAGGCGTGCGTTTAGGTTTAGGCGCCTAAACACAAACGCGCGCCTAAACATAAAGGCGCGCGTTTGTGTTTAGGCGCCTAAACACAAACGCGCGCCTAAACATAAAGGCGCGCGTTTGTGTTTAGGCGCCTAAACCTAAACGCGCGCCTGAACATAAAGGCGCGCGTTTAGGTTTAGGCGCCTAAACCTAAACGCGCGCCTAAAGTAAAGAAGATCTGAGAGATCTGGAATAACTACCTAAATATAAAGGCGCGCACAAAGTGCTATTGTTCTTGTGTTTGTTTAGTTCCTTTTAATATAAACGCGCGCCTAAAGTGTTTTGCTTTTGTTTTGCAGATATGGCAAACAGAGGCAACAGAAGACGCCGTATCCAGCCTGACGACGGTAATCCTCTTGCACTGGGCGATATGAGAGGTTGGCCGTACAGGCACGATAACGACGACTACGAGATAGCGCGCTGGGAGAAGATGGAGCTGCATCCGATACACGGATCGCGCAGTGTTGACTGGTCCGCATTACCGCGATTGCTGCTGAGGATAGGTTTGAGGAGTGGATCCCAGACGACAGCCCCTGGGAGCGGATGTTAGCTGACCTCCAGAATGACGCGTATCGGCCACTGACGCTCGAGTTCATCTCGACATTCCACTACGTGCCGCATCCAGCAGGTGTTGATCCTCCAGTAGGTCCTGACGGCCAGCCTGAGCCTGAGGTACAGTTCCAATTATTCGGACACCTCTACACATATACGATCGACGAGTGGGCTACGACTTGCTGCTGGTACAGAGAGGAAGAGCTTGTCCAGGACATGTACACCACGGCCATCACGACCTTGCCAGACGACATGCTTATGGCCTGGAGGCCCACTATCGGTGGTCCATTGTATGGGGAGGAGGGCGAGAGGTACTATTATTGTTATTTAGTTCATTTAGTTCGTGTTCATTTAGTTCGTTATTATTATTGTTATTTAGTTCGCTTAGTTACTTAATTATTATTGTTACTTAGTTAGTTTAGGTTGTTTGTTTTTGGATTTTGTAGACGACTTGTGTTGTCTGGTTCGTACAAAAACAGAGGAAACTCTGCCGAAATTTTTTTTAATGTTAGTATTATTCTGTGCAGGATGGATAGGGCCAGCAACATCCGGGACCCTCTGATCCGTTACATACACCGTTTGGTTACCTGGTCGATTGCCGGGCGGTGTAACTGTAACGAAAGGGTCCAGCAGATTGACCTTTTCTACCTTTACTGCATCCTGAGGGGTAGGCCGGTTGCGCTACACAGGTGCTTTGCCGAGTACATCGCGACCTACCCTCACAGGAACCCGGCGGGGGCTATTCCGATTGGTGGGATCATCACCGCCATCGCGCTGCGTATTTGCCCGGGCGATTTGTGGACGCATGTTGAGGAGGATAACTTACCACCTCCGATGAGACCCAAGTAAGATTATTATTATATATTATTATTTAATAATATTTATTATTATTATTTAATTTTATATATTATTATTTAATATTATTATTGTTGTTTTGCATTTCAGGCCGTTAAATATTACCACTATGCAGCAGATGAGGGTGGCAGCACGGGTCCCGCGCAGCAACCCACCCGCTTATTACCAGCGTGCTTTCGGTGAGGCTGGCGACCGTGGCGAGCATTTTGTGCCACAGCCGCTGGTACATCTCGATGGGCCGAATGCCCCTGAGGTCCAGATGCCACACGTTGGCGGCGACCCACCGGTGGATATAGAGATGCCAGATGCTCCCATTGATGAGCGACAGCGTCCTGCCCGCGTTTATCATGCTTTCAGGTTGCATGATGACACGACCCAGGTACTTCAGCAGATCCTGGATCAGTTGGGGTCGTTGCCGGCTGATGTGCAGACGATGGGAGCTGACATGCGGTGGATGTTAGAGAGCGAGAATGAGAGACGGCGGGAAGCTGGTTTGGAGCCGCGTCCACTTCCGGGTTGGGCGTCCAGCAGTCAGCATGGTGGGGCGTCCACCAGTCAGCCGGGTGGGTCGGATCAGCCGGGTGGGTCGGATCAGCAGGGTGGGTCGGGTTAGACGGGTTGGTGGTATTTTGGTTGTACATTTGAACTCTTAGTTTTATGTAAATTTTTGGAATATTATGCTTATTTATGCTTTATTGTTCAGCTTGTTCGTATCTTGGGTTTTGTTTAGTTCGACAACATAAACGATATTCGTTCATATTCATATACACAATTATATAAAAAAGATCATATTATACAAATAAAAAAATAACATTTATAAAAAACCAAACATTTATAAAAAACCAAACATTCAAACCCATTTTAAACATCCACACTCACTACACTTATAAAAAAATCAAATAATCATCACCTAATCATCACCTAATCATTGCCAATGATTACCAATGATTGTTTTGGATTGGATGCTTTTGGACGGGTCGTCCTGGCCTTGACTGGCCGTCTGTTTTAGGGTTTAAGCCCTTATACGGGCCGTCTGGGCCTGGACGACCCGTCGTTTTGCCCATTTGGCCCTCTACGGGCCGTCCAGGCCTCGACGACCCGTGGAGGGGTTGTGCAAATAGAAACCCTAGTTGTGTGAATATCCAGCCCCAATAGGAATTGTGCTCCGATTGATAGTGTGATACCTGAATTTTGGATTGTCGTGTAACAAGTTTCAAGAACCTATGGGAAGAATCATCGGAGAGTGGAATATAACTATATGGTGACTATTTTGATGTTTTTCCATTGCAAAATTTTCAAGTTGGGCAACATTGCCATATTGGGAAAGAAATCGACGAAGTTGTTTGTCTCCTCTAGGCAGGCCGCATATATATATATATATATATATATATATATATATATTTAAAAAACAACTAAAACACACTGTTTAACACTTAAAACACACTGCTTAATGTTTTTAGCATGGTGTTTTAAGTTTTAAGCCTAAAATACATTGTTTTCGGTTTTTAATTGTTATGTTTGGTGTTTTTCTAAGCAAAACAATCCAAAACATGATTCCAAAAAATGATGCCTACATATCAATTTTAAATCCTTCTCACACTTCTCACGAAATATGGCTTTTGTACATGAACCTCACCCTATATAGGTTTAGGTTCCCGTAAAAAAGACATATTTCGTGAGAAGTGTGAGAAGGATTAAGAATTAGCATGTAGGCATCATGTTTTAGATTTAGGAATGATGTTTTAGGTTGTTTTAACTTGAAAAACACCAAACACAGCAATCTAAAACACAATCCAATGTATTATAGTCATCAAATTTATAAAATAGTTAAAACACACAACTTAACACTTAAAACACACTACTTAATGTTCTTAGCATGGTGTTTTAGCTTTTAAGCCTAAAATACATTGTTTTCGGTTTTTAATTGTTATGTTTGGTATTTTTCTAGGCAAAACAATCCAAAACAACATGACTAAGTTCAAAAAAATGATGCCTACATATCAATTTTTAATCTTTCTCACACTTCTCACGAAATATTGCCTTTGTACAGGAACCTCACCGTATATATATATATATATATATATATATATATATATATATATATATATGGGCCGGTTATCGTAAAAAGTGACAAAAACGTGTTAAGTGCACGAAGTCACATAACATACAAAATTACGTACCATAGACAGAATCATTACTACTTCATTACCAGAATCACGTACTATATACATAATCATTATATATAGTTCCATTGTATACATTATCATTATAGTTCCATTACCAAAATCACGTACCATAAACATAATCATTCAAAACTTTACATAACAATTTTCCATACCCCTAAAATAACGTAATATACAAAATTACGTACCATAGACAGAATCACTACTAGTTCCATAACTAAATCACATACCAAAATTATGTATCATAGACAGAATCACTACCAGTACATGATAATTACGTAATGTTTTTGTATGTTCGTGAAAGCATTATGTAATTATCATGTACTTCGCACACTTCGCACGTTTTCGTTACTTTGTATTTGAACCGGCCCCGGTAGGGTTCATGTAGGAAAATGGTTTTGTGTAGGAAGTGGAGGAAGTGTTTTCAACCATTAGATTTAAAGATGGATGTTGGAGATTAAAAGATGGGAATGTGTTTAAAATTTAATTAATATATTATGGGAATTAAGGGTAAGATCGTCAATATGTGTTTTAATTGAGGGTATCAAAGTCATTTTCTATCAAAGTGTTTTAGAAACTATTTAATGTTCCTACATTTATGGCTCTCTCTCTCTCTCACATCTAAATATTATTATAGATAATAATATTCAATGCTCTCTCTCTCTCCTACATTCAAAAGCAATTCATCGTCCAAAAAGATAAAGCAACTACACCCACAATATCTTCTGCGATGGTTTGTATTCATCTTCTATATTCATCTTCATTCCAACTTATGCGCGTGTTTTAAACCTCCAACTAGCGGTGTTTTAAAACACTACTGATTCGTATATGTTGAAAACACTACTTATTCGCATTGGTATTAAAACACTACTGATCCGCGTCTGTTTAAAAACACTAATGCTTCGCATCTGTTTAAAAACATAACTGATTCACATCTGTTAAAAAACACTCCTGTTGTTATCCTTTTGTGAAAATGCTTGTTATTTTATATAAAACACTACTTATTCGTATGTGTTAAAAAACACTACTGATTCGTATCTGTTTAAAAACACTACTGATTCGTGGATTTCAATAATTTATTGATGATTGTATGGAATGGATCGCTTATATGCTTGAAGAATCGAACAAATTTTTGGGATATTGATCCAATTAATTGACATGAAGATGTTATGAATCTTATGAAAATAAGGAATAATCAGTTATTTTAGGATGATAAATCTTCATAACTAACCAGATTAAGTTGCTAAATTAGTGGGTTTGATATAATTAAAAAAAATGGACAAAAAGTCTAGAATGCACTTCATCTCAAGATTTGATCAGAATTGATCCAATGGTTGAAAACACTTCCTACACAAAACAATTTTCCTACAAGATCCTCTACCTATATATATTATATAGGGTCAGGATCCTGTACAAAGGGTGTTTTGTGTGAGAAGGCTAAGAAGGAATTATGACCATTAGATGAGTTTAATCTAGGGTGTAGATTAATTGAGTGGCAATCTTGTAATTAGTGTAGTAATTTTATTAATTGATTAGACCATTTAGGGGTAGCATAGTAAAATACACCAACAACACCATTAAAACATAACCTTAATTTAAGGAGATATCCATAACTCCCTTTCTCTCTCTATCTCCCTATCTCTCTAACTTCTTCTTCACCATGGGTTCAAATGGGTGGTTAACATGAGCTTAAAACACGGTTTAGACAGGATGTTATAACACAATGTTTTGCTAAAACACAATAAGTTCTTGTTGAGAAGGTGGTAAGACACACGGGACTATTAAATCTGAGAACACGTTTGAATCGTGTTTGGTTTGTAAGCATTTCAGACATATATATTTTATTTTTATGAACGGCACATATATTTATACTTACTAATATGTGAGCATAGACATGTTTATGCTCAGAGGTATTGTAAGCAATGAGTTTCATAGGTATTTTTATGAAAAACATATAAAACACCCCACTCCTAAGTTGGAGTTAGGTATTCCATGCTAAAACACCCTATAAAACTTATGCGGAACTAAATGGATCACGAATAATATGGATATATAGAAAATAAAATTTGAAATCTTAATGATCCCTAATTTTAGGTGAAAGATTTTATGCATGAAAGTTACCATAATTACGATTTTAATTTTTTTAACCGTCTGTCAAAATTACTAAATTGCTCAAATACCTTGTGCCACGTGTCGTAACCAGAAGCCTTCTCACACTTCTCACACATTCTGGCCTTTGTACAAGAACCGTTATCATATATTATATATATAATGTATTGGGAAGAAACCTTTGAATTTGAAGAAACTTTTGAAAACCCATTTAGTGGACCACAATGCTCCACATCACCAATCAAAGTAAATTATGTTTTATTAACCCAAAGGTGTTCTAGTCATTTCCCTCTCTCCTTTTTTCAAACCCCCAAGTGTCAAGTATATATGTCTTCCTCTCTCTCTCTCCCCCCCCCCCCCTCTCTCTCTCTCTCTCATTTTTTCAAAATTTAATTTCTCCCCATTTTGTCTCTCCTTTCCTCTCTCTCAATCCAGATATGCAAATTGTAGCTATGGTTTGTGATGACACACCACATCCCCACTATTCTGACCATGATCCCGACAAGAAACCGGAAACAAAAAACCTACACCTCTGTTCAGAACCCACCTACCGACCACCATGGTCGGAGTAAACAGAGGCGATGGTGAACACAACGGCGAAAGTGAAGAGGAGAGAGAAAAAGGTAGGAAAAGTGAAAACGACGACGGCGGTCGGTGAAAACCACAAAGGTGGTGGTGAAAAGCAATGAAACCATCTGATCCAACGAACATAATGAAAAATGTTCATGGAAGTCCACAACTGTAAAATTAGGTGAAGGGTTGTTTTTGTTTTAATGTTTTATTTGTTAATGGATTTTGAATTGTTGGAAGTTATGATCTATTATTTTATATGGTATAGAATCAATTGGACAAAGTAGTAAACAACTTCAACCTCTATCGAGAGGTTTTTATTAATTTTATATGTTTCTTTAGTTTTAATTCAAAACTTTTTTAATTTATTATTTAGTTTTTATATTTGCTTGTAGAAGTTTGATTTTATTTTTTTGCTTGTAAATTATTTTGTCCATCAAATGTTCTATCATCACATTTCATTTGTGTCTTCCTAACTATCAAAGGAACTCGTGTTTAATAATATTAATAATTTTTATTTAATAATCTATTATAATAATCCAGATCTTATGTTATAATCTTACGTAACCTCATACATATACCAGCGTATTGTTACAGTTACTCATGTTACTTTCAACACAAGTTGCATATAGCAATTAAACAAAAGTCACTAATCATGTTTACACATAGGTAGCATATGTTAGCACGTAGCTTTATATATTAATTGACCGTTTTTGTATGTTATCATTATTAATATGTTTTTTTGGATAAAAAACTGGTGAATTTTAATACGTCTCTAACATATGCAACAATATTGTAGACGCATATTTCATATATGTGTCTGTTTCTTTCGGATTGTCAAAGATAAATGACGAAGTTTTGAAGATTTTTGTTAGCTTCTGTTTTTGGTTCGGGCTATCATGAGGGCGAACCAAGTTTTATAGGGTCGAACCAAAGTTTGTTTTGCTTATTATATTGGTTCGTGACAACGAAGGGTCGAACGGGTTGGTTCAAACCCACGTAAGGTCGAACCAGAAGCCTATATTTAGTTTGAAGTTTGTTTAGCGTGTAACAGTTGGTCATTTCGAGTAAGTTATCTGTGTGTGTTCTATAGGTGATCTGAAAACGTTATATCATCATTAATGTTAATGAAAACATGTTGAAAATGGAATTTATCATGTGTTGATTACGGTTTTTATCATTTTGCATGATAATTAGGGTTTCCGCACCTAATTTATCAGTACTCGTGTTGATCATGTGTTTCTGTGGTTAAATCCGATCCTACAAAGTGGTATCAGAGCTTGTGCTAGATCACACGATTGCAAATTAATAAAAATTGTTCAGATTTCAGATCAAAATCATCAAAACCCTAGCTATTTTCAAAGAACTTTGATAAAACATGGTTTTTGATTGATTTGAAGGTGTTTTTACGTTCGAAAATAAAAATTCTTTCACAAAAGTTGTTCAGAAATCAATCCGATTCAAATCCTTCCAAATCACATTCATAATTGTTGAAATTTGCAAAAATCAAATCAAAATTGTGTGATTTTGAAGAAAAATTGATCATGAACATGTTTAGGTCGAATGAGTTTTGATGTATAGGTCAAATGAGTTTGTTAGAGTTCCATTCGTGCTAGATTTAAGGTCGAATCAGTTCCTGAGTCTTTCATTCGTGCTTTTCAAATTTCATTCGGGTTACTAGATTTCGTTCGTACTCATTGTTAGGTTGAACCAGTCAGATCTATTTTTATTTGGGTTAATTTTTAGGTCGAACCAAGTTTCATATTTTCGTTCGACCCTTTGTTTTTTAGAACCAATTTTTCTGTCAAAAAAATTTCTAAGTGTTGAGATTTTTTATATCATGGATAACATTTGAGGATGTCCAATGAACAATCGACCTGCTATGACACAACAACAACAACAACAACAACAAACACAAATGAGTCCATGGGCTGTAGCAGCTGAGAGAGGAAAACCACAACCACAACCAATGACTAAATACTAGGTTGTGTCGGGACCAACTCAACCCGCTGTGAGACCTCCTACACAACCAATGCCTGACTATTGGGGTGTCGTAGCAGCTGCAGCTGTTCAAAATCAAACCACTACTGCCATAACAACCTTAATGAATGATTTATTTACGGGTAATGGGAATCGTCGAACAAAGTTAATGGACATGATTGAGTATCCGTCATGGCATAAGAGGTTCAAGATTCATTTGGAGGGACTAGATGGTGTAGAGACATGGCAAATGTTGCAGAGAGGGTATGTGCAACCGATGATCGAGAACTCGAACACTCCAGTTGCACTTGATGATCTACCCGATGCTGATGAGAAGAAGTATGCTGCTGAAAAGAAGGCGTATTCACGGTTGTCTCAAGCATTGACCGCAAATCTACTATATCAATTTAGACCATGTACAACTTCGAAGCAATTGTGGGATGCACTCAAAAGCAGGAATGACGGGAATGTGAAAACTCGAAAGCTGATGATGGATGAGCTAAAGAAGGAGTTTGAAAACTTTAGCTTTGATGGAAATGAAAGTTTAAAAAAGTTAACTCATAGATTTTTCCATTTATTATCTGAACATTCTAACTATCGAATTGTTTATCCCATGTCAAAATGTGTGGAGAAATTTGCAGATGCGTTACCAGTTTATTGGAGTCAGCATGTGGAGATATTGAGAGAGAAGGACTCGTTTCCATTTTGGACACTGAACGAGTTCATCCAAAGGCTCGAGAACAAGGAGATTGAAAATAGAAGGAAGGCGAAGAGGTCCCAGATTCCTCATAATCCAGAATTTTACTATGCAAGTTCCTCATCTTCGACCATTCGAGGTGTTGGTGTGAATTCGGCACCACAGACCGCTTTTGTTTAGAGTGTTGAACCGACAAATGCTGCTAGTTATTATGGTGTGTCTTCAGCTTCATCATACACACCCACTCAGCCTCCTATGCAATCCGTTCCATGGATGGCAGCTCCAACGATGAATATGTCTCAACAATCTTCATCTAATGTTGGACAAGGACCATCAAGCTCAAGTTTCGTCGTGTTAGAAACATCTAACATGGACAATGTGACTGTGGAAGTTGCATAAAAGCATGTTGCCTTGGTTTCTGCCATGGTAGCATCTTATAACGGACTTGTAGCTAGTCAAATTGGAAACAACAATTTGACAAATGAGGATTATTCTCAGATTGATAAGGATGAGTTGGAACTCTTTGATATCCAATGGGCGTTTGCTAGTGTAGTGAGGAAATCAACTAAGTTTATGGAGAGAATCGGTCGAACTGATGTTGCTACTTCTCCTAACACCACTTACGGGTTCAACAAAGCAAAAGTGACATGTTAAAATTATGGAACAAAAGGTCACTTTGCCCGTGAATGCACAAAACCTAAACAACAAGGAAACCGAAACCCATTTAACACCAACTACCAAAACCAAAACCAAAACCAAAACCAAAACCAAAACCAAAACCAAAACCAAAATCAAAACCGCCAAACCAATTATCAAAACCAAAACCGTGTTTCTCATAACTCTACCCAAAGACAAACATCATCACCTAACCAAACTCAAACCACACCAAATCATGAAAGAAATCTTGTTCCAATAACCACTTCCACTAATAAAAAACAAAATGAGAATCAAGCATTTGTGATCCAACAAGATGAAGGGTTTAATTGGAATGACATGCAATTGGGTGTTGTGGAGATTACTGGGGGAAATGTTGCATGTTTCGCACAAGAGGTTGAGAATGATGAAATAGTGAGAGTTGAAGAGTTGGTGAATGAAGAACTGATAGTTGAAGAGACCATGTCTGAGACGGTTGATGAAGTTGTTAGTGAAATTTCTGATGCTCAGGATTCAGATTATTCAGATTCTGAGAGTAAGTCAGATTCGGAAGCAAGTCTAACTTCGTTGGACAATGATGTTGATCAGTTATTAGCTGAAGAAGATTTTCTTCTTAGCAAGAAATCGTGCATGGTGGATGATGCTTACACCAGATTCGACTATTCTAAGTTCTTATCTGGGAAGGAAGCTCATTTTGCTCTAATGGCTATGACTGATTCTTCAAATCTAGTAAGTTCTATCTCACTTCCTAAATGCAATGATTGTGTTACTTTACTAGGAAAGTGTGATAGACTAGAAGGTGAAAATGTGAGTTTGGAAACTGACTTGGCTAGTGCTGAAAAGCTGTTGAAACCTATAGGGAAAATGAAAGAGCTTTGAACAAAACTATTGAAAACTATAAAAATGATGTTTCCCAATTAACTAAAACTCTTTCAAACAACCAAATTGCCATTAACAACTACATTAATGAAATTGAGGAAACAAATCTTGAGATGGCCAAGGTCAGATGTTTGTATGAAAAGATGAACAAAAAGTTGGAAAGCTACCTGAATGTGGCATATGTTTTGGACCACATTGTGGAAATGCCTAACAAAGAAGGAGTTCCAACCAGTATCAGTTACAAATCTGTCCATCTCCGGTTCTTTTTGAAAACCACAACCTCAATGTTGTAACATCGGAGAGTTCAGATAACTCTGTTTCTACATCAGAAAACGAATCTAACACCTCTAGTGTGAGAGATCCGCATTCTGATGTGAGACCGATACTGGATGTGAACAATGAAAACGTTGTAGCTGTAGCCGATGATTCTGATTCGGAGGAAGATGAACCGAAAAAGAATGTCGATATTCCTTCGGAAAATCACATTTAGTGTGATCCTTCACCAAAGGTTCAGGTTCCTCCTAAGGTTGAGAAAAAGCCTATGACATACGAAAAGAAAACTGATGCAAATGAATCAGATGATAAAAAAGTCAAAAGTTTCTATAGGATGCAAGGATCCGATAAGATATTTGCTGATTCAGAATATCCCATACAGTTTGTAAAATATTCTAAAATTGCTAAAATATGGCAAGAAAGCACAATCTGGTTTCCTAAATCTGAAAGAACAAATGATTTTCCACCAGAACTAATAAGAAAACTATATGGTGATGAATCTTAAAAGGCAAAAGTTTATGTGGCCGAGTTTGTAAAACCGGTTAATCGTGTGAATGCATTTGTGGAACCGACTTACTCACTGGAGCCCGCTCCTAAGAGTTTAAGACGCAAGTGTATTGATGACCAATACCCGGTTAACACATTTTCAAATCATCATGATAATCAAACGTTTGAAGAATACTGTTCTTGTTTCAAATGTGGGGAGAGAGGGCATTTACTTGCTCACTGCCCATATGTGAGACATAAAAGGCATGAGGTTGAGGTTAGATGGGACCAAAGGAATTCGAATGTTGTTTATTCTCAAAATCAGTTTTATCAACCAAGAGGAAAACAACCAATTGTTTATGACAATTGAAACCGGATTACCAGAAGAGCTGATGAAGAAACCGATGGTAAACTCAGTAAACGGCAAGGAAAAGGTTTATCCTAAACCACCTACTAAGTCGGTTGCTGGACCTTCGTCTGTTAAATAAGACAAGGTTACCAAGAATGCTCCTCCAAAGGTTGTTTCAAAAAAAATTGAAAATGTTAAAATTGAAATTCCTAAACAAATAAGAATTTTAAAACTACCCGAGCAGGCTTGGTTACCTAAGGGTTCTTCTAGTGGTTCTATCTCAACTTCACAAGAATCTGTGAAAGTTGTTTCAGATAAAAATGTTGTTGAAAAGAAAACTGAAGAAAAGAACGTTATTTCTGTAAATACTGATACTTCAACACCCAAGACCATCAAGGCTTGGTTCCCCTGAAAGAACTAACCGTTTACTTGAATGGTGCAGGGAGTTCCAGCTAGCCCTGTTAGCAGTCTTTGATTGTTGACAGTGGAGCTTCCGGGCACATGACAGGGGACATGACTCTCTTATTCGATATTAAAAACATCAATGGAGGTTAGGTTGCTTTTGCCGGTAACAAGGGGTGTTATATCACAATGGAAGGAAGTGTTAGTAATGGAATAGTAACTTTTGAAAAGATATCTTATGTGAAGCAGATCGACTACAATCTTCTAAGTGTTTCGCAGATTTGTGACAAAAAGTTTTCTGTATTCTTTGATGATAAAGCTTGCTACATCCTAAAGCCTGGCTTCCGAATTCCGAAAGAGTGGATTATGTTGAAAGCTCCAAGAGTAAACAACTTATATATTCTTGATATGAGGAAGGCTACAACGGTCAAGTTACTTGTTTCTTGTCAAAGGCTACCGAAAAAGAATCTATCATGTGGCATTGGAGGATGGGTCACATTCATCTCAGGAAAATGCACCATCTTATGAAGAATGGACTCATTGACGGTGTTAATGTGAAGCATTTTCATTTGAATGACAAGTGTGTATCGTGTAAAAAGGGCAAATAGCACAAACATTCCCACAAACCTAAGAAAGTTAATTATGTGAGTGCCCCGCTTGAACGTTTACACATGGACCTTTTTGGACCTGTGAAACGTAAGAGTATTTGTGGAGACATGTACTGTGTTGTGGTTACTGATGACTATTCTAGATTTTCGTGGGTGATGTGCATGCAACACAAGAGCGACACGTCTAACAACCTGAAGATTCTGTTTACCCGTTTGGAGAACATTTATGGTTTAAAGATCAAAAGAATCAGAAGTGATAACGGTACGGAGTTTAAGAATTCAATGATGGATGCACTGTGTGAGGAAAAAGGTATTCATCACGATTACAGTGCACCTTATACTCCATAACATAATGGTGTTGCAGAAAGAAAGAACAGGACTCTAATCGAGACGGCAAGAACAATGCTTGCAGATTCTAATCTTCCAGTTATTTTCCAGAATGAAGCTATTCATGCAGCATGTTATACATTGAACCGTGTGTTGAATGTGAAGAAGTTTTCAAAGACTTCTTATGAGCTACTCAACTTACGAAATCCGAATTTAGAGTTTCTAGAACCTTTCGGGGCGCCATCTAAGGTATCACACCTTAATATTACCATCCATAGCTAAATTCAACATATCAGCAGCACTATGCCTATAACCACTACTATTAAACGTAGAACCCCCAATCCTCGTCCCATGAACATGTCTCAAACTAAATCCATTAAACGGCCTTACACCAGCTTCCAAAAACCTATCACGAAGCACCGATTGCACCGGCTACGACTCGGGTTGAAACACAATTGCCCTCTCAATCGATCTATAAGACCTCTCAATCAAATCCACATCAAAATCAATCTCGGCCGGTTATAAAACTCCTCATCCGCTTAGCTATAAAACCCGGCATTAATCACACTACCACCGCGTAAAATCCGGCCTCTTGCATTCGGGACACCTTCTTCGGAAGTAAAAGGTTGAGCCGGAGAATAATAATCGTCGACTTGACGAAGTGTTTGAACAAAACCTTCTTTTCGCATGATGTTAGGGTTTGTGTAGGGAATACCGCCTAAGACATGGTGGTTGAATGATAACGTTGCGGCTAATGGACAACCGGAGGTGCCGCCACCGATGACGATGTAATCGAAGCAGTCTTCATAGGGAAGCTTTGTTGCGTTGATGATGAACTTTTTGTATGGAGGACTTGTAAGTGAAAGAAAATTGGATTAGTTTTATTAATAATAAAAAGTTGAATGAATTGAGTGGAGATTAGTGTGATTGATTGATTACCTTGAGATAGATATAGAAGGTGATGATGATAATTGTGGAGCTGAAGGTTATGATGGATCGATTGGATTGATAAAGAGAGAGACCGTAGCCAAGAGGGTTTTTTTAGTGTTTGTGATAAGAGGAGAAAAAGAAAAGGCATTATATATAAGAGAGAATTACACAGATTGTCCTTTAGTTATTAGCGAAATTGCACTGTTTGTCCTTTATGTTAATTTTTCACTCCTTTTGTCCTTTATTTTCTAAATTTGCTACACCCTCTGTCCTTTAGCCTAACTCCGTTAAAAAACCTAGTTAATTTTGGAACTAAATTTACACTTTTAACCCTTATAGTTATAATAACATTTCGTTTTGCCTTATAAAGTCCCAATTGTTAATGTGCTTTAAGTTTTGAAGAAATTGCTTATGCGTTGTAAAGGTTGTTCTGCAGTAATGATTGAAATGCCTAATTATGGAACGTAATTTGTGTAAGTGAATTGTGCAATGCCTAATCAGGGTGTGAAAGCCGATATCATTCTTGTTGATTCCCGAAAAGATAAGAAGCTTTCCATGATAAAGCAACTTATTTCTACATAGTGAAATATGTGAACTCAAATCTTGCAACTATTATTAAAAAGATTGCTAGATTGGTGAGTTATAAACATTGGTTTATTTTGCAGTTTTTATTGTTTGAATTGAATTAGCCCTTGTGCTTATTAGTAGAATTTCTTTATATGAAAGTTATTGTTTATGGATGAGAGGTATTAACTGAGCCGGGATGCAGACAAAAACTATCAAGGGTGGCGTAGTATTTTTTTTTTCTGAGTGATGTTATAAATAAGTGGCACTTGAGGTTTTCTTCCAGTGTTATAACTAGTCATGCTTAGGCATGTAGATAAGCTTAGTTGGATGTTAAATGTCAATTGCAGATTGCTACACTACTAATACGATGTTACTACTGTAAATTTTAGGCTACATGTCCAATGGAGATATGTTTTTGCTTTCTAATTCTTTACAACAGTGTAAAAAAAACACTTTCAACTTCACATCTTGTATCAGTTTAAGTAGTTTTTGAATCAAGTTTCAACTGCATCACGCTGTATAAGAAGCACCATTCAGAAGTGGGTGTGAATTCGTAAAAAAAGTTATATCAAATTCGATTTTGGGAACTACTATGGTGTCACAAATTTGTGGGTTTTCTAATTATATATTTGAAATCTCAGTTTGTTGTTTATAAAGGTGCATGAAAATCATTTACAAGTCTTAGATTTTTATAAGCAACCACAATTTGATAGCCCAATTAAAGCTACACTTAAAGATGCTTCTCATGTGCCTGGCAGTCGAGGTGTCCAATTGCTGGGGCATATTAAAAATGGTTCATGCCGCCCCCGAGCAATATTGTTTAAAGTTCTTGCTGATACTGTGGGTCTTGAAAGTAGACTGGTAACGGTAAGCTTATGTTCGTTGAATACAATATACCCAATTAGCGGCACCCTTGGAGAAATGCATCTCATGGCTTTCATAGGGTACAAACATAGGGCGACTAAACGCGTTATGGAGTGGGAGAGATGCACGATTTTTGATGATATGGGGTAGGAACTTTCGATGTAACAGTAGTAACTACAGGTGAATTTGCTGGCGTTTTACATTGTGTTAGTATCTTACTTGTACAATGTAATGTATATTTAGGTGATTTAATGAAAGTAATTTGCCGTTAAAAAAAAAAAAGCTTATGTTTGTTGAAATCTCATATATAATCCCCTGATGATCTGGTGTTTGAATGTGCTTTTGGAAAGTGGTTATCTGATTTTGGATAAGTAGAATCAGTTAATCCACTGTAATATAACACGCATAGGAGACGGTCTATAAATATGTTTCATCTTTTTGAAGTATAATACTAATCCATTGAAATACCATGTTATTATAACTATAGGGGCTAAAAGTGTAAATGTAGTTTCAAAGTTAACCAGTTTTTTTAACAAAGTTAGGATAAAGGACAGAGGGTGTAGCAAATTTAGAAAATAAAGGACAAAAGGAGTGAAAAATTAGCATAAATGGCAGAGAGTGCAATTTTGCTAATAACTAAAGAACAATCTATGTAATTCTCTCTATATATAATAACTTTGTTTTTTTTAATTATTTTAAAAATCCCACAAGAAGCCACGTGGCACATTCAAGGGGGGTTGAGGCCACCATTGAATGTCACGTCAACAAAAATCAATTTTTTATATATATTTATAGATTATAGATTAATATTATTTATCTTTATTTTTATTATTATTTAACTACATAATAAATAAAAAAATTATGATTATCTCAATTTTCTCTCATCTCAAATAATGTTATTAAATCATAATTTTACGGTTATCTCTTACTTATTTTCTTAACTAATCCTTTTTTTGTTTCCAATTTATTATAAACCATTTAATATTTTATCATCCAACCTCGTGTTAATATTAAATTTTCTAACCTGGTAGTAATTAAAAAAAATGTTATAATGGGTGTGATACACAAGTTT
Source organism: Ambrosia artemisiifolia (assembly GCA_032199755.1). Taxonomy (NCBI): domain Eukaryota; kingdom Viridiplantae; phylum Streptophyta; class Magnoliopsida; order Asterales; family Asteraceae; genus Ambrosia; species Ambrosia artemisiifolia. Next base: position 65,284,787 of record CM063519.1, read on the forward strand.
ATTATGAAAACTAAATGGAACTGTAAATTAGAGTTATATTTCCATCAAGAACATAATTGGTCAAAACAAGTTGTTTTTAAAAAAGCTACACATTCAAGACCATTGCTTCAGTCATGCACTGCAATTTTGCTTCTGCCTGCTCCTCATCCAAAAATGTACATTCTCTCTTTATAGCTTTTCATTTTTATTTATAAGATTAAAAATGTTGTTTTCTCATATAATAGTACATTAATTTCTATTCTAACCGTGACACACATTTTGTCACTTTATATTAGATTTATCTATCCCGATAAGCTTCCGAGATATAACTAGTTAAAAGTTTCTTTTTTTCGGTCGCAACAGTAGGAGTTTGGAATACATTATTTTTGGTCGGAAATTTTAGTAGCAAAAGGAACACTTTTTCATTGTTAACACACAAATTTCATCTTCGCCTAAATACCATCTTTTCTTCATGGTGTGCAAAACAACACATTGGTTTTTTCTTCAATAAAAGAGTTATCATTATTTTTCCCTTAGGAAGGTAGGAGAACACACTTTGATTGTTTTCTGTTTTGTTTTTTTTTTTTTCCAATTTATCAAGTGTTTTTTAAATTAAGAAATGTTGTTATTGTTCGATTTGTAAGGAAAGTAATGATTAAAAAAACATTAAAAGGGTTAACCATTACACATGCTTTAAAATGATATTATGTTGATGATGTGGTTAAATAAGCCCCTTAGGCCATGGGGTATACTTTAACCATCTTTAACTCCACTTAGATGCCACATCCTTCACTTTGTCTCTTTTCATACTAGCTCACTTTTAGGAAATGGTTTAATGTCCCTTAACTGTACTTTATCCTCTTAACTTTCTCTCTTTTGATTCATGTTAACATGTTAACTTAGTGCCACTTTAATGTCTTTTAACATGAGAAGAGAGTGGTGTACAATAAAAGTTAAAATGTCACGTTACTGTTAACACACTTGGTGTGAAGGTACACCCATAGGGCATTAACCATTACCTATGGTCTAAATGAAACATATTTTTCTACAAGATAACGAAACTCCAGTTTTTTTACGTATACACAGCTTGTAATTAACGGCACTTCTGTGGTATTAATATATTTTCAAGTCATACACGTTGTTACCAATTAATAACGCTTCATGCGGTCTCATGTTACATTTGTTACCAATTAATATCGTCTTTTAAAACCTACAGTGAACATGTTGCACTCCTGACACAAATAAACATAGAAACATCCATATATCGCCAATTCACCAAACATGTTTTACGTTGACCAGTAAAACAAATTAAATATCAAATTTTAAGGGTATTGAATTACATTAAATTTGACAAAGGGGCCGTCTTATACACCAGTTACTACCTTAAATGCCTGTGAAATCTTCATATCGAATTAACAGACCAGACCCTTTTATGGTCATTCCTAGGCAGGGGGAAGCTTAACAAGGGCTGGGGGTGCTCGGCTTTCACCGTTTTTTGGCTAAGCAGTGTAAATTTCTTTGTTTTTGTCTGAAAATTGGGTGTATATTAAGTCCACCCCCACCGATTTGGTATGATATTACGTAAATTTGAGTCTCGTGATTTTCGGCCCCCACCATCTTAAAGTCCAAGCTTCGCCACTGTTCTTAGGGCTGCAAATGAACCGAACAAACGAACACGAACAATGCCTTGTTCATTTCGTTTGTTAAATAAACTATGTGTCCACGAACAGTTCATAAATAGATATTTTCTGTTCATGTTCGTTTGTTAATTTTGTTCATGAACGCACACGATCACAAACGGAAGTTAATGAACACACACAAGTGTTCATTATCACAAATGAACACAAACAAATGTTCATGAAAAGAAACAAACCCAAACAGACATATGTTAACTTTTCAATAAGACATAATTCACATACATTAACACATTAGCTAAATCCACCTAAAATATAACTTACTTATCCAAATATATTTAATACTTAATATCATATAGGTAAACATAATAAAATAGCGCCTCAAAAAACTAAGTTCGCGTCGGAGGTGAATGGATGAGGGCGTCAGAGGTGCATGGCGAAGTGCGTCGACACTGGAAGTTGGAAACCTATAATGAGCGTGGATAATAAAAATAGGTTTATTGATATAGTCATATATTTGCTTGACATATATTATTTATTTATTGGGTAAAATAAATAAAACAAAATAATAAATTACAAATATTTTAAAACCTATTAAACTATCAAACATAAAAGAACACGTTACTGAATGTTCACGACGAACATAAATGAACGAACACAAATGAACTTCCCGCCAAACGATTCATAAACTGTTTGCTGAAAGTTCAATTCATTTGCAGCCCTAGTCATTTCATATATTCCTTACCCTTGTTCTCTAAAAAATAAAAATTATAATAACACATGATAAACAAAAAAAATTTAAAAACAAGCCTACAAATCAACATTTGAGCAAATGACATTAGATGGGTGCTAATATTCTCACACCCTCCAAATTATTTCTAAACTCCTCTGTACGCCGCATATATAGCAATATTTGGCATATAAGGTTAACCAGACATTAATGACCTGTAACACCCTAACCGATAGTGGAAATATTGGGGTGCCACGTAACGACGATTATTCAGTAGCTCATGGTAAATAATAAGTTTCAATAATCAATTTAATTCCATTAAATGAATTACATACAATTGTTCTAAAAAAATTTGTACATTAAATGAGAAACATTAAATATAAATCTCCAAGCATGAACTCTAGTTTTCAAGCAACAATATAACCTGAAACATGTTAAGTTGAAAAATATTTTGGGTCAACAAAAGTTTTTGAGAAATTCATAGGTTTGTGTAGTGAATCATGAGTATAAAAGTTGTACAATTCTAGTGTCATAGCAATTTAGTTCACATGTAGAAACAAAAACTAGGCAAGCCGACGATACACAGTGATAGATCTATTGGACCGACAATCCCAGCCGGATACATGGACCATTGGTATGGGGAAATGTGGGTGATTGTTATAAGATAAGGTTTATATTTCTTAAAAAAAAACCATAAAAATGTCATAATTTTTATTATAGAATTAAATTATAATGGAGATAGAATGAATGAGAAAAGGATCAAAATGAAAACTTGGGGAATTTTATTAATTCAAAATTCACAAAAAAACTAAAATGTTATGGTCTTTCTAACTTTTGGGAACTTCGTCCCAAAGTTGATTTTGGAGAGGCTGCTGGAAAGAGGTGATGGTACTTGGTACAAGCTAGGGTGACTATGGTTTAGGGTATGGTGAAAGTTTATGAGTAACAAGATAAAGGTTTTTGAATGATATTGGTTTGAGATAAAGATCTAATAGAACACTAAACTTAAGCCTCAGAAATAGAAAAAGGGAATACACAAGAGTCGACATTAAAGACTAAATGAACTACCAATTAACTAGGGTTTGTTATTGGTCCAACCCCCAGTCTCATTTTTGATGTATCATTAGTGTTTATATATAGGGTGTACCACAGCTAACCCACCAAACCTTTTGATACTTCGAAAACGTACTGGGTAATTTACCATAACCCTAATAGAATTTCACACCACCCTGACGTACCTGTAAATTCATGATTACGTTTCGGACCGCAATCACCAATTTACCTTACATTAGAGTTTTGTGTCCTTATAGGACTCTAAACTAAACACACATGCAAACAAGTTTGTAAATGCATCAAATAACAAATAGCATACGAGTTGCCATAGGCAACAGTAATGAGTCTAAGTACGATTCTAGCAAATAGTGCATATTTAGCTAGCCATGTTTTTAAGTATCATGAATATTTAAATTTCCAAATATACAGATTGTCAAGTTCTCATGTGCCATAGAAGTTAGATGTGAACAAGTAAGGAACGGGTCTGACTGGGAGTATGAGTAAATTTCAATTCAATACCAAGAGTTATTATTCAAAGCAAAATGAGTCATCACATAGAATAAGACAAATTCAAAGTAAAACAAATAAGGTTCTAGTTTCCTTTAGGCGTGTTTTTTTCCTCTTTTTTTTTTTTGCTTCAAAGTTTAGCCGGGGGTTTGTCCTTGAGTATCTGGATGGCTTCGATTCAAGTTAGGACATAGGTTTTGAAAGTGGTTTGGACTTCCACATTCATAGCGTTGGCCATGGATGGGAGCATTTTGGGTAGTAGCAACAACTGAGAAGTAACTTGTGTTGGTGAAATGTTCGTACTTCCTACAATTATTGCATAGGCGGCAAGGTATATTAGCAGGATGATGGAACTTGCAAGTATTACCTTGAAGATGATTTCCCACATAAGGTTTCTTGTTGGAAGTTTGAGTCGTAGGGGTTACTTGGTTTACAAATAGCAGTAAGATTTTGGATCTTGCGCTTCCTATTATTTGTTGTGGATTCGGGTTAAACTTTTGTAGCCATGGAGACTGTACACACTTGCTTTCTTCTCACCTTTTCAAATACCATTCTTCACATGGTTCTCAGTCAGGGTGGCTGCTAGACGCTTAGCTTCTTCTAGAGTAGTAGGGTTTCTTCCCCACACAGTGTCCTAGATCTGCATGGGTAAACCACCGACCTACTTCTCGGTGGCTATGGATAAAGGGGTGACCTTGTGGGGTAGTAACAGACTAGGTTCATGGAAATGAGTATTGTGACGATGAGGCATTTTCTAAATCATAATGAAAACAAGGAGGCTAAATAATAAAATGAAGGTAATGAAATAAAACATGAAGAGTGTAATCATTTATTCATTAGTTATAAAGCTATTTTTTGTATTTTTTATTGAATTTAATACATATATATATATATATATATATTATTTACGAATAATTATTATATGTAATAAATAAGTTCATAAGTTAAATAACCTAAAATAAATTTTAGAATATTTATAAACTTGTTTTAGTATTTTAAATATATATTACAAGATAATATACATAATACATGTAATATTGAAAAGAAAACCAACTTTAAAAAAAACATGTTGGGACAAGAAATCACCATCTTATATGGATGGCAGCGGGTCGGGTATGGGTCGGGTTTGGCTAATACCAACCCATACTCGGTTATAAAATGTCATACCATACCATACCCATCTCATTACCCGTCGGGTATTACCTGTCGGGTATAGAGCATACCCGCGGGTATTGGGTATACCTGTTGGTATTTGCATGTATATATATATATATATTATATATATATATATATATATATATGAGAAAGTTAATTTGAGAACACCTATATTTCGTGCGAACCGCGATAACGCCATCTAAAACCATTCAAATCAAAATTTTCTTTTTACACATATCTTTATTACTAAAATACAATCCCAAAAACACAATTTACGCGTAAAAATTTAAACGTATAAGGAAATAAACAGTTTTTACACAAGTGTAAATTTACTGTTTGTACATGTGTAAACTGTTTCATTTACACATGTGTAAAAAGTTAATTTGAAAGTGATTTGCAGGAAAAAATGAATTATTTGGAAAGAAAATTCATTTTTTAATGTTGCATTTTGATTATAATTAGGTTTGTATTGAAAAAAATGATTTTGATTGGTTTTCTCATTTGTTCTCACGGTTCTCGCGATATTTAGCGTTCTCAAGATAACCCTCCCATATATATATATATATATATATATATATATATATATATATATATATATATATATATATATATATAGGGAAAGGATATTTTGGAAACCCACTTGAGTTGAGAAAACCTTTGAAAACCCATGTAAAAAACCATTATTTTTTTTTGAAAAAAAATAACCAATGTAAAATACATGTTTTTAAGCATTTTGGGCAAAAAAAAATAATAAAAGCGCCGACGGGATATTTTTTAAAAAAATAAACAAAGTTGCTAAAAAAACATATGTTTTCAGCTATTTAACTATGTTTTTAGCAACTTTGTTTATTTTTTTTAAAAAAATCCCATCGGCGCTTTTTTTATTTTTTTGGCCCAAAGCGCTTACAAACATGTATTTTACATTTGTTATTTTTTCAAAGAAAAAAATTATTTTTTTACATGGGTTTTCGAAGGTTTTCTCAACTCAAGCGGGTTTTCAATTTATAATTGACCTATATATATATATATATATATATATATAGTGGAAGTATATAGAGAAAACCCTTGTTATATGGTAAACTCTGGAAACTCTAACTTCCCGACTTTTTTTATGAAAATTTTAGGGTATGTAATATACATTTTTTAAGCATTTTAAGCCAAAAAAATCGAAAAAGCGCCGAACGGTTTTTTTTTTTTAAATAAAAAACGTCTACTGTTTACATATAGTTAACACATGGTTAACACCTGTTATTAGCGCTTAACATGTGTTACTCAAAATTTTATTTATTTTTTTAAAAAAAAAACTCGGCGCTTTTTTAATTTTTTTGGCCCAAAATGCTTAAAGTCATGTATATTACTTGCCATATTTTTTTCAAAAAAAAAAAAATATTGGGAAGTCAGAGTTTCCAGAGTTTACCGAATAAGGATGGGTTTCCAAATTATCCTAACCCTATATATATATATATATATATATATATATATATATATATATATATATATAGGTAAAGTATATGGAGGAAACCCTCCTTATTTGGTAAACTCTGGAAACTCTGACTTCCCAACATTTTTTTTTTTTTGAAAAAAATAGGGTATGTAATATACATTTTTTTAAGCATTTTGAGCCAAAAAAATCGAAAAAGCGTCGAACGGTTTTTTTTTTAAAAATAAAAAACGTCTACTGTTTACATATAGTTAACACATTGTTAACACCTGTTATTAGCGCTTAACATGTGTTAGTCAAAATTTTATTTTTTTAAAAAAAAATACTCGGCGCTTTTTTAATTTTTTTGGCCCAAAATGCTTAAAATCATGTATATTACTTGCCCTATTTTTTTCAAAAAAAAAAATATTGGGAAGTCAGAGTTTCCAGAGTTTACCAAATAAGGAGGGTTTTCTTTATATCCATTCCCTATATATATATATATATATATTAATTTTCTTTTATAGTATTATGTTTTAAAAAATTTAGAATATATGAAATTGTAATAAGTAACATATATATCATCATCACCATAATAATTTTGAAACATTTAAAATGTTAATATATTATAGTATGAATTTTGAAAACTGTTTTTTTATATTTCATAGCATATAAATATAAATAACGAGTTGACGTTACCCGCGCGTTGCAGCGGAATGTTGAGTATAAATGTTCTTAGTTTCACTACATAAGATATGAAAATTCTAAAGTTTGTACAAAACATTATTTTATTTTGCTTTACGACCGGCTTACAACCCCACATTAAGACATAAACAGGAAGTGTTTTAAGGATTGCCCTAACTTTGTTGGCATAAATTTGAACCGAACATGTTTTGACCGGGTCTAAAATTGAAAAAGGCACCGATTAATTAGACCATATCTATTCCTTCATGGGTAGCTCAGTTGGTGAATGGACCATGGAATTAAATTACCTATATTATTAGATCTAATGCACAAAGCCACAAATATAGTTGCATTGTTCCTGAATTGTAGATGTTGATCTTTATATATCTTAAACAACAATAGTTCTAGAAAAAACTTATTGCTTAACAATCTTTAAGAATATAAAAACAAACAAAAAAAGAGACTTACCAATAACCGGTAACAGCCATTTTCCTCTTGTACCTCCCAACCAATATAGTCAGCACCGTTCCAGGAGTAATGCTAGCTCTAAAAACATACATATAACCAGTTCAACGCATATAAAACTAGAAACATACGTGTGAAAATATGTCCATAAATTAAATTTTCCAAAAAAAAAAAGCAAACTAATTTACAAAGAAATTCAGATATAGTAATCAAAAGCAAAAAAATACAAAAAAAGCCAGCAGAAAGAAAAAACTAATCTTTATTATTTGAAAATACTTAAATGGCTGCATAAAAAATGCATCACAAAACACCCTAAGCTACACGATAAAAAAGTACATAACAAAATACAAACCCTAAAGTCCAAGCATTTTTGCTCCCTAATTATGAGGTAGCCCTTGTCATCACCTCCACCCCTTGTCATAAAATAAATACTAACAGGTGAACACATTTGACATTGTCCAATCAAAGAATAATGGTCTGGTGGATTATGGAAGAGACACACAACTGCAGATTAGTGGATGCTCTTAACAGTTCGAACCGGAAGGGAGAAAACACGTTCAAGGAGAGCGACATCTCCCATCACTCTCTGTAGTGTCCTAAGCCCAAAAACCATCCCAGGATCTTGGGGCCTTGGGATCCCCATGAAAAAATCCTCATCAGACCCATATTTCCTAGAGAACGTGAAAACACCATTGGGATGATGGCACCCCCTACTAAGAGTGTGCGTCTACATGCACCACCGACACAACCAATACCCAAAAACCCACAGGGTTTCCCCAACATTCAAAAACGAGTCTAAATCCATTGAAAGCACATCCTTAAGGGATTCTTTACAATCATCTTTTAAATGAAATTGTTGAAAATAAGCGATCAATCTGTTATACCTAGAAGACCCTTGTTTGATGTCTTTACACTCGTGGAAGTTCCTAAAGGAGCATAGCCACACTCCATTAGACGAGTTGGAACCAACATCCCCTTCAGAGGTACTGGATGCCATGATCCTACCCTTTGGCAAAGCCCATTGGAAACAATCAAACCAGAGAAGTGATAACAAGGCCCCCTTCTTAGGGATGGCAAAAAAACCTGAGCCCGACGGGTGTACCCGAAACCCGAAGCATTTGGGACGGGTATACCCGATACCCGACGGGTATGGGACGAGTTTGGTATTGGAAAAAAAATATTTCGCACGTATGGTATTAGGTGATACCCGACCCGATTACCCGAAACTAAATACTCGTCTACCCGAAACATATACCCGAAGACTTTTAAGTTTTATACATATCTTTTCTTAACTATTTTTTAGTAATGTTTCATTCTAATATATTCATTATTTGAAAAATAAGCTTTTTTGTCTAAAATATATATATTCTAATAACTTTTTTATTTATATTTATATGCTATGAAATATAAAAATAGTTTTCAATTCATACTATAATATATGTTTACATTTTAAAGGTTTCAAAGATTATTATGGTGTTGATGATATATATGTTAGTTATTACAATTTCATATATTGAAAATTTTTTAAAACATAACACTATAAAAGAATATATATATATATATATATATATACATGGAAATACCAACGGGTTTATCCGATACCCGCGGGTATGCTCTATACCCGACGTCTAATACCCGAAAAATACCCGACGGGTAATGAGACGGGTATGGTATGAGATTTTATAATCGTGTATGTGTATGGTATTAGCCAAACCCGACCCATATCCGACCCGTTGCCATCCCTACCCGTTCTCTAGGTGAGGAGGCCAATTGTCAACCAACCCAAGAAGCAAAAGGAGAGGACAACAACCTAAAGTTGTCCGTCCTCCCAGACACCCTACCAAGAAAGAGCTAAGTCATGAGTGGTCGAAAACCCTTTATTATTGTTATTGTTATTTTTATTGTTATTGTTATTGTTATTATTATTAATATTATTGTTATTATTAATTTATTATTATCATAAAACTAAAACGGATAAGGATAAAACGAAACAACATTTGGTTTCTGAATAAGATAGGGGTTTCTGAATAATATTGGGTTTTTCAAAAAAATTGAAATGTTCAGCCGGTGGAGTTTCAGATGGGTTTGAAAATTAGACTGTTGGGGGTAGTTGAAACAGGGGCGAACGGGTTTCAGAGGGAGGTTAGGCAGGACGTCGAAGGTTTCATGGGAGATGGTGAGGTTAGGTCGAAGGTTTCACAGGAGATGGTGAGGTCAGATCGGAGGTTTATATGGTGTGGTTTGGTCGGGAGTTTGAAGTTTGAGGTTTCAGGGGAGTTTAAGGTTTGGGGTTTCAGGTGAGGAGGATTGGTCGGAGTTTTTAGGTGAGGAGGATTGGGGGCAGCGGCAATGAGGGTGACTCTGTTTTCGAAAGTCTCCTTGTTAGCAGTGGCGGTGAGGAGGATTGGAAGCGGCGGTGAGGAGGATTGGTCTCTTATCAATCAATTTTTTTTCAAAAGTTCATTGATTATTTGTTACTCAAGTGTAGGGCTATTCACGAGCTGAGCTAAACCGAGCGGACCTTTGCTCGTGCTTGGCTCATTTACAAACCGACCTGAGCCGATCGGCTCATTTACAATCGATCCAGATGTTGATGCACTTTCTGTGGACGTCACTGTCGAATAGACTAGGGTTGAGTCTAAGTATAGTGTTACATGAGATGGTATTTTTGAAGATTTTCGGCAGAATGGTGATGAGGTTTACCCAAAGTTGTTGAAGAATTGATGATGATGAAACAGTTTTAATGTGGGGTAGTCATGAGAATCAACAAGTATGATAATCAGATTCAAATGACTATTATGGGCCAGAACAGAACAGATATATTTTTATTCCGCATGAAGAGAACAGTCAACCCAGTTCCTGTATGTTTGAAGGAACTTGTTCTGAAGAGTTGTTAAGAAGAAGGAAATCAAGTTTGAGATTTCAATGTTCTGAAAGTAATGAGGTATCCTAGTAGGAGTCATGTGGCACGTAGGTTCAACGAAAGTTTCAAGTGCTGAAAACTTTTGATGGCTTGTTTCACTCGTCTACGGCTTGTATTCTGTCGAACAGATGAAGTTACTCAAGAACATGATTGATTGATTATACGGGATCTCAGAGAAACTTGGTGAAGCATCAGTCAAGGGGAAGATTGTTGATGTAACGATGTGTCTGATACTTCAACAATTATTGACTGAAGATGCTAGGAAAAGAGATGAATGTGAAGAGAAGAATGTGTTAATGCAATTATAGTCAGCACAGATGAAGAATTTCATAGAAATACTAATGTTCGAGTGGATTGTTTTGCACATAGTCACATTTGAGATGTTTAATTGGGTACTGACAGTTAGACTTCTCCAGTTGGTGTGAAGGGTGATGCAAAGGTTAAGTGCAGATATGAGACGTAAATTAGTGGTGGTATCTACGTGTTATGTTGAATATCTGATCGGTCAGTATGGAATCCTTCTAGTAGGGGTCTTATCAGGCTAGTTGGATTGCGCGTGATGTACTTGGTCAAGATGACATTCCTGGGTACTGATGCTACGAGACTGCAGTGCATTACTTTGTCGACTTCACATTGGCGTAACTAGGTGATCTGGAGCAAATGATATACGTGGTCTAGCTGACTTCCTGCGTATTGATGCTGAGGGTCCGTAGTGCATTACTTGGTCGGTTCACGAAGGATGTTGTATTTCTAACTCAATGCAATGGTGCATGTATTGAGGGGGAGACCTGTGATTCTGATGTGTTGATGTGCAAGAGTTTTTGTGGATTCGCCAGCAACGTCCAAGGGGGAGATTGTTGATGCACTTTCTGTGGACGTCACTGTCGAATAGACTAGGGTTGAGTCTAGGTATAGTGTTACATGAGATTGTGGTGATCCATAAGGGCATTTTATAATGCTCCTATACAAGAAGAAGAAATATTTCAAGAGGCTTCAACTTCATTAGACACTTCAGAATCTGAAGATGAACAATTTGAAGAAGCTATTCTTGATCAAGCTGAAGAACCAGAGGCACCGCCAGTGAACCCAACTCCAACTTCTGATGTGGCTTTATCATCGAATACGGGTCATGATCTGGATGTTGTAGAGAACTTGACTGTTCAGACGGGAGTGCAAGTACCTGATTATCCGGAATCTCGGATTCATCGTATTCACCCGCTGGAGCAAGTTATCGGTGATCCTGGAAGTAGTGTGATGACCAGAGGGCAGCTTAAAAGCGTTAATTCGCCAGAGAGTTTTGGTGCTTTAGCTTTATATGCCAAAATTCAACAATCTGGTAGTCAAAATGATTGGTCGTTTGCGTGTTATGTGTCGCAGGTAGAGCCAAGGACATACAAGGACGCTTTGAAGGATGATGCCTGGGTGGAAGCTATGCAGGAGGAGTTATTACAATTCCAGAAATTGGGAGTTTGGACGCTCACGGATTTGCCGCCGGATAGGAAGAAGATTGGCACCAAATGGGTGTTTAAGTGTAAGAAGGATGATCGTGGGGTAATTGTTCGTAACAAAGCCAGATTGGTCGTGCAGGGTTTCCATCAAATCGAAGGGATTGATTATAATGAAATCTATGCACCGGTAGCACGAATCGAAGCTATTCGGATGTTCCTCGCGTTTGCTTCCTATAAGAAATTCAAAGTTTATCAAATGGACGTGAAAAGCGCATTTCTGTACGGGAAAGTCAAGGAAGAGGTGTATGTCGGGCAGCCACCAGGCTTTGAGGACCCAATCCACCGGGATAAGGTCTACGTGTTGAACAAAGCTCTGTATGGTTTGCACCAGGCTCCGAGGCAGTGGTACGAGGAGCTAAGTACATACCTCATCACCAAAGGATTTAAGCGCGGCCTCGTCGATTGCACCCTCTTTACGAAAAAGACGGGAGATGATTTGCTTCTAGTACAGATATACGTTGATGATATAATATTTGGTTCAACTAACGAGCTTTTATGCAGGGAGTTCGAAACTGTCATGCAGGAAAAGTTCGAAATGAGCGCAATGGGGGAGATGCAGTTTTTCCTAGGCTTGCAGGTGGACCAAAGACCCGACGGGATCTTCATTCACCAGACGAAATATGTCTCCGACATCTTGAGCCGGTTCCAGATGGAGGACTCAAAGCCGATGGATACCCCGATTCAACCCAATCACGGGATTGGAGTGGACGCTAAGGGGGAGCTGACGGATCCTTTTACATACAGAGCAATCATCGGATCTCTGATGTATTTGACGGCGTCTCGACCAGATATTATGTACTCAACGTGTCTCTGTGCCCGTTATCAATCGAAGCCGAAACAAAGTCATCTGACGGCGGTCAAGCGTATCCTTAGATATCTGAAGGGTTGTCCCTCAAAAGGACTTTGGTACCCTAATGATGATAATTTTGATTTCATATCTTTTAGTGATGCAGATTGGGGCGGCTGTGACAAAGATAGCAAATCTACTACAGCTGGTTGCCAGTTTTTCGGGAGCAGGTTAATCACCTGGCAATGCAAGAAACAGACTTCCGTAGCACAATCTACCTGTGAAGCCGAGTACATTGCAGCCTCGAGTTGCTGTTCGCAAGTACTCTGGATTCAACAACAAATGGTGGATTACGGTTTGCAGTTTCTAAAAACTCCTATTTACTGTGACAACGAAGCCGCAATTGCATTAACTAAAAATTCGGATAATCATTCTAAAGCGAAACACATCCGGATCAAATATCATTTTATCCGAGATTGTTACGCTAAGGAATTGATTGATATGATCAAAATACATACTGACTACCAACGTGCAGATCTGTTTACTAAAGCTTTTGACCGTTCACGCTTTGAATATCTTTTAAAAGTAAACAATATTAAGGAAAAACAGGACTAATCGGCACCTCGGTTTATCGCTTTTTAGTTTTTAGTTTTTATATTTTGCTAATTGGGAATTTCTCTTTGCTAATTGGGAATTTCTCTTTACTATAATAATCCTCAAAGAAGTTGATGCTTTCGAGGGGATTGTTTAATCCTCAAAGAAGTTGATGCTTTCGAGTGGATTGTTTCTTTCAAATTTTTGTTTTTGTTTTTCATAAAAATCAAAAATCCCAAAAATATGTTCTTTATTCTAGGGGGAGCCATTTTATCAGAAAAACCAAAAACATTATAAAATTCAAAAAGACCTAAAAATTAGAAAATCAAAAATGATTTCCTGGTATAACAGAGGAAATGATAGTACATCAGTGGGGATCTGACACAGGCTAAAGAATTGTATAGCATAATGAGGCGTGTGTTGATTACGTGTGATATGCTGATAGGCTTCGTAGACTAAATATTGAGTGCATTAGTGATACAAACATAACGAACTACGCGTTCGTGGCTGAACACCTCATGGGCATATGGTCTTAGTACCGTAATTTCGTTTGATAGGATTGCCAAAATCTGAGGTTTCGGGTCGTTATGTTATGGTTATCCGGGATATTCTGATAAACTTTTGTCGTATTGATTTACGGACCTAGTTTTATCAGAATATTTGCTAAAAGAGCTTAATTGCCAAAACCGGAAGTTACCGAATTGAGGAACTTTATGTTTTAATTGATCATAGATCATTATTACATCGTATTGATCATCTGATGCAAATCAGTGATTAATATCAGCCTCAACCTAGTGTATACGCACATGTTACTCTGCTGCATTCATTTGCTGACCTGTACACCTCTGTGCTATATACTTTGTAACTTTTACGGATAACTCTGGCATAATCACGCGTTACGACGAAGCTTTGTGCAATTACTTGATACGGGAGTATGTCGTGTGTGTGGGCACCACATCGTGTTAGTCTAATACACCTAACTCGTATCATTTTAAAGCATTGCGTAATTGTCTGCATGTGAGCTTACGTGGACCACAATATCAGCAATTGCCGTATCACATACTGTTTCTAATGATAATATTAAACAAAAAGATCAACGCTGTGATCAGATTTCTCAGAAAACTGATATGATCCTCTGACCGGATTTCACAAACTGTTTACTGCTTTCATTTACTTTGATGCATTTTATTTTGTTGCAATTTACTTTTAATGTCAAAAAGATACAAAATCCAAAAAGATTTTAGGTGTGTTTTGATAAAATTTCAGAAAAATCCAAAATTTTTGCATTTCTGCTTTATTTTTGATAACCGGGGATGCTTGATAGTCAATTTCTGAGATTTGACAACACCATCTGGGCTTTGTATCATTCTAAAAGTGAAAATTTGTGTTTTGGAAGCTTAACGGATTGAAAAATGTTGAACGGGATTCGAATTTGTAATTTGGGAAAATTTTTCAAAATTTCCATTTTACATTCGCCCTTAAATGGGACGAATGTGGAAATTTTTTCTACCTTCGGGTTGTTTCCAATGGGCGAATGTGGCTTTTTAACCCAAATCCACTTTCGGGTGAAATAGTTTTTCCTTCGTGCCATTAACTTGGGGCGAAGGTGGAAAACTTTTACTTTCGTCCAGACGAAACGGGCGAAGGTGGGTTCTTTATATACTTCCTGTGCAGATTCGACCCTCATTCTGATTTTTTCATAATTTTTCTTCGTACCAAGACCTTGTTGATTTTGAAACTCTTGCTTGTGTCTTTTGATCCTTGCATCTCACTGATCTTTTTCATATAACTTTTACAGGTAATGACAAAGAATTGAAGCCGGAATCGTTTGTTTTAGTAACCGGACTTAGGGTTTAGGGTTCTTGAATTTTCAGTGTTTGTTAATGATCAATGTTGATAGAAAATCATTCCATATCAGTTTTAGGGGGAGAAGGTTAAAGGAATTAGGTTTTAACAATTGTTTCAGTTGAGATTGATTGATTAAATAAAGAAAAACCCTAATTTTTATTAAAAACTGATATAGAATGAGAATTAAGGACAATTGATAGTACACGAAGGTTAATCGGCCATGTTAGAATGAGTTTTAATCAAAATAAAGTGTGAAAAACAAGTTTGGAAAATTTTCAAATTTTGGTCAAGAACAGGTTTTACCTTCGGTCTGACGATTGGACGAAGGTGGGACAAAATGGACGAAGGAAACTCAAAACGGGCGAATGAATATTTTTATCCAAAATCATTTTACATTCGACCAGAAGTTTGCACCTTCGGCCACAATAATCTACATTCGACCAGTTCATTTTGGGCGAATGTGGAATTTCAAAAGTCTAAAATTTTTAAAATTTTGACGATTTCATGTTTTGACGTTTATTTTGATTTTATGTTTCAGATGGCTGAAGAACAAACGAATATTGAGATTCCTGTGGAGACTGCAGTTACTGATTCAGTTCCAGAAATTGTACAAGAAGGAGAATCATCAAGTGGAAGTAAATGGCCATTTGAGAAGACTCACAACTGTTGCGCGTATCTGGGAGATGTGGAGAAGAATGTAGAGTTTACTGAGATCATCAAGTTTCTGAAGAGATGCAGAGTGGTTTATGCTTTGGCCACACCAACTATTATCTACAAGGATATAGTTGAGGATTTTTACAACAACGCCAAGTATGATTACTTTGACAATCAGACGATCATAAAGAGCAAGATTCAGGGAATGGAGATGTTTATCACTGAAGCTGATATCAGAGAAGCTCTCCAGATCCAGTTTGAAACCAGTGAAGATCCAAGGGAATTATCATGGACTGAACAGAAAGCCTGTTTCCTAAGGATGAAATACAAAGGACCGATCACTGATGGTTCTATGTATAAAGGGAAATTGAGTGTACAGTTTAAGTATTTTGCTCACGTCATCATACTTGTATTTGGATGTGTTAGTGGAGGGTATGACGTGATGAGGAAGAGTTTGAGCTCGTTAATGGTTGCGTTAACTCTTAACAAACCATTTAACGTTGCTGGGATGATTTTAGATCATATGCTGGAGATGCTGAAAGGTTTGAAGAAGAAATACTTTATGCTTTATCCTAGATTTCTGATGATGATCTTCGATCACAAATATCCAAACTTGAAGAAGGATCCAACACAGATACTTGCTATGGATCATATGAACATCAGAACTTTAGCTAGAATGAAAGGTTACAAAGGTGTGCCTGATAATGAAAGACCACCTTACAGGAGATTGTTTGGAGCCTTGGCTAGAGAGGATTACATGGATCCTGGAAAGAATACAGCGAGGCATCCTGATAGTGATAGTGACAATGATGATCCGTTGGTCTATGCTGATGCAAGTACAAAGAGAAAAAGACAAGTAGTCAATCCTGGAGCCAAAGGGAAGGGCAAAGGAAAGACTGAGCAGGGGAGTTCAAAACAACAAACTGTGAGGAAGAAAACTACTGCAAAGAAGGGTACTAGTTTGGTAGATGAAGAGTCTGTAGATTCAGAGGAGACTGAGACTGAAGAACAGTGGGATTCGGATGCTGAAAATGTCCGGACTACCAAACAAAAGGCCACTTTGGTTGGTGAGTCTGAATCACTTAACAGATCAATTGAAGAAGCTAAGAAGAGCAAGCAGTCTGTTGGTGCTGAAGATGAAGGGTTGACAGTGAATTTGGACGAGTTGAATGAAGGAGAAACCGTTGTAGTTAACTTGCCCAAGCCCAAACACAAAACCATGGCCAAGAAGACCAGTACAAAGCAACTGAGAGAGAAAGAATTAAACCTACTTTTGAGAGGAAAGAGATTGCCTGAAGTTGGTACATCATCAAAACAATCTTCACCAGCCACTAAGAAACAAAAGACTGTCGAGGCAACGAAATTACCAGTGGATCAATTTAATATAGCACTGGATAATGTTCTGAACATGTTTACACAGCCTCAGAAAGGAAAAGAAACTGAGATTGAGCCATCAAAGTCAAAGTCCAAGTCAAAGAAAGTCACTGTGGATGACGAAGTGATGAAGCAGGTGAATAAAAGAATGGACGACATGATGAAGATGTTAGTGGCTCAGCAAGCTGAGATTGCCAAGTTCAAGCAAAATGAAGAGAAAATGCTTCAGATTGTAGTAGCTTCCAAGTCTAATCAAGATGAGATAGACGAGAAGGTAAAGAAGCTAGAAGCAAAGAATAAGAAGCTTGAAGGGAAATGTTTGAGAAACAAGAACAGATATAAGGCAATTAAAGAAGATAATAAAGAATTGAAGGCTGAAAACAAACGCCTTAGTGAGCTGATCGATAACCTGTACAATGTTGCACCCAAGTTGAAAGAGGGTGAGGAGGATAAAGAGAAAGAGGTTGAACAGGTTGACTATGAACCATCTGAATCTGACAAAGAGGAAGATGAGGATGATGAGGATGAAGAATCGGAAAAGAGTGATGATGGAGATGATAATAATGATGATGATGATGATGCTGAAGGTTCGGGAAGTCAAAAGGAGGATGATAGTAGTAGTAGTGATGATAATGATGGAGGAGATGATACTTCGAAGTTTACATTCGAAAAGAGACCACCTTCAAAGAAGAAGAAAGACACAGGTGAGTCAAGTTCAAAGAAGAAGAGTGAGAATGTTGATGATGAGACTGTGTTTTGGAATGAGAAGGTGAGGTCCTTGTCTGATGATGCTAAACAAGTATACAAAGACATGTTAGAAAGAAGAGAATGGACCATTGAGTTCACAGGTCGTTTTGCTGAAATATTCCAAACTGATGATATGCGTTATGAATTGGAATATAACGATCCTGATTTGGAAGAAGGGGAAGTACCTGCATCTGTGGCAAAGGAGATCTTGGATGGGCTTGCACAGAGGGTAGGGAAAACGTTTGAAGAGTTTATTGTTGATGAGTCGATTCCACATATTCCTGAAAAGGATATTGGAAGTCACTCTGATGACAAAGACACCCCTGAATTTGAGGAAGTTGAAATAGAGGATATCACACATGAGGAATATCCACAGTACTTCAGACAAACTGATGAAGACTTGGTGTTTCCTGATTTTACTGAGAGACATAATACGTCTGCAAAAAGAAAGGCAAAGAAGAGGAGTGATGAGTTTGTAGAGAAAGTACTTGGAGCTGATTTGCCAGAATCTTCAAATAAGTCTGATGAATTGAAGGAGTATTTGAAGAAGTTAAGACTGATGGATGAAAACCGACCGAAGCCTGAAGCTCAAGGAAACTTTTATAGGTTTCACAATGCGAAGTTCAGAGGCAGAGCTCTCGGGTGGACATACTTAGGCAGGCTGAAGTGTTTAGCTGCTAAGTGGGAATCTGGAATCTTGTACTTTTACAGATTCATTGACTTGCTAACTCTACCGTACTGGGCGGTTAGAGATTTGTGCAGATTCCAAATGTCGGGTGCTTCAGTGAATAATTCACATGTCGGTTGGTGTGCAGACAAATTGGTTTGGGAAAGTAGAACTAAGTGGAACAGATTTAAACCACAATATCCCCGGAGGAAAGTTCACAGGGATATTGATCCCAGAACCAAGTTGAAACGGGTTACCTTGATTTATAAGGCACCTGAAGTGATGAGAAAGATACCTTTGATGCCTATGCCTCAACACTTCAGTGCTGACTTCATTTTCTGGTATTATGATTGGAGGAAGGCAGAAGCAGTGATCGTGTTGAGAGATGGAAAGGACAAATACAAGCATGTTCATGTATTTGATCCTATGTGGTTGATCAATTGCACCTTCGAAGACATCATCATGCTCTTTTATAATCCGATTCATCATGAGCCGAACGATGCAGATCAAGCAAAGAAATACACGCAAGTTGTTGGTGTTTGCTTTGCTTATGATATTAATGCTGGAAGTAATTTGGAGGGAAAACTTGGCAAGAAGGTGAAGATGGCAAATGTGTCAAAGCCTGTAAAGAGGAAATTAGAGCCTGAGATGACGACTGAGCAAAAGAAACAGCTCAGAATCAAGTTGCTGAACAAAGCTATGGATGAAGACAGAAAACGATCTAATCAATAGTCGAGGGGGAGTTTGTAGATGCGTTTTGCGACTAATGATTAGATATGTTAACATGTGTTAGATATGGTTAAAGGGGCGAAGGAAAACAGTTTTGGGCGAAGGAAGATTGATAGTGGGCGAAGGTAGCAGGACAATGGACGAATCTGGAACAAGACTGACTAGAAGACACATTCGACCACTTGATGTGGGCGAATGTGGAAAAGGCCACGTTCGACCAGTGAAAAGGGGCGAACGTGCAGGTCCTATATATAGATTTCGTGTTTTTGTAAGTTTAAGGGAGTCATTTAGTGTGTGTGTTTTTGAGGTGTGTTCCAGAGAGGTCTGAGAGTGTTATTGTGTGTGCTAGATTAACTGTAATCAAGTTGTAAGCAAGTATTTGAAAGAGTTAATCTATGAAAAGCTTTTAAAATGACTTTGATTGTGTTTTGATTGAGTTTATATCAGTTTGTTCTAAGCTAGGGTTTCCGCACCTGGTTTAGCAACTTGTATGATCATATAATCCTGTTTTTGTGTCGAATCACATCCTCTACACCAGAAACCGAGAGAGTATTGTTCGAGCACATATTTTTTCGAGCGATCGACGGATGGTGATTGTTTTTCGACAACCATAAATTGGGATGTTTCCTTTAATATTCTCGCTGTCTAGTGATGACTGAGGTTCGATCGTTCGAGAATGAGGCTCTAGTTGAGGCCAGTGAGGTAATGAGCATATTACAGAGAACGATTGTCGTGTTGTGGCGTAGGTTGATAGCGGAAGATGATTGATGGTGGACAACTAATGGGAATAGGAAGTCAAGTATGTTTTTTCACGACTTAGGGTTTTACAATTAAACATAGTGTTAAGTTATCATTGGGTTGACTCGGCCAATAACTATAAATATAAATGTATATATGCATATATTGAGCCAAACCCAATAAAGTGGCATGTATAAAACTATAAATATAATTGTAATCAATGTATATATATATATATAAATATATATAATAAATTAATAAAAATTATATTGAGCCAAACCGAGCCGAGCGGACCTTTGCTCGTGCTTGGCTCATTTACAACCGAGCAAAAAATCGAGCAAGCAATTTCAAAGCAAATTCCGAGCGATCGACGAGCGACGAGCGTTTTGAACATGCCTGGTCAAGTGATGTCTTTACATTGTGTAAAAATTTACAACCCCCCATTTACACATTTGACATAGTGTAACCCGTGTATCACACGGGTACTTAAAGTAGATAATATCTAAGTTTAGACAGCATTTGCCAAACAGAAATGGTTGCTGAGGGTTTTGATGAAAGTTAATACTCACCGGATATTCTAAATGGAATAAAACTTTCAGGTATGGCAAACCATAGGTTGGTTTTGAAAGTTTCTAGTGTCTAATGGGGACTTTACAATGGATTGAATTTTATATCTATCTATCCTACAAACATATCAAGTGTTTCGGTTATGCTTCTTAGAAATATTGACCAAAAAATGGTTTGTGTAATGGAACTCGATTACAATTCGTCATTGGGAAAGCGAGTTATTAAAGCAGAAATCATATCAGGAAGTAATATTGGAGGTCGTACTTTCATTCCGAGAATTTCTTTGATATCCACTGACAAAAGACTTCCTTTAAGTTACAGAAATGACAATTCCCGCTTGCCCTTTGTTTTCTTTTCTTTTTTTTTTTCTTTCTTTTTTTTTTTTTTTGCAATGAGCATAAACAAGAGTCAAGAACAATCATTGTCAAGAGTTGGTTTGTTTTTAAAAGAACAAGTTTTTACCCATGGTCAATTATATGTGGCATTATCAAGAGTTACAAGAAGAGATGACTTAAAATGTGTTATATTGGACTAGTGGGTTTACCCACACGTTGCACCGGGATCCACAAATGGGTTGCAATACAACATTATGATACTTAAGTTTTTTGCCGCAAGTTACGCAAAAATAATATAAATGTGCACACTATGTTTTAACAAGTATTCATAGAAAGAAAAGAAAAGAAATGTGCACCGCCACTTACAACTGATTGCAGTTCACCACAAAAACCATGTACTCATTATTGAACAAATCTTAATAAACCAAAGGTATTTTACTGTAACAGACCAATATGAACATAAACATCATTCTTGTGTAAGTTGTCTGGTCATTGTATATCTACATAATCATGCCATTGAAGACACCTTGCTAAATGATAAAGTTCATTTACATGAAAAAAAGCGTTGATATTGCATAATGTGAAATTACATCACTCAAAATGCTTAATTTGGTTTTCCAATCATTGAAATGTTGCTCCTGCAAGACCAAAATTCCTTTTATGTTTTTGTTTGATGTCTTCCATCCATTTTGCTACTAAATTGAGCGTAAATCTTTTTTAATCAAAAGTAACTATATGGTAATTCGTTATAACTTTAGTTCTTTAGATCCCTAACATGAAAAGGAAAAGAATTTGTTTAATGTATGCAACAACAAATAACCAACAAAAATAAATATTAAAAATATAGATAGGCTAAAATATGTGAAATGTAGACCCTTTTAGAATCATGAAGATGAAGTTTTCATTTCAGGCTATATGATGTTTGTCCCAAATAAATAAAAAATAAAAAACACCATATGTTAACAAATATTTGATTCTTAATCCAAGTTCTCAAATTTCCACAACGGTTTCTAAAACCTTATCGTAGTTCTTAGATGTGTAAATTTTAATGACTAATTTGGCCATTATTGGCCAGGAAAGGCTTATATGTTTATAGGAAATAATCGAATAAATGCGGAATAAACAACAACGTAAAGCAATTTGAGATAAATATTAATTACAGTTTTTGGATTACTATAAAGCAAACACGTGATGATAATAAAAAAAAAATACTAAAAGCGAAATTGCAAATGGAATAGTTGGAAACGGATGCCGCCAATTATGGGATGAACGGGAGTAACGAAGATCAGAAACAGAGAATAGTGAAGAAGAATAGGGAGCGGTCAGAGAGGGAAAATGGGGAGTATATGGCGGTGGACAGTTATGGCAGGAATTATGGGGGTGGTGGTGGGAAAGGCATTGGTGGGTTTGCGTATTTTATATTAATTAAGTTAAAGTTCGGGTGTGACATATTGTGGTAAAAGGAAATGGTGACAATATATAATATAAGTAATATATGATTGTGGTAAATATATAATTTGTGAAAAGGTGTCAAGTGATGAGTAAATGGTGGTGATGGTTAGAGGTGTCTTAAGTTGCTAATAGAATGATATATATGTGAAGAGTGAAGGCAATGAATGTACAAATAACAATGCATCAAGGGGTAATATGAGAAAGATTTATATGACGTTATAGGTTTAAAGCATGTGTCTTTTCAAATGTCATCTTAACTTTGACAATTTGAACATATTTGCTCATGCCTCCCCCTTTATAATGTAGTATAGATATGATGGGAATCTTTCCACTACAACATCGAATGTTATATACAAAGAAGTATTTAGAAATTTATAAACAATTGTAATTTGAATTTTTTTATATATTTGTTAATGTATTAGAATTTATATTATGAGGTTTTGAATTCCGTATATTATACGAGTAGTTAGACTACTCTTATCTAATTGAAATTATTGTCTAAGCAATCTTCTTTATAAAAAAGATTTAAAATAAAATATTCAAAGGTAAACAAAGATGATGGCAAAAGCTAAAAGGATAGAATGGAGCCTTTACCAACTTGACAATATAATATTTTGCCAACGTTGTCTACACGTTCTACACAATTATTTATCTTATGTGTGAGATACTAATGCTTCCAACTTCAAACAAGACCATGTATATATTAAAAGAAGCTCGTTTGCTACGTGCAATTAAATAACTAATTCGTTAATTAATTTTTTTTTAAAAAAAATTCATTAAACACATCAAAGCGAGCTATCTCCAAGGTGGAGATAGACTCAACCAAACAAAGTTACATTATACCAAAATTGAAAGATTTCCAACCCTTTCAATCTAAGTCCTCACATTTACCCCTACTTCTATACCATAAAAAGTCCAATGACTTAATGTCCGAGATGATATCGATGGTTTTGACATTTATCTTCGAAAACGCCTTCTCGTTTATCGCCTTTCAAATCCTCCAACAAGTTAAAACTAGAATGCCGTAAATAATCTCCTTTCTTTTGTCCGAGCAACCCAACTGAGAAACAAGTTGTTGAATATCCTGAACCGAAAACAGGAAAATAGGTGGTAAATGACACCACCGAGCTATCCCACTCCAGACATTGTTCGCGACTCTACAAACTGTGAACAAATGTTCAGCAATCTCTTCGGCTTCCTCGCATAACACACACTTGCAGTCCCCCACAATAACGTTCCTTCTTCTAAGAGCTGCCTTTGTCGGAATTCGATCTAAAAATATCCGCCACAGAAATATATTACACTTAGCCGGAAACTACTTACCATCGACTTGTCTGAGTTGCATCGTCTAAACTGGAGCTTCTGACCCATTTCTTTGTATCCTGTACAGTCAACAGCTGTAGCCTGCCCTGATTCCAATCCCAAACGTCTTGAGTCAGCTGTAGAGTAGTTCCTGCAACCATCCGAAAACATTCTAACAGCTCAGCAACTTCCAAAGCTATATCCGGGTACTTCTTCCAATCCCACGTCATAAACCCAGCAGCCCCATTATAACCAACTCTATCCGCGACCAAACACCACTTATCTTTTTCGAGCCGAAACAAAGCAGGGAATACGTTTTTTAATGGCATGATTGATCCAAGGATCGATCCAAAACTTTATACTCAGCCTTTCCTTGGAACAAATCATTGAAACTCGACCCTTGAACCACTACCCGGGAGCCACTGTTGACAATTTTTGACCAAACACCCGATAAGT
Organism: Ambrosia artemisiifolia; assembly: GCA_032199755.1. NCBI lineage: Eukaryota > Viridiplantae > Streptophyta > Magnoliopsida > Asterales > Asteraceae > Ambrosia > Ambrosia artemisiifolia. Next base: position 65,309,095 of record CM063519.1, read on the forward strand.
TATTGTTACATGGGACTGATTGCCACCTCCTTTTAGAACCATGAATAGCCTCCACGACTTTCCTTCACATCACGTCTTCTTTCATTCTATATCTCCATATCCACTTAAGTAATAACCCGTGATTACTTACTTAAGCGGATATGGTGATATTAGTGGAGCTTTTATTTAGAGCATTCACAGTAAATCCTCCATCTCCATCTCTATAATTATACTAAAAATCACTATATTTCTCTCTCCTTTTCTATTTAATAATATTTATTATATACTTTTATCATTACCTTTCTCTCTCATCTACTCACAACCACTTTTAAAAATATTAAAAAATTATGGAGGGTGAACAACATCTCCTCCAAATTTACTGATGAACAGTGTCTCATCTATATATTTTCTCTCTCCTCTACTCACAACCACTTATACTCACTCTATATAATATAGAGGCCCCTTTCACATTATTATGGAGCATCTATTGTGAATGCATCATAATTATACACAAACAAATAAAAACATCATAATTTTTTGAGGTGACATAATTATTGGTTAACTGTATATTTATTCCACGATCTAACTTTATTCATTTTAACTCTGTTTTTATTTTGGTTCAATTACAAGTGGAAAGATAAGAGTCAACTTTCTCTTTGTAATTAGGAAAAATGGGATTAGAAAGACATAGAAGTACATTAGGCTAAACTCGCCTTATTTTTTTTATCGGCGAATAACTGTGTGGCAATCACCCTTGCGGGACGCCGTGTCCAAGAATCGACTACTCGACCTCCAGCAACCCCCGCCTTTTCCCGATGCGCGGAAACCCGAGCCCCAGCCGCCCGAAGGCACGACAGTGTTATAGAACTCGATAAAACCTCGCCGCCCGTCAGATTCGAACCGGCGTCACCCGTATTCGATCTTCACCCAGATACCAAACCATAAATGTTGGAAGTAGGGATCGAACCTTTGATCACATAGGTGAAACAAAAGCCACTCCACTTAATGGGATGGTGCTAAACTCGCCTTATTATCAGCTCAAGCCCTAAGCTGCTAACGGCTAACCCCTTCTAGCCCATACCGTTATTGATTTGTTTCCAAATCACTACCAAGCACGCCAACACCTTTTGAACCCAGATTAAGAGATTGCTTATTTAACTCTAAAAATGCTTTTGGTTAGAAGTGATTATTGACTTATGACTTTTTGTAAAAAGAGTTTTAAAAAGTGTTTGCATTAGCTTTTGTGATGCGAAACGTTAAAAAAATCAATAAATTGTTGAAGCCAAAAGCTAGGATTTCTAACTTATTGAAAACAGGTTTTCCACTCTTATTCAAAAGTAAAAAACCAAAAGTGGTTTTAATTTACATAAACAGCTTATTAACTTATTGGCTTCTTGAAGAAGTTCATAAGTCAATAAGAAGTTTTGAAACTCAATCTCAAACACCCTCTGAAGTTATCACCATCCAAGAACACAATATGGCCTACAACATCTAACCACTCGTTCAAGATCATGCCATCAAATTTGTTAGCCCAATTAGGATCGTTTTGACTCAAATTCTTCACTATAAAACCAATGAGCCCCTTGATTTGGAGACACACCACAATCATCAAAGCTTATCTAAAACACTCCAACAATATTTTGTACTTCTTCAAGTTCAAGGTACCATTTGAGTTTTAGAGCTAACTCTGACAGTTTTACTGTTTCAGTTGTTGTACCCTAAGAAACAAAAAAGAGCACTCGTAATAGACTAAGAATTTGTTTTAAGGGCCCCTTGTTCAACACGATTCTTAACCATTTTTCATCATTCTATTTCTGCTCTTTCTTGTATTATATCTTTTTCAGTTGTAACCTGTATTATATATATTTTTTTCTGTTTACCATTTCTTTTGTATCGTAATCGTAATAAAGTTTATTTTTATTTTATACATGGACGGGTCCTAAAAAGAAATCTATAACTTATAATAAAAGAATTGAGTTTGTATGAGGTGGCATTCAATGGAGACCTCAACCCCCCATTGAATGTGCAATGTGATACCTTGAGGTGATAGTATTAAATTTATTATTAAAAAAATATATACCATGTGGCAAATTAAAAAAAAAATAATGTAAAACCTAATCTATTAAAACTAAATTGAGTTATTTTAGGAAAAAATAATTTAAAAACAAATTTAAATTTTTCTCTTTTATGTTTCCTCCCATAAATTTAAATGTTAATATCTTTTATATACGAGAGTTTTTAAAGAAAAAAAATTACACCAAATTAACGAGCGTTTTATCATCTTTCCAAAGGGTAACATAGTGTTATATAAAAAACGGAGAAAAAAATGACTATTTTTTTGTGGGGTTTCGTTAATACAGGAAAAAACACAAAGTGTTCTGGTTATTTATTTTAAACCAGGTTCTTATCTACGATGTTGAAATTCAGCCCAATCGTCATGCTATCATTGGAATTTTACTCTTTAAAGATGCATAGGTATACTTCATCAAGAGAAGCTAGGAGAAAGAATCGCGTAACACTGCAACACATGGTGTCACCTTATAGCAAGGTTATTTTTTATTTATTTAATTACAAGAGTAATAATTATAACTATTAGTATTAGTATTATTACAATTGTTATATTTTTCAACCCCGGGACGCTCCCGGGATAAAAGCTAGTCTATTATAAAATATTCTGCTAAAATGGTGTACATAAACATTTAGTAAATGTAGTAGGTCCAAGTTTTTCATTTGAATGCTACGAGAAAACATCAAACAATCGGAAGAGGCCTTTTCTTTTCTTTTTTTTAATCTTCATTGAATGGTAGCGATCTCATGAATTAAGTAGTCCCAATCTCAAATAAGTAGAAGATTTATAATTATTATTGCTAATGATGTTGTAGCCTAGTGGTTGCAATGGAGGTAGGAAGGTTTACCCACTTTGTGTGGTTCCTGCCCTAGGGGACACAGGTTCGAATCCCACTTAGAGTAGGGTTATTCTGAAATGAGGGGCTGGACCTTAGCGAGTCCTGGGGACCGGACCTGAGGGGTGCGAGACTTCGTTATGGGTGGTACCGTTGGCCGTTCAAAAAAAAAAAAGATTTATTATTATTTTTTTATACTATTTTATACGTAAAAGTTGTGTCAAAGATTTATATCTTCTTGATATAAAATAATTTCAGTAACTTTGTATGATTGTTTAATGTGGATATACTTCAGTATTATGGAAATTTTCTAACTCCATAACTATGATCCAAGGGATCTTTATAAGTTGATCATGTTCTATTTGTCAATTGTTTAATGTTTAATTTGATTTTTATATGATACTTACGGACAATATTTTTTTTTCTCTCAAACCAATTAATGATATAACATTAGTGATCAAATTAATTGGCCACTATACGATATCATTGTTTACCATGTGCCATCCTACAATAAATGTTTTGCAGTTTTTCTTTAACTAAATGAGAAATTGTACTTTCTTAATATTGAATATTTCTCTTGTTTTTTGTGGGCATATATCTCCATGTGTTTTTGTTTTAACCGAAAGTTTATCTTTGTCATCTATTTATTCTTTTATCCCCCACTTGTAGCCTAGTGGTTTGGGCGGCCCTTTGTTTCCTTGGAGACGGGGGTTCGATCCCCACAGGCTTCATTTGGGGGTACGGGAAGTGACGGAAGACCCCTTCGGGCCGTAAGGCACGGGGTTCGATTCTTGATCCCAGCTGGTTTTACCGATTCAATGCCGTCGTGCCTTCGGGCGGGTATTGGGCCGGGTTTTCCCAGGTTCGGTGCAGCTAGCCGGGTTCGGGGGGGCCGATCCGCCGCGGGCTTGCCCGCCGCGAGATGACCGATGCCTTTGTCCACTGGGGTCTGCGCGGTTTAGTTGGCCGTTCAAAAAAAAAAAAAAAAAAAAAATTTATTCTTTCTAAAATATACTGCTATATGATGTCTGACGAGAACTTTTTTTTTCAATGTATTATTTTTCTGTATATTAGAAATTTATACATTTGCCAATATTTAACATTTTAAAAGGGTATGTATGTTGCATAAAGTACTTGGTTATAAAGCAAGTGGAACTAGGATATAACCTTTTCATATGAAAAAGGTTCTTAATCTACGTATCTTTATAATCTAATAAATTCTTTATTTTAAAATATATTTTGTCAAAACAATCTCACCAATCAGACACCTTCACCAAGAAGTTGAAAGGTCTTCGTTTAAGGCATTCACACACTAACTACTTTTATCCTATAATTAAACTAAAAATCATTACATTTCTCTCTCATTTCCTTTTTAATAATATTTATATTCTATATTTTTATCATTACATTTTGAGACTGTTTGTTTTTTGTTCAGAAGCAATTCTAACTTTTTTTGTTTGCGCCGCATACACCTTTGGGGTCTACACATTGTTTGCTTTTTTGAAGAATTTTCACTTAAAAAGGTCTTAATGACCTCTTCTTGATGCAGACTTGTTTCAAGGTTTTCTAAGGTCTTCAAATGTCTTCTCTTTTTCTCTTCTTCTCACCCACCACCAACGTCCACCACCACCACGGTCCACCACCACCCACCACCATCGTTCGCTACCACCACCACCACCATCCACCACCACCGTCCACCACCACCGTCCACCACCACGGTCCACCACCACGGCCCACCACCGTCCACCACCACCGTCCACCACCACCGTCCACTACCACGACCACCGTCCACTACCACGACCACCGTCCACCACCACCACGGTCCACCACCACCACCATCTATCACCAGACCGCTATAAAAAATTAGTTTATTTAAATTTCAGTTTATTTTAGCAGCCTGCAGACGTTAACAAACAAACAGTTTTCTTCTTGCATACTGCAGATTTTTTGTCCAGCTCTTCTCCTATAGAAAAAACAAACAGTACCTTTCTCTGTCCTCTACTCACAACCACTTTTTAAAATACTAAAAAATTTTGGAGGATGAACAGTGTCTCCTCCCAATTTACTGGTGAACAGTGTTAGTGCATGATGTCGCTAGGCTAGTATATAGGATGTTTGGACGCGTTTCAGGGAGTTTGGAGACGTTTATAAGCGTTTATGGGTGTGATTAGCACTGAAGGCGATTACAGGATTGGGTTAGGCGATTACACCTAATCGCTATCACTGTTCATGCGATTACATGCTATCCACTATTGGTTATTGGCGATTAGGCCCTAATCGCCTATAGCTGTATGGGGCATAGCTGCCCTAATCGGTTGACACGTTCGTCGATCCTACAAACAGCGTCTTCTCTAAATATTTTCTCACTACTCTACTCACAACCACTTATACACACTCTATATAATATAGAGATAGAGATTACACTCACACCATTATGTTCTCTTCTACTCACAACCACTTATACACACTCTATATAACATAGAGATAGAGATTACACTCACACCGTTATAAAGTTGCTAACGTGAATGCTATTACATAATTTCTTGCCTTTTCTCAATATAGACTTTTTATTTCTCTTTGATGAAAAACACACATATAAATAAGTGTATAAAGTGTACACAAAACCAACCAACTGCTTTTGATTTACTTTCATACTCTCTCTCTCTATATATATATATATATATATATTTATATATAAATATGCAACAGGCTGCCTTCTTGCAACCAAATACAACTTTCTTTCTCTTTGTAAGAACAAACTAAAGAGTTATATAAATAATATTGTGTCCATAAAAGACACACTTGTCTTATCAATCTACTTGTTTTACACTAAGTTAACAGCTTCTTTCCCCTCTGAATCTGACATGGCTGATGTACATGAACGTCATGATTCCACACACATCAAGTTATTTGGTAAGACAATTAACGTCCAAGTGACGAGTGAATTAAACGAAGACCCGGTTAACAAATCAGAAGCCGAAGACGACGACGACGAAGATGATCAAACACTAGCTAACAAGAGGCCAGAAAAGATCATGCCATGCCCTAGGTGCAAAAGTATGGAGACAAAATTTTGTTACTTCAACAACTACAATGTTAATCAACCTAGACACTTTTGTAAAGGGTGTCAAAGGTACTGGACAGCCGGTGGGGCCCTTCGCAACGTCCCGGTTGGGGCGGGCCGTAGAAAGGCGAAACCGCCTTTCGGCCACGGCCTACTTGGCAACAGTTTCTCGGAGGTTTCAGCAAGTGGTGGTGGCATAGAGTGGCAGATGGCGGCACAAGGATGTTATCAACATCTTTTTCCGGTGAAGAGGCGGAGGAACTCCACTGGTGACTTTTGATTGAGAATCTATGTATTAGATTAATAGTGATTAATCTGTTTGGATATCTAGCTAGGACCTTTGTCAATTAATTAATTAATGGATGTTAATAAAGTTATTGTTAGTTTGTTACATTATAAATCTGTCTAGATATCTATTTTTTATTTTTTGAACCGCAATTTAGTAATACTACTACTAAAATCTACACCACTGATCACGACAACTATGAGTTTTGAAACCTCGAACTCAATACGAGGATATCTAGCCACTTTTGTTAATTATTACGAGGTTTTTTTGTTGGTCGTTCAGAAAAAATACAACACATACAACAATCTGAAACAAAAGGTCATCAAGTAAACCTCTTCCACTTCTCGCACGTGAGAGCACCCATTTTTCATTGATTTTCGACCAACAAATAGCTCAAAACTTTTGTTTCCTTCACCACCTTTGAGACCGTGGGAAGTTTACTATTGAAAATCACCTCATTTCTCGTCCTCTATAAATATCTGATTAACGGATAGTAGTAGTAGTAGTAGTAATAATAATAATAATAATAATAATAATAATAATAATAAAGTTACTTGTACAAAATAAATATGTAATGTGAATGAGTATACTTTCTATGGATGGATACAAGGCAAAGTCGTTTTTTTTACTTTACTTAATTAATATGTGGAAAGTCTATATATTATCTATATCTAATCCAGCTGGTTGGCCTAATTTGTCGCTGATTACAAGAAAACGATAACAATACAGTATATAATCAAACAGTACCAAAACACAGACAGTTGTTTATAAAATCATGCAAGTTGCTGGATACGAGGATTTTCATAAATTGTTTAATACTCAAAAAGAAATGATGGATATTCAGATTCTGATATCACAAATAGATATAAGTTTTGATTTGTTTACTTGATAAGATTATAATTTTCTCATCCTGCTATATATGACCACCTTATGCTAGATAATTATTATGTTTGGTATGATGATGTTGTGTGCTTGATGTCTTCTTCACTAGCTGAGTAAGAGACCATCTCGTATCAACTTGGTTCTCACGCCGGCCAATAATAATAATACGAGCCAAGTCAGCTCTATTCGATCGTATTGGTTAGACAATAATTTGACATAGCTCATCTCAACTAGGTGACTCATTTAAAGTGTATGACTTAGTCATCTTCCGCTATGAAACAATTAACCTAAGTCACTATAATCTGTTTTCAAATAAAAGCAAATTAACAGTAAAAGATGTTCAAATGGAACCGAATGAATATGAGAATGAAGAACTACACTCCGATTATCTAGAACTAAGACATCTAGAGGGAAAACTGCACACGGATGATAACTAGTCAGAATGCACACGATCAAGATGATTACCAAAGGGCCTTTGGTATAGCTACCAAGATGTAATGGTGTACCTTCCCATAAGCTCTGAGGGCTCGAGTCCAACGATGGACAACAATATAGATTTAGAAGTATGATTAGAATGATCTTAAAATGATGTTGTATGGGAGTTGGGATTGGCATGTGATAGGAGAGTGGAAAGTGAATTCCTAGGGTATTATGCTGTGGGCTTCATATTTTGGGCTTTCTTAACTACTTGAAACTAATCATGTCTAATCTTACTTTAGCTTTCTTTGTTTTTATTTTCTTTTCCTTAAGTTTGACATTTCATTGAATAATTATTCTATGGGTTTTGTTATATGAACCTTCAAACTTGAGCGAGCTTATATACATTGTCTTCACTGCACCTTGAAAATATAATTTAACCAATAGGATGGACGCAATTAGGGTAGGAGGTGCAGGGGTCGTGGATGGGTGCGTGGAACTGCCACTAGGGCACCCGTCTCCCATGACTTGGATTGTGACACGTGGGCCGGTTCATGGTGTTAGTAGGCTAGGTTCCTAGCTTAGATATATAGTTAGGATTTCTTATGTATGTTCTTAGACGTTATCGGGTATGTTTTGGGGTCCTAGGGTCGTTTTGGTAAATTTGTAAGCTTTTTCGGGTATATGGACTCTCAAACCTGGAACAAGCTAGGTGGGAGGACCTTCACACCTGGACCAAGCTAGGTGGGAGGGCCCTCACGCCTAGATCAGTCCAGGTGTGAGGGAGAGGCCTATAAATAGGATCCCTTGTTTGTCATTTGTAACTTTTGCTTTGATCCTATAACAAAGTGCCGCCCAATTTTAAATGTGTTTGTATGTGTTTTTCATATCCTATCTTTTCTTCAAAAACATCTCATCTCTAACAATAATTGGTCAATTGACTCCGCCTTTTGACTCAATCATACGAAAACGGTATCATCAAATCTTGTGTCGATCCTACACATGGCTTCCACATACCTGAATGTTTTTGTGTATTTTTTTTATGTAGGGGAGTGATGTGGATGACCGTTACCATACCTTGTAGCCATAAGCTAGCTATGAAGAACTAGTGAGTTATTGAACTTACTATTGGTAGATGTGGTGGGGATGGAGCTCATTTGGAGCTACGGCAATGTGTAGCCAATTGTCATATGTACGTATTGTTAGTCCGTATGATGGGATTATCTGCAGCGAGCGGCATACTGCAATGATGTCTATGTCTAGTGCAATAACTAACAATGGTGATATCTAACAAATATCCATTGGGTTATAAACAGTATCAAACTATTACAACATTCACGTACAGTGTTTTAAAGCTCTTAGGGTATAAATGTACTACGTCACTAGCTTTATTTCTGTAAATAAGATTTTTACAACATAATAAACTTTGAAAATAATATCATGCCAGCATTCTTTTTTAATCACTTTGTTATAGAGAAAATTATCTATCTATATCTATGTATCTATAATTGACAATTTTGTCGTATTCAAAACATTAGGAAGCTATGATAAATCAAGCAAGTAACAGTTTTCATATATATATATATATATATATATGCTAAGTATAGAGAGAAAACCCTCCAAAACGAAGAAACCCAGGTAAACTGTGACTTCCAGAACTTTTTATCATCTGAAAAAATTAGGGTATGTAATGTACATGATTTTAAGAGTTTTGAGCCAAAAAAATAAAAAAAGCGCCGAGTGGATATTTTTAAAAAAAAATAAATAATTTTTCTGGGATGTTTATGTTACATATGTAACACAAAAAACTTATTTATTTTTTTTAAAAATATCCACTCGGCGCTTTTTTTATTTTTTTGGCTCAAAACTCTTAAAATCATGTACATTACATACCCTAATTTTTTCAGATGATAAAAAGTTCTGGAAGTCACAGTTTACCGGGTTTCTTCGTTTTGAGTGGGTTTTTATTTAAACCTTCCCCTATATATATGTATGGTAGGGATCATACGAGAACCAACTTTATTGTGAGAACCATGAGAACCAATGTGAACATAGGGCAATTTTGTAAATATCCATCTTCTTCTTTTTTCTTTTTGAAAATAAATCATCTTCTTCTGATAACTCTAACAAACACCCCAACAAAAATAATAGTCATCGTATTCTTCTACAACCACATCCAACCATCCTTTTTATCCAATGTAATCAATCATCATGAATAATAACAATAATAATAATCTTCACTATTCTAACAATAATGTAAATGCACCAATTCTAACCTATAATCAGATCATCCATGAACGACGCCAAAAGTAGTAGCGGCGGTGGTACGACGGCGGCAACGTCGTCGTCGTTGACATTATTAAGCGGCATAGGAAGATTGAGGTTTGAGGTGGAGCTGAAGCCAGGAGATACGACAATTGTATCGTGGAAGAAGCTTATGAAGGACGATAATAAAGCGGCGAAGAAGGAGGATGGTGTTGTCGTTGATGGACTGGTTGCTCATGTATTTGGCAAGATAAAAGGATTATTAAAAGAAGAAAATTAGCTATAGTGAGGATTTGAATTTATTTTAGCTAGTTCGAACGGAATATTGACGTGGTATCGTGTTTGCAGGAATTGGCTGGTTTAAGTGTGGCTACAGCAATTGCAGAGGTCAGTTATTGGCTTATGGTGTTGTTACATAATAGCTTTTGGATTGGTTTGTTTTGGATATTAAATGTTTTTATTTGTGGGTCTTGTTATGGTGCTAGAAGGAATGTATGTGGTAGTTAGTTATGTTTATTTGATTGGATGAGAAATGAAGAGAGAATTATCAAAATTGGATACAAAGGACCTTAAATTACATGGGGCTTTTGATTAACGTTAATATAAACCATCAATACCATCTGTATTTAACCGAATCGATTCAACTATAATGACATTAGAGTAGTTGGGATGAAAATGATAAAGTATGTATTAAAAAAAATTGTTGTGCCTGTTAGGTGTTTGATGAAATGTCACAATGAAGAAATTTATATAAGTGAATCCTTATCAAGTAGTCAAATTGATGGAATTTTGGTAGTTTCTTGTGTAGAGTTTCCACATGATGATTGATGATGATTATCACCTAATTAGAACATTCACTGATGGTGATATTGGACGAGCACTATAAGCTAGCAAAGTGGGCACCTTCAAACTTACGGTCAGTGAAATGTACAACAGGTATCCGATCTTCATTGGACTTGATCATTTTTATTGTTTATGTTAATTTTTATATTGATGCACATGTGCATAATTTATATGGTACTGATAAAATTAATGTTAATGCACATGTGCATTAACGTTGAAATCTTGTTATCATCATTAAGTTCTTTTGCATAAACGCACATGTGCATATGTTGTGTTGAAATCTTTATTATTTGTACACAAAGATGGGATAAAAACCAAAGAATGTAACTTTTGTGTTATAATCGAGGTATAAAGGGTCAAAAAAAACTGTCGGATGCGATTGAGGATGATGATATAATCGTTAATCAGGAAGTTAAAAAAAGGTCGCTATTATTTATTTAAGCAATTTAGGTATATATGCACATGTGCATATATGTATATTTTTTATGTTAACTAATAAATGTTAATTGTTAGTTGTTTAAACACACGAACAATGTGATAAATTTGAAAAGTATACAATGTTCAGGGTGACTGATGAAAAAACATGGGAGATGTTGGATGAGGCATTAATGAAGTCTGAAGAGTGTTGGAAGAGATAAGTAAAAGGAGAAGAAGTTGAAAAGGGGACAATTGAGCAATAGAGGGGGACACTGATGGTGGACGTGAGTTTGTGAGATAATTAAAAGTTTGTAGTTAGGTGGTCAGTGGTAACATGGTTGGTTTGTAATATGTATATTTTTTTTTATGTTATCATTTGTTTTATTGTGTTGATGGTTTGGTAGAAATTACATGTATTTGTATAATAAAAACAGATGGGTACAAAAAAGTTTGTTGTTTGAAGGATGATGCATGCACATATGTATATTGTGGGTGGTCTTAGATGCTGGTTGATAGGTTGCTTATGTTTTTGATTATTATTTTAGCATGTGTAAATTTGTATGATAAGGAAAATTGACATATGCACATGTGCATAATTATAATTAAACCCCCTACAACCCAAAAAACCTAAACGCACACCCCCACCCCCTCCCACAATACTTAAAATCTAAGCCCTAAAGTTAAACAACTCAAAAAACAGAACTATATTAGTGAAATGCACATGTGCATGCGGTATACGTTTCTTATTTTATAGTTCTTATATAGAGTTGTTTTAAGTTTATTCATGTTTGTTGTCTTATACGTGTTTTATTTTAAATTTATGTTATAATATGCATGACTAAACACACTCGACGAGTTCGATTGTATTTTATATCTTACTTTGCGTCCATTTAATAATCATTGAATAAATTTTGTGACCCCTTGTATATTTGTATCGCGTCTATTTAATAATCATTTAAGTATGGTAATTGACAATTCATTCAAAAGTGCGATTTAAGAGTGAAATGCACATGTGCATACGGTGTATTTCTGTATATATAACAGCGAAATGCACATGTGCATCAGGATGACGTCATATGACGTCATATGACGTCACAAGCCATTTTGTTTATTTATTTATTTTTTCTTTTTCGAATTAATAATGCAAAATAATCATTTTGGTGTTTTTACTTTTTTTATTTTTTTATTTATTTAGGTTATATAATTTTTTTTATTTTTTTTTATTTTTTGATGGAGGGGTTTTTTGTAGACACCTTCATATTTACAAAAATGCCACCTGTTCACACTGGATCTTTGGTTCTCTCCCTAAATGGTGGTTCTCAAATGATCCAAATCTATATATATATATATATATAGGTTTAGGATCCTATACAAAGTACATTTTTTGTGAGAAGTGTGAGAAGGACTAAGAATTGACATGTAGACATCATGTTTTGGATTTAGGAATGATGTTTTAGGTTGTTTTAACTTGAAAAACACCAAACACAACAATCTAAAACACAATACAATGTATTATAGTCATTAAATTTAAAAAACAGCTAAAACACACTACTTAACGCTTAAAACACACTGCTAATGTTCTTAGCATGGTGTTTTAAGTTTTAAGCCTAAAATACATTGTTTTCGGTTTTTAATTGTTATGTCTGGTGTTTTTATAGGCAAAACAATCCAAAACATCACGACTAAGTTCAAAAAATGATGCCTAAGTATCAATTTTTAATACTTCTCACACTTCTCACAAAAAAAACACTTTGTACACGATCTTGACCCTATATATATATATATATCATAACTGATGAAAACACCTCCTGCGATGCGCGCGCGAGGGTATCAGTTTGAGTGTTGAACCAAGAACCCAACACTTATAATTTAAAACTTTGTTGAACGTCATATCAAGTATCCGATATCTGCATCAAAACACTCTAAACATAAAAAAAAAAAAAAGAACTCAGTATATAGGGTTATAGAAGAACGAACATGTGGTTAGGTTTATAGGGTTATCGATACATATTGAATGAAGACGAACGTACACGAATTTGGGCTAAAGATTGGGTGTTGCAGATGAACGGAGACGAACGTCAAAATCAGCTGACCCACGGTGGCGACGCTACGTGTTCCGGCACGTGAACTGCTCGTGCCTCAAGATCGGAGGGGTGAAGGCGATGGACGAAAAAATGGTGTAAAACCGAACCCAAGAAATCTCTTATAAATATATCACCCTTCACAAAAAAAAAAAAAAAAAAATCGAACTTGAGACCTCAAGCAATAGAAATGCACCACAAACCACTCCACCACTAAGCCAATTGTGATTTATTATGAAATCATTTGTATTTATTATTTAATAACATGTTGTGAATGAAAAAAAAAATATAGAGCCGCCCCTTGCCTTCCCTATGTCTCAAACCTGAGACCTCAAACAATAGAAATGCACCACAAACCACTCCACTACTAAGCCATGTTGTGATTTATTATCATTTATATTTATTACTAAATAAGTTTTTAAACTTTAAAAAACTATTTGGCTAAAATATTAATAAATTTAATTCAATTTACTCTTATAAATATACTTTTATATATATATATATATATATTAACACTCCTATGTTTAGCAACTTTGCACGGTGAGGGAAAAATCACTGTTCATGCTCATGGCACACTTTTCAAAAAATTTGCAAACGGTAACGTCGTCTACTTTATAACGTCCCTTTCTCTCTGTGTCTCTCTCTCTCATCCTCATTCATCTGTCTTCCCCCATCTCTCTTCTTTTTCTATCTAGAAATCACCATCACCTTCATCTTCATATCACTCATTCATCTCCCTATAATTTACACCGCTCCTCAATAACAACTACTGATGTTATCACTGACTAACAATGGCTATATCAGTAGCAACCTAATCCGTGTTCTTCATTGTCGTACCACTGTCGATCAGTCCGCCGTGACCATCCGTCTTCGTCTCCTTGCTCCGGCGTCATCTCCCAAATCAAAAAATCACTACCACTTTCAGGTACCCTTATTTCTTGGTTGTAATTAGTCATGTGTGATTTGGGTTTTTTTGGGTTTGGTGTCTATTTTATTTTTTTGTTTTCCTTTGATTATTTCCGGCCGATGATGCTTGCCTAAGGCCAATGTATGTTCGTTATGGATTTCCTGTTTGGGGATCTCAAAAAGAAGATGTTTGGAAAAACAAACCAGGCTCCGGCGAGAGAGAGAGAGAGACGGTTAGTTTTTTTAAAGGTTTGTTGGCCCTCTCTTGCCTCAACGTCATCCGATCCTTGGAAAGTAGAAAACAGCATGATCATAATCATTCATCCCTCTATGAGGGTGTTTGGGATTGACTTTGAAAATTATTGTGTCTTTGTATACAAATTAAGTTGTTTAGAAACTGATATACATGATGGCGATGATGTTGATTTTCTGTATGGATTTTTATCCCGGCATCTTAATTGGGCATAGGGTTATAATCGGTCCGTATCTTGGCGGGGCAACCCGCATAGTATACCACTATTGTAGCCATGGCCCTTTGTCTGACTTTAAATTACAGATTTGAGCCTCATTTGAATCATCAAATGTTTTTATATATGTGTATTTTATATGGGGTGATTCCGCATGGCAGAGACCTTGTGACTATTTATGGTAATTGCAAATGTGGATCTGCGTGTTAACTGTGATGGCATTGAGCAGCAGTAAAGGAACTGAAGAAGCAAGGAGTAAGTATAATGGAAATAGTATCACCTATAGAGAAAATGTCAAGGACTTCAAAGCAAAAGAGGCATGTGCATAGTTCGAACAAGTATTTGAAGCCAGATGCGCTTGCTCAGCTTCATAACAGCAAGGCGTTTGTATCAAAGTGGTTTCCGGATATTGGGTAGAAAAAGGTTGATCTTATGGATGTCGAGAATAGTCAGGGTGTTGCTTTGTTTCAGAATGAATATGACTATGACAGCCCTATAATTTTATCACCTGAAAACTTCAGATATAATAATGTGGCTGGACCACTTGATGTGCTCAAGGAGAATAACTTACAGAGAACACCTATGGCACCACATGATCTGTTTCGTAAAGGCGATGGATCTGATTATGAGCCCCAGCTTGAGTCTCTCCCAATGGACTTGTTGGTAATCAACATTTCATATCTTTTATATTCATTGATTAATTAGTATTGGGTCAAGTTTTAATTCTTACCTGATGGGCAGATAGACAGTGTTTTACCATCTAATGGGCAGTCAATGCACATAGTTTTTTAGCAGACATCTCCTACATCTTGCATGAATTTGTTTTACATGTCCCAAAAATGCCCTTAGGGAACCTCTTTGGATAATCTTCTGGGCCACTCAGAGTGGTTTACTGGTCATTGTTTTGAAGAATGTGAACAGGGTAATGACAACATCATTTTTGGTGAAAATGTATCATTAATTCTAAAAAGTATTTGCAAAGTATGTTCTACATCTAACTGGTATTGGTATAGGTATTTCAATAATATTATAGATCTTAAATTTTGTTTATATTTTTACTACAATAGTCACAAAGAAATTGGACAATGGATATGTGATGAGCTTCTTTCTGAAAGGTATTAATTATGAGGCTTTTTCTTAATCTTGCAAATTTGTTGGCTTATAAATTTTGTGCTATGGTGGTTTGATTTCTCTGTTTTCAGTTTTGTTCATTGGTCAATTTGCTTTGCTTTGCTTTATATTAAAGGCAATTTATGAGTATTTGATTTCCGCATGTATGTGGGAAGCTTTAGCATTCTAACAATGCCCCCAAAACACCTTACACAAAGGTATATTTACATTGATAAAGAGTTTGGTGAACCCTGTGGTCTAATTTCCCAATGTAGTTTCTATTTTTTTCGGCTGTTGGATGAATTGGTTAAACCATCAAATGCAGTAACCGATTACAACATTGTATTCACTACTTTTTTAACCTATAAGTTGTATCCAAGGTTAGGACGTTAGTTCTTTAGCTAGATTTTTAAGTAACAATGCTTTGCTCCGCAGCGAAGCGCGGGTTATAATACTAGTATATTATAATTTGTACATATCTATATAAGGCATTACCTGTATCTTAGTTTTACAACACTCATGAATAGTGATTTTTTTTCCCACGCTTTTTGTCCAACTCCGTTGGCTGGGATGTTGCTTTCATACAGGTGCAACCCAGGTTTGACTACCTCCACAGTCATATTTATGCACCTTTTTTTTAAACCGCCTCATTTTCTCCCTACCGTCTATTGTTAACACCTGTTCACACCTTCAGCCCACACGTCTCCATTGCCTCACTGATTTCCGTGACATACATACCTTCTCCCAGGGATAACCTTAACTCCTACATACAATATTTCAGACCTATTTCCTCTCCACATACGTGAGACATTTGTTCCAGGTAATTTTTTTATCTCTTGTCTCCGGCTTCTTCTAGGTTGTGACTGCTTTAGACTTTGCCCAACTATCAGTCATCTTCGGCTCAAAACCGGCATTTTTGTTCCAGATTAAATACCTGAAAGGCTTACGTTTTTTCTCCCGCCACGCTTCTTTTTTCCGGTTCTGAAACAACTTGGGCAAAATAGCCCATTTATGCTTCACGATTACGGGCTTCACCTTGGATCGGATTTCATCAGTCTTTTGTTGATTAAACCTCTCACGGTGTATATTATTATTACTAGTGGTATTAATGGGCACGCGATGCGCGCCTTCTAATTTTGTTACTATCGAAATGCAAACCCGATTTCTTCCATTAAACAAACAACCCTTTCAAAACAAACCCACCCAAAAAACAGAACATAATTGTGCGCCTTACAAAATTGTTTTGTAAACGGGTTTGCAACTGTAGTTAGAATATCAACAAAACATTAAGATTAGGTACCAATGTGAGGTTAACGCTGTTACAAATACAAAATTTACATCAAAAACTAACATATGCTTCAGTTCCACATCAAGATCTAGGCGTCCTTGAACGAATTGCAAATCAAATTATGCAAGCCAAACTGTTTGAGCATCCGGTCTTTACAATTTCTTCCAGGTGGGAGTTGAAACTGCAGTATAACATAAACATTGTCAATTTTGAAGATTATAAGGCAAAATTATTTTTATTCTCATGATATATCACAAAAGAATATACCAAACTCTAACGTTGACTATATTAGTCAACAAACATATAACTCGACCTTTAGTGGTTATTACAAGTAAAGTAAAAGGATTCATACATCTAAAAATGTGCAGATGAGATTGAACCCAATTAATGCAGATTATCAGAACAACGTACTTACACACGCAAGCGTTTATGCGCCTAGATATTTAGGCCTATGATTTTCATAGGTGTCTATTCCGTGTAGGCACCTATTTGCTTTGGCGAATGTAGTACCTAGACACCTAAGCGTTTATGCGGGTAGGCATTCAGGCCCATGATTTGCATAGGCGTCTATTCAGCTAATTTTTTTTACAAAACAGCACGCATACTGGTTGAAATAATATATGTGCATGTTGATGTATATAGTCTATTAGAATACATTGTTCCATAAAAAACAACAATTATACTTAAAAAAGTAGGTAGTTAAAAACGATTTATTGGATAAGCACCTATGCGTGCAGGTGTTTAAATGCATAAGTCTTTGATACAATTAGGCGCGTATTCGTTGTACCATTTAGGCCGTTGCTTGCATAGGCGCTCGTTCAAGGAGCCACGGAAAATGCAAATAGTTAAAATAGTAAGTAGATAAAAACAATTTTTCATGTAAACACCTATGCGCCTAGTTGTTTAAATGCATAACTGTTTGATATGCTTAGGCGCGTATTCGTTTTGGCGAATCAAGTACTTAGACACCTAACACCTATGTGCATAACACGAAAGAGACGCCCTAAAACTGGAAGATACCACAAACATATAAATCTTATATAAAGCAGTCTAAAACTTACTTGATCCGGTAAGAAAACCGAGCCAACGTTGCGCAAAGAAGGAACTTCCTATGTACTGTACATGAAAAGAAGCGTTGCGCCTGTGACTTAAGATGTTTAATAATCAAACTTTTCAAACAACATTATGTTTCAAACTTAACTTCTAACTCACAGTTTGCACTAATCAGGCTATTGTTTGTGGTTGCTCGCCGCCTGACATGCGCCATCTTTCCCTTCCCGCCAATTAAGTTTCGCAGCAGCGTTCGCCATCAGCCCTTACCTGATCACAACTGTTAATAATAATCAATGAAAAGTTGCATGAGTAAATAGAGGTGAGATGATTTTGAGGAGAATGGGCTTACTGGATAATACAATCCAACCCCAAATGGCGTTCCCATACAACCGGATGAACCCACGTATGGAGCATTGCCACTGCTATAGAACAACTATTGATGACGATAAAAAAACACCGAGTTCAATTTAAAAAAATGTTGTATAAAAACGTGCGAAAATCCAAATTAGTAACATTACCAACGGTACAAAATTGACTATACCAATAAAAATTGCCGATATCCATATTACTACGATTGCTGCTCCTCCATGTATTATGGTTGTGGGCTTGTTCACAACTACATCCCACTACAAAATAAAAATAATTGTTTATAAGGACGTATATATATGAAGCAATCACTAACAATGACAATACATACAAACGACACCAACTCTAAGCCTATGTAATTAGTATTGGTAAGTGACATTTCAGGCTCAGAATTCCTCATCATTGCCAAAGAAAGATGTGGAATAGAGGTTCAAAACATGTACCAAATGTAATGTATGACATCTCCCAAGACAAAGGAGATTAGAGATTAATAAGTGTGGCTCAGAGTCTGAATATCCATGGCTGCAAGACAGGTTGCAGGTAAGAACCTACCATCCAGAATCCTTGCCACGCCATCCTCATCAATGATCAGAGATTCTCTCAAACTCATCACAGCCAAAGGGGCATATAGTTCAACAGGATGACCCATCGTAAGATAGGTTAACTCTTACGGTTTTACCCGTTCAAAAGTGTTACATGTTATGCACTTATGTCGATCGTATTCGGATTTGGGTCATGTTAGCAGTCAATGCCAACTTTTCTATGCTACGGATGTAACAACTTCAATCACATACTCCGCACAATTTGGTGTGGAGATTATACATCTAATGTTTAAGTGTTATAGGAAAACAATGGGATTCACCACATGACGTGACGATGTATCAGTCCGGCTCGTTACAGTAAAACTGCCATCCACCACAAATAACCATGGCAAAGAACAAACAACAAAACCCCATGGAACACTGCAAGAAACAGAAGAAAAATTAATAGCGCCAAACAGCAAGTAATGAATTATCCGTGGAATTCGCCATGAATGGCCAACTAAATCCATGTGCACCATTTGTAAAAAAAATAAATAAATAAATACCAACTTTGAACAGTCAATGTTTAACAGCTAATAAACTGGTATATTAATAACAAATTCAGAAATGTATTCATCAAATTTGTCTACTGATTAAAGATATCTATATTACAGTACAAGATTCAAAATCTTGCTTACTAATAATATTTCATATGACCGGAAAAAACTGGATCTATGATCCTAGAAACCAGGAGCAAGAAAAATAACCCAATTAACCTCAAATCATAACAAAAAAATCCCCAAAATGTAACGGTATTAAGCCACAAAATGTTAACAGTAATCAAGAATGAATGTTAATTAACAAAGATATACAACATTATCCATCTAATTACTTAAAAAAACCTTAAAGCAATTACCAACTCCTTCAATAAATCACCAAACAATACATCAGATTACATTTATAGATGTAAGATTTAGCACCCAATTGTGGAACAAACTAAGTTTTATCAATAAATACATAAAATAAAGAAGAATGCTTATATATTTGTTGTCTAGGGTTTTGGAGTTTAATATTGTTTGTTTATTGAAGTGGAACAAAGAGCAAAGAGAATATCCAGAAAGGCTCGCCACATACACGCCACCGATTTTTTCTTTACAAATTTAAAAATTCATAAATAATAATAAACTTACAAGATATCCATTCACAACCGACGCATGCGTCAATTACTAACCATCGTGATCTTAGTTCATACAAATCATAACATTAAACTTTCATCAGCAAATATCTCAGAGCCATCATAAACATAAGGAAAATTAAAAAACACTACAAAGTTATTCACTAAATCTACTATTATTTCATACCAAAAGAGAAGATGCAATGGCCCGGATGAAGTGATTGACAACTGAATCTCCGGCGAAAAGATAAATAGCCATCATAAACCGAAAAGTGGTCGTCTGTAAAAAAAAGAACCCCACCTTCACCTTTATCACCCTGTGTAACATCAGATCATCACTACCATGGACCCAAAACAAAAGATTCAAAGCGAGAGAAAAAAGGAGATGAAGGCGCCGCACGTTTTATATCCGCCGCCGCCAAGACGGCCAAAGCCGACGGCAACGACGGGGCAACATCCCTCTCTTTCTATTTTCTCTAGAACCCCCTAGGCCCCTCTCTCTAGCAAAAAAATTTGTAGATCCGACAACAGCCTGGAAAAGTAGTCGAGTATAAAGAGAGATCAGAGGTTGAAGAAGAAGAACCAGAGAGAGAGAGAGAGAAACAACCATTGTGAATATAGGATATGTGTAGATTAAGAACCAACTCAAGAACACAGTTGTCCCAAGCATTTAAACGTGGCATCATCTCAAAAAGACAGTTGTCCCAAGCATTAATGACATATTGAAGAGTTACTGTAATATAGTGTAATATATATATATAATATACAATACCCATCTGATAGATAGTGGAAGACAGATGTCGCAATTTGTGCAACCACAATGAGTCAAGGAAAAAAAAATTGGCCATAGGCAGGATTCGAACCCGGGTGGCCTCCCTATAGAGGATCTCACTTCACCACTACACCACAGCAATAACTTGTTAATATGATCCAAACCAAAGATACTTATTCTTATACAAAAATCTGTGAAAATGAAAATCACTGTTCAAATCCAAAGCCTTATTATTAGTATATAATTATTTGTTTAAGATAACTTTATGTTGTAAACCCTAACGTCAATTCATCCTGTTTTTAACTTTTTTTTTATTGATTTATTAATGAATTGTCTTGTGTAGTTGAATCTTAGGGTTGTTTATGTAATTATATCTGTAACATGCTTCATTAATTTTGCTAATTTCATTGGACCCCCCATTTCGGTTATAGATTTGATTTTGATGTGGATATACCAAGATTGGGACTTTTTAACATAATTGGATTAAAGAAGATTTTGTAATATGAGTTTCTAATGATTTGTGTTGTTTAATCTTTGGATTTGTCAAGAATTGTTAATGTTTGACTTATTGGATTTCAAGATTACATGTTGAGGGATAATTTTGTGGATTTTGAAAGTTTTGGTTATTTGGGTTTCTAATGATTTGTTAAATATGTTAAAAATTATAAAACTTGTGTTTAATATGTGTAATCTGTAATTAGAAACCTGGTTATAACAAGAATTAAGATTTTTATCTCTGATTTGGGGTTTGAAGAACATGTCGCTATGATGTGCAATGATGGATGAAGGGGAGCAGTTGATCGCCAGTACCCACGGAAAGTGCTGGTTGATGATAGTGGAAAGCGCAACGACCTGATGAACCCGTAGTTTCCCTCCATCGCCATGGTACGGGTGGTCTTGTGGTAGTAGCCTTGTTATTGTTGTGGTGGTTTAATGATCACTTGCTTATGCTGACCCTTGATGCAAGTTTGGTAATTAGAGCAGATATCAAACAGTTTTTGTTGATTGCACATTTAAATGTTTAATATTAGTGAATCATTAATCTGGCGGTCAGTTTCATTTCAAGGTTCTTAAGTCAACCAACTTTTTTACTTTAAGGGTTAATATTGATACCCTTTACTATTTGTTTATGCTCCAAAAACTTTTATTAACAGCCATGAAAAATATAAATTAGTTATTTATGAGGATTGTTACATATGATTTAATTACAGATCAGCTAAATCTGATGATTAATTTTTTAGGCTTTTTTTATGCAATTTTGTAAAGATAACCTTAATTTACCCTTAATTTTGATGAAGGTGATATTTTGGTCTCAGGTATTTAAATTTGATATATTTTTTTTTTTTGGTAATGTGGAAATTATGGTGCTTCACGTTGCTCACACAGTCAACACAGATTTACAGTAGTTGTGAATTACGCTTGCCTCCCATTACCACGGAACCCAAGTAACATTTTTTTAATTATAAGTTATATACATAGCGAAACACCTACCTGGTTTATGATGAACTACACGAATGTGTTTATGTGCCGATGGAAATCAATACACTTGTACAGTACTGTGAAACATTATGAATCTTATATCGCAACTTTGACTGATGTTGTATAGTGTACCTTATTACTAGATACATTGTCATCTTGCAGTCGATTTGCTAATTTTTTTAGGGTTGTTTTATTAGTTTACTGTTTAAGTTCATGTTAGTGTTATATGCTTCAGGTTTGTTTTCCACTGCGAACTTTTTCTTCTCGTCTTCTTTCAACTCTTCAAGTGGAATCTGGATATCGGTGTTCTCAAGACATGGAGCAACGTATCCTTTAACGATCATTTGCCAAGCTTGACTTCCTTCCAAACCCATGCCCTCTAGATGAATCTTGAACTTCTTTTGCCATTAATTGTAATCATACATTTCCATCAACTTCGGAGGACGATTTCCACTACCTGATGATAGATCATTGATTAATGTGGTAATCGCATTAGTTGTCTGAGAATGCACCGCTGCTGCTGAAACGCCCCAATAGTCATTCGCTTGTGGTTGTGGAGGTTCAGTAACAGGTGGTGGTGTAGAACTAGACATGGCAAGATAGTTAATCGGTTGAGATGTCTAATTGTTTGTCTTTTGAGAAACTACAGCCCATGGATTCATCGGAACGTGTTGTTGTAGGCCTTGGTGTCATAGGAAATCCCCAAATGCTGTCCATGATGTTTGAAATGTAAACACTTAGAAAAATTTCCAAAAACAATAACAGGTTCGACCTCTGACAAGTATACGTGGGTTCGAATGTAGAAAACTCCTTGGTTCGACCCCTTGAAAAGACTCGAATGTAGAAATGTAACACACAAGACTCCTTCGACCTTGATAAAACTCACGTTCGACCTCCCGACTGGTCGAATGTAACAAAGATGGTCGAATGAACAGACAACACACTTATAAAAGTTTTGGTTCGAGCTAAAAACACTCAGATTCGACCTAAAAACACTGGTTCGACCCCCAAAACTTACACATTCGACCCTATTCTCTCTTGTTCGACCCGACCCATTTGAAAAACGGTTATTCTTCAAAAATCAGTTAATTTGATCCAAATTTTTCAAAAGTTTATGGATTTTGATGATCTTTATCAGGTTTTGCTTCGGATTTGAGAATTCGTTTCGAATCGTAATCAAGAAACGTGATCTCACGAATACCAACCGTAGGGTGCGGAATCCCCAACGATCGTGCAAAATGATTCAGAAATAAGCGTAATCGAACGTGATGAAAACAGATAACGGATCACCGAGCAATTTCCATAACTTTAATCTTTGTATTAGATCAAATCAAGATGTTTACAATTGAACTCTTAGACCTAATACAGAGAAAAACACACACTCACACACTAGGGAAAAGCTCAAATGATAACTAACTCTCAAAACTCTTCCTTCAAAATAACTAACTTTCCCTATATATAAGCTTCCACCTTCGCCCCTTTCATATGGTCGAATGTGGAACCTTTTCCACATTCGCCCCTTTCATGTGGGCGAATGTAGCCTTTCCTATCAACCTCTTCTACATTCGGCCCAAGACAACCTACATTCGATCTTTCTTCTGGTCGAATGTATCTTCCAGTTAAAGTCTTGGTCGTTTTCTGATTATCTGAAACTCCGACATTCAGTACCGGATCACTAGCTGGGGACATACATGAATAATGCACTAACAGGATTTGATGGAGATCAACTTTAATGAATGAAAATTTTGATTTTATCCGTGAAATCTAGTCCAAATCAATCAATCTCCAGTAAAACTCAATGTTCATGCAAAACTGGAAAAATTTTAGACAATTTTGGATCAAAATCTGTTCGAAATCTATCAATTTGCAGTTGTATGATCCAGATAAGCTCTGATACCACTTTGTAGAGGACCGATTTTCACAAAAACAACTATATGATCATACAAGTAGAACAATCTAGGTGCGGAAACCCTAGATCGTATGCAAAATGATACAGATCAAATCAGACACAATCAAATACATTTTCAATCATGAATTCATTCATAAACATTGTTAATTTTGCTTTACAAATAGGTTTACAATGAAATAAAACACTTTCAGAAACTTCCAGAACACAGAGAGAACTTAGACCTAACACACACAATCAAATGACCAAAACTCAACTTTAAAATAAAACTCTAAGCTTATATACTACTGCACATTCGACCCTTTGTGTAGGTCGAATGTGTTCTTCGACCATCAACTAGGTTCGAACAAAAACTAAGTCTTCAGTATTCTTCCTTCGACCATAATATCTTCATTCGACCCATATAAACACCACCTTCGACCCCACGTTTTCTTCAAAACATACCAAAATACTTGAAATGTCAATCCAAAGCAATTAGTCACACTTCGTGCACTTACACCCTTAAATACCTACTATAAGCCTCACTGGTTCTTTCTTCCTACCCAGTCTACAATCCATCCACCAATCTACTCTACTCACATTCTCTTCTGTTTTCCTTATGAATGTCAATAATGTCTCGTTTGGGATTTAGAATTACAAGCTCATATGGTCTTTGTGAGCAAGTACGGGGCATAAACTGAAAAAGAGAAAGAAAAAGAAACGCATAAAGAACAAAAATAAAAAAACAACTAGACTCCCCAAATAAAGATAAGAAGAACTGACTCAAAATAGAAAAAAAGAACATATCAGGCAAATCAAAGACTCACTAGTAAGACCCAACAAACAAGAAGACGAATAAAAAAAGAGTTTCTACCTAGAAAGTAAATAAAAATACTATAGAATGGTGTTGGTTTTTCTCAAAAGTGCCAATGCATCCCCGAAAACAACGTCAAAAACTTAATATGCATAGAAATGTATATTTATATATATAACTGACATAAGTTTTAACTAAAACAGACTCACTATAAAACTACACATGCACAAGTGTAGCAGTCGTAGTGTAGTAAACATGTAAGACCAAGTATCGAACCCTAAGACGCTATGAAACACTCTCAAAACTACATCTATACTAAATATCAGACTAAAATAATTTCGAATTTTGGGTTTAGTTAATTGACTAATAATAAATAAAGTAAAGAACTAAGAACTAGACAACTAGAAAACAATTAAACTAAAACAATTTGGAATTTTGGGTTTAATTAATTAACTAATAATAAATAAAGTAAAGAACTAAGAACTAGACAACTGGAAACTAAAGATAATAACTTCTAAAATATTGAGAATAAAGAACCACCCGGGTAATGAATCCCTAGGAGTTCATGCAATGACCTCTAAGAATGACAAATGACTAAAAGTTCTGGTTTTTATCATGACTGACCTCTCGCTAAAGATGGTAAAATCTTATAGTAATTAAGAAGCTAGGAGTGTGATCCACACCCTCAAATTCCTAAAAACCGACCTATGAAGGACAATCAGAACAATCAATGACGTGTTAAAAATAATCAGCTCCCCCTAGCGATGCCAAATAACACAATTATCAGATACGCAAATTACTCTATTATATTCCTTTAATTGTTAAGCTAGCCTTAAGATGATACATCAAATACCTAGGTATAACTAGACACAAATAAATAGGTGAACCTCGAGCTATTGGGTTTCTAATCTATCAAAAAACACCTATAACAAACCTAGCAATCCCGAGTTACAACTTTAATCATCAAGAAAGGATGACCACAATATCTAACTAATTTCACTTGTTTAGCTAACGTATATTTCTTCTATAATGATAAGCTCTACTTAATTTGATTCTAACAGACGTCTAGAAGGAATCGTTTCATGCCAACATAATAAAATCAATTACTAACAACCAATCACAACCAACACATGCACACATATTCATAATCAGCAACATTATCATTAGTCAAAAGTTAAACATCAAAGTCAAAACATAGATTCAAAGTTCGTCAAAACCTTGGTGGCTTGGAACAATTAACCTATAATCATGTTCAAGGACACAAAACAGAAAATCAAAGTCACAAATATCATAAGCATTCGGATAGAATAATAGTTAAAACACATAAAACTGAACTGATGCTTCTTCAATCTCTTGAACACTTTATCTTAGACTCCAAAACACAAAGCTCCACTCCCAAGATATCCAAATAGCTCCAAATGGCTTCTAGAAGTCGTAAATAATAAGCTGGGGTTAGCCATAATGTATACATAAGAAAACCTAAAGTTTTTATCAACTTCAGACTCTTTCACGTACCACTAAACATTTATCAATGTCCCTCACGTCACGCGAGGGACAAAATAGTTGTGGCCTCTTTCTTATCTACTTGCCTGCCGCGGAAAGAGTCTCCCCATCTTTTGTGGCTCGTGGAGAGCTCATAATCCAGGTTATTATATATTTCTTTTTCTTAACCCGGTTTCACTCGCATGCTCGTAACTTAATCATTCTTGTGCGTTAAAACTTCTTTCCCACACGAACACCTGCAAAATATAAACTAAATAAATACAAGCAATAAATATACAAAAATGATTCAGTACTATACACAAATCTATACAAAATACATAGGATAAAGACATGTGTTTTACAACACATCAATGTTTAACTAGAAATTTTCTGACCAAGATATCCTAAGTGGTTATAGAACCTCTTGGTTATGACGCAAGCCAAGTCTGGGCTTTGCCACACAATGAGAAAGGAAATAAACGAAGTTTGATGCCATTGGATGATACTCCATTATTCTTAAAAGTGTCATAGAGTTGAAGGAACAACTCTATATGAGCTTTAGGATACATGATGGCATCGGGTGAAAAGTTTCTGCATACATAACATGTTGAGTGATACTAGGAGCAAGATTTGTAGATGGGCAAACATGATTTGAAATAGATCTTTCAGGTTCTCCCATTTCTTCAATTATTTCGAGTTCTTCGACTTTCTTGACTACAGATATGGACTCCAATTGGATCTTTACCGGTTCTATCTTATATTTCTTCTTATAATTATTGCGTAGCATTCGTTTAAGTTCAGCAAGCGGAGATCCCAAATTGTAAGACCGTGATTTACGCATAAACAATAATCCTTGGATATTAATGACAAATAAAATAAATAAAGAAAATAGGCAATGATTACACTGCTAAACCAAAACCTTTTTCAAACGTGTTGTGTCCCTGGAAATGGCAAGAAAAACGTAACGTGTGAAAATATTAACAAAATTAATATTAATATTACACAAACTAATGTTGAAAGGTAAACACTAAGGACACACGTAACGGGCAAGTATACTCATCATTAGCATAGTGTAGCTAAGGTAAGTTTATCGACTATCAATCTGTGGACAAGATAGTTCATCATCGTCATCATTATACTCAGTAAATCTCATCAATAGCAAAGCTAAGGTAGTGTTTGAAGAGGGTATGATCTAGACAACGTTACTTTTACCTCGTAGGAATAAAAATGCCGCATCCAGTGAGACCCCCGGCTTGACAATATCTTTGCTTGGACCAAAGGCACAAAACACTAAGCACTTAGGACAAAGGCTGATCGGTGCATGTACCCTTCGCCTTTCGGCTATCAACGCCACCACCTGATGCATGATTAACCATATGCCTCTTTTAAAGTT
This sequence comes from Ambrosia artemisiifolia, assembly GCA_032199755.1. Taxonomy (NCBI): domain Eukaryota; kingdom Viridiplantae; phylum Streptophyta; class Magnoliopsida; order Asterales; family Asteraceae; genus Ambrosia; species Ambrosia artemisiifolia. Next base: position 65,336,942 of record CM063519.1, read on the forward strand.
ATTTTCACAAAACTAGTAGAATAACGTTAAAAATTAGTGCAATTTTACTTTTGCCCTGTGATGGCTGACACATATACATCATATGTGCACACCCCAAGCGGGGCGTAAAGATAGTTCTTAACACTAAGTTTATATCTTATAATGTAATATATGAAATAATTTAAAACTCAACTTAAGGTAAATAACTTGTAATTGAAGATTGCAAAACGAAATCAACAATTATAAACCATCCAAATTTGAATCAAAATGACTAACATGATGAATAATAATACTTATGAAACTATATCAAAACTTAACTTGATAATTCCATAAGAAGTGCTAAGATGGATTAATACCGACTAAGATTAATCTAGCCAAATTAGGGTTGAAAGCTTTAGACATAACTCAAGACCTAATGGGTAAAGCTAGAATTGTCATGGATTCCAATGTTTTCGGGTTTCTAGATTAGGTTCAACATTGAACCACGAACAATCCGACTTACAAATGAATCAAGATCAACCATTTAGAAAACTTTAACTGGTTTCCAAGTCATTTTATTAAAATCATTCCTATATGTATCCTATATGTTTTACCAGCTATCATTCCTGTCTAGGCTTTCAACCAAGTGGCGGCTAGGGTTTGTATGTGTGTGGCGCGACGGAGGTAGTAAAGAGTTAATGGTGGCTCTGATACCATGTAAGATGGTAATAATATTGAATTTGTTCATTCAATGGGGTTACAATATATAGAGATAAATTGAGCCTAGCTCAACTCGGCTACTGGCTTGTCTCGTTCATAGGCTCGTTTACCTCCAAGCGTGCGCTCGAGCCGAGCTTCCTCGTCTAGTTTCGAGCTTGAGCTCGAACCCACCCTGACTCGAGTCGACTCGTTAACAGCTCTACTAGTAATAAAGTCAACAATTTTAAAAAATATACCAGGGTTCAAAGGTGAGTTATAAGGTCAAGGGTTCAAAGGTGAGTTATAAGTCCTTCACGGGTGTTGGATCAGTGGCTGTTTCTATGAACACTTATGTGTTTATCAGATTTATATAAGAGTTATTAAGCAGCGGAAATATAAGTGTTCAAAGGTCTAAAAGATCACTTTGATGAGGAGTTATTACTCCCCCTTGACTGAATAATAAATGAGAAACAATAAATGTTCTAAGTATAAAGCAGTAATAGCAGTTTATGTTTCTCAGATGTGAAGTGGAAATTATAAGTTTAAAGCCCGAAGGATTTCAATATAAGTTCAAAGATATTACACAAAATCACATATTAAAATAGATGAACAAACTCATCTATTTATAGACTAATGTACTAAACTGTAGTCTGAAGTAATCTAAGATATTTAACAAAGATATTATGCTAAGATAAGGTTACTACAGTCTGTACATTGAAACTTGAAATCAAGACTTTAACAAAACAATATAATAGTAAAACTGCTGATCTTCAGTCGGTTGGAAGCTTCTGAGTGAAAGTGCTGATGAGTGACAAACTGCTGATGAGCAGTTTGTCTTCAGTAGTTCTTCAGTGAAATGTCTGGTTAGACTTCAGAACTTCTGATGAATTTACTCTTCAGTACTTTGTGTTTGTTCTTCAGTACTTCTTCATTTTGTTCTTCAGCAGTTCTATACTTAGGCAGATATAGAAAAGACTAAGGTTATCAAAATGTGGTTTCGTCAATCCTCTTTGTCCCAACAATCTCCCCCTGGATTGATGAAGCCAAAACCTTATCTATCCTTTATTGTTGTCCTTTTCTCTCTTCTAGCATCCTCCAGATCTCTGCTGTCATCCGGGTGGTAAGAGTACATCTTTGTTGCTCAGTGAGAGGACCAAGTTCAGGTGTTAAATGTTGAATGGTGAGAAGGTCTTTGGATGATAAAACACTCAACTCCTTTGAGTTTCTATAGACCTTACTTGAACGGTCTCTCCTGGTCACAAGTACTGAGTTGGATTCAGTAAATGACCATTTCACAATGTTTACCTTTGACCTGTCAAAGTCAGAGGCATAGGAAACCAAGCCTGTTTCCTTAGGTTGACCTGATTGAGGAATGTCTTCTATTTCAGTGACTCTCAGGTGAGACTCTTGACTTCCTTGTAATTCAGCAGCACCTTGGATTGGCATGTTGGGCAGGTGATGCTCTGTAACAACCCTTGTATGTGTTTCTTCTTGGATGGATTGTTGTAACTGATAAGCATAGGTAGCCTTGTCTCTGAATTGGGTCAAGATGGGTTTCTCTTCAACATCAAAATCACCATGTACCAACTGATCTCCTTCTAACAGAATCATTTTGAAGTCAGTCTTGACAATGGGATCTCCATCTGCTTTTCTTTTGGTGGCTGGCCTTCTTAATGTACCAGATGGTCTTTTGACAATAGAAGTTGTTTGGACTTCTTGGCTTTCAAATCTTTCTGGTTCAGCAACTTTCTTTGCTTTCAATTTCTTGTAAGCCTCATACAAAGTTTGTTCTTTCCATTTGCTGATTGAGGCTTTTGAACCATAGCCATTTGCCACTAATTCTTCAATCACTTCAGCTCTTTTGGCTTTTCTCTCATTTTCAGTTGCTATTCTATCAGATAGCATCTGTGCTCTTCTTGTCAGTTCTTGTGTTGAGAGTTTCTTGAGGGCCACTTGCTTGGATTTGGAGTTCTTTGTGATGAATGCTATTAGCTGTGCTCTTTTGTCTTCTTCAGCAGCAGCTTCAAGTGCTCTCTCTTCAGCCTCAAGCTCATCAAGTTTCTCTTGGTACTTGATCAATTTTTCATCAAAGCTCAAGTCTTCTCTGGTTTCTAGGCTGTTCCATACTCTGTCTTCTTTTGCCTTTTTGGCAGCTTCTTTCAAACTCTTCTCTAATAAGTCTTTCGACATGCTGATGGGAGTAGGGTTTAAAACAGCTGTGGAAGTTGTTGTAGGCAAAGGAGTGGGAGCAGGGTCTTTTTCAGTTGCCTTAGGAACTTCTGATGATGGTTTAGGAGGTAGAACTGCTGATGTGGTAGGTTTGGTCACAACTGCTGAAGGATTGTCTTCAGTAGTTTGAGAAATGTAATCAGCAGTTCCCTCTGATGCCTTAGATAACTTGAACTCTGGTGCTACTTCTTTTCCTGGTCTTTGTATTGGTCTATCAGCTTCTTGATCAGGATTTTGTCTTTGTGTAGCATCTGTTGGTTCCTTAATCATCTCCCCCTTTTTGGCTTCATCCACTTCTGGAAGCCTAATAGAATGAGATGTTGCAGCAGACAACCTTGCCAGTTGATCTTGAGTTTCATCCATCTTTTTGTTCAACTCAGCAAGTCTCGAGTTGATCAACCCAAACTGATTGTTAGCTTTTAACTCCCAAGCAGTTGTGAAGGGTTTGAGTTGATCAGTTATGATTTGTTTGAGTGCCTGATACAGGGGACCATCTGGGCTGCATAGTTGGTTCAGATCTATGCTTGTGAGCCCAGTGAATTGGGTAGGTTGTTTTGGTGAAGGGGTGCTTTTTGGGTGATCTTCAGATTGCTCTGAAGATGCCAGTTGTGGGGATTTTTGGGCTAACTGGTCTTTAACCTGATCTTTGGTGACCAGCTTCTTGAGCTTGGAGACCTTAGATGCAGGACCTTCAATGTCAACCGTCAATTCAGTTTGTGGAAGTTTTGATTCATCAACCAACTTAATGGAATCATCTGAATCCCTGATAGTGTCCTCAGAGAGGGCAGGATCAGTTATATCATGAGCTGGACCCAAACCAGTAGTCTCATGAACCTCTTTGTCTTGGTTCTGAGGTTTTCCTACCTCTGGCCTTAGGCCTTCATCAGTAGTTGCCAGATTTGAGGTCTTAGCTATGTTACTACTGTCCTCAGGTTCACCACTGGGTGATAAGTGAGTAGTAGCAGCCTCAAAAATATCAAAAGTTTGCAAGTTTGGGCTTACAAACCCTTGTTCATCCTCATCTCTCTGTGTTGGGCTAAAGAGATCCACATTCATGTCAACTTCTGAAGGCATCTCCCCAATTTGATGTGTTGTAAGGGGAGTGACATGTGGTGAATGGGTTCCTTTAAGTCCTGAGAGAAGTTGGGCAATTTCTATGGTTGTATGTGAGGGTTCAGGTTCAGTAGTTTTGATGGGTTGGTGTTCAGGAGTTTGGGTGGGTTCAGGAATGGTTTCAGCAGTTTCAAAAGCAGGGTCAACAGTTATTTGTTTCTTAAATCTTTTTCTTTTAAATATAACTGTGACAGGTTTTCTTTTGGGTGGTGGAGAAGGAGTGTGCTGAGAGGATGTTTCAGCCACTTCCTTTTCAAGTGCAGATTGCACATCAGTAGTTTCAGGTTTCTCCACTTCCTGAACTTTCTTTTTCAGTGACTTGGTTGTTTTTGGTTTTTGTTGTTTAGGCTTTTTAGTTATCTTTTTGGGTTTGGAAGATGTGGGTTCCTTGGGGATGGGTTGTTCTTCCCCTTGGTCATCTTTAAGCAAAAGTGCTGGTTTGTTGTGCCTAGAGAATACTTGAGCAGTTAAAAGATTTAAAGTTGTTGTTTTTCCCTCAAGTACTCCCTCACCAAGTTCTTTTATTATGCACTGCATAACAAACCTTGGATACAACAAAAATTTCTTTTTATCATTTTCATGATGTAAAACCAGTTCATTGAAAAACAGTTTTGATGCCTTGAAAGAAGTTTCATTTATGATGGAATGAAAAATAGGTTGAAAAGTTGAAGGCATCTGATCTATTGACCCAGTTTTAGGACTAAGACACATAATAATATAATGAAATAACAGTTTATATTGTGGGTCAAAATATTTTTTGTAAACTGTTGCTTGTGCCAAAGTACCTTGATAGCCACACTCTGTCATGGTCAGATGAATATCTGAGGTTGGAATATGCTCAGGTGCCTCAGAATCCTTCAAACCAAGCCTGATGCTTAGTGTTTCTGGTGAGATGGCCATCAGTTTCCCTTTTATGGAAGATTTGAGGGAAATCACTTCATTATTCACCTTCACCGTTTCTGAATTTGCCCAGAACTCATTAAGAGTTTCTTCATGAATGGGTGGATCAATGGTGAAAGCATCATAATATTGGGATTTCATGATGAGATCAAGTATCTCATCATACTGGGACCAGGCTTCATCTTTAACAAAGTAGCCTCTTTGGTTGTGTCCCTGTTTTAACACGAGAGCCATGGATGTTTTTGATCGAACAGTGATTTTTAGGTTAGAGAAGGGGTTTTGCTTTGAATTTGAGAGAGAAAGAGGGAATTTTGCTTTTTGAATGGATAAGTGTTGGAACAGGGTATTTATCAGAAGTTTTTAACCGACTAGGTCAAACTTCTGACGAGTGAAAAGTCTGTTTTACCCTTTTAGTCAAACTGCTGAAGAAGAAAGGTTTCTTCATCAGTGGTTTTAGTTATCTCATCAGCAGTTTCAACTGCTGATGCAGATGACTCTTAAAACACTTTTCTAACTTCTGATTTTCATCAGTAGTTATATCCATTTTGAAAATATCCCATTTTGATGTTTATCAGTAGTTTTCAAAAATTTGTTCATCAGAACTTTCTCTTTTCTCAAATTTTTGGTCTTCAGAGGTTTGTGACAGATAAGTATGTAAGTGAAAAATAAAATATGTGCAGAATTTAAAAAGTGAAACACTTACAGACTTTCTTCTAAGTTTAACATCCCAAGCATGGATACTAACCTCTGAAAAGTTGTTGAATCAAGGGGTTTGGTGAAAATGTCAGCTATTTGATTAGCTGTTGTGACATGCTTCACCTCAATCTTGCCTTTTTCATAGCAATCTCTTATGAAGTGATACCTGATTTCAATGTGTTTAGTTTTTGAAAACTGAACAGGATTTTGAATGATGCTAATGGCAGATTTGCTGTCTACAAAAAGTGGGGTCTTGGTCTCTTTGATTCCATAATCAAGCAGTTGATATTGGAGCCATTGTATCTGTGAAGTACAGCTTGCAGCAGCAATGTATTCAGCTTCAGCTGTTGAAGTTGCCACAGATGTTTGTTTCTTTGATTGCCAGGACACCAGACAGTTTCCTAAGAATTGACAACCACCAGATGTTGATTTTCTTGACATTTTGCAGCCTGCATAGTCACTATCTGAAAAAGCAGTTAACTTGGTATTGCTTGAAGCAGGATACCAAATCCCTAGAGTAGGAGTTCCTTTCAGATATCTGAAGATTCTTTTGACTGCAATTAGATGAGATTCTCTTGGTGCAGATTGGTATCTAGCACAGACACAAGTTGAAAACATGATATCTGGTCTAGAAGCAGTTAGATATAAGAGAGAACCTATCATACATCTATACATGGTTTGATCAATGTGTTTCCCTTGATCATCTGGTTCAACTTGTGTGATTGGTGTCATGGGAGTGGAACATGTTTTACAGTCTTGTAAAGAAAATTTGTTCAATAATTCTTTAACATATTTTGATTGATGTATAAATGTTCCATTTGACTGTTGCTTGATTTGCAGTCCCAAAAAGTACTGCAATTCTCCCATTGTACTCATTTCAAATTTTGATTGCATGAGTTTCTTAAATTCTTCACACAGTTTTGAATTTGTTGAACCAAAAATGATATCATCAACATATATTTGAACAAGTAAGACATGATTTCCAACATGTTTTATGAAAAGAGTTTTATCAATGGATCCCCTTGAGAAGTGATTCTTTAGTAAAAAGTTGGAAAGTGTTTCATACCAGGCTCTTGGAGCCTGTTTTAGCCCATAAAGAGCTTTGTCAAGTCTGTAAACCCAATCAGGATGAGAAGGATCCTCAAACCCTGGAGGTTGACAGACATACACTTCCTCTTTTATTTTTCCATACAAAAATGCACTTTTGACATCCATTTGATAAACTTTAATGTTGTTGGAAATTGCATAAGCTAAAATAACCTGATAGCTTCAAGTCTTGCAACTGGTGCAAAGGTTTCATCATAATCAATTCCTTCCTCTTGGGAATAACCTTGTACCACTAGTCTTGCTTTGTTCTTGATGATCATACCAGCCTCATCTGATTTGTTTCTGAAGACCCATCTTGTTCCAATTGGTTGCTTGTTGTCAGGTAAGGGACAGATTTCCCAAACCTGTTGTTTCTTGAATTGAAGCAACTCTTCTTGCATTGCTTGCACCCAATTGTTGTCTTTGAGGGCTTCTTGATACTTCTTTGGTTCCAACTGAGAGATGAATGCTGAGAATAAGCAAAAGTTAGAGAGCTGGTTTCTTGTGAGTACCCCTGATGCAATATCACCCATGATTTGTTCCAATGGATGATCCTTGTGTTCAATCAGTTGTTGTAAACCTGTACTGGATGATGGCTCTACAGGTTCTTCAAATAAACCACTGAGATTGATAATATCTGGTTCAGCTGTTATTTGAACTTCAGGAGTTTTAGGTTCAGCTGAATCAGTAGTTTCAAAATGTTCATCAGTAGTTCCTGAAGTAGAAGCTATTGAAACTTCTGAAGGGTTAATAGTTGATCTTCTGACTGTGTTTGGAGTCCATGGTGCAGGACTATCATCTTCAAATCCTTGAAAACCATTTTGAGGAGGTTTGGATGATTCAACAGTCTTTTCAGGTCCGAAATGAAAACTGTCAAGATCAAATAATTCAGCAGGATCTGCTGGAATAAGAGTGTGTTTTGATTCATTGAACTTGACATTCAGTGTTTCTTCTACTATCCTGGTTCTTGAATTGAAAACTTTGTAAGCTTTTCTCAAAGGAGAATAACCAAGAAAATAACCTGTGTCAACTTTTGCAGCAAACTTAGAGATAGAGTCTTTGATGTTGAGGATAAAACATTGACATCCAAAAGCCCTGAAGAAGGAGATAAGGGGCTTAATGCCATGAAGAATTTCATAGGCAGTCTTGGTATGTCTTTTGTTGATAAGAACTCTATTCTGAACATAACATGCAGTGTTGACTGCTTCAGCCCAAAAATACAAAGGTAGGCCTGAATCAGCTAACATTGTTCTGGCTGCTTCAATTAATGTTCTGTTCTTTCTTTCTACCACACCATTTTGTTCAGGAGTTCTGGGAATGCTGAACTGTCTAACAATCCCTTTAGACAGACAGAATTCATCCAGAGTTTTGTTCCTGAACTCTGTCCCATTGTCACTCCTGATGACTTTGACAGATAGAGAGTATTGCTTCTCTACTTGTAGAATAAAGAACTTGATGATTTCAGCTGCCTCATCCTTGGAATATAAGAAGAAGACCCATGTGAATCTTGAGTAGTCATCAATGATGACCAAGCAGTACTTCTTCTTACCAAGGCTCATGATTTTGACTGGTCCAAATAAGTCCATATGGAGTAGTTGAAGACATGCAGTTGTTTTTGATTCTTCAATAGACTTATAAGAGGACTTATGCTGTTTACCTTTAAGACAGGAAACACAGTGTTCTTTGCACTGATATTCCTTCAAAGGTAGACCTCTGACCAAGCCCATTTTTGTGACTTTATTGATGGTTTTAAAGTTCACATGGCCAAGTCTCCTATGCCAGAGATCATTTTCTGAAGTTGATGCCTTTGAGAAGAAACAGGCAGTCTTGTTCAATACTTTGTCTTTTTCAATGTCCACTGCATAGACATTGCCACATCTTTTGGCAATTAGCAAAGTATGATCTTCAATAATCTTCTCTATCAACTTCTGGCCTTCTGGTGATATGATCTTGCATGCTGTCTTTGTGAAAAAGGAAGAATATCCTTTGTCACACATTTGAGAGACACTTAGCAAGTTGTACTCAAGGTTTTCAACCAGATTGACCTTGTCAAACTGCATTTTGCCTGAGGATACATTGCCATATCCTAGCACATATCCCTTGGCATTGTTCCCAAAGGACACAGATCCTTCTCTTTGACTGATAAAATTGTTTATCAGGTATCTGCATCCAGTCATGTGCATTGAGCCTCCACTATCCACATACCATATGCTATTCAAACCTCTGGAGACTCTCTGCACAAGATAGCAAATTAGTTAGTTTTGGCAACCCAAGCCAGTTTGGCTTTGGGTTTGCTCTTGAGAACAGGTGCAGCTTGTTGTGGACCATTTTTAGTAATCCATGTCTTTTTGGCAATGGATTTGTCATTAAGAACAATGGTGGGTTCATTTTGGTTTCCACCATCAACTTTGGTCATCAGAAGTTTAACCAGGTTTATCAAATCTTTAACTTCAGCAGTTTGTGAATCTGCTGATGAGTTAGGTGAAACTTCTGAAATTGAACTTTGAGAAGATGACCTTTGTTGAGATAAAGGCTTCTTCTTAGAAAGGGTTTTGTTTGATTGTTGTTTGTTGGGAAAAAAGGTATTTTGAAAATCTTGTTTTATCTGTTTTCCCACAATCAGTTGTTGTCTTTGTTTATTTAACTGATTTACCTTTCTAAATTTGCAAAGTTCAGTTATGTGGTTAAACAGACCACATATTTCACATGCTTTTGCCTTCTCTTTCCTTTTAGATAGATCAAGAGAGCTAGAAGGCAATTTACTGACAAAATCTGATTTTTGAAATAGGTCATCAGCAGTTTTCAGGGTCTCAACTTCTGATGTAGTTGAAACTGCTGATGGCTTATTGTCAGTAGTTTTAACTTCTGCAGTACTTCCCTTTTTGAGGAAGTTCTGATGGTAGGATGTGCATTCCTCCATATCAGAAGTTTGAATCAATTTCTTCCCATCATTATCAGTTTTGTGGGTGAAATCTGTTGGTGATTCAGTGTGGGTATATCCAATGCCAAACTTAACATTGGCTGCAGTTTGTTTGTTAAGTAACATTTGATACCCTTTACAAGACTCAACCCATTTTTCACAATCAACCTTGGTGTCAGCAAGCTCTTGTCTCACTTTTCCTAGGCTGTCTATCATGGTTTTAATTTGTGCTTCTGTTTCAATGGATTTATCATTTAGTTTGGAAATTTCTTTGTTTTTCAACATGACTTTTCTTTCCAAATCACACTTCATTTGTGTGTATTTTCTTTCCATGTCATTGGATTTGCCTTGTAAATGCACATTGGTTTCTCTAATTAAAGCAAATGATTCTTTGCAAGATTTAGTGCAAAGCTTTAACAGAGATTGTTGTGATACCTGTGTGAGAGCAGAATTTGAAGAGTATCCTTCAAAGGCCATTAAGGCAAAATTCTTTCTGCCATTATCAGGTTCTCCCCAGTTGACATCATAGACCTTATTGTCTGAATCCTGACTGCATTCTGACGTGTCATAAGGAAGACTGCTCCAATCAACATACCCTGAGGTAAATAAGCTTTGTTGCTGAGGGGGTTGTTGAGTTTGTGCAGGAAGTTGAGCAGTTGGAAATGGAGGCATGAGCTGCTGTTGTTGTTGAGCAGGCATCTGTACATATTGTACTTGTGGCACATATTGAACATTTGGAGCTTGTGCCTGTACAAAATGAGCACTCCCATTAGTTCCATTATTCCTATTGTATGAGGGGTTATATTGATTTCCAGAGGACATTGGTTGGTTATAGCTAGAGCTTCTACACTCTCTAGCAAAGTGTCCCAACTTCTGACACTTATGACATCTCAATTTAGATTTGTCAAAACCAACTTTTGTTGAATTGTTTAGTCCTGGAAATTTCCTTCCTGACCTTTTGTAAAATTTGTTAGTTTTTAAGCTTAACAAGGCCAGTTGGTGCAATATTTCCATTTCTTCTAAGTCATCACTGCTAAAATATTTTAAATCATCCATGATGAAACACATGTTGTCAGCAGTTTGACTCAGTTCTTCATTGTCATAAGCTGGGAAAGATCCATCTGATGAGATCCCAGCTGTTATGTCAATGTGGTCAAAAGAACCAAAATTATTAGAACAGGATGGTGAGTCATGTCCTAATAAGGCTGTGCTACCCGGAGTATAGTCATCAGCAGTTTTACCAGATTCTTGCAGCTTTTTCTTTTGATTGATTTCTCTTTCAAAAGTTAATAATTTACCATGTAACCTAGTTAGGTTCAAGGTGTTAAAATCTGAACTGGTTCTGAGGACTATAGAGTAAGTTTCCCATTTTGAAGGTAAAGACCTTAAAAATCTATGTAACATAGACTCAGTTGTATAGGTCTGATTGTTTATTTTTAACTCAGAGATGAGTGAAGAAAATCTTTCAAATTGTTGAGTTAAAGTTTCACCCTCTATATGAGTAAAAGTTTCATATTGTTGAGCCAAAATTTCTCTGATGTTGGCTATCACCTCAGCAGTTCCTGCAAACTGCTCTTTTAGGCAGTCCCACAGCTCTTTGGCACTTTCACAATGTAAAAGGCCAGCATAAATTTCGTTTGGGAGAGCCATAGCCAACATGGAGAAAGCTTTTGCATCAAGCTCAAACTTTAGGAAATCTTCCTCCGTGTATTCTTTTGGATCCTTTGGTCTTTCAGTCTTACCCTCTGGATCAGTAACAACTGGTTTGTGAGGTCCAAAAACTACAGACCTCCAACAGCCAGTGTTTGTTTGTGAAATAGTGTGTGCCAACCTTTTAGACCATATGTTATATTCATTTCTGACTAACATAGGAGGTTTGTTGGCAGATCCAGTATTGTAGGGATCCATCTTTAAGAAGTTTGGATTTGTCAATACTTTCTTAAAGTGATGGATTTAAAAAGTGAGCCTTTTTATCCTTTTTATTGAATATCAATATTGAGCCTGTGTCTGAATCTCAATTTGTTAGATTGATTTTGATCAGATTAACCAGATGCTCTGATACCAATTGTTGGATCAGTGGCTGTTTCTATGAACACTTATGTGTTTATCAGATTTATATAAGAGTTATTAAGCAGCGGAAATATAAGTGTTCAAAGGTCTAAAAGATCACTTTGATGAGGAGTTATTACTCCCCCTTGACTGAATAATAAATGAGAAACAATAAATGTTCTAAGTATAAAGCAGTAATAGCAGTTTATGTTTCTCAGATGTGAAGTGGAAATTATAAGTTTAAAGCCCGAAGGATTTCAATATAAGTTCAAAGATATTACACAAAATCACATATTAAAATAGATGAACAAACTCATCTATTTATAGACTAATGTACTAAACTGTAGTCTGAAGTAATCTAAGATATTTAACAAAGATATTATGCTAAGATAAGGTTACTACAGTCTGTACATTGAAACTTGAAATCAAGACTTTAACAAAACAATATAATAGTAAAACTGCTGATCTTCAGTCGGTTGGAAGCTTCTGAGTGAAAGTGCTGATGAGTGACAAACTGCTGATGAGCAGTTTGTCTTCAGTAGTTCTTCAGTGAAATGTCTGGTTAGACTTCAGAACTTCTGATGAATTTACTCTTCAGTACTTTGTGTTTGTTCTTCAGTACTTCTTCATTTTGTTCTTCAGCAGTTCTATACTTAGGCAGATATAGAAAAGACTAAGGTTATCAAAATGTGGTTTCGTCAATCCTCTTTGTCCCAACAATCTCCCCCTGGATTGATGAAGCCAAAACCTTATCTATCCTTTATTGTTGTCCTTTTCTCTCTTCTAGCATCCTCCAGATCTCTGCTGTCATCCGGGTGGTAAGAGTACATCTTTGTTGCTCAGTGAGAGGACCAAGTTCAGGTGTTAAATGTTGAATGGTGAGAAGGTCTTTGGATGATAAAACACTCAACTCCTTTGAGTTTCTATAGACCTTACTTGAACGGTCTCTCCTGGTCACAAGTACTGAGTTGGATTCAGTAAATGACCATTTCACAATGTTTACCTTTGACCTGTCAAAGTCAGAGGCATAGGAAACCAAGCCTGTTTCCTTAGGTTGACCTGATTGAGGAATGTCTTCTATTTCAGTGACTCTCAGGTGAGACTCTTGACTTCCTTGTAATTCAGCAGCACCTTGGATTGGCATGTTGGGCAGGTGATGCTCTGTAACAACCCTTGTATGTGTTTCTTCTTGGATGGATTGTTGTAACTGATAAGCATAGGTAGCCTTGTCTCTGAATTGGGTCAAGATGGGTTTCTCTTCAACATCAAAATCACCATGTACCAACTGATCTCCTTCTAACAGAATCATTTTGAAGTCAGTCTTGACAATGGGATCTCCATCTGCTTTTCTTTTGGTGGCTGGCCTTCTTAATGTACCAGATGGTCTTTTGACAATAGAAGTTGTTTGGACTTCTTGGCTTTCAAATCTTTCTGGTTCAGCAACTTTCTTTGCTTTCAATTTCTTGTAAGCCTCATACAAAGTTTGTTCTTTCCATTTGCTGATTGAGGCTTTTGAACCATAGCCATTTGCCACTAATTCTTCAATCACTTCAGCTCTTTTGGCTTTTCTCTCATTTTCAGTTGCTATTCTATCAGATAGCATCTGTGCTCTTCTTGTCAGTTCTTGTGTTGAGAGTTTCTTGAGGGCCACTTGCTTGGATTTGGAGTTCTTTGTGATGAATGCTATTAGCTGTGCTCTTTTGTCTTCTTCAGCAGCAGCTTCAAGTGCTCTCTCTTCAGCCTCAAGCTCATCAAGTTTCTCTTGGTACTTGATCAATTTTTCATCAAAGCTCAAGTCTTCTCTGGTTTCTAGGCTGTTCCATACTCTGTCTTCTTTTGCCTTTTTGGCAGCTTCTTTCAAACTCTTCTCTAATAAGTCTTTCGACATGCTGATGGGAGTAGGGTTTAAAACAGCTGTGGAAGTTGTTGTAGGCAAAGGAGTGGGAGCAGGGTCTTTTTCAGTTGCCTTAGGAACTTCTGATGATGGTTTAGGAGGTAGAACTGCTGATGTGGTAGGTTTGGTCACAACTGCTGAAGGATTGTCTTCAGTAGTTTGAGAAATGTAATCAGCAGTTCCCTCTGATGCCTTAGATAACTTGAACTCTGGTGCTACTTCTTTTCCTGGTCTTTGTATTGGTCTATCAGCTTCTTGATCAGGATTTTGTCTTTGTGTAGCATCTGTTGGTTCCTTAATCATCTCCCCCTTTTTGGCTTCATCCACTTCTGGAAGCCTAATAGAATGAGATGTTGCAGCAGACAACCTTGCCAGTTGATCTTGAGTTTCATCCATCTTTTTGTTCAACTCAGCAAGTCTCGAGTTGATCAACCCAAACTGATTGTTAGCTTTTAACTCCCAAGCAGTTGTGAAGGGTTTGAGTTGATCAGTTATGATTTGTTTGAGTGCCTGATACAGGGGACCATCTGGGCTGCATAGTTGGTTCAGATCTATGCTTGTGAGCCCAGTGAATTGGGTAGGTTGTTTTGGTGAAGGGGTGCTTTTTGGGTGATCTTCAGATTGCTCTGAAGATGCCAGTTGTGGGGATTTTTGGGCTAACTGGTCTTTAACCTGATCTTTGGTGACCAGCTTCTTGAGCTTGGAGACCTTAGATGCAGGACCTTCAATGTCAACCGTCAATTCAGTTTGTGGAAGTTTTGATTCATCAACCAACTTAATGGAATCATCTGAATCCCTGATAGTGTCCTCAGAGAGGGCAGGATCAGTTATATCATGAGCTGGACCCAAACCAGTAGTCTCATGAACCTCTTTGTCTTGGTTCTGAGGTTTTCCTACCTCTGGCCTTAGGCCTTCATCAGTAGTTGCCAGATTTGAGGTCTTAGCTATGTTACTACTGTCCTCAGGTTCACCACTGGGTGATAAGTGAGTAGTAGCAGCCTCAAAAATATCAAAAGTTTGCAAGTTTGGGCTTACAAACCCTTGTTCATCCTCATCTCTCTGTGTTGGGCTAAAGAGATCCACATTCATGTCAACTTCTGAAGGCATCTCCCCAATTTGATGTGTTGTAAGGGGAGTGACATGTGGTGAATGGGTTCCTTTAAGTCCTGAGAGAAGTTGGGCAATTTCTATGGTTGTATGTGAGGGTTCAGGTTCAGTAGTTTTGATGGGTTGGTGTTCAGGAGTTTGGGTGGGTTCAGGAATGGTTTCAGCAGTTTCAAAAGCAGGGTCAACAGTTATTTGTTTCTTAAATCTTTTTCTTTTAAATATAACTGTGACAGGTTTTCTTTTGGGTGGTGGAGAAGGAGTGTGCTGAGAGGATGTTTCAGCCACTTCCTTTTCAAGTGCAGATTGCACATCAGTAGTTTCAGGTTTCTCCACTTCCTGAACTTTCTTTTTCAGTGACTTGGTTGTTTTTGGTTTTTGTTGTTTAGGCTTTTTAGTTATCTTTTTGGGTTTGGAAGATGTGGGTTCCTTGGGGATGGGTTGTTCTTCCCCTTGGTCATCTTTAAGCAAAAGTGCTGGTTTGTTGTGCCTAGAGAATACTTGAGCAGTTAAAAGATTTAAAGTTGTTGTTTTTCCCTCAAGTACTCCCTCACCAAGTTCTTTTATTATGCACTGCATAACAAACCTTGGATACAACAAAAATTTCTTTTTATCATTTTCATGATGTAAAACCAGTTCATTGAAAAACAGTTTTGATGCCTTGAAAGAAGTTTCATTTATGATGGAATGAAAAATAGGTTGAAAAGTTGAAGGCATCTGATCTATTGACCCAGTTTTAGGACTAAGACACATAATAATATAATGAAATAACAGTTTATATTGTGGGTCAAAATATTTATGGGTTTCTTTATCAGTAACTTGGTATCAAGTCTACCCAAAGCTCAAATTCTTTTCCAAAATCCGACGGTTCGTCCATCAAACCAACACAAGCAAGCAATATGATGATGTACCGGCCGCAGAGTTGATCGTGGGTCACAGCAAAAGTACTAATAATGACGATCATGAGGATGATGAGAATGTGATTTTGCAAAGGTCTGTAAAGAGGCTTCACTTTGGGAGCATGGAAGAGAAGGTTGCAGCAGCCAGAGAGATTAAAAGGCTTGCGAAAGATGACTTGACACGAAGAAAGTTGATGGCAGATCTTGGTGTTATTCCACCGTTGGTAGCGATGGTCGGTTCGGAATACACATCACATAGGAGGTTGGCTGTACAAGCTTTACTTGAGCTTGCAAATGGCACCTGCACGTAAGTTGTTATAAACTTATGGTTTAGTATTGTTCGTTCTTCTTTAGTTATATAGGATAAAGTTAATAGATAATGATTTTTTTTACACAAATCAATATTCTTTCATTTCTTAAACTTGTCACATTACATCAAAATAGAAGGTAGACGGACAACAAGCTGCGCCGTCATCATTTTCTGAATTGCGAAACCTAATCTACTAGTGATATACTATTATACTTACAAAATTAAAACATGTATCATAAGTTAAATGTTTTAATAGGGTTACATAGAAATATAAGTGAAATAGCTTAATATATTATTTGAGTTGTGTGCATCCAAAGTCTTTTTTGTGACTTTTAAGTTAGAAAACGCAATATGCACTCTTTCATGAAAAAATAGAATTTTAAGGAAATTATTAAAGGGTTTTTACAAGAATTAATAGATATGGGTGATACAAATTTGATAGTTCTAACAAATTAAATCCTTTCCCTAGGAATTGTTCTATAAATAAGAGCATGTGTAATGGGTATTATGTGAGCATGAATGAGCTTGATAACGCCCTTAACACTGTCCCCTTAGGCATTACAGGGGCATGAAGAAGGAGTGGGTATTTCTAGTATAATGCCCAGAAAAATAAGAAAGATAATTATTATAAGGGCATTAAAAATAGGTTAATCATTACACATTTTTTGAATCAGTGGCGGATCTAGAAATATTTTTCAGTAGCAACGTTCAAATTTTTTTTTTCGCCATAGTTTCATACAATGTAAAGGAAATAAAGATAACAGATAATTTTAGACACATACCTAATAGATTTCGCCCCTTCGGTTCTTGAAAGATTGAAATCGAGCCATTACGTCATCTTCTTTGACTTTATCAAAAGTCTCTCTTTCAACCGCGCAAATCAAAGCATTGTTCAAATAGTCCTCACCCATTCTATTGCGTAAATCCGTCTTGATAAGCTTCATCTTAGAAAAACACCTCTCAACGGTTGCGGTTGCAACCGGCAAAACTAATGCTAACTTCAACACCCGATAAACCAAAGGAAAAGTTTTATGTTTTTCGGTTTCCACCATTACACGAGCAAGATCACACATTCCATTTAGTTTTGCAAATTTTTCATCTTCCTTTAATGTGTGATAAAATACCGAAAGATCACCCGAAAGACATCCTCTTTCCTCTTCACTAAAATCATTCGGATACATCTCACAAAATGCTAGGATCTTAGGTATGTCAAACTTAGAAAACGAATCACAAGGATTTAAACCCGACATATTATCTATCAAAGTTGTTGATACCTCACTGAATCGACTTTCAGGTTCTTGAATTTGCAAATCCAAAACCGTATTAAAAACTTCAACTTCAAAATGATGTCGGTTAGTAATGACATTCTTACGGTTTCTTTGATTACCATAACTTTCCGACATTTCTACCATCTCAATCTTATTTTTTTCACAAAAAGATGTCACCTTTTCCAACATTCCATCAAACCCGTTTTGTCTTAAATTATTCAATGCTCGCTTCGTTCCATTTATCAATTTAGCCGCTTCTAACAAATCTTGACTCTTTTTTTGAAGATGTTTTGATAAACCATTTGTGAGGCCTAGAATATCATCTAACAAGTGCATATAAAACACAAATTCAAGCTTCTTAAAATATGATAAAATACCTCTTGCATTAGATCGTTGTTGAATAATCTCTCCTTCTTCTTTAATAAAAGCAAGTACTTCAACAACTTCCGGAAATAATTTAATCTAACTTATAATTGTTCTATGATGAGAACCCCATCGTGTATCTCCGGCTCGTGCAAGGGAAACCTCTTGGTTTAATCCTCTTCCGGTCTTAATCTCACCTAGAAGAATTTCTTTTTCCACTCTTTCTCTTTTTGCCTCCAACATGATTATTTTTCGCTTACAAGAAGCAGAAACCGTATTAACAACCATTGCAAGGTATTCATAAAATTCTTTAACACCTGTATGTTTTTTTGCAACAGCCACAATCACTAACTGAAGTTGATGAGCAAAGCAATGTATGTAATGCGCTGACGGGTTATCTCTCAATATCAAAGCTTTTAATCCATTAAACTCTCCTCGCATGTTGCTCGCACCATCATAACCCTGTCCCCTGACCTTGTTTAAACAAAATAAACAATAAGCATATAATCTTTATTAAAGTTTATTAATGAAGTAGAAACGTATTACTTACTTGATCTATGCTCAACTGGTTATTTGCTAATAAAGAAACAATGGCTTCTTTAAGAGTTGAAGAAGATGTATTTCTCACTTGAGCAATTCCAAGTAAACTCTCTTTAACAACTCCGAATTTGTCAACATATCTCACAACTACGGCCATTTGTTCCATTAAAGACACGTCACTAGACTCGTCTACTAACAAACCAAACACATCTTCTTTAATTTCATCGAGTTTCAGCTGCTGTGTTTTTTTTTTCTTCACAAACCAACTAACCAAAACTAAAGGGTTTAGGGTGGGCTTTGGAGTTTGGACTTGGGTTAGGTAAAAGGGTGGGCTTTGGTAGTTGGGTTATTGGGTTAAGATTATAAATGCAAATTGTAATGTGTTATTGGGTTAAGTATAAGTAATTTAAAATTTTAGTATTGTAGGATTGGTATGAGCTTAGTTAATTTTTTCGAGTTCGGTAAATATTTTTTTGAGTAACGTAACGTGGTAACGTATAATTTCATTTAGTAGTAACGTATATTAAATTTTAGTAGCAACGTAAATTCGATTTCAGTAGTAACGTTTTTCAAAAATCGTAAAAAAAAAAAAATTTTCCACTACGCGCGCGAAGTTGAGCCGCAACGTCCGCACCCCCTCCCCTTTACCTATGTCCGCCCCTGTTTTGAATTGATATTATGTTAATGATGTGGTAAAAAATACCCCTTAAAAGGGCATTAACCATTTACACATGGTCTAATAATAAAAGTAATCAAGTGTCACTTCTTGATTCAACGCCACATAATGCGACCAGAAATAACTCTACATATTGGGAGTCTACTAGTGGCCAACTTTGACCTTTCTATACCATTAATTAACTATATCTATATACATACACATACAAATATATTATCGGCTATCATTTCATAACCATTATCACGTTGAAAAGCATGAAAAGTTGGTAAGCACATATACATAGTCGTTTAATGAAAATGGTAAACTAAAAGAATGATTTCTAAGGGTTAAAATGATTTTGATAAATTGTAGCATATGATTGATTCTGAAACTCTATGTGCATGCAGATATATGATTGATTCTGAAACTCTATGTGCATGCAGATATATATGTAAAAATCAAATTAATTATGTATCATATTATTATTTTGTTTTTCTTTTTTGAAAGATACCATATTAATTTTGTGGTTAAAAAATTTGTAGAACTTTCACAAGTTATAAAAAATAAAAAAGATTAATTAGCGGCTAGTTTCCACCGTAAATTAAACGTGGTTGAAAATAGAATATGGGACTCAAAAATTCGTCACCAACTTTAGCTACAGAAATTTCTGTCTCAAAATTAATGACCCAAATTTGCCTCAAAATTAGTGACCGAGAATGTAAAGTGAGTTGTTATACTTTTCGTAACTGAAATAGAAATCTGTTTTTGACTAGTACTTAAACCATTTACATCTAGGAATGTGAAGGAAACCTATCATTCATGATGGTTCTCCATCTTAGCTGTCACATCATCATGTGATAGGCCTATCATGAAGATGATGGTCTTGGTAGGACCATTATCCCTCCCTTTAGAAAAAAGAAAAAAAAATAACCAAAAACCAATCAAGAGGCTCGGCATGCCCGGCAAAGGGTTGCCTGCCATGCCGCTGCCGCCCAGTGGCGGATCTAGAAATATTTTTCAGTAGCAACGTTCAAATTTTTTTTTTCGCCATAGTTTCATACAATGTAAAGGAAATAAAGATAACAGATAATTTTAGACACATACCTAATAGATTTCGCCCCTTCGGTTCTTGAAAGATTGAAATCGAGCCATTACGTCATCTTCTTTGACTTTATCAAAAGTCTCTCTTTCAACCGCGCAAATCAAAGCATTGTTCAAATAGTCCTCACCCATTCTATTGCGTAAATCCGTCTTGATAAGCTTCATCTTAGAAAAACACCTCTCAACGGTTGCGGTTGCAACCGGCAAAACTAATGCTAACTTCAACACCCGATAAACCAAAGGAAAAGTTTTATGTTTTTCGGTTTCCACCATTACACGAGCAAGATCACACATTCCATTTAGTTTTGCAAATTTTTCATCTTCCTTTAATGTGTGATAAAATACCGAAAGATCACCCGAAAGACATCCTCTTTCCTCTTCACTAAAATCATTCGGATACATCTCACAAAATGCTAGGATCTTAGGTATGTCAAACTTAGAAAACGAATCACAAGGATTTAAACCCGACATATTATCTATCAAAGTTGTTGATACCTCACTGAATCGACTTTCAGGTTCTTGAATTTGCAAATCCAAAACCGTATTAAAAACTTCAACTTCAAAATGATGTCGGTTAGTAATGACATTCTTACGGTTTCTTTGATTACCATAACTTTCCGACATTTCTACCATCTCAATCTTATTTTTTTCACAAAAAGATGTCACCTTTTCCAACATTCCATCAAACCCGTTTTGTCTTAAATTATTCAATGCTCGCTTCGTTCCATTTATCAATTTAGCCGCTTCTAACAAATCTTGACTCTTTTTTTGAAGATGTTTTGATAAACCATTTGTGAGGCCTAGAATATCATCTAACAAGTGCATATAAAACACAAATTCAAGCTTCTTAAAATATGATAAAATACCTCTTGCATTAGATCGTTGTTGAATAATCTCTCCTTCTTCTTTAATAAAAGCAAGTACTTCAACAACTTCCGGAAATAATTTAATCTAACTTATAATTGTTCTATGATGAGAACCCCATCGTGTATCTCCGGCTCGTGCAAGGGAAACCTCTTGGTTTAATCCTCTTCCGGTCTTAATCTCACCTAGAAGAATTTCTTTTTCCACTCTTTCTCTTTTTGCCTCCAACATGATTATTTTTCGCTTACAAGAAGCAGAAACCGTATTAACAACCATTGCAAGGTATTCATAAAATTCTTTAACACCTGTATGTTTTTTTGCAACAGCCACAATCACTAACTGAAGTTGATGAGCAAAGCAATGTATGTAATGCGCTGACGGGTTATCTCTCAATATCAAAGCTTTTAATCCATTAAACTCTCCTCGCATGTTGCTCGCACCATCATAACCCTGTCCCCTGACCTTGTTTAAACAAAATAAACAATAAGCATATAATCTTTATTAAAGTTTATTAATGAAGTAGAAACGTATTACTTACTTGATCTATGCTCAACTGGTTATTTGCTAATAAAGAAACAATGGCTTCTTTAAGAGTTGAAGAAGATGTATTTCTCACTTGAGCAATTCCAAGTAAACTCTCTTTAACAACTCCGAATTTGTCAACATATCTCACAACTACGGCCATTTGTTCCATTAAAGACACGTCACTAGACTCGTCTACTAACAAACCAAACACATCTTCTTTAATTTCATCGAGTTTCAGCTGCTGTGTTTTTTTTTTCTTCACAAACCAACTAACCAAAACTAAAGGGTTTAGGGTGGGCTTTGGAGTTTGGACTTGGGTTAGGTAAAAGGGTGGGCTTTGGTAGTTGGGTTATTGGGTTAAGATTATAAATGCAAATTGTAATGTGTTATTGGGTTAAGTATAAGTAATTTAAAATTTTAGTATTGTAGGATTGGTATGAGCTTAGTTAATTTTTTCGAGTTCGGTAAATATTTTTTTGAGTAACGTAACGTGGTAACGTATAATTTCATTTAGTAGTAACGTATATTAAATTTTAGTAGCAACGTAAATTCGATTTCAGTAGTAACGTTTTTCAAAAATCGTAAAAAAAAAAAAATTTTCCACTACGCGCGCGAAGTTGAGCCGCAACGTCCGCACCCCCTCCCCTTTACCTATGTCCGCCCCTGCTGCCGCCCCAAAGGGGGGTGTTTACCGGGCCTTGCCGGCCATGCCGGTTCCACACCCACCGGTCTAATTGATTTGTAAATTAGACCCAACCTCCCGTCCTACCCTAACCACCACTTCCAAATTTTTTTTTTTTAATGGTGACTTTCTTTTTTAGTGACCCAATGTCACACCGCCTAATCGGAGGCTCTAGTCAAGGTCTAGCCCAGACTACGTTGTCTTCATCGGATCTGCGTTGGATGTATGAGACTTGATTACGGCGTTCCCCCGAAAACTGTACCGCCCCCACACAAGTTGGATCGTTGGAGTAACGGCCGGATGAAAACCGGGATTTGGCTCTGGATCGAACTTGCATCACTAGGACCACAAGTTCTCACCATCATTGCCATATCCCACCAAAGTGGAGTGAATGGGGATCGAACCTAAGATCTCTCAAGAAGAATCTTGGGCCGCCTACCACTGCATCACTATGGTTGGATTACCACTTCCAAAATTTAACAACATAATAGGGTAACCTGGGATTTTAGGCACACACTTTCTTAGCCCCCAAATCTAAAAAAATAAATAAACTCTATGCCGGTATTATGGCATAAGGATTGTAAGCATTTGGGATTATGATCTATAATTGTGCATGAACACGTGGATTGTATAAGAATTATAGTATTACAAACATTTTTTTAAAGAAAAAAGGCCCTAATTTTTTATGTGTTTTAGACTCCTAGAAGCTTAAGACGACCCTGAGTTAGCCAACATAATATTCTACAAATTCTGTAAAATAAAAAAGAAATATAATCAACTTGTTGTTTATTATAAAATTATATATTATAATTATAATAAAATTGATATAGTTATTTTATACCATTCAACTGTTTAAAGTAAGGCATTTTGTCAAATTTTAAGAGGATTCATTTATTTTATTAATCACTTATTAGGAGGACGGGTCACTCCTCATGTACGTAGCCTCACTCGGCTACCGTAGTCTATCGGCAACACTGCCGTTAACCTTTTGGCAACGGTCAAAAGCATCACCAATCGGCAACAAGTAGCCGGTCAGCAAGCACACTTTGGGTGTGAACATGGTAACGTGGGATTGGGTGAGGCTCGACAACTTTGCCGAAAGCGCCGTCCCCTTATAATTTCAAAGCATTTGATTTGATTTGATTTGATTTTGTTTTTACTTTTCGGCCATAGGTTGCATTGACTCTCCGTTAGTCCGGTAGAATCCACAATGTATGATTTGGAAGTGGAATTGTAGCAGTAGTTAGGCAGACCGTTTCAGTTCTGACATATATAATAATTTATATGATCATGTTATCTTAGAATATTATATTTAGCTCTTAAATGTTTGACTACTGCATAAATATATAATATATCAAGCAACCAATAAAAGCCATATTAAATTAAATCCTTAGAACCATGGGGTGTAGGAATGGGAAAGGGGTCGGGGATGATCCATCCCCGCAGGACCCCCCCCCCCCCCCCCCAACCGGTTCCAATTTCAGTGACCAAGGGGAAATCTCCCTGTCCTCATTTTTCTTTTTTCTAATTTTTCAAACGTTGAAGTGAGTGTGTGTCTCGTTTAAAGTGTGTGTGTGGGGGGGGGTTACTCCCACCGGAGCACGTCACCAGAGTAAGGAAGACCGGAACATGGAAGATGGGTGTGTTTGTCTTGTTTTAGGGAGAGAGAGATTGATGTTTTAGAGAGAGAGGGAGTGATGTTGAGATTTGGAGAATATGGGTTTAGACAAGGGTGTGTGGAAGATGGGTTTAGAACTTTAGAGTGTGTGTGTGTGTGTGTGTGTGTGTTTGTGTGTGTGTGAACGTGTTTCTTTTTATACTTAAAAATAGAAGGGGGAGGAGTGAGAACCATTTCCCTTATTTGGGGGAGGGAAGGGGAAATAAGGTGGCGCTGATATGAACAAGGAGAAGGAAGGGGGAACCACACCCCTCAGCCTTAGTGCATCTCTGGTACTAACCCATCTCTAATGTTAACTCATATCCAAAATCTAGGGTTTAGGATATGGGTTAGCATCTTCGTTGCTAATTCATATTCTAAACCCTAAATCATATACCCATATTAGCACATCACAATATTTCAATCTTTACCTTAAAAAAGTCACGTTTTTCTTCAACGCTAAACCCATTCAAACCTCCACATCACACTCAACTTTATATTTAAATGTACTTAAAGAATGGTCGGTGTGTGGGGGACCACACTTTATGATGGTTGTATCCGCTGGATCGGACTAGATACAACCAACTCATCTCCTCCAACGCAAGCTATGTATCCAGTTGGGATGAATGGATTTTGGATCTCATCCGTTTTAGAGCATTGGATGGGCAATGTATAACACGTAGGGGTGTGCAACGGTTTAGAACCAGACCTAGCTGACCTGAACGAGAACCATTAAATGATAAATATAAGAACCGAAACCGGACCATATAAAAACCTAGCGTTCAGAACTGGGGTAAATGGTTCTTACCGAAACTGTTGTCAATTAAATCATAAAATTAACAATTAAAAGACAGCTTTAGTAAACTTAAGATGTCGTGTCGTAGTTATATAAATGACCTATGACACATTTTTAGAAGTGTACGGCACTAACCGCATATATGCAATGATTGATAATTTTGATACTACGAATAATATGTATCATGTATTACTAATTTCACATGTTACATTATATCATTCCCTGATACACATTATATGTTAACCCGTGCAATTCATAAATTATTTTATAAGCTTTGGTTCCTGTTCAAGCTAGTTTTTCCCCTTGATTCTACTCTATATATTTTATAGAAGTTACATAATTCGAATGAAACTCTTAACTCAACAAATTTGTTAGATATTATATAGTTAGCATAACTTGAACAATATTCTTTACACAAATTAAAGCACAAAACTAAGAATGTGGATTGTCAGTCTAGAAACTAATTGGAAAAGCCCACTAAAATTAATAGCTTTTTAAATAAAATATATTTAGAGTTTAAACCTAACTTGTTCTAGTGGTTCTTTAAATGAACCTGTCGTTTCTGAACCGAATCGAACCTAAAGCTGTTTTCACCCAAATTTAAGAACTGGACCCTAAATACAAGAATCTAGTGTTCGACAATCGACACCATAAATTGCACAGCCCTAGTAAGCACTATTATCATTTATGAAAAATTAAACAGTTATGTGCTAACCGTATGGCGTTAGTATCACTCTCTCACTATCTTTAACAACCTGAAAAGCAATGTATTTCTTGTAGTTCTAGTCGTTAATGATCCATTGGGCCCATTTTCATCCTTAATTTTCAAGTTTTGAATTTTTTGCTCGTAAAGAAAATACGAGTAAAATTTTTGTCACACCCTCAAATTTCACTTGCGGGGTTTTACCGCGAGATGCATGATATACCAGGATCCAAGTCAACGGTCACCATAAACGACAACTATATGAATAAAATAACGTAACAAACCATGCAGTTTAAAAGTATTAACTCAGTTACAGCAGAAGCATTAAAAGTTTACAATCCCCAAAATGTAAGTAAAAGACAAATGTTTAAAAGTTTAGCACAATGCATGAAACCTAGACGCCGTGAGACCCCCTGCGCCTATCCAAAGCTACTACCTTAGCGACCTGAGAAAACATGCTAAAAATGTCAACAACTGTGCTAGTGAGTTAACAGGTTTTACAAAAACAGTTTCCATAAATGTGAAAGACCATTCCCGTTACTACTATGTTATATGAACGTTAGCTAGACGTTATGTATGTTACTACTACGATTGAAACCATTGCTGACTGTGTTGTACAATAGTGTGTACCCTTCGGACTACCGTCATCCCCGGTAGGCCCTATGTGTTTGAGATAATATGCACCCTTCCAGCTCCCAGCCGACCCAGGTGGGGTTTGTCAGGCCCAATACATATAATTCACATACAAGAATTGCACATAAACACTTGGTTTACATCAAATTTCCATTTCTGCAGTCGTGGGTTTGAAACCTTCATGAAATGCGACAATTCACAACAGTCAACTTTATCTATACTATCCTCATGTAACACTACCAATTATACTCATAAATCCGACCATTTCTCATAGCAATTTACAACTTACCCAAAATAGCAAATTATGGAAATGTCACATCAATTGCATGAAAGCTTTTCCTAAAAATGAAATTATCAAAATAACCTCATGCACATATCAATTAAGCACATATTTACACGTGTTAGTGAATCCTTAATCATATCATTATCATCATCATCATGAACAAACCCTAAATCTAACATAAAATCCCCGAAATGAGTGAAAATCCATCAAACATCAATTAGACATCAAAACATCCATAAATCATGTTCCAAATCAGTCCTAAATCATCTAAATAAAATCTATACATCATTCATGTATAGATCTAGTTTAGACAGATGTTAGAAAGGTTTTTATTCATGAAAACTCATTTGAATCGGATCTGAACATTTAGGGTTTGATAAAAACATATGAAATTTGATTAAAACGGGTTTAGATGATGAACACACCTTGAATCTTCACTTGTTTTTATTATAGAACGTGTTTTAGCTTTAGGACCTGAAAAACGAGGGCAAAAACTCCTTTCTACAGGTTTGGGGTTGAGAGAGAGCACTTGGAGGCGAGCTAGGGTTGTGAAATGATGAAAATGAGACAAGTGTTATATATATACCTAGTTTCCGTTCGCACCCTCAAAGGGTCGAACCAAAATTATAAATTTTGGTTCGTGCCTTCAGATTTTCATTCGTACCCTCAATAGGGTCGAATGAAAATCTTGACCCTTGTTTGGCCATTTTAACATATGTTAACACATCTTATAAACATGCATTTAACATATGTTAACACACCTAATCACATAAACATGCATTTACAAGTTGAACATCATGCATAAGACATCTAATACTTGGTAACTCAATCCAACCATGTAATTTCCCCAATAACGAGACTCAAGACTTGTGTGTTTACGTGTTTCCCAGTGATTCCACGAACCATTGAACCCTGGACAATACGTAAGTGTAAATCAACTCCCGATGATTCCTCGAATCATCGAACCGACTCAACTGACCTAGTTAAGTACATTATGTAAATGTTTTGGTAAGGTAGACTTATATGTTTGTAAAAAGTGTTAACTTGAGTTTGTCGGGTGTCACATTTTTAATATGTGTGTGTGTGTGTGGAATTTTCACATATAATCTTTCTTCAAAGATTCTTGTAGCAGAAAAAATTGACAAAGGCATTTGTTGACCTTATAGGCTTTATAGCTCTCTTTTGAAATTTGATATAGAAACTTGTTGACTTGTTATTACCTTACAAACAACAGAAGATAATTTACGTTTATTTCAATACTTATACACATGAAATATTAAAGGATTTTACTAGCTTTTTCTTTCTTTAAGACATTGTTTTTGGCTTGCTAGGAACAAGGCTTTCATGTTGGAGGTAGGAATCTTAACAAAGTTATCGGGAAACATCAACGTCAAAGATCCATTAACGAAACATGAATTTGCACAACTCATCATGTCATTATCTTCCTTGGTGAACGCTCAACTTCCTATTAATTCATCAAAAGTTCTTCCACTTTTGCTACATATGCTTGAGTCGGATTCAAGTGTGGACACCAAAATGTTGTGTTTGGGCACATTGTATAATCTATCGACTGTGATAGATAACGTTGGACCTTTAGCGAGGGATGAAGTGGTACACACACTCTTGAAGTTGTCATCTACAAAAGAAGCGTCAGAGAAAACTCTTGCAATATTGGGGAATCTTGTTGTAACTTTGATGGGGAAGAAAGCCTTGGAAAGTAGCCCAATGATGCCTGAATGTTTGATAAAGGTGCTAACATGGGATGATAAATCGAAATCCCAAGAGTTATCAGCGTACATTTTGATGATATTAGCTCATCAAAGTTCATTACAAAGAACGAAAATGGCAAAGGGAGGAATCGTGCCTATTCTTCTTCAAGTTGCCTTGTTAGGGAGCCCACTCGCACAAAAGAGGGCTCTAAAGTTATTGCAATGGTTCAAAGACGAGAGACAAATGAAGATGGTACCTCATTCAGGACCACAATCAAGAAGGTTATCATTTGGTTCGCCAACAAACCAAGAGGATGCAATTGAAGGCAAACGGTTGATGAAAGATATGGTCCAACAAAGTTTGTACAAGAATATGGAAACCATTACACGTCGTGCGCATCAGGCGTCCGATTCAAATCCTAAGTTCAAAGAATTTGTCAATATCTCAAGTTCAAAGAGCTTGCCGTATTAGCTACATATAAAAAACATGATTTTACAATTTATATTCATAGGAGTGCACTATTTGTGCATGTTTCTCATTTGTTTGCACATTAAGGGAGAAAGTAACCGTGGCCTTATCTGTCTAAAAAGAAATTCATGAATCCGTAAATATTATTTTCCATAAAATGTAGAAATTTGTATTGAAATAACACGAGGTCTTCATGAAACACGGTTACATGTGTTGGATATAGGAGAGTTCATTGTGGTGTACTTCAATTATAGAACTCTTCTAGCGACCATCATAAGTCATGAAACAACAAAATGAACTTTGTAAATCCGGACATGATTCGTTATTTCATTCTCTTCGTTCTTAGGATTCACATGCCTTTCTGATGACACTTTATCTGTAAAGTTGAAACAAGAAGACAACTTGTCGAGCCATATGCTGGATCAACTTGCGTACAAACTCATGTTCTAGCTCAGATTGGAGATTATGGGTATAGCCGACTCGGCTTGTTTTGTATGAGCTCAGGTTCAAGTTGACGTTGGCTTGACTTGGTTAGTCGGTTCACACATTGAACCCAACCGAAGGTGCCTAGCAGGTACTCATGAACTACTAGTTTCCTAAAAACCGGCACATCTCTCAAATTTGATTAACAAATTTGAAATTTGCTTGTTTTGTAGTGTCAAGAAATAAATTACTCTCTAAAACAATCAGAGACAAGTTGGGATTTATTTTAAATGATCGTTGCAAGAATCTCACAATCTAGAGACAAGCATGCGACCCTTGCTTGTATGTAAAACTCCTTTAAAGCCGTGCAAGTTTGTAACAAGTTTTTCAACTTTACTGAGTCCTCTGAGAGCGGGCAATCAATCTTGCACGCCCATGCAAGGCAACCAACAAATGTTTCGTGAACTTTTTCAGTATCCATTGCTTATAAAGCAACAACATATATAACCTCCAACTACACAACACACCAATGTTCTATCTCTTCCGCTATAATCCACTACATTGTTATACTGTGGGGTCAAAGGCGTCGTATGTTTTGTTTAAGGAGTTATGTCGGCTTTATGTGTACCTGTAATCTTAGTATCATTTAAAACATAAATAAAAACAAACAAAATGTAACCAAACCCTTTTGAAATGCTGGAAAGAGTTTAAAACACTTGAAACAATCTTTCTTGTAATCTGACTCAGTAGCCAACATATACGGCCGCATTAACTATGTAGCAATTATCATCCTTGTCTCCCATTTCTTCCACATGCACACCACTTGAGCATATCAACCCACCATCCACCACTTCAACATTCTCTATTTTCCCACTATCACACACAACAAATTAGATATGAATAAGGCGCCAACTCGATCGACAGATACTTTACATCAGCTCGTTTAAAGCATGCATCTAGCAGAACTTAAACGAGCTCAAACACAAGCTTCACATACCAAGCTTGACTAGGCTCGCAAGCCTCATGAGTAACAAAAATTTTCTTTTAAAAAAAGATATTTTCTTTTAAAAAAAGATATATAATTATACATATATAATACTATCATATACAGTAATGCTATATATAACCAAATGATGGTATAGACTTACTAAGGGAAAACAGACTTCACTTTCTCAATATCCAAAGTAGGCTGAAGAGATCGAGGAACTCCGAGTTTTATTTGAAGTTTCATTTGGTCAAATGAAATGCCCGGTATGGACCCTGCAAAGATTATTTACACTCATAATAAGAAAGAACAAAGCCTGAAACTGAATCTATAAAATCTGTTACAGTTAAAAAGAAGTGGAAACAGTAAACCTGCAATAACAATAAGGTAGGAGAAAATATAAGGAACATGATAGACTTCGGGACAAAACTACCAAACACTCGAAAAAGGTGGAATTATCATTTTCCATAGTTTCTAACTGAGTCATATTGACTCTTTAAGAATAGTTTCGTTCAAGGCTCTTTATGCTAGGACATGTAGAACCACGATATGTTGGCTGGTGAAGTAGGAAACAATCAATTAGTGCCTTGATGCAGGTGGCCCAGATCCAACCCTTTTACCATATTTCACCTAGCGAGTTTTAACGGGTATTTAGGCCCATAAAAGCATAACCCAAATGCACAACCTTTGCCTACACAACAGTATGCGTGACATGTGAATTGAGGCTGCTGCACATATGCATGGATTGGCATCGATTCGGCCAAAAAAAAAACAAAACTTGGATCCTAGCCCAAACCCGCCCTTCGGCACAACAAAGTTTTATACAGTGTTCCAACTTTTGGAAAACGACATGTGGCCATGACTGATATAAGTTTCTGAAATTTAACCCCAAATTTCATAACTATACGGTTTGGCCATTTTCATGATTTTTGGAACATTATACTACCATTAGCAGCCGTTCGAAAAAAAAAAGCAATTGGTTACTATAACGAACGCAATATTGCATCACATGACACCTATTTGATTAGTTACAAGGAGGACACTATTTGTTTTTGCCTTAGCCCTGTGCTCAGCCCAAGTTGTGCTTAACTTGGTCCCACTAGTTAGCCATTTATTGATGGTCAAATTTTCCGATCAGAAGCATTCATGGATTTTAAGGAAAAATTAAGCAGTGTGCAATTGATAGATTCAAAGTTTACAATGATGCCTCATAGCAAGGATCAACATGTGTGACGAATCAGGGGAAAAAAGCCATCGCGCATCGAGGAGATTGAAATGATATCAATGAATCCCAACCATAAATACAAGATTATAGCTTAAAATACAAAACTTTTGCACTATAAAACAGTTGGCTTTTAGTCAAACTGATTGATTTCTATATGTGAGTGAAATAATGTTTTATCATCTTCATGGAAGGTTATTGAAGTAACTCAAATTCCTAGTAATTTCCATAACACAAATCCGTAGGTTTTGGATTACAAAGAAGTCAGTACAGGTTGTTCTAAGGCTAGCTCAAAAATTATGACTATAAACAATATTGAATTAAGCATCAGATCGTATATAGTAAATCTATTGACCAACCTAATTTAAGGTTACTAATGCATGTATGCTAAGCTTATGGAGATTAAGTTCTACATTCTAATCAATGGTGTACCATATTGTTTAGTTTCTTTTATGACAGTGAGAAACTGGCACTTGGACACTCACAGGGGCCACAAATACCCTTCTAATCTCTTATCTGTGGGATAACCGGACAAAGTAAAACACAACTTGTAAAGTGGCCTTCAAGAGGTTAAAAACACACACCAGTTGAAGTTGCATACTAACTAACCACAATACAACAGGGGTTTACATAGCACATGTTAGGTTATATAAAATAAATAAGGAGACTGCAACCTTCAGTTTGAAAAAGACTGATCCAGATGTAGTTGCTAGCAGTCAATTTTCCATCAGGTTAGAAGATTACAAGATCATTTTTACCGCCTCAAACGGTAACAACATGTCACTGTTAAAATACTGCTCATCTGAATATATTATATATGATTATTTTATCACCGAATATTTCTGGAAATTGAGTTTGAATTATTTGTTTCTCAACAATCGTGTGTAAGGTCGTGTATTACGAGCAGAACAGATATTTTGATGATAAAAGCTAATTACCTTCTGAACGCTGATCATATGAAAAGCAAAATTGATGATAATTGATAAGAAAAGAAAATACAATTATTGTTTAACCCCTACGAAACATGTAGAAAATGTGAATTTAGAAAGATAAGCTGTAAATATTATTTACCTAAGTAAGCAAAAATAGTATTTTATACATTATTCTTCGGATCAAAGTATCAAACTGCAAGTCAGAAGTGCAGTTAATACGGAACACATGGTTACACTTACATCAACCTCAAAAGCAAATGCGTACAAACCTTCTCACAGTGAATTTTTCATGGTAGGGGCTTACATTACATTTGGCCCCTACAAATTTTTGAAAAAGGAATATTAAATATGCATATCTTTTGATTTCCTATTAAACATACAGAAAGATATCCGAATGGAGTAAGCAAAGCACATAAGTTCATATAAATTATAAACTAGCAGTTCCATAAACGCTAACTCCTTCATTGCTCAAATGGGTCATTTTGTTGATTCTAAGAGTGTAAAGAGAAGGAAACTATCGGCTCAATCGCATTAAATAGTAATAGAGTTGGCACAAGGTGCAACTGCAAGAAAACTAATTTGAGCATTTGTTAAATATCTATTGGAACAATGAACGAAGATTTCCATGTCAGAATGCCAGATTCAGATCATCAATCTATGTGGCCCACCGCCCATGACTGATATATGTTCACAGTTGGGCTATTTTCATGATTTTTGGAATATTGTAATACGAATAGTAATATGCCTGATTATAGGCTTAAAAAATATATAAGTACAAGTGACAGTCATATAGTGGTGTTAAAATTCCAAAGATTGTTTGGAAAGAGTGTGATTATTAGAAAACCTCAAGATTATAATAGGCATGCAGAGTTAGAAAGGAATAAAACAAGTATTATACGTAAAAGTAAAATGATTTGTCCGACAAGCATATTGATTCCAATGTTCTAAGCATAGCTCAAGCCAGTAGGTGTGCTGTTAGGAGAAGGAAGTAAAGCATATTGGGCTCATGTTATTAATATGAGAAAGTATGAGATACTGAGATAGATTTATGAAAATTACATGTCAATAGAGAGCTCCAAAGTGTTTCTTGAAGAATTACTTGGGTTTCTTCCCAACTAGGGGTGTAAACAAGTCAAACCACTCATGAGCTACTTTACGCAATTAAAAGTTATAAATATAACTAGAGATATATAAATATAATAGTTAATAAATTATGAATGACAGCTCAAGTTTAATAACTAACAGCAAATTTCAACCGTATTCCCACAACAGAAGTAGAGTTCACCATTAGACAAGTAGAACATGGACTTAGAAACCTACACACGAATCCTACTAGTTCTTTACAGAGCATTTCCATGACACAAACCCATAACTTTCGGATTGCAAAGAAATCCTTGGCACTTGCTCTAAGGCTCACGGCTTGCTCAAAAGTTGTGGATATAAACAGTATTGATATAATCATCATATCATATACAATGAATCTATTGAGTAATTAATTACTGACCCCTGATTTAGGGTTGCTATCATCTGCATTTTAAGCTTGAGCAGATTAACTTGTACATTCTAATGGTTTGCTGTACTGTTCAATTTTTTATAGCTCACTAGCCCCCACTAATACCCTGCTAGCCAGTCGCCCACGAGGGGTTCCTGGCAAAAACCGGTGTTAGTTGGACTTACCACTGTTCCATCCTCTTAAGTTTCATATCAACTTATTAATATAAAAAAAAAAAAACTGCAGTGCAGAGACAATGATACTCTAGATCTGCTAGGTATCATCACATAAATAAGGATACTGCAAGTCTGCAACCTACAGTTTGATCCACAGACCTAGTAGCTAGCAATCAATTTGCCATCACGTTAGAAAATTACAAGATCATATTTTACTGCCTTGAGTTGCAACTCACGTGTCAGAAAATTGAGCGTAAATAAATATTTTAAATAACCATGGAAAAGTTCATGTCTTAACTAGAGAACGAATATTACGAGGATTAAAGGTAAAAACTTTTTGAACGCTAAGCATATATATGACAGGCATAATTGATTATAGTGAGAAGAAACTTTGTAAAAACAGAAAATATGATTCTCGTTTAGCCTCTACGAAACATGTAGAAAATGTGAATTTAGAAAGATAAATCGTAAACATTATTTACAAAGTAGGGCATAAAAAGTATTATTGTAGTATTTTACACATGCTCTTGGGATCAAATTGAAAGTCAGAAGTGCAGTTAATATACACATGGGGCAATACATCAAGCTCACAGTGATTTTTTCATGGTAGGTAGGGGCTCATATTTCATTTGGCCCCTACAAAATTTTGAGTAAAAAAATTACTTATGTAATAAAGAATTTTTAATAAACCATTATCCAAAACTTAAAAATACGCATACCTATGATTTCTTGTATATAAACTAGCATTTCCAAAAACACTCACACCTTCGCTCACATCGATCATTCCGTCAATCCTAAGTATGACAAGAAAACTATCGTCTCAATTGCATGAAAATTTCAACATTTGTGTTAGCACAAGATGCAAGAAAACCTATTCATTATTTGTTAAACATCTATAGGAACTATATAATGGAAATTTCTAAGACGAAATCAAGATCATCAATCTCATTGTAATGATGACTAATAGTAAATGAGCCAAGCATGAGCAAAGGTCCGTTCGGCTCGGCTCGACTCGTGAACAGCCCTAATGACTATGCTCACATATGTGACTTTGAACACGAGAACTTCCAAACAG
Source organism: Ambrosia artemisiifolia (assembly GCA_032199755.1). Taxonomy (NCBI): domain Eukaryota; kingdom Viridiplantae; phylum Streptophyta; class Magnoliopsida; order Asterales; family Asteraceae; genus Ambrosia; species Ambrosia artemisiifolia. The sequence goes on from CM063519.1 coordinate 65,371,352, forward strand.
TATAATTTTGCAATTTCAGTGTGACATGAAGAACATGTTACGCACTGAAACCATGGTTTGAAAAAAACGACCGAGGTGCGCGCCTCAAGGTGAAACGGTCAAAAAACAAGTCTGAGGCGGCGCCTCATGGGAGTTTATTGTACATGCGCCGAGTAGGGCTGAGGCAGTGCTCCTTAGGGGGTTTTGATGTGTTTTTTTATGTTTTAGGGTCAATTTCAACAATCTGTGTGATTTTGATGTGTGTTTTTAATGTTTGATGAATCCGATGATGAAATTAGTTAGTATTTAATTTTAATAAGACTTTTTGTGTCAACTTCAAACATTCCATGTCATTTTGAAGTGCGTATTTTATGTTTTTGATGAATCCGGTGATGAAATTAATTAGTATTTTATTTTTTATAAGACATATAATTTTTACGTTTATTGTCTAATTCCACCTCGAGGCTTACACCTTGTGAGGCGAAGGGTAAAAGCCTCGAAGCTAAATTCCTTTTTTTTAAACCATTGCAAAGTATGGTATTTGTCCACATAGGGATGAGCTCGGGACTACCGATACCACATCCTTTGCATAGGCAACAAATATGGGGTTCATAGACCAAATAGGCTTCCGCACCCATCAGACTCGTCTTTTGGGATAACTTCTCCTATTTGGAGGGAACCGAAGAGGATTTTGGCCATCAAGGAGGGCCGATGTCAAGGACTGAAACTCGTACCTAATTATGCAAGCAATCAGTACCTCTACGGAAAGCCGGAATCGAATTGGAAGAAATAGCATCCCTACAAGCCTTCATTGCTGCTTTTGTAACATCCTGTCTGTTCCAAGTCCAAACAACTTCAGATCAATCAATATATAAAACCCTAATCAGTAAACTTATGCATATAGAGATAACAAATATCAATATATTATTAAACTGACCCGTGCTGATCATAACCAACGCCCATTTCAACAAACAGGAGAGTAAGAGACGAGTTAGGAACAGAGGATTGAACGGCGGTGGTAGCTGATGACGTGGCGGCGGCGGTTGCCATGATAATCGGTGGTGTTGGAGAGGAGGAGAGTGTAAATTGTGGAAGAAATTGTGGAGGTCGTTTACGAGATGTTTGGAGATTATTATGTGGGAGTTTAGATGTGAGTAAGGAACAAGTGTTGATGATCATTGTTGTTAGGGTTTTAATTTGTTGGTTTAATAATTGAAATCTGTTTTACCTCCATTTCGTTTGAGTTCTAGTTGACAAGATGTCGATACAATCGATGGTTTTGGTTAGATGCAAATTTTGATTGTGTTTTAAAACTCAGAAATGACCGACAATAATCATATTTTAGAGCCGAATAGACGATAGAAACGTTCGGTAGTAAGTTCGTTTATGTAAGTTCATTTAAAAGAAAACACAAAAAATAAATTTTGTTCATTTAGTTAAACAAACTAACATGAATATATTTATTTAACTAGATTATACCGGGAACGTCCCGGGGTTGAAAAATCTGATATGACATATTAATTTTACATATAAAATAGAATGATGCGCTTTACAATTACATGCATGAAAGCTTCGGGTAGCAGCTAACCTAAAACAATTAAAAATATATCTCCAATGTTAACGCCTAACCTTAAACAATGTATAACTCTAATATTAATATCTAACCTAAAACAATGTATAACTCCAATGCTAACACATGTTGAAAATAAAATTCATATTTACTAATTTGAACATAATTAGTGACTTCCCTATACATGATTAATGATTTACCTGAACACTTTGTGCTTTTTTTCCTGTTTGAACAAAACCCAACAAAAAATAGTCGTTTTTTTTCACCATTTTTTATATAGCACTATGTTACTCGTTGAAAAGGTAATAAAACGTTGGTTAATTTGGTGTAATTTTTTTCGTTAAAAAATCTCGTATATAATAGATATTAACGGTTAAAAATTATGGGAGGAAACATAAGAGAGAAAAATCTAATTTTGTTTTTAAATTATTTTTTTCCTAAAATATCTTAATGCTACATGGGATGACACATGACACACTCAAGGAGGACAATGCCTCTTTAAATGTCATGTCATTAAAATGGCTTTGATTTATTATATGTATAGATATTTATTAGTTTATCACATATTAATATTTGTCCATTTATATTCGTAAATGTTCGGTAACGTGTTCATATATGTTTGTTTGTGTTTTATAGTTCATTAGGGTTTTTAACTTTTTTTTATTTTTAATTTACTTATTTCAAATTTCCCGGGTAGATTATTTAATATTTACTAGTTTATCACATATTAATATTACTTTAACTATTTGATTAACTGTTATTGGTGGATTAAACGGAGATTTTAAGTTTAATACGATAGTTTTCTTATGACACATTATGTGATCAAGATCATGTCAAATATATCTGGTTAATTGGATTATTATATTTTGGGTGGACAATGTTCGTGATGAAAAATGCTAATTTTTGTAATTTAATATGTGTTATTTGTGCTAGGTTTTGTTTATTAATGCATGTTTGTATTCGTTTATGTTCATTTGTGTTTGTTTGTGTTCACTTTTGTCCAACGCCTAAATTTAATAAATAAACACAAACGAACACGAACAGAAATCTAATTCGACAACTGTTCATAAACAGTTCGTGAAAGCGTTATTTCCTTAACAAACGAACATGAACAAAAAATGTTGTTCGGTAAGTTTTCATGAACAGTTCGTGAACACATTATTTCTTTAACAAACAAATACAAACAAAGGCTTTGTCGGTGTTCGTTTAGTTTGTTTACAACCCTAATCGTATTTATTTAGTCTTTTGTGTACCAAAGTTGAAACTATAATAGTCCATTTTACTTTTGTATAAAAACAAAAGTAAATGGCTATGCGGTTGACCCCATTCTACATTTCATCTGAGCATAAACAAATGTGGTTAGAGAAAATCCTATAAAGAGTTGTGGAAAGAAACACGAGGATGATATATGAGTCATGTGATATCGCATGTAGTCACCACCAACCCCTCATACAACCCATGAATATGCTCTTGAACCATGTTCATATTATTTCCATCCGATTTCTTTGTATCTCTCTTCTCTTGCTTTGAAACCGCTAAGCATTGTCCAAACTTTAGGTCCCCTCACCAACAATTTGGTGTTGATAGTAACAAACTGATCTAGATGTTATCATGTCTGGCTACACTACATGGTGTCACATGTTATCATAAAATTGCTTGCTAACAAAACAACACAAAGGTAGAACTTTGGTAGTTTGTAGGATTAAAAATGTTTATCGATAAGCGTATATGTAATAATGTAAACAAAAAATGTTTATTGTGGAGCATATGCAGCCCCATTTGTACGTTTCTTTATCATATTTTATGTGTGATGACGTGGGTAGCTTAAAGGAAAAACGAATAACTAATATTATGGAACAAACGCTTGAAAGGTTGGAGCCTACAAGTGTTCTACAACCGGTGGTGACACAAAGTCAAAAAATGACTTGTCACGTCGTCCCTTTCATCGAGTCAAACAAACAGGACTGATGGAGTAACATCAGCCCATAGACCGCAGGTCAATAGCACTCTCTTACCTTTTGTGGCATGTCCTTTTGTTGCAATCAGGATCAAGGTTTTATGCTTTCTTCTTTGAGTAGATTCTTTCTCTATAAAAGAGAAGCTCAGATCAGATTTACAACACACCTAATCTATCACTCACTTCTCACTCTAAATTATTCTCTTGGTCTCTCACGTGTGGAGAACAATTCTCTTCACTCAGGTTCCAAGATCTTCTACTTCTGATCTCGAGTTTATCTCAGATCAGAAACAAAAAGCATACATAATAAATAATCCAAGCCTTGAACCTCCTTCTACGTTTGCAACGTAGAAGGACACCACGACCTGCGTTTGGCAGATCGAATCCCTTGAACCTTTGAACCTCCCTTGTGACTCAGGACTATTGTTAGACAGATATTTGTTGTAGCAACAAGTTGGCGCCCACCGTGGGGCTGCGCCATTTTCTTTATCTGAAATCAGTTGTGTAGCTCCGACTCTCTCTATGTCTGACCCTGAGTCTACAGAGGAGGTCAACCAGATCTCCCCTGGCACAGATCAGACCTCTCCGGCCAGATCTGTGTCCTTTTCCACTCCTGGAGGAACTTCAGCTGGGACTCAGTCCCCACCCGCTAACACAGCATCTGCAAACCTGCAAACTCCACCTCCTACTCGTTCTGGGGTAATGTCTCCTCTCCCTGATCTTACACAAACTCCACCTCGTATAGATCTTACCCCCGAAGGAGTGGAGAGAAACTTCTTGCAGCTAAGGTCTCTCCTGAACCAGTACGTTATGAGGGAAAGAGATAAAGGAATCCGTCTCCGACTGGATTACGACGAGGAAGAGGAGATCTCACTCTCTCCTATACCCCCTCCTCCTCTCACTGCTACCTATGGACGCAGACAGTCACCCAGAAGCAATAATGCTGGACCCAGCAGCACTTACACTGCTTCCCACCATGAAACAAGGTCCAGTCCTACTGCGTTCCCCTTGTTCACCACTCAAGCTGCCACTACTGGCATGCCTTTGGGACACGAGCTAACTCTGGATCAACTCCTGCAGTCACCAGTGTCCAGTGTCCCACCTCCTACTGCTACTTCCTGGGAGCAGGCTATGGCCTCACTTCCCATGGCCAGAAGCGCCTCTATGAGTCTCCCAGTGGCTACCAACACTGTAGTATCCGAAGGCATTCAAGGCTTCAACCTTATGCCCTACATGATATCTCAAATGATGGCTAACTTCCCTTGGCAGCAGCTCATTAGCCAAGCCATCGCTGAACAACAAGGAAACACTGGAAGGGTCACCAACAACAGGGTTGAACATACTGTCAACCAACCCTACAAGCCGAACAGCTTGTCCTGCTTCTCACCAGAGATTGCAGATTATGATTTTCCCAACAAGCTGAAGATGCCAGCCCATATAAGAACGTACGACGGCACTGATGACCCAGAAGACCACCTCCAGATCTTCTCGGGAGCCGCCAGAATCGAAAAATGGGGTGACCCCGAATGTTGTTTGATGTTCATGCAAACCCTTGTTGGATCTGCACGAATCTGGTTCAACGGTTTAGCAACTGGAAGCATCCGAACCTTCGATGAACTCGGTAAAGGGTTCCTGGCCAACTTCTCACAACAAAGACGTTGTGTCAAGGATGCGACCGTTATCTTCCAGATCAAACAAAAAGATGATGAAAGCTTGAAGAGCTTCATTGAAAGGTACAAGAAAGAAGGCCTCACTTATGTCGGTGCTGATGAAAAAATGAAGGTTGCAGGGTTCATGAATGCTATCAACTCGAAGTATTTAACTAGGGAGTTCAACAAAAGTCTCCCTAGAACCCTTGAAGAGGCCTTAGAAAGAGCTGAAGCTCACATTCGAGGAGAAGAGGCTGTGGATATCAAGGAACAAAGGAAAAGAGGTTCCAGCTGGAGGAGCAACAGTCCTTCCCGAAAAAGGAGCAATTATGGCACATATGACAAAAGGTCCAGAGGATCTGAGTCACGAAGGTCTGAAAGCAGGAACCCTCCAAGCAGAGACAGGAACGTCAATTTCACAGCACTCACCAAAACTCCTCAAGAAATTCTAGCAACCGAAGAAGTCAAGCACACCTTCAGACCTCCTCGTCCCTTACCAAGAAGTAAAAGAAACGAGAACTCAAGCCAGTACTGTGAGTTTCACGAAGAGAAGGGACACCACACCAACGACTGCTTCCAACTCAAGAAAAGGATCGAGGAAGCTGTCAAGTCTGGAGAACTGGCCCATCTGGTCAAGGGTGTAAAAGAGAACATGGCAGATGGTAAAAAGAAAGATGTTGCCATGGTCTTCGTTGAGAATGAAACCCCAAGTAAAAGGCAAAGATTGGAAGATTGGGAACGACAAGGCATCTACTTCCCTTACACTAAGGGAGAAAAGCACTGTGATCCACTTGTGCTTGAAGCCTTCGTAGGTTCCACCAAAACACAAAAGGCCTACATAGACACTGGAGCTGCTACAGAAATAATGTTCGCCAAGTACTTCAACCTTCTAAGCCTCGAAGAACGCTCCATGCTACGGCTTGCTGAAGCTGCCATAAAAGGTATCGCTGACATACCTATCAAGCCTTTGGGCGAACTAACACTTGATGTAACCTTTTCTGATGGTCAACTACGAAGGACTGAACCACTCACCTTTGTGGTTTTGGACCTTCCATCTAGTTATGACGTGATCATTGGAAGGCCTGGGGTAGTAGTCTTCGATATGACTGTCTCCATCAGCCGAAAGAGTGCAAAGTTCCCAACCAAAGACGGTGTTGGAACCCTTCAACCCTCCACTACAGTGCTGACCATCGACGAGGACCACAACAAACTCGGTCTCAGCATTAACCCCAGGTATCCTGACCAAAGGGTACGAGTCAACACAGCCCTTCCTAGTGACATTATCATTAGGCTTGAAGGGTTACTAAAAGATAACATGGACGTCTTCGCCTGGTGCCCAAGTGACATGATAGGGATTCCACGAGACATTGCCGAACATGAACTAAGGATCCCTTCCAATGTCAAACCAGTTGTCCAAAAGAAAAGAAGTCTTGCCCCAGAACGAAGCAAAGCTGCATGCCAAGAGGTTGACAAGTTAGTTGAAGCAGGTATCCTTCTAGAGGTGAAATATCAATCATGGATTGCAAACCCTGTGATGGTTAGAAAGCCTGATGATTCTTGGAGGATGTGTATCGACTTCAAAGACCTCAACAAAGCTTGCCCCAAGGATTGCTATCCTTTGCCTGAGGTTGATCTAAAAATAGACTCACTTACAGGCTTCCCCTTCAAGTGTTTTCTGGATGCCTACAAAGGCTATCACCAGATACAAATGAAGGAGGAAGACGAAGAAAAAACTGCTTTCCATACTGACAAGGGTATATTCTGTTATAGAAAAATGCCCTTTGGTTTAAAAAATGCAGGTGCAACTTATCAAAGGCTGGTCGACAAGGCTTTTTCCCTACAGATTGGCAAGAACATGGAAGCTTACGTTGATGATTTGGTCATCAAAAGCAAAACTGAAGATCAAATGCTTGCTGACATACAAGAGACCTTCAACAAGCTCAGAGAAATCAACATGAAGCTAAACCCTGTAAAATGTTCCTTTGGTTTCGAAGAAGGAAAGTTTTTGGGTCACGTTGTAGGGAAGCAAAGCATAAAGGCCAATCCAAGCAAGGTTCGAGCCATCCTCAACATGAAGTCGCCTCAAACTAAGAAGGAGGTTGAAAGCTTGAATGGTAAACTTGCTGCCTTGAAGCGTTTCGTCTCGAAGCTAGCTGAAAAATCACTACCATTCTTCAAGACCCTCAAAGGTTGCACCGATAAGAAAGACTTCAGGTGGACGGAAGAAGCAGAAGAAGCCTTCAACAGCATGAAACATCATTTGGCTTCCTTTCCCGCCATTGCAACACCCGAAGCAGGGGAAATGATCTCTGTCTATCTTTCAGTTACTGATGAAGCCTTCAGCGCTGTTCTCACCATCAAAAGAGACAAAGCTCAGGTACCCGTCTATTTCTTCAGTAAAACATTAAAGTTAGCAGAGGTCAAGTACCCTCCTTTGGAAAAATTGGCTTTAGCCTTAGTGCAAACAGCCAGAAGGCTTCGAAGGTACTTTCAAGCACATCCCATACAAGTGGTCACGGACCAACCAATTAAAAATGTGCTTGAAAGACCTGAAACTTCGGGACGACTAGCCAAATGGGCTGTTGAACTAGGTGGACACACAATCACCTACGTTCCTAGAAAAGCAATCAAAGCACAAGTACTTGCTGACTTCATTGCTGAAATTCCGAAGGTGGAACTGGCCGAGGTTAACATAACCATAGACGAACCTATCGACCCTGAAGCCTGGAAGCTGTACACTGATGGAGCTTCCAGTGTTGAAGGGTCAGGGGCTGGCCTTGTGTTAATCAACCCTGAAGGGTTAGAATTTACCTACGCTCTTCGTTTGGAATTTCAGACAACGAATAACGAAGCAGAATATGAAGCCTTGATAGCAGGACTCAAGCTTGCAAAAAAGATGATGGTTCACAAGCTTCAAGTGTTCACCGACTCGTTACTTGTTTCCAACCAGGTGAATGACAGCTACATTGCTAAAGAACCTAACATGAAAAAGTATAGAGAGAAGGCTAAAGAAATCATGAACACCTTCCAGTGTTGCAAGATCAAACAGGTCCCAAGGTCTCATAACAAGAAAGCTGATGCTCTTAGCAAGCTTGCTTCGTTGAACTTTGCTCATCTTACTAAAAAAGTGCTGGTTGAAGTGATCAAGCATCCTTCAATAGTTGAAATTGAGGTTCAAGACGTCATCACTGAAAGTGAACCAAGTTGGATGACCCCATTTGAAAAGTTCCTGCGAAGAGGTGAACTACCCCAAGATCCTGTTGAAGCTGAAAGAATTCGGATCAAGTCTAAGCAATACACAATTCAAGATGACATACTTTATAAGAAGGGTTACTTGGCTCCATTGCTTCGATGTGTTGGTCCTGAGCAAAGCAGGTACTTGATCAAAGAAGTTCATGAAGGAATATGCGGAGCTCATTGTGGTCCTAGATCAGTGGTGGCAAAACTCATGAACCTTGGTTACTTCTGGCCTACTATGCACCGTGATGCGTCTGAACAATTGAAGAAATGTGAAGCCTGCCAGATCCATGCACCAGTCCCAAAGAGCCCCAAGCACGATTTGGTTCCAATCACTTCGGCATGGCCATTCCACAAGTGGGGAATGGATATTGTTGGACCCTTCCCACCTGCCAAAGGAGGGGTCAAGTTCTTGTTGGTTGCTGTTGATTACTTCACAAAATGGCCAGAAGTAAAACCGTTAGGAAAGATATCCGGAAAGAAGATAATTGATTTCGTGTGGGAAAGCATCATTTGTCGATACGGCCTACCCGGGGTGTTGGTCACAGACAACGGCAAACAGTTTGCAGAAAAACCGTTCAGTGCTTGGTGTAAAGAGTATCGGATTACACAAGTCTTCAGCTCTGTGGCATACCCTCAATCCAACGGGCAGGTTGAAAGGATGAACAGGAGTGTGGTTGAAGGGATCAAGGCCAGGCTGGGTCGTCAAGGGGGAAATTGGTTGGAAGAACTGCCAAGTGTTCTTTGGGCAATCCGAACCACCGAAAAGACAAGTAACAAGAAGACACCCTACAGCCTAACCTTTGGATCTGAAGCAGTCATACCTGCTGAGATTGGGGTTACCACACCCAGAACCCTTCATGTCGACATCCAGGCTAATGAGCATGAAACCTCACTCAACCTTGACCTGCTGGAAGAAGCAAGAGACTCGGCAGCGATAAGAGAGGCCAAATACAAGCAAAAAATGGAGTCTTATTACAATGCCAAGGTCAAGCATGAACGCTTCAAGCCAGGAGACCTGGTCCTCAGAAACAATGATGCAAGCAAGAAAGAAAATCAAGGAAAGCTAGGACCAAAATGGGAAGGCCCCTACACCATCCTTGAGTCTCACAAAGGAGGGTCTTACAAGCTTGCCGACATGGATGGCAAAAAACTCCCTCGTCACTGGAATGGTAAAAACCTTAAAAGGTTCTTTGTTTAAGATGTAAGACAAGTTGTTCTTTTCAAGAAAGCTATGTAATGCTATCACGTAATGAATGAAAGGATCCATGAATCCTCTTTTGAAAAATTTTGTCTTTCTATCCTATAATCAGGTTGAGTACCTAGCAATAAACTCCATGGCAAGGGCCATGTAAGGGGTTGAGCTCCCAGGCCATTTCGCTCAATAGGTTCGAGGGTTGAACGGACCTATATAAGGGGTGAGTTCCTAAATCAATACGACTCCATGAGATAAACAAAAATAGTTTTATAAGTCTCATCGACAGGCTTGAACAACCTACACCAATCGTTCCTTAAGTTTAAAAAACAAACTTACGAAAATGACAAACACTTATATAAGTGTAAATAGGATAGCTGGTGACATGTTTGCCTAGACTACCTTAAGGATGAATGACTGCAGCGTTCAACCTTTGAAGGTGCTATCGGATAAACATTCCCAAACAATAACAAAGACAAACAAACACATCACAAAAACAAAATAAGAACGAACAACCATGAAACTTAAGCAAATAACCATAAAGACCTAACATTAACAGGCTTTATACAAAAGCCAAGCAAAGTCATAAATTGTTCAAAGGGCCTCAGCCCACAACCACCAATGAACCACTACAGGTTCAGACAAAAGATAAAAGTGTTTAAGACACAAAGACATAGTTAATTGTTTTACAAACCACAAATGCTAAGAAAGCTACGAATAAAGGGTTCAGGCGTCATTACCAGAACCTGAAGGCTTGGAGGCTTCCTCCTCATTCCTAGCCTTGACCACCTTAGCTTTCTTCGCCTTCTTTCCCTTCTTGGGCAGCTTCTCAACCAGACCAGCTTCGGAGGCTTCAACACTGGCATCCTTGGAAAGTGTATCAGTCATATCCAAGGTCTCCTCACTATCACCCGAATGTGTTCTCTTCTTGGAAACAGCCTGAAGCACCTTAGCAGAAACGGCTTCGTTCAATCCAGCAGGCTTTAACTCCTTCAGCTCCTGTAAAGGTTTCCCATAAAGGGAAGAAACTTGGGACACATAGGGATAACTGGAGTGTTCCATCTTGAGCACAGTCTCCTTGAAAACATCTAAGGAGTTGGGTTGATAAAGAGGAGATTCTTCCAAGACTTGACCAGAACTGCAAGCTTTGAACCCTGCAACGAAACCGGCATGCTTACCATGGGTCAACAGCTTGGTATACACTTCTCCAAGGGCTGAATTGAACTCCGCAGAATGAAGGAGATAGGTAACAACTTGCTGAAAACCTTCTTCAATCAACCATTTGTTGTCACCTTGAGCAGCAGCAAGAGAGATTTCTAGTTCCTTTTTCTGACTCTCAAAAGCTTTTCTCTCTGACTCCAAGGCTAGTTGATCTTCTTCCACCTTCAATCTGGCAGCTTCATGCCTTGCCATCTCAGCCTCATGCCCCTTCTTCAGCTCGTCTATAAGGGCAATCAAGGTGATCTCCTTGTCAGCATACTCCTTAGCATCCCTTTTCATGTCAGCAATGGACTGCTTCATTTCTTTCTTCTTCCTAGCAAACTCACTGTACTCACCCATGACCTTCCTAAACCTGCTAATCCCCTCTGGTAACATAGCTGCCAGATTACAGGTTCCTACCATCATCTTTGCTAGAAGAGCATCATCATCCAAACCCTCGAGACAAGCCTTAGCACCAGGAGTAGCAAAGTGTGCTAAGACTTCCTCACATACAGCAGAAGACTTGAAGCTGTCAGTTGCCTTCACATTCCACCCAGGCACATAAACACCCCCTTCATCAAAACTCCCAGACACATCTGGTTCCCTCACCACCTTAACCTTTTTTCCCTTACTCTTCTTCACCACCACATCCACAACAGTATCATCCACCGTCTGATCCTTCTCATCCTCAGAATCCTCAATGTCATCACTAACAGTTACTGCCTCAGAAAGATCAGCAGATTTAGCAGCTTTCAGCAATCGCCTGCTTGACCTTCTCGTTGAAGCCTTCGAGGAACTGGCTTTAGCAAACCCCTTGACATTGGGAACGGCAACATAGTTGGTCCCATCATACCGACCCTTCTCATACTTGGTTAAAGCATCTTCACCATCCGCTGCTTCAGCATCAGTAAATGCAACACCAGAAGCATCATCAGCTTTAATGAAATCCAGAGCAGACATGACTGCAAAATAAACAAAGTATAAGAACCAAGCAAAAGGAAAACAATGAAACCAATAACGAACAAAAACTCATACCCCGATCACCCTTCATTATAACAGGATCTCTACCAGGCTTGTCCCAGCGAGTGCTAACCCCAGATAATACTAGAAATGGTTCAGCAAAAGGACGAAGCCTTGAAGGACAGGCCCTAAGAGCAGTTAAAAAGCTATGATCAAGTTCAGATTCTGAGGGTTCTGCCTCATTCAGAACAGCCTCAGGAGACCTCCAAACAGGCTTAAAAGGGAAAATCGAATCAGAAACCCAGAAAAACTTGGTCTTCCATTGACCAACAGTAGTGACATGAGAAGAAAGGAGGTTGGTCTCCGCTGATGAACCCTCGAAGGTGAACCAGTCACCATTCTTAGCAAGACGAAAAAATCGCCTAAACATCAGCAAGGTAGGATCATAACCTAGGGCTCTGCACAGACATTCAAAATGCAACACACGGCCAACGCCATGCGGATGGATTTGACCAAGAGACACTCTATAATATTCAAGTACATTTAAGAGAAAAACAGAGAAGGGATGACGCAGATTTGCAAACTCAAAGTGACGACAATATAAAGCCACAGAACCAGACGGACAATCAGAAACAGCAAGTTGCTTGGCTGGAGCAACAGGATTAAAAGAAACGTCTATTTCCCATTCAGAACAGAACGATTCAACCTCTTTCTGAGAAAGGGTTGAAAACGTAATGGCCATATCCTTCTTAGCACCCATTGTGCCTATGAAGGATGATCAGTGCACTAGACAAGTAAAAAGAGAACTAACCTGGTAATCGAAAAATGAAGAAACCCTAACGGTGGAAGAGACGATTGTGAAGAAGAAAGTGAAAAAGTAAGAAAGGATTAAATGAAAATGAAAAGTAAAAGGGGTTAAAAAGAAAAAAGAAACGGTTATATTATTTAAATATAACTGTCATTATGACATGCAATAATACAGCCCTGAACAGACTGCCACCTGTCACATCAGGGTCAAATCAAAGTTAAAACACTGAAGATTAACCGCCTAAATCACAGCGAACCCTCGAACCCTTCAAGCAAGGAACGAATAACAAAAACAGTCAGAAGCTTTCAAGATAACTCGTAAAAACCTTCTGACTTGGGGGGCTGATGACGTGGGTAGCTTAAAGGAAAAACGAATAACTAATATTATGGAACAAACGCTTGAAAGGTTGGAGCCTACAAGGGTTCTACAACCGGTGGTGACACAAAGTCAAAAAATGACTTGTCACGTCGTCCCTTTCATCGAGTCAAACAAACAGGACTGATGGAGTAACATCAGCCCATAGACCGCAGGTCAATAGCACTCTCTTACCTTTTGTGGCATGTCCTTTTGTTGCAATCAGGATCAAGGTTTTATGCTTTCTTCTTTGAGTAGATTCTTTCTCTATAAAAGAGAAGCTCAGATCAGATTTACAACACACCTAATCTATCACTCACTTCTCACTCTAAATTATTCTCTTGGTCCCTCACGTGTGGAGAACAATTCTCTTCACTCAGGTTCCAAGATCTTCTACTTCTGATCTCGAGTTTATCTCAGATCAGAAACAAAAAGCATACATAATAAATAATCCAAGCCTTGAACCTCCTTCTACGTTTGCAACGTAGAAGGACACCACGACCTGCGTTTGGCAGATCGAATCCCTTGAACCTTTGAACCTCCCTTGTGACTCAGGACTATTGTTAGACAGATATTTGTTGTAGCAACAATGTGATATCTTTTTCATCTAATTTTTATTGGATCTCTGAGACTCTGACTATAAGAAAGGTATAACTATACGATTAATAAGACTAAATATGTAAAAAAATAAAAAATAAACAATGACTTTTTCCTCCATTGTGAATTCCTTTTTTTTCCTCGATAGTACTAATAGTACTTCAAACATATAAGTGGAGGTCACTAGGGTTGGTCGCCTAGAGACACAGGCAACGTCTCTAAAGCACTATTTATGGTCATATCTTGGGCAAGCGTAATATATAAGGTATAGTAAAGCGTAGGAGTACGAAAGAATTGTCAAATTGTTTAAAAAGACATTAATTATTGAAAGGACCTAAAAGGGTGGATATATTATTTTTAGTTCATTGATCACTTTTTAAAACTCTGTGTAATGAAAACATTTGTTATAAAAAAAGGTTATACCTTAAGGAATGATATATGTAGATTATAGAGTTCAGACATATCATTACATAAACACAAGCATGTATAGTGGTTTGAGTGTTAACAAACTCATCTTACATCCATTCCTTGTTTGTTCGTCAAGAGCTGCTTTTTTTACAATCGTCTCTCTGAAATGATAAAGATCACCTCTAGCTATGCTTGGTTATAAACTTATAAGTTATAATCACCAATTATATTAGGCAAATTCACCTATGACTCCTCATTTCATTACAATATGGAAATTACGATCACCATTCAACTTTATAACTTTCAAGGGAATATCTCCTACCGCTTCCTAATTACTAATCCAAGTATTGTAGATGGTGATCACCACTTAAAAACCATAATCGTTGGTAAATGCACGCCCCCGAAAAACAAATTACCTATTTTATTTATGATGAAGTTGTGATCGTGTAAGTTAATACGTTAAGTTGATTATATGAATATATGTTGTGCTTACATCCTATAAATTAACATAAGAGGTTTGCGCATGAAAGATACATCACATGTACGAGTATAAAAAGAAATCATGGTTGATGACACGACTTAATCATGGTTGATCGCATGTACGAGTATAAAGAGAAATCATGGGGTATTCAAACTTACCCCATAAAGACAGCGTTTGGTTTGATGTCATGGCTCCACCATCATACCGTCTGAAATAGAATTCTCAAAGACCCATGTTCAAAATGCAAGTGCTTTTTGAAGGTTCATTGACAAAATTAAAGTCAAACGTCATATGGAGTCAATCTTCTAGTCCATTGCACATTTACTTTATGCTAGGGTACTAAACAAATTGAATTTTTTGAACTTTTATTTTTTTTACCTCAATTCGTATTGGATTCGAATTTGATATGGATTTGATTTATTCAGTTCGTTTTAAATTTGAAACCCAAATTCTATTTAGTTCAAATCCACCAAAACAACAAATTAGTTTACTTTTCATTTTGAAATTACTACAAACTAACTATTTTTAACATAAAAATACTAATCTACAAAATTAACAAACTATCATTATGTCAAAATACTAAAATCATAACTATAACACCTAATTACAAATTTAAAGTAGCCACAATGTCAATGATGAAAGTTCAAAAGTAAACATAAATCGTCTTAACATTCAAAACCAGAAAGTCCACACTGAAAGTTAAGTTTTCAAATCCGAATCGAATTCTGAACACTACTATATGCATGAAGCATAGTAGAATGTAGACTGGTAAAGGTTACTTTGTCACATAACGCATTGCTAGAGATAGTATGATTGTCCTAGTATTTCGGAATAACACACTTAGAAATACGACTACTTTTGTGATTTTCTCTTCCAATATTGAAACATGAAATGTATGAATGCGAAATGGTAATACAAGGTCTATTCACAAAAAAAAACGAGTCCCTTTACATGAAAAGAGTCGTTAACGAATGGTGAAGCTGAGTTTGCTTACAGATAAAGAATGTTTAGCAAGCACTAGACCTGCACAAGACCTTCTGCTGTTGCTGGTTTTGGCACTGCTCATGGCAGGTCGTTACTTTATCGCGTAGCTCTTGGAACGCCCTCATCGTCTCAACATCAAATCCGCCAGCAAACTGTCAAATAAATGACCCAAAACAACGATTTCAGCCACAAACACCACTAATTTCATTTTAAGTCTGATCAAACCTCAAATCTATATGCAAAATGGACACTTTGGTTACCTGATGTACGCGAAATGCAAACCGTACGCCTTGAACTATCAACTCTTCTTCTTCTGGACCGCTAACTGTCTCAAGTTCTGCAGATACTCTTCTCATGTACTTCATTGCTAATTTGACCGATGCAAGTTTAATCTACAAATATGCAAATCACTGTCATTTATCATCCAATTTTCTGTATTTTCTATATAAAAAAACAGCGCAAATTTGCCAAATCACAATGTGGATTACATGGCTTTAAGCATGAAACATGATAAAGGAATTTTTTCAACCAATAAATTCTTGTCGATGTTGCAAACATTTTCCCTAAAGGAGTGTTATGTTATAAACAGGTCGTATTCAAAGGTTTGCACGCCAAAAATTTTAAACGAGCTAGAAATCGCGGTATACATGAAACTAAAGTACTAAACACAACCAAACATAATTTTTATTTTCTGCGCATTAGCACTCAGTTTTACAACAAAATATATAAATGTGTATAAATCAATTACGTTTAACAAAATGACATAAAATACTCTATCAGTTTAAGTTATTGCAGAAAAAATATCTTTTAAATTACAAAAATAAAAAGGTGAGTCAGCCTGCGAACCCAGGAGGTTGATCCATATCCACCCGTTAAGCTAAACATGTTCACATGTTCGACCCGAAGTTGGAAAAATGTACAACCTTTGCTACAGGATGTACAATTCACAAACATCCAAAAGGAGGAAAAAGAATCCAAGCAAATAAATCACCAATAGTGTGTGGGGTTTTACTTTCACGTGTGACTGTGAGCATACAGGTAGGGGACCTTGTCAACTGAACGAAATCTTTGCTACATTTTTTGGCCTTTTGTATGCAAATCAATATCCTGTTTTTGTTATGTTCTAATGCCTGATTTAGACTGAGCCCCATGAAAACATTGAGGGACCACGACACCTAATTTCTTGATCAATCTACGAGTGAAGATGCTATTGCACACATTTATAGTAACGTTTAAGGTGACCCGTTTTACCAGAGGCAAATTATACGGGTTGGATAACAAAATGGGTTCGAATAAGAAATTGAATAAAATAAATGTAAAATATATGCATGATTTGAGTTCAGTTATTCAGGTCAGTTCAATTGGAAGACCACGAATTGATTTGGAAAACGAAATCTGAATTTGAATCTGTTTCAAAGACAATTTGAATACTTAAAAACCAAATTCAAATTTGGTTCATTTTGCATTCTGATTTTTTTTTAAATACGTTTGGATTAAATAACTCTAGCTCGTTTACATATTGCGTGACTTTCAACTTGTTTGACCCGTTCCATCTATATCTATTTAACATTGAAGTTCAGAAACAAGTACCTGAGCTACAAATCCTGTTTCTTGCATCCAACACATTGGAATCTGAAACACTTTGTATCTTGTTGAAGCAGATTCTCTCATTCTTGATAAATTATACACCCCGCGCTCTAATCTGTTTTTCACCAAACAAAATAAACATTAGAGAATCTTATAAATACAAATTTATAAAAAAAAAAAAAAAAAAAGAAATTTAACAAGACGCATACTTCTCAAACAATGCTTGCATTTTCTTGAGAGCAGAACCACAAGGTTGTCTAGGATCATCACGAAACGACGATGCCTCAGATTCAAGCTTCTTTAGATCACAATACCCAAATGCTGCTTCTCTCAACGCGTCTGCTTTGCGTTCTGGCCATTCAAAGTGTTTAAGAACCGCCCTCTCGTCAACCAAGTAAGATAGTTCGTCATCCAGCCATTTTACAAAGGGCACCACATCCTCAATGTCGGTAAATGATGCATTCTCTACTTCTTTAATCAAAGATCTTATGAAATCGCCTTGTGTTTCCACATCCGTCTTTATCTGTAACGGTTTAAAGACAGGTTAACCTAAACTCGTGACTATAACTTAACTAATGCGCTTTTTATGTTTATAAATCTAGTAACCAAGTTTGAGTATTGTTCCGTATAAAGAGTCCAAAACGCATTCCAATTAGAAAAACAGTTAAACTTCAATATTGTTTCAGTGTTATGAATTTTTTTTCATAACCTAAATAAAACAATTATAAAATTTAAAATTTCTTCATATCTTATCTTATTATATGAATAAAAAATATACACAAAGTCAGTAACACTATCAAAACATGAATAATTTTGTTCATAGAAAACAGCTTAATGTTGTGGAAGGTACTGTTGTCGATGCACAGGATACAAGGTAATAGTATAACGCGAAATATCCAAATTACCCTTTGGTCTGACACATAATTTGAAATCCAACGGTCATATCTAACAACCATTTATTTTACTATATTTTTAAACGGCAACATTTATTATAAAAAATACTCAATGATGACGTGTCAAAGGGCAAAATAGTAATTAACCATTTTTTACTTACAGCGAGCAAATGCGTGGACCGGTTCTCAATCTCTCCGATCATATCACGTGTATTAGCCGTTGCCGGAACATCACCAGAAGAAGCTCCGTTACACGAGTCCCGACGAGACTCTCTCCGCATAAGAGAGTGATAAAACTCCACCACCTCCGGCACTCTCCTCACCTTCGCCGGCGACCGCTTTACACTTTTTGGCGGTGGTGGTGGCGGCGGCGGAGCTGCAGCTCTTACACTTTTAACCGGCGGAGGCGGTGGTGGTGGCGGTGGCGGAGGAGCTGCAACTCTGACCGGTTTAGCCGGCGGAGGTGGCGGTGGCGGAGGTGGTGGAGAAGGTAGTTTAGCCACCGGTGGAGGCGGTGGCGGAGCAACAAGAATTTGTTGCTCCTTTGTATCCGCCTCCACGGAGCTATTTATTGAACTATCAGTAGATGAACAAGAAGATGATGACGTGGACGGCCTTGGAGGAGGTTTAGGAACTCTAGGAACACGAGAACGAGCTTCAGATACGGAATCTGTCAACATATCTAACGAATCACACCTTGAAAGCCTTGGTAGATTATCAATTTCTACTAGTATCGACTCTTTAGAGCTCGATTCCGTATAGCATTTGCTATCAATTTCATTGTTATAATTGCGTGCGATTTGAGTAGTAGTTCCAATCGCATTGCCTCTCTTAATAATATGAGATTTATTAGAATTAGAACTATCTATCATTTGCTGATACTGAAACCGTTGCGAACCGGATGCAGCCAGTTGCTGTTCTAAAGCGTTAGTTCGCATTTCGAACTCTTTCTTTTGGGTTGTTAATTTCAAAAGCAATATCTCAACTTCTTGTCTTAATCTCTCGTTTTCCGTCTCCAAACACTGAATCATTTTCCCTGCACGGTTTAACTCTGCGTCTTTATTCGAGATCTCGTTCTCAAGCATTGGAAGAATGGTGACAGATTCCTTAAGTAATTTCTGCTCTAGTAACTCTGTTCGTAGCCTCGACTCTCTTTCTCTTAGCTCCTCAACTAACTGTAACAGCTCAGCTACGTCTGGTGGACGTGGCTGCACTTGAGCAGACGACCGAGGGAAATACGCACCAAACGATCTTGAAAACACTGCACTCTTTTGTGACGACTTGCCTCCGTTAGTAGAACCAACTGACGGTGACGGAGAAGAACTTGAACGTTGCTGTTGATGCTTCTGCTGTTGCACTTCTGGTTTGGGATTTAACGGTGATTTTTGTAATCCCATAACTAATTTTACTTTTCCAGCCACCATTATTTATAATCTGATAAATATTATAAAAAGATTATAATGTCGTGGTGTAAATATGTAATTGTCTTCTCATCTGTTATTGAAAAACTGAGGTGATGAAGGGTTGCAACTGAAGTGTGGTGGTTAGAGAGAAGATGATGAACAAGAAGAAGAAGATGATGATGATTGATGATGATACATACAACTGGTTAGGTACGTTTGGACTTTGGAAGGTAGTGCAAGAAAAATTAAAGGTAAAAAAGATGGCACGAATAACGAGAAACGGTCATATGTGGTTTTTTTGGGTTTGAATTGTTTTGGAATGATTAATAAATAAAATAATATAAGGTTATTAATGAAGGGGTGTATTACCGTATCATGTGTTTACTGTGTTGGTACGCGCCAAACAGATTTTGAAATTAGCCTTTGTGGTGCAAATTATTGTGTTATTTACCTTTTCTTCTTTCTCTTTTTAGTTTTTCTTACCTTTAAATGAAAAAGAATTGTTTAATATTGGTGAGAAAATGGTACTAAAGTTTAATTTGTAATTAAAAATTATAGATAGATAAATTAAGAAATTTGTAATTAGATATTAATTGAATTAGTTTGTTATTTATTTGGATTTACTTGGTCTAAAAGAAACGAGAGGATTAAACTAGCCAAGCTTGGCTTGTAAATTAATTTTGTAACCTCAAGTTCTATTAATGTTTGATCTCAACTCACTAATACATTAAAAAAAAGAAGAATTACACACATAGTTCTTTAGTTATTAGTGAAATTGCACTCTCTACCCTTTATGTTAATTTTTCACTTATTCTGTCATTTATTTTCTAAATTTGCTACTGAAGATCCAAAAGCTAGTATTTACCTTGTAGACAAGGTAGAAGATAACTAACTTGATAAGATCTCTGTGAATTGTACCTGCAAAACTAACAAACCGTTAGGCTCATCATAGGGGGCAGGGAGGGCCTCTCTGTTATTGGGTTTGTGGAGACTTGATTTGGGCTCAGATTAGAAGACAATAAGTGGCAGACTAATTAAATTGAAGACTTGGCCCGTTTTATTTAATTAGCCCATTATTAGTTTTCTTGGGGATTAAGTAGTAAACCCTAATCTTGTATTATAAATATAGGCATCTTGTATTTGTAATCCTCATCACGAGTGAGGCAGAAAGCAATAATAAAATATCCTGGTTGCAGCCCGTGGACGTAGGTCAGTCGACCGAACCACGTAAATCCTTGTGTTCTCGTGTTCGTTTATATTTTCTCTTGCAGTTTGTTTGTGTTTGGTGTGTTGATCGAGAGATCGAATCCTAACAACTGGTATCAGAGCTCAGGCTCGTTACACAGGTAAAACACAACGCGAGAGAAAAGGTTTGAGTCGAACCAGGGTTTTGTATTGGCAGCCAGCCATAAACCTATATTGTTCGATCAAAAGGAAGTTCAGTTCGAAGAACCCCACTACATCACAACAGATAAGACAAAAAATCACTTTGTGATTTTGTTTGACAGTAGGCGTCGATCTCCCAATAATTTCTTTGTCCTTTTTTGTGAGCCACAAAGGAAAAAGAAAAGATAAAACAAGGAAATAGCTACTGGAAGGAGTTTTGTTTTGGTGTTGAGATATCCCCAACAACAACACATATTATTTCGTTTCTTTAACAAGATTGAGTGCCTTTTTTTTATGACCAGGTCTATTGGGATTGACTTTGGCTTACGGTTGTCTGGCAGTTTAGCCGAGTAATTTTGGTGTGATTATTGTGGTGTTATTGGTTTGTTTGATTTGTCCAAGATTATTTTTCTGGTTGTTTTACCGAGATCCAAAGTCAGGAAATTACTCAGTTTGAGACAATGGCTGAGAGTGGTAAACTTCAGATTGAGAAGTTTGATGGAAAAGACTTTGGTTGGTGGAAAATGCAAATGGAGGATTTGCTGGTTCAGAAGGATTTGGACATGGTACTGGGTGACAAACCGGAGAAGTTAAAGCAGGACGAGTGGGAGGCCTTGAATAAAAAGGCCAAGGCAGTTATTAGATTGTCGCTAACGAAGGATGTTGCGTTCAACATTCTGAAGGAAACCACCGCGCGTGGGATTATGGATGCACTTTCTAATATGTACGAAAAGCCTTCGGCAGCTAACAAGGTTTTCCTGATACGTGAACTGGTGAACACGAAGATGAAAGAAGGAAGTTCAGTTACAGGGCACATCAACAACTTAAACTCGATTTTGTCAAGACTTGGGTCAGTTGGCATCAAATTCGAGGATGAGGTTCAGGCTTTACTACTGTTATCATCATTGCCAGATAGTTGGTCAGGGACTGTTACAGCGATTACTAGTTCTACCAGCGAGTTCACTTTTGATGGGATTCGGGATCTTATTCTGGGTGAGGACGTCAGACGAAGAAATTCAGGTGGATCATCAAGTGAATTACTGAATGTTGGCAGAGGAAGGAAGAATAACAGAGGTAGTGGGAGCAAGAACAGGAAGAGGAGTCAATCTAGGGCTCGAGGCGATGTGACTTGTTGGAACTGCAAAGAGGTTGGACATTTTAGGAATCAATGTCGAAACGAGAAGAAAGAAGTTAACACTGCATCAGGCTGCTCAGATGATGACGCATTAATTTGTAGTGTAGAGAGTTATGTGGATTCCTGGGTCATGGATTCTGGTGCTTTATTTCACGCTACCCACAGCACTGAAGCATTGCGGAATTTGAAGAAAGGTGACTTTGGTAAGGTAAGACAGGCGAACAATGATATTCTTGAGGTTACAGGCATTGGTGATATGGATATAGTAACTTCAGCCGGTACATGGAATTTGAAGGATGTCAGGGTGATTCCAAACTTAAAGAAACAGTTGATTTCAGTAGGGCAGTTGGATGAACAGGGACACGAGGTTAAATTCGGGAACGGGCAGTGGAAAGTTATCAAGGGAAATCTTGTCATAGCTCGAGGAAGAAAGCGGGGTTCGCTTTACATGGTCAGTTTACCGTCTGAGGGAGTGACCGTCCCAGTTCAGAAGAGAAACAAAGTCAGGTTCACAGAGTCTTGTGGGCAGAAGAAGGTTTGTTTTGCAGATGATAAACCCAGAGCCACAGGTAAGATTCAGGTTGAGCGTGCTAGGAAAGGTTCAGAACTACCAGTCAGGGGTTTTCGTGGCAGTGGGAGCATGAGTTGTGCTTCAGTCAGAGTTACTAGACGGCAGTGGGTTAAGAGAACCAGTATTCCAGCTGTCAAAATCTCTCCAGGTGATTATCTGCTTTATTCGGAGAGTGTTTATTCTCAGGGTGTTTCAGGATCCAGCAGTTCGTGTCAGTGGGAGCTGGTAGAGACAGAGAATGGGTCAGCGGCAGAAATAGCCATGACTGATGTGTTGGAGCTCGGGGGAGCTTCAACGGGCCTTCAGGTTAACTGATGAAAAGGCCGCTGCAACCAGGAAAATGAAGAAGATTACAAGAGGTACAAGTGTTCACAGCGGACGGCAGTTTGAAGATTATCAAGCCTCCAAGTGGGAGATTATTGGGTTTGTGGAGACTTGATTTGGGCTCAGATTAGAAGACAATAAGTGGCAGACTAATTAAATTGAAGACTTGGCCCGTTTTATTTAATTAGCCCATTATTAGTTTTCTTGGGGATTAAGTAGTAAACCCTAATCTTGTATTATAAATATAGGCATCTTGTATTTGTAATCCTCATCACGAGTGAGGCAGAAAGCAATAATAAAATATCCTGGTTGCAGCCCGTGGACGTAGGTCAGTCGACCGAACCACGTAAATCCTTGTGTTCTCGTGTTCGTTTATATTTTCTCTTGCAGTTTGTTTGTGTTTGGTGTGTTGATCGAGAGATCGAATCCTAACATCTGTGACCACCCTCCGGCGTGAGGATAAGTATTTTTTTAGTGAGAGACAGAGTATAGAGAGAGAGGGAGGTTCGGAGTGTGTGTGTACATGGGTCACCTGTACTTTTGAGGGGTTATTTATACTAGTCATAATAGTTATACTTTCGTCCGTCCTAGATGTACCAACCCTCAGAGCCTTTGACCTCCGGTTCAATATGGTGTACTTGTTGGTTCGGACTTTTAGGGCACTGATGAGCCGCGACATCTTATAGGGAGTCGCGTCTTAGGAGGCATAGTTCGGAGGTGATGTTCTATACCTCTTCATGTCCCCTCAAGTCCATAAGTTGGTTTACAACTTAGTGGAGTTGAACAGTCATTATTACTGCTTACCAGCTGTCTTTTTGGCCAAAGCACGTGGACGCGTCCGTTGCCATGTATTCTGGATGGGACATGGCGGTTATCTCGAGGCTTTTTCGCCCGTTAGATCATCCCTGACACCTTTTTTCAAGTCGTTGGAATTTCGACACCTATCATGGTGTTAGGGTTTCTTCTCACACTATAAAAGAGGGTTTTTACTTTTTCTTATTTATTTTTACTTTCCCCAAAGTCTTTCTACCTTCCACATTCACTACTGTAATCGCTTCCCTGTACGGCCCCCTGTTTCATCCGCCCTGCTACAGGTTCGTTCCTTCTTCCTTCTCTTTCAAGGTTTTCTGTTTTTACTATCAATTACCATGGGGAAAGATAACATGGATGTTAGTTTTTCTACGCTATCAAAAAGCAAGTTTGATAAGTTCTTGATAGATTATAGGATTCCCCTAGACTTGAACCCAGAACTCCCTGCCCCTGATCGCCCTATCTATCCCCATCTTGCTGGTAAGTTTGCTTTTTACACCCTTGTGTGTGATTTTGCAAACTATCGAGTTCCTTTGACAAAATTTTTGTTTAATGTTCTTTTGTTTCATGGGGTTCATTTTTCACAAATGAATCCCTTTAGTTTGGGGAGAGTATGCCACTTTGAGTTAAAATGTAGGGCTTTGAAGTCGACTCCTGTTTGGTAATTTTCCCTAAATGTTATTGCATTTTTGACTTAATAAATTTAAAAATATGTTAAGACATCGCAATTTTTTATATTATTTTTAGGAAAAAAGAGAATTGAATCATAAAACGACTCCTGTTTTCATAAGACTATGGGGTATGAAGACGGGGAAGAGGGAGACGGGGGGTGGGGGCGGTGTTGAGACGGAGGAGACGGGAGAAGGTGATTGGTGGTTCACGCAGATTGGTGCGTCCCTTGCGTTCCGAGGGAGAAGGGGGACGAAGGTGGGGGTGGAGTTGGGACGATGGTGACGGGGGAGAAGGATGAGACGGGGGTTGCCCCGTCTGTGCACCCATCGGCCTACCTAGCTCAAGCATAACATTCAATTTGATTGAGCATCCTAAAACTTGGAAATAAAATACAAAATAAAAGAATATGAAATACAAAAAAAAAATAGAGACACCACTTTCACAGCTTTGTTCTCAAAAAGTTTTACATAATCAAGCAAAAACAGTAACAATCAGGGATCCGTCAATGCAAGGAACTAGGCTGTAAATAGGCCGATATGATGCATAGTACACCTGAGCTCAACTATTTAATTTAACAGAGTCCGAGTTTGATTCATTAAAATCTCTAATTCCATAGTTCGATTTCGGCTTATAAGACCATCCACATTGGTGAACAAACTCAAGTTTGTTTGTGGAAACAATATTAAAAAAAATTCTTTGTTTGCAAACAAACCCCCAATCGGTTTGTGGTGGCAACCATGTTTGCAATCAAATAAACCCCAACTAACTTAATTACCTAAATAACTTATAATATTTAAGTTTAAAAAAAAAACTAAATACACTGTATTTCTTAACTTTTTTTTTTGTGAACATCCCAATATAAATTTTATTAAAAACCGAGTTCTTTTAAAAAAATTATTTTTAGGTTGAGTTGGGTTGTGAATGTGGGTAAAGTTGGGTTATGTAGATTGAAGAGAGAGAAATTATTTTTTATTACTCTTGATTGTTCACCATTGTGGATGGTCTAAGTATATTATTTATATAATTTTTATTTAATATTTAAGTGGGTATTTGAATAATACTTATTGTCATACACATAATTATGATAAGCCTAGTCGGTTCCTATCTAAATTAAACTGAAAAAAATCATACACAACAATTCGATTTTGTATTTTGTCATCGTTGGATTTGTAAGTCATTTGGCTCTGAAAGGAGTAGACAATGACAAGTGGTAAGTACTAGCATGCACCTAAAATGAAGCATGGTAAGCACACAATTGAGTTTGTGTTGGAGAATTTGTGTATACAGAATCATACCTCTTTACCGTAACTCCTTACTGTCATCTAATCCACCAACAGGGGAGAAAAAAAAATCGATGGTGTGCAGAGGAAGAAGAAGACGACAGGAAGGTATTAGGGTTGGGAGAACATGGCTCTGATACTATGATAAAGTTAATTGGTTCCTTGCCTTTCATTCTATTGATCTCCACTATAAATAATACAATTGGTTTCACATTTTATGGAAAGTGATAATTACACAATGATTACAAATATTATCTATATCTCTATTACTCACCACCTCTGTTCATCCACCATTGACCATACCTCTTAGCCCTCACCTGTGCCCCCGATTACATTGTCTCCCTATCTCTATACCTCCCCATCTCTCTTTTATATCTTTCTTTTATAACGTAAAATCAAAAAGGTTTTGTGGTTAAACAGAAGCTTATTAGGACCAGAAAGCCGGAAGCATAATGGAATCTTGGCGTCTGTTGGAATTGGAGCTTTTGTATCTTTATCAAAACCAATAATTCGGGGATATGAAAAAAAAACCGCGACTTGTAATAAAACGAATAACAAAATAAAATAAGATCCACGACATGTAACATACCTTATGAACAGAAGACCGGTGTTGGTAAATGAACTTAACTTTTTGAACTTTTGATTTTTAGAATTTATTGGTCACCATTTAGGATTGAAAGCAAAATAATTTTTATTTTCAGCTTGAGCCAACCTTGCACATTTAACACACCTCTTTTTGCTTATGCAACACACACTCCCCTGTTCTTTTTTAGACGCACACACACCTCGGCAATCCATTTTTTCCACTTACACAGGGCCCTAGAATTCTTAAGGACTACCCTATCAAAAAGTAGAGACTAGAACTATAATTTATCAAATTTAGGTACCAAAACAGACTGAAATTTCAGCCAAGCAAAGAACAATTCACGTAATTTGATACACACATATAGGGATGTCAATCATGTCAGGTTGATGAATTTCGGGTTGCATAGTTGAACTCTTCAACCCTAATACCCATATACTTAGTCGTATCATGTTGTGTCGAACCTATTTAATGTCCTGTTGTGTTTCTTGTCGACCTTTTAATATTAGTTCACGAAAATAAGTAATAACTAGTGATGAGGATGTGATTATTACTTTATTCGTGACTTCGTAATAATTACAATCAACTTTTTTTGAAAGGCCAACAAAGTCGTCATGGACTCTCGTGGGAATCGCTTTGTAACGAATTCAGGATACCCACGGGGCACCCGGTCCTCCAAGTCCACCAATCCAGGGAAAACCCGACTATCCACCCGCTCGAAAGCATGACGGTGAATAATCGGTAAAACCTGGTATCCTTCAAGGCTCAAACTTGTGACCATTAGGCCTTAAATCACCTATCATTAGGTCATCATACCACTCCACCATAAAGTGGGTGGTAATAATTACAATCAACTACTCCCAATGTTTTGAAGAAAAAATGTGGCCAATAATTAATGATGAGGATGTGATTATTAGTTTGTTAAATTTTAAACAAGACAACATATCACTTTCAAACATGTGGTAAAGCTTTCTCAAGGTCGTGACTTAATATAACCACACATGGATTTTGAGACCCATACTTTTCACGCATGAAGTTAAGTTTGTATGTGCATGTGTGTACTTGTCTTGTCTCTTGGATTTTTGTTCTTTTGATTGATATAGAATGGTGAACAACCACCCCCAAATGACAGCCAATGGAGCTGTTCCTTCTACTTCCTTTGAAACCCTAATTTTATTTTCTCACTTTATTGTAATGCAATGAAAGCATGGAACATGTTATAGAATGGGCAAAAGGTTATACGAGTTATTATAAATGAAACTAGTTGAACTAGTTAGGAATAACCTAGGGTTTGTGGTGAATAAAATTATGTTTGAAGAAATTTTGGTTTACCTTTAAACGGCATAACTTAAGACACCAAGGACGGGTCACTTTTAAAAAAGTGGGAACCGATGAACCATTTATTTAACATGTTAAATTTATCATAAAAAATTCAATTTAATATCAAAATAATTATTTTCTTCAAATATTTTTTAGAGTTTTTTCACATAAAGATATGTAGAAGCCATTCTAATAAAAATAGTATTTTTTGTAAAATAACTTTTACCTTTTTTTAAACTCATTTTAAGCATTTTGTTTTATTTTCAAACTTTTTTTTATTAAGAAGGCTTCTACTTGCATTTATTTGTAAAACCTCGAAAAAAAATAATAACAAATTTCTACATTTTAAATTGAATAGGGAACCTAAAAACAAGTGGGTTTAATGGGGAACATTTTAAGAGAATATTTTTTGCATCTTAGATTAAATTTTTATGATTTATTTAACATGTAAAATGCATGGTTCCTCATTTTTTTGAGGTATATATTACGCTATAATTTGTTTGTTAGTAATAACTAGTGGGTTTACCCGCGCGTTGCAGCGGGATCCACTAATGGGTTGTAATACGACATTATGATGCTTAGGTTTTTTGACGCAAGTTACGCAAAAATATTAGAAATGTGCACCCTATGTTTTAACAAGTATTCGTAGAAAGAAATATCAAAGAAACGTGCACCGCCACTTACAACTGATTGCAGTTCACCACAAAAACCATGTACTCATTATTAAACAAATCTTACAACTGATTGAGTTTTAAGCATGAGACTTTTCTTATGCCATCTTAAAATTCATGTAAAATGATATGTGAAGAGTGAAGGCAATGAATGTACAAGTAACAATGCATCAAGGGGTAATATAAGAAAGATTTATATGACATTATCTATCTATACTACTATATAATACATTCTAGATGGGCAATAAGGTAATTTGCTCTGTTTTTTAAGATGGCATATGAAGAGGCATAAACATACATCTCTATATTTGACCCCATTTCTTCCCATTATGCCCCTTTATACAACATATGATGCACATGGTATATGTGTCTAATGCACGGATAATATCTTCTCCACAATGTAACCCCCAACTCCTTTATTGCCATTATACTAATTGAAACCTCATTAAAACCCGAAGTTACGATTAGTTAGAATATAATCAATAATAATAATCATCATCATCATACTCAGTTAATCCCACCTATAACAAAGCTAAGGTAGGGTCTGAGAAGGGTAAGATGTAGACAGTCTTACCTCTATCCCCTGAGGATAGAGAGGCTTCTTCAATTTCACCCTTTTATTTATTTAAAGTATAAAATACTTTCGACAAAAATCTTACAAAACATAGTTTAAATAATGTGATGAAATTTAATCATTATACTAATTCCCTTTATTTTATTACAATAATGTGATGAAATAAAGCAAATGTACAAGAAAAAATATGAATCATTCATAAATTTGCTTCTATTTCACCCTTTTATTTATTTAAAGTATAAAATACTTTCGACAAAAATCTTACAAAACATAGTTAATATCACTAATATTCAATCATTTAATAAAAAAGATAATTTAATATATTATTATTTGATAATAAGTAACTTATAACAAAACTACAAATATATATGTTTTAAAGTAGTTCTTTAACTGGAAGAGCTGCTACAATCTTCATAGCCTTTCTCTTGTCTTTATCATCATTCAATTCCAATGTTAATAAATTCAATAAAACATATAAATAATTCAGTTAATTTATTTAAACCTTTTCAAGAGAAAATTTATAATAAGTCAATGTTGTTATTTTCAGGTAAATTTAGCATTAGCATTTTACAAGAATTAACTGAATTATTTAATTAGCATTTTATTATAAGGTCATGCATTTACTTTTTCAATTAGCATTTTACAAGAATTAACAGACTCCATTTAACCCTCTTTAGTGCAACATGTACATGTAACGATTCTAATCACACACCGCAAATTCTTTTCAACTTCTCAAATACGAATAGTCACATATCGCAATTAATATCCGGGGTCCATAATTTCTGCTATAACTCCTATTTGCACCCTTCCTCCCTCTCAACAACCTTCAATGGATCAATACACCATAACATGAAAGAACTTTTGAACAACGACTTTTGAATAAATACTATCAACTCAACGATGAGATCGGGTGACGTCGTTTTGGGGTTCTTTATCGGTGTTACTCCACCATCTCCGGCAACTCTTTCACCTATAAATTAATCGAAAAATGTCTCCTCTCTAATCAAAACGACAACAAGTGACTTGAAAAAGCGCCTAACATTGTCCAAATCCATCGTCTCTATGAAAACCTAGGTATTGTGCATCTTGATATTAAGTCGGATCATGTTTTGTTCGAACCCCGATGGAATTTGAAGCTTGCTTATTTTGGATCTAGGGAGGGCTTTACGATGAATGCATGTGGGACGACTTAGATTTGAAATCTTAGTTTCTATCGCGCAACTTGCTTCTCGCCTACTGGTAAGACAAATAACCATGGTGGAGTTGGATTTAAATGTGTTAACATTCTTTTAGTAATTTAGGTTTGGCACATATACAATAGGATAACTATGTATAAGATGAAGAAGATGTATACATGAAAGCTTTGCTTATTGCATAGGATAACAACACGATGGGGTGATTAATATGAATATTTGTCATCTTCAAGAGAAGGTCCAAACTTTAACTTTGTGATTTTGTTTTTAATGTTGCTGTATGTATGTTCCTATATTTGATTTGATAAGAAATATTGAATTAAAAATAGTATCTTTTCCATCCTTTTTTTGCATTCAGAATGCACTTGTCTTGTTTGCTACAACAGTATTCATGGGTGGTGGTGCATTTACAATAGAAAAATGATAAGTTTCTTTTGATGGCAAGTGTTCTTAATTTTTATTGAAGAATTGTTAAAAGAAATCATGATTGATTTTAACTTAATATGTATGATCAGTTTTTATATTCAAGTGTATGAAGTTTTATTTATTTATTTATTTATTGATGTGTACTATTAGTGTCATTATTTTTCATTCAATTTTGTTTGGAGGGGTGATTAATTATTATGTAAGTACAAGGCTATTAGTGTCTTGATAAATGGTGACTCCAAGTATCTGAAAACTTATTTTTTTCGATGAAGATAACGACATAATGTCTACTAAAAGTCACCGTAAAGGACATCAACTTCATATTCAATTAACCTTCATGAGAATTATGTAAAAATTGGAGTTGATAGTTTTTACCTTCCAAGCATAGTTTTGATACTATGACATTAAATTATATGAATAAAACTATTAACATAAGTACTACACAATATATTCCAAGAGGATTGATGAACTAACAGGATTGAATATTGCGCTGTAAATCGTCACCCCGCAGCAACGCGCGGGTTCCCCACTAGTAAGTTTAAAGCATGTGTTTTTTTAAATGTCATCTTCCCCTTTTTAATATAGTACAGATAGATTTAAATGCTAGTTCAACTTTGTTGCGGAGTAATAATATTACACTACATGAAGTAGCGTAATTATTATCTATACATATAATAAACCAAAGCCATTTTAATGACATGACACTTAAAGAGGCATTCTCCTCTTTGAGTATGCCATGTGTCATCCCATGTGGCAATGAGATATTTTAGGAAAAAAATTTAAAAATAAAATTGAATTTTTCTCTCTTATGTTTCCTCCCATGATTTTTAAACGTTAATATCTTTTATATACGAGATTTTTAAAAAAAATTACACCAAATTAACGAGCGTTTTATTATCTTTCCAACGAGTACCATATTGCTATATAAAAAACGGAGAAAAAAAGCGACTATTTTTTGTGGGGTTTTGTTCATACAGGAAAAAAAACAGGTAAATCATTAATCATATATAGGCAAGTCACTAATTATGTTTAAATCAGTAAATACGAATTCTATTTTCAACATCGTTAGCATTGGAATTATACATTGTTTTAGGTTAGATATTAATATTAGAGTTATACATTGTTTAAGGTTAGGCGTTTAATTGGAGATACATTTTTAATTGTTTTAGGTTAGGTGCTACCCGAAGCTTTATTGCATGTAACTGTAAAACGAATCATTCTATTTCATATGTAAAATTAATATTTCATATTAGATTTCTCAACCCCGGGACGTTCCCGGGGTATAATCTAGTAAATTATAAATGTATTCGTAGAGTAATTATGATCAGACTACTAGTTTTTTTTTTTTTTTTTTTAACAGCTTGTTTCGCTTTTCGTACTGTAATACTTGTATCTCATAAAAATTATGTTTGTCAACAATTATTACTGTCTCCTTTTGCACAATGTTGAATGTTTGCAATTTGTTTTAACCTTGATGATTCAATAAACTTTGATTTTAATTTCACGGTTAAATCTTATTGATAAAGTATAAAAGCGTGTTAAATGAATCGTGATCGCAGATCAATGAGCATGTAACTCATAATAGTTTAGATCCGATTTTAGGAAAAAGAAAATTAACTTTTATTTTAAATTGGGCTTGTGACAATGGGTTGTGAATGAATTAATGAAATGAGAAAATATGGAGCGGCCCATAGCATGAATTTCATTCCCCGGTTGTGAATTGTGATTTGTCGTTGTAGACTCACAGAAGAAAAATTGGTCAGAAAACTCATAACTTTGAGAAAAATATGGTCGTGAGAAAGGGCAAATAAGCTGAAAGGTAAAAGTTGAATTGTCTCTTGAAACATTGATATTTTTTAGAAAAAAGTCAGGGACCCCTCTCTATCTCTCTATATATGGGTACGTATGTATATAGGGAGAGAGATAGAGAAAGAAGTGTGTACCAATATTTAACTCCTAAAAGAAGTACCATAAAGTCATAAATTAAATCTATGATTTCTTTTTTTTGAACGGCTAATGTTTCACTCCCATTATATTTACACCAAATACACCATTGCCTAGATTTGAACCTAGGACCTCCCCTCTAAGAGGCATAAGCCTCTACCAAGTGGGCTACTTGATTAATCATTTCTTATTTTTTTATAAAACTTTTAAATATTCTGCTACAATCTTTATGTTTTAATATAACTTCTAAATATTTTATGCAAACCATTTTATTTTGTAATAACGTTCCCACCGTGACGTGTGGGTTTACGTTTATTGACGCTTCGACAGCAACTTGCAGGTACATTTACTAGTTAAAATACAATTTATGTGATGTTAGTATGGGTTGATATAATTCAATCAAAATATGGAGAACACAACGAGATTGGGACAAATGAACCTTGTTAGTTATTACAATTTAGTTCAAAAGTGAGATCTAGGGGTTCAAATTGTGATTGAGAGTAATCAAAAAACTTAAAAGGAAAAAAAAGAAGCTTGCATGGCAAATTTTCTATTGGTAAAGGAGATGATACCCAAGCAAAATTTTCTTGAAAAAGAAAGAAAGAAAAGTTTTAGGTATTAGCCCATCCGAGACATTTGCTGAGACAAAATATGCTGAATCAAATCTAAGTTACAAATTTGACCACCAACGCCTAGCCCAAATATATAAAGTTAATAACAAGTTTTATTATCTCCAAATGGGCCTATTTATAGCCTAAATGAGAAAGCAACACAAACCATCTAATCCTCATAAAGTCATAAACTACACAATACTAACTCCCAAGTTTAGGACTTTAGGCACACATATGGCCCAATTGAAATTACCATCATGCCTAGCCCAAAGTATATAAAGTACATAACAAGTTTTATTCTCAAAATGGGCCTATTTGTAGCCCAAACTAGAAAACAACACACACCATTACCATAACAAGTTTAGGACTTTAGGCACACGCCCAATTGAAATTACAATCATGTCTATGCTTATCTATACACTTTTTATCTTCAACTAGATTATGGCCGTAGTCCGCGCGTTGCGACGCTTTAAATAGTGTTACGTTCTGTTATGCGTTAATCATATGAAAACACGTGTTTTGACGTATCTGATTTAAAGCATTGCGGTTACCGAAGAAATGGAATCGAACTCGGGTTGGTCCATCTAGTGATGGGTCCACCTAACACTACACCTTTGCATAAAAACTTAGCGGCATCAAAATGTACAATAACTCGAATTTATACCGTCGAATGAAAACGTATTATATTTGACCTGACTTGTTTCCAAACACTGTTTAAATCAAAACGTAGACAAACAGATAACGATTTTATTTGACCAGACTCGTTTATGAAAAAGAATTTATATCGAAACGTGAATTTATACCGACACATAAATTAAAAAGTTAAAATGTAGACCAACTAAAAACGTACATAAAAATAAGCATTGAAACACATTATATTTGGCCCCATTCGTTTCTGAAGAAATTTACGTCGAAACGTGAATTTATATCGACACATAGATAAAAATAACTAAGGGAGAAAATAATTTTTTTTCTTTGAAGCTAAAGAATATAAGTACGGGGTGTAAGTTTGAAAAGCTGAAACTGAAGGGGTGAAAATAACATTTATTTAAAGTTTTAAAAAAATGAAGAAATGTAAATGTAAACTATAAAAGTATAAGGGCTATTGTTGTCATTTCTATAAGTTTAATTAATTTTTGTCTTTTTGTGGGTGGCATGTGCCACCGACCATGCATATTAAGTTATACAGTCAAATGAAAACGTTTATATTTGAGCCGTCTCGTTTCCGAGCATAGTTTAAGTCAAAGACGTATGTAGCTCGAATCTATACCGTCAAAAAAACCGTTTTATATTTTAGCCTACTCGTTTCCAAACACAGTTTATGTCAGAAACGTAGGTAACACGAATTTACACCGTCGAATGAAAACGTTTTATATTTGAGTTGACTCTACGTTTCACCTGATTTGTTTCCAAACAAAAGTTACATCAAAACGTAACATTTTATAATTGACCTAGCTCGTTTAAAAAAAAAGTTAAAGCGTAGACAAGCTCGAATTTATACCGACATGTCCAAAAAAATAAAAACATAAGAAAATAGTTATATGATAAGGCCGAAACCTTAGAAACCCAAAGGGGTCAAAGTGACATTTACAAAGTTAGAGGGTTACCTTTGATATTATAGCAAAGTTTGGGGTAGAATGTGTTACATGTCAAAAATTTGAAGTTATAAAGTGTAGGAGCTTTTTGTCAAATTAAAAAGTAGAGTGTAATTTTTATGAAGTTAAAAACTTAGTTCTTATTAAGTTAAAAATTTAAGGGTGAGATTTGTTAATTTATAAAAGTCATAGGGTGTATATTAAAATGCATGGTCCACCGACCATGCATTTTAAGTGTATATATATAATACTAGTAGGTTTACCCGCGCGTTGCTGCGGGATCCAAATACAGTTTGCAATACATCACAATGATGGCTTCACATATTGAGTCTGAGCAAGACTAAACGAGGTTTGTTATTTATATTTTTCGTATTTAGTATATTAAACATTTATTTACGTAGATACATATTACACATGATAAAAATAACTAAATAATAGAGGCCATGTTATAAACACAAAGTTACAAGTTTACTTGCAGCAAGAGTATCACTTTCCACCACAAACATAATTTTAAACTTTTTTATACGTTACTTATCATTAAGTTTTCCGAACCAATGATATTCTTCATTGAAAACATACCACCATTTACAATCTTGATGTGCAATTTACCAAATAACATTTTTAATTGACTAATTTGCATATATAGTCAAAATTTGAAAAAAAAAATACTTCTACTTAAAAATTCATGGTTTATATAAACTCTACAAGCACTTGCACATTTTCTGCCAATGACACATGACGTTGTGCTATCTTTTGCTTCGGATTCCACAACTGTTGGTATGGAGTCCACATTGTAGCAGAGGCCCTATTACCGATATTACATTCGGTTAGCGTTGAATAAAGGTTGGTCGAACCTCATGTTTACTGCTTAAGCATATATCAATGATATACTTTTTTTATAACCGTGAAAACATATTTCCAAAAATTCACATGCCTAACCAACAGAACCTCGTAAAACACACAGCTTATGCCGGGCAAGTGGCCTTCAATGGGTTAGAGCATAAAAACAGTAAAAGTCGGATTTGCATCGTATTATAAAAACTTTTGAGTAGTTACTATTTACTTGGCAGGTTGAGTTTAGGAGCGAGTAAATCATTAGCCATTTGAGTAATGCAACCATGAAAATCTTTAAATGCTTGTGCCAACCTTTCTGAAGAATGTCTAAAACAAATTATTCCAAATGAGTTTGTAGTTTCCAGTCGAGATTGTGCATAAATGTAGTTTCCAGTCAAGATTGTGCATAAGTTACCCTGAAAATTAACTAAACATGTGAGTCTTTGAAATACAACAAATAAAAGAAAATTACCCATAACCAAGGTCTTGAGTAGATGTTTACAATCAATGACTTCTTTTGAATGTTCCACATGAACCTGAATGTTTAGAACAGCTTGCCAGATAGTTTGCATGTTCAATATAGTGTCAGTGTGTTAAGTTTTTATCATAAAAAACATGAGTACAAAACCTAATACACCTAAGTTACGTAATAATATATATATAACTTTTTTGACAACAAGCAGTCAAAACAGATTCTTAACCATAAGTTTAGTGATTAATACCCAAAAATGACATGTTGTACCTGCACTCTTTCGGCTCAAATTGCATATCACTAATTTCACCTTAATTCTTGGTAAAAACTCATGATTTTGTGATTAAAATTCCTATTTTCTGAAAAGATACAAAAAAAAAAAACCAACAAAGGTTACACCTCCTATTAGTAATCAACTACTCGTAATTTTATCTTAAATTCCAGCCGTTGTTCCATTTAGGTTTTGACATACCTGGATAATTACCACAAACCACAATATTCAGCTCTAGAACTGTACTTTTGATACAATATTAAACACTTTGAACTTTGATCTAACAACAACCCAAATTAAGAATACTAATTATTTTCCAAAAGTTTAAGTATGAATCATAAGAAAACAACAATTTTTGTCACACAACCACTTGAGATAAAACTATCTAAAAACATACCTTGAAAATGATATGATTAATCAGGAATCAATCAAATTGTTAAAGCTAATAATCAAGACCAAATTTCGATAAGGTGTTAAAGGTTTTTGAATTGAGTTAGAAAGTTACCGACGATGAAACCGATTGGACTAATAGATGGCATCGGCGACGACTCCGGACAGCGTGACGGTGGCTGGTTCACCATAGAGGCGGGTGGGTGATGGAGAATCGGTAGTGCTTACGGCTGTTGTGTGTTGTCGAACGGAATAAGAAGCCTAGCAAGTTTGCAGTCCCACAACGAGCTAGGGAGAATCGATGATTTATGCAGATTGTTAGGATGATTGTAATAAATTTTGGTTTGATTGGCTTCCTAAATGGTTTAACTGACCACGGGGAAGATGAAGATGAGTGTCTTTTATAAATGAATTGATGATGATTGATAAACCAGTGAGGAAGATGAAATATAGATTAAAGAGACTTTAGGTTTTACTAGGGTTTCAATTAGTATAATGGTAATAAAGGAGTCTGGGGTTACATTGTGGGGAAGATATTAACCGTGTATTAAACACATGTATCATGGGCATGATATGTTGTACAAAGGGGCATAATGGGAAGAAATGAGGTAAAATATAGAGATGTATGCTTATGCCTCTTCATATGTCATTTTAAAAAAGTTTTGAAATTACCATCTTGTAGATCGAGTTTCTTTAATATAGTAATACAGATATAGATATAATGCACTATTCTAAACACAACATACAAAAAATAATCCTCAAGGCATTGACTTTCACTTTACACAAGTTGACCTTGACTTTTTATTCACCAAATCAGTCAAAGCTCTTCCCTTGCATGCACTCTTTCCAGCCTTCCATACCCACTTGGAGCTTTTCAACCATAAAAACCGATTTATATGTGTGTATTTGTTAAAGATTGACTTTGTTTCAACTCTTGACTTTTTATACCATTTGACTTCACCCATTTGTTAAACCTCTACTGCAATTGACTAGTGGCTTTAGAAAATTGCATAGCAGCCCTATTAGTTTAAAAATAGACCGGATATTTATGAAAAGCACCTAGGGATGACAAATAAACCCGTACCTGATTGACCAACGTAAACCGAAACATTCGGGACTGGTTAACTTCTGACACTTAATTTACCTTATCATCAACCCCTTTGAATATGAAAATGTTCCATCGAATTTAGATTTGCATTTGAGCGGAAAACTTACAACAAATTAAAAGTGAAACTAGGAAAAGACCCCAAATTATACTATGTATAATTGATAACTAAAGATGAACAGTAGCAACTCATGAGATACACGTCTTATGTTATGTGTCATTCATCAGGTGAGTTTGTTTTCCACCAAGCCTTTATACTGTGCCACGTGTGGGTAGCATCCCATCATCCACCACGTCGCATCCCCTCCTTTTTCTTGCCATCTTCACCATTCTCACTCAAACTTTGCAGCTCTGCAATTAAAGATTTAACCACGGGGCACAATTTGGAGGCCAAATCCTTGCTATATAAATTGAAAAGCTTCGCACCTGCTCCTTAATTGTATGATCAGTGTAATGTTAAATCCTAATTTTCCTCTTTCATAACTTTTTTAAGTCAACTTTGATGGTATTCCCATTGATATGTTTTATAGGTGTCGACGATTGAGGTTCCGACAGAAGTATCTAGCGGGTATGGTCCCAGTTGCCGACCTTGATGGTGAGATTCATGCCTCCTTTGGCGGTGATCGGCACAATCTTACCTTATTAGGGTTTCAGCGGCGCCTATGCCTTCTGATCGTCCTACCGAGAGATCTAGACCGCGTAGCAAGTTATTGTTACAAGTGATGGTGGTACGGGTAAGCTTCAACAAGTGTATGATGTTTTAAGTTACATAAACTAATATTGGAGAACCTATGTGTCGGTATATGTTGATTTGGGTTTTCATTTGATTTCAGTTCTATGTTATATTGTGCTATAGGGGATGGATGGCAAAGGGAGACGGAGACATGATTCAACCAAATCGAGACTGATTGAGGTTGTATTTTATAAATTATTGTGTTGTGTGTTTTGGTTAGTTCGATTTGGTTGACAATTTACCTTAGATCTTGGTTTGTTAGTCGTCCACATGCTTTAGGTATTGCTTCACAATACAAATTTCTAACAATTTAGTACCTGGAAATTTGGTTTACTTTGAGGACCACTAACCAAACAAACACAATCAACCGTGACGGTTCCAGGAAGATAATGGTAAGAGTATTAAACACTTTTGCTTTATCGACTAAAGATCTCTCTGATGCAAATGAGGCTTTAGAGCATGAGTGGGATTAAGAGTCAACTATGACATATAGAAGCTTACGGCTTTTGTAGAAACATTGAAATTCAGCAACTTAATATGGAAAAAAGAAACATCACGTTTACGCCCTATTTGTATCAGACCATTTGCGATGGTATGTGTTAGTTTCTTTTTTTTCCCAAATAGAATCGAAATGTGCGAAAAGAAGTTTTTTTGTTATCGAATCAGACGTCTGTAAGACTTATTGGCGTCAATTGGTATTGCTACTTTTAATTGGTAATATGTTGGTTGATTGAAGTGTTTTCGGACATAAAAACAGCTACATTTGGATTTTTGTATCCAAATTTAGAGAAAATAATGTGTTATTGAACCAGAAATTTCAATAAGGGTGAATTTCTTGAGTTGAACATGTCGCAGCAACTGAATGTAAGCTGTTGTTGCCCTAAATAAGTTTTCGAATCCTATTTCATTCATATTAAGTATTGGTTTTTGGATGATTATGATGCAGCAGGAACATTATTGTTTTCTCAATATGAAAATTACAGTCAAACTTACTACTACATATAGTTCTCACAGGTTCATAATTCTCATTTTTTTCTCTCTTTGATTACTTGATGCAAACTGATCCGAATTAATAGTATGTTATTATGAACTTAGGTACATAATAAAATATTTTGATTCATAGATATTGATTTGTATGATCAAGGTGAAATTCATATGATTTTGATATGTGAAATTCATATGATTTTGATCAGTTTGGTCGAAGCTCATAGATTTTAGTGGCTTTTTATTGGATCAATCTTTTGCTATACATTTGTTCATGGGAGAAAGTTGCATTATACTATGTCGTTGTAAATGTACAACAGATTAAATGCTTCTTACTTTTGTTCTCTTATTTCATCAATTACAATTTTATTAATTAATTCTTTAGTGGCACTTTGTGATTCAATTAAATACTCACCTTTATATGGAATAGAAGTAGGTTACAAAGCATCGAAATTCCTTTGATGCAAAGCATCCAACTTTCTTTTTACCAAATTTTGAATTAATCCTCCACTTGTATGATCATCAATTCGTTTCAGATAGAGTCTTCTTTCTAAGAGTAGGCATGGAGAGCTTTTTGCGGGGAAACGTGCAAGTACAGTTTGGGGGTATCAGATTGATACACCTTAAGTAAGTTGCTTTGGAGAAAGGATGTTGATGCAAATGTTACAAAAAAATTGAGGTACTTCACTTTGTAACTTCCTTTTTATTTTTACTTCTATACCAACTATAATGTTCCTTTTTTTATTGATTAGTTGTCATATTAGTTTTGTTCGCTATGTTGATAAGTTAGTCTTACGCTAAACCGAAGATGATCACCAGATTGTAAGGACAAATCATGTTGCATGGTTACTTGCACAAATAACCAGGGTTGAGCTTGTAAGACATGCCATAAATACAACATACATATCCTAAAAGGGTTACATTCACATCTAATATGTTTCCATTTTGCAGCTAAGTACACATTTCATTATAATCTTTTTATTTTACTTTAAAGTGGACATGTCATTATAGGTGAAACCAACCAGAAAAATTTTGCCAATTCATAAATAAGTTTGTAGCTCTGATCCTAATACTCCCCAAAATATCATGCTTGATTTCATTAGCAGTTGTCAAAATCTTTTCATATACTAGACATGAATATTAAATACTGAACAACTTCAAAAAGGAAAACAAGATGAATGGTGGAGACAAGTAACTTAAGTTACATGGTTATTAAGTGAGAGTAGCATTGTTGCTGCTTGGACTTAACTGGAGGCCTTATATCTTATAAGGGTTAGCTCTTTGTCTTGCAGTTTTCAATTCAATGACTATTGTTAATTTGTTATAGCTTTGAAACTTTTAAATCCACTGATGCTTTTATATTGACGTAGTAAACCTTACGTTATCAGTACATATCATCCAGTTGCCAACCTCACTACAAATGTATACTATAAGCAATTTGTGAGTTTGTAATTACTAAAGCTTGAGTATATGTTTATTTTGTATGCAGCTTTCTTTTGCCACACACGTATATTGAATCACCTTAACCTTCATCTTGGAATTCAACAAGTTGGTTTGAAGAAGCAGATGGATGATTATTGGGGAAACATTGTCGTTTTGGTTTGATTTGGTATTAGTCGATGGATGGTTAGTGATAGCCATGCAGACCTCCTATATATATGTATATGATTTGAATATATATTAATTAAAGAGGAAGGCGGAGGAAGAGTAAACGGAATAGTCTTACCATTAGAGCTAAGACGTACCGATAGTGACCGACCGAACTCCCGTCGCATTGTGTGTAAAAAAAAGACGACACCCGCCGCGAAGCGCGGATAAAAAACCTAGTTTTAATTATGCATAACTAGGCCTCCACAGTTGACGAATCGATTGAATTAATAGTACATGAGGAAATTTTACACTAACATGAATCCGATTTGCATATCTACAAGTTGACACGAACACAATTGTTTAATGGGGATTTTTTTTTCATTTTGCTTAAGACTACAAAATTCTATACTATAACAAATACAATTGTGAACAGTATTAATATTTCATTGGTGCATGTTACTTAAATTAAAATATTATTGTTTGTCTTTTATTTACTTAATTTACCTTTTTAACCTCAATTTTAACAAACTTATCATATAACCTCTAGAATTTCATAGATTTATTATACTTAACTTTAAGACGGAGTAATATTCTTTTCTATAAACGGTTTACAATTCAACCCCACAAACTTTGTAGAATTATCACACAGCCCTTGAAATTTAATAGAATAATTTTTTAGTTTACTTATTATGATTAAAGCTAACTTTTAGCTTTATACATGTTTACTTTATCGCGTTGCTTACTTATTTTATACCGTCATGTAGATTTTTAAAGACTACATTACATGGTCTATATTAATCCTTCGATATATTGAGTAACATATTTAAAGATTTTTTTATTTACCATATTATAGTAAAAGCTAACGTTTAACTCTATATATACATGTTTACTTGACCGTGTTGATTGCTTATTTTTCCCGTCATTTAGATTACAGCTTGCATGGTATATAACCCATCGATATATCATTAACAAATACATCCTCACCAGCACCCTCCTATAAACCCGTCGCGAAGCGCGGGCTTCAACACTAATTACAAACAAATAGCAATAACGCAATTGCCTATGAATGGTTATAGTTAAACTAAAATCCGAACACTCATTTAGCTTGTAACTTTTAGGCTTTTATATATTTCATATAAATATTCAACTACCTAAAACTTTCTTATAAAGTATTCAACTAGCTAAAGTTATATCGTATATACCTTATAAAAATACAAATAAACAGGTCTACCATGAGCATCCAGGTTGACCCGAACCCATTTAGCTAAATGTCTTCACGAGTTTTATCCAAACCTGTTTAGACTAAACCCAAACACATTAATTTCATATTACGTTCATCTCGAAATTGGTCATCGTGAAGGGTCCATTACTGAAGGTTTCGTTTAGAATCGGATGTATTCCTAAACATTTACAATTTACAGGGATAAAATCCAAAGATATAGGGTATGTTTGGCAAGGAGCTTTTAAGAGCTTTTAAGAGCTTTTAGGAGCTTCAAGCTTTTAACAAAAAGCTCCTAGCCTTGTTTGATTGAAGGAGCTGGAAGCTTTTAGGTTGGAGAAAAAGCTCTACAGTGAAAAGCTATTAGTACTAGCGTTTAAGAAAAAACTCCTACTAGCTACAAGCTTTTAATGAGTAAATGACACAAATACCCATTCTATTTTTTCTAATAAAATAAAAACTTTCCTTACAAGCTATTAATTATGCCCATTTTGGTCATTTTATACATTTTATTAAAAGCTCCATCTACTCTGCCAAACACCAAAATATATTTAAAAAGGTACCAGCTTCCAGCTAACAGCTTACAGCTACCAGCTTGCAGCTTCCAGTTACCAGCCACCAGCTAGTTTTGCCAAACATACCCATAAAATAATGATGAATGAGTTGAAAGTGTGTTGACTAGCAGTTGAATAAGACCACAAAAAGTGTAAGCATCCGTCCACAATTAAACAAACATTAAGAATCTTAGATTACGCATTGGGGTTGGTGGCCCAATGGTAGAAGCAAAGCTTCTAGGAACACCTAAAGGGGAGGTCATGGGTTCAAGTCTCACAAGGAGTACAAATTTGCCGTTAAAAAAAAAAGAATCTTAGATTACACGTGTAAATCTTTTGAACAACATTGAAACATGACACAAACCTAATATGAATGTACCCGATTTGGGTTTAATAATTAATAGACAACGGTTTGGCTTAGTTTTCAGCGGAACCCGCAAAAACGTTTGGCTAAACTAAACAGGTTGTGTTTACGTAAACCTGACGGGTTCACGAGTTGATCTGTTTTTTTTTTTTTAGTTTTTGTTTTTAACATGGGTTTTATATGATAACATAAACTATCCAACTTTTTGTGCTAAAAATTTAACACATTTAAACAAAAATTTGCATAGTTTGAACATTTTTTTTAACAATAAACTTCTATTAACACATAAACGCGAAAAATTACATCAAGATAGATAGCGGGCAGGTGGGCAACAAGCTGCGCCGCAACCTCTTTCTGGACCGCAAACCCTAACCTACTAAAAACAAATCCATACCCCCCGGAGTCGAGTGACTGCTATGAATAACCCGTTGGACTCTGGTCAGGAAACGGATGGCTTCCGGTGCCAGGGAGCCAAAGGTATCAAAAAATAAATGTTTTAACTTTAGAATTCTAAAGTATCAATATATGTCGTGTTCATGGATCGAATGGTCCCTAGTTGTTATGTGTAAGTTACCTAGCTTGGAGTGTGGTGTTGGTGAGACTAAATCGATATTTAACCTACCTTGGACTCTTAGAGTGGGACAATAATGATAAAATTTGTATGATAGATTGATAGGATAATGTTAAGTATAATAGAGTTTGATTTTTAGATTAGTGGTCTTTTTTCCCGAACAGCTAATGAGCAGGGTACAACTTCTTAGGGTCCGAGGGGCCCTCGGTCCCCACCGATTTTTGGCGCTGTAGTAGAATTTTACGATTTTTGTAGGTAAATTGAGTCTGTTCCCCACCGATTTGATCTTCTTTCCACTACCGATCGAAAAAAATCGAGTTCGGTTCCACCGATTTGAGAACCAAACTTCACCACTGCTAGTGAGTGATCTTATGATATATTGATGTGTAATTGACAATATTAACAAGTAGATGGATCAGGACTTTCCTCATTGTAAACTAAATGGTAATTACTTTTGTTTTGAACGGCCAACAAACGTTGTAACGACTAACCGGGGTACCCACCAATTGGTTACAAAAGCACCCCATACGCCTCTGGGTGAAGACACGTCTTAGGTGTCCGCCCACAGGTAGCGTTGGGTAACCATAACCCACCAGTTCCCCGGAAAACCTGACCCCGCACTGGCCCGAAGGCACGACAGTGGAAAATCAGTAAAACCCGATGGGATCAAGGATCGAACCTGACACCTCAAAAAAGCTAGGCTCTACTCATCATTTTTCATGCCACTCCTCACGAGGGTGGGGGCACTAAAACGTAATTACTAGGCAGGATAAATAATTAGTTGAACAACTGTAAAGACAAATAACACATTTTTAAATACTTCTTTTTGGGCAAATATCAAATTTAGTGATACGTTGTCAACTTGTCATTAATTTATATTTGTGTATAAAAGGAGCAACAGGTGGTTGAATACTATTTTTTATGTACAATGAATGATGTATAACAAATCATTTGAAATATCTATTCGTTTTCCTACCGATATAACCCAATTAGTATAGACTTATGTTTCTTTATAGCAAGGTGTATTTGATGCAAATATAGTGATGGTAAAAAATCTTGTTTTTATTTTTTATAAAGAATTAAAACACTCGGTGATCCTAGCATTCTTGTAATTATGAGACACACACA
Organism: Ambrosia artemisiifolia; assembly: GCA_032199755.1. NCBI lineage: Eukaryota > Viridiplantae > Streptophyta > Magnoliopsida > Asterales > Asteraceae > Ambrosia > Ambrosia artemisiifolia. Next base: position 65,415,924 of record CM063519.1, read on the forward strand.
TACATACATACATACATATATACATATGTAAATTACTAATTAACAAATAAACTAAATTAGTCTGTAGCATCCCCACTCCCTTCCCAGCGGCGTTGTAAGGGGCGCAAAACCATGACAAGTAACACCAACGTCATACCACTGTTAACGACGACCACGTAGCACCAGTAGAAGCTCAACTAAAAAATAAAAGTGGCCGTTTTAGCTTTGACTTATAGCATAAAACACACAAATATAAAAAATTTATTTAACCACATTTCTAGTTAGTTCAATTCGTGCGAATCTACTTGCAATACAAATTCAGGAAAAGGATAAGAGCTATATATAAACAATCAACAACAGTGAATATAACCTTAACGAAATATGATGTTAAGGATTTTTGTGTTTCAAAACACAACTTACAACCATTAAAGCTTAACTAAGTTTGTAATTAAAGTATGTGTGGTATATATAAGATCCGGATCATTTGAGAACTCGTTTGAGTTGCGAAACCTTGAGAACTCCTCTAGGCCAATAACAAGGGGACACGTATGCAACTGATCATTATAATATTAAGGGGTAACATAGTAATTTATCATCTCCCTACCCCACCCCACCCCACCCCAATCACCATTTTAATTATTATAATTACTGAATTTTTTAAATCATTATTAATACACACCCTCTCTCTCTCTCTCTCTCTCTCTCTCTCTCTAAAAAACACAAAGAACATCGATGATGATCTGCACGTCGATGATAATGATGAACTACCGAAACCATTCGTAACCCAGATCCAGATCCTTTGTCACAACTCAGATTTGTAAAAGCTTCCACCAGATTTTGCAATTTTTACAAATGATTGGCCCTAGATTCGTAACCCATATTTGGGTGACCGATGGTGGTTACAGGTGTTTAGTGATCGTTGTGGTGGTGAAGCCGATAGGGGGGAGGTGATGGTGAGCGGCGGAGCGACGGTGGTGAAGGAAGCCGTTGATAATGTTGTGTGTGCTCCCCTCGAACACATCCACAACAATCAATCGCTCTCCAAACCTTCTGTATGTCTAACAATTTTGATTCATTTATTATCTTTTGTTGGTTTTCTTGTTTTTGTTTAAAATCATTTGGAATTGTAAATTAAGGTATCTTAGAAACCCCCCCCCCCCCCCCCCCCCCCCCCACCCCTTTTAATTTTGTTGATTTTTTATGTGGGAATTAGTGATCTTGAGGATCTTGATGGTTTAGTTGATGATTAATGTTGTTATATATTTGTTGTAATTACATACTATTAATTAGGTTAGAGTTTCGTGTGTACACACGGTAAATGCCCGAGTCAAATGAAAAAATTTCTATAAAGATTGTTTTATACGTTAAAAAAAACAATATCTTGAAGTTTATAGTCTTAACAAAAAACTCAAATTTGGAAAGCAAAATGGGCTAAAAGTCTTAAACAATATATTACAAAAGGCATATGAACATGGAAAATTGAAATGAAATGATTTTAACGACAATTAATTAATTACGAAAGTCATATAAATAATAATTAAATTAGCAAACAAATTATATTAGGGAAATCAATGAATAATGCTTAAAATTAGCAAAACTAATTGCAATCATTTGAATTATAAAAATGAAAAATTGAAATGATTTTAATGACAATTAATTATATTACGAAAGTCAAAATATAATAATTAAATTAGCAAACTAATTATATTACGTAAATCAATGAATAATGCTTAAAATTAGTAAACTAATTGCAATCATTTGAATTATAAAAATGGAAAATTGAAATGATTTTAGTGACAATTAATTATATTACGAAATTCATTATATAATAATTAAATTAGCAAACTAATTATGTTACGAAAATCAATGAATAATGTTTAAAATTAGCAAACTAATTGCAATCATTTAAATTATAAAAATGAAAAATTGAAATTATTTTAATGACAATTAATTATATTATGAAAGTCATAATATAACAATTAAATTAGCAAACTAATTATATTTCGGAAATCAATGAATAATGCTTAAAATTAGCAAACTAATTGCAATCATTTGAGTTATAAAAATGGTAAATTGAAATGATTTTAAAACAAGAATAGTTTTTTAAAAACAAATAGGCATATGAACTTGGAAAATTGAAATGAAATGATTTTAATGACAATTAATTATATTACGAAAGTCATGATATAATAATTAAATTAGCAAACTAACTATATTATGGAAATGAATGTATAATGCTTAAACAGAGCAAATTAATTGAAATCATTTGAATTATAAAAATGGAAAATTGAAATGAGTTTAATGACAATTAATTATATTATGAAAGTCATAATATAATAATTAAATTAACAAACTAATTATATTACGGAAATAATTGAATAATGCTTAAAATTAGCAAACTAATTGCAATCATTTCAATTATAAAAATGGAAATTTGAAATGATTTTAATGACAATTTATTATATTTCAAAAGTCCTAATATAATAATTAAATTAGCAAACTAATTATATTACGGAAATCAATGAATAATACTTAAAATTAGCAAACTAATTGCATTCATTTGAATTATAAAAATGGAAAATTGAAATGATTTTAATGAAAATTAATTATATTACGAAAGTCATAATATAATAATTAAATTAGAAAACTAATTACAATCATTTGAATTATAAAAATGGAAAATTGAAATGATTTTAATTACAATTAATTATATTACGAAAGTCATAACATAATATTTAAATTACCAAACTAATTATATTATGGAAATCAATGAATAATGCTTAATATTAGCAAACTAATTACAATCATTTGAATTATAAAAATGGAAAATAGAAATGAGTTTAATGAAATTAATTATATTACGAAAGTCATAGTATAATAATTTAATTAGCAAACTAATTATATTGCAGAAATCAATGAATGATGCTTAAAATTAGCAAACTAATTGCAACCATTTGAATTATTAAAATGGAAAATTGAAATGATTTTAATGACAATTTATTATATTACGAAAGTCATAATATAATAATTAAATTCGGTCAACATCAAAATTAGCAAAGCAATGTCCTAAATTAACCGACACATTAGTAGGAGATGATGTCGTTTTACCATTAATGTTTGAATGTAATGATTGACATTATTAGGCGTTTCCATTCGTATAATGATGACGTTAAATTAGGAAATTTTGTATTTAAGTACACTAATTTAAATCAATGATGATTGCTTAAAATTAGCAAAGTAATGTATAGCAAATAATACTATACATTATTACTGAATTTATTAAAAGAGTATAATACGAATGGTAACTTTCCATTATGTATTTATATTAATAGTGGCGTTAATTTATGAGATTTATTACTGTCTAGACTAAATTATGGGGTGAAGAGTAATTGTTTAATATGGTAAGTCGTTAAATTCGTATAATGGTGACGTTAAATTAGCAGATTTTGTATTTGAAACTTGAATATTGGCGTTTAATTAGTGAAAATACAATTGTAAGGCTAATTGTTTTTACTTCAATTGTTATCCTAAATTACTGGTTTAATTGATTGGTAATCAGTAATCAATACCAAAGAAAAAACGCCAAGTATTATGGTAAGTCCAAATTTGCATATATTTGGGTATGGGTAAGAGATTAATATTTGAAATTTGAAATTTGAAAACCTTACAAATTTAAATAGAATCATAATTTAAAGCTGATGGAATTTTTTTTATAATAATATTGCCGTTAAATTAGGAGACTTATTATGGTTTAGCATAAAATATGGAATTTCAAATGATGACTTATAAAATTGAATATAAACAATAAATTAATGGTTTAATTCATTGATAATCAATCATTAATACAATAAAAGAAATGCAAACTATTATGGTAATCAATACGAATCATAATTAATGAACAAAATTTATAATTTATTATTTATTAATATAAATAAATGAGGTTACAAATGTTATTGAATTACGTCAAAATCCTACTGAAGCATTCAAATAAATTACATAAAAAAGCATAAAAAAACGAATTTTAAATTTCTAAATTAATAATTTACCATTCTTAGTAAGAATATTTTTTTATATATTTGAATTATAAAAATGGAAATTTGAAATGATTTTAATGACAATTGTAAAAATGGAAAATTGAAATGATTTTAATGATTAAATGATTTTAATGACATTTAATATTCATAATATAATAATTAAATTCGGTCAACAACAAAAAACCAAAATTCGTAAAAATATTGAAGAATAGAGAACCAGGAACATACCAAAACGGTTGCCGAAGGGTCATGCAAAGCCTTGAAAAATAGAGAACCATTGTGATAAGACATGATTTAGTTGGTGTGTTCGGATGAAATCATGTATTTAAATCCGCATGAATATTAAATCCGATCAAGTATATATAAATACTCTTCTATTTAAACAAAATCGGTATTAAGAAAAGAATAATCAAAACCGAATAAATCGGTTTGATAAACTTATTGAAAATACTAATGTATAAATCAGATTGATTTATTTGTTTTGATAAAAAAATCGGATTGAAATGCTTATTATCAGTTGCAGCGTATTTAAAAAAAAGATTAAATATTGTTTGTAAATGAGTATCACCGATCAAGTATATATCTAAATACTCTTTTAATTGAAAAAATCGGTATTAAGAAAAAAATAATCAAACAGAATAAATAGGTTTGATCAATTTCTTAAAAATACGAATGAATAAATCAGATTGATTTATTTGTTTTGAAAAAAAAATCGGATTCAAATAAATCAATTTCTGAATGAAGAACACATGCCTAAATACGAATGATTTCTTTTATAATAATAATGTTAAGAACAAATAATGAAGCGAAAATAATAATAGGAACTAACATTAGAAGAGTATGATAGGATTACCTTGAATCGTTTGTGGAGAATCAACAAAGTATGAAAGATGAAGAAGAAGAAGGATAGAAAGGTTTGTTAGGAAGAAATGGAGAATTATGTTGTGGAGAATGAAAAAAAAAATAGAAAACAGTTTATATACTTGATTACATATTTTAGATCCAGTTTATAAATCAGAAAAGATGATAGAGACCTCGAAGAAAGAATGCAAAAGAAGAATGATGAATGTTGGTTGGAAGAATTGTTAAGGAAGATTGGAGAGTAATGGAAGAATGGAGCAAATAAAAAAAATACAAAAGGTTATTTATAGGAAAAAAGTTGGAGCTCCATATACAAATGTGGATACCTTAGGCTCTATCTAAGGGCTTCATTCGACCCAAGATGTATTCAATTATTATATGGATAGATTAGCAAAGTGATTTGAACAGTGTTCTTTTAATCTACATCTGTTATGTGTTTAAGTTTTTATTGGATGAAATTCAATTGATTTGTGAGTGGTCTGGTGGTTGAAGTGTATTGTCCCTTCCCTATGTACTCAGGTTCGAGTCTTGTGATCCTTTTTATTGAGAACCTTTTTTTTGCTAGTTCCATATTGGATGTGGTCTTTATATATATATATATATATATATATATATATATATATATATATATATATAGGATCCGGATCATGTGAGAACTCTCCCCAGTTGTGAGAACTAGAGAACTCCTCTAGACCAATAAAAAAACGACACATAGGCAGCTGATTAATATAATATTAAGGGGTATCATAGTCATTTAGTATCCCCTACCCCACACCAACCCAACCACCTTTATAACTAATATTAGTTCAGATTTTTTTTTTAAAAATCAAACTCTCTCTCTCTCTCTCTTCTCTCTCTGCTCTCTCTCTTCTCTCTCACTTCTCTCTCTCTAAAAAAACACAAAAGAAAAGCAGGTGGGGGGTTCGATGGGTGTGACCGGTGGGAGGCGACGGTGGTTTCAGGGATGGGTGGGAGGCGACGGTGGTTTCAGGGATGGGTGGTGGTGGTTCGTTGGTTTTTTCAGGTGGTTCGACGTGGTTTTTCAAGGATGGGTTCGTTTGAGTGTTTTCAGGGGGCTAAGGGGTGGTGGATCTGTGGTGGTTGAGGGTTGAGGGTGGTGGATCTGCGGCGGTAGTGGCTGAGGGGTGGTGGATCTGTGGTTGTTGAGGGTTGAGGGTGGTGGATCTGTGGTGGTTGAGGGTTGGGGGTGATCTCGAAAGGGTTTTCAGGGCGGAGGACGGTGGAGAGGCGGCGAGGTGGTGGTCCGACCAAGGGAGATTGAAGACGAACAGATCCGGTATGTTTTTATTATTATTATTATTATTATTATTTTTGTTATTATTATTATTATTATTATTATTATTATTATTATTTTCTGTTATTTTTTTTATTTTCTGTTATTTTGTTATTATTATTATTATTTTTATTTTCTGTTATTATTATTATTATTATAATTATTATTATGTAATTACACTGGTGTTATTATTATTTTTTTCTGTTAATTTTATTATTATTTTTATTTTCTGTTATTATTATTATTATTATTATGTAATTACACTGGTGTTATTATTATGTAATTACACTGGTGTTATTATTTTTTTTCTGTTATTACTATTATTATTATTTTCTGTTATTATTATCAATATTATTAATATTAGTATTTTTTCTGTAATTATAATTATTATTTTTTTTTCTGTTATTTTTATTATTATTATTTTCTGATATTAATGTTATTATTATTGTTATTATTATTATTATTATTATTTTCTGTTATTACAATTATTATTGTTATTATTATTATTATTATTATTATTATTATTATTATTATTATTATTATTATTATTATTATTATTATTTTTTGAAAGTTAGGGTGAAAAGATAGGTTTTTTTTTTATGAAAGTTTTGGGGGTTTTTTTGTCAGGGATGATGCTGCGAAGAAGATGATGTTTTGCGTTTAAGGAGCCGATGCTGTGGTGGAGACGATGATGATTGGTGTAGTATCTTTTGTAAGAAAACACTGGCGTTTACACCGGCGTAAACATCCGTTTACACCGGCGTAAACATCAATTTACACTGGCGTAAACATGAATGTATAGACGTTTTTGATGTAAGAAAACACCGATTAGTTACACACACAGTGTAAACGTTTTTGATGTAAGAAAACACCGATTAATTTCACACACAGTGTAAATATGATTGTATAGTCGTTTTTGATGTAAGAAAACACCGGTGTAAAACATTAGTTACACCATTGTAAATATGAATGTATAGTCGTTTGTTTTTTTTACACTTTGTGTATTTTTTTGTAGAAGTTGTGTATGGCAGATTTACACCATTTTATGTTTTATTTAGTTTCTTTGGAAGTTATTATTATTACTGTTATTAGTTTGTATTTTTGGAAGATTTTACACTGGTGTAATTGTTGTAAAAGTTTGTATCTTTGGAAGATTTACACTGGTGTAAATAATTACACCAGTGTAAAAACGAGAGTGATATTTACAAGAATGTTTAAATTTGATTTTTTGTCTTCAAAAATTAAATTAATTAAAAAATCAATTAAAGTTTAAAAAAATTAAATGATATTATATTATTTTTAATTAAAATACTAAAATAAAGTTTAACAAATCAGAATTTTGTTTTTAATACTAAAAAAATTAAATAATATTATATTATTTTTAATTAAAAAATCAATTAAAGTTTATCTCTCATGGTGGTTTACTAAAATACCCCTTAATGTACTATTTTGTATTAAAATATACTTATAATATTTTAATTAGCATGTAAAGACAAAAAAAATCAAGATTAAATATCAACCATTGGATCATCAAGATCAATGGTTCATAAGAGTTCTCTAGTTCTCACAACTCACCTTAGTTCTCACATGATCCTAACCCTATATATATATATATATATATATATATATATATATATATATATATATATATATATATATATTATAGCTGGCATTATGAGAATTTTGTATGCTTGTATGTGTTATTTAATTTGATCATATTATTAAACAATTTAAAAGGGACAATCATTTATAAAAGTATACTTGTGTTGATTAAGAGTGGCACAATTGATAATATGAATATCACGTCATATGAAGGTTAGTTGTATTTATGCAGTATTACATATTTATCCATTTTTTATAAACTAAGATCACATGATAGTCGAATAATTTACTTTATTTATACTTTCCGTATATGTTACTTGCTCAAATAATTGTATGCAAAATAGAATTGTACTCTTTTGTACATACACGCTCTCTTAGTGCTTAATGTGTATTTTCTTGCAAATGTTTTTTTTTCCAAATACATGTTTTTGTCACACATGGTTGCTCATTCCCAGTGACGTGACCAAGCGTAGAGTCGTCAACGAACAACACCGACATCAATCATAACCATTCGTATGCAATTTTTTAGCACAGAGTCGCCAACGAAAAACACCAACATCAATCACAACCATTCATATGCCATTTTTTTGAGTTTATTCTGTTGTATATATTTTTATTACTGCAACTTGAATTCATCATTGTCTCTCACTTAATCCAGTTTTCTATTCATATTTGCAGATATGGCAGGGACCTCTGAAGCACTAAAGCCAAAAGGTTGGTTTCACCCCACAAAGTATTGGTCTGTATTCATCTTCAGGTTTATGCTCCTTCTAGTCAACTTTTCGTGCCATTCCCTCAATTTAATCATTTCTGAATTTGTTAGGTTTCTGTATCATGGAATCGATTTAATTGGTAATACAGGTCTTTTTAATGATTAATATTGGGAAAAGTTGTTTGGTTTGATTTTTTGGCTTAAGGTGATCAGTTGTGGTTCCATATTTATTGCTTATGTATAGTACTTGCTTGAGATGCATTAAGATGCTTCGAGTTAATGGTAATCTAAGTCATTTAATTAATTTAGTATGGAACACCTTTTGTTAAATTTGTATATGCTTGATTGATTTTACATAATGGGTTGTTTGTGATTATTTTGCGGATTCTAAATTCATGTTGAATAGGCCAATGTACATTTCTGAGACAACTGTAAGTCAAATATGAGGTCGGTTGAGGTATTCTTCATTATGATTGAGATGGTTAGTAATTCATCTTCATTTTACGGGCATGCATTATGAGTATTGGAACGCGGCGATATCAAGATGGATTAACTAAGTCAAATCAAGGAAAAGGTGATATGCAGGAATCAAGAGAACATGCCATATATTCCATATAAGTTGAAGATATTTTGGCTGAGGTATCTTATGTAAGTGACAAATTAAGAGAACATGCCATATTTTAGGTAGAAGTTGATGAAATTTGGGCTTAAGTTATCTTATATCGGTGACGAAAGTAAAGCTCAATAGAACTGCCATGTAGTACGTACACCACTTTCAACATATTTTGTATTATTATATTATTGTCCATCAACATATTCGGTATCAATATTGTATTATTGTCTATCGACTCTGTTATATACTATGTGATCTTAGCTAATTCTCCCCTACTCTGTCATATACTTTGTGATCTTAGTTAATTCGCCATATCATAGGTATGACTTACTTAGCATTCATTACATTATTTCTATGTGACCTTTGTATGAAACTTGATTTCGGATTTGTAATGCCATATGGTTCGTCATCACTTTTTAATTGTCATTTTTTTTCTAAATCAGATTGACGCCGCTGCAACGCGCGGCTGGGTAAAATCCTAGTTACTTAAATTAAGTGATTTTAGTAGGAAATTCATTAGGTTTTTTTTTACAGCTTGTTTTTTTTAACACCGATGTGGTTAGGAGGAGACCGTGTTTCGCTGACAAAAAAAATAGAAAGAAAAGAAAGCAGAGGGATATGTGTAGTAGCCAACAAGAAGACGGATCTGACGAAGTTATGTTTGTTAGCGTCAAAGGTTCAAACTTTTTCAACTCAAGTTGAAGTTGTTGTAAGTTTTTTAGTTGTAACCAATAAACTTGGAATCTAACTAGATCATTATTTTCAGAATTAAGACTTATATAAGTTTGTCAATTTTTTTGTAAAAAACAAATGTCCCATATGTTTTTTGGTATTTTACATAGATGTAATGTTGGATTTTGTAAATAGAAGTCACATATGTTTTGTTTTTGAATGTACACTAAATGTAAATAGTGTTTTTATACTCTAATGTAAATAGGAATCACATGATTGGATATTGGATGTCCGCTAATGTAAATAGTGTTTTTATATGCAAGTTTGTTGTTTTACATTGGTGTAACTATATTACATTGATGTATTTTGTTATTTTTTTCATGCAAGTTTTATTGTTTACATTGGTGTAAGAATATATTACATTGATGTAAGTTAAATAGTTTATACATGTTGGTGGGTTATTTTTACAATGGCTCTCAAATTTTAAATATATTTTGGGTTTTTACACTGGTGTAAATAATTTTCATAGATGGGTTTCCTAAACAATGGAATTCAGAGATTGATTTTTGAATATGGTTTTTTTTTTGTGTTTAAAAAAGGTAAATGAATTAAAAAATAAAATAAAGTTAAAAAAATAAGATACTTTTAATAATTGAATAAAAAATTAATATAATATTATATTAATTTTTTCTCTTCCATAGTATTTTGACCCAAATACCCCTGTACTTTATTATATTAAAAATACTAATAAAAAGTTAATTAACATGTCAAGACAAAAACCACAAAGATTCAATCTCAACTATTGGATTTGAATGATCAATAGCCCAGATGAGTTACTATGATTCTCACAACTCACATGAGTTCTCAAAGTATCCTAGCTATATATATATATATATGTGTGTGTGTGTGTGTGGAGGGTTTAAACGAGAAGAAAGTCATTTGAGAGAAAGATAATAAATTTAAACAAAAAAGAATGCTTCATTTGATATTTGCGTTAAACTAATAGCTAATTTTCAAAATTCACTCTTTCAAAACCAATGTTTTAAAAATAGGTTTTTAAATCATACTGGATTTAGCTAAAAAATGGTTCAGCTAGTTGAATCAGGTTGTATCAGATGGTTTAACCATGTTAACTGGTTAACTCTATAAATCATAAATTACCACATCAACTCAAAATATAATCTAAACGTGCATGATTACATATTAAAAGATAATTCAAAAGTTAACCCATAATTAAAAAAATAATCCAAAAGTATTCCGTTTTTTTAACAAAGTTCTTTTAAATGAATGAGTATGATATATCTAGCCTTCAACCGTAAGAGCATTCACATCAGGTTCTTCATAAATTGTGAGTGAGATCCCCATATTTTAATAAGTGGTATTGGGTGGTTGTGAGCAGAGGAAAACAAATGTTACTGTTCATCTCTATATTTGGTACGACACTATTCATCCTCTATATTTTTTTAATACTTTTTAAAAGTGGTTGTGAGTGAGGAGAAATAGATGTAATGATAAAAGTATAAAAAAATTATTTAAATAGTATTCATCGCCTCATCGGAATAGTGATATCTAGGGCTGCAAACAAACCGAACGAACACAAATAAGGCCTTGTTCGTGTTCGTTTGTTAAGGTATGTGTTCACGAACAGTCATGAATACTTACTGTTCGTGTTCGTTTGTTAATTTTGTTCACGAACGCACACGAATACAAACGATGCTTTGTCTACCATTTCATTTTTAGCTAATAAGAACGCAGAGTTCTTTTGAAATGTTGTCGTGTTATACCTTAGTTGTGGGTTATTTATCTTTATTGATATCTTTTACTACTCAACTATTAATGTTTGTTGTCGCTTTATTTGTGCACATCTCCCACTTAAACTTAATAAAATGCCAAGGGTAGGTTTGCACACAACGACTTGAACTTATTATTATTATTATTTTTTTACATTTTAGTGTGCCGCACCACACGCGGAAAAGATACTAGTTGATCTCATATATACTAATACACCTACCTCACATAGATTATTTATTTGGGTAAAACAAACAAAAATCAAAGAATATAAAAATTAAAAACTCTATTAGACTATCGAGCACAAACGAACATAAATGAACGCGTTACCGAACGTTCACGAACATAAACGAACGAACAAGGTCTCGGTTCATGCTTGCTCGTTTAACTAAACGAACAAATTTTTTTTGTTCCTGTTCGTTCATTTATTAAGCGAACGAATACAAACGAACTTCCCGCCAAACGGTCATGAACTACTCACTGAAAGTTCAATTCGTTTGCAGCCATAGTAATATCCTTTTCTCTCTCTTTTTTTAGTGTAATTGACTGTCGCTTATATGCGATCGTTTTGGCGTCGCCAATTATTATAAGAGATTAAGATATAATGGTTGAAATTCCATTCTTGGAAAATCGTCGCGAAGTTGCATCCCAAGTCACAAATGTGTAGCATTTTTCTAGGAGTACATATGAGATGACGACATGTTTAATCATTTTATTTCCCGTTACTAATTTTGCCACTGCCACTACTTTTAACCTTCACTTATATTACGTGGAGTCACTGACGGATCCAGGACTTACAATTTTTTAATTTCAGTAAGTTCTTTTTGATATTTTTTTTTTTTGACAAATCATACAAGGTTTTCACTATTTTTTTTTCGTTTTTGTTTTCCAAACCAAGTGGGTTTTGAAAACCCATAAAAGTGGGCTGGATCTCCACCGGATGGAGTCTTGGAGTCTCAAATAACTCTATCGTAAAACCGTCCAAAAATATATTCTTGAAAAGTTGATGAGAAAATTGCATCCCAAGTAGAAGCCTGTCACATTTTTCGGGTAGTACATATATTTACGAGATGACATGTTTTGATTTTTATCATTATATGATATGATATGCTTTTTTATTTTAAAGTTAATGTTGACTTAAATTTGTTTTAAAAAGTGGTAGAAACGTTACTAACAGAGACTCCCATCTGCCGACTTTTCATATCACACATTACATCATTGTGACTCACCAAGACATTACCTTCTAACCCCAAACTGAACTATCGTAACCTACCGCAACTGTTATTATCATACCAATCGATTGTTTGGTGACATGATTCAAGAATATGCGTGAGTGATTTGATAGGATTAAAGGGTTCAAATTCCATATATATATTTAGGCTAGCAGGAAATGAAATGGCCTTCAAATTCCATATATATAATATATAATGAATAACCATGAAATAGTTTTAGATTATAAAAATTGAGGAAGGGGTGCTCCAGGCTACTAGCCTAGTCCCGATTAATCACTAACTGACATGTCAAATTTAAATCAAAGTAGCCTGAAACCACAAAATTACAGGCGGGACTCAAGACTTCAAAGCCTATCTACTTTTTTTTTCGTTTTTCATTTTAAAAGAAATAAAATTTAATAAAAACACATTTATATAAAACATAATTATTATACATAATTACTAAAAAAACTAAAAATACATTTAAACAAAAAAAACACAAACACACAATTAAACAAAAAAAAAAACTAATTATCAAGACGGGTTTTCAACAATTGTCACGACGAGATGTGCGGAACTCAGGCCCGTAATGAACTTCTCGATTTAGGGGAGCTCAATTGTCACGTCCTGGTGCGTGTTCGCACCCTCTTCCGCCAAAGTTCTTTGGTATAAGGTGTTGAAGCGCTAGCACTTCTTAAAGAGGTCATCCCACTTCCGGTGAAGGGAATCGGTCATGCAGTTGGTGTCACCCACTAGCTTCTTGAAGTGAGCTAAGACATAAGGCCAAAGAGATGGCCGCGGTGGAGTCGGTGCGTCCTTAACGTTGGTGTAGGCGGTTACCAAGGCAATCTCTTCCTCTTCGGTCCAACAAACCATGATGGAGTTCGGTCGGAGGCTATGATGGTAGAGCTCGGTGGGAATTGAAATTGAAGACGGTGGAGCTCGGTGGGAGGATGTGACGGTGGGTGAAAATGACGAGCGGTTATGGTATTTATTAATAAATATTTGGGTTAAAAAATTAATTTTTTTACCATTTAATTGTAGAATGGTAAAAAAACTTAAATGTTTTCAACCGTCGCAATTCGGCTAGGTGTAACCGAGCTGCTTGGTTTTTCAATGAAGCCGGCGGGGGTGGCGGTGGTGTAGTCGTTCCGCTATGGTAGCCGATCGACCCTAGCCGACGAGTTCCCCGTCCACCCTAATAAATGGTTATGATTAATGGTCTTTAAAAGTTAATTTAAATAATACTAATAACCAAAGCATTTGTGTTTTGGTTAATTGTACTTCGTGCTTTAAATGTGTTTTGTGCATTGCTTGGTTGTATCTTAGGCTTAGACAGTTGTATGTTGCTACGTGTCTTTGTTTGCTGCTGGTGTTTTTGCTATGTGTCTCATGGTATTTTACATGTCATCTCCACAGGTTCAATGGAACTGTGGTGGCAGCCACCATCTGAGGTGGTCCGGCACAGCGGCTATTAAAACATAATGTTCAAGTTAGTCTTGCATTCTTCTCCTTTTTACCATATGTGTTCTCACTTCTCACTTTACACCTTCTCTGCCTTATTTTTGGCATCATTTTACACTCACATACATATACTATAGAGGGAGCGAGAGAGACATGTGAGTGCGGGGGAGATGCACAAGGCGGCGTTCGACACGACAAACAAGAATGACACCGTGACTGTGGCAAGCAACGGTAATCGCCCCTCGGTGAGTATTGATTTTGAAAGTCATGTTTTGGTAACCTTCTCTCCATCACATCTTCATGTCTTTCTTTTCAAACAATAAGACAGATATATGATTTTGAATCAAGAAAATTCAAGGGCTTCCCATCCATCTTCATTATCACACAGGTGCAGGTTCTCCGGTGACCGGCTAATGTATCGCAGGTAGTCGCCAGCATCGAGGTGGACCACCTACATGACATATAGTCTAGATGAGGAGCAAATGGTCCTCACCACGGAAGATATGTTACTCTCCAGATCTGGTGAGGGCTTCGGTTTACCGTCGACTCTCTTCGTTAGGGTTTATGTGTTGGTGGAGGAGAGGGAGACAAACTGATTTTCTATCTAAACTCTAACATCAACGTATTCACATTCTTTCCATTTTACTTGATTGTTAATTGGAAAATTAAGCATATAAAAAACATGTTTGACGCATTATTGAAACACAACTTTTACTCCCAATGGTAAGGAATTGATGAATTATGGATTTTTTGTGGGTTTTGTAAATCAAGCTTCTTATATGTTTAATGTTCTGTTGTTGTGTTGTGCTTTTGTGATATTAGAGGTCAAAATTAAGCTGATGATGAAGCGAACAGAGATGATTAGGAGAATAGAGGAACGCAATGCAGAAGCTTTTGAGGAACGATGTTGCTAATCTTATTAAAACCAGTCTTGATTCCAATGCATATTAAATGGTGGGTAAATGTTTTATTTGATTACCTTGATTGCGTAAGAACATATTAGTATTTATTTCTGACAATTTATAGATGAAACTTGAATGTCAATTGCGTAACAACATCTGGGAATTTAGGTGGACCTCCCTGACAATAAGAAGTTTCATCAATATTATGTGCAACTGTTATCCTTCATTCGTTGTTAATTGTTAGGTGGACCACCTTTATGTGCATTTTAACTTCACTAAAATACATTTGTTAGTTAGTTAGGTTATTTTAATCGTAAGAGTTTTAATTTGATAAGTAACTATATGATTGAAATCATAATGTGCTTGACGTATTATAAATGTATAATATTGGTGATGAGGAAAATATATTTTTAGTCGGTAACTAGGTTAAATCAGTTTTTTAGAAATCAAAGACATTTTTGCATTCTATTCTTCATTCAGAGGGATTTTTTTTATTTACACACATATATTTATTGATACAATATACATTATCTCATGCTTTTCATTTATGCTATATTGCTATTGCCTTCCGTCTTTGAGGATATATAGGTTGTTGATTTAATGATTCCATGCTGGCCTAAATTTTTGGTCACAAGAAGGAATACATTGTCGCACCAGCATCGTGAGTTAAAGTTTTAAGTAGGTTTTAACGTCAATTGTGAAATATAGATTGATGCCTACGTTGTTGTGCTATATGAGAAAGGTTCTTTTTAACCATTGAAACTTACAAAGTTTTGAAACCGATTCATAGCATTAGTCTGGATGACAAATTTTTTTTCTCCAAAGAAGCATACTTTCATTGCCAGTTAAATGTGTTATGCGTGCGCACTGATATTGATATACATTATTGTCCACTAATATTTGGTAATATGTTTATCTGTGTTTTGGACAAAATTATATCTTTTAATCATGGTTTATTGTGTGCTTTTAGTTACCAATTTCAACAACCAAAGGAGTGATGGTGGGTAATTATTTTCTTTCTTATTTCCGTCCAATTGGATTCCTTAATTCTATTTAATCAAAACTTTAATCTGATAATTCTCATCAGTTGTTGCTTTGCACTTTTGCAGTTGATTGTATTGTCTTGAGTGCCATGTCCAAAAGAACATCATCTTGGTAATTTGTCAATTTTTGATACTTATAACTAGACTATCCAAAATCAAATATGGTCACTTCAAGTTAACGGATTTCAGATTACTAAATCACATAGTTGATTTTTGATTTCATGGACACTTAGTTTAAGTACTCAGGTTCTTATTGTTGATAGTTAGTTTAAGTACTCAGGTTCTTATTGTTGATAACCATCATTGACATTTTCCTCGATGCAGTGAAAGAGGGAGACAAGTTGTTCCTAGCAGCTTTCGTCACCACCGATGTCGTCCCCGTCGTTCATTTTGCTTCAGTTCAGTCTCGCCTCACTTAGGGTTTCTCCTTCCTTTCGTTTTCACTAGTGCTAGATCGCGGACTAAGTTTGTAGTCTTATGGTTCCCTAACTATCGATTTGTTCCTCACAAGTATTGTTATCACGAATTTGTGAGTGATTCTGCAAATTAGGATTGGGTCCGTACTTTCATTATGGTAAAGCTTAACTTATATCACTATTATTCTTCAATAAGTAATTTAGGTGATTGATGTATTAAACTAACTTTTGTGTTCATGTGGTGATTTACAGATCTGATCAAGCACGGACAGAACTGATCTTGGTGGTAATTTTACAAGGTAAGTGTATGGTTGATGTTGCTACTTTTGTAATTTTGATGACGGTGTTGTTTGTTGATTAGGAAACTGTTGTGGTATCTTTGTGAATTGTGGGCATGCTGAAGTAACAATAACTTTGTACTGTTAGTTTCCTTTTGTGTGGCTTTCATTGAAACAAAGCAGGCCAAAATATAAGTTACATTTTCCCCTACTGTTGTGTCACTAAGGAGCAACATGCTGCAAATGGGTATCTTATGCAAATATGAATATATAGTGGTCATATGCACATTGTTCCTGTAATCATGTTTGCCTTTACTTCTTCACTCTTGCTCTTCTCATCGTTGTTGGTCTCCCGGGAATGTATTGCACCTGCGTCCAGGTGACATTTAGTCTGCTTTTGATTTCCTCTGTGTTGTTATAGTTCTTTCTTTCTTTCTTTTTATTTTTCCTTTTTTTTCAATTTTAGGGTTCTAATCGACGAGTCTTTCGGTATCTGTGGCTGAATCTTTTTGAGTTTCCGAGATTGGTTTTCTAAGTTTTAAGTTTGGAATTCACAATAGAAGACACACTCATATAGTTATTTGTTTCCTATTATCGGTTTTGTTTTGTATATTAAGCATAAAAGTGCATGGGGTATGATGTATGTATGTAATACTCAGAGGCGTCTTCGAAGATTTACGTATTCTATCCGAGCTGTTTAAAAATATGCTCCTTAGGCTTCAACAAAACCCTCAATTCTAAATTTGTAAAAATTACCTAATTAAGTAATTATAGCCAATTTTAGGGCACAACAAAACACCTAATTGCAATAATAGTTCATCAATCCGCCGACAAACATAAAAAAAATACACAAAACCCAGGTACCCAACAAAGTAATCACGCTCAATTGATATTTAAAAAAACATAAAAATAATTTTAATAATTAAATCTTAAAGATGAGCTTAAAATTACAATCTAGATGGTGGGGATAGGGACAGGTCGTAGCCATAGAGGATGATAAACCTTCAACTCAGAATTGTAAATTGGAATTTGGAATCTCGATATTTTTTGTAGGTGCCACCAAATAGAAAGAATAGTGTTGCTTCTTTTTTTAATTTAGTATGTTAAATAGGTAAACGAGCTGAGCCGAGCCCGAGCCTAACTGGGCTTGAGCTCGGCTCGATTCGAGCCTAATACTTTGAGCTTGAGCTCGACTCGAAAGTAAAACCCAAAAGGTCGAGCTCGACTCGGCTCGGCTTGAAATAATTTTAGAACAATTTTAAAGGAGCTAAAAGCTTAGCTCGAGCTCGCTTCGATACCTTAAACGAGCCAAAGCTCGGCTTGCCAATGTTAAATAATAGGTATATTATAAATAAATTAGTAATAATATAAAATTTATTTGGGCTCGTTTAGGCTAGCGAGCCTAAACGGTCTTTGTATGAAAAGCTTGAGCTCGGGCTCGGCTCGTTCGAGCTTTTTACCGATCTGATCCCGAGTAGCTCTCGAGCCATTGCGCATCATTTACACCCTTAGTGATGGGCATTGGGTTAATAATTTATAAGTTTTAAATTGATTATTGGGCCCAACTTTTAAGTGTTAGATGTGTTTTCTGTTTAAAAAATACACACACGCACATACATATAGGAATTTTATAAAAAAAATTATGCCCCGTGATATACGTTAAATTACACATATAAAAGTCCCCGTTTTATACGTTTTTGACCTTATACACAAGGAATTGGTACTTATTTGGGTATCTTTACGATTTCAGGTCTTAAACGATGTCCCGGAAGCAAACCTGAAGAAAAACGAAGATTTCGGCGCGCAAACAGGAATCTGAGTCCTGTGAGCGGCCGCTCACTCTCAGTGAGAGGCCGCTCACGCATCCTGATCTTTTGGGAAACCTTCTAGAAGGCCTACGTCACTGCACGACTACTTGTTTGACTTTTTGAACATGTGAACGGCCGCTCACTCTTCCCAAATGCTATAAAACAGGGCATAAGCCTCTGTTAAGTTGGTTGGGTATTTTTCTGGACGATCTGAGGTGATTTCTGGACCAAAGGAGCTGCTGAAAAGCCGTTTAACAAGCTTGGGAATTAATCCGGATCATCTATCATCATCCAATCCTTCACATTCAAGATTTATGGTTTGATCTATAAACTATTAAGTTGTTCAAATCTGAATATTGTAGTTTGAATGTGATGTTTTATGTATTAGATTGTAATCTGTAGTTATAAACTAGTAATATTTAGTAGTAAAAACAATCATTTGTATGTTAATCATGTTTTGTATGAATTTGGTGTTTTTCATGTTTGAATCTTGATGATCATAGTGCAACCTTGTTTCATTGTTGTTGGATTTGTAGTTATGTTTGAATGACTTTGATGATTATCGTTTGTGTTAGTCGGATACATGTTGAAAAACCGTTCGTTTAATCGATCAGTAGTAAACTAGTTAACTTGTTAATGTGTTTACACCATGAAACTGTAACCGGGTATTGGTTTGGTTAAAGTCAGTCGAATAATGGTTAGAAATGCTTATAGGCACGTAAAAGGGTTTAAAAAGCTTAATGGTGTTTTTACTGATCTTTGACACGGTTGATGATCTTTGCTAGTTATTTTGGTTAAAAGGGCAATCTTAGTAGATTTGTGTTCAATGTTGGTAAAATGGAATAGGTTGTGAAATGCTCTACTTTATGCTAGTCTCGGTGGTTGTATTGTGTATTCGGTATTGCTTTCCTTGATTAGTGAGGTTAGAACTCTTAACGGATGACTAGCTTATCTTTAGAAGATTTGCATGAGATCATATCAGCTGCTCGCTAATGAATAACTTGAGGCGTTTAACGCGTGTTTATCGTGTTAGCTTTCCGTATAGTTGTCATGTTAGGATTCCCGAAAGGGATACTAATTGTCTAAAAATGGGAATGTTGATCACACGCCTTTGTATCATATGATATGTAGATGACACGCTAGGATTGGTATTATATAGTCTTTATAGTTATATTTTGTATTTGGAGTCTTACTTATGTTATTTATATGTTTTAGAATTAATTTAGTTTAAACAAACTACAACTATCTTTTCCTACTGGTAAATCGGGGATAGAGTTTTAGTACTATTGCATCCGCTCGCGTCCATGGATCGATATCTGGTTCTTATCTCAGCTTACTACATATATGACAGGGTACACTTGCCTTTTTGTGTGTGTTTTAATGTTAAGGTCTAAACCATTTTTATAAATATTAAAACTAAACGTGTGTTAAAACCATTGCAAATTATATGTGCGTTTGGCTCACGTCATCCCGATAAAAATGGGCCCAAGCCGAATGGCCTCCCCGGCTTGGGCCATAGCCAGCCATGGTAATACTATCCTTACAACACATGTATGTGTGTATGTATGTATGTATGTATGTATGTATGTTTAGTTGAACCAATTGTATGTATGTATGTCCCAGTGGTCCTTGAACCCTTAAAACCCCTTTATTTGGTAATTTCTGATGTTAGGAGATTTTGGTTCTGTGGTAATATAAGGGCTTAGTTATAAGAGACATTTAAAAGCTTTTGATCACAGTGGTTAATTGTTAAGATAAAAAAAAAGTTGGTACTCATCACCCGTGACAACCGGAAAATTTTTGATAACTTTCTTAGCATTTACATAAGTCTACCTTAGTGAAACGTTTGGTTAAACGAACTTAACATGGTTAGTTAAGTCAGTCCGTTGGTTTGTAGGATCATCGGGTAGCATACGTGTGGATAATAAAACCCGAACGTTGGTGAAATAATAACAAACATATACTATTTTATAATGGTGTGATATTATGTGTTAATTATGTGATTATCTGAAATTCCGTAAATTAACGTAACTGATTCCGGATTGACCGGGAACTTAGGAAAATTACATGATGATAGTTTGGACTTATATAAATTACTTAATTACTCTAATGATTGTATAATTGCATAATTATTACATAATAGTTACATAATATAAATAAAAATTAAAAATTCATATTTTCACTCCCCCGCGGACCGCGGAGGAATATGTAATCCTCCCGCGGTCCGCGCGAGAGCATCCGACCAATACCTAACAAATTGACCCGCGGACCGCGCGGGAATTACACATCCGTCCGTGGTCCGCGGCAGGAAGTGTTACGAATACTTTTCTTTCTTTTATAAAAAGTCGATCTTTGATCAATCATTTCGTAAACACTCTTCTTATGCACAATTTTTACTCTCAAACCTTCAATCTTCAAGCATTTTGATCAACCATAAACAAGATTAAGTACTAGTTTGAAGCTTGTGAAGATCCTTGATCATTTCTAAGTATTCTAGTTGGTGTTCTTGAGGTATAACCTTTATAACTTGATGTTCTTGTGATATTTCATTAGAGTTATGATCTAACTGATTAGTAAACTTAATACCATGTTTAAAATGAATCCATACATCATATACAAGTCTAGATAATGTTGTTATGATCATAAAATACTAGGATGCATGATTAGTATTGTTATGATAGTTAGCTTGGAAGATCTTGTTATAAACTTGAGTTTGATTATGGATAATTATCTTTTTGACAAGGATCTGATCATATGTTAATTAGATGTAATCACCATATTGATATTTTGATGGATTTGAGTTGCTAGAAGTATTGTTGATTAAGTTTTATTGAAGATTAAAAACTTGGCAGATTTTAAATCCGAATTTGTTCAGTTGATAACTTGATGATTTGATATCTAAATCTTATAGTTTTTGATGCTAAAGTATGCTATGTGATATAAACTTTCCAGAAAGTCCAAGTTTGTTGAATTTGGTTAAGTATAGGTATTTCTTTTGTAGCTTACAAAATCGTATGTCAAATCTGATTTCGGACAGAAAACTTTGATCAACTTTAAACGGTCATAACTCGAGTTTTACAAATCCTCTGATCGTGAAATTTGGAGAGCAACTAAATACTTGAATGATAAAGGTTCTCCAATTGGATTCAGGTAAATTGGAACAGTATGTGATTTTTAATGAATTATCTACTAAACTGTCACAAACAGCTCATTTTTAAGACCTTGCTGTGTTCATGAATTTTTATAAATTTTTCAGAAGGTTTTGAATCCAAAATAAAAATAGTGATATGACATATGAACATATGAGAGTATTCTGTAAAACTTTGAGAGTTAAATAAGTCGATTTGGTATTTTATCAAAAATCGTTTTGATGACACAAAATCTGTTCAAAAATCACAGAATTGACAAAGTTGGTAATTGAACTTGTTTAGTAGTTTTCTTGACTTGTATGTTGCATGTATTGATATATGAACATATGTGGATGATGTGTACTGTATGTATTGACATGAAAACTAAACTTTCACCAATGGGTCGTCGGGTCAATTTGCTACACGTAGTCATACTTGGGTCACATTAGCACATTAGAGTTATGTGTAGTTTTGGACAAAAGGCTTTGTTAAGAAGTCTTGAACAAATACTTATAAGTTTAACATTGAAATAGGGAATCTTAGCAATTCGCCTATTACCACATTTGGAGTTGGATTATAACTCAAAGCAACCTAAGGTGAGTTTTCACGGCCCCTTTTTACTGACTTTTATTGGGGAGAAACATGCTACTTCTAAACGTTAAACATTGAACATTTGTATTACATAAATACTAAAGAATTACTTGTGTACTAAGCGACTTTCATCAACTTTTTGAATCATGAATATGTGGATACATAGCGGGGAGAATGTGAATAGATCTATTGGGCCTGACAAGTCCCACTCGTGTCGATTGGAGGTCGAACGGGTGCATTATTGTCCTATTGGTTATTTTACGGCACCAGGTGATGTCTCCGGTGACGGGTACTTATAGCGTTACCTTATGGTATATCTTATAAGAAGGGTCAGCAATGATTCAACACGTTTAGTAACTTGTACGATGTCTAGCTAACATCACTTTTGAGTATTGTATGTGAATCCGGTGTATTGAACATAACGTTTAAACCTTTTGGATTACATAGATACTTCTAAGTATGGTATGTGAATCCGGTATTTTGGAAATAACTGTTAAACCTTTTGGATTACATAAATACTTTCGAGTATTGTATGTGAATCCGGGATATTGGAAATCACAGTTAAACCTTTTGGGTTACATAAATACTTTCGAGTATTGTATGTGAATCCGGTCTATTGGAAAGAATTTTAAACTTAAACCTGTGAACTCACCAGCATTTTTATGTTGACAAACTCTAGCATGTTTTCTCAGGTAACTAAGGTAGCAGCTGGTCTAGGCGCACTGGAGTCCCACAACGTCTCATATTAGTATGCATGGTTGTCAAACATTGATTTCACAACTTAACTTATTTCCTAGTGGTATTTTGGAAATGTAAACTTTAACTGCTTTCGCTGTATTTCATTAACTCTTTCACAATGAATAAATCGTTCAAATGTTATTTTAAATCATATAGTTGTCGTTTATTGTGACCGTTGACTTGGATCCTAGTATGTCATACACCTTGCGGTAAAACTCCGCAGTGGAAATTTGAGGGTGTGACATCACCCTAAATAACCATTCTTTTTGTCTTTGTAACACACTACAAATGTATAGTGCATTGTACTTGGCAAGTAAAATGGCAAATTACTGACTGATGCTTATGACGTCGCCGTAACGCGCGGTGGGTCAAAAAACTAGCTAATAAATAAATAGCAAGTTAAAATTCTTATAAGTAATTCTAAAGACAATCAACTAAATATTTAATTAAATAATATAAGTTAACTAGTTTTATATCCTGGGAGCGCCCCAGGGTTGACAAATCTATGTAAGGTTAATAAAAGGATACCGTCAGTTAAATTCTTACCAATTGATACTCGTTTATCAATAACAGAATAATATCCAAACATGAGCAATAGACACAAGTAACCGTAGCCTGGTCCATACTTTCAAACTACAATACTAAACCCTTGGCTAAGCAGCAATAAAATCAAATGCATACAATAGGATTCGCATATTTCTCAAAATCCTCCCATGAACATCTTATTTTCAAACTTCAGTGTCACATAAAAGAAACAACTAAAAATCATGTTATTTTTCGAATTTTAAACTCTTTTTACACTAACGGATTTTTACCTGAATTTTAGTAACAATCACTCAAAACTGTTGTTCCTGATCATGTTGTTTCTAATCCTAAACCCTAACTAAACACTCTCAATGATAAATAATTTTCAGAAAACCTAAACCCAGTATACATGTGTATACTCTTCATGATCAACAGAATAATATCCTAAGTGAGCAATAATCACGATAAAACTGCTGATTCTTACCCTAACTACACATTTTGCCATTAATCAACCAATTCAAACTATTTTAAAACTAACAGAATAATATCTTATCTTCATCCAATTGCTTTAATAAACTAAAACCATGTAACACCACCAAACTTCATATTCTTATATATATTGTCTTAGTC
Source organism: Ambrosia artemisiifolia (assembly GCA_032199755.1). Lineage (NCBI taxonomy): Eukaryota > Viridiplantae > Streptophyta > Magnoliopsida > Asterales > Asteraceae > Ambrosia > Ambrosia artemisiifolia. The sequence goes on from CM063519.1 coordinate 65,440,213, forward strand.
TCTATAACAGGGTTTATAATCACATCATCAGTAAGTTCCATATCTTATTAACACCCCTATGCACCAGATATACAGATAGAGAAAGCAAAAATCATATGTTCATCTCCGGTACCATTTTCAAGAAAACCAATACTACCTTCACTATACCTACGCAAAGCTTCACCGTTCTTTACAATAATATCAAGCCGAAAAAAATGCCTACGGTTTGATAACGTATACATTTCCGCTCTACTCAATTCTATCAACTCTTACAAAATCATGTAAGTATAATACTATATAACACTAATAGCTTATCACACTAATAATCTTAGTTCTCCAACCTTCGAACCAAGCAACTTCAAGTTGGAAAACATTCAAAACACAATCTCTTGAGCAGCATAACCACAAACACAATCATTAATTACATTCTTTTTAATACACTAAACAAAAACCATCATTTCAAAACTTAACAAAAACTATCATAAACAAAGTACCTAACATACAGGCTTGCCAACTCGCTCCGGATACCCTTCTCCACCGCCCCTCAAACCTCTAATAACCTGCATACAAATTTCCCCAAACTCAAACCACATTTGATCACATAAAATCAAAAAACAAATCAGCAAAATGTAAATACACAAAACGCACAAAACTCATAAACTTTACCAAGCCACCGCGATCACGAGGATGGTTAAATCGACACCGAGAACCATACCCACAAACCTAGTCTTCAAATAATAGATACAGTCGCCGCCACTGACCACCACTGGAAGAAGGTGGATGCAATCGTTTGGAGATGAGAGTTTGGTTGATATGATATGGAAATATTATAACCTCCTGCGATGAACAAATACTCAAATCGACAATACTTCTTTATTAACCGCACATATCTCTTGTGCTTTTTCTTCATCTCCTGTTGCATTCTCTAGCATATTGACAACTCTAACACCATCAACACATCCTTCATTCTTCTTAGACGCATCCATAACATCTCCCAACACTTGTGACGATGAACTCGACAACCGTTTGCTAGACCTTTGAGGTTGAACTCTCGAAGGTGGAGGTGGTGGTTTTTTACGACCACCCATAACACAACACCTCCGATTCAAGAACACCGAATAAGCTAAAAACTTTTTCAAAATCAAAACTCACAACCACGAATAAAATCTTAACCTTTTTTCTTGGACAGACTAAAAAACACCAAAACAACACACTGCCGTAAGGAGGATGAACAAAGGGTGATATGTGGATGGTGATAGACGGTAGTAAGAAGGTGGAGTAGGGTGGTTTGCGGCAGAATAAGGGAGGAGAAGGAGGGATTACAGCTGAAACAAAGGAGGAGGGTTGAGAGCTTTTTCTCTCTCACCTTTAGGGTTTGGGGCGAGAAGATATGGATTATGTAAGATGATATATTTAATTTATTAAAAAAACTAAAAAATTTAAAAAAACTCACATTGTGCCACAAGGAACATTCGAGGGGTGGGGGTTACCCCATTGAATACCATGTCATCGTAGTGCTATTCTTTTGTTTATAATTATCGATATTAAGTATTATTTAAGAGTTTATTTATTTGAGCTTTTAAATCGCCTTGTTACTATTTTTAGAACTAGACACCATGGGTGCATGAGAAGTCTTCTAGATGAGAGCCCGGGTTGGCAAGGGTTACTGCCCCAAGATGGGGATGCAGCTTTAGATGCTGGTTCATGGAACCTGTTGTTAATTGTGGGGGGGGGGGGGGGTTGGGGAAATAAGAGAAATGTGAATGTTGGTAAAGGGTTGGCATGAAAGGGTTCAAACGATGGGTGCCATCTCTTTCAAGATGAAAGGGAATCAAAATGATGGAACCAGTTCGTAAAATTCAATTGACTGGGTCAAGATTGGAGTGGGTTCAAGTGAAGAACGCACCCCAGCTACCCTAATTATAAGTATAAAATTAGAACATTTTAATCCTATGGAAGAGCTTGATACCATACTGTTTTGTAAAATACAAAACGTAAGTATGGTACCGAAAGTACATGGTAAGTAAGGTATGGTACCGGTATTTGAAGGAAAATCAACTCAAAAACCATACCGTACCAAACCGAAAGTAGTAATCTAGAAAACGCAAAAAGTGAGTATTGAAGTAGTAACAAGAATTGTTCGGTATGATGCGGTTAAGTATCTGGTAACAATTGCTCATCCCTATTTAATACTAATAAATATTATTAACCATGATTGATAAGGCTACAAATGAAACAAAAGTTCTGTGAACAGTCCGTAAACTGTTTGACAAAAATATCGTTTGTGTTCGTTCGTTTAATAAATGAAAGAACATGAACAAGCAATTTCGTTCGTTTAGTTAAACATATGAACGTGAACGGAGGTCGTATTCTATTATTTATGTTCGTGAACGTTCGGTTACGCGTTCATTTATGTTCAATAGTTCATTAGGTTTCTTTAAGTTTTATATTTAATTTAAGTACTTCAAAATTCCCAATAATAGATAATTAAAAAATATATTAGTGTATTACATATTAGTATTTGTTCACTTATCTGGACTAAGTATTATTTTGGGCATATTAAAGTAAGACTTCGACTTTATTTTGGGCTGATTAAATGAGGACTTCAAGTTTAATACTATAATTTTGTGGTTTTTTAGGACATTAATTTATGGTAATTACGCTATCAAGATTATGCCAAGTATGTATGAATAATTGAGTTAGTATATTTTGGGTATATTGAAGTAAGTTTTGTGATAAAATGTCGATTTCGTTTGAAATTTAATATATATTCGTTTGTGTTTGTTTATGTTGATGAATGTTTGTTTGTGTTAATTTGTGTTCATGAACATATGTTTGTGTTCGTCCATGTTCATGTTCATTCGTGTTCATGAACACGAACACGGTCATTTCCTAATAAAGGAGCACGAAGAGAAAATATCATTTGGTAAGTGATTATGAACAGTTTGTGAACACATTAGTTCTTTAACAAACGAACACAAACAAGACATTGTTTGTATTCGTTTGCAACCCTAATCTATATCTATACTACATTATAAAGTACCAAAGTTGTCCTCAATGGTAATTTCATCCCTATTTTAAGATGGCATATCAAGGGTATTAGTTGAAATCTCAAATTTAGAAGCCATTTGTTCCCGTAATACCCTTCACCCTAGCATCTCCATACAGAAGTTGTTTCCAGAAACCGTTCACTTATCGTTCACTCAAGTCAGGTTCGCATGTTCATTCAATTGTACGTTTCTTCAATCATATATCTCTTTGCCGATTTATTAATATCTATTGATCTAAAGAAGGTATATGTTCTATTTGATACATAACATGTCATTTTTCATATAATAAATGATTACTAGGAATGGTGCTTTGAATGATGATTATTGGACACACATCTATTTTTTGGGCGCATAGATTAAAGTTTTAATTACCGAAAATTGAATTTGACATGTGGATACCACATGCTCGATGAAATCAATGTGAGATAATTTAAGGTGATTTTGGTACTTTTATGAAACTAAGTTGTATCATACGTTTCTTATGGTTGTTACTAATTTAGTCTTTTATTTATGTAGTCTTTTATTCTATGTATTTAAGATGGCATCCCTATTTTAAAATAGTATATCAAAGGTGTTGTTTGTGTTGTTTTCTTGAGCTGATTGTTGCAACAAAATGATCCACTTCAAAAAAATAAAAATAAAAAAAATAATACATTATACTAAAACATCCTATCAAGTGGACCTTCACGTTAATCAAACGAACTGTTCGACATCTTCTTGAATGTGGTTTTAGTTCTTTATGCAAAATACATTAAACTAATCCACCTGTAACTTGTAACCATTCAACAACAAATTAAAAATAATAATAACACAACTAAATTCCCAAATGATTTCTTAATGTAACCTTTTGAAGACAATTATTTGACTCTTAATGGACCGGTCACCTACTCTTATCCACTAGGCACTAGCTGCATGTAATGCACAAATACATACAAGGGCAGTAATGTAAATTCACACAACATCATTGCAAGACCCGGGTCTTTTTCCATGTGTAGGTATATCATATCCCAACAAACTTTGTATCCCTCTAATCTATAAATACATAGAATAAAGATGGATCACCAACCAAACTTTCATCATATAGTTCAACACATTTTTCTGTCCAACCATCTCCAATCTAAAATGGCCCATTCACCAACTTTCTATCTCATTTTAACGTTGTTACTAACTTGTAACTTACATGCTAGTGGATGTTATACGTCGATAATAAGCTTTGGTGACTCACTCGCTGACACTGGAAACCTAAAACAACTCTCCATTAACTCCCATAGCGGGGCTCCCCATTTCTTGTTTCCGCCTTATGGTGAAACCTTTTTTCATAAACCGACTGGACGTTGCTCCAATGGCCGTCTAATCATCGATTTCATTGGTATATAATGAATGTTCATACACATTTTCTCATGTTGAGACTTGAAGAGTTGAACCTTGTATAGTTGTGTCAAAAATGTGTAGGAAATATATGTTGGAAAAAGTTTCACGGGATATGTTTTTCGACTAAATGAGTCTTGTTAGAAAATGGATCTTATAAGTTGTTTCCTATGTATTTCTGATGAATATTGCAATCAGAAACCACCGAATTTTCTAGTACTTTTATTTATTTTTTGTACTTTTATTTATTTTTTGGTTGGAGATTTATGTTTTTCTTGTTTGTTTTTGAAGCGGAGAGTCTTGGGTTGCCACTAATACCACCGTCTCAGGCCATAAACATGACCATCGATGTTACAGGGTTGGGACAAGGAGTGAATTATGCGGTGGCTGGTGCGACTGCATTGGATCCTTCGTTTCATAGAGCACGAGGAGTTTATGTTAAGACGAATGCATCTTTGGGAGTTCAATTGGAATGGTTTAAAGAAATGTTGTCTTCCATATCATCCACAGTTTTAGGTAAACTGGGTCCAACCTACATATTTGTATACTATTAGTATTATTATTATTATTTTTTAACGTTTTTAGTATGGGAGTCTGTTGAATTTGCGTGACTAACCATACTTTTTGTGTTTTTACTTGGGATGGGGTGTTCGTTCTCAGAGCCATTCATGAGGATTCACGTGTCTCGGTCGAACCGAAAAAAAAAAGCCCTTAACCCCTAATGAATTGTATGAAAAAAATAATTTTTTTATACAACGATTTACATTATAACAATAAATATAGCAAAAGTTTAATATTAAAATGACATACTGTAATAGCCAACTGATGATACGTGAAGGGCTCTGGTAGCAATTTTTAAACAATAATTAATGCTATAGCAATAATTTTTTTAGGGATTTTATTGTTATATTCAAATGGTAACGAAAATGAACCTAATACCAACAACTAAACTATCTAACCTAACTTATATTCGACCAAATTTGATTTATCCATTTATCTAACTATCTATTCTACTCTAATCTAATCTAAAAAATAATATAACAATAATTACTTTTTAAAAAATTATAGCTATAACGTTAATTATTGTTTAATAAAATGTTAGAAGAGTTTCACGTAACGTCAGTTGGCTATTACGGTATATTATTATAGTATGATACTAAACAATAAACATACTAAACTTGCCTTGCTCTCATAAACTTGTAGACATCATACATCGTAATTTACAAATAAAATATCTATTAATTCGCTCCAGCTCATTGGTAGAATTGTTCAACTTAACTCAATAATATATTCCGTTCCCCTTAAAAAATAATAATTAAGTATCTATTATAACTTAGATGATGATAAAATAGACATTAAAACTATAGATTATATTTAGTTGTTATAAAATTGTGGACCCCACATCATTCCTCTAATAGCCTAAAACTTCCCTTCACGTTTCAGTTAACATAACATTGTGAAAGCAGACTCATGAATCACCTTTTATTCTTTTATCAACATTGGCTTACTAAACGAGCCGACACTACTAGAAAACTGACCTGTTTCCGACCAAGCTTTTGGTCGGAAACTGGTCGGAAAACAGCGTTTCCGACCAATTTCCGACAAAGTGTCTTTTGTCTGAAAAATCTAGTCGGTAATATTTTCCGACAAAATTCCGACAAAGTTTCCTACAAATTTCCGACTAAAAAGCAAGGCAGATTTTCCGACTAACTTCCGACTAGTTTCGAACTATATTTACCGACAAAATTCCGATGAAGTTTCCTATAGATTTCCGACAAAATTCCAACTAGTTTCTAACTAATTTTTTGATTACTTGTTTTATTTAGTATGACCTGTCCCGACCAGTTTCCGATGAAATTTCCTACAGATTTCCGACAAAAAACATGTCAGGTTTTCCGACAAAATTCCGACCAGAAATATTAATTTATATTTATATTTTACCTACTATTTTGCGACTAATGTTTTGATTATTATATTAAATACAAAATAGAAAAAAAAAACTGAAAATCCAATTATTTTCTACTTCAAATGCAGAAAATAATTCATAAAAACCATGTTTACAATATTAATCTGAAAATTAAGATACGTTCATCATGTGTTCACAAGTTAAAACTACAAATTACATACCCTTATAAAATTACAAGCTCCCAATTAAATACGACACGGTTATGAGCCTACAAGTTCAGCGACAAAGGATAATAAACATAAACTAGACTACGGTGAAAGATTGCTTGGCTATTTGTGGTTGCATTTCTAGTCATTTCTTCTCCCACGAGCCTGTTCAACTTGGTTATGCGACATATCCGCTTGAGATTGCAAGTTTTTCACCTAAAAAATGGAATTACTATAACACAAAATTGACATGTAAACCACTAACCAAAATGGAATTACTATAACCAATTTTATTTTTGGTCGGTATTCGGTCGGAAATCTGTCCCTAAAAGCAACTCTGTTTTTATGTCGGTTTTTGGTCGGAAATTGGTAGGAAATACCGACCAAATTTTTTTGGTCGGAAATTTTTGTTAGAAACTGCCAGTTTTCTAGTAGTGCGAACCAAATTGAACCAAGACGGGTCAGGCTTGACTTGTCAAAAGCTTGAGCCAGTTTGTGAGTCATCGATCCGGCTCACTCATGTATAAATAAATTATACTTTTAGTATTTTACACGTAATAATATGCTTTGAACAATAAATAAAACATTATGTAGGCTAAGAGGATAGTAATTTCGTGCAAACCGTAAACACGAACAAGTAAAGAAAGTAGGTTACCTTAATTTATATCTTAACAATCTATTTCTTTAAAAGAAAAATACAATATTACTGTACTAGTTAAATACCATTGCTTAAAAATATATTGGAGTTTCGGTTATAATTTATTTAGGCATATATCTAAAATTTGGGGAATTTAAACGAGTCAAACGAGCCAGCTAACAAGTAAGCTATAATCCGAACCTACCTGGGCTTGGGTTCGGCTCTTTTACAAACCAAGCTAAGCCGGCTCGACTCGTTTAAAACCGAATTGATTTTGAGCCGATCTTTCTTCAACGAGCTGTAGAGTCACAAGATTTTTAAACCGTCCTAATTAACTCTCCGAATTTATTGGTGTAGAACTAATTAAAAACTATTGAGAGATTATTTCTGGAAATACAATAATCATTTTATGAAGTCACAGGTGATTTATCTTAATCAAAACAAACTTTATTATTAATATATTTTGTGAGAATGTGAGGTACGACAAAATGTTACACGCACACACACCTATATTATAATAGGATATATTTTCAACAACAAAAAAAAAGTTTATTAAAGAATGTCATTATCATTTAAAAGTACTTTTAATCTGTCTAATGCATCATAAACAATCACATGCATTATAATATTCCGGCAAATATGAAAATTTTATAACATAATGATGCAATTTTTTAGGATAAAATGTTTGTACGTATAATACAATCTTATCCTCCAGTTGTGGTCTTATCCTGTTAACTTTGAAAATTTATATTTGTTCGACATGAGTGGTTGCCTGGTGAGAGATGGGTGGTGGAGAGAATTATAGGTTTCTTTTCTTTCTTCCATCTATAAAGATATCGAGTCAATTATCCATAAAAAGCTATCTTCGTGTTCATGTTCATGTTGCATGTTTATGCGTCTAAGATTCTAATTAGAGTTTAAGGTTTATGTCTTTTGGGTTCTTGTTAATTTTTTTGATTCATGTTAGGTTATAGCTATTAGAGCCATTAAGTTTTTTTTGAATGCATGTTAGAGACATTAAGAAAATTTTAATTTTTTTCTACTTTAATTATTATAAAAAGTCTTGTTCTTCACATCCGAAACGAAAAAGATAAAATCATGAAAAGAATTTACCTTCACTTGGTTGTAGCCCAATGGTAAGTGGTATAGTATAATCTCTTTGGGGAATGACCCAATATTATACCCTGGACAAAGTGTAAATTAAGAGGAAATTAGCCGTTAAAAAAATAATAAAAAAAATAATTTATTAGAACTAACAAATATTAAACTACAATATAATGTTAAGTAAGCATAATTTTCAATTAATTTATAAATCGCTTATTCTTTAAAATATAGGGTCCCTCTTTTAATTTCTTTTAAAAGTCGGTTGTATTTATGTAACAAATAGTCATATATGATTATTAAAAGCCAAATAAAAATAAATAATTCGTTTTACAAATACCTATATATCAATAAGACATTGATTTGTTAAAAAAAAATCAAATACTGTAGTGTTTGTAAAACATAAGATGCGCAAGGTCTGTAAATTATTATATTAACTCGTGAAAATTTCTTACTAGAAGATAAAATTAGACTAAAAGGTCAGGTATAAATTGGAGTTAAATTAATAACTGATAAAAAAATTCACCACAAGCTTCATATATCGAGTTTATTACAAGTGGCCTAAAAATCTAAATGAAAATTAGGGTCACGAGTATAAACGAGGGTAATATAAATATACTTTAGTATAATAATATGTAACTACATGATAAATGTTGCTACAACAAATAACTGCTTAATGTTGGTTCTGAGTCACAGGAAGGGTTCAGGGGTTCAAGGGTTCCACTCTGCCTAACGCAGGTCGTGGTGTCCTTCTACGTTGCAAACGTAGAAGGAGGTTCAAGGTAATTTTATTGTTGTTAATGCTTTAGATTTCTGGTTTGAGATGTACTCGAAACCAGAAGTGGCTGTTCTTGAGATCCGAGTGAAGAGAAGTATTCTCCCCACGTGCAAGGACCAAAAGAATAAGAAGTATAGAGTGTAAGAGATGAGATGTGTGTGATCAGATCTGTGAAGACAGTTCTGATTTATAGAGGAAAGGACCCTCTATTAGAGGAAAGCATATTACCTTGGACCTTGTTGGAACAAAAGGACAATCCACTAATAGCCGATGGTGGCTATTGACCTGCGGTCTGTTTGGTGCTGTTACTCCATCAGCAACTGGTTGTGTTGCTCGATGAAAAGATGATAAGACAAGTCATCTTTTTTACTTAGGATACTTCTGCCTTTTGAACCGTTGTAGCTTTCAACCCTTTAAGCATTGTTCGGTGATATCATTTATTCTTTTTGCTTTGAGCTACCCACGTCATCAGCCCCCAAGTCAGGAGGTTTGGTAGCGCAGTTAGAAAGCTTCTGACTGTTTGCTTAGTTTGGTTTTTGCTTGAAGGGTTCGATGGTTCGCTGTGTTTTGGGCGGTTATTACTTAGCAGTTTTTAATTGTAATTAGACTGCTGATGTGACATGTGGCAGTCGTACAGCTGTTTTTACTGCATGTCATAATTGCAGTTATTTGAATAAAATAACCGTTCTTTTTTCTTCTTTTTAACCTTTTTAAATTCATCATTTTTATTTTACTCTTTTCCTTTCTTCATTTGTATTTGGTGATAACCCTTATAGGCACCCAGAAAACACTTGAAGGGGAAGCCTATAAGCGAATCAATTTTTAGATCAACCTCCGGCAAAGGATAACAATCCTTGGGACAGGCTTTGTTTAGGTCTTTGAAGTCGATGCACATCCTCCATGAATCATCAGGCTTTCGAACCATCATAGGGTTTGCAACCCATGATTGATATTTTACTTCTCGGAGGATTCCAGCTTCAACCAGTTTGTCTAACTCTTGACAGGCAGCTTTGCTTCGTTCTGGAGCAAGGCTTCTCTTCTTTTGAACTATTGGTTTGATGTTTTGGGGAACCTTGAGTTCATGCTCAGCAACTTCGCGAGGGATCCCCGTCATGTCACTTGGGCACCAAGCGAAAACATCGACATTGTCTTTTAGCAATGCTTCAAGCTTTGAAAGGGTTTCTCTGGGAAGGGCCGTGTTGACCCGTATCCTTTGATCAGGGTATTAGGGGTTGATGCTGAGACCAAGTTTGCTCTGCTCTTCAACAACCGTTAACACAGAGGTTGATGGTTGGAGGGTTACAACTCCTTCTTTGGTGGGGAACTTGGCACTTTTTCGGCTAATGGAAACGGTCATATCAAAGACTACCACACCTGGCCTACTAATGATGACATCATAGCTGGATGGTAGGTCTAGGACAACGAAAGTTAATGGTTCAGTTCTTTGCATTCGTCCATCGGAAAAAGTCACATCAAGCACTATTTCCCCCAAGGGCTTGATGGGTATGTCAGCAATGCCTTTGATGGCAGCTTCAGCTGGCTGGAGCATGGAGCGTTCTTCGGAGCTTAAAAGGTTGAAATATTTTGCAAACATGATTTCAGTAGCAGCTCCGGTGTCTATGTAGGCTTTTTGTGTTCTGAGTGAACCAACGAAGGCTTCAAGGACCAGTGGATCACAATGTTTTTCTTCCTTGGTACAAGGGAAGTAGATGCCTTGACGTTCCCAATCCTCCAACCTCTGTCGCTTACTTGGGGTTTCATTCTCAACGAACACCATAGCGACGTCTTTCTTTTTGCCATCAGCCATCTTTTCTTTGACTCCTTTGACCAAGTGGGCTAGTTCCCCAGATCTAACGGCTTCTTCGATCCTCTTCTTAAGTTGGAAGCAGTCGTTGGTGTGGTGTCCCTTCTCTTCGTGAAACTCACAATACTGGTTGGAGCTTTCGTTTCTTTTGCTCTTTGGTAAGGGACGAGGAGGTCTAAAGGTATGCTTGACTTCTTCTGTTGCCAGAATTTCTTGAGGAGTTTTAGTGAGGGCTGTGAAGTTTACATTTCTATCCTTGCTTGGAAGATTACTGCCTTCGGACCTTCGAGACTCAGACCCTCTGGGTCTTTTGTCATAGGTACCGTAGTTACTTCTTTTTCGAGCAGGGCTGTTGCTTCTCCAGCTGGAAGCCCTTTTTCTTTGTTCTTTGATGTCTACAGCCTCTTCTCCTCGGATATGGGCTTCAGCTCTCTCTAAGGCCTCTTCAAGGGTTCTAGGGAGACTCTTGTTAAACTCCCTGGTAAGGTACTTTGAGTTGATGGCGTTCATGAACCCCGCAACCTTCATCTTTTCGTCTGCACCGACATAAGTAAGGCCTTCTGTAGTCCCAAAATACTAGATCTTAAGTGTGCACAAGATTGTTATCAACTAGAAACACCTATTTGTTAGGTGTTTTAGTTGATTAATCAAGACAAGCAAAGAACTAGATGAAGATTGTAAGAACCGACACACAAGAAACATAAACAGATGATTCCATTAAAGATTTAACAGTGAACAACCATGGATATTACAGATAAGTTCGCACCTTCAACTTGTGCTCTCAAAAGATAATAACAAAAACCCTAACCCTAGCTGCACACAAGATGTTCTATTTATAGGCAGCCTGATGGGCCTGCGCACTTAGCTTAAGTGCGCAGTGCCCGTCTCATAAGTTCGCAGTCTAGGGTTTCACTATTACAACTATGCTATAATTACATAACCAACCCTCCAACTATAACACACAACTAAACATGATCAAACCTGGTAACTGTGGTCTCATACTAACCCAACAATACTCCCCCTAGACCACAGCTACCAGCTCTACAAAATTAGTCTATTTCCACATCACTTGACTCCCCCTCTTCTCTTGCTTGGTGTGCCGGGAGTGCTTGAACGATGCTCTCTTCAACAGTTGGTTCTTCAATACGAGGTTCTTCAGCATGTGATTCTTCAGCGTGTGGTTCTTCAGTGGATGGCTCCTGGATGAATAACTCAGCGAGATCTACAGTTGCTTGATCTGGCTGAGTTTCTGGGGCTGAACTTGGAGAGACTGGTGGGGCTTGAGTAGGTTCAATCTCAGGATCAGCTGTTGCTGCAGAAGTCTGTGTTTGTACCTCTGGAATGACTTCAGCTTCTGATATCTTCGCAGCAGCAGCGGCAGCAGCAGCAGCTTTGACTCTGTCATCTTTAGCTTTATCAGCTGCATTGATCCTAGCCACTAAATCAATCAATTCTTGCTTTCTTTTCAAAGCTCGTTCTACCGCCCTTCTGAACAGAATAGCCTCTTCAAACAGCACGTTACCAGCGCCCACATTGATCTGGTTCGCAAAAAGAGTAGTTAAATCAGAGGGATTCAGAGCAAACACATCTACTGGGTCAACTATTCTCAACGCCTCTGAATCATCTTTTAGTTTGATCACAGCTTCACCAGTTCGACTGTCATAAAACCACTTCTTGAACTCTGTCAGAATCACAGGAAGCTCTGGACGGATGGGAACCCTAGTGACGACCTGGGGAGGGTCTATCACGTAGGTTATCATTCCCCGTCCGGTGGCTGGATCTATTCTTTTCTTGGACATTCTTCGTCTCGGCTTCTGTGGTTTCCAGTTCTTGAAGTCAGATGCACACTCGTCTTCTATAAAGACAGAAACCGAGTCAGCTGTGGTATCCTGAGAGTGGTTGAGGAAAGGTGTTCTGCACATCTCCCTAATATCCCATCTTGGAAGAGTCTTCAGATTCGGTCTACCCTTGAAGTACTGAATTACACCTCCTCTTCGTTTAACAAAGAACAATCTTTTAAACCCATCATAACCCCAACAGATGATTCTTTCTTGGTGAGATGCACGAGTGTGGTGGATGTTTTGGTGCAAAGCAGGAATGGTGATTGGTCTTCTTGGAAACCAGCTTGATCTCTCAGGGTCCAATCTGTACCCATCATCCATCTCATAAACCGTGTTTTCTCCCGCACCCATCTCTACAAACGTCTCCGGCATCTCATCCTCACTGATCTCATCAACATCACTTTCTTCCTCCTTTCTTTCCTTCTCTTTCTCTTCTTCCATGAATTTTCCAAAATCAAAAGCTTCATCAAAAGTCATTCTAGGAGCATCTGTACCCTGATTCTTTAAATCTTGAAGCATATCAAACATCTTCATTTGCACCTCTGTCTGAAACTTGATCAGATAACGCTGATCCTTAACCACCTTTTCAAGACTTCTATTTTTGTGCTTCAATTTCTTCAGCTTCTTCCTCAATTCCTGATTATTGTAGATCTGGTTCTTTAGCATGCAAATTTCCTTTGCTGCATTCTTTCCCACTTCCTTAGACAGTGTCTCATATAATTCTTGATGCACAGGTTTTCGACGCTGTGCACCAGGAACAGATGAGGATGGTACAGATTGCTTCTTCACTGGAGGTTTGGGAATAGGAGGTCTTTCAGTGGAAGGCCCAGGCCTGGCAGTGGAGGGCACTGGCCTGTCAGTGGAAGGCCCAGGCTGACTCTCCATACCAAACATGGATTCCAGTATCTCTTCATTCTCCAGATCCTCTTCTGTCATAACACGTGGCCTTTCAGACTCAGGCAACTGTTCTCTCCTTCTTCTTCTCTCTGCCTTTGCTAGTTCAGCATTTTGTCTGGCAGCTTCAGCCATCTCAAGTTCCTCAGGAGTCAATGATTCTCTCCCTTGCTGCAATAAACCTGTAGGCCTGTTTCTTTTAGTTGGCCTTTGAGGAACAGGATCAGATGCCACCCTTTTTCCAACAGTTCTTTCTCTGGTAACTTCTTCTTCAGTATGCTGAGGTACTGTAGTAGCAGGTTCAGAAGGTTCGGGTCCTGTTGTAGTTGGTTGTCGAGCTCTATCAGCAGCTTGTTTTCTTCTCTTGATCTCATTGTATAGCTTCATTATAACAGGATAACGTTGAGCAGCATACATACTTTCAAGCAGGGGTTCCCAGTCAGCTGTGTTGCACTCAGTGAAGAATCGTGCACCTTTGGCGAAATTGTATTTATCACCAAGGGGCAGATCCTCATGTTGTGAGTTGATCATCATCTGAACGAATCTGGGATACATCGTCCACTTTTTCTTTTCAGCTTCAGCATTCTTCACCATACAGTCAAACACCAATCCAGACAGATTGAATGGTTCATTCTTGCAGACTTTAATCATAGCAGTTGCCCAGTCAGGACTGAGTGCATTGTAGCCACCTTTTCTGTGACACAGTGACATAAGAAATACGTGACAAATAAGCTTCCAATCTCTGGTCAGCTGGCTCTTCTTGATATCACCCCTTGCGTCAAAATCTCCTTTGTATCCAAAATTCTTGAACTCTTGATGAATTTCAGCTTTTGGTAAAGATCTAACAGTTGCTGGCCGATCTTGAAATCTCAGAACACTTCGTACTGTATCTTCTGTAATGACTACGGCCTTGTTCCTCACTGTGGCTTTAATCCTCTTGACGCGTGCCACGACCTCTACTTTAGCAGATCGCCAGAAATCTTCAATCTGAGAGCTGTAAACTTGAACGTTCTGCTCTACAGCATATCCAATTCTGCTTCTTCTGATCCAAGCAACAACGTCTCGAAACTTTGTATCATCAGTCTCAAGAATCATCGGTTGGTTGTGCATTCCTCTTGGATCCCATTCAAGAGCCATCTGTGTGGGACACATGCACGAAAAGTAAGTTAGAACTTTGGATTTTGAATTGACTAATGACAGACAATTTCATTTACTTTGACGGACGACGTACGTAGATTAGGTTTAATTTTAAGTTGGTTTCACGTGTGTGATTCATTTTATGGATTAGATTTTCTAGTGTATATGATATGTTTCGTCTTTCATTTTAATAGTCATTTGAGTCCAGTTATGGTTTATGGATGAATGAATCAAGGTACGTAGTCCGGTCAAGTATCATGAACAGTCAAGTCAATTGTCATAATTTTGGTCCATCATTAAGTCCACACAATTCTTAAGTGCGCAGCCCGAGTCTGATGTGCATCTAAGTGCTCAGCCTTGACTGAGTACTTGTTGCTTGGTACGCAGTCAGTTGGCCACATTAGGACACGGGAATATCAAGTGCGCAGTCAGTTTACTCGGGCATGGTAACGGCTTGGGAGAAGTCATCAAGTCTGCGTACTAGTCTAGTACGCAGACACTTAAACTTCCGTTTAAGATTTTAAGTTCACACTATTGGTACGCAGTCATTTAGGGTTCATGATCCTTGAATCACATGAAGCAAGTGCGCATTCATATGAAACAAGTACGCGGTAATTCAAATTTTAAGTGCGCAGTTCATGTGAATCCCCAAATCTTCAACTGATTTCACAGATTTCAAACATAAATCCTGTATATACAACGAAGATCTTGTTAGAATCCACAAACTACCTTATAATCAACACGAATAAACAGAAAGAAGTAGAGGAGGTGGATTAATGATGGTGGTACAGTGGTGGTTTGGTGGTGGTTGCAAGGATGAAGGTGGATGAAGACGGTGGTGGAGATAGAAGATTAGGGTTTGTAATTTTTTTTTTTGATAAAAAGTTAAAATCTACTAATTACAGCAGTATATATAGGTGAAAGAGTTTGGGCCGCGTACTTAACTTAAGTTCGCAGGCCCAAAAGCCCCAATCAAGTACGCAGGCCCAATAACTTTAGGGAAATAGTTTTGTAAGTTCGCAGGCCCATTAACAATCTGTTAAGTGTGCAGGCCCAACAACAAGAAAATAGCTTTTAAACCAAAGATCTGGGTTTAGAGATCAACCGTTTCTCACCTTTTGCATCAAGATCATACCAGTCATACCTGCCAGGCCACATTTCAACTTTCCGTTGGATAGCTGCAGCTCAAGAAAAACTGTCGGTATATTTGTCCACTTAAATCCATGCCTCTCGTCTTTCAACATACTTTATGTGATGATCATTATCATGTTTTGGTAATATTGACGAAGAGTTAATGGACCCCACTTGTGCCAGGTGTAAGCCTACCAATCCTCAAGGTTTATTGAGATATAATGATGAGAGCTTCAGGTCTATGTTTCCATAAGCAGAGAAGATGATCATTATGTCAATCAGATGATGAGAGCTTCAGGTCTATGTTCCCATAAGCAGAGAAGATGATCATCTGATTGCTTTTTGAGCTATCTATATGTTTGCACGTCACTAACATTGCGTGTCTTTTGTTGCTCATTTTGATTTAATAGCCCCGCTTTGGTAGCTTGCACTCTTAGGTGTCTTTTGGTTGCTTATGCACAAAATTTTCTGTGTCTTTTGATCTCTCAACCTGTGTATGACCGGACTCAGCTTGTGCAGACCTAAAACACAGTGGGAATCCAGCACCTCGTGTAGACCTTTTAGTTTGTCATCTATAGCAGTTTACTCAATTCCAGGCTGAATCTACCGACATGTCGTTGCTTGAAGCCACAACGTCCTCTGGGTCCTATTCACATGCTGACAAATATGATTAGTCCCTATCATTTCTTGATTGTTTTGAAAAAGTTTTTAAAACTTGCAATTTTAGGGATCTACCGGTTTATTTCTCCCCCAAAAATCTTTATTTTATTTTAAACATAAGATTTTTCTATAGTTTATTTACAAAGATTTTTTTTTTTTTTTAATCATTCAAAGTTGATCATCTCTAACCAAGTTACCAACTGACGAAAACGGGTTTTGTCGAAAGCTTTTGTAAAGATATCTGCCTTTTGATCAGCAGTATCTATAGGCAACACCTGTATGTACCCTTTGTCGTGCGCATCGCGAATTGAATGAATCCGAATTTCAATATGTTTAGTTTTCGAATGATCAATTGGATTCTTCACGATGTCACGACAAGCATCATTATCAATGTAGATTGGGGTTCTCATGATATTCAAACCGTAATCCAACAGCTGATTTTGGATCCACAACACTTGACAGCAACAACTGGATGCGGCTGTGTACTCAGCTTGAGCGGTGGATATAGACACAGTGGTTTGTTTCTTGCTCTGCCATGACACGAGCCTGTTTCCCAGAAATTGACAGCCACCAGAGACAGACTTTCGATCAATCCTGCAACCTGCATGATCACTATCAGAGTATGCAATTAAGTGAAAATTGTCACTCTTAGGATACCATAAACCAAGTTTTGGTGTTCCTTTGAGGTAGCGGAAGATTCTTTTTACTGCAGTTTCATGAGATTGCTTTGGATTTGACTGAAAGCGAGCACAGCATCCAACTGCCCACATGATGTCCGGTCTGCTGGCTGTGAGATACATCAAGGACCCAATCATAGAACGGTAAGTGTGCGGGTTCACAGACGGGCCTTCAAGATCTGGTACAAGCGTTGTTTGAGCTGCAAAAGGAGTGTTGGACGGTTTGCAATCCGACAGGTTGTACTTTGCCAGAATGTCTCTTGTGTATTTTGCTTGATGAATGAGAATACCGTCTTCTTTCTGTTGGACTTCGAGACCTAAGAAAAATGATAGTTCTCCCATCATGCTCATTTCAAATTGAGACTTCATAATGCTTTCAAATTCCCTGCACAAATTTTCGTCAGTTGAACCAAAGATAATATCATCAACATATATCTGAACAAGGATAGAATGTTTGTTGACTTCTTTGGTGAACAGGGTCATGTCGATCTTTCCTCTCGTGTATCCATTTTGTAACAGATATGAAGACAAGGTCTCATACCAAGCTCTAGGAGCTTGATGGAGACCGTAGAGAGCCTTGTCCAACTTGTAGTATCTGTTTGGATGATGAGGGTCTTCGAATCCTGGCGGTTGGCACACATAGACTTCTTCTTTGATCTTCCCATATAGGAAAGCGCTCTTCACGTCCATCTGAAAAACTTTAAAATTTCGATATGAAGCATATGCCAAGAAGATGCGTATGGCTTCAAGTCGAGCGACTGGAGCGAAGACTTCCTCATAATCAATTCCCTCCTGCTGACGAAATCCTTGAACAACCAAACGAGCTTTGTTCTTGATTACTACGCCACGTTCATCCATTTTGTTGCGAAAAACCCATCTCGTCCCAATAGGATATTTTCCCTCAGGCAGATCTACAAGCTCCCACACTTTGAGTTTTCTGAACTGAAATAGTTCTTCCTGCATGGCCTCTACCCAGCTTGCATCTCTAACTGCATCTTCAATGCTGAAAGGTACTGTTTGAGATAAGAATGCTGAGAGAGCAGTGTTGAGCTTGTCTGTCTGATTTCTTGTAAGAACACCCTCACTGATTGGCCCAATGACATTTTCAATTGGATGGTTCTTAGAATATTTGAATCCCATATTTTCTTCTTCTTGCACTTGTAGAGGAAGGTTCGAAAGATGATCTCCAGGTGTAGAAGAGCTGGATGGCTCATTTACAGACTGCTGATTTGATTGTGTTCCTTCAGCATTTGACGTGCTTTCAGGAATGTTAGAGGTTTCAGCAGTAGTATCACCATTATTAAGTTGAGGAACAATTGGATCAGCAACAAGAGGAGAGAAACGGGTGGTAAACGGTGCGACTTCATCATCAGAAGAGTAGAGAATATTTCCAAAGGGGGATGAACTTGTAGCTTGATTTTCAGGAGCTTGATCTGCATGAGCTTGCTGTTCAGGAATGACAAAGTGATTGAACACAACATCCACATCAAAGAACCAGTCAGGACCGGTTCCAACATTAGTAGAGTTGGATTCTTGCCAGTCAACATAAAAAGATTCCAGAACCATCTTGGTACGTTTGTTGTATACTCGATAAGCCTTTTGACTAGATGAGTATCCAACAAAGAAACATTCGTCTCCAACAGCATCAAACTTCATGATATTCTCAAAGTTGTTCAGAAGAGTGCAGGAACATCCAAACGGCCTGAAATAATCAATGAGAGGTTTTCTTTTGAAAAGCAATTCATAAGCTGTTTTCCCACGAGGCTTGACAATCAAGACCCTGTTAAGAACATAACAGGCGGTATTTACAGCTTCTGCCCAGAAGATGATCGGTAACTTAGAGTCAATGAGCATGGTTCTGGCAGCTTCAATAAGTGTACGATTCTTCCTTTCAGCCACTCCATTTTGCTGAGGAGTCCTTGTAGCACTGTATTGGAGATGAATTCCTTTCCCGCTGCAGAACGTCACAAAACTTTGGTTCTTGAATTCTGTTCCATGATCACTTCGGATGGATTTTACTTTTAATTTGATTATATTCTCGATCAAAGGAACGAACAGCATCAAGGTCTCAGCAGCCTCACTCTTGAATTCCAAGAAGTACACCCATGTGAAGCGAGAGAAGTCATCTGTAATCACCAAACAGTAAGACTTTTTACCCAAGCTTTTTATACTGATAGGACCAAAGAGATCCATATGTAGTAATTGATGTGGAGAGTCAATTGAGTTCACTGTTTTGGACTTATGCGATTTCTTATGTTGTTTACCTTTAGCACATGCTAAACATTTTTCAGAAAAAGGAAATTCCTTAGAAGGAAGACCTCTGACTAGATTTAGTTTAGAAAGTTTGTTTATATTTTTAAAGTTAACATGACCTAATCGCCTGTGCCATAACAGTGACTCTGACTCGGATACCTTTGACAGAAGACAAGTCATTGGTTGTTCAGACTTGGCATCCCTCATGTTTATCACATAAGTGTTATTTTGTCTGGGGGCTTTTAGCATGATCATGTCAGTGGGTGGTTTAAATCCTGGCTTCAGGAAGATGCATTCCATGTCGTTGAACAACACTGAGATTCCTTTGTCACAGACTTGTGATACACTCAATAGATTGTAGCACAGCTCTGGAACATAGTTGACGTCCTCAAGTGTTAGTGCGTCAGAGACTACATCTCCTATGCCAACGATCTTTCCACCCTTTTCATTCCCAGCGAACGCTACAAACTCTCCATCGATGAACCGATAGTTCTTGAGGAGTTCTTTCAGTCCTGTCATGTGTCTTGAAGCGCCGCTGTCGACATGCCATAGATATCTCATAAGAGCTATCAGCCATTTTTGTAATTTATTCTGCACATTCAAAAACAAAAGAGAAACAAAGCTAAACTAAAGAAAATCTATGTACAGTGGTGACTCTGCCTGATAATTAAGTGACTTTGGGAATCCAAGTCTGTTTAATCTTTGATCTGTCATGATTTTCTCCCAAAATTGACTCTTGTTTCTTCCAAATTTGTGTATTTTTAACAAAACTTTTTACGGTTTCTTGAAGATTTCTTAGTTGATCTGAAAAAGAGTTTTGTGTTTTGACATCTTTTTGTGGTTTAGGTTTTATGTGACAGTTTTTGACCACGTGACCCTCTTTTCCACATCTGAAGCATTTTGAATGCTTAGGCTTGATCTTAGGAGAAGATCTGGATGATGATGGTTGTGATGTTCTTTTCTTGATCTTGTTTGATCTTGAGCTTTCGCTTGAGCTTGATTCTTCCCTGTTGCTACTTGATTCTTCATTGGTGTCCAGATTATTTAAGCTGGAGCTGCTCTCTGTATCACTCAGTGATTCTTCAGAACTTGAGGTACCTGTTTCACTTTGTGATTCTTCAAAACCTGATACATCTGTGGATGAGGGGATAAATTCTGGGATTTCCTCAGTGAGAAATTTCCCAAACCTGTTACGCTTAAGTTCTGGCACAAACACAGATGGTTTGAGCACATGATTTTCATCAGAGAATGCAGCATTAAGATCAACACACACAGGCATAACATTTTCAACACAAACATTAGATCGTTTGATAGGAGGCTTCCTATCATCGGGAGCCACAGCCCCTTTTAAATCAAGTTTAGAAATACAGTCATCCATCCTAGTTAAACTGTTACAATCATCCATCCTAGGCAAACTATTACAGTCATCCGATTTAGTTAAAGTTTTACAGTCATCCAAAATAGAATTGTTTTTTGATTTTTCATTGTTCCAGATGAACCAATTCACTGTTGAGTAATTGGCACCCGGATGTCCTAAACCCACTGTCTGGCCACCACAACTTTCATCATCCTCCACCTGAGCCTGTTGGGTCACATCTGCATTGCTTTTACTTATGTTAGCATTTGACTCAGATTCATCACATTTATTTACAAAAAGGTCATTTTTTGGATGAGGTGATGGAATGGGTATGTATTCACTTCGGCTCAAGGGCAAGAATAGGGATCTTTCGATTCCATTCTTATCCTTATACCCAATTCCATCCTTTACGAATGATTGTCTTCCACAATCGATTATATCAGCATGAGCCTGTTTGCTCACATTCCATTTATCCACAACAATTTGAAGACGAGTTGTCTCATTTCTAGATTTCTCTAGTTTTGAGGTTAAATCATTTATCAGAAAATCTTTCTTAAGCACAAATTCTTTTAAAGTTTGCATTTCAGCTAGAGTTGCATTTAACTTTCGCTGATATGCCCACTCATTTTCTTTCATTTCAGAATTGATTTTACGAATATCATCCATTTCTCTTAAAACTCGTCTGTTGTGTGATAAACAGTATGCGACAGCTGTAGCACACCTAGGTGAGCACAGTTTAGATTTAATTTCTAGAGGAATATTTACCATGTCTCTTTCCTCAGCTTTCTTGGAAGAACTTTTCACTTCTTCAGCGACTTTCTCTGATGAAGTCTTCTCAGCTATCAGTGCCTCCTCCCTTTTCTGATCATTCACCTTCTCATCAATTAACACACTTTTCAATCCGGCATTCTTCTGCATTTCTCCCTTCAGAACCTCAGCAGATGACCCTTCAACCGAATTCACACCGTTAGAAGATTTGGTGCAGATTGTGGCCATCAGGGCTTTGTTAACTTCAACTTCTACAGCGGCTGCCTCTTCTCCTCAGTCGAAATCTTCAACAACCAAAGCCTTCTGTGGTTCCTTATCGTTTCCTTCATTTCCATCGGTTATGGCCACCAACCTCTTCGCAGGCTTGATTTCAGCTTGGTTCAATGTGGGGCATTCATACTTGAAATGCCCGAGGACCTTGCAGTTGTAACATCTGATCTTCGACTTGTCAAACCCAGCCTTTCCCATTCCCACTCTTCTACCGGTTCTGTCTTGAAAACGCTTAACTCGTAGAGTGATCATTGCCATCTGCCACTTGAGATCCATTTCTTCCATGTCATCTGGGTCAACCTGGTACATATCCTCTGGGGACATCATCTCATTTTTAATTTCTCCTGTCTTCAAAGCTTCAAAACTGCTCATAAAGGTGTTGAAAAGTTCCACATGTTCAGCAGCCAGCTTGGCAGCCTGTGGAGTTAGTGTCTTTGCCGCCTTTTCAGAGTACATTGGAGCTTTGCCAGAACTTGAACTACCAATCCCTGTAGAATCCACATAAGAATGCAACGAACTTGAACTCATATCACCAATTGGGGCCATTAAAGCCAGATTCTTCATAGCACTGCTGGGAGTCACCTTCGGGACAGTCTGATTCATTTCTCTCTTTGTGATATCCATTTCAAACGATTTCAGAGTGTTTATAAGATCAGCCAAAGTAGACTGAGCATCCAAGTAGTCCTTTTTGATCAGCATACATTGGACACTCCACTCCTTTGGGAGAGAATCAAGTAGTTTCTTGATGGAATTGCGGTTGTTTACAGGAATACCAGCTTTCTTCATCTTAGTCAACAGATTCATGAACCTGTCAATGTGTGAAGACAGACTCTCACCACGGATACTTCCAAACATGTCGTATTCCTTTTGAATCATATCCTGTTTGTTTTGCCTCATCTCTGCATTTCCTTCATAATACTCACTCAGAGCAAACCACAGATCATGCGCTGATCCGTACTCTTCAAACATATTGTATACATCGTTTGACAGAGCCATGGTGAGAGCACCATAGGCTTTGTGATCTCGCTGCATCAGTTGTTTGTCGAGATCAGTGTATGTAGTGGGATCAGTCTTGAACACTTCTCCTGCATCAGTGGTTCTTGTGGGAATGTGAGGTCCGAGCTGGACTGAGTTCCATTGGGTGTGATCGTTAACAAAATAGAAAGCTTTCATTCTGTTTTTCCATGTACCATAGTCTTCAGCACCCATCAACTTGGGAATACGTGTTATAGTGCCGGTTTCAAGTTCAGCTTGGGTTATTGGGTTAACTTGGAATGAGTTGTTACCAGACATGATTTAAGATTGATTTTAGATTGATTTTTTAGAGTTTTGATTAATTAGATTAGCAAGTTACAGTCCAAAGTCCTAGAAAAATTTAAAACAGTCCACAAGTTCGCAGTAGATAAGTACGCAGCAAGCAAGTTCGCAGTTCCTTAGACACCTGAAACAGTAAGAAACAAAGATGATAAGTTCTTGATCTCCTTTAAGTGCGCAGTCCCTGTAGCACACACTCTGGCTTAAGTTCGCAGTTCAGCCAAGTCAGAGCAGCACAAGTGCTCAGTCTTTGACTGATCAGCCTGCGTACTAGTATAAGTACACAGACACTTAAACTCTCGTTTAAGATTTAAGTTCGCAGAAACCCTAGCCAAGTGCTCAGAAAATGCACCTTTTCAGTAAGTGCGCACCCCAACTAGAGATTCCTGATAAGTATGCAGAAACCCTAGTTGTGGTACCAGGAGAGAGAAAGTTGTAAAGCCTTGTGTAAATTTAAGTGCACACACTTTTAGACAAGTGCGCAGTTGTTACTGTAATAAGTGCACACCTTGAAATGTCAAGTATGCAACTTATGAGCTAAGTACTCAACTCTTGAAACAAGTACTCAGAAGCAAGAAACAAGTACTCAGTTTATGAGCTAAGTTCGCACAATAAGTGCGCAAATACGGCTGTAAGATTCTTAAATCATATCAGAAACATGTCCAAGAGATTTTCAATTGATCTGAAGTTCTTGAATGATGTTTCTACTGAACCTAATACCTTTTAAACACCTTAGAAACACTTGTTCACGAGATTTTAAGGCAAAACTAATGAAAATATTCAAAGTTTGATAAACACTAAATTTTTTGAAAAACTTGATAGCAAAAACTAACAAGGAGGGTTTTGATATCTTTAGATAGATACAATCTCGAGCACTTAGGCTCTGATACCAAATTGTAGTCCCAAAATACTAGATCTTAAGTGTGCACAAGATTGTTATCAACTAGAAACACCTATTTGTTAGGTGTTTTAGTTGATTAATCAAGACAAGCAAAGAACTAGATGAAGATTGTAAGAACCGACACACAAGAAACATAAACAGATGATTCCATTAAAGATTTAACAGTGAACAACCATGGATATTACAGATAAGTTCGCACCTTCAACTTGTGCTCTCAAAAGATAATAACAAAAACCCTAACCCTAGCTGCACACAAGATGTTCTATTTATAGGCAGCCTGATGGGCCTGCGCACTTAGCTTAAGTGCGCAGTGCCCGTCTCATAAGTTCGCAGTCTAGGGTTTCACTATTACAACTATGCTATAATTACATAACCAACCCTCCAACTATAACACACAACTAAACATGATCAAACCTGGTAACTGTGGTCTCATACTAACCCAACACCTTCTTTCTTATATCTTTCAATAAAGCTTTTCAAGCTTTCGTCGTCCTTCTGTTTTATTTGAAAGATAACGGTTGCCTCCTTGACGCAACGTCTCTGTTGTGAGAAGTTGGCCAAAAATCCCTTACCAAGTTCGTTAAAGGTATGGATGCTTCCTGCTGGCAAGCTATGGAACCAGATCCGTGCAGATCCGACAAGGGTCTGCATGAACATGAGACAGCACTCGGGATCACCCCATTTCTCGATTCGAGCTGCCCCCGAGAAGATCTGAAGGTGATCTTCTGGATCATCAGTGCCATCATATGTTCTTATATGAGCTGGCATCTTCAGCTTGTTGGGGAAATCATAGTCTGCTATCTCTGGTGAGAAACAGGACAAGCTATTTGGCTTGTAGGGTTGGTTGACGGTGTGTTCCACCCTGTTGTTGGTTACTCCACCAGGATTTCCTTGTTGAGCAGCGATGGCTTGACTGATGAGTTGCTGCCAAGGAAAGTTAGCCATTATTTGTGATATCATGTTGGGCATAAGGTTGAAACCTTGGAGGCTTCCGGTTGTTGCTACATTGCTGGTTGCCATGGGGATGCTCATAGAAGCGTTTCTAGCCATGGGAAGTGAAGCCATGGCTTGCTCCCATGAAGTGGCTGTTGGTGGTGGGACACTGGTTATTGGTGACTGTAAAAGTTGATCCAAGGTAACTTCATGCCCAAGTGGTGCACCGGTGGTGGCAGCTTGGGTGGTAAACAGTGGGAAAGCAGTAGGACTGGACCTTGCTTCATAATGGGAGGCAGTGAAGGTGTTGCTGGGACCAGCATTACTGTTCCTGGGTGATGGTCTGCGACCATAGGTGGCAGTGAGAGGGGGAGGAGGTCCAGGAGAGAGTGATACCTCTTCTTCCTCGTCATAATCTAGCCGAAGACGAACTCCTTTGTCCCTTTCCTTCATGACGTACTGGTTTAAAAGGGATCTGAGCTGCAGGAAGTTCCTTTCCACTCCTTCAGGGGTGAGATCTATGCGTTGGGGAGTTTGTGCAAGATCAGGGAGAGGAGAAAGCACCCCTGGACGAGTGGGAGGTGGAGTCTGCAAGTTTGCCAACCCAGGACGAATAGGTGGGGACTGAGTTCCAGCCGGAGTGCCTCCTGGAGTGGAGAAAGACACAGATCTGGCTGGAGAGGTCTGATCTGTGCCTGGAGAGATCTGATTGACCTCTTCTTGAGACTCAGGGTCAGACATGGAGATAGGCGGAGCTACACAACTGATTTTTTTGTAAAGACAATGGCGCAGCCCCACGGTGGGCGCCAACTTGTTGCTACAACAAATAACTGCCTAACGTTGGTTCTGAGTCACAGGAAGGGTTTAGGGGTTCAAGGGTTCCACTCTGCCTAACGCAGGTCGTGGTGTCCTTCTACGTTGCAAACGTAGAAGGAGGTTCAAGGTAATTTTATTGTTGTTAATGCTTTAGATTTCTGGTTTGAGATGTACTCGAAACCAGAAGTGGCTGTTCTTGAGATCCGAGTGAAGAGAAGCATTCTCCCCACGTGCAAGGACCAAAAGAATAAGAAGTATAGAGTGTAAGACATGAGATGGGTGTGATCAAATCTGTGAAGACAGTTTTGATTTATAGAGGAAATGACCCTCTATTAGAGGAAAGCATATTGCCTTGGACCTTGTTGTAACAAAAGGACAATCCACTAATAGCCGATGGTGGCTATTGACCTGCGGTCTGTTTGGTGCTGTTACTCCATCAGCAACTGGTTGTGTTGCTCGATGAAAAGATGATAAGACAAGTCATCTTTTTGACTTAGGATACTTCTTCCTTTTGAACCGTTGTAGCTTTCAACCCTTTAAGCATTGTTCGGTGATATCATTTATTCTTTTTGCTTTGAGCTACCCACGTGATCAATAAATATCATTTTGCATATCCATATATATGTTTTTTTTGGAACGACGACTTTCTTTGTATTTGGTCACCGCACTCCCCAGATTAGAGAGTTCTGATGCCCCACTTTGACCAGACTATGTTGTCTTATATCTTAACTGGCCCCACTTTGGCTTCAAAGTTTGGCTTATGCGTTCCCCGGAAAACCATACCACCGGCTGCCACTTGATAGTCGTTGTGCTGCCACAAGAGCGTAATTTTCTGGCATCACACGGTGGGACGAAAACCCATGTGGGCTTGGGATTCAAATTGACAACCTCGCAATGCTTAGCTCAAATCCTTTATTGTCATAATCCACATAAAAAAGACACAAGTGAGGATTTGGGTCTTCATCGGAGAACCCAAGCCTTCCTATCATTAGGCCACAAGTGGGGATTCATATACATACATGATTATAATAATAATAATAATTAAAAGTTAATGTACGTAAAAAGTAACTTTACCAGAATTGATCATAGTATATAAGTTGAGTTCAACGTTACCTTGAGTTTATAAAAATTATAATAAGCTAAGTTCCAGTTTTAAATAAAAAGTTTGAGTACTGATCGGATGCAAGTTCCATCCAGCTACTTTCTCAACTGTATGCACTACGTACTTCTTTAATTTAAACAGTGTATCTTTTAATCATTAGCATGTGGGCTATTTATGAAACAACCATGTGACTTACTATTAAGCTTGAAAAGTTAGTTGATGCCTCTATTAGTTGAGACATACAATGCGACTCAATGTGGGTTCACGTGTCCCATATGACACGTTGTATAGTACAACCGGACTTGCAATTTTGTTAAGCCCTAATGTATGTGAATAGTACTCTCTTAATTTTGTGATGTGTAGATTATTATTAGTTAAGATTAGCTTTTATAAAGATTGTTTTACCCATAAGATGAGTACATTAATATTATATTGTTATTGTTGCTACGTAATTTGATTAGTTTAGATGACATTTATAGACCTTTAAAAACATGAACATAATTTTTTTTAAAATAAATGTTTTTTTTTTCAATTTTTTTCATTCCATGAGTGAGAAAATTACATCAAGATAACATAAATTATTGCAGAAACAAAACACTTATTTACACGTTCTTTGGTCCTCGTGGGAGAGATTGGTGGAAATGACTACAATCATGCACTCGAAGCTGGAAAATCAATCGATGAGGTTGAAGGATATGTTCCATTTGTTATTGAGGCTATTGTCTCGGTAGTCAATGTAAGTATATATACTTCTATCATATTTCATCACTTGTTTGCAATGGTAAATACAATTATATGTTTGACAATGGTTTAAATTCATGGTTATGTTGGAAAAACAGGAACTTATTGATCTAGGTGCCGAGACACTTGTTATACCAGGAAACCTACCAATCGGATGCTCTGCAACGTATTTGACCCTCTTCTATGGCTCAAAGAAAGTGCAATATGATAGTGCGACCGGATGTATTACACAGTTAAACAAGTTTGCCGCGTATCACAATGAACTTCTCAAGATTGAATTAAATAAAATCCGAGATGTTCATCCTGAAGTCACCATCATCTATGCTGACTACTACAATGCCGCAATGCAAGCTTTTCTCTCTCCATACAAATATGGTACATGAACATGTCACTTTTAGTCATATGTGGGTTCTATTTACTTGTTATACATCTAGTTTAAGTGTTTTAACATTAGCGTAATTTGGTATGAGATATTTGCCTGGTCATGTTAAGTAACTTACAAGATTTTGGATAATGTACAGGATTCACAAACGGAGCTCTTAAGGCATGTTGTGGAGGTGGAGGGCCGTTTAACTACAACTCATCGGTAGCATGCTCAGAGCCATTGTCGACTTCATGTGCTGAACCAGATACTTATTTTAACTGGGATGGATTGCACTTGACGGAAGCCGCATACAGGTTTATCTTCAAGAGCTTATTTGAAGGGTCATACACCACGCCCCAATTCAAATCATTATGCTCAACTTCAAGGTTACAACCAGTAGGAGGATTGTCAAGTTCTATATAAGAAATATTGGAACTTTTTATAGTCTTGCTCAAGCTTTTGAGTACAAGTAATTATACTTGGGAAAATGTTGGTTTTGTAATAAATTGAACATTATGTGGTTGATGATGTATATAAACTATGCATGTTGAAATGTAAAATTTGTATAGTTATTTCATATAATTAGTTTATTTCCCATACTTAAACTTAAATATAATATCTTACTTTTGAGGTTTCTCACTTTCTCATCAAAATCACTTAACCTAGATACGTTACAATTCACAAGTGTTATATAGTTTAACTAAGTACGAGTTAGTACTCTAATATTCAGTACACTTTAATACGCTCTGTTTTTCCTTTAGAATTGAGAATCATAAATCCTTATCAAATTAAATACACCACCACACAAATTATAATAATGTTTATAAAAATTTATGAGGCTTCTTGAATTTGTCATTCAAACTTAAAAGCAAAGCTTTTACTAAAATTATTATAAATTTATTTATTGAGACTAAATATATTGACAAAAGAATGCTTTATGTTTGGGTTATTCCATATTTCTAGTCACTTTAGGGGGCCCGGGGACCGGACCTGAAGGGTGCGAGGCTTCGTTATGGGTGGTAACATTGACCGTTCAAAAAAAAAAAGATACCCCAATTTACAGAATACAACAAAGAAAGAGATTAAAAAAAATTAATTGGGCCATCGACCCTTGTATTCGAACCGGGCTGTTTTTGGAAACAACATGCGCCTCTCGGCGGACAACAATTTCTTGTTGTTCAATAGTAAAATTATATTCCAACTTACCCCTTTATATCTTTTGAATTGGGCCCTAAAATTTTGGAGGCATTTTTCCTTGCATTTGGGCCCAAAGTCCTAGCTTGTTTTTACTTGCATTTGGGCCGGCCCTAGGCATTTTTCATGAACAAAATGACAATCCAAATCAATATTCATGCTACGTTCGTGGTAAATTGGGTTCTTAGCAATATGTATGGCTATGTGAGTATAACATTTTAAAGAAACAAGAGTAATAGAAAGAACAAAAAAACTCACGAAGCAATCCGGTTAACCTAGTGAGCTCTTCAGTAACCCTTCTCATAGACCAATACTCAGCTATTGTCACACCCCACCTAAGGCGAAAACGCGAGGTGAGACAGGTTTGGTGATCACAAACATTGTTTACATGAGAACTACTAAATGTCATTCATTTCACATAACAAACAAGGTCTTGATGTCAAATAGAGTTACATGCCATAGAAAATGGGTTCAACGACTACATCAAATAACAAAACAAAAGACTTATGCAGGCATTCCTAAGCTCGCCTTCTTATTATCCTTAGTTGATTCCTGAAAAGCAGGGTTAAATGTGTCAACTAAAAAGTTGGTGAGTCCGTTGGTTTCAATGACTAGATAAAACAGTTTGTTTTTCACAAAGTTTGTTGTCTGTGTCCACGCAGAATATAGTTACCACGAGCCTCATAACCGAACCCCGACTTCCTTGTACGCCGCAACCAATGCCTTATCACAGAACAATGAAAAACATGGATTACATGCAATCATTTGACACGACGGTCGTGGTTAGCGCGACTAACCATGAAAGGGGTGTCAACCCAAATAGTACTATTCATATGGTCCATGGCTTATTGCTAAGTTAATATTTATAGTTGTCCGGGGACTTTGTTGTGATAATGTTGTCTAACTCATGTAACACATATTGTTGTCATGTACAAATGTAGGTCTCAAGCATTTTCTTCCCCCGAAATTGTAAAACACTAAAACAGTAAAAGGGGCCACAAAACTCACATGATGTCTGGATATGTGGTCTAGCAAAGCAGAAAGATTGAAGTAACTGTTGTCCCGCCCAAAAGTGTCAAATAACATCAAAGACGTCTTAAGTTGTGTGTACTTGTTGTTTACCATACAAGTTGTCCACCCGAATTGTGTCTATGTATAAAAGTGAGGGTATGTTAATGACGTGTGTGTGTGTGTATATATATATATATATATACTAGTGGGAAAGCCCGCGCGTTGCCGCGGGTGTTTAATTTATTATTTTGTGCTCTTTGAGTGATTGAGTTTAGGTATGTTATTTATTAAAGCGGTGAACGGAAACATTTGGAGAACAAACCCCAATTCAAAAGAAGTAAAGAGTAACTTGCATGTTGTGGCAGGTTGAGTTTTGGTCCGTTGATGCACCAAAAACACGTGTTGCTCAACTCTTGCAAAGCCATTAATCTTGTCAAATAGGGAGTTTCACATTAGAGGTGTACAAACCGGTTAACAAGTTTCTAAAAAAAAAAATCGGTTTTTTTAAAAACGAACATGTTTTTTTAAAACCGGTTTTTTTAGTCAGGTTCAAAATCGGTTTTTAAAAGCGGTTTTTTTTTCTTAAACCGGTTTTTTTAAAACCGGTTTCGGTTTTAATATAGGTTTTTTTTAAAAAAAAAAACCGGTTTTTTTGTACACCTCTAGTTCACATTACGCGAGTGCACAACACAGTTTCATTTACAACATTCTTATTCCCTGATGCGCATAATAGTGTATTACCCGGTATTAGTTATAAAAGCAGTTACATTAACACAAGCAATTTTATACATGCTAACTACCGTCCCAAGTTTGACATTGGGTTTTAGCTACAAAAGTCGTTATATCAAAGCATATAGTTTTAGGCTACAAAAATCATGCTGAGTTATTGCTATTCTAAATGAGTTTTCTTTCTATATTAGACAACCCTTAACACTTGGTACTGGTTCCCGCATTCACCTTTATTAAATATGAATGCACAGTTCATGCGTGTGTATAGCAAAATGAGTTTTTTTTTTTTTTTTTTGAATTAACTTCACTTCATTCAAACACCACACGGACCGCAAAGCGCGGACCGACGGCTCAAACAAACCTTACAACATATGAAGAGGCTATTTACACCAATCTTTCCATCCTAGGTTTTTAAAAGGAGACATACTTTTAAGCCATAAGAATGAAAATGATTTCACATTCGCCACTATGTCGCCTATTTTAACCTCCTTGCCTTTGAAAATTTTCTCATTGCGCGCCTTCCAAATACACCAAATCGTGAACACCACCACCCCGTGCACTATCTTCTTGCTCATTTCCCCCTGCTGCAGTGTAGTATATCTTCACCAAGTCTTGCACCTGGAAAGCGAAAATCAGCTCTATTTTAGAACAACGCCCAACAATCTCCCAAACTCTATTCGAGATATAGCAGCCCGTGAACAAGTGGATTGCAGTCTCAGCCGAAGAATTGCACAACGCGCAGGCTTTGTTTTGAACATAAACATGGCGTTTTTCTAATTCCACAATGGTTGGTAATCTATCCATCTCAGCTCTGCATGCCATAATGTTACATTTAGACGGAACCCAAGCAACCCATTTCATAACAAAATTATTACAAACCTGACTGCTCTCACGTAATAATTTCTTCACAGAATGCGCAGAAAACAGCTTTGATTCATCCCCATGCCATTCCCATTTGTCTGCAACATCCGAGATCCTAACTTCAGCCGTGGCCTGCAAAAACTACTGCCACTCTTGCTGCTGCATATCAGTAGCCATATTCCCAATCCATTCTGCTTGAAAAACAACCTGTTGCTCCACTTTTACCACCCGATCCTCAACCAAGCACAATGTGTTAGATTCCAAACGATACAGGTTAGGCCACTGGTATCTAAGCGCCTTAATTCCTAACCAAATATCCGTCCAAAACTGAACTTCGTTTCATCTCCCAACCTTTGGCTTAATCAGATAATGCTAGAATGAATTATTTGCCTTTAAGTTCTCGCCCACTTTAATTACTTTTCCAACCTTTAGCGAAATGAGTAATGATTCAAAATTTGAGTAGGTCACTTAATATAATTTTTTTTATTTATTGAAAAGGAAGTCATTCACCTAAACACATGGACATATAATATCACTGTAAAAAATTGTAGTTATGATAATCAAGTATTATTGCCTTATTGGAAACTTTAGATCAATTTCATTTTAAGCAAAAATTTACATTAATGATAAACCATAAAAGATAAAATAAATCAATTTATTCACATGTTTTTTTACGGAAAAAAGAAAAAAACTCCTCACCCTAAGCAAAAATTTATTCACATGTTAATAGGTAGATTTTGTCACCTCTAGTTTAGGAAAAGTACCTTATAAACCACTTCAAAAACTCCTCACCCTATGTTGGTGCTTAAATCTGCAGATGCAAATTTTTGAGAGGTAACTTCTCCAGAGATACACATAACAACATTTTGTATAGATATTTAAATATCCATATACATCCGTTACTTGGGTTATACATTATACAAAAGTTGTAAGCTAACTCCCTTTCAAATGTTAAGAATCCGAAATAACTGAAAGTTCAAGCATGTGAATTTTATTGAAGGTAGGACTAAAGGTGCGTGTCTTTCGACTTATTTTCTCTACGTCCAGCTTCGTTTAGATAACTCGTCTTCTTCGCTAGGTCTAGCTTCATTTCAATAACTCGTCTTCTTTCTTAATAGAAAATAAATGTAATCAATAATAAAACACATTCAAATGATAAAACAATACCTTTCGGCGCAACATGTTGCTGATTGTGGGCTTTGGTGTTGCCGCATTGGTTCGCGTAGTTGTAGTTGAACAATCAATCCCATTCATCTCAGTCAATGCACCGTTTTCTTTCCATCTCACTGCAAATTTAGGAAAACCATATCCCTTTGGTCGACATTGTTTGCATCCGACACAGCTTTAGCCCGTCTAACAGATAGACATTGTGGTCTAAAATCTTGCAATTTGGAAGCCGAAAGTGAAATGGAGACTCAAGGCCTTTTTGGTTTGGTTGTTATTAACCTTACAAACTAAATCGAATAAATGAAAAGTAAGCTACATGCTATAAAAAATAATATCAAGCATATTAAAATTGAATTGCAACATCACCAAGGAGAATACATTTATCAAAGGTCCATAAATTCCATAGAGTGCTTTGCTTTGACCTATTTTTAATAAAGCTGTTGGTCACAATCCGCTTTTAAAACACAAAGCAAAAGCAGCATTAGGAAATTTTTGTAGATTGTTGATAACTACTTTTATCCAGAAGCTAAATGATTAAATATATACACATAAATTATAATTATTCTAAACAAACACTTGCAATTATTTCAAAAGATAGAGAACTAAGCTAATCAGTTATAGATTCAACTGATGTATAAGTATTACATTCCTCCTATGAAACAATGACTTTCCTGGTAGAATCTCATGTCTTAACAAATACACATCCTTGGAGCAATATCATACAAAAGGTTGGATTCCACCGTTGAATTAGCATCCTATTTTAATCAAATTGTCATAAAACATAACTACAATTGATTAACCAAAACCCTAAATTTTGAGTTGAAACTGAAATAGGCCTTGTAGCTTACAAACACATTCACGAATTGTCATGCTGCAAAATATGCCAACGATTCAATAATGCTTGTTACAATCGTGTCATTAGCAATAAACATTATCAATTTTCAAATGAAAAAAGATAAAATCTGCAAAAAACCTAAACCATATCATAATTTATTCAAACATTTGATTTGCAATTTATCAACATAATTGGCAAAAGAATTTCTAAAAGATAAAGAAATGACAAATAATGAAGAAACTTGAACTTACTCATATGATTCCCGCAAAACACGAGTACCCATTGACAGAGCCATAGACTTACATTGGAAGTTGAGGGGTTGCGAGTGATTCACCCAAATCTGTTGACACAAACTCATAATCAGCAATGGTGATTAGTAATACATTGTTACTCAGTTGAATACTGGTAGATAGACCTTTATACAATCCTAACCTAATCATTGCACATGATTTGAAGTAGATTGAAACTTAATTACAATAAAAAAACATAACCCCCAATTTATGACAATTAAACAAAACTGATCACAAAAACAAAGCAAAACATACCTTAAATCATGAAGTCTTAGGAAACTCAGATCTGAAACTTCATCAGCCTACAAATACTCAATTATTGCAAATGAAAATCCAGAGTCAGCCATGAAATCCAATCAATGAAATAAATTAAGATGAAAATGAGAAGAAGAAAAATCAAAAAGTTTGTATCAAACCTTTTTGGTTTCGATCAATTGAAGTCTAATTGTGAAGTTATGTTTACAATGATTCTTTGATGGTTAAACCGCCCGAGAGAATTAATAGTAACTTCATGTCGATGTCGATTGAGTACCGGTAATAAATCATTCACATTAAAACATTAAATTGGTTCAGGGGTTACGAAGTTGAATGATTGGCATAGAAGGTGGTTAAAGGGCAACCATGGAATCAGCTTTTAGTTATAATTAAAAGTTCTACATAAATTTACCACCTTACCCTTCAAAGTGTCTTAATTGTCCCCAATATTCCTATAATACCCTTATAAAATAAGCTTTATTCTCTTATACTTGTTGCTTTAAAAATTGTACCCATGTCAAAATTCCAATATGGTACATCACTCCTCCTTTATAATGTATTATAGATTATAGATATTAGTTCTAAAATTCAAATCATTGTTAATCTTTGACACCATATACACATATACATCTCGGGTTTATGCAAATAATCACATATGTTGATATATAAAGCAATGTGGATGGTGTACATGTATATATGCGTGAGTTTATAGTTAACACATGATGAGATTTGTGATCAACTACTACATTACTTGTTTTAACTTCCATACTATCGGTTTAGTTTGTTTATTGGCCGATTAGAATAGACAAAAGGGTAGGGGGTCGGGTTTAAAATAGAGGCCGATAGTTATTAATGTTTAAATAGGATTTTATGGTACCTAGTCGAAGTGAGATATATCCGGGTGCTTGAACCATTATAGCTTCTAATACGAGTGTGCCGAGCCTCCAATCTTGAGTCTCTATGTCTTGTAGTGGGAATTTGATTATGGATTTGGTGTGGTTGTGAGCCGAGAGAAAAAGGGTTAAGGTGTGAGTTTGGAGTGTCCATTGTAACCCTGAGGTGAGGACAAGAACATAAGGGGTAAGACTTATCATCTTCGATGGAGTGGTGATCAATAGTTTTTAGCATCAATTGATATAAGATGTTAACACATTAGTGTCCATTGTAACCCTATTTATAGTGGTCGAATGAGGTGAGGACAAGAACATAAGGGGTAAGACTAATCATCTTGGATGGAGTGGTGATCAATAGTTTTTAATATAAATTGATATAAGATGTTAACACATGAGTTTCATGCATTCCTTTCTTGCTTCTAACCGATTAGGGACAAGATATCACACTTAGGGATGGTTGACTTTCATTGGAAGGTGGGCATTGCTTGATTTAGTGTCTAAATTGGTGTATGTTGACAACCAAGCACATGTTCATGAGGTCTTGGGGTTTCGGTCGAGCATAAGACAAGAGAATTGTCATCAATCGTAGGTAATGGTGATGGATCATTCTTGTTTTCTTCTTGAAACCGATTGGTGCCTAGGTTAAACAAGGAAATTCTATCTCATAGAAGTGGGTTTATGGATGATAAACTGACACATGGGGATGAGCATTTGTACCAAATATTGGTATTGTACCAATTGATCCAATACGGTATACGGTACCCACTTTTCCAAAACTCGGTATCGGTATTTTCGGTATCGATACCAATACATATAGGGAACATTTTATAACGAATACTGGTATCATACCGAAAGATTCAGTACAGTATTCAGTACCTACTTTTCCGAAAATTTGGTATCGATACCTGTTAGGTACTGGTATGGTACCAATCTCATCCCTAGTATCACGTCAATCTATTAAACTATTCAACACGATAAGTTAAACGTGTAATGAAGCAGGCAAATACATATGAACCCATTTAAACATGTTTCTAATCATGTCATTTTTTATTGACCTATTTATAACCCGAATCCATTTAACTTCGTGTCCAGTTATGTCGTGTTAAAATAATCGTCTCAACACTTATCCAATAGCCAAAGGCATTATAGCCCAACGACATCCTGATGGTGGGATAAGACTTACGGACTATAAGGTCCTGGGTTCTAATCTTGTGGGGGTTTTCTCGTAATTAAGAGTTTCCTCCTGCATTGGTGACTTGGTGGTGAAATATAATCGCGTGGTAACACTGGTGACACGATGATACTCAAGTGACCCGTGAGTATTCTAATTGGCCGTTCAAAAAAAATAAATAAACTTTCTCCCATAGTCACATAAATCGCTCCATTAACCACGATTTTCGTATTGGATCGAAATTTACCGGATCGGAATTCGCCATCGTTTCGATTGAATTTGATACGGCGAACTGACAAAATAGCGACCTTATACCCGCATTCAACAAAAATTAGGGTAGAAAAGAGTAAGAAACATATCTGACTTGCATAGATTATGGTCTATGATGGAGAGGAAGAAGTTACAGAGGGGAGGAGACAATAATGGAGCTCAAAAAAATTAGGGTTTACTGAAACTCTGAAAGAGAAAAAGGTTGTTTGTTTTCCTGTTTACAAAGTAAAATTTAGATTAGGACCTTCCACTTTATATGTTTATCTTTTAGGGTAATATATGTTTTAGATACTTTAACATTTAACCCTTTATCTTTCACTAGTTTACAGTTATTCCTTAAAATGTGTAATTTTTTACTTAAAAAGTGTAAAATAAGTTTGTATATTAAAACATTTAATAACTTTCAAAAAAAATATTAAAACATTTAATATCATTAAAATTTATATCAGGTACATCAAACCGGACTATATGGAAAACCGTACCGGATTGTACGGTACGTACCAAAATAAACCTACCCCTCTGTATCGAATTCGTCAAGCCTAACGAACCGCGTACCCAAACCGTATTCTCGTACCGGAGCGAACAGCGATTTAGGAGAGTATGCTTTCTCCAATAATCCAACTGCTAGACACCCAAGCTTTTCTTAATATAAAAAAATACATATAATTACAGCAGACAGTATGGTGCCACGAGACCAAAATCCTAAAGGGCCACCAGCAATCTATCCTCTTATCCAAAATCCTAGAAACCATAGACAAAACACAAAACACATTCATTAATATTAATATTCATCTAAACCCACAACAAATTCCTAAGCAACCATGTCTGGTTTGATTGGAACTTCTACTTCTGCAACAGCTTTGCTCACCTCTCCATCAGTTTCTTCTTCAAGGTCATCAACTCCTGCTCTCTCATTTAATCCAGGTTTTTATGTTCACTGCTTTTGTATATATTGTTTTTAAAGTTATTTTCTTTGTGTTATGTGTCATGAATTCATGATCAAGTGAAATGTGAGATGAATGGTTGAGATTTATTTAATATTGTAGTTGTAGGACAGAGTCATGGAAAAAAGTTTTATGGAAGAATTGGAGTGCCAGTAAAGAATAGAAGGTCTTGTTTTTCAGTCTCAAATGTTGCCACTGAAATTAGCCCTGCACAAGAACAGGTACGGTGACGGATCCAGGGACCCACGATTTTTTAATTTCAGTGGGTTCCTTTTGGTAGTTTTTTTTCCAAATCATACAATGTATAGATACACTAGATATATACAATGTATACATTAAGCATAGTTGTTAATAGCGAATAGCTGACGATAGCGACAAGCTACCGATACGCTACGTAGCGATAGCGCGCTATTTCATGTTTAGCGATACACTAGAAGAACTTTTTAGAGATGTTTTATATGAATATTTAACCAAAAAAATACTAAAAATAGAAAAATCTCGCTATTTGTCACTATCAACCATATAGCGATACATGAGCGCTACGCTACGCTATTTGCTATAGCGGGCGCTATGGTCGCTATTAACAACTATGACATTAAGTATATTCATAGAGGAGTAGATGTATTCACTAGTGAAATAGAAATACGCTATAATTGTTGTATTTACACATGAATACGCTATACCCGGCGTGTTTACATTAATTACGAAAATGCCACTGCGTTCGTATAGTTATTCTTCATCGTTGTATTCATTGGCGAATACATTGTATCCTACGAATATAACGTGTTTTACATTGATTACAAATATGCCACCTCGTTCGTATAATGTATTCACCAATGAATGCCCGTGTGTTTACTTGGGATCACGGGTGGATTAAATAAGATAATAGGAACTAATGAACTATGTTGTTGAAATAATCATCTATGCACTTTGGGTGGCTTTTGAACTGTCAACCCATTTGACGACGTTTTACTTGGCTTTTTTTGAACGGCGGAAATTTTATGATTAAACTAGCAAGAAGCTGGCAAAACGACAACAAAACATACAAAATAAAATTGAAAGAACACCAAGAGGACCAATCTAATTCTGATGCTTCTCTTCTATATTTTTTACCCACAAAAACGCATAGGTTTTTTCTTAGCTAGGTTTTAAAATTTTTCTGTTTGACCCGTTTGAAGATAAAATGCAACAAAATTGACCCATTTGTAGGTAAATGTGAATATATCCAGTTATCCACCTCTAGCTGTTTATAAACATTTTGATGCTTGTTCATTTGCTGATGATACACCAATGAATGGCAGGTACAAAAGCTGTCAAAAGAAAGCCAGCGGCCAGTGTATCCGTTTGCTGCAATAGTCGGGCAAGACGAGATGAAACTATGCCTTCTGTTAAACGTTATTGATCCAAAAATTGGCGGTGTCATGATCATGGGAGACAGAGGAACAGGTAAATCCACCACTGTTCGATCGCTGGTTGACTTACTTCCAGAGATCACAGTCGTTGCAGCTGACCCGTTCAACTCAGACCCCGAAGATCCTGAATCAATGGGGATGGAAGTAAGAGAGAAGTTGATGAAAGGCGAACAACTTCCTACCATAAGGACCAAGATCAACATGGTTGACCTTCCGTTAGGAGCCACAGAAGACCGTGTATGTGGAACAATCGACATTGAGAAAGCGCTTACTGAGGGAGTTAAAGCGTTTGAACCCGGGCTTCTTGCTAAAGCCAATAGAGGGATTTTGTATGTTGATGAGGTCAATCTTTTGGATGATCATTTAGTTGATGTTCTACTTGACTCAGCCGCATCCGGATGGAACACGGTTGAAAGAGAAGGTATTTCAATATCACACCCAGCCCGGTTTATTCTTATTGGGTCAGGAAACCCGGAAGAAGGTGAACTCAGGCCGCAGTTGCTTGATAGATTCGGGATGCATGCTCAAGTGGGTACAGTCCGGGACGCTGAACTTAGGGTCAAAATTGTGGAGGAAAGAGCCCGTTTCGATAAAAACCCGAAGGAGTTTCGTGAAACTTATAAAACTGATCAAGAAAAACTTCAAGACCAAATCTCAGCAGCCAGGAGTCTGCTTTCTTCTGTGCAGATTGACCATGATCTTCGGGTCAAGATCTCCAAAGTGTGTGCTGAACTGAATGTGGATGGATTGAGAGGCGATATTGTGACGAATCGGGCTGCAAAAGCTTTGGCTGCTTTGAAGGGGAGAGATAAAGTGACAGATGAAGATATCGCTGTTGTGATTCCAAATTGTTTGAGACACAGATTAAGGAAGGATCCTTTGGAGTCGATTGATTCAGGTGTACTTGTTATCGAGAAATTCTCTGAGGTTTTTAGCTGAACGAGGTAAATTTGGCCCGTATTTTTGGTCCCTGTGTGTTGGTCTACGTGCAACTTAAGGTCTATGATATGATACTTTTGACAAATGTAGATTGGTTTGATACGAATTATTTGTTAGTTCAATATGCAATCATGTATCTTTTTGTTCAAATTCATTTTAAATTCGAAAAATGAGCAGGTCGGTTGGGCTAGGTATCGTTTCAACACTAGTATCTTGCAGTATGAATGAAAAATGGGTTGGGTTTGGCTACCTCAATGCCGATTTGAATTTCGTTTGTAACGCCATTTGTCTCCACACGATCTGCCTCCTAGCAAAGTGAATGTGTGTGTTTGGACATGAGTTCATAAATGTGTGCTTAAATCTGTCAAAATTGAGTGTATGTGTATGGTGGAAGGCGGTGGTCGAGGATGGAGACGGACGGTGGGGAAGGGTGGTGGCCAATAGTGGTAAGGCTGAAGAACAAATATTGACGCTCAAATTTAAAGAAAATACTTATCAACTTATATATCTAAGGGGCTGTTTGGTTTATTAAGTGCTGAATCATTAAGATGGTCTGAATGGTTAAGAGCTGAATCATTCAGCATACCTTATTAGCTTAATGGTTCAGCATTTAATCATTCCATTCAGATGCTGAAACAAACAGTCTGAATACTGAATGATTCAGACCTGAATGGTTAAGAGGCTACCAAACAGCACCTAAGTCTTTTTGTATGTGTTCTAGCTCATAAAAGACTGACTATCTACATAGCAAGTTCAGGAAGGTTTCAAAGTCTAAATAAGTAAATATGATAACAGCAAATTAGGTTATTACAAACTTACAGTTTTGGATTTGAATGCAGATTGCAAGTCGTGTTGTATTGCGTTAAACGATTTGTGTTTAAGATGACACATTTAACACGGCTATTGAACCCGAACACTGACATGTTTAACTAAACATGTTATTTTCTTGACCACCAACATAAACATGTTTAATAGGCAGTGTTCCACACAATTAAATATAAGTTGTTTAATAACACGAATGACACGACTCATTACACATTTAAGATATGCTTACACAATTTACACAATTAAATAAATAATTACCAAGAATTACAATCCATATTTAGTTATAACATAGTTGATTATTCATAAACTATAAAACTAGGTTATTTTAATAAACGGGTCACAGAAGTATCAACCTATTAAGTAACATGATAAGTTAAAAGTGTTATGTATCATACAGAGGTTGAACTTGTTTAGATCATATGATCTTTGGA
This sequence comes from Ambrosia artemisiifolia, assembly GCA_032199755.1. Taxonomy (NCBI): domain Eukaryota; kingdom Viridiplantae; phylum Streptophyta; class Magnoliopsida; order Asterales; family Asteraceae; genus Ambrosia; species Ambrosia artemisiifolia. The sequence goes on from CM063519.1 coordinate 65,481,428, forward strand.
CTAAAATTGAAATCTATGCAGCATGTCACATTTTCGTTAATAAGAATCCGGATCTTAACAATCGTTAATAACGATGGAGTTAGACGATGCGGAAGAAAGAAGACATTATTATTGGACTGCCACGTCAGCGCACATGTTGGCATGGCAGGTGATGTGGATCGGCACATCATCATACAAGTTGCTGACTTGAAATGCCACATCAGCTCAAATTTATGTAATCATAATGCCCTTTGGGACAAAAAGCTGCACATAAATACATAACTAACCGTTACATGGCATACAATACACGTTGAATTATATGCTTACACTGAACAAGTAGCATTTTGATGTTATGACTCCAGGAATATTATAATCTGCTGTGATTCTTCCAGAATTTCGGCATCCTTAGTTGAAAATCTGGTGGCCGCTGGTAAACCAGTGATGCCGTTGAGGTCAAGATCACGGCGGTTAGAGCCCATATCACATACACCTTGTTATTTGTTTTGAAATCAAAGTAATGAAACAAATATTTGTCGCCTTGAAATTCTCTCTCCTCCTGTCGTCTGTTTTCGTTCTGAATCAACAAAATCCATATTCAAGACTATAAATTGGTGAAGTGGCAAAATGGATGAGTCAGATAGGCAATGGCAGATCTAGGCCATAAAATCAGTAGTAACGTTTTTCATTTTTTTTCATTTTAGTAGCAACGTTTTCCAAATTTCATAAAAAAAAAAACCAAATTTTCCACTAATTTTTCACTACGCGCGCGAAGTTGAGCCGCGACGTCCGCGACCCCTTCTTCTATACTATGTCCGCCCCTGCAGATAGGTTGGTTAACAGGCCAAGTGAGTTTCTCTCAAAATGGGAATGTCGAGTTAGTTGCACCAAAGCATCCCCACCGTAGGGGTGTTTATATTGGACTATATTATTGTTTAAGTTTATTAGTGTGAGCCCACGTGTCAACTTTAGGTATCTAAGGTTTCGCACATCTCTGTATAATTTATTATCTTAGAGAAAGCGGTTTAGGAGGTTGTGTGTTTTATATATATACTTGGGACAACTTTCATCTCATTTGACCCATTTGACTTGTTTTCTTCTGTACCAATTTTTTTTCACTAACATGACCCAAATTAATGATCGAATATAATCCAATATGTATAAACAAACAGGTTAAAAATGTCATCTCTAATAATTTGATTCTATAACAGAAGCCGTAAAAGGTTGAGAAATTCAAGAAAACAAACCTTGAGAAACATTTCAAAAGGAGCATAGAATATGGACTCTACTTCTTCAGCATTTAGAACTGGATTGAATGCTTGCTTATTCCATAGTATGCCAAGCACCGGAACTATAGTAATATTTTCCTGCAATCACGACGAAATAGTTACCGACATAATGAAAAGAAAACATGGAAATCATCATGAGTAGTTTTCTAAGCTCGAGTCTGGCTCGTTTATTACTTATTAATTAATCTTTAAACATTTGTAGTTATTAGTTTATATATTTATAATCAGCATTTTCTACATTACATAACATACATTATTGTGTTTTTTATCATAACTTTATATATAATGATAATTATCACATAAATATATCTTTAATACTACAACAACAACCGTACCCTGTAAATCTCACAAATAGAAAAACTATTGGTAGGGTCTAGGGAGGGTTGGATGTAGGCAGACCTTTCTTCTATCCCTAGGGATAGAATGGCTGTTTCTAGAGAGACCCCCCCCCCCCCCCCCCCCCCGACATCAGTAACAAACAACAAGACCTAAAGATATATACATATGAACCGACCAAATAACATAGTAAAATAGAAATATAAATAAAAAGTCATGAAACCACATATATACATAGGTGCGGAAAGACAATCACATGCAAAGTCCACCTAAAGTTCAGGAAATCTAAACCCCTACAACAAAGTCAAGACACAAATAAACCCTGTCCTACAAGTCTGTAACCTTAATTTTACATCTCCATAGATCCTTTCTTGAACCATGTCTTCAAAGAGGTGCAGCTCAAACAAATCCTGCCTAATCCGCTTAAAACAAAAGTTGTATAAATAAGGCCTTTTTAGGCTCGTGATTCGGCTCAAGCTCGATATGTGAACCTCGGGCTTGGGCTATATAAGTGAACCTCGAGAGGTGCCCTTAGGTGCAAAGGCCATCACCTCATGTGACTTAAGGCGCACGTTGTACATAAAGCGCAACTGAAGTGCGCTTTTTTGGCAAGGCCTGAGGCACGCCTCATGTACATCCCTTATTCCGTGTAGCAATATGTTGTAAAACATGTTTCCTGATTTATATCTTAAAACATATATAAACCTTATTTATTGCTATAATTTGGTTAGAGAACGCTAAAAACCTACGAAATATATATAAAAATTATATAATCACTTTGCGCCTCACGTACGAAAAGCCCACTTCTTTTGCGCTTTGCGCTTCTCACTTTTTAAACCAAGGGCTTGAGCTCGTTTAAGCTTGGCTTAATTCGCTATTTTAGCAGCTAATCCCGAGTAGCTCACAAGTGGTATGGCCCGTTTACATCCCTACGGGTGACACTACACTTCCAACGTATTCTAATTCCACATTCTAATTCATTAGAACAAATTATCACCTTGGTTGAAAATGTTTCAAGAACAGCAACAACATCCACAAGAGCAGGATCCAAACCAATCTCTTCTTCCGCCTCCCTCAACGCGGTCCGAATATCATCAACATCCCCTTCATCCCTTCTCCCACCAGGCAAAGACACATGCCCTGCACAACAAACACATTTCAATTTTCAACTTCATTCAGGCATTTCATCAAACACTTTATATGCACAATATTTATTTACCAGAATATGAAGACAGTTTCAATGATCTTTTTGTTAAAATAACGTAGATTTCATCATTTTCCTCAAATAGACAAATAAGAACTGCAGATCGGTTGTTGGGTTTTTTGTGGGGTTCAGATTGGTTATTTGAAAGAGGGGAAATTGAGTTTGATTGACGTAATCTTTGAGATATGTCTTGTAGTTTTTGTGATCTTGAGAAATTATTAATATCCATTAGCAAGATTAAACCCAAATATTATTACAGTTGATCCGCCGTTGCTGTTTTGTTCATAAGTTTTATGGGTTAATTAATAATACCAACATCATGGTCGTTAGTCGTTACAGGAATTTGAAGAAAACAAAGAGACAAAGAGTATGTTTGAATAAACTTATTTGAGGCAAAAAGGGCTTTTGTTTTTTTTTTAAACAATCAAACGAGGCCATTTATTCCAACCTTTAGAAACCGCCAAAACAGAGTACACCGCCCAGAATCACCCCGGCACATTTAGCCAGAGGCTACCTGAGCCACAACCAATAGACTTCACTGTTACATGTATTGACGACTACCTAAACAAAACAACATCACCCACTCGGTCATAAACAAACATACAATCAACCGTTATCAAAAATCGTAAAATTCCACCATTTAGTTTTGTCCGCGTCCGTCATTTTCGCCCGTTTCACTAACCACCAATAAGATTCCGTTTTAATATCTTCCAATATCAACGGCGTCGCTTTGTGTACATCCTTGAATATTTTGTCGTTTCTTCCTAGCCAAAGCTTCCAAACGCCAAGTAGGATGATCGCATATACTGCTTGCTTTCTTTTACTTGACCCCACAACAGACCCGCTTGCCTCCAGAAGTTGTGATAAGGAAGATACCTGTGATAGATTGTTGATGTTAATCCACTCGCCGATATTCCACCAAAGCGCCCTTGCCCACACACACTGAATGAAGATGTGATGAGTTGTCTCGTCTTCCAGGCCGCATCTTTTACAAACAGCGTCGATAATCGGCACCCCTCTGTATCTCAAATTCTCCACAGTTGGGATTCTGTCGCTCAATGCCCTCCACGCAAAACAATTGATTTTTGGGGTTGCCAGCTTGCTCCAACGAAACTGTTGCTGCTGAACTGTTGGCTGGCCGGTTGAAGAAATCGCCTCCCTGACCCGTTTGACCGAGAAGTCCTGCAATGAGTTCCTACCCATCCACTTCCACACATCTGAGCCCCCCCTGACCGCTTGCTGGAACAACAAGTTGTGCAGCTTACCAGCCGCGTCGACTTCCGAAGCAGATTGGGGCAGCCTACTCCACGGCAATTCCCACCACGTCATATTATTAACCACCCTATAGCAATCCACCACTTTAACCTCTTTCAGCCTGCATATATCATATAATTCCGGAAATAAGGACTTTAATGGGCCCCCAGGACACCAGCGATCAGCCCAAAATCTCACCGTAGCCCCTGCACCGATCGAGCAGTGGAACTTCGACTCTAAATCAACCCCTTGTTTCATAAAAGCTTTGTGAATACCTGCAATTGACCGCCATACCCCTGTTGAAGTACCAGAGCTGGGAACAAAACCAGTAGTCGATCGTGTACCATGGATAGCCTTAACAACATCGCACCATAGTTGATCAGGAGCTGACTTGAATCTCCACCACCATTTTACCAGAAGACCTAGATTCAGGTCCTCAATACTCCCCACACCCAACCCACCCCGAAAAAATGAGTTTTTAGAAAATGAGTTTTTAGAAGGACTTATTAATTTATCACTTTTTAAAAATGAGTTTTTAGAAAAGTGTTTGGATTAGCTTATGTGGTGGTGAAAAACAATAAGTTGATAAGTTAGTTTGTAAAAAAAATGTTTGGTTTAACTTATTTAGGTAAAATGACAAAAAAGGGTATAAGGAGGGAAGGTGTAATGATATAATAAGAGCATGTAGGTAAATAACCATCAAATAAGTTATAAGGAGGTTCAAAAAGTCACTCATCCCTTACTTTTCCAAGACAACTTATCAAAGACAAACAAAAAGTTAAAACAAAAAGTCTTTTTCCTTTTGCCAAACACTTTTTACAACTTATTAACTTTTTGGAAAAGTTATAAGTTATAAGGAGGTGGAAATAAGGAGAGCCAAACATGCTCAAAAGAGGAAGCAATATTATATGCCATCATCAATTTAGACAGACATCCTAAAATTTATCCCAACACATAAATTACAATATCACGTGCCGACGTTGCACCGTGGACACGTTGTAATCATTGAATGGATTAGTCAAGACGTTATGTTATAATCAAACCATATGAAAGCGCATGTCTTGACTCTCGTCATACTCAGTTAACTCAATGTACGGCTGAGTCAAAACGTAAATTAATTCGAATTTAGACAAATTGGTTTGTTAAAAAAAAGAAAGAAATTTTGTGAACGAAAATCATATAAGAAAATAATATGTTAAAAACGTATATTATATATGGTACTGGGGTAAAGTTGAAATATTAGAAACTTGAGGGTAGCCAAGGCAAGAGACAATATTGCAATGTGGCATGAATATGGCGATAGTTTCGGTTGGAAAGACAAGGGACTAAGGGGTTGTTTGGTAAGCTTTTTAATGAGGCTCTGAATCATTCAGTGCTGAATGATTCAGCATTCAACTTGTTTGTTTCAGTTTCTGAATTGAATGGTTAAAGTTGAACCATTAAGATTTGGGATGTTGCTGAATCATTAAGCACTAAACCATTAAGTACTGAACTAGACTGAACCTTAATTAGGCTCTCCTACCAATGTGAGACAAGAAAACTAACAATTAAGAGGTACAACTTAATGATTCAGCACTTAACTATTCAGACCTCTTAACCATTCATACATCTTAATAATTTAGCACTTAATCAACCAAACAGTGCTAAAAATGCAACTTAGTAGGGAAATGTCACATTTCTAACCTACTTCAATGTCTTATGAAATCCTATCTATATCGCAAATTCATGAAAGTTTCAAAGTTTAATGAATAAAAATCACCAAAACAAACATTAACTCAATCAAGTTGGCAAAATAAACATGGAAAATGTCTCACCCCTAACGGCTTTATGGGTGAAATGTCTAAGCTCTAGACATTTCCCCTACACCAACGAGAGGATGACACATGGAAAATTTTTAAGGAAACATTTGCGTAGACGTTAAAGAGTGGGGAAAATGTCTATTTAGATGTTTCCCTAAAAACATATGTGTAGAAGTTAGAGAGGTGAAGCTCCCGAGCTTTAGACTTTTCCACTAAGATATTTAAACATGTATAAATTTTAGATACGATATTATTTAAGAAAATAAATACACCACAATAACTAGTATTTTATTCTCTTTAATTTGGTGTAATTTAAAAAAATATATATTAACGTATAAAAAAGTTATGCTAGTTTAAAAAGTGTGAGGGAATAACTCAAGAGGGGGCTTCACCTCTATATTCTCTAGCAACTACATAGATTGCCAGACTATGACTGGTGCAGATGTAGGCCCCAGTAAAAGAGGAAACGACTAGCGCTTAAACGTTTCACCCATGTGTCAAAATCGCCTTTTCCATGAATTCCCAATACGTCAGACGTTACCTAGGTTTATATTTGCAACTTGGTTGGGTAGATATTCATTTTAGTGGTTTTACTATAGAAAAATACAACTCACGGTAACTTGGATAACCAAATTAAGTTATTACAAGATTAAACTTTAAGGTGTTGAATAAAGCGGCTAAATTGAGTCGTGCTGTATCGTATTTAACACGAAAACAACTATTAAACCCAAGGGGCCAAGCACAACATATTTTACTAAACAACTTATTTTCTTGAGCACTGACATAGACATGTTTAATAGGAAAAAGGTTACGTGATACATTTTGCACGATTAAATTGTTCAACAACACAAACAAGACAATTATTGACACGACTCTTTAATCACGGTTAATCTATACATATAATAAACCAAAGCAATTTTAATGACATGGCACTTAAAGAGGCATTCTCCTCTTTGAGTGTGTCATGTGTCATCCCATGTGGCATTGAGATATTTTAGGAAAAAAATAATTTTAAAACAAAATTAGATTTTTCTCTCTTATGTTTCATCCCATAATTTTTAAACGTTAATATCTTTTATATACGAGATTTTTTAAAGAAAAAAATTACACCAAATTAACGAGCGTTTTATTATCTTTCCAACGAGTACCATAGTGCTATATAAAAAACAGAGAAAAAAACAACTATTTTTGTGGGGTTTTGTTTTCAAATATATTTTACTCTACTAATAAATCACAAACAATAAACATTAATAAAAGAATTGAACTTTGATGATGTGACATTCAATGAAGGCTTCAACCCTTCATTGAATGTGCCACATGACATCATGTATGATTTTTTAATTTTTGAGTTTTTTTAATAAATCTATATATATTATTATAATTATTTTAGGAAAAGATAAGAATTTAAAAACAAAATTAAATTTTCTTTCTAATGTTTCCTCCCATAACTTTTAAACGTTAATATCTTTTATATACGAGATTTTTTAAAGAAAAAAATTACACCAAATTAACGAGCGTTTTATTATCTTTCCAACGAGTACCATAGTGCTATATAAAAAACGGAGAAAAAAAACGACTATCTTTTGTTGAGTTTTGTTCAAACAGGAAAAAAACACACAAAGTGTTCAGGTAAATCATTAATCATGTATAGGCAAGTCACTAATTATGTTTAAATCAGTAAATATGAATTCTATTTTCAACATGCGTTAGCATTGGAGTTATACAGTGTGTTAGGTTAGATATTAATATTAGAGTTATACATTGTTTAAGGTTAGGCGTTAATATTGGAAATATATTTTTAATTGTTTTAGGTTAGCTGTTACCCGAAGCTTTCATGCATGTAACTGTAAAGCGCATCATTCTATTTCATATGTAAAATTAATATGTCATATTAGATTTTTCAACCCCGGGACGTTCCCGGGGTATAATCTAGTATCTAATAAGACACAATATAAAAGATTAGATCAAAGAAACAAGGAATAGCAATGATATTTGGTTGGAATATATTTTGATAAATGGGTTATAGGCATGCCGACCCATTAACCTACCCAACACGATAAGCAGGGCCGGCCCTAGCCCAATTATTTTGAGGCTAGGGCTTTGGGCCCCCAAATATTTAGGTCCTCATTTATTTGAGAATATATATGAAATTGTGAATATTATATATGCTTTGTTAACTTTATTTAATAAGTTTGAATGTAGTCTAGTGGTGTTAATCATGTTTTACTTCCCCACAAGCTTGAGTTCAAATCCCACTCCTATGTGTTTTAAGGATTACTATCTTTTTTTAACAACCCAAACCAACTTCCATTTAAGAACATTGAGAGATGAGAGACTACTATTGCTTTTGCCACATTCTTTATCACTAAATATACCCTTTTTTATTAATTTCCAATTCATGAAAAAAATGAAATCATAAATAAAATAATAAACGATGTGGAGGGCCCGAATTTTTATTTCGCTTTAGGCCTCCAAAAGGGTTGAGCCGGCCTTGACGATAAGTGTTATACTTGTCACAACCGGATTTACTCTGTTTAGACACATTTTTAACCTAGGCACTAAAGCATCAACCCATCATTTATGTGTATTATGTTGCCCTCCTTTCTTAAAAAAATGCACTAGATTACATAAGCTTGCAGGTACATGGTATACAAATTACAATACACATTGACAATGAATGCTTACACTGAACAAGTGGCATGGTTGATATTATGTTTCTAGGAACATTTAGAATCTTCTGTAGTTTTTGTTCCAGAATTTAGGCATCCTTGGTTCAAAATTCGGTGGCCGCTCGTAAACTAGTGATGCCGTTAAGATCAAGATCCCTGCCGTTAGAGCCCATATCACGTACACCGTGTTATTTGCTTTGAAATCAAAGTAATGAAGCACGTATTTGTCACCTTGAAATTCCCTGTCCTCCTGTCGTCGGTCTTCATCCTAAAATCATCAAAATTCCATAGAAGAATACAACTTGTCAAGGTGGCACAATGGGTGGATCAGATAGGTTGGGTAACGAGTCAAGTGAGCCTGTCAAAATGGGATGTCGATTTGTGTTGACCCGAAACATCCCCACCCTAGGGTGTTTACAGTCTGGTCTGGCCGGTCGAACTACTAAGCACAATTTCGAAAAACGGCAACCTAGGCCAGCAGGGTTGGTTGGGCCAAACAGACCGGCCAAAACAGTTCGGTTTGGCTGTTTAAGCTGTTTGAACCAGTTCTCTCTCTTTTTTTTTTAAATTCAAAATTTTTTGTTTGTATTGCGCTTCTACAATGGATAAAGACGGTTGGTGAACTGCGATATACATATACATAAGTGAATTTACCATAAATAAAAACATAAACAAACAATAAAGGCAAAACAACTAGTTTGGTTTACATAACCAGTTCCAAGTTTCAAACCAGTGAACCACTGAGCGGTATAAATCTCAAACCGGTCAATTTGTTAATAACCATATCACAAAAACTTTTATGTTTCAATTTCTAACTTCCTTTTTATGCATATGACCCGTTAGTGAACATAATCCAATATGCCATCTCTAATGAATTGTAACTAAAACAGCAGACAAAAAAGGTGTGATTAAACAAGAAAATGAACCTTGAGAAACATTTCTAAAGGAGCATAAAATATCGCCTCTACTTCTTCAGCATTTAAAACTGGATTGAATGCTTGCTTATTCCATAGTATACCAAGCACCGGAACTACAGTAACATTCTCCTGCCATCATAATCATACAGTTGACAACATGTGACAGCATTATTTTTCAGTTTTGTAACGAGTTGGGGTGGGGGAACCAGTTTGGTGAAAACGGGTCAATTCAAGCTACACTTTATGGCTAACGGTTCAGTTTTTACAGCTTAAGCTGAGTTTTTTTTATGATTCATTTTAAAAACCATCAAACTGTATAAATTCTAAACTGCTTGGCTCAGTTTGAACCGTTCAATCGGTTTCAATCGTTTATTAACACTCCTAATTATAACACCAACAGAATCTTTTCCTAAATTCACTAAAACAAAGTATCACCTTGGTTACAAATGGTTCAAGAACATTAACAACATCCACAAGAGCAGGATCCAAACCAATCTCCTCTTCCGCCTCCCTCAACGCGGTCCGAATATCATCAACATCCCCTTCATCCCTTCTCCCACCGGGCAAAGACACATGCCCTGCACAACAAACACATTTCAATTTTCAACTTCATTCAGGCATTTCATCAAACAATTTATATGCATAATATCTTTTTACCAGAATATGACGACAGTTTAGATGATCTTTTTGTTAGAATGACGTAGATTTCATCTCCTTCCTCAAATAGACAAATAAGAACTGCAGATCGATTGGGTCTTTTGCCACTTTCAGATGGGTATGTTTGATCATTTGAAAGAGGGGAAATTGAGTTAGGTTGATGAAGTCTTTGAGATATGTGTAGGAGTTTTTGTGATCTTGGTAAGTTGTTGGAATCCATGAGCAAGTTTATGTGATCTTTGATTCCAAGTTTTATGGGTTAATGAGGAACATCACTGTATTAATGACAACGTACGAGTTGTTGCAATCAAAGAAAATGACAAAAGGTATTGTTTTTTGAATGACAAAGAATCTCGCGTGTAAACTAAACCTTCCAGGACAACGTCTAAGGTCGGCTTCTCGATCACTGTGAGACAGTACCCTATTGATGCGTGGGAAAACAAATGGAATTTGTAAACCCTCGTTCGTCCCTTCGCTTAGATGTCTATCTTAGATGACCCAAGCAAGAAGCGAACCTGTGTCTCTACTAGGAAGGGCACACCTCATAACCGTCGAATCAACATTTCAGGACGACAAAATAGGGACTTGATGCAAACCAAACATTCATAAATTGTTCGTGAATTTGTTCGGCAGGAAGTTCGTTTATTTAATAAACGAAGAAACACGAACCAAAAAGAATTGTTTGCGTAGTTAAATGAACGAACATGAACAAACGTTATGTTTGTGAACGTTCATTTATGTTAGTTTATGTTAGTTTAAATTTTCTTAATTACATAATTAGTTATATTTATATAAATATAAACATAAATTGGGCTTTAGCTACCTGTATAAATATAACCAATTAGTAATTAGGTTTTTTAGTAATAAAAAATTATTTACATTTATTATGTTCGTGAACGTTCATATGTGTTCGTTCATGGACTGTTCGTTTAGGTTTTAAACGGACGAACATAATCAAACACAAACATGACAAATTTCTTAACGAATGAACACGAACACAAAAATGTGTCCGTGTCTGTGTTCATGTTTGGTTAAAGTTAAATGAACAAACACGAATATGTCTTTATTCGTGTTCGTCCGATTCGTTTACAGGCCTAGTAGTTTGTAGGTTATTTTCTTCTTCTTTTTTTGCATTAGTGAAGTTGGTTGCTTTCTTTGAATTAGACACCTATGTAACGGTTTTGTATATTCTCTCTCAATTATTCTCCTAATCTTTAGTTTATTTTATTTTTATATTCTCTCTTTAATTTCGTGTCTTAAGTTATGGAGATTACGGTTTATGTGACATAATTAGTAAAAGAGTAAATTGGTCGATAGTGTAACATTTTTGTTCTCAGAAAACTTGTGCTATGATCTCTTTATTCATTCTCGGACACTTGAATCTCAATATTAGTGTTTTCATCGGACAGTTTGACCTTGGTTGTCACTCCACAACGAAAACATTGAAGAATACATCCCAATTTCATGGTTGTCCAAATTACTCTCCGCTCGTTTCTCGCTCAAAAAATGCTTGCTCGCTTTTTGGCTTGGTTGTAAACGAGCCGCTCAACTCGGCTCGTGAACAGCCTTCATCAGTGTAATAGATTAGAAGCTAAGAGGACTAGTGATGGTTAGTTTGTGGTGGACGTCTACTGTGGCATCTCAATCTACTCGGTAACGGTTTCTCTCTCTCTCTCTCTTTTTTCAAAGTATTTAGGTATAATTGTCATGTCACATTTATTTGATATGATTTTTTAACAAACGTATTTCTGAGGTGGACACTAGAGACCATGCATGTCATTTGTGACTAAAATAAATATTCGTAACTATAACTATCTTACTTAGCGGTCTTCTTTTTGTTTAGATCATTGAAGATAAATCATGATTCTTATTTCATGTAAACCTACAACATTTTGTTGCACATTAACATATTATCCAGACTTAGAGCTATCTACATAATTAATATTAATTAATACAAATTGATAACTAAAATACTTGTATACATCATTTTACATTAATTTTTGTTAATACAATGTGACCATATGATGGCCAAAATTTTTGGGTGCATGGTCGATGCTGTTCGAGTACGGGATTCATCAAAGGTATACAAAACCGGACAACTCAACACGAGATAAAACATGATTCTCACTCGAACATCAAATTGATGCTAAGTTAAACTTATCAAGAATGCTAAGAAAACCAGATGTTTTATTAACTGGCGTACAACTGAAACATACTGGCACTAAGCTAACCTGTCTATGAAGTCCAAAGGTTCATACATGCAGATGAATGGCGGTATCAGAAGTTGCGTTCGCAAAATTCTAGATATATCATTGTTCTGATTATCGAGATGAATTTCTGAATCATTGATCCTTTCTCGCGGAGGATGCTTGAGTTAAATCGTTCTTGCTTTTACCTTTCTTCATTTTTTCTTTAAATTGTGATTTTTGTACAAGAGTCTGCACAGTGTTTACAAAATTCCCGACAGCCATGATTATAAGAAGGATTCCACAGGTGACAACCTGCCGAGAGCAAAAAATGGATCATTCAACTTTAGCATGATCACAAAACGAGAAACAAGAGGTGACTGTTTTGAGTTAAGTAACGGGTCAAAACAGGTTTGGGTATTAACAAGTGACTTTTAGTATTGGTCAAAACTGTCTATTTGTGTTGCGCCACAAGACGAAAAACTAGAGGTGAAGATTTTGGAGGGTTGGGTAATTGTTCAAAACATGTTAAGGTTGAACTGTGTCATTTTCTGTATTGGTCAAAATGGTCTACGTCGTGTTGCATTGACCACATGGCGAAAACTAGAGGTGACCGGTTAGGTGTGTAGGGTCATAGTTCAAAACAGACCACGGTTGAAATGTGCCATTATTTGTGCCAGTCAAAACGGTCCGGGTTATGTCGGGTTGACCCACCAATACTCTGTCAATATTTTATATTTTAATAATAATCCATGCTTTAAGCCACTTTCAACCTTGAACTGTTCAACGTTTATCTATTTTTTTTAGAGTTAAATGCCAAAATGGCCCCTGTGGTTTGACCCAAATTGCCACTTTGGTCACTTTTTTGAATTTTTTGCCAAAACCACCCCTCAAATATCGAAAAGTGCCAAAATGACCCATATTTAACTGAGTTTCTAACTGAGGATGGAAAGTCAGTTAAGTATCAGGGGCATTTTCGTCCTTTCATCTCTAAACGTTTTAAAACACCTTTTAACCCATGTGAACTTCATCTTCTCCAACACTAACCCTCTTGATGCCATCCACCACACCCTTTTGTGTTATAAAAACAACACCCACACATACTTCTGTATCAGACACACATGGTAGAGAGAGAGAGAGGGTGAACTAGAGAGAGAAGGAGACCGGTGGTCTCCTCCACCTCCGGCGAAGCTCCGGCCATCAATCCCCACGAACCACCTCCACCTTCCACCCTTTTTCCGATTATATTTCAAGAGAGAGAGAGAGATCTCAGGAATCAGAACAGACAACCCAACACCTTCCCAGATCTGTGAGGAGACCACCGGTCTAAATATTATAATTATTATTATCTTCAATGCCACAGGCCTACAAAGCATGTTTGAGCATAAATAGGTGATAAATTGCTTGCTATTTGCAGGGTGGAGATCCGTTAGACTTAAAACCTGGGAATGCAACATCAATTAGCTTCCAATCCACATCCTTAAAAGGGCACCCTGAGCAGTTTGTAACGAGGTCTGTGTCTGGGGTGTGAGAAAGTTGCTGCTTATTTTTCAACCATTTATAAATTTTATATCATCATTTTTGATAATCTTTTTCTTTGTTATTATGTTTTTTACGGTACTGTAGTGAAGCAAAAGGTAGTATTTTTATGGTACTGGCTTTGAAAAAAGGTAGTATTTTTCAACCTTTAAGACTTTTAGTATGTATTATCGGTCACTAGTTCAAGATTCATATTTGCTTGCTGTGGTGGTGGGTGAAGGGTGGTGGTGGACGGTGGTGGTGGGTGAAGGGTGGTGGTGATGGGTGAAGGGTGGTGGTGGACGGTGAAGGGTGGTGGTGGTGGTGGTGGCTGGTGAAGGTTGTGGAGATGGGTTATTTGCAGATGAAGAAGAGGGGGGTTGGGATGAAATGACAAAAATGCCCCTGATACTTAACTGACTTTCCATCCTCAGTTAGAAACTCAGTTAAATATGGGTCATTTTGGCACTTTTCGATATTTGAGGGGTGGTTTTGGCAAAAAATTCAAAAAAGTGACCAAAGTGGCAATTTGGGTCAAACCACAGGGGCCATTTTGGCATTTAACTCTTTTTTTTATTTGCCCATTTGATATAAAACATAACCTTGGTTTTAAAAAAACGAAAAGCGCTAAAAAAGTAGTAAGGTCTAAAACCGAGACGTGAAGCGCCAAGAGCTAAAGCGCACCGCTTTTCGTACCCGAGGCACAAATAATTATATAACTTTTTATATATTTCATATAAGTTTCTAGAATCATTTACCCAATATTTTAAGACAAGTTAGCTTTATATATGTTTTAATATGGAATTGCATACATGTACAACCTGAAAATTATGGTGTGCTACATGCTAATGCACAATAATACGAAAAATATATGTGGCGCGCGCCTCATGGTCAATTTTTTGCCAAGAAATCGCGCCACTCGTGGGCTTTTTGAAAAAAAGCGCACCTTAAGCGACCAATGCGCTTGAGCCTTGTTGCGCTTTGAACCCAGGCGCGCTTTTTTAAACCAAGAACATAACCAATATTGGCGCATTTAAAAGGTAGAAATCTCCACCTGTATAGAAGTTATAAATTTGGAGTTTCTTACCTGCCATTCAGAAACAACACCAACCATTGCAGTTTGTAGCAATAGCACACCCACATATGCTTCAAAAGCCTGTAATGGAAAAAAATCAGTGGGCGTTTCCGGTATAAAACAATATTTTTTTTTTTAATTCTAGATGCCAACAAGAACCGCTCAAGCACTTGTGCGTAGTGTAGGTATATGTGTGTGTAGAGCGAGAAATGGTGATTTACAGCAAAACAAAGTAATACTTAAGAATTATGTAAGTAAATTGGTATCTCGCTGACAGTTCTCGGTGGTTTCCATAAATTTTCCTCTTAACAATGTTCCATACTAGAAATGCTACTTGCAGAGATATAATATAAAAAAAAGCTTTTATGGTAGAATTTGTATGTAATGGTCCACCTTCTGGCCTTATCAGTTATAAGAAGACGAGTAACGCATAAGAAAACGAAAACATGTACACAGGGGATCCAACGTTAATGAAAAATCATAAAAAACATTTTGATCAATCCATGTTGTATATTTTAATTATAATTTTTTCTTGGTATGACTATGAACTTCCACAGGAAGACAGATACCATGCAGACTAAACATATTTGATGGTCACTCTTATGTATCCTTCGGAGGTGCCTAAACAATTAACTAAAGGTGTATCACACCACTTATGCAACCGTTCTCATATCCTATTGGTCCCGAGTTGGGGCAACTCCTTGATGGAATGGCAGGTCCTAGACTCCTAGTCAGTGGTGCATGTGACAGTATTGCAACTGTTAATGCTAAATTTCATTCATGAAAAGTTCCTTACAGTAAATACGCATTAAGCTACTAGATGCTTCCTCGGCCCCCAACATACGTAAACAATATTGCATAATTCATAGCAGTGTAGTCAGTTTTCCAGTTCATTTACATATAAGTTATATAACTGATACGGAAATAAATCACCTGCAGGACGAACAGTATAGGCAACAACAACCATACTTGACCTTTTACTCCAGCAGTTTCACCCCACACAACGTCCATTCTTCTAGCCTACAACCAAAACAGATAGTTTATAAATCAGAGTGTTGAATGTCGATTGATCAACAGTCACGAGACTAAATCAGAGTGTTGAATGTCGATTGATCAACAGTTACGAGAGATTTTATGAACTGCACCTTCCCCATTGCAATGCGTGTATAGAGCCTCTGCCTTTGATATCTGTTTTGTAGAAGCATAGCTACCCCTTGCATGATTGCCCATCTCAAGAACAAGTGTACACCTTTCTGCAAATGAGATGAATACACAAAAATATTTGGTCCTCACTGCTCACACCTTAACTTACAAACAGAACAATAACAATAATAATAATAATATATAACCTGCTTCAAGGCACAGTCAGGTTGCTTTTCTATCTCCCAAGTGAGGCTGATAAGTGCCATAGCCATAGCACAATAGTGATGGTATATCCACCTGCAGCATCAGACACCTTATTCACTTGTCCCAAACTCATGGAAAACTTCATGTGGGAGGTGGAAAAACATATCAAAACAAGTTCAGGTTGAGTTGGATCGGTTTCACGGTTCAAAATGAGCAAGCCCTTTTTATCATTTTATACAAGTTTAGGGCCTAAACTTTAAAATGAGCGAAGCGCATCTAGGCGCCAATCTGTGCGCCTTATGTAACATTAGGCGAGCATTGTACGAAAAGCGCAAGAAAAGCGCGCTTTCGTACACGAGGTGTTTTTGTGCTTAAAATTGTTATACATGTAGCTAAAAATGTTGTACATTTAAGTTAAATCATATATAAACCTTATTTGTATCTATATTTTGGGTAATGATGCTAAAAACATAACATATATAAAAAAATTATATATATTCGTCATGCGCCTCGGGTACGAAAAGCCCACCGCTTTTGCGCTTTGTGCTTTGCGCCTCGGTTTTAGACCTCGTCGCTGTTGTGCGCTTCGCGCTTTTTAAAACCAAGGTTTAGGCATCAAGTATTTTTAACCTATTTAATCAATTCTCCTTTCAATTAACTTGTTTTATTCAACCTTTTCATCCTGTCCATATGTACATGAAGAAAATGCAAAATAGAATATAATTTGCAGTATATAAGAGTAATAAGACATGAAGAAAATCAAATAGAATTACCATGGACGTATATCACTTCCATTAACTCTCAATATATTCTCTCGTAACCCTAACGCTGTGTAGAGAAAGAGCAACCATGCCTGAAAAGGGCATACCCGTTACGCCTTGTCACAAGTCTATTAACATATATGATTAAACATATCATAATAACCATAGGTACCTGATAAAGCTGGACAGGTAATGCAGGGAAACATCCACCCCAAATTTGTGACCTTAGCACCAGTAGTAACAATGGGAGAAACAGAAACATATATGCAGTTCTATCCTGTCCATTGTTCATTCAAAAATATTATAAGTGGTCAGATTAAACTATCATAAGAGCTAATAATAACATATATCCATAATGACTTAATACATCAAATACTTACATGATAACTAGGTTCTAAAATGCGCAAGGCGCGCACATCACGTATGTGAGGAGTTCGTTATTATAAAAATACTTACATACATGGTTTTCAACTTGTTAACTTTTGAACACCAAAATACAATATATTCTCATCATCTTTGGTTTGGCCTAATTTGTTCAACCATTCAAACCCATTGCACAATCAATGGTCAGATTTGTTCACTCAGTGGCCTAATTTATTCAAATACTAATCAAATGTATACTGGGTTTTAAAAAGCACGCCTAGGCGCAAGGCGCATCAAGGGCGCCTCAGGGCTTTGCGCCTATCCTTTTTCCCAAAGGCGCGCGCCTCAAGCACTTTTTTGTCAAATTTCAGGCGCTTTTCTCCCTGAGGCGCGCGCCTCACGTACCCTGGGTATTTTTTATGCATAAAAATGTTGTACCTTGGTGTTTTTGGCTTGTACATATAGGTAAAATCACATAAAAACCCTATTTATAGCTATATTTTGGGTAAATGAAGTTAAAAACTCATGGAATATGTATGGGATATATATAAAAAATTATATAATTATTGTGCGCTTCAGGTACGAAAATCCCACGCTTTTTGCGCTTTGCGCTTAGACCTCGTCGCTTTTGTGCGCCTAGCGCTTATTAAAACCAAGACTGTATAAGGTGCCACATCAGACCACATTACATGTGCAACATAGAATCACATCACATCAACTGCAGCGATGCATTTCCATCACCACTTCACGCGCATCATGCATTATGCGCACTTGATGAGCACATCTTTAAACCAAGCAAACCAATACACAAAATGAAGAACTTACTCTGAAACTATAATATTCCTCCTTCACTTTCAACTGTACATCCTTTCGGTTAGCTCGAACATTTATCGGACCAAGAAACATCCTCAAAAAACTTCCTGTAACCCAACAAAAACCAATCAAAAAACTTAATCCAACACTCCACTAACTTGAAACATCACAAACAAGCAATAAATTAACTTAAATTAGGTTTAACCAAACCATGTGACTTGCAAGGAAGATATGTAGCTGCATCTCCTTCACTTAAAGTATATCTAGCTCTACTCAACTCTTCAGTCAGCTGTGAACATGCAAATCAACAAAAACACATATCTATAATCATCGTTGCAGAAGTCACTAGGTGTTGCAGAGTTGCAAGTACTCAGCCTAGACGGACGGAGAGTAAAGTGCTTGGATATGGTAAATTACAAAGAAATTAATTTTCTGAAAATTATATTTATGTCAAATACCATAATTTTACTATAATAAATTTCAAAACAAATAAAAAAGATACATGTTCAAATATTAAAATATTTCAAAATTTTAATACTCATTCGTAGGGGTGCAAACGAGCCGAGCCCAAGCTCGATTAACTTAAGAGAGTTCGAGCTCGGCTCGTTGGTAATTTCTCAAGCTCGGCTCGGGCTCGACTCGTTTATTATCTATTAGTTAATATATTAAATAAAAATAATATAAATAATAGTTCGTTTAGGCTCGTGAGCTCGATAAGTGAAGCTCGAGCTCGGCTCTAGTGGTGAAGCTCGAGCTCGGCTCTAGTGGCGAAGCTTGGTTGTCGAATTGGTGGGTCCGGACTCAATTTTTTTCGATCGGTAGTAGCGGAAAGATCAAATCGGTGGGGGCCGGACTCAATTTACCTGTGAAAATTGCAAAATTCCACCGCTGCGCCAAAAATCGGTGGGGGCAGAGGCACCCTCTAGCCCTCAAGATGCTTCGCCCTTGCTCGGCTCGTTTACTAAAAAACTTTAAATGAGGATAAATATTATTAAATATTAAAAAAACTAATATTACACTAAGGCTCGATAAACTTAACATGCCAGGCTCGAGCTCCGGTTCAATAAATAAATGAGCTTTGTTTTAAGCTCAAGCCCGACTCGTGCTCGATAAGGCTCAGCTTCTTTCGACTGTTTACTAAGCCGAGCTCAAGTAACTCGCGAGCGACTCAGCTCGTTTGCACCCCTACTCATTTGTTAATAATGTAAAGACAAAAATTATGTTTTATTTATTTTTATTTTAATTCAAACTCATCCCAACCGACTAATTCCGACTTTGGCAGAGGTCGATTCCCCATTCCGATTCCGAGTAACTAGGCGGAGTTGAAGAAACAAATCTTACTATTTCTGCATTTTTGGGATCGAAACTGCCTTTTTTAACAGACGAATCAATAAACGATCGGAGCATTTTAATATTGGAATCAAGAGCTAAGGCTCGTTGTCGTAACGAAGCATCCTCTTGAGAGTTTCTAGATATTAACATCGAAGCTGATTCCTGTAACTCTTTAGTTTGTTCCACAAGTCTACAAACTTCTTCACCGGCGTTTCGTTCGGGTAACCGGTTATCGCCGGTGGAGTCGTTCATATTAAACAGATCGATTGATTATTAGTTGATGAGGTAGGTGAGTGAGTGAGTGTAGGATTAATATAGGATTGTGTGTGTGCGTGTTTTGGTGTAATTGATTGCAATGGGGAATGTGATTGGAGGAAAGGAATTCCGGTGAGGAGACGGTGGCAGGTGACAGTGGAGTGGAATTGGGCCTCTTTGATTGTTATGTTATTGGAGTGTACATACATACACTTGAGGTTGCTTTAAACAAACCTTGTTACATGATAAAAAATAAAATAATAAGGATTGTTAGATTTTAATGACCCCGGATTATTTTTTTTTTTTGGAACGATCATCAACACATTAAGCCTTGGACTCGAGATCAATGGTCTGTGAGACACTACTAATATCACGTCACATCTCGAGCCCAAGACACCCCACTTAACACCTATTGCACCAATGCCCTGGGAAACCCCACAAGACATGTCACTCAGGAAAGTCGAACTCATGACCTTGTAGATAAAACCCAGATTGTTACATAATGATTGTTGTCAATTTCAATTATCACATGTTGATCGTTGTCACTTTCAACTAATTACTTGAAAATCACCACTCTCAACTGATGATGTCGTTTGCTCGGTCAAAAACAAGTAAAAGTTTAGTATAATAAAAGTAAGGTCATCTCCAGAAATTGGTGGAAAATTATGGTTTTTAACTAAAATATTAATGCTTAAAGTAAACTAGTGACTTGGTTGATTTTAATGGGAAATACAATAACTAAAACTTTGATTTTGGTTGAAAACAATAATAAGAAAAGGTAATCCTCCTAAGGTTTCAGGTTTAGAAATCACAATTTATCTTGTTAATCTAGTGGGAAGTCATTAAGGGTGACTTTGGGAAGTCATTAAGGGTGACTTTGTGTATGGTTAAATAAACATGATTAAGAAACAAAAATTGGATGTTTTTAGTTTTTGTATTAACTAAAAGATGCTTTAAATTCAATTTTCCACTGCGTATTTTGAGAGCTATTATCGCCTTTTAAACTATATTTGATGCGATAATGTCCAGCTGTAAGGTGCTTGGCTTGGGGTCTTACATTTAAGGGGGTCTGGATTTAAGGGAAATTCCCGAGATAAGGTCCAAGGGACAGAGCCTTTGGTGGTGTCTCATTGAAAGTTGCTTCTGATTTGCAACTTAAAGTTGTTTCTCGAAACAATTCCTGAGATAAGGTCCAAGGGGCAGAGCCTCTGGTGGTGTCTCACTAAAAGTTGCTTCAATTTGCTACTTAAAGTTGTTTCGGATTTACATTATTGATGGAAAGCTACATGGAAATTGATCTTCAATCGTAACTATCTATAAATGTTAAATCGTCAACAGTAAGTTACTAATAGCCGCTAGCAACTTTGAAGAGTGGTATAGTTGTCAACAACTTGTTCTCAGTATCAAGTCAGACTATTAACACTAACTGGGTTTTTTTTTTGTTTTTTTGTTGCCAATCATCATTTGGTGGAGTGGTAGCCCCATGACCTTCAAATGTGGAGGTTGTGGGTTGGAGTCTCATCGGGAGCAATTTTTTTCTAGGTTGAGCCAGAGGTTTTACCACAGTGGGTCTTCGGGTGGTGGGTTTCCTCTATAATGGTGGCATGCCGGGTAACCAGCGTCGTCTGTGTTCGCAGGCATGGGTGACCTTTTGCCATTGGGTGGTACCCGGGTGACTGTGCTTTCGTTGGACGTTCACGTTCTAAATGATTGCCAACAGTCATGACCATCACCTAGCACACTTGATATGAAGAGTTGCATCATTTCAACCTAATCTTTACGATGTTTCCCTAATTATTAAATGAAAGTCTTCGGTCGTATTCTAGCACACATTGTTTCATAACTTAACATGCATTTTTTTTTAATTTCATGTTTTTCCTTTTATTTTCCGATTAATCTTTCGAGAGTATAATCGAAAATTTTCAGTCTAAAAGTAATCTATCATGATTTATAGAAATATTCAGCCTCTTACAAATATAAATCCTACGATATGTATGTCACGATCTTTTGATATTTACTCTTATGGTTTTTTAGGTTTATTATTCGTTTGTTCGTTTTGTTGTTAATGGCCCAACCACTTGTTGGTTAAGTTTGGTATAAGTAGTTTTGATTGTTTCTTGGTGTCCATCTAACTATCTAAGCTTGTGTTTTTTATTTAATGAAACTTGACTCACCAAAAAGAGAAGGTTTTGTGAACCATGGCCATTAGTTTGTAATTAAGAGCCTAGCTTATCTTAATCACCGTTAGGTGGTGGTGGTAGGAATATCTTTTTAGAGTTGTGACTATTTCTATTTGCTAACTATAAAATGAAAGTCTTTGATCTGATTTATATATGTTTTTACAAGTTTTCATACCGAAAACACAAACTTGTATTTATATATATAAGTATCCTATTAAAGATTTGTATAATATAATCGAAATACCTATCAAAGATATACACTTGACGTTTAGCATGCAATTGTTGACTTGCATCGTCACTCTAACTCAAAATCCGTTAAAAACCTGAAACTCCGTAATCAACAATTCTCTTATATATTAAAAGAACGACAGTTGAACAGTACTTTTATGTTATTGGATGTAAATTGTTTCTTCGTTCTTCTTCACTGTATTGCTACTTTGTAAACGTGTGTTGTGGGGATTTTTATTCGTACTATACATGACCTATGAATGGCCCACTAACTTAGTTCTCTTATATATTAAAAGAACGACAGTTGAACAGTACTTTGATGCTATTGGATGAGAATTTTTCACTGTGTTGTGGCTTTGTAAGCGTGTGTTGTGGGGATTTTTATTTGTTACTATACATGACCCATGAATGGCCCACCAACTTAAGTGAATTTTACTGAGCAAAGTTGATATGTGGATAAGTTATGGTTTAATATTGTATAATTTATTGGTGCGCACTATTATACTTTTCTAATTGTTAGTGCACAGTTTAACCCGTCGTGCCGCCGCAACGCGCGGCGGGAAGAATACTGGTTGCAATGATTATATAGAGACATCTTGGATACGCACCCACAATTCCAAATACAAAAACAAGAAAAATGTGCAACAAAATAACTAAATTATGAAGCAGTTGTAAGTTACATGAAATTCAATGTATCATACATTAAGTAAGTGAAATCAAATCAAATTTGTGGAAAAAACATGACTTCTTTTAATAATGAACAAAGGGAATTGTTGTTCTTGCATTTTTAGGGAAGGAAGGGTAGTAATAGCAAGTGAAAATATGGAAGAAATAGTTAATAGGCCTATTGTGTTATCTAAGAGGTACATTGATTGAACCGGTTTTAAAAATCAGATAATGTCATGACTAATTTTAAACAAAACATGAAAGAGTTTTATCTTTGGTGGATTTGTAATGCTAGCAAAATATGAAATTCGGAACAAACAAAACATGGGGCGTGGTGAAAATACTATTCATAAGCATGGGCGAAGCTTCTTTCGGGCCTGAGGGGCCCCCGGCCCCACCGATTTTTGGCGTAGTGGTGGAATTTTGCAATTTTCGTACGTAAATTGAGTCTGGGTTGAGTCGGCCCCCACCAATTTGATCTTCCGGCCACTACCGATCGAAAAAAAAATTGAGTCCGGCCACCGATTCAAGAACCAAGCTTCGCCACGTAATCATAAGATTTTGTAAAAAAAAACATATAAGTGACTTCTAGTCCAACTATCTATCTTTTGTCAATTCTTATACGAGCCGAGCCCACACTGATTTGGTTGGGCTCGGCTTGTTTAGAGCCTTAGTTTGCTCATAGTTCAAACGAAGACAATTTAAATTGACATAAGTTGACTGTCAGTGTGAAACCTATGGGGATCTTTGTTATCAGAGGCGGAGCCAGGATTTCATGATAAGGGGGGCTTAGATTATTGGAGTAAGCGTTAAGGGGGGCTTGATACAATTTTATTGAATTTTAACCTTAAAAACAGGGGGGCTTGATACAATTTTATCGAATTTTTACCTTAAAAACTTAACAAATTTGGGCCATTGGGGGTGGCTTGATACCCCTCAGTCCCCCCCTAACTCCGCCTCTGTTTGTTATGCTCACCACTCTTTGATTGCCTAAAACATTAAATAATCTGGTATTAAACGACACCTTGTTTGTCCCATTTAGCTTGGAGGTTTCTATTTTAAGATACTTTGTTATTTTCATAAGATTTTGAGTTGTTGGGATTCCTATTTTGAGATCTTATATATTTTTACATCATTTTGAATTAAATAATTGTGCTGCTAGTGGAGAGACATGAAACATGTTACAACAATGTCATATGTAGCAAATAAAGCATATCAAATATAAAAGTATCAGGGGGCCGGGAAGGGGCACTCCAGAGTAACACACTGGCCCCGATTAATCATGAGTGTCACGTCAAATATAAGGCAAAGTACTCTAGAATAACCATATCACTTCTATCCTACTTTGCCTGAACAATTTTTTTTTAAACTGTAAACTTCATTAAAAACCGGCGTGCCCTAAAAAAAGGACCGCCAATAACAGTTACAACATTAATGGGTTCTTAGCCCAATCCTTCCATAAAAGAGACGAATACTTAGATCAACTCCTAAACCACAAAAATGACATAGACTTTATAGAAGCCGCCGACGTCGCAAATATCCTTAAATTAAAATTTTTATTTTACAAAATATATCCAAAATATATTTAAAGCAACTATACTTTATTCCTTAAAATTTGCCACGCTTCAACATGTTCAAAAGTTTTGTGAGCTTCAAAATAGTAGTCGACTTGCATCATTTGAATTGTCGTGTCTTCCTTTAGACTTGGATCTTCATCCATGTTAGTTTTTGTAGAGTGATATGGTTCAATGCTTGATCCTTCTCATTGATTAATGATAAATATATATACAAGTTTACAATCCCTTATTTTAGGGAATGGATCATCATGAACATAATTCAAAATATTATCTAAATATACAAAAGAATATTCTAGACTTAATCTCTATACATATTCTATTACACCCCCGCAGTCGAAGCAGGAGGTTTGCGGATGTTGAGACTGGAGCGGAAGTCGTCAAATAGAACTCGAGGAAGGCCTTTGGTGAAGATGTCAGCAATCTGAAGACGAGTCGGAGTATGGAGAATCCGAATGGTGCCCCGCTGAACATGTTCGCGAACAAAGTGGATGTCGAGCTCAATATGCTTTGTACGCTGATGTTGAACAGGGTTGTTGGACAAATATATAGCACTGATGTTGTCACAATATACCAATGTAGCTGAAGACAACGGGCGACGCAGTTCCAGAAGAAGGTTGCGAAGCCAACATATTTCAGCAACAACGTTTGCCACAGCACGATACTCAGCCTCTGCACTGGAACGGGAGATGGTCGACTGTCTCTTGGAAGACCAGGAAAGGAGATTAGAGCCCATGTAGACACAATAACCAGAGGTGGAACGTCGGGTGTCAGGACAACCCGCCCAGTCAGCGTCAGTGTAAGCCTTGAGAGAAATAGAAGATCACGAGGACAGAGTAAGCCCAAGTTCGGCAGTGCCATGGATGTACCTGATAATGCGTTTTAAGGCATTCCAGTGATCTGTGGTGGGGCTGTGCATATGAATACAGATTTGCTGACAGCATAACTGATGTCTGGCCGAGTGAAGGTCAGATACTGGAGGGCCCCTGCAAGGCTTCTGTAGAGAGTTGGGTTGTCGAATGGGACGCTGTAGGTAGAGCTGAGCTTTGGTTTAGTGTCAACTGGAGTGGCCACGTGATTACAATTATCCATACCCGCACGGCTAACAATGTCCAGAGCATAAGACTGCTGAGATAGAAACATAGAATTACCAGTTCTGGTGACAGAAATACCCAAGAAGTAACTGAGTGGTCCAAGATCTTTCATAGCAAATTCAGCCGCAAGGCTGCCCATGAGTTTCTTCCTTAAAGAATCTGAAGAGGCAGTGAGAATAATGTCATCCACGTAGATGAGAAGATAGGCAATGTCACCCCCGTGGTGATATGAGAAAAGAGAGTTATCACACTTGCTCTGTAAGAAACCAATAGAAATCACAAAGTCTGTAAAACGCTGGTACCAGGCCCGAGGAGCTTGTTTAAGCCCGTATAGTGATTTCTTTAAAAGGCAAACATGGTCAGGAAAATCCCGGTGCCGAAACCCCATCGGCTGATACATATAAACGGTCTCTGCGAGATTCCCATGTAAGAAATCATTGGTCACGTCCAACTGATGAATAGACCAAGACTGAGAGAGAGCCAAAGTTAATACTGTGCGAATGGTGGCCGGTTTAACAACCGGACTAAATGTTTCCCCACAATCAATACCCACCTCCTGATTTCGACCATCACATACCAGACGAGCCTTATATCGCTCCAAAGTGCCATCGGACCTGTATTTGTGGCGAAATAGCCACATACTACGAATAACATGCATGTCAGGGTGTCTCGGGACAAGTTCCCAAGTCTTATTTTTAATTAAGGCATTAAATTCGTTTGTCATGGCAGAGTACCACTCCGGACTGGACAAGGCATCTTTTGG
This sequence comes from Ambrosia artemisiifolia, assembly GCA_032199755.1. Taxonomy (NCBI): domain Eukaryota; kingdom Viridiplantae; phylum Streptophyta; class Magnoliopsida; order Asterales; family Asteraceae; genus Ambrosia; species Ambrosia artemisiifolia. The sequence continues at coordinate 65,507,684 of CM063519.1, forward strand.
GTTTTTCGGGACGGGAGTAATGGTGTCGGTGGAGAGGTTGAAGATGTGTTTGGGTTTGTGTATACCGGACATGGCTCGGGTGGTAATGGTGCGTGGCGGTGGAGGCGGTGGTGGAGTGGGTATGGGGCTGGGTTGGTTTTGTGAGATTGGCGAGTGGTTGGGTGGTGGGGACTGGGTACTAGGGCCGGGTGTGGAAGTGTTATGTTGGGCCGGTGTGTGAGGAGTGTGTTGGGCCGGGGAGGTTGGTGTAGGATGGGGGAGTGGGAGTGGACTGTGGTGAGAGGTACGGTTTTGGGCCGATGGGTTGGGTATAGTGGGTTGGTGTTGTGGGTGTGATGGGGTTTGGGCCGTAGTGGGGTTATGGTCTGGTGGGGTAGTGTGGGCCGTAGGGGAGGCGGGTGGTGAGGTTGGGCCTGGTGATGACTGTGAAGGACCAAAAGACGGGTGAAGTATGGAGGGGTGGATCGGGTCATCTAGAAAAGAGTAAGTGTGAGTTTTGGGAGTGGGGGACTTGGAGAATGGAAAAATAGTTTCGTCAAAAATAACATGACGATTGATGGTGATGGTTCGTGTTTTGAGATCGAGGCATTTATAACCTCGATGGTTGGATGGGTAACCGAGGAAAACACAAGGGTAAGAGCGGTAGGCAAGTTTGTGAATGGTGGTGTGTGGTATAAGTGGGTAACACATGCAACCGAAAACACGAAGATGGTCATAGGTGGGGAGACAATTATAAAGGCGTTGGGTGGGGGTTTGGAAATTATGTATTTTACTAGGGATGATATTTAGTAGGTAGGTGGTGGTGTCAAGGGCATGGTGCCAGTAGGTGTTTGGGGTAGAAGAATGGGCAAGGATGGTTCGCATGTGGTTGTTGATGGTTCTGATTTTTCGTTCAGCTTTACCATTTTGTGAGGAGGTGTGTGGACAGGAGAAACGAAAGTGTATGCCGTTAGCTTTGAAAAAATTATGGAACTGGTTATTGGCATATTCACCTCCATTATCACATTGTAGTTGTTTTATTTTGGTGTTAAATTGGGTTTGGACAAAGGTATAAAATTTAGTGAATGTGGAAAAGACGTCCGATTTATGTGTTAAAGGATAAGTCCACAAAAAATTTGTAAAATCATCCAAGAATAAGACATAATAACGATGGCCCCCGTTTGAAATAGTGGGTGAGGTCCACACATCGCTATGAACAAGATCAAATGGCATTAAAGTGCGAGTATTAGATGAAATAAATGGTAATCTAGTATGTTTTCCAAAAATACAAGCAGGGCAAACATTATTATTCAAAGAACCAAAAGAAATAGAACTAGATGATTTTAAATTTTGCAAAATAGCTGGGCCGGGGTGGCCAAGCCGTTGATGCCAAATGTCTTGAGAGATAGCTGCATAGGTGGAGGCAGTGTTGAGTTTGGTGATGTTGGATGGGCTGAGAGTGTAGAGGTCCCCCGAGCTATTGCATCGTAGGATAGGTCTCTTGGTCCGAAGGTCCTTCACAGTAAAACCATAAGGGTCAAATTCAACAGTTAATTGGTTGTCAGTGGTAAAACGACGTACTGAAATAAGGTTTTTAACTAGGTTAGGGGCATAGAGGACATTATTTAATTTAAAGGGTGGGAATGGTGGTGGTAGGGTAATATTGCCTTGTCCTAAAACCGGGATGGTTTTACCATTCCCAACAATTATGTTGCGAATAATGCCAGAATTAAAAAGAGACGGGAATTTATCAAATTGGGGAGACATTGTACCTGATGCGCCAGTGTCCATGGTCCAAGATGAATCATTATTTTGCAGTGCCAGGTTGTAGAGTGCCTGTGCAATGTCAGTGGGCGAGTAACCTGCAGCATAAGATTGGGCCGACCCGGATGAGCTGGACTGTGCCGTAGAGGGTTTTGGGCCTATGATACCGCAGCCTGCATTATTGGGCTGGGCCGGTTGTGGAGGTGCAAGGGAGCCGAAGGGAAGGGACAAGGGGGATAGGTCCATGGGCTCCACATAGGGGCTGAAAACTGTTGGGCCTGAAGGTTGGGCCAGGTGGGCGGCTGCCAAAAGTTTGGAGGATAGGTGTGTGTCTGTTGATAACGTCCACGACCATATGAAGGTTTGGGGCGGTTTCCTCGACCACGGGAGCGGTTGTTACGGTTACGGTTATCGGTGTTGGTTGGGTTAGTGTTGTCAAGTGCCGGTGGTGGTGGTGGGGCGGGTGGTGCAGGGGTGGTAAGTAGGGCGGTGCCGGCTGTTTGAGCGGATTCCTTTGCTTGTGTAGTTTTCTGGTCTTCGACCTGGCACAGTTTGGATCGGGTGGTGTAGAAATCCGGTAATGGTTGTGTGTTTTGTAGGATGAGGGATATACTTTCAAAGGGTCCAGTTAAGCCGGTTAAAATTTGGAGAACAAGTTGGTTTTCGGTGACCGGGGAGCCAAGGCTAGTGAGTTGGTCGTATAGAAGTTTCATGTGTTGGCAGTAGGATGAGATGTCAGAAAATTGGCTAAGACGGGTGTTGAAAAATTTGTTTTGAATGTTGATGGTACGGGCGGTTTGGTTGTCGAGGAAGAGATTTTTGAGGCGGCACCAGGCATCATAGGCGGTTGTGTTTGGAATCATAATGGTGTGGACAAGGTCACGGGAGATCGTACCATAGATCCATTGTAAGACAATGGCGTCTATGCGATCCCACGGGGTGGTGACGGGTTCTTTTTCTTTGTCCGAAGACGAGGAAGAGGCGGGTGGAATACGAGGCTGCAGGTGATCGAAGACATCATATGCCTTGCAATGAATCGTAAACAGTTCTGCCCATGTGTTGTAATGTTCAGTTTGGCTATCGAGGATGATAGGGATGATGTTTTTGATGTTCGTGACGGTCACGGCTGGGTGAATAGGGGCTGCCATGATCGTAGATTAGGGGGTACGAGTGAAAAAAAAATTCGCAGCAGGGGATATAGAAGTGGCGGCAGGAAAGAAAAGGTTTAGGAAGAATTTAGGGTGTTGCTCTTGATACCATGTAGAGTGATATGGTTCAATGCTTGATCCTTCTCATTGATTAATGATAAATATATATACAAGTTTACAATCCCTTATTTTAGGGAATGGATCATCATGAACATAATTCAAAATATTATCTAAATATACAAAAGAATATTCTAGACTTAATCTCTATACATATTCTATTAGTTTTAAACATCTTCTCAAATGTTTTGGCATTCGCGTTCGAGGATGTTCCACTTACTCGCAAGCATAGTAGCAATGCGATGAGGTTCACCCTCCCTTCATTGCTCGCGAAACTCGGCTAACACATCATCCCAAAACGAATCCCTATCGTTCGACATATTTGATTCCTTAACGGTTAACCACGCAACCGTTGAAGCAACAACTTCCTTGTCGGCCAACTCAATCGGTGAAGACATGATTATCTTTAGAGATTTTTTATAAAAATTGTAGGTAGAAGATGAAAGAGATTTTTTATCTTGAGAGATTTTTTATTAAGTTTGGGGTCAATTTATTTGAAAAAAAAAAACAATCGTTGGGTAAATTCAAGTGCTTTTTGATCGTTGAAAATGGTCAAATATTAATTTCCAACGTTTATTTGGCTCGGTTACACCTTGTCGATTACTCTTGTTTTGGACAGTATCTGAGAAGGTGGCGACAATGTTGCCGTTCAGCTACGGTAACCAAGCCCCCTAGCTAACTAGTGCCCAGTCCACCCTCAAGTGCCAATAACATATAAATGGTATTACAGCAATGCCATAGTAAACCATATCAAATATGTTATCGGCTCTTCTATGCTATATGTGACTGGCTCTTGGTACTTCTATTTATGCCATAGATTGCAAGCCTACGTACCATATTAGATGGAGTATGAGCATATTCATTACTCACTAATGACTAACCATTCATATATAAAACATAAATAAGTACCATCACAATCACTTTGAAGTCTAGAGACGAAGCTTGAAAAAAATAGTGGTGGGGTCGAAATCAGGAGACTCAAAATTTTTCCTATCAGTGGGGCCAGACTAAATTCATATAAAAATTACCTAAAAAATCGTAAACTTTCACAACTGAGCCAAAAAAGTTGAGGGGGGGGGGGGGTCCCCATTATCCTTCGTCCTTGTTGAAGTAATTATTTTCAATTAAGGGCGTGTTCGGATAACAGATTAGTAACTATAAGACCACAGGGTGCTGTAATCGTGAAGGCTTCGTTGAGTGACATGACACTCATGGTCACGATTTGCACATCACCCATGATGATCAAAATCGTGAAGCTAGTGGAGAATACCACGAAGGTCACAAGTAGGTGTTAAGCAAATAAAGTTCATGATGGTGGAGAGTTTAGTGAACCACACTTTTGGATATTGGAGGAAAGAGATGGTGAAGGAGGATATAGACGTGGCGCTGAGTTGAAGGGTGGTAATGTAGTGGTCACTAGTGACCACACCCATAACCTTATAGAAATTGAAATTAGAGGGGTGGTATTATTGTTAAGACTATTGTTTGAATAATCACCAAATTCATTTAAGTATAATTAATCTTTGAAACCGAGTTATGATTAATAATGTATAAGTAATTAAAACACAAATGCGCATGTTATCAAGGTTACCTCATATGTTGTTTCTTTTGTATAAAATGATATCGTTTACCCTTTTTCATCATTCTAGTAACATAATGTAATGATTTTTAGATTTTCGAATATGCTATTATGACGTGCTTATTTTTATCTATGTTTCGATTAAAGTTTTTTAAAATCAAACGGGTCAAATATAATTGATTTTTTGTTCCTTATTATGACGAGATGAACTGATACCGTGTGAACAACTTCAGTGCCAATATTAGTATTCTTTTTATTGTTTCTGGTATAGTATTTTCGTTGAAAACGAAGTTGAATAGAGTATCTTCTTGGCATTGCAAGCTAAGCTATAGCTAGTACCGGCGCCATACTGCCATACTGGTATCATGACAATTCAAAATGTTACTGTTCGAACCCAATCAAAGCAGTATTGATGTTCGTTTTATCTATTTCGGTTGCTATACCAAGTATTGGTATAATAATAAACTGAAACGATACTCACTAAATTGCTTCCAGCAAAACGCGGGGATTTTTTCCAATATATGTGCTTGCATATGTACGTGTGTAAGCTTTGTTCGTGTGGGACAAGGTTGTCTTGTTCATACATTTACACATTCGTAAACAATAAATACCTAAGAATATGTATATACATGAAGGAGGGGGGATCGCTGAAAGATAACTATACAACAATTTATTCTACACATCCATCTAGTGAGCTAAAATTCGAACCATCAAATATTATTAACCAAATAAACTACTTTTTTACCTCTCCTCATGAATCGAACGAAAAAAGAATACATAGTGATTCCTAGATTGAAAGAGACCTTATACAGGAAGATCTCAACAATCCATTCGAAATAATAGAAGAGTTAAAAAGTAGTTTAACTGAATTCTAACAATTTAATAGTTCTACCTCTTATCTAAATTCAAAACAACTGAAGCATATTTCCATTTCCTTCAGAAGATGATGACCCTGGATCATCAATCACTTGCCAATCGTTTCGATTCAAGTCAGGTTCTTGGTTAACTTTTGTTATGGATGTCACAAGTTTAGCTGGAAAATTCAAAAGAGCCTTAGCCCCTCTCATTTCAAACGCAGCGCGATCATAAGCCAACGCAGCTTCCTCAGCCGTTTCAAATGTCCCCAACCATACTCTCACACCATTTCGCTTAGAGTCACGAATCTCTGCTGCAAACTTACCCCATGGACGACGCCTCACCCCTCTATAGTGCCTACCCTTGTTTATCACACGTGTAGGGTCAAGGGAACTTTTGGAACCACTAGGGATGTTATTTTTCGGATTGGGGCCAATTACCATCGTGTCGTTGGCTTCGTTTAGAACTTGATAGATCACCATATCTTGCGAATCGTTCTCGTTTAAGGGTAACTCGTTACCGTTGGTTGTTGGAGCCATTTCTAGTTGTTTGTGGGATTTTTGTATGCTGTGAATATTGAATGTCGTATTTAAAGTTAGTTTTTGGTGTGTTATTAATTAAAAATAAAAATAAAAAAAACCAAAGATAAAGTTGAATGGTTGATGGGTGTTCTAGAAGCATGATGTCTTGCCGGGTAACCGGAAGAAAATTCCATATGGGCATGTTATAAAATAATGACCTTTACAACCCTTTGACGTATCTTGCCTAACAAATTCAGTTCACATGTATATTTTTTCTTGATTAGTTAATTCATGAATGCTACGTTAGAACCGTTTTTCTAGCCAAAAGCTAAATAATAATAATAATAATAATAATAATAATAATAATAATAATAATAATAATAATAATAATAATAATAATAATAATAATAATAATAATAATAAGATACAACAAACATCACACCAGTTACTGCAACGGCAAAGACCATATATTACACCAATTTTAGTAATATATTATGGCCTGATATAGGGTATGGTTGGCAAGGGGCTTTTAAGAGCTTTTAGGAGCTTCAAGCTTCAAAATTTTAAGAAAAAGCTCCTACTTAATAAAAAGCTTTGTTTGGTTGAAGAAGCTGGAAGCTTTTAGGTTGGAGAAAAAGCTCTATAGTGAAAAGCTACTAGTACTAGCGTTTAAGAAAAAGCTCCTACTAGCTGCAAGCTTTTAATGAGTAAATGACACAAATACCCATTCTATTTTAAAAATAAAATAAAAACTTTCCTTACCAACTTTTAATTATGCCCATTTTGGTCATTTTATACATTTTATTAAAAGCTCCAGCTACTCTTCCAAACACCAAAATATATTTAAAAAGCTTCCAGCTTTCAGCTACCAGCTTCCAGCTACCAGCTTCCAGCCACCAGCTAGTTTTGCCAAACATACCCATAATGTGTATAGCTTTGACCATATAGGCAAAGTCAACTATTAGTTTGGTCTTAGTTATTTTATCAAATTACCAAGTAATATTATGAGCGTTTAATACATGATTATTAATTTTGATTAAATAAGGTAAACATTTGATGATATAATCTCAACTTTTTTATCTTTTGTTACCAAATATCGTATTATATATGTATCAAGCCACCTTTTTTACAACTGCATATATCTAGATATAGATATTATTTTAGGTATATGATCATAAAGACAGTTAAATTAAATTAGTCAATTTAGGCGTACAATTCATGAGGAGAATTCAACGTTTCTAGAGGTGGCAATGGGTAAGCCATGACGTCATCAGTTTCATAATGCTTTCCAGAATTTTCAATAAAGTCGTACCATCGTAAAAGAACCACACAAAATGGATTTTCAGTGATTGTAAATAAATTGTAATAACCATATTAGTTGCGTCACAAATATTAATCAAATGAGATAAGTTATTAGTTGACATATAATATACTAGCATACTTCTTTCTTTAACGACAAATTTCATTAATACAAACTATTAATGTGATAGATACAACAGCCTAACAAATTACAAAGCCTTATTCTTCCAGTGACCCAAATTGTAAGAGTTGTGCATAATAATTAAATTCTGAAAGGAAAGCATAAACAACGAGGATTCAACAACAATAAGAAACAAATTGTCAAACCAACGTAGCGAAATCTCTACTATAAAATAGATGAAAATCTTGAGAACACTTGCTACATTATGGTGTCTCCGCACTCTCATTTTCCGTCTCTCTCATATTAAACTATATTTTCCATCTCTCTCCTATGAGGAAGGCCTGGGCACTCACCGGCGATACCCTCCCACCAACCAAACAATCTAATGACGCTACCTCAACTATCCGCATATCACGACCCGTAGACCACTCCATCGACCGTGGTGTTCACCCTAGAAACACACAATTTTGTAGGTTTTTTTTTTCTGATTCCCACCAAATCATACCCACTCCTCTCTGTTTACACTCATCGTACCTGATTTGGGTGAACAATACTCTAAATCACCATACCATCCGATTCGTAGGCCCTCTCCCTCTTAAATAATAATATTAAATTATAATTTTCTTATTTTTTTCTTGCTTATTTAGTAGCTCTTTTCTAGACTATTTCTTGTAAAATTACAAGGGAGGTCAGAAGGGTCTGACCCTCCGGGCGTTGAATTTTCCTTTATACCTTACTAGTAAAAGAAAAATGAAATATCTAGTATGACCCGCTCGACTGTCTGTTAAGTAGTATTTGAAGTCAAAATAGTGAAATTCAAAGAACTTCTCGTAGTCAGTCGGCATTCCGATAACTCGACAAGGTTTTATGTGAGTTGCAGAGAGACAGAGAAGAACGACTAGATGGTGATAACTCATACGATACGACTCTTGTTTAATAGATTAAAAAATGTTTTATAGTTTTTATGGACTTTTTTTGGGGGAATTGGATTTTAATAACCCAAACTATTGGGAATTGGCCACTGGCACCCTGAACTAAAAAATTAGCCATATACAACCTAAACTATCAACTTATTGGAAACTAGCACCCACTTGACTGACGGCGTTACTGGACTTGCTGACGTGGCATAAATGGCTGACGTGGCATTGAATTAAAAAAAACAAAATAAAAACAAAAATCCAGTCACCTGCTTATGTGTTAATACTCATTGAATAAAAAAAAACAAAATAAAAACAAAAATCCACGTGGGCATTTGTAATATTTATATCAAAATTTGGGCAAAATCTGATAACCCTAAAACAAATTCATCTCTTTTCCTGAACATCGATGAACACATACTAACCCTAATTTCCAAATTCGACCAACCCTTACATCAAACAACACAAAAATTGAATGATATGAGCTCGTCGTCTACCTCTGCCTCAAGTGGGAATAGAAACCCTAAAAATTTATTCAAATTGGATTTGGATGCAAACGTGTACTGCCACAATGATTCCCTAGCCGTCCTTAGAGTAGCTGGAATTAATAGTCTTCGGCATGGGGAACGATTTTATGGTTGCCCTAATTGGCCAGTAAGTCCATCGTTTTATTCTTCCTCTATTTTTGCTTTGACTGATTAAAAGTCTTTAATATGATATTGTATAGAGAAACGGCTGCAAATTCTTTTTGTGGGAAGAAGATTTTCAAAATATGTTCAAATCATATGCAAATGGGAGGCCTACATATGAAGAAATGAAGATACAGAATTTGGAGCTACAGAAAAAGGTGTTAGAGCATTCACAGTAGGTTATGCATATTTATGTGAGAGAAGCCTTCATATTTTGATATGTGGTAGTAAATGGTTTTGAGTGAAGGATATAGAGAAGTTACTGTTCATCTCTATATTTGATATGGAACTGTTCATCCTCCATAATATTTTAATATTTTTGAAAGTGGTTGTGAGTAGAGGAGAGATAAAAGGTAATGATAAAAGTATAGAGTAAATATTATTTAATTAAAAGAAGTGAGAAAAAGTAGTGTTTTTAGAGTAATTATAGAGAAAATATGCAGAAGCTACTGTGAATGCTCTTAGAAGAAGAGAACAAGAGATTGAAAGGTTGCATTATGAGCAAGTGTTGGATTGTAGGTTTAGTAGTAGCTTTTGTAGTTTGGTGGATTGTGATGGGGTAAAAGTGTTAAGATTGTAGGTTTAGTAGTAGCTTTTGTAGCTTTTGTAGTTTGGTGGTCGGTTGGTCTTTATGTATTTTGTAATGAATGTAATGGAAGTGTTTTATGTTATCTATTGTTATGTTATCTATTGGTCTTTATGTACTTTATGTTATCTTTAAGTTATCTATTGATGGGGTAACCATGAACTATTTGAAAGCTGCTGACCCATATGACTAAGACCTGCATTATGGACAAACCATTATCACCCATCCTGACCCATTAAGGACATGCTGAAAGCTGCACATATGACTAAGACCCATGCTGACCCATTATGACCATATCACCAAATGACTAAATGACTAACACCCATTATCACCCATGCTGACCCATTAAGGACATGCTGAAACCTGCACATATGACTAAGACCCATGCTGACCCATTATGACCATATGACCAAATGACTAAATGACTAAGACCTGCATTATCACCAAACACACAGAAGACCAATATCATACCATTAAACACCATTGTCATACCATTAAAGTTAACAAAATTACAAGGGATATCAAAGTCATACACATAAGCTTAACATATTGTAGCAAAATATAACATGATTCCACAGTCAAAAGACAACCTTAACATATTATCCAAATACACATAATTAGTCAATATATAACATGCTTCCAGCCTCTCCCCTTGTAGCCTGACCCTTGCCCCTTGCAGCCTAACCCTTGCCCCTAGCAGACTTTCCCCTTGTTTGAGTGGACCTTTGTGAGGCTTGAGTGTTCTGTTGGGTACCTTGTTGGGATGGTTGTGTGGTTTCTTGGGTTACACTTCTTCTGGCCCTCCCTCTCTGCCTCTTGGGTCCTGGTTCACCTAAGACAAAGATAATAACTGTATTAGTCAAATTACAACATAGTTTGTCAAATATAAACATAATATATACTTGCTATCATCTTAACCCTTTCACTACATTTTCTTTTGTTGTGTTTTTTGGACCCACATACACTGCAACTCATCATCACGCCATGTTTAGTTAACTTTCCAGGTTTTTTTGGATCTTCATGGGGATCCCTCTTCCTATTCTTCTTAGGCCTGCCTGGCTGGACCTTAATTGGGGGTGGATCGAATGGATAATCAACCTTTGGCCAATACCTTTCACTTGGTAAAGGTGGAATAGTGAACTCATAAGCCTTCATGTAAGTCTCCTTGTGGTAACAGTCTACAACATAGTCTTCTGCATTCTTGTGCAAGAAACCAGCAACAGCACATACATGCTTACATGGTGTTCCTTTTAAATCCCATTTGCCACAAGTGCAAGTCTTCTTTTCAAGATCAACTGAAACATCATCAAAATCTCTAACCTGGAACACTTGAAATGAGGAAGGATAAACTTCACATTTATAAGCATGACTCTTTGAATATTCCAGCCTCTCCTGTATATTTGGGCATATAATAACATCCTGTGCAGCCATTTCCATGTTCTTAGTGACCAGGCTACTCATCACTTGCACTCTTATGTCCTCTAACATGTGTATAATAGGCTTTGACCTTGCATTGATGATGAACCCATTGAAGCTTTCAGCCATATTGTTAACTACTGTGTCACTTTGTGTGAGTCTTCATGAAGCATCTGTTAAAACACTTAGGATCAATCTTCAATAAATCCTCAACAGCTTCATTATCTAGTTCCCTCATCTCCTGAATAGCCTGATTGTAATCAGCTTCATTATATGCCCATGCAGCATTCCAGAACAGTGCCTTCAAGTCATCACCTTTGTGGTTCTTATGCCAGTTAGCATAGATGTGCCTTGCACAATTTCTATGCTCTGCATTAGGCCACACTTCACATACAGCATTCAATAATCCCTGCAATATACAATTTCCATATTGTCATTAGGCCACACTTCACATAAAATCTAATAATGTACATAATTAAGACTAACAAAGGATACCTTCTGTTGATCTGATATAAGTGTCCATGATTCCCCACCATCATCTACATTCATACATATCTTCAGCTGCTCCATGAACCAGTGCTAGCTATCATTATTTTCCCCTTCTACAACAGCCCATGCCAAAGGATACATCTGATTATTTCCATCCCTTCCAACAGCAACTAGTAACCTTCCTCCAAGAAATGTCTTCAAAAAACAGCCATCCAAGCAAAGAACTTTCCTGCAACCAGCTAGGAATCCCCTCTTGACACCATCAAAACATATAAATAGCCTGAAGAAGGTTTCACAAGTGGATCCTGAATAATCAGCTTCAGGATCAACACTGAGGTATCCAGGTGGGACAGTTAGGAGTTCAAATGTTGAGCTGGGATTTGTTTTCTTTAAAATCTCCAAGTATGAACCAATCTTTCCATAATGCTCCTTCATAGATCCATGTAACTTCTTATGTGCAGAGGACTTATCTTTATAGGCCAACCACTTACTTATGATCACCTTATATTTGTTTTTCACAGCAGCACATATCCATGTAACTTCTTAGTGTGGGTTAGCTTTAAACATTGGCAGGAAGTCAACAGCAATGAAATCAGCTGTCAGTTGTCTATTCTTAATCATATTTCTTTGGCAGGTATGTTTGTCCTTCACTGATTTTACAATGAAAGCCTCTTTCCCTTTATGAAATAAACAATATAGACTAAATGGACAACCTTTGATACACTTAACCCCTAGACGTCCATTAGCATTCCTCTCACTCTTTGCAATTTTCAGATTCCTACCATTAGCCAATGCATATTTTTTCACAGCCAATTTAAAAGCTGCCCTAGAAGGAAACCTTATGCCAACTTCCCACTTAAATTTGTTCCAATCTGTTCTATCATTAACAACTGCAGCAGACTTTATGTACTTTTTGCCCCTTATATCATCATCTGAACTATCACCAGGAGTGTTTACATCCCCATCTGATTCCTCATAACTGTGACAACCGTCGCCTCCACCTTTTAATAAGTTGTCTATTATAGTCCCTCGTGTATTAAATGTTCCTATTTCAATTCTCGTAATCTTTATCGCTTTAAATTTAAAAGGATCGAATTTAAAATTTATCAGTTGCATTATTATGTAGGAGCGCCAACATTTTATTCAAATACGAAATTTTAAACGTTACTTAAATGTATAAAAAAATATACACTTATATAAGTTAGATAATGATATTAAGGTTAAAAAAAAGTTTATAAAAATTGGAAGTTTATTAAGTTAGTTTAGATTTTTAAAGAATGAATTAAGCTTTAAGCATTATATATCATATTATAGAACTTGAAGGGACTATTCTTGCCAATGTTACAAACTTTCAAAACTGAAACCCCTTCCTTCTCCCACTCTTTTTTTTTCCGGTCGATAATCCGGTCACCGGAGTATTATCCGGCGAGCATGGGACGCGACATTAAATGGGTTTTAATGTTAATTATCGATCCCCAAACGTTTCTCCATTACTCCTAACAAATTCCAATCATAAAACCGGCCTTAAATATGTGGTTTAATGGGTTTAATCGGGCATTTATGTGTGGTAACCGTCGGAAAAATTTATTACTCGAAGACTAGTCGTTTTAGAGAACAATTATGTAAACAATTGATACCATTTGTATGCTGCACTTGATATCATTCTAAACCCACGAAAAAACGCGTCGAAAATCTCCTCCAAGCCCTCTAAATCGCGACCACAAGTTCGGACCTTGAAGCTTTATGTTCGAGATCGAAACAATCATGTAAGTTCAATTCGTTTGTGCCATTATGTTTGTCGAGTGATTCTGAACAAAACCCCTATGTTTTCTATACGTAATCGGGTCTGGTTTTGGTTATTGATCTTATCTAGGGTTAGGGTTCTTTAGGGATTGATTTGGGGAAGAAGATGAGTATGGATATTATGTTAAATATTATTAATTTTCAAAAGTATAAACAAAGCTTCTTGTAGTCTAGTGGTTTGTTGGGTGTGTTGGAGGCAAGAGGACCCGGGCTCGAACCCAGGGACCTCAATTTTTATTTACGTTTTTTTTATTTATTTGTTTAATTTCCTAATTATTCATTCTAGATTATTATTAAAATCATAAAACTTATATTATTCATAGTAAATTCATTTTGAGCCCAAAAATCATAAAACTTTATATGTGTTATCTTGAGACCATAAATAAAATTATCATATAAAAATTTTCTGGAAAATAAATTATTTTCATATTTTTATTAATTTAAATAGTTTTAATCATAAATAATTGATTAAAAATCCAATTTTTATGATTTAAATCCCAAAATTTCTGAAAAATTATTTTTAAGGATCATTAACTTAAATAAAAATTATTGGAGCTGAAAACATTCATTTTTATTAATTTTCCTATTTTTTAATCATTTAAGCATGATTTAAACTTATTAAATTTATTTTAAATACAAATAAATTGAGAAAAATTATGGAAAAATTATTTTCATTATTATATATCAGAAAATAATTATTGTTCATAAAAATATCATTTTTGGATCATGTCTTGAATTTTTTGATTTAATTATGTTTAATTCGACGTAATTAATCATATAATTATTTATATCATCTACCATCTATTTTATAATTATTTTTCTTATGAGATGGAAATATTTTTACATTTTAAAGTCTTAATCATTATTTATTTGGATCGTTGTATAACTCATCATTTTATGTTTAAACATTTATAATTGATGTATTTATTAATAATAATTTGGTGAATGGTAATTAATTAAAATTACTTTGTCTTGATTATTCAAACATATTTATATCTAAATATTAAATTGGTAATAATTATATTACCTAAACCAATTTACAAACTTTGGTATACTATTTTAATATACGACTTTTATATTAATTCGATTTATCGTAAAACCCTAATTCCCCAAATCAACTTAGCAAACCCTAATGCCTTAGAACCCTAGATGCTTTAGACTTTTAAGACTTTTCCCTTACTAGTGTATTTAAACATTATAGGTTGAATTCTTTGGAATTCCCAAGTTTGTCTTGTGACGAGTTTTATTTGGATTTATCACGCTTAGCAAATATGTGAGTATATCTTTCCCCTTTTTACTGTTTTACACTTTTGGGGTGACTCATGTACGCATATTACTTCACTCACTTAATCATGTTTTATCATATATTCACAATCGCAATTCTTGTATGTGTTTTACTTGTTGATTCGATGATAGTGTGTACTTATGACCTTAATCATTAACCGCTGGGCGGCCTAGCATAACAATAAATAGTACTTGACTATTGTTATGTGTAAACTATTTGCTTTGTCGCATACTATATATAAACATACTATTGGGGCGACTACTATACATATATACTAGATATCCCATGATTCTTGGATATCATTTCTACTCAAAGGTTTGATTTTGGGTGACATTTGTACATAGCTTGAACACTAAATTGTAGACAGTATAACACGAGAATTGCGAAACTCTTTATCTACTATATGTATTCAAACAGGGTATGCTCACCAATACATTTTTGTATTGACCAAATTATTTTCGTACATGTTTCAGGTTATATTGAGACACTTCTTTTTAGCTTTGGATCTATATTTAAGTTTTGACTTTATTGTACTTTAGTTAGCCTTGTCGCTTTGCAATCATTGTATTTCGCTTCAATGTAATAAACTATTTAATTCAATGTATTCAAATTTACATTTTAGTCCATGTGCTATTGAACAATCGTCACTACGTGAAACCTCGATGATTCCGCCATCGGTCGGGGTGTTACAGATTGGTATCAGAGCCATGGTTATAGGGAATTAGGTTATTAGAATGCCTTTTAGCCTAGTCTATAACTAAGCTTACTTTCACGAGTCCTCTCGTGTATATTTTCTCTTATTTCTTATATTTTCTTTCAAGATATTTTCTCTATGATTCTTTCTCGTTATTCTTTCGGTATTTTGCTTGGAAAAGAAGACACGCGTATTTCACAAAAGAAACGATATCACCAAGTTAGGAGTGACATCCATACCTTGGTGATTAGTTTCACTTCTCTATATGTTATTTATCTTGGGAATATATCTTTGAGATAGGAGTGACATCCACACCTCAAAGAGTATTTCATTCAAAAAGAAACTTAACCACTAAGCTGGGAGTGATATCCTTAACTTAGTGATTGGTTTCATTCCTCAATTGTTTTCAATTTTGAAATACATCTTTGAGTTAGGAGTGAAATCCACATCTCAAGGATCTATTTCTACCCCTCGTTTTAAAGTCTCGCTAAAGGTTTTGAAATTTACCGGTGACGGGGTATGTGCAATCGGGAAGGATGACCATTTACTCATAGGTTTAAGTACACTCCCCATAAGTCACTAATAATATTTCAATTTCTTTGGCTAGTCACCAGTTTCATTGGAAATATTTCTAGTATCATATTTCATTATTGGTATACTTTCCAATTGCTGTTTCAAACTTTTATCATGATTTTCTATAATGAAGTTATTATCTTCTTCGAGTTTTCTCTATTAATAGCTATCGCTATTAGTGCATTTTTCAGTTTTCCGTTATTGATTCTTAAGTTTTGTTTAACATTTGGATTTTAAGTTTTATCTCTTGTTGTTGATCATTCGCTTTACATCATCATTACTAAACTTCTATGCGCTATTTTATCGCATTAAAACTTACACTATTTCATTCATGTTTCGTGATTTTCATAAAGCATCATTTCTCTTGTACAAAGACATTTTCCTATGACTCAAAAATTGTAGGCTTACTGTTTAACTTTGATCACATCTTGATTCTTGAACGTTGCACAGTTAAACACAAATGTGGTTTTAAACTTATTAATCATCTTGTTAGTGTCATCATGTTTACAAATTTACTTGATCGATGTCACAGTATATCTCTAAACTATTCCCTTGTGTCTTTATAATTTACACAACATCATAAACATCTATCTATCCAACACACACTAGTACACTACTTTCTAAAGCGATCACCTTAACAACTGACCCTATGTTGTCATCTCATAAAAACACAAAACTCAATTACCCAACTTTGGAGAAACTTATTCATCAGATTAGCACATCTTATACACACATTGTGTCTTGAAACATTTAGCGTGCTATGAGCCCAGAGAGATGCCTTAACAACTTTTACAAGCAAACTATTTTCCAACGTATAAATTTCACAACATTGTGATAATTCAAGGTTTCAAGTTTAATCAAAATGGGTAACACTCAGATTTTTTTCCAAACATTTAATCAATATGGAAGATTTTTCAACTCTAATGGGATTTTAACTTGTAAACAGAAGGAATGTTTTAATACAGTAAAGTTTTACTTCTCAAAATTCGTCAAGGCATTCGGGACCATATGCAATCTTCTACCTGTCTTACCTATACTTTTCAATCATTATCAAGGAAAGTCAACTCAACCCTTATCAATTCCTTTACTGTGACTCGATCTTCTTTTCAAAGCTTGAAATCTGTTTTCAAGAATGTTATGTAATTATAAGCTTTTGTGTCATACACGTTGGTTTATATCATTCACGCAAATTTTTAAATCTTGGTCTTTTGAAACACATTTGATTTATATGATTTCCGCTTGCATCTTATGAACTTGTTTCACATATTTACAAGACAAATGTAAACCTTCTTGTTTTCATATAACGGATCCAATATATGTTTCGGGAAAAGAAATTTTCAACTAATAACATACCTTATAACACTTTTCAAACTCGACTTCTCGTAAACACACGAAAATGTGTATCTACAAAATCTTTTCAAGTGAACCTATTTTAAATCTAAAACATTCTTCGATTACTAAAAAGTTTATTCTCATTCTTTCAATTATATCACAAAGTTCGAGTAAACTACGTTTTATAAACGGAAATTTATCTTTTAATACTTGCACTCTCGCAGACGCAAAACTTTTGGTCTAATAAAATATTGGACATATCCTCATCGGAATGTTGTTAAATGTCTTTTATCGTGTAGAGCATATATGCAAAATTACTAAATTTAAACCCTCGTGCCAGTAGACTATATGTCTGTTCTGCGCACTTTCATTTACAGTAAATTTCATTATTTTATTCTTACATCATTATTTATGTTCGCGCATTATTCTCACATTATTCCTTTATTGATTGTTATTATTACGCGTTATTTGTGGTTATTCTCACACTATTTATTAGCAGTTATTCTTACATCACTGATTTTGAGCATTATTCAACTCGTTTACTCTCATTTTGCGCAATTATGCGATTTACTCGATTTATATTCAAATCGACATTTTATGCTATATTTATTTACTTATATGAACGTGTATTTTGTACGCATACTTTCCTATGTGAGCAAGACCCTGTTAGACTTTTTCATAAATTGAACCGGTTATTTGTGCGAGTGAACCCGAAAGGGGAAGGACCGCTAACCGTGCTTGATACTTTATTCTTATTACGGTTATTCGGGTGAACCTGAAAGGGGAAGAACCACTAACCGCATCTTATACGTGAGCAGTATCTACTACTTAACACTTTGGTTGCACGCATTTGTTTCTAGTATTACTTAGGATAGGGTTATGGAAAAGCATAACACCTTGGTGTAAGGTAAATCGATGATTACGGTCCGGAACGCAATCATGGGTTTACAGGTACATGAGGGTGGTGTGTAATTCCATTTAGGCTGTTGGTAGACAATTAGTACGTGTCCAAGGTATCGGGAGTGTGGTGGGTCAGCTGCGGTACACCCTATATATAAGCATAAACGATACTATGGGAACAGACTAGGAGTCTAACCAAGAACCTACCCATTACTTATAATTACCTCTTCATTAGATTGTTGACTAATAGCTAGCATTTCCGATAAGAACGTTCTTACACGAGCTTCAATTAGTCTTCCAAGAGTCTTTCTTTTGCCCATCCACACAGAAAACTCAAACCTTATGTACTCTTACACTCGGACATTTGGATTCTTGTTGCATACTCTAACAACGTACAGTCTGAAACTTTTCTAAAGTAGGGGAGACTACCTTTGATAGTACCTCTGCCCCTCACCCGTTACACATTCCCAAAACTTTCTCTTATTTAAACTCTCAACTTTCTAACTTTGGGGTAACTGTCAAAAGAATTTGAAACTCTTACTTTGGATGCTAAACAACGACTCTATTTTTATCAAATCATGACTGATACAATTTTAAAAAAAAAACCTACTTGACTTTTTCAACGCCTTTTGTTTTATAGTAACCTCCACTTGAAATAAATTTCGAGACGAAATTTTCTAAAGTAGGGGAGACTGTGACAACCGTCGCCTCCACCTTTTAATAAGTTGTCTATTATAGTCCCTCGTGTATTAAATGTTCCTATTTCAATTCTCGTAATCTTTATCGCTTTAAATTTAAAAGGATCGAATTTAAAATTTATCAGTTGCATTATTATGTAGGAGCGCCAACATTTTATTCAAATACGAAATTTTAAACGTTACTTAAATGTATAAAAAATATACACTTATATAAGTTAGATAATGATATTAAGGTTAAAAAAAAAAGTTTATAAAAATTGGAAGTTTATTAAGTTAGTTTAGATTTTTAAAGAATGAATTAAGCTTTAAGCATTATATATCATATTATAGAACTTGAAGGGACTATTCTTGCCAATGTTACAAACTTTCAAAACTGAAACCCCTTCCTTCTCCCACTCTTTTTTTTTCCGGTCGATAATCCGGTCACCGGAGTATTATCCGGCGAGCATGGGACACGACATTAAATGGGTTTTAATGTTAATTATCGATCCCCAAACGTTTCTCCATTACTCCTAACAAATTCCAATCATAAAACCGGCCTTAAATATGTGGTTTAATGGGTTTAATCGGGCATTTATGTGTGGTAACCGTCGGAAAAATTTATTACTCGAAGACTAGTCGTTTTAGAGAACAATTATGTAAACCATTGATACCATTTGTATGCTGCACTTGATATCATTCTAAACCCACGAAAAAACGCGTCGAAAATCTCCTCCAAGCCCTCTAAATCGCGACCACAAGTTCGGACCTTGAAGCTTTATGTTCGAGATCGAAACAATCATGTAAGTTCAATTCGTTTGTGCCATTATGTTTGTCGAGTGATTCTGAACAAAACCCCTATGTTTTCTATACGTAATCGGGTCTGGTTTTGGTTATTGATCTTATCTAGGGTTAGGGTTCTTTAGGGATTGATTTGGGGAAGAAGATGAGTATGGATATTATGTTAAATATTATTAATTTTCAAAAGTATAAACAAAGCTTCTTGTAGTCTAGTGGTTTGTTGGGTGTGTTGGAGGCAAGAGGACCCGGGCTCGAACCCAGGGACCTCAATTTTTATTTACGTTTTTTTTTATTTATTTGTTTAATTTCCTAATTATTCATTCTAGATTATTATTAAAATCATAAAACTTATATTATTCATAGTAAATTCATTTTGAGCCAAAAAATCATAAAACTTTATATGTGTTATCTTGAGACCATAAATAAAATTATCATATAAAAATTTTCTGGAAAATAAATTATTTTCATATTTTTATTAATTTAAATAGTTTTAATCATAAATAATTGATTAAAAATCCAATTTTTATGATTTAAATCCCAAAATTTCTGAAAAATTATTTTTAAGGATCATTAACTTAAATAAAAATTATTGGAGCTGAAAACATTCATTTTTATTAATTTTCCTATTTTTTAATCATTTAAGCATGATTTAAACTTATTAAATTTATTTTAAATACAAATAAATTGAGAAAAATTATGGAAAAATTATTTTCATTATTATATATCAGAAAATAATTATTGTTCATAAAAATATCATTTTTGGATCATGTCTTGAATTTTTTGATTTAATTATGTTTAATTCGACGTAATTAATCATATAATTATTTATATCATCTACCATCTATTTTATAATTATTTTTCTTATGAGATGGAAATATTTTTACATTTTAAAGTCTTAATCATTATTTATTTGGATCGTTGTATAACTCATCATTTTATGTTTAAACATTTATAATTGATGTATTTATTAATAATAATTTGGTGAATGGTAATTAATTAAAATTACTTTGTCTTGATTATTCAAACATATTTATATCTAAATATTAAATTGGTAATAATTATATTACCTAAACCAATTTACAAACTTTGGTATACTATTTTAATATACGACTTTTATATTAATTCGATTTATCGTAAAACCCTAATTCCCCAAATCAACTTAGCAAACCCTAATGCCTTAGAACCCTAGATGCTTTAGACTTTTAAGACTTTTCCCTTACTAGTGTCTTTAAACATTATAGGTTGAATTCTTTGGAATTCCCAAGTTTGTCTTGTGACGAGTTTTATTTGGATTTATCACGCTTAGCAAATATGTGAGTATATCTTTCCCCTTTTTACTGTTTTACACTTTTGGGGTGACTCATGTACGCATATTACTTCACTCACTTAATCATGTTTTATCATATATTCACAATCGCAATTCTTGTATGTGTTTTACTTGTTGATTCGATGATAGTGTGTACTTATGACCTTAATCATTAACCGCTGGGCGGCCTAGCATAACAATAAATAGTACTTGACTATTGTTATGTGTAAACTATTTGCTTTGTCGCATACTATATATAAACATACTATTGGGGCGACTACTATACATATATACTAGATATCCCATGATTCTTGGATATCATTTCTACTCAAAGGTTTGATTTTGGGTGACATTTGTACATAGCTTGAACACTAAATTGTAGACAGTATAACACGAGAATTGCGAAACTCTTTATCTACTATATGTATTCAAACAGGGTATGCTCACCAATACATTTTTGTATTGACCAAATTATTTTCGTACATGTTTCAGGTTATATTGAGACACTTCTTTTTAGCTTTGGATCTATATTTAAGTTTTGACTTTATTGTACTTTAGTTAGCCTTGTCGCTTTGCAATCATTGTATTTCGCTTCAATGTAATAAACTATTTAATTCAATGTATTCAAATTTACATTTTAGTCCATGTGCTATTGAACAATCGTCACTACGTGGCACCTCGATGATTCCGCCATCGGTCGGGGTGTTACAATAACTACTATCACCATGTATAGTAGATACCCCCACTGGTTCCTGACTAATCTTCTCCTTACCTTCACCTTCTTTTAAACACTCTTCTAACACCTTCTTCTTAGCTAAAACCTCTTCCTGGCTTGCTTGTTGAACTGTAGCAATTAATACCCTCCATTCATCATCCTCTCTGTCAGACTCACAACCAATTACTTCTTCATATATAGCCTCATCTACTAAACTTTCTTCTTCTTCTGAAGACTCAACTTCTGACCCATCTAAATTGCAATTAAAGTCACTGTCTTCTGAGTCACTGTCCTCATCAACATTCACAGCAGTGTCTTTGACTTGAAACTCAGGTAGCACACTATCATCATCAAGATTCATATAAGTGTCTCCAACTTGTAACTCAGGCAGCTCAAGATTCACAGCAGTGTCTTCAACACACTTCTCCTTATCAGATACTAGATCCACAATCTTAGCAGATAGAACATCAGGTACAAGTCTACAAGCAGTCAGTTTGGTATAACCCTTCTTCCTAGGAGTACTTTGAGTTGATGGTAATGGGCTTTTATCAACAGTGGGCTGGGCTGTAGGTGGTGGGTTGGGCTGTAGATTGTGGGCTTTAGGTTGTTTGATTTGGGCTGGGCTAGCACTAGAAGGACCAACTGGTGTACTTAATGGACCATCTTGTACAAAAATTTGCAAACCTTTTGCATTGGAAAGCAGGTCCTTTACAATGGCCATAACATCTGCATCACTCACTAATCTTTTCAAATTCCCGTCATCAGTCAAGGCAAACATTTCAAAATCTCTTGATTCATATATACCAGTTTCCATAACATAATCGACTAACTCAAAAAAAGATAACTTATCAACATCTATCTTAAAGACCTTTGACTTACCTCCAACATACTTGAGTTCAGGGTGGACAACCTCAAATGTTCCAGAGTAAAACAACTAAACTTCGATTTCTGTCATGGGAAGATTAGGGCTACAATGTTCAGCTTGAATTTAGGGTTTTAGAGTTGAACAACTTGGGATTTAGAGATGAAGTTGGGAATTTAGGGTTTCATAGTTGAATGAATCGTGTATGATTGTTAAGAGATGATTTGGTTTTGAAGTGTTTATAAGTGTTTAAGTGTTTGTTTATACACGTGGATTTTTGTTTTTATTTTGTTTTTTTATTCAATGAGTATTAACACATAAGCAGGTGACTGGATTTTTGTTTTTATTTTGTTTTTTTTAATTCAATGCCACGTTAGCCATTTATGCCACGTCAGCAAGTCCAGTAACGCCGTCAGTCAAGTGGGTGCTAGTTTCCAATAAGTTGATAGTTTAGGTTGTATATGGCCAATTTTTTAGTTCAGGGTGCCAGTGGCCAATTCCTAATAGTTTGGATTATTAAAATCCAATTCCCTTTTTTTTTTCAACAAAGCCCATTTCAATTCTTTTGAAAGCCCAAAATAGTTTAATATATTGTATTTTTGTTTTTAGCCTACTGTAACGACCTTACCGGTAGCCTAAGCAGTTAATATCGGCGATATATCGGTGTTATAGAAGTGGAATCTCGGTTATCGGTCTTCGAGGTCTATCTCGGTCATAATATCGGAGTCGATAATATCGACCAATATGACCCATATATCGGCCGATATACACATACTAAATATCGGTCAGATGGCCGATAATATGATTTGTGTTCTTTTTTAGCTCATTTGACATAAAATCCAAGTTTTATGTTCAAGATTGGAGATGCAGATGTAAACATATGAACTTACCTGTGACTTCTAGCGACGAATTCCGGCAGCAGGTTCTGGGAAAATCCAGGAGGAGGAAGATGAAACCAGGTAGGGAATAGTTGGCTGCTTAAATTTTGTTTTGGTCTTTTAGGGTTTAAAATAAGCTTTGTCATTTTAACATTTAGTCCTTCTATTTTTCACTATTTTACATTTATGCCTTAAAACTTGTAAAAGTTTACATAAAAGTTAAAAATCAGTTTGTGTCTTTAAACAATTAACCCCTCTATCTTTACTAGTTTACATTTAGTTCTTAAACTTATAAATTTATATATTAATAACTATATTTTTTATTTTTTAAATATATATTATGCAACTACCGATATCTCACAGATATCTCACTGTGAGAACCGATATATCAAATATCGGTTCTCGATGATAACAGATATTTTACCACATTAACTACTTAACCGATAGCTAGATAAATGACTTTTTGTATTCATTGATTGATATAGTAGCGCTGTCACCGTTCATGGTGCTCAAGTACTCTTGTCACTGTTCATGGCTGCTAAAGTATTGTGTAGCCTATAGTCTAAGTACTTTTGTGCCATATACCTCGTTTGAGTGTGACCTTCACTCTTCCTCATTTTTCCAAGATGATGTATGTTAACTTCTTAAGGGGTACGAGGCGTTACTAGAATTGGTCACGTGTACCTCACTATCAGCACGGTAACACCGTTGCCACTCATGCTGATAGTCGTCCCGTGAACCAAATTCGGGTTCCAGTTACCGTGCTGGTTCACTGACTTGGCACAAACTTTCACACAATTTTATTATTTTTTACTCCAATAATTAAAATAAAAAAATAAAATGGAAAGCAAAAACCAGCGTCACGCGGACCCGGGTTTTTTCGAGCTGCATTCGTGTCCGCAGATGTGGGCGTCGTGTTGGTTCAGAAATTTTTTCCGAACCAAAACCCATTTTGCACCCCCCTGCATGCGCGGGTAGGTGCCAGAGTATAATGTAACACAAAAAATTTAATCTCTTCCATTTAGTTTCACCTTATAAACTCATTCATTATCCATCTCCTCACCAATGTGAGACAAACCAAACTCACATTCACTTATATATTTTCAATATATCTAACTTTTAGAAACTTTAATTTCTCAAGTACTAGATCATCTTACACAAACATCGTTTTATCATCTACATCAACACGAGATTTTACATTTATTTATAACCACGTATTAAACTATTTATTATTTGATATTGTGTTATTAAGTTTAATAAAGCATTACGTAATTAAAAATAACTTTATAATAAATTAGTTTCCTTTGTTTTATTGAGTTTAATAAAGCATTACGTATTTATTATTTATTGTCTAGTGGATATTGGTGCTTACAAGGGTATTAACCTCCCTAACGGGGGTCCTCTTGTCTCGCATCTCCTTTATGCGGACGATGTCATGGTTATGGGAAGGTGGAAAGATAGTAATTTTCAGAGTATCATCCGGATTTTGAGGGTTTTCCATTTATGTTCGGGCCTAAAAATTAATATTCACAAATCATATTTATATGGTAGTGGTATTAATTCTGATTTGGTCAAAGATGTGGCTGCTAGTTTGAACTGTAGGAATGGTATTATACCATTTTTGTACTTGGGGGTAAGAGTTGGAGCCAATATGAATCGAATCATTAATTGGGAGCCGGTCAAAGAGGTGCTTCGTTCTCGCCTTTCGAGTTGGAAAGCTAAGGTTCTTTCTATTGGAGGAAGAGTTACGTTGATTAGATCGGTTTTGGAAAGCCTTCCTATATATTACTTTTCTATCTATAAAGCGCCGGTGAAGGTCGTTAACGATTTGGAAGCTTTGATCAAAAAGTTTTTGTGGGGAGGTAATATAGATGATCGGAAACTACATTGGGTGGCTTGGGAAAGGGTCACAAAGCCTAGATCTAAAGGTGGGTTGGGTTTAAAGAAATTAGAGTTGAGTAATAGTGCCTTATTGCTTAAATGGTTATGGCGTTTTAAGGTGGAACCCGAAGCTTTGTGGACAAGAACCATTGAGGCTGTTCATCATTCTAAGCGGAAATGGGAGATGTTTCCATTTAATAATCGGTTGGCTGGGACATGGAAAAATATAGTTAAACATGGGTGTTGTACGAAAGTGGAGGGCCGATCGACTCTTGATTTGATAAAGGGCAATTTAGGGAATGGGATGAATATTAAATTTTGGACAAATTTGTGGTGTGGTGATACTATGTTGAAGAACAAATTTCCAAATTTGTTTAAGTTAGACAAGCATAAACATGTTACACTGGCGAATAGATTGCAAGAAGTTAAAGATGGAAGTTGTATTTGGAAACAAAAAGAAAACTCTATGGCTGGAAATGTGAGATTGGAACTGACAGAAGTTAGAAGATTGATTTCTTCTTTTAACACTATGGAAGCTAAGGATAATTGGTGCTGGCTGGGTAGTAATTCAGGTACGTTTTCAGTGAAAGAAGCGAAAGCATGGTTAACAAAGACAGAGGTTGCTGCTGATTATATATTGGAGTGGTCTAAATGGATCCCAGACAAAATCAATATTCATGTTTGGCGAGCTGAGATGGATCGGATAGCAACGAAGGAAGCTCTCGGTAGACGAAACATTACTCTGCAGTCCTCGGCTTGTGTTTTCTGTGATCACAACCCTGAATCTAGTGATCACTTGTTTTCGGGTTGTTTATTTGCACATGGTATTTGGTTGGCAATTGAAAAATGGTGCAGGCTGCAGAGTTTTTTTGTTTTTTCCACTCGGGATTTAGTCCAGTTGCACAACCAGGTGGGCCTCAAGGGTGTTTACAAAGAGCTGTTTCACGGTATAGTGTTTATAGCTATTTGGAGTATTTAGCGAGAAAGGAATAGGCGGATTTTCGAAGATAAAAAGCTTCAGGTTATGGAGGTTGTTTCCGAGATAAAATCGCTTAGTTTTCTTTGGGTTAGATGTAGATTTAAAAAAGTTTCTGTCTCATGGGACGACTGGTGTAAATTTGAGGTCTTGTAATTTGTTTCCGTTTTCCTTTGCCTTCGTCTTGAAGGCATAGGTGCGGGTGGTGTTTATATAAAAGTTACCTTTCAAAAAAAAAAAGTAAACGAATTTGTTTCCTTTGTTTTATTATTATTATTATTATTATTATTATTATTATTATTATTATTATTATTATGTGTGAAAATAATTGATAGTTGAGTAAAGAATCAGTGGAGTGTTGCCTCTAAAAAAGTGTTTTAGTGAAGTGATGAGGCAGTATAGGATTGGTAGAAATCAGTGAAGTGAAAACAACTTCAGTTGAGCGCCCATAATTCCCCCCTTAGTTTTCTTTTTGTTAGATGAATTTTGTATTATACGTTTTAAATAATATGCTTATTATTTCATTTCTATTTGGCTTTTGATATATTTGGTCTTCTGGCACCGGAAGCTATTCGTTTTCTGACCAAGGTCCAACAGGTTACCCATAGCAATATGTCGACTCCAGGGGGCAAGAGTTTGTATTTAATAGAATAGGGTTCGTAATCTAGAAATGAATGGAGGCACAGTTTATTGCTCATTTACCCGCTATTTTAATGTGATTTAACAACTATGAAATGAAAAAGGATTGATCGGAAAAAAAATCAAATCCATTAAAACCAATGAAAATAATAATACTAACAACAAAGTCCAAAAATTTGCCACCCACCTTTGCGTAAAGCTAATTACTGATTTTTGATAAATAATCAATGGATATTACAAATTTGCCCTAAAACAAATTTTTTTGAGCATGGAGTAATAAATGTATATAAAGATTATTTGAAATAATATAAAGACAAAATTGCAGAAAACGTCCTTTATGTTTACCCAAAATTGCAGGTTTAGACCTTTAACTTTAAAAGTTGTAGGATACCTCCTTTATCGAACTTTTGGTTGCAGGAAACATCCTTTAGGCTAACGCCGTTTGACAGTGTCGTTAGATGCCCCTCACGTGCAATGCATGTGAGGGTATTTTTGTCATTTCAGATGCTAAATAAAATTTAAAAAACAAAACGAATATAAACCCAATCGTCTTCATCTTCTCTCATACCCTGTACACAACTCAGAGAAGAACACCATGAAAGAAGATGAAATCAGGGACGAGTTGGCAACCATTGAAGGAGGGAAGTACAATATTCGAACACATGACGATGAATACGATGTCGACTCTGTATATGGTAACATTGTTTAAAAACCCTATTTTTTTTAATTAACTTGTTAAAGTTAAATCCCTAATTTTTTTTTTAAAAATTTTTGAATGTAGAAACGTATGAATCGTTATTCAGTATTAATATGCATCATGGAGGGTTTTTCAGTTCATTTCCAGGTCGTGAGTATATGAATGGTTTGATGAACATTGTTGATTTGATGGATACTGATAGATTTGGTATATATGAGTTAGGTTGGATTATGAACGATTTAGGTTATCCTGAAGGTATCCCAATTTTTTTCCATTTCTTAGAACCTGGAGCTGATTTAGATCATGGTCTTAGTCAATTAGCTGAGGAAGCTGATGTATTGAGGTTCGTAGACATCATCAGGCAAGGAAATAGGTTTGTTGATGTCTATGTAGAACATGGAATGTCAAGGCTTCTAGCTGAAATACCCTCCCAATCAAGTGTCATTGGTTCGTTCGGCATTCTAAGTATTGAACCTGTTCAGGCAGATAGGACTGTATTAGAAATTGAGAATGGAGATGTTGAGAATGAACAACACAATGTTGATGATGTAGAAGAATATACTGATGAAGAAGATAGTGATTTTATAGTAGATGATGATAATGATATGCAAGAAAGTGATGTGGACATGAGGGACTTCAATTTCATGGTTGATGATGTAGAAGAAGAAGATAAACATTACAATGAGAATGTAACAGGTGACATTGATGATCTAGAGGTTTTAGACAATGATGTCTTTGAGAGTGCTAGTGACAGTGATGAGAATATTGGTAACATCAGGAGAAGAAAATTAAAACACATGAGAAGAGCACATGTTAATGACCAGAATTTCTATGTAGGGCAAATATTTTATCAAAAGAAGGATGTTAAAAGATTTCTGAAAAAACATATAGTGGAAACAAGAAGGATGTTAAAAATTATAAAGGATGATAAAAACAGGGTTAGGGTGGTTTGTAATGGTGATGTTCCAGGTGTTGAAAGGATGGAACCCATTAAGAAACCTTCAAAGAAAAAGGTTAAAAAAAGTGAGAAACATGGTGATGATGTACAAAGTGGGACAGGTGGCTTTGAATGTGATATAGTTAATGAACCACTTGTGGAACCTGACAAAAAAAAAAAGCAGGGACTGAAAATGAAAAAAGTGAGAAAGCAGAGGGTTCACAAGATAAACATAAAGGTGGTAGGGGCAAAAAGAAAAACCCTAATATGTTTGTTTGTCCTTGGGAGGTGTTGGTGTCTAGAGATGAAGTAACAAACATTTGGTTGACTAGAACTGTATTGCCAAAACATAGATGCATGGAGAGCAGAAAACTAAATGCCTGCAATTCAACTTTCTTAGCTCAAGAACTTATGGATCAAATTGAAGAAAATCCCCACATCCCAGTTAAAGCAGTCCAAGATCAGTTCCAGAGGAAGTTTGAGGTTGCTGTTTCTAAGATGACAACTTATAGGGCCAGATCTAAAGCTCAGAAGCAACTACATGGTGATTACAGTTTGCAGTATGGACTTCTTAGGGACTATCTTCAAGAGTTGATGAGGGCAAACCCAGGAAGCACTATAAAGGTGGAAGTGGAACCAGATACAGATCCAAATGAGACAACCAGGATATTCAAGAGGGTCTATATCTGTCTTGGCTCTTTAAAACAAGGTTTTAAAGCCATTGGAAGAGACTTGTTAGGGCTGGATGGTGCATTTATGAAAGGTTCTTTTCCTGGTCAAGTTCTCACTGTTGTTGGGGTTGACAACAACAACATGATTTATCCTCTTTCTTATGCAATTGTGGAAGCTGAGAACATCAACTCTTGGAAATGGTTTCTAAACTGTGTTGGTGATGACTTGGATCTTGGAAGCAATTCAAACTTCACATTTATCAGTGATAGACAAAAGGTTAGAATATCAACATGTATTATGTTTTAAAAAGCTTAATTTGTATCATGCAGTTGTATAATCATCATTTGTTTGTAACAGGGTATACTTCAAGCAGTCACAGATTTGTATCCATGTGCTGAGCACAGGTTCTGTCTCAGACAGAACTTGAGGACTACTTTCAAAAGTGGTCAGTACAAGGATGTCCTTTGGAAGATAGCAACTGCTACAACAGTGGTGCAATTTGAAAGAGAAATGGATGAGCTGAAAACCATGGACTCTGAAGCACATCTGTGGTTATCAAATATCCCACCAAAACACTGGACCAGATCTCATTTCTCAGGTAAGTCATAAGTGGTCAGTACAAGGATGTCATTTAAAGTGTTTAATTTAACTTTACCATTTTTTTAAACAGGGAGGGCTTTATCTAATGTACTCTTAAACAACATGTGTGAGATATTTAATTCCAAGCTAGTAAATGGTAGAGATAAGCCCATTATCACAGCCTTAGAATACATTAGAGAGTACCTCATGAGGAGAATAGTGAATGTTTTACATGTTATTGACAAAAGTGATGGTCCATTGACACCATATGCTACCAATCAGTTAGCTACCATTAAGAAAGATGCTACCAAGTATTCAGTTAGTTGGAATGGGGATGCACACTTTCAAGTGTCTTATGGTGGTGACCAATGTGTTGTCAATGTAACTGAAAGAACATGTAGTTGTAGAAGGTGGGAGATCACAAGAATACCTTGCAAACATGCAGTGGCAGCAAATTGGGATATGGCAAGTCATGGTCAACAGGTATGTAATCATATTTTGGGTCTTGGTGAATTAGTTTGCAAATATGTTAATGTATTTTTATGGAACAGGTTGGGATACCAGAGACTTGGTTGCACCAAACATACAAGCTGGAAACATGGAAAAATGTATACAGTCACAAGATTTTCCCTATCAATGGAAAGTCTTTATGGGCCAAGTCTAAAGTACCAACTACCCTAACACCTCCATATCATCACAAACAAGTGGGAAGACCCAAAAAGAAAAGAAAGAGATCTGCTGCTGAGATAGAAGATATGACCAAGGGTGGCAAGTTATCTAGGAAAAATGTGACTGTCAAATGTGGAAAGTGCAAAAACTTGGGCCATAACAGTAGGACTTGTAAAGGGCAAACATTGGAACCTGAAGGCAAAAGTAAATCCAAGAAGAAAGGTTCTAAAGATGTGGCAAGTAAAACTATTGGGCAAAGGAAGAAGACTATTGGAAGTAAACATGTTGGCGAAAAGAAGATGAGTGGGGTTGCAGGTGGTGGTAAGAAGAGTGGGGTTGCAGGTGGTGGTCAGAAGAGTGGGGTTGCAGGTGGTGGTCAGAAGAGTGGGGTTGCAGGTGGTGGTAAGAAGTCCAGAAAGAAGAAGGTCTGATGGTCTGTTGGTTTGTGAACCTGTTTTTTTTTTTAAGTAATTGTTGTTAACTTTCTGATGGTCTGAACTTGTTCTTTTGTTAATGATGGTCTGAACTTATGGTATGTAATGGCTGCAATGCCTTGTTTTTAAACACTTTGTTATTACTATGGTTATTGACAATGGTTGTTATGATTATTGTAAACTTTGTGTTATTATGGTGTATGATTATGGTTTGTTAATGTTGTTAATGGTGTATGATTATGGTTTGTTAATATTTGATCGCTGAGAATAATTAGGGTTTGTTGGATGAGAGGATTTGGGGGGCGGGAAATATTTTTTATTGTTAATTTGTTATTTTTGTTTGTTTTGCAGAAAAGGTCCTTTATATATGCATTGACGAAATACCCTCACATGCTTGGCACGTGAGGGTAACTTAACAACAGAATCAAACGGCGTTAGTGGTAAAGGATGTTTTATGCAACCAAAAGTTCATTAAAGGATGTTTCCTGCAACCAAAAGTTCGATAAAGGAGGTATCCTGCAACTTTTAAAGTTAAAGGTCTAAACCTGCAATTTTGGGTAAACATAAAGGACGTTTTCTGCAATTTTGTCTAATATAAATTAAACTAGATTCAAAATGTATATAATGAAAAAAAAACACTTAACTAGATTCAAAGGAAGAAATGAATAATTAGGTTGCCCCCGCAACTCCCCCAAATTCAACATTAGCATCACATCATTTTCTCCTTCCCGTCCCTAAATTAAGTAAATGGTTCCCACTTCTTTCCCCTTTCAAATTTTTTTTTTTTATTATTTTCCACTCCAACGGCTCAATCTTCATCTTCGGTGCAGGGGGAGATTTCACCGAGTTCACCGAAAATCTTGGGGGAGGAGGGGGGGGGGGGGTTACCGAATGGTGAGGGTGCCACCTCACCCCACCGAGATCCTCACCGAGTCCACACAAAATAGCCTTACAATAAGTTAATGATGATTCAGTTATTTATCTTTTCAATACTACACTAACGAATTACAGGTGTAAAAGATTTATTACGACTTCCCGGTATAAAAGGTCGAGTTTAATCATTGCAAATTTGCAACTACCTGCATACCACAACCTGGAGACCACTCCACTAGCGGTGGTGTTCCCCATAAAAGCAAACAATTTTGCAGCTTTCTCTCTCTAACACCCACCATTCATATATACTCCTCTTTCTTTACACCCCCTCTACCTGATTTGAGTGAAAACTACCCGATTGTCATTACCAGTAGGCCCACTCCCCTTAAGTAATAATATTAAATCATAATTTTCCTATTTTTTCTTAGTTACTTAATAGTTCTTTTCTAGACCGTTTCTTTTATTTTTTTCACTTATTAATAAGCATTTAATATTTCACTGATCCAAGATCGTGTAATACACATGTTTAATTGTTTATAACCTAATAATAAATAAAAAAACATAAGCAAAATGTCATAACAAGTTAAAGGGTGAGGTGAGAGGGTTTTATCATCTTAGGTGAGTTCTTTGAGGATCAAGGTTCGATCCCCACTATAAGCAAAAAAGGTGAGGTGAGAGGGTTTTATCACCTTAGGTGAGTTCCCGCTTGTTTGAGGTCACCGGTTCGACTCCTGGCAGCCCCCAACAACCTTGGCCGGCCTGGGTGGTTAGGTTATCTTTCGGGGTAACAAACCAGTTTGACACCATGGCGCCGCTTCGAACCAGGTCCGCGTCAGTTGTCAGTGGCTCCTCAAAAACAAAAAAAGAGACCACTGCGCTAGCCGATCAAAAAAAAAAAAAAACAAGTTAAAAGTACATCAAAGTTAATTAGTAAAGTTATATCTTGACAACTGTATGTGTTAACCGATTACATTACATTTATTCAACCCGTGTATCACATAAGGTTTTTAAAGATATAACTATTTTTTACTAAGTATATAAAATTACATATATTCAACCCATGTAATACACGGGTTTCTAACATTGATATAAGAAGATGGTCACTAGATTCTTCATATTTTTTCACACATCCTACACGTTATCGATCCTACATTGATGTTCTTTGCCCGTAACACCATCAGATCCGGAGCCTATTACCTTTGTATGGCGCTTTTTAAAAGGGAAATAAATAAGTTTGTAAAGTTTCCATTAACAACTTTAATAATGTTAATCTCCCTCCCATCAAAGAGACAACAACCTTCCAAAGAGAGCCTCTTGTCAAAGGCATCTAGAACCGGACTCAAGTTATGGATTCGGTTCATATTTACACCGATAATAAGACCAAGATAAGAACATGACAATGAACGCAACTTGCACCCGATCAACTTAGCAAACAAAGACCCCCCCCCCCCCCCACAATAACATTCGATTTTGAATAATTAACTTTTAGACCCGACACTAAATGAAAGAATCTCAAAAGACGGGCTATGTTGAGGACGTACTCCTTCGACCAGTCCCCGAGTAAATCACATCATGTCCAAAAACAAGACGAGAGATGGAAGACCCATTATTAGGCATAGAGAACCCATGAATAAATAGCTATTTGTGTAATTATTGGCTGTTTGTTTACAAGTCTACAAGCGATAGAAATCCTCTTTATAGTCAAAACGGACATATTTAAGAATATGGGAACTTGGTCGTTTAAAACTAAGGTCGAAAACTTCCTTTATATATTGAGTTTAAGACATGTTGAGAAACAATTACTATGATTTAGAGTTGTTTGACAAGAAAAACACAAACAATGAACATTTATGTAAAACTGACACAAAACTTAGTGGCTAGAATCACCAAGCCCGAAAGTTTTCGGTTCTTAAACAAGACTAGTGGGTTTACCCGCGTGTTGCAGCGGGATCTACAAATGGGTTGCAATACAACATTATGATATCTAGGTTTTTTCCCCAAGTTACGCAAAAAGAATAGAAATGTGCACACTATGTTTTAACAAGTATTCATAGAAAGAAAAGAAAAGAAATGTGTACCGCCACTAATCATTTTTGTGGAGCTTTTGCGCTTATAAGGTCTAAACTTGTTATATATGTTGGAATGTTTGTTGGCAGCAATTTTGTATACACAGTGGAGCCTGGGCATCAGGCATTAGTGTTTAGCAGGATACATGGTATCAAAGATAAGGTAACATTTATAATGCTAAAAAAACTTTGAGATTTTAGTGGATCAATGGTTGAGTCGCTTATCAATATTGTTGTGTTTTTCCCTGTTTTTGCCGATTAGCGACTTGGATTTGGATATTGGATGTACTGACTTATAATTTATTCTTAACTTGATCCTAACAAATATACAGGTATACCATGAAGGTGTTCACTTCAGGATGCCATGGTTTGACAGACCCATCATCTTCGATGTTCGTGCTCAACCCGTTCTTGTGGAAACCACTTCCAGTAGCGTCGATCTTCAAATGGTGTTCCTCTTAATCATTTCAAATGAACATATATTCTGATATATTATTGTCTGTTTTAAGATCAAACATATACTCGTCCTGCTTTCATATTCGTTTAATTGTGTTGCTCAGGTGAACTTAGGTCTTTGAGTTCTTGCTCATCCCGTAGCTTCTGAACTACCTGCAGTTTATCGAACACTTGGTCAGAACTACAATGAAATAGTCTTTCCTTCAATTATTCGTGACACAGTTCATACCGTGGTTGCTCGATATAGTGATGTCCATGTTATGACACAGAGAGAAGTATGTCGCATACCCCATGTCACAAAATGCATCTTGTTTAAACTTTTAATATCAACTAGTTTAAGATTTTATCCGGTTAGTGGGTGGTGGCGGTCGTGGTAGCGGCAAAGGTGGTGGTTGCGACGACAACGATGGGTGGTGGTGGTGGTTGGTGGGTGGCGACGTTTGGTGGTTATAGACTTATAGTAGCGGTATCAGTGGTGGTGGTCGGTGCGTGGCGACCAGGGAGTGACGGGGACAATGAGTGGTAGCGGCGGCGGCGACGGTGGTGGTGGTGGTCGGTGTGTGGCGGTGGTCGGTGACGGAGTGATGGCGGTCAGTGGTTGGTGGTGGGTGGCGGTGGTCGGTGGTGGATAGGGCTGTGCAAAGGGTCCGGAACCGACCCGACCCGACCCGACCTGTACCCACCAAAACCACATACCCTTTTATTGGGAAATTAGGAACCACGAACCGAACCTTAAAAGGCTATGTGGTTCCGGGTCCTAAAGGTTCTGATGGGTCGGGTAAAGGGTCTGACCCTCTAGAACCTTTTAATGTAATTGCCACTTTTAGAGGATTACATATTCTTGTTCTTTTACCTTGCTCGTAAAAGAATTCCTCCATATGGTTCTAACAATAGCCCATGAGTTTATTTTTGAAACCACTTTTCGTTTCTCGACTTATGTTTTCGTAACAGTTTTGTCATTCTCACCACTCGAAACATTATGTGAATCCGTTATGTATACATCATAAATACACACACATATACACACGCGCATCAGAGCAAAATACATAAATATTTACTTCAAATTTGGATGTAGTATAATATATATTATATAATATATCACATCTATGTATATCAATCAAGCCGAAAAATATTTCAAGAAAAAATACACTGTTATTCTTATAAATAATATATTTAATATTGTATTAGCGTTACATGAAATCGATTAAAATAACACGTAAAAACGAATAGTGAAAAAACTAAAAAAGATTATTTTTTATTTTCTAATATAAATACAAACGGTTCTTGTGGTTCTTATATTAGAACTGTGGGTTTGGAACCGACCCAACCCGGAACCGATAATTCATATAAATCTAGAACCGGAAACCGACCCATATATTTAAAAAGGTTCGGGTCCAAGGTTCTCGCAGGTCGGGTCCAAGGTTCCTGTTGGTCCGAACCACGAAATGCTCACCCCTATTCATATGTACTGTCCACAAGAAAGTCCACAAGAAACAAACCTATAAAGTCTTGACTTAAACAACCAGTGGGCCATTCAACTGACATGGTTATCTCCTGACCAGCAACCTTGGTCTTTTATATCTTCCTAAGTCCAACTTTTTAAGCCTATCAGCAACTTAGCCCATTACCTGAAAATAACTTACGCAACATATTAAAGATATTTGAATATTAAGATTGTATTATGCATAACCATTACATATTTCAACACTACATACTATGTTGTGTTTCTTATTCGTTTCAAGATACAGAAAATCCCAGAAGAGAGGGCCGCCAGCTTCAACATTGCTTTGGATGATGTATCCATCACAGGTGTTACTTTTGGGAGGGAATTTACTGCTGCAGTTGAAGCCAAGCAAGTTGCCAAACAGGAGGCTGAGAGGCCAAGCATATTGCCAAAAAGGCTGAGCAAGACATAAGCAATGTCATCAGAGGTCAGGTAACAGTGTTTTAAAGTCATTTTTTTTCTTTTTATTAAATCAATTAGAAGTTTGACATAACCCAATAATCATTATTATTACAGGGAGAGGCATTTTGTGCGAAACTTATGGGCCAGGCTATTGGTGACAAACCAACATATATAGAATTCAAGAAAATCGAAGCTGCTTGAGAGATCGCAACAGCAATTGCGATGTCATCCAACAATTTCTACTTAGATGCGGACAACCTTTTGCTAAACCTTCATGAAATGAGCCTAGAGAAGAAGTAGTAGGAGCCGAGCCGAGGCAAGTATAGAGAAGAAGATTTTAACTTTACTGGTTTTTCATAAAGTGTTACTTTCTAAAGAATTTGCATTCATTCACGTTTTTTACATATGAAATATTAAAAAAGCGTTTCGTTATTTTCTTAACCGACATTATGCTTCTAGAATGTTGATTTATATTTAAACTTGATTTATCTTATGTTTAGAATGTTTATCCTTTCCTTTATTATAGATAGGGTTTGTTTGTAATCTCTCCCTATATAAAGGGCTCCTTGTATTCTTATTATTCATTCATAAATTCAATAATATACAAGCTTTTATGGTATCAGAGCTTCGGTTCTGATTACCTAATCTTTTTTTCTTTACCTTCTCTTCAGCAGGCTTCGGCCGTAATTTTTTCCAGGCTTCGGCCACTGCAGATTCATCCGCAACCTACAAAACATGACTAAAACTGATCAAGCCACCCCATCCGAACCATCTAAACCTCATTCTCTTCACCCCGCTTACTCCGTAACCAACATAAACAGCAAAATCCGTACCCTCGATGGAACCACGGTCACATATACCTCATGGGTAAAGCTTTTTAAGCTTCACGCCATGGCGTATAAGGTCCTGGATCACATCGACACCACCCCACCCCCTGACCCAACTGATCCCAAATATTCGGAATGGAAAGAGTTAGACGCACTGGTTTCCCAGTGGATTTACAGCACTCTTGCTGACGATCTTTTGCCGGACATCCTGGATACTGAAGCCTCGGCCCGAGCTACATGGCTTAAACTTGAAAAGAAATACCTTAGTAACAAGCAGGCGAAAGCAGCGGCCCTCGAAACTCGTTTCGTTAATCTCAGCCTGGATCAATGCAGCTCTGTGGATAATTATTGTCAGACGTTGAAGAGTTTAGCCGATCAATTGCGCGATGTCGATCAACCGGTACCCGAGTCACGACTCGTTCTTACCCTGGTTCGTGGTCTCCCGGCCGAATTTGATACAACCGCCGCTTTAATAAACCAGTCGCAAGCTGACTGGGATTCGGCTCGTACTATGTTGGCCGATGAAGTCCTGCGGCAGGAGGCTCGCAAACCAAAATCCTCTTCTGTCCTCGCCGCCACTAGTACCGGAACCCTACCGCAGCACCCGGCTTCCAGCAGCGCCACCCCCCAGCGGTTATCAGGGGAGGCCGCCGACGTTTCCCCTCAGCAGTACTCCAGGGGCAGAGGACGTGGCTCAGGTTATCGAGGCAGAGGCAGAGCCTCATCTGGACGAGGACGCGGGTATAGACAGAACACTAATTGGGCCTTTCAACCACACTCTTATCCCCAATGGGCTTGGTGGCAAACACCCCCATGCCCTTATCCCTCACAATCACCTTGGAGGCCCAATCAGCCAGCCCAACAATCACAATCTTCAGCCCACTTTACTGGATACCCGCAACAGTTTGGTTTCAGCCCATACGGCCCAGCACCACCACAGCAGGCCCAGTACCAGTTTGATGCTCTCAACCCGTCGGATCTCAGTGCTGCTTATCAAACGTCTCAACTTGC
This sequence comes from Ambrosia artemisiifolia, assembly GCA_032199755.1. Taxonomy (NCBI): domain Eukaryota; kingdom Viridiplantae; phylum Streptophyta; class Magnoliopsida; order Asterales; family Asteraceae; genus Ambrosia; species Ambrosia artemisiifolia. Next base: position 65,545,613 of record CM063519.1, read on the forward strand.
CTACACGGATCCGAATCTCTACTTTGACACTGGCGCTGAACGGACCGTCTCTAACAATAAAGGTATGATTTCTCGCCCTGATCCTTTTCCTGTTTCCACTAAAATTTTGGTAGGCGATGGTAATGTTTTAACTGTTGAGGGTTCTGGCACGGGCTACCTCCCAATCCTCAACCGTACCTATATCCTACCCAATATCCTTTTTAGCCCTAAAATCATTAAAACTTTATTATCCGTTAGACGCTTCACCCGTGAAAATAGTGTGTCTATTGAATTTGATCCGTTTGGTTTTTCTTTGAAGGACCTCAAAACGGGACGCCACCTGTCCCGCCACAATAGCACGGGGGAGCTCTATCCAATCACACCACCGACACTTCCGCCTCAAGCTTGCTCTCTCACCATCTCATCTCTACCATGGCATGATAGACTTGGACATCCTGGATCTCAAGTCTTAGATATTCTTAGTCGTAATTTTGGTTTTTCTTGTAATAAACGGCAACTTTCTAGTTTTTGCAATTCATGTCATTTATCTAATAGTAAACGTCTTCCTTTTTATGAATCTAATTCGTTTACTTTTTCGCCTTTTGATATTATTCACTGTGATTTGTGGACCTCACCTATTTTAAGTAAATCTGGCTACAAATATTATATGGTTTTAATTGATAATTTTTCCCACTTTATCTGGGTATATCTGCTCAGATACAAGTCTGAAACTTTTCCCACGTTTGTCAAGTTTCACCGCCTTATTGCCACCCAGTTTCAACGAAACATTAAAACATTCCAGTGTGACCTAGGCGGTGAGTTTGACAACAATGCCTTTAAGACCTTTGCCACTCAAAACGGTCTCCTTTTCCGTTTTTCCTGCCCTCAAACCTCCTCACAAAACGGCAGAGCCGAACGAATGATTCGTCGTCTAAATGACATCATTCGCGCTCTGCTTGTCCATGCCCATTTACCTCCCTCCTTTTGGGTCGAAGCCCTACACACCGCCACCTACCTACACAACATTTTACCTACTAAACGTCTAAACTTTTACACACCCACATTCGTCCTTTACCTTCGGCATCCCACATACGACCACCTTCGTGTGTTCGGGTGTGCCTGCTACCCTAACCAATCCGCTACCCAACCCCATAAATTACATGCCAGATCCATTCGTTGCATTTTCCTCGGTTACCCCCCGGATTTTCGGGGTTACCGATGCTTCGACCCTACCACCGGCAAGGTTCACATATCTCGCCATGTCACTTTTGACGAGACCACTTTTCCTTTCACCATCCCTATTGCCCACTCTTCGTATAACTTTCTAGACGAGACAACCCCCCCGGGTTTCTCATTTGTCCGTCCCCCACCCACCTTACCTATCCCCTCCACTGTTCCTCCTCCCGTTCACCCTGCCGCTGCCCCTTACCCCATCACTTATACCCGTCGACCCCGGCCACCACCTGCCCCACACTCTGCCACGGCAGCTCCTACAACCCAGCCTATACCCATGAACCACCCTCCACAGCCTACGGCCACCCCACCACCCCCTACATCCGCCCCTACCCTTAATTCACATCCCATGACTACTCGCTCAAAAGCGAAAATCCTACACACTACCACCATCTCTCCCATACCCAAGACCTATGCCAATGCCTTTGCCGATCCTCATTGGTTACATGCTATGCAGACCGAGTTTAGTGCGTTACAGGTTAATGAAACATGGGAGCTTGTGCCACGACCGGTTGATCGCCCGGTTATTCGATGTGTGTGGCTCTTTAGGCACAAGTTTAAATCTGATGGGACTCTCGAAAGATATAAAGCACGGTTGGTTGTTAATGGAAAATCCCAAACCGTGGGCATCGATTGTGAGGATACTTTTAGCCCGGTTGTTAAGCCGGCCACCATACGAACTGTTCTCTCTATTGCAGTTTCACGCTCTTGGCCTATACATCAGCTAGATGTCAAGAATGCCTTTCTCCACGGGCATCTGAACGAGACAGTTTTCATGCACCAACCGCCTGGGTTTGTAGATAAGCGGTACCCCAATTTCGTGTGCAGGTTGAAGAAATCGTTGTATGGACTTAAGCAGGCCCCTCGCGCATGGTATATGCGCTTCGCTAATTACATCATGGCCCAAGGCTTTCGCAGCAGTACATGTGACAACTCTTTATTTATTTATCACAAGGGTGACCAGGTTGCTTATTTATTACTATATGTTGATGATATCGTCCTTACAGCTTCTTCCGAGGCCTTTTTGCATGAGATTATCTCCACACTCTCACGAGAGTTTGCCATGACCGATTTGGGCTCGCTACATCATTTCCTAGGCATCAAAGTCACTAGGGACGCGACAGGGCTGTTTTTGGATCAAACACAATATGCAAAAGACATCATCTCACGGGCTAATATGACTAACTGCAAACCATGTGCTACCCCTGTGGATCTCTCTGCGAAGCTAAGTGCTTCTGATGGGTCTTTATTTCAGGATCCTACGTTATATCGTAGTCTTGCCGGTGCTCTCCAATATCTCACCTTCACCCGTCCGGATATTTCTTATGCCGTACAGCAGATTTGTTTATTTATGCACCAGCCACGAGATCCTCATTATGCGTTTCTCAAACGGATTATTCGTTATATTCAGGGCACGTTAACTTATGGCATTCGCATTATTAAATCCGCCACTCATTCTTTGGTTGCTTATTCTGATGCCGATTGGGGTGGATGTCCAGATACTCGTCGGTCTACTAGTGGTTACTGTGTCTTCCTTGGTGACAACCTGGTTTCTTGGTCTTCCAAACGTCAGCCAACTATCTCCCGATCCAGTGCCGAGGCTGAATATCGTGGCGTTGCAAATGCCGTTGCCGAAACCACCTGGCTTCGCAACCTGTTATTAGAGTTACATCTTCCTCTTCGTCGGGCCTCAGTGATCTATTGTGATAATGTGTCTGCGGTGTATCTTTTCGATAATCCTGTTCAACACCAGCGGACAAAGCATATAGAGATTGATATCCATTTTGTTCGTGAGAAGGTCCGAGTTGGGGATATTCGTGTGTTACATGTGCCGTCATCATTACAGTATGCGGATATTTTTACGAAGGGGATTTCGCGTCAACTATTCGAATCTTTTCGGACCAGTTTGAGCGTCTGTTCCACGCCCGCTCGAACTGCGGGGGAGTCTTAACCGACATTATGCTTCTAGAATGTTGATTTATATTTAAACTTGATTGATCTTATGTTTAGAATGTTTATCCTTTCCTTTATTATAGATAGGGTTTGTTTGTAATCTCTCCCTATATAAAGGGCTCCTTGTATTCTTATTATTCATTCATAAATTCAATAATATACAAGCTTTTATATTTAAGCTGCAATACATAAACAACAGGAGATTTCCAACTCAAATTCAACTCCCTTTGACTGTAAGCTGAAATACATCCACCGTTATTTAACGACCAACAAAAACATATATATAAATTATAAATCAAACAAAGAAAGATGTCTAACAAGAAGCAAGACATGAAAGTACACAACTGAACCAACCACCTAAGCGGCTCCATGACGCCATGAAATCGAATGCTCTTTGGATAGACTGACAATCACACCTACGGGGGAAGAGGTCTTGTGCGCGAAAACCACTTTGTTTCGCATATGCCAAATTCACCATCGACCCGTTACTATTACTTTTTCTACTTTGCCATCTCAACACCAATATATCTATTTTTGAGAAACCAAAATGAAATTAAAACCTTTGATTACTTTAACTCAAATCCCATCTATTGAAACTCACGGCTATAGACTTTCAAAACACAAGTTTTACCCTTCTACTACATATTTAATTACACATAAACTAAACTGTTAGTTATCTTCATAATTGACCCTTGAACCATTCAACAGCTTGAAGAACGTCATCAGTCGTCACAAATTCGCAACCTGAAACACATTCCCAACAACATAAAACAAATATGTTACAATGACATAATGAGTGGTAATTTATGTTGAATTCAGAACAAACAAACTTACCTCTGTAAGCGGCATTTGTTACAATTTTGTTAGCTATGTTTTCAAGGTCAGCCCCGACTAATCCCGGGGTACGAGCAGCAACAAGCTGGGAAACAACCTCTTTGTCTTCCTCCATCGCGACGCCTCTCAAATACAATGAAAATATCTTCCGCCTCCCCTCCTCATCGGGCTCACCCACGAGTACTTCCTTGGAAAAGCGACCCGACCTCATCAAAGCTGGATGTAGCATCTTATGTGGGTTTGTAGCAGCCATGACCATCACATTTGCATTCTCCTCAAGCTCATCCATCTCCGTCAAAAGCTAACACATTTATAAATTAGACAAAGCACCTTATTTTAACCTCAAAACAAAACATAAATCAAAACTATGTTTACCTCGCTTAAAATTCTTCTACATTGCTCACCAATAAAATTGATCTCGTCAATGAAAATAATCGATGGTGAGTGTTTTCTTGCCACTAAGAAAGCGGCTCTAACACGAGCAACTCCCATGCCAACATCAAACAATGACAGCTCAAGAGCAGAAACAAAAAAATACGCAACTGAAGCTTCCGCGGCCACTACACGGGCCAACAATCTTTTACCTACTCCTGGAGGACCAACAAGCAATACACCCTTGGGTACTTTACCACCCAGTATCCTATACTTGCTGTCTTCATGCAACCACTGCACAATCTACACTCAAAAGCAAGATCACATATCATTAGTTAATACCAAAATCACTAGCAAAAGCTTGATATCAAACAAATTAAGGGTCAATTAAATAAATACCTCAAGTAGCTCGGCTTTCGCCGAATCTAGACCAGCAACATCATCAAATTTTAAATAGTGTTCCTTACTTGGTTGTATTTTTTTCATACTTTTATGACGATCATAATACTCAAACAATACAAGACCCGCCAAAATCAATTTGGGGGCTAGTTCTAGAAATGCAAGGACCATTGAGGAAGAGTGTAAAGAAGCTGGTTTTGTCAGCAAAGTAGTTGTTGTCAGCAAAGTAGTTGGACAAGTAGGAAATACTGTAACACATCCTACACATCATATATATGGCTCAAACTTATGATAATATATAGATATTAGAGGTGGCAAAATGGGTAAGTTGGGTAGGTTTGGGTGTTGGGTTAGGATGGGTTTGGGTTAGAATGGGTATGGGTCAAGATGGGTAAATTAAAAAAATAGGTTAGGATGGGTTGGGTCAGGATGGGTTTGGGCCTGGATGGTTTGGATTAGGATAAGCTCACATCAAAATAGATAACAATAAAAAATTAAAAATTTAAAAAGTAAAAAAAAAAACAAATTTAAAATAAAAAACAAAAATAAATTTAAAAATAAAATCTTAAGCGATCCGAAATATTTCATTTCGAACCGGGCCGGTTAACAACCCGGACTGTTTCGACCCGACTGACCCGTTATCGATCTGGACCGGGCCGTTAACGACCCGGACTATTTCGACCCGACCGGACCCGTTAGCGACCCGAACCGTTTCGACCGTACCGTATCCGTTAGCGACCAGGACCCCGTTTCGACCCGGTCAGGCACGTTAGCGACCGGAATCGCTTCGACCCGGCCGGGCCCGTTTGCGATCCAGACCGTTTCGACCCGATCTGGCTCGTCAACGACCGCGCCCGTTAGCGACCCGGACCATTTCGAACCGGCCGTGCCCGGTAGCGACCCCGACCGTTTCGACCCAGTCGGGCCCGGTAGCAACCCGGACCGTTTCGACCCAGTCGGGCCCGGTAGCGACACGGACTGTTTCGACCAGACCGGGCCCGGAAACGACCCAGACCATTTCAGCCTGAACCGTCCCGTAGCGACCCGAACTGTTTCGTTCCAGCCGGGCCCAGTAGCGACCCGCACCGTTTTGACCCGAAAGGGCCCGGTAACGACCCAGACCGTTTCAACCCGACTCGTCCCGTAGTGAACCGGACTGTTTCGACCGGACGGTGCCCTGTGGCGACCCAGACCGTTTCTACCCGAACGGGCCCGGTAACGATCCAGACCGTTTCAACTTGACCCGTCCCGTAGTGACCCAGACCGTTTCGACCCGAACGGGCCCGGTAGCGACCCGGACCGTTTCGACCTGACCGGGCCCGGTAACGACCGAAACCATTTCAACCTGACCCGTCCTGTAGCGACCCGGACTGTTTCGTTCCAGCCGGGCCCGGTAGCGAGCGGACCGTTTTGACCCGATCGGGCCCGGTAACGCCCAGACCGTTTAAACCTGACTCGTCCCGTAGTGACCCGGACCATTTCGATCGGACCGAGCCCAAAAGCGACCCAAACTTTTTCGACCTGACCGGGCCCGGTAAAGACCCAAACCATTTCAACCTAACCCGTCCCGTAGCGACCTGGACTGTTTCGACCCGACCGGACCCGGTAACAACCCGGACCGTTTCGACCCAACCGGGCCCGGTAACGATCTAGACCGTTTCAACCTGACTCGTCCCGTAGTGAACCGGACTGTTTCGACCGGACCGGGCCCTATGGCGACCCGGACCGTTTTTACCAGACCGGGCCCGGTAACGACCCAAACCGTTTCAACCTGACCCGTCCGGTAGTGACCCGGACCGTTTCCACCCGAACAAGCCCGGTAGCGACCCGGACCATTTCGACCTGACCGGGCCCGGTAACGAACCACACCGTTTCAACCTGACCCATCCTGTAGTGACCCGGACTGTTTTGACCCGACCGGACCCGCTAACAACCCGGACCCTTTCGAACCGACCGGGCCCGCCAACGACCTGACCATTTCGACCCGAACTGGCCGGTCAACAACTCTGACTGTTTCGACTCGTTCAAGCCCGCTAACGACTCGAACCATTTCGATGAGATCGGTCTCGTTAACGACCCGTGTTGTTTCTACCTGGTCGTCCGTTAACGACCTGAACGGTTTCGAACCGACCGGGGTTATCAACAAATGCAAAAGATATATTTTTTTTTTTGTTTTTAGTGACATTTATTTCTCTGAGGCGCTTTTGGTGTTGGGTGAGTTTTAATTTAGATTTGGTTATCTAAAAATACTCATCCTGGCCCATTTGTTTTTTTGAATTTACCCATCCTAACCCACTTACTTATATCCTACAATTAAAATTACCCATCCTAACCCCCTTGAAAATTATACTAAACCCATTTCAACCCACAAAGTCAAATTTTAAACCCAAAATAATCCAAACTCAACCAAATGGGTTGAAATTGCCAGGTCTAATAGATATGAGTTGGACCATTATTATATAACAACAATCAATAATAAAACCAAAATAATAAACTAAAGGCCAACAAAAGTTGCATCATACATACCTTCTCCATGTTCAGCAACATTTTCAGGGTCATTAAATGAAGATGAAGGACACTGCATATTACTCTTTTCCTGTGGTACATAGACATAAAAAATGGCAAAGAAAATGTAGATAAGAAAAAAGAGATGCATGAAAACAAAGTTACCTTATAAGCACAAATAATAAAATGGTGATGAGGCTGATGAGGTAGAGAAATAGTGAAAGATGAAGGTGGTGACGGGGATATTAACTTATTGAATCGACAAGCAGTGAACCTTGGGGCGTTGATGGTCGTCGAGAAAATGTTAGACATAGCCATTGGAAAGCAAGGATACTACTGTAAGAGAGAGTTTTATGAGTGAAATGGAGTGTTGGAAAGAGAGGACAAATCAATGTGTTTGTTAATTGAGAGAGAATAAGGAAATATGAAAAAGATAGTAGATACTACCGGGCAGTGATGAGTATTGCTACTATTATACTATTGTAGTAGAGGTAATGATGTCAATTTATTTTTATTTTTATTTTTATTTTTATTTTTATGATGAAACTGAATACTTTTGGGTGGAGAACCATCTTGGCTCGGTTGGTGACCATAGTCCATAGAAAGCTGATTAAACGAAAGATTCTGAAGGGGCTACAATGGGCTAGTTTAATATGTGTTTATTATTATGTTTAGTTAATATTGGGCTTATGTTTTAAGTTTGATTGTTTAGAATGGTATTGGGCCCAGAAATCGGTTACTTACTTACTAGGAAACAAGCAGGGAAAACAAAAAAAAACCGTAAACCGAATCGTAACTGAAAAAGTCGATCCAAACAATGAATTTGGTGTTTGGTTTGATTTTAACCGAAACCGAATTGCTAATTCTGTGTTTGGTTTGGTTTTTGGTTCTACAATTTTTTTAATTTGGTTTATTCGGATAACCGAATAAACCGGTAAACTAATTAATTATTAAATAAAAATAATAATATTTAATAAGCCATATATAATATATAAGCCTAAATATTAAATGAAAGCCCAACCTAAAATAAAGCTCACTTATTTCTATGATGTTTGTGTTTGTGTGTAAGACTATTTTCTGGATTTGCTTGTTTTATTTTGCTTTTAAACTTTCTTTTACAATACATTGCGAGGTTTGATTTTTTGGTTTATATTAATTGTTAACTTTATATTCGGATTTCGGAACACAAAGGTATATAAGTTACAGAAAAAAAAACTTTGGTTCAATTCAGTTGAATTTGGTTGAAATCAGTTTGTTTGGTTTTAAACCGAATTCAATTTGGTTGAATTTGGTTTGCTTTACATATTCCTAATTTTGTTTGGTTTGATTTGGGGTACAAAATTTTGAAAACCACATAAACCAAGTAAACCGTAAACCGAACTGATTAACACCCCTACTTCCTAGGTTCTAGGAGAGTTGGTTAATAACTGCTTGACAGTTATTTGTAAAACGTTGCAACATTTCTAGAGGCACCGATTAGTTATCTATAACTAGGTTGAATGTAGGGGTGAGCATTTCATGGTTCGGACCCACAGGAACCCTGGACCCGACCCGCAAGAACCTTGGACCCGAACCTTTTTAAATATATGGGTCGGTTTCCGGTTCTAGATTTATATGAATTATCGGTTCCGGGTCGGGTCGGTTCCAAACCCATGGTTCTAATATAAGAACCACAAGAACCGTTTGTATTTATACTAAAAATAAAAAAATAATCTTTTATAGTCTTTTCACTATTCGTTTTTACGTGTTATTGTAATCGATTTCATTTAATGTTAATACAATTTTAAAAATATTATTTATAAGAATAATAAAGTATTTTTCTTGAAATATTTTTCGGCTTGATGTATATACATAGATGTGATATATTATATAATATATATTATATCCAAATTTGAAGTACATATTTATGTGTGTCCCTCTGATGTGTATTTGTGTGTGTATTTATGATGTATACATAACAGATTCACATAACATTTCGAGTAATTGACAAAACTGTTACGAAAACATAAGTCGAGAAACGAAAAGTGATTTAAAAAAAAGAAACTCATGGGCTATTGTTAGAACCAATGTTGTAAAACAAGGCCTCGAAGGCCGAGTACTCCCCGAGTAATCGCTACAAGGTAGGTTGCCGAGGCACGAGTAGTCTGGGCCTAGGCCGAGTACTCCCCGTGTACTTTCCGACTAGGCCGAGAACTCCTGACTACGACTAGGGAGCGCCTAGCGAATTTTGCAACATTGGTTAGAACCATATGGAGGGATTCTTTTACGAGCACGGTAAAAGAATAGGAATATGTAATCCTCTAAGAGTGACTATTAAATTAAAAAGGTTCTAGAGGGTCAGACCCTTTACCCGACCCATCAGAACCTTTAGGACCCGAAACCATATAGCCTTTTAAGGTTCGGTTCGTGATTCCTAATTTTCACAATAAAAGGGTATGCGGTTCTGGTGGGTCCGGGTCGGGTCGAGTCGGGTCGGTTCCAGACCCTTTGCACAGCCCTAGTTGAATGTACCAAGTTTCCTATTTTCTAGTGAAACAAGTTTATCTCTTTCTCTTCACAATTTACGATTTATGTGTATGGGTATCTTTGTTTTCTGCAAACATACATCTTCTCTTTTCTGTTAAGTATCAATATGGTGTCCAAGATTAAAATTAAGTATAACGGGTTAGAGATGCACGATCAAGGGCCCAACACGGGCCAAATGCGTATGGTATGTGCATGTCTACTGCGAAGTCTATTGATCATGTTTTCACAGGCTGCTATATCATGTCTATGGTACGGTAAGGTTGTTAGTTCTGGTACGGCACGGTGTTAGCTTATCATTCGAGTTAACAATGCGGACCTAGCTAAAATCTGCTCAGGCCAGCGGGTTAGGTTAGGACGAATGCGGTCAAGGTGGGTTGTTGAGGTTGAGGGAGCAACCCTAATTAGGGGAAAGGGTGATAGATTCGAATTTATTTACCAACTAAACACAACAATAATGAAATTAAGAATCCAATTCCAACAATTTTCAACCCCCATTGGAATGTTTAGATTCCAAATACCATTCTTTCTAATTCTAATTCCTATATGTCAATTGGGTTGGTGGTCTGTTGGCAAAGGCAAAACCTTTAAAACACCTAGGTTATGGGAGGTCTTGGGTTCAAATCCCATAGACCACAATTAAAAAATTGAACTTTTTTTCAAAAAAAAGTTATAAGGCTATAGGGTGTAGGGATGGAGGGATGAGCCTCCACATAAGTAAGCATGTCAGTAGGGAGGGTCATCTTAATTGGGATGAGCCTAAGGGGTGGTGTGGAGATGGAAGACTACCTTCATCATTGGTCCCCATATTAAAAAAAAAAAACTCATTATATTGGTCTGTCCCAAACGTTTTAGAATGGACGATGAAGACGGAGGACGAACCCGGGGGGGGGGGGGGGTGCTCCATCCCAGACGAGACAATTGGTGTCGGGAATGAGCCCCACACCCCCTCCAAATCATTCCGCACACTAAACACATACGGTTATCTTATTGGAACACCCTAAATTAATATTCGTACACCCCTTCTCTTTCTCTCTCTATATATACATATACATCCCCTCTCTGTGTCTCTCCTTCTCTCTATATATATATAACATACATATGTATATGTAGGGTCGTAGGGAGAGGGGATATCGGAGAATTAACTCCATAATCTAATTGTTATTTATCTTCTCATTTTGATTGTACGAAACATTACAGCAAAAAACATTACTATCAACGACACCTTTAGGGATGGCAAAAAAACCCGAGCCCGACGGGTATACCCAAAACCCGAAGCATTTGGGACGGGTATACCCGATACCCGACGGATATGGGACGGGTTTGGTATTGGAAAAAAAATATTTAGCGGGTATGGGACGGGTATGGTATTAGGCGATACCCGACCCGATTACCCGAAACTAAATACCCGTTTACCCGAAATATATACCCGAAGACTTTTAAGTTTTATATATAACTTTTCTTAACTATTTTTTAGTAATGTTTCATTCTAATAAATTCATTACTTGAAAAATAAACTTTTCGTCTAAAATATATATTCAAATAACATTATTATTTATATTTATATGCTATGAAATATATAAATTGTTTTCAAAACTCATACTATAATATATATTTACATATTAAATGTTTGAAAGATTACAATGGTGCTGATAATATATGTGTTACTTATTACAATTTCATATGTTTCAGATTTTTTTAACATAAGACTATAAAAGAAAATAAAAATATATGTACATGCAAATACCAACGGGTATACCCGATACCCGCGGGTATGCTCTATACCCGACGGGTAATACCCGACAAAAACCCGACGTGTAATGGGACGGGTATGGTATGAGATTTTGTAATCGGGTATGGGTATGGTATTAGCCAAACCCGACCCATACCCGACCCGTTGCCATCCCTAGACATCTTTCTCATTCTATCTCTACACCTCTTATACAAATAAACCATCTTATCGTTTTGAAAGTCGGTGACTAAAAACCGAGCAGCCGGCTCCTCGGCTGCAGGGCTGAAAGAAATAAACCTAACCCAATACAAAATCGTTTCCGCTAGATTTTTATATAAACAAAATAACCTCCAAACAAACAACTACTTTGAAAAGTTCAAAACAAGATGGAGTAATAATTAAAAAAATAATAAGAAAAAACCAAAATAAATACATGTAAATGTAAATCTTGAAAATAAAATACGAGTATGAGAGGTGATGATTGTTGAGACATGATAAAATACACCCCCTACCTTAGAATTCATACACCCTGGCTCACACTACACACCAATAGGAAGCTGCCACATACTCAGAATATGATGTCATACGCCCTAAATATGATGTCACGGGGTGTATGAATCCTAGAACCCTTTCTTTAGTTACGAAGTCACATCCTAGAATCCTCCATATTATCCTGTCTGTCACAAGCATACTAGTCGTGTAGATGCAGGTTCCCATGTAAAAGGAGGCGTGGCAGGTAATTAACATTTTTCTTTTTCCATGCAGGTCCCAAGAAGTGTTGGGTCATGGAACTTGAGTGTGGTTTTGGGCCTGAATTTGGGACATAGTAAAAGAAGTGTTGGGCCTCATAAGGCTCAGGATGGCATTGATCTACGTTCGGACAGGATGATGGAGACAAGTTGGAATGGCCCATTGATAAACCTGATTTTAAAGTAGAAAGCTCAAAACGAGTCTAGCTTAACCGAGTGCGAGCCCGAGCCTAAAAACAAGCTCGATTAGCAAACAAGCCTGAGCCGAGCCGGCTCGCGATCCTAAACGAGCCCACTATTTTTATATGATTTTTTATTAATATTTATAAATTTATGAAGAAATAGCTAAGGTATATATAATACAATGTTTAGTTAATATAGATTAATAAATAAATAATTAACGAGCCCAAGCATGAGCAGAGCTCGAGCTTGAAAAACTACAAGCAAACCCAGCTCGAGCTCAAGCTTGGCTCGTTTACACCCCTTATTTGTTTAGATCGGTAACGTCAAGGACGTTTGAGCTTGGTTTTCGTTCCTCACAGCTACTCTGGCTACGAGTTTGGTTTTCCAACGATAATAATACCCGGGAAAAATTGGGTTTATCACCGTTTTGTTGAGACATGATAGTTTTTTACTATGTTAATTTGTTAGTACTTATAGCAATAATTAAGTTCATTTGTAGCAATATGTAACATAACATCTAATGTCATTTTAGGAAATAGTGTTCCATACCAAAATGAAAAGTTGATGGGTGGATGTCGGTTTCTTGTAGCGAAACTACATGATATGGACCATATTTGGGTTCGCCTGTATGTTACATGTCATTTTGTGGCTAAATTATAATGTGTATCTTTTTCTTATTGATTTTTTTTTTCTATTGGTGTCTATTCACAGGTCAAATGCCTTATTTAATTGGATTATAATTATGAAATTGTCATGGTAGCTTATGAGTTTTAATGTTCTTTAAGTAGACATCACTTCATTAAATCTTCCACTAAGTTAATATTGTATAAACCTACGTGCTAGTTACCATTTAAGTTGATGGATGATTTAGTGATTGAAACCAATGTTCTTTCAAGTAATTTAGAATCTACCAAACATCGAAACAATTAAAATAAATAAAAAACGAGTACAACGTCGTAAATTGTTGATTCCGCATTAACATGTTGGTATTGAAACAATTGATTAAGGTTTTTATGACTTTTTAAGAAGTCAAAACACAGTTAGAAACATCATATTATTTCTTTTTCATTAACTGGTTTTTCTTTTGAGAAAGTTTACTGTAAAAAGTATGTTAACGTAAAAAGTATAAGAAGGATTTTGAGTTTTTGATCAAAATAAATCAATGGATGAGATTAAAATGAGAAAAGCATACGTTGAGTTTCCAAAAGAGAAGGGGAAGAGCAAAATAGGTATAATCTATAATTGTTGAGTTCCACCCCCATTTTTTAAACGTACATAACTTTTTCGTACGACATTATTTTTTTTAAGAAAATACACTATAAAAACAAGCATTTTATTCTCTTTCATTTGCATACCCAATTGATATACTTTTAAAAAAAAAAAATTTGTTGGGTTCATAACTTGCGTTTAATCATGTATAACTTGTGTTTTGTGTCAGATATAACTTGCATCTTTTTATCAGGTATAACTTGCGTTTTATCTAGTATAACTTGTGTTTAATCATATATAACTTGCGTTTTATCATGTATAACTTGCGTTTTTTGTCAGATATAACTTGCATCTTTTTATCAGGTATAACTTGCGTTTTATCTAGTATAACTTGCATTTAATCTTTGAGTTGTTAAACAATGATATCTACTTATTTATTTTCATTTATTATTTGCTTAAATCACATGAAATCAACACTTTCTGTATTTTACCTGCTTACTTAGATAATAAACTTCATTTTTAGGTAATAAACCTTGAGAATTCTTAGTATTCAGTTGTGTTTACGTTCTGCAACAAGGTTGTTGACCCGGCGAGATTTATTGTTTCTGCATTTTCATTGATTCACAAGAAACTACCCATCTGAACAATGGAAAAAGTGAAGAACAGAGCACGATCAAGCTATCAACCCAACGATTTTTTTTAAAGTATAGCAATATGGTATGCAAATGAAAGAGGATAAAAAACTTGTTTTTATGGTGATTTTTTTTTAAAATAATGTCGTATGAAAAAAGTTATTGGCGTTTTAAAAATGGAGGTGAAACTTGAAAAATTCAACAATTATGGTGATGGACAATAATATCCTTTTTAGCTAGGGACACGTGTCAGCCTCTTGTTCTTTCTTACACTTTTTACGCTAACACCGTTTTTACGTTTTTTTTTGAACGACAATCACTTTATAGCTAAATATAAAGAGGCAACAAGAAGCTGGAAAGTACAAAACCCCAAAGAGAAGGCAAAACAAACAACTACACGAAGCAAGCTACATCAAAATTGGCCTAATCGGCCCACGAAAGATTTATCTTCGCACAATGGGTTAGCCAAAAGAAGATGTCTTCCTTGATAAGATCCACCACCGAATGCACTGGAATGAACCTGCTCTCAAAAACCATAGAGTTCCTAGCCAACCACAGCCTCCAAATAGTAGCCAAGACTATCGTATACACCATCTTCCGTCACTTTTTCGAACCCGGGGCCTTCTTGATAAAACTAATCCAATCACTCAAAGCGAATGTCCCTTCTGGCCATGGAATCTTAATCCAAACCAAAATGTTTCACCAAGTGGACCTAGCCCAAAGACAATTAAGCAAAGCATGAGAAGTGTCTTAATCCAAACCAAAATACCCTTTTTACGTTATCCTCTCCCTTTTCTTTTATGACGTTTAGAGGCAATAACAAATGGATTTATTAAATGTACACTAACATATTTTATGGAGAGTGTAGGCAACTAATGAACTTTGTGTGGCCCAAGAGAAACTAAAAACAATGTACGATTATGAGTTCAAACAATGAAGGATATTCAAAATGTGTGTGCATAATTTATACTACATATATGTACATGTATATGTAGAAACTTACTGAATAATTATCTCGTTTTTTAGTTGGTTCATATTGGTAACTTTTATTTAAATGTTACAGTTTACCAAATGTGAAAATGTGGTCACAACAATGGATTAGAGTTCATGAATCTTTTCTCTGCTTACAAAATAGCAATGTTACATACGTGGAGGAAATAGATATGTATTTATAAAAGTAATATTACTTCTTTGTGAGCAAGTAACGGGTAAAGGCAGAAATACCATTTCAACTCATTAATATGAGAACAAGTCAATTTGGATCGTGTATTGTTTGATACCATTAAATTATACTGATTGAGAACGGGATTGTTAAAGTATATGACGTGTACGAAGTTCTGCTCGCGTATAAACTTATACATGACAAAATTACAGAAAACGTCCTTTACGTTTACCCAAAATTGCAGGTTTCATCCTTAATGTTTAAAACTTGCAGGAAACATCCTTTAATGAAGGTTTGGTTGCAGGAAACATCCTTTAACGAAGGTTTTGTTGCAAGAAACATCCTTTCTCACTAACGGGGTTAGTTTTTCTGGTTAACTTCTCCTTTAGGGACTATTCTTGCAAAATCTAAAATTTTCAACCAACCCCTTCTCTATTTATTATTTACACTCCCCATACCTCACAAACAAAACTCAAATAAAAAAAATAAAATAAAAAATAAAATGGGAACTAAACCACCCTCGTTGCTAGAGACAACTCCGACCACTCCAACCACCCCACCTCCGTCTTCAAGCTCGTCGGCTTCAACCCCATGTCCGACAAATTCACCATCAAATCGTTCAACCACATCGAGTTTTGGTGCTCCGACGCCACCAACGCTCTAGTGATGAAGGGTGGTGATGGTGATGATGGATGGTGGTTGGGTGAGCGGTAATGATGGATGGTGGCTGGGAATTTTTTAAACCCCAACGTTCACTTTTCCAACGCGATGGTTGTTACGGGACCGTGATGTTTTGGTGGGTGCGGTGGTCGTGATGGGTAAGCCCATCACGGAGTGGCCATCACGGACCACCCCGCCCACCCTTAGACTTCTTAGTACTGGTAAGGTAACAAATTGGGTTATGTTTAGAATAACCGAATAACCGATTGCTAGTGCTCTTAACAGTACTATATGTACGTTTAGGAACTTCATGAATTACAATACAAACTCTCTAGTGATAGTTATAGCTAGAGCTCCCACAATAAGGCCATGTAGGAGTGAGGTGCGTACATGGAACAGGGAAACAAATGTTTTTGTTCATGGTGAAGAACTCAAAAAACATTGATGTGATCGAGTATGATTAGTTTCAACATTGTATAGATTTTATCGTAGATCTCATATAATTACGGCTATGATCAAGAATAACGAATAAACTGTGCAACACAATGCTTTGACATATATAATAAAAGATTATGATTAGAAAGAGGCTGCAAAACATGTTCAAAATGAGCGATTGAAGCTCATGTTGCCATGCAATTACATCTACTTTAAAGACAGAAAAACGCATTGACACTTCATATGCAATAATAATTAATATTAGAAGCATAAACTAATTTTAATATAAACATCACATTCATTCAATAATAAAAACCAAGCTACATCTGGATAATGGGTAAGCGATGCGCCGCTATCCCCTTTTGAATCGCAAAGCCTATTCTACTAAATACAAACCCTTGATTCCTCGGGCTTTGCGAGTCACTATGGACCACCTTCTGCACCCGCTCCAAAAAGCGAACTGCCTCAGGGGCTAGGGATCCAAAAGTGTCGAAGGCAAACGGAATGAACGCATACTGATTCTCTAAACATGCTGCCTCGTGCTTAGCAACCTTCATAGATTCCGCCTTCAAAACCGCCTGTCCCGGAACAAATCCACTATCTCTCAGCCCCACCAGTGGGGACATCCCAGTGAGGTCAACACACGCGTGCTTACCCCCCGCCCAGCCAAACACAAGGACGTCCGCAGGACGCAGGGTAGATCTTCCCTCTCGTGGGTTAGTCAGAAAGTTAACAGGGGCTTCTTTCTTGGCTGAGATCCCGGCACGCCTAAGCACATCCCATAAAACATCTCTAACCCAGTCATGACGATACTTGAATCCCGACAATTCCTTACAGTGGAGGGCATGCTCGCCAAATCTATCCAAACAGGCTTTTTTACAAATGGGGCATGAGCCGTCTGGCGGAAAAAGGGGAATCATGAGACGGTATTTAAGGATGGCTCTGTATTCAACTGCTGACATCTGTTGCCCAAGACCTTCAATAGGCACAACAGTCAAGAAATCCTGGCATGAGCCCCCTTGAGACAAACAAAAACTAATCACCAGAATAAATTATAAAATCACAAATCTGAATAAAAAAATAATCTAAAATTTACTTTTTTAGACAATTTATTGCGATGTGAGTTGAAAAAACCAGACTACACTCAACTTATAGTTGTAGGGTATCAACACTTAGAATTACATGTGAGTTAATGTAATTTGTTTTCAATAGATAACATAACCTTGAAAGCCATATCGTCCAGGAATGTTTCGATAGGCAAGCTAATATAATCATGCTAATATAATCATGGTTCAGGATAGGAGTTTGGGGGCGTAGAATTAAGGCTAAGAATTCTTAGGGGTTGTACATTTTCGCTTGACTTGGTATGTGTTGGTAATCTTGCTTGCATATATGTTGCGTACCATGTTATATATGTCTCTTTACTTTTTCACCACTTGATTATTGGTAGTTTTTGTTTTATATATTTTCAGTTTTATTCTCTTTGGAGTCGGAGGTCTCTCTAGAAACAGTCCTTCTATTCTAAGAATGAGGGTAACGCTTGCCTGCATCCCATCCTCCCCAGACCCTGCTAACGTGACCAAACTCTATTACCCTTAATATTGGTTGAATAACCAATTCGGTCAAACTAAAAAAAAAACGAAAACACACAAAATACGTGTTATAATTCTTTAAAAGTATTATCATCTTTCCATTAACTATACATAATATATATAAGTGGCGAAGGTTAGTGAGGGCAGGGGTCAGGGCCGGCTCAAGCCCAAAGCAACTAAAGCTAGGGCTTAGGGCCACCACTATTCTTGGGCCCCGATTTTTAGATTTTTTTAGGTGGGCTTGAATGCGATCTAGGTATGTGAAATTGTAAATTAGGGCAGAAAGAAACAAGGATAGGGCAAAAGTCTTGATGTATTGAGCAATGAAACGTCACATATGGAGAGGATATGAATCTCGATGGAGTTTGGAAAACGAAAGCCAGAAGTCTTTGTGCTCTTCATTTTATCATCCAGATTCATTCACTACTTCTCATCATCCAGGTTCGTTTTCATTGAATCTGCATCTTGATTGTCAATCTATTCTTTAAGTCTCAGCCTTTTAACTCTCTTGATATCATATATTGATTTTTCTTGTGGTTTATCTTATGACTTTTGTTGAAATGATACTTCCAATATGTTGTCTTAGGTGTCTGTATCTCTTGTTTTGGTTTAATCGGTAGGAGTATGTTTTGATATGGATTAATTGAATGTTTATATTAATACACATTTTCCAGCCATTTATACTGTATGATATGGCTGTATTGTTTTAAGTGATGAGTAGTACAATTGTATGATAAGGTTGTGAATTTTTATTGACATTTTGATTTGGGGGAAAAGGCTCACAATTTTGACGGGTGTTAATCTCTTGATTCAAAGAAACTTTTTTTCAGCTTCGACTATTCTCTTGTTATTCGATCTCATTGTTTGGTGATCCTTAGAAGTCGGTGTTCGTTGCAAATTTGAGTTTTTGTTCGGTAAGGGCCCCGAAATTTTATCTCGCTTTAGGCCACCAAAAAGGTTGAGCCGGCCCTGGCAGGGGTGCCGCGGCACTGCAGTTTTTTGGCTTAGTGGTGAAAATTTGCGATTTTCTAAGGTAATTTTAATATGGATTGAGTCTAGTCCTCACCGATTTGATTTTCCGGCCCCTATTAATACGAAAAAATTGAGTCTGGCCCCTACTGATTTGATCTTCAAACTTCGCCACTGATATACATGTGTAGGACATAGATGAACAAGTCGTTACATGCATTAAATGTTTATATCCTATATGACTATATATCTCTGAAACCTGTAAAATTTTGGTTAAAAAGAATAAAAAAGATCATGCTTGGCTAGGTTGAAGTAAAAACCGATGAAGCTGCATGTGTTCAGTATTCACTACAAGCACGTTTGCATTAAGTGAAATCTGTTGCCCCGTATATCTTGCAAATAATAAATACATTTATTATAATCATGTGCAACGTCCATTACTGCTAATTTCTTACTAAAATACAAACATTCAACTTAAAAGAAGGAATGAAAAAGCTATCATGTATGATGTATGTAGAGTTCTACAATTAGAGGGTGTTTGGGATTGCGTTTTGAATCTGATTTTTAGATTATTGCGTTTTCAAAACCCAGATAATCAGTTTTTAGTGTTTGGATTGCGTTTTGAAAACGCAGATAATCAGTTTTTTAGACTACCAAAACGCAATACTCTATAAGCAGCTCCACCTCTACTTTTCCAAAACACATAATCTGTTTTGAATAATCAACCCCAAACACCCCCTAAAACGTTAGCAAACTAAAAAACATAGGTCGTGAATCTTTGAGCCCAGGATTACTCTAAAGGCAATTAACAAAAAAAGCCATCCGCGCATTCCCTTCATTTTCTTTTTGGAATTACTGGATTATATATAAACCGTATAATTAGACGTGTTGTGTATAGGGTTTCATGGTGCTTCATTTAATAAAGAAAGAGAAAATGTAGTAGTTTTTAGTATAATTATATATGTGAGGACGAGATACCCTAATGCTCTAATATTCTTTTTTTTTTAATTTTAAATAATTTTTTATTAACACATAACCGCAAAAGATTACATCAAGATAGTGGGTAAGCGGGCAACAAGCTGCGCCGCCACCCCTTTCTGGATGGCAAACCCTAACCTACTAAACACGAACCCATGCCCCCCCGGAGTCGAGACATTGCTATGGATAACTCGTTGGACTCTGGTCAGGAAACAGATGGCTTCCGGTGCCAAGGAGCCAAAGGTATCAAATGCCAGGGGTACAAAAACGTGTTGGTTCTCCTCACAAGCTTTAGCATGCTTCTCAACTTTCATCGTCTCTGCTTTCCGCACCGCATGCCCTCCTACAAAGCCATTATCCCTCAAACCAACCAGGGGAGATACACCTGTTAGGTCGACACAAGCGTGTTTCCCCCCGACCCACCCAAAGACAAGCAGGTCTGCTGGACGTAGGGTGGATCTCCCTTCTGCGGGGTCCGAGAGGAAATTCACAGGAGCCTCCTTCTTGGCTGAGATCCCAGCCCTTCTTAAAATGTCCCAGAGAACGTCTCGGACCCAGTCATGCCTGTATTTGAAACCAGGTAACTCCTTACAATGAACCGCGTGTTCCCCGTATTTGTCCAAGCATGCCTTACGGCAAATCGGACAAACTTCATCTTCATGGTACATGGGGATCAACAAACGATATTTAAGAATTGCCCTGTACTCAACCCTAGACATGGTTTGGCCCAAACCTTCGATTGGGACAACATTCAGGAAATCTTGGGCATGGGGGCTTTGCAAGCATTCAATAACTGCCTTTTGGCGGGGGGACAGATCAAAAGCATCACCCAGGCTCTGTGTGATTTTGCCAAAAAGGGCATTCGCCAAAGTTTTCTGAGGCTTTGGGGGGGGGGGGGGGGGGCGGTGTCCTTGCTAGAAAAACCGCCAATATCAAAACCTGGGAGATAGTCATTTATCCTTTCGAGGGCTTGCACGTAGTCCAAGTCCATTTCGACAACCCCGCTATTCCTTAAGATGTGGTCTTGGAGGTTCCAAGATTGAGCTCGCGATGCGACAAAAGCATACACCCCAACATCCTTTGCTGAGAGGAGCCCTAATCCTCCCAAACGCATCGGCAAGGACGCCAATCGCCACTGTAGGTCACCAAAGAACGGACCCCCACATACCACTATGTCTTCGATGGCTTCCCGCAAGCCCTTGTCAAAACATGATATCGCTTCATTCACCATGGCAGGTTGGCAGGTCCGCAAACCAAAAAGCAACTTGGCGACCCCCATACAAGATCTGAGCAAGAGGAGTTCACTCTGAGGATCCCTAAGGCACGGCAAAAGTTTCATAAGATCAACCGCGCGCGAGGCTCTCCGCCCTGCCAATTCCCGTATAAAGTAAGAGTCCCGACTAACAGCCCCTCCAAGGAGCTTTACCCCCTTTTCTGGCCTGCCAATCCCACTGGGGAACAGTCCGTCCCTAAGTTTCACCCCATTACAAGACGGCCAAAAAACCTCAGTTTTCTTAATATTTAGCTAAAGCCCCAGGGATGGCCCCTCCTTCCGAATAATGTCTAAGGCTTTCGCAACCTCGGTGGCCTCACCAATAATCGTCCCATCATCAAGGTACCACGCATGAAATGGGAGGTTACAATTTTCTTGCACCCGGAGAACCATAGGGTGTAATGCCAAGGCGAAAAGGAGGGGACCTAAAGGGTCCCCTTGTTGAACCCCCGTAGTGGCCCCTATACAATCATTGCCAACATACAACCTAGCTGGCTGGGCATATAAGAACTGGACCCACAAATAGATAGACGGGCAATGCTGAAGAACTTCTCGAAGAAGGGCAGTGCGGTCTATCATGTTGAACGCGTTTGAAAAATCCACAGTGAGCATAGCCAAAGAACCGTCTTCATGGAAGGAGCTAAGGAACCTGTTCGCACTGTGGAGCACCGCCTCTGCCCCATTAGGAGTCCCCACCCCAAATTGGAAGTCCCCCAGATACTTAGCCATTTCCTTGCCAACCTTCCTCATAGCCACTTTAGATACCAGTCTGCGCCAAATGGCCCCTATTGCGATGGGTCGGATCCCGTTATCAGGTTTCAGAAGAGGGGTAAGGGGGCCGAAGCAATAAATTCAGCAAGTACCTTGGGGCACAACCCCCCTAACCATAAGTTGACGACTTCAGTAATAGCTGAGAGCAAACCCGTGGAAGCCACGGACCCCTCTCCGCTAAGGGCGTCCAATAGATGTTCGGCCCTCAATCCGTCCCTCCCGCAGGAAGTCCCTTTAGGGAAAGATCGGAGGCATCGAAGTACACAATCCTCATCCACAACAAGCGCGGGTATGATGTCGGAGTTAGAGGGCAAAGACGGAGGAGGCAACACCGGATGTTTATCAATGAGGGCTTTCATGGTAGAATCCCCAAATGGAGCAACTCCACTAGAACACAACACCTTGACAGCAGCTGTGAAATGACTGTCCCTTACTTTCCGGAGGCACTGTTTGACATTGGAGCTCTTTTCAGTATCCTCACTCCCCCCTGTTTCCTGCTTGATAAAAGAAACACCCCCCACGCAATCGAAGAGAGAAGGAACCAAATCTGCAAACCCTGAACCGTCTTTCCACAAAGAAAGCGATTGCAGGATGTTGTTACACTGCAATGATTTCCGATTCCCAGACCTTCGCTCCTGCCTATTGGACGGTTTGACCACCCGCAGGGTACATCGCGGTAATAAAAGCAGTTTGACCCACCTTTCTACGGAGCCTGGTGAAGCCACCACTTTGCGTAAGGCACCTGTCAAGGCCTGGACAAACGCCAGTCGACAGCTTGGGGGGATGCTCTTGACAGTTTGAATGGGCAGTGAGAAAACCTTTTCTAAGAGGGATATATCCCCGACCACACCTCCTGTCGGACCAGGTTCCATGTCCACAGTCACGTGACGAGGTTTTTGGATCCCAACAATGAAATCATCCACATCTCCCGTAACCACAGAGAAGGAGAGGACATCATCAGCACTGTGATTGCACCTTTTGCTGAGAGCATGCATCACCATGCACCTCCCACATAACCATTTAGCCCCGTCCCTAAGGGCGCCCCCAACATCCATAAAAAGGTCCAAGTCTTGAGAGATTGCATCTTGCAAAGACGCCCTCCTTTTTTCTGTCTTGAAATGAAAACTCTGCATGTGCTCTAGAAGGCGTAGAAACCCTGAAGACCCCGGTTTACCATCTTTACACTCATGTAAATGCTTAAAGGGGCATGTTCTCAAACCACTACTCGAGCCAGGGCCAAACCCTCCTTGTTTAACATTCCGATCCCTTTTACTAGGAGCCATATGCATGCAAACCCCAAACCCAATAACAGGCAAGAAAAAAAAAAAACAGAAACCCCTACTCAAGACGAGTTGGGTCAAAATAACACAGGCCTACACCACACACCCCTCAAGAACAAAGGAGTTTGGAGGGGAGCAACCAAAAATTGCTCACCTCCTACCCGTCAACTGCAGCTATCCTTTTTTTACGTCATCAGGCCACATCTGACAACGCAGACAAAGAGGCGTAGGAGAGGGAAGCTTTTTATATGTATTATTATTATTATTATTATTATTATTAACCAAGACAAGCACTATACTTTTCCACCCCCATATTCTCAACCACAACAACAAAACAGAGAACAAAGTTAGAGAAAGGCTAAGCAATCTATTTAGCTAATTCCTCACAAAGGTTTGGATATTTAGGTTCCTATATTAATTAAAGGATGACAAGAACACTTATTTCAAGCTTAACTACCATCAAGATGTTACGGATTCCATGTAGATGACTCAAAAACATGCATGGGTTGCCATTCAATTGTTATGTTCATTCTATATATATACATGTATTAAATACATGAAAAAAAAAATCTAGATAATGGATTTGATTATCAAAATGCCTTTGACCTAGTGGTATCCAAGTGTTGGATAAAGATTTGCCTTTCCAAGTGGGGAGGGGCTCAAATCTCGTGGGTGATAAAAATTTTGCTGTTCAAAGAGGGAAAAGATAATGTATTGATTATTCAATAAAAAAAATAAAAAAGAATCCCTAGTATATATTAGGGATTCTAGGTGTAAACCACACTTTGGGAAGAAAGCAAAAATGAGTTGGAGAGGCTTATGTTCTTAAAAAATAAAGATCTTCACCAAAAGTCTCGTGTCAAGTGGGCGTCTGTGGGGGATGATAACTCTGCTTACTTTCATCGGTGTATTAATGGGAGGAAGGCGGCGAATGCGATTCCGGGTTTGTTAGTTGAGGGGACTTGGGTCTCGCGTCCATCTTATGTGAAAAAGGAGGTCTTCCGTTTTTTCCGTAATCATTTTAATGAGGCTTACGATCGTAGGCCGATTTTTCTTTGTGATGATTTGAAACAGGTGCCATGTGAGAAGACTGAAGATTTGGTGGCCCCTTTCTCTAAGGAGGAAATTAAGGAGGCGGTTTTTGATTGTGGTTCCGATAAAGCTCCGGGCCCGGACGGTTTTAATTTTAGATTTATTAAACATTTTTGGAGTTACTTGGAAGATGATTTTGTTAATATGTTCACTGAATTTTATGATTCGGGCGTGATCAACAGGGGGTGTAGTACTTCGTTTATCACTTTGGTGGCAAAAGTCAAGTCTCCAGTTGGGTTGAAAGACTATAGACCAATTAATCTTATTGGTGTGATTAGCAAGCTCATTTCTAAAGTCATTGCTGGTAGGATTAAGAAGATTATTGGAGACATTATATCAGAGTCTCAGTCAGCCTTCATCAAAGACAGATTAATATTAGATGGGCCGCTTGTTCTAAATGAATTGATTAATTGGGCGAAAAGGAGTGGTAAACAATATTTTCTGTTAAAGTTGGATTTTGAGAAGGCCTATGATAATGTGAGCTGGGATTTTTTGTTATCAGTTATGGATCAGATGGGGTTCCCAGCTAGGTGGTGTCTTTGGGTGAAAGGTATTTTGTGCTCTGCTAGGTCTGCGGTCCTTGTTAACGGCTCCCCTACGTTTGAGTTCCCTTGTCATAAGGGTCTTCGACAAGGAGATCCGCTTTCCCCGTTTTTGTTTCTTATTGTGATGGAGGCTTTGGCTAATATGGTGTCTAAAGCGTGTTATTTGGGAGACTTTGAAGGTGTGGTTCTTTCTAACGAGGGGCTTACTGTTAGTCATATGTTATATGCTGATGATGCGCTAATTATGGGGGTTTGGAAAAAGGAAAATGTGATAGCTATAAACCGTCTCTTAAGGGTTTTTCATATGTGTTCAGGGATGCGGATTAATATTCATAAGTCTTCGTTGTTTGGGTTAGGGGTGGAGGAAGATGCTGTTGTCTATATGGCAAAACTTTTAGGGTGCAAAGTTGGTAAATTACCGTTTGTTTATCTTGGCATCAAAGTTGGTGCTAACATGAACAGGATTTCAAATTGGGAGCCGGTTTTGGAAGTGGTTAGAAATCGGCTTCTCTCTTGGAAATCCAAGTTATTGTCTATTGGTGGAAGACTTACTTTGATTAAATCGGTTCTTTCTAGCCTCCCGATCTACTATTTATCACTTTATAGAGCCCCTTTGGCAGTGTTGGATAATATTGAACAATTAATGAGAAAATTTCTTTGGGCAGGGGGCAAAGACGGGAAAAATATTAGTTGGGTGGCTTGGGATGTGGTGACTAAGCCGATTAAATCAGGAGGGCTGGGTATTTCGAAGCTATTGGACGTTAATACGGCTCTTTTGGTAAAGTGGGCTTGGAGATTTAATGCTGAAAAAAACGGATTATGGAGACGTGTTATAATTAATATTCATGGGAGGAGAAATAGGTGGCAATTTTTACCTATCAAAAAAGCGTATTCCGGTTGCTGGAAGACGATTGCTTTGTATCTAGATCGTCTTCGGATTGGGGAAAAAGAGCTTAAATATTTATTCTTTTATCATCTCGGGAATGGGAAGGATATACGTTTTTGGAAAGATATTTGGTTTGGGTCTATCCCGTTAATGGAGAGATGGCCGAATCTGTATGAGGGAGAGAAGAATAAAAATTGCTATGTTCATGACAGGTTGAAAGCTACTGATGGGTCGAGTTATGTTGTGGATATGGGATGCTTTAGGACTGATACGGTTACGGCTATATCGGAAGCTCAAGACCTTCAAAACATGCTGACACAGGTTCAGCTAGTGGAAAAAAAGGATAACTTAAAGTGGGAGCTGGACATTTGTAATGGCTTCTCGGTGGCGTCGGTTAAAAAAGGTCTAATCTCTGCGGTGGCTGCGTCTGGGTCAGATATTCAGCGAATGCGTTGGGAACATTGGGTCCCTTTAAAAGTCAATATTTTCATGTGGCGGAGTGAAAAAGATCGGATCCCAACTCGTGTGGCGTTAGTTAAACGACAAGTGAACCTGCAGACGTCGTTATGTCCGATGTGTGATGTTTTTGCTGAGACTCCCTCGCACCTTTTAGTAGAATGTGGCTTTGCTTCTGGAATGTGGTCTGCTATATTTGGTTGGTGTAAGATTTGGAACAATGGCTCTATTTCGTTGGACTCCTTGCTGCAGATTCAAGATAATGTGCAGGGCATGAAGTGGCATAAGAGGGTGATTCGGGGTATTGTCATGATAGCGTGTTGGGCTCTGTGGAAAGCGCGGAACAACAAGGTTTTTAATGGTTCTTCGATTAGAGTTGAGGAGGTGGTGGCTACTACTAAACGCCTGTCTTTTTTATGGTTTAAACATCGTTCGAAATTTAAGAATGTAGATTGGGATAGTTGGGTTAAATACCCTTTGTACATTTTGTAAGGTGTTTGCGGCAGCCTCGGTTTGAGGTGTTGCCTGTTTTTTTATGAAGTTAACCGTTCAAAAAAAAAAGGTGTAAACCACACATTTTGATGATTTTGCGTGTACTTTTGACATGGTAAAATGGGATTGGATAGACTCGACAACTTTGCCGGGATGCCCCGGCCATCCTTACCAAGTTTTAGAGTGAGGAGGGAATTTTTAAAAAAACTAACGGAGTCTAATTAGTTTTTACAAGTCATACCATTGTAATTAACTCCAAACATAAAAATATTTCTAACTTGTAGGTATCGATCTCAAGGCAAAAAAGTTTGGAATTGTAATGTCAATGATCTATGCCTATTAAAGAACTGTTCTTAATTGTTTTATAAAATACAGTCTGGTTTTGTAACAAAATAACGATTTCATTTCAGTTTAAGAATAAAAAAAAAATTCAATCTATATTCTTTCTAATTTGACATAAAATAATAAAATATTCCACTAGTACAGTTTTTTTTTTTTTTTTTTTTTTTTTTTTTTTTTTTTTTTTTTAGAGCTAGGAAGAGAAGTGGGACAAAAGTTCATTAGTATCATTTAATATCCATAATAAATTCACAGATAAATATTGTTGTTTGCGTCTCCAAAGACTAACGTAAGACTCATTCCAATGTGTCCTACATTTTTCAAATGAGCACAAAGGAAAGGTATTAATGCATCATACACGTGAGGTTGTTAACCTTTGCTGGACATGTCAATTGTCATGGACCAGTTATGCTATATTTTCAACCACTAATATAATGTATATATGCGATTTAGGCTGCCTTTAGGTTTTGTAAGACGTACACCTTACAAAATCACTGGACTACGAAAAACTTCAACCTGATCGAACACCGACTAACTGGCTATGGGATTGCATAAACTCCAAACCTCATGTTTAATCTATTTCCTTCTCATAAATTCGTTGACCTTATAGCATGGGTTTTAAAAAGCACGCCTCTGACGTGAGCTACATCAAGGTGCAGGTCTTGGGGATTTTTCTCTCAACGCCTAAGGTAAATACAAGAAGCGCACAAAAGACACATATTTTAGGGTTTTTTAGGGTTTTTTTTTTCTTTTTGCTTGAGACACGTACCTCATGTACTTATGGTGTTTTTGTGCAAAACAATGTTGTACTTTTGATTTCTTGGCTTGTTAATGCATATGCATGTAAAATCATATAAAAAACTTATTCATAACTATATTTTAGATAAAGGAAGCTAAAAACTTATGAGATATATAAAAGAAATTAGTTAATAACCTTGCCCCTCGCGTATGAAAGTCCACAACTTTTGCGTTTTGTTTCTCGGTTTTAAGTCTCGTTGCTTTTGTTTTCCATGCTCTTTTTAAAACCAAGCTTGTAGCAAGGGGCGGAACCAGGGGGCCATGGTGGTCTGTTGACCCATTGGTCAAGCGAATTTGTTAGAATTTTATATTGGAAAATTGAGAGTTAACTAGAAAAATAGTACATTACATGGACTCTTTTGTAGCCGCTAGAGAAGATATCTTGTATATGATTATGCCCATTCCCCAAGATTCCAAGAATATCCGGTTCCGCCACCGCTTAAAATTTGAAGAAGAACCTCATTAATTGATCGATGACCTATAATCCGCAAACTTACACACTTGTTTTTAAGAAAAACCAGGATGCATAGAATGAATATTATTCTCGCTCATGACTTAACATAATAATATATAGGGTAAGGTTATTGTACAAATGAGTTTTAAGCTGTAAAGGAGTCTTAACATGAGAAATGAAGATCGAAGAGATCTTTTCTTTTCTGAAGTTTTTTCTCCATCTTGTTAATCATGTTTTTAGTCTTGAAATTAAATTTTTTTTTATGTAATTACTGTAGTAAAGTAATTCCATATTTACTCTAGTTGAGTACTTACAACAGTTACTCTAGAAATTGTATACCATGTAAGTGCAATTTGTGTTTGTCCCCAGCCGGTAATGGGTTAATATAGGTCGTTGCCTAGGTTAAATGATTGTTTTAGAGAAAGAAGACCTTTTGTTCATTTTAGGTTTTAGAGAACCGAGTTGGTGAAATGATCCTTTCATGATAATGGAGGGTGCTATAAATACATCTTCTCCATTTCACCAAAGAACCTTTTTTTCCTTTTGCCCATTCTCCAAACCTAAACTTTTGTAATTAAATCTTAGATCTATGAATTAAAACGTGTTAGAATTATTTGTGTGTTATTGCTCTTTGATTTCCTAACGTTTCTAATCATCTATCAAACATGTGTGCCTTGTTTCCGCCTTGGTACATGTGAAAACCCGAGAATCAATTTCTTGTGGTGAGAAAAAAATAAGCTTTTGACTCAACTCACTAGTTGTTTGATTGTGTTGTTAATTTCAACCTGATTTTGATTAAAAATTTGGGGATTGTTTTATTGAAAATTATTTAAAAGTTTTTCTTCTAAGTTATTGATTTTTAGATGATATTTCATGATTAGATGATGTTTTTTATGACATAATCATGTTTAAAACATGTTCTTCGGCAAACCCTAATTTCATAAAAAAACATCACAATATTGAAAAACTTGTTGAAAAAGTCTTGAAAACCCGCATTTTCGTAAAAAAAAAAAACAAGAATAATAGTTCAGCCGTATGTGGACATACACCTAGTTCAACCAAGCGTAGGTGAGAGATACACCTGAAGTTTCACACACCTTCAGGGTAGAAGAAGAGAAGAAGAAGCAGGGTAGAAGAAGAGAAAGAAGAAGAGAAGAAGAAGAAGAAAGAAGAAAAAGAACGGCCGATGAGGTTTTTTTAGGGTTGGATAACTTTAGAATTTATATTTAGACTCTAAAACTTAGTAATTTTTTACATAAAAAATAGTTTATGTATTTAACCATTTAAGTAATTAATTAACCCTCCACTATCTTAAGAAATTTACATTTGTTCCTTATAAATTTATATATAAAAAGTATAAAATTAATATTATATACAAAATATAAAGTATAAATAGCTATTTTTTTTAAAAAAAATCTACATTGTACCAGACTCCATGGTACACCGTACCGGTTCTTACCGAAATGAGCCTACCTCCCTCTGTACCGAATTCATCCAGCCTAGCGAGTTGCGTATTCGTACCGCGTTCCCGTATCGAAGCGAACCGCGATTTAGGTGACTATGCTCTAGATACATGGTTGCCTCTAATTATTTCAACATCACCTGCACCAGCAGCCGTATTCAAAGCATTCAACATTTCGATAAGCTTTTGTTTCCTCTCATCGTATTTCAGCTTCTTCAGGCTATACCTAAAACCAATAAAAAATTTCATCAGTTAAGTTCATGACATCTAGTTGATCTCAAAATAATCCACCAACATGTTTAAGATAAATGGATCGCAAATAAACATGGTCATGTTCAAGTTCATTGATTCAACATTCCAAGCCGACACAATTGCCACCCTTACAGCTCCCTCAAACCATAAAAAGGATGTTTTCACTCGTTTCATGGCATCTATATGGCTTTAACTTTATGTTTTAATGTGTGACTGTGCTCAGAAACAATAAAGAAAAAGCAGTTACCTCTTGTGCTCCTTAGGAGGCTGTTTATCAGTTTTCTTTGGGGTAGGGCCAACACGAATAGCTGCATGCACCTTTTTTAGAGCTTTCAAGGTTGTCGGGTTCAACCCCAGCTTTGATGTATTTAGAAAAGTGAGTCTGATACTTTTTTGGTTGATCTTCCATTAAAGTCTGCATGTATTCGATTTCAACCCGTACAATAAATTGCTTATTCAACCGATTATTCTCTTAAACAGTTAAACAATTTCAAATATGGTTAAAGACTATACAATAGGCTCACCCTCATGTAGGAAGCAACATGGCCACCATAGATGTACTTGTAGGAAGCAACATGGCCACCATAGATGTACTCGGGTGGGCCGAAGGGCTCTGTCCGTACGGCAAAAACGAAAACCCCAAAAGAGAAAAGCATCATCATGTATCTTTATTAATATCTTAGATGAGAAAACCCTCATCATCATCGATTGAAGGAAAACGAAGAATAAAACATATGAACATGATCATTGGTTGAAGGAAAATGTAAACCCTAAACATCGAAAGAATCAACACAGGAAAATGATTGAAGAAGAAGGGGGTTTGGGTTTTGGAAAGATTATTAAAGATTAAACTGCAAGAAGAATTGTTATATGTGTTTATAATGGTGGCAGGGGAAGAAGAAACAGAGAGAGAAAGATAGAGAGCAGATGTATATTATTTGAGAGAGAGAGAGAGAGAGAGAGAGAGCAGATTTATATATTGGTATCAGGGGTTTTGATTTTGAAATTTGAATTTGGAGCTCAAATTTGATCTAACATATGTAAGTTACATCTGTTGATCATTGTTTGGAGCTCAACAGATATTGTTGAGTGACCCATACAACAAGTTTTGTTGACTAACAGCTCCTATAATAAGTGGCTCACAAATTTTCTTGAATACTTTAATCAGATTTTATTACATCATTATTTGCATCACACAAGCATCTCTATGCTTGCCACCTCAGCTTTTTAAGCTCCCTATGGTTGCCAACTCAGCCTTTTTATGTTACTCACAACTCTCCTGTTATAATAAGTACAAATGGATATAGATATAGATTTTTTGACACTGGAATAAATGATTTAAATTATTTTCCAAAAGAATTTTACCCCACTTTTAAATCCATGTGAATTAGTTTTTATCCTTCATTGAAAGATGGAAAGGGAAATAAATTGCCCTCGAGTCAATCCAAGAATATCCCGTATTATAACTTTGCCTGAAATAACCCGAACTTGCAATAAATCCACCACAACACCACCACCACCACTTTTCCACTCCAACTCCTACATGCCTTCTTCGTGGCTTTCAAATATTGCCCCCTATTTATTCTTGCCTGCAACACCAACCTTTTTGTCTTATAATATGTCCTAAATAAACTGGTTTCTTCTCATCAACTTATCATAAATCTAAGGATTGCACTTTAATCCCTCTCTAGTTTTATTTTTCATCCTTTTTATATTTAGTGTCATTTATAAGTAATGTATAAATGAGTGGATTAATGCTATAGATTTGGTTATAATGAACTCTATATTTTATTTATTTATTAAAAGTTAGATAAATTTATTGTGTAAATGAGTTAAAGGCATCATGTAAATGGGTTATGTAGTAGCTGCATTGTTTATCACATGTGGTAAATACAACTTTTTTAAAAAAAATATCATGTTTCAAATGTATACAATATATATACACACACCGTTTATCACATATAATCATCATTACAACTTTAAAAATCATCTCGCATATATACAGGTTTTTGTAATTATAAACATAAGTTGCGCAATTGTTTTTAATAAGTTACGTAGTTAGTTATACATATTGTGTAATTATTTACATTCATGCATAAATACATATATAGGACGCATAATTAGTAACATAAGTTGCATAGTTATATTCTCTGTAAGTAATGTATTTTTTTGTTGCGTAATTAGTTATACGTGTTGCGTAGTTATGTTACTCCATGCTTAATTATGCCACGAAAGGCCTCTGTACGCTTTGTATGTTAAACATTCTTTGTACATTAATTGCGAGAAACCGGTCAAAAACCAATCAATTTAAAAAAAAAAATTGCAGTAGCATTATTATTGAAATACCCAATATAAAAAAAATACATATTTGAATTAACATGCATTTACACGGTCACAGGGTCTCCTGTCATCAGGTCACCAAATTCCTTGACCTTCCGATACCGTGTACACGATCTTATGACTTTGTGAAACCTGGGTCTTTTATAAACAATCACCCGGCCCTGGTAACTGCAACTCCCTATGTGAGGAGGTACCCCTTCTCTGGACGTTACGAGGCTATTTTGCCGAGTTCCTTAAAGAGAGTTGTCTTGCGCCCATAGGTATTCTCTACCTACTCACGTGTTTTGGTTTCAGGTACATGTACCCTTTAGTTTTATTTATGGTTGTTAGAGCCTTTCCTGGGAGTATGGCACGGTTAATTCAGCGCCATAGTGCCTAGTAGTCGAATATTGGCTCGTACCATTTTCTCTACCCCTTCTAATTATCCTGAAATAGTAGGGTCACTTTACGTCCTTGAATCGATAACATCTTTTGGCTAACCTAGCCTCCTCCGTCCCTCGGGACCAACAAGGGGTAGTGCAAGAATATTCACATGTTGTCCATCGACTACGTCTTTCGGCCTGATCATGAGCCCTAACTCACCCTCCGTGGACGAACCTTAGGTTCTCACCAATGTTTGCGGTAATCAAGCTGACATTTTGGCTTCCGCTTCATTCACTACCGCTCGCGCCGGTGCTTCACCCTAAGGTAGAATGCTCCTCTACCGATGTATTTTTACATCCCTCAGCTTCAGCATATCGCTTAGCCTCGTTGATCTTTGGTGCAAGAGCGCTTGATTAGTGAGTTATTACACACTCTTTCAAGGGGGACTACTTCTAGGCAAACTTCCTGGTTGTCTCTGCACACCTACCTCCTTTATCACATAGCGGTCATTTAGAGGCCCTAGCTAATGATCCGGGTTGTTTCCCTCTCGACGACAAAACTTATCCCCCTTCGTCTCACTGGCCGACCTTAACCAGTTAAAACTAAAGCTTATCCTCCATTGTCTCACTGATATTTTGAGGTTAAAAACATATTAAAGAGTAAACGGTACACACCCATAACGAAGCCCCGCACCCTTCAAGTCCGGTCCTAGGGCCCCCCCCTAAGGTCCAGCCTCTCATTTCAGAATAACCCTACTCTGAGTGGGATTCGAACCTATGACCTCCCAGGGCAGAAACCCCACAAAGTAGGTAAACCTTTCCAGCTGCATTACAACCACTAGACTACAACATCATTGGCTAAAGAGTAACTAATAACAAAAGTTAATAAAAGGGTGGATCGCCTCTTAATTTAATGCTCTCATATATTAGAAATTCTCACTTAATTATGACATTTTAATCGTGGTAATATTAGCCATTAAATTGATTTAATCAAATTATCTAGAATCCTTTCTAAATTTCTTTTAAGAAAAACAAACAAACAAGAAATTTGTATTTAATATTACCGTATATATCATTTTTCGCTTTATATTATATGTAACTGAAATTAAATGCAGGAGTAGGTGACGAGTCCATGAACTATGGCTATAAAAAAGGAAGTCATATCTGTCCAGACTTTTCATTGTTCTTAAGTAAAAAAAAAAAAAGCAGCCAAAACACAAAGAGAGTATATAGGAGATAACTTTTTTTGTCTCAGACTTTAACTGTGAGAAAAAAAAGTTCATTTCATCATCAGTCATCTCACACAACCATATCTAGCATTGATTTAAGATGGCTTCATCAAATAAGCACTGGCCAAGTATGTTTAAATCCAAACCCATTTACACCACTCCTCAAGATCAACAATGGCAATCACATGGTTCCAACCAGAGATCATATCCTTACACCTCTGGTAATTAATTGTTATTATTACTAACTTAAAAGATTTAGAGACATAGTTATATCAATAATCATGGCTAGACTAGTGATCATCATCATTTTCTTCATGTAGTTGTTACATGTTTGATGTTCATTTTATTAATGTTTTTAACTTTTTTATCTTTGTGTTTTGGTGTAAAATTGTGTCTTTGCTTTTTTGGGAAAGTTTACGGACTAATTCCTGATAATGTTGAAATGCTGATGAAATATGTAAGTTACTGTTTCCTATTTGTTATGCACATATCTGGAAAAGAGTTGGTAATGTTGCATACGTTACATGGTTAAATCTTTTTAACATATAATTAAAATCCGGAACACTAATTAGGTGTTGAGACAATGGCAGGATGTGATGAAAGAAACCCCGAACCAAAGCCGAGATGGAATCCGAAACCTGAGCAGATCAGGATACTGGAATCAGTTTTCAACTCAGGATTAGTGAATCCTCCAAGGGATGAAATCAGAAGAATCCGTACTAGACTACAAGAGTATGGACAAGTCGGTGATGCCAACGTCTTCTATTGGTTCCAGAACCGGAAATCTAGGACCAAACACAAGAATCGTCAACTCCAAAAATCACAAAACCACCAATCCCCGCCGCTATATGGGGCTGCCATGGCGGCAGCAACCACCTCCTCTTCGTCCTCCTCTGGAAAGACATTGTCCAAGTCCATTGAGTTCTTTTTGAACTCCCCTACAGCTTCGGTTAACCAACAACCGCAAGCGTGTTTAAGTGAAGGTGAGGGTAGTTCCCTCCACCAGCACCACGGGGAGTTCTTTGAAGATTCATTCTTTTTCCCCGTGGTGCAACAAAAGCCTCTGGCACCCACTTCCGCAAGTTTCACCCAAGGATTTTGCTTTCCTGAGCTCGGTACTATGAGTGATCATGTAAATCATCATATGAGTAATAACCATAGTGTTGTGAGTAGCTGTGGGATGCTGCCAACTGATTTGATGATGAATCATCAAGATGGAATCCAATCTAAGAATTCTAGAGGCAAGGATGTTGAAGAAGAGAATATTATAAAAATGTTGAGTCATAGTACAACAATAACAATACCACCGCCGCTGACGCCGCCAACAGTTCCTACTATAATTGTCCCTCCGACTCCTACAACTATCGTTCCATCAATTCGCAATGATCACCAGGGTGCGCCCCTTTTCATCTTTGTTCTTTTTCTTTTTTAAATCTTTTGCATACAAATATCCAAAAAATTGTTCGGATTAATCTTAGTGGTAGCAGTCCTTTTGGTCTCCAGGGATAGAGGAAAGGTCTGCCATCATTCCGCCTTTACTAGCATTGGGATTTACCTGAGTATTTATTACACGTCTATGTATTCTTTTTTTAAACTTTTGCGTACAAATGCAGGTGTGGAGGAAGCTGGAAGGCGAAAATCAATAGTGTTTGTCAATGATGTCCCATATGAGGTTTTTGTCGGACCCTTTAATATCAAGGAAGCCTTTGGTGACGATGTTGTGCTCATAGATTCATCTGGGCAGACTGTGGTGACCGATGAGAGGGGGGTCACACTCCAATCTCTCCAGCACGGGGCGCTTTATTACATGGTGCGCTCATCCACATATGATCATGATGGCACCGTCTATATGGTACATGCCATCCCTTAGACGTACTTAATTTGACAAGCATATTATGATATGAACAATGTCAAGATTGATTGATAATCACCACAATACAAACCATAGCAACACTACATAAAGAGTGTGGTTTCGATGAAATACACGCACTTTTTAGAATTATTCATTAAACTGTTGGGAGACTTGTTTTAATCACAAAATGCATTTAAACCGTCTCTACTTTTAAACTCTATACAAAATTGGGAAAAATAAATAAAATAAAATAAGAAGGGTTATAAAGATATGGCACCTTATGACCTTAAACATGTAACATTAGCTACATGTTGGAAATTTCTAATTTATAAGTTTGAAACTTTTTTCAATCTTCATTCATTAATTACATAAATTAAATGATCAGAACCTTTTATTAATTTTATTAACAATTCACCTTTGTAAGTGGAAAAGTATTATTCTCGCACAACTAATTTTAACCTATGAATGTATTAAATTGCTGAATGCTAGTCAAATTAAACACTTTTTAGTACAATTAATGTATTAACCAATCTTTTTGTGTTATCTTGTAGTTCTAGAAGCTAAATGATGCACTAGATTTGGACAAGCTACATGTTAATCCTTCTACATATTTGGATAATTCCTTTTTTTTTCGTAGTTTTTTTTATAATTTGAAGTAGCAGTGTGATATGAGTTTATGGAACTTTTGCTAAGAACAATGTAAGGACTTGTTATATATATATTTTCTGCATTTAGGGAGCACACATGTGATTTTTGCTCATGTAATGGTATGCCGTGAGGTAAACCACATGAGAAATTCAAATATATGTGAGTGTGTGTGTATGTATAGTAGACAATATCATGCGAAGATATATACAGGTCTGGAAGATGTCATTTTCCTCCGATCCTAATTTCTGCCAATTTTTAGGGTTTATGTTCCTATTTAAAGGTAAATCTATTTGTCAACACAAGAGTAACCATGGTTCTAGTCTAATCTTTTAGAACGTAAGATGGGTTAACACTATATGAGTATCACTGATGGTTTATTTGGTCGCAAATGTGTCCATGAATGTGTTGTAAATAAACAGTTGTAAGCAATAGCGGACCATGACTTTATTCACAAGGCGATTAGGGGATAGCCAAACTTTTATGGGGTCCGATTGAGATTTTAACGTATAAAAACCACTAATAAAATGTTTCGACATTCATATTCAACTGTAGAGTTGATCGTAATGTTCGGTAGGTTACTCTGTTTTTTTTTTTAATTTCAACTAATTGTAATGTTATTGTGATGTTTAATTGGGTATCAGATCTAAAGAAATCATACTCTGTAAACCAAGAAAAAAACACGCATTCATCAAACGAAGAAGATATCATACTCTGTAAACCAAAAAAAAAAAAAAAAAAAAAAAAACAGAGCATTCATCAAACGAAGAAGAAAATATACTCTGTAAACAAAAAAAAAAAAACAGAGCATTCATCAAACGAAGAAGAAATAAAGTTCACATTAGAACAGAGGTTGATAGATAAATGCTATATATTGTAGATATTACTGAGTGCGTTTTATGTTTTATGTAAGTGCGTTTTACGATAGCAGTGAATGTGTTTTATGTTTTATGTAACGGTGTTTTATGATATCACTGAGTGCATTTATGATATCACTGAATGCGTTTTATATAAGTTCGTTTTATGATATCACTAAGTATCACTACAAGAAAAAGAAGCTAATGCAACCACGGTAAAATGTTGCATTAGGCCTTAAAAAGGTTGCATTATGTCTAATGCAACCTTTTACCTAGAGCTGCATTAGGCGAAGTTGCATTAGACCAAATGCAACCTTTTTATTAAATAATGCAACCTTTTTTTAAAAGGTTGCATTTATTATTCAAACGCAACCTTTTACAATGCAACCTTTGTTACATGTTAATGCAACTTTTTTACTTTCTAATGCAACTCTTTTAACCCTCAAACGCAACTTTTTCTACCTTAGACGCAACCTTTTCTACACTAATATGCAACCTTTTATACACAAATGCAACACTTTTTCAAGATTTTAGTTTCAATATATGCAACCTTTCTACAATCTAATGCAACTTTATAGCATCATTGATTCAAGTACTAAAATTTATATTAATATGATATAGAATTTCAATTACACAAACAAATTAATAACAAATTTATAATGAATAATCTTATATCATAATTTAACATATGTTCAAACCCAAAATAACAACTAATCAAAATAAAGTTGTTTACAA
Organism: Ambrosia artemisiifolia; assembly: GCA_032199755.1. Classification (NCBI taxonomy): domain Eukaryota; kingdom Viridiplantae; phylum Streptophyta; class Magnoliopsida; order Asterales; family Asteraceae; genus Ambrosia; species Ambrosia artemisiifolia. The sequence continues at coordinate 65,583,832 of CM063519.1, forward strand.
TAATGAAAAGTAAAGGTAGCCTCTTACTAGTCTCTAAGATCCTAAAGTAAATAGGTAGCTTTTCCTAATACTTTGTATGTATTATAGCTTCAACGTTTGCATAGACTTTTTCTTATTACTTTGTATCCTCGCCACCATCACCATATTTTAATAACACCTCTCCTGAATTTCGAAGGTAAACATCATGCTCATTATTTACATCCTATCAACCATATCACTTCCATCTTCTAGAGGTTTGTAATTCTTCATTTGTCCCTACAAAAGAGAATAAAAGAATATTTAGAATAAAAACAGCAGTCAATAAACTAAAATTACAAATGGCTTGTTGAAAAATATCTAATAACAATACAAGTTGCTTGTTGAAAACAAAAGAGCAGGAAGAAGATATCAAGAACTAAACCATATATTATACATAACACATAGTAGTGCCCCTGTTTTTTTCTAAATACTTATATATGTTATGATTTTTAGTTATATATGCATTTTGTTGTCATACCATAGTTGCTAGAAACTACTATATTATGTCTAACGATGTCTTCTAGGGAACCTACAAATATGCCAGCCATTTTAATCAAAATTCTACAATAGTAAATAACCTAAGGTTGTATAAAGCACACATTTTGGGCATACATAAAATACCATTAGTAAATAATCTAACATAATTCATTATTATCAAAGATCAAATGCTAACCTGCTATGGGAGATAAAACTAACACTTTTACAAAAACAACTATCACTGAAGGCAAAAGAACATACTAATTGTTAATTTCCCAACACTAGAATGAATTTAAATGATGAGTGTTGAACCAAATTCAAAGGGATTTGCAACTAAACCTTTATACTTATTTTATTTACGTCTGCTCCAATTACCACTAGCAGCTCAGATCTCCGCATTCATCAGCAAGTTTGACTTTAAAACTCATCAACCGCACGACCACTGTTCAAGACATAATTTGTAACATATATCATTAGCATCTTTATCATTAATAAACTGTAGTACTAACAAACCAAAATCAGAAATTTTATTAAAAGTCAAACTATAGCACTAACAAACCACAAGCTTACATCTCTTTGCAACTAAATTCTTGTTCTAATAGTTCAGACAACATAACAGAAAGCTAAAATATCATTCAAAATTTAAGGTATTAGTTTAAAGAAACAAAAAATAGTACTTATCATTTTATATGGGTACATACATAAGTCAATTGATATTGATTATTACATTTTCATATGTTTGGAAAGCCGCAATTTTAAGTCACGAGATGAGAAATGTAACTATAAATAATTCCATATCTTAAAGTGTTAAATAAATTCTCAAGATAAATGAGTTAAGTGCTCAATTTACCAAATAAAACTGGTGAACTGGAGAAATGATTTTGTGCTTAGATTTATTAGTGTGTTCTAAACCTGGCGGCATTTTATTAAAACCAAATCTGACCCCTATCAATCCGTATCAAAATCAATCTGTTGAAGACTAGAGTAAACCCAATCTGACCCATATCAATCTGTATAAAAACTCATTCCAACCCGAGCCCATTTTAACACAAACCCGTTCTGACCCGTCACTCCACCCAAACTAGCGTGAACCACCCATTTTGTAGGTATATCTATGATTCTCAAACCATATTTTTGATGCTCAACGTAATATGGATGCTTAAGATTTTAAAGAACCAAACTAAAAGGCTAAAAATAGAAAAATAAAAATCAATCACGCACCTGATATGTTCAAACCAGTCATTGGAGGAGCTTGTTTGTTTAAGATTTCTCAAATTGCTTGCCTCGATCAAGTTATTGCACTTCGGAACACATGTTAAGAATGGTGTAACACATCAATGTAAGTAACTTTTTTACAAGGGTCAATTAGCCTCAAACACTTTGTGGTCATACTTATAGATAAATAAAAGTTGAAGTAATCACTCATATATATAGAACATGAATAATGACAATATTGTATCTATATATACATATCTGTTATGAAAGTGGGTTAGTTAGTACAAAAACATAACTTGCAATAGCTTCTACAACATCCTCATTAATGCGATATATGAGATAACAAAAAAATATCTACCAACTAGTGTGTGCTACCCCCCCCCCCCCCACACACACACACACAAAAAAAACCCTACAAACATAAAACATCTATCGATCAGGTTTATTAAGAAGCTTGCCAAATATTATTACTATGCAGGAATTATAAGATGGTGCAAAAACTTTATTACCTCCCTTGACAAAGGTGTACAAACACTTATTTGCTACTGGAGTTTGATGCTAAGGTGGAAACCTTCAAAAGGGGTAATATCCACAACCATTATCCTTTTCATTAGAATTTATGACTGCACAAAAGTCTGGCAACATGAGTGCACAAGGTATTAGTTACTGCTAATAGAACATAAGCTACACCATAGTCACCTAAATCGCGGTTCGCTCTGGAACGGGAACGCGGATCGGGTACGCGGTTCGCTAGGCTCAACGAATTCGGTACGGAGGGGGGTAGGTTCATTTCGGTACGTACCGGTACGATCCGGTACGGTTTTCCGTATAGTCCGGTTCGATGTACCCGATATAAATTTTAATAATATTTATATTTACCAGAGGTACGTGACTTTTAACAGGTAATATAAGATTGGATGAATTTATAAACTAATTTTAACCATAAACTATATAAGATATAACTTATATTTTAAATACATAAAATAATTTTAACCATTTTGTGTAAAAAAAATACAAGTTTTAGGATCTAAATGTAAACTATTGAAAGATAAAGGGGTTAAGTGTTTAAATTCCTAAATTTATCTAACCCTAAAATGCCTAAAGCCCTAAACACAACAGCCGCTGTTTCTTTCTTCCTTATTGTTCCTATTTCTTCTTCTTCACAAACCTCTATACACATACTGTATGTCAGACCCAATCAATTCGTGTTTTAAGGTCTAAGAAAATCGATTTCTCTAACATATGGGACGCGAATTACTCTCTTCTGGATCCACGTTCCCTTAAAAGGTTGGATCGTGAATTGCAGCGGTTTGGATCGCTGTACCATACTCGATCGGAACGGTGGCGAATTCCGATCCGGTACGAAACGATCCAATACGAAAATCGTGGGTCTTTGAGCGATTTATGTGACTATGAGCTACACAATCTAAATAGCATAAAAAAGAACAAAAATAACATACTTTTCCACTTGATCATAGCATAAGCACAACCAAATCCATCTCCTACATCCTGTTTGGTTACAACGTTATCTGTTTTCAATTTTTTTGAGTCACATAATAAATTACAAAACACAATGTCAGACACTCGTAATCCATTTCACCAAACAAAAATCCTACAACCAAACATAACTGGTTATAAAAAAAAAACTAGTCTTGAATATAACAGTAACAAGAACAACAACAACAATAATAATAAGATCAAGAGACTGTTACCAAAATGCATAACACCTTAAATATAAAAAAGCACAATAGGGCACATCAGACGTTAAACCGAGATTAATAAAAACCGAACGTGAAGCGTAAAAAAATTACAGTCAATGAATCTAGTTCACACGGTAATTAAAAAAACGATGATATAGTAGAACGATTAGCAATACAGTAATTATGATTGAGTATCTTAGTTGAACATAAGTTTTATTTCTTACTGACCTAGAATTGCAGAGGTTGAAGCACCGATTAAACCACTCTTAACCACGATTAAACACAAAAAGATCAATTGAATAACTTTTTGGCGATTAATTGAAAAGGTTTGTGTGTGAATTGGTTAGACGGTTTGAGAGTCACAGAGGGAAACAAAAAATTTGAAGCTCTATTGCCGCTCATTTTATGATAATTTGTTTGGGAGTGAATGAGTGATAGAGGGAATCTAAAATTTTCACACAATCAAATTTGAAGTAGGTGGATAGGTTAGAATCAAGAGCCGGCCATTTTAATGTTTTGATTTATATAAACGAATTCAAATTTTATTACTAATTTCTTTTTATACAATATATTTGTGTAACTTATGTTTTGTGACGTTTAATCAAAATATAAGTTACGAGTAAAAGTTACGATTGTATTTGTCTATAGTTATAAAAAAACTAAGTACATGTCTTAGTGTCATTTAACATATAAGATTATTAAAATGTTAATAATATACAACTGTCGCGTATTCATATTTCAACGGTTTTTGAACACCCTAATACTAAGTATTAACCATCGTCAAATGTTACTTATTGGTGTTCAATTTGACCCATAAGAGTTGTCAATGCAACATTTCTAATAAAAGTTGTTAAATTCAATAAACTTTTGCAACTTTTCTAATAAAAGTTGCAAAATCCAATAAATTTTTGCAACTTTTTATAAGAAAGGTTGCATTAGGTCTTCTAATGCAACCTTTATATTCAACAAAGTTGTATTAGAGTCAAATGCAACTAATTTAGAAAGGTTGCTTCTAAAGAGTTGCATTAGGCTTATTTTCTAGTAGTGTATGTTTTATGTTTTTACATTGTAAGTTAATTATCATCAACATGTAAGTGCGTTTTATGATATCACTAAGTGCGTTTTATGTTTTTACATTGTAAGTTAATTATCATCAACATGTAAGTGCGTTTTATGATATCACCAAGTGCGTTTTATGTTTTTACATTGTAAGTTAAATATCATCAACATGTAAGTGCGTTTTATGATATTACTAAGTGCGTTTTAACAACATGATCATGTGAAATCATTAAAATCAAGGGGAAATGGAATTAAATAATCCTAACTTTGGGGGGTTAGAAGGAAATAATCCTAACTTGAAACTTGTAAGATAACAGTCCCAACTTGTCAATGTTTTTATTTTGTTGGTCCCAAACTAACTGGGGTTAGTTTTTAAACAGACCCAGTTAGTTTTCTGGCTAAAAATGTACTTTTTAAAAGGTCAAGGACCATTTCTGTCATTAATCAAACTTTTTAAACAAACTCATCTTCCCCCGACCACCCTCGTTCTCCGGCGACCACTTCCGGAGAGCTCTTCTCCTCCGGTGACCACCTTTCTTCTCCGGCGACCACTTCCGGCAAGCTCTTCTTCTCCGGCGACCAAACGACACCAACAACCTACCACCTTCACTCATCCGGTCCCCTCCGACAAACCATAAACCCACACCAACAACCTACCACCTTCACTCCTCCAGTCCCGACCACCTCTCCGACAAACCATAAACCCACACACCCTCTGTTCCGATAACTACCATCAATAGTCGAACACCCACCTCCTCTGTTAATACAGTTCCGATCACCACTCCAAATCCGATAACCAGCACCAGTCGCCTCCCCTGGTGAGTGTAAACAACCCACAACTATTCACAGTAACGATATACCATACCATGTTCAGTTATTAAACCCAAACCCGATCCAGTCACCATCCCTATTAATATTAACGAGAGTTAAGACCCGGTTAACCTGACACCACGCTAACTCGGTTCTTATAAACAGCTCGGGTTCGAACCCATCACCACGCTAACTCGGTTCTTATAAACAGCTTGGGTTCGAACCCATCAACACTCGAACCGTTCAACACCCGAAGATGAAGACGAGAGGTTACGTTAATACTTTGGGTGGTCGCCGGAGAAGGAGGGTGGTCACCGGAGGTGGTCGCCGGAGAAGAAGAGCTCGCCGGAAGTTGTCGCCGGAGAAGGAAGGTTGTCACCGGAAGTGGTCTCCGGAGAACGAGGGTGGTCGGGGGAAGATGGGTTTGTTTAAAAAGTTTGATTAATGGCAGAAATGGTCCTTGATCTTTTAAAAATTACATTTTTAGCCAGAAAACTAACTGGGTCTTTTAAAAACTAACCCTGGTTAGTTTGGGACCAACAAAATAAAAACATTGACAAGTTGGGACTGTTATCTTACAAGTTTCAAGTTGGAATTATTCCTTTCCAACCCCCCAAAGTTGGGATTATTTAATTCCATTTCCCCTAAAATCAATGAAAAACTGAAAACGCGCTTATAACTTTCATCAAATGCACGAACAAGCTCATTCATTCTCCTGCTTCACCTGTTTTATACAAACGTATTTTTAGGGTTTTCATTTCTTCATTTCTTCTTCGTTTTGATGAATGCTTTGTTTTTCTCTTTTTTTTGTTTTACAGAGTATGATTTCTTTTTGAGTTTTAAATTTGTGAATTCCACGATTATAGCAATTGATAATAACTATCCATAAATGAGATGATTTGTGCGCGATAATTAAAAAAATTCAAATTATTATACTCGCAATTTGTTTAATTTGCCCTCTCTTGTTTACTGAAACTAAAAACACGCGTGGTAATTAATTTAGGATGATGTTTGATTAAAACCCGTATGTAAACTGAAAAGTATAGACAAACATACGTATGGTGTGATAAGTGTTGGATGATACACGTATGATGAACAAGGTACACGTATTAGGTGAACTAAGGCGCATGACAGAACAGGTGACACGTATGGGGTTACAAGTATGAAGACAGACGTATGAGGTTGATCCGTATGAATAGAACATGCGTATAGTGGCTCATACATATTAGATGGCAAACGTATGGACTCATATGCGTGTCTTCATACGCGTATGACTGCAGGGGAACAAGTATGAGTGTTCTTTATGTGCAATCGAAATTTTTGAGTGATATTGGGTATTTTGATGATCTGATGATTAGGTTTTGTGTAGGGAATGATTCCTAACAAATTTGCAAAGCCCAAATCAATCCAAAAACATGAATTATAATAAAAAATTTCTAAGAACATGATGAACACCAAAACTCATGGGTTTTTATAAAAAATTCAGATCTGTGTCAATCCAACGTTGTTTAGCACTTGGAATTCATTCAATTAGTTTATTAAACACTTTTGAATGATGATTGAATAATCCGATCTCAAAACCCATTCCATGATCATGATTTTAGTCCAAAATTCATAATATTCATAAACACGAAATTTTTATCAAAAACTCAAGATCTGATCCGTTTTGCTTGAAATTTGATTTGGTTTTGCATAAAACAGATTCTAAACATGAATCCACAATCAAATCTCATATCCAAACATCAAAAACACATCAAAATCAATGAAAATCATGTTTTATGCAATAAACGGGTCAAAATTGGTTTTCTATAACAATTACCTTCAAATTTTCAAATCTGATGCAAAACCCCTATAACAACACGCATGATATGAGCCTCAGCTATGATAGCACTTTTAGGATCGTGTTCCGGACAAGAAACGATGTATTACGCACGTATTGGATTAAAGGCGGAATCAATAACCCTGTTAGTTGTTATAGGTGAGTGTTTAAGGAAAGGATAATAATATGGAGAGCACAAAAACACACACTTAAGGGCTGCAACTTGTTAATATGGAAAAAGTTCTAAATATTACGCAAGTCATAGGGTATGTATACTAAGCTGTTGTCGTATGCATGTTTCCTTGACCCGTATGACTCAATACGTGTACAGTATGTACACGTATGAGCCCATCTATACGCTTATGGCAGAGACAGTTGACCATAATACCCCTATAAGCTATATAATCAACAAAACGAGCCCTGAACAACCTAAACATGATCCAAACATGATATCCAAGTTGGGGACATATTTGAAGGGTGTATTTACATTTTCTTTGAAAACTGGGTGATATATGTATGTGCTTTGATGATACGTCTAACTAGGGTGTCCATTTTGACCTGTTCACGAAGAATTTGATCTTTCATGGTTAACTAGGTCAAACTAATAAAAGTTACGTAAAATGAAAATGGATGGGTCAGGCTAGTCATAAGTGATCACACATGTATTAACAATGCATAAAAATTCCCCCATTGATTTATAGTTTAATTCAAGTATTAGATTTATCATTTAATCGCATAGTTTTTTCAATGGTAACATGTGTTGAAAGGTAATATTTTGTATCAGGTTTATGATTATGCAGTTTCAAGAAAGGAATGTAACTTCTAATTAGTGTGCATAATAAGTTGGGTCAAAAATGTAGAAGGGGTTAGGTAAGTAGGAGGCGGAATGTGAAAGGGATACCATTTAATCAACATCCTTAAGAACAAGTTTGATGGTTTTGATTCTGCACCGGTGGAGGAAATTGGTTGAGCAACTTAAGAGACTGTAATGATGAAGTTCAAACTGTCCGGGTGACTTGGAGCAAAATTGATGACGCGTAAATCTTAAATCTTGCCTTTTCGACGCTTCAATTGAAGTTTGCATTCATGCTTTTTAATGTAATTTCCAAGAGATGCTATTTTCATATGCCTTTTCAGGTATTCAGAATGTATTGTGATATTAGTATTAACTTGAAATATATTGTGTTTAATAATAATAGTAATGGTTTGGGTGCTAACGACAACGTTTTTGGTTTTTTCTTCCGGTTGCTAAATCAAGTTCTGGAACTAAATGCTACCGACTAAACTATCCTCACGTAATGAACCCGCAGCAACGCTCGGGCATTCCCACTAGTTTGTTATAAATACAAAGTCATTGAGAATGTGAACCAATCTATTTAAGGAAAAAAAATACCGATTTCATTATAATGTTTACATTGATTTTTAGTGGATACTATTTAACTTTAAATCTGACAATATTCATTATTTTAGTTTTAAAACCTTGCGTCTTTTCTTTAGCCCTAACGTGGTTATAATTAATTTTTACATTAAAAGGGGTCATGTGGAACCTGCGTGAGAGCAAATCTATCATTTTAAATTAAATAGTATGTGATAGTACGATACGACTGACAGGGATAAATCTTGAAATAGTTGCTAATGTAGGTAATAAAATTTACATAGAAACATTCATAATCTTAAAAAGTTATAGATATGTTGACCGAAAATACATGGATGGGAAGAATTAGTAACCAATAACATTCACCATTATCTTAGTTGTCTTCTATCCGGGTTACATCAAACATTCAATTAAAAGACATGACACCATTTACCCTCTATATTCCTACATCTCATCTCAATCTCTAATATACACAAATACAAGTTTCTAACTATCATTTAAATTTGTGAACAAAATAGAATTCATTTTTCATGTCCATCATCTTCTTCTTTTATCATATCTATGAACCGAGTTATAATCCATTTGTAATTCACCAAGAGAGAAAGATATGGGGAGCCATCTCAATGACGATTACGATTACTTGTTCAAGGTCGTTTTGACCGGGGACTCAGGCATTGGTAAAACAAATCTTTTGTCCCAATTCACGGAAAACGTGTTCAACCTCAAATCTAAACCCACCATCGGGGTTGAATTCTCCACACATAACATCAAAGTTGATGGCAACATCATCAAAGCACAAATCTGGGACACCGCAGGTAAAGAAAGGTATAATTTTTTTTTCAATATTTAATAAATTGTAATATATATCGTTGATGAATATGATACTTGGTGATATTCATTTATTTTGTTGCGTCTGCCACCAACCTTTGAACAATGTGAATATGATAGGTATCGCGCTATAATTAGCGCATACTATCGTGGAGCTTTAGGTGTATTGATCGTATACGATATCACACGTAAGGTAACGTTTGAAAACGTTGAAACATGGCTTAAAGAGGTTCGAGATCACACGGATCAAGGCATCGTGATCATGCTTGTGGGGAACAAAGCCGATCTACACCACTTACGAGAAGTTCAAACTGTGGATGCAAAGAGATTTTCGGAGCAACACAACACCTTTTTCATGGAAACATCGGCTCTCGAATCCTTAAACGTTGAGAACGCTTTCACAGAAGTATTGACTCGGATTTATGATCATACGGTGACCAAGAAGGCCCTCGATATCAGTCATGATCGGATGGTTACACCTAGAGGACAAACCATCAATGTTGGAGGTAAAGATGAAGTATGGGATGTTACGATATTAGAATCTTTCTCACTTGGATATTTTTTTTATGAATAGGAAACTATCATTCCATGAATAAAACAAATTACATGTAGATGGTGGGTAAGCAGGCTACAAGCTACGCCACTATCTCTTGTTGAATCGCAAAGTCTATCCTACTAAACACAAACTTTTGGATATATGTTTTGTGTTAACGATATCTTGGTGAATAATATGTATGGTATTTAAGGCTTAATTCCTTTTATGGATTTTTTTTTATCACAAATGCTTTCTCTTGATCATGTATAGATCTTCATGAGGAAGGAAGGTTCTTGTATAAATGGTTCTTATCCTATAAATATCCCTTAACGTGAAAAGTGAAGGAGGGTATTTTTTTATTTTAAAATTTTTTTTCCATATTGTTAAACATGTAATTTAATACTAAATCTAAAAAAAATTAGTGTAGAGTAATTACACAGTAATTACTCTAATAACGTAGTTACGCTATCTTTTTTATTTTATTTTTATTATTCAACTAGCATGCTTAATCATATGGGAAAAAATTTCAAAAAAAAAAAAAAAAAAAAGAATTCCTCCTTCACTTCATATGTTTAGTAGGTTAAGTCAATTTGTATTTGGTCTTTACTCACACCTTCATATCTCATCATACGTCCTAAGCAGGTCTACTAAAGATAGGCATATTTTAATTGATCAAACACGTATATATAGGCTTAAAGCTACAATGGATCTTTCGGGCTACGATGTTCCACAGCTCTACATTTAAAGATGTGAATTATGTGTTGCTATGAGCACACCCTTAAGTCTTGCCATAGAAGGGTTCCCTCTATGACCAAGGTCGGGTGTGAGAGTCAAACATTTTTTTGTGTGACTAATAACCCATGAGTGGATCGTGTGTGTTTAATGTGAAGTAGCTACGTTTGATAATAACATCAGAACGGTTATTAACCGTAACACATGGTGCTATAGTAGGATATAGTTGTGATGTTTATATATACCAACTTTTATATGGCTTGTTTTTTATTATGCAGATACGGATACTCACGATGCCTTGCAACAAAAAGACCATGTTAACTCGACGTCTGAATTAACCGCAACGGCTCCTACTCCAACACGCGAGACGAGTCCCGAAAAGGAAAAAACGAGTCCCAAAAACATGGATAAACCATTTACCAAGGCTATTGCTGACTCGTCCCCTAATATATCGGGCAATGTATCTACCAACATTGATTTTGCAAATTTCGACTTTCTGATTCAAGGAGAGTCAAACTCTTCCAATTCGCGACCTCCTGGTAAGGAAGGTTTGTCAACTCCACCTTCTACCAAGCGTGTTAGCGATATAGGTTCTAACTCTGGACAAGAGTCTGCAAAGATAACTGACAATCATGTCCAGTCTGATCGTGATTCAGAACATGCGGCCCAAAACTTTGTGCCTAACTGGGCGATAAAGAATGGTACATTGCTTAAAACTGGGACAGTTTGCCAGGAGTTTTTGTATCAATCTGTTCCAGCCGCGGAGATGTCTGCCAACCGCAGCTTGTCTGGAACAGAATTCTCTGAATCCTACACAACTTCCTTGGTTGGAGCTTTGTCTAAAGGGGCTGAGATGCATCGACGTTGGGTTCACACACATGCCAGGAAAGATTATTATAAACACCGCCTACGTGATCTAGAGTCATCCTTCGTGTCAATAGCTTCGGCGAAACATAGCATGGAGCGTGAACTTAGCGAGCTCCGTGAAAAGGTGCAAGTCGATCCGTGTGAGGAACTTGTTGCAAAGGTGAAACTATTGGAGACGGAGCTCGAAAAGTCCAGGACTGCCCATAAGAAAGTTGTTACTGCCCTTGATGAACAGGAACAAGGCAAGGAAAATGAAATTAAGTTTATGGATGACCAGTTAACACGCATGCGGGTTGAGGAAAAAGCGTTAAGCCATCGCGTGGAGGTTCTTGAGATGGAGAAGCATTGGTTGATAACTAACGGTTTTCATTTGGTGTTCGAAAAAGTGAAGAAGAGTGAAGAGTTTCTTTCTTTTATTTCAAATGTGAGTCGGGCTTCATCTCGTCTTGGTTTCCAAAAGGGGGTAGAAGCCGGATATGTGCAAGCAGCTGCAGGGACCAAGATTGAGGGTGTTCCAGGCTATGATAGCGATGCGGCCACACACATGAAGCGAGCTGCTCACGAGCTCCAAGCTGCACAATATTCTCTGATTACCGAAATCTCTAATAACCCGTATCGCAGTCTTGATGAATTGAAAACTATGCTCCTTCCCACAACGGACAAAACATCTAGTTCTAGCCCTGCTCCATCAACTCTGTAAATCAGCATTAATTTGAATAAGTGAACATGTTGGTATGTAACCTTAAGGTGAGTACTATTTTTCAGTGCTTGGATTTTGAATAACCCAGGATCATAATTTTCATGTCGAGGTTCAGTTAGTTCACATAAAAAACATCTTGATTTAAAAAATACTTGCATTTGGCTCAGGGACAGCTCAAACGTTTTGGCAACAAAAAAGTTGCACTTTTTGCTATTTTTAAAATACGATTGGGAACCCATGCTACGTGGGAGAGTATACAATTTCACTATATAATGTTTCTTTCTTGGATGATGGTTAATACGCAATCAACTATATAATACTATGCCAAAATAATATAAAATGTCATGCTTAAAATTTAAAAAACAATGTCTATAACTCTATATAGAGTTGTCACACTTTGTACGAAAAATGCACTTTGTACTCGAATCCCATCCTATGTGTGTGTGTGTTATAAGAAGTAATGATGATGAAAGTCAAAATTCCATGGACTCCATCTATCTATATACTTCAAGAATAAAGGATTTCTAGTGTAATATTGCTTATTTCATCCTTGAAGGTTACATCAATAAAACTTTTGCAAACTATTGGTCTACAAAATTGTGGGTTCGAAGACTGAAGATCTGAAAGACAAAAGAGCTTAATTGACAACATCATTCGGTGGAATAGTTAACAGCATTCAAGAAGACCACAACTACTGAAAACATAAAAAGCTGGTGCACAACAGTCAACAACTCAAGTGTTGTAAAGTTGTCTAACAAACTTCTGGTTTACACTAGCTGTTTGTCTAAACCAGTTATTCTTAAATAGATAACATAGTTCAGTAGTTTGTAACAAACTATCTAGTTGTGATTTAAAAACAGCTAGTGGTTACATTTATAATTGTTGTTAGATGTCATTTTCACGATGACGTCACCAGTCGTTCTCCTCTCTTTCTCTCTCTCTATAAATAAAATAGTGCTACAGTACTTGTTCACCATCTCCACACACATAATCAGAATGCCTGATTGAGATCATTGTATCCAACAGGGATAAAACGTGCTCTGTGGTGAAAGAGAGAGAGAATGTGTGTGTGTGTGTGAGAGAGAAATTGGTGAGGCGGAGTGATAAAATTGTTTTTACTTTGATATCTAAATGAATTAAATCTGTGTTGTCATCACCTACTTATCCATGTTCATTATAATTGATGTATGTTGATGATTATTGAATATATCTATTTGTTCATTTGCTTTAATTAGAAATCAATTTTTAATCACAATAACACACACTCTCAGGATCTAACAATTGGCATCATATCCAATGATCTTTGTTTTGATTTAACCATCAATTCAGAAGATAAACTAGAGCTCCATTGATAATCTGTTGATTGAGACCAAACAAAGAGAATTAGACAAATTCTGATTTCTAAATTAATAATAGAATTAAGAAATATGCCAATTCCATGTGATCCTCACAATACTAGATCATCAACAAAGCCACCATTCCTTGTTCGCCATGAATTTAAAATACGGAAACGAAGGATGGCGCATCACTTATCCTAACTGATAGGTTGTTGGAGGTCAATGTTATTTCGACCATATCGTCCCACAACACCCAGCACTAGAAGACCAAATGTTCTACTGCCAAAAACAAATCAAATTACCCCGAGCAAGATTTTCAAAAGTTCGAACTAGAAGCAAAGGCATTTAGTATCTTGGCTATGGCCTTATCGAACGAAATCTATACTTGATTGCTCCAATGTAAGAATGCCAAGGAACTACAGGATGCATTTAATAAACAGTTTGGGGCACTAATGAAGTGCTTGAAAATAATAAAGAAATTTTGAATCAACAGTATGAAACATTCACGCATGTTAATGGACAGACACTTACTCAACACTTTTCTTCCTAAAATGGTGACCCTCATAAAGGAATCTTCGATGTTCCATGTATACATGTTTTTTGCAATGTTTTAACCATATCGATCTTGTCTCATCTTCACAGACAAGACAAGCTTTCTTGCCCTTCATATTGTATCCCAACAAGTTACCATATGCTGGAAAATCACTTATAGTACACATAATCATGGCGCGCAACTGAAAGTGTTCTTCCTTATAAGCATCATATACGTCTACACCCGAACTCCAAAGAGTTTTTAAGTCATCAATCAACGGAGAGAGATACACATTAATATTTTTACCAGGTTGTCTCGGACCTTGAATCAACAAAGACATCATGATGTATTTCTGTTTCATGCATAGCCACGGTGGAAGATTGTAGATGCATAAAAGAATCGGCCACGTACTATGACGACTGCTCATGTTCTCAAAAGGATTGATCACGTCTGAACGAAGCCCAAATCGTACATTTCTCATCTCTTTTCCAAATTCTGGGTACTTGCTATCAATGTTTCTCCACTGAGGTGAATCCGCAAAATGTCTTAGTTTTCCGTCAGTGACACGTTTTTCTGAATGCCAACGTAACAGTTTTGCTTCTTTTTTGTCTAAAAATAACCTTTTCAATCTGGGTATAATAGGGAGATACCACAATACCTTAGTTGGTGGGCCATTCTTTGTTACATCATCGTCAACTTCATTCGATTCTTTTTTTCCTTTTATACCTAGATGTTTTGCAAACAACACATCTATGTTCATTCGCGAACTCATTTCTATACAACATACAATCATTTGGACATGCATGTATTTTCTCAACTTCCAATCCTATCGGACTTATCAATTTTTTTGCTTGGTATGTCAAAATCGGTAGTTCATTGTCTTCCGGAAGCATCTTATGCAAAAGCACTCATAGACATGTGAAACTTTTATCACTCCATCCGTTTTTCGACATTAAGTTAATCAAGTTCAACACAGCATCAAGTTTATTAAATTGAGAACCTGCGTATAATGGTTTTTCTGCATCTTCAAATAGGTGTTGTAATTTTTCATGTTCATCATCGCCCACATTTGCCTCAATGTCATGTAACATCTCATTTAAATTGTCATTTGAGTCATTTAAATGATCACCATCATCATCAAGATGTGAATCATTGTTGTATGTACTATCAGTAACGTGTAAATTGGTCGACGACGTGCTACAATCAAGCAGTGATTCTCCATGCCTTGACCAACAAGTGTATCTAGGCATAAACCCATTTTTCAATAAATGAAACTCTGTCTTCAGTACCATTAAATCTTTGTAAGTTTTTACACTTGTTACAAGGACAACAAATCTACTTATTTCCTTTATTCACGCAATTTGCTTTAGCAGCCATAATAAAACTTTGAACACCCTCAATATAAATTTTCGATGCATGTGAAGTTTTGTACATCCAATAATCACGATCCATCTGAAATTTAAAATAAACAAACAAGTGATGTAAATGTATGTAAACCGGTACTCTAAAGTGATGGATCCTCACCCACTTTTGAATATTCTATCTCATGTGCACACATCTTAACGTGCTAACTATTTAAGAAAAAATTGGCAGCATTTCCCCTTAACTCCCCAAGTATGCGTATAACACAAACCCGGAGGAATAGGAGAAATAATTGTCGATTTTTTCTTAAATAGTTAACACGTTAAAGTGTATACGTACGCTACGCCAAAATAGGGCTACGGCCACACTTTTGCCAAAATCGCCCTGCCACACTTTTGATTAAATATGTGGCTAAAGGTCATTAATCACATTTCAAAACCTTCCAGCCTACTTTTAGCCACAAATCTTATTTATCCATGTGACCATTGCATAACAGTTCAAAACTTTTTGCCACATCTGAAGAAAAAACTGTGACATTTAGCAGTCACATTAGAAAAATGTGGCCAAATGTGATCTACGGCCACATTATTTGTTTGATTTTTGATTCATGTGGCAAAAAATACACATTTTCGAAACATTTAGCCACACTTTAAGAAAAAATTGCGACATTACCTAGCCACAGTAGAAAAGTGTGGCCAAATGTAATCAACTGTCACAATAGTTTTTTAACAATGTGGCTAAAAGCTAAAACAAATGGCCACTTATGAGGTTATGTGACCAAATGTTAGACAATAGTCACACTTAAATTACGAAATTTAATGTGGCTTTATATAAACATTCGTTACACCATCGTCACTTTGTTTATTTCCATGTGACCATTTGATAACAAATGTCATAGGAAAATATGTGTGACTAAAGAATAGACAATAATCACACTTAAAATTACAAATTTTCGAGTGGCTTTAAATAACTATTAGCCACACCATCGTCACTTTGTTTTATGTGACGGAATGATAGCAAATGTCATGGATCAAAAATATTGTGTGACCAAATGTTAGACAATAGCCACACTTAAAATTATAAAGTTTCATGTGGCTTTACACACTTCAAGAAAAAATATTTTTTATAAACTTTGACAAGTTAAGACCATTATTTATTTAGAATAAAAAATAATTATAAAACTATAAAATGTAAAAGATCATTACATCATTGCTTTAATTTTTATAAAATGTAAAATTTGATGGTCCAAACATATTCCAAATGTCTACAAACAAATGTCGAAAACAAGTGTTGAATTAAGTCTAAAACACAAAACTGATAGATGTTCAAATATAAACTGAAACAACCACACCAGCCTGTGAAAAACTCTTAGGACTTGACACCATAGTACAGGCACAATCAACCTCATGAATCAAGTGAAATAGTGAAGAAAACTCAAGCAATCAGTTTTGCTTTAACTGGTAGCAACATGCTAGTTGTCCAATATCACAAACAACCTGCAACAATCATGAACTTCGTCACAACATGTTTAACATACTTAATCTTGATTTAGGATAACTAGATTTGACATTTGAAGTTGCAGTATGTAATTTGTTTTAAATAAGGGATGCACTTATCACACAACAAAAAATTTAGAACATATGACTAGGATACCTGCAGCTTCACCCATTTGCCTAATGCAAGTAAAATGATCCACGTCCTTCTTAGCAATAATACTGGCAGTTACCTATTAATAAAAACAAAGACCTTTTAGTGGACAAATATTAACTAATGTCATACAAGAGAAAATTATCATTACTATAGTCATAATAATAATCACATCATTCAAGAAAATGAGCAACTGCATGTTTGGCTAGAGATGCATACATCATGTAGTGCAAGGTTTAATTGGCTACCTGTCATATTTTTTTGCAAGCCTCTTCAAGCAATGCATCTTAGTATGTTAATTAGCATCTGAATTAACATTATCTGCACATTTCTGTGCACAAGAGTAATTGACTTAATACAACAATCTCATTGTAATCAGATATATATATATATATATATATATATAATACAATGCACTTGTAACTATTCCAAATGTAGTACAACTACAAACTATCTATTTAGAAACAACAATTAGAATGAATGATATAATTAGACCTCAAGAACAAGTGTCCAATTATAAGATGCATCATAATCAACTGGATTGCTCTTGAAGGCACAACTAAAAACTTGTTCAAGTTTTTTTTACTAAGTATACAAACTTAAGGACTCAAACACTAAGTCCAAAAATCAATCACTATATAAGCAACAAACACATACTTAAATGGAATATAAACCACAATAATTACCTCTTTGCAACAAATTTGAGCATTCTTGCCTTGATCATCCTACACGCATGTTCATATTGAAATGACTTATTCTGAAATGTGCGCACAAGTTAGACGAAATGCCCAAGGTCGATAATGATGCATACCTGTATCGAGTTGACAAAAGCGGTTTGTTAAGAAGAAAGAAACGCACTACGTCTTAGCGGTTATCGCCACCATTATGGTTTAAAAAAATGGAAGTGTCAACGGGGCTGCTCGGCGACAAGAGATGAACACTGCATATAAATCGATTCATGTGATATATCCTTAGATGTTGTATGAGTCCATGTGACAATGGGGCTGCTCTGTGTATAGTAAACTTTAATAAACATACATTTGATGTTGTGTGAGTGCATATAATATATCATTGAAGAAACTGTTAGGCACTAACCATAGACGGCTTCCACAAGGACAATCACAAGTAACCAACTTATCCAAATGTGTAGCAATTTCTGAAAAAACAAATTGTAACTGTTAACTAGTTAGAAAAAAAGCTCAAATAAATAATAATAAATGCATATTACATATTTACATGATGTAAACTGACACATGTAAAAGTGAAACAAAATACAGAAACCAGTTAACAAGAATGTACAACTCACCTCAACAACCAATCCTTTTATAAAAACCCTTTATACAAGAAACTGGTGCCTAACAACTTGACATAGATGAAATTGCCCACGTGTAAGAAACGGAATTTATTGTAGTTTTTAAATGAAAGAAAAACCAGATCATGATTAGAAGTAGTGATGAGATCAAATTTCTCACAAGTCCACCAATTCGGGCGGCTCAATCTACTTTGGGGGCTAAACTAAAGTCTTAAATAGAGACCTATTGGTAAAAGGGCAGTTATTTTTCTTCTGATCCTAATAATGATTTACCAATATTTCACGGGTTAACACGAGCATTAACCGCAAGCAAACTCAATGTATTGAAATTACCATAATATACTCTTGATATAGGAATACTAAAGACTTGATTGACTACATAATTTTATATAAGAAAAAAACAAAACTCATAGTGCATACCAGCAAATTTAAGTATTCAAATGGTGTGGTTATGTGCATGAAAAAGGTCAAATGCATTTTAATATTCGAAAAAGAAAGTGAGACTGCTCACATATTTAACAGTCATTCCTTAAAAAAACTGGATGCAGCAATATATGCTAACCCTCTACATATAATGTTATGAACTTGTTAAAAATAATAGTTATTATTCATATTCATATTATCTTTACTTACACACTTGTTGGATATAGGATTGATAATATTATTGATGCTTGGACTGGACTTGCTTGGAATCTGGCTGGATTGGATTTACTGAAGTTATGGGCTGGAGATTGAAGTTTGGATAATGGCCCAGTTGTAGCAGCCCAGCAAAGGAGGAGCCCATCTGGTTGTTTGACGAGTTCGTTGAGGATTGCCACGTTGGCAATCCCCAACCCTATAATATTATACATCCAACGGTCCTGATCAAGAGATAGTGTGTTTGTTTAATCTGATCGTACGACGGCTAGTGGTTCGGGTGTGTTACTTCCCGAGCCTATATCTTGGCTATATAAAGAAGTCATCTGGTTAGGGTTTCAGTTTAGCTTCTTGTTTGTTAAGTCGTCTCTTTGTATTTTGTATCTCTCACATCAGTAGAACGATTAGGGTTTATACGTTGGAGTCCTGCACTTATATTTCTCATATAAGTGCTAAGGTCTTGTATTCCAGTCTAGTTCTTGTTACATAGTTGTAATCGTTGATTGTTTAGAGATCTGTATAGTTTGTTAAAGAGTTTGTAATAGTTTTGTTTAGAAGTGTTCTTGGTGTTTGATCTTTGGTCTTTTGAATAAATCTATTTCTCTTTGATTTCAAACTATTTGACATGGTATCAGAGCTCAGCTCTGGTTGTCTCTTCTAGTCGCTTCCGTTTATTATTAGGGTTTGTGAGATCAGATCTCATTCCATAGATCTGTGTCTCTGTTGAGTCTTGGTTACAGATCGATCTCGTTTTATAGATCTTATCTGTAATCGTTGGTGTCCTGTTTGATATAGCTCGTGGTTGGTTGGATCTTGAAGACCTGGATCTGATCTGCTCTGTGAAGGATCTTCACTGTGACTAAAGATAATCCTGGATCTGAAGTTAATCATCGGATCTAGGGT
The DNA here is from genome assembly GCA_032199755.1 of Ambrosia artemisiifolia. Classification (NCBI taxonomy): domain Eukaryota; kingdom Viridiplantae; phylum Streptophyta; class Magnoliopsida; order Asterales; family Asteraceae; genus Ambrosia; species Ambrosia artemisiifolia. The sequence continues at coordinate 65,603,696 of CM063519.1, forward strand.
TTTGGCTAAGGGATCTTGTAACTGGATTTGAGCTGTGGAAGTAATTGCTTGCTCTCTGACTCAAAACCCTAAGTGAAGGTTTTGGGTTACGAGTTTCTGGTGAGATCGTTCCATTATTTTCTGTTCAGTTGTTTTAGTTTTCTTGTGTCTGTTGTGTCTAGGAGCAAGGCCCGGGTTAGGAGGACCGGTATTGGCTCAACTACTTGGTTGTGTCTTGTTTTGATTGTGTTATCTGGTTTTTTGTGCTTATTCTTGGTCTATCAAGTTTTTGGTGATCTGTGTGCTTGTGAGTGCTAGATCTAGGATATAGACTCCCCTGTTAAGACATGGTCAGGCACCTTTGAGTGATGAACCTGATATCTTGACACTGACAGGGATTCGTCTGTGTGTGCTTGAGACTGTTTAAGAATTGTACTGTGTTTTTTCTTTTCCTGATTGTTTGCTTTGTGAGTTATGGCTGATTCTAGTAGTGATTCTGGTGATGGTCGTCTTGGTAATGTTACTCTGGTTAGCAAGCTAGATGCTAGTGATCCTTTGTATCTTCATGCTAGTGATTCTGCTAATTTGAATATTGTAAATGTGAAACTAAAGGGTACTGAGAACTATAATGTATGGTCTAATGCCATGATTTTAGCTTTACAAGTAAAAAATAAACTAGGATTCATTGATGGTAGTTGTCTTAAACCTGAAGATGATGATGTGTTAATTAGACAATGGGATAGGTGTAATTCAGTAGTGTTAACTTGGATTCTGAATTCAATATCAGAAGAATTATACTTAGGACAAGTATATTCTAAGTTAGCCTCTGAAGTATGGAAGGATTTAAAAGAAACTTATAATAAAATAGATGGATCAGTTGTTTTTGATCTTCATTTAAAAATCAACTCATTTAAACAAAATGGTTTAACTGTAGCTGATTATTATCATAAATTGAATGTAATGTGGAAACAGTTAGATCAAATACTACAACTGCCTTCTTGTACTTGTGATGCTTCAAAAGAGTTTAATAACTATAGTCACATGATTAGACTTATGCAGTTTTTAATGGGATTAGATGACTGTTATCAAGGTGTTAGAACCAATCTACTGACAAAGGACACTCTTCCTTCAGTAAAGGAAGCCTTTTCAGTAGTATCTAGGGAAGAGTCTCATAAGAACTCTTCAAATGGTTCTAAGTCTAGTCAAACAGTCAACTTTGTTTCTAAAGTAAATCAATCTGTTGATTTAAATAAAAGAAATGGAAAGACTAATCCTGCTTTAAAATGTACTCACTGTAATAAGGTTGGTCATACTATAGATAAATGTTTTGAAATTATAGGATACCCAACCTGGATGAGATCTAAAGGGAATCCAAGTAAGAAAGCAGTTTTGGCTAACAATTCCACTAGCAGCCCTAATGTGTCTATTCCATCTTTGACTAGTGAACAACTTGCTAAGCTGATGAATCTCTTGAATGACAAACCTAGTGACATTGCTCAGAATTGTAATGTTACAGGTAGTCTGTTCTGTGCTTCTTCTGTTAATTCTCATATTTACTGTTTCATAAGTAGTAATGGGATACTAAAAGGGATTGGGTGGATATGTGATTCAGGAGCTAATGAACACATGGTAAATAATGAAAAACTATTAAGTGATTTTGTTGATGTCTCTCAACTTAATATAAGAGTTAAACATCCTAATGGCACGTTTGCATTAGTAACTAAAATTGGAACTTTACATTTGGCAGATGGTGTCATTTTGCAAGATGTTCTAGTAGTTCCTGAATACACTGTAAATTTGTTGTCTGTTCATAAGTTAGCCAGGGATAACAAGTTGTATATTGGTTTTGATGAGCATACTTGTTATATTCAGGATTTGTTAACCAGGAAAACATTGGTGACTGGTAAACAGATGGATGGTCTTTACATGTGTGGTAATGCTTGTGTGTCTAATAAGGTAGGTTTAGATAATAAAAAGATATATGACTTGTGGCATGCTAGACTAGGACATCCTTCAGATCAAGTATTGAATGTTTTGAAAACAAAAATAAGTTTAACAAACATTAACAATACTGACCCATGTGAAGTATGTCATAGAGCTAAGCAGCACAGGGAACCATTCCCTTTAAGTCAACATAAAACTACTAAATTAGGAGATCTCATTCACTTAGATGTTTGGGGTCCTTATAAAGTCCCTGATAGGGATGGTAATAAGTACTTCCTTACTATAGTGGATGATTATACTAGAGCTGTCTGGGTATGTATGATGAAAACCAAAACTGAAGTTTTTGAATATGTTGTAACATTTGTAAATATTGTTAATACACAATTTAAAAATAAAGTTAAGGTTTTCAGATCTGATAATGGAACTGAATTTGTAAATAAACAGTTTAAAGAGTTTTGCAATTCAAAAGGAATCATACACCAGACAACTTGTGCTTATACACCCCAACAAAATGGGGTAGTTGAGAAAAAACATAGACACTTACTTAATGTTGCTAGAGCTTTGTTATTTCAAAGTTCTTTACCTGTTCGTTTTTGGTCTGAATGTATATTGACTGCTGCTTATTTGATCAATAGGACTCCCTCTTCTGTGCTAGCTGGAAAGACTCCTTATGAGTTAATGTTTGGTTTTGAGCCTTTCCTTGACCACCTTAGGATATTTGGGTGTCTGTGTTTTTGTACAGTCTTAAATGAGTCAAACAAATTAGAAAGTAGAAGTGAAAAATGTGTTTTCATAGGATATTCTTATGAGAAAAAGGGTTATAAAGTGTTCAGTCTGGACAGTAAAACTATATTTTTCTCTAGAGATGTTAAGTTCTTTGAAAATTTTTTCCCTTTTAAAGAAAAAACTGTTTATGAAAAGTTTGATTCAAACAACTTTAAACAAGTTACAAATTTAAATTTCTTTGACTTCTATGAAGACACAGATTCAGATATCTTATGGGTAAAGGATCCCAATGATGAGGGAAAGGATAATTCTGATCTTAATTCAGAAACATTAGACTCAGGAACACACTACACTCAGCAATCAGGTTCTGTAGACAGAACCTCTCAAGGCTTGGCTCATAAGTTACAGCCTAGTCAGGCTAACAAAGAGCAGCCTAGTAGTGTTAGTCTAGAATCTGATAGGGCAGAGGGTGTGATTACTGAGAGTGAGTCAAACTTAGAACCTGAGGGTGATACTGAGAGATTATCTGAATCAGTGTTGAGAAAGTCTAATAGAGAGTCAGTATTTCCTAGAAAATTTACAGATTTTATAGTTGATGGAAAAGTAAAGTATGGTTTTGAAAAAGTTGTAAACTATTCAAATCTTTCACTTGAAAATCAATGTTTTGCTTCTGTTTTAAATAAAAGTGTAGAGCCTAGGAATTATTCAGAAGCTGCTAATGACCCCAATTGGGTCAAAGCTATGAATGAGGAACTAGAGGCTCTTCATAGGAACAACACTTGGGAAATTGTTGATTTACCCAAGGGTAGGAGTAAAATAGGCTGTAAATGGATTTTTAAGATAAAATACAAAGCAAATGGAGAGATTGAGAGGTTTAAAGCCAGACTAGTAGCTAAAGGGTTTAGTCAGAAAGAAGGAATAGATTTTGATGAAACCTTCTCTCCTGTGGTTAAACTTGTTACTATTAGATGTGTGATTTCTTTGGCTGTTGAAAATGATTGGAAATTATTTCAACTTGATATAAATAATGCTTTCTTATATGGAGATTTAAAGGAAGATGTGTATATGTCTATTCCTGAAGGTTTTACTGATACTAATAATAGTAATAAGGTGTGTAAACTTAATAAATCTCTATATGGGCTTAAACAAGCCCCTAGAATGTGGAATGCTAAGCTGGTAGCTGCATTATTTGATATTGGTTTTTCTCAAAGTAAATTTGATGTTTCTATGTTCACAAAAATACATGAATCTGTGTTTATAGTTTTATTAGTTTATGTTGATGATATCATCATAACTGGAAACTCTGTACAAGAGATTGAAAAAGTTAAACATGCTATTAAAACTAAGTTTCTTATAAAAGATTTGGGTGAGCTGAAATATTTTTTAGGCATAGAAGTTATTAGAGATTCTAATGGCTTATGTCTAACTCAGAGAAAGTACTGTACTGAGTTGTTGGCTGAATATGGTTTAACAGGATGTAAACCTGTAGGGAACCCTATTGAGCCTAGTCATGTTGTAAACAATATGATAGTAAATGATAACAAACCCTTAATTAACATTACTGGGTATCAACAATTGGTTGGAAAGTTGATTTACCTGTCTCATACACGACCAGATATAGCTTACACTGTACATTTTCTCAGTCAGTACATGCATAAGCCTTATAAAAGTCATCTAAAGATTGCAATGAGGTTACTTAGATATCTTAAAAGTGCACCTGGTAAAGGTGTTTTCTTTACTAAAACTGGAAGTTTGTGTTTGAGTGCTTATGCTGATTCAGACTGGGGCAAATGTTTGGAGTCTAGAAGGTCTATAACTGGGTATTGTGTATACTTAGGTAACAATTTGATTACCTGGAAAAGCAAGAAACAACCCACTGTGTCTAGATCATCTGCAGAAGCAGAGTTTAGAGCAATGTGTGCTGTTGCTTGTGAAGTTGTTTGGTTAAAAGATTTACTGAATGAACTTAATATTGTTATACGTCTACCTGTTGAATTACACTGTGATAATAGTGCAGCTTTGGCTATAGCTGCTAACCCAGTGTTTCATGACAAAACTAAACATTTTGGAATAGACTTATTTTTTCTAAGAGATTTAGTTGCTAATGGTGTAATTAAACCTGTTAAAGTTCAATCACAAAACCAGTTGGCAGATGTTTTTACAAAAGGTCTATTAGTTTATCAGCATGTCAATGCTTGTGAACAACTTCACTTATTTGACCCATTTTATCCAGGAAAATCAAATTGAGGGGGGGTGTTAAAAATAATAGTTATTATTCATATTCATATTATCTTTACTTACACACTTGTTGGATATAGGATTGATAATATTATTGATGCTTGGACTGGACTTGCTTGGAATCTGGCTGGATTGGATTTACTGAAGTTATGGGCTGGAGATTGAAGTTTGGATAATGGCCCAGTTGTAGCAGCCCAGCAAAGGAGGAGCCCATCTGGTTGTTTGACGAGTTCGTTGAGGATTGCCACGTTGGCAATCCCCAACCCTATAATATTATACATCCAACGGTCCTGATCAAGAGATAGTGTGTTTGTTTAATCTGATCGTACGACGGCTAGTGGTTCGGGTGTGTTACTTCCCGAGCCTATATCTTGGCTATATAAAGAAGTCATCTGGTTAGGGTTTCAGTTTAGCTTCTTGTTTGTTAAGTCGTCTCTTTGTATTTTGTATCTCTCACATCAGTAGAACGATTAGGGTTTATACGTTGGAGTCCTGCACTTATATTTCTCATATAAGTGCTAAGGTCTTGTATTCCAGTCTAGTTCTTGTTACATAGTTGTAATCGTTGATTGTTTAGAGATCTGTATAGTTTGTTAAAGAGTTTGTAATAGTTTTGTTTAGAAGTGTTCTTGGTGTTTGATCTTTGGTCTTTTGAATAAATCTATTTCTCTTTGATTTCAAACTATTTGACAGAACTTATACTATGCCATTCATTGGCGTGACCTATGCCCAAAAAAAGATTAGCGCTAAATATCAATAAACATAAAGTTGATGTTAGGTCGCAAGCACCACCAGACGCAACTGCAACCAGCACCTGCGGTTGTCACGGTCGCAAGCACCACCGGATGCCGCTGCAACCACCACCAACCATCGCCAAGGATGTTACTCCATATATTGCCTTTTTACCACAAAACATCTCTAATATGTAAGAAAAATAGGGTGTGTGGTTTGACCAGCTTTCTTGAGCAGATCTGGTGGTCACCGGTGGGTGCTGAAAGATTGAAGCGGTGGTTGTCGAGGGTGGACTTGCCAGCTACGACTGTTAAGATTTAGGAAGAGATAGAACCACACTTTAGGAGGTGTGAGTTGGATGTGGCTGTATTCACCTGTTAGATATTGACTCGATAACATATATAAAAACTACTTAGTTGTTTGTTTCATAGGTTGTAGAATACACCCACATCCAGATTTTGACTCGATCATAATATACAAAGATTCTTAGTAATTTATTTCATAGGTTGTCAGATATTCCTACAGCTTCGAACACAAATTGAGGGATCTGTTTTCTCTGAATTCAATCAAAAGCTCAACAAGCTTTTAACAAACATAACATCAACAATTTTTTCACGAATACTAATAAGAAAAAACACTAGAAACTGATTCAATTCATCACTATAAACAAACTCACATCCAAAAATAATATACAGATCTCTGATTGAGACAACAATCACGATAAAACTAGAGTCAGGATCGAAGCATTACTGCATTAGACTAACCTGAGTGGCTTTACCACTACAACCTCGTCGATTAAATTAGGGCTTGATTCTCTTTTAGCACTTTAATTCCTCTTTCTGATGCCAAGCTGGTACGATTTTCCTCTTTTCCAAGATATCATAGGTTCTACCTGTTCACAATCTGAAAAAATAAAAATTACTCAATCACAACTGCGACATCAAAACAAAGTTAATAACGTAATGATTGTCTAATTGAATTGAAATGGGCAAAGAATAAATTTAGGACGCCAAAGAGAATCAGGGTTCGGGGAGGGGGTGAACTTGAACTCCAATTTGCAATTGTAGTATATGTTCACCAGGAAGTGTGAAAATAAAAAACTAGAATTGAAATCTGGATTGGTAATTTGGTAGGAATAATTTGGGGGGAATATTTTGGTAAGATTTGAGTGCAAACTAAATTTCTGGAGGGAATGAAATTTTGGATTGAAAATAGTCTAATGGATTTAGGGCTGCAAACGAACCAAACGAATACGAACAAGACCTTGTACGTATTCGTTCGTTAAGGAAATTATTGGTTCATGAACACTTACCGAACGATTTTTTTGTCCGTGTTCGTTTGTTAAGGAAGCACCCGTGTTCGTGTTCGTTTGTGTTTGTTTGTGAATTTTGTTCATGAATGCAAACGAACACAAACGGACATATATTAACTTTTAAATAAGCTCGAATTCACATACAATAAGACATTAACTAGATCCACTCAAAGTATAACCTAATTATCCAAACATGTGGAGGGTGTCGGCGCGGGAATGTGGAAACATATACTGAGCAGTGAGCGTGGATACTAAAAGTAGGGTTATTGATATCATATAGCCATATATTTACCTCAAATAAATTATTATTTAGTTATTTATTTGGGTAAAATGAATAAAAATAAAAGAATATAAAAAAATTATAGAAATTAAAAACCTTATTAAACTATCGAACATAAACGAACAAGTTGCCGAACGTTCACGAACATAAACGAACGAACGCGGCCTTTTTTCATGTTCGTTCGTTTAACTAAACAAACGAAGTTTTTTGTTCGTGTTCGTTCATTTATTAAATGAACGAACACACACGAATTCCCCGCCGAACGGTTCATGAACTGTTCATTGAAAGTTCGGTTCGTTTGCAGTCCTAAATGGATTAGTTATTATAAAACACTAGTGGGGTGCCCGCACGTTGCAGCGGAGACCACAACACTTTAAATAGAAAACATGCGGGATTGATTCGTTAGGGTCTAGTATGAATAGGAGGTTGCTCAGATTCAAGCAAATAAACACCATATTTATATTCAATCGATAATCGTTCCCTTCAATCGAAGGAGAGAGAGGGGAGCAGGTGATAACGGGTAGAAGAATGAGGTGGTGGTGGTGCTGAGGGAGAGGGTTGATATAAAGTAAATATACTGAAATATATAATTGTAATTTCTTTTCCTTTATCCTTAAAATGTTTTTTAATTAATAAGGGTAAAAAGAAAATTATACCCTCGTGTGCCTTTCACATGATCTTATTTAATCCAAATGATGGTCCATTAGACTCAAAAATGGTCAATTAGATACAATGATGGTCAATTAGGCCCAATAATGGTCAATTGGGCTTAATAATAGTCAATTAGAACCAATGATGATCAACTAGGTCCAATGATGGTCAATTAGACCCAATGACGATCCATTAGGCTCAACAATTGTTAGCTAGATACAATGATGGTCAACTAGATCCAATGATGGTCAACTAAGTCCAATGATGGTCAATTAGACCCAATCATGGTCCATTGGGCTCAACAATGGTCAGTTAGATACAATGATAGTCAACTAGGCCAAATGATGATCCATTGGGCTCAACAATGGTCAGTTGGACCTCAATAACCCTTATTGATCACCATTGAGGCTAAACAGCCCTGATTCACAGTCCTTAAATGACCATCATTGAGTTTAAACAATCATGATTGGCTTCATTGGGCCTAAACGATCATAATGTACCATCATTAAACATATTTTAAACATCTTTGAGCCTAAACAACCATAACACACACGCTCGTATGTACATATATGATTATTGTTTTATATATATAAAAGTTAGGTATTATTATTATTGTTAATAATATTTATATATTATTATGATATCTTTTTAGAATTATAATTAAGATTATTGTTTTATATATATATAAATTATAATTTAATAATAACATATTATTTATAAATACATAACATAATATTTATTAATATATGAGTGTCAGTACCATGACGGTACATTGACAATTCGAATCGAACTCAATATTGGACCTTGATGGGCCTTAATGGACCATAATAAACAATAATAAATTATACATACATATATATATATATCTTAGTGGGCTATATCGGGCCTTAATAGACCTAAAAATTGGTAACGATATCGAAAAAACCGGTACTATACGGTTCGGTAACGGTATTCAAACAGTCTGGGACAACTTTGTTACATATACACAATCAGACAAGTTCAAGGTTTGAATTATTATTATAGTGCTCAATTGTTCGATCATATTTTATTTTTAGTATTTTCTTTTAAAATCTAATGGAATAATTAAAATTTTGTTATAAGGATGTGTCAAAATAAAAAAAAGGAAGCACGATCAACGTACGTTTATGATCAACACGGACGATGAGGATATACTTATTTAAGAGATAAACTGGTAAAGTTGGTTTTTGTGTCACTGCTAGAAAATATACCTTTCTTGACACGCGAACAATGACACGTACTTAGGGGTGCAAACGAACCGAGCCGCTCGCGAGCTACTCTAGCTCGGCTCGGTAAAAAGTCCGAAACGAGCCGAGCCTTATCGAGCTCAAGCCAAACTTGAGCCTAAAACAAAACTCGTTTATTTATCGAGCCCGAGCTCAAGCCTAGCATGTGAAGCTCGTTAAGCTCATCGAGCCTAGTGTAATATTAGTTTTTTTTTAATATTTAATAATATTTACCACTCATTTAAAGTTGTTTAGTAAACGAGCCCCGAGCTCGAGCTTCACTTATCGAGCTCATGAGCCTAAACGGACTATCATTTATATTGTTTTTATTCAATGTATTAACGAGTTGATAATAAACGAGCCGAGCTCAAGCTTGACAAATTTTCAACGAGCCGAGCTCGAGCTCGGGCTCGGCTCATTTACACCCCCTACACGTACTCCTTTTATGACATTAAAAAGCGTGTGTAAAAAAAGTCATTTTTTTGTGAAATATGATAAACTAGCTGATTACCCCGGGAAGGTCCCGGGGTTGAAAAAATTAATATGACTTAATAAAAAATGATAAAAGAAAAAAACTCAAATCACGAAAAGAGTAAATAACTTAAACATAATCAATCTTAGTTAAAAAAAATTTAACTACATGATAACCTATTGCAAATGGCTCAAGTTAACTAACCACAAATTCTCTCAATCATTGCATGTCCATATATTCTCTAACTTAAAACCTAATCAGTAATCATCTAAACAATCACTTATGTAAGCTGCAACTATTCAAAAACTCATCAATCTCTAATGACTCCTATAATTCTTAATCTAATCAACTAAACAATCACTTAAGTTGGAAGTTGTAACCATTAAAAAACTTATCACATCTATGTACCAAGTCTCACAATACTAATATTGATACCTAACCTAAAAGAATGTATAACTCTAATATTAACACCTATCATAAATGCTAAAAAATGCATAACTCTAATATCACTATTCAATACATAATCTAAAACAATGTATAACTCTAATATTAATACATGTCATAAAGGCTAAAAAAATACATAATTCTAATACCTAACCTAAAACAATCTATAACTCCAATGCTAACACCATAATCCTAATATTGTTTTACTTAACAGAAGCCATAAACAGAATGGAGAGAAGTTATGGGACTTACCACCATAATCAGGTCCTAATCGGAATTATAAACGGAATCCAGATCCCATAACTACTGTAACCACCACTGTATAAAGAATATAGCAGTATTGCTCTGCAACTTGAGAACTCGGAAGAATAGCAGCAGGACTTGCCGCCTGCGATGCCATCTGTACAACACATTCGACATTGGGATTCCAATAATATTTCTATAGAAGCATGTATAATAACACTATTAAACAATCAACACTAACATATCCAACCCCATAAATAAAATATCTCATATACCTTTAAAAAAACACACAAACAACCACATACATCTAAAATCATATCCAGCCAAACACAACCTAGTAACAAAGAAAGAATTAAAGACTAAGCAAGATAAAATTTTGAAATATACCCTACTCAGCAAAACAAAAACAAAACAAACCCAAGTCAGTAAAATTAAACTATAAATGATTCGACTTGCCTTGGTTCCGAAGGGTCCTTCAGGAAAATTGATATAAAAAATATCCCGACCCTAATTATCACACAAAAAGAAATAGATACCAGTCAATATCAATGTCAACATATTAAAACATCTAAAGTCTAAACCAATTAAAAGAGACCTGAAGCTCAGCTTTAAGTTCCGCACGCTCGTGACCAGTGGCAATAGGCATCACATCTTCCACTTTCATAGCAACATCCTACAGTTCATAAGACCATGTGTAGTGGTTCAAGCCCTTTAAGGGCGTTTTTGCCATGTGTCAGCCACGTCATCATTTAAAAAAATGTAAAAAAGAGTGATGTAATGGTTCAAGCCCCTATCATGCCTCATTGATTATTATCTAATTATTATTTTTTTCTATTTTTCTAGTCTACGATTTTTTAATAAAAATCAAACATAAATATTTTACTATTTGAAAAATATGTAAATATATGTGCTTATTCAAAAGAAAGCTTAAAAAAAAGCTAAAAAACGAATGCATGTCAGTTTCCCTAAATAAATGAAAAATATATGTTTCTTGTATAAACTTTAGGGCCATATTATTTTATGCATAGTTGGCAATTGCATATGCTGTATACAAGAATAATATTAATGATGGTCTAAATGTGAAAAGTAGAAATATGGAGAGGATAATAAGTGCTGTAACTAATATTATAAAAGGGATGTAAATGAAAATTCTTTACAACCCTATTTCTTTCCTTTCCTTCAACAGCCGTCTTCTCCACCAGATTTTTTTTCATCTCCACCATAGTTGCAGGTTTCTTATTCTCCATCCCATCACTTTATAATAATAATAATAATAATAATAATAATAATAATAATAATAATAATAATACCTCATACCTCAGAGCATAATCGAGGTCCATACAGTCCCACCTTAGCCCAAATCCACCACATTTAAGGTGTTTAATCGAATTACTCAAAGCATCTCATTCGAACTAACCAAATAGTTTAAAATCAAAACCAATCGATAATAGAAAAATATAGTTATCAAAACATCCAAACAAAACATATTCAAGAAACCTAATATGCCATCTGTGTGAATTAATATTGTATGATTGGGCATAATTCCACCTCATAAACAAAAGAAAAGCTAGATTAATGAAAGGATGAATGAATAACCTGATAAATTAGGTGACGTGAGTGAAGGATGAGGGAGAAAGGGATTGTGAATAAAAGATTATTAGGGTTTGAGGGTGATAAAAAGAGGATTATATATGATGATTGGTAGGTTTAATGTGATTTAATAAAAAAACGAAAAATAAAAAAAACTTAAAATTTTCACCTCATTATGCCACGTGGCACATTCAAGGTGGGGTTGAGGCCACCATTGAACGCCACGTCAGCAAAAGGGCTTTGTTTTATATATATACTAGCTTTTATCCCGGGAGTGTCCCGGGGTTGAAAAATATAACCATTCTAATAATACTAACACTAATAGTAATAATTATTATTCTTGTAATTAAATAAATAAAAAAATAACCTTGCTATAAGGTGACAAAATGTGTTGCAGTTTTGCGCGATTCTTTCTCATAGCTTCTCTTGATGAAGTATACCCATCCATCTTTAGAAAAGTAAAATTTCAATGATAGCATTGCGATTGGGCTAAATTTCAACATTGTATATAAGAACCTGGTTTAAAAGAAAAAACATGATTAATAAATAACTTAAACACTTTGTGTTTTTTTTTCCTGTATGAACGAAACCCCATAAAAAATAGTCGTTTTTTTCTCCGTTTTTTATATAGCACTATGGTACTCGTTGGAAAGATAATAAAACGCTCGTTAATTTGGTATAATTTTTTTCTTTAAAAAATCTTGTATATAAAAGATATTAACGTTTAAAAATAATGGGAGGAAACATTAAAGAGAAAAATTTAAATTTGTTTTTAAATTTTTAAAGAGATTAGGGTTAGATAAGTGTAGGAGAATAGATGAAAACAAAATAAAAAAATAAATTAAAAACTCTCACCTCAACGTGCCACGTGGCATATTCAAAGGAGGGTTGAGGCCTCCATTGAATGACACCTCATCAATATTCAATTCTTTTATTATAAGTTATAGATATATATATTTATTATGGTTTTTTTCCCCAAAATTTGAATTCCCTCCCATATATCCCGCCCAGACTCGATAAACCCACCAAAAAAAAAAAATTCCCAAAATCAAAAGCAAAAACCCCACTCTCCCAACCCATCATCCCATGCAACCCTCTGTTTGTTCTCTTCACCCAAATCCCAATCTCATCGAATATCAATCACTTACTTCGTTCCACCACCTTCATTCATTACCCTTGAGCAGCTCAATTAGACATCTTGTTACAACACCCATCATATGATACGCTTAATTAGGGAAAATATTATTCTTTTTCTGCAAAGTTTATTGAAAACAATAGTCATGTGAGGCTAATATCGATTACTTTGATTTGAGAGAGATTTATATTATTAGAGCATTGGATCTAGGAGTGATGGAGTCTAAAATGGATCAATATGAGATGATGGAGCAGATTGGCCACAGAGCTTTTGGTGCCGCCATTCTCGTTAATCACAAATTCGAAAAAACCAAGTATGTATATATATATATATATATATATATATTTGTTTTGATTAGGTATTGATTGGATCTTAATAATGCAGATATGTTTTGAAGAAGATTCGTCTTGCTAGACAGACTAAACGCTGCAGAAGATCTGCACACCAAGATGTTTTTTTCCTTCATTTTTGTGTCTACCTTTGTTGGCTTGTTAGGATGTTTTAGGAGTGCTGTTGTAGATTGTTGACTAATTGTTTGATCTTTAAATGGCTTTGATTGTGTGTATTCAGCACCCGTTTATTGTTGAGTTTAAAGAAGCATGGGCTGAGAAGGTTAGAAACATTTGATATTGGAGAAATTTTTTACGTTTTGGTTATTTGGTATGCATTTTTTAATTGGTCGCCTTGATGTTGAATACAGGGCTCCTATGTTTGTATTATATTTGGATACTGTGAACGTGGTGATATGTTTGTCCCTAGATCTCACATTTGCATCCTACATACTATTAACTATTATAAATCAAAGTTATGGAGATTCTTTTAGTCAATTAACATCAGAAACAATTGTGTTTCAAGACTGGTTGATATGAAGAGAGCAATATAGAAATATTAGGTTGGAGTGATAGTTCCACAAATAAACACTTAGAAATCATGGGTACTGAAGAGGTATAAGCAATTATACCGCAGCCCAATATGGTAAGACACGGACTAAACTCTAGACGGAACAAAGCACCATCACCGTGAGTAAGTACAGTACTCGGCCGTAGGTCAACATAGACCGAAGTATAGTACAATGCTAGTCCGAAGTATAGTACAAAGCCTTGTTGACCACTATAAATACCCTCATTAAAGTACAAGAAACACACGAATGCTCTCACTCCGCACCATACTTTCTCTCTCTACTTTCTCTCACTAAATAAATACTTATCCTCACGCCGGAGGGTGGTTACAGAGAGGCCCTCCCTCCTCCTCTGTAACGAGCCTAACGGTTTGTTGACTTGTGCAGGCTTTAGCTCAGGTCAGAGACAACTCAGATCCAGTTCCCTCGGCCATACCTAGTACCGCACTTCAGGTTCGGCCACTTTTTGGATCTTCAATTGGCGCCATCCGTTTGTACAACCGTTTTCTATAATCCTCAAGGTTAAAGATATCGACGGTTTTTCCCATGGCGGCTTCATCTGAAGGATTCATCATTGAAGACGTAACACACACTGAACTTGAAACTGAGGTCACTGCTGTCACGACCTCTATGGTTACCGTCTCGTCCGTAGGACCCTTTAACACGGACGGACGTCCCATGTCGTTACAAGGTTCGGTGGACAATACCCTACTCAGAAATCAAGATAACAACCTGGAATTTGATAATGACTTCCTTTCAAGAAACCGTGACTTCTTATTGCAACTAAAGACACAACAGGAGAAGGAAGCTATGCTCAAAAGTGTACAGGTAAACTTATTTTCCATTGATGGACCCCAGGCGTCCTCTGGACCTACTCCAGGTTTGGTCTCACAAGCCACTTACTCTACTGTGGTCACCACTCCCACTTTCGCCGCTGCGCAAGGCAGTTCTCTCCCTGCGGGTTACCGAACCATGACCCATCCGGTCACTCCTTTAACTGAGAAACCAGTCACCACTTCCGCAGAAGATGATCTGACCGCTCCATATCGACCGGCCTATATGGCTGCCTACTCCAAGTTTGCTCCCCGAATAGCCAGCGCCCCCCTACCAGCAAAACTTAAAATGCCTATAACGGTAAAAAAGTATGATGGTACCACAGATCCTGATGATCATGTTTTCGATTTTGACGGAGCAGCAGAAATCGAACTATGGCCCATGCCTGCATGGTGCCACATGTTTGCTCAAACTCTCACCGGGGCAGCTAGGGTTTGGTTTGACGGGCTGCAGCCTGGAGAAATAGCCAATTGGACCGAACTTCGCCGTGTGTTCTTGCAAAATTTTTCACAGCAGAGACGATGTTCGAAAGACATCACAGAAGTGCATAACATTCGCAGAAAAGACGGGGAGACGTTGGAAAGATTCATTGACAGGTTCAGTAAAGAAAGCATGCAGATTAGTGGTGCAGTGGATCAGCTGCGGATATCAGGGTTCTGCCACGGTGTCCGCAATAACCAGTTGGTAGAGAAGTTGCATGAAGACCTCCCGAAGACTATGGATGTATTAATGGAGCGGGCACGAGCTTTCGCTCGTGGAAAAAATGCTTGCAGCCAGACATATGATAATGAATATCGTTCCACTTCCAGAAACAACTCCTGGAAAAAGGGGTCGGGGGCTCCAAGCGCAGATCGCGGAAACTCATGGGGAAAAAGCAGGCCGCAGCCTTACTCCAGAAATGAAAAAAGTTCTGTTAGCCGAAGCACTCCCTCATACAGGGGAGGAGGTTACTCCGAACTACTAAAGACCCCCAGTGAAATACTTAGCACAGAGAATATCGATTTTCCTAAACCACCGAGACAGAAGCCCACGTCCGACAAACATACTAAAAAATACTGTGACTATCATCGGGCTCGGGGTCACGACACTGATGAATGTTGGTCTTTAAAGCAAGAAATTGAAAAAGCCCTCAAAGCTGGGAAGCTGGCACATTTAGTAAAAGATATCAAGGAAGGCAAAGCCAGTACTACCCATATCGCCAACCCCAATGATCAGGCTGGGATCCACATGATCCGTACCTTAGCCAAACAAGGAACAAAAAGAAGCAGTGATCACGTCGCAGCATGGATGTCACAGCCCATAGCATTTCTATCTGTTTCACCCAATGATTATAAAGAAGGCCCAATTATAATCTCCGGGATCGTAGCAGGACACAAGATACACCGAATATACGTTGATGGAGGAAGCGCCTCAGAAATCATGTACCTCCAGTGCTTCCAACAGTTAGCCGAGGCTTCCTAGCAAAAGTTGATTCCTGTCTCCATGCCTCTGATAAGTTTCTCTGGGGAAATAGTACAGCCAGTAGGACAACTCTCCTTGCCCGTAACATTTGGTTCCGGAGCCTGCCAAAGAACGGTCATACTGACCTTTCTAGTAGTAGGATCCAGATCGGTACACAATGTTATCTTAGGGCGGCCGGCAATGAAAGCCTTTGGGATGGTAACATCTACCATACATGGTGCTTTAAAGTTCCCAACCGAGCAAGGTATTGCGACCCTTGAGTCAGAAGCAGGGCTCTCCATTTCCGAAATTCGACAATCCTCGGACGTGGCAAGGGATCCGGACGACCCAGGAAATTCCGGATCAACCCTAACTGAAAAATGGTCGATCCACCCGAGGTTTCCAGAACAAAAAATCTTAGTTGGGGCACAACTTCCAACCTTAGCTCGGGAAGCACTGTGGAAGTTGCTCTCTAACTCTCTGGATGTCTTCGCATGGGAAAACTCGGATATGACGGGGGTACCAAGGTCGTTGGCCGAACATAGGTTAAACACGTATCCCGGAGTTAAACCGGTGGCTCAGAAGAAAAGGAGCATGGCTCCAGATCGCGTAAAAGCTATTGCGGACGACGTTCAAAACTTATTAAAGGCCGGCATAATCCGCGAGGTACGATACCAGACGTGGGTAGCCAATCCCGTCCTAGTAAAGAAGCATGATGGGGCTTGGAGAATGTGTGTGGATTTCAAGGATCTCAATAACGCATGCCCAAAAGATTGCTATCCCCTACCGGAGATTGATGTGAAGGTAGATGCCGTAGCTGGTTTCAGATTAAAGTGTTTTCTTGATGCCTATAAAGGGTATCATCAAATTCAAATGGCCGAAGCCGATGAAGATAAAACAGCGTTTGTCACCAACGGAGGTTTGTATTGTTACACAAAAATGCCGTTTGGACTGAAAAATGCTGGAGCCACATACCAAAGATTGATGGACGCAGCATTCAAAAATCAGATAGGAAGAAATTTGGAAGTCTATGTGGACGACGTTGTCATCAAAAGTGTCACGGAAGATACAATGATAAAAGACATCGCCGAGACATTTGAAAAGCTACGAGAGATAAACATGAAGCTAAATCCCAAAAAATGTTCTTTCGGCCTGGAAGAAGGAAAGTTCTCAGGGGTCCTAATGGCCCGAGATGGAATCAAGGCTAACCCAGAAAAGGTCGAGGCTGTGCTAAAAATGAAGCCACCCCGTTGCCTGAAGGAGATGCAGTCCCTAAATGGGCGACTGGTAGCCCTACACCGGTTCCTTGCCAAAGCTGCAGAAAGAACGTTGCCATTTATGAATGTCTTAAAGAAAAGTTTGGGAAAAGAGCAATTCGAGTGGACGACCGAGGCTGATGTCGCCTTTGAAGAACTTAAAAAATGCTTGATGAATCTCCCCACTTTAACCGCACCAGAACCAGGAGAGACACTCACAGTATATCTCTCGGCCTCGGAAGGTGCTATTAGTGCCGTTCTCATCGTCACCAGAGGAACGGTGCAACACCCGGTGTATTACATCAGCCGCGCCCTTCGGGAATACGAGGTACGATATCCCATCTTGGAGAAGTTGGCTCTTGCTCTGGTTCACACTTCCAGAAGACTCCGGAGATACTTTCAGGCGTTTAATATTGAGGTACAATCTGAACAACCAATTCTCCGGATCCTCCGAAAGCCAGAAACATCCGGTCGAATGACTAAATGGGCCATCGAGCTCGGAGCATTTGACATTGTATACAAAACCAGGGGACCAGTGAAAGGACAAGCAGTGGCTGATTTCCTAGTAGAAATCCCAGCAACGTCTGAAAACGAATCCCAGAGTATCCCCGCATGCACTTGGTACTTATACACAGATGGAGCTTCGGGTTCCGAAGGCTCCGGTGCCGGGATGGTTCTAAAGGAGGACGAAGGACAAGAGCTACTCTACGCCATACGGTTAGACTTCAAGAGCTCCAACAATGAGGCCGAATACGAAGCACTCATAGCTGGGCTTCGGTTAGCCATCAAAGTTGGTGCCAAAAAGGTACGAAGACTTGTAAATAACTCCCTGCTATATGCAAAGTTCGATTTAAAAAATCTTAAAAGGAATGTCCTACGTATTGCAGGTCATCTCCCATGTTGACTCGTTACTGGTGGCTAATCAGATATCCGGAGAATATGAGGCTAAAGATGCTAACATGATTCTGTACCTAGCCGAGGTATGGGTTTTTACCTAATAACCTTCGGCCACGGATATCGAAAGACCAGAAAACGACTAACATATTACTTTGAAAAAACGCAGGCTAAAAAACTAATGGAGCAGTTCGAAACATGTCAAGTGGTGCACATACCAGGGAGCAAGAACAAAAGGGCCGATGCTCTGAGTAAATTAGCCGCATCCACTGCTGACATCACAAAGCAAGAAGTACACATGGAAGCCTTACAAGGTCCGTCTGTCGGGGCAACCGCTGTACTTGCAGTACGTACGACACCAGATACCTGGATGACTTCAATAATCCAGTATCTTCTAAATGATACCGTCCCAGAAGATAGAGCAAAAGCAAGAAAGTTGAAAGTTAAAGCCCTCCAGTATCAGATCGTTGATGGTCAGTTATATCGAAAAACATTCTTGGGACCACTCCTTAAATGCGTTGACTTGGACGAGGCTTCTTATATTATCCAAGAAATTCACCGCGGTATATGTGGCATACATGCAGGTCCACGAATGGTGGTAGCAAAAGCTATGAATGCCGGATACTTTTGGCCGGGGATGCATAATAGTGCTGTCGCCGAGCTCCAGAAATGTGAAGAATGCCAGAGGCACGCACCTGTGAGTCTGCGAGCTAAGAATAACCTCATCCCAGTAACCGCGGCTTGGCCGTTTCAGCAATGGGGAATCGATATCGTAGGACCATTCCCAAAGTCAACTGGCGGCATGAAATTCTTGCTCGTGGCCGTGGATTACTTTACAAAGTGGGTAGAAGCCCGACCTTTATCAAAGATATCCGGTAAAGAAGTAAAAAAGTTTGTATGGGAACAGATTGTCTGTCGTTTTGGGCTACCACTAACCATCATCAGTGATAATGGAACGCAATTTGCAAACAATCCCTTCAAGAAATGGTGCCAGGACCTCCACATTCAGCAATCATTTGCCTCGGTGGCTCATCCGCAGGCAAATGGTCAGGTAGAAAGAATAAATAGAAGCTTGGTAGAAGGGATAAAGAAGCGTCTGGGACGAAAAAGAAGTGGCTGGGTGGACGAACTTCCTAACGTCCTATGGGCTCATCGAACTCATACCAAGACCAGCACGGGAGAAACCCCTTTCAGTTTAACTTACGGTACCGAGGCCGTGATTCCCGTAGAGATCGGTTCTCCATCCTTAAGGATCCAACACATCGGCAACAATGAACAAGAACTCCGAATGAACCTTGATTTGCTCGATGAAAGAAGGGAAGCCGCAGCCATCAAAGAAGCTCGGTACAAACGAGAGTTGGAGAAGTTCTACAACGCAAGGGTGAAAGAAGTTCGTTTCAAACCCGGAGATTATGTGTTCCGGAACAATGAAGCTAGTGGGGTCGAAAAAGGAAAGATGGCCGCCTCATGGGAAGGGCCATACATAATCAAGTCAACCGGAGGGAAAGGCGCCTACACCCTCCAAACCCTAGATGGGAAAGACGTACCCCGCACCTGGAACGGTGTTCACCTAAAAAGATGCTTTATGTAAGCAGAACCGGCTAGTTTTTATTTATAAAGTTTCTCTTTATATTGTAATGTGAGATGTGCCATTCCTCACCATTTTCATTTCCTTGTAATTTTGCGGGATGAGACATACCCCGTCAGGAAAGTACTAATAAAAAGCTAGTTTGTTCAAAATATTCT
This sequence comes from Ambrosia artemisiifolia, assembly GCA_032199755.1. NCBI lineage: Eukaryota > Viridiplantae > Streptophyta > Magnoliopsida > Asterales > Asteraceae > Ambrosia > Ambrosia artemisiifolia. The sequence goes on from CM063519.1 coordinate 65,623,754, forward strand.
AAGGTGCAAACGTAAGCCGCGACTCATAAAAGAGTCCGGTGCAACAAAAACCACGTGGTACACAAAAATACAAAAAAAGGAGTAGCAATAGGGTTCGACCCAAAGTGGATAAATTTTGGTCCGACCTTTAACTAACCTGAACTAAGCACCTTTTCAAAAACTGAGATAAAATAAACAAAAGGGACTAACCGGGACTTCTGGAACGCGGCATGGATAATAGCCGCGTCCTGGAAAAGGAAACCCTGTAAACCATGGTTATTTAAGAATACACGACGTAGCCTAGGTATGTGGACGCACTATCAAACAAGCTACGAACCTTCATTTTTCTCACACTTAGAAAAATAAAAAGTAAAAGACATTAGCATATCACAAACAGCTATAAGAAAGCTGTAGCAGTACCCGGACCCATACATACGAATCCGGGATTCAACCTGTATTATCCAAAAGCTGAACCTTATCATAAGGCTCAGATGCGGTGGAACTTGTCTTAAAAAATTACAAACCATACCGGGCCACACAAAGGCCCGGATCAAATAAACATAAGAAAGTTTTAACATAGGAAAACTAAGAAATGTCCTTCTTCAACTCGTCAAAGGCTTCGGGAAGGGATTCTGGGGGCCCGGTCACTTGATCAACTAGCTTGGCAACCTTGGGGAAGACAAGCTTATCATAGGCTTGAGCCGCGGCAGTGAGCTCGTCAGCAGCGGTGTGCTTGATCAGTGGCATCTCCGCTAAAGGAATGCCCTTCGCCGACGCAGCATATCCAGCTCTCACGCCAACATTAAAACCCATGGCGTTCATGGCATTGTTAACGTCGCTCACAGCTTTCTTCATCACCGGCCCCTTGTGCACATGATCGGCTATTAGTTGAGCTCCAGTAGTTAGAAAGAATTTTTTCAACTCAAATAGCCGATCAATGTTGTCAATAAGCTCTTTCTTCTCGGCCCCCCATGCCTCTTCATCCTCAGCCATCTTCTTCTCAGCCGCGGCCAACACCTGCTTAGCCACCTTCTCCCCCTTTAAAGCACCATCCCGCTCTGCAACAAAGGTGTTAAACCAAGAAAAAGTTAAGATAAAAAGCAGAAAAAGGAAAGAAACGTCATAGACGTACCAGCAACTAAAGCATCGGTACCTGTCCTAAGGTTGGCCATCGTTACTTCCATCTGCTTCAAGAGATCATTCATCTTCTTGGAATCAGCAGCAGCAGCAGCCTCGGAATCGTGAAGCTTTTTCTTAAGTGCTTCACACTCCTGGAGAGCCTTATCCCCGAGACTCAGCTGCAGAAGCAACGGCGGCTTGGGAAGAAGAAGCCTGGTTCTGTGCGTCTCTTAAGTTCCTCTTCAGATCGGCCATGGCTGGTCCATGGTTACAGGAACCCCCCTTCTTCCTCAACCTATCCCTGTCCACCTCAGCATCTGTCCACCGACGGTAGGCCTCGGTCACCAAAAAATTCGACTGGGCCTGGTTCACCAACAATGCTTCAACAAGGGAGGGAGACTCCATCCTATGATAATAATCACGATCCGCCGGGGTATCCAAGTTGAAGAGCATCATGCGGGCCGAAAGGGCATCAATCACCCGGTCGCCGTTCTTCAAATCCCACTCAGGGATAAACTTCTCATCCATAATTGATCCACCACCACCTACACTCCCTTCAATGGCCGCTGCAAGATTATACAGAGAAAAAGCTTCAGTCTCAAACCATTGTGGGGGAAAAGTACCATCATCATTTCCCACATTGGTTTGAGACAGAAGGGGAGACTGCCGAAACTCACCAGTAGAGTGTGACCGAGTCTGCACATACTTCTCCACAGCCGGACTATGAGGCCCAGAAAACAGATTAACCCCTTCCTCTTCCACGTCATCAGTCTCCATGACCTGAGGATGTGCCACCATCAGTATCGGAGCGGAATCCCGGGAGGACTTACCCCCAAACAAGTGATATTCTAAACTATGAAGTAAGTTAGGATGTACCTCGGGAGGATCGTCCAAGAACCTCAGATGTTTCCTTTTGGTGTTCTCGGGGGTAGAACCCTTAGAAGATTTTCTCTTACGGGACCCCCGGGACGCGGCAGTATCACCAGAAACATCCCTGGAAGAAGGCTTCGAGACTTGGCTCGGCTCAGAAGACTGAGAAACATGACCCACAGATTGTGGCATCTGAACAGCCGAAATAGGAGGAGGGTTAAGAGGCAGCGTCTCAGCAGAAGAAACAGGCACATCCCCAGTCTGTTGAGCCTCTGTGATAACTCCCGTGGTCAGACCCTCACCACCAGCCCCGCTCGCACCAGCCTCAGGATTTTCAACAGGAATAATAGGCTGGTGAGACTTCTGCATCTGTTCGACCAGGGGCTTGGTGTTACCCAAATTTTCGCTCGTAAGCTCCAAAGCCGCGTCATCAAAACGGGCAAGCTTCAAGCAGTCAAGCAGCGACATCTCTACAATAAACATAACAGGGAGTTAGTAAAAAATAAAGCAAAAGCAAGGGGAAGTATTCTAAAAGGCACGGCTCCTCCACTCACCCACTCCGTTATACCGCACCACAGGCCATCGGTCGTCTAAGCTCCAGTTCATGCTAACGCCACCGAGGCAGAGCACATGCTCCGGGTACTTCTGAATATCAGTCTTATTCTTGGCTAAAGCCACATATAAGGCCCGGTTATACCGGAACCCCTGAGGCAACTCCCATTCGGAAGACTCGAACCTATTGCACCAGACCATGTCCTTGGGCAAGCACCGGTCGTCCAAGAAAAAGAATTTGTTCTTCCAATTCTTCAGACTGGATGTCTGGTAGTCATGACAACTCTCCAGAGACCGACGCTTCTCAAAAGTATACCAACTACCTATCTTGTTCAACTTATAGAAGCACCGAAACACATTCAAATCCGCCCCCTTCTCTAAGGCACGACAGGACAACTCAAAGTGATTCACTCGGCTGAGACCGAAGGGATTCACTTGAGAAATATGCACGCCGTGAAACCTCAGAACCTTCATCAGGAATTTTGTGAAGGGGACCCGGTAGTTGGCAAAATCACAGACGCGAGTGTAAAAGCCAAACTTCCCGGCAGGAAAAGGATAAATGGTGTCATTCGGGCCTGGTAACACCGGATTTAAATCCCGAGGAATAGCATACTCGTCTATGAACTGAGAAAGCTTCTCAGCCGTAAGACTCGAGTGAGTAATACCCATATCATCCTTTACCATTTTTGAAATAAAAACAAAGAAAAAGGAAGAAGGAATGGAAAAGGATGAACGCACCTTAAAGAAAAGCTTAAACGGGACAGGAACGGTGTACAAAGGCAAGATTTACAGTGCTTCGGAAGGAGGTAAAGTGGGTAAGTGAAAGAGGAAAACAGTAAAAGTAAAGAGAAATGAGTAAAAAGAGGGTTTTATAAGGAAATGGATGAACCGTTGAGATCACTCGGGGGAAATCAACGGTCAGATGGAATGAGCGGTCCAGATCGCCTCGATAAACCAACCGCCATCACGTCAACTGGCCATCATGTGGCCAAAAAACCATCCACGTGTCGGAAGCACATTACATACGCCTTCCAGAACACAGCTGGCGTTAACACATGTGCAAAACCCACGGCATTCCGAAAGACATGAAGAAGCATGAGCAACTATACCGCGGCTGACGGACACGTACCTCTTGGTCATACTAAAGTCCAACAAGTTACCAGTAACTTAAGGACTTGGGAAGACCTGAAGAGGTATAAGCGGTTATATCGCAGCTAGTGGGCACGTGCCTCCTAGGACATGCTAAAGTCCAACAAGTTACAAATAACTTAAGGACTTGGGAAGACATGAAGAGGTATAAGCAATTATACCGCAGCCCAATATGGTAAGGCACGGACTAAACTCTAGACGGAACAAAGCACCATCACCGTGAGTAAGTACAGTACTCGGCCGTAGGTCAACATAGACCGAAGTATAGTACAATGCTAGTCCGAAGTATAGTACAAAGCCTTGTTGACCACTATAAATACCCTCATTAAAGTACAAGAAACACACGAATGCTCTCACTCCGCACCATACTTTCTCTCTCTACTTTCTCTCACTAAATAAATACTTATCCTCACGCCGGAGGGTGGTTACAGAGAGGCCCTCCCTCCTCCTCTGTAACGAGCCTAACGGTTTGTTGACTTGTGCAGGCTTTAGCTCAGGTCAGAGACAACTCAGATCCAGTTCCCTCGGCCATACCTAGTACCGCACTTCAGGTTCGGCCACTTTTTGGATCTTCAGGTACAAATTATAACCATAGCAGTCAAAGTCGCAAGGTTCAAACGGCTTGCATGTCACATTGTCACCTAGGCACAAGGTGCAGAAAAGCACAAGTCGAGACAAGAAAGACGCAATAATAGGAAAAATAAACAATATATGGTAGGTTTGGAAAATAAACATTGAATTTCTAGTTTTTATAAGATAATAAAAACTGCGCTTTTCGTCCTTGCCTTGCGTCTACACGGCATGTTGCTTGAGCACTTTTGACTACTATGGATGTAACACATCTATACTGTGTTTATGTTAACTTTCTCTCTCTAACATGGATTTTAACCAAGTGTTACTGTGATTTAACAGGTTACTGCTTGTTTAAGTTGCAACTCAAAGAATGGTTAGAAAACTCCCGAGGAAGCAAACATGAAGCTGCATAAGGCTCCGAAGGTATATAATGCTTTATTATAGACTTACTGTTAAAGCTCGTCTCTCAGCAAAAACTTCATAGAGGTGACATAACCTAATTAATTGGATTCTAGGTCAATTGTATGGACAACAATCCGAGATTTAAGGACAATACTAAGGCTACCACATCTAATGCATAATGTAAAGTTGTGCAAACAAAAGTTACTTAGAGTAACATATCTAAAAGGGGTGGTGGAAATATACACCCACCTATTTAGGAGATATACACCCACCTAAAAAAATGTCTTGAAAGTATAAAAAGGTGTCAGCTTTTTGCCATCTTCTTGTGAGTATTATATTGTTTGGGCTAAGATAATATGCTAATTACACTTCTGCCATCTTCTTGTAAGGTGGGTTTTTCTTATTAGCTATAAAATTAATTATGTATTAATTGCATTATTAATTCCAATGCAATTTAGTAATGAAATATTAGAGAGAATGTTGAAATTAAGAGTTTTACAATAATTTAAGCTTAGTGTACAATCATTTTAAGGTTGGATACTTTTTTACAAAAAACCAATGCTAATGTACAACCAGCTGAGCTGTTTACAAACCTTAATTAAACCATTGACAATACACATACATGACACAACTATACAAGATACTGGAACATGAGGAATTGGCAGGAGGTTCATATCTTCATGGCTTTTTCCCTTCGAACCTGTTATACACGAAATAGGTAATCAATTCTGTACGTTCTCCTAACCCGGATTCAAAATTCAAACACATCTAGAAATTTATAAAACAACTCAACCCTTGCAATCGTGATAAAAGTTTCATACATATCGAGGATAGTTAATTTTTAACGTTATTAAAGTGTTATCTATGAAGTGTTTTTTTTTTTTTTTTTTGTATTGAATTATTATCTATCATTTTTTTTAACCTTATAATCTTTTGTATGTGTGTGCTTTTATTTGAGAGATCGTTAAAGGTCGTATTAAAATTCTTTATTCGTTCAACATAACATGTACGTTCAAAAAAAAAAAAAAAATGAAAAGCATGTTCACAAAAAAAAAAAACAAGGATGTGATGAGTTCTAAGGTTAAATAGAAAAAACTCTAAAACGAAACTAAAAGTCGGCATTATAATCTTGTAAATAAATGTATGTTTATTATTAATGAAAGGCTAGTTAAGCAAAGAAAACAGAAGATGAAAGATGAAGGAGCTAGATGTAAATTTAGAATGACTAAACAAAAAAAATGAGGTAAGCATGACATCACATGGGTGTATAGAATCTGATGCTGAGGTAAGCATGATATCACATGGTGTATTAATCCTAGATCCCATCTAAAAAGGTGCAACAAGAAAAGCTAACAATGGTATGTATTTGACAATTTTCCTTTCTTAATTTGCTACGTGGTTGCTAATTTTTCATACGTCATTCATTGAATTTTTTTAGGGAAGTGTGAAAACTAGAAAAAAATGTATTTCATCTATGTTAAAAACAGTTGGCGAAGCATTAGGTTCTTTTGTTCCTTGGCCAAAATACATTGTCAAATCTGACGAGAAGATTTGTTTCTTAATTAATCTTTAATAATTAAGTACAACTAAATTAGGAATTTTCATATATGTTTTCATGTTTTTGTTTCTCCAGATACCAGATTCACAATCCAATCAAACACAAAACACCACAACTAAGTTCGCCAAGAAGCAAAAGAAGTGTTTTACAACTCTAGATGGATTAAAAAACCGCAGGCAAAGAACAAGAAGATGAAAACCAGTTGAGAATTAGATTTTTAGTATTTAAGCTTGAAACTTATGTATGGAATTTGGTTTATTGTATTTATAATATCATTTGGTTTTCTCATTTTAATGGTGTGTTTAATTGTTTTACAAAAAAAAAAAAATGAAAATAGGCTAATTACATATAATGGCCACATAAAATCACAGAAAATATGTGTGACCAAAGGTTAAACAATAGCTATACTAAAGATTGTAAATTTCATGTTGCTTTACATAACCAGTAGCCACACAATCTTAATTTTGTTTATTTTTGTGTGGCGGAATGATAGCAATTGACATGGGTAAATGAAATACGCGTGACCAAATGTTGGACGATAGCCACAAATAATATTACAATATTTCAAGTGGATTTATATAATCATTAGTCACACTATCCTCCATTTGTTTTTTTTTTTGGTGTGACGAAATGATACCAAATGCGATGGACAAAATGAATTATGTGTCACCAAAGTTAGGCAATAACCACACCATTGTCACTTTTTTTATGTGACGTAATAATAGCAAATGTCATAGGAAAAAAAATATGTGTGACCGAAAGATAGAATATAGTCACACATATAATTACAAAATTGTTTCGTGTGTCTATAAATAGTTTTTGGCCACACTTACAGTAAATTCATATGACTATATAATAGAAACGGTCACACTTATAGTAAATTCATGTTACCATTCCTACCCTTTAGTCACAGTTAATAGATGGAAAGCTTATTAAAACAATCATTTTTGCCACATATTTTTTTAACTAATGTGGCTAAAAAAAACTTTTAGTGACTATATAACTAAAATGGCCACACTTAGACTAATTTCATGTGACCGTTACTACCTTTTAGTCACATTTAATAGACAGAATGCTTGATTTCAGAAAAAAATATTGATATCCTTTAGCCACACTTTTTAAGTACTATGGCCACTAAATGTGAATGTGGCCGTATGATACCTACGATGACTCGACTTATGGTCACACTTGAGCTGGAAAAAAAAAGTGTGGCGAAAGGCATATGGTCACACTTTTTTTGTGTGGCCGTAGGCATATTTTGGCGTAGTACACATCCTAATGAGATAGAATATTCAAAAAGCAGTCCCAAAAGAGGACAATCCAAAATGTAACTCTATTAGATAAATCTTGGACGGGTATACTCTAAAGGTTTATTCTAACTGTACATGTATCATATACATGGGCGCACGCATATCATAGACAAATATTCATTCATATACATATGTTAAAATTTTAATTTTGATATATTAATTCGCAAAGAAAAAAAATCGGGTGAACGGGTCGAGTTTGGTTCAACCCGTGAATATCAGGCCGTGTTCGGGTCATATGCATGACACGATTTTCGGGTTCGGGTTAGACCCGTCAACTCACGGACACGACCCGTTTAGCACCACTTTAACCATATAAATATAAAAAAGTCAAGAATAAATGTAATAAAACTAAAATTACCATACCTTTACTTATTGATTGAATGAAATATTGAAAAAACTTGAGTTATTCAACTTTTACCTAGATATAACAAAATACATTCAGTTAATGCACAACAATATTAAATAAATTGGAAATTTTACATCAATAAATGTGATAATACCTTATATTTGATGAGAGTAATCAAGCAAAGAAGAAGCAAATTGAAATAGATGTGAGGAAACATAGAAGGAAATAGGGAAGAAGTGAGCTGCACGATGGAATTTTGAAATTTAAACGTTTGAATTTTTATTGTTATTTTATCAATGAACTACGTGATGGAATTTTAGATATTTTTTTTGGACCGCACCCTCAAAAAAACACACAAAGCATCTTTAAATGGTTGGTACAATTAATTTCAGTTTTTTTTTGGACGGCACCATAAAAAAAACACACAAAGCATCCTTAAATGGTTGGGCACCAACAAATAAAACCAATAACATCATTAAACTTCCATTGTTTTAAAGGTACGGTGGAATTTATAACCCCAACATTAAAAAGAAACCCATAGCACTAACAAATCGTTTGTGTACTAGTGCTTGCAAGACAAAGAACATGCTGACTTGATGTCTGAATTGACTGCAGCTGCTCCTGTTCCAATAATATACTAAAAGTAGAGGAAGGTTTTTGTACAAATGATTCTTATCTTACAAATAACACTTAACATGTGAAGTGAATGAGGGTATTTTTTTATTATTTTTTTTGAATTTTTTTTCAATATTGTTTTAACATGTATTTTAATACTCAAATCTAGAAAAAATAAAATAAAAAAAAAATTAGTGTAGTGTAATTATAGTTACTCTAACGATGTAATTATACTAAAAATATTTCTTTTTAATTTTTTTATATTATTTATCTAGAAAGCCTGTTTAAACACATGGAAAATTTTTTTTTTAAAAAAAAGTTCCCCCTTCACATCTCATGTTTAGTAGGTTAAACCATTTGTATTTGATCATTCCTCTATTAATAATTGCTAATGTATATAAAAGAATTGATAGATGCTGATGTGGCGTGCAATGGTGGCCTCAATCCCCCCTTGAGAGTGCCACGTGGCTTAATAATTGAGAGATTTTTGTGTTTTTGGTTTTTTTCGTTTTTTAATTAAAAAAATTGAAAACCACGAAACCCTATACTTAACTCAGCGCCTCTCTCTCTCTCAATTATTAATTATTTCCTCTTCGTTTACAATCGCTCTCAAAAAAAGGAAAACCATGAAACCCTAACACCACCCGATAGTTCTTCATGCAAATAGTGTGTTTCATCTTTCTTTTTCTTCTTTTATTATCCTCTCACTCTTTCGTTTTTTCCTTTTATTGTCCTTTCACATGGTGCAGATATCACTTGCTGTGGATCTTTTAATAGGTATCTTGAATAGGTCAATCGGTATGTTTATTGTTGAATTTTTAATTTATTTGTTTTATTTCAGATTTGAATTAGTATGTTTGTGTATTCATGAATTGCCTTCGTCTTCAGATTTTGTAGTACTTTTTAATTATTGTTGATTGTTTATTTTTAATTTAATTTTCAGATCTATAATATGGTATGTTTATTGTAGAATGTTTAATTTATTTGTTTTATTTCAGATCTGAATTAATTTGTTAACAGAATTGATAGATGTATTGAAAGAGAAAATTGATTTAGATTTGATAATGTAGATTTATTATTCATTTGTGAAAAGGATTCATTTAGGTTTCATTATTCAGTGGAGGTAAGTTTAATGTCAGTTCAGTTGGTTTTCTTAATGTAAGACAAGTAAAGTAGGTTTGAATATTAGATTTGTTATTCATTTGTGAAGAGAATTCTTAGATCTATTGAATGAGAAAAGTAATTTAGGTTTCATTATTTAAATGTATTATTATTTTGTGAACAGAATTGATACTACTTTTGAAGGTACAGATTTCTTAGATCTATTGAAGGAGATAAGTAATTTAGGTTTCATTATTTAAATCTACTATTCATGTATGAACCAGTTAAGTTGATTATAATAGATTTAGGTTTGATTATTTAATGTAGTTAAGTTTTATGTCATTTGAGTTGTTTTGTTAGCGTAAGATATGTTTGTCTCCTGTTGGTTGTAAATGAATGGGATTTGGGGAGAAGTGTTATTGGAATGTGGATTGTGGTTGGTTGAAGGCCGTAGGTGTAGAGGGGAGGTTGCGTGTAGTGGCTGCGGTTAGAGAATGTTCGTGGTAAAGTGCGGCGGAGAAGATGTATAGGTGACGATTCATGGCTTTGGAGGCCAGTGTAAGTGGTAGGGATGATAATGGCTGTAGTCAACGAAGCCTGGTGGAGGACTGGGTCGCCGGGAGTTAACGACAGAAGTAGCAGTGGTGGGTGGAAGAGTCGATGACAGAATAAGCGGGAGGTAACGGGTCCAACTGGTCGTTCTTAAAATGGATCCTTTTTTGATACATGCTGAAATAGGTCAGGTGTACCCACAAACATATTTTGGTTCTTCTCCTCTCATAAATAGTTTGTATGTTAATTATGGTCACAAAAACTATTTCATTATCCTGTATGCATTAAGATTTACACCTTCCTAACAATCATATACTATAATTCAAATCGTTAATACATCATGATCATGCTTTGATCTTTGTTATATTGTAGAATATTAGAATCCATTTCTACCTTCTTTCTATGACCTAATAACCATATCAAAAGCAAGATCACAATTTGACTTCATGAAAGTCATTTTTTTTTTGGAATAATCTATGCTAACCTTAAGATAAATTTTCTTGGTAACTTGTAACTGCTCACTGTTATCTGTAAACAACTGAACTAATAATTAAATCATCTATATATCTATTAAGATCACAGTTAGACTTTTTAGAAGTTAACTTTTGTTATTGATTAAAGGTCACTTATCAAAATTATACATAATATTATTTAAGTTAAAACTTAAAATGTCATATATACTATATGTACTTATTTATCCTGTTGGCTTTTGTCTTTGTCCCTAATCATCACAGTCGCCATATAGATGCCTTTGCCTTTAGGCTTTAACTACAGCAATGCCATTTACTTATAGATTTTCTTAATGTTTACTACAGGGGTGCATCATAAGTCGGGAATGAATCATCAGGTGTGTGAAAAGACGGTTCCAGACAAGCAAATTACCGACCTACTAGAAACTACAATACATGTAAGAAGTTCTTAGAAAATTCACTTTTCACAATGTAATTTTAATTCAACACGTCTAATTATGAATGGTTCCGGTTCACGTAAAAAAAAGCTAAAATGGGAACGGGTTGAGATGTCTAGGGATATTTTGAATACGAAAAAACTTTTGTAAATTTAATTTTGAATTAATCTCAACTTCTTGAATCATTTTCTATATTAAAAGAATCCTTCAAAGTTTTGATGACACACGGTCTATTGGGCTGAAACATAAAAGTTTGATGATGCTGTGGGAAAGGGCGGAGGTGTTTCTGAGACTGTTGAGAAGTTGGCACACATGGGCATTGGTGCTTCTGTTCTGAAACGACGACAGATGTATATTCCTCCACCTTGTAGACCTTATTGCAGCAAGGTGGGGGGATGAACGGAATTGGTTTCTTCTTTTATAAGTAACGCGTAAATGTTTTGTTGGTATATGAATTAAGTATTATGTCAGCTACTTGGACACGCTATATTATGTTTATAGTTATTAGTATAATTTTGCTATGGCAACCTGCAACTGAAATTCAATCTATAAATCATCACTGAAGAGAACTTTTGATTAGTTGGTCTCATTAGGCTGTAAATGATTAGTTGGTCTCATTCGTAAATGATTAGTTGGTGTCATTCGTCTACGCGCTTATGCGGTGCAGCGAATAGGCGCGTACGTGAATAGGCGTTTAGCCTCCTAGGCATTTGTCACTGTTTTGATAGCCATTTGTTACTACTTTGGGGCTGTTTACTAGATCGTTAATGTATTAATAGTTAAAAACATAAAACCGCAGGAAGAATAAGATAGAAAAGCGTAAACCTTTATCTATTAGTGGGGAAAAACATTGATTACAATTAGGCTGTAAATGATTAGTTTGTGTCATTCGTCTAGGCACTTATGCACCTCAACGAATAGGCGCGTAAGTGAATAGGCGTTTAGCCTACTAGGAATAGGTGCATACTACATTGGCAATGATGCTACTTATCAATTTTTAATACTTTCAATTTGTGCTTTTTAGGTCTTAAGACAACTTTATACATTTCCTTCACAGTACGTCGATTTGCCTCTTTTGTCTAATACATATCAACCCAACTTAACTGATACTCGCTATCTATTGCAGGGCAAAAACTTAGTTGTTAACGGGTCAATCACACAAGCTCATATTGACAGGACATGGTACTACACCAAATGCCTGAACTTTTCTTTGACCATTTTCTGATTTGGTTGTTAAATCTATGACTTCTTTTGTCATTCTTATTTGTTAGTTCACTTATTCCATCTCCTTGGCATCATCCGTAAGTTTCATAAGTCACCTTAGAAATGTTTTGTATATTCTGCACAATTATGATAGTTTGATATATCAACTTAATGAGATTAATTTAAATACTCAGTTATGTTATCCTTAGTCATTGAATATTGCAGCGGGAAAAATCCCTTACTACAGAAATGACCTGCCTTAAAAAGCTTATGCACTGATGAAAGTAGCTCCTAAGTTTGATCAGTTCAGGCAAGTCGAGGTCAGGCAGGTCGACCCGTTCTCAGGTAAATTATGTTATTTACCTTTCATTTACATATGGGATTATTTTCTTTTAAGCGAGATTAACATAGCTAAAATTAGCCACTAGATTTGTTTCAAAATTCACTGTAATCAATTGCAAGTTATGTCTACAGTATAATGTTATAATAAGTCTACTGCCATTCTTGGGATTACTTATATTAACTATTTTTTTTATTCAATAACATGACAATTTTAGTTAGCCTTTTCAAATGGGTCAAATATGATTAGTGTTTAGAATTTACTAAACCAAACCATTTATGTTTAAAATGTTGGAACATATTTTCAATCTTTCGGTTACGGTCTGGATCATCTTTAATCGGTCTTTCTTTCATGTTGTACCAAAACCCATCTTGATGACGGTTGGGCTATAATCTATATTGATCTAATCTTCAAAACACATTATTTTCAAAGTCTTATGATTATTGTTGGATTGTCTCGAGTTACGATAACCATTAATTTCAAAGTCAATATGCATATGTATCAATTATGCTCAGCTCATATAAAATTGCACAAAAGATAAATTCTGGATGATTACAAGTTAACAACAGAGCCACAATTGTTGAGTTAATTTATTCTCTTAATAAAGCTTTAATTGATACATGTATTTAGTGCAATTTGTTATTTTTAAACTTGATTTGAACTACATGTAAATGCTTATGTGTAAATAACTTAAATTTATATTATTTGAATATAACTTGCTACAAATTCTCCCACAGGTGACAAACACGACCCCTTGGAGGAAAGCAAATCATCCAGCAGCTAAAAGCCATTTACATACTTCCAGTTTTTTAAACTCAATTTGAACTACATGGAACGCTTTGCATGACTATTAATAAAATTCGCGGACAATCGTTATTTGGGGCAAGTTCATTTATAAAAGATCAAGTTTTCACATATGGACAAGTGTATGTGGCTTTGTCAAGAGTTAAAAGCAAGGTTAGAATTAAACTACTAATATTAGATTGAGATGGTAGTGTGATATAAAACAAGAAATGTTGTATGAAAGATTGTTTAGAGATTTATAAATTATTACTTTTACATTTTTATTTAGGGAAAATGGATTTAATTACTCCCAACTATCGCCTGTTGGCGGATAATACTCCCAACTATCATTTTGGCCATTAGCACTCCCAACTTTCAACTTGTTGGATTTTATCACCCCCAAACTAACTGAGGTCTAACCCAGTTAGTGTTCGTGGTCAAAATGTAAAAAACTAAACTTAAGGGACAATTTATGTGGCAAAAATGTGAAAACCTAAACATAAGGGACTTTTTTGAAACTTTTTATTATTATTATTATTTAAAGTTTAAAACACCCCCCCTTTCCTTCTTCATCAGACCTACCCTTTCTCTCTCTAAACCACCACCACTCACCCTTTCTCTCTCTAAACCACCACCACCCTTCACCACCTTCATCCACCACCCTTCACCGTCATCCACCACCACCACCACTCCACTGTCATACTTCACAACCACCGCCTCCACCGTCATACTCCATAACCACCGTCACCCCCAACCACCACCGTCTCCCCTTCACCCACAACAACCATCTTTAACCCAATCACCCCTGCAACCACTATCTCCCCCTTCACCACAGCAGCGACGACGAAGCTTGAGTTATTGCTTTGAATGTACAAGCACTTCATTGCATCAGTAGGGGATTGGGATTGGTGTCCATTTGTTTGTTGTTTGAAAAACAGGGGAATTAGGGTTTTTAGAGAGAGAGAGAGGGAGGACTGGTGGTCGTGGTGGTGGCGTCTGGGTTAATTTGGGGGTTAGGGTGGTTGTTTCAAGTGATGTAGATTCTTCTTCTTCTTCTTCTTCTTCTTCATCAAGTTAATTTGGGGGTTAGGGTTAGGGTTACGGCGATTAAGGAGGGTTTTGGAATGGGGGTTAGGGTTACGGCGATTAAGGTGGGTGGCCGGTGTGGTGGAAGGTGTGGTGGGTGGTGGTGGTTGTTGGTGATTTAGAGATAGGAAAGGCGATGGTGGTGCAGGGTGGTGGTGGTGCAGGTGGTGGTTTCTCTCTGAACTCTCTCTCTCTGAACTATCTCTCTCTCTCTCTCTCTCTCTGAACTCTCTCTCTCTCTGAACTCTCTCTCTGAACTCCACCACCAATGGGTGATGGTGGAGGTGGTGGTTTAGAGAGACAAAGAGGAGGGGGGGGGGGGGCATTTTTGAAACATTTTATTTTGTTGATTTTTATTTAAAAAATGATCTCAACTCAATACCCAAGAGAGGTCGTGAACTTCGAGAAGAGATTTAGAATAAAGCAAGGAGATTGATATCTATCTATGCCAAATATTTATTCAACAATTATCATGTGCTGAAAGAGAGTACAAGAGCCCTTCCTAGCTAAACCATATGTTCAAACCACCACACGCTACTCGAGATCCTATACGTAACACAATTTGACCACAACATTGCATTTCAGTGCAATTATATTTCATTTTTTAAAAATTACTTCAATATTATAAATTTCACCCCTGGGACGCTCCCGGGTAGTCAGCTAGTATTGACATACACAATATACGTACATATGTACTGAAACATTCATTATCTTAACAAAATTATAGGTATGTTGACCAAATTAAATCCATAGATGGGAAAAATTAGCAACCAACAATCACCATTATTTTAGTCTAATTCTTATCCGGGTTGGGTCGGGTTACAGCAAACATTCAGTTAAAATGCGTAATCAAAATACGTAATAAAAATCCAATTGATTTCTCATGTCCTCCATCTTCTTCTTTATGAACCGAGTTGTAATTCATCTATAACACCACGAGAGAAGTATATGGGGAGCTTTAACGATTACGTGGTCAAGCCAGATTATGCGTTCAAGGTCGTTTTGATTGGGGACTTAGACGTCGGTAAAACCAATCTTTTGTCACGATTCTCGAAAAACAAGTTCAGCTTCGATTCTAAAGCCACCATCGGGGTCGAACTCACCACATATTTCATCAAAGTTGATGGCAAGATCATTAAAGCCCAACTCTGGGACACTGGGGATAATAATAGGTAAAAAAAATCAATAATTAAAATTATGAATGAATATGACCCTCGACCCTCGTTGATGCTCATTTATTTCGTAGTGCGATCTATCAACAACCTTTTAACAATGTGAATATGACAGGTATCGCGGCGTAACAAACGCATACTATCGTGGAGCTTTAGGTGTATTGATCGTATACGATATCACACGTAAGGTAACGTTTGAAAACGTTGAAACATGGCTTAAAGAGGTTCGAGATCACACGGATCAAGGCATCGTGATCATGCTCGTGGGGAACAAAGCCGATCTACGCCACTTACGAGCAGTTCAAACGGTGGATGCAAAGAGATTTTCGGAGCAACATAACACCCTTTTCATGGAAACATCGGCTTGCGAACCCTTAAACGTTGAGAACGCTTTCACACAAGTATTGACTCGGATTTATCATGTCGTGACCAAGAAGGCCTTCGATATCAGTCATGATCGGATCGTTCCAGCTAAAGGACAAACCATCAATGTTGGAGGTAAAGATGTATATATAGATATATGTTTTCTGTTAACATATATATAATATATAGGCTAGAAGCTTGGGTGTGAGAGCAAGACAATATATTTATTTTAATAGTAACCCATGAGTGGATTGTGTATTCATGTTTGTGTTTACTGTGAAGTTGTTGTGTTTCATCATTACATCGGTAGGGTTATTAACTGTGAGACATTGTGCAACTTTTATGTGGCTTGTTCTTATTATGTAGATACCGATAGTCACGATGCCTTGCAAGACAAAGACCATGCTGACTCGACGTCTGAATTGACTACAGCCGCTCCTGCTCCAACATGCGAGACGAGTCTCAAACAGGATAAAACGAGTGCCAAAAACATGCACAAACCTGTTCCTAGCCCTCCTGCTGATGACTTCTTTGATACTGATCCATTTATCAAAGCTATTGCTGACTCGCCCCCCAATATATCGGGCAATGTATCTACCAACATTGATTTTGCAAATTTCGACTTTCTGATTCAAGGAAAAGAATCTGTAAAGAAGACTGATGATATGGATTCCGAACAAGCAGCCCAAAACTTTGTGCCCAAATGGGTGTTAAAGAATGGTACATTGCTTAAAACCGGGGCAGTTTGCCAGGAGTTTCTGTATCAATCTGTTCCAGCCGCGGAGATGTTTGCCAACCGCCGCTTTTCTGGAACAGAATTCTCTGAATCCTACGCCACTTCCTTGGTTGGAGCTTTGTCTAAAGGGGCTGAGATGCATCATCGTTGGGTACACACGCGTGATAGGAAAGATTATTATAAACATCGCCTTAGCGAACGTGAGTCATCCTTTGTGTCAATAGCTTTGGCGAAACATAACATAGAGCGTGAACTTCACGAGGTCCGCAAAAAGGTGCAAGTCAATCCGTCTGAGGACCTTGTTGCAAAGGTGAAACTGTTGGAGACCGAGCTTGAAAAGTCTAGGACTGCCCATAAGAAAGCTATTACCGCCCTCGATGAACATGATCAAGGGACGAAAAAAGATATTAAGTTTATGGATGACCAGTTAGCACGCTTGCGGGCTGAGGTTAAAGCGTTAAATCATCACGTGGAGGTTCTTGAGATAGAGAAGCATTGGTTGATAACTAACGGTTTTCGCTTGGTGTTCGACAAAGTGAAGAGCAGCGAAGAGTTTCTTTCTTTTGTTTCAAATTTGAGTCGTGCTTCATCTCGTCTTGGATTCCAGAAAGGACTTGAAGCCGGGTATGTGCAAGCGGCTGCAGGAGCCAAGATTGAGGGTGTTCCAGGCTATGACAACGATGCATCCACACACATGAAGCAAGCTGCTCACAAGCTTCGAGCTGCACAACATTCCCTGATTACCGACATTTCCAGTAACCCGAATCGCAGTCTTGATGAATTGAAAACTATGCTCCTTTCCACCATGGGGGAAACGTCTGGTGCTAGCCCTGCTCCATCTACTCTTTAGATTTGCTTTAGTTTGAATAAGTTGGTATGTAACCCTAAGGTCACTCGGATTTCTAATAACCCGACATCATAATTTTCTTGTCGGGTTTGTTAGCTAAGTTCACATAATAAAACGTCTCGATTTGTAGACGTTTTACCATATAACTAACAGAGACAAACATAATAGACTAATATTGGGCTCGAGGGCAGCTCAAACTTTTTGGCAAAAAAATAAAAAAGAAAAAAGAACCTATTTGACTCGAAGTGTTTTGGGCCGGATTTTTAACAGTGGCAGAGCTAGAAATTGTTTCCACCATGGCTGTGTTTTTAGTGCCGGTTTTTTTTTGTGGCAGAGCTAGATTTTGTTTCAACAGTGGTTGTGTTTTTTGGGCCGGATTTTTATTTGTGGCAAAGCTATAATTTGTTTCCACCGTGGTTGTGTTTTTTGTGCCGGATTTTTATCACTGACAGAGCTAGAACTTGTTTCTACTGTGGCTGTGTTTTTTGGCCTGGATTTTTATCAACTCGACTTTAAAAGTTTTGGTTAGGGTCTGGTTTTCTTTTTATTATAGATACACAACTAAGTTGAATCAGTTTTCATGTGTGAATCAAATATCTCAATAATAGCACACAATAAATGAGTTTTAAAACTAAAAGCATCACATGATGGGTCTGCAAACTGTATTAAGCAAAGATAGCATATATAAAGCTATAAAGTAGCATTCAACAAATTTGTGTTCAAATGTATGTATTATATCTAAATTATCCACTTATTGCTTCACTTATTGCTTAAGAAAGCTATGTCCACCTATGCAAGTGAAAATCATAGAATGACAGACTCGATAATAAGATTTAAAAAATCTCTTGTTTTGCCTCATCATTGCTAAATGTTGTTGAGGCCCTTCGGATCTTGGATCAATCGTGTTGAACGTCAAATATCATAGGAGTATGCACATGATTCTGTGCAGGGACTCACGTAAAGAACAGAGGATGGAAAACCAAGTGATATACACACACTAATATTAATGTTCCACACAAACAAATGACAATACATGAGGCTATTTATACATACATAATGGACGGTTACTTAACTAACTTTCTAACTGACATGACTAAATATAACAGACACAACGCTTCCATATTTGGCGCCTTTTCCTCTGCTGTGGACCTTTTTGGTTGACTTTCGATTTAATACGAATTTCTTGATTAATACTTTCCAACATTCACGTCACTAATCAAGAAATTTGTATTTGATTCTCTGTTCGTGTTCATCTTTGATTGTAGCCTTGTTCTTTCTTCGATTGAGCAATTCATATCCGACTTATGACTTTGACTCTCCGGATCCGTTGATCAAGATTAAGCAGTGTTAACGCTGTCTTTGTCACTTGGATATGATTCGTCTTGCTGTGAAGGATTTCTGTCTTTGATAACTATTAACCGGTGTCCGATTTAAACAATGATTCAAACTTTCGGTCCTTGATCAATAATCTTCGTCCCTTTCTTTCCCCTTACTGAATTATGATCGCCTTTCTAATGCACATGATTCTGTGCAGGGACTCACGTAAAGACAAAGGGTGGAAAACCAAACGATATAACACAATAATATTAACGTTTCACACAAACAAATGACAATACATGAGGCTATTTATACATACATAATGGACGGTTACTTAACTAACTTTCTATCCGACATGACTAATTATAACCGACACAACGCTTCCATATTTGGCGCCTTTTCTTCCGTTGTTGACTTTTTTGGTTGACTTTCGATTTAATACGAATTTCTTGATTAATACTTTCCAACAAATGTTGGTTCAGGCCCCTTTAAACACACACTCACGTATTAATAAACACAAGATTTATAAGGAACTTTTGGAATATACTTTTCAATAGTATTTATTCAACACCACGAGCTTATCTATACTATATATAATGCATGAGAGAGAGGTATTTTAAGATACCAAAAAGTTAAGAACTTTTTTCTCTTTAATGCATAATGTATAACCCCAAAATAAGGGTAAAATAGTCATTTAAACACTTTTATACACTTTAATACCTCATTTTAATTACACTTTAATAACTTCAACTTTATTCTACTTTTGCTTATATAAATAATAGTTACATTTTCTCCTTGTTTTAAGGCAACCACCCTCACGACTTTTAAATGGGCATAAATTTTTTATACGTTAATTGTTTAAAAAAAAAAAATAAATCATAAAAACGAACATTTTATTCTCTTTAATTTGAGTATAGTATTGTTAATATTTTTTAATTTTAAAAACATGATATGTTACGTGGTAACGTGATTAACCATGGCCGTCTTAACCATTTTTGGGGCATAAAACGGATTTTAAATTTGAGACCCTTTTAGGTAAAAAAAAAAGTTTGATAGTTTTTTGTAAAACCTTATGTGTTTGCTAGACTTGCATTTATTCAGAAAATATAATTAAAAGACTTACCTAATCATTTTTCGGATTTAAGCATAAGAGAGACCTTGGTCGAAAATCATACATCATCTTTGTTGGTGTGAGAAATATGAATAGAAAAATACAAAAGAATTTTTTACCCAATAAGGTTCCATTGTACATTAATTTTCTTATTCTTAATATGGTATTTTGATAAACCTGATGCTTGGATGCTGAGGATAGCCAAAGCACTACGATGCTAAACAAAATTACAAACTGCAATTGATAATTTATGTAATCGTTAATGAATTGTTGAAATGTGATAGTAAAAAAAAAATCAATTATCGGTAGAATCATAACAGTTAATTTATAAACATTAAAGATAGATAATATAAAAATTACCAAGAGCACAGGACATCAAAAACATCCTAAAGTTGAAAGCCAAGTATGAATTAAAATCTAAGTCTCATCTACGATTATGATAATATAAATCTAACAAAATTTTGATCACATGAATTCAATAAAGACCTAGCATTTGTTAAAAACATGAACTTATAACCCACATTATGTCATAATTCAACTGCATAATTTGTAAGCTGCAAAAAATCAACAACTGAGTGATAAAAGTTAATAGATTGTCAATTTACCTTCAATGGATGCGTATCAAATCAACAAATGGATGTGTAGCAGATCAACAATTTTGAATGAACTAAGTTGCTAATTAAGAGACCTTATATGTTGATTTTGGTCTCGATTTTGGTTGTAAAAAGAATCAAAACAAGAACACACCAGAATATAGTTAGAATTCGAAGATTGTGATTTTACGATTCGAATGTATGTCCTTTCACTGTTACTACAAGATTCGATTTCAGCCCTAACTTTCCCGCTTTCATTTTTTAATGAACCGCCTTGCGTTTTTTTGGAACAAGCTACAGTCCAGTACCACACAAACAGACCCAATACAAATATAAAATAACATCTTAGAATGGGTCCCCCAAAAGATGTGCCCAAAGCACATGCCTTAGTAGAATTATACTTTAGCCAAAGTTTGGTTATTAACAAAATTAACTTTACTGGAGTGAAAATCGATAATATAATCAAATAAACTGAATCAATTAACCGATTGGTTAGTAAGATTATCCAATCGATGACTTGGTTTTGTTTGAAGCTAAGAACTGAATTTAACCAAACCATGCATACCCGAAAAAGTGGTTTTGTTTTCGTCGCATCGCGTGGGCACCCTGCTAGTTTATATCTAAAATACAAAGGTAACAAAAGCTTAAATAAGCCATGTAATCTTGCTTTTCAGTTAACACTTAACAACCCAATGTTCACTTTCATCAAAATCGGTCAACCCATGACTAAGTCTTCAACAAACTCTCAAACATGTTTGACACACTTAGGATCCGACCCGTTCAAACTATTTTGCTCCATACTCGATCCATACCTATTAACTTGTGACTCATGTGACCTGTGAACAAACCAATTAACCCAACATTAAAAAGATGCGATATGTCCCTAAAGCAATATACAAGTTATCAAGACAGTACCTCTAACTATTGAAAATTAATCCTAATTAGCATATGTTTATCTAGTTGTGTTTGAGTCATAGTATTGTTATGAATTTATTTAATATAAATAGACGAATAACAAAAACCGATTTCCAGTAGTAACAAACAAAATTATATGAAAATTGAAGAGGTAAAAGGTTTTATACCTCGGCTCATGCAGAGCTATGGCCTTGGATTCTGGGACGTGGCCTGCCAAAGGACGAACGATGGTCTTTGCAACCGAAACAAGTACATATACTATTCGGAAGTAAGACACTTCCAAAGGTAAGTACAAGGGGGTCCGAAGCAAAGTACAACTTTGCTGACCACTATAAATACCCCTCATAAAGTACAATGGACACACGAATGCTCACACTCCGAACCACACTTTCTCTCTCTAAACAAATACTTATCCTTACGCCAGAGGGTGGTTATAGAGAGGCCCTCCCTCCTCCTTTGTAACGAGCCCTAACGGTTTTCTTCCTTGTGCAGGTTCAAACCAGGTTCACGACTTACAAAATCTCATTGGATCATCCCTGTTTTCATTTATTTACAGGTTCGGCCACTTTTTGGATCTTCAATTGGCGCCATCCGTTTGTACAACTGTTTTCTTTAACTTCTTAAGTAAAGATCTCGACGGTTTTTCCCATGGCGGCATCATCGGAAGGTTTCACGATAGAGGACGTTACACACACCGAGCGTGAGGACGAGGTGACTCTAGTGATGACCTTTGTCATTGCTGTTTCATCTGCCGGTCCTTCCCAGAGTGAGGGATGGCAGATTTTTACCCCTAGATCATTGGAAAATATAGTTTTGAGACGTTCGGACTCTGCTCCGGAATTTGATGAGGAGTTCCTCAGTAAAAATCGTGGGTTTTTGTTACGACTAAAGGAACAGCAAGATAAGGATGAAAAGCTTAAAAGTGTACAAGTCAATCTGTTTCCAACCGAAGGACTTGTTATGTCCTCCGGACAGGGTTCAAGGCTTATATCACAATCAACATATTCCACAGTCACGGCTACTACGCCATTCATTACTACGTATGGAAGTTATATCCCCCATGGGTACTTCGGTCCAACTCCTATCACCACCACAGTGGCAGATCACATCAGATGCGGACGATAATCTCAACTCTCCTTATCGCCCGGCCTATATGGTTGCATACTCCAAGTTTGCTCCTAGGATTTCCAGTGCTCGTCTCCCAACAAAAGTGAAAATGCCTGCAACAGTAAAGAAATATGATGGCACATCCTATCCGGATGACCATGTTTTTTACTTCGGAGGAGCCGCGGATATAGAGTTGTGGCCCATGCCCGCGTGGTGCCGTATGTTTGCTCAGACTCTAACCGGGGCTGCAAGGGTATGTTAATTTTGATGGTTTGCAAGCTGGTGAAATAGCAAATTGGGATGAGCTCCGACGTGCTTTTTTGCAAAATTTTTCCCAACAACGGAGATGCTCAAAAAACATCACCAAAATCCATAACATCCGAAGAAAGGATGGGGAGACTCTGGAGAAGTTTATTGATCGTTTTAACAAGGAAAGTATGCAGATAAGTGGTGCGGTTGATCAGCTCCGGATATCAGGATTTTGTCATGGGGTCAGAAATAATCAATTGGTGGAAAATTGCATGAAGATCTCCCAAAAACAATGGAAGTGTTAATGGAACGGGCAAGGGCTTTTGCCAAGGGAAAGAGTGCTTGTACCAAACATATGACATTGAATACCGTTCCTCATCTAGGAACAGTTCTTGGAAGAAAGGTTCAAATACCTCTGGTTCCGAAAGAAACAGTTCGTGGACAAAAGTAGGCCGCAACCTTATCCTAGAAATGACAAAAGTACGCCGAGTCGAAGATCCATATCGCATAGGGGGCAAGTTATGCAGACTTGTCAAAATCCCTAAGTGAAATTTTGAGTACCGAAAGTGTTGACTTCCCAAAACCACCAAAACAAAGACCCACGTCTTACAAGAATACCAAGAAGTATTGTGATTACCACCAAGCCAAGGGTCATGACACAAATGACTGCTGGTCTTTAAAGCAAGAAATAGAAAAGGCCTTAAAAGCAGGAAAATTGTCTCGCCTGATTAAAGACATTAAGGAAGGAAAGGCTTCCGCAGCTCACATTGTCAATCCTAATAATCAAACCGGGATCCACATGGTCCGAGCTTTGAGGTCACAGGGCACAAAGAGGAGTCACGAGCATGTTTTGGCATAGATGTCCCAGTCCATCGCCTTCCCATCCATCTCACCAGATGATTTTAAAGAAGGTCCGATAATTGTTTCAGGAATTGTAGCAGGGCACAAAACTCGCCGAATATATGTGGATGGTGGTAGCTCTTCAGAGATAATGTACTTATAGTGATTTCAGCTTTTGTCCGAAGCATCGCAGTAGAAATTGATCCTGGTATCCATGCCTTTGATAAGTTTCTCCAGAGAAATTGTCCAGCCGATTGGGCAACTCTCTCTTCCTGTGACTTTTTGATCCGGTTCTTGTTATCGAACTGTTATCCTAACATTCTTGGTTGTGGGATCACGATCTGTACACAATATCATCTTGGGAAGACCCGGGATGAAGGCCTTCAGAATGGTAACTTCTACCATCCACGGTGCCTTAAAATTCCCAAATGAAGCGGGCATTGCTACGTTGGAGTGTGAGTCTGGATTGTGCGTGGTCAAGGTGTGGCAATGATGGGTCTGGAGGATCGGGTGAGGCTGTAATAGAAAAACGGTCCATTCATCCTAGGTTTCCGGAACAAAAAATTTCCGTTGGTACCCAACTTCCGGTTCTAACACGAGAAGCTCTCTGGAAACTACTTCCAATTCCCTAGACGTTTTTGCATGGGAACAATCTGACATGACGGGGATGCCGCGGAACTTAGCAGAGCATCGTTTAAACACTTATCTGGGGATAAAACCTATTGCTCAGAAGAAAGGAAGCATGGCCCCGGATCGTGTAAAAGCAATAACTAGAGACGTGATGAACTTGTTAGCTACCGGTATTATAAGGGAAGTACGGTATCAAACCTGGGTTGCAAACCCTGTCTTGGTCAGAAAATAGGACTGAGCAGGGAGAATGTGTGTGGACTTTAAAGATTTAAACAATGCCTCTCCGAAGGATTGTTACCCATTACCTGAAATTGATGTAAAGGTTGATGTTGTGGCTGGATTTCGGTTCAAATGTTTTCTTGATGCCTATAAAGGCTATCACCGGATTCAAATGGCAGAGGAAGACGAGGATAAAACAGCCTTCGTCACCAACAGTGGTTTGTATTGTTACACCAAAATGCCATTTGGGTTAAAGAATGTTGGAGCTACATATCAGCGATTTATGGATGCAGCTTTCAAGAATCAAATTGGAAAAAAAACTTGGAGGTTTATGCAGATGACATAGTCATCAAAAGTACTACGGAAGACTCCATGATAAAAGACATTACCGAGACTTTTGCAGAAGGTTTTTAGCCACGGATGTTGGTTATCACAGCTCCAAATGATGTTGTTAATGCTTCCATGAACTCTAGAATGAATAATCTGCTTCTTTGACAAATACTTGTGATGAAAATTATGATCAAAATGATAGGTCTTCGATACAGAGGCGCTGCTCGTTTTTAATCACAAAGGGGATGAACACTTGTGCGATCGTAGACTGGAAAGGTAAAAAAACGTGTTAGGCCGATCTGGACTTGCCCGCGGACCGCAGAGAGGCTATGAATTCTCTCCGGACTACGCAGGGATAAAAATAATAATTCTTTTGTCTGGAACACGCGTGGGCCGCGGAGAAGTTTTGCTTCCCTCCGCGGTCCACGACAGGGCTTTGTGTAACGAAATTTTGTTTTCAATTCGGTTTTCAACCGTTTCGCACGTAGGTTACTGTTCCGGCTCGTGTCTTCTCACTTAAGGCTCGTAAAATGATCTTTTTAGCATCTTAAATGTTTCTTCCTTGATCGTTAAATATGTAGCTAACCTCGGGTGAAACTGCACACAAACAAACATAAAAATAGCAAATTAACTATACAAATGTGATCCTTCCGGCATCACATCAATTGTTTACACAATGAAAATGGATTGATATTTCCTAACTTTAAATGAATTCAAATCGTTGTCAGCTTTTTCTACCACTCCCTTGTATGCGGTGGCTAAGTTGTTGTTTGGGATTCGAACCTGTCAGCCCATGTTGATGGAAGATGTTGTTTATGTTTTCAACAATGGCCTCTGGGATGCGATCGAGGACATTGTGGTTTGTGGAGTCCCATTTTTTTTTTTGGAGATTTACAATGGAAGGTGGCATCTCTGTCGATGAGTTTTGGAAGTTTAGGCCTATATATTGGCGGGAGATGTTTCAGCCTAGGTTTTCTTGGCCTTCAGGGCACAATCTTGGACTTTACAAGGCCACATCCCGAGGGACAATGGTTTGATGGATTCGACTCGGATTATAGGATGCGCACCGGACAAATTACAATGGTTCCTCCCGATCTGGATCTCAACAATTTCGCTAATAAGGATACCCCCCCAAAGGCTAAACGTACTTTGGCGGGCGCCTATAAAAGTAAAACCATCAAGAGGTTGGGGGCGATGTGACATATCCACTCATTAGAAAACGGTATTATAGTGTCTGCGGGCCCCCGTGCTCAAGGTTTCCTAACTGTTGTCCCTATTGAAGGGTTAGGCCAGCACATCTTCGTGGCAGAGCATCGGGCCATACTTAACTACCGAATAATGATCCCCTTGTTCCTAGTTACCGAGTTAGGCCTTGTTTTTTGTAAAGCTTGTTTGGATAATTTTGGGGAGCAGGAGGTATTGTAAGGAGTTGTCAGCGTTTTCATACAGAGATGACTGGTTGAGGGATGTCATTTGTGAGGTCCTGAAGCGGGTAGAAATCTCTGCTAGGAAGGAAGCTCCAGTGATTATCCTAGTGATTATCCTGACCGACCCACGGGAAAGGAGATCCACCTTACATTCTGTGGATGTATTAATGTTTGGTTAGTGAAAGTCCATGGACTGGACCTATGATAGTACGGTTCTCAGTGTGTAAAACGATGGGGAAATGTGTACAACTCAAACCCGTCAAATAAACATGATAAAAAGGAACCATCATAGATTTGTATTGACTCGAAAGAGTTTACATCAACTCTAGACACCAGGGAAACCACACAACCGTTATCTCCCAAGACAGGCCCTAAGCATGGGTAAGGAGGTCACTGGCTCAGGGCCTGACTCTCAAGTAGGCCCAACTTTTTTTAAAAATTATATATATTAAAAAAAAATTAACTAGGCCTATTGTGATTTCAAATTTTATAATAGGCCAAATATTCTACTAATGTTATATTCGTTCACAGTTGAAATTAACCCAATATCTATGCCCAATCCAACTTTTAAAGTTTAAGCCCCTAATAAAAAAATTTTAGGTTTAGTTTATTATATTGTGGGGGCAAGACCCAATTTTTATTTCGCCGATGGTCGATACATATTTTAAAGTTTTTGGAGACGGCCCTGTGATCTCCCCTCACACACGCACACCCGCTCAACTAGAACCTGGTTCATCTCAACACTACATAAGGTTTGACAAGTTCTAGGATTTGTGTAGGAAGATGATGACCAAGGCTAGCATGAGGAGAACTAGAGCTCACCTATTTATAGGAGATGACCGCCAGGCGAATGGCACATTCACCCTCTTTCGACAAGGCGAATGGCACATTCGCCCTCTCTCCACCACGCAAATGGCATATTCGTCTGGTACTCGATCTTCATTCTCTTTTACATCATAAACGAGGTTGATTGGGTATTTGTCACACCCCGCCTAGGCGGAGTCACGTGGTGTAACCACGAAAGGTTTTCAAGCACAAGATTTGAGAAAATATTCATATGTATTTATTTATAAAATCACCAAACGTGTTCGACAACACCAAACTTCACAAGATACATTTTAAAACCCTTCGCGGGGTCAAAAGCTTTTATGAAACAATAGGTGATAGTTGTGAATTAATGCCCAATCATATCCCAAGTTCCATCCGTAGTTTAGTTACCTCAAAAACATGCATAAAAACTTTGTCAACAAAATGTTGGTCAGTTCACGGGTTTTGTAAGCAAAATGTAAAGTTTAATGAAATTCCTTGAATGACCCATCATTTCCTAGCCAAGAGCAATGATGATAAACTATCATGAGTCCATAACCAAACCTTGATGAGTGGTGCCTCGCACATCGCACACTTAAGGCAATGTATCGTCATAAAAGAAATGCAAGCACTCTCATATCGTATATATATCCGGTTAAAGCGACTAACCAAGAGTGGGGGTGTCAACCCAATAGTTCTATTCCTGCGTTTCTAGGCTAAATCCATAGCTAATGGTTATGATACACTAATATATGAGGGCTTTAGCGAGTACTCTTAAAGACATCGTCTCATGTACACCCGTCGGCTTGGAATTCATTCTAAAAAGAAGTAAACAATGCATGCTTTTCCCCAAAACATAAAACAGTAAAAGGGGGCCGTGAGAACTCACCTGAACTCCGCGTGTAGTCTAGCAAGAGCGTAATGTCCGATAACTAGGTATCTCGACCTACACATCCTATATACATCCATGGGTACCTTAGATTCATGTAAATTAATCCATGGTACTCGTGGTTCACCCAATCTCTAGTGATATATTCATTTAGTTTTCCTTGGTGACAACTACATTGCTTAAAAATATTTGTTTTTATAGGAAAAATAGATCCTTTGTCCTAACACATGTTATCCATCATAAACACATGTTCTTTGTTTGAAAACGAGTTATATTATGTACAACTACACATGATTCTTGTTATGTATACACACAAGCCTTTCTTAGATGTGTACTTGTGTATGTATATTCACGCGTATATATGTATCTATGTACATGTATTTCAACACATGACCATAGATGTCCATGTCTATGAGGTGTACACTTATACACACATATCCACATATGTATGTACTTGAGTACATTCATACACATCAATATCTATGTCCATGAGTTTGCTATACACTTACATACACTATATATATACACGCATACACATGGTAGAGCACACACACATAGATCTTGCCTTGTACGTACATTTACATATCCTACTCATTCTTGTTAAAACATAATATCATCTTGACTCAAAACTACTAGGCATCTATGTATATACCCACACATACATACATACTTGAAAGAAAATGCCACTATTTCTATGTTATACATACACACATACATATATCTTTAAGGTAACACACTTACTTTCTATATTAGGTTCATGTTTCTAGTGAGGTTAACATGTTGGGTGAACACTAGTATGTTGAAAGTTATAAGATAAATGTAAGAACAATAAATTGGGTAGTAGTTCATACCTCTAGAGAGTCTTGAACTTAGAGGATGGCTTGGAACTAGAGAGAGTGTTATGTGAGTCTGTGTTGAGAGTGGTGTTAAGATGGAGGTGTAAGTGTTTAGTGGAGACCTTGGGTTCTATTTATAGAGGGAGAGGGAGAGATCGAAAGAGAGAGATGTGAGAGGGAGAGAGAGCGGCCGAGAGAGAGAGGAAAGGGAAAGGAAAGGAGGTTGGGGCTTGCTATGTTGGGTAAGTCAACTTCTCTAAATCCTTTTGTTACATGGAATCTTTCCTTGTTTGGTTAACAAATCTCTTATGTCTCAAATCCTACTAGCATATCCAATGTCTAAATCATGCTTTGGATGGTCACTAATCTCATGATTTTGTTGTGTAGATACTAAGCATACGTGACATTACAAGAGATCCTCTTGGACTTCTAATCAACACGTGCTTAATTAGAGGTTGACCTAGATTAAAAAAAAAGAATTAGAGAGGGTAAGGGGGGGGGGGGCGACGGTTACTAGTGGTCAAGTAGGGAAAAGAGAGTTTTAATTTGAGTAGTGTATCTTACCTTGATCCGTGAAACTTAAGAGATCTTACTACATTTGGTTAACCCTCATACTTTGTCTCATATCTTGCAAGCAAATCAACTGTCTAAATCACATCTTAAGGTTGACTAACCACCATGATGATGTTGGGTAAGAGTTGATCTAATGTGACAACACATTGGTGGATTCTAGAGATGAATATAATATGTGATTAACATGAGTTGACTTAGTAAAAAAAAGATTATGAAGGATATGCGGGGGGGGGGGGGGGGTATTGGCGGCCGCTAAAAGAAACAAAAGTGAAGGAGTGGACCTTTAACTAGAATGGCAAAAACAACATTATGAATCTAAGATGTTTAAGGAATCTTGCCAAATATGGTTAAGCCACCAAATCTATATTTAATTGGTCTTAGAAAGAATGGGAGGACTTGACACTTCATTGATGATGTTCTAATGTCTTCTAAGAATGAAACCAAAAGTAAAGTGGTGGTGATCATTTTTGGTTAGGAAACTTTATATATACTAGTGTTGATTACTTGTTCCACCATTCATAGTTATGTTTATAAACAAAACTAGATAGTTCATTTAATATGGAACAAAAGGGTATGTAAGAACTAGTTATTAATGTGTCTACTAGTCTCATGTACATGTGTACATGTATGTATACATATATATATAGCCGTGACCATATACATATAAATGTATGTGTGTCGAGTACATGCACACACATGTGTAGGTGTGTTAGTTAGACAAATACTAGTTTCTATACATAAATTCCTTAACACTTCCCATTGTATTATTAAATAAATGGGCATTTATATATGATTTTGGAAAAATAGTTCGTATTCGTTTAAGTTCGTGTCACCAAGATTCGTTGATATGGGTGAAATTATACTCGTTCCGACATTGCTAGACTTTCTCGGGGGACTTTTGCATAAAAAATGATGTGAATTATGCATGGAAAATTAAATGTTGACTAAAAAGTGTACGAATTTTGACCTGGCAAATTGGCGGGTGTCACATTCTCCCCCTGATGAGGATATTTCGTCCGCGAAATTCGACGTGACTTACCCGATACCGAGGAATCCTTGAAGAGAGGGGGGTATTTTAGCTTCATTTGGTTCTTGCGTTCCCAAGTGAACTTGGGTCCGCGTCGGGAAATCCACCGAACTTTAACGAGTTTAACTTGGCTACGACTCAGCTTTTGGACTTTCCAGTCCGTGAACACGACCGGTTCTTCAATAAAATGAAGTTGATCGTCGATCTGAATTTCCTCGGGCGGAATGATCAACGATTCATCCGATAAGCACATTTTGAGGTTCGACACATGGAACGTGTATGAACTCCACTTAGCTCATCGGGCAAATTAAGCTTGTACGCGACTGGGCCAACTCTTGCCAAATTTTCAAATGGACCAATATATCTTGGATTTAGCTTTTCGCGTTTAACAAAATGGGGTACTCCTTTCCTGGGTGGTACTTAATCTCACAGTCATAATCGTTCAGCAATTCAACCCATCTTCTCTGCCTCATGTTCATATCCTTCTGGTCGAAGATGTGTTGCAAGCTCTTGTGGTCTGTGAAGAAAGTAGACTTGGTTCCATACAAGTAATGTCTCCAAATCTTAAGCGCAAAGACTACCGCTCCTAACTCCAAATCATGCGTAGTGTAATCTTCTCGTGAACCTTAAGTTGACGAGAAGCATACGCAATCACCTTATCCCTTTGTATCAGAACACATCCTAGACCTTGATCTGAAGCATCGCAATAGACCACAAAATCATCTGTTCCTTCGGGCAAAGATAAAATAGGAGCGCTGCACAACCTTTGCTTCAACAACTGGAGGGCAGATTCTTGCTTATCACCCCATTCAAACTTCTTATCCTTCTGAGTCGGAATGGTTAAAGATTGAGCTATCTTAGAGAAATTCTCAACAAATCGTCAATAATATCCAGCGAGTCCTAAGAATTGGCGCTTCCCAATTCTTAATTGCCATAATCTTTGCTGGATCGACATGAATACCTTTCTCGTTCACTACATGACCAAGAAAGTGAACTTCCCGGATCTAAAACTCACACTTGGAGAACTTAGCATATAACTTCTCATTCTTTAGTATCTCAAGGATCAACATCAAATGTTGTTCATGCTCCTCTTGAGTTCATGAATATATCAATATATCATCAATAAAGACAATCACGAACTTCTCCAAATACGGCTTGCATACTCTATTCATCAAGTCCATGAATACTGCTGGTGCGTTGGTCAGTCCGAAAAGCATGACTAGGAACTCATAATGACCATAATGCGTCCTAAAAGACATTTTAGGTATGCTTTCCTCTTGCACACGAAGTTGATGATATCCAGATCTCAGATCAATATTAGAGTAGTAACTAGAGCCTTGCAGCTGATCATACAGGTCATCAATCCTGGGAAGAGGATACCGATTCTTGATGGTGAGCTTGTTTAGTGCTTGGTAATTTATGCGCATACGGAAAAATCCGTCCTTCTTCTTCGCGAATAGCACAGGTGCACCCCACGAGGAGAAACTTGGCCTGATAAAGCCTTATCCAACAACTCCTGCAGTTGGCTCGAAAGTTCTTGCAACTCTGATGGCGCTACACGATACGGCAAACGGGCGATAGGTGCAACACCAGGTGCTAAATCAATATGGAACTCCACCTGTCACGGAGGCGGCAATCCTGGCAACTCTTCAGGAAAGACCTCCGGAAAATCTCTCACGACAGGGATGTCTTTGATCTTCAGCTCCTTCGACTTATTCTCCATCACGTGTGCTAGAAATGCACATTAGCCCTTGTGAAGGCACTTCTGTGCTTTCATGCAAGATATAATCCGTACCGTGGATCGATTGTTCTCTCCTTTGACCAAGAGAGTTTCACCATTAGGGAGAGGAATACGGACAATCTTTTCATGGCACACAATCTCCGCATGGTTCTTTGATAACCAATCCATGCCAACAAACACATCGAAACTTCCCAACTCGATGGGCAGTAAGTCGATACGGAACTCATGATCTCCCAAGTTCAAGGTACATCCTTCAATGACTTCTTCCGACTCCATAAACTTACCGTTGGCCAATTCTATGGAATAGCGAGTGTCCAACCTACTAGAGTCTACCCCTAGGGTATGCTTAAAGTCGGTCGACAGAAAGCTTAATTGGCACCAATATCGAAGAGTACGGAAGCATAAGTGTTAACGAGGAACGTACCGGTAACGATGTTGGGATTTTCAAGAGCTTCACCAGCTCCAATCACAAAAGCTCTACCGCGAGCTTGGTTCTTCAACTTCGGTCAATCCTTCTTGAACTGATCCGCAGCACCACACTCAAAGCATCCTGGTTTCCCGGCAGGGTTACAAGCAGCCTTAGCACGGCAGTGAGAAGTCTGATGCCCGATCTTCTTGAAGTAGTCACAACGAATGCTATCACAAGACCCGACATGGTGATAGTTGCACTTGTTGCAAAGTGGATGCGGTCCACTATACTTCTTGCGGGGCTCGACCGCAGCAGTAGTAGTTGCAAACCGATTCCACCATTCTTACCCTTCTTGGTGTCTAACCACTTCCTTTTGTCACTCGCGTTTCCTCCTTTCTCAACCTCCTTCTTAAGCAATACGCCCATACGCATCGCGTCATCCGTAATACTTTGAGCGAGGGTGACAGCTCCTTGAATGGTGGTGGGTTTAGCAGCAGTTACCATACTGCGAATCATAGGGGAGAGTCCCCATATGTACCTTTCAACTCGTTTGTATTCCGTAGTAACCATGTGGGGTACCAGACGAGACAGCTCATGAAAACGAGTACTGTAGGCGGTGACCTCTGCTCCATTCATAGTCAGATTCCAAAACTCCGACTCAAGCTTCTGCAGCTCACTTCGCGGGCAGTATTTCTCCATCAGCATGGATTTCAAGTCGCTCCACGAGAGACCATACGCAGTATCTCTGCCTAGAGTCTGGACGTGTAGATTCCACCAGGTCAACGCCTCGTCCTAGAAGGTGCGGGTAGCGTACTTGACCTTCTAATCCTCAGCACATCCACTAATATCTAAAACTGATTCCATTTTCTCAATCCAACGACAAATACCGATTGCTCCTTCAGACCCACGATAACTGATGTGTTGCCAAATGCATCACATTTATATATTAGTTTTGTATAGTTTTTAATCGTTTATCGTTCGTTTATAGTGAGTCTTAGATACTTATTTATGTCTTGGTGTTAAACAGGTGTTCGTGGGCTAAAATGAGTAGAAAAGAGCTTAGTTGGAGAGGAAACGAGCATTCGATGAAATTGGAAATCGAAAAAGAAACAAATCTGGAAGAACTGAAATTAGAGACCCTCTAATATCAGTAAAGGTTATTCGCGGGTCTCCAGGAAGTAAAATAGAAGAAAATGACGATTTTACCCTTAATGAATTTCGGTAATTACTGAAGATGCCCCCGCGACATTTTTGGTTGTTAGAGACGCTCTAATTCCATAAAATAGTTATTCATGGGTCTCTAATACCTTCCAGACCAGCAAAAAGCCCATTTTCTTGGTAAAAACCTAATCAGCCGTTTGGGGAGGATATCTTCGATTTCCAGAGCTTCTAAGGGACGATTTTGAAGACTTTTTGCAGTTCCATTCATTCCGGTTGATGCCAGAGCAATCCAGAACAAGTTTTGAAGCAGAAATCATGATTATGCACGGCTAAACATCCTGCGGTTTCTCCGGGTGAAAGATTTGGGTATTTTGTAAGGATTTCTCTGTTTTAAACTTTGTTTAGGATCAGGTTTTATGAATACACTTTTGTGCTTTCGAATCTGGTTGTATGTTTGACTTATTTGAACAGTTTGGCTGATTTGCACAATTACAATTCGTTATCGTTTCTTGGTTTTCTTGCACTAGGAATAATTTAACCTTGTGATTTGTGTTTTGATGTTGAATTGGGTTGAACAACTTAAACAAGATCATGTCTATGTGATTGCCTAGCTAGTTAATTCAGAGTGTCTTACAATTATCAAATCAGAAACCCGGAGTGACCGTTTTTCCATATTATTGTCTTTTATAAAACTCTATTATCACTTGTTTTGCAGCACTGCAGCACTTTTACATTCAACTTCATAAAATTAATTTAGTTTAACCATTTAATTTAATCTATAAATTGCTATTAACACTAACCACAGACTCCTCGTGGTTCGACAACCCTACTCCCTATACTGCAGTCAGTTGTAGCTAAGGAGTAGTTTTTATTTAGTTTTTGATTAGCACTTCGACACGCGATCAAAATGGCGCCGTTGCCGGGGAGTTCGTGCGCTTAGTGTTTTTAGTTTATTTATATAAAAAGTTAAAAAAAAAAAACCAAAAAATATTTGTTCTTGTCCTTTATTTTCTGCTATTTTTCTTTGTTTTGTTCAGTATTACGCTGGGTGTATTAGTCTTTGCAGGGAAATTGAATTCAGGATGAACTGGGTGGATTATGATGCATGTGGTTGTTGTGAGAGCCCATATCATGTGATGCAAGATTGTCCTGTGGCCCGTCAGAGAGTTGAAGCATATAAGGCACGACAGGATCGTATTATCTTTGGGCTAGAAAAACCTGAAAGCTCACACCTATCATCCTCTTATTATTGGCCACAATATCAGAACTATCAGCAAAGATACTACAAGCCAACCATCTACCAATCCAGGAAACAAACTACATGTTACTACACGAATCCTGATCCGATTGTTAATGGAGGCCAAAGTGTTAACTATGATTATCAACCGCAACAGAACAGTGAAGAGGGAAGCAAGGCCCAACTGAATGCGATCTTAGAGGCCATAAAGGTTGTTCAGGCTGATGTAAAGGCAGTTCAGGAAGATGTAAAGGCTATCCAGGAAGATGTTAAGGGGATTCAAAAGGACAATGAAGTTCGAGACAAAACTGTGGAGGCATTGTTTAAGCAGGTTGGTCAACTGGCAGAAGAATTAGCACTTGAAGATTTGACAGTTGAAGCAGATATGGTTAATGTTGATGTGGCTGAAAAAGTTGTTGAAGAGTCACATGTGGGCCTGGTTGTGATGGAGGAAGCTATAAGCCTTAAATCAGACGTGACTTCTTGCGTACAACAACTTGCAGACACACCTGTTGAAGAACCTGTGAACCGGGTAACCTTGGTGTATCCTACCCATCCTCCCATATTTATGAGGAAAATAGATAAAGTTGAGGATGATGGCTTGAGTGGGCAAAAGAGGAAGGTGAGCATTGAAGATATTGGACAAAGTATAGTAAAGTGGCCCATCAATGATCCTGCAGACATGTCAAAGATAAGAAAGAAGATGAAGACTCGACATGTCAATTACCGAACATACATTGGAAATTCGGTAGGCAAATGTTCTTTGAGGCCACCATGAATGAACATCAGGTATGATTTTTGTATATTTTGTATATTTATTTTAGTTTATTTTTATTTTCAAGTGTGTTTGAGTTAGTTTTATTTTTGTTAGAGTCATGGGATTTTTTTTATATGAATTGAATTGCAAGAATAGATTGCCCCACCCTGTACTCAATCTCCATTCGACTGGGGACAATCTGGGAACTACTAATGTTTGCAGGTATCCCGATTTGTCTTTTTTTTTTTCCTTTTGTTTTAGGATTGTTTATCGGTCGCGAATGAAATGCTATACGGTCGACATTGGAAGGAATTGAACGGACGCATGCGCATATTGCTTATCCAGGGGAGTCGGTTCCGATTTTATGTTTCTTTTTATTTTTTATTTTTTTTTTCTTTTCGTATTTTACTTTTGTTTGTGTGTTACCATTCCTTTAGCACATTGAGGACAATGTGTCGTTCAAGTGTGGGGGGGTGCTATACGTCTTTTAGAGTGTGTTTTTTTTAGTTTGAGTCAGTTTTGAGTAAATTAAAAAAAAATTAATTAAAAATTGAAAAAAAAATGTCCTAAAAGCGGTCTGATCGGGCATGAAAGCGGCTGTTTCAATGCTTTCATTCTGTCTCTGCTTGTGGTGTATGGGTCCTTAATCATGGTTCAATTCTTTAGAACAGACATATGAATCGTTTTCAGCAGGTATTTTAGAGAAAATGTTTAGAATTTGCCCGATTAGGTGTAACAAGCTGTCGGTAATAAATGCATGCGCACATCGGTAACCCATTTCCACACTTTGGTGAGATCTTGAGCCTACTAGATGATAGATTGATACATACATATTTTCATTTGTTGAGTGTAGGCCAGATGTTTCTCTGTTGCAGAACTTGTGTGATTTGATACATGCCGAGGTTGTAGACTAGATATGCACATAGATGATAAAGGCAATTTAGGTTTCCCCTTTTTCTTTTGATACCCATTTATTTGTTATGTGTTGACCCGTTTATCCAAAATTACCCTTAGTAGCCCATGTTGAGCCTATATCCTTTCATTTGATTAAACCTATTACCCAAATTGACCTGTTTACCTGTGTGTAATAAATTGATGACATCCATTGTGTTTATGTTTGTTCAAGTGATTGAGTTATATTTAAGTTGTGAATGAAAAAAAATATATATATGGAAAAAAAAGAAAAAAAATATATGTGAAAAAAAAAATAAAAAAAAGAAACAAAATAGAAGTATGTGTTATGGGTCAAATATGCCCAACGTTGTGTGATTATTGTATTATGTTGCTTAGTGAATAAGGATGGTCATTCAAGCGTGTTGAAACCTTTGTTTTAAACCAATTGTTAGCCAAATCTATCCTACCTTTACCCGAAGCCCAAAACCCGTAAGTCCTTTAGATATGTGCATTGTCTATAGTTGAGGTTTGATTGTCATACAAGTCTATGATAACAGAGTTACATGTTTGGTTTTGAGTGAATAATACTAGCGCATTACATGCTAGTCCAGATATTAAACCGAGTGGAGTGAAAAAATTGTGAGGGGTGTGTTGCATGAGCATAAAAACCGAAAGCATGTTAGACTTAGTTGGGTGAGTTCTGTTTTTAAAATTGTGCATCATGGTTGCCTGTTGAATTAACACATCTAATGATGATCTATGAATGGGGTATGACTTTGGACCCTAACTAGTGCATAGCGGGGGCGTTTGAGGTATTTGTTACTTGTTCGTGGTAATGTGAGCAGATTTGCTTGAGGGCAAGCAAAAGGTAAGTGTGGGGGTGTGATGTGTTGCCAAATGCATCACATTTATATATTAGTTTTGTATAGTTTTTAATCGTTTATCGTTCGTTTATAGTGAGTCTTAGATACTTATTTATGTCTTGGTGTTAAACAGGTGTTCGTGGGCTAAAATGAGTAGAAAAGAGCTTAGTTGGAGAGGAAACGAGCATTCGATGAAATTGGAAATCGAAAAAGAAACAAATCTGGAAGAACTGAAATTAGAGACCCTCTAATTTCAGTAAAGGTTATTCGCGGGTCTCCAGGAAGTAAAATAGAAGAAAATGACGATTTTACCCTTAATGAATTTCGGTAATTACTGAAGATGCCCCCGCGACATTTTTGGTTGTTAGAGACGCTCTAATTCCATAAAATAGTTATTCATGGGTCTCTAATACCTTCCAGACCAACAAAAAGCCCATTTTCTTGGTAAAAACCTAATCAGCCGTTTGGGGAGGATATCTTCGACTTCCAGAGCTTCTAAGGGACGATTTTGAAGACTTTTTGCAGTTCCATTCATTCCGGTTGATGCCAGAGCAATCCAGAACAAGTTTTGAAGCAGAAATCATGATTATGCACGGCTAAACATCCTGCGGTTTCTCCGGGTGAAAGATTTGGGTATTTTGTAAGGATTTCTCTGTTTTAAACTTTGTTTAGGATCAGGTTTTATGAATACACTTTTGTGCTTTCGAATCTGGTTGTATGTTTGACTTATTTGAACAGTTTGGCTGATTTGCACAATTACAATTCGTTATCGTTTCTTGGTTTTCTTGCACTAGGAATAATTTAACCTTGTGATTTGTGTTTTGATGTTGAATTGGGTTGAACAACTTAAACAGGATCATGTCTATGTGATTGCCTAGCTAGTTAATTCAGAGTGTCTTACAATTATCAAATCAGAAACCCGGAGTGACCGTTTTTCCATATTATTGTCTTTTATAAAACTCTATTATCACTTGTTTTGCAGCACTGCAGCACTTTTACATTCAACTTCATAAAATTAATTTAGTTTAACCATTTAATTTAATCTATAAATTGCTATTAACACTAACCACAGACTCCTCGTGGTTCGACAACCCTACTCCCTATACTGCAGTCAGTTGTAGCTAAGGAGTAGTTTTTATTTAGTTTTTGATTAGCACTTCGACACGCGATCAATAACTCCATGGCTTGTAAGCTATGAAAGTCTTGTAGGAACAGCCATGAACCATGTTCTCACCTTCTGTGTCATAGATAACAAAACATCATCAATAACAGCAGGGATTACAAGGCCGTAGGAAGTACAACAATTCAATATCTTACCATTATCGTTGTCACTCGTCCTTCGCCTGCCATTTCGGCCAGATCCACCACTGGAGTCTGTGGGGTTAGGGTTGTGCTGCGCAATCACGCGGGCTAGCTCTTCGGATGTGGTTGGGAATGTGTTGTTCTCGGTATTGCGGGTGTTCTTTCGGGGCGGCATGACTTCTTTCTATCATATCAGATATAAAAAGAATGAGACACATATTTATCGAAAATATTGTCAATCATGTGCGCTCGAATAAACAACCATGAGATCCACAATAACCGTGACATGCGTTTTCACACAACCATCAGGTACAATGACAATAGTGCATACTCATGTATAATATAACATATAACAAGAATACCTAACTAAATCATAGCATAAACAGATAATAATAGAGAGAAATTAGTAAATCAAAACATCGTCATTTCATTAATTCGTTTCTGTTTTTAGTACATCGGTTTGTGATAATAATACAAGATAAGTAGAACGCCACAACCCAAACCATAGAATGAAATGACCCAAAAGATGCTACTACCGGTTAGGTTAGATAACAAAAACTACAACTACCACAACTACAACCTAGCTGCTGAAGAGGTGGGGGAAATGTAGCAGCTAAAGGGCAACGACAGCCCTCATACTACTGTCTATCTCATCCAGATGGCGCTCAAGAATGTTCACACGCCTCCATGCCTCGGATTGCCCACGCTCGGCCTCCATGTGTTCACGCTCAGCCACCATACGTCCTCGCTCGGCGTCGTCCAGTCGTGCTCGTAGACTAGTAAGGTACTCAATGATAGCGACGTTGGTCTGACTCTCCGCCTCCGCATTGGCCCCTAGCTCATCCGCTCGCTCGTAGAGGTCGCGGATGATACCATCATGCGTACCTACCATGCAACGCACCGTGTGAAGGGAATGACGCATGGGTAAGGTACCAAGAGGACCCGGTGTAGGAGGGTCAGCAGGGGGCTGGGAGGACTCAACACCGTGAGTAGAGATAAAGATGTCGTCGTCGTAATCCTCGTCGCTGTGAGCCAAGTAGCCACCAAATGTAGGTAGGAAGGTCCGCTGGCGGGCCTGGGACTTCCTAAGCAGTCTCTTCCGAGGGGGCTCGGAAGACTCAGTGATATGGCTAGGCTGGACTGGCGCCACAGGCTCCAGGGGCTGGGGCCTGCGCACACGCTTCTTGGAAGTGCATATAACGTGCGTACTGCCAAGAATCAGGCGACGGGGCGGGAAGAAGACTCCGGCACATCGGCGGGCAGCTCCTCCATGCGCAGGATGTCGGATGATGGTCCCGTAACCATAGGGGCTGGGTCAGCGGCATCCGCAGCGACTCCTTGGGTCTCATCGGAAGGACGTCAGGCTCATCATCCGAGACGACAGGGTCAGGCTACGCGTAGTCTCCCACAATGTCCACTACGTAATCCTCCTCAGGCTCTTAATCTGCAAAATAACCGTCAACATCGCTGTCACTAGAAGTCTCGGGGACCATAGAGGAATCATCGTCCGAATCCAAAAGGACAATCGGGTGAGTATAGGTAGCCATGATCCTGTCAAAATCCAAAGTACACATATACACATCGATAAACGTTAAGAACTCATGTGCTATACTCGCGTGAATGCAATGTAGAAAAAGGGCATGGAACTTGGTCAGTGCATCGTGCTGAAAACATTTTTCATGCAATGAAAACTTTTCGTTTGAAAAACGTTGTAGCTATAGTTTAGTTTTTAGAGAAAACTAGTTCGCTATTACCTTGAGCTCTGATACCAATCTGTCACACCCCGCTTAGGCGGAAACATGGGGTGTAACCACGAAAGGTTTTCAAGCACAAGATTTGAGCAAACATTCATATGTATTTATTTATAAAAGTACCAAACGTGTTCGACAACAACAAACTTCACAAGATACATTTTAAAACCCTTCATGGGGTCAATTGTTTTTATGAAACAATAGGTGATAGTTGTGAATGAATGCCCAATCATATCCCAAGTTCCATACATAGTTTAGTTACCTGAAAACATGCATAAAAACTTTGTAAACAAAATGTTTGTGAGTTCACGGGTTTTGTAAACAAAATGTAAAGTTTAATGAAATTCCTTGAATGACCCATCATTGCCTAGCCAAGAGCAATGATGATAAACCATCATGAGTCCATAACCAAACCTTGACGAGTGGCGCCTCGCACATCGCACACTTAAGGCAATGTATCGTCATAAAAGAAATGCAAGCACTCTCATATCATATATATATATATATCCGGTTAGAGCGACTAACCAAGAGTGGGGATGTCAACCCAATAGATCTATTCATGCGTTTCTAGGCTAAATCCAAAGCTAATGGTTATGATATGCTAATATACGAGGGCTTTAGCGAGTACTCTTAAACATATCGTCTCATGTACACCGGTCGGCTAGGAATTCATTCTAAAAATAAGTAAACAATGCATGCTTTTCCCCAAAACATAAAACAGTAAAAAGGGGCCGTGAGAACTCACCTCAAGTCCACGTGTAGTATAGCAAGAGCGTATGTCCGATAACTAGGTATCTCGAACTATACGTCCTATGAACATGCATGGGTACCTTAGATTCATATAAAATAATCCATGGTACTCGTGGTTCACCCAATCTCTAGTGGTATATTCGTTTAGTTTTCCTTGGTGACAACTATATTGCTTAAAAATAGTGGTTTTTATAGGAAAAATAGATCCTTTGTCCTAACACATTATCCATCATAAACACATGTTCTTTATTTTAAAACGAGTTATATTATGTACAACTACACATGATTCTCGTTATGTATACACACAAGCCTTTCTTAGGTGTGTACTTGTGTATGTATATGCACGCGTATATATGTATCTATGTATATGTATTTCAACACATGACCATAGATGTCCATGTCTATGAGGTGTACACTTATACGCACATACC
Organism: Ambrosia artemisiifolia; assembly: GCA_032199755.1. Taxonomy (NCBI): domain Eukaryota; kingdom Viridiplantae; phylum Streptophyta; class Magnoliopsida; order Asterales; family Asteraceae; genus Ambrosia; species Ambrosia artemisiifolia. The sequence goes on from CM063519.1 coordinate 65,665,483, forward strand.
CATATATGTATACACCTGAGTACATTAAGACACATCAATATCTATGTCCATGAGTTTGCTATACACTTACATACACATTATATATATACACGCATACACATGGTAGAGCACACACACATAGATCTTGCCTTGTACATACATTTACATATCCTACTCATTCTTGTTAAAACATAATATCATCTAACTCAAAACTACTAGTCATCTATGTATACACCCACGCACACATACACACTTGAAAGAAAATGCCACTATTTCCATGTTATATATATACACGCATACATATATCTTTAAGGTAACACACTTACTTTCTATATTAGGTTCATGTTTCTAGTGAGGTTAACATGTTGGGTGAACACTAGTATGTTGAAAGTTATAAGATAAATGTAAGAACAATAATATGGGTAGTAGTTCATACCTCTAGAGAGTCTTGAACTTAAAGGATGTCTTGGAACTAGAGAGAGTCTTATGTGGGTGTGTGTTGAGAGTGGTGTTAAGATGGAGGTGCAAGTGTTTAGTGGAGACCTTGGGTCCTATTTATAGAGGGAGATGGAGAGATCGAAAGAGAGAGATGTGAGAGGGAGAGAGAGCGGCCGAGAGAGAGAGGAAACGGAATAGAAAGGAGGTTGGGGCTTGCTATGTTGGGTACGTCAACTTCTCTAAATCCTTGTGTTACATGGAATCTTTCCTTGTTTGGTTAAAAAAATCTCTTATGTCTCAAATCCTACTAGCATATCCAATGTCTAAATCATGCTTTGGATGGTCACTAATCTCATGTTTATGTTATGTAGATACTAAGCATAAGTGACATTACAAGAGATCCTCTTAGACTTCTAATCAACACATGATTAATTAGAGGTTGACCTAGATTTAAGAAAAGAAATAGAGAGAGTAAAGGGGGGGGGGGGGCGACGGTTACTAGTGGTCAAAGAAGGAAAAAAAAGTATTCATTTGAGTAGTGTATCTTACCTTGATCCATGAAACTTAAGAGATGTTACTACATTTGGTTAACCCTCATACTTTGTCTCATATCTTGCAAGCAAATCAAGTGTCTAAATCACATATTAAGGTTGACTAAACACCATGATGATGTTGGGTAAGACTTGATCTAATGTGACAACACATTGGTGGATTCTAGAGATTAATATAACATGTGATTAACATGAGTTGACTTAGTAAAAAAAAGATTATGAAGGATATGGCGGGGGGGGGGGGGGTATTGGCGGCCGAAAAAAGAAACAAAAGGGAAGGAGTGGACCTTTAACTAGAATGGCAAATCCAACATTATGAATCTAAGATGTTTAAGGAATCTTGTCAAATATGGTTAAGCCACCAAATCTATATTTAATTGGTCTTCGAAAGAATGGGAGGACTTGACACTTCATTGATGATGTTCTAATGTCTTGTAAGAATGAAACAAGAAGTAAAGTGGTGGTGACCATTTTTGGTTAGGAAACTTTATATATCCTAGTGTTGATTACTTGTTCCACCATTTATAGTTAAGTTTATAAATAAAACTAGATAGTTCATTTAATATGGAACAAAATGGTATGTAAGAACTAGTTATTAATGTGTCTACTAGTCTCATGTACATGTGTACATGTATGTATGTGTATATATATAACACTATATATATATATATAGCCGTGACCATATACATATACAAATAAATGTATGTGTGTCGTGTACATGTACACAGAACCGCCATTTACGGAGTATATGATACGGAGATAAATATTGGAAAGCAAAACAATTAAATTAATTGCTAATGTATGTATAAAATTTACAAAGAACCGCCATTTGCATATACAATATACGTGCATATATGTACTGAAACGTTCATAATAATAGCAAGGTTATAGATGTGTTGACCGAAAATCCATGGATGGGAAGAATTAGTAATTAACCAACATTCACCATTATTTTAGCTTTGTTGTATCCGGGACGGGTCGGGTTGCATCAAACATTCAATTAAAAGACATGACACCCTCTACCTCTATTTCCCTACAATGTGAATCTCACCAATATACACAAATACAAGGTTGTAATTAACTATCATCCAAATTTGTGATCAAAATAGAATTTATTTCTTACGTCCTATGAACCAAGATGTAATCAATCTCCAACACCACGAGAGGAAGATATGGGGAGGTATGGCGTCGATGACTACGATTACTTGTTCAAGGTTTTACTGATCGGGGACTCAGGCGTTGGTAAAACCAATCTTTTGTCGCGATTCTCAAAAAATCAATTCAACGTCAATACGCATACGACCGTTGGGGTTGAATTGGCGACCTCTAACATTAAAGTTGATGACAATATCATCAAAGCCCAAATCTGGGACATCGCGGGTCAATCAAGGTATATTTTTTTCAATATTTAACAAACTTGTAATATCAGACAAAACAATATCATTGACGGAAAGTTATCAATGAATATTACCCTTCGTGACACTCATTTATTTTGTAGTGTCTGCCATCAACCTTTTAACAATGTGAATATGACAGGTATCGCATGAGTGGAACTAAAGCATTCATTCGTGGAGCATTAGGTGCATTGATCGTATACGATATCACACGTAAGGTAACGTTTGAAAACGTTGAAACATGGCTTAAAAAGGCTCGAGATTGTGATGGTTCGCAGGACCGAATGAGGGAAAGGATCTTTGAGAGAGAATGTGTAAAACTAGAAATCAATACATATTCAAATGATACAAATGTGTGGGTATTTATACATGTGAAGGGGTGTGTCCCCTTTGATACTAACCGACGTGTCGGTTGGGTTTAACTAACATACCTATTCACTAAACTTAGGATATAATAATATGTAATATATACTTAGGATATACTTGATATAATGGGAAATAAGAATTAATGTCTAACATTCTCCCCCCTAATTCTTGATTTCCCCAAGGTCTTCAACTCCTATGAGACTTCGTATCTCGAGAAATTTTATTCTTGGTAGTGCCTTGGTGAGTATATCTGCTTTCTGCATCTCTCCACTGATATGATCAACTTGTGTCTGCTCGTTCTCTATGCATTCTCTGATAAAGTGATACCTTATGTTGATGTGCTTTGATCTTCCATGAAATACTGGATTCTTCATAAGTTGTATTGCTGACTTGTTGTCTACTAGTAGTGTGATCTTCTTTGGTTGTTCACCTGTGAGTTCGCTGAGTACTCCTTGTAGCCATATAGCTTGACATGCTGCTGATGTAGCTGCCATAAATTCTGCTTCGCATGATGATAGTGCTACTGTACTTTGTTTCTGACTTGTCCATGTGATAGGTGAATCTTTGTAGCAAAATATTGTTCCTGTTGTTCCTTTTCCGTCGTCTTGATCTCCATAACTGCTGTCGCTGTATCCAATGATTTCTGCTTCTTTGCTTCTGCTGTATTGAATTCCATAATTCAATGTGCCTTTGATGTATCTTATCAAGTGTTTGACTGCTTTCATGTGAGTTGTCTTTGGTTTCTCCATGAATCTACTAATGTATCCAACTGCGTAAGTGATATCTGGTCTGGTATGTGTGAGATACCTTAAGCTTCCAATTAGCTTTCTATATTCTGTTTCGTTGTCTGGTTCACTTTCATCTTCTTTAGTGAGCTTTAGACCTGATTCTATTGCATATTTTGTTGGATTGCAGTCTTCTAGTATGGCTTCTTTGATAACTTTCTTCGCGTAGGCTGATTGCTTCAATTGTATCTTTCCTTGTGTTTGACGTACTTCTATCCCTAGATAGTAAGTGAGTGGTCCTAAATCACTCATTTCAAACTTGCCTTGCATTTCTTTCTTAAAGCTTGATATGTCCTTGATTGAACTTCCTGTCACTATTATGTCATCGACATAAACTCCTATAATTATTGTTGACTCCTTTGAAGTTCTCTTGTATACTGCTTGCTCTTGTGGACATCTTTTAAATCCAATTTCCTTTAGGATGTTGTTCAGCCTTATGTTCCATGCTCTTGGTGCTTGCTTCAAACCATATAGAGCTTTCTTTAGCTTGTAGACTAGATTTTCTTTTCCTTTCTTTACAAATCCATCTGGTTGTGAAACGTAGACATCTTCCTTTAATTCACCATGTAAGAATGCTGATTTTACATCTAAGTGATGTACTTGCCATCCTTTCTGTGCTGCCAATGCTAATAGTAGCCTGATTGTTTCCATTCTTGCAACGAGTGCAAATACTTCATTGTAGTCTATACCTTCTTGTTGTACGTATCCTTTTGCTACTAATCTGGCCTTATGTTTGGTGATCTGTCCACTTGCATCTCTCTTGACCTTAAATACCCATTTTAGACGTATTGGTTTCTGACTTGAGGGGAGTGTAGTCAGTGTCCAAGTGTTGTTCTTCTCTATAGAGTCTATTTCGCTTTTCATTGCTTCTATCCACTGTGGGTAATCGGCTGCTTCTTTGTAATTTGCAGGTTCTTCATTGTAAGCTAAGTACAGATGTTCATATTCTTCTGGTCTAAGAGGCTGTGTGGATGCATAGATGTCATTAAGTGATCTAAGGGCTCGTATTGGTCTATGTTGGGAGCCTGGTGAGTCTTCTAACTCTTGAGTGCTTGATTCAGCTACTGGATCACTTGTCGGCGTTTCTTGAATTGTTATTGGAGTTCGTGTAGCTGTGATTGGACTACTAAAGAATTCGTTATCACTTTCACTGTCTTCATTGTCCTCATTATTTTGCTCTTGTACAGCTTGACTTTCGTGATCTCCATAAACTTCGAATCTTGTCCAATATGGTTCGTCGTTGCTTCCTTCTTTCAAATAATTGTTCCAATCCCATGGTTCGTTTTCTATGAATTGGACATCTCTACTAATGTGTATCTTTTCTTCTATGGGATCATATAATCTATAGGCTTTGGAACCATTTTCGTTTCCTAGATGTACCATTTTCTTACTTCTATCTTCTAACTTCTTTAAGTAGGGCGTTGTTACCTTAGCGTATGCTATGCATCCAAATACTCTAATATGCTTGATGTTGGGTGCTTTGCCTTTCACTGCTTCGTAGGGTGTCATACCCTTGAGTGCTTTGGTAGGTAACCGATTCTGGATATAAATAGCTTGTCTTGTTGCTTCTGCCCATAAGTTCTGTGGTACGTTCATAGCCTTTAACATGCTTCTGGTCATACTCATTATTGAACGGTTCTTTCTTTCTACTACACCATTTTGCTGAGGTGTGTACGGTGCTGTAAGTTGTCTAAGGATTCCTTTATCCTCACAATATGCGGTAAGAGCTTTAGAAGTAAACTCTCCTCCACGATCCGTTCTTAGTCTTTTGAGCTTGTAACTTGTCTCTGTCTGAGCTTCGCTTAGAAACTTCTTGAAATTTCCATAAACTTGATCTTTTGACTTAAGCATGTAGATCCACATATATCTTGAATAATCGTCAACTATCAGGAAGAAATAGTTGTTGCCTGCTAATGATGTGGGTGTAATTGGTCCACATAAGTCTGCATGTACGAGTTCTAGAGGTCTTGTAGCTCTAAAACTTGCTTGAGAGGGAAATGGAAGTCTACTTTGTTTTCCCGTAATACATGCATCACATACTTGAGATGGGTGCTGGATCTTTGGCAATCCATGTGCCATTCCTTTTGTGCTTAATTGTCTTAGTGAATCAAAGTTCACGTGTCCCATACGTGCATGCCATAGCCATGCAGGTGTATCTATTTTAGCTTGCAAGCAAATTGGACTAGTTATTCTGAGCTTTACCTTGTAGAGTCTATTCTTTGCTTTTTGGACTTTCATCAATAGGTTATTGTAGGCGTCATAAATCCATAAGTGTTCGTTCTCCATAATTACTTTGCAACCTGATTCTGTGACTTGCCCGAGGCTTAATATGTTGCTTTTGAGTGTTGGAATGTAGTATACTTCTGTGACTAATCTTTGTTCTCCATTGTTGCATTCCAATACTATTGAGCCTTTACCTTTGATGTTAACACACGATCCATCTCCAAATTTTACGCTTCCTGCTATCTTTTCATCTAACTCTGTGAAATAGGAGCGTCTTCCTGTCATATGATTGCTTGCACCATTGTCTAAATACCATACTTCGTTTACATCTTCTTCATTGCGATAGCGTTCTAGTATTATCTTCTTTTCTTCAAGAACTATACTTCTTTCTTCACCAACTGTCATAAGTAATGTGGGATCCTCTTCTTCCATTACTAGGTGAGATTCTTCTTGCTTATTTCGAGGTTTAGGACATTTGGGAGCTATATGTCCTAATTCATTGCAGTTGTAACATCTTATACTGCTGCCATCTTTTCTGGGCTTGTAACTACTGTCGTCATGACGATTCTTAGTGGGATTTCTATCACCTTTGTGATCTTGATGGCCATTTCTGTCAAAGTTCTTTTTCTCATATCTTTGACTCTTATTGAACTTCCTAAAGTTCTGTCTACCTCGATTCTGATTGTGATTGTAGTTCTTGTAATTGCTGTAAGGTCTTCTTTCTTGCCTTGTAAATAACAGCTTCTCTTGACTTGCGGGTCCATATTTCTTTTCATCTCTTGACTTGAGACGTTCTTCGTAAGCTTTAAGTCTTCCAAGCGCTTCATCTAACGTCATGGAATCTATATCTGAATATTGCTCTATGGACGCAATAATCTGTAGGAACCTTTCTGGTACGGAGTCCAGCAATTTTCGTACCAGGACTGACTCTTCAATTTTTGTTCCTAGGGTTTTTGACTTTGTACTAATCGCACTTAACCTACCAGCAAACTGGTCTATGGTCTCTGTCTCTCTCATTGTTATCATCTCAAATTCTGTGCGTAGTGATTGAAGTCTTGCTTTCTGGACTCGGTCAATTCCAATAAATCTTGTCTTTAATGCTTCCCAAATCTCTTTCGCTGTATTATGTGACGCCACTTGCATCACCATATCTTCTGGAATTGCCTGGAAGAGATAGGCAATCGCTGTCCTATCCTTCTTTACATCTACTGTCGATGTGCCTTCTGTGGGTTCCACTACTTCCCAAAGGCCATTGGCATTCAATATTGCCTTTACACGAACAGCCCAAATCGTGTAATTTGTAGATGTCAACATCGGTGTTTGGAGGCTGAAAGTGAGAGTCTCCTTCGTGACTGTCTCTTTCGATGTCGTTTCTTTCGACATTGTGGGTTTAATGGGAGTCTTCTGCGGACTTTTAGTCTTTTTCTTCCCTATTGTCCAATTCTAATATGGACTACCCACGCTTTAGGAACTTTGTTCGACTACTTTTGTCAAACAACTTTTCGACCCCTTCTCAAAGTCGATAACGGTATTGATATTCAAAGAAAAACTATATAGTTTAACAAATTTTTGATATTTTTTAAGGCCTTGAACAATAATACCAAAAGGTTTTGCCAAACTTATGTAGTTTTATAGGTTTTGATTATCAATAAATGTTCCTTTCAATTTCTAAAAGTCAATCCTTTTGACTTAATCCTCCAACAATTTTGATTAGTGTTCTTCTAATAACACTCAATCTTTTAAAAAAAAACACCCTTCTATAACAAACCCCTTTGTTTGTTTAATAATAATTTTGACTTCAAAAAAAATGTGTTTCGGATCAGTGAACAGAACCCCAAACTTTCACTGATTACACCTTCTTCTTATAATATTATCCCTCACTAATAATATTATTATTTTTCTTATATGTTGACTTTCAAAAGTCAACCTTCTTCTTCAAAAACAAACCTACTGCCCAAACAAACAAACGCTTTCTTTTGTTTCTATGATCCGACTAAAACAGTAAGATGTTTCAAAATAATTACTTCGGATCTAAACAAGTTTCTCTAACTTGTTCTAAAACAATCGAATACGAAAACAATTTTGAGAAAAAAAGTTTCGGTTCTTATTTCAAAAACAGAAACAAAATCTTAATCCTTGATGTTTTTTGATAATAATTTGAAAGAAAACAATTCTGTTCTGTATCATGATGTTCGAAAATAAGTTTCCAAGTATAGAACTTGGTTTTGTTTATAAACGAATTTTGGCGGGAACCAAAAATACGAACAGAAAAAACAGAGCAACAAAAAAATTTGTGAATTCTGATTTGGATTAAGTTTTGAAGTATTCGATTATAATAAACTAATAGGGCAGGGATAGATATAACCGTCTTATTGCGTTTAAACAATATGTTCTTCGGTCCGGTGTCTCGCCGGAGAAGATGAAGTTTCGCCGGAAAAACGGTCCGGTTCTTTATCTTCTTATTCGAACGGTTATAACGATGTGTATTGATCTTCTAACGATCCTTTATTGGCCTGTGATAATTGTTCCAACGTATAAACACTTCTGCGTCGGTCTCTGTTAATCGGAGGAAAAACAGGGGATCGAATTCGTGATGATCTTCTACTTCGTGTTCTTCTGTAAACGATGGAACGATTGATAAACTGATGCTCTGATGCCAAATGATGGTTCGCAGGACCGAATGAGGGAAAGGATATTTGAGAGAGAATGTGTAAAACTAGAAATCAATACATATTCAAATGATACAAATGTGTGGGTATTTATACATGTGAAGGGGTGTGTCCCCTTTGATACTAACCGACGTGTCGGTTGGGTTTAACTAACATACCTATTCACTAAACTTAGGATATAATAATATGTAATATATACTTAGGATATACTTGATATAATGGGAAATAAGAATTAATGTCTAACAGATTGCACGAATCAAGACATCGTGATCATGCTCGTAGGGAACAAAGCGGATCTAGGCCACTTACGAGAAGTTCAAACTGTGGATGCAAAGAGATTTTCGGAGCAACACAACACCTTTTTCATGGAAACATCGGCTCTCGAACCCTTGAACGTTGAGAACGCTTTCACAGAAGTATCGACTCGGATTTATCTGATGTGGTTCCAACAAATTAATTGTTGGCCAAAAGAAATTAGAAAGAAGCCAGACTAGAAATATAGAGAGAATTTAGACTCAAATCATACTTTTCATTCCTAATTCACAAAACAAATGAGTACAACTTATAAATAGATGACATGAAATAAACTACCCTACTAAAATGGAGATCAACTAGGATCATGGGCATCCCCACCTCCTTTATTATAGGAACAGTAAAGACTAATAAGTAACAAAATGGAAAAGAACCGTTTGTTTGTCAAACCCCATATTCATGTGCACCCATGCATGCAACCCTAAAGCCTTGTTAACCGGATCCTCCATTGGGTTATTAATCGGGTCATGAGCCACATAACATTATCATCATTATGTCGTGACCAAGAAGGCCCTCAATATCGATCTGGATTGGATGGTTCCAGCTATAGGACAAACCATCAATGTTGGAGGTAAAGATGAAGTTTCATATGTTATGAAATCAGAGTGTTGCTCTAGCTAAAGTTTTATGTTTTTCAGTGTATTCGTGTTTGTGTTTAATGTGATAGTTTTTTGTTTATATGTACTAACTTTTATCTGACTTGTTCTTGTTATGCAGATACGGATACTCACGATGCCTTGCAAGACAAAGACCATGCTGACTCGACGTCTGAATTGACTGCAGCCGCTCCTGCTCCAACATGCGAGACGAGTCCCAAACAGGATAAAACGAGTGCCAAAAACATGGACAAACCTGTTCCTAGCCCTCCTGCTGATGACTTCTTTGATACTGATCCATTTACCAAAGCTATTGTTGACTCGCCCCCCAATGTATCGGGCAATGTATCTACCAACATTGATTTTGCAAATTTCGACTTTCTGATTCAAGGAGAGTCGAACTCTCCTAATTTGCGACTTCCTGGGAAAGAAGTTTTGTCTCCACCTTCTACCAAGCGGTTTAGCGTCATAGATTCTGACTCAAGACAAGAGTCCGTAAAGAAAACTGATGATCTGGATACTGAACAAGCAGCCCAAAACTTTGTGCCCAAATGGGCATTAAAGAATGGTACATTGCTAAAAACCGGGGCAGTTTGCCAGGAGTTTCTGTATCAATCTGTTCCAGCCGCGGAGATGTTTGCCAACCGCCGCTTTTCTGGAACAGAATTCTCTGAATCCTACGCCACTTCCTTGGTTGGAGCTTTGTCTAAAGGGGCTGAGATGCATCATCGTTGGGTACACACGCGTGATAGGAAAGATTATTATAAACATCGCCTTAGCGAACGTGAGTCATCCTTTGTGTCAATAGCTTTGGCGAAACATAACATAGAGCGTGAACTTCATGAGGTCCGCAAAAAGGTGCAAGTCAATCCGTCTGAGGACCTTGTTGCAAAGGTGAAACTGTTGGAGACCGAGCTTGAAAAGTCTAGGACTGCCCATAAGAAAGCTATTACCGCCCTCGATGAACATGATCAAGGGACGAAAAAAGATATTAAGTTTATGGATGACCAGTTAGCACGCTTGCGGGCTGAGGTTAAAGCGTTAAATCATCACGTGGAGGTTCTTGAGATAGAGAAGCATTGGTTGATAACTAACGGTTTTCGCTTGGTGTTCGACAAAGTGAAGAGCAGCGAAGAGTTTCTTTCTTTTGTTTCAAATTTGAGTCGTGCTTCATCTCGTCTTGGATTCCAGAAAGGACTTGAAGCCGGGTATGTGCAAGCGGCTGCAGGAGCCAAGATTGAGGGTGTTCCAGGCTATGACAACGATGCATCCACACACATGAAGCAAGCTGCTCACAAGCTTCGAGCTGCACAACATTCCCTGATTACCGACATCTCTTGTAACCCGAATCGCAGTCTTGATGAATTGAAAACTATGCTGCTTCCCACCATGGGGGAAACGTCTGGTGCGAGCCCTGCTCCATCTACTCTTTAAATTTGCTTTAGTTTGAATTAGTTGGTATGTAACTCTAAGGTCACTCGGATTTCTAATAACCCGATATCATAATTTTGGTCGGGTTTGTTGGGTAAGTTCACATAACAAAACGTCTCGATTTGTAATATAGACGTTTTACCATATAACCAACAGAGACAAACATAATAAACTAATATTGGGCTCAATGGCAGTTCAAACTTTTTGGCAACAAAATAAAACAGAAAAAAAAAAACACATATTTGGCTCGACGTGTTTTGGGCCGGATTTTTATCTCTGGCAGAGCTAGAATTTGTTTCCAACGTGGCTGTGTTTTTTGGGACGAATTTTTATTAGTGGCAGAGCTAGAATTTGGTTCCACCGTGGCTGTGTTTTTTGTGCCGGATTTTTATCAGTGGCAGAGCTAGAACTTGTTTCCACCATGGCTGTGTTTTTTGGGCCGGATTTTTATCAACTCGACTTTAAAAGTTTTGGTTAGGGTTTGGTTTTCATTTCACTAAAGTTACACAAGTAAGTTGAATCAGTTTTCATGTTTGAATCAAATATCTCAATAATAGAAAACTAGTTTTATACCTGTCCGGTGGCCGGGTACTTTAACGTAATAATATGGCAATATCCAAGACACCTTTGGTTTTATCTTTTATTTGAACCTCTAAGCAAAAAAAAGTGTGCACATTTAGGAAATCAACAATACAAACTAACGAACACAACAAATATATATATACACACACATGCGTGTAGCGAACAATAGATGATCGTAAAATCAACAATAAATCAAGTTCATTATATTTAGCGCCTAATTCCCAACAGGAAAGTTGAAAGATTAAATAATATAAATAAAAATCAATGTCTTGCCTGCTGTTGACATTCTAAAATAGTCAACACTCCTTAAAGAGTTTAACTAAGTTGATGATGACCACTTACTGTTTAGATAAAATTTCAAGTAATGCAATGCAGTGTTTGTGATTTATCACAACTTCATCTTGAAGTAGGAACACTGCTTAATTAGTGGCTTGCTGCTTAATTTGACACGTTTGTATACAATTAAGGTTATGTTTTAGCATATCACAAACAATTTTAATCAGGTTTCTTTAAACTAATGAATTTTTTAACCCGTTTAAATACAAAACGGGTCGATACCGGTTATGTTTCAGCATATCTCTTGTAACCCGAATCGCAGTCTTGATGAATTGAAACCTATGCTCCTTCCCACCATTGGGGAAACGTCTGGTGCTAGCCCTGCTCCATCTACTCTTTAAATTTGCTTTAGTTTTAAATTTGCTCCTTCCCACTCGGATTTCTAATAACCCGACATCATAATTTTGGTCGGGTTTGTTGGGTAAGTTCACATAATAAAACGTCTCAATTTGTAATATAGAAGTTTTACCATATAACTAACAGAGACAAACATAATAAACTAATATTGGGCTCGAGGGCAGTTCAAACTTTTTGGCAACAAAAAAAAAACACATATTTGGCTCGACGTGTTTTCGGCCGGATTTTTATCTGTGGCAGAGCTAGAATTTGTTTCCAATGTGGCAGTGTTTTTTGGGACGAATTTTTATCTGTGGCAGATCTAGAATTTGTTTCCACCGTGGCTGTGTTTTTTTGTGCCGGATTTTTATCAATGGCAGAGCTAGAACTTGTTTCCACCATGGCTGTTTTTTTGGGCCGGATTTTTATTAACTCGACTTTAAAAGTTTTGGTTAGGGTTTGGTTTTCTTTTCACTAAAGTTACACAAGTAAGTTGAATGAGTTCTCATGTTTGAATCAAATATTTTAATAATAGAAAACTAGTTTTATACCCGTCCGGTGGCCAGGTACTTTAACGTAATAATATGGCAAGATCCAAGACACCTTTGGTTTTATCTTTTATTTGAACTTCTAAGCAAAAAAAATGTGCACATCCCGGAAATCAACAATACAAGGTCACGAACACAACAAATATATACACACACACATGCGTGTAGCGAACAATAGATGCTCGTAAAATCAACAATAAATCAAGTTCATTATATTTAGCGCCTAATTCCCAACTGGAAAGTTGAAAGATTAAATAATATAAATAAAAGGGATAATTGCACAAATAAACATTTGACCAAAGTTATTTGAAAAAATAAACGTAGTATGCGTCTAAACAACAAGGACGAGACACTCTTTGCGTCTAAACAACAGGGACGAGACACGTGTAAAGGCTTCAGACGCCTTAATTTTTAAGGTCCCTGCGTCTAATCTTTAGACGCAAAAAAGGATTGCGTCTAAAGAATAGACTCATAAATTAAAGAGTCTAAAAAGGTTTTACACGTGTAATCGTTTGATTGGTAGATGTGACACCCGGCAAACTTCGGTTATTAACTTTTGAAAACTCAGTAAGTCTACCTTGGCGAGTCGTGCATACATTACACATGACAAGGTCAGCCGAGTCGTGCATCATTGGGGTTCTAACACACACAAGTCTCGAGTCCCGGGAATTGGTGAACGAGTGTGAACGTGTTTGTTTTCATGAATTATGTGTTTATAATCTTTATGTGACTTGTCGGTATGTGAATATGTGCTTATATGTGTTAAAATAGTGTTTAACACGCGAAAAACCAGTTTGAGGCTGCAGGGGGCGATTAGCCCAACATAGGGGCGATTAGGAGCCCTAATCGCCTGCTATGTGGCCTAATCGCCTGTATAGGGGGCGATTAGGTGCCCTAATCGCGTGCTGCAGCTTCCTACTCGCCTGTTGCAACCCTGACGACTAGAAACGCCTATAAATACCACCCTTGTGTTGCAAAACATCATTTTAGAAACCCTAGCACACCCCAAAGCCATTACACACTATACCCAACCTCTGTAACTCGTTTTTGATCAAGAAACCACCTTTACAAGATCTTACACCTTTCTTTGCTAAAATCTAAGGTGTGTTCATCTTCTTAAACCTTGTTAATGATAAAGTTTTACTCCCTAGAGGTCCAGACCCGGTTTCTAAGTATTTGTGTCTTTGAAAACTTGTTAAAAACAGATTATAAATGTAGATGCCGTTTTGCGACTAATGATTAGATGTGTTAACATGTGTTAAGGGGCGAATGAGAGTAAAATGGGCGAAGGAAGAAACAGAATGGGCGAAGGTATATAGAGATGGACGAAGCTGGAACAAGGCTAATACAGAAGACACATTCGACCACATGAAGTGGGCGAATGTGGAAAAGGCTACATTCGACCAATGAAAAGGGGCGAATGTGCAGCTGCTATAAATAGATTTTGGGTTTTTGTAATGTAAAGGGAGTCATTTAGAGTGTGTGTTTTTGGTGTGTGTTCCAGAGAGGTCTGAGAGTGATAGTTTGTGTGCTAGATTAACTGTAATCAATCTGTAAGCAATTATTTGGAAAAGTTAATCTATGAAAAGCTTTTAAAATGACTTTGATTGTGTTTTGATTGAGTTTATATCAGTTTGTTCTAAGCTAGGGTTTTCGCACCTGGTTTAGCAACTTGTATGATCATATAATCCTGTTTTCGTGTCGAATCACATCCTCTACAAAGTGGTATCAGAGCGTAGACGATCATACAACAACAAATTGATAAACTCAGAGCTGATTTGGACATTATTTTCATCAATTCACATCTGTTTTTACATAAAAATGGTTTTTGAGTGTTTTTGAAAGAATTAGAGTTGATTTTGTGGATAAAATTCAAAATTCCAAGTATTAAAGTTGTTCCAAATCATCTCCGAAGCAAAACCTAATCAAGATCATTCAAATCCACAAACTTTTGAAAATCAGAGATCAAAATAACCGTTTTTCAAAGTGTAACCGTTTTTCAAAAGTCTGAAATGGGCGAACCTGGAGTGAGTGGACGAATGTGTGAGTTTTAGGTCGAAGGTGAGTGGTTTTGTGGGCGAATCTATAGATTTCTGGGCGAACGTAGAGTTTTTCACTTGAATATTTCACATTCGGGTTACTGTTTTCACCTTCGGGACGTCGGGCGGACGAACCTGAAACGGCCGAACCTAGGATAATTTGGACGAACGTAGAAACTTGTTAGTGTGTTTTTACATTCTGGTGAAATTTTACATTCGGGTGAGTGCTTTTGGGCGAATCTGAATCAAAAGGGACGAACCTGAGCACATTTTGGGCGAACCTAGGATAGTTTTTGGAAAATTTTTCTAAGTGTTGAATTTCTCGAAGTTCGTGATCATGTGGCGTTATCAGACTACTCCTACACCAGCAACTACACAACCACAACGGCAGGTGATGGACCCATGGACAGTGGCAGCACAGAAGACGAGCACACAGTCTTCGCAGCCGGTTAACTACATGACTCAAAGTGCACCAGCATCACAGTCTGACTACTGGGGAGTAGCAGCAGCGGTGGTAAACACTCAAACTACAAATGCTATTTCCACACTGATTAATGATTTGTCTTCAGGTAGCGGGACTCGGCCACCGAAGCTTATGGAGATTCAAGAATACAATCAGTGGCAGAAAAAGTTCAAGATACACTTGGAAGGCATGGGAGTGGAAGGTGCTGAAGCATGGAACATGATTGCTAAAGGTTACACACCACCAGTTTTGGAGAACACAGGTGAACCAGTGCCATTGGAGAGCATGGCTGAGGATGAGAAAAAGAAGTTTGCTGTGGAAAAGAAGGCGTTTTCCCAACTGACACAGGCAATCACAAATGATCTGTTGCATCAGTTTGGGACGTGCACAACTTCTAAGGCACTGTGGGATATGCTTAAAAGGAAGCATGATGGAAATGAGAAGACTCGAAGTTTGAGGAAGGAAGAGCTTATTAAGGAGTTTGAGAATTTTTCTTATGTTGGAAATGAAACTTTGAAAGAACTAACTCCTAGATATAATCATTTGATATCTGAATTGTCTAGCTATGATATACAGATTCCTATGGCAAAACAGGTGGAAAAGTTTGCAGATGCACTACCACCTAACTGGGATCAGCATGTGGATGTTCTGAAGGAAAAGGATGCTTATCAATACTGGTCTCTTCAGGAGTTCATTGAGAAGCTGGAGAACAAAGAGTTGGAAGAAAAGAGGAAGGCTAGAAGAGCACAGATTCCTCAGAATCCAAACTTATATTTTGGAGGATCTTCAGTTCCAGTGAGTACAAGCTCAGGAGGGCTAGTTACACCACATGTTGCATGTGTATCCAATGTTGTGGAATCACCTATCATTAACTACCAACAACAAACTTCATCTTTATCACAACCACAACCACAAGTTCCATATCAATATTCTTACATTCCACCATTCTCCCCAAAACAACAAGCAGCTTTCTATACTGCTGGTCAAGCTCAACAACAACCAATGAATCAACCTAACCAACAAACGGTGGTTTTGGAGACTTCTAATCTTGGAAATGTGACAGTTGAAGTTGCTCAGCAACACATTGCATTAGTCTCTGCAATGGTTTCTTCCTACAATGGGTTAGTTCCTAGTCAAATTGGGAATAACAACTTGACCAATGAAGACTATGCACAGATTGATAAGGAGGAGATGGAACTCATTGATATCCAATGGGCATTTGCGACTATAATGCGAAGAGCAACTGAGTTTATCGAGAAGACAGGTAGAACAGATTTGGGAACTTCTCCTAACACAACCTACGGGTTCAATAAGGAGAAAGTGACTTGTTTTAACTGTGGAGGTAAAGGTCACTTTAAACGAGAATGCACCCAGCCACCAAAACAAGGCAATAGGAATCCATTTAATGCCAGCTATCAGAACCGCCAACAACAAAACCAAAACCAAGTTTCTTACCAAAACAACAACCATCAAAACAACTTTAACAACAACCAAAATAGACAACCAAACACACCAAACCAGACACAAACCCAAACACCAAACAATACTAACCGAACAGTCATACCAATCACTACACCAAATGAACAACCGAATACCAATCAAGCATTGGTTACTCAACAAGATGAGAGGTTTGACTGGTCGAGCATTCAGATAGGTGTTGAGGAAATCACCACTGGGGGAAATGTGGCTTGTGTTGCATATCAGGTTGATATTGAAGATTCGGTGAAGATGGAGGAGAAGGTAGGAACTGAAGTTGACAGTGATGAGTCTGAGGCTGAGATGGATGGGGAATTTGAACCTGTTAAGGTTAATGCTGAGGTTGATGTTGAAACTCAAACCGAAGAAACAAATTCTGGAGTCGTGATTGATACTGTTTCTGACATTCCTGAGGAGTGTGAATCGGTTTATTCTGATTCAGACAGTGAATCGGATACGGAAGCAAGTGTTAATTCTCTTGATGAAGATATCGATCAGTTTCTTGCAGAAGCAGATTTTCTGATGACAAGGAAGTCGTGCATTGCAGATGATGCTTTCACAAAGATTGATTACTCCAGATTCTTTGCAGGAAAGGAAGCTCATTTCGCATTGATGGCCATGACTGATCCGCCAAAACCTGTAAGTTCTGCATGTAGTACTGATAATACAAGTGAAAAATATTGTGGTACATGTGATAGATTGACTGAGGAGGTTAAACAACTCCGTGTTCAACGTGATAGTGCTATCATGAACAGTCAATCTACTCGCAAAGAGTTGAATGCTTTTAACAAAGTATTAGATGGCTATAAAAAGGACATTTCTGACTTGAAAAACACTTTGTCTTTGAAACAATTGGCAATTAACAACTATATCAATGAAATTGAAAACACCAAGTTGGAAATGGCCGCCATCAAATGCTTTGCTGAGAAAGTAAACAAAAAGCTGGAAAGCTATAAGAACATTGCTTATGTGGTAGATCACATCATTGATGATAAAACCACCAATTATCGGGCTGTACCATCTCCGGTTCTTTTTGCAAACCATAATTGTCACCAAGTGACACCGGAGAGTTCGGTAAAATCTGATTCAGCATCGGAAAATGAATCGAATACTTCAAGTATTGGTGATCCAAATTCCGATGTTAGACCGATTTTGGGAATCAATGATGAGGGTGTTACTGCTGAAAGTGTAGATTCAGACTCAGAGTGTGATGAGACTGGTGACAACAAAAATGTTAATGCATGTGAAATTCCTAAAGAAAATCACATCATTACAAATGAACCAGTTTCATCATCTCAAATTGTGATTCCAATGAAAAAGATTCATTGTGAAAAGAAGTCTGAAGTGAATGTTGTGAAGAAAGATCTTGAAAAGATTGAGAAAAACGAACAATGTGACAAACCTGTCAAAGTGTTCTATCGGATGGAAGGATCCGATAAGATCATCTCTGACGAGGACTTTCCAATTAAAGATGTTAACTATGCTAAAATTGACAAAATTTGGCAAGAAAGTACTATTTGGTTCCCAAAACATGAGAGAACAAATGAAATTCCACCAGCTTTGTTAAAGAAGTTGTATTTGGATATTCCTCAAGAACCAAAGGTCCATGTCACAGAGTTTGTTAAACCCAAAAACAGAGCTAATGGTTTTAATGAGCCTACTTACTCAAAAGGGCCACTCCCTGAGAGTTTAAGGAAGCAACAGTACAATGATCAATACCCTGTTAGATCATTTGCTCAACCAAATGCTCCAAATGTTTTTGAAGAATACCGTGCATGCTTTAAGTGTGGGGAACGTGGGCATTTACTTGCTCAGTGCCCATATATAAGGCATAAGAGGCACGAGGTGGAAGTGAGGAATTCCATGAGGAAACCGATTGATCATTATGTGCCACCACATAGGAGAGTTGTTCCTCAACAACCACAACCGTTTTATAATCATAACAATTTTCAAATGAGGAACACTCGTCCACTACACTATGATAGAAGGAATCGGATTGCGATGGAAAACTCGTGGAGGAAGCCTGTGGTGAACACAACAGTTGAGAGGCAAAAGGTTCCACCAAAACCGATTGTCAAATCAAATGTTGGACCTAAGTCTGTTAAATCAGATAAGGTTACCAAGAAGGTTACTTTTGCTAACAATGTTCAGAAACCGACTGAGAATCCAAAGTCTCAGATTCGTATCTTGAAAAGGACTGAACAATCTTGGACACCCAATGGTACTCCAGGAGCCTCAACTTCAGAAGTTAATGAGAGAAAGGAAACTGTTTTGAACAATCAGAAAAAGATTGATCAAAAAGTTGTTAAAAATGTTTGTGACAATGTTACTTTGAAACCTGATGTTGAAAGACCCAAGACTCAGGCTTGGGTCCCCCGAAAGAACTAACTGATTTACATTTTGTGTGCAGGGAGCTTCAGCTGGCCCTATTAGCAGTCTTTGGATTGTTGATAGTGGAGCTTCAGGCCACATGACAGGGGATCTTGCGTTGCTGTTCGACGTGAAGAACATCAATGGCGGGTATGTAGCTTTCGCAGGAAACAAAGGTGGATATATCACAATGGAAGGAAGTGTGAGCAATGGGATAGTGAGTTTCGAGCGGATTTCGTATGTGAAGCAGATAGACTATAATCTGTTGAGTGTCAGTCAAATATGTGACAAGAAATTTACTGTGCTTTTTGATGACAAATCCTGCTATATTCTGAAACCGGGCTTTACAATTCCTAAAGAGTGGATAATGTTGAAGGCACCTCGTGTCAACAATCTTTATATTCTTGATATGTCCAAGGCGATGACATCACAGGGGCAAATAACATGCTTTTTGTCCAAGGCGACTGAGAAAGAATCGATAATGTGGCACCGAAGAATGGGGCACATTCATCTGAAGAAAATGAATCAACTTGTGAGGAATGGACTTGTCGATGGAGTAAACGTAAAACATTTCCATCTGAATGACAAGTGTGTGAGTTGTAAAAAGGGGAAGCAACACAAACAGTCCCACAAAGTGAAAAAGGTTAACTCTGTTGAGATGCCACTAGAGCGATTGCACATGGATCTTTTCGGACCGGTCAAGCGCCACAGTCATCTTGGAGAGCTTTATTGTTTAGTCGTCACTGACGATTACTCAAGATTTTCATGGGTGATGTGTTTGCAGAATAAGAGCGACACTTTTATCAATCTAAAAGTTCTGTTCACTCGATTGGAGAATCTCTACAATGTGAAGATAAAGAGAATTCGGAGTGACAATGGGACGGAGTTCAAAAATGCCAAGATGGATGAACTTTGTGAAAACAAAGGGATACATCATGAATATTCGGCTCCGTACACCCCTCAACAGAACGGTGTTGCTGAACGAAAGAATAGGACTCTAATTGAAGCGGCTAGAACAATGCTCGCTGATTCAAATCTTCCAGTAATGTTCTGGAACGAGGCTATTTATGCAGCAAATTACACACTAAATCGGGTTCTAACAGTGAAGAAGTTTAGTAAAACATCTTATGAGCTGTTACACCGAAGGAAGCCGAACTTAGAGTATCTAGAACCTTTTGGGGCGCCTTGCACCATGTTGAATCCAAGCGAAAAGTTTAGTCCTAAAGCCGAGGAGGGTTACTTTGTTGGATATGCAACCCCGCTCAAACGGGTATACAACAAGCGAACTCGTCGTGTGGAAGACTGGGCTAACGTGGAAGTTCAACGATATACTCAAAATATTCAAGGCACGGGTCCTGATTGGATGTTTGATTACAAAGATTTCTTTGAATCATTCAATCTAGATAGCTTGGTTGAAGAAGCTGTTATTCGATTACTTTACGAGTGTGAAAATGCAACAACTTCACCGTTGGTGCGTCCGATCACTGTGAACACCCTACCAGCTACTAATGATACCAATGCTCCTATACAAGAAGAAGAAATATTTCAAGAGGCTTCAACTTCATTAGACACTTCAGAATCTGAAGATGAACAATTTGAAGAAGCTATTCTTGATCAAGCTGAAGAACCAGAGGCACCGCCAGTGAACCCAACTCCAACTTTTGATGTGGCTTCATCATCAAACACGGGTCATGATCTGGATGCTGTAGAGAACTTGACTGTTCAGACGGGAGTGCAAGTACCTGATTATCCGGAATCTCGGATTCATCGTATTCACCCGCTGGAGCAAGTAATCGGTGATCCTGGAAGTAGTGTTATGACCAGAGGACAGCTTAAAAGCGTTAATACGCCAGAGAGTTTTGGTGCTTTAGCTTTATATGCCAAAATTCAACAATCTGGTAGTCAAAATGATTGGTCGTTTGCGTGTTATGTGTCGCAGGTAGAGCCAAGGACATACAAGGACGCTTTGAAGGATGATGCCTGGGTGGAAGCTATGCAGGAGGAGTTATTACAATTCCAGAAATTGGGAGTTTGGACGCTCACGGATTTGCCGCCGGATAGGAAGAAGATTGGTACCAAATGGGTGTTTAAGTGTAAGAAGGATGATCGTGGGGTAATTGTTCGTAACAAAGCCAGATTGGTCGTGCAGGGTTTCCATCAAATCGAAGGGATTGATTATAACGAAATCTATGCACCGGTAGCACGAATCGAAGCTATTCGGATGTTCCTCGCGTTTGCTTCTTATAAGAAATTCAAAGTTTATCAGATGGACGTGAAAAGTGCATTTCTGTACGGGAAAGTCAAGGAAGAGGTGTATGTCGGGCAGCCACCAGGCTTTGAGGACCCAATCCACCGGGATAAGGTCTACGTGTTGAACAAAGCTCTTTATGGCTTGCACCAGGCTCCGAGGCAGTGGTACGAGGAGCTGAGTACATACCTCATCACCAAAGGATTTAAGCGCGGCCTCGTCGATTGCACCCTCTTTACGAAAAAGACGGGAGATGACTTGCTTCTAGTGCAGATATATGTTGATGATATAATATTTGGTTCAACTAACGAGCTTTTATGCAGGGAGTTCGAAACTGTCATGCAGGAAAAGTTCGAAATGAGCGCAATGGGGGAGATGCAGTTTTTCCTAGGCTTGCAGGTGGACCAAAGAACCGACGGGATCTTCATTCACCAGACGAAATATGTCTCCGACATCTTGAGCCGGTTCCAGATGGAGGACTCAAAGCCGATGGATACCCCGATTCAACCCAATCACGGGATTGGAGTGGACGCTAAGAGGGAGCTGACGGATCCTTTTACATACAGAGCAATCATCGGATCTCTGATGTATTTGACGGCGTCTCGACCAGATATTATGTACGCAACGTGTCTCTGTGCCCGTTATCAATCGAAGCCGAAACAAAGTCATCTGACGGCGGTCAAGCGTATCCTTAGATATCTGAAGGGTTGTCCCTCAAAAGGACTTTGGTACCCTAATGATGATAATTTTGATTTCATATCTTTTAGTGATGCAGATTGGGGCGGCTGTGACAAAGATAGCAAATCTACTACAGCTGGTTGCCAGTTTTTCGGGAGCAGGTTAATCACCTGGCAATGCAAGAAACAGACTTCCGTAGCACAATCTACCTGTGAAGCCGAGTACATTGCAGCCTCGAGTTGCTGTTCGCAAGTACTCTGGATTCAACAACAAATGGTGGATTACGGTTTGCAGTTTCTAAAAACTCCTATTTACTGTGACACCGAAGCCGCAATTGCTTTAACTAAAAATTCGGATAATCATTCTAAAGCAAAACACATCCGGATCAAATATCATTTTATCCGAGATTGTTACGCTAAGGAATTGATTGATATGGTCAAAATACATACTGACTACCAACGTGCAGATCTGTTTACTAAAGCCTTTGACCGTTCACGCTTTGAATATCTTTTAAAAGTAAACAATATAAAGGAAAAACAGGACTAATCGGCACCTCGGTTTATCGTTTTTTTTTTAGTTTTTAGTTTTTATATTTTGCTAATTGGGAATTTCTCTTTGCTAATTGGGAATTTCTCTTTACTATCGTAATCCTCAAAGAAGTTGATGCTTTCGAGGGGATTCTTTAATCCTCAAAGAAGTTGATGCTTTCGAGTGGATTGTTTCTTTCAAATTTTTGTTTTTATTTTTCAGAAAAATCAAAAATTCCAAAAATATGTTCTTTATTTTAGGGGGAGACATTTTTCAGAAAAACCAAAAACATTATAAAATTCAAAAAGACCTAAAAATTAGAAAATCCAAAATGATTTCCTGGTAAAACAGAGGAAATGATAGTACATCAGTGGGGATCTGACACAGGCTAAAGAATTGTATAGTTTATGAGGCGTGTGTTGATTACGTGTGATATGCTGATAGGCTTCGTAGACTAAATATTGCGTGCATTAGTGATACAAACATAACGAACTACGCGTTCGTGGCTGAACACCTCATGGGCATATGGTCTTAGTACCGTAATTTCGTTTGATAGGATTGCCAAAATCTGAGGTTTCGGGTCGTTATGTTATGGTTATCCGGGATATTCTGATAAACTTTTGTCGTATTGATTTACGGACCTAGTTTTATCAGAATATTTGCTAAAAGAGCTTAATTGCCAAAACCGGAAGTTACCGAATTGAGGAACTTTATGTTTTAATTGATCATAGATCATTATTACATCGTATTGATCATCTGATGCAAATCAGTGATTAATATCAGCCTCAACCTAGTGTATACGCACATGTTACTCTGCTGCATTCATTTGCTGACCTGTACACCTCTGTGCTATATACTTTGTAACTTTTACGGATAACTCTGGCATAATCACGCGTTACGACGAAGCTTTGTGCAATTACTTGATACGGGAGTATGTCGTGTGTGTGGGCACCACATCGTGTTAGTCTAATACACCTAACTCGTATCATTTTAAAGCATTGCGTAATTGTCTGCATGTGAGCTTACGTGGACCACAATATCAGCAATTGCCGTATCACACACTGTTTCTAATGATAATAATAAACAAAAAGATCAACGCTGTGATCAGATTTCTCAGAAAACTGATATGATCCTCTGACCGGATTTCACAAAATGTTTACTGCTTTCATTTACTTTGATGCATTTTATTTTGTTGCAATTTACTTTTAATGTCAAAAAGATACAAAATCCAAAAAGATTTTAGGTGTGTTTTGATAAAATTTCAGGAAATCCAAAATTTTTGCATTTCTGCTTTATTTTTGATAACCGGGGATGCTTGATAGTCAATTTCTGAGATTTGACAACACCATCTGGGCTTTGTATCATTCTAAAAGTAAAAATTTGTGTTTTGGAAGCCTAACGGATTGAAAAATATTGAACGGGATTCGAATTTGTAATTTGGCAAAATTTTTCAAAATTTCCATTTTACATTCGCCCTTCATTGGGACGAATGTGGAAATTTTTTCACCTTCGGGTCAGGCTAAAACGGGCGAATGTGGGTTGTGTGTTTGATTTCCACTTCCGGGTGAAACACTTTTACCTTCGTGCCTTTCACTAGGGGCGAAGGTGGAAAATCTTTCCATTCGACCAAACAGAACGGACGAAAGTGAAGCCTATATATAAGCCAAACCACATTCGACCAGTTCATTCTATTTTTCAAAATTTCTCTTCGTAACAGACCCTTGTTGATTTTGATTTCTCTGCTTGTGCATTTTGTTCCTTGGATAACACTGATCATTTTCATATAATTTTCACAGGTAATGGACACTTATTGAAGCTGGAATCGTTGATTTTCTAAACCGACCTAGGGTTTAGGGGTTTAGGGATTTTCAGTGTTTGTTAGTGCTTATTGTTGATAGATAATCATTCCATATCAGTTTTAGGGGGAGAGTGTAACAAGAATTAGGATATTAACAGTGTTTAAGGGTTGATTGATTGTTTGAATGCATTTAAACCCTAATTCTTTATAAAAACTGATATAAAATGAGAATTTAGGGAAATTGATGATAGACGAAGCTTAATCGGCCATGTTAGGATAGATTCTGATCAAAATTAGGGGTTAAAAACATGTTTGATAAAATTTTAAATTTTGGGGTTTAAACAGTTTCCACATTCGGTGCTTCGTGTGGACGAAGGTGGAACTGGACGGACGAAGGTAAACACTAAACGGGCGAATGTATCTTTTTAATCAAAATCTTTTTACATTCGACCAAAAGGTTATACCTTCGGCCACAATAACTTACATTCGACCAGTGTATTTTGGGCGAATGTGAAATCTCAAAAACCTAAAATTTTGAATTTTTGACGATTTTGTGTTTTGACGTTTATTTTGATTTTCCATTTCAGATGGCTGAAGAACAAGCAAATGTTGATATTCCTGTGGATACTGCAGTGACTGATCCTATTCCAGAGACTGTACCAGAAGGAGAATCATCAAGCGGTACAAAATGGCCGTTTGAGAAGACTCATAACTGTTGCGCGTATCTTGGAGATGTGGAGAAGAATGTGGAGTTCACTGAGATCATCAAGTTTCTGAAGAGATGCAGAGTGGTTTATGCTTTGGCCACACCAACTATTATCTACAAGGATATAGTTGAGGATTTCTATAACAATGCCAAGTATGATTACTTTGATAATCAGACTATCATCAGAAGCAAGATTCAGGGAATGGAGATGTTCATCACTGAAGCTGATATCAGAGAAGCTCTCCAAATCCAGTTTGAAACAAGTGAGGATCCAAGGGAATTGTCCTGGACTGAGCAGAAAGCCTGTTTCCTGAGGATGAAATACAAAGGACCGATCACTGATGGTTCTATGTATAAAGGGAAGCTGAGCGTACAGTTCAAGTATTTTGCTCACGTCATCATACTAGTATTTGGATGTGTTAGTGGGGGTTATGACGTGATGAGGAAGAGTTTGAGCTCGTTAATGGTTGCATTGACTCTTAATAAACCATTTAACGTTGCTGGGATGATCTTAGATCACATGCTGGAGATGTTGAAGGGTTTGAAGAAGAAATACTTCATGCTTTATCCTAGATTTTTGATGATGATCTTCGATCACAAATATCCAAACTTGAAGAAGGATCCAACACAGATACTTAATATGGATCATATGAATGTTAGAACCTTGGTTAGAATGAAAGGTTATAAAGGTGTGCCTGACAATGAGAGACCACCTTACAGGAGATTGTTTGGAGCCTTGGCTAGAGAGGATTACATGGATCCTGGAAAGAATACAGCGAGGCATCCTGATAGTGACAGTGACAATGATGATTCATTAGTTTATGCTGATGCAAGCACGAAGAGAAAGAGACAAGTTGTCAATCCCGGAGCCAAAGGGAAGGGTAAGGGAAAGACAGATCAGGGGAGTTCAAAACAACAAGTGGTGAGGAAGAAAACTACTGCTAAGAAGGGTACGAGTTTGGTAGATGAAGAGTCTGTTGATTCAGAGGAAACAGAAACTGAAGAACAGTGGGATTCGGATGCTGAAAATGTCCGGACTACCAAACAAAAGGCCACTTTGGTTGGTGAGTCTGAATCACTTAACAGATCGATTGAGGAAGCTAAGAAGAGCAAGCAATCTGTTGGTGCTGAAGATGAAGGGTTGACTATAAATTTGGACGAGTTGAATGAAGGTGAAACTGTTGTAGTAAACTTGCCCAAGCCCAAACACAAAACCATGGCTAAGAAAACAAGTACCAAGCAGCTGAGAGAGAAAGAATTGAACTTATTGTTGAAAGGGAAGAGATTACCTGATGCTGGTACATCGTCAAAACAATCTTCACCAGCAACTAAGAAGCAAAAGACTAAGGAGACTACAACATTACCAGTTGATCAATTCAATATTGCACTGGATAATGTTCTTGATATGTTTACTAAGCCTCAGAAAGGAAAAGAAACTGAGATTGAGCCATCTAAGTCAAAGTCCAAATCGAAGAAAGTCACTGTGGATGATGATGTGATGAAGCAGGTGAATAAGAAGATGGACGACATGATGAAGATGCTAGTGGCTCAACAAGCAGAAATTGCCAGATTTAAGCAGAATGAAGAGAAAATGCTTCAGATCGTTGTAGCTTCAAAGTCTAATCAAGATGAGATAGACGAGAAAGTGAAGAAGCTAGAAGCTAAGAATAAGAAGCTTGAAGGGAAGTGTCTAAGAAACAAAAACAGATACAAGGCGATTAAAGAAGATAACAAAAAGTTGAAGGCTGAAAACAAACGCCTTAGTGATCTGATTGATAATCTGTACAACGTTGCACCTAAGCTGAAGGAGGGTGAGGAAGATACAGAAAAAGAGGTTGAACAGGTTGACTTTGAACCATCTGAATCTGACAAAGAGGAAGATGAGGATGATGAGAATGAAGAATCGGATAAGAGTGATGATGAAGGTGATAATAATGATGATGATGATGATGCTGAAGGTTCAGGAAGTCAAAAGGAGGATGATAGTAGTAGTAGTGATGATAATGATGGAGGAGATGATACTTCAAAGTTTACTTTTGAGAAAAGACCACCTTCAAAGAAGAAGAAAGACACAGGTGAGTCAAGTTCGAAGAAGAGTAGTGAGAATGTTGATGATGAGACTGTGTTTTGGAATGAGAAGGTGAGGTCCTTGTCTGATGATGCAAAACAAGTATACAAGGACATGTTAGAGAAAAGAGAATGGACCATTGAGTTCACAGGTCGTTTTGCAGAAATATTCCAAACTGATGACATGCGATATGAATTGGAATATAACGATCCTGATCTTGAAGAGGGGGAAGTACCTGCATCTGTGGCAAAGGAGATTTTGGATGGACTTGCACAGAGGGTAGGGAAAACGTTTGAAGAATTCATTGTTGATGAGTCGATTCCACATATTCTTGAAAAGGATATTGGAAGTCACTCAGATGACAAAGAGACCCCTGAATTTGAAGAAGTTGAGATAGAGGATATTACACATGAGGAATATCCACAGTACTTCAGACAAACTGATGAAGATGTGGTGTTTCCTGATTTTACTGAGAGACATAATACGTCTGCTAAAAGAAAGGCAAAGAAAAGGAGTGCTGAGTTTGTAGAGAAAGTACTTGGAGCTGATTTGCCAGAATCTTCAAATAAAACTGATGAATTGAAGGAGTATTTGAAGAAATTAAGATTGATGGATGAAAACCGACCAAAGCCTGAAGCTCAAGGAAACTTCTATAGGTTTCATAATGCAAAGTTCAGAGGCAGAGCTCTAGGTTGGACATACTTAGGCAGGCTGAAGTGTTTAGCTGCTAAGTGGGAATCTGGAATCTTGTACTTTTACAGATTCATTGACTTGCTGACTCTACCGTACTGGGCGGTTAGAGATCTTTGCAGATTCCAAATGTCTGGTGCTTCAGTGAATAATTCACATGTCGGTTGGTGTGCAGACAAATTGGTTTGGGAGAGTAGAACTAAGTGGAACAGATTTAAACCACAATATCCCCGGAGGAAAGTTCACAGGGATATTGATCCCAGAACCAAGTTGAAACGGATTACCTTGATTTATAAGGCACCTGAAGTAATGAGGAAGATACCTTTAATGCCTATGCCTCAACACTTCAGTGCTGACTTCATTTTCTGGTACTATGATTGGAGGAAGGCAGAAGCGGTGATTGTGTTGAGAGATGGAAAGGACAAATACAAGCATGTTCATGTATTTGATCCTATGTGGCTGATAAATTGCACCTTCGAAGACATCATCATGCTCTTTTATAATCCGATTCATCATGAGCCAATCGATGCAGATCAAGCAAGGAAATACACACAGGTTGTGGGTGTTTGCTTTGCTTATGACATTAATGCTGGAAGTAATTTGGAGGGAAAGCTTGGCAAAAAGGTGAAGATGGCGAATGTGTCAAAACCGGTTAAAAGGAAGTTAGAGCCTGAGATGACGAAAGAACAGAAGAGTTTACTGAGAATCAAGCTGCTGAACAAAGCCATGGATGAAGATAGAAAACGATCTAATCAATAGTCGAGGGGGAGTTTGTAGATGCCGTTTTGCGACTAATGATTAGATGTGTTAACATGTGTTAAGGGGCGAATGAGAGTAAAATGGGCGAAGGAAGAAACAGAATGGGCGAAGGTATATAGAGATGGACGAAGCTGGAACAGGGCTAATACAGAAGACACATTCGACCACATGAAGTGGGCGAATGTGGAAAAGGCTACATTCGACCAATGAAAAGGGGCGAATGTGCAGCTGCTATAAATAGATTTTGGGTTTTTGTAATGTAAAGGGAGTCATTTAGAGTGTGTGTTTTTGGTGTGTGTTCCAGAGAGGTCTGAGAGTGATAGTTTGTGTGCTAGATTAACTGTAATCAATCTGTAAGCAATTATTTGGAAAAGTTAATCTATGAAAAGCTTTTAAAATGACTTTGATTGTGTTTTGATTGAGTTTATATCAGTTTGTTCTAAGCTAGGGTTTCCGCACCTGGTTTAGCAACTTGTATGATCATATAATCCTGTTTTCGTGTCGAATCACATCCTCTACAATAAACAAACCCACACCTTCATGCTTGTTCTATGTTATGTTATCATGCAAAGATGAGATTTTTGATATTAAAACGTGTTTGGTTCCATGTGTTTGATATGTTCCTGACTTTAATGAATTATTAGGATGATTGTCTATGAATTTGGGAGCATATAGTTGTGTTTTGATGATATTTGGTATTTTGACCCGTTTGGGTGATTTTGGGAGACTTAGTGTGATTTAATATGTTTTGATGATTCTAGAGGATTAGGGTTTGCTCTAGGATGATGCTAGAACAATAGGAAAGGATTGGACAACGTTGTTATGTGATGAAATCTGAGTATTTGTTATTTAGGGTAAGTTTTACATGATGATGTGATGTTTACATGATGAATATGCTATTTTGGGAAAACGCTTGCATTCGGGACTGTTAGAGAGATGATAAATCGGGGGTTTTTGCTTGGAATAGCTTGGTAATTGATTTGGGTTTGATATTGGGTGTTTCCACTTGTTTCGAATCTGATTTGGAGGATTAAACGCGCGAAAGAGTGGCGTTTGCTGCAGGGGGCGATTAGGAAGCTAATCACATGACATAGGGGGCGATTAGGAGGCTAATCGCCTGATATAAGGGGTGATTAGCCCTATCCATGTGGTATAGCATGTGATTAGCCCTATCCATGTGGTATAGCATGTGATTAGCCCTATCCATGTGGTATAGCATGTGATTAGCCCTATCCATGTGGTATAGCATGTGATTAGCCCTATTCATGTGGTATGGCATGTGATTAGCTCTAATTGCATGTTTGACCATCCTAATTGCTAGTTGACTTCCCTAATTGCATGATTAATGTCTAATCACGTGATTAGCTGATTTAAGCATAGTTTGACATCCCGAACATGAAATGACACCTAGGAACATGCTAGGAACCCTGTGGAATGTCCGATAACCCGGTAATACACGTGTGGACTCGTATATGCGATATATGAACTATATGTTGACTTTGGTGAACTGTTATGCGTATTAAGTGCATGTTTGCTTGTGATTGCATGATTTCTCACTCTTAGCTAACACGTGAGTCGTCGGGTCACCAATGGGACGTTGGGTCTTGTATGTGTGGTCAAAGTAACAGTCAAACGTGTTTTTAAAACGTACTTAGTCATGGTCTGGACAATTGGGGACTAGTTAGCCTTCGGGTTATTAGTCTAACTTGACACATATCTTATGATAGGTCGCCACTAGTTGGGGCTATCATATCACATAAACGGTTTACTCATTAACGGAAGACGCAACCTAAGGTGAGTTCACGGCCCCACATTTTACGGTTTTTGCTTTCGGGGGAGAAACATGCTTAAACTCTTTTATGACTCATTTTCATGTTATACTATGGCTTTCATCTTATTACTATACGGTTCATCAAAAAGTCCCTTAGAAACCACTAACATGGGAATATGGCGGGGAAATGTGGATAGCGCTATTGGGAACTGACAAGCCCCACTCGACGGCTGGAGGCCGGGCGGGTGCATATTGTCTCTAAAAATACAAGGCCTACCGGTGATGACGGTAGTCCATAGGAATTAAGGGTCACAGAAACGGCATAGTCAGCAATGGTTTCACCCGTAGTAGTAATATTACCCGACGCCTAGCTAGCGTTCTCATAAGCATAGTAGTAACAGCAACGATAACGGTTTTCAAAGGATTGCTTTAAACGTTTAAATAAAACCTGTGAACTCACCAGCATTATATGTTGACTCTTTTAGCATGTTTTCTCAGGTCGCTAAGGTAGCAGCTATCAGCTAGGCGCACGGAGTCGCACAGGAGTCGTACTCGCATCTAGGGTCGTTCATGCATGTCTCTTTATGTTAAACTCTTAAACTTATGTTTTATTTACGCATGACTTTTGTAAACTTTAAATGCTTCCGCACTTTCGAACGTTGGTTTAAATCTTATGCATGGTTTTTATTTACGTATGTTTTTACATTTAGACGTCGTTTATTGTGACCGTTGACTTGGATCCTGGTGTGTCACACGCTTCGCGGTAGAACTCCGCAGGTGGAAATTTGAGGGTGTGACAGTAGACGCAAAGAGTGTCTCGTCCCTGTTGTTTAGACACATCATATGTTTATTTTTGCAAATTGATTTGGTCAAATTTTATTTGTGCAATTATCCCTAAATAAAAATCAATGTCTTGCCTGCTGTTGACATTCTAAAAAAGTCAACACTCCTTAAAGAGTTTAACTAAGTTGATGATGACCACTTACTGTTTAGATAAAATTTCAAGTAATGCAATGCATTGTTTGAGACTTATCACAACTTCATCTTGAAGTAGGAACACTGCTTAATTAGTGGCACCAACTGCAATGCTTGCTGCCCTTTTCTCCCTTAACACCTTTTAGTTAATTTGGCTGTAATAGTTCTTTATTTATTTTATTTTTTTTATATTTTTGTTCCATAGTAAACAAATTGTGAAACCAAATAAATGTTTGGAAAAATGATGAGTAAACAAAGAGATGGATAAAATACGTTTGGGGTCAACCCAGCCCGACTCGTAACAAAAATTACTCATTTTGACCTGTCATCAAATTTTGATCAAACCACCCAATTATATATATATCAATTAGCAAATGTCTGCGTACTCACATAAGTCACTGTTCCAAAGTTTCAGCCAATAAAAACGCTCCACCGCTAAACCTCGGCCAATACGAATGCCTCACCAAAAACCGCCCAGAATAATCTCTTTTTCGAACCGCCCAAAATGCTGTTGGCCGTTGGTTTCCACGTTCCATTTTATCAAGCCGTCCCCGTTTCGATTCTTGCTTTTACCGGTTTTTTCCTTCAGCCATCGATACGTCTCTCCGTCGCCGCCATGTCACTAACGTACCTCGATATACTTGGCCGGATAAACAGACGCCGATCATGTCATTTTATTCCGTCTACATATTCGGCCAAGATTCTTATAAATACCAGACCTAACGGTGGCCGGCGGCAACTATTTGCTTCGTCCTGCATGGCCCGGTTCCGGCTAGATCTGTTCGATTAAAGGCCGATCTTGACTCATAAGGTTCTTACCAGCGTATTGCTGCAACTAAATAAAGCCATCCACTACCGGAAACCCACGGACAGAGAGGGTGTTTTTGAGAGCGAGAGCTCGCGACAGAGAGGGGGGAGTGGTGATGATGGTGGCTACGGTTTGTTTTGTGTGAGAGAGAGAACAACATTCATGGTGTCACCGGATTTAGAGAGAGAGAGAGGAGGTTGGAGTGAGGAGAACCTGAGTTTTTATTTTTTCCAGAGAGAGAGGGACAACATTATGGTCTTGATTTTCTATTGTAAATACTTGAATGCTACATCGGTTAGTGGGATCTTTGCAAAACCCATCACCTACTTTAAATGAAAATAATATTATTATATGCAACGCAAATGCTGGGAGGGAATTGACAGACATAATTTATTATAATATATGGACAAACTAGATTTTCAGCAGCTTAAACTTTGTTTGTTAGACCACCCGTAATGGTGTGTGGAATGGGCGCTAAAGGGGCAAATTAGCGCCCCATTCACCCAGCTACACCACCCCCGTGCAAGTTAAAGGGGCGTGAATCGATCCCACGCGAAAAATTGAGCTCAAGTGAAATGTTTAGCCCAGCCAATGGTATGTTTAGCCCCATTCACCTAGATTTTCAAAAAATGCCCCACTCCAAATTTCACCCACCATTACACCCCTTGCCCCTTTAATGCCCCTTTCACCCACCAACATGGTCCCACATGCCACATGTCATAAAATGCCCCTTTAATGCCCCTTTGACCCACCAATTTAACCCACCATTACACATGGTCTTAGGATATAAAAAGGCCGGTATTTATAGTCGGGTTAAAATCATGTATTCTCTACAACGTGCGAGACAAAATAAATATAACCATGTGTTCGGATTAAGATAGACAAATGTCATCAACGTAAAAATGTTGTTTCACGGTTGCAAAGCGGGTAAGAAAGTCAAAAACTAATATTATCGTACCGCCTGTGTTGGATCAGTGGCTGTTTTTATGAACACTTATGTGTTTATCAGATTTATATATGAGTTATTAAGCAGCGGAAATACAAGTGTTCAAAGGTCTAAAAGATCACTTTGATGAGGAGTTATTACTCCCCCTTGACTGAACAATAAATGAGAAACAATAAATGTTCTAAGTACAAAGCAGTAATAACAGTTTATGTTTCTCAGATGTGAAGTGGAAATTATAAGTTTAAAGCCCGAAGGATTTCAATATAAGTTCAAAGATATTACACAAAATCACATATTAAAATAGATGAACAAACTCATCTATTTATAGACTAATGTACTAAACTGTAGTCTGAAGTAACCAAAGATATTTAACAAAGATATTATGCTAAGATAAGGTTACTACAGTCTGTACATTGAAACTTGAAATCAAGACTTTAACAAAACAATATAATAGTAAAACTGCTGATCTTCAGTCGGTTAGAAGCTTCTGAGTGAAAGTGCTGATGAGTGACAAACTGCTGATGAGCAGTTTGTCTTCAGCAGTTCTTCAGTGAACTGTCTGGTTAGACTTCAGAACTTCTGATGAGTTTACTCTTCAGTACTTTGTGTTTGTTCTTCAGTACTTCTTCTGTTTGTTCTTCAGCAGTTCTATACTTAGGCAGATATGGAAAAGACTAAGGTTATCAAAAGGTGGTTTCGTCAATCCTCTTCGTCCCAACAATCTCCCCCTGGATTGATGAAGCCAAAACCTTATCTATCCTTTATTGTTGTCCTTTTCTCTCTTCTAGCATCCTCCAGATCTCTGCTGTCATCCGGGTGGTAAGAGTACATCTTTGTTGCTCAGTGAGAGGACCAAGTTCAGGTGTCAAATGTTGTATGGTGAGAAGGTCTTTGGACGATAAAACACTCAACTCCTTTGAGTTTCTATAGACCTTACTTGAACGGTCTCTCCTGGTCACAAGTACTGAGTTGGATTCAGTAAATGACCATTTTACAATATTTACCTTTGACCTGTCAAAGTCAGCGGCATAGGAAACCAAGCCTGTTTCCTTAGGTTGACCTGATTGAGGAATGTCTTCTATTTCAGTGACTCTCAGGTGAGACTCTTGACTTCCTTGTAATTCAGCAGCACCTTGGATTGGTATGTTGGGTAGGTGATGCTCTGTAACAACCCTTGTATGTGTTTCTTCTTGGATGGATTGTTGTAACTGATAAGCATAGGTAGCCTTGTCTCTGAATTGGGTCAAGATGGGTTTCTCTTCAACATCAAAATCACCATGTACAAGCTGATCTCCTTCTAGCAAAATCATTTTGAAGTCAGTCTTGACAATGGGATCTCCATCTGCTTTTCTTTTGGTGGCTGGCCTTCTTAATGTACCAGATGGTCTTTTGACAATAGAAGTTGTTTGGACTTCTTGGCTTTCAAATCTTTCTGGTTCAGCAACTTTCTTTGCTTTGAATTTCTTGTAAGCCTCATACAAAGTTTGTTCTTTCCATTTGCTGACTGAGGCTTTTGAACCATAGCCATTTGCCACTAATTCTTCAATCACTTCAGCTCTTTTGGCTTTCCTCTCATTTTCAGTTGCTATTCTATCAGATAGCATCTGTGCTCTTCTGGTCAGCTCTTGTGTTGAGAGTCTTTTGAGGGCCACTTGCTTTGATTTGGAGTTCTTTGTAATGAATGCTATAAGCTGTGCTCTTTTGTCTTCTTCAGCAGCAGCTTCAAGTGCTCTCTCTTCAGCCTCAAGCTCATCAAGTTTCTCTTGGTACTTGATCAGTTTTTCTTCAAAGCTCAACTCTTCTCTAGTTTCTAGGCTGTTCCATACTCTATCTTCTTTTGCCTTCTTAGCAGCTTCTTTTAAACTCTTCTCCAATAAATCTTTTGACATGCTGATGGGAGTAGGGTTTAAGACAGCTGTGGAAGTTGTTGTAGGCAAAGGAGTGGGAGCAGGTTCTTTTTCAGTTGCCTTAGGAACTTCTGATGATGGTTTAGGAGGTAGAACTGCTGATGTGGTGAGTGGAGTCACAACTGCTGAAGGATTGTCTTCAGTAGTTTGAGAAATGTAATCAGCAGTTCCCTCTGATGCCTTAGATAACTTGAACTCTGGTGCTACTTCTTTTCCTGGTCTTTGTGTTGGTCTATCAGCTTCTTGATCAGGAGTTTGTCTTTGTGTAGCATCTGTTGGTTCCTTAATCATCTCCCCCTTTTTGGCTTCATCCACTTCTGGAAGCCTAATGGAATGAGATGTTGCAGCAGACAACCTTGCCAGTTGATCTTGTGTTTCATCCATCTTCTTGTTCAACTCTGCAAGTCTCGAGTTGATCAACCCAAACTGATTGTTAGCTTTTAACTCCCAAGCAGTTGTGAAGGGTTTGAGTTGATCAGTTATGATTTGTTTGAGTGCCTGATACAGGGGACCATCTGGGCTGCATAGTTGGTTCAGATCTATGCTTGTGAGCCCAGTGAATTGGGTAGGTTTTTTTTGGTGAAGGGGTGCTTTTTGGGTGATCTTCAGATTGCTCTGAAGATGCCAGTTTTGGGGATTTTTGGGCTAACTGGTCTTTAACCTGATCTTTGGTGACCAGCTTCTTGAGCTTGGAGACCTTAGATTTAGGACCTTCAATGTCAACCGTCAATTCAGTTTGTGGAATTTGTGATTCATCAACCAACTTAATGGAATCATCTGAATCCCTGATAGTGTCCTCAGAGAGGGCAGGATCAGTTATATCATGAGCTGGACCCAAACCAGTAGTCTCATGAACCTCTTTGTCTTGGTTCTGAGGTTTTCCTGCTTCTGGCCTTAGGCCTTCATCAGTAGTTGCCAAATTTGAGGTCTTAGCTATGTTACTACTGTCCTCAGGTTCACCACTGGGTGATAAGTGAGTAGTAGCAGCCTCAAAAGTATCAAAAGTTTGCAAGTTTGGGCTTACAAACTCTTGTTCATCCTCATCTCTCTGTGTTGGGCTAAAGGGATCCACATTCATGTCAACTTCTGAAGGCATCTCCCCAATTTTATGTGTTGTAAGGGGAGTGACATGTGGTGAATGGGTTCCTTTAAGTCCTGAGAGAAGTTGGGCAATTTCTATGGTTGTATGTGAGGGTTCAGGTTCAGTAGTTGTTATGGGTTGGTGTTCAGGAGTTTGGGTGGGTTCAGGAATGGTTTCAGCAGTTTCAAAAGCAGGGTCAACAGTTATTTGTTTCTTAAATCTTTTTCTTTTAAATATAACTGTGACAGGTTTTCTTTTGGGTGGTGGAGAAGGAGTGTGCTGAGAGGATGTTTCAGCCACTTCTTTTTCAAGTGCAGATTGCACATCAGTAGTTTCAGGTTTCTCCACTTCCTGAACTTTCTTTTTCAGTGACTTGGTTGTTTTTGGTTTTTGTTGTTTAGGCTTTTTAGTTTTCTTTTTAGGTTTGGAAGATGTGGGTTCCTTGGGGATGGGTTGTTCTTCCCCTTGGTCATCTTCTAGCAAAAGTGCTGGTTTGTTGTGCCTAGAGAATACTTGAGCAGTTAAAGGATTTAAAGTTGTTGCTTCTCCCTCAAGTACTCCCTCTCCAAGTTCTTTTATTATGCATTGCATAACAAACCTTGGATACAACAAAAATTTCTTTTTATCATTTTCATGATGTAAAACCAGTTCATTGAAAAACAGTTTTGATGCCTTGAAAGAAGTTTCATTTATGATGGAATGAAAAATAGGTTGAAAGGTTGAAGGCATCTGATCTATTGACCCAGTTTTTGGACTAAGACACATAATAATATAATGAAATAACAGTTTATATTGTGGGTCAAAATATTTTTTGTAAACTGTTGCTTGTGCCAAAGTACCTTGGTAGCCACACTCTGTCATGGTCAGATGAATATCTGAGGTTGGAATATGCTCAGGTGCCTCAGAATCCTTCAAACCAAGCCTGATGCTTAGTGTTTCTGGTGAGATGGCCATCAGTTTCCCTTTTATGGAAGATTTGAGGGAAATCACTTCATTATTCACTTTCACTGTCTCTGAATTTGCCCAGAACTCATTAAGAGTTTCTTCATGAATGGGTGGATCAATGGTGAAAGCATCATAATATTGGGATTTCATGATGAGATCAAGTATCTCATCATACTGGGACCAGGCTTCATCTTTAACAAAGTAGCCTCTTTGGTTGTGTCCCTGTTTTAATACGAGAGCCATGGATGTTTTTGATCGAACAGTGATTTTTAGGTTAGAGAAGGGGTTTTGCTTTGAATTTGAGAGAGAAAGAGGGAATTTTGCTTTTTGAATGGATAAGTGTTGGAACAGGGTATTTATCAGAAGTTTTTAACTGACTAGGTCAAACTTCTGACGAGTGAAAAGTCTGTTTTACCCTTTTAGTCAAACTGCTGAAGAAGAAAGGTTTCTTCATCAGTGGTTTTAGTTATCTCATCAGCAGTTTCAACTGCTGATGCAGATGACTCTTAAAACACTTTTCTAACTTCTGATTTTCATCAGTAGTTATATCCATTTTGAAAATATCCCATTTTGATGTTTATCAGTAGTTTTCAAAATTTGTTCATCAGAACTTTCTCTTTTCTCAAATTTTTGGTCTTCAGAGGTTTGTGACAGATAAGTATGTAAATAAAATATGTGCAGAATTAAAAAGTGAAACACTTACAGACTTTCTTCTAAGTTTAACATCCCAAGCATGGATACTAACCTCTGAAAAGTTGTTGAATCAAGGGGTTTGGTGAAAATGTCAGCTATTTGATTAGCTGTTGTGACATGCTTCACCTCAATCTTGCCTTTTTCATAGCAATCTCTTATGAAATGATACCTGATTTCAATGTGTTTAGTCTTTGAAAACTGAACAGGATTTTGAATGATGCTAATGGCAGATTTGCTGTCTACTAAAAGTAGGGTCTTGGTCTCTTTGATTCCATAATCAAGCAGTTGATATTGGAGCCATTGTATCTGTGAAGTACAGCTTGCAGCAGCAATGTATTCAGCTTCAGCTGTTGAAGTTGCCACAGATGTTTGTTTCTTTGATTGCCAGGACACCAGACAGTTTCATAGGAATTGACAACCACCAGATGTTGATTTTCTTGACATTTTGCAGCCTGCATAGTCACTATCTGAAAAAGCAGTTAACTTGGTATTGCTTGAAGCAGGATACCAAATCCCTAAAGTAGGAGTTCCTTTCAGATATCTGAAGATTCTTTTGACTGCAATTAGATGAGATTCTCTTGGTGCAGATTGATATCTAGCACAGACACAAGTTGAAAACATGATATATCTGGTCTAGAAGCAGTTAGATACAAGAGAGAACCTATCATACATCTATACATGGTTTGATCAATGTGTTTCCCTTGATCATCTGGTTCAACTTGTGTGATTGGTGTCATGGGAGTGGAACATGTTTTACAGTCTTGTAAAGAAAATTTGTTCAATAATTCTTTAACATATTTTGATTGATGTATAAATGTTCCATTTGACTGTTGTTTGATTTGCAGTCCTAAAAAGTACTGCAATTCTCCCATTGTACTCATTTCAAATTTTGATTGCATGAGTTTCTTAAATTCTTCACACAGTTTTGAATTTGTTGAACCAAAAATGATATCATCAACATATATTTGAACAAGTAAGACATGATTTCCAACATGTTTTATGAAAAGAGTTTTATCAATGGATCCCCTTGAGAAGTGATTCTTAAGCAAAAAGTTTGAAAGTGTTTCATACCAGGCCCTTGGAGCCTGTTTTAGCCCATAAAGAGCTTTGTCAAGTCTGTAAACCCAATCAGGATGAGAAGGATCCTCAAACCCTGGAGGTTGACAGACATACACTTCCTCTTTTATTTTTCCATACAAAAATGCACTTTTGACATCCATTTGATAAACTTTAATGTTGTTG
Source organism: Ambrosia artemisiifolia (assembly GCA_032199755.1). NCBI lineage: Eukaryota > Viridiplantae > Streptophyta > Magnoliopsida > Asterales > Asteraceae > Ambrosia > Ambrosia artemisiifolia. Next base: position 65,704,220 of record CM063519.1, read on the forward strand.
GAAATTGCATAAGCTAAAAATAACCTGATAGCTTCAAGTCTTGCAACTGGTGCAAAGGTTTCATCATAATCAATTCCTTCCTCTTGGGAATAACCTTGTACCACTAGTCTTGCTTTGTTCTTGATGATCATACCAGCCTCATCTGATTTGTTTCTGAAGACCCATCTTGTTCCAATTGGTTGCTTGTTGTCAGGTAAGGGACAGATTTCCCAAACCTGTTGTTTCTTGAATTGAAGCAACTCTTCTTGCATTGCTTGTACCCAATTGTTGTCTTTGAGGGCTTCTTGATACTTCTTTGGTTCCAACTGAGAGATGAATGCTGAGAATAAGCAAAAGTTGGAGAGCTGGTTTCTTGTAAGTACCCCTGATGCAATATCACCCATGATTTGATCCAATGGATGATCCTTGTGTTCAATCAGTTGTTGTAAACCTGTACTGGATGATGGCTCTACAGGTTCTTCAAATAAACCACTGAGATTGATAATATCTGGTTCAGCTGTTATTTGAACTTCAGGAGTTTTAGGTTCAGCTGAATCAGTAGTTTCAAAATGTTCATCAGTAGTTCCTGAAGTAGAAGCTATTGAAACTTCTGAAGGTTTAATAGTTGATCTTCTGACTGTGTTTGGAGTCCATGGTGCAGGACTATCATCTTCAAATCCTTGAAAACCATTTTGAGGAGGTTTGGATGATTCAACAGTCTTTTTAGGTCCGAAATGAAAACTGTCAAGATCAAATAATTCAGCAGGATCTGCTGGAATAAGAGTGTGTTTTGATTCATTGAACTTGACATTCAGTGTTTCTTCTACTATCTTGGTTCTTGAATTGAAAACTTTGTAAGCTTTTCTCAAAGGAGAATAACCAAGAAAATAACCTGTGTCAACTTTTGCAGCAAACTTAGAAATAGAGTCTTTGATGTTGAGGATAAAACATTGACATCCAAAAGCCCTGAAGAAGGAGATAAGGGGCTTAATGCCATGAAGAATTTCATAGGCAGTCTTGGTATGTCTCTTGTTGATAAGAACTCTATTCTGAACATAACATGCAGTGTTGACTGCTTCAGCCCAAAAATACAAAGGTAGGCCTGAATCAGCTAACATTGTTCTGGCTGCTTCAATTAATGTTCTGTTCTTTCTTTCTACCACACCATTTTGTTCAGGAGTTCTGGGAATGCTGAACTGTCTAACAATCCCTTTAGACAGACAGAATTCATCCAGAGTTTTGTTCCTGAACTCTGTCCCAGTGTCACTCCTGATGACTTTGACAGATAGAGAGTATTGCTTCTCTACTTGTAGAATAAAGAACTTGATGATCTCAGCTGCCTCATCCTTGGAATATAAGAAGAAGACCCATGTGAATCTTGAGTAGTCATCAATGATGACCAAGCAGTACTTCTTCTTACCAAGGCTCATAATCTTGACTGGTCCAAATAAGTCCATATGGAGTAGTTGAAGACATGCAGTTGTTTTTGATTCTTCAATAGACTTATAAGAGGACTTATGCTGTTTACCTTTAAGACAGGAAACACAGTGTTCTTTGCACTGATATTCCTTCAAAGGTAGACCTCTGACCAAGCCCATTTTTGTGACTTTATTGATGGTTTTAAAGTTCACATGGCCAAGTCTCCTATGCCAGAGATCATTTTCTGAAGTTGATGCCTTTGAGAAGAAACAGGCAGTCTTGTTCAATACTTTGTCTTTTTCAATGTCCACTGCATAGACATTGCCACATCTTTTGGCAATCAGCAAAGTATGATTTTCAATGATCTTCTCTATCAACTTCTGGCCTTCTGGTGATATGATCTTGCATGCTGTCTTTGTGAAAAAGGAAGAATATCCTTTGTCACACATTTGAGAGACACTCAGCAAGTTGTACTCAAGGTTTTCAACCAGATTGACCTTGTCAAACTGCATTTTGCCTGAGGATACATTGCCATATCCTAGCACATATCCCTTGGCATTGTTCCCAAAGGACACAGATCCTTCTCTTTGACTGATAAAATTGTTTATCAGGTATCTGCATCCAGTCATGTGCATTGAGCCTCCACTATCCACATACCATATGCTATTCAAACCTTTGGAGACTCTCTGCACAAGATAGCAAATTAGTTAGTTTTGGCAACCCAAGCCAGTTTGGTTTTGGGTTTGCTCTTGAGAACAGGTGCAGCTTGTTGTGGACCATTTTTAGTAATCCATGTCTTTTTGGCAATGGATTTGTCATTAAGAACAATGGTGGGTTCTTTTTGGTTTCCACCATCAACTTTGGTCATCAGAAGTTTAACCAGGTTTATCAAATCTTTAACTTCAGCAGTTTGTGAAACTGCTGATGAGTTAGGTGAAACTTCTGAAATTGAACTTTGAGAAGATGACCTTTGTTAAGATAAAGGCTTCTTCTTAGAAAGGGTTTTGTTTGATTGTTGTTTGTTGGGAAAAAAGGTATTTTGATAATCTTGTTTTATCTGTTTTCCCACAATCAGTTGTTGTCTTTGTTTATTTAACTGATTTACCTTTCTAAATTTACAAAGTTCAGTTATGTGGTTAAACAGACCACATATTTCACATGCTTTTGCCTTCTCTTTCCTATTAGATAGATCAAGAGAGCTGGAAGGCAATTTACTGACAAGATCTGATTTTTGAAATAGGTCATCAGCAGTTTTCAGGGTCTCAACTCCTGATGTAGTTGAAACTGTTGATGGCTTATTGTCAGTAGTTTTAACTTCTGCAGGACTTCCCTTTTTGAGGAAGTTCTGATGGTAGGATGTGCATTCCTCCATATCAGAAGTTTGAATCAATTTCTTCCCATCATTATCAGTTTTGTGGGTGAAATCTGTTGGTGATTCAGTGTGGGTATGTCCAATGCCAAACTTAACATTGGCTGCAGTTTGTTTGTTAAGTAACATTTGATACCCTTTACAAGACTCAACCCATTTTTCACAATCAACCTTGGTGTCAGCAAGCTCTTGTCTGACTTTTCCTAGGCTGTCTATCATGGTTTTTATTTGTGCTTCTGTTTCAATGGATTTATCATTCAGTTTGGAAATTTCTTTGTTTTTCAACATAATTTTTCTTTCCAAATCACACTTCATTTGTGTGTATTTTCTTTCCATGTCATTGGATTTGCCTTGTAAATGCACATTGGTTTCTCTAATTAAAGCAAATGATTCTTTGCAAGATTTAGTGCAAAGCTTTAACAGAGATTGTTGTGATACCTGTGTGAGAGCAGAATTTGAAGAGTATCCTTCAAAAGCCATTAAGGCAAAGTTCTTTCTGCCATTATCAGGTTCTCCCCAGTTGACATCATAGACCTTATTGTCTGCATCCTGACTGCATTCTGATGTGTTATAAGGAAGACTGCTCCAGTCAACATACCCTGAGGTAAATAAGCTTTGCTGCTGAGGGGGTTGTTGAGTTTGTGCAGGAAGTTGAGCAGTTGGAAATGGAGGCATGAGCTGCTGTTGTTGTTGAGCAGGCATTTGTACATATTGTACTTGTGGCACATATTGGACATTTGGAGCTTGTGCCTGTACAAAATGAGCACTCCCATTAGTTCCATTATTCCTATTATATGAGGGGTTATATTGATTTCCAGAGGACATTGGTTGGTTATAGCTAGAGCTTCTACACTCTCTAGCAAAGTGCCCCAACTTCTGACACTTATGACATCTCAATTTAGATTTGTCAAAACCAACTTTTGTTGAATTGTTTAGTCCTGGAAATTTCCTTCCTGACCTTTTATAAAATTTGTCAGTTTTTAAGCTTAACAAGGCCAGTTGGTGCAATATTTCCATTTCTTCTAAGTCATCACTGCTAAAATATTTTAAATCATCCATGATGAAACACATGTTGTCAGCAGTTTGACTTAGTTCTTCATTGTCATAAGCTGGGAAAGATCCATCTGATGAGATCCCAATAGTTACACTACAAAAAAAATGTCATGTAGTGACATACAAAAAGTGCCACACAAAAACAAAAAAATGTCACTAAAGACCATTGTAGGAATGGGCGGCACACATAAAAAGTGTCACTAGAAGTGCTGATGCTAAAGCCTTTTAGTGGCACTTTTTCAATCTGCCGCACAAAGTTTTTGGTCTTTTAGTAGCACTTTTTTTTGCCACCATATGAAAAAGACTTTTGTGACACATATTTTGTGCAGCTACAAAGTTATCCTAGTTACATATTTATAATAGTTTTAGTGGCACTTTTTTTGCCACAATATAAGAAACCTTTTATGGCACAAATTCTATGTCGCTAAAACTATTTCTAGTTAAATAGTACTATTTTTTTGTGACATATAACTAGTTCAATTTGAAATCACATTATTTACAATATAAAATAACAATTCGATAAAACTGTAAATGTAGAAATCATAATATTATAACTTCAATAATAAGTTCAATCCGAAACATATTTCAAATGTTAGCAAAACATTATGTAATAAGTAACATATTCCAAATTCTAACTGTTTACACGAAGAGTCTAAACATTCTCTGGGGACAGAGTTCCACTATCAAAGAACTTAACTCTAAAGCTTCTCATGATATCTACCATGCTATCGTCAACCATATAAACAACCATTAGTAATGATATCACCGGTTACCAACCACCAAATATTGTCACTTTCATATCCTTCACTGCACCTTGTACAACTACATGTCATAAAAAAAGGTAATGAGTGAGAAAGCTAATATCTATAGATAGCTAAACGCTATAGTTAACATCTAACATTATCAGCTCACTAGGTAACAGGTTTGTCATCTTGCAACTTGCATATATGGTAGGAAACGGTTAAAAATAATGAATATTATAAAATATAATATAAAAATAACACCCCTGGATTTTTATAGACTACATTTAGTAGAATATTACTTACTTTAATGTCTCCGTGCAAATCTTCATAAAGATTTGTGATACACCAACTATGGAATATCTCCATTTCTTGTCTGAGCACATCCCTATTTGCATCTAACATAACAAAAAGATTAGATGTTTTAGTGTACTGGATTTCAATATAATTCTTTAGAATATACTAAGGCAAAATCTAATAAAAAAAAGGTTTGGCAATCTATCATTGCTTTCTAGTTATAGCAACAAAATCATAAATAAGGAGGCAAGATTGCAAAATGAAGAATCAATCACTTTACTGAGCATAACACAGACCATGAAACCACATATTGATAATTAAAGAAATTTAAAACAATGAAACAGCAGACGAGTGTAACTATGAATGTTGTCGAGACTTTAGACTTTTATCGGGAATTAGGGAAACGATTTCATTGACACGGTCTTAAACTATAGACATCGGGAAAAAGGTTATGTACTACAGTTAGCATTTAAATGATAAAAATACACCTAAAACTGAGATGACAGTAAAAGGCGCCAAATAATTAGTTCAGTACTAAAGGCAAACAAAGTGTTTATCAAAGAGTATGGGCAATAAAATAAGTTATATACCGTTATATATTTTTTCACTCCGTGAATGTCTCATGGTCTAGAGCGCCTCTTCCATCTGTTTATATTTAAAATATTACCATCCAATAATTCTTTAGAACACGATTATGTATTTATGTATTATGCTCTACATGCTAGGAAACAAATCAAAGCTACATTAATAGGAAGAAGATTTACAATAGTTATGGTCCATAAAAAAATATACTAATGATTTTGTTATTAATTTGTGTACCAATGTGCTTGCAATAAGGTCTTCTTTGGGTGATAAGAACAGGAGCTCAAAAACACATACCTCAAATAAATGAAAATCAAAGCAATAAAACAAATAACCTAAAGAAATCAAAGGAGAAATTAATAAAAACGATTTTATAATACAAAAAAGGATCAGTCTTGAGGAAAAAAAAAAACAAAACTGAGCATGGGAACCTGGTCTGATGACAATGATGGTCTGGAAATTGCCATGACAATCTGCAAAATCATGACTTTGTATAACATAAATAAAACACGGGTTACAACAACACTTGCTAAAAAAAACTTAAACTAAGTGTTGCAAGGGAACTCAAAAGGGAGCAAAAAACAAAAGTGAGCTCTTACTTGATTTGTAACACCCCGTATTTTTCTATAAAATACTATATTTCAAAAACATTCTTTCGCAGCGGAAATCCCAGTTATATTTCGGAACTTTAAAACAGTTTAGAAGGCCAATTTAATAATCACAAAAAATTTGGGTGTTACTTGTCGTTCATAACAACATAATCATAAATGATTTTCCAGAAAACAGTATCTTACCGCAAAAGCCTTAATTAACTCTGAGTAACTCAGTCAACTTGCATCCAAGAGCACCTAGAGAATTATATAGATACCAAGCTTATCATCATCTTTGTTTAAACACCTTTGGTTATTTAAATGAAAACTCAAGGTTACCCCATATTCAAAATCTCAATGTATGTATATTTATGAGAACCACTAACTCTATAAATCTTCATAACCTCCAAGTTTATGCACCCAAGTATTCACTTTTTTTTATAATTAAATCAGCCTCAAATCCAACTAAGATTCATGCTTTCGGTGAGAAATTCAATATAAAAACATTAGTAAACATCACTTTTCTAAAATCACTTCTCAAATGAGAACATGTTCAGCACCAAAACCATTGAATCAGTGAAATATGGTGTCTAGAACTCACCTTAAAGTTCTCAAAGGATACCATATGAAGTCACAATTTGTACTCCCATGATTCGACCTCCAAACCTAACCCGAACCACTCGAGCATGCCGTCCCAATTATGACCTGTTCTGGCAGCCGTCACGGTCCATTGTCATGGTTGTCTACACACCTTTTGTAGCTTCAAAACACCACTTACGCAGCCACGAACCACTACAAATCGATGTTGTCCTATATGTCACAGTTCGCCGCTGTGAAAAGGCTCTGATCACCACCCGATTCAACCTTGGTAACGTTGTAGCCAAGTACACTGTCATCATCTTGTTTGACACCGCACCACGTTAATCAACAACCTATTGCAGGATTACCCACATACATATGTATCATACAAAATATATATTATATGCATCATATCTATTATAATTCAATCCAATAATAGCAACTATTAATCAAATTTATTCATAACCATATATATTAATAAAAGTCACACAAATATAACAAATATTAACATCCACTAAACCAGGTGTTACATGATCAATTTTCATTTAGGCATTTCGTCGAACATCTGGTCTTCAAACATATAGACCGTCAAAATAAACTATTAACACCACATTATATGCTAACTTAAGAATTACATTGTAATTAGTACACGAGAAGGGCAAAGCTAACGTTCTCTGGTCAAACGAATTGACATATTTTCTCGTTTCCTAAAAGTTGAGCAAATCGAAACACCAAAATCACAAGAAAACGCAAAACTGAAGCCAAAAACTTACAATGATAATCCGCCAACGGAAGTAACGAACACATGTTTCGAGCTGAGTGGCCAGATTAGGAAAATAGTGAACACTTCGGCAGTAAAGGATTGTGGCCTAAGTGTCATTGGTTTTTAAGGGGTGGGATTGTGGCCTTCACGAAGGCGTGAAGTATGGTTCTTAATATGGTGTGCGAAGGAGGGAGAGGCATGGACACCACCAATCACGCTGAGGTGAACCAGATTTTCGGTTCGACTGATGAAGATCTTGGGTGTGAAGGAGGGACTATGGAGAGTGGGATTTGGGTGAAATCTAAACCTAAAGTAGTCAAAACCTAAAGCGGGACTATAATTTTTAGGTGGAGGGAAAAAAGATATTTCGAAATTTAGTAAACAAAATTTGGTAAACTAATTTTTTTTTGTAAACTAAATGAATGAATACTTACCGTTCAAAAAAAAAAATGAATGAATACTTATACGCTTTTTCTATGTATGTATGCTAAATACATATTTATGTGTTATATTATTTAATTGTTTCGTGTGTGTATATATATTATATGATTTCTAGTGATATCAGCAGACCACATTTTGCAAATAACTTAACTGTCACCTTTAATTAGAATAATAATATTGCAAAATAAACTAATACATGTGAAAATTTTCGTTTTCAAAAACTGGTAAACAAAATATACTATTTTGTTGTAATATAGTTTATTACATGCAGTAATAATAAAACTTTCGTTGTGAATCTATTTTTGAAGCAGACTTTAAAATTGCGTTTTTGAATATGAATTAGTGTATCGAATATTAAGGTGGGAAATTTAAAAGTTAGGATAGATAATTAAGGGGGAAATTGATTTAAGTGAAAATACTATTACAAGATGTGAAGGAGAGAAACAAGGAAATCTAAACAAATTACTTTGAAAAGTTTCAATGACATACATAAAGTGCCACCAAAAACCTAAATTAGTGGCACAAAAGTTAAATGTCACTAAAATGTGTGCTAAACAAATATGTCTTACTAAAAGTGTCACTAAAAACATAAACTAGTGGCATAAAAACTAAATGCTATTAAAAGTGTGTGCCACTATTTGGCATTTTTTTTGTAGTGTTATGTCAATGTGGTCAAAAGAACCAAAATTATTAGAACAGGATGGTGAGTCATGTCCTAACAAGGCTGTGCTACCCGGAGTATAGTCATCAGCAGTTTTACCAGATTCTTGCAACTTTTTCTTTTGATTGATTTCTCTTTCAAAAGTCAATAATTTACCATGTAACCTAGTTAGGTTCAAGGTGTTGAAATCTGAACTGGTTCTGAGGACTATAGAGTAAGTTTCCCATTTTGAAGGTAAAGACCTTAAAAATCTATGTAACATAGACTCAGTTGTATAGGTCTGATTGTTTATTTTTAACTCAGAGATGAGTGAAGAAAATCTTTCAAATTGTTGAGTTAAAGTTTCACCCTCTATGTGAGTAAAAGTTTCATATTGTTGAGCCAATATTTCTCTGATGTTGGCCATCACCTCAGCAGTTCCTGCAAACTGCTCTTTTAGGCAGTCCCACAGCTCTTTGGCACTTTCACAGTGTAAAAGGCCAGCATAAATTTCGTTTGGGAGAGCCATAGCCAACATGGAGAAAGCTTTTGCATCAAGCTCAAACTTTTGGAAATCTTCCTCCGTGTATTCTTTTGGATCCTTTGGTCTTTCAGTCTTACCCTCTGGATCAGTAACAACTGGTTTGTGAGGTCCAAAAACTACAGACCTCCAACATCCAGTGTTTGTTTGTGAAATAGTGTGTGCCAACCTTTTAGACCATATGTTATATTCATTTCTGACTAACATGGCAGGTTTGTTGGCAGATCCAGTATTGTAGGGATCCATTTTTAAGAAGTTTGGATTTGTTAATACTTTCTTAAAGTGATGGATTTAAAAAGTGAGCCTTTTATCCTTTTTATTGAATATCAATATTGAGCCTGTGTCTGAATCTCAATTTGTTAGATTGATTTTGATCAGATTAACCAGATGCTCTGATACCAATTGTTGGATCAGTGGCTGTTTTTATGAACACTTATGTGTTTATCAGATTTATATATGAGTTATTAAGCAGCGGAAATACAAGTGTTCAAAGGTCTAAAAGATCACTTTGATGAGGAGTTATTACTCCCCCTTGACTGAACAATAAATGAGAAACAATAAATGTTCTAAGTACAAAGCAGTAATAACAGTTTATGTTTCTCAGATGTGAAGTGGAAATTATAAGTTTAAAGCCCGAAGGATTTCAATATAAGTTCAAAGATATTACACAAAATCACATATTAAAATAGATGAACAAACTCATCTATTTATAGACTAATGTACTAAACTGTAGTCTGAAGTAACCAAAGATATTTAACAAAGATATTATGCTAAGATAAGGTTACTACAGTCTGTACATTGAAACTTGAAATCAAGACTTTAACAAAACAATATAATAGTAAAACTGCTGATCTTCAGTCGGTTAGAAGCTTCTGAGTGAAAGTGCTGATGAGTGACAAACTGCTGATGAGCAGTTTGTCTTCAGCAGTTCTTCAGTGAACTGTCTGGTTAGACTTCAGAACTTCTGATGAGTTTACTCTTCAGTACTTTGTGTTTGTTCTTCAGTACTTCTTCTGTTTGTTCTTCAGCAGTTCTATACTTAGGCAGATATGGAAAAGACTAAGGTTATCAAAAGGTGGTTTCGTCAATCCTCTTCGTCCCAACAGCCTGCGACAGGGTAGCAAACACTAGGCTGTCGCAGCAACGCGCGACAATGTTCTCCGGCAAAGCTTTTACCGTTCACATACCAGTTGTTGGTTGGCGAATCGGTACTCTTCGTCGTACTTCCGTCGCGTTCGCATACCCGTTGTTGGTTGGCGAATCTTCGTCGTTCTCCTCCCGCGCGGAGCGCGGGGATTATTACTAGTTAGATATCATTTGTTAAATTTTTATCACAACCCCATATTCATTTGAATCACTCTATTAAATCCACATTCAAATTAATGTCTTCCAAGAACATCATTTTACAAATACCTTCATTTTTCTAGAAAACATTAAATGATCAAATGCATATCCTTCATTTTTCTAGAAAACATTATATGATCTTTAAACATTTTGTCCAGATTCTATGAAGCATCCTATAGTAGAGATGAGGGAGGGCTCAGCCATTACTCCCCACAAGCAAGCCTTTTGACACCAGGGTATAAGAGTTATTGCAAGTTCATCAACTGGCATAAGGTATCTTTCTGTGAAAGAGTTGGTCCACATATAAGTATTCGAAGCCAGTGTTACGAACATCAATTTTTCATAATCCCATGCTCCAATTATGCATGTTTTCACAGTCCACCAGCAATCTGGTTAATCAGTAAAAAACCTCTAATCATGATTCTGAAGAATAATGGCAATTTTGACACGTTTATATACAAGTGGGTCAATTAAAGTTATGTTTTAGCATATCAAAAACAATTTTAATCAGGTTTCTTTAAACTAATGAAATTTTTAACTCGTTTAAATACAAAACGGGTCGATACCGGTTATGTTTCAACATATCAAAAGAAATTCTGATCATGATTCTAAAGAATAGTGGCAACTTTGACCCTTTTATATACAAATTGATCGATCTAGATTATGTTTTAGTGACAAACCTGTTAAAAGTTATCCCAAAATGCATTCAAATAGTAAGAACTTCTAAATAATATGCTGACAAACGTTTTTAACTGTTATTATAACTATATAAGCTTTTAGTCATATTTAAAACATTGAAAATATATAAAACTCATAAAAGAGTTGGTCGAACCCGGTTTTGACTTGTTGCCCAACCCACCCATGTTCACCCATACAAATAAATTGAACTTGGATGCATACAAAAACCAAAATGTATCAAGATGGCATAGATAACTTTCCATTTGCTCCATTCTCATTGCTAGTCACAGTAACACACAATAACTCAATTACAAGATTACGAAAATGATTGGTGAGGGACGATGTGCAAAATTACTCTAGAATATAGTAAACGATGTAGCAAGAATATACCTAAGTTATCACGGATAGACTTATTGTAATTATTTTTGCCTCTTACCATTGCTGCAGCCTCTTTTATTTTCCTTTGAAGAACTTGGAAGAATTTCTAAAAGTATAATTAATATATCAAAAGGGAAAATTTTAATTTGATAGTGTAAATAACAATAAAGTTAATATATAAGGAGAATAACAATAACATTATAGTGTAAAACATGATTACTATTCAGTCGTGCATACCTTAGCAACTTTTAAGGGCTCGACTTGTATGCAGCCTTTATTGAGCATGTTTTGAACAGCTTAACCATCAATGGATATCCGAACCCGCCTAGCCTCCTAGGCTGCACCCGGACCAGCGCCTGCAATCATAGCTGAACCAATGATACTGAAAGAAAATGCATAAGAATTTGAGTTGAAACTTCCTTTAGAAAAGCACATACAAATTTTATTTGAATCTCCCTTTAAACACCAAAGGGAGGCTGCATAAAATCACAAACATACATCCATTGAGCGTTAGCATTCAAAAACCATAATATTTATTTCAGACAACAAAATATTTATCAAACATATAATGGATATACTCATGTACAGGATTTTGAGTGAGTACCATAGAATAAACAACATATACAGTAATAGTTGTATATCATTATGCATTAACTACACATGATTAAGACCTAACAAGTTGATGTATTAATTAAGAGTGGATTTGAATAGTTCTGATGATAATTTGCTGATTGTAAGACTTAAAAAATACAGTTCAATAAAATATTTGTCATCCACATAATGATATATAGGTTTTTGAGTGGCTGGCAAAGGAAAAAAAAAGACAATTAAGAATAACTACCATCTGTATATGTAATAGCTTGTGCACCTAGTGATATAATAATTGGATCCTGAATGCAAAATTTCTAGAACCAGACCATTTATCTAACCACAATATTCTGCGAATGAATGGGGCCATCTGGGTATTGTGAACAACTGCTAATGATGAAACCTCTGTTGATGAAACCACTGATGGTAAAGTACTGACGAATCAAACATCTGCTAATGCTGATGAAGAAAGACAACATCTGAAGAAGATAACATCTAATGATAAACAACAACTATTGAAGAGTACGAGAGTCAACTACTAATAGCTAGATGCTAACTTATAATAGTTAGTTAGCTTTCAGTTATATCTCCGTTAGTTAGTTAGTTAGTTAGAGTTCCATTACAGTTACTGTTAGAGTTAGTTAGCTTTCCTTTAATTGTATTGCCAAGTGATGGTCGAAACCAGCCTGCTTGCAGGTGCCAGGTTCGATTCTGATGGCCCCCCGGTTTTCTACTACCGTGCATTTACTCCAGAGAGGCTTGCCTCTTGTGGAGGGTGCAACATCTGTCAAGTGGCAGGTGGCGGGAAATTTTCCGGGTGGAAGCCTTAGTGCCCCTTATGCGCAGCCTCGACTCGCTTGTGGGCCGGCCACTCTCGCGTCAGCGTGGACCCGGTTAAGAAAACATAGTCTGACCATTGTAGAGTGGCTAGGGGACTCCCATTATGGGGGGTTGCGATGATCTCTGCCGCAACATAGAAAATTCGCCTTCCAAAAAAAAATTGTTTGTATATATATAGGAACTGATGTGAATAATAATCATAATCTTTCCCAAAATCTCTTTTCATCTTTCTAAATTTACATTAAGCATGTTCATCCACATAGTTCTTTTTTTGTAGGTTCTAAAAGGAAACTACAAATAATTGAAGTTTTTGGTATGAAAGTAGATATTTCTCGTCTTATTTTTTAATTACTGCAAGAATAACCAAATTCCACAAACTTACATGCTTTTAAGACTCTGCAACATCTAAATAAAACATGAGATAACATTTACTTTGACTATCACAAGCCCATTCACCAATAATTAGTTGCTATAACAAAATTATACAAAAAATTATAAATATCATTGTGGATAAAAGAAGGTGAGTATACTAATACTAAATGGGTCGTGTATTTATTTGTTTGACTAACGTTAGCACTTCAAAAGAAATGACCATTGATATATTAATGCTGTAACAACTAAAAATCAAAACATATATTGAACAAATTAGAGCACCTATATCTGAGACTTCTTCGCCTACAAGTCTAGGTAGCAAGCTTAGATTATTTTATGATTTTTTACATCATTAAACTTCCCAAGCTCTAATGCTGATGTTCCTAATGGCATGGATTCTTGTAATTCAGACTTTAAATCGCATGCCTCATGAGTTCAAATAAAACATTCAAGAATCAAAGTTTGTGCCTTCTTACAAAGATTATATACACCAGTTCAGCTGGTTAGAGTCCAGATCCATAAAAGAGAACCGCAAGGCCTTCAAACTACCAACAAATAAAAAGAGTAACAACCACAAAAATAAATAGTAAAGAATAAAATAATGCAAATATTTGTCTTATGACATACCCACTTTCACCATTTCTTCTTTCATTGATAATTCCAGGTTTTTAAGTGTATTCTCATTTGAGATAGGATGGATCTATATTAGCACAAATCATGGATCATCATCAATCAAAGAAAATTAACAAAATTTGGAAAGCCATTTAAATGGCTAATTACTTGCTAGAGTCAATATTTGGTAATTAACTATTTTATAAATATTCTTGTATCTCTATCGTGAATATTTCCATTCATTGTAAATACTTGGCATATAAATGCCAAATACGCCAAGTTACATTTTATTCACTAACGTATATGGCATTTACAGGCCAAGTATTTACAAGTAATGGAAACATTTCCGAGAGAGATACAAGGAGAGTTATAAAAGGACTAATTACCAGATGTTGACTATAGCAAGTAATTAGCCATTTTACTGGGTTTGCAAATTCTGTGAACTATCAATCAAGGAAAGTCAACAAAATTTGGAAACCGGTTCAAATGGCTTATTACTTCAATATTTGGTAATTAACTATTTTATAAATCTCCTTGTATCACTCTGGTGAATATTTTCATTCATTCTAAATAGTTGGCATGTAAATGTCAAATACGTCAAGTTACATTTTATTCATTGACATATATGGAATTTATAGGCCAAGTATTTACAAGGAATGGAAACATTCCCGAGAGAGATACAAAGAGAGTTATAATAAGATTAATTACCAAATATTGCTTATAGTTGCTTCGACCACTCCACCATGATGAAATGGTCTAAAAAAAGTTTAATTAGTATATTTCTTAAATTGATTAACCAAAGAACTCACCTTTAGAGGGAGGTTAAGAATATAAAATGTTAGCATTTGCTCATTTGAAAGGATGGATGGATGGAGAAGAATGTGTGACAGTTGCAAGTTCATCCCCAAAGCATGATGCAATCACCAGTGTTCCGTCAAGAAAAACAATATTCCTCTACAAAAAAAAAAAAAAAAAAAAACAAAGGAAAGAAAAAAAGAAAATTAAGTTTACCATGAAATTATCACAACTCAAACAAACTGATTGTGTAATTTTTAGGATTCTAAAACAAAACCTGTAAACCACCTTTGTGAAAATGTGAAGAAAATTAACTTGTAATACCAGCAGCCCAAGAAGATCCTAGTGATACAGGTCTTACTTTTTCTTCTCGTATATAGCACTGAATATGTATTTAAAGTAACAAAACTTACATATTTTTAAAACTTTTAATGTTTTATTTGAGTTGTAAACAAAAACATTATATTCTTTTAAATCATTTAAAAAAACTAGTTTTTTTACTACCCAAGTGAAATCATAAAAAGCTAAAATAAACAAACAATACCTTAAGTTCTACACTTTCTCACAAAACTGAGTTGAACCGAATAATTGCTTTCAACAAAATCATGCAGTGTCCATCGAGCTAGAGCATCCTCATGTGCATACTCTTCTTTCAACAACTTTCTACATTCAGAAGTACCATCCAACCTGCACAAAGTAAGCAATTCAGTTGATGGATTTTTGAAGTAAAATTTGACAGGGATTAAACCAAATTTTGTTCACTTTGGTGTACCAAACTAAAGATTGGCATGTTTACCTTAATATTATCTGGCTAAAACAGTTTACTCTTCCTATGTATTTCCTGTAATATATGATGGCAAGCTGTTAACAAAAGTTTTCCTCATCATAGAGCGCAACAACTGACATAATGGCAACACTTTCAGTAGTTTTCAAATAACATGTATATGGTTGGCAATAAGTGGCATTAGACCATTTAAATAAGGAAAATTGGAAATAAATAATCCCAACTATTAACTATTGGCCAATAACAGTCCCAACTACGAAAATCACCAATATTGGTCCCAACTTTCGACATATTGGAAACCAACGGACCAAAACTAACGGAGTTAGCCTCCGTTAGTGTGATGCTGACGTGGCATGCCACGTACGATGCCATGTTGGATGCCACGTATGATCATTTTGCCACGTGGCATGCCACGTAGGATGTCACGTAGGATCATCTTGCCACCTAAGCGTGCCACGTCAGCATCACAGTAACGGAGTTAGCCTCCGTTAGTTTGGGTCCATTGGTTTCCAATATGTCGAAAGTTGGGACCAATGTTGGTGATTTTTCTAGTTGGGACTGTTATTGGCCAATAGTCAATAGTTGGGATTATTTATTTTCATTTTTCCTTTAAATAAAGATGGGAGAGAGAACAATAAACTCTATATGAAGAACCAAAGACTACAAGAGAGCATATTAAAGATAGTGAAGATACAGTATCAATCATACATACATTGATGTTTGGCACGGTAAGATCAATCGTCTTCAAGCCATGACCTTTGGACGATATCTGTCGATTACATCTTCTATCGGTGGCATTGTTTTGAAAAATGAGTCCAATGAGAGCACAATCTGAAAAAACAATATCTCATGTCGATGTCTTTTTGTTACCCACCGACTTTGGTGTTTCCCTATTTCTCTTCTGATAGCTCTTCAGGTCCTTTGTTCCACTTGTCTGCTGTTAACAACAACGACAGATCAAACATCAACTTTAAGGCAAACAAACCATTTCAACTCCCAAAAAAACTTACCTCATACAAATGCAATACACATAGTGGGCTTCCAAATGTACCTACAAACTTGTACACGCGCCAATTGGTCTAGAAAATATGAACAAAACTATGTTATCATGCTAAACACTTTAACCTTTTGTTTCATGTCCGATGAACCTAGGCTTCCAAAATGTCATCTTGATCATGTTCTTTATATAGTAAACACTTAAACCTTTTAAAAGAAACTTTGAAATGTTAGTTGTCCTGTAAAAGAAATTTTGAACTCAAAGTGGTCATAGCAATCCTCATCAAATGAGACCTGAATTTCTCTGTACGAATTAAAAAAAGTAATAAATCTAATCTAAATATACCTTAATTTATATAATTTCACCATGAATGAATAGTGCCGCTCCATTCAACACCCTGTTATCTGCACAAAAGCACTTCATCATCTGCACAAAAGCACATCATCGAGCAGTTGATAGACATTGTTGATAGAATTAGTCTTTTAAACAAAATTCTCAAAATTAATAAAAAAGTGTGTTAAAATTGGCACTTTCTGCTCAGTCCCAAGCCTAATGAATCAATCTCAAACCTACTGATTTGGGTGATGCAAATTAATGAATCAAAGAAGAATCAGGTAAAATAAAAATTCAATTTCAGAACTTGCATAATGAACCTTAAGAACAATGATTTTCTTCTTCTGCCCAGTTTTATATTTTGATTTGGTGATTTATGTTGTGGAGATGAGAGAATATATAGGTGGAGGAACTGAAAAAGCAAAATGAAGCCTAAAATCAAGGAGCAGGAACAGTTATTTAGACGGGAATGGTTATCAGGTAACCGCCCCCAAAAACGATAACCGCCTAATTAAACAACCGGGATTGCTGGAAATCTTGATCTAACGATTGAGTTCAAATCAAATTCGGTTTTTGATGGCCGGCATCAATAGAATTTTAAATAATAAGTGAGTCTTAAAAATAAAAGCATCACCTGATAGGTCTGCAAACTATATTAAGCAAAGAAAGCATATATAAAGCTATAAAGTAGACCTCTACTACACATAAAAAGATACAGTCATGCAACAAATTTGTGTTCAAATGTATGTATTATATCTTAATTATCCCACTTATTGCCTAAGAAAGCTATGTCCACCTATGCAAGTGAAAATCATAGAATGACAGACTCGATAATAAGATTTAAAAAATCTCTTGTTTTGCCTCATCATTGCTAAATGTTGGTTCAAGCCCCTTTGTAAACATACACTCACGTATTAATAAACAGAAGATTTATATGGAACTTTTGCAGAATACATTTCGATAGTATTTATTCAACACCAAAAGCTTATTTATATCTAAAATTAAACCATGTTCTCTTGCTTTTCAGTTAACACCTAGCAACCCCAACCCCAACGTTCACTTTCATTAAACTCGGTCAACCCGTGACTAAGTCTTCAACAAAATCTCAAACACATTTGACACACTTAGGATCCGACCCGTTCAAACTATTTTGCTCCATAACTTGATCCGTACCTATTAACTTGTGACTCATGTGATCCGTGAACAAACCGATTAACCCAACATTAAAAGGATGCGGTATGTCCCTCAAGCAATATACAAGTTATCAAGATAGTAGCTCTAACTATTGAAAATTAATCCTAATTAGTGTTGGAAATTTGGAAGGTGAATGGAGGTTTAGTTTAATAAAATTATAATTAAGTGAAATTATAATTATTGGTAAAACTCTTCATTTGGTGAATTGAAGAAAAACTCTTCAGTAGAGTTAATTTATTTATGACACTAGATTATAATTTTAAGACTAAAATTAAGTGTATAACTCTTCATGTGTGAATTGAAGAAAAACTCTTTAGTAGAGTTAATTTATTTATGACACTTGATTATAGTTTTAAAAGTAAAATTAAGTGTATAACTCTCCATGTGTGAATTGAAGAAAAACTCTTGAGTAGACTTAATTTATTTATGACACTTAATTATAGTTTTAAGACTAAAATTAAGTGTCTAATTATGTTAGACTCTTCATCCACCATTGACTCTTGTATATATAAGAGACTTTTGTGTCATATTTGTGAGATATGAGAATACACATACGAAAACACATACACTCAATCGCAACAACCAAGTTTCAATTAACTTTCAGGTAAGATGTGACGACCGGGAAAAATTTTCTTTTTATTGCTTCACTCTCTTTGACTTCGGGAAATTTTCGGGACGAAAATTCTTTTAACGTGGGGATGATGTGACACCCGGCAAACTTCGGTTAGTAACTTTTGAAAATCCGGTAAGTCTACCTTAGCGAATCGCGCATACATCACGCATAACAGGGTCAGTTGAGTCGAGTCACGTTAAGTAAGTGTCTAGGGATCAATGATTCGGAGGATCATTGGGGTTAACACACACACACGAGGTATGAGTCCGGTTGTTGGCAATTTGTAGAATTGCCGGGTCCAATGCACACACACAAGTCTCGAGTCCCGGGAATTGGTGAACGAATGTGAACGTGTTTGTTTTCATGAGTTAAGTGTTTATAATCACTATATGGCTTGTCGGTATGTGAATACGTGTTTATATGTGATAAAACGGCGATTGCACGCGATTGCATGACATTGTAGGTGATTACGCGTA
The DNA here is from genome assembly GCA_032199755.1 of Ambrosia artemisiifolia. NCBI lineage: Eukaryota > Viridiplantae > Streptophyta > Magnoliopsida > Asterales > Asteraceae > Ambrosia > Ambrosia artemisiifolia. The sequence continues at coordinate 65,723,217 of CM063519.1, forward strand.
ATCACCTATAGGTAAAGGCGATTGGGAGGAGCAAGAGGGCGATTTCAGGGCTAATCGCCTATAGCTGAGGGCGATTAGGCCCTAATCGCCTATAGCTATAGGCGATTAGGAGCCCTAATCGCCTATAGCTATAGGCGATTAGGAGCCCTAATCGCCTGCACTGCTGCGTAATCGCCTGACGTGTTTTAAACGACTAGAAACGCCTATAAATACCATCCCTGACTTGTAAAACATCATTTGTGCAACCCTAGCTGTCCCATAACCTCTCCCAACTCACAAACACCCTTTGAACACGTTTTTGCATCAAAACCCACCTTTCCAAGTCTTGCACCTCATTTTCTTACAACTCTAAGGTGTGTTCTTCATCCCCAAACCTTTGTATGTCATTGTTTGCTCCCTAAAGGTCCAGACCTGATTTCTAAACATTTGTGTCTTTGAAAACCTATTTAAAACCGTTTTTAAACAAACCCAAACCTCTATGCATGTTATATGTGTTGTATTTGTATAAAGGTAGGATTTTTATGATACATGATTATTCTTGTGTTATGAATATGTTTCTGATTTAAATGAGTTATTATGATGTTAACTTAGGAGTTTGGAGGTTCACAGTTGTGTATTGTTGATGTTTGGTGTTTTGACCCATTTGAATGATTTTGAAGGATTAAGGATGATATGATGTGTTTTGTTGATTATATGATGTTAGGGTTTGCTTTAGGATGATGCTAGAATGATAGGAAAGTATTGAACAACGTTGTTACGTGATGAAATCTGGATATTTGCTAGTTAGGGTAAGTTTTGCATGTTGATGTGATGTTTACATGATAAGTATGCTATTTTGGGAAAACACTCGCATTCGGGACTGTTAGAATGATGATAATTTAGGGGTTTTTCTTGGAATAAGTTTGTTAATGTGTTGGGATTGATATTAGGTGTTTCCACACGTTTCGGATCTGTTTTGGAGGGTTAAACGCGCGAAAAATCGGAACAGACCTGCAGGGGGCGATTAGGGATCCTAATCGCCTATGCTGAAGGTGATTAGGAGCCTAATCGCCTATGTTGCATGTCTTATAGCCCTAATCACTAGCTAATCGCCTATATTGCATGTCTTATACCCCTAATAACTAGCTAATCGCCTATGTTGCATGTCTTATAGCCCTAATCACTAGCTAATCGCCTATATTACATGTCTTATAGCCCTAATCACTAGTTAAACTCTGAATTGCATGTCTTATAGCCCTAATCACTAGTTAAACTCTGAATTGCATGTCTTATAGCTCCAATCGCCTATATTGCATGTCTTATAGCCCTAATCACTAGTTAAACCCTGAATTGCATGTCTTATAGCCCCTAATCACTAGTTGACTTTACCTAATTGCTAGTTGACTTTTCCTAATCGCATGTACTGCTGTTATAAGTGTATTTTGACATTCCGAGACCCGATTTGACACCCAGGAACTTGCTAGGAACCCCGTAACATGCCTAGTAACATGGTAACACGTGCTCGGACTTATTTATGCGTTATTTGAATTATATGCTAGACTTGGAGAACTCTTACACGTGTTAAGTGTTGTTTGCACATATTGTATGATACATTGTGTGAGGTTAACACGTGGGTGTCGCGTCACCAATGGGATGTCGAGTCTTGTCCGGTGTGGTCGGTTAAACAGTCAACATGTTTTCAAATCAACTTGGTTATGGTCTGGACGTACAGGGACTAGTTAACCTACGGGTTATTAGTCTATGTACTTATATCTGTCATACGTTAGGTGGCCACTATACGGGACTAACATAGCTTACTAGTTTTGAGCACTTACAAGTAACGCAACCTAAGGTGAGTTCACGGCCCCTGTTTTATATGTCTTTCTTTCGTGGGAGAAACATGCCACACGATTTAGCAAACACAACGTTTTTATATAAACATGTAACTCTTTTGGAAACGCAACACTCGTTATGAACACGCAACTCTTTTGGAATGTAACTTTTATAAACGCGCAACTCTTTTGGAAACGCAACACTCGTTATGAACACGCAACTCTTTTGGAATGTAACTTTTATAAACGCGCAACTCTTTTGGAATGCAACTCTTATGAACACGCAACTCTTTCGAAACACAACACTTTTGATACGCAAAACGTTTGATTACTACACGATGAAACACGGAAATCCCCGGGGGGAAACCATGAATGTGCTGGGCACAACGGGGAAATGTGGATAGATCTATTGGGACTGACAAACCCCACCCGTCGGCTTGGAGCCGGGCGGGTGCATATTGTCTCTATACTTTGGCAACATTAGCATCTCAAACACGGGTAGCAACACAAGAAACGCTGTTAGTAATGGTTTCAGCATCACAGTCGTGGTAGTAGTATGAAACGCTTATTAGTTTATTTAACGCATCTCATGACATGGTATTTTGTGATCGAACCCTCAACGCATGGACACTAATTGTAAATTTAAACCTGTGAACTCACCAGCATTATGTGCTGACGTATTTTTGGCATGGTTTCTCAGGTCGTTAAGGTAGCATCTCAGGGCTTAGGCGCACGCGTCTGCACGGCGTCTAGTTTAGGTTTCATGTTTTTGATTGTCGAACAAGTTTGGATACTTTTGGGTTTCATTTTGTAAAACAATGCTTCCGCTGTTATGTCAAATGGTTTAAACTTGTGTTTTGAATTTACATATGTCTCATATAGTGTTGTTTATTGTGACCGTTGACTTGGATCCTGGTATGTCACACGCCTCGCGGTAGAACTCCGCATGTGGAAATTTGAGGGTGTGACATAAGTGTGCAAGTCCGCCAGTGCACCACCACTTTTAAGAACCGGTGTATCCTGGGAACAGACCACGAATATGTTTAGTGGAATTGTGTCAAACACAAGCCCGGTTCACATTTATGATTTCATCTTCGATTTCAATGTAAGTTTTTCTAACAAAGTTAAACAGATTAGTAAAACAAACTTTCGTGTAGATTGAGAACCAATCTTAAAACCTTGTTCTTAAGGAATTTTTGGTTGGCGAAAGTTTGTAACTGTTTTCTTTTGAAATATGTTGTGGTACATCGAGTCGGATTATATTTATGATTGAAGTGAAATCTTTAATCCGAAAATTCAAGGTTTTTCGAGTTCATGGTTTTGTGTCGTGTTTAGATAAAACGGATTATTAATACATATTAACATATATTTAGACATTTTTTAAAAACTAAATTTCTAATGAGAGTATTAGAAAAGACATAATATTCGTAAACCCATGTAAAAACGTTTGATAACGTTTTCTTTCTAGTAAGCGTACTAGAAAGAAAATTTCAAAGTTTTGAAAGCTTTATATTTTCTAATGAGAGTATTGGAAAATAAAAGGTTTCGAAATATGAGGTTTTGAAACATGTATTTCTAACAAACGTATTAGAATCGACGACGTTGAAAGAATAACGTGTCATGAAACATTTCTAATAAGCGTATTAAAAATTATTATTTACAAAATCATAAGTTTAATTTTTAAACTTATATGTTGATTTCTCTAGCGAGCGTGTTAGAAATTAATGACTTTGTAAAGACAAATAAGATGTTTATATTTTCTAACGAATGTGTTAGAAAAGATTATTGTACAAAATACACAAACGTGTTAGAAATGATTATTTTGGAAAATAATCAACATTGAACAAGTTTGGTTAAAATTTGACGGTGTCTAACGAGCGAGTTTGAAACGGATGCAATTTAGAAAATCCAAAGTTAATACCGTTTATGAAGATGGTTTAATTTTCTAACGGGCGTGTTAGAAACGGTTAATTTTATATATAAACCAATAAGATCTAAAACGATTGTCAAATCGTTTATTTCTAACAAGCAGGTTAGAAACGGTTGAGAATATAAACCAATGACCATTAAAATGATTTTGGGTAATCATTTATTTCTAAACGGTGTGTTAGAAAAAGGTTTATTTAATATAACTGAAACTCTATATGATAAAACGTGTAATTGTTTGCAGTGGCGGATACAGAAATATTTTGTACGGGGGCACAATACGGATCGATTAAAAAAGAGTCACAAAAAACAATGATAAAATAATATAGCTCAATAAATAATTAAATATAATAGCGAGTTAACGACATGCCTTAATTACAATTGTTCTCTTCATGGTTTCATCTTTGGAGAACGTTCGATTACATCTTCATTAGAAACAATGAGAAGTTCATCCACTTCTAAAACACAAATTACTCAAGCGTTCAATAAATTAACAGAACAAATAACCATATATCTCTATGGGTATATAAGACTATAAGAGGGTAAAAAACAATATGCATATTGTTTAAGATCAGTGAAGACAAAACCAAATAAGGTTAAACAACTTCGATGGTCTAATGAGGTTCAATAAATTCAAGCTTATGAAATTTAAACTTAAAAGCCTAAAATAACTCAACACGAATTAAAAAATTTAAAACCCTAAACAACAAAGGAGCAATCACAAATTCTGAGCAGTGGCATGAGACATCGATGAATGGCTGTTGCGTAACTGCAAAATGCTATAAGTTGATTGTATTTTTTATTTATATTTTTGGTTCTACTACGTTGGGACTTGGGGTTGAGGAATTGAGATGGGCTGCTACAGTGCTACGTTGTGGTCCTTAAGGGGAACTAAAGATGGTACATGGGCTGGTCCACTTCAAATCTCTAAATTGTTAAGAGAACATGGACTGGTTTACTTCAAATATGCTTGGGCACTTCACAAATGAGCCTAGTATAATACACTTCTGCTATGGGTCGGACAGTGGGCACTGGCCCACCATCCATTGACCTTAAATCCGCCTCTGATTGTTTGTATTTTAACAAGTATGTTATAAATCGTTAATTTTTTAAACCGTATATGGTTATATGGTACACGTATAGTTTCTAATAAGCGAATTAGAAGCGATTGATCATGAAAACCATATACTTTAACAAGTGAGTTAGAAATGGTTTAAAATAATAAAACTATATAAGAGTTTATGGTTTTGATTTATAATCAAAACATGAATATGTATAGTTTATGGTTAAAAACACTTGTAAAAGGAGAAATGTTTTGAAAGAATAAAACATGTCTTTAGAAAATTATATATGGTTTGATGCTTGTATGAGAAGTATGATTTCTTGAACCATACTATTTAGTGTAAAACAACTTGATATTGTTTTGGACATATTTACTTGTTCGACTACTTGTGAGTAGTTAATTATAAACAACTTGGTTGTTTTGAATAGTGTATTGAAGGAGTACCTCGAAACATGCCACGAGACGATATAATTGCTATTATTTCGTCGAACAATAAAGTGTTGAAAAGAATAACACTCTCAGATTTGATATTTATATATCCTTATATGAATCCGTTTAAATATATTTGCAATATATTATATATATTTTGGATTATGTATTATTTTTTTAAATCAAGTGGATTAAAATATAATAAACGATATACATAAAAAGGAAATGTAAGACGACATTTTTACTATTATTATTTTTGGACGACGAATTTGATAAGGATATTTATTTTAATGGGTTGTACAAGGAGTGTCTTGCAAGAACACAATGAGCGGGTTATGATCATGACTTATGCAATAAGTCACATACGAAACATCAAACGTACAACCACATCATGAGTGAATCATGATAAATGTGGCAAAGTTTATTGAGATTAAATACACGAAAAGGAGATATGTCATCTAATGTTGAGAGCATCAACATGAAAATATACACATTTGTGAATTTTCAAATATTATAAAAATATATGAAAGAAATATATGTTATTATTCGTAAGTCTATTTGCAAGATTTATTATAAAAAACATACAATAGTGATGGACGTGTAGAGTTTATACAAACCATCAATATTGGCTAAACTATGTGAAGGATTAGTGCTATGTTATGGAAGACTCTCCCAATAGATGGTTTCAACAAAATGTATATATATCACTTAGGCATATGTGAATGTCATGTCGTTGAGTGCCAAAGTGACTTTATATGGTTCATTTGTTGATGATGAATATGTTCATAAAAGTGACTTATATTAAGACTTATGTTTAAGTCCTTAAGAGCCAATGGTGAAGCCTTGGAGACTAAAGGCAAACGAGTTTTGATCTTAATGGCCGGAATGAAATATGGTTTGAAACATTCTTAAAACTGAGGTTTTAGAATGATAAAACAAAATCTCATTTTGTGTCTAAACCAAGACGTGAATGTTAGGAAGAGATAGTGTGTTATCTCTTAAGGCTAAGTATTTGTAGTCTAAAGTAAGCTAGACTAATACTTGTTAATTTAGATGTTCCACGGAGAATAAATTAACTTTGAACATTCAAACATATGTGACGACATAAGAATGAATTTTGTAAAACCAAATCTATAATTCATTAAAAAGGATGACTCGACAGCACTGAATATATAGTTCATTGGTTATGATTCTATTTGACTTAATATGAAGAGAACTCATATAACTCAGAAACAGCTCGTGTGAAAAATCTGAGTAGAGTAATATAATGGGATGACCTCAATAACACAAAGATATAGATAGTCGCTATCTTACCACGGGTGTTTAATGTCATCATAAGTGATATTACTCAAACTTAATCAAAGTGCAAGCAATGTGGAGGGAAGAGCCATTTAAGAAACAACCCATAGAGATGTAAATAATGGTACTTGAGAAGTTTTCTCGAACTTCATACGAAAGGGAGAAAATTTCATCACTCATTTGGAAATTTTCCAATAACACTTAAATGTAGGGGTGGCTTGCATTTGAAAATATAAGATTTGACATGACACATATGGGATTAATGGATGTGATTTTAGGAGTACAAATCACACGAACCCATAATTGACTTGTTATAAGTCACTCCTATTTTGTGGACAAAGTTCTTGAAAAGTTCAATGGAAATGACTCTAATGTAGCTAGAACTCTCATTGACATGAGTCAACATCTAGCTAAGAATCAAGGTAAGCCTGTTAACCAATTAGAGTACTCAATATGTATTGACAGCTTGATGGATCTGATGAGTTGTACCAGACTAGACTTAGAAACAAGCTAAGTAGATACACGAGCAACCCAAGTTCAAGTCATTGAAGTTGCATGACACAGGTGCTTCGGTACTTAAGATACATACGAGACTATGGGCTACAATATAAGAGATATCCAGGAGTTATTTAAGGTTACTGTGATGTGAATTGGATATCTGACACAAATCCAAAGCAACGAGTGGGTATGTGTTCACACTTGAGGTGTTGCGATAATGTGGAAATCATATAACGAAACGGTTATTGCTAGATCCATGATGGAATCAAAATTCATCGCTTTATATAAAGAGGATGAATAGGCATAATGGCTACGTCAATTTGTTAAGGATATACCTAGGTGGCCGAAGCCGTCATCAGCCTAATGCATACATTGTGATAGACAATCGGCAATTGGCAGAGCTCATATCACAATGTGTATCAGTAAGAATAGGTATATAAGACGTAGGCATGACATGGTACGACAACTAATCTCTATTGGAATTATCACTATTGACTATGGTAAGTCAAAGGATAACATCACGGATCAGCTAACAAAAGGCTTAACCAGAGAGTTAGTTAAGAAGTCATCCATGGGAATGGGACTAAAGCCATTGAAAAATTAAGTTCATGAGAAGGAAACCTTACTTAGCTTACGGGAAATCCCAGTATCTGAGTTCAATAAGACAACCTAATTGTATGAACACGTGAGGTCACTGTGGGAGGAGAGTTGTTGGAAACCCTGCGCTTTGAAAAAGGGAGTTTACCATAGGAATCTGGTAAGCTTCCTAGTCCATTCCTAAATGTGACAAGGTTGAGGCTAAGCCTATGGCCTTTAATGATTTGACTAAGGTAACCAGTCCTAGTAATCAAGTATATGAGAGAGAAGTGGTGTCGTTTCGAAGGGTATTGTTGGGGCACAATACTTAAAAGCTCTCACAGAACCGGGCAGGTGTTCATGAACCCAACGGACACCACTATGAGCACTTGACGTTGTCATGGAGAGTCTTGTGTGAATTGTCGTCCACACAAACGGTAGACGAGTTCAAAGACATCACTGTCTACTCAGAGTCAGTGGGCTTAGTGCGTTTCATGAGTGAAGGTTCAAAGGGTCACACCTACCTATGGTATGCAAAACTCAACTGTTGAAATTTAATCGGAATGAGGTTGTTTCTGAATGACTACCATTTATGTGGGGGTTTGTTGGAAATTTTGGGTGTTTTGATCGATCTTCATTCATGTGGGGATTGTTGGAAATTTGGAAGATGAATGGAGATTTAATTTATTGAAATTATAATTTAGTGAAATTATAATTATTGGTAAAACTCTTCATGTGGTGAATTGAAGAAAAACTCTTGAGTAGAGTTAATTTATTTATGACACTTGATTATAGTTTTAAGACTAAAATTAAGTGTATAACTCTTCATGTGGTGAATTGAAGAAAAACTCTTGAGTAGAGTTAATTTATTTATGACACTTGATTATATTTTTAAGACTAAAATTAAGTGTATAAATCTTCATGTGGTGAATTGAAGAAAAAACTCTTGAGTAGAGTTAATTTATTTATGACACTTGATTATATTTTTAAGACTAAAATTAAGTGTATAACTCTTCATGTGGTGAATTGAAGAAAAACTCTTGAGTAGAGTTAATTTATTTATGACACTTGATTATAGTTTTAAGACTAAAATTCTCTAATTATGTTAGACTCTTCATTCACCATTGACTCTTGTATATATTAGAGACTTTTGTGTCATATTTGTGAGATATGATAATACACATATGAAAACACATACACTCAATCACAACAACCACGTTTTAATTATCTTTTAGGCAAGTGTGCAAGTCCGGCAGTGCACCACCACTGTTAACAACCGATGTACCCTGGGAACAGACGACGAATCTGTTTAAGGGAATTGTGACAAACACAAGTTCGGTTCACATTCATGATTTTGTCTTCGATTTCAATGTAAGTTTTTCTAACAATTAGTATTTGTTTATCTAGTTGAGTTTGAGTCATAGTATTGTTGCGAAGTAATTTGATATAAATAGACGGTTATTAATCACAAAAACCAATTTCCAGTAGTAACAAACAAAATTATAGGAAAATGAGTTCAAAATTATTGTTGCAAATCTTAATAGGAACAACAAATACAAGTCAAATTAACCTTTGTAAACATAAAAGAACCAAGGGAACGGTATTATATAAAATGTTTTATCGGTTTTTTAGAAACAGTGAGACATGTATAGCTATATCCAGTCTCAGTATGTTAAGGATAGAAAAGGCAATCAAAATATTGTTGTAATTTGAAAAGGCATTCAGGTAGGAAATGGCAAATGGATGTTTGATTAGAATCGTTCTTCAATAATTTGACAGTGAAGCATAAAATCACATAAACACCTAATCAGAGCGGGTCCTGAGAATTCAACTGGCTTGTACGGCCCTTAGGCCCTAACGAATTATGTAAATAATTTTTTTAACAACGATAACATTATACTAAAGAACTCAGTGGCAGAATTAATTTCCGGTAGCGGAATTAGTTCTGGTACAAACTAGTCTTAAGGGACTAAATGTGACCACTAAATACCGTGTTAAGTAGCAATCGAACAACAGTTAAATCAAGAACAAAAAGCGTAAAAAGAACTAAAAAAACTAAAGTCATTTAACTTTTGTGGCAAATTATGTGGAAAAAAATCTCATTATACATTATACATATTACGCAAAATACATTGGTATCGGTTTCTTTATGTGGCTTGGCCATGGATTGTTTGTACAATCAAAATGGATTGATATTTCCTAACTTTAAGTGAATTCAAATCGTTGTTAGCTTTTCCTACCACTCCCTTGTATGCAGTGGCTAAGTTGTTGTTTGGGCTTCGAACCTATCAGCCCATGTGGCTAAGTTGTTGTCTGGGATGCAATTGAGGACATTGTGGTTTGTAGAGGGCCGTTTGTTAGAGATTTACAATGGAAGTTGGCATCTCTGTCGATATGTTTTGGAAGTTTAGGCCTATATATTGGAGGGATATGTTTTAGCCTAGGTTTTCATGGCCTTAAGGGTGCAATCTTGGACTTTACAAGGCCACATCCCGAGGGACAACGGTTTGGATGGATTAGACTCGGATTATGGGATGCGCCCTGGACAAGTTAAATTGGTTCCTCCTCGATCTTGATCTCAACATTTTCGCTAATAAGGATACCCCCTCCCCCCCCCCCCCCTCAAAGGCCAAACGTACTTAATTTGGCGAGTGCCTTTAATAGTAAAACCATCAAGAGGTTAGGGGCAATTTGACTTATCCACATGTCATAAAACGGTATTAGAGTGTGTGCGGGAGACCCATGCTCAGGAATTCCTTACTGTTGTCCCCATTGAAGGGCTAGACCAGCACATCTTTGTGGTAGAGTATCGGGTCATACTTAACTACCGGATAATGATCCCCTTGTTCCTAGTTACCGAGTCGGGCCTTGTTTTTTGTAAAGCTTATTTGGATAATTTTAGGGAGCAGGAGGAATTGTAAGGAGTTGCTAAGGTTTTAATATCGAGATGACTGGTTGAGGGTTGTCATGTGTGAGGTCCTGAAGCGGGCATAAATCTCAGCTAGGAAGGAAGCTTCGGTGAATGTCCTGACCAACCCACGGGAAGGGAGGTCCACCTTACATTCTCGGATGTATTAATGTTTGGTTAGTGAAAGTCCACGGACTGGACCTATGCTAGACCGATTCTTAGTGTGTAAAACGATGGGGAACTGTGTACAACTCAAACGCGTCAAACAAACATGATAAAAAGGAACCATCATAGATATGTATTGACTTGAAAGAGTTTACATCAACACTAGCACTAGGGAAACCACACAACCGTTATCTCCCAAGGCCGGCCCTAAGCATGGGTCAGGTGGTCACCGGCTCAGGGCTTGACCCTCAAGTAGGCCCAAGTTTTTTTCAAAATTATATATATTAAAAAAAATTAACTAGGCCTATTGTGACTTCGTATTTTATAATTGTATTTTACAATAGGCCCAATATTCTACTAATGTTATATTCGTTTAGAGTTGAATTAAATCAATATCTAGTCCCAATCCAAATTTTAAAGTTTAAACCTTAATAAAAAGTTTGTAGGTTTAGTTTATTATATTGTGGGGGCAAGGCCCGATTTTTATTTCTCTGAGGGCAAAAACATATTTTAAATTTTTTGAAGACGCCCCTGTGATCTCCCTTCACACATGCACACCCGCTCAACCTGAACCTAGTTCATCTCAACACTACAAAAGGGTTTGACAAGTTCTAGGGTTTGTGTAGGAAGATGATGACCAAGTCTAGCATGAGGAGAATTAGAGCTCACCTATTTATAGGAGTATGGATCTACCATGCGAATGGCACATTCACCCTCTTTCCACGAGGAGAATGGCACATTCGCCCTCTCTCCACCACGCAAATGGCATATTCGCTTGGTGTTCGGTCTTCATTCTCTTTTACACATAAACGAGGTTGATTGGGTATTACTGTGTGTGGGCCACATCACTAAGACTGTTAGTGATTCACCTGCAACATTTACATTAAATACACGATACCCAATCACCAAATCCCTGTACCCAAGAAGAAGTCTAGTGTCATTTTCATGAAAAATACAATTGACCGGATAAATTATGTTTGAGTCATGGTAAAAAATTTCAGTATCCGTCAGTTTAATGAAAATTGTATATGATACAGGGATAAATCTTGGAAAGCAAAATACTTAAATTAATTGCTAATGTATGTATAAAATTTACAAAGAACCTCCATTTGCATATCAATAATCAATAACTAAAAGAATAGTACTATGACGACATGACATTCAATTGGGCAATCCCCCACCTCTTGAATGTACCATGTGGCTTGCATTCTTTTTATTTTTTTTTTAACTTTTTGTTTTCTTATGAAATTAATAAATCTGATAAAATCTTTACTTTCACACAACCAAACCCTATTTGTTCACCCCGTCTCTCTCTTCCCATTATATTTTTCTAAAACCCTAAATCTCCTTCGTCCGCCCCCTTCACTCTTCTCCTCCCACTCACTGACTTAAAATTGTTCTGTAAATGAAGATGGTGGAAAGAAGAAGCTGAGATCCATAATCATTCTAGAATTTCTTCAAAATTTTCGAACCATCGTCCACGACGGTGCACAGGTGAGTAGTGGCAGAACTCCGGCAGGCCCCTTCCCACTCCAACAGTAGAAGGCAATGAGTGATAGTATCACGAGTTCCAATGAGTTCCACAAGTGGTGTTCAACGACCAAGACGAGTCGCTAACCCTCATCTCTGTTTTAGATCTAAAAGCTTAATAATATATTTGTTGTATCAAAGGTTTGAGGATGTAGTCGAATGGGTGGGGGGAGATGATAGTGGTATACAGTGGTCGTGGGTTGGTGCGGTCGGAGCAACAGAGATAGAGAAAGGTGACGGTGACGGTACCGATGGTCTTAGGTGATGGATGATGGTGAATCTGGGTTCCAAAAGAAGCTGCTCTTCTTTTCTTGATGTTCCTTAGATACTCAGGTACCTAATCTAATTTGTTTAATTTCTAAGTTTTAAAAAAAGGTTATTTGCTGCACATAGTTTGTAGTTGAATTTTTTTTAGCCGAACCTGCTTTACCTATTATAACATGTTACAGTGAGTCACGCTTTAAATATGTGTTTTGCAGCTAGGCTAGCCACTTAAAGGTAACTCTATGCAGCTACTATGTGTATCAATTCTTCCACTTTAAGGTAAACCAGATCGATCAGGAATCGTCGGTCGCCACTCTGATTATCTGACAACATCACCGTATTTGAGTACGTTCTTTTAGCCCTAATTTTTTGCCCTTATATTTTTTAGGTTCTTAGCATCTGGCGTTTCTACGATTTATTGGAAGTTTGTAGGGTAGTAATATGTGATTTTATATGTATATTGATTCATAATTAGTAGGTATTTTCCGGTCAGTTTCCCAATATGTTGGTTGCCAACTGTTGTTCTAATTGAGGACAGGTGGAGGCCATGTGAGACTTGGTACAACAAAACTTCAGCTTGATTAATGAGTATTTTGTAGTAATTTTAATGAATTTTGTTACTTATTAAGTAACACCAAGTGCTTGGTTGTGGTATTTGGATTTAGGCACATCAAAATTTTAACTTTTGTTAATTCTCTTGTTTAAGGTTTTTACATATTTGTTGGTTGATCCACAACAAGTATTAATGGTCACTGTTGCAGCTAATTTCTAAATTATTGGCTATGAAATTGAGGTAATTTGAATCTTTGTGATATATTGGCTACTTTAGTTGTTGTGGTTTTCAAAACTGTTTTGATGGAATCAAAGTGAACTAAGAACACACAAAAACCAGTTGCAGGAATTAACAATATAGGTTGAACATGGAACTACATGTAAAACAATGTTCGTTTCGGAGTTCAACTTTAGTTGTTAATTAGGTATATAAGTAACGGTTTTCAATAACATGAAAGCATTCAATAGTCTGATTAAGGTTTATATGTGATATATTATTGTGTATGCTAATCTTATGTATTTGTGATATTTGTATTTTTGAGTTAAGGATGCTGATTTGATATTATGTATAGCAATTTTAAAGCTTTTGTTAAATGTTATATTGGGTAATGTTGTTAGTTTCTTCTTATGTGATATTTAGATTATATAGTATTTTGTAATAATGTAGTGTTAGAAGTTTATGATATTTTGTTTTTACACTCCAATTTGCACTAAGCTGATGTGTTTACCAGTATGATGACAACTATGATGAATTCCATAATACTCTTTAAAGTTAGTTTAGTTAACGTTTTATTTCGGATCGGGTGTCATACGATGAAGCAAGAGGTAAAGTGTGTTTTTATTTTTATTTGTTATATTTTGTTATTAATGGATGTTTATTTATATATTTGTTTCTTAAGTTATCAGGTAAGAGATGATTCAAACAATTTAAGACACAAGCACGTTTGGTTTTTGTTTTTATATTTGAATGTTCTTATTGAAATACACAAGTGGAAACAGTTACATATCCTAATTGGTACTTGATGATAGCCATGAGTGGGGATTTAATTCAACAACGAACATGAGTTAGTTTTTGTTATTTGAGTTTGTTTGATTACATACTTTTGATAAGATAAGAAGTTTTTTTTACACATCTTTAAGTTGATTATTTAGAAAGTTAAAATACATACGTATATGATATATGCTTTGGTCATCTTATGCATATTTGTTTTTTATTACCAAATTTATAAATATTTTACATTTTCCTACCCGTGTACGTTGGGTTTTATTTAGAGACTATGACTGTGGATCATGGGTTTGCAAGATTCTCAAGTCTGTTTGACTTTGTTTTGCGCTCTTCAGTTATCTTTGTATGTGTACGTTTGATGTTCATCTCTTATAATATATTATTAAAAACCGATTTGACTTTGTTTTTTTTTCTTTTTGGTGTTTTGGGAACGTGCAAGTGAAAAAGAAAGAGAAGTTATGAGAAAGAATCATAACACTGCAACAAATAGTGTCATCTTATAGCAATATTGTTTTTTTTATTTAATTACAAGAGTAATAATTAGTACTATTACTATTACTATTAATATTAGTATTATTAGAATGGTGGGTTTAAGATGGATTTGTAATTGATAAATCCATATGATATGGGGATTTCTTCTATATGGTTGATTGTTTACAAAGGATTCATAGTAATAAAAACTTATATTTTATCACGTAATATTAGATTTTTCAACATCGAGACGTTCCCGGAGTATAAGCTCGTACAATATACGTGCATATATGTACTGAAACCTTCATAATCTTTGCAAGGTTATAGATGTGTTGACCGAAAATCCATGGATGGGAAGAATTAGTAACCAACATTAACCATTATTTTAGCTTTGCTGTATCCGGGTCAATTACGACACCATTTACCTCTATTTTCCTAGAATCTTAATCTCACTAATATACACAAATACAAGGTTGTAACTATCATACAGATTTGTGTTAAAAATAGAATTTATTCTCACGTCCTTCATCCTCTTTATCATCTCTATTAACCGAATTGTAATCAATCTCTAACACCACGACTTAATGATATGGGGTGGTATGGCGACGATGCCTACGATTACTTGTTCAAGGTCATTTTGACCGGGGACTCTGGAGTTGGTAAAAGCAATCTTTTTTCAAGGTTCTCAAGAAATCAATTCCACATCGATACGAAAACCACCATTGGGGTTGAATTCGCCACCCATAGCATTAAAGTTGATGACAATATCATCAAAGCCCAACTCTGGGACACCTCGGGTAATTCTAGGTATATTGTTTTCAATATTTAATAAAATTGTTGTATCAGAATAAAACAACCTTTTAACAATGTGAATATGACAGGTATCGCGCGGTAACTAGCTTCTACTATCGTGGAGCATTAGGTGCATTGATCGTATACGATATCACACGTAAGGTAACGTTTGAAAACGTTGAAACATGGCTTAAAGAGCTTCGAGATCACAGGGATCAAGACATCGTGATCATGATCGTGGGGAACAAAGCCGATCTACGCCACTTACGAGAAGTTCAAACTGTGGATGCAAAGAGATTTTCGGAGCAACACAACACCTTTTTCATGGAAACATCGGCTCTCGAACCCTTAAATGTCGAGAACGCTTTTACAGAAGTATTGACTCGGATCTATCATGTCATGAACAATAAGGCGCTTAATAACGTTCATGATCGGATGGTTCCACCTAGCGGACAAACCGTCAATGTTGGAGGTAAAGATGAAGTATGGGATGTCAAAATATTATGTTATGAAATCAGAGTGTTGCTCTAGCTAAAGTTTTAAGTTTTTCAGTATATATAGATATATCTTTTGTGTTAACGATTTCTTGGTGAAGAATATGTAACGTATTTAAGGCTTAATTCCTTTTATGTTTTTTCTTTCAAACATGTTTACGTCATCATTTCTCATCATTGAGACTAGGATATCCCGCACCTCTACATTGAGACTCAGACTAGCTTCTCCACACCTTTCGTAGACTATGAGTGTGAGAGCAAGACAATATATTTTTTTTTACTAATAACCTTTGAGTGAATTGTGTATTCGTGTTTATGTTTAATGTGAAGTAGGATAGTTGTGATATTTTTTTGTTTATATGTACTAACTTTTATCTGACTTGTTCTTGTTATGCAGATACGGATACTCACGATGCCTTGCAAGACAAAGACCTTGCACCAACACGTGAGACAAGTCCCAAACAGGATAAAACGAGTGCCAAAAACATGGACAAACCTGTTCCTAACCCTCCTGCTGATGACTTCTTTGATACTGATCCATTTACCAAAGCTATCGCTGACTCGGCCCCCAATGTATCGGGCAATGTATCTACCAACATTGATTTTGCAAATTTCGACTTTCTGATTCAAGGAGAGTCGAACTCTCCTAATTCGGGACTTCCTGGGAAAGAAGTTCTGTCAACTCTACCTTCTACCAAGCGTGTTAGCGTCATAGATTCAGACCCAGGACAAGAGTCTGTAAAGAAAACTGATGATCTGGATACTGAACAAGCAGCCCAAAACTTTGTGCCCAAATGGGCGTTAAAGAATGGTACATTGCTAAAAACCGGGGCAGTTTGCCAAGAGTTTCTGTATCAATCTGTTCCGGCCGCGGAGATGTCTGCCAACCACAGCTTGTCTGGAACAGAATTCTCCGAATCCTACACAACTTCCGTGGTTGGAGCTTTGTCTAAAGGGGCTGAGATGCATCACCGTTGGGTACACACGCGTGCCAGGAAAGATTATTATAAACATCGCCTTCGCGAACAGGAGTCATCCTTTGTGTCAATAGCTTCGGCGAAACATGACATAGAGCGTGAACTTTGCGAGGTCCGCAAAAAGGTGCAAGTCGATCCGTCTGAGGACCTTGTTGCAAAGGTGAAACTGTTGGAGACCGAGCTTGAAAAGTCTAGGATTGCCCATAAGAAAGCTGTTACCGACCTCGATGAACATGATCAAGGGACGAAAAAAGATATTAAGTTTATGGATGACCAGTTAGCACGCTTGCGGGCAGAGGTGAAAACGTTAAATCATCACGTGGAGGTTCTTGAGATAGAGAAACATTGGTTGATAACTAACGGTTTTCGCTTGGTGTTCGACAAAGTGAAGAGCAGCGAAGAGTTTCTTTCTTTTGTTTCAAATTTGAGTGGGGCTTCAGCTCGTCTTGGATTCCAGAAAGGACTTGAAGCCGGGTATGTGCAAGCGGCTGCAGGAGCCAAGATTGAGGGTGTTCCAGGATATGACAACGATGCATCCACACACATGAAGCAAGCAGCTCACAAGCTTCGAGCTGCACAACATTCCCTGATTACCGACATCTCCAGTAACCCGAATCGCAGTCTTGATGAATTGAAAACTATGCTCCTTCCCACCATGGGGGAAACGTCTGGTGGTAGCCCTGCACCATCTACTCTTTAAATTTGCTTTAGTTTGAATAAGTTGGTATGTAACCCTAAGGTCACTCGGATTTCTAATAACCCGACATCATAATTTTCTTGTCGGGTTTGTTGGGTAAGTTCACATAATAAAACGTCTCGATGTGTAGACGTTTTACCATATAACTAACAGAGACAAACATAATAGATTAACTAATTGGTAACCCGCGCATTGCGGCGGAACTACAAATTGCATCAAAATGTATTAATTTATTGCGATGTAAAATACATCCAAGACTTTTTTTTAAATGATATATTAAATAAAGAATACTTTTAACAACATGATATAAGTATTCTCATCTCAAGTAAAGAATAATTGTATCAAAGTATATATATTCATTAACTTCATCTCTGCATTCTCATCTTTTGAAAGCGATTAGTAAGATAGTGGGATGCACTGTGAGCCATACTTTCCTAAAACCGTAACCTACGAAAAAGGTGTAAAATGCATAATAATTCTTTTATTATTTGGGTGCTATAAGGATTGCCCAGTATTGATTTCTCGATTTGTATATAGTATGATCGACTTTATAAAACTTTAACTTTTATAAAGTATCTAATTCTATATAAATATTATAATAAAAGATGTAGCCTTATGAATTGCTTTTTTATATGTTTTCTAGTTAATATGTTCAAAGTAGTTATGAAATTGAATGTAGTGAGGTTTCATAAACATCTCTTGACTCTTGACTCTTGACTTTCTTTTGATTAAATGTGGTGTTCTAAAGACATATTTGCCCCCCAAAATTAGTTATTTTATGCATTGTGTGTTGTATCAAAAGCAACTAAACTTATACCTTTTAAAATTTAAGAAGTCCTTGGGAAATGCTTTATAATATAGTATAGATATAGATATAGATATTGGGCTCGGGGGCAGCTCAAACTTTTTGGCAAAAAAATAAAAAAGAACCTATTTGACTCGATGTGTTTTGGGCCAGATTTTTATCAGTGGCAGAGCTAGAAATTGTTTCCACCGTGGCTATGTTTTTTGGGCTGGATTTTTTTTTGTGGCAGAGCTAGAATTTGTTTCCACAGTAGCTGTGTTTTTTGGGCCGAATTTTTATCTGTGGCAAAGCTAGAATTTGTTTCCACCGTGGTTGTGTTTTTTGTGCCGGATTTTTATCAGTGACACAGCCAGAACTTGTTTCTACCGTGGTTGTGTTTTTTGGTCCGGATTTTTATCAACTCGACTTTAAAAGTTTTGGTCAGGGTCTGGTTTTCTTTTTATTAAAGTTACACAACTAAGTTGAATCAGTTTTCATGTGTGAATCAAATATCTCACTAATAGCGAATAATAAATGAGTTTTAA
Organism: Ambrosia artemisiifolia; assembly: GCA_032199755.1. Lineage (NCBI taxonomy): Eukaryota > Viridiplantae > Streptophyta > Magnoliopsida > Asterales > Asteraceae > Ambrosia > Ambrosia artemisiifolia. The sequence continues at coordinate 65,742,004 of CM063519.1, forward strand.
AACTAAAAGCATCACATGATGGGTCTCCAAACTTTATTAAGCAAAGATAGCAAATATAAATCTATAAAGTAGCATGCAACAAATTTGTGTTCAAATGTATGTATTATATCTAAATTATCCACTTATTGCATCACTTATTGCTTAAGAAATCTATGTCCACCTATGCAAGTGATAATCATAGAATGACAGACTCGATAATAAGATTTAAAAAAATCTCTTGTTTTGCCTCATAATTGCTAAATGTTGTTGAGGCCCTTCGGATCTTGGATCAATCGTGATGAACATCAAATATCATAGGAGTATGCACATGATTCTGTGCAGGGACTCACGTAAAGAACAGAGGATGGAAAACCAAATGATATACACACAATAATATTAATGTTCCACACAAACAAATGACAATACATGAGGCTATTTCTACATACGTAATGGAAGGTTACTTAACTAACTTTCTAACCGACATGACTAAATATAACCGACACAATGCTTCCATATCTGGCGCCTTTTCCTCTGCTGTTGACTTTTTTGGTTGACTTTCGATTTAATACGAATTTCTTGATTAATACTTTCCAACATTCACGCCACTAATCAAGAAATTTGTATTTGATTCTCTGTTCGTGTTCATCTTTGATTGCAGCCTTGTTCCTTCTTCGATTGAGCAATTCATATCTGACTTATGACTTTGACTCTCCGGATCCATTGATCAAGATTAAGCAGTGTTAACGCTGTCTTTGTGACTTGAATATGATTCGTCTTGCTATGAAAGGATTTCTGTCTTTGATAACTATTAATCGGTGTCCGATTTAAACAATGATTCAAACTTTCGGTCCTTGATTAATAATCTTCGTTCCTTTCTTCCCCTTACTGAAGTATGATCGCCTTTGTAAACCGTTCTGTCTTTCATGTTCGGTAGCTTTTCTAATGTTCCAAGGAAGATCCTCTGATCATCGGACTGATGTGTCTACTTTTCGCCACTCTGCGTAAGTCACCTTGCTCGGAACGTATCATCTTGCAACAACAAGATCTTCTTTCTCATTCTGGTTTCTAATATTTCTGTTCTACATTCTTCTTGCGTTTCTGCTTGAAAACGGGATCGTTCTAGTGATCCGTTTACATACTCTGTTTTTTCGGGTCTTCTTCTTCCTTGAAGGCGATGACTTCTTCGACTGCTATTGATTGATCCACGTTAACCATATGCTCTGATATCATGTTGAGGCCCTTCGGATCTTGGATCAATCATGATGAACATCAAATATCATAAGAGTATGCACATGATTCTGTGCAGGGACTCACGTAAAGACAGAGGGTGGAAAACCAAATGATATACACACAATAATATTTATGTTCCACACAAACAAATGTCAATACATGAGGCCATTTCTACATACGTAATGGAAGGTTACTTAACTACCTTTCTAACCGACATGACTAAAGATAACCGACACAATGCTTCCATATCTGGCGCCTTTTCCTCTGCTGTTGACTTTTTTTGTTGACTTTCGATTTAATACGAATTTCTTGATTAATACTTTCAAACAAATATTGGTTCAGGCCCCTTTAAACACACACTCACGTAGTAATAAACACAAGATTTATATGGAACTTTTGGAATATACTTTTCAATAGTATTTATTCAACACCACGAGCTTATCTATACTATATATAATGCATGAGAGAGGGGTATTTTAAGATACCCAAAAGTTAAGAACTTTTTTCTCTTTAATGCATATTGTACAACCCCAAAATAAAGGTAAAATATTCATTCAAACAATTTTATACACTTTAATACCTCATTTTAACTACACTTTAATTCCTTCAACTTTATTCAACTTTTGTTTATTTAAATAATAGTTACATTTTCACCTTGTTTTAAGGCAACCACCCTCACGACTTTTAAACGGGCATAAATGTTTTATACGTTAATTATTTTAAAAAAATAAATCATAAAAACGAACATTTTATTCTCTTTAATTTAAGTATAGTATTGTTAATATTTATTAATTTTAAAAACTTGATATGTTACGTGGTAACGTGATTACCCATGGCCGTCTTAACCATTTTTGGGGCATAAAACGGATTTTTAAATTTGAGACCCTTTTAGGTAAAAAAAAAAAAGTTTGATAGCTTTCTTTAAAACCTTATGTGTTTGCTAGACTTGTGTTTATTCAGAAAATATAATTAAAAGACTTACCTAATCATTTTCGGATTTAAGCATAAGAGAGACCATGGTCGAAAATCATACATCATCTTTGTTGGTGCAAGAAACATGAATAAAAAAATACAAAAGAATTTTTTACCCAATAAGCTTCCACTATACATTAATTTTCTTATTTCTTAATATGGTATTTTGGTAAACCTGATGCTTGGATGCTGAGGATAGCCAAAGCACTACGATGCTAAACAAAATTACAAACTGCAATGGATAATTTATGTAATTGTTAATGAATTGCTGAAATGTGATAGTAAAAAAGAATCAATTATCGGTAGAATCATAATAGTTAATTTATAAACACCATATATAGATAATATAAAAATTACCAAGAGCACGGGACATCAAAAACATCCTAAAGTTGAAAGCCAAATATGAATTAAAATCTAAGTCTCATCTACGATTATGATAATATAAATGTAACAAAATTTTGATCACATATGAATTCAATAAAGACCTAGCATTTGTTAAAAACATGAAGTTATAACCCACATTATGTCATAATTCAACTGCATAATTTGTAGGCTGCAAAAGTCAACAACTGAGTGATAAAAGTTAATAGATTGTCAATTTACCTTCAATGGATGCGTATCAAATCAACAAATGGATGTGTAGCAGATCAACAATTTTGAATGAACTAAGTTGCTAATTACGAGACCTTATATTTTGATTTTGGTCTCGATTTTGGTTATAAAAAGAATCAGAACAATAACGCACCAGAATATAGTTGGACTTCGAAGATTGTTATTTTACGATTCAGATGTATGTCCTTTCACTATTACTACAAGATTTGATTTCAGCCCTAACTTTCCCGCTTTCATTTTTTAATGAACCGCCTTGCCTTTTTTTGGAATAAGCTACAGTCCAGTACCACACAAACAGACCCAATACAAATATAAAATAACATCTTAGAATGGGTCCCCCAAAATATGGGCCCTAAGCACATGCTTTAGTAGAATTATACTTTAGCCAAAGTTTGGTTATTAACAAAATTAACTTTACGGGAGTGAAAATCGATAATATAATCAAATAAACTAAACCAATTAACCGATTGGTTAGTAAGATTATCTAACCGGTGACTTTGGTTTTGTTTGAAGCTAAGAACTGAATTTAACCAAACATGTTTGACACACTTTGGATCCGACCCGTTCAAACTATTTTGCTCCATAACTCGATCCGTACCTATTAACTTGTGACTCATGTGACCCGTGAACAAACCAATTAACCCAACATTAAAAAGATGCAGTATGTCCCTAAAGCAATATACAAGTTATCAAGACAGTACCTCTAACTATTGAAAATTCATCCTAATTAGCATATGTTTATCTAGGTGAGTTTGAGTCATAGTATTGTTACGAAGTTACTCAATATAAATAGACGGTTATTAATAACAAAAACCGATTTCCAGTAGTAACAAACAAAATTATATGAAAATTGAAGAGGTATAAGGCTTTATACCTCGGCTCATGCAGAGCTACGGCCTTGGATTGTGGGACGTGGCCTGCCAAAGGACGAACGATGGTCTTTGAAACCGAAACAAGTACATATAATCTTTGGAAGTCAGACACTTCCGAAGGTAACTACAAGGGGGTCCGAAGCAAAGTACAACTTTGCTGACCACTATAAATACCCCACATAAAGTACAATGGACACACGAATGTTCACACTCCAAACCACACTTATCCTCACGCCAGTGGGTGGTTACAGAGAGGCCCTCCCTCCTCCTTTGTAACGAGCCTAACGGTTTTCTACCTTGTGCAGGTTCAAACCAGGTTCACGACTTACAAAATCTCATTGGATCGTCCCTGTTTTCATTTATTTACAAGTTTGGCTACTTTTTGATTCTTCAAATAGCGTCGTCCGTTTGTACAACTGTTTTCTTTAACTTCTTAAGTAAAGATCTCGACGGTTTTTCCCATGGCGGCATCATCGGAAGGTTTCACGATAGAGGACGTTACACACACCGAGCGTGAGTACGAGGTGACTGTAGTGATGACCTCTGTCATTGCTGTTTCATCTGTCGATCCTTCCCAGAGTGAGGGGCGGCAGATTTTTACCCCTAGATCATTGGAAAATGTAGTTTTGAGACGTTCGGACTCTGCTCTAGAATTTGACGAGGAGTTCCTTAGTAAAAATCGTGGGTTTCTGTTACAACTAAAGGAATAGCAAGATAAGGAAGAAAAGCTTAAAAGTGTACAAAGCAATCTGTTTCCAACCGAAGGACTTGTTATGTCCTCCGGACAGGGTTCAGGGTTTATATCATAATCAACATACTCCACAGTCACGGCTACTACGCCATTCATGACTCCGTATGGAACTTATATCCCTCATGGGTACTTCGGTCCCACTCCTATCACTACCACAGTGGCATAAGAAAGAACGATTGTCACATCAGATGCGGACGATGATCTCACCGCTCCTTATCGCCCGGCCTATATGGCTGCATATTCCAAGTTTGCTCCTAGGATTTCCAGTGATCGTCTCCCAGCAAAACTGAAAATGCCTGCAACAGTAAAGAAATATGATGGCACATCCTATCCGGATGACCATGTTTTTGACTTCGGAGGAGCCGCTGAAATAGAGTTGTGGCCCATGCCCGCGTGGTGCCATATGTTTGCTCAGACTCTAACCGGGGCTGCAAGGGTATGGTTTGATGGTTTGCAAGCTGGTGAAATAGCAAATTGGGATGAGCTCCGATGTGCTTTTTTGCAAAAATTTTCCCAACAACGGAGATGCTCAAAAGACATCACCAAAATCCATAACATCCGAAGAAATGATGGGGAGACTCTGGAGAAGTTTATTGATCGTTTTAACAAGGTAAGTCTGCAGATAAGTGGTGTGGTTGATCAGCTCCGGATAACAGGATTGTCATGGGGTCAGAAATAATCAATTGGTGGAAAATTGCATGAAGATCTCCCAAAAACAATGGAAGTGTTAATGGAACGGGCAAGGGCTTTTGCCAGGGGAAAGAGTGCTTGTACCAAACATATGACACTAAATACCGTTCCTCATCTAAGAACAGTTCTTGGAAGAAAGGTTCAAATACCTCCAGTTCCGAAAGAAACATTTCGTGGAACAAAAGTAGGCCGCAGCCTTATCCTAGAAATGAGAAAAGTACGTCAAGTCGAAGCTCCATGTCGCATAGGGGGCAAGTTATGCAGACTTGTCAAAATCCCCAAGTAAAATTTCGAGTACCGAAAGTGTTGACTTCCCAAAACCACCAAAAAAACGACCCACGTCTGACAAGAATACCAAGAAGTATTGTGATTACCACCGAGCCAAGGGTCATGACACAGATGATTGCTGGTGTTTAAAGCAAAAAATCAAAAAGGCCTTGAAAGCCGGAAAATTGTCTCACCTGATCAAAGACATTAAAGAAAGAAAAGCTTCCGCAGCTCACATTGCCAATCCTAATGATCAAACTGGGATCCACATGGTCCGAGCTTTGAGGTCACAGGGCACAAAGAGGAGTCACGAGCATGTTTGGTTCCAGATGATTTTAAAGAAGGTCCGATAATTGTTTCAGGAATTGCAGCAGGGCACAAAACTCACCGAATATATGTGGATGGTGGTAGCTCTTCAAAGATAATGTACTTACAGGGCTTTCAGCTTTTGTCCGAAGCATCGCCCTTGAAATTGATCCCGGTATCCATGCCTTTGATAAGTTTCTCCAGAGAAATTGTCCAGACGATTGGGCAACTCTCTCTTCCTATAACTTTTGGATCCGGATCTTGTTATCGAACTGTTATCCTAACATTCCTGGTTGAGGGATCACGATCTGTACACAATATCATCTTCGGAAGACCCGGGATGAAGGCCTTCGGAATGGTAACTTCTACCATCCATCCTGCCTTAAAATTCCCAACAGAAGCAGGCATTGCTACGTTGGAGTCTGAGTTTGGATTGTACGTGGTCGAGGTGCGGCAATCGCTAGGTTCAGGCAATGACAATGATGGGTCCGGAGGATCGGGTGCGGCTATAATAGAAAAATGGTCCATTCATCCTGGGTTTTCGGAACAAAAAATTTCCGTTGGTACCCAACTTCCGGTTCTAGCATGAGAAGCTCTCTGGAAACTACTTCCAATTCCCTAGACGTTTATGCATGGGAACAATCTGACATAACGGGGGTGCCGCGGAACTTAGCAGATCATCGTCTAAACACTTATCCGGGGATAAAACCTATTGCCCAGAAGAAACGAAGCATGGCCCCTGATCGTGTAAAAGCAATAGCTGAAGATGTGAAGAACATGTTAGCTGTCGGTATTATAAGGGAAGTACGGTATCGAACCTGGGTTGCAAACCCTGTCTTGGTCAGAAAACATGACGGAGCATGTAGAATGTGTGTGGACTTTAAAGATTTAAACAATGCCTCTCCGAAGGATTGTTACCCCTTACCTGAAATTGATGTAAAGGTTGATGTTGTGGCCGGATTTCAGTTGAAATGTTTTCTTGATGCCTATGAAGGCTATCACCAGATTCAAATGGCAGAGGAAGACGAGGATAAAACAGCCTTCGTCACCAACAATGGTTTGTATTGTTACACCAAAATTCCATTTGGGTTAAGGAATGCTGGAGCCACATATCAACGACCTATAGATGCAGCTTTCAAGAATCAAATTGGAAAAAAACTTGGACGTTTATGTAGATGACGTAGTCATCAAAAGTACTACGGAAGACTCCATGATAAAAGACATTACCTAGACTTTTGATAAGCTCCGGGAGATTAACATGAAGGTAAACCCAAAAAAATGTTCGTTCGGTCTAGAGGAAGGGAAATTCAAGAATCAAATTGGAAAAAAACTTGGACGTTTATGTAGATGACGTAGTCATCAAAAGTACTACGGAAGACTCCATGATAAAAGACATTACCTAGACTTTTGATAAGCTCCGGGAGATTAACATGAAGGTAAACCCAAAAAAATGTTCGTTCGGTCTAGAGGAAGGGAAATTCCTAGGGGTGTTGGTGGCTCGCGACGGATTCAAAGCTAACCCGGAGAGAGTAGAAGTTGTGTTGAAAACACAGCCTCCCACGTCTTTGAAAGAAATGCGATCCTTAAACGGGCGTTTAGTGGCTTTACACCGATTCCTATCCAAAGCCGCGGAAAGGACACTACCCTTCATGAATGTGTTGAAGAAAAGTTAGGGACAACAAAAGTTTAAATGGACTACGGAGGCCGATGAAGCTTTCACCGAATTGAAAAAAATGCCTGGTCGACCTACCCACTCTAACGGCTCCCGAACCAGGAGAAACACTCACAGTTAATCTCTCGGCTTCAGAAGGAGCAATTTGTTTTGTGCTTGTGGTAACCAGATTGACAGCTCAAGTTCTGATTTATTACAGCAGCAGGGCTCTCCGAGAATATGAGGTTCGGTATCCCATCTTAGAAAAGATGGCACTAGCCCTAGTCCATACCTCACTGAGACTCCGAAGGTATTTCCAAGATTTTGACATCACGTACAAAACCCGATGCCTGATCAAAGGGCAAGCAGTAGCAGACTTCCTGGTAGAAATCCCCAAAGCTTTGGTACCCGAACCACAAGCAACGACTGAAACAACGTGGTCTTTATACACAGATAGGGCCTCAGGTATGGAAGGCTCTGGAGCTGGGTTGGCACTTAAAGAAGCCGGCGGACAAGAATTGCTTTATGCCGTTCGATTAAATTTCAAGAGTTCTAATAATGAGGCCGAGTATGAAGCATAACTAGCGGGGCTCGAACTAGCAATTAATATAGGAGCTAAGAAGGTCTTAAGAAAAGATTACATTTAAACTCCTTGCTACATGCAAAGTTTACACACAATCTGCAAACTTAATGATATTTTGCCTCATGCAGGTCATCTCCCATGTTAATTCGTTGTTGGTTGAAAATCAGATTTCTGGAGAACATGAGGCAAAAGATGCCAACATGACTTTTATCTGGCCGAGGTATGGGCATTACCCGGAACCTCCCTCATGCTAGCAGCAACACTTATAAATGAATGCGACTAACTTTTACTTATACTTACAGGCAAAAGCCCTGATGAAGTAGTTTGAAGCATGTCAAGTACTCCATATACCGGGTAGCAAGAACAAGAAGGCAGATTCTTTGAGCAAGCTAGCCACATCCACTACTGACATAGTCAATCAAGAAGTTCATATTGAAGCATCAAGCAACTCTTCCGTCTTTACAGCTGCAGTACTATCCGTAACACAACCATTGGATACGTGGATGACTCCCATAATCCGGTACTTGACGGACGATGTCGTACCCGAAGACAAAGGTCAAGCCAGGAAACTAAAGGTAAAGGCGCTTCAGTACCAAATGGTCAGCGGCCAGTTATACCGAAAAACGTTCGTCGGTCCTTTACTTATGTGTGTAGATTTGGACGAAGCTTCATACATCGTCCAAGAGACCCATCAGGGAATATGCGGTATACACGCGGTACCAACGATGGTAGTCACCAAGATTATGAACGCCGGGTATTTTTCGCTAGGCATGCACAACACTGCTATAACAGAGCTGCAAAATGTGAAGAATGTCAGAAACATGCACCAATCAGCCTCCGAGCTAAAAACAAGCTAGTCCCAGTGACTGCTGCCTGGCCTTTTCAACATGGGGTATCGATATCGTTGGACTTTTTCCCAAGTCTACCAGTGGGATGAATTTTTTATTGGTGGGAGTAGACTACTTTACTAAGTGGGCCGAAGCTCGACCACTGTCCAAGATACCGGGAAAGGAAGTCAAGAAATTTGTGTGGGAAATCATCGTTTGCAGGTTTGGTCTCCCCCAAACCATTGTTAGTGACAACGGAAAGCAGTTTGCCGATAATCCTTTTAAAAAGTGGTGTCATGATCTATATATCAACCAATCCTTTGCCTCGGTGGCTCATCCGCAGGCAAACGAACAAGCTGAAAGAATCAACCGGAGCATGGTAGACAGGATTAAACGAAGGCTGGGGAAGAAGAGAAGCGGATGGGTAGATGAACTACCCAGTGTCTTATGGGCCCATCACACGATGTGCAAGACTAGTACGGGGGAAACCCCTTTCAGTTTAACATACGGTACCGAGGCTGTTATCCTGGTAGAGATCGGGTCTCCAACACAAGGGTTCAGGCTGTCAATAACAATAAGCAAGAAAGACGAGAAACTGCGGCCATTAACGACGCGCAGTACAAAAAAGAGTTAGAAAAAATTCTATAATGCCCGTGTTAAAGAGGTTAAGTTTAAACCCGAGAACTACGTCCTGCGGAATAATGAAGCCAGTGGAGTTCAAAAATCTGGAAAGTTGGCTCCCACCTGGGAGGGGTTGTACATTGTCAAAACAGCCGGAGGTATGGGAGCTTATACTCTTGAAACCTTAGATGGGAAGATCGTTCCGTGCACTTGGAACGGTGTGCATCTCAAAAATGCTACATGTGAGCACCTAAAGACCAACTACCGTTGTTTAATTTCTTTACTTTCTTGAAAAATGGGATATTCCCCATTCAATACTTTATGTTCAAGTGTTTCAGTTCGGGGTGTGTTATTCCCCGAAGCCGTTAATAAAAGTTGGTCTTTTAAATTATTGTTATTATTTAGGGGTGTAACATGCTTGGACGAAAGATAAAAGATCGTTCGGCAATAAATCCTTATGGTATTCATAAGATAATCAGTACAAGATAGGAATAGAAACAAGGTCGAATCAAAGTGGATAATCTTTGAGACATACCTCAACTAACCTGGAATGAAACACCCTATCACACTGTGGCCGAGGGATACGCAAAAACCTTGTGCCACAGCCCTTAAGTTTTAGAAAAAGGGAACCCTAACTAATTAGCCGCTACACGGATAATAGCCGTGACTGATAGAAGGAACCCCCTTACAAACAACCATGGTTCACAAAATACAATATTAAAACACAAATAAAAACAACACAAAATGACATGGTTCGTGTCACAAATACAGTATAGTTATCTAACAATCAAAGTATTTTCTTCGGATACACAAGTCCCGGATTAAAGATACCCGAAGCATTGAAGTAATTGTGGACGCATAATTAACAAGCTTCGGACCATCGTGGTTTGAACAAAAAACCTAAGGCATTCAATATATACAAAGTTAAAGTAATGATTGCATAAAAGCAGAAAGATACGGATATATATGCACCAAACTTATAATCTAAGTTTGGCTAAACAGTTTAGCAAAATGTATGGCTCCGAACTTGTTCAAGGTTCGGAGAAATGAAACCTGTTCAACCATATTACAGACTAAACACGGACCCTTAAAAAGGCCCGGATAGGTGGAACGTGTCTTAATTATAAACATCACGGACCACACAAAGGTCCGAAGCAAAAACAAATTGTTTAAAGAGGCAAACACAAAACACATCACTTGGGAGGAGTGACAGGAGACTCGATCCTCAGTTTGTTAAAAGCTTCAAAGATAACTTCGGAAGGGCTGGAAAGCAGATCTGCAAGCTTGGCAACGTTCGTAAATACAAGGGAGTCATACGCTATTCATAACCCGCATGAACGCCCACATTAAAACTAGCGCTATTCATAGCATTATTGACATCACTTACAACTTTTTGAATGCTTGGGCTTTTGTGAATGTCCTGGGAAATAAGTTGCGCTTCGTCCATCAGGAAATGTTTCTTTAAACCAAACAACTCCTCGATTTCACTTAGCAGCTCCTGCTTCTCTTTCCTCCACGCTTCTGCATCGTCTGCCATTTTCTTTTCAGCAGCAGTAAGCACCTGCTTAGCTACCTTCTCTCCCTCCCAAGCCTCATCATGTTCTATATAACAAAGAAAGCAAAAACAATTAGTATATTTGCCACAATAAAGGACGAAGCTTGTAATGGCACATACCTATTGTCAACCCATCAGTAGCCTTCTTCAGGTTATCCATAGTCATTTCCATTTCCTTGATAAGGTCCTGAAGTTCCTTACAAGATTCGGCATGACTAGCTTCCGAGTCCTGAAGCTACGTCTTCAAAACGTCTAACTCCTTAACAGTCTTGTCTCGTGACTCGGCAGCGGCAGCAGCGGCGGCTTGAGCAGATAAGGCTTGTTGTTGAGCACTTTTCAAGTCTGCCTTCAACCCACTAAGCACTGGTCCATGACCACAAGCAGCACCCTTCTTTCTGAAATTTTCTTTATCAATCTCAGCATCCATCCATCGGCGATAGGCTTCGGTCACTAGAAAGTTGGATTGGGCTTGGTTCAGCAGCAGAGCTTCACAAAGGGTTGGAGACTCCATGCTATGGTAAAACTCCCTATCTGCAAGCGTGTCTAGGTTGAAAAGCATCATCCTAGCAGATATAGCATCAATTACCCTATCACCATTTTTCAACTCCCAATCTGGAGTAAACCTATCATCAGCAGCAGACGGATCAAGTCCCGAACCTTCTCCTAACATTGCTGTAAAACCACACACAGAAAATGCTTCAGTCTCAAACCATTGTGGGGGAAAAGTATCATTATTCCCCTCCACATTAGTTTGAGAAAGAAGAGGAGAGTGCTCACCAGTTGCAAATGCTCCACCACCGGCCGTCTTGTTAACCACCGGGTTGTTAAGCACAAAAAATGGATCATCTTCTTCTTCGAATTCCTCCACCACAATCTCTCCCGTACGGAGCTTAACCTGAGGATGATCTATAATAAATATAGGGGCCGAGTCACGGGAGGATTGCCCTCCGGACAAATGCATTTCAAGATTTTCTAAAAGATTAGAGTATACCTCTGGGGGCTTAGATAAAAACCTTAAGTTTTTCTTCGGAGTTTTAACGCCCTCCTCGGCATGGTTAGAAATCCTCTTCTTCTTCCGATCCAGACCCTTCGAAGCAAAGACATCAACTGGAACACTACCTCCGGCACCCTCAGAAATATCTTGGGAAGTAGACTTAGTGCTCTGGGAAAGGTTGTGGTCAGATGGAGCAGTACTGGTAGAGGATTGTGTACGAGCAGCAGAAGTTGTGGCGTTAGCAGTAGAAACCGGGGCCTCATGACCCATGTCTGTAGCACCTTTTGAAGTTTTTATAACAACACCAGTGGTTGTGGCATCTCTTGAAGCTCCCTGTGCACCGCTTGCCCCGATGCCATGAGTCTCTATGGTACGGATGGGTTGTTGTGCCTTTTCAATTTGAGGAACAATGGGCTTGTTACCACCCAAGTCTTCGTGGGTAAACTCCAAAGCAGCATCATTAAAAGATTTAAGCTTTAGGGACTGAAGTAGCGACATCTCTATAAGAAAATAAGCAATAAGTTAGAAAATATTGGAGAAAAAGGAGAAGAAGATAAGTAAGACGCGGCTCTCCACTCACCCTCTCCGTTGTACAAAATAACTGGCCACCTATTTGGAAGATCCCAATTCCTACTGACACCACCAAGGATGAGGATGTGCTACGGGTACTTTTGTATGTTGGATTTATGTTCAATAAGACGAGTGTATAGCTTGTGGTTGTACCTAAAACCCTCGGGCAGATCCCACTCGGATGACTCAAACCGGTTACGCCACACCATATCCGAAGGTAAGCACCGGTCATCAAGCCAGAAAAACTGGTTTTCCAGTTCTTAAGACTGGTAGTTTGCCGGTATGACAACTCTCTAAATCCTTCCGGTTTTCAAAAGTAAAACAACTCCCTACCTGGTTTAATTAGTAAAAACAACGAAAACCATTCAAATCTGCTCCCTTTGCCAAGGCTCTGCAAGACAACTCGAAATGATTAATCCGGCTCAGTCCGAAGGGGTTGACTTGGGAAATATGAACCTCATGAAACCTCAAAACCTTCATTAAAAATTTGGTAAAAGGGACCAGGTAGTTTGAAAAATCACAGACTCGGGTGTGGAAACCAAACTTCCCCTCAGGGAAGGAATAAATTGGTGTTTGGAGCAAGGGAATAGTTGGACGCAATTCACGAGGAATCCTATAATCATCAAGAAACCGGTCTAGTTTCTTGGGAGTAAGTTTAGTATAACTAATGTTCATATCATCCTTCACCATAATGAACAAAGTAAAAAAGAAAATAGGAGAGAACGACCAGAAGGAGATAAAGGAAACGCACCTTATATAAATGATTACAGGGCCTCGGATCAGAGGGAATAGGTGGAACAAACCTTGTTTGTGGGTAAATAATCGTTCAAATTACAAAATGGTTGACAGCCGGTCAGGAAATTGAACGGTTCAGATTATCTCAAAAAACAAACTGCCATCACATCAGACACCACAATACGTGGTCGATAAAGGGTCCACGTGGCTCGGAGTAGGAACCAACGTCCAATTAGTCCAAATGATTTTGTTGATGCTTCCATGAACTCTAGAATGAATAATCTGCTTCTTTGACAATGATTTGTGATGAAAATTATGATAAGAATGATAGGTCTTCGATACAGAGGCGCTGCTCGTTTTTTAATCACAAAGGATATGAACACTTGTGCGATCGTAGGCTGGAAAGGTAAAAAAAACGTGTTGGGCCGATCAAGACTTGCCCGCAGAGCGCGGAGAGGCTATGAATTCTCTCCGCGCTACGCAGGGATAAAAATAATAATTCTTTTGTCTGGGACACGCCGCGGGCTGCGGAGAAGTTTTGCTTCCCTCCGCGGTCCGCGACAGGGGTTTGTGTAACAAAATTTTGTTTTCAACCGTTTCGCACGTAGGACCTTGTTCCAGCTCGTGTCTTCTCGCTTAAGGCTCGTAAAATGATCTTTTTAGCATCTTAAGCGTTTCTTCCCTGATCGTTAAATATGTAGCTAACCCCGGGTGAAACTGCACACAAACAAACATAAAAATACCAAATTACCTATACAAATGTGATCCTTCCGGCATCACATCAATTGTTTATACAATGAAAATGGATTGAGATTTCCTAACTTTAAATGAATTCAAATCGTTGTCAGCTTTTCCTACTACTCCCTTGTATGCGGTGGCTAAGTTGTTGTTTGGGCTTCAAACCTGTCAGCCCATGTTGATGGAAGATGTTGTTTATGTTTTCAACAATGACCTCTGGGATGCGATCGAGAACATTGTGGTTTGTGGAGGGCCATTTTTGGAGATTTACAATGGAAGGTGGCATCTCTGTCGATGTGTTTTGGAAGTTTAGGCCTATATATTGGCGGGAGATGTTTCAGCCTAGGTTTTCTTGGCCTTAAGGGCACAATCTTGGACTTTACAAGGCCACATCCCGAGGGACAATGGTTGGGATGGATTGCACTCGGATTATGGGATGCGCACCGGACAGATTACATTGGTTCCTCCCCGATCTTGATCTCAAAAGTTTTGGTAATAAGGATACCCCCCACCTCAAAGGCCAAACGTACTTTGTCGGGCGCCTTTAATAGTAAAACTATCAAGAGGTTAGGGGCGATTTGACTTATCCACTCGTTAGAAAACGGTATTATAGTGTCTGCGGGCCCCTATGCTCAAGATTTCCTGACTGTTGTCCCTATTGAAGGTTTAGGCCAGCACATCTTCGTGGTAGAGTATCGGGCCATACTAAACTACCGAATAATGATCCCCTTGTTCCTAGTTACCTAGTTAGGCCTTGTTTTTTGTAAAGCTTGTTTGGATAATTTTAGGGAGCAGGAGGTATTATAAGGAGTTGTCAGCGATTTCATACAGAGATGACTCGTTGAGGGATGTGATTTGTGAGGTCCTGAAGCGGGCATAAATCTCTGCTAGGAAGGAAGCTCCGGTGAATGTCCTGACCGACCCACGGGAAGGGAGATCCACCTTACATTATGTGGATGTATTAATGTTTGGTTAGTGAAAGTCCATGGACTGGACCTATGATAGTACGATTCTCAGTGTGTAAAACGATGGGGAACTGTGTACAACTCAAACGCGTCAATTAAACATGATAAAAAGGAACCATCATAGATTTGTATTGACTCGAAAGAGTTTACATCAACACTAGACACCAGGGAAACCACACAACCGTTATCTCCCAAGGCAGGCTCTAAGCATGGGTCAGGAGGTCACCGGCTCAGGGCCTGACCCTTAAGTAGGGCCAACTTTTTTAAAAAATTATATATATTAAAAAAAATTAACTAGGCCTATTGTGATTTCAAATTTTATAATAGGCCAAATATTCTACTAATGTTATATTCGTTCAGAGTTGAAATTAACCCAATATTTAGGCCCAATCCAAATTTTAAAGTTTAAGCCCCTAATAAGTTTATTATATTGTGGGGGCAATACCCGATTTTTATTTCCCCAAGTGTCAAAACATATTTTAAAGTTCTCGGAGACGGCCCTGTGATCTCCCCTCACACATGCACACCCGCTCAACTTGAACGTGGTTCATCTCAACACTACATAAGGTTTGACAAGTTCTAGGATTTGTGTAGGAAGATGATGACCAAGGCTAGCATGAGAAGAATTAGAGCTCACCTATTTATAGGAGTATGACCGCCAGGAGAATGACACATTCACCCTCTTTCGACAAGGCGAATGGCACATTCGCCCTCTCTCCATCACGCAAATGGCATATTCGCTTGGTACTCGATCTTCATTCTCTTTTACATCATAAACGAGGTTGATTAGGTATTACTATGTGTGGGCCACATCACTAAGACTCTTAGTGATTCGCCTGCAACATTTACATTGAATACACGATACCCAATCACCAAATCCCCGTACCCAAGAAAAAACCTAGTATCATTTTCATGAAAAATTCAATTGACCAGATACATTATGTTTGAGACATGGTAAAAAATTTATGTATCCGTCAGTTTAAAGAAAATTGTATATGATACGGAGATAAATCTTGGAAAGCAAAACACTTAAATTAATTGCTAATATATGTATAAAATTTACAAAGAACCGTCATTTGCATATACAATACTAGATTATACCCCGGGAACGTCCCGGGGTTGAGAAATCTAATATGACATAATAATTTTACAAATGAAATAGAATGATTCGCTTTACAGTTACATGCAAGAAAGCTTCGGGTAACACCTAACCTAAAACAATTAAAAATGTATCTCCAATGTTAACGCCTAACCTTATACAATGAATAGCTCTAATATTAATATCTAACCTAAAACAATGTATAACTCTGAACAAAACCACACAAAAAATAGTCGTTTTTTTTCTCCGTTTTTTATATATAGCACTATGGTACTCGTTGGAAAAATAATAAAACGCTCGTTAATTTGGTGTAATTTTTTTCTTTAAAAAATCTCTTATATAAAAGATATTAACGTTTAAA
Source organism: Ambrosia artemisiifolia (assembly GCA_032199755.1). Taxonomy (NCBI): domain Eukaryota; kingdom Viridiplantae; phylum Streptophyta; class Magnoliopsida; order Asterales; family Asteraceae; genus Ambrosia; species Ambrosia artemisiifolia. The sequence goes on from CM063519.1 coordinate 65,758,382, forward strand.
AGTTATGGGAGGAAACATAAGATAGAAAAATCCAATTTTATTTTTAAATATTTTTTTCCTAAAATATCTCAATGTCACATGGGATGACACATGGCACACTCAAGGAGGAGAATGCCTCTTTGAGTGCCATGTCATTAAAATGGCTTTGGTTTATTATATGTATAGATAGATAGATAGATAGATACGTGCATATATGTACTGAAACCTTCATAATCTTAGCAAGGTTATAGATGTGTTGACCGGAAATCCATGGATGGGAAGAATTAGTAACCAACATTCACCATTATTTTAGCTTTGTTGTATCCGGGACGGGTCGGGTTGCATCAAACATTCAATTAAAAGACATGACACCATCTACCTCTATTTCCCTACAATGTGAATCTCACAAATACAAGGTTGTAATTAACTATCATCCAAATTTGTGACCAAAATAGAATTTATTTCTTACGTCCTATGAACCAAGTTGTAATCAATCTCCAACACCACGAGAGAAAGATATGGGGAAGTATGTCGACGATTGCTATGATTACTTGTTCAAGGTTGTATTGATTGGGGACTCAGGCGTCGGTAAAACCAATCTTTTGTCACGGTTCTCAAAAAATCAATTCCACATCGAAACGAAACCCACCATCGGGCTTGAATTCGCTGCCCCTAGCATTAAAGTTGATGACATTATCATCAAAGCCCAAATCTGGGACACCGCGGGTCAATCAAGGTATATTTTTTTCAAGATTTAATGAAATTGTAGTATCAGAAAAATATCATTGACGGAAAATTATCAATGAATATTATCCTTCGTGACACTCAACATTTTAACGATGTGAAATATGACAGGTATCGCGCTATAACTAGCACATACTATCGTGGAGCATTAGGTGCATTGATCGTATACGATATCACACGTAAGGTAACATTTGAAAACGTTGAAACATGGCTTAAAGAGGTTCGAGATTACACGGATCAAGGCATCGTGATCATGCTCGTGGGGAACAAAGCCGATCTACGCCACTTACGAGAAGTTCAAACTGTGGATGCAAAGAGATTTGCGGAGCAACACAACACCTTTTTCATGGAAACATCGGCTCTCGAACCCTTAAACGTGGAGAACGCTTTTACAGAACTATTGACTCGGATATATCATGTTGTGACCAAGAAGGCGCCCCTCGATATCAGTCATGATCGGATGGTTCCACCTAGCGGACAAACCATCAATGTTGGAGGTAAAGATGAAGTATGGGATATCAAAATATTAGGTTGTTGTCAGTAGGGGTGTAATCGAGCCGAGCCAGGCTAAGCTCGAGCTCAAAGTTAAACGAGCCAGCTTGGCTCGTTTTTTTTTGTCGAGCTGAAAAGCCGAGCTCGTAAATGTTTATTTCTAATTACACATATACATGCATATTTTGTTATTTTTCTAATATTTTAATGAATGAAAAGGATACTAAAAGTATTATTTGTATAATTTGTGTTTTTGTTCTATTATTTTCATATTTTATTGATTAATTCAAAGTATTATTAAGTATATAAAAGATGTTTATCGAGCCACGAACCGAGCCACCGAGCCGAGCCACGAGCCAAGACCCCTAGCTCGAGCTCGGCTCGACTTGTAATCTAGCCGGCTCGGCTCGGCACGATAACAAAACGAGCTTTTTTCAAGCATTTTTCGAGCGAGTTGCGAGCATTTTGTACACCCCTATTGTTGTGATATATTTTTTTTCTGCCTTATGTGTACCAACGTTTATAGGGCTTGTTTTTATTATGCAGATACAAATACTCACGATGCCTTGCAAGACAAAGACCATGCTGACTCGGTGGACATTACTCCTGATCCAACGCAGGAGACGAGTCTCAAACTGGAAAAAACAAGTGCCAAAAACATGGACAAACCTGTTCCTAGCCCTCCTGCTCATGACTTCTTTGACACTGATCCATTTACTAAGGCTATTGCTGACTTGTCCCCCAACACATCGGGCAGCAACTTTGATTTTGCGAAATCTCCTAATTCGCAACTTCCTGGGAAAGAAATATTGTCAAATACACCGTCTACCAAGCGTGTTAGCGTCATGGATTCTGACTCAGGACAAGAGTCTGTAAAGAAAACTGATGATCTGGATTCCGAACAAGCAGCCCAAAACTTTGTGCCCAACTGGGCGTTAAAGAATGGTACATTGCTTAAAACCGGGGCAGTTTGCCAGGAGTTTTTGTATCAATCTGTTCCAGCCGCGGAGATATCAGCCAACTGCCGCTTGTCTGGAACTGAATTCTCTGAGTCCTACACCACTTCCTTGGTTGGAGCTTTGTCTAAAGGGGCTGAGATGCATCACCGTTGGGTTCACATGCGTGCCAGGAAAGATTATTATAAACACCGCCTGCGCGATCTAGAGTCATCCTTCGTGTCAATAGCTTCGACAAAACATAACATGGAGCGTGAACTTAGTGAGCTCCGTGAGAAGGTGCAAGTTGATCCGTGTGAGGAACTTGTTGCAAAGGTGAAACTGTTGGAGACGGAACTAGAAAAGTCCAGGACTGACCATAAGAAAGCCGTGACCGCCCTTGATGAACAGGATCAAGGGAAGAAAAACGAAATTAAGTTTATGGATAACCAGTTGACACGCATGCGGGTTGAGGCAAAAGCGTTAAGCCATCGTGTGGAGGTTCTTGAGATGGAGAAGCATTGGTTGATAACTAACGGTTTCCATTTGGTGTTCGACAAAGTGAAGAAGAGCGAAGAGTTTCTTTCTTTTGTTTCAAATGTGAGTCGGGCTTCATCTCGTCTTGGTTTCCAGAAAGGACTTGAAGCCGGGTATGTGCAAGCGGCTGCAAGGGCCAAGATTGAGGGTGTTCCAGGCTATGACAGCGATGCGGCCACACACATGAAGCGAGCTGCTCACGAGCTTCGAGCTGCAAAACATTCCCTGATTACTGACATCTCTAATAACCCGAATCGCAGTCTTGATGAATTGAAAACCATGCTCCTTCCCACCATGGGTGAAACATCTGGAGTTAGCCGAGCTCCATCAACTCTTTGAAATTGCATTAATTTGAATTTAAAACAATTTCTTTTTCTGCTGGACATGTTGCATCAAGGCTTGTGTGTAGGCTTTTTGTGTTCTCTAGTGACAATAATATTGGAGCGAAGTTGCTACCGACTCTTTTGTGTTACTATTGAACTCAACAAATAAAAAAGAATACATAACCTTATATTTACCCATTATGTTCTCATTTCGAAATTCCCTTTGATTATCAGCTCATCCTTTGCAGGAAATCATAATTAATCCTTCAATTTCTTTGTTTACATTTAACTTAGGAAGTTAGTTATCCATTCTAGAATCCCCAAAGGGATATCCTATGGTTAAGTGGTGTACTCAGTACTCACAATCAAAAAGTTATGAATTCAAATCATGTGTGTTGTAGCGTATTAATCCTAAAAATCTAGGAATTGTTCAAAAAAGTGTTAATCCTGTCCAACTTACTCTAAACATCCATATCTAGAAAGGCTATGTTGTTGAAAGCGGGACCAAACTCGGCACTCCACAATCAAAAGGTTATCAGTTCAAATCGTGCATGTAGCGTATTTAAGTAATCTATTTGGAGAAGCCATAGATATACGACTTCTTTTTTATTTTTAGAATAGCTTTTTAATGAAAAAAAAAAGAAATATTTGACTTTTAAAATTTTTTTTTATAATAATAATAATTTTTAAAATGAAAAAAAAAACAAATACTTGGCTTTTAAAATAGTTATTGATGAAAATTAGTGGTGCAAGCGAGTCGAGCACCTTGCGAGCTTCTCTAGATCAGCTGGATAAAAACCTAGTAATAAGCCGAGCCCTATCGAGCCTAAGCCTAAGCCTAAGCCGAGCTAGAGCCTAAAACAAAGGTCGTTTTTATTTTATCAAGCCAGAGCTCGAGCCTCGCATGTGAAGCTCTTTAGGTTTGGCGCCGAGCCTTATCGATAGGGTAATATTAGTTTTACTCATATTTAATAAATATTTACCCCACATCTAAAGTTGTTTAGTAAACGAACTGAGCCGAGCTTATTTAAACTTGTTAATTACAAGCCAAACCAAAACCTAAAAATAAGCTTTTTAGTAATTGATTTTCAGCTCTAGCTTCACTTATCGAGCTCGCGAGCCTAAAAGAACATAGTATTTAAATTATTTTTATTTGATGTATTATTTAATTATAAATACTAAACGAGCCAAGCTCAAGCTCTCATAAGTTAAATGAGCTTGGGCTGGGCTTGTTTGCGCCCCTAATAATGAAAATATAATCCAACTTAGACCTCTTCACATGTAAATTGCTCAAAATTGACACATTAACAAGTATGTTGGTCAATACACCATCTATGTCAAGCATATAGCATAGTGCAATTTATCACAAAATTGTGCCAAATCCAACAAAATTGCGTTTTCCTAAGTATCAAAAGAAAGTATACGGTATAAAGCTTGTTAACGTGAGAAGCAATAAGAAGCCGCCAGAGGATGCTGATGAGCGGGTGTTTAACCATGTTTTAGTATGTGTAACTAGGTGTTTTTAAGTGTTTAATTGTGTAAAACATAGTTACTTTGAGAATGATTGGGATTTGCAGGTACTTGAGGCTTAATGAAGTTAATTGGAGCTTAATATGAAGGTTTTGGAAGCTAGACAAGAGATTGGAAGGCCATGGATGCAATCCCAAGTGAAAGTGTGAAGAAAAGAAGAACTTTCGAGTTGGAGCGCAAGGTAAAATGTCTATGAGCGCACATGCTCTGATCCCGGCGCATCACAGAAAGTTTGTGGAATTTTGGTTCTCCCAGCGCAAGCTGAGGAGGTTACCAGCGCACCTTACGCTTGTCTCACCTGACCTTGCGCCCCTATCAGCAAAAGTTACGAATTTAATGGTTTAAACCCCATAAATAGATAATGACTCTCCCAAACGAAAAGAGACTGAACCCTAGCCGTTTTTAACCATTCCCAAGGTGTTTTTCCCTCAATTAATCATTCCTAATCATCATCTTAATCATCAAATCATGCATTCAATCTCCAACAACATGTCAATTGAAGATCTTGCAATGGAGATGAGAGGCTAATTCCTTTGTGACCACCTCCGGGTGGATGGTTTGTATGTGAAACTCAACTTGATTCATTTTAGTATTTTTGAATTGTGCTTTATGTTTTGAAGAATACTTGTGGTTTGATTCATTTAAATAAATTATATGTGTTGCAATTATTCATCTTTTTATCATTCGCATTCGGTTTACTTGTATCGTGAGCAGTTTGATATTGGGAGGGTATTTGGCACATATGGTTTGGTAATTGGATTGTATAGGTTATTATTAAAAATTTGTGTCTAGTTACCACTTGAATTAAAACCAATTAACAAGGCCATGTCTATGTGGTATTCTTACTAATTGAAATAAGTTGGGTGAATCGTTAAACCAGAGATCCGGAGGGGGTTACTTTCTTTTAATTATTGTTTTCAACTTAAAATCAAAGTCCTAGCTTTCTTAGTTTTTCTCAATCAATCCAAACAAATCATTAGGCATTAGTTAATTTAGACAAAACTATACTTTCCACCAATTCCCTGAGGAGACGACTCACTTCTACTTTACTACTTGTTTTCATTATTTTTGACCGATCTAACGACATCGATCAAAATGGCGCCGTTGTCGGGGAATCGGTGCGCTTAGTTAGATAGTTTTGTTTTAGTTTTTGTTGCTTTTCTTAAAAATTTAAAAAAAATATATATTTTATTTTTCTAGTCTTTTAGTTTAAGTTTTGTTTGTTTTGTTTTGTTTAGTACAGTATTACGCGTGGTTTGCTTGTTTGTGTGTGTGCAAGTAATTAAATTGCATGCATCATACACGTCATTCGGGCAAAGCTTCACCGCTAATTTATGATCCGGAAATTGAAAAGACAGCTAGAAGGAACAGAGCAATTCATCAAACCCGATCAACACCAAACATGAGCCATCACAACAACCAAGATAACCAGCCTCCACCGAACCAACCTGACCCAATACCACCACAACAAAACCCATTGGGCGATATGCCTCCTAGACCATTTCAAACAACAACAACCATTCCAACAATTTAACCCAGATCCGAACGCTAGTGGTTCTAGACAATTTCAGCAAGGCCGTCAAGAGCATGACGAGTGGGAAGAGCATTATGAAAATGACCCAGCTTTTGAGGCACCACAACAACAACCCAACCGACCATTAACTCTAAATAGACAACCACCACAAAACCAAAACCCGAGATCTCACAGTACTAGAGCAACAAGTTCAGTCTTTGGAGATGACAGTATGCAGGGTGCTGCGGGTACTTTTAATGGTAGAGTTGCTGATTACAACCAAGATAACCAGCCTCCACCGAACCAACCTGACCCAATACCACCACAACAAAACCCATTGGGCGATATGCCTCCTAGACCATTTCAAACAACAACAACCATTCCAACAATTTAACCCAGATCCGAACGCTAGTGGTTCTAGACAATTTCAGCAAGGCCGTCAAGAGCATGACGAGTGGGAAGAGCATTATGAAAATGACCCAGCTTTTGAGGCACCACAACAACAACCCAACCGACCATTAACTCTAAATAGACAACCACCACAAAACCAAAACCCGAGATCTCACAGTACTAGAGCAACAAGTTCAGTCTTTGGAGATGACAGTATGCAGGGTGCTGCGGGTACTTTTAATGGTAGAGTTGCTGATTGGGATGGGGGAGTTGATGATGATGGGTACTACGTGAATCAGGACCAGTTCGACTATGATGAGTATGATGAGTTCGGTTCGCAGTATCAACAGAGACAGCAGCAAGGGTTTAATATGAGGGGACAGAATCAAGGACAGAGAGGGATCCCCCAGAATCAACCACGAAATCAAGTGCGAGGGAATGGGCAAAGACAATATGTAGATGGGGTACCTCGGGTGAACTATAGACCTCCTGTACAAGGTGTAGGGAGTCACTTTATTCCTGTGGCCACCGAGCACACCTCACTTGTAGTACCACCACATCAGAACGGAAGGAGCTTTGAGGTTAGACCCCAATATCTGAACCACCTTCCGAGTTTCTATGGTAAAGCAACAGAGGAACCTTATCTACACATTGCGGAGTTTGTGAGCATTCGCAACACTATTGGGGGCCATGGGTTTAGTCCGGATGAGGTGAAGTTGATGATGTTTCAGTTCACCCTCAAGGATCAAGCAAGATTATGGTATCATTCACTGCCTATTGGTAGTATCTTCACATGGCAGGATCTTCAACAACAGTTCTTAGAGGAATATTATACTATGACTCGCACTACTGAGGCTCGGGAGGCCATTAGAACATTCCAACAACACTTGGGAGAACCGTTTCACGAAGCTTTCACAAGGTTTAAAGAGTTGTTAAGGAAATGTCCACATCATGATATACCAATGTGGGAACTAATTAAGTCATTCTATGATGGTTTACTACCCGAAGATGTGAGGGATCTGAATGCCAACAGTAATGGTACGTTTTTGACTAACCATGAGGATGTGGATTGGGAGTATATGGAGAGGTTGGCAGTGACATCAAAGAGACAGGCTCGTGCTAGTAGAAGAAGACAAACAGGTGCTGCTAGGGGTGTTGATGCTGAGGCTGAGAAGAGAATAGCAAGCCTAGAGCGACAGATTGCACAGTTGACAGCTGGTAGAAGTGCAGGCAAAAGTGATGGAGTAAAATCAACTAGTTCTTTCACAGTTTGCTCCATTTGTGATGACTTGGGACATGTAGACGATGATTGTCCTACGCAACAAGGGAAACCTGAAGAAGTAAATCAAGTTTATGGACAACGAAAGCCATATGATATGAATTCAAATTCATATCACCCAGGTTTGCGAAATCACCCAAATTTTAGTTACAGTAATACTTCTAACCAGTTGAATCCTCCATCACAGATACCTAATCAAAACAATCAGAGAGGATACTCAAGCCAAGGGAAATACAACAATCAAAGAAATTATCAGCAAGGATCTGGAAACAATCAAGGGAGTTCTCAAGGCAACTGGAGGAGTCAAGGCAATCAACAGGGTGGATCTTCGGGGCAGGATGGGTCAGTGAGAGAGATGTTGACTAAGTTCATGAAATCAACGGGAGAATTCATGAAGTCAACGGGCGATCTCATGAAAGAGATGAGTGAAGTGTAACCGTTAATGATGGTGGGATACTTGCGAGAGAGCTTTGCTTAGGGGCAAGCAAAGGTTAAGTGTGGGGATGTGATGAGCGGGTGTTTAACCATGTTTTAGTATGTGTAACTAGGTGTTTTTAAGTGTTTAATTGTGTAAAACATAGTTACTTTGAGAATGATTGGGATTTGCAGGTACTTGAGGCTTAATGAAGTTAATTGGAGCTTAATATGAAGGTTTTGGAAGCTGGACAAGAGATTGGAAGGCCATGGATGCAATCCCAAGTGAAAGTGTGAAGAAAACAAGAAATTTCGAGTTGGAGCGCAAGGTAAAATGTCTATGAGCGCACATGCTCTGATCCCGGCGCATCACAGAAAGTTTGTGGAATTTTGGTTCTCCCAGCGCAAGCTGAGGAGGTTACCAGCGCACCTTGCGCTTGTCTCACCTGACCTTGCGCCCCTATCAGCAAAAGTTACAAAGTTAATGGTTTAAACCCCATAAATAGATAATGACTCTCCCAAACGAAAAGAGACTGAACCCTAGCCGTTTTTAACCATTCCCAAGGTGTTTTTCCCTCAATTAATCATTCCTAATCATCATCTTAGTCATCAAATCATGCATTCAATCTCCAACAACATGTCAATTGAAGATCTTGCAATGGAGATGAGAGGCTAATTCCTTTGTGACCACCTCCGGGTGGATGGTTTGTATGTGAAACTCAACTTGATTCATTTTAGTATTTTTGAATTGTTCTTTATGTTTTGAAGACTACTTGTGGTTTGATTCATTTAAATAAATTATATGTGTTGCAATTATTCATCTTTTTATCATTCGCATTCGGTTTACTTGTATCGTGAGCAGTTTGATATTGGGAGGGTATTTGGCACATATGGTTTGGTAATTGGATTGTATAGGTTATTATTAAAAACTTGTGTCTAGTTACCACTTGAATTAAAACCAATTATCAAGGCCATGTCTATGTGGTATTCTTACTAATTGAAATAAGTTGGGTGAATCGTTAAACCAGAGTTCCGAAGGGGGTTACTTTCTTTTAATTATTGTTTTCAACTTAAAATCAAAGTCCTAGCTTTCTTAGTTTTTCTCAATCAATCCAAACAAATCATTAAGCATTAGTTAATTTAGACAAAACTATACTTTCCACCAATTCCCTGAGGAGACGACTCACTTCTACTTTACTACTTGTTTTCATTATTTTTGACCGACCTCACGACATCGATCAGATGCCAAGTGTCCTATTAACAAAACCTCAGTTAACCTAACCAAACTATAATTAATATTAATATTAGTTTAACCCAAGGGCATTACAGACTTTTTCACACGTAACTGATTACGTGATTTACGTTCGTTATTTTTGTAAACGATATTTTCAAATCATAATTTGAATTCTACACACACAGACGATCACATACACACACACACACACTTTACGTTTCATTCCAATTACGATTCAATCTCAATTTTGATTATCACGATTACAGTTTAATCGATCAATTCATCATGTTCGGTAAGTGTATTCGTACATAATTAATCCATTTTTATTAGTTTGTTGTTTAATTTTTGTTTTTGTTTTTATCAGATTTAAACATTTCTGTTGAAGAGCAGAGAGTAGATGCTCAGAATTCGAATCAAGTGCCTGATTATAATGCTTTTCATGGTAGGATCATCATCCTCTGTTTTTTGGTTGAAAAACAGAGCTCTGTGTTTTGATAGATTTGTTAACATGATGTTTTTATCTGTGTTCAGACTTGATCGAAAACACTAATCAGGATGTTGATATTCATAGTTTGAACCTCATCAACGAATTCAGAGTCCAAGGTATTTTTTTAGTTTTACGAATGCGTCTGATGTTATATACGAGTGCGTCTGTTTTAAACTGTATTTTGATTATTTCTGATACTGATAATATATGAATGCGTCTGATTTTATACATGAATGCGTCTGGATTGGCAAGCTTTTTTTTACTAAGTGCGTTTGATTTTCTATATGAATGCATTTGTTTTTGCTTTTTTGTAGGTGTTGCAACTGTAAAGTTGCAACATATAATGTATATATGTGTGGTGCTCGGGGGGCAAAAGTAAAGTTGCACTAGTTTTAACGTTATTTTACTAATTTCGTGAAAATAATGTTAAAAACGACGGACGGTTAATCATGCATCATGTGGTGGCGTTGATAGCCAAAAGACAAAGGGGCACATGCACTGATCGGGTTTGTCTCGATTGCTAAGTGTTCTGTGCCTTATGTCCAAGGCTTGATACCAAACCACATCGAGCCGGGGGTCTCACTGGAAGCAGCCTCTCTATTCTTAGGGGTAGAGGTAAGGCTGTCTACATCTTACCCTCCTCAGACCCTACTTTAGCTTTGCTATAGGTGGGATTAACTGAGTATGATGATGATGTAGGTGTTGCAACTGATGTTCCTATTGATGACCTAGCTAGTAACACATATATCCCTGATGTACCTGATTCTCTCAAACCTGCAAAGGACATGGAGTTTCCTAGTATTGACCATGCACAAGAGTTTTATGCAAAATATGCAAAGGCTAGTGGTTTTTCTATTCGAAAGGGCACTTCAGAAGTGCGAAAAGGTATTCTAAAACTTAGGTACTTTGTATACTATAAGGAGGGTTTTAAGCCAGTCAAAGTAGGTGAAGAGAGTTCTAGCAATGATGTTAAGTCAAGGAAAAGGCCTTCTATCAGGACTGGATGTCCTGCACATGTCAGGCTAAACTTTGAGGATGGAAAAAAAAAATTCAAGGTTTATGGCTTTAAGGAAGGTCATAATCATCCATTTGTCCATGAAAGTGACATTCATTTTCTAGCAGCAAATAGGAAGCTGACACATACTCAAAAAGAGATGATATGTGAGTTGTCTTCATTGAACATGGGTCCTGTCAAAGCTTTTAACATTATGAAGACCAAGTATGGAGGTTTTGAGCATGTAGGTGCAACTGCAACTGATTGTAAGAACTTTAAAGGTGGCTTAAAAAGCTTCATTGGTGAGTTTGATGCAGATATGATTGTCTCTAGGCTTAGGGATAAGAAGAAGTTCCTGCCAGATTTTTCATTTGAGTATTCTGTTGATCAAAAGAATGCATTAACCGGATTATTTTGTGTGGATGCTTTACGTAAGAGGAATTACATGGAAATTGGAGAAGTGATTTCGTTTGATGCAACATTTAACACTAACAAGTATGTTTTAAATTTTATTTTTTAAGCTTGATATCCAAATATTATATGTTTTTATTTTTTTAAACTTTGTTTTATTGGTTATTGTAGGTACAAGATGGTTTTTGTACCATTCACTAGAATTGATAACCACTGCCGGAATGTCACATTTGGTGCAGGTTTGTTGTCATTAGAGACAACTGAATCTTATACATGGTTGTTACAATCGTTTTCCAAATGTTTTGGAAAGCTTCCCAAAGTAGTTGTAACTAATCAAGATCCTGCTATGAAAAATGCAATCCAGTTGGTTTTTCAAAACAGCAGACATAGGCTGTGTATGTGGCATATCATGAAGAAGGTTTCGATCTGATAAGGTTTGTATCAACTTTTTAGTTTAAATTATGAGTGCGTCTGTTTTTATAGATGAGTGCGTCTAAACAGTGTCCTTTTTGATGCATTGCACTGAATGCGTCCAAACTTTATCAATAAGTGTGTTTGTTACATGTCTTGTTTTTCTAATGTGACTGCGTCCAAACTACTAACTAAATGCGTCTGCTTCTATGTTTTGTTGTGTTTTTGTAGGTGGGTAGTTCATTGTGCAGTGATGATGAGTTCAAAAAGAGAATTTGTGCAATTGTCTGGACAGATTCTATCAGTCCGGAGACTTTTGATTTCGAGTGGGGTGTACTTATTTTTTATTACAAATTAAATGAGAACACTTGGTTGTCTGACATGTTTGACCTGAGATCGATGTGGATCCCTGCTTTTTACCGGGATGAAGCTATGTCTGGGCTAATGAGGACAACATCAAGATCTTTGAGATTGAGAATCATTTTTTTTTTGCCAGGTGGCAAATTCTCAGTTGACTCTTGTTGAGTTTTTCAACCATTTTGAGACATCCCTTGAAGCTCAGAGATTTAATCATAGGAAGAATGACCATGACTCAAGACATACAATTCCTGATATGTGGACTCAAAACCCTATTGAGCAAGAGGCTGCTAAAATATTTACCCGGACTATCTTCTTTGATATCCAAGAAGAAATATATGCTAGTTATGAAGGATTAATAAGTGTTCATATGCAAAGGGCTGATGAAGAAGGGTTTTTAAAGATTTATGTTGATGATCCACAAGCACATGGTCAAGGCTTTATTGAGATATTTGTTTTTTTTGGGTATTTTAACAATGAATGCGTCTGTTATGTTAATGAGTGCGTCCAAACTGTTCAGTATTGTTTTTTTTGTTGTTTTTACAATGAATGCGTCTGTTATTTTACTTAGTGCGTCCAAACTGATCACTATTGTTTTTTATCCTTCTTTACAGGTTCTGTTCAAAAAGGAACTTGTTGATGATGTTGAGGATGTGACTACATTATGTACATGTAGGAGGTTTGAGCAGTACAGGCTTCTGTGTAGGCATATTTTTTTCATATTAAGGTTGATGAAAATGTATAGATTCCCGAAAAGATACATTCTGAAGAGGTGGACAAAAGATGTTGTTCCAGATGAAATCAAGTATTCATTTGAAACAGGAGAGTTTGGTAATTACAAGACGAAAGAAGCAACGTATTGCACGGGAGATCGTTTTGGGTGGTGAATATCTTGCAAACTCTTTAATTTCAGATTTAGCTGAGTTAACTTTGGTTAATGATAAAATCAAAGAGATGGTTAAGAAGGTTGATGAGGGCAGGTTTAAGAGACCTAGTCACCAGAGTAAGCATGATAGGTATGCTTCTCTTCTTGGTTATGAGAAACCATCAAATGCTAAACCCACTATTCGACTTCCGAATGGTATAAAGATCAAAGGACGTGGCAAGCAGAAGCGAATAAAGTCCAGCAAGGAAGTAAAGGTTAGTCGATCCGACAAGGAAAGAGGAATTGTGCTATATGCGGAGAAAGTGGCCATGATCGACGAAAACATGCCAAAGAGGGTGCTTCAACGCAGACGACGCAGACGCAAGGCGAACAAGATGATCAAATTGTTGTAGATGATGTTGATGATAATGAAGAGATAGATTTAGAAGTTTCTGATGATGAGGAGGAGTTGTGTTAGATAGTTGCAGTGGACATTGTAAATATTAGACATGAGTGCGTCTGAATGTTTTTACAAATGCGTCTGTTTCATGGTTTTTTATTTTAGTTACTTTTTATAATATGAATGTGTCTGTTTAAAAAATAACTAAAAACTTCATAATATATATTTAAAAAAGGACCTACCACTATTACACCACCACCACCACTACCACTACCATCACCACCACCACCACTACCATCACCACCATCACTACCACCATCACTACCACCACTACCACCACTATCACCACATAAAAAAAAAGATATACAAAAAACCACAGAAAAACACCATCACATAACCACCACCATCACTTGCCACCCATGATTGCATCCCTTTGTTTTGTTGACATGTTTTTGAGGATGCAGGTCTGTGTGTTGCTAAGTGACTCGGAGATGAGGTTGTCAAAAGATGCTTGAGTGTGTAGTTGCTCAATAGCTGCATCTGTGAATGGTGTCTTCTCCTCCTCCTTCATCAGCTTCTCTATGAGGTCTAGGTTCTTCTTGTATTCTCTCTGGACCTCATTTTGTGCAGTTAGAACCACAGAAGATGAGTTGAGGTCATCTTTAACCTCTGAGATACAGTCCACCATGATGACTGTTTTCACTTGTAGGTTGTTTATTGCTTCAATGTGATTTTCTGCCATTTTTGTTTGTGTTTGTAGTTGTATCAGTATGTTAAGATGATAGTGTTTATATAGACTAAAAATTAAAAGTTAATTAGGTGGTAGTTGAATATTGAATTGCAAGATTTATCTAAATTTATTACCTATCAAATCATACTTAATTGACAGTAAGATTTTTTTTTTAGTTTTTTAGTATTTAAATAAACATGTAGAGTTTTAGTGATTATTTTACACAATTAATAACATATGCAACTTGCATATGTTAATCATTACCTGTACAGTTTTATAAAAGTGAAATAAACCTGTTTTCATTTTTGTTATAAAGTGCGTCCAAACATGTTATTGAATGCGTCTGATTTTGTAAGAGTGAGTCTGATTTTTTACATTGAGTGCGCCTGTTTATGCACTTTTTTTACCCAATGTTTTAATGATTTTGTTTAGACGCACCTTTAAATATATAAGTGCGTCTGTTTATTGACGATCCAAATGTTCTTAATCTGAATCTTTTTCAAATCCATTTTTTTACTTAATTGCAATTATATTTATTAAAATCGTATGTTTTGTGAATATTATATGCGTTGATTGTGTTTTTTGAATATGATTAATGTGATTTTTAAAACATCGAATGCAATGCTCTGTTTTTTGATTTTTCTTCAAATCAGTTATTGTTATGATACAAATCAAGGTTTTTGAGTGTTTAATGAATCAATCAGTTTCAATTGTTTGTTTAATCGTTGCAATAAGTTTGTTTTGATGTTACGTTTCGATCGATTGTTTAATCTATGCTGTTACGATTTCTGGAAATTAGACTGCGTTTTTTCCTAAATTACCCCTGGTTAGGTTAACTGAAGTGTGATTAAGGCTGTTAATTACCATCTTGCTACCGCCTAAATCCAATGGCTCAAATGGCTTCGTATTTTTAGACGCTTTATACGTTATCTCTTCCCAAATATCAAAATGATCTTAATATAAGATTTTTAAAAGGTATAATAAAGATCCCCTCAAAATAAATGCTTACTCACAAACTAACTAATGCAAACATATGAAAACTACCACTTTCAGACCATGGCTTCCGATTTGCCAAATGGGCTCACTTTCGTGATTCGGCCTTCTTTTGTTCTTTGGCTGTAAAACAAGAGCAAGTGTAAGAAACATACATATGTATCGTCTTTTTATTTTCACTAGTAGGATTGCCCGCGCGTTGCGGCGGGTGCGGCTGTTTTGTAGTCTCGTAGTTGTTAGGATTTATGGTGTGCATGTGGTGTTTGTGAGTTATTATTTATGGTGTTCCCTATCTAAAATCCGCCAAAAACATTTAAACGTATGATTATTATTGTCAATTACGTTTTCACAACTCGGTATGACGCCTGAAAGACAAAACTAAAAAATAAATGTTTGATATGTTAAAAGGATAACACCATGTGTTTTAAGTCAAATGAAAATTATAAAACGAATAGCAAAAACTATAAAAACGAACACCAATATTGCAACCGAATTTGTTCGGACTATTGATTCAGTTCCTCACGTATGAAAATCGAGCGGGTACAAAAACTATAGAAGTTACATTTAGGTTGCAATGAAAAAACGCTCCCAAAAGTTAAGCTTCAAGAAGTTACGCTCTAGATGGTACATATTGACGCCATCTTGTTGAGCCAAGCTTTCTTTGTAAAACCATGAAAGTTGACCAATTGGGCTTTTTTTTTCTAGAATGCTAGCAATAGGGAACATGTAGCGGCCATCCATATTGATGCCCTGGTATCTCTCCCTGAAGTTATGTAGATAGTATTTACTTTGGATTAAAGGTAATGTGAATCAAGGTTTACAATGGATTAAACAGTACCTCCATTCAATAATTAGCTTTGTGAATCTATATTCAAGAATCCTTCATTAGCCTAAAATATTTTCCCAATTTTCACCTAACGACATATCAACACATGTGCTTACATTTCCTTTGTAAAGAATCAAAGTCAGAACAACTTTCTCAAATATAAAAATATAAAGTATAAGAAATACCTCAAATTGTTCAAGTGAAGTATACAATCCTTCATGAGGTTTGGCTCTCATGGTCCCAAAATCCATCGGTTCCTCAATGATTTCATAGTAATCATCAGCCTTAAACAATCAAACCAATTCGACCCGCTAATTTTCTCCAGCTGTTTAAAAATAGAAACCCAAGAACTAAAACACCAACCTCTTCAGGGTCAACTGGTTCAGCAAATATCTCATATATATCCTTCCTAGATTATGCCATAAAAAATAATCCAAATTATAAGAAGTTAAAATGAGCCTGACCCTATATTAGATACTTGAAATGGGACTAACAGTTCTTCCATGTTTGCATCAGTCTCTATTTCATGGTTTTGATATTATGAAAGCAGAAACAAGAATAAGACAAACTATTTCAAAATGTTATGCCACAGTAATATCATTTCAGTATAATCTAAATATATTGAATAAAATGATTTAGGAAATTGTATGCGATATCTATCAGGATGACATTTGATCCATTTGGTGCGAGTCAAAGCATGTTAAGGTCAAAATGGTGAGGGTTTGGCTGACCCGCAACACTCTCACAAAAATTTTACATCTTTTCATAAGTTTGTATGTATGATTCCAAAAATAGTATCATTTTAATAATAATCCGAATATATATGAATAGAGTCGATAACTGATTTAGCAAGTTAAGATGTATTGAAAATATAAACAGGATGACATTCGACCCGTTTGACACATGTTACATAGTCATCTTTTTTACCTATGTTTTATTTATAAACAAGATGACATTTGACCCTTAAAAAATAAAACTGAATCAACCAAGTCATAACTACAAGACATATAATTGAACATACCTCTGCATCATCAACAGAACTGATAACAAGGGTTCCATCCAATGAGAGATCTTGAATAGTTACATTACTACCCTTGATGACCAATGTTGATTTCCAAGAAAGAAAGTTGTTTCCACTCACTTTGCTTTTAACATCAGCAAACGTAACGACCCATTTTGGTTTCCACACAACACCGGCCCAAGCCTCCACTTTTTGACCATTAAATACCTTTGATACTGGATCCTCTATCTTAACACCCGCCTGGAGACAAGCATAAGAACTTAAGGCAAGGTAACGAAATGGTCAGGTTGGGTGATGGGTCCCTGTTGATTTAGTGATTTCTCTTTCAGGGGTGTTTCAAGTCGTAATGGTTGTTCCCGTGATTTGACCGTAAGCTTAGAGGTACCAGAATGTGTCGGTTTTTGTGTGTTCAAAATAACAGCATTATGATCTTCCTTTTACTATGGGAACTCGATATTTCGATTTGACAGAGGAATATGAATCATCAGACAGGCTGGTAGTGCTGTCCATGTCATATATTAGATTGTCTGACATGGCGGGTAGCTTTTTCGAGCTCAAATTTGACTCGGGGGAAGATGGTCTTCTCAGCCTTGTGAGGTGAATTACCTAAATAAGCCAACAGATTGTGTATAAGTACAAAATATAGCAAGGTTTAGGTTCACCTCTTTTAGTTATTCTGTTTGAGCCCAACCCAAATCACTGAATCAGAACATTTTGGCCTTTCAAAGAACATTTTTGAATCCTCAAATCACCCAAATATAAACAAAAAAAGCAGGAATTTGGTCAAACCTCATGATATAGAGCAACAATTTGGTAAAAGTTTAATAATTTCTAAAAAATCACAAAGAATTTCTATGATGATCAAATGCAAAGTCTTGATCAATCTAATTATCAAGTGCGAGAATTCGGTAAAATCTCTTGAAATAGGACATGGAAAATGAAAATCTTACCACGAACTTATATTTTTAACCATACCATGCAAGAGAACATACTTATATTGAGGACGTCGTTAATAGTGTTCGATAAAGTAGTTGCAATGAGGTTTCCAAAAGTGATACTCATTTACATCTTTTTAAACATGAATATATGTGTGTGTCTATAATCTAGGGGTGTAAATGATGCGTAACGGCTCGAGAGTTACTCGGGATCGGATCGGTAAAAAGCTCGAACAAGCCGAGCTTTAACGAGCCCAAGCCCGAGCTTGAAACATGACTCGTTTAGTTATCGAGCCCGAGCTCGAGCTTTTCATACAAAGACCGTTTAGGCTCGCGAGCCTAAACGAGCCCAAACAAATTTTATATTATTATTATTATTTTATATATAGTATACCTACTATTTAACATTGGCGAGTCGAGCTCGAGCCTAGCTTTGGCTCGTTTAAGCTATCAAAGCGAGCTCGAGCCAAACTTTTAGCTCCTTTTGAATTTTTCTATAATTATTTCGAACGGAGCCGAGCTCGAGCCCTTAGGTTTTACTTTCGAGCCGAGTTCGAGCATAAGTATTAGGCTCGAACCGAGCCGAGCTCGAGCTTCATAGAAGCATGACGAGCTGAGCTCGAGCCCAGTCAGACTCGGGTCCGGCACGGCTCGTTTACACGAATCCTATAGAAAACTTGATAAAAAAAATTGTAGTGTAATCCATGAGAAACATCATTGATCAAGATATGAAGGAAAACTGGAAATAAATACAAAATTGCGCTAATGACATTTAAATTCAAACCTCTTCAAGAACTGCTTTAACTTGACGAAGATTTTCTGCATGTTCTATGTCTTCTGCTTCACTATCACTTCCAGGACCAAGTCTGAAAACAAAGATATAGCAATCAAATATATAACTTCACTAATTGAACAAAGAATACAATCTAGCCATAATTTATATTAATAAGTAATAAGTTGATAACAATAAATTCAGTAACTAATAACTTGAGTAAATCAAGAGACTTAACAAAAGTACAAGTTCCAAATTAGGCTGCAAGCTCCTTTTAGTTTTGAAAAGATAAATTCACAAGTCTGTAAGCAAAAGCTTCCAGAAATAGAGAACTATTATATCCATTATTTAGAAAACCTTGAAACCTAATTAAGGTAAAAACAGTTACAGTAAGTGATTTGCAAGTCAGGAATGCCAAGTACGAGGTACCAATATCCTTGTAGCATCTAACAAGTCCTGCAATTGGACTGCACTCTTGAGTTTTGTCTGCAAGGAGAAAAATGTCAACTAAACCATAAGCCAGAGATTAACCATTAACTTTTAGGAACA
Organism: Ambrosia artemisiifolia; assembly: GCA_032199755.1. Taxonomy (NCBI): domain Eukaryota; kingdom Viridiplantae; phylum Streptophyta; class Magnoliopsida; order Asterales; family Asteraceae; genus Ambrosia; species Ambrosia artemisiifolia. The sequence continues at coordinate 65,777,503 of CM063519.1, forward strand.
ACTGAATGGTGAGAGTGATCGTATCAAAATAACCTCAGCTCTAGGTCTTCCTCCATTGTACTTCAGCATTAAATTTAACAACGTTTCCTCATTGACCTTCAACTTTACCTTTTGCTTTGCAGTTCTATCACCGCTGCCCATCAAAAACATAAATGTGTACAAGTTAGACAATAAAAAAATAAGTGTATAAATTAAACAATAAAAAACATAACTGTGTATACATTAAACAATAAAAGTGCTCACAAAACATAGAAAAGAAAAGCAAGCTATCTTACTGACAAATTATAGCTATCACACAGCGTAGCTCCTCGGACTGTCCAAATGAGCCAATGATCCCACTTCCCTGACGTGTTAGCCCCTCACAGGGCTGAGCTGGCTCATTGACCTTCCACGGCAAAACTGGTGGAATTGTTGTTGAAAGATGGGGAGCTTTTGCGTCTAGAAACATCTTTCTCAACACACAAGCAGCATCATCATAATATCTGTAGTTAACAAGCATGTCATGAAATTAGCAAGACAACAATAAATGGAACATTTTGTAGACCAGATTTTCACTTGGTGGCATTGAATATTGTCAATTTATCCACACAAGACAAGCAAAAACTGAAGTAATTAGCAGCATTATACAAGCATAGAATACATTATGCTTGTCATGTTAAACAGCCAATGTACAACTACGCATTGAACTTTGGAGTTTCTAAGCAAGTAAATGAGGTTTTGCTTACAAGTTAAGTCCAACATATGCAATGCAACCACATTGAAGCAACATACATAGTTATCAAATAAAGTTAACCAACAATTCAACAAGTATGCATAATTATTACTTATTACTTGTAAGAGTTTTTAACAAAGCTCCAACCACTCACATCACAGACATAGACATACGAACGGCCTTAAGAGCGTAAGAGATCAAACCCACACACCTGTATGAAGAAGAGTATGCAAAATTATTAAACAGTAACTAAGTTGGTAAATGGAAACATAGGTTTTACATGTTGCAAATTCACAACCACCTTTTAAGAAGTTGATTAGAAACATAATCCGCCAAATTCTCATCCACAACAACATAATAAAATATTCCATTATAACAAATGTATTATAGCAATATATTAAGAACTAAATAAATCAAATACCTCATATATTGCAACAGGTACTTCATTTGACAGTGGAACAACAACTCGAGATTCATCAAAGATCCTGTCGTCATCTTCCTTCTCAGGAAAAGAAGGAAAGCCCCAAATAGTATAACTTTGTATATATACATATAAGGATATTTGGATTTTAGTTTTGAAACCGAAGAAGAGACGATTCAACTATAGAGAAATTGATTATGACATTCAATTGCATTGAATCAGGACTCATGAATGGGGTTGGCAAAAGAAATTGATTATGGCATTCAATTGCATTGAATCAGGACTCATCTCTGTAGAAGAAGAAGAGGGCAGGGAGGGAAATGAAGGGTAATATTGTAAGTTTGTTTTGATACTGTAAAGGAGGAGGTGGGTAAAATGTCTACATTACCCTCTTAAGTGTCTTAATTGTCACAATCATCCCCATAATACCCTTAAATTTCTTGCTTAAATTTGTTGTACATGTTGCTTGTTAAGTTGTATGGAAATGCAAATGACCATGTTGTACATCACTTTTCCTTAATAAGATAATATAGATATTCAAGAATCGCCTTCGCAATAAGATGTTAGATGAGTATCTAGCAAATAGTATGGTGATTTACATAGCAAAAGAAACTGCTGAGAACTTTAATTCGGAGTCCATAATTGAAGAATTGAAAAAATCTTAAAGGTCGAGGGGCTGAACAATAATTCTTTCTCCAGGTACCCACCTTTTGTCTCCTTTTTACTGTTTTAGTGTCTTTGTTTAGTTGTTTGTTAAACAATGCTTAGAACTTTGGTATTTATTGTATTTAATGTTTGACTTGACCCGACCCGACCTGACCCGAATCGAATCACTAACCAAAACATATCACCCGAAACATAGCTATAAAAAAAATTAGGTCCCGTCCCGTGACCGGTGACTTCCACCCCTCGGTCCGAATTCTCAAGATTTGCCACTTTTAGTAGGGATATGATTGGTGGGAAGTTTGTTAGGATTGTAGGAGATTTGGTCACACTTCAAGTTTCGTGTAGTTTAGTGTTGTAGCTAATGCGAAAGGTTATTGTTCTAAGTTGCTCTATGACTGGCTGCGGTTGATATATGCAAGTGATATCATTAGATCTTTTTTATATCATCATATACTAAAGTTGTCACTTTCAAATAAGGCCAATGTTTAAAAGATGGGTTATGATTTAACTTAGAAATCTAACAATTTCTTATTATGGAAACTTTTTAGTTTCATTAATTTAAAAAATAAACAATATAATTAAGGAATATTAACGATAACACTTATGCTAATACACCTTAGAAACATAATTAAATAATACAACTAAAGTTCGTGGATACGCACTTGTAGATTACATGAAATTTACTCTAGTGACACAATTTGCTAACTAGACGTAATACAACGCCCATGGGACAACCACATGGTCATTAGACAGTAATTAACATATGAATTTCATGAACCCCTTGTTATTAAACTTTTTTGGGGTGATAGAATACTCTTAAATGTTTTATTTTATATGGTGTAGATACAACTGCTGAATTAAACACTTTGCAATCATTTACTCTGCATAGAGCCACTAGAATAGTGGACACTTTTTAGGTATCACGTAACCAACCCTCCACTAAGATCGCGAATTGTTGTGATACATATTTTGTTTGAAATATATACTAGTAGGAAACTCGCGCGATGCGGCAGCAACGACAATTTCTGTTACGGTATTCGTGTCAGTTAGTTTATAACATTTCTACTAAGATACTATATAGTACTTCTTTTAGTTTTCTAATCCATATAACATGTTACAAAAGCTTATAATGCTTTATTTTCCTTAAGTATTTGATTTGGTGGCATCCGTGTGGTTTATTTATACATTCTTTTATATAATATATCATCATTACCCAAGTATATAATCCCCTTCTAGAAAAGTCAAGCTTTCATAATTTTAGTTTTAATCCAAACACAAATCAGTGGCGATCAGACCAAATTCAATCTTAACACCATAAACCTAAAACGGATATCCAATAAAAAAAGTTTAATGTTTTTATGTGAAAAGATCTGACTAAAATCTCGTTTGACTTATTACCCAATCCCTACCACCTCAATACTTTACCATTAACTTAGAAAAGATTTTCGTTCTATCAAACAAGCCGTTGCTGATTTCAGTCATAGGGGTAAAACGGTGCCAATAAGGGGTGTTCGTCTACTATTTACTGTCAACTCACATCGTACAGACCCTTTATCATTAAACATATGGTAAGAGAATAAAACAAACATGCCCATATTCCATTTGTACCCGAGTTTACCATCAAACTGACCAAATTCCTTTTTAGAAAAATAATTATTTGTCCATAGTTAAAAAAAATAAAAAAATAAAAACAACTCTTTCTATAGAATATAAATAAACTATTTCACTTAATTATTTGCCCTGAGACAATTGTACTGGAGTTTTTTAGCCTCCAAAGCAAGATTTGAACTACTCCAATGATCCAGTACTCCGTTAAATGACCAGCTTCCAAAATAATCCAGTAATCATGTAAACACAGATAGTATTATAGATAGTATATCTTAAATAACCAATAAGGTAAAATCAAAGTGTTAACAAACTGGTAGGCTTTTAGTCCTTTGGCGTCAACATAATAATGAAAAAACGACAAATTCTAAATTCGTTAAGGTTCAAATGGTGTCAAAACAGTATTTTAGGTCTATCTTTGCATCTAATAGTGACAACTAAACAATCGTTATCATACCAATTGACCACATTTACATTTGGCCTTTAAGGTTCGAACAAAACCGTTTTCGTTTCGTTCATACTCACAATCTGCGAGCATTATCTAGTGCATTTACATTTGGTCTGTCACCAAAACTGTTCACAGTAAACGAAAAATAAAATATTTAGCAATGCATGTACATTCTCATTACAAGCTTCGATTTATAAAAAGGTGCTTGAGGGAAACAACATTAAAAGAGGTAGTTGGTTTCAACATTTTACTTTCATGCCAAATACAACAGTGTGATAAGAGAAAGAAATACAAAAATATAAGAAACATATGCTAAAAAATAGGAAAAGCTTATAGATTTCTTGTTTTCCCCCTTGGGATCAATCACAATATGTACTTTACCTTATATGCAGAACATGATATTTGAATATCAACATTGTTAGAGTGAAAGGCTCGGCTCGCACCATGATCAGTCAAAAACTCTAGGAGCCTGGTCAACTTTTTAGAGTAGTTATAGTTTGCAACAGGAATGGCCGTTTACTTAAGAACATGCATATTTAGAGAGTGGATGTGAGCGGTGCTGAGGTGAACGGCGGAATGGGAGAGTGGATGTGAGCGGTGGTGAGAGATTTAGAGAGAGGAGGAGGGTAGACGTATATCAACAAGCCAACAGGTGATAATCCACTTCAAAAATCAAAAGTAACAGAGAATGAATTCTGGTAGAGATAAAAGAGGGATGGTTGGTAGAAAATATACTTAATTTTAAAATCATAGAGCCAAAATTTTAGAGAATTTTAGTGGATTAGTGGAAAAAGTGTAACTAATAAATATAAGGGGAAGAACATCAATCGTTCATTAGATGCTTACAAACCCTAACCGCACAAGAACATCAATCGAATAAACAGTAACGAAATCGAATAGAATGTAAATCAATGAAAAGGAAATCGAATATGTGGTTACCTGAGATGAATGAACGATTGATGTTCTTGTGTGGTTAGGGTTTGTATCGAAAGAGAATTAATGTTCAATGGATAGTTATATTAGATGCTTACAACCCAAAAAGAAAAGAACAATATATATCCGGGTTTTAGGGACAGAAAACCGGGTCATGGATCGGGTATTAGAAACCATACCCAAGTTAAATGGGTCGCACCGCCCTAGATACTCTTTTATTATTAGATATAGATATGTATATATATTGTGGTTACGTTTATATGAAATGACACGTTATCAATTAAATAGATATAAAAAATGTGACACCTTTTGATTTCGCGTGACTGTGATTCGTGGCCAAATGATTTTGCTTCTGCAACTAAGGGTGATCCACATCATGATCAGGATGGGGAAGAAGTGGCTTTTGAGGACGTCCTAGATGACAACGGTTAGAGAGTTGATTAGGTGCAATTTTTGAGCATTAACAATATAAGAAGTGGATTTAGTTTCTTCGTTTAGTATGCTTTAGTTATGTTTTTGAAGAGTTGATTAGGCACAATTTTAGAACATTATAAGTAACTAGTTTCACTTTTTTATGGTCTTAGAACATTAATCATAAAGATAGTTTTACTTTTTTGTGTTTAATGTATAATAAAATCCATCAAATTTTTTCCGACACACCATATATTTTGTACTCCTAAATTTACAAATTATTTAGAGACCCTTTTCAATATAGCGCTAGGCTTAGCTACAAGCCATTTGGTTCGCATATGTTTGTGCATGTGTAACTTATTAGGAGCCATGTATACTTTTGCATATTATGTAAGGGTGGTCACAAATTCTTAGGAGGATACCTTTTTGACCTATGTAGTTCACTTACCAATATATATGTTTTGACTTTAGTACTATATAGTTTGTTAATTAACAACTTATTGATTTTGTTTCAGTGAACCAATTCTTTAATAGGGCCATGAATAAAGTTGGGTGCATTTTCACAGGGAAATCATTCAAATGGTTAGCCCCAAAACGGCTATCGAAGGATGTGTCACGGAGAGTTGTGGACACCAAAAATGGACATATACTAAAAAACATAAAAATACAACTTGATGAAATGCAGCAAATGCTAATTGTACAGGATACAAAGAAAGTAAACAATGAGAAACACCCCTATAAATACATCATACCTCTTCCGGAGGTAGGTACCTTTGTCAAATCACGTTGTTGTGTTACACTCTCTGAGAGGGATTTAAAGATAAACTTTACAAGCTACACAAAGTCACTTTAGAACCTTACATTCTGAAATTATTTACATGTAAGTGTTTTTATAATGATTGTATTGTTTGATAAAGGTTGCACTGTTTCACAGCATATTGTGGTTGTATAACAAAGATCAAGTTTCTACTCATTATTTGTCGCACCCCAACTGGAGACGTAGATGACAGATGAGATGGACTGTTAATAGAAAAGTAGTTTCATGCCCTTGAAAGTTAAACCCAGATATCGAAGCATAAATTGAGTTTTTAACTATTACACAAATAACAAGTCTTGAAAAACATCCGTAGAAAAATATAAACATAATATCTTCATAATAGCATCTATAGGTTGCAAATTCAATATTCTGAGTACGAGCAAAGCATAATAAAATTCAAAATTTAAAATCATAAAGCCAAAATTTTAGAGAATTTTAGTGGATTAGTGGAAAAAGTGTAGCTAATAAATATAAGGGGATTAAAATATAATTACTGTTTAAATACTGATATATACTTATTCTAGAGTTGTACATATATAATATATATAATATATATATATATATTCGTTTCTTTTAGCTAAACATACAATGCAATAATCACTTGTACATAACGCATTTTTTTCTTGTACATTTCAATATACACGTCGATATTGACTCAGACAAACCTCAAAACGTTGACAAAAACGAGCAGGTTGTCACGGTTTTTTCAAATGTTTTTAAAACATAATAGTTTAAAAGTTATGGTAGGATTAAATAAAAGAATTATAAATTTGTAGGAGAGGGGAGAAAAGTGTAAGTATTAACTAAAAATGAGGGAATTAAAATAACTAATATGAGGCACTAAATTGTAAATGTGGTTGAATGACTACTTTACCCCCATTTTAGGGTTGTTAATGTAAATAAAGTTCTTAACTTTTGGGTATCTTAAACTACCCCTCCCTCATGCATTATAATATAGTATAGATTAGCAGTGTATAAGTTATTAGTATTTAATGCATGTCGACTTAGATTGTGCTCTCCAAAAGAGCCTCGGTGGCAACCTTGATCGTAGAATCAAAAACATGTTAAGGATATAGTTGTGTGCATTTAGTGGAGTTGATGTGTAACCTCGATCTTGATTTATGGATTATAGGTCTTAAACTGTTTAATTACTCAACAATATTTTTATATATTTCATGTTTATGTGTCCAGACTCAAGTAACTCACATCGTGAGCATGCTTTCAAGGATCTAAAATAGGTGTATGAGTATGTATGCTTTGTTCGTACTCAGAATATTGGATTTGCAACCTATAGATGTTATTATGAAGATATTATGTTTATATTTTGCTACGGATGTTTTTCAAGACTTGTTATTTGAGTAATAGTTGAAAAACTCAATTTATGTTTCGATATCTGGGTTTAACTTTCAAGGGCATGAAACTACTTTTCTATTAAAAGCCATCTCATCTGTCATCTACGTCTCCAGTTGGGGTGCGACAAATAATGAGTAGAAACTTGATCTTTGTTATACAACCACAATATGTTGTGAAACAGTGCAACCTTTATCAAACAGTACAATCATTATAAAAACACTTACATGTAAACAATTCATAATGTAAGGTTCTACAATGACTTTGTGTAGCTTGTAAAGTTTATCTTTAAATCCCTCTCAGAGAGTGTAATACAACAACGTGATTTGACAAAGGTACCTACCTCCGGAAGAAGTATGATGTATTTATAGGGGTGTCTCTCATTGTTGACTTTCTTTGTATCCTGTACAATTAGCATTTGCTGCATTTCATCAAGTTGTATTTTTATGTTTTTTAGTATATGTCCATTTTTGGTGTCTACAATTCTCCGTGACACATCCTTCGATAGCCGTTTTGGGGCCATCCCTTCTAACCATTTGAATGATTTCCCTGTGAAAATGCACCCAGCTTTATTCATGGCCCCATTAAAGAATTGGTTCACTAAAACAAAATCAATCGGTTGTTAATTAACAAACTCTATAGTACTAAAGTCAAGACATATATATTGGTAAGTGACCTACATAGGTCAAAAAGGTTATCTTCCTAAGAATTTGTGACCACCCTTACATAATATACAAAAGTATACGTGGCTCCTAATAGGGGTGTAAACGAGCCGAGCCGAGTCGAGCCCGAGCCTGACTAGGCTCGGCTCGGGCTCGTTAAGGTTTTGTGAAGCTCGAGCTCGAGCTCGGCTCGTTTCGAGCCTACAATCTTGAGCTCGAGCTCGGCTCGCTAGCAAAATCCAAAGCTCGAGCTCGGCTCGGCTCGGCTCGAGGTGATTTGAGAATCTCAAACGAGCTCAAAAGCTCGGCTCGAGCTCGCAAAAGCTCTGCTATAACTTAGGCTCGCGAGCCCAATCGTTAAGGCTATAACTTAGGCTCGGCTGTAACTTAGGCTCGGGCTCGGGTTCGGGCTCTAGCTCGTTAAGGCTCGATTAGGCTCGCGAGCCCAATCGAGCTTTGTACCTAGGGCTCGAGCTCGGGCTCGATAACTAAACGAGCCATATTTCAGGCTCGGGCTCGTTAAGGCTCAGCTCGTTTGAGATTTTTACCGTGCCGATCCCGAGCCACCACGTGTCATTTACACCCCTAGCTCCTAATAAGTTACACATGCACAAACATATGCGAACCAAATGGCTTGTAGCTAAGCCTAGCGCTATATTGAAAAGGGTCTCTAAATAATTTGTAAATTTAGGAGGACAAAATATATGGTGTGTTGGAAAAAATTTGATGGATTTTATTATACATTAAACACAAAAAAGTAAAACTATCTTTATGATTAATGTTCTAAGACCATAAAAAGGTGAAACTAGTTACTGTTAATGTTCTAAAATTGTGCCTAATCAACTCTTCAAAAACATAACTAAAGCATACTAAACGAAGAAACTAAATCCACTTCTTATATTGTTAATGCTCAAAAATTGCGCCTAATCAACTCTCTTACCGTTGTCATCTAGGACGTCCTCAAAAGCCACTTCTTCCCCATCCCGATCATGATGTGGATCACCCTCAGTTGCAGAAGCAAAATCATTTGGCCACAAATCACAGTCACGCGAAATCAAAAGGTGTCACATTTTTTGTATCTATTTAATTGATAACGCGTCATTTCATATAAACGTAACCACAATATATGTATACATATCTATATCTACTAATTAAAGAGTATCTAGGGCTGTGCGACCCATTTAACTTGGGTATGGTTTCTAATACCCGATCCATGACCCGGTTTTCTGACCCTAAAACCCGGATATATATTGTTCTTTTCTTTTTGGTTTGTAAGCATCTAATATAACGATCCATTCAACAATCATTCTCTTTCGATACAAACCCTAAGCGCACAAGAACATCAATCGTTCATTCATCTCAGGTAACCACATATTCGATTTCCTTTTCATCGATTTACATTCTATTCGATTTCGATTCTGTTTATTCAAAATGTGTTCGCTGGAAACCTATTCTTCTACGATTCTGCAATATCTTTTTAAAAATCGATTTAACAGATCTTTTATAATGGTTGCAAAGATTTGAAATCATCTTTAGATACTAATGAATTCATTAGTAATCGATTCCTTCTGTCTTCATACGATTAGGGGTTTTGAGTCATCTATTCATTTAAGTTGTTGTATTTAGGGCTTATCATTTTCATATGTTTTTTTTTTCCAATTAATCATGTTTTTTTCATAATCCAGTGTTTACTATTGAATCCATATATTCTATGTTTGACATATGTTGGTTGATTTGGGGTGATTGCAGATGGTTTGCTTTGAGGAGTTTGTAGTTTTTAAGAATGTTATTCAGTGTTCTTGGGAATTACATATATTATGGTTATTCATAGTATGTGTGAATGTTTTGAACATTTGATCGAAAATTGAAAATGGATTTGGATGGGTATTGGTTACGGATCTGGGTAACATCCGATTGGAAGTTTATTCCATGATTGAATTTCCTTCTTTGGAGGAGATATTCTTGGATAAAATTAATTTCAAATTTAATTTGATTGCATAATTTCTTCAAAATTTGGATTTCTTTATCATGTGTTGACTTAGGTTTCTTTATGGGAATATTCAGTAATCAGGTTTTAGGAGTGTTCTAATCAGATCACTTCTAAAAATATTTGTTCTAATTAAGTCATTTAAGTTTACTTTATGTTCTAATTCTATATAGTTTACCTGAATAGCCGGTAACCATCCTATGTGGCATTTATTTAGTTATTTTTTAAACATGTTGACATAATTATGATTTTGATTAATTAATATGCTTCGAATCATTCTACAAGTTCCCAATACTTGCATTCATCAATATGCTTCCAATCTGTTATGTTCTTCAATGAATTTATAAGTCAATTCATCTTAATTTAGTTTGGTTCTTCAGTCGTCTACTTGTGTTTCTAAATATAGAGATGCCTAATATTGTTGTAGAATGTTGGCTGAGAAATATGGTGCGAGTAAAAGACACAGGCCCTTAATCGTGCGAGTATATTAAGAAGAAAAATTAAAATTAACACTAATTTTGATAATCATGTGATGTTAGCATATTAAAAACCCCATTGATAAATTGATCATATAAATATAATGGTTACTGTGAAATTATCATTTTGAACTAATCTCTACCGGTAAAAATTTTATTATCAGTTAACTATTTTTCACAATTTTATAAAAACTAGGTTTATAACCGCCGCGTGTTGCTGCGGCGAGGGCGAACGGCTTACTGTGTCCTATATGGCTATCGTGCGTGATGCACATGTTCAATTATATATATTTACCTTACTTGCTACTCACAATGTCTCAGCACCTGCCGCGCATTGCACCGGCACGCAGTGAAATCAAAACGTAGACTAATTATATTTATACTGTCAAATGAAAACAACAAATTTAAGTTGAAACATACACAGGGTCGAATGCATACGAAAAAGTATACGAAAGTTACATCGAAATGTAGAACTCGAATTTGTATCGATTATGCACCGTGATTATGAATAGATTCTTATTGACAATTGACATATTTAGGTTAAACATTAAAAGGAAAGAAACGTTAAAAACCATCTAAATCGTTTAAAACTTGCAATAGATGGGGTAATTGGAATATATATTGTAACCAAATCTTATGTCCAACACAAGAATTTAGAATAAACATACATACATAAATAATTTATTATTTTGTGCAAAACTCACTAATTTACTCGATTTATCTGCTAATCTCAATTTCTTTCACACTTTTCTTCATGTAGTTGGTGTACAAAAGATCCAACTCTTGTCATAAAACAAAAATTAAAGAGTATCCAACTTGCAGACACCCACTAAGACATCACCGACAATTCCGCTGCCTACCACCGGAAACCCGAGCACTGTTGTCTCAGCATTATTAATTTATTAGATGTTTGTAACCGTTAAACTATTATTAGAAGTTTAAGTCATGTTTTAATCCTTCTTTTATATGTAAATACAGCCAAAACCATTCGGATTAAACATCTTAAACCTGATTTTAGATCTGTTCGGTGGCTCGAAATAGGAGATCGATCGTTGCTCCTGTGATGTAATGTCACCATTATGACTCCGATTGAGCCACCACCGCAGCGCAATCGAAGAAACGAACACCAACGCTATTCTCACCAACATCTTCGTTCAATCAAAACACCGTTCGAGTGTTTACTTCTCTTCCTGACATGAAATTAGGGTGGTTGTACCCTCACGATCGGAGAATCGATGACCTCCCATATGGTTCACCATGCTTTATACCTTGGGTTGGTACCACCCACGCGCCGCCGGAGAAGTAGCCGGATTCGTTTCTTCGCCGCCTCTGTCTCTCTGCCGGTTGTCTCTGTTACGTTACCAATGTATTGAGGTGTGTGTGAAATAGTCGATGTGTGTTAGTTGTTATAAGGTGTGGCCAAAGCAAAAAGTAAGAAAGTATTGTGTCAAAACCAAAAAGGCAGAATTAATATTGTGTCAAAATAGGGAAGAGAGGATTTGAAAGAAAAAAAAAGTGCAGGCAACAGGATTCGAACCTGAGCAGTTATTACAGACAATAAACAGCAACCAAACAACAACACCATCTAGGCTACACAATATTTCTTAAATAAAACTTAAACCATAGGTATTTAATATAATAAAAAAAATAAAAAAATAATAAATTACTGTTCAATTACAAAGGCTTGTTATTATTATATAATTTGATATTTTTCAAATTTTTACACAAATTTCATTTTATTTTATTTTTTTGCCATTTTAGTTTTTTTTACGCATTTTTCATTTATATTTTCACAATTCTTATAAAAAATTTTGCAATTTTTTAAATACATATTGATGAACTATTTAGGTAAAATATCTATGATTGAAACACCCAAAGTAACTTTAGTGACTTGATTGAAACAATTTTTTTTAAGAGTGACCAAATTAGAACAATACTCAAACTTGGTTACTATCTAACAAAGTTACCCCTTTCTTTATTACTAGATTATCTTTTAATCTTGATACATTTAATTGTTAAAAAACTGAAAAAATTAATTACGTGTTTGTTTTCGGTACAAGGGTAAGACTCATTTTGTTTCATGAAGAAGCTTCAAAGATTATACCAATGTCCGCAGAAACCTTACTTTAAGAAAATAAGGTATTTCTATACTTACTTTATTATATAGTTTTTTTTATCTTCAAAGGAACTTTTTAACTAATATAATTTATGTCTTAACAAAAAAGATATGCAATATCTTTTCTATTACAGGGTACTTACACCGTTACGTTTTTTATTAAATTTTAGTAAAAAATAAAGTATAAAACTATTATATAAATTTAATCATTGAATTATGAAAGTTGTGTTTCTAAAAATAAACTAGTTTTTAAATGGTAATAATTAAATAAAATTCATATAAATCAATGTATAAGTTTTCAACTGTAAAGTTTCAAAAAATTTGAATATTCAGTTTCAAATTTTCAAATTTTTGAATACAAATTTTATATTTTTTTTCTTTATTTTAAATCATATCAATTATTAATAACTTACTTTGAATAAACTAATCATCAATATTAATATATATAGCTTTGACCGTAAATCAATTCAATAAATGTTTAAATTTTCTAATGAAAACTGTAAATATGAATTCAAAACACTAAATTAATTAAATTTATTATTACATGTTTAGTTTATTCAATATGTGATTTTCATTATATGTTTCATTTCTTGAATATGTGATTTTCATTTAAATTATGTTCAGTTATAAATCGATATATATGACAACCCATATTTCCTCAACTGTTTATAAGTTATAAAAAATTAAAAAAAAATATAACCATTAATGTATACAATTTATAAAATAATATTTTTAAATTTTCAAATTTTTAGTTTGAATTCAAACTTTTAAATTCAAATTTAAATTAATTCTCCCAATCTAGATTAATAACTTCCTTAAAATAATTCAATCATCATTAATAATATTTATTTAACCACAAATCAATTAAATTATTAAATTTCTATTTTCCAATTTTTAAACTAATTCAAATTCTCACTATATAAATAATCTTAGTCTCAGTTATACAATCATTTTGAGAATTTATAAAACTTACATCTCCAACTTTTTAATCTACATGACTTCATTTCTAGATGGTTGAAGGTACATTTTGTTTTTTAAAAAACTTGATACGATTTGTTTTGTGTTTTATTCAGTAGTATTTATTTTAGCAAATTACATTTGCAATATATTGTTTACAAGCTTAGTCTTTTTAATATATGTTTTTACATTTTCATTTGATATGTAATGATGTATATGATCCTTTCGTGCGATGTATAATTAATATTCTGGAAAACTATTGCGTTGTACAATTGCTTTATTTTACAGGTATATTGTTAGGAATTTGAAGAAAAACTGCTAACTCTATTGAAGTTTGTGATATTTACCAACAACAGAAAAAAGTTAGGGCTGAAGTCGTAATGCCATAACGAAATTTGAATTCGGTTAACAATGAGTTTTGACTTTTAGATGTGAGAGTTCATATCATTCTATGCAATAAAGAATTGAGTTGTATCATAAGAAAGGTTAGATGTGAATGCGTTATGTGTATATTTAGAATTGCAATTATTATTAATGACACCTCAACAGTAGTGTCATTAGTCCACTATATCCAAGTAATGCTTGAAAAGTTTGCGTTTAATTATAGCCTCCTGAGGCACCTTCATTATATGTTTAAAATTTTGTAATAACATATAAGTAAAACATGACCTCTGTGATTATTCATTAATTGGGATTGTTATGTCATGTTTTACCAATAAATGGTGATAAATTTATGAATTATTAATACTCTAATTTTCTATTTATAAATAAACATTTGTTATTTTCACATTGCAGACAAGGGGCTGGCACCAAAGAAAGAATTAACCTGTAACGACAACTCAAGGATGCAAGTAGATTTTTGCAGGCTTTGCAAAACTAATCGAGCCAACATAAACGGTGGCAGATTGCATCATGTTTTTGTAATGATGATACTACCAACTAATATTTTGTAAATAGTCACTAACAGTTGTTTTCGGTTGCTATGTAGCTACGTTGGTATTCTGTGTCTGAAGTTTCCTTGGTTGACTAAACTATTGCGAAATTGGTTCCATATCAAGGTGACTATTTTTTATACATGTTGGATAGCTAAAATTGTTATAATTACTTGAGTGTAACTATAATAAAAAAATATCAATTTGACAACTTTTAATATCTTCACAGAAAGCTTTCGCTCTCTTTGGAATAAAATTCAACGAGTTGTTCCTCCTTTAGTGAACTCTTTTATTCAACTCGCTTAAGATAAAATTAAAGCCAAAGTGACCCATTCAGATCAAGATTGCCACCTTTAGCCTTTAGGTATTTTTTTTAACTTGATATTTTTTAAGATCCATGGGCTTGTGGTTTCTAATGTCAGTGACAAGTCAAAAGATTAAAAGGTTTTAGACTTTAAGTTATAAATGCATATTTTACTTTTTAATTATAAATATATGGTTATGAAATGTTCTAAAACCATTGCTTCATCTCTACAACTAGAATCCAGTTTTGAAAAGAAAAATTAAATGTTGTAGCCAGATTTTGTCATGGATCTAGCAAGTTCTAGCAATATTTGTTTTTGTAATGACGTCAAATAAAACGATATATAATTTATATATCATTTATTGGGTAACATTAATTTTCTTATAATATTTTCCATGTCACCCAAATTCATAGAATTTTGTAATACGTAATAAAAACTTATATATTACAATATTTATAAAATAACGTTCTTATTTGACTTGGGGTTGTGCCGAGTGTACACCCGGGGCTCTAACCTAGTAGATATATAAGTGAAAGTTAACGGATCAAGATACACCATTGTCTTGTTCTTCCACATCCCCGTCATGATCTCGACCGCCCTCCTTTACAGAAGTAACATCCTCCGCATCCCCTTCATGATCTAATCACAATCAAACCGAAAATAAAAAAAATCATATTTTTGTATGATCAATTTACTTTCCAAAAACGTGTCAATTAATATTGATATGGGTTATATTTGGTTCTAAAAAAAGGAAAGAAAGAAAAACCAAATGGCCATCCTCACCATTAATGTTGGTTGTTCCAGCAGCAGAATCTGGAAATCACATAAGGAGAAAAGAACTTTATTAACAATTTGCAACAATAAAAACAAAGTTAAAAAAGAGGTTCAACATACTCTTACTAGTCATGTTCTGATCTTTATCTTTATCTTGAAGTTATTCTTGATTTTGATCTTGAAGTTGTTCTTGATCATGTAGAGCCTCTTGTTTGATTTTCACCAACACCACCTCGGCATTCGCTGCCAATGTCATCAAAAACGCAAATTCAGATCGATATAATATTATAATGGTTAAAAAACCTAAAGAGAAAATAGAAGTAGCTACTGATATGTAGTTTTAGTAAGTAAAAAAATAGTTCAATGGTGTCAAAAAGTTGCAATTTTATTACCAAAGAAAAAGTGGGGTTTTTACTAAAACCCGATTGAGTTTTACATTAATAAGTGATAGTTGCATAATTAACTAAAGCTTACAATGTAAGTAAGTTAACCTATTGTGTATAATATATCTTTCATGCAAGTATCGAGTACCAAACCCAAATACACAACTCTTACTACTCAATTTTTTAAGTTACCAAATAGTTATTAAGTTGTTTTTTAATAAGTGATCTGAAATGCTAGAAAAATAAAAAAGGATAGCAGACCTTACGGAATTATCAGCATTAAAACAATAGTGTTGCTTCGAGATGAGAATTCAATTAGGATAAAAGAATAGTAAATTAGTAGATAAGTAGGGTGTGTAAAAATCAAGCATTCCACCATAAATTTTAGATGATTTTTGTTCTTGAGGTTATTATGAAGGTCTTCTATCCCGGTAGGCTCACTTTTCAACCGTGAGGGACATATTTCCTAAAGATGTGGATCCTCACCCATGACAAATGCATCACTCAAAATTGCGTTATTTACATCCAACTATCTGTTTCTTTTGTGAATGACTTACTAAAAGTCATAGCAATTAGCAAATAACTACTTGCTATTGCAAAGGCCCCATATAGGTGCATAGGTTTTTACATACCATGGGTACACTCATAGGCTTCCTTTTCTCAATCGAAGTACACCCATAAGACTAAAGACTAAGTTGGTTTGTTAAGGGTAGGCTAAAGATTGATTTTGGAAGAAATCATGGTGAGGGTTGGATAAAGATTTCTAGGGGTGTTAAGGGACTTCTAAGATTTCTCTTTCAAGGGTAGGCTACTATAAGTGTTTGTGGAGTGATCACAAGCTCCAAAGGCCATTCAAGAACCTTAGAGAATGATTTGGGCACTAGAGAGCCCCCTATGAGGAGATCGAAGTGAAATGAATGATGTCTCAAATGAGGGGTGAACGCTCTATTTATAGGCAAAAAATTAGGCTCTGCATTATTGGGAGTTGCGTGACCCATTGGGATCTATACCAACCTGAACCTGTTTATCCGATTAATTACTAAATCCTATTATATATATATATATATATATTATATATATATATTAACACAAAATATATTAATAACCTTTATTAATTAAAACGGAAGCGTATATACCAAAAACAATATATATTTTCACCCGAATAAGCAATCGCGTCATAGTGATCCATATACAAATCATGAAAAATAATATATATACACTATCATAAGGCGTTTAGAAAACTACCTTTACGAAACACTGAAGTAACCGCACGATGGAACTACGAATGCTTCGCTAGTTAGCCAAAATCACCAAACTTCGATATCACCCGAACACCGGAAAACACCCTGGTGTCGATCCCTATCAACACGTAACACAAGGCATGCAAAATGAGACAACCCTGAACAAGACCCGCGGCAGCATGCATCTCGAAAACAGCCACGACCGCCCTTGGCAACGTGGGACGAAAGAGAGAGAGAGAGAGAGAGAAAGAGGGGAAGGGGCGAGCGTGTGGGGTCATGAGGCGGCAGGTGGTAGTCGCATGTGGGTGGTTCTCGGCCAAAAGGTGCCCGACGGTGGTAGTGATGGCGATGGAGGTGGCGGACAGTGATGGAGGTGGTTATGGTTGCGAGGTTTTGTTTATTAATCATCTTTTCACTCAAGTCCCTAATCCCTAACTTGCTCCCAAAGGAGTTTCTATATAAACAATTTACTATTTAATTATTGGACACTAAAGTTTTATAATTAACATTTAGTTAGCAACCTTTTATATATTATGTATTATTATCAAATAATAAACATAGTATCATTGTTTAACACTTTAAACAATAAACACCACATGATATTAACCAAATTATAATTATCTCACACCGAAAATTATCAAGCGCCATTAATTATTGGATTACATTTATTCGACAATGTTGTAATAGTTATTCTCTAATAATTATAATATCGTTCAACCCTTTAGACGATCCAATTAGTTAATCTAGTAATTACTCAACTTTTTTATCAATTGTTTCTTTAAGCAATCAACACCGAGTATTCGTAATAATCAAATTAGATAAATATTTCGCTAAATATTTATCTCTCAATCGAAGGTAGTCCTGATCAATAATATTTAACCATTAAATATTATTTTTATGTTGACAGTCTAAAGTGTAACTCTTTAGATCGTACTTTGATAGTCGCATTATTAATCGATATTTGGACACCATTTCCAACATGCCCGCCCACACTTCTTATGGTGCCCGCCTACGCACCTGATCAGGTACTGCCTCTATTGTACTATGTGTCCTTCTTAGCAGAACTTGTCCCCCGGTAGTTGGGTTGCATGCCTGGGCACATGGTTTTCATGCTTGTACGTCCGCCGTGGTACAAATGTACAGTCGGTCTTTGTTAGATCCAGAACATTGTTTGACGGCTAGCTAGTGCACGCTCGTGCAAGGGTGTTACTCGGTCGTGCAAATTGACTTTTTCTTCTTGATCGACTCGGAATTGTTGACTAGGGATTAGTGCGCAGCCATGCATTATTTGATGATGTCTTCAAATTATTGAGTATTTAATAAATATTATTATTATATAAATAATATTTATAAATTTGAGGCAGACATTTCCTTCTCTTGTGGTTTAAAACATTGCATGTAAAAGACAAAGTTGTTGTTGTACCTTGTACCCTTGCCTCCTATATAACAATAATTTTATTCTTTCTGACAAGCTTATTCTGCACTCATCCTTGTAGATGTGCATTTCTACATTGTGTTCTTGTGTTTTTCACTCTTTTTTTTATTTTATGCTTCAAAAACCTGAATTTATCAGTTACGATGGATTTACCCATGTTTCTGATGATAATTGCATAATTTCTTGCTATAAGGGTGATAATAACACGTATAAAACATGTGTAAATGACGGCACATACGCTACCATTATGGGAATCAGAATCTGGATTCTTGTGCGTGACTTGTTCACTGTTTCCGTTCAATATTAGCTTCATCTGGTTAATCCATTCACTTGCCAGATGTAAGGAGATAGTTTTAGTTAAAAAAAAAGATAAACAATTTAAAAAAAAGATACTAATTACCATTAGAAAAGCATATTTCTCTAATAGTTTTTTCGTTCCAAGAACTCTGACGATTAAGTTTGCTTCCACCCACCGTCCGGCAGATGAGTTGGCCTCATTCAATCGTTCATCGGTTGAAGTTGGATGACCTGACGATTTGGGCGTGAAAATGATGAAGTCCACCGTCCAGTGGTTTGTAGTTCTGAGGAGCTATTGGATCCCACATTTTCGATGGGCATTTTATTTGAAGTCTGGCGATCATAAGGACAAATGGTTCGAGCGAATAATTAAACTCTCTTCATTTTTAACTCAATATCTTAAGGATTGTGTTAGGGTGATACGTTTTTAAAAATGGAAGGTATATGTGCTTTTAATAGCAAGTAACCACCACAATAACAGAATTGTGTATGCGATATCACATTTGGTAAATGCAAATTAAAATTAGTATGTACTGGTTCATGTTCAATAAGTGTGGGTATATAAGCCACATCTAATCCCTGCGTTCCCACGTGTATAACCATCCTCGACGGGAATCCCAACGTACATAACAATAGGTATCTTGCTCTGTCTAAGCTTCTTAACACCATGTTTAAGAATTTCTACCGGCTCTTCCACAAACCGCAACTGATCATCCACCTGAATCTCATCCGATGGAACTACCAATGTGTCATCAACAAGACATTTCTTAAGATTCGACACGTGAAATACCTTATGTACTCCACTAAGTTCATGAGGTAAGTTCAACATGTAAGCGACCAGACCAATTCTTTCCACTATCCCCGAATGGTCCAACGTATCACGGGTTTAATTTGCCCTGTTTCCCAAAATGAATTACGCTTTTCCAAGTTGACGCATTCAAAAGTACTTTGTCCCCAACCTGGAACTCCAAATGTTTCCTCAAGGTTTCCTACGCGTATCAGCATAACGCATCTGTCGATCGAGTGGCCATACGCTTTATCATTTGAATGATTTTCTCATATGTTTCATGTACAAGCTAAGCAGTTAATCTTGGTGAGATCTCGGTTATATCGGTCCGAGATCTCAGTTCTCAGTGTTAAGGGCCTATATCGGTGTAAAATATCGGTGATAATCTCGGGACCGAGAATATCGGCCGAGATGACCAGGATATCGACCGAGATTAGCATTTGTAATATCGGTGAAATTACCGATAATCTCGTTTTTCAGCTTTTTTCCCATTTTAATAGATATAATGCCCAAATCTAGTCCGATTCACGTATAAGACATGAAATCTAACCTTTTGTGCTCAAGAATGGAGATGAAAAAGAAGATATTTGAGCTTACATATGTGAAATCGAACCCCGTTTGAAGAATCAATCGAGAGATTAAGCAAATTTGGTGGTAGGGTTACTGTTTTGTTGGTGGTGACTGATGAAAATAGACGGGAGGAAGAAAAGGCTGTATTAATATGGTGGAGGATTAGGGTTTTTAAGTTTGGCTATTTAACAATTTAACCCCCTACATCTTTCACATGGTTACATATGGTTCCCAAACTTTGAAATTTATATATAAAAATATATGTATATAGATTTTGCAATGACCGATATCTCACCGCGAAAAACGATATATCAAATATCGGTCCTCAACCGATAACCGATATTTTTCCGAGTTAACTGCTTAGTGTACAAGTTTAGTACCTGTCAACTGGCTATCCCCAACCTCAGCCCAATATATGGGAGATCTACATTTGTGTCCATATAATGCCTCAAAAGGTGCACACTAAATAGAAGTGTGAAAACTGTTGTTATATAAGAGTTCCACCAAGGGCAAATGTTTCTCCCAACCCTTGTCAAAATCTACAATACAAATTCATAGTAGATCTTCCAAGGTTCAAATAGTGCGCTCACTCGGTCCATCAAGTCTGAGGGTGATAAGTTGTGCTCATATATAAGCGAGATCCCAAAGACTCATGGAGAGTGATATGATTGAAGTAGGTACCCCATGCCTAGAAATAATTTCCTTAATGTAGATACCAGCTACAGGGTCCATCTTATCCATCTCCTTAATTTACAGGAAGTTAGCAAATTTGGTCAAATGATCGATGATAACCCAAATGGTATCACATCCATTGGGTGTTTTTGGGAGTTTAGTGATAAAATCCATAGCAATCCCATCCCATTTCCACATGGGTAAATCTGGTAGCTGAAGTAGGCCTGAAGGTTTTTGATATTCAATCTTAACCTTGGCACAAGTCAAGCACTTACTAACATAATTTGCTATTTTAGCTTTCACGTTTGGCCACCAATAGAGTGTTTTGAGATCTTGGTACATCTTATCAGAACCATGACTCGATTCATAAAATACTGAAGCCCATCAGATTTCAAGTCCATGTGCTTATCAGCACCATGCAGAGTTTCAAGTTTAACGTTCTCTTCCTTCAAAGCTTCAACCTAAGCTTCACGAATCTTATTAGTAAGATTAAGATATAGTGAGATGCAAGGCTCGAACCCACTTAGGTTTCGACTCTTTACGACTGAGGGCATCCACTAATACGTTAGCTTTACTTGGATGTTAATTGATGGAACAGTCGTAATCGTTCAAGAGTTCGACCCAACGGCGTTGTCGCATGTTCAAATCCTTTTGGTTAAATATATGTTGTTGGCTCTTATGATTAGTGAAAATGGTGCACTTCGTTCCGTACAAGTGGTGCTAAAGCAAATACCACTACTCCATGTTCCAAGTCATGAGTAGTATAGTTCTTCTCATAAACCTTCAGTTGGCGCAAATCATAGGTAATAACCTTCTCACTCTGCGTCAATACGCACCTGAGACTTTTGATACAAGCATTATAGTACACCACGACGTCGTCCGTACCCTAAGGTAATGATATAATTGGTGCACTGCAGAGTTTTGTTTTCAACAGTTGGAAAGCAGATCCTTAGACGTCTCCCACTTGTAAGTAATACCCTTCTGTGTCAGAGCACTGAGGGGTTGAGCAATTTTTGAGAATCCCTCAATGAATCTGCGATAATATCCCGCAAGGACAAGAAATTGGCGCACCTCAGTAGGAGTTTTAGGTGCCTCCTATTGTTTAATAGCATCTATCTTCACGGGATCGACATGTACTCCCGCCTCATTTACCACATGTCCTAAGAATTGGACTTCTCGAATCCAGAAATTACATTTTGAGAATTTAGCATAAAGTTGTTCCTTTCTCAGAAGTTCCAAGATCAATTGTCGGTGTTGCTCGTGCTCCTCCCTTCTCTTGGAATGGGTTAGAATGTCATCGGTGAACACGATAACAAACTTGCCTAAGTAGGGCTTACACACACGGTTCATAAGATCCATGAAAACCGTTAGTGCATTGATTATCCCAAATGGCATGACCAGAAACTCATAGTGTCCATATCGAGTTTGAAAGGTTGTCTTAGCTACATCCTCCTCTCTAACTCTCAGCTGATGATATCCTGACTTCAAATCAATTTTGGAGTAGAAGCTTGACCCTTGAGGCTGATAAACAAGTCATCAATGCGTGGCAATGGGTATCGGTTTTTGACAGTCACCTTGCTTAACTCACGATAGTCCATACACATGCAGAAACTCCCATCCTTCTTCTTAACAAATAGGACTGGGGCTCCCAAGGTAATAAACTAGGTCTAATAAAACCCATATCCAATAGCTCTTAGATTTTTGTGGATAGTACTTGATGTTCGTCTGGTGCAAGACGATATTGTGCACGTGCAACTGGGGCTGCTTCAGGTGCAAGATCAATCTGGAACTCCACTTGACGAATAGGTGGAAGTCCTGGTAGTTCTTTTGGAAATACATCTGGGTAATCACGAACAACATGGATGCCTTCAATTTTTAACTCCCCCCCCCCCCTCCCCCGTGAGTGTCAGAAACATTAGCCAAAATGGTTGGATACCCTTTCAAATACACTTCTGGACTTTCAAGAATGAGATGATGCCCACCATAGCACCACCCCAATCACCTTAAACATATAATACTTCTCCACTACGGAGTGGAATACGAACAATCTTCTCCTGACAGAGAATCTCAGCATGGTGTTTAGACAACCATTCCTTACCAACAACAATGTCAAAGCTACCAAGTGTGATGAGTATAAGATCGATGTCAAACAGTTGACTATCCAACTTGAGTTTGCACTCACGATGGACATGAGTCGCCTTAATGGGCTTACCATCAGCTAACTCTACAGAATGCTTAGAATCAAGAGGTATTGGGGCTGATCCTAAGAGTTTGCTAATTTTTAATGACACAAAACTATAATCCGCACAAGTATATAAAACAGAAGCAAGGTTGTTGTTTAAGGAACACATACCAGTCACCACATTGTTGTCATTCCTGGCTTCTCCTGAGCCAATCACAAACGCTCTCCCCTGAGCACCATTGTTGTTGTTTCCATCCTTAGTGGCGTTATTGTTATTCCGATTGTTGTTACCACCACCATTATTGTTAGTGCCCCCATTAGTGTTGTTGCCACCAGTGTTATTGCTACCATTTATGTTCAGCTGTGGGCAGCCCCTCTTGAAGTGATTCTCACTCCTACACTGGTAACACCCCTTACTATTCTCCTGTTGTTGCCCCTGTTGTGGTGCCTCCTGGTTCCCCTGCTTATTAACCCTACAATCCTTCGACACATGCCCCATCCTACCATAGCGGTCCACTTACCCTTTTTACACGGCCCACTGTGATGAAAATTTCACTTGGTGCACTTAGGGCGATTCCCCTGATAGCCGCCTGATTCTGGTTCTTATTGTTATCAGGCCTCTTATTATGCTGCTACTGGTTGTTGTTGTTACCAGAGAATTTTCCCAACACATTGATGCATGTGGTTTTAGTAAATTTTAAAAGATGATTCAATAGTGTTAAAACTTGGTGTTCTAAAACCAAAGAAAACACGATTTTACGAAAAACGCATCCAAGTTTTAAATTTATAAATAAAATGATAGTTGCTTAATGATCTAAAACTCACATAATATGCAAGCGTACCTATCGAGTGTAGTTTAGAAAGAGCAAGTACCGAGTAAGACACGACTTTTATTCTCAGTTTTAAGTTATTTAAGAAAAAGTTTATAAGAGTAAAGATAACAAGAGTAGCCGAGAGAATGACCAATAACCAAACTAAAGTTTTGCTTCGGGATATGACTTGTCTTGGTATAAACAAATAGTAAACGTCTAGTTAAGTGGTGTGTTCCAAATTATGCATAACCGCGATTACTTTAAAACAATTTGTGTTCTTAGTTGTTATTGTGAAGGTCTCCCTACCCCAGTAAGCTCACTTTTCAACTGTGAGGGGTGAACCACCCAAGATTATGTGCACGCAATCCCAAAAAGTTAACCTCCCATAGTTGCGATATTGATATCCAACAACTCTATTCTTTTATTAATAACTTGCCAACGGTCGAAGCGGCTAACAAGCTACCACTTTACATGGGTATAGGTAACGCCGCCTCTGACGTATGATCATCCCCTACTTGAAATAATTAATTTTTCAAAATGTGATTGATCTATTATTAATTGTGCGGCAATATAATAATATAAGTAAATAAAGACCGTTTACTTCTAACACGAGTTCACCAATCTTTGGTTTGCGCCAAAGCCAACACATAGACCATGTATCTAAGTTGCTCAACTAAAGCTTGGCTTATCACCAAGGTCAAGTATATAAACCGTACCGACCCTAAGTGAAGTTTTGATATTTGAGGATCGACCGTAAAGTGTGAATGTTTCCACTCACAATTAGGCTAATATCTACACGTGGAGTTAGGTTAGCGTACAAGTGCGCGGGTTTTTACACGCCACGAGTACACTCATTAATCTCTCCACTTCCTACCAAAACACCCACAAGACCAAATACTAAGTTGGTTAATTAATTAGTTAGTTCATCAAACAAAGAAAAAGTAGAAAGGATTACCAAGAACACAAAACATCACTCAACATAAACATAAACTATATAAATTCATGCCAAGATAGTCTTCACCCTAGCAACACTCTAAGAATCCTAGCCAAATAATGGAGTGATCCCAAACTCCAAAGATTGGTGGTTTCTCTCTAGGCTCACTTGGGCAAAGTGCTTATAGAGTGATCCCAAACTCCAAAGGTCACATGCAAGACCCTAAAACAGCAGAAATGTGGGAGAGAATCGGGTTGAATGGGATGCCAAAATGAGAAGTGGAGGTCTCGATTTATAGGCACGCTGGTAGACCAAGCATGACTGTGCAAAAAATCTAGGAGCAGTTCGTAGTCCTTTCTGACAGATTTTGTCGGGTTTGTTGAGGAGCCCGGCTGTGCTTCTCCACGTAGCTCTCTGTTTTCTCAGTTTTGGTGTCCCAATCCTTGTGGTGTATGTTTAGATGGAGCACACTCGTGCCAGGTGACGAGCACGCTCATGCACGTTGACTTATTCATTCTGCTTGATTTGGAAATGTTGACTGGTTGACTTGGGCATGAGCACGGCCGAGGAATGGTTGTGCACCCTCTACTGCAGTCTGCAAGTCTTCAATTTCTTCCTTATGTACCAATTTCCGCTCATTTTTGCTTGTTGCTTCTAAAAACCTACATTTATCTCTTAGGAACGATTTAACTATGTTTTATAAGGATAAAAGCAAAATAAATGTGCAAAAGGGAGGATAAATACACATGTAAAACATGTGTAAATGATGGCACGTCACACATTCTCCCATTTCCTTTTGTTATCCCCCGTAGTAGATGATGAAGCACCACGTGGGGGTAAGAGCCCCTTTTCAACCTTATAATTAGTCAGCTAATGAGCTAACCGAATAATCTGTTGAATGTTGTTCAAGTTTCCAACAGTAACCATGCCCTTATTCTGAGCTGCCTGTCTCTTAATGTACAGCTCAATAGGCTTGTAAGGTGGATTGGACTAGTTAGGCACATCGCAGCCAATTCATGTGATCTAGCAGTGTACTTTTCAATCTCTAACCCAACCATCTTCAGAGTGAAGTACTCAGTCTCCAGTTTCTGGATTTCATCTCGAGGACAATATTCTTCCTTCATCAGTTCTTTGAAATCAGCCCATGGAGTAGCATTAGCTATGTCTACCCCTAACATCTGAACCTGAGCATTCCACCAGGTTAGTATTGCACCATCAAGAGTGCCAGTAGCAAATTTGACCTGATCAGCCTATGGGTAATTGCACATAGCAAAACATAACTTGATCTTCTCGAACCACCTAAGCATACCGACTTCCATGTCAGATCAACTGAAGGTGTGTGGCTTGCAGTCCATGAATGACTTGAAACTGCAGACAGGTGGATTATGAGCATGTTAGCCTAAACACAAAGAATAACAGAGAATACGAGTAAGATAGGAGTTTTAATGGCGGGCGTTTTAGAAAGAAAGAGACTAGAACGAAAATAGTTGTTACCAGCTTGATAAGTTGTAAGGGCCTCAACCACCCTGTCATTGATCAGTTCGTTCAGCTCAGCCTGAGTCATATGAATGTTTCCACAACCATGTCCTCTTCCCGCCATTGAATTCTACATTTACATTATACCTATGAGAAAAAACAAAAATAACCACGACATATAATTGTTCACATACAGTATAAGCAAACTAGAATATATAGAGTAGATTTCAAACTCAAAATAATAAAGAATAATCGACTTCGATTAAAATAAAACAATATCCAAGAATCCACAAAATGATCCAATCAACTACTCGAGTTCAAAATACTAAAAGAAAATAAGACAGGATATAGATCTATAACGAAGTAAAATCAATCATCCTCATGATCCGTAGACATGAAAGAGCCCTCATCATCGCTCTCAACATCAATCTCAATCTCAATGTATTCATCCGGCTCGAATTCTTCATTTGGCTCGAACCCTTCTATAAGTGCTGCCTCAAGTTCCTCAACTTCCTCTTCGTTTTCCTCCTCCATTTGCTCTTCCTCACCCTGTGCTAAGGCTTCCAAAAGCCTATCCCGTACTGTGTTCAACTCCTGCCTAGTGGCAGTCAACTCCCACCTAATGTCAGCCGTCTCCTATATAGTGACAGCCAACTCAGTCATCAAATAGCCAATTTGACCCTCCATGTGACGCAAACGCTCATCTCCGTTCTTTCTCCACCACTTAAAATGCGAGTAGGCATTGCCCAACTCAGAATGGATGTGCCTAACAATACCTGCCAAAGATCTCTCCCATGAATCTAGAATGGGTGGTACCCTATGTGCTACGTCACCCCCTCTCACCCGTGCATGTAACAAATTGGGATACCAAGCCCAACAGTTGGTGTCTAAACATGGGTCCTGTGCTGGAACTTGAGGTTCCACTTTGGGGTCTTCATCTCCACTCTCATACGCTTCCTCTTCAGGTTCCGATTCTTCTCTCCAATATTCACGGCAAGGTGACCTCTCAAGTCCCTTACAGTTAGCGTGTACAGAATAAGAGTTTTGAGAAAAAGACAACATGCTTTCCTGCAACATGTTAGGTAAGTAAATGTGCACTAAGGTAGTGTGTTACCTAAGGCAATGTAACATCCTGAAAATTCGCCAATATATTTTTCGACAAAAACAAATACCCAGTCTTACCAAGTGGACGTGGCAATGGGTTTTGACGCATACAATGATATATACCGAATCGATTAGCAAGTTCGACGTGTATGTCTTTGGTTAAATGAACTTAGAGGACCCGGTGAAGTGTTTTAATTGTAACATCGAGACTAAACGCCCTATGATGGAATACGAGTGACCCGATTGTTATTGTTTTAAGTTAGTTTTAATATCTTTGGGAATAAGATATCTTTTGTGAAAGATTAGGGACCTTTGTGCAATTATAAGTTTTAAAAACTCATTTGATAAAACCCTTGTGCCTGGAATGGGTTGAGGGTACGATGGCAGAACTACAAGGCGAGAGACGAAGAGGTTCGAGCGAGAAAAAGAGAGGGATCGAGTACCGTTGGTGGTTCGCGGTGGTTCCGATACGCGACTTCCGACTCATCACAAGGTCATTTTTCTAAACGAAATATATCCTTATTCTTGCATTTCAATGTTTTATTTTATTTTTTGGTTGAGCAAGGATTTGGGTTCTGGTTTGTTTGGATGTTTTTGATGATCGACGGTTACGGTGTCGTTCATGGGATAAGGGCGGTAGATGTAGTGATCGGTTGGTGATGATGGAGTACGATGGCGGGGTTTCAAGAAGGTGATCGAAATGCGGTCGTTATCCAAGTGATGGGTTGTGTTGTTCCATGGGAAATGGCAATGAGCATGCCTGTGGTGTGTGTATATGGATACTAAATCAAATATTGGTGATGCATGGGAATGGGTGCTTCGATGCAGAATGTAGAATGTTTGGAGTTTTGCTGGTAAAACAAGCTAGCACACACACATCTTATTTAATAAGCTTCCAAGCATGCACCTCTATTAGCTCTCTTATCTAAATGTTGTTTCATGTTAAACATGGGAGGTATGGGAACTAGACCATAAATAGTTTTGGGTGTATGCTTGAAGTATAAAAAGGGACAGTGGGAAATGATTTACTAAGCTAACTACCACACACCTTAATTAATTAACCATGCTAGCATACACCTTATGGTCTTTGGAGGTTAAGCATGGGATTTCATGGACAAGAAAAAAAAACAGTAAGATTTACATGTCTTTTATGAGTTCGGGTCTGGTTTGGGTGAAGAGTGGTGCGAAAACAATGTTTTCGACAAAGAATCGGAAGCTGGCAGCAGACTGTTGTGGCTACTGTCAGAAGCAACGGCGCGGGACAGCGGCGGGAACTGAACTGGATGAAAGATCATTGTCTCGCGGACGCGTAGATATATTATTTGAAGAAAACGGAGTTAGGTTGATAAGGTTTCGGGATTTGCAAAAACAGATGCGCAGAACCGACGAGCTGACGCACAGTAGTGCGTGCTGGCAGCAATAGCAGCCTCGGCGGTCGACGCAAATAATTTTCAGATCTCGGGCATATTGAGACGATTTCGTGGATATGTAGATTGTGCGAAACGAAGATCATATGGTCAAGTTATGAGCAAAACAATATTTCATTCGCATTTTTTTTGTTACAAGCGTTCAGAGTAGAAAACATGCCAAGGATGACACGTACGCAAAGGTTTTGGCCGTACGATGCAGTTCGAGACGCTTAGCTTGCGGATTTGGAAGCTTTGCAACCTGTGAGTTCTTGGTGCCCACTCTTTTAGTTATTGTTTTTCTATATATTTTTGGGCTGACGTGCATGCTAAACTAGCAAAATTATTTTATGATGTCACAAAATATTTTTATGAGTTTATATTTTTGTGTACGATCAAAATCCATATTTACTCATATATATTATTTTGGCATGAAACGTAAGTTGGCGGAATGCGCCTAATGTGTTATTATATGGTTTGAGTTATATGTCTTATTAGAAGTGGGATAGGCCTACTCTGATCTATGATATAGTTTTGTCATGGAAGTACAAAATATTTTTATGATATATAAATATTTTAGTGTACGAATGAAATCCATGTTAACTCATATAAATATTGTTTTGGTATAAAACGTAAGTGGGCGTAATGCGCCTAATGTGTTATTATATGGTTTGAGTTATATGTGATATTATATATATATATATAGGTAAAGTATATGGAGGAAACCCTCCTTATTTGGTAAACTCTGGAAACTTTGACTTCCCAACATTTTTTTTTTTTTTTTGAAAAAAATAGGGTATGTAATATACATTTTTTTAAGCATTTTGAGCCAAAAAAATCGAAAAAGCGCCGAACGGTTTTTTTTAAAAAATAAAAAACGTCTACTGTTTACATATAGTTAACACATGGTTAACACCTGTTATTAGCGCTTAACATGTGTTAGTCAAAATTTTATTTTATTTTTTAAAAAAAAACTACTCAGCGCTTTTTTAATTTTTTTGGCCCAAAATGCTTAAAATCATGTATATTACTTGCCCTATTTTTTTCAAAAAAAAAAATATTGGGAAGTCAGAGTTTCCAGAGTTTACCAAATAAGGAGGGTTTTCTCTAGAACCATTCCCTATATATATATGTGTGTGTGTGTGTGTGAATAGACTGTTGTCTTGATTAAACTGTGGTTTAAGTTTTGTTTAATAAGCGGAATGCGCTTAATGTCTTGGCCACGTATTTGAAACCTTACTTGTTAGGTCGGGTATTGTTTTGACTTGCTACCTGTTTAGGTTATATGGATTTTATATTTTCATAAACTGTATTTTGCGACTACATGACCTTATAAACCGGGCTATGATGGAAGTGGGATATGCCTGCTCTGATCTCTGGTCTTGGTTTTGTGTCATGGTTGTTACTTATTTTATGTTATACCTGTTATTAAATATAATAGACTATGTTTGATGGCTACCTGATATGTCGAACTGATTTATGACGGAAGTGGGACATGCCTGCTCTGATCTCTGGTCTTGGTTTTGAGTCAGGGTTGTTACATAGTTTATATTATGTGTATTTTTATAAACTGAGCTATGCCAAACATGGGAAGTGCCTGCTTTAATCTCTAGCTTTAGTTTGCGTTGAAAAGCGAGATGCGCTTATTATATTTGGTAAGTGAAGTCTTAAGGTAATTAAGCAGAGTATGCCTATCCTAGACTTTGATTTTTGTTTTGCTTGGGGAAAACAAATTAGCGGATTGCGCTTATTATTAACTTTGATGTTGAGGTATTTTGTTAATTCTTATTTTGACAAAATACTTGTTTATATAAATTTATAAAACTTGAACTCACTCAGCGTAGCTGACTTTTGCATATACGTTAGATTGATTTCAGGTTAATAGAGAGATGGATGGATGACTGCTTGGCGATGCGAGAACCTACCTTGCAATTGAAGGCATTTCTAGTGGAAGACAACTTTTGTTTACACATGATAAATTTTAAATTTGATTTAAAAATGAATAAGTATTTATCATGTATTTTGTAAAATTTTATTCTAAATGATTTTCCGCTGCGTATACATACTCTTTTGAAAGAAAAATTTACTCATATTTTTGCATATTTAAGAATTTTAACCCAACTGTTTGACACCGGTTTTGCAGGTCTTACAGGCAATGCTTATACTGTGACAGTTATACACTAGAATGCAGTTTCCTAGTTCACTACTATTGGCTTTGATACTAATCTGTCACGCCCTCAAATTCCACTGCAAGGTTTATACCGCGAGGCGCGTAACACACCAAGATCCCCATAGCCATAAGTTATAAGAACGACTCTAAATACCCAAACCATTTAGTTTTTTGTCAAAAATATAGTTTAACGTTTAATCAAAAAGTTTTGATAATTGCGGAAGCATAAACAAAGATAAACCGTTTAAATCTAAGCTCAAAACAACGCGCCCAAAAACCTAAGTAATATAAAGAAAATCAAAATAAGTTTAATAATGTTCATAATGCCCTTGACACAAATGATGCATGCCCTACGTGCTCCGAGCCTAGCGACCTGCAAAAGCATGCTAGCGTGTGTCAACATAAAGTTAATGAGTTCACAAAGTAAAGTAACTAAGAGTTTAAGTTTCAAAATAACCAACCACCAGTTTCAATGGTTGCGTGTGTCAACATAAATTTAATGACCACTTTTTACTAGTGTCTATCAAAACTAGTAAAAAGTGGTCAATAGTTCACACCCATGACCCAAGCACATCAAGTGTAAGGCTGCTGCACAACCTAATAGTGCTACTAACTAATACCTCGTTCTCCTCCAGCGATTAACCCGGTAAAAGTAAGGATTTTTAAGTGATATAGTTTCCCTTTTATTTACAAAGGACAAAAGTTGTGAAACTAGTAAAACCCGATTCACACAAGGAATCAATGTAGTCCCAAACCAGGAACTAGAAAGTTAAGTAATTTCAAACCAGAAATTAACTTGTCTCAAAACCAAAGAAACATGCCTTTGACAAAAGTTGCGAAAACTCAACTTAGGTTGCGTAGAAAGCTAAATCCAAATCCAAACAAGTAATAGAGACACACTAACGAGTCCCTATTATACTTGTCACTATGTGAGTTCTATGCACGACACACAATAAAACCCGTTTGTCCAAGACATCCAACAATGTGAATATGTTTAAGTGACACTAATGTTTCTACATGCACAAGTGACCCTATGAACCCGTTAGTGAATATTTTGTTTACATGTTATCACATACTCGATATATGATACACATAGGTTTACATAAAAGTACATGTCACATATAAGTCAACAAAATAATCAAGTAAGCTCACATGCACTATTTCCATAATCTGCGTTTTCGGGGAAGATTATGCACTGCCAAAAAAATTTATGAAAACTGTGTTTCAGTTAAGTGAATTAGTGAAATATGGCAGTGCAAAAGATTATGCACTATTTCCATAATCTGCGACACGGGTAGTGATTTGCTGGTAGGTTTCACATGTGTTATACCACAGTGCTAGTACCTCTCTACTCGAGTGGGGGTTTTTGTTTTTATGGGTTGAGTAGTTCAGGATAGCATGCCTTCAAAACTGTGTTTCAGTTAAGTGAATTAGTGAAATATGGCAGTGCAAAATTGATATAAACCAGTAAAAGTGCCCTCTAACTATGGTTTAATTCATGCGCAAACAAAAGTTAAATACAATATTTTATTTTTTATTAAAATATAATTAAACGCTAGCCGACTTGAATCGTATATGTACTGCTCTTTTTTTTATTTTTTTTCTTTTTCGTTATCATCAAATATCGCGTTTCTAGGGCAAAATTGTTCGTCCCTCTCAACTTCCTAGTTTATTCGATCAGGTCAATTTGTGTTTTTAATTCTTGGAATTGCTTTTTCTTTTCTTGCAGATTGTAGATACGTTCGATTGGATTCGTTGATCTGTTTTAGTAAGTGCAGTTGTTCGATTTATTGTTTTTATGTGCTTCCTAAAAATCTTTTTATTTGATTGTTAAGAGATGATTGTTGTTCATATGTTATTGATGTTCAGTACGGATAGTTTGTTGGACAGTTAGTTTCACAATTTGTCTTTCGACACGGTTTTCTGTAACGATTGGTTATGTTTTTGTACTGAATCAAATTAAAAGAATCAGTGTTGTAACGATCGCTCTCCGCTAGTCGGTCGGTGAGGTATCGCTTGTCGATAAATCGGAATTGGTAGGGATTAATCGTGATTAATCTAATTAGGATTTTATATGTAATTTTCAGTTTTCTACGTATCTATACACACAGTTTATAAACTGTAGTTTTTTTAAGTAGGCATGTTTTAACCCCTTCCTCCTCGATTCATATCTTTAAGTATTTAGGATTCATTGCCAGAATTTACAGGTTTTGGTCAGAGTCTGGCTGAAATTTACAGATTTTGGTCGGAATTTGGCTGGAATCGCTAGACCGCCAACAGCCACCGACTAATCGGTGATGGAGGCTAGGCGCGATTTTTATGATGATGAAAAAATTAACAAGAAATTTGACTTTAGGCAACGAATGTGTTTTTTCTTATCCACCATTATTGATGAGAATATTACATCTGATAAGCGAGCAGAAGTCGTATAGTTAAACGAGTGAATTGTCGTGATTATTTTCGTGAGATCATCTTATTATTGAATGTGTGTTAGGCTGTTTATCCTCCACTTACCAAGTGTATAGAGTTATGGAGATTATGAAAATATGACCCATTCATAGAATAATCAATTTACATAGTTGCATTCAAGCACAAATAATATTTTCCCTAAACTTATATTTCATCAAACAGCTGCAATTCTTATGTGGTGACATGGTTTTGGGTTCAGGGAAGTTACTTGCACCATGGGTAAGAGGAAGTCGAGAGCAAAGCCGCCTCCTAAGAAGCGGATGGACAAACTTGACACTGTGTTTAGCTGCCCCTTTTGTAACCATGGAACCAGTGTTGAATGTCGCATGTAAGTATCTGTTCAGCGACTGATTCCTTTTGGGTGCTGATTTTTAATGATTAGCCAAGTCTACAGTGTTTGGATGTACCTTTTGGAAATTTAATTCATTTATTAAAACTACTAGTCACAAGGATCAAATAAACAGTTTCAAAACACCCCATAAGTTTGTTACGGGTATCCTTATTGTTAGCACACCATCTTATTTTTTTTGTTGCTCGATTTGGATCAAAAAAATTGGGTGTTAAACTAAAAACATTAAGCAAACTACTTCTTGATGTGGATATGAACCATATATATAATGGAATGAGCTTTTATGTTTGGTGCTTGTCTGATTTCAGTGATATGAAGAACTTGATTGGTGAGGCATCTTGCAGAATTTGTCAGGAAAACTTCAGCACTACTGTCACAGGTACGTTGGTACATAAAAGTTTGTTGTTAAAATCTGTGATAGCCATGACTAGGAGTGTTCATAAACCGTTGAATCGTCAGAATTGTCCAAACAAAAGCATGTATGCCAGTTTGACCAGTTTGAGATTTATGCGGTTCTGTTTTGGCGGTTTAACGGTCTAACAAACTTTTTGGTAATGTGAATTGTGAACCTATCTGGCCCTGTTTAGCCTTTTTATTTATTTATTTAGTTTCATTTATGGAATCTGTGTAGTTATGTATACTTGTTATATTCATAAGTTGTAACCATCTTTATCATTTTAAAATTTACACACAAACTAACGATACTCAGAAAAAAAAGGATTTTAAACCGCCAAAATTGAACCGTCAAGTTGCTATAACCAGCAGACCCATCCAACCTGGCCCGTTTGGTATGTCGTTAAACCTAGCCAAACTATACTGTGAACACTCCAAACCATAACTTCTCTTGTTAAGTGTAGAATGAAGGGAAGTTACGAATGTGCATAACGACTTGTTACAATTAGAATAAATAAAACCAGTGACACAGCTGTAGTTGCTAACTGTTGTTTTCTTATTTCTGCTTGCAGCTTTGACTGAGCCAATAGACATGTAAGTGCAATTTCTACACCCTTCTCTCTCTCTCTCTCTCTCTCTCTCTCTCTCTCTATATATATATATATATATATATATATATCACACAGACACTCATGGTGGAATGTTAATAACATGCAGATACAGTGAATGGATCGATGAATGTGAACGTGTTAACACCGTTGATGATGATGGGGTCCCTGTTGAAGATGATGATGTGGATTACAGACCACGTTAATGCCGTTGTGAAAGCTTTTGGAGAAATCTGCTTCACTTTAGTTGTGTATCATGTATTGTATGGTTTTGTGTGTCATGAACCTGTTTAGAGACCTAATAACTAGATGCAAGTCCAACTTATATTGGGAGCTTGTTAATGTCCTACTATTATAAATATGAAAAGTGAAACTTTGTGAACGTTCAGTGTTTGTGGAGTATTGTGTTTGGAAGAAGATTTGATTCTTATGTTTCTGCAGACTCATATAAGACTGGTGCTGGTACTATCACTTATACCTGGTTGGCTGATTGTGAATGTTGTATCCTATACTAGGGATGTTTATGGTTCGATTTTTGGTTTATTCGGTTTGGATTTAAACTGAGTGTCTTTGTTGGAACCAATTGGAGCCGTCACTCAAAACACGTTCAAGAAGAAAAATGAGAATAAGAAAGACAAAAGTATTTTCATTAATTAAAAACCATACATAAACCCTAAACAAATAACCCTACTACTAAACAATCCATCTTAAACCAATGAAGAATTTTAATTAATTAAACTAAAGTTTATTTTTAATTTAATTTCTAAGAATTGTCATAAACGAACTTTCACTTTTAACTAGAAGATTAATTCCATGAATCTTTTCATTTTAATTTATAAAAAAAGGTTTAAGGATTGAGTTGTGCTAAATAAGATTCGGCTACGGTTCTAAGTGGATTGGTTTTGAACGGTTTTGTTTTGGTTTGGTTTTATCTGCGATAGGGGCATAAGCGTGTATGATGATCTTATGATATAACAGAAAAAATATGCGTTAAGATCCTAATTACATGAAACGCGACCGTGAACTCACCTAAAATCCGACTTGAAATATCAAATTGTCAAGTTACAGTTTTTAAAGTTCAAATGATAGTTTTAGAAACTCTATATTTCAATAAATTCCAGTTTACTTTTAAGATTAAATTATATGGATTGTCGTACTGCGATAACATTTCATATTTCATTGGTGCAATTGTAAGCATCGACTTCGCCTGGACCTACTTTTTCGTTGCGACTCAACACTGAAGTTCTCGAATTTGGGTAAAGTCAATTCAATGGCGAAATTCATTATGGATGCTTTGGTGACATCAAAATGATGTGATTAACTAATTTCATACTCAGTATTGTACCTGGATACCCGTCTCTAGTGGTTTCAAACACTCGTTAGGTTTAGGTAGAACTAACCTTATCTTTGGCCATGCACAAAAAAAACAAGTAAACATAAACTCGGGTTTGGCTTAAATCATGGACCAAACCTTATGTGGTTCTTTAGCCATTCATATTCGGTTAATGCACCACAATTGAATCATGTGAATATGAATTGTTCCTGAAAGGTTTGAAGGAACCTTGGAATTGGAAGTAACATCCATCAACTAATAAGTTAGAACCATAAATCATTATTATGCTTGCATTCATCAACAAAATTTACCAGAAAACCAGCAATTCATATACACCGACCACAAGTTACATAGGAGCTGCTAATTCAGGGCATGAAGACCATGCTTTATAGCATCAAAATCAGATATTAATAACTTGGTATAATCATATACCCTAAATATGGTAACAACCGACACGATATTAATGTTGTTTACCATCATAAGTAATGATGGTCCAAGAAAACAAAAGTTAAGCACCACCACCAGGGTGGCGGCTTTCTTCATTTTTCATAACCATATCCAATAGTTAGATTCGTGCTCCGCCTAAAAACCAAGCACATTTCACAACCCCGAGTAAAGGTTTGACTTTATCTTTGACCTTTAAGTAACAAAATATGAGACTAGAATAACTTGGTCTACCTCTCAGATTTTGTTCGGTTAGGTCAAGTAGTAGCCGCCAATATCTTCTACAAGATAGTCAAATGGTGCGTTTGACCCATAATCAAAACCGCCATCTGGTGCACTCGGATTTGAACCAGGATATACGGTTGCACCTACATTATTGTCTTTCAAATTGGCTTTTCCCCTTCCTTTAGCATACCTTTTATTATTGTTGCTGTTTTCCAATTGAAACTCGGCAGTAAGTCTTCCCATTTGCTTTTGAAGAGCCGCAACTGAATCGTTTGCAATCTTTCCTTTTGGAGTTTTCTTACCGTCAACGAGCTTAAGTTCAAGTCTATACAAAGCACAAGTGTCATATTTGCTGATTTCATACTCGTAAAGGTGCCATTCGAGGAATTTCATGGGCTGTGGGTCCATATAATAGGACCGTTTTAGCCACCCAGATTCATTGATTACTTGCTTTCTTGATTCATGCCATCCACGCCCATTGTAATCAGGGAGAGATCTCTGTTTTCGGTTTCCACTCTCGAATGCCCTTCGTGGTTTATCAAAAAATAACCATTCTCGTAGTGTTTCACCTTCAAAAACCGAGAGATCAAAGAGCTCTGAAAAACAAAAAACAAAAAAATAACAGAGCGTGTGAGTCATACAGCATGGTAAAGCTTGCAATTTCGACCTTTTTCTTTATAAATGGGTCGACTTGGGTTGTATTTTTCTCAAACGGGTCAAATTGGAAAGAGCAATTAAAGGAGGTAGAGGTCGAATGGACCAACAGTAGTCCACCTGACTTTATTATTATAATGCATACAACCTTTTAAACTATTTTATTCAAAGAAATTCAACTATTACTGTAACAATATCGTTCACATAACCATACCTCACGAATAAGAGAATTATGGGCATAGACAATGGATGTTTCATTTTGGCCCGTTACCCAACCCGCCCATCTTCCCACTAGACCAAACAAAAGGAAAAGAAAAGAAGCAAACTAACCAGGTGCATTCCACGGGGATTTAGCAGTAGCAGCCCCCTCACATTCTGGAACACCGACATCCTTCCCCTGTGATTTGGCACTAAGAGCATCAAAAAGCAAAGAATCCTTCAGCTCAATACCTTTAGGTCGTAAGACAGGCGCCATCCCAAATTGACCTTCATTTTGAGCAGTTACGGCATGCAAACCACTGCAATAGTCAGGATACCACCCTTGAACGGGCCTATCACTACACCACCCTTGTGCGGGCCTGGGACAGTCCCAAAGAGCACATTTTGGGCCCAAGAAAGCAGAAGGCGGTGGGCTAATGGT
Source organism: Ambrosia artemisiifolia (assembly GCA_032199755.1). Taxonomy (NCBI): domain Eukaryota; kingdom Viridiplantae; phylum Streptophyta; class Magnoliopsida; order Asterales; family Asteraceae; genus Ambrosia; species Ambrosia artemisiifolia. Next base: position 65,815,659 of record CM063519.1, read on the forward strand.
GGGCAAAAACCCAGTCATCTGCTGAGGTAAACTATTTTCTCGACCCATGCCGTCCAACCCACTACTAAATAAGCTGTGCTCAAACTCTTGAGCTAAATCAAATGAAAAATAATCCAAATGATTAGAAACCATGCCCATGTTGTTGTTGTGGTTGTTGTTGACACCTGAAGCAGAACCTTTGCATTGATCAACCAATTGAAAACCTTGTTCCTGAGACGTTTGTGTAACAACAAAACCCTGCAACCCCACATCACACTTTTAATAAGTTTGTACTATATAACCTACCTTCGTTCACAACAACACAATGACCAAGAAAGCACAATTATTGTCATTAAAATAAAAAAAATAAAAAAAAAACCCAATTTATAATCAAAATATGTAAAATAATCTAAGTAAAAAATATAACATTACAATTAAATTTTAAAAGCATTGAGGCGTTCCAAGACGTTTATGTCCCAAAAGCCATGGTGCGTCGCCTGCGGTAAAAGCTTCACATACGTGACGAATTGCTCCATCCAAGTACAACTAAATAAGCTTTACGCATTACGCAAAACCAAAAACTCCCTCGTCTGATCTCTTTTAAATATCACCCTCCTAAAACCCAAATTTTGACCAATTTTGGCCCGGACGTGCACGAGGCGTCGAGGCGTTCTCCTGATCGCCTCATACGCAGTTTTTAAAACCAAGCAGTCAAAACGTATACTCAGTTACTCACCTCATGAAAAGCTGCATTCTCACCAGCTTTTTGGCCATCAGGATCCGGTTTAGGAGCCGCTAATCCACTGGTCGCATCATCTTCCTCATCACAAAGCTGCAAAAGCCTACTTATATCATGAGAAAAAGGGTCCATACTTCCACCCTGCTCAAAAGTAACCAAACATATCAATACAAAATAACCGAATATTATCATCAATTCATAATACAATCTTCCATCATAAACATCATCATCATCACCTGTTGCAAAGAAGAAGCCGGAGACGGCTGATTAAGCTCATTCTTCCACTCTTTAAGCATCTGATTAAGCTGCTCTTCATAAACCGCCACATCCGCGCTGCGGCTCTCCTTCCTGGCACACTGCAGATCCATAAACAGCACCTGCAGGTCCTCGACACGGCTCTTCGCCCTGTCTTTAAATATCTGGTGTGACCCAGACTTACATTTTGTACCTTTCCCCATCCAAAACAACACAACACAATAATATCCTGCCAGAAATGAACACAACAAACCCTAAATTCCCAAAATTTGTAACATCAGAACCATGATCGTAAACCCCAGAAATGAACAACTGATAATAATAATAATAATAATAATAATAATAATAATAATAATAATAATAATAATAATAATAATAACAATAATAATAATAATACTCAAAAGCAGACCCATATACAGAATCAATCAATTCATATTAATATAAATAATAATAAAATTACCTTAAAAGGAAGCAATAATGGAGAGGAGAAGAGAGGAGAGTATAGCAGAAATTGAAGAGAGGATTTGGTGCGTCTCTCACTGAAATTAAGGGGCAGGAAAGTATGGGGTTTCTAGATGTGCTTTAACCTTCAAAGAAGGCATAAAAGTGCCTCTTTAAAAACAAGAAAATGTTTTGAGAATTTTATGTTGATGATGTCGGTGGAACAGTCTTGTTCGTGACAAAATGTCATACGTGAATGAGAGGTTTAAGAACAATGGGCTTTTGGGCAGAGGGTATTTTATGGAATTGGAGATGGCGGGGTCATCAACGTTGTTTGGGATCGCAAGCGTAAATGGCATTTTATATATGGGTGTACCTGGGTGGACGGGATATACTGGATGTTAAAAAAACATGAAAATGTTTTCATATAACAAATTGCATAACTACAATTATAATAATAACAATAAGGGTCAAGTTATTTTACACAGTGTAACAAAAATGAGAAGGGCGAGAAGGATACAAAAAACACAATAAATCATGAAATATGACACAATGAGACATAAAATATAACACGGTGTTGAAAAATATAACATAATGCTGAAAAAAAAAGACACAATGAATTGAAAAAATGACACAATGATGAAAATAAGAAAAAGACACAATGATATAACATATTTTCTAAAATCTACAAGCTAAAACCACAAAAAAACGAAGACCTAAAAACTAACATCGTAGGGTTTGATGAGACGGTTCCAATGCCCATTGAATGAGTTCAATCGGAGCCCGTTTGATACGCTTCCTACGACTTCCTATTTTTCTTTCACTGTGTATTTGATCCTAACCCTAACAAAATACTAATAACTATGTCAACCTAGTTTGTTCAGTGGTCGTTATGTAATTAGTTAGTTGTCAAAGTGTTTGTTCCTAAACACTATTAACAGTATTAACAATAAATTATGCAACTTATAATGAGAGTTTTACTAGCCTAAAGATGTTTCTCCAACTACATACCTATCACCTCAATGTAGTAATGTTAAAAAACTGGAAAAAAAATTAAGTATAACATACAATATAATTAATTGCTAAATAAATACGATTTATACATGAACCTGCTATAAAACGTAAGTCAAAGCTTTTGGACCCAATTCGTTTGAACGTTATTAACGAAAACTGATGTACCTTTTAATGAATATCCGAGTTTGGTAATATCCAATGTAATATTTAAGCTGAATTTATTACAGTACACAATGAACAATGATGTCAAAAGTAGACATTCAAACGACTATAATAAACCTTATAATTTAAAATAGCTAAATACACGTAAAACTTTCAAACAAAAATTAATATAAACATTTATATTACTACAACATTTTACATAAAAAAAAAAGGATAATACTTGTCACTACGGCGGCGAAGGTGGTGGTGATGGTGCATCCTTGGGTGCCTGTGGCTACTGAAAGAGAGGAAAGTCATCTTGCGATACGAGCAAGGCTACGTGAGTCATGAGCTAGTCCTACCGAGCCAATACGTAACCCACATCAAGTCACATCCGGACCATCTGATCCTCCAACCCTGCAATCCTGTCATCAAAAAGCCTAGGCAATTCCCACTTGACGTCGAACTGCAGGTCGCACATGAGGCTCAGGCCGCCTCACATGTCCTATCCTCTCCCTCCCTTACCCCGACCCCATCATACTTTGCCCCAAGCTCCCTAAACCTCAACCCTCGTCTGATCCTCTGCAGCGGAGGCTTCCATCTAGTAAGTCCCTTGTCCAAGGACCAAAAAAGCGTATCATTGGCGCGCTCAGTGGCAATCTTCATCCCAATATCCATATGACGGACTAGGCGGTTCTGCTGATATATGGTGCAACTTTGGGCCCCCTGAGGCCCTAGAGCTCTCAACTCCTTCATAAGGGCTTTCACGAACGACCTACAAGTAATGTAAGATGTGGTGCTAGGGGTTTAGGCCACGACTAGTAAGCATATCGTGCAAGTAGCACAAGTCCCACTTAAGTCACCCAGTTCTTGCTATCGTGCCGATCTTATATTGTGATTATGATACACCGGTGTAGTGGGTCGTATAAGTCATTGTCCGGATGGTCGGAAGTTTTCTGTCGGCTATCCTCTGGATGACACAACTCCTCCTCTCCAATATCCTGCCATAACTAAAACAAGACGGTGTCATCAGTCTCGACTAGGACATCAAAAAACGAGTGACTGGTCGGCGACTGATTGTTCATCTATATCGTCTTAAGACTTTTAGTATTTTGTCGCATTGTTGTTCATCAGGAGGCCTTTATATGTTTCAAACGCAACATCCTTTGCCATATGACATGTATCTATATGGGGCGTATAGATCTATACGACTCGTATAGAGGTGTTAAAAAACCCACTAGAGTGTATTAACAGTATGTCGATTACCTAAACACTTACATCACCGGTAAAATAAATACAAAGTTTGTTATTAAAATTTACTTTATTGAATTGAATTGTTTTAAAAACACAGAGTTTGGATGATGATAACTTTTAAAACAAGAGTTTATTAATTTTAAAAGACAAAATTACAGATTATGTCCTTTATGTATTACATAAATTATGAAACGTGTCATTTAAAAATTCATTGTATGTCCAATTTGTCTTATTTTCTTGCATATTATGTCATTTCTCACTAACTGTGTTATTGTACTCAGTTAACTTTATTAATGTGAGGGGTAAAACTGTCCATTCACTCTTCTTCGTTCTAAAACCCCTGTTATAAAGTAGACAAACCCTCGCATTCCTTTTCTTCCCCTAAACAAACCCTCAAGACCCTAAAACTATTTATGTACATAAGATGGATCATATACCGAAATGGACAGTTTTACCCATCACATTAATAAAGTTAACTGAGTACAATAATACACTTAGTGAGACAAGACATAATATGCAAGAAAAAAAAAGACAAATTGGACATAAAATAAAAAAACAAAATTTAAAGACACGTTTCATAATTTATGTAATACATAAAGGACACAATGTGTAATTTTGTCATTTTAAAGTTTGCAGGTTTATATAATATTTTTAAATTTCCCCGATCGACATGATGTTGTGTTAAGGTTCATCACCTCTATCAAAGAAATTGATTATCCAAATTATGTAAGATGAATGTATATTGTAGGTCCTTGGAATGTATCGATTATAAGATTGATAAGATAACTAGAGAGCGGAATCATCTAGATACTCGGTAATGCAAACAAAAGATAATAAACGGAACACATACACGTGGAATACTTATAAACCGAGGTTTCTATTGATTAATGAACTGAGATTACAGCCAATCAAACCTCACACGAACTTGCTATCTAAGATCTAACTAGATACCTAAAACCTACATGACCTATTTATACTTGGTCATGTTCGCTTGGGCTGGGCCTAGGGCAAATATGGCTATGTTCTCCCCTGGGCATGTCTGCCTAGGGGTACCTACTCAGTATCATGTTCGTCTAATACATAACAATACAAACATTATATCCAAAAGTACTTATACATCAACCACACTGTGACACCCGTCGAAATCTAAGGTCATATCCGTACACTTAGTTACATGTATACAGTGTGCATAGCATTGCATGTCATCATTCTCATCATAGCTGGACTATACAAGGGTTCCGGTGAGTCAACCTAGAGACATACAGTCTAACAGTAGACACATTAGTTAGTCTAAGGCCTTAACTAGTCAAATAGTTCACACTAGACCACAGGAAACCATGCAAAACCTTAGCTGTGAGACATCCATGCAATTGAACATACGATTTCAAATTGTTGCCCCGACAAGAACAAAAACAAACAATGTTTATTAACAATGAGGTTACCAACGTGTATTCTAGGGAAACTAGTAAAAACACGAACAATATGTCCACATATAACCTTAAAATTTGATCCATATAGACTTGTATGAGTATGTGAATCAAACAAATACACTATCACTTATACATACATACATACATACATACATACATACATACATACATACATACATACATACATACATACATACATACATACATACATACATACATACATACATACGACCATATCTACACATATGTATGTACATATCAAAACACAATCCCACCAAATCCAAGACATTTACCAAAATGGGATCATAGACCACCCTAGTCAACCAACCTTAAACAAGTTGACTTGCCAAGAATTCCTTGTTCCTTCCCCATGTGTGTTTCGGCTCACATATTCCCAAGGCAAGGGAAGTGTGCAATATTTTGGACACTATCTAACTCATATAGGACACACCCACACCTTTATATATATATATATATATACACGGCTACATATACACACAATCATATGGTGAGGAAGTGATAAATAGCACTCACACACACATATACACGATCAGATATAAATACACACACATACCCCACAATACTTATCTAGAAGCGCTTAAACCTATGTTAAACACCAACATAGAACAAACTTTTCCCACAAACAATTCCCATAACATTTGACCCTCCATAATTATCCATATCCATCCAAAATTTTTGACTATAACATTCCCAAGACAAACTACACATATTACAAGGTCAACTTCTTACACTAGAATAGCAAAACATAAAACACATGAGCATGATTCCCATGTCAACCTTGCCACAAATAAAAATGCCCCTTCCCCATGATGTAGCGGCCGTAACTCACCCCTACACAACCAAACAATACTCAAAGGTCAACTTATTACTCTAGCAAGCCCTTTCATCTTAGCACTCCATGAAAGCAAGCCATTGACCTTCTAAATTTGTTCACCAATGAGCTCTTGGCTACCTCCCACATTCGGCTATATATAGGGATCCTTAGAAGCCATTGTGATCACACCACAACACCATAATTTGCTGCCTTCCCGTCCCTGGGGCCTTGACGTGGTTTTTCTTTCGTCCATACCTTCTCTTCTGACGGTTGTCCCAGTACTCATCTATCCACTTGGTGTTGTCAAGCCTTACTGCTGATTCTTCTGGTGGTATCACTGGTGCACCTTTGGCTTTCTTTAGTTGATAGTTGAGTTGTCTATCTATGAAGTGGGCCACATCAAATGGGTCTTCAGGTGCGTATTCCCTTCCAGCGGCCATATAGTGCAATTTATTATCCCAAACCCGAAGTGTCAGAATTCCCTCACTCATGTCTATGGTAGCACGTGCAGTGGCCAAGAACGGTCGACCGAGAATGATGGGCACATGACTCTCGCCCATGTTGAGGATGACGAAGTCAACTGGAAAGACGAATTTTCCTATCTTGATGAGCAGATTTTCAACGACTCCCTCCGGTTTCTTTATGGCGCCGTCCGCCAACTCGATCGTAGCTGTCAACGGTCGCGGTTCTCCCAGATTCAGCCGCTTGTAGATATAAGTAGGCATAACATTCACACTCGCACCCAGATCTGCTAAGGCATAATTCGTAGGCAAGTTGCCTATAGAGCACGGCAAAGAGAACTTCCCAGGATCAGTCAGTTTTGGCGGATGATGTTGTTGGAGTAGTGCAGCGCACTCGAGTGCGTTTCCTTTGACTGCTGCCTCGAGATTCTTTTTGTTGCTAAAGAAGTTCTTCAGTAATTTGGAATATTTGGGCATTTGCTTAATGACTTCTATGAAAGGCAAGTTGTCGTGGATCTGACTTAGGAGTTCGGTGAATTTCTGGTACTGCTCGTCCGTCTTCTGCCTCATCAATCGCCCTAGATAAGGTATGTTGGGTCAATATTCCCTCCGTACTATTTTTTATGGTGGTTGAGGTGGCGGAGCAACTGGAGGGCTCTGGTTGACTGGGGGTGCTTCATTGATTGGCAATGGTGAACTGGCGGTCGAGTTTTCTGGTGCGGTGACATCGGGAACTGTTATGGTTGGAGTGGGATCAACTGGTGGTGGGATGGATGGTGTAACTCCTTCGTTGGCAGGTACCGCTGGTTCAGGGTAAACGCGGCTGCTTCGAAGAGTTATGGCACTAACATTGGCTTTTGGGTTGGTTTCAGTGTTGCTTGGAAGGCTTCCGACGGGTCTTTCTGCTAGGGACATGGCTATTACTCCCAGCTGGACCTCTAGGTTTCTGATGGTGGACTCGAGTCCTTGAAGTCTCTTGTCGGTGTTGTTGAACTTCTCGTCCATTCGTGCTGCTGATCGGGCTTCAAGTTTTGCAAGTCTTTCATCTACGGACGGGTAACCGTTGTTTGGAGGGCATTGCTGGTTGTTCTGTTGACTGAATCCGGGTGGTTGCATGGTGTTGTTGTTGTTTTTCCACCCGAAGTTTGGATGATCATGCCAGCCGGGATTGTACGTGTTGCTATAAGGATTTTTTGGCGGGCGGTTTGTACCAATGAAGTCAACTTGTTCTATGGTGGCTTAAGGAAGACTCCTGTCTTGTGGCTGCAACTCTGTTGTGGTGATGTCATTGACTTGTGCTTTGCTCAGCTGGTTGAGGTGAGTAGAGAGTGCCTCAATTTGAGCTTGCAAGGAAGTGGTAGAATCGACTTGATAGAGGCTGGTCTTGGATGGCCGGCTTCGGGGGTTGTACCACTGGTAGCTGTTAACTGCAATATCTTCGATGAGATCATAATCTTCTTGCGGTCTCTTGTTTCCAACAATACCTCCTGCGGTTGCGTCTAGCGTCTGCCTTGCTTGGTTTGTCAGCCCATTATAGAAGGATGAAACTTGTAGCCAAACTTCAAGACCAGGGTCTGGGCATTTTCTCAGCATATCTTTGAATCTCTCCCAGGCTTCATAGAGTGACTCTCCCTCTTCTTGACAAAAAGTGGTGATGTTATTTCTTAATTTTGCGGTTTTGGCTGGGGGAAAATATTTTGAGAGAAACTTTTGGGCAAGGTCAGCCCAGGTGGTGATGGAACCTGCGGGTTGTGAGTTTAACCATACTTTAGCACGATCCTTTAGTGAAAAAGGAAACATGCGAAGTCGGATAGCGTCAGGAGAGACGTTTTGCAACTTAAAAGTGTCACAATTTTCGAGGAAATTTGCGATGTGGGCATGGGGATCTTCATCGGGAAGACCATGAAAGTGCAGTTTTGTTATGTGAATGACATGGGACTTGATTTTAAAATGGTCAGCATCAACGTTGGGTCTAGCGATGCTAGGGCCCAAGGCATTGATGGAAGGTCTAGCAAAATCTGAGATGGTTCTATCAACTTGTGCCATTTTTTTATCTTTGTTCTTTTCTTCTAGCTCTAAAATATCTTTCGAGTTCTTCAAGAAGAGGTGTAAGACTTGGCGAGGGACGCAAGTTCATACAATAGTGAAGAACTTTTTGATGGAATTTTTGCAAAAACACTTTAGAAATTTGGAAAAGCAATTTTAAGAAAACCTTTCTCTAAAACAGTCGTGTCCCCGGCAACGGCGCCAAAAACCTTGATGCGTGTTGGTTTTCAATAAAAACTTAACTTCTTTTCAAAAAGAGCAAATCCCGAGAGATATGCTAAGAGTGGTGATAAAAAGGTGTGTAAGTTAGGAAAACAGATAGCCACTTCAAAAGTTTTAAATTTATATTTTAAAACGATAGTTGCTCAACGTTCTAGACTCAGCACAACAGGCAAACGAACCTATCGTGTATAGTATAGAAATGTGCAAGTACCGAGTATCGAATCCGTGGACACGATTTTTCCTACTCAGCTTCCTAAAATTACTTTCTAAAAAGACTTTTGATTAACGTCGAGAAAAGTAAAGTAAAAAGAGAGATGTAAACTTTTAAGAGAAATCAATGACAAAACAATGGTGTTGCTTCGGGATCAAATGGAACCTGGTATGAAAATAGTTATCTTTATTTTAAGTGGTGTGTTGGAGCTGCGCACTTTTGGTTAACTTAGAATTGCAACAGCATTTTCCAGAGCTGACTGTTATCGCAAAAGCTGTACAAACAACTGTGTTCTTAAGGTTATTTTGAGGGTCTCCCGAAGTGGTAAGCTCACCTCTCAACACTGAAAATAAAGTGACCCGAGACTGTGTCGACTCAACCCCGAATTACCCGCCTCCCAATGTTGTGATATAGACATCTAACCAATTAAACTTTTATGAATAATTTACCGGTGGCCGGAGCATGACCGAATAAATTACCACTTAATATCATAAAAGGGTCGTGACCAACCAGCACACGTGCACCTTCTACTTGGTTTAATTAACTTATCAAAAAGTGGGTGTTCTATTATTAACTGTGCGGCAGTATAATAATGACAGAAAATAAAGACTGTTTTCTATCAACACGGGTTCATCAAAGCTTAAACTGCGCCAAAGCTATCATATAGACAATGAAGCCAAGTCACAAGAATAAACCTTGACTTATCAATAGGACCATGCATAAAGACCATACCGACCCTAAATGAGATTTTGATAGTAGAGGATTAAGCCACAAAGTGTGTGTATTTCTACCCACAAATGGGCTAATCACTACTCGCGGGATTAGGTTAGCTCACAAGTGCGTGGGTTGTTACACACCACGGGTACACTCATGAGTCCTCCCACTTTCTATCAAAACACCCACAAGAACAAAGACTAGATGATTTATTAATTAGACCATTAATCAAAGTTTAAGTTAGTTAGAATTATTAAGAGCACAAAACACCACTTGAAAATAAAAAGATAAACTATATTGATTCATACCAAGTTTCCATCATCACCCTAGCAACACCAACAGAAATCTAGCGTAGCATGGTGGATATAACAAGCTCACAAGGTTGGGTTTGTGTACAAGACATCAGGAAGGTGTTATGAAGATTTCTAAAGGATTTGGGTGGTTTTGGTGATTTCTCTCTCTCTCAAAGTGTTTATGGAGTGATCCCAGGCTCCAAAGGACACCAAAGATCCTCAAGGAAGGCAGAAACACTCTGGAGAAGTGTGGAGTTTCGAGTGAGAAGGGATGCTTCAAAATGTGGGGTGGATGCCTCTATTTATAGGCATTTCAGCTCAAGCACGCCCTCGACGTCGACCTGGCACGCCCATGCCAGACATCAGGTACTGTTGCAGAGTCCTTGCATGTAGTCTTGTCTGTCCTGGAGGCCTGCACGCCCGTGCCAAGGGAGTTGGCACGCCCGTGCACTTTCAGAAATGCAACCGTCTTGTCAGTCTTGGTCGGTTTTTGCCTTGGAGAACACGCTGGAGTAAAGCACGGCCGTGCCATACACCTGAGCACGCCCGTGCACCTTCTGAAACACTGAAATTGACCTCGTTTGACTTGGAAATGTTGACTTGTTGACCCGGGAGGGTGGCACGACCTAGGGCACGGCCGTGCCAGGTCTGGCAGGCCTTCAAAGTCTTCAAATCTTCGTCCGTTTTGTGCCGTTTTATGCGGTTTTCACTTCTTTTCATCACCGGACCTCCGAACCTGCAATTATCAACAAAGAAGCATAAATCCAGACAAAACAGAGATAAAGGCATGATTTTAGGGGTAAAACGGGTGATAATCATAAGTGAAAACATATCAATTTCTCGGCACGTCACATACATATTTTCTCATCTTTCTAACATTTGTAACTCTATTTCATGTATTTTCATGTTTTATACCTCCATTTTTGTATTTATTCATCGATTTCATGTATTTCTAAGCAAAAATTTTAAGCTAAGCTAGTTTTGGTTATTAACCAAACTTTACAGGGTCGACCCGAAAAATGAAAATCCAATTAAATGAACCAAAAAACCAATTAATTGACAATCGAATTAACCAAAAACCTAATTAACGAAAAATCAATTATCGGTTATTTTGTACTATCAGTTAATTGAAATTAACCAAACCGAACCGAACTATGCATATTTTCACATGTTTTTAACTCTTATAACTCTATTTCATGTATTTCATGTTTTATATCTTCATTCATGCATTTCTAAGCAAAATTTTTAGGCCAGTTTGATTTTGGTTATTAACCAAAATTAATAGGGTCGACCCGAAACTGACAATCTAAACGAATAAACCAAATGGATTAACCGATGACTTTGGTTTTGGTTTCAGTTGAGGGTAATAACTGAATCAATTGAACGATTTTGGTTTAGTGGGTTTTGTTCAGATACTAAAGAATAACCCAATTTAAACCAATATTTATTAATTTATTATTTTAATCTTTATTCTTTCTTTACTATATAATAAATAAAAATCTTATACTATCTCAATTCTCTCTCATATGAAACAATATTATTAAATCACAATTTCACGTTTATCTCTTCTTTATTTAATATTTATTTTCTTAACTAATTCTTTTTATATTTTCGCTTATTAAAAACCATTAAATATTTTATTGATCCTATCTCATGTAATATTAAATTTTCTAACTTTTTTTTTTTGATCGGCGAATAACTGTGTGGCAACCACCCTTGCGGGGCGCCGTGCCCAAGAATCGACTACTCGACCTCCAGCAGCCCCCGCCTTCTCCCGATGCGCGGAAACCCGAGCCCCACCCGCCCGAAGGCACGACAGTGTTATAAATTTTCTAACTTAATAGCAAATAAAACAACAAAAAAATGTTATAGCCCATCTGATACACAACTTTTAATGAATTCTTTACAGTAAATGAAACTGTAAATGGGAGTTTTGTTTTCGTTTTGGGCAAAATACGTTAAAATCAGTCGTTTCTAAAATAGCTACACCTTAAAAACTAACCGTCCCAATCGCGCTCTGCGATGGTTGCTTCTGGCTCTGTTGGTCATCCAAACATTTTTTTTTGGAAAGTATGTTTCAGCGGTGAAACCTATCGACAAACAACCCTTCGACCCAAGTTCGAATCACTACCCACGCACCGGTGTCCACTTTGAAGTTATCCCAAACCGTTACAGGGAATTTTTTCGTGGTGTGCAGGATTCGAACTCAAGACCAAACCCGGGCGGGAACCCTCCGAAGAGGTAAACCCTCCCACCTCTCCCCAGCTGGGCTGGAGGTCATTGACTTTAGTCATCCAAACATACATTCTCCCTTTAATATATATTTTCATTTTTATTAAATTGTTGTTTTCTCATATTATAGTACATTAATTCTATGCTACATCATACATACATTTTATCATTTCATATTATATTTGTCTATCATGAAAAGCTCCCGACATATAATCTAGTTTCACAATATTCACAAAGAAAATCAAATAAAAAAATATATGTATATACATAAGAACTTGAGTGTCATTTGTATTGTTTTCTACACATCAATGTGGATGACCACTTGGGCACTTCTATTGCGACAACACTAGAAAGTGTGTTTATTGCGCAATTATTGCTTCAACACGAAAGTGTTTGGTATATATTCTTCTTTTTATATTTATTTTATTTCACACTTATTTTAGGTAGGTAGGAGTAAACTTATTATGATAAACACCGTGTTTCACCCATCTTATACCCTTTTTCTATGATGATGTGACCCATTTATATTAGACAACTAACCACATGTGATTCACAAAACATATTACACTTGATGACATGATGTTATATATATTTGTGTCACATTGAAAGAATGAAGCATTGTTTAACAAATGTAGATAAAAAGATGTTTCTCCAATACGAAGAATCTTGGTAATTGGCAATGATGAGATGTCACGTTTTGATTGGTAACTTTTCCATGTAACTTTATTCTTGTTGCATCAAACCAACCAATCAAATGTTTTAAGAATCTATAAAATTATTTTCATTTAATAAAGTTTTTTAAAAAAATGTTGATTTTTCGTATCGTGTTCAAAGTTCAGGTTGGCATGTCCTAAAAAGAATTCAAGACTTAACCATTAACTATGTTTTCGGGGAATGACATGCAAAACTGGCATGGAAGGGTAGATCATCTAGATCGGTAAGTTTTACCTATTTGACAATCTAATTTTCCCCGTTTGAATTCATTTTGTTTTCATTTTTTAAATTATTAATTTGTATTGAAAACTTCTAAAATCATGCACATGATTCATGATTATAATAAATATACAGACCACATATTCAAAATGAGAAATTTATATACATATATAGACATACACACACATACACATATAAAGAAAAGTTAAAACGGTCAGTTCCATATCCAAACCAAACGGTTAAACTAGCAAAACACCACTATTCAAAATGAGAAATTTATATACATATACATACACACACATACACATATATAAGAAAAGTAAACGGCCAGTTCTATATCTGCCATCCTCTTGTAATTTGTTTCGGTTTGGTTAATTGAAGTAATTATGCAATAAAAAAAAATATCCAAACCAAATGGTTAAACTAGCAAAACGCCACTATGAACCGAACTGTTTGAATATCAAATCATTTTAATTGTTTATGAACCTACTTATATTCAACACAAATGAAAAAAAGAATAACCTTTGTATGTGTAGATCATATTCTTTTCAATAAATATAATAGATTTACTATGTCATTAATTTTTTTCCAACCACTCATTTGAGATGTGAAGAATAGGATAGGAAGAAAGGCATAAATAAAGGGACACCCATCTTCCCACTACCATTCATTAGATTCCTTCATAGTCAATTCTTGATCCTCCATTTCAAATGGAAAAGTCATGAAAGCACCAAAGGTTATCTTTTTCAAGAGTATACCAACTATGAAAACAATAAGCATCTTGTGCCCAAAAAATTGTGCTCTCTTTAGAAGATCAACATCATGAACATAACAATATGCAATAAAGAGAAGTCCACCTATACAACATGATCAAAAAGTAATCTTTTCATAGTATACCCGTATACCAATAAGCGAAAAGAAATCGGCATCAAGCCATAAAAGTTGTACAACTTGTTGAAAATGGTAGAATACCATATAACCTAGATCCGTGTATCAACCGACAAATCTTGTTGACTACAACACAAAAGGGTCAACCCTTTTATTTAGGCATGAATGGGTAAAGGACTTGGGGTCAAAAATAAATAGTATTAGCACTAGATAACAATCAAGAATGAATGGTTTCCCATCCAAAGCTCTCAATCAATCAATACCCATGATCTATATTTGTATGAAAGGAAAAGCATTAAGGTAGGATGGGTCAAATCATGGAGAAGCTGTTGAATTTGAACTTTGGGTTTGAACACTTTTGAAGTTGAATACCCCTGCAAGTCCTTTTCCTTTGGCAAGCTGCTCAAGTTCCTGAAGTTTTTGCTTTAGATGTTCGAGTTCTTCTGCTAAAGCTTCGTCTCGTTGCCTCATAACCTACAGAAATAACGCTAAATATTAGTAGATCGTGACTAAAATTAAGGTGTGTTACATAGTGGTCTTGATTTTGATCCATTTGAATTATTGGTCAATTCAAGTTTTTTTTTAAATATCACTAACGGGTCAAATGGATGAAAAGAAACATGTGATATGGGTTGAACATGTCAAATGAATTGAAAGTCACCATGAGTGTATTTATAATGCATGTCACCTCCTAAATCAGTTTATTAAAAACATAAGATTACTGTTGACTGTTGAGATAATAAGAACTCATATGTGACACACTAACTATTTATAAAAAAAATCAATTTCGTTGGACAAAAGTGTTTTGCTTCTACATGTACCAAAAAACAATTGTTTTAGACCTCAAACCTGTTGCACAACCTGCATACATGCCACTTGTAACTAAAACACATATTTGCGTTTGGTACTTAATATCATTACACAATTATACAACAGAGAAGACATTGCATCAAAAGAGAAGCTAAATATGTCTTATACTCTTATGAGTAAATAGTATAGATGTTATCCTAAAAAAGCATACTAAAATGTGTTTTTGTAAATTTGGAAATATGTCACCGTAATCATGCGTCATGGATATGACTGATACAGTATGACTGGGATTTTCATACTTAGCTTGTGTCAACCTTGGTTTTGAAAAGCGCTAGGCGCACAAAAGCGACAAGGTCTAAGCGCAACGCGCGAAGCGCAAAAGAGGTGGGCTTTTCGTACCCGAAGCGCGCACTAATTATATCATTTTTTTATATATCTCATGGGTTTTTAGCTTCCTTTACCCAAAATAGAGCTACAAAAAAGGTTTTTATATGATTTTACCTATATGTACAAGCCAAAAAGCCCAAGGTACAACATGTTTCTGCATAAAAATTCATGGAATACCGAATACGAGAGGAGCGCGCCTCAGGGCCAAAAAAAAATATCAAAACAATGCGCTTTTTCTGCGCTTCCTGGAAAATGCCTAGGCGCAATTCCTGGCGCCTTGATGCGCCTCGCGCCTAGGCGCGCTTTTAAAACCCAGGTGTCAACAACTCAAAATATTAGTTTTGCTAGATGTGGGATAATGGGCAAGTCTGGTGGGTTGGGAACAAGTCAAAAGGCATTCTCTCAAAATGGGTTGGTTATCCAGCAAACACTTTCATAATCCTAATAAAATTAAGAGTATCTTCTGCATTTGAACACACTTCAGATTACTTTCTGTCCATTTGACCGTTCGTTTATGGTTAATGTTAATTCTTTGACATAACCCCTTTGAACCGTTAGGGACAAAACATAACTAACTCGACCCGGTTATAGGAAAAACGGTCAACAATGACAGTTTTATGGGCAAATATCATATGAGTTATGGTGGCTAATGGATATCTAGTATCCCTGGAACGTATTTTGCAAGTTATGATAGATAGAAATAAAAATTACCTCCATTTCTTGCCTGCGGGCTTCCTCTTTTTTGGCTTCTGATCGAGCACTTCTTTGCACCTCAAAAATGAGTGCTACTCCAGCGACCTATTTAATATTTAAGATATAAGACACCATTAAATAAATCAAAAACTGGATTAAACTGTATAGCCATTTATCACGTAAATCTTTGATGACTGATTAAGGACAAATCATCGTCTATGATCCTATTGAATAACACAAAGAACAAGTAAAACTCTTTATAGTTTAAAGATATACTTTCTTTACCAAAAAAATGTACCAATTGACTTCAGATAATGATTTTAACTACTAAGAGTCTGGAACAAGTATTACAAGGTCATCAGCAAGGTTCATGGACAAACTATGTTTCTACATCAAAAGAGAGAAGTATAACAATATATTAATATATCAATTCGATTACTCAAACATCCTAGTTATAAGAATCCAACAAATAACTTCTGCCATGTGATTGGAAAATAAGATCAGCCGAACAGGGTCCAGGGTGCTTACTATACTAGTCTTATTACCTCTCTGTTTTACCGCTACTGTAAAGTCAGGACATTTTATTTGTTTAGATATAGCAGGGAACGATGTAACGGGTTATTTATTCTCCCTCCACTGCTTATTTCATGAAGTATGCAACAGTAAAAAAAAATGTTGTACATAATAAGAGCAAACACATTAAGCTTGATTATTTGATGCAAATATAAAACATGCCATGCAATTTTGTGTGCATGGAAGACAATATGATGAATAGTATAAACCAAGTGTGAAGTTAACAAGAGAGTGGATCGTAAGTTAGGAATAACTTACAAAGTTGCATGTAATTAGTGATTTCGGTTATAGTTTATCTCTAACCAGTCAAATGAGTAAAATGTACAATAATGCCAGAGGAAAATGGGTCGAATGATCAAAGGGATCGAAAGTTGGCCAAAGTGTATTTTTACACATGCAACATCATAAATTGCTTTATTCTATTGTAATACTTGTTCTAGCTTTAGCCTTGATTATTACTTATCAACAGCTAGAGACGGCTATGGATTCGGAGGAGGAGGTTCATTCGGATAGGGTATGAAGTGATCATTTTCAGTTTTTTTTTTTTTGTTCCAGTTTACTATTGATTACTTTTAATTGTTTGGTTTATAGTGGCTGCTTTGTCTAGGGATTGGGGGTATGCTTTGTTTGCTATTTATAACATTTTCCACGCGCTGCCCATTATCCAAAAAAACTGGTTTATTCATAAAATCATAGAATTAGTGTAATAATATGGTTTATGAAATCATATTTCCACATTAACTATATGTAAAAACTCTACAAAGTCTATATGGTCAACCCAACCAAACTCAAGTTGACCTGCACTAAAATCTCACCAATTTCGACTTGAACCCGTTTTGATTTACCCATCTGCCCAACATGCCCATTTTGTCACCTCTACATGTAATTTTCAATTTACTTTGGTAACTTGTTGATGATTAGGCACAGACAGAGTTGTACACTAAAGGAACCACGGCTTATTAAGAGCTTTGTAATTATTAATTGGTAATTTATATAAATTGTACTTATTTGCAGCAATGAATCAATCACTCATTCATTTATCTTTGCAAAGGTCAAATGTTATTATTCTTTGCATTATGTTTAACCACATTAGAAGTTCCTGACATTTCTTTCTAGGCTATACTGATATGTGCAATTCTTCTTTAACTATAAGTAGATTGATGTGACTTGTCTTGAACTAACATTTAATACCATGAAGAAGAAGAAGATGAAGAGTTAAGTAGCAGGAAAACCTATACCGACTTACCGAGAAGACAAAGAGTTCACTTATAAGGTCCCCAGCTGCCTGAACGGCTTTCTCCTCATCCAATGGCCGAATTTCAACATCTGTTGCATGTCCATATATTCGTCTTTGTATGGTCGTTGTTAGCCTGTGGTTTGCCTATTCCATTATTAAACACAAAGAGAACAGATTATTTAAGATTGGTCCGCAACATTCAAACATAGTGATTCACAAACAAAGAAGAATTACACTATAACGTAGGTGAATGAAAAACCAATTAAAACAAGAGAGAGGATTTTTTTAAGGTTATAAATCAAGGAAAAATATGTATTTGACTACTAGGAGAATGACATGCACTGATATGACAACTGAAATTCGATACATGATAACAAGTTTTGAATTATGATCACCTATAGGCTATAGTAATCATCCAACTTCTTTATTCAATCATAATTATGCATCCTAAAATGCTAACTTAATTAATTTGTGAAACTGCATCCTAACTGGTTTGGATTTTGCAATTTTACAAAGGAGAGAAGATTGATCTTGTGTGTCCTAGCCCCCTGTCTTGGATTTAAAAAAGCGAAAGGCGCACAAAAGCGACGAGGTCAAAAATCGAGGCGCAGAGCGCAAAAGCGGTGGGCTTTTCGTACCCAAGGCGCAAGGTGGTTATATAATTTTCTTACATATCCCATATGTTTTTAGCTTCTTTACCAAAAATATAGCTTCAAATTAGGTTTCTGTATCATTTTGCCTACATGTACATGAGGCGTGCACCTCAGGCCTGAAAAAGTCAAAAAAATTCCAAACAACGCCTTTTTTTGCGCTTCCTGGAATTTGTATAGGCGCTGGATACTGGACCTTATTGCGCCTCGGGCCCAGGCACACTTTTTAAAACCAAGCCCCCAATGTGGGTCATCAACAAGATATTTTAAGA
Organism: Ambrosia artemisiifolia; assembly: GCA_032199755.1. Taxonomy (NCBI): domain Eukaryota; kingdom Viridiplantae; phylum Streptophyta; class Magnoliopsida; order Asterales; family Asteraceae; genus Ambrosia; species Ambrosia artemisiifolia. Next base: position 65,834,369 of record CM063519.1, read on the forward strand.
ATGTTGGTAGTTTAGCAGATATATAGCATTAAAAATTCATGTTTCCTTAAATACCTCTGGTCTTATCTTATAATAAGGATTACTGCCTGTTATATTTCGATGCCATTATCCCAATAGGCCCAAAACCTTAAAAGAACAACATTTTGATATTTAGTGGCAAACTTTAATGCTTTGATTCAATTTGCAACATAGGTGTAAATTAGCCAAGCCGCACGTGAACTACCCGAGATCAGCTCTCTAAAAGCTCAAACAGACCGAACTCAAACGAGTTTGAGCCTAAATATAACTTGGGCGATTAAACGAGCCGAACTCAAGGCCAGGTAAGCTTGGCCTCGACTCGGCTCGTTTACACCCTAAATTTCATTAATTTAGTATCGTTACACTTTGTAATAACAAAAATAAATAAATACATAAAACCCTAATACCCAATTATATCTACAAACGAAAAAACATACAAACAAAGAAACAGAATGAAGAGTCAGTTAATTACCTGAGCAAAACCGATGATTGAAGTACGAAATTTAGGATGAATAGCAGCCTGTTGTTTGAGCTTCTTAGCAATGGGTTTGCTTAAAGTTTTCAATGCAAGAGTACCCAGCTTCAAAAGTGGGAGAACCATTCCCTTTTGTCCTAATAACTTGCTATTAATATAAGTTGCACACCAAGTGTTGGATGAAATGCTAATGGGTTATAAGATCAAGAAAATGTGTATATATAGTTTGTTTGATCCATTTATTGATGATTGATCAGGTGGGTTGCAATGTTTTTGCTTGCAAAACAAGATAGAGAATTGGTGACTTGCAGGATGGATCCAAGAAAGTCTGCGTTTTCTTGGGTTGATACGAATCTGACCAGCAATTGGTTGACTTTCGAAATCAGTTAGAAAGTAATTACTGCTGTCGACCCATCAACGTATTAATATTTTGTGTATTCAATTTTTTGGATTTATTAGCCTGAAATGAGGTACAAAATATGGAATGGACATATAAAACGTGATATGGATGTATTAAGGGCTGGATTTTGGGCTCGGCAGCTTGGGCTACGGCCCGAGGCCCAAATGGGCCCAAATTGTTTTATTACCATATATGTAAAACAATCTCTAAATAAAAAAATACACTAAATCCAGCCCAGTGGCAGACACGTCGTATTGACAAGTTCAGCTTCCTATTTTGAATCTCTTGAGTTAAATTTTCCTCTCTTTTTTTTTTCGTTTTCTATCTTAATTCTTGTGATTGTAGATATTAACATGGAAAGTAAATTTATCAACCCTTGATGTGGCATCTGTCAGTGGGTCCGCAAAACTCAGTATTAAATCTTTTCATATTCACATATTGCATTCGAGCTTTTGTGGTTCTCTCTGCCAAGTTTGACATTTTCTCTTAATTTTCTTACCCAAATGTTTTTTTTCCTCTTACATATTGATCCATGTTAACATTTATGTAATTGTATAGTTATTTAGTTATTATAATAGTTTAATTATTACAATTACTTTTAATATATTTTGTTTTTCGCTTAAAACTTTTTTATACTATTTTTTTATAAAATTACAAGTATGGATGCGCTTCTTTTTATTTACGTCTAAATATAAATTTTACTTAAACCAAGTTGTATATGTAATCAAAGCACCAACGTTGTATTGTGGAGTCGTACCGAATCGAAACCGACCAAAAATCCGCTGCAGAGCACGAGGAATCACACTAACAATTATCGTTTTATTGTGGGTTTTTAATATATAATTGATGAATTAATATTAGAGGGAGAGGGCCCGATTTTTTGTCTCGCCCGAGGCCCAAAAGTTTTGTATCATTCTCGGGGACGGCTGTGGATGTATAAAAGCTAGATAGATATGAAAAGTTGAATGATCCGGTTTAGTTTGGTTTATTGCATTGGTTAAGCATGGTTAAGAACGATCCAATAACCAATTTTTGGTCACATTCCAGGCGAAAGTCATAATTCGTAGGAACATTTTATAGTCTTAATAAGAGGAGGTAAGATGAAAGATTCGCCAGGTGAAATCCCATTGTATTCGAGGAGTCAAGGATTTGTTGGGAATTTTACCAGTGAAGTTGGTGTTTGTTGATTTCGGTTCGGTTTTATCTTTTTGTTCGGTTTTGTTTAAAGGTTCGGTTATTGCTCATCAATAGACATTGTTAATCACGTAACATGTTAATTTATTAAATTAAAAAATATATGGCAAAACTATACTCGAATTAAAGAGAATAAATGGTCACTTTTATGGTATAATTTTTAAAAAATATATATTAATGTATTAAAAACTATGACCTTTTAAAAATCGTGGGGATAGTTTTTATTAATGTTTATGCTCCTCAACGGTCAAGCGCAAAAAGACGACTGTGGGAGGAGTTGCGTGTTTTATTAATGGGTGTAATGGTTTGGTCGTGTTGTTGGGTGATTTTAACTCTGTCAGGTACCCAGAAGAGCGAAGGAATTCGGTTTTTAATGTCAATGAGGCAGCGGAGTTTAATGATTTTATTGAGGATCTGGGTCTTTCTGAGTATTTTATGAGAGGGTTCAAGTTTACTTACCTGGCAGGAAAGGGGAAGGAGCATAAGATGAGTAAAATTGATAGATTCCTCGTGTGTCAACGATTCTTTAATAAGTGGCCTAACGCTTGTCTAAGGGCACTTCCTAGAGAATTTTCAGATCACTGCCCCATTCTTCTTTCATTAGTGGAGGTTAACTTTGGGCCGAAACCATTCAGATGGTTTAATTCATGGATGCTTCGCGAGGATTGTGAAGAGGTTGTGACTAAAGCTCTATCAGGAAGTGTAGGAGGTGGAAACCCGGATGAGGTTCTAACAGCCAAGCTGAGATGCGTTAAACAAGCATTGAAAGATTGGTGGAACATAGTTAAAAAGAAGGAGGGTGAAGAAATGAGAATTTTGAAAGAAGACTTAGAAAGGTTGGAGCTAGCGATGGAAGAGAGAGAGCTTGAAGAGGAGGAGGTGTGGGTTTGGGAAGAATGCAAAAAAGGTGTCGATCAGTTAAATCTTTGTGAGAATAAGGATTTAAGACAAAAATCCAGAGTTCGATGGGCCATTGATGGGGATGAAAATTCGGCATTCTTTCATAGAGTGGTTAATGGCAGGAAAGCTACAAATTCTATACCGGGTTTGCTGATACAAGGGGAGTGGATACACAAGCCGTCGCAGGTTAAGCATCAGGTTATGCGTCATTTTCGTGAACATTTTAAGGAGTATGATAAATGTAGACCGGTGATCCGGGTTAGTAATATGAAGCGCTTGGAGAGTATTAGTGGTGAGGAATTGATAAAGCGATTCACCAAGGATGAGATTAAAAAAGCAGTGTTTGATTGCGGTTCAGATAGAGCCCCTGGCCCGGATGGATTTAATTTCAGGTTTGTTAAACGCTTTTGGAATCATATGGAAGAGGATTTCTGGAATATGTTTGAGCATTTCTTTGAAAGTGGGATGATTAGTAGGGGTTGTAGTTCGTCGTTCATTACGTTAATTCCTAAATCTAAAACTCCGGTTGGGCTCAAAGACTATAGACCTATTAATCTGGTGGGTATAGTTAGCAAAGTGATTTCAAAAATGTTAGCTATGCGAATTAGAAAGGTGTTGGGGGAAGTCATTTCGGGTACTCAATCGGCTTTTTTGGGTGGGAGATTTATTCTAGATGGCCCATTAGTTATAAACGAGACGATTGGGTGGATTAAAAAGACCGGGCAGGAGGCGTTTTTGATGAAGTTGGATTTCGAGAAAGCCTATGATAATGTCAATTGGGGTTTCTTGTTATCTACCTTGAGTTATATGGGCTTTCCTAGTAGATGGTGTAATTGGGTTAAAGGGATTTTAGAATCGGCAAGATCGTCGGTTTTAGTTAATGGGGCACCCACGTTTGAGTTCCAATGTGAGAAAGGGGTTCGTCAAGGGGACCCATTGTCGCCTTTTTTTTATTTTTGGTGGTTATGGAGGTGCTTCATTGTATGTTAGATAAGGCGGTGGACTTGGGAGAGTTGAAAGGAATAAGAATGGGTAGTGATTCGTTGGTTTTGTCTCATTTATTTTACACCGATGATGCACTTGTTATTGGTGAATGGTCTAAAGATAATGTGGAAAGTGTAGCGAGAATTCTTCGGGTGTTCTATATTTGTTCAGGATTAAAACTCAATTTACATAAATCGTCTTTGATTGGGATAGGGGTGGAAGATAGAGAGGTTGCGGTGATGGCGGAGACTTTAGGTTGTAAGATGGGAGGCATTCCTTTTGACTATTTAGGAATCCGAGTTGGGGCCAACATGAACAGGATTTGCCAATGGAACCCGATTATTGAGACGGTCAAGAACCGTTTATCGTCTTGGAAGGCTACTACTTTATCGATGGGAGGACGGCTCATTCTTGTTAAGTCGGTTTTAACGAGTCTACCGTTATACTATCTATCTCTTTATAAAGCTCTGATGGGTGTTTTAGAGGTGCTGGCAAAGCTCATGAGGAATTTCCTTTGGTCCGGGGTGGAGGGGGATAAGAAGATGCATTGGATTGCTTGGGAGATAATTACTACCCCTAAGAAACTTGGTGGTTGGGGGGTCTTACGTTTAAAGGATATGAATATGGCTCTCCTATGTAAATGGGCTTGGAGATTTAGGGTGGAGTCAGGCTCGATTTGGAGGAATGTTATAGAAGCGCTGCATAGTGGTAGAGGTTTATGGTATTTTTTACCTGTGAAGAAGTCCCTTCCGGGTTGTTGGAAGGTCATTGTCAACATTCTCGAGTCGATGAAGCTCAATGGTATTTCGATTGATAAAGTGATTCGAGGTAAGTTTGGGGATGGAGATAATCTGCGTTTTTGGCTGGATTTATGGTGTGGTGATTCGGTTTTTAAAAACAGATGGCCAAATTTGTATAAACTTGATAAGAACAAGCAGGCAGTTATTAGTGAGAGGCTGCGTTTTGTGGATGGTGGTTATCAGTTGACTCCTACCTGGTACAGGTTTTCGAATACAGTGGAGGAGTTATCGGAACAACAAGATATGGACAGGATAGTGGCTGGGGTGGTTCGTCTAGATGCGAAAGATGATTGGGTTTGGAACTGTTATCAGCAGGATTCCTTCTCAATGAGTTCTGTGCGGAATATGTTGTTTACGGATGCACGGGATACGAATATAAACAACAGGGACGTGGGTTTTAAATGGGTGGGATGGGTTCCGCTTAAGGTGGGGTTGTTAGCTTGGAGGGTTACTAAAGATCGGATACCCACTCGAGTGGCACTTGTGCGACGAGGTATATATATACAAGATGTGTCTTGCTGATGTGCTCAAAGTGGTTTAGTAAAAACTAACTAAATTAACCTAAACTAGACACTCTAAGTTTTAAATTTATAACCTAAGACTCTCTAAACCTAAACCACACAACCGGCAAGTGTACCGGTCAGTGCAGTACAGCTAAAGTAAGTCCGAGTATCGAACCCACGAGACTTTACTGGAAAACGTAAACTAGACTCGATTACTTATCCTAAATACTTACTTAATAATGTTTTGTTGCTTAAAGGGGGGTTTCTAACAAACTAATGCAAATAAATAAAATAAAACTAAAATAAATAAAGACACGAACTGGGAACTGGAATTCGGATCAAATGATGGGAAGGCACTACCTAGGCTAGAATCCTACACATGAATGATAATCTTCTAATGGCTATGGAACTGGTGTGGAACCGGGATCTTAAAATACTAAACATCAAGAATAAACTAGACACCCTCGACCCTTCTCAAGGGGAAACCCTAGAATACTGTTGTGCTGTTAAACCACCGATTGAGAGGTTACCCTCACAGGCTTACCTACTCGAATCTTAAAGTACCCGCTAGACAGTCTACCTCACAGCGCGAAGGTCACATTACACCCGAAAGTGCAAGGGGTAACTACAATATTTCTGATAAGACTTGGCCTACAAGGAATGCTAGGGAAACTAAGAAGATCTTCTCACAAAGCCTCTAGATCTAGCAATTTAACACCCTAGACAGACCAACAATCTTGCACCTTACAGCTATTGAGAATTGGTAGAACATTTAGAATTACCTAACTAACAATTACAACTCCTATGGATAACCTGCAGAAATTAACCATAAACTAGTTGCTAACACCCAGTCCGCAACCTAACCCGCATTCATATATGAAAGACATTCACAAAAACGCAAGTGGAGTTTATAAAAGTTAATTAAACAAAACTAAATACGCATACACAACAAACCAGAAAATAAAGAGTCTTTACTTTAAAATTCACCCACACCCAAAAGTTCCTAACCAAAAGAAAATAAATCAAACAAGCGTATTCTTCATCGCCTAGGTAGTTCTATAAGTCTAGCCAATAAAAGTCACGATAAAATCAAAACAATAAAAGCAAGACAAATTCATGGTGTTCACAACGGGTATAAAATAGATAAATAAATAAATAAATAGCTGAATTAGAACCAACCCGTGCTCGCACCTAGGCTTCAACCCTTGATCCTCTTCTCTGAAATATGCCGTTGCTTCGAATAATTTTTCGGCTCTTGTTGGAGTTACGAAATTTCTAACTGTGCGCCTCCTCCTTTTGCTGCCTTCCCTTCGAGATAATAATAAGAGCATTCACAATAGAGGCTCCATAATAGTGTGAGGGGAGCCTCTATATTATATAGAGTGGGTATAAGTGGTTGTGAGTAGAGGAGAGAGAAAATATATAGATGAGACACTGTTCATCAGTAAATTTGGAGGAGATACTGTTCACTCTCCATAATTTTTTAATATTTTTAAAAGTGGTTGTGAGTAGAGGAGAGAGAAAAGGTAATGATAAAAGTATAGAATAAGTATTATTAAATAGAAAAGGAGAGAGAAAGGTAGTGATTTTTAGTGTAATTATAGAGATGGAGATAGAGGATTTACTGTGAATGCTCTAATCCCCTCCTAACTTCTTGGAGGCCCATTCACCTTATTACTTTTTTTTTCCTTTGGGTCATTGAGCCGTGACACCAAAGTCACGTAATTCTTTTTTTTTTTCTTTATTATTATTATTATTATTATTATTATTATTATTATTATTATTATTATTATTATTATTATAATAATAATTATGTGCTCTCGGCTCGGGTGTTCTTGACTTGACCAAAGTTGCTCGTTTACGTTCCAACGTCTACACGAACACCTACCAAAATATAAAATAAAATAGATAAATACTAAAAACGACCCAAAGCTAATAAAAATCTATAAAAACCTATAATAAATAAAATAGACCGGTACAAGCCTAAAACTAACAAAAACACTATCTAAACGACTCCAAAATTATACAAACTTTACACTGGAAATAAATGTATTTTACAATACATCAAATATCCCCACACTTATCTCTTTTTCGTCCCTGAAAAAGAATTATGCTATGGAATCACAGTCAGGTTTACATCCGGTTTCAAAATTTAGGTTACTTAGTTTATAATCTACTCATGTGTTGACTGCGATTGCAGGTATACTGATCCTCTTAAACTCAAACCGGCTTCCAAGCCCCTTTTCATTTACATTTAAGTTCATCCAAGTTAGTCTACCTAGGGTCTCACACTAAAGAAGCCACAGTTCCTCCTAATCCCGCCTCAAGCTTATGAAGCTAAAGGAACGACCAATTGACCATTTTCCAACCGTCTTATGCAGAAAACCAAGAGAATTTAAAATCACTTTTTTTTCTTTTTTTTCGCCATACTTAACTCAGAGGGTGGGACCAATCCAAGTCGCTATCCCAGTGGCCAAGCACCATAAGCGTCAGTATTTTTTTTTTCATCTCAGCATACTTAACTCAGAGGGTGTGGCCAATCCAAGTCGCTATCCCAGTGACCAGGCACCTTAAGCTTCAGCATTTTTGCTTTGATTTCTATTTTTTTTTTAAGTGATTAGAAATTCTAACGGTTTTCTACTTATAACGGTGCGTCTTATACTATTTTTGGCGGTTTCGGTCTCCCCGTTTCTCCTAGATGAGAACCCACAAAATAGCCTAACATAATAAATTTATTACTTTTCAAAGGAAACCTATCTACCGGCAGAGCCTACCCACATATCCCAAGTCAGACACGTTTTCAATCAATTTTAATCTCTTATTATACATACTATTTGAAAACCGGACACCTAACTTTACCTATCATCTTCCATATTTTATATAATGCAAACTTCAAAATCAGGGACATTTTTTTTCTTTTAATTTTTTTTATTAATTTTTTTTGACTCAAAATGACTCTGTATACAGACTAAACGACAGTTTCCCATCCCCACACTTAAACTCTACATTGCCCTCAATGTAGGAATAGAAAACGACTCAAAACAAAATAAATTCCGAATACAAAATTATAAAAATAAATAAAAAAAACAAGGGCAAATTGGAAAAGACTTAGCTGGTTAATTTTTGTTGTGTAAGCTCCAAAACTCTAGTCCAATCCAGCTCGATCGTATAGCATTTCATTCGCGATCGGCTCTAACACAATGGTATACTCTCGGGTTGCTTCGATATAATGAACAGCTCTGGAATCGCCCGAATGGAGATTGAGTATGGGCGGTACAATCCAAACCTGCACAAGACAAAGCAAACAAAGAAACCAAGCATAATACTGAACCATACAAGAATAAAAAGACTCAAACTACTAACTTACACTCATAATATAACAACAAACAGGAAGACGCACCTGCTTGGCGAAATGGCGGTGAATGGTGGTAGAACCAAATGGGTAGAAAGAAAAAAAAATCTGGTTCTCGCTCAACGTGAAGGACACTGGTGATCACAACACGCGTTGCAAGCGAAAAAAAAATATAACTTTCCGGGGTAATAGCTGGTCGCATGAGGCGAACAGGTCAGCCCAGACTCCTCACGTTACGTGAAAAGTCTTTTTTTCAGAGAAAGTTAATTAATTTTTTTTTAAGAAAAATTCTTTTTTTTTATTACCCAAACCTCTACCAAAACTCTCAATCATAAAAGATATATATAGATAAATACATGGGATCCGCTCATGGTGAAAGTTCATCCACCCAAGCAAACGCGAAAACCTTCAAACAGACTTATACACAAAAACAAAGATAAAATAGAAAGATAAAAACCTATGAACAACTAACGAAGGACGGGCCACAAAAAAAAAAATAAATAAGTATAAATAAAAATTTACAAACTCTACAAAGCCTCCCCACACTTAAACTTTATCAGGGGGCTTCTCTTTTATCTGGATCCGATCTAACCCGTTTAATTCCACCCGACTCTTATTAACAATTGAATATTTATTTGTGGAATTGAAAAATAATTTAACCATGCTTAACGGGTCAAACCACCAAAATTTAAACTTACCTGGAATTAACCGGATACGTGGCATGTAGCAAGAAGACCGATCGTGCTTGACATTCACTGGCTTCTGCTTCTCCAACTCATGCCAGCCGTTGATCCTCTTTCGGCTCCGGTCCTTTCTTTTTCTCTTCCTTGCCCTCTCCCGTGGTGTTGTTGATTTTGAAGTTCCATCTATTACCACAGGCCAGCTATGGTGCGCTTCCTCTTCAACCACTTCTTCTTCAACTTCCGTTGGTGACTCTTTTATGTCCACGGTCGGGTACCCATCCAATAATGCTTCTAAGATGTCGAGGTCACCCACTGGGTCAAAATCTCTGTCTACATTTAGAGTTGGCAAATCAGCCAACTCGTCACCAAACTCTGCTTCCCATGATGGTTTATTACTTACCTCACCTTCAACCATCACTAATTCCTCATTCGTGTCTTCTTCATCAGAGTCACTCCCAAAATCATATATAGTAACCTGTGGCACCAGAGGTCGGACTTCAATGTCCATTTTCGTCTCCGCGATGGGAATGATCTCTTCATCTGACTCATCAGCGTATTGCATGATCGGCTCTTTCCCTTCTTCTGGAAAAGTTGGGAACAACTCCCCCAGAGCATTCATGTACCCAAGGTAGTTGCCCTCCTCATCATATGTATAACCAACTTTTGGCGGCTGCTCTTGCTGAACCTTTTCTTTTTCTTCTTCTTCATCTAATCTCCTGGATATGTTTTCTAATGTTCGTTGAAGATCTAAAATAGCAGCCTGTCGGTTTTTCAGGAGGATGTCATGCTCTGCTAACATTTTCTGGGTATTTTCATCTTTAGCCACTAATAATGTCAACAGACTCTCTATTTTACTCCAATCATTACCATTATTCTCACAAGAATTTCTTCCAGAAAACTGACCAGAAAACTTATTATAATGTGGCTGCTGATACGAGTCATCACAATAATATGTAGGACAACCTTGTGAGTAATATGGCTGCGGCTGCACAAAGGAATTAGCACAATAATGTGCAGAGGACCCCTCATAATGTGGACATAAAATGGTAAAATGGGGTCCTCCACAAATTTCACACATATTTACAGACTCAGAAGAAATAAAAGACATATAAAATTAGACTCCTATTACTCACTATACAAAAAGACAAACTCAAAACAAAACACACGTAGCACAGATATGGCAGCTAAGTATAATCAAATCTAGTAAACGCAATCGCCAAGAGTCCCCGGCAACGGCGCCAAAAACTTGATGTGCTCAAAGTGGTTTAGTAAAAACTAACTAAATTAACCTAAACTAGACACTCTAAGTTTTAAATTTATAACCTAAGACTCTCTAAACCTAAACCACACAACCGGCAAGTGTACCGGTCAGTGCAGTACAGCTAAAGTAAGTCCGAGTATCGAACCCACGAGACTCTACTGGAAAACGTAAACTAGACTCGATTACTTACCCTAATTACTTACTTAATAATGTTTTGTTGCTTAAAGGGGGGGGGGGGGTTTCTAACAAACTAATGCAAATAAATAAAATAAAACTAAAATAAATAAAGACACGAACTGGGAACTGGAATTCGGATCAAATGATGGGAAGGCACTACCTAGGCTAGAATCCTACACATGAATGATAATCTTCTAATGGCTATGGAACTGGTGTGGAACCGGGATCTTAAAATACTAAACATCAAGAATAAACTAGACACCCTCGACCCTTCTCAAGGGGAAACCCTAGAATACTGTTGTGCTGTTAAACCACCGATTGAGAGGTTACCCTCATAGGCTTACCTACTCGAATCTTAAAGTACCCGCTAGACAGTCTACCTCACAGCGCGAAAGTCACATTACACCCGAAAGTGCAAGGGGTAACTACAATATTTCTGATAAGACTTGGCCTACAAGGAATGCTAGGAAAACTAAGAAGATCTTCTCACAAAGCCTCTAGATCTAGCAATTTAACACCCTAGACAGACCAACAATCTCGCACCTTACAGCTATTGAGAATTGGTAGAACATTTAGAATTACCTAACTAACAATTACAACTCCTATGGATAACCTGCAGAAATTAACCATAAACTAGTTGCTAACACCCAGTCCGCAACCTAACCCGCATTCATACATGAAAGACATTCACAAAAACGCAAGTGGAGTTTATAAAAGTTAATTAAACAAAACTAAATACGCATACACAACAAACCAGAAAATAAAGAGTCTTTACTTTAAAATTCACCCACACCCAAAAGTTCCTAACCAAAAGAAAATAAATCAAACAAGCGTATTCTTCATCGCCTAGGTAGTTCTATAAGTCTAGCCAATAAAAGTCACGATAAAATCAAAACAATAAAAGCAAGACAAATTCATGGTGTTCACAACGGGTATAAAATAGATAAATAAATAAATAGCTGAATTAGAACCAACCCGTGCTCGCACCTAGGCTTCAACCCTTGATCCTCTTCTCTGAAATATGCCGTTGCTTCGAATAATTTTTCGGCTCTTGTTGGAGTTACGAAATTTCTAACTGTGCGCCTCCTCCTTTTGCTGCCTTCCCTTCGAGATAATAATAATCCCCTCCTAACTTCTTGGAGGCCCATTCACCTTATTACTTTTTTTTTCCTTTGGGTCATTGAGCCGTGACACCAAAGTCACGTAATTCTTTTTTTTTTCTTTGTTATTATTATTATTATTATTATTATTATTATTATTATTATTATTATGTGCTCTCGGCTCGGGTGTTCTTGACTTGACCAAAGTTGCTCGTTTACGTTCCAACGTCTACGCGAACACCTACCAAAATATAAAATAAAATAGATAAATACTAAAAACGACCCAAAGCTAATAAAAATCTATAAAAACCTATAATAAATAAAATAGACCGGTACAAGCCTAAAACTAACAAAAACACTATCTAAACGACTCCAAAATTATACAAACTTTACACTGGAAATAAATGTATTTTATAATACATCACTTGCCCTTTCTGTGGGTGTGCGAATGAAGATGTAACTCATTTGATGGTGAGATGCAGCTTTGCGTATAGGGTTTGGAGCTCAATTTGCAAATGGGGTAAGCTTGATCCGTTTTTTGCGTACGATTACGAGGATTTGTTATTGCTTTACAAGAACGTGCATGCTGGAAAGTGGAGAAAAAAGGTTATTAGAGGGATCATTATGGTAACTACTTGGGTTATTTGGAAGGCCAGAAACGAAAAGGTATTCCAAGGTAAAGAGAAAAGGGTCATGGAAGCGGTGTCGGAAGTGAAGTCCAAGACGTATTTATGGTTAAAGTATAGATCAAAGTATAATGACATTGTTTGGAATGATTGGGTAAAATACCCATTGTATAAGTTTGTATAGTTTTTGGCGTCTCTGTTTTTAGAGCCGCCGGTTTTAATGAAAGTTTCCGTTCAAAAAAAAAGGAGCAAAATGTAATTATTATTTAAATAAACAAAACTTGAGTGAAATTGATGGGTAAAGGTGTAAATATTGTTTAAAAGACAAATTTGTCTCTAAATTTTTTAACATATGCATCATGGCGTGTACCTTAAGCAAGTATAGTTGCAGGGAAGGGTTACACAGAAAACCCACTAAATTTTAGAATACGTTGTGTAACAAACTTTTTTTTTATCTAAAAATTTTAGGGTATCTAATATACATATTTTTAAAAGTTTTGAGCCAAAAAATAAAAAGCGCCGAGTAATTTTTTTTTAAATATAAATAACTTTTTTGTGTAACATATGCTATGGTCTCTAACATGTGTTACACAAGAAAACTTATTTATTTTTTTAAAAAATAATGCACTCGACGTTTATTTTTTATTTTTTTTGCTCAAAACTCTTAAAAACATGTATATTTCATGCCCTAAAATTTACAGATAAAAAAAGGTTGTTACATAGGGTTTTCTACGGTTTTCTCAAATTTAGTGGGTTTTCTGATACATACACTTTGCATGTGACAACCGGCAAATTCGGGTCAATGTTTAAATTGAACCTAATCACGTTACTGACGAATCAACCTATTTTATAGTTGATTTTAGATTAATTAAGCCATTATGATCCCTGTGATGCCTTTCTCGAAGTCCGTGGGGACGCCTTGAAGTTTAGAGGAAAGGTTTGCGCACGTTTAACGTTAACGAACTGACACTGGTAAATAATCGTCACGCTGGACTAACATAGGATTTATATATGTTAATACGACGTGTGTTTGCTATCTGTGCGGCCGAATGTGAATTCTGCAAAAGGAGCGACCAAAAACGCTGTATTTCAGGAAAATGCGGAGAAGAACTGACTTGAGATTCGGACGCCGAAATATGTGGTTTTAACCATTATTAGACTCCCGGAATAATAATTTCTTATAAATAATATTTCTTGTTACGTTTCGGGAGGAAACCAATCGTCTAGATAAGCGAAGCAGCAACCGACTGAATTAACGCGATTTAAACGCGTGTGTTGAACGCGCGTGTCGGATGTCAAAAATAATTATATTTTTTCTCAGTTTAGTTAAACTTTATATTACGAACATTTACGACACGTTTAATTAACATTTTTACTGAGACGCGATGCGTTAAACGGGTTCGATACGCGGTATACTCCCACAAAACCTAACAAATAAAGCACATCTTCATTTCATCTTCCTCCCACCTTCCTCTCACCTTCCATGGCTGCCATGTCCTCTCTCTCTCTCTCTCTCTCTCTTTACTCTCTCTCTAGAATCACCTTCCTCTCTTCTTCCTCCCACTATGGTTACCATCTTCCTAGAACCATCCTCACCTCTCTAGAACCATCTCTCCCTCTCTATAAAACCCCTCTTCCCCCTCCCTATCTCTCCATCTGCTCTCTCTCTATCTCCCACGCGTTTTCACATTCTCTCGCCCCTGTACAAGAACCGTCCGACCACTGTCACACCACGCTAATGACGGAAACATGTGGCGCGACGGTTCAATGATATAAAGTCAAGATTAACGCAAACTATAAGTATTTAATCAAAAGGCTCATTTATTATTACGTCGAAACCAAGTTTAGAGTTTACATATTCAAACCAACTTGTTTTAATACATCACATGAGGTTTCCAAAATATATCCCAATGCTTGGGAAATAATAACGAAACCCCGCCAAATTTATTTGACGTAAAAAGTATGAGATTCCCCCGTCCCGCTAGCCACGTTGCCTGCCATCCTTCAATTACCTGAAATATATGTTTAAAAATCGTCAATATATAAATATTGGTGAGTTCACAGGTTTTAGTTTCCAAAACTTTACTTCTTGGGAAATACCATGTTATGACTAATATAGGAGTTGCAACTTCCTACAATCTACTTGAGCCTATAACCAAACCAAGACTAATAATAATGCCCCGCTCCAAGTCGTTACTCGGTATCCAACGACTTGATTTTCAGAATACGTGCACCCCTGGCATACGCCGATGCATAATCGACGCTATCGATTAGGGGTGGGCCTTGTCAGGCACCAATAGTACTATCCAATTATTCCTTCAGTTTCATTTCCCTGAATTAATGGTTATAGAAGAGAGGACTCAACCCCGAGTGGCGATCACAACTCAAGTAATTATCCCGTCAAACATTTTCCCTAACATATCTTTCCCCCGAAAAACGTAAAACAGTTTAAAATGGGGCCGTGAACTCACCTGAATAAGTGCTCGGCTCAAATAGAGAATAGTAAGCTCGAGGTCAAACACCTACAAACGTCCTAGACATATAAGCCACTATACCTATAGTGCATGTGCTTCGGCAAGTAGTACACCCAACTCCCAAACCACGATTTATTCCGATTCCCCGTTTAATTAAACGTGTATGCTAGGTCCGTTGGTGATGGATTACCCCTTTCTTACAAGTTATTTATATTCTCATTAATATTTCTTTAACTTGTATAATATTATCCTCGATCCGACTTCACTTAACGTATAATTACTTTCCCATTAAATAATTATACTTAAGGTCGTATCGTTCGATATAATATTTTTACGCTCGACCCGACTCACTTTACCGCATATTTATTTTCCCATTTAAATAAATATACTAAGGTCTTGTCGTTCGATAATATTTTTAACGCCCGACTCGACTCACCACACCGTATATTTACTTTCCCATTAAGTAAATATACTAGGATCTCGTCGATTCGGTATACATATATATATTATTTACTCGTCTCGGTTTTCCTTCCCGCATATTTACTTTCCCATTAAGTAAATATACTAAAATTTCGTCGAGCCGAACATATATATATATATATATATATATATATGTATTTTCCTCGTTAAGTCCATACGTTCGTTTAACGTTTTTAATCTTTAGATTATTTACGTTATATTTTCTCCCAAGAATATTTTTCAACACTTAGGAAAGTTTAATGTAATTTTTCACCCAAGTTATATATTTTAACTCCTTAAAATATATTTTTACTTATCTCGACGTAATGTTATTTTTCTTGTTTGTCCTAGTTCGTCTTATTTCGTTAACACGTACACGTCCGATTTCTTAACTTATATTTTCCCAAGTCTTCCAATATGTGTTTCTAGAAATATTATTCAACTTTCTAACTTCCTACACATATTACTTGGAGGTTTTAAAATACTTTGTATTTTTAATACAAAACTTGACAACTTATGTACAAAAATGTTCCAACACTTTTATATTCCCATTTATATAAAACTCATAAAAGTGTTCATTTTTATATAAGTTCTCCCAAGTTTTAGTTTATCTAACATTTTTATAAAAACCTTTGTAAATCCATATGTTAGAAAAAGTCCATATTTTTATAAAACTCCATTTTATAAAAATACACTTTTATACAAAATACATGTGCATGTTTACTAGTATTTACCAAATCTACCTTGAAAAATTATTATTTACACTTTTGACACCAAACTTTCCATAGTTGTATTTTTAGACTCAATTTTCTAAAATATCCATTTTAGTCCCTCAACTTTTAAAGTTACAACATTAGTCCCTTAACTTATAAAAGTTGCATTTTTCCATACTAACTTTCAAGATTAACATTTTCCTACTAAACTAGTAGACTTTAAAGGGTCATTTTTATAATGTTGGATTATTTTCATATTTTAACACTTTTAATAGTCTCATATATTCTTAATAAGGCTACTAATATGTGTTATTTGTGTATTTTGTCCAACAAGTCCAAATTACATTTTTCAAGTTAGTAGACTTTGATGATGTAATTTTTACAATACTAGTTTTCTAACAAAAATAACACTTTGACAAGTCTTGTATCTTTAAGTTATGATGATTAAAATCATTTTTAGGTTCATCCAAGTTCCATTAATAAGTATTACTCAAATCACTATTTTTCTTCATGTATTCATCACTTTAATAAAAACTACAAGAATACTTAACATCCATCACTAATCTTTCAATTTATTCACACTAACTAAACACCATTTTAGTCTTTAAAAATCATATGTTTTATCAAGAAAAGCTTATTCAAGTTCATCCCTTGTACAACTTGCTTCAAGCATATAAACATAAACTTTTTAAAGACAAAACAAGATTAAGAATACTTACAACTAGCACAAGGCTAGGGAAGCTTTCAATGCTTGATTATGATGGGGTTTAGTGTGTTCTTCCTTAGTGGTTAAGCTCCAAGCTTGAAACACACAATGGGGTTTGGATGGTGGATGTTAGTGATTAAATTGAAGAGTTTAAAGTTGAAGAAAAATGTATGGATGTGCCTTGGAACCTCACGGACAAAAGGAAAGGAAAAGAGGAGTTTTGTTTTTGGTTTTCACAAGTATAATCTCCTAAGAACTCTTATAATCCCTTCCATGATATTCCAAGATTTCATATAATCCCACTAGATATTATTTCATTTAAAATGGATATATGTGTGTACTAGTGATCAAAAGAAAATCTTGGTGGATGGTTTGGAATGTTGGCCGTGAGTTTTGGAGGATATGAATGGATTGGTTGAATCTTTTAAGGACAACAAATCCACTTATAAAATGATAACATAAGATTCACACCATGCTTTCCCATATCATCCTAGATATTCTAGTACACAAAAAAAAGATTATATATGGGGCAAGAGGGTGGCCGGTTCTTGAGGCCTTGGGGTGGGGTCCACAACACAAAATATTTGTTAACATTTAGTTAAGTTTAATCCTTCGTCGTTCGGGTGTCGTTCGGGTAATCATGATGGTCAAGCCTCGGTCAATGCGCGGTCAAACTGGACAGACCTGGAGTCGCGGTTAGATCCGGCCAAGCGTTTCGGTATAACTAACTCTTAAGTATTTCGTCGTATTATTATAGTGAACGACTAACTCGCTAACGAACCGATATAAATAATAAACAATAAGTATAATCGGACGATTGGTATTGGTAACTAAAATGCGCGGCTTATAATATCGATATTTGATTAATATGTTGGACTATATATAACTATATAAATGTAGCAAATATATAAGTTGTCGGAACGTATAAAGTTGTCTCGATGTTTAGTCTTCGGATATCTAAGTTATTGCCTTGAGTTTGTGTATTGAGTTTGGGGAAAATTGTAGACAACTGGTGTTGTCTGGTTCATACAAAAACAGAGGAAACTCTGCCGAATTTTTATAAAATTCTAAGCGCGACAAAAGCAATATTGTTACTTATCTTTATAAATAATTTCTTCCAAATGTTTTGACAAGTATGTTGTGTACAAATCGGAACGTTTTCGCAAAACTTTTATTTAAAGCACCAACGATTATTCCCGGACAATATTTTCAAAACAACTATACAATATCTGGCGAGCGTCAAATGTGCTGTTTATAAAAGGTTTTCAATAATTAAACAATGTTTATTGTTCGGATTTAAACTACATAAATTTAATCGTTGGGAACAATTTTATGAAAAACAATGTTTTGAAAACCTTAAAATACTTGTATTTTGGGAAAGAAGTAACAAATATTCTTTTTTAATCGTCCTAATAACTATATTGGTATTTCCTCAACGCAAGGCAAACACATGCATCCGAATTACGAGACAAACTATGGTTTAGGATAAGTTATACGTTTCGTGATACTAGTCCAACATGGTTTACACACGATAAGTAACAAGTGCGCAACTTAGGTACTATGTCTTATGTTAAACATAATTAAGATAAGTCACGATCGGTTCGTCGAGTTCAGACACATAAGACTTGGGTTATTACCCACGAGTCTAGATAGTTGGGATAAACTATCTTTTAGCCGAATAATGAGCTAGGCTTATTTGCGTTAGACTTTAAGGTGTCCTTTGTTGATAACTAGGGCACGGGAAAGTCAGTCCAGTTCAGGCTTTACTTGTTAGCACTTTAGCAGTGGTTCCAGGTGAGTTCATGACCCCACTTTCTACTGTTTTGCAAATGTTTTCGGGGTGGAAAAGCATGCAAGTTTCGCAAAAGCATTTGATATTTAAATAAATAACTTATGCTTTTCTTAAACCATTTTAACAAATGGATATCGAATTCTCACAAACGATTTATGCAAAGTTCACAATCAAAACACACTAGTTTTGTACAATTAAACTAGAATTGCAAATATGCAGGAGTTGTCGCTAAGGATGTGGTTATCCTTGTTCATTCTATAGGACTGGGTTGTCCTTGTTCATTTATAGGACTGGGTTGTCCTGGTTCATTTCATAGGATCGAATTGCCCTTAATTACACATCTAAGGGATATAGGGTCCTTACAATCGTTCAACTGTACAGTCAAGTCCTCACGACTATTCGCTACTATAACCAGCTGCTAGTTGGCATCGTAGCAAGAGCGCGATCTTCGTGAGGCACACACTAGCCTGGGGTTTGTTATAGGCTCATGCAAGGATTTTCATTTTAATCCAAGCGAACGTCTTATGTTTTTAACCGTTCTAAACGAACAGTTTTCCAAAGTTATTATGGAATACCCGGTGAGGATTCCATGGGGACTTTTTCACAAGAATTTCCCGATTTTGGTTTGAGTAATAAAGCTGAACTTTCTCACAATGCTTTACTATTATTTTCCATGATTTAAAGGAAAACAGTTTTACAAGAAACAAATACAAAACCGTGAACTCACCAACTTTATGTTGACTTTTTAAGCATATTTTTCTCAGGTATCATTTGGCACGACACGGTTGGATTAGGTGGAATTATTGAAATTCGATACCCTAGCAAACTTTTAGATGGCGTTCATTAGCTTTTGAAGTCTTAGACCTATCATTTCTGCTGCGTAGTAAAGGTTCCAATGGGTCACGACCGGAGGCAGATTTTGGGGTGTGACATTGCAGTACTTAAATTTTAATATGTCAATGCTTGGTGCATTATCTATACTATATTATAATGCATTAGATATGGACATTTTAAGATACCTGAAAGTTAAGAGTATTTAAAATTTAATGCATAAGTTGCAACCTTAAAATGAGGGTAAATCAATCTTTCTTACACTAATTGCACTTTAATCCCCTCAGCTTAGTTACATTTTAATTTCTCTGTCTTTAACCAATGATACTTTATTTACATAATTATTATACTTTTCTATTTTATTTTAAAACATTCCCACGTTTTTAAACGGTCATAACTTTTTTCATGCATTGGTACTTTTTGGAGAAAACAAAACACCATAAATAGAGTATTTTATTGTCGCTGTCAGCGTCATGTACTTCAAAAACATATTTTTGAGGACGTGAGGTGGCTTGTTTAGTGGCTGTGACGGGTGTTTCTATGCTCCCTCCGAGTTTGACCAGTGGGTCTTTCTCGAATGGGTGAGTGGAAGTGTTGGGGTTGGGTTCAACCATGTGGGTGGGTTAAAAGATGAAAAGAGAGTGTTCTAGCCGGTACGGATGGCGCCAATGAAGAAACAACGAGTATAACTCACTCTAAATTAGACGTAAGTTTGTTTGATACTTGTGTTTGCTCGGGTTATAATCCTTCACTCACACTCGTGACTAAAACCGAACCCTCGAGAATTGTGAGAAATAATGACAAGATGTAGTAATGAACAATCACAAGAAGATTTAAGTGGTTCAGTCTACTTCGACCTACGTCCATGGTAAAATGAAGTTTATATTAAGGAAGGTTACAAGTACAAAGAGAGATTACAACTGTTCTTTCGTATATTAATGTTTGATGATCCCTCTTTACAAAAGGAGATGCAGTCTCCTTTTTATAGGGAATGCATGGGCTAGGCATAATGGGCCTTTATTTCGTCCACGAGTTTGGGCCCAAGTGGGTATAAGATCAGGTGACAATTAATGCTGACGTGAGAGAAAACATGTGATGTCCTGACGTAATTCCACGTGGCATAATGTGATTGGGCGCGGGCGGCGCTCCGTCTGACGTGGCATGGTTGACTGACTGGTGGCGTCTGACGTGACGTTTGGGCAGCAGGTGGACATGCTTGTACAATATTCTAACAGGTATTGTACACTGCAGCATGGGGGAAGCATGGAAGCAGTCACGTCACTGTTCCTTGCCAGGGGTTGTTGGACCACTCCTGACACGCGTCGTCCTTTGATTGGCGCAGAATGCTCTCTATTCCTGACCGGATATTCTTGATTCTTGATCAACCGTACATCATCGTACTTTAGGACGATGTTACTCGCTTATTCCTAGAGTTGGCACACGCGTTGAGATTCCTTTTATGATGACGACGTCACCTTCTGATGTAATCCTCCGCTGGGTAGTGACACCACGCGCTGGATTTGATCCGCGGACATCAAAGATCTGATGTTGTTGAGGAGCTAAGATTCCCTTCCGCGGAGTAGCTTCTCCATGGTCATCTTGTGGTTAGTGTATTTTATGGGATAGGGTTTGTAATCCTCGCCTGGATCATGTACCTTATCCCTTCATGGGTAATTATATTTAATTAATTTAATAATTAAGTATTTTATTTTATAAAAAGTTATTTGTTTATTTTATTTTTTTTAATATTAGGGGAAGTTTGTCATTTACACATACTTAACTGGAAAATTTAACATAGTTACAAAATCCATACCACAAGGAGCATCGGTGTAACTTGAGTGTATTGGTGAAATCCGTGTAAAGCATAGAGGCCATCCGTGTAATTAACTCTATTATATAGTTAGATTAATCAAAACTACGTTATTTTGATGGGTTTCACATCTAAATTAGACGCATAAAAACCATGTATTTACTTTTCCCTTATGTTATATATTTTTGTAAAGTAAAGTTGTAACATTTGTTAGAACATATGTAGTTTTTGTTAATTTACTTTCCGTCTCATTAAACTATTTATGTGACTAAAAAAATATCAGATGTTTTTTTTAAAGTTAACTTTATTAGAAAATGCGCGTTCTCAAAACAATGACCACCACCAAACGATTACAACATATACAAAGGATACGAAACCCACTCCTTCCAAAGAAGGATCTTAAATCTAGATCGGTTCCTAAGCCAAAGAAAAGCTAAAGACTTTATAGTCACCACTACTTCAATTACCTTCGCTTCTTTTTCTTTGAAACACCTTATCATTCTTCGTCTTACATATAACCCACATAGTAATCATAGCAATCCCATGAACCGCTTTTTTTGCCCAACTACTACCTTTCATTGTTGTGGAAATCTGCAACAAATCTTTAAACTCAAGGGCAAATAAAGGATCAATCTTGCACCACTTGCAAATTGCACCCAAACCCCATAGGAAAAGCCACATCCTGTGAAAATGTGTAAAGAAGTTTAGGCATCCATATCACAAAGAGCACATGAGATGTCCGTATCTAAGAAACGGATTATGTTATCCCAACAAAAAGAGGCAACTATTATGACTTCAAATCATAATATTTAAATATCATATTCACTTATTCTTAATATCTTGATCTTATCATATATGATATTGAAACTAAAATAGTGTGTAACTCCGAGATTTTCAGTATGTGTAATTATCGGTTGGAGTTTCGATTTCCTCTGTTTGGATTGATTTTCCTCTAATCTTTTTGTCATCGAATTATATTAGATGCCCATGATAGGATAGGTTTAATATTAAGGGGCTGTTTTGTCAGCTTTTATTGAGCTCTTAATGGGACAGATTTCTAAATCAGTCAGACGTAGTTCATTAAAACTGTTTGTTTTACGAGCAAATGTATGAATCGGCCAGACATTTGCCTCTAAATGGGTAAGCATTATACTGAGTCTAAATGGTTCAGACCTCTTACTGGTTCAACACTTAATGGTTTAGACCTCTTAATTGAACACTTACCCATTCTGAAGTTACCAAACGGATAAGAAGCTAGCCTAAAAATACATTCTTTTGGTTTGATGTAGTTAAAGTAAAGAATCAAGTAGCACTTCATTCCAAACCACTCACGTAGAAATTTGCACAATTTGATGTTGATAGAACATGTAGTCAAGAAGAATAATGGATCAAGAAACCAAATACTTTTATTTGTTCCAAAGAGCGTACATCTTAATTACACACATACAAATTGATCAAGACATTGACCTACCAAAAAAATCATGACCGTTGGCTTTGTGATCAAATTGATGATTATCAAAACAAACATAGAAATCTCCATGATCACCAAGTAAGCTTGAGCTTCCAACTTCATCACAAGAACTAGAAAAAGATGGTAGAGATGTAAAATTCATTGTCTTTGATGACACCAACAACTCTTTAGCCTTTTCTAACTCACCTTTGAGTCTCTCAACCTCTCTTTCAAGCCGGCTTTTGTCACTTGACACGCGTTCAAGCCTATGTTGAAGAGCCTTGTATTCAGTCTCTAGACTTTGGTTCCTCCAACGGGCTCGTTTGTTTTGATACCATATTGCAATCTGTCTGGCCGGGACACCAAGTTCTTGAGCCAAATGACTCTTTCGAGTTGAATCAAGCTTGTTGTTGAAGTTGAAACTTGTTTCTAGGAGCTTCACTTGTTCATTTGTAAGCCTCTTCTTGGTGATTTTTTGTGGGTGTTTTTTTGGTTGTAAATTATTCATTTTTTTGGGAGGGGGGTGTAATTTAAGTAATAAAATGGGCATTTGCTTAAATAGAAATATATGATCATTGAAGATCAGAAAGTCGCGATGCTTACGTCGTTTTCATGCATGCAAATGGTCACATGGGTGTGCGGCCCATCTACATAGTGATGGGTGGGTCGGGTTCTATTTAGTCCTTGACTATGCCACCATGTCATTTATGAACCCTCCTATTGGCAATACAGGCTATTCACACCCTCTTTCTTCTTAGACCATGCGTAGTGGAGGGGGTTATTTATAACGCCCCTCTTTCTGATTGGTCCACGTGGCAGCTGAGTCAGCATGGGGCGTTAATTCAAAATGGGGTGTAGTGGGAGGGGAAAATTTGGGGCGCTATTTTATTAAAAAAAAAACTCTGCTTCTTCTTCATCATCTCCACCACCTCCGCTGCCGCCTTCATCATCACCACCACCTCTCTTCTTCTTCTTCCCTCCTCCTTTCTTTCTTCTTCTTCTTCCCTCCTCCTTCTTTCTTTCTTCTTCTTCCTTTCATGTTTCTTTCTTTCTTTCCTCCTTCACCGTACACCATCACCACCGCCGTACACTACCACCATCACCTTTACCTTCATAGCAGACCACCACCATCACCTTCACAGTAGACCACCATCATCACCGTCACCTTCACAGCCACTCTCTCTCTCTCTCTACAAAATTTTTGACCATTCAAACTCATTCACACGTGGCTTTATTTTGTTGGTTGGTAAAATTGGTGTCTGGCGTTATTAATATAACGTTTGGGTTTCAAATTGATGCATAGCGTCCCACCGTGCTGGTGTTCCCGGCGCTATTTTTCAAAATCGCGCTATATAGCGCTTCCACTACACCCAGTCTTAACACCATATGAAGTTTTCCACTCAACAAAAAAAAAAAAGTTTCTTACTTAAATATGAGGTATGGGATTAATATTGATCTACTAACTATTTTCCACAGTCAGAGCACAAATATTTTGCCTTTCAATACCTATAATAATTTTATATCGCATATTTATCTCCATCTCTATAATTACACTAAAAATTATTATCCTTTCTCTCTAATTTTACATTAAATAGTATTTTTTATATTTTTATTATTACCTTTTCTGTCTACTCTACTAACAACCAGTTTCAAAAGGTATTAATAACTATAGAGGGTGAATAGTGTCGTACCAAATATGAAGATGAATGATAACATTTTCACTCTCCTCCACTTACAACCACTTATTAAAATGCGAAAAACTCCCTCACAAAGATATGAAGAACCTACTGTGAATGCTCTCAAAACAAAATAAGGACGGAAATTATATTAACCGATAAATATGGTATAAAGCATTGTAAATCATCATAAATTCTAGAAATTTTTTAAAAACCATAAATGAAATGTAAAAACATATCTAGACTGATTTTTAATAAAACAAATAGTTTAATTAAAAATTTGTGTGTATTAAATTAAATTAGATGAATGAAATAAATGAGAAGAAAACTAAAAAAAATCAATAAATTTCACAATCAATCCATGCCACTCACTTTTTTTTAACGGCAAATGTTACATCTCCTATATTATTTCAATAATAATTTTAAATTACAACAAACTTGCCAAGGATTGAACCTTGGACCTCTCATCTAAGAGACATATGTCTCAACAAGTGAACTAGCCCAACATTGGCCATCTACCACTCACTAATCCTATTAATCTCCATATTATCACCATCTCTTAAATTTATTTTTTTAATGTTATTATCTTTAGTAAACTATACATATAGATGATTAAGAGTGTTTGTCTAAGTCATTATGGTGTCGAAGGGTATAAATGTAAAATAAGCTAAAGATTTGGGTTGAAATCAAAAGTATAAAACCTTTGAAAAATTAGGTGACGGGTCTTTGTTCACGATGGCATACTCAATTGTGACAGCTATTTAACCTGAAGATAGGACCCGCAGTTACAACTTACAAGTCCAAGTTTGACTAGTTTTATTTTTATTTTGGATAAATTATTATTTTTCGACATGACTTGTTGGCAAAATTAATTGCCATCTATCAATTTAATTTTATTTTGGTGGCATTGCTATCAAATGAGACTTTTATTAATTATTAATTTTATGTGGTAGATTAAGAAAGTCTTGTATATTAGCATTAAAGCAATGTCCTATCAAAACATGTAACTTGCACATTTTTTAAAATATTTATTTTTAATTGTTTATCTATATTAACAAGTTTAAGCTACTACTTTGATAAATATAACCAAAAAAATTGTTATCACTGTTAAGAAGTGTCGATCCGAATATGGAAGCTAAACATAAGTCGTATGATGAATTGAAACTTGAAAGTGTAAAAATAATAAACACACATGGATATAATGCGATTCTATTGATCCACATAATCATAGTCTAATTAGAGAGACTTTTGTTAACTGTGTTCTGGACAAAGTGTACACTTACATAGATTTATATAATAATGAGATTAGGGTTGATGGTTTGCTCCCTAAGATTGCAAAATCGCCAAACACTTATGCTATAGGGTGGTCACGGTCCTAATCACCACTATCCTGTCATGTTAAAGTAAAAAAATAAATTAATAAAAAAAGAATATATTTAAAGATTCATGTAGAGGTGTACTATCACTTGTACTATTACTGATTCATTTTTCATTAAACGATAAAATATAAATTTTGCTTTTGGGTTATCTTCTACCTTCAACCCTTCATAGTTAGACTCCACTTTAGCAGAGCCTTCCCCATCAAACACCCTTTACTTGCCCGAAAAAAATAGAAACAATTTATACACACACAGTGTTGATAGGACGGTGGGCACATGCCCACCCTCTTAATCAAGTGAATCCGCCACTGTCGCCACATCACTCCACTCTCCATTATGGTATATATGATCACCATCATCTACTGCCTTCCATAACATTCCAAAGTTTGAAAACAATTAGCATGTGACAAGCGTAACAACCCTCACGGTTTCGAGACTGTGAGGGTTGAGAGGGGGGGGGGGGGGTTTGTCCGTGAGGCCACGGCCATCACCATTCCCTACCCCATGGCCTTAATTTCAATTTTTGTATCTTTCATCATCACCTGACAGGGGGACCACACTACGTACACTCCGAACTCCTAGATCATCATGGTAGTTATCAAGTCTTTCATGTAGCTATAAGACTCCAAAGCTTAACAATTGCCCACATGTAGGGAGTTCATCAAACTAACTGCCCATCCAATGCATGTAAACCCAAAATTCTATATCATCTTTGCTTTAGCTTTACGTTTTCTTATCAATCATTTAGAAATGCTATCCGAAGCTACACAAAACCTTCAACTATTAAGTTTTCATAAATTTTGGTACCAATGATTTTTCACAATGAAACATAGCACCACTCACCATTTCCCATAGAAAATGGATGCATTACAAGATGAACTAGACTCTTATTGCCACAATCTAGAACGTCGACATCATGTTTTTAATGTCGGACTCTGAGAAGTTTCTTCAACCATTGGAACCCTTTGTTTCCTTTTTCGATGATCGTCGTATATTCTACTTTTACAATTGAAAGTGTAATATTCTTGTATAGTTTAGATGTCTAACCAACCCTTGTTCGTCCAATGATTGGATGTTCACGAACTTATCAAATGAATACAATGTTTACTAACTTACCAGTTAGGGTTTAGACATGTTCATGATGTTCGAACCAAAACAAGTCTCCCATAGTAACATGTTACCATTATTTTGCTTCTAAAGAGACTTGAGAGAAAGGAATAACCATTTGAGGGGAGAGAGAAGTCTCTTGAAAGGAGAAACAAAAAATACAAAAAGGACTTAAATATCCTCACATGAAGTGACTTACCATCAAACTTAAACACCATTCATTTCAAAGACCAAATTAACGTACTAGTGTAGACTCTGCATGTAATAAATTTAGAAAAGAAAAGGAACATCACTGTGTTGTCCTATCAGACCATTTCACATTTAACAGATCATCTGCGTATCAATAATTCAATTAAAAATATAGTTTTCGCAAAATCAATATCTATATTCTATATATATTAATAAAAGAAAACATTACACTCAAAGTGGTCATCCTTCCCTCTTATACCATAAGTAGTGGTGTAGAAATTGGGCTTGGTTGGGGCAAATCAACGCCCTTCCACGAGATGCACACCACCCCCTCCATGTGGATTTGGCCAATTTCGGTTTCCCATGGAATTTTCCACGGCGTTATGAAAAAAAGAGAGACCAATCAAAATCCATTATTTCCAACGGCTATATTTCAAACGGTCGAATTAAAAAAAAAAACAAAACAAAAATTATAACTCCATCTCACCTATTATAACCACACTTCATACCCATTTTTTACATCTTCTTCCTTTTTTTATACAAACACACTTTTTTTATATAATTTCTCTCAACCTTACACACACACAAAAAAAAAATACTACAATGCAACCATATATCGCGCCCTGTTCGGTGTTTCATCTCGGCCAACCAACCCAAACGCCGTTCAAACAACGTAACCGCTACCAACCTTCAACCCAAACGAGTTTGACCCGAACACGATGGGTTTCTCTCAACTTCTCAACATGCCCTATAATTTTTATGGAGGTTCAATAGGTTACGCAAATAACATGACGTTTAACATTGGCGCTATGTTGGGATTTCAAGCCAACCAAGAACCGGACTTCGATATCGTGCCGAACACACAACTAGAATCGAGCAACAACCCGAACCCGGGAAACAACGAAAATAACGCTCGCACAAAAAAAAGGGAGACGCGACAACTCGTCCAAAAAGGGTCTGCCAAACGTGGTCCAAAGACGAGGAGTACGTGCTCCCACGTGCGTGGCTTGACGTTTCGGAGGATCCCGAAATTTGTAAGCGTTTTTTTATATAATTCTATTTTTTTATATAAAAAATTAAGATAATATATATGTTTTGTATGTTGTTACCTAAAGTATAAAAGAATATATAAGTTTGAATTTTTGTATGATTACTTTTTTGTTTTAAATTTTGTAGCCAGTTATTAAAATGTGGCCTTTTTTGCAAAGGGTTCAAGCAACCTTTTTCAAGGCGATGAACCGAGGCGAGTATCGGGACAACGACTCCATCTCAAGCAAGTGGACCGACATCAACGTTCTTGTCATGCTATTCAAGAAGTCTTCCAACAACTTGAAACAAATTGAGGTAGTGGTTGGGACGATGTCGATATATTGAAAGGAGCGCTGGAGAGTACAATCAAACACGTGGCTCGTTCACTTATTTGAATTGTTGGAGCTTCTTGAAGGATCTACTAAATGGTCGAATGTACCGGGCATAACGTCGTTAACTAGACGCAAAGCGAAACGGTCCAAAACTTCTTCTTCCATTGATCTCGAGACACCCACGTCCGATGCTCGAAATGTGGATTTAAACGAAGATGTTCCCAATGAGGAAGACGACTTAGCCTGACCGCACAATAGAAGAAGCGTACGAAAGGGAAAAAGTGTGAAGTCGTCGTCAACGGGTGGTGACTTATTAAAAAAAGGCTTCGAGGAGATGAATCAACGACTTTAAGATATTCATGACGTTGGGGCAAGGCGTTTGGAAACAATGCAAAGAAAAGTCATAGCCAACGAAAAGTTCGTCACAATCCAAGATGCGAGGCAAATGGAAAAAGACATCGAGTTTTTGTCTATGCCGATCGACAACCTCACGGGAGACGCGTTAGTCTTGGCTCAAATCCATAAGCAACAAATCCGCGAGAAATACAAACTTTAGATTGTCCCTTTTTTAATTGTTTTAGCATGTTTCGGTTTTTTTTAAGTATGTTTTATTTATGGTATTGTAATCTTTTTTATTTATGTTTAAATAAAAAAGTTTTATGAAATATTATTTATTTTAATATTCAAAATTTTAAAAAAAAATTAACATTAATGATTGGAAGGGCTTGAAAATTTTCACTTAACCACTACACCATTTATTCATTTTCAAACCCTTAAAGACCCCCACATGTCACGTATCGTTTAATGCCCCATGGGGTTTGAAAATTTTCACTCACTACTACACATGGTCTTAGGTGTACCACATGACATCCTCCCCTTATTTCCCTCCAAAAGTCTACTTCTCTCTCATGCCCCCCACCCAATTTTAAACGTTAATAACTTTCATAAACGAGATTTTTTTTAAAGAAAAAAATTACACCAAACAAACGAACATTTTATTATCTTTCCAACGAGTACCATAGTTCTATACAAAAAACGAAAAAAAAAACAACTTTTTGGGGGATTTTTATTCATACAGGAAAAAAACACAATGTGTTGAGGTAATTCATTAATCATGTCTAGACAAGTCACTGTTCATGTTCAAACCAGTAAATTGGAATTTTATTTTTATCTAGAGCAGAATATGTTAAAACCACTCATTTCCAAAAAAAAAAAAAGTCACACCTTCAATTACCGCCTCAATCACGTCCTGCAAATTGCACTGGTTGCTTCTAGCTCTACTCCTCATCCAAACGTACATCTCCTTTTTAATATACATTTTCATTCTTATTCACATGATTAAAATTGTTGTGTTTCTCATATTGTAGTACATTAAATTTCTATGTTATATCATAACACATATTTTAACACTTAATATTAGATTTGTCTATGTAGTTTAATATTTATTTTTTTGATTTATTTATTTTTTTTTTGTAACCTTTAGCGCGGGGGGGGGGGGTGAAAATTAAATTTGAAGTTCAAAACTACACGGTTTTGAAACCGTGGTCAAACACTCGGTGTTGGCTTACGGACTCATTACCAGAACCATTGACAACCCTACAGCTGTTATATTAAAAATTTGTCAATTAGTTCAATGTAAAATTTAAAAATTAATTTTATTAGTTCAAATCTTTTAAATAAATTTCATATTATTTATAGAAGTAGGTGATATTGATTGTTTACCCTAAGTTTTACTTGTTCGAATGTCCGAGCAAGACACGAATGTAGTGACACTTCTAGGCTCTAGCAACTTATTATTATTCATGGGGCATCGCAGAATTAATGCGGTTAGCAACATGTTTTGATACTTCGTGACATGAACCATTCCTTTAGTCACGGTTTAATCAATAAAACAACATAGTAGCAATGTGTTTTAACACGTCACAAAATTTGTTCTAGATCACCAAGTGTTAGGGGAATTTATATAAACAACGGATAATTTGAGAAGCGTGTAGTCACTTTCAGATCGAATTATTTCGGTGAATCTCTCGAAAAATCCAATTGGATACAATTCAAATTGAGAAATTTGAGAATCCGATCTTTTTAACCGTACTTCAAGTTAGACCAAACTCTTCTATTTGTAGGAATCAAAACTACCCTTTGTAGTTAATTAACCACCATATCATAACCACCCTTGGAAGTTAATTAACATCCACACAATAACCACCCATAAAAGTTAATTTTTTTAACGGTACCCATGAAAGTTATTAACCTCCACATAATAACCACCCATGGAAGTTAATTAACTTTTACATAATAACCACCCATGGAAGTTTCTACGCAATAACTATCGATTGTAGTTATTTAACCACCGGTGGGACTGTGTCAGTTGCTCAGTGATAATCACTCACTTAATCTATCAGAGCTTTTAAATAACAAAATTAAAATAGAACTTGTATCACTGTATATTTTAATTTCGCATTTGGTCTTAAGTGAATCTCGATGACCCAAAACGGCCCGATGACACTAAAATCACCAACACCAAGTAGTGACATAAGTAGTAGCACTTTGAAGATGTCACGACATGGTGACATATATTTATTTGTTTGCCACATCGTCATCTGAAACATATTTGTGACATGAATGATGTCTTCGTCCCTAAGAAGTGTGGATAATGGTATTAAATGTTTAGAGCATTCACAATGGAGCTTATATCGACAACCAGAAACGCCATGCATGTGACCAACATATGAAAGACTCATGAACATCATATTGTGTGGCCACATTGATGGACGTTTGTGGGCTATACGGTATTAGAGAAAAGGTAACCAAATTGGCAAATTACATGCTCTATTAGACTATCTTAAATAGTTTCCCCCTTTTAATAACTATTCCAAGAAAAGTTATTTTATATAATTTTATTTTTATATTAATATCAGTTATATTGTTTTAAGATAATAAATAATTATTTTCGACCAAAGAAATTAGAGCCCTTGCAAACAGAACTACGAAAGGCATATCACATCAACCTTTGAATGTCAATCACATTCCAATGCGTTACAAAAGAGGCAAATGTTTGTCCTTTCGAAGGGGTTATTTTTCATTTCATGACTTTATGTCACGTTTGAGCTTTTAAAATAATTGTGTCTAAAAACATCTTTTTTGTGCAAGTTGGATATTTTGTGACTGGATGACCAAAACTTGCATCAATACCAAAAGTTATATGTTTTCGCGTATAATCATACAACGAACGATACAATTCTTGTCCAACCGCTGATGTTTATGAATATATAACACAGTTTTTAAAAATAAAAACAATATGGAAGCCATAATTGAAGGTATGTTTGTATCATGGACCTAATCATTCAACGACCATATGAATTTTTTTTCAAATGATTTTGCTATAAATATCGATCGAATGAAGATTATAACAATTCGATTTGACAAGGGGGAAAGAAAAACATTTTTATGATAAAAAGATATCCATTAAGCTAAAGTTACGACATCTAAGTTGTTGTCCCGACATAAAGAGGGAAGTCGACCCACCAAAGCTCTCCACTTCAATGATAGCAACAATACGGGAAATGGATGCATATCTGTAGGGGTTGATAAATTTCATCATATCAAGTGACACTGTTTGGAATTTGTATGTATAATCTATATCTATATCTATATCTATATCTATATCTATATCTATATCTATATCTATATCTATATCTATATCTATATCTATATCTATATCTATAACTATATCTATATCTATATATATATCTATATATATTGCAAAGCTAGATATCCTACATGTCATATTATGATGCAATCTTTCTTTTAAGAGGTGCCACATAGAATGTGAGGTGACACCTATAGACCAATTAAAAATAACCAAAAAATATAGTTTAACATAATCTATTAAATACTTAATCTACTAAATCTAAATATTAAACTTTTATTATTTTCTCTCATGTTTCCTCCCATAACTTTTAAACGTTAATATCTTTTATATACCAGATTTTTTAAAGAAAAAAATTACACCAAATTAACGAGCGTTTTATTATCTTTCCAACGAGTACCATAGTGCTATATAAAAAACGAAGAAAAAAATGACTATTTTTTGTAACCCGACAGGTATTGTGTCGGGTTCGGGATTAGGTGATACCCGACCCGATTACCCGAAACCACATACCCAAATACCCGAACTATATACCCGATCATATACCCATGAATTTTTTAACGCATCACATAACCCTTAGACTAATGCGTTCGATATTTCAATAATTAACTTTTTTTTTCTTATTTCATGTTAGTTCTTTTTAGAATGATCGATTATAAACTTCCGAATTCATTTGACATTATATAATATTTTGTAATGGCACTAGATTTATACCCCGGCGCAGAGATTCGTTTTTTTTTATATTTGAATATGATCATAACTTATGGCAGAGATTTGTTTAAAATAAATAATAATAATAATATATTTTATTATGTCATATTAGATATTTCAACCCGGAACGCTTCCGGGATAAAAGCTAGTGAGTTATATTATAATGAGATACACTATTAGGGTCAAGTTATTCTATACAGTGTAATAAAAATGAGAAGGGTGATAAGGATACAAAAAACACAATAGATCACAAAATATGACACAATGGGCCACAAAATATAGTACAATTCCTAAAAAAATATAACATAATACTGAAGAAAATGACAAAATGAATTGCAAAAATAACACAATAATGAAAATAAGAAAAAGACACAATGATATAACGTAAATTCTAAAAACTACAAGCTAAAAATCCAAAAAAGCGAAAACCTAAAAACTAAGATTGTAGAGTTCAATGAGTTCAATTGGAGTCCGTTTGACACTCTTTCTACGACTTTTTATTTTTTTTCTCTGTGTATTTGATCCTAATCCTAACAAACTAATCTAAACACTTTATAAAATAAACTAAGTTTATCTTATTGATTTGAAACATTATCTATTATCTTGAACTTTAGGCATATTTAATATCTCAAGTATAGGTGGTGGACCAATATGAAGCTTGGCGTGGAAATGTTCCTACTGAGGACACAAAAGGTTTTTGGTGAAGATGCTTGCCTCTTAAAGCTTGGTAAGAACAAACTTGGTATATAATCAACCAAAGGAGACATGTTTGCAAGCGAAATGGTCATCATTAGAGGTTAGCCAGTTTATGAGAAACGGGTAATATGAAGATGTTTTCGTATATCACAAAACCATTTGTTGAGGCGTTTAGGGACACGAGAGATGATGGTGAGTACCATTGTCCTCAAATAAGTTACGGTGTCATTGGTTTATAAATTCAGTACCACCCTCACTTTGAAAACTTAGGCCAAGAAGGCATTATAGCCTAGTGGTATCTTGGTGGTGAGATAAGACTTAGGGGCCAGAAGGTCCTGGGTTCGAATCTCGCAAAGGGGGTTTTCTCATAATTATGAGTTTCCTCCTGAATTGGTGACTTGGTGGTGGAATATGATCGCGTGGCAACACTGGTGGCACGATGATACTCCAGTGTTCCGTGAGTGATTCCAATTTGTTGGCCGTTCAAAAAAAAAAAAATTAGGCCAAGAATTGCGTTTGCACAAACTTTAAGGTGATTGTTTTAGAAATTATAAACTTTTTAATATTAGAAATAGGTAAAACTTTATTGTTGCAAAAAGTAACATATTCTTGAACTGAATAGGATGTGGCATTTCCAAAGTAGCCGAAGCATGTGAGTAGTAGCTCCTAAGTCAACACACCAATCTAGAGAGCCATCGTACTGAATTAGCGATAATTGACATGTAAGACTTGACTCAAGTTTGCATCTTGATAGGGTCCCCAATGAGCAAAGCTTGCTAAGTTAGCACACTATACTTGACACGGCTAGATTCGAGAGGACGCCATACTTGACACGAGGATGTTGGCCAAGAACCTTGACAATTGCTTCTCCTAAGCGGGAATATTGAAGCAAAATAAGGACCCTTCGATTTGCTTCATGCCAACTGGCAAAAGTGTATCTAGAGATCTAGAGAAGTAGTTCCATTTTGTATCAATGGTTTTGGATGATGATTCAATCATATCATTAGCATAGCTTAGGAACTTCCGATAAAAAAAGAAAGGGAATAACATGATTTTGCAATAGAAGAGACCTACATGAAGAAAGCTTGATAGCAAGCATGTGTAATAACATGGTAAATGAGAAAGGGATACTAATAATTAATACCTTGTGAAGCGATGGCGACATCGAATAACCAACTAGGAGCATTCCCATTGGAATATCTATCGTAATCTTTAACAATTCAACTTTCTCTAAATTTATCTCTAAAGTTCGTTTAATCTCTCACATCTCATCTTTATGTTCGGTTTTATTATGGCTTTCTCTTTCTTCCATTTTGAGGTACAAACCAAAAATGTTAGAGGTATTTTGGAGATGCGAATAGTTAATCTCTATATAGCCGTTCAAAAAAATAATAATCTCTATATATAAAGATTCACTATAGTATTATATATATATATATATATATATATATATATATATATTAGAAGTCGATATTTTGATAAAGAAGGAAGAGTAAATTCCTTTTTAAGTCCCTGAGTTTTCTTGATTTTAACTACTTGAGTCCAACATTTTCATTTTTAACATTCTGAGTGCCTAAGTTTTAATTTTGTTATGGTTTGAGTCCAATTTTCTAACTCTGTTAGATTTTTTCTATTAATATTTATGAAATGACCAAAATACCCCTACCATTAAAAATAAATAATTATTAAATATTATACTTTATTATATTATAATATTAAATATATACACACAACACACACAGATCTCAACTCTCTCTCTCACTTCTCTCTCTTTCTTCTCTTTATCTCTCTCTAAATACCAAATCCACCACCACCATACATCTTTAGCAACCACCACCACCACCCAGACGAGCCACCAACGACCAGACCTAACCACCACCCGAACCCAGACCTGACCACCACTCGAACCAGTAACCACCTAACCCAGACCTGACCATAACCCGAACTAGTAACCACCTAACCTAGACCTGACCACCACCATAACCCGAACCAGTAACCACCACCCGAACCCAGACCTGACCATAACCCGACTAGACCTAACCACCACCCGAACACAACCACCACTCGAACACAACCACCTAACCAGTTCCCCATTGCAACCCACCACCACCGTCCCCAACCCTCCCATTTAGAGAGAGAGAGACGCGAAGATAGAGAGAGAAAGCAGAAGTGAAGGAGAAGGAGGAGGTCGGCTGGATTTGCTCAGGTGACGGAGACAAGAAACAGATCTGGGATGAATGGTTGTCCAGCGGCGGTGACACCTTCTTCTTCGATTGAAACCAAGGTAAAACCCTAGATCTGGGATGAATGGTTGTGCAGTGGTGGAGGTGCAGTGGTGGTGGAGGTGCAGCGGTGGTGGAGGTGCAGCGGTGGTGGGGGTGCAGTGGTGGTGGAGATGCAGCAGTGGTGGTGGTTTGAAGGTGGAGGTGCAGCGGTGGTGGAGGTGCAGCGGTGATGGTGGTGCAGTGGTGGTGGTGGTTTGAAGGTGGAGGTGGAGGTGGAGGTGTGAGGTTTGTAGTGGTGGTGAGGGTGGTTCGGAGGTGGAGGTGCGGTGGGGGTGGATTGTGGTGGTGAGGCAGGTGTGTTTGTGTGTGTGTGTGTGTGTGTGTGTGTGTGTGAGAGAGAGAGAGAGAAAGCTTGCTTTATGTGTGTGTGTATATATATACTTATTTATATATTATTAAAAACTTCATGCATTAAAGACTTGTTCCTTATACATTATGCATTAGAAAGTTGTACCTAGGTGTTAAATGACTGAAATACCCCTCTACTTAACTGACTTGATTAACGTCGTTAGAAAACCGGACTCAAAGTGTTACAAAATTAAAACTTAGGCACTCATAATGTTAAAAATGAAAATGTTGGACTCAAGTAGTTAAAATCAAGAAAACTCAGGGACTCAAAAAGGAATTTACTCAAGAAGGAAAATAGAAGAAAAAATTAGAGAAGGAGACTCCAAGATGAGTGTTTTAATAACAAACTAATCTAAACACTTTTTAAACTAAACAAAGGAGTAAAATACACGGATAGTCCATGTAGTTTTACAAAATTTTGAAAATAGTCCATAAGTATGAGAAATTACATAGATAGTCTAAACTTTTGTAATTTGTAACACCTTTAATCCAAACTTGACAATTTATAACAACTTTTGGTCCCCATATGTCATCCATTTCTAGTAGGGGTGTAAACGAGCCGAGCCCGAGCCTGACTGGGCTCGAGCTCGGGTCGTCATGGCTTTATGAAGATCGAGCTCGGCTCAGTTCGAGCCTACAATCTTGAGCTCGAGCTCGGCTCGCTAGCAAAATTAAAAACTCGAGCTCGGCTCGGCTCGCGAGTGTTATTAAATGGGCCTATGAAATAAGGACTTGGGCTTTGGAGATGTGGGCTATAAATTATAAGAGATATATAAATAACTTATAATTATGTTTGGGCTCGTTTAGGCTCGCGAACCCAATCGAGCTTTGTATATAGGGCTCGAGCTCGGGCTCGATAACTGAACGAGCCTTATTTCAGGCTCGGGCTCGTTAAGGCTCGGCTCGTTCGAGCTTTTTACCGAGCCGATCCCGGGTAGCTCTCAAACCGCTACGTGTCATTTACACCCCTAATTTCTAGGGACTAATGGTATTACAAATCACAAAGTTTGGACTAAAAGTGTTACGAATTACAAAAGTTTTGTAAAACCACGACTATCTACTTGGTTTACTCTAAACAAAATTTACCTTATCAGTTGAAAAGATTATAATTTATCTTTGGAATTTAGGCTTATATTTAATAATATACACCAAATGATGTTTATTTCATTTTTAAGTTACTCCTTTTTTATTTATTTTTTTTTTTTGGGGGGGGGGGGGGGCTGTTCTTGGGGGTAGTCTTCGGACTTTGGTTGTATTCTCCAGCGTCTCGCTGCTCTTTATATTTAAATATAAAGCGTTTTGCCGGAAAAAAAAAAGTTACTCCTTAATGACGGAGGTCTACCATAGTGACTTGTTGCAATAGTGACCAATGTTGGTGCAGATAAGGATAGCGACTGTTGTGCTACAGTGAATTATTATGTTTGATGAGTCAAAAGTATACAATGGTGAATTATTATGTCAGTGAGTTAAAGTGACTATAATATGTACTTCAATGCCCGGACAATCATGATAATTATATGAACGAATCTCAATAGCAAGAGAATGGAACAAGTGATAGTAAAGTGCACAACATGCACTATATGAGTGATTAAAATGGTAAAACAATCAAATACAAATCTAATAAATATATAAAAACTAGTATTTTACGTGCCGCGCGTTGCGGCGGCGCGAGGCAGATGAGACTACGTATCACAATTAACGCAAGTTAATCCGCGTATAAAATCGTTGACCGGACACTCGAAATGGCAACCCCTCAACTGCATAATTAAAGTAGAACGTTAACAATGACGCCATCACGGCTAACAGTTAAACGCGCACTCATCGGCCGACACATTACAGCCAAATAAAACGACCCATCCAAAGCATCTCATTAAGCCCTGAACAGAAGTCATGAAAGTGTATAATCGTTTGCCATTACAAACCATGAGATATAATCATAAGCCTAGGACAATGCACAACACATTACACATTAGGTAGTGGCACTGAAATGACGTCGTCACTTCGTCATCACCCGCCACATTACAGCCGCATAAAACGAACCAGCAAAAGCATCTTATTAATCCATGAATAGAATCCGTGAAACGCTTGAGCCCAGTCCCGGCTCGGATTATGAAAAATCATCAGATACAACGAATGCCTTGAGGCTCAGATAGCGCGTAACCCATCAACCGGTTGCGATGCATTGACGCCATCACGGTTGACGGTACAACAAATGCGCAGTCATCATCACATATGAAATTGGAAATTCGGAAATTACCTGATGTAAACCTCATACACAACATAAATGCATGTACCAAAAGATACTATCTCATAGGTATATTAATGATTTCGAAATTTTGATTTCATGCCAGTAAGATATATAGTTTATAAAATGAAAGGAAATTGTAAATATCCATATATTCAAAAGAGGTTTCAAAAGAACTCCAAGAGTTTTAATGCAACATACATACAGATATTGCATATATTGGCAAAAAGTGAATAATACATTGCATTGATAATGATTTTGTGTCTCGCTCTTGCCTTTCAATAACTAAACAGCTGAATCTGTTTTATTTTTGGCAGCAACTACAACTGCAGCGTGTGCAGGTGTGAGTTTAAGGGCAATTCCCACCCACTATCGCTTTCTAAAACTGATTAGCAAATATCCAGCCTTTGTTAGTTAAAACATCGGCTACTTACATACTAACAATGTCAAGATGAACTACGTATGGCTGACAGCAACTTTGACAAAAGGCGCGTTCAGTGGTCTCAAATGGCTCAGACGTAGAAGTAAAGCAGAGCGCATACGTAATATGGCAACAAATCAACTGGGTGCGTTGTCAGTGCATTATGATTGACATCGCCTTTCCAGCCAGTATGCAAAGCCAATAGAAGGCGTCATAGCTATGGAAAAATGATGTTGTCATCACTGCCGAAAACGACAATTGAACGCGCAATAACAGGATGCCACAATGATAGGGAAAATACGACAATAATGGCATTAAGGCGCCCCTCTTACATTATGAGCATGGTCAACGCATACAACTATCTCCAAGGCTCAAATTAGCCCAAGAAGTTAGGATTTACACCACCATCATAAAGCAAAAAACAACAGAGACGATACCAAAAGGGTATTACAACCAAGACAGCAAAGCATAATCGAACCACCATACCTCTTAAGCAAAAGATTGTGATTATCATCGAGGCGAGCGTGGTTGGCCGTTTTTTATAGAAGCAAAAGGAACAGAGGCACTACATACAGGGCATTCGCTATGACCCGGGAAACGGCTCGGTTAAATACCCGTTTTGCCTCTTTGAATTCTAGTAGGATTTCCAAGCCTACACGTTGCACACTCTTCAATAACATATATACATGTCTATACAGCATGTATTGTATAACAATTGCCTGAAAGTTAATTTTTTAACTATTTTTTAAGAACAGAAGGTTGAATATAACGACAAAACCAAAAATAGGAACGATGCAAAAGAAAAAGGGTTACCGGAAGCAGTTGAGGCCCTACCAGTTGACCGGCCGACACAGTTGATCGGAAAAACCCACAACCGGATATCACCGTCAGTACAACGATACCCTAACTGGTATCTACCCACAGTCGACAAATATGGAGTGAAACTAACCGGCAACAGTAATAACCGTACACACAAAACCTCATTCGTTTATCACTCCATCTCCTACCTCCCCCTGTCTCTGTCGGCCGATTAAACGGAAAGCCGCCGCCGAAGATGGCCTAAGACCAACTGGCGACAGCGGTAACCGGTGGCCGTAAGCATCGCCACCGAGAAAGAAAGGTAGAAAACAGACACCAAGACAGAGATGTAGAGATTCAGGTTAGGGTTTGTACTTAGGGTTTAGCTAAACCGATGAGATGAGAGCACGTAGGACGTAGGAAGAAGGACAAACGTGGAAGATTATAAACCGTCCAGATTGCTACAGTAATGGCCCCTCACACCAAATTTTACCAATTGTATATATATATATATATATATATATATATATATACTTATTTGGTAATCATATCATTTATGCTTCATGTATTCGCACACCCTCAATTCTTATGTGCACGCTCTATTACCTTATACGTCGCATATAGGGTCATGCGGTGTATGAGGAAGTCTAACAATGAGAATGTTGTGGCCGCCTATACGCGACATATAGGTCCTGACATGACTTTGTCTGATTGGCACTAATGACGTATGAGAGTTTGTGCAACCCTCTATACGCGACGTACAGAGCTATACGGCCGCATACAGAGTGGCGTGCAAACAACTTAGGGTGTACCGTTACCACTACCCTTATCTTATCTTCTTTTGCAAACAAGTTAATTAACAGAGTAAATAGTATTTTCAATATTAAAATAATGAAATAAATTAATTTCGACTATAGTGTCTATTTATAACACTAATTAGTAGAAAAACTGAACAATCAATATAACTGAATCTATTTTTTATTTTTATAACGAACTTTTATAACGAACAGTCAAGTTATTTTTTATAGAGTAGATTTTCACGATTCACTTATGTTGTATATGTAAAAAAAATCAAACTAATAGAACCGAACCGCTGTTAATAGCATTTGTCATATAAAACAAACAAAAAAAAACCATTTGTTTATTTTGTTAATATTAATCGCGTATGTCAAAAATGTTGAATTACAGTTCTTATAAGTTTTATTAAAATAATAAAAACTCCTCCACGTCACCACTACAACATATAGTATAAAGTCCTAAGTGATGGGGTGTTCTAAACTTTTAGTCCCCTAATGAGGACAAAAGATCACTGGAAATTTGAAGTATATCTAAAGTGTGTGTGAGTTAGTCTTTCTAAGAGTGAATGGAATGGGGCAGGAGTTTGAGTGTGAGAACTCAACCCACGCCGTGAAAAACAACACCCACATAGGTGAATCATGGCTGCCTAGCCCCAATGGCGTGGCTTTCTCTCGGGTGTTGGGGGGGGGGGGGGGGGGGGGCATCCGTGGAGGGCTGTGATTTACTGATTTAAAAAAATAAATAAAAAGTAACTGAAGGTTGAATAACGGCAAGTTTAAATAGTATATTATTAAAATTAGTTTTATTTACTTTCTATATAATTCAAATCAATTCAACTATTTTTCTACCATTCTCTATCACCA
The DNA here is from genome assembly GCA_032199755.1 of Ambrosia artemisiifolia. Taxonomy (NCBI): domain Eukaryota; kingdom Viridiplantae; phylum Streptophyta; class Magnoliopsida; order Asterales; family Asteraceae; genus Ambrosia; species Ambrosia artemisiifolia. The sequence continues at coordinate 65,875,603 of CM063519.1, forward strand.
CACTCTCTAATTTTATTAAAAAAAAAACCTTCCACAAAATGCAATCTTCAAGTTCATTAGATTCGTATGAACAATTTGTTTTGCAGTCATCATCTGATGACGGCGCAGAAATGACATTATCAGTTAGAACGTGGTACAATTTGAGGATCAAGATGAAGGGAGTCCCCAAACGGAGTAAATACATAACTCACGAATGACAAGCCGCACATGATTTATTAGTACGTGATTACTTCTCACCCAAACCAACATATGATGAAAAAAATCAAGCGGCGTTTTCGCAAGAGTCGTAATTTATTTTTAAGAATATCAAATAATTTAGAGAATAAATATAAATATTTCCAGCAAAAACCTGATGCGTGTGGTAATTTGGGATTCAGCACGTTGTAAAAGGTCACGACCACACTTAGACAAATGGCTTATGGCTCTGGTTTCGACATATGGGAGGACTATTTGAAGATGTTGGCACGAATGGCTAGGGAAACTCTTTACAGTTTTTGTGAGTATATCATTGAATTATATATACAAAAATATTTGAGAAAACCTATGCTTAGTGACATACAACAAATTTTGGAGATTCACAACGAAAGAAAGGGTTTCCCCGGGATGATCAGTAGTTTAGATTGTATGAAATGGGAGTGGGAACTTTGTCCAACCGCATGTCATGGCCAACACACGAGTGGATATCATTGAGAACCGGCTATAATGCTTGAAGCGATTGCATCACAAAATGTTTGGATTTGGCATGCATTCTTTGGTGTGTCCGGTTCGATTCACGATTTAAAGATTCTTAATCAATCACCCATTTTCAACGATCTTATAAACGGTGTTGGACCGAAATGGTCTTTTTTATAAACGGGGTTGAATACAAGTATGAATACTATCTAAGGGATGGGATTTACCCTGAGGATGTTGTGCTCGTAAAATCATTTACACGGAATACAACGTTAGATGAAAAGAGAACAAAGCTTAACAAAGCTCAAATAGTGGCACGCAAAGACATCGAGCGAGTTTTTGATGTTTTGCAAAAAAGATGGCGCATTTTGAGCATGCCATGTCGATTGTGGGAAAAAGAAAAATAGTAAGAAATGTGATGTACACGTGCGTTATTTTACACAATATGATTTTAGAGGACAAAGGACGTACAATTTGCGAATACCATGGGGAGGAGACGCAATAAAAAAACGAAGGCATTAGTGATGATGCGAGAACATTAAACAGATTTGAAATCATGAATAACCAAATGCATCACAACCTTCGAGCGGATTTGGTTAGACATATCTGGATGGTTCCGAGATAGAACTCCGATGACGATGACAATGAAGATGCTGATAATTAAAAATATGTGATGTAGTAGTTTTATTTTTTAGATCCACACGACTTCTAGAGACTACGGCGGTGCTAAGCCCAATGCCTTCCACATGCCCTCACAAAATCAAAAACCCTAAATCATAACTTTTTCAGGTGATTACTCGTTAAAAAAAAGTTTATAAAAATAATATGTTGTTCTTATTGCTTATGGTGTTGATTATTGAAATTTGAATCTTGTATCTCCTATTTCTACGTGATGATCATTTTTGTCAGTAGTTACGGGTTGAATTACATAGGATTAAACCTAGTTGTCAAATGCTCAAGGCGGTTAAAAAACAAGTGTTTTTTAGGTGAGACGAATAATATAAAAATAAGGTTGGTATAATTGTTTGAGAACTGGTGAGGCGATTTTTTGCCAATTTCATCATAACTACCACTACTTTAAATAAAAATGCATACTAAAAAAAAAAAGAACAAGTCAATTAATCTGCTAATTCTCCTGCTTTCCTTGCACGTATCAATCTAGAAATTTAGCAGGCCTCTTGCGCATTCTATTGGGCCGATTATTGGGCTCCTAACTCTGGGCCGGTTCTCCTGTTGGGCCTGCATGTTTGGGATCCTCCAGGCTCCAGGGACATATCACCTGGCCTGAAAATGTGCCCAAGGGTCGGAAAGTAGGCTTTTAAGTGTGAATGTTGCGTTAGGCTAAAAAATGGGCCTAGGTGCACGCCTATGTGAGCCTTGACGGCAGAGGATTTACCTTATCCCGTTGGTTAGCGGAATAGAAAAGAAACCTACTAGGATTAAGAGGAAGTAGCTACGTGTTTACTATTATTGAACCTATTGAACCTAATATGTTTTAAATTTGATATTGGTTTAAAAATTGAAATGCGGTTGAGTTCATTGATTAGAGGTCTTTAGGTGATATGGTATGAACTACTGAATAGAAGGATAGAGTAGAAGAAGAACAACTTAGGGAGAAGAAGATTGTAATTGATGATTATGTATTGAGGCCCTCATTATTTTATGTACATTCAGATTTCAATATCATGACAAATAAGAATACCTAACATTAGGTCACTAGCCTAGTGCAAGCCGTGTTTTATCAAAGCACATTGGTGAATTGGGTATTGCTATGATCACATATTCACATTGGTTAGCTTGGTTTTAAAAAGCTTGTTTCTTGATTTTTGCTACTTAAGGCACGTGCTATAAAAAAAAAAGCGCACTTGAGGTGCATAAAGTGCACGGAAAAGCACATAAGGCACGCTCTTGAGGCGTGCTTATTGTACAGGGGACAAATCTATGCCTCGGTTTTAGACCCCGTCACCTCAGTGCGCTTTGAAAAAACAAAGTGATTAGTAGGATATTGGTGGGCACATGAGGTTTTTGGTAACAAGTTAAAAGAGAGATGAACTGTCATACGAAAATGAGAAATATCAAATATGTTCAGTATTCACACCATGACATTGTTTTGTCTGGTTCGCATTTCTTTGTAAACATTTTAGGTGTATAATCAATGCTTCCATGACATCAATGGTTTCAACTGCTTCATGGACCTGCTGGTGGACTCTTGAAGGTATGCTTGCTTTACTTCATGCATTAACATATCCATCTTGTTACTTAATACAATGTTCAGTTCTCACGTTTCGCTTGGGATAGTTCACAGAACTATGTCGTGTGGCCCTCGGAAATCGTGTTTAAAATATTACAAATTTACAACTGATGCTCTCAAGTTCTTATGTGATTCAATTGATGTCCTGAATGAGCTTTCTATAGATTTTTTTCTTATCAATTTGGCTTTAGATTAAGCAAATATATTCTCAAATTTGACCATCTAAAATGACATAAATTTGTAAGACATGTTTGTGACTATTTCATTCAATTGATTGTGACTGGGATTCAATGGCATTGTGTTGAGCAGAGTTTTAGGGGTGTAGCCGCGTAGGCTATGTTAAACATTTAACGGTGTAAACTAAATAAACAATGTTCACTTATTAAGGTGTCCGTATATTGTTACGGTTTCTCTCACAACCACATACCCCGTATTAACTAAAAATAGGTTCTCCATCCTCAATCCACTCATAATCACTTTCAACAAATATTAAAAAATAAATACAGAAAAACTGTTTTCACCAAAATATTCTCAAATATCCTCAAATATACCGATAAACAATAGGTTCCTTATTTTCTCCACTCACAGCCCCCCAAAAAATAGGGGTTTTCTCTCACAAAATTATAAGGGACCAAATGTGAGTGCTCGTACAAATATAAAAAGCAGGCGGGTTTTCCTTATATCCATTTCTTGTGCTCCTTAAAAAAGTTTAATATGAATTAGTTACTAGGTTATTTAAATTTTTAAGGTATTTATCAAGTTGACAACTTCGTGATAGGAATAAAAGGATAGATTCTTGAATCGGTTTAGATGTGGTGGTGTTTCTTTGAAATCAACATCGTGACATCAAAGGTTTGATTTTAAAGTTAAGTGAACAGGTTGACCAATGGCGAAGGATAATGGGGGCCAGGGGGTGGCCTGACCCCTCTATTTTTTGGCTCAGTAGTGGAATCTTGTGATTTTCGGCCACCACCACTATTTTTTTCAAGCCTCGACACTGAGGCTGACCAAGCTATCATAACCAATGTAGGGCAAGTGAAAGTGATTTCTTCTACTTAGGACATTCAAAATCTGCGGATTATTTATGTTAGCTGATGAAACTTGAAGTGAATACTGTTTTAACATCTCTTACCATATGCCATCAAATATGAGATTAGTATTGTATACTTTTCCTAATTGTAAGTGACTAATTATTTATAAAAGTGTTAAATAATATGGACAAAGGGGGCTTCGCATTTGTTTATCCACATCTGGAAAAATACTAGTCGGGTTGATTGAAATAAAATGTGTTCTTGCTTTACTTTAATATTCTACTTCAAACGATCACTGTCAACCCGACCCATTCATAGAATCCTAGATACTTTTGTTATTAATCGGATCTGAACTACGACGTATGATGACGCGTTGGAAGGATTTGGATGTCAAAATGTCTAGATACTAAAAATTTGGATTATAATCACTTTGAACCAACTTTTTTTTAATCTTTGGATTTGATCTGATTGAGATTGTATCAGAAGGCATATTTTGTTTCACATGGAGGTTTGTGTTTATTTAGGGCTATGATTGGCTCCCTTTTGGCATGAAGATTTCTCTATGGTTTTTATTCTGGTCAATTGTCTATCAACTGTAGATGGATTGTGTTTGAAAAGCCAGAATCTAGTTAACTTAACTTGGTTGGATATTGACAAAGTTCCTGGAATGAAGTTGCGGCATTGTTGATGATGATTACTTTTGCATTTTTTTTACTTTGACTTTAACAGTTTTTGCTTCTTTTTGTTTCCTGCCAGTATTCAGAAAACAATTGAAGTGTAAATGTTTTGATAGAATCATAATTCATATGTGTTGCTGCATTGAAATCCAAGGCGGGTCGTGCAGTTGTGTCATTTTGAGCCTAGGTAAGAACTACAACACAAAATAAACTGGTCGAAGATGACAACCTGAGGCCAAAGTCTAGAATAATATTTGTACAATCAAGTCAGTGAAGTATCTAGATCGATACAAAATCTACACAACATATGAATATGAAAGAGGGGGGATAGTAGGCGGTGGAGACAACATTTGAAGTGGAAAGATAGCCATAAAAGGGATTCTTTTCATCAAGGGCTCCAGCAGAGAGCTGGATCAGCCTCAACTGACGAAACACATATATAGGGTCTGGATGCTAAACCTAATTTAAGACTAACACATCCAACAATGCGGAGGTCCTTGGCCCTAAGGAGAAGAGGACACGGCAAGCCATGGACGGAGGCATGTTAATCAATATTATATAACCATCTAAGTGTTTTTAAGCACTTCAATGAGCATTTACCTGTCAAAGAGCAACTCTTACATATGAAACATAAAAACCTGTAAGTTAAGAACACACCTCGTGCTTGTTCTAAGAAATCAGATAACTAACACGGTAACACAAGCAAGAACGCCCGGACAAATGGAAAAGCACCAAACATTCAGCCGAAACACAGATCAAGTAAAACAGACCAACATTACTTATAATAACACGATCTTAAACATCTGATAAAAACCAACATATACGCTCCCAAAGACCGCGGGGAATCAAGATCATTCAAAAGATAATCTTTCCACAAAATAACCATCACCTAGAAGGCCATTAGACTTAGTTCCGTACCAAGTTAAAATGATATCAACAAGAAAGACTTAACCGACCCGTCTAGTTGTTGTATACCAAAACCCCACAAGTCAGAAAAAGTTATACCACCCACACGAGCCAGGTGAAACAGCCAGATCATTCAGTGACATTCACCAGCTCGTACTCGACCAGAGACAAATTGTTATCTTCCTTAACAGTGAAAGTTGCAGGATCAGTGACCTCAATGCGTCCCCACTTGTCAACAGCTAGTCTCATTGAGCCCTTGAACATGTCAATCTTTGCATTTCTGATGATAACAGTACTTCCAGCCTTCATCAAATCCACTGTAATATCGGTTTAATCATTGTGTTAGATAAAATTCTAAAGAAGCCAAGCCACTCGAGAGTTGCTCACTAAAAGCACGAATCGAGCCAACGTTAAATGAGTTAGAGCCTAAGATTCTCTTACCGAGCTCAAGCTGGTTCGCGAGCCTATTCATTAATTAATTAACCATATATATTATATTAATATATTAAATATACATATATTTAAATTATTAATTATTATTATATATAAAATAGTGACAAAATAATTGTATAAAACACATACAAACTAATAATAAATATGTAAAAATTATTAAACAAGTAATAAACAAGCCGAGCTTGAAAAACTACTCCACAAGTAACGCTAGCTCGAGCTTTATAAATCTGCTAAAAACAAGCCGAACACGAGGTAGCGGTCTCCTAAGTTTAACAAGCCAAACTCAAGCCTAATTGAGCTCAAGCTTGTGTTAGGATCAAACACACACGAAGGCACGAAACCAAACACACACACACGAAAACAGTAAACGAACACAGAGATTTAAGGTGGTTCGGTTGGCTAAACTACGTTTCACCATGCTGCAACTAGGATTTATTTATTATTTAAGAGCTACAAAGAATTACAGGTACAATGCATCAATATTCATAGTCTAATCTAGGGTTAGAAAACTTAATCCACAAGTTAGCCCCAATCCCTGTATAGAGATAATTAGAGTCGGCTAAAATTAAACCCAAGTTTAACGCCAATTATAAACCGCGTGAGCCGACCCAATGCTAGGGCCAGCCGTCCTCCCTTAATCGGACCACCACACCATACTCGGCTCGTTTACACCCCTAAATTTCTAATTCTAATTCTAATTCTAATAATAAAGAAACATTTAAAAATAAAAAAAAACAAATCAACATTTCAACAATATTTTAATAATAATAATAATAATGTATAAAAATGATATAATTATTATTATTAATAATAATAAAATAGACCTTGATCGTTACGAGCAGTAAACAAAATGGTGCCAGTCTCATCACCAACAAGACACTCAGCAATCCGAGTGTTGGAACCACCAGGACGGCCACTAAACGACGACGTATTACGAACCTTCTTATCCAAAACCGTAGTCGACGACAACACCTTAACGGCTAACGTATGGCCGTTGGTTCCAGGCTTCAGGTCACCTACTTTCACGAACACCGGCTTCCTCTTCACCACCCCTCTTGCTGCTTGTTGGTTTTCTGGCTCCGACGACGTCGTATTGGTTACGGCCGACATGTTTTCCGGTGATGTGAGTGTTGTTGATGAACCCTAACCCTAAAAATGTTAATGAGGGTGGTGTTTGTGCGTTTTTTGGGCTTTTTTTTTTGGTTAGTGGTGGTGGTGTTTAGTCAGTTTAGATCCCTTTATGTTTTGTTATTTGCTTTATTTATATGTAAACTTATTTTTTGTTATTTAACTAGTATTTTGTTCGTCATGTGATGCGGCTGTGTGGAGCAGGTCGAAACCATGCAGTAAGACATGAAGTGTAAAGACGATACGTAAGAGGCAAAATTCGGAAAACACAGTGCATAAAAGATCATTACAAAAAGGTGTAAAACATAATGCCTAAGATATGATACACTACACAAAATTCGTAAAACATAATATGTTGGCAATTGCGAAAGTAGTAGTAGTAGTCTAAGAGCTGAAATTGGAATTTTTAAAAGTTGAGGGAGTATAAAGATGGAGTAATATGCAAGGGGTCAAACGTAATGTTTAAAATTTTAGAGAAAGTATTAGTCTAAAACATGAGGGTTAAAAATTATAATAATAAAAGTTGAGGGTTGCAGGTGGAATAACCACCGACACTTCCCTTTAAGTAGAAAGATACTATTGGTGGGTTGGCTCACGTGATATGACGTGTGCCATTGAGTGTTTTTTTGGAGCATAATCTAACACAGGATACCTTAAACTGGTTATATTATTGTTATTAAGTATATACTTATGTATTAAATAAGATAGTACTATGCAATGCGGATAGTGTCAACTATGTTTTTATGGAGAACGCAATCTATCCCATCATGGCTTAAACGCTGTTTATATTTGGTTATTATTACTATTATTTATAATCTATAATCTTTATCTATAATACATTATTAAGCAAATAAGACGGCCACAAAGGTTACTTTACGCATTTTAAGATGGCATATCCATGTTCAAATTCTTGTTCTTATCCCATTTTCTTCCCTTATTGCCCTTGGTCCGCATGTTTATTCAAGCGTTCTTTAATTATTCAATTATCCTCAACCATACAAAATCACATTTGATGTCTCGTCAAATTGGTCATTCAAGTGTTTATACCGATTGGGTTTAGCGAACACACATCATTGGATCTATGGTCATCATTATGTTCTGGTAAGTAGTTTCTATTAAATTAACGTCTAAGGTTTATGTCTCTTTGTGTTTGGTCTGATTTGTACTTGAATTGCACGTTTGTTATCAAACGCTAGGTGTTAAAGTTATATCTTTTTTTCGTTCATGGTATCACCTGATCCAAGCTGGTAGCATCAACGACAACGACATGAACACATAAAAAATCCCGCACACATAAAATCCCGTTGCAACATGTAGGTTACCTACTAGTTAGGATAGTAATTATATTTTGGGATTATTAATATTAGACCATGTGTAATGGTCGCTACATGAGCATGATTGAGCTTGATAATGCCCCCAACATCGCCCTTACATTATATGTGTATGAAAAGGTAGGGGTGTTTCTAGTATAACGCCAAATGAGAAGAAAAAAAGAAGAAGAAAGTAATGACTGAATGGGCATTAAGGTGTGTTAACGATTGCACATTTTAGGGGCGTTATGACATTAATATGGTGAAACATGCCCCTTAAAAAGGACATTAATCACTACGGATAATCTTACCACTATTCATTATTATTGTTAATGTAGTGAATTAAATAATCTAAATACGTTTAATAATGTATTAATTAGAAGAAGTTTATTAAGTGTCGGGCAAATTAGAAACTATTACATAAAGCACTTGTACCCTATATTTCGAAAGTTATAATAGACACCTTAATATTTTTGTATATTATGTATTATACATAATAGGTATTTTACTATTTTCTTTAAAACTATGAATTTATTTTGGTTCTGTTGTCTATAAAACTTGAACTTAAGACATCAAACCTAGGTGTTTCTAAACGTTTTATCTTTGTCAATGTGCCACCGACTCCAATGGTATATATTTTATTATTTTGCTTTAAATTTATTTAACAAACATATCATTAAATAATTAAATTCGGTTTGGAATAATTTTTATTAGGGATTCGGCTGCCCTGCTTACATTTCTTTCAAACCAGATTATGATTGTTTGGTTTAATTTACGATTTGGACTAAAAAAGTAACAGCCGACCATAAAAAAAAACTAGGTTCTATATCTTCCATCTTTTATGGATTTGGGCCAAACATGTTTCAACCTGGACTAATAAAATGTTAATTGTGAACGCATGCTTTGCTTTCAAATTACCAAACTGAAAACTTTGTTTTAAAGTTGGGTCTTCAATTCAACGGTTGTAACCTACACAAATTGGGTATTGGGAGAAACCGATAACGGGTATAGAAACTAGTAGGGATAGGTTATGTAACCGAGTATTAATACCCCTTCTAAAAATAATAAGAAAAAAAAACGTAAAAAACAATATTTCACAATAAAATAAGTTCATTTTAAATTTAACTTTGTTTTTGTATCTTGTAAAAATAACTAAAATAAATTACAACATAACTTCGTTTAATAAAATATTTTTTCTTTGTATTTGTATAATTGTATTATCTATTTTAAAATCCTAAATATAAATATGTAAAGTGAAACATAAAAACTTACTATTTATATTTTAATTTTTACAGATTGCAATACATTATGAAGCACATAAAAATAACAAACACGTAATTTTTTAAGTTGTTTGGTCAATCGCCGTCCTCATTGTTTAGTATTTATTCGTTGGGTGATTCTTAATCGTAGTGCAACTTACATGATTATAACGTGGTGCAAGCTTTTGTAATTTTGTTAGATATCATGTGTCAAGTGAGAGTGTCGAAGTGGTCTAACAACAAATCCTCTTGAATCAAAAACTATTCCATGCTTTACCGAGCACGTTTTACGTAGAAATTCCAAATGCTTTAATAGCTTAAATTGTTGCTTGACCTCTATCGGGAATCCTTTGTAATCGTCTATAATTTGTTTTATATCGTATTTGACACTAAGGGAACCATAATGTTAGCATTGGGTTTTATTTTGACCTTTTAACATTTTACACAAATCAAAATGCCCCAAAATATTTTGTTTCCTCGTTGTTGGAATTATTTCCACAATACCAACGCCAACGGAATGGAAGATTGCCCTAGTTTTGAGATTAAAGTCGAATATTATTGCTTATATGTGTCCAGACACGACATATAACACCATTGTTAATAAAATATAATCATATAAGGTGTCATACTAAAAAACTTCTCACCAGATACATGCTTATATATAATCAAAACATAATATTAATTTGATGTAACTGTAACTTTATTTTGGACAAATAGTAAACTTTACAAATGTGTATGAAATTGAAGTATCATTATTCATGCAAATTGGTATTCTTATGAAACACCTAACCCCCTCCCACACACACCATTAATCAAACGATTTATTTACTCTCACGTCGAGTGTGTTTACAAGATCTAACCCTCTTGCCAAAACTAAGATATCGTGTCACATCTCAGAAATGAAACATTAAGTACAAGACAAACTCTAAATCAAACACTATTACAAGTTATTTGTTTCAACAACTAAAAACTAAACTAAACGTTATGAATGCAAACTTGTTTGCATTCACTTTAAACTTAGACTGCGTGTTGAGCGAACCCACGAGCCACATGTGGCTCGTGAACACCACAACATCCACACGCAGTGGCGAAGCGGGGGCCAGACTCAAAAAATAAGATTTTTTTGGATAAAACCAGGGAATTTACACTACTGAGCCAAAAATCGGTGGGGGCCAGGGCACTCCTGGCCCTCACTAAGCTTCGTCCCTGTCCACACGTGAAGTTGGCCGCGAGCTAGCACACACTACCCAGCTCGCGTGTAATTTTGACGGTTGGCGAGAGCCGTTGGTCAACTGCCTGTTTTTTTAAATAAAAAACATTTCAAAAGTTATAAAAATCAACCAAGTCCTTTACAAACTCACCAAACATTCAAACCATCAAATTATTAAACAACGAACCTCCTACAAATACTTCTTCAAACCGAAATTGCTACCAATTGGGAAGGTTGTTACATACCGGATTTAGATTATATTGAGGAAGAAGGGTTCGTAACCAACACGGAATTTGACCACAACCTTAGCCAAATGCCAACACCCGTCTCCGAATCTTGTTATTCCGGATACGCAACAAGATGTCAGCCAAAAACGTGGACCAAAGAAGGGCGGGAGAGGTGGAACTTCAAGAAATGCGACCCAAACGTCCGAACAAGAGACACTTCCGAAACGGCAAGCGGCGCCGTGGAAAAAATAAGAGAAAACAATGTTGTGTCATGCTTGGATTGAAATTTTTGAAGGTCGATAAGCCGGTATAAAATTATATATATATATATATATATATATAGGATTTGGTTCAAATGAGAACCTTTCCCCAAATTGAGAACTGAGAGAACCATTCTGGGCCACACATTTCTCTAAGGCATTTTTTTTTTTTTTTTTTTTGCAAAAATCGCTGCTTTATATGTAAGAAATTTTTTTTTTTATTTTTTTTGTATTTTTTTTTCAGTATACACATGTGTATAATTGCATTATACACATATGTATAATGCAATATACACATATGTATAACTGAAATATACACATATGTATAGCTGAAAAATGCTATATACACATATGTATAATTGCTATATACACATATGTATAATTGACATATACACATATGTATAAATGAAAAAAAAATTTCAAAAAAAAAAAAAATTTCCTTGCATAAAAATTTGCGATTAAAGCAAAAAAAAAAATTTTTTTTTTTTTTTTTTTTTTTGCCTTTATATGAAATGTGTGGCCCAGAATGGTTCTCTCAGTTCTCAAATAGGGGTTGGTTCTCTTAGGATCCCTACCCTATATATACCCTATATATATATATATATATATATATATATATATTGTTAGTATAAGGTTATATTGGAAACCCTTGTTAGAGGGAAACTCTAGAAACTCTAACTTCCCGAGCTTTTTTATATAAAATTTTAGGGTATGTAATATACATGATTTTTAGCTTTTTGAGCCAAAAAAATAAAAAAAGCGCAAGCACTTTTTAAAAAAAATAAGTTTTCAGGTAACACATTGTTAACACATGTTAATTTCGCTTAACATGTGTTACTCGAAAACTTTTAAAAAAAAACAAAAGTGCTCGGCGCTATTTTGATTTTTTTGGCTCAAAATGCTTAAAATCATGTATATTACATGCCCTAAAATTTTCATATAAAAAAAAGCTCCCGAAGTCAGAGTTTTCACTATAACAAGGGTTTTCTCATAATCCTAATCCTATATATATATATAGGGTCCGGATCATTTGAGAACTCGGTCGAGTTTTGAGAACCGCTACTTTAACGTAAAATGTGAATTTAAAAAATATATATATATATATACAGTGATGTAAAAACGCCTAACGATGTTAATATTGAAATCGACCACAAGAAGTGGCATACTAATAAAGTAATTATATGAAAATGAGATATATTATTCTCTCGTATTTCTTGTCGTGTATTAGATAAGCGAGAGTGCAACATGTCTAATAATTTGTCACATATGTGATGTGCTCATGAAGTAACCATATCATTAATATAGTATGAAAAGTTTGAAATCATCTCATATTCTTGTGATCGAGTAAATAATGAAAAGTTATGAAGCTAGTTCGTTTATACTTCATTCTCTGAAGTGAATGTGACTACATATTGATCATTGTAAAGGTAACGGTCATAGAGATAATTGAGAAATTTGTAATGATGAGATCGACCATTTGGAATTTTAATGATGGTCGTGTTAATAATGAGATGATGGTTTGAAGATTCCATACATACTCTCATATCTTACGTTTGTATTACATACGTGCAAGTAATACATATATGATCATAAACCAGGAATTTATGGATCATAATTATTTAATTAGTTGGCATGGTCGGTAAGACCATACCGAGTCGATAATGATGTGAACATAATGAAGAACTTAAGGATTCTTCAATCTGATACATAGCATGTCATGTTTGCTCTTAAGCAAAATTATGTGTTTGCCATATAAAGTTGGGTGAGTTTCACTATATATTTTGGAATTGATTAAAGGATACGCATATCCTAACATGATACCATTTAGTATTTAAAATCGATGCATCGTCTAAATGGTTATCAAGTGCGCAACCTGAAGTTTGCGTGATTTATGGCTTAGCTAATAAGATATCAAACACATTATTCCAAGATGGCATATTCAGTGAATTCAATTCCTAAGTATTGAAATACTAGTAGCTTATGTTCATACACATATAGACGATCACTAAATGTCTGCTATTGATTGCAACGTCAATGATCATGAGAGCAAAAGTTCATGTTTATATTTGAGTAAATGCGATTTTACATGCAGTAACATTTATTCACATCAAGCCAATACGTGGTAATAACTTCTCCCCATTATAGTTGGTTTTTGGTCGGGAACCAAACATTGCGCATCTAATATTTTTTGTTGTGCGACATATATTGAAATTGACCCATTATGACGCACAAAGATGGGACCTCAAAAAGTGGTTGGGATATACGATGATGAATAGAGTCTTTAATGAGGTATTTATTTATGGCTCAATTAATTGTTATCCATCTCAATGGATTAACATTCCCAACATCAGGGGGAGATATGCAGTTGGCAACGAAAGGAGTTGGTATGAGTTATAATTGGTCCTCAAAAATGAAGTTCGAACATAATTTCAAAGCATAACACATATACGACGATTAACAAATCATTTACCAGACACATTAACTGACCTAAATATGTGGACTAGCTAATTAAGTCACATATACCAACTGCTAATGCTCCAAATAATCTTATAAGTCTATTACATGCCTGAAGCGTGATAGACTGGTTGATTCCATGAATAAAAATCCTTGAGAAATTGGAGCAAGTAATAAAGATGGTCAAGTCGAGGTTATAGTAAAAAGGTCTCCTGAAGAGACATTAGACATGATGGTTCAAAAAGAACCTCAGGTACCTGAATATAAAGAGATCTCATTATGTAGTATCATGTCTACGAAATGTATGGAATCGAAGCAAAATCGACGTCGTTATACTTTTGTATGTAATGTAGCGCTTGAAATGAGGATCAATGTTTAAGATCTGCCTTTTGAATGTACAAGAAATGATTGGCCAAAATGGAAAGACACAAAAGAGGCAGAGTTTAATTCTCTATTGAAATGGAAAGCTTTTGGACTAGTAGTCCATACAACAAAAGAAACATATTGATATGGAAAGGTCTTTTGTGCGAATCAACATTTAAAAGGAAAATGATATAAGGCAAAATTGGTAGCACAAGAATTTCGCAAAGGCCCATTATTTTTAAGAGGAGACGCATTCTCCAATGGTGGATGTAGTGACTTTCCAATATTTTATTAGTCTGGTAATATAAAAAGAGAATTGATATGTGTCTTATAAATGTTATGTATCATTTGATACTAAAAGTTTACATGGAAATACCTGATGAGGGATTTAACTTGTCAAAATCATGCAAAGTAAGTTCTCAAGAACATTATGATTGTTATGAATAGAATTAGATCTGAATACTTATATGATTGAATTGAATATAAATGGAACTCCTCATGAGTATTCTAAAGCATTTGAGTACTTAAAAGGTTAACTGAAACACCTTAACGATGTAATTCTAGTGCACCAATGAACAAACCTAGAAAAGTTATACCTGGTAAATTTATCTAAATAACCAGTGTACATGCATGGTACAATATGCATATTAGAAATGAAACAAGTGTTTACAACATCATTGCATATGATGTGTTCAACGAGCAAGGTTATGTACTAAAACTCTTAAAGATTTGGTCAAGATGGAAAAAGTCCTTGATGAACTGATGATGCCTGAAGCGTTGATATCAATACCTTAAGAAACATTTTGTAAAGTTAACAAAATATATATGGACTAAAATAGTTGGCTTGAGTATTGTATAATTCATGAGACATTACGACAAAGAGGAATATAAGTTTGATACTATTATTCATCTTTTAGCATAAGTTTTCTCTTAAAGGTTCACTATAATCACAGTTTACAGTGATAATGCCTAGGCATCATCGAGAGACTCTGTAGAACTTTTAAAGGGAGAATTAATTTTGAAAGTCCTTGAGATAGTTTAATTATTGCTCGGCCTACAGTTCGAATATATGTGATAATATGTTTATCAATCCATCGAAGTATATCTAGAACTGTTGGGACATTTTAAATGGATAAAGCTCATACTTAAAGAAATTAAAGGTTGTCCAATTACTTGATATTGAAAACGAATTTTTTTCATCTCCTACCATAGTAGAGATTCGCACTCTAAATGTACCAAAGTTAAATGCATATGTGCATTAATATATGCCTTGCTCGGTATGCATAATTATAATATCTTTTATTTGAACTTATTATCATGATTTAGCATACGTCAAGCAATGAAGCATTGGAATGGTTAAAACAACTATTTTGATACATCAAATGTATGTAAGGTATGAAATTATATTTTACTAACCCATGAAAACAAGTTTGGCTACTCTTACAGATGCAAGGAATGTAACACAACATAGATGTGAATGTTATGATATTTGCTCACAAGAGTAGGAACCGGAAGTCTCATATTAAGATCATACAACATTGCTTAACATAGAGGATTGCATGTCAAGGGATCAAGCAACAAATTATTGACTACAAAAGATTTGAGCAAATTCTCCGAAGATCTACACCAGTCACTTAGAGAATAGATGTTCATATGAGGGGGAGCATTATACAAGTTGCACTTTTTCCCTTCACTAAGTTTTATCCCATTGGGTTTTCTTAGTAAGGTTTTTAATAAGGCAACATTATCAGGGGGAGACAACACGCGCTGCACTCTTTTTCCCTTAGCTATGGTTTTGTCCCACTGAGTTTTCCTTGCAAGGTTTTTAACGATCCAGCATCTCTAAGCGTATGAAGTTGATAACCAAGGGGGAGTGTTATAAATATATTATATTGTGGTTATCAATGCCTAAATTAGATTATGCTTGTTCCCAAGAATTCTCGTTCCTATTTATACTCATTGTATCTTATTGTAATACATACTTGATTAAAGAAATCCTGATCTCTTATTATTTTGTTATTAGGCTAGTTTCACAACAAAATATAAATTTTAAAGAATAATGTGAATTGTCGATAATTTATACAAGCGGATATGATATGATCTTTGAATTCTTAAAATACAATTTTATATTCCATTAAACATGTATTAAATAAATTTGTAAAGAATATAAAAAAAACGATAAAGGAACATTACAATATAATTTTTTAAAAAGTGAAAGTGGTATTGAGGAAACCTGGGGCGGACTTGTCAGGTTAGATTCAATATGATGATTGTCCAACACTCTTCTCATTTGCCCCCCCTCTTAGATACAGACACGTGTCATCTTATTAATGGTCAGTCTTTTTTTTAAACGACGCCGTTCAACGCGGCTAGCATGAGAGCGACAACATATTATTATATGTAACGCCTCTTTCTTAGAACTTCGGTTGAAATGTCACGCGTTTTTCTCTCCACCTTCACTTTTCACATATTTGTTTAACATATGAATACACTATATATATACACACACAAATGGGAACACGTTTGTTTCGTAATATAGAATCGTATATAGACATGTAGACTGTAGTGTCTGACTGATATAATGAAATGAAAAGCTATTGGGGTTGGTGGTCCAGTGGTAAGGCAAAGCCTTTTAATACACTAAAAGTGTGAGGTCTTGAGTTCAAGTCTCACAAGGAGCAAGAAATTCGCCTTTCAAAAAAAATATAATGAAATGAAAAAGAGAGTGATATAGACTGTTGTATAATACTCTTGTACATCGTATTTAAAGTAAAATAATGTGTAAGCATTTATATACTAGTTAAGATTGGTTTTGTAACAATCATGACTTTATATAAAGTGAACGTTTCAATTAAGAACGGCTAAATATTTGAAACTTTATTAGACTTTATTTTATTTACCAGCGGTGACGGAGTTTGAACAAATATATACATGGGGTCGAAAGTTACAAGATTCAATATGTATAAAGTTTTTAAATCAAAAATGCATAATTAAATTTACGTTACTAAGCACATAGTCACTCCTAACATAACTATATTAAGATTTAACAAGTATGTTTAAAAATGGTGTATTCACTATTCACTAGTGGGTTTAGCTTATGCTAAAGTGATTTTCATTTTAAAAAGTGTAAGAGGTCATTAGAGAAACGTCATGTGTTTGTGAAATGGAGACGCCATATGTTTGAGAAAGCAAAAAGCATGATGACGCCATGTTGTTAAAAAAACATCGGCACCATATCTAATCTTTTTTAAAACAATGATATAATTGTCGTTAATAATTTAGGAAAAATATTATTTTTAACCCTACAATTTATCTAAATGTTACAATTCTCTAAATTTATCTCTCACTAGATTATACCCCGGGAACGTCCCGGGGTTGAAAAATCTAATATGACATATTAATTTTACATATGAAATAGAATGATCTCCAATGTTAACGCCTAACCTTAAACAATGTATAACTCTAATATTAATATCTAACCTAAAACAATGTATAACTCCAATGCTAACGCATGTTGAAAATAGAATTCATATTTACTGATTTGAACATAATTAGTGACTTACCTATACATGATTAATGATTTACCTGAACACTTTGTATTTTTTTTCCTGTTTGAACAAAACCCAACAAAAAATAGTCGTTTTTTCCTCCGTTTTTTATATAGCACTATGGAACTCGTTGGAAAGATAATAAAACGCTCGTTAATTTGGTGTAATTTTTTTCTTTAAAAAATCTCGTATATAAAAGATATTAACGTTTAAAAATTATGGGATGAAACATAAGAGAGAAAAATCTAATTTTGTTATTAAATTATTTTTTTCCTAAAATATCTCAATGCCACATGGGATGACACATGGCACACTCAAGGAGGAGAATGCCTCTTTGAGTGCCATGTCATTAAAATGGCTTTGGTTTATTATATGTATAGATTATAAAAAAAAAAAAAAAAAAACCTCTTCATCTCCCTTTTTTTCTTATTAGTTTTTTCTTGTTTCGTATGTGTGTGTGGCCTTGTGGGTGGGTACCGGTGAGAGAGATGATGCAAGGGGGTAGTGGATTTTCATATATGAGAGGATGGTTTGGTTATTGGGTTGGAAATAAAGAAACAAAGTGGATATAGTGATATTTTTTTTTGTTTACTTTTCAATTTTTTCACGATGTGGTAAGAGATGGTGGATGTAACGTGAGTGTATATAGTTCAAGATACCATGAATACAAAATAGCTTTTAAACATTTGATGTTACTAAATTGATTTTTTTTGTATAAGAGTGAACAAACTATCTACGTTATAAATATTATACTCCTAAAATCATCACATATTAATCATCATATATGATAATGGATTTAAACTCGCAATCACTTGTTGAAGAACACATCACTTTACCACATATACAAAACTAAATACAAAATAGCTTTTAAATATTTATAAGTGTTACTAAATTAAATTCATTGCTAAGAAACACAACTTTTAAAGAAACAATAAGTATCCCGAAGATTATTACTAATCATCGAAGGGTTTATACTTACGTAACCACAAATACTATCATTTACCCAAACCTTTAGGTTAAACCCGAGAGAAAGATGTTATGAGTGAGAGTGAGTGTCTGTGAGTAAGAACGCAAGATGTAAGTGGTTCGGTCAAGTAACGACCTACGTCCACTGTGAAGAGCCGGTTATTATTACTTAGAGCACACAAAGAGTTACAAGTAAACCTAGCTCCCTATTACAAATGAGTGATTTCGGATCCCTTGCAATGAAGATGAACTCTTCTATTTATAGGAGAACTCGTGGGCTTAGTTGAGAAGCCCACGAGTAGCAAATCTGGCTTGG
Organism: Ambrosia artemisiifolia; assembly: GCA_032199755.1. Taxonomy (NCBI): domain Eukaryota; kingdom Viridiplantae; phylum Streptophyta; class Magnoliopsida; order Asterales; family Asteraceae; genus Ambrosia; species Ambrosia artemisiifolia. Next base: position 65,894,634 of record CM063519.1, read on the forward strand.
GCCCATCCAAAAGCCCAAGGCAAAGCCTTCCAGAAAATGGCAGGAAAAGCCGAGTCCTGTAGATGATGTCAGGTTACTGTTCAGTCATCATCTGAGGCAGACACGTGGCAGCTCCTGATTGGCGGTCGGCGGCGTTCGTCTTGCTACAGTAGTTGACCTACCTGCTGCAGTCTGATATGACGTCTAACAACAGCAGGGGTATGTCTGCTGGTTACTATTGATGACAGTATGGAAACAGTCAAGTCGCCGTTCCTGTCAGTGGCCGTTGCCCATGCCACGTGTCGCTATTCTGTTGGCGTGTGCTCTGTCCAGGATCTTGCTGAATCTTCCTTTTGTTATCTTCCGTACCTCGTACCAAAAGTGGCTAAATGATATTCTGCGCGTGGGCACACGCAAGGTTGCAAAAGTCTCTAGGCGCTCTCAACTCGGTCGGCGGGGAGTTGCGAGTACTCAGCCTAGGCGGGGAGTACTCGGACATGGTGATTTATATAGAAATTTAATAATTTAATAATTATATATATGTCATAAATTCATAAAAGTATGCCAAATAGTAAAACTATCTCAAAAACAGCGACTAGAGGCCTAATTTGATTGATCCAGACCAAGTTGGCCGATTCCAAGGCTGAATTTGACCGATTCCATCCCGAGTTGACCGATTCCATCCCGAGTTGACCGATTCTGACCGATTCCACCACGAGTTGACCGATTCTAACCGATTCCAAGCCGAGTTGGACCGATTCCGAGTTGGGATGTCCGAGTAGAGAAAACTCGGGGCGCCTCACCTCCGATGAGCGATTCCTCGCCGAGTACTCGGCCGAGTTGGCCGAGTTTTACAACACTGGGCACACGCGCGCATGTCTTGTTGTGTGCTGATATTGCTTGCAACCTGTGCATGTTGGCTTGTGACTTATCCTCCGCCGAATTAGTTCCGCGGGAGGCGAGACCATTGGCGCCTGGATTGTGAAGTGGAGGGATAGGGACGCCGCTTTCGCCAAGGTTATACTCCCTATCCCTTCAACTTTTATTGCAACGGTTATTTAACGAATACAAAAATAGATACAATTTTTAAAGAAGCTGAAACAGAAAAGAAAGCAAAAATAAAGAAAAGAAATAAAAACCCTTAAAAAATCCAAGTAATTCCTTAATTCAAGTGTTATACTACCCAAAATGGAGAAAGCGTGAGCTCCACGTTTCATATTGAAGGTTATAAATATTGTTACGCATGTTTTGAGTAAACAAGTTAACAAAATTAACAATAAACCTCTTTTTCTTGTTCTTTATATAAGCTAATGGCGCATAAAGTAAACAATTGAGCCGAGTTGATTAAAGATTATCGGTCATGATTTCTATCATACGCTTAATATATTAAAAAGTTCTATAATTTGTGTTATACTTATTTTTTTTGAACGGCCAACAAATTTTATTAAACATCCAGGTTAGCGGGAAACTAGCAAAATCGTCCGGCATACAAGTACAGAGTGAATTACATCAAAGATCGCCCATATACTAAACCACAAACAGAGGCCTTAAACAATACGCGCTAAGTTGAAACCCCGCGTCGGTCAATTTTGCTCTCGCCTTAACCCAAAGGAAGCTGAGTGCTTTAATCTCCCCAATTACCTTGTATAAAGAGGGCTGGACTTGTTTAAAGATTAACTCGTTTCTACATCCCCATAAGCACCACAGTGTCGTCAAGCAAACCGCATAGAAGACCTTTTTTAGCTTCATAGAACCTGACATATAAATATGCAGCGAAAGAACATCACGGACATCACACGCATATATTCCACCCACTTTGCACCACTGAGATATGAGCTGCCATACCGACTCCGCGAAAGCACATGAGATAAACAAATGATCCCCCGTTTCATATGCGTGTTATACTTATTATTTTCTTACTTGTACCCTTATATCTCAAAGCACAAAACCCAATTTCCATCAGATAAAGCAATTATCTATAAACTGTAGCGCATGATTTTGTTAATCCACTTTTGACCAAAAGGGCACCCGCATACTCATAAACATAACCAAATCATCCAAAAGAGATGGTACACCCATCTTGTTATAAACTAACAACTCATTTTAACCCAATACTCAATAACATTGCGTCACAATATATATACAGCCGTAAACAAATACAACATTCATTCAATCTAGCAACAGGGTTAGGAACCTGTGATCAATCAAACATGGGTTTTTTTTACCGCAAATTTTATTACACCTTAATTTCATCTCACCTTGCACTTACAAAGATTTAATTAAACCCACATTCTTACATTTATAAAAGAGGACACCATACCACTAGACCAAAAGGTTATGTTTTAATCAAACATGAGCTAGGATAGTGTTTCCGTAGGACGCCCCAAGCAGCCTTAAATAATAACCAATATTAAAGATAATAATAACCATTTAAACACCAACTACCTTATGATGGAGTGGTATGAAAGCTCAATGATAGAACACCCATGGTTGAATGGTCATAGGTTCGATTCTTGAGGGCTTCGGGTTTTGCCGATTATTCTATCACTGTGCTTTCAGGTGGGTGGATAGTCGGGTTTTTTACCGAAACTGGTGAACTTGGTGAAACTAGAAGCGTCTAGCTATGCCAGGTAAAAAGGACCATTTAAACACACATAAAAAAAAAATAATGCCACCGTATTTAAATATTAAATTAAATACTTAAAAAAAATACCGTAACTTCTAATCTTCGACACGTAACCCCACACGGCCTTTTACTACTGCCGCCTACCATTCAGTCAATCATCCCGTTGACCATATCCACTATATAACCAACCCCTCACACCTTCCTTATTCTCCCCAAAAAAACATCCTTTAACCTTAATCCCACCTTTTAAAACACACACACACATCTTTTTAACTCATGGCTCCCAAACACCCAAACACCACCGTCAAAGAACCACATTTCAGAGGCGTACGGAAGCGACCATGGGGTCGTTACGCCGCCGAAATCCGTGATCCTGGCAAAAAGACACGTGTATGGCTAGGAACGTTCGACACTGCTGAAGACGCCGCTAAAGCGTACGATAAGGCGGCGCGTGAGTTTCGTGGTGCTAAAGCCAAAACTAATTTCCCTACACAAGAAGATAATAATAATAATATTAATAATACTTTGTTGATGAGACTTAACCTCAGAAATGTTTATGGTCCGGGTCAACGCAGCCCGAGTCCGACGAGTACCGTTGAGTCACCGAGTCATGACCGAGTTATGGTTACGGGTTTGGACCTTAACCTCTCATACGACGTCGTTCAGTTTCCGTACAACCGGTTTTACACTCTGCCGGAAAACAAGATGGTTTTTTTCGACCATGTTTTACGACCGGTTGCCAGCGTGGCAAAAAGCGATGATTCTGACTCGTCAACGGTGGTTGACTTGAACCCGTCGCCAGAACGACGTGTCGCCATCGATCTTAACTTTCCTCCGCCGGCTGAGGAATATTATTACAAAGAGTAGTTATTATTAATTAGTGATATTATTATTATTAGTATCTTTTTTAAACGGAGTAGGGAAACGGCGTCGTTTTACCGGTTCGATCGGTGGATAAAAACCGGTCTAGGGTTTTTTTTGCAACATGTAGAGGAAGGTGTAATTTTCTTGAATTGTTGTTGTTGGGTAACGACCGTAACGTGACGCCGTTACAATGTAATTTTCCGGTGACTTTTTCCGATATGCAGTTGTTGATCTTTTTTATTATCGTTTATTTGCAAAGAGTGATTATTATTATTATCTTTTTTTTTTTTGTTTAGGTTTGGTTTAGTTTTTCGGCGTTATGGCCGGCGGCATAAAATGTTTTAGGTTGTTGATGTGGGCATGATTGGCACGTATGGTATTGTCGTCCACTTACGGCTGCGTTTTTTTGTTTACAATTGGACATGGATGTGATGAGACATGCCTTTTGTTTGGTTTGCTTGCGCCTTTAGACTGTTACGTGAACAGACGTGGGAGAGCCCCGTCCCACCTTTTTTGCCCCGTCTCGGCCGCTACACCGCCCCGGAGTGGCGTCCCAACCCCCGTCCCACCCTCCCCCGTCTCCCTCGTTCTCCGAAGAACATAAAGGACGGACCAATCACCGCCCCCCACCAAAGCCTCCACCAATCACCGCCCCCTGCCACCCCGTCTCCACCTCCCTACACCGCCCCCTTGCCCCCGTCCCTCCCATTCTCTGTCTTCCGGTCCCACCTTTTTCCGACGTGTCATCCTCTTTCCCCGTCTGCTTACCCACCAGCCTTACAAGACTATGAGGCGTTGTAGAGGCTAGGGGTGTTTAAAAAACGACCCCTAAAATTTTAAAAAATGAAACTTAAAAAAAAACGTGTAGCTTTAGTTTTTAATGATGTCTTGTTGCAATTTGTCGATAACCCAACGTCTCTCTTTGGACATGGAGCTTGTGTTGATTGCCAAAACTTTCGCCTACTCGACTTTTAGGTTTTCGTTCTTCACCTTACACTTTTCCTCGTTGAGTCGGTTGAAAGCTTCAATTTGAGCCGATAAAACGTCCATCTTAGATGCGCTAGAGCTCCCCATCAAGCCTTGTTTTTTCGCCGCCACATCCCTTGTGGCTTTATCCGAACCAATCTAATTAACGATATACAAATAAGAATATAATAAATTTTAATTAACAAGTACAATAATATTTAGAAACAATGACAAACCAATGGGACGATGAGACTCCTCGACTGGGATATCAAACTCCGCTTCCTTGTTGATGTAGATTTGCACACGAGTTTCCCTCTTATGAAGCTTTAGCATTTGTCTTTCTCCGTTTTGCTTTTGCCATGAGGCTGGGGACCGTCGCTGTCTTTGGTTCGTTCCTTAAAAGTCCCCAAGCTCGAGTAAACTTGAATCCCCCTTTTACCCATGTTATTCCACTTCTTCATGGCGTTATTGAAATTCATACTTTCGTTGTAGCCACTATGGGGGTTAACTTAATTTGGTTTTAAAATCCGGCAAACTTAAGGCACTCCTTATTTATTTTTCTAAACTTGCCGCTTACCGAGTCCACGTCTCGGTAGGGCTTCGGTGCTTCCATTCTTTTGTGGAAGTTGGTTACACATTTTGACCAAAATTCGGCGCCATTTTGGTTGGTACCTAAAATTTTTATAAGTTTATTTTGGTTGGCTACACAATATATGGTTGTAATAATAAATACTTTGCAAAAAAAAGTAACAATAATAGATTGTAATAAACAATAATTAGCAAAATAATTACCTTCAATGGGGCATGTGAATGTTTTCTAGCCACACAAAAATCTCGATTCCGGTCCACGGTTGCTTTGGCTTTGTCTTTTTTAGGCGCCTTTCCCTTTTTTGTTTGGTGCCAATGGTTGGGTTTCCAGAATGACATCGTCATCATCGTCGTCATCATCATCATCATCCTCGTCAACGAGGCCTGCTCGAGCTATTGGTGGTGGTGAAGGAGATGGTAGAGTCAGTGTAAATGGAGTAGGAAACATGGGTGACATTTGCATTTGATTGAACAAATTCAATTGCAATAGTTGTTGCATTTGCATTTGACTTAGTTGTTGAAACGTGTTGGAGGAGGATTGTTGGTAGTTCGAAAACGAGGACGGAACCTCCGACTGATAGCATCCGCTAAAACCCACAGGGATGTTCGCGTTTCGATTTGGGGTGTTTGGATTATTTTGGTTGAATGGGTTGGAAGGATCCATGTTTTTTAAAAATTTTTGGAAAGAAATGAAAAGTTATTTTTAAATAAATGTGAAGATTTGAGAGATAAATGTAAAGATTTGAAGATTTGAGAGATAAATGTAAAGATTTGAGTGGTCTTTTTAGAAAAATGTGAGGTGTATTTAAAAGGGAAATAGGGGATTTTTTTTCAAACGGTAATATAGCCGTCTTCGGCGTCTTGGGTCGGCCAACACCGCCTCATCCGGGCCGGTTCGTCTATCGTCCAAATACAGACGGAGATGACGGAGTGATTTCATTGGTAGTGGGTTGTTTGTGGGCTATCTTCATACTCCTTTCTCTTTCCCTCTCTACTCTCTCTCTTCCAATCAATCCCTCTCCAACAAGCTTCTCTCAGGTAAATCAAGATCCATATCTTTCCTTTTATCATTCCTCTTTTGATGACATAAAGAAGGGGAAATGATGGAGGGACCAGGTGGTTGTTTGTAATGGTGGTGGGTTGTTTGTCAGAAGGGGTGATTTCCGGTCATGAGAGGCGAAGAGGATGACCGAATGTTTCTCTCTCCCGTAAGTTCTTTATAATGCAGTTATTATTTATTTTAATTATTTATAACTTAGAATTAAAAAAAAAAGGTTGAACCAACAGGAGTAACAGGAGTGGAGGACTACCCAAGAAGAACCACACACACCTTTGGGTAGTCCTCATCTTGTCATCTTTTTTTTTGGGGGGGGGGGGGGAGGGGGTTATGTTTTGCTGACGTGGCAGGTCATCCTTCTAAGATGAGTCTAAACCACACCTGATAGTCTAACAATAATATTGTATATGTATTATCATGACGGCAACCGCGCTGAAAACTTAATATATTGACCGGCTGAAAACTCCTATATTGACCCATTCTAGTCATCTATCTCCTTCTCCGAGACATATTACCTTTGTTGCTCAAGAACCGTATAATTTCTATCTCCTGGGTATTTCTATGTCACCCTACATCTTTTTTCTATGTTTGTTGAGCTCAAAGAGGGTGTTTGTGACACCCGGCAAACTCAGGACAATAATATGGTTTGGGTCAAAGTCTACCTTAGCGAGTCACGCGTACAGTATACTTAACTAGGTCGGTTAAGTCGTGTTATAGTTCGGGAGTCATTAGTACAACCTAGAGGATCGTTAGATGTCGGCCATTTAACCAGGTATGCAAGGATTGACGATTCGTGGAATCGTCAAACCTTAGTAGAAACACAAGTCTCGAGTCCCGGGAATTTGTGAACGAGTGTGAACGTGTTTGCTTACATGTTTTATGTGTTTATAATCTTTATGTGACTTGTCGGTATGTGAAAACATGTTAACATATGTTAAAACGGAGTTTAACGCGCCGAATACGCTGTAACAGACCCTATAGGCGATTATGCAGAGGCTATAGGCGATTACAGAGGCTAATCGCCTATAGGGAGGGCGAGTAGGGGATTCCTGAGGGCGATTAGGCCCTAATCGCCTATAGCTATAGGCGATTAGGAGCCATAATCGCCTAAAGTTGCTGCACAATCGCCTATAGTGTTTTAAACGACTAGAAACGCCTATAAATACCACCCTTGACCTCCAAGACACCTCTAATGCAACCCTAGCCGTCTCATAACATATCCCAACTCCCAAACACCCTCTGGAACACGTTTTAGCATCAAAACACTCATTTTCAAGCTTTACACATCAAATCCTCATAAAACCAAGGTGTGTTCTTCATCCCCAAACCTTTAAATGATTGAGTTTTACTCCCTAAAGGTCCAGACCTGGTTTATAAACATTTATGTCTTTGAAAACCTATGAAAATCGTTTTTAAACAAGTTCAAACCATTATGCATGTTGTATGTGTTAAATATGATTAAGAGATAGGATTTTTATGAGTTAAAATGGATTGTTATCATGTTATTAAGGTATTTACAGCTTGTTTATGATAGGATGATGATGTCTTAGGAGTTTGGATGGTTTTAGAGGTGTATTGTGAATGTTGAGTATTTTGACCCATTTGAATGAGTTTGAATGATTTTGGATGATTTGAAGTGTTTTGCTAGTTGTTTGATGTTAGGGTTTGTTGTAGGATGATGATAGAACAGTAGGGGATGATCGGACAACGTGATAACATGATGAAATCTGAGTATTTGCTATTTAGGGTAAAAGTTGTGCATGTTGATGTGATGTTTTCATGCTAAGTATACTATTTTGGGTAAAGGCTTGCATTCGGGACTGATAGGACGATGATAAGCTAGGGGTTTTGCTTGAAATATGTTTGATAATGTTGTATGATCGATATTTGGTGTTTCCACACGTTCCGGATCTGATTTGGAGGGTTAAACACGCGAAAAAACCGGAACAGAGCTGCTGCAGGCGATTAGGCACCCTAATCGCCTATGCTATAGGCGATTAGGAGCCCAATCGCCTGATAGAGAACCCTAATCGCCTATGGTATAGGCGATTGGGGGCCTAATTGCCTTCATTTCATGCGATTGTGATCCTAATTACTAGTTAAGTCCTGAATTGCATGTCTTACGACCCTAATCGCCTAATAACTCCTGATTTGCATACCACATGACCCTAATCGCCTATAGTATAGGCGATTAGCCCCCATAATCGCCTGTTGACTTTCATAATCGCCAGTTGACTTTTCCTAATCGCCTGTACTGCTGCTGTAAGTGCATTTTGGCATTCCGAGACCCGATTTGACACCTAGGAACATGATAGGAACCCCGTATCATACCTGATAACTTGGTAACACGTGCCCGGGCTTATTTGTGTACTGTTTCAACGATGTGTTAGACTTGTTGAACTTTAACGTATGTTAAGTGTGATTGCATGATTATGTGATTGAGAGTGCAAGTATAACACGGGGAGTCTCGGGTCACCAATGGGATGTCGAGTCTTGCACATTTGGTCAGTTAAACAGTCAACGTGTTTTCAAACGAACCTGGTTATGGTCTGGACATCTAGGGACTAACTAACCTACGGGTTATTAGTCTAAGTACTTGTAACTGTCATATGTTAGGTCGCCGCTTTAAGGGACTAGCATAGCTTGCTGATCTTATTCATTAGTTGAAGTAACGCAACCTAAGGTGAGTTCACGGCCCCACTTTAACTGGTTTTACTTTTTGGGGGAGAAAACATGCGCAGAACTAGGTTTTGAGAACTTTTGTCATACTATGGTTTATTATGAGTTACTTTACGATCTTTTAAGTCCCGGGGAAACCATGAATGTGCGGTATAGCACAACGGGGGAAATGTGGATAGATCTATTGGGCGTGACCTGCCCCACTCGTCGGCTTGGAGGGCCAGGCGGGTGCATGTTGTCTCGACCTTGTAACATTGTGACTTGTGACATTATTCGGGCTGTAACTTTGGTAACTTATGACATGTCTAGTAATGGTTTCCAGTCGTAGTAGTAACAAAACATACGCCTAGCTAGCGTACTTTGATTGAACGTTTTATAGTATGGACAGGTGACTTGGTATACTTTTGTAACTTTGTAACTTTTATTTAAAACCTGTGAACTCACCGGCATTTTGTGCTGACGAACTTTTGGCATGTTTTTCTCAGGTCGCTAAGGTAGCAAACGAGGACTAGGGCGCACGCGTCTGCACGGCGTCTAGTTTAGGATCATGTTTTACTTATGTTGAACTGTTGGAATTACTTTTGGAAATTTGAACTTGTAACAAAGCTTCCGCTACGGTTTTTATGGTTTCAAACTTATGTTTTTAAAATATGCATGTGTTCATATAGTGTTGTTTATTGTGATCGTTGACTTGGATCCTGGTTTGTCACGCGCCTCGCGGTAAAACCCCGCAGGTGGATTTTGAGGGTGTGACAGTGTTTGGGATTGAGTTTCAAAACAATTTATTGACTTTTTGGCTTTTCCAAGAAGCAAATAAGTCAATAAGTTATTTGTGTCACCCAAAAGCACTTTTTGTTTTGATTTTTGGCTTTTAAGGGTGGAAAAACTGTTTTTGAGAAGTTAGAAATCCTGGCTTTTGGGAAAAATTACAAATCTACCACCCATACAACCAATATTCACAATAAGTTAAGCGAAACACTTAAAAAAACAATCTATTGACTTTTTGACGTTTCTCATCCCAAAAGCTAATTCAAACACTTTTTTTAAAACTCATTTTCAAAAACTCATAAGCCAATAAACATTTCCGACCAAAAGCACTTTTGCATTTCCAAACTCAATCCCAAACACCCTCAAAGGCTTGCATCGTAGATGCTCTAAAACTCTGTATGCCCTAAATTCACAAAGCTTTAGAGCATATACAAGTTCGTCATCCTTATCCACATATTACAATAAAAATCACTACATTTTGGTGTCTTTTGCTTTTTCTAAAAAAGGCCTGTGCAGGCTGTTCTGTCTGGGTCGGAATTTTAGGGAGGTGAGAGTGACAGGTGATGTGAAATACTCACCCAGTTTCTTCTTCCAAGATAATCATAAAACATGATTAAGTTTAATATAACCGGGTTTATATATTAATGTTGTAGAATATAATTTAGGGTTTTTATATATTAAAATTTTTTAATTATAAGGGCATTTTGGTCTTTTCTTAAGAAATTAACAAAGAAAATGGATGAGGCTAGTGGAATGGACCAAAATAGATACCAAACCTAAACTATTGGATTAAAAATGACAAAGAAAATGAATGAGTTAGTGGAATGGACTAAAATAGATACTAAACCTAAAGTATTGGATTAAAAAAGACAAAAAAAAAAAAATCTTTTGGACTGAAATAGATTTTTTGAGCAAATCACAAGGACCGAAAAGAAACTTAACTCAAAAAAATATTAAAAAAATACAGAGGAACGGTGTTCTATCAAATATGCCGATGAATAATAAAACCCTCTCTCCTTCACTCACAAACATACGAGAAACCTATTGCGAATGCTTTACTTTTGCTGATACTTTTTGTGTGAATGCTTTTACCAATACTTTTTGATGGAAAACACGTCATAATTTAAGGGTAAACCATTGATCTTGCTATCTATTTTGATGGTCGCTCAAGTCTTGAGCATGATCGAACCATACTATACTTTATTTATTATCTATACATATAATAAACCAAAGCCATTTTAATGACATGGCACTCAAATAGGCATTCTCCTCTTTGAGTGTGCCATGTGTCATCCCATGTGGCATTGAGATATTTTAGGAAAAAAAATAATTTAAAAACAAAATTGGATTTTTCTCTCTTATATTTCCTCTCATATTTTAAACGTTAATATCTTTTATATACGGGATTTTTTAAAGAAAAAAAATTACACCAAATTAACGAGCGTTTTATTGTCTTTCCAACGAGTACCATAGTGCTATATAAAAAACGGAGAAAAAACGACTATTTTTTTGTGTGGTTTCGTTCATACAAGAAAAAAAACACAAAGTGTTCAGGTAAATTATTAATCATGGATAGGCAAGTCACTAATTATGTTCAAATAAATAAATATGAATTCTATTTTCAACATGCGTTAGCATTGGAATTATACATTGTTTTGGTTTATTAGAGTTATACATTTTTTAAGGTTAGGCATTAACATTGGAGATACATTTTTAATTGTTTTAGGTTAAGTGCTACATGAAGCTTTCCTGCATGTAACTGTAAAGCGCATCATTCTATTTCATATGTAAAATTACATGACATATTAACAAACCAAAGCCATTTTAATGACATGGCACTCAAGGAAGGCATTCTCCCCCTTGAGTGTGCCATGTGTCATCCCATGTGGCAAGGGTTTTATTTTAGGAAAATAATAATTTAAAAATAAAATTAGATTTTTCTCTCTAATATTTCCTACCATAACTTTTAAACGTTAATATCTTTTATATACTAGATTTTTTAAAGAAAAAAATTACACCAAATTAACGTGCGTTTTATTATCTTTCCAACGAGTACCATAGTGCTATATAAAAAACGAAGAAAAAAACGACTATTTTTTGTGTGGTTTTGTGCACACAGAAAAAAACACAAAGTGTTCAGGTTATTCATTAATCATGTACAAGCAAGTCATTAGTTATGTTCAAACCAATAAATATGAATTTTATTTACAACATGTGTTAGCAATGGAGTTGTACATTGTTTTAGGTTAGGTTTCAATATTAGAGTTATACATTGTTTAAGGTTATGCACTAACATTGAAGATACATTGTTAATTGTTTTAGGTTAAGTGCTACCGAAGCTTTCATGCATGTAATTGTAAAGCGCATCATTCTATTTCATATATAAAATTGATATATCATATTAGATTTTTCAACCCCGGGACGTTCCCGGGGTATAATCTAGTTATATTAATAAAGTAAATTAGTAGGATGCTCCTTTGGGTTTTTTTTTTAAACTTCACATTTTGTCTCCAACTTTTTAAATGGTACCTTGTGGTTTAGAAATTTGCAAAATAGATATTCCGCTGGTTGGATGATCGTCAATTATTGGCGTTAAGTCAGACATCATGATTCAATGTTTACGTTATTAATGTTTGTGTTATGTTTTTGGTTTGGTTTTCCGGCGTTAACTGCGGTGAACAGCACCGGCAGCATAGATAACTCGGGACACCAACCAATTTGCAGTTGCGTATCCCACTACCGTGTTTTTTATCTACGTTTAAACTAATTTCCTTTAATTCATATCTGTCGTATTTATCTTTGCATGCAATTTAGTGTAAAATTTGTTCGAATAACTTGGATTTCGTATACTATGACGTAACTTTTCCGTGATTTGATTATTTTTATCTAGGTGTAGATTTTTATGATTACGTTCGCGATTCGGTAATTTTTATCTATGTTTCAAACCCGCATCGAAGCGCGAGTGATAACCTAGTTTTAATATAAAATAGTAAAAACTTGTACAATATTTTCTTTAGAGTTTTTATACATGCATTTTTTTTCTTATATTGTTATCCAGTGCAAACACGTTATGCTTTTTAAGTTTTTATGCACATCTGTATAGTATTATTTTTATTTTAAGTCCTTTCCACGTTTTGTGCAATTTGTTATCAAGCACCAACACATGATATTTTGAAGTTTATACACCTCTTGTTTTGTGAACTAGTTTTTCTTACAACTCTCTTTACACGTTTTATAATCTCGTTATCGGTTGCGAATACAAGATGTTTCTATTATTCTATAAATGTTTCTTTTAACTTTATCATCGTGTGTGAATACGCGATGTTTTTCAACGCTTCCACACGACACATCTAATATTCGTTATCTAGTGTAAATCCGCGATATTTCCCTATGTTCTTGCACACGTTTTTGTTTTATTTTACATCTTCATCACCATTCACTTTCGGTAACATATAATATCTATATATTTTGCATCATTATGTCCTTTTCATCACGTACAAAAGTTTCATGATATGTGGGCATGTGATGTATAAAGCACCACAAAGATAATGGATAGGAAGGTATCATGAAAATACATGTAAATCAAATAAATACAATAAACTGTAGTGGTTGAAATATATGGTAAACGGGACCGCATATTGTTTGTCACGTGATAGGTTGACACATGTAACAGGGTCACATCGTTCACGTGAGATTGTGTTGTCATCACGATGGTGTTCACGACTTTTTGTAATGTATCACTAACGTTGTTTTGTCTTATTGTAGGTTTGAAGGCCGCCACAGGTATAGTAGATATTGTGTGTTTTGGTCTTGGTGTTGGGGTGCAGTCAGCTTCAAAGGTGTTAGGTGTTACAATACTCACATTAAAATTAACAAAAAAAATATGTTTTCTAACTTTCGGAGTGTCTCACCTACAAGTCTCCAAGAAAGCGGGTTTGAGCCGGGGCAAGCGGTTTTGAAGGCGGTGTCAAAGAAGGTTGTCAAGCATGAACAAGCTTGTACCGAGAATTAACATGATTTTGTTTCTTTTGCCTTCGGTACGTTTGGATCTTTCACTCCCGAGGCTATCAGGTACCTGAATTGAGTGCAAAGAGTCGTTCAAAACAATTCCTCGACCCGAGGAATTAAGGGTTTGTGTTTAGCAGGATAGGTTTTGTGGTTAAAAAAGAAGGTAGCGACGCACCTTGTTACTCATTTGCCTGTCATTCGCCTAAAAGTTCTTGGTTAAAAAATTTAACAGAAGAATTCGAATTAAAAAAGTTTTTCTTTAGCGAGAATAATATGAACAAAATTTTATCTAAAAATAGTTTTCTTTTCATACTAGTCCAGACTCGATCAATTATCAGTAAAAGACGCATCTGTTGAAATGTGGTACATTTCATTATACAATTTAACATTTATTATAAACTTGTTGTCTTGAACATTTTGCATAAGTATTTTTTGTAGGATAATATTTTGCTTGGATGGTGAATGGATCGTAGAGAGTGCATTGGCTGATACAGAGTTATATAGAGTTGGGCTTGTTGCTGAATGGATTGCTTGTTGATGGATTATGCTGATTATGCTGCTGGATCAAGTATATGCTGCTGGATCAAGTATTGGGCCGCAGTTGCTCGTGTCTTAGCCCAAGATCATGTCATCAGTCCAGAACCTAAGATTTTGTTAAGTCGATATATTATCTAGCTGGCAATCCGTGTCATTGTCCAGCTAGATATCTTAACCGTTGATCTTATTTCTACGAATAGATCCTGGCCGTTCATCTCATTGTGATTGTGCTTCTTCAACAGAAGGTTCTAGAGATCATATAAAAGGATTGTGTTTCTTTTCTTTTCGTCATTATTCAGATCTCATCATCTCTGTATTTTTCTCTCAAAGTCTTCTCTCATACTTTGGCTAGATTAGGGTTTGAGTCTGAACAACTTGTTCTGATTCTTTTGTATCTGTAATCTTTGTAGTCCAGATAGTATTGTGATCTTAGAGATCAGAGAGTTGTGAGAGTTAGAGGTGATTGTTTGTACTTTGTACTTATTCTTGAAAATCAGTTAATAAAGTTGTGAGTATCTTTAGTTTAATCTGATATCATGTTCTTTTGACATGGTATCAGAGCTGTAGGTTAGAAGAATCCTGATAGTGAAGGATCTTGTGGATCTGGGTTAGAAGAGTCCTGATTGTGAAGGATCTTGTGGATCTGGGTGTGACTTCCGCTGAATACTCGTTACTGGTTGATTCAAGAATCTTTGGATCTGTGTTGAAGCTGATTGATAGCTTGGATCTTGATTTGCATATTTTCTTTTGCTCTCTGATATCTAACCCTAAGTGAAGGTTAGGTATTACGAGTTATTGGAGAACCCTAACTTGGGCAAATCATTTGGTGAGATCGTTCCTTATTTTTGATTCTTGTTGGGTCTGTGTGTCTGTTCGTCTGTCTAGGTCTAGAGGCTCCCAAGTTAAGGCTTGCGTTGGCACCAAGAGTGACGAACCAACGATCTGGTCCCTGGCTTGGCTTCGCCTGTGTCTAGTATTGTTGATTCTGTATTAGTTTTTTCCTTTGTGGTTGTTCTTGATTGACTTGTGTGGCTCAAATTGGTTATCTGTGTGTGTAGATCTGGTAGTTTGTGTGTTACTATTTGTGCTATCTGTGCTTATTTGTGTTACTGAGTTACATTGATCACAATGGGTGATAATGTGGATCCCAATGCTGCCATTGGTGGTGGTGGTGGTCCGGTTGTTAACCATGGTGAGACCTTAGTAAGTAAGCTTGATGCTAGTGACCCACTTTATCTGCACCCATCTGATTCTAGCAATTTGACTATTATTAATATCAAACTTAAGGGTTCTGAAAATTATTCTGTATGGTCAAATGCTTTAACTCTTGCTTTACAAGTTAAGAACAAATGGGGTTTTATTGACAATAGTTGTATAAAATCTGAAACTGATAATGTTTTGGCTAGACAGTGGGACAGATGTAACTCAATTGTCTTAACATGGATTCTCAATTCTATTAGTGAGGATCTTTACATGGGTCATGTGTTTTCCAAGTCAGCCAGTGATGTATGGGCTGAACTTAAGGAAACATATGATAAAGTTGATGGTTCTGTAGTGTTTGATTTGTACCAAAAGATAAATTCCTTTAATCAGAATGGTATGCCTGTATCTGAGTACTATCATAAGTTGAATATAATGTGGAAACAGCTAGATCAAATTCTACAATTACCTGCTTGTACTTGTAATGCATCTAGAGAGTTTAATAACTTCAGTAATATGATAAAATTGATGCAATTCCTCATGGGGCTGGATAATGTGTATCAAACAGTAAGAACCAGTTTGTTAATTAAAGATGTTTTACCTACTGTTAAGGAGGCGTTTGCTATAGTGTCTAGGGAAGAATCCCATAGAAACTCTAGTGGAAACTCAAAAAAGGGACAAACAATTGGTTTTTTTGCAAAAACAAATCAGAGTCCTGACTTGTCTAAAAGGGTTGGTAAAAATAATGGACAAACACTTAAATGTACACATTGTAATAAAACTGGCCACTCAGTGGATAAGTGTTTTGAGGTTATTGGGTATCCTCCATGGGCTAAGGCAAGGGGTATGCAAAACAGAAGGGCAGTTTCTAATAATACATGTAATGATAGTATTGATAATCAGTTGTCTTCTTTGACTAGTGATCAAGTCTCTAAACTGTTAAGTCTGCTTTCTGATAAGACTGTTGATCCTCCTCAAAGTAACAATGTTTCAGGTAGTAATTTTTTACCATTCTGTTCTAATGTTTATGTGAAACCTGTGTTCTGTTTCAATGTAAATGGTAGGAAGTTTAGGATGGGTTGGATAATAGATTCTGGTGCCAATCAACATATGGTAACTAGTGAGCATGACTTATCTGATTATATAGATGTCTCTGATCTTAATATCCAAGTTAAACATCCTAATGGTACTAATGCACTAGTAACTAAAATTGGAACCTTAAAACTTGGAAATAATGTAGTGTTACATGATGTCTTTGTTGTTCCTGAGTATTGTGTGAACTTAATTTCTGTTCACAAACTTGTTAAAGATAATCACTTATATGTAGGTTTTGATGAGTATAATTGTTATATTCAGGATTTGTCAACAAAGAGAACCCTGGTGACTGGTAGTCAACTTGAAGGGTTGTATTTCTGTGGTGGATCATATGTTAGTAATAAGGTAGGTATTACTAGTAAACAATATGATCTTTGGCATGCTAGGCTTGGTCACCCTTCTGATATAGTCATTAAAAAATTAGAATCTATAATAGGATCTGTTGTGGTTAAGGACCCTGATATGCCTTGTGACATATGTCACAAGGCAAAACAACACAGAGAACCATTCCCATTGAGTGAACACAAGTCATTGGGAATTGGAGACCTAGTTCATTTAGATGTGTGGGGTCCCTATAGAGTTCCAAGTAAGGAAGGTTATAGGTATTTTCTCACCATAGTAGATGATTATTCCAGGTCTGTTTGGGTGTGTTTAATGAAGCACAAAAATGAAGTTTTTGAAAACATACAAGAGTTTGTTAATATAGTAAAAAATCAGTTTAACAAAACTGTTAAGTGTTTTAGGAGTGACAATGGTTCAGAATTTGTAAACAGTAACATGTCTAACTATTGTAAGTCCTTAGGAATTTTTCATCAAACATCTTGTGCCTACACACCTCAGCAGAATGGAATTGCTGAACGAAAACATAGGCATTTGTTAAATGTCACTAGGTCTTTATTGTTTCAAAGTAACTTGCCTGTTAGATTCTGGTCTGAATGTGTTCTAACTGCCTCATACTTAATCAATAGGACTCCTTCTTCTGTGCTGGATGGAAAAACTCCCTATGAGCTTGTATTTGGTTTTAAACCCTTTCTTGATCACTTAAAAGTCTTTGGGTGTTTATGTTTTTCTACTGTACTTAATGAGTCAAATAAACTTAGTGAGAAGGCTGAAAAATGTGTATTCATTGGTTATTCCAATGAGAAAAAGGGATATAAAGTATATAGTTTAGAGTCAAGAATTATTTCTTATTCAAGAGATGTTAAGTTCTATGAAACTATATTTCCTTTTAAAGATAAAATGGTTTTTTCAAAATTTAATGACAACAGTGTTGTAGGCCTTGACTCACTGAATTTCTTTGATTTATATGAAAGTGAAAATCGAACACCCAGTGACCCTGAAGAGCCCAATGATGATAGAAGGGGTTCAGGTAGTAGTGATTCAGGGACACATGGGAGTCAGCAGTCAACCTTGAATCCTTCTGAGACTAATGAACATTGTGGTTCACCAAGTCCAGAAGTTGATAAAGGTTTAGACAGGGTTGATCATGTGATGACTGAAAATGATGAAGGCACTTCAAATTCTGAGGGCAATGATCAGTTCAGTCAAAGTGTTAGGAGAAGCTCTAGGGAGTCAGCCTTTCCCAGAAAACTTGATGATTTCATTATAGAAGGAAAGGTTAAGTATGGGGTAGAGAGAGTGGTCAATTATTCTAATTTGTCTTGTGATAATAGGGCTTTTGCTAGTGTGTTAAATAAATGTGTTGAACCTAGAAATTATAAACAAGCTTCCCTTGACCCTAATTGGGTTACTGCAATGAATGAGGAAATTGAAGCTTTAAATAGGAACAACACCTGGACCTTAGTTGATCTTCCTAAAGGAAGAAGTCTAGTTGGGTCTAAATGGATTTATAAAATCAAATATAAGTCAAATGGTGAAATAGAAAGGTTTAAAGCTAGACTTGTAGCTAAGGGATATAGTCAAAAAGAAGGTGTTGATTTTGATGAAACCTTTTCACCTGTAGTTAAGTTTGTAACTGTTAAGACAGTTATGTCAATTGCTGTTCAGAATAGCTGGAAAATGTTTCAGCTAGATATTAATAATGCATTTCTTTATGGAGACCTAAATGAGGATGTTTTTATGTCTTTACCTGAAGGATACTTTTCTATTAATGAAACTAAAGTCTGCAAACTAAATAAGTCCTTGTATGGCTTGAAACAAGCCCCAAGGATGTGGAATGAAAAGTTAGTAAGTGTGTTGTGCAGTCTTGGTTTTATTCAAAGTAAGTGTGATTATTCATTGTTTGTTAGAATAACTGGTACTTCAACTGTTTTGTTGCTTGTCTATGTAGATGACATTGTTCTAACTGGAGATAGTATAAGTGAAATCAATGATGTAAAGTTGTGTCTTAAAGATAAATTCATGATTAAAGATTTAGGAGAGTTAAAATACTTTCTAGGATTGGAAGTTCTTTATGTGGATAACATTCTGTGTTTATCCCAAAGAAAGTACTGCTTGGATTTATTGACTGAGTATGGCATGCTTGCATGCAAACCAGTCAGCAATCCATTAGAGCCAAATCATGTCTTAACTAATATGTGTAATGAAAACTCAGTTGTACTTGCCAATATAACTGGTTATCAACAGTTAGTTGGAAAATTGATATATTTGTCCCACACTAGGCCAGATATATCTTATGCAGTACACTATCTGAGTCAGTTCATGCACAAACCTACAAATGCTCATTTAAAGATTGCATTTAGGTTGTTAAGATACCTGAAAAGGGCTCCTGGAAAAGGCATTGCCTTTAATAAGGACACTAACTTTGATCTTGTAGCCTACTCTGATTCAGACTGGGCTAAATGTACTTATACCAGAAAGTCTGTTACTGGTTATTGTATTTTTCTAGGAAGTAATCTCATTTCCTGGAAAAGTAAAAAACAGAGTACAATTGCTAGATCATCTGCTGAAGCAGAATTCAGGGCAATGTGTACTGCATCTTGTGAGATTTTGTGGCTTAAAAATTTGTTATCTGAACTTAAAATTGAAGTAAAACTTCCTATTAAGTTAATGTGTGATAACAGTGCTGCACTATCCATTGCAGCAAATCCAGTATTTTTTGACAAAACAAAACATTTTGAACTTGACTTATTCTTTTTAAGAGAATTAGTGTCTAAAGGTATTTTGCATCTTTCAAAAATCCAGTCTAGTCAACAGATTGCAGATATTATGACTAAAGGATTGGGTGTTGGTCTACATGAAGAGATGTGTAAGTTGTTAGGCATGAAAGATGCTTTTGGATGTTAAATTGTGGGGGGGTGTTGAAATGTGGTACATTTCATTATACAATTTAACATTTATTATAAACTTGTTGTCTTGAACATTTTGCATAAGTATTTTTTGTAGGATAATATTTTGCTTGGATGGTGAATGGATCGTAGAGAGTGCATTGGCTGATACAGAGTTATATAGAGTTGGGCTTGTTGCTGAATGGATTGCTTGTTGATGGATTATGCTGATTATGCTGCTGGATCAAGTATATGCTGCTGGATCAAGTATTGGGCCGCAGTTGCTCGTGTCTTAGCCCAAGATCATGTCATCAGTCCAGAACCTAAGATTTTGTTAAGTCGATATATTATCTAGCTGGCAATCCGTGTCATTGTCCAGCTAGATATCTTAACCGTTGATCTTATTTCTACGAATAGATCCTGGCCGTTCATCTCATTGTGATTGTGCTTCTTCAACAGAAGGTTCTAGAGATCATATAAAAGGATTGTGTTTCTTTTCTTTTCGTCATTATTCAGATCTCATCATCTCTGTATTTTTCTCTCAAAGTCTTCTCTCATACTTTGGCTAGATTAGGGTTTGAGTCTGAACAACTTGTTCTGATTCTTTTGTATCTGTAATCTTTGTAGTCCAGATAGTATTGTGATCTTAGAGATCAGAGAGTTGTGAGAGTTAGAGGTGATTGTTTGTACTTTGTACTTATTCTTGAAGATCAGTTAATAAAGTTGTGAGTATCTTTAGTTTAATCTGATATCATGTTCTTTTGACAGCATCTCATATATACAAAGAAGATTGATGATATTAATATAATAATCTAGTATAGCGTCGAACAACCACCGGTATGTAGAATGTTAAACAGAGAGTGTGATGTGTTTTGACGTAAGTGGACAAGCTTTTATGGACAACTAATGTGTATTTTTGACAACTCATTGATTCCAACTATAGCTTCCAATATCAGAGATTTTTTTTTTTTCAATAGAAGTATTGGATTTAAATAATCGTAACTATTGGTTGTCACCGGTTCTAACTAATAAAATGTGTGCTAACGGTCTCACATTTTAACATGTTTTTCACAAACAGACCATGACTAACAGAAGAATACTAAGGGGGGACGGGGCGCCACCCGAATTGTCCACGGGTACCCACTACCAGCACGGTAACACCGCCGCCACTCACGCTGGTAGTGGTCCCGTGGACCGTTTTGCTGGTTCTATCTAACGGGCTGATACCGGTTGTTTATTTTATTTTTGAGTTTTATAAAATGCAATTTTTTTTGTTTTAACCGTGTGTTTTAGTGTTGTTTTATTTTTACCGTTTGTTTTATAAATTTTTTAATTATTTTCTTTGTTATAAAATCTAAAATTAAATAAAAAAGGATAACTAAAAACATTTCATTAAAACATAAAATTAAAACATAAATATTAAACATAATAATATTAAACATAAAAAAATACATTAAAACAAAGAAAAAAAACTTAAAGTTGGCGCAACAATAGCCATGCTTCGACATGGTCGAAATCGTTGCCGTATCGAACCTCATACTCATAGTGAGTGAAGTCGATAGCCAACTCCTCATCAAGCTCCGGATCGTCCCGCACCGTTTGCTCGTATAGGGTGGTCCACCTCTCTCACTTGATATAGAGATCGGCCCACTTGAACTGGAGGTCTCGGAGGGTCTTGGTGCCAACGTGTTCGATAAAGTCGCTAAACACCGGTGCCCAAAACACCTCCGGGAGGAAGGCCGACCCTTCGTCCCTCGGAAGTTGTTGAATCTTCGGGTCATTTGAAACCGTGGTAAAGTGTGGCTTTTAACCCTACGGTTTGATCAATTTATATACAATCGACGGTGGCACTGTTAAAATAAATTCACTGACTGTTTAGGTGAGATTAATTCATTTCAATCGACGGTTTTCAAGATTTACAAATTAATTTCGCTGATAGTTTGGTGAGACGGTTGTAATAGTTAGAATTAAATGTTAAAACAGTGTAAAAATGTAAAAAAAAGTTTGACTTTAAATGAAAATAAATAAACGAATCAGTGGAGTGTTACCTCAAAAAATGTGTTTCAGTGAAGCAAATCAGTGAAATGATGTGACATTGCATAATTGGTTAAAATCAGTTAAAGAAAAAAAAAACTAGTGAAGTGCCCCTTAGCCTCTAAGATGGAATTTGACATGCAAGAGGGATTTTGGTAGGCAAGCATGTCACATCATTTGGAACCGGTGATGGTCAATAGCTTTTAGTTTAAAGGTGGGTAATAGGGATGAACTCAGGACGGTATCGGTTCCAACCGATCCCGATCCCGAAAACTCCCAAAACCCAATACCGATACCAAAAATACCGAAACCGAAAACCTCTAAATGTGAGTACCGATACCGATACCAAACACCCTCGGTTCGGTACGTTATCGGTATCGGTTCAGTATTCGGTGCAATATGCTCATCCGTAGTGGGTAATATGCTAGTCATGGTCAATTTGTGGACAATATGTAAAAGGTGGGACCGTCAGCACACATTTCGTTAGTTAGAACCGGTGGCGGACAATAGCTGATAGATGAAATTATTTAAATTCAATACTCCTTTTCAAAACTACTTGATATCGATATGATTCATCCAACATGTGTCGTCAAAGTTGGAGTGAATTATATATACTGTTTTTTCTAACATCAAATTTTTTACACTAATCCCTCTCTGGCAGAGCTTGAACCCTTAACCTCAAGAGAAGCAATACCTTAACTCAAATGATTTTGCTAGTTGGACCCAACCATTCAAATCATAGTCTTGGGTTCCGAAGTGCAACATCTCAACACCATCCGAGCTTATTTTATCGTATATTTAGGTTTAAGCTTTCACCTTCTTTTTGTCAAACTTAAATCTCAATGTTGAATATTTGATTGATACACATTTGCTTAGTGAACAACCTTAATGTACTATGGTCTACTAGTTCATTTCTTAGAAGTGAATTGTTTGGATACATTGGCGAAACTTGAAAATAGGATACTCCTTTTGGTTAATTGAACATCTAAATTGGGGTGACCAAATATATATGTTTAATTGGGGTTTTGAATTCCGAGAAACCCAACCAAATACAGATGATATTTTTTCAATGGTAATAAGCTAAACTTACACTTATTACTAAAAAATGTGAAGGTTGTGCCCCTTCTAGTAGTTAATATGTTCCACCCCTGTTTGGATGCATATATCTTCATTTTTTATTTTCTAAAGTAGTCTCAGCTTTGTTTATCACATCACCTTTACATAGAAAATACAAAAGAATTTTTACTCAAATGTGATTTTTCAAGTTGTACTCATCATCAAATCTATAATTAGTTAATTACTAAGGCTGAAATAAATATCTAAAGACCTCGAGATGCTAGTTTGATTATAAAAGTACAACTTTTACTCGTTAAGGAGATCGACTTATACTCGACTAGTTAACGATGTAATATGGTCATTCCCAGTTCAACCAGTAAGGGTGGAAGGAGTGGTATACCCGGACACCCCGAGTAATGCCACATAGGAGTGGGTAAGAGGGGTACGGTGCCCCCTCCTCTCCGAGTACCTTGACCGAGTTTCCTTACTCGGATGTACTTGATATGTGTATGGGTAAAGATAGAAAAGGTAGTGGAAAGTGAGTTGAGTTAGGTGATATAATATTATTGTATGGTGGATGATTAAAGTTTGACTGAAGCTAGGTGTCACAATATTATTAGATGGCGGTGTTTTAAAGTTTGATTGAGTAGATTTAGGGAGTAAGGTGCCCCTCTAAATTTGAGTACTTTAAGTAGTTTCAATGTGACATGATTCTATTAGGTGTTATGATTGAGTGGTTTGGATATTGGGGTAAAGCACAACCTTCACCCTTAATATATCCTCAACTTGTATACCGCTGATCCTTCAACAGTAACTAATAAGCTATTACAATCTTTTTAGCTAACAGTTTAAATAAATATTTCGAAAATTGTTATAACTTTAAGTGGGTTGTAAATCATTTTAGAAACTTATGTCACTCAATATATAATTATGCCAACTTATAAGATCATTTTCTTTGGCGACTAACAACTAATATTTTATGTTGCACACTTTCGTAAATAATGACTTTTATTATTATTTTAATTGTAATTATTGGCATTAACAAAAAAACGTGTTTATAAATAATAAATTAGACTAAATGGTGGTCCTCTAAATGGGAATGGTCGCCATTTGGGATGTCTACTACATTTGCAACAGCCGCCAACGTGGGACCACTTCGAACAACTCATATTTAATAATAAAATATACATTCATATCATGTTTTAAAAATGCTTGAAATAAATTATTGTAATCAGTTTATATTTTTAGTGCTAGATACGTTTGTGATTAGTTGATTGGAAGGTGTTTATATATTATCTTATTCATGTTATTCAGGATGAACACTAAAAGATTTACATTGTGTGTTGGTAAAACTTTGATCATGTTATTCAAGATGAATATGAAAAGATTTACATGGTGTGTTGGTTAAACTTAAGACACTTCTTTTCTTTCCTTGTTTCTTTTGGCCTTTGCTTCAAATGCCCTTTCAAGATCGTAGCCACATGCATATCTCCTTGATGGTTGAGCATCTAGTTTGTTGATCTTAGCACTTCAAAGAGTATACCAGTGTATTACATATTAGTATTATAACTTATTTTGATTAACTATTATTTGGGTGGATTAAATAAAGACTTTGAATTTATATTGGGTAGACTAAATGAGGATTTCAAGTTTAATACGATAATTGTGTTTTGGGGACATTATTTTATTGTAATTATGTGATTAAGAGTATGTCATGTATGTTTGGATAATTGGGTTAGTATATTTTGAGCATATCTTCACAATGTGTGTGATGAAAGATGGCGATTCTACTCAAAATTTAATATATGTTTGTTTATGTTCATGAATGTTTATTTGTGTTTGTTTGCGGTCATTTGTGTTCATGAACGTTCGTTTGTGTTTGCCTGTGTTCATGAATGCCATTTGTGTTAGGTGTTTGCTTTTGTTCGATACCCAAAATTAACAAACATAAACGAACACGAACACATTCAGTTCCTTAATAAATGAAGACGAACCGAAAATCTCATTCAGTAAATGTTCATAACAGTTCACAAACACGTTATTTCCTTAATAAAAGAACAAGAAGAAGGCATTATCCGTGTTCGTTCCTGTTTATTTGCACCACTACCAATGAACCATAATTGATGATGTGGATTGAGCGTAGAAGATTTGGACAAAATTTCATCAAGTCAAAACCTCTTTTTCTTAAGTCATTAACATATCAACACATCTTTTATTGTCAATCTTTGTTATCCTACAAGGGGTTCATACCATATACGGTCAAGGGTTTATTTTTTTTTTGAATGATATCAAGATATTTTGATTATAGTCACATAAAATTATAAACATGGTTTCAATTGGCCTGACTTAACGTCCATATGGAGTTGTTTTTCTCATTAAAGTTTATTTTCTAATATAGTTACTCTGATACTCTCTAATGTTTCTAGATAACAGTTTTTTAGTAATCTATTTGTATAGTTTTTAAAAAGTGGTGACGGCGCAACTTATTGTCCGTTTACCCGTGATTATATGTAAATGTAATCTGTCCGTTATTTTAGTAAAAAAAATCTAAATGAAAAAAAAAGATTGCCCTTACTTTTATTACAATAAAATATGATCATTACATTATTTTCTTTTAAAAAAAACACAATGCTTATCACGTTTATGAAGTCGTAAAATGCCCCACCCCTTGTGGTGTAGTGATAAAGATGTTGAGGTTTCAAAGGAAAGGTTGTTGGAAAACTTACATTGTAATCGCCGCACGCCTTTGTTACATGAAGCTCACATGTATCAGAATCTCCGTACTTGCTGCAACAAAATCTAAAAGAAAATGGAATCATAGGAAAAAGGAACCGGGCTTGTGTTTGACACAATTCCCTTAAACAGATTCGTCGTCTGTTCCCAGGGTACACCGGTTCAACAGTGCGGCGCGGTGCACTGCGGACTATCCCACTTGCCTGAAAGATAACCGGACTTCGATTGAGTTTGTTCTCTACATATATGTGTGTGTATGCATCTCTTTTCTACATGTCCAAATGAAGCACAAAGCCTTCCATTATATAAGAACATGGATATATAAAAAGTCTTCTTAATTAGAGACTTAATTTGAGACATAAAGACTCTCATTAAGTGACATAAACTCTCTAATTAAAAGAAATAAAGACCTCTAATCAAAGACATAAAACTCAAGAGTTTTAGTCTTTAATTCACCACATTAAGGTCTTATTAATAATTATAATTTATCAAATTATAATTTCAATAAAATCCATTCACATATTTCCAACAATCCCCCACATGAATGGAGATTATTCAAAACACACAAAAGTTTCAACCAACCCCCACATGAACGGGGCTCATACTCAGAAACAATCTCATTCCGATTAAATTTCAACAATTGAGTTTTGCATACGATAGGTAGGTGTGACCCTTTGAACCTTCGCTTATGAAACGCACTTAGCCCACTGGCTCTGAGTAGAACGCGATGTCTTTGAACTCGTCTGCCATTTGTGTGGACGACAATACGCTTCACACAAAACTCTCCTTGACAACGTCAAGTCCTCATTGTTGTGTCCGTTATGGTCATGGACACGTGCCTGGTTCTGCGAGAGCTATTAAGTATTGTGCCCCAACAATACCCTTCGAAGCGACCCCACTTCTCTCTCACATAGGTGATCTACTGGGACTGGTTACCTCAGTCAGATCATTAAAAGCCATAAGCTTAACCTCAACCTTGTCACCTTTTAGGAATGGACTAGGAAGCTTATTAGATTTATAGTAAACTCCCTTTTAATACGTGGGGTTTCCACCAACTCTCCCCCACAGTGACCTTCGCCAGTTCATACAATTAGGTTGTCCTATTGAACTCAGATCTTGGGATCTCCAGTCAGCTGAGTTAGGTTTCCTTCGCATAAACCTAGCCTTTCATGGGCTTTAGCCCCATTCCCATTGACGACTTCTGAACTAACTCTCTGCTTAAGCCTTTTGTTAGCGGATCCGCGATGTTATCCTTTGACTTCACATTGTCAACAGTGATAACTCTTATAGAGATTAGTTGTCGTACCGTATTATGCCTACGTCTTATATACCTGTTCTTACTGATACACATTGTGATATGAGCTCTGCCAATTACCGATTGACTATCACAACGTATGCATTAGGCCAATGCCGGCTTCGGCCACCTAGGTATATCCTTAACAAATTGACGTAGCCATTTTGTCTATTCATCCTCTAAAGCGATGAATTTTGATTCCATCATGGATCTAGCAATAATCATTTGCTTAGATGATTTCCATGTTATCGCAGCACCTCCAAGTGTGAACAATTACCCACTTGTTGCCTTGGAATCATTCGTGTAAGATATCCAATTCGCATCATAATAACCTTCAACAACTGTTGGATATCTTTTATATTGCAGCCCATAGTTTCGTTTGTATCCTAATTACCAAAGCACATGTGTCACGTAATTCCAATGAATTGAACTTAGGTTGCTCGTGTATCTACTTAGCTTGCTTGCTAAGTCTGGTCTGATACAACTCATAAGATACATTAGGCTGCCAATAATTCTTGAGTACTCTAATTGGTTAACAGACTCACCTCGATTCTTAGCTAGACATTGACTCGTGTCAATGAAATTTGTAGCCACATTAGAGTTATTTCTATTGAACTTCTCAAGAATTTTGTCCACTTAATAGGACTGACTTATAACAAGTCTGTTCTAGGTTTGTGTGATTTGTACATCCCAAAATCACATCCGTTAATATCAAACCTACTATTTTCAAATGCAAGTCACCTCCACACTTGTTATTGGATAACTATCAAATGGGTGATGAAAGTTTCTTCCTTTCATATGTCGCTTAAAACTTCTCAAGTACCATTTTTACATCCCTACGGATTGTTTCTTAAATGGCTCTTCCCCCCACATTGCTTGCACTTTGATTAAGTTTGAGTAATATCACTCATGATGACTTAAGACACCCGTGATAAGATAGTGACTATCTATATCTTTGTGTTATTGGGGTCATCCATTATATTACTTAACCCATATTACTCACACGAACCGTTTTCTGTGCTATATGAGTTCTCATATTCAGCTAAATAGTATCATAACCAATGAACTATTTATTCGGTCCTTTCGAGTCATCCTTTTAAATGAATTATATATTTGCTTTTACAAAATTCATTATTATGTCGTCACATATGTTTGAATGTTCAAAGTTAATTTATTCTCCGTGGAGCATCTAAATTAACAAGTATTAGTCTAGCATGCTTTAGACTACAAATACTTAGCATGTGAACAGAAGATGCCTCTTTCTGATTCTTCACAGCCTTAAGAGATAACTCACTATCTCTTTCTAACATTCACGTCTTAGTTTAGACACAAAATGAGATTTTGTTTACCATTCCAAAACCTTGGTTTAAAGAATGCTTCAAAACCATAATTAATTCCATCCATTAGGATCAAGACTCATTTGCCTTTAATCTCCAAGGCTTCACCATTAACTCTTTAGGACTTAAACATAAGTCTTAACATAAGTCACTTTGATGAACATATTCATCATCAACAAGTCAATTAGATTGACACTCAACGACATGACTTCCACATATCCCTAAGTGATATGTATATATTTATTGAACTTATTTATTGGGTGACTCTCCCAAAATATATTACGAATTCTTCATATAGTTCAACCAACATTGATGATTTGTAGAAACTCTACACGTCCATCACTATTCTAAGTCTTTTATAATAAATCTCACAATATTTATCAAAGACTTATGAATAATAACATATATTTCTATCATATGTTATAGTCATCAAAACTACATTTGTGCATTTCTACGTAAATGCTCTCAACATTAGATGACATATCTCGTTTTCGTGCATTTAACTTCAATACACTTGCCACGTTGATCATGATTATCTCAATGGGAATGGATGAAGAGTTTTTTTCTTCTTAGTCACTTAATTAGAGACTTAAGACTCTAATTAAGATTCTAATAAAACCTCATCAAATGGCATTAAGAACTCTACTCAAGAGTTTCACCATGTGAAATAAAACCTCATCAAATGGCATTAAGAACTCTACTCAAGAGTTTCAATTATACACTTAATTTAGTCTTAAAACTATAATCAAGTGTCATAAATAAATTAACTGTATTAAAGAGTTTTTCTTCAATTCACCACATGAAGAGTTTTACCAATTAATAATTATAATTTACCAAATTATAATTTCAATATAATCCAAAATATATATAACATATTACATATATCTTTAACCGGATTCATATACGGATATATAAACATCAAATCTCAAAGTGTTATTCTCTTTAACACTTTATCATTCGACGAAATAATAGCAATTATGTCGTCTCGTGGCATGTTTCGAGGTACTCCCTTAATACACTGTTCAAAACAACAACGTTGTGTATACTTAACTACTCACAAGTAGTCGAATAAGTAAATATGTCCAAAACAACATAAGTTGTTTTACACTAAATAGTCTCTCTAGACTATTATATGGTTCAAGTCATCATACTTCTCATAAAAGTATCAAACCATTTATAGTTTGCAAAAGACATGTTCATACAAAACATTTCTACTTTTACAAGTATTTTCCATAAACTATACATATTTATGTTTTGATTACAAATCAAAACCATAAACTCTAATATAGTTTTATTATTTAAACCATTCCTAACTCACTTGTTAGAGTATATGGTTTTCATGATTAACCGTTTCTAATTCGCTCATTAGAAACTAGCTATATGTGTACCATATAAACATATACGGTTTCAAAATTAACCGTTTCTAACATACTTGTTAGAATGCAAACGATTACACGTTTCATCATATGGAGTTTGGTTATATCAAATAAACCTTTTTCTAACACACCCGTTAGAAATAAACGATTACCAAAATCATTTTAAAGGTCATTGGTTTATATTCTCAACCGTTTCTAACCTACTTGTTAGAAATACACGATCATGACAATCGTTTTAGACCTTGTTGGTTTATATAAAATAAACCGTTTCTAACACCCTCGTTAGAAAATTAGACCATCTACATAAATGGTATTAACTTTGGATTTTCCAAAATATACCCGTTTCAAACTCACTCGTTAGAAACCGTCAAATTAACCAAACCGGTTTAATGTTGGAAAAGGTTGAAACACCCAATTCTCCATAAACCCATGAGTTGAAACACTCCATAAAAACCTTTAAGAATATTTGACCCAACTTAATGGTATTCTTAATTAGAGTCTTAATTAGTATTCTTACTAAAACCTTCAATAAACAAAATAAGTTTATAATTTTTTTTTTATTTTCACAAAATTTTCAAAATACAAATTTCCAACACTTTTGTGTATTTTGTGCAATAATCTTTTCTAACACACTTGTTAGAAAATATAAACATCTTATTTTGTCTTTACAAAATCATCAATCTCTAACACGCCCGTTAGAGAAATCAATATATAAGTTTACAAATTAAACTTACTATTTTCTAAAGAATAATTTCTAATACGCTTTATTAGAAATGTTTCATGACACGTTATTCTTTCAACGTCGTCGATTCTAACACGCTTGTTAGAAATACATGTTTCAAACCTTATATTTTGAAACCCTTTATTTCCAATACTCTTATTAGAAATGTTTCATGACACGTTATTCTTTCAACGTCGTCGATTCTAATACGCTTGTTAGAAATACATGTTTCAAAACCTTATATTTTGAAACCCTTTATTTTCTAATACTCTTATTAGAAAATGTATACATTTCAAA
Organism: Ambrosia artemisiifolia; assembly: GCA_032199755.1. Classification (NCBI taxonomy): domain Eukaryota; kingdom Viridiplantae; phylum Streptophyta; class Magnoliopsida; order Asterales; family Asteraceae; genus Ambrosia; species Ambrosia artemisiifolia. Next base: position 65,925,076 of record CM063519.1, read on the forward strand.
TACTTTGAAATTATCTTTCTAATACGCTTACTAGAAAGAAAACATGATCAACCAAGTTTACATGGGTTTTCAACTAATATGTCTTTTCTAATACTATCATTAGAAATTCGAACCGTGTATATACATGTTAAAAAGTTAATATTTCGGTTTATCCAAACACATCCCAAACACCCATGAATCCGAAAATTGAATCAAAAAATTCGTTTTATCTATCAAACTTTCGGATTAAAGATTGCATTCTTATCATGAATGTAATCCAATTCGATGTACCAAAAGAAAACATGTGCAAACTTTCGCGAATCCAAATTCCTTAGGAAGAACACGAAAGTTTGTTTACTAATCTGTTTAAGTTTGTTGGAAAACTTACATTGTAATCGCCGCACGCCTTTGTTACATGAAGCTCACATGTATCAGAATCTCCGTACTTGCTGCAACAAAATCTAAAAGAAAATGGAATCATAGGAAAAAGGAACCGGGCTTGTGTTTGACACAATTCCCTTAAACAGATTCGTCGTCTGTTCCCAGGGTACACCGGTTCAACAGTGCGGCGCGGTGCACTGCGGACTATCCCACTTGCCTGAAAGATAACCGGACTTCGATTGAGTTTGTTCTCTACATATATGTGTGTGTATGCATCTCTTTTCTACATGTCCAAATGAAGCACAAAGCCTTCCATTATATAAGAACATGGATATATAAAAAGTCTTCTTAATTAGAGACTTAATTTGAGACATAAAGACTCTCATTAAGTGACATAAACTCTCTAATTAAAAGAAATAAAGACCTCTAATCAAAGACATAAAACTCAAGAGTTTTAGTCTTTAATTCACCACATTAAGGTCTTATTAATAATTATAATTTATCAAATTATAATTTCAATAAAATCCATTCACATATTTCCAACAAAGGTTGAGAGTTCAAGCCTCACAAGATGCAAAAAAATGGTGTATTTAAAAAGAGATAAAAAATGGTGTAATAAATAAAAGAGGAAATTACCCAAGGCATTATAGCCTAGTGGTATTTTGGTGGTGAGAGAAGACTTAGGGCCATATGGTCCTGGGTTCAAATCTCACAAATGGGGTTTTCTCATAATTATTAGTTTCCTCCTGAATTGATGACTTGGTGGTGGAATATGATCGCGTGGCAACACTGGTGGCACGATGATACTCCAGTGTTCCGTGAGTGATTTCAATTTGTTGATCATTCAAAAAAAAAAAAAAGAGGAAATTAGCTTTTAAAACAAAGTAGTAGTAAGGCTAGTGGAGTAGTGGGTGCGGAGACAAACCAATTTTTTTTTTTGAAACTAAAACTTCATTAACAACAAAGGCAAGTCCTCAAACCGAGGACCGCCAAAAACACCTTACAAACAATACAGAGGGTATTTCACCCAACTGTTTCAATCCGCTTTTTTACATTTAGTTCTATGATTAAACCAAAAAAAGGTTAATGCCTTCACCAAAGCCACAATATCTATCACTCTCGGCTTTGCCCCATTAAAGATTAACTTATTACGCTCCGTCCAAATAGCCCAGCAAGTCACCATAAAAATGCCACGAACTACCTTCTTCTCCCATTTGGAACTAAAAGTGATGTCCCTCAACCGGAATAAATCAGCGATAGTAATGAAGTAATACCTGGACATCCTGCACCAAGACCAAATACTACTCCAAACGCCGGAAACAAATGGGTTGTTCTCCTTGCCACATAACATTAAATGCAATAATAATAAAAGTCAACAAAAGTAATAATATTAAATGTATGATTGGCCGTCTTTCATGTCTTATATGAGACGTTTGGGACGGAGTTATGGGAGAGGGGTTGTGTTTGAGACGGGGACGGAAGTGGGACGGAGCTCTACACCCTTAAGCCTAAAATTAAAAACTGGGCAAAGTGAAATGTGTGTGATGACAGCAGCAGTTTCGATCATCAAGGTATAACACGAGGCGTGGGCACCTACTTTTTGACTCCGACTTTTACTTTTTAGTTTATATTCCATAACTTTTTATATACATAACAAAATCGTCTCTTAACTTAACAAATTACAACTTTATATTAGTTTTTAGATGATATTATTTAAATTTGTAAGGAGAGTCTTATGCCTAACACATATGATATCTTGAATTATATAAATAGTCTTCCCTGTTCACTTGTGTGTGTAACACATGATATCTAGAGCGTGTTATGGACCAACAGTAGCCATGCACACAACAAGTGGCATAGCCAAATTTTTTCATACAGGTTCAGAAATTTTTGAATGACAGACGACCATTTGTTTATGATTAACTTCCATCTTTTTTAGCCCGGTCCGGTTAAGCAATTCGAGTTTGCATGAAAAAAATGACAAAATCAAATTAAAATGCAAATAATTAATAAAAATACGTCAGTCTATTAAAAAGTGATTAATAGAAATTCATTAAAATTGTCTTTTACGATGTGTCATTTTTTTAAACCTATCAATTACATCTTCTATCGAAACCTTTCTAAGCATCTTTTTACAATAAAACAAAAGGTATCTCTCAATAGTTGAAGTCACAACGGGTAAAACAAGAGCTAGCTTTAATAATCGGTAAACCAACCTAAAATTGATGCATGTCTTTGTTTCAGCCATCAATTGCACAAGACTAGATTTATTGTTCAAGTTGGCAAACCTTGTATCGTCTTTCAAATTATCAATATATACTTGGATTTAAATGGTTTATGGGGCTGTGTGGTGGGCTTAAACCTTAATGAGTTATCTTTTAATTGAATGTGGGCTAAATGAGTTAATGAGTTATTTTTTAATAAGATGTGGGCTTAACAATTTGTTCTTTTTTATTGAAATGCGGGTTAATGTTTGTTGTCAAAATTTCCAAGGTTCGGTGTCAAATTTTCTAAGGCTTCAGTGTCAAGGTTTCTAAGAGTTTAATGTAAAAGTTTTTACACGTCGATGTCAAAAAATTTACGGGTACACTATCAAAACATAGGAATATGTACCTACTCCACGCACACAACTTGGAGGTCATAGGACATCATCATTCCTTTTATTAATTTAGTCTTCTACCATATGGCCAAGGATGAGACTTGGTTCACATTTAAGGCGCGACCAAAGGTGGCGCTAGTTGCCTCCGCAGCCCCTAAATCCCTCGATGACTTGAAGAAAAAATATTTTTACATCAAGAGGGGCGTTATATCGGTGGCGATGCCGTGGAAGGTACTTGGTGAGAGGGAAAGACTGCCAGAGCGCCAGGTTATGGCGGGCTACAAGAAGGAGTCGTGGTTCATTGACTTGACCACCAACACATCTCCCCTTGAGGTGATGCCCTGCAAGGAGTCCTTGCTTGTGCTCTTTGCATTGAGCAGGATGCGCCTACACCCTGGACAGGAGTCGTATATTCGCAAAGAGGGTAAGTGAAATTCCACGTGCTTGCTTTTGCATTGATTTGTTGAATCTGTCTTAACTTTGGTTTTTTATTTCAGGCGTGACCAAGTTGCAGGCCTTTATGGCGCGCAACAATGCCAAGATGAAGTGGAGACCAGCGCCTGAGGGTAGGCCCTCGATTGTTGAGGAGCTGGCGGCTAGGTTCTATCTTCAACAGTTGGAAGATGCGCCTGCACATTTCCATGTCACCCGTGAGTATCTAAACCCTGATCCTGTTACTTGTGTGGCGCCGGGCGGGGTCCCGCGCGTCTTTGTATCTGACTCAGAGTCCACTGGCTCCTCCGGAGGGTTGCGGTATCAGTCGCAACCGTCCAGAGGTCGAGGGTGCTGGAAGACCATTCCTCAGATCCATACTTATACTTCTAGGATTAATTTAGAAGTATCTGAGAATGAGTCTACGAGTGCAGGAGGCAAAGGCGTAAATGGTAGAGAGAAGCGGAAGGAGGCTCCGTCTTCTAGGGATGAGGGGTCGCCAGAGAAGCTGGTGCACAGGAAGAGGCGCCTCCAGGACACGACGTCCCAAAGTGGAGGTAGCTCAAAGGTGTGCGAGGGGGGAGGTGGAGACACTGGAAAGTCTAGCCACACCAAAATTGCTGAGCCGAAGGCGAAAGAGACATTTCCTCAGTTCTCCTCAACATCACTGCCCCCCTAAGCACGCGCCCATTTTTCAGAAAACGTTGAAGAAAACTCATGGTAAGTAGCGCCTTCTATTTTGAGCTTTTCTCTTTTTAAACTTCACCTTTAAATTTGTTTGTTTTTTCTTGCAGTGGTGGCGCCCAAGAATGTCCATTCCTCCACTCCTCCAACTCCTACCGAAGAAGAAATTGCTGAAGCGTAGAGGAAGAAGGAGGAGGAGAGGTTGTGGAAGGAGAAGGAAGAGGCGGAGGTCAAAGCCAAGGCTGATAAAGCCTTAAAAAAGGCTGAAGAGGAGAAGCTGGCGGCAGAGCGGGTCCGTCTGGAGAAACAACAGTTCTAGGCGGAGAAGCTCTGTCTTGAGAAGGAGCGGGTTGAGAGAGAGGTGACGGAGGCCAAGAAGCGGGCCGATGATGCCGCCCAAAAGAAGAAGATTGTGAAGGCCACCCCAGCGGGAGGCGCTGGGGATGGTAAGGGTGATCTGGGCCATCTGGCCCGCAGGGTAGGGGGACCTCCGGGTCCACAATGTTAAAGGACCCCTCCAAGGGGTTGGCAAAGAAGACAGGCGAGGCTACTGCCTCCAACTACTTCGAGGGTGATGCCATCTAGCGCCCTCGTTAGGGCCCAAGAGAGAATACTCGCTTCGCCAACCCTTTGTTAGCGGAGGAGTTTGTGTCGGAGGTGGTCCCTCCAAAAGAAAGGGCTTATCAAGACAGCTTGGACCGTCCCTCTCTGATCTCAGACATATGTGTGAACCAGGCTTTGCAGCTAGAGGCTATTTACTCTCTAAGAAGACGCGGCGCTGCCATACAGTTCAGCATCACCGAATTTAACGCAGCAAAGACCACTCAGACAGAGAGGGAGGCCAAGTTTAAAGCTGAGATTGAGAGGTATCGCAGCCGCGCATACGCGGCTGAGGACAAGGTGAAGCTCCTCGAGCAGGAGCAGGCCTCAGCACAAAAGCGGTGGACTGAGTCATGCACTCGCACCAACGAAGATATGATAAAGCTGAAGGAGCGGATTCAAGTGTTAAACCATGAAAACTCCCAGCTACGTGCTACTTCTGAGGGCCACTCAAAAGTCTTGGCGGAGAGGGATGCGAAGTTTGCGGAAGTGCGGTCAGAGCTCCAGCTGAAAGACAAAGAACTCGTGGTCGCGACTTCTCGCGTATCTATGTTGGAGTCTGAAAAGAGATCCATTTTGAAGGTGAAGGAAGACCTAGAGGTGGAGAGGGACTCCCTCAAAAAGTCTCATGACGCTCCTGTTGAAGAAGCCAAGAATGCTAAGGCATTGCTTGAGCAGTCTATCTCTGCGCAGGGGGGGCACAGGAGGCGATGCACTAGGTCATGACTGCGGGCGTCGAGGGGGTAAGTTGCTTGCCACCTTTTCTTTGTTGTGATTTTTGTGTTTTATGAAAATTATATAGCATTTGCATGTTTGTAGATCTTGAAGCGCTTCTGGAACGAGCCAAAGCTCGGAGACCAGGTTGCTGCCATCGTTGCTGCTACGCGCGCTTATGGGTACGGAGATGGATTTGACACTGGCTTCCACCATTTTTTGAACAATGGGCGGATTGAACAGGCGGAGTACTACGGAAAGCCTTTGAAAGTAGAATATGAATCCGAGCTCTCCAAGTTCGAGCAGGTGGACTTCCCCATTCTCCAGGTGGTTGCAGATTGCAACCGCCACGCAGACCTGGCCGGCGCACTCTGTTACTTTATCAAAGAATCCGACCGTTTGAGTGCGGAGGCGCAACAACATGTGGAAAAGGAAGAGGCAGAACGCTTAGAGAGGGAGCGCCAGGCAACCACATGAGAAGGTGCCTCTTGTAACTTCTTTTGTCTGTACATAGCTAAGGCCTTTAGCGCCTTTTGTAATGAAATGAAAGTTATATTTTTGTGCTCTTTACTTGTACTCTACATTGTGTTTAATGAATATGTAGTCCGGCGCTAGGTGCTTAGAGCGCATGCGAGTTGAAAACTATAACTCTAATTAGTGAACACAGTTTATAGATAACGAAATTTTCATTGATCATTAAAAGTAGATAGGCGTGTGTAGCCCATGTTTGTACAAGTAATTTAAATAAAGCAAGTACGAAGCTGCCAAGCGTTCCAAGATCTGGGGATTGGCGTGCCATCTAGCTTTTCAAGCGCGTATGCGCCTTTCCCCAATACTTCTTGAATCTTGTATGGCCCTTCCGAGTTAGGAGCCATCTTCCCTTGCTGCTCCGCATTGGATGCTTCATTGTTGCGAAGGACGTAGTCTCCGACCTTGAACTTGCATTCTTTGACACGTTGTTGTACTAGCCCTCTAATTGTGTCTTGTATTTTGCTTTCTTAATTGCGGCAAGTTTGCGGCGTTCTTCGAGCAGATCAAGATTTAACCGGAGCTCTTCGTCATTAGTTCCTTTGTCCGCCATGAGTACTCTTGTGGAAGGGCAACTGATTTCGGCGGGTATAACTGCCTCGGAACCGTATGTGAGGCTGAACGGTGTTTCACCGTTGCTCGTTTTGGTAATAGTGCGATGGGCCCACAAGATATGCAAGAGTTCATCCACCCAGCCTCTGCGCTTGGTTCTGAGCTGCGCTTTAATGCCTTCCACAATGCTTCTGTTGGCCCTTTCGACTCGACCGCTGCCTTGAGGGTGCGCGACTGATGTGAAAATATGCTGGATGCCAAGTTGCGCCAGCCATTCTTGTAAGTGTTGGTCAGCGAACTGCGTACCGGTTTTGCTCACAAGTTGCAGTGGTTGGCCGAATCTGCAAATGAGGAACTCCCAAATGAATTTCTTGACATACGCCCCGTCGATCTTGGCCAGGGACTTTGCTTAAACCCATTTGGTGAAGTAATTAATGGCAACTACCAAGAACTTGACATTTCCTGGCGCTGTTGGAAATGGACCAACAAGGTTGATTACCCATTTCTGGATTGGCCAAGCGGCCGTAACAGGGACCAGGTCATTCTTGGGGCGCAGGGTGTTTGGTGCGTGACGCTGACAGTTGCCGCAATTGCGGAGCTCTTTGACAGCGTCTAGGTGCATCCAAGGCCAGTAGTACTCCGCGTTCATCAGCTTTGCAACTACCATTATGAGCCCCGCGTGCAAGCCACAGATTCCTTCGTGAATGTATCGAATGAAGAAGGATGCGTCTGCGGGGTCGACGCAGTAGTAGCCCGAGGTAAGATCGGCAGTAAAGTATTCCGTCGGTCAGTTGATAGTGGAGAGCCTTGTACTGAATCTTCTGGGCCTCTGATTTGTTATCAGGCAGGGTGTCGGGGGATAGGTAGGCTTTGATTGGTGTCATCCAGGACGCGTTGCCTGTTTGGATGACGTTTACTTGCCTGAGCGGGACTAGGGGCTTATTAAGCAGTTTGACGCGAACCTCTTTTCCCATATGTTCGAAGACTGTGGAAGCCAGTTTGCTTAGCGCATCCGCAGGCTTATTTTCACTTCGTCTGATGTGAACGACAGTGCATGAGTAGAATCGACGCATGAGCTGTTTGGCTTGTTCTAGATAAAGGGCCATAGTTGCGTCTCGTGCGTCATAAGTCCCGTTAATTTGTCCCGCTGTACTCGTTTTCAATTGGTGACCATACGAGACCATCGATACCCTCAACATATGTCTGAAATCTGCCCTTCCAGCCGTGGTAGTCGGACATGTACTGCAGTTTCGGTGCCCTATTCGAACTACCAGTCTCTAAGTCACTTAAGAGAACGGAGGACAGATGATTTGTCTGTTGATTCGCAGCAGCCGCGAGTGCCCACGGATTCGTATTCATTGCCTGCTGTTGAGCCGCTAGCGCCCACGGATTGGTTCCGGCAACATTCGCTTGCATTTGCGATTGCTGCATCCGTTGCGCATTGCGTTCGACTGCGAATTGCCAACGGTTCGTGGGTACGTTAGTTTGATTGTTCATTTGTTGATTATATTGTTGCCTTGGTCGATTTAGATGTCCCCACGGGTTCGCCATATGTTTAAGTTCGGTAAAAGTCCGATACTTAGTCAAATTTTCACTTTCAGCAGGTTATAGGCGATTAGGAGTTGTAATTGCTAGTTTATACGTGATTAGGATCCTAATTGCTAGTTGTTACACGTGATTGGCGTAATTGCTAGTGAATAGTTGAGCGATTACGAGTTTGAGGGTGATTAGGATTCAACACGTGATTATGAGCTATGCCACATGCAAGTGTAGGCGATTAGCTCCTAATCGCTAGTGAGAACACATGAATACATGGCTAATCGCCTGATATGGCATGCAATTGGGGTTAATTGTGTATAGGTGAAGGCGATTGGGAGCCTAATTGCTAGTAAGGGTAGTGATTAGGCTATTCATGCAATAAGTTCATGTGATTAAGGTTTCGTAATCGCCTGATCTGATCTGCAAGTTCACTTTTGCTCAAAAACTACCATGTTAGCTTCAAAATCTTATCCAAAACAATGTGTTTAATCCCCAAATTATTAGAAAAGTTTCCAAAACAGTTTTAGAACAAAACCTAATAAAAACACACGTTTTTATCCATAAAAACACACTAAGATTTTGAAAATATGGTTTTTTATGAAAAAACTCAAAGTTTCAAAGTTAAAACAGGTTTTTGGATAAAAATTTCAACTTTCACACTAAAACCCACCTGTTTTCACTCGTTTTTGTTATCAAAACACTCGTGATAAGAGCCTTGGCTCTGATACCACTTGTAGGATCGACGAACGGGTCAACAGATTAAAGATTTATAATTAAAACAGAGCTCGAGTGTTTACAATGATCAAACCAGACTTCGCAGACCAAGGGAGGGTGTTTGGAAAGTGTGTGTGTGTGGCAAAAACTAATGATTAGGGTTATGATTGGGCCTATTTATACCTCCTGTACACGTACAGACCAGTATAGGCGATTACGAGGCTATCCACTATGCAGCAATAGGCGATTAGGGCCTAATCGCCTGAAACAACTAGCATTTACACCCTAATCGTGTGAACATTACACACAATTACCTGCTAATCGCAAGTAGTGAATGCCTAATCGCCTATAGGTTCCAATCTCACCCAAAACGCTTATAAACATCTCCAAACACCCTGAAACGCGTCCAAACAACTTATATACTAGCCTAGGGACATCATGTACTAACATTGTGGTACTCGCAGAATTTGCTCATATCCACATTCTTTCTTTTTCTAAGGGGCTTGGGTTCCTTGAGAGTAATCTGCTCCGTCTTGAGGACTTGAGATGGTGTTTTTGTCAGTGGGATCCAGTCATGGTTTTTCTTGGATTTGCCACGCTGGTCCGGTGTTTGCTTGCTGGAGATGAGCTGATGGGCGCTGTTAGAGGAGGAGTATTTTCCCTCGTCTGTCGACCCGGAGATGTGCGTCCATACGGCCTTCCCTTTATTATTATTATTATTGTTGTTGTTGTTGTTATTTTTATTGTGGTGTTAGGGACCACGCATTTGGCGGAAAGATATTTTGGAAGCTACAAAGATCTTTGCCACACGGATAAGTTCATCCCAGGACTCTGGGATGCCGTATTTGCCCGTGAGGCATTTCATAATCTCCTCACTGCGCACGCCTTGAATGAAGGCTGCGCGAGTGAGTTCTTTTCTACACCCTATCTGTAGGGCCTCTTTGTTTAAATGGACAATGAAGTCCTCAATGGTCTCATTGTCGTGGCACTGGCATAGGAGGATGTGCGCCTTGTTTTTTATGCTTCCGCAGGTCGGAGAAGTGATTACTAAACTTGGTAGTGAGATCGTCAAAGTCCGTAATGCTCCTCGCGGGGAGATTATCGAACCGGAATCTAGATGCGCCAGTCAGCGTTTAGGCAAACATGTGGCACCAAACCTGAATTGGCCAAAGTAGTGAGCTCCCTGCGCATTCAAATCATGAATGTGATATTTGGTAGTGTTCTTCGCATTCTGGCGAAAGAGCCACTCGTTGTGGTCAATATCTGAATTGCCACTATCGTCAACTTCACTGCTGGCATCGCGTACCTCGAAGAAAGGCTTCGGAGGACATGATGTAGATTGTTTGGTGACAGTGACGGGTGTTACGTTGTTTCCTCTGAGTTGGATATGTGGGTCCTTCTCGGATGGGTGAGTAGAAGTGTTAGGGTTGGGTTCAGCCATGTGGGTGGGCTAAAAGATGGAAAGTTTAGTTTGATACTCGTGTTCACTCGGATTATAATCCTTCGCTCACACTAACGACCGAAACCCTAAGAGACGAGAAAAGGTGTAACGTGTGTGTTGAAAGTAAAGACACAAGAATGTAAGTGGTTCGGTCTAGATCGACCTACGTCCACTGTAAAGAGAGATATGTTATTGCTCGGAATATTAAAAAGATGATTACAAGTATTTTCTCTCTATGCTAATTCTTGCTTGAAGTATTCGATCCTTTGCCAAGGAGAGGTGATCTCCTTTTATAGGAGAAGGCATGGGCTGATCTTTATGGTCCGATAATAGAGTAATCGATCTAGGCCTAAGTTTAGGCCCAGATGTCTTCGACCCAGATCTTAGGCGGGAAAACAGGTGGCAATTAATGCTGATGTGAGAGAAGGTATGACTTGGTCTGCTGAAAGTCCACGTGGCGCCATGTGATTGGGCGTAGACGGTGCTTCCCTCTGGCACAGCATGGTTGACCAACTGGCGACGTCTGACAGCAGGCAGACATGCTTGTACAGTACTCTGACGAGTACTGTTTATAGAAGCATAGTGGAAGCATGGGAGCAGTCACGTCCCTATTCCCTGCCAGTGGTTGTTGGGCCACTCCTGACACGTGTTGCTTTCTAATTTGCGCAAACTGTGCCCAGGAGCTGACAGGATCTTAATTCTTGATCGTCCGTACGTCCTCGTACCAAAAGCTGATGTTAGTCGAATATTCCGCGCGTAGGTGCACGCGCGGAGATTCCTTTTGTGTTGATGACGTCATACATCTGATGTAACGTTGCGCCCGAGTTTGCTATCGCGCGCAGGTTTGGTTATTCGGAAGCCAGGGGAGTTGATCTTGTTGGTCTAGAGCCTCTTTCCGTAGAGTGGGGTTCCCCGGATTCCTTGTAGATGGTGCATTTTATGGGATAGGGTTGCTATCTGCGCCAGGATTAGATAATAGGGTTGCTAACTCGCTAGAAAAATGCTCGAAAAAAGCTTGACTCGAAAAAACTCGTTTTGTTATCGAGCCGAGTCGAGCCGGCTCGATTACACATCAAGCCGAGCTCGAGCTAGGGGTTTTGGCTCGTAGCTCGGCTCGGTGGCCCGGCTCGATGGCTCTGCTCGGTTTGTGGCTCGATAAACATCTTTTATATACTTAATAATACTTTGAATTAATCAATAAAATATGAAAAATAATAGAACAAAAACACAAATTATACAAATAATACTTTTAGTATGCGTTTCATTCATTAAAATATTAGAAAAATAAAAAAATATACGTGTATATGTGTAATTTTATTTTTATTATTTTTGTTTTTTATTTTATAAATATTTAAAAAAAATAACGAGCTGGCTCGAACCAGCTCGAGCTCGGCTTGAACATTTACGAGCCGAGCTCGAGCCCGGCTTTTCAGCTCGACCAAAAAAAACGAGCCAAGCCGAGCTGGCTCATTTAAGTTCGTGCTCGAGCTTAGCCTGGCTCGGCTCAGCTCGATTACACCCCTATTAGATACTCTATCCCTTCAGCTTTTATTCAGAATTACGAGACGAATCGATGGATAGAAACATTATCTCGCTCGGTGCTTGTTCACCGTACATTCGCTGAAAAAAGGCCGTCGGCGGATAACCGTCGAAGATGAGTTTGATAATCATTTAAGATGGTGATTTTGGTTTGATGATGACTTAATGTTTATGTACCTTCCACCATATATAAATTTTTATTATCTTTTTAAGTATTAATTTTATTTTTAATTTTGTATATAAGGTTTTAATTTAGGGAAAATGGATTTTAATACTTCCAACTATCGCCTGTTGGCGAATATTACTTCAAACTTTCACTTTAGCCAGTAGCACTCCCAACTTTCAACTTAGTTTGTTCCATCACCCCCAAACTAACGAAGGTCTAACCTGATTAGTCTTTGTGGCTAAAATGTAAAAACCAAAACTTTGAGACATTTTTGAAACTTTTTATTATTATTATTATTATTATTATTTAAAGTTTATAAATCCCCCCCCCCCCCACCCCCACCAACCTCCTCCTTCCTTCTGATAACAGCCCACCCCCACCATTTTCTCTCTCTAAACCACCAACACCGCCCTTCACCTTCATCCACCACCACTATCCTTCACCGTCATCCACCACCATTCACCTTCATCCACCACCACCACCCTTCACCTTCATCCACCACCACCACCCTTCATCGTCATCCACCACCACCATTCACCTTCATCCACCACCACCACCCTTCACCTTCATCCACCACCACCACCCTTCACCGTCATCCACCACCACCACCCTTCATCGTCATCCACCACCACCATTCACCTTCATCCACCACCACCACCACCCTTCACCGTCATCCACCCCCACCCTTCACCTTAAACAACTTCAATCACCTAATTCATAACCTTCCCCCATCCCCCTTTTCCCTCCTCCTGGTTACAGGTGAGAACCGTCACCGCCAACCACCACCGTCTCCCCCTTCACCCCCAACAACCATCGTTAACCCAATCTCCCCTGCAACCACCGTCTCCCCTTTTACCGCCGCAGATATAATCGAAACCCTAGCTCACAGTGGGTTCGATCAGAGGGTTATTGAGGTCCGATGACAGTCACCATAGCTTGGTGACTGTCCGAATAGAGAGGTTGGGATGGGTGTCAGTTTTTATCGGAACAGAGGAGAGGGTTACGAGTGGTTCGATGGTGAAGGTGAGGGGTTATAGTGTTATCGGAGGAGAGAGGGCTTACCGGAGGGACAGATGACGGTGGCGCCGGTCACCGAAGATGGTGACCGGTTGATGCTCTGTGATATATGTGGAATAATAGTGACCGGTTTCATTTTAATCGTCAGGTTATACAAGATGTAACGGTTTGAATTCCAAGTTAAAAATCAAGTTATTATAATATTTAAGTTGTGCAACATAATTTTATTATTGCTTTTATAACTGGATTCCCCGAGTAAAGCTCCATTGGATTTCTTCAATTACATAGGTATGTTTGGCAAAACTAGCTGGAGGCTGGTAGCTGGAAGTTTTTTAAATATATTTTGGTGTTTGGCAGAGTAGCTGGTGCTTTTAATAAAATGACCAAATGGGCATAATTAAAAGCTTGTAAAGAATGCTTTTATTTTATTTTTAAAATAGAATGGGTATCTGTGTCATTTAGTAATTAAAAGCTTGTAGCTAGTAGAGCTTTTTCTTAAAAGCTACTACTAGTAGCTTTTCATTATAGAGCTTTTTTCCAACCTAAAAACTTCCAGCTCCTTTAACCAAACAAGGTTTTTTATTGAGTATGAGCTTTTCTTAAAAGTTTGAAGCTCCTAAAAGCTCTTAAAAGCTCATTGCCAAACATACCCATAACCTGGTAGTTTAAAGGCAAAATGGAATTTATTAATCCCAACTTTTTGCAGTTGGCCGATAATAATCCCAACTGGGTTTATTCTTCCCACCAGTCCCAACTTTCACACATATTACTCTCACTGCACCCACCGTTAACTCGCACTAACCCCGTTAGCTGAAATCCACGATTCTAGGCGATTACTCACCGGACTTGAAAGAGGGAATCGAGACGAAGATATTGGTATGTTCAATTGCAGAAATAAGCACGGTTCGATGGTTTAATCGTCGGTTCCGGTCATCCCATCCGAGGAGAACATCAACCTACGACCGATGAACCGTGCTTATTTCTGCAATTGAACATACCAATATCTTCGTCTCGATTCCTTCTTTCAAGTCCGGTGAGTAATCGCCTAGAATCGTGGATTTCAGCTAACGGGGTTAGTGTGAGTTAACGGTGGGTGCAGTGAGAGTAAAATGTGTGAAAGTTGGGACTGGTGGGAATAATAAACCCAGTTGGGATTATTATCGGCCAACTGCAAAAAGTTGGGATTAATAAATTCCATTTTGCCTAGTTTAAAAGAGAGAGAAGGAGGGGGGGGGGGGGTTATAAAATTCTAATAATAATAATAATTTACATTTTGGCCACACAGAAATTTTGGGTTTTACATTTTGGCCACAAAGACTAATCAGGTTAGACCTCCGTTAGTTTGGGTTGATGGAAGAAAATAAGCAGAAAGTTGGGAGTGCTATTGGTAAAAGTGAAAATTCGGAGTGATATCCGCCAACAAGCCATAGGTTGAAGTATTTAAATCCATTTTCCCTTAAATTTATAATGTTAACGTTTTAAATTTTAAATTAATAATAATTCAAATTATTAAATTACGTTATTGTTGTTTTAATTAAAGCACTTTAAATATATCAATCTTTAAAAAATCAAAATAAAGTAAAATAGTTTAGTTTCGAGGTAATAATGTTTTTTCTTGATTTTAGGTCATATTATACTTGTTTTATGATCCATTTCACAATGAAATAAAGGATTTCCTTTGAGATTTGTGTTTTGGGTTTGAATCAATGAATTTGCTTTTTAGAAACTTTTTTAAGATACGAAATACTCAATATGAATAAGCTCCTACTAAACGTACTCTAATCGGATCTTTTGACCCCTAATATAGGATTCGTACACAAATATACGAGTCATATATGATTTGTAAGTATATATATGCTTTGTGGGGTGAGACGCCTAACGACTCGTATATTTGAATACGCGTCATATAGTTCATTTTTAAACAGAAGATACATTACTCGTATATTTGTATGACTTGCATAGTTCATGTAAACAGAGGATACACGATTCATATATTTATACACATGTCGTACAGTTCATGTAAAAAAAATATACGAGTCGTATATACTTATCAGTGTCAAAAGATGCATTAGAGACTTAGAGTATGTAAATACATTAAGTCTATAATTCACTCCTTAAAAACCCTTGATGTGCATATATGATGTTGCCATTTAGGGGGGAACTACATAGTACGTAAACTTAATTCCTAGAGTTCTAACATAACATACCAACTACCAACACAAAATTAAAAAAAAAACATTATAAAAACTAAAAATATTAGTAAAACAACAACGTGTCACCGAAACACATTTCAAAGCCAAACAGGAGGAGGCTCATTCAAATCTATACCCAACCCAGACCCACCCCTCACCACCCCACAAAACGGCGCCGTATTCACCTCACCACCTTCTGCCACCGTGACGTCACCGGAGCCACCATGATTCGCCACCGTGAGTACAGGCGGCGTCGCCAGCCATGGAAATGTGTTGAGGCCTAGAGACAATGAGGGAGGCGGTGGTGGTAGTGGAAAGTTTGTTTTGGCTTTAGGACCACGAAGTGAGCGTGCGGCGCAGTCGTAGGCGATTGCGGCTTCTTCGGGCGTGTCGAATGTGCCTAACCAGACCCGTGTTTTCCTCCACGGGTCTCGGATTTCGGCCGCGTAGCGGCCCCATGGCCGCTTTCGGACGCCCCGGTAGTGTCCTTCACGAGGAGATGCCATGACTTTGAAAGATGTTGGTAGTTAGAGAGAGAGAGAGAGAGAGGGGTTTGTGATCTAAGTGTGATGGGAATATTAGGAAATGTATGTTTGTTTGTTTGTGGGTCAAATAAAGGGGTGTTTAAGATCTAAGTGTGATGGTAAAGGGTTTAAATAGTAGAACGTGTGTAACGTGCAATTATGAGATTCTTGAAGAGTAAGTTAGTTTGTTTAAAAAAAATAATAAGTTGGGTTGGTTTAGACTACGGTAACATAACTTTGTGGATGTCAATGGTCTCTTAGGTACTATTTGTTTTTCTAAAAAAAGTTTACGCATGCTCTTTTGTCTACGTCGCACAGACCACGCACAGACTGTATGTTTTTTTGAAAACGTTTCTTTATAAAAGGTATGACTGAGCTGCAGACTTGGCCCATTCACTTCTAGAATCTTCTAAGGTCTACAAAGCCACCACCCATTGTTCACCACCACCAGTACCACCGTCCACCACCACTACCGTCCACTAGCAACACCGTCCGTACACCACTACCAGTTTATTTAGCAATGTACAGACGTTAAAAAAAACAGTCTTTTTCTTGCAGATTGCAAAGGTTTGGTCCACATGCAGATGTGGTCCGCAGATTGCAAACATTTTACCTCTGAAAAAACAAACAACACCTTAGTCTAGGGATGACAATGGGTTGTGTATTGCTAATCCCGTACCCATGTAACTCATACTCGGTTGTAAAATTTTGTTCCATACACGACCCATTGCCTATCGAGAATTTACCTATGGATATCAGTTATACCCATTGGGATTTTCTTGAATATATGTTTTTTACTTCCCGTTGTAATTTTATGTTATACAAATTTATAAAATATATATTAAATTATCAAAAATAACATACATATCATCATCGTACTAATATATTAAATATTTAAAACATATTTTAAAATTAATTCAAAAAATAATTTTATATTTCATAGCATATAAACATAAATAATGTCATTACGATATATATATATTTCAAAACAAAAGTTTATTTTTCAAATAATAAAGTTACTAAAAAGAAAATAAATATATATATAACTTGAAAGTTTTCAGGTATGTAGTTTCGGATAATCTAGTCTGGTATTACCTAATCTCATACTCATCTCATACCCATAAAATAATTTATTTTTCAACTCCATACCTCAGGCTCATAGCTTTCTTTCCATCCCTATCTTAGTCTAGTGGCACAAATTGTTTATTTTCACAAAAGTGGTGTTGTTCAAGTCAGTAGGTTAATTTTTAGGTGTAGGCTTTAAAAGAGGTGTGTGCTTGGCTGCTTGCTATTAAAATACTGGAATACGTGTTACTAATAGTTTTAGAAAATCGTGAAATATGAAAATGGTAGTTCTGGATAGAGAAAGTGTTGAAGAGAGGGTGTTAGAAATTGATGGGTGTTTTTTATGTCAAATAAAACAAAGGGTGTTTAGGAGATATATTACGAAATCCAAATCCGATAATTCTCGATTGTTTTAATCTGTGGTATCTTGACTCGGTAGTATTAGAGAGTGTTTTTTAATACTAAGCTCACACACGCTTAAACTAACTTCTAAGTTACTATCTGACCTATAATACCACTTGAACCTTTAGAAATAAACAATATTGTAACACCTTAGTATTATTGAACTATAGTTTATCGTAAACTGGATCATATTAATTTTTTAACACCCTAAAATGTTATTTTGACACCCTAAGATACGCATGTTATTTTAACACTCTCATTATAAGTTTTTTATTAGCCAGTATGGAGCATATAAGAGACACGTATATGTTGCATACCATCCAACTATAAAGCATATAGGTGACAGAGGCAAGGTTGTAAAAGTCGGGCAATTCAGCCTTGGAATCGGGAATCGGGGCTCCACCTTGGCGATTTTCACCAACTTGATAACTAGGAATCCAACTCGGTCAAACTCAGGCAAGACTCGGTCAGAATCGGTCAAACTCAGGCAAGACTAGGTCAGAATCGGTCAAACTCGGGCTTGAATCGACGGAATCGGGAGGAATTGGCAAAAATCGGCAACTCGGTCAAATTTTAAACTCGGGCGTGACTCAGCCAAATTAGGGAGGAGTCGGTCAGAATCGGGCATAACTTAGTCAGACTCGGTTAAACTCGGGCCTGACTCGGTCAAACTCGGGCTATACCTTAGAAAATTTAATTCTATTTGTAGATATCATACGAATTTTAAAGATACGAATCCAAATAATTACTTTTTATTATTATTTACTATATCCGAGTACTCGCAACTTCGAGTCGATCAAGTATGGAACACCTAGCTACTTCTGCAACATTAAATAGAGATATTGTTTTGCTCGTTTAAACTTGTATTTATATGCTCGATATTAGTCAATATAAAATGTAAAGCACAACTAGACAAGTGTTCAAATAAATTTTAGAGTGTTTCGACAGAGACTTTTACGATATTTATTCTTTTACAAACCACCAGACAAAAACCCTCTGTTACTAGGGGACGGGGCGCTTTACTAGAGTTTTTTCAACTTCACTGATTTCTACCAATCTTGCACTGCTATATCACTTCACTGAAAAAGTTTTTTGGAGGCAGCACTCCACTGGGAATAAAATAGAGAAAAAGACAAAAAGGGGGAGAGAGAAACTCACGGGTGCCAGCCCGTTAACTACAACCAGATTTTGGTTCACGGGACCACTATCAGCATGCAGGGCCGGCTCTTAGTAGGGGCGACACGGGCGACGGCCCCAGGCCCGAAAATCCCGAGAGCCCAAAGGTTTTATATATATTATATAATATTTATAAGTAAAATTGTAAACAAAAGCAAAGTGTAGTCTGTTGGTTACTTCACATGCTCTCAACTTGCAGCACCCAGGTTCGATTCCCTTACCAAGCATATATTTTTAGTTTTCTTTCATGTCTTCATGCCATGGTAGAGGCCAATTTTTCTAATCGCCCCGGGCCCGAAATTATTTTAGGATGCTCGGAGACGGCACTGTCAGCATGGATGGCGACGGTGTTACCGTACTAATAATGTGGTATCCGTGACTAGTTCTAGTAGTGTCCCGTCTCCCCTTATTATTATTGGAATACTTAGCGTAGGTATAGAGTCGATTGGTCAGAAATGGATGCACGTTTGTAGGTCAAATAAAGGGGTGTGAAAAAGCGGCAAGGGGGCCCCATGTATCACCCGTAATCGACGGCTGGACGGCACACGTACAAGATGAATAACTACTCATTGCAGACCACCAATGTTTGACTGACTTGTACTGTGTGCAGTAAAAGGTATACATGAATGTAGGTTCATGAGTTTTAACTCTGGATAGGGGTAGTGTGTTTTCGATTGCCTCCATAGGTTAGGGAACATAGACATAGATGGTGGAGAGGGGGCCCCTAGGCTAGGATTGTGTGATTATTCTTTGATTCCTTTATGATGGACTCTGTCTTTTGATCTCCACCGTTGATTTCTTTTTTGTCTCAATAATGGGAGGATGAAATGGTTTGGGTTTTGGTGGGCATTTTGTTGATTTGATTAACAAAAATATTACAAGTGTTTGATGATTTTTATATAAAACTAATATTAACTCTTCTGCGTTGCTCTAAAAGGCATAAAACACCAAGTTGTATCAAACTATCAATGGCACATTGTTGTTGGCTATCAACAACATCAAAAAAACTCATAAGGAAATAAAAAACGAAAAAAATAAAACTGAGTGAAATGTAAACATAAAAACGGTGAAATATGCACGCCCGTTGCGGTGTGATAATGCGCAAAAATTAGACTTAAAACACAGTGTAACCGTATGACGGAAAAAATAGAGGTAAAAATGTTGAATTACGTACGCACTCTCGAAAAAATTGGATTGAAACGCAAAGCTAAAAATCTTTTTAAGATACATGGGATAAAGTTCAAAGTAAAAAAATTAGGGGTTAAATGTAAAAGATGAAACTTTTAGGGTTAAAAGAAAAAAACAAAATAGAGTACAACCTATAAAAGCATGGTGTAAAACTCTTTCATACACAAAACACTAGTTAAGCATAATGTATAACATATAATTGTAGGCTAGGTTATAGATTACAGTAAAATTTTTATCTCAGTTTTTCTATATTTCTAACTATTTTTTAATGGCAAATTTTATCATGGCACTAGCAAGATGTTAGAGACAAAACAACAAAGACATTACAATATAAAATTACAGACTCGATTTTAACTAAATAGTTATAGGTCTATATATTTGAAGAATCTTTACTATATAATAAATAAAAATCTTTATAACACATCTTATTTTATGGTGTCTTATCACCTTCATTATTCGTATGTTATATTAAATAATAATATTAACTTTTATATATATATATATATATATATATTGTTTCTTTCTCCTATTAACAAAATATACTAAGCCATAATTTAACAATTATCTCTAATTTGTTTAATATTTCTTTTCAGAGCCATCTCCGAGAACACTAAAAAAATTTTAGACTTGCAACATGAAAATTGGACCCAAAATTTTGGTAAAGAGGAATGAATTTTAAAAAATAGAATTTGGGGCTAAAACCAAGCTTTGAACTTGAGACATTTACAGTAAATTAGCATAATTTTTCCAATTCCAATAATAGGACTTATATGTATAAGAAACAAATATATATCCTAAATATAGAATTTAATACATATATATATATATATATATATATATATAATTTTTTTTATAAATTTCAGGCCCAGTGGGAGACTGGGCCCGAAGTCGTCGACCACCCAACCCACCCTTCAGGTCAGGCCTCTTTCTTTTGTCAATATTCTATTTTTTCGCGTATTAGTAACCATTTAGCATTTTATTGATCCAACCCCGTGTATTATACGTGTTTCTAACCGATAATAAATAATGAACAAAGTTACATGTTATTGTACATCAAAGTTTGTTCTTTAAACACATATTGTTATGACTGTTTGTGTTAACCGATTATATATATATATATATATATATATATATATATATATAGAGGATGGTTCTATAGAAAACCAAATATTAGGGTGAAAACCGTGAAAACTCTAATTTCCTGAGCGTTTTAGGGTCTAGAAATTTTTGGGCATGTAATATACATAATTCTAAGCATTTGGAGCCAAAAAAATGAAAAAAGCGCCGAGCGGTTTTTTTTTTTAAAAAAAATAAAGTTTTCGGGTAACACATGTTATTTTCCACTAACATGTGTTACCCGAAAACGGTTTTTTTTTAAAAAACCGCTCGCGCTTTTTTTATTTTTGTGGCTCAAAATGCTTAGAATTATGTATATTTCATGCCCTAAAATTTTCAGGCCATAAAAAGCTTGGGAAGTTAGAGTTTCCACGGTTTTCACCTAATATAAGGTTTTATATGGATACTTACACTATATATATATATATATATATATATATATATATATATATATATATATATATTCAACCCATGTAAGACACGCGTTTGTTCAATCCGTGCAAAAATGGTATATTTACAGATATAATTATTTTATTATTTATTATATGAAATTACATATATTCAACACATGTAATACATAGGGTTGTATCTAGTCATATTAATATAACAATTTAAAAGTTCCTTTTTAGGTTTTTATATTTATATTCTATTACACTCTATAATTTTTAATATATATTTTCAATGGTTATTTAGGTTTAACAAAATTATTTTTACCACCAATCACTTTAGTTTAGCTAGTGTTGTAAGACCTTCGCGCTTCGCCATGGGAGCGCCTGATTCGTTTATAGTTTAGTGGATATTAGAGATAACATTGGGTAATCACTGTTTTTAGAAACTAACTTTGTTTTGGTCGTAGTTACACCCATGCGTTTCCGTAGAACGTTGTTTGAACTCCTTATGTACCGAAATAGAGAGGCTAATTACATTGAATAAATGCTTTATCGCTAATATACCTCCGTTTTCCATATAAGGTATCGGTACCTATATTAAGACAATACGGTTTGGTATTCCATGATACAGAAAAAGGTCACTATACCTGTACCGAAAGTATCAGTTCAGTATGAGTACGTGGTATCAAATTCAGATCCCTAAAAGGGGGAAAAACCCAGTAACCGATAAAAGGGGTTAACCAAAAAAAATATTGCTACACGTTAGCAAATTAAGGGCAATGCATGTTAGCAAAATAGGGGCGACACACGTGATCGTAGCATGACGATACACGCTAGCAATATTATGCATAATCGTTATTTACAAGATTAGATGCAAAAATCACTTTAGGAAAGAATCGAATGGTAGGTCCTCGTGCTTTCCAAAAATTGCACTCTTGATCCTAATGATTCACTAATTATAGAGTTGGTCCCGAGTGTTTTAAATTTATGGATTAATTACATGTATCCCCCTATTTTCAACTATAATTACATATATACCCAACCTAAAATTTAAATCACTTATATCCCCCTACAAAACTTCATAAATTACATATACCCCCTACAAAACTTTATAAGTTAAATATATACCAATTCTATTAAAAATAAATTGGAAAATAACTATTTTATCCCCTAATTCTTTTACTAAAATATATTCACAACAAGTCATGCAACATATTCCATGCATCCTACAACTTACATCCCATACGATCTTTCCAACTTAGTAAGTTATGAACACAAAGAACATGTAACATGCAAAATGTTTCCATGCATCCTACAACTTGATTTCAGTGAAACGAGTGTTATAACACTCTTACATAATCATTACTAAGCCCTCATATAATTACATTCATCATAACATGTAATGATATGAGGTGCTTAATAATAAAATGAGTATATTTGATATTTTTAGTTTTTGGGAAGGAGAAATATGTAAATAAAAATTTGACTTGAGTATATATGTAATTTATGAAGTTTAGAGTGGGATATATGTAATTGCCCCTAAATTTATTGCTAACATGATCCAAATGTATTAATTTTGTAATCGTGTTGGTCAGTGATTTAATAGATTAACACTGTGTTCCCGAGTTTTATTTAACGAAAGAAAAGAAAGGATTTGGAATGATGTTTGGAAAAATTGTGTTCCAGAGTTTTTTTAAAGAGAGAAGGGAGGGAAATGGAAGGAAAATTTTGGTTCATTTCCTTCATTTTTCATCCTTACAAATTGGAAAGATTTGGAAGGAAATGCTATTTTAAACATAAAATCCTTACTTTCCTCTCCATTTCCTTCAAACTCGGGAATACACTAGTTAATTAAATCTTTTCTTTCCTCTCTCTTTCTTTTCCTTCCTTAACTCTCTTTCCCTTCTCTTCCTTCATTTTTGTTAAACTCGGGAACATAGTGTAATTGCAAAACATATAAAATGAAAGAAACCGGTTGACCAAGTCAAGCTATTAAAGTAATTGAGGGGGCAAATGTTATAAAAGTTGCTTTTTGAGGGGCATAAAAGTCACAATCAATGTGTGAATGGAAGTCCTTTTCATCTTTTCCCTGTCAACCAATGCAACACTTCATGCTTTTAACATGGAGTTCTATCGTACACAATAATTTTATTCTCCTTATCATTTTATTTGTTTATTATTAGAATATATATGGCTAATGGCTTAAAACATATATTATTTTAAATAATAAAAAATCGATTTCACATCATTCAGATTTTCCAATGAATCTTGTATCAAAGCAAAAAACGATAATAGTAGAAAATAACAAGAGCAATTAGTTGCTTCAAATACAAGTTCATAGGGTTGCAAAAAGCCATCTTCACCTAACCTTCACAACTATATGCTTAGACTTCTAATAGTGAGTGTTCACTATTCAAATATTCAATTAAGTCAATTTCAATGAAATTTCTAGGCCAAAACGGTTCCGTTTAGCGGTCTGAACATTTTTGTTGTTGTTTTCAATTGAATTTTATAAAATGATTGGTTTAGCGGTTTGAACCGGTTTTTTGTTTTCAGTACATTTGATTATTTAATATTACATATATGCAACAACAACAACAACCGAACCCAGGAAATACCACGAATAGCAACGCTATTAGTAGGGTCTGGGGATGGTGGGATGTCCGCCACTTGTGGCGGAGATCAAGTCTTTCGCTTTTTTGTGGTTTAAAAATAGAAATAAACGTAAGGTAGTGAATCGGGACAAACGGTGTTCCTTTGATCGTATGTAGTCTTGTGGTTCGGCGTCCTTTTTTCTCCTCGAGACAAGCGTCGGGTTGGTGTGTTTTTAATAAAGTTCATCTTAAAAACAAAATAGTTTTTGATTCAATTACAAATCAGCAAAACAAAGAAAGAAATGTTGACTTTATTTTTGGTAGAGGTGATAAATTGGGCCGATGAAGTACCGTATAAGTCCAAAACACAAACTAAAACATGTCATGTCATGTGTTGGGTTGACCTTATACATTTATTTTGTCTAATATGTTACACAATGTATGAGATATTTTTACCTAAGGGGGTGCTCCTAGATTTATTTTTCATTTCACTGATTTATACTAATCTTGCATTGCCACATCACTTCACTGATTTACTTCACTAAAACAGTTTTTTAGAGGCAACACTCAACTGGTTCTTTACCCAATAATTAATTATTTTCACACATATAGTAATAATAATATTAATAATACCTTTCTCACTCTCTCTCTCTCCTCTAAAACTCACCTACACCACTTATTTTTTAAATAATATCTTTCCAACTCTCTCTCTCCTCTATAACTCACTTACACCACTCAGTTTCTTAATAATACCTTTCCCACTCTCTCTCTCTCTCTCTCTCTGAGTTGTAAAATGACAATAATCAATCAATCAATCAATCAAGCCCAGTAAATCCCACAAATAGCAAAGCTATTGATAGGTCCGGGAAGGGTGAGATGTAGGCAAACCTTACCTCTACCACTGGGGTAAAGAGGCTGCTTCTAGAGAGACCCTCGGCTCATAACACACAGTCAAATCCCCAAAAAAGGTATAGACACACACACACACACGGACCCACACACACTCACACACACACACACACCCAACTACCCATAACAACATAGACAGTGAAAAGTGTGTATGAAAGAATAGACAAGTATAGCCTCACAACCAACATAAAAATAAGCAAACAATAAAATGACAATAATATCCTCAAATTATTATTTCAAATCTTTGATTGTCTTTTGTCTTTATGGGCAAAACTGGAAATTGCTTAGAAATTAACATTTAATTTGGGACAACAAAAAGTAGTAAAATGGACATTTAAAATGGGACGGAAGAAGTATTATTTCTGTGAAAAAGTTAATGAATAAAACAATTTAGTAGATTTAAGATTTTATATGACAAAAACACATTACAGAGGCATGTTTCCTGTTTAGCTAAATGAACAAATTACCTTACCTTCCCAAATCCCACTTTATATGTGTTACTTTACAAAATTCTACAACAACAATTATATTCAGTAAGATCTCACCTATAGCTAAACTATCGATAAGGTCTAGAAAGGATGGATGTAGGCAAGCCTTACCTGTATTTTTAGGGATATAGAGGTCGCTTCCAGTGAGACCCCAGCTCTAAAGTGATAACCAAGAAAATGTGAGTAAAAAAAAAGAGATAATAATAAACATATGAACAAAACTACTACAAAACCAAAGTGACGACTAACACCACATGTAGACACATGCTATAAGACTACGTTCTTAAGATAAGAACTACTACTAGAACTAGACAGATCTCCTAAAAGTCTTTAATCTTAATTCTACTTCTTCACAAATTGTTATCCTCGGCCATGTCCTCAGAGGTGCAAGTTTAGCAAATCCTGCATAATCCTCTCTTTCCAAGTCAGTTTCGTCCTACCTCTACCCCTTTTTTCCCTCCACAGTAAGAGTTTCCACGATTCTAACCGTATCTGTCACACCCTCAAATTTCCACTGCGGGGTTTTACCGCGAGGCGCATGACATACTAGGATCCCATAGCCATAAGTCATATGAACGAACTCTAAATGCCCAAACCATTTAGTTTGTTTTCCCAAAAATATAGTTTTAACGTTTAACCAAAAAGTTTAGATAAGTTGCGGAAGCGTAAATCAAACATAACCGTATAAGTTCATGCGCAAAACAACGCACCCAAAATAAAACCATTGAATGTAAAGCAAAATATAAGTTAAATAATGTTCATAACCCATGACACAATGATGCATGTCCTATCGTGCTCCAAACCTGAAGACCTGCAAAAGCATGCTATCGTGTGTCAACATAAAGTTGGTGAGTTCACAAAGTAAGTAGGCGAGTAGTAAAAAGGTAGGTTTCCCAAACCAAAATTAACAGTTAGGTTTCCCAAACCATGATCAACAGTTAGGTTTCCCAAACCCGTAAGTAGTAATAACAAAACAAGAAACCACTAGTTCAGCGTATGCCAAGGGTAGCTAACCCATTCATGATAACTAAACCATGTTATACCGAATTACTATTCAAACGATGCACTCGCCCCGCGAGTTGGTTTTTGCCTTCCATCATTGCCTATCAACAATGATACAGTCTAAGGTCGTAGTTCACGCCCGGCTCCCAGCACGGTGTGAGGTTTGTCAAACCTAATAGCGCTATCAACTAGTAACCCGCTTGCCATAACCCGACAACTCATTCGGTAAATAGTGAAGGACTTCCGTGATAGTATGCAGTTTAGTTCATCAAGGACACAGAGTGTGAAACTAGCAAAACGCGATCCACACAAGGAATCGAAAACGCGACCCTCACAAGGAGTCAACCCTGAGTTGTAAGTGTAGTCCCAAACCGGACCATAAAAGTTAAGTAAGTTGTCTCAAACCCGAGACGCATGCTTTCGAGAAAAGAGTAGTGAAACTCACCTTAGGTTGCAAGCAAATAAATCCAAACTCCAAAGTAGGGTGTGCTACCGACTCCCTAATACATGTGTCACTAAGTGAGTATATGTGCATAACCAATACACCATATAACCCGTTTGTCCAAGACGTTTCAATGTTCAAAATCGTGTTAGTGACACCTAGTGTTTCTATATGCACAAGTAGACCCTACGAACCCGTTGGTGAACGTTATGATTAACATCAGTCTTACACTTCATATACATCCCATACAAGTGTCCATACAAGTTCCTGTCAATTACATACCATATAAGACTCCAAATAGTCACATAAAGACTCCGTACACAATCTGCGTTTTTAGGACAGATTGTGCGATGTGAAAAGCGAATTATTTAAAATACTTAACGAATGAATTAAAGTCCCAAATTTTTACTGAGTATTTATTGGGATTCATTCGATAACCCATATTTTTGTTTTGTCTTAAAACCAAACACAAAAATTATGAAAATTCGTACAACACAGCTATGTCCAGAAAATTTCCATAACAGGTCAGTTTAGTAGAAAAATTCCTAAAAATTGTGTATTCATCCAAACGGGATGAATCCACTTGGAAAAGCCGAGTTTTTCCAATGTTGACTTACTGTAAAAATTTCATAACTTAATTCTTTATAAAACCCAAGTTATGATTGTTTAAAGTTGACTCAGTTTGTTAATCCGAAATTCTGATATGACCTCTTAACCAATAAAATTCCAAAAACTACTCACTAGGTTCGGAAAGGAAGCACTTGACATCCCGAACTTGGATGTCACAACGACAGTACAAGCATTGAAGATGGGGCTGCAAAGAGATTCACCATTCTACCAAGAATTGGTGATGAATCCTTGTAGAAACTTGGATGAAGTCAGGAACAGGGCTCTAAGGTTCATCCGACTTGAGGATGATAAGAAGATACAAGAGAGGATCGAAGCATCCTCAAGATATAACCATCCCAATTGAAAGTCCACTCCCACATACGAACCATACAAGCATAAACCATATGCTAGACCTGATAATAAAAAGGTCAATGTGATGGAGGATGACGATGAGGATGAATGTCCTAAATTATCAAATTACTGTTTTTCTGTGGATGTAACAGGATTGATGTACGCCATGAAGAATCTCGGGGACAAAGCAAGATGGCCGAAGAAGGATAACAAGACAGGATGGAAGGACAAATCGAAATGGTGTGCCTTCCACGAAGATTTTGCTCACATCACTGAAGATTGTATTGTCTTGAGAAAAGAGATAGCATATCTTCAGAGCAAAGGTCATGTCACACCCTCAAATTTCCACATGCGGAGTTCCACCGTGAGGCATGTGACCGTACGAGGATCCAAGTCAACGGTCACAATAAACGACAACTATATGTAAAAACATACGTAGAAGACCCATGCATAAAATTTAAAACCATCATTTAAAAGTGCGGAAGCATTTAAGTTTACAAAAGTCAAATCCTTTGAAAACCGTTACCGTTACTACTATGCTTGTGTGAACGCTAGCTAGGCGTTATGTAATATTACTACTACGGGTGAAACCATTGCTGAATGTGTTTTAATGTGTAACCCTTATTTACGGACTACCGTCATCGCTGGTAGGCCTTGTGTGTTTTCAGATAATATGCACCCGCCCGGCCTCCAACTGCCGAGTAGGTTTGTCAGTCCCCAATAGCGCTATCCATACCTCCCCGCTACATTCCCGTATTAGTGGTTTCTAAGGGACTTTAGATGAACTGTATAGTAATAAGATGTTAGCCATAGTATAACATGAAAATGTGTGATAAAAGAGTTTAAGCATGTTTCTCCCCCGAAAACAAAAACAGTAAAGTGTGGGGCCGTGAACTCACCTTTGGTTGCGTCTTCAGTTAACAAGTAAACCGATATGTGTATGATAGCCTCAACTAGTGGCGACCTATCATAAGGTGTGTGTGTTATGTTAGACTAATAACCCGTTGGGTTCATTAGTCCCTAAATGTCCAGTCCATGACCATTAAGCGTTTGAAAATACGTTTGACTGATAACCAGACTACGCGAGACAAGACTCGACATCCCATTGGTGACCCGACATCCCACGTGTTAATCTTATACAAGGTATCATGCAACATATGCAAGTAAACACTTAACATGCGTAAACGTTCATCAAGTCTAGCATATAGTTCAAATAACGCATAAATAAGTTCGAGCACGTGTTACCAAGCTACTAGGCATGTCCCGATGTTCCTAGCATGTTCCTAGGTGTCAAATCATGTCTCGGGATGTCAAAATACACTTACAACAGCAGTACATGCGATTAGGAGAAGTCAACTAGCATTTAGGAAAAGTCAACTAGCATTTAGGGGTGTAATCGCCTATAGTATAGGCATTTAGGCCCCTAATCACCTATAACATCAGGCGATTAGGCCTATCCACGTGTTCCATCAGGCGATTAGGATCCCTAATCGCCCCCTGCAGGCCTGTTTCGGTTTTTCGCGCGTTTAACCCTCCAAATCAGATCCGAAACATGTGGAAACACCCAATATCAAACACAAAACATTTACAAACCTATTTCAAGCAAAACCCCTAAATTATCATCATTCTAACGGTCCCGAATGCAAGAGTTTTCCCAAAATAGCATACTTACCATGTAAACATCACACTAACATGCAAAACTTACCCTAAATAGCAAATATCCAGATTTCATCACATAACAACGTTGTTCAACATTATCCTATCGTTCTAGCATCATCCTAAAGCAAACCCTAATATCATACAATCAACAAAACACATCATATCATCCTTAATCCTTCAAAATCATTCAAACGGGTCAAAACACCTATTATCAACAATACACAACTATGAACCTCCAAACTCATAGGTTAACATCATAATAACTCATTTAAGTCAGAAACATATCAAACACACAAGAACAATCATGTTTTATCAATAAAAAATCCTATCTTTGCATGAATACATCACATAGAACAAGCATAAAGGTTTAGGTTTGTTTAGAAACTGATTTTAATGAGTTTTCAAAGACACAAACATTTAAAAACCAGGTCTGGACCTTTAGGGAGTATAACAAAATCATTACAAAGGTTTGGGATGAAGAACACACCTTGGTTTTGCAAGGTAATGAGATGTAAAGCTTGGAAAGGTAGGTTTTTATGCAAAAACGTGTTCCAGAGGGTGTTTATGAGTTGAGAGAGGTTATGGGACGTCTAGGGTTGCACAACTGATGTTTTACAAGTCAAGGGTGGTATTTATAGGCGTTTCTAGTCGTTCAACACACGTCAGGCGATTACGCAGCAGTACAGGCGATTAGGGTTCCTAATCACCTATACCTACTAGCGATTAGGGCTCTAATCGCCTTCCCATCCTCCCAATCGCCCTCAACCATATGCAATTACGCGTAATCACCTATAACGTCATGCAATTACACGTAATCACCTATAATGTCATGCAATTACGCGTAATCACCTATAATGTCATGCAATTACTCGTAATCACCTATAATGTCATGCAATTACGCGTAATCACCATCTTAACACATATAAACACGTATTCACATACCGACAAATCATATAATGATTATAAACACATAATTCATGAAAACTAACATGTTCACATTCGTTCACCAGTTCCCAGGACTCGAGACTTGCGTGTGTGCATTAGACTCGGCGATTCTAACAATCACAAACAACGGGACTCGTAACTCGTGTGTGTGTGTGCTGACTCCAATGATCCTCCGAGTCATTGGTCCCTGGACAATTACTTAACGCGACTCGACTCAACTGACTCTGTTATGTGTGATGTATGCGTGACTCGCTAAGGTAGACTTACCGGATTTTCAAAAGTTACCAACCGGAGTTTGCCGGGTGTCACATCATCCCCATGTTGAAAGAATTTTCGTCCCAAAAATTTCCCGAAGTCAAAGAGTGAATCGATAAAAAGAAAAATTTTCCCGGTCGTCACATCATCCCCCTGTTGAAAGGAATCTCGTCCCGAGATTCACTCAGCTTCAACAGTAATGAGTGCCGACCTCTGTGTGTACCCAAGCAATGTTTCCCAAAATGCAACGAAATGAAAGTCATGAACGAAAAATGATAATAACAGCCTGGAAACCACTTCCCCAAGGTGAATACAAGACAAAAGACCCATCCTGATCGAAGGTCTAATGGAGACTACTGTGATCGGTATAAATGACCCACCGATACCGTCCAAGTAGCATCTCCAAAGGACCCACATCAACCCAATGAACGCGAAACGATGAACAAATCCAATATCGAAAACACTTAATGGATACGAAACGCACAACGCACCGGTAACAGTGTCAGGGTCTTCCTGATTCTCCCTAGCACCAATAACATAAGCATGAGCACGAATAGCCCGACCACCGCCCTCGTTGTTTCCACCCTTCCCTGCAGTCCTTGCGTCCATTTGGTTCAACTTCGGGCAGTTTCACTTGAAATGTTCCGCCTCCCCGCAGTTGTAGCAGCCCTGGGTTCCTTGGGGAGCAGGAGTAGTAGTAGTAGTGGCCTGAGCCGGCTTGGATGAAAGGTTGACCCTGCAATCCTTCGCATAGTGGCCCAGCTGGTTACAACGCTCACAACGAAACTTATCACAAGTACCATAATGATGAAAACACACTGTCCACATTTAGGGCTCTTCCCAGCATACCCTCCCTGTTTCTGATCTGACGCTGACCCTGAAGCTTCAACCTTCTTCGCTGCTGGCTGTCGCTGAACAACAGCTGAACTCTTTTCCACACTCTCCCACTTCCTCTTGTTATCCACCGGTGCCTTCATAGCAGAGCCTCTATGTAACACCTCGAGGTGTTACGGGTCTCTTAAACGGGTCGGATCGTACCAGACCACCCGATTATTTAATAAATTATTTAAGTTCGAATCTCACGACTAACCGTTTCAATCGATTATATAGATAATAATTATTGGATTTTTATTATCTCGATTAAACGCTCCTTATCTTCTATTAAAACGTTGCCAAACGTTTCTTATTTTATTGTTATACTCGTTACCAAACACCCGAGTCTCAGTTATTATCCTCGTTGCCAAACCCCCCTTATTATATTTATCTTTTATAAACTCTCTTCTCTCTCTCTCTTTTGTCTGCATATTTACGAACACACACACACTTGTGTGTGTTTATAGCAGCCAACAAGAAGACCACACCGGACAGCTATGGCGGCTGTTGCCGCCTCCGCTGCTGCCTCTGGTCGTCGTCGCCGGCCGCCGCCGCCACTCGTCTTCTTCTCCGGTAAGCCAAAACCCTTCTCCTCTTCTGTCTCTGTTACCAAACAGACAACCAAACCCGATTGTGTTTCATCTTAAACGATTCAATTCACCATAACCCGATAACCACCATGATTTACTCTTCTGTTTTGATAAGAATCAATCAAGAACCCATCAATTAACCCTTCCTCTCCGATAAACGCCCTCCTCTGTTGATCGATTATAACCAACCACGAACCTGTTAACCCACCATATTAACTGAAGGACCTGTTCCTCTGTTTCTGTTGGTCGAAGCCGGGTCAGTCACCAGCTTGGTGGCTGCCGTCTATGACCCGGAGTCACCGGTAACCACCCTTTAATCCCAAACCCACCAAGTTCCAACCTGATAACTATAACCATTCTGTTATTGTCGGAAGTCCTTGTAAACGATGTTCCCTTCTCTTTGGGTGAGTTTTGACCGGTTAAGTATAATCCGATAGTCACCGAGTCAAGGTGACTGTCATCCGATTTGTAACCTTTTATATGTTAATTCGATAACCAAACCCATCCAGTATGCTCGGGAATTATAACTGGTTCTTGTTTGTGAACAGGAAGTAGGAACGGGTCAGACATGCTCGTGTATAGAGCTCCGATTATATTTCGGTTCATCTCCAATCGGTACTTTGGTGAAGTTCCGGTCACTCTCCGGTGAGGTCCGGTTAATCTCCGATCTATGTTGGTTATGATTCAGATTACAAACCCGAAAGGTATAATCTTTAACAGTTATTATATATATATTGGTATTAGTCGTTAATACCCGATTATAATACTGTTCCCGTGATTATTGCGAGGTACCGTTAACCGAATCGGAGAGTTAAACCGACACCGAGTCGGCTCAGTGACTCGGTCAACACCCGGAATAGAACCCGGTCCAATAGCTAGACGAGGATTATTAGAATTATACGAATATATATATAATACGGGAACGTACAGACTTGATATAATAATAAGAGAATAATAAACGTATATAAAATATATATGTTTATATATATAAGATTCGATATATAAAACGATATACTAGACTCGGGTAAATAATAATATGTTCAGCCGAACCAGCATCCGGGTAAGTACGTGTCTAGAGTTATCTAGGTTCGTGTGCCAAGCTGTAATGGCCAGCTTTATTAGCTACGAGTGCCAAGTTGTAATGGCCAGCTAGATTTTAGGATGTCCGTGTCGTGTCAATAATAAACCCCGAGTTTAGGACTATCTAATATATACCGAATTCTATATGTATAAATTGTATATATGATATATATCCTAAGTATTACCATCTAACAAGTCCCACGCGTAAAACGTATCAATATATATATGAAATATAATTGTAATAAGAAGATTAGCAGAAGATATAACGCAAACCTGTGAGTATCGTGAACTCCCCACTTTTACTGTTTTATTAAGCGTTTTCGGGGAAAATACATGTCATTTATTAGAAAACCTAGAAATGCTTTACATAATAGATTTTATAAAGGAAATATAATAGAAAAGGGGATAATAGAAACGACTAGGACAGTACTGACCGGTATATCGCCATTTCCTTTCTTGTCCAAATAGAGGACAAGAACCAGTCTTACCCGAGTAGAGGGTAGGAATAATTATATTTACCACAAGCAGAGTGGTACCATCGATAGGAATGACAACTAATAGAATATAATAGAAACAATATAGTAGGTTGACATATAATCGGTATAATTTAATAGAATATAATAGCATATATTTTCCCCTCCAGAATTAGAATTGTAAAGCATGTTATAAAAGAATATAATAAATGAATTATTAATAAACGAACTGGCCATTCACTTTATAAAATACACGACCTCACCAACTTTATGTTGACAGAAACTATTTTTGGCATGTGTTCAGGTAACCCAACAGATATGATGACGTGGATCCTGGAAGAGTCAAGACTGTCCATATCCTGAGTTCCGCTGCGTAGCTCCGATAACCCGACCCGACGACCCGGCTCCGACAGCCAGGGTCGTTACACTCTAGGAGGCAAGACGCCCTCAGTTATCTTCATATTGGTCATCTTGGTGGCCGATCGCACAGCCTCAGAAATGGTAGTAGGATCCCTCGCAGCCACCAACCCTGCAATCTCTGGCACCAACCCTGCAATGTACTGCTTTATCCTCCGGTACTCTGGTGTCGATATACCCGGACACATCACTGCCAACTCATTGTGTCTGACCGTGTACGCTTCGATCTCAGAACCCACCATCTTGTGATCCCCGTACTCCTGTTCCAACCTTTTGATCTCCTCTCGCGGACAGTACTCAGCCTTCAACCTAAACACGAAATCCGCCCAAGGCATTGCGTTGGCCTCCCCGAGACCAAGAGCCTAAGTGACGCAGTTCCACCACGTCAGAGCGGGTCCTTCAAAAGTCCCCGAAGCAAACTTCACCCAATCAGCCGCTGGGCACTCACATCAAGCAAACACTGATTCAGTTTTCTCCAACCACCTTAGCAACTCCACAGCTCCCTCAGTAGCTCAGAAGTTGTGGGGCTGACAGTCCTTAAACCGCTTGTAGGCGGTCCCCGCCTGCACCGGAGTAGCGGTAACACCCATAAAGGCCTGCTGGGCAGCCTGGAAGGCTGCTAGCGCAACGCCCAACTGTTGCTGCATCATCTCACTCAGTTCATCCTGTGTCAAGGTGATGTTACCACCACCACTACCCCCGCCAGTGCGGCCTGCGCGACGACCTCCAGTACGTCCTCCGTTGCATCCAGACATCTTCTGTGAAAACAAGAAGCAGACGCTCAGACCCATCACCAACGCTAAACCAAGAGAATAAGAAAGAGTCAAGGATTAGGTCTAAATGTGACCATTAATCCCAACACGAGATCCACCAAGTCTTCCATGCATTTCAACTTATGATTTCGTGTGCACCCGAAATGATAAATTGCTCTACATGGTCCTCTAGGCGTGCCCCGAGCTCGAACCTCAAGTCACCCGATACCCACAACTTAGAAAGAAACAGCCAACTCAAAAGATCAACAAACAAGTTCCTTCGACTTCAAACCCGGAGGAGAGGATGAAATAAAACTAGGAATGATCAGGAATGAGATAGATAATACAATACCGTGTGATAAGGATACCGACACCCCGACAAGGTTAGTATGTTTACCCAAAAGACATGACTCAAATGCATGTGACCGTCTAGTGTGTGTGAGACTCGGCTATTGACTAGACTCTACATGCAGTCCTAGTTCACTATAACCATTGGCTCTGATACCAATCTGTCACACCCTCAAATTTCTACATGCGGAGTTCACCGCGAGGCATATGACATACCAGGATCCAAGTCAACGGTCACAATAAACGACAACTATATGTAAAAACATACGTAGAAGAACCATGCATAATTTAAAACCATCATTTAAAAGTGCGGAAGCATTTAAGTTTACAAAAGTCAAACGGAAATAGAAGCATCAGTTCAAAAGTGTTAACATCCCAAGACATGCATTATGATCCTAGACGCGAGTACGACTCCAGTGCGACTCCGTGCGCCTAGCTGACAGCTGCTACCTTAGCGACCTGAGAAAACATGCTAAAAAGTCAACATATAATGCTGGTGAGTTCACAGGTTTTATTAAGCGTTTAGTCAAATCCTTTGAAAACCGTTACCGTTACTACTATGCTTGTGTGAACGCTAACTAGGCGTTATGTAATATTACTACTACGGGTGAAACCATTGCTGACTGTGTTTTAATGTGTAACCCTTATTTATGGACTACCGTCATCGCCGATAGGCCTTGTGTGTTTTCAGATAATATGCACCAGCCCGGCCTCCAACCGTCGAGTGGGGTTTGTCAGTCCCCAATAGCGCTATCCATACCTCCCCGCTACATTCCCGTATTAGTGGTTTCTAAGGGACTTTAGATGAACTGTATAGTAATAAGATGTTAGCCATAGTATAACATGAAAATGTGTGATAAAAGAGTTTAAGCATGTTTCTCCCCCGAAAACAAAAACAGTAAAGTGTGGGGCCGTGAACTCACCTTTGGTTGCGTCTTCAGTTAACAAGTAAACCGATATGTGTATGATAGCCTCAACTAGTGGCGACCTGTCATAAGATGTGTGTGTTATGTTAGACTAATAACCTGTTGGGTTCATTAGTCCCTAAATGTCCAGTCCATGACCATTATGCGTTTGAAAATACGTTTGACTGATAACCAGACTACGCGAGACAAGACTCGACATCCCATTGGTGACCCGACATCCCACGTGTTAATCTTATACAAGGTATCATGCAACATATGCAAGTAAACACTTAACATGCGTAAAAGTTCATCAAGTCTAGCATATAGTTCAAATAACGCATAAATAAGTCCGAGCACGTGTTACCAAGTTACTAGGCATGTCCCGAGGTTCCTAGCATGTTCCTAGGTGTCAAATCATGTCTCGGGATGTCAAAATACACTTACAGCAGCAGTACATGCGATTAGGAGAAGTCAACTAGCATTTAGGGGTGTAATCGCCTATATTTTAGGCATTTAGGCCCCTAATCGCCTATAGCATCAGGCGATTAGGCCTATCCACGTGTTCCATCAGGCGATTAGGATCCCTAATCGCCCCCTGCAGGCCTGTTTCGGTTTTTCGCGCGTTTAACCCTTCAAATCAAATCCGAAACAGGTGGAAACACCCAATATCAAACACAAAACATTTATAAACCTATTTCAAGCAAAACCCCTAAATTATCATCATTCTAACGGTCCCGAATGCAAGAGTTTTCCCAAAATAGCATACTTACCATGTAAACATCACACCAACATGCAAAACTTACCCTAAATAGCAAATATCCAGATTTCATCACATAACAACGTTGTTCAACATTATCCTATTGTTCTAGCATCATCCTAAAGCAAACCCTAATATCATACAATCAACAAAACACATCATATCATCCTTAATCCTTCAAAAATCATTCAAACGGGTCAAAACACCTATTATCAACAATACACAACTATGAACCTCCAAACTCATAGATTAACATCATAATAACTCATTTAAGTCAGAAACATATCAAACACACAAGAACAATCATGTTTTATCAATAAAAAATCCTATCTTTGCATGAATACATCACATAGAACAAGCATAAAGGTTTAGGTTTGTTTAGAAACTGATTTTAATGAGTTTTCAAAGACACAAACATTTAAAAACCAGGTCTGGACCTTTAGGGAGTATAACAAAATCATTACAAAGGTTTGGGATGAAGAACACACCTTGGTTTTGCAAGGTAATGAGATGTAAAGCTTGGAAAGGTAGGTTTTTATGCAAAAACGTGTTCCAGAGGGTGTTTATGAGTTGAGAGAGGTTATGGGACGTCTAGGGTTGCACAACTGATGTTTTACAAGTCAAGGGTGGTATTTATAGGCGTTTCTAGTCGTTCAACACACGTCAGGCGATTACGCAACAGTACAGGCGATTAGGGTTCCTAATCGCCTATACCTACTAGCGATTAGGGCTCTAATCGCCTTCCCATCCTCCCAATCGCCCTCAATCATATGCAATTACGTGTAATCACCTATAACGTCATGCAATTACGCGTAATCACCTATAATGTCATGCAATTACGCGTAATCACCTATAATGTCATGCAATTACGCGTAATCACCTATAATGTCATGCAATTACGCGTAATCACCATCTTAACACATATAAACACGTATTCACATACCGACAAATCACATAATGATTATAAACACATAATTCATGAAAACTAACATGTTCACATTCGTTCACCAGTTCCCGGGACTCGAGACTTGCGTGTGTGCATTAGACTCGGCGATTCTAACAATCACAAACAACGGGACTCGTAACTCGTGTGTGTGTGCTGACTCCAATGATCCTCTGAGTCATTGGTCCCTGGACAATTACTTAACGCGACTCGACTCAACTGACTCTGTTATGTGTGATGTATGCGTGAATCGCTAAGGTAGACTTACCGGATTTTCAAAAGTTACCAACCGGAGTTTGCCGGGTGTCACAGGTCATCTTAAGGATCTC
Source organism: Ambrosia artemisiifolia (assembly GCA_032199755.1). NCBI lineage: Eukaryota > Viridiplantae > Streptophyta > Magnoliopsida > Asterales > Asteraceae > Ambrosia > Ambrosia artemisiifolia. The sequence goes on from CM063519.1 coordinate 65,962,734, forward strand.
CTAGGCAAGAAGAAGCCAAGGATTCAGGATGGCACCAACATCCTAGAAAGAACAACGTCACCACCTAAGGATGGTGGCATAATCAACTTTATTTCAGGAGGATCAGACATTTGTGGAACGTCATACTCAGATGCCAAAAGGCATGCAAGAGAAACAAAATCAAAAAAAGGAGAGAGACCCATAAAGACATTTGTGGAACGTCATACTCAGATGCCAAAACGCGTAATCACCATCAGTTTTAAAGAAGAAGATCGAGAGAATATCCTTGACCCTCATCATGACGGTTTAGTTATAACTTCATATATTGCTAATCACTTTGTTCGCAGGATCCTTGTAGATGGTGGAAGCTCAGTGAATATAATCCAGTTAGAAGCCCTCAAAAGAATGAACATCCCGGAATCTGAAATAGTTTCCAGATCGTCAGTCCTGGTGGGCTTTAGTGGAGAAACTAAAATACCCCAAGCTATTAGATGTGAGTTCCAAACAACCAATAGTGAAGCTGAATATGAAGCCCTCATTGCTGGTTTAGAACTCTCTAGAGATCTAAATGTGAAAAATTTGAAAGTTTATGTTGATTCTTTATTATTGATTGACCATTTTAATGGATCTTATGCAGGAAAGGTGAAAAACTAACTCTATATCTTGACATAGTTAAAAATTTGGCAGCTTGTTCGAAATATTTATGCTTGAATAGGTACCAAGAGAAGAGATTGCCGAGGCAGATGATTTAGCAAATTTAGGATCTTCACTCAATCTGCCCGAAGGATCAACCATCCCAATCATTCATATCTTGAAACCTGATATTGATAAGCGACATCTTGAGGATGTCTCTGTCTTCAATATGCAAGGTCAAGATGAAGAACGAGGTGATTCATCCTGGATGACTCCTATCGTGAAACATCTTCAGGATGGAAGCATCCCCGATAATGAAAATGCTAGGACTTTCAGGTTAAAGGTATCTAGATTTGTTATATTAGACAATATCTTGTATAGGAAATCTCTTGCAGGTCCATATATTCGGTGCCTCAACAAGGATGAAGCCCCGGAAGTACTCAAAGATATACATGAAGGTGACTGTGGAAATCATACAGGGGAAGAGCATTATATTCGAAGCCTCTCAGAAGAGGATATTACTGGCCAACCATGAAGAAGGATGCCATGTTGTATGATCAGAAATCTGGTTCATGCCAAAGACATAGCAACATCCTGCACCAACCAGCCGAGCCATTGTATCCCATCGCGTCACCATGGCCATTCACGAAATGGGGAATGCATATAGTGGGAAAACTTCCAAAAGCTCCGGGTGGAAAGGTGTTCATGCTAGCAATGACATACTACTTCTCAAAATGGACCGAAACTGAAGCCTTTGTTCAAGTCCGCGATAAAAGAAGTGGTATCTTTCATCAAGAGAAATATCCTGACTCGCTTCATTGTACCAGCGGAAATAATTTGTGATAATGGGTCCCAATTCATTAGCAAGCAGACAGTAAATTTTGTGAGAGTTGGGGGATCAAGATGATCACCTCAACTCTAGTTCATCCTCAGGCTAACGGATAAGCTGAATCTTCCAACAAGATAATTGTCAATAATTTGAAAAAGAGGTTAGGGCAGAAGAAAGGAAAGTGGGCAGAAGAGCTCCCATTTGTTCTTTGGGCTGATAGGACGACATCTAAAAATGCGACTGGTCAAACACCTTTCTCTTTGGTATTTGGCACAATGATTCCGATAGAAATGGTTACACCAACATCCAACGGACATCTTCAAGATGATAGTGATGGTAGCGGGTGTTTCGTTGTCTCATCCGAGTTGGATTGTGTATCCTTCTCGGATGGGTGAGTAGAAATGTTAGGGTTGGGTTCAACCATGTGGGTGTGCTAAAAGATGAGAAAAAAAGTTCTAGCCGGTATGGATGGCGCCAATGAAGAAACAATGGGTATAAATTACCCGGAAAGTGGATAAGTTTGGTTTGATACTCGTGTTTGCTCAAGGTATAATCTTTCTCTCACACTAACGACTGAAACCGAAACCCGAGAGGATGAGAAAGAGTGTAACGTGTGTGGTGAAAGTGGTAACACAAGAATATAAATGGTTCGGTCTAGATCGACCTACGACCACTGTAAAGAGAGATATATTATTGCTCGGAAAAGTACAAGGAAGATTACAAGTATTTTCTCTCTATACTAATTCTTGCATGAAATGTTCAATCTCTACAAAGGAGAGGAAGTCTCCTTTTTATAGGAAAAAGCATGGGCCAACCGTTTTGGCCCACGAAGGGAGTCATCGATTTGGGCATTGGTTCAGGCCCAGATGTCTTCGGCCCAGAAAATGGCGGGAAACAGTTGGCAATTAATGCTGATGTGAGAGAAGGTAAGACTTGGTCTGCAGAAAATCCATGTGGCGCTATGCGATTGGGCGCAGACGACGCTTCCCTCTGACACAACATGGTTGACCAACTGTTGGCGTCTGACGTGACGTTTGGCAGCAGGCAGACATGCTTGTACAGTACTCTAACGAGTACTGTTCACAGCAGCATGGTGGAAGCATGGGAGCAGTCACGTCACTACTCCCTGTCAGTGGTTGTTGGACCACTCCTGACACGTGTTGTTCTCTGATTGGCGCAGGGTATGCTCAGATCTGACCAAATCTTCCTAATTCTTGATCGTCCGTACCTCATACCAAAAGCTGATGTTAGTCAAATATTTCGCGCGTAAATATACGCGCGAAGATTCTTTTTTGTTAGTGACGTCGCACAGCTGATGTCATCCCGCGCATGAGCTAGTTATCATGCGCGTGTTTGGTTCCGCGGATGTCTGAAGATTTGTACTTGGTCTGAGGATTCTTTCGTGAATTAGATTATCGTGGACTCTTTGTAGAAGTTTTTTGTGGGATAGGACGTTATCCGTGCCAAGATTGGGTACCCTATAACGAAAGTGCTCGGTACGACATTTGAAGATTAGACGTCAGTAACATGCCGTACCGTACCTAAAATATCGATTATGAAAAAACGACAAAACTAATACCGAATCGGTATCAAAATTCAATCGATACGGTACGGTTCGATACAGGTGCTCATCCTTAATATTCTTTACTACATTACATAATAATAATAAACCTTAGCATTTAAATAGGTAACTTTCACTTATTTGATTTTTGCCACATTTTTTTTGTTTTTTTTTGTTAACTTTTTTTTTTCTCATTTTTACCACCAATTTTTTTGTTAAGTATTTTTTTCCCTCATTTTGGCCACACAAAGTTTTTTTACTTTTTGTTTAAGTTTTTTTTCCCGTTTTGCCCACCAACTTTTTTATTAAGGGGCTGTTTGGTAGCCTCTTAATGAGGCTCTTAACCATTCAGTGCTGAATGATTCAGCATTCAGCGCGTTTGTTTCAGCCTCTGAATGGAATGGTTAAGGCTGAATCATTAAGACTTGGGATGTTGCTGAACCATTAAGCACTGAATCATTAAGCACTGAACTAGGCTGAACCTTAATGAAACTCTCATACCAATGTGGGACAAGAAAACTAATCATTAAGAGGTTCAACTTAATGATTCAGCACTTAACCAGTCAGACCTCTTAACCATTCAGACCTCTTAATGATTCAGCACTTAATCAACCAAACAGCCCCTAAGTTTTACTTTTTGTTTAAGTTTTTTTTTCCCGTTTGGCCACCAACTTTTTTGTTAAGTTTTTTTTTTCCATTTTGGCCCTTTTCTCTTTTTGTTAACTATTTTTTTTTCTCATTTTTACCACCAAATTTTTTGTTAAGTTTTTTTTTTCCCTCATTTTAGCCACACAATGTTTTTTTACTTTTTGTTTAAGTTTTTTTTACCCCGTTTTGGCCACCAACTTTCTTATTAAGTTTTTTTTTTCCCGTTTTGGCCCCGACATAATGCGCTTTTTTACCCAGTTTCGCACGTTTTGTTTTACTTTTTGTTTAAGTTTTTTTTTCCCGTTTTGGCCCCGACATAATGCGTTTTTTACCCAATTTCGCACGTTTTGTTTTACTTTTTGTTTAAGTTTTTTTCCCGTTTTGGCCACCAACTTTTTTATTAAGTTTTTTTTTTCATTTTGGCCCTTTTCTCTTTTTGTTAACTTTTTTTTTTCTCATTTTTACCACCAAATTTTTTGTTAAGTTTTTTCCCCTCATTTTGGCCACATAATGTTTTTTTTTACTTTTTGTTTAAGTTTTTTTTTACCCGTTTTGGTCACCAACTTTTTTATTAAGTTTTTTTTTTCCCCATTTTTGCCCCCCGACATAATGCGTTTTTTTACCAGATTTCGCACGGGTTCGGTTTTTGTTCGTTTATTATCTATATATTTAACGACCACGAAATGAATAGCTGCTTCACTCTAACGTACGCAACCGGCCACCGACCACATCTACCGTATGCAATTTCCACCATGTGCCGCGGACCGCGGGAGATTCCCGGTATTCTCCGCGTAGCCGCTGCTACTTTTGTATTTTCTTATTGTCCAAGGTTAGTCTCTATGCCTTTGTCGATTACCAAAATCCACATTAACACGTCATGTGAAAAACGCTACCTTACTTAACTAACTTGACATCATCATCATCATCATCATCATCATCATCATCATCATCATCATCATCATCATCATCATCATCATCATCATCATCATCATCATCATCATCATCATCATCATCATCATCATCATCATCATCATCATCATCATCATCATCATCATCATCATCATCATCATCATCATCATCATCATCATCATCATCATCATCATCATCATCATCATCATCATCATCATCATCATCATCATCATCATCATCATCATCATCATCATCATCATCATCATCATCATCATCATCATCATCATCATCATCATCATCATCATCATCATCATCATCATCATCATCATCATCATCATCATCATCATCATCATCATCATCATCATCATCATCATCATCATCATCATCATCATCATCATCATCATCATCATCATCATCATCATCATCATCATCATCATCATCATCATCATCATCATCATCATCATCATCATCATCATCATCATCATCATCATCATCATCATCATCATCATCATCATCATCATCATCATCATCATCATCATCATCATCATCATCATCATCATCATCATCATCATCATCATCATCATCATCATCATCATCATCATCATCATCATCATCATCATCATCATCATCATCATCATCATCATCATCATCATCATCATCATCATCATCATCATCATCATCATCATCATCATCATCATCATCATCATCATCATCATCATCATCATCATCATCATCATCATCATCATCATCATCATCATCATCATCATCATCATCATCATCATCATCATCATCATCATCATCATCATCATCATCATCATCATCATCATCATCATCATCATCATCATCATCATCATCATCATCATCATCATCATCATCATCATCATCATCATCATCATCATCATCATCATCATCATCATCATCATCATCATCATCATCATCATCATCATCATCATCATCATCATCATCATCATCATCATCATCATCATCATCATCATCATCATCATCATCATCATCATCATCATCATCATCATCATCATCATCATCATCATCATCATCATCATCATCATCATCATCATCATCATCATCATCATCATCATCATCATCATCATCATCATCATCAGTCATTCCTTCAACCCCGTAAAATAGAGTATAAGGCCGACTTCGATAATGACGAGAGATGTGTTGAATCTGAATCCTATCAAATTCTGCATCGTCTAATTTGGTATGAACGAGGTTCGATTCACCTTTCCTTATATACTTAATTACTCAATTGCATATTTCACGTTTTAGGTTAACATTTCACTTGCCCTTCCATCTTAACTAAGATTCAGCAAGGACTTAGTTATATATATATGCCCTAGAAAATATACTATTATCATCATATTTTGCTGTAACAGCTTAATAATTTAACAGGAAACCCTCATTAGGGTAGTATTATTTAGTTTTAATCAACCGATTATATCTGAATAGTGTTGTGTACACAATAAGTTACACGTTGTCGCAGACAAGGTATATATTGCGATAAATGTTACATATTGGGGCATTCTAGTCGATTTTTCATAATTCATTTAGTCTAACAATGCCCACACGTAAAAGGACATGGAAGTCAAAAGTAGAAGCCAAGGGGTTGTTTTCGTTTTTGTGAAGATAGCAACAACTTGGTCATTTGTGGAGATGAATTTCACTTGAAGATCTTTTATTGAGCGAAGTGAAAATCGGCTTCCACATGTGTTATGCGTGGTTCGTGAAAACAAAATTAGCCGAGAGATGGATTGTGCCACGATTGTCACACGTATTGGGTTATATGGACTTGCAGGGGTGCATATGGACTTGCAAGGGTGCAGGATATTAAGGGCCAGGGGTGGCCATGGCCCATCCTGTTTTTTGGCGCAGTGGTATAAATTTGCGAATTTCATAGGTAAATTGGTTCCTGGTTGAGTCTGGCCCCTGCCGAATTGCCACTACCGATAAAAAAAATTTGAGTTCGGCCCCTCCCGATTCGAGAACCAATCTTCGCCACTGTGGACTTGTGGATTAGACACAAATGATTAAGCTGGGAGGTTGTGTCGTGTAGGTCGTGAAGATGCATTTTGAACATTTAACTACCAGAGTGGCCAATCACGAGCGACTGCAAGTGATAACACTATCCTTATAATTGTGGATTTCACAACTGGACTAAATGTCTCATGAACGACAATGCCTAGTTGTTGGTCGAACCCTTTGGCAACGAATCATATTTTGTAGCTAGTGACAACATTGGTCTTGTCTCATGCTCTCGTCTCAATCTATAAACCACTTACAGCCAACACATTTACATAAGGGACATGAGACACATGTCATTTTTTGACAAGCTTGAAGTATTCATGAGTCATGGCTTTGACGACTCCTAGGAAACTTGTTGGTAAGGGTGTAAACAAGCGGAACGGAGGTCAGACTTGGTACTTGAGTAAGGTCATTGGGCTTAGGTTGAGCTCAGGTCGTTTCGAGCTCTGTAGTTACAACTCGGCTCTTGAGTAGTTTTTCAAGCTCGATCTTGGCTCGGGGTCGCTTTTTATTTATTAATTTATACTTATATATATATGTAATTAAATGTTTCATATATAACATATAATATATACTAAGTTATTTGTTTACCTTCTTACTTGTTGGCAATGGTGCACAAAGTAGGTTTGGTAAGAGTGTAGGAGAGACATGGCTACATGGGTATGATTGGCAGGCACGTAAAATGGTATCCATTGTTTTGGGTTGTGGCGAAGATGAGAGGGACGTGGACGGGGTGGTGGTGGTGGAGATAGTGAGACACTGTTGTGGATGGTGATGTAGAATATGAATGGGAGTAGTTTAGGAGAAAAGTTGAGGCAAAGGAAGGTGAAGGACTAGCCAAATCAGGTGTAGAGAAGGCGTTAGTGTCAGATGAAGGCGTGTCAAAAGGCAAAATCTTGAGATAACACCATAAGTGCTCTTTCTCAAAGTGAACATGACAAGTGATGTAGAGACGTACGATTGATAAATCTAGATACCAATAGCTGGGATGTAGAGTGTCGCAGACTCAAAGGTATGAGTTTGACCAAAAATCCATCTTACCGTGCTTATAAGGATGCAAGTGGGGAAGACACCCACAACCAAACACCCGTATAAAGGAGTAGCTAGAGCTTGGTTTAAAAAAGCGCGCCTCGCACAAAAGCGACGAGGTCTAAGCGCATCGTGCGAAGCGCAAAAAGCGTAGGATTTTCGTACCCGAAGCGCACACTAATTATATAATTTTTTTTATATCCCAAATATATCCCATGAGTTTTTAGCTTCATTTACCTAAAATATAGCTATAAATAAGGTTTTTATGTGATTTTACCGATATGTACAAGCCAAAAACACCAAGGTACAACATTTTTATGCATCAAAATACATGGTGTACGTGAGGCGCGCGCCTCAAGGTCAAAAGCGACTGAAATTTTGCCAAAAAAGCGCCTGAGGCGCGCGCCTTTGGGAAATTGGGTAGGCGCAAAGCCCTGAGGCGCCCTGGGATGCGCCTTGCCCCTAGGCACGCTTTTTAAAACCCAAAGCTAGAGTGCGGTGGAAAAGGCATCCAAAAGATGATTAGTTGATGGATTTATTGGATGGCATGCACTTAATTAAATAAATGACGGTGTTGATGGCATAGTGCCGTAATTGTTGAGGCACATTGCTTGAGCGGTATCCAAAAGATGATTTTTGATGGTTGTATCGGATTGCATTAAATAAATGGCGATGTTGATGGCATAGTGCTGCAAATGTTGAGGAACATCGCTAGAGCAACTAAGGTGAGACTTGTTTCAATGTATAGTTTTCGGCGTCCTACATAATCATGTTTCTCACTTGTGTAAGGACATGAACGCTTGTGAATAATAATGTTAAGCGAGGAGAAAAATTTGTTAAATTGAGGAATTTACTACCCTAGTCACTTTGAACATTTTTTAGCTTGGTAAACTGTTCGTTCAATTGTTAGCGCGTTAGTGCAAAATGTTTGAAGGTGGCAAATTGTTTCTTGCTGTAGTGTCAACCTACAGAGATCTTGAGTGATGACTAACACATAACATGAAATATCAATGACCTTTGAAAGGTAAGACGGATGAAAGGTGGATAAGAACCATGATTGCTAGGCCGTGAGAAGGACAGTGCATGGAAACTCATGTTTCAGATGAAAAAGCTAAGTGTTAAATTATAAAAAAAGACATGATTATCAACACATTTTGGTTAACAAAAGGTAAATTTTGGGTACGTCCAGAATGTTTGAGAAAAATGATTTTGTTTGGTGAATGAATTTTAGAAAAATCAATATGGCGAATTAAAAGTCCCTTACCATTGACAAGGTTGGTTGCTTCCTTGTCAGTGAATGAAACTGTGGAGGCAGTAGATGGAGAAGTGAGGGTATCCACAACATAGGTTGCTGATTGAATACACATCATGGAGCAATCAATGTTTGTTGAGTAGACACCAAACTGAAGTGATGACTTCCACCACTACGATGGGTACAAGTGTTATTGTTACGGAAATGAGAGTCATCGTGTTAGACACCAAGGATGAGGAGTGAAGGATCTGATTAGGGCATTACAACCATCAGGTTCTGATGATTAGTGGGCAGGATCTGATTAGGGCAGTAAGGGTTGTAAATGTAGTATGATCTGCACTTGTAACAGCAGTAGCTGTGATCTACTTAAGGTTAGATTTTAGGACGGAGCTGTGATTAGGACAGTGTTACATATTAGTTAATAAAAGATAGTGCGAGGGTCACTTTGTAACTGCTGAATAGTTGACGGCTAGCTTGTAAGAGACTGACTGACTAACTAATTAATGTTAGTTAGTATCGTGTGTACTTGATACCAGTTGAGGAACGAGAACGATAACATGAATTTAAGCTACTAGCTGCATCTCTGTCTGTAATTATTTCTTTTCTGACTCTATCCTTAACAATGGTATGAGCATCTTTCCACTCGACAACGGGGTACGGAGGAATAAATGGAACAACGAATATTAGTTTCTAAATCAGATTTGTTTTCTGTGCCGAACAATCCAATATTTTCCTGTTTTGATTTTAAGGTAAAACATTCAAGTCCATCGTCACAGGAATGGAAGAGATGTTTTAGATTGCAAATTGCATAAACAGATCAGAAGATCAGTGCAGTTGGTTGAAGGATATTTTGAGCATTGATATTGATCAGATAAGTCACAGATGTATAAAAGATAATCAGTTCCTGTTAACCTTTCTGGTACTGCAGAAACACCTTGAAAATGCCTTAAATCAAGACATATCAAGAAACAATGAAAGCGATAAAGCAACAGTGGTTTAGTTCTTGTGCTTCTTCATGATGATAATCCAAATTAGTGGTCCATGATTCTACTGCTATTGATTCCAGGAGGACGATTCTGGAATATGGCAGTCCCATTGTATCATCATCAACAATTTCAGATACCATTAAAGAAGAACTGATGCAGTGTTAAAGAAGACTAAAACTGTGGCAAGAAGTGATGCATGGTTAACCGCCGCATTGTTAAAAAAGACTAAATCTATGTATTAATGGAATTCCAGCCATTATAACATTAACGTATTTTTGGGAACCGATTAACTCTGCTTTTTCACCATCCTTCATTCCTCATCGTTGGTGTCTAACACAATGACTCTCATTTCTGCCTAACTGCTCAGAATTCGCACAACAGCAGGTGACACCTGGGATGGCTTTGAACCGGACCTACACACCTGAGCTCTGGGAGAAAGAGGGTGTTGCAACCTTCAAATTCTTGCGAGTAGTGGGCAGGACCCGATTAGGGCAGCAAGGGTTGTAAGGGCAGTATGGTCTGAAATAGTAATAACTGCAGTTGTGATTTACAATTTAAGGTTAGGTTTTAGGATGGATCTGTGATCAGGATAGGAGACTCGGAAGCAGGAACAACTGAATCTGGAGTTTGGTCTGTTGTAGCAGTGGTGGGGGTAGGATTAGGGTTGAGGACGGGCAATGACGGTTTTTGGCAGCAGGTTGTATCTGCTATTCTGCTTCAGTTATTATGGTTCCTGGCACCGTCAAAAGGGCAGTAGCAGTGGCAGATTGTGGTGGAACGGTCATACATAACAAGATGGTATTGTCCCTGATTTTGAGGCCGAACTCTATCACTCATACATAATCTCGTGTTTGTACTAAAGCAATACATTTCACACGATCCATTGTTAAATAATAAGCACTTGATTCTCAACATTTGAATCATTGATATTATCTTGCATTTTTCACCCAGAAAGTAACCATAAACACACATAGTATGATTGGCTGGTACATTTCACTTAGTTATATAATCCTAATAATCCTTATATTTACTTATATAGCAGCACTTCTAGGTAACGAAGTTAATGGCGTGACAGAAGGGAGAGAGCACAATAGATAGCAAACATATGATAAATATCTTATGATATCACTAGTTGGTGAGGACCTTCATTCGTCATAAAACAATCAAGAACTTTCTCCATAAGTCTCATGGGAGGTTTTACGCCTGCGTTCATTGTGGCCAGCCAAGCGCATACGACAACTCCTTTTGGCATCATCAAATTCTCTAATGTCATGAAACCTGCAGGAGCCGCCACAAAAGTAATACAGATAAAAGGTAAACCGAATGGATGATATCCTTATTTTCTTCTAACTAGATATTGATTAGTGGGTGTGGAAAAATGGTTGGGCCACGCGGGTTGGGTGGGTGACTTGGGTCAGTTCCGTCGTCGACCCACAAACACAGATTGTCTTTTCTTGAACTTTATAAACAATCAACGTTTTAATTTTTTAAACGAGTAAAAACATATGTTATTACAAGTCAGGGGCGGACCTAGTTAGTAACTAGGTGCTGCGTCCGTTGCTACTCAACTTCGCGCGCGTAGTGGATAATTAGTGAAAAATTTGTTTTTTTTTTTTACGAAATTTGGAAAACGTTACTACTAAAATGAAAAAAATGAAAAACGTTACTACTAAAATTAATTTCTAGATCCGCCGCTGTTACAAGTATGGCATATTTAATTTTTGAATCTGAATGGTTTAGAAGGCTTAATGCATTTGTGATTACTCTTGTAACAACCATGAAGAACACGGTATTCTTTACGTCAACTTCTTAAACATCCACATTTGTAATGCAACTACATTATGAGATAGATAATTTAAACTGAAATTTAAACACTTTCTAAACAAAAAAAATATTATGAATTAAATGTTCCTGATTCTGTTTTCTTGTATGTTTGTGCCTGTCTCTCATTGATTATCATTTGAGGTAACCATTTGAAATATTAACTAAAAGGCCAATTATCATAATTTAGCTAGTTATAATTACAAACATTCAAACAAAGTTCTTATTTACCTGCTGCATTGCTGACAGAAACGCTGTTGGTATCCGCCAGTGATAACAACTGGAGCCTTAGAATGAGCCTCACAAACTTTATGCCGTCGATGGTACGGCTTGCAGTTAATCATATCATTAGTACAGCCTTCCACCTGACAGTAAGCTATACTACCACTACCCGAACCTCTCTTTCCCGTCACCTTTTTCTTACTGGAACTCTCACCATACGTTTCATCGTCGTCATCGTCTTCTTCGCCATCGTCCATCATCTCATTTTTCAAGTTATTGTTCATGCTTCTGACTACCCTTCCAATATTTGTTGTTTCCATCCTTTTAAAAAGGAGTGAATGAATACAGTCTATATAGAAAGAGTGAAGATAAAGGAAAAGGTGAAGTGTTGTATAGAAAACAAAAGTGTGAGGACCACATTGAAGTTATGGAATAACATAGGGTAGCGTTTTAACCAGTCCTAATCTTATTAATTATACTTTCATAGGCATATAGCAAAGGTCAGTTACATTTTCATTTTTCTACAACTACTCACTACTATTTGGTTTTACATACATTACATAATAGTTAACAACAACAAAGCCTTTGTCTTTTGTTTAATATTAATAACCTTGAGAACCCGTCATTGGAAAATTCGCAGCCCCACCAATACCTTGCTAACGAATGGAGCCATGCGTTTACTACTATGCCGCCCCCTTGAAGGTTACGACAAGCTGAATGTACCGAATTGAAATTAAGTAGTGATTATGTGCTCCTTGTTCCTTATTTCAATTACTAGTTTTAAAGATTTGTTTTTATGGAACAAACATATTATCTTTACTTTTTTTTTGAACGGCCAACAAATTGGAATCACTCACGGAACACTGGAGTATCATCGTGCCACCAGTGTTGCCACGCGATCATATTCCACCACCAAGTCACCAATTCAGGAGGAAACTCATAATTATGAGAAAACCCCCTTTGTGAGATTCGAACCCAGGATCATATTCCACCACCAAGTCACCAATTCAGGAGGAAACTCATAATTATCTTTACTCTTTGTGAATTTGGAATTTAAACATGGATGTTGATTGATGTGAAATCATTATCGTCAATTCGTGAGTGTTATCACTCGTGAGTCGTGACATTGAATGAATGTCATGTACCGTTTACTTTAGATGCTGACACACATTGTCTGTCCCTACCTACTTGTTGTCCTTTAAGGTCACTAAATTTGCATAGCTATATCTTTGATTGTTTTTTAGAGACTCTATTTGAATGTCTATGTTTTTTTTACTTGTGATTGTTGATTGTTTTTAGTTTTATAAGCATAGTTAGCCGAACGTTTGCAGAAGAAATCACTTCACGGGTGAGTTTGTCACATTAAATTCATGTCACCCAATTCATGACGACCTTGTTTTTTTTCAGTGACAATCACTCGAGTTTTACCATTGCGGGACTTGTGTCAAAAAGATGTGGTGGGATGGAAATACATACACCAAGGGTTATTTGGGACATCAATGTGTCATTGATGAAGGTACCCTTTCACTTTTAATAGGAGATGATTCTTGCAAAGGTGAAAAATATTGATTCCATGTAGTTGTCTAATGTGGAGATGACACGTGTATACTTGGGTCACAAACCTTTTTACACCCGTGCTTCATCTATCCCTCAAAACAAGCACCCTTTTTCAAAAACTAAGCATCCAAATCTTTTACTTTTACATAATCATACTTTTTGAGGATTTGACCATGTATACCTTTGTACTTGACATTTTCTTTCACACAAATGATGATTCTTTTGAGAATTAAGAAAAAGGAAGAATCCCATTTGTCCAAAACATACATTTTCGCAAACGATAATGTCATTTTTCTTGTATTTTAGTTGAAGGGATTGGGAGCCTAATCCAGGCGGAAGCGGTGTCTCTATCCCTCTACTCCACAATCCAGGCGTCAAGGGCCTTGCCTCCCGCGGAACTAATTCGGCGGAGGATAGGTCACAAGCCAGCGTGCACATATGGCAAGCAACATCAGCACACAACAACACATACGCACGCGCACCCCGCGCGGAATATACTTAACCAATTTTTAGTACGAGGAACAGGAGATGACAAAAGGAAGATTCAGTAAGATCCTGAACAGAACACACGCCAACAGAATGGCGACACGTGGCATGGGCGGTACAACGAACACTGACAGGAATGGCGACATGACTGCTTTCATGCTTCCTCCACAACGTCATCAACAGTAACCAGCAGACATCCCCCCGCTGTTGTCAGACATCATATCAGACGGCAGCAGGTGGGTCAACTACTGTAGCCAGACGAATGCCGCCGACCGCCAATTGGGAGCTGCCACATGTCCGCTTCAGATGATGACTGAACAGTAGCCTGACGTCATCTACAGGACTCGTCTTTTCCCGCCATTTTCTGGAAGGCTTTTCTTTGGGCTTTTGGATGGGCCCAAGCCAGATTCACTACTCGTGGGCTTCTCAACTAAGCCCACGAGTTCTCCTATAAGTAGAAGAGTTCATCTCCCTTGCAAAGGATCTGAAATCACTCACTTGTAATAGGAAGAGCTAGGTTTACTTGTAACTCTTTGTGTGCTCAAAGTAATAATAATCGGCTCTTCACAGTGGACGTAGGTCATTATTCGACCGAACAACTTACATCTTGTGTTCTCACACACACACTCTCACTCGTATATTTTCTATCCGGGTTTAACCTAACGGTTTGGGTAAAGGATAGTATTTGTAGTTACATAAGTATAAACCCCCTCGATGATTAGTAATAATCCCCGAGATACTTATTGTTTCTTCATTAGTAATAAAAACGATCGTTTGCGGCTCAAAAAAAGTCAAACTTCGAATATATTTTGTATAGTCAGATGTGGTTTATGATTATTTTGTTTGATGTAAAATACTTAAACCTCAGGTAATTTCTTGAAGCTTTTAACTATTGAAAGGTAACTTTCTTGTAGATAAGGAGTGATAATGTTTACTTGTCTCACCCCTAATGGAATGCTAATTGATTTATTGGAGTGTGGCCAGGCCAACTAGCTTTAGTTGTGATGATAGTACTACATCATGCATCAAATTGGACCTAAAATGTACAATACAAGCAGGTACTGTGGTCCAAATTTTAGGAAGGTACCCCTTGCCATTATTTGTTATTACTTGTGAGTAGTCATAGCAACTTTTTTCTTTTTTCTTAAGGATAATCTATACATAATTGTGACCATGGGTGGCTATCGCGTTGGTTGGCAGGTTGAATTATTGAACCTGAATGCGACTAACGTATTTCTTCGTGATAAAGACATTAGTCCTGACTCAAAACAAACTTTAAAGTCGTGTGACTTGAACATGATGACCGGTTTAACCCATTTATCTAAACAAGTTAAACGGGTTGTAATTGTTTAAAAAAGCTTGTGACTTGTGGCTCGCTCAAAATCAACTCGTTTTTAATTCGAACCGATCCAAGGTGAGCTCAAGCTCTAGCCAAGTTAAGTTTTGCTTGTTTGGCTCGTTTTATTTAAACCCAACGTATAATGTTTATGGGTTATAAACATTATACTTTGGTCCATTAATATTAATTTTATTATTAATACTTAAATGATAAAATAAATATTAACTATTAGTTTTACTTAAATGAGCTGTTTTGAGCTCAAATTTCAGCTCGTTCAAAATAAACGGGCCAAGTTGGCTCGTTTAACGCCTAAGCCAACCTAGCTGTAATCATGTTGTAATCATGTATACATGGTAAACGGGCTGGTGGATCGGCCTGTTAAATTTAAACGGAGGTGTGTATTAGACGGGTAGATATGAAAACCCAAAACCTAGCTGATTATTAACCTGAATCCAAAATATTACCCTAACTTTTTCAGTATTTATGGTGACCCAAGAATGCAGTTTTTTTATTTTTTATTTTTTTGCATATTGCTGATAGTGACTTGTACTTTGTAATTTATATTGCCATAGATATTGTACTATAGCTTCAAAAAGAAGTTAACATTATTGAAAGAAGCTTTAACCTCAATTTCATGGGTTAAAGGTGAGTTGACTCGGTTAAGGCTAAACTTCTATCTCAAAGACGAGCAATGTACAACTTTTCATTGCTATGGTACACCTTGCCATTGCATGCGCTTATGATCTATAGTTATATTGACTATATTTCATTTGGGTCCGATTTACACGTTAACATTTGCATGAACTGTAAGTAGTGCACAAGTTTATTACATATATAAATAACATAAACATGAGTTTGTTGTGACAAATATTGATTACAGGGAACTGGTGCGCTTGGATGCATTAGTGACTTGTACATTTATAACATGTACAAACTGGCAATGCATTGATTTTGTGCGCTCGTTTGCAACATGAGTTTATGATTACCTTTTGTACCTTGTTCATAAGTGATGAAACTGACGTAAATGTTCAAATAGAAGGAAATCATATGGTTTGGCCAGTTTGAGATTCATAATATTCGGTTATAGTCTACGATTTTATAAAACAGGTTTTAACAGTTTGGTCACGCTTTGAAACTTGGCAAATTTGGATTTCTGACGGACCAACGGAGTATTATCATGCCACCAGCGGAACCACCAGATTATATTCATCTGCACTAGGCAATAGTTTCTATACACCAATTCAATAAGAAACCGAATAAATATTGGAAATTTTCTCTTATGGGAGGACTAAATGGCCCCTAATGTTATCCCACCCCCATTTTTTTTCGTAAGGTAATGTTATCCCACCCCCATTTAGACGAGACGGCAAATGAAGCTGTCTTGGCTTTCCTAATCAACTTAACTAGTATGGTTTGTTGTCTTTCAAATTTATAATGAACGGTTTGATTTACTTTTTTTTATGTTGATTATAAATATAGTGGATGATTCAAATGAGAAGAAAAAGTATTATAAGAATAATGTTACAGAAGGCGTTAGGCGGGCGGTGAGGTCTAGCCTACGGACTAGTCGGGACTAAGCGGAATTAGGCGTTTTGGTAATTTTATACGTATTATACACACACACACACACATAAATTTAGGTGTTTTTTAAAAATATTTTAAGATATAATACACATAATACTTAAAATACTCAGATATATACATAAAACAAAAGCACATTAGAAGTTTAAAACATTATTATCATATTTATTTGGGCCAGTAGTTAAATAAGGCCACATTTAATTGAGTTTAGGCCCGCTAGACTTTAACTTGGGTTCTAAAAAAAGGTCATGTATATACCCCATTACCCTCTAAACCCTAAATAAACAAGCTACTTCCTGCGTGACTACATCAGACCACCATTCTAAATCCTAAAAAAGCACAGTTGCCTCATCCAAACTCTACATCACTTCTGAATTCAGACCGTTCAAGCATTGATTCATCCATAAAGGTATGTTCTAATCCTTTAATCGTTCTTCATCCATCGATAATATCAATATATGGTTCAGTCCTCCTTCAAATTAAAAAAAAAAAAAGAAACCACCGCCTAGACCCACCTAATCACCAAAACGTCTAGAACCCAGCCTAGGGCTTATTTTCGATATTTGGTCCCGCCTAGCGCCTAGAGCGATTTTTACAACACTATATAAGAATAAAAAGAACAAATTTAAATCAATAGGAATCCTTCATATAATAATTGTACTTAATGTTAAGAGTAAATAGCCAAAACAGACATTTTGGTTTGGATCATTTTGCCAGTTCATCCCAAAATCAAAATAATTGCTTGAACGGTCTCTTGAGTTTCACGAAATTTGCCAAAACAGTCCAATTACTTAACGTGATTAACTCAACATTGTTAAGTCAAGGGCACAATCGTCAAGTGGGCGCTACATGGCAATGTGATAAAGCTGCAACTTTCTCACTTGACCCTATTGTGGCTTAAGGTGAGCAATGGCTTTATCCAGTTTTTTTTTTTTAAAAAAAATTATTCTATTTTTTATGCTTTCTAAATTTGTATAATGTAATATTAATACAAAAGTAAAATTAATAGAAAATGTTACATTATTAACAAGAATACAAACTACAAAAAATAAAACTAATTAAGCTGAGCTACTTGTTTTGCCAATAGTAAATTCCACTGCTTTAGTTTCTCAATTCATTCCCCATCCTCATAATCTGTTGCATTGACAGATGTCGGTCTTCACTACATACATGATTGTGCCTGTCTCTTTGAAGTGGCACTCGTCCTTTCCAAATGTCTCCAATCCACAACTTCAGTGTTAGTGAAGAATGTGTCATTGCTAATGGCAGTCAACCCTCTAACATCCTCTGGTGTCATTCCATCATAAAAAACTTTCATTAGTTCCCATGTTTGAATACCATGGTGATGACAATTTCTCAGTAGCTCTTTGAATCTAGTAAAAGCCTCATGAAATGCTTCCTCCGAATTCTGTTGAAATCCTCTTATTGCATCTCGAGCCTCAGATGTGTTGCTCATGGTGTAATACTCTTCCAAGAAAATTTGTTGCATATCCTGCTAAGTATATATATACTACTTGGGGGTAGTGTAGCAAACCATTGTCTTGCCTTGTCCTTCAAAGTGAACTGAAACATCATCAGCATTACCTGATCTTTAGTAAACCATGATCTTCCAATCATATTGCACACAGACTCAAATGCTGATATGTCTAAGTAAGGTTCTTCAGATCTCTTTCCATAGAACTCAGGCAGATGACCCAAATATGGTGGTCTCACTTCAATTTCTCTCCCATTCCTACCCACAGCTGTCACTACAACTGAGGAATTGGGTATAATGACTGGCCGAAAATGACTATCAACCCCCTGAATTGGTGCTCTCTGATGTATCTGTGGGATACCATCCACTAACTGTAACTCACCTCCGATCCCCATATTCCTAACATTAAATTGAAAAACCTCATGTGAAGATTGATTATTTCTTTGTCTCTGAACACGGTTCCCTTAATTCATCCTCTTGATCCCATTCAGATTCCCAAGTATGCACACTTCCTTCATCATATTGAGGAACCCCATTAAATCTTTGTTGGTTATTGATGTATTGTAAAATACATCTATTTCCAGTGTAAAGTTTGTACAGTTTTCGAGTCGTTTAGATAGTATTTTTAATAGTTTTAGGGTTGTCATTGTCTATTTTATTTATTTTAGGTCTTTATAGATTTTTATTAGTTTTGGGTATTTTTTTAGTGTTTATCTATTTTATTTTTTATTTTGTAGGTGTTCATGGACGTTGGAGCCTAAGCGAGCAATTTTGATCAAAGTTGAGAACACCGAGTCTAGAGCATTGAGTCATAATACCATATATAATAATAGTTTATTAATAATAAAAAGAAAAAAATTATGTGACTTGGGTCACATGTTTGGGCCCGGCAAAAAAAAATCCAATTGAGAGAATTGGTGGGGAACAAAAACGTGGAGAGGAATTTTATAAGAAGAAGGCGGCCGCATGCCGATTTTTAGATATATATTTTTGAGGGATTAGACATCGAAGAGGATTGGGGGGATATATTATTAATAACTTCGAAGTAGCGAATATTATTGGGAAGCAGAGCAGCGGCAGTTCGAAGAGAGGTCGCACAGAATAGAACAACAAATATTATTAGGGAGGCAAGCCAAGGGTGAAGGTTCTAAGCTTTGGGAGCGAGTATTCGGGTGTCAATCATTCGGTTCCTTCGTTTCTTTACTATTTTTATTCTTGACAATGATTGCTGAACTTTTATTTGTTTTTGTTTTTCTTTTCAAGATGATTATTGGCTAAAACTTTCATAGCTACCTAGACTAAGACAAATAACTATGTTTTGATTTGCGTTTTTTATGGTTTTTGGAACTTGTTTTGGATTTATGATTCAGTAAAGATTTTGATTTCTCTAGATCTGGTGTATGTGCGTATCTATTATTTTTTTATTGTCACTTATTCACTCCACTTGCACTTTTGTGAATGTCTTTCATGTATGAGTGCTAGTTAGGTTGCAGACTTTGTGTAGCAACTAGTTTATGGTCAATGTTCGCGAGTTTACCATAGGAGTGATATTTGGTGGTTAGAAGATTTTAGGTATTCTTCCAAGTTCAATAGCTGTGAGGTGAGGGCTTGTTGGTATGTCTAGGTTGTTAGATTGCTAGGTTAGAGGCTTTGTGAGAAGATCTGCCTAGTTTCCCTTTCAATTCTTGCATATCAAGTTAGATCTAGGCTTCAATAATTACCCCTTACACCTAGTGTAGTGAGGCTTTCGCGCTGTGAGGTAGATTGTCTAGCGGGTACTCGATCATAAGAGTTAGATAACCTGTGAGGGTTTGTACTCCAACCGGTAGTTTAACAGCACAAAAATATTCTAGGGTTTCCCCTTGAGAAGGGTCGAGGGTGTCTAGTTTATTCTTGATGTTTAGTATTTTAAGATCCCGGTTCCAAATCAGTTCCATAACCATAGAAACTTATCGGGCATAGTTAGGAGTCTGGTCTAGGTAGTGTCTTGTCATCATCTGAATTCAGCTCAGTTAAGTTCGTGTCTTTAGTTCAGTTTAGTTAACCTTAGTTAATCTTTATTTTATTGCATTTTTATTTTTCAGTAAAACCCCCCTTTAAAATAATAAAATAATTTAATAGATATTTAGGATAAGTAATCGAGTCTAGTTTTCGTTTTCCATTAGAGTCTCGTGGGTTCGATATCCGGACTTACTTTAGCTATACTAGAGTCGATAGGTTCACTTGCCTGTCAGTAGTTTAGTTTTAGAGAGTCTAGAGTATTACTTAGTGTCTAGTTTTAGGTTTAATTTAATTGTTTTTATTAAACTACTTTTAGCACGTCAAGTTTTTGGCGCCGTTGCCGGGGACTCTTAGGCGATTGCGTTTACTAGCTTTGATTACACTTATCTGCTATATCTGTGCTACTTGTGTTGAGTCTGTCTTTTTGTTTAGTGAGTCGTAGGAGTCTAATTGTTTGTGTATTTTATTTCTGTTGAGTTTGTAAATATGTTTGAAATTTGTGGAGGACCCTATTTTACCGTTAGATTTCCACAAAATGCGGGGTCCTCTGCACATTATTATGCTAATTCCTTCGTGCAGCCGCCACCATGTTATTCACAGAGATATCCTGATTATTATTATTATGATTGCCCGTATCAGCAACCACATTTTAATCAGTATCCTGATCAGTTTTCTGGAAGCAATTCTCATGAGCATAGTGATAATGATTGGAGTAAAATAGAGAGTCTGTTGACACTACTAGTTGCTAAGGATGAAAATACCCAGAACATGTTAGCAGAGCAGGACACCCTCCTAAAAAACCACGACATCCTCATAAAAAACCGACAAGCTGCTCTTTTAGATCTTCAACGAACAGTAGAAGACATTGCTAGGAGATTAAAGGAAGAAGAAGACAAAGAAAAGGTTCAGCAAGAGCAGCTGCCGAAAGTTGGTTATACATATGATGAGGAGGGCAACTACCTCGGTTACATGAATGCTCTGGGGGAGTTGTTCCCAACGTTTCCAGAAGAAGGGAAAGAGCCGATAATGGAATACGAAGATGAGTCAGATGAAGAGATCATCCCAATCACGGAGACGAAAATGGACGTTGAAGTCCCACCTCCGGTGCCACAGGTTATATATGATTTTGGGAGTGACTCTGATAGTGAAGACGACGAAGAAGAGTGGGCGGCGTATCGAAGGTCATTAGAGAAGAGAGAAGTAATTGAAGAAGAAGTGGAGTTGGGTGACTCCATAGGTATGATGTTTGGTGCAGATGAAGACAGTGAGGTTAGTGACACGTTGTTGTCTGAGGAGGATGAGCTTTTAGATATGGAGTTAGAGGGTTTACCTGCTTATGAAGAAGTAGGGGAGTCGGATCCCGATGGGGATATAACATACCTAGATGCCCTACTCGAAGGTGAACCGACAGACATGACTGAACCTGCACCAGATGAAAGAAATAAGTGTGGGGATCATCCCATGGAAATGGTGGTAGAAGAAGCGCACCATAGCTGGCCCGTGGTAATAGATGGAACTTCAAAATCAACAACACCACGGGAGAGGGCAAGGAAGAGAAAAAGAAAGGATCGGAATCGGAAGAGGATCAACGGCTGGCACGAGTTGGAGAAGAAGAAGCCAGTGAAAGTCAAGCACGATCAGTCTTCTTGCTACATGCCACACATCCGGTTCAATCCAGGTAAGTTTAAATTTTGGTGGTCTGACCCGTTAAGAATGCTTAGATTATTTTTCAATTCCACTAATAAATATTCAATTGTTAACGGGGACCGGGTGGAACTAAACGGGTTAGATCGGGTCCAGATAAAAGAGAAGCCCCCTGATAAAGTTTAAGTGTGGGGAGGCTCTGGAGAGTTTGTAAATTTATATTTATACTTTTTTTTTCTAGCTTTTCATTTTTTTTATTTGTGGTCTGTCCTTCGGTAGTGGTTCATACGTTTTTATCTTTCTATTTTATCTTTGTTTTTGTGTTTTTGAGTCTGTTTGAAAGTTTGCGTGTTTGCTTAGGTAGAGGAAATTTCACCATGTGCGGATCCCATGTATTGTCTTTATATATATTTTATGAGTGGGAATTTTGGTAGAGGTTTGGGTAATAAAAGAGAATTATTCTTAAAAAAAAAATTAACTTTTTGTGAAAAAAGACTTTTAACGTAATGTGAGGAGTCTGGGCTGACCTGTTCGCCTCATGCGACCAGCTATTACCCCGGAAAGTTATATTTTTTTCCCTTTCAACGCGTGTTGTGATCACCAGTGTCCTTCACGTTGAGTGAGAACCAGATTTTTTTTTCTTTCTACCCATTTGATCTACCACCATTCACCGCCATTTTGCCAAGCAGGTACGCCTTCTTGTTTGTTGTTATATTATGAGTCTAAGTTAGTAGTTTGAGTCTTTTTATTTTTGTGTGGTTCGGTATTATGCTCGGGTTTTGTTTGTTTCGTTTTGCGCAGGTTTGGATTGCACCGCCCGTACTCGATCTCCATTCGGGCGATTCCGGAGCTGCTCATTATGTCGAGGGCAAACCCGAGAGTATACCATTGTGTCAGAGCCGATCGCGAATGAAATGCTATACGATCGAGTTGGATTGGACTAGAGTTTTGGAGCTTACGAAAAAAAATTAACCAGCTAAGTCCTTTTCAATTTGCACTTATCTTTTTATTTTTGTATTTTATTTTTTTATTCGGAATTTATTTATTTATTTATTATTTTTTTTTTATTTTTTTTGTTCTGAGTCGTTTTCTATTCCTACATTGAGGGCAATGTAGAATTTAAGTGTGGGGATGGGAAACTGTCGTTTAGTCTGTATATAGAGTCGTTTTGGTTTAAAAAAAAATTGAGAAAATGTCCCTGATTTTGAAGTTTGCATTATATAAAATATGGAAGATGATAGGTAAAGTTAGGTGTTCGGTTTTCAAATAGTATGTATAATAAGAGATTAAAATTGATTGAAAACGTGTCTGATTTGGGATATGTGGGTAGGCTCGGCCGGTAGAAAGGTTCCTTTGAAAAGTAATAAATTAATTATGTTAGGCTATTTTGTGGGTTCTCATCTAGGAGAAACGGGGAGACCGAAACCGCCAAAAATAGTATAAGAAGCACCGTTATAAGTAGAAAACCGTTAGAATTTCTAATCACTTAAAAAAATTTAGAAATCAAAGCAAAAATGCTGAAGCTTAAGGTGCCTGGTCACTGGGATAGCGACTTGGATTGGCCACACCCTCTGAGTTAAGTATGCTGAGATGAAAAAAAAATGCTGACGCTTATGGTGCATGGCCACTGGGATAGCGACTTGGATTGGTCACACCCTCTGAGTTAAGTATGCCGAAAAAAAAAGAAAAAAAAGTGATTTTAAATTCTCTTGGTTTTCTACATAAGACAGTTGGGAAATGGTCAATTGATCGTTCCTTTAGCTTCATAAGCTTGAGGCGGGATTAGGAGGAACTGTGGCTTCCTTATAGTGAGACCCTAGATAGACTAATCAACATGAACTTAACTTAAATAAAAGGGGGCTTGGAAACCGGTTTGGGTTTAAGAGGATCAGTATACCTGCAATCGCAATCAACACGTTAGTAGATTATTAATTAAGTAACCTATGTTTTGAAACCGGATGTAAACATGACTGTGATTCCATAGCATAATTCTTTTTCAGGGACGAAAAAAGATAAGTGTGGGGATATTTGATGTATTGTAAAATACATCTATTTCCAGTGTAAAGTTTGTACAGTTTTCGAGTCGTTTAGATAGTATTTTTAATAGTTTTAGGGTTGTCATTGTCTATTTTATTTATTTTAGGTCTTTATAGATTTTTATTAGTTTTGGGTATTTTTTTAGTGTTTATCTATTTTATTTTTTATTTTGTAGGTGTTCATGGACGTTGGAGCCTAAGCGAGCAATTTTGATCAAAGTTGAGAACACCGAGTCTAGAGCATTGAGTCATAATACCATATATAATAATAGTTTATTAATAATAAAAAGAAAAAAATTATGTGACTTGGGTCACATGTTTGGGCCCGGCAAAAAAAAATCCAATTGAGAGAATTGGTGGGGAACAAAAACGTGGAGAGGAATTTTATAAGAAGAAGGCGGCCGCATGCCGATTTTTAGATATATATTTTTGAGGGATTAGACATCGAAGAGGATTGGGGGGATATATTATTAATAACTTCGAAGTAGCGAATATTATTGGGAAGCAGAGCAGCGGCAGTTCGAAGAGAGGTCGCACAGAATAGAACAACAAATATTATTAGGGAGGCAAGCCAAGGGTGAAGGTTCTAAGCTTTGGGAGCGAGTATTCGGGTGTCAATCATTCGGTTCCTTCGTTTCTTTACTATTTTTATTCTTGACAATGATTGCTGAACTTTTATTTGTTTTTGTTTTTCTTTTCAAGATGATTATTGGCTAAAACTTTCATAGCTACCTAGACTAAGACAAATAACTATGTTTTGATTTGCGTTTTTTATGGTTTTTGGAACTTGTTTTGGATTTATGATTCAGTAAAGATTTTGATTTCTCTAGATCTGGTGTATGTGCGTATCTATTATTTTTTTATTGTCACTTATTCACTCCACTTGCACTTTTGTGAATGTCTTTCATGTATGAGTGCTAGTTAGGTTGCAGACTTTGTGTAGCAACTAGTTTATGGTCAATGTTCGCGAGTTTACCATAGGAGTGATATTTGGTGGTTAGAAGATTTTAGGTATTCTTCCAAGTTCAATAGCTGTGAGGTGAGGGCTTGTTGGTATGTCTAGGTTGTTAGATTGCTAGGTTAGAGGCTTTGTGAGAAGATCTGCCTAGTTTCCCTTTCAATTCTTGCATATCAAGTTAGATCTAGGCTTCAATAATTACCCCTTACACCTAGTGTAGTGAGGCTTTCGCGCTGTGAGGTAGATTGTCTAGCGGGTACTCGATCATAAGAGTTAGATAACCTGTGAGGGTTTGTACTCCAACCGGTAGTTTAACAGCACAAAAATATTCTAGGGTTTCCCCTTGAGAAGGGTCGAGGGTGTCTAGTTTATTCTTGATGTTTAGTATTTTAAGATCCCGGTTCCAAATCAGTTCCATAACCATAGAAACTTATCGGGCATAGTTAGGAGTCTGGTCTAGGTAGTGTCTTGTCATCATCTGAATTCAGCTCAGTTAAGTTCGTGTCTTTAGTTCAGTTTAGTTAACCTTAGTTAATCTTTATTTTATTGCATTTTTATTTTTCAGTAAAACCCCCCTTTAAAATAATAAAATAATTTAATAGATATTTAGGATAAGTAATCGAGTCTAGTTTTCGTTTTCCATTAGAGTCTCGTGGGTTCGATATCCGGACTTACTTTAGCTATACTAGAGTCGATAGGTTCACTTGCCTGTCAGTAGTTTAGTTTTAGAGAGTCTAGAGTATTACTTAGTGTCTAGTTTTAGGTTTAATTTAATTGTTTTTATTAAACTACTTTTAGCACGTCAGTTATGTTGATGGTTCGGAGGGACAACTGCTAATTCTGGGCAAGGTTGGTTTCTTGGGTTTTGTTGACTTTGTTGTAGACATTGGTTAGCAGGCTGGAAATACCCACCAGGTTGGAATTGTTGTTGTGGTGGTGGGTTTGGAATGAGTTGGTTTGGTGGAATAAGTGGAATAGGGTCATTTGGTTGGTTGGGTATTGGGTCATTTTGGTTATCCTGACCAGCCATCTCAATAGCTGCTTCTTCAATTTTCTGAGCGACTGTTGAAGAACATGATTAATTCTTTACTGCTGAACGAAAAACAACACGGTTTTGACATGCTGGCTTCTCAATCTCTGGATCAAATAACAATGGAGACGACTTCTTAGAAAGCCTAGTATGCATACAACACAGAAGCCACCCGCACACACAAAAACAAGAAAACAAATAAAGTAGTACTGAACGAAGAAGAGAAATAAAAACAGAAACAAATAAATAAAAGACAAATATTTTTGGTTTTTTTAAGAAAATAAATAAACAAACTAAACTATACACCATGCGCACGAACTGCCCGGCAACGACACCATTTTGATCGCATGTCGAAGTGCTAATCAAAAACTAAATAAAAACCACTCCTTAGCTACAACTGACTGTAGTATAAGAAGTAGAGTTGTCGAACCTCAGGGAGTTTGAGGAAAGTGTTAGTTTGTAAAATAATGTTTAAACTAATAAATTAACTAAATTGATTTTATGAAGATTATTAAAAAGTGTTGCAGTGCTGCAAAATGAAATGATAATAGAGTTTTATAAAAGACAATAATATGGAAAACCGTCACTACGAGTTTCTGATTCGGTAATTGTAAGACACTATGAATTAACCTAGTTAGGCAATCACATAGACATAATCCTATTTAAGTTGCTCAACCCAATTCAACATCAAAACACAAATCACAAGGTTAAATTATTCCTAATGCAAGAAAACCAAGAAATGATAACGATTTGTAATTGTGAAAGTCAATCAAATTGTTCAAATCAGTCAAACATACAACCAATTTAAAAAGCACATAAACATGTTCATAAAATCTGATCCTAAACAAAGTTCAAAACAGAGAAATCCTTACAAAATACCAAATCTTCACCCAGAGAAACTGCAGGAGGATTAGCCTTGCATCTTCATGATTTCATCTTCAATCTTGATGTAGAATTGCATGATTGATGATTGGAAGGTGATTAGAAGGTGTGGAATGGTGAAAGAATGCCCAAAATCGCCCCAATACTCCTCTAGAATCGTCCCTAGTCAAATGGAGGAGAAGATCCCCTCAAAAACCTAATTTTTGGCACTTTATACTTGTTACCATAATCCTCGAACCATAGGCTACTCTGGAACCGTAGCATACTGCTAACAACTTGTTCCAAAAACTGTTTTCTTCATAACTTCTTCATTTTAACTCCGTTTGCGCCCACGTCTTTTCATAATTCAATTATCTATCATGTCATACTTTAATACCTTTACTTTCTATCCATATTAATTCTCCAAAACACATCCCATCGTCGTATTTAACTTGCAAAACATCATTTTCTCATAGTTATCTAATTTTCCACCATATAAACACTCATATATGCATAAAATTAGACACTAAACACACACACACACACACACACACACACATATATATATATATATATATATCACATTCCAATACCCATCCATGAATCATCGTGACTTCTAGCCCATAAATGCTCAACCAATTCATGGCGAAGGTTTCCGTGAATCTCACGGTTCTTGTTATTGTTTATGTTGTCGAGTTTTTGAAGATCAGTGATTGTCAATTCAGCACGTGGGACATCACCTTGGTAATTTTTACAAATAGCCAAGCCTTGGTCCTCTAATATCATGTTATGTAGAATGACACAAATGTAGACGACGTCCATTATTTTCTCTCGTGTCCAAAACCTTAGTGGGTTGGCAATCAGTTGAAATCTTTTTTTAAGAACGCCAAACGCTCTTTCAATATATTTTCTTGCCGATTTGTGTTTCTTTGTAAAGTACTTGCGTTTGTCTTCAAGTTGAGACGAATAAGCTTGAACAAGTGTCGCCCATTCGTTGTAAATACCATCAACCAGGTAGTAGTCGTACTTGAAATTTACGTTATTAGCATAAAACGATTGGACGGGCTCAACCTCGTTGATGAGGTCATCAAATATAGGTGATTGGTCGATAACATGTAGGTCGTTATTTGACTCACCAACTCCAAAAAACGCATGCCAAAGCCAAAGATCATGTGAGGCCACCGCTTCAAGTATAATACTAGGGCCAGGGTGATCACCTCGATGAAACGGACCTCGCCAAGCCGTAGGTCACATAGCACAACCAACATGGGTACAGTCGAGACTACTGAGCATTTTGGGAAACCCATGTTTTTTCACCATGAACCTCGTATTTGCGTTGGATATCAAAAAAAAAGTTGGGTTAACGCTAATATCTTTGTAAGTAAATAAATGTGATCTCTACGCAAAGTTATGTAGTTTAAACGATGTTGAAAATAAAAGTTTTAACAGTATGTGAAAGGTGAGTAAAATATATTTATATACCTTGACAAAACAAATGAAGCGACACGCGCGCAACTTTTTCGGACATTGCTATATATTCATTCATTGCGTCTGACGGAAACCCATATGCCAGTTGTCGAAGAGCGGCTGTACATTTTTGTACAGAGGTGAACCCTAGTCGCCCCCTTGCATCTTCTCTTTGTTGAAAAAATGATATCACTATGACAAATGATTTAATAGAAGCATAAATAGTTGCCTACTCATTTGAAAACGTCGCCTAAAATGTTCTTCATTGTAGAGAGGATTAGGGCTAAAGTAGTGTTGTATCACAGTTTCGTTTGCTCCCTCTCTATCACGATCAAGAGGTGGTTGTCTCGTTAGCGCGAGTTGCCGTTGTCTTTGAGACGGACAATCAAGTAGTCAACCGTTATCCTATCCACTTCCATAATCAAATCGTCTTCCTCCAAAGAGTTGGACGAAGAAAAGTCATACCATTCCAAGTTTATGTGTTTTTTAGTGAGTAATTTTTTTAAAATAATATGTAGGTTACTAAAGAATATTTTGGGTTTCTAAAAATAAAAACCGCCAGCCAAGGCCAATGGTCGCCATCCCCAACTGTCAACTCCAACGGCTACATTTCCTTCGCTAACCCACGCGAGCATGGTAGCGTAGGCTCACTCGCGAAAGGCTTCACGCATGTTTGTTGTGGTGTTCGCAAGCCACATGGATCAGTTGGCCGCTCGCGCCTGCTCGCTCACGACCCACAACACAGTCTTATAACGAAACATAATAATAAAAACACTAAATCAGTGAGATTAGTAAACTTTACTTCCGGTCTAAACTTTACTTCCTGTTCCTTTCATTCTCCATTGTTAAATTAAACGTGTTGGTAGATTATAATGCTAAACATCAATACTTAATATGATACATATACATTTAATTAGTAAACTATCCTCCAAAGTCCAAATTTTATAAAAAAACTGGTCAGTACATATACATTTAATTAGTAAACTATCCTCCAAAGTCCAAATTTTATAAAAAAAACTGGTCAGTTTGCTTCAATTTGACATTTCAGTTGGTTTTAGGATTTATTAGTACCTCTAAAACTGCACAGTATTAGAAATTTCCTGTCTATTAATATTTCAAGTTAATGAATAGTTCCTATGTAGTGTGTGATGTTTTTGTTTCTTTAGTAATTTTATAGGTTTTATCTAACACATGCATTTTTCCTTAGCATTTTAATAGTTAACACATGCACTTTTCCTTAACATTTTAATAGTTTTTCGAGTCATTTATTCATCATGTTAGTTATTTTCTAGTACGTTTTTGTGTCTTTAGCAATTTTATAGGTTTTATTTATTTTTAGTCATTATTTATTATATTAACATTTGGATATGATTGGATGAACGAGTTTTTGTAACCGTCACCCACTAAGGCTATTAGGCTTGGTCACCAGTGGAAGGACAATCACCAACCTCCATCTCAGCGTTATGTCACCACCTTCCTTCTACCATCTATCTCTTCTAGTGTTTTGAAAACCGGACTGGACCGGCCGGTCGGACTGGGCTCCAGGACCTGGACCGGTCCGGTTCGGGTGGTTGAACCGTTTCTGCGGTGAACCAGCCGGTCGGACCGGTTTTATTTATTTATTTTTTAATATTTTGGGTTTCGAAGCATCTTTTGGCCCGGTTCGTTGGACTGGTGAACCGACCGGGGGTCCGGTTCGATGTCCGGTCCGGTTATGAAAACCTTGATCTCTTCCGCTGTGGCTATCGGGTGTGGTCAATAGTGAACTAACCATCACTATCCTCCACCTTAGCGCCACATCAGCAACCTTC
Organism: Ambrosia artemisiifolia; assembly: GCA_032199755.1. Classification (NCBI taxonomy): domain Eukaryota; kingdom Viridiplantae; phylum Streptophyta; class Magnoliopsida; order Asterales; family Asteraceae; genus Ambrosia; species Ambrosia artemisiifolia. The sequence goes on from CM063519.1 coordinate 65,992,891, forward strand.
TTTTACCATCTCTATCCTCTACTAAAATGGGGTGTGGTCACTATCCTTCACTATCTCCAATTTTTTTTTTCCTCCAATGCATTTAGTTTTAAACAACAAAATAAAATTTTCATTAATTTTAAAAAAACACATAACTTAAAGGAAAAATAAAGAAAACATAAAATATTAAAAATAACTAGAAAATACACAATTTAAACTAGAAAATATAACTAACTTACCTATACCTTAACATTTACTACGTCGAAATGTGGTCAAAACTCCCCCTACCTACTTGTGTATTCAACTTGGGTCAACTTGATGTCCAAGTCTTCGGCTTATCACCCTCATCCTTCAAGGTTCTTTTGAATTGAACATCGAATTGTTCACACACTTGCCATGAAGATCCATGCACTTTTGGTTTATTGAATCAACATTGCGGTGTGATTCACAGACTAGCTGTTTCAATTATACTAGAACTTAAATCCAAAACGAAGACTTACGAGGAGGCATTTACTCAGCTCCACGATCATCTTAGCGGTCCAATGAAGAAAATAAATTATAGCTCGTAAACCTAAAAAAATATATGATTGGCTAATAGATCACCAAGACGAATGATGTTTTAGTAACTAAGTTTTCTTCTTTCGTTTGTTTTTCTTTTAGTTTGAAATATGTTAAATAATTGTCTAGTATAGCTATTTTTTAATTGTTTAATTTTGTTTTTATTTAAAATGCAAAATATGTTATAGGGTAGTTGAAAGAAGTGATGTAGTGATTTTATGGTATTAGGGTAATTGATGATAGAAATAAAGTGACAGTGCATGATTGGTGGGTTCTAGAATAGAAGAATGGGGTGTCACCTCCTCCCGAATCGGTGGCAAACTTTCTATTTGTTTAGGGTGATTAAAAACAATCACAAATATTGGAGTAATAGAGAAAGTATACAGTATAAAGCTTGTTAACATAAGAAGCAATAAGAAGCCACCAGTGAATGCCAAGTGTCCTATTAACCAAACCTCAGTTAACCTAACCAAACTATAATTAATATTAATATCAGTTTAACCCAAGGGCATTACAGACTTTTTTCACACGTAATCAGTTACGTGATTTACGTTCGTTATTTTTGTAAACGATATTTTCAAATCATAATTTGAATTCTAAACACACAGACGATCACACACACACACATTACGTTTCAATCCAATTACGATTCAATCTCCATTTTGATTATTACGATTACAGTTTAATCGATCAATTCATCATGTTCGGTAAATGTATTCGTACTTAATTAATCCATTTTTTAATAGTTTTGTTTAATTTTTGTTTTGGTTTTTATCAGATTTAAACTTCTCTGTTGAAGAGCAGATAGTTGATGTTGAGAATTCGAATCCAGTGCCTGATTATAATGCTTTTCATGGTAGGATTATCATCCTCTGTTTTTTAGTTGAAAAACGGAGCTCTGTGTTTCGATAGATTTCTTAACATGATGTTTTTATCTGTGTTCAGACTTGATCGAAAACACTAATCAGGATGTTGATATTCATAGTTTGAACCTCATCAACGAATTCAGAGTTCAAGGTATTTTGTTAGTTTTAACCTGTAATATATACGAATGCGTCTGATTTTATATTGAGTGCGTCTGTTGTAAACTGTATTCGATTATTCTCTGGTACTAATAATATATGAATGCGTCTGATTTTTATACATGAATGCGTCTGGATTCCAAACTTTTTTTTTACTAAGTGCGTTTGAGTTTCTGTATGAATGCGTTTGTTTTATGGTCTTTTGTAGGTGTTGAAACCGATGTTCCTATTGATGACCTAGCTAGTAACACATATATACCTGATGTACCTGATTCTCTCAAACCTGCAAAGGACATGGAGTTTCCTAGTATTGAGCATGCACAAGAGTTTTATGCAAAATATGCAAAGGCTAGTGGTTTTGCTATTCGAAAGGGCACTTCAGAAGTGCGAAAAGGTATTCTAAGACTTAGGTACTTTGTATGCTATAAGGAGGGTTTTAAGCCAGTCAAAGTAGGTGAAGAGAGTTCTAGCAAAGATGTTGAGTCAAGGAAAAGGCCTTCGATCAGGACTGGATGTCCTGCACATGTTAGGCTAAACTCTGATGATGGAAAAAAATTCAAGGTTTATGGCTTTAACGAAGGTCATAATCATCCATTTGTCCGTAAAAGTGACATTCATTTTCTAGCAGCAAATAGGAAGCAGACACATACTCAAGAAGAGATGATATGTGAGCTGTCTTCATTGAACATGGGTCCTGTCAAAGCTTTTAACATTATGAAGACCAAGTATGGAGGTTTTGAGCATGTAGGTGCAACTGCAACTGATTGTAAGAACTTTAAAGGTGGCTTAAACAGCTTCATTGGTGAGTTTGATGCAGATATGATTGTGTCTAGGCTAAGGGATAAGAAGTTCCTGCCAGATTTTTCATTTGAGTATTCTGTTGATCAAAAGAATGCATTAACCGGATTATTTTGGGCGGATGCTTTATGTAAGAGGAATTACATGGAATTTGGAGATGTGATTTCGTTTGATGCAACATTTAACACTAACAAGTATGTTTTAAATTTTATTTTTTAAGCTTGTTATCCAAATATTATATGTTTTTTTAAAATTTGTTTTATTGGTTATTGTAGGTACAAGATGGTTTTTGTACCATTCACTGGAATTGATAATCACTGTCGGAATGTCACACTTGGTGCAGGTTTGTTGTCATCAGAGACAACTGAATCTTATACATGGTTGTTACAATCGTTTTCCAAATGTTTTGGAAAGCATCCCAAAGTGGTTGTAACTGATCAAGATCCTGCTATGAAAAATGCAATCCAGTTAGTTTTTCAAAACAGCAGACATAGGCTGTGTATGTGGCATATCATGAAGAAGGTTTCTGATAAGGTTTGTACCAACTTTTTTTGTTTTAAATTATGAGTGCGTCTGTTTTATATAAGAGTGCGTCTGAATAGTGTCTTTTTTGATGCATTGCACTGAGTGCGTCCAAACTTATCAATGAGTGCGTTTGTTTAAATTAATTTATTTTCTAATGTGACTGCGTCTAAATACTAACTGGCGACGTCTGTTCTATGTTTTTTGTAGGTGGGTAGTGCATTGTGCAGTGATGATGAGTTCAAAAAGAGAATTTGTGCAATTGTCTGGACAGATTCCATCAGTCCGGAGAATTTTGATTTCGAGTGGGGTGTACTTATTTTTTATTACAAATTAAATGAGAACACTTGGTTGTCTGACATGTTTGACCTGAGATCGATGTGGATCCCTGCTTTTTACCGGAATGAACCTATGTCTGGGCTAATGAGGACAACATCAAGATCTGAAAGCGAGAATCATTTTTTTGCCAGGTGGCAAATTCTCAGTTGACTCTTGTTGAGTTTTTCAACCATTTTGAGACGTCCCTTGAAGCTCAGAGATTTAATCATAGGAAGAATGACCATGACTCAAGACATACAATTCCTGATATGTGGACTCAAAACCCTATTGAACAAGAGGCTGCTAAAATATTTACCCGGACTATCGTCTTTGATATCTAAGAAGAAATATATGCCAGTTATGAAGGATTAATAAGTGTTCATATGCAAAGGGCTGATGAAGAAGGGTTTTTAAAGATTTATGTTGATGATCCACAAGCACAGGGACAAGGCTTTATTGAGGTATTTGTTTTTTTTTTTGTGTTTATAACAAATGAATGCGTTTGTTATGTTAATGAGTGCGTCCAAACTGCACATTATTGTTTTTTTTTGTTTGTTTTACAATGAATGCGTTTGTTATATTAATGGGTGCGTCCAAACTGCACATTAATGTTTTTTTATCCTTTTTTACAGGTTTTGTTCAAAAAAGGAACTTGTTGATGGTGATGAGGATGTGACTACATTATGTACATGTAGGAGGTTTGAGCAGTACGGGCTTTTGTGTAGGCATATTTTTTTCATATTAAGGTTGATGAAAGTGTATAGATTCCCGAAAAGATACATTCTGAAGAGGTGGACAAAAGATGTTGTTCCAAATGAAATCAAGTATTCATTTGAATCAGGTGAGTTTGGTGATGACAAGACGAAAGAGGCAAGGCGTATTGCACGGGAGATCGTTTTGGGTGGTGAGTATCTTGCAAACTCTCTAATTTCAGATTTAGCTGAGTTAACCTTGGTTAATGATAAAATCAAAGAGATGGTTAAGAAGGTTGATGAGGGCAGGTTTAAGAGACCTAATCATCAGAGTAAGCATGACAGGTATGCTTCTCTTCTTGGTTATGAGAAACCATCAAATGCTGAACCCACTATTAGGCTTCCGAATGGTATAAAGAACAAAGGACGTGGCAAGAAGAAGCGAATAAAGTCCAACAAGGAAGTAAAGGTTAGTCGAACCAGCAAAAGAAAGAGGAATTGTGCTATTTGCGGAAAAAGTGGCCATGATCGACGAAAACATGCCAAAGAGGGTGCTTCAACGCAGACGACGCAGACGCAAGGCGAACAAGATTCTCAAATTGCTGAAGATGATGTTGTTGATTATGAAGAGATAGATTTGGAAGTTTCTGATGATGAGGAGGAGTTGTGTTAGATAGTTGCAGTGGACATTGTAAACTTTTAGACATGAGTGCGTCTGAATATTTTACAAATGCGTCTGTGTATGGTTTTTATTTAATTACCTTTTGTTCTTTATACAAACGCGTCTGTTTATTTTACACCACCACCACCACTACCATCACCACCACCACTATTACCAGCACCATCACCACTACTACAACCATCACTACCACCACCACTACCATCACCACCATCACTACCACCACTACCACCACCACCATTTAAACAAAAAAAAACCACTTAAACCAGAAAAAAAAAGAAATACAAAGAACCACCACAAAAAGACCATCACATAACCACCACCACCATCACTTGCCACCCAATATTTCATCCCTTGCCTTCTGTTTTGTTGACATGTTTTTGAGGATGCATGTTTGTGTGTTGCTAAGTGTCTGGGAGATGAGGTTGTCAAAAGATGCTTGAGTGTGTAGTTGCTCAATAGCTGCATGTGTGAATGGTGTCTTCTTCTCTTCCTGCATGAGCTTTTCTATCAGGTCCAGGTTCTTCATATACTGCAACTGAACCTCATTTTGTGCTCCCAGAATCACACAAGATGAGTTGAGGTCATCTCTAACCTCTGAAATGCAGTCCACCATGACAACTGTCTTCACTTGTAGGTTGTTTATTGCCTCAATTTGATTTTCAGCCATTTTTTTGTTGTGTTTTTTTGCTGTATCAGTATGCTTTAGATCCTTAGATCATAGTGTATTTATAGACTAAAAAATAGAAAAGTAATTAGGTGGTAGTTGAGTATTGAAGTTCAAGATTTATCTAAATTTATTACCAATCAAATCATAGTTAATACACAGATAGATTTTATACAACTAATAAGATATGCAACTTGTACATGTAATCATTACATGTACATTTATATAAAATTGAAATAAACCTATGGGTGCGTTTGATTTTTATACGAGTGCGTCTGATTTTTATATGAGTGCGTCTGTTTTTTACAGTGAGTGGGTCTGTTTTAATACGAGTGCGTCCGATTTTTATATGAGTGCGTCTGTTTATGCACTTCTTTTTTACCCAGTGATTTAATGTTTTTTGTTTAGACGCACCCTTAAAAACATGAATGCGTTTGTTTTATGCACTCAAGTGTTCTTATTCTGAAATGTTTTTAAATGCATTTTCTCTGTAATTGTAATTATATTTATAAAATTTCTTTGTTTTTTGTTAATATTACGCTTCGTATTTTTGGACACTTTATACGTTATCTCTTCCCATAATAATAAGGGGTGCACCCCACTTCCCGAATCGGTGCCTAGCTAGTGTTATTCATGACCAAATATAGCCAATGATGGTCATTTAGGATCATTCATCGTCGGTGTGTTATCATGGTCAACTAATGTCAAGATTGGGGCATTAATGGTGATTGATGACCAACTCTGATAAATGATGATATTTTAGTGTTGATTAGTCATAACTCATAAGGATGATGAATAGGGTCGTTTATGCTCAACTATTGTCATGTCACGTAGGATGATCAATGATGATCATCAACTGATCAACACATCTCATTTTTAAAATTAACATCTACTTTAACCTGTAAATTAAGACACTACTATTTTAATATGAAACCATCCACAATATCAGATCTATCCTAAACGAAAGACATGTACATTTGACTCTTTTAAATAATAAGGTATGAAGCAGTTTAGCTAAGCATTATTGTTATCCAATAAATACCCGCAGACACGCTTTTTAATTGTTAATCTACAAAAATAGTAAACAAATTGAAGAAAATACATGAGCGCTATCAATCTCGTATTGACTTCCATTATTTGGTTTCTCGATCAAGAATCAAAGTGGTTAAACAATGTTAGTCCTCGTATTAAGGGTGGACGTGGCAGTGAATGATTGTTCATTGTTCTCGGATGGTGACCGGACACGGGTAAGTGTGAATTTCGGTCATGACATGAAAATACGACACACACCTAACATGATACTCTAGGTTTAACCTAATAGAGTTTAGGTTGGTTTAAAGTTGAACACACAAACACGTTACACGTGTGACAAATGAGTCATAGTTTGAGTCAACCAAGCAGGTTAGCGGGTCGATCCGTCTACTTTTTTTTGCCATAGATAAAACTATTTGGTTACTTAGGCCACAATAAAAAACTAAACCTCAATGACCGAGTCGTTAGAATCGGCATCAGAATTGGGTTGCCGAATTGGACCCGCACGCCAACTTGGAACAACTCTTGGCATTTGCCACAACGAAATGTGATTAAATACATGACAAGTGTTGTTTGTTAAGAGCGAAGGGCCTTGTTCATAGCCTCCACCTCGGTTACTGGGTCTTCGAGATTCATTGCGCGTAAAAAGAGTTGCTTAATAACCATAACACGTCAGTCCATTAGCCTCAATTTCGAATTGAGTGTGTGTACTTAAGTACTTTACTTCGATTTCACCCATTTGTTGACGGAATTCATTAACGAATCATTCCACCATGAGTGATTTGCGTCAACCTGAGGAGGGGGGGTGGCAGATTTATTCACTCAAGCCGTGACCAAAGTGACTGGGTTCCTCGTCCACCGCTCTCAAACAACACCAACAATATAGCTACTGTCAATGATCAACATACCACTGACCCCAACTCTACTCCGTACACCAGACTTGGCCAGGGACCAAGACCAGGGAAGTGGAATCCAAACAGGGGTAGAAGAGGTGGGGGGTGGGGGGGGGGGGGGTTCGCAACATTTATGCACCTTATAATCAACCTACACAAAATAATTGGAGGCCCAATATACCTTTTAATCAACCTACTGCACCCATTCAACATGCCCTTTACGAAGGATACTCACCCTAGCCAAATACCGTAGATCCCATGACCAGGCCCATTATGTAGCCCAATACCATGAGCATCATCATTTTGTACCATGAAGAGAATATATGGCCATAGGTCGGAGCTCGAATCACCCGAAGGAGGTCGAGTCCGAACCAACCAAATACAAGGGTTACAAGTTAAAACCTAAAGGAATGTAAGAAAGGCCGAAGCCTAGATTAAACGACCGATGGACTAGCTTCGGTCATAAGGCCCATGGGCCTAGGGCCGAAGCCCATCAGGAAAGTATAAATACCTCCCAAAATTTCCTCATTTGGTAACTTCACTTACTTGTACTTTTTGTACTTTTCGTACTTACTTTCCACTTCTTAAAACCATACTTATTCTCACGCCGGAGGGTGGTCACAGAGAGACCCTTCCTCTCCCCTGTGACGAGCCTAACGGTGTCTTGTTTTGCAGGTTAATCTCGGATCTATTCAACTGTCACTCTTTCTCATCTGATCTCTCAGATCTGGTTCACCGGACCAACTAAGGGGTAACCTTTTTCCTCTTCAATTGGCGCCATCCGTGATTTGCTGTGTTCTTTTCTTTTTTCGAGAAGAGCAGAGTAATCTCCACCCATGACGGCACACTCTGAGGGATTCATAATCGAAGACGTGACGGCAAATGAAGTTAACGACGATCAGGTGATCATCACCTCGTCGGCACCAGCTATCACCTCCACTGGCACACAGGGAAGTGCTCAGCAGTCATCCTACTCTATTGGTGCTTCGGCCGTTAAAACAAGTGCCTCACTGATAGAGTTCGATGATGCTTTCCTCCAGAAAAACAGAGAGTTGTTGCTTCGGCTGAAGGAACAACAAAGCAGGGAGACAGTTCTGCAAAGTGTGAAAACCAATCTGTTCTCCACCGGTGGACTCGCTGCTTCGGCAGAACTGAGCACCGGTCTGGGATCTTTCGCCACTTACTCCACTGCAGTCACCACTATGCAGATCCAAACTCCACAAGGGCCACTGGCATCTTCTGGTTATACCGGACCGATGCAGATTAGCATGCCCATGTCAGAAAGAATGCCAATTGTAACAGGGGGAGACGATGAGCTTACTGCTCCATATCGCCCTGCCCATATGACATCGTTCTCCAAGTTCTCTCAAAGAGTTGCAACTGCACCTCTCCCTGTTAAGCTGAAAATGCCAGCTACTGTTAAAACATATGCCGGAACCTCCGATCCAGATGACCATGTCTTTGCATTCGAAGGAGCAGCAGAGATCGAACTGTGGCCCATGCCAGCATGGTGCCACATGTTCGCACAAACCCTCACCGGAGCAGCAAGGGTTTGGTTCGATGGGTTATCTGCTGGAGAAATCACCAACTGGATCGAGTTTAGAAAGCTGTTTCTGATAAACTTTGCAAACCAACGACGATGCTCCAAGGACATCACGGAAGTACACAACATCCGGAGGAAGGATGGTGAGTCCTTGGAAGCCTTCATTGATCGCTTCAGTAAGGAGAGTATGCAAATCCATGGTGCAATGGACCAGCTCCGAGTTTCGGGCTTCTGCCATGGAGTCCGAAACAATCAATTGGTAGAAAAACTACATGAAGATTTGCCAAAGACAATGGAAGTACTCATGGAGCGGGCTAGAGCCTTCGCCAGAGGGAAGAGTGCCTGCGGACAGTCTTCCGAAGGAGATTATAAGAATTCCGGAGGACGCAACGTGTGGAAGAAAGGCTCTCATAATACAGATCGAAACAGTCATTGGAACAAAAACAGACAACAGCCATATGATCGGTCGGACCGAAACAGTTCTTCTAAGTCTCAAGGCTCTGGAAGAACCACTGATTTAACCAAAACTCCTCGTGACATCTTGTTAACAGAAAATTTGCAGCTTCCTACGCCCGCTAAGCAGCGACCTTCGTCCGACCGAAACTCCAAAAAATACTGTGAGTATCATCGAGCAAAAGGGCACAATACTGATGATTGTTGGTCGCTCCGTCAAGAAATTGAGAAAGCAGTCCGGTCTGGAAAACTTTCCCACCTTCTTAAAGAAGTAAAGGAAGGGAAGCCCGGAACAATCACCAACACCAACAACCAAGCAGTAATTAACATGATTCAAGCCATCACACCACATGGCATTAAACGTTCCAACTCTCACCTTGCTTCATTCATGGGCCAGGTGGGTGAGAGACGTTATACGTATTAGTATTCGTATTTTTCTAACCAAACAATCTCCAAAATATTGCGTTGTTTTTGGTTCTAAAACGATTTATCTCTGTAACAGGCAATATCGTTTCCTGAGGTAACACCAGATCAGTTTCTGGAAGGACCAATAATTATTTCTGCCATCATTGCTGGACATAAGGTTCAACGAGTCTATATAGACAATGGCAGTGCTTCGGAGATAATGTACCATCATTGTTTTCAACGATTGGCACCTGAAATCCAAAGAAGGATGGTACAGGTAATCACAAACATTCGTTCCGATCACATGATTCATCCGGAACAATTCTTTCCGACCTTCGGAATAATGATAACCTATGTTTTAAATGACAACAGGTCTCCATGCCATTAGTCAGTTTCTCAGGAGAGATAATTCAACCCATGGGACGGATCACCCTTCCGGTAACCTTGGGTACTGAAGGCCGAAGCCGAACAGAAATGTTGACATTTCTAGTGGTAGGAGCTCATTCCGTGCACAACGTCATCTTGGGACGCCCAAGCATGTGTGCCTTCGGAATGGTTGCCTCTTCCATACATGGAGCTATCAAGTTCCCAACAGAAGATGGAATAGCAACTGTTCATACTGAGAAGATGCAAATCGTAGCCGAGATTCGTCAAGCTTCGAGCTCCCAAGCCGCTCCAGTTACTCAAGAATTGTCAGAGAAATGGTCGATTAACCCATGCTTTCCGGAGCAAAAGGTAGTCGAAGCAACTAAAAGGTTCTAAACAACCTTACCAAAATTCTTTGCTAAATCAATTTAAAAAATTGGCAGGTAACTGTTGGTGCACAGCTCCCACCCGATTATAAAGCTGCTTTATGGAACCTTCTAACTGAATCCCTAGATTCTTTTGCCTGGCAACATTCGGACATGAAGGGGGTGCCTAGGCATCTGGCCGAACACAAGTTAAATGTATATCCTTCGGTCCGACCAGTGCAACAAAAGAAACGAAGTATGGGGCTGGATCGGAACAAGGCTATTGCTGAAGACGTTCGAAAGCTCCTTGATGCAAACATCATTCGAGAAGTCCAGTATCAAACCTGGGTGGCGAACCCAGTTTTAGTGAAGAAGCAAGATGGGGGATGGCGAATGTGTGTTGATTTTAAAGACCTTAACAACGCATGCCCCAAAGATTGCTATCCACTTCCCGAGATGGATGTCAAAGTCGATTCACTGGCTGGCTTTCGACTGAAATGCTTTCTTGATGCATACAAGGGTTACCATCAGATACAGATGGCAACAGAAGATGAAGACAAAACTGCTTTTATCACCGCCGAAGGACTCTACTGCTACACCAAAATGCCTTTCGGCCTTAAGAATGCCGGTGCCACTTACCAGCGATTAATGGACAAGGCATTCAAGAATCAGATTGGAAGAAACATGGAAGTGTATGTAGATGATGTAGTGATAAAAAGCAAAGATGAAGCTGATATGATGACTGATATCCGAGAGACGTTCACTTGTCTCCGGAGCATCAACATGAAGCTGAACCCAGCCAAATGTTCCTTCGGTATGGAGGCAGGGAAATTCCTGGGTGTTATGGTTGCTAAGGAAGGAATCCAGGCAAACCCGGAAAAAGTTAAGGCAGTGATGGATTTAAAAGCTCCAAAAACAGTCAAAGAAATTCAATCACTAAATGGTCGGTTGGTAGCTTTGCATCGGTTTCTTTCTAAAGCAGCCGAAAGAACTTTGCCTTTCATGACAGTGTTGAAAAATAGTTTTGGAAAGAATGAATTCAAATGGACCGAAGAGGCCGAACATGCATTTGGTGAGTTGAAGCAATGTCTTAGTTTGTTACCTACTCTCACCGCACCGAAGCCAGGAGAAGTGCTCACCGTCTATTTGGCAGCATCTCAGGGGGCCGTTAGTGCAGTCCTCATGGTACAAAGGCACTTAGCCCAAGTACCAATCTACTATGTTAGTAGGGCCCTCCGAGATTATGAAACAAGATACCCTATGATTGAGAAGCTAGCACTAGCTTTGGTCCATGCTTCGAGAAGGCTACGAAGGTATTTCCAGGCACATGAAATTGAAGTCCAGACTGATAAAAACATCCAGTATGTTCTCCGAAAGCCGGAGGTTTCTGGTCGATTGGCCAAATGGGCCATCGAGCTAGGAGCCTTCGACTTGACTTTCAAAACTAGAGGTGCCATGAAAGGACAGGCAGTAGCAGATTTTATTGCTGAATTGCCCAGTGGTTCCGACCAGCCGGAGGAACAATCTTCGGAAGAAGAACAATCTGAAGCATGGTCTCTATACACCGACGGTGCATCAAGTGTTGAAGGCTCCGGAGCTGGCCTCGTGTTAACTAATCCAGATAACATTGAGTTCTCATATGCTCTCCGTCTCGAGTTCCCAAGTTCGAACAATGAGGCCGAGTATGAAGCATTATTAGCCGGTCTCCGAATCGCACAGAAGTTCGGAGTCAAAAACATCAAAATTCATACCGACTCATTACTTGTGGTTAACCAACTTCGAGGGGAGTACGAAGCAAAAGATGAAAACATGGTGAAATACCTCCGAAAGGCCCAAGAACTTGTAGCTTCTTTTCAAACGTACAAAGTTTTTCATGTCCCAAGAGAAGAGAATGCCCAGGCCGATGCCCTCAGCAAAATGGCATCGACCAATGCATCTACCTCAACCCAAGACACGAAGATTGAGGTGTTAACAAAATCATCAATTGAAGAGAGTGAGGTCCTACAAGTCGAAGTTCAATAAGACACATGGATGACTCCTATCATGAAGCATATCACCGAAGGTTGGGTTCCGGAAGATAAGGCCGAAGCTCGCAAGCTTAAGGTCAAATCCCTACAATACCAAGTTCAAAATGGTCAGTTGTACCGGAAGACTTTCCTAGGTCCGGTCTTACGATGCCTTTCCCCCACCGAAGCTTCGTATGTGATTAAAGAAATTCACTTTAGTGTATGTGGCATACATGCCGGACCAAAAATGGTCGTCACAAAGGCTATGAATGCTGGGTATTATTGGCCCAACATGCACCAAAGTGCTGTGCAAGAGCTTCAGAGTTGTCAAGAATGCCAAAGGAACGCTCCGGTCAGCCTTCGAGCAAAGAACAATCTGATCCCAGTGACTGCAGCTTGGCCGTTCCAGAAATGGGGCATCGATATTGTTGGACCGTTCCCTAAGTCTACCGGAGGGGTTAAATATCTATTGGTAGCTATTGACTACTTTACCAAGTGGGTCGAAGCTAAACCAATGGGTGACATCACTGGTCATCAGGTAAAAAGGTTCGTGTGGGAAAACATTGTTTGCCGTTTCGGATTGCCACTTTACATCATCAGTGACAATGGGAAACAGTTTGCTGAGAACCCTTTCAAGAAATGGTGTTCGGATTTGGGGATTAAGCAGTTGTTTTCATCGGTAGCCCACCCTCAGGCCAATGGCCAAGTAGAAAGGGCTAACCGAAGCATTGTAGAAGGAATCCAAAGACGCCTGGGTGGAAAGAAAGCTGGATGGGCAGATGAGTTACCCAATGTCCTGTGGGCTCACCGAACCATGCCAAAAACAAGCACCGGTGAAACACCTTTCAGCTTGACCTATGGTACCGAAGCAATGATACCAGTCGAAATCGGTGTGATCAGCCCTCGAAGGGCAAGTACCACAGACAATGATCAGTCCCTTCGGCTCAACTTGGATCTTTTAGAAGAAAGAAGGGAAATGGCTTCCATCAGAGAATCTCGATACAAAAAAGAACTTGAAAAGTATTATAATGCCAGGGTGAAAAAACAATCATTCAAAGTCGGAGACTATGTCTTCCGAAGCAATGAAGCTAGCCGAGCCGAACCCTCAGGGAAACTGGCATCGAGATGGGAAGGCCCCTACCAGGTTACCTCCGTCGGAGAAAGAGGATCATATACCTTGGCCAAAGTAGATGGCACTCCAGTTCCCAGGACTTGGAACGGAGTCCATCTGAAGAAATGTTATATGTGAAACACCAGAGACCGAAGCTAGTGTCCTAGTTTTTATTTCAATAATTTCAATATGTTAATCGGGATGAGATATACCCCGAACCTTTTATTTGTTTTTTGCTTGTAACTCGGGACGATGATTACCCCGAACTCTCTAGGTCAAAAGTGGGATGTGTTTGCCCCACCTATAATAAAAAACCTTTTATTATTTATTGGTTGTCAATGTTCATAGCAAGGCAAGGCTAATAAGGGAATTATAGTTCCTGACCTACGATAATAAGAAGTATAGTAGGAGGATCGGAACGGGACTTCATCGATACTCCTCTATTCCGACCTCACACCCAAAAAAAAAAAAAAAAGGAGAGAAAGCAAAAAACTATGCCGAAACCCATGATGACAGGCATAATTGGTCAACATGGAACTCGAAGGACGAACAAGGTATGGCACGACAAAGGTCGAAGCACTCGAACCTACTATTAAAATTGCCTCGTAAAAAAGAAAAAGAAGGAACCATGAATTATGCCTACCTCGAACAAACAAATATTATATGTGCCGAAGCACGTTGAAAATAAATAAACAAAGCATGCAAAAATACACAACACATTGACGTCAAAGAAATAAGTTTACCTTCTGCTTATTAAACCGCCGAGGAAAAAGCTTCGGTGGACAGGTTCAATGACCACCGATGCCATAACCAGGCGTACCGAAGGTCAACACATGACCTTGTGTAAAAAACAACAAAAGCTTGCAAGTATAAACATGTAGTTGTCGAACCAAAGCATATGGACGCATATCAAGGTCGATGCAAGAAAAGATTAAAATAAATCTTAGACTTATTCAAAGCTATTTAAAACTATACCCCTTCAAATCGAAGTGGAAGCTTCATCCGAGGCACGAAGCAAATAACAAAATAGCTCAGTCTCGTTCCAGGGCCAACACGAACCCTTGAAAATACACAAGTACTATCAACATAAAATGTATTGCATTCATGAAAAGTAAAATATACCGAACCTAAAATGGTTCGATCAAAATAAAAGAACAAAGTTCACATTCATATGCCGAACCAAAAGTGGTCCGGCCAAATATTACAAACATTGTTTTTAGGGTTGCCGTTGTGGCATACATGAAAAAATAGAACATTATGCAGACGGAGGTTGAAACATGGCACCAGATTGAGCAGCAGCTTTAATAGCATCCAGGGGCTCCGAAGCAAGGCGAGTGACATGCTGAAGAAATGGAAAGTCAAGAGTATCGAACCGATCCAAAGCATCGTTCAACATCTCATCAGCATTCAACTTTAACTTTGGCACCTGCTCCAGAGGAAGGCCTTTCCCAGAATAATGGTAGCCAGCCCTAACGCCTACATTCACACCACAGGCGTTCATGGCGTTGTTAATAACCCCCACCACCCCTCGGAGCTCCTCTCCAGTGTGCACCCTTCGAGCTACCAGACGCATGCCTTCGGTAAGCAGCCACTCCTTCGTCTCCAAAAGTTCCTTTACTTGGCCTGTCAAAAGGGAGTTGGTCTCACTAAGCTTCGATACTTGACCATCCATCTCCAGCTTCATCTGGTCCAATTGGCTCCGAAACCTGGTAGCTTCAACCTCAAACATTTTCTTTTCTGAAATAACGTCAAAAATGTACAAGGTTATAAGGCATATATACTGTCATAAATATAAGAAAGAAGGGAGCAAAAAACTACTACCTTGCAACGCCGCATCCCTTTCGGCCTTCAACCCTTCTACCTCCTTCAAGGCTTTGTCCCTATTCTCTGAAGCCAAAGCCATGGCAGCATTACTAGCCTTCACCTGCACAAGCGCCTGCTCCAACCTCTTCTCCAACGACCCTTTTTCCTCCGACAGCTCCTCCAGCTTCTTCCCCACCGACAGCAAGTCTTCATCACCCATCAACGAACAAACTTTCGCCTTCTCCACCTCCAGGTCGACCCAACGACGATACACCTCTGTAACCAGACCAATCGACTGAGCCTGGTTCATCATTAACGCATCCGCTAACACCAAGGGAGCAGCTCGTCGATGCCTGTGAGCCTCAGCAGGAGTATTCAAGTTTAGCATCATGGTTCGGGCCGTTAAGGCGTCTAAGATCTTATCTCCGTTCTTGATGTCCCAGTTGGGAATAAACTTCTCCTCGGCTACAGCTGGGTCCAAATCCAGGGAATCTACAAACACATGGAAGCAATCCGTTTTAATCTCCGAATCATACCACAAATGACTAAGGTACTCTTTCGAGACCTCATCATCCGAAGTAGGAAACAGAGAATATAAATCCGGACCATAGCACTTACCAGCAGGGCTCGAAGGGCCAGGAAAGGAATGGAGAGGGGAAGGATTCATCTGGTCCTCAACTCCTTCGGCAAACGAGACATGTGGTTCGTCCCGAGCTGTCTTTCCACTATCCAGATGATCAGAAAGGGTGTTCAACATCCCACCTTGCTCCGATGTAATAACATCTTCAGGGATAACCGACAGAGGAGTCTTCATCCTCTTCGGTGTACCCCTCGAACCCTCCGGAGGTGCATCCCCCTCCGACCCTTTCCTCTTCCTTGTTTTCTTCTTCTTCTTACCTTCATCAGAAGAAGCCACCGGAGTCTCCGGTAACTTTCCAGTATCCCTTGCTGGCTCGGAAGGAACGACAGATGATGAAGCACCAATAGGGTTAGCCGAAGTAGAGTCCTCCGGCGACCTGATCTTGAAAGAGGATGCCTTCATGCGATCCAGAAAAGGTTTGTCTCCAGGAGCCATTTGGAAATTTGTAAGTTCCAGCTCCGAGTCGTCGAAGGACTCCAGATGAAGACAATCTCTCAGTGACATATCTGAAAACAAAAGCAACGGATTAGTTTATGAAAAATGCATAATTTAAACAAAATAAACATAACACAAACGACTCACCCTTCTTCCTAAGCTCTACAACAGGCCACTTATCAGGCCACTCCCAGCTACGACTAATGCAACCCATCACTAAGATATGCTCCGGTATTCTCCGAACAGGGAATTTGTTCTTCACCAAAGCAGCATACATTTCCTTATCGAACTGGAAGTCCTTCGGTAGGTCACCTTCCAAGCGATCTTCCTTCGTCCTCCATGCCATGTCCTTCGGCAGGCAAAGATCATCCAACCAGAACCACCTATCTTTCCAGTCCTTCAAACTGGATACCTCCCATCCCACACACTCTCTATCCTCCTTGGGAATATCAACCTTCTTCCCCTTCTTATCCTTCGGTTGCCTTTTCTCGAAGGTGTACCAGTCCCCGGTACGATTCAGACGGTAAAAAGCTCTGAAAACGTTCAAATCAGGGACATAATCCAGTGAACGACTTGATAGTTCAAACTGGTTCACCCGGCTAAGGCCGAAGGGGGTCATTTGGGAAATATGCACCCGATGAAATTCTAGTACCTTCATCAAAAAACGTGTGAATGGTACTCGGTAGTTCGCATAATTACACACACGAGTGTAAAATGCGAACTTACCGGAGGGGAAGGGGCGGATAGGAGTCCCAGGTTCTGGAAGAACAGGGTTCAGAGACGAAGGAATTTTAAATTCCTCTATAAACTCGTCTAACCTACTTTGTGTTAACACACTATAGGATACACTCATGTTGTCCTTAGGCATGATTAAAAGAGAGGAGTAAGGATGAGGAAACACACCTTGTTGCAGAAGAAGACGACAATTACAGGTAGGAAGCTTGGAAGAAGGGAGGAAGAAGATGAACAGTGCAGAGAAAGAGAGTAAAAAGGGGAGAGTAAAAAGTAAAATGGAGGAAGAAACTATTTATAAAGGGGGAAGAAAGGACGGTTGAGTAACCGTCCAATCAAAGCCAACAAGTGGCACTCTCGAGCCAATCAAAAACAATCACATCAAGGGTTTCTACTAAAACTACCCGACGGTCACCCTCGAAACTTACATAAATGACACAGCTGTCACCCACTCGATTAAGATGAATGACAAAAACACAGCTGGCACCGAAAAAGTAAGTATGCCGAAGCTCGAAGGAAGCTGAAAAAATCCAAATAAAATTACAAGTCCTTTCTGAATACCGAAGCATTCAAAAAAGACTTCGGGGGACTTGAAGAGAATATATGGCCATAGGTCGGAGCTCGAATCACCCGAAGGAGGTCGAGTCCGAACCAACCAAATACAAGGGTTACAAGTTAAAACCTAAAGGAATGTAAGAAAGGCCGAAGCCTAGATTAAACGACCGATGGACTAGCTTCGGTCATAAGGCCCATGGGCCTAGGGCCGAAGCCCATCAGGAAAGTATAAATACCTCCCAAAATTTCCTCATTTGGTAACTTCACTTACTTGTACTTTTTGTACTTTTCGTACTTACTTTCCACTTCTTAAAACCATACTTATTCTCACGCCGGAGGGTGGTCATAGAGAGACCCTTCCTCTCCCCTGTGACGAGCCTAACGGTGTCTTGTTTTGCAGGTTAATCTCGGATCTATTCAACTGTCACTCTTTCTCATCTGATCTCTCAGATCTGGTTCACCGGACCAACTAAGGGGTAACCTTTTTCCTCTTCATACCACAAGAAGATGCTTAAACGGGACTAATTTTTTGAAATGATTGTTTTTTTTTCTTTTATAAGTACCAAATGGCCTTAAAATTAGAGCTTTAGAGATGGTTTTGGCTGAATCGCCTCAAAATATGAAATATTTGATAAAACCACAAAAACAATCAAACTACATTAAAAACTAACGAAAATTCCCTTAGACTCTTCAAACCCTCTACAATTTTTAGTTATCTCTTTTCTATTCCGCTCTCGTTTTCACTTATTTTTGATCGATTAGATGTTGTCGACACGTAGGTCGTAAAATGATGTTATAGGGACCTAAGGACAATTACAAATGAAAAAAAGGGATGGATTGTATATTTGTATTTGATGACCTTTAAAACATTGCAAATGAATAATAGAACTAAGTTTCTGTATACCATTGGAAAGTTTCACTTCAAGTACGTTGGTATGCTTTATCAACGAGTAATGAATGTAAATGTAAATGTAAATGTGGATGTGAAGTTTGATGAAGTTGGGAAACTTTGCTTAAATAACTAGATCAATTTGTATAAGAATTGAAGTGAAAAAAAATCCATTTCTAAAGGATTTTAAGAGAAGCCAAAAGATATGGTATGTGATAAAAGCATAAATAGGTAGCCTAAAGACAAATACAAATACAAATAAATGTCAAGAAATGGTGTTACAAGATCAAGTTATGGATGAAAATATCTATCTAATTTATTTGATTTCCATGTAAGGGTTCTAAGAGAAACCAAAGGGAAACATAGGTGGTCGTACTAGTAAAAGGATGAATACGAAGCCTAAGGACATATACAGATGAAATTCATGAGAAATGACGATTAAGAATGCAAGTGCAAAGTATGATATACGTAAAAATGAGTTTTATATCAACAAGAAGCAAGAAAATGCTTAGCAATTTGAAACATTGAAAACGCCTAATAAACATAAAAAGTTCCTGTAAATCGTAAGAAAGTTGGACTTTAAACATTTGTTTCCAATATTATTGAGTTATGGATGTAATTGTGAATGTCACATGAATATGATGGAAGTTGAGAAACTTTTCTTAACCGAATAGTTCAAATTTTCAAAAATTATCAAGTAATGAATTTGATTATAAATGGGAAACCAAAAGAAAAGGTAGATGGTAAATACAAATGAAAATGAGGATATAGTGATAGATAATCAATTTGACAAAGTACAATGTTTTTCTTTTTCTTTTTTTTTTTAGAAGTTCGACTTAAAATCTTTGGCGTGTCAAATAATTGAGTTATGGATCTATAACGTGGTTGTGAAACGAATTTGATGAAGTTGGGAAACTTTCTTCAATAACTAGCCGATAATGTATAGGAATTGAAGTAATAAATTCAATTTGAAACAGATTCTAAGAGAAACACAAAGAAAAGGTACATGATAAAGCATAAATAGGGAGCATAAGAATAAATACAAATAAAACTTTAGAAATGGTGAGATAGAGAATGCAAGTGCAAAGTATAGTATAATGCGTGTAAAGAACGAATTTTGTACAATCCAAAGTTTGAAAATGCTTGAAGGTTGAAGAAATAAAGGAATGAATTATATGAAATTTGAAACAAAGCAAACGAATATAAGAACTTCAAAAGTTTTCTATAACCATGAGAATTAAAGTTGGGCTTTGAATATTTGGTTTGATAAGTCACTGAGTTAAATGTAAAGCAAATTTGTTGAAGTGGAGAAATGCGTTTTAGATAACAAAATCAAATTGACGAATCAATGATGTACCGAATTCGATTTCTAGCTAGGATATCAAGAGAAACCAAATGAAAAGATAGGTGGTAAACGGGTGAATATGAATCCTAAGGACATACAGATGAAAACCAAGAAATGATATAGAGAATGCAAGTGCAAACCATGATGTGTGTAAAAATGAGTTTTCTATCAAATGGAAGTGAGCAAAATGCTGAAGGATTATAGATGTAAAGGACTGCATTTGATGATGTTTGAAACATCGCAAACGAATAACAGAACTTAAAAGGTTTTTCTATAATCGCGAGAAAGTTGGACTTCAAAAAATTGGTTGTGATATCACTGGGTTATAGATGTAAATGTCGTTTAAAAAAAAATAGGATGAAGTTGGGAAACTTTTTTTAAATAACAAGTCCAATTTATCAAAAAGTATGGAGTAATGACTTCGATTTTTAAGGAGTCAAAGTGAAAGTAAATAAAAAGGTAGGTCATGGGTGGTAAAAGGATGGATGACAAATACAAGTGTAAAGTCTAATGAATGAAAAAAATGAGTTTTAGTTTTTTTTTTTTTTTAAACGGCCAACTGTACACATCTATAACGAAGCCCCGCACCTTTCAAGTCCTGGGTCCCAGGCCCCCCTAAGGTCCAGCCCCTCATTTCAGAATAACCCTACTCTGAGTGGGATTCGAACCTGTGACCTTCCAGGGCAGGAACCCCACAAAAGTGGATAAACCTTCTCACCTCCATTGCAACCACTAGGCTACTGATAATCTTTTTTCACGAAATGGATTAAATACCAAGAAAGATTTGACAGGAGCTAAAGGATGAATTATAAATGAAGATGAAAAGGTTTTAACAAAAAAACCAGATATTAAACTAGTTGGCAAATAACATTATTGAGTGATCATCTTTTCATAAACCACACAGAGATCAATAAAAAAAAATATACTAGTGAAAAAAAAACATACTAAAAAGTATAAAGATTGAGAAAAAAGCACAAATACTAATGAATGATAGTAGAAAGTAAGTCAAAATGAGGTTTATCATCTAGAATAAATTAGAATTAGAATACTAAAAAAAAATAGAAAACATGTAACATTTTCTAAAGCATTGAGTTTTGATGTAATAGAATGAGAAAAAGTAAAGGACTGAACTTGATAAAGTTAGGTGTATATTTTTTGAAATGATGATGAGAGAAAACTGACCAAAAATTGATGGGTGTCCGTTGTTTCTAACAATGATTTGTCAAGAGATCATGAGCAACTTTTTGAAATGTTGTTGGGACAAATAATGTTGAGATTATGAAATAGAATACTTATGCAGAGTACAAAGTGCATAAAACTAGGACCAAGTAGAAATGAACTAGAGTAGACGGCTCTCAAAGAGTACAGAACTGAGTTGGATGAATTGTCTAAATGTAAATGGACAGTGATAAGATACACAGGTGATGCAGATGAATTCCATTAAGTTAACAATTTGTTTGAAATGATGTTTAGAAAGATTGACAGAAAGCTTAAAGATGTGTATTTAGTTTCTTAAAAAATGCGGACATTCGGAGACTTTAAAAAGACAATGTTGCAATGAATAGCTCATTTTAAGTATAAAGTGTGGAAACAAGTAGTGTCTCAATTGATAGACTTAAAATATTTATAAAAACAGTTAGAAAAGTTTCTTCCAGACGAAATAGGTAAACTCTTTGAATGAAAACATTCCGTTTGTGAGTAATTGTGTAAACGGATGTGGCAGGAATTAAAGCTACGATGAGGAAGTAAAGTAATAATTTTGGTGTAGTTAGGAAGACGTCAATTTAAAAAGAAAAAAAAAACTGATGAGAAAGTTCTACCATAAAGGAATAGAATGAAATTGTTCTACAAAAAGTACCGACGATAAGGGGGACGGTTCTTCGTTTCTGTCTTATTTTTTTCTCTTTTCCTTTTCAAAAGTGGCATGATTAGGCAGGCGGTGCGTTTTTCAAACCAACTTCGATATATCAGACATTACATGTCACATTCCTTAAGAGATATGTCACAATGGCGATGGTACCAAACTGTAGCGTGGCGGGAGCGGTGGCATATCAAACGAGTTTTCCCAGCAACAGATTGACGACAGTTTCGGGATATCAGTTGCGACGACCAACGTCACAATGTTCGAGATATGTTTTTTTTATCTATGTCCAATGACATTAATGCCATGAACTTGCATACGCACACCCGTTAATATCATTATTGTTATGCGCCTAACGAAGTCACAAACATGACTTTGCTGTCGCAACGCGCGGCACGGGTCAAAATTCTAGTTCATGATTAAAATAAACTAAAAAAATGTGTAGTAGATATATTAGTTTTAGAAATAAATATAGAACAAACATATAATAATAATAATAATAATAATAATAATAATACTAATAATAATAATAATAATAATAATAATAATAATAATAACTAACAAAATAAAGAATGATCTTCACATGAGATATAGAGGGAAAATTGGTCAGCATCAAAAAGACATGGCAAAATGAAAAAAGTAACGAATAACTCACTTAACGTGTGTCACAATGTCACATAATGTTTTTCACACACAAGCGAAGTCTAAGTTGCGAAATCAAATATTATTTTTAGCATATAATTACAATAATAAACTTGTATAAAATTGATTTTATAATTTTCCGTTTATAATTAGCACAGTATGTATTAGAGATCGAGGTTACATGATAGAGTGTCAATATCAACATAAACTAGCATGTTGACATTTAGAGCACCCGTAGTGGGGCTTTATATTGAACCAAAAAAAAAATAGCGCCCCCTGTACACCATTACAGGGGGGCTCCATCAACCAAAATCAGCAAAGGGCTCCATGAATATAGCGCCATCCCCTTTATGCCCCCTCCAATCAGATGCCGCCACATCACCCCCTCTCTCTATTTTATTATTTTTTTATTTTAAAAGATATAATAAAATATTAAAAGGGGCTTTATATATAAAGCCCCACCACTACACCCCTTTTTCACTTTATCTCTCCATGCTGACTCAGATGTCACGTGGACCAATCAGGAAGGGGGGCTTTATATATAAAGCCCCCCACTACACATGCTCTTACGGTCAAATAATAAGTAGCAACCATATTGACGTCAACAACTAATCAAGATAGAGACTTATGATTGGCAAAGTTGGATGACCCAAACATACCACATGAAAGTTTTCAAACCTATTGACCCACCATCAATCCAATCACATCCACGGATAGAATGTATTGATTGAATAGTTTTCTTAAATATACAAAGTTAACTCATATGTTAAGGAATTGAAAAAAAAAACTCACAAAACTAGTTATTAGTATACTTCTTTAATTTCTTGTATCTCTATTGTTATGTCACGATTTCAAGAATATAGCAATACTTACTTGAGTCTTTGCTTGTACGTCTAATTGTACTTGCTTAAACACTAATTGTTTCTTTCAATACACGGATAACAATACATACATGAATATGTACCGAAATAACAATACATACGTGAATCTCTAGGAATTCATACGCAAGGTGATGTCAGGTATTATATTAGTTTTGATAAGGCATGGTCTATTTCAACCCCCTCACTTCTATTTTCACCCCCTGAAAGCGCCTCGCTTAGGCCTAAGCGATGCGCTTTCTTTGCTTTTTAACTACCTCGGTACGAGGTCAGAAAAAGCTGATTTTTGACTCGAAGCGCCTCGTTTAGGCTTCAGATAAATTTTTTTTTTTTTTTTTGGTCTTTTGAGTTAGTTTTTTTTTTTTTTTTTTGCAGTCAGACGTTTTTCAAAAGAACATTTTTTATGTCAATAGGAGGGTAAACAAAATCGTCGATCCGACTGTTGATTTCTTTCTGCAACAAGGAACAAAATGTCAGCTTTTTCCTGCCACCTATCAATCTCACTGTCCGAACAACTGAATTTTACTTGCTTGCATGAAAAGTATATTTTAATTGTTCGTTTGACAAACATCTGGCTAACCTGTCCAGTTATCAATCTCACTGTCCAACAACTGAATTTTACTTGCTTGCATGAAAAGTATATTTTAATTGTTCGTTTGACAAACGTCTGGCTAACCTGTCCAGTTATCAATCTCACTGTCCAACAACTGAATTTTACTTGCTTGCATGAAAAGTTTATTTTAATTGTTCGTTTTGACAAACGCCTGGCTAATGAATTTTACTGTAATGATCAGAAACATTCCAAATAACTGTTCAATTTCAGCTTTTGTTTAACTATTTTAGCAACTTCCATAGAGAAGTTATCAATCTTACTGTCCAGTTATATTACTCACTGTCCAACAAACTGAATTTTACTTGCTTGCATGAAAAAGTTGTTTTTAATTTTTTTGGGAATATATTTTCTGATCAAATCTTGCAAGATCAACCAAATCATTTCTTCAAGTTCATTTCACCAAAAAAGCAAAACTGTAAATATCAGGAACATTCCAAATAACTGTTCAATTTCAGCTTTTGTTTAACTATTTTAGCAACTTCCATAGAGAAGTTATCAATCTCACTTCTCACTGTCGATGTTTACCTTCAACGGTAATGAGTAACCTACTAACCTCTATAATAGACTTCATTTATTCTTCTTCATCTTTTTCTACTTGAAGTAACAGAGTAGTAACCCTTCATCTTCTCTTGTCGGAGAGATATCTGTCAACGATGAAAGAGGTATATGTACAATGATGTGATTTGTTTTTAGATAAGGAGGTATATGTACAATGAACTTTTTACGCTAAATAAAACTTACACACAACTTTTTGCCCTAGTGGTGGACTTCTATTGTTTCGGGTTTCCTTTCATCGTTGACAGATATCTCTCTGAGATGATAAAGGTAGATCATGGAAAGTTCAACTCAAGAAAACAAAGATGAAACCGATTAATGTTCTAGTGGTGTGCTCTACCTTTACGCAGGTTTGCCAGAGGGTCACTATTCATACACACAACTTTTTGCTCTAGTGGTGTGGTCTACCTTTTTGACAAACACCTGGCTAACCTGTCCAGTTATCAATCTCACTGGCTTTAGTCCTTTACGCAGGTTTGCCAGAGGGTCACTATTCATACACACAACTTTGTGCTCTAGTGGTGTGGTCTACCTTTTTTACAAACACCTGGCTAACCTGTCCAGTTATCAATCTCACTGGCTTTAGTCCTTTACGCAGGTTTTCCAGAGGGTCACTATTCATACACAACTTTTTGCTTCTTTATATATGAATAGTGACCCTCTGGCAAACCTGTGTAAAGGACAATATGTGGCTTTAGTCCTTTACGCAGGTTTGCCAGAGGGTCACTATTCATATATAAAAGACATTAATCGGTTTCATCTTTGTTTCTGGAGTTCAACTTTCCATGATCTACCTTTACATTATTATTATTATTATTATTATTATTATTATTATTATTATTATTATTATTATTATAAGGTACATTATTATCGTATTTGCAACTTAGTTCCTTTGTCTCGAAAAACAAAAACGAAGGTTTGCGCGTTAGCGCCGATCCGATTGTTTAAAGTATCAAGACTATGAAATTAGTAAAACAACTGAATTTTACTTACTTGCATGAAAAGTTATTTCAGTTCAAACTTTTCAAACACCTGCAATATCTCAAGAGTCGAGGTCCTCTGAAAAAAGACATCGTACAATGATTTGGACTTGCAATATTTGAAAATTATCATTTCTTGACATGCTTGATAACACCTCTGTAATATTTAAAAATTATCATTTCTCGAAAAGTAATTAAAAACACTTAAAAATGAATTAAAAACAATTGTTGCGAGTTAGGTTTAGTCGGAGGACCACTTACAATGATTCATCAAAGTTGTACAAAGCTGGATGTTTTTACTGGAAAACCAAAACGAGCAATAAACGAAGCGAAACGGAGATATATAATTTTCTTGGCTTGGAAACAACTTAAAAGAAGCAAAAATGAATTAAAATTATTTTTTGGTGATTAACAGATAATTTTAAAGAATTAAAAGAAATTCAAGTTTTTTAAAAAAAAGGCCAAAGCGCCTAGCTTTGGTCAAAGCGAGACGCTTGAGTGCCTAGCTTTGGCCAAAGCTAGGCGCTTGACTGGTTTGATTAGACCACAAGCTCCTCGCTTTGACCAAAGCGAGGCGCTTTGGCCTTTTTTTTAAAAAACTTGAATTTCTTTTAATTCTTTAAAATTATCTGTTAATCACCAAAAAATAATTTTAATTCATTTTTGCTTCTTTTAAGTTGTTTCAAAGCCAAGAAAATTATATCTCTCCGTTTCGCTTCGTTTATTGCTCGTTTTGGTTTTCCAGTAAAAACATCTAGCTTTGTACAACTTTGATGAATCATTGTAAGTGGTCTTCCGACTATACATTCGATACCCATATTTTTCAGAACATAATTTTTGCATGTTTAATTGATATGTTTGACTTCCGGACTATATTATAATTGATCGTTGCTGGTTTTCATAGCACCTTGTACATATACCGATAACAACTAACTCAGATCGACTCTCACACTCATGCGTAGATCAAGGAGATTAATGAAGATATCTCTCCGATAACAACTGACTTTTACTTATGGAATCTTTGTACGAAAATCGAAACCATCTCATTCCATGTTCTCCATATCCATACCTTGTTCCAACCACTAATACCAGATTGATGATACTCAATTTCGGTTGATTGTTGAAAACAGAGAGAGATTTAGTTGAAAGTGGATACAAAATGAAACTACATGAACATTTATAACCTTTTTGTACCTGTGGCCAAAAGAACTAGGCTTCAAACACAACTTTTTGCTCAACGTAAATATTATTGTAATATAACATTCATTGACTAGACAGTAAAATCATCTTCTTGTAATTACTTTCAAGTTTCGTTAGAATCATTGAAGATAAATTTTAAGTTGTTATCCGAGAGATAGCGGTCAACGACGAAGACAACCTGATAGTGGATACCATGGATCAGAGAGATTTAAGCTAATCAAACTCATATCTCAAGCCGGTGCAAGTTATGTTTTAGCATCTTTGATCATCTTCTTGTAATTACTTTCAAGTTTCTTTATAATCATTGAAGACAACTTTTCAGTTGTTATCCGAGAGATAGCGGTCAATGATGAAGACAACCTGAAAGTGGATACCATGGATCAGAGAGATTTAAGCTAATCAAACTCATATCTCAAGCCGGTGCAAGTTATGTTGTAGCATCTTTGATCATCTTCTTGTAATTACTTTCAAGTTTCTTTATAATCATTGAAGACAACTTTTCAGTTGTTATCCGAGAGATAACGGTCAACGATGAAGACAACCTGAAAGTGGATACCATGGATCAGAGAGATTTAAGCTAATCAAACTCATATCTCAAGCCGGTGCAAGTTATGTTGTAGCATCTTTGATCATCTTCTTGTAATTACTTTCAAGTTTCTTAGAATCATTGAAGACAACTTTTTCAGTTGTTATCCGAGAGATAGCGGTCAACGATGAAGACAACCTGAAAGTGGATACCATGGATCAGAGAGATTTAAGCTAATCAAAGTCATATCTCAAGCCGGTGCAAGTTATGTTGTAGCATCTTTGATCATCTTCTTGTAATTACTTTCAAGTTTCTTTAGAATCATTGAAGACAACTTTTTCAGTTGTTATCCGAGAGATAGCGGTCAACGATGAAGACAACCTGAAAGTGGATACCATGGATCAGAGAGATTTAAGCTAATCAAACTCATATCTCAAGCCGGTGCAAGTTATGTTGTAGCATCTTTGATCATCTTCTTGTAATTACTTTCAAGTTTCTTAGAATCATTGAAGACAACTTTTTCAGTTGTTATCCGAGAGATAGCGGTCAACGATGAAGACAACCTGAAAGTGGATACCATAGATCAGAGAGATTTAAGCTAATCAAACTCATATCTCAAGCCGGTGCAAGTTATGTTGTAGCATCTTTGATCATCTTCTTGTAATTACTTTCAAGTTTCTTTATAATCATTGAAGACAACTTTTCAGTTGTTATCCGAGAGATAGCGGTCAACGATGAAGACAACCTGAAAGTGGATACCATGGATCAGAGAGAATTAAGCTAATCAAACTCATATCTCAAGCCGGTGCAAGTTATGTTGTAGCATCTTTGATCATCTTCTTGTAATTACTTTCAAGTTTCTTTAGAATCATTGAAGACAACTTTTTCAGTTGTTATCCGAGAGATAGCGGTCAACGATGAAGACAACCTGAAAGTGGATACCATGAATCAGAGAGATTTAAGCTAATCAAACTCATATCTCAAGCCGGTGCAACACACACCTTCAACCCATTCCTGGTAAACCCATGGGAAAATGGCTATATTAAAAAACTTCAAGATTATTGTTTTGTTTTGTGGATCAGACGAGGACTTGCCTGTGTCTTGGAAACACAAGGATGACACACGAAGCTTTAGACTCCAAGCGGATCCCTTGATTGCCGCATTTAATGAAATTTAACGCGCATACCGCATTCGGAGTCTGATTGCACCGAATCCAGTCTTCAAGGTGGACTTAAGCACCTGAAAGGGAAGTTGAAATTTTGAATGATGTTCGTCGACTGCACCTTGACATGCCGCATTTAATGAAATTTAACGCGCATACCGCATTCGGAGTCTGATTGCACCGAATCCAGTCTTCAAGGTGGACTTAAGCACCTGAACGGGAAGTTGAAATTTTGAATGATGTTCGTCGACTGCACCTTGACATGCCGCATTTAATGAAATTTAACGCGCATACCGCATTCGGAGTCTAATTGCACCGAATCCAGTCTTCAAGGTGGACTTAAGCACCTGAACGGGAAGTTGAAATTTTGAATGATGTTCGTCGACTGCACCGAATCTAGTCTTCAAGGTACCATGGATCAGAGATATTTAAGCTAATTAAAAAACAATTGGAAACACAAAGATGGAAAAACCCACTAAAAAGCCTAAAATTTCGGACCCTAACACACACAAGACGAATGTTGCAACATAAGTTTGACCAAGATGACACACAAAGCTTTAGACTCCAAGCGGATCCCTTGATTTGGGTGGAACAAGGTATCATCAATCTAGTATTAAGCACCTGAACGGGAAGTTGAAAATTTGAAGTTGGTTGATGATGTCAAGTTTAAGTCATTGACAATGATTAGGGTTATTACTTTGTTTTTTAAATTTTTTTAACTTTTTATAATTATTAAATTAAAAAAAATAAAAAAACCAACTCAAAATATCAAAACAACTACCAAAATAAATTACCCATTCGAAGCGTCTCGCTTGAAGCGCCTCGCTTAGGCCTAAGCGAGACGCTTCGAATTTAAAAATCAGCTTTTTCTGATCCTCGTACTGACCGTCTCGAATTTAGATCAAAGCGCCTCGCTTAGGCCTAAGCGAGGCGCTTTGAGGGGGTGAAAATAGAAGATGGGGGTTAAATAATACAACCCTTTGATAATTAATAATGGAAAATAATTTGATACACGAGTAAACTAGATATGCAACTTTCCATTGCGTATCTCATGGCTAAACAACCAGTGTTGTTAAACCCGGACCAGACCGGACCGTGAACCTGGGCTGGTCCGGGTTAGTGGGTTGGACTGGTCAAGCATTGACTCAGTGTCGAATTGGAGAACCGGCCAGTGGAACCGAAAATGTAGAATTTTCTCATTTCTTGTTGGTTTGTTGACCGGGTCGGACCTATGACCTGGTTGGGAGTTTGGTTTGACGTTCGATCCGGTTCTAAAAACATTATAAACGACTAAAACATTTTAAAACACACTAGTAGACATCAAAACAAATATTTATTGTCATAATTTTTATAAGAATTTTGAAAAATGATTGCTTTCTTAATTCACAAGGACCACCATCTCACCAAGATGAGTCGTATGGTCCATGTCAATCACTCATGAGTTACACCACTTCTTTCTTGTCTTTCATTATCACAATTTCCCACTTTCCCCTACCATTTCACTTTCTCATGTCTTTATTCATTATGCTTTGGTCTCCTTTATGTGTTCTAAGGTCAAAAAGCAAGTGAGTATGTTTAGATACGTTTAAAAAAGAAGTACCCACTACGTGATTTCCATACCAAACTCGAATCAACTTGTTGTCGTAATTGAAATCTGTCATTCGTTTAACCGACGTCTTAAATCGAATCTTTCAATTTAACCATGTTTCGATTGTAAACCTGTCAAAAATGTCACAACCATGAAATGCAACAAC
The DNA here is from genome assembly GCA_032199755.1 of Ambrosia artemisiifolia. Classification (NCBI taxonomy): domain Eukaryota; kingdom Viridiplantae; phylum Streptophyta; class Magnoliopsida; order Asterales; family Asteraceae; genus Ambrosia; species Ambrosia artemisiifolia. The sequence goes on from CM063519.1 coordinate 66,022,870, forward strand.
ACTGGCGTATCCAGGACAAATTTCCAGAGGGTTCCTTTATTAGATTTTCACTTATTTTTACTAATTTTTCGAAATTTTCACAAAATTTTTCAATTTTTTCCAAACCAGAAACCCCCTAAAAGCCCCTAGATCCACCCGGGCAATGTACATAAGTAACATAACATTCAAACTCCACATTTCGTACCCACAACTTTAAATTAACAACATCACACAACCTGGTACAATGAAGAGAGCACAAAATCTTTAAAAGGTGCATTAGTGCATTGCATTGTCATTATCTTACTAGTTCCAAACAACACTACAACAATCACAAAAATGACTTGTACATTGTGCATTAAACTTAGTACTCATTCATAATTGGACAATTTCTACCATAGGTCCATCACTCTATCATCTCTTCCCATTCATACAACTTTGACCAACTTTGATCAAATTTGACCATCTAACATAAAACAGTTACATCACAAATTTAAGTGAAAAAAAATAATAATAATAATATTCAACAAGACCCTGTAACCCTAGGTGACGTCACCGGAAACAACGGCAACAATCGGGGCTCCGAATCTCTTCCCGGAGTACTCGCCGGCGACGGATGCAAATAAAAACCCTTCTTCGCAATCGCTTTATCTTCCTCTTCGACGTTTAAATAACCATCTCCGGTCACCGGAGACCGGTTAAAAAGGTCCGGTATTAATGGCGTCACCGGACTAATAACCAACGACGGAAAATTAAGCATACCAGGAGAGAGAATCTCCGGCGTACCGGGTCTCCGGGGAGAGTCCGAATACCCGGTTGAGAACCCGGGTGTTAATGGGCTGATCTTGAAATTCTTCATGGTGTTTCTGCGTTCGTAGAGTTTAGAGGGTTTTTTGTTGGGGCAGGTTTTGATAGGGGGGATTGGGTTGCGGGTCGGGTTGTCGGGTCGGGTTGAGGCGGCGAGTTTGGAGGTGTCGGAGGATCCGGTTAGCATTTGGACGATGTTTTTGAAGGAAGTGGGGTTGGCTTGAACGAAGGTGGTTGGGTATTGGTTGGTCGGGTCGGGTCGGGTGATGGGGGTGTGGGGAGGTGATGGGTGGGTGGTGGTGGGTTTGGAGTCTAGAGGTGGAGATGAATGGTTGTTTTCCATTGAAGGATGAGTTTAGACTTTAGAGAGAGAGAATGTTTGGGAATGTAGAGAGAGAGAGAGGTGTGAAGAAGAAGAAAGTAGAAGGAGATGAAGAAGGTTTGGCATTATGCATTTTCTTTGGTTTGGTAGGAAATGTCTTGGTGGGGCTCTACATCTATTCCTTTTACTTTCCTCACTCGCGTGAGAGGTGAGTGGCCTACACTTGACTTTGACGGGGTTGTTTTTAAGTTTTTTATATCGAGTAACGGATCTAGAACTCTTGTTAGGAACGATAGAATATAGGTTTATCAAAACGAATTAGGTCTAGAGCGTAGAGGTGTATGAAAAAACCGGGTTGGAAACCGAATATGATATTTATACTGGTTTAAGGGAGCTCAGTTTGGACTCGACTTGAACCGTAGGGTTGTAATCTTGTACCCTGAAAGCAATTTGATCTCGGTCTAATGGGAATTAAAACGGTCATAATGTCATATCCAATCATCAGGTATAGGTTCCTGTACAAAGTACATTTTTCGTACAAAGTGTGAGAAGTCTATATAGTCATTGTGTTTTAAAGTTTGACTATAATGTTTTTTATTCCTTTTGCATTAACTTGTATAGAAAAGCACCAAACGTTACAATTTAAAACACAATTAAATGTATTCTAAACATTAAATTTAAAACACACTGATTACTTTCTTCGTAGGGTGTTTAGATTGCATGTTAAGAATACATTAGTTAGTGTTTTAAATTGTTATTTTTTGTGTTTTTCTATATAATACTATGCCAAAGGAACATAAAACATCATGCCTAAAATTTAAAACACAATGCCTATATAGACTTCTCACACTTTGTACGAAAAATACACTTTGTACAGGAACCCCACCCCCAATCATCATTTCCTCTTTATAAACTAGACTCAAACCCGAACCGATTACACCAGAAACCTGGGTTTCGCTTTCTTGACTAACTCTGTTTCAACTAGAACATGTTTGGACCAAAGATGTTATTAGTGCATATAGAACAACATAGGCAGATTTTTTTAAGATTGACAAAGCTTTAATAATGTCATACGACAATCAAAAAATCTTGATCAGAAAGTAAAATGAGCAATGCACAATTAAGTTATCTGTCTAGTACCAAATGGTTTCTAGCTAAGTGGTACCAATGTATATGATGTAAATGTGTTCTTTCTTACATGATTGAACAACAAACTCTTGCCTAAATCTCAATTTTATACTTGCTGGAAGCCACAATTACAACTACAAGAAAATTAGGCACAATTTGTAATGTGAATAAAACAAAGATAGCATTGGCAAATTAGGCACTTTGTAAATCGCTTCAAAAATCAAAATGTATATAACTACTGGTTAGCCCGCCTGATAGCATTGGCAAATTAGGCACTTTGTAAATTGCTTCAAACATCTACTATTTATCGTAACCAGGTAGTTGAAGTACGTAAATATAATTCCATTGAAGATACTAATTTAACCTCGTGCAAATAAGCATAAACGTAAAAAAAAAAAATTCTACTCTTAATCATTGTCAAATACTCGAAGTATTATATGCGGCCGAAGTTACCAATCTAGGCACATGAGAAAGTTGTTTATAAAAAAAAACTTTATTTTGAATACAATTTGGTCTTCAGTACAATTAATATTGGAATTATTTTTTTTATTCAACATAGCGAAAAAAACACATGAACTAATAGTATAGTTGGAACTTCTTTTTTATCTTTTCATTTTAACAAAAAGGGACAAATTACATAAGAATAGCAGGTAGACGGGCAACAATTTGCGCCACCACCCCCTTCTGAATAGAAAAAAAAAACATATTTTTATCGGTTAAAACCTAAACGTAACTGTGTATTTAAAGTTTTAAAAACAATCTAAGATAAAAAGTTATTATATAAAATAAAAATCAACTTAAATATCTAATCTTCATTGTTATCCGTTACTCGAAGCACATAATTATATTTTGATGACATATCCAATCTAAGCACTGAAGCACGTGCAAAAGCCGTTTAAAATATTAAAAAAACATATATTTTTAAATAACTTTATTTTTAATAAAATTTATAGAGGAGGGGATAAACATAACTGTGTATTTAAAGGTTTTAGAAAGTTATCGAAAAAAGTTATCAAGAAAATAGACAAAACATGTAAAATGAAATCGTATTAAGACAAAAATTTTATAAAACAAAATTGTAGATCTTAAAGAATACGTTAACTATTACGGAACAAAGAGAGTTAGATGACGCGGAGGTTTGGGTTTGGTGGGAATGTACTAAGTGTTTAGAGGACATCCACCTTCATAGAGATCAAGACCTTGGACAGAAGTCTAGAGTGAAATGGGCGTCTTTGGGTGATGAAAACTCGAGTTTTTTCCATAGTGTGGTTAATGACAGAAAAGCTAGGAATGGGATCCCGGGTTTGATGATTAATGGTTGTTGGGTTTCTAAACCTGCTTTGGTCAAGAAAGAAGTTATGGGGTTTTTTCGCAACCACTTTAAAGAAGAGGTTACTATTCGGCCAGATCTTCGCTGCCTCGGTTTGAAGAAAATTACCAATAAAGATGGTGCACTGTTGATTTCGTCTTTTTCTAGACAAGAGATTAAGGAGGCGGTTTTCGAATGTGGTTCTAATAAGGCTCCGGGTCCAGATGGTTTCAATTTCCGTTTTGTTAAAAGATTCTGGAACTTGCTGGAAGAAGATTTTTTTCGCATTTTATCAGATTTCTATGAATTTGGCTTTATTAATCCGGGGTGTACCTCTTCTTTTATTACTTTGATTCCTAAGGTGAAAACGCCTTTGGGACTCAAAGATTATAGACCCATTACTCTTATTAGGATGGTTAGTAAGGTTAAAACCATATTGTAACGGTACCTCTGATCTATATCTATACTTCTATACTATATTATATAATAGATGCTGGACGGGTAAAGTTGGCATTTCATATTCCTATATAAGAGCAAATTTGTAATTTCATTCAAATGACAAGACAAATTCAATGCAACAATTTAATTATATTGATTAATACTTAGTTCTAATAAAAAGGCAAAAACAAATAACAAAATTAATGGTTATTAATACAACAATTAAATCTATTGATTAATAGTTGAATTTTAAAGAAAGAAAATACAAAAACAAGAAACAAAAGAAAATAGTTTTATAACATTACACTATTCACAATATTCACAAATTTGTACATCTTGTCTACAATAATTTAACCGCAAACAAACTCACATGTTCATTATATAATTCTTTGAATTAGCCTGTATAGATTGACAAACAACTAGCAAGAAGGCACTTTATACATCATGCTTTTGGGTAACAACATAATATTATTTTTTTACCAATTATATAGGAAAATTTTGATGCAGTTATAAGTTGGTTTGAATCTCTATAATATAATATAATAGGTAAAAGCAATAAGTGGAATATTGATGTTTAGCACGACTGTTTTCGGGTTATTAAGGTTATTTAAATTACAATTTGATTTATGTTTGAACTCGGATCGTGCTAAATAAACAAAATTATATGTATATATACTTTTTATAAAAGAAATTGAAGTTATATAATTCAATTTGAATTTTCAAGTCGAGTCGGGTCGAAAATCACAAATTTGACCAAACGGAACATCCAAACACTATGTAGCACCGCCGCAACGCGCGGGTTTCTGTTAGTTTACTATAAGGCGTGTTAAAGTTTCAAGTTTTGATTATTTGTAATTTTTTATAGTGAGCCTTAAGGCCATATTGATTATTATGGGTTTAACTCGTCGTAACGAAGCATTCAACTTTCAGGTTCTGGATCGATGTTAAAATCAATTAGTGTTATGACCCCGGCGTTATGACGGGGGCGTAAAACTGTGCCAAGTAGCACCAATACCACACATCAACAGTAAAAAAAAGAACGAAAAGCAGACGTAAAAACATTGAACTACGCACACGAAACATATAACATGGAAAATAGTAACTAAGTCGATTTAGGACATGCGTATTACGATGGGGTAGTTAAATGGGGGAAAACATGCGTAAAAACATTGAACTGCACATACACACATTGCATCATGTTAACTCGACAAATTTAAATTGAAAAGTAAAACGAAAATTTTGTAAAAGAAAAAACATATTTGAACCACAGTTGAAAATGAAAAAAAAATTAGGTAAATTGTAAAATATGTAAAAGTATTAGGACTAATTGTAAATAAAATAAAGTTAAAAAAGGTAAAAAAAAATAAATAAGTGGGTAAAACCCATAAAACAAAATATACAATCACCCATGCACAAAACATCAACTAAGCATAAGGTACAAGACCATGTTGTAAATAATACTATATATAATTACCAACTGATACCCATGACCAAGAAGCAAAATGTGGAAGCGAATTACACATACTATTGTCGTGGCCATCGTGTTTCGCATTTGAAAGGCGAGGAACACCAAAGTCTTCGAAGGAAAATTCATCCCCATCCTTTGGACTATTGAGTTGATTAAGATAGTTTTGTTTAGTTATCGCATAGGCCCAAGCTCTCACCCATGTTATGGAAAAAGTGGTCATATTTTGATATAGTTGACTTGCTGTAATTTTTTCTTTGAGGTCGGTTGTTTGTTTTGGCGTTTTAGTCTCTTGTTGGGCCTATATTTATATATATATAATGTTTTTATTGTTAAAAAAAGATCCTTACTTTATATTGTAAGTGGTCAAAAAAAAAGTAAACACTTTATTAATTACAAAACTATATATAATTACCAAGTCAAAATAAATATTAAAAGATCCTTGCTTTATATTTAAGTTTTACAAAAAAAAAAAAGTAAACACTTAATTAATTACAAACTTGTCATTAACTATTCAATTTAGTGAATTTCAAATATTTAAAAGAGTAAACTGTAATTTTTGCCTCTGAGGTTTGGCCTAAATGCCACTTTAGACACAAAAAGTTTTTTTTTATCACTGGAACCCCTGTGGTTTTATTTTGGTGCCATTTTGGCCCAATTTTTAACGACGTTAAATAAGTCAGTTAAGGTCAGGGGCACTGTTAAAACGTGTTCACTTTTATCTCCCCTTTTTTCTCTGCAAAAATTCGTTGAAATCTTCTTGTAGCATCTGATACTTCCAATCAAAGCCTTGCGCAAAAACACTCAACTCCGAACCTAAAGCATCACCCGAAGATTTAAAATGTGTTCACTTTTGGTTTCTGCCATTTACAACTTTAATTACTCATCCAAACAGGTCTGTAAAACACACTGGAATACATGACCTTGTTCACACATAAGGCATGGAGATAAAGCTGAAACACCTTGCCTGAACAACTACTCTATCATGATAATTCTCCGATAAACGCTGCGAACCAGTTAAAATTTTTAGGAAAATTATTATCACCAAACTTTTTCTCCAAGAATATCTCCTTATTCTAATCATCCAGAAAAAATTTCGTGCAATAAAATTTTTCCGGATTCCAGACTTTTTGTTGGAGTTGAAACGAACTCATCTGTGCAGACCAATCTGACTAGTTCTCCTCCGATAATCTTCTACGGTTCAAAACAGATTTACTGGGCGAAGATGCTTAATAAGCAAAGTTACCTAATAAGCAAAGTTACCTAATAAGCGAAGATGCCCAAAAACGAACTTGTCTAACTAACGAAGATACCCAAAAGCGAAGATAGCTAACTTTGTTAAATACTTAACTTCGTTTTTCATGCTAAGTTCGTTTTTTCTGTCTAATATTAACCCTAATAGAATTTTTCAGCCAAAATCAACAGAAAACCTTCAGATTTGGTCGAAAATCATGTAGATGGCTGTAGGAACTTCTGATCAAACATAAACTGCATCAGATCCAATCGATTTTAACGTCCCCAATGAGTTTTAGCGGAATTAAAACCCAAATCAAGAGCAATCGTGAATCGAGAGGTGGTTAGACCTTTTGATTCGTAACCATGCTCTGATACCATTGTTAAATCGTATTGGACCGATTACCACCGACAACTCCTAATTATAACTGAGACGTTGAACATAAACAATATGCATGTAATAATCAAATCTTTTCTTTATTGATTGATAAAACAAATCGACACAGATTCTTCTACACACACATACATACATTGTTGAATGGTATGCCGGCCTGAGGTGAGCTCAACCTCAGGCCAACCTGGACTAGACCATACACAATAGTCTTCTCCTAAGAACTGATGCTGCTATCTCTCCAGAAACCCTAAGACTAACACACATATATATAGGCTATGGTGGAATATGCTCACTAGGCTGGGCCTCAGGCGAACTTGCACATCTTCGCCTGGGTCACCATAACTGCACCCACACACATATTTGCTCTATAATGTTCTATGTTCGCCTATATACTGAATTGCATAGCAACAGTCACAAACTTGCACTGACAAACTCCCCCTTAACCTTTGCTATCAATTTTGACAAATACTGGTAATCACCAGTCACAAATAATGTACTAATAGTTTGACGATCATTTTTTTTGTTTGAGTGACACCTGCCGGATTTTTATTGTGATTCCATTGGGGCTGAACAATGTTCACGATGATGACCATAAGGTTTACAACGACTACAATATATAGGCGTAGGTTCCTCACCTTGCGATAAAATTTGGTTGTTTTCATGAGGACGACCGGACTGTCGTTTATTAATATGTGGTGGTTGTAAAGGACTTATTTCCTCTGGCATCTCCTATTTAGACCTGTGCAGTAGAGGATATATCACCCCTTCATATGTTTTTTATAGAACTTGTTGCTATACCAAGGTACAGTATAATGACTGCAATCATTTTCCTTCAATAATCTTGATACTGCAATCATGTGGCCGCACGGAAAACCAGATATCGGGGGAATACAACAGCTGCATGTTTGATTGAACACATCAACAAAACCATTTTTGTTACTGTCTTAAACATGAAAACTGTTAACCCCAACGCCATAAGCCTTCCACATTCTAGACCCTTCAATATTTAATGATTTTTTTTACCGCGAAAGGTGTTAGTACGTGGAATGGCTGCACATAGTGAGTTAAATTTTTTCTTCAAAATCGGATACACGGTAAGCTTTACAAGTCTTCCACCACAGTGACTATAATTCCTTCTTTTTACTTGATGGTAAGTTTAAGTTGACCATCAAATGGCGACAACACAACCCATGAAAGGCCTTAGGAAAAACCATCCTAATTGCCAAAGCTATTAAATTGGCTCTATCAGATATGATCGCCAAATCTGGATGCTCACCGATACACTCTTTAAGTTTGGATAGGAACCATATCCAAGTATCACCGTTCTCATATTTACCGATACCATATCCAACAGGTAAAATTTGGTTGTTACCATTCATGCCAACGACTAGGAACAATGTTCCTTTAAACTCACCTCTTAATTGTGCCGCATCTATAATAATGACCGCTCTTATCGAACGAATAAAACTCCTAATCTGAATAATAAAATGACAGACTAGGTTATTTTCTGAAAACCTAAAACAAAAACAGTAATAAAAAAATATTTTACTAACACAACACCAATGGCAATAAACAGTAGTTCAAACTGATTCTCTTCATCAGTCCTAATGTGTGTAATAGTCCCCGGATTCGCCTTTTCCAAATTATAGCTAATGGAAGCTCAGCAAACGAATCTTTGCTATTTCCTTGCAAAAATTCGAGTGCATGAGACTTTTCACGCCATGCTTGAGAATATGTTATGCCCACCTGAATTCTATGACGAAAATCTCGTACTATTTCATTTCCACGATATAGGCGTATGCTATCTCTCAATTGGTGCTTTAGTATGTTACCAATTACTTGTGGGGTTGTAAGTCCCAAATTCTAGATCTGTTAGTGCAAATGATTGTTATCACTTAGAAACACCTATTGATTAGGTGTTTTAAGTGATGAATCTTTGAAAAACTAAGATACTAGATAATCTTTGTAAAACCGACACACAAGATGAACAAGATCAGACTTCGATTATAGATAAAACGTTGATACATCATGGAATAATAACAAGTACGCACCCTATGAACTTCTTGTGCTATCAAGATGACCAAAACCCCTAACCCTAAGAGCTGCATATGGCATTCTATATATAGGAAAGCTGTATGGGCCTGCGCACTTAACTTAAGTGCGCAGGGCCTGACAATAAGTGCGCAGCCCACTAGGTTAACTCTAGAAACTATAGGTATTTACCTAATCAGCCCCTTGGCTTACAAAACACATAATAACCTATCAAAAAGTCTTTGTTCTGGTAACTGTGGTCTCAACTGAACCCAACAATACTCCCCCTAGACCACAGCTACCAGATCTTCCTCTAACTTAGTCGATTGACACATCACTTGCCTCCCCCTCTTCACGCTCTTCTTGCACAGGGTGTTCTGGAACGATAGCAGCTGCAGGTTCTTCTTGTACAGGAGGTTCTAGAGCGATTACGGCTGCAGGCTCTTCCTATGCAGGAGGCTCTTGAACAATCACCTCCGGGGCAACAGCTGCTTCAGGTTGAGTTTCTTGTATAGCAGCAGCTTTAGCAGCTCTTTCCTTATGTTGTTTGGCTATGTCAGCTGCGTTGATTCTGTTCACGACATCTAGCAATTCTTGTTTCTGTTTCATCGCACGATCAACAGCTCTCTGGAACAGCATAGCTTCTTCAAACAGTGCATTCCCTGCTCCCACATTGATCCTGTTTGTGAACAGCATAGTCAGGTCTGACAGATTAAGAATGAATACATCCACTGGATCAAACAGTCTCATAATCTCAGCATTATCCGTTGACTTGATCACCGCTTCACCAGTCAGACTGTCATAGAACCATTTCTTGAAGTCCTTCAACATTACTGGAAGCTCTTCACGTATTGGAACCCTGGTTACAACTTTGGGAGGATCTATCACATAGGTAATCCTACCTTATCAGTAACAGGATCAATTCTTTTCTTTGAAATTCGACGCTTCGGTTTTTGTGGCTTGTAAACTGTGAAATCTCTAACACATTCTCTTTCTATCATACTTGCAAGACTGGTTCCAATGGAGTTGTGAGTAGGATTGATGAAGTGTGCCCTGTTAAGCTCCCTGATGTCCCAGCGAGGGAGAGATTGCAAGTCATGTTGACTTTTGAAGTGCTGAATGACTCCCCCTCGACGCTTGATCACAAACAACCTCTTTGATTCATCGTACTTCCATGATATATTTTTTTCTTGATGAGCTTCTTTGGTGTGTTGGATATTTGATGAAACGCTGGAACAGTAATCCCTTTTCTTGGGAGCCATCTGGGCCTTTCTGGACTGATTTTGTGACCATCAGCCATTTCATACACAGTTGCCTCTTCTTCACCAAACTCTATGAAAATCTCAGGCATCTCATCTTCACTCACCTCGTCCACATCACTTTCTTCAGCAATTCTTTCTCTTTCTTTTTCTTCTTCTACAAACTTTCCAAAATCAAACAGCTCATCCGATGACATGCTGGGTTTAATGTTCTGTTGTTTCTACAGATCTTGAATCATATCAAACATCTTCATTTGCACATTGTTTTGGAACTTTATGAGGTATCTTTGATCTTTAAAAATCTTTTCAAGGCTCTTATTCTTGTGTTTCAACCTTTTCAGCTTCCTTCTGAGTTCCTGAGTTTTGTGTACCGAGCTTTTCAGGGTGCAGATCTCTTTAGCAGCAGTTTTACCGACCTTTTTCACCAATGTATCATACAGTTCCTGATGCACTGGTTTGGGACGTCGTGCAGCAGAAGCTGAAGAGAACGGCTCTGTTGGTTTCTTTGCTGGAGCTTTGGGAATTGGAGCCCTAGCAGTGGATGGCCCCGGTCGATCCTGAACACCTAACATAGACTCAAAGATCTCCTCTTGCTCAATATCTTCCTCAGTCATGACTACTGGAGTCTCAGAAGCAGATATACCCCCTCTTCTTTTTCTTTTCTCAGCCTTTTTGTATTCAGCTACCTTCTGTAAATCACGTGCAAGCTCCAGCTGTTCCTCAGTTTGTGATTCCCTACCTTCTTTCAACAGACCGGCCCTCTTTTTTTGTGACTTGAGAGGGTGCTTCTTCTATGGCTACCCTTTTACCTCGGGCCCTTTCTCGTGCTCTTTCTTCAGCAGTTGGAAGAGCAGATGAAGGAGCTGTTTCAGAAGGTCATGTTTCAGAGGCAGCTTTACTTCTAGCTTCTGCCATTTCCCGTTTCTTCTGCTGAATCTTGTTATACAGTTCTTGGATGCCTGAGTACCGTTGTGCTGGGTACATACATTCATACAAAGGCTCCCAATCTGCAGTGTTGCATTCAGCAAAAAATCTTCCAGCTCTTGCGAAATTGTACACTCCATCTTGAGGCAGGTTCTCGTGTTATGCATTTATCATCATTTGCACGAACCTAGGATACATAGCAAACTTTGTGGTATCAGCTTGTGCGTTCTTTACCATGAAGTCAAAGATCATCCCAAACAAATTGAACTGTTCATTCTTGCAGACTTTGATCTTTGCACTAGACCATTCCGGACTCAATGCATTGTATCCTCCTTTCCTGTGGCAGAGAGTCATAGTGAATACGTGGCAGATTAGTTTCCAGTCTCGAGTTAGCTCGCTTTTTTTCACGTCGCTTCTTTTGTCGAATTCTCCCTTGTACCCAATTTTCTTGAATTCTCTTAGAAGATCAGCTTTGACTAAGTGTTTGACATTTCCCGGTTGATCTCCAAGCCTTAACAAACTTCTGACTGTATCTTCGGTGATGATCACAGGTTTGTTTCTGATAGTGGCATTGATTCTTCTTACACGGTCGATAACTTCATATCTTGCAGATCTCCAGAAATCTTCAATGAGATCCATGTAGACTGCCAGATTGTGTTCCACAGCATATCCGATTCTGCTTTGACGGATCCAAGCGACAAAGTCTCTGAATTTGTGATCATCCGTGTCGAGATTGATAGCCTGGTTGTGCATACATCTACTATCCCACGGAATTTCCATCTGTTCCTGATCATGTGCACGAAAAGTAAGTGAGAATTTTCGACCCTAAGAAAGTAACCAACGAATGATATCTTAGACTTAGACGGACGACAGATTTAGACCATTTCAATTTATAGATGTCTTGTGATTTAGTTAGATGGATTATCATGGCTTGACTGGTTTGGTTTTAAAAAATGTATGATAAGTGCGCAGGTTACATATGGTTTAGTGGTCCATAGTCATATGAAGTCCAAGGTTAAATGCGCAGGTCACAAGTCTAAATACGCAGTCCAGTCCACAGTCTTAGAATATCAAGTACGCAGGTCACATGAGTCAAACAAGTCACAAGATTAAGTGTGCAGGTCAGTCAACAATTTGGCATGGTAACCCTAGTGCCTTGACAGACCAGTCTGCGTGCTTGACAAGCACGCAGACACTTAAACTCTCGTTTAAGATTTTGGTACGCAGGTCAAGTGCGCAAGTGTCTAGGGTTTCAGGGGTTTGAACATATGAGTCAAGTGCGCAGTATCCTTGAAACAAGTGCGCAATCTTCAAACATTAAAGCAGCACTGATGAAAAACCCAAAACCCCAAAACTTTTGAAAACCAAATAAATCCTCCAAACAGCTTAATGATCCCTGTGATAACAACAAAGGAACAGTCAAGCAATAATCTACCTTAAAAACGAAGAAAATCAACGGAAAATGGAGAAGAAAAGGTGGATTAACAGGTGGTTATAGGAGATTAGTAGGGTTTTAAGGTGATGATCGATGAAGATGATGATGATTTGGGGATAATTGGGAGATTAGGGTTTTAATGGTAAATGTTGTTAATTTTTTTTTTTACTAAAGGTATATATACTAGAGATATGGGCCTGCGCACTTAAGACAAGTACGCAGAACCCAAATTTTAAAAAAAAAATAGAAGCTAAAGAGTAGGGGTTAACTGTTTCTCACCTTCTGCACACAAGATCATACTAACCATACATGGCAGGTCATATTTCAACTTTCCGTTGGATAGCTACAGCCCAAGAAAAACTGTCGGTATACTTGTCCACTTAAATCCATGCCTCTCGTCTTTCAACATACGTTTGGTGATGAGATTTATCATGTTTTGGTAATATTGACGGAAATTTGTGGGCCCCACTTGTGCTAGGTATAAGCCTACCAATCCTCAAGATTTATTGAGTTATAATGATGAGAGCTTCAGGTCTATGTTTCCATAAGCAGAGAAGATGATCATTATGTCAATCAGATGATGAGAGCTTCAGGTCTATGTTTCCATAAGCAGAGAAGATGATCATCTGATCGCTTGTTGAGCTATCTAAGTATGTTTGCACGTCACTAACATTGCGTATCTTTTTGTGCTCATTTGATTAATTAGCCCCGCATTGGTAGCTTGCACTCTTAGGTGTCTTTTGATTACATACGCACAAAATTTTATGTGTCTTTTGATCTCTCAACCTATGTATGACCAGACTCAGATTGTGCAGACCTATAACACAGTGGGAATCCAGCTTTCCGTGTAGACATTTACTATTAATCACCTAGTAGCAGTTTACTCGATTTGAAGCTGAATCTACTGACACATCATTGCTTGAAGCCGCAACATCCTCTGGATCCTATTCACATGCTGACAAAATATGATTAGTTCCTATCATTTCTTGAAATTTTTGCAGTAGGGATAGACCGGTTTTACTTTCTCCCCCAAAAATCTTGTTTTAACTCAAAATAAGATTTTTCTATATTATATACAAAAGTTTTTTTTTAACAAAATCATTCAAAATTGATCATCTCCAGCCATGTTACCAATTGGCGGAAATGGATTTTGTCAAAAGCTTTTGTAAAGATATCTGCGTTTTGATCAGCAGTATCTATTGGCAACACCTGTATATATCCTTTGTCGTGGGCATCGCGAATGGAATGAATCCAAATTTCGATATGTTTAGTGTTAGAATGGTCAATTGGATTCTTCACGATGTCACGACAAGCGTCATTATCAATAAAGATAGGAGTTCTCATGACATTCAAACTGTAATCCAACAGCTGATTTTGTATCCATAACACTTGACAGCAACAACTGGATGCGGCCGTGTATTCAGCCTGAGCAGTGGAGATAGACACTGTTGTCTGCTTCTTGCTCTGCCAAGACACAAGCCTATTTCCCAGAAATTGACAACCACCAGAGACAGATTTTCTGTCAATCCCGCAACCTGCATGATCACTATCAGAGTACGCAATTGAATCAAAATTATCACTCTTACGATACCATTAACCAAGTTTGGTGTTCCTTTGAGGTAGCGGAAGATTCTTTTGACTGCAGTTTCATGAGATTGCTTGGGATTTGACTGAAAACGAGCACAGCATCCAACTGCCCACATAATGTCTGGTCTGCTGGCTGTGAGACACATTAAGGATCCGATCATTGATCGATACGTGTGGGGATTCACCGACAATCCTTGAAGATCCGGTACAAGTGTAGTTTGAGCAGCAAAAGGAGTGTTGGACGGTTTGCAGTCTGACAGGTTGTATTTTGCCAGGATTTCTCTTGTATATTTAGAATGAATGAGAATCCCGCCTTCCTTCTGCTGGACCTCCAGACCTAAGAAAAATGACAACTCCCCCATCATGCTTATCTCGAACTGAGACTTCATGATGCTTTCAAATTCCCTGCATAAGTTTTCATCAGTTGAACCAAAGATAATATCATCTACATAAATTTGAACCAGAATGGAGTGTTTGTTGACTTCTTTGGTGAACAAGGTCATGTCGATTTTCCCTCTGGTATATGAGGACAATGTCTCATACCAAGCTCTAGGTGCTTGATGAAGACCATAGAGAGCCTTGTCCAGTTTGTAGTATCTGTTGTGATAGTGAGGGTCTTCGAAGCCCGGTGGCTGACATACATAGACTTCTTCTTTAATTTTCCCATATAAGAAAGCACTCTTCACATCCATCTGAAAGACTTTGAAGTTTTTGTATGACGCGTAAGCTAAGAAGATACGAATGGCTTCAAGTCGGGCAACTGGAGCAAAGACTTCCTCATAGTCAATCCCTTCCTACTGATGAAAACCCTGAACAACCAGACGAGCCTTGTTTTTAATAACCACACCACGTTCATCCATTTTGTTGCGAAAGACCTATCTTGTTCTAATAGGATACTTTCCTTCAGGCAGATCCACTAGCTCCCAAACTTTGAGTTTTCTGAATTGAAAGAGTTCTACCTGCATGGCTTCTACCCAGCTTGCATCTCTGACTGCATCTTCAATGCTGAATGGTACTGTCTGAGACAAGAATGCTGAGAGAGCATTGTTGAGTTTGTCTGCCTGATTTCTGGTAAGAACACCCTCAGTGATTGGGCCGATGGCGTTTTCAATAGGATGATTCTTTGAGGATTTGGATCCCATGTTCTGCTCTTCTTGGACTTGTAGAGATAGATTTGATAAATGATCTCCGGGTACTGAGGAGCTGGATGGATCATTTACAGACTGCTGAACTGAAGATGTTTCTTCTTTAGTTGGAGTGCTTTCAGGGAATTGTGTAGTTTCAGCAGTTGTATCACCATTTGTGGGTTGAAGAGGAAAGATCGGATCAGCAACAAGTGGAGAAAGACGGGTGATGAACGGTGCAACATCATCTTCAGAAGAGTAGAGAATATCTCCCAAAAGAGAAGGATCAGCTGCTTGATTATCTGGAACTTGATCTTCAAGTATGTTGAAATTATTGAAGACAATGTCCACATCAAAGAACCAGTCAGGACCAGCTCCTGTGTTAGTGGTGTTGGATTCTTGCCAATCTACATAGAAACATTCAAGTACCATCTTGGTGCGTTTGTTGTATACTCTATAAGCTTTTTGACTTGAAGAGTATCCAACAAAGAAGCATTCATCTCCAACAGCATCGAACTTCATTATATTCTCATAATTGTTCAGAAGAGTACATGAACATCCGAATGGTCGGAAGTAATCGATGAGAGGTTTTCTTTTGAAGAGTAATTCAGAAGTTGTTTTCCCTCGTGACTTGACGATCAAGACTCTGTTAAGAACATAATAGGCGGTATTCACAGCTTATGCCCAGAAAATGATTGGCAACTTTGAGTCAATGAGCATAGTTCTGGCAGCTTCAATAAGTGTGCGATTCTTTCTTTCAACCACTCCGTTTTGTTGAGGAATCCTTGTAGCACTATACTGAAGATGAATTCCTTAGCTGCTGCAAAATGTCATGAAGCTTTGATTCTTGAATTCTGTCCCTTGATCACTTCTGATTGACTTGACCTTCAATTTGATTATGTTCTCGCTAAGAGGAATAAACAGCATCAAGGTCTCAGCAGCCTCACTTTTATACTCTAAGAAATACACCCATGTGAAGCGAGAGAAATCATCTGTAATCACCAAATGGTAAGATTTCTTAGCCAAACTTTTAACACTAATTGGACCAAAGAGATCCATGTGCAATAATTAAAGGGGGGAGTCAATTGAGTTCACTGTTTTGGATTTATGCGATTTCTTGTGTTATTTTCCTTTGGCACATGCTAAACATTTTTCAGAAAAAGGAAATTCCTTGGAAGGAAGACCCCTAACTAAATTTAGTTTAGAAAGTTTGTTTATGTTTTTAAAATTTACATGTCCCAATCGCCTATGCCATAACAGTGACTCTGACTCAGATGCCTTTGATAGTAAGCAGGTCATTGGGCATTCAGACTTGGCATCTCTCATATTTATCACATAGGTATTGTTCTGCCTAGGAGCTTTTAACATGATCATGTTGGTGGGTGGTTTAAATCCTGGCTTTAGAAAGATGCACTCCATGTCATTGAATAACACCGAGATTCCTTTGTCACAGACTTGTGATACGCTCAAAAGATTGCAGCACAATTCTGGAACATATTTAACATCTTCTAGACTCAAGGCGTTGGGACACCACATCTCCTATTCCAATAATCTTTCCACCCTTTTCATTTCCAGCGAACGCAACAAACTCTCCATCAATGAACCGATAGTTCTTGAGGAGTTCTTTCAGCCCAGTCATATGCCTTGAAGCGCCGCTATCAATATGCCATAGATATCTCATAAGAGCTATCAACCATTTCTGAAGTTATATAGAAAGAAAAAGACAAAAAAAAACAAAAGTAAATACAAGATAATCTATGTACATGCACGACTCAGACAAGTAATTAGTTAACTTTGGGAATCCATGTCTGTTTTAGTTTTGATCTATCATGATTTTAACCCAAACTTGACTCTTGTCTTTTCCAAAGTTGTGTGGTTTTAACAAAACTTTTTACTGTTTCTTGAAGATTTTTGATCTGATCAGAAAAAGAGTTTTGAGTTTTGACATCATTTTGTGGTTTAGGTCTTAAATGACATTTTTGACCACATGTCCTTTTTTTCCACATCTAAAGCATTTTGAGTGTTGAGGCTTGGTCTTTTGAGAAGATCTGGATGATGATGGTTGTGATGTTCTTTTCTTGATCTTGTTTGAGCGGGAGCTTTCACTTGAACATGATTCATCCTTGTTACCACTTGATTCTTCATTTGTGTTGCAGTCAGGCGTGCTGATGTTGCTTTCTGTATCACTCTGTGATTCTTCAGAACTTGAGTGACCTGTTTCACTTTGTGATTCCTTAGAACATGAAATATCTGTAGATGATGGAACAAAATCTGGAATTTCTTCAGTGAGAAATTTCCCAAACCTATTCTGTTTTAGTTCTGGTACAAACACAGATGGTTTATATGCATTTTTATCATCAGAGAACGCAGCATTAAGATCAACACACGCAAGCATATCATTGTCAACACAAACATTAAAGCGTTTGATAGGTTTCTTCCTATCATCAGGGGCCACAACGCCCTTTAAGTCTAGTTTAGAAGTTAATTCATTACAGTCATCCGTCCTAGATAAACTATTACAATTATCCATCCTAGATAAACTATTTCAGACATCCAGCTTAGATAAACTATTACAGTCATCCGAATCCAAAATAGTTTTAGTATTTTCATTATTCTAGATGAACCAATTCATTGTAGAGTAATTCGCACCCGGGTGACCTAACCCCAACGTCTGTCCGCCACAACTCTCATCATCTTCCACCTCAGCCTTTTGGGTTACATCTGCATTGCTTTTACTTATATTAGTATTTAGCTCAGATTTGACACGTTCTTTTTCAAAAAGATCATTTTCTGGATGAGGTTTTGGAATGGGTATATATTCACTTCGGCTCAAGGGTAAAAATAGAGATCTTTCAATCCCATTTTTATCCTTATACCCAATTCCATCTTTGACGAACGATTGCCTTGAGCAATCTACAATATTAGCATGAGCCTGTTTGCTTACATTCCATTTGTCCACAATGATCTAAAGATGATTTGTTTCATTTCTAGAATTTTCTAACTTTGAGGTTAAATCATTTATTAGAAAATCCTTTTTGAGAACAAATTCTTTTAGCGTTTGCATTTCAGCTAGAGTTGCATTTAACTTTCGCTGATACACTAACTCATTTTCTTTCATTTCATTGTTAATTTTTCAGATATCATCCATTTCTCTTAAAACTCTCCTATTGTGTGACAAACAGTAAGCAACAGCTGTAACACACCTTGGTGAGCACAGCTTTGATTTTATTTCAAGAGGAATACTTACCAGATCCCTTTCCTCAGCTTTCTTCGGGACATCCTGCGGCTTCTCATCTGCTTTGGTAGTGGGAGTCTTCTCAGCTATCAGTGCTTCCTCGGCGGTTGCTTCTTTTCCCTTTTCAGCAATCAACACTCCTTTCAGACCAGCATTTTCTAGCATTTCACCCTTTGGCATTTCAGCTGACGACCCTTCCAGAGAATTCACACCATTTGTGGATTTTGTGCAAATCTTAGCCATCAAAGCTTTGTTCACATCTGCTTCAACCGCTGCTACCTCCTCTCCCCAATCAAAGTCTTCAACCACCAGCGCTTTCTGTGGATTCTTTTCATTTGCCTCATTCCCATAAGTAATTGCTACCATTCTTTTAGCCGGTTTAATCTCAGCTTGATTCAGATTAGGACAATCATATTTGACGTGCCCAAGAGTCTTGCAGTTGTAGCATCGAAGCTTTGACTTGTCAAAACCAGCCTTACCCATTCCAATTCTTCTACCAGTTCTGTCTTGAAATCTCTTTACCCTCAGAGTGATCATAGCCATCTGCCATTTGAGATCCATTTCTTCCATGTCATCCGGATCAACCTGCTACAAGTCTTCAGGAGTCATCATCTCATTCTTAAGCTCACCAGTTTTCAGAGCTTCAAAGCTACTCATTAATGTGTTGAAGAGTTCAACATGTTCGGTAGCAAGCTTTGTAGTATGTGGATTGAGTGTCTTTGCTGTTTGAAAATGATACTGCCTTTCCGGAGCTGGAACTTCCACCACCAATTGAGTCCACATATAGAGGAGATGAGCTTGAACCTATTCCACCTACTGGAGTCATTAATGCCAGATTCTTCAAAGAGCTGCTTGGAGCAACTTTCGGAACTGTCTGATTCATCTCTCTTTTGGTGATGTCCATTTCAAACGACTTCAGAGTATTAATGAGATCAGCCAAAGTGGACTGAGCATCCAGATACTCTTTCTTTATCAACATGCACTGCAAACTCCACTCCTTAGGCAGTGAATCGAGTACTTTCTTGATCGAGTTTCGGTTGTTGACTGGAATACCGGCTTTCTTCATCTTGGTTAACAAGCTCATGAACCTGTCAATGTGAGAAGACAAGCTTTCACCCCGAACACTTCCAAACATATCATATTCTTTTTGAATCATATATATCTTGTTTGTTCTGTCTCATTTCAACATTTCCTTCATAATACTCACTTAACGCAAACCACAGATCATGAGCAGAGGTGTATTCTTCAAACATGTTGTACACATCATTCGACAAAGGCATGGTGAGAGCACCGTAGGCCTTGTGATCTCTTTGCAATAACTGCTTATCAAGGTCAGTATACGTAGTTGGATCAGTGTTGAACACTTCTCCCGCATCAGTGATTCTTGTGGGGATGTGAGGCCTGAGTTAAACTGAGGTCCACTGGGTAAAGTCGTTAACGTAGTAGAAAGCTTTCATTCGGTTCTTCCAGGTTCCATAATCTTGTGCACCCATTAACTTAGGGATTCGAGTTATGGTTCCAGTTTCCAGTTCAGCTTGGGTTATAGGATTCATGGTTAAGCTGTTATTGTTACCAGCCATTGGTTAAAGTTGATTTTAAGTTTGATTTTCTGATTTTAAAGTTTAAAGTCCAATAATAAGTCCACAGTCCTTAAGTATGTAGACCAGAAGCTAACTGCACAGTCTTAAAGGTTTGATGATCTGATGGCACAAGAACTTTGGGCAGAGTAACGACTAGAACACACGAATAAGTACACTGTGATAAAGCCACAGAAGGCTAAATCACTGTCTCCCAAAGTTTCCTTTGGTAAGTGCGCAGTAACTCACACAAATCAATATGCAGCAACCTGAAACAATAGCAATTACACGGTCAATCCCCTGTCTCCTGATAAGTGCGCAGTCTTTGACAAGTACACAGATAACCATGGTTTCTTTGGTAAGTACGCAGAAACCCTAGATAAGTACACAAAGACTACACAGTTTTCAGTAAGTACGCAGAGAACTAGGAATTTTCTGATTTAGTGCGCAGAAACCCTAGTTAAGTGCGTGGAGACAAAGAAATTTTAAGATTCTGAAGACTTGAGTTAAGTACACAGAACAAGAAACAAATGCGCAGCTTATGAGTTAAGTGCGCACAACAAGACTTGAGTTAAGTACACAGAACAAGAAACAAGTGCACAGCTTATGAGTTAAGTGCGCACAACCGTCTGCAAATATGCACAAACTCAGCTGATCTAATCCAAGACTGTTTCAATTAATCTGAAATGCTTGGATGATATTTCTACTCAAAACAAAACAACTTTTAACACCTTAGAAACATAACACCAATGATTTCAGAAGCAACTTGATAAGAAAAATAGAGAAAGTTTATGAACTTCAAGAAACTTTTGATAAACACACAAAAGTTTATAAAACTTTTAGGAAAAACTAGCAAGATGAGGGTTTTGGTATCTTAATCAGATACAATCAAGAGCACAAAGGCTCTGATACCAAATTGTAAGTCCTAAATTTTAGATCTGTTAGTGCAAATGATTGTTATCACTTAGAAACACCTGTTGATTAGGTGTTTTAAGTTATGAATCTTTGAAAAACTAAGATACTAGATAATCTTTGTAAAACCGACACACAAGATGAACAAGATCAGACTTCCATTAAAGATAAAAAGTTGATACGCCATGGAATAATAACAAGTACGCACCCTATGAACTTCTTGTGCTATCAAGATGACCAAAAACCCTAACCCTAGGAGCTGCATATGGCATTCTATATATAGGAAAGCTGTATGGGCCTGCGCACTTAACTTAAGTGCGCAGGGCGTGACAGTAAGTGCGCAGCCCACTAGGTTAACTCTAGAAACTATGGGTATTTACATAATCAACCCCTTGGCTTACAAAACACATAATAACCTATCAAAAAATCTTTTGTATAGGTAACTGTGGTCTCAACTGAACCCAATAGGGGTAGCCTGACGAAGATGCGGATGAGTTTGAGTCTTAGAACATGTGGGATTATCGTTGAAATTTTTAACATAAAAAGTGCTAGAACTTGGGAGAGAATGTGCCCTAAATTGCCACTCACAATCGTCAACTACACATGAAATATCGTACCGTGTTTTAGATTATCTATCTACTTTATAAGAAAACGTTCTGACAAACACATGTTTCCTAACTCCAGTTTTATTTCTTCTTTGTTAGGAAATACATAACTTTCAGAAAAACATGTTGATGAAGAGTTTTTTGTTATCTCTAGAAACCTTTTAGGACTTGGATTTCCCTGAAATTCCTCATCATGTGGTCTATAATCATTAAAATTTTCAAAAGAAACATTTAAATCAAGGAGTTTGTAATCATTTGAATGAGCATAACTAGATGACTTGACACCAGGTTGATCAATAACATATAACTTGAATACTTCCTCGGGACTCTGCTGAGCCAATTTAAAAAGAAAAAATACATCACGATCATTAAAAATGTCGATCGCATCATCGAAAGCAGACATTTTATAAGATAAGCATGTAATGTGTGGAATGTCACACACATCCGAAACTAACTTTAACAAACTAAGATACGAGATATTTGGTTCGATTTCGAAACCACGTCTTTTACATGTAGGATCAACAACACATTCCATTCGCCCGTTGACAAATCTAACCATTTTTAATAGAAAAATAGAACACAAATAAGTAAATCAATAAAAAACAAATCAAATGGGTAAAATATTTCCAAAATGTATAAGACGGTGGGGACAAGCTTGTTAAATCGAGCGGAGACGTCACCGGCGACGTTACAATACCTGCAAAAGACACCACCGTAAACGTCTTTTGCAGGTCGGAGACGTCACCAGCGATGTTTCAATACCTGCAAAAGACGCCACCGGAGACGAATTTTGCAGGCCGGTGACGCCACCGGCGACGTCTCAAGAACACTTGGCTGGGATCATTAAGGGGTAAACTGATCCGGGACCGGAGACGTATCAAGGGACCACCGAAGACGACTTGGCGGCCCTGACACGTCTTAAAAACGGCTGAGACGTTTCGGGATCAACAACGACACGTCGGCGGTCCCTAATGGCTAGAAGTGAAGGCCTCTCGGGAGCCATCTGAAACGTCTTGGAAGCTGTGTACTGTCTCTCCAAGGAGATGGGAGAGGGTCAATTTCGTAAAAAAAACGGTCAACGGACCATTTTCGTGATTTCCCCTATTTTATTTTGTGAGTTTGGTCTATGAAAAATGTTAAATACATAGGTAAAGGTTCGGGTACAAAGGCCATATTTTGTGAGAAGTGTGAGAAGGGTTAACAATTAACATATAGACATCATGTTTTGGATTTAGGTATGATGTTTTGGGTTGTTTTTGCTACAAAAACACCAAACATAACAATGTAAAACACAATGCAATATATTATAGTCATGGAGTTTAAAACATAGCTAAAATACACAACTAAGACACAACAATTTAAAATAAATGTTCTTTGCATGGTGTTTTATGTTTTTAAGCCTAAATTACATTGTTTTGTGTTTTTAATTGTTATATTTGGTGTTATTTTAGTCTAAACAATCCAAAACATCATTACTAAGTCCAAAAAGTGATGCCTATATATAAATTCTTAATACTTCTCACACTTCTCACGAAATATGGCCTTCATACCCTAACCCCACCCTAAACACATATTTAAATACTTACAAATTAGCGACGGTGAGTGTAATGCACGCGCTGTTCACGAGAGCAGGGATTGGAGAGTTGGAGGCGGTAGGCACTTCCAGGTGTGGGCCCAGTAAGTTGAAAATGTCAAATAAGGTTCAATTATGCTCTTTGACTTTTCAGACCCTTTTACTACCACTTCCGTTTCTTTTAATAATATTGCAACTCAAAATTAGTTTTTCTTGCTTTTAAAAACATTGATCTCAATTTTAACACAAAGGCTTAAAAAACTGAAATTTCAATCGAACTAACCTTCAGAATGATATAAATTCACGAATCAAACCATACCGGACACAATTGTGATAAAATGATGTCTGATCCATTTTAGTGGATTTGTTTTGAGCTTTACGTGATATGGGGTACGAGAACATGTATCGTTGTAGGTGCAACAAGTTAGTGGTTTGAAAAAGCGTGTCTACAAATTTGTTTTGTTGATTTTGGATGATGTAGACAGTGAAGCAGTTGTGGTATAAAAGATGGAAAACTTTGTTGATGATTCACATAGTGGTGGTTGATGGTGCTCAAAGTGGTGGTGGAGGGACTCAGTGTGTTATTATTAGAAATTGAATTATTATTATTATTATTATTATTATTATTATTATTATTATTATTATTATTATTATTATTATACTCCGGGAGTATTTCGAGGTTGAGAAATTTACTATGACATATCAATTTTACATATGAAATAGACTGATGCGCTTTACACTTACATGCAGGAAAACTTCGAGTATCATCTACTCTAAAACAATTAACAATTTATCTTCAATGTTAACGCCTAACCTTAAACAATGTATAACTCTAATGTTAACATCTAACCTAAAACAATGTATAACTCTAATATTAATATCTAACCTAAAACAATGTACAACTCCAATGCTAACACATGTTGAAAATATAATTCATATTGACTGGTTTGGACATAATTAGTTACTTTCAATTCTTTTTTGTTGTCTTTTTACCAAGCATCAAGAATTTTTGGACAAATCCCACAAAAAAGTAGTTGTTTTTTTCTCCGTTTTTTATATAGCACTATGGTACTCATTGGAAAGACAATAAAACGTTCGTTAATTTGGTGTAATTTTTTTTCTTTAAAAAATCTCGTATATAAGAGATATTAATGTTTAAAAATTATGGAAGGAAACATGAGACAAAAATATCCAATTTTGTTTTTAATTTTTTTTTCCTAAAATCACTTAATGCCACATGGCATGTCAATTTTAGCGTTAATTTTATATCATCAAAGGCAGTGCGCCAATTAAGCAGATTTTTAAAACACCTGCTTTTAAAACACTGTTGATTCAAACAGATGTTACTTCAACGGTTTCGTTCAAACAGTTGTTGCCTTAAACAGTTGCTACTAACAATGACATCACATTTACATTTTTAATGTTTGTTTACTAAAAACCAATCATCTGTTGACTTTAACAGTATACCATTAATATAACTAATCAGGATTATTTTACTCAAATTGGTATTTTGCATCTAATAAATGTAAATCATTATACAATGATGGCATAATATATAAAATTCAATATGTTTAGAGCGATAATTGTAATAAATACATTTCAATAATTAATCTGTGGTCTTCAACAGTTCGTTCAATCTTTTGTTCTTCTCTTTAAGAAATTTTCTGTATGACCTACATATTTTTTGTAGGTCTTCACTGAATTTTTCATTTGACCTTATGTTTTCCA
This sequence comes from Ambrosia artemisiifolia, assembly GCA_032199755.1. NCBI lineage: Eukaryota > Viridiplantae > Streptophyta > Magnoliopsida > Asterales > Asteraceae > Ambrosia > Ambrosia artemisiifolia. The sequence goes on from CM063519.1 coordinate 66,047,932, forward strand.
AAAGAAATGAAGAGGCCATCCATCGTACACTTGATACCTTGGTAGCAATGACCTGATTAATTTTCAGGTTCGTCTTCCAAATGTGATGTTCAAGCAGTCGTGTAGCACCTTCAATTACTTCAAGAATATCCAGCTCTTCGTCCTCTTTAAAACATTCCAAAAGAATTATTGGAACCTCTGTCATTTGTGACCATTTGATGCTACTTGAATCCATGTTAATAATTTTTTTATAAGATTGGTAAACCTTTGCAGATGTAGAAGGTAGTGTTTAAATGGTGTGCTATAGGAAGAGTGAAAATCGTATTTTATAGTAAAAACAATGCATTAACTAAGTATATTATTTGGACATGAAAATGTTGTTTTTTTTTTGTTTTTTTAAGTAAGTAAAGATAATAAATATAAGTATATTATTTGTGTATATGAATTATCAATCTTAGTTTAATTGCAAAATATTGAATTCTTACACTTGAGTATATTTGTAATATACGAATTAAAAAAAGATGTATTAATACATCATTTGGTAAAAAGACGTTGTGACTAACAATGGTTATCTAAAAACCGTTCCCTAATAACCATCCATCGAAATTTCTTAACCGTTTAGTAATTTGTATTTAAATTAATTTTAAATTTAAATTATGTCGTTATGATTTTAAATTATTACTCTTACGTCTAATTGCAAAATACACTAAGCTCAAAATCATAATCATTAACTTTGGAATTTGCCCCTCTGAGGCTGTTACAACCACGGAGAGAAAAATCAACAGACGAATGAAAATCTCTGTTGGAACAACAGATATTAAAAACAAACAATTAATCTTAACCTTCAACGGAAGTTTCATTACACTGTTTACCAAAATCTGTTGACTTGTTAACAAATTTATCAAACAACTGTTACACAATTCAACTTTATTATTACAATTCCATAATTTGAATGAAATATTTAATTTAAAAAAAATAAATACAAATGGAAGACTTATAAAAAAACAAATACAAATATCTCTAAGAAATTGCTTTAAGGACAACATAATTACAATATGTGAGTTTACAAACTACATAAAAATACAAGGAAACATAAAAAAAAGTCTTCTAACAACCAAACCCTAGAGAATGATCTTTCTTGCCATTGTCATCGGAACAAATCACAAACAAACAAAATCAAAAGTAGTACCACGACAACATCTCGTATCTAAACATCATCAATTTCAAAAACCTAAAGATTGAAAATAAGGTCTGCATATAGTAAGAATTGAGTGATGTTTTCCTTTGATTAATTGTAAGAATCGTCGAAAAACATCAATTCCAACTTCATTACCAACAGATTGTTTGTAATATATTTTCCTTTGATTGTAAGAATCTTTCGGAAGATTTGTGGAAAGACATTTGAACGTAATATCATTATACCTATGGGATGGAGAGTTGTAAAGTGAAAATAGTTCAAGAAATATATAAAGATGGAAAATGAATATTGGGAATTCCTCCCCTTTGTAGGGTGAATATACTAACTATTCGTAAAGTTGGTTTTCAACTTTATTAGTTGGATTTCAAGTAAATATAAAGTAGGAACTTACTTTTGAGACTTTTTATAGAATGGAAGACAATTGCAACACAACAATAATAAAAAAATAATATTGTTAATAAACTAAGTTCAAAATTATAATCATTACTTTTGGGGCTTTTTATAACATATGTTGACTTTTCAACAGATGTTGTCACACAAAAGTCTCTCAGTATTTACCAACGGATTGTGTAATCTGTAGAAGGAAAAACCCGTCAAAAGTCTCATTGTAACAACATCTTTTATTACACGATTAAATTTTTTATTAAAGTATCACTATAAAGTTAAATTACTGAAACCTTTTCAACTTCATAATTAAAGTCTTGATATGTGTAATCAATGATGAAGCAAAACCGCCAAAGCATTGGTAATTATTCCTTACAATTTTTACATATAATAAACTTTATTTAACTTAATTAGTTACTGTTTTTTCAAACCACATATTGAAACAAAAGATATATATATATATATATATATATAATAAACATTCAGTTTAACATTAATATATTTTTCAATCACAAACCATAAACATAATAAGCAAAATAACTACATTATAATAATATTCATATTTGAAAATGCGAGCATATAAAAACATTTAAATTTGATCATCTTCATAAGTTGAACTCCAATAAGAGATTGATTCTTCTATAACTTGTTCCACCCTCTCCTTCAAATACATTATCCCTGCCCTGATCATTTGTTCCAGATTTAGATGAAATGTATTCCGATTAATGTTGCTCATTCTTTTCTAGTCGAGTTCTTCAAGAAACTCCAAATCATCAGAATACTCTATTTTCTCTCGGAGGAATAATTTTTCAAAACCATTTTCATAGTTAACTATTACTATATCAAAGTCATGAGAGTAAAACCAACTTACAACATGAAGTGACTTAAACAATTTTTCATCAACGACAGTTTGCCCCAAAATTTCCATTAAGAACATTTCATCTGAATAACGAAATTGATTGTTCTTGCAAACTTCATACGTCCGTGTCTACAAATGTAAATCCATCTGGACTATTGTTTGAGTTGATAATTAGTATTGATAACATACATTTTTTTAAATACAAAATATATAAAAAATAAGTCGTAATTTTAAACATGGATTTTCAAAGTCGTTATTATTATTTGGCAGTGGCGACAGCTAAGAGTCTATAAGAGCCACTATAGAAATGAAGAATCTAGATTATTTTTTTTTACAAAATCGACACTTATTAATATTAAAGAACTAAACAATGTTACCCTTAATTTACATTTTGAATTATTTTTTAACCAAATATTAAAAACTATTTACTTTTACATAAATTACTCAATAAATAATTTGGGTTTTTTTATTGGTAAACGATTTTTTTTATTGTAAGAATCTTTGAGAAGACTGGTTGAAGCGAATTTGAACAAAATATCATTATGCATGTGGGATAGAAAGTTGGAAACTGACAATGGTTCAAGGGATATAAAGTTGAAAAAAGACTGTTCAAATTTCCTCATCTTATATAGAGTGAAAAAACAACTGTTAAGATTTCCTCATGTTATATAGAGTGAAACAAAATTGGAACAAAAAAAAATAATAAAATAAGATTTTTTATAATTGGAAATTTTTGTAACCATTATCTTAATCATTAAGTTGCATACTCTGTTTACAACGTCTGTTGACTTGTCAACAGATGTCATACAAACTCTATCAGTTTTTAAAGTATTCTCATTATATCCTGTTTTACAACATCTGTTGACATGTAAACAACTATTCTCAAACAACTGTCATCCATTAACAATTTCCAATCATACATGACCATATGAAACAGATCTTTAAAACATCTGTTGACTTATGAACAGATGTTCACAGACAACTTTTGGACACGTCAGCATCACTTTTGTATGCGTCACCCTCATTGACTATGTGTTAGATGGTAAGGTCAAATATGGGATAGAAAAGGTATCAATTATGCTAGATTGTCCTTTGAAAATAAGTGCTTTGCCACTTCTTTAAACAAAGGATATGAACCACAAAGTTTTAATGAAAATGTTCAGGATGAAAACTGGATAACAGCTATGAATGAGGAAATAGAGGCCCTTAATAGGAATAACACCTGGGAACTAGTTGAATTACCTGTAGGTAGGAGTCTAGTTGGGTGTAAGTGAGTATATAAAATTAAATACAAGTCATCAGGAGAAATAGAAAGGTACAAGGCTAGATTGGTTGCTAAAGGTTATACTCAAAAATAGGGAATTGACTTTGAAGAGACCTTTTCCCCTATTGTTTAACTAGTAACAGTTAGAACTATTTTAGCATTGGCTGTTGAGTTTAACTGGGAATTGTATCAACTTGATGTGAATAATGCATTTCTTTATGGTGATTTACATGAAGAAGTATATATGTCATTACCTGAAGGGTATTTTTCAAAGGATGAAACTAGAGTTTGTAAATTAAAAAAATCATTATATGGCTTGAAACAAGCCTCTAGGATGTGGAATGAGAAATTGGTTGGAGTCTTATGTGAATTACGTTTTTTCACAAAGCAAATTGATTATTCCTTATTTTATAGTTTTAAAGATTCTAAAATTGTGTTCATGCTTGTGTATGTGGATGACATTGTTGTCACTGGAAATGATTTAAATGAGATAATTAGTGTGACACCCGGCATATTCGACTTAACATTTTACAAACATATAAGTCTACCTTTGCGAAAAACATTTATTAACGTACTTAACTGGATCAGTTGAGTCGGGTCACGTTACGTTACGTATTGTCCAAGGTTCAATGATTCGGAGGATCATTGGGATTATTTTACGTACACACGTATTGTCCATACTTTGCAAGTTTTCATCATTTCACAAACCCTAAACGCCTCTAAGTGCTCTCTCTCGACCTTAAACACCTGGGAAGGAGTTTTTGACCTTGTCTTTCATAATCTAACCTACAAACATCCGCTATATCAAAAACAAGAAAAGATCTAAGGTGTGTTCTTGATCTAAAATCTTTTTAAAGCATTTTTATTCGTTTTTATTAAAACCCAAAGGTCCAGATCTGTTCTAAGATGGTTTTCATGAATAAAAACCTTCCTAACATCTTTCTAAACAAAACCCTATCAAGTATAATGAGTTTTTATACAAAATAACATGTGTTAATGGTGTTTAATGATGTACTATGTGTTGTTTGATGATTGAATGTTGTATAGATGTTGTAGCAATAATCTAGGGCTGTTATTGATGATGGGTTTTGATTATCTTAGGTTACAAATTATTGGATGATGTTGTTTTGCCCATTTTGGGGATTTTTGTTAGAGCTAGGGTTTGATTCATGATGTTAATGTTAATAAAATGAGTAGGGGTTTTCATATACATATTAATCTGAGCATTTCGAAATGATTGTTAATAGATTTCGACAAGTTTCCATTTTGGGTAAAGTTTACATGCATTGATGTGACATTTTCATAATTTGCCATTTTGGGTAAGGTATAAAACGGACTGATTTTGGAGTAAAATTAGCAGGGTTTTGTGGGGATAGGTTAATGATGCTTGACTGCTGTGATTCGTGGTGTTTCGTGATGTTTTCGGACTGTTTAGATGCGATTTGGTGCATTTTGTGACATTTAGCAGCAATGGGTCGAACCAACCAAACCTATTCGACACTTCGTGGGTCCGAATGAGGTTCAAGGAGGTCGAACCAACTCCCATTTTGGTCGAATGAACTTCAGTTTGGTTGAACGAACATGATTTAGGTTGAATTAACATATGTTAAGGTCGAATTAACATATGTTAAGATCGAATTAACATGTGTTAGGGTCGAATGAACATGTGTTAGGTTGAATGAACTTGTGTATAGGTCGAATGAACATCATGAGGGTCGAAAAAAGACCCAAATTGGTCGAATAAATTTCCCAAACAAGCTTATTCGACCTTACTTCACCGTGTGTGCGACTTTTGATGCAGACTAAGTGTTTTATGCTTGAACCTTATGTGTAATCTATGTGTACTTGATTAGTTTATATAATGGGTCACCAACAAGATGTCGGGTTGGTCTGGTGTGTCGGTTCAACAGTCAAACACGTTTTCAAACATACTTAGTCACGATTTGGACAATCGGGGACTAGATAACCTTATGGTTATTAGTCAAAACACTTATACAAACTTTTATGATAGATCTCCGGTATTTGGGACTATCAAGGCATGTCGTTTATTCTTTTATTTTGAAGACGCAACCTAAGGTGAGTGTCACAGCCCCATTCTTTACTGTTTTCATACTTTTAGGGGAGAAACATGTGGTACGAACTTACATACTTTTAGACCAACATATTACTTATTTGTCATGGGTTGTATAAACTTTTAACTACGTGGTTGGTTTATTTACGTTGTTTTCATATCATATAGTTGTCGTTTATTGTGACCGTTGACTTGGATCCTGGTATGTCACGCGCCTCGCGGTAAAACCCTGCACGTGGAATTTGAGGGTGTGACAGATTGGTATTAGAGCCAATGGTTATAGTGAACTAGGACTGCATGTAGAGTCTGGTCTATAGCTGAGTCTCACACACTGGACAGTCACACATTTATGAGTCGTTACAATAGAGAAAAACTTACTAACCTTGTCGGGGTGTTTACATCATCATACTTATGTGTTAAATCATCTATTCTATCCTTGGTTTATCTATATTCTATATGTTTCTATCCTCTATCATCTTCTTATTTGGGATTGGAAGTCAAAGGCGTTAGCTTGTTGATCCTTGCACGGCGGTGCTGTACATTGGAGTGGCTTCGGCGTACCCTCAAGATCTGTCCAGTATTCAGACATCTTTCCATCATGCTTCAATGGACACACTCGCTTACACACACTATCTTGCACTTGTACTTGGTTTAGTACACCTCGGGATGATTATTCATTCGGGGATCCTTATAAGTTTGATATCCTGATTTGATGATTCGTAGTTGATAAGGATTAGTCAGATCGGGATGATTATTTGTTATTATTGCTAGTTGTTGGTACTAGTGACGGCTCTGAATATCTTATTCTTTTGAATTCCAGAAGATGTCAGCTAATCATGGTAGTGGTCGTACTGGTGGACGTCGTGGCGGCGGTGGTGGTCGTACTGGGGGTCGTGGCGGTAACATCACTATGACCCAGGAAGAGTTGAACAATCTGATCCAACAGCAGGTGTCTGTTCCCCTTGCTGCCTTTCAGGCCGCTCAGCAAGGTTTTGGTGGTAATTTGATTACTACTACTCTTGTCTTTATTTTGTGTGGCGTTTTCGTTTTGTTTTATCAGGTGTGTTGGTACAGGTAATGATGTTAACCCACCTCCTCCTACCTGCACCTACAAGATGTTCATGGACTGCAAGCCTCATAACTTCAGTGGGAATGATGGAGCGGTGGTTTACTTAGGTGGTTGGAGAAGATTGTTTCTGCTTTTGCTATGTGTTACTGTCCTGCTGTGGACCATGTGAAGTTTGCTTCTGGTACCTTCGAGAATCGTGCTTTCACTTGGTGGAACTCCGTTGTACAGACTGTTAGGTTGGTTGAGGCAAATGCCATCCCTTGGGATGAGTTTGTGTTTAGACTGAAGAGTGAGTATTGTCCCCGGGATGAGATTAAAAGGTTGGAACACGAACTGTGGAATCATACGATAGTTGGGTCAGAGATTGAGGAGTATACTGTTAGATACCATGAGTTGGATCTTATGTGTTTGGATGCTGATACTCCTAACTACAAGAGGATTGAGTTTCTCGTTGCTGGACTTGTACCTGAGATTCGTGGACTGGTTAATGCTAATGATTGTGCTACTCTTTAGGGTACTATTCGGTTGGCTCACAAGTTGACTAATCAGAAAGTGGATGAAGGTGCCTTACCTCCTAGGGGCGCAGCTGTGAAAGCCCCTGAAAACAACAAGTGAAAGTGGGATAACTCTGGGAAGAATTCAGCTCCGTCTCAGCAGCCGCAGCAGCAAAAGAAGTTTGAGTCCTCTACCCCTTCGTTTGGAGTCCAGTCTAGGCAGAAGTCTGGTTCTTATCATGGTAGTTACCCCATGTGTAACAAGTGTAACTGTCATTATAACAGGCAGTGCCGCAGGGTTTTGTGTCAGCGGTGTGGGAAGCCCCATCATGAGGTTCAGAATTGTCGGGTTCGTTTGAGTGATAAATCTGTTCCTCCTGTAGCTCCTAAGCCTAACCAAGGGTGTTATAACTAGGGTCAGGCTGGTCATTTCAAGCGTGATTTTCCTAAGCTGAAGTAAGGTGATGGTGGTAAGAATGGGAATGGTAACGGGAACAACGGAGGCGGCGGCAAGAATGAACGTTCTTTCGTCATTGGCTTGGGGGAAGCCAAGCAGGATCCTGACACAGTTACCGGTACGTTCCTTCTTAACAATTGTTATGCTTCTGTTTTGTTTGATTCTTGTGCCGATAAGAGTTTTGTATATGTTGAGTTTAGTCAATTGCTAGATATAGTACCCACACCTTTAGAGGCTAAGTACTTGATAGAATTGGTTGACGGTAAGAAAATCGAGGCGACACATATTCTTAGGGAATGTCGCTTAGAACTTTCGGGTTTGTCCTTTCCCATTGATCTCATGCCGGTGCCCTTGGGTAGTTTTGATGTGGTTGTTGGCATGGATTGTTTGTCTTTGTATCGTGCGGAGATCATTTGTTTTGATAAGATTATTCGGATCTCTCTCCCTGATGGAGAAATTCTTTCGGTGCTCGGTGAGAAAACTTGTGCTCATTTGAGTATCATTTCTTGTTTGAAAGCCCATAAGTATATTCGGAAGGGTTATTCTGCTATTCTGGCTCTTGTTTCTGTGTCACCCGATGATGAGAAGAAGATTGAAGATATTTCTGTGGTTTGCGATTTTCCTGATGTGTTTCCTGAAGATTTACCTGGTCTTCCTCTTCATCATCAAGTTGAGTTTGGTTTTGATCTTGCACCTGGTGCAGCTCCTATCGCTCGAGCCCCTTATCGTCTTGCACCTCCTGAGATGCAGGAATTGTCTACCCAGTTTCAGGAACTCTTGGAAAAGGGTTTTATCTGACCTAGTTCTACCTTGTGGGAAGCCCCTATCCTGTTTGTGAAGAAGAAAGATGGAAGCCTTCGTATGTGTATCGACTACCGTGAGCTGAACAAAGTGACTATCAAGAATTGTTATCCTCTTCCTCGTATCGATGACCTTTTCGACCAGCTCCAGGGTTCTAGCTTTTACTCGAAGATTGATTTGAGATCCGGATACCATCAGTTGCGTGTGTAGGAAGCCGATATTCCGAAGACTACCTTTCGTACTCGTTATGGCCACTTTGAGTTTTTGGTCATGCCTTTTGGTCTCACCAACACACTAGCGGTTTTCATGGATTTGATGAACCGTGTTTGTAAGCCTTATATAGATAAATTCGTTATCCTGTTTATGGATGATATTCTGGTCTATTCCAAGACCAAGGTGGACCATGAGGAACACCTGCGATTAGTCTTAGAACTCTTAAGGCGAGAGCAACTGTACGCTAAGTTCTCGAAGTGTGACTTTTGGTTACGCGAAGTTCAATTCATTGGTCATGTGGTTAATGAAAAAGGAATCCATGTCGATCCAACTAAGTTAGAAGCCATCAAAGACTGGGAAGCACCAAAGACGCATTCTGAGGTGCGGCAATTCCTAGGTCTCGCAGGTTACTATCGTCGTTTCATTGAAGGATTTTCGAAGATTGCTCAACCCCTCACCTCTCTCACCCAGAAAGACCAAAAGTTTGACTAGGGTGACTCGCAGGAATCAACATTTCAGATGCTGAAACTTAAACTCTGTTCTGCGCCTATCTTATCCTTGCCTGAGGGTACGAATGACTTTTGTTGTTTACTATGATGCTTCTATCCATGGTCTCGGTTGCGTGTTGATGCAACGCGAGAAGGTTATCGCTTACACTTCTCGTCAGCTTAAGGTTCACGAGAAGAACTATACCACCCATGATTTGGAATTGGGTGCGGTTGTTTTTGCTTTAAAGATCTAGAGACATTACTTGTACGGTACCAAGTGCACCATTTATACTGATCACAAGAGTCTTCAGCACATCTTTGATCAGAAGGAGTTGAACATGCGACAGCGTCGCTGCGTCGAACTTCTTAATGATTATGACTGTGCTATTAAGTACCATCTTGGCAAGGTGAATGTTGTGGCAGACGCTTTGAGCAGGAAGGAATCCGCTAAACCTCGCCGTGTTCGAGCTTTGCAGCTCGCCATCCATTCTTCTTTACCTAACCGAATTCTTTCTACGCAACAAGAGGCCTTAAAGGAGGGAAACCTTAAGGCTGAAACCATGCATAGTGCTGATAAGCACATTGAACCTGGGTCCGATGGCCTACATTACTTCGCGGGACGCGTTTGGGTTTTGTTGTTTGGGGGATTGCGGGAGCTTGTCTTGGATGAAGCTCACAAATCCCGGTATTCTGTTCACACTGGGTCCGACAAGATGTATCAGGATTTGAAGATACTCTATTGGTGGCCAAACATGAAGGCTGATATAGCCTCCTACGTGAGCAAATGTTTGACTTGTGCGAAAGTCAAGGTTGAGTATCAGAAACTGTCTGGTCTTCTGCAACAACCTGAAATTCTTGAATAGAAGTGGGAACGAATCACGATGGATTTTGTGACCAAACTTCCGAAATCACCCAATGGTTGTTGTCACACCCTCAAATTTCCAATGCGGGGTTTATACCGCGAGGCGCGTGACACACCAGGATCCCATAGCCATAAATCATATGAACGAACTCTAAATGCCCAAACCATTTAGTTCGTTTTCAAAAATCAAGTTTAGCGTTAACCAAAAAGTTTAGTTAAGTTGTGGAAGCGTAAACCAAATATAGATATTTTAAAACCATGCGCAAAACAACGCACCCAAGATAAAACCCAGAGCCGGCCCGAGGGGTGGGCGAGCCGCACCCCCGGCCGAGGCCCATATTTTTCTGGGGCACTGTTTTATATATATAACATTTTCGCCTTTCTTCACTTTTGACTCTTTCAAACTACCTCGGTGGAGACACAGAGAATTTGAGATGAAAACAAGGAGAGAAAGTAAGATGTCATATATTTTCAGTTGTCGGCAAAAGAATGGCGGTCCGCGGTAGTAACAGACGAGGAAGATGACTGTAAAACCTAATATGACTCTATTTTTGTATTGTGCTTTTGTTTTAATTTAAACTAAAGCCCATTGTTTGAAATGGGTTAAATTGTCAAAGTGATTAAAAAATTCCAGAATATATTAATAACTGGTTTTAAGTTAACCATTTTTTATTCCTATATCACATTATTTAACTTAACCTTTTTTATTCTACTTGTTTATCTTTTTATTTAGTTTATAGTTTCTTAAGTGTTTATTATTAGCCTTTTGTTTTTATTACACAGATTTCCGTTTCCAATCTATGTTCTAAAAGATTGTATTTTATAAAAAATAAAATATCATTTGTGATACCCTTTAAAAAATTAAAGCAATATTGAAAGAAATCCACAATCCTCTTGTGATATCTGTTATGAGAAAAAACTACCGGACATGTTATTGAGTACATGAAAACAAAATTTAATTTCGAACTTTCACCAATCCATAGTTCCGCCATTGTGTGTATATTGACATAAATTGGTTAATATAATTCATTATAGATTATGGGCCATTTTTTTGGCTCGTACAAGGCACTTAAATCCTTAGGACCGCCTCTGATAAAACCATATGAAAGAAAACGTAAAAGCATAAAATGAAGTTTAGATGTATGCACTAGACCCAAATACAGTGAAATGTGCAGTGCTTTCTAATCGTGACACCGGAAGCTAACTACTTGCAAAAGCATGTATATAGTGGGTCAACAAACATATGTTGGTGAGTTCACAAAGCAAAGTACGTAAATGTTTAGGTTCCAAAAACCAGTAACCACTAGTTCATCGCATGCCAAGGGTAGCTAACCCATTCATGATAATTAACACAGATATACCGAACTGCTAATGTATGTGATGTCACAAATGTGAGCAGATTGCCTTGCATCATTGCCTATCAACAATGATAATGTGTTAAGTCATAGTTCACTCCCGCACTCCCCTGAGCCGGTGTGAGGTTTGTCAAACCTAATAGCTCTATCAACTAGTAACCCGATTTCCATAACCCGGAAACTTATTCGGTATGTGAAGGACTTATAGTGATAGTGTTGGTTTAGTTCATCAAGGACAAAGATTTCGAACTAGCAAAACCCGACCCACACAAGGAGTCAAAACCCAACCCACACAAGAAGTCAAAACCCGACCCACACAAGGAGTCAAAGAACCCCAAAACCCGGGATGTAAAAGTAGTCCCAAACCAGACTAAAAAAATAAGTAATTCCCAACCATGAATTAATATGCGTGTCTGCAACCAGAGACGCATGCTTTCGAGAAAAAATAGTGAAACTTACCTTAGGTTGCAAGCTAAAAATCCAAACTTCACAAATAAGGACGTGCTACCGACTCCATATTACATGTTATATCATGTAAGTATGTGTGTACATACAATACACCACATAATCCTTTTGTCCAAAATGTTTAATGTTGTGAAAACATTTAAGTGACATAAAATGTAATTACGTGTACAAGTAAACCCCTACGAACCCGTTGGTGAAAGTTATGATTAATATTAGTTATTCACTTCAAACACATCTCATACAAGTGTGCACGCAAATTCAAGTCCAAGTCCAAATCAAGGCACATAGGACCTCAAATAAACACATATGCATCTATGTTACTATTTTTTTTAGGACAGATTGTACACCACCAAAACGATTTTTCTAAAAATACTTGCACAAAGAATTAGATCACCAAACTTTTACAGCACGTTCCTATGATTCCATTTGTCGTTTCAGTATTTTTATTTCATACCAAAACCTTGTTGAAAAATTATGAAAAACCAAATACTACAGCTAGGTTATGAAAACTTTCACAACAGGTCAGTTTACGATAAAAATTCCCAAATATTGTGTATTCATCCAAACGGGATGAATCCACCTGGAAAAGCCAAGTTTCTCCGATTTCGACCTACTGTCCAAATTTCATAACCTAATTCTTTGTATAACTCAAGTTATGGTCGTTTAAAGTTGACCCAAAATATTAATCCGAAAATCTGATCTGACCTTTAATTAAAGAAAATTCCAAAAACATATCAAACGACGTCCAAATCAGATGATTTTGCCCATTATGAAAAGATAAGACCTTTTCCAACATGTTCATGTAAAGAAAACATCAAAACAAGCATTTTAATTCCATGTTACAGACCCTACAAGTCGGCCTAAACAATCTGTCTAGATTTTAAACATGCATAAACCCTAGTTATAATCAATCATCTACGCATATAATTGATCAATAACACCCATAAATCATCATACGACATCAATAAGACATAAACTGATAAAAACCTTATAAGATACATGTTAAATATCATAAATCATAAACCCTAGAAGTCTAAAACATCAAGAACATGCAATATCATGCAACACATACAATAACCATCACATAATATTATGTTTAACCCATTAAACCTTTATAAACATCAAGTTTTGATCTTTATGAAAACGTTTCAGACCTGAAAAACTTTATTATGATGTTTAAAAACATATTAAAGAAGATTAAAACACAAGAGATTGAATGTTATACCGAAAGCACTTCAAGATCACCAACCGAAGACCTTCTACGCCTCCCGAATGATGTTCTTGAGCTCTAGCAGGTGTTCGGGGATGTATTTTTCATATGGGGGTTTTTAGGGACGATTAGGGTTGAGGTTATGAGGTGCATGGGGCTTAAGGTTGCTTAAATAAAAGGTTAAAGTCGGTTTCACGCATCAGTCCATTCCGAACGGCCGTTCGGAAAGACTGAACGACCGTTCACTCTTCCTAGGCCCGTTTCGCGTGTTCCAGTACAATGTGTTGCATGTTTTCATTATTTTGGACCATACCCCAGCTTAAACCCATGTATTTAGACCCCAACCATCCTAACGGTTCATCGATTACGATTTTTAATAACATGTAAGAAAAAAAAACAAACGTCACACTTCGCCACTATTATAAAGTTGACTGCTTCAATTCGATTCTAGATACGCAAATCCAAGAATTTGGGAATCGTTTTAACGAGGTAACATTCGAGTTACTTGTTTGTATTAATAGCTTGAGTCCTTGAGATAATTTTGGTGCGTTTGATGTTCCAAAACTACTACGATTAGCCGAGATGTATCCACATGATTTTGATGATGAAGATAAAAGAAGACTTCCGGTTGAACTTGAGAGCTACATTGATAATGTAAAAGCGGATACACGATTTACCAAATAATTGAATGGTTTGTCAAGCCTTGAACAACTTGTTTATATTTTTCCCACCAGCTGACATTGGACGATATACTCGTTGTTAGAAAACGACTCAGCTTCGTTTTTGAGGTTGAATCATATCTTTTTTTATCTATCTTCACAATACAAATGTCGAAGAAAAAAAGAAATATTTTTTATTTAAAAAAAGAAACCTGCACCCACTATTCTTAAGGCATATTTCTTTTTTTTTATCCCGAAATGATGAATTGAGCTCGTATAGGCATTTTGGACGCTGCTATTGAAATAGCCCTTCTTGCTATATTTTCTGTTACTCCACCCATTTCATAAAGGATTCGACTTGGTTTAACAACTACCCAACATTCGGGAGAGCCTTTACCTAAACCCATACGTGTCTCTGCAGGCCTTGCTGTAACTGGTTTATCTAGAAATATACAGACCCATATTTTTTGGTAATTTCTAGGACCTGGATGAGGCTTTGTAATACCCGTTCAATTGACATAGACTCACGTTCTCTAGTAAAATGAAAATGAGGATGAAACATCGGGAAGAGTCAGAATAGCTCAGTTGGTAGAGCAGAGGACTGAAAATCCTCGTGTCACTAGTTCAAATCTGGTTCCTGACCCACGTTCATTAAGTGTTTTCAAAATTTAATAATCTCAATAAATCCTTCATTTTATTGTATTTTTTTATTCTATACATAATAAAAATACAAACCATAATAACCATGATTATGAACCTCATTAAACTCATATAGCTCAAAAGTCGAGCAACTTTGCATAACTAACTTTTGTACGTGCTCCGCTATTAGTTAGTTTGAAGATTCTACGTAAAGGAAGGGAAATGGAAGAAGCCAACGAGTTAATATTTTTTTAGGTTTACCAGCTACTATATATGTGGGTAATATTGATTATTCTTGTAAACGAGCATAGGTGAGTGAAATCCCTACCCGATAATTAAACAATTTACACTCAGTTTACTAATGGGCCCAAATTTCTCTCAGACATGTCATATTTGGGCTTAACTTAATACATTTCGATCTCTTTTATAGCCCAATTATTATACGTAATTTGTTTATTTGGGTAACTAATTTGTTTGCAGTATCGTTAAAAAGTTAAAACATAATAAACTTAAAAGCTTATATTTAAGGGGTTTATTATGAAGTTCATTTGATCTTGAGTAAATTACATTTTCTTATATATCAAACTAGGTTACAATCCCGTGTATTATATGGATTAATAAATGTAACGTTATACAATTAAAAAAATTATGTTTAAGAAAACAAATGTATTTTACGGTTAAAAAATCGGTGTATTATAGTAATAGATAAAAATATAATGTAATGTTAACATATATAGTCGTCAAGATATGTATTTAAAAAATGAATATTGACGTGACATTTTTAAATTTTTTTAAGTTAATTTTAAAACATATTTTTTTTTTCAAATGACTCGATCAGAATTAACTTCGATTTTTTAATACCACCTATTACTAAGCTAAGTTTAAAAATAATTAATTGTTATTTGTATCAGGGGCACAAGTTTCAAGGGGCGGGAGGGGGCGGCTGACTCCTCGAATTTTTGCTCAAAAGTTCTGATTATATATTATCCATATAGAATATTTTTAAGTATATACGGTTTCACCCCCCGTTTTTTTTGAAAAAAAAGTATATTATATAAACCAAAACTAACGATATATCGGTCGATACAAGGTTCCCAAATATAGGTTGTTTTATCGGGTTTGTCGTTTTTCTTTATTTTTTTTCTTTTGGGCCCATTTTGAGAGGTACAACCTAATTGCTTGATTTTACCCATTTTTTTCTTTAGGAAAAGCCCAATTAAAACCCTTAACCTAAGTAAAACTCTAAACCCTCTGCTGTCTCTCGATCTCACTTCTCAACCCCTGCGCATAGTTGATAGTTTTATACTTTCATCTTCATTCAAAGAATTATGGTACATCTACTTTACTAATTTATTTATTATACATTTTTTGGCAGTTAGTAAATAAATGGATAGATTCATAGATTGTTGTCTTGTTGTGTTGTTGAATGTTGATTAAACTAACCTAATATAATATTTACAAACGTGGGTCGATTGTTGTCTGTGTCACCATCCAAATGCCACAAGATAACTATATCTATCCATCTTCTCTTTAGCTTTCATATTCTTATAATTGTTGGACGTTGGTGTATATATTAGTTAAGAGTTTGACGAACATTTGAAAAATTGCGTGATCATTTCTCAAATCACCCTTCCTGGAACACCATAACTTAATTGTGTTTTGAAGATGAGAAGTTTACCTCCATAAGATATGGTTTGACCAGTGACGTTTCATACAAACCTTCCACACTTCTTTTGGAGTTTTGCTCTCGAAATTGCTGCAAGAATAGATAATCTAGCTCCAACTAAGAAGGTGAACAAAACACCATATGAGATATGGCATGAGCAGAAGCCCAAAGTGTTATACCTTAGTGTCTGGGGATGTAACACTTTTGTTATAAGTGAATCTTTAGATAAACTAGATCCCTGATGCAATAAATTTGGTTTCATCGGATACCCTAAAATAATCCGATACTAGTTCTCTAATTGTGCTGAAAACCAAGTTTTCAGAAAACGCAGATGTGAGTTCATAGATGAGGATCTTCTGGCACGAGGGGTTGGTGATAACCACGTCGATTTCAATGTGATTCGAAGTCCACCTATATTTCTGATCATCCTAATTTTAAATTTTTTTGGCTAATCGGATTATCCGAATCTGAAAATATTAAAGAACATCTATTATATATGTATAGGGTTATGATCCGTTGAGAGTCGATGAGTTGCGAGAACTCGATGTAAAATGAGAATTTTTTTTGCACATTTGTGTAAAAACACATAAATCCCGCTGTAAAAAAAAAAGAAAAAAAAAATTACTTGAATTTACGCCAAACTACATCGGTGTAAAAGATTTTTACCTCCATGTAAGTATAATAATATTTTATTGTTGTTTAATTTTGGACCACATATTTATTTTTGATTAAAATAAGTGTGGGATTATAAAGTGAGTTCCTATGATTCTCACAAATCAAGGGAGTTCTCAAATGATCCCAATCCTATATATATATATAGGGGAAGGTTTAAATAAAAACCCACTCAAAACGAAAAAACCCGGTAAACTGTGACTTCCAGAACTTTTTATCATCTGAAAAAATTAGGGTATGTAATGTACATGATTTTAAGTGTTTTGAGCCAAAAAAATAAAAAAAGCGCCGAGTGGATATTTTTAAAAAAAATAAATAAGTTTTTTGTGTTACATATGTAACATAAATAACAGAAAAAACTTATTTATTTTTTTTAAAAATATCCACTCGGCGCTTTTTTTATTTTTTTGGCTCAAAACTCTTAAAATCATGTATATTACATACCCTAATTTTTTCAGATGATAAAAAGTTCTGGAAGTCACAGTTTACCGGGGTTTCTTCGTTTTGGAGGGTTTTCTCTCTATACTTAGCCTATATATATATATATATAGGATCCGGATATTTTGAGAACCAAGGCGAGTTGTGAGAACCATAGGAACCACTTTTTAACCATTGATCTATGCAATCCAAGGGTTAAGATTTAAAGAAATTTTTTTTTTGTCATTTTGTGAAAACATAAATCTGATTTGTATTTATTAATTAAAATATTATACATAAAGGGTAGTTTGGGAATCAAAAAACCAAAAATCTCTCTATCATCTGCCACATTTGTGACAGTCTCAAAGCCATCAGTCACCATTTTGTTTTCAAATTTTGCAATTCACTCGTTTATCACACCAGGTGAATTTTAGGGATTCAGTCTTCATCTTCACACCCGGCGATTCCTCTGCTTTTGATTATCTTCTTACATTGTAAGTAAAAAGCCTATCTTCTTTTTCGATGTGGTTATTTTTTTGTAAGCCATTGCATGTTCATCGGTGTAATGTTTTTGGGGTTTTTCGTTTTGTACTTCGGTGTAATCGCTGCTTTGTTTTTTTCTGGTTTTTAGGGTATGTGTTTTGTTGGTTTGTGTTTTGTTTTTTCGGACATGCATTTTATGGTTTTTGGGGGTGGGATTTTGATTTTTGCGGTTGGGTTGGTGATTCATACTTTGCCTGAAAGAAACTGATTTCATACATTGGGGTGGGTTTTTGATTTTTGCGTTTGGGTTGTGCTTTTTTGGGGGTTGGATTTTGGTTTTTGGTGGTTGGTGATTCATACATTCCCTGAAAGAAACTGATTTCACATTTGGGTGGGTTTTTGATCTTTTGTTGGTTTTGATTCATACATTGGGGGAAAATAACATTTTTATACATTGGGGTAAAAAGCAGTTTCATACATTTGGGGTTTTATTTCATAAAAAAGGTGTTTTTAGTTTGGTGGGTTTTTGATTCATAAAAAAGGATTGTTATTTTGATTCATAAAAGCAGTTTTATAATTGGTGGGTTTTTGAGACTGGTGTATCACAGGGTTGTTTTTGATTATTGTGTGTACTTTGTATAATGCAGTTTTGTTTTTGTGTAATTGTGTCAAAACCATGGTTATTGGCACACGGAGTGGTAAGCGGCAGCATGTAGAATTATCAGCAGCAGGGGCACTTGTTTGCCTCCCGTACGACGTTAGAGGTTGGTAAAAAAGTTCTATACCAGTTTTCTTTTGCTGCCCCAAAAAAGGGCCACTGTTTTTTAATTTGTGTCTTCTTTTTGTTTGTTTTGACAGCCACCCCTATCGATGTCGGGTCATCTACACCAGTGTTTAAAGGAATTAAGAAGCGGAAGAGGAACTTTGAGATCAACTCAGATTCCGATGGGGACAATGTCGGTGACAGCGAAGTGGCGGGTAGGAAACTGAAGTCAAGGCCAACGCCGTCCTGGGTAAGCCTGAAAACAAGGTCGTCGCCCCGGCAGTTGTTCTTAGCTATTTCGAAGCTTAGTAACAGGCAGCAAGAGGCCGTCAGGCAGATGGGTTTCGGCGATATGTTGGGTTTTGTGGTTGACGGGATCCCAGTGAAGCTTGCGCACTACGCGGTTGATGCTTTCCAACCGGCTAAGATGAGTATGAAGTGCGGGCGAGACGAATTAACCATAGATGCTACTGTTGTGCAGAAGGTCTTTGGGGTTCCACGTGGCAACATCAAATTTGAAACCCTTACAGAGTCCAAGCATTTACATCCGGCGCTCCAAGTTTGGCGTGATCGGTACCCTACAAAAGGTTACCTTCCACCGACGTTGATAGCAAAAAAGATCATGGAGGATGACTATGAGGATATGTTTACTTTCAAAGTTGATTTCATTATGCTTTTTGTAACTACAATGATTACTTCTTACAAAAACGGACTTTGCAAGGAAGAGATCCCGAAATGCTTTACCGATGAGACAAGATTCGAGGACATCGATTGGTGCGACTTTATGGTGCAATCGCTTAAAGGTTGTAAGCATAAGTGGCGACGTATGGACCCAACCTGTGCATTTGCCGGCCCGCTGACATTCTTGACGGTATTTTTTGGTGTTTTTTTAGACTGCACACGCGCATGATTTCCTGGATTGTTCCTTATATTTTTTGTTGTTTTTTTTGTATGCAGTTATTATATGTTGACAGCTTTTCAGTCAATGGAATGACCACTAAGCCGGGTGTGCGTGCCATGCATTACTGGACCCAGGAGTTGTTGACTGCGCGCCAGGAACATGAAATAACAAATGGTGGTTTTGGGTTAGGGAAGAGAAAAGAATTAAATGTTGGAGCAATCAGAGATGCTGTTGGTGTAGGAAATAACATTGAGGTACCCCCCCTCCACACATTCTAGTGTATTTAGTTTATACACATTGTTGTAAACTTTTGGAACTCTTTTTTGGTATCATAGATGGATTTGCGTGTGGCCCGGGAAAAGGTTGGAGAATTTAAAATGGTGAAAGTGGGCGTGGAGGAAATTTTGAGCTCACTATCGTCGAAACACCCGAATAACACGCGTGTGGTTGCATTGATAGCTGAGTACAGGAAATCTTTATCGTTTGCTAATGAAGATGCTGCTCAGACGTCGAAAAGCTTGGATACGCCTACTAAGAGGATCATGGATGTGGTGACAGAGTTGGGTGAGCGCTATGGCGTCAGGGCAGTGTCGAATGTATCGGTGGATGTCGAAGGTATGTGTAAAAAATTATGTAAGTTTTTTTTTTAGTAGACACTAGTGTAACTAACGAAACCGTGTTATGATTCTAGGGGTGGAAGGTAATGTGGAGTCTGCTGATGTTGACACTCATGAGGTTCGTCTAGGGCGAGACGGTTCGGGGGAGGAGGACGATTCGTCAGATTCCGGTGCTGAAAATGAATGGTTATTAACCAGGGTCGGGCCAGTTGGAAAGTGTTATGGTGGCCAGCCTGAAAACGACCAAAGTGTTCCAGTACCCGGTATCCCGCCCAACATGTCCGCTGGAGTTAGTAAACAGAGTGACCCGGTACCGGTAGATGATGCGCCCAACACAAAGGCGCCAAAAAACGTGGCAATCAACACTGAGTCAGCTGTATCTACTTCATTGGGGTTGGGTTTAAAACAAGCATTTGTTCCTGTTGTGCAATGGTGTGGTGAAGTGCAAAACACATTGGTTGGGGCAATGGACCCACACAGGATGAAGTTGGGGCTCGCATCTTCGCTATGGAAGCCCGATGCAGGTATGGATGCCAACAAAAATTATTTAGTGTTCAAAGATTTATAAAAATAAATGTCTTTTTTTGCAGGTGTAAAAGATGTCCAATCGACCGCACCAAGCCAGCCAACGTTTAGCCTAGGGTTGACGCAAGACATGGCGCCTAATTTTGGAGACGCCGCAGCTAGCTGTGTGGGAGGTTAAGCATGACTTTTTTTTACTTCATTTTTGTTGCATTTTATTGTTTTGAAATTTATTTAGTTGTTGCATTTTTTTACACCAGTGTAAACAAAAAAAAAAAAATTCTCAATTTTTGTTGTTTTGTTGTTTTTGGTTTGTAGGATCACCAGGGGAGGTTGTTCCTTTCAGCCAGCCGAGTTTTAGTTTGGGCCTAACCCAATTCGGGGATAACAGCCCTGTAGAAGGTTTTTAAGTTGCACATGTTAACTTTTGTTTGAGGTTTGCACACTGGTGTCTGTTATTTTTGAGACTAATTTACCTCCGGTGCAGGTAAAAAACACAACGAAGCAGTGGCGGAAGATTTGGTCGTCAATGTGGCGAAGGATGTGGTAGGTGAAAAGCTATCAGCTATTGGCACCTCAGTAACGACAAGCAGCGGCCCAACAAATGTGCCTGTGCGACGGGGGATGACAAAGAGTATGGTGGCCAGGATCCCAGTTTCTTTGGACAGTGATGTCGAGATAGAGACGAGAGACACAAGGAGGGAAAAAGCCGCCTGGACGTTCCTTTTCAAGCACACAAGTAAGACCGTGCTGATGGAGCAAGCAATTGCCAATGTTAAGAAAGGGTAAGTAAATACTTTTAGCGGCTTTTTATTATTATTGTTTTTTTTTGTGATTGGCGGCGAGTTTAGGGTTTTTATGTGTTACTTTGGCGTAGGAGATCAAATGTTGCGCATCATGGTGAGGGGAGCATTGTTAGCCACGAAGATTCTGATTCCTCAGGCATAGACCCCACCGAACATTACCCGTAAGTGTCCGGCCCCACACACCCCTAATGTCTTTGGAAAGCCTGTTTACACCAGTGTTTCTTGAGTGTTTTTTTTATTCTATGACAGGTATGTAATGTTTGAGACAACTTTCGGATTGCGAGCTGAGACTCCCTACCTACAGTCTCTAGACGTGGGTAGGAGATTGTACGGGACAGTGGTAGATGCTTGGATGCATGTCCTTAACACCGAACAAGAGTATCAACTTCCTGGCGGACCACGGCGCTTATTTCTTCCTTGTTCCACTATTGTGAGTTTACATATCATGTTTCTGAGTTTACATATCAGTTTACTATTTTGTGAATTGAAAAACAAGTAGATTTTTTGAAACAGGTTGATTGGATGTTAAATTTGAAAGAGGACAAGAAGGGTACTTGTGTGGAAGCTTTTAAGAATGGCTTGTCGGGGGCGCTGTCTGGCGACGATACTCAGTTTGATTTAGGAAACTTTGACATGGTTTTTGTGCCTATCCTGGAGTTGGAGCACTATTACGCTATGGTCTTTGACTTGAAACATGTTGATATATGCGTGATAGACAACAACACCCCCAAAAAGTCAAGTGTCTTGCTAACAGACAACCGGGAATACTTGCATAAAGGCACGCCATACAAAGTGGTAAAAACTTTTATTTTATTTATTGTTTATATTTTTTCTTGGGTGACTGCTAAGTAACCTTGAAACTACTAACTTGTCGCAGAAAGATATCTTTGTTCGATACCTTCGCCTAGTGAGGCACGCAAAGGCAGGTGTGATGGGGCGATGCAATATCAGGCGGGTTGATGTCCCATGGGCTACACACAAGAACACCTCGGACTGCGGAGTGTTCCTAATGCGCCACATGGAGAAATACATGAGGGTTTCAGCTCCTTTCTGGTGTGGGTTTAACTTGAATGGTAAGAGAAAGCAAGCACAAGTGGATGCCTTGAGGAGGAAGTATGCAACGAAGATCTTGCTGGCACGTACAAACATCTACAAGGATCGGATATCGGATGATATGCTGCGCACATAAAAAAGGGTGGTCTGTTGGTGACTAATTCCATTTTAGTTGTCTCAAAACATTAGTAGGTTATTTTGGGGTTGTAACTTTTTTTAAGACATATTTTGTGTTTTTGGCTACCCGATGGGGTTTATGCCGCGTTTTCGTGTCACGTGTAACCTTAATACGACGGCTTTCGTAAGTACGTATCCTACTTAGTGGTTATAATTAATCTGTCCATCGTCGCGTACCCTATGTCATCGTAACTACGTAAGATGTATTCCCCCCCCCCTTTACACTGGTGTAAGTAGAAGGTCATGGCAAGAACACATAAACAGTTTTTGTTTTCACTGGTGGATTATTACAAAATAAAAGAAAAATGGACAAAAAAAACCAGTCTTTGGTTTTAATATGTCCATTCCCGACTAACCTATGACATTTGTTTGTGATTAGTATATTTATGTATGACAGTTACACTGGGGTAAAACCCAAAAAACAATGGACATAGAACAACTTCTTCAGTCAGGAGAAAAATAATCAACTGGTTTTTAATATGTCCATCCCCGATTAACCTATGACATTTGATAGTGATTAGTATATTTTATTTATGACCGTTACACAGGGGTAAAAACCAAAAAACAATGGACATAGAACAGCTTCTTCAATGAGGAGAAAATTAAGGTGTGGTTTTTCGTAACGCCAACAAATTTGTGGCGTATCTTTACGAACCGCCATTATACTGCTTTTAAAAATAAGGCATGAAGAAAAACAAACATATTTTTTTAACCTGTTGGACAAATTGCCAAAAAATGGACATAGCATAGTTTTTGTTCGGCCTTTGTAGCCTCGTTGATCACGAATGACTGTTTATTTTTTCCCGTTATACTATCTATTAGTTTGGGCCATTTTTTTAGTGCCTTTTTTGTGGTGTCCTTACATTTACACTGGGGTAAACCCCCAAAGATAAAATAAACCAACGTACTACAAAATAACACCCTTTCATTACTGAGTTTTCATTACAAAACAAGGCATACAACCCCCGTGGACTTTGCCTGAACATAAGTTACCAAAATAAGCCCCTTCCGCCAAAAAAAGGCGTTCTAAAACATTTTAGTATGGTTACCAAAAATGCGCGTTCCACACATTGTAGTTAGGTCTGGAACACGCATTTACACCATATAACATAAAATATGCGGGGGGGGGGGGGGGGGGGTTAGGGTTATGTTTTAAGGTTTTACACCACATCATAAAATATATAAAGTACTATGCGTAGCCTGTTCAACCATGTTACTAGGAGGCTGGTTGTTGGTTCTTCTTGGGGCAGTTCCTGGAATCATGATCCGTCACGTACTCTTGGCAAGTCTTGCATTGCCGCGGGTTCTTCTTCTTCTGGTTCATCGCCTTTTCACCAGGGCCAATTAGTCGACGGTTCGTCCCACACCCCTTGTTCCTTATTCCTTGCGGGTTGGTGCATGCCGGGTCAACATCTTCTGGTACACCTAGCAGATTCGCGATTATCGCCTCTTTCACAACCTCTGGTTCACCCGGGTCATTGTCCCTCTCTGTCATAACTTCCTCCATCAGACACCTGAGGTTTTCTTTGAATGTCGATAAACGTTCAGGCTCGAAAGTTAGGCGATCAACACATTGAGTAAACATGTTAAACAACTCATTACGCATCACGACACTAGCGCTGTTGTCCACACCATACCGAGCCTCTATGCTGAAAACAGATTTAGGTAACACCTCGCGCCTCCAACGTTTTAGGATATACTTCTCAGGTATTGCCTCCACTTTTGTGTACCTGAACACACAAAAAATATGTCGACACAAATATCCTATCCGGGTCCAGTTGTTGCATGAACAAGTTGTGTCCGCATCAGCAGAGTTCACCTTAACCTGTAAAAAACACGCAAAAAACAGGGGGAAAAACGGTTAAACTGCTGTGCATGTTCGGAAACTTTATACTAGGGGGTTGGGGGGGGGGGGTAAGCATTAAAGGCAGCCGCACCGTGAAATCATTCACCACATCCGAGTTCTTGTCAATGTGTGTAACAGTATACTCTTTAACACCGTCAACCTCTGCCTGGTTTGTGATGAAGCAAAGCAGTAACCCTTTCTGGATCTCCTTCCGAACCTCGTTGAATATCGTCTGAGAGTACACCGTAGCACAATGCTTTTCAATCGCCAAGCTAGTTTTTAATTCAGGGACCCGATAGTCAGTGTTAAACTCTGCAACTCTCTGATTGTACCTTTGCGTATCCATCGTTGTATCGAAACACAACAAGAATTGCACCAGTGTATTTGCCCAGCTTGAATTAACCTTGAATGATGTGTTAGAGCTTTCACAACGCGAAGTAGTCTTCATGAGACAAGACATTGGAATTTCACGGAAGTAAGCGGGGACCCAAAGTTCTTTGATGCTGTACATGTCTCTTAGCCAATCATTGTCGTTCAACGCATATTTGTCAAGTAGCTTCTCCCATCGTTTTTCAAATGTAGATGGTTTAATGTACACATTCCATACCAACTTATGAATGGCAGCCCGAACTTCTGAGTTGTCATGAACACCTCCTGCAATCTGTTAAACTTTTCACAGATTAGTATCTCTCCACTGCAATAAGAAACTACACTGGTGTAAGAAACAAAAGCATGTTGCTACCTTTGTAGGCAGCTTCTTCATAATGTGCCACATGCACAGTCGATGGCGTGACTCAGTAAAAACAGCAGCCACTGCTTGCTTCATTGCTGGATCTTGGTCCGTTAGCACCAACTTGGGTTGTTTTCCATGAGCCCCCAGAAAAGTGTTTAGCAACCAACAATATGACTCTATAGTCTCGCTAAACAGCAGGCCAGCGCCAAATGTAACACACCTTTTATTGTTGTCGACACCGGTAAAAGGGACAAAGATAAGATTGTACCTATGGCGGCACGCAACAAACCACAGAAATAAAAAAATAAAAAAATAAAAACAAAGTCACCATCATACACAAAAAATAAAAAAATTACATAGGCAGTGCATAAAAATAGACATTTTATGCCAAGTTTGTTATCTGTTCGTTTGATATGTGGCATCAAACGCAAGCACCTCACCAAAAGCTTGATAGTTTATCTTGGATATCTCGTCCGCCCAAAAAAGGTATTTGAGCTCACCATTGACAACGCTGTATTTGAATGAAAAGTTTGGTAGGTTCTTAACCCTGTCATCCAACTTATCGATCATCATTTGCGAGTCCCAGTTGCCGATAAACATACGGACACTCTTAGCAAAATTCTTGTAATCATTAGGCGTTCCCTTCACATTGTGGTGACCGCCTTTTAAGCTAACTTGCATTCTGTGGGCTACCGTCGGTCCAACTTTATTGAGACTCACACGATGGATGAATTCTTTTGTTGCAAAATCCAGCTTCCTACCAATTTTTGTTAAGTCTCTGTTGTAAGAAGGAACAAGCATGTGGTTGTGCGTCTCTTCAAAGTGGTAAATCTCCCACATTGATGTAACATTACATAACTTAGCTCTAATCCCAGCCTTGCAGTCGCATACCTGGAAAGTTGACTGCCTAATCTTCAATGACGTTTCATCTAACGAGTCAAATTTCCTCTTTGTTTGCGGTTTACCTGACTTCGAACACAGGATGTACCTATGGGTAATAATACCCTTCGCCCTTTTTACAGTCCCAAGTCTAGTCGAAAACCCACACTTCTCAGCATACGACTCATACATACCCAGAACATCTTGCCACTCCCTATACCTCGCATCCATGTTTGGTTTCACAGAGTCATCTACAATGGGTTTCCAGTAACGGCTACCATTAGGCGTGAACCAGTACGAAACAGCAGACCCTACACAGCAGGCAGACAAAAAAAAAACACAATTTTTACACCATCTGTAGATATATTTGCAGGCCATTTACATCTGTGTAAAGAACAATAAACTTTAGTGAACCTACATTGTAACTACAGAAAACAAAAAATAACTAACAAAAAGAATAAGCTACAATATGCTTACATGACATTTTCCACATGTGTGCAAGATAAATACTTTACCCATATTACCAAATCAGGTGGGTTATAAAAACTTTTACTCAAACCACACTGTCAACCACAGAAAACTAAAAATAACAAACAAAGAACAAACCCTAACATGCCAATTACACTTGTGTAAAGCAATAAAGTTTAGCCATAGTAGTCAACTAGGTTTTGTATAATAAACTTTACCCAACACCATATAAAACCATGACCTTATCCCTTCTCACACCACATTATAAATTACAGAAAACAAAAAATAACAAACAAAGGGACAAAGCATAGATGCTTTACATGCCATTTACACCTGTGTAAAACATAAATTTTACCTATATTAGTCAAGTAGGTTTTGTATAATAAACTTTACCCAACCCCATATTGTTTTTTGGTGCCTATCTTTTTATGCTTTTGTATAAAACGCAAACATCCCTTGTCTCACCAAAAACACCAAAAACAAAATCAAACCTCCACCTAACCCATCTAAAATAAACCAAAAAAACAACACTATAACAAAATTTTTAGACTACAAGAAGGTTACCATCTTCAGCCTCGATCACCCTGTGAATTATAGGTGTGTCGTCATTGGGTTCAGGAGGTGACTCCACCTCTTCAGACGAAAACAGCCCCCCATCGATGGATGACTGGAGCACCCCAAGATCAGTTTCATCCGCCAACCCTTTCCCTCTTTCATGCGATGATGGACCAGCCACCCCTGATTTCATAGACAATTGTGGGTTTTCTCTAAGGAAAGTAGCTACCTCCTGTATATCTTTTTCGGATAAAAAATCACTAAGATTGTTCTCACCATCGTCTGGATTATCCATTTTTTTTAGGGTTTGTGTGGTTTATTTTTGGTTTTGTGTTTTGTTGAATGAAGTAGGATGTGAGAGAAGTCTGTGCATGGGTGTAATAAATAAGGAGAAGGGTTCTTGTGTGATCAGAATATGTAAAGAATGATCAACAAAAAATGGCGGGACTTTTTTTTTATCACACTAATCCATGAGCTTGCATTGGGATGATGCATATATCAGTAGGTTTAATAATATTATAAGATGGATTATCAAGACATAATTGTACTTGATCACACATTGATATTGACATAAGTGTGGTTTGACACAAATACCCCTAAATATAAAAACACTAATAAGCTTATGTGTCATGATTTTATTGGCTAAGGGGGGTTCTCTAGTTCTCGCAACTCACTAAGGTTCTCAAAGTATCCTAACCCTATATATATATATATATATATATATAGGTAGAGGATCCTGTAGGAAAATTGATTTGTGTGAGAAGTGTAGGAAGGATTAAGAATTGACATGTAGGCATCATGTTTTTTATTTTGGAATGATGTATTGGGTTGTTTTGGCTTGAAAAACATTTAACACAACAATATACAAGAATTTAAAACACAATCCAATGTATTATAGTCATTAAATTTAAATTACAAATAAAACACCCTAGTAATTACTTAAAACACTCTGTTTAAATGTTCTTGACATAGTGTTTTAAGTTTTAAGCCTAAAATACATTGTTTTCGGTTATTAATTGTTATGTTTGGTGTTTTTCTAAGCAAAACAATCCAAAACATCATGAATACGTCCAAAAAATGATGCATACATATCAATTTTTAATCCTTCTCACACTTCTCACACAAACCAATTTTCCTACAGGAACCCTACCCTATATATATATATAGGATTTGGTTCAAATGAGAACCTTTTCCCAAATTGAGAACTGTGAGAACCATTCTAGACCACAAATTTCTCTAAGGCAATTTTTTTTTGTTTTAATCGCTGCTTTATATGCAGGAATTTTTTTTTAATTTTTTTTGTATTTTTTTCAATATACACATATGTATAACTGAAATATACACATATGTATAGCTGGAAAATGCTATATACACATATGTATAATTGCTATATACACATATGTATAATTGCCATATACACATATGTATAAATGAGAAAAAAATTCAAAAAAACTAAATTTTTTTTCCTTGCATAAAAATGTGCGATTAAATATATATATATTTTTTGCCTTTGTATGAAATGTGTGGCCCAGAATGGTTCTCTCAGTTCTCAAATAGGGGTTGGTTCTCTTAGGATCCCTACCCTATATATATATATATATAGGGTGAGGTTCCTGTACAAAAGCAATATTTCGTGAGAAGTGTGAGAAGGATTAAAAATTGATATGTAGGCATCGTTTTTTGAACTTAATCATGTTGTTTTGGATCGTTTTGCCTAGAAAAATACCAAACACAACAATTAAAAACAGAAAACAATGTATTTTAGGCTTAAAAGTTAAAACACCATGCTAAGAACATTAAGTAGTGTGTTTTAAGTGTTAACTAGTGTGTTTTAGCTGTTTTATAAATTTGATGACTAAAATACATTGGACTGTGTTTTTGATTGTTGTGTTTGGTGTTTTTCAAGTTAAAACAACCTAAAACATCATTCCCAAGTACAAAATATGATGCCTACATGCTAATTCTTAATCCTTCTCACACTTCTCATGAAATATGTCTTTTGTACAGAAACCTAATATATATATATATATATATATATATATATATAGGGAAAGTATAAATTGAAAACCCCCTTGAGTTAAGAAAATTTTGAAAACCCATGTAAAAACCATCTAAAAAAAGGTTTTTTTTTTTTTGAAAAAATTACGCAAGGTAACATACATGTATTTAAGTGTTTTGGGCCAAAAAAATTAAAAAAGCGCCGAGGGAATTTAAAAAAAAAAAAATAAACAACGCAAATTTTGTAACAGCGCTGGTAACATATGTTAGAAAGCAGAAAACATATGTTAACAGCGCTGTAACATATGTTAACCGCTTTCTAACATATGTTACCAGCGCTGTTACAAAATTTGCGTTGTTTATTTTTTAAAAAATTCCCTCGGCGCTTTTTTAATTTTTTTGGCCCAAAACGTTTAATAACATGTATGTTACCTTGTGTAATTTTTTCAAAAAAAAAAGTCTTTTTAGATGGTTTTTACATGGGTTTTCAAAGTTTTCTTAACTCAAGGGGGTTTTCAATTTATCCTTCCCTATATATATATAATTCATTCCAAGTTAATTATAACCCAAAATTAATATAATACGCCGCTCTCGAATCCGAAATATTAAAAAATATATATTGATTGTTTGATTTAAGTAGGTTTCCAAATAATGTTTCCAAAACTGCATTTATTGCTGGTAGTTTTGGGTTAAGTTTAGTACTCCCACACGTAGCTACTTCTTCAACTCCGAATAGTGTTACCACAACCGCATTTGCTGGTGCTGGTTCCGATTCAACAATAGTCCCCTCACACTTAGCTACTTCTTCAACTCTGAATAGTGTTTCCACAACTGCATTTGAATCAGCATCATCGGCTAGTGTTGCCACACCACACACACCAGTTGTCTTTAGTTTTAATGACCTTTCTTTAGCCACGCAAGGGTTTTCACGGTGTATTGGTATAGGCGGTTTGGTATAGTGTACAAAGGTGAACTTTCTGAAGAATAACGATTGTACTAAAACATACTTTTCCCAAAAGTACGTAGATATCTCACAAGTTTTTAAAAAGAAAAGGCATCATGATCTTTTAGATGATCAAAGAAATCATACACTTGTCTATTCCAGAAAACCCTAAGTCTGTGACTCTTCTTCTTCTTCTTCTTCTTCTTCAAGAAAAGGTAACACCACCACCGCCATGCCATCACCTAAACAACCCCCACAGCCGCTGCCACTTCGAAATCAGTTCCCTTCACCACCTGCCACTAGGGGTGTTCAAAAAATCCAAATACGAAGTTGAAATATCCTAAAATCCGTATCCGTATTATCCGAATTTATGGATTATCCAATTTTCAGATATCCAAAAATCGAATAGTACAAAGTTTTGGATTCGGATCCTAATTTTAAAATTTTTAGGATAATCGGATTACCGGAATTCAAAATACTAAAGAACTTCTATATTATATATATATACTATATAAATTCATTCCATGTTAATTATAACCCTAAACTAATATAATACGCTGCTCTCGAATCCGAAATATTAAAAAAATAATATTGAATGTTTGTTTATAGCGGTTTGGTTTTAGGCTTTTAGCATAAGAGGATGAGATTTTTTATTTTTATTTTTTAGTGTCGGATGATCCGTTGGATTAACCGAATCCAAATTCGATTATCCGATTTTTGGATATTTAAAAATCGGATAATCCTACTTTGAACACCCCTACCTCCCACTTCACTCCGACACCAGTTCCCATCACTACCTCACACTTCACTCTAACACCTCTTCCCACCACCACGACCACCAACTTCACCACTTTCTCATTCTCATTCACTAGTTTCTGTTTTTAATATGTTAACTCTGCTAATTATATTCTTTTAATTTGGTTCTTGTTTCTTTTTGTGGGGATACAACAACGGTAAAAGTCTAGCTTTACTAGTGTCACTGCTTCCTGTTTGTTTCTACGCCAATGCCGTCTCCTGGTGGTGGTTATTTGGCATCGCCGACTTTTGCTGGTGGGTCTGATAATGTAACTCTGCCTTCTACCAGCAGACCTACTCATGGTGGTTCTACGCATGTAGCTCCGCCTTCTCCTGCTGCTGCTGCTTCCAGTTCAACAACGCTACCCTCAACGCAGCTACTTCTTCAACTCCGAATAATGTTTCCAGAACCGCATTTGTTGCTGGTGGATCTGGTTCAACAATACTACTCTCACACGCAGCTACTTTTTAAACTCCGAATAGTGTTACCATAATCACGTTTGCTGGAGTTGGTTCCAGTTCACCGATACTACCCTCACACACAGCTACTTCTTCAACTCTGAATTGTATTTCCACACCCGTATTTGAATCAACATCATCTGCTAAGGTTTCCACGCCACCACACACACCAGTTGTCTTTAGTTTTGACGACCTTTTTTTAGCCACGCAAGGGTTTTCACGGTGTATTGGTATTGGCGGTTTTGGTATAACGTTCAAAGGTGAACTTTCTTACGAATAACGATTGCACGAAAACATACATTTTTCCCACAAGTATGTAGATATCTCACAAGTTTTTAAAAAGAAAAGGCATCATGATCTTTTAGATGTTCAAAGAAATCATAGACTTGTCTTGTCCAGAAAACCCTAAGTTTGTAACTTTTCTTCTTCTTCTTCTTCTTCTTCTTCTTCAAGAAAAGGTTACACCACCACCACCATGCCATCACCTAAGCAACCACCACGGCCGCTGTCACTTCAAAATTAGTTCTCATCGCCACCTCCCATTAGGGGTGTTCAAAAAAATCCAAATCCGAAGTTGAAATATCCGAAAATCCGTATCCGTATTATCTGAATTTTGGATTATCCAATTTTCAGATATCCAAAAATCGGATAATACAAAATTTTGGATTCGGATCCTAATTTTAAAATTTTTAGGTTAATCGGATTACCGGAATTCAAAATACTAAAGAACTTCTATATTACATATATATATGTATATATTATATATACTCTATAAATTCGTTCCAAGTTAATTATAACCCTAAAATAATATAATACACTGCTCTCGAATCCGAAATATTAAAAAATATATATTGAATGTTTGTTATACAGAGGTTTGTTTTTAGACTTTTTGCATAAGAGGAAGAGATTTTTTATTTTTATTTTTTAGTGTCGGATTATCCGTTGGATTAACCGAATCCAAATTCGATTATCCGATTTTCGGATATCTAAAAATCGGATAATCCGACTTTGAACACCCCTACCTCCCATTTCACCCCGACACCAGTTCCCATCACACCTCCCACTTCACTCTGACACCTCTTCCCACCACCACCACCACCTTCACCACTTTCTCATTCTCATTCACTAGTTTCTGTTTTTAATATGTTAACTATTCCAATTCTATTATTTTAAATTAGTTCTTGTTTCTTTTTATGGTGATACAACGGAAAATTAGTTCTTTTTGTGGTGATACAACGAGTCAATTCCGAGATGTGCAGTCTAATAGTAGACACACTAGCTAGTTCAATGCCCCAGTTAGTCAAATATTTCATGCTAGACTATAGGAGTTCCATGCAAAACCCTAACAGTAAGACTTCCATGCAATTAAACATACGTTTCCAAATTGTTGCCCTGACAAGAACATAAACAAACAATGTTCATGAACAAAGAGGTTACCAACATGTATTCTAGAAAACTAGTACATATACGAACAATATGTCCACCTATAACCTCAAAACTTGACCCATATAGACTTGTATAAGCATGTGAATCTAGCAAATACACTAACATTTATACATGCATACATATGGCTATACATACACATAGGGATGAGCTCGGTACGGGATCGGTACCGAACCGATACCGATCCCGACAATACCGATCCCGAAAATCCCAAAAACCCAATACCGATACCGATACCGATTATACCGGTACGGTATCGGTATCGGTTCGGTATCGGTACGGTACCGGTGTGGTATCGGTATTTTACCTTAAAATACCGAACCGATACCGATCCCGTACCGATACCGATAATACCGAAACCGAAAATCCCAAAATATGGGTACCGATACCGATACCGAATACCCTCGGTTCGGTATCGGTTCGGTACGGGATCGGTATTTTTTCGGTTCGGGATCGGTATTCGGGACCGGATGCTCATCCCTACATACACATGTACATGAACACTTCCTAACACAATCCCATCAAATCCAAGATATTTACCTAAATGGGATCATAGTCCACCTTAGTTAACCAAACATATGCAAGTTGACTTGCCTAGAATATCTTGCTCTTTTCCTATGCACATTTTGGCTCACATGTTCCCAAGACAAGGGAAGTGTGCAATGTTTTGTACATTATCTAAATCACATAGGACACAATCACACTCTTATATACACATATATATACACACGGCAACATACACACATAACCATAGGGTGAAGAAGTGACAAAAACTACATACACACATATACGATCGCATAAATATACACACATGCTTTCTCACTTCCTAGTCACCACACTTATCTAGGGAACACTTGAACTTAGGATATACACTAACATGGAATAAGCTTTTCTCATCAACAATTCCCATAGCTTTTGACCTTCCATGAGTGTCCATATAACCTTCCAAAAAATCGGCTAGAACATTCCCAAGGCAACTACACTTGCATCAAGGTCAAACTCTTACACTAAATTGGCAAAACATAAAACCCATGAGCTAGATCACCTTGTTTAACTTTGCCACAAAAGAAATTCCCCTTACCCATGAAGTTTCGGCCGCTACACCACCCCTACATATCAAACAAAAACCTCCAAGTCAACTCTTTACACTTACAAGGCCCTTAGTGTAGTGCACTCCAAGAAAGGTGAGGTTTGACTTACCTAGTTTGTGAACCAATGATACCTTGCTCTCCTCTCTTCCACTCGCCTATAAATAGAGGCACTAGAACACATTTGGATCACACCACAACTCCATGATATACTCTAACACTTGAACACTCCTTTCTTTCCCTTGATAACAATCGGCCGAAGAGGAAACACCACCCAAAGGCCTTAGCCGATCGCACATTATCATCATATAGGAGTTCTAAGCTTTTATCTAGCATCTAGGAGCTTCATTGCGAGGAGTTAGCTTATTTTCTTTTGATATTTCGGCTACACACAAGTGAGGTATAACATCTGAACCTTTATTCCTATTTACATATCATTCGACTACATGTAGAGCTCACCCGAAGCCTATACACACTCTCACACATCACTAAACAACTAGTTTTGAGATAAACTAACTTAAACACTTAAGTTTTATGATAAAGATTCAATGTTTTAGCTTATACATACACACCTACATTTATGCGATTAAGTACACCTTGGAAACACTTACGTGGACATACGAGTACACCCACACATACAAAGGCATGTATGCGTGAGTGTATAGGGACGAGACCAGCCCAAAACACATCAATCTTGTGTAGTTTTGCAACTTATACTAAGACTTGGTTTATAAACATGTGTTAAAAACCTTAAATACATGTGTTATTGAGCCTAACACAAGAGTTTTCACGGAAACCAATGGTACACACTAACATATGAGTATAATCAAGGACAAAATACTTAAAAATGCCATTTTTATACAAAATTGACAAAGGATATGTCCATATCCCTCCCTAGACATACAAAACTGAGACACAAGTAACACTCGGTAATATTTAGTAAGTCAAGGCATTTGTCTTACCAAAAAATAGACTAAACAACGTCACATTATCAATAAAACACACATACAGTGTGTGACACACGTGGATAGTGGTACACAAGTCCCTAGTCCATGGGTGTCACAGTCGGGTGAACAATTGCATAGTGGGTTAGAACAAAACATAGACTTAAGGTTGCCTTTAAATGAGCTTAGGGCATCCCAGACCAGACACACCGCATCAGGATCAGTTCGGTGCTAGTATCCAGATACCAAGTGAGTATTCACGACCCCTTTTTTCAGTTTTTACATTTTTCCGGGGAAAAACATGCGTACACTTTTCAATTACAATTCATGACTATTATGTGAACATGAGACATCAAGGTTCAGGATCCATTAAGCCCTCGTGTCATACATCATACCATAACCATTAGCAATGGACTTAGCCATGAAACACCGGAATAGATCTATTGGGTTGACACCCCCACTCTTGGTCAGTCGCTCTGACCGGATGACAGATATCAAAAGAGTTCTTGTATTTCACATTATTCATTGTCTTTAGTGTACAATGGGCGAGGCACAACATGTCAAGGTTTGGTTATGGGCTCATGTCAGATCACATATTGGTTATTGCCCTAGCTAGGCAATGATTTAGTCGGTTTTGGATTACATGTCCATCATATAGAAAACCCGTGAACTCACTAACTTTGTGTTGACCCACACATTTTACATGCATGTTTTTCAGGAAATTAGCATGGATAATGGAACTTGCAGGGGTCGTGTGCGAGCATTTGTGGGATACCTACTTTTGGACCGTTGTGTTGTCATAATACTTTTAGATATTTACATACAATGGTTTTAGTTTTAAACAATTAACGAATGTTGGACGAATTTGGTTGTTTAATGAAAGTTCCCGCTTTATTTTAATTGATGCTTGTGTGACCTTTGTGCATGGAAATCTTTCGATGTCGCACCTCGCGTTTCCGCCTTGGAGGGGTGTGACAGTGTCGCCGCTTCCTGCTGTTTCTAGGCCAATGACGTCTCTTGGTGGTGGTTATTTGGCATCGCCGGCTTTTGCCGGTGGGTTTGCTCATGTAATTCCGCCTTCTTCCAGTGTACCTACTCATGGTGGTTCTACTCATGTAACTCCGCCTTCTCCTGCGGCTGCTGCTTCCGATTCAACAACGCTACCCTCTACGCAGCTACTCCTTCAATTGCGAGTAATGTTTCCACAACCGCATTTGCTGCTAGTGGATCTGGTTCAACAATACTACTCTCATACACAGCTAGAAAACCCTACCACCATGCCGTCACCTAAACACCCACCATGTCCACCGTCACTCCGAAACTTGTTCCCACCACCACCTCCCACTAGGGATGTTCAAAAAACAAAAAAATCCGAATCTGAAATATCCGAAAGTCTGTATACTATTATCCGAATTTTTGGATTATCCGATTTTTGACTATATGAAATTTTGGATTATTCGATTTTTGGATATCCAAAAATCGAATAATAAGACGTTGAACACCCTTACCTCCCACTTCACTACGACACTAGTTCCCATCACCACCTCCCATTTCACTCCGACACCTCTTTCCACCACCACCACCACCTTCGCCACTTTCTCATTCTCATTCACTAGTTTCTGTTTTTAATATGTTACCCTGCTCTCTTATTCTGCTATGGTACTGCTAAGTCTATTCTTTTTAATCGGTTCTTGTTTCTTTTTGTGGCGATACAACAGAGAATGTCTAGGTTTACTAGCGTGTCCGCTACGTGTTGTTTCTAGGTCAATGACGCCTGCTGGTGATGGTTATTTGGCATCCCCGGCTTTTGCCGGTGGGTCTGATCATGTAATCCGCCTTCTATCGGTGGACCTACTCATGGTGGTTCTACTCATGTAACTCCGCCTTCTTTTGTTGCTACTGCTTCCGGTTCAATATTGCTACCCTCACACGCAGCTACTCCTTCAACTCCGAGTAATGTTTCCATGAACGCATTTGCTGTTGGTGGATCTGGTTCAACAATACTACTCTCACACGCAGCTACTTCTTCAACTCCGAATAGTGTTACCACAATCGCGTTTGCTGGAGGTGGTTCCAGTTCAACAATA
This sequence comes from Ambrosia artemisiifolia, assembly GCA_032199755.1. Taxonomy (NCBI): domain Eukaryota; kingdom Viridiplantae; phylum Streptophyta; class Magnoliopsida; order Asterales; family Asteraceae; genus Ambrosia; species Ambrosia artemisiifolia. The sequence continues at coordinate 66,084,714 of CM063519.1, forward strand.
CTACCCTCACACGCAGCTACTTCTTCAACTCTGAATTGTGTTTCCACAACCGTAATTGAATTGGCATCTTCTGCTAATGTTGCCACGCCACCACACACACCAGTTGTCTTTAGTCTTAACGACCTTTCTTTAGCCACGCAAGGGTTTTCACGGTGTATTGGTATAGGCGGTTTTGGTATAGTGTTCAAAGGTGAACTTTCTGAAGATTAACGATTGCACTAAAACATACTTTTTTCCCACAAGTATGTAGATATCTCACAAGTTTTTAAAAAGAAAAGGCATCATGATCTTTTAGATGATCAAATAAATCATACACTTGTCTTGTCTAGAAAACCCTAAGTCTGTAACTCTTCTTCTTTTTCTTCTTCTTCTTCTTCAAGAAAAGGTAACACCACCACCACCATGCCATCACCTAAACAACCACCACGACCGCTGTCACTTTGAAATCAGTTCCCATCACCACCTCCCACTAGGGGTGTTAAAAAAATCCAAATCCGAATTCAAAATATCCGAAAATCCGTATCCGTATATCTGAATTTTTGGATTATCCAATTTTCAGATATCCAAAAATCGGATAGTACAAAATTTTGGATTCGGATCCTAATTGTAAAATTTTTAGGATAATCGCATTACCGGAATTCGAAATACTAAAGAACTTCTCTATTATATATATACTATATAAATTCATTCCAAGTTAATTATAACCCTAAACTAATATAATACGCAACTCTCGAATCCGAAATATTAAAAAATATATATTGAATGTTTGTTTTACAGAGGTTTGGTTTTAGACTTTTAGCATAAGAGGAAGAGATTTTTTGTTTTTATTTTTTTTTGTGTCGGATTATCCGTTGGATTACCCGTATCCAAATTTGATTATCCGATTTTTGGATATCTAAAAATCGGATAATCCGACTTTGAACACCCCTACCTCCCACTTCACTCCGACACCAGTTCCCATCACCACCTCCCACCTCACTTTGACACGTCTCCCACCACCACCATCACCTTCAGGACTTTCTCATTCTCATTCACTAGTTTCTATTTTTAATATGTTAACTCTGATAATTCTATTATTTTGAATTGGTTCTTGTTTCTTTTTGTGGTGATACAACAACGAAGAAAGTCTAGCTTTACTAGTGTCGCCGCTTCCTGTTGTTTCTAGGCCAATGACGTCTCCTGGTGGTGGTTATTTGGCATCGCCGGCTTTTTCCGGTGGGTCTGCTCATGTAACTCCCCCTTCTACCAGTGGACCTACTCATGGTGGTTCTACTCATTTAACTCCGCCTTCTTCTGCGGCTGCTGCTTCCGGTTCAACAACGCTACCCTCTACGCAGCTACTCCTTCAACTCCGAATCATGTTTCCACAACCGCATTTGCTGCTGGTGGATCTGGTTCAACAATACTAATCTCATACACAGCTACTTCTTCAACTCCCAATAGTGTTACCACAATCTCGTTTGCTGGAGGTGGTTCGAGTTCAACAATAATACTCTCACACGCAGCTACTTCTTCAACTCTGAAATGTGTTTCCACAACCGTATTTGAATCGGCATCATTTGCTAATGCTGCCACGCCACCACACACACTAGTTGTCTTTAGTTTTGACGACCTTTCTTTAGCCACGCAAAGGTTTTCACAGTGTATTGGTATAGGCGGTTTTGGTATAGTGTTCAAAGGTGAACTTTCTGTAGAATAGCGATTGCACTAAAACATACATTTTCCCACAAGTATGTAGATATCTCACAAGTTTTCAAAAAGAAAAGGCATCATGATCTTTTAGAGGATCAAAGAAATCATACACTTGTCTTGTCCAGAAAACCCTAAGTCTGTTAATCTTCTTCTTCAAGAAAAGGTAAACACCACCACCACCATGTCGTCACCTAAACACCCACCATGTCCACCGTCACTCCGAAACTTGTTCCCACCACCACCTCCTACTAGGGATGTGAAAAAAAAAATCCGAATCTGAAATATCCGAAAGTCTGTATACTATTATCCGAATTTTTGGATTATCCGATTTTTGACTATCTGAAATTTTGGATTATTCGATTTTCGGATATCCAAAAATCGAATAATCAGACGTTGAACACCCTTTCCTCCCACTTCACTACGACACCAGTTCCCATCACCACCTCCCACTTCACTCCGACACCCCTTTCCACCACCACCACCTTCGCCACTTTCTCATTCTTATTCACTACGTTTTGTTTTTAATATGTTAAGTCTGCTCTCTTACTCTGCTATGGTACTGCTAAGTCTATTCTTTTTAATCGGTTCTTGTTTCTTAGTGTGGCGAGACAACGGAAAAAGTCTAGGTTTACTAGCGTCTCCGCTTCGTGTTGTTTCTAGGTCAATGACGCCTGCTGGTGGTGGTTATTTGGCATCCTCGACTTTTGCTGGTGGGTCTGATCATGTAACTCCACCTTCTACCGGTGGACCTACTCATGGTGGTTCTACTCATGTAACTCTGCCTTCTTTTGTTGCTACTGCTTTCAGTTCAATAACGCTACCCTCACACGCTGCTGACGTGTATGTCGTGGTACACGTTAAATTTCCCAATTACAACTAATGTATAGTAGTAAGAAGGTATCGAACACAGGGAGTTTGTGGAAAATGTGTAATTTCTAGCTTTGTTAATTAACTAAATTTAAACTACTCAACAAAAAGTAAATGATTATGATTTTTGGTTGTTTTGGTTTCAACTAAAATAACGACTAATTATCAATTCAAACTTAGAAGCGTTTCTTCAAATTATGAAATAATGACCATTCAAGGATCCGGTTTCTCTAAACACGTGTGTGAACTTCGACTAGAAAGAGTTACATAGACATAACTCATGTATAACCAATTGTTGTGATAAAAGGGAACAAAGTACTCGGATTATATTAACGCGAGGTTGTTTCCCGATGACCAATTAATCAATAACCAACCCCCAATCCTTCCCGTGATATCTCGATTGTTAGCAACACCAAGAACGTACGATAAAGACTAAGAATTAGTAAATTAATCAACACACTACAAGCAATTGTTCATACACCATAATAATCAAGCAAAGTACCAAATTATTATTCTAGAAATGTAAGAAAAACACACACAAGAGTTTTAGAAAAACCTTCACCACGAATGATCACCAATTGTTTAGCCTAACATAGCTTGGTGGATCATTATCATCTTCAAGCAATTGTTCATAAGGATTACAAACATCAAAACAATGATTAGATAATGTTTCCAATGATTAGTTGCAGCCAAAAATTCGCCCAAGATTGATAAAAAAACGTTCAGAATGAAAAGTCTCCATAAGTCTCCATCAAAAATGCCATTAAATGGAAGAGTTACACCAATTAATGCAGGTGCCACCGTAACCCTACGGCTGGGCCGTAAGGGTACGGTGGGCAATGCAAAGTCTACGGCCATTCGCCCCTGCCCAACGGTGGAAATTTTTGGTGTCTGATGCCACCGTAACCCTACGGCTGGGCCGTAAGGGTACGGTGGGCTTGTAACAAATCTTCAATTTTCTTTTGTTTTGTTCCATCTTGTTCTAATGCCTTCCGGTCCATTTCCAAAGCCCGTTTTCCATCATTTTTAGCTCCTTTATCATACCTGCATCCAAAATACTCGTAGTCACCCAACTCCAAGCAATATCATGATTAAATGTGATTAATATAGGCGTTTTAACATTATAAAGGGTTGTTCCTTGAACCACCCGTCAGCTGCTACTCCTTAAACTCTGAATAATATTTCCACGAACGCATTTGCTGTTGGTGGATCTGGTTCAACAATACTACCCTCACACGCAGCTACTTATTCAACTCCGAATAGTGTTACCACAATCGCATTTGCAGCTGGTGGTTCTGTACTAACCTCACACGCAACTACTTCTACAATTCTGATAGTGTTTCCACAACCGCATTTGAATCGGCATCATCTACTAGTGTTTCTACTCATGTAACTCCGCCTTCTTTAGTTGCTACTGCTTCCGGTTCAACAACGCTACCTTCACACGCAGCTACTCTTTCAACTCCAAATAATGTTTCCACGAACACATTTTGTAATATACGGATTTATTAAACCTTAATATAATAAAATATTATAAGAATCGAAACAAGATGTTTCGAACATAAGTAAATTAATATTAATCGAAAGCTTAAATAGTTAACTTTAATTAAAACCTATAAAGTTAATTACATTAATATTAAGTATATGCAGAATAAATGAATTTTATGATACTCAAACGATATGTTTTCCAAACGACCTTATCACAACCGAAAATTTTGCCTTGATCTCATACTGCAAACAGATTTTCCCTTGTTTTCTAATATTTGAATAAAACTAACTAATAGTGATAACAATTAACAAATTAATCCCAAACTTTGCGGAATTTCCGTTCCATTCTAAAACAAGAATTTAACATACTCAAACCTCACTAAAACATTCACAAGATCTCAACCAAAACGTTGCCTCACACTCTCAATATTCGATCTCTGGTTTTGGTGGAGATTGCCACCGACGACTACCGCAAGGATACAACACGGCGTCCCGCGTCACGTTCGGCTATTCATTGTCTCTGTCCGTGCCGGCGACAATCGTTAACTCCACCGCGTACCAATCAATTTGTTTGAAGACCTTCGTTGATTTCGCTACGTTAATCGACATAAGGTACGAGTTCTATAATCGATGCTTTGGCTAAACAATGAAACATAAGCAAAACCTGCAAACTTTATGTTTAAACTAACTTGGTCGATTAATTAAAGAAGAAGAAGACAACATGCATCTATTATTATTTTAATTAGTTTTGATTTTGAACACCAATTTTATATATCACAGTGTAGTGTACGTGGCAACTAGCAAATCACATGCAGATATCCTTTGAAACATTTTAGTCACAAAAGAACTTTTGATATTTTAGAATGTTTATAAACCATGAATTTAGTCGGATGTTACTGTCATCTAAATTTGTTTTGAGGAAAGTTAATACATTAAATAAATACCAAGGTTATATGTGTGGTTTGGAACTCAACTAGATAATACACATTCTGTTAATTATGTGAATTTAAGATATGAGAATTTAACTACAAAGGTATACCACTTAAAATATAACCGCAAGTTTATTAATACTAATATTTATATACATGTTCTATCAAAAAAAAAAATGGAATTTGCGATGTACTAATTAAATTACAAGGGGTTGGTTAACGTTGGTAATTAGGCATGCTAAAATCTTAAAGATTATTCATAAAATAAATAAACAAGTCTTATCTATAAAAATATATTCAATATGTAGGCCCGCGTGTTGATCTAGAACGTCTTTGAATTGTGTGCTATTATCGTATAAGCTAAGGTACGGATTCCGTTTCCTTCTCTTTATAGTATTTTTGTTATATATATAAAAATCCGGTCCGTTACTTTGTAGTGCGGATTTTGTTGAATTCATATGTTCCATTTGATTTTTGATAGCATGCAATACACCTTCATTTTGTAATCATTGTTGCATGTTCCATTTAGACTTTGCTAGTATTTTAAAATATGATATGGCTTTTGTACTCTGTCACCCGAGCACTCTGTTTTTGACTTGTCGTTGGGGCGTCAGCGACATGAACACTTTCCGTGACAGTGCGTAATCAAAATCACGGCGTCTCTTACATGGTCCCTTAGAGGCGTATGGATATATCCTAGATCTGATTCTGACTTCTGATATATGTTTCTGTTTCTGGAGATGAATGTGTGTACGCCACGCGCACCATCTCATAGGTGCATGGACTAGCTATCCGTGTACCCCTCTGTTTAGGCTCGTGGGTGCTTCTGCATTACGTGACTTATTTATTGGCTTGTATAGTCACGTATTTTAGTATATGATATGTTTTGAGTTGATATATATCTGATTTGTTCTGTATGTATCTGATATAAGTTTGGAGATTCGATTCGTGTCAGTATCTGTTTTCAGTTTCAACTTTTATTTCGGTTCAGCTTCGGTACCTTTTCGTAATATTGTATGTCCGGCTTTACCTGTACTGTTGATTTCTCCGTTACTGAGCAACCTTTGGCTCAGCCGTATTTTCTTTGTTTTGTTTGTCTTATGTGTTCGCAGGTAATCTGGGGAATCAGGGATGAGTGAGAGAGTAATGAAGTTCAAGAATAACTAAACTCTTATTTTCGTTTATTTCAGTTTTAAATAAATTAAGACTTAGGATTTTGTACGGTTTGATTTAAGACTCTTGGTTGTCTTTTGTATTCTTTCAAAATGGATTGTGTTTGGTTTTGATATCTGTAATAGTGACATTTCAACCTGTCCGGGTTGGGGTGTGACAGTTATGGTATCAGAGCCAGGTTCTTTCCTGTAGAAAACTTAAATTTAAATAAATAAACCTGTGAGGTAATGGGTAGACGTTGGGTTAGGATTCATCCTTGTTATTTTTCCGCCTTATATTAATGCTTTTCTCCACTCATACGTATAACTTCCTTTCAGAATGGCTCCTAGACGTACGAACAACTCTAATAATGATGCTGAGACTTCTGGTGACGTTCCTCTTGAGACTCTCGTCGCGAACGCTGTCAACGCAGCGATTGCTGGTTTGGTTCCTAACTTGATCCAACAGTTGCAGCAGGCTAATGCCAACGCTAATGCTAATGCTAACGCCAACGCTAATGCCAATGCCAATGCCAATGCTAATGCAAATGGCAATCCTCCTGATGGCATTCATGTTTGGCTTGAGCGTTTTCAGAAGCAAAAGCCAAAGTCTTTTAGTACTGCTGCCACTCCAGTCGAGGCAGAGAATTGGATTGCCCACATCGAGAAGTTGTTTGAGGTTTTGGGAGTTGACGATGTGTTCAAAGTTAGGCTTGCTAGCTATAAGTTGGAGGACGATGCTCACCGTTGGTGGATGACTCTGAAGAATGCCCGAGGAGGTGATAACTATGCTGCTACATTGCCATGGAATGACTTTCGTACACTGTTCTATCAGCAGTACTTCACTGATGCTGACCGTAGCGAGTATTTGAGGGAGTATTCTACGATCATGCAGGATGACGACGAACCAATCATGGAATTTAAAGCTCGTTTCTGTCGTCTGGTGAGTTTCCTAGGCCCCACTGCAGGTACTCATGAGCAGCAGACCAATCGTTTTAAGTGGGCTGTGTGTGATCGGGATAGGAAATTTATCCTGAACCTTCGTTTTGCGGACATTAATGAGATTGTGGATGCGGTCAAGAATTTGAACAATGATACGAAACATAGGCAGAAAGTTTTTGATGATGGTCGCAAACGGCTAAGGGAAAACACCCAGGATGATTCTTCTATTCATGATGACAGTGATCAAACTCGAGACCGTAGGCATCGTTCTAACAGGAATCACAATAACCAAAATCATCGGCCTAGACAGAATCAGACACAACAGAACCCTGAAGTTATTCCTCCTTGTGCCACTTGTGGGAAGGCTCACAGAGGGATATGTCGTCTAGCCGAAGGCCTTTGTTTTAGTTGTGGGAGTTCAGAGCACAAGGTTAGAGAATGCCCTCGGCGTAATCAGCAAGCTAATATTGAGGAAAACGCGAGACCTGCAGGAGGACGAGTTTTTGCGCTTAATGCTAATAATGGAGCCAATGCCCCAGGTACGATTTCGGTTAATTGCGTATTGTTGAATGTGATATGTATGCTCTTTGACTATGCCTATTGCTTTAGATTGTGCAATTAGATTCATGACCCCTATATGTTTATATTAACTAGAGGACTTGCCATTCGTCCTCACTGTCTAAGTTCGTCACGTCACAGGTACTCTGATATTCGACATGTTGACTTCGTCTAATCTCGTGTGAATTTTAATTCGTTTTAGTTCCAGATTACATGTCATTCCGTTAGCGTAGTAAATCCTTTAGTATGTAGTGTCGTTATACACTTATGATACTTAAAATATGTTCCGTATCAGTTATATCTAAATATGTTGTTACACGTACTTGGCAATTTTGAGGACAAAATTTTTTTTTTTAGTGGGGAAGAATTGTAATATACGGATTTATTAAACCTTAATATAATAAAATATTATAAGAATCGAAACAAGATGTTTCGAACATAAGTAAATTAATATTAATCGAAAGCTTAAATAGTTAACTTTAATTAAAACCTATAAAGTTAATTACATTAATATTAAGTATATGCAGAATAAATAAATTTTATGATACTCAAACGATATGTTTTCCAAACGACCTTATCACAACCGAAAATTTTGCCTTGATCTCATACTGCAAACAGATTTTCCCTTGTTTTCTAATATTTGAATAAAACTAACTAATAGTGATAACAATTAACAAATTAATCCCAAACTTTGCGGAATTTCCGTTCCATTCTAAAACAAGAATTTAACATACTCAAACCTCACTAAAACATTCACAAGATCTCAACCAAAACGTTGCCTCACACTCTCAATATTCGATCTCTGGTTTTGGTGGAGATTGCCACCGACGACTACCGCAAGGATACAACACGGCGTCCCGCGTCACGTTCGGCTATTCATTGTCTCTGTCCGTGCCGGCGACAATCGTTAACTCCACCGCGTACCAATCAATTTGTTTGAAGACCTTCGTTGATTTCGCTACGTTAATCGACATAAGGTACGAGTTCTATAATCGATGCTTTGGCTAAACAATGAAACATAAGCAAAACCTGCAAACTTTATGTTTAAACTAACTTGGTCGATTAATTAAAGAAGAAGAAGACAACATGCATCTATTATTATTTTAATTAGTTTTGATTTTGAACACCAATTTTATATATCACAGTGTAGTGTACGTGGCAACTAGCAAATCACATGCAGATATCCTTTGAAACATTTTAGTCACAAAAGAACTTTTGATATTTTAGAATGTTTATAAACCATGAATTTAGTCGGATGTTACTGTCATCTAAATTTGTTTTGAGGAAAGTTAATACATTAAATAAATACCAAGGTTATATGTGTGGTTTGGAACTCAACTAGATAATACACATTCTGTTAATTATGTGAATTTAAGATATGAGAATTTAACTACAAAGGTATACCACTTAAAATATAACCGCAAGTTTATTAATACTAATATTTATATACATGTTCTATCAAAAAAAAAATGGAATTTGCGATGTACTAATTAAATTACAAGGGGTTGGTTAACGTTGGTAATTAGGCATGCTAAAATCTTAAAGATTATTCATAAAATAAATAAACAAGTCTTATCTATAAAAATATATTCAATATGTAGGCCCGCGTGTTGATCTAGAACGTCTTTGAATTGTGTGCTATTATCGTATAAGCTAAGGTACGGATTCCGTTTCCTTCTCTTTATAGTATTTTTGTTATATATATAAAAATCCGGTCCGTTACTTTGTAGTGCGGATTTTGTTGAATTCATATGTTCCATTTGATTTTTGATAGCATGCAATACACCTTCATTTTGTAATCATTGTTGCATGTTCCATTTAGACTTTGCTAGTATTTTAAAATATGATATGGCTTTTGTACTCTGTCACCCGAGCACTCTGTTTTTGACTTGTCGTTGGGGCGTCAGCGACATGAACACTTTCCGTGACAGTGCGTAATCAAAATCACGGCGTCTCTTACATGGTCCCTTAGAGGCGTATGGATATATCCTAGATCTGATTCTGACTTCTGATATATGTTTCTGTTTCTGGAGATGAATGTGTGTACGCCACGCGCACCATCTCATAGGTGCATGGACTAGCTATCCGTGTACCCCTCTGTTTAGGCTCGTGGGTGCTTCTGCATTACGTGACTTATTTATTGGCTTGTATAGTCACGTATTTTAGTATATGATATGTTTTGAGTTGATATATATCTGATTTGTTCTGTATGTATCTGATATAAGTTTGGAGATTCGATTCGTGTCAGTATCTGTTTTCAGTTTCAACTTTTATTTCGGTTCAGCTTCGGTACCTTTTCGTAATATTGTATGTCCGGCTTTACCTGTACTGTTGATTTCTCCGTTACTGAGAAACCTTTGGCTCAGCCGTATTTTCTTTGTTTTGTTTGTCTTATGTGTTCGCAGGTAATCTGGGGAATCAGGGATGAGTGAGAGAGTAATGAAGTTCAAGAATAACTAAACTCTTATTTTCGTTTATTTCAGTTTTAAATAAATTAAGACTTAGGATTTTGTACGGTTTGATTTAAGACTCTTGGTTGTCTTTTGTATTCTTTCAAAATGGATTGTGTTTGGTTTTGATATCTGTAATAGTGACATTTCAACCTGTCCGGGTTGGGGTGTGACACATTTGCTGCTGGTGGATCTGGTTAAACAATACTACTCTCACACGCAACTACTTCCTCAACTCCGAATAGTGTTACCACAATTGCATTTGCTGTTGGTGGTTCTGGTTCAACAATACTACCCTCATACACAACTACTTCTTCAACTCTGAATAGTGTTTCCACAACCGCATTTTAATCGGCATCATCTACTAGTGTTTCCACGCCACCACACACACCTGTTGTCTTTAGTTTTGACGACCTTTCTTTAGCCATGTAAGGGTTTTCACGGTGTTTTGGTATAATCTGTTTTGGTATAGTGTACAAAGGTGAACTTCCAGAAGAATAGCGATTGCACTAAAACATACGTTTTTCCTACATGTACGTAAACATCTCACATTTTTTTTAAAAACAAAAGACATCATGATCTTTTAGGGGATCAAAGAAATCATACAATTGTGTTGTCCCAAAAAACCCTAAGCCTCTAAATTTTCTTCTTCTTCATGAAAAGGTAACACCACCACCATGCCGTCATCTAAACAACCACCATGTTCGCCGTCACTCCGAAACCAGTTCCAACCACACCTCCCACTAGGGATGTTTAAAAAAATCCTGTTTAAAAAAATCCGAATCCGAATTCAAAATACTCGAAATCTGTATTCATATTATCCGAATTTTTGGATTATCCGATTTTCTGATATCCGAAAAATAGATAATCCAAAATTTCGGATTCGGATTCAGATTCAGCTCCTAATTTTAAAAATTTTGGGATAATCGGATTATTCGAATTCAAAATATTAATGAACTTTTATATTTTATATATACACCATATATTTAATTCATTCCAACTTAATTACTACTCTAAACTAATATAATACGCCACTCTCGAATCCGAAATTTATAAAATATATATTGAATGTTTGTTTTGAGCAAGTTTGGTTTTAGACTTTTAGCATAAGAGGAAAAGATTTTTTATTTTTATTTTTTGGTGTCAGATTATCCATTCGATTAACCGAATCCAAATTCGAAATTTCAAATATCCGAAATTTTGGATTCGGATCCCAATATTGACTATCTGAAATTTTGGATTATCTGATTTTCGGGTATCCGAAAATCGGATAATCCGAGTTTGAAAACCCCTATCTCCCACTTCACTCCGACACCAGTTCCCATAACCACCTTCTACTTCACTCCGACACGTCTTCCCACCACCATCACCTTCGCATTTTGAACGGAATTTTGCTACGCATTTGCTACAGAATTTCTGACACATTTGCTATGTATTTGAAAATGTGTAGGAACTTGGGGGACACAAATGGCATGCATAGGATACGTAGGGGACGAAAATGGCATGATTTTTATTTTTAGATGAATGTGGCATTTCTTGACAAACCATAGGGACCAAAGTGGCATTTAACTCTAATTTTAAATCTGACTTCAAATGCTTCTTTACGATGTATGCTTGACTTTTAATTTAACTTTAGTTTATTTGTTAATATTGTTAAACAAAGTAATATGATAATTTCCACTCCAATCTATATTTAGTCTTTGAATTACGCAAAATGGCATTACCCTTTACGTGTGCGTGTAAGAGTAATCTAAGTTTATTGGGTAGTACACTTTAGTATCTTCAATGCTGAAATTCAGAGATGATTAAGTAAAACGTCTTAGCTTTCTTAGATCATTAAGCTTAACGAAAGGAACGTAAGAAATTCGTAATTTACCATTATACAATTACAATAAAATTCTGCATCAGAAGGTACATCCACTATATAGTGAATGGCATGTCCTTTAGAAAAGAAAGGACCATCTTAGATATTATTTCTTCACCAATTTATGATTCTGACTCCATTCAAATTTGCAAGCTAGCAATCAAGCTAACACAGAACCTATATTTTCACATAATAGGAGAACACAAAAAACATTAGATAAAATGGAGATGTGCTGCTCATACAGCATCATCAAGACTGAAGGTATGTTGGTGCTAACTTTAATTTCCAAAAATGAAGAAGCGAGAAATTAAGAAGCGCAAGGTCTAACGGCAAACTTTTGATGTTGGATAATTAGGTCGTATTGTTTTTTTTTTTTTGTTTTTGTTTTTTTGAGAGTAATCTTAGTTTGAACAATGGCTACTATGTGAAGTTAGCAATGCAACTACCAAATTATGTTGGGTTTTATTTTTTCATGGTACTTGATTCTTTGTTTTGTATCGCATGTTAATATTATGTTACATGGTAACATCTACCTTTAAATGGGTCTTTATGTAGTCAATTAATTTTGGCAGTTTAATTGAAATCTTTATATTTTGTACATTTCTGTTTTTATCGTCAAGTATAATCATTCTTTATCATGAACAACGTTTAGCTTTGATGTTTTAGCTGACACAAAGTATAATATATTTAAACGAATCATATAATTCGTATAGGGAAATGTATATGTTGAAAACTTATATGTAATTAATATTCATTAGTAAAATAGATAGAAACCATGTCAAGTTATTTAGAATATTTGGTAATCCGAATATGTCAACAATTAATTAACTCCGTAAGTTATTTTCTTTATATAATAAGTTATATTCGTTATGAATAATAATGTAGGGAATCCTGTGCATCACACGGGTAGTAACCCAGTTAATTGATAAATAAAAGCACATACACAGCAGACACCACAATCAACAAATCTGAATAAGGTTTCAAAACATGTCTGAAAAGCAGATATCCAATTATTATGACAGGCGATAAGGATATATTCCAATTATTGTTGATAAAGTACACAAAAGTAGGCAATGCAGTGAAAGATCAAACGCCATACAAGATGTTATTCAATTTCTCTATGATCCTTGAAACACCATTATTTGAGGAATAAGTCTCTCCAATCTGTAGATTTACAAAATATGATTAAGTACGTAGCCACATTTAAAACTAATAATTGAGCTACATTTGTTAAAGGTAGAAGAAATGCATTGTCATGTGTCAAATTGGCGATTCGTTATAGTGAGGCGATTCCTTCTTGTACTTGATTATAACTTCATAGCAATGTAATCTTTCAAACATGCATGTGTAAATAACCTTGGTCTTCTTTATGATGTTATATATGACGTTGTGAAGAAAATAAGAATTTAACTGATTTGATCAATTCTATCAAAATTTGTTTAATTTATCTCAGCAAATGCTAAAAGTTTCATTTTTTTATTTTTTATTTTGTATGAAAATCGTAAAATGATCATTTTATATGAATTTAGACATCTTTTAATGTCATGAGAGTAGGATCAAAATCGTTATTAAAGAAGAAGGTTATAATATTTAAAACAAAACGCATACCACATTTGTTTAATCAACTCTTCTAATCATTTGAGTGAAGATGGTTTGTCCTACTTTTGTGCTAGTTTTGGATCCGTTAAAAGAAAAACAGTATCGTGAAAGAAAACAAAATCAGTACAATACTTGAATAACAATTGTAATGAGTACTTCCATGAAAGTATGTACGAAGTTCTTAGAAAAGAAACAGAACTTAAAGCTTTTAGTAGATCAAAATATTTTCAGGCCACATAAATACACGGGAACACACAAATACCTCTAAGAAAAGATATATTAAAATAAGGGAAAATCATAAAAATAGTGCTTCACTTTTCCATTTGACGAAAATGGCCACCTCAATCTTATTAGAGAGAGACCTCACGGTCTACGAAGCAACTCAGGTGTCTCCCGTTAGGCTTCGGCAATTGACCAATCGATATGCGACACGTGTCTATTTATTGTTATGTTTTTACTTATTGTAAAGAAAGAGACGTCTCTGTTTCAGAGCAACCAAACGTCTCCACTAAAACTCTCTATCACGATGCTCTCTTTCCTTTTCACGATGTCTCGGAGATGTCTACGTCGTTAGACTTCTGTCTTTGTTACACAAATCTCCATCATCAATGTCAGAGGGTGGGTGAGAAATGGTGAGGTCTTCGAGGTGTTTAAGGTGGGTGCTGATGTGAGCAGTGACGGTTCGTTGTTTTGAAGGGTTCGATGACCTATTTTGTTATTTTGTTGAGAGATGACAGAGAGATAAAATCACTTTCTTCATTTCTCCCGCGGCATCGGATGGTTGGATTACAAATCCAGTGGTGTGGTCGTGGGTGGAGGTGGAAGCTCCGGTGGTATGTGGTCAGAGGGAGTGGGGAGAGAGAACAAAAGAGGTTGTGGAAGCTTCGATGGCATGTGTCTTTGGATGCATACTTTAGATTGCTTGTATGTGGTCAGAGGAAGTGAGAAGAGATAACAGAAGAGGATGAGATCAGGTAGACAAGAAGAGAACGTGCGGGCAAAGAAAGAAAACACTAAAAGACCAATATACCCAAATAGACACATGTCTGATAACGTTTGGTCACAGCTGAAGCCTCACGAGAAATGTTTGAGCTGCCTTGTATACCGTGAGGCCTCTCTCTAAAGAGATGAACGGTGACCATTTCCGTAAAATGGGAAAATCAAAGGCAATTTTCGGGATTTTCACTTAAAATAAATATATTATTTTTTTAGTGTTAAAACGTCCAAAACATAATACAAGTGCAATATTTATTGTTATAATATTATAATTAAAAAAACTATAAACAACTTAGGTTGATTTTCTTTATGTATATAACTACACATGCTCTTTTGAAACATCAACATATACACTTATATTACGCCAGAGTAGAACTCGCACCACTTAAAAGAAAAAAACGCCTTACTATACATATACTTCTTGGTACCACCAACAAACCCTTTGGTAACTACATATCTAGGTTATATTAGTATGTTACCATAACATGTGTAAATATGATACAAAATAAAAGAAAACATATTAACAAAAATATAAGTAATTGATAAACAAAACTAAATAATTTATAGTCGTACCTTTTATTTTCATTTTCATAATAGCTTAGTGTTATTTAACGATACTCGCAGCAGTAAACGAAATTAAACGTTTACCTGAGCATGTATGGTATGAACAACCATATCATTAACCACAGAAAAACTCGCGCTAACAACATCAAAGCCTTCTTCATGGATCACACGAATGGTTTCACTGAACAAGAACCTAAAATCAACCCCAGTGATGAGAATTGCTTCAAGAGATGACCCGATTTCACGAACATCAATCTGTGGTTTTCTTTGTTTATCATCCTTCAAACTCGAGGCTTTGCTTTTCTTGGCAGGATTAATTTCAAGTTCCTTCATCCGCATCAAATTATCCTTTTCTTCTTTCATTTTCTGTAGTTTTATTTGCAACTTCTTGATGTAGTTTGCAGCTTTCTGTAGTTGATCCGGTTGTGATATCACATCCTGCAACATTAATAAAAGTAAAAATAATAAGCATAGGGAAAATTGAACCCATCAAAAGTGTTTCAAGACATTATGATTTAGCTCCATAAAACCTAAAGATAATGAATTATAAAACCATAAAATTTGAAGAAATAGCTATAAAAGAATGCTTGGCTAACTATTTGCTAGAATTAACTTCTTTTCATGTTAATGAGGATTAAGTAAAGGGACGCATATATTTCAAATTAGAGAATTTTTTCTTTTAATTGTATTAAAAGATAAAGATAAGTAACTAAAATAATCAACCAACTGGGCTAGCTCAGTTGGCCACCCCAATGAGGGATAGGACGCTTGACCGAATGAGGTCATGGGTTCGATTCTAAGGGGGGGAGGGTTTACCCATTTAAAAGTGGGGTTCCCGCCTGGGGTTGTAGAGGGGATCGGTCCCGCTAGAGCGGCAGAAATTCAACCGCTGGGATTCGATCCGGGGTCTCCCATAGGGAGCCCAAAAGGCTTTACCAGTTGATCTACTCCTTCCAAAAAAAAAGTAACTAAAATAATCCGCAATTGAACAACCCACGGACTTGAGCCACGCTGCGTCCGTGGGCGTTCTTGTGCCAGGGCGGACCTAGCTTGAAGCTAGGTGCGGTGTCCGTTGCCACTCAACTTCGCGCGCGTAGTGGAAAATTAGTGGAAAATTTGTGTTTTTTTTTTACGATATTTGGAAAACGTTACTACTAAAATGAAAAAAATGAAAAACGTTACTACTGAAATTAATTTCTAGATCCGTCGCTGTCTTGTGCATCGGCATCCTTTGTCCGTAAGGAAGCACTACGGCCACAGATGCTTGTGACATCTCACGGACATCTATTGCGGATGCTCTTAATAAATATATTGAGAGAGAGTGAGAGAATAAAACCCTAGAATTAGCTTCATGAGGCACAAGAGAATGGAGCTTGGAGTAAAGGGCCTTCATGTGAATCCTTCTGTTTTTCTCAATGGTTCTTCGGTCAACTCTACAAGATGATGAACTTGGGTTGGTCTCCATCACTTCTGTCACCCTTTTTCTTGACTAATTTTATAGCTTCAGATCCATTTCTGTTACCATGATTGTGATAAGTATTATTTCCTAAAGGATAACTGCACATCCCATACTTGCACAATGTTTCTTGATGATAATAAAGCACCTTTTGTGGGGTCCACATGAAAAAAAAAAAAAACACTATCCAACAAATTTGTATTTGTTCTCGATACACATTAAGACGGGTGTAGAATTCGGATTATAGTTTCAATAATCCAAATTCTACACCATTATGAAATTACAATTTTAGTTTTTCTTTACTTCAACTTTAATCCTGACCGTACACCATTATTCGTTGTCAACTGATCAATTACCAACTTGAACCCTCAACCTCAAACAAAAGATACTATTTTATACACTTGACGAATTGGGGTTGGTGGCCCAATGGTAGAAGCAAAGCTTCTAGGAACACCTAAGGGGAGGTCATGGGTTCAAGTCCTACAGGGAGTAGAAATTTGCCGTTCAAAAAATTAAAAAAAAATAAAAAAAATTATACACTTGACACAACTATAAAAGTGGTTCTTTAAGTTTAATTATTTGAACATTAAAAATCATTTAAATTGCATTAAATATCTAAACATTAAAATCATTATTAGAATCCTTTTTAACTGCGTGCGTTTTTTTCTTTCTGTCGGTATGTATGGTGGTTAAACACTTGTAATAATGGTGTTCTAGTTATGAGTCCCAACAACCAAAAATCTATTTCACACTAGGGGAAAGGACCATTATAGCCCTCCACATCTAGGAAAATATCCCTTTATCTCTACATCTATGGGTAGCGATATAACTTATATATTGTTCATTTGCCTGTCATCCTATAACTACCTTTGTTTTTTCTAGTTTAGTGAAATACATCATCATCATACTCAGTAAATCCACCAATAGCAAAGTTAAGACAGAGTCTGAATAAGATAAGATATAAACAGCCTTACTTCTATCCTGAAGGAATAGAGATGTTGGTTCCAATGACACCCCTGGCTCGAAGTTTAATGAAATACATAAAAACTTAGCTAGTTTGAAATCAAAAGTGTGCATTTAGTTTGTAAAATCTTGTACGTATAACTTTTGTTTCTAGCAAAGCAAAGCATATTTGCGGATAATCCAGTTATATATATATTACTATTAGGTTATAGACATGTGTATTACACGGGATATTTATAGTTATTAAACAAACGATTGTGTGTGAACCTTTTAAACTTGATCGAAGGAAACATAATTACATCATCAAATCGTAACGAAAGACATAGCTAACGTTGGAATAATCTTGATTGTTCGGGTCGAATAGGATCAACTCGCGTCATGAAATGGGTCAACGGGTGTCTTTAAACTGATAGGCCAATTTTATTTATATAGTTATGTGTTTAATGGTTTAGCAAAGGTTAGCTTGAATAGGTAAGAGTGAATAGGAACGTTGGGTTTGTTAAAGTGTACAGTTCTTTAGGCTAGCTATTGAATAAGTAATATTGACTATTTCTTTTGTAAGTCATGCATGTTGTATGCTAATTTACACTGTGTTTTCGAGTCTCATTTAAGAGACGAAAGAAAAGAAAGGGGAAAAAAAAAAAAAAAAAACCCATGTTCTAGAGTTTATTTTTAGGAAGGAAATGGGGGATGGGTATTCCAGAGTTTTTTTTAAGAAGGGAAAGGAAGAGAAAATAAGCCTTATTTTGATCCTCCCAAATTGGAGAGATAATGAGAGAAAAGAAAGAAAGAATACCTCCCCTACCTTTCTTAATTTTTCTTCCACTTCCTTTCTTTTCCTTTCTCTCCTTGGTAAGGACTTAATTATTATTATTAAGGTTATTAATCTTGTAGGACAAGATTAAAAGATTAGGGGATATTTTGTATTTTTGTATCTTTATAAACACCTTAAGTTAGAAACCATAATCACCTCCTCTCCTCTCCCCAATTACACCTGTTGCCACCCTCCCCCTTCTTAGTTTTTGTGCCACCACCACACTCCACTACTACTTCCCTTCTTGTCTGGTTTTGCATGCCAAGGTTTATTTAATCAAGGAGTTGATTCAAGGGTTCGGCAAATCTCGTGTTTTTGATTTACTAGCGGAACCGTTTGTCAACCATCATGCGATTACTTGGTGTTTCATTGAGGTAAATATCGAAACATCCTATGGTGTGGAGTTAATTATTTACATATTTTTATGCAATTGGATATATAGTGGGAATTGATTTGTTTTGATTCATGCTTTCGCCTTTGTTAATATGATATATATACACACATATATATAATGTGATTTTATTAATAAATTTTAAAAACTGGCCCAAGGATTCCCAACACTTCAGATGCAGGGTCAAAGGTTGGATCTATAGCTTAAGGATTTCATCTAACTGCTACTTCACTAGACGTAGCTTCCTATCTCAATGCATTTAATATTTCTGCATTTTCTCTTTCTCTCATATCAAGTTATGCTTTGCTTAAACGAAGACCTTTCTTGAAATCATCTTTAGGTTCACAATCACAACCATGTTCTTCCACCACCACTCCTTTTTCAAGATTTTTTTGACATACCTTTGCCGACGTCCCTAACACTGGAACTTGGAATAGTAGAAACGAGTGAGGTATGAACATTTGCATCAAACGCAACAACATTAGAGCATTCACAGTAGTGCCCCTATTTTTTTGTGAGACAAAACCCTATAATTTTTTATGGGGTTAGAAGTGATTGTGAGTGAAGAAAATGAGGAATCTATTGTGTATCGGTAAATTTTGGGTTCTTTGGGAATCTTTTATGGAAAACTGTAGTTATTTTTTAATATTTGTTGAAAGTGGTTATGAGTGGAGGAGAGAGAAACTGTAATGGTTTTTAATGTAATATGTGGTTATGATTGGTTGTGAGTAAATGGGGGATGGGGAAGCTATTGAGGATGCTCTTAGCAAAATTCAAGAAATCAGATGATAATTCGGCATTTATGATTGGAATATCAATATGTTATGGATTTAGTTTAGGGTGTTGTTGTTCAGGCATTGGCAAATCTTGAGTAACAGATGCGGAAGTTGTAGTAGTTAAAACAGTTTCAACTTTTGCCAGGGTTGATGTCACAACAACTCCCCTCTATCCTCCTTCATCATCATCTCCTCCGTCTTCACCTATTACTGCTATATTTTCAACATGAGAATCACTGTCATTATGTGTCTATCCATCATTAGCAGGGGGCACATAATCAGATCTTGATAAGTGATGGACTAATATGTTGTTCGGTGGTTTGACACTTTTTTATCACGATAACTATTCTTAGTTGTTAGTGTGAGCCCATCACTATGAATGATGGGTATCATTTCAGTTTCAACCTTTGGAAGATTCTCCAATTGTCGATCAAATATCATCTAAAGAAACCTGGCTCTGATGCCACTTATAGGATTGTTTTTCTTATCAAAGAAGAAAGGATTCAATGGGTTCTCATATATATATATCGATGCGAATACACGACACACGCGTATGATAGAAAAGGGAATTTTAGAGGAAATAGAAAACAAGCACAAATACTTAAAAGTTTCCTCTTATTCACGCAACTCATGTAGAGTTACAAAAACACACACAAACACCTAAACTTGTTAAGAACTACTAGATGAGAATGAGGCACATGCAGAGGCGGAACTACAGGGGGGTCAGGAGGGTCTTTTGACCCTCTGGCCACCTTCCGGCGTATCAAATTTTATACTCAACCATGATCCAATGCTGACGTTTATTGATACTTGGACAACTCAATTATCGCCCTAGCTGAAAGAAAATAGAAGCAAAGAAGTTATCGTCAGTTGATGACTGTAATATATTTCTCTGGTGGTGTGTGGCGGTAGTTCAGCAAGGGTGTTGGAAAGATGTAGACCAACAAAACAACAAAAGGTCTGCCCTATTTTTTTCAGTTGGGCTTTTAGAACTTTTTTAGTGGGCAAGTTAAAAGTTGATAAAAGAACCATTATTTCTTTTAACTGTCATTTTGGCTTGAAACCACTCAATTATTTATTTATTATTTATTATACGTCAACATCCAACTGTAAACTTGAATATCATATAACAAATGCGGAAACAAATTCAATAATTATTTGTTTATATATTAATATCTTTGATTTAGTATTAGAATTACACAAATTCTTTTCTTTTGTTATTGTTTAAATTTTATTTAATAACTTTATTACCCTTCTATATAAATATGTTGTTTAATCTATTGTAGCGGTCTATTTTTTTTTTTTTTTATAAAATTTCATAAAAAAGAAGAAGAAAAAACTCAAACAAATATAAACTGGTAAAATGTCTAGCTTATGGTGAGCAACATAAAATCGTTATAGTGATTGTAGTACATCTATCGTAAAAAAATAGAATAGAAAAAGTTACATTGCGACCCCCCGGTCTTAAAAGTCTGGTTCCGCCACCGGGCACATGGGTTTATATGAAGGGGACAGACTAATTCTTAGGATAAAGGTTCGAATTCCAATGTTACTTCTTGCAATGATTTTTAGCTTCTATTACACGTTTCCCCTTTTTAACAACTTGTAATCTTGTCCCGTTACACAAACCGTTTTCTGATCAATGTTTTTAGTAACATTACTGGAACAAAGTAAATGTATTAAATTTATAATTCGGGAAATAAGACTAAAATATATACGTAAGGAAAAAATTTAAGGTTTTCAATGCTATAAACACAATACATAGATCATAAGTTGTTTAAATAAAATAAATAGAAACAAAGTAACATATCACATAACTTGTAGTTATAAATCACAAACCAAGCTATAAACACACTACATATATCTCAGTTATTGCCAAAATTAAAATTTCATTTTATCATAATTAATTTAAATGAAAGCTTATGATCTAATACCAAACAGAACATTTTGCCAACTTACCTGATTTTGAGCAAAAGTTTAATTTAGAATGATTAAGCGCTATATTTAAACATTCAGACAACTACAAACTACATAGCATACTAACACAATATCACACATTACATCATTTGGGTAATATCTATATTCTAATCATAACTAAGCTTAAGAATAGAACACTTATCATTTAGTTGGGGCTTAACGAACTTCAACTAATGGTCCATTTTCATTACTTCAATCAAAATCTTCCAAGTCTTGCTTATTGATAGCTGATTTTTCACATTTGAATTTGTTATCATTGTCATCACGACCCTCGGAGTGCGGCTCGTTTTCAATAATTTATGAAAACCTCCATGATAGTTTTGTTTACTATATCATTGGTTTAACATTAATTTGTTGTTGCATATGACAAAACTCAATAGAATTGTTGAAACAAAATCTCAACACTCGGATTAATATTAAAGACTTGGGTTTACTTGGTGCTTTCTTAGGTGTTGAAATCGAGTGTGGTAAAGACAGGTTGGTCTTGCATCAGAAAAGTTATTGTAGAGTGTTCTAAGAAGGTTTAATATGATGGAGTCAGAGGTCGAGATTACTCCCATTAAAACTAATGTGAAGTTAGGAGTAGAGGAAGGAAGTGATGTGGAAAACCCAACCGAGTATTGTAAACTCGTTAGCAGTTTAATCCATCTTACTTTATCTTGGCCCAATATAGCCTTCTCTATGGGAGTTCTTAGTCGGTTCATGAAAAAGCCAAAAAGAACTCATATGTTCATAGCCAATGAGTGTTAAGATAGATTAAAGTTATGATGCAATACGGTGTTAAGTTTAAGAGGGAGTCAATACATGAGCTAAGTGGTTTCCGTGATTCGGATTACGCGTGTGATCCTGATAGTAGATGTTCAACCACTTGGTATATGTTTTCTTCATCAGGGAGAATGTTGTGTCGTGGTGTAACAAACGCCAACCCACGGTATCGATTCAACAACCGAGTCTGGGTATAGGTCAATGGAAGTGGTTACATAAGAGATGGTGTGGTTCATTCGTCTTATGCAATAGTTGACCAACAACACAACTACAAAGTCACGTTGTTTTGTGACAATAAATCAACCATTTAGTTGGCATAAAATCCGATGTTTCATGTCTGTACCAAGCACATCGAAGTACATTACCACTTTTTGAGACAGAAGGTATTGAGAAGTCGATGTAGTTTGCTGATGTACTAATTAAAAGATTGAACAAGAAGAAGTTGATGGAACGAACATTCATGCCTCGGAATGAAAGGTATTGGTTTAGAGAGTAAGTGTGAAAATACAAACAATGCCAACATAGGTGACACTACTAGAAAATAGGCCTAATGTAACTTTTTCATAGCAACCTTTTTAAAATAATTTTCATTTGACTCTGATGCAACTCATTAAAAATAATAGTTGCACTAGAAAATCTAATGTAACTTTTTTTCAAAAAAATTTGCAAGTTTTGCTAGAAATTGCTACCTTCGACTTGAAAGGGTGCAAATGTAATTGAAATTTGCAACTCTTATTTTGAAATGTTACATTATTAGAAGTTAAATGTAATAATTTTTTTAATAGATAGAAGATTATCTCATTTATAATAATCTATTGGAGTTCGCCCAATATATATGCAAATAAAATATAACTAGCCCACTTAAGCCAATAAAAAATTTAACACTAAGGGGCTGTTTGGTAGCCTCTTAATCATACTCTTAACCATTCAGGTCTGAATCATCCAGCATTCATATTGTTTATTTCAGCATCTGAATGGAATGATTAATTGCTGAACCATTAAGCTAATAAGGGATGCTGAATGATTCAGCTCTTAACCATTCAGAGCCTCTTAACCATTCAGACCATCTTAATGATTCAGCACTTAATCAACCAAACAGCCCCTAAGTTTAATAGTAAAATCTCAAATCATGAAGTAACATCTTTCTTTATGTTATTATTAATCGTTGCTCGATATCACCCTATGTCACAATGCGACCATTGTTCTCTGCAATATGCTAATCACTTCACCTACCTCAACCTAAGCCTCATCCTTAGATACTCGGACTTCAATATTAGTGTTGTCTTCGAACATTCGACCTTAGTTGTCTTCCGACAACGAAAACCTATAGAAGGAAACATGCCAATTTTATGTTTGTCCAAATTACTCTCCTCTCGTTTCTCGCTTAACACTCACTCGGAAAAATTCACGCTTGAATAATGCTCGCTCGGTTTTCGGCTCAGTTGCAAGTGAGTCGCTCTGCTCGGTTTGTCTTGTAAACGAGCCAAGCATGAGCAAAGGTCCACTTGGCTCGTCTCAGCTCGAGAACAGCCGTACGCATGTAGTTCAAACCACGTCCCGCGGTTGCATACCATTGTAAACTGTGTCACGTGGTAACACGCGGGCCACTACGACTCTAGTATAATAAGTATTACATTTTTTATTGGTTTACTTTTTTACAACTGTATACGTAGAACAAAATGTTTATTATTATATTTTAATTTATTAAAAAATAAAAAAATAAAAAAATTAATTTTAAATTTAGTTTTTCTTTTACCAAATCTGTTTCACTCAAATTTTAACAGTTTCCCTTTGTTGTTAATCTCCTGTATTATGTTAATATCTTTTCCCTCTAGATCTTCCCCAATTGTTTGAATCTTCCCGCTCCTACCCTAACTCTAAATCAATTTATCCCTTTCATCTATACAATTGATCTCGTCAACAGTCGAATAGCTAATAAGCAAAAGCAATCGCCTCTGCTTTTCTTCTTGTTGTTGAGTTGGGTTTCGTGCTTGTTCTAGTCGGTTATCTCTCTCAATTTTTTTCGGTTGCAGGTAAACAAACCTTAATTTGTTCCACTCATATTTTCCATTGCTATTTCACATGCACTTCTAAAAGGGGTATAATGTAAGTTTCCGTATTTTAATTTTTAGTAAGGATTGTTAGTGAAGTGCATTGGGTGCCATGTAGTTTGGGAATTGTAACTTTCCTATTTTCTTTTGTCAATTGAGTTGTTTATGAAATTAGATGTTCAGTTTTGGTAACAAATTTTGATTCATACTGATTGTATCTTAGTACTCAGCAAAGTTTAAAAGAACATAAACGAGCCTCGAGGCGTTTTCCCTTCGCCTCATGTGGCGTAAGCCTCGAGGCGAACCGAGGCGTAAGCTCAAGATGCAATCAAAAAATAAATCTAAAAATTACGTGTCTATAAAAAATGAAATACTTGACCTAGAAAAGTCTAAAACATCAAAAACACACATCAAAAATAAAATACTTGACCCAAAAAGTCTAGAACACCAAAAAAAAAACACACATCAAAAACACCCTAAACCACCCGAGGCGCACATTTTCTGAGCGCCTCAGCCCTTATAAACGTGTGTACCATCTGAACCCATGAGCCACGCCTCAAACTCGTTTTCTTAGAGTTTCGCCTCGAGGCGACCCGTTTTTTTTTAAACCATGGTACTCAATTGTGTTGGCTTTTCTTCGCAGTTAATAAAAATGAAACTTACAAGTACCCAGATTCAAATGTATTGTTTTTTCTATTTGATAATTAACTTGTGTATAGGTTGAATTTTAATGTTGGAGCGTTATAAAAATAGATCTTTTTGTAATGAGGAACATGTTGAACTTCAATGTTTTTGTGGTATAAAAACTGACCTTTTTGTAACAAAGGACCCTCTAGAAATGGAATGAAATAATCATTGTCACTTTGGTCATTTTGGCTAAATTTATAAAATTTGATTGTGAACAGGTCTAACAGCAATGAAAAGCAAGCAGATCAAAGTGTATAAGGAAGAGTGAATGAGTATGAGAAAATTAGAATATTGAGGGTTCAGGAAAACCAATAAAGAGTACAAGACTTGGAATTGAAAAGATTTTAAATTCTTTTACAGGTTTGAAAGAAAACCAAATATGTTTTTTTTTGCTCGTGATTTGTGTTATTAACTATTCAAGTTGCTGATTTATTTTTATTCATCTATGATTTAACCAGAATATTTGAATATACACGTAAAAGGATCAAATGGCATGCATATCATGATACATATGATGACATTGCAACGAAATTGTAAGTTAGTTCTAGTTTTTCGTTTTGAGAATTTTGTATGAGGAATGACATATGTGTTGACTTTTAAAAGTCAGTTGTTAGCTCTTGTTTTGTGTTTATTCGCTTATGGTTTTTTAGTTATTTTCTTATTCTTTTTTGATGGAATTAAAGAAGAACTGCAAAGTTCTAGATGATGGAAGTGGTTTGGTCGAAATTTTTACGGTTGTAATGAACAAGGATCAAGATAGCTACATTCTCCTTTATGCAACAGGTGTTGGTAAATAAATGATGAAAAAGTTGACAGTGGTCTCGAAGCATACATAAGTCCGGATGGGCTTATGTAATCATTCAAAACGAGTCTTGAAGTTGAATCAACACAATTACTTGCAATGCGATAAAAAAATGAAGATGATCTTCAAAGGAAAAAAGTTCAGCTAGAAGCTATGAAGACAAATTTTTATAGTCAATGAGGAAACTTTGAAGCTAGGATGCGAAGTATCATAGAAAAACTATCCATTAGAGCACTCTAGGATCTTAGAGCTGAGTACAAGGTTTTCGTTACTTTTATCATTGTATTTGACAACATATTTTGAATACATTGTTACTTTCGGTTTTGACTTATGTTAAACTACGATGTAAGATTGTCGATTTTATTTATAATATTATTGCCTTTGTGTAATTTAGACTTTTGCTTATTAATAGAAATTGTAGTATTTAAAAAATAATGCTATAGAGTTGCATTTGAGGGTAAAAAAGGTTGCAATTGTTGTAACTAGATTCTTAAAAAAATGTTGCATTTGAAGTATACAAAGGTTGCATTTGAGTGTTAGAAAAGTTGCATTTAGATGTAAAAAAAGTTGCATTAGCATGTAAAAGGGTTGCATGATAAAATGTTGCATTTGAATAGTTATGCAACCCGTTTAAAAAAAGTTTCATTATCTAAAAAAAGGTTGCATTAGATCTAATGCAACTCCACCTAATGCAGCTTTTGATAAAATGTTGCATTAGGCCTAATGCAACCCTTTCAAGGCCTAATGCAACATTTTAGCAGAGTGCATTGGTTCCATTTTCTTGTAGTGTGAATCCGGTTAACTTCATGGGTTATAAGTGGTTCGGGTTATCTCGAGAGGTGGTTTGGAGGAGATTATTAGTTATGGGGCTTGTAAGTAGTTATCAAAATAAGTTTGTTAGTAATTAGGATGCTGATTTGGTAACATAGCCAAATTAGTAGCCTTGCATGGCAAGAATGGTTAGTTATAAATATGTTTTGCGGTTCTGATTAATTCGTACATTGTAATTTTGTTTTTCAATCAGTAAAGCGTCAAACATGTGTTGCTCTTTAGGTGTGTGATTTGTGAGTTGCTTGTCTACCTAGTTAACCACAGTGGCAGAGCTTGAAAAATATTTTCAATTGGGGGGGGGGGGGGTGTGGGGGTTCAATACGGACGAAAACAAGTGAATTTACATTACTAAGCCAAAAACGGAGGGGCCGGAGCACCCTGAGGCCACCATTGACCTCCGCCTGTAGTTAACAACCCTCGTTGAGATATGTTTTTTTAAGCAGTTATCTATTTTGAAACATATATTACAATCAAGGTGATGGTAGCCAGTCTAATTTAATACAAGGTACCGCTGACTCGCTGAGATACTGCTAGTGAAATAATATATATTATTTTAAAGCTAAGATCGGAAACGGCTCGGAGGTTAGATTTTGGATGGACCATTGGTATGGTGACTCTTTACTTAAGGATAGGTGGCCGGGTCTTTTTCTCCTTGAGAAATACAAGGGCTGCAAAATTAGTGACAGAATTGCTCTTGCTGAAGAGGGTATTGTGTTCGTGGACCAATGGAAAAGAGGCCTAAACTCGGTGGGTGAGATATCCGAAATGCAGGAATTGTTGGAGATTGTGGGTAAGGTTCAGGTTAATGTTGACAAAGACTCTTGGTTTTGGGAAGTCAGAAATCAGGAGGAGTTCTCTGTTTCATCAGTGAAGAAGTGGTTGCGTCTAGGCCGTGATGTGAAAAGGATTCAGCTCATGAAATGGGAGAAATGGGTGCCAGCCAAGGTTAAATTGTTTATTTGGAGGGCAGCGATGAATCGGTTGCCTTCGAGGGATGCGTTAATTAGAAGACATATTGAGATTCCTGACTCCTCTTGTGTGTTCTGTGCTGAGAATGAGGAATCGGTCCAACATGTGTTTACTGGATGCTGGTTTTCTTCGGCTATTTGGGCTGCTGTAGGCTCATGGTGCAAGATAGGTCCGTTGTTTGCTTTTGACTTCTCGGATTTACTCACCTTGGCTGATCAAAAGACGAATAGCGAGAGAGGTAAATCAATTATTAATGGCATCATATTGATCTCTTGTTGGGCTATCTGGCAAGCGAGAAATAGAAGAATTTTCGATGATAAAGTTCCAAAAACCCAAGACGTTTTAGCATCCATCAAGACTTTATCGTTTTTATGGTTTAGGAGTCGGTCGTTGTATTTGTCTCCTCAATGGTCAGACTGGGCCAGATACCCTCTGTATATGTTGTAGTGTTTTTGGCGGCGGTCTCGCTTTGAGGTCGCGCCTGTTTGAATGAAAGTTGCTTTTCAAAAAAAAAAATTTTAAGCACTTACTGTATGATAAATCTCAATTGATACATTTGAAATTATGAACGTGTATAGTGTCTACAGTTTCTTTCTTTTTCTTTTGGGTGATATAGATTTGGGAAAATCATAAAATTAAACATTGACCAACAAGAAATTACCAAATAAATATCTATAAGGTCTTAAACCTAGAGACTTCACAACATCTAACATGTCTGCTTCAGAATGTGATAAGTGGACTAAAAGGCTTAAATGGAGAATCTTGAGCTTGTATCGGACCCACAAACCAACCAATTAAACAACCACACGTGGCTAAAGAGGCCAGTAGACGCTTGAATTTTGTAGAGTCTTTGACTTAGACGCCAAGCCTAAAGAGTCTAGGTCAAAGACTCTACAAAACTCAAATATCTACTAGCCTTTTTAGCCACGTGTGGTCGTTTAATTCGTTGGTATTTGGTTCCGATACAAGCTCAAGAGTCTTCATTTAAACCTTTTAGAACACTTGTCACATTATGAGTTGACCTTCATATACACTACAGCCTACAGGCATGAATACATAAGAAAGAGAAGTTGTAGCAAAAGCATATATGTTTTGTTATCTAGTGCTGTATATTGTGATTGAGACTATAAACTGGCAATGCATATAATGCTTAGACTAATAAATAAAAGTGCATATTCAGCACACACGACAGGTAACACTTATGAATAGGGTTCAAAACATGTCTGAAATATATATTTAATAAAAATATGATGTCTGAAAAGCAGATATCTAAAAATCCGATAGATGATAAGGATATGTTCCAAGTAGTGTTGATAAAGATATTCAATCCTAACCATACATAATTCCACTGAAATCTTTCAAATAATTAAAGGGACAAAAGTTGGCAATGCAGTAAAAAGTTCAGATGCCATACACAATGTTATTCAGTTTCTCTATGATCCTTGAAACGCCATTATCTGAGGCGTAAGTCTCTCCAATCTGTAGATTTACACAATATAACTAAGACATTAATTAATAGGCTTGTAAACTAACCTAAAATTTGTTCGTTTATTTAGTACATGAACGAACATGAACACATGCCTCGTTTGTTCATTTATGTTTTCGTTTAAGTGTAATATATGAAATTAATATTTAAGAATGTTGAATCCATTACAATTTAGTGTAGTTTAAAAAATTAACATATCACGCATTATATTTTATTTTAGTTTAATTATTTTTGTACAACTAACATAGCAGTATTAGCTTAGCTATGTTCGTCCATCAATCTTCAGTTACATTTGTGAACCGTTGTTTATACTACTAACGAACAAATATAAACAACACAAACACTTTCATTTTCTTAACAAATGAACCGATAATAAAACCCCATTCGTTTAGTTGTTCGTGTTCCATTGTTTGTTCGGTAAAACTTAGATGAACGAATATAAACATACCCCGTTCATATCCGTTCGGTCGGTTTACTAGCCTATTAATTAATGCATAGCCAGGTTAAAGTAAATGCAACGTAGTAATTTTAAACTAATCAACGAACTAAACTTGTTCAATGAAATCAAAAAAGCATTGTTGTATGTCAAAGTGACACGATAATTTCTTCTTGAACTCGCGATTCTAACTAGCACTTATAATTTCATAGCAAAATAATCTTTGGAATTTGAGTAAAATTGTTTTTTTCTTTCAACATGGAAAACAAACAAACAAAGGAAAACCCCAAGAAAGTAGCTAATATTTAAACTTCTATCAAAATTCGTATCTATATTTCACCAAAATGTTAAAAGTTTCATTGTGTATTTGATCAACATAAAATCGTAAATGATTATATAGCTAAAAGTTACTCTATTAAGTCTTAAATCGTGCAAAATTCAGGGTTTAATTGTTCACGTAAATCGCGTAGCGTGAGTGCGTAATCACGTAGTCTTACCGCTTACGTAACTATTATATTTATGTATTGATACATAGTCACATATTGCTACGTAATTGTGTACTGATACATAATCACCTAACATTAATTGTTTTGAATATAAGACATATTACGTAATTACGTAATGTTATGTAATCACGTATTCACATATTGGTATGTAATCACATGGCTTAGTAAACTTATTTTGTAATTAAAAAAACTATAGCAATACATACTCAAATTTAATAGAATAAGATGCTTGCTTCTATGGTGTAATATTTGTTTTAAATATTAATGTATCAAATACTTATGGCTGTTTAAAAACCATAGGATAGTTGGTTCAAAAGTCAACAATAGTGACTCTTTCTGCTTTTACCATTTTTTAACCATGCAACATTTGTTTTCATCACGTGATTGCTTTATTTAGGAACCGCATAATCTCACCAATAGATTGTTAAATCAATGTTCTATACTGTATTATTTCTACACTTAGCATGTTATAATACTTTGTACATCATCCTCTACATCATTTACCCTTTTGAACGTATGTGTTCTGATTTGACAAAGAGTGGCGTTCTTTTGTGCTTGTTCAATTTTCGGACATTTAAAAAAAATCTATTTCCAAAGGAAACAAAATTACTATATACTTGATCAATAATTGTAGTGAGTATTGTTGCATGCAAACAAATTAAAGCCAATTTGTATGAAAGTCTGATTTTGTCAGCACAAAGAATTAGCATTTGCAGTTTTTGGTAGACCAAAATACTTTTTTTTGGGAACATGTTAAGTAAATAAATCATTTATTTTTCCATTCTTATAAAAAAATAGAAATAAAAGAAATAATAAAAATGTAATAGTTATTGTTCCTAATTAAAGGTGAGTCTAAAAAGAATATGAACAAGTTGATGGATATTGCATTTATGCTTATAATTTTTGTTTTTTGTTTTTTGAATGGCTAATTTTCATAACTATTTTTTACACCATTTTTATTACACCTCTTTTACCTCTCACCTAATTTGAAGCGGGGCACCAAACACCATTTGGTTTTACCAGTAGGTTATGACCCAACATCAAAACAAAACTACATAAACATATATATTAGTTAGGTTTTCTTAATTTTATATACATTATGTATGCATTTATATGTAAAAAGCACAATATTTAAAACTTATTAAACATTGGTATAAAAATTTAACACTTTATAGTTAGTCATTTTCTTCTCACAATAATTTAATATGTTGCAATTCGTTCAATCTATATAATGTGTGTATAAATATGTGATTGTAAACAAAATAAAAGGTTTACCTGAGCATGTATGGTATGAACAACCATATCGTTAATGATAGAAAAGTTAGCGTTGACGACATCAAAGCCTTCTTCATGAATCACACGAATGGTTTCACTGAACAAGAACTGAAAATCAACTCCAGTGATGAGAATCGCTTCAAGAGATGAACCGATTTCACGAACATCAATTTGTGGTGTTCTTTGTTGCCCGACCATCAAACTCGAGGTTTTAATTTTCTTGTCAGGATTAATTTCTAAGTTCTTCATCCTCATCAAATTATCCTTTTCTTCTTTCATCCTCTCAAGTTTTATTTGGAGTTTCTTAATGTAGTTTGCAGCTTCTTGTAGTTGATCTGGTAGTGATATTATATCCTGAAACATTAATAAGAGTAAAACTAATAAACATAGGAAAAATAAATCCACCAAATGAGTTGAAAAAGCTCAAGATTTAGTCCCAAAAAATCCTAAAGATTACATATAGCCATAAACAACAATGATACAACCCTAAAATCTTAAGATGAGGCAAACCCAGTGCACAAGGCTACCGCGTGCGCGGGGCTAGGAGTGTATAATGGCAATTAGGTATGATGTAGCCATGTAAGCGTCCTTACCCTGCATTTTGCAAAAGGTTGTTTCCACAACAGCATATATAAGGTTGCTCCAAAAGTAGAATTAGAAGAAATCATGGCTAAATAATGGCTAGAATTATGTTCTTTTCTTGCCAATAAGGATGAAGGAGACATATATTTTAAATTCTCAAATTTTTATATGAAAAAGAAAAATAAGGTAGATCAAGATAAGTAACTAAAACTACCCACAATTGAACAACCCACGGACGTCGGCCACATTGGAACACGAAACATACGTTTCTCTCCAATCACTCTGTCCGTGGGCATTCATTTCCACCAAGATCCTTTGACGTCCGTGGGGAAGCACTACCGCGAGAGCTTTTGACATCCCACGGACATCCAATAAAATGTTGTTACACAGATATAATGAGAGAGAGAGAGAGTTAAAAACCCTAGAAGATTCATGTGGCACAAGAGAATGGAGCTTGGAGTAAAGGGCCTTCATTTGAATCCTTCTATTTTTTTCAATGGTTCTTCTGTCCACCCTAGAAGTTGATGAACTTGGGTTGCACTCCATCTCTTCAGTCACACTATAAAAGAAGGGATCTTTACCTGTTTTTATAGCGCTTCAAATATATTTCTGTTCACTGTCTGTGATTTGTTCTTTATAATAATAATAATGATAATAGCATGCTTGCACATACCATATACACGACGACGTTTCTTAATAAAGGAACTTTTGTGGGATCCACAAGCATCAAAAGGACTATCCAACAAGTTTTAATGGTTCTTGATACACAATTGCACATTAACGATGTTTTTTTGAAACAAATTCAATTAATTTGTAATTTTATTTATGGTTTAATTTTCTCTTTCAGTTGAAATATTTAACATTAAGAATAATGTGAAATAATTTCAGATATCTTGCATTAAAATTTAAAACGTTTTTTTTTTTTTTTTTTATAACATTATAGTTAAGTATTATTCTTTCATGTTTGAACGGGTATGTATATGGAGGATTGACTTGAGATTACGTTGAAGTTGTGCTCAACAACCAAATTCTGTTTCCCACTAGGGGAAGACCATCATAGCCCTCAACATGTGTAAGAAAATACATTTTTTTTTCTTGTAGAAAAATAATTAATTAAATATCTCTTTATCGCCACTTACGTTGTAACCTAGTGGTAAGTGGAAAAGCTAATTTCTGAGAAGACCCAAGTTCTAATATTGGACTAGGTGTTAATTTGGGAGTACTATAGGTAGAGTAATGTTAATTAGACTTTAGAACAAATATATCCCTTTCATCACCATTAAACTTAGGGTGGATGGGGTGGTGAGTGATTCTATCACCCCATGTAGATCGATTACGGACAACCCGACAATCACGAGCTGGTTCGGTTAGAGTGCGGAATCCTCTAGCCGATGTTCGGACAACAAAACAACAACAAAATATAGTAAACGAGATATCAAACACACACAAAATAAGGTTAAAAGCTTGTTATTGCATTGAAAATAGAGCACGAGTGTTACAAGACAATCAACAGCCTGAAACCTAGGACCTTTGTGCTTGGGAATGTGTGATGTGACAGCTGAAAAGATTAGGGCAATGATTGGAGGTATTTATACTTCCCCTAGTCGTCCAGGACCCTTGGGGGTGACTAGGTTCATAACACACGAGTAGGAGGGGCGATTAGCAAGCCAATCGTCTTTAGACCCAGGCGACTAGCAAAGCTAGTCGCCCCTAAAAGTCCCAGTCGCATGTCGATACAAAAACTCATCCAAGATCATCCGAAACACATCCAAGCATCTATATAAACACCAAAACATCACCTATACTAGGCTAGGGACATACATGTACTAACAGACTCCCCCTTGGACCTAGCTAGTATGATTACATAAAGACTTAAACTTCAAGAACAAACAAATAACTATACAAACATTCAAAAACATCAAAAACAGACAACTGCTGCAACTTCGTCTTCCGGTCTTCGAGGTTTTGATCTTGCTCAGCTTCGACCAATCATAACCTGAATGAATCTTGAATGCATGGCAGAACCGAATCACACGTTGGAACTTTATAGCTTGATCGGCTGCAGGTTGGAGGTGTTGGATCGGATACAGGAAGAGGGTCTCAATATCTGCTTCAGAAAGGTTGATTAACCACATAGGATCCCAAATTATAACTTTCATGCACAGCTTCGGAGCATTCTCTAGCACTATCACAGCTTCGGTGGTAATGTCATCATAGTACCAGAACCAGAACTTTGATCTTGTGCTTCCACGGAGGGTATCCAGTCCTGGGATGAACTTCTCCTGTCTTGTAGGATTTCGGATATTGTGGCTGAAACGTCTTCCATCCATCATAGCACTCTCTTTTCATGATGTTGTAGAAGGAATCAAATCCCTAGCACTTTTCTAAATAAAGAGGTTGATGCAGACGTACTAGATCACGAACATACCAGAAAGGAATGCTTCTGATCTTTCCATACCAATTGAAGTACAATAGCCCTTCCTTCCATTTGATGCTGAAGACTTTAGCATGTTCGATGTACGCCCAGCTGAGCACATTTCCCGACATCTTTGACCATCTCTTCTTGAAGGCTGAGGCTTTCACTGGTCCTTTATTCACAGTATGCGCTTCCACTGATGGGTACCACTGAGAGCACAGTCTCATGATACGTTCTGTTCTAGAAAGTACCTCATCAGGGATGGGAGTTGACTCAGATTGCAGCTTCTCCTCTGCTTCTTTCATCATTTCTTCATTTATATCAGGCATCCCGGTGGAAGTGTTATCAACACAATATTCAGGAGACTCCACGTGAGTTCATTCTTCCAATTCCACATCATTATGGTATGAGTCCAGCTCTGGAGTGACTTGACCTACATTGGAAGGTAAACCATAAACTTTCGTTATATCATCACGAGAGATATCTGGTGGGATCTCTCCTTCTTTCAATCCTTCGAT
The DNA here is from genome assembly GCA_032199755.1 of Ambrosia artemisiifolia. NCBI lineage: Eukaryota > Viridiplantae > Streptophyta > Magnoliopsida > Asterales > Asteraceae > Ambrosia > Ambrosia artemisiifolia. The sequence goes on from CM063519.1 coordinate 66,119,515, forward strand.
CTGAGCAAACTTCAGCGGATTTCCTTGATCATCAATATGGAAAAGATTCCTTAGTGGTTCAGTAATATCCAGTGGAACTGACCCATGCTTGATATACTCTTGCATTCGCTTAATCTGATCAGCAAAGGACTCCCCCTTAGTAGATGAACTGCCTTTAGGATCCTTGCCTAGGGTGTCATGGGTTTTCTTTCCCTGCCTTTCCTGAGCACCCGAAGATGAACCACCACCACCTGTGGTTCCTGGATCACCACCACCTTCGTAACCACTGTCATCACCAATACCATCATCGTCTTTACCCTCATCATCATCATCGTCGTCATCATCTTCATCCTCATCCTCATCCTCTTCCTCTTCTTCTTCATCCTGACCAGAACCCGAACCAGAACCTGAGGTACCTGTCACTCTAGGGCGATCTTCAAACAGTTTATCCACCCTTGCCCTCAGTTGTTGGTTTTCAGCTTTGTATTCTTCTATTCGCCTCTCATTATTAACATTTGCTAGCTCCAGCTGGCTGTACTGAGACTCTATAACTGTTAATCTCCTTACTGTATCTGCATTCGAGCTCACCAGCTGCTGATTCGATTCTACAAGTTGCTGATTTGATAGTGTAAGCAGACGGTTCGAAGATTGTAGCTCCTTGTTTATCCGAATTGCAACAGCTAACAATTCCAACATAGACTTCTCATTATCATTAACAATAGCTATCTTACCCCTCAAATCTGCATTCTCTCTTTCCTGAGCATTCACTATTGTCGTCAGTTCATTCACTTGGGTCTAGAGTTGATCAGATGACCCGGCAGAAGTTGATGTGGAGGTAGATTGAGAGGCTGAAGCTGTTGGTTAAAGTTGTTCTCCAAGGTTCTTGATCAGATCACTAATAGGGTTAGAGACAAGCTGAGATTAGGTCTATGCACCAGTAACTAAGACAGGCTCAGTTAGGATTACTGGTGTAGGCATCGACCTTGTGACACCTGCAGACATAGCTGCACCTGAAGAAGTGGAATGTGTTGTTGCTGAAGTTTCAGGCATGGTGACTTCGACAGCATCAGATAATCTCCCAAAACGTGTCTTCTTCCTTGATGTTTCTGGGGCTCTATGGGATTTTCTCTTCAGCCTGCCACCCTTACCTTTGTCTTTGTCGATGGAAGAGTGTCTATATCAGCATCTATGTCAGCTACTTGCTCATCCGGATCCACCGTGAACGTTGGATCCTCAGCTAGACGCCTTTTCTCCAACCTTTTCTACTTTCTCTTAGCTATCTTTTCAGCATTAGTACCGGGCGAGTTATCTGAATCTGAGGCATTTGAATCAGTATCACTTGTAACATGAACTTGTTCATCTTTTATTGCAGCAGATTTGCCTTTGTCTTGGGATGATCCTTGATCTCCCGCTGCAGATAGAGGATCCTGGGTTTCAAGAACATCAGTGTCAAGTAGATCATCATGGGTCGCACCTGCAAAAACGCTGTCTGGAATATTCTTGCCCAATTCATATGTATCCCGACCAATGTCATCACGTTCTTTAAACGTTCTCCTTTGAATTGCAAAATCATCCTTGGAGTCGCTCGTCTCATTCCTCCCCTTATTGCCTTTGGGAGGTTTGTACTCTGGGTCACTAAGATGCCCGAATAATCATATGTTCTTTGGCCACTGATCTTTAGGATGACCTCTCAATGATAACATTCTTTCCATTATCTCCTCGCCTATGTGTGATAGCTTAAAGCTTTCCATCTCATTCTTCTCTAAATTAGGCAATTGTCTATCAATAATCATCTGAAGGTATGGCGGATAGACTAAGAACGGATTATCAATTGTCTTCGTCACAATCACCTCCTTTAAATGGTGCATGATCATGCCCGAGAAGTTGAATGGTTTGTTCAAAATCAAGGCGACCACTGCAAAAGCCAAAGTATTCCTGATAGCATCAAACGCTGTCTTCCTCGGACTTAGACACTGTAGAACCACATGAATCAGGTACTTGAACGGAGGAGACACACCACTCTTCTGTAACATCTTCTGCTTTGTGACTTGCTGATTATACTTCATTCGCAAGAAACAACCACGGATAAGTATAGAGTCGAATGTTACGGGATCCGTAGTTGAGTCCTGAAAGCGAAGTTCTTCACGAATGTGTTGCTCGGTAATAATAACATCCTTTCCTTGAATCTTGCTACGAATAACAACAAACACTACTGACCAATCCACTGACGCATTATGATAGAACTCTCTAAGAATATCCCTATATGGCACATGTTGCTTCATAATAGCGTAGGCGATCCTTGAGCGCTTAAGAAACTCCAAAATGCCTTCTAATCCTTGATTCTTGTCCTTCTTGATAGGACCAAGAAACGCACACACATTATTTTTCGACGAGCTTTCCCAATACATGATTCTGCAAGAGACATTAATAGAAGAAGCTAGTCGCCCCTTTTTCACACGAGTAGCATCGTAGTCACCTGAAAAAGGCACGATTGAGCCGGTAATCGCGTCACTGTACACGCGACTAGGATTCCTAGTCACCTGTACAGACCTGTTTGCATATCAAATGGGTCAAATTTGAAATGGGTCGAATTGGGATGAATTTTTTGTGTCATTTTTGTGTCAGCCATGAATTGCAACATAGGATCCCTATTTGAACTACCAGTTTCCAGGTCACTGAGTAGTACTGAAGACAAGTGTTGCGTTTGTTGAGTTGCAGCGGCTGCGAGTGCCCAAGGATTACCATTCATCATTTGTTGTTGCTGGGCACGTTGTTGAGCTGCAAGCGCCCACGGATATGTTCCGGAAACATTAGCTTGTTGCTGTTGTTGTTGCATCCGTTGCGCATTTCGCTCGGCCGAGTACTGCCATGGATTTTTAGGAACATTCATTTGGGTATTCATAGGTTGATTGTATTGTTGTCTTAGTTGATTTAAATGTACCCATGGGTCAGCCATGGGTTATAGTCTGAAAATAGTCTGATACTTAGGAAAATTGTAAGTTCAGAACAGTTATTAGCGACTAAGGTGAAAGACACGACTACTAGGGACGATTAGGGTGCTACCCTTGTGAGAAAACAGGCGATTGGGAGCTAATCGTGTGAACAGTGACGCAACTACGAGTTTTCAGATCACTGTGGTTCCCCAGGCGACTAGAAGTCTAGTCGTGTGTCAAAAGGCATGATTAGACCCTAGTCGTGTGTAAAAAGTAACGAGTACAGAAGCTAGTCGCTTAAAACATTGCTAGTCGCTACCTGCAGGTCTGTTGACTTGTTTTGCACGAAAAACATAAATTTTGCTTCAAAATCTATCAAAATCAATGTATTTGATCCCCAAATGATTAGGAAAGTTGTGAAAAAACACTTTTGAAACAAACCCTAATCAAAAACACATGTTTTTATCTATTAAAACAAGCTTAGATTTTGAAAAATGTAGGTTTTTAACAAAACACAAAGTTTGAAACTTTCAAAACAGGTGTTGACCCAAAGACACTGATTTTGATCTAAAATCACCCTGTTTTGAATCCGTTTTGCTATCAAAACACTCGTGATAAGAGCTTTGGCTCTTATACCACTTGTAGGATCGATTTCGGACAACCCCACAATCACGAGCTGGTTCGGTTGGAGTGCGGAATCCTCTAGCCGATGTTCTGACAGCAAAACAACAACCAAAGATAGTAAACGAGATATCAAACACACACAAAATAAGGTTAAAAGCTTGTTATTGCATTGAAAACAGAGCACGAGTTTTACAAGACAATCAACAGCCTGAAATCTAGGACCTGGGTTCTTGGGAATGTGTGATGTGACAGCTGAAAAGATTAGGGCAATGATTGGAGGTATTTATACCTCCCTTAGTCGTCCAGGGCCCTTGGGGACGACTAGGTTCATAACACACGACTAGGAGGGGCGATTGGCAAGCCAATCGTCGTTAGACCCAGGCGACTAGCAAAGCTAGACTCCCCTAAAAGTCCCAGTCGCATGTCGATACAAAAACTTGCCCAAGATCATCCGAAACACATCCAAGTAACTACATAAACACCAAAACATCACCTATACTAGGCTAGGGACATACATGTACTAACACCCCATCACACTATCACACCCAATACAATTTTGTCACCTCATTTTCCTCACACCTCATCACATTCATAACAAAACACTATAGTGGAATGATACAATCACACTAAACTTTTTTTATATAAAAAATAAAACATTACATTAAAAATAAAACATTACGTTAAATAAAAGAGCTTACCTTAAATAATAAATAAAAAATACTAGAAATTAAATAAATGTTACTAGAAAATATAAAACCTAAAATTTGTTGCGTAGCATTCGCCACACCAAAATGTGCGTAAAATCCGACCTTGGTAGCATAGTCGATTTTAGCGAAGTCTTCCTGCATATCTTCTTTCTCGTCGGGGTAGTTTAGCTTCGCTTTCTTAAAAAAAATTCATACGTTTTACACTTGGATTCAAGGTTTGCGTACTTGTCAGAGATGGAATCACACGGACGTTGTGATCCCTCGACAAGTGCACTAAACTCGGCTAAAACTTTTTTTCCAACATGGGTTGTTCCGGCCACGGCTATGACCACGACCAGTGCTCGTTGATGCGCCATCGTTGGGGTGTACGGTGTTGTACGCGTAACCATTGTGTGTGATTTTTGTGATTTTTTTGTGTGAAGATGAGAAGAATTATATATTTGTTTGTGAAGATGAGAAGAATTATTTGAATGTATGTAAAAAACTGGGTTAATATGTATATTTATAGTGGGGTAAAATTAATTTTTGTTTTTTTAAGTAAAGTAGCCGTTGGCTAACGGCTAGCGACGTGGTGAAGCAGCTAGCGAAACGTGATGAACATCACGTTTCAATTGAATCGCGGACGTGATACGGATCGTGGGCCGTGTAGTGATAGAATCACACTATGACGGGGTGGCCATTGCAGACCACACCATCCACCCTTGTCCATAGCTAGTTGAGACATCTAAAGCTCGCGGATTTTATACTGGTTGTGAAAGGTAATTAGTGGTACAAAGATGATGTTAACTCAAAAATGATAGGTTGGTACAATAAAGCTCTCACACTAACACACGTGCTTTACAAACAAATATGGTTGTCTAAACTAGCCACCTTGATTTTTCATTGTACCCTCCTCCTGAAAATGAAGTAATATTAATAATTTGATATTAAATAAAGGTTGTCATTAGTACCACATAAACCAACGAACTTATAGCCTAGCAGTATTAGTTTGTAGTAAAGGTCTGCATTCCTAAGTAGTTGAGTGTTATAATCTAATGATGGATATTGGTATGAATTTAGAAGTATGTTAAGAGTACGTGTGAGTTAGTTGTTCCAAAAAAAAGTAGTACCACTAGTATAAACATATTATGATAGTCTAGTTATATTGAAAATGCAATGAATTGTATCCAAGAGACCCATATTCTGCAAAACAAATATAGTTTAAATAGTTTTGATTTTGAATGTCTCATCCCTCCTATATATATAGGCATGATGAGCTCTTACTTATTTTACAATTGATTATAATTGTTTCGCTAACACCTTCTAGTGAAATAATATATAAATCATCAGTTAAGCTAAAAAAGAAATAGAAACAAAGTGTGATGTGGCATTATGTAATTGGATTGTGAAATAAATTCCTGCATGGTGTGAGTCATCTTTTTGGTTTCAAAGCGTGAAAGGGGATCACCCCGGCCCAAAGGGCCTCACGCCCCGTATTAGGATGGGGCAGCATTAAAGGGGGGAAGGAGCGTTAAAAGTCAAATGTTTCATTGGAGGTGATACCATAACAGATAACTTAAGTCTTATAAGTAATAGAAATTCGGGTATTTACATCATTTAAATGAACTTTCAAATTAACCTAAGGGTGATCGGGGCATAGATGCGGGTAGGGTGTGCGACATTGGCTTGAGGCAATGGGTTGGGTGAGTTTTTCAATACATATGATTGTTGGGTGGGTTTTTCAAAAAGGAAATGGATAAGCGTACTTGAGTGTTGTGCCTTTATCAATTAAGGAAAGTGATGGTATGTTTTAACTGAAAATGATGTGGCTTTATTCAATTGGATAAATGAGTGCGGATCAGTGAAAGGATGATGGTTCTGCCCCTAGTACCCTAATTAATTATGATTCTAAAGCATCCAAACCCTTTGTTGAAACAGAACATAGTGACGATGTATGGATATCAAGCTATAAACATGTCCAAATAACGTATGCTCAAAACCTAAGTTTTTTTTTTCATGTTTGGATTTCTCGTCATCTTCATATTTGATTTATTTTATCTCAATCTTTTCATGTCTTATGTTTAAGCCCGTATGTTTGAAATTATGAATTATTTTCTAAAAATATTCTTATTAGAAAGTATAAGATCGAATAGTAGTGGGAATCTGGTGGAATGAATTGGTTGATTAATTGATGATTTTACTAATATTTTGTCGTTGAACTCATTGGCGAAGCATCATGAGGGCCAGAAGGGGTCCTGGCCCCAACCGATTTTTGACGCAGTGATAGAATTTTGCGATTTTCATAGGTAAATCGAGTCCGGGTTGTGTCCGGCCCCCACCGATTTGACACTACCGATTGAAAAAAATGAGTTCGGCCCTCACCATTTCGAGAACCAAGCTTCGCCACTGGTTGAACTACTTGAACTATTTTCACATTAAAGAAAGTGCCAAGAAGCTAGTGTGTGAAAAGTCCTTTAACTCATGTTTATCTGCATGATCATTATGATTCCAGTATTGAAGAGAGAAGTTAACATATGAAATTATCCCATAAATATAGAATCAATTAGGTACGCCACCTAATGGTGGTTCAACTTTTACCCCTCACTTGAAATGATTTAGATTTGATTTATAAAAATTCGATGATGAACTTCTTAATACCATCCAACTAGATGAAAATTCCAAAATGTTTAATTTTTTTCTCTCATGGTATAAGAGGGGTCGGGGCGCCCTGCGGGTAGGCAACGCGGGCTTGAACCTAAGGCGGTAACACCATCGCCACCCCTTGCAGGTAGCCGTGCGGATACCACCTCACGGGTACCCATACCGCAGTAACAAGTCACAAAGTGGGGTTACTGTAATGTAGAAATGAGATGGCAGTGCAGGATTGATTGGTATTAGAGTACTGAAGGCAATGCCCCATCCACCCTAACGTTGGTGAACCTACGCATACATGGTTGAACCGAGTAATATGATCTATGTTGACATATTACTCCATAATCAAGTTAAATAAACTCTGGATATGACAAATGTACTTGTGTGACTTTTTGTAAGAGGTACGTAAGTCCACTTAACCATATGTGGTTGTAACAATAAAATATGCATAGTTTGGCGACCATTGTGACGTGTTAGACGCATCGCCAGCCGTAGGAATAAGTGAGCCGCACCCTTGGCTGAGTCTTTTTTTTTTTTTTTGAGGGAGGATGCTATATATGGTAAAGATCCTAATAGAAACAAATGTAAATTAAGAACGATTAGAACCATTCTAGCTCACTCATTTTTGTGAGTCAAACAATGTTTCTTTTCATAGTAATAGCCCCTTTACATAGTTTTTTTTTCATTTATACACATGTATATATTATTAACTTTCTATTATACATATGTTTATACTGTCAAATATACATATACATATTATACTTATTTTTCAAATCCAAACATGTATGCACACGTATTTACATTAGAAAAACATGTTCAGAATCATAATCAGATACATGTATGTGCAATTATTTCTAAACATTTACAAAAATATATACATTATCAAAACATATATGTACGCTACTTATTTTTTAGTTTTAGACACTCAATACATATGTGTATAAATGGGAAAAAATAAAAATAGAAACTTTAGTGGAAAATGTGCAATTAATTTTTTTTTTTTTTTTTGCTTTAAAATATGAGTGATCTAGAATGGTTCTTCTCACAGTTTCAAATAATTTAGTGATTCTCACATGATCTAATCATATATAATATAATGACCATTAAGAGGGAGTTTTTTTCTGTTAATGATATTAGACTTAAGCATGCATTCATATCAAATCATGTAGTTAGGGGTGCATACGAGCCGAGCAGCACGCGAGTTACTCGAGCTCGGCTCGGTAAAAAGCTCGAAACGAGCCGAGCTTGAGCATAAAATAAAGTTCGTTTATTATTCGAGCTCGAGCATGGCATATGAAGCTCGTTAGGCTCGTCAAGCCTTATGGTGCCCTAATATAATATTAGTTTTATTAATGTTTAAAGATACCTTATTCAAGCTTGTTTACTGAATGAGCTCGAGCCTAGCATCTTTATCGAACTCACGAGCCATTTTTATTTAATATATTAATTAATAGATAGTAAATGAGTCGTGCTCGAGCTTAGGAAATTTCCAACGAGTCAATCTCGAGCTTTGAAAACAAAACTCCAACCGAGCCGAGCTCGAGCTCTCATAGATTTTCCGAGCTCAGGCTCAGGCTCGACTCGGCTCGTTTGTACCGCTACATGTACATGTAGCCGTCTGTCAACATCTATATCTATTAATATATATAAAAGAATTGAACGTCGATAACGTGGCGTGCAATGGTGGCTTCAACCTCTCCATGAAACTGCCACGTGGCATTATAATTGAAAAATTTTAGTGATTTTGAATTATTTCAATTTTTTAATAAAAAAAAAGAAAAAGATAAAACCCTAAAAGAGATTGAGTTATTTTAGGAAAAAAGAATTTAAAAACAAATTTAAATTTCTCTCTCTCATATTTCCTCCCATAATTTTTAAACGTTAATATCTTTTATATACGAGATTTTTTAAAGAAAAAAAATTACACCAAATTAACGAGCGTTTTATTATCTTTCCAACGAGTACCATAGTGCTATATAAAAAGCGGAGAAAAAAAAAGGCTACTTTTTGTGGGGTTTCGTTCATACAGAAAAAAAACACAAAGTGTTCAGGCTATTCATTAATCATGTTTTTTCTTTTAAACCCGCTTCTTATCTACGATGTTGAAATTCAGCCCAATCATCATACTATCATTGGAATTTTACTCTTCTAAAGATGGATATGTATACTTCATCAAGAGAAGCTAGGAGAAAAAATCGTGTAACACTGCAACACATGGTGTCACCTTATAGCAAGGTTATTTTTTTATTTATTTAATTACAAGAGTAATAGTTATTACTATTAGTATTAGTATTATTATAAGGATTATATTTTTCAACCCCGGGACCCTCCCGGGATAATCAGCTAGTAGAATATATATAAGTGTATGGAGTTAAATTGTTTGGTGCATTTTAAGTGATCTAAATATTAATATAGTTTGTTGAACAATTACAAGTTAAAAATATATGTAAGTATATCATTACATGTAAATTAGTAGTATATATCTAATCTATAACTTATAATAAAAGAATTGAACTTTGATGATGTGGCATTCAATGGAGGCCTCAACCCCTCCTTGAATGTGCCACGTGGCATCATATAGGATTTTTTAATTTTTGAGGTTTTTTAATAAATCTATATATATTATAATTATTTTAGGAAAAGATAAGAATTTAAAAACAAAATTAAATTTTCTCTCTAATGTTTCCTCCCATAACTTTTAAACGTTAATATCTTTTATATACGAGATTTTTTAAAGAAAACAATTATACCAAATTAACGAGCGTTTTATTATCTTTCCAACGAGTACCATAGTGCTATATAAAAAACGGAGAAAAAAAACTATTTTTGTGGGGTTTTGTTTTCAAATATATTTTACTCTACTAATAAATCACAAACGATAAACATAACTTCATAAGCAGAGATTCTTTTTTTTTTATATTTGAATATGATAACTTATGGCAGAAATTTGTTTAAAATAAATAATAATAATAATAATAATAATAATAATAATAATAATATTCATTAATCATGTATTGGCAAATCATTAATTATCTATTAATTAATATATATAAAAGAATTGATAGTTGCTGACGTGGCATTCAATGGTGGCCTCAACCCTTCCTTAAATGTGCCACGTGGCATAATGAGGTGCAATTCTTTTTTTTTTTCCTTTTTTTATTAAATCACATAAAACATACCAATCATCTTATATAATCATCTTATTCTCATCCCAAACCCTAATAATCTTTTATTCTCAATTACTTTTTTATTAAATCACATAAAACATACCAATCATCTTATTCTCATCGCAAACCCTAATAATCTTTTATTCTCAATTACTTTCTCCCTCTACAACCCTAAAACCCTAATAATCTTTTACAAAATTCAACGCAATGTCATTAGAAACAAATTCCGCCGTTGGAATGTTGAAATTCTTATATGAAAGTTCAGAGACATTGCAGGAGAACATACCCACTTTGATTAGGTGTCCACATTAACAAAATTAATATCATGTTTCGTATGCAAACATATTTATGATTTTTTTTTTTTTTTGAATTCGTAGGGAGGATGAATACCTCGTGAACATGCAGCACATGGTAATACCTTCAAGGTACCAACGCGAGGGATGCATAAAAGCCATGGCTGGTTTGATTTATTATTGTTGTAAGTCCCATAACTTCTCTCTATTCCGTTTATGGTTACTGTTAAGTAAAACAATATTAGGATTATGGTGTTAGCATTGGATTTATAGATTGTTTTAGGTTAGGTATTGAATATTGATATTAGAATTATGTATTTTTTTAACCTTTATGACATGTATTAATATTAGAGTTATACATTGTTTTTGGTTATGTATTGAATATTAGTATACATTCTTTTAAGTTAGGTATCAATATTAGTATTGTGAGACTTGGTATATAAATGTGATAAGTTTTTTAATGGTTACAACTTTCAACTTAAGTGATTGTTTAGTTGATTAGGTTAAGAATTATAGGAGTCATTAGAGATTGATAAGTTTTTGAATAGTTGTAGCTTACATAAGTGATTGTTTAGATAAATACTGATTAGGTTTTAGGTTAGGAAATATATGGACATGTAATGATTGAGAGATTTTGTGGTTAGTTAACTTGAGTCATTTGCAATAGGTTATCACGTAGTGAAATTTTTTAACTAAGATTGATTATGTTTAAGTTATTTACACTTTTCGTGATTTGAGCTTTCTTCTTTCATCATTTTTTATTAAGTCATATTAAATTTTTCAACCCCGGGACCTTCCCGGGGTAGTAAGCTAGTATATATATATATATATATATATATAAAAGAAAGCATATATGCCCCTTGAGAGTGCCACATGGCTTAATAATTGAGTGTTTTTGGTGTTTTTGAGTATTTTTCTAAATTTATCTCTCTATCTCTCAATTCTCAATTACTAAAATTAAATTGAGTTATTTTAGGAAAAAAGAATTTAAAAACAAATTTAAATTTTTCTCTCTTATCTTCCTCCCATAATTTTTAAACATAAATATCTTTTATATTCGAGATTTTTTAAATAAAAAAATTACACCAAATTAACGAGCGTTTTATTATCTTTCCAACGAGTACCATAGTGCTATATAAAAACGAAAAAAAAACGACTATTTTTTGTGGGGTTATATTCATACAGAAAAAAACGCAAAGTGTTCAGGTTATTCATTAATCATGTTTTTTCTTTTAAACCAGGTTCTTATCTACGATGTTGAAATTCAGCCCAATCGCCATGTTATCATTGGAATTTTACTCTTCTAAATATCGATAGGTATACTTCATCAAGAGAAGCTAGGAGAAAGATTTGCCCAACACTGCAACACATGGTGTCACCTTATAGCAAGGTTATTTTTTTATTTATTTAATTACAAGAGTAATAATTATTACTATTAGTATTAGTATTATTAGAATGGCTATATTTTTCAACCCCCATCATGAATTCTACATCTATATATATAAGTATAAGTCAAATTGTAACATATTTTAATTTACGTGAAGATGATTATATGTTGAAGGTTATCCTTTTAATACTTTATTATGTTTAATATGGTTTATGCTTTTTATTTTTTTAACTTTTTAAATAAATGTTTTTTAACTAAGATTGATTATGTTTAAGTTATTTACTCTTATCGTGATTTGAGTTTTCTTTTTTTTTATCATTTTTTATTAAATCATATTAAATTTTTCAACCCCGGGACCTTCCCGGGGTAATCGGCTAGTTTATATATATTTTTAACTAGCTTATTACCCCGGGAAGGTCCCGGGGTTGAAAAATTTAATATGAGTTAATAAAAAATGAGAAAAAGAAGAAAACTCAAATCACGAATTGTCATCACAACTATAACATCAATTATCTACAATTAGAACAAAGAAATATAAATCATTTCGACTGTTACCGTATCCTCTAACCACCTAAGTTGCTACCATCTCAATTATATTGGTCCCCTATGGATTTCAGTCCTATATTAGCCACTAATAATTACAATAGAATACCACTATATAAACTAAAGTAAGGACATAAACTTAAATCTAAAACAAAACTAAAATCACGAATTGTATTGTCATCACAACTATAACCTCAGTTATCTACAATCTGAACAAAGAAATAAATATAAACCATATCGACTGTTACCATAATGCTTAACTGACATATGAAGTAGATTGATGCGCTTCACAGTTATATGCAGGAAAGCTTCGAGTAGCACCTAACCTAAAACAATTAACAATGTATAGCTCCAATGTTAACGCCTAAGCTTAAACAATGTATAATTCTAATGTTAACATCTAACCTAAAACAATCTATAACTCTAATATTAATACCTAACCTAAAACAATGTACAATTACAATGCTAACACTTAACCTAAAACAATGTATAACTCAAATGTAACTCTAATATTAACACATATCCTAAAGGCTAAAAAACGTACAACTCTAACATACTAATATTGATACCTAACCTAAAACAATGTATAACTCTAGTATTAACACTTATCATAAAGGTTTAGAAACTGCATAACTCTAAATATTTAATACCAAACCTAAAACAATGTATAACTCTAATATTAACACCTGTCATAAAGGCTAAAAAAATGCATAACTCTAATATAAATATTCAATACCTAACCTAAAACAATCTAGAAATTCAATGCTAACACCTAATACTTCAACATGAAGAAGCACTAAAAACCTAGTTGAATTGGTAAAATGTACATAACTTATTATACGAAGCATCTTAAAATATTAAAACCAAGACTTTTAGAAGGCTAAAAAGAATAATCCTTAAACTCAAGGACCACCATCAGCTAATCCAAAGTCAATCCTCAAGACTTAATAAAATATAATAAAATCCAGAAGTGTAGTCTAATTCTGTGTACCATCTAACCATGTTTAGACGTTTCCTAGTCAATCCCATTTTATTATTAAATGACATATAAAGATTCTTCTGTATGTGAATCGTTGTTGCTTATAGATCTTTATAAACTGCTAGAGGAAAATAAAATGTATAAAAAGCTCAACATATTAACCAATACTCTCAACAATAATCAAACCTTAGGCTTTTGACAACATAGGTTAAAGTTACTACATGTAAACAAAAGAAAACAAAGTAGTACCTGTGCAGCCACTACATCAGCATGATCACCATCACCTCCATCCCCATGCCTTTCTTCATATCCTTTCACCAAAGCCTGCCGTTTTAAAAACCAAAACTCATTACTAAACATTAACTTCTATAAATTAAATAAAACAGAACAACTTAACAGTACACATACTTCACTTCACACTTAATTTACTCATATCTAAAACGTAGTATTCAATTTAATTATTGAAAATCCATTAAAAAGTAGGCAATGCTACGATATAGACTGGCAAATGCAAGAGGCTATTGTTGCTTATAACAACATAAGTCAATCATCAAGTGCCACAACGTATAAACAGATGGCTGTAAATAACTAAATTCATATAATACATAAAAACCCTAACCCTAAAAGCACATATTCCCTAAAACGCCGACTTAATTAAAACACAAGAACATATTAATGTATTCAAGTTTAGATCTAATAAACCAAACCAAACCTGAGTTAGGGTTTTAATTTAATACATTAATATTAAAAACGAAAAAAAAATAACGCTTTCACCTCATCGTGCCACGTGGCACATTCAAAGGGGGTTGAGGTCTCTATTGAATGCCACATCATCCGCACCTATAACCAACATAAACAAAACGAAAAACCATGAAAAGCAATAAAAGTAGGGTATCTTTAACTTTACCATAGATGCAATCTTTAACCTAATCATGCTGCCAAAGCTCAACATCACAAATTTACAACTAAATTCATCAATCTAATAATAATAATAATAATAATAATAATAATAATAATAATAATAATAATAATAATAATAATAAGAACAATAATAATAATAATAAGAATAAGAACAATAATAATAATAATAATAAACAACTTGCCATATCAACAATAAAGAAACCCCTAACTGATTAATTAACTTATTATTCAGATTTAAACATGTTCATAAAAGAAGATGAACACTATATCTACCGGACATAATATACCTTGCATTGCTATACAAACGTATATACATACCTTTCAAGATGATGACTATAAACAATAAATAAAAATTTTACTCAGATTTGAATATAACAACTATAACATTTAGACTTCATTTATTATAACTCAAGCAGATCCACTTTCTGACTTCAAATATCAAAGATGAACACTATATCTACCGGACATAATATACCTTGCATTGCTATACAAACGTATATACATACCTTTCAAGATGATGACTATAAACAATAAATAAAAATTTTACTCAGATTTGAATATAACAACTATAACATTTAGACTTCATTTATTATAACTCAAGCAGATCCACTTTCTGACTTCAAATATCAAAGATGAACACTATATCTACCGGACATAATATACCTTGCATTGCTATACAAACGTATATACATACCTTTCAAGATGATGACTATAAACAATAAATAAAAATTTTACTCAGATTTGAATATAACAACTATAACATTTAGACTTCATTTATTATAACTCAAGCAGATCCACTTTCTGACTTCAAATACCAAAGATGAACACTATATCTACCGGACATAATATACCTTGCATTGCTATACAAACGTATATACATACACACAGAATGCATAAATAGAAAGATGTACAGAGATAAACATTGATTATCTGGTGAAAACCTCATTATTATATATATAAAATAAACCAACAAAAAAACTCTGTTTCTTGTAAAATAAAACACCTGCGTGTGAAGGAGAAGATGAGCAGAGAAGAAGATGAAGAAGAACAATTTAAAGGGTGGTAGGGAAGACGAAGGTTTTTTCTGCAACGGTTTTCTAGAGAGAGAAAGTATGGAGCAGAGAGAGACGTGAAGACGAAGGGTTATTGAAATCGTGATTTGTTTTTAGATTGTGAACAAAATATTTTATGGAATTAGATAAAGATGCAATATATAATATATTGTTTAAATTTCTTGTGAATCAGAACCACTATCAAATTCCTTTTCGATCACATTAACCATTCAAAATTGTAGGTTTTCTATAACATAGCATTTGAATAGGAAAAAACGAAACACAGTAGGGTTACCTTGAAGAAGGAGATGCAGAGAAAATGTATAGGAGTAGATGGCAATTGTAGGAGGAAAGAAGAGGAGGGGAAAATAGGAGACATGATATTAGGGTTTTGGAGAGGTTAGGCGTGAATTAATTGTGTTATATTGATTTATTTATTTGATTAAAAAAACTAAAAATTAAAAAAGTTAAAAAAATGCACCTCATTATGCCACGTGGCATATTCAAGGCAGGGTTGAAGCCATCATTGAACGTCACGTCAGCAACTATCAATTCTTTTATATATATTAATAGATATACAATTATTCCTTTCTAATTAAACAATTGTAAATTACTTCATTTAAGTGATTCACGACGAAATTGTATCTCTTTCTAATTAAACAATTGTAAATTACTTCATTTAAGTGATTCACGACGAAACTAGGATCTGGATACCAAAGGTTTCATGATATGATGAGCTTTAAGAAAAAAAAAGTGTTTCATATGTTTAGTTGTACGAAAAAGAATGTTTCATATGTTGAGCTTTACGAAAAAAATGGTTAAACAAATATAAAACATAGTATCCATTAATTAACTATATATCAAAACAAAATGATCATGAATAGTATCTAACCCATCTTAAACCTAACTACAGTTAGCTTCTTTTGTTTTGTCTGTTTCATTTGCCTACAAAAATTGACCGGCTCAACTTCACTCAAGTCTTCAACTTTGTTTTGTCCACACAACTAATGAGTGTGCTCTTTTTTTTTTTTATTGCAAATCAAAAGTTTGCAATATTTTTTTTAAACAATATCTGATATGAGTGTGTCATTTTATTGAAATTTTATTAAGCGAAAGTTTATAATTTAATGAACATGAGTTGGGTTTGTTATTTCATTGAAATTTTTTTAATGATTATGCTCTATGCGTTGTATGTACTAACATCATGTTATAGATCGAATTAGCTTTCTTCATGAACTGATCTTACTAACGTCCCCGCCGCAACGCGCGGAAAACCACCTAGTTATATAAAATATAGAATCAATGTAGCCACTTTGCCAAAACATAGAAGATTCCGAGAACTATATTTTATTTGTTTCTTCGTCGTTGCTTTAAAAATATATATTAATGTTAAAGTGTATTGATTTTTTTTTCTTTTTGAACGGCGTTAAAATATAGTAGTGTGAATGTCCGTGCTTTGCAACAGATGCATCTGTTTTGTCGCCTTCTAGTTGTTGGGATTTGTGGCACATGTGTGGGGTTTGTGGGTGAATTCTAAACATAACCACATTCCAAAAAGAATATGTATAAAAACAAAGGGGCGTTTACACTTTACACAACCTCGATTCACGTTATAAACTGTTGACCGAATATTGAAATTGCCAAATCCGTACCGTTATCTCAAAGTCTCAAACCATATAGACTACCGGTTTACCATGAATGGATCATAATAGGTGAAAGCATATGACATGGAAATAAGCCAATACCTTAATTCACTTAAATGAATATGGCTAGCAAGCCTAGTGGTATGAAATCATAAGTTTATGTCAAGAGAAACAATAGAGGAAAAAAACAATCTTATAAGTACATTAGGTGGAATAAAATTTCATGGACGTCTTTTTAGGTAAACACCACTCTTCTTCACTATATCATTGGCAGACCCTTCCAATAGAACTTTCACCGATCAATACATTTAATCCAAAATTCTTGTTTTCTCTTTCGGTTAATCAAGTAAAAGTGCGGGCACTACAATAATTAGTACTTCCTTTTGTCCATCAAAATTTTCTATCGGTTGTACTTTGTTCTTTTGTTGTCTTACATTACATGTAGAAAAAAAACATTATAATTATACAAATGTTCAAACAATGATAGTCATTAATTGCTATATCTGAAAACAGTATTTGTAAAGTGGTCATTATACATGTAGATGTACAATTTTTACAAAGTGATCAATTTTAGGAATGACAAAGATGTTTCAAAATAGTGTTCTCCGCTGCATTTCTTATTTCTTTTTATAGTGGCTAGTTGCAACAACGACGTGTAAGTGGTGAGGTCATGGTCGTATCGGTGGCAATGGGTAGGTGATGGTAATGGGTGGCAATCACACAAATCTAATAATTTAAACTGGTATTCACACAAAATCCACTAGTTAAAATTTGTAAAGTGAAACCAACACATAATGCAAATTAGGGATGTTATATAATGCATAGATCAATGCTTCATTGCTTCCGAACATAAGTAATGTAACAAGCAGCTTTGTTTGTGACACCCGGCAACTTCCGGTAACTAACTTTTGAAAACTTAGTAAAGTCTACCTTAGCGAGTCGCGCATACGTTACACAAAACAAGGTCGGTCGAGTCGAGTCGCACATCATTAGGGTTTTAACGTACGCAAGTCTCGAGTCCCGGGAATTGGTGAACGAGTGTGAACGTGTTTACTTTCATGCATTATGTGTTTATAATCATTATGTGACTTGTCGGTATGTGAAAATGTGTTAACATATGTTAAAACGGAGTTTAACGCGCCAAATACACCATCTTGGACCCTGTAGGCGATTAGCCTGGCTAATTGCCATCAGGGGTGGCGATTAGCCACTCCCTGTAGGCGATTAGCATGGCTAATTGCCTTCAGGGGTGGCGATTAGCCCTCTCTGTAGGCGATTAGCAGGGCTAATCGCCTGCAACTGCTGCATAATCGCCTGCAACATACTTGACGACTAAAAACACCTATAAATACCACCCTTGACCTCCAAAACATTATTTGCACAACCCTAGCCGTCCCATAACATATCTCAACCCACAAACACCCTCTGGAACCCATTTTTACACACAAACAACCATTTCCAAGCTTATTCCATCATCTACTCTTCAATACAAGGTCGCCGCTTTACGGGGCTAGCATAGCTTGTTGGTTTAAATCACTTTCGAAGTAACGCAACCCAAGGTGAGTTCACGGCCCCTTTTTTATATGTTTTCTTTCGGGGGAGAAACATGCCACGCAATTTAACAAACTCAATGCTTTCATATAAACATACAACTCCTTTTGGAAACGCTTTACTCATTTTGAATACGTAACCGTTTTTGGGAAGTAACTTGTTGTAAGCACGCTACGCTTTTGAAACACTTTTGGAAAGCAACACTTTTGAATGCAACGCTTTTGAAACACAACTCTTGATTTGCAACACTTTTGTTTACTACACGACGAAACAAGGAGTCCCGGGGGAAACCATGAATGTGCGGGGTAGCACAACGGGGAAATGTGGATAGATCTATTGGGCCTGACAAACCCCACCCGTCGGCTAGGAGCCGGGCGGGTGCATATTGTCTCTAGTTTAGCAACACAAGCAACTCAAACACGGGCAGCAACTCAAGCAACGCTGTCAGTAATGGTTTCAGCATCACAGTCGTGGTGGTAGTAGGAAACGCTTGTTTGTTCATTTACTTATTCGTTTAACGTATCTTATGACATGGTATTTTGTGATCAACGCTCAACACACGGAAACTTATTGTAAACTTAAACCTGTGAACTCACCAGCATTATATGTTGACCCGTTTTTGGCATGATTTCTCAGGTCGCTAAGGTAGCAGCATCTCAGGGCTTAGGCGCACGCGTCTGCACGGCGTCTAGTTTAGGTTCATGGTTTTGTTATTAAACAAGTGTGGAAACTTTTGGGATCTAGTTTTGTAAAACAATGCTTCCGCTGTTATTTCAAATGGTTTGGATTTATGTTTTTATTTCACGTATCTTATCATATAGTGTTGTTTATTGTGACCATTGATTTGGATCCTGGTGTGTCACACGCCTCGCGGTAGAACTCCGCAGGTGGTTATTTGAGGGTGTGACAGATTGGTATCAGAGCCAATGGTTATAGTGAACTAGGACTGCATGTAGAGTCTAGACTATAGCCGAGTCTCACACACTAGACGGTCACATACATTCGAGTCGTGTCTTTTGGTAAACATACTAACCTTGTCGGGGTGTCGGTATCCCTACCACACGGTGTCACATTGCCTATCTCATTCTTGGTTATTCCTAGCTTCACTTTATCTTCTCCTTCGGGTTTACAGTCGTGGGAACTTGTTTGATGATCTTTTGAGTTGGTTATATCTTCCTAGGATGTGGGTGTCGGGTGACTTGAGGTTCGAGCTCGGGGCACGCCTTGAGGACCATGTAGAGCAATTTATCATTTCGGGTGCACACGAAATGATAAGTTGAAATGCATGAAAGACTTGGCGGATCTCGGGTTGGGATTAATGGTCACATTGGGCCCAATTCTGGATTTTTCGTATTCTCTTGGTTTAGCGTTGGTGATGGGTCTGAGTGTTTGTTTCTTGTCTTTCTCAGAAGATGTCTGGAATTCGCGGTGGACGTAGAGGCGGTGGTCGTACTGGCGGACGCAACGGTGGCGGTGGCCGTGGAGGGGTGAACCTAACCCAGGAGGATCTGAACACCTTGCTGCAGGCTGCCTTTCAGGCAGGACACAATGCTCATGGCGGTGAGTTGATCCTATCAGTTTTGCCTCGTTGTGAGCATGGTATCCTTCTTTTGTGGTTTTCTTACGTGTTTCGTTTCAGGCGGTGTTGTTAACCCACCCCCAGCCATGTGTACGTTCAAGATGTTTCGGGACTGTAAGCCCCATGAGTTCTCTGGCACGGAAGGGGCTGTAGGCATGCTCAAGTGGCTAGAGAAAGTGGAGTCCGTATTCATAATGTGCAATTGTCTTCCCGAGGATCGGGTGAAGTATTCTGTTGGGCTCTTCACAGATGTTGCTCTGACTTGGTGGAACAACATCACTAAGAACATGGGTATAGGTGAAGCCTATGCCATGCCATGGGAGAGCTTTGTGCAGCTATTGAAAAGGGAGTACTGTCCCAGGGAGGAGGTACAAAAATTGGAACATGAGGTTTGGAGCCTCAAGATGGTGGGGTCTGAGATTGAAGAGTACACTGTGAGGCGTAACGAGTTGGCGGTGCTGTGTCCTGACTTGCACGTACCAGAATACAGGAGGATCGAGCACTACATTTCAGGGTTAGTACCAGAGATAGCGGGGTTAGTGGCTGCGGGAAATCTTCCTACTTATGCAGAGGTGGTTCGATCGGCTCATCGGATGACTAATCTGAAGGTGAATGAAGGTGTTTTACCTGCTCGTGGTTCGACTGTCAAGGCTCCAGAGGGCAGCAAGCGCAAGTTGGAAGGCTCGGGGAAGAGTTCGGCTCAAGAACAGCCACAGCAGCAGACCAGGAAGCTAGGGGCGGTGGGGTCACCGTCGACTCAGAATCAGGGTGGGTACACGGGAAAGAACCCTAAGTGCAACCAGTGCGGGTACCATCATGTTGGGAGTTGTGATACGTTTCGTTGCAACCGTTGTCTTCGCTATGGCCATCTGGCCAAGGATTGTAGGGTCAGCACTCAGGCAGGACAAGTTCAAGCAGTTGCCCCCACTCATACTCCTCGGGGAAATCAAGGGTGCTTCAATTGTGGTGAAACAGGGCATTTCAAGCGAAATTGCCCAAAGCTGAATCAGGGAGAGGCAGGCATAGCAAGAAATGGAGGGAACAACCAGGGCGGTGGTGTAGCTGCTCGTGCTTATGTTATTGGGGCTAGGGAGAACCAGGAGGACCCAGACACTGTTACCCGTACGTATTCTTTCTCATCTTTTGTTACGCCTTGGTTTTACTCTTTCGCATTGTTGTGTGTTCATGTCTTTGGGTGTTTCCTTGGGGTTTGGTCTTTACTTCTCATTCTTTGGGGTCGATGGGGGTCCTTTGGGGATATTACTTGGACGGTACCAGTGGGTTAGTATACCGATCACAGTAGTCCCCAGTAGGCCTTCGATCGAGGGTCACTTGTCTCATATTCACTCGCTGTCTTTTGGGAACGTTACTTGGACACACGCAAAGGTCGACGCTCATCACTGTTGGGGCCAAAAGAATCTCGGGGCGAGATTCCTTTTAACAGGGGGATGATGTGACGACCCGGAAATTTTTCCTCCTTATCTTGTCTTCTCTTTTCGACTTCGGGAAATTTTCGGGACGAAAATTCTTTTAACAGGGGGATGATGTGACACCCGGCAACTTCCGGTAACTAACTTTTGAAAACTTAGTAAAGTCTACCTTAGCGAGTCGCGCATACGTTACACAAAACAAGGTCGGTCGAGTCGAGTCGCACATCATTAGGGTTTTAACGTACGCAAGTCTCGAGTCCCGGGAATTGGTGAACGAGTGTGAACGTGTTTACTTTCATGCATTATGTGTTTATAATCATTATGTGACTTGTCGGTATGTGAAAATGTGTTAACATATGTTAAAACGGAGTTTAACGCGCCAAATACACCATCTTGGACCCTGTAGGCGATTAGCCTGGCTAATTGCCATCAGGGGTGGCGATTAGCCACTCCCTGTAGGCGATTAGCATGGCTAATTGCCTTCAGGGGTGGCGATTAGCCCTCTCTGTAGGCGATTAGCAGGGCTAATCGCCTGCAACTGCTGCATAATCGCCTGCAACATACTTGACGACTAAAAACACCTATAAATACCACCCTTGACCTCCAAAACATTATTTGCACAACCCTAGCCGTCCCATAACATATCTCAACCCACAAACACCCTCTGGAACCCATTTTTACACACAAACAACCATTTCCAAGCTTATTCCATCATCTACTCTTCAATACAAGGTCGCCGCTTTACGGGGCTAGCATAGCTTGTTGGTTTAAATCACTTTCGAAGTAACGCAACCCAAGGTGAGTTCACGGCCCCTCTTTTATATGTTTTCTTTCGGGGGAGAAACATGCCACGCAATTTAACAAACTCAATGCTTTCGTATAAACATACAACTCCTTTTGGAAACGCTTTACTCATTTTGAATACGTAACCGTTTTTGGGAAGTAACTTGTTGTAAGCACGCTACGCTTTTGAAACACTTTTGGAAAGCAACACTTTTGAATGCAACGCTTTTGAAACACAACTCTTGATTTGCAACACTTTTGTTTACTACACGACGAAACAAGGAGTCCCGGGGGAAACCATGAATGTGCGGGGTAGCACAACGGGGAAATGTGGATAGATCTATTGGGCCTGACAAACCCCACCCGTCGGCTAGGAGCCGGGCGGGTGCATATTGTCTCTAGTTTAGCAACACAAGCAACTCAAACACGGGCAGCAACTCAAGCAACGCTGTCAGTAATGGTTTCAGCATCACAGTCGTGGTGGTAGTAGGAAACGCTTGTTTGTTCATTTACTTATTCGTTTAACGTATCTTATGACATGGTATTTTGTGATCAACGCTCAACACACGGAAACTTATTGTAAACTTAAACCTGTGAACTCACCAGCATTATATGTTGACCCGTTTTTGGCATGATTTCTCAGGTCGCTAAGGTAGCAGCATCTCAGGGCTTAGGCGCACGCGTCTGCACGGCGTCTAGTTTAGGTTCATGGTTTTGTTATTAAACAAGTGTGGAAACTTTTGGGATCTAGTTTTGTAAAACAATGCTTCCGCTGTTATTTCAAATGGTTTGGATTTATGTTTTTATTTCACGTATCTTATCATATAGTGTTGTTTATTGTGACCATTGATTTGGATCCTGGTGTGTCACACGCCTCGCGGTAGAACTCCGCAGGTGGTTATTTGAGGGTGTGACATTGTTACAACTTGAACTAAAAGAATATATACAAGAAATTTTTAGGAAATTCCAACAACAAAATAATAAAAAAAAAGTATTCAAGTTAACCATGAATACTTGATGTATTCTTCTTTTGGTGATATACACTAGCACAAAGGGCCACCATTTTACCAAAAATTCATATATTATATCTTTAACCACTTTCATAAGAAAAAAAAATAACATAGTGAAGATGGAGAGCAATGTGGGGTTTCAAGTACTATGGTGTTTATGAAGAGGTTACATCTTCATGTGGATACAAAGAGTGCATAAGAGATATATACAATTAGTATTAAAGGTTGCACATGAGGGCATAAAAGGAAGAAAATGACAAAAAATTAGAAATTTGTAAAGGACCTTTGGTATACCATCTTAACTTTGGACAATTTGAACATATTTACCCATGCCTCCTCCTTTATAATGTAGTATAGATACATATACTTAATTGACTGAATTACAAGTTTTGTCCTTTATGTTTATACCAGATTACAAAGCAATTCCTTTATGTTTAAAATTGATGAGTTTTATACTTTATGTTCTAAAATCTTGCACCTTACGTCCTTTGACACTAACCCAGTTAGATTTAAACTGAAATGTGAGGGTAAATTCGTCTTTTTACTATTTCAGGGTCTATTTAGGTATTTAAGTTAAAGTTTTCTATTAAAATGAAATATATATGTTACATATATACCCCCTCTCTACCCCATATCTCCCTCTCTCATCACTTCTCCACTATACACCACCACCACAAGCGCCGCCACCGTCGTCGTCCGGCACGTGCACGAGGCCAACACTACCGGTTGATGCCAGCAAGAACCATCTACCACCCCACCTGTCGCTGCCAGCACCACCAGCCCCCACCAACAACCACCTCCCACTACCTGCTCCCACCAGCTACTATCAGATCTCATTTTACTAGTTTCTTACACAAACAACAATTAATCTTCAACACAAACCTAAGAAAAACATAGAAATCCAAACCCTTTTATATAATCCAAACTTCTTTTTTTTTCTTATACATGTAGTTATCTTCACATCCCCAATTTGATTGAGTCCAAAATCATTTGAGCCCTGATCAATTACAACTATCCAAAAGGCGGTAAGAGTATAGTAAGTGGTTGGTTGGCGTGAGGGAGATGGCGTCTTTGAAGTGGTTGATGGCTTTGGTGTAGTTTCTGGAAGAGAAGCGTTTCCTTTGGCTTTGGCTTCGGCAGCCATGGTTGTTAACGGTGGATGGTTCTGGCCAGTTATTATTAGGAAAGGAAATTATTTATTAGATGAGGGAAAATATAAAATCTTTTCGTTTCAATCATTCTAGAATTAATATATAAGTATATGATGATTTGGTATAATGGTGGTGTTGTTTAGAGTGTTGAAGGCTAATGAATTGTTACAATGGTGGTATTGTTTAGAAGTTTGGGGTAGTGTGGGTGGTTTACAGACTTTAGAGAGAGAAAGAGATAGTTTAGAGGGGATGAAGGTTTGGTGGTGGTGGGTAGTTGGTACTTGGTAGAGATTTATAATAAAACATACGCATTTTTCATTTCGGTTCAATACTTCTAATTAGTTATAGAATTAGTCACTATAACTGTAAAAAGACGAATTTACCCTCATGTTAGCATTAAAAACAAACAGAGTTAGAGCCAAAGGACGTAACGTTTAAGAGTTTAGAACATAAAGTACAAAACTCGTCAATTTTAAACATAAAGGACATTCTTTGTAATCTTGTATAAACTTAAAGGACAAAATTTGTAATTTAGTCTACTTAATTTTTTCATTTAGTAAACATTATGTATATTTTAAGAATCAGAAGCTTATTTAATATATCTCTTGTGTTAAATATTGAATAAATTTTTAAAATAATTATATATTTGATACGTTTTACAAACATTTTACATGTTTGATTTTTTTCATAGTTATTAAATGTTCTCTCCTCTCGTTACATGCTCTAGACCCATTTCCCCTTTAATTACGCATCTAGTTCCTAGGCCCTCGCTTTAGCTCTGCAGGCTCGCTAGATACCGATTTATTATTTATTAATTTTATATAAATGCAAAATCATTGATCTTCTCTACAGTATAAGCTTTCACAATACCAATTTAATAAAAATTTATAAATACGAATTCTGATTCAATTTAGAATTATGAGAACTTTAGAATATCAAGTTTTGAAATTACATTTGATTCTTCACTATTTAGAACTTTTGATATTAGTTAAATGATACTAAATGTTACGTAATAGCTTTTGTTTATTTATCTGAGGAATAGTATTTTGAAAATACATAATATATTTTATTTATTTCATTTAGGTGCGCTTTTCTTTTCTAAGGCTTTCAATTTTTATTTTTTTACGTCTAGGTCATTGAGTGCATCTAGCGCCTTTGATAACTTTGGATTTATACATAAAATGCCTCATCAAAATCAACCAAACTATATATTTATTGATAGTCGGTTGTATGTATCTCAAATTCTCAATATCAAGTGTATACACTTTTGTTGATGCATCTTATGTTTGTCCCCAGCTAGGGGTTAGTCGTCTAGGTTGTTGGCTAGATTACATAACGTTATTTGTGTTTATAGTGTAAAAATGACAAAACTATAATTTAGAGGTCTTGGGAGACTAAGCCTCAGTCTCCTCGAGGCATAGACACTGAAAGGTAGAGACTGAGATTGAGTATAACTATCTTAGTCTCCCCTCAAGCTCATAAGCCTTAGCCATTTGATGAGTCCAAAGTGTGTGTTTTCTAAGATGTAATCTGGATTCTCTGTGTGAGACTAATAAAACGAGATTTGATTTAGCTTTCTTGATTTCTTATTCATCTATAATAATCTCTCCTAACTATCAAAGTCCGATTCATTGTTTCCGCCTTTGATTTGGATCAACACACATAGGTTAAAGTTCTTGTTCGACGAAGAACACAGTCCTACAAATGGTATCAGAGTCGAGGCTCAAATCCACAGGTTATCTGATAGTTGTTTTGATTGTCTAGATCGGATTTTGTTTGAGTTTTGAATGAGTTTTTGAAGGAAAATCTTGTTTCTAAACTTTTTTCACGTTTTTTTTGGCATATTCAGGCAAATGTTTACGGATAAAAGTTGTTTTTGATCATTCTAGTGGATTTGGATCGTTTTTCTACTCGAAATTATATAGTTCATTAAAATCGTGTCCAAATCAACTTTGTAGCTGATAACGTTCCGATTTTGTTATGACAAAGTTCATCATTCTTCAAACCGATTAAGACAGATTCAATCCGTTTAAGTATCTTAATCGGTCCTGAGTTTAAGCTTAGCAGGCTCATAATTGAACTATTTCAGTTCTTAATTGGTAGACTATAAGCTTCAACCGGTTCACAACGGGGTACTGCCAGGTGCATGACAAACTGGGATCTTCCTTGCCATTAGTTACATGGAACAACTATAAATGTATAAATTCATTTAGCTCGTTTTTTAACCCAAAAATGTTGTTTTCAAAAATTACCAAATTACTGCAGAAGCATTAATGAAAAGTAACAATTAAGTTTTGCGTAAAGCCCAAAAAACCATTTAAAATGTAAAACTGAAATAAATAATAGTTAATTGCTTAAAGCGACATACTCCGTGAATGCATGTCCTAATAAATGTTGTATCTAGCGACCTGCAAAAGCATGCTAAGTGTGTCGACATAAAACAGGTGAGTTCACAACTCAAAATAACCAAAAGTAGGAGCATAATACAAAAGTTTTAAACACATGTCATGGGTAGATAACCCGCTACTAAGCAACTAAAAACATGGTACCGAAAACTCACTGAAATGAGTTTGTGCCTTCCACCATTTTCTAACAACAATGGTGATAAGTTAAGGTCAAAAGTTCACTCAAGGCTTCCAGCACGGTGTGAGGTTTGTCACAACCTAATAGTGCTATCAACTAATACCTCGTTTTCCCCCAAGCAATTGATTCGGTATAAGAGTAAGGACTTTCATGATAGAGGTAGTTTAGTTAAACTATGGACATGAAATTTAAACTAAAATATTCTAAGTAAAGCAGATTCTTCCCAAGGATCCAAGTAGTCCCTCCCAGGGACATAGTAGTCCCTCACGTGATGCATGCTTTTAAAAAAAGTAGTGAAACTCACATTAGGTTGCGTTGAGCTATAATTCAAACTCCATAAGTAAATAGGTGACCTGCTAACGAATCCCTATAACAAGTTTTACTCTATAAGTATACGTTCATGCAATTTCAACAAAACCCTTTTGTCCAAAAATTTCCATTGTGCTAAAGTGTTAGTCTGACTCTAGTGTGACCACATACAACAAGTTTACCCGATGACCCGTTGGTGACCATTAAGTTTTCATGACATAATTACTCAACATACTGATTTACATAAGTTCACATTCACATATACACACCACACAAGACAAGAAAACCCTCAAAATAAACACATATCAACAGTTTCCCAGATCTGCGTTTTGTGGGCAGATTCTGAGATGTGAAAACGAATATATATATATATATAAAATACCAAACCAAAAAATTAAACTTCCTAAAATTTACATAGTGTTCCCATATGCTATCTAGGGTTTCCACTATTTTTATATCGGGGTACAAGTTTTTTGAGAATTTATAATAAATCCTTTATTTCAGTAAGGTATTTTTGAGGTAAAATCGCATGGAAAAGTTTGGAAAATCATTGAGTATCTACTATCCAAAATTTAGAGTCAAATATTTTGAAAAACTCAAATTTTGACTCTCGAAAGTAGACCACAGTTTGCTGTCAGAAAATCTGTTATGACATCAGTTTGTATAAATTCAAAAGGAAATACTTAGCCATGTCCAAATCATACATGGTTAGACTTTCTGGAAACCTTATTTCAAATACAACTTTCTGAGATCAAATATCAATCAATTGAGCTTGTTAATCACAAGATATAACTTAAACAAAACTATACCACAAATCTGTCAAAATTCTCTTGTTTGTTATCACAAATCACAAACCCAAGGCTCATATTATCATTCATAACACAACATGATAACACCCTCACATGGTTCTCATAACCAAACCACATCAAATACTTTATCATTCAAAACATAAAATCAAACCCCTAGACTAATATCCATCATAAACTTCAATGTTCCAAGTATTGATCGAAACATGCAACCTAATGTTTTTAATCAACAAAACCCTATTCATACATATGTAAATCAATTACAACCCATATTAATTGTTAAAAATCTTATTAAATAAGATCTAGACAATTGGGTTTGTTGAGTATAATCATAACCGAAACATAATTAAAGAGATTAAAACACATGTAGGTTTTGTTATACACCTTAAGCCTTTAATTTTCGTGATCCTAAACCTTCGTAAGCTCCTTAGATTGATTGGGAATGACTATGGCAGAAGAGAGGGGTTAAAATTTCGTAGTTAGGTGTTTAGAGGCAGATTAGGGTTGAGTTATGATGAAAATATGGTGCAAAAATCGTTTATAAACTGAATTTTACGAAGTCTGCAAACCTGGTGGCCTCGCGCTACGTAAACCCTCTGGCTCTCGGTTCGCATGGCGCGGCGCGTCCTTATGTCTCTTGGCCTTGGTCCGTGATGTGCCGAGATTTACACATGTTTTACATGTGCATTTACACCCCTTTTGCACCAAAAATCATGTTTTTATCATAAGTTTATCATTATTTATTTTTCTTTGTTGATAATTGCAGGTTTTGAGGTCAAGGAGTGAAAAGGGGAGAAAACCGACACAAAAGGCATGGAATAGAAGACTTAGAGAACTGTAACAGATGCAGCACGACCGCGCACGGTCGTGCACCTGTCCCTGGTCAACAAGCACGGGCGTGCCAAGCACTATGTACAACCGTGCTCAGGTCATCGCGTCTCAGAATGTTCTAGAAATGACCAAAACTGACAAGACGGTTAGCCACGTAGCAAGCACGAGCATGCTAATCATTGAGCACGGCGGTGCTCCTCAACTGACTAGACAGAACCTGCACGCAAAGACTCTGCACTACTCCAGATGTTTTCCCTGGGCATGCCAACACGCAAGCACGGTCGTGCTTAGCCTATGAGCTTTCCTATAAATAAAGGCCTGCACTTCTCACTTTGGCATTCGCTATCTCATTATCTCCCTTCTACATGAAGTTTATGCTATCTTTGGGTATTGCAGGTAGCCTTTGGAACTTTGATCACTCCGTAAACACTTGAATCGAGAGAGAAACCACCACAATCACTCAAATCACCAAGAAATCACCATATAACCTCACCATGATTTCCACTCAAATCACCCCTTGTGAGCTTGTTGTATCATCCATGCTAAGCTAGATACCTCTTAGTGTTACCAGGGTGATGATTGAACTTGGTATGGAATAAATAGTTTATTTTTTTAAGTGGTGTTTTGTGTTGTTAACAATTTATTCTACTCTTTCTTTGTTTGATGAATTAACTAATTAATCAACTTAGTATTTGGTCTTGGGGATGTTTTGGTAGGAAGTGGAGAGACTTATGAGGGTACCCGTGGTGTGTAAAAACCCGCACACATGTAAGCAAACCTAACTCCACGTGTAGAGATTAGCCCATTTGTGAGTGGAAACATTCACACTTTGTGGTTTAGGTTCGGTACGGTCTATATACTTAGCCTTAGTGATAACTTAGCTACATGGTCTATATGTTAGCTTTGGCGCAAACCAAAGATTAGTGAACTCGTGTTAGAAGTAAATGGTATGTATTTACTTCTATTATTATATTGCCGCACAATTAATAATTGATCATTCACTTTTTTAAGAATTAATTATTTCAAGTAATGGATGAGTGTATGTGGGAGGCTGTGTTGACTTTACTATATCAAGTGGTAGTTTTTTAGCCGCTCCAGACGTTGGCAAGCTATTCACAAAAGAAAAGAATAGTTGAATGTCAATATCGCAACTTTGGAAGATGTGTCTTTTGGGTGATACTTCACTCATCATTGAGTGGTGAGTTTACCGGGAAGGACGACCATCATAACAACTTTAAGAACACAAATTGTTTAAAGTCTAATGTGGAAAGCTTAGTTTTAAATATTTACTATTGTCTCATACCAAGTAAAATCAGATCCCGAAGCAACACCTTCATTTTAATATAGTTTTCTCTTATGGTTAAAATCTCTCTTTTACTTTTCTTTCAAGTATTTAACACTCCTTTAGTAATTTTAGGAAGTTGAATAGTAAAAATCATATCCTTGGATTTGATACTCGGTACTTGATCATTTCTATACTACGCTCGATAGGTACACTTGCCTATTGTGTGAGTTTTATATAGGGGTGAGCAAATTTCAGGTAGGACTGAAAATACATGATAACGAAACCAAATAAAGCCCGAAACCGGACCGAAACCTTATACTTTGGTTCTTCATCGGTTCTCCATTATAGCTAATCTCGGGTCCGGTTTTAGATCAAAAAACTCACTCTAAACCCGAACCGAATATATTTTTCGTAGTAATTTCTTTCTGTTTTCGACCAAAATAAAATAAGATTTCATCTTGGACATCAAGTGTTATGAACGCAAGAAGGTGAAGATGAGAAGAGGAAGAAGCTGAAGCTAGGTTTGAAAAAGGGAAATGGAATATGGAACGAAGACGAAAGAAATATTTTCATCAACCATCCCATACAAATTTTCTTACTTAAGATTTGGGTTGTTTTGTGGAAGAAGATAAAAACTTTGAGATTTGTGTTGTTGATACAATAAACTTAGAGCCTTACATTAAAAAAGTGATAAATATTTGTGCTACAAAACACAGAGAAGTTTAGTTATAAATTTATTCATTCGTTTCACAACTTATTTTTCATTAGTAAAAGGGTCAATTATATATTGGGCTAGATTTAACTTATACTACCGGGCTAAGACTATATTGAGCTAACCAATATTTAGAAAACCCTAAAACAAATATCATTCTCTTTCTTTTAGAACTATAACTGCCATTGCCTCTGTTTAAGTTTTTCCTCTCTAAATTATGCAGACTAATAGCACTACAATCATGGTTCTAAGCCAGGAAGTCCACCCAACTCATGAAAATGTCTTCGTAAGAAAAGAATGAAGGTGCTCTTACTAACAACAAATTCGGTCTCGGGTCTCTTGTTGAAACCGAAGAACCGAACACCTATGAAACCAATACCCGAAATAACCCTTTAGGTCTGATCTACGGTTTTTTTTCCTATATCTTCGGTCTTCGGTCCAGGTCAGTTATTATCCGGTTCGGTCCGGGTTTACCCTTTTGCTCACCCCTAGTTTTAGAACTTTAAGCAACTATCATTTTATTTTATAAATTTAAAACTTGCACGTCAGGCCGGTTCAAGCAACTAGGTCGGTCCATTTTATATTATTTTTTTATTTTCCTAATAATAGCAATTATATAATATATTAAAATTCATCTAAGATATTTTATAATAGGTTTTCGAAGTCCCGGTCCATCCCGTCTCGGTCGTGGATTGGATATTGTATAACCATGTAATATTCCATTTTATCAAATATTTCCACGTAATTTTACATAAGCACACATTTGCACATAATTTCAAACTAACTAAAACATAATTCATGGGTAGCTAACCCACTACTAAGTAACTAAAAAAGTGGTACAAAAAACTGACTGAAATGAGTTGTGCCTACCACCATTGTCTATCAACAATGGTGATAAGTTAAGGTCAAACTTACGACTCCCAGCACAGTGTGAGGTTTGTCACAACTTAATAGCGCTATCAACTAATACCCCCATTTACTCCATGCAATTGATTTAGTATAAGAGTAAGGACTTTCATGATAGAGGAAGTTTAGTTAAACTATGGACATGAAATTTAAATTAAAATAGTCTAATTAAATCAGATTCCTCCCAATAATCCAAGTAGTCCCTCTCAAGAATAAAGTTGTCCCTCAAGGGATGCATGCTTTTAAAAAAATAGTGAAACTCACCTTAGGTTACGTTGAGCTATAATCCAAACTCCACAAGTAAATAGGAGACCCGCTAACGACTCCCTATTACAAGTTTTACTCTATAAGTATATGTTCATGTAATTTCAATTGCGTCCAAAATTTCCATGTGCTAAAATGTTAGTGTGACTATAGTGTGACCACATATAACAAGTTGACCTGATGACCCGTTGGTGACCATTAAGTTTTCATGACATAATTACTTAACATACATGATTCACACACACACACACACCATACAAGTCAAGAAAAGCCTCAAATAAGGACATATTTATAGTTTCCCAGATCTACGTTTTGTGGACAGATTCTGAGATACGAAAACAAATATTTACAAAATACCAAACCAACAAATTAGACATCTTAAAATTTTACAAAGTGTTCCCATATGTTATCTAGAGCTACCACTATTTTTATTTCGTGGTATAAGTTTGTTGAAAATTTATGAAAAATCCTTTATTACAACTAGGTATTTGAGGCGAGCTGTTAGAGTCAGTTTACGACAAAAATCACTAAAAATCCTATATTTAAATTTTTGGGGTGAAACCACTTCGAAGAGTTTGGAAACTCATAAGGGTGTTTTTTACATCAGTTTGTATAAATTCAATAAGAAATACTTAACCACGTCCAAATCATGCAAGGTTGGACTTTTTGGAATCCTTATTTTAAATACAACATTCTAGATAAACAATCATTCAATTTGAGCATTGTAGATGCTGTTTTGCGACTAATGATTAGATACTAACATGTGTTAATGGGTGAGTGAATATCAGAAGGGGCGAAGGAGGTTTAGAATGGGCGAAGGAAGACTTGTATTGGACGAATGAAGATCAGGGATACACAGAAGAACACATTCGACCAGTCTACTGGGCGAATGTGGAAATCTGTTACCTTCGACCAGTGTAACTGGGCGAACGTACAGTGTCTATAAATAGAAATTGGGTTTTTGTTATGTAGAACGAGTCATAGAGAGTGTGTGTTTTGTGTGTGTGTTCCTGAGAGGTTAGAGAGTATCTGTTTGAGGTCTAGATTAACTATATTGAGTCTGTAACCAGGTTTATTGCAAAGTTAATCTATGAAAAGCATTTAAAATGATCTTGATTGTGTTTTGATTGAGTTTATTTCAGTTTGTTCTAAGCTAGGGTTTCCGCACCTGGTTTAGCACCTTGTATGATCATATAATCCTGTTTTTGTCGAATTCTCTCCTCTACAAAGTGGTATCAGAGCGTAGAGGATCATACAACAACAAATTGATAAACTCAGAGCTGATTTGAACATAATTTTCATCAATTCACATCTGTTTTCAACTAAAAATGGTTTTTGTGTGTTTTTGAAAGAATTAGAGGTGATTTTGTGGTTAAAATTCAAAATTCCAAGTTTTAAAGTTGTTCCAAATCATCTCCGAAGCATAACCTGATCTAGATCAATCAAATCCACAAACTTTTGAAAATCAGAGATCAAAATAACCGTTTTTCAAAGTGTAACCGTTTTTCAAATGTCTAAAATGGGCGAACCTGAGAGTTGTGGGCGAATGTGTGTGTTTTAGGGCGAATGTGAGTAGATTTTCGGGCGAACGTAGTGATTTTTGGACGAACGTAGAAGTTTTCACTTGAATTTCTTACATTCGGGTCTAATTCTTTACCTTCGGGAGATCGGGGGTACGAAGGTGAAACCTGAACGGACGAACGTATAAGTTTTTGGTCGAAGGTAGTAGGGAGTATTGTGTGATTTTTTCATTCTGCTCATATTTCACATTCGACTGTCTGTTTTGGGCGAACCTACATCAAAAAGGGACGAATCTAATTTCTTTTGGGCGAACCTAGGTTAAGTTTTTGAAAATTTTTCTAAGTGTCGAACTTCTCGAAGTGCGTGACTATGTGGCGTTATCAAACTACTCCTACACCAGCAACTACACAACCACAACAGCAGGTTATGGACCCATGGACCGTGGCAGCACAGAAGACGAGCACACAGTCTTCGCAGCCGGTTAACTACATGACTCAGAATGCACCTACAGTACCACAGTCTGACTACTGGGGAGTAGCAGCAGCGGTGGTAAACACTCAAACTACTAATGCTATTTCCACACTGATTAATGATTTGTCTTCAGGTAGCGGGACTCGGCCACCGAAGCTCATGGAGATTCAGGAATACAATCAGTGGCAGAAAAAGTTCAAGATACACTTGGAAGGCATGGGAGTAGAAGGTGCTGAAGCATGGAACATGATAGCTAAAGGATACACACCACCAGTTCTGGAGAACACGGGTGAACCAGTGCCATTGGAGAGCATGGCGGAGGATGAGAAGAAAAAGTTTGCTGTGGAAAAGAAGGCGTTCTCACAACTGACGCAAGCCATTACTAACGATCTTTTGCATCAGTTTGGGACGTGCACAACTTCGAAGGCTTTGTGGGATATGCTTAAAAGGAAGCATGATGGGAATGAAAAGACTAGGAATTTGAGGATGGAAGAACTTGTTAAGGAGTTTGAGAATTTTTCTTATGTTGGAAATGAAACTTTGAAAGAACTAACTCCTAGATATAATCATTTAATATCTGAATTGTCTAGCTATGGTGTACAGATCCCTATGGCTAAACAGGTGGACAAGTTTGCTGAAGCTTTACCACCAAACTGGGATCAGCATGTGGATGTTCTGAAGGAGAAGGATGCTTTTCAATACTGGTCTCTTCAAGAGTTCGTTGAGAAGCTGGAAAACAAAGAGTTGGAAGAAAAGAGGAAGGCTAGGAGAGCACAGATTCCTCAGAATCCAAATTTGTATTTTGGAGGATCTTCAATTCCAGTGAGTACAAGCTCAGGAGGGCTAGTCACACCACATGTTGCTTGTATATCCAATGCTGTAGATTCACCCATCATTAACTACCATCAACAAACTTCATCTTTATCACAACCACAACCACAAATTCCATATCAATATTCATACATTCCACCATTCTCACCAAAACAACAAGCAGCTTTTTACACTGCTGGTCAAAACCAACCACAACCAATGAACCAACCTAATCAACCAACTGTGGTTTTGGAAACTTCCAATCTTGGAAATGTAACAGTTGAAGTTGCTCAGCAACACATTGCTCTAGTCTCAGCAATGGTTTCTTCCTATAATGGATTAGTTGCTAGTCAAATTGGTAATAACAACTTGACCAATGAAGACTACGCACAGATTGATAAGGAGGAAATGGAACTCATTGACATTCAATGGGCGTTTGCGAGCATAATGCGAAGAGCAACAGAGTTTATTGAGAAAACAGGTAGAACCGACTTGGGAACTTCTCCTAACACAACCTACGGGTTCAATAAGGAGAAAGTGACTTGTTTTAATTGTGGGGGTAAAGGTCACTTTAAACGTGAATGCACACAGCCACCGAAACAAGGCAACAGAAATCCATTTAATGCTACTTATCAGAATCGTCAACAACAAAACCAAAACCAAGTTTCTTCCCAAAACAACAACAACAACTACCAAAACCGTCAAAACAACTTTAACAACAACCAAAATAGACAACCAACCACACCAAACCAGACACAAAACCAATCACCAAACAATACTAACCGAACAGTCATACCAATTACTACACCAGCTGAACAACAAAATACCAATCAAGCATTGGTTACCCAACAAGATGAAAGGTTTGACTGGTCGAGCATTCAGATAGGTGTTGAGGAGATAACCACTGGGGGAAATGTGGCGTGTGTTGCCTATCAGGTTGATCTTGAAGAATCAGTGACGGCAGAGGAGAAGGTTGAAACTGAGGTTGATAGTGATGATTCTGAGGTTGAAATGGATGGGGATTTTGAACCTGTTAAGGTTGATTCTGAAGTAAATGTTGAGGTTGAAAATGAAGAGACTAATTCAGGAGTGGTGATTGATACTGTTTCTGACATACCTGAGGAGTGTGAATCGGTTTATTCTGATTCAGACAGTGACTCGGATACGGAAGCTAGTGTTAATTCTCTTGATGAAGATATTGATCAGTTACTTGCAGAAGCAGATTTTCTGATGACTAGGAAGTCGTGCATTGCAGATGATGCTTTTACAAAGATTGATTATTCCAGATTCTTTGCAGGAAAGGAAGCACATTTCGCATTAATGGCCATGACTGACCCACCAAAACCTGTAAGTTCTGCTTGTAGTACTGATAATACTAGTGACAAATATTGTGGTGCTTGTGATAGATTGACTGAGGAGGTTAAACAACTCCGTATTCAACGTGATAGTGCTATCATGAACAGTCAATCTACTCGCAAAGAGTTGAATGCTTTTAACAAAGTATTAGATGGCTACAAAAAGGACATTTCTGACTTGAAAAACACATTGTCTTTAAAACAATTGGCAATAAACAACTACATCAATGAAATTGAAAACACCAAGTTAGAAATGGCCGCCATCAAATGCTTTGCTGAAAAAGTAAACAAAAAGTTGGAAAGTTACAAAAATGTTGCTTATGTGGTAGACCACATCATTGATGACAAAACAACCAACTATCGGGCTGTACCATCTCCGGTTCTTTTTGAAAACCATAATTGTCACTCAGTGACACCGGAGAGTTCGGTAAAATCTGATTCAGCATCAGAAAATGAATCAAACACTTCAAGTGTTGGTGATCCAAATTCTGATGTTAGACCGATTTTGGGAATCAATGATGAGGGTGTTACTGCTGAAAGTGTTGACTCAGATTCAGAGAGTGATGAGATTGGTTGTAACCAAACTGTTAATGTATGTGATATTCCAAAAGAAAATCACATCATTACAAATGAACCAATTTCATCATCTCAAATTGTTCCAATGAGAAATGTTCATCATGT
Source organism: Ambrosia artemisiifolia (assembly GCA_032199755.1). NCBI lineage: Eukaryota > Viridiplantae > Streptophyta > Magnoliopsida > Asterales > Asteraceae > Ambrosia > Ambrosia artemisiifolia. The sequence continues at coordinate 66,156,412 of CM063519.1, forward strand.
GGAAAAGTCTGAGAAGAATGTTGTGAAGAAAGATCTTAATGTGATTAAGAAAGATCTTGAGAAGAATGAGAAAAATGAACAATGTGACAAACCTGTTAAGGTGTTTTATCGGATGGAAGGATCCGATAAGATCATCTCTGACGAGGACTTTCCAATCAAAAATGCCAATTATGCTAAAATTGAAAAGATTTGGCAAGAAAGTACTATTTGGTTCCCTAAACATGAGAGAACAAATGAAATTCCACCAGCTTTGTTGAAAAAGTTGTATTTGGATGTTCCTCAAGAACCAAAGGTCCATGTCACAGAGTTTGTTAAACCCAAAAACAGAGCTAATGGTTACAATGAGCCTACTTACTCAAAAGGGCCACTCCCTGAGAGTTTAAGGAAGCAACAGTACAATGATCAATATCCAGTTAGATCATTTGCTCAACCTAATGCTCCAAATGTTTTTGAAGAGTACCGTGCGTGCTTTAAATGTGGGGAACGCGGGCATTTACTTGCTCAGTGTCCATATGTAAGGCACAAGAGGCACGAAGTTGAAATGAGGAATTCTATGCGAAAGCCGATTGATCATTATGTGCCACCTCATAGGAGAGTTGTTCCTCAACAACCACAACCGTTTTATAATCAAAACCATTTTCAAATGAGGAACACTCGCCCAATGCACTATGATAGAAGGAATCGGATTGCAATGGAAAACTCGTGGAGGAAGCCTGTGGTGAACTCAACAGTTGAGAGGCAAAAGGTTTCACCAAAACCAATTGTCAAATCAAATGTTGGACCTAAGTCTGTTAAATCAGATAAGGTTACCAAGAAAGTTACCTTTGCTAACAATGTTCAGAAATCGACTGAGAATCCAAAGTCTCAGATTCGTATCCTGAAAAGGACTGAACAATCTTGGACACCCAATGGTACTCCAGGAGCCTCATCTTCAAAGGTTAATGAGAAGAAGGAAACAATTTTGAGCAATCAGAAAAAGATTGATCAAAATGTTGTTAAAAATGTTTGTGAAAATGTCATTGATAAACCTGATGTTGAAAGACCCAAGACTCAGGCTTGGGTCCCCCGAAAGCACTAAATGATTTACTTTTTGTGTGCAGGGAGCTTCAGCTGGCCCTATTAGCAGTCTTTGGATTGTTGATAGTGGAGCTTCAGGCCACATGACAGGGGATCTTGCGTTGCTGTTCGACGTGAAGAACATCAATGGAGGGTATATTGCGTTTGCGGGAAACAAAGGCGGATATATCACGATGGAAGGGAGTGTGAGCAATGGGATAGTGAGTTTTGAGCGGATTTCTTATGTGAAGCAGATAGATTACAATCTGTTGAGTGTCAGTCAAATTTGTGATAAGAAATTTACTGTGCATTTTGATGACAAATCCTGTTATATCTTGAAACCGGGCTTTACAATTCCTAAAGAGTGGATAATGTTGAAGGCACCTCGCGTCAACAATCTATACATTCTTGATATGTCCAAGGCGATGACATCACAGGGGCAAATAACGTGCTTTTTGTCCAAGGCGACTGAGAAAGAATCGATAATGTGGCACCGAAGAATGGGGCACATTCATCTGAAGAAAATGAATCAACTTGTGAGGAATGGACTTGTCGAGGGAGTAAATGTGAAACATTTCCATTTAAATGACAAGTGTGTAAGTTGTAAAAAGGGGAAGCAGCACAAACAGTCCCACAAAGTGAAAAAGGTTAACTCTGTTGAGATGCCACTAGAACGATTGCACATGGATCTTTTCGGACCAGTCAAGCGTCATAGTCATCTTGGAGAGCTTTATTGTTTAGTCGTCACTGACGATTACTCAAGATTTTCATGGGTGATGTGTTTGCAAAATAAAAGCGACACTTTTATGAATCTAAAAGTTCTGTTCACTCGACTGGAGAATCTCTACAATGTGAAGATAAAGAGAATTCGGAGTGACAATGGGACGGAGTTCAAAAATGCCAAGATGGATGAACTTTGTGAAAACAAAGGGATACATCATGAATATTCGGCTCCGTACACCCCTCAACAGAACGGTGTTGCTGAACGAAAGAATAGGACTCTAATTGAAGCGGCTAGAACAATGCTCGCTGATTCAAATCTTCCGGTAATGTTCTGGAACGAGGCGATTTATGCAGCTAATTACACATTAAATCGGGTTCTAACAGTGAAGAAGTTTGGTAAAACATCTTATGAGCTGTTACACCGAAGAAAGCCGAACTTGGAGTATCTAGAACCTTTCGGGGCGCCTTGCACTATGTTGAATCCAAGCGAAAAGTTTAGTCCTAAAGCCGAGGAGGGTTATTTTGTTGGATATGCAACCCCACTCAAACGGGTATACAACAAGCGAACTCGTCGTGTGGAAGACTGGGCTAACGTGGAAGTTCAACGATATACTCAAAATCTTCAAGGCACGGGTCCTGATTGGATGTTTGATTACAAAGACTTCTTTGAATCATTCAATCTAGATAGCTTGGTTGAAGAAGCTGTTATTCGATTACTTTACGAGTGTGAAAATGCAACAACTTCACCGTTGGTGCGTCCGATCACCGTGAACCCCCTACCAGCTTCTAATGATACCAATGCTCCTATACAAGAAGAAGAAATTTTTCAAGAAGCTTCAACTTCATTAGACACTTCAGAATCTGAAGATGAACAATTTGAAGAAGCTATTCTTGATCAAGCTGAAGAACAGGAGGCACCGCCAGTGAACCCAATTCCAACTTCTGATGTGGCTTCATCATCAAATACGGGTCATGATCTGGATGCTGTAGAGAACTTGACTATTCAGACGGGAGTGCAAGTACCTGATTATCCGGAATCTCGGATTCATCGTATTCACCCGCTGGAGCAAGTTATCGGTGATCCTGGAAGCAGTGTTATGACCAGAGGGCAGCTTAAAAGCGTTAATTCGCCAGAGAGTTTTGGTGCTTTAGCTTTATATGCCAAAATTCAACAATCTGGTAGTCAAAATGATTGGTCGTTTGCGTGTTATGTGTCGCAGGTAGAGCCAAGGACATACAAGGACGCTTTGAAGGATGATGCCTGGGTGGAAGCTATGCAGGAGGAGTTATTACAATTCCAGAAGTTAGGAGTTTGGACGCTCACAGATTTGCCGCCGGATAGAAAGAAGATTGGCACCAAATGGGTGTTCAAGTGTAAGAAGGATGATCGTGGGGTAATTGTTCGGAACAAAGCCAGATTGGTCGTGCAGGGTTTCCATCAAATCGAAGGGATTGATTATAATGAGATCTATGCACCGGTAGCACGAATCGAAGCTATTCGGATGTTCCTCGCGTTTGCTTCTTATAAGAAATTCAAAGTTTACCAGATGGACGTGAAAAGCGCATTTCTGTACGGGAAAGTCAAGGAAGAGGTGTATGTCGGGCAGCCACCAGGCTTTGAGGACCCAATCCACCGGGATAAGGTCTACGTGTTGAACAAAGCTCTTTATGGCTTGCACCAGGCTCCGAGGCAGTGGTACGAGGAGCTGAGTACATACCTCATCAACAAAGGATTTAAGCGCGGCCTCGTCGATTGCACCCTCTTTACGAAAAAGACGGGAGATGACTTGCTTCTAGTGCAGATATATGTTGATGATATAATATTTGGTTCAACTAACGAGCTTTTATGCAGGGATTTTGAATCTGTCATGCAGGAAAAGTTCGAAATGAGCGCAATGGGGGAGATGCAGTTTTTCCTAGGCTTGCAGGTGGACCAAAGACCCGACGGGATCTTCATTCACCAGACGAAATATGTCTCCGACATCTTGAGCCGGTTCCAGATGGAGGACTCAAAGCCAATGGATACCCCGATTCAACCCAATCACGGGATTGGAGTGGACGCTAAGGGGGAGCTGACTGATCCTTTTACATACAGAGCAATCATCGGATCTCTGATGTATTTGACGGCGTCTCGACCAGATATTATGTACGCAACGTGTCTCTGTGCCCGCTATCAATCGAAGCCGAAACAAAGTCATCTGACGGCGGTCAAGCGTATCCTTAGATATCTGAAGGGTTGTCCCTCAAAAGGACTTTGGTACCCTAATGATGATAATTTTGATTTCATATCTTTTAGTGATGCAGATTGGGACGGCTGTGACAAAGATAGCAAATCTACTACAGCTGGTTGCCAGTTTTTCGGGAGCAGGTTAATCACCTGGCAATGCAAGAAACAGACTTCCGTAGCACAATCTACCTGTGAAGCCGAGTATATTGCAGCCTCGAGTTGCTGTTCTCAAGTACTCTGGATTCAACAACAAATGGTGGATTACGGTTTGCAGTTTCTTAAAACTCCTATTTACTGCGACAACGAAGCCGCAATAGCATTAACTAAAAATTCGGAAAATCATTCTAAAGCGAAACATATCCGGATTAAATATCATTTTATCCGTGATTGTTACGCTAAGGAATTGATCGATATGATCAAAATACACACTGACTACCAACGTGCAGATCTGTTTACTAAAGCCTTTGACCGTTCACGCTTTGAATATCTTTTAAAAGTAAACAATATAAAGGAAAAACAGGACTAATCGGCACCTCGGTTTATCGCTTTTTAGTTTTTAGTTTTTATATTTTGCTAATTGGGAATTTCTCTTTGCTAATTGGGAATTTCTCTTTACTTTCATAATCCTCAAAGAAGTTGATGCTTTCGAGGGGATTGTAAAATCCTCAAAGAAGTTGATGCTTTCGAGTGGATTGTTTCTTTTAACTTTTGTTTTTGTTTTGTTTTTCAGAAAAATGAAAATCCAAAAATACGTTCTTTATTTTAGGGGGAGCCATTTTATCAGAAAAGCCAAAAACATTATAAAATTCAAAAAGACCTAAAAATTAGAAAATCAAAAATGATTTCCTGGTAAAACAGAGGAAATGATAGTACATCAGTGGGAATCTGACACAGGCTAAAGAATTGTATAGTTTATGAGGCGTGTGTTGATTACGTGTGATATGCTGATAGGCTTCGTAGACTAAATATTGCGTGCATTAGTGATACAAACATAACGAACTACGCGTTCGTGGCTGAACACCTCATGGGCATATGGTCTTAGTACCGTAATTTCGTTTGATAGGATTGCCAAAATCTGAGGTTTCGGGTCGTTATGTTATGGTTATCCGGGATATTCTGATAAACTTTTGTCGTATTGATTTACGGACCTAGTTTTATCAGAATATTTGCTAAAAGAGCTTAATTGCCAAAACCGGAAGTTACCGAATTGAGGAACTTTATGTTTTAATTGATCAAAGATCATTATTACATCGTATTGGTCATCTGATGCAAATCAGTGATTAATATCAGCCTCAACCTAGTGTATACGCACATGTTACTCTGCTGCATTCATTTGCTGACCTGTACACCTCTGTGCTATATACTTTGTAACTTTTACGGATAACTCTGGCATAATCACGCGTTACGATGAAGCTTTGTGCAATTACTTGATACGGGAGTATGTCGTGTGTGTGGGCACCACATCGTGTTAGTCTAATACACCTAACTCGTATCATTTTAAAGCATTGCGTAATTGTCTGCATGTGAGCTTACGTGGACCACAATATCAGCAATTGCCGTATCACATACTGTTTCTAATGATAATATTAAACAAAAAGATCAACGCTGTGATCAGATTTCTCAGAAAACTGATATGATCCTCTGACCGGATTTCACAAAATGTTTATTGCTTTCATTTACTTTGTTGCATTTTATTTGTTGCAATTTACTTTTAATGTCAAAAAGATACAAAATCCAAAAAGATTTTAGGTGTGTTTTGATAAAATTTCAGAAAATCCAAAATTTTTGCATTTCTGCTTTATTTTTGATAACCGGGGATGCTTGATAGTCAATTTCTGAGATTTGACACCACCATCTGGGCTTTGTATCATTCTAAATGAAAATTTGTGTTTTGGATGCTTAACGGATTGAAAAATGTTGAACGGGATTCGAATTTGTAATTTGGTAAAATTTTTCAAAAGTGCCATTGTACATTCGCCCTTAATTGGGACGAATGTGGCCTTTTTGTTTTACCTTCGACCCTTTCAATTTGGACGAATGTGGCTTTTACCCACATTTCACATTCGGGTAAAACCAATCTACCTTCGGGCCTTTTATTAGGGGCGAAGGTGGCCTTTTTGTTCATTCGTCCAAGTATAACGGACGAAGGTGAGAGCTTATAAATACCCAAACTCAGATTCGACCAGTTCATTTCATTTTTTTTCAAAATTTCCTTCGATAAAGAGACCTTGTTGCTTTTGAATTCCCTGCTTGTGCGTTTTAATCCCTGCATATCACTGATCATTTCTATATAAAAATTACAGGTAATGAAGAAGGAATGCGATCAGAATCGTTGTTTTTTCTTTATCGGCCTAGGGTTTAGAATTTCATGGACATAGAGTGTTTGTTAATCATTCTTGTTGTTATACGATCAATGTATATCAGTTTTAGGGGGAGAGTTTTGATAGAATTAGGTTATTAACAATGTTTGATTAGTTAATTGATCGTTTGAAACTATAATAACCTAATTTTACTTGAAAACTGATATAAATTGACTAAAAGGAACAATTGAAGTTACACGAGTGATAATCGGCCATATTAGACCATGAATGAATCAAAACAAAGGGTTAAAATCATGTTTGAAAAAAAAAATTTTAAATTTTGGGGAAGAACATGTTTCACCTTCGGGTCACTGTTTGGACGAAGGTAGAAATTGTGGACGAAGGAAACACTGTAATGGACGAATGAACATTTTTATTCAAAACTTTTTACATTCGACCATAAATTTTCTCCTTCGGCCACAAAACTTTACATTCGACCAGTGTGTTTTGGGCGAATGTGGAATTTGAAAAACCTAAAAATTTGAACTTTTGACGATTTTGTGTTTTGACGTTTTATTTTGATTTTTCATTTCAGATGGCTGAAGAACAATCAACTGCTGATATTCCTGTGGATACTACAGTGACTGATCCTGTTCCAGAGACGGTGCAAGAGGAAGGATCATCAAGTGGTTCTAAATGGCCATTTGAGAAGACCCATAACTGTTGTGCATACCTTGGTGATGTGGAAAAGAATGTAGAATTCACAGAGATCATTAAGTTTCTGAAGAGATGTCGAGTGGTTTATGCATTGGCAACACCAACTATTATCTACAAGGATATAGTTGAGGACTTTTATAATAATGCCAAATATGATTACTTCGATAATCAGACGATCATCAAAAGCAAGATTCAGGGAATGGAGATGTTCATCACTGAAGCAGATATCAGAGAAGCTCTCCAGATTCAATTTGAAACAAGTGAAGATCCTAGAGAACTTTCCTGGACTGAGCAGAAGGCATGCTTCCTAAGAATGAAATACAAAGGACCGATTACTGATGGTTCTATGTATAAAGGAAAGCTGGGAGTTCAGTTTAAGTACTTTGCTCATATTATTATATTGGTGTTTGGATGTGTGAGTGGAGGTTACGATGTGATGAGGAAAAGTTTGAGCTCATTAATGGTTGCGTTGACTCTCAACAAACCATTTAATGTTGCAGGAATGATTTTGGATCATATGCTAGAGATGTTGAAAGGATTGAAGCTTAAGAAGTTCATGCTTTATCCTAGATTTCTTATGATGATCTTTGATCACAAATATCCACACTTGAAGAAGGATCCAACACAGATACTCAATATGGATCATATGAATGTGAGAACCTTGGCTAGAATGAAGGCTTATAAAGGTGTGCCAGAGAATGAGAGACCACCTTTCAGAAGGTTATTCGGAGCTTTGGCTAGAGAGGATTATGAGGATCCTGGAAAGAATCTAGCAAGGCATCCTAACAGTGATAGTGACAATGATGATCCGTTAGTCTATGCTGATGCAAGCACGAAACGGAAGAGGCAAGTTGTCAATCCTGGAGCCAAAGGGAAGGGCAAGGGAAAGACAGAGCAGGGAACTTCAAAACAAAAAGCAGTGAGGAAGAAGACTACTGCAAAGAAGGGTACAGGTTTGGTAGATGAGGAGTCTGTTGATTCTGAGGAGACTGAAACTGAGGAACAATGGGATTCGGATGCTGAGAATGTTAAGACTACCAAACAAAAGGCCACTTTGGTTGGTGAGTCTGAATCTTTGAACAGATCAATAGAAGAAGCAAATAAGGGTAAACAATCTATGGATGCTGTAGATGAAGTTTTGACTGTTAATCTGGATGAGTTAAATGAAGGAGAAACAGTTGTTGTGAATTTGCCCAAGCCCAAACACAAGTCTATGGCTAAGAAGACAAGCACTAAGCAACTCAGAGAGAAGGAGTTAAACTTGTTGTTAAAAGGAAAGAGATTACCGGATGCTGGAACATCATCTAAACAATCTTCACCAGCTGCAAAGAAACAAAAGACTAAGGAGGCTACAACTTTACCAGTGGAGCAATTCAATATTGCACTGGATAATGTTTTGAATATGTTTACTAAGCCTCAGAAGGGAAAAGAAGTTGAGGATGAGCCATCTAAGTCTAAATCCAAGTCTAAGAAAGTCACTGTGGATGAGAATGTAATGAAGCAGATGAACAAAAGAATGGATGACATGATGAAGATGCTTGTGGCTCAACAATCTGAGATTGCCAAGTTTAAGATGAATGAGGAGAAAATGCTTCAAATTGTTGTTGCTTCTAAATCTAATCAAGATGAAATAGATGAGAAGGTAAAGAAGCTTGAAGCAAAGAATCAGAAGCTTGAAGGAAAAGTTCTGAGAAATAAGAACAGATACAAGGCAATAAAGGAAGATAACAAAGAACTGAAGGCTGAAAACAAACGCCTTAGTGATCTGATTAATGACTTATACAACATAGCACCCAAGCTGAAGGAGGGTGAGGAAGATGAAGAGAGAGAGGTTGAAAAAGTAGATTTTGAACCATCCGAATCTGATAAAGAGGAGGATGAGGATGATGAGGATGAAGAATCGGATAAAAATGATGATGAGGATGATAACAATGATGATGATGATGATGCTGAAGGTTCGGGAAGTCAAAAAGATGATGATAGTAGTAGCAGTGATGATGATGAAGGAGGAGATGATACTGCTAAGTTTACATTTGAGAAGAGACCACCTTCTAAGAAGAAGAAAGACACAGGTGAGTCTAGTTCTAAGAAGAAGGGAGAGAATGTAGATGATGAAACTGTGTTTTGGAACGAGAAGGTGAGGTCTTTATCCGATGATGCAAAACAAGTGTACAAAGACATGTTAGAGAAGAGAGAGTGGACCATTGAGTTCACAGGACGTTTTGCAGAAATATTCCAAACAGATGATATGCGTTATGAGTTGGAATATAACGATCCAGATCTTGAAGAGGGGGAAGTACCTGCTTCTGTAGCAAAGGAGATACTTGATGGACTTGCACAGAGAGTAGGGAAAACTTTTGAAGAGTTCATTGTTGATGAGTCGATTCCACCTATTCCTGAAAAGGATGTTGGAACTCACTCTGATGATAAAGAAACCCCTGAGTTTGAGGAAGTTGAGATAGAGGATATTACACATGAGGAATATCCACAGTACTTCAGACAAAATGATGAAGACGTGGTGTTTCCTGATTTTACAGAAAGGCATAATACGTCTGCTAGGAAAAAGGCAAGAAAAAGAAGTGCTGAATTTGTTGAAAAAGTACTTGGAGCTGATGTGCCAGAATCTTCAAGTAAGTCTGATGAGTTGAAAGAGTACTTGAAGAAACTAAGATTGATGGATGAAAACCGACCAAAGCCCGAAGCTCAAGGAAACTTCTATAGGTTTCATAATGCAAAGTTCAGAGGCAGAGCTCTTGGGTGGACATACTTAGGCAGGCTGAAGTGTTTAGCTGCTAAGTGGGAATCAGGAATCTTGTACTTCTACAGATTCATTGATTTGCTAACTCTACCGTACTGGGCGGTTAGAGATTTATGCAGATTCCCTATGTCGGGTGCGTCAGTGAATAATTCACACGTTGGTTGGTGTGCAGACAAATTGGTTTGGGAGAGTAGGACGAGATGGAATAGATTCAAGCCTCAGTATCCCCGGAGGAAAGTTCACAGGGAGACTGATCCCAGAACCAAGTTGAAGAAGGTTACCTTGATTTATAAGGCACCTGAAGTTATGAGGAAGATTCCTTTGATGCCTATGCCTCAACACTTCAGTGCTGACTTCATATTTTGGTATTATGACTGGAGGAAAGCAGAAGCTGTGATAGTGTTGAGAGATGGAAAGGATAAATACAAGCATGTGCATGTATTTGATCCTATGTGGCTGATCAATTGCACCTTCGAAGACATCATCATGTTATTCTATAATCCGATTCATCATGAGCCAAACGATGCAGATCAAGCAAGGAAATACACACAAGTTGTGGGTGTTTGCTTTGCTTATGACATTAACGCTGGAAGTAATTTGGAAGGGAAGCTTGGCAAGAAGGTTAAGATGGCGAATGTGTCGAAGCCGGTTAAAAGAAAGTTAGAGCCGGAAATGACGAAAGAGCAGAAAAGTATACTGAGGATCAAGCTGCTAAACAAAGCCATGGATGAAGACAGGAAAAGATCTAATCAATAGTCGAGGGGGAGTTTGTAGATGCTGTTTTGCGACTAATGATTAGATACTAACATGTGTTAATGGGTGAGTGAATATCAGAAGGGGCGAAGGAGGTTTAGAATGGGCGAAGGAAGACTTGTATTGGACGAATGAAGATCAGGGATACACAGAAGAACACATTCGACCAGTCTACTGGGCGAATGTGGAAATCTGTTACCTTCGACCAGTGTAACTGGGCGAACGTACAGTGTCTATAAATAGAAATTGGGTTTTTGTTATGTAGAACGAGTCATAGAGAGTGTGTGTTTTGTGTGTGTGTTCCTGAGAGGTTAGAGAGTATCTGTTTGAGGTCTAGATTAACTATATTGAGTCTGTAACCAGGTTTATTGCAAAGTTAATCTATGAAAAGCATTTAAAATGATCTTGATTGTGTTTTGATTGAGTTTATTTCAGTTTGTTCTAAGCTAGGGTTTCCGCACCTGGTTTAGCACCTTGTATGATCATATAATCCTGTTTTTGTCGAATTCTCTCCTCTACAAGCATTTAGGGTGACCGATGGTAAAATTGTAATTTAGTGGTTTGCGAGACTAAGGCCTCAGTCTCCCTAGACCACTAAATCACAGTTTTGTCATGGGTCACACTAAATACAATATAAACATATCTGACCTAACCAACAACCTAAAACTGACGAATCTCTAGCTAGGGACACATATAAAAAGTACTAATATTAACTAAGACAAACGAACATCGGCACATTCATTTCCTTAATAAACGAACACGAATAGAAAATCTTATTTGGTTTTCATGAACACTTGGTGAACACAATTATATATATATATATACATAGGGAAAGTATAAATTGAAAACCCCCTTGAGTTAAGAAAACTTTGAAAACTCATGTAAAAACCATCTAAAAAAGCTTTTTTTTTTGAAATAATTAAACAAGAAAACATACATGTTTTTAAGCGTTTTGTGCCAAAAAAATTAAAAAAGCGCCGAAAGGATATTTTTGAAAAAAATAAACAACGCAAACTTTGTAACAGCGCTGTTAACATATGTTAAAAAGCAGAAACATATGTTAATAGCGCTGTAACATATGTTAAAAAGCAGAAAACATATGTTAACAGCGCTGTAACAACGCAAACTTTGTAACAACGTTATTTTTTTTAAATATTCCGTCGGCGCTTTTTTAATTTTTTGGCCCAAAATGCTTAAAAACATGTATGTTACCTTGTGTAATTTTTTTTTTAAAAAAAAGTTTTTTTAGATGGTTTTTACACCGGTTTTCAAAGTTTTCTTATCTCAATGGGGTTTTCAATTTATCCTTCCCCTATATATATATATATATATATATATATATATATATATATATATATATATATATATATATATAAAAGCTAAGTATTGGGAGAAAACCCACATTTTTTTGAAAACCCTACTTCTCAGGGTTTTTTTTTTAAAAAAAAATTTAGGGCATGTAATATACATGTTTTTTAATATACATGTGTTCGGTTGATTCGTTCATAATCTTAACAATACGAGCTTGACGTGTTACTAATTTAATAAGCTTGGACTTGACTTAATTTGTGTATGTTTAGGAATGGATACGGACACATGGCTTATAATAGTGTCAACTTTGAAGATTATTTTATGTAGAAACTCTGTATGTTTATCTTCGGATATGCATATGACTTGGTTGGTTTAATCCACATGACACCTTGATTCCGAATATTGTAAATGCATAATGTACGTAAATTAAAATGGGGAAGAATATGTGTTTGTTTTAGTGTCACCAACTATTGTTTTGTAATTGTTATTCACAATCAGACCCAAGAAATTTCAGTTAGGTATAATATAGGTTGGCGGTTCGTAGTGATCCAAAGATTAGCATAACTAAAAGGTTAAACTTAAAAGTTTTATATATATTTAAAAAAGTTTCGATGTTTGTAAAAGCTAACTATGCATCACTCAGGTGGTTTCATAAACGGTTTCTAAAAGGTAATTTTGGGTTGGACAATATAGAACACGTCTAAGCATGGTCTTCCAAATTAAGCCAATATCACAAAAGTTCATCGTCTGTGCCAATAAACAAAAGGTTATCATACAATGATGATGATCGAACTCTAATGGATTACACTTTGAAAATCAAAATCATATTATCACATCATGTTTGAAATCTGAAAAAACTTCAAGCAACTATTATTCATGAACCGGTTTGCATAAATAAGCTGCTATAGGCATTATTCATGGCTTAATGTTTTTCCTTTAAAATACATAAAAAAATGCTAATTTATGTTAAAGATGTAGTGGTAACTAACTTTTTTTAGAAGTATTAACATCAAGTGGGACAGCGAATGTGAGGTTTATACAGTTAGTAAAGACATTTGTCTCTTAAATGTGAGGTTTCAGATTCAAAGTGAGGTATTTTAGAATACTAAGTATAAATAGAATAAGAAAAATTATAAATTGGGACATATATACTTATACTAAATTTGGCAACATAAACTAAATTGGAAAGGGTTTGTTAAGTGTGAAACTAGTGGGTTTCCACAACGTTCGGATAGATACACACTTTAAAGTGTAAAGGCTAAAAAGTATATGTTTATTCATTTGCAAAAAATGAACATGTTATTCCATTTTACTTTTATATATTTACTCCTTTAAATGAGAACAAAATTGATAAAATGTCATATATAAAAGTGAAAACAAATTGTGTAAATCTTTCGGTTAATTTATGGAGATGCAATCCATTCAGTTTTCCAGTTATATGCTCACCTTTTATCCCTCAAATCTTGATATCAGTTTACTATTAAAGAATATTATATTATTATGGTTAGAGTGGACACTACAAGAAAAACGAACTTTAGCGGCGACACCAATAACAACAACGCGTTCTGATGTCACCGTTAATACTCTAATCCCCGACTACCACCATCCAACTCAATCCCAGCCGCCCAATTGTTCAAAAGATCAACGATCCACGTTTTGTAGGGTCGACTGGTTGTTTATGAAAATGGTAGTTCAAAAAAAAGCTTATTATTAAAGAAAATTAATTTTTGTAATTAAAACATTCCTGAATTAAGGTGTGTTAAAAAAGAGATCAATGAAGATTATCTATAATATCTTATAAAGTATTTTCCAAAGACTTCTTAAAATTTAAGAGGTACAAGTTTGATTTCTTATGATACAACATACAATGCATATAATAACTAATTTTTAATGGTAAAATTGTCTTTTAAACACCATATTTAATCAAAAGGTAATCAAAAGTCATGAGATGCTTATGAGATGTCATGACATTCAATTCTACAATTATTATAAACACATTAAATAGAACACATATAAAAAATAATTCATAATGCTACATTTTTGTTATGATCTTTGAATTAGGTACTTTATAAAAGTTAAAGTTTTATAAACCTGATAATACTATATAGAAATCCATAATGAAAGCCGTATTTTTAATCGTGAGATAACAATATGAATTCCGAAATTACTACGTATGGCTAATCTGATCTAAACTATATGGTCACCGGATTCTATGATCGGAGAAGAAAGATTATGTTTATAATGAATTTCAAACAAATATATTAAGAAATATTCACATAAAAGGAGTGGACAATAACAGAAAAATAAATTAATTAATAATGATGAGTTCATCTTCATGAGTACTTCAACTCAAATCCACATTTTTAGCTTAAGTAAATTTTTTGGTTATTTATCAAAAACCAGTTGGACTGATGTTCATAACCGATTAACCAAACTAGAACAAATAAATAATTGAAACCAAACGGTTTTTGAAATATCTTAATCTAAAGTTTTGGTTTTGGTTATGGCTTAAAACTGAAGTGAACCGAACAACAACTTGTACACACCTTTAAAATCACCAATTGAAGTGTTGTGGTCTTCGCCGCAACGTGCGGGCACCCCACTAGTACTTCGTAGTGACTAATGGGTAATAAATAGTGGTATCCTCATTTTAATCGGTCGTATTTTGTGGATTGAAGTATTAGACCACAACATATTAATGAGACGGATATTGGTAATTTTAGTTTTTTATTTGATTATATAATCACTAGGTTAGAGTCCTGTGGAGACCCACAGTTCACCCGAAAGTAAAATGAAAAAAAAAAGTAGGAAAATAAGAATTGTATTATGCAATTTGTTTTGGTTACTAAATGTTTGATAATGCAATATGTATGAATTTTGATGTTAAATGCAAAATGTCATCTAACAGTTTAATGTAATGAAATGATGGATATATCGAGTAAGTAAAGTTTAATTTGACAACTGCAAACTACATAGCATACTATCACAATATCACACATTACATCATTTGGGTAATATCTACATTCTAATCATAACTAAGCTTAAGCATAGAACACTTATCATTTAGTTGGGGCTTAACGAACTTCAACCAATATCACACATTACATCATTTGGGTAATATCTATATTCTAATCATAACTAAGCTTAAGCATAGAACACTTATCATTTAGTTGGGGCTTAACGAACTTCAACCAATGGTCCATTTTCATTACTTCAATCAAAATCTTCCAAGTCTTGCTCATTGATAGCTGATTTTTCACCTTCGAAGTTGTTATCATTGTCATCACGATCCTCAGAGTGCAGCTCATTTTCAATAATTTATGAAAACCTCCACCATTGTATTCCATATTTGTGTTCTACATAAAATAGTTGTTGTAAAGATATGGATACGGTGATAAGTAAATCAAGAAACAATCCTTAACACACTTACTTGAATGGGTATCTTAAATTTTACATGTTATCTCTCCAATGATTCAAACCGATTACATAGCTAAAAAACAACTAATAAGAAAATGGGTCCAATGTTACATGTTGTAATATAAATTTCCTACATTTTATTAAAAAAAATAGACACCAAAAGAATCAACCCCAGACGCATTTCAACATGTAGCCAAAAAGACCCATTAAACACACACTTTAGGCAACTTTTGACATGTTACAAAATGCTGTCAAAAAAACGTTATTATTTAAACTGTGTAAATATAGTACTTAACAATTAAAAATCTTAAGAAATAACATCAAAATCATAATCAATCATTCAAATCAATGACATTAAAATAATCCTCGTCTCAAATTGCCTTACCCATTATATACATATTATTACTGACATCTTTAGTAATCATTATTAGTTGTGACTAAAGTAATATAATTTTTTAACAGAAAGTAACATTTTGAAAATTTATATTATCATTTAATTTCGTTGTTAAAATTGGTATGACGATTAAATGATTTTATTATTTGTTAAGGTTTATATAGTTTTGCTGTGTCTCGAACAATTCTGCAAAATCGGAAATATTGTGCCTCGATTGGCGTGATCGAGTAGGAATATTTATTTATATATTTGAATTATAAAAAATGGAAGGATTGGGAATTGACGTGAATTTGTCAACAACGATTAACATTAGCACAATCAAACTCAAAGACATAAAGTCAAAGAATTGACCTCCATCAAATTAACAAAAACGTAAAAAGTTTTTACTCAGATTGGGTCAACAATATTAAAATTAAGGTCGTAATAATAGTAATAGCATTGAAAATTATCTTGAATACATTATATATTTTAGGAAACTGTTAAATACATTTAAATTCTATTATATTTATTATTAAAAGAATAACAAAAGTGTAGGAAAATAAATGTACACTCCTATCTTTGGATTATATTTAAATTATAAACTGTTAAATAGATTTAACATTGTCAAATAGATTTAAATAAATGTTTAAAGGAAAGACGTATATGTTTAAAAGAATATCGTTTCATAACAATTGATTAAAGGAAAGTCTTTGAATTATAAAAAATGGAAGGATTGGTAATTGACGTGAATTGGTCAACAACACTTAAAATTAGCACAATCAAACTCAAAGACATATAGTCAAATAATTGAGCTCCATCAATTTAACCAAAACGTAAAAAGTTTTTACTCAGATTCAGTCATCAATATTAAAATTAAGGTCGTAATATTAGTAATAGCATTGAAAATTATTTTGAATACATTATATATTTTAGGAAACTGTTAAATTTATTTAAATTATATTTATTATTAAAAGAATAATAAAAGTGTAGGAAAATAAATGTACATTGTTATCTTCGGATTATATTTAAATTGTAACTGTTAAATAGATTTAACATTGCTAAATAGATTTAAATAAATGTTTGAAAGAAAGACGTATATGTTTAAAAGAATATCGTTTCAAGACAATTGATTAAAGGAAAGTTGTAATATAAAAATTAATGTCGGTCAACAATATTAAAATGAATTTCGTAATATTTGTAATATCAATAAATAAGATTAAAAATCTTAAAATAACAACCAAATCATAATCAATCATTCAAATCAATGACATTAAAATCATCATAAATAACATTAAAACTCGTTTTGTCTTGGTATAAAAGGAATATATATAAAAAAAAATTAAAACTCTTCATAAATAACATCAAAATCATAATTTAAATTTCAAAATCAATGACATCTTGTGGTGCAGCCTTAGTAAAAAACATTTTGTGCTGGATTGAACACCATTTGAAGACACAATATTCGCCAATGGAAGTATCTTCTGATTGAAGCAAATCAGGCCATCCAATCACAGTAAACCTTTACAAAAGCATTATGTATAGAAAATTTAGAATGTGTAACTAATTATAAAATAAGAACATTGTAAACATAAATGTTGAATATGCAAATAATAAACCTAGCGACTTGAGAAACCATTTTTGCATGTAATATTTGTATTAGTATTAGTAATTATTAGTAATTAGTAATATATTCGTAAAAATATTAATAGAAAATTTTTATTCGGTCTATAAGATATAAATGGGATTAAAATTAAAAATCGTAATATTAGTTTTAGTATTAGTAATATTTTCGTAATTCAATTCAGTCAATAATAAATAAATGAGCTTAAAATCGTAATATGTAACATTAAATTCGCTCAATTATTATTGATGTCATTAAAACTCATAATAAATAACATTAAAATGAATAAATCATATTAATTGCAGGCAAGACCAATAATAATTCATAAAGATTGATTAAACATAATTTCGTAGTAATATTAATATAAATAAATGAGATTAAAAAATCATAATAAATAACATTCAATTCTGTCAATTATTATTAATGTCAATTCGTATTAGTAATATATTCGGTCAACAATACTATTTTTACGAATAGTAAAACTAAAATCGTAACATTAGTATTAGTATTAGTCTTATTAGTAATTAGTAATATATTCGTAAAAATAGTAATATAAAATTTTAATTCGGTCAATAAGATATAAATGGGATTAAAATTAAAAATCATAATATTAGTTTTAGTATTAGTAATATTTTCGTAATTTAATTCGGTCAATAAGAAATAAATGAGATTAAAATTAAAAATCGTAATATTAGTATTAGTATTAGTAATATATTCGTAAATTAATTTGGTCAATAATAAATAAATGAGCTTAAAAATCGTAATATATAACATTCAATTCGGTCAATTATTATTAATGTCATTAAAACTCATAATAAATAGCATTAAAAATGAATAAATCCTATTAATTGTAGGCAAGACCAATAATAATTCGAACGAATAGTAATATAAATAATATTAAACATAATTTCATAAAGATAGATTAAACATAATTTCGTAGTAATATTAACATAAATAAATGAGATTAAAAAATCGTAATAAATAACATTCAATTCGGTCAATTATTATTAATGTCAATAAATAACATTAATTCTAACATACTAAAAATACATTAAAAATGATTAAATCTTACTAAACATAAATTGGAAAAAAGGAATATAAATAAATGAGATTAAAAATTTTAATCAATAACATTAAATTCAGTCAATTATTATTATTATTGTCAATAAATAATATAAAACATTTTAATAAATAACATTAAAAATAAATAAATCTTATTAATTGCAATCAAGACTAATCATAAATTACATTACATTACAATCATAAAAAAATCGTAATCTAAATTTAAAAATCAATGACTTCTTGTGGTGGAACCTTAGTAACAAACAGTCTGTGCTGGATTGAACACCATTTAAAAACACAATATTCGCCAATGGAAATATCTTCTGTTTGAAGCAAACTAAAATTGTAATATTAGTATTAGTATTAGTTAGTATTAGTAATTATTAGTAATTAGTAATATTTTCGTAAAAATAGTAATAGAAAATTTTAATTCAGTCAATAAGATATAAATGGGATTAAAATTAAAAATCGTAATATTAGTTTTAGTATTAGTAATATATTCGTAATTTAATTCGGTCAATAATAAAAAAATGAGTTTAAAAATCTTAATAAATAACATCAAAATCGTAATCAATCATTTAAATAAATTACATTATAAACATAAAAAATCGTAATTTAAATTTGAAAATTAATGACTTCTTGTGGTGGAACCTTAGTAACAAACAGCCTGTGCTGGATTGAACACCATTTAAAGAAACAATATTCGCAAATGGAAATATCTTCTGATTGAAGCAAACCAAAATCATAATATTAGTATTAGTAATTATTAGTAATTAGTAATATATTCATAAGAATAGTAATAGAAAATTTTAATTCGGTCAATAAGATATAAATGAGATTAAAATTAAAAATTGTAATATTAGTTTTAGTATTAGTAATATATTCGTAATTAAATTCGGTCAATAATAAATAAATGAGCTTAAAAATCGTAATATGTAACATTAAATTCGGTCAATTAAAAATCTTATTAATATTATTCTATTACGGAATAAATTGATATAAAATAATGAGATTAAAAAATCATAATAAATAAAATTAAACCGAATTTCGTATTAATATTATTTAAATTTAAATTTGGAATAAATTGATAGAATTGAAATCATTACATTAAACAACCTTTTAATATATTGAATAAGGAAATCATTCAGAAAAATGGAAAGACATATTATCATTATGATATTAAAATCATAATCAATTTTTCAGATTGAATGACATTAAATTCGGTCATTATTATTAATGACAATAAATAATATTAGTTATGATTTTTTGTAAATTATAAAAAATCAACCTATAAATTAGTTATGATTTATTGTAAATTATAAAAAATCAACCAATACATTAGATGTTAATATACGTAGGTAGTTTAAATTATAAAAAATCAACCTATACATTAGTTATGATTTTGTTTTTTTAAAAGGTGAGTATGTTAAATATATGTTTATGTATTATTACTCAAGAGTGATTTATACAAATTTACATACATGTATGTAACATCTATAAAAATTTAAATACACTGATAATATAAATCGGATGGCTTTGTGTATATATATATGTAGATTGATGTCGTATACTTAATAATATACGAGTATATAAAATATTTTTGCATGTGGCATATAGTTTTATTTTTGAAATTTGAATTCATATAACTTGAGTCGGTGACTTTTCTAAATCAGCATAAATTATTATGGTAAACTGAAATTCGTATTAATATTAATATAAATTAATGAGATTAAAAATTAAACAATAGTAATAAATAACATTAAATTCGGTCAATTATTAATGTAAATAAATAACAATCATTCAGATTCAAATTTCAGATTCAGTGACATCAAATTCGGTCAATTATTATTAATGTAAATAATTAACAATCATTCAGGTCCAATGACATTAAATTCGGTCAATTATTACAATAATATTAAACATATTTTCGAAATAAATGAGAGTTATTATAGTAAACTGAAATTCGTATTAACATTAATATAAATTAATGAGATTAAAAATAAATAAGAGTTATTATGGTAAACTAAAATTCGTATTATATATAATACAATTACCAACTTAACGGTAAAACTTAACGGTAACGGCATCTTAACATTATTACTTAACGGCTTTCACATATCTTATATTAACCGTTTTGGGGTGTGACCCCCTTCCGAAAAGTCACTTCGTTCAAATTCGCACCTTTTCAATATATTTTAATCCAATAACTGCCATGCGAACCATCACACCTTTTCAATATATTTTAATCCAATAGCTGCCATAAATTATGTTAATTTAAACTGAATATTGAAAACTAACAGTCTGAAGATGATCTTTATATTTACTAGATAATTTTGTCTGTTACTACTATTTTTTTTTCTTATATCAAATAGCTAGAGTTGCCAATGCATGTTTCCCGGGTTTTTTTTTTATTTTCTTTATATATGATGTAAAAAGAATATATTCACTTGCTATCTTTTGATACATGAGCAACCTACTTTAATTATAATAACTCCATGAAAATGCTTTAGTATGGTGTTGTAAGACGAAATGTAAAGATTGTTCTGAAAAAAAAAATACTATTTTCGCATCTCATATACTAATACAAAAGTCATTAATAAACGACATCCCGCTGCAACGCGCGGGTTGATGTCAACTCGTTAATATTAATAATCAATCATTCATATTAAAAAATAAATGAGAGTTATTGTGGTAAATAAATCTGACTTAATAATCAATGACATTAAAAATTAAAAATAAATGAGAGTTATTTCGAAAATTAATGACGTTAATAATCATTCAGATTCAATGACATTAAAAATTAAAAATAAATGAGAGTTTTTTCGAAAACAAATGAGTGTTAAATTGATTAATAATCAATCATTTATAATAAAAAAATAAATGAGAGTTATTATGGTAAACTGAAATTAATGAGATTAAAAATTAAAAAATAGTAATATTATCACTCTGATCTGCCACTTTTAATTCCTGTTGATCATATAAATTAATGAGATTAAAAATTAAAAAATAGTAATAAAAAACATTAAATTCGGTCAATTATTATTAATGTAAATAAATAACAACCATTCAGATTCAAATTTCATATTCAATGATATTAAATTCGGTCAATTATTATTAATGTAAATAAATAACAATCATTCAGATTCAATGACATTAAATTCGGTCAATTATTACAATACTATTAAACATAATTTGGAAATAAATGAGAGTTATTATGGTAACTTTGAAGAAACATAATTTCGAAACATTTTTGAAATTTAAATATGCATATGAACATGAAAATAACAAACATACCAAAATTGTTGACGAAGGGTCATGTAAAACCTTGAAGAATTGAGAACCATTATGATAAGACATAATAGCGTTTGTGTCTTCAGATCAAATCCTGTTTTTCAAATGTTAAAACATAGAATGACTAAATCCGATCGAATAGTAAATCCGATTCAATATATATCTAAAAAAACCTTGATGACAATAACAAAATTAACATAACAAAATTGATACCTAATTTTCATCTTCTACGAAAATTCTCATCAATTAAAAACCGAAAACTGTTAAACAACAAAACTAGAATGTTAGTTCTTTATTATCCGGATGTGTATAAATCTCGTGGACCATACAGATAATACACTTCTATAATGCTTTAATGATTTTATGAAAGACAGTCTAGATAGTATTACATTTAAAACAAAATATACAAATCTTTATACGAAATCCCACTATGGCAAATAATTTTATATGCCATAACAAACAATCCATTGATCGATAGAATCATTCAAATACAGAAAGATTTAGACTGTTGAATTAATATCACTTTTTAAAAACCATCAAATGATCGAAACATTAAAATGAATACAACTCAATATATCGGATTTACATAAAACTGATCAAAATATCGGATAAACATAAATCTGATTCAATGAGTGAATAAATCGGTTTGAAAAAAATATAGAAGCATTTTTAGAAATCGTTCTCAGTTATATATAGAAGCATTTTCAGAAATCGTTCTTATTGTTAAGCTTGAAAGAATGTTAAATCGGTTTGATTTCTTCGTAATAATGTTAAGAATAAAATATAAGTCAAAATAGTAATAGAAATCAACATTAGAAGAGTATGATAGATGATTACCTTGAATCGGTTGTGGAGAATCAATAAATGATGCAAGATGAAGAAGGAAGATTGAAAGATTTCTTAGGAAAAAAATGAGAGTTATGTTGTGGTGAATGAAAAAAAATAAAAGAAAATGGTTTTTATACATAGATTTTTGGAGCTCCATATATGGAGTTGGATCCTACAGGCCTTCTCTAAGGCCTCTATTCGACCCGAGGTTACTCATTTATTATATAGAAAGATGTCACATACATGTTGCGTAATATCAGGTACCCGTTAGTTAATTAAAGTTATCCGTTAGGATTCTTAAATACATTTCTTACAATTTAAATATTTATACAATATTATTAACTAAAGAAATTAGATATATAACTAAAAAGTTAAAAGAAAATGTTTTCAGTTATGATTCAAATAGACAAGTTTGTATATTTTGGTACATGAACACACACAAAAAATATTATTACAATACCCAAATGCACATCCCGCATATTTTGGGCAATCGTGTTCAGGGTTTAATGCCATTCCTAGTCGAACCAAAGATGTACATAAAAATCTTATTTGGCACATGCACTTGAACAAGACACGAGTTTTCTACTATTGAAAAAATGACAGCTTAAACCTTAAATTTCATATTACTCTTTTCAAATATTTTTTCTAAGATTATAGATTTACAACAGAACATAAAAATACGTGTATTAGATGATTGCATTTAACCTATAAACTAATGCTTATTTCTATCTCATTTTTTCAATGTTGTTACAAAATAACAATCAATTAAAAGGTATGGCCTAAAAATATACATTTCTTTAATATCTATAATATGCAATGGGTTAGAGGCGTCAAATAATAAATTCACGAGGACAACTCAAACACGACTCGTTTAGCCAAACGTGCGTGTCGGTTCAACCCCAGACCGATCCGAAACCATTCAAATCAAGCACAAAAACTTTTGAACTTGGTTTTAAGTTTTTGTCATGTCATAAATTCACACTCCAATAGTGGATCAACTAAGACTTGTGATTCTATTATGAAAACTCATATGTGTCCCTATTAAATAACTCGGTTTTCTTATAAAGCGCTTTGTATGTGAAGAGTAAAAGAGTTTAGTTACATTCCAATAAACGGGTTATTTGGTTAATGCACACATGTTATATTTTACCGTTACAATCTTCTAAAATATGTGATTGATTTTTCAAGTTTTGTGGGTGTGTGTGTATGGGGGGGGGGGGGGGGGTTTGCATCTCATGGCTTGAAGGGCTTGAATGCCTTACGGCAACCCCGTCGCCACCCTCAAGGTTTAAAGTGTAGCTTGAAGTCCAAGGTTTGAGGTTTTCGCTATGGTTGAGGGTTGGTTGACCGTTCAACGGTCAATAAACTACTCGTTGGACCATTTTAATGGGGCTAGGGTATTAATGGGTAGGCATTGCCAGTGTTTTGATGGCTTTAAAGTACTTGGGTGGATTTGACATAACAATGCATGATTGGATCGGGCTATGGTACAACCCTAGGGTGGCCCTTCCACCTTAGTTTAACCGAATTGTGTTAGTCCGTGAGTAATAATAATTAGAAATAATTGATATGGCCCCATGTTGGATTAAGTTGAAGTGGAAACATGCATGATGATCAATAGTTTGAAACACAATATGATGATCAAGATACTTGTGTCATTGTGTGGATGTGATACGCTTATAAAAAGGCAACCAGACCGAAGGGAAGTTCATTTGTTTTATAGCTGTAATTAATGCAGTTCTAAGTGAACAAGATTTTATTACAATAAATTAATAGATAAAGTAGTAAACAGAAAAGGAAAAAAGGCTGCATATATTCGGCAAAAAGGGCCTAGACTAAATTCCATTTTCTTAAAAGTGGTCCATGACTTTATATTCGTGGTCCTAATGAAAAGTTATGAGATTGTGATAGGATTATGAGGGGTTGGGTAAAAGTAAGATTACTATGTTACAAGGCATTATATCTATCTATCTATACATATAATAAACCAAAGCCATTAATGACATGACACTTAAAGAGGGCATTCTTTTCATTGAGTGTGCCATGTGTCATCCCATGTGGCAAGGCTTTATTTTAGGAAAATAATAATTTAAAAACAAAATTAGATTTTTCTCTCTAATGTTTCTTCCCATAACTTTTAAACGTTAATATCTTTTATATACGAGATTTTTTAAATAAAAAAATTACACCAAATTAACGAGCGTTTTATTATCTTTCCAACGAGTACCATAGTGCTATATAAAAAACGGAGAAAAAACGACTATTTTTTGTGTGGTTTTGTTCATACAAGAAAAAACACAAAGTGTTCATGTTATTCATTAATCATGTATAGACAAGTCATTAGTTATGTTCAAACCAGTAAATATTAATTTTATTTACAACACGTGTTAGCATTAGAGTTGTACATTGTTTTAGGTTAGATTTTAATATTAGAGTTATACATTGTTTAAGGTTATGCACTAACATTGGAGATACATTGTTAATTGTTTTAGGTTAAGTGCTACCTGAAGCTTTCCTGCATGTAACTGTAAAGCGCATCATTCTATTTCATATGTAAAATTGATATGTCATATTAGATTTCTCAACCCCGGGATGTTCCCGGGGTATAATCTAGTATAATTAATTACTATATATTACATTATTATTATTATATATTTATATTTTAAATAGCTTCTTAGCTACAGCTCTGGTATAGCATTGGTTCACGTGTCATATTATTATATACATTCACTATAATTTTATATATATGTGTGTGACTCGGTCATTCAACACAATTGTAGCTGAAATAAGTTTAATCGAAGTTCGCTTAATCTGATTCCCTTTTGATTCCTCACTTTTTTTATTTGTCTTTCAAACCGTTCAAACTTAAAATCGATAAAATTAACCAATTGATATAACAAAAACACCAAAACAAAAATAGTATCTCTAACGTATAATAGTATAGGCTAATAGCACGTAACGCTATTATTGATCAAAGAGAATGATGCGATATTATAATGAATCAACGTTATCATTTTTATTCCAAATTACTAAATCGGGTGATGATGTGCAATTAGGTTGAATGTTGATTTGTAAGAAATATAGATAAAGTTCATTGGTTATATTGTCAAATAACATATTTTTTAACAAAGGGAGTGAGGGGCGCTCAACTTGAATTCACTGAACTTTACTGATTTCCCTCAATCCTGCACTGCCACATCATTTCACTGATTCACTTCACTAAAATATAGGACCGGATTTCAATCAATAAACGTTTAATCAGCACGACGTATGAACCGTCACGTGTGGAATCCCTAACGATCGAGCAAAATGATAAAAATCAATGTCAAAACAGGTAAAAATTCATTTTCAGTGTTTTCATTAATCATTAACTTGTCAATAATCGTTACAGACTCGATCAATGAAAAACACACACTTCTAGATGTAGCTGGATAGAGTTTGGGCACTTAGGAACATAGACAAACTGACAATAACTAATAATAACCGTCACCCAAACCACCTATATATACACACTTTTGATTCGACCTTGCGTGGGTCCGAACATTTGGTTCGTACCTGTTTTATCCCGAATGAAAACATAATGTTTTCATTCGTACCCTCGTAACTCTGAACCAATTCTTACAAACAAAACATTAACTTTACAAACAACACTTTTATTAAACTAGACGACCCGAAAGCTACAGACACATATATGAAATATGCATCTACAAACTCCCCATTGTCTGTAGCTCGGGTGCTTCACTTGTTCTTGTTTTCTCTCAGCACAAACTTTAGTTTTTCTCTTGCGAACTTCATCTTTCCTGCTTCTTTAGTCTGAATTTGCTTCGTCAACTTCAACGAGTACTTTCCCAGCATCCCTTTGTAGTCACAATTCGAATGAACCTCGAATGCAAAACAAAATTTCACCACTACTTGAAATTTCCATGCTTGTGCAATATCCAAAGCATCAAAATGGATAGGATTGAAATACAACGTTTCAATATCATCCCTCGAGCAATTGATTAACCATATTGGATCGAATGTTCTTATATTCTTGCATAGCTTTTTTGGATCTTCATTCTCCATAACAATCACTGCTTCTCCCGCTCCCCAATCATAATACCAAAAGGCAAACTTCTTGTTGAAATCTTGTTCAATAGGCATAAGCGGGATCTTCTTCATGCAAGTAGGTGGCTTGTAATTCAAAGTCACACATGTAAGGTTATTTGCTTGGTTGATCTTCTTGTGAACTATACGATGAGGATATTGTGACTTGAAAACATCCCATTTCGTCACACTTTATCTTGTCATCTTATCCGCCATCAATTCTAACAAACCATATGCACCAATCAGCTTATGTCTACAAACATCTCGTACAGCCCAGTAAGGAAGAGTCTTCATATCATAAAAACGACTAAATTGTAAGATGCCTCTCTCCCACTTGATACTGACACATCTAAGCTGAGGAAAGAATTTCCAAAATATCGCTTTGCCTTAGAACATCTAATTGTGGTAGCGATAGAATTCTTCTGTATTGGTGGCAGCGGATGTTTATCTGATTCTTCACGCAATCTTCTCATATAGTTTTTCAATGCATCTGATTGCTTATTCACATCTTCTTTTTCAGTAGCTGTGAAGATCTCATCAATAACATCTTTCCTTTCTTATCTGCCACCTTCTCAACTTCACACAGGATTTCTTCATCAACAAATGGAATGCTCGTGTTGTCTGTCATGTTGTAATATTCTGGATACTCTTCGTGAGAAATATCTTCTATTTCGATTTCATCAAAGTCATTCACATTTGTATCATCTGAATGCTTTCCTGGTTCAACAACTGGTATGTTTGATATTTCTTGCTTGTTGACCAATTATTCAAGTGTCATACCAACTTGTTGCGCAACGCCTTCAAGAATCTCTTTCATTATTGCAGCGCTGACTTCACCATCCTCTAGTTCAGGATCTTGATTCTCCAAAGAATACGTCATATCATGTGTAACAAAATATCTCTGAACCTGGATGTGAATCTAGCTGAGACATATCTTTTCTTAATCATCTTTTTCAACCTCTCTTTATCAGCTTCAGACATTTTACCAGATTCACCATCACTGGTTCCAGCTAATGTATCTTCTTATTTCTTTTTTCTCTATTCATAAGAATAATCTTCAATGTTGTCATCAGTATCATCAGAATCTAACGAACCTTCAGCATCTTTATCACCACCATCATCAGTGTTATCATCATTATCATCATCATCATCATCATCAGATCCTTTGTCATCATCTGATTTATCATCATCTTTATCTTCCTCATCATCTTCATCAGATTCTCTGTCAGATTCATCTTTAGTTTGTTCGGTACCCTTCAATTGAGGAACTTTTTTATACAAACTGTCAATGATCTTTTTCAACTTCTCGTTCTCCTTCTCAACTGTGATGATTCCCTTCTAATTGTTGACATTAGACAGTTGCAGTTTAGAGTTCTCGAGCTTCAAATCTGTCACTTCTTCTTCCAACTTATCTTGTTTCTCTTTCAATTTAGCAATGATATATAACATATCTTTTTCATTCTCTTTTAGCTGCTTGATCTCATCCTAATTCTTCAAAGTAGCAGCTTTCTGATTATCGAAAGATTTCATCAACCTGGAAATCCACTGTTGCATTAGATTCAATGCATCTTGTGAAACTAAAGCAACAGGTTGTGAACTTGATTCTAGTTGTTGTTAGGATGATGATGAGTTGTTGAAGCTGGATAACATCTCTTTCAATGACTTAAAGACATCAGATGGGTTTTGCTAAGTAGATTGTGATG
This sequence comes from Ambrosia artemisiifolia, assembly GCA_032199755.1. NCBI lineage: Eukaryota > Viridiplantae > Streptophyta > Magnoliopsida > Asterales > Asteraceae > Ambrosia > Ambrosia artemisiifolia. The sequence continues at coordinate 66,184,638 of CM063519.1, forward strand.
TTGGTTTCTCTTTAATCACTTCGACTTCTTTTGCACTATTTCTTTTCTTCTTTTCGGGTTCTTTTGCTGGTGTTGCTATTGTTGAAGTAGTTGGAACTGTTGAGAAGCCAGTTCCCTTCAATAAACTTTCAACGGCTTTCTTTCTCTTTAATCTCTTGGTTTCTTTCTTTGACATGGATCAGATGTCCACATTTTGTTGATTTTGTAGCAACTGGAGAACCAAGAATATCATCATCAAGATCTAAAATCTCTTTATCTGGATCAAAGTTAGGATCTTATCAAATCCTTTCTGAAGTTGTGCAGCGACCAATTCATCCATCAGTATAGGAGTCATAGAATCTCCAGTGTCCTTGGGATCTGCTTCCCTATCACTTTCTTCCTCTGAATTCCATTCTTCTTCAGTTTCTATATCTTCATCAATCAACGTAATCTTTTTTCCTCTTTTCTTTGTCCCTAAGGAACCTTCAATCTCTTTACCTTTTCTCTGAGTCTCTTTCTTAGACTTTTTCTTTGTTTGCCTCTTAGCTCTCTCTTCACCAGAAACTGGTACTAACGGGGTGTCAGTATCAGAATTACTGCCATCATGTCTCCACTCATCTTTATTAGGTGCCTTGAATCTAGGATTCACAAAATGACCAAATAATCTTCTCATTGGCGGTTTCTCGAATTTCCCTTTATAGATCGTCATTCTGTTTAGCGTCATGATGTTCATGTGTTGATTTGCAATATGTGTTGGCTCTTTCACAAGGTCTGGATATTTATCATCAAAGATCATCTGTAGAAACCTCGGATACATCATAAAATTATTAGTCTTCGTCCCGTAAAACACTTCCGTCATGTGATGAAATAACATGCCAGAGATGTTGAAATCTTTATTCATCATAAGAGCCACTGCCATTGAGTAGGTGGTGTCATGAAGAACATCAAAACCACCTCTAATTGGTGTGAAATATGAATCACAATGTGTAACAAGTATTTGAAAGGTGCACACACGTTGGATTTGTTTAATTGTGTAACACCCCAGTGTGGACCCCCAAATTTTTCGTGCAATATTTTTTTTATATAATAATGAATAACCAAAACGAATAATAAATAATACGGTTATGGATGAAATCAAAACCCGAACAATTGTATATGAATATTATTGAATAATACGCGTCACAAAACCGAGCCAATACGCGTTAACGAACCCATTTGTGACCAATATGATTAGTCACCATGTGCCCCATGGCACTCTTGCCATGCACCCCATGGCTTCTTAATATTATTACACACACATATTACTCTTTATAAAAACCACACACACAGTCACTAATACACACACCACATAATCTGATTAAAGAGTTAGAGAGAGAGAGAGAGAAAAAGAGACGAAGAGAGAAAGAAGAGGAAAGGAGAGAGAACCGAAGGAGAGGATGAGATGGGTGGTGGTTCCCGGAAGCAGCGCCGCTGCCTCCACTAACACACCGGTGAATAAAGGTATCACCCCCTACTAAACCCCTCTCCTTGTATTATTAATCTGATATAGTTACGAAGGTGGGATTGTGTCGGGTATCAAGACTGTGGTGGTGGTGGTTGTGTAATTGATTACTGTGGTGTAGGGTGGTTCTAATATCAAGTTAAAGGTCTAGATAGGCTTACAGAGGTGGAGTTCGACTTGTAAAGGAGGATGATAATGGTTCATGATAATTAATAGTGAGGGTTACGGTGGTCACGGCTTAGTTATTAGAATGTATATGATGATATAGTTAAGGGGTATTAAGAGGTGGGTTAACAGCCTTCGTTGAAGACAATGATAAGATGACAAATGGTGTTGGTGATAGTGAAATAGTGGTGATGGTCACAAGAGATGACCTCAAATAGCAGACACATGTGGAGGAGCTTGGGTCAAGGCTTGTTGACCCGGTCAACGAAAGTCAACCATGGTCAACAGTCAAAGGAGGTCAACCCTCGCCGAGTCAACTGGAAGATAGGTATAATCAGACCTGTTATAAAACAACTTTTGTGAAAGAATTTTTGAAAACGACACCAAGTACAACTTCAAATCACTCAAAAACCATGTTTTATCAATGTTCTATGAAAACAGCTAGGGTTTGATGATTTTGGACTGAAATCTGTGAATTTTTTATGAATTTGCAATCATGTGATTGAGCACAAGCTCTGATACCACTTTTTAGGTCCGAATTTCAATCAATAAACGTTTAATAAGCACGATGTATGAACCGTCAGGTGCGGAAACCCTAACGATCGAGCAAAATGATAAAAATCAATGTCAAAACACGTAAAGATTCATTTTCAACGTTTTTCATTAATCATTAACTTGTCAATAATCGTTACAGACTCGATCAATGAAAAACACACACTTCTAGATGTAACTGGACAGAGTTTGGGCGCTTAGGAACACAGACAAACTGACAATAACTAATAGTAACTGTCACCCAAACCACCTATATATACACACTTTTGATTCGACCATGCGTGGGCCCGAACCATTTGGTTTGTACCTATTTTATCCCGAATGAAAACATAATATTTTCATTCGTACCCTCGTAACCCCGAACTAATTCTTACAAACAAAACATTAACTTTACAAATGCCACTTTTATCAAACTACACGACCTGAAAGCTACATACACATATATGAAATGTAACCAACTCTTATAAACAAACCATTAACTTTACAAACAAGACTTTTATCAAACTAGACGACCCGAAAGCTACCGACACATATATGAAATTTGCATCTACATAAAACACAATTTTGGAGGCAACACTACAATGAAATTTTATTTTTCTTTTTTGTTATAAATAAAATAAGTTAACTAAAAAACAGTAATTGAAACTAATACATAAATTAATTAGACATTTTAAAGAACTAATTAAGTTAAAAAAAAAAACAAAATAACCCATATGTTGATAAAAAAAAACATCTTCCCACCTGACCAAAAAAAAAACCCCACCCATCTTCCCCCCTCTGTTATCTCCTTCCCACCTCTATCATCTTCTTCCTACCTCTACAAAAGCACAAATTAAACTAATAAAACCTACGTGTTGTCCAAAAAAAATCCACGTATTGACCACATGCCACCTTCACGAGATCACTACACACCCGTTAACTAGGACTCGTGCCACATTCAGGAGACCACTACCCGCGCCACCGACGACGGTGTTGTCGTGACGATAGTGGCCTACCCGTAAGCATTTCATGAAGGGCCCATCCTCCCTAACGCCAACTATTTCCAAAACATGTATAAAGTTAACCAACTACCAACATCAATGTCACTTAACTAACGTATCTAATTGTCTAGGCAGTAGATTCCTGATTACGTAAAACACTAGTGTTGAAAAACTATCTCGAATGTTTCGTTTTGCTAATGTTGCTAGCTAGGTAAGCTATCAAAATGTGTTGAAAATATAACATGTTAATATGTGATGTTTTCCTTTTCAATTATATTACTATTTATTTCTTATGTGTGACACTTATAATTTTGCATAAGGTGTTTATTGTTTTGCAGTTGGGCTTGTATAGCAGCTGATCTGGGCTAGCTGATGTGGGATCTAGGTAGATGGACATGCTGGGTCGGGCTTGCTGCTGGTGTTGTTTAGAAGAGTCTTCAACGTTTAGGGGCTTATTATGTACATATAATAAGTTTGAGGAACAAGATTGTAATTCATGATGTGAGTTGCATATATAAGCTCAATAGGGTTTCTAGAGACTTCATAATTCATTCAGTCTCTCTCATTCTTTCACACACAGATATTTTGCTCTCATTTGGTTTAGGCGATTAGGGTTTGTCCATTTTATATTTTGTTCATCGAGTGTCTGATGATCTTCTGAATCTAATCAGTGTCTAAATTTCTAGACTTAGATAGTTGTTGTTGATCTTGTGATATTGTGTTTTGGTTCGTATTCAGTTGTTCATTATTCTTTGAACAAATCGTTTTATGGTTTAAATTTCTTTGTTAATAAAGTTGTGTTTCGGTATACCATGAAAAGTTCACATGGTATGAGAGCTTAAGGCTCATATTCTTGTTCTCTTCCGCTGATTTTATTAGGGTTTTATTCTGATATCCGTAACATCTTGGGTTCTTGTTATATATGGGGTCAGATGTGTCAATAGTTGGTCGATTTTGGCTTCGTTCTATATCAGATCTTGATAAAATCTTAGATCTAAAACTTTTAGATCTAGGGTTTCTGGGAATTAAAGGAGCTGCAGTGAAGATTGTTGGATATTGGAGCATTTACTCTTTGCCCTCTAGTTGTAACCTTAAGTAAAGGTTGCAAGTGTGAGCGTGTTTGGCGAACCCTAACTTGGGCCCCTTCCTGGTGAGACTGTTCCTTTACACTTGTTTTTTTAATTTGAAGTTGTGTATTAGGCGTCTGGTGTCGGGTTAGAAGGACTGGTGGTTGATCGAGTCAGGTTGAGTCGGTTGTTCGTCTAGGTGGCTCCCACACTAGGACTTGCGTTGGCACCATTAAGTGACGAACCAACGATCTAGACACCAGTGTGGCTTCGCCATGTGTCTGATTGATTGTTTATTTTGTTGTCTTGGTTGTTTTCTTTGACTGTTAATTGGTTTGATTGAAATATGTTGTTCTGTTTTGTGTAATATGTGTAGATTCAATTGTGGGTGTTTAATTGCTTATTTCTATGTCTTGTGCTGATCCATCACCTGCTAGTGGACTAGTTAGTCAAGGCCATGTGGCTAACCCTTGTCTCATTGTTAACATATGGCATTGGTTAGTAAGTTGGATGCTAGTGACCCCCTTTATTTGCATGCCAGTGACTCTACCAACCTTAGTATTGTTATTATCAAACTAATATGGACTGAAAATTATACTGTGTGGTCTAATGCAATGATTCTTGGCCTACAAATTCAAAATAAACTAGGCTTTATAAATGGGGATTATATTAATCATGTTGATGATCCTGTGTTAGCTACGTAGTGGGGTATATTTAATTTAGTATTTTTGACTTGGAGTCTAAATTTTGTTTCTGGGGAACTTTATATGGGACAAGTTTATTCAAAGCTTAAACTCAGAAGTTTGGAAAGACCTCAAGGAAACTTATAATAAAATAGATGGGTCAGTTGTTTTTTATTTGTATCAAAAGATAAACTCATTTAGCCAAAATGGAATGTCAGTGCCTGAATATTATCATAAGTTGAATGTTATGTGGAAACAACTTGATCAAATTGTTCAGCTGTCCTCATGCATGTGTGATGCTTCAAAGGACTTCAATAGTTATAACCATATGATAAAACTTATCAACATGTCAGGACTACTTTACTGATTATGAACTCCCTTTAGTTAAAGAAGCCTTTGCTGTAGTTTCTATAGATGAATCTCATAGAAATTCCAACAATGTAAATAAAAATCAAACTATGAGTTCTAATTCTAAAACAAGTCAAGTTAATGATTCTATCAGTAATAATAGTTTTTATGATAAAAAAGGTTGGTAGAAGTGAAAGTCAATCCTTGAAGTGCACACATTGTAACAAGACAGGACACTTAGTTGATAAGTGTTTTGAACTTGTGGGATATCCACCTTAGGCTAAACCCAGGGGGAATTTTGGAAAGAGGGCAGTTGTTAACAACAATAGTTGTTCTGAATCATTTAATTCTGCTACTTATTTAACTAGTGATCAAGGTCAAAGTTGTTGAGTTTGTTGCATGAGAAGTCTAGCGAACCAAACCAATCCTGCAATATGTCTGGTTGGATATTTTGTGCATCTGCTTTTAGTAATAATGTTTACTGTTTTATTAGTGCAAATGGGAATTTAATTGGGATTGGTTGGATACTAGATTCTGGAGCAATGAATACATGGTTAATAATGAAAAAGGTTTGTTTGATTATGTAGATGTTTCATATTTAAACATAAAAGTCAAGCACCCAAATGGCACATTTGCCTTGGTTACTAAAATAGGTAAAATAAACTTGCTGAAAATGTTATTTTACAAGATGTTTTAGTTGTTCCAGAATATACTATCAATCTCATGTCTGTGCACAAACTTGCTAGGGACAATAAATTGTTTGTTGGATTTGATGAGAATAGATGCTATTTACAGGACTTGTCAACAAGGAAAGTCCTGGTGACTGGTGAACAGTTTGATGGTTTGTATATGTGTAGAAAGGTTTGTTCCTTCTCTAAGGTGTGTTATAATCCTGTTAGTGAATTCAATATGAGGCATGCTAGACTAGGACATCCTTCTGGCCAAGTTTAGAAAATTCTAAGTTCAAATATTAACTTGAAATTGAATAAAGAACATGGTCCATGTGATGTTTGCCAAAAGGCTAAACAACACAGGGAACCATTTCCTTTAAGTGAACATAAGACAACCCAACTTGGCTAATTAATACATCTTGATGTATGGGGACCCTATAGAGTAGCTGATGGAGAAGGAAATAGATATTTTTTTTTAACTATTGTTGATGATTTCTCTAGTGGGTATGTCTTATGAAAAAAAACTAAGGTTTTTGAAAATATAAAAGATTTTGTTAATATTCTTTCAAATCAGTTGTAAAAAACAGTTAAGATTTTAGAAGTGATAATGGGTCAGAATTTGTGAATGGTCAAATGATTAATTTTTGTAAGTTAAAAGGAATTATTCACCAAACCGCTTGTGCATATAAAGCTCATCAAAATGGTGTTATTGAAAGGAAACATAGACATCTTTTAAATGTTGGTAGAGCTTTGTTGTTTGATAGTAACCATCCTGTTAGATTATGGACTGATTGTATTCTAACTGCTTCATACTTGATTAATAGGACTCTTTCTTCTGTGCTTGGTGGAAGAACTCCTTATCAAATGATTCATGGTTTTGCTCCCTTCTTAGATCATTTAAGGATGTTTGGTTGTCTGTGTTTTTGTACAGTGTTAAATGAAACAAATAAATTAGAAAGTAGAGCAGAAAAATATGTTTTTTTAGGTTACTCTCATGAGAAAAAGGGTTGTAAAATCTTTAGTTTAGCTAGTAAAACCATTTTATTCTCAAGAGATGTAAAAAATTTTGAAACCTGTTTTCCTTTCAAACAAAAAAGTATTTTTGATAACAATGATAGTAACACGGATAAAATTGTTAACAACTTAAACTTTTTTTGACCTTTTTGAAAACATAGTTCCAACAAACTTCTTGAATGTGAATGATCCCTATGATGAAAAAAGGGACAATGGTAATTGGGATTCAGGAACACATGATAGTCAGCAACAAGACCACCAGTGTATTAATCAAGGCAAGGCTGATGAACAGCAGCCTGAGAACACTGGTTTGGGTCCTGGATTGGCAGACCATGTGAATATTGAACATGATCAAAGTATAGAATCTGAAGGGGACATTGTTCAGGATAGTATTAGGAGATCTTCAAGAAACATTAATTTTCCAAATAAATATAGTGATTATATTGTAGAAGGTTAAGTTAAATATGGTCTTGAAAAAGTAGTTAACTTTACAAATCTATCTTTTGAAAATAAATGTTTCTCTGTTACACTTGATAAAAGTAGGGAACCTAAACACTATTATGAAGCAGTAAAAGATGAAAACTGGGTAAGAGCTATGAATGATGAGTTAGAAGCTCTTTATAGAAATAACACCTGGGAAATATTGGATCTTCCTAAGGATAGACATAAAGTAGGTTGTAACTAAGGGTTTTAGTCAAAAAGAAGGAATAGATTATGAAGACACTTTCTTTCCTATTGTCATACTTACTATTGTTAGGTGTATTATCATTCTAGTTGTCCAAAATAGTTGGAGTATCTTTCAACTTGATGTTAACAATGCATTTCTCTATGGAGATTTGCATGAAGATGTGTACATGTCCCTTCCTGAAGGTGTTAATGAATCTGTAGGTAAAGTTTGTAAATTGAAAAAGTTCATTGTATGGCCTGAAACAGGCACCTAGGATGTGGAATGAAAAATTAGTGAGTGCTTTAACTGAATTTGGCTTTGTCCAAAGCAAGTGTGATTATTCCATGTTTGTTAAAAACAAGCAAGATGTATTCTTAGTTTTGTTAGTATATGTAGATGATATTATCATTATTGGAAATTTCTATTGAAGAAATAGAACTGGTCAAAACTTGTTTCAAAACTAAGTTTATGATAAAGATTTAGATGAGTTAAAGTATTTTTTGGGCATAGAAGTTATGTAAACCAGTGAAGGGTTGTCTCACCCAAAGGAAGTATTGTACAGAACTTCTAGCCGAATATGGTATGTCGGGGTTAAAACTTGTGTCAAATCCAATTGAACATAATAGTGTTTTGACTATTATTGTGGTTACTAAATAATATTGATGGATATCAACAACTTATTGGTAAATTGATATATTTGTCTCACACTCGACCTGACATATCATATGTTGTTCATTATTTGATTCAATATACGCATAAGCCTAATGAGGGTCATATGAAAATTGCACTAAGACTTCTTAGATACTTAAGTCTTCTCTAGGAAAGAGAATCATGTTCTCAAAACATGAATCTTTTGACTTGGTTGCATTTGCATACTCGGACTGCGGCAAGTGTGTTGACAGTAGAAAATTTGTTACTGGTTTTTGTATGTTTATTGGTAATTGTTTGGTGTCATGAAAAAGTAAAAAGCAGTCGACAGTAGCTAGATCTTCAGCTGAACCTGAATACACAGCCATGTGTGCTACTATTTGTGAAGTGTTGTGGATCAAAAAATTGTTGTCAGAATTAAACGTTATTGTCAGAATTCCTGTTATCTTGAACTATGACAATTTTTCCGCTCTATCCATTGCTGCAAACCCAATGTTTTTCTTAAGAGAACAAATCTCTAATGCCATTTAAAAACAGCAAAAGTTAGTTCCGATGAACAAATTACTGACTTGTTTACAAAGGGGTCGTTAACACATCCACACACAAAGTTGTGTGAAAAGGTAAGAATGTTTGATGTGTTTAAGTAATAAAAGTGTGTGTGTGTGTGTGGGGGGGGGGGGGGGGCCTTGAAAATATAACATGTTAACATGACATGTTATGTTTTCCTTTTCAAATTTATTATTATTATTATTTATTTCTTATGTGTGACACTTATAATTTTGCATAAGGTGTTTAGAATAGTGGGCAGCTGATGTGGGCTCCATGTAGATGGACATGCTGGGCCAGGCTTGTTGTTAGTGCTGTTTAGAAGAGTCTTCAATGTTCAAGGTCTTATTATGTACATATAATAAGTTTGAGAGACAAAATTGTAATTCATGATGTGAGTTATGATATACGTTAATTTATACATATAAAAGCCCCAGTTTAACTCCCCTTTATATACGTTTTTGGCCGTATACACGATGAATTGGTACTTATTTGGGCATATTTATGATTATAGGTCTTAAACGGTATCCAGGAAGCAAACCGGATCAAAAACAAAGGTTTCTGCGCGAAAACGGAACGTTTGTCAATCCGACCGGCCGCGCGAATGAACCGACCGGCCGCGCGCAGCATCCTGATATTTCTGGGGACCTTCTAGAAGGCCTACGTCAGCATTCGAGAAGCATTTCTGACCCAAGTAAAGCGACCGGCCGGTCAAATCATCCGCGCGGCCGGTCGGATCGTCTGTTCTGTTTTTAAATAGCCCATTTCAGCCATTGATCAAGTATTGGACCTTTGGGGGGCGATTTTGGGCGATTTTCGGACGAACCAAGCTGCTGGAAAGCCGTGGAACAAGCTCGGGAATCCATCCAATCCATCCTTCATCATCCAATCCATCTCTTTAGCATTCTTATGGTTTGATCCTTTTAGCTTTTTAAGATCCAAATCTGATTTTGTATGCTATTGTGATGCTATTTTAGTTAATCGTACGCCTACTGGCAAGAACATCAGTAGTAGTTATTAGTTAAAACAATCGTTTGTATGAAATCATGTTTTGTATGAATTTGGCGTTTTTCATGTTTGGATCTTGATGATCATATTGCAACCTTGTTTCATTGTTGTTGGATTTGTGATTATGTTTAAGTGACTTTGATGATTGTCGGATGTGTTAGGCGGATTACTTGTTGAAGAAACCGTCCGTTTTATCGTCCGATAGTAGACTAGTTAACTTGTTAATAAAGTTTACACCATGAAACTGTAACCGGGTATTGGTTTGGTTAAAGTCGCTTAAATAACGATTATGAATGTTTACCGGCACGTAAAAGAGTTTTAAAAGCTTAATGGTGTTGTTACCAATCTTTGACACGGTTAATTATCTTTGTTAGTTATTTTGGTGAAAATGGCGATCTTAGTAGATTTGTGTTCAAAGTTGGTAAAATGGAATAGGTTGTGAAATGCTCTACTTTATGCTAGTCTAGGTGGTCGTATTGTGTATTCGATATTGCTTTCCTGAACTAGTGCGGTTGAGGACTCCCGAAAGGTGATACTAACCTATCTTTAAAGATCCACATGAGATTATATCAGCTGCTCGCTAATGAACAACTTGAAGTGGTTAACGTGTGTATTCGTGTTAGCTTTCTGTATAGTTGTCATGTTAGGATGCCCGAGAGGGACACTAACTGTCGGAAAATGGGAATGTTGATCACACGCCTGTGTTTTATATGATACGTAGATAACATGCTAGGATTGTGTTTATAGTTACATTTTCTATTTGGAGTCTTATATTTGTTATTTACATGTTTTAGAATTAATTTAGTTTTAAACAAAACTCAAACTTATCTTTTACTTACTGGTGAATCGGGGATAGAGTTTTAGTACCATTGCTCCGTGCGCGTCCATGGATCGATACTTGGTTCTTATCTGTACTTACTACATATATGACAGGGTACACTTGCCCTATTGTGTGTGTTTTAATATGAAGGTCGAAACCATTTTTATAAATATTAAAGCAGAAACGTGTGTTTATTCATTGTAAAATTATGTGTATATCCGCACACGTCAAGTTTTTGGCGCCGTTGCCGGGGACACGACGAGCTTTAGGAACGAACCGAGTCAACTTTTTACCAGTGTACATGCTTGTGAATACGTGTTTATACTTTATTGATTCTTTATTTCATTTATTTATTTGCATATATGATTCATTTATTGTTTATTGGATTTATCTGTCTGTTGATATATTAGATTGATTTTAGATTGGTTCATAGGTTTGCACATATATTCTTTCATTTATCTGCTTATAGGATTGTTTGATTGATTATTCGTTCATTAGGATGTTGATAAATTTAATTGATTGATTATTGGATTTATTGGTTTGTCTATGACTTTGATTTATTCTTTATTTGATTGATTAGATTTATTTGTTCGTATTTGAACTAATTATTAATTTCATTCTTTAGATAGTTTTATGCTTTGTCTGTTTGTTTCTGTTCATTTTATTGATTCTATTGGTTTTTATTTGATTTTTATGTATATATAGTTTTTATTTTTACTTAAATATATAATGGAAGTCTGGGTATGTTACGTTTAAAGTTGATGGTTCGGATGCTTTTATAAAAGGTTTGGGTTAAGAAAAATTGGGAAATTTATTTAAGACAAAATTACAAAAATCAACCTTTATGTATTACTGAAACTACAACCTATACCTTTCAGTTTAAAAAGCACCCAAACCAACCTTTATGTATATCTTTTCATGCAGGTTACAACCTTTAACACAAACTCAGTTAGTTTGTGTCGTTAAGTCAAGAGCAAATAAGTAATTTTAGTTATCCCAACCTTAAAATAAAATAAAATAACAAAATTATAAAATATAATTAAACCCACCCCACACCACCCATACCCCCTGTTCATCTTCTTAAACCTACCCCACCCATACCCTCCCCTCCTTTGTTCATCTTCTTAATCTCCAGTCAGTCAGTCATGGTGGGTTTATGGTGATAGTGGTGCTACAGTGAATGAACAGAGGAACATCGATGGTGGTGGTTTTGGGTAATTTTTCAGTGATGCTGATCTCCGGTCATGGTAATACGACATAGCGATGGTGGAGTTTGACGATGAAAGGGTGGTATTGAGTACAATGACCGATGGTTAAGGCTGCCGGGAAAATAAGGTTTGATGATAGAAAAGGGACGTTACCAGACTGTCGTAACCGAATTATTTCAAACTCACCCGAGGTTAATTCGAGGCTCTGTTTCTTGCTGATAAATGAACGATTGAGTTAAGCCTAAATCTCTACTACCAATGCCAACCTATACACTTCAGCCTCCACTCTCCCACCATTATTAAACACCTTTATTTTTTGCCTGAGATCTGAAATCTCAAATCTGACATCTGATTTGGGATGAACAAGTGTTCAAGGTCAAAGATCGATGTTGCAGGTAAGTCATTTAGGAAGTCTTAATCGACAGGAAGATAGTATTCGGAGCAGTGGTGTAAATTCGTTTATTTGCGTTAGTGTTGATGTTTCATGTTGTTCTTATTCAAATTGAGTTTTTTATTAATTAATTGTATGAATGATTATTAGAAGACTTAAGTTTGCATAGGTTATGGGGTTTGTGAGGTTGTTCCATGGTGGTGGTGAAAAGCAGAGGTCTTAGGGAAAAAGATGAAAAGTGAGGGTAAAAGTACTAATTTGCCCTTGACTTAACGACATAAACTAACTGGGTTTGTGTTAAAGGTTATAACTGAAACAAAAAATATACATAAAGGTTGGTTTGGGTGCTTTTTAAACTGAAAGGTATAGGTTGTAGTTTCAGTAATACATAAAGGTTGGTTTATGTAATTTTGTCTTTATTTAATATAGAAGTGGTTTTAATAAAAATAATTTTCTGTGAAAAATGCTTCCTTGCGATTCGCAAGGAAGCTGGGCTTATGGTTCCGCTTCATGCGAGTTCCTAATTACCCCGGATTTTATCTTTTATTGTTCGAGATACGCAGGATCACCAGAGTCCTTCGTGTGACGTGAATAACCGCTATCTTCTGTTTTTAACTCAATACATTGGCATCCATCATCGTTTCTATTCATCAACTTCCGTTATATTATTTTTCGGTGAAAAAGGTTGTTTTCGCGCAAGCAAAAGGACGGTCTTTATCTTGTTGCAACGCGCGAGCACCTTGAGTCATTGTGCTCACTTGCGCCACGCGAGAAGCGGTCTATACTTCTTCGCGATGCGCGAGCGACTCATATTTTCGCTAAATTTTTTTTGTATATTTTTGTATTTATTTATTATCATAATTTAAGTTAGTGTATAGTTTTTAGTATGTTTATCTGTATATATTCCTTCCGTTTTTCTTAGATCGAGTCTTTATTTATTTTGTCTGTAATTATTTCGTACATTGCGTCAGTTTAAGTGTGGGGATGGCCGATGTCTGTTCATTGCTTGATCGATCTTCTCGCCCGTACTCAATCTCCATTCGGGCGAAAGCGATCTTTAAGAAAATCTTTTATGAAAACGGCCATTCCAATAAGTTAAAGTCCAAGTTGGACTGCGTTTGAGAGTCAACGGGCAGCAACTAAAAATATAAAATTAAAACCCGTATGACCCGCATGTGGAAAAACTTGAATTCCACGACCGCGCGCCTAAACGCGCGTGGAAAACCGAGTCCAGCTATCGACTCACTCACTCGAGCAAAATGTAGCGATGTGCAAGGGCAGAAATGTCCTATAACTTCATAAAGTTTTTAGCTAGGATTGATTCGCGCCAGATGATTGTGTGGAAAGTCGCTTCAAAACCGTGTTATTTTACTAAGAAGCGTAGCAAAACAGGTAAGTTGGTTGTTTGTGTCGAAACAGAGCGAGCACTTGCAACTTCCACTCAAGAACACACACACAAACACCTTTCAATTCCACATCAATTCTTCAAACACTACAAGAAATTTAAGCATTTACCCACACATAGTATGTGTGGGAAAAAGCCTATTATGTGTTGATAGTTGCGTTTACCTACACATAAATTAAGTGTAATGATGTGTAGACTCGTCACTGTGGATATATGTAATTACCCACACATAAGTTATGTGTAGGTATATAGCAAGCCTTACCTACACATATATATGTAGATAAAACTAATTTATATGTGTGGTTAGAAGTATAAAAATTTGTTGGATGGCCAATGATGTGGCATATGACATGGCATCTGACGTGGACTACAATGATAACATGTGTCATAAATATATGTGTGGGTGCCGGTAATATTATGTGTAGGAAATATTGATGTGTTAGTAGAAATGTTTTGATACGTAGACAATAACCACAATATATATAAATAATAATTTTCAAATATATACAAACAATTATAGAAACATATGCAACCAAATTAACATTCATAATCAAATATCATTGTTCAAACAATCAAACAAAATACTTATACAAACAAAAGAAAATTTGTCTATAAGATTACTAAAACTACTTAAGTCATCAATATTTACACCACCCTCATGTATCAGTTTGAGATTGTCTTAATGTGCTTGATGGAGAAGGCATGATATTATTCTCAATAGTGCTTCTTCCATAATTGCGCTTTAACCTGTCACTTGTTTGAAGGAGATCCACTAGCTCGTCGTAAATAGGATGCTTTGCTTTTTAAGTAGTACCCATGCAAACTATGCAAACAAGTAGTGTTTCGTCCGAGTACAATTGCACTAGACTTGTTGCTCATTGATTCCATAGTATGTTGGTTTTCCAGCTTCATCGCTTCTTCCTTTTAGCGGGAAAAAAAAAGAAAACAAATACAATAAAGTAACTATTTACCAAATAATGAATATTTAAGGGTATAAATGAGCAAGTAACGTACATATATTGCGGCCGCAACTTTAGATATCCAACCTTTTTTCGTAAGCTAGTGTGTAAGCCACCAAGTCTCAAGTTGCCAGATGAAGAATCCAGATTCAAGCCAAGCTCAACCTGATAGCGTATTGTACTCTTCAAACCATTCTACTAATAGTGTTCATTTTTCACATGCTATAACTTTCTTTTTTGCATTTTCCTTCAAGAACCTACAACCAAATAAAAAAAATATTAGATCAAAACGGTGTGATTTTGATTTCTTTTACGTCTAAGGTTCACGCCTAAAAGTACCATATTCACTTTCTACATATTAAAAATCATACTGAATTATAAAAATAAATTTACAGTTAGCTTGTGGCATAATGGCAACCTATCTTCATTAGGTACATGCCTCCACTCCTTATATTGTAAATGTAAACTACAATTGGTATGCAAATGTATCCACACTCATGTATGAAAGATGAGTCATTTTCATATATTACTTGCCTCATTTAACAGTTAAACTCCAATGACAATCTCTTCTTAGAAGCTTTCATTACCTTTCGAGCTCAATTGCCACGTGTTGTCGTTGTCATACCTTCACCTATTTTTTTCTCAATCTCGTGAGTTATGTCAACAAACAAGTAAAAGAACATTTAGTTTTACAACATTACCCACAAAAAGAAAATACATAAAAATATCCTACATCATCTATGCCATGAACTTTAGTAGGTAAAAAAATTGAGTGGTAACTTCGACGTTATGGATCCAAAGACCAACATTAATCCTTTCACTAAAACTTGCATCATCTAGCAAAGTTTAGCACTTTGCCACTTTGGGCCCTCTCCTCATAAAGTTATATAAACATGGACTTACTGAATTACAAACAAGAAAAATACTCCTAAAATTGAGATAGAAAAGTAAACTAGCATCTTGATGTTAAAAGGGAAAATACTTTTTTTACCTTGGCATTTGTTCTTGGAAATCCCTTATGAATGAAGCCTTTCCAAACCAAGGCTTGTTTAGTGCTGCATCAATCATTCCCACAACCACTACATAGTCATCAAAAAACAAGTTGTTTTTACAGAACAACACAAACATAACAGAATGTAAGTATGCACAAAGAAAAATTTTACATTGCCCAAGGTTATTATGCTTTTATTACAAAGGGTTTTAGCATATCACCGATAGCCAAACATTGGGTGGATTTTTCTGATCCATGGGGGAGCGGCAAAATAAAGTTATATATATGATTATAAATTATCATGTAAAAGTATAAATGAATAAAAGTTCCAATAAACCACTAACAAAGGAATGAAATGTCCTGTTTTTATTAAAAAAAATAAAATTTGATAAATACCATCTAAAAACATAAGAAAGCTAAAAGCCATAATAGAAACTGTCGTCAAGCAATCTTCTTTACCTAGATGATACCTCTACATGTTTAGATGATAACAAAGGTATAACTTTAAACACGCTTGAACCTTCATAACAAGAAATAGTATCAATAAGAAGTATAATAATATTATTTGAGAACTAGTGGCAGTATTGTTGATTAATAACTATGAAATTTCAAATCAAAACCAAACGAATTACGATCAACTAGGCTATTACTTCTAATTTAGCATATCGAAAAGGACGACTTAAAACTCAAATAAAATAATATATGTGGAAGATAGTTTAGTAATACAAAACAGATTAAAAACCTAGAACTGAATGAGAGGGAGATAGATAATATACACACCTTTGAGTGCCTTATGAGTTTTGAGAGGTCTAGTTTACCATCAGTATGGTTGAACTTTCACTATTGTTGGTTCCATTGAATGCACGAAACCGGCTGATTTAGCGTAAGAGGGGGGAATTAATTTAGGGTAAAGGGGGGAAACTAATTTAGGATAAGGGGGGAAATTAATTTAGGATATTGGGATGAGCGGGAACATGAATCTTTTTGAACAAAATATAAACATTATTCAATATAAATTAGTAATAAAAACTTTAAATAAATTTATCAACTAAACTACATAACTAATATATTTGAACAACTACCCACCTTATAGTAGAGTGGTATGGAGGCCTAATGATAGGTGACTTGGGCCTATTGGTCACAAGTTCGAGCCTTGAACGATACCAGGTTTTACCGATTATTCACCATCGTGCCTTCGGGCGGGTGAGTGGTCGGGTTTTTCCTGGATTGGTGGACTTGGAGGATCGGGTGCCCCATGGGTATTCTGAACTCGTCATAAAGGGATTCTAACGGAGGCCCGTGATAACTTCATTGACCTTTCAAAAAAAATATTTTTGAACATATATGAGCTCGGTAAGGCACTGAACGTGTTCACTATAGTATTCGAGGTACAAAGCCGTTAAAATATCATACCATATCAACTGGTACCATCAATAAGGCAGGTATAGTTTTAGATTTTTAGATGGGATATAGTTTTAGGTAGGGATGAGAATTTGAATATCGGGTATTTAAAATACATGTCCCGAAAATATTGTACGGTAGCGGTAAAGATAGTACAGTATTTAATATTTTCGGTACAAGTATCAAGTTTTGGGGATTTTCAATACCGGTTTTAATGATACGGATGTCGATCTCATCCCTAGTTTTAGAAGGGGAAGTGAAAATCTAAAGTTTTATCAATATATTAAAAAATGATGTACAATTACTATATTTATATACGTAAATGTTTTCCCACATCATTAAAATAAAAATAAGATTTATTTACTTATTTTATGCGTATCCAATATCTACACGCATTTGTACATTTTATAATATGTCCAGGTAATTATTTTGCCACATAATCTAAAAAAATATAGATTTATTTACTTATTTTATATGTATCCACTATTTACACATATTTACATTTCAAAATATGTACAGATATTTCCACGTCATTGTTATAAAAAATATTTACTTAATTTATATTATGCAATATCTACAATGTTAAACATTTTTTAACATGTGGATGTATTTAATTTGCCATGTTATTCTCAATAAATAAAGTAAAATTTGTTTCCTTAATTTATCTACATATTTATTTTTAATTGTAATGTGTTGGTAAATATAATTATATACCTACACATATACTACTTGTTTATATATGTGTAGATAATTTACCTACATGTAACAAAATTTTACCACATGTGTAGGTATTTAATATTTGATTAATTGTTTGTTTTGAGGAAAAACTTTTCAACCAACTCTAAAGTGTAGCTATAATGTATTACCTACACATAATAAATGTTAGTCAATATCAACATAAACTATTAATAAGTACCCACACATATATAATCATGTGTAGGTAATTACCAACACATTTACATGTGTAGGTAAATTATGTGTGGGTAAACACCCCAATTTCTTGTAGTGAAATCAAGGTATGGGTCTTCCTCTTTCTTGTTATTTTTCTTGTTCTAGTGTAGATTAGTTTAAATTTTTGCAATCTTTTCATGATTTTAGGGTCCCTTCATAATGTTTAACAAACCCTAGTGTTCTTGAATGGATTGTATGCTTTGATAATTTAGATTAGAGGTTATTGTTGTCCAAATCTTTGAGTTTTTGAGGTTTTCTTCATAATGTTTAAACTAAATCCAAAATTTTTTTAAAAGATTTGTGTGATTTTGTAACCTTATGTTTAGTGTAGTTTAGTATAAATGTAGATTAATTTCATAATAGGGTTGTATGTTAGTGTAGATGTTAGTGTAATTTAGGTTTGTTCTTGGAAATTTGGGGATTCTTCATAAATGTTTAAACATCCCCAAATTCCTCATGTTTTAGGTTATAATTTGTTGATTTCTTGGGGTTTCCTTCATAAATGTTTAACAAAACCCCAAAACTTTAAGATTGTTAGTGTTTTTATTGTAGTTTAGATAGTTTTGTTCGTAAAACTTTGGGGCGTTCTTCATAATTAAACAAACGCGCCCCAAGTTCTATGATACTTCATAATAATTTGGTTTTGAAAACACCTTTCGCGGGATAACTTGAATTTAAAACGATTTTGCAAAATCATAGCGCGTAGGTGTTCAAAATTCCAAATTTGTTTGAAAACTTCATAAGTGTGATGATGAATGGATGTGTTTGATGTATTTTCCTTTTGGCAAGAATGGTGATAGTGCAGGAAAAGGCGAGAACCGGTATGGATGCTCAATGCAGTCACCATACTTTTCGGGTTATCACCACCAGGGGAGTATTATTCTCCTTTTTCACACAATAGTTAGCTAATTCATAAACGCTTTTTATTTTTCACATTGGGGACAATGTGACGTTTAAGTGTGGGGAGGGATTATATTGTGTTCTAGTTTGTCCTCTTGTGTTTATACTTATATATATATATATATATATATATATATATACAAAAAAAAACCCTTTTATAAGTACCTATATGTATATATTTGTAATAAAATATCAAGCTTAACCAATTTTTGATAAAAATAACTTAAGGCGCGACAAACGGACGTGATACTAGCATGCTAAATCTATACATTTGCACCCATTTCCTTCCGGTTACGTGAGCATTTGAGCCTATTAGTGTAGATTTCGTTTCTTTGACATGCTTATCGAGTGAGCTGGATGTTTTGTGCCATTTAGAACTTGTCATTAGCATGCTTGTTTAGACCAGATTCGTGTGAAGTTGTATAAAAATGATTGAGGCATTTAGGATACCCTTTTGATTTAGCCTTTTCTTTTCGTTCTATCTGTTTCCCGCACCTAGATGTTATCCCCTAGTTAACCATGTTGAACCTAATCCCGTGTTTTTTCTTATTTACCACACCATTTCACCACTTAACCAAATTTAGCCTTTTTCTTTTAAACCTTTTGTGTTGGAACTCGGTTTAGGTTATTGTTTGACTTGTTTTGTGTTATAGTTCATGTTCGGACTTTTAGATCCCATGTTTTGTGTATATTCTCGTTATAGTTTTCAGTTATATTAAGTATTGTAAGCTTGTTATTAAAAAGAAAAAAAAGAAAAAAAAGAAAAAGAAAAGAAAAAAAATCAGAAAAAGAAAAGAAAAAAAAATCAGAAAAATCCAGAAAAATAGTATACCCTAAAATAGGGTGAATTAGCAGTGTTCGAGCAGTTTTCGGGGCAATAAAGTAAGAAGTTGTATCTTTAGCTCGATTGGAATAAAATTCGGTTATATTCGCGTGTGTTTTGTACAGTCGTTGTTTGTTTGTGTTTAGTTAGAGTTAACCGCCGAGTTTTAGCCGATTCGTCACTGTATATATATCCATTCCACACCCTTACCTTTGCCTGACATTACAACCCTAATAAGACCTCTTGATTTATACTTTTTCACACGATAGTTGGTGAAGATTAGATCTTTTGACAAGCTTATGATATTGCACAATTCATTGTCTTGGCAATGGAGCGATTTACACATACACATTACACGTATGTATCATAAATAAAACCGAGTGTGTGTGAACATTGTGAGTCGTGTACGGGTTAGCGTGCTTTGTGGATCGGAAGTGAGTCGTTGCTTTTCAGTTATCTTATCACCTGTTTATATCTTCTGTGGGCTTGATTATTATCGTCTGTACAGGTTATATTTTGTCTTTGTTGCCACTTGGCGAGTTTTTCGTTTATTTCTGTTTTGTTGTTTGCTTGAGGACAAGCAAAGTTCAAGTGTGGGGATGTTTGATATACGTTAATTTATACATATAAAAGCCCCAGTTTAACTCCCCTTTATATACGTTTTTGGCCGTATACACGATGAATTGGTACTTATTTGGGCATATTTATGATTATAGGTCTTAAACGGTATCCAGGAAGCAAACCGGATCAAAAACAAAGGTTTCTGCGCGAAAACGGAACGTTTGTCAATCCGACCGGCCGCGCGAATGAACCGACCGGCCGCGCGAATGAACCGACCGGCCGCGCGCAGCATCCTGATATTTCTGGGGACCTTCTAGAAGGCCTACGTCAGCATTCGAGAAGCATTTCTGACCCAAGTAAAGCGACCGGCCGGTCAAATCATCCGCGCGGCCGGTCGGATCGTCTGTTCTGTTTTTAAATAGCCCATTTCAGCCATTGATCAAGTATTGGACCTTTGGGGGGCGATTTTGGGCGATTTTCAGACGAACCAAGCTGCTGGAAAGCCGTGGAACAAGCTCGGGAATCCATCCAATCCATCCTTCATCATCCAATCCATCTCTTTAGCATTCTTATGGTTTGATCCTTTTAGCTTTTTAAGATCCAAATCTGATTTTGTATGCTATTGTGATGCTATTTTAGTTAATCGTACGCCTACTGGCAAGAACATCAGTAGTAGTTATTAGTTAAAACAATCGTTTGTATGAAATCATGTTTTGTATGAATTTGGCGTTTTTCATGTTTGGATCTTGATGATCATATTGCAACCTTGTTTCATTGTTGTTGGATTTGTGATTATGTTTAAGTGACTTTGATGATTATCGGATGTGTTAGGCGGATTACTTGTTGAAGAAACCGTCCGTTTAATCGTCCGATAGTAGACTAGTTAACTTGTTAATAAAGTTTACACCATGAAACTGTAACCGGGTATTGGTTTGGTTAAAGTCGCTTAAATAACGATTATGAATGTTTACCGGCACGTAAAAGAGTTTTAAAAGCTTAATGGTGTTGTTACCAATCTTTGACACGGTTAATTATCTTTGTTAGTTATTTTGGTGAAAATGGCGATCTTAGTAGATTTGTGTTCAAAGTTGGTAAAATGGAATAGGTTGTGAAATGCTCTACTTTATGCTAGTCTAGGTGGTCGTATTGTGTATTCGATATTGCTTTCCTGAACTAGTGCGGTTGAGGACTCCCGAAAGGTGATACTAACCTATCTTTAAAGATCCACATGAGATTATATCAGCTGCTCGCTAATGAACAACTTGAAGTGGTTAACGTGTGTATTCGTGTTAGCTTTCTGTATAGTTGTCATGTTAGGATGCCCGAGAGGGACACTAACTGTCGGAAAATGGGAATGTTGATCACACGCCTGTGTTTTATATGATACGTAGATAACATGCTAGGATTGTGTTTATAGTTACATTTTCTATTTGGAGTCTTATATTTGTTATTTACATGTTTTAGAATTAATTTAGTTTTAAACAAAACTCAAACTTATCTTTTACTTACTGGTGAATCGGGGATAGAGTTTTAGTACCATTGCTCCGCGCGCGTCCATGGATCGATACTTGGTTCTTATCTGTACTTACTACATATATGACAGGGTACACTTGCCCTATTGTGTGTGTTTTAATATGAAGGTCGAAACCATTTTTATAAATATTAAAGCAGAAACGTGTGTTTATTCATTGTAAAATTATGTGTATATCCGCACACGTCAAGTTGCATATATATGCTCACTATGGCTTCTAGAGACTTCATTATTCACTCAGTCTCTCTCATTCTTTCACACACAGATATCTTGCTCTCATCTGGTTTAGGCGATTAGTGTTTGTCCAGTTTGTATTTTGTTCATCGAGTGTTTGATGATCTTCTGGATCTAATCAGTGTCTAGATTTCTAGGTTGTGAGAGTTGTTGATCTTGTGATCTTGTGTTTTGGTTTGTATTCAGTTGTTCATTATTCTTTGAGCAAATCGTTTTATGGTTTAAAGTTCTTTGTTAATAAAGTTGTGTTTCATTATACCATGAAAAGTTCACAAAATGTCGCTACTTATCAAAGTTGGTTAAGCAAAAAGTTCTCTTTTATGGAACTTACCATGCAATCAAAATTAACAATCACTAGACCTAATTAAAGAAACCATTATTTTGTCAAAACACAAATATTTACACCTAATTAATTATCTATAATGAACTATTATTTATAAGTCCTTAGTCAATTAATTACAAACAAAAATTATCAACCAATCTATAGCATGATTGAAACAAACACATGGAAACATAATTAAACTTCACATGAAATGAGGTACAACCCAACTAGCAGTCTAGTCTAGAAGACATAGGCAGTGCTTCTCATTGGCTAGGGTGGGCCTTAGCCCCACTAGATTTTTTTTTCATAAATTTTTACTGGAAAATTCAGAAAATTTTATATGCATTGAGTCGGACCCTTCTGGATTTTACTGAAAACACAGTTCAAGATCTGTCAATGCTAGCAGATTAATACAAATAGCAAAATCTAGTTATCAGGCATAAGGGTTTGTATTAATTTAGCAAGTCAAGGGAAACTGATCCATAATCATGGAGTAGAACATAAAAGAAACTAGAAAAGTATACAACTTGAACATTAAAGTGGATAGATAAAACCTAAATCTTGATGAATGTGGAAAACCCAAAAGATCCAATCTTCAATCATTGTCACCCAAATTAGAAAAAAAAAAACAAATCTTAAGGGTTAAGAACAAGTGAAATATAAATAACTATAATAGTTGATCTCTGATGTTAGAACAAGTAGGGGAATCCCTGGGGTGTTGACTTAGCTTTGCATATATAGCCATCTAACAAAAACCACATGACTACACATATATGACAATCCTATATCCCCAAAAGTGTGTGAGCCTTGAGCCATCACCCCTTTATAATCTGTTATTTTCTATGTTCGTGTGTTTTGAAGTAGATGTGAGAAGTAAGAGTGTTACTGTCAAACCATGACATCAACCGTGATGATCATGTTGTGTTAGAAATTGTCACATCTGGTTGTGAATGGCCATTGTTAACAATACTGATCAAGTGTAAATGTGATTGATGCTGATTGACGAAGTATAACTGTGAATTCTTTTTTTTTTGAATGGCAAAAACGCTTTATATCTATATATAAAGAGCCAGCAAGGGGCTGGAACCCACCAAATACAACACCAAAAAGAAACAGAAGTTACACCATAGAAGAAATTTCAAAGTTAGCCCAATCGGCCCAATCTATGATACCCAAACTAGTTCTATTCGAAATGCAGAAGAATGTTTCCTCCTTGATTCGATCCACAGTCATACGGACAGGCTCGAATTTCCCTTCAAACGTCTTCATATTTTTGGCAATCCACAATCTCCAGATGGTAGCTTGGGTGATCATTCCGACAATTTTTCTCCACTTCTTAGACCTCGGAAGTTGTGACAACCGCTCCAACCAAGGGCCCAAAGAGTCAATACCCGACGGCCACGGGATCCTCATCCAAGTTAGGATATTCCACCAAACTGACCTAGCCCACAAGCACGACACAAACACGTGATTGGTATCCTCAACACCCATGTTAAATCTCAAACAAAAACAGACCGCTATATTGATACCCCGAGTCGCCAAATCAACTTTAGTTGATAACCTCCCCCGATAGCAGCCCTCCAGTAAACGAAATTGGCTTTGTGAGTGGCCCAAGAGTTCCACGATCCAGCTGGGGCTGAAGAATGCAGACCTGAACTAATGGACATGTCGCATCTCAGATCTTTAACCGAAAATGGCTTGTCTGACCCGTTACCCCAGTTCCAGCAATCCGAAGACCCAGACAACCGAACCTGCTGCATTTTCGACAATAAGGCAGCCAGCTGCTGTGCCAGGGCAGGTGAAGCAGACACGTTTATCCCTTCCCATCTCCATTGGATCGTATCGTTCTCCACCTCGTAACACTCTTTCACCCAAGCATTTTTGTTCCTAACCTAAGAGAAAAGGGCTGGGAATAGAACCATAAAAGGCATGTCCGACGCCCAACAATCCTTCCGGAACAGAGTTTTAGATCCGTCGCCTAGTTTGACCTTCCACTTCTCGTTAATTTGCACCTCCTTCGCTTGAAGAAATCTTTCCGCTTTCCCAAGATCATTCAAAATCCCAGGAATAGATTTTTTAACCGAAATAAGGCGCTTATCTCTATCCGTGGAGTGAATAGCTTTGATAACCTTGACCCATAACCGATCCGGTTCCTGTTTAAGCCTCCACCACCACTTAGCAATCATAGAAAGATTGAACTCTTCGATGCTTCCAACACCAACGCCCCAACTTTTTTTGGACATTATTATTTTATCCCATTTAACCCACCTCAGTTTGCTCTTCGCACCAGTCTTACCCCATAATAAGTCTCTCCTAATTCCTTCCAGCTTCTTAATGACAAATTTAGGAGCAGGAAAAAGCGAAAGGAAATAGGATGGAATGCTACTAAGGACAGCTTTAATCAATGTTATTCTCTCGGCAAATGAAAGAGTTTTAGCCTTCCAAGCCGATAATTTCATGTTAAACTTATCAATCACGGGCTGCCACCATCTAACTCTCTTCATATTAACACCTAGGGGAACTCCCAGGTATGAAAAAGGAAGGGTACCATGAGTACAATCCAATATCTCGGCAAACGACTCCACCTCGGTACTATCCACCCCAAATCCAAAGAGTTGGCATTTGTTGTTATTTACTTTGAGCCCGAAATAAGTGAAAGGCATCGGAAGAATCTAGCAAGACATATCACATTCTCCATAGACCATTCTCCCAAGAACAAGACGTCGTCCGCAAAACAAAGGGTCGATAACAACGGTCCTCCATTTGGAAGTTGGACTCCTTTGAACAATCCAAGCAAGTTCGCTTTATCCATAAACATCTTGATTACTTCCATAGCAACAATAAAAAGAAACAGCGAGATCGGGTCACCTTGTCTCAAGCCGCATTAATAAGGAAATTCAGTCATCGGTGACCCGTTGACTAAAACCGATCCTCTCTCCGAATTGAGACACGCTCTAATCCACCCGATCCATTTTTCAGAAAAACCCATGTATTCCATCGCCAAAAATAAGAACTTCCAATTGAGCGAATCGTAAGCTTTGTGAAAGTCAACTTTGAAATCTAACAATTTATACTTAGTCTTCTTAGCCCACGAGATAATCTCACTAACCATTAGAGGCCCGTCTAGAATATTTCTACCTCCCACAAACGCGGATTGAGTATGACTAATAAAGCCATCCAACACCCCCTTGATCTGCCTTGCAAGCACTTTTGAAATCACTTTGTACCACGAGGAGACTAACGAGATAGGACGGTACTCCGAAAGAGTTTGAGGGTCATTTGTCTTGGGGATAAGAGCAAAAAAGGAAGCATTGCATCCAAAGGAAATTTCACCTGTATCAAAAAATTCATTAAAGGAGTTAATAATAAAAGGTTTAAGAGTGGCCTAGAATTTCTTATAGAATTTCAAGGTAAAGTCGTCCAGCCCCGACGATTTTCCTCCATTACACTCCTTTATCGCTTCCCATATTTCGCCTTCGTCAAATGGTCTACATAAGTTCTCAGCCTGCAAAGTCAAAATACTAGGTAATCCCAAGTTCTTATAGAAACCAGTCGACCACTTCGCCTTTGATTTTTTCTGGGTCAGTTACCCACTCCCCTTCAATCATAAGCCCATCGATCTTGTTTCTAGCAACATTCGCGTTGATAATACCATGAAAAAAACGACGAGTTCTCATCTCCATTCCGAACCCAGTTAACCCGAGCTTTCTGCTGAAGATCTTTTGAACGCTTAGACTCCATTTCCAAAATTTGTTTTTTGAACTCGACCCTTAACTTCATTTCGTCAGCAGTTAAATTTCAAGACTCAACCGCAATTTCAATATCCTTCACCCAATTAGTCAAGAAACCAATGTAACTTTGATCCCTTAATTTTTTCCCAGCCCTCCATTCTTTGACAGCCTCTTTAACCAACTTTAATAATTTTAGGAAAAACAAATCAGCTCTCCCATCACCAGAGAGCCCATTAAGCCGATTATTAAAAATATCCACCAACTCCCCCTCCGACAACCAGGAATTGAAAATTTTAAACAGAATAAGACCAAAATTACGGGACGCACAACTCAACGAAATAGGGCAATGGTCCGAGAATCTTCTGTCAAGAACCCTTAAGATTGTCGCAGGCCACTTTTTAACAAACGAATTGCAAAAGAAAGCACGATCCAGTTTGCTCTTTTTCACTTCCTCATGGTTCGAGATGAAAGTGAATATCCCACCCGTCATATTATATTCGATCCATCCAGATCTCCGAATAAAATCATTTAAATAGGCTGAATCAACCGGATTGAAAGATGAATTGAGTCTCTCCTCCGGTCCCCTAACGTCACTAAAATCGCCCAACGCCACCCATAACCCGGGCCTTTGAATCACCAACCCGAGAACCTCTTCCCATAGATTCCTTCTCAAAGAGCCGTCATTTGGCGCATACACGTTAATCACATTAATGTTAACCCCCTGGCCTAAGCTTTCCCCGAACACCAAAAGAAAGTACATGTGTTTAATACACTCCACCATTCTGAACCGAGAGGGTCCCAGAGCGAGACAATACCCCCGATCTACCCACGGCATCCACCGACTCCATCACCATAGCCGAACGGTCCCAAAACTTGGTCATAAACTTCTCCTTCAAACCAAATTGATGAGTCTCTTGAATACATAAGAAATCCACCTTTAGAGATCGTTTCAACTCCCTAACCCAAGACTGTTTATCCGTCAATATGACCCCCCCCCCCCCCGATATTAAGGCAGAGAAAATTCATTTATACACCTTTGATCCCATTTCCCCCTTTACCATCTCCCTCAAATGGTTATCAAAACTGTTAAGGTCTATCCCCAACTTGCTTCTGAATTCCATCGTAGAGCTCACCTCCTGCTCGAAACCTTCATCATCTTCCTCCGACCAATTCTCTTCTACTTCATCCTCCTGAATAGACAAATCACGCCATGTTTCCACTCGAGTCTGTCTTCTCCTGCTCTCGGCATCTTTTTCAATAATTTCCTCCCGTGAAAAAGGGTCTAAGTCGATGGATCAATTTATATCTGGAGTTATAAAGGGAGTTGTTGACTCATGAGCATCAATGTTCAAATCACCCCTGCAGTTTACCTCTTTATCATTGTTGGAAAAGGTTGTCATAGGCCCCACAATAATAGAAGCCAACCGGGCTCCCTAATTAGGCCCAATAGGAGAGGCCCAATTATTATTAAATCCATCATCAATTCCATTGTTTATTTCGTTTATTTCTTGCCCACCAGAATAACTGCCATAATTCGAAGCATAATCATTAACATGAAACGCATGTTCCTTGTTCACATTACCCATGCAGCACTTTGGACTACCCTTAGACTTTTGGCTTTCCACCACCTCCGGCTCCTCCTCTTGCTCGTTCCTTCTGACCACCACTGATTTTATGGCTGGAATATTGTTCACCATCTTAGGAATAGTCGGAGACCAGTAGGATTCAATCTCTTCCACCCACACTGAACAACACATACCCGACGACCGGATCATCACTTCTGTAGATATCTTCTTCCCGACTGGAACTAGAATAACCATAGAGGAGGTATTCATAATTTCATCGTGGACAGACGTAGTAGACGGAACGATGAGTCTCCCACATCGTTCACCGATTTTTTTAAATACATGCCTGTCCCAAAACGTTGGCGGCATTCCTTCTACCTTAATCCAGGCTAAACAGTTACCAATCCAGGGTCCCCCATCCCAAACATTAAGATTGGAGAACCATCTCACCCATCTATCGGCTTCAACCTCGAGGAAATTCCATGCAATCTCCGGGATCTCAAACACCATAGCAATACTCAACCCACCCAAATATTTGATATTAAACGACTAGTCAGAAAAATCATGAACTAAATGAGACAACTTGTTCAAGCTGTCAAATTCCTTAACTTCACCAAACAGCGATTTAAACTCCAACCGACTCTTTGTTTCAAACCTTATTGGAGGAAGGTCAATTGTGAAACTTAGACTAGCTTCGGCCCTCTTCCCGCCAAGAGCATCCTTATATGAATGGAACGAGCTTCAGATCCATTAGAGTTCCCCTTGATCATACAACCTCCATCCACTCCGAGTCTGTTGAAAACCGATTGCCTACCCTGCATTCTGTGTTCCGTATTTCTTTTACCATCCCTATTAAACTTTGCAACATTAACTCCAATAACAGCCCCATTGAGAACCACCCCCTTTATAACTTCAGCCCATTCCGATGCAATATTTCACGTCAGAGAACTTTAAGAAACAGAAACGATTCTAGCTTTGTCACGTTTCACTGGGATGTAAGCATCTTGAAGGTTGCCGAAGTGCTCACACGCATTCCGAAGATCTTCAGCGATGCAGTCTTCCGGTAGGTTATACATCTAGTAAGACGTAGTTAGCTTTAGTCTTTCTTCCCTACTCCTGAACTTTCTCTCCTTCATCTTATCTTTTTTACTTAGCACTGTCTCCCACTCTTCATTCTTCCTACTGATCTTCTTTCTCTGGTTGATGATGAGCTGCTCCTCCCTCTTTCTTCGTTGTAGATCTTCGTAATGCACTGGATTGAGTCTCTCCTGCAATCGTCCCTTGGTCTTCTTTTCTCCCCTCATACTACCCTGATGTTTTTCTTACTATTGTAGTTGTAATTTAGTTGCAAACTATTGATTGTCCTTTGTTGATCATATGAATTATCAAAATTATAAGTGTGAATTATAATGGACCAAATGTGGTTGTGATTGACATATAATAATTAACATGCTAGTAGTATGTCTATAATTATCAATAGAACTTGATAATAGGTATAAAAAATCAATTTTGTCGAGAATTCATGGATTAGTAACCTATAGAAAATTAATTATTTTCTCCTTTCGTGGTCTGATTGATTAAAAAGGGACACCCCAATACATGCGCATATAGCTCTATACGCCTTGTATAGAGGTTTGTAAAAACTCTCACGCGTCATTAACATCAGTCAGGGTCATGTCAGTACTTATACGCCGTATATAGGTCTATACGCGACGTATAGACCTACACCTGATGTATAAGGGGTCACAACATTCTCATTGCCAGACCCTCCATACCTTGTATATGATACTATATGCGGCGTATAGGGTAATAGAATGTGCGAATAAGAGTTTGGGTGTGCAAATATATAGAGCTTTAAAAAGAGCAAAAAGAATCATAAATTTAAATCCTACAAAAAATCAACGTACTTTTTAATTTTCTTTTTATTTATTAAAATTTAACGGTAAGTTTTTATTTTTAGTCCTTGTGGAATTTGAACCTATGACCTTCTCAATTTATGCGTTTCTCGAAGTTTTGCTCGCACCAACCCTAATTTGCTTTTTTATTTATTTAATTAATGAGTTGTTTACTCTGCTTGTAGGGCTGGCATATCGTATCAAACACGATCTGTTAAGACAAGAACACGATAAGACACAAAAACGGTACAAATAAACACGAACAGGACACGATAACTTATCGTGTCATTTTTTTCCAAACATGAACATGAACCTGTTTATAACATACGACAATAAAGTACGATAAGACGCAATAAGACAATAACCCGTTTTATAAACGTTAACCGTAAAATCATATCCACAAACCTATGAATGAGAGACTGAGTGACCCTGGGGTTGAGAAGGAGGACGGGTGACAGGTGACAGTGGACGAGTATGGTGGAAAGGTGACGGAGATGGTGGACGGGGACGATGGAGTTGAAAAGGAAGAGGAAAGATGACTGAGCAGTATATATGTTTTTACTCTAGTGATTTGAAAATTGTCAATTAAGGTTCCTTCATCTTAAGTCCGCATATGTATAAGGTATACCTCCACCCATATATATATTTTTTAAATAAAATTATTAGCATGTCTTAACGGGTGCTTAACATATTAATGGGTCTTAGATTTGTTTAGACACGAAACCTATTAAAGTGTTTGATCACAAATAGCCTTTAAAAACCTTATTATTATTCTTTTTTATAGTTTTTTTTGTTGAACCGCCAAACAATCTATCATGGAATTGTATGTAAAAGTTTATATAATTCAAAGTAGTAAAAGTGTGAATGAAGCGAAACAATTTGATAGTTGTGCAAACTTTATATACCCAACCCAATAGAATAAATTAATTTAGTAGTTAACATACTTTTTCCATATGTGATTTCTTTTGGTCCAGGTCTTAAAGTTAACATAGAATTGTTTTACAATAAAATAAATTAATTTGGTAGTTAACATATTTGAATTCTTTTGGTCTAGGTCTTAAAGTTAACATAGAACGAATTGTTTTCTAGTAGCATAAATTAATTTGGTAGTTAACATATCTTTGCCATATGTGAATTATTTTGGTCTAGGTCTTGAAGGTCAAGGGTCGTGTTTTAGTTGTAACCAAGACTGTTTTGTTCGGTTCAAAAAGTGTATACTGTTTTTAAATGAACATAAAATTTTGATAATTAACTTTGAGTTGTTTGATCACTTTATAAATGTAAAGATTATTTCATGATTATTAATAGCTTATGTTGTTAAATAAAAGATAAAAAGAATAATATTGACAGCAAAGTAACCTTAGAACATTAAGTTATTTATTAAAACATATTTATCTAATAAGCAGATATGGTTGTTGTATAAATGGTCTTATCCTACAAATAGTCTTTTAATGTGAGAAATGAATGAGAGATTTTTTTTATTTTTTGATTTTTTTTTCAATCTTGTTAAACATTTATTTTAGTACTGAAATCTAAAAAAAAATTAAAAAACAAATTAGTGTAGAGTAATTACGTAACTACTTTTGTAGAGTAATTGCGTAATTACTATAGTGTAAACTATTGTTATTATTCTAATAACGTAATTACGCTAAAAAATTAAGAAGAAAAAAATTATATTATTAATCTAGAAAGCATGTTTAAGCAGATGAAAAAAATTAAAAAAAATTAAGCTCATTTATATTTGATCTTTACTATGCTTTATAAATATCAGAACTTATTTTTAACAAAAAAAAAAATATGTATCCAATATATTTTGCTTGTTAAATGTATTTGTGACTTGTTTTAAGTTTTGGAGGTTGCTTTATATTTCTTTTTATTTTAGCAAGAGAATTTTGTATATTGAACATTAGACTTTTGATGCCACTATTATATCATAAGCTTAGTCGTAAAAATATGAGATTAGCTTATCGGTTAAATTTCATCTAGTCGGACCTAAAATCAATATTCGGTTAAAATCGATCAAATTTCGGTCAAAATCGTTCAAAATATTTGAAGTATCAATCCATTTGAAGTATCAATCAAAATATTTGAAGTATCAATCCAATTAATAAGTTTGAAAACCTATACATATAACTTTGAAAAATTTTGTGTATCTATCTATATGTATATATAGGGTTAAGTTATTCTACACAGTATAACAAAAATGAGAAGAGTGAGAATGATACAAAAAAAACAATAGGTCATAAAATATGACACAATGAGCCATAAAATATAACACAGTGTCGAAAAATATAACACACTGCTGAAAAAAATATAATGAATTGAAAAAATGACACAATGATGAAAATAACAAAAAGACACAATGCAATATAAAAAGACACAATGATATAACGTATATTCTAAAAACTACAAGTTAAAACCCCAAAAATTGAAGACCTAAAAACTAACATCATATGGTTCGATGAGACAGTTCAAATGCCGCTTGAATGAGTTCAATCGGAGTGCGTTTGATACCCTTCCTACGACTTCATATTTTTCTTTCACTGTGTATTTGCTCCTAACCCTGTATATATATACCTATATAGGGTGAGGTTCTTGTACAAAGTGTTAGAAGTCTATATAAGCATTGTGTTTTAAATTTTAGGCATGATGTTTTATATTTTTTTTGGCATGGTATTATATAGAAAACACAAAACATAACAATTTATAATACTAATTGATGTATTTCTCGACATGCAATCTAAAACACCATGTGAAGAAAGCAATAAGTGTGTTTTGAATTTCATGACTAAAATACATTTGATTGTATTTTAATTTGTTGTGTTTGGTGTTTTTCAATATAATACAATGTAAAAGGAACAGAAATCATCATATCCAAAATTTAAAACACAATGATTACATAGACTTCTTACATTTTGTACGAAAAATGCACTTTGTACAGCAACCTATACCTATATATATAGGGGATGGTTATATAGAAAACCCACTCAAATTGAAAAAACCCTGGAAACTCTGACTTCCCGAGCTTTTTATTATCTGAAAAAATTATGGTATGTAATATACATATTTTTAAGAGTTTTGAGCAAAAAAAAAAATCAAAAAAACGCCAAGTGGATTTTTTATAAAAAAAATAAATAAGTTTTTTGTGTTACGTATGTTACATGTCTGTAAAGTCTGTAACATACGTTACACAAAAAAACGTATTTGTTTTTTTTTAAATCCGCTCGGCGCTTTTTTGATTTTTTGGCTCAAACCTCTTATAAACATGTATAGTACATACCCTAATTTTTTCAGATAATAAAAAGCTCGGGAAGTCGGAGTTTTTAGGGTTTTCTCAATTTGAGTGGGTTTTCTCTATATACTTAACCAGAATTTCATCCTCAACTAGCGCCTAACAATTTAAGTGGGTTTTCTCTATATACTTAGCCAAAATTTCATCCTCAACTAAGGCCTAACAACTTTTACAACCATAATAAAATGAGATATATCTTGTCAAATATAAACTTAGTTTTTAGTTTTTGTGGTATAAAGACAAAGTGGGGGTTCTTTGTGAACTAAATAAATAAACCACTACTTTCTATCCCGCTAAATACATGGAATAAAAATTATAGAAAGTTAGAAACCAATGGGCTCGTTCAAAAGTTATTTTTTACTAAATACAAAGTGACATGTGGCTCAATCAAAAGTTTTAATTTAATGATAATGATGGCTCCTATTTCGAGTCAAAAGATAGATAAATAGACACATCCCATTTGATTTCAGCTTTCTCCAGACCTCGGGGAAAAGCATGAAAAAAAGGCTCGAATGGTATGATCCCTCCGTCACCCCAGAATGAAAGGGTCCGTCACCCCAGAATGAAATGGGTGATCTTGTAGTTCTTGGTATGTGAAGATGCGTTGTTATGAACACTTTACATTTTTTCTTTATCTTCTTTACCATAATTGTTTTAAAATCATACATTAATTAAGTATGTTAAAAGGATATAGAGTTTCGTATTTAGAAAGAAAAAAAAAAGGAAGAATAAGAAGTCAAAACTAAAAGATAAATAAAAACTTAGCTAGTTACTAGTGGGAAAGCTTGCGCATTGCTGTAGATTTTTTTTGGTACGTTGCGCGACAGGTTTCACGTAGCGTGTGTTGCAGTGGGAGACTGTCTATGTAAGAATCCAACAAGCGTGTACAAAATATATACATATAGTCTTCTTGTGGGTACACGAAAGGGTACTTTATATGTATTCATTACCTACTTATGAACATACATAATTTATATACTAAAAAGGTTATTGTATTCATTGGTTTTTATAACGAAAAAGCAATGCATTTCGTCATTGTTTGTGATCGGAAACCAGCTAGTTGCATGCCTGCGTATCGTCGTATCTACATGCCTTTGTAAATGTGGAGAGGCAACCCTGCATCAACATTTCCAAAAGGTTACGCATCTTGTCATGTTTATGTTTCTAGTGGATGCTTTCTTTGGCGGTCCTTCTTGTCCTACAAGTTGAGAGGGAAATAGATATGTTTAGTTTTAAAAAGAGTACAACAGGTTCTTCGTTGCTATATGAAAACTTAGATGTTATTAATTACCGATGGTTTGGGGCCTTTTTTTAGTTCACTCCAACTAAAATTACCCACAACAATGAAACTACATAATAGGTTAAAAAAAACCGAAAGAATCATGACCTTCATGCATGTAATAAGTATGTGCTTCACGATTCATATAATTTCATCATGGCAAATATATATTGAATTGTATATTTTTTGTTTTAAAGTTAGGTGTAATTTGAAAGCTCACATGACCATTGATTGCTTTAGTTCCAAATAAAAAATAGGAAAGGTAAATTGTTCACACTGTTGGTAAATTTATCAAGCCTATAGCATTTATGTAAATGTTAAAATTTCACTAGACCAATAGGAAGCACTAATGTTACTCACCTTAAAAAGACTGATACTACGTTTCGGAATGTAAGAGAAGATCTCCAATTTTTTTAGGCAGGAGACTAAACGCTTGTTTGTAAGCTAAGGGCAGTTTATGGTGAACCTATTTTCTGGCCATTATTTGATATTAGATAGCACACATTAAACCTGGAACACTTATTATGACATTTATCGTTACATGTATTGGATACATGTTTATCAAACTCGAACATATTGATCAACTCATAAACAAAAAACAATTGAACATGAACCATTTTAAAGTTTCACACATTAAAGCACAGAGCATTAGTGAGTTTTGTAGAGGCCTAAACGGGGGTTAACAAGTTCTTTTTGAATTTTATTGTGGTTGAAGAACACTTTTGAATATAAATCAAGACAATAATAGACTACTGTATGAAGGATAGGGAATAGAAAAATAAAGTGGATTGTATTTACCGTTAAAAATATGATTTAGGTTGTAAGTTGATTAATGATCTAACTGACAGCCGATAACTAGACCAATACTATTGATTTGGTTAATTACCATTTAACAATTTACTGTTATGCATAAGATTGAAAGAACTAGACTTGCAAACTAATCAATGACCACCGATACCGGGACCAATATGGTTGATGAAATAAAAAACAAGTAATTCAATCATTAAACAGTTAAAAACAAATCATTCATACGAAACCACAATTGAAAGTTATAGCAAAACAATTACAAAATTCAATTCAATGTTTGGACAACCAAACAAACTCTAACTACGTAATTGACTATTCACCCAGAAAGAATCATGAGTGGTTTTAGCCTTATCTGCGTGCTCGCCTAAAATCCATCAGCCGCCAAAAAGAATACCCTTATGCCGTCAATAAAAATCCCTTTTTAAAATTCTTAAATTTGCACCGCCTTTCTTCATGGCCTTGCTATCGAATTAATTTTCATCCCAAATGGTCCACCTATCACATTATAAATTAAGCTCAAGCCCACATGCCTTTTAATAAATTTACTATACTATGACCCAAAACGTCAAAAACCAATTGTACCCACTGTCGATGTTGACTTAATTCAACTCAATAATATATTCTAATTTGTGAGCTCAATTATAATCCAACTAACTTTATATTATATAATTTATAAACTATGAGAAATCCACCAATCCACATATTATGTGTAAACACTTTTATATCATGTGAACCTGGTATAACCTATGACAAACAAAAGTAAAAACTAAGGTTAATCGTTTATTAATTTTTATGACCATGAATGAATGTTATTTTAATTTGTCACTGGATTTCCATCGTGTCATTTGATCACTCAATACAATAGCATCAACCATTTTACCTCATTTTTGTTAGTGATGTTTAGGATAAGAAAACAATTCAAAAGAGTATACTTCAAACCGATATCAATGCATTTATATTACAATTAGCATCAAGTGTACCTAAAATGCACTGATAATAGTATCGGCCTCTTTCATGCTCTATATCTAAAGCGCAACTTGACTCATCAATAATTGTTCATGACTCATCAATAATTGTTCAAGCTCCAGCTCGACTCCAGTTGAGTTAATTTATTATTTATTGTTTCAACAAATTTTGCATTTAAATGAATTATATAGATGTGTTCATAATTTTATATACCATCTATCATATTATTCTACTTTTACTATAATTATATATAGACAAAAGATCAAATACAAACAAAATTATCGTGCGAACAGTACGAACCGAAGGGAACAAAAAAAAATGGCAGTGGCATTTTCGTAAATAATGACCACCACTCTTGTTGTATAATTACTCTAGTGTATATAATTACTCTAGAGTAATTACCCTAGAGTAATTATATAATTACTCTAGTTATATAACTACGCTATATAATTACTTTAGAGTAATTTTATAATTACTCTAGTTATATAATTACGCTAGTTATATAACTAGAGTAATTATATAATTACTCTAGTTATATAAAGTTTCCAGTATTTACAGAAATGCCACCGCGTGTTTTTTACTTCAGTTCGTACTGTTCGTACGATAAAGCCTATTTGTACGTGAACTTAACCCATTATATATAATAATATCTTGTATGTAATTATATCAACATATTACTTATACAGATAATAGCCCTGGCCTAACCAAGCTTGGTCATCATAAATAAAATGATCTTCGTGCTAGGCTCGAGCTCAGCTCTTGAAAAACTTTCAGTAGTTCACAAACGGCTCAGCTCGTTCACACCCTTATAGTCACAACTAAATTTATCCACAATGGGTGTCTTGTCTCGCATCATGTGAGGTTGGTTGCATTGCATGAGTTGGTTAGAATTCAATGAACACAAAACCCAAATCTGTAAACCCAAACTCAAATTCACTACCCACACAACATGAAGCAAAACAAGCACGACCAATATGAACATATTAAACGACACGATCCCGCCTCGAGACAAGAACCCAGTATCATATTCACGGACGAAGTACGAATAATATGTGTCGGGGTTTCTGTAATGTACTAAAAAAAGCAATCAATAACAACGTATCGGTGAAAGCTGAGATTCATACACAAAAAAAGACAAAGCGCGGGTAAAAAAAAAGCACGCGTCTTTATACTTACATCATACCCTAAAGCTCAGAAGGTTTCATGAAAACCTCGGTTTAGGTGTGGGCGAGTTCAGTTGCTGTTGATGAGGATGATGATGATGAGGCCCGAGCTTTTGAATCCAATGGCGAAGTCCCTTTTTGTGATCAAAACCCGGGTGTTGTCGATTCAAGTTTCCATCACGCGCGACTAAAGTTTCAAACTCCTCTAACACCTTTACCACCTGCCAGAATTCGGGCCTCTTTTCAGGGTTTCTAGACCAACATTGCTCGATCAATGCTCTCATTGGCGGAGGACAGGTCGCAGGAATAGATGGCCGGAGATCCTGAAACCGCCAAAACAATAGTTTAAAACTAAACATATATAGAGCAAAATTA
Source organism: Ambrosia artemisiifolia (assembly GCA_032199755.1). Lineage (NCBI taxonomy): Eukaryota > Viridiplantae > Streptophyta > Magnoliopsida > Asterales > Asteraceae > Ambrosia > Ambrosia artemisiifolia. Next base: position 66,222,037 of record CM063519.1, read on the forward strand.
CACATGCAATGCCGATACCTTATGAACTACTGCAAATGCGGCTTGTATTGGAGTCATGTCGTTATACGGGATAGTCCCTGCCACCATCTCCCATAACATGAGTCCAAACCCGTACACATCAACTTTCCGGCCGTAGGATTTTCGCTTAATCATTTCGGGGGCCATCCAACGGTACGTTCCCGGATCATCGGCTAAAATATCACAATACATCTCCTCACAACCAATCCCGAAATCAGCAATTTTGAGCTGAAAATCTCCGTTTATTAGTATATTTTCGGGCTTGAGATCCCGATGAATAACGCCTTGAGAATGGATGTATTCCATTCCGCGAGTGATGTCTAAAGCCATCTTGATAAGCTTTTTTAATGGAAGATGTTCCCTCTCCTTTCCCGTGGTATCCTGGAGCTTATGCAAGTATGCCCTCAACGAGCCTTCCGAGAGGTACTCGGTGATAATACAGTAAACTCGTGGTTGTCTACATGCCGCCACAAACTACCACCACAAAAAATAAAAAAAAGGATAACTCAACTATTTGCAGAAAATCGTGATCATAATCGATTTACACAGACTAAATCAATTTCAATGTATATCCATGCAAACACCCCCCTAATAAGGATCAGAATTAGACAAATAACTGGTTGCTAAACCATATTTGTTTACCAAAATTGTTTTTTTTCTGAAACCAAATGGTCTGGAAACTAGAATCATTGTCATAGTCATAATCAATGATTCAATTCAGCCAAACGGGTCAAAACTAGGGTGTGAATTTCTAACATGATACGAACCTAAATACGAAATTCACGGTTTTGGTTATGTCTAAATGAGTTCGGGTCAGTTTAGATCGAACCCATGGGCACGTTTAGTGTTCAAGTCGACCTAGCAAGTTGACCAATATATTTTTATAGTTTATTTTAAAATATGTTCTATAAACGTAATTATTTTATATACATTTGTAGTTATTGTTCTAAACTTGTATTTGTAGAGTAGGAACATACTGAAAATATAATTGCTAGTTAAACGGGTCATGTTCGTACCACCCATGAAAACTTGTGGTGTGTTGGGGTTCATGTGTCTATATATGACTTTCGGGTTCAGGTCAGTTGTCCAGGTTTGTGTCGGCTTTGACCTGCCAACCGACCCATTTAACACCCCCTAATCAAAACTCAAAACCTATTATTGTAACCTCAAAATCGCAATGATCGGTATAACACCACATCCAAATACCCCCCCCCCCCCCCCCCCTCTCCTTCCCTTCCCCCTTTCCCAATAAGTGTATGCATTTTAAAATATAACAAAGAGCAAAAGATATATCACCTTAATGACATTTGGATGCTGGAGGCGCGACAAAAGATTTATTTCTCTTGTAAACTGATTCTCAAGTTTAAGTCCTAGTTCTTCATTTTCGTCATCATCAGGAACCCTAATTATCTTAACCGCAACAGCTTCATCCTTATATATCCCATGGTAAAGTTGACTATTCGCACCATGAGCAAACCTATGGCCAAGAAAAAGCTTCGAAAGATCAACCATAAAATCATCAACCGTTTCAACCGCGCTAACTTTCCCTCCACCATGGTCAAACAACTTCGACCAAGAATAATCCCGTCTCATCTTATGTACGCCACTAATCTTCATCGAATTAAACTGCTTAAGAGGACTAGCACCATCACGTGGCGACCTTAAATCAACCCCAGTCGTCATATTCCTTTGAAACATCTTTTTCCCTTTATACCCTTTCTCTGCTTCCACTCTTTGAGGATGTGGAGTCGAAAATCGCTTAGTATCCGACCTTGCTTCCTTAAAGGTATCAGGAACACTAGTTTTAGGGGGCGGTGTAACCGTTCTAAACTTGTTTGTAACCGGATTCGCTTGAATTTGTGCAGGCTTAGGGTCTGCATAACCTTGTGAGGGCCTTGTTTTCATACCCGAAAGTCGAATTGGCTCGACATCCACATCAGTTAGGAATGATGCTAATCTAGCAGAATCTAACCTATGACAAACTGTATGAGAAAACTTTGTTCTTCTAATCCAAGAATTAGCCTCCCCTTCCATAGTTAACCTCTAAAACAAACTACCCTACACTAGTTTTCGAGTCGAATTCGATCAAGAACAATCCTTTTATGCACAAGATAACTTCATATATACAACTAACCCTATATCCCTAATTACACATCATAAGTTCTTCAAAAAAAATCTTGAAAATCACTGAAATTTCAAGAACACAATAAAAATCTTGAAAATTGACTAAAATTTCAAGAAAACAATCAAAAGCAGATTAAAGTGTACCTTTGATTAATACAAACAGATCTAGATTAAAGATGAAGACTTTTGAGCTTCAAAAGTCAAACACCATCTTCTTTCAAAGCCTGGAAAGACCCACAAAGCTATTAATAAACAAAGAATCCAATCATACATATTAAATAAATAATTAAATAAATAAATAAATAAATCAAGAAACACAAATGATTAGCCCCCAAAACACTAAAAAAAATATATAACACAAACAATCAAATCAAAAACTTACCAAAGAATATTGACACTAAAAAATCAAGAAAAACACATTTTCAAGATTTTTTTTGGGGTTTTTTGTTATTTTATTAAATGGGTATGGAAATAAGAGGAAAAGAAAAAGAACCCACAAAAAAAGATTTAATTTTTTTAATATTTAATAAGGTGGTGGTGGTGGTATATTATACGGATCTTTGGGTGTTGGTACGGGTTTGATAATGATTCGGTGGGCCCGGTGGTGTAGGGTGGTGGACGGTGGTTTGTGGTGGTGATGTTTGGTGGGGACCTATCTTAGTAATTGTTTTTAACAAAGTCAAAAATATTAAAAGTGTGTAAAGAGAATAATACAAATACATGATTAATGTATACATGCATATAGAAAGAAATGGAAAAATATTAAAAAGTATGTAACGAGAATAATACAAATACATGTGAAGAAAGAATGCTACTACCGTCACAGTCATGAGTGGGGGTGGGGGTGGGGGTGGGGTAGGGTCAATGAAAGTAAGCCAAAAGGAAAAGCCATTGCTTTCTTTGTTTGTCTTTTTGTGTCTCTCTAGCCCCTAACATTACAATATTAGCAAACTATGACATAAGTGTTTATGGATTTTATAGCATCTCATTGGATTCTTTATATTTTCACTTAAGCGGTAAGCCTATTCTCCAAAATATGGATGAAGTTTAGAAAATCACTTCTCATTTTGTATCTTTAAAGACTTACTATTCATTTTCGTATTTTCAAAGTGGAAGAAAGAGAAAACGTAATAATGAATATTTAATTGAATAGTGATAGACATAGATAACGGATTATGTAATTGCATTTGAAGCTGAAGCATTTCAAAGATACCAAGTCATCAAGAAGATCAAATCAGACAAGCAAAGATTCGTGTAATTAATGTTATTGTCAAGGGTGAATCTGTAATTACAGTTATAGGTCATTATGGAGTATGGACAAATTTTTTTAGGATAGTATGTTAGCTTAGTTACTTTATGTCAAGTGGCTATAAATAGGGAGTCCTAGCTTTTTTTTTTGAAGGGCAACTTTCATTAACACCGCAACTATCTCTAAGATAGAGAGAGACGAAAAAAACACAAGAACAATTACATTACATCAAAACTAAAACGATTCCAATCCTTCCAACCCACCGTAACGTTTTTACCCCTACTAGTGTACCAAAGAAAGCTAAGAGACTTGATGTCCGAGAGCACGTGAGTAACGGATGAACTCTTAGCGTTGAATATCTTGTCATTTCTAGATTTCCAGATTCTCCAACAAGCGATGATCAATATACCCATAATAATGTCCTTCTTCGGAGCCGGATAGTTCACTTGGTCAACCACAGCAGCCACATCATGAATGGAGAACAAAATCATCGGAGGAAGTCGACACCATCGAGCAATCCCATTCCAAATCCCGTCTGCAAAACAGCAAGCTGAGAATAGATGGTCAACCGTCTCCTCCACTTCGTCACACATCACACATTTACAATCACCAACACCAATATTTCTTCTTTGAAGCGCTATCTTCGTAGGGATTCGATCTAACAAAGCACGCCACATAAATATATTACACTTCGCCGGGATCCAACCACACCATTTTGTTTCCACTGTATTAACCTGCTGCCCTTCCTCGCTGCACCACTGTTTTGTGTCTTTAACAGTCAAATCCTGCAGCGAACGACTATTCCATCTCCACGTATCTGCATCGGAGTTTAGCCGTGTCCCAGCAATCATTCGATTACACAACAGAAGCTGCTGCACTTCCTGGACAGAGTTGGGATACTGTTTCCATTCCCAGCTCATGACTCCAGCAAAATCATCCCGACCCACTCGCTCCGAGACAACGCACCATTTTCTCTTTTCTAACCGGAACAGATCAGGAAACAAAACCCTTAACGGCATCTGATCTGCCCACGGGTCAATCCAGAACCTGATTCCCAGCCCATTCCCAACCTTACCTTGCATCATATTGTTGAACGCTGACCCGTTAACTAGCAGCTTGTTACCACACTTCACAATCATCGACCACGCACCCCTGACTTGCTTATTAATAGGAAGAGACTGAAAACGCCGCAAGGACCCATGAATAGCATCGACCACATAGGGAGTCCTAGCTTGTAAATCTTTTTAGAGATCTTAGGGAGTGAACATTTACATCATTTGTAAGATCTAGGGTTTGTCACTTTCATATCAATACAAGCTTTGATTATTTACATCATCTTGTTCTTGTTTGTTTGTTGATTCCACCACACCGTGTTTGAAGGATTTCGCAGGTTAGAATATTCTAAAAAGGATCAACATGTTTTGGAGAAAAAATTGGTTTTGGATAAATTTTAAGTATGGGAATCAATTTACCTAATGTGAGTACTTTTAAACTTGTGGCACTTAAACCGCTCAAGTGTTTAAAATTCTAAATTCAAATTTTATCTTTAATAACAAGTCTATCTAGAAAGGTTTTTTTTTTAACGGCCAACAAATCAATCCCGATCACTCTTAAAGTACTCACTGGATAAAGGAGTACTCCGAGAGTAACCCGGGTCCACCAATAATTTCACACCAGTTCCCGGGGAAAACCCACCGCCCAAAGGCCCACTGCGGCAACACCCGGCCTACCAGCAGCATTTTGCTGCCAGTAGGATTCCAACTCCTCACCTCCCATAAGGAAAGCAAGAAGGATGTCACTCACCGTAAGGGGATTGGCTCTATCTAGAAAGTGTTAACAGTCAAATTAAAGAGTTTTTGTTCCATCGGTGTGTTTTCACGAATATAGAAGAAGCTTGATGTTTTCACAATTTTAAACTAATTAGTGGGAATCAGTAGTTTTAGCTATTGATGTGAACTAGTGGGCGGGGCGGTGCACTATTGCACCGACTTTTAGTATTTAGTATATATATATATACTAATTAGTGAAACTAGTGATAAATTATGACATTTATCGTTACATGTATTGGATACATGTTTATCAAACTCGACATATTGATCAACTCATAAACAAAACAATTGAACATGAACCATTTTAAGGTTTTAGTGTTTTACACATTAAAGCACTAGAGCATTAATGAGTTTTATAGAGGCCTAGACGGGGGTTAACAAGTTCTTTTTGAATTTTATTGTGGTTGAAGAACACTTTTGAGTTTTGAATATAAATCAAGACAATAATAGACTACTATACGAAAGATAGGGAGTAGAAAAATAAAGTGGATTGTATTTTACGTCCTTTATATTTTAGCAAATTTCAGTATGTCGGTGTTCTTTAACTAAGGAAATGACATAGGAAGTCTTTTATGCTTTAGTTTGTATACATGCAGTGTTCTTCTAACCTAACTCGGTTAACTTTTAACATAACTTCATTCACGTACCATTCACATAATGACATTATAGAATCTATCAAGCGACTACTTGTGTAAATAGCTTAAGATTTTGAATCAAAATTTATTATCACCTTGGTTTTCATCAATTGGACCATTAAGAAGTTTCAAAAAAAAAAAACTTCGCAAACCTTAAAGCGACTAATCTACCAGTTGCTTTATGTTAGAGGTGTCGTTAAGTGTTTGTATGACTTGTGACGGCTGAAATATTAAAGCCTTTGTTAAAACTTTGGGCTTTGGCACCAACATTCGTATCTATTATCTCCGGTAATCAGGGGAAGTTAACATGGGCTGAAGTTTGCGATGGCAGTAACAATTTCAAAGGGTAAAATCTTGATTATGCTTTTATAATTGAGCATGCCTTGCTACTTGTATTTATATGTTTTCTAATGGTGCTCCAAAATGAGCCCCACGTAATAGTAAGTTGGAAATTCAACTTTGGGGTTTGAAGTCTAGGTGTATTGGTGACCAAACAGTCCCGAAAGACTCCAATGTAGGGTGATTCGGACATGATTTCATGGTCATCATGGTCGAATTCAAGAGGGTGTTTATGATTGCTTATTTAACTCCAAACGTGTTTTTTTTATGAAAAGTGCTTATTGAATTATTAATTTTTAAAAGTAGTTTTTTGAAATATGTTGGGATTAGCTTTTGTGGTGAAAAAGTCAATAAGTTATTTTTTAGAAAGTGTTTATCTTAGCTTATTCATGTAAATAAATAAAAAAGAGTAAAACAATGGTAGTTTAGTAATTTGATATTCGAAAAGCTAAAATCAGTTTAAAAATACAGGTTTTTGTGGCTTTTGAAAAACAACTTTTTAACTCATACCAAAAAGCTAAAAAAAATTTATCATACCCAAACAACTTATTAACTTATTGGCTTTTTTAAAAAGTCAATAAGTTGTTTCTAAGGGGCTGTATGGGATTGCTTATTTAATTCCAAAAGTGTTTTTTGACACAAGTGCTTATTGACTTTTGACTTTTTGAAAATTAGTTTTTAAAAAAATGTTTGGATTTATCTTTTATGGTGGGAAAAACTAATAAGTAAATAAGTTGTGTTTTAAAAAGTGTTTGATTTACCTTATTTGTGTAAAATGACCAAAAAGAGGGGATGAAAAAGGTGGTTGGGTAGATAATGTGGGTAAGGTAAAAAGGGTGGGTGGGTAGATTTGTAATTTGTATTCTAAAAGTCAAAAGCCAAACAAAAACCCAGGATTTCCGGTTTCTCCAAAACAACTTTTTAACCCTTATCAAAAAGCCAAAATGAAAAGTGCTTCTGCCAAAGATAAACAACTTATTGACTCATTGGTTTTTTAAAAAAGCCAATAAGTCAAGAAACACTTTTCAAACTCAATCCCACACACCCTCTAAACTCAATCCCAAATATGCCAAGTTTGTTGTTTAAGGTGGAAATAAGCGGCAGAGGAGTGGTAATAGTTGTGGCATCTTACAAAATTGGGGGTAGATAGGAAAGTCAATAAGTTAATAAGTTGTTTCCAAACTCAATCTCAAATATGCCTAGTTTGTTGTTTATGGTCAAAACTAGCTGATTACCCAGGGAGTGTCACGGGGTTGAAAAATCTAATATGACTTAACAAAAAATGATAAAAGTAGAAAACATACCAATCGTAAACTCAGTCATACGGATCATTAATTCCCATTTGCGTTCGCTGACCTGAACCTTGAAGCAAATGTGGCGATTCATAACTCACTTAAGCAGTAGCTTCGGCTTTTTCTTCATACTCCTGTAGTGGTTAAAGATTACAGATGAGGTTTTGACATTTTTAAAGTTTTCATCGTTTTGGTCTCATTTTAAAGTACCTGTTTATATGATTTTATTAATACTTATATTGAATTACAAACATTACATATTTAATTAAAGTAAAAATCCTAACTAATAAATCTATCAGTGTACAATTATCTATTATTAAGGGTATATATGATAATTGTTAAAGTAATTAGTGCTTTGTTTTAAATCTATCAGTGACATCGTTTGTTTTATTTGTCAAAGCAAAAGTTATAATATTTGTGCATTAGAGTATTGGTATAAACCTTACCTCTTGATCAAAGGTAGAAGCTAACGGAATATTCACCTCTATTTATAATATTCATTTAATAAATGCTTGTTAGATATATAGGAATATAAATCTTTTTATTTAAATTTGAAGATATACATATCTTCTTTGATTTATTTTAAAAAACAATAATTTAAAAAAAACTCTAAACATATATATATTAATATAATATGAAAGGTAAATATGTTTATTTTATTTTGAAGATAACCATATCTTAATAAAATATTTGAATTTAAAATAATATTATATTTAAAATATAAGTAGATTTGGTTTGTGAGAGAATTATGGAAGAGATAAAGAATGTAGAGAATAGAATGGTAAAAGGATTAGGGTTTAAAAAAAATTGAAAAACACTAAAATCTTTCAATTATGATGCCACGTGGCAATTTCATGAAAAGGTTGAAGCCACCATTGCACGCCACGTCAGCAACGTTCAATTCTTTTATATATATTATATATTAATAGATAAGCGGCACGGGAGTGGTTAGTTATGGCATCGTACAAAATTAGGTGTGGATAGAGAGAAATAAAGTTTGATTCAAATATTTAAGGTATTTAGATAAATGGTCCCTAGATATATTAAATGATGAAAATGCTCTTGCGTAAGTAGCACATGGGTAAATTTAACGTTAAAAGTTAATTAGGTTAGCGTAAACATAAATGACATTCTTTGTAAATTGCTTAGTGAAAAACAATGACTAAAATTTGGTTAAAACATAAATGACATAAAAGGTAGAAATCGCCATTACAACACTTATAAACCACTAGAGATACCCATTACAAGTTTACAACATCTTACCAAGAGGGCTTTAAATGTAGGAATGCTATGTACTTATCTTTATATTAAACTTTGTAATGAATTGATAAAACCGCTTAATAAAAGTATTATTCGTATTATGATTTGCAAGAGATGGGTGAAAGTATGTGTGTATAGTAGGTTGGTGGACACAGTCAAATTGTGCATCAACCGTGGACCCTCTCGTATATTTCTTTCTCTACAAAATAAAGTCATTGTGAAGAGTCCAAATCGTCATTTCATCATTTTAACATAGCTTTAACCAATAAAATTCCAGCAGTATTTAATGTGGTTTTGTTTTAACCAAAGAGGAGAGGGCCGGGGTCGGTGATTAAAACGCTAAGCATCATCCATTACACAAGTAATTATTTCTTTGTCTCTTCCCTCTTTAACTAATTGATGAATATTATTTGTAAAATAAGTATTTGGGTTATTAGGTATTGAAAACCAAAAACATAGTTCAGAAGACAAGCGTTCCGTCTTCAAGTACAAGTTCAAAACTTCTAAACTTTACTTGAAGACGTTTGAACAACCCATTTTGATAAATATTTTTCAAACTACACTTATTTAAAAAATATTTTTTTCTAACTACACTCTTTTAAGAAAAAAAATACCACAAGCATTATTACCTTAATAATAAATAAAGGCCAAAAGTCACTTTTAACTAAGGAAGCAAAGAGACAAGAAAAAGTATGATCACAAAACATATCCATATTTAAAGAGAACCAAAATAATTTAAAAAGATTAAAAAAACTGGTGCAAGCTGTTTATAAACACATTGTCAAAAAGAAACATACCTTTATTACATATGACAACAACCAACAAGCTTGAACACATAAGCATGTCCACTCACATGCTGTAGTTATCAATTTTTGATACATTGGGGGCATTACCTAAAAGTATACATCAAACCTACGTTAGCAAGCCAAGTGAATAATAGAAATTTAAACCCGAGTGCTTTAGATATATATATATATATAAAAAGCAAAGAAAACGATTTATAAGATCATCACACACCTACAATTGACGATTTGTAAGGCTACGCAACCTGATTGATGCAAAAGTATCCTTATGGCATCATAGGATACGCGAGAACCCAATCTTGCACCACAAGCATACAGTGGACCATTGTAAGAATACGGTGCTTGAGTTGTAGTCTTGCAGATCTCCAAGCTACTTTTATTAAACCCAATAAAAATCCCCTAATATAAGAATTTTCCTGTAGTAATAATTAAGAAAGAAGTATCATAACTACAATTAGCATACGACCAAACTCACAAAAATTAAAATCAATGTTTGGAACTTTAGAAGCCAATGTGTATAACTACAAACTATTCTTGCACAATATCAAAAAAAAACATAATTCTATTTTAAATTAATCATATTTGTTAGAATCAAAACCCTCAATATCATTTTTTGAGAATCAAGTCCCCATGTATGCGAGAATCAAGTGCTTAATATACCAAGTTTGTGAGAACCTATTCCTTAGTATCAAGTTTATAAAGATCAAGTTCTCAATACCAAGTGTAACGATATACAGAAAATTAACATGACTCAATGCAACACCTTAGGTAAATCACACATCGGTCGTCGTGACAGTGAGAGATTTTTGCTTCGTAAAACATTCCCCACCTCAGATATCATTAACGCGTCTTGGGTACATTGGTTGTGGAGCTGAAGAAAACTCCACAGGACATTTCTTATCAAGAATTTTTCTTAGTCACGGCCAATGTGGGATTGTCTTGAGTACTAAATGATTCGTGTTAATTCTCTCTATCGTTACACCAAGTGTGTGAAGTCTTTGATAAGAAATACGTAACAACCAAGTCGTTCACACCAAGTTCTCAAAAAACACTTTGTATTCACTAGCATAATGTTGTTTAATTGGAACAAAAAAAAAAAAAAATCATGTTCCATGATAAATTATTTTAGCAACTTAATTACTCAAGTTCTAGACAAAAGTTGTACATTTAATGTATACATCAATTTGTAAAGCCTCTATGTATTCACCTCAAGTATTGCAAGGATTGTAATACTTCGAGTTATAATATTATAATCATGTTAATTGAATTCCACTTGTAAAATGCATGTTCCAAGCATTCTTGACCGGAAGTGTTAAAAGTTTAATGCAATATTACATTTATCAATTTTCTAATAATATATTACAAGTGTTGTAGTTATGTTTGTGTCATATAGAATCATCTCAAACAAAGTTATACCTAACTATATACAACTTAATTTACGAAGTTGTTACACCATTTTTCGTTCTGTTGCGAAAAAAATAATTTTTTTTTGCATAAATGGACATTTTTGCTTGGGGATAAGTGTTTCTAGGTAGGGTGAAAAAAAAAAGCACAAATAGGTAAGTGTTTAACCCAATTGGTGACAATGAAAAAAAATTTGGAAATTATCTAAACAAGTTAGCGCCATTCATTTGGATGTATTTGATTGTATGGAAACCATTTAGCTACAATGAATCAAAAGTCATTGTATGAATTTGGGTTAGCGCCATTCATTTGGATGTATTTGATTGTATGGAAACCATTTAGCTACAATGAATCAAAATTCATTGTATGAATTCGGGTTAGCGCCAATGAATAAAAAAATTTGAATGTATTAAAACCATTTGGCGACAATGAATTAACTTTTGATTGTTTCAAAACCAATTGGCGCCATTGATTTGGAATTTTTTGATTAAAGAAGTCACGAGGGCTTGCATGGGTGTAAGGTGTTTGTCTTTATTTGATTTTATATAAACAAATTGTACACATTGATAGAAATTATGATTTTGACTTGATGACTTTACAGAAGTCACGAGGCTTTATTTCATTATATTAATAGGTTACTATAGATGCAGGTGAATAACCTTTCATTTCATGTAGGGTGAATAGACGATTTGCAGGAAGGAATAAGCATGGCTGATAGAAAACAGAAGTGCTTATTATATAGCAACGATGATAGAGGTCGCAAACTCAAAGTCTCACAATCAAAACTTTCTCATTTTGCAAACTCTCAAAATCATTCAAAGTTGGAAATATTTAGCAGTGATCTGAAAATGAATTACAACTTACACCCGGGTCCTCTTGAAGACAATGTATTGTTTCTACACAACGACCACCGTGTGTTTTCACAAATTCAAATTCTGAAAAATACAACGAACCCCTAATGGTGAAACGTGGTGATAGAAGTTTTTGGAAATTTCTGGAAAAAAACCCACTAGGTGAACGGGTAAAAAGTATCATACATGAAGCCGGGCTTGGTGGGGTGTTAAGTTGTGGTTATCGGTACCTGGACCACGCACTGATAACTGCGTTGGTTGAGCGGTGGAGGCCAGAAACGCACACATTTCATCTACCTGTGGGTGAAGCCACCATCACCTTACAGGATATCAACGTGTTGTGGGGATTACCGATAGAAGGTGTTGTGGTATCGGGTCCGGAAACTCCTATTACAGAGCAGCAGGCCATCAACATGTGTGAAACTTTGTTAGGTTTTACCCCCGAGCCAAATGATTTTATTGGCAAAGCTGTTAAGTCAACTACAATTATAAGAGAGTTAGAGAAACCATTTTCTGAAGTTGAAACAACCGACCAAGAGTGCGTTATCCGTGCACGTTTGATAATATTTTATCTTATTGGTTGCACAATACTTCCGGATTATCCCCCAGAATTATACCCAACTTACAGGACACCAAATGGTTTTCCAGCTGGCAAGTTGGGTATAATTTTGGGGGATAATCCGGAAGTATTGTGCAACCAATAAGATAAAATATTATCAAACGTGCACGGATAACGCACTCTTGGTCGGTTGCTTCAACTTCAGAAAATGGTTTCTCTAACTCTCTTATAATTGTAGTTGACTTAACAGCTTTGCCAATAAAATCATTTGGCTCGGGGGTAAAACCTAACAAAGTTTCACACATGTTGATGGCCTGCTGCTCTGTAATAGGAGTTTCCGGACCCGATACCACAACACCTTCTATCAGTAATCCCCACAACACGTTGATATCCTGTAAGGTGATGGTGGCTTCACCCACAGGTAGATGAAATGTGTGCGTTTTTAGCCTCCACCGCTCAACCAACGCAGTTATCAGTGCGTGGTCCAGGTACCGATAACCACAACTTAACACCCCACCAAGCCCGGCTTCTTGTATGATACTTTTTACCCGTTCACCTAGTGGGGTTTTTTCCAGAAATTTCCAAAAACTTCTATCACCACGTTTCACCATTAGGGGTTCGTTGTATTTTTCAGAATTTGAATTTGTGAAAACACACGGTGGTCGTTGTGTAGAAACAACATGAAGGGATAGGGAGCCTAATCCAGGCGGAAGAGGCGTCCCTATCCCCACGAGTCAGCTTCCTCGCGCCAGTCAGCGGCGCGAAGAAGCAACGGCGCGCAACCAGCAGTGTATGCAGGAAGGCGCGCAAGGATAGCAACTGATAAGCAATAACACCACCTGATAAGCGCGTACCATCACGCGCGGAATCTTCCCTTGACAACCATCGTACAAAGTACAGAAGACAACAAAAGGAAGATTCACAAAGATAACTGACAGTGTACGCGCCAATGGGAAGGCAACAGGTGGCAAAAGTGGTCCAACAACTACAAGACAAGGACAACAGCATGGCTGCAGCCATGCTTCCACCATACCAGCGTCTACAGTAACAGCAGACATACCTTGCTGCTGTCAGGAGCATGGTCAACGACTGACAGGTGTGCCGTCTGCCAACCACAGAGCGCCACGTGTCTGCCTCGAGCAACAACCATGCTGCCTGAATGACGTCATGAACAGTACACCTGTTCTCCCGCCAATTCCAGGGGAAACCTTGGGCTTGGGCCCGGACCAAGCCCAATAAAGAATGGTTACTCGTGGGCCTTTCGATCAAGCCCACGAGTTCTCCTATAAATACAAGGATACCTCTCCTTGCTAAATCATCCAAAAAATAGTTACTTGTAGCCTAGAGCATTCTCACTTGTACTCTTTCATTAATAATACTATCGACTATTCACAGTGGACGTAGGTCATTATTCGACCGAACCACTTACATCTTGTGTTCTTACTCACTTTCACCACACACACACTTGTATTATTATCAAACGGGTTTGACCTTACGGTTTGGGTAAAGGATTAATCCTGACGGACTTAGGTATTAACCCCACGTAGATTATACGTAATCTCCGTGATACCTATTGTTTCTTCATTGGCGCCATCCAACGGTTAGAACCGCTCTTTTACTTATCTTTTCAACCCACCCATGGCTGAACCCAACCCTAATACTGCTGCCGTAAACCGTTCCGGAGAGGGGGACACCCAGCTCCCGGAAAATCAAATAACACCACCAACAGTCGTCAAGAAACCCACTTCCAGGCTCCAAAGCCAAGAAGTTGAGGTTCGGGACGCCAACTCTGACGACGACAGCAGTGCTAGCTCTGAGGAGGACCTCGACCAGTGGCTCCTCCGTCAGAATACGAAAAACGCTGCAATTTACCAGCGTAAGCTCCTGCAACAAGCAAAGAAAAAGGGCAAAGCCCTTACTTATGACACCCCATCCAAAAAGGGGAAAGACCCAGCTGTCTCGGGTGCTGGTCGTAGCGGGGAGCTCGGCGGAGACGCCAGAGTTCGGGGCTACGCAAAGCAACGGACAGAGCCTGATGGCTACGAATCCTCTAGTAGTGATTCAGGCTACAAAGGGAAGAAAAGCGATCATCGCTCGCGCCACAATAACGAGGATGATGACTTAGTCAAGCCATTCAGACCAAAGGCTTTCGCCGAAAAGTCAAAATTTGTCGCTCGTATAGCGACAGCAACAATACCAAGGAAAGCAAAACTTCCTAGCAGCATCGGCAGATACGATGGCCTGCGTGATCCAGATGACCACGTGCACGACTTTGAGTGCGCGGGAATGTCGGTAGACTGGCCCGTACAGGTTTGGTGCCATTTATTTGCGCAAACTCTGACGGGCGCAGCCAGGGTTTGGTTCGATAACCTCCCTGCGGGGAGTGTTAAAGACTTTGACGACCTTACCGACAAATTCACCAATCACTTCTCGCATTTGCGCAAGCACAAGAAAGACAAGGCGCACATCCTGTTGTGCCGCCGAAACGACAATGAATCCATTGAGGACTTCATTGTCCGATTCAACAAAGAGGCCCTGCTAATAGGGTGCGGGGAAGAACTCACAAGGGCAGCGTTCGTGCATAACGTACGCAGCCCAGAGTTAATGAAATGCCTCACAGGCAAAGATGGCATACCGGAGTCCTGGGATGAACTCATCCACTCCGCCAAGATATATGCCTCGTCTGAGAAATCCTTCAATCAGACACACAATTTCCAACACCACCATAATAATAATAAAAATAAAAACAAATCCGTCTGGAGCCGCATCTCCGGCGCCGCAGATGAGGGAAAGTATTCCCCAGCCGGGGACGCCAGGCAGATGACCAGTCCCAAACAGACGCGGGACCAGCGCGGTCATTCAAAGAAAAACTATGACTGGACCCCGCTGACAAAGACACCATCTCAGGTCCTAAAGACTGAACAGGTCACGTTGAAGGCCGCCCCTCCCCTGGCCAAGCGCAGGAACGTAGACCGCAGCAAATTCTGTGAGTACCACAACGACTACGGTCACCTCACAGATAATTGCTACACCCTAAAAATGGAAATCGAAACAGCGCTGAAGTCAGGGCAGCTCGGCCATTTGGTAAAAAACGTGCACCGCACAGGCAAGAATCAAACAGGTGAGGAAAATCAAGACGAGGGATCACGAAAAAAGATTCGTGACCTCAACACTCATGCCGCCACATTGATTCCTCGCCACCACTGCAACATGACAAGGAAGGGCAAAAGCGCCTACCAAGGAAAGCGAGCTCGAGTGCCACCGCTGAGCGATTCATGGAAAGAGGCTGACGTCCTCATGCCAAAGATTAGAGGCGGCGCCTCATGCACAGCCCCTCTTGTCATTACCGCTATCTTTGGACACTATCGCACGCGATATATGTTCCTAGATGGCGGCAGCAGTACTGATATCATGTACGAGCAATGCTTTCAACAACTAGACCCGGAAGACAAAGCAAAGCTCGTCCCAGTCAACGAGCCCATCTCCGGCTTCATCCACGAAACCATCATGCCGCGGGGTATGCTGTCCATGCCAGTAACATGGTCTGATGGCACCCACGAGCGCACGGAGATATGTGATTTTATGGTTCTACCGGCCAACTCCAATCATGACATTCTTCTTGGACGGGAAGGCATCGCACGCTTTAACGCCAATGCTTCAACGGCGCATGCGATGGTGGGGTTCCCAACCAAAACAGGTATTGCTTTCATCAGAGGCAACAAAGACTGCCACACCACAGAAACCGCCAAACCGCCAAAAATGGTGAAAACTGACACCCGCGCCGAGCCGGAAAAATGGGTTCTCAACCCTAAATTTCCGGAGCAAACGGTGATCATTGGCCATGAAATCTCCGAGGCCATTCGAAATCACTTAAAGCAGCTTCTAATCAGTAATATCGATGTATTCGCGTGGCAACCAGCCGACATGGTTGGGGTCCCGCGCGACATAGCGGAACATAGACTCAATGTCTACCGCTCAGTGGAACCTATAGTGCAAAAGAAGCGCAGCATGGGCCCGGAGAAAAGAAAGGCCATGAACGAACAAGTCACCGAGCTGCTCAACGCGGGTATACTTCGCCCAATCAGGTACCAGACATGGGTAGCTAACCCAGTCATGGTAGCCAAAGCAAACGGCGGGTGGCGCATGTGTGTCGATTATAAGGATATCAACAAAGCATGTCCAAAAGATTGCTATCCTCTGCCAGAAATTGACCTAAAAGTGGATTCTTTAGCCCCATACCGCTTTAAGTGCTTCTTAGACGCGTATAAGGGCTATCATCAAATCCAAATGGCAAAGGAGGATGAAGACAAAACGGCATTCCGCACAGACGCTGGCATTTTCTGTTACACAAAAATGCCATTCGGCCTGAAAAATGCAGGCGCTACATACCAGCGCCTCATGGACACTGCCTTCATCAATGAAATCGGCGTACGGCTTGAAGTGTACGTCGACGATCTCGTAATCAAGAGCAAAGATGAAAGCGACATGCTTAAGGATATCCAGCAAATGTTCGCACAGTTGCGCAAAGTGCGCATTAAGCTCAACCCAAGCAAGTGCTCCTTCGGGATGGAAGAAGGCAAATTTCTAGGGGTAATCGTAACGCGCGATGGGTTCCGCGCTAATCCAGAAAAAGTACAAGCCATAGAAAGAATGCCTTCACCCGCTTCCGTCAAGGAGGTGCAAACACTCATGGGCCGCCTCGTGGCCCTCAACCGATTTTTATCCAACTACGCTTCAAAGTCATTTCCGTTTGTGGACACTTTGAAGAACTGTTTAAAAAAGAGCAATTTCCGCTGGACACCAGAGGCGGAATCGGCATTCAAAGAAATGAAACAATGCTTGATGAACCTTCCGACGATGACAGCGCCCCTCCCCAAAGAACCGTTGACACTGTACCTATCGGTCACGGACAGAGCAATAGGCGCGGTTCTCATGGTGGAACGCAAGAACGTGCAAACGCCGATATATTATATCAGCCGTACGCTCTTAGACGCGGAGAAAAGATACACAATTATGGAAAAACTGGTTCTCGCTCTGGTGCATGCATCCCGAAGACTCCGCAGATACTTCCAAGGGCATCCGATAAACGTCCTCACGGACTACCGGATAAACGATATACTCGCCAAGCCCGAGTTGTCGGGGCGCCTGGCCAAATGGGCCATTGAACTAGGGGAACACACGATCCACTACAAACCCCGCCCCGCCATCAAGGGCCAAGTTCTTGCGGACTTCGCCACGGAAATCCCCGCAGATAAAGTACTTGAATGTCAAGCGGAAGAAACCCCCGCGTTAGCGCAAGACCCCTCACAAAAATGGTCCTTATTTACGGATGGAGCCTCAAACGAGGAGGGCGCTGGCGCGGGATTACGCCTTATCAGCCCAGATAAACAAGAGTTCACGTACGCCATCCGCCTCGACTTCAAAAGCACGAATAACGAGGCGGAATACGAAGCGCTGCTGGCAGGCCTCCGCATTGCGGAAAAAATGGGGGCCAGGCACGTGGAGGCACACGTGGACTCACTACTTGTGGCGCGGCAAATCAACGGGGCTTACGATGCGAAAGACGAAACCATGGCGTTATACCTGGAACAGGCCAAACAGCTGATGCGCCGATTCGACTCATGCAAAGTCGAGCACATCCGGCGCAGCGAAAATAAGCCCGCCGATGCGCTAAGCAAAATGGCATCAACGGTCTTTGAACATATGGCCAAAGAAGTCCGCATCGAAGTCCTGGACAAACCATCTGTTCCCCTGCGACAAGTCAACATAATCCAAACAGGAAGCGCATCCTGGATGACTCCGATCAAGGCCTACCTATCATCCGGTACCCTGCCTGACGAAAAGTCAGAGGCCCGGAAGATCAAGAACAAGGCCCTACAATACCAACTCATCGACGGTATCCTATACCGCCGCTCTTACCTGGGACCGCTATTGCGCTGCGTAGACTCCGCAGATGCTTCCTTTCTCCTACGAGACATACATGAAGGGACATGCGGATTACACGCGGGCCCAAGAATGGTAGTGGCGAAGTTAATGAACGCGGGGTACTACTGGCCGGGCATGCACGTGGACGCGGTCAACGAGTTGCGCAAATGCGACAGTTGCCAGCGCCACGCCCCGAACACCTTGCGACCCAAGAACAACCTGGTGCCAGTCACAGCGGCTTGGCCGTTCCAAAAATGGGCAATTGATTTGGTAGGCCCATTCCCAACGGCTCCAGGAAATGTAAAATACCTAATCGTCGCCATCGACTACTTCACAAAGTGGGTTGAGGCGAAACCACTAGCAAAAATTGACGGCGCGCACGTCAAAAAATTCATCTGGGAATTCATCATTTGCCGATTTGGCCTACCATTGCAATTGGTAAGCGACAACGGCACACAATTTGAAGACCAATCCTTACAAGAATGGCTCTCTCAAATGGGTGTCCAACAAATCTTCACATCTGTCGCGCACCCTCAAGGCAACGGTCAAGTTGAAAGGGCCAATCGTACAATTGTTGAAGGTATTAAGGCACGGCTGGGTACCAAAAGAACAGGGTGGGTAGACGAAATACCCCATTTCCTATGGGCATACCGCACCCTCACGAAAACCAGCAACGGCGAAACACCATTCAGCTTGACATACGGAACGGAAGCGGTCATCCCCGCCGAAATCGGTTGCCCTTCCGCAAGAGTACTCATGGCTAACGAGAGAGACAATGACAAAGAGCTCCGCCTAAACCTTGATCTCCTAGATGAACGACGTGAACTCGCCGCAATCAAAGAGGCGAAATACAAAACGCAGCTAGAGCGCTATTACAACAAGCGCGTCAAAGCTTGCACATTCAAGATCGGCGACTACGTTTTCCGAAACAACGAGGCTTCCAACGCCGAAAAGCCTGGAAAACTAGCCCCCACCTGGGAAGGCCCATACAAGATACAAGAAATACTTGGCAAGGGCGCATATGCGCTAGAAAGGCTTGATGGAACACCTATTCCCAGATCTTGGAATGCTGCACAATTGCGCCGCTGCTACTTGTAAAATATTTGTAATGACGGCTACACATGCCGCACCTTTCAATGAAAATTATTCCTTATATCTGTTATTCTACTTGTTTTTCCGCGCCAAGGTCTTCAAGACTTAAGCAAAACTATCGTCGGACCACAAACAGGGCGGTGTTGACATGATAAAGTCTTCTAGACATGCTTCGCGCACGTCGGACTTATAAAATTTATACACCAACGCCGCATAAGATGGTCTTCAAGACAAGTTTACTTGCCGGACTTAAAGACGCGCGTCACTAGTGCAAACTTAAAGCCTTGTCTTCTAAACTTGTAACACAAGTTGGACAAAGAGCAAACTAGTTGAACGCGCAGTCGTGGGTCTTCTAGGCAAGGCGCACACGCGCTTAACTCGGACCTTATGGCACAAGTCGCGCCCCGCTATAGTCTTCAAGGCAAATACTTAACATGCCGGACTATCTAGCAGGACGCGCGCCTAATTTTAACTTATTAAATCGGGTGACGACTTGGTTAGATAAGTTAAGTTAGGATGAGAAACACAAGATATAAGGAAAGACCAAAATTTTCATTCATAATAAGGGACTTAAAAACCCTTGATAATTACAAGATATTTACAAGACAAAAAAAAAAAGAGAGACATGCGCCTATCAAAGTTATACATTTGAAGTGCCCTCGCCACTGGCTCGTTGGCGCTCCTCTTCAAGGCGCTTGCGCTCTTCCTCCCTGGCCAGCTCGTCAGATCTGTCAATAAAATACTTGAGGGCAGACAGAGGATCAGCGTTCTTGTTGCAATCTGCAACCACTTGAAGAATAGGGAAGTCCACCTTCTCAAATTTAAGCAGCTCCGCCTCGTACTCGTCTTTCAGTGGCTTCCCATAATGCTCCGCATCCTCAATCCGCCCACCATTCTGAGCGGCCAGAAAACCATCCTCATAGCCTTCACCATACCCATAGGCATGGGCGGTGGCGGCTATGGCAGCGACTTGGTCGCCCAGCTTAGGTTCTTGCCAGAACCTCTTGAAGACCTGCAAAAAGACTTAACAAGTTAGCATATAAAGTTTCAAAAGGAAAGAAAGGCGCTAAAAAAGATATGCACTTACCCCAGCGATCCCATCAGTCATCATCCACTTGATGGAGTCCTGTGTCTGCGTCTGGGCGACCATCGCCTCATCCAAAAGGCGCTGGGCTGTCTCACACTCTTTGACAGCCGCAGCGCGAGCTTCCTCGGCAGAGCCAAGGTCTTGCTCCAGATCCTCTTTGGAGTGAAGGATCTGGACCCTCTCCTGCTCTAAGAAAGAGACACGCTCGGTAGCTTTAACAAGATCTGCATCTTTGGATTCAAGCTCCAAGCGCTTCTCCACAACTTGCGCAGTCCGCTCGGAGAGGGCCTTGCTCTTTTCTTCTAGCTGCCGAGTCAGCGCCCGGCTCTCCTCTTGCGCCTCGGCCAGAGTCTGCCTCAACTTCATAGTTTCAGCATTAGTCTTCTTGCAAGACTCTGACCATCGGCGCTTATCCGCCGCCGCATCCCCTTCCAACTTGGTGACCTTAGCTTCAGCTTCGTGGGCGCGACGGCGGTACTTGGATATTTCAGCTTTGAAGGCAGCCTCCTTCTCAGCGAGGCCTGCCTTCTCCGCCTCCAAGCGTTGGATATCTCGCCACACCGCCGCATCACGACGGCGTAGCGAGTTAATCATGGATAGCTGAGTCGCTTGATTTACACAAAGAGCAGAAATCAGCGCATCGCGACTCAGCATATCCTGGTGAGTGCGCTCATAAGGAGGCACCACCTCGCGCACAAACTCCTCGGCAGCCCAGGAGTTGGAAAACAAGGTGTTTTCCCGGACTGCCCAACGGGGGCGCCAAATGGCGTCGCCCCCAGCCCAGTGGGAACCATCATAATCTCCAGACGGCTCCCCTTCATTCATCACAAAAGATTCACGCCTAGAGTGGCGCAAACCCTCACCACTTCCACCAGCGCCCGCCTCCAAAAGGGCCTTCTCAAATCCATCCATCCCCTGAGAGCCCTCGGCGCTAGCATGAGCACTTTGCTCCGCCTGTTCTTTCAACCGGCGAGCCGTCTCCTCCAAGAATTGTTGCTCTTGGAGACGAAGACGTTCCGCCTCAGCATTTTTTGCCGCCTCAGCCTTTTGTCTAGCTTCATCGGCAGCAGCCTTCCTCTCAGCCTCAGCCCGGCGCAGCGCCTCCTCGGCCTCAGCCTTCTTTTTCTCAGCCTCCGCCCTTCGAAGGGCTTCATCGGCTTCAGCCTTCAAGCGGGCCTCCTCCCGCTGCGCTGCTTCTTGCTCTTGAAAGAGCATATCCACCTCTGTCCTACCCGCCTCCGAAGATGGAGATGTGGGAGGAGGAGTTGGCACAACTTTGGGCGCAACTGCAAAAGCGACAGAAACGTTAAGAACAAACAAAGAAAAAGACTTCAGAAGAGGCAAAGGGAAATCAACTTACCAGGGGCTTTCTTCTTTATCAGCTTCTGAAACAGAGGCTGACGTGTGGGCGCAGCGCCTATGCCCACACTAAAGGTGGGGGCAACAACCCCACCAACACTGGAACTTTTCTCCAGCATCACCCCTCGCGCAGGCGACAAGGGGGAGGAAGTGGTCTCTGAAGCAGGGATTTCAACCCCACCACCCTCCCCGCCGGCAGTAGCAGCTACCTTCTCCGAACTAACAGCCGCACTGCTGGAGGTAGCACCGGTGGTGCGCCTCTTCTTCCTCTTCTCCAGCTTGGAGGGTTCTTCCTCCTCCTCATCTTCAGAGGCTGGCCCATCCTTCCTCCGGCGCCGCCCTTTTACCACTTCGCCTACTGAAACGGAAGAACCCGAGTCAGAACTGGATAAAGGTTGATGGATACGTTTACGCCTCCGCGGAGCGTGTTTCCAACGGCCACGCCCCGCGGGCGCCTTCTGAACCTCCACAATCTCCACTGAGGAGTCAGAGGCATCATCGCCAAAGAGGCTAGAAAACAAAAGTTGACTAGACTCACCTGTGGTATAGTAAGGCTTGGGCGCGATGGACAGGTCAGGATAATAGAACCTATCCACAAACGCCTCAAGGCATGACACCTGCCCCTCCGCCACAGGCCTCCACTTAATGCCCTTCTCCTGGCGGGCAGCATAGAATTGGAACTTGCTCACACCTGCGCGAAAAACAGTTAGAATGATATGAAATACAAAAATAAAGAAGTCAACACAGAAACTATGCTTACCCTCCTGAGCAATGTAGGGTTCCTTCCCCGGGCGCAGAGCTACGCGGCTCATCCCCAGAAGGTAAAAGATACCATCTGTGAGATTTTTAAACTCCAGCTTGGTGGCGTTGGCGGTAAGGGTGGTAAACCAAGCTTGCTTCTTGAAATCCTTCATCACCGGAATGTCAGCCACCCGCTGACCGTCTGCGATTACCTTCCAAGGCAGACTGATGGGGATCACCCCTCTCTTCAAGAAGAAGAATTTCTCCTTGGCCCAGTGTAGGGACTTTGGATTGTGGGTAGCCATTGGAGGCACCTTGGGGCGCGGCTTAAACGAGAACCACATCTCGTCGCGCGCCAGAAAGTAGAAGACATTGAGCATCTCTACAGTGGGCTCAATGTCCAAGGCGCGGCAAGACGCCTCAAAATGCACCAGCCTCAACATCCCAAAGGCGGTAAGTTGGGTGGGCCCAACGCCATAAGCCACCAGGGTATCAACCTGGAAACGAGTACAAGGTAGCCGGAAGCCACACTTGGTGAAATGGGCTTCATAAAGGGCAAGCTGCCCAGGCCCTGCAGAAAGCACCGTCTCCGTCGGCGACGGCAACGTGGGTTCCCACTCCGGCAGGATGTCATAAATCCTGCAAAACTGACTGAAGGCCTCTTCAGTCCAAACACAAAAAGTGTTTGTCATGAGCTTTCGCTCCTTTATCTTCCCATGCTCCACCTGCACCTCCTCCTCCACGTCATCTATCACCGGTTCCTTACCGGTAACATCACCAGAGGGAGAACCAACGTTGGAGGCTTCAGACATTCTAACAGGGTAATAAAGGAAAGGAGAAGGGAAATGTGATTTGTTAACTGGAAATGGTTGAAGACTCGCCGGAAAATTCAAAGAATTCACCGGAAAACTGAACAGACACAAAGAACACCTTGAAGAATGATCGGAATCTTCAAAGCAAACAAACAATATGACAACTGGAAACAAACAAGAAAAGGATGAAGATCAAGAAGAAGTTTCACAATAAATCTCTGAAGATTGATCAAACAATCTTTGAAGATTCAAAGAAAACTTCAAATGATCTGAGTGTTTCGAAGAAAAGATTGCAAGTGAGAAGAAAGGAAGAGCAAATGGACAATCAACCGTCCAACATGCATCCCAACTCCTATATATACCCACTGCATTAATGACAGTGGGGCCCAAGGAGAAACAACCGTCGTCACACTTTTTCAAAAAGGGGAGAAGCAGATGATGACACGTGTCCTCATGCGCGAACGAACGGCTGCGATCAAACACAGATCAACAATCCAACCGTCACTCGCTGGATGACTGACACGTGTCACTAGACCCCACCAATTTAAATTGATCAGGCGCGTGAATAACCACGCGTCTGACAGACTTCACATGTCACTCGACACGTGGCACAAGTATAACCACACAAACAACAAATGGGACGCGTGACCACACACGCGCCTGACACAGACGAAATGTTGGTAACTGCACCATAATGAGGGGACAGCCAACAGTCAGCACAGAAGACGAGGCTGACTCGTCAGCAACCCTCAGGCTTCCATCAGAAGCAACTGATCATTCGAGTTCCAGGCGCCTTAACTCTCATTTATGAGAGACAAATTTAATGCCAATGATTCAAGATTTATTACAACTGCTGGAGCGCTTCCGCGACAACAGGCAAACTTCTTTCATGGCGCAAATTTGACGTAAAACCAAAAAAGACGTTCTCCGCCCAGCGCCTCAACAGGTCAGGGCGGCAAACTTCTTTCATGGCGCAAATTTGACGTAAAACCAAAAAAGACGTTCTCCGCCCAGCGCCTTAACAGGTCATGGCGGCAAACTCCTTTCATGGCGCAAATTTGACGTAAAACCAAAAAATACGTTCTCCGCCAAAATTTGCAGAACGAATTTCAAGGCACACCAGCAGATGAGTTTTCATCCGCGACCTCATACTTTGAGTCTAGCGCTCCACCTACTCTTCACAAAGAATAGGAGAAACCCTAGACTAGGGGGACTTGAAGGGATAGGGAGCCTAATCCAGGCGGAAGAGGCGTCCCTATCCCCACGAGTCAGCTTCCTCGCGCCAGTCAGCGGCGCGAGGAAGCAACGGCGCGCAACCAGCAGTGTATGCAGGAAGGCGCGCAAGGATAGCAACTGATAAGCAATAACACCACCTGATAAGCGCGTACCATCACGCGCGGAATCTTCCCTTGACAACCATCGTACAAAGTACAGAAGACAACAAAAGGAAGATTCACAAAGATAACTGACAGTGTACGCGCCAATGGGAAGGCAACAGGTGGCAAAAGTGGTCCAACAACTACAAGACAAGGACAACAGCATGGCTGCAGCCATGCTTCCACCATACCAGCGTCTACAGTAACAGCAGACATACCTTGCTGCTGTCAGGAGCATGGTCAACGACTGACAGGTGTGCCGTCTGCCAACCACAGAGCGCCACGTGTCTGCCTCGAGCAACAACCATGCTGCCTGAATGACGTCATGAACAGTACACCTGTTCTCCCGCCAATTCCAGGGGAAACCTTGGGCTTGGGCCCGGACCAAGCCCAATAAAGAATGGTTACTCGTGGGCCTTTCGATCAAGCCCACGAGTTCTCCTATAAATACAAGGATACCTCTCCTTGCTAAATCATCCAAAAAATAGTTACTTGTAGCCTAGAGCATTCTCACTTGTACTCTTTCATTAATAATACTATCGACTATTCACAGTGGACGTAGGTCATTATTCGACCGAACCACTTACATCTTGTGTTCTTACTCACTTTCACCACACACACACTTGTATTATTATCAAACGGGTTTGACCTTACGGTTTGGGTAAAGGATTAATCCTGACGGACTTAGGTATTAACCCCACGTAGATTATACGTAATCTCCGTGATACCTATTGTTTCTTCACAACACATTGTCTTCAAGAGGACCCGGGTGTAAGTTGTAATTCATTTTCAGATCACTGCTAAATATTTCCAACTTTGAATGATTTTGAGAGTTTGCAAAATGAGAAAGTTTTGATTGTGAGACTTTGAGTTTGCGACCTCTATCATCGTTGCTATATAATAAGCACTTCTGTTTTCTATCAGCCATGCTTATTCCTTCCTGCAAATCGTCTATTCACCCTATATGAAATGAAAGGTTATTCACCTGCATCTATAGTAACCTATTAATATAATGAAATAAAGCCTCGTGACTTCTGTAAAGTCGTCAAGTCAAAATCATAATTTCTATCAATGTGTACAATTTGTTTATATAAAATCAAATAAAGACAAACACCTTACACCCATGCAAGCCCTCGTGACTTCTTTAATCAAAAAATTCCAAATCAATGGCGCCAATTGGTTTTGAAACAATCAAAAGTTAATTAATTGTCGCCAAATGGTTTTAATACATTCAAAATTTTTTATTCATTGGCGCTAACCCGAATTCATACAATGAATTTTGATTCATTGTAGCTAAATGGTTTCCATACAATCAAATACATCCAAATGAATGGCGCTAACCCAAATTCATACAATGACTTTTGATTCATTGTAGTTAAATGGTTTCCATACAATCAAATACATCCAAATGAATGGCGCTAACTTGTTTAGATACTTTCCAAATTTTTTTCATTGTCGCCAATTGGGTTAAACACTTACCTATTTGTGATTTCTTTTTTCACCCTACCTAGAAAGTAGAAACACTTATCCCCAAGCAAAAATGCCCATTTATGCAAAAAATTCCGAAAAAAATTCACCTTTCTTGAAAACTTCTAGTGCAAATCAGTTTTTCATGTGGAGAAACATATTAGAACAAACATCCAAATGGTTCAATTGTGCAACAACAGTATACACCTCAAATAATTGTTTCAAAAACATTTTATAAGTTGGGTATGGGTATAACTTAATTAGACAATGAAAGTTACATAGGAGAGAAGTGGGTTTACTAGGAAAATACGGTCATGGTAACATGTGGATGTCTTTCTCACACGTTACGTAATAGGAATATATAGGAATTATATAAAAAAAAGTATAAACATTATATGTGAATAGTTTCCACATGTTACATCATTTTTGGTCAATATGGTTTACCTTTCAAAGAGGCTAAGTCAAGTGATATTATGATACATAAATGTATAGTATCCTTGGGATTGTTGATACAATGGTGGATTCGAAATCTTCAAGATAATGGATTTAAAAGACGGTACGGAGAGGGATAACGTGTGGTTTAAATTAGTTAATTGAACAATACTATGGAAATCCTAGGAACTTATGCATGCATGAACACCCGAAACTAACAATCAGTTTCCCAGCCTTGTTACACGGTGCTTTTTTGTGCAGCGAAAAGAAATCCCGAACCTGGAAGGCATATATCGGATCGATTCTGCACCAGGAGCCAATACGCGACCAGATGCCTTCAACGAAACTGCAGCCTGTGTATAAATGAACCGCTGAATCTGCACCGAAATTGCAAAAATTGCACGCTTGATTCCCAACATTTATGTTTCTCCGCAACAACGCTTCACGGGTAGGAATCCTATCCATCTCGGCCCTCCACGCGTGAATGTTACATTTGAATGGTACCCAGGAAACCCACTTGAATCGATAATTATCGGCAAAATTCCTGTGCTCGTTAAAAAGCTGTTTTACTCCTTTAACAGTGAACTCTCCACCCTCTTCAGCAATCCACTTCCACTTATCCTTAGAGGTTGAACACTCGAACCCAATGATTCTATCCGTACAATCCTGAAGCTGCTGCACTTCTGTAGTAGATTGTTATATTCGTCTGATTTATTAGTGTTGTAACAATTTTTATGTTGGTGTGAATTATATATGTTATAATTTTTTTTAAGAAATACTTATACAATCATCAATAGTAAAATATGTCATTGTTTGATCCTCTTCTAGTACTATACAAACACTGGTGACATTAAATTACACATGGCCATCAATTTATGGATTGGATTGTGATAAATTATTTTATTGGCATGGCCTCTTAACCATTGATGATGATGTGAATCTATATAAGAACAATAAACTACACATGGTCAGAAGACCTATTAAATGTAATGGTCCTGTATGTGTTATTAGGTGGAGGGGCGCAACCGTGTTGTTCATGGGTAGTTCAGTACTTATCAGATAATACGGTCGCCATGGGTATTGGTAGAGGTTCCGTTGATCGTTTTCTGGTTGCAACTAATGGGCAGTGAAGATGAATATTTAAATGCATCAGTAAAAAAATTTGACCATTCAATATTTTGACCTGTTTATATTTTTTGACCGTTTACAATAATTTTTTTTACCACCCCATAAAAACACCATATACTTTACTTCAGACATAAAAATTTTATACAACTACATGCATTTAATATCAAAATGGGTGGTGGCAATTTGTTTCCAATTGCATATCGTCGTCGATCATCCCGTGCAAACCGGCAACCTACAAGCAACCCACCGGCTACCAACCCAGTGAATCAGTTAAACCCTCCAACATTTAAAATTTATGAGCCACAACTTCCTGAAGATTCGCCGACGGAACAATTTCATTACGTATATGATTACACAATGGCTCTAGTACAACTAGGAGCAATTCGGGTTGAATATGTTGTTAGAGTGCCAGTGCGTAACACTCCGGCTACAGCCACAACTATTCCAACTTCTGCTGAAGGTTATGAAACTAATCTCGGGGCCAGATACGTAATGTATTCGGATTCTGATAAGGAAATGTCTTGCCCAACAACCGAAAGTGACAGATATCAGTACGAGAGGTTGGACGAACGTGATAGTAATCGTGACTGCAATTTGCCCAACTTAATTGCGTATTTTTTCTTTTAGTAGCTATGTATTTCTTTAAGTTTAGGAATGTAATAATTTTAATTTTAGGAATGTAATAATTTAAATTTTAGGAATGTATTAAACATTAATATCATAGAAATTTTAAATAATTAAAATAGAAATTAAACATTAATATCATATAAATTACAACTATCAAACTACATTATTTTAACCTAACGCAACAATTATCATGCAGCAACATGGGTGAAATTGATGTCGTGTGTAGCCACATAGTTGACTTGTGGGAGTCGGATTGCCATATCCTCGGAATTATCAAGGTGCTCCGCAATCGTGGCTTAAAAGAGGGCGTTCCATCTGGTACACTTGGCGAAGATATCTACTCACTTACTGACAAGCGAATCCATGTTGTGGTAATTTGTACCGCTTAGTCGATTGAATTCCACCAACACGTTGCGCCAAAACGAAGCTCTCCTTAAACTGGGAGGATGATGTTGGTTTTGGACATTGTCCCACGCCGTCACTAACGCGATCTCCTCATTTACATTCCACGGGCCCATTTTTACGAGATGATTAAAAGATGATTATAGTTTTGGAATTAGAAATTATGGGTTTTAGTCTTTATAGGGTAAACATCAAACCGTTGGGGTTAGAAAACGGTAATATTACCGTTGGGAAATTTAAACCACTGAAAGATTTTTAATTGGTTCTTTTTATTAAAGTTAAATGAAAATAAATAAAAAAATCGGTCAAGTGCAGCCTACGAAATTGTGTTTCAGTGAAGTGATATGACAGTGCAGGATTTGTTGAAATTAGTGAAGTTGAAAAATTTTTATGGTAGTGCCCATTCCTCCCTTAAGGGAAAGGGGTATTCCAGGGTAGTACCCTAGTCCTGAGCAATCATGCAGTGCCACGTTAAATATAAGGCAAAGTACCTTAGGGAGGAAAGCGCATCTTAGGCTTCAAGCCTAAGGTGCACCAATCACACACTGCCCTGTCAATTTTACCCCTCAAGTAGCCTAAAGTGGCCTAAACACTAGAAATGTCTAGCCTAAAGTAGCCTAAAACTTTTTTATTTTTTAATATTAATTAACTAAAACAAAATATAACCAAATAAACATTAATTAAAAAAATAAAATAAAATAAACGTAAATACAACTAAAAGAAATACGAAACATAACATAAAAAATAAAACTAATCCTCGTCCGACTTTAGTCCATCCATCGGCCAATTATATGTTAACGCAATTTCCCGTTTATGCGCAATGGCCACTTTCTTCATCAGGCGGCTAAGATTGTCATGCAGTTTGTTAAACAACTCAAAGACAGTGTTAAAATCTACTGTCACACCTCGTGAGCTTACACCGCCACCCCGTGAGCTTGCACCGACACCCCGAGATTTGGTGTTTTCTTGCTTTACCTAACAATTTTTCTTTTGGTTCTCCATTGTGAAAAGATTTGAAATTGGGAGAATGGAGGGAATAGGTTTGAAAGATTCGAAATGGATTTGGATGGAATAGGTTTGAATGTTAGTATTTAATGGATTTAATTAATATTTTTTTTTTAATATTGTAACGGTAATAATACCATTTGAGAGTGAAGCAACATCGGCAACCACAAGCCGACTTCCTTAACCGATCCACAGGGCGAAGGGGTCAGGCCGGTGTAGCCGCAACGGCTACGAAGCCGAAGCAGCCTAGCCGAGCCGGCCCCATCCTCCCTTAGAATAACTAAATTACTGTCGGCACTCTATGGTACTTTGCTTGAACAATTAAATAATAATATACCAATATAACATTTAAACAATTAAAATAAAATCCAAATAACCTTAACTTATAATTTTATTTTACAAAATATAACCGAAACTTAATTTAAAGCAAAGATACTTTATTCCTTAAACTTTGTCATGCTTCAACATGTTCAAAAGTTTTGCGAGCTTCAAAATAGTAGTCGACTTGCGTCATTTCAATTGTGGTGTCTTCCTTTAGACTTGGTATAACACCCTATCCTGTAATTATAATTTAAATGCCTTAAAAGAAGGAAAAATCACGGGATTTGTTAATTGATTTACAAGACTTAATTTTTTTAATACAAAACTTTCACACCTTTCTGCTTCAGATGGACAAGGGCGATTAAAAGACGTACACAAGACAACTAGTATCAAGGTTTAAGTTAAGTACAACGGAAGACCTTAGTTTCATTGTTTACAACCCAAAATTTCCACCTAAGTGATTCTAGCAAAAAGTTTGGTCATGTCTTTGTTTGTTTGTTCGGTTTGTTTCAATCGCTTGATCGCTCATTCGGTAGCCCGTCGTAACCACAACCTATGATAACAACACACAAGTTTAGATAGCATGAAAATAAGTTTATTATACAACTAAACCATCCCAAGGATTGCTCGCCGTAAGCTACGCTTATGACCCTTTTATGTTTTCTTGGTGTGGCCCCGTTGTAAGCTACGGTTGGGCCACCGTAGCTTACGGTGGGATGTTGTTGTTGATTCTGGTTGTTTTGGCCATAGTTTACGGCCCTTGGCCGTAGGCTACGTCCTACAGCTGCTGATTTGGTGGCCAAATTCATGCCTAAGCCATTTTTTTCACCATCCTTTTCATGTGTAAAACCACGTTGAACCCAATAAGTCCAATACACACGAAAACTCACAATTCAATTATTCAAATGGTGGATTTTCATACCGTTTATCTAGTTTCTATGCTCCACAAAACCTATGATCCGCTTTGGAAGCTTTCAAACCCAAATCGACCCGTTATGATCATAGTTGTCCATTATCATGTATCTAGATTGTCTAATAACCTAACCTATATACCAACCTATTTTATAGTCTCGACAAGCGTCTAGCGCTCGACTTTGAGTCACATTAGTCCTTCAAACTAAGAGGATTTGAGTTGTAGTTCGGACTTCTTTTCCTAAGCCCAACCCATTCGAAGTCAAGGGCTGAATTGATATAGATCATTCAAGACATAGTCAAGATTGATCATAGTGTTCGTGCGCCTTGGTCTCTACAACCCGTTCGGGATTTTTTATGCCTCGGGCATGTTTGCTTATAGGGAGGCCTCGGGCTCTACGATCCGCTCGGAATGGCTTATATCTTGGTCTTATTCCCTTTTTGCGCTTATTGAGCATGAGCTCCAATTTTTACCCATTTGGGTATTCAAAATGATAACCATTTCGTTATGGTTACATGGATTCTTGATTCTACCATGGTTTGTAACCATGTTAAGGTTTCTAGACACACCTCCACTTCTATAGCCCCGAGAACTACGTATGCTTCGGTTGTATATGTCTATTGAATTCTATATCTATAATTCCCATGTAACAAGGTTTCTCATCATAAGAACAATATCTCATAACTAAGAGCAACGATTCAATAGAAAATGATTAAGAACCATTACGTACCTTATAGCTTTCCCTTTTGGCGAGTGTCAATGTCGCCTTTGATTTCCAAGGTCCCACTTGAGTCGCCTATACAAGCACCCAAACAATTATCAATACACTCAGGTTTGCCCAACATAAGTTAATATATCTAAATTAACGTACAATTATAATTGGTGATATTTTTACCAATAATCTCATAGGTTAAGTTCAACCGAATTCCAGATTTCATTTAGACATTTCATCAAACACATAGTAGGCATAATTCATAACCCATTTTGTTTAATCTAATGGGTCAATTAACCCACCAATTCCAAACTCATAAATCCATATCATGGTGTCACCCATGATTTGGCAGCAAACAATCAAATACAAATCATCATAATCAAGTGATAACATAAGATTTATAGGGCTTGTTTCACATTAGAAGAAACCAACCTTGTTTACACCAAAATCCCCAAAATTCCATCATCTAGGGTTATATTAACAAAATCAAGCAGAGATTAACATGTTTTAAGGTTCCCTTCTAAAATCATTAATTTGTCCTATTTAAGAACCCTAGAAATCTACCCAACCTCATCTAGGCTACAATACATCAATTGAGATGAAACGAAAGGCACCTAGACGTTTGTAGGAGTTAGATGAACCGATTAAGCCTTAAGGCAAGTGAATTATCTTCAGATTAAGAAAGATCCAGGCTTGTTCTTGAGTTGGAGACTTGGTGTGTGTGTGTGTGTGTGTGTTTTTAGTGTGTGTGTGTTTAGTGTGGTTGTCGACATATCCATCTGTTATGTAGACTTCCCCCTTATTCCACCAAAGGCCCCTCCGTTAACTTCTACAATATAGCACATCTAGTCCCCAAGTTGTGATTTTCATATTTAATGATGAAAAACTTAATTTTTCATTGTAACGTTTGGTTTAAGGGATGAACCGGGATTTATTTGATTTTGACATAGGTCTTGATTTATGCAATTTTAATAAAAGGGGAATTAGAATTAAATAATCAAAACTTTATCGGGTTGGAAGACAATAATCCGAACTTAAAAATTGGAATCTAATAGGCCTAACTTGTCTTAGTTTTTATTTCACTGGATCAAAACTAACTAGGTTTAACCCAGTTAGTTTTCTGTATACTTGGCATGCCATGTGGCAGATGACGTGTAAATATTGTTGGACGTAATGCTTTGCATCAACCAAGATACAAGACCGATTTATTATTATGTAAATATGTAGTGTCACATGTAAATATTAATGTATATCCTAAGTCTAGTTAGGATTAATGAACCGGTGTGTTCAATAGGTAGTTATAGCGGTTACAATCGGTTAATGGTTGTGATGTTTCACTCCCACCGATTCCTTAAGTATAAATAGGGTCAACATGTATCATTTGTAACTTGTCAAACACATATTGTTTATAAAACAAGTGTTTCCCTCTCTCTTTTATTTTCCCTCCAAATCACAAACTATAAACAAACAACCGCATACAAACTCTCAGATCAAACCAACATCAGAAACGTAAGAAATCAACATGGCATCAGAGCCAAATCCTAAGACCTGTGGCAAAGGAAAAGAAATTGATCGCGAAGATCAGAAGAGTATTGGCAGAAAGGATGAGTTCTACCGTTCCCCGTTTATGGATGCATCAAGGAGTTTCATGTTGCAGAAAGAACAAGAGCATCATAGGAACGGCGGTTACTCATACAAGGATTCTCGTTCAAGAACATATGGTATCTTCGATTTTCAAGACGTGTATCACCGTGAAACAAGAAGTGGGGGTGATGTTTCCCCAATGTTTCCTTCGTTGTTCAATGGCCGAGAGAGTCAAGAGAGAACAACCGTGGCAGATCAGGAGGATCAGAGGGCCACAGAAGATTTGATGCACAAAAGGGTCGCAAATACCAAACTTGGTTCGAGTAGCAGTCTGCCAGAGAAGAAAAGGGCCGCTCAAGAAGAATTTAACCGACAAGTGAAGAAGAAAAAGTATGTTTCTGATTACCCTAAGGGTATGTGTTGTAGTTATTGTCAAGAACCCTTCCACTATAGAAGGGATTGTCCCAAACGAATCGGCAAAACAGAATTTATGATCAAGGGCACCGATTTACAAGGATGGGACGACATGTGGTTCGTTAGTCTTACCCGAAAAGAACACTGTTGTGGTAAGAAAGATCTGTTTATGGTTTTATGTAATTCCTTTGGAATAGAGGGCTGCCCACAAGGATTTCCCAAAGAATATTTTAGGGGAAAAGGTTCGGTTCTAATCTATAGCAGCGGACAGATGCATAAAATCAAAAATGTTTACTATGTCCCTACGCTTAAGAAGAACATTCTAAGTATAGAAAGATTGACTCAAAGTGGTTACGAAATTGAGTTTGATGGTGATATTTGTCACATCACCCAACCGAATAACCCAAGGGCAGAAGTTAGACTTAAAGAAGAACGATGTTGGATATGCAAGGAAGAGGATCATCCTACGTTTATGTGTCCTCTTAAACAAAAGAACATCCCAGAAACAAGAAGCGCAGAAAAGGCGCATGAAGATAAAGGAAAGAAACCCGAATCAAGTATGGAAGAAAAGTACAATGGTCTCACGTATGAAGACATAGAGAAAGCATCGATGTATAGGAACTTTGAGACATTCGCTATGCACAAAGATGATCAAAACGGGTTTATGGAACAAGCCGAAGTTATGTATCCAACCGAGATCTCTTCAATCAACGATTGCCTATTGTTTATGGATTTGATCCATATAGCAACTAAGATTGAAGAACATAAAGAGAAGTTTCAGATTGAATTCGAAAGGTTGGTAAAGTGGTTCGTGAAAGAGTTTCTAGAATCAAGAGTTCGAGTGGAAATGCCTCCCCTAGACATATTCGGGTATCCAGTCGATCTCCTAGATCTCTATATGTTAGTGCAGAAAATGGGGGGCTATAACAAAGTGTGTGGGGAGTCAAATTGGCCAAAGATTGCTACGCTTATGGGATATGGAAAGGAAGGACCAATGCTCACCCAAAATGACCCAATTGTGAAAGATCTAAGAATGATCTACGTTTTGTACTTGGAAATGTTAGAATGGTATCACCTAAAGTATAAAGGCCGAGAACTCGTGATAGAAGTTGGTGAACCAAGCAACGCAGTCAACAACAAGAAGAAGAATGGGCTGGAAGATAACGATCTTCCACCAAAGAAGCGTTCCAGAAACTAGAGGCTGCAAGAAGTGTTTGATGCAAAGATTAAGGGGGAGATTGTTGGACGTAATGCTTTGCATCAACCAAGATACAAGACCGATTTATTATTATGTAAATATGTAGTGTCACATGTAAATATTAATGTATATCCTAAGTCTAGTTAGGATTAATGAACCGGTGTGTTCAATAGGTAGTTATAGCGGTTACAATCGGTTAATGGTTGTGATGTTTCACTCCCACCGATTCCTTAAGTATAAATAGGGTCAACATGTATCATTTGTAACTTGTCAAACACATATTGTTTATAAAACAAGTGTTTCCCTCTCTCTTTTATTTTCCCTCCAAATCACAAACTATAAACAAACAACCGCATACAAACTCTCAGATCAAACCAACATCAGAAACGTAAGAAATCAACAAATATGTCCTGGTTGACACGGAAGTGGCATGCCACGTAGGCAATTCTAACTGAGTTAAAACCAGTTAGTTTTAGCTAGTGAAATAAAAACCAAGACAAGTTAGGTCTGTTAGATCCCAATTTCCAAGTAGAGATTATTGCGTTCCAACCCGACAAAGTTGAGATTATTTAATTCCAATTCTCGTTAATAAAGAGGAACATAAATTCTTGGGGTGTTACACTTGGATCTTCATTCATGTTAGTTTTAAACATTTTCTCAAATGTTTGGCATTCACGTTTGAGGATGTTCCACTTACTCGCAAGCATAGCAGCAGTGCGATGAGGTTCACCCTCCCCCCATAGCTTGCAAAACTCGGCTAACACATCATCCCAAAACGAATCCCTATCTTTCGACGTATTTGATTCCTTAACGGTTAACCACGCAACCGTTAAAGCATCAACTTCCTCATCGGCCCACTCATAGGCGGATTTGGCCCAAGCCGGGGAGGCCATCTGGCTTGGGCCATTTTTATCGGGGGCACAATTTCTTTTATAAAATTCCTATATATATATATGTGTGTGTGTGTGTAGGTATATAGGGGAAGTATTGGGAGTAAACCCACCCAAATTGAGTAAACTCTAGTAAACCTAATGTGTGGCTATGAAAGCTCCACATCACCCCATCTTGATCAAGCCTCAAGGGCACCAATGTCATTTATACAAAACCATCACATCACTCCATTTATATATGTCAGATTCTTTTTTTCTTATTCCTCATTTCTCTCTCTCTCTCTCTCTCTCACACACAAATATTCAAAACATTAAGATGCTTCTACTCCTCTCTTATCACCACCACCCTCTTCATCCTTACCACCACCCAAACCCCATCACCATCAGCCCCTCACACCACCCGTTGTCTAAACCCCACCCTCCATCTAATCCTTTATCTGGAATTGTTTCTTAACAATATTATACAAAATCTGATCCACAAGGTCGTCAGAGATCTTGTTTCCTTCTCTTGGTGGTTTGGTGAAAACGGTGGTAGATGGTGTTCTGTATTGGTGGTGGTCGAGTGATGTTGACGAGGGATTAGGTGTGGGTGTGAGGTGGAGAAGGACAGTGATGGTGACAGTACACAGTGGTGATGGAGCCGTGGTTTTCAGATATGTGGTTTTTGTATGGTCTTGGTTTCTCTAATTTAGGTTATTGTTACCGGTGGTGGTGAAAGGTTGTAGAGGGGTGGTGCGGCAGAGGTGGTGAGATGTTGAAGAAAGTCATCTAAATTTACATGTAAGTTTCTAGATTTATTTATTAAGTTTCAACTTTTATTTATTAATTTCATTGATTTAGTAAATAGAAAAAATATTAATTGTTTTGTTTATTGTTTTTACTAGTTACCTTATCAGTGAAGGTTTGAATGTTTTGATTTTGTATTAGTGCTACAGATAAATCTATAACATTTATTCTTGATATAAACAAATTGAGATATTTTTGTATGGGGATAGTTTGTTTGCCATGTTAAACAATTTTGGGGATAGTTTGTTTGCACACCATGTGTTTGATCAAAGGCTTGAATGAAAAAAAAAACTTATGTTAATCTTTTTTATTTTTTTTATTATTATTATGTTGTTTATATTAGATTGGATGTTAAAAAGATCATCTTTTTTGAATTGGGTAAATGTGTTTTTATTGAATATTTTTGGTTTAAGGTTTTTAGTTCTGAATTAGGAGCTAAATCTATCCCAATTAACATGTGTTAAGGTTTAGTTAACATGTGTTAAATAGCAAATGTGTTTTTATTTTCTTGGTATATCTTTTGATTTTTCTCTACTAATTTTTACTTTATATTTCTTGTATATATGTTATTCTGTGTGAAGGTTTTGATTTTTGTAGTAATGCTTACTGATGTGTCAGGGTTCAATTAACATGTGTTAGTATATGCCTAACTAACACGTGTTATCCTTTTTGTAGGTGAAAAGATGTTTGTGTTAAAGATGAAGATGGGTACCAAGAACGAAGCATAGCAAGATTTTTTTATGTTGTTAGGATAGTTTTTTTATCATTCATAAATAATTATGTTTACCTTTTTAAGTTTTTTACTTTTGAATAGATTCAAATTTGGAGATCCATGTACTATGTTTTTGTTACCACATATGTACTTTAGTATGTTTCT
This sequence comes from Ambrosia artemisiifolia, assembly GCA_032199755.1. NCBI lineage: Eukaryota > Viridiplantae > Streptophyta > Magnoliopsida > Asterales > Asteraceae > Ambrosia > Ambrosia artemisiifolia. Next base: position 66,259,548 of record CM063519.1, read on the forward strand.
AAAAGACATACATATGGAGACCCCATGTAGCTTAAATTTTTTAGGTCGTGTATCCAAAAAAAGACATATATACGTTAGTAGGTGTCTAAAAGACATACATATGGTTGTTAGGTAAATAAAACATGAGATCCTTATCAAACTAAACTTGTCCCATATATATACGTTAGTAGGTTTCTAAAAGACATACATATGGTCGTTATGTAACTAAAACATGAGATCCTTATAAAACCAAACTTGACGTTTTCTTAAGCTACCAACACATGTTACCAAAACATACACAGGTCACAATGCACATGTTAGCAAATACACAGGTCACAATGCATGTGTTAGTAAAGGGGCATAAAGGTGTAGTCTTAATGTTTTTTTAACACGTTAGTGATGTGTTTAAGGATTACAGCTAACATGGTTTAAAAGGCTCATGTGGCATACGTTATTAATATGATGTTCACAAATTAACGTGATAATTATTTAACATTTTATTTCTTGTATATATATATATATATATATATATATATATTATTCTGTGTGAAGGTTTGATATTTTGTATTGGTGCTTACTGATGTGTCACGGTTCAATTAACATGTGCTTGTGATGATAACACATGTTGCATTGGTGCCTACTGATGAATTTATCCCAATTGACATGTTTTAGGGTTCAATTAACACGTGTTATCCTTTTTGCAGGTGACGTGATGTTTGTGTTAAAGATGAATATGGATATCAAGAACGAAGCATAGCAAGATATTTTTATGTTGTTAGGATAGTTTTTTTATCATTCACAAATAATTATGTTTGTATGAAATGTTTTTATATATGTTTTATAGTTGATTGTTATGATCGTTTTTATCATTTCTTAAATAAATATACATTTTACGTGTTCTTTTTTTTTGTTCTTTTGGCATATGCATGTTAACACATGTTAGTGATGTGTTAATATGTGTTTAAGGATTCCAACTAACATGGTTTAAAGGGCTCATGTGGCATACATTATTAATATGATGTTCAGAAATTAACATGATAATTATTTAAGTTTAACTAATTTACTAATTCAATATATAACATGTGTTAAGGTTTTGATTTTTTTGTATTGGTGCTTACTAATGTGTCAGGGTTCAATTAACATGTGTTAGTGATGCTAACACATGTTAGTATATGCCAAACTAACACGTGCTAGGGTTCAATTAACATGTGTTAGCATCACTAACACATGTTAGTATATGTCCAACTAACACCCAAATTGACCCAGTTAACATTTACTAGTTACAAATGTTTAATTATTAAAAATAATTAATGTAGGAGGTTCTACGAACAACCACCGGTCTTCGCACAAGGATCGACTAGAGATAGAGTGCTAAGGAATGAAGCATAATGTGTTATTTTATGTTACTTTATGATAGTTTTGTATAATCTTTTTAATTGTTTAGCTTTATATGAAATTAATTTGTTATACTCAATGTTGATTGAAAATAGTTGGTCGGCCGAAAATATCATTGACGTTGCAAAGGGGAAAATAAAGTCACAAATCAAAAACATAACTTTTTATGTGAGAATGAGAATATAACATGTGTTAAGTTTACCTATTTTTCCAGTTGTTAGATAACTTTTTTAAGTTTTTTACTTTTAAATATATCCAAATTTGGAGATCCATGTACCTTGTTTATGTTACCACATATTTATACGTTTTTAGGTTTTCTAAAAGACATACATATGGAGATCCATGTATTTTAAAGTTTTAGGTCGTGTATCCGACAAAAGACATATATATGTTAGTAGGTTTCTAAAAGACACACATAGGGTTGTTAGGTAAATAAAACAAGGGATCCTTATCAAACCAAACTTGTCCACTTACCGGAAATGACGTTTTCCCAAGCTACCAACACATGTTACCAAAACATACACAGGTCACGATGCATATGTTAGCAAACACATTGGTCACAATGCATATGTTGGTAAAGGGGCAGGAGGGTGTAGTCTTAATGTTTCTTTTATCACCATTTCCAAGTATGTCATATTTGTGATATCCAATACAAGTCACAATACATATGTTAACATGTTGGGAAAAGACGCGCATATGTCACTAAATCTTACACAAGACAAGATACATATGTTAACAGTGTACTAATACTTAAGTCACTTACCATAAGTTTGATCATCAACCATACATATATTAACAGTTTACTAATACATATGTTACCAAATCTTACACATGACATGCATATGTTACCAAAACACATAATAATGTAACAGTATATTATACATTAAAAATACAAGGTCATATTTCTTAAAATCAACATTCTTTTGATACACAGGCTGGGCGGCTCTCATGTTACTAGCGAACTTGCTCATCATCTTCTTCTTGTCACAATCTTTATCGTAGAGCATCCATAGGAACTGGGTTTCCATTAAGAACATTTGATAAATCCTTTCTACTTACCACATATGATATTTTGGAACCTACTTACAATTGGTAAATCCTTTCTACTTACCACTGCTTTTGTCCTGACAAAGAGGTGCAAATACGCTTCGTTTGATCTAAACGTCTCTTCATAGGTTAAAACCTCAGCCCAACAATTAGTTAACCATCCAACACGTGCATACGCGGCCTGAGAGTCTTTAACATACTACGAGTGGCCTCCACATTACCAATGCTTCTTAACATAAGTTAGGAATTTTGTTAGATGTCATTAACATTGTATAGCTTAAATGTTATCAACAAAACAACCAAGATAGCGACTTACTTAGTAAAACAAGTAACAAACCTGTACACTCGCCTCCCAGCGCCATCTTTCTATATAACAAGTAACAAACCTAAAAATTAACACATGTTAGCAAAATGATAAATAAAGCACAATGTACAGCAAAATTATTAGTAATGTTAACACATGATAAATTAAGCATAATGTACATCAAATTTATTAACACATTTACAATATTTTAAGATACTAAACAACAATAATTTCATTACTCTCCTTCACGTCTGGTGTCATCCGACCCTACCGTTCGGCTCGTGGGTTCATCTGATAGAATAACAACACACTTAAGATACTATGCAACATTTAAAGATACTAGACACATATTATCTCATTACTTTTCATTTTTACTGCATACCTAGAACACGTTTGGCATCTCCCAAGCTTTCACGTCTGGTGTCATCTAACCCTACAGTTTTGGTTGTGGGGTCATCCGATACAACAATAACACTCTTAGCAGATCTTTGCTTTTTCTTTCGTCTGTAACATCAATATAAAAATATCATCATCCTCATATCATTATATACTTAAACACAAGTTGTATGAACACTAGCAAAAAACCAATAACAAAACTTTTTGACCCACCCTGACCCTGTAACAACTATAACTTAAACCAATGATCAAGAATTTTTGCCCCACCAGCTCAATATATAGTGTGGGTCTATACAGTGTTATGTATAATTTATTATATAAAAATAATCAATGATCAAGAATGAAACCCACAAAATCGTTATAAAAAACAACCAAGATAACGACTTACTTCGTAACCAAGTAACAAACTTGTACACTCGCCTCCCTAGCCCCATCTTTTCTATAAAACAAACCTGCAAAACACAAGTTAGCAAAATTATTAACACATTTTACCAGATCCTTTTTTTTCTTCTGTATGTAACATATCAACCACCTACTTTTATGCATTTTTTATAAAATAAATCAATAATCAGGAATGAAATCCCCCAAAATTGTACCTTTAGGCTCGTAGGGTCATCCGATACAATAACTACACTCTTAGCGGATCTGTCCCTTTTCTTTCGCCTGTAACAATAATAACAAAGAATGATCATCGCCCTATCGTCATACACATAACCACTGATTGTATGAACACTATCAAGACCTCCCTGTACCCTGTATAACAAAACCCAAAACTATGTAACCCCCCTATAACAACCAAAAAACCACTGTTAACCCTTATAACAACTATAAATTAAACTCTATCATCATCATCATTATCATCATTATATACATAAACCCAATTACTCCCTCCGTCCCATTAGAAGTGTCCATATTCCATTTTTTATTTGTCCCATTTCATGTGTCCACTTTAAAAAATTATTAGCCAACTTCCAAATTGACCCTTAAAAACACAACTAAAATAAACAAAGAATATGATGGACCCACATATGACAAGGGTATTATTGTCATTTGGCAAACAAAAAAACAATCATTTAATGTGCCTAAAACTTTGTGTTTTTCAAACTAAGACACTTCTAATGGGACGGAGGGAGTATTTTTTATGAAAAATACCACTGTTAACAGAACCCAAAACAAAACCCCCAAAATAGGATATATTTATAATCGTTTTTTTTTGTATTTATATAAAGATGAAACACAATATGATGAAACATGATAGGAAGAAACAAACAATGAAAACCACACCTTTCAAAAGAACGATCATGTTTATGGCGTCTACTTTTTTCTGGTGTCTACTTCTACACTGTTGATGATGTTACTGTGCTCGTCTTCTTTTATATGAGAGAGAGATAGGTACTGTAATTTGAATTTGGGTTTTTTGTATGATGATGATGATGGTTTTGTTATAGAAGAAAGAAGAGAGAAGAGGTGATATGACAAGTACTATATGGCAGAAGTTTGATTATCCAATGCACATGCTAAATACCATCTTTACCCTTATTCCATTATAGTATAGTAAAAGAGGCCTTGATTTAATCAATTTGTGGGACCATGAATCACAACCATTGATCATGCTTGATCAATGGTTGTGATAGTGTTTATTGAGTTTACTCAAATTTTTAGAGTTTTCTATTAAACCTTACCCTCCTGTGTGTGTATTTTTAAAATAGAAAACTCATTTAACATTTAAAAGTTGGCTCAATAATGACCAATTTAAAACTTAAATATTATTAACTCAAAGCCCATAAAATTTATAAGCACAATACCTATTTAACCTACTAAATAAAAAAACAACATTTTTTTCTATTCAGATTTGAACTTATTTGAGACATCACAAAAATTTAGCGACCCTATAGATATTTTGGAGCATATGAAAGAAGACTGTTATTTCCCAAATACGTGCATTGCATAAAGGAGCTTTTCAAAATTAAAGTTGTTTAAATCATACTCACGATCCACAATGTCCCAAGAAAGATTTTTTAGCGAGTTAGCGATGATAGTTATCAAGAACGAAATCATAGATTGTATAAGGTGCGAAGAGTTGGTCCAACAATTTGCTAGCAAGAATACTAGCAGAGCTTAACGAATTGTCGGTTAGATACTAGTCTATTACAGTATGTAATTTTACTCATTCTAATACTATTATTTTGCAATTGTTTATTGCAATACTATTGATCCACGTAACATTTAGTTAAATTATTTAATTCATTAAGGATTAAGGGGCATATTTGTTAACGGCTCGGATGGGGCACGTAAATCATCAGGGACACCTCTGGGCCCACTCAATCGGTGAAGACATGATTATCTTGGGAGATTTTTTATAAAAATTATTGGTAGAAGATGAAAGAGATTTTTTTTTATCTTGAGGCGTTAGGCCTTGTTTCTATAAAGTTTAGGGTCAATTTATATGGAAAAAAAACAACCGTTGGGCCTTGTTTGACTCTTGGGGAAATTCAAATGATTTTTGACCATCGGCAATAGTCAAAAATTAATTTCCAACGTTTATTTGGCTTGGTTACACCTTGTCGGTTACTCTTGTTTTGGACCGTAGCCGAGGGGTGGTAACAGTGTTGCCGTACGACTACGGTAGCCGAACCTCCTTAGCCGACGAGTGCCCCGTTAATTCAGTAGTCTCTAAATTTTATAAATACTATAAAATGAAGTTTATAGATTCATGGGTCCAACCAATAAGATCAGAGAACATTATTCCAAATTATCATACATTTTGATTTTTTTTAAATAAGTGTTTAACATCCAATAGCTTATATTTATACACAAATGGATTTAGTAGAAACGCATACCAAGTATATTAAGTTTATTACAAAAACCTATAATCATGATTTCGTACTCTTATGTTTTGTCTAAGGTCATGTTGTTTTACATGCAAAACATAAGAGTTTCTTTACATTTCGTACTCATGTTGTTTTACATTTCGTACTCATGTTGCTTTAGCCTCTATTTCATGGATTCCAACTTTATCACTAATAATTTAATATGATAAATAGATGCATGCAGTTTCTTTAAAACAAAGTGATTATCTTTCGAACAAACTACGTGCAATCAAACACAAGCGTATATATTATCAAGTCAAAAACGTCTTGTCGTGCTGCAACGCGCGCGATCATAATACTAGTTAAAATGAATTATCATTATCGGGAATGTATCCTCACACTAATATGAGTTACCCATGATTTGGTGTTATAGTCTGGATCAAATCATTGCAAGTGATATACTAAATGGTATTCAGGTGTAAAAATTGTTAGTTTAAAGAAAACTAAACAGTATGAAAGTGAGAATTAGAGCATAAGGGTGCTACTAGAAATTGTTTTTTCTTTCACTGAGTTTAACCAATCATGCACTGCCACATCACTTAACTGATTCACTTTTTTGTAGGCAGCACTCCACTGATTTTTTTTCTTTTTTTTCATTTAAATACAAATACAAATATTTTTTTTTTAAATACACACGGTTTATAAATTGCACCACCAAACCGTCAGACCGTGTTTATTTCTCAACCGTCTCCACCCAACACGGTCAAAAAAATTTATTTCCATTTAAGTCGGTCTTATCTAACCGTCAGGAAAATTGAATTTTACAAGCAATACGGTTGAGATTTTTTGTATATAAACGACGGTGGTGAAAACACAATTCAACATCAACAAAACCCACAAAAATGACTCGCTGGACCGAAAATGAAGAAATTGCTCTGGTCGTGTGCGTTAGAGACGCACAAAATGACCCATCCTTGCAACGACAACGCCGCCAAGGCTCCGGGAGCAGGAACACACGCTTCTGGGACCGTGTCTTGGGTGACTTCAAAGCCCAAGTCGGCGAGAACGACCGCACAATTGAGAGCATACAGAGGAAATGGGCCGATCTAAAAAACAAATGTGATCGGTGGACCACGCGCTATGAGCAAACCATGACCTGGCACCCAGGCATTATGCCGGAGTTGGCTGTGGAGTTGACCCAGGTGAAGTATGCGGCTCGTTACAACGGCAACTTTGAGCATCTCCAAGCCTGGCAACTCATGCGTCAACTCTAAGCTTTATCTACTATGTTTTTATGTATTTTTATTTATGTTTAATATTAATAAATATTGTTTTATGTTTTTATTTACTTTTGGTTTCATTTATTTTAACACTAAACGGTTTATGTAAAAAAAATAAACAAAAATGTTGCTTGCAAACGACTATAAATAATTAAAAAGGAATTAAAGTAAATAAAAAAAATAGAAAAACACGGTTACCAGCCCGTTAGATAGAACCAGAAAAAGGTCCACGGGACCCCTACCAGCACGGGTGGCGGCGGTGTTACCGTGCTGGTAGTAAGGTACCTGTGCCCAATTCTGGTAGCGCCCCGTCACCCCTTTAGGATAATGTAGCAGAAGAATACGCCATAAAAAAAGTGACCAGGTTGAAGTGGCACATGCCACGTGTTAATTCTTCAACTAAGATTTACTTTTGAAAAGTAAAATGTCTTGATTGAAATGGCTCCTTACATAGCTAAGGTAGGGTAGATAAGTCGATAACAAAAATTCAAACAAGATTGGTGCAGCCCGGTTTTATAGTTTTGTTTTGTATTAGAGTTTGGTTTCGGCCCGGTTCGGTTTTAAAGAATGTATATCTTTGATGGATCTAATTTCAAGTTTTATTGGTTCTTCATTCTTGACTGATATTTGCGGTTTTTAAATCATGTTACAACATTCTGTCTAGGTTGATTGGATATTCTGATCTTTAGGTGTTTGATGAAAGTCTTGAAAGAACGCATGTTATTTAACATTTAAAGTTATAATCATGTAAGATATATACAAGAATGTTAAGTTACCGATCCATCATATCAACATTAAAATCGCGTGACGCACCTATGCACAAGCCGCATCACACCATCGTTTGTAACAGATTAAGGTGACGGCGCGCAGGTAAAAAAACACACAAATGGATTAAAAAAAGGAGCATCTCTTTACATTTTGGGTTGGGTTTTGAGTTGGTAATCAGGTAACCACAAAATTAATTTAGTTGGTATACAAGCCTTGTGGAAAATGAAAAGCCCAAGCGAATAACGGAAATGAACCAAAAGGCTAATAAAATTAATAATATACTATTAGTTTTGAAATTATATTATATTATCCTATACTAGGTTAGAGTCCCGTGAAGACCCACGGTTCATCCGAAAGTAAAATGAAAAAAAAATATAGGAAAATAAGAATTGTATTATGTAAGTTGTTTTGGTTACTAAATGTTTGATAATGCATTATATATGAATTTCGATGTTAAATGCAAAATGTCATCTAACAGTTTAATGTCACGAATTAATGGATATATCGACTAAGTAAGTTTAATTTGACAAAAAATATAAACAAAGAATGGAATCAAATGAATAATACTGTATTATTCTAATTGATTTATTATTAACATGAACATTTAAAGTGTTTAATTATAGTTTTCATAAACATTGAAAATAATAATAAAAACAATTTCACTGTTTAAACTTTTAAAGTAACATTAATAAACATTAAATAAAAAACCAGAGAAATCAAAATCTTATAAAGTTATTCATAAAGCTTCAAATATTTCTTTGTACACAACGTTTGATGTTTTGTTCGTAAGGTTGTCATCTTGGTCTAGTATTAGTTTCTTTAGTCTTTCTCGACTTTTGACCTTTGATAGCGCAACATACAACTGCCGATGTGAAAAACGGGATCCTTCAAATACAACCCAACTCTAAATAAGGATTGTCATTGACTCTTGTTTATTGTCATTGCGAAAGACACAGCAAGTGGGAATTGTCTTCTGTTAAATTTAAAAGGAATTTTCTTATCAGAATGGGACAAAAGATAAAATGAATAGAGACAAAAGATGTAAAAGAAATAACTTTATCGGCTTCAATTAATACTTTAAACATAACATAAAGCAAAATATTACATGATATCTAACTTTTGTTTGAGTACTCATTAAACGAAAAGTAAAACACAATTCATTTCATTGTTACATACATATAATTGGTGTCAAACATTCAAAGAGCAACATTGCAAACCCATTATGACCATGACTTCAAGATTTTAGCTAACTTTAGCTGGCTTTTCAAACGTAACACATTTGACCCGTTATAATATGACCAAATGTGTTTATAGAGCAGCTAGTTTGTCTGGTTTGTTGTTTTTTGTTCACCCGGGTTCGACTCTTAGTTAAGGCTCTTTTTAAACCAGTTTTTAAAAAAGGATTCCCAGTTGTTTTGGGTATCTCAATGACATAAGGATAATATAGTAATTGCACTTGCTATACACGTGTCCTCTTATTCAACTCACTACGACATCTACTATGATACGGGTTGCAAATAGATAAAAATCGATACGAGTACCACAAATACCATAATATGAAGTAAAACATAATATCAAATTCATACGTATATAAAATTTGGTACTACTACCGAATACGTAAAATCGGTGCAGATACGAATACGGATATTTAGAGAAAAAAACCCATTCATGACTCTAACCATGCACCAATCTTTAATTATGTAGCGTAAATTATTAATAAAATTCATTTTTCTTAGTATTATATATTAAAAAAAAAACGAACACACAGCATTAGGGTATTTCCTCCCATAGAAAAGTTATAAGTTTCTTCATCAATCTCGGGTTGCTTTGTTATGTTACCTCTATTTCAAAATAAGGTACATACCAAGAAGTTAAATGCCCGTGTACAAACAACTAGCTCTCCCCAAACTAAAGTAGTAAAGCAAGCAGTAGTGAAGCTTGGTTTGCGAAACCGGGGGGGGGCCAGACACAATTTTTTTCGATCGGTAGTGACAAATCGGCGGGGGCCGGACTCAGCCCGGACTCAGTTTACCTATGAAAATCGTAAATTTGTACCACTGCGCCAGAAAACAGGGGGGCCAGGGCCACCCCTGCCCCTTCAAAACCTTCGCCCCTGAAAGCAAGTCAATCTCTGTTTCGGTTAACTCACGAATTCCGTATTTTATTTGTTTCATACTAGCAGGGAACCCGCACGTTGCGGCGGAGTCGACAATACAGGGCGGAAACATAATTCAAACCTTAAAATAATCAATATGTAAGGTGTATGTTTGTTTGTGTGTAAGCACAAGCACCTGTGCTTCGTAGTGAGGTAATTTTTTAAAATCTACAAGAAGACATGATAGCATGCTATGTTCTATATACCATATGCAATTTGACTTACATGCCGGTAAAAAAATGAATGTAGCGGTTTGACTCATTATCAACTATTATTATACTAATAGTCCCAGTCAATATGTAGAAAGTGTCAAATCTGAAGAGATTGGCAAGGAGAAGAAAACTTTATAAGATCCACATTAGCAACCTGCAAAAAAGCATACCCATAACTTTTTCCACATGATAAAAGCAATGCAATAAAACTGTTAATCAAGTGCACCATAAATTTCTATCAGTGGCATTGAAAAGTGAAATTGAAAGTTAGGTTAGTTGAAAATATTTCACATAAGACCTCCCAACCTGAGAACTTTATAGACGTGCACAGATCAGTTTTTTCTAGGAACCGAACCCCAAACCGGTTCATGTTGAACCGGTTTCGGTTCGACCCCAGTTTTGCCGGTTTGAAAGGCCAGTTTTAGTTCGGTTCAGTTTAGGTTCGTGAACCAATTCATGCACTCTTCGGGGATGCCCTCAGCGTCGATATGAAAAGGCATCACAATTATTTTTTTTACGTAAAGTTCGACTTTTATTCATTTTTACAATCTTTTTAAGGTGTATATAGGTATATATTTATATGTGTAGAAACCTTTTTATATAATTTTGTTATATAAATTTTTTTTACATAAAATTGTAATTTTTTTAATAAAATGTAATAATTACTTAATTTTGTTTGATACCCTTCTCAAATGCTTTAGAATCACATAAGAAAGGTTCTGAAGTTGCGAGATGCATTGCTGACGAGCTATCACCGTAATGAGGTAATTAATGACAAAATGGGCCTATCGTGTGGTTTAGTATGAGGTAAAGACAAGTAACTTATTGATGTGGGCCGGCTCCGAGGTGACCGGCCCTTCGAGGCACTACTGAAGGGCACATTGGGCGGTCTGCGTTGGCACATATAATTTTTTTTGTCCATGATTAAAATTTATTATTAAATCATGATGGTGCCAAATATGTTTATGAAGATTATGTTATTTTAATAATAATAAAGTTGTTTCAATAAAATAATTAGAATGTTTTATGCAATAAAATACCCATTGATTATCTACTAAGGGCATTTAGGGAAGAAATGTGGTAAAATTTAGGAAATTGTAAAGAAACCCTTGGTATGACATTTTAAATTTGGACAATTTGGACACATGTGCCCATGTCTCCTCCTTTATTATTGTAAGACCCTAACCTGTTCTATCAGAAAATACGCAGCGGAAAATACGAACCAGAAAATTTCTAGCTTTATAAAAACATTCTCAAATGTTTGGAAAGCATATCTCCAACCATTTTGACCCATTAGGATCTTTCCAACCATTTTGACCTATTAAGGTCTTTCCAACCATTTTGACCCATTAGGATCTTTCCAACCATTTTGACCTATTAAGGTCTTTCCAACCATTTTGACTCATTAGGATCTTTCCAACCATTTTGACCTATTAAGGTCTTTCCAACCATTTTGACCCATTAGGATCTTTCCAACCATTTTGACCTATTAAGGTCTTTCCAACCATTTTGACCCATTAGGATCTTTCCAACCATTTTGACCCATTAGGATCTTTCCAACCATTTTGACCTATTAAGGTCTTTCCAACCATTTTGACCCATTAGGATCTTTCTAACCATTTTGACTCATTAGAGTCTTTCCAACCATTTTGACCTATTAAGGTCTTTATTACCTAACAAAACTTCACAATTAGTTCTATCATATCATGTGAACCAAAATAAATTCTACCTTTAGATCTTGATCGAGTCCTGGATTGTACGGGACACTAATTTCAAGAGCATACGTGTTTGAGTCCAAGTACTTAACTCAGTGTACTTGATTCGCTCAACCCCGGGCTCTGATACCAACTTGTAAGACCCTAACCTGTTCTATCAGAAAATACGCAGCAGAAAATATGAACCAGAAAATTTCTAGCTTTATAAAAACATTCTCAAATGTTTGGAAAGCATATCTCCAAAATATTACATGTGTCACATCTTTTATTGTTTCTTATTATATTCAACACGACTCATCTTTATTAGGTTACGTGATCGCGATCCCGTACAATCCGTTTGCTTACTCGATCTCCTACCATTTCTTTCTTTGTGAGGTAGACTAGACAACCTGCAACCACCACATACCCGTTTCATTAGTTCATTAAGTGACTTCTTGCAAATATTCAAAATGAGGAAATAACATTCAACAACACTTGATGATCATGACCAAACATCTTTTGCAAGTTCGAATCTGAATTCCGGATCCTCACCTCTAACTTCCATGCCTTCTTACGTACATACCTTAATCTATATTACCATCCTCATCACAAAAAGGGTCAAGCGTGTTCGGTTCTTCAGAATAGCTTGATCATCCATTCGGATCCAAAGTAGCGCACACCTGGGGTTGAACATCAACAAACCCTTTACACGGTTAAACAAGTTGAATAAAAGAAAACTGAATTCTAACAAGCCTTGCAAGTCTGAGTTTCATCCTCTGCTCATTCTTCCTTTGGTCTAAACTATCCTCTAGTCTGAGCAAATATCCTCTGTTCATTCTTCCTCTGGTCTAAACTATACTCTGGTCTGAGCAAATATCCTCTGCTCATTCTTCCTTTGGTCTGGACTATCCTCTGGTCTGAGCAAATATAACGGGGTTTATTGAAAGAAAAAATAGTATTAAAGTTACAAAAATTATCTAAGGTGGGATTATTATTAGCTAACAGTTGTAAGAATGTGGGATTATTAACATCCAATTTACCATATAATATATAAAAGCTGGTTAAAAGTTAAAAAACGTATTATTGGAAATTCAATACACAGTACTCATGTTCCTTTCTTCAGGTTACACTGAATTTATTAAAAGACACCAATATCTATACTACATAATTGTAACGCCCTAAAACCCGAACTTTAATTAGTTAGTATGTTTTAATGTGTTATGGCATGAGGTAAAATAACTAAGTATCTTACCTAGTTAGATAGACAAGTTAAATAGAAATCAAATAAGGTTTGAGTCGAAGTTGGATGGGTATCAAACTTGAAGGGCTGAAATTGTGAAGAACCAAACTTAAACACCACCTACCTTTTTAGGTGGGATAATATATACGACACACACACACACACACACACACTTTAGGATAGTATGTGTGTGCTTTCTAGCCTAAATGAAAGAGGGAAATGGATTTTGCATGAATAATCTGAGATTTGAAAAGTGTTCATCACCTTCTAAGTATCAAGTAAGTATCTATTTCATCTCATGAAACTTCTTGGTTGAAGCCCTTGGTGGGTTTTGATGAATCAACCCTAAATTGGGTAAATGGTAAGTATTAGATGGATGAATTCATGTTTGGATGCACAAATCCAGTGTCATTAACGATTTAATGATTTCAATTTGGGAAATTGAATGTTATAATCCATGTAATGGTAGATGTAGATTGTGGGTTATGATTTTATGTTATTAGATAATCTCTAACTAACATGTAGAAATGTGTGTTGTATGAATTTCATGTTGAAAAAGGTCATGGTTGAAGATGATTATTTGGTTGGTTGAGTGCATGTATTAGGAGCTTGTACAATGTGCTTAGAATATTGTACGAACACCAAGTGTTTGTTGAAATGTCTAGGAGATGATAATGTGTGAAAATTGTATACATGAACTTAACAAATGTGAATGTAATGTGAGAGTTGATGTAATTGTTAGTAAACTAACATAAAGGATGTGTTTTGATGAAATCCATGAAGGAATGTAGTTTGATGGTATGTTTGGTAGAAGTACGCATTAGGAGTTTGTACCTTATGCTTAAATAGGTGTGATGCACACCATGTATTCTATTGATTTCTTAGTTGAGATCCCGAAGTAAATGTGTTGCTAATTGTAGATCACAAAGGTATTAGTATGTATGAGATGAATTATATGTTTGTATGTGTCGACCTAAGTGATCATATAGTTGTATGTATCCTACAACATGTGAATGTGAAGTTTATGGTGGTCTAGTACATTAATATGGATATATGTTTATAACTAGAAAGTTTGTATGGTTGACAGTTGACTTTCCGGCAAGTCAATAATGTAGAATAACATAGTTAGGCTCCCAAACATGATTATGCGATTAGAAAGACTATGCGATGAATCTTATGTTGGTCTATGTGGCATATATGATGGTAAGTTGAAATTTACAAACAAATGTGGTTATGAATCTATGTCTTATGTATAATGGAAATTGACTAATGAAAGTCAATGTGATATTTGGTTGAGAATGGTTGTTTGTACGAATGATCATGTATGCTAATGATGTTGTAAACATTATGACATGAAAGTACCTGAACACATACTTAAAAGAGTTTGGGTCAGCAAAAATATGCTGGTGAGTCCGTGTAAGTAGTTAATGAATCCAAAACAGTTTATCAGTTCGAAAACAAGTTTACATAATTCAAAACATGGTGATGTACAAGTATCACACCTCAATCCTAACACGAAATCCATCTACTCCCATTATGGATTCCTTACGGCATAATATATGCCGCAACGGTCCGCAGACCTCAGTGGAGGGTTTTCCGGGCTTCCGGATCCACTGTGCGTGGGGGATTCCCCAAGTAGTACTACCCACATATTAAGTGGCCCAATTTCCTTGGGTTAGTGAGTGTGCATCCGGTTTCGGGAGCCCTTGTCACATCAAGTAAGTTTATACACAAAACAGTTTATACGTACAAGCATATGTTCACCCCAAAACATTTAAAACATAAAAAGGGAAGTACACGAACTCACCTGGATACCGTATGGTATTTATATGTCATTCCCAGTCGTTATCCATCTATCAATCTCTAGCAAACACCTATTCAAGCTTGCAAACATTAGTTCGTGTAACCAATGTCGTGGTTACACGTGTGGACGAGCTTAAGACTTTTAGTTGTTTATTTGAGATTATTCTAGTTGTCGGATTATGGTTCTACTTATTCATCGATATAAGGTATTGTCCTTAATACAAAGTTCCATATGTCGAGTTCATCACCTCAATTCTTACTTGTACTTAGTATTAACGTCATAACTAGTATCTAAATAACCAATATCTATGTTATGTCGTTTATATAGTCCTCGAGTTCCAATTGTCGAGTAACTAGCATGTAAGTATACATATAGTTGTCTAAGGTCTCAATAGTTCTGTTTAACATGACGTAAGTCCATTGTCCTAGTCGTCCTTCCTATGTACTAATAGTTCGTCAAATCGTCCAAGTTCCAATGTTATACATCAACGAAGTCACTCATTGTCGCCTATGTTCAAGTCATGTATTTCATTTAAGATATACTTAATGTTCGAGTTCAAATGATTCATATAAAGTCCAAAGTCTCATATTGATAATCTTATGTTCTATTCCCAATTACTAGTGATACCAAGTTTTATAAACAATCGTGCAACATGTTATACATAGTTGTTATCTATATATATATTTATATAATTTGTCCGAGTCTGGTCCGGGTCTATAAACTTGCCAATGCTCCACACGTGATAACCATATCAATTAGTAATAATATTAGGATGGTTTAGGTTCTAGTTTATACCTCTCGTACCCTCTTCAGTTTGACCGAACCTTGACTGGCGTTGACCAAGTCAACTGGTTGTCCTACTTTCCAAACCATAACTTTGAACCCCTCATCTTCACAACTTCTACCAATCCAGTCATCACCACCATCTAACCATCCTTCATCATCCATACTTTAACCATCATCGGTGTACCACCTCACCACCGTAACCACCACCTTCACCACCCTAAAACCTTATTGATAACAACCCTTGAGAGTGAACAACAAAGATAAACTGACCCTTTTCTTAATAGCCCCTAACCATATTATCATCTGTTTAATCCCTCAATCCCAAATGTAATTGATAATGAAATGAAAGCAGAAAGGGTTTTACCAGGTCTAACTAAATGGATCGGAACCTTAATCGAAGCCAAATGCCGGAACCCTGACAGAAATCCTAATCGGAACCCTAGTGAATCGCCGCCTCTGTGACCATGACGAACCACCACCGAACCACCACTGTGACCACCTTAATCCTACTGAAACCCTAGCCCCCTTTTCAGATCTGTCGCCGTCGAACCACCACCACGAGCCACCGTCACCGTCATCGTCTCTTCCTCCCTCTCTCTCTGCTTCTGTTCTCTCTCTCTTCTTCTCCGGTTCCCTTCTATCTCTTTCTCTAGATTAAAGGGGTGAATCGGGTGTTTTTGGTAAGAAGAGAGTGGGGTTGTGTGATGGTTTAAGAGGTGGGGGTGGTTGGTGTTGGGTGTGTCGCCGGGGACGGTGGCCGGAGGTCCTCCTCCGGCTGCTTTCTCTCTCTGTCCCTAAACATATGTGTGTGTGTGTTTTGTTATGTTGTCAACAGGGAAGATGGGTGGAGGGGTTGGGTTTTTATATTGTGAGTGTTTAGTGGTGTCACAAACATAAGGTGCCATGGGGCACATGGTAATGATGCCATGTGTCCCATGTAATGACTAAGTAATTAGTCATTGGGTTGGGTCCAGTTTCGTAACGCGTATTGGTTCGATCTCGCAAAACGTGTTACATAATAATATTCTCCTCGCCAAAAAAACTTAGTAACTCATCAGTTCGGTTTCGTATTTGATTACATAATTATTTTATTATTGGTTTATTTGTTATAATGCTTTTAGTCGCGAAAAATTTTGGGCCCTAGGTCCGGGTTGTTACATAGTATGTGGTGATATATGGCGGTAGCGACGGTGGTGGGTGGCAGCGGCGGTGGTGGCGATGGTGGAATGTAGAGGTGGATGGTCGTGATAGTGAGTGAGCGACGATAGTGAGTAGTGGCGATGGTGGGTGCAGGTAGGTGGTGGTGTGTTACAGTAGCGTGGTGGTGGGTAGGACGTCGGTGGTGGTGATAGTGGCGGTGGGTGGAGGTCGATGGCGGTGGTGGTGGGTGATGATGGTGAGCATCGGCGGTGGTGGGTGGATGTGCCAGTAGTGGTAGGTAGAGGAAATTGTGGTGAGTGACGGTGGCAGCTGGTGGAGGCGGCGATGGGTGTGTGACGGTGGTGGGCGGGTGGCGCCAGCGGCATGGCGGCGGTGGGTGGGTGACGGTGGTGGGTGGGTGAAGGTAGAGGGTGGCGTGGTTGGTGGCGGGGTGATAGTGGTGGGAGGTGACAGCGGTGGTGGTGGGTGGTAGCGACATTAGTTGTGGGCAACGGTGTTGGTGGGGGAAGGCGGTGGTGGGTGCTGGTGGCAGTGGTGGTGGGTGGTTACGATGGTGCTGAGTGGTGGTGGTGGGTGGTGACGATGGTGGTTGGTCATGGTGGTGGAGGGTTGTGGGTTATGGTGATGTTAATGAAGCATGAATGAGGGATTGTATGAAAAGAAAACATGGGGGGCGGATGGAATGGTTTTGAGGGAATGGAATGCCTTGTGGAATGGGTGATTACATTCCTTTAACCAACCAAACACACTATTTTTCATTACCTCGTAATGATCCATTACATTCCCCCTTCAATTCTATGATACCAAACGCTACATTAGTTGATCGATCCCCAGTTTCCAAAGTTGTATTTTTTTATTTACTTTAATAAAAACATCAAGGCATGGGACTTTTGTCCGCTCCCAAGGTTTTATGCCGGAGATCTAAACTGATCAAGAGCTTTCCTCATATATCTCATGTCATTTTTAGCTATTTTACCTTTATTTTTGCTTGTTTCATCCTGACGCCATCACTGTCTTGATACATCTTATTACAGTGATATCTTGAGCATATTAGTCATTAGTTGTCAAATCTTTGTCCTTATACTTTAAACAAGAGTTTTCTCAGGACAACAATAACTCAGTTACAATAATTTTACAAAACCATTTTAGCATTCTACCTCACATAACTAAATTTGAAACACAACTTGTAGATTTTTCACCAAAACAGTTTATTTATATACATAGTAAAAACTAACGTCGGTGGCTGTCGTTTTGTTACAATCACAATTCACCATGTGTCAGCCAGTGGTTGGATCATTTCTTTTGGACCTTAGTCAAATCGGTTACTGCATATCTCTACCCAATATTCCACTCGGTGCCCACATATCAGTAAACCATTGGCTAAAGCTTTTAGGCACACCTTTCATCCCCTCTCTCTCACACATGTTATTCTCTCACTGTCTTCCTTCTTTTTCCACTTTCAACAACAATTTGGGTTCATTTTCCTTTCCACAAGCAGGTTTCGCTGTTGCAGTCGTCTGGTGGTGGAGGTGGTGTGACAACGGCGCTGGTGGTGGTCTGCTGACTGGCAACGGCGGAGAAAGTGTTGTGGGTGATGAGGATCCTAGTGGCTAGGGATGTCAGGTGGTGCATGCAGGCGGTGCTAAAGCGAGACTCGTCGTGCCGTTGTGGCGGCGGCGGTAGGCGGAGGAGTAAGGGGAGTTAGGCTTTTCAGAGGTTAAATAACGTGGGTTGGCGGTGGAGCAGGTGGTGGTTCTCCGGTGGTTTAGTGTTCGGTGGTTGGTTAGGGTGGGTAGATAACGAGAGAGGCTAACGGGGGAACTGAGCCAGAGACGGTGGCGATGATGGGAAGAAGAAGGAGAGAGACAAGCTGATGCTTGCTTTGTGGTTGCAAACGACCCATGGCCAGTTGGTTTTGAAATGCAAATAATATAAACAAATGCAAATGCTTTGATTTGACTTTAGAGTTGATTTCTTTTTGTATCATTCCATTCTAATATTAACATAGTACTACCTTCGTCTCATTAGAAGTGTCTTGGTTTGAAAAACACAAAGTTTTAAGCATATTAAATGATTGACTTTTTTGCATGCCACATAACAAAATTATACCCTTGTCATATGTGGGTCCATCATATTCTTTGTTTATTTTAGTTGTGTTTTTAAGGGTAAATTTGAAAATTGGCTAATAATTTTTGCAAGTGGACACATGAAATGAGACAAATAAAAAAGGGAATATGGACACTTCTAATGGGACGGAGGGAGTATTTGTTAATATGTTTGACAAACACAAACATAAAACCAAGGCACTTGTACTAGCCATTCCAAGAGACAACCACCGCCTTTTGCTGGGAAAAGTAAAAGCAAAGCATATTTTTACTTAACCAAAAAGGCAGATACGGAGGTTAGACGATGTTGCTGTGAGCTTGACGGTAGTGGTTCGACGGTTATGGAACGTGTAATGGAGTTTGGGTTTGTATAAAAACTGATGTGGGTTTCGGTTTGTGTTCATCTTCCTCCGACAAGTTGAAGCCATTATAAACAACTACAGCATACGTTTCCGTATTGTTAGCGCATGACACAACTCACGGACTAATCCATTTGATTATGCAACGTGCCTATTGTGCATTGCCCGATGGTTACGTGACGGTTTGCCTAATCCGTTCTATGTTTGTGATGTACCCGCTCGACAACACGCGCGGGTCTAATTACTAGTTATATATAAAGATTTAACAAAATGCTTTAGTATATTATTTAAAGAAAATGGTGTTATTCGATCCTAAAGACTAAAATCACTTATTGAAGAATATATGGAATCAAGACAACATTAATAAATTAATAAAACAACTTAGATTTTTCTTTATTGTTGGCTCCAGCCAAACAAGAATGATCTATACACTTGTTCAAATTACAACTTTTAAATTAAAATAAAAATATTTGTGAAAACAAACAAAGTTGCCGACATGTAAATTTTTTTTAACAGCAGAACAACCAGTAAGCCGCTGAAAAGCTACAACACGAAACGAAAGAGCCCAAAAACAAAAAATACAACTCGACAAAACAGGCCACTATCAGACAACATTCGAATCATCAAATAAAACCCAGCTATGCCGACATGTAATTTACATTTAAAAGGGCGTCACGGGCTGTGGATCTTATGGGGCTCCTCCCTCGTCTGCGGGATCCTCAAAGCGAGCTCCTCCTGCTCAGATCCTGTATAGGGGTTGCAAAGTTGCTTTTCGGCTTACGAACATGCCAGTCCCCCTTTGTCGGCAGCGCTGTCTCATGTTTTGATAAAGGCCTCCGGGAGGCAATTGAAGATATTGTAGTTTGTGGGGGGGGGGGGGGGGGGGCATATTTTGGGGACCTCCAGTGGCGGGTCGCAACCTTACCGATGCGGCATGGTGGGTTGGGCCTTCTCTCGGCCCGGGATGTAGCCACTTATGCCTTTGTGGCGTCCAGATCTCAATCATGGGGGTTGCAAGACCATATTTTACGTAATAGCGGGGTTGATAACACGGATCTGGATTATGTTTGCGGTTTCTCCAATAAAGACACCGCCCCCAAAAAGCCACAGAAAAACTTGGCGAATGCTTTTTATTGTCGAATCGCACGAAGTCTAGGGGAAGATTTTTGCTTGACCCCACGCCAGAAAGCCGTCATGGAATGCTTACAGAGGCCCCACGCCCAAGACTTCCTAACAGTTATCCCTATTGAAGGACTAAGGCAACGAATGTCAGCGGTGGAATATAGAGCAATCCTTAAATATCGTTTGATGATTCCCATTTTTCCCGATGACGAAACATGTCCGGTTTGCCGTAAAGCGTGTTTGGATAAATATGGGGAGCATGCCCTCCATTGTAGAGAGTTACCGGGGTTTAAGTACAGACACGATTTCGTTCGGGACGTTTTAATGGATATTCTTAGACGAGCAGGGATCTCGGCCAAGAAAGAGGCCCCGGTTAACTTTCTTACAGACCCGGCAGAAGGGAGGTCCACTTTACGTCCGGCTGACCTGCTAGTGTTTGGTTGGGAAGGTGGGAAACACGCATGCGTGGACCTTACGGGTGTGTCTCCTTTAGCGGGATTCAGGGAGAGTGGGTTCGTGGCGGGGCAAGCGGTACTTAGAGCAGAGTCGAACAAGGTGGCAAAGCATGCTAAAGCGTGCGAGGATAACCAACATGCTTTTGTCCCTTTGGCCTTTGACACTTTTGGCTCATTGGCACCGGAAGCGATCAGATTTCTGACGAGAGTCCAGCGGGTGGTCCACAGCAACTTCTCGACTCCCCAGGGGCGAGGATCTGTTTTCTCTAGATTAGGGTTCTCTATCCAGAAGGGGGGTGGCGGCGCAGCTTGTTGCCCGCCTACCTGCTATTCTTATGTAATTTGCCTCTTTTGTTGAAATGAAAATCAAAACTGAATTGCAAGTTTTATCCTAAAAAAAAATAAGGGGTGTTTGTGATGGTAGTTCAATCTGCGATGATAATTACTCTAGTAATTACTAAAGTACATTTACTGCCCCATTACTTTACGATGCGACAATAATGATTTTTGGCCGATACTTTTTAAATTCTTCAATTCTTGGACTGGCTTCAAGGAAGTGGAAAATCTAGTTGTGGCAGGTTTGAACAATATCGAAGCCGGGGTGAGCGGAGATGTGGCTCTAAGTAATGTCCTTAAGAAGATTAAATTGAGCCTAAAGAAATGGAGAGCTGATAAAAGATTGGAGGATGATAAGGCTGAAGTTGAGTTTTCGCGTACTGTTGATGAATTCGAAAAGAAGGCCACCTCTTCGAGCCTCTCCTCAGAAGAAAAAAGATTAAGAGTTTCATTAAGGATGCCGCTCAAGAACATTCAAAAATCCAAAGCCAAAGATCTTCAACAAAAGTCGCGGGTTAATTGGGTTAAGTTTGGTGATGAAAACTCGAAATTTTTTCATCGAGTCATTAATATTAATAAAGCGCGAAACCGAATTAGTGGGCTGAATATTAACGGTGTTTGGGTTGATAACCATGAATCCATCAAGAGGGAGTTTAGAAGGTGGTTCAAGAGTCAATTTGCGGAACCAATGAGGCGTAGACCGGATTTCTCCAATCCGGGCCTTCCATGTATCTCCGAGTCCCTAGGGGAGGGCCTTATTGTCATGTTCTCTTTGGAGGAAATTTGGAAGGCGGTTAAGGAATGTGATGGTGGCAAATCCCCCAGACCGGATGGCTTTACGTTGAAATTCTTCAAATATTATTGGAACCATATTAAATTGGCAGTGAAACTTATGATGGATGATTTCTTTGTTTCCAACAGTTTGAGTATCGGCTGCAATGCCTCATTCATAGCCCTTATTCCGAAGATCTCTAATCCTGCTGATTTTATGGATTATTGCCCGATTTCATTGGTGGGGTCTCTTTACAAATTCATTTCTAAGGTGCTCTCTAACAGGCTTAAAGGGGTTCTTGACCATTTGATCAGTCCTTTCCAAACGACTTTTGTTGGTGGTAGGAACATATTGGATAGCCCTCTAAATCTAAGTGAAACCATCTCTTGGGCTAGAAAGTCTAAAACTAAGCTGCTCGTTTTAAAGTTGACTTCAAAAGAGCCTACGATTTTATCAATTGGAAATTTTTACTAAAAACTTTGGAGATGATGGACCTCCCGGCAACGTGGCTTAAATGGATCAAAGGTTGTTTATCATCGGGCGTGGTTCGATGTTGGTTAACGGCTCTCCCTAGGGAGAGTTTTCGTTCAAAAGAGGCCTTAGACAAGGGGACCCCCTTTCCCCATTCTTGTTTATCTTAGCTATGGAAACCATGAGTGCTCTTCACCAAAAAGCGGTTGGTAATGGTCGTTTCAACGACATTCAACTTCCTAATGGCGGGCCACTTTTGACTCACCTATGCTATGCGGATGATGTAGTCTTCATCGGTGAATGGTCTAAGCACAATATTGTTGGTATTAAAAGATTCCTTAGATGCCTCTTCCTTGTTTCAGGCCTCCAAGTTAACAAAAACCAATGCAAGCTCTTCGGGTTCGGGGTCGATAATTGAGAAGTCACTCGGTATGCTAAAGCTTTGGATTGTGGTATGGGTGACCTTCCATTTGAGTACTTAGGAATAGTGTAGTAGAACTCGCTAGGCGCTAGTCGGTCGGTAAGGTACCGACTAGAGATTAATCGGGATTAATCGAATTGGATTTTTATATATAGTTTTCCAAATTTGTACATATAAAATGCTAATTTTATAACTTATATGTATAAATTTAGAAGTTTAAGGGCCGAATATAAACTAGCGAATTTGGAGGGGGGTTAAATATTAAAATACATAAACTTAGATAACCCTAATCACCTCCATTGTTCACCATATCCCGTGTTTTCCTCCCAATTCCTTCTTTTATCGTAAGGAACCATAAGACGCAACTAGGGTTCAAGGAGTTTCATCGATTTTACTTCTAAATTATGGATTATCATCCAATTTTGAGGTATGAACTTGTTTTATTTGATCGATTTGCTCTAGTTTTGACCCGTTCGAATTCATCTTTTACCTAATTTTGAGTTTTTTGGTCCGACTAGGACCAATTTGGTTTGACTAATCGGTGATTAATCGTGACACCGATTAATTTAGCCCAAAATTAATCAGTAAAGTGAGGACTAGCGATTAATCACCTATTAATCGGTGATTAATTGGGATTTTTACAACCTTGCCTGGGAATTCCTCTTGGTGCAAATATGAAGAGAACTAAGTTTTGGCAGCCTATTATCAAGAAATTTCAAAGTAAACTATCAATGTGGAAGGCTAGGCAGCTCTCTTTTGCGGGTAGAATGACACTTGCGAAAGTGGTTTTGGGCAGCCTTCCATCTTATTATTTGTCTATGTTCAGGGCCCTAAAGGTGTCATACGTAAGTTGGAAAGTATAAGGAGGGAATTTGTTTGGGGGAAGACGGATAGAAGCAATAAAATTCGTTGGGTTAGATGGAAATGTATTACAAAACAGAAAGAAATTGGAGGGGCAGGGCTAGACGCTATTGAGGAGTTCAATAACACCATGCTAACTAAATGGTGGTCGAGAATTCGTGAAGACCCAAAGCAGATGTGGGCTGCTGTGATTAACGCTATTCATATGACCAAAACGAACAAGTCTTTGATTCCGATAAAGAATTCGATCCCGGGCGTTTAGAAAGATATAGCAAACATGGGGGAGACTCTCGTAAAATGTGGTATAAAGATGAGCGAAAACCTTATTATAAAAGTTGGTGATGCATCCAAAACGCGATTTTGGAAAGATGTTTGGCTCATGGAGGAGCCGCTGTTTTCGGCTCTCCCGGATGTTTATTGTCTTGCTAAAAATAAGAATGGGTTGGTGAAGGATATGTCGAAGGTGAACAACGTTTGGAATCTGGATTGGTATCGTGCACCGGACTCTACAAGCGAATGGAATCAAATGGGCGTTCTTTTAAATCTGCTAAACTTGAGATTCCTCCCTGGCGGTTCAGACAAATGGCTTTGGAAAGGCAATTCTGATGTGGGGTTTGCAGCTAAAGAGCTTAGATATCAGATCTCGTTGAATTCCAATGTGCAGGAGCGTGTGCAGATCGTGATTTGGAACGCGTGGGCTCCTCTGAAGACCAATTTCCTGCTGTGGAAGTCTGTTCGTGGAAGGCTGCCTGTTAACTTGGAGCTGATAAAAAGGGGTGTTAACATTCAAAATGTTGTTTGCGCTCGCTGCACCTAATCCAATGAGGACGTTGATCATGCATTTATTGGATGTTTATGGGCGAGAGCTACTTGGTGGAATGTCTTAAGGTGGACAAGGATTAAATGGAAGGACAATGTTAAAACCATAACTGATCTGGTCATGTTTATGACCTCGTGCCCGGGTTCAAAGAAATGGAAGCGCCTCATCCACACTATCTTCATTGCAGCTATTTGGAGACTCTAGCTCGCGCGGAACGAAATGGTGTTCAACCATGTTTTCATTCCTGTGAACGGATTACAGACCAAATTAAAGAGGACTCATTTTTTTGGATTACTAATAGGGCCAACATCTCGGATCTTTCTTGGGAAAGTTGGTCTGCATTTGATGTTTCGAGTCTTTTGTAATCGTTTTTTCTTTTGATGGTTGTAATTGTTCCCAGCCTCTGACTGGTTCTTTATATCTATATATAAAGCGATTGCCTTTAAAAAAAAGTTCAATCTGCGATGGTTGTTCTGGGTGAAAAGGAAAAGTTAGTGATCGATTAAACGCATATGATTCATAATATACTTCATAGTTATCTGAATTAGGGAGTCGAGTCAATCAAATTCTAATAGCCTCTTAGTATATTAGTCAAAGTAATAAATATTCTTATTTTAGTCTTTATAAGAAATGATATTTTTCGATCCTAAAAGTCACTTATATCCAACGCGGTTTATCATTAATTAATAATAATATAATTAACAATTAAACTAAAGAGTTAAATGCCATTTTCGTCTATGAGGTTTTGTACTTTTTGCTAGTTTCATCCAAAAGTTTATTTTTTCTCATCTGGATCCAAAGGTTTTCAAATATTTACTCGTTTCATCCAACTCGTTAACACCGTTAGTCTCAGTCAGTTAAGTAAGGGCATTTTTGTCAATTCGTCTGTTAAGTGAAGGGCATTTTTGTCAATTCATATGTTTTTAATCCCAACCCTATTTAAACCACCCCAAGTTTGTAAATCACCCTTCTTTTCCATCTTTTTATAATAATAATAACAATATTAATATTATTAATAATAATCAGGTATGGATACAATTGCAGCAACAAAAATGGTGATGTCCAGAATCAAGAAACTAGACCCTGAACATGCTTCGAAGATCATGGGCTATATTCTTATTCAAGATCAAGGAGATAATGAGATGATTAGGTTAGCCTTTGGTCCAGAAACCCTTCTTCTCTCTATTATAAAAGAAGCTAAATCTTTCCTAAACATAATAATAATAATAATAATAATAATAATAATAATAATAATAATAATAATAATAATAAAATTAGTTCAGCCTCAGCCTGGCCGTTGTTTGATGACTCAGTAGTACAGAGTCCTGGTGGTGGGTTGAGTGACTCAGTTCTTTTTCCTGTGAATCGTCAGCATCATATGCAAAGGAGAAGCTGCTCTGTTAATGATGTTTATCTTTTTAATGGTGGAGATGACGTCAGCGGCCACGGTGGTGGTGGCGACGATGACGTCAGCGGATGGAGGCCTTGCATGTATTATGATAAAGGGTTTGGGTTTGTTGATGAGTAAGATCAAATTGGGGGTTAATGATTTGTGCTTTTGATGTAAAGGAATTGTCGGTCAAACCTTGAGAAGCTCAGAAGAGCGAAACTTGACTGGTAATAAACATACACTACATTATAATAAAGTCAAAATTTAGAGATTTCTCAAAGTTATTTCCATTTGTAAGCATGTGTTGTTACAATTTGAACAAAGGTTGGGATTTGATTGATTAGGGTTTTGAAAGGAAGAAGATGAATGAGATCAATTTGGGGGTGATTTACAATTTGGGGTGGTTTAAATAGGGTTGGGATTAAAAACATACGAATTGACAAAAATGTCCTTCACTTAACAGACGAATTGACAAAAATGCCCTTACTTAACTGACTGAGACTAACGGTGTTAACGAGTTGGATGAAACGAGCAAATATTTGAAAACCTTTGGATCTAGATGAGAAAAAATAAACTTTTGGATGAAACTAGCAAAAAGTACCAAACCTCAGGGACGAAAATGACATTTAACTCTAAACTAAAATATCTTTCATTTCTCTATCTTCTTGCCTCCAACCTAACAAGAATTCAAATCTTCATATCTGGTCAAAACTAACAAATTTGACATCATATTATTCATATTGTAATACAGAGACTCTAGAGACAAAGGTTATTGTACAAATTATTCTTGTCCTACAGGTTATTGTACATTCTTGTCCTACGAATAGCCCTTAATGCTCTTAATGTGAGAAGTGAAGGAGGGCATTTTTTTTCCATAGTTCTAAACATGTACTTTAGTAATTAAATAAAAAAAATTGGTGTAGAGTAATTACTCTAGTGTAAACTACTGTAATTACTCTAATGACGTAATTACACTAAAAAAATGTAAATTTTTTTGTATTATTCATCTAAAAATTAAAGCATGTTTAAGCAGATGTAAAAAAATTCAAAAAAAAATATCCTTTCACTTCTAATGGTTAGTAGGCTAGCCTAGTTGTATTTGATCTTTATTCTTGAAATATATATTAAAAACTATTTTATCAAATCCCATATTTTACTATTTTTAATCAAACTTTTAAAGCAAATAGCTTGCTGGACTTTTATATTGATAAGAACAAGAATTCTGACTAAAAATATTAATATCTAATAATTATTTTAGGTTACAATGTACAAATGTTAATAAAAGGACATCCAATACTTCATTCATGCCCAATAACTACACATAATGAAAGAATATAAAATAATTTGAATAAGTAACAAATATATAAAACAGCCCTATACATTTATAAGACAATATAATTCACATAGAAGAAGAAATCCCTTTTCTAACCTCCTCAAGTGTTGGATGAATGAAATGATGATCCAGAATTTAACATTTGAGCATATGTTGACCATAAATCTTGAGATTTCATCTTCTCTAACAAGTAAACATCCATATCTTCCCCACCCCCTTGACTTTGACATTGATTCACAAACTTCTTCGTTATTCTTACCTTCTAATGCCTTGACAACTTGTCTCATTGTTGGCCTCATTTTCGCATCAGGGTGCGCGCACAACAGTCCCAAATGTAGCGCCATTTCGACCTCCTCATGGTCAAGCCCACCCTTAGCCATTAGCCTCTCGTCTACGGCGTTAACAAGTTCATTGTTTTGCATTAATTCGGATACCCAATGGACCAAAGGGATGTTTCCCACCTTTATTGGTAGTTTTCCGCATATAACTTCAAGAATTAGAATCCCAAAACTGAAAACATCAGTTTGTGTCGAGGCTCGCCCTGTTTTAATCACCTCGGGTGCTAGGTACCCTACTGTACCCACCACCCGAGTAGTACTAGCCACTTGATCATGCTGGTGCATACGGGCTAACCCAAAATCACCCAACTTTGCATTCATATCTTTGTCAAGTAACACATTACTTGACTTGATATCTCTATGTAAAACCTTGGCTTCCCACCCTTTGTGTAAATAGGCAATCCCATTCGCAACGTCTTTCAAGATCTTCATTCTATCGTCGAAACTCAAGATTTTGGTAACATCTTTACAATCAAACAACAATTTGTCCAAACTTCCATTTTCCATATAATCATAAACTAAGATCAAACTACCCTTTTCTTTCTTGCACCATCCTCTTAACCCAACTAAGTTTTTATGTCTCAATCTTCCAAGACTCGAAACCTCGGCTAAGAACTCGCTAACACCATCATCACTATCATGATTGATACGCTTTACAGCAATCTCTACACCTCCTAAAACCCCTTTATAAACCTTCCCATTACCACCAATCCCAATCACATTCTCATCACTAAAACTACTAGTCGCCAAATCAATATCTCGAAACGCAATCCTATGAGGCCAATACTCCAATTCCCAATCCTCTAAATCGTCATCCGCCTTCAATACCCTCCTCTTTCTCTTGATCAATACCCAACCAACAAACCCACAAGCGATGGTTACAAACAAAACCCCTAACACCAACCCAATTACAAACCCTTTCGACCTATAAAACCGCTCACTATCAACCACAAACGACGGCAATCCATATGTAACCAACCCATCACTCAACGAAAAATTCTCATTACTAAAACTCCAACCCAAAATTCTATGACTTTGTGTCAATGTCCCAGTCGAAGCAGTAAACCTTACATACATCTCATCCTCAAAAACACCCGAAAGATTAACCGAAACACTCATCAAACCCTTGTCTGGTTTCTTACCACCAACATGATCCAAACTCACATTAACCACAAACCCATCATAATCAATCCACACTTGATAATTCCTACCATCATTAAGCCTCAAAACCCTAAACACCCCATCATTGTTATAAACCCCAGCTTCACGTGCATGGACCGAACTCAAACTATTAATATTAATCCCAACATGGTTATCATTAATATCTCCAAACTCTTCATTCCTAAACACATCGAACTTAACTCCAAACACGTGGTTGTTTATGTTCCCATCAACTATTCTACTAAACAGACCAAGATTCTGTGCAGCGTTCGTGTTTTGGATACCAGTAACAGGAGTGAATAAGAACACGAACCCATGTCCAGGAAGGACGTGTCTTGTGGGTGCCATTGAGAAGATGAAGGAAGTGTGGAATGGGATGGGTTTTGAGTTGTTTTTTGTGGGTATTTTATGTGGGTAGAGAGCTCGGCCTATTTGGACAGGTGTGGAGTTTGTGAGGGTGAGGATGTTGGATTGGATGGTGGCGTTGCCGTATAAGGAGATGGTTGTGGAGCTGAAGGTGTTTAGGATGAAGTCTATGGCGGTTGATGGTGGTGATTGGAGGAGAAAGGTGAAGAAGATGATGAGATACAAAGATGGGTGATTGTTGTTCATGATTGATAGTGTGATTGAGGTGTTTGTGATTAGGTGTGTTTGTACTTTTATACCGACATTGAAAATGGTTTAAGAAAGGGTTTTTTTTTAAAGCGTAACACTTCAAGTGAAGTAACTTTTTTTTAATGGGCAATTAAATACCACTTGAACTATCACTACATTAGCAGTGACAAATGACTATCTACCAGGCAGCCCGAGTCCACTAAGCTACCAATTGGGGGAGGGGGGGTCGTTGCCCGAAGGCCTAATGCGGTAAAACCCTACTAAATCATATTCCAACTCGAGACCAAATGACTTAAGACTCTTCTTTTCAAAATGATGATGACAAAGCAAGATTTAAATATGAGATCTTTGGTAGAGGAGAAACAACTTCCCATGAAGGTTGGCTTAACTTGTTTGAAGTTTGAAAATCCGATTCATAGTTTTGAATTTGAAACTGATGGTGTAAATTGAATGGCGATGACCTTCATTATTTATTAATTATTTTTGAACTAGTTATTTACCCCGTGTTTCACGGTGGAAAGTAAAAATGTTCAAGAGTTTAGTCAGGTAAGTTACACGGATTGCTACAAAAGACGAGTATTATGATTTATGTGACCAAGCAAATTTGTCTAGTTGAGATTTCTGTAACTGAGATTTTATGTACTCTAAAATAGGGATGAGCTCAGGACGGTATCGGTACCAACCGATACCGATACCGAAAACTTTTAAAACCCAATACCGATACCGATACCGAACAAATACGGTACGGTGCGGTATCGGTATTTTACCTTATAAACCGATACCATACCGATCCCGTACCGATACCGATAATACCGAAACCGAAAACCTCTAAATGTGGGTACCGATACTGATACCGAACACCCTCGGTTTGGTATCGGTTCGGTACGGGATCAGGGTCGAAACAGGACGGTATCAGTATTCGGCCTTGTATTGCTTATCCCTACTCTAAAAGGGCTCAGATTTAGAAGTAAAGGCACGGACAAAACACACAAGGACATCACTAAAACACCCAATAATATAATGTAGCATATAAGCTTTTGTTTATATTAACCAAATGTTAATATTTTGAGACCATAAGTAAAAAGAGATATGAAAGGATCAAAATGGTTATTCTTTGCATAGTTTTTAGAACCTTTATTGTTAAAAAAAGCTAGAAACAACTTGATCAAAGTTGCTCCATCATCAAGTCTTGGCATGAGCCTTTCACGCCTCTTTTAGCTGGATCACCTACAAAACCAAACCGCATAACTTGGGTCTAACATTCTAACCAAACAAATATCTAAACGGATGGCTCGTTTATTTATGGATGTGTACATTCGAGTTATGATCTTTAATTAAAACCATATAACTTTTTCTATATTTAAAAGTTTTGACAATCAATAAAAGGTTGCGTCCTTACTACTTACCTCGGTCCTTTGATGTTCCAATGCGATGTTCTTTTCCTTCTGTTGGTTGCCTCCCTACAAAATCATTTTTTTTTGTTATTAAACCGCTAACACAGTGATAATCATATCGACCCATTGGCCCATTTCAAAAAAAAAAAAGAACTTGTATAATGTGATTATCCATCATCATGGATTACACCCTACTCTTCAGATGTTGATGTTGGACTTTGTTAAAAGTTCTATGATGTTTGGACTACGTTAGTTTTAATTTACCCTCACTCTAGAATTGTACCTTATACGGTAAGGAAAAAAAAATCCTTAACTTTTGGTTAACCACCCTTCTTAAATCCATTATAAGTCAAAAAACAAAAACAAATACGTGATGGAAGACCAATACATCATGGTAGAAGATCAACATAAGAGTAACAAAATCAAATGAAATATCAATTACAAGATAAAGAAGACCAAATACAAGATTAATAATGTCACATATAAGATCAACAAGGATACATCTAACATCATCATTGGTCACGCCAAAAAATAATAACATTAGATGAGTGTTTATAAAACATACATTTTTTTAAAGAAATTAATAAGACAAATTATTACTATATTGTTCACCAAGGTAGTAACTACCAATTTTGACAAAAATAACTGTTTTTGAAATGATCTAAGCCATTCATTAATGGTGGTTATTTCTGAGATTCAATCTCAGCCATAATAAATAGGTGGTTAAGGGTAAGTTTGGCAAAACTAGCTGGTGGCTGTAAGCTGGAAGTTGATAGCTGCAAGCTGGAAGCTTTTTAAATATATTTTGGTGTTTGGGAGAGTAGCTGGAGCTTTTAATAAAATGTATAAAATGACTAAAATAGGCATAATTAAAAGCTTGTAAGGAATGTTTTTATTTTATTTTTAAAATAGAATGTGTATTTATGTCATTTACTCATTAAAAGCTTGTAGCTAGTATGAGCTTTTCCTAAACGCTACAACTAGTAGCTTTTTACTATAGAGCTTTTTCTCCAACCTAAAAGCTTCCAGCTCTTTCAACCAAACAAAGTTTTTTATTGAGTAGGAGCTTCTTCTTAAAAGCTTGAAGCTCCTAAAAGCTCTTAAAAGCTCCTTGCCAAACATACCCTAAGGGTATGTTTGGCAAAGGATATGTTTGGCAAGGAGTTTTTAAGAGCTTTTAGGAGCTTCAAAATGGCTTGCAAAATATAAATGGAGTAAGTACAGAAAATAAGGCCTCAAAAAGATATTTCACATAGAAGATATGATGTACGTTAGATACACTTACCATAACATCCCCATCAAAGTGATCTCTTTTGATCATGTTGCCAAGCATTAGAAACATGGAAAATGTAAGAACAGCACCCATGATTTCGCGAACATCCATTACTACTAACAATGTTTTCTAACTCTTGATGTGTAAAAAGAAACAAATCTAAAAGACAAGATCAAAGCATAGTTCAAGGTTAAGAACTAAGGCTCCTCTCCTTTTTAATTGCTATGAGTTATTAATAATACAATATCTTGCGTACATAACACGCGTGTGAAATTACTTTTTGTTACTTTCGGTTCCATAAATAGAGAAAAACATAAGAATGCCAACTGAGAATACAACTTGCAGATTCATGAGATAGTTTCGCTTTCTCTAGAATAGGCAATGAATCATTAAACTTTGCCAATGAATTTGTTAAAATTTATTTATGAATCGGTGAAGGTAGACTGCATTTAGAAAAGGATACGTAATAGGATAATGACCAAGTAGGACACGTCGCCTCGAATTTGGTGACACATGTATTAGGCAATTACGTTACGAACTTTCAAATGGCATTCGTCACAATACTTGTCACACGCTTGAACTCTAACGTGCTTAGTCTATGAGTTCTGAGTTAACAGAGGCACATTTTATATATTTGTGTAAATGTAGGTTTTGAATACAAAGCTTAACACATGGTACTTGTTTTTGGATTTGATTCAAGAATTAAAGGGATCAAACATATATTTGAATGACAGATGATCATAAACCCATTTATTTGTGGATTGTCTTGTGATTTGTAAATTACATATATAGTATGTGTTGTTTTTTATGGATCCTCCACTGCTCACAAGTGAGCAAAAACCACCCAACTGCTCTACATCAAGGGCACACTACTTGGACCTCCAGCTTCTAAAATCTATGCTTGCACCCTCGCACACCAAATTAGTGTCACCTCACCTTTTTTCCCACTTTCTTAATTTTTACCGGGGCCGGTCCAGAGGTGGGCGAGTCGCACACCTAGCTGAGGCCCGTTTTTTCGATGGGCCTAAACTTATATATATATATATATATATATGGTAAGAATATAGTAAAAAGGGTTAAAATCCAAGAAAGAGTAGAAAGCCATGAGAGGGTGACAAGTGTCAAATGAGGGATCAAATGGCAATGGTGGATGTGTCCAAGAAGAAAAAAGAAAAGAGGCTTACTTCACACATGCCAATTTCATGCACATGCACATGCAAATCACATGCCAATTCCCATATCATTTTAAAAGGTCCATAACTTTTTTATATGCCATATTAAAAATAAATATATAAAACTTAAATCGAGTATCTTTTTGTCTTTAATACGAGTACTCTATTGCTTACCTTTTGAAAAAGGTCGAAACTCAGTTTGGTAAAACAAAATTAACAACATAATAAAAACACCGCAAACTAAAAACATAATGGACATCACACTAGAAATACAATGCACAACATACTAAAAACACAATGACAGTACACTAAAAACACAACAGACTAAAACACAATGGACAACACACTAAAAACACAGTAGGCTAATTACACAATGGACAACACATTAAAAAACATAGCAGACTAAAAAACACAATGGATAACACATTAAAAAAAACAACGGACTAAAAACATAATAGTCAACATACTAAAAACACATAGGATAGACACTAAAAATGCAGCAGACTAAAACAGAATCGACAACATACTAAAAACACAGCAGGCTAATTACACAATGGACAATATAGAAAAAAAAACACAGAAACTAAAAAACACAATGGACGACACATATAAAAAATTATGTACGTTTAAAAATGATGAGGGAATTGGCATGTGACTTGCATATGGGAGAGAGTCAACAAATGGCTGCATTTCCTATTATACTCTTCCAGCCCTTTTAATCCTTTTTTCCCTTCCCTTAATGACATGGTGCACTTACAACCATCTATTTTCAAGTCAATGGTCATATACTACAAGAAAATGAACCTAATGCAACCTTGATAAAATGTTGCATTAGGCTTTAAAAAAGTTGCATTAGGCCTAATGCAACCTTTTATCAAGGGTTGCATTAGACGAAGTTGCATTAGACCTAATGCAACCTTTTTGTTAGATAATGCAACATTTTTCAAAGGGTTGCATTTAATATTCAAACGCAACCTTTTTATATTGCAACCTTTTTTTACACTAATGCAACTTTTTTTTACATCAATTGCAACTTTTGTTTTTAAGATTTTAGTTATAACAAATGCAACCTTTCTCAATGTCAAATACAACTCTATAACATTATTGTATCAAAAATTAAAATTTCCATTAATATGCAATAGAATCTTAATTACACAAACACACTAATAATATAAATATAACACATAATCTTAAAACATAATTTAACACAGGCCCAAAATCAATATAACAATGCAATCAAAAGATCTTGAAGTTTCCCGTTACGTATTTATTCAATAATGCTTCAAATCATAGCTTCAAAGTTTGCTTGTTGGCTGTAAAAATCCTTTTACATAGCTTCTAGCTCAACTTTTTCCCTTTAAGGTTCTCTTTGACATCTTTTAATTCTAGCAACTCTAAGTTTCTAGTTAACTTCAAGGCTAGCTTTGAATGGTTCCATCAGCCCACATAAAACCGTCTATGTAAATACATCCAACCTTTTACATTTTCCGTCTCTATCATACCTGAAATTAATAGCATTATTCAAGATATAAAGTATCAATGATGTTACAAAATGCAAGAAAAGTTACACATTGCGGATATCTACAAATAAATTTCATACATACCTTTGTGAAAAAATGAGCAGAAATCGATCGACGAGCAAGCAATTTTTTATATCCCATCATTATCTATAAACTTAACACTTACAGTAAAAAGACATAAATTCCCTCATGTAACCTGTAAATTGTAAGAAATTTCAATTTAAAAACTAAAAACTGTATGTATGAAAGTGGGGCCTTATGCATACCTGTGTCTTTAATCATCATCACTTATAATCTCTTTCATTTGAGAAACCAATTTAACCCGCCAAACAGATTATTAACTTTAACCATCATCACTTATAACCTCTTTCATTTGAGAAACCAATTTAACCAGCCAAACAGATTATTAATTAGTTCCCTCCAAGCTATTTATCATCATAAGTAATAACCCTTTCATTTGAGCAACCATCTTAAACCGCCAAAAAGATCATTAAAGGCCCTCCATCAATGTCATAACTAAGCTGGATATAATAACAGAAAAAAGAGTTTAGGGTATATAATATAAATGTGTAAGCTAGCTCCTTCATATATACAAATTAGTGAATTCAAACTAAGTTCTGACCTCAAATAATTAATTTTCAAAGCATATAGTCCACTACTCAATTAATCAACAATATTTAAAAATCACTAGACTACTGTATTTGACAAATTCAAAGACAACATAAACAAAAAGTAGACATATTGTATTTTTGAATAATTAAGTTTTTCAGGTGCAGTTCATTAGATCTAAAAAGTCTAATATCTTCAAGAGACATGATTTCTTACATACTTGTGTTCTTCAGCATTGCATCTTGTGTGACTCCACTTTCACAAGTAAAAGCACTAGCACCAGCAATAGTGCACCTGAAGTCCACTGTATTCTTACACCTAAATTACGAGATTCAAAGTAAATGTTAAAACACTTTTCAGTTACTTAAAAGAAGCTTTGATATATATACCATCACTAGATTGTACCCCGGGAGCGTCTCGGGGTTGAAAAATCTAATATTAGTAAACAAACGAAAAGAGTAAATAACTTAAACATACCACTAAGTAAAATAACTATGTATACATCGAATGTATTACAGCATAATACACATCAAAATGACCCAACCTGGTAATGTATTGCACCAAGGAGAAGCAAATTATCCAATCGATGATCAGTTTGTTATTGAACTGCAAGATGATACAAAAGACCAAATGAGAAGGCAAGAAACAACATGAATATACAAAATCACAATCAATAGCACCTAAATCAAAAAGACAACAACAAACTTAAAAAAAATAATAACATACAAAAGATCTAGCATACACTTTATCAGAAGAATATAAATACACGCAATTAACAATAATCAATAAAATATGGTCACAAATCAACGTAACAAACCAAAAATTCATAAAATCAGAGGCTGTAAAATCATAAAACAAATTGACAAAATCATCAATAGGTAGAAAGCGTCCCCATGAAGACCTAAAATATCAATCAAATTAGCACAACCCAACACCCATAAATATCATAATAAACTCATATTATCTGATTGTACGGACTCACATATAAAAAAGTAATGCTTATTAGACATTAATTTTGGCACCAACGCGGAGATGGTGGAGAAAGAAGAACAACACCACAGGATTTCATGGTGGATGGTCGCATCCATTGTGAACAAACGCTATATTTCATTGGCTCGTTTATTTCAGATTCGAAAACAAAAGAAGACCCGTGTTGAGAAACCCTAACTTTGAATCTTTAATGATCACAGATCATGGGACTTGAATCAACTTGTTGACAAAAATCCAAAATAACCAAATTGAAAAATGGCCATTACAGGGTCCATGGAATCTATCTAGAATTCAGTTTTTTTAATTAACTTTGAACATCAGCATATATTATCATCCAAATCGGAATCTACAGTACTATCAAATCATCTTTATCATACCTTTCAAGCTTTTCCATGTTTATTTTCATTAAAGCCCCTTTATATATTACAAGTAAAACTAGTAATTGAGTAGAGATGAACTTACGGCTTGAGAAAATCGGAAACTAATTCCACCAACGATAAGAGTAAAGATTGATGTAAGCCTTCAATTACGACTCTTGAAGCGAACTCCAATTAAAATTACAACGATTCCTTCGATTTTTGATGAATATGTCTTCCTCATTCTGGAAGTAGTGATAGGTTCTCCCAATGCCCCCACTCAATATACACTTATCCCATGTTGGCCGTGAAATGTGACGATGAGCGGGAAATTAAAAAAAATTAGAATTTGGGGAGGGAAACTAAATTAAAACAGTTATACGTACTATGAAACAAAAAAACATATTATAAATATAATCCATTATAAAACTTATAAAACTTATATAACGTAATTTTAAATTGCTGATCTAGATCTTTTAGTCATATGTACACAAAGTTTTATGAAATAATTCTTATTTACCAATAAAGTTTTACAAAATAATTATAAAACATTAATTTATTTATAATTTGAACTTTAAGGGATATTGATATAATATATATAAAAAAAGATAACAGAGTAATATTTGCCTTAAAAAGTGTGGAATGGGTAATATTAATAAACGTAATATTTTAAAATAAGGCTAATATTAATTTGACAATAATGTAACATTTTTAGCATTTTACTTGTACGCAACTTTTAAAATAAAAGTTGCATAAAAAGTTTCACAATGCAACTTTTCTAGAAAAACGTTGCAAATTTCAATAATATTTGCAACCTTTTAACAAAAATGTTGCAATTTTTAATATTATTTGCAATTTTTTTATAAAAAAGTTGCATTACATTTTCTAATGCAACCTTTATAACTAACAAAGTTGCATTAGAGTCAAATGCAACTTATTTGAAAAAGGTTGCATTAAAAGAGTTGCATTAGGCTCATTTTCTAGTAGTTATATTTCTTTCCTACCTTTCTCACCTATGTAGTTTTAGCAGTCCAAAATCAAATATTGGTTAAGGGTCAATACTTGAGACATAGGTTATAGCGGTGGGATATCGATAATTTTAATAATATGCAAAATTTATATGCATACATATATAAAAGTAAAACACATAAATTTAATAGTAATATCAAAAGTCAAAACTCAAAATTGCCAATATTTGAAACATGATCAAATCGTATGCCATGAAATCTTCCATCAAGTCCACATCAACCAACGCATCCAAAATAACAGTTACCAGACAAATAGTGGTCAATAGAGCCGATTATAGCGGTTCCACCATTCTGGACCAGTATTTGCACCGCTATTTTGGAAGAGGCCGATAACCATTATTCCACTGCTATTGATTCCTTAACTTCTCACTGTTGGTCCACTATTATTATTTTAGCATTATGTATAGGTATAGGTTCGTATACAAAGAGTGAGATTTATGAGAAGGGTAAGAAGGATTGTGGTGTTGATATGTGGCAATCATTAAATTTAGAGATTGAGGTATTAAGGTAATTTGATCAAACATAATTTTAAAAAGAATCATGGCAATTAATCGATGGAGTGTGTTATAGGGACTTTATATTAATCCTAATTACAATTCAAATCTCATCTCCATCGTTATAATAATCAAACCAGCCATAACATAAACCGAAAAGAATTGATCATTAATTTAGTCTTTTTTCCTAGTGTGTTTTGTTCGTTTGAGATGGATAACCAACATCTAATACATATGATTGATATAAAACACCTACCACGACAACGAGTCTGATCCATATAAAACAAACTACAGTGAAACCCACATAATAAATTATTAAGTGATTGTTATAAAACACTCTGTGTTGTTTTTATTTAGTAGAGTGTTCTATATCACAGGTATGTTTTTGTTCAAACTGTATGCAAACCAACATCTAATATACTAACTGGTGGCCACTTATGTGTTTTATTCACATGACATGGTGTTTTTATCATGTATTGCAAACACTAGATAGGTGTGTTTTACGTAAAACAATAGTATTTGTGTATTACTCGTTCAAAAAATGCAACCAGAATATGGGCAAATTGTGTTGTGGTATAAATGAATCAGACTAGTTTTACAATGTTTTATATAACAAAACACATCCAACAAATTACTATTATAACCATATCTAGTCAAATCAGGCAATCTAAGCTATATGTAACACATATTATAATTTTCCACTAATTAATCTTCACCATCCATTTATAGATTTTATGGTCAAAAACACTTTTTACTCGTCACAAAACACACCATTTGTACATTAATCATACCATATATATATATATATATATATATATATATATATATATCAAACTGAAAAACATATTGGGCTTTATATCTGAAACCTTTTAACTTATACTAACTTTTTGGCCCAAATAAACTTATTTGATCCATAATCTAAGCATCTAAAATTAATACAAACAATAATAATCATTAAAAAAGTAAAGAAAGAAACAGTGATGCAACATCAAAAACAGCCGTGACAGTCGACCAGTGACCTCAAAGCCCACCAGTCATCACCACGACCCACTGTTGACCACCTTTGCACCACTCAAGGTATTTTTTTTCTTTGCACTTTTTTTTGTTCCACTTTCTTGTTTTACATAATTTAACCCTAATTGATTATTGTTAATTTAGGCCTACTCTGAGTCATTTGTTGAATGTTGAGACCTAAACTCGGCGTACCGTTGAATGTTGAGCCATAAAATGAGTGTTTTGTTGAATATTGAGCCATAAATTGGTTGTTTTGTAGAATGTGTCCTAAGGAATACTTTAAGGATTAGCGATGATATATAGGTATCGAGAACAAATCTTAGAGAGTGTGAGCTCTAAAGTGGTGATCAAATAATTTGCTATCAAGAATTCTAGGAAAGCTCCACGAATCATCATTTATCTATTATGGTATGTCATTCTGATATTATGTTTTTGCTATGTTTACTACTATAACATTAGTCTCCGTTTAAAAAAATGGTTTATATAGGGCATGTTTGGCAAAAGTAGCCGGAAGCTGGTAGCTGAGCTTTTTAAATATATTTTGGTGTTTGCAAAGTAGCTGGAGCTTTTAATAAATTGTATAAAATGACCAAAATTGGCATAATTAAAAGCTTGTAAGGAATGTTTCTATTTTATTTTTATAATAGAATGGGTATTTGTGTCATTTACTCATTAAAAGTTTGTAGTTAGTAAGAGCTTTTTTTTAAATGCTAGTATTACTACCTTTTCAATGTAGAGCTTTTTCTCCTAACCTAAAAGCTTCAAGCTTTTTCAACCAAACAAGGTTTTTTATTAAGTATGTGTATCTATGTTTGAAGAAACATCAATATAACAGTATACTAAGATTGAGGCACAAGTAAGGACATGATTCTCATTAATGGTTCAATGATTATTACAAGACTAAGATAGCTACTGTTACAGCGCTTCGACTATAATCTAATTCTCGTAACTATGGTTGTCTCTCTCATTGTTCATCCTCTCCTTCGTCTGACCTCATGGGGTATTTATAGGCCACCTGAGGTCTCCTGTGATTGGATGAGGGGAGAATGACAGCTGGCTGTACGATCGGGCCGTTGTCATCCTCTGCGCTGTACCTTCGCCATTGGTCCACGTGTCATTGTCTGTCCTTTCTTGTACTATTCTGTACCTCGTACCTGCAGGCGATCATGGAGCAGGGAATGTGCGTCTCTGATTGGCTGAATGTCCCTTTCCTGTCGGTTATTAGCTGTCAGCCACGAGGTGCTCCGCGCCGCTTTCTAGAAGGCCACGTGGGCCTGCTGTGCTGGCCTATGTGGAGATGTGGGCCCGTGCGCGTGCGCGGTATCATATCTCTTCAATGTTACCTTATTAAGGAGGAGAAATGGATAAGAAGGTAATTTCACCATCATTTTAAGATGGCATACAAAAGGTCTCATGTATATATCTCTAACATTTACCATTTTCTTCCTATTATGCCCCTTATGTACAACCTTTTATGACAATAGTACAAAATACTAATGCAATGGATCAATTTCAGTATTTCACATTTATTTCTTTAATCGAATCATCTACTCAACCCATCAACCCTCAACATTGAATGCTACCCATCGATGTTTGATTCTCCCTTCGATTGAATGGGGCAAACAAATCGACTCTGCTTTCCCGTACGTTTCCATGACCCAGTTAAGAACTCCACAATTAAGATCATTCTCTTTGCCATTGCATTTCGGTTATCATGTTACGCTTTTGTTTCTCTTTTCTCCCATTGCACTTGAATCTTGAGTTGGTATATAATATTTGTTGATTTCTATATTTGAACTGTATTTTTTTATGATTTTTATGATAATGATAATGGAATGAAGGTACAATTTTAGGCAAATTTCTTTCATTGTTGTTTTCAGGCAAATTTCAGGCTATATTGTTGTGTTTTATAATCCACTCATTTCTTTCAATTGGAAATATTCACTATTCAGGTCCGTTTCCTCCCCTCAGATCTCCACTTTTTTATTATTACTATTACTATTATTATTATTATTATTATTATTATTATTATTGTTATTGTTATTATTATTATTAATATTATTATTATTATTATTATTACTATGTAATAGTTTTATCAATATATAAACTGTAGGAAATGTTTCTAAAAAAGTGGAAGATGTGATGCCTACTGGGAAATTGATTGAAAGTAGGTTGGTGGACAATTTTGGCAAGACATCTGAATATGTGGTTTTGGCATAAATGGTTTGCTTTGCTGACTTTAAAAGTATCATTCTTTTGGATAACTATTACAACTACTTCTACTTTATGCTTTAGAATATTTGTAAATAACATAAAAAACAAGTTCGATTGCAGAAATTAAACGTTGGGGAGATGAAATTAATATTAATTAAGGAGCTAAATCTGTATATAGTTAAAAATTAAGAAGTTTTGCATAATAGACTATTGGCCACTGTTTTATCCGGTTACCCTTTGTCACAGATCGCGGACTGCTGTTGTTCCGCTAGAAAGATTGAAAATTCTGCTCCAGGTAGATTGTGTGTTCTTTTATTTATGTGTTTGCATTTGTTTGATGTTTATAAAGTGAATTTATGAATCAGATCTGGATGATTAAAGTTTTACTACTTCTTTTAAATAACAAGTTCAAAATCCACACGCAATCAAATACAATGGAACTATTCAGGGACTAAAGTATATTTGGATGACAGATGGTTTTAGAGGAATGTACTTTTCTTCCCACAGTCAATTTCTCAAACCCATCTGAATATTATTATTATTATCATCAGGTAAAGCAGGAATGTTCAATGGAACTATTCAGGGACTAAAGTATATTTGGATGACAGAGGGTTTTAGAGGAATGTTTAAAGGAAATGGCACCAATTGTGCGCGCATTGTCCCAAACTCTGCTGTCAAATTCTTTAGCTATGAAGAGGCATCCAAGTAATCCTACTTGTTTCTTTCGTGTTCAAGACGTCTGTTTACAAGTCAAAGTTGATTATTTTTAACAATCTATGCTTTAATATGCTTTTTTTCTGCCATAAATACGGGAATTTTGTGGCTATATCGACAGCAACCTGGGAATGGTATGAAAATATTCTTTTATTTTCTTATATTTCCAGTCGGATAAGGTAAACTACTTAAATGTAATTACATTTTTAGTAAAATAGTGTTTTTATCTTGTGTTTTAGAGGATGCTGAACTCACTCCTCTTTTACGCCTTGGAGCTGGTGCTTGTGCTGGAATAATTGCCATGTCAGCGACTTATCCAATGGACTTGGTTCGACGTCGCATTACTGTCCAGGTATTCCTGAAAATCTTACTGTTCACCCAAAATACAATATTTTATTCATTAGTAATTTGTTGGCCTTTGCAGACTGATAATTCTTCTACTCGATATAGAGGAATGGCACATGCTCTTACAAAATAGTGTTTTTATCTTGTGTTTGATGGGGGTTTTTTCATCGTTGTTTGGGTTTTTTTAATCTGGTGGGCTATAGACACCATCACTAATGTATTGTTTTTGTATAAATTGTTAGTATTAACTCTAAAACTGTGGAGTACCAATGAACCATTGAAAATGTTATGTTTCCTTGGGATACCCACTAACCATTATTGATATGGTATATATCATCTGATGTAGCCTGAATGCAGTGTTTTGTGGATACACTGGATTGTATCACCTCACACGTTTTATTCAATTTTTTTGCCATAATTCTTAATAAGGAATACAAGGCTTATATGTTAAATAGCATTGCATTTATTGTATTTTCTTATTATGGAAGGAGTTCACTTATCCAGTAGCTAGAAATAAGACCTCTAATAAACTGAAAAAAATTATTTGCAACAAGGATGTAAATTGTGTTATTTTCTCCTTGCAGGTGGAAATTCGGCGCCTAACACCAAGAACAAATCTAAGGTTTGTTCTATAACACATGATGTTGATTTTTATTTTCTTAGTCGCTGGCATACGTTCTAAAATGCTACATGTTTCAGAAATAACGGATGGACAGACATATTGGAAGCAAATGTAATATAAGTTAGATTAGTAATAATACCGGTTCACAATATACAAGCCGGTCCAAAGTACAAGACGCGACGATTCACTCAAAAAGACACAACACTTCGGAAGACAAGTCGCAACATTTAGATTTATTTCATTATGTATATATAGCCTATGTATGTATCATTTAGCGGTTATCAAAGTTGTTATTATCAAAAACATACAAGAACAAAACTCATTTGTATTTTCATACGATTCAATCTACTAATCATTCAATAAGATTATCAGTTTCTGTTATAGATTTGCGCACATATCTGTAAATCATCCAACAAAACTGGTATCAGAGCCAAGGAAACGAAGAAATCAGTCAAATAAAACAATAATCCGGTTATCACACTCAATCGGAAAAACAGAGGATCACTTCGGTCATTTCAAAAGGGGAAGAGAAAATCAAGGAACAAATAAGAGGATTTACACCGGATTGCATCAACAAGGAATTCTTATCAAATCATAAGAGATATAGTCTGTAAATCCCTCGATCCTTATCAATTTTTGATTACGTCTTTCTTCGTAGAACAGGGTAGATTATTATTCGAACTATACGGATAAGATTGAAAACATAGTTAGGATTCCCTTCCAGAACTATCATAGTTTCTTTTAATTAACGAATCATACACGGGAAGAAAAGGAAAGGAGATACTCTGTTCGGGGCTCCTTCTTGCCTGATCTGTTT
This sequence comes from Ambrosia artemisiifolia, assembly GCA_032199755.1. Classification (NCBI taxonomy): domain Eukaryota; kingdom Viridiplantae; phylum Streptophyta; class Magnoliopsida; order Asterales; family Asteraceae; genus Ambrosia; species Ambrosia artemisiifolia. The sequence continues at coordinate 66,303,700 of CM063519.1, forward strand.
CTGGAAATCAAGCGGGAAACCGCCAAATACAAAAGAAAATATATTATTATTCAAACAGAAAGTCATCTTTGACTTTACAAGTCAAACAGAAAGGGTTTATCCCACAAATTGAAACACACTGTTCGAAGCATCCATTAAATTACAAATATAAGAATTAAAATGACAACACAAGGAGGGGTACAAACACAAATTCCAAAACTTTTGGGACAAAATTATTATCATTGGCACATTCAAATGAAAGTGCTATTGGAATCCCAAGACTTGTGGAATGTGGTAGAAGATGGTGTTAGAGAATTACCCAATGATGCTAGTGATGCTTTACGAAAGGAACACAAAGAGCAAAACAAGAAGGATAAAAAGGCACTCCACTATCTATTTCAAGCATCAAATGAAACAATATTCGAAAGAATTGCTAATGCAAAATCATCTAAGGAAGCATGGGAAATATTATACAAATCATATCATGGAGAACGTCGGGTAAAGACAGTAAAATTACAAACCCTCAGATGTGAATTTGACATCCTACGAATGTCAGAAACAGAAACAATAGAAGGATATTTTGATAGGGTTACCACAATAGTTAACCAGTTAAGAATGAATGAAGAGGAGTTAAGTGATAAGCGAGTAGTTGAGAAAATATTGCGTAGTATGACCAGAAAATACGAATCTGTAGTAGTAGCTGTAGAAGAGTCCAAAGATTTAGATGAGCTATCAATTGAAGAACTTATGGGAATACTACAATCCCATGAATTAAGACTTAAGCAATATGACACACACGTCATTGATCAAGCATTCCAAGTACAAAGTGGGACTCAAATAAGAAATAAAGGAGGGAACAGATATAATAACAGCTACAGAGGAAGAGGAAGAGGAGGCAGATCAGGGCGATACGGACCCATTGTATGTTATAACTGTCAAGGATTAGGTCATATAGCTAGAAATTGTCCAAATAAGGAAGAAAGTGAGAAAGATGAATCCGCTATGGTGTGTAAAGAAGAAAACAAAGCAGAACAAGATAGTATGTTCATGATATTTAACATGGAAGAGAATAAGGATACAAATTGTTGGTACTTGGATAGCGGATGTAGCAATCATATGACAGGAAATAGGAATATATTCATCACATTTAATGATCAAGATAGACGAGAAGTTAGAACAGGTGATGATAAGAGACTACAAGTGTTGGGAAGTGGGGAAGTATGTATAAGAATAAATGATAAGGTGAACAAGATACCAAATGTATTTTACGTAGAAGGTCTAAGACACAATCTTCTTAGCATAGGACAATTACTGCAAAAGGGATATAGTGCACTCTTCGGAAAGGAAATGTGTACCATAAAGAACCACGAAGGAAAAACAATTACAATAAGCCATATGACTCAAAACAAGATGTTTCCTTTATATCCAAATCAAGACTTACCCAAAATTCTATACACCTCCACAAAGACTAGTCCTGATTTATGGCATAAAAGATATGGTCACATCAACTACGAAACCTTGATTGAAATGGAACACAAACAAGCAGTAAAGGGATTACCAAAAATGTACAAGACAGATAATGTATGTGAGGGTTGTGCACTAGGAAAACATGCACGAAAACCATTTAGTAAACAAGCAAAATGGAGAGCAGAAAGACCCCTACAACTTGTTCACTCCGACATATGTGGACCAATGAGAACTAAGACCATTGGAGGATGTAGATACTTTATTACCTTCATTGATGATTACACAAGAAAGACTTGGATATACTTCCTCAAAGAAAAATCACAAGCATTATACTTCTTCAAAACATTTAAGGCCTTAGCAGAAAATCAATCAGACAAGAAGATTAAATACTTCAGAACTGATAGAGGTGGAGAATATTGTGTGAATGCCTTCCAAGAATATTTACAAGAACATGGAATACATCATCAACTGACCACCAGTTACACACCACAACAAAATGGAGTTGCCGAACGTAAAAATAGAACCATAATGGAATTAAGTAGGAGTATGCTGAAAACAAAGAAGCTCCCAAATGAATACTGGGGAGAAGCTGTAAGTTGCACAACGTATCTTTTAAATCGAACTACTTCCAAAAGTATTAGTGATAAAACTCCTGAAGAAGCATGGACTGGAATAAAACCAGACGTATCGAATCTACGAATATTTGGATGCCTGGCCTATGCACACGTTCCAGAACAAAAACGAGGTAAACTTGACGATAAAACAGAAAGGACAATCTTTGTTGGATATAGTGAGAACAGTAAAGCATATAAATTATACAACCCAACTACAAGGAAGATCATAGTCAGTAGAGATGTCATATTCGATGAAAACAAAGCTTGGGAGGAAAATGAAGACGAGGATACTATAACTCTAGTTGAAAACGAAAACATAGAAAACAGTGAGAACAGCATACACGACATAACACCAAGAAATGAAGAGCACTCACCCATACACGACACAACTGAAAATGAGAGGCAAGATGAACAAGGAACACAAATTGAAGATGAAAATCTAGATGCCACAACATCAAGTCAAAGTCCACCGTTAAAAATACGTTCACTAGCTGATATTAATAATAGAACCCAACCAATGAGCAGTCCGGAAGTACGAAATTTATATCAAAGACATCAAGAAGCTGCAAACTTCGCGTTTTATACTGATTCAGATCCTATTGACTATGAAGAAGCTAGCAAATACGAAAAATGGAAGGATGCAATGAAAAAGGAAATAGAATCTATAAAGAAGAATGAAACCTGGGAGTTGGTTGATTTACCGAAAGATCAGAAACCCATAGGAGTAAAATGGATATACAAGACCAAATATGATGAACATGGAAACATAGATAAACACAAAGCTCGTCTAGTAGTAAAGGGTTATAAGCAAAAATATGGAATAGATTATCAGGAAGTTTTTGCACCAGTAATTCGTTTTGAAACTGTGAGACTGGTACTTGCCTTAGCAGCCCAATATAAATGGTATTTACATCAAATGGATGTGAAAATTGCTTTCCTGAATGGAGAACTAAAGGAGAAGGTGTTTATAGAACAACCTCTGGGGTTTATAGAAAAAGGAAATGAGAACAAGGTATGTCTTCTTAAGAAAGCACTGTACGGTTTGAAACAAGCTCCACGAGCATGGTATAGTCGGATCAGTCAATATTTCGAGCAACATAATTTCAAAAGATGCACATTTGAACATACCTTATTCTTAAAGAAAACAGAAACCTCCAGATTAGTAATTTGTCTATACGTAGATGACTTAATTATAGCTAGTGACTGCATTGGAGGAAATTACCTCGTTTAAAGATTCCATGCAAAGGGAATTCGAGATGACAGATATGGGAAAGCTACATTACTTCTTAGGAATGGAAGTTACCTATGATCAAGATTCTATAAGAATTTCTCAAGCTAAATATGCCAAAGATATACTTGAAAGATTCAGAATGGCAGATAGCATCAAGGCATCAACCCCGATGGAATATGGACTCAAGCTAATCAAGAATAGCAATGAAGAAAACGTTGATCCAAGCCTATATCGAAGTTTAGTTGGAAGTCTCATGTATTTAACCAACACACGACCCGACATAATGTTTGCAGTTAGCAAGATAAGCAGATTTATGGATCAACCAAGGAAGTCTCATTGGGAAGCAGGAAAACACATACTAAGATATATAAAGGGCACATCAGAATATGGAATAGTATACACAAGAAACACATTTGAATTAAAAGGCTACAGTGATAGTGATTATGCAGGAGATATGGATGATAGTAAAAGCACATCAGGGTACATATTCAATATAGGATCAGGTGCGATTTCATGGCAATCAAAGAAACAAAAGGTAGTAGCACTATCATCAACAGAAGCAGAATACATTGCGTTATCACTTACTGGATGTCAAGCTCTATAGCTCAAAGGGATCTTAAAAGAATTAGAAATTGACACAAATAAGGCAATCACCTTGAATTGTGACAACAAATCTACCATCAATCTCACAAAGGATCCAGTCTATCATGGAAAAAGCAAACATATCAGAATCAAATATCACTTCATAAGAGATATAATTAAGACAGAAGACGTGGAGATAAAGTACTGCAACACTAAAGATCAAATAGCAGATATCTTCACCAAAGCTCTACAACCGAAGGATTTCACAAGACTACGCACCATGTTAAATATATTACAAGTCTAACTTAAGGGAGGGTATTGGAAGCAAATGTAATATAAGTTAGATTAGTAATAATACCGGTTCACAATATACAAGCCGGTCCAAAGTACAAGACACGACGATTCACTCAAAAAGACACAACACTTCGGAAGACAAGTCGCAACATTTAGATTTATTTCATTATGTATATATAGCCTATGTATGTATCATTTAGCGGTTGTCAAAGTTGTTATTATCAAAAACATACAAGAACAAAACTCATTTGTATTTTCATACGATTCAATCTACTAATCATTCAATAAGATTATCAGTTTCTGTTATAGATTTGCGCACATATCTGTAAATCATCCAACAAGACACTGATTCTTTAGCAGAAGATGCAAATGCTTCTAACGATCTTGATGCCACATCAGATGTGTCTGATGGTAGAACCACAAAGAGTGTATAATCTTCCATGAGCATTAACTTCATGTATACCTCACAATCAGGCGGACCTGGTAGCAAGGTACTCTTTAAATGAACTTAATATGTATTCTTTAGTTCTTTTGATATTGCCATCAATGTTTGTTTAAATATGTATAAAGATTGGGATTAGTGGTTTTAAAAAGATTCACATAAAAGAAAGACTATCTTCAAAACTGTCCTAGACTCCCAGTTTAGCAAAATAAATGTCACACCCTCAAAATCCACTTGCGGAGTTTTACCGCGAGGCGCATGACAAACCAGGATCCAAGTCAATGATCACAATAAACAATACTAAATGAATTTCAAAAACATAGTTTAAAAATCCCAAAACATCAGCGGAAGCTAAATGTCGTTACATAAACAAAATAAAACCAAATGTTTAATGTTCAAAACCATGCAACTCTAACTAGACGCCGTGCAGACGCGTGCGCCCTAGTTCCACTTTGCTACCTTAGCGACCTGAGAAAACATGTAAGAGTTTACGTCAGCACAAAAATGCTGGTGAGTTTACAGGTTTGTAATCAAAGTTCCAAGTATAACCTGTCCATACTATAACAATTGTAAACCAAGTACGCTAGCTAGGCGCATGTACCATTACTACTACGATTGGAAAACCATTACTAACTCGCAAACCAGATGTTGTGCCCGTATAGTAAACCTGTTCCTGTTTGAGACAATATGCACCCGCCCGGCGCTCCATGCCGACGGGTGGGGTTGGTCACTCCCAATAGCGCTATTCACATTTCCCCGTTGTGCAAACCAGCACATTCATGGTTTCCCCCCGGGACTTCCAAAGATCGTATAGTAAACCGTTTGAAAACCCATAGTATGACAGTTATTACCAAATAGTTGTTTAACACATGTTTTCTCCCCCGAAAACGAAAACCAAGTAAAGTGGGGCCGTAAACTCACCTTAGGTTGCGTTAACTTCAGCTAATAGAATAGTTCAACAAGCTATGCTAGTCCCGTAAAACAGCGACCTAACATATGATAGTTACAAGTACTTAGACTAATAACCCTTAGGTTAGTTAGTCCCTAGATGCCCAGACCATAACCAAGTTCGTTTGAAACACCGTGACTGTTTAACCGACCCAAAGTACAAGACTCGACATCCCATTGGTGACCCGAGACTCCCCGTGTTATGTTTACGCTCCAAAACATACAATCACGCAAGTGCACTTAACATACGTTAACACACAACAAGCTATAGCACATAGTTCACGTATCACCGAAATACATCCAAGTATATGTTACCAAGTTATTAGACATGTTACGGGGTTCCTAGCATGTTCTTAGGTGTCAAAACGGGTCTCGGAATGCTAAAATATACATACAGCAGTAGTACACGCGATTAGGAAAAGTCAACTAGCATTTAGGTTGGTCAACTGGCATTTAGGAAAGCTAATCGCATGTAACTACTAGCATTTAGGGCTAATTGCATGTAACAGCTAGCAATTAGGGCTAATCGCATGTAACAGCTAGCAATTAGGGCTAATTGCATGTAACAGCTAGCAATTAGGGCTAATCGCATGTAACAGCTAGCAATTAGGGCTAATTGCATGTAACAGCTAGCAATTAGGGCTAATCGCATGTAACACCTAGCAATTAGGGCTAATCGCATGTAACACCTAGCAATTAGGGCTAATCGCATGTAACACCTAGCAATTAGGGCTAATCGCATGTAACACCTAGCAATTAGGGCTAATCGCATGTAACACCTAGCAATTAGCCTGCTAATCGCCTGTAACCTTGCTGTTCCAGTTTTTCGCGCGTTTAACGCTCCAAATCAGATCCAGAACGTGTGTAACCACCCAATATCATCCCAAACACTATCCTAAACATGTTTACATCAAAATCCTTCGTTTAACCTCGTATAATCAGTCCTGCATGAAATCAAGTAATCCAAACACCATACACATAGCATGCAATCATCATACTAACATGCATAACAATAACCCTATAATCAATTACTGAGATTCCTATCATCATAATATCAATATCAACACTGATCTATCATAATAACATTGCAATCATCATCATGAATCATAAAAAACCCTAGCTTTTTAATCATACACACTCATAACACATGCATATTAGTTATAATCCGATTAACAACCCTTATTGACGATTTTCAGAAAGCTTTTTCGTTTAACAACAGGTCTGGACCCTTAGGGATTGATTAAAAACGTTTATAAAGGTTTATGGATGAAAATCAAACCTTAGAATTATGAAAGTATGATGATTCAAGCTTGAAACCTTGAGTTTTGATCAAAAATCGCCTTCCAGAGGTTGTTTATGTGTTGGGGCGGTTTATGGGACGATTAGGGTTTGTATAATGAAGTTTAGGAGGTTAAGTATGGTATTTATAGTCGTTTTTAGTCGTCACTTACGTTGCAGGCGATTAGCTTCCAGTTGCAGGCGATTAGGGCTGCTAATCGCCACCCCCTTAGGCGATTAGCCCCCTAATCGCCACCCTGAGGCAGCTACTCGCCCCCTGGGGTGAGCTAATCGCCACCCTGCAGGTGATTAGCTCACCCTAATCGCCTGCAGGGTCCTGTTCCAAGTATTTTGCGCGTTAAACCCCGTTTTAACACATGTTAACACATTTTCACATACCGACAAGTCACATAATGATTGTAAACACATAACACTAGTAAATACACATATTTACACTCGTTCACCAATTCCCGGGACTCGAGATTCGTACGTTCCGTATGCCCTGACGATCCTACAAATCGTCACCGTTTGTACACTTGGTTAAGGACTGACATCTAACGATCCTCTAGGCCAACATCTAATGATTCCCTAGACTCATATAACAGTTCCCGAACCATAACCCGACTCAACTAACCCAGTTAAGTACAGAATACGCGTGACTCGCTAAGGTAGACTTTAATTTAGACGACGTTGTTAACTTGAATTTGCCGGGTGTCACATCATCCCCACGTTAAAAGAATTTTCGTCCCGAAAATTATGTAAGTACCAAGAGTATGAACAAAAGAAACAGACAAAAATAGAAACCAAGAGAAAGAATTACCCGAGTTGTCACATCATCCCCACGTTAAAAGGAATCTCGCCCCGAGATTCATTCCGTTGCAGTGGTAACGTGTCTCGACTCGAATGCCTCTTTAGGAAAAAGATGAGGATACTTAGACTTCATCTGATCCTCGCGTTCCCAAGTGTATTCCGGTCCCCGGTTCGAGTTCCATCGAACCTTAACAATACGAATCTTACTGTGACGCAGGCTACGAATCTTGTAATCAAGGATCTCCACAGGTTCTTCCACAATCCGAAGACGATCATCAACCTTGATCTCTTCTAGTGGAACGATGAGAGACTCGTCAGCCAGACACTTCTTCAGGTTAGATACGTGGAAGACGTTATGTACGTTACCGAGCTCCGTCGGTAAATCAAGTCGATATGCCACCGGTCCGATCCGTTCCAGGATCGTAAATGGACCGACATACCGCGGGTTAAGTTTGCCACGCTTCCCAAAGCGTATGACGCCCTTCCACGGTGAAACCTTTAGAAGCACTTTGTCACCAACTTGAAACTCCAATGGCTTACGGCGATGATCAGCATAACTCTTTTGTCGGTCCCGTGCCGCTGCCAATCGATTACGAATCTGTACGATCTTCTCAGAAGTCTCGTACACCAGTTCTGGCCCAGTGAGCTGACTCTCACCCACTTCGGCCCAACAGAGAGGAGACCTGCATTTCCGTCCGTACAATGCCTCGAACGGAGCTGCTTTGATGCTCGTATGATAACTGTTGTTGTAAGAGAATTCTACTAACGGTAAGTGAGCTTCCCAACCTTTGCCAAAATCGATCACACATGCCCGCAGCATGTCTTCTAGAGTTTGAATTGTACGCTCACTCTGACCGTCAGTTTGTGGATGATAAGCCGTACTCATATCTAGTTGGGTACCCAAAGCCTTGTGCAAAGACTTCCAGAAGTGAGAAGTAAAATGGGAGTCACGATCCGAGATAATAGAAACTGGCACCCCGTGCTTAGAGACAACTTCTTTCAGATATAAACGAGCCAACCGATCCATGGTGTCGGTCTCCTTAATAGCAAGAAAATGAGCTGATTTCGTCAACCGATCAACAATCACCCATATCTTGTCGTTCCCGCTTGGTGATTTAGGAAGTTGTGTGACAAAATCCATAGTAATCCGTTCCCATTTCCACTCTGGAATTTCGGGTTGTTGCAGTAGACCCGACGGTTTCTGGTATTCCACCTTGACCTTAGCACAGGTCAAGCACTTACTCACGTATGAGGCTATATCCGCCCTCATGTTTGGCCACCAGTACAGTATTTTTAGATCCTGGTACATCTTGTCTGAACCAGGATGAATGGAATACCGAGACTTGTGAGCTTCATCAAGAACCAGCTCCCGAAGTCCCCCGAATAAGGGAACCCAGACGCGTTCTGCGAAGTAGCGCAGGCCATCAGGCCTTTGTTCGAGATGTTTGTCGGTACCGTGCATAGTTTCAGCCTTAAGGTTTTCCTCCTTCAAGGCTTCTGACTGCGCAGAACGGAGTTGATCAGGCAGAGAGGAGTGGATTGTGAGTTGCAACGCCCGAACGCGACGAGGGTTTGTCGATTCCTTCCTGCTCAAGGCGTCTGCCACAACATTTGCCTTGCCAGGATGGTACTTAATGGCACAGTCATAGTCGTTCAGGAGTTCAACCCAACGGCGCTGTCGTATGTTCAGGTGCTGTTGGTCAAAAATGTGCTGGAGACTCTTGTGATCGGTGTAGATGGTGCATTTGGTACCGTACAAGTAATGCCTCCAGATTTTCAACGCGAACACCACCGCACCCAATTCCAAATCATGGGTAGTGTAGTTCCTCTCATGCACTTTGAGTTGACGGGAAGCGTACGCAATCACCTTCTCGCGTTGCATCAACACGCAACCGAGACCATGAATAGAAGCATCACAGTAAACAACGAAATCTTCAGTGCCCTCAGGCAAAGACAAGATAGGAGCAGTGCAAAGCTTAGTCTTCAGTTTTTGGAATGCGGACTCCTGTGGTTCACCCCAGTCGAACTTTCTATCCTTCCGAGTAAGAGTGGTGAGGGGTTGAGCGACCTTCGAGAACCCCTTAATGAAACGCCGATAATAACCCGCAAGGCCTAGGAATTGCCGCACCTCAGTTGGCGTCTTCGGTGCTTCCCAGTCCTTGATTGCTTCGATCTTAGCTGGATCGACATGGATTCCCAGTTCATTGACTACATGCCCTAGGAATTGGACTTCGCGTAACCAGAAATCGCACTTCGAGAACTTGGCGTACAGCTGTTCTCGTCGTAAGAGTTCCAAAACTAACCGTAGATGTTCCCCATGTTCGGTCTCGTTCTTGGAATAGATCAGAATATCATCAATAAACACGATGACGAACTTGTCAAGATACGGTTTACAAACGCGGTTCATCAAGTCCATGAAAACCGCCGGTGCGTTAGTGAGACCAAAAGGCATGACCAGGAATTCGAAATGGCCATAACGTGTTCGAAAAGCAGTCTTTGCAACGTCAGCCTCCCTGACGCGCAGCTGGTGATAACCGGACCTCAAATCGATCTTGGAATAATAACTAGAACCCTGAAGCTGGTCGAATAGATCATCAATACGTGGAAGAGGATAACGGTTCTTAATGGTCAATTTGTTCAGTTCTCTGTAGTCCACACACAATCGGAAACTTCCATCCTTCTTCTTAACAAATAAAATCGGGGCTCCCCAAGGGGAAGAACTAGGTCTGATGAAACCCTTATCCAAGAGTTCCTGTAACTGGTTAGACAATTCTTGCATCTCAGGAGGTGCAAGACGGTAGGGGGCCCGAGCAATAGGAGCAGCGCCAGGTACAAGATCAATACCGAACTCAACCTGACGATGGGGAGGAAGACCAGATAAATCATCAGGAAAGACATCAGAAAACTCGCGTACAACCGGGATATCGTCGATCTTCTTCTCGCTGGTAGTGGAAACAGATAAAAGTGCTAGAACAGCCGAATAACCCTTCCGAAGATACTTAAGGGCTTTCATGCTAGAGATGAGACTTAGCGGAGCACCGCTCTTGTCCCCGTACACGGAAAGAAATTCTCCATCAGGGAGAGGAATCCGGATGACCTTGTCGTAACAAACGATCTCAGCGCGATACAGCGACAACCAATCCATGCCTATAACCACGTCAAAACTACCCAAAGGTACCGGCATAAGGTCGATAGGAAAAGACAAACCCGACAACTCTATGCGACACTCCCGAAGAACGCAAGTAGCTTCTATCTTCTTACCGTCAGCCAATTCTATAATATATTTAGCCTCTAAAGGAACAGGTACTACATCTAGCAAACGACTAACTTCCACAGATATGAAACTTTTGTCGGCACCAGAGTCAAATAAAACACTAACAGAGCGATCGTTGAGAAGAAACGTACCAGTGACTGTGTCAGGGTCCTGTCTTGCCTCTGCAGTCCCAATAACGAAGGCACGTGCGTTCCTGTTTCCGCCCCCGTTGTTACCATTTCCATTCCCATTACCATTCCCGTTCCCTCCCTGTTTCAGCTTTGGACACTCTTTCTTGTAATGCCCCGCTTCCCCACAGTGAAAACATCCCTGTTTACCCGCAGTCCCCTGAGTAGTAGCAGTCGGAGTAGTAGCTGGGGCCTGAGTCGATGGAAGAGTCGCCCTACAGTCTTTGGCAAAATGCCCCAACCTCTGGCAGCGATGGCAACGATTGTTGTCACAATTCCCATGATGATGGCGTCCACACTTATTGCATTTCGGTAACTTCCCTACATACCCACCACTTGGCTTAGAACCCGATGAAGATGAACCCCCACTATCAAACCTTTTCCCCTGTTGAGCTGGTGCTGGTGTAGAACTCTTCCCATCATTATCCCACTTTCGCTTGTTGCTCTCTGGAGCCTTAGCAGTTGAACCTTTGGCAGGCAAGATACCCTCACTCACCTTCAGGTTAGTCATCCTATGAGCAGACCGGACCACCTCCGCGTAGGTAGGAAGATTCCCCGCAGCCACCAACCCTGCGATTTCTGGCACAAGACCCGAGATATAATGCTCAATCCTCCTGTATTCCGGCACATGTAGATCAGGACAAAGCACAGCCAACTCATTCCGCCTCACAGTATACTTCTCAATTTCCGACCCAGACATTTTGAGGTTCCACACCTCGTGTTCCAGCTTTTGAATTTCCTCCCTGGGACAGTACTCCCTCTTCAGCAGTTGCACAAAGTTCTCCCAAGGCATAGCATAAGCCTCCCCTATACCCATAGTCTGGGTGATATCGTTCCACCAGGTCAACGCAACATCCTGGAGCAACCCAGCAGAATACTTGACTCGATCCTCAGGAAGACAATTACACATCAGGAAAACAGACTCCACCTTCTCCAACCACCTGAGCAAACCTACTGCACCCTCAGTACCCGCGAACTCATGGGGCTTGCAGTCCCGAAACATTTTGTAGGTGCACATGGGTGGTGGTGGTGGATTAACATGACCACCTGTAAAGAAACACGTAAGAAAACCACGGGAAATGTAAACAAGTTCACCGATGAGATAGGAGTGGTTAGGTCAACTTACCGCCATTGTGCCCTAGCTGGAAGGCAGCCTGCAGCAAGTTGTTCAAGTCATCCTGCGTGAGGTTCACACCCCCACGACCACCATTTCCACGCCCACCATTGCGACCACCTCCACGTCCTCCTCGTGCTCCAGACATGATTCTGGCAAAAAGGACGAGAAAATTTAGTTTCACAGCCAATGATAAACACTAGCGTTTACAAGATCAAAGCTAGATCCAACCCAGGACTATCCATTCGAACCCAGAGCTCACTAGGGCTTTCATGCATTTCGGTTTATGATTTTGTGTGCACCCAAAATGATAAACCGCTCTACATGGTCCTCCAAGTGTTCTCCTAGTTCGAAGTTCAAATCACCGGACATAGACTCTTAGCTATACACCGTAATACTACGGTAGTTCATGACAAGGGTTTCTATTGGGGTAGGAAAGGGAGATGTCCGAGTCTTGGACCAATCTCAAGAGTATACAGTTAACCCCAATGTACCTCACTGTCTAGTAAGCAAGTAACCCAGTAAAAGAGTCTGGATGATGTAACACAGAAGGACAAGATGATTTAGAAACACCCCGACAAGTCTATGAGTAACCCAGTATAAAGTTTAGTACCATGTGATCATCTAGTGTGTGCGACTCAGTTATAGACTAGACTCTACATGCAGTCCTAGTTCACTATAACCATTGGCTCTGATACCAATCTGTCACACCCTCAAAATCCACTTGCGGAGTTTTACCGCGAGGCGCATGACAAACCAGGATCCAAGTCAATGATCACAATAAACAATACTAAATGAATTTCAAAAACATAGTTTAAAAATCCCAAAACATCAGCGGAAGCTAAATGTCGTTACATAAACAAAATAAAACCAAATGTTTAATGTTCAAAACCATGCAACTCTAACTAGACGCCGTGCAGACGCGTGCGCCCTAGTTCCACTTTGCTACCTTAGCGACCTGAGAAAACATGTAAGAGTTTACGTCAGCACAAAAATGCTGGTGAGTTTACAGGTTTGTAATCAAAGTTCCAAGTATAACCTGTCCATACTATAACAATTGTAAACCAAGTACGCTAGCTAGGCGCATGTACCATTACTACTACGATTGGAAAACCATTACTAACTCGCAAACCAGATGTTGTGCCCGTATAGTAAACCTGTTCCTGTTTGAGACAATATGCACCCGCCCGGCGCTCCATGCCGACGGGTGGGGTTGGTCACTCCCAATAGCGCTATTCACATTTCCCCGTTGTGCAAACCAGCACATTCATGGTTTCCCCCCGGGACTTCCAAAGATCGTATAGTAAACCGTTTGAAAACCCATAGTATGACAGTTATTACCAAATAGTTGTTTAACACATGTTTTCTCCCCCGAAAACGAAAACCAAGTAAAGTGGGGCCGTAAACTCACCTTAGGTTGCGTTAACTTCAGCTAATAGAATAGTTCAACAAGCTATGCTAGTCCCGTAAAACAGCGACCTAACATATGATAGTTACAAGTACTTAGACTAATAACCCTTAGGTTAGTTAGTCCCTAGATGCCCAGACCATAACCAAGTTCGTTTGAAACACCGTGACTGTTTAACCGACCCAAAGTACAAGACTCGACATCCCATTGGTGACCCGAGACTCCCCGTGTTATGTTTACGCTCCAAAACATACAATCACGCAAGTGCACTTAACATACGTTAACACACAACAAGCTATAGCACATAGTTCACGTATCACCGAAATACATCCAAGTATATGTTACCAAGTTATTAGACATGTTACGGGGTTCCTAGCATGTTCTTAGGTGTCAAAACGGGTCTCGGAATGCTAAAATATACATACAGCAGTAGTACACGCGATTAGGAAAAGTCAACTAGCATTTAGGTTGGTCAACTGGCATTTAGGAAAGCTAATCGCATGTAACTACTAGCATTTAGGGCTAATTGCATGTAACAGCTAGCAATTAGGGCTAATCGCATGTAACAGCTAGCAATTAGGGCTAATTGCATGTAACAGCTAGCAATTAGGGCTAATCGCATGTAACAGCTAGCAATTAGGGCTAATTGCATGTAACAGCTAGCAATTAGGGCTAATCGCATGTAACACCTAGCAATTAGGGCTAATCGCATGTAACACCTAGCAATTAGGGCTAATCGCATGTAACACCTAGCAATTAGGGCTAATCGCATGTAACACCTAGCAATTAGGGCTAATCGCATGTAACACCTAGCAATTAGCCTGCTAATCGCCTGTAACCTTGCTGTTCCAGTTTTTCGCGCGTTTAACGCTCCAAATCAGATCCAGAACGTGTGTAACCACCCAATATCATCCCAAACACTATCCTAAACATGTTTACATCAAAATCCTTCGTTTAACCTCGTATAATCAGTCCTGCATGAAATCAAGTAATCCAAACACCATACACATAGCATGCAATCATCATACTAACATGCATAACAATAACCCTATAATCAATTACTGAGATTCCTATCATCATAATATCAATATCAACACTGATCTATCATAATAACATTGCAATCATCATCATGAATCATAAAAAACCCTAGCTTTTTAATCATACACACTCATAACACATGCATATTAGTTATAATCCGATTAACAACCCTTATTGACGATTTTCAGAAAGCTTTTTCGTTTAACAACAGGTCTGGACCCTTAGGGATTGATTAAAAACGTTTATAAAGGTTTATGGATGAAAATCAAACCTTAGAATTATGAAAGTATGATGATTCAAGCTTGAAACCTTGAGTTTTGATCAAAAATCGCCTTCCAGAGGTTGTTTATGTGTTGGGGCGGTTTATGGGACGATTAGGGTTTGTATAATGAAGTTTAGGAGGTTAAGTATGGTATTTATAGTCGTTTTTAGTCGTCACTTACGTTGCAGGCGATTAGCTTCCAGTTGCAGGCGATTAGGGCTGCTAATCGCCACCCCCTTAGGCGATTAGCCCCCTAATCGCCACCCTGAGGCAGCTACTCGCCCCCTGGGGTGAGCTAATCGCCACCCTGCAGGTGATTAGCTCACCCTAATCGCCTGCAGGGTCCTGTTCCAAGTATTTTGCGCGTTAAACCCCGTTTTAACACATGTTAACACATTTTCACATACCGACAAGTCACATAATGATTGTAAACACATAACACTAGTAAATACACATATTTACACTCGTTCACCAATTCCCGGGACTCGAGATTCGTACGTTCCGTATGCCCTGACGATCCTACAAATCGTCACCGTTTGTACACTTGGTTAAGGACTGACATCTAACGATCCTCTAGGCCAACATCTAATGATTCCCTAGACTCATATAACAGTTCCCGAACCATAACCCGACTCAACTAACCCAGTTAAGTACAGAATACGCGTGACTCGCTAAGGTAGACTTTAATTTAGACGACGTTGTTAACTTGAATTTGCCGGGTGTCACAATAAAGGAGCTCAGTATGTTATTATCTGATACTAAGAAGTGTAGGGATTGAGGATATCGTTCTTCCTTTGTTTAAGATGTTTGCACTTTGCATGAATCGTGTAAGTTAAAACACCACTTGTATGTAGGTGGAAATATGGAATAGGATCATAAGTTCGTTTAGCATTGTCATCTTGATATTTGTGGGTCAAAATTAGTGGGCCAGTTAGTTTAATATAATTAATAATCATGTTAATATTTATGTTTTGTTTAGATTAGCAATATCTTGTTCAGTCAAGTTTTAGGAGAACCCCCATCTCGAATTGGGTCTATCATCATCTTGCAGTCAGTTTTTCACTAAATTAAATCCTCTGACTTTTGTTGGGTTCTACCAGATTGTTATATGATACTGAGTGGTGGAGATATTGGGGATGTCGTTCTTTGGTGTTTAAAATGTTTGCACTTTGCACGGATTGTGTAAGTTAAAACTTAAAACACTACACGTAGGTGGAAATATGGAATATGATCGTAAGTTCAGCACTCTTATCTTGAATATCTTCTGTTAAGTTTTAGAGCCTGACATGTGTAAGTGCTGGAGTAATTGAATAGGATCTGACCTGTTAAAAGTTTGGTATCACGGGTGACAGTGCTCTTATTCATGAGTTTTATTCTAGACAAGTTGCAAACCATGTTCATCTGACAGTTGACACTGGATTCACAAATGGGGAGGCTTCCATTAAAGCTTTTGTCTCTATTAACTTGTCTTTGGGAGATCAACAACTCGCTGATGTACGTGCTATAACTTATAATACAACTGCGTTTAGTAAATAGGAATGCAAACATACTTAAAACATTTTGATGATTAACCCAAAATATGGCATTTATGATTGTTGTTGACATAATCAAGACCACGCAGTTGACAAACTCCCCACTGATATGGAAGGAATGGAAGCCATAATGGAACGATTGCTAGAATTAATTGATGATACCTACAAATATGTGGATGATGTGGTGGTGAGATTAGTTCTGTACCAACCTTAATCATTGCAAGTGCTTTTTTATTATTACTTTACAACTATTTTAATCCTTCCAGGAAGGGCATGTGGCGCCAGATAACACCATTGGAAGATTTATTTCAGATAGCGTAGCCTCCATTCCAAAGATATCACCATCTGCTTTTGATAAGCTTGTGAATGATAGTCTACAGGTAACGAAATATAAACACAAAACTACCCTTCATTAGTTGAAGATTTGGTTTTGTACTAAAAAATATAAATGAGCAGTTAGATTTTTTTTTTTGCAATATGGTGATGATGTCTTTTTGCTTTGTTGTAGGACCAATTGCTGTTACTATACTTGTCAAGCATTACAAGAACATATCTCAGCTTAGCAGAGAAATTGAACACTGCTGTCCAAATCTTGTAAACCAAATCTTGTCTTCGTTTTTCTGCCGAGAAGAGTTTTTGGTCAATTGCTGGTGCGCAAGAACTTGTGAAATCTGTGAGGTTGGTTTTGTTAGGAAATGTTTGTAGTGTGGTTTCAGACATGTAAAATGCTAGATTATATGCTGCAACTGATCAAGAAAAAAACATTCTGAACAAATAACACACCTCTACCACATTGTTTCCCTCACAACCATTTCATGACTTATACTGCTCTTATACACCAAACTCAAAAAAGATTATGATAGTTTCAATATGACAAGTTTCTTTATATTAATTATGTATCCCATATATTTTAATTTTGAAACGGCAAATGCTTGATTCATTGGGTTGTAAAAGAATCAACTATGGTATGTTTTGACAAAATTCCATTCCTTGTATAGTATCACCAATTTATCTTTACAGGTAAATGATATAACTAATTTAGTATCACTACTTGATCCGGAGTTTCTTAAGCGGAACACCCTTGGCCTTGGCCGGGCGTGATATATTAAGTTGTTTGTGATATCACATGTCTTTATAGGTCTGTACGTGTATTCCAGTCTTTATTTTAATTGTTTAGTCAAAGCTTGAGCTCGAACTATATAGTTTCATCCAGTGTTGTTAAAATTGCCCCTCAATTATAATTACGCTATATGTTATTCAATTTTTACACATTTCCTTTCAAAATTGCCCCTCAATTCCATGTACTACTATTGTTCTTAGGCTTCATCGCTTACAAAGTAAGAGAAAAATGATTGATTACATATTTAGCTAAACGAGGATTATGTGAAAGAAGCTTGATTTGTTATTGGCTTTTAGATAAAAGTGGAATGTGTCTTATGGGTTGAACAATTCTATAAATCTTTGTCTCATTGAACGATCAAAAATATTTTTTTTGTGACCTTATAAATTCTACGATATTTTTCGCTCAATGAAATAAAATGTTACAAACCCGGAATTGGTTGTGAATCGTAATCAACATCATAATTGAATCTAATATAAGTCGGGACACCCGCCGCAACGCGTGGGCATTCCCACTAGTTTTCTTAAAAGCTCTTTGCCAAACATGTCCATAATTTGTTTAGGTAAGGGCTTTTTTTTCGTACAAGACATTTAAATCCTCATGATCGGCTCTAATTATTACCACCAGACTCTTGACCCATCATTCTCGATCACCTTCCACTTCATGTTTCGGCAACAATGATTTTAAATATCGTGTTATTTGTGTTCACATATAAAACATATGTATCGTGTAGACCTTGTTACTTTACATTTTTGAGTTCTAAAGCTAAAAAGTATGATGCAATTAATAGATAGAATAGATTATATGATTTGAATTGTAATTAAGAGATAATCTCTATCCATAAATAGAGACCCTAATGTATTATTATAAATAGATTGTAAATCAATAGAAGGAGGCAAGCATTATACTCTATCATGGGAATCTCCATGAAACAGTATATATGTACCAACCCATGGGTTTTCGAGACAAACGGTTTCCTGATTACGTTTGTTCTCTCAAGAAATCCCTCTATGGTCTTAAACAGGCACCCAGGGCCTGGTACCAGCGGTTCACCGACTTTGTTCTCTCTATTGGGTTCCAACACAGCAAGAGCGATGCCTCTCTCTTCACACTTCATCAGGGCACCCACACTGCTTATCTTCTTCTCTATGTGGATGACATTCTCCTCATCACATCCTCAGATCCGCTTCGTCACTCCCTCATGGCCAAGCTTGCAGGCGAATTTGCCATGAAGGACCTCGGCCCTCTTAGCTACTTCTTGGGTATTTCTGTGTCTCGCCACAACGACACCATGTTTCTCTCCCAGCAGTCATACACCAGTGAGATCATCACACGTGCAGGTATGCAATCATGTAACCCAGTTGCCACCCCCGTTGACACTAACAGCAAGCTCAGTGCGACATCCAGCGATCTATTTCACGATCCCACATTATACCGCAGTCTGGCTGGGGCTCTTCAGTATCTTACCTTCACTCGCCCAGACATCTCTTATGCGGTTCAGCAGGTATGCATGCACATGCACTCTCCCAGGGTCGACCATTGGAATGCGCTTAAAAGGATCATCCGCTACGTCAAAGGCACTTCATCGTACGGCCTCACACTTCGCGGCTCTTTATCTCAGACTCTGATCTCCTACACTGACGCCGACTGGGCCGGATGTCCTGACACCCGACGCTCCACCAGTGGCTATTGCATCTATTTTGGGGACTCTCTTGTCTCCTGGTCGTCCAAACGCCAGAGTACAGTCTCTCGTTCCAGTGCTGAAGCTGAATATAGGGGGGTTGCTAATGTTGTGGCGGAAATATGCTGGTTGCGTAACTTATTGCTTGAACTTCGGCACCCTTTGACCCGTGCCACTCTGGTGTACTGTGATAATGTCAGTGCCATTTATCTCTCTGGGAACCCGGTCCAACATCAACGTACCAAACATATAGAGCTGGATATTCACTTTGTTCGTGAACAAGTTCAACGGGGTCATGTGCGCATTCTTCATGTTCCAACTCGATTTCAGGTTGCGGATATCTTCACCAAAGGCCTGCCTCGTGTATTATTTGAAGATTTCAGAGACAGTCTCAGCATCCGGTCTCCTCCCGCTTCGACTGCGGGGGTGTAATAGATAGAATAGATTATATGATTTGAATTGTAATTAAGAGATAATCTCTATCCATAAATAGAGACCCTAATGTATTATTATAAATAGATTGTAAATCAATAGAAGGAGGCAAGCATTATACTCTATCAGCAATAACTGAAAGGAGTTTCAATTTTTACATCAAACTTACAAAGTTAGACAAGTTATAGCACTATAAACAACATAAGTATCCAAACCCATTACAAATGTTCCTATAAAATAACTAAATAATATATAAAATATAATTCTATATGTATATGAATATAATCCACACTACAGGCATCATAATACAAGATAAATTTAGCAAGAACGATGATGATCATCATCATTAAACACATGAAGTTCGTGAACAGTTTTTGAATACGTAATGTATGGCCTTCAGCCTATATACAAACAGTTCATTGTTCTTCAACGGGTTCCTCTGCCCGAATCAGCCCACCGTGAACAGAGCCGTCCCGGAGAATCTTAAAAAATATTTGGGCCTCGAACGAGGAGTGAAAATCGAGCCTAAAATATATATAGAGTAAAAATCAAATACAAAGTGTTTTTTTGGTACGAACTGTGAGAATCAAAGAGGGTAAAGAAATTTTATTTAATTTTTTAGAATTTTTTTTCCCATGTGCTTAAACATACTTTTTAGATGAATAATACAAAAAAAAATTAAAAATTTTTTTTTATTGTAATTACGTCATTAAAGTAATATATTAGTTTACACTAGAGTAATTATGTAATTACTCTACACGTAATTACTCTACAACAAAATTTATTTTTTTTTGTTTTTTTTTTAGTTTTCAATACTATAATACATGTTTAACAATTTGGTAAAAAACTTCGAAAAAATAAATAAATAAAATACCCTCCTTTGATTCTCATAGTTCTTACCAAAAAAACACTTAGTACAAGATCTTTACTCAATATATAAATATTTAAAAAAAATTCGTTCATAAAAAAGCTTAAAATATACAAGAAAATTAAAATACTTATATAAAAAATCGTTTTTAATAAAATTGGGCCCTAAAATATATACTTTTGTTTATAAAAAGGCTTACAATGCATTAAAAAGCTTAAAATGTATAAGAAAAATGAAAAAAATTTATATAAAAAATTAAATTTTTATAAAATTTCGGGCCCCTCTGAGATTTGGGCCTCGGGCCGTCGGCCAGACCCACCCTACCCAAGAGACGACCCTGACCGTGAACATCCACAGGATACGAACATTGAGCTTTCACCCAACGTCATCCTGATCAAAATAATATCAGGATTTCCGTCAGGATGACCGTTTTCTAACTGCTCTTTTGTTCCCAAAGGTCAAACCGGCTTTGATCGGTTTCAGTTGGCTTGGGCTTCAAACCGGTTCGGGTCGGTTGATACCGATGCAAAACCGGCAAACCTAATGAGTTTCGGACCAGTTTGGGATGAGACCGGCTTAAATACCAGGTCGGATTATCAGTTTCGGTTTGGTAACCTTTCTTTACATACGTATATATAATTATATATATATATATATAACAATTCTGGTTGAATGATAGCGACCTTCGCTACAGTAAGAACAAAATAAAAACCATTAACTTTACAAGTAATTACGAGAGTGCCATTTCATACTAATTACGGAAAAGCCATTCCAATTTTCTTACGGTAGTGACTAGTGGCTAATTAAAACCCCTTTGCTTTTGCGATAACTACGATAATGCCATTGCAAATTTATCTTCTTTGTGAATGAGTGCTATGGCTTTTGTGTTTTCTCTCTTTTACATCTAATACACCGTTGAAGATACGTAGCTTAGGGCGACTTCCTCCGTTGACAGGCGTGGTCGACCACGGCTGGAGACAGCGGCGCAGGTTTTCCAGTTCATAGTCATTCCCTTTTTCAAGTGATGGTGCGTCGTGATGGTGATGGCTGCGACGCTGTCCGCAGGTGGCCAGGCTCTTAGCTAACATATATAAACTGATGGTGAGCGTTTTCTTTTATCGATTGTTTTCAGACGGTTTACGCGTTTTGCTTGCGGCAACGCCAACCGGCGCACCGACGGAACAATACGACTCTCTACGTTATGTTATCCGATTAGCAGACCATCGCCATATCGTTGGTGGCTGTATATTTCTACGCCGCGCATAATATACTAGTTAGTTATATAAATTTTCATAGTTACATAATCTATATAATATATAATTATATAGACAAAAGATCAAATACAAACAAAAAATCGTACGAACTGTACGAATCAAAGAAAAAAAAGGCGGTGGCATTATTGTAAATAACAACTTTTATCTGTTGCTTTCTTTTTCTCAGACATTATGTCACTTTCTCTTACCCCACTTTCTCTCTCTATAAAAACAAAGCATACGTTCAGTCTTTAGGTCCAAAATTACTCTAGAAACCAAACCATAACTACTTCACAAAAATACTAAACAAACGCAGATTACTCTACAAAACAATCCATAACTACTTCACAAATTGCTCCACAAAGACATGCAATAACTACTTTAAAAATTACTCTACAACTTCAAAAATTACTCTACAAGAAACATTCTGTCTCTAGTTCCAAAATTACTCTAGAAACCAAACCATTACTACTGAAGAAAATGTAATTATATAATTACTCTAGTTATAATTACGCTATTTAATCAACAGTTATTTATAGTGTAGAGTAATTATTGTATAAGTAGAGTAATTTTGTAGCAGATCCTTCTTTCATTTCATCATGTTCTTGTTGATCCTCTGCTTTAAACAAATTCATGTTATCTCCTTCTCAGCTCCAAGTGTCACAAAAATTACTATACATAGAACATGCTATACCAAATTTCACAAAAAGTGTTGTTTATAGTGTAGAGTAATTATTGTATAAGTAGAGTAATTTTGTAGTAGATCCTTCTTTCATTTCATCATGTTCTTGTTGATCCTCTGCTTTAAAAAAATTCATGTTATCTCCTTCTCAGCTCCAAGTGTCACAAAAATTACTCTACATAAAACATGTTATACCAAATTTCACAAAAAGTACTCTCCATAGAACAGCTTCAAAAGCCTACAACCTTGAAACTAGGGGTGTTCAGAATTCGGTTCGGATTCGAAAAATTCGAAATTCGACTTAGTTCGATTCGATTACCAAGAATTCGATTCGATTATTAAGAATTCGAATTCGATTCAATTCGAATTCAAGTCCAGTAAATCGAATATGAATCGAATACGAATTTATGATTTTAAATTCGATTCGATTCGAAATTCGAATAAAAACTATACACGTATATTTTTTAAATATATATACACATATATACATTATTATATACACAAATATACATATTGAAAAAATAACTTTTAAATTTTGGTCAAACTATAAGAACCCATAGTCTCTACAACTTTTACCATAACCATATTTTACATATTTACCTTATACATTACAAAACTCTAACGGACTATACACTCTACTATTTTAGCTATTCTCGTATTTGACATATTGTTGTTTATCAATTTTGTAGATTAGTATTTTATATGTTAAAAATAATGAGTTTGTGTTAGTTTTAAAACTAAAAGTAAAAAATTTCTTATTTATGCTGAATTTGAAGTAAATCAAATTTATTCGAATTCGAATCGAATTCGAGTTTCTTATTCGAATCGAATACGAATCGAATAAATTGAATTTTAAACGAATACGAATCGAATACGAATTCAGGTAAAAATATAAAAAAAATAGAGAAATTCGATTCGAATAATTCGAAAATTCTTTATTCGATTCGTTGAACACCCCTACTTGAAACCTTGTTCTTCATAAAATAAATAAAAAAGAAACATCCTATTTTCTGTTTTAGAAATTTAGCATGAAAAGTGAAAAAAAAAAAACGTATAAAAATCACATATTACCTCCTGTTTGATGTTTTTGGATGATTTTGAACTTCATCCTGGCTGATCACTTCGATTGTGATGTTAATTGTGGTTTTTTGAGAGTTTTTTTTGGTTTGAAATCTGATTTTGGGGGTTTTTTGATTTGTTGTTTGTTGTTAAGGTAGAAGCATCAAAAACTGGTTAAGTATAAAGTGACTTTTTCAATAATTACAAAATTGTCACCGTGCCTTTTACTTGACTCGGACTGTTCGTACGAAATTTCTATTTGTACAGGATCTTATCTCTAATTATATATGTAATATCAATTATTACAGAAATATATGTTTGTTATATCAAATAAAATTGTTACATTTAAATCACATTACAACCTAGTCAAATTCGGTATGTAAAACTTGAACTCAAACGACCTCAATTTTAGAAACAAACTCATTTTAGCTTGGCTTGATTTGAGGTTTTAACAAGCAAATCTCGAGCAACCCATGAGCTTCTCGGCTCGTTTGACTCAAACAATCGACCGCTAGACAACCACTTAACCAGGGACCAAAATGCTAACTAGTTCATATAATTTTCCAAAGTATTAAACAAAAATAAATAAATAAATATAAATGTTCATTTCCTTTTGATGAAGATTGTATTCAATCATTTTGATGTGTTTTTTGTCCTCTCTTTCACCATAGTTTGAACAAAGAGCTCCCCCGCCCTATACGATGATCGTACCTGCGATATATCACGTTCATAATCAGTCGAATCAATCGTTTTAATTTAACTCGTTCAAAATAGTATGAATCTATATTTATAACAAAATGAAATGTAGATGTATGAAACATAGGAGTACCAGAGGTCCACTTGCTACATAGCGAAAACCGATTGACTCTCCATAATCTTTCCAGTAGGAGAATTTCTCTGGCGTCACATATTCTTTCACAGTAAGATGCAAAGGAGTTGGCTGCACGCGTTTAAGTCAAGATTAGCATCAAATGACCCGTTTATAATGAATCTATCATTCCCATTCCGTCAAACCAAACACCCTTAAAGACTAAAACTAACAATGAATACAGGAAAAAGGGAAGAAAAGAAGTTGCCTGTAAATACTGTCCAAGAGTCAAAATATCGACATCAATGGCGCGCAAATCATGCATGGCTTCCTTCAACTCATCATCGGTTTCACCAAGTCCCAACATTATGGAAGTTTTGGTGATCATTCCCTCCTTGCTAGCCTTTGCATGTTTCAAGACTGATAAACTCTGCTCATATCTACACTCAACCACAAACTTTTATCTTAGCTAGTATCTAGGGGTGTAAACGATCTTACCCTCTCGTTAACTAGTCGAGCACTCGAACCTAACTTGCAACCTATTTAATAAATAAACTCGAGTTTCATATACAAGCTTGACTAGGCTGCGAGCCTAAACGAGCTTATTATTCATATAATATTTTTTTATTTCATTTAGTAAAATATATAATTACATGATAGATAAAACTATATAATATAATATTCTATCTTTATCTCGAGCTTTAAAGATAGAGCTCGAAACAAGCCTGGCTTTAGCTCTCATAGATTAAACGAGTCAAGCTCAAGCTCTGTTCGGCGACCGAGTAGCACCTAACGATTTTTACAACACTGGGCGAAGGTGGTTATTGTACAGGTGTCGGCGGTGATCAATAGTAGGTGGTGGACTGGTGGATGGTGCAGGGTCCAACTTGCCCATTGTATAAATTAAATGACCCAAATCAACCCATTTAGCTAACAAAAAGGACCCGAACAACCCATTTCTATGATATAAATCATATTCTAATATAAATTTAAATTACTCACCCAGCTCGCGGATCTCTTACAATTCTTTGGAGCCGTTTAACTGTCTCAATATTATGGGCAAAAACGTCCAATCCTGAGTTTGTCAACAATGATACAGCTTCTAAATCGCCTCGAAAATCAGAAGTTAAACACTCGACCATAATCTCAGGCTTCCTCTTCTGCTCAGACAAATCGAAATTCATACATAAATACATATATAGTATAACTAACGACAACATTATCAGTTATTTTGGTAGCCCATTATACATAAGATGCAGAACCAATATAGTTTATATACCTTCATTGCTCTAACAGTTTCTGCAAAATGACCACTCCCACCATCTGGAAGATCATCGCGATCCACACTTGTTAGAACAATATAATCCACACTGCAAGAATCACAATCCAAGATACATAAACCACACATATAGTTTAAAGTTGTATATATATTCGAAAGATTATAGAAAATACCCCCAACTAACAACGGCTTCGGCTGTGTTCTGCGGCTCCATAGGATCAGGTGGTGCAGGATTCTTGCTGGTTTTCACAGCACAAAATCTGCAGCCCCTGGTACAGGTATCACCAAGAACCATGATGGTGGCAGTTGCAATACCATCACCACCTCCATTCCAACACTGCAATAAACATGAAACACACATTCACCATACGATCTTATCAACAAATTATTTTATAAGGTTGACTTGTGCTATATATGTATGCCGCCCCCACGTATCATACCGGCCGTATAACTTTTGCATACCGCTGCTCTGTCACTTGTGACAGTTTCTCCACTTATCGTATGGGCTGCGTAACTATAGCAGACCACCTTAAACAACTCTTATAACAGGTCATATAAACCTTATTTTATTTGTATATGGGTTGCCACCCTGTCAGATTTCTCAATTTATCCACTTATATTAATCTTAAACGACTCAATTGTATAAATCTTATATTAATTGCATACGGACCAAATGAACCAGAATGAGGCTTGTTCATGTCATAGTTATCAAAGGCGCTACGCGCACTCAAGGAGCAAAAAGATTGAGGGCCTAAAGAAAAGGCGCATTTAAATGAAATAAAATAAACAAAAGCTATTATATAACATTTAATATCATCTAATTACTACCCAAAGTTCTAAAATAGTGAATATTAAAATATAATTTCAAAACTAGAAAGTTAAGTTCTAAAAATTCTAAACTGAATCAGAACTCTAAATGAAAGTTGCTTAAATCGGTATTGTGGAAGCTTATATTGTAGAGAACATCAATAATTTTGCATTAATTAAAGAATAATAAAAAAAAAAATCGGTATTTAGTGTGCCTGTAGAGCTGAAGCGAGGGCCTAGGAACCAGAAAGCAATTAAAGGGCCTAGCTTGGAAAATGGGTCTAGGCACATAAAGCAAAGGCTTTTAATAACTATAGTTCATTGGTTCATGTACGTTCGTTTAACTTTAACCGAAAAACAAACAAATTTCTTGTTCACTTTCATCCATTAAAAAAGTGAAACATGTTCGTTTCCGTCAACATTCATTCCTTTACATTCTAAACAACAACCGTTAACAAACACAAACAAAGGTCAATGAACATAAGTGCACAAAGAAAAGAAACATGTTATATATGGTTCTAACACTTGATTAGCTAAAAGGTTGATACATAATAGATTGATAAGCCAATTAGTATTACTAATAAAAATATATAAACAAAAAACATGAATAAACGAATGTAAATAAACATAAACGAACAAGACATGTGTTGATGATGGTTCATTTAATTAGTTAATTTAATAAATAAACGAAGTTAAGGAATACTTACCTCGCCAATATTAGGACACTGAGCTTCTTCACAAACAGTATTAAGTTTCAAACGGGACAAAGAATGTTTAACCTCCTGATACTTAACTCCTTGTGGGGCCTTTTGCCTAAGCCAACCGGGTTTTTTAACGGTCGGGTCCCGACCCGTGAAGGGACCCATACCACCCGGGTACGGGTTCGATTTGGACGAGGATGATGATGATAATAGAGATGAAGGGTTGGAGTCAGTGTTTGTGGTTGGTTCAGAAACATTAATATTAATATTATTATTATTGTTGTTGGAATTGCATTTGATTGAGAAGGGTGGGGTGTAGAGAGTTCGGTTATTAGGAGAGAGTGTTGTGTGGGTGGAGAATGAGATTGGTGATTTGAATTGTTGGATCATCATTCAGGAAGTTTGAGATCAGTCGATGAAAACTAGAAAGCAGACAGGTAAACAGGTTGGCTGTTTGGCCTTGGTAGATGAAGAAAATAGGGGGTATGATGTCAAAAATTATGTAAAACTTGTTATAAAATAAGTGTATTTAGACAGTTATTTTGTATTGTACATTTGAGAAGTTAATTCAAAATCCTATCAATTTCTTTTCTCTCAAATCCTATACATTTCTTATGACGTTATCAGCGACGTTTTCCACTCATCAAACCGGGTACACATCATCAATATTTTCAGACTATGTTGAACATGATTTTCCATATTTTGTACAGTGAATATTTGTAAAAAAAAATTTAGATTTCACCAAATAGTAATTAACAAATGATTTTTTTTCATATACGGTGGTGGAATTTCGTTTTATCACACAGAAAGAACGATAACAACCACAAATATAGGAATTTCGATTTGATTTGTGTAGAATAGGATTATCCTATTTTTATTTGAACCTTATGCCAAAACAATTATAGGATCTCTTTCATAAATCTTACCATATTCAAACAACCACCATATAACGATCATTCACGACTCCGCCAATCACCGCCGTCAAGTTTACGATTCCGACTCCGGCGTCTAATCTCACCGCGTTAATCGATGGTGTCTTCGATATCCGTCGAATCTAATAACATTATTATTATTATTATTATTATTTATTAACAAGAAGATCTTCAACAATGAGAGAGAATTTTTTTTTCAAACTCCTTTATATATAGAGATTTTTTTTTTCAAGATCTGAAAATTGAAAGAGTATTTATGGATTTTTTGGATGCCAAGAACAAGAAATAATATTTTTTTAATTAATATATCGTATGTGGATGCCAACTGTATCCAACCAAGACCAAGAATTAATATATCGTACCAATTTTGTAAGACATGCTTTTCTAAATAACTAGGTTTTTGTTACCCGCGTTTCGCGGGGGCGCGTTTGTTATGCAGCAGTGTTTAGTAATATTAGGGGCAACGATTTTTCCGTATTCCTTCACACGATGCGACGTTAATTCTATTGGAATTAGTTCGTTACAATAGCACACATGTTATAACAAACGTTCTGCACGTTGCCATGGGACGCGGTTTACACCCGTGCGTTGCCGCGAAACGCGTAATCACCATACATGTACCGAAACAATACAGGTCCCCAAAGATGATAAAAATGGGCGCCGATAACTGTACGAAAAATGATCGTTACGGTACTGGTATTTAAAGGTAAATCAATAAAAAAAATATGTTACTTTAACGAATCAGTACCGCTAAATTTCGGTACATGTTAGCAATAAAAGCACCGGTACACGTTAGTAAAAAGGCCGTGCATATTAGTATTTAAGTGTTTTTCAATTAAATTAAATATTAAATTAAATATGTAGCCTCACTTAGACTATAGGGGGTGAAGCGCCATGTGGCACTTGTGGGACCTATGTGGGGGGGAAAATTGTGGGGAGTGGAAGGGGGGGAAAGGGGGGTGAAAGGAATAATATTATATTGTGTTAAAGTTAAATAAAAAAAAGAAAAAAAAAATCAACCAACCAAAAGAAGCCACGTCACCCACCCAAACCCCCCACCGCCCGGCTTTCCCCCACCGCCCCCACCTCCCCGCCCTCCACTTCCCGCCCCACGGGCCGGTGTTCCCGCCCGGGAACCCAAAGCCGCCCCCCTTTCACCGCCCCACTCCCTGGAGTCTTAAGTACCAAAGCAATAAAAAGATGAAAATAATTGTCAGTCACTTTGAGAATTGTGTATTGCAATTGACTAATGGACGGTAAATGCGCATTTTAGTTTGTAGACACTATTAAAGTGTCGTAGAATTAATATAGTATAGAATGGCAGTGACAAAAGGAAACAACTTTCAACCAAAGTGTTTTTATTAAAAGAAACATTATGGAATACAAATTACATAACAACATATGAAAACAACTTATCATAGAACCTCTAGTTCTATGTGTAAAGTGAACCCGAAGTTCTCATACCATATATAATATATACACTTGCTTGTTTTTAAATAAACGATTCTTTACTTGGTACGAGTAGATAAAATGTCAAATTTATCAAAATTTGAATTCGCGGCCCTTGATATCTCGGGTAACAACTACCTCCCATGGACACTTGATGCTAAAATTCACTTGACAGCAAATAATTTGGGGGAGACAATTGTTGATGGTAATCAAACTTCACCTCAAAACAAAGCAAAAGCTATGATATTTCTTCGTCACCATCTTCACGAAGATCTAAAGAGGGAATATTTAACTGTTGAGGACCCTCTTGAATTATGGAAAAGCATTCAAGAACGCTTTGACCACCAGAAGTTGGTCTTACTCCCAAAAGCTCGTTACGAATGGCTTCATCTAAGACTACAAGATTTTAAAACTGTCAGTGAATATAACTCTGCCTTGTTCCGCATTACTTCTGAACTTAAACTATGCGGTGAAAATATAACTGAAGAAGACATGCTTGAAAAGACTTTTTCAACATTCCATGCCTCAAACGTGCTCCTGTCGCAGCAATACAGGGAATGTAAATTTACTAAATATTTTGAACTGATGTCATGTCTTTTGGTCGCGGAGCAAAACAACAAGCTCTTACTACAAAACCATCAATAGCGACCTACAGGTGCAAACCCATTCCCTGAAGCGAATGTGGCAAATTATCATAGCAGGCATGGGAGGCAGAAAATGATGGCGAATAAAAAAAAACCAAAAAAAAAAAAATTAGTATGTTTAAACATTATGTTATGTATCTTTTATGGTTTTACTTTCAAACTATGACCTTTTACTTAGTTTAGTATAAAGTATTGTAGTGTTTTATTTAAATTCATGTAAATGGTTTAAATTTCTACTTTGTATTAATCTTTATTAATTTTATTTCCTGAAGAAATATGTATGCTAGCTCCAGCAGAGCTATTATTGGTGATGAATGTCTGGCAGATAGTGGTAGTACTAACACTGTTCTCAAGCATAAGAAATTTTTCTCTGAGTTGTTTCCAGCAGAGACGCCTATTGGTACTATCTCTGGTGTTTGTAACCTTATTGAAGGCTCTGGCAGAGCACACATAACCCTACCTTCGGGTACCCAACTAACTATCGAAAATGCATTATATTCTAGTAAATCCAGAAGAAATTTACTAAGTTTTAAAGATATTCGGAAAAATGGTTACCATTTAAAAACTAAAGATGAAAATAATATTGAATATCTTCAAATTTATTTCAACAAAAATGGACAAGAAACCATTGTTGAACAACTACAAGGTTTATCCTCTGGATTATACTGTACTATTATAAATCCTATCGAATCATATATGGTGACTAACCAGAAATTATTAGATAAAGATACGTTCAGTATATGGCATGACCGTTTAAGTCACCCTGGTAGCATAATGATGAGAAGAATCATCAAAAGTGCAATTGGACATCCTCTTAAAACGTTGAAAGTTTTGCTACCAGAAGATTTATCATGTGCAGCATGCTCTTTGGGCAAATTTATTACTCGGCCCTCACAAACTAAATTGATACACGAAAACCCCTCATTTTTAGAACGAATCCAAAGGGATATTTGTGGGCCTATACACCCTCCATGTGGGCCATTTCGCTATTTCATGGTCTTAATTGACGCATCCTCGAGGTGGTCACATGTGAGCCTTTTAGCTACCCAAAATGTAGCATTTGCCCGGCTTTTAGCCCAAATCATACAGTTAAGAGCTAACTTTCCGGACAATCAAATTAAAAACATCCGGATGGATAATGCAGGAGAATTCACATCCCAAGCTTTTAACGACTATTGTATGTCGATTGGGATAAATGTTGAACATCCAGTGCCTCATGTTCACACACAGAACGGTTTAGCTGAATCTTTGATTAAACGATTACAAATAATCGCTAGACCGCTCCTCATGAGATGTAAACTACCATCTTCTGCATGGGGCCATGCTATTTTGCATGCCGCTGCACTGATCAGATTAAGACCAACTGCTGATCACGAATACTCCCCACTACAACTGGTCTCCGGACGAGAACCAAGTTTGTCCCACCTTAAAATTTTTGGTTGTGCGGTATATGTACCAATATCGCCACCACAACGTACCACAATGGGACCCCAAAGAAGACTGGGCATCTACATTGGTTTTAACTCCCCGTCTATTATCAAATATTTAGAACCTCTGACGGGAGACATGTTTACAGCAAGGTATGTTGACTGTCATTCTAATGAAACAATGTTCCCAGTCTTAGGGGGAGATAAGAATAAAGAAAGACTGGTAACACAAGAAATAACATGGAATGCATCATCACTATCAAATCTCGACCCCCGAAGTGGTCAATGTGAATATGAAGTCCAAAAGATTATACATTTGCAAAGAATAGCAAATGAACTACCAGATGCATTCACAGATACAAATCGAGTAACAAAGCCACATATACCAGCATCAACTACACCTGCTCGAATTGAAGTAATCCCTGAAGAGATTACAATACAAAGAAAACGTGGGAGACCAATCGGTTCCAAAGACAAAAACCCACGAAAACGAAAAGAGCAAAATAACGCAGTTGGTGAAAACTCACAAAATAATATAAATAAAACCCCGGTAGAGGTAAATGTCCCAGAAGAGACAAATATAATTCCAGAGGAAAATGAAATTGTTGAAGAACAACGGTACCGAATGAAAATGAGATCTCTATCAATTATGTACAAAATAGTACAATGTGGAACCGAAATAAAACACGTGTTGATGACATATTCGCATATGCTATAGCAACGGATGTAATAAATGAAAATGATTACATACCTAAAACTCTAGAAGAGTGCATGCACATAAATGATTGGCCAAGATGGCAAGAAGCCATAAATGCCGAATTAAATTCTCTCGAAAAGCGACATGTTTTCGGACCTGTAGTCCGAACACCCATAGACGTCAAACCAGTAGGTTATAGATGGGTGTTTGCAATAAAGAGAAATGAAAAGAATGAGATTGTACGATATAAAGCACGGCTTGTAGCACAAGGGTTTTCCCAAATCCCAGGAGTTGATTATGAGGAAACGTATTCCCCCGTAGTGGATGCGATAACTCTTAGGTTTCTAGTCGGTCTCACAATCTCTGAAGGACTTCATATGAGACTTATGGATGTCGTCACCGCATACTTATACGGGACACTTGAAAATGACATCTACATGAAAATCCCTAAAGGATTAAAATTGCCTGAAGCATTTAAATCAACACCTCGAGATATGTGTGCTATAAAACTCCAGAGATCTTTATACGGTCTCAAACAATCTGGTCGAATGTGGTACAATCGACTAAGTAAATATCTCGAAAAGGAAGGATACAAGTCTGATGTAATCAGCCCATGTGTCTTTATAAAACGATCAAACTCAAAATTTACTATAATAGCAGTTTATGTTGATGATATCAACATCATCGGGTCTCCTGAAGAGATAGAGAAAGCTGCTCAATTATTAAAGAATGAATTTGAAATGAAAGACCTTGGAATAACAAAACTATGTCTCGGCTTACAATTCGAGCATCTGTGCAATGGCACGTTCGTCCATCAGTCAAACTACATCCAGAAGATGCTAGTACGTTTTAATATGGATAAAGCTCATCCGTTTAGCGTACCTATGGTTATCCGACCGCTAGATCCACATAAGGATCCTTATCGACCTCAAGAAGAGGGCGAAGAAGTACTTGGTCCAGAAGTACCGTACCTAAGCGCGATCGGTGCTCTTATGTATCTCGCAAATAACACTAGACTTGATATTGCATTTGCGGTACATGTACTAGCGAGATATAGCTCGAATCCAACACGCAGACATTGGAACGGAATAAAACATATATTTCGGTATCTTTGCGGGACAAAAGACTTGGGTCTTTTATATCAAAAGGATAACAAGTCCCCGCTTGTTGGGTATGCTGACGCCGGATATCTATCAGATCCTCATAAAGCAAAATCTCAGACAGGTTATGTATTCACGTACGGTGGCACAACAATTTCTTGGAAGTCAACTAAGCAAACACTTACAGCAACATCATCAAATCATGCCGAATTAATAGCATTGTATGATACTGGTAGAGAATGCGTGTGGTTGAGATCAATGATAAATCATATACAAGAAGCATGTGGATTAGAACAAATCAAGAAGGACCCAACGATTATTTATGAAGACAATGCTGATTGCATATCTCAAATCAAGGAAGGCTACATTAAAGGTGACAGAACAAAGCATATATCTCCAAAGTTCTTCTCGACATATGACCTACAAAAGGAAGGTGAAATTGATGTTCGTCAAATTAAGTCAAGTGAAAATTTAGCCGACTTGTTCACAAAATCTTTACCTAGAAGCAGTTTCGAGCAGTTATCACAAAAGATCGGGCTCCGAAGATTAAAAGACATTAGTTAAATTGAGGGGGAGCATTATACACGCTGTACTCTTTTCCTTGACTAAGTTTTGTCCCATTGGGTTTTCTTAGTAAGGTTTTTAACGAGGCAGCATAACTGATCCAGCAGTATCAGTATATCTTATAGGTCCTGAAGTACTGATTTAACATCATCATGAAGCATGTTGTTATATTGTGTATAATGAACAATAATGTATATATGAGGGGGAGTGTTATAAAATCATATATACATCCTCACTTATAACTGTCTATAACTGTATTTAGACAGTTATTTTGTGTATATGTATAAATATACTTGTATTGTACATTTGAGAAGTTAATTCAAAATCCTATCAATTTCTTTTCTCTCAAATCCTATACATTTCTTATCAAAACTATGTTTTTTTTAACGGTGATTTTCTTAATTACCTGGCAGAGATCATTACACCTACATCTTGGCAGACCCTAATCATCCATGTGTTCAGACTATGTTATCTGAACCGGGTTCACGCTAGTACAGTGGGATGTAAAACTATGTGAGTATTTGTTTTCGCCACAAAAACTTTGTTTAGAGCTTACATTTGGGCTTTCGGTTTTTCCTTTTTTTTAGTCTTATTTTGTGACTTCTGATTTTGGCCACCAAATGGTTACATTTAGTTTCTTAGGTTTTTTATAGGTTTATTTCTTTCTTCATTATTTTCTAAAAACTTTATATAATATATTACTTTTACCCTCCTCGACTTTTAAATGATTGTTAGGATAAATTAGAGTTCCTCTACATTTTACGTAAACTGAGTCACTTGGTGTTAGAAATTTGTGTTTTTGTTTATTGTTTTTATTTTTAGTTTTTGTCGTCGTTCGTTTGCTACTTAGCACATTTTATGTCCCCTCCCCTACGACACAAGGAACTTAAGACTAGTTACAAGTAATAGTATACACAATATGTTGGCTAAACTTATTTCGTATGTTAAAAGTACACGATGCAGTTTGACAAATGTGTCAACTCATCATACGTCTAATCGTGTTACACGTACTCTGTTAGATAGTTAAATACGTTTAGTTTTAATTGTGTTAAACATGTTATGTAACCCACTTATTAAATATGCCCATGTTAGTGTTTAATAAATGACATATCTAATTTAACGTGCCATGTTCGGGTTCATCAGTCATGTTAATTGTGTCGTGTTCAATTTGTTTAACATAATACGATATGTTTTTCAAGCTCTCATCTACTTTCATCAAATCAAGAAACACGATTAGATCATAAAACCTTACTATTTTCATATCTTTTAGCTGCAATTATATCTTAAAACCGATGTCATCATGTTTTGGTTTTTTGATGTGATAAACTTTTTTAACGAGTTGGGTTACCAAATTATACTTAACGATCAAGACATACATACAAGGATAATTGCATAAACAATATTCTGGCTCAACTTATGCCAAAACTTTAAGTATTTACTAGAGCAGTTGCCCAGTTACCCCACTCCCCTCCTAAATCCACGCTGCTTCAACCGCATACACTCTCCTTTCTTCAACCGCATAAACCCACCCTCTAGCTATATAAATCGATATCTCATTAACACTGTTCTTATTATTCTTCTTCCCCTCTTCTCCTCATCACCACCATAAATATGACTCACTGGTTTAAATCTCATCCCCTTATTGCAAACAATACACTTTCACTATTTCAGAGGAAGAAATCGACGGCAAAGCACGTCATCAGATTCACAAATTTAAGCACCTTGATCGATTGTTGGGTCTATCTATCTGCGTTTGTAAGTTTTATCATCATTAGTTGTCTACTTAATTACTAATCAAATTCATACCATATGATATTAGATTTTGTAGAGGTATATTGAGGTTTTATCCATCTGTGCTTAAATTTGGTTCATATATTGAGGTTTTATCCATTACTCCGACGATCCATCATCAGGAACAGCAAGAGGGCAATCCATCGTGCAATCGCCATGTCAAAAGCAATGGCCACCTCTGCCTGTTATTAACGGGGCCACAAAGTGGAAGACTATCAAATTTTTACACATCGTACCCGTATAATATTTCGATTTCAAAACTGTTTCTTATTCAAAATTACTTGTCGCTTGATATTGTTATATATGTGAGTTGTTGAATTTCGATGGTGTTTGTTGAGGTTGTTGAGTTTCGATGGTGTTTGTTGAGGTATGTTTATGTGGGCACAAAGATATATGTTCTCTACCATGTCAGGTGTTCGACAAAATGCCAAAAAGAGATTTAGTATCATGGAAGGTGATAATTTTGAGTATATTATTTGACAGTTCACACTTCACATTATTTCACTTTTTTATTGATGATAAATTTATTCCCTAGGTACAAAGTGTAACCGGCTTTAGCAAGGCTGATGATATCTCTTTGTATGCAGATGACATTATGAGTTGAGACGTACCCTCTTGCTTTAAAGGTTATTGATTCACAAGACAATTTATTTACTTAATCCCGCTGCCATTTTTTTTAGTTCCCGGTATTGTTTTGATTAGCGTGATCATTATAATATCATACCTGGTATAGGTATGTTTATGGTGCTTCTGCTTTTTGTTGAACTATTAGTTTAGTATGTTTATATATTCAAAAGAACATTAAAAGTTGTTTTCTTCATCTTCTTGCCATTTAGAATGCAGAAAAAAAGGGTTCGTTTTCCTTTTTCTAAATCTCTTTGCTTTTTGAAATTTAAAGCCAAAGACAATTTTGTCACCTTGTAGGCTCGTACAAATGGTTATTGACATTCCCTCAATATCAAACTGTTGCACACAGTTGTGTTGTGTTGTTCAGGGCATCAAATAAAATTGGTCTAAATAAGTGGCTTGTGGTAGGATACTTCGTTTCGTTTTCTATTTATTAGTGTAGAGTATGTATTTGTTTCTGGCCTTCTGGGAGAGGAAATTTTGTTATCTTGCAAAAGGTTTAAGAGAAAGGATAAAGATAGCTATAGATAACAATCAACCTGCACTATCGTAATGCTACTTAGTTAGTCAGTTGTGAAGACCTTAAATCCAATAAAGCCTTATCTCCTCTCCTGTATTTTCACTCTCCCATTACCATCAAATTCCTCCATTCTTATCATCAAATCTGTGCAGATACGTCAACCATTTTTCAATCGCGATATGGTAAGCATCCAGATTTTACTTAGGATTTCTTTATGCTTATAACTTTTATGTTTATGTTTATGTTTATGTTTACAAACCTTATATTGATCCATTGAAATTGGATGAACCCTTCTCATTCTATGTAATTGATAAATTTTCAATCCTGAATCTCATTCTATGTAATTTATAAGTTAAAGCCTTTAAAATAACATTATAAACAATTTAGGAATTCTAAAATAATCATTGTAATATATGATTAATCAGTTTGTTAGTTTCGAATCTACAAGGGTTAACCAGAATCATGTTTATGTCATGTATTTGCTTTCAGGAAGCTGGATGGAAAGGATGGGGAGAGATATCATATGGTGGATACAAATGCCTGGAAAGAGCTAAAGCTGCTGAATTTTTGGTATTTTGAACTCCATATATAATGAATATGGTCCTACTGCATATGTGACATAATTGTATGTTATTATTTTGGTAGGTGAGGTCATGGATGGAAGAAGTATGTCCGGGTACTAGTGCCCGTATAATGTCTTATATAATCGGATTAGACAGCCTCAAAGCAATCAGTCTTGAAGATACCACCTTAGTGACCAAAGACATCCGATTAAGAATGGATGGATTATTTGAGCATGAAAAACATGCTATTGAATTCACCAAGGAGTTCATGGCTCTCTACATGAATGGACCAGCTGCTGGTGGTGGTATCAGGTCTGTCCCATTTTTCACTTCATACTAACAGGACCCTTAATCACATATTAATGTTAACAGGACCCATAAAAACGAAAATGTTAAATGGAGTAAATGACTAAGACCTTAATAATTTTCTATTGCATATAACTCTTACACTCTTGTATCATAACATGCAGCACGGGACACAAGAAAGTGATCCTGCTTGAAAAAGGATGGTATGGTCCCTTCCTAAACTCTGTTCTTGATTAACTAATTTTTAAGCGTAAATATAAAATCACCTAGCCGTCCCTAGCTTAATCACCTAACCATCCATAATCTATAGAAATACTCTATTTGCTTTTTGGTTAGGGATATCAGGTTTAGTTAGCATTCTTTGTATAGAGAAAAACCCCTTTGTGGAGGTGACAATTCGACCCATTTACTCAAGAATGGGTTAATTGGTATTTGTTTTTATGTCAAACGTGTCAAATAAAAAGTTAACCAAAACTAAAAGGAAAACGTATTAAACGGGTTGAAACTTGAGCAGTCTATTTTTAGTGCATCTGACCACCTAAATTGTTCTGTTCAGATGATTAGATAAATTATAATTCTGAGTTCTGTTTATAACACAATTAATGCACTACGTATTTACAAAAAAAGTGTCAGCAGGCCAACCCAACCCTACAAAAACAGTTCCTCTGTTTCAACGCAAACTTGTCCTGACCTGTTACCCGAACATGCCCACTTGGCCACCTCTACAGTAGTCCTTCGCTCATTATCCATGGACATGTCACATGCCCCTTTTTTTGAACCACAATTATGTCCTTTTCAAGTCTGTTTAAGATGATTAGAACTACACAAACACTTATAGGACCATAATTGTAAGTTAATGACAATCATTTATTTGTTTAAATGATCAGGTTGGGCAGCTCACTGGAAAATATCAGCAAAGCAAAACCAACCAACAAAATCAAACAATCAAATCAACATGCTCCCTACTGAACCAAAATCTAATAATCTAAACGAGTTTTTATCTCTCGAGATTCTCCTCTCACCTGCACCATCAAACCAAAGGGTCCATCTCTATGACATAGCCCATAGCAAAGCTGGTGACAAAGGTAATGACATAAACTTCTCCATGATCCCAATTTTATTATTCCCGGTCTGAACAAGTTTTGGTATTACATTAGGATGTGAATGTTGTTGAAGCACATTTACTATTGTTTTTTTTATGTTGGGTTTGTTATGTAGTTGCTTCAAAGTTCAAACATATTCAACTACTTCTTTGTCAGGCTGATGGGTATGGGGACGCCCCAACCCCCCGTCCCTGCACTTTATGCCACGTCCCTCGTCTCAACACCGCCCCCGGGTGTGTCTCCGTCTCTCCCGTCTCCCCAAGGACACCAGGGACGAACTAATGAGGAGCATGCATTTTATTTTTGGCCAATCAAGAATTTAATAATTAATTAATAATAAAAGAGGGAGGGTGTCTCCACACCCTTGGCTTATCCCAAAAAATAGAACAACCCACCCATCCTATGTGTCTCCTCCACACCCACTAGCCCCATTCGTTTGAGCATTAGTTTGTATGCTAACTTTTTTTGTTTAGCTGTTCAGTTGCGTTTTTTAAATGGATGGTTCATGTTTGTTTTATAACATTATACCACCAACTAATGTATATAAAACTAGAATAAGAAAGTATAATTTAACGTTTTCCTTTGCAACAATCGAAAAAATTCTTAATTGTCAACTCATCATCAATTCATACATGCCATTATATGTTTGAAGTTGTTTCGTTATTGTTTGTTTTTTCTTAGCGTTTCGGGATTATAGCAAAGAAGGAAAGATGTTAAATTGTGCCAACTAAATAACAAAATTTGAGTTATGTACGGGAATTAACCAACTTCCGCGCCTACTAATCCCGGTTGGATAAGTCGTTATCTGAATCTTTAATGTACGCATAGTTTGGATATTATAAATTTTAAGAACCCGTCCCAGCGGACGGGTATAATACTAGTTAAAGTTTGTAAAATAAAAAATGTAATGTTATAAATCTTTT
Organism: Ambrosia artemisiifolia; assembly: GCA_032199755.1. Lineage (NCBI taxonomy): Eukaryota > Viridiplantae > Streptophyta > Magnoliopsida > Asterales > Asteraceae > Ambrosia > Ambrosia artemisiifolia. The sequence continues at coordinate 66,343,476 of CM063519.1, forward strand.
AATATGTTTCTAGAGTTATATGCATTACAAATTACACACTTCGAATGAACACCAAATCATTTGGGAAACTCATCCAATTTTTATTTTCTTTTATCACAAATCACGCACAAAAAAAAATTTAATAGCGTGATCAACTTTGGTTGTTTCTAGGATCAGTGGTAGAGTGACGGATCAAAAAACTTCATTTAAAAGGTCGGTTGTCTATCACAATATATTATTGTATTGTGTCGATTCACTACGCTTACATAATAAAAAATACAAAACCAAACTAACTTTCAAATGCCAATCACGTAATCAACTTTAGTTTGTTTCTATGAATCTAGGATGTTAAGTCTAATATATGTACAAATAATTTATTTCAAGAAATATGGCACCTATTTACCGCTCAACAATCACCATTTGTCCCATTCACCAATAAATTATTCAACACTTGACTAGACTTAATACTACCTTGCAAATAAATAGCATGGTAGCACACGTATACCATGAATGGTTTTATTTAAACAAAACCAAAATTACAAATTTCATCAGACAGATTTCAACAAGTAGTCGGAATTGAGGAACGTCAAAGAAAAAAAGGGAACACTTACATCATACGTTCGTGTATATGCTGGAATATAAAAGCAGAAGCCCATGTTACCTCAGCAACATTTCAAGACCAATGAAATTAGCCCAAGACATCTTAAATATAAAAATAGCAGCACATCCATGTAAACAACGCATCCAGATTAGAGGTAAACAAAAACCGGAATTGGAATAAAAAACCGGATCCGAATATGGTTATAACTGGTTATATAGGAACCGGACCCATACCCAACCTTACTTACAGGGTACGCATAGGGTATAGATTTATGTGCCAAAAGCCGTACCCAGAACCAAACCTGTTTTGTACCTGTTTATACCCGAAACTGATAACCGGAACCGTACTTGGTTTTTTCAATACCCGGTACCGGGTTTTATAAATACAAGAAAACACTTACATCATGTGTTCGTGGTATATATATGCAAGTTTCTAATATATATGCACTTTTATGTTACTTATATAAATGTTAAATATTGATGTTTATGGTTTTTTTTAAACAAATGGGTTAAAATGGGTTAAAATCGTTAAAAACACAGCAACCTTGAATGGGTTTTTTCAGTACCCGAACCGGGTTTTTTTTTTCTTCTAATACCCGATTTTCTAAAAACAGGTTGCACACTCAACCCGGAACTGGGTATACCAGGTATGGTTTTTTATGCTAGGAACCGAAACTAGAACTAGAACCGGAAATGGTTCTTTCAATCCCCGGTAGAAGTAATACACGACCATATCAAGAACCTTCCAACCATAATCAGGTGTTGAAAAAACCCGGTGTGTATATCTCTAATCCAAACCAATATGCAACAAAGAAAAAACAAAACAAAATAAGAATTCAAATTGAAGAAACAATAAGTATCAAGGTGTTAGGACTAATCCCCATGCGGTTAAATACCTTCGTTTATCCAAGAGTTACCCTTTACCCACACCGTTAGTTAAACCCGAACCGTGAAGTTAGAATGAGTGTGTGTGTGTGTGTGTGTGTGTTGAAAGTAAGAGCACGGGAATGTAAGTGGTTCGGTCGTTAATGACCTACGTCCACTGTCAAGAGCCGATTGTTTATTACTTTGGAGAATACAAAGTGTTACAAGAAAAATTGCTAGTCTAGCTCTTGAGTACAAATGATGAATTTCGGATCCATTGCAAAGGGGTTGAAGTCTTCTATTTATAGGAGATGTCGTGGGCCGAGTGGAATGGGCCACGAGAGCTATTTCTGATCCGGGCTTCAATCTGGGCCCGAGGTAACCGGCCTAGTAAATTGGCGGGAAATAGTCGACCATGTTTGCTGACTTAAGGGGCGATTTGACCAGCTCTGCCAAAGTGACACGTGGCGCTCTCTGATAGGGCGTCGGCGGCATGTTGTCTGACGCATTATGGTTGACTTACCTGCTGGCGTCTGATGTGACGCCTGGCAGCGGGTAAGCATATCTGCACAGTACTGTAGGCAGCAACATGGTGGAAGCATGGGAGCAGTCAAGTCGTTGTTCATGTCAGCGGTGGTTGGACTGACCCTTCCACCTGTCGCCATGTGATTGGAGCATGGTCTACCCAGATCTGAGTGAATATTCTTAATTCCTTGATCTTCCGTACGTCGTACCAAAAGCTGGTGGTGAGCTAATATTTCGCGCGTGTATGTACGCGCGCATATTCTCCTGAAGTACCGATGTGAATAAAGTTACATCAGACGTTAAACGCTTCCCTGCGCGGAGTAAGGTCGGCGAGGTGTGTTCGCGGATTGCAGCTGGCGCTTGGATTGTTGGAAAGTGGGATAGGGATACCGCTTCCGCGAGAATTAGGCTCCCTATCCCTTCAAGTCCCCTAGTCTAGGGCTTCTCCTGTTCTTGGTTCAAGAGTAGGTGGAGAGCTAGACTAAATAAAATATTAGTCGCGGATGACAGCTCATCTGCTTGGTAAGGGATTTGAGCGTATTGAATGATCACTGGCGGGGAACGTCTATCTTCGCCTTTCGTCAAGTTATCGCTGAGAAATGAGGTGTTGCTCCTTGACCTGAGAAGGGGTTTAGGCGGAGAACGTCTTTTTCCGCTTTATGTCAAGCTATCGCTGGAAAATGACGTGATGCACTTGGACCTGAAGAGGAGTTAGGCGGAGAACGTCTTTTTCTGCTTTACGTCAAGCTATCGCTGGAAAATGACGTGGTGCGCCTTGACTTGAGGAGGGGTTAGGCGAAGAACGTCTTTATGTTGACATAAAACTGGATGGAATTTGATATTTCAATATAATTTGGATGGAATTTGATATTTCAATAAAGACCCTACCGAGTAACATAAAAGTGAAAGAGAAAGTATTACGTAAAAAAACCTAAGCGTACAAAGTGTGAGAGGGAGTATTAGCCGTCCATGTGTTCTGGTAGTATTTTTTGGGAAACCCGTTTACTAAAATCTTGTCAAGGGTAGATTTGACATTTAGCTATATCCGTGTCATCACGTTCGAAAATAACATTAATTTTGATATTAAGTTCAAATTTAAATCATTTTAACAAATCGATTATTACTCTAAACTTCGAATCGCAATTCAAACTGATTACCCTGTTTTTCATTGTTAATTGAGTGTAGACCAGCCGATGATATGGATCATATGTTTGGTATTTTTGACATTGATTTGTTTGTTGTCGATTAACTGAATCATGTGTGCTTACAGTGAATTACATCATCTTGATTGCACATTTAAATCAGCTTCTTGGGAATAACATTGGTGACAATGATGAGTTCGTAGATATTGTGCCTAATGATTCAAATCCTAGAAGTGAAGAGAATCATGTCTTTGATTTTTAACTTTGTTGAAGAACATATAAGGATTCAAGGTCTCTGTATTGGCATATATACATGTTTTTATAACTTACCTATGTTGAATAATTATGGTTTTCAGTTACATTGTATTTGCGTATTTTAAAGGACAACTTGTGTTATATAACGTGTTTGTGTGTAGCAATTGTTTATAACTTGTGTTATTACAGGGAATGGGGTTTCTAAAAAAATCAACTTGAGTAATTATGGTTTTCTGAAAAAATCAACTTGAGTAATTATGCTTTCTGAAAAAATCAATTTGAGTAATTATGGTTTTTGGGTTTTCTGAAAAATAACTTGCATGATTTCTAACCTGCACTTGCGTAATTTTTAACATGCACTTGCATATTTTTTTGTTACAATTTTATGTTTTGAACTTGCATTATTTTTTAGTGAAGTATGCTCTGTTTTTCTTTTCCAAAATAGAGCATGTTTGGAGGTGGTCACTTTTCGTAAACAGAGCATTATCTTGCGGTGTTGTGGGTCTTTATAACGCAGACTGATAAACATTACCTGAATTCACATTCGTCACCATTACCAGCGGGCTCTCTGTTTTTTCTGTGTATGATATGAAATGTGTTTTTAATTCGAAAGACCTAGTCAATTATTAACAGAGGCGCAGCTAATGAGACAGGGATTACTAAATTTCATTAATGAGCCGGCTTTTAATTTTCATTAATTTTGAGTTGCGTTTAATGGCGATTGACTAAAGTACCGTTACCGTGTTTTCTAACAAGTTTAATGACATAATAAAATTGCAATCTTGCCCCTGTAATCTATGGTTGTTAGTCCTTCTTACCCTTTTCACGTTAATCTACTTTTTATGTTATCTTCTCTCAAAGTGAAATTATGACTTTATGTTATAAACACTATATACCTATTTGCATTGATGGTCAAATATTTGTCTCTCGGTCAGAGACTTGTGCGCGCTTCATAAGACGATTTTGAATGAGGATTAAAAAAAGGCATAATCCAAGGTATTATTTTGATTACTTGTTGAAGCATTTGGAAACCCAGAAACAGGGTTATATTCTCAAATAAAGATATCAAGGTGGAGAAAGATAGTGAAGACATAAATTCCTTTGGTGTCATGTAGCTAAAGCAAAGGTACAAACACAAATCTTTTCTTTGGAAAGATTGATGTGATTTCAAATTCATGTGATTATGTTGAAATTTTGCTTGGCTGATAAAGCCCCTTGTGGTAGGTTGCCCTTATTTTTGGTTTGGGTGTTATAGTAAAATTTTCCTTTCGAAATACTATGAACACAAAAGATAGGGATCACTTTTGTATAATCATTACCATTATGTTGTGATGGGATTGGGTGCTCAACACTACGCAGAGCATACCCAAACCCGGAACGTAACCCACGGAGGAATATTCCGCGGACAATAGAAACTTCCCCAGCAAGCCAAGTAATAACAGCTCTCCTACAATCACGGAGCGATACTCGTCCGCGTAAACGGTAAAAGCGGTATCTGTTCCAACCTTTCCTTATTTATAGCTATTCCATAACTACTTTACTAATATAGTCCAGGGTAGTGGAGACAACCCTAATCGGGCCTGGCCCATTACGATTAGGGTTTCGGGTAATGGTGGCATACGTCCACACCTATATAAGGGATCATATCCCTAATAGGAGGACACTTTTGGCTAACCCTAAGAGCTATCACACTTGATAGTATCCTCATTCACCCACGTTTTTGTTATAAACTGCTACCTTGTGTAGTTGTCTCCCTACCCACATCATCTTTGCTTGCAGGTTACTCCAATCCAGGAAGTGCTAGTGAAGGATCAATCCTGTGGTTGCATCTAGTCTATCATCCCCCCAAGGAGGTTAGATTACTTGTTTCTTCATTGGCGCCATCCGTGGGACATTCTAATATTTCAAACTAGTGCTAATGGATTCTGGAGCCGAACAACGTCAAGACCCCATCGATGTCGATGAGGGAGTTCAAGTGAATCAAGATGCTGGAGCCCCAACAACGGTGACAAAAAATGTACATCAGAAGCAGGCTGCTCCAAATTTTCAACTATTTTCTTCAAGAAGGCCGGCACCATCGTCACAAAAGAAAACAGTTGAAGGGCCTGTGGATGATCCAGAAGAATGGCTGGCTCAAGAAAGTGCCAGAACAATCGCAGAGTACCAAAAGAAATTAATGGCAAAGGCTCGTTTGGAATCAAAGAAAGCTTTATCTTTCGATACTGAAGACGACTCACTTCCAGAGGGTGAACAGCCTGTTGTTCGCCCTACAGCCAAACCCCGGCAGGCGGTACGTGGTGGAGAACGTGGTAAAGGTACTCACCATTCTGGACCACGTCACCCTGACTGGGGAACCTGATGGCTATGAGTCTGAGAATGAGATCACCTCTGATCCCACTTATAAACCGAAAACAAAGTCTATAGCAAGTAACCAGCCTAATCCAGATGACGATCTCAACAAGCCGTATCGTCCTAAGTCATTTGCAGAAAGATCAAAATTTTGTGCAAGAATTGCACTGGCTCCTATGCCAGTCGAATGTAAGCTGCCAAACACGATTGGCAAATATGATGGCTTGCGTGATCCTGATGATCACCTACATGCATTTGACTGCGCAGGAAGCTCTAAGCCATGGCCGGTACAAGCTTGGTGCCACCTGTTCGTTCAAACCCTAACGGGCGCGGCGCGGGTTTGGTACGAAAGCTTGCCGGTAGGAAGTCTTGTAGACTTCGATGATCTAATCAAAAAGTTCAAGAACCATTTCTCCCACCTTCGGAAACACAAAAAAGACAAGGCTCAAATCTTGTTGTGTTCCCGGAAGGACAATGAAAGTCTGGAAGACTACATCATTCGCTACAACAAGGAAGCCCTACAGTTGGGGTGTGGCGAAGAACTCACCAGAGCCGCATTCATCCACGGAGTGCGGAATGATGATCTTATGCGATGTCTGACGGGAAAAGAGGGTGTTCCCGAAGCATGGGATGAACTTATTGAGGCCGCAAAGGTCTATGCATCATCTGAACGCTCGTTTACGCGTTCGAAAAATTTCCATCACAGTGGTAATCAGGGTGCGTACACGCATGACAAGGGGAAGGGAAAGCAGTCAGTGTGGTCTCGAATCTCAGGGGCTACAGATGAAGGAAAATATTCCTCAGGGCAAGACGCACGGCAGTATCTTAACAACAAGCACTCCCGCGATTCAAAGCCACCAAGCAAGAAGAATTATGACTGGACCCCATTGTCAAAGACCCCCTCAGAAGTTCTGAAAACGGAACAGATTCAGTTTCCGAAGCCAAGAGAGTTAAGGCAAGACAGAAGAAACGTCGACACGTCCAAGTACTGCGAGTACCATGAAGATTATGGCCATCTAACAGACAACTGCTATAGTCTGAAGATGGAAATAGAAAATGCAATCAAGTCAGGGCAGCTATCCCACCTGGTAAAGAATATGCGGAAGAAACCTCGAGATCCGCAAGGAGATGTTGACCCTAATAATAAGAAGATCAAGAATCTCAATGCGCATCACGTGCAGCGCTCAAATAGGCACAACTGCTACATGATCCATAGCAGGAATTACAAGAAAAGAGCCTATTCTACAGCACAGGATGACGCTTGGAAAGAGGCACCTGTTGTTATGCCACGCGTCAAGGGAGGAGCATCTTCCACAACACCGTTAATCATAACGGGAGTCATTGGACATTACCGCACAAGGTACATGTTCCTTGACAACGGGAGCAGTACAGACATCATGTACCAGCAGTGCTTCGACCAATTAGACGCGGAGGACAAAGAAAAACTCGTTCCAACTGCGGAGCCAATATCCGGATTTATTCACGAAGTGATAATCCCATTGGGCATACTCACTCTACCTGTCACATGGACAGACGGACAGCTCTCGCGCACAGAGATTTGTGATTTCATGGTTCTACCGGTGAACTCGTCGCATGATGTTCTCATCGGACGAGAAGGTTTGGCAAAATTCAACTGCAACGCGTCTACTCCGCATCAAATGGTTGGGTTCCCAACGCGCGGAGGTGTAGCTTTCATACGCGGAAACAAAAATTGTCACGCAACAGACGCATGCAAGCCTCCAAAAATCATGAAGCCATCAAACCGCACTGATCCCGAGAAATGGGTGATTAACCCTAAATTCCCGGATCAGACGGTTGTCATTGGCCCAGTAATCTCCGACACCATACGCGTTCATCTAAAACAGTTACTCACTAAGAACATGGATGTCTTTGCTTTCCAACCTGCGGACATGGTCGGCGTTCCTCGCGACATCGCAGAACACAAACTGAATGTCTACAAGTCTATGGAACCAGTTGTTCAGAAGAAGCGTATTATGGGGCCGGAGAAAACAAAGGCCATGAATGAGCAAGTCGCGGAACTTTTAGACGCAGGCATCCTGCGAAGAACAAGATACCAAACTTGGGTTGCTAACCCAGTGATGGTTGGAAAATCAAACGGGGGCTGGAGAATGTGCGTGGATTACAAAGATATAAACAAAGCATGCCCGAAGGATTGTTACCCACTCCCGGAAATTGACTTGAAGGTCGATTCGTTGGCACCGTTCAGATTCAAGTGCTTCCTCGACGCCTACAAAGGGTACCATCAAATCCAGATGGCCAAAGAAGATGAAGACAAAACATCTTTCCGCACAGACACCGGCACTTATTGTTACACAAAGATGTCGTTTGGGTTGAAGAACGCAGGAGCAACGTACCAGCGCCTCATGGATACAGCATTCAATGCACAGATCGGGGTTAATCTCGAAGTGTACGTTGATGATTTGGTTATCAAAAGCGCAGAAGAAGACCAAATGCTTGCGGACATCCAAAAGACTTTTGATCAACTCCGCAAGGTACGAATGAAGCTCAATCCGAGTAAATGTTCTTTTGGAATGGAAGAAGGGAAGTTTTTGGGAGTGATTGTCACTAAAGATGGCTTCCGTGCGAATCCCGACAAAGTACAAGCAATCGAGCGCATGCCATCTCCGTCTTCTGTACGGGAGGTTCAGACACTGATGGGGCGTCTTGTCGCCCTAAACCGCTTTCTCTCAAATTATGCTTCGAAGTCGTTTCCCTTCGTAAACACCTTGAAGAATTGCCTCAAAAAGTCAAACTTCAAATGGACAGACGAGGCCGAGGCCGCCTTTAAGGAAATGAAAGAATGCTTGAGCCGCTTGCCGACGCTCACAGCACCACTTCCCAAAGAACCACTAACTTTGTACTTGTCAGTTACGGAAAAGTCAATCGGTGCCGTTCTCCTGGTTGATCGCAAAGGCGTCCAAACCCCAGTGTACTACGTAAGTCGAACTTTACTTGATGCAGAGACCCGGTACTCCACAATGGAAAAGCTGGTATTAGCATTGGTACACGCATCAAGAAGGTTGCGGAGGTACTTCCAGGGACACCCCATAAATGTCCTCACAGACTTTCGTATTAACGACATCCTGCGCAAGCCGGAGTTGTCAGGGCGTCTGGCCAAATGGGCCATTGAGCTGGGGGAACACACAATTGAATACAAGACCAGAACATCATTCAAAGGGCAAGTCCTTGCAGACTTTGCCGCAGAAGTCCCTCCCGAAAGTGTAACTGAATGTCAGCAAGCACATCTCACTTTGCCAAACCTCGAATCCGCAGAGAAGTGGGAATTATACACAGACGGAGCGTGCAATGATGATGGTGCGGGGGCAGGCCTGCGCCTGATCACACCAGACGGGAAGGATTTCACCTATGCAATCCGCCTCAATTTCCCAACTACAAATAATGAAGCAGAATACGAGGCATTGCTCGCGGGTTTGCGCATTGCAAAGAAAATGGGTGTACAACACTTAGATGCTCACGTCGATTCTCAGTTGGTAGCCAACCACATCGATGGCTCATACGAAGCACGAGAAGCATCCATGATCTTATACTTAGAGCAGGCCAAGGCCCTCATGCGCGACTTCGCATATTGCAAAGTCCATCATATCAAGCGCAGTCAAAACAAGCCCGCAGATGCGTTAAGCAAGATGACATCAACGGTTTTCGATCATTTGGCCAAGGATGTGCGGGTGGAAGTCTTGGACAACCCATCAGTGTCACAAAAACAAGTCAATGTGGTCCAGACTGGCAAGTCCTCCTGGATCACCCCAATTAAGACTTATCTCCTCCATGGAACGCTTCCAGACAATAAAGCGGAAGCGCGAAAACTCCAGAACAAGGCATTGCATTACCAAGTCATTGACGGAATACTGTATCGGCGTTCGTATCTGGGCCCCTTACTACGTTGCGTTGACTCCGCAGAAGCGACATACCTTATCAAAGACATACATGAAGGGTCCTGCGGCTTACATGCCGGCCCAAGGATGGTAGTCGCCAAACTAATGAACGCAGGGTATTATTGGCCCGGAATGCACGTAGACGCCATGACGGAGTTGCGCAAATGCAAGTCTTGCCAACGCCATGCGCCAGGAACACTACGGCCCAAGAATAACCTGATACCAGTTACGGCGGCATGGCCATTCCAGAAGTGGGCCATTGATCTTGTGGGACCATTTCCCACAGCTCCGGGAAACGTCAAATACTTGGTGGTGGCCATCGATTACTTTACTAAATGGGTGGAGGCAAAGACTTTGTCATCCATCGATGGGAAGAGTATCAAAAAGTTTATCTGGGAGTTTATCATTTGTCGTTTCGGCTTACCGATGGAAATCGTAAGTGACAATGGCACGCAGTTTGCGGACCAACACTTACAAGAATGGTTGTCTTCCATGGGCATCAAACAGATATTTACTTCAGTTGCGCATCCGCAAGGTAATGGACAAGTGGAACGCGCAAATAGAAGCATCGTCGAAGGAATAAAGGCTAGACTTGGCACAAAACGCACTGGTTGGGTAGACGAGCTTCCACATGTCCTATGGGCTCATCGCACATTGTCCAAGACAAGTAATGGAGAAACACCATTTAGCCTCACATACGGCACTGAGGCTGGCATACCGGCAGAAATGCATTGCGCATCACCAAGGATCTTGTTGGCAAATCATCGGGTCAACGATACGGAGCTAAAAATCAACCTGGACCTACTGGATGAGCGCAGAGATATGGCAGCCATCAGAGAAGCTAACTACAAAAGACAGCTTGAGAAGTATTACAACTCAAGGGTCAAGGCAGAGGCTTTCCGCGTTGGGGATTATGTCTTCCGTAACAATGAAGCATCCAACGCAGAAAAGCCAGGAAAACTCGCGCCAAATTGGGAAGGGCCATACAAGGTGCAAGAGGTTTTGGGGAAAGGCGCTTATGCTTTAGAACGTCTGGATGGTACCCCAATACCGCACACATGGAACGCTGCCCAGTTGCGCATTTGTTACATGTAAGAAATTCTCTAGCAATGTAATAAACAGCTTATAGCTGTCATCATTTTAATTTCAATAAAGAGAATTTCCATTATCATTCATAATTCTTTTCAATATGGAGTACATACAACTTCATTTCTAATCAAAAGAGCAATACAAAAGCCATCGACAACTTACAAATTTAACCCTAGCATCATACCTATGCCACTGATCAAAACAGAACAAAAAAGCAAAAACAGTGGCAACACATAGACCTAATCTATACATCATTGGTACCATTAGCTACCTAACACTAGCCCCCATGCATGGTGGTTCATTAATTTGCATGCTCCCAACCAGTGGGGGTTCGGCGAAGTCTAAGCTTTGGAGTCTTTGGTACACCACCAAACTTGTTCAACTTCCTAACCTTCACCGGAGGGGTGGAAGAACCTTGCTCCTTTGGCTGGAACACTTGACCTTCTGTCAGAATCAAGTACCCACAATACGTAGCAAGTTCATGCATAGCAGTTGGAGGTACCTTGACCACAGGGGGATGATTTGGCAACATCAGCATCCCTTGAATAGCTTCAATCTCATCACTTGTAAATCTTAATGGAGAAGCCATTGAAATGGTAAAAGAGAGAAAGGAAGAAAGGATGAGGAAAATTTTAATCAGTCATTACCCTTTTATAGGCATGACGAGACAGCCTATTAATTACCATTAATGGTTAATACTTGAGTATGGATGCCAACAGTCACATCAATCAGTGGAAGCGCCGTCAAACCTGTCAGATGACATCAGCAGGCTGACACAGGTGGCTCCCTTTTCAAAAGTGACGTCAGACAACAATTATGGCAAAAATCCAAGAGTCACAACACATGGTTCAATAGAATTCTAAAAGACAAAGTGCAACATATCATACCATTGTTCAACATAAAATGAAAGAGTTTAAACACAAACACAAGACGACTAAGCTACACCTACTCATAATCTATGAGATCTATGTAGGCATCGTCTTCTACTCCTTCATTCAACGCGCTAGAACTCGCGCCAACAGCGGAGGATTCCCCTCCTCCTTGCGCAGCAGCCTTCCGCGCTTCCTCTTCCTTCCTTTCCTTCTCCTCCATTTCAGCTCCGAGGCGATCAGACTCCTCAAAGTACTCACGCAGCTGACCAATGGGATCCTCAGTCTTCAAACACTGATCCACCACATCAAACACATCAAATGTGAGGGTCTCAAACTCCTCTTGCGCAGCTATGGCTTCATCTTCATACGGCTTGCCAAAATGTTCCCCATCTTCAAGCGCCAATCCAGCAGCGTGGTGGTGATAACCTTCATTGAACCCTTGCTGCATGCCATGACGCATGGATGTAGCTCCAATCTTCGCCACCGCATCGCCAAACTTTGGCTCATTCCAGATGCGCTTGAAGACCTGCGGAACACACAAGCACAAGTTAACAATCACACATTCTATTTAAATATACAACAAACAACAAGGGGGATCTTACTCCTTGGAGACCATGCTGCATCATCCAGGTTAGACGCTCACGAGAGGCTAAGGAGGTTTGCACAGCTGCCTGAAGTTCATTTTGTGTTTGCTGAAGGCTGACTTCCAGTTGCACACGAGACGAATCCAACAAGGCATTCGTTTCTTCGAGTTGAGCTTTCTGACCAACAAGCCCCTTCATCTGCTCCTCCAACTCTGACATGCGCGTTGTAGCAGTTACAAGGGCTTCATGCTGATCCTTCAACTTGCTCACAGTGTCCGCCAACTCAGCCTGCTTCGCGTCAAGCGCTTTTTGTTTCTCCTCCGCCTCAAGCACAACTCGGGCAAGCTCATTCTTCAAACTCTCAGCAGCTTTTCGACCACGCTCAAGCTCCATGTTGGTGCGCTCACAAGAGTCTTTCCAATGCTTGGATGCCTCTGCTCTCTCACCTTTCAGCTTTTGAATTTCGCCTTCCGTAGCTCGCAATTGACCCCTCAATTGGTCAACTTCCCCGCGGGCATCAGCACGGAATCGTCGAAACTCTTCCTCCCTTTTTGTTTGAGCTTCTTCTGCACTTTTCAAAGCTTGCCAAGAACGCTGAAGTTCTTCTTCCCGACGCATAAAGGAACCAAAGTTGCTGACACACAGAGCCAAGTTTAAGCTCATGTCAGACATCAAGGAGCGACGATCAACACCATCTTGATAATCTCGTTCACTAGGCGGCATAGCATAGGAGATAAACTCCTCCGCATCTAGTGGATTGGTCAAACGAGTTGTTTGCCTTATATCCCAAAGTGGCTGATATGGCCTGCTAGGATCATAATCGGGGCGAGCCACTCTCCTTCCACTACCGCCTAAGTCCCTTGCACTCCGACTTGCTCCTGTTGAGCTCTTCTTGGGAGTTTGAGACGACTGCAACACATTCGCGGATACCTTCTCCGCAGTACTCTCGGTGCGAGCAGGATTGCTTGACTCAGGAGGTTGCTCAACATGCAAATCTTTCCCTTCAAGTGATACATCCGCAGACACCTTTGTAACTTCCACATCTGACTGCAATGGCTCAAACACGGGACGTTTCTCCGCGTTCTTACCAGCTTCCGGAGACAGCGTCTGGACTTTATCATGTGTAGACAATTGAGTCTCCAACGCAGCCACGTTCGTCTCTTCCACATTCTCCATCACAGGCTCAAGAACTTTCTTCGCAGGCATAAGTGGTTTCTTCAAGGTCCCCTGCGGTGCAGAACCTTTACCTAAAAGATTAAATCAACAGGGACGTTACTCCATATTCTATGTCAATTCCGAAAAATCAAGTAAAGACAAGAAATCTTACTAGAGCTATGCTTCACAGATTTCACAAACAAGGGTTGTCGTCTAGGAGGAGGCTTGACAACCATCTTTCCATGGGTAGACACGGAACCTGCTTCTCCACCAGTGGTCAAGTCCGCACCCACCGTCGATGACGTAGCCTTTACAGTCTCTGCGACTGGCTTCGGAATTTGAACTTGTTTCTGGGCAAGGTCTTCCAAACGCTTGTGATACAACTCCGTTGACACCTCAACGGAATCATCAGCAGGCGTTGACTCACGGGTACGACGTCGCTTGACTTCATCGTCCGACTCTGTATCCTCATCATCATCTTTGGAAACGGTAGAGCTAGATGCCACCTTTTTCCCCTTTCGTGATTCTTTTCGTTGACGCTTCGGGCCAGTCCCTGCGGTCACACAAAACAAGGTATAAAGGTAAAACCATTTACATGGCTATGATCATCACACTTACCAGTACATGACATCTTTTTACGACCCGGGGAAGTTTCCCCCGAGTCAACCCCAGTTTTCTTCACAAGATGGATTCCTGCGCCTGAAATAAAGGGCACGTTGGATCAGTGCACGCGCTATGCGGATTACAACGCACCCTTTCAGCGCAGGAACTCTCCGCAGGGTGATCAAAATCAACATTTACAACGTAACAGAATATACAAAACTCACCTGTGCGCGCGTAATGACGCGGAGCATCTTTCAGTTGAGGCATCAGAAAGTTGCGCTCCAATCGCTCAAGTACGGAAGGCGCTCCGGGGGGCACAGCCGTATAACTGAGTTTCGCTGCACCCCGGGCATCGAACAAGTCAAATTTCGTCATTCCTACAAACACAACAGTTTAAGAAGAAAAACAATATGGAAATCGAGACTGAAAATTAACAAAGGAAACAAGTCGCTTACTTTGATCAGCTGCAGTGGGTTCATAACCTTCAGGATTCCCCAAGCGACTGATACCCAACATCACCAACACACCTTCGGGGCATTTCTCCATAGACAATGGAGTGGAATGGGAGCACAAAGTATCATACCAAGGTTGGTTCATATTGTCTTTCATGGGCGGAAACTCCTTAATCCTCTCCTTCACTCCAACGCTCATCCATTGCAGCGCAGCAGGAATCACACCCCTGTGAATGTAGAAAAACTTCTCTTTCCAGTCGTACATGGATTTTGGACTCTCGGAAACAATTTGAGTCCGATTCCTCCTGGGTGACACACTGTACCAACCAGGCCCCCCACGTGCCTCTTCAAGAACATAGAAAACATTCAACATATCGAAAGTTGGCTCCAAGTCCAACGATCGACAGGTTGCCTCAAAATGCACTAGCCTGGAGAGGCCAAAAGGCGTCATTTGTGTGGGATGAACCCCATATTTCATCAGAACATTCACCAAGAACTTGGTAATGGGAAGACGGAAACAACAACGAGTGAAAAAGGCTTCATACAACGCAATCTTACCAGAGGAGGCCTCCAGTGCCGTTTTACCAGCAGCTGGTAGTTCAGGCTCCCAATCGGCCTCAATCCCATAATGATCAAGGAATGTGGAAAATGAGGAGGCATCCCACTTGATAAGGGTAGTGCTGATACCCTTCTCTGTCTTCTCTGCCTTCTCAGTAGCTTTCGATTGATCCATAGGGCAAGATGTTTCTTGAGACATGATGGGATGAGTAAAGAACAACAAAGTTTGCACAAGGAAAATAAAGGAATTTGAAGAAGTCTGGAATGCAAAGAGTGGGAAAAGTGAAACTTGAAATAATTTGAAATGATTATATAGGATGTGAAGTAACTGCCAATGACGTCAGCATTGGTAAAGGAAACGACTTTACACATGACGCGTGGCACTGGACAGCTATTTAGGCGGCACACGCGCCGTACACGCGCTTCACACGCGCCTGACCCAGCCGTCTGTCATAACTGATGGGACGCTCGCTGACACAAGTATAGCTTGTAACAGACGCTACTCACCATTCTTTGCTTACGCAGAGGACATTTGTCCTCCACCACAACGACACGCAATGCGGATGCGGAATGTTTACGTCAAACAAAATTACCGTTCTCCGCATTCCACCATCTCAGAACTCCGCATCCTCAATGAGCCGCGGGGAATTACAGATAACTCAGCACCAACATCCCAGTTTTCACTACCAAGGCAAGGATGAGCTGTCATCCACGAATCACTATTATGAGTCCAGCATCCACCCCCTTCCCTCATATACTCGAGAAATGGGTACACACTGGACTAGGGGGACTTGATGGGATTGGGTGCTCAACACTGCGCAGAGCATACCCAAACCCGGAACGTAACCCACGGAGGAATATTCCGCGGACAATAGAAACTTCCCCAGCAAGCCAAGTAATAACAGCTCTCCTACAATCACGGAGCGATACTCGTCCGCGTAAACGGTAAAAGCGGTATCTGTTCCAACCTTTCCTTATTTATAGCTATTCCATAACTACTTTACTAATATGGTCCAGGGTAGTGGAGACAACCCTAATCGGGCCTGGCCCATTACGATTAGGGTTTCGGGTAATGGTGGCATACGTCCACACCTATATAAGGGATCATATCCCTAATAGGAGGACACTTTTGGCTAACCCTAAGAGCTATCACACTTGATAGTATCCTCATTCACCCACGTTTTTGTTATAAACTGCTACCTTGTGTAGTTGTCTCCCTACCCACATCATCTTTGCTTGCAGGTTACTCCAATCCAGGAAGTGCTAGTGAAGGATCAATCCTGTGGTTGCATCTAGTCTATCATCCCCCCAAGGAGGTTAGATTACTTGTTTCTTCATGTTGATATTGCTACAACAAATATAGGTCCGGAGAGGGTATGAACATTCCAAGGTCGTCAAACTTCTGACCTCGTCTGCTTCTTAAAGGGGTTGGACCAGCAACATGAAAGAACTTGTCAGAAGGGGTAAAAAGGTTAAAGGGTTTCAGTTAACCAAACGCAGGTCGTGGTGTCCCTCTACGTTGTAAACGTAGATGGGAGGTTCAAGAGTTTTGATATTTTAGTTGTTATGATTCTGATTTGGGATCAACCCAAAGTCAGAATGTTGTTATTATTGATTGACTTAAGAAAAGATCAAACATAGAGTATGATCTTGAAGAAAGGAACTCTTGATCCCAAGTTACAACTAAGGACCATCCACATAAGCTGATGAAGGTTGAGCCCTGCGAGTAACAAAGCGTGATTCCACACGTAGTGGCTGTTGGAGCCAGCTTGGTTGTGGAATCAGCATGGTTGTAGATTTCAAAGAATGTATAGCAGTAGCTCGGAGGCTTCAAGGCTTCAGCCTGCTGCTGCTGAAAGTATTATTAGAGAGAATAACTCTAGAGAGAGTATTTAGAGAGAGAAATAGAGAGAAGGAGAGTGAGATAGGTCTGATGTCAAGACCCATCTGAGTTGTATGTGTGGTTTGCCCCTCTATTTATAGAGTGGGGGATGGGTTAAAACCCTAATGGGCTTATTTGTTGGGCTTGGGCTTGGTCCATTATATTAACTATTGATTTTGGCAAATTAGGCTATTGGACTTGGTCCAATAGTCAACCTACATCATCAGCCCCCCAGTCTAGTTTAATGTATATATGCATGTACATTATACTAGACTCAAACTATTCATTATCTTTGCGCTTTCTTTCAACTTTTGTTGTTTTGATGAGTGTTCAATTGTAGATACCTTCGTCTAAGTAGGATAAATATCAACAAACAAACCTTAGCATGATGAGTTTTGGAATGTTTTAGGGTTTAAACCGATAAGATTTGAAGCTTGTTTAAGCTGATTATCTGGAAAGCTTATTAGGGTTTGAACTGATGAGCTTGAAAGCTTATTGGGATTTAAGCTGATAAGCCCTTATTTTGGTGGAAGCAGCTGATGAGCTTGAAAGCTTATAAGGATTTAAGCTGATAAGCTTTGCCGCTTGTTAAGCCGTTATTTTGATGGAAGCTATGGAGCTGGATATTTCTCCATTACTTGCTTCTTTTCTTGTTAGCTTGTATTAGCTTAGGCAAATCGGGTATTGACTTTTTAAGTTATCGCCTTTTGAGCTTAATTTTCTAAGCTTCTTTGTTGTATTGGCGAAGTTATCGCGAGTTGTGTGATTAAAACCATCTATATCCAACATGTATGCTCCTTTGGACGATATTTCCATAATTTTGTAAATATTTTTTGGAAATATCTTTATTTTGGGCATAAGTCTTTAGAAGGTGGTTCATTTATCGAATGACTATGGAGGTTTAAATGCTTGTAGGCATCAACAAAGTAGCTAAGTATCATTAAATGATTGTGGCTAGGTGCACTTACAGAAGTTTTAGCAAGTCACGTTTTTTAGCAAATGTCGGGAAGTTAATCCGAGATTATATTGACCGAATGGTCGATTTCTAAGCAAGATAGCAAATGGGCTTCATGTGACAGAAGGAAGGTTGTATGTGTACAAAGGAAGGCTTCTTGCACATGAAGGTGAAGCACATTGCCTTGAAGGTTGACTTACTATAACTTGACTTGATAAAAATCTTGTACGTGTTCTAAGCTTTGAAGGCTTTAAGCAAAGTTATTGTTTTTGTTGACTAAAGCATATAGATTTCATCCTTTAAGCAAAGTGGTTTGGCTTGACAGCTGAAAAGCTTGTAGATTTCATCCTTTAAGTTTATGGATGAAATCCATCACTAGCCTAATTCTTTGTGCTATCAAAGTTTTGTCATAAATTCTTTCTTATGATACACGCGATGGAATCAAGTAGGCAGAAGCAAACAAGGTTAAATAGCGAATTTCTTTGTTTACGAACGTTCGCTTTTAATTCTTATTTACGAGCTTTGTTCATAGGAAGTTGAGTGTATGACCTTGCTAGCGAGCTTCTTTGATGCGAAACTTGACGTATGATTTACGCTTGTAAGCTTCTTTCGTTCGAAGATTGATATAAGCTTCCTTCGCTCAAAGCTTGATATATAGAGCATGTCTATGAGCTTCGTTTAAGTTGAGCTTCTTTTGTTGACATGACTAAGTGTCCAAACCTATTGTTTTGTTTCTTTTTGCATTAGTTGCACAATATTTATTTGTGATATTGGAGGATGTTCGACACGAGAACATTAGCACCGTTTTGGTGAAGTATCATTCGTTGTGTTATTTGGGAAACCTTGTAGGGTTCCATTTGATGTTAGCCTTGTATGACTAGAACATTAACATGTGGTTGTGGTATTATGAACCTTTCAAGCCGTTAGGCTCGACATGTTATGATTGCCAATCATGGCCTTTTATGTTAGCTTTCATATATTTTGTTTTGTGTATGGCCTTGTGAGATTGTTTCACTTTTGAATTGTACCTTAGTGTATTTTTGTGATTGTGTATGTTTGCATGTTTGCATGTTTGGATGCTTGCATGTTTGGATGCTTACATGTTTAGATGCTTGCATGTTTGCATGTTTTGTCTTTGCATTTGTTGGGGAATGTTTTACCGGTAGCACCTTAAAAGGTTAAGTGCTGCAGTCACATATCCTTAAGGTAGTCTAGGCAAACAAGTCGCCACCTATCCTATGTACACTACTTAGTGTTTTTTTTTTTTTTGGTTTTTTGTAAGTTTGTTTAAAAACTTAAGGAACAATTGGTGTAGGCTGCTCAAACCCGTCTAAAAAAGCTTTGTAGGTCTCATGGAGTTGGATTGATCTAGGAACTCATCCCTTATATAGGTCCATTCAACCCTTGAACCTATTGAGCGATGTGGCCAGGGAGCTCATCCCCTTACATGGCCCTTGCCATGGAGTTTCTTGCTAGGTTCTCAACCTGATTATAGGATAGAAAGACAAATCTTGAAGGAAAATGCTATGATTCATTCATTTCATGATAACTAAATGTTTACACAAAGAAGTGGTAGAAATCTCTTGGCCGTTTGTGGTTACGCTGAACCTTTTAAGGTAATTGTCGTACCAATGCCTTGGGACTTTCTTTCCTTCTTATTCGATTAAGCTTGCAGGAACCACCGTTGTGAGCTTCGAGCACAATGTGTCGTCCTTCCTATTTTGGGCCAAGCTTTCCAAGGTTTTGCTTTTGTAACATGTAAGTTGTCTTTTAGGAAGACACTTATGTGTTGTAGCAAAGTGCTTTGGCAAGGTGTTGGTGTTTTAACAAATCTACTTTGGTTGCTAAGTAGCTTGCTTTGTTATTTTGCCAACAGCTTCAACGCCTTAGCATTACAGTTTGATTCGTCCTTAATCTT
The DNA here is from genome assembly GCA_032199755.1 of Ambrosia artemisiifolia. Lineage (NCBI taxonomy): Eukaryota > Viridiplantae > Streptophyta > Magnoliopsida > Asterales > Asteraceae > Ambrosia > Ambrosia artemisiifolia. The sequence continues at coordinate 66,363,172 of CM063519.1, forward strand.
CTTTTATATATAGCATGATGCTTCAATGCTTCTACGTTTATGGTTTTATGCTTCTATGGGGCTTGATCATTTTTACTACGGCTATTTTGTAGCCTTAGGTGTATTCAATAAATTAGTGATTGGGATTCTTGGTGTTACCAAGTTAGATCAATGATTACTAATTTGTTCTTATGTATCCCCATCTTGTTTTGCATTTTTCACGATTCCATGAGCTGCTTAAGTGTTGACATGCTTCTCAGGTTTGGGTTAGCTTATCTTGACTTTGTAGTTGCTAAATCTCTAAAGATGGTTGAAGGCTTAGAAGCTTCAAAATTTGTATTCATGTTTAGCTTAGGTAGCATTCTTTCGATAGAGATTTTTTAGGCAGGCGTTTGTGCTTAGTGTGAGTGAGAAGCATTGATGTTTTAGCAAGAGCTTCGGCAATTGATCAAGTTGCTTTGGATAATCTTTGTTGGTGCATGTTTTGTTCATGCTAAAGCCTTAGTAGAAGACAAGTATTATCATAGGCGGTTCGCCTAGTTGGGAGCTCTTAGAATAGAACTTGTTTGTTACAAGGATACTTTCACTTATAGCTAGTTTGATAGCTTATTCCTTTATTTAAGTTCTTCTTTTGCTTTTTAAATTGCAAGAAGTAGTGTTCATATGCGAACGTATGCCTTGTTCTAATCATGGTTTTTGTTCAAAGATTGATAAGTTGTTGCACATTAGCAAGATGCTTGTATCCGTTTCAGCTTTAGAGCAGAAGTCATGATATGTATAGCTTCTTTGTCCTCCTATGCTTATTGTATAGCTTTCAAGCTTGTAAGCTTCAGTTGTTGTATCTGAAACTTCTAAATTTCTAAGCTTCAATTGTTGTATCTGAAGCTTTTAAGTTTGTCGTAGTTGAAGCATTTAAGCTTTTGAGCTTTTTTTACTGTTTTTTTTTTTTGAAGCTTTTAAGCTTTAAAGCTTGTTTTGTTTATTTTGAAGCTTTTGAGCTATTTTTTAAACTTCTAAGTATTTGAAGCTTTTAATGACGTGTTCGAAGGAATTTATGTAAGAATCATGTCAAGTCTACCAATGTTATCATGAACATGTGATGTATTTTGACTTTTATTATCCTTGAGGTATAAAACTTGCGTTGGTAACGAGTTTGACTTGTTGTCGAGCTTTTGTCGTTAAAAGAGGCGATACTTTGTGAAGCTTATAATCTTCCTGGCTACCGGGGTGATAACCTTTGAAGTCCATAACCTTCTAAGCATTGGAGGTTATGACTTATGAAGACCTGTGAGGTTTAAACCTTCTAAGCATTGGAGGTCATGGCTCATGGAGACCTGTGAGGTTTAAACCTTCTAAGCTTCTGAGGTTACAGTTTGTGAGGACCTACAAAGCTTAAAACCTCTTGTGTTTACAAGGTTAGAGTTTGTAAGGACCTTTGAGGTTTATAACCTCTTGGGTGAACGATTCTAAGTTTGTTCACTAATTAAGGAAAGTGGTTACATTTATTAACTCATTGTAGCTAAAGCGGTGTTAAGGGATGATGTATGAGAGGTGTTGATTTGTGTACACAACGATCTTTTCTTTCATTCCTTTGAAGTGACCTTGTTGGCATAGGGAGGCTTTTCCTTCCTTGAGTTGCTTATCTTTTCAAGGGGAGAAAAGCATATGCTTTAGGTGGCATGTGTGTCCCATTGAAACGTTAGGTTGTTTTAACACAAGGTTAGTCTTGATAAGGGGTTCGCCTTTCCTTGAATAATGTTGACCCAATATAGTAAGCCTTTAAGATTCTTAACTTCTGTGAAATAAAGTAGCTAGGCTATTGTTTTGAGTGATCGTGTTTCTTTGCTATGGTAAGAAGCTTGAAGGCGTTTTAGCATTTGAGTAAATAAGTTGACATGTGTAACTGTTTTGCTTCTTTGCTTCTTGACTTCTTTTAAATGTGGGTTTGTCCACACGAGCCACCAGCCCCCTAGTTAGAAGTAGTCATGACATGGTGATGAGTTATTCTGACTGATATCAAAGTGTTGTTGTACATCTTACCTCTTTATTCCTCTTTTGAAGATTTGTTGCTATATAGGTTGTTGTTAGGGGAAGCCTTTTGCCCTGATACCTTTTAACCACTGGAGTCATTAAGAGATGACTTTGGTTATGTTGTTTTCAACCATTTGAGTTTTTTACCTAGATACGTTATGCCCTTTTATCCTTTAACCCTATGAGCTGATATGCTTATTTGCTTCGGGGGTTACTTGCTTTATTTAAGCATGTCAGCTTACTCATATCAGCCCTTGGTAAAAGGTGTTCATGGCTAGAGGCGCGTTTTACTGATTTATTTGTTCTTTTGCTTGTGAGATATAACTTCTTGATTGAAGTTGTTGTTATTTCGGATCTATAGGTCGTTCAGAATAGAAGCTTGCTTGAAAGCTTGCGATGTTGGCGATTTAATGATCCATAGGCTGATGTGTTGAACCATATGTTTATTTTGACATTTTTTATGTTAGCCTTAAAATAATGTTACAATGTTTGCATCATAACTGTATTTGTGGCTATTGGTTAGGAATGGTGGTTTACTTTGTTGACTTGGTCGTTGGTATAAATGGTTCATGTGTAGCTTTTGAAGCTGTTAGAAGTTGAAGTTTATCTAAGTAATAGCAAAGCTTCATGAATAATCAATTTGAACGTTGTGAAGCTAAATAGTTGTGAAGCTTCAACGCACATTGGTCTGAAAAGCTATAAGGCTTTAATTAATCCCGTAGCCTAAAAGGCTGGAAAGCTTTTATGAGTAGCAGCCTAAAAGGCTGTAAAGTTTCGAGAATTAAAAGCCAGAACTGATATAAAACTTCCATGAAAAGTAGCCTAAAATGGTTAAACGCTTCATTCCATGAAAAGTAGCCTAAAAAGGTTAAACGCTTCATTGGATACTTTGCCAAAAGGTTGTGAAGCTTTGATGAATGGTAGCCTAACGTCTTTGGAGCTTCCGCTGGAATAGACTAAAAGGCTGTAAGGCATTAGAAACCTGAAAGACTTTTAAAGCTTTAATGAACAGTAGCTTAAAAGGCTGTGAAGGTTTAATATTTGTTGAAAGTGGGTTATTTGGGAATCTTTTGGGGAAAACAAGAAATTGTATTTATTTTTTAATATTTGTTGAAAGTGGTTGTGAGTGGAGGAGAAAGAAAACTGTAATGATTTTTGATGTAATACGTGATTGTGATTGGTTCTGAGAGAATATAGGATAAGGAAGCTACTGTGAATGCTATAAGGATTTGAAATGGTGGTTATAATAAAATCCCCTGGTTCTATTCCCCCCCCCCCCCTAAAGCGTCTCGCTATGATCAAAACGAGGCGCTTGGGTTCCTTTTTAACGAACGTCAATACGAGGTCAGCAAAAGCTAAAATTTTAAATTTGAAGCGCCTATAGTGAATTGGTTAAAATAAAGAGAACCTTGAAGACTAGATTCTGTGCAATCAGAATCTGAAGAGAAGTTATCATCATCATCCACAATATTCTCGCCTAAAATTAAGTTTTAGTCAGAAAAAAAAAAAACTAACAACTAATTGTTTCAGATTGAAAACAAAACATACATATCCACACTTTGCCTCCTTTATTCTTTACTTTTTTATAATTTTTTTTTTTTTTTAAAAAGACAATATAAAGTTTTCATTAAAACGAAAAACGAACTTTACATCACAATAGAAGGTAGACGGGCAACAAGCTGCGCCGCCACCCTTTTCTGAATTGCGAACCCTAGTCTACCGAACACAAATCCTTGCCCATCATCAATTTTTTTTATATAATTACTTTCGGTTTGTAACATCCGTGTTTAGTTGAATTTTGTGTAAATCTAAAGTAACGGGTTCATAATTCAAGGTTTAATTTTTGTACGTCTACGTTCACTTTTAACCAAGTTGATTTTTTTGTTTTAAAAAAGGGAAAATCACCAATATAGCCTGTTGACCGGGCATTTTGCACAAATAAACCTTGCACCCCTTTTAGGAAAGACGGGACACGGCTCCCAATGAGCCTGAACCGTCTCCCAAGGGGCTTCCCATTTCAGCCAACAGAGGACCGCCACGTGGCGTTGTTGATCCCGAGGCTGTCCCGTCTCTCTCCAGACGGGTCAGAGGTCAACCGTTTCTCTCCCCAGACGGTTCACACTTCCCCATGCCGTCTCAAACCGTCTCGGGAACCGTCTGAACCGTCTGAAAATTGTATATAAATACCGGATTTCATTTAACAAAATTTGCACCAACCACCCTCTCCAAACCTTTCATCTTCCAAGATGTTTTTTGGTTTGCCAACCGAAGCCTACCGGCTTACGAAAATATTGTCCGATTACTTGGATTGTTGTTTCATCTGCGTACGGCTACTTGGATTGTTGTTGCATCTGCGCGTGGGTTAACCCGTGTAATTTGCATGTACAATGTGGTAGTCTATTTTATTTGCAAGAAGAGTTCTTTGTCTATGTAGCGCACATACACCATTCAAACAAAGTTCTTAGTTCTTAGCAAGTAAATTTAGGAAGTTTGTTGTTTATCGTTATTGTAATAGTATTGTTATTGTAATAATATTGTTATTGTAATATTAATGATTGTTATTGTAATATTAATGATTGTTATTGTAATAATATTGTTATTGTAATATTAATGAAATATTTACTTTGATATAAAAAAAACATAAATAAACATTACATAACATTAATAAAAAAAACATAAATAAAATGATTACAAATAAACTAGTTAAGATAGATAATCTCTCATCATTTGCCACGCGGACAAATGTTTAAATTCTTTTCCCTCCCTGTTTTTATACTGTCTTTGATTGTGTCTAATTGACGTGTCTTCGGGAAAGCCGGGGGGTACCAACTGAAGAGTCCGGTTGTGGTACCCATTGAAGATTTGGCATTTCGTTGTCAAATCGTTCAATTTCCGGCTAAGAGAGTCCGTTGTCCGGTCAGACCCTCCAACCAGCCGGTTATACTCGTGTTGGATACGAAACCATTTGTTCGTTTGGTGGGTGCTCTCTTCAACGTGGCGCCAAGCTGATACAAGTGCAATCTCTTGTTCTTCTGTCCATCTTTGGGGTGCCATTTCTGTTAGACGGTGGTGGTGGACGGTGTGGTTGTGTGGTGGTGCTGCTACTGTTAGACGGTGGTGGTGGTGGTTTGGATAGTGCTGCTACTGTTAGACGGTGGTGGTGGTTTGGATGGTCTGACGGGAGGGAGACGGGACACTGTATTTATAGGTGGTGACCTGGCCAACCGAAGCGTCGGTCGAACCATCGGGACTCACCGGAGACGACGTCTCGGGACAGGGCGAGTCACCATTGTAATATGTGACCCGACTTCAGACGGTTCCCGAAAGACGGTTCCCGAAACACTTCAGACGGTCCAGACGGTTCCCGAGACGGCTTGAGACGGCATGGGGAAGTGTGAACCGTCTGGGGAGAGAAACGGTTGACCTCTGACCCGTCTGGCGAGAGACGGGACAGCCTCGGGATCAACAACGCCACGTGGCGGTCCTCTGTTGGCTGAAATGGGAAGCCCCTTGGGAGACGGTTCAGGCTCATTGGGAGCCGTGTCCCGTCTCTCCTAAGAGGGGTGCAAGGTTTATTTGTGCAAAATGCCCGGTCAACGAGCTATATTGGTGATTTTCCCTTTAAAAAATTAAAACTGCAGTCCAATAAATGTGTGCCCATTACTACACGTAGATTACAGCCATTAAGATCCAGTTGTATGAAAAGGATAATAATTAATCAATCAAATCTAATATTTAATTCTAAACTAGATTCATGAATGGATGAAAGATTGGAAGGTGCACACTCCAAATCCATGATAATTTTTTGAACGGCCACAAATCAATCTTGATCACTCACGATGTATTCACTAGATAAAGGAGTACTTCGAGAGTAACCCAGGTCCACCAATAATTTCACACCAGTTCTTGGGGAAAACCCGCCGCACGAAGACCCGCAGCATTTTGGTGCCGACAGGATTCAAACTTCCCACCTCTCATAAGGAAAGCAAAAAAGGGTGTCGCTCCACCATAAGGGGATTTACGCACACTCCATGATAATAAAATGTATTTAAACAAAAAGAACTTCATAATTGGACCTTCAATGATTAAATTGACTGCGTAGCTAAATTATTTATGAAAACATTCATTTTTCGCTAATACATGTTTAATTACGTTGTAAATAGCCTACTTACATGTTATATGAATTGGGTGTACAAACTTGTATATTAACAAAGATTTAATGGATAGTGTTGAGTAGTTATTATAACTAAACAAATATAAAACCAAATTATTCGCATATTCAAGGGCTTGATTCAATCAATCAAAATCGTGTTCTCAAAACAAACAAATGAAGCGGGTCCTAACACCCGACTTATATCTCACTTGAATCGACATGACTACCGACCTCAAGTCAACTAATTTTCGCCTTATCACATCTTTGATAATATTTCGGTTGGCTTCGTTTTTAACAAATCATGGATATTGTTTAGTAACATTTATGTGTATAGACCTCAACTTATATCCAATTTTCAGGCTCAACATCGTTATAATGATACTAAAGAAAATGATTGGATACAAACCTAAAATTATTTTGGATATTTTTTATGTATGATATGTATTTCTGCATTTACATTCGGATTTTTTTGTATCTAAAAACTTTCTTTTGAACAAAGCCGATAAATATTATATATTTTTCATAATTATACATCTATAACAAACATGAAATAAAAAGTTTTTAAAAGTATGATAGTGACAATCTTTTATATGTGAGAAAGGAATATGAATGACAATTGTACCGGTATGAGAGGAATTTTGGTTTTACCATACAATATTCAATTGTATTTAATTTCAATTTCAATGACCGTTAGGTTATGGGGGTATGGGAGGAGGCCTATACTTGGGGATGGTCTTTTACATCAGCCGTCACGTCAGCGTGGGGCAAGGCTATCACTCAAAGAATGATTCTAAGGTGTGGAGGATGGGCCTCCACGTCAGCATTGGCACCCCCCCTGTATCTGAAACGGTACAATTTGACCAAATAGGCATGTCGCCTTCGTTGAGTGGGAGCCGATCACGACAGGGACAGTCCCTGGGGGTGGTGTGGCCGACCCAGGGTTGTCTTCCACACTCCATGGCCTTACTCGTCCTTTTTTGGTAATTTATCATCCAAAACTCGATAAACTTACTTGAAATACCACATGCTCAAGAAGAATCCTAGCAATTGTGGATGCTTTTTAGTTTGCAACAACTTCTAAATGCTATTTTTTTATATATAATTTTCTAAGATTATATTATACTGGTTTTCGTGTAGTTAACACATACAAGATTGGTTTCTGATAATCAGTTGGATATTACCTAGTAACAAACATAGTGTTTTTTTTTACCATAGCCACTCTTTGAATATCGAGATCAATATTTGTATATCACACATAAAAAAAAGTACCGAATACTAGATAATACATAAACATGCTCCAAGGTCACATGCCATTGGTATGTGTCCCAAATACTAATATGACTAATACCATCCTCACTCCAAACATATAAAATAGATTAATCTTGTACACTCATATAAACTAGTGTGAATGCCCGCACGTTGCTGCGGGTGTCCCGGCTGATATGAGATTTAATTATGATGTATTTTGTACCGAATTCACTTTGGTGTCGACATTGGTGATTATGTGAGTGTGGGGATCGATTTAGAATTTGTTAAATCCTTCAAAGCCAATATGAAGTTAATCAAAATCTATTTACATATTGCTTCAAAAACTTCAATGCATGTCAAAGTTCCAATGTATACATCTCCCAGTCAGTTACACTTCATTTTAGAAATACACAAACAAACCTAGGTGCGAGACGAGTCCTGGGCCCGGCATGAAAAAACATTGTTCCTTTAGACAGGTTGAGCCTGAAAGTTGCATATTGGTTCTAACATTTTAACCAAAGCTCCTGGCTAGGGCTGGTTGAAGGACCCTTTAGTCTCCGTTCCTCAAGCCAAAAACAATAAATTGTTTTTTCCAATTCGTAGATATTTTTTTATTTTCATACACTATCTAATCTTTTTGTTAGTTGAATTATTTTAATATGTAAATATGTTACAAAAATATAACTTTGCATATTTCTATGGTCCATGAGACTAACTTAGGATAATGGAAAATGGTTGGTACAAGCATCTTAATGCATTATGGGACAAGTATCTTAATGCATTTAAGGGTAATTTAGGGAAAATTTATATGACATTTGAGGGTTAAAGCATATGACTTTTCAAATGCCATCTTAAGTTTGTCAATATAGACACATTTAGCCATTACTCCTCCTTTATAATGTAGTAGAGATGATACGTTAGTTAAACATTTTGGGTTTTAGTTTTTCTGGTTCGTTCAAAAACAAAAAGTTTTTCTGGTCAGTTTTGGATTTTTCCATTGATAGTTTGTTACTGAAAAAAAAGGGCGTGTCCTTTTTCAATTATTTTCATTTTTGTGCTATTTATGTATTTTAAAAAATTCAAAAAGCCAGCTAGTTGTTTTTGAGTTCATGTTTTGTTGTGACTTGTGGGCTTATGAAGGTTCTAATTTTTTTTTATTCGTTCTTTTACGAAGGTTCTACTTTAAGCTAATTATAAAATCACATAATTATAACTGAGTTTCATTCATATTATATCAGATGTATTACTAAGTCATTTAAACTACTTTAATCTCTCTAAACTCACTCAACTTTCATTTTTCGTTCCAATTTTGTATTTTTTTTTTTTCTTGAAAAGAGAACTTCATTAAAAACAACTCACAAGGGCCTCAAAGAAAGGACCTAGGAGCCAAAATATACAAAAACGCAACAAACATCAACCGAAAGGATAAGAACACCAATTTTTCCAAACAATATTTTTCCACCTAGATCTATTTCGAATCCAAAAAAACGCCGTGGACTTGATATGTTGCACCATCTCGAAAGGTCTCCTACGCTTATTATTGAAAATCCGGTCATTGCGTTCATTCCATAAGACCCATAACGTAGTATAAATAATGCCCCGAAGAATGACTCTTTTGTCTTTTGAGTACATTTGGTTCTCCGGAGTACGAATGATATCAAGGACATCAAAAGCGAAACTGTGTGGGATTTGACACCATGTTTCGATCCGATTCCAAACTTCTAGAGAATACACACAACCAGTGAAGAGGTGCAAGGAGGTCTCCAATTCGCCATTACAAAGGTTACAGTCCGTATTTTGAATAACGACTCCTCGTTCCAATTTGTATATTTTGAGATTTTTACAAGGCTAACATGTCACACCTTCATAATTTGTTGGGTTAACCTTTTTTTTCAATTCTTAATACTTACGTGGTTATATAAACAATGATGTGGTTACTTCAATTAACAAAATTTAATTAAAAACCTTAATTAAGTCAAACTTGCAATTCTTAAGATTGATGAATCAAACATTCGATTGACTCGAAACATCTTGTAAAATATAAAAAATCATTCGAGAAACATCAAGCAAAGAATCGAATAGGTGAAACATTAAAGATTGTTCAAGAAACGAACTAGAAACATAGGGTGCGTGTATGTATACATATACATACTCATTCTAATCTTCAACAAAGGTGACCCCGTCTTCCACTTCTTAACCATCTATATAGTCCTAACAAAGTACATTCATTAAACATTTTCAATTGTTTGGTTCACAATACTACCATCATCTTCACCTTCCTTGATGTAATGATACCTCTTGATAATTCATGTTCTCCCACACTAGTGTTCATCATTGTAAATAATGTAGATTGAATAGTTGAAACAAATCAATGTAATCGTTAAAAACAATTACCACATATAATTAATCTATGTTTACAAAGTAGTATTAATCGCGAAAACTTAATTATAGGACGTTCTATGTACCAAGGACCACATATTAATCTACATTTTGAAAACATGTCGAAAGCAATTGAAAAGGAGTTGAAAGCAATAATATATTGACATGAAAGATTTCAAGAAGTCTAATTAATAGTCCGTAACTTCTGAATGGTTAAGAGGTAACCTTAAGTCTGAATGGTTAAGAGGCAACCATTAAGATGTTTCCTCTTAACCATTCATACTTAAGATTACATCTTAACCATTAAGAGACTATGAACCATTCAGATGAAGCCTCTTAATGATTATTCAGAGGCTACCAAACAGCCCCTGAAAGTTTATTTTCTTGTTGGCTAAAGCAATTTGTCAATTTCGGTTCATTTGTTTAATCGTATTACTCGTATGAACATTTTTTTGGGTTTCATAAATTCCATGAATTTCATTCCTGGACAAAGAAAATTACATCAAGATAACGGGCAGGCGGGCAACAAGCTGCGCCGCCACCCCTCTAGGCTCGTTTATTGAATGAATTTTTATGTTTTGTCGATAGATGAAACTTATTAAAAGACAAACGATTTTTTTTTAATTATCAATATTTAATTTATAGAATATTTGACCATGTTCTTAAGTATAGGGGAAAGATCCGGTACAAATAGTTTTTTTGGTAAGAACTGTAAGAATCAAAGGAGGGTATTTTTTTTTAATTTTTTTTTCAAATTTTTTTTCCCCATATTGTTAAACATGTATTATAGTATTGAAAACTAAAAAAAAAAATAAAATAAAAAATTTTGGTGTAGAGTAATTACGTGTAGAGTAATTACATAATTACTCTAGTGTAAACTAATGTATTTACCTTAATGACGTAATTACACTAAAAAAAATTTTTTAAATTTTTTTTTTATTATTCATCTAGAAAGAATGTTTAAGCACATGGGAAAAAAAAATTTAAAAAGAAAAATAAATTTTTTTTACCCCCTTTGATTCTCACAGTTCTTACAAAAAAACTATATGTATTTGATCTTTACTCTATATATACAACAATTGTACACTTTGAAGTTTGAATTTCATCTTATGATGGCTTAAATTCTTCGGTTTTGAATAAGTATAATATAAAATTTGAGGTGAAAATAGTTTAGAAATGTTGTATTATTTAGCTGAAAGAGACGAACATGCTAGGGACTTTGATGAGACCGAGTCCAACACAAAAGAAAAAAACAACTTATAGTTCGAATAATTTATTGGATAACAAAAGGTTCACCTATATAAGATGAAGTTAGTTTAGAAATATTAATATTATTTAGTTGGGTTAGGATCAAATACACAATGAAAGAAAAATAGGAAGTCGTAGGAATGATATCAAACGGACTTCGAATGAACTCATTCAAGCGACATTGGAACCGTCTCATCGAACCCTACGATCTTGGTTTTTAGGTTTTTGTTTTTATTTTTAGCTTGTAGTTTCTAGAATTTACGTTATATCATTGTCTCTTTTATGTAGCATTGTGTCATTTTTGTGATTCATTATGTCTTTTTTCTTCTGCATTGTGTTATATTTTTCGGCATTATGTTATATTTTGTGGCTTATTGTGTCATATTTCGTGATCTATTATGTTTTTTGTATCATTCTCACCCTTTTCATTTTTTGTAACACTGTGTAGGATAACTTGACCCTTATCTAGCTATAAAAGATGAAAATATTACGGTCATATTCGTATGAATCTGTCCAACACAACCGATCATACTGTCATCCTTTATGATTTTTCGGTAGCGAGGCAACCCGACAAACAAATCCTAACTATCAAAACTATAGTCTAATATCATCTCATGAATTTGATACGTACCAACCTAGTAAAGCTATCACCTCAACAACTTACCGATTTGATAACAAGAGGTCCATATTCTAGTTCTACTTTTCCTGTAATGACCACTGAGAGTTTGAGACAATGGTTACAATAGGGAGAAAGGAATTTTATATATATCATCAAGTGTGTAATATAATAAGACGGGAGAAGAAATCGTGACAGTTTATTTTTCAAATCAATGGCCATGATAAAAATGTAGAAAAAATGGGGGTGTTACGGTATTTCTGGAATAACCTATTTGTTGATTTTTTCTCTTCAAATATAAGACACATGCCTATTTCTCTCATTTTAAACGGTAATAACTTTTTCACACAACCTTATTTTTTTAAAGTTGCACCATAAAGTCGAGCATTTTTTATCTATAATTTGAGTAACATATTGCTACATAAAAACGTCAATCGAAAAACCAAAAATTGTGTTGTTTTTCTATGTCATATAACATTTTTGTGTTGGATTTTTTTATATTTTTTTGTGCTGGATTTTATGTTCTAATTTCTTTTGTACTACATTTTTTAGGTTGGAACTGTACTAGTGCTGAATTTTTAGTACTAATACTTTTTGTATTGGATATTTGTGTTGGATTTTCAGAAACCAAAAAAGTAAGAATTTGTGTTTCTAGACCAAAATGCTCTTTAAACCTAATTATAAAGAGTACTACATTTCATCTCTACAATCCTTCTTAAGCTATTTAGACAAAACCCTATAATAAGATACAATGAATTATATATATATAAATTAATATAAAATTCTAATATACCCAAAATCAATATACAGCTCTACCATAATAATATTTATAATAACATATTACTTTCTAAAAATACAATTAAATTTAGATTCGTTCCCAGTTTCTTTTATGGAAAGGGTGTTGTTTAACTCCCTTAATTACAGTGGCGATTTTGTAATGCAATGGAGTAAATGGGTGCCTAAGAAGGGAAATGTTTTCATGTGGAAAGCTGGTTGAATCGTTTGCCTACCATGACATAATTAAGGATGAGAAATGAGAATGTTAACTCGCTTTTTTGCAAGCTTTGCATTGATTCAAAGGAAATGTGAAATCATCTTTTGACCTCTTTCTACTTTGCTTCTCTGGTGTAGTATTCCTCCTATTTTTGCGTTTTCCGTTCCGGATCTCTTATCGGTGCATAAGTCTTTCAACTTAAACAAAAAGAAGAGTGTGCTGCCATATGGTATTATTCTTATAGCTTGTTGGTGTATTTGAAAGCCTATGAATAACATAGTCTTTTCGCCTAAAAAGAGGAGGCATAGCAAACGTTTTAGAGAATATCAAAGCCTTAAGTTTTCTATGGATCAAGAATAGAGCAAAGATTAAGGACGTTGCCTGGCTAAATTTGATCAAATATCCGTTGTAATCTGTTTTTGTTTGCTTGTGTATTTTCTAACTTCTTGTTAGCTTGTTTCAATGAAATTTACCGTTAAAAAAATTATAACTAAATTTAGATTAAACCTAGGTTTTTCCAAAACTATTTATAATTTATAATCAAATCCTAGGCCAAACTCTATCATCATCACACCCAAAATAATATAAAAACACTAAAAAAACAAACCCAAATGAGAATCACATTCAGTAATTAAATGACACTGATCAAAAGCTAAGGTAGATTCAGTATAAACAACATCATCTTGAAAAGGATCTTTTTTTTTACAACCAAAACAACACTGTGTCTCATAACTCATAAATCCTATGCACATCTTCATCTTCTCCACCAATCCACCAAACACATTACCAAAATCTTTGTGGGTTTTTCTTACAACCAATCAACAACACAATAACCCAAATCAGATCTGCAAATAATGAGGTAAAGATTCAATCTTTTTCACCTTTCTGTTCCATTAAACTAACAAGATTCAACCTTTACAGCTATAATCTTTTGTGGGTATTGTGTAAAATATAAATAAACAATGACAAGTGGGTCATTGGGTCAAAGATCATCAAGCTATGGATCTTTATTGCAACATCAGCAACAGCAGATACAAAATGGGCTGTTTTTACAACAGAAGGTTAATCAGTCAACACCACCTATTGTTTCAAGGAAGCCTTTGAAGGTGTTTGGCGGTAATAAAGAGAAGGAGAATATGTTCATGTGGATGCTTAAGTTTGTGCATAGGAAGAAAGTTGGAATGATGTTCTTGTGCCTTGTTTCTGTTGCAGCTTTGTTGTGGGTACTTTATGTTGGCAAAGGTTTGATTTTTATTGTTCTTGAATTTGTTTTGTTTTATTTAGTTTGATTTATTTGATTGATTTTGAGCTTGTTTTTGTTTCTGGATCTTTGTTTTAGCTGCATTTTGTACATCTTTACCTATATTTAGAATACTTTTTTTTTCAGTAGTTTTATTAAATTTACTAAATTTTGATTGATTTTTAGCTGAATATGGTTTGTGGGTATTTAATTTGAATGCATTTTGTACACTTTTACCTGTATTTAGTATCATTTTCTTTAGTAATTTGTTAAGTTTACTAAATTTTGATTGTTTTTTAGCTCAATTTTGTTTATGGGTCATTGTGTATTGTACTGTGTATAGAATCAATAATTAGTACATTTTGGTTGATATTTAGCTTATTTATCATAATGTTTTTTTTTTTGTTTTTGTTAAAGTAATGATTTCCCTTCATTTTGTTAGATTGTAGTTGGATTTGAATCTTTTGATCAATTAAGAGGGGTCATGGTTTGAGGGTATTTGCAGGTGAGGTTACACAAGAAGTTCATAATGTTCAAAATATGGAATTCAAGAACAATTCCGTTACAGATCTTTCGCCAATGAGTGTTGATGATGACACGGTGAAAGCTATTAATTCTTCATTAGTGAATCAGGAAATGAAGATCACTTTGAATGATGACAAAATAGTGACAACCGTCCCAGCGCCACCGCCGCCACCACCACCAACACTACCGCCACCGCCGCCACTACCACCGCCGCCGCCTGTTTATTTCACCGGATACACCCTTCCTAAAGGTCATCCTTGTGAAACCTTCACAATGCCACCGCCACCAGCAGACAAGAAAAGAACAGGCCCTCGTCGTGAGTTTTTATAGTCTCACACTCCATTTAGACTTTTGGTTTCTTTTTAGTTGAAAAGGATATATTTTTGTTGCTTGTCAGCGTGTCCGGTGTGTTACCTTCCTGTGGAAGAAGCTATTGCATTAATGCCAAAAGCCCCGTCATTTTCTCCGGTCCTCCAAAATTTGACATACATTCATGAAGAGAATCTCACTAAAAGCGAGTTTGGCGGTTCAGAATTCGGTGGATATCCTTCTTTAAAGCAAAGACTTGAATCTTATGACTTAAAAGAGTCAATGACTGTCCACTGCGGGTATGTTTTTTCCCAAAACTCGGTAATACCATCTTCTTTATAGCCTTATAGGTGGAATAATGGGCGGATCACACTACCCGGTCGAAACGAGTAGTTTGTTGCTGCGAGCTGAGTTGGGTTGACCCATAACACTTTTTTTCTTTTTATATATTGTGTTTTCTATGAGATAGTTTCGATGTTAAAAAATCTAATTGTTCTGGATAAAATAATTTAGGAGCTTTTACTTGCTAAAATTACACTTTGGGCAACTTTCAACCCATTTAACCGGTTTATGTTTAAGGGTGTAAATGAGCCAAGCCGCACGTGAGCTACTTGGGATCGGCTTGCTAAAAGGTCTAACGTGCTGAGCTTATATGAGCTCGAGCCCAAGTTCTGAATACTGAGCTTGAGTAGGCTCGCGAGTGAGGCTAAACGAAGCTATTATAGTAATATATACACACAATAACTATTTCAAATACAAAATATGTATTATTTTGTTATATGCATGACGTTAAAATTATAAATACATATACACATAATTATATACGTATATAAATGTAACAATAAAACAGTTAATAAATGATAAACGAGCCTGCTCGCATGAAAAATCAGCTCGAAAACACTCGTTTACACCCCCATTTCTGTTCTATAAATTGTATTGTCTTACCTGTTTGACTAGTTACTAGTTAGAGACTAATGGAGCGATGTTGGCACCTCTAGTTTTGTTGAAATAGCATTTATTTGTTTTCATCGATTCTTGTTTGGTTGATGCATTTTTGTGCAACCAGATTTGTTAGAGGAGATAAGCCGGGACGTGATACAAGTTTTGATATTGATGATTCGGATCTTTTTGAGATGGATCAGTGTCGTGGAGTGGTGGTTGCATCAGCTATTTTTGGTTGGTATCATATTATAATCCTGCTCAAGCTTTCCTTCTTTTTAAAGACTATTTTTAAAAATTGTTAATGTTTGGCAGGCGCATATGATTTGATTCAACAGCCCAAAAACATGAGTGAAACGGCAAAGAAAACCGTTTGCTTTTTCATGTTTGTTGATGAAGAAACAGCTAGCTTTTTAAGAAACTCAAGTGATCTTGATGATACCAAAAGGATTGGATTATGGAGAATTGTTGTTGTCCGCAACCTACCTTATACTGATCCAAGACGCAATGGGAAGGTATGGCTATCCTTCGGTTCCTCCACGTATCATCATATAATTCTATGCACCTTCACAGCTTCACTACAAGATTTAAGGGAATTTATTAATTGAACAGTCATTCAATAGCTGAGGTGGTGTTTTCTTTATAATCTCAAATGGGTCAAGTAGAAAACAAAACTAGCTAAACGACGTCCTAATCCACTTTATTAAAAGACTTAACATTTTATTGTCTTTAATAACCGTGAGAACTGTTGGCCCAGAAACAGAATTTTGCAGCGGATGAAATAAGATAAACACAAATATAAATGACACAAACAAGAATACTTGATATTATAGGAATCGAATGAAAGATTGTTTGATACAATTGAACAAGGACACTTGAATTCTGGAAATATTAATTGACTAAAGGATTGTGAATGTTGACAATCTTGATAACTGAATCTTGTGCCTTGTCCTTCATATTTATATGTTTCGAATGAGTGCGTCCTTCCTTGAACCGTTACAATGTTTTGTCCCACCGGTTTGTTTGTGTTTTGGCGCCAAGAGTAACAACATTAACCGTAGGGGTATATTGGTCATATACAGCAGAAACATTCTTGAAACCTTTTGCTGAAACGTTGCCTTCTGATCTGTTGTTGTGCAGCCTTGTATCGGTCGAATAGCCTATAATGTGCAGCCTCATTTTGTTGACAACCCAAATCGACCCATATGCAAATATTTTGCTTTTATCATACTAACTAATCTAAAGTCTTATCTACTATAATTGTTCTATTTAACCATACAATACACACAAATGTATACAAGTATTAACATTAACATAATACAAACATAATATAGATAAGTTTATATTTATACTTCAACAAGAACCTGTCACCTAAAAACTCACCGGGTCCACCAATAGCTCGTAAGTTATCATGTTTAAACTCGGTCCTGTTTTGACCTGTTACCCAACTGGCCCTATCACCTCTAGTTTTTCAGAAAACAGACAATGTTCCTGATGAACTTACATATTTGCAGGTCCCAAAACTTCTGTTACATAGGCTTTTCCCAAACGCCCGTTATTCCTTATGGGTGGATGGGAAACTTGAGCTTGTTGTTGATCCTTATCAAATTCTTGAAAGGTATTATCTTTCGATCCTGCAAAACTCGCAACATTTCCTTTTATGGAGCACTCCCAAAATTACCGCAAATGTAGTGCTTTAAATAGATCTCAAGATTTTCTTCTATATGAATATGGAATGTACTTTCCAAGGGTATTTTAGTCATTTAGCTCTAGTAAACTTATTAGTTTGCGGGTCAAACATGAAACATGGTCTCCGAAGAGTAGCGGATCCAAGAGTTACTAATCGGATATGATTTCAGGTTCTTATGGAGGAAGAACGCTAGTTTTGCAATATCTAGACACTACAAGCGTTTTGACGTGTTTGAAGAAGCCGAAGCTAATAAAGCAGCTTCCAAATATGACAACGCCTCCATTGACTTTCAGGTCAACTTTTATAAATCAGAGGGTTTAACCCCATATTCGGAGGCGAAACTTCCTATTAGAAGTGGTACATAAAGACACCCTTTTATTGTTTTCTTTAAATTGTTACTTAGTGTTAATGATTACCAATTTGATTCGTGATTACTCGGTTCAATCCAACCTATGTAGTCTTATACTCTTATGTGGCCCGGAACCTATCCCATCTCATGATGACGAGACAGATGCCTGTCTGTGTGGCATAGCCTAAGAGCCATGCTCAACCACATCCATGGGCGCATGGGTCACTAACGTCATGTGCCCCCCCCCCCCCCCCCCCCCCCCCCCAAAAAAAATTTTTTTTTTTTTTTTTTAAGAATTTGTGAACTTTTACAAAAACTAAGAATTTGTAAAATTTAAGTATTTTTGGTTGTATAAATTATTAAATTTAAATTTACGATATGAAAGAGTAACTAGTTTATTATAATAAATAATTTGGTTACAACTACTTATTTGATTAACATTATTTAATATCATATAATCACTTTCGAAACACACTTTTTTTTTTATGATGCAGATGTTCCTGAAGGATGTGTGGTGATAAGAGAGCATATTCCTATCTCAAACCTTTTTACTTGTCTTTGGTTCAATGAAGTTGACCGATTTACTTCAAGAGATCAGATTAGTTTCTCAACCGTGAGGGATAAGATCACATCTAAGACGAATTGGACCGTTCATATGTTTTGGGATTGTCAACGGCGAAACTTTGTAGTTCAGGTATGACAATTCTCTTCATCCTGATACAGTTTGACTTTCAGAGTCAATATTATTTTTTACTCAACGCCATATTAACTAGGATCGAGTTTCAAACATAGCGTTAGATATTATCATATCGAAAGATTTACAATAACTTGAACATGGTCATAAAACTTTTGTCGATATTCCAAAATAAGTTGATATATTTTTGGATTCGAAAAATACTTCCATTGACTGCAACTTTCTTTCTGGATAATGCTGATCAATATCATGCCGTTCCTCTCATTCTCTCTCAGGGATACCATCGAGATATTCTTGAGCATTGGCCGCCGCCACCACCACCATTGTTGTTGCGGCCACCACCACCACCACTGTTGTCGCTGCCACCTCCAGCGCCACTTACTGTATCTGTGCCTCCACCCTCCACCCCAGTTGATGAAACACCACACGCGTCAGCTGTAGAAACATCTGTGGAACATATTGTAAGTAATCCCACAAAGATCCCATCACCAAGACGCCGCAGAAGATTCAGTTCAAAGCGGCACAGGAAAACTGTTATCGGGACGAGCCGGAACTAAAAAGATTTGTACATCAAAATGAAGTCTTTAGCATTTTTTTTTTTTTTTTTGCATTACCTGTTTAGAGAAATTATTTACGGGCTAGGAAAATTTGTGCAAGATGAGTATTGTCCACATAGACATCATATACGTTAGTTTGATTGGTTTAATCATTTTTGGTTGTATATATAATTATATACTTAAAAAAGATAATGATAATAATTTTGATTTGATGATTTTGCTTCTCTTTAATTTGTATGTTGCAGTCTCACTTGTAACATGTTAAACTTTGAAGAAAACTAAAACTTTTTATTGATTGCTGGATTATTAAAAACATAAGGAATAAAGGTTATATAGACTCGCTATTCTAATTATACCGGAACTCCGAAAGTACTACATTATCAAAACAATAGGAAACATAATATAAACCCAATATACTAATAGATCATTCAAATAATAATTAAGGAAAAATTTCAGAAATCGTCCTTTATGTTTACATCGTTTTTCAGTGGTTGTCCTTTAAATTCAAAATTGATGAAAATCGTCCTTAATGTTGTAAAATCTTGCATGTCTCGTCCTTTAGGCCTAACCTGGTTAGTTTTTTTTGGTTAAGTTTGGTCATGTGGACCCATATGAGGGCAAAATGACAGTTATGCTCTCATCTCTATCATTTTTATCACCACCGCCACCACTTACATTCTTCAATAACCACCACTACCCCCACCATATCCACCACCAGGTCACACCACCACCTCTACCACCAACCTGCCACCACCACCACAACCTGCACGAACAAATTTAAAGCACCTCTACCACCAACTTGTCACTACACCACCACCTCTACCACCACCACCACAAACTGCCACCACCACAACCTAACGCTCCCAAATTTTATTAACCCTGCAATAATAATACCCAAAACCAATAAACAATCCCTAAAAAGAAAGTCAACAACAAAACGTCCAAATTCACCCAAAATCCAACTGAATATAACATCAAAACCCTATAACCACTCCCATGACTACCTCCCTGTCGATTCAAAACCCTATAACCACTCCCCTTCCACCCAAAATCAAACTTAATTACCTTATCAAAGCTGGTGAGTAGCGGCGTCTCAATCCAGTAAAAGTTGATCTGGTCTGATATAACATTCAACCCATCCTGCAATCTCAACCCCATTTATCTTTTTTTTTTCTTGCATCCTGATGTTTGTTAACATGGACATAATCTGATGCATTTCATCCATTTCCAAGTCCGAGGATGGTGGTTAGGGTTTCTGGATTTTGGTGTTTCTTGATCGAAGATGGTTGTTAGGGTTTCTGGATTGGGTTTCATGAGCGAAGATGGTGGTTGCAGGTCGCGAGTGGTGGTCGATGGTTTGGTGATAGTGGAAGATGGTGGTTTTTGGATTGGGGTTTACTTTGTTAATGATTAGGTGATGGTGGTTGTCGAAGATTGAATGGTGGTGGTTGCCGAGGAAGATGGTGGTTTCTGGATTGGGGGTTTCTTATTGTTTTATTTATAAATATGTTTTAAATAAATAAGTAAAATTACCAAGTTGCCCTCATGTGCAAGGCACATGACCAAACTTAACTAAAAAAACTAACCAGGTTAGGCCTAAAGATGAGACCTGCAAGATTTTACAACATAAATGACGATTTTCATCAATTTTGAAGTTAAAGGACAACCACTGAAAAATGATGTAAACATAAAGGACGATTTCTGTAATTTTTCCAATAATTAAACTTAATTATTATTTTACTCGTTTAGTCCTTCAACTTTTAGCTCTTCGACTTGATATCGCTACAATTTTCATATAACATGCTAACAACCCGATGTGATCGCATTATTGATGTTATCATTAGTTACATGCGTGGTACAATGTTACTTAAAAGTCCTAATGATTGAGCCAACTTATAAAACACCTACACCACAACATAATTTATAGAAAAATATCTTAATATATAACTTTGTACCTCGAACCAACTTATCCATTGTAGCATGGGGTGATATACTAACGTTTATACTAGACTTGAATGAAAATTCAGACGAGAGGATAAAACTTTAGTAAAAGTGCCAACAAACTTATGAGCATTATAATTGATAAGTGTATGACTCATCACTCACGTTTCCAATAGAATATATTTCTCTAAAATCAATGTGTTCACTCTACCCATAGTACCCTTTATAACACAAAAAACCATCACATAAATCCAGCACAAACAATGTTTTCAGAATTGAACCGGACTTCAAATCGGAGTTCCCAGCGGTTTATCGGCCCGACCGGTCCCACGAACCGGCCCAAAAAACGAACCAACCCCCCCTCCCCCCCCAAAAAAAAAACGGTCCGACCTCTTAAATCCCGGTCCGACCAGTCGGGTCGCCGATAAAGGCCAGTTCAACACAATGGCGGTCCAATGTATCAACCCGGGGGTCCGTTTCTCGGTCCGACCGGCAAGGTCCTGGTTTTAAAACCTTGAGCACAAAACACAACACATAAATCCAACACGACGGGAAGACAAGAAATCCAACATAGTTTTCGTGTTTTTTAAATTGTCATTTTTATATAACAATACTATACTTATACTCAAATTAAAGATAGAAAAATTGTTCAATATGATACCATGAATCTTTATACCAAAAAAAAAATTGTATAAAAAACTTAATGAAAGTAAAAAAAAAAAGTGGGAACCTGAAGAAAGTTAACAAAAGTGACTATTAGGTTACCCGTAACATGGTCACGCCTCCAATGATATAGAAAAACTAGATTATATCCTGGAAGCGTTTCGGGGTTGAGAAATCTAATATAACACATCAATTTTACAAATGAAATAGACTGATGCGCTTTACAGTTACATGCAAGAAAGCCTCAGGTAGCACCTAACCTAAAACAATGTATAATTGATAATTCTAATGCTAACATCTAACCTAAAACATTGTATAACTCTACCTATCCTAAGGTAGCGTTTGGTATGATGGAATGGAAGAGGGAATGGAATTGACCATTACGAGGTAATGAAAAATAGTGTGTTTGGTTGGTTAAAGGAATGGAATCACCCATTCCACAAGGCATTCCATTCCCTCAAAACCATTTCATCCACCACCCATGTTTTTTTTTCATTCCATCCCTCATTCACACTTCACTAACAACACTATAACCCACCAACCACCACCACCACCACCACCCACCATTGTCACCACCCACCACCACCACCGCCGTCACCACCCACCACCTACCACCGTCGTCCACCACCGCTACCGCCGCCACCCACCACCGTCGTCACCACCCACCACCGCCGTTGCCGCCACCCACTACCCTCACCCACCCACCACCGTCACCCACCCTCCGCCGCCATCTAACACCACCCACCGCCATCCAACACCACCCACCGCCATCCAACACCACCCACCGCCGACCACCACCGTCGCCCACCACCTACCACCGTCGCCCACCATCGCCGTCGCCACCCATCACTGTCGTCGCCGCCACCAACCACTACCACCACTACATTCACCCACCCACCCACCATCACCGCCATCCACCTGCACCTATCGCCATCTTTGCCACCACCCACCACCATCGTCATCACCCACCACCACGCTACCGCCACACACCACCACATACCATCACTGCCACCAACGACCACCACCGCCATTACTCACCGTCGTCGCTCACCCACCATCACGGCCATCCACCTCCACCTCCACCTTCTACCATCACCACCACTGCCGCCGCCACCCACCACCACGTGGCAACCAAACAAGACATGGAATGGTAATGATCCATTCCATTACCTTGTCAATTCCATTACCTCGTCCATTCCATTCCCTCATCCATTCCATTACGTCATACCAAACAAACCCTAAAGACTAAACAAACGTACAACTCTAACATACTAATATTGATACCTAACCTAAACAATCCCATCACCAAAATGCCGCCGGGCTATAATGCCTTCCGCAGTATTCTTGTTACTAATTGGGCTTTTAGCACTTAGAAAAATTAGTTTAGCCCCCGTAAATCTACCGGAACAAGTCACCTTTTCTGTGAAACAATATTGTTGTCTTATTGAACTCCTAATAATAATACGGTGGCCCTGCACTGCACTGCACTGCACTGCACCGTCGATCACCACCACCCCTAAATAATATAATAATTATATTCAAAATATAACTTTTATTATGCCCAATTTCTAACACAATTAACAAACCCTCATCCCCAATTTCCAAGCCCTAATTTGAACAATTAATCAATCAATATGCCTCAAGTGAGGATCATCGCCAAGAATTTCATGGACATGGTGGCCTCTTTACCCGCCATCAAGCTCGACAAACTTTATCATAACCCCTTCATCTGTGAAGCCATTCTTAGGTTCTTTTTTATTATTATTATCCATCTCTACACATTATATAGTATTATTATTAGCTTTAAATTTATAAAAAAAGATTTGTTTTGTGGGTCAGGTCTATGCCACCATTGGCTAAGAAATATGTGCTCCAGATGTTGTATATAGATGTCCCTGTCACTGCCTCTTTGTTGCATGAGTGGGTTCTTCCTGATGGTGCTTCAAAGCATAGAGTTGCTGTTGATAGGTTGATTCAGTTGAGAGTTTTTACTGAAGTTGTTGATAGGTACATCTTTTTTTTTTTTTTTTTAATTTTTATTTGGTGTAGAGTTTGTTTTACATTTAAAGTTTGTTTTTTGATGATAATTTAATGAATTTTATATGATTATCTATGATGGGTATGCCTTCTTGATCTTGTTTAGACAATTGTTACATCGTATGCATCAAAATAGGCTTAACTAGCAAGCAAGGAACAGTTTTATAATAAATTGTTATGGAAACTTTCATACTTATGTGAATGTCAATACGTAACGTTATCTTTGTGGGTATTTTTGGGTTACATTATGCATGTTCATTTACCATTTGCCAATGAGCTGTAGTCTACTGGCATTAGAGGTGAAGTGAAGAAGGTCAGAGGTCCCAAGTTCGAATCCAATCCCAACCAGGTTGTACCGTAGTGGGCCTTTTGGCGGCGGGTTTTCCCCGATCGCGGGCGTATGGGGTCATCTTTTGCCATTGGGTTTACCCTGGGTAGCCAGGCTTTTATTCATTGGCCGTTCAAAAAAAAAAAAAAAAAGAAAGAAAGAAAGCATGTTTCACATGGCAAAACTAGAAAAATAATGGTTTATAGTATATAGTTCTTGGTAGATTGGAGTTATGGAGGTTACAAAATTATTAGAAAGTTTATTTCTTATGGATTCAGTCTAATTTTTTCTGAGGGTCTGAATTTTGTCAGCAGGAAAAAGGAGACCACTTACGTGTTGAATCAGATGTTTAAGATGAACCTTCGGGAGCATATTATTAATGGGTAAGTTTTAAATTCTCATAGGTGGTTCACATTTATCTCTTTTGTCATCTTGCTACTAAACGATTCCACATTTACTTGTCATAACTGTTGGTCTTGATCATGGTAATGTTGATTGTTTATTTCTAGAAGCTCCAAGTCTTATGTGACATTTGAGCTTGGTTTTGTAGTGGTGAACCGCCAAGAAAACCTATGGCTGCAAATATAACAGTAAGGCTCCCAAGCTTGGAGGATCTAGACAACTACGCAGCTCAGCAATGGGAGGTATAAAACATAGCCGCAATATTTTTATATATCATGTTTTTGTTACTTTCTTTGAGTTAAGTAGTTGATTCTTACTTCCTAGAACCTTTACCACCGAGTTTGTGAACAAAAAGTTTTGGTTTCTACCTTTAATTATTTTTGCAGCTCCGGTTTATTCACTTTCATGACTTGGTATTGTGGCAATCTAGTGTTTCTTGCTGCATCTCATAAACTCTGCCGAAGCTGAGGTTACAACAAAAAGCATCAGCCCTTCTATGATGAAAGTCTTCCAACGAGGCCTATTAAGTCAAAGGTAATTTTTTTTTCTATATTATTGCTATGCGGATTATATTGAATACTAATTTTATTTAACACTATCGATTCTGAATTATTACGGTCAATCCACATTTCAACAGAGACAAAGAAGGTCCTAGGCTTACTGAAAGTGGTTTCCAGTTTCTGGTATGATAATTATGTACCTGTAATGCTATATACTCAGTATTATATTGAATTTGATTACCGTTTATTTCCCTTACAGCTAATGGATACCAATGCACAACTCTGGTATATCATCAGGGAGTATATCAGTAATTCTGAGGTATTCATTCCTGAGACTTCCTATTATATCGGATCACTTGGTTTACCCAATTTCTAGAATAAATCAGTTGTCTTTTGGTGTTTTTTTTGACATAAAAATTTTCTATCATCTCTAAATGCTATTCCCTTATGGAAAGATTTTTTCTTGAACTTTGTATGAACAGGATAGAGGTGTGGATTCAGCAGATCTTATCTCATTTCTGCTTGAACTTAGCTTTCATGTTACTGGCGAGGTATAAGATCTTTCACATATATAAAACATGAATCGTTATGTTTCAAACCCTCCGATGACTGTTCCATATTTACTGAGGAGTTGATATCTATAATCTGTGCACAGGCATATAATGTGGACACTTTAGATGATGTACAAAGGACAACAGTTAAAGACCTTGCAGATTTGGGGCTTATAAAACTCCAACAGGTAATTGCTATGTTTTTTCTCTACCATATTCTGAAATAGTTCAAATCGTATTGTGTACATTTATGAGTTATGACATTGTGTATCTTGGTATCTCTATTTCCATAGGGGAGGAAAGACAGTTGGTTCATTCCTACTAAACTAGCTACCAACCTCTCTATTAGCCTGTCAGATGCATCATCAAGGAAACAGGTAACTTGCTCCAAATTTGTACAACTTGATGAATTCATCCTGACAATTATTAAATGCCCAAACGACACACATCACGCAGTGATAATCCGGTTCTCATAATATGAGTCGAATTTCTTGTTTCCAGTCAGTTTTGTAGTTCATATAGTGATTCTTTTCTGTGAGTTAATGGGCTGACTGTCTTATTCTGTAAGTCATAAATCATTTGGGATTTGTTTCTCTATTTAGTTGTAGTATCATCTCACAATATTTTAGCTTTTTATTTCGTGGTACTCACTTTGTCCAACTACATTACGAAGATATCTTGAAGCTAATCAAACAAAACATAACTTAAGTAAACTAAATCGTAATATAGCTCACAATTTGTGCAAAATCTCTCAAATATGGATAACAAATCATGCTACCCGAGCGGTTAAAATTGACCAGACATGAAGCTTTACTAAGGCCAATATACAAGTACTGTAGCACACTATGAAAGTGAGGCTCTTACAAATTTGCTCTTAGGCAAAAAAAGCTATTAAGAAAAATCTTCTGAAGTAGTTTTCGAAATTCCTTGCACGCTATTTTTATTAATCTGTCATATAGTGTCTGTATACAAGAATAAATATTGTAACTTGAGTACTTGACTGGCTTCGGGGTTGCATCAACTTATGTGATCTCATGGTTTCCTTAGCCTAGTTGACTAGTTTGGTTAAAATTCTTGTATTTTGTGACAATGTTGAAAGATTTAAGATTGTAGTCAGCTGACTCTATCCTCTCCTTCAGGGATATGTTGTTGTGGAAACAAACTTCAGGCTATATGCCTACTCCACCTCCAAGTTACATTGTGAAATCTTAAGACTCTTTGCAAGGTACTCATTACTTTATTTCATTATATATATGTTTTATTTGCCGAGAAAGGTTCATTTTTTCCGGTACCTTCAACACAATGAAGATGATAGTAAGCCACCGGTTTGTAGGAATACTTCCTAAGCCATGCTATGCTTTATAAATCAACCAAGAATAGTGATTATAGTGAGCCAATGCTACAGCTAGATGAGAGTTGAAGTTTATATGAACCAATGTACATAGATTTTCATTAAAACGTAATTCATGATAGTTGATAATCTAACATACTTTGAGTTAAAAGCAATTCATGTTATTTATTAACAAATTTAATACCATCAACCGAGATTTTTTGCAATAGAATAATTATTCCACCTGTTTGGGTAGCTCGGTTTTTCTTTTTGTTTCTATAAATACAAATAATGTTTCCTAAAACCATCATTGCACATTATTAATGCATCTAGGTGCTTCTAGGGTTGTAGTTTGCTCTATTTCAAGTTTTCAACCTAGGTTTATATTTATTTGTATATATATATACCATAGTTATCAAAGGCGCTAGGCGCACTCAAGGCACATAGGCCTCGCCTGGGGCCTAGGCGCGTGGTGCAAAAAAAGCGAGGGCCTGAGATAAAAAAAGCGAACAAAGAAAATAAAGTAAAACTATATTAAAATAATACTATTTTTCATCTAGTTAGTATCAAAAGTCTTAAAATATTGATGTATTAGTGTATGGAAGTAGTTTTCCTTAGATAAAAGTAGAAATTTGGTTGGAATCTAGCCATATTTTAACGAATTTGGCTGGAAAATCACCGGATTTTGGGAATCTAGCTGGAATCTATGTCACACCCTCAAAATCCACTTGCGGAGTTTTACCGCGAGGCGCATGACAAACCAGGATCCAAGTCAATGATCACAATAACAATACTAAATGAATTTCAAAAACATAGTTTAAAAATCCCAAACATCAGCGGAAGCTAAATGTCGTTACATAAACAAAATAAAACCAAATGTTTAATGTTCAAAACCATGCAACTCTAACTAGACGCCGTGCAGACGCGTGCGCCCTAGTTCCACTTTGCTACCTTAGCGACCTGAGAAAACATGTAAGAGTTTACGTCAGCACAAAAATGCTGGTGAGTTTACAGGTTTGTAATCAAAGTTCCAAGTATAACCTGTCCATACTATAACAATTGTAAACCAAGTACGCTAGCTAGGCGCATGTACCATTACTACTACGATTGGAAAACCATTACTAACTCGCAAACCAGATGTTGTGCCCGAATAGTAAACCTGTTCCTGTTTGAGACAATATGCACCCGCCCGGCGCTCCATGCCGACGGGTGGGGTTGGTCACTCCCAATAGCGCTATTCACATTTCCCCGTTGTGCAAACCAGCACATTCATGGTTTCCCCCCGGGACTTCCAAAGATCGTATAGTAAACCGTTTGAAAACCCATAGTATGACAGTTGTTACCAAATAGTTGTTTAACACATGTTTTCTCCCCCGAAAACGAAAACCAAGTAAAGTGGGGCCGTAAACTCACCTTAGGTTGCGTTAACTTCAGATAATAGACTAGTTCAACAAGCTATGCTAGTCCCGTAAAACAGCGACCTAACATATGACAGTTACAAGTACTTAGACTAATAACCCTTAGGTTAGTTAGTCCCTAGATGTCCAGACCATAACCAAGTTCGTTTGAAAACACCGTGGCTGTTTAACCGACCCAAAGTACAAGACTCGACATCCCATTGGTGACCCGAGACTCCCCGTGTTATGTTTACGCTCCAAAACATACAATCACGCAAGTACACTTAACATACGTTAACACACAACAAGTTATAGCACATAGTTCACGTATCACCGAAATACATCCAAGTATATGTTACCAAGTTATTAGACATGTTACGGGGTTCCTAGCATGTTCCTAGGTGTCAAAACGGGTCTCGGAATGCTAAAATATACATACAGCAGCAGTACAGGCGATTAGGAAAAGTCAACTAGCAATTACGTTGGTCAACAGGCAATTATGAATGCTAATCGCCTACAGTGTAGGCGATTAGGGTCATGTGACATGCAAATTTTTGAGTTTGCATGCAATTAGGGTCATGTGACATGCATTTCAGAACTTATCAGGCGATTAGGGTCATGCAGCATGCAAAAACACAACATAGCAGGCGATTAGCCCCTAATTGCATGTATACCAGGCGATTAGCTTCACACACCAGGCGATTAGCTTGCTAATCGCCTAACCCTTAGGCGATTAGCCTTGCTAATCGCATGCTACCCAGCAATTCCGGTTTTTCGCGCGTTTAACACTCCAAATCAAACCTAGAACGTGTAACAACCTCCAATATCGATCAAACAAGTATCCTAAACATGTTTACATCAAAATCCTTCGTTTAACCTCGTATAATCAGTCCTGCATGAAATCAAGTAATCCAAACACCATACACATAGCATGCAATCATCATACTAACATGCATAACAATAACCCTAATAATCAATTACTGAGATTCCTATCGTCATAATATCAATATCAATACTGATCTATCATAATAACATAGCAAATCATCATCATGAATCATAAAAACCCTAGCTTTTTAATCATACACACTCATAATACATGCATATTAGTTATAATCCGATTAACAACCCTTATTGACGATTTTCAGAAAGCTTTTTCGTTTAACAACAGGTCTGGACCCTTAGGGATTGATTAAAAACGTTTATAAAGGGTTATGGATGAAAATCAAACCTTAGAATTATGAAAGTATGATGATTCAAGCTTGAAACCTTGAGTTTTGATCAAAAATCGCCTTCCAGAGGTTGTTTATGTGTTGGGGCGGTTTATGGGACGACTAGGGTTTGTATAATGAAGTTTAGGAGGTTAAGTATGGTATTTATAGTCATTTTTAGTCGTCACTTACGTTGCAGGCGATTAGCTTTCAGTTGCAGGCGATTAGGGCTGCTAATCGCCACCCCCTTAGGCGATTAGCCCCCTACTCGCCACCTTGAGGCTGCTAATCGCCTCCTGGAGGCTGCTAATCGCCATCTGGGGTGAGCTAATCGCCACCCTATAGGTGATTAGCTCACCCTAATCGCCTGTAGTGTTCCGTTCCAAGTATTTTGCGCGTTAAACCCCGTTTTAACATATGTTAACACATTTTCACATACCGACAAGTCACATAATGATTGTAAACACATAACACTTGTAAATAAGCACATTCACACTCGTTCACCAATTCCCGGGACTCGAGACTTGCATGTTCCCTATGCTTTGACGATTCTCCGAATCGTCACCCCTTGTACACTTGGTTAAGGACTGACATCTAACGATCCTCTAGGCCAACATCTAATGATTCCCTAGACTCATATAACAGTTCCCGAACCATAACCCGACTCAACTAACCCAGTTAAGTACAGAATACGCGTGACTCGCTAAGGTAGACTTTAATTTAGACGACGTTGTTAACTTGAATTTGCCGGGTGTCACATCATCCCCACGTTAAAAGAATTTTCGTCCCGAAAATTATGTAAGTACCAAGAGTATGAACAAAAGAAACAGACAAAAATAGAAACCAAGAGAGAGAATTACCCGAGTTGTCACATCATCCCCACGTTAAAAGGAATCTCGCCCCGAGATTCATTCTGTTGCAGTGGTAACGTGTCTCGACTCGAATGCCTCTTTAGGAAAAAGATGAGGATACTTAGACTTCATCTGATCCTCGCGTTCCCAAGTGTATTCCGGTCCCCGGTTCGAGTTCCATCGAACCTTAACAATACGAATCTTACTGTGACGCAGGCTACGAATCTTGTAATCAAGGATCTCCACAGGTTCTTCCACAATCCGAAGACGATCATCAACCTTGATCTCTTCTAGTGGAACGATGAGAGACTCGTCAGCCAGACACTTCTTCAGGTTAGATACGTGGAAGACGTTATGTACGTTACCGAGCTCCGTCGGTAAATCAAGTCGATATGCCACCGGTCCGATCCGTTCCAGGATCGTAAATGGACCGACATACCGCGGGTTAAGTTTGCCACGCTTCCCAAAGCGTATGACGCCCTTCCACGGTGAAACCTTTAGAAGCACTTTGTCACCAACTTGAAACTCCAATGGCTTACGGCGATGATCAGCATAGCTCTTCTGTCGATCCCGTGCCGCTGCCAATCGATTACGAATCTGTACGATCTTCTCAGAAGTCTCGTACACCAGTTCTGGCCCAGTGAGCTGACTCTCACCCACTTCGGCCCAACAGAGAGGAGACCTGCATTTCCGTCCGTACAATGCCTCGAACGGAGCTGCTTTGATGCTCGTATGATAACTGTTGTTGTAAGAGAATTCTACTAACGGTAAGTGAGCTTCCCAACCTTTGCCAAAATCGATCACACATGCCCGCAGCATGTCTTCTAGAGTTTGAATTGTACGCTCACTCTGACCGTCAGTTTGTGGATGATAAGCCGTACTCATGTCTAGTTGGGTACCCAAAGCCTTGTGCAAAGACTTCCAGAAGTGAGAAGTAAAATGGGAATCACGATCCGAAATAATAGAAACTGGTACCCCATGCTTAGAGACAACTTCTTTCAGATATAAACGAGCCAATCGATCCATGGTGTCGGTCTCCTTAATAGCAAGGAAATGGGCTGATTTCGTCAAACGGTCGACAATCACCCATATCTTATCATTCCCGCTCGGTGACTTAGGTAGTTGGGTGACAAAGTCCATTGTAATCCGTTCCCATTTCCACTCTGGAATTTCGGGTTGTTGCAATAGACCTGACGGTTTCTGGTATTCCACCTTGACCTTAGCACAGGTCAAGCACTTACTCACGTATGAGGCTATATCCGCCCTCATGTTTGGCCACCAGTACAGTATTTTTAGATCCTGGTACATCTTGTCTGAACCAGGATGAATGGAATACCGAGACTTGTGAGCTTCATCAAGAACCAGCTCCCGAAGTCCCCCGAATAAAGGAACCCAAACGCGTTCTGCGAAGTAGCGCAGGCCATCAGGCCTTTGCTCGAGGTGTTTGTCGGCACCGTGCATAGTTTCAGCTTTAAGGTTTTCCTCCTTCAAAGCTTCCAATTGGGCAGAACGGAGTTGATCAGGCAGAGAGGAATGGATTGTGAGTTGCAACGCCCGAACGCGACGAGGGTTTGTCGATTCCTTCCTGCTCAAGGCGTCTGCCACAACATTCGCCTTGCCAGGATGGTACTTAATGGCACAGTCATAGTCGTTCAGGAGTTCAACCCAACGGCGCTGTCGTATGTTCAGGTGCTGTTGGTCAAAAATGTGCTGGAGACTCTTGTGATCGGTGTAGATGGTGCATTTGGTACCGTACAAGTAATGCCTCCAAATTTTCAACGCGAACACCACCGCACCCAATTCCAAATCGTGGGTAGTGTAGTTCCTCTCGTGCACTTTGAGTTGACGAGAAGCGTACGCAATCACCTTCTCGCGTTGCATCAACACGCAACCGAGACCATGAATAGAAGCATCACAGTAAACAACAAAATCCTCAGTGCCTTCAGGCAAGGACAAGATAGGAGCAGAGCAAAGCTTAGTCTTCAGTTTTTGGAATGCGGACTCCTGTGGTTCACCCCAGTCGAATTTTCTATCCTTCTGAGTGAGAGTGGTGAGGGGTTGAGCGACCTTCGAGAACCCCTTAATGAAACGACGATAATAACCCGCAAGGCCTAGGAATTGCCGCACCTCAGTTGGCGTCTTCGGTGCTTCCCAGTCCTTGATCGCTTCGATCTTAGCTGGATCAACATGGATTCCCAGTTCATTGACTACATGCCCTAGGAATTGGACTTCGCGTAACCAAAAATCGCACTTTGAGAACTTGGCGTACAGTTGTTCTCGTCGTAAGAGTTCCAAAACTAACCGTAGATGTTCCCCATGTTCGGTCTCGTTCTTGGAATAGATCAGAATGTCATCAATAAACACGATAACGAACTTGTCAAGATACGGTTTACAAACGCGGTTCATCAAATCCATGAAAACCGCCGGTGCGTTAGTGAGACCAAAGGGCATGACCAAGAACTCGAAATGGCCATAACGTGTACGAAAGGCAGTCTTAGCAACATCAGCTTCCCTTACGCGCAACTGGTGATAACCGGACCTGAGATCAATCTTGGAATAATAGCTAGAACCCTGGAGTTGGTCAAATAGGTCATCAATACGAGGAAGAGGATAACGATTCTTGATGGTCACCTTGTTCAATTCTCTATAATCCACACACAGTCGAAAACTGCCATCCTTCTTCTTAACAAACAAAATCGGGGCTCCCCAAGGGGAAGAACTAGGTCTGATGAAACCCTTATCCAAGAGTTCCTGTAACTGGTTAGACAATTCTTGCATCTCAGGAGGTGCAAGACGGTAGGGGGCCCGAGCAATAGGAGCAGCGCCAGGTACAAGATCAATACCGAACTCAACCTGACGATGGGGAGGAAGACCAGATAAATCATCAGGAAAGACATCAGAAAACTCGCGTACAACCGGAATATCGTCGATCTTCTTCTCGCTGGTAGTGGAAACAGATAAAAGTGCTAGAACAGCCGAATAACCCTTCCGAAGATACTTAAGGGCTTTCATGCTAGAGATGAGACTTAGCGGAGCACCGCTCTTGTCCCCGTACACAGAAAGAAATTCTCCATCAGGGAGAGGAATCCGGATGACCTTGTCGTAACAAACGATCTCAGCGCGATACAGCGACAACCAATCCATGCCTATAACCACGTCAAAACTACCCAAAGATACCGGCATAAGGTCGATAGAAAAAGACAAACCCGATAACTCTATGCGACACTCCCGAAGAATGCTAGTAGCTTCTATCTTCTTACCGTCCGCCAATTCTATAATATATTTAGCCTCTAGAGGAACAGGTACTACATCTAACAAACGACTAACTTCCACAGATATGAAACTTTTATCGGCGCCAGAGTCAAATAAAACACTAACAGAGCGATCGTTGAGAAGAAACGTACCAGTGACTGTGTCAGGGTCCTGTCTTGCCTCTGCAGTCCCAATAACGAAGGCACGTGCGTTCCTGTTTCCGCCCCCGTTGTTACCATTTCCATTCCCATTACCATTCCCGTTCCCTCCCTGTTTCAGCTTTGGACACTCCTTCTTGTAATGCCCCGTTTCCCCACAGTGAAAACATCCCTGTTTACCCGCAGTCCCCTGAGTAGTAGAAGTCGGAGTAGTAGTTGGGGCCTGAGTCGATGGAAGAGTCGCCCTACAGTCTTTGGCAAAATGCCCCAACTTCTGGCAGCGATGGCAACGATTGTTGTCACAATTCCCATGATGATGGCGTCCACACTTATTGCATTTCGGTAACTTCCCTACATAACCACCACTTGGCTTAGAACCCGATGAAGACGAACCCCCACTATCAAACCTTTTCCCCTGTTGAGCTGGTGCTGGTGTAGAACTCTTCACATCATTATCCCACTTTCGTTTGTTGCTCTCTGGAGCCTTAGCAGTTGAACCTTTGGCAGGCAAGATACCCTCACTCACCTTCAAGTTAGTCATCCTATGAGCAGATCGGACCACCTCCGCGTAGGTAGGAAGATTCCCCGCAGCCACCAACCCTGCGATTTCTGGCACAAGACCCGAGATATAATGCTCAATCCTCCTATATTCCGGCACATGCAGATCAGGACAAAGTACAGCCAACTCGTTCCGCCTCACAGTATACTTCTCGATTTCTGACCCAGACATTTTGAGGTTCCACACCTCGTGTTCCAGCTTTTGAATCTCCTCCCTGGGACAGTACTCCCTTTTCAGCAGTTGCACAAAGTTCTCCCAAGGCATAGCATAAGCCTCCCCTATACCCATAGTCTGGGTGATATCGTTCCACCAGGTCAACGCAACATCCTGGAGCAACCCAGCAGAATACTTGACTCGATCCTCAGGGAGACAGTTACACATCAGGAAAACAGACTCCACTTTCTCCAACCACCTGAGCAAACCTACTGCACCCTCAGTACCCGAGAACTCATGGGGCTTGCAGTCCCGAAACATTTTGTAGGTGCACATGGGTGGTGGTGGTGGATTAACATGACCACCTGTAAAGAAACACGTAAGAAAACCACGGGAAATGTAAACAAAGTTCACCGATGAGATAGAAGTGGTTAGGTCAACTTACCGCCATTTTGCCCTAGCTGGAAGGCAGCCTGCAGCAAGTTGTTCAAGTCATCCTGCGTGAGGTTCACACCCCCACGACCACCATTTCCACGCCCACCATTGCGACCACCTCCACGTCCTCCTCGTGCTCCAGACATGATTCTGGCAAAAAGGACGAGAAAATTTAGTTTCACAGCCAATGATAAACACTAGCGTTCACAAGATCAAAGCCAGATCCAACCCAGGACTATCCATCCGAACCCAGAGCTCACTAGGGCTTTCATGCATTTCGGTTTATGATTTTGTGTGCACCCAAAATGATAAACCGCTCTACATGGTCCTCCAAGTGTTCTCCTAGTTCAAAGTTCAAATCACCGGACATAGATTCCTAGCTATACACCGTAATACTACGGTAGTTCATGACAAGGGTTTCTATTAGGGTAGGAAAAGGGAGACGTCCGAGTCTTGGACCAATCTCAAGAGTATACAGTTAACCCCAATGTACCACACTGTCTAGTAAGCAAGTAACCCAGTAAGAGAGAATGGATGATGTAACACAGAAGGGTAAGATGATTTAGAGACACCCCGACAAGTCTATGAGTAACCCAGTATAAAATTTAGTACCATGTGATCATCTAGTGTGTGCGACTCAGTTATAGACTAGACTCTATATGCAGTCCTAGTTCACTATAACCATTGGCTCTGATACCAATCTGTCACACCCTCAAAATCCACTTGCGGAGTTTTACCGCGAGGCGCATGACAAACCAGGATCCAAGTCAATGATCACAATAACAATACTAAATGAATTTCAAAAACATAGTTTAAAAATCCCAAACATCAGCGGAAGCTAAATGTCGTTACATAAACAAAATAAAACCAAATGTTTAATGTTCAAAACCATGCAACTCTAACTAGACGCCGTGCAGACGCGTGCGCCCTAGTTCCACTTTGCTACCTTAGCGACCTGAGAAAACATGTAAGAGTTTACGTCAGCACAAAAATGCTGGTGAGTTTACAGGTTTGTAATCAAAGTTCCAAGTATAACCTGTCCATACTATAACAATTGTAAACCAAGTACGCTAGCTAGGCGCATGTACCATTACTACTACGATTGGAAAACCATTACTAACTCGCAAACCAGATGTTGTGCCCGAATAGTAAACCTGTTCCTGTTTGAGACAATATGCACCCGCCCGGCGCTCCATGCCGACGGGTGGGGTTGGTCACTCCCAATAGCGCTATTCACATTTCCCCGTTGTGCAAACCAGCACATTCATGGTTTCCCCCCGGGACTTCCAAAGATCGTATAGTAAACCGTTTGAAAACCCATAGTATGACAGTTGTTACCAAATAGTTGTTTAACACATGTTTTCTCCCCCGAAAACGAAAACCAAGTAAAGTGGGGCCGTAAACTCACCTTAGGTTGCGTTAACTTCAGATAATAGACTAGTTCAACAAGCTATGCTAGTCCCGTAAAACAGCGACCTAACATATGACAGTTACAAGTACTTAGACTAATAACCCTTAGGTTAGTTAGTCCCTAGATGTCCAGACCATAACCAAGTTCGTTTGAAAACACCGTGGCTGTTTAACCGACCCAAAGTACAAGACTCGACATCCCATTGGTGACCCGAGACTCCCCGTGTTATGTTTACGCTCCAAAACATACAATCACGCAAGTACACTTAACATACGTTAACACACAACAAGTTATAGCACATAGTTCACGTATCACCGAAATACATCCAAGTATATGTTACCAAGTTATTAGACATGTTACGGGGTTCCTAGCATGTTCCTAGGTGTCAAAACGGGTCTCGGAATGCTAAAATATACATACAGCAGCAGTACAGGCGATTAGGAAAAGTCAACTAGCAATTACGTTGGTCAACAGGCAATTATGAATGCTAATCGCCTACAGTGTAGGCGATTAGGGTCATGTGACATGCAAATTTTTGAGTTTGCATGCAATTAGGGTCATGTGACATGCATTTCAGAACTTATCAGGCGATTAGGGTCATGCAGCATGCAAAAACACAACATAGCAGGCGATTAGCCCCTAATTGCATGTATACCAGGCGATTAGCTTCACACACCAGGCGATTAGCTTGCTAATCGCCTAACCCTTAGGCGATTAGCCTTGCTAATCGCATGCTACCCAGCAATTCCGGTTTTTCGCGCGTTTAACACTCCAAATCAAACCTAGAACGTGTAACAACCTCCAATATCGATCAAACAAGTATCCTAAACATGTTTACATCAAAATCCTTCGTTTAACCTCGTATAATCAGTCCTGCATGAAATCAAGTAATCCAAACACCATACACATAGCATGCAATCATCATACTAACATGCATAACAATAACCCTAATAATCAATTACTGAGATTCCTATCGTCATAATATCAATATCAATACTGATCTATCATAATAACATAGCAAATCATCATCATGAATCATAAAAACCCTAGCTTTTTAATCATACACACTCATAATACATGCATATTAGTTATAATCCGATTAACAACCCTTATTGACGATTTTCAGAAAGCTTTTTCGTTTAACAACAGGTCTGGACCCTTAGGGATTGATTAAAAACGTTTATAAAGGGTTATGGATGAAAATCAAACCTTAGAATTATGAAAGTATGATGATTCAAGCTTGAAACCTTGAGTTTTGATCAAAAATCGCCTTCCAGAGGTTGTTTATGTGTTGGGGCGGTTTATGGGACGACTAGGGTTTGTATAATGAAGTTTAGGAGGTTAAGTATGGTATTTATAGTCATTTTTAGTCGTCACTTACGTTGCAGGCGATTAGCTTTCAGTTGCAGGCGATTAGGGCTGCTAATCGCCACCCCCTTAGGCGATTAGCCCCCTACTCGCCACCTTGAGGCTGCTAATCGCCTCCTGGAGGCTGCTAATCGCCATCTGGGGTGAGCTAATCGCCACCCTATAGGTGATTAGCTCACCCTAATCGCCTGTAGTGTTCCGTTCCAAGTATTTTGCGCGTTAAACCCCGTTTTAACATATGTTAACACATTTTCACATACCGACAAGTCACATAATGATTGTAAACACATAACACTTGTAAATAAGCACATTCACACTCGTTCACCAATTCCCGGGACTCGAGACTTGCATGTTCCCTATGCTTTGACGATTCTCCGAATCGTCACCCCTTGTACACTTGGTTAAGGACTGACATCTAACGATCCTCTAGGCCAACATCTAATGATTCCCTAGACTCATATAACAGTTCCCGAACCATAACCCGACTCAACTAACCCAGTTAAGTACAGAATACGCGTGACTCGCTAAGGTAGACTTTAATTTAGACGACGTTGTTAACTTGAATTTGCCGGGTGTCACAATCTACTCCTAAACCATCACCTGGAGAATTAAAGCGCAATTTCCTAGACTCAAAGCGCAAATGCATCGCCTCGACTAAAAATTGGGCCTAGGCGCAAGAGGCGATGGCTTTTAACAACTATGATATATACTGTAATGTATATACTAGAGGTACTCAAGCTTGTTTGATCCTCAAACTTGACTAGCACCAAGCAACCATTGGCATTTGTGACTTGTGAATTGTGATATGTGTTTGAGTATACTACAAGTGGATAATATGCTTAAATTGTTTTCAAATCAATAAACTAACATATACCAGGCCTCAAGTATAAACATTTGGAGTGATTTATCCTAGAATATTACTGTTGCAGAAGAATAATCAACAGTAGAATATTGTTGATCTCTCTCTCTCTCTCTTTTGCTGACTGTTAAGCTTGACTTTTGTACAGGATAGAATATCAACTTCCCAACCTTATTGTAGGATCCATTACAAAAGAGAACCTGTACCAAGCATTTCAAAATGGGATTACAGCAGATCAGGCAAGTATTAAATACGTATACACATACATACATGTGTGTGTATAGAAAGGGCCTTTCAATACAAAACCGCTTCTAAGTAGAGAACTGTGAGAACCACATAAATACTTTATTTATTGCTTTACATGTATGTATGTAAACGCCTCTCTTTCTCTCTCCCACTATATCTGCAAAGCATTGCGGACAAACTTGCTTTAAATCCAGTTTAGAAACTTGAGAATGTGCAGTGACGTTTTCTGGATATTAGTTTGTCGAAAATGTCAATATAGAATCTGCGCACGTCACTCGTCCATTTGCTAAAACTGTCACAGTTAAATATCAGTCCTTAACTGTTTTACCCAAATTTTTTATTCTGTTAGATTAATCTTTTTTTTTTTTTTCCCGGTTATGCAGATAGTTTCATTTCTTCAGCAGAATGCTCATCCTCGTGTTGCAGAAAGAGTGCCATCCGTACCAGAAAATGTCACGGATCAGGTTCCCCCATCACCTCTACTCTAATGACTAATCTATACTCATGGCAAAGTTATATCGAAAATCATCTCTTATTTACACCTATTTGTGGCTGTTACAACATACCATTAATGTTGGTATGCAAGCGTTGCTTCTGGTAGCCAAAACACTTTCACCAAAGTATAATGCCTAATTCTTCTTGGAGTCCTGAACCAATAGGGATGGACTACGTGTATTTGACTATTAACCAAAACTCTAAAACACCTTTTGATGGTAACAAAATACAAGCATCTAGTGAACCAAAACCATATTATCACTAATCCGTAATGATGACCGTTTGTTAAGTAGAAATTCTTGAAAACTTCTGCCAAAAACATAAACAATGCAACTATATGAAACGCCCGGACGTTTTTGGTTGAAAAGAAATAGTACTAATGTGATTGATAATCCACCTGTAACTCCGTAAGCCCCGCTTCAACTATAAACACCTTCTTCAAATGCTGTTGATTGACTTTTACTAATTGGCTATTATTATTGCTTACAGATTAGGCTATGGGAATCAGATCTAAATAGGGTTGAGATGACACCTGCTCATTTCTTTGATGATTTCCCATCAAGGGTAAGAAAAAGGGTTGATTGCATTATAGCCTTGGAAAAACGTAATATATCGTATTTTACCCAAACAAAAATAAGTTGATATTAAATATATGTTTTTTTTAAAAATACTTAAAATTGATATATATACCCATTTCTTTAAATACATTTTTATAATATGACCATTATATCCTTATCTTTGTCATTACACTTCAAATTTATCATAATGCTAGTTTTAAAAGAAGGGTATACATGTCATAATTTGAAATGAATATATTTGATATTATTAGTGTCTTTATTGGGTAAATATGATTTTATTACCAAGTTTTAATGGGTATGTCGAAAATCGCCAAATGGTAGGTATTTCTGGTGCATCTGTATTTATAATTGCCAAATACCCCTGCAGGACGTGTTTGAAGCAGCCTGCGATTTCGCTAGAGAATTCAGCAGTTTGCTGTGGGAAGACTCGAAAAAAATGCGTCTTATAGTGAAATCCGAAATCTATGGGCACATGAAAGATTTTCTCAGCCATCAAAAATAGCTGCAGCATTCAACTGTTGGTTTTTTCCGGTAGCCAATGGGACCGATAAGAGTTTAAATTGCAGAACTCAATTCACTGTTATATATTATTTAATTTTTTCAATGTCTCGTCTCCCCTATTAATGATATAATCATAAGGATTTAGTTACAATAACAGAAAAACTGGTAATTGCTTCAGATGTGTGTTAGGTTCGCGGTGCTAAGTTGCTAACCGCTTTTTTATCAACCGAAACGTAAACCCAAAAGCAAGTTGGCCCAAATGAGATTGACACTTCAGTTTTGATCGTTTATCTAGTAGATGGTTTGAATCTGGTACATGTCCTTATGGAATATATAGCTATGCTATGTATGTGTGTATATGTATTAATAAAACATGTTTATCATTTTTAAGGATTATACAAACAGTGTTGAAGGAAAAAAATTGGCTACCCTCAAGCTGTGATGAGTGAACTGAAATTATATATTTATTTATCTTATATATTAATTCATAACATTTGGATTCTTGTGTGTTTCATGGTAATGTGTTTTTTTAAAAGTTTTGTTTTATACTTTTTTCTTGAATTTGGTCTTTGTTCGGTTACTACTTAACACGGTGTTTGATGATCACGTTTTCCCTCTGGTTTTTTTACCCCCTTGAGTTTCTAAAAATTTGTGTTCTTATTTATGTTGTTTCCTGGTTTTGGTCATAATTCGGTTGCTACTTAGTAGCACGGTTTTACGCCCCTCCCCTGGCACAACAATGCGGGGGGTTTAAGACTAGTTTATACATTAAAAGAGCATGAAACTGAACAGTAAATTGTCGGGTTTTTTTTTTTTTTTGTAATTTTCTCATCTATCAGAGTTATTTTAGTTATTACAGTATTTTTGGCTGATGACATCTTCTGATAGGTTTAACACGTTTTGTTATTGATCCCCAATGTTTTCTCAGTGTTGTCTCAT
The DNA here is from genome assembly GCA_032199755.1 of Ambrosia artemisiifolia. Classification (NCBI taxonomy): domain Eukaryota; kingdom Viridiplantae; phylum Streptophyta; class Magnoliopsida; order Asterales; family Asteraceae; genus Ambrosia; species Ambrosia artemisiifolia. The sequence goes on from CM063519.1 coordinate 66,404,285, forward strand.
TAAAAACCGATTGAACCTTTAAGCCATTTATTTTCGGCTTAATTTGTGTCAAGTGTAACATCCCTAAGTTACAACTACAAATGCACATTAAGCCCTCTAATACAAAAGTTGAAAACAATTCAAAGGAAAGTACATTATATAAAAAAAAGGTTGAAAAAGACTTGAAAACAAAGTATCTACACTCTACATACATACAACTCTACTAAATAGAGACATTTATAGACTTATTACGCAAACCCGAAATCTGTATGTACGTTTAGTAAATACGATTTGAGTTAACGATCTTTGAAGCGTAACGCCCTTGGCATAGACATATTAGCATTCAAGCATATACATATTCACTACATACAATTACCACAACCGTTTTATGTTGCAAGTAAAAACTATCTTACCTTCAACCCCGTGCCCGCGACAACAAACTTTGGGCCGGGTTCATCTAAACAACAATCAGCAAAACAAACCATTACCATTCTAAATGCCCAAACCGACCCAGATGAATCTTGGGTTTTCTGCATTTGATGAAGAGGGTAGATGCGTAAATTAGTGCGGATGCAGGGGTTATTAACGGGCTCACATCAAATGAGAGTCATGGGTGTCAAAATTCGAGTCAGGAATAACAAGAGGCAGGTTGTCTATGTACATGAACAATCTCTTGAGATTTTCTCTTGTTATTGTGCCCATGTCAATGGCTTCTTTATGGTCGACGTATACCCATAGCTCGCTTGAGTCGACTCTCTTTAGGCTGACTCGGCAAAACGGACACGATAGGGATCTTGTTCGCCTGCCATAAAGTAGAAGTATAATGTGAAAAAAAAAATGAAATTTATGTTTTGGGGATGATAATTAAAATGGAAATATTCAACAAGGTAATAGGCCAAACAGTAAAATTAAAGAGAGATAAAAGGAAACGGGTCAAACGGGTTGAAAGACATAACAAGTGTTCATGAAAGCATAAAGCCCTTCTAAACCAATTAATACAACATTTTAAAATTTTGATTTTTTGTAAGCATATTCAACGTTAATTATCTAATAAAGAAAGTTAAAACTTTTGAACAATTCAGGCTGACCCAAGCCAAACAGTCAGTACTGAATGACGACCCCTGGCGGATCTAGGCCATAAAATCAGTAGTAACGTTTTTTATTTTTTTTCATTTTAGTAGCAACGTTTTCCATATTTCGTAAAAAAAACCAAATTTTCCACTAATTTTCCACTACGCGCGCGAAGTTGAGCCACAACGTCCGTGACCCCTTCTTCTATACTATGTCCGCCCCTGATGACGACCCGTTTTCACCGGTCCTCTAGGTGCAAACTCCAAACCAAACAGTAATCTTTGGAATGGCCAAAGTGGTAATTCTATTTTCCGTATTAATGGGTTTTAAATAAATTCACATTACATGAAACAATTCTACTACAACACTCTTTTACATCTAAAACCGCCAACACCACCTCATTTCATCAAAAAATTAACCATATGATCACTTATGTCAGGTGTACTAAAGAACTCTTTCTACACGAGTTAATACAGGTTCGGGTCGAATAAGTACTTTTTGGCATGGGTTGAAACAGGTTGGATGTACTTGGCCTGTAAACACCTTTTTCTTAATATTTTTTTTACTTTTTTACAAATAAGTAATAAAAATGGCCCAAACCATAACACCTTAACCAAAGAGTCTACTAAGCCAATCATTATTCAAACAAATAAAGTCTCGTCCTTATGTGAGGGTCAAAAATCACAATCCAAACTTTCTATGGCATCTACGGTGAAGACATAAATGATAAAATTAGTTGACACACACACAGAGAAGGGGTGGGGTCGTTGAATACCAATCCAATTTTAAGTTGAAAACTGCCAAAACCACATAAACAACATGTTGATACCTAAGGCAATTATGCAACAGCCAACAGCATGGCCGCCACTCTTTCTTACACTACATCTAGTCAGCACTACGTACAGGTACGTAGGCGGTTCTCTACTTAAGACTGGTCCTACATTGAACGGCCCTCTCTCTCTCTCTCTCTCTCTCTCTCTCTATACACACACATGTGTGTGTACGTTAAGAAATTATTGATACGGATACGAGGAACATACCAGTCATTGTAGCATTTTGAGCACATGGCATGGTTACATTTGGGTAAGACAAGTTTGCTATTCATCTCCATGCATATACCGCATTCTTCTTCCCGTTCAATGTCAACGTCAGAATATCGATTGTAATCTTCATTTTCTCGTTTTTTATACCGTTCCATGCATACCTTCTTTTGCTTTCTTTCTTCAGAATCAGTGACACCACTTTGTAGTTGCATCAAAGACGGATATATGATTCCTATTCATCACATCACATCATCCTAAATATCAACTCCCACGAAACAACAAGATAAACAAAACAGATATAGAACAACGAAAGAAGCCAAAAACTGGAATAGCGGCCAATGTTTGAATTACGTAAAAAAAAAGTCAACAGCTGAACAGCATGCAGGCTTTTGAATCATACCATAGAATTCTCTTATGCTCGCCTTCCTTTCGTGTGTTGACATGGTGGTGGTGCCATCATCATAAACCTGAAGTGCAAGCAGGAAACTTTATTAACCGCTATATACTGGAAATTTAAACGCTAAAACGGGTTTGAATTTTTGACCTGAAATATCAAGATCCTCAAGAGTCCGAGAGCACCCGCAAGGTGGCAGTCCGACCATTGAACAAAGAAAAGGAAAAACTGTGCGGCCGGGCTATACGACATTCTCATCTGCACACACGCACCGTCATACTCCCTTGAAAAATCAGATGCCCTGCTCCATCATACATCAAAACATACACTTACAACAACAGAAACATATCTACCAATAAATCATCATCGGTCACTCGAAAATTAAAGTATGCAAGTTTTTACACTATAAAGATACAGGATCAAATTTCCAACTTTACCCTTTTGAAGATCATAAAAAACATACAGTTAACTTACAACAACAGCAAGAAATCTACCAACAAGTCAACATCAATATTAGATACAAGGCATCCTAGATTTGACCTCAAAAGTCAAAGTGTGTAACTTTCTACACTGTAAAGATTCAAGATCAAATTTCAACCTTTACCCTTTGAAAAAAAAAAACATTTTATTTCATAACTTGAACATAATACAGACCACTTGTTCTTGGTGAACCATTCTAGAACAACAAGAAACACTCTACTCAACAATATTTACCAATTGTTTAATTTTTTACACCTCAAAACTCACAACATAGAAACAAACTCCACATGTTAAGAAGCAATGTTAATTAATAATTTAATAAAATAAAATAAGTTAAAATGTTTTCAAATATTCAGAAAGGGGTGGCTGCGCAGCTTGTTGCACGTCTACCTTTTATTGTGAGGTAAATTTCGTATTTTGTTTTAATGAAACTTTTATTTAATAAAAAAATATATATCAACAAAAAAAAATTTATAATATTCTTTAAAAAAACAAAATAAAATAAAATGTTTCAAATACCCTTTGGAATCCAAAATTAAGGATTTTTTTTTTCTTTTGATTAAAGAAATGATATACCTTTATCCCATATAGAAGCAATCAGCCACTACAGTCAAAAGAACCCAAATACATGTACACTTTTCATCAAATATAACTCAAAATTAGCTCATAAAAATCAAATTTAAAAAAAAAAACCTAAATTTGTCTAAAAGATCAAAATCCCAGATACCAAATAGAACAATTCATGACAAAAAACATCAATTTCCACAAATTTCCTTAAAAAAATCAAAACTTTAAGAAACCCACAAGAGAAAAAAAGAGGGAAATTAACAAATTCTTACAGAGTATTAGCGTGTTGAATATCTGCTTCAAGAACTTTAAGAGAGTCCTTGAAAGATCTTCTCATTGATCCCACATACATATCGGTTTGTGTTTTTTTATATAAATTATAAATATTGACAGACCATCTACTGATTTGTTTGATGATTTTCTCTCTCTAAAAACCCTGAAAATGTTTTTTTTTTCTCTCTCTAGAGGAGTGGGGTAACTTCTCTCTATATGTTGTTCTGGAGAGAACTGATGAAGGGAAGGAGGAGAAGAACTCTGTTAATGTAAAGGTCACACGTGGATAAGAAGCTGGTGGAACTTTAAACATTTGTTTTTCATAGTGCTACTATTTATTACTTATCTCTTCCTATATATATTTTTTTTAAGAGAAAATTGCTCGAATAGTCCCTGTGGTTTGCACAAATTTCACCTATAGTCCCCAAGTATTTAAAATTACAGGTATAGTCCTCAACTTTTGGTTTTTTTAACTCGGATAGTCCTTGGAGCTAACGGAGGTTAAATAATCCAGTTAAGTGGGTGTGAAATTACTAAACTACCCTTGTTATTAAAAATATAAAAAAATCAATGTGGGACCCACCCACTTTATCTTCCCTAACTTATCACCTCCACAAACCACTACCTCCTCTTCAAACCACCACAACCACCGTCCTCCACCCCTCCCCCCTTCATACTCTGACTAAAGTAACTCCAGGCGAAGCAAAATTTGCAATTCATATCTTAATATTATTATAGAAAATTAGAGCATATGAGGATACCCTATTTAATATAAATAACAGAATAAAACAAATGAGATCATCATCATCATCACGACTCACAGATCAGCATCGAAGAGAAAAGGGGTGTGGTTGAGGGTTTTACCTTCGAGGTCAGATCTGCTCCAATCGACAATCAGCATCACCGTCCATCGTCTTCATCGATATCACCGTTGCCGTCGTTATCGTGAGCAACCGCCTGTAATCGTCGTTCTTATCATCGAAGTGGGGAGGAGGCTGGCCGAAGGCAGGGGCAGTCGGCTTGGTGAAGGTCGTACGTCAGTTTGGTAAAGGTGGGTTTGCCTACGTCTTTCTTGTTAAGGAAGTTATCACTGACGCCTCTGGTGTTGGTGTCTTCGCCAAATTCAAAGACCCTTCTCATATCTCTGGTAATTATATTTCCTCTGTTTTGATAAATGTTTTTTATTTTTCATAATTATGAATTGATATGAACTTTTAGTTTGGAGTGAGTCGGTAAAAGTGTTGTCATCATCTCTCGTGATGGGTGGGAAAGATGAAGGGGGTGGTGGCTGTGGTGGTTGGGATGTCGGTGGTAGTGGTGGTGGTGGTGAAAGTGGAGATGGGTGGTGGTGGTGGTTTGTGGAGGTGATGGTTTGGGGAAGATGAAGTGGGTGGGTCATATCTTAATTCTTTTATTTTGGTTGGTGGTGGTGGGTGGTGGTGGTGATTGGTGGTGGTGGTGGGTGGTGGTGGTGATAGGGTGAGGAAGATGAAGTTGGTGGGGCCCACTAAAATAGGTGGAGAAAAATAGTTGGCTAATGGGTTAAGTGGGCCCTCTTTATATTTTATTAATTAATTGATTTTTTTTTATTTTTATTGGGGTAGGGGTAATTTAGTAATTTTACATCCACTTAACTGAATTATTTAACCTTCATCCATCAAAAGGGTAATTTAGTAATTTCACAGCCACTTCAAGGACTATCCGAGTTAAAAAACACCAAAAGTTGAGGACTATACCTGTAATTTTAAAAACTTGAGGACTATAGGTGAAATTTGTGCAAACCACAGGGACTATTCGAGCAATTTTCTCTTTTTTTAACAATCAAACGGAGCTATCATTTCACCAAAAAGAATACAACTAATCGACACCCAGGCTCATTTAGCCAGTGGCTACCTGGGCCGACCTGTTATCAAGTTATTACAAAGCTTGTTCACACACTATGCTACAAACTACAACCGCCAATTAACTAGCCGTTATCAAATAAAGAAAAGTCCCACCATTTTGCTTTTTCTAAACCCAAGATTTTTGCCCGCTTGATCATCCACCAATATGTTTCGAGTTTTATTTCTTCTACCGTTGCCGGAGTTGTCGTGGATACATTTCTGAATACTTTTTCGTTCCTCTTAATCCACAACTTCTAAATCACCTCCAGTATTATCGCATACACCACCTGCTTCTTTATCGCATTTCCTGTGATATTCCAGCAGCTTTTAAGAACATCAGCAACCTGGGCTTCCATCTTTAGATCCGGTAGTCTCAGGCACTCTCCAATACCCCACCAAAGTGCTCTAGCCCAAACGCATTTAGTGAAAATGTGTTCGTCCGTTTCCAATTCAAGCCCACACCTTTTGCAAAGCCCATCACCAATCTGAATTCCCATATATGACAAGGCTTCGGCTGTCGGAATACCTTTTTTGTGAAGTCTCCATACAAAGCAATTTACCTTCGGGGTTGCGATCTTACTCCAAACAAATCCGTCAGCTGTATTCGGCAATCTGGGGCTGTTAAACATCTCCAGTCGGGCTGCTTTAACAGAAAACTCCATACTTGAACCAGAGCTGTTCCAGAACCATTTGTCAGGCTCCGGCTTGATGTTAAACGAGTTAATCAGCAGCCATAACTTGGCTGCATCTTCAAGTTCCACCTGTGTGCTCGGCAATCTGGTCCATGGTATGTCCAACCAAACTAACCCATTGAGCCTTTTGTAGCATACATTCACACGTGGTTGTTTCACCCTGCAGATCGAGTACAAGCCTGGGAACTCGTCCATTAACCTGTTATTCGAACACCATCGGTCTTCCCAGAACCTAATTGTGTCGCCTGAACCACTTTTGCAAATAAATTTCGACTCTAAATCAATCCCCTCCTTCGCTAAATCTTTATGAATATCAACAATATTTGCCCACGTGCCCCTAGCAGTCTTCTTTGATGGTAAGAAGCCGTGACAGCCTCTACCACTGTGAATAGCTTTTATCACCATTTGCCAAAGTTGTGTCGGAGACGACTTGTACCTCCACCACCACTTGACAAGTAGCGCAATGTTCAACTCATTTATGCAGCCCACACCCAGTCCCCTCCTTTTTTTCGGCTTGATTATAGTTTCCCAGGCAACCCATTTAACCTTGTTACTTGTACCTGACCCGCCCCACAAGAATCTTCTCCGCAGCCCTTCTAATACTTTGATGACCCCTGCCGGCGCTCTAAAAATTGACAGGAAATAGTTCGGCAGCGCTCCCAAGACCGCCTTTACCATCACAGCTCTACCTGCAAAAGAGAGAAATCTTGCCTTCCAAAGTGTTAATTTTGATTGAAATTTTTCAATCACAGGTCTCCAATTGTTTACGCGCTTCATGTTACTCCCCACCGGTAACCCCAAGTAGATAAACGGCAACGAACCCATCTTGCATCTAACTTCGGCAGCCATACTCTCTAATTCTGCCGCTTCCACATTAACCCCAAAAAGGTTGCTTTTGTTCAAGTTGACATTCAGACCTGAAGCTATTGAGAAACATCTTAGGATCCGGTTCAAATTTTGCGCATTTTTTACCGTCCATTGCCCAAGAAATAATGCATCATCCGCATATAACAAATGTGAGATTGCTGGGCCTCCATTTGGCAGCTGTACCCCTTTAAATGTCCCTGCATTCACCGCCCTTGTCATCATCACATGTAGTGCTTCCATCACCAGAGTAAACAAAAACGGGGACAACGGATCCCATTGCCTTAATCCCCTTTTAAGTTGAAACTCTTCAGTCGGCGCCCCATTTATTAATACCATTGTTCTGCCAGTTACCAACAGCCCCTTTATCCAATTCTTCCACTTTGTTGGGAAGCCCATGTGGTGCATAATGCTTAACAAAAATTTCCATGATACGCAATCATACGCTTTCTCAAAATCAGCCTTGAACAACATGACTTTCTTCTTGCGACGCTTAGCCCAGGACACTACTTCGTTAGCAACTAATGGACCATCAAATATATTCCTTCCTGTGATGAAAGCCGACTGGACCGGTGATATTACTTTCCCGATAATCTTTTTTAAACTCGCCACAAGGACCTTAGAGATTATTTTCCCGATTACACCAATAAGTGAGATAGGTCGGAAATCCGAAAAAGTCATGGGATCTTTAACTTTAGGGATGAGTGCCACGAAGGACGAGTTGCAAGACGGGTGTAGTGAACCATGTACATAGAACTCGTTCATCACGTTTTCAACATAAGGTTCAAGTTGTGACCAGAATTGTTTGATGAAAGCGAATGAAAACCCATCTGGACCGGGCGACTTATCATCACCACAGTCCGAAATAGCTTCTCTGATCTCCTCCTTAGAAAAAGGAGTGATAAGGCTGCTTGCGTCCTCTTCCGAAATTCTGTTGAAACCTTCCCCTGACAACCTTGGTCTCACCGGCATAGGCTCTTCGAACTTAGCTTTAAAAATATCCACAGCTTTACTTTTAATTGTTTGTGGTTCCTCCACCCAAACCCCATCAACATATAACCCGGAAACTCTATTACTAGCTCTCCTACTGTTAATAATCCCATGAAAGTACGATGTATTTTCGTCCCCATCTGCCACCCACATCATTTTCGATTTCTGTTTTAATTGTTTGTGGTTAAATGTCTATTTTGTACTTTTTGTTATGCTAAATTAAATGTTCATTTCTGAATAATTTTTAGTTTTGCCTATAAAAAACAAAACACAGTCAAAGATTTGAAATAATAACTTGAGGATATTATTGTTATTTTACAACATACAAATAAAGATTTCTTAATTTATGTGTTTATAGGCCCATGACATTTAAATTGGGACAAGGAAGTATTATAATAATATTTTTAATAATTAATTATTTTTTTAACTGCCAACAAAACTGAACATAATGTCCCGACTACCCGGATAACCTAATGGCAAAAGACATCTCATGCGTCTATTAAATGACCGACAATACTGCATGCGTGAGCCAACGATAGAACCCGAACTGAGGAAAACTCGCCTGCCTAAATACCCGTTGCAACTAAACCCGGATAGGATCAGATTCAACTTTGAGACATTTCAGCCCCAAGCCCTAATATCCACTTCCCATGCTACTAAGAGGGTGTTTGGGTATCCATTTTTTCACCTCCTTTTAACTTATGACTTATCCAATAAGTCAACAGTTAAAAAAAAGTGTTTGATTAATTGTTTGAAAATGAACTTTTTTGATGATTTTGTGCTTTGAAATGGAGAAAAGAGGGGAAAAATCATAAGTCACAATTTATGACTTTTAATATTGAGGAGCTTTTGAGGTAGAAGAATGAGAAAGAAGAAAAGAAGAAGAGCCAAACATGCTCTAAGCCATTGTTCCCGTGATGATCAATGATTGTATTTAAAAAATAATTAACCTTTTAATTAATAATAATATCTAGAAGCATTAATTTGTGATTGAGAATATGTATTTAGTCACGTATGTTTTATGCTATTTGTTTGTGTCTACGTAATAATCCACGTACACATTATCTCTTGCATATATATATTTTTTTTCAAAGGAACACTTATTGTTTTAAAAATGATTTTTTTAATAAAAAGTTATTTCTATTAAAACAATAAATTTATTGTAGTTATACTAATACGGCTAGTAAGTATCAAGTAATCAAGCATTGATTAATTGTATTTTACTAGATTTTTATTAATATGTGCATCTACATTAATTTGTACGTGTTTATATATATATATATATATATATATAACTAGATTATATCTCAGAAGCCAGTGACGAATACATAATGTTTTTATAGGGTGGGCATAATATTGACAACCTAAAAATGAGTCAATATACAAAAATAATTATAAATAACATAGTTCATTAAATATTTAAATATAATATATAAAAGTATCTCAATTACAATTGTCCTCAACGTGTTTTTATATTTTGGGAACACTCAATTACATCTTCGGCAACCATTAGTAAGATAGAGATGCAATGAAACCAGGGAGATTATAGGAATGAGTTGGAAAGGTCGCGTTATAAATCCCCATTCAAATTTCCCTTCATAATTCATAAAAGAATTGCTAAATGCATAAATGAGTCGATGTCCCAAAAAAATTACCAAATTGTTAAGGAGACCCACCTGTTAAAAAACAAAACTTGGGTCAAAGTGAATGTGGGATATCACTATATCAAAAACATACGACCATTATTTTATTTTAGATTGATTAAATATTCATATGAATTACTAATAGTAATACTAGGATTATATTTTTGGTATCTTGTTGGGCTGGTTGCACGGTGGGCACATGCCCACCATGAATTGCATATGCATCCGCCACTGTCAAAAGTTTTTCGGGATAGATAAATCTAATATAAAGTGATAAAATATGTGTTATGATGTAAAATAAAAATTAATGTACAATAATATGAGAAAACAAAAATTTTAATCATGTGAATAAGAATGAAAATGTATATTAAAAAGAAGATGTATGTTTGGATAAGGAGAGAGCTAGAAACAATCATCGCAATGCGTGATTAGGGTGGTGGTCTTGAAGATGTGACTTTTTTTTAAATGAGTGGTTTCAACCTACTCTGCTCTTGATGAAAATAGAATTCCTAGTTTGAACATGGTTAGTGACTTGCCTAGACATGATTAATGAATTACCTGAACATATTGTGTTTGTTTTTTCCTGTATGAACCAAAAACCCACAAAAAAGTCGTTTTTTTTTTCGTTTTTTGTATAGCATTATGTTACTCGTTAGAAAAATAATAAAACTTTCATTAATTTGGTGTAACTTCTTTTAAAAAAATCTCATACATAAAAGTTATTAATGTTTTAAAATTGTGGATGAAATATGAGAGAAAAAAAAAGAATTTTAGAAGAAAATAACGAGAAGGGTGCCACGTGACACATCCAAAATGGGATGATGATCGCATTGAGCGTCATGTCAGCTTTAGTGATTTTTTTATTAATATATATAGAATACAGACATAGATTAGCATGAATTGTTTTTTATTAGGTTTGTTAATTTTGATCATTGTTACCCCAAGCTCCCGTCATGGCTCTTAACTATTTACTATGTATTATTGAAGGATTGGATGAATAGTACACCTCCCCTCTCATTCGCTGAGAGGGGTGGTGACATTTATTTTTTTCTTTTCCCCAACGTTTATTTGATAATAAATTTAATTTGTTTCATTTTAAAACCAAATCTGGTTAGTTGGTGTAGTGGTTTAAGCTTTGGTTTCCTTTACATTGAGTCAAGGGTTCGAGCTTGGTTGGTTTGCATTAATTTAAAGATGAGATGAGCACTATCTAACTGGGGTTTACTTTTTTTTAAACTATAGTTAGGTTTAAATTGTCTGGTTATTTCTTGGCTTTCTCTTTTGTTAACGCGTGTCTCATACCTGTACACCTGTACTGTACTGCTTATCCCTTCAAAATTCTAAAATCTAAATTCTCATGGTGTCTGTTGTGTTGTCGGGCACCACCCATTCTGTCTCCTGTACTCATCTTCATCAGTCATCATCATCTCTTTCAAAATCAACCCAAAACCTACAAAGAAATCAACAAAGCCCTAACAAAAATAACAAATGCTTTATTATTAGTAACCTTTTCGCCGCAAATAGCACATAACAAGCTCTTCATCGGTAGGATGAAGGCTGAAGTCAGTAGCTAGAGCCGTCGGCAGTGGTTGTCAAACTGGTGGTTTACGGCGGAGGTACGGTGATGATTTCCTGGCACATGGTGGTTTATAATAATATTATAAATTCATTTTTTTATCTTCCCTTCAATAAATGTAGAGAGAGACACGAAGAAATGGAAAACACCAAGATCTGCATCTTCTAGCAAAAGTCGTTGTCTGGATGCTTAGGTTATCGCCGGAGCCACCGCTACCTCTCGAGTGGAAACCAAGGCGCAACCACTTTAGCATTGTTCCATATCTTCAAGGTAAGATGAAAAACTGAACCGTTAAACTCGAGATTAATTTCACTTCTGCGGTAAAACGGCTTTTGAGGATTTGATTTTTTTTTGTATAATTATATCTTCCTATAGGGATTGCAACGAAGTGGAATGACGGCTTCAGTTTATGATTCATATTCACGAATCTTAGTGAGGTACTAATTATCGATTTGTATTCAACTCAAAAATTTTAGTTTGTATGTTTAATTATTGCTGATTTGGTTGTGTAGTGATTGTAGAGGCGATTTCCGCCCATGAAACAGTTCATACAGGGAGGTTTTCTACTAATTAATGATCAGAGGCAACGGTAAGATTTTTGTTGCTAGAAGTAGTTTAAGTTGCATGAATTATCTGGGTAGTTATCTTATTGTAGAATTGGGTGAAGTTTTTAGTTGGGAAGTGGATATGTTCACGCACCAAATTCAAAAGCTGACATAAATTTCTCCAAATACCGGATCATACTATTGTCATTGTCTACTTTGTGGTTATTTTTCTGTTACTCATTTGATGTTTACAAATGTTTTTTTCCTTCGATATTCCGAGAAATGCATTTGTGGGGCTGGAAAAGGTCATTAGTAAATGACTGCAAAAATAAGATGAGATTGATGAGTTTTGGTAGGATTAAAAGATATTACCATGAATCACTTTCTATTAAATTACCAATTACTTACGTTCCATATCTCAATTATTGGTTTTGAATATCTTTTGATGTGTTTCAATATCTAATAAGCCAAGTTGTTTTCTTTTGCAGATTGTTAGCACTCTATAGCAAGAACAATGGAAGTTAAGAAGGTTTCTAAAACGCACCTCCTTCTTTAATACCTTGGTAAAAGATTTAATATATAGCCAATTACTTTTGAGCAACATTTATCTTATGATGTATGTTTATGATATACTTTTTTCCCCTTATTTTTTTAATTTGTAGAAGTTTTATATTGTTCTTTAGAGCACATTCGATCTCAATTTACTTATATTTTATGAAAGAAATACCTTTACTTGCTTAGCCTATGAGGTAATGGTGCAATTTCATTAGAAGTGGTCAACACTTTGAAGAATTGGGTGCTACTGTTGTCTCAGGCAGGAATGCGGAACAACCAGAAGAAAAGCAACATGAACCAACACCTAAAGCTTTTGTTTTGTTGTTTTTATAAATTTCGGTCACGCTAAACATGGAAGAGATCGAGGCTAACGACCAACGGTTTAGTTCAGCGCGCCGCAACGCGCGCGGGGAAAATTCTAGTTTACTATTAATAGTATGTGCATCTACATTAATTTCACCATTATCACTACCAACCTTCTCATAGTTAAATAACTTAAATTTAAGGTCTCAGAGCATTCACAGTAGAGCCTCTATATTTGTGTGAGGGGGGCCTCCATATTATATAGAGTGTGTATAAGTGGTTGTGAGTAGAGGAGAGAGAAAATATATAGATGAGACACTGTTCATCAGTAAATTTGGAGGGGACACTGTTCACCCTCCATAATTTTTTAATATTTTTAGAAGTGGTTGTGAGTAGAGGAGAGAGAAAATGTAATGATAAAAGTATAGAGTAAGTATTATTAAATAGAAAAGGAGAGAGAATGGTAGTGATTTTTAGTGTAATTATAGAGATGGAGAAGGAGGATCTAATGTGAATGCTCTCATTACACAACCATCACTACAACCTCTAAACTTCACGAATGTGATCAAATCACCCGTTGTAAATCAAGAAACACTTATCAAGTTGAGTTTACTAACATGTCATCCTTTAATCAACTTGTATTGTAAAATTGATTATGAGCTTACTAACACGTCATCCTCTAATTAAAGTTGTATTAAAAAATTGATTTGTCTTCAAACTACGCCTATAGTGTGTTGAAATGTGGGAGACATCAAGTAAGAGGGAGGGTGGCAGAGGCATGAGATGGTGGCGGAGAGATGTGGGAGGAGTTAGAATAAGAGAAGGTGGCGTAATACATTAAGTATTGGACTATTGATTAATGGTTGTCGGCGATTAAATGTGAAGAAAGACATAACCGTTCATATAAGATGGATAAAAATAAATAAAAAATTAAATATTTTTATAGAATAACAAAAAATAAACTTAACATAAACAAACTCTTTTCAGATCTCTTTAGCGTTGTAAAATTATGTAATTTACCTTTACCACATCACATCAAACAATGATAAGTTTAATTATACATAATAAGTAAAAACAAAAAATACTTTTGTCATCAATCATGATGATACCGATGCCTATGAATATGTATCATTCATTGATGTAAAATAATATATCTTCTTTTCTAATAGGGTCGTCTCCGGGCATGCACCAACGTCTTCCTAGAAATGCAACGTAACTCAATTATTAGACATTATATGTTAAACAAACATATGATGTAGACTAATTATTTGCAACTCTTAATGTACATTGATGGGGCCATTGTTTGGGTTCACTATCGACCTATCATTTTCAAGTAAGTCATTTTATTACATTCTCTTAGATGATTAATCATTAACTAATAAATATAACAAAAATAAAAATTATATTAATTATTCTGGAATGTAAATTATTGTGGATGATGATGTCTATCATTTAAATATACACAAGGGCACCATGGACTCCAATGGTACATCTTCAACTACCCTCATCCAATATCAAGTTGAGGGGTTGACTTTTCATTTGGTGTTAGTTCAATAATTCCATGATGCCTACCTAAATATGAATTTTATGTTCATGACATTTTAGAAATAAAAGGGTCTAAAGAATATTCTAAATATGAAAAAAAAAAACCCTAGTGGTTTATACTATGCTCAACTGCGGAGTGGTTGATTTTAAACAAAACGTAAATAGAATTATGAACGTGACGTTAATGAAAAAAAAACCTTAAATTAAAATATTTAAAAAAAAAATAACCAGAAAACGCCTTTTCATTTGTCAACAAAATTTAAGTACATTTAATTACAACTGATTAAATTAAAGTTTTGCGGCAGGGACAGGATACGGGTCTAACACCTGTTGGATGCTATGGGTGGCGAAGACTCGGTGACTTCCTCGGGTTTGTTAGCGGCCATTACTGAAGTCGTCAACTTATGGTTTGGTGGGGCCTGCCCTAAGACACTTGCCTAGTTTGTTGCCTCCCCCCCCCCCCCCCCCCTTACCCCCTTATTGAAGCCCGATAATGGAATTCAGCCTATTGCTGTGGGAGGCATTTGGCGAAGGTTGGTTTCTAAGGTGGCAATGAAGAAGGTTGGGAAAGGTATTGCCCAGTACCTGGGGGACTTTCAATTTGGAGTAGGGGTGCCAAATGGGGCAGAGGCGGTGCTTCACATTGCCAACATGTTCCTCAACTCTTTTCATGCGGATGGGTCCTTGGCTCTGCTTACAGTAGACTTCTCCAATGCCTTCAACATGGTCGACCACACATCCTTTCTCCAAGAGGTTCACCCCCTTATCATGCGGGTTCAGGATCACTGTAACCTCCCGTTTCATGCTTGGTATTTGGATGATGGGACGATTATAGGCAACACAACCGAGGTTGCTAAAGCTTTAGACATTATCAACGTGCATGGGCCATCTCTGGGGCTTCATCTCAATATTAAGAAAACAGAGGTCTTTTGGCTAACGTGTGTCGGGCTGAAAGGTCAAGACGGGCTTTTCCCAAGAGGAATTGGTAGACCATAGAAGGGGGTTAAGCTCCTTGGTAGGGGTGTTAGCTGAGATCCTATCTTTATTGGGGAGTTGGCAAGGCGGCGGGCTACGGTTGCGGTTGCCCTTATGAAACTCCTGCCCCGCCTTAGGGATCCCCAAAGTGAACTCCTACTGCTCAGGTCATGCATGTGGGTCGCTAAGTTACTTTTTGGGTTGCGAACTTGTCAACCCCACTTGATGGTGGATGCGGTATCCATTTCCGATGATGGTATACGGGAGGCTATTGAAGATATAGTTGTGTGTGGCGCCCCTTCTTCGGGGACCTCCAGTGTCGCTTGGCATCCTTGCCGATGCGTTTAGGTGGTTTGGGCCTCCTTTCAGCTCGAGATGTTGGGGTTTATGCCTTTGTGGCATCTAGAGCTCAGTCTTGGGAACTTCAGGATCATATCCTTCGAAACAGTGGGGTCATCGGGCTAGACCCGGACTATCAACAGGCGCTCGAACGCTTAAATGTCCATCTCCCGGACTTTGATATTGGCGGTTTTTCTAATAAGGACACCGGCCCCTCAAAGTCACAAAAAACTTTGGCAAATGCTCTGTTTGGCAAAACTGCTCAGAGCCTGGGAGAAGTTTTTGAGTTGTCCTCCTGCCAGAAGGCGGTGATTGAATGCCTAAAGGGTCCTCATGCTTAGGATTTTTTGACCGTTATCCCAATTGAGGGGTTGGGTCAATGAATGTCTGCAGTGGAGTACAGGGCTATACTCAAGTACCATCTGATGATCCCTATGTATCTTGAAGATGAAACATGCCCCATCTGCCGTAAAGCTTGCATGGATAAATACGGGGAGCACGCAATTCATTGCAAAGAGCTCCCTGAGTTCAAATACCGGCATGACTGGGTGAGGGATGTTTTCTGGGACATCCTGAGAAGAGCTGGGATTTCTGCCAAAAAGGAGGCCCCTGTAAATTTTCTCACAGACTCTACGGAAGGGAGATCCACCCTGCGATCAACAAATCTGCTTGTCTTTGGTTGGGAGAGGGAGAAACATGCTTGCGTGGACCTCACAGGGGTGTCTCCTTTGGTTGGGTTAAGGGAAACAGGGTTTGTAGTTGGGCAAGCATCGAGAAAGGCGGAATCGAAGAAAGTAGATAAGCATGCTAAAGCTTGTGCAGAGAACCAACATGTCTTTATCCCTTTGGCCTTTGATACCTTTGGCTCCCTATCGTGAGAAGATATTCGTTTCTTGACCAGGGTCCAACGGGTCGTCCACAACAATAGTTCATCTCCAGGGGCAAGAATTTGTCTTCGGTAGACTAGGGTTCACAATTCCGAAAGGGGTGGCGGCGCAACTTGTTACCCGTCTACCTTCTATTGTGATGTAAGTTTCGTATTTTGTTTTAATGAAGCATGATCTTTAATTAAAGATACATAAAATAAAAATACCTAGGCTCAAAGCCTCATATCTCTCACTATAAAAATATCATTAAATTGATGGGGTTTTGAAACACATGTATTTAGTATACATTTTTTCAAGCATTTAGGTTAATGCTTTTCTTTTAAATACAAAGCAAAATGATAACCAACAGGCCTTGCATTACGACGGTGGGATTTTGATAGGTATCAATTTGGTGCCGGAACTTTGTATAACAACTAAAAGAGAAAAAAATTAAATCGTGATATGCTCGAAATGACATAAACATGTGTTTTACATCGATCAAAAACTATAAAAAAGGAATATTAGAACACTTTCGATGATATAAACACCGATACCAATGCTTAGTTTGAATTGGTTCGATTCAACATACATATATAAAGAATGTATTATAAAAACTATATATGATATAGGGAACATGTAAAATCATTATTAGTATAGGATTACATGTTCCGCGAATAACCCTGCGGATGGTTAGACCATCCTCCAGGCAAGAGCGAAGATCAAGAAATAGGAAATCTCTGCAGTGCAGTAGCATTTTGCAAGCACTTGCAGTGTGGAAAGATGGGTCTGGGTTTGCAGATTTGGTCTCTTCCCTTTCGGATAGCGTGGGGGAGGTTGTGGTTTCAGAAGGGAGGCGGACAAGGAAAGGGATCCTAATTTTAAGTAATGTATCTGGAAAGTTAGAGATGGGCATTTCACGGCTGCGGTTAAGATTCTATACTCCAGTGGGGTTGCCCATGTAGATGGATCGACAATGAAAGCCTTATTGATAAACACCCAGTGATGCCACCCCCATCCCTGTCATCTAACCCTATTGGCCAACCCACTATATCTGTAGACGGGAATTATATGCTCAAATGCATCGATCCTTCCCTAAAGGGATGTCTTGTGGTAGGGTCGGGATACGGGCCCAACATCTGTTGGATGCTATTGGTGGCGAGGTTTCGGTGACTTCCTTGGGTTTTCTCATGGCTATTACTGAAGTCGTCAACTTGTGGCTTGCGAGGTCCTGTCCTAAGGTGCTTGCTGAGTTTGTTGCCCTGGCCCCCTTAGCCCCTTATTGAAGCCCGATAACGGAATTCGCCTATTGTAGTGGGGGTCATTTGGCGAAGGCTGGTTTCTAAGGTGGCAATGGAGAAGGTTGGGAAAAACATGGCCCAGTATCTGGGGGACTTTCAATTTGGGGTGGGAATACCGAATGAGACAGAGGCGGTGATTCACAGTGTGAACACGTTCCTCAACTCCTTTCATGCGGATGGTTCCTTGGCTCTGCTAACAGTAGACTTCTCCAATGCTTTCAACGCGGTTGATCGCATAGCCTTTCTCCAAGAGGACCACTAGCGTTGCCCGTTTATCTACCAGTGTGTCCAGTTCCTTTACGCCCAGCCTGCTAGGTTATACGTTGATAACAATTGTAGTGGGGCTACTACCTGAGTGCAACAAGGAGATCCTTTGGGGCCCCTTCTCTTTGCTCTTTCCTTACACCCCCTTATTCTACGAGTCCAGGAACATTGTACCCTCCCGTTTCATGCGTGGTACTTGGATGATGGGACAATTATAGGCAATGCGTCTAAGGTTTCTAAGCCTTTAGACATCATCAATGCGGAGGGGCCATCCCTAGGGCTTCATCTTAATATTAAGAAAACGGAGGTCTTTTAGCTGACATGCGATGGGCTGAAAGTTCAGGATGGCCTTTTCCCGAGAGGAATTGGTAGACCAGAGAAGGTGGTTAAGCTCCTTGGTGGGGCGGTTAGCCATGATCCTAACTTTATTGGGGAGTTGGTAGGGCGGCAGGCCTTAGGGGCGGTCGACCTTATGAAACTCCCAGCCCGCCTTAAAGAACCCCCAAAGTGAACTCCTCCTGCTCAGGTCATGCAAGGGGGTTGTTAAGTTACTTTTTGGGTTTGAGGACATGTCAACCCCATTTTATGGTAGGTGCGGTATCTAGTTTTGATGATGGCCTCTAGGTGGCTATAAAAGACATAGTTGTGTGGGCAGCCCCTTCTTCGGGGACCTACAATGGTGATTGGCATCCCTACCGATGCGTCTTCAGCTTGAGATGTTGGGGTTTATGCCTTTGTGGCGTCTAGAGCTCCGTCCTGGGGACTACAGATTCATATACTTCGGAACAATAGGGTCGTCAGGCTTGACCCGGACTATCATCAGACACTTGAACTTAAACGCTTAAATGTCTCTCTCCCGGATTTTGACATGGGCGGTTTCTCTATTAAGGACATCGCCCCCCTCGAAGACACAAAAAACTTTGGTGAATGCTCCATTTAGCAAAATTGCTCAGAGCCTAGGAGAAGTTTTTGAGTTATCCCCCCGTCAAATGGCGGTGATTGAATGCCCGAAGGGCCCCCATGCTCAGGATTTTTTGATCGTTATTCCGATTGAGGGTTTGAGTCAATGCATGTCCGCAGTAGAATACATGGCTATTCTCAAATAATGGTTGATGATCCCTATGTATCCGGAAGATGAAACATGCCCGATCGGTCGTAAAGCGTGTATGGATAAATATGCGAAGCACGCAGTTCATTGCAAAGAGCTTCCCGGTTTTAGATACCGGGATGACTGGGTGAGAGACGTTTTGTGGGACATCTTGAGAAGAGCTGGGATTTCGGCCAAGAAAGAGGCCCTGTGAATTTATCACGGACCCTACGGAAGGGATATCTACTCTGCGACCTGCGTATTGCTCGTCTTTGGTTGGGCTAGGGGGAAACATGCTTGTGTGGACCTCACGGGGGTATATACTTTGATTGGTTTAAGGGAAAATGGGTTTGTACATGGACAAGCTGTTGGAGATGTTGCCTTCAGCCCACATATAGGCCCGGCCCAGTTTGTTTAACTTGTTGAGCAAGATTAGCAAAGGGTGTAACCCTAATTTATGCCTATAAATAATCTCTTGTACTTGTAACTTTTTGTATCACTCAATAATAAGAAACCCCAGTTGCCCCCGTAGACGTAGGTCAGTTTAGACCGAACCACGTAAATACTTGTGTTCGTGTGCGTGTGTGTGTTCTCGATCCTAACAACTGGTATCAGAGCTCAGGCTCTTGATCAGAGAAGAACATACCAGATTACACAACCACCTACCCAGCCGTCACCCACCACCACCTATCACCTCTGTGCGTCGCCACCGTCTGCTCCGGTTAGGATTCCGTTCGAACCCAACCCACCTGCGCCACCACTCCTCTGAACCGATTCGGATTCCGTTTGAACCCACATACCCCGCCGCCACAAACCGTCTGTCTAGGGTTCCGATTAAAAAAAAAAAACCCTTAGACGCCGTCGTTCTTTTTTTCACCACACCTTGGACCTTCGGCCTCCGCATCCAGATCCATTTGCTGCTGTTCTCGTAACAAGGTCAGCTTTGTATTGGGGGTGCTTATTTTGTTTGTTGCTGGTACAAGAAGAAGAAAATAAGAACAGTAAGTGGTGGAGAAATATTATCTTTCGTTTTGTGTCATAATTGTGCAAAGAGGTAAAAGAGAAGACAATAACTTTTTTTGTCCTCTTGCGTGGACCACAAAAGAAAAGAAAGGCAAAAAGTAATTACTTTGTTTTTAAAAAGGCAAAGGAAGGGGTATTTTATTTTATTTGGCTAGTTTCCTAGATATTTAGACAAGAGATAATGTCTGAAGAAGGAAAAGTCAAGGTAGAGAAGTTTGATGGGAAGAATTTTGGTTGGTGGAAGATGCAAATCAAGGATTTGCTTATACAGAAGGAGTTAGATGCTGCACTAGACCCTCCCCCTGAGACAATAACTACTGCATGGACGAATCTTGACAAGAAAGCACAGTCAACGATTCGGCTTGCTCTCTCCATGAATGTAGCTTACAACATTCTGGAGCAAACCACAGCGCGTGGCATTATGGAAGCTTTGTCCAATATGTACGAGAAGCCGTCTCCTGCAAATAAAGTGTTTCTGATACGGGAGTTAGTCAACATCAGAATGAAAGAGGGAAGTTCTGTAACTGAGCATATTAATTTATTTAAATCACATTTGACACGTTTGTCTTCTGTGAATTTTAAGATAGATGATGAATTGCAGGCTTGTCTATTGTTATCCTCATTACCTGACAGTTGGTCAGGCACAATCACAGCAGTCACAGGGTCAGTTGAGACTCTGAGTTTTGGAAGAGTTCGTGATTTGTTACTAAATGAGGATTCCAGAAGAAGGAACAATGGAGAATCAAGCTCGTTGCTCAGTACTGAAGGAAGAGGGAGAAGTAACAACAGAGGAGGAAATAAGGGTAGGTCGAAGTCAAAACGCAGGAGCAAGTCAAGACCTGGAAAGCCAAGGAAAGATATACAGTGTTGGAACTGTAAGGAGTTTGGGCATTTCAGAAGTCAGTGTTCTGAACCTGCGAGAGAGAAGAGGGAGGTGAATGCTACTACATCCTCAGATTCAGAGGATGCTCTTATTTGCTGTATCGAGAGTTCTATTGAAGACTGGATTATGGATTCAGGAGCGTCTTTCCATGCTACTTTTAGCACGAAGAAGATGAAGAATCTACGAACAGGTAACTTTGGTAAAGTTCGTTTGGCTAATAATCAGAGTCTTGATATTACAGGAATTGGAGACATAGACCTTAAAACTCCATTGGGAACCATTTGGACCTTGAAGAATGTTCGGGTCATTCCTGGTTTGAAGAGGATGCTTATATCCATCGGTCAGCTTGATGATCAGGGATATGATGTTCACTTTGGTAGTGGACAATGGAGAGTTGTTAAGGGCAGTATGGTAGTTGCTAGAGGCAAGAAGAGAGGTAGTTTGTACATGGTTGAAGCATCAGCTGATGCAGTGAATGCAGTATCGAGTGACCAGAGTCAGACAAAGTTATGGCATCAAAGACTCGGGCACATGAGTGAAAAGGGGATGAAGATGCTTGTTGCCAGGGGAAAACTTCCAGAGGTGAAGAAGGTCGAGTCAGAATTTTGTGAACCGTGCATCCTAGGCAAGAAAAAGAAGGTGACTTTTGTGAAGACTGGGAGAGCACCGAAAGCTCAGAAATTGGAGCTTATTCACTCAGATGTATACGGACCGACATCAGTAGCTTCACTTGGAGGAGCTCGCTACTTTGTGACCTTCATAGATGATTCAACACGCAAGGTATGGGTTTACTTTCTTAAACATAAATCTGAAGTTTTCGATACTTTTAAGAAATGGAAATCTGCTGTTGAACTTGAAACTGATTTGAAGGTGAAATGCTTGAAGTCGGATAACGGTGGTGAATATATCAGCAAGGAGTTTACAGATTATTGTGCTGATAGAGGGATCAAGATGATAAACACAGTTCCAGGAACTCCGCAACAGAATGGAGTTGCAGAGAGGATGAACAGAACATTATGTGAAAGAGCCAGAAGTATGAGATTGAATGCAGGGCTTCCAAAGATGTTCTGGGCTGATGCAGTTAACACAGCAGCGCATCTTATCAACCGTGGACCCTCAGTACCGTTAGGATTCAAGCGTCCTCAAGAAGAATGGAAAGGTAAAGCAGTTGAGTATGATCACCTAAGAATTTTCGGGTGTAGTGCTTATGATATCAACCCTGAAGGTGACAAGTTGGATGCTAAAGCAAAGAAGTATATCTTCATTGGATATGGGGGTGATAAAATGGGCTACAGGCTTTGGGATTCTGAAAGCAGAAAAGTAGTCAGAAGCAAGCATGCCGAGTTCAATGAAGAAGAGTTGTACAAAGACAGAAACTTGGATAAGTCAAAGGTTCAGAAAGAAACAGTTGAGTTTAGTGTTGAGAATCAGAAGAAAGAATCTGTCACAGAGCCTGTAACAGAATCTGAAGATGACACAGAACCTGAGACTGAAGATGGTGAGAATGAAGAGTCAGTGGGAGTTTCTGACAGTGGGAGTTCAGAGTCTGAAGACGAACAGTCTCCACAGCAGCCTGACCAGTTTGATACTTCGGTCAGGAGATCCACCAGAGTTTCTAAAGCGCCGGACAGGTATAGTCCCAGTCGCACCGGCCCCTCAGTTAATTATATTCTCTTGACAGAAAACGGTGAACCAGAGAGCTACTCTGAGGCAGTCAAGATGAAGGATTCGTTCCAGTGGGAGCGAGCAATGAAAGAAGAAATGAGTTCACTAGACAAGAACAAGACTTGGGTTCTTGTAAAGCTTCCGCCAGACAAGAAAGCTCTTCAGAATAAATGGGTTTTCAGGGTCAAAGATGAGCATGATGGTTCTAAACGATATAAAGCCCGTTTAGTGGTCAAGGGATTTCAGCAGAAGAAGGGAGTTGATTATGATGAGATCTTCTCTCCAGTGGTGAAAATGACCACCATCAGGTTAGTTCTGAGTATTGTAGCAGCAGAGAATTTGCATCTAGAGCAGCTAGATGTGAAAACAGCATTTCTACATGGTGACCTTGAAGAAGATATTTACATGGCACAGCCTGAGGGATTCCAGGTTATTGGAAAAGAGAATTGGGTGTGCAAGTTGAAGAAGAGTTTATATGGTCTGAAACAAGCGCCAAGGCAGTGGTACTTGAAGTTTGATAATTTCATGGCGAAGACCAGTTACAAGAGATGTGAAGCCGATCACTGTTGTTATCTGAAGAAGTTCAAGAGTTCGTATATCATTCTACTTCTGTATGTAGATGATATGTTGATTGCAGGATCAGATATGAATGAGATAAGCAAGTTGAAGAAGCAAATGTCCAAAGAATTCGAGATGAAGGATTTGGGTGCAGCTAAACAGATACTCGGGATGAGTATTACCAGGAACAAGAAAGATGGATCTTTGACACTGTCCCAGGAGAAGTACATCGGGAAAGTGTTAGAGAAATTTGGTATTAACAGTGAGAAGACCAAGCCTAGAAACACGCCATTGGGGAGTCACCTCAAGCTTACCAAAGATCAGTGTCCCAGAACTGAAGAAGAAAAAGCTGATATGGCTAGAGTTCCGTATGCATCTGCAATAGGTAGTTTGATGTACGCTATGGTGTGTACAAGACCTGACATAGCACACGCAGTCGGAGTTGTCAGTCGGTTTATGTCAAATCCGGGAAGAAAACATTGGGAAGCAGTTAAGTGGGTGCTTCGTTATTTGAAAGGAACATCAAAGATGGGGTTATGTTTCAAAGGGAAGGATTCAGTTCTCAGAGGTTATACAGATGCTGACCTGGGTGGCTGTAAAGAGACATTTAAAAGCACCACAGGTTTTGTTTTCACAGTGGGAGGAACTGCAGTCAGTTGGATGTCCAGGCTTCAGAAAAGCGTGGCTTTGTCCACAACAGAGGCAGAATACATGGCTATAGCTGAAGCCAGTAAGGAGCTAGTATGGTTGAAAGCTTTTCTAGAAGAGTTAGGGAAGAAGCAGACTGAGCACTTGTTGCACTGTGATAATGAAAGTGCAGTGAAACTTGCTAAGAATCATGTGTATCACAAGAAGACGAAGCACATTGGGATAAGGTATCACTTCGTGAGAGGATTGGTTGCTGATGGCACAATCAACTTGAAGAATATCTCAGGTGCTAAGAATCCAGCAGACATGTTCACTAAATGTGTGACGTTGGATAAGCTGAAGCTGTGTGGAGCTTCAGCGGGTCTCCAGGAATAATGTTGAGGAGATCGGGGTAACTGGAGGTGCATTGAAGATCAGAGGGTAGATCTTATTTACAGAAGTACAGAAGAGATGGTGCAGTTCGTGGTCCGAAGACACCAAGTGGGAGATTGTTGGAGATGTTGCCTTCAGCCCACATATAGGCCCGGCCCAGTTTGTTTAACTTGTTGAGCAAGATTAGCAAAGGGTGTAACCCTAATTTATGCCTATAAATAATCTCTTGTACTTGTAACTTTTTGTATCACTCAATAATAAGAAACCCCAGTTGCCCCCGTGGACGTAGGTCAGTTTAGACCGAACCACGTAAATACTTGTGTTCGTGTGCGTGTGTGTGTTCTCGATCCTAACACAAGCATCGAGAAAGGCGAAGAAAGTGGATAAGCACGCTAAAGCTTGTGCAGAGAACCAACATGTTTTTGTCCCGTTGGCCTTTGATATCTTTGGCTCTCTAGCACCAGAAGCTATTTGTTACTTGACCAGGGTCCAACGGGTTATCCACAACAATAGTTCATCTCCAAGGGGGGGCAAGGATTTGTATTTGATATATTAGAGTTCACAATTCAGAAAGGGGTGGCGGTACAGCTTGTTGCCCGTATACCTTCTATTTTAATCAACTAGTAAAAAGCCCTCACGCTTCGCGACGGGTTTAAAACTTTTTGTTACGCTCCACTGCCAGGACCTTCGAACTGTGTCCTCCGGACAGTCACCTTATCATTATACACATGGAAAAAAAACATAAATTTCATTACACATAATTCTAAAGAAATAGCAAAAACAATTACCTAGAGTAATCAAACAATAAATGCTTTTTTGTGGATGCAATAACATTAAAGCGTAAAAAAATTGATCCGAGGAAAAGAAATGAAATGGCGAGAATATTCGTATCCCAAAAACTATCAAGAAAAAGGCTTCTACTTTTGAGTATTTGAGTTTTGTTTACAACTAGTAATTGCACCCGCGCTACGCTGCGGGGATTAAGTTACTTTAGCTAAGATATGATGGTTAGATTGCAAATTCGAATAGAAATAACGCGTACATGTATGCTTATATACATACATAATTGTCGTTGCCATACATTGGTATTTTAAAATAGTCCTTGAATATTAAAAGTAGATTCATTTGTCATGTTCATTGTTTCCCTTTCTTACACGATGAGTTTAGTTACATCCATGTGGGTCACAGCTTCAAAGTTTCATTCATCTACATATAATTCACTATTTACCATACCCCTGTTATAGTCACAAACAATGGTTGTGCTTGAGGCTTGACTTCCATCTCAATATTAGGATTGATCTGCAACTTACATATGAGTAATTATCAATTCTAGAACATGACTAAAATCTTTAAAATCAATATTATCTAAATAAAAATCCATCTTGAGCTAAAGATGGAAAAATAAAATGGAACATCAAATCTGTGTATGGGATGATGTCAAATTGGTGAATACCTGGTGGCTATTCAACTTTGGGACCCCTGATCATTTAAGTGGAGATTGCACTCTTTCAGATAATTAAGTGGACTCTTCACAAAGTTGGCTGTCCGACCATTAATCTCTTCAACATGAACCATTTGAAAATACAACATAAAAGATGCAGCATCATATTTACGAATTTAGAATGATAAAATATTGAATACGGTAGATGTAAAGATGACACTTATTCTTGGGAACCAGTGCCTCCTCTCATATGTGCTAATGCGCGTTGCGGCGGCGTCAAAACATAAACGTAACTTGAATTTGT
This sequence comes from Ambrosia artemisiifolia, assembly GCA_032199755.1. Taxonomy (NCBI): domain Eukaryota; kingdom Viridiplantae; phylum Streptophyta; class Magnoliopsida; order Asterales; family Asteraceae; genus Ambrosia; species Ambrosia artemisiifolia. The sequence goes on from CM063519.1 coordinate 66,430,411, forward strand.
ATCGTCAAATATTTGATTCGACTCATTTACGTCATAATGAATACCAACTAAAAACACAAATGACCCATGGAAACATATTATTTTTTACCTGACTCATTGGATTTTAACGCATTGGGGCGGAGTCGATAAAGTTTGGAGTGGGGTAGAAAAGATTTGAGAAAAATAGTGTGAACGGGGTTTGATTTATATAGAGATGAGTAAATAAAAATTTTAAGTAATTTTTTTTTTATAAATTTATAGTTGTTCAACGGCTATATTAATCCCACCTCCTATGCCCCACGCCGATACCCACACCACAAAGAGTGCGGTGATGGTGGCGTGGAGAGGCAGAAACTGAAACTAAGAGTAAGTAATCGTATATCACATCAAATAAACATAATAAAATAGGGGGCTTAGTTTTACCTATGAAACAAAGCTTCTAACAACTCGACCATCATCTAGACATGTCCTAGGACCTGCAGTAACAACCATAGTTGTAACAATTCATGAAGCTACAATGTTACAATAAGCTATGTTCATGGCTAAAAGTGCCAATATATAAAAAAAATTAGTTATTCACTTATTTGTTGAATGATAACAAAATTATTGCTCCTAATTGGCTCAGGACATAACAACTATAAACAAATTTGGCAAACTAATTTATTAAAACTTTTATGAGAACATTAGTTTCATATATACATTAAAAAATTTACGAAAGATGAAAGTATAGAGGCAGGTTAACTTGAAAACCACAAAAAGAAATATAAAAACATAAAACCACATGTAAATTTTCTATATGCAAAGCTTGAGATCACTATTTTGATAATCAGTTACAAAATGCAAGTAACCTGTCTTCAGGGCAAAAGTCCAGCATTCCATGGTTCAATTTCCTTACCACCAACATCAAATCAACGACTGATAACCCCACATTTGTTTACTCTTCTTCCACCACCATATTACTAATCAATGATCATCAACATACTCAAATTCAGCAATGTAATAACCTGCAGCATGAATTATAGTTATTAACAATTCCATTATTTATTCATCTTATTTTGTGAAGAAAATATGTTTAAAATTCATAGGTAGAATTAACTGAAGAAACTAACCATGGTTTCACGTAACTATAAGAAACTTGATGTTAACTTTTGAAGAAGGTTTGTCTAATCATGACCAGTATTTTCATTGTTTTCTCAACATTGTGCACGCTCTTGCGAGCACGATTAAGAAATAGAATACTAATTGTCAAACTATAATCGATCCAACATCAATTAGTAATTCATTCTATGCGAAGCCACATACATGAATTTAAAGTTGCCAAATTTGAAGCAGATTATCTCATTCACAACTAATTCTTATGTAAGCTCAACTGTAGACAACAATTACATACTTAGACCTAATTAAATTAACAAAACAACAACAATATAAATTATAATTGATGAAAATGCTTTAAAATGAAATAAGTTAACTAACCATTCTTCTTTTCATCACTAAATAAAGAACTGTGATGGTCACGATCATTGTCTTTCCTGACCAAAAGATATCTTCGCAAGTTTGCTTAAAAAACCCTAACGGCTGCTGCTTATCTGGTTGAACAGACTACACCAATTAAGTCAATGTGTCCTGATTAGGTAGCAGAGGTACAACACATATTGATATAATAATCCGTAGCAGCTCCGGTCGCCGGTTGCCACCGCGTCTCCGCCACCATTTAGGATTTATATTCTCTCTCTTATGGGGGAAGGAGAAGCTGTATAAGTGATAAATGGAGGAGAGAGATGAGAAACAAAAGGAGATGAAGTTTTAGATGAAGCCGGCAAAGACACGTATTAGATGGAGCCGACAAAACATATGGAAAAAGAGGGCAAAGCCACCTTGTTCGGCGGTTGTACCGCCGTCGCAGTCGCTTACACCGAGAATATAGAAATTTAAAGATAGATATAGGGAAGGAGAGGGGAGGGGAGTACCTGAGTCAGTGAAACCCTAGTAAAGAAGTGGAGCAGATGAAGTTGGCTGTAATTGTGAAGAGATGAAGAGCCTAGAAGAATGCATTAAGTGTTTGTACCTTAAAGTACAAAAAAAGTTGCATAAACCACTTTGTAAATCTATATATATATATATATATATATATATATATATATATATATATATATATATATATATATATATATATATAAAACAAAGCCCTTTTGCTGACGTGGCGTCCATTGGTTCCTTCAACCCCCCATTGAAATCGCCACGTGTCATCTTAATTTAAAGGTTTTGATGTTTTTAATTTTTTTTGTTTTTTTTATTAGATTAAATCACATCAAACCTAAATCCTAACCTCCTCATTCACTCTCACAAACCCTAAAAACCTTACACCACCAAAACTTGCTGCTCCCTACTTCTTCTTCTTCTTATTGTACTACGGCGGTTTCTGTGAAACCACAACAACAACAAGAAGCTCTTAACATCGCCGATGATGTTACTCAGGTATCCTCCTCTCTCTCTCTCTCTCTCTCTCTCTCTGTTTATTCTTCAAAGCTCAAAACCAACAATTATAAGCTGCGATATTTATACAAATCCATACATCGATAAACACATATATCAATCAATATGTGGCGGAACGTGACACGTGGCCTTCGCATTCCATCTCGTCGACCGATCTCACACAGATTATTCTCTTCCATCTCACTATTAATATATTATTATTATTATTATTATTATTATTAAGAGGACAAAACACTGAAAATATGGATTATAACGAGTGATAGTGATCCCAGTTCCCAAGAAGTATACGGGCAACATGTCTTGTGTACCCATAACCTTCAACATCATCATGGTTGATGACGTGGAGAATGTTACCTGCAAATTATTTCTTTTTATTTTTTCAATATATTATTTAGTTGGATAGATAAGGGGATTTCCAATTCTTTAGGATTTGATCAATATAGTTATTGTTATTGGTTGATTTGATTGTGAAATTGTTTAGGCTTTATGTTAAGGTTAGTTGTATATGAAGAATATTTTTTAGGTTGTGTAAATATAATACGAGACGATTGTTATATGCTTAGTATAAGTGAAATTGATGAAGGTTGTCAGTCAGTTTATTGGATTTGGATCTCACTATTAATATATTATTATTATTATTATTAATCTCATCCATCAGATTTTTAATTTTTATTATTACTGATCGTTTTGCTACATTTATTTTATGCAGGTTATTAAATATGAAAGTGTTATTCACGAGTTCGATCCTTATTTCAATTACAGAGTCACTCAGGTTAGAGTCGCTATTATATTATGTTTTCTCGGCACCGATGGGGCAAATACTGGAGAGGCTGCAAGCGTTTGGTGAATTCGAGGTAATAACTGATTATTATTATTATTAGCTATTCGTGACATGAATGAGTTATATTTATTAATTGAAAGGTATGCTTGATATTTGTGAAATCAGCTTTCACAATGCGTTAGGTTGTGTTTTGGGTCCAAAAGTAGGAGTGTTTATCGGTTCAGTTTGAGTTTATTTAGTTTGAGGTTGTTTTTAGTTAAAGTTGAAAAACAAAACTGAATTTAGTGAGTTAAAATCGAACCTCATAAACCTGTTATTTATTTATTTTTATTATCGTTGTTGGTTTGGGTTGGGCTAAAGTTGTAATATGGATCATTTAATTGATTTCTTGGTTTATGAGGCAAATCAATCCCTACGAAAATGTTTAATATTATTTACAAACAGCCACACACATATAGAGTACTTCATTTAGATATTGTATTATCTTGAGATGGGGGTTTTTGATCAGGGTTTGTGTAGCAATGGCATCCAGATAAGTGGGTAATGAATCCATCGCTTCCAGAAAAGCTAAGAGTGAAAACAAATTCAAGAAGCTTATTCTGGTAATTATCATTTAGTGGTTTTGTACTTTTGTTATGTTATTCGTGATAACTTGTGATAAAATATAAGTTTCTTAACTTTGGGTTATAAATTAATAGTGTTGTCAGATCAGAGAAAGAGATCAATGTATGATGTTGGGTTCTATGATCCTCAAGAAGAAGAAGATGAGGTAGTTTCCTCTGTTCTTGATCATATCAATTATCAAACTAGATTTGGCCCAAAACACAAGCAACTCTTTTATTAATATCATATTATATTTATATATGTTGTTGATAATTGTCCATTAAATAAATAATGTTCTTTTCATCTTTTGTGGTGTTCATAGCTTTCAAATGGTGGTGGAAGGCTTATAATCGCTTCCGATGGCATTTGGGACGCTTTGTCATCTGACATCGCTGCTAAATCTTGTCGCGGTTGTCCTTCTGAACTTGCTGCTAGGCAAGTAGTCAAGGTAATTTTATGTTTTTAGTTTTATCATGACATTGTTATGTGAAAATTGTTACAATTCTATTTTTAGATTATCAGTATCCAAAACTTTGTTTCTGATAGATGATTACTAACTCTGTACGTACAAGTGGAGGGACTAAATCTTTTATAGCTATGACCTGAATTACATTCAAATTTATATCATTAATGGTAATAATATAATCCAGTTCATCTATAAACTAAGATAAACAAAATTATTAAGCATGATTTAACAGTCTGGAACACTATAGTCTCATCCCCATTAAAGCATTTATTGTTAAAATCATTACAAGATAACAATTTAGCATTAAATCTCTTTAAACATCAGTCAGACAACAACAGATGGACCAAATAACCATCTAACTTCACATAAGAATGCTGTAATCTGATTAAGATATTGTTATGATATGATATTTTGTATGATTGTATTACGTTTGCCTTTAGATCTTCTAGAGAACAGGATTTGTATTGATTTCTAACTGTCGCAAGTGACCTAAAGTGTATGTTTTTGCTGCAGTCAAAGGTGAACACAGACCAGGAAGTTTTGCAGCCACCAGCAAAATATGTAGCTTTAGCTTCTATGCATTCCAAGAAAGAAAATAGGGTCATATTTTTTATTAAGTCATATTAGGATTTTCAACCCCGGGACCTTCCCGGGGTAGTTAGCTAGTGTATATATATATAATTCAATGATATTTAACTAAAAAACAGTAAGCGTATTTTGTGGATGCAATCTAAAGATAATATTGTGTTTGTATTTGAACCAACGATATCACGTTTAAAATGTCACATAAATGACGCGATCAAGTGAACTAAAAGCTTAAAACTTATAAATAAAATAAAAAAAGCTTATACGGGATGCTCTTTGACGTACAACAGCAGGGCTACGTATTTCTTTTGAACACTTGAAATAGTTGTGAAAATTTTAATCAAATATAAAGCATGGGATAACATATTTAAGAAATCTTTAAATTTGCAAATAGCGAAAGAAAAAGAACCAATCTCTTACAAACTTAGTTTCCAAGTTTGTTTTAGGTTGTCGTAATCCAAATGTTTAGCTCGCTTTATGTTCGTCTTAAGATGAATCAAAGCCCTCTTGTCACAGCATATACTCCAATCCTAGTAGAAAACCGATGAAATATAACATGAAGACGACAAAAAAAAAAAACAACTGAAACAATTAAATAAATCCTAGACTTCAAAAAAATTGAAATGAAAACATACCTAGTGATAATTCCATCGTAGAAATTTAATGCAATAAGATGAATCAAAGCCTTATTGAAGCAACATTAGTAGATATCAAAATTCAAAAGCTACAGAATTTATAACAAATGTATAACCAACAATCGAAACACTTTAAAATTTAAATAGAAAAATCATAATTGATTGAGGAACAATCAAAGATTAAACAAAGTGTAAACACATACCCACTCATTTTCGGTCACACACATTCAACATGTTAAAACAAGCGTTTGATACGCAGGAATGTGAGGCGGAATGAAATAGAGCATTACGATGGAATGAAAAAAAAAGATGTTTGATTTGTCAAGGTAATTTAATCATCCATTACCTCCATTCCCTCTAAAAACCCCCATATTCATTCCATCCAACCCCCCTGTTTTTTTTTTCATTCCATTCCTTCTGTCATCCTTCATCACCACTGACCACCATCACCACCACCACCCACCTCTACCACTAGCGCCCATCGCCACCACCACCGCCATCGCCACCCACCACCGACCATCGCCACCCACCGACCACTGTCGCCACTCTCCGTCACGGGCCACCGCCACCCACCGACTACCACCAACACTAACTACCACCACCACCACCACCACCGTCGACCACCACCAATCGCCATCTCTACCTCCACCTTCACCACCTACCACCAAGCACCGATCGCCACCACCGACACTCTCCGTCATCGACCATCACCACCCACTCACCACCACCGCCACCACTCATTGTCGCCGTCACTCCTTTTTGCGACCCGCCGCCACCGACCACCACCACCATCACGGCTACTATCACCACCAGACGCCGCCACCGACCACTACCACCGTCACCGCTACTATCACCACCAGACGCCGCCACCGACCACCACCACCATCACCGCTACTATCACCACCAGACGTCGCCACCCACCACCACCACCCATCGTCGTCACAGCCACTTACAACCACTACCACCACCGTCGTCGGCACTGCCGCCACCATCGACCACCACTACCTCTACCACCACCAACCACCGTCGTTGGCACCCGCTGCCAACAGCCATCACCACCACTCACCACCGCTGATTTTATTCCTTTGTCTTTTCCTTCATACCAAACAATACAAAGTAATGATTCATTCCATTTACGTGTAACCAAACAAGACCATGGAATGGTAAGCATCCATTTCATTCCCTTGTCCATTCCATTATCTTCTCCATTCCATTCCCTCATCCATTCCTACCTCATACCAAACAGACCCTAAGGTAGTGTTTGGTATGCAGAAATGGAAGGCGGAATGGAATGCAGCATTATGATGGAATGAGAAAATGGTGTTTGGTTGGTCAAGGTAATGGAATCATCCATTACCTCTTCCATTCCATTCCATTCCCTCTAAAAACCCCAAAATTCATTCCATTCATCCCCCCTGTTTTTTTTCCATTCCATTCCCTTTGTCACCCTGCATCAGCATCGACTACCACTACCACCCACCTCTCCCACTACCACCCATCGCCATCGCCACTTGACGCCAACATTGACCACCGCCATCGCCGACCACCACCAACCACCGATTTCCGCCACCTCCCCCCCCCCCCCCCCCGACTACTGCCATCACCGACTACCCCGCCACCCACCACCAACTGCCACCTCCACCTCCACCGCCACCTCCACCACCAACCACTGCCACCCACCACAAAGAATCGACCGCCACCACCGACGCTCTCCGTCACTGACACGCACCGACCATCACCACCACCACCACCGCTGCCACTCACTATCCCCGTCATTCCCTGTCGCCACCCACCGACCACCACCACCGTCACCGCTACTATAACCACCAAACGTCGCAACCCACCGACCACCACCACCACCCATCGTTGTCGTCGCCATTGACCACCATCGTTGCTGCTACCACGACCGCCACCCACAGACCACCACCACCAACCACCGTCGCCGGCACCAATTATCAACCACCATCACCACCACTCACCACCGCCGGTTTTTATTCCTAAGTCTTTTCCTACCTACCAAACAATACAAAGTAATGATTCATTCCATTCTTACGTGGTAACCAAACGTCCAAACAAGACCATGGAACGGTAATCATCCATTTCATTACTTTGTCCATTCCATTCCCTTGTCCATTCCATTCTCTTGTCCATTCCATTACCTCGTACCAAACAGACCCTAAAGATTCATTTCCAAGTCTTTCCACCTTTGCAATTAGCCAATTAGATAGTGCCTCAGTAGTATCTTTCAACAATTGCGTGTTAGCGGCGACTTAAATCCTTAACCAAACAAACATCCACCAAATACTCCTAGCCCAAAGACATTGGAGGATATGTGATCGGAATCTTCATCACTGATTTCGTATCGAGGACACAAGATGTCAGGCAAAACAACACTACGCGCAACCAGGCCTGTTCTTGAAGCCACTTTACAAAAAGCCGCATGCCAAAGAAGAGTAATGCACTTAGGAAGAGCCCAAGCATTCCACCAAAACTTCCAATCATTACCATGTGTACGCAAACCAGCAGAATGAATAAATTCGCCCATGGTATAACTAGAGATTATGCAACTAGATTTCAAGAATTACTTGTTATACATAATCAAATTGAAGACACAAACTTTCAATTTGAATCTCCTAATGTTACTTATTAATATTTATGAGGACGATAAGTTCAGAAATTTGATTTTTGTTATAAATGCATCAAATATTATCGTGACAGTCCACATACATAACCTACTTGTCTTTATTATGTTTGTATCATTATTATAATCTCATTTTCTATCCTCTCTCTGTCTCTTTGTTCTTATATTTAGTTACAACACGTTTAATTGTTGTAAAATGCATATTCATTTTATGTTTTTTAATTTATGTTGTGAAATTACATTTATTTTTAACCCGATCACTAATTAAGGTGACCCGATGCAATCAAACATGGAACATGGTTGGTTTCTCAAACCTAACACAACATTTTCAGATTAAGATAGACCCAAGTTATCAAGCTATATATTGTTTGAAACCCGATTTAATTACCATTATCTTTTATTTTTTTCACTAGTTAGCTTGGGTCTATTACTGGGCCTCCTGGGCTCCCAGTTTGGGCTTATCATGTTCATGGGCTCTGGCCCAACACAACCTGTTTAAGGAGGGGCAGTGTGGCTCACCGTACAGTCGCACACCCAAGGAAAAGTGGGTTCCTTCTAAGATTAGTTCTCATCTAAGGATGGCAATCCAACTTAAATTTGATGGGTAAATCTGAAATTTAAAATATATGAGATGAGTATTTGAATATGTGATTAGTTTCAATAAAATCACGGGTTTGGAACGGACGAACGTTTATGGGATTAGATGATATCTGAACCGATTACCTAAAATTATAAACCCGTTTACCCGTACTATATAAGTGAAAATTTTTAATTTTAGTTATCCATATACACTAGTCTAGTAATAGTTCACTCTAGTAGTTTCTTCTTTTGAAAAATAACTTATGAGCGACTTGGCTCATTTACAACCCTAACTTCTCTGTGGTATTTGTAGCCTAACTCTTCGGGACCATGAGGAACGGCTCCCCTCAAACGTCTAAGACGATATAAATATTTATGCTAAGAGTTCCATTATTTTTTTATACGTATTGGATTCAATTATAAGTAATAATCCGGATCAACACAATGTGTAGATCATTTGAAAGTACATTAACAAGCCAAAAAAAAGACTATAATAACCACTTTATAAGACCGCGATAACTAACACGTATTGTTATCGGACCTTTGTATTCAACGAACCAACACTACTCCTAAACTGTCTCAAAATCTCGGTAAAAGTTACAATTCCAACTAAACCATAATCCTCCTTAACAACCCAAGCGTAACTAACACGATGAGCGATCATTTGAACCATAACCGCCATCAATGTGTTCCATGGGTTGCAAACGATTGCCTCTGACCGCCTCCCTGGATAACTCCGCCTTATCCCACCATTCTTCCACGCGCAAAACTCCTCATCTGAACTTGAAGACGACGAAGAACTTGAAGGGTTGTAATAATCATCCATCATTTCCAACATTCCTGTCAAGTTTCTCTCTTGCAGCCTCGTTTTAACCAAGTGGACTAGATCCTCGGGTGGCCCATTGTAGTCAAGGTAGGCCATGAGATCTCCTGCAGACAGGGTTGTAATAGCGGCTATGATGGTTTCGTCGCAACACGAGAGAGCAAAAGGGGAGATTTCGCCTATTAATGTGTTGTCTTGGTTAACAACTGCTATAGAAGTTTGGTTCAAATGTGAGTGAGTGATCAAAGGTAATGCAGATGATGCAGGGTCGTCGTACTTGATGGTTAATGTTTCTGTAGTGATTATGTTGAGCGATTCGATTGTGAATGTGGGTGTTGGGGAGAAGACGCCGATTGAGTTTAGGATGAAGCGAATAACGTCTTCTCGGTTCAGCCAACAATACTCTTTGCCATTGTGAAGGGCAGTACTGGTGGTAGTCAATGAAGAAGGATTGGTGATTAGGTGTTGTTGCCTTTTATTATACGTTGTGGTGGTTTGTATTGGTATGACCAAGTTTTGAGCCCCTTCAAGTATGCAATCTATTGCCTCTAGCAAGCTGGTACAAAGATCACAAAAGATAAAAAAAATCAATGAATGTGATGAAAAGCATAACTAGGAAGAAGAGCATGTATTGAGCTTAACAATTTAACAAGAAAGTTAAATGCAGAATCAGTAATGGCTTCCACTGATTTTTTCCTAACTAAAAGCATCTTCAATGCATCATGGTTCAAAAGGTACAGCACCTCCAATGGGAGGTTTTGGACGCGTATATGGCAAATTCGGATGCTTATGTGCTCGGGATGCCACAATAGCCCTCTCACACACAAACAGTATATTTATTACACACATGCATACAAGCGCACACACATTTATTTTAAAATAATGGTGTTTGAAATTGGATGTGCCAATGAAGAGAACGAGTATTTTTGATAGATGGGTGTAGATATGTTGTGGCAGCTAACATGACGTGTATTTCACATGTCTTTACAAACACGTCATGTCAACTGTCACATGTTACAATCATCCTAAAAAATCTCATTTTCTATACAATGCCATATCCATTTGATTTTGAAACATCATTATAAAAAAACAAACACAATTAACGAGTGTTTGTATATATATAATTTAAAAATAATTAAAGTTCCAATCATCCTACAAAAAAAAATCTCATTTTCTATCCTATGCCATAACATTTTGAAACATCATTATAAAAAAACCAAACACAATTAAAGAGTGTGTGTATATATGTAATTTAAAAAAATCAAAGTTCCAATCATCCTACCAAAAAATCTCATTTTCTAGCCAATGCCATAACATTTTGAAACATCATTATAAAAAACAAACACAATTTAAGGGTGTGTGTATATATAATATAAAAACAGATGGTGTGTGTGTTAGGGAGCCCACAGGCCACAACCATTTGCTTTGGTTCACCTCATGAACACAAACAAACAAATGCTCCTCCAATGGCATCCATCCACCACATAGCCATTTAGTCCCATCTGAAAACTGGCATTGTTTGTTCATACGGACACAATCAAATCCTAAAACCCCTAGGGAAAATCTTTAAAATAAGCAAGTTGATCAAGAAGTTTATGATATAGGTTTTGAATTTGTGAAAATGTAAAGTAAGAAAACCAATAATAGAAGAATAAGTAAGTATAGCTGGCACCTTTTGAGCTACATTTCGACTTACATTTTTAGCCCAGATTCAAATCTCCACCCAAATAACCAATAAAAAACTACAAGTGTAGGCGGACGCTAAAGCACCATTTACATTTGTAATTTTTATTGGTGTAAACTCCATTTAGGCTAAAAATGTGTACGAAAGTCGAAGTGTAGATTAAAAGGATGCCGGCTCTATTTGCTAGAAATGTTAGTTAATTTTCCTATTTTTATGATTTTCCAAAATCCAAACTGATTTCAATAATTCAATAATCCTATTCAACTTCAAATAACCTTATTTTAATTTCCCACCAACATTTCTATACCAAACTAAATCAAAACAATCCAAATTTACCCATCAACCAAATTCAAATAACTAAACCAATAATCAAACAAAAACCCTAAGCTCGCATGCGTTTCAAATGAAATGAAATTCAAATGGAATTAGAATGTATACTTCATTTCTTATTTTGTTCGTTTCAACAAAAGATCGAATTGTAAGGGAACAACAACATTTAGAAGAGAACTCACATTTCCAATTCCATCTAGATTTAATTCCATTATGTGAAACGAACACACCTAAATTCCAAATCAAATTACATTCTACAAAACGAACGCTACCAAAATAAATCAAGAAACATAACATTTCAAACCTCGAATTGGCTTCCAAATGCATAACCTGCCCTTCAACTTTCGGAACCAAATCCATAACATTGGTTCGAAGAGCATCAAAAGGACGCATAATATTCTCCTCTTTACATACATAACCAATCACGTCAACCATGCATATCTTACCAACACATTCACACAAAACGCCGTCGTTACCGTTCACCATAGAATCAGAACTATGATTACAGCTCCACACACTTACATTAATATCCCCGGACCTCTTCATTGCCGCGACCGCCTCCGCAACCGTTACGGTGGCTTGCAACGGTTTTAGAGGCGGTTTTCCGACGCAGAGATCGGTCACTTGGGTTGCAAGGAATTTACGTGCCATACAATTAATAAATTAATTAATTAATTAATTCTAGAGAGAGGGAGAGAGAGAGGGGATTTCTGTGGACCGTTTGGAATGGAAATGAAGAATGTCGGATATTTATAGGTGAAGGGTGAATCACTAGATTTGAAGATATTATAACCCTTTGGTTCAATTGGTTTGTCAAATTTGATACATGTTAAAATATGTTATCAAGTTTTTTTTTTTAAGGTCTGAAAATATTTGATGAGTAACCTTTATTTATATTATTTTAATGGGTTAAAAAAAGTTTTTATAGTCAACGTAAGACAAGTAAATTTATATTTTCCTATTTAGATTAGGCCGGTCTTGAGAATTCATGTATCCGGTCAAGCCGTAAAAAATGTGCCTCTAACCTTATGCCTAAACGAAATAAATAACGTAAACTATTTTTCTAAATGACCATTAAAGTAACATCAATGACAATAAACATATCAATGGCCAAAATGACAGAAACATAATATTACAGTGAGTTAATGATCAACCCTTCACAGTTTATATTATCAAACATTTTGTTCTCGATAGCTATTATTGGCAATCCGCAAAAGACTTTTTTACTTAAGTGGGTTAATGAGTTAATGGTTAAGTTGCTTAAGTGGACTAATAGCCTAATAGGTTTGAGTTTTGGACTTCGGATTATAATGGGCCTACTACAAACTAATAAAATTTTCAGACATATTTGTGCAGAACTTACTAATTTTAAATGGGTTGAAATTATATATATATATAAAATAATATCGTTAAAAAATGTGCCTCGTAGAAATTGGGCCCGGGTCAGGGATCCTCCCCGCACCCCTTGAGGACCGGCCTTGTTTAGGTCTAAACGTGGGGGGCAAGTATGAATCGGACGCAAAGTGGAAGGAGGTGATTAATATTTTTAACAAAAGATTGTCGAATTGGAAAGTAATATAATTTTCTGTAGGGAGACTTACTTTGGTAAAATTAGTGATTGTGAGCTTACCTAATTATTATTTGTCTATTTACAGAGCATCTGTAATATAAAGATGACAAGGGGAGAAAATGCGCAATGCTAATACTCGGATAGTCATTTTGTAATATGATAAATTGTCTAGAAATAATTAAATAAAAGTTGAAAAGTCAAACAACATACTAGTTTGACGCGGTGTTTCGGTAAAGATGTACAGAATGAGCATGCCCGGTGTTTGACCAATATAATCAAAATTAGTTATTTGTTTGTTACTACCTAGTACCTACCCTAGCCTTGTTCAAATTTAGCAAAAGTGTAGTATAATGTTGACTATTAAAATATATACAACTACTGGGTTGTCTCCCGTTACAGGGCCGGCCATAGAGAGGTGCGAGGAGTACGTTCGGCCCTGGCCCAATATTCTAGGGGGCACATTCATTGACAGGTGACTTTTTCGGTTTACTGGTTAATGAGCTCCAACTCCGGTCATACTAGTGAAAAGAAGAAGAATAGAAGATGATGACTCTATTTAATGTAACGGTCAAAAGAAGAAGATGACAATATTGTGAATGTAGTCAAAAGTCACAAACATAGTGAAAAGCTAGTACAAAAATATTTTTTTAATTATTTATGTCGTAAGATAGGAAATGAAGTTTGACAACACATGCACATCATTTAAAAAAGTAAAAAAAATTTCAATAGCCCTTATTTCATCATGAAGCTTATTATATACATGTTTCTTAGTAAAGTATATAGATTTTGTATTTTTTTTCTTTTTAACAATGCCAATCTATATATACTACATTTTTTAAATACCTTATATATTCTACTTTTTTAGTAATTTTAATTTTGGGTTTGCTAATTTAAAAAACTTTCGTTATAAATTACATAGTGACAAACGACCCTATAACCATTAGTCGATAACCATCAAACTTTAGCTCACTTAAGTTAAAAAAAACTTGAGAATTAGACCATGCGTAGTGGGGGGCTTTATATATAAAGTCCCCCTTTCTGATTGGTCCACGTGGCTGCTGAGTCAGCATGGAGAGATAAAGTGAAAAAGAGGTGTAGTGGTGAGGCTTTATTTATAAAGCCCCTGTTTGTGATTGGTCCACGTGTAATTTTTTTTTTAATCTTTTAACTCAAAATAATTAAAATAAAAGACAAATAAATATAAAAAAATTACAAATAATATTAAAAACACACAATTAATATTAAAAAAAAGTTACAAATAATATTAAAAAAAAGTTACACACTTCCTAAATTACTTATTTAAACATTACATATTCCTAAATTACTTAATTAAACACTAGATAATTCCTAAATTACTTATTTAAACTTTTTTTTGGGGGGGGGGGGGAATTTGAATTTCAAACGGTTTGGAACAGTAACCGTTTAAAATTCAAATGTTTGAATATAATTTTTTTATATAATTTTTTTTTATTATTAATTTTAATAAATATTATTTTTTTATATAATTTATTTTTTTTATTATTATTTTATTCAATCTAATAAATTTTCTGTTTAAATTATTTTTATTATTATTATTATTATTAAAAAAAAGAATGTTTGACCTTGCCACGTGGCAAGGTCTGATTGGTCCAATTCACAAACACATAGCGTTATTTTTATGAAGCCCGGGCATGATTTTGGTATATAGCCCCCCCCCCCCCCCCCCGTAGCGGTGTGGGGGGCGCTATTTTTCAATTTTTTGGGTAAATGGCGCCCCACTACGGTAGGTCTTAGCGATGAGAGTTATCAAGAAACGAAAGGTTAGATAATACAAACTATTAAATCGGTGCTTGAGAACTTACCTATCGATTAGGGGGAGATTGATTCTTATTAAATCGCTGCTTGAGAACTTACCTATTTATTATTTCTCGATGTATAAAGCGCCTAAGAAGGTGATTGAGTGCATTGAGGCGATTATGAGGAGGTTTCTATGGGCCGGTCCTTCGGATGAGAGAAAAATTGCATGGGTTGCCTGGGATGTCATCACGTCATCTAAAAAAGAGGGAGGATTAGGAGTGTGTAAGTTACAATGCATAAACGACGCTTTATTTCTTAAATGGGCGTGGCGATTTAAAAATGGAGGTAACTGTTTGAGGAAAAAGGTCATTGTTGGATGTCATGGATCGAGTAGAGTTTGTAGTATGCTTCCATGCACATTCTAATTAGCAGGTGTTGAAAGCAAATTGTTAAAATTGGTGAAAAGAAGCTTCTAAACGGAAGAAAACTTGATAGCTATTTTGTGGGTATTGTTGGGAATGGGTCGAATATTACTTTTTGGGGAGATAAATGGATTGGCAATGAACCGTTAAGGTTAAGATACCCGCATCTTTTCAGACTTGATAAAAAGAAGTGGGCCATAATTGCTAACAGAGTGAAGATACATCAAGGAGAAAAAGTTATGAAATGGGAATGGCGTTCAAGTCCGAATACAAACGAAGAGATTGCATAACTTTTTGATTTGTTATCGGAGATACATGATTATCAGTGGGGAATCAGCATCGATATATGGAAGTGGGAAGAAGACAAGGATGGGGTCTTTACCGTAAAAAATGCAAAGAATCTGTTAGCCGCTTCGCCTTCGCCGGGTCATACGCTGAAGATAGATTGGGCTGGTTGGACGCCTTTGAAATGTAAAATTCTGGTGTGGCGTGCAGGTTTGAACAGGCTGCCATCAAAAGTTAATTTGGTTCGGCGTGAGATACCAATTGACAATATGTTGTGTCCGTTGTGCGATGAAGTTCACGAATCGGTGCTGCACATGTTCACGGGCTGCATCTATTCAGCTGAAGTATGGTCTAGGTTGGAGGTTTGGTGCAGACTTAGTCCTAGCATAGTTTTTGTCGTCGAAGACTTAATCCAGCTTGCTGCTAGACGATTGAAGAACAAAAAGGAAGCTCGAATCATTAACGGCATTGTGTATACTACGTTTTGGTCCATATGGGATGAAAGAAATGTGCGTATTTTCAATAACAAGTCGCGGAGAGCAGTGGAGCTGGTTGAGAATATTAAATTGTTGACTTTTTTTGGATTCAAAATAGATCTAATTGAAAGGCTTAGATTGAAATAAATGGTGTAAATATCCGTTGGATTGATGTAAGTTCGCTTTGTGCCAGTGGTCCTTGCTTTGAGGACTGCTTGGTGCGGTTGTTTGGTTGAATGAAATTTATCTTTAAAAAAAAGATAATACAAACTATGAATAGTTAATCTATCAATTTGATATTGTTTTAATTGTCATTTAAAGAAATAGTTTAAGTTATTTACTTCGTTAAGGCCTAATGCTAAGGGGCACATTTTCTGCGTCTCGGCCCAGGAACCGGAATTCTCAGGGACAACCTTACCCGTGAGCTTCACGGGCTGGACAAAATAAAAACAGTTCTATAATTTAAATCTATTATATAGCATTTTTAGTAGTTTATTCAACAAAATAGGTACAAGAATCGACTTATAGTGATTGACTTTAAGAGAATTGGTTAAGAAAACTTATTGCGAAATCAAACAATGAACAATAATAATAATGAAAGGCAACACCCACGATTTTTTTCCTTTGGGGGTGCAAAATATTTTGGTGTCATTTGTCTATTGTTAAATACTAAGAAAAATTCGGTCCGCTTCGGGTCAGGTGTACTAAGGTCACATACTATAAAGATAACTCCTGACTCACTTTTCTAAGAAATCGCAAATTATGAACTCTAAATCTATCACTAATCACCATGAACATTAAATATCACTAACACCCTTAGGGGCTGTTTGGCAAGTGCTGAACCAGTAAGATGTTTGAATGGGTAAGAGACTCTGAACCAGTAAGTGCCGAATCAGTAAATTGCTATTTGGTTAAACATCTAAATAGATATGTATAATGACTATTTTACCCACACCCCACCCCACCCTATCCACCTACCTCTTTTTTTTTTTGCTGCACTCTTTTCCCAACCCTACCCACCCACCCCATGCTCTCTTTCTTTTTTTCTCTCAATATTCAACGTTCACATCACAGACTCCACTATTTTCTTTTCTCTTTTCACAACACATACACTGCACTCTTTTCTTTTATCTCTTCACAAACACACACATACAAAAGCGGAAGAGAAAGACATAGAGAGCAAAGAGGGGCGGAGCTGCGGGGGAGAGGTAGGGCCAGTGGCAGAAGGTGAGGGAGGAGAGGTAGGGTGGCGTTTGGATGAGGAGAGATATGGTGGCGTTGGGAGAAGGAGGAGGAGGAGAGGTGAGGGGAAGGAGAAGAGAGGATTTTAGGGTTGGGAAGAAGAAGCGGTGGCTGTGATGGTCCGGGAGAGGGAGGAGAGGTGGTGGCGGCAGGAAGGAGAGGGAGGAGAGGAGGTGGCTGCAGGGAGGGTAAAGGTGAAAGGGCTGTCCAAAGGTGGGGGGCAAATTCTGTCCATTTTTTCATTCAGCATCATCATAGAGCTGAACCATTCAGCTCTTAATGGTTCAGTTAAGAGGTTGGGTTTTAAGCAACCAAACAACATCACCTCTGACCGAATTAGACGTTACCTCTGAATGGAGCCATTCAGAGGTGAACCTAACAGCCCTTAGTAAAGGAACTAAAAACTTGTAACCTAAAGGTCATAATAGTTTAATAATATATACAAATTTGGTGCACCACGACTCTTGTTAGCCAAATTAAATCCATCTCAATCCAATTATCTCCAGGCCATTTGTTGCAATAAAGTGTTTATCGAGCATCAACATCAACAAAAATAACAAAGAAGGATGGATTATTTCTTGACTTTCAATTGTAAGAATATGTGTAATGGGTAGGAAATTTCAAGTAGAGATGAGCATACAAGGCCGAATACCGATATCGTCCCGTCCCGATCTCGATCCCGTACCGAACCGAGGGTGTTCGGTATCAGTACCTATATTTAGAGGTTTTCGGTTTCGGTATTATCGGTACGTGATCGGTATGGTATCGGTATTTTAAGATAAAATACCGATACCATACCGGTACCGTACCAATACCGAACCGATACTGTACCATATGTGTTCGGTATCGGTATTGGGTTTTGAGAGTTTTCAGTATCGGTTTTTTCGGTATCGGTTGTTACCGATATCGTCCCGAGCTCATCCCTAATTTCAAGCCCCTCACTTGGGTATTTTTTAACAAATGGCATGTGGGTCCCACTAGGGCTTGAAATAAAAAAAAAGGTTGTAGTGGTTTCAAACCCTTTCAAGCTCCTAGTGGGACCCAATTATTATTACTTTTTTTGAAAGTTAAAACAAATAATATTTCATTAAAATAATTCATTAAACAAAAATAAAAAAATTACAATGACATAAATAAAAAACCACAAAAATACTTAAAAAAAACTACGAAAATACTTTAAAAAAACTACAAACATACTAAAAAAACGTACAATCTAAAGATTGTATTTAGCATGAATTTGTTGCGTTCTGAACCTCCTCATTTAAATCCAAGTTCTGAGCAACCAAAGTGGGCGTATCTGTATCAATCGAAGAAGAGGTTTTGGACCGTTTGGCTCTGCGCTTAGTCGATATCATGCCTAGTACGTTAGCCCATTTAAGGCTTCCCGTTAGAAGCTCCCAATACCTCATGTACGCGAACGTCCCACGTTCTGTGTTGTACTCCTACAACGTTTTCTTTAAAATATCCGCATTGCTACACCCGCTACCCCAATTATCCTTCATGCCTTGGAAAACTTCTTGAAACGCATGACATCTCCCGTTTATGTCGGTCCATTTTCCCGAAATCGAGTCGGGTTCCCGATGTTCTCCTCTACCCATCGCCTTGAAAAACGTGCTTTCGAATCCTTGTCCAAAATAGAGGAGAACCTTGATAGTTAGCTACAAAAATTAAAACACATACCAACATCGGGATCCTCCGAAATGTCTAGCCACGCACGTGTGAGCGCGTACTCATCGTTTTTGGTCCATTGTTGATACGGCTTTCATGTATATGTGGGCGCCTCTCCCTTTTTTTTATACGAGCGTTTTTGGGTTAAGAGCTCTCAGGTGGGCGCTCGGGTTGCATCTCCGGCATGTGCTTTGGTTCTTCTTGAGACACCGACATACCCCTTACGCTAATATTCATATTAGCGTATCCTATCGGACCTTGAAAAAATTGTTGGGGCATGTTTAGTAGTTGTGAAAACCCGATCGTATTCGTGTCGAAATCTTGAAGGTTAAAGGTTGATTGTGGTTGGGTGGTGTTTGGGCGATACACGTTTGGGTTGCCTGAGCGAGATGGAACACCGAAAGGGGAGCGGAATGGATTCATGATAATAATTTTTTTTAAGATATGAGAGATTTTTTTATAAAAATGGGAAGAATGTATAAAGTGTTGTGTATGAAAGATGAGGTTGGTTGGGTTTAAATAGGTTTTAAATTTGAATTAATTTTTTTTAACGACTACTTCTTCAAAGGGTAATATTATTGTTGTTGCATGTCCCGCCCCACGTGGCTTAATTGGATTGGTGGATGAAATGAAGTTTGTAGCGTGAAATATTTCACGCTTTCCTGATTAGCGCCCAATTCGCGAAGAGGTGGCGGTGTTTAAGGCGCGAAGGGACCTTCAATTTCCCTTTTAACCCCCTTTCATACTACCACTACATGTGGTCTAAGTCCCGATTAACACTCTGGATTTGAAAAATTATTGACTATTTGGACTAAAAAATCTGGATTTCAAAAATCCAACTTGCATCTCAAGTATCAAATTTTTTTTATTGGTTTAAAAAAGTAACACACTTAACCGACAATTTTAATCTAAGTCTTCAACAGCCCACTATAACTATAATTTTCATCGGCCCAACCTTTAAATCCAATGTGCGTATATGTTTTTTATTTTTTCTTAAAAAACCATATAAACGCTATTATTATTATTATTATCAGTTGAAACTTGAAACAACATTAACCCTCTCCCTATCGATTAACCCCTAAAATTTATGCAACACAGCCGCAACACTCTCCTCTGCTTATCTCGATCTCTCTTTAACCTTTTTTCACTCAACAACACCCTCCGTCGTCTCTACACATCGCCACCGTCACACATGGGCAAAGCATCTGCTCCTAAATCTTCACTCTCTATCGCTAAAGATGAATCATATCTTCAAACAGTTATCCCTAAACGCATCCAGCTCTTTGAGTCCCTTAAAGCTCAACAACTTGCACATCTTAAATCTATTTCTGGAGACCCAATTAAGTAATTTCCCCAACTTTGACTTTGTTTGACTGATTGGTTTATTATTTTCTTTTAAGCATTTTGTCGAACAGTTGGTGTGCATAAGCTAATTGCGTTTATTTAGATAATATTTTGTTGTTTGTTTGTTGTTAGGATTACATTACTTGATGGGACAGTCAAGGAGGGGAAGAAGTGGGAAACAACTCCTTTAGATATAGCAAAAGAGTTGTCTAAGAGTTTAGCGAACAGTGCGTTGATTTCGCAGGTCGATGGTGTGCTTTGGGACATGTCACGGCCTTTGGAAAGTGACTGTCAGCTTAAGATATTCAATTTTGAAAGCGATGAGGGTCGCGATACGTTTTGGCATTCAAGTGCTCATATTCTTGGCCAGGTATTATTGATGTATGAATGAATTTGATATGTGGTATGGAGTTGATGGTGATGTTATTTGATTTGTTTTTGTTTAGGCTTTAGAACAAACATATGGATGCAAGTTGTGTATTGGGCCATGTACTACAAGAGGAGAGGTATGCTTTTATATTTGATGTTGTATATTATTCTAGTGAAGATTGGTTGTTTAATGATACGAGCCGAATCGTTAATCAAATAGTCCAAAGAAAATAGATAGAAGCTTGATAGATATTGAGTTTTTTGAAAAGACTCAGTTCATCAATTCATTCATATCTTAAACAATAACTTCATGCCAGGCTTACGATTAAAAGTAAAGAAAAGGGAAATGGCTACCCAAAGTTTAAATGTACAAAATCGTGACTCGAGGCGTGTTCCATTCGCCTCACGAGGCGTATGCCTCAAGGCGAACCGAGGCGGAATTAAAAAATAAATATAAATATTATATATCTTATAGAAAAGGAGATACTAACTAATTTCATCATCATATTCATCAAAGAATACTTGAAATTGCCACAAAAAGTCTAAAACATAAAAAACAAACATAAAAAACCCCTGAGGCGCCCCTGAGGCGTAGTTTTTGTTACCGGCTCAGCCCTATGAGGCGCGCGTACAAAAAAACACCCTTAGGCGCCGCCTCAGACTTGTTTTCTTACCGAATCGCCGTGAGGCACGCCTCGAGGCGTGTGCCTTACCCGTTTGTTGAATTCATGTGGCTACTACAACTAAAGAAAACTACTCCCCCTAGCCCACTATCTACTAATAATATGGAAACAAATAAAAGTGAAGATCAAATGCATGACATGGAGTACGTCGGGCATGGGCTTGGATGGCACGTGTTCTTAACTTTAAAAATCACTAAAACCACTGCGGTTCTTAATGTTCAATAGTTCTCGTAGTCTCATATAGTATGTAACAGTCTATGTAGTAATAATAGGTCTTAAGGATTTTTTTAATGCAATTGTTGTAACAGGGTTTCTACTATGATGGTTTCTACGGTGAACTCGGTTTAAATGAGGATCACTTTGATCGAATTGTTTCTGAAGCAAAGAAAGCTGTTACGGTATTTTATATCTCATTCTTGTATAAGTAGACTGGTTTGCTTATTTTTGGTTTGTTATATATTACAATTTACACATACTCGATTAAATTGCTAAAATACAATGCTTCATGCTCTTATATTTTCTTTAGGAAAAACAACCTTTTGAACGAATTGAAGTATCACGAAAACAGGCTCTTGAGATGTTCTCTGACAATAAGTTTAAGGTGAATTTTTATCCAACATATTTTGGAGTTTTATTATACTGATTACTGCGGCACATCTTATTGGATTTTATTATACTTGTCATCATTAGGTTGAGATCATTAGCGACCTACCCGAAGACAAGACTATCACAGTTTATAGGTGTGGTCCCTTAGTTGATCTGTGTCGTGGACCTCATATACCAAATACGGCATTTGTCAAAGCAATTGCTTGCTTAAAGGTGTGCTTGTTAAGACTTAAGATGCATATACTTGTAAAGTTCCTTGGCATGTATGCATATTTACCTGTCTTTTCATAAATATTAGGCTTCAGCAGCTTACTGGAGGGGAAACAAAGATCGTGAGAGCTTACAAAGAGTTTATGGGATATCTTATCCTGACCAGAAACGTCTGAAGGTTATTTTTCTTTGATCAGTTGAATGTTGAATTTTATTAAAACATTAGTCTTTACAAATAGTTTTTATTTTATTTTATTTTTTTATTTTGGGTGATATATTTCTGGTGAAATTTGATGCCAAAGGTGGTGCGTTCTAAGTATTGTTTTAATATAAGAAATTAAATCCTTTTTTGCACAAAAATGCAACTGTTCAGAAAATCTTATGCTTAATGAATCATTGTTTGGATTTAAGTGAAGGTGTATTGTAACCGTATGTAATTATTTCGTTAAGGTTTTCTTTTCTATTTCTAGTATATGTTAAGGTTTTCATTGAGAAGAGTTATCTTTTCTATTTCTAGTATATGTTAAGATTTTCTTTTGCTATATTTATGGTCATTGTCGTCCTATTAATGTTGCTAGGCCATTTATATTATTTTCTTCTAGAAAATTTATGGAATCAAAAAATTCAAGATTTATGAACTTGAGAAATGAGTGTCGCCGTATGTAATTATTTCGTTAAACAAAGTATACCATGGGCACAAAAGTTTTGAAATTATTTTAAATGTTCTTCCAGGAATACATTGCCCTGCTCGAAGAAGCCAAGAAATACGACCACAGAGAATTGGGCAAGAAGCAGGAACTTTTCTTTTTCCATCCACTTAGGTAAGTCGCCATTCTGGATTTTTTTTAGAAGTGGGTAAGGCCGTAAGGAAATGGGCTAAATGAGTTGAAATAGGTTGAAAGTTGCCAAAGTGATTTTAATGCATAAAACGTGTTAAGTTATTTTGTATAAGAAATTTAGCATTATTGAAAATGTAAAATTTTAGTAAGCATATCTGACACAGTAGTTACCGATAAAAAATTAAATTTTTTGGACAGAAAGCGTTATGTGCCAATCTGATGCAAGAATTACCCAATGTCCCAATTTGACTCGTTTACCCATCCACTTAATCCACCCATAATGCCCTCACTAAAGTTTTATTTGCAATCTCTAGCTTGTCGACTGTACATGCTAATTTCATCTTATATGTGTTTCAGCCCAGGAAGCTGTTTCTTTCTTCCCCATGGTACTCGAATAACCGAGAAATTAATGACATTCATACGGAGAGAGTACCGTAAAAGAGGTTATCTGGAGGTGATTATTTTATTTTTGCTTCATCTATACTTTGCTTACTTAATGTGAATGTTCTCAAATTTAGCATATCGTGACATTGTATTTGCAGGTTACCACACCAAATATGTACAACATGCAACTGTGGGAAACCTCAGGCCATGCTGCCAATTACAAGGAGAACATGTTTGTATTTGATGTAAGTCACCCAAGTTTAATAATGTTGATGTTATATTCTAAAAAATAAAAAATTAATATAATATGAAATGAACAAATGGGTGAACTGCTATAGTGCTCAGTTTTATATGTTCACTGCTCTCTGATCAAGCTAAATTGTTATATTTTTGGTTGATTTTGATTCGGTTCAAATATACACTTGCTCACATAAATATCAGCCTAGATGTTTTTTTGCTACATTGGCGATAAACAAACTTTAGGGACTAAAAGTGTTTTTTTGAAAAGTGTTAAATGGCCATTTTGAAAATTGTTATGCCAGGGCTGTTAAATTTTACGCCCGCCTACTGTAAGCGCAAAAAAAAAAAAATCAAAATTAAATTTAACAATTGCAGGGACATATGTCGCAGTTTACTCTATTTTTCCTTATTAGTTATATGGACAAATGTATAACTGGCTTTTGCTGATGAGTTTTTAGATCAAATTTCATGTTTTTGCATGGTTCTTTTATGCAGATAGAAAAACAAGAGTTTGGGCTTAAGCCAATGAACTGTCCAGGACATTGCTTGATATTCGATAACAGAGTTCGATCTTACAGGGGTTAGTTTTGTGTTATATTAAAAGGATATATTTCTTTATTTTATTTTAATGCTATTGTTAAAACTGATGTTGTCTATAAGCTATTACAAGTCTCATCATTTCCATTCTACAGAACTTCCACTTCGTATAGCTGATTTTGGAGTGTTGCATCGGAATGAAGCCAGTGGTGCATTGACAGGTCTGACTCGTGTTCGAAGATTTCAGCAGGTAATGCAGTATTTCGTGATTTTGTTATTGCTTATTGTCTGATTAAATTGGATTTGTCTTAGCTTTTGTACACCATGCCTAAATTTGAGTGTCAAAAAGTGTATTTTTTTCTCTTATTTATACTCTCAGATAATCTCCAGTGTATCGACTAAACATTTACACCATTTTTCGTGTAAAAAAGCATATTTATGGAATAAGCTCACACCAAATTTGTTTCCACTTTAGTGTATGTTTATCTTTAATTAATTAATTGAATTTTTATATCTAAATAAATAAGAATTTTGGAACCATATTTTATATGGTACTCATTTCAAAGCCTCAAAACTCTTAATAAGATTGCTGGTCAAATAGTATTACAATGGAGATGCTCTTAGCAACATATTCCACTCAAAATGTTTTATTAATAAATGTAAATATTTCAAGGATGCATATCTTACATTGTCGATTAATATTGTATGTTACACAAACTGTTATTCCTACAATCTAACCATGTTTTCATCTCTCAGGATGATGCTCATATTTTCTGTAGAGAATCCCAGGTAAGATGGAATATACTCATGCTAACACTTGTCTAAGGCTTCTTCTTTTCTTTTTTCCTTATATTTTTCTCTGACTTTTTATTTATTTATTTATTAATACAGATAAAAGAGGAAGTCAAGAGTGTGTTAGAATTTATCAACTATGCCTATGATGTATTTGGTTTCACCTTTGAACTAAAGCTATCAACAGTAAGTGCATCTGATCCCATCTTATTACTGTTTATAGCTTATTGTTTGCCAGATATATGATATAATATAAAATCTTATGCTTGTTATTGCTAATGATAGCTGCATTCTATATTTCTATGTAGGGCTTTAGATTATCTTTTCAGTAATCAATTTGACATGCATCCATATTTATGAAAATACCACCACTGTTCATAAGTGTATGCTGTATAGGCTTTATTTTGTACTGTTTTGTATTGACGTAACAAAGAAGAAATTTTTACATACAAATTGTAAATTATATTTTTTACTGAGGTGGTAGGGTTAGACTTCGCGATGATGGATGTATTTGCTATATCATGTCTTGAAATTAACTTTGATCTTCCTTTTTGTTACCTTCATACGGGCTGTATGTATTTGTTAAAAAATGTTTTATCATGTCTTCTATAGAGGCCAGAGAAGTATCTTGGAGATCTTGAAACATGGGACAAAGCTGAGAAAGCACTTGAAGATGCATTGAATGAATTTGGGAAGCCATGGCAGGTTAAAGACCAAATTTACTATTTTTTAAGAATTCGGTACTGGACTTTTAACTTTTTTAAAACTGAGTTATAAGAATTTGCGCCTCTCGTATGTGATGCGTGTGAGCCTTGCGCCTTGGCTCCGAAACCTTATCCTTATCGCTTTTCACTTTTTAAACCAAGAACATGCCCCTTAACACAAAACAAGAAATCGGCATCTCTATATTACGGCGGACTTATTTGCTTATTTAATTTTCTTTGTAGATCAATGAAGCAGATGGCGCATTTTACGGTCCAAAAATTGATATATCAGTTTCTGATGCAATGAAAAGAAAATTTCAATGTGCAACTTTACAGGTTCTTTTCAACACCGATGACTGAACCATTATACGTTATTATGATTTCTTTCATGAGCTTGTTTATTGAACTCTAATATTTCTACAGTTGGACTTCCAACTCCCTCAACGCTTCAACTTAACATATTCCGCAGAAGATGAGACTAAAAGGGAGAGGCCTGTTATGATACACCGAGCTATTTTAGGGTCGGTTGAACGCATGTTTGCTATACTTTTGGAACATTACAAGGGAAAATGGCCTTTTTGGCTTAGCCCCCGTCAAGCAATTGTTTGCCCTGTTTCTGACAAGTCCCAAGACTATGGACAACAGGTACTTCATTGCAAAATATTAGCGATTAATATTAGGTTATTAGTTAAGAAAAAAGTATTTACATCTCAAATGAGTTGCTTGAAAATTTTAGACAAAAGGCGAACGGGTCAAACGGTTGAATGTTGCTCAAAGTCTACTTTTAGTGCCATATATCCCTCGTTAAGTCTTTTTCCTTGTAGATTTGGATTATTGTTTTAACATATTAATTTTTGATATAAACTTTCAAATGGAAAAGAAGTGTTTGTGGGTCAACCACCTTGATTGTTTTGACCTGTTACATAAGACAACTCTTATCATTCTAATCTGCTTCCATGTATCATCTGGGTTGTGTTTTACAACGGGTCAAAACTTTGACCTGTTAAATAAGACAACTCTTTTTATTCTAATCTGCTGCCATATATGTTATGTATCGATCATTTGGGTGTTTTATCAATGGATCAAAACAAAAAAGTGACAACCTCTCTAGTCAATTGATTTAAATAATATTGTTTTTTGTAATAAGTAGCAGCGTAACACATTTTTTACCTATAAATTTTTTTTAAAAGTGGTAAAAAAGCGTTTGTCAATTAATAACCTTTAACTGAAAGGTTCTGGTTTAAGACTAAACCAGGTTTGACCTTTAACTGATTCTTGCCAGCTCTATCTTCCACTTCCATAAGTTTTAGTTGGACCACTCAGGAAAATTCGTAGAATCATAAATAAATTACACCACTATTCCAAAACAATTGTCATTAATTTGGCAGGTGAAGGGCCAGATTGAAGAAGCTGGTTATTATGTTGATATTGACTCATCTGATAGAACCATCCAGAAAAAGGTATTTGAAATTCCTTTCATTAGAATTACTTACAAATAAATCTATAGTTCTGCTTAGTGTTTTTTAACAAATGCAACTTCGAACTCCGAAACACTCAAAGTATATTGTTGTTTCGAAACTATATAATAAGCAGATAAAATGTTCATTTTTATTGCTGCTTGCAATTATCATTATCATTATTATTGTTACTTTTGTTATTAATTGGTGTATAGGTACGAGAGGCTCAGTTGGCACAATACAACTACATACTGGTTGTTGGTGAAGAGGAAGCCAATAACGGCAAGGTATGCATCTCTTATCAGATTATAAAATTTTGTTATGCAATCTATGTGCTGGGCCAAAACACCTTTTCAATAGTGGCAGCGTACAAGTATCCTGTGTTCTAAAACGCAATTAGTAATATTTATTACAGATATTATACGTGGAGGCTACCCATTCGTGAGTTTTTAAGAGCACTCATATTTAGAAAATTAACTTATAGATCAATTGATTATGTTTAGCAAAAACATTCTGATTTATTGTTAACTGACGAGAAAAAAAAACTCCTGTTTTCTCATAGATGGGAAACAAGAGTATTTTTTGTCAAGTTTGAGGGCACATTCGTCATTAAGTCTATTTTGGTATAAACGGAATATGTCATTTGGCGTGTTTTTGGCTGAAGATGCTGTAAGTGAAATCCAGAATGTCAGGATGACAAATACGTGCTAGTTGTAATTTAATTCCTCATATATCATCTGTGTGTTTCCATCGTTACTATGGTAAAAAGGTCTATAAGAGTAGAAAATATTAAAATAGTCTTTTCCGGGGAACTGATGTTACAATGTAGCTTTTTTTTGTTGTTTTGTAGTTATGAAAACAAATTATGACTTAAATCAATATATATTTGCAGGTAAGCGTACGAGTGAGAGACAAGCAAGAACATTCCGTGAAGACTATTGCAGATCTCCTCCAACATTTTAAGGAAGAAGTTGAAGCTTTTCATTAGTAATGCCAAACATACGGAACCTTTAAATGCTAGTTTTCTTTAAAGTATGATTTGGATATTTGGTTTGATTTGTTTTTGTGAAAATTTTACACTTGTCACAAAAATTTATGATTGTGATTGTTTAAATGGTTATTCAGGAATTTGCAAAAATTAGTATGTGGAGTAGTGATAAACTTTAGCATGTAATAACCAGTGTTTTCAAAATCCGCTGTTGATATTAAGCCAACTTATTTAAACCGTGAACTGCAAGAATCGTTTTCTTAAACGATTCTTAATCCTATTCTGCACCAGAATCGTTAGTTTGTCGATGGGTAACACTGGTTTTGAAGCCAAGTTTGGATGCTCCATTTCAAGAATGAAAACTGGATGCCCAAGTTTTGAACCCAAGTTTGGATGTTTTTAATTAAATCCAAGTTTATAAAATTACAGATATGGCTTGGACGAAATAAATCTGGGTGGAGTGAAACTTGCATACATTTGGATAAAGGAATGGGCTTCACATGTTGATCTTTTTATTGGGTGTTTATACAAAGATTAAAAAAGAAATCAAGTAGTTAATTCGGTCAATATATCGGTGAATATCGGCTATCGGACCAGGCTCAATATCGGTTGAAAATAGGTGCCGATAATATCGGTGATGTTTACCAATATATCGCCAATATTTTGAGTTTTTACATTGGTCATCCCACCGGTTATATCGGTTTTGGCCCAAATTAGTCAAGTGGAACGAGTTTTTACCTCGATTCGAACCAAAATCAGACCTTTGCCCATCTCCCATTGAAGAATCAATTGATTACATGAAGCAAATCTAGGGCTAGGGTTTGTTTTTTCTTGTTCTATATGATGAACTATGGAGAGGGAGAGAGAGTAGGTGTATGATAAACATGGTAGGTGTTGGTGGTGAAAATCCTCAGGATGATTTTACCTCATATCCCTAGTGTAGCATTCTCAGGATGCTGAAAGACTTAACAGACTTCAGGATGTAACTATATTTCAGCATGCGCACATCCCGAGGATGGACCGACGAATTATCTTTATATAACATAATTGCAGGTACAACTAAGCCATAATACGAACTCGTAACTGTTCTCCAACGTCTATTTGTCAACAATCACTCAAAGAAATCAAGTATAAGGATGAAATACTTGCAAGCCAAGTCCAAGCTCAAGGAAGAGGTCAAACCTGTAACCGACTTGCATTAAATATAGGCGAAGAAAGGGGAAACAACCATGTAACGACTATATTCAGCTACGAGCTACTCAACGTTCACCTGAAACAATCTTAACCATCATTGAAGACCAACGGTTCACACGGGATTCTTTGTTTACTCTCATGTACTATATATATGGGGATGATTGACGAGTATAGGACACCTTAGAATCACTGAAACTACACATACACTCTGCTACTTATAGAATACTCACTCACTTAGCACAAATCATTGTAATCTTAGTACACTCGTCAAATCATTCATCCAAAGTAGTAATCTTTTTTCACATTTTTAATATTAACAAACAAGGCAGGGGCCTAGACTCCTCCCGAGGTTTTATGCCGACGATCTACAATTGATCAAGGGCTTTCCTCGTACATCGAGTGTTGTTCTTAGTGTTTTACTGCTTTTCTTACACATTCCTTAAATCTGCCAACAGTTACATCCTCAGGATATAACTGTCCATCCCGAACTCCACCTTTGCCATCCCGAGCATAGTTGTCATACATTTACTTCTTTAGCATCCTAATACACCATTTTCAGAATAAAACTTAATTATAAACTTGTTTGACATTTATAGCACACTACCTCACATTTTCTGATTTGAAAAACAAAATTATTTTTACTTAGTAATTTTTGACCAACACAGTAGGGATTAGGTTTTCTTGTATATTCTTGTCTATGTAGATGACATTATTTTGACAAGTAACAACAGTAGTACAATTGATCGTATTGTTAGAGGTCTCCGCCAACCTTTGCCATACAAGACCTGGGATCCTTATCTTATTTCTTGGGGATTGAAGCTGTACGCACTGGGTCTAATATTCTCCTCTCTAAGAAGAAATACATTATTGAATTACTTGCTTGAGCAAACTTACCACATTTTAAACCAGTCCCTTCACCATGCACTACCAGTGTCTCACTTTCTCTTGGTGACAGTCCCCTGTTTGCTGGTCCCGTTAAATCAGGAAAATGGTTGGAGCATTACAGTATGTTACTCCTTCTTGGCATGAGATCACCTATGCAATCAACAAGGTCTGCCATTTCATGCACTCTCCCACTGAAAATCCTTGGTCTGCCGTTAAACGTATTCTACAGGATTTACATGGGACGTCTAATCATGGTCTTTTGATCTCCTACACTTCTTCTTCTTCTTCTTCTTCTTCTTCTTCTTCTGTTTTACATGCTTATGCCCGCAAGTTAACAGCCTTTTCTGATGTGGACTGTGCTAGTTGTCCAGATGATCGTCGATCCACCGGGGGGATATGCCATCTATTTGGGGTCAAACCTTGTCTCTTGGTCAGCTAGGAAGCAAAAGACTATCTCTCGGTCCTCCACTGAAGCAGAATACAAAGCCTTAACTAACACAGTTGTTGAATCAACTTGGTTTGAAACATTGTTTCCTGAACTTCGTGTTTCTATGAAGATACCTTCGATTTTGTGGTGTGACAATTTAGGAGCTACATATCTTTATGACAATCTAGTCTTCCATGTCTGAACAAAACATGTAGAAATAGAATTTCAATATTTTCGTGAGAAACTTGCAAACAAGAAGTTATCTGCTCATTTCATTTCTACACATGATCAGATTGCTAATGTCTTCACAAAACCTTTGTCTTCAAACACTTTCTCTTCTTGAGGTCCAAGCTGAAAGTCCGGTCTGCGCCTTAACTTGAGGGGGAGTATTAGTCCAAATATGTCTTGGTATAGGTTCGACCCTATGTTGATCATAGTTGGTCCTAATTATTGTAATCCTAGTCTCTATAAGTAAACAATTTTATATATTATTATTCATTTCCTGAAGATCATAAAAACGCACCTATCATGTTTTCTGAATGCACTATGCACATTTTAAGTCTGAATACTTGTACCATCTAGCGTGAATTCCTGTCTTAGATCTATGTCTTAACTTTAGAATTCCTGTCTTATATTTACAACACAAATTATAACTTATACTTATCATTAAATAATAATTTCTATATTACTTCAAATTACTTGGATATACAAACTAAACTTTATTTTTAATTTGATATCTTATAAAAGTCTCTTCCGTTCATTATTCATAGGCCCCATAAGAACTGGACTGTCAAATGTTGTCACGTTATATGACAAATAATACAGTAGTTATTAAGGACCTAATAGCAATTAATATCTTTTACGTAAATGGTTTTGTGTTTCCATCTATAATAATCTATAATAATAACTTATAATTATAATAAAGAATTGAGTTTGTATGGCATTCAATGGAGGCCTCAACCCCCCATTGAATGTATCATGTGACACCTTGAGGTGATAGTATTTAATTTATTATTTTAATCTATTTTTAATCATTAATAAAAAAACCCCATATTATAAGTTATTTAAAAGGAAATAAAATAATGGATAAAAAATATACTAAAATCTAATCAACTAAAATAAATATTAAACCTTTATTATTTTTTATCTCATGTTTCATCCCATAACTTTTAAACGCTGATATCTTTTAGATACAATATTTTTTTATCATTAATAATAACTTATAATAAAAGAATTGAACTTTAATGAAGTGGCATTCAGTGGAGGCCTCAACCCCTTCTTGAATGTGCCACGTGGCATCATGTAGGATTTTTTAATTTTTGAGTTTTTTTAATAAATCTATATATATTATAATTATTTTAGGAAAAGATAAGAATTTAAAAGCAAAATTAAATTTTCTCTCTAATGTTTCCTCCCATAACTTTTAAACGTTAATATCTTTTATATACGAGATTTTTTAAAGAAAAAATTACACCAAATTAACGAGCGTTTTATTATCTTTCCAACGAGTACCATAGTGCTATATAAAAAA
Source organism: Ambrosia artemisiifolia (assembly GCA_032199755.1). Lineage (NCBI taxonomy): Eukaryota > Viridiplantae > Streptophyta > Magnoliopsida > Asterales > Asteraceae > Ambrosia > Ambrosia artemisiifolia. The sequence continues at coordinate 66,462,639 of CM063519.1, forward strand.
CGGAGAAGAAAAAAAAAACTATTTTTGTGGGGTTTTGTTTTCAAATATATTTTACTCTACTAATAAATCACAAATGATAAACATAACTTCATAGGCAGAGATTTTTTTTTTTTATATTTGAATATGATAACTTATGACAGAAATTTGTTTAAAATAAATATTATTATTATTATTATTATTATTATTATTATTATTATTATTATTATTCATTAATCATGTATTGGCAAATCATTAATTATGTTGTCATATTAGATATTTTATTATGTTATATTAGATATTTCAACCCTGGGACACTCCCGGGATAAAAGCTAGTAAACTAATATCTTACAAGAACCCTTAAGAATTCGACTGTCGTTATTCATAAACGGTTTTGTGTGTCCACGATTGGTGAGTAGAGGTTAAATACCTCAAGGTCTATTCTATTCTATTCTCAACTCTCAAGTAAGTAAGCATAACTAATAACCATAACTATGAAATAAATGAAAATCAATGAAAGAGATGATACACCTTAAAAATTAAATGATCTGAAAACCAATGATACATTTATTTTCTTTCTAGTCAATGTAGTTCAATTTACATATGTCATTGTCGTCCTATCATGGCCCATTAATCTGCCATCCAAAAAAAATGGCCCATTAATCTAAGCAAAGACTTGGCACACCACATGGTCCAAGCCCAAAGTCAATACTTGCAATAGAGAGACTGAAACTAACATAGCTCGTTAGAAAAACTTGAAACTTGATTAATTGAACCACCACCTTCTTTTTTAAGGCAATAGTTCACGCTAGATGGTATTAATTGACCTTTTGAACTCCCATAGGAATTATAACACAAAGGTTGTTGCAGTTGAGATCCTTCTAGGGGTCTTCTCGAAGGTTTTAGTTGAATATCAGATAAATCAATCTCAGTACACGGAATATCCTTGCTACAAGCTAAATGAATAGGTTGAGTGCTGTAACTCCCCGTTATTTTATCAAATTTTATTTCTTTTATCGCGATAGAGCCTGTTTCGTTTTTGCAAACACTCTTGTCACAATAGTATTGGTTTATTACTATAGGAAAGTTAACATTTGCTACTTGAATGTTTGAAAATGTTATATTCTTGACCAAGCCTATTCCACCCTGTAAGAAAATAAATGAATGATCACTTTAATAATACAAGGAATTCCTTATCAAGTATCCCATTGAATAAATGTATACCTGCCATGTCTTGATTCTTGCTCCATATAAAGTGTCTTGAATATTAGAATTTTCTACAAGAATGTCGGATACACATGCAATACTTTTATCCTTTCCTAATCCTCCTATACTGAAGACGCGATAAGTGAAAAAAAAATTAATATATAACTAAATGTTTTTTAGAAAAAAAATTTAAGGTCTTTCATAACATATGCTTCATTATACATTTCTAAAAATATAACTAATTAAATATTACTAGTTAAGGATTTTCATCAATTTATAATCAAATTATCCAAGGCAAGATATTTACAATTAGTTATGTCACATTGTTCTTTCATTTATCCTAGTAATATAAAATCAGATGGAAGATAATAAAGTGATATAAATGGAGCTTCAAACATAATACATAATTAGAAACTATATATATAACTATACATTTAGTAAATAATTTGATCTACCCTATTTGGGTTTGTTTGAAGTACCTTATACCATGTCCAGGACCACAATTGATATGATGAATGTGAACATTCGAGCATCCGGTTTGTATGGAGACGCAATCATCTCCTGTTATATTAAGACCACATTAACAACAACAACAAAAAGAAACCTTAAGATGGGTAATAATGGATCCATCATCCATATAAAAGGGATTAACAGAACCCATTACCCATGATCATTGTAGCAAAAATAAATAAATTTGTAGTACCGGTTTTGATATTTGAATGCATAATTTCTACATCATGAGTGTTTTGAAGGTGAATTCCATCGGTGTTGGGGCTATTTCCTGGTGACAAAACCTTAACGTCGTTGACTTTGACTCCTCGAGAGTTATCAAACTTCAAATGAACTTGTGGACTGTTTTTTATTGTGATATCGCGAACCACTATATCTTCACTTGCATAAAATCTCAAAGCCTATATATCAACAATCACAATGATTAACAAAAAATATATATACAAAAAAGGATAATCATATGAAGTAATGAAACATAAAGTAGATACCGTTGGTTTAATATCTAAAGCTTGTTTGGATTTCATAGGAGCCCACCAATTGCAGCCTTGACCATCTATAGTACCACTTCCTTGGATTGTAATATTCTGAACCCATTTGATATTTATCCATTGATACAAGTTTGATTTTGACCATGATTTCGGTTTTGATGGTGCTACTAGAGTTCCGTCGATCTGTTCATAATTCAATCCCAAGCTTATTTTGTTATACTAAGTTACTAACATAAATATTGATTTAAACATAAAGTAGACAATATTGGTCAATCAACGGTACCATAACGAACCGCTTTATATAATTAATCACTAAACGAAATATATAGAAGTTAACCAAGCTGACCAATTTTACATTTTCAATAACCACTACTATATATACCTGTAATACAACATGAGCCATGCATGGGCCTTGAAGGGTTACAGGCTTGATAAGAAACCTATGATCAGAGGGAATTTGCAATGTTCCTCCATCAACTTTACATGCAGCTTTCCATGCAGCCACTAGTTTCTACACCAATTATACACAAAAATATATATGTTACATTATAACCAATTATACACAACAATTATATATATGTTACATTATAGTACCATTAGACAAGCAGCTAACAAGTTCTATAATATATAGTGACTTCTATTGTGTAATATTATAAGTAGATCTAAATTGCAAGGTCTATGATACATAACTGAATCCCTAAATCTATTCCACACGATTTCAAGTTTTATTTTAATTACCTTCGAATCATCAGAAACTCCATTAGCTTTAGCACCAAAAGATAAGATGTTAAAAATGGTTGTAGAATTACAAGAATCTCCATATCTGTTTAGATGCTTCTTGCAACTCCTATGAAATTTTCTTCCATAAATAGAGGGTATTATTGTAAATGGGCAAAAGAGCACAAGAAGATGACAAAGGAACACACAAAAGTGCTTCATCTTTGGTTTCATATGATACAAAAGTTTGTTGAGAAGTTGTGTTTGGTGCATGAATACCCTGTGACAGTTTTTTTATAGGTGAGCTCTTAGCCCTTTAAAATAACTAGCCAAATAATTGGGCTACTTTTTGAGGATTTATCAAATACAATATATAATCATAGTATGTCTTACTCTTATCCTAAGCAGTTAATGCGGTAAAATATCGGGTATCGGTGAAGGACCGATATTTGAGATATAGGTTATCGCGATGAGATATCGGTGGGATATCGGCAATTTTTATATCATGCAAAAGCCATACATGTAGCAATTTAACACTAACAATTCAACATACTCTCCTAGCATTAACAAATTAACCTTTTACAACTTGCAAAACACTAACAATTGTAGCAAGTGGGAACTTGTTAAGACTTAAAACACTAATATTTAACACTAACTATTAACAATTAAGACTTAAAACAGTAATAAAAAAGTAATAACAACTATAAGAAGTAAGAAAAATGAAAGAACTAAGAAGAAAAACACCAATATCGGTAATATCGGTGATATATCGGTCAAATATCATTAAAATATCGGTCAAATATCGGCCAATATCGCCGATAATATCGGTACAAAATATCGGTCAAAATATCGGTACCAATATATCGGTTGATGACCGATAACCGAGATATCGGTGATATATCACCAATATATCAGCCGAGTTAACTACTTAGCTCTTATCTATATACAATGCATAACAAAATTAAAAATACTTATCAAAAAGTTGTCTGTTGTATTTTAAATATAATCATAGTGTTGTCTATTAATTATTTATCAAAAAGTACCACAATTATTTGATAAATACTTATCATTTTGTAAAAAAAAAATTTAAGAGGCATAATCATTGTATTTAAACTTATCATTTTGTAAAAAACTTTATTTGATTGATACTTTTCATTTTGTAAAAAAAGTTTAAAGACTAATATGATAAAACTACATAGCTATTGATAGACACTAACCATTAAAAAAGTTTAAAGATTAATATGATAAAAAGTGTAAAGATTAATACAAAATGATAAGTATTAATCTTTAAACTTTTTTACTAGCGGTTCTAATTTTTTGAAATTCTATGCCTCTTGTATACCTATGCATAGATTATGTACAGATTAACTAATTATTTATTTGTACATATGGATTTTAGCTTTATATCATTTTACCTACGATTGTGTAAGTTGTACATTAAAAACGAATAATCAAACTAATTTGCTTGCTTGCTTATTTATTTATTTATTTATTTATTTATTAGTTTTAGAAGAGAAGAAAACAATAACCAATAACCATTACATTTATACAACTTTTTTATGTATTTTAAAATTGAAAACATGAACTGTTTATTGTTTTTTTTCTCACAATAGTTTGTGTTATGCGAGAACACAAATAAATAAATAAATATATTTGTCTAAATGCATGTATGCACATACACTATGTGGATGTAGATGCATGTGTGTGCCCATTTATACTTCTTATTTAGAAACATACCAGAAAATATGAGATAAAGTCGAAGAAAGAATAACAGAGAGATGATACAAACCATTATTTTTACCTTTGAAGCGGTATGCATGTACGCTTATATAGTTTTCGTGGTTTTAACATACTATTATTTCTTAATTGAACACGCTCACAAGCGAGGGCGCAACTTATAAAGGGTCGGGGGTCTCTCGGTCCTTACCGTTTTTCTGCTTCGTAGTATAAATTTCCCCCCTTTTGCCCTAAAATTTTGTATATATTGGGTCTCGTAACTTTCGGTCTCCACCATAGATTAAGCTCAACCACTACTCACAAGCCTTTTTTAATTCATAATCGATAGTGCTAATCGTAGAATGAGATTTTAACAATTTTAAACTTGAATACAAAAATAGAACTCAACTTATTACCTACAACACAACACAATATAATGGAATTAGTAGGAACTGGTAATGAAATACTTTTCATTAACATATGGATGGGTGAGATATTAGTTGGATAAGGCTGGCATGCTTTTATAATCCGTCTCTTTGCTATTAACAATTGACGGGTTTGCCGCTTTTATCAATCATGTGCATTCGTTTTATATAATGTTTCTTTATACTTTTTGTGCTTGGTAATGAAAAGAGAAAAGCATTAACTTAGTTGTTTATTTAGCTACTTAGATACATACCATAAACGCCACCTTATGAAACCTTTACTTATTTATTTTTTAAACACCTACTTAATTCCCAAAAATATACATCATTAAGATTAAAAAAGATCTAATACAAATGAGTTTAACCTACTAAACAGTAAATATGAGAAATGAATGAGGAAAAAATGTGAAAAATTTTCAATATGCTTAAACATGTTTTCTAGATGAATATTTTTACGTAATTACGGTTGTACATTACTTACTCTACACTATTTTTTTTAGATTTAAGTACTAAAATACTTGTTTAATAATTAGTAAAAAAAAAAAAAACAAATACTCTCCTTCACTTCTCACATTAAGGGCCATTTATGAGATAAACCCACTTATACAAGAATCTTCCTCATTAAGATTATGCTCCTCAAAAATTTGTCATTAAATAATTAATTAGGTCAAACGTAGATTTTTTTTTGGAAGGCGAATTTTCTATGTTGTGACAGAGATCATCACAACCCCCCAGAAGGGGAGTCCCCTAGCCACTCTTCAATGGTCAGACTATGTTGTCTTAACCGGGCCCACGCTGACACGTCAAACGTAGATAAACTAAATGGTTTTAGTAACTTAATCGATGAATTAAATATATAGATATATGAATGAATCATTTGAGAACTCTTTGAGTTGTGAGAATCATGAAAACTCATTTTATAACCACACTTATTTTATTCAATAACGAATGTGTGGTTATAAATGAAACCATAACAAAATATTGAATAAAATATTAATTTAGTTACGTAGAGATAAGATTTCTTTATACCGGTGTAAAAACATCGTAAATAATTTTTTTAACGTCGGGGTTTAGGCGTTTTTACACCAATGTGAAAAAAAATAAAAAAAATTCACATTTTACGCCAAGTTCTCGCAACTCAAAGGAGTTCTTATATGACGTCAATCACATATATAAATATACACACACACACATACACTATATCATAATGCATGAGGCAATGGTAGTTTATTATATAATATACTAGCCGATTACCCCGGGAAGGTCCCGGGGTTGAAAAATTTAATATGATTTAATAAAAAATGATAAAAAAAAAAAGAAAACTCAAATCACGAAAAGAGTAAATAACTTAAACATAATCAATCTTAGTTAAAAAACATTTACTTAAAAAGTTAAAAAAATAAAAAGCATAAACCATATTAAACATAATAAAGTATTAAAAGGATAACCTTCAACATATAATCATCTACACGTAAATTAAAATATGTTACAATTTGATTAATGAATAACCTGAACACTTTGTGTTTTTTTCTGTATGAATATAACCCCATAAAAAATAATCGTTTTTTTCGTTTTTATATAGCACTATGGTACTCGTTGGAAAGATAATAAAACGCTCGTTAATTTGGTGTAATTTTTTATTTAAAAAATCTCGAATATAAAAGATATTTATGTTTAAAAATTATGGGAGGAAGATAAGAGAGAAAAAATTAAATTTGTTTTTAAATTCTTTTTCCTAAAATAACTCAATTTAATTTTAGTAATTGAGAATTAAGAGATAGAGAGATAAATTTAGAAAAATACTCAAAAACACCAAAAACACTCAATTATTAAGCCACGTGGCAATCTCAATGGGCATATATGCTTTCTTATATATATATATATATATATATATAGGGGAAGGTTTAAATAAAAACCCACTCAAAACGAAGAAACCCGGTAAACCAAATATCAACCATTGATCAATCTAGATCAATGGTCCAAATTTAATGGATGCTTTTTCATTTAAAATAATAGACTAGATGACAAAAAAAGGGCAAAAGAGTCAAATGCCATTTTTCTGAAAAAGCAGATATGACAAGTGGAGCCCACACATGTCACATCATCTCTCTCATACTTTTGTGACCATGGTCCTAAATCTGCCAGATGCCTGTGTTACATATGTAACGGTGTGTTGTGTTACGTAGGTTAAAACTGAGTTGCCAGTTTATATTATTTAAAAAATGCTGATTTACTATTTTTTTTTTATTAGACCATATTTTTTTAGTTTTATTGTACCAGCACCAGAATTGTTGCATACGTAACGAGAAATGATATGGTTATATGACTTTTGTTACTTACAAAAGTGCTAAAAACAAACAAAATGGTTGTTTATAAGTATATCAACAACATAATATTGTTCATCTGCCTACAACATACTACTGAAAAAAATATATTACACTAAAACTGTATCAACAAACAAAACATATAATTAAAAGATTCATACCCCCCCCCAACCCTTCCTGCATGCAATAACCCCGACATCCAGCGCTGCAACCACCAGTAACTGACGGCATCCGATAACCATACTTTGCATAAAAAGCCCACTGTGCCTCAGTATAACCTATACCCTCCCATTCAGCCCTAATCCGCCGACCTTCTGGATAGGTGAACGGCCACACGGGTTTGTTAAGTTTGGGTTCATATGGTTCTTCATATTCAGCCCCTGGGTCTGATTCGTATCCAACCGCCCATTCAGGTGTGTGCTTTACATCATACACGTCATCCTCCGGTGTCATATAGTCTTCTGGTGGCGGATATTCTTCAGGGAAGACATAATCATAGGCCGCATTCCAATCGAAATCTTCATCACTTTCAAAACCACCGTCCGCCTGGACTACGGGGATAACCGGTGGGGCTGGTTCAGCGGCTAATTGCGGGATGTCCGGGGCAACGGGGGCAGCGGGTTCATGATCGGCTCCAACAGGAGGGATGTCCAGGCCAATCGGTGGGGCTGGTTCAGGGACAAATGCAATGTCCGGTTCATTTTGAGGTGGCTCGTGTACAATTGGGATGACATGGTGACGCTCCTCAAAAACCTCCGAAGGCGGAGTGGTGGGGTTGGAATTCATGGTTTGACTTAAAACAGGACCTGTAACATATGTTATAGCAGAGTAAGTGTTGACACTGGAAAATATGAAACAGTGGGGAAAAACTATTCTCTGTTAAAAACATATAAGTAACAGAAAAAACTCATACATGCAAAAACCAAAAAAAAAAATCTATAACGAAAGGTGCAAAAAAGAGGAGTGTTACATGTGTAACATGGTTTATACCAACTTAGTTCTGTTGTTACATACATTCCACACATTATAATACTCACACAAACATGCACATACTGGTAAAAAAACAAATCACCAATTTTGATTAAAAATGTTGCATATGTTAAGGCACATTAAAAATCACCAAATGTTATTAAAAAAAACATATTAGTAACAATAACACATAAACCTACGTGTTAACGTATGCTACTTACGTGAAAAGTTGATTAGTTGTGGTGTTACGTACGAAACATATCCAAACATACATTTTCAAAACCATCACAAAAAACTTCTTATTACCAAAACACTAATTCGCTCAAATTCAAAATCTAACCACTAATTGTTTACTAAACCCTTTAAAAATTCTGCTATAAAAATGTTTTATGCTGTTACATACGCAACATAGAACAGAGGAAAGTTCAAAATTTCAGGTCAACAAAAAAAATTTAAAAAAACCCTATTACTTCAAAACGATAAAAAGCCCAGTATCTCAACAAAACCATCACAAAAAACTTCTTATTATCAAATTCAAACTCTAACCACTAATTGTTTTCTAAACCCTTTAAAAATTCTGCTATAAAAATGTTTTCTGCTGTTACATACGCAACATAGAACAGAGGAAGTTCAAAATTTCAAGTCAACAAAAATTTTTTTAAAAAACCCTATTACTTCAAAACGATAAAAAGCCCAGTATCTCAACAAAATACCCTTAGACCCAAAAAACTGTCTAATATTTTTAACCCATACCAACATTTTAAATGACCTAACTTTTTTTAGGATTACCAAAACCAACTACTTTTTCTAATAATAAAACATCTAATTTTGAACATAATCAAATGTTGTTACTAAACAACAACCGGACCTTAAAACAAACTAATTTTTAAAACAATCAAATGTTGGTTTTATTAGTTAAAGAAAAAATCCGATATACATTGTGCTTCCAAAAATCCTTTTCTGTTTTATTTAATTTCGTGCTTCCAAAATCCCACGAGCCCATTAACCGACCACTTCAGACTTCTGTTGCCCCACATATCCCTAATAATCTCCCACTGATCATATTTAAAAATACAAAAAAAAAAACTCAGGAGAGAGAGACTTGGAGAAGAAAGAACCTCTGTTTTGGGCTTGGTAGAACAGAGACTTGATGGAATCTTCTTTGTCTGCTACAAACCCTCTAAAACGATGGAATCTTCTTTTGGGACGACAGATGGTGGCTGATTGTTGTTAACAGTGACGGCAGGTGATGAACAGGGGCGATGGGTGGAAACAGGGGTGGAAAACAGGGACGACGACGGTGATGAACAGGGACGGTGGTGGCTGTTGTCTATGGTGGTGGTGGCAGATCGGTATGGTGGTGGTAGTGATTAATATGTAAGAGAGAGAGTGTATGTATGTGTTTATATAGGTGGGAGAAAAAGAAATTCAAATTGAATCAATGAGAGGGAAATGTCAAAAGACAAAAATAACCTTTAAGAATTAAAATAATAGATTCTTTAATGGCCTATGTGGATTAATATTGTCCACTCATTAGGTTTCCATTAGTTTTTTCATTTTAGAGGGTTTTGTGTGTATACTTAGCCTATATATATATATATATATATATATATATATATATATATATATATATATATAGATAGATAGAGGTTCGGGTACAAAAGCTTTTTTTTGTGAGAAGGGTAAGAAAGCTTGTGGGAATGACACGTGACAGAGTTTTGTTTTAATTATAAGGGCAATAAAGTAAATAAACAATTATTCAAGATTTGTAACAAATAATCTCCTAATCTAATGGAGAGATTTACGGATTAGATTATGATGTTCAAAAACTTTTTTTCTTACAAATAATCATTATCTTATTCTTTCTAATTAATTCCTGAAAATTATAAACTTAAACCGATTATCGATCCAAATGCGTGATGTCTTCTTGAAGCTATCGCAAATATGAAGGCCTCAATTATCATTCATATTGTTTAAATAATTGTTTGACAAAAGTACCATACGTTGAATGGGGTGCCATTTAAATAATTGCTTTGACACAAGTATTGTACATTGAAATATGGAGTGTTGTGTTTTGACACAAGTGAGGCACTGTACGTTGAATATGGAGTGCCTGGACAACAGCTTCATTAAACAACTAACGGATACACACGTATGCAGACATATATACATCTTTGTTAGCCATTCGAAATATATCTACTATTTTATGTTTATCACTATCGTGTATTTTATCAACATTGTGTTCATTCCGGTGTGTTTTATCACCATCGTCTCAAAATTCTGTGTGTTTTATTTACTTTGTGTTTTAACACCATTTGATAAACAAAAAACACCATCGAATCAACTTTGTGTTTTAACATCATTTGATAAACAAAAAAACACAAAGACAATTTATTTGAAGATAAAACACACCGATTAAAACAACAAACGATACACCCGTATCAGGACAAAACACAATGCGGATTTATATGAACATAAAACACAATAATAATCACATGGATGATTTAACCCTAAAACACAAGATGATGATCCATCCAAAACACCATCATTTTAGTCTTCTGACCATACAACTCTTATCACCAAAAAAGAAATTTTCATCCTTAAATAACACACACAGTTCTGAAATTTTTTTTTGTTGGAGGCTTTTTATTATTTTTATAGATGTGATTGTAGGTTGATGAGAGAGGGGGGAAGAGAGAGAGAGAGAATCATAATTATAAAGGAGAGAGAGAGAGATGGAAAGTATCTTAAATGATGGAGATATTTAATGAGCTTTTAGGTGTTTTGACAATTATACCCCAACAACCCCTAATTTATTAATTAAATTACAACATAATTTACAACTTTGCCATCCATTTAATCTCAACCATCCATCAACATGATCTAAAGGACACAATTACTTCTCACCCTTCTCACAAAACACACCCTTTGTACCATAACCCTACCCTATATATATATATATATATATATATATATATATAAATAGGGTAGGGTTCAAATAGGAACCATACCTTAAGTAGGAACTATAGGAACCAATCTTAGCCATTGATCTCTAATGGCATGATTGTAAATAAGTAAAACATTAATTAAATCTTTAATTAAATCAAGGGGTATTATTGACTTTTGGTATCCACCAAGTCATTAATTCCTACAAATCCTCTCTCCCATAATTAATTCCAAAAAGTCCTCTCTCTCCATCCCTCATAATTAAGTCCTAAAAATTCTCGCAGCATCTTTCTGAATTAGTTTCTAAAAATTCTCTACACTTCTCTCTCTCTATCTCTCTCATCATTCACGATCTATACACTTGTGTATAGTTCTTTTGAAACTGAGATGTAAAAACATGTACCGACATTATATACATATATATACATTAGTGTATATCAATTTCTTTTTTGTTTTTTCATTCATCATCATCACCAATTCTTTTTTTTTTTGTTCATTCATCATCATCATCATCATCATCGTTGAAACAGATATACATTGGTGTATATCAGTTTCTTTTTTTTTTCTTTCATTCATCATCATCAACACAGATATACATTGGTGTATATCCGTTTTTTTCCAGCTTACATGACTATAATTTGGACACACATGTTCATTCGTGTACATCTTTGTCGAAATGTAAGCTAATTACATCAGTGTACACCATAAAATAGATGTTAAGGTTTCTTCATTTTTGTATATGAACGAAATATACATTGGTGTATATCTGGGCTAGAACCTATATGAAACTGAATACACCTGTGTATACAACAAATAAGTATTATTAATCAATATTAGTTAATGCATTTAACTGTATAAAAATAAATACAACTATGTACGTCATTGTATAGATTTATAACATAGACAACTGTAAGTTACAAACGTATCTAATGTAAAATACATGTGATGCCTTACAATAAAATATCAAATTGTTTTAACTTTATTTATTTTACCGCAAGATACATTAATATGTGAACAAACAATAATATAATCTACATGAATCTGGTTCATGGCCAGATATGATATAGATAGTTATATGGAAATGATATACATATATGCATAATATGAAAAAGCTTATATACGATGTACAGTGTACAAACCTATAAAACATAAATTTATGAACTAAGTGAGTGGAAATTAAAAAATGTCTTGATTATAATCTGCTTCATAGACCAATTATGATATGGAAGTATTACACATAAATGTATAATATGAAAAATCACATATATGATCTATAAAAATTCAAAACCTGCAAAATCGTGTATGAATTAAGTGATTGAAAATAATTTTTTTACCTTAACCTTGTACACTAGTGAGGTACGACCGTACGATACACAATGAATCAACAACATACATTATGATTTCTTGAACATATTGAATCGTTTGAGACTAAAAGGGTAATTAATTATATCCCAATTGGTAACTGATATATATGGTTAGGGTTGGGGATTTCTTAATTTTAGTTCTAATTTATGGAGAGAGATGAAAGTAGATGAAGAGATAATCAAGGAATAATTTTTTTAACTTCCTATTATGCACTTTTCATTCAAAAATAAAAGTCAATAAGATGAGTGGTCTAGATTGGTTCCTAAGGTTCCTAACTAAGGTAGTGGTTCCTATTTGATCTCAATCCTATATAAATATATATATTTTACGCCGAGTTCTCACAAGTTCTCGTAACTCAAAGGAGTTCTTATATGATGTCATTCACACACACACACACACACTATATTATAATGCATGAGGCAAGGGTAGTTTATTATACCCAAAAGTTAAGAATTTTATTTTCGTTAACAACCCTAAAATGAGGGTAAAATAGTCATTCAAACATTTTTACACTTTGATACCTCATCTTAATTACACTTTAATCCATTAAACTTTACTTAACTTTTGCTTATTTAAATTATAGTTAAACTTCTTTTACTTATTTTAAGCAAACTATCCCCCCATGTTTTTAAATAACCATATTTTTTTATACGTTGCTACTTTTATATACATTATAATAATGAGTATTTTATTATCTTTAATTTGAGTATAACTATTGCTATTTTTTTTATGTGCTACGTGATTAATAATATCTAGGAATGTGTAATAACTAAACTGTTCGCTAAAGCCAAACCAAAAAATAGACAAAATTGAAACAAAATCTACTGAAAAATGAATTAACCAGCATTCGACTTAACTTAAAATCGGTTATCGTTTTCTTTTTGTAACCTTAGTTAACCGAAATCAGTCAAAATTAAACGGAACCATTTATATATTCATAATAGCCGTGCCCACGAGATGTAGTAGGGAACACAAAACTTCTAATGGTGCGTGGTTGGCTTCGGTTCAGTTAGGTTATTAGCCTCAACTGAAACGAAAATGGACATTATTGGTTTATCGATCTTATTAACCAACCGGTTAATTGGTTCAGTCTATTATGTTAGATTGTTGTTTTTAGTTCTGCTTAGTTAATAATCAAAACCAAACTTTGTTAAAATTTTTGCTTAGAAGTACATGAAATGGAGATATAAATACATGAAATGGATGTATAAATGATATAAATATATGAATGGTTCAGTTTCGGTTTGTTAATTTTGGTTACCTAGGGTACAAAAAACTGATGTTATGTTAACATGGTCTTGGTTAATTTTCGGTTATATTTTTTTGGTTAACTTTTGGCAACGGATATTGTTAACACACAACATATCAATTTCGGTTAAAGGTTTAGTTATTTTTCACCCCTAGATATTATTAATCACATAACATATCAATATTTTTTATTAAAAGAATTGTTATACTGTAATCAAATTATAAACAATAAAATGCCCGTTAATCACATAGCATGTCAATTTCGAACTTCATTTGCATTTTTTTATTGAGTCTAATCTTATAAACAAACTGAGCCTTTATCTAAGTATTACAAATAATAGCCCATAAGTTCAAATATATGGATTTTTCTTAAATAAATATATACGCATATATATATATATATATATATAAATAAAAAAAACTTCCGGCCATCAGGGATGTCGTGTCCATGTCGTCGCCCTCCTTGCCCACCTTACTGGACATGATGTTCAGTTGCTCTGGGTTTTTTTTTTGGGAAGTTGACTTTTATTAAAAACACACCAAGCCAAAGACTATTCCCAAGGCGGAAATAGGCCCGCAAAAACCAAAACAATTACATGAAGTCGAATCTACACCATCGTTTTCGATCTACCTTATCCTTCTTATATCTATTCCTATACCACAAAAACCTATACGGGCCATACGCCTTAACATCAGACGCTACTTCCACCACATTAGGACTTTTGCTTTTGAATATCTTCTAATTCCGCGTCTTCCAAATCCTCCGACATGTGATAATTATAACTGTTGAGCTCCCACTAATGTGAAAGTTGAAACAAAACGATATTTAGTTCCCAACATGAACATTAAACCGAATAAATTGCTCGAAGGCGTTTAATGTAACTTAATTTTTCGTTAACACTTTCATAACTTTACATTGGTTATAATATGTCAACATGTGTAAGCAGTTCAACATGTTAAAAGCTTCAGTACAAGTCCTAAAAAAGATGGTGGGTTGGGAGTTACTAGATTGAAGTTGCTCAACAAAGTTCTTATTTTAAAGTGGATATGGAGATATAAAACTGAGACCAAAGCATTGTGGAGGAAAATTATAGATGTCATTCATGAGTCGGATCGTAGATGGGGATTGTGCCATTTAATAAAGTTATTACGGGAGTTTGGAAAAACTTGAGTTCATATGGTTCAAAAATTAAAGTTGAAGGTATTGGTTTGGATCGCATGTTGTTGGGTAAATTGGGAAATGGTAGGCAAATTCGGTTTTGGATTGATCTTTGGTTTGGAGATGAGCCATTACAATATAAATTTCCAAGGCTCGTTAGTATAGAAAAAGATAAAACTTGTAAAGCGGGCGACAGCAATTTGTTGGTTTGGCAATGGAGGAGGATGCCTAGTACTATAGAGGATCTAAGGTAGCGTTTGGTATGATGGAATGGAAGAAGGAACGGAATGGACCATTATAAGGGAATGAAAAATAGTGTGTTTGGTTGGTCATAGGAATGGAATCACCCATTCCAAAATGTATTCCATTCCCTCAAAATCATTCCATCCACCCCCCATGTTTTTTTTCATTCCATCCCTCATTCACCCTTCATTAACAACATCATAAGCCACCACCCACCACCACCACCACCAACCACCATCGTCACCACCCACCACCACCACCCACCACCATTGTCACCACCTACCACCATCGTCACCACCCACCACCACCACCACCAACCACCATCGTCACCACCCACCACTACCACCCACCACTACCACCCACCACCATCGTCACCACCCACCACCACCATCGTCACCACCCACCACCACCACCAACCACCATCGTCACCACCCACCACTACCACCCACTACCATCGTCACCACCCACCACCACTGCCACCGCTACCGCCACCACCACCCACCACCGTCTCCCACCACAAACATCGTCGCCTACCACTGATGCCACAACCACCCACTACCGCCGTCACCACCCACCACCGTCGCCGCCACCAACCACCGCCACCCACTACCTTCACCCACCCACATCACCGCCATCCACCTCCACCCACCACCACCATCTCCACCACCCCTACACACAACCACCTACCATCACCGCACCAACCACCACCCACCGCCGCCACTACTCACCATCGTCGCCCACCCACCATCACGACCATCCACCTCCACCTTCCACCGTTGCCACCGCCGCCGCCACCCACCACCGTTGCTAGCGCCACATATCATCACCCACTATCACCGCCACTAACCACCATCCACCACTGCCACTCACCACCGATTTTATTCCTACGTCTTTTCTTGCCTATCCAACAACACAAAGTAATGTTTTGTTTCATTCTCACATGGCAACCAAACAAGACATGGAATGATAATGATCCATTCCATTACCTTGTCCATTCCATTCCCTCGTCCATTCCATTCCCCCATCCATTTCATTACCCCATACCAAACAGACCCTAAGGGAAAGGGTCAAAGTGCTAGGTTTCTTGTGGTATAGTTTTAGATTTAAAAGAGATACGGTTGGATGGGATAAATGGTGTAAGTTTGAGTTGATGTAACTTGTTTTGGGTCGCTTTCTCCGCCTTGGAGATAATTGGCCTTTGGTTGTTTAATGAAATTTCAATCTTAAAAAAAAAAAAAGAAAGAAACTAATCAAAGCAATTGAAGCAGGGTTAAATTAGTCTTATTATGTTTACATTTTAATTTTGTTTGGATTAGAATTAATGTCTTGACACAAATAAATTGGATTGCCAGAGTTATTTTTACCAACTTCAACAACCCATCATGATTGTTACACTACAAATACAAAGTGAGAACTGCTTAAATATTTCAGAATTTAAAGAGATTGAAAACCCAAAAAAAAAAGTTGATATAAGTTATGTTGGAATTAGATTTAAATTTCTTTTGAGAAAAAGAAATTACAAGTAGTTTTAGACAAACAAATATAAATGACTAAACACATTAATACATACTTGATTGACTAGTCTACGTCACAATCTAACTACCGTGGTCATCTCTAGTCTTATCCATGGACATAAAGGACCATGTAGAGGATTATAGTGTGTCCAAAAATAAATTATAAAACTTTTGTATGCGTCGATGGACAAGTGATTTGAGATTATTTTACACTTTTTTAAAAAAAAATGTTTGGATACATATTACATAAAAAGCACTATCAAGTTATAGAACACATGAAAAAATTTATTGGATAGCCTCTTATTGATGCACATTATGAGAGTATAATATGCATTTGTTAATGTTGTTTTTTAGATAAGCAGTGGAGATGAAATCAAATGTTTTCAAAAGAATGGGATGTTACTTTCATGTTGATGGTAATTACTTCCATGTTTTAGGCTTGAGGGAGTGGGGCGGGGAAGGGAGGGGCGGGAATGCTTCATGGGTGGGAACACCGTCCCGTGGTGGGGGGAAGAGGGCGGGAGCCCCTTGGGCGGGGAATTCTTGCCAGGCGGGGGGGGGGGGGGGGGGGGGGGGGGGGGAAGGGAGAGGTGGAGGTGAGGTGGTGGTTTCTGATTGGTCCGAATTTTTTTTTGTTTTTTTTAAACTTTAACACAATATAATATTATTCAATGTTTTAAAAACCGGTATGTACCGGCCGGTATTACCGGTAATACCGGTTACCGGGTGTGTAGCCGGCACGAAACATGCCGGTAAATTAGGAAAACGGCATCTGAATCATACCGCCGGTAAGTTTGTTTATACCGGTACAAACCGGCGTACCGTACCGGTTCAAAACCGGTTTAGGCAGGTTTCGTGATGGTGAAGAGCATATGATGACGACCCAAAGCCGGACTGATACAGAGGCGACGGTCATGGCAGGGTCACCGGCGGCGGCAGTGATGACGACTCATCAATACACCGACGGCCTTTCTTGTTTTAACCGGCCTTTTGTTATGCCAGCAGCACCGTTCCGATTTAAGTATTTGTGTGGTGTAATTGTGTAAATGGTTCGTGATGGACTGATGGTGGTTAGAAACTTAGAATGAAGTGATGGTTTCGAAGGTGAGCAGGTGGCAATGCCTCTCGGGTGGGTATATGGACGTTGTACTAAAATGATGTTCATTGCACGTTTTCCCAGAGTGTTTATTGAATATTTATTCTTAAGTACTTGTGAACTTGTGATCATGTGAAGCTGAAGACAACTAAAGGCTGAAGTATGTGTTTGCTAAATGATATTGAACTAGAAATCTAACCCGCGCTACGCTGCGGTACCCTTTTAATTACAATACCAAAAGACGCTCTGAAGATGGGTCGCCTGTTGGCAAAACGCACTTGACTATCACAGACAACGGCATACGCCTTGTAAAAATAAGCCACACGACCATCATGCAGAAATTTAGAACTACAGGTAAGCATGTTACCAGCCTAGTTCAACATCATAAAAGAGGGCTCATCTGACGAACTTAAAACCACTTGCAAGAATATTACCAGCCTAGTTCAACATGACGAAAGAGGGCTTAGGCAAACATCAAAGCCAAAGAAACAACAAAAAGTAACATCATAAAACCACTTGCAAGAATATTAACAGCCTAGTTCAACATGACGAAAGAGGGCTCAGGTAAACATCAAATCCGAAGAAACAACAAAAAGTATATAACCCCAAAAGCCAAGGCCAAATCCATTACGAAGCAAGGCCGCATGACCGTTACAAATAAATGGTACTTGACATCTACAATACGCCAATTCATAAGGACAAAAGAGGACTTAATGACCCATCATAACCCAAGAAATATCCATAATTATCTGCTTTAAAAAGCTAAATATTTCCAAGGATTAAAAGTACATACCCAAGTCACAGCAAAAAAAAATCACATGACCATAATCATAGACAAACTGAAAACCAAAAGCAAGCTTGTTATTGGCATATATAGTTCAATAGACAGCATGTTACCAGCCAGGCTCAAAAACATAACAGAAAGCTCATCGAAACCAGCTTGTACTTTTTCTTGCTCTGAAAACATCAAACATGAACAAAGGCCTGAAATCAAGGCCAAAAGTCCATCAAATCAAGCACATAAATCAAGAAAAAAAAAAGCAAAGAAGGTACCCGCAAACAGCAAGACGACATCCTCGAGCACAATCGGTGGATGACAATTATCTACGACAAACAAAACCTTCAACTTTCTCTCCGAACAAATTAGCCACCATATCATCAAAGGGTTTTTTCTCTGATTATATCCAAGATCCGTATCTGGTTCTACACTAAAAAAAAATAAAAAAATGATAAAATCTCGATGCGAACATAATGTGCAAACTAAGATTACAAAAAAATTTAAACCCCAATAGCATCGTCACTCACTGCTGCTGTTTGGCGAGGTTTGCAAGTCGCCTGACGGACAGTCTGTCTATCTCATCTCCCACCTACGGTGAAGTCTAAAGCCGTCAATCAACATGGGCACTGTCAAAGCCGCTGCTCTGTCTCTAAACTTTCTCTACAGGAACTGTCATCTTTTCAAACGCAAACACATACACATACTTTAGCGGTTCAAAAGTAAGAACAAATGAATTTTAATAACACTAAAGAAAATCACCTGATTGTAGCGATTACGGGATGGACCTGGATGTATCGATGCGTCACCGGTAAGAACCACCGTTAGCTTTCACAGATTCAGGCAACAAAATGGACAGCGACGAAGATGGTGAAAGAAGTAGATGAAACCGATGAAAGGCGAGTCGGTGATTAGAGAAAGAGAGAGGGTTTCCAGTTTTGTCTAGAATTGATCTGTGAGAGAGAAAGAGAGATTAAAGAGGGAAAGGAAGGTTATAAGAGACAAAACCGGTGACCTGGTCAGCAGGTCACCACCATGCAACAAAGAGTTGTACGTTGTACAGAACCAAGCTTTAAAGAATTATACTATTTGCAATAGTTCAAGTTCTCTCACATAGCAAAGTTAGTAATTATATATATAATAATGTATATGGAAAAAGATAATACATTATTTTATCTTTGCATTACAGTAAAGACGTACAGTATATGAGCCATATTATATGGTTGTGAGATGTGGTTGACATGTTGATATTGTATGAAGGTTATGATTGAAGTTCAAGGTATTCTATCAGTTTCATATGCGATAATTGGCTGTGAATAGTCGACCCGGTTCAACCACCCGGTACAACCCGGTTCAACCGGTTGAACCATTTTTAAGCCAAATCCGGTATGCCTTAAAAACCGGTTTTTAAAACATTGATATTATTCCCCCCCCTTCCCCCCCCCCCCCCCCCCCCTTCCACTCCCCACAATTTTCACCCTTCAAACATGGTCCCCACAAGTGCCACATGGCGCATCACGCCTCTCTTTCCCGCCCTCCACTCCCTCTAGTCTTAGACTCACAAGTAGAGATGTACATTGCGGTTCATCCTGTTTGACTAAATTTTTGCGCCGAATTGCTAATTAACTACTGTTTTGGGAAAATGAAAAACCAAACATGTTGGTCTGGTGGGTTTGTTGTACCAACTGGTTTAACCGTTTGGACTGATTTTTTTATATTGTTTAAATAATATCCATCTTAAAATTCAAAAACACATAAAGGCGGCAAATTACATCAAGATAGCGGGCAGGCGGGCAACAAGCTGCGCCGCCACCCCTTTCTGGATGGCAAACCCTAACCTACTAAAAACGAACCCATGTCCCCCCGGAGTCGAGACACTGCCATGAATAACCCGTTGAACTCTAGTTAGGAAACGGATGGCTTCCGGTGCCAACGAGCCAAAGGTATCAAATGCCAGGGGAACAAAAACGTGTTGGTTCTCCTCGCAGGCTTTAGCATGCTTCTCAACTTTCTTCGTCTCTGCTTTCCGCACAGCTTGCCCTGCTAAAAAACCACTATCCCTCAACCCAACCAGAGGAGACACACCTGTTAGGTCGACACAAGCGTGCTTCCCCCCGACCCACCCAAAGACAAGCAGGTCTGCTGGACGTAGGGTGGATCTCCCATCAGCGGGGTCCGAGAGGAAATTCACAGGAGCCTCCCTTTTGGCTGAGATCCCAGCCCTTCTTAAAATGTCCCAAAGAACGTCTCGGACCCAGTCATGCCTGTATTTGAATATATTGTTGTTATATATTTAAAATTTTAAAATGATAATGATGGTTTCATTAATATAACATGTATATTTAACTGCATATTTTAAAAATAAAGACATGTTCGACTTACATGATTATTCTAAGTTCCAAACCACATATAGATCTCAAACCAATTAACTTGTTTTAAGTAAATTGGTTTCAAATGTTTTATAAACACTCATACTCGCAAGTGCAAACAAGCCTTAGTGCCTTACATCGTATATAAGGATCTTTGATTTCTTGTAACAAACCACAATCCTTCAACATACCTCTTTCGTGGTCCATGAGCTAAGCCAAAGTTCAGAACATTTTTATTATGTTTAAGAAGTTAACAAAGTCGAAAATAGCGTAAAAACAAAAAGGTCCTACCGGGAGTCGAACCCAGGTCGCTGGATTCAAAGTCCAGAGTGCTAACCACTACACCATAGAACCCTTTTGTGACATCATTTTATTTCCATTTTATATATACACAACTAGAAGGTATATAAACAAATATAGAAAAATACAATAAACTATGTATAAACCGGACAGGAAAAAATTAAAAATCAAAAGCAAATAGGTGAACCATTTGTGTTGAATGGCAGCCTGTCTATATCTCAATCTAACATGTCGCAGACGCTTTACTGATATTACAAACTACTGATTGCCGATACATACAATTATACAAACATGATTCAGTTAGTATATATGTAACTGAGTGATAGCTACTAAACCAAAATTTTTTTAAAAATGGGATTTTGTTTTGGATTTGGGGTTTAAATGCATTGATATGATGAATAATTATATATTAGTTTCATGTATTATATTTTAGTGTATTTATAGCAACTCAATTCTATTGAAATAAGCTTCACTTGTGTTGTTAACAAAGAATATGAAATTCGGGGTTATAATCCAATAGATTTGATGTCATTTTACAATCAAATTTGGACGACTATAATCAGCTTATGGCCGTTAACAAAAGGATTAAAACAGATTTTGCGATTAAACATTGTTTATTTCGAAAGGTGAATTGCTTCGGCCCCCCTCACCCCCTTATTGAAGCCCGATAATGGAATTCGGCCTATTGCTGTGGGGGGCATTTGGCGAAGGCTAGTTTCTAAGGTGGCAATGAAGAAGGTTGGGAAAGACATTGCCCACAGTAGGGGTACCAAATGGGGCAGAGGCGGTGCTTCACAGTGCCAACAGGTTCCTCAACTCTTTTCATGCGGATGGGTCTCTGGCTATGCTTACAGTAGACTTCTCCAATGCCTTCAACATGGTCGACCGTACAGTTTTTCTCCAAGAGGTTCACCAGCGATGCCCGTCCATTTATCCGTGGGTCCAGTTCCTTTATGCCCAACCAGCTAGGCTGTATGTGGGCAATGATTGTATTGGGGCTACCACCGGAGTGCAACAACGTAACCACAATTTTTAGGACAATATTGCGATTTCGATTCCAAATTCTAGTTCAAATTATGCATTTTATTTTTATTATAGTATATTATACACACAAAAATAAAACTAAAATAGGGTTTCTTAGACTTAAAATTCAAACATTTGGGACTTCTAACATTTAAAGTTAATAAACAATTACCCTAAAATTATTAAATATTTAACATTTGGACAGCTTCCACAATTTCATTCCAGTCGACAATCATTGTCGATTTAGAGTTTATGTATTTGATTCCGAGTTCATTAAATTTGTTACTTAATTTGTTCTATCTTTTAGACTTTATCGAATTTCAAATCGAATTCAACCAACATTATAATTTTGAAGTTGCATACAAATTCAATTCAAAATAAGTAATCGAATTTTGAATCGAATTCGAACCCAACTTCAAAAATTAAATATTCAAATTATTTAATTTGATTCATTCGAGATTCAAAATTCGGTATGTTGTACACACTAGAGCGACTATATTGTCCTAAAAATTGTGGTTACGTTCAATATCTACTTTCTTAAAGCTTTGTTTTTTAGGATAGTTTTAACACGCCTTTACATGGTAACATGCTAAAGCATGTGAGGATAATCAGCATGTTTTCGTTCCCTTGGCCTTCGACACGTTCGGTTCCTTGGCACCGGAAGCGGTGCGGTTTTTGGCTCGGGTCCAACGAGTAGTGCACAGCAACTTTTCCACCCCCCAAGGGCGGGGTTTTGTTTTTAGCAGATTGGGATTTTCTATTCAAAAAGGGGTGGCGGCGCAGCTTGTTGCCCGCCTACCTACCATCCTTATGTAATTTACCCTTAATCAATTAAAAAAAAAAAAAAAAATTCAGGGACCAAAAAAAAAAAAAAAAAAAAAAAAAAAAAAAAAGTTATAAAAAAAAAGGTCCTACCGGGAGTCGAACCCAGGTCGCTGGATTCAAAGTCCAGAGTGCTAACCACTACACCATAGAACCGCTTCATGTCGGCAACCTGTTTCAAGATGATATAAACGAATGCTTAAGACTTACTAAAGTGGTGACGTATATAATTTTTCTTCAAAGCACAACAGACCAAAAAGGTAATCGAACAAGGAAATAACGTAATATATTTTACAACATATAGATATATTCATTAAAAAAAATAATATGCAGATAAGTATATAAAAAAATCATTTGAACGTTTTCTTCCAAGTCATATTTGTTAGTCTTTCATAACAAGAAGTGGTCATTTACATAATGTGATGACTTATATTAATGAGATATCTCTATATTTGAAAACATCAGTTTCTCACTCTCTCAAATGTTATATCTATAGACTAGCTGATTACCCGGGAGTGTCCCGAGGTTGAAAATAAAAATATTGATGAATGTTAAAAGTAAATGAAATTACTTAAATAATTAAATTGCACTGAAGTGCAATGTTGCGGTCAAATTGTGTGGTTGCGAGTTTGTTTTTTTGTATGAAAGTTGATCTTTGTTAGTCGCATTGTATTGATAAAGCTGATCAAATTAGACTGAATGTAGATGGATTGTTGTGGTCGAATTTTATGTTTGGTCGTCTGTTGGTCAGAGGAGTTTGTGAATCAGAAACGTAAGGAAGTTCTGAATGAGGATTATCATTCCACCAATACAACTGTAATCACTAAAAAATTGGAGGTATTGAAAAGAAACTGAACATTTTTATGACAATTTTCCGACCCAGTTTCTGACCTATATATAACAAACCTGCGACACACTTCATAAATTTATAAGAACTTGTGGGTTTATAAGCTATTCCACTATTTTTATTTTGCAACAAAAACGTACCATGATTTTATGAAAAATAATTTAATTCAACCTCTTCCAGAAAAGTGTGCTGTTGATAGTAGTTTAATAAAAAAATCATTAAAAATTATACTCATCCAAACGAGATGAATCCAATTGGAAAAGCTTCTACCCTCATAGACGTATATCAAAACAAGTAAAAAACGCATGATTTTGGACTTTTTGAAAACCTTATATCATAACCAATGTTCTAGTATCAACCAATAATCGAATTAAACAAGTTATACTCAATATAACAGCCCTACAAAGCACCACAACTAATTTGTCAGGAAATCAAAACTTTTTTGATAAATAATATACTAGAGTGAGGATCATGGACCAAGGTTTCGGGTACTATTGGTCTTTACCTGATAAATGGACCCGATAACAAGGTTTTAATCCCGAGAATAGTCCCGGTAATATTATTCACACTAACTTATATAAAAACTATTGTTTTTATCATCTCATAACATATTAATCATAGAGTGTTCGCAGGGTTTACGTACTGGCTATCTATTAAGCAGTAATTCACATAAACATGTAATTGACATACACATGTTAATTCACATTCATCCTCACTCAATTGCTCATATAATCATGTATGCTTGACAAATCACCAACGTTCGAGATACAAGACTCGTGTGTGTGTCATGACAAAGACCTTCCTAGTTATAACGTACGTTAATATCATCTAACGTGTGTTATTATCCCATAACATATTGAAAGACCTTCTTACTAACCCTAGTTAAGTGTTTAGTCACGTATGTACATGCAAGTTAACTAGAGTTCAGTAAAAGTAGTAACCTGAAAATGCGGGGTGTCACATATTTGACTTCAAGGCCAAAAATGTGTTTATTTCACTTGTAAGTTCTTTTTAAAAGACAATGAATTTCTAAATTATGAAGTTAGAAATGGATCTTTGATTCTTTTTTTATGAACTGAGTAATGATGGAAGAGCGAAGCTTTTCTGGGGGATAGTTCTTGTTGGCTCTGTTATAATTTCTGATAATTTGGAGGTTATAAAGTCTAGCTGCTCTAAGTCTTTTGCTTCTTTCCCAAAAGGTTTGTGTCTTTTGCTTATGTGTGTTGTGCATTAAAACTTTTGTATTGTGAGATTTCATAATTTGTTATGTAAATATGTCTTCATGTTGGGTTGGCGGTTTGTAAATATTGTAACTAATAAACCCGTATCCCAACTATATATTTTATCTGTGTTAAAGACATTAACTCCAGCTCAGACATATTAAAACATGTAACACAAACGTGACCTGTGTAAGCGGCCTATCAAAACAGGTCAAAAGGCTTGACAAGTCCAAAATGGGTTGCAATCACGTTTCAAATTGGTTAAAACGAGTTGAAGATATAAGTTAATACATGTTTTTTTAATATCACAAGTAGACCAGCCCAAAACATTATCACCACGTATTTCTTGAAAGTCGTGTAAGAAATTATCACGCATCTAGGAAAGGTACCAACATTAGCATATATGTATATATATACATGATAAATGTCTCTGTGTGTGCACGCACGCGCATCATAATTTACTAACCATAAAAGTTATCTCTTTGCAAAGCCCAAAAGCATGTCAAGGGTTGGAAGTCATTCCAACTGGGCTTAGGGTGAAGAGGCTTGAATCAATTGACTTTTTTTCTTAAATCAGAAAACCATTTTCATTCACTTCAAGTCTTCAACCGCATCTGAAATGTCATCTTCGGTTATCATAATATAATATAATCAATTCTCAAGAGTTCATATGTTCAGTTTTTTTTTTAATTTGTTTTTGCTTTTAGTTTTGACCATACCAGAAAATCTGTCCTTAAATGTGTGTTGGTTGATCTTTTCGGATTTGACTTTCATAGTAACTTGGATTGGAGCATTCAATATCAATGGTAACGGGCGTAACCCATGTAAACACAACCCGAGTGCTACATCTGCAATTTTGCAGATACCCATCGGAACATGCTCCCATCCGTGACGGTGTTCCCTCCTCTCTCGCTATCAACCCCCTCCTCTGTCTCCCCCTCCCCCTCCCCCTCTCTGTCTCCCCTCTTTTTAAAGGTGACTACCACCAGATTCCACTACCGGCAAATGGTACCTGCGCTCTATTACATAAAAAAATCTAAAAAAAAAAACTGTTTTTAAACAGTAATGGGTTGGAAAACATGAGATCGCAACGTATACAAAATTCAGGTCTATTTATCATAAAGTGGAAAAGAATATACAAATGAATATATGTAGCACTAACACCTGATCACATACGCCAGGCATCTCTAGCATTTATAACTCGTGCCAAACCCTAATAATACATATGCCAAAAACCCAGCCTGAACCTCGCATGCTGTGTCAGTTCTACTTCTGTGAAAATCTGTCATTTATGTGCATCAATTTGGTCATAAATATTGAGGCTCAGCACTTCGGTAAGAAGAGTATCAATTCAATGAGAATGAGGTCGCACGATCGATAATTTTTCTTCTATTTTGCAGGACTCATTTACAAGATGAAGAAAAGGGGATGATCAGCATCCAGCAGCACACAGCCACCATTTATATGAGAGCAGGTCCTACATTTTTATTTAACAGGCGTTATCTTATTACACAGTTGCTTTAACATATTAAGCACATAAAGTATTTACATAATACAAAAAACAGACATATGTTGGTGGCTACCAGTTCTGAATTTGATCTGTTAGTCTGTTACATGACTTACCCATTTCACACAACCTTTACAAATACACACACACACATACATACATATGCAAAGACGGACATACCGCATGCTCAATGAATATGTTTTACTATAGGCTAAATCACTAAATGTTTTAAATACGCTTCAATAATAACAATATAAAAGAAACTTTGATGAAAGAACAAAAAGATTAGGAAAACAATACTAGATGAAAGAACAATATAAAAGAAACTTTGATGAAACTTAAATGGTAAACAACCTTCAATAATAACAAAAAGATTAGGAAAACAATACTAGATGAAAGAACACTACGCAAGCAAGTTGTTATATAGGAAATAAGCATAAAAACTGAAGCAAGAAGCTAACCTAGAGCTTAATCGAAGCGGTCTTCTATACAACGCGAACCCATGCCCCTCCGCACATTGGACAACCATGAACCCAGCGACTGATCCACCATGCCTCCCGCTCAGTTTGAGTTGATGTGCTGTTGTTGCCGCCTGGTGAGTCAAAAGCTGAAGTTTGGCGCAAACATCTTATACACTGCGGATAGCATACACGGGGTTCAAATGTTCCGAACTAAGAAACAATAACTTGCTCGTTAAAAACACAAGATCCAAAATTGGTAAAGTAAAAAAGAGGTGATACCTTGTACCAAACTCCTTCAAGACCAGTTTTCCAGACAGCTGTCACTACATCTCGTCGAGACCCCATTATCCCGAGATACGCTCCCAAACCAACTGAAGTGTTCAAGCCAAAAGCTGCGTCTCTCTCTGACATCCTACGTTTTCTTGGCCATAACTGCTGGGCTTCATGGTGCGCATCATTGCTATCAAGAGAGCTGAAGCTGGCTGAATCTGTAGAAGTTGTCTGGCCCAGATCATCTGGGTCAGACCAGGGCCCACCAAATGTATTCCGTCTGTGCCATTCTTCTGCTGGAGGATGAAGTTCTAACTCTCTAAGTAACAAGCCGGCAGCATCTGCGCCTCTAGGCCGTGGCATATGCTGCATATTAACATGTGTGAACAAGATGAGTACATCCATGTGTTTGGATTGAAATTGAAAACCACATAGTCATATTTCCAAACTTCATTAAAAAGTAAGTATTATCTTAATCTTAATAGTGTAGTAACTGAATGATACTTGCACATTAATCATTTTTAAAAATATTAAAAAATATTAAGATGGACAAATGCATTGGTTGGTCAACCAAACCCAGTCTGTTTTGACTAGTTAGCCAACCAGCTTGGTTTGCCTATTTGTCCACCTACATCTACAAGAATTGCAAAGACTGTCCGTATTACAAGACAGAAAAATTGCCATCCAAACTGCTCACGGCGCAACCACTGTGTGTTTGCAACCACTTTCTTCAAAGTTGTGAAGCATTAATTTGTGAGAGCATTTACAAAAACCAAATAAGGCCTATATTCTACACTAAAATGAAACATACATAGAATAAATAAACATTTCAAAATGTGCCATGTCATCCATGTAAAGACTTCCATTCAAAACGAGACTATTTGAAGAAAATATCATACTTCTAAGTTAAAACCAATAATATAAACCAATTCAAAGTTCAACCACAAATAACATTCAAGTCACTTTTTACAAACATACTGCTTCAGTGTAAGCACACAGAAGTACAGAACTAATCAGCAATCACATATAGAATACTAAAACTTTAGCATGACACTTTTAACAACTCAAGATAACTTCTACTGATGAAGCTACTTCCATGGAACTGCTGCGTTTTTAGATATAAATAGAAAGTTTACCGAGTAATGGGCATAAGAAGATATGATAAATAGAACTCGCTTTTTAAGTCCAAAAAAAAAAAAAAAAAAAACCTTCTTACCCAAAGGAAAGTTGTTTTTCCTTAAAGCCTATTAGACATATATTCAGCAGTACATATATTCAGCATTGATAACAGCATTGATAACAGAATATATAATTGATATTAAAGATTATATAGTTTCCATATATTATAGGGACTAGATTGAAACATTGTACTCTATATATTCCTTTGTACTTGTACCAGTTATACACACAATCATAATACAATCATATTTCAATTATCTTACCAAGTTAACTTGGTATCAGAGCTAGGGTTTCTGCCCTTTCTCTGCCGACAGCCACACACACAGCAACACCACATTCTGCTCTCTGTTTTTTTTTTTTTTTTTTTTTTTCAGATCTCTTACAGCCACACAATGGCCCTTCTTGCTGCCTTTTCCCAATCCGAGAAAACCACACACAATTCACACAAGTTTGGCTTCACCTTATCCCCAACCAATTACGGTTATTGGAAAACAATGATCCATCCGTTTCTGGTTACAAATCACCTTTTTGGCTATGTCGATGGAAGCATTCCCTGTCCTCCTGCAACCATTCAGACTGTTGCCTCCTCCTCCACTGACAAAGACAATGAAACCATCTCTGCCAGATCTCAGCCGAATCCCAATCATGCCATTTGGGTGTCCAATGATGCCCATATTCGCATGCTTATCCTGTCAACCATCTCTGAGGCTTCTTTTCAACATGTACAAGGTACCACGTCTCGTGAACTTTGGTTATCCGTTGAGCGTGCTTATGCTCCTCATACATCCTCAAGGGAATACACCTTACGGACCCAACTTTTGAAGATTGCCATGACTGCTGATGAGTCCTCGTCTGCATACCTAACTCGGGCACAAGAGTATGCTGATGCACTCGCCAATATTGGCGAACCCATGAAAGAAAAAGATATCGTAATGCTGGTTATCTCGGGTCTCCGGGCAGAGTACGACGGCCTGAAATCTAATATTCTTACTCGGCAGTTTCCAACTGCCTTTGCTGAACTCCATGGTCTTCTTGCAGACCATGATTACATGATCAGAAAACCACCTTCAGTCACCTCACTAGCACAGGCGTTTGTGGCAGCCAACAACAGCCATAGCAGCCCTGCTCCTACTACCCCTGCTACAGGTCAGTCACCATCTTCTACAGATGCACTTCTGGCCGTACAACAACTGGCTTCACAACTTGGTTTACACCTACAACTACCTAGTTCACAGAACTCACAACCGGCGCAAGCCTTTTACACAAACAGATCTGCTTATAACCGCACCCGTGGCTCCAACAATCGTTCAGGCACTACTCGTGGTCGAGGAAACTACAACAATCGTAGTCACGGAGGTAATCGTAATCAATTTTCTTGGGCTTCTAACCAGAATACTGTTTTTGGTACGTGCAACAGGTGTGGTATTGGTCATATTCCCTCACAGTGCCCCAATCGTGATCCCAATACCTTGAGAACAAGACAGCTTTCTGCAAATTTTGCAGATACTCGATCACAGGCATCAACAAATTGGCTTCCGGACACTGGGTGTAATTCCCATGCTGCTCTCGATCTCAATAGCATTGACAACTCTGAACCCTATCATGGTGAGGACAATCTTCATGTTGGCAACGGTAAGGGCTTACCCATTTTACACATTGGCTCTTCCAAATATTATTCCCCAAACAAAACCTTTAACCTTAAAAACATACTACATGTTCCTGAGCTTAAACAAAACCTTCTATCTGTTCAACGTTTTTGCCATGACAATAATGTATTCTTTGAATTTCACTCTACCTTTTTTTGTGTGAAGGACAAGTCTACACACACTATCCTCCTCACGGGTCCAAGTAATGGTGGTCTCTATTCCTTACAACTTCCGCGTATGCAGCCTGTTTTCAAAGTTGCCTTTTCCACCTCAAGAGCTTCTTCCTCTACCTGGCACCAAAGACTAGGACATCCTCATTCACAAGTTTTAAACTCTATGTTATCTCGTTATCATTTACCTTTACTAAATAAATCTGCTACTTCTGTTTGTGACTCTTGCTTAGTTGGAAAATCATCAAAACTTCATTTATTACCATCTAATTACAAAAGTTCACATATTTTGGATTTAGTATTTTGTGATGTGTGGGGACCTGCTCCCATTACTTCGTTTGATGGACATCGCTACTTCTTGTTGTGTGTTGACCATTACTCCCGCTATATGTGGATTTTTCCTTTAAAACAAAAATCAGATGTTTGTGAAATTTTCAAACAATTTATTGTTATGGCTGAACGACAATTCCAAACCAAACTAAAATCTGTTCAAACCGATTGGGGAGGTGAATTTAGAAGCCTTTCTCCCCATTTTTCCTCACTTGGCATCATTCACCGCCTCTCGTGCCCACATACGAGTGAACAAAATGGCTTTGTTGAGCGACGCCATCGCCATGTGGTCGAAACCGGTCTTACCTTACTAGCTCAATCTCATGTTCCACAACGGTTTTGGCACTTTGCCTTTGACACAGCAGTTTACCTCATCAATCGTATGCCATCTAGAACCAACTCAAACATTTCACCTTTTGAACAGATTTTTCATCATCCACCCGATTTCTCCTTCTTGCGGGTCTTCGGGTGTCGTTACCCACATCTTCGCCCCTACAACAAACACAAAATGGATTTTCGATCTATTCCATGTGTTTTCCTTGGATATAGCACATCTCACCATGGCTACCGATGTTTTGATCCTAAATCTGAACGTCTATATGTCGCTCGACATGTCCGTTTTCATGAACAGTTCTTTCCTTTTCAACAAGTACCTACCCCACACCCTACATCTACACAACCTGACCCTTATATCTCTTCCTATCCCACATTCTCACCCCCATCACCAGAACCAGCCCACACAACTTCCACAATCCAGAACTCTGAGAACACATTCTCTTCTGAATCTGCTCCAGATCAGCAACTAAATTCACCGGTTAGCTCACAACCCACCATGACCCAACCACATGTCAGCCCATCCCAAACTACTACCAACCCGCCTCTCATACATACTTACTCCCGCCGATCCAATACACAACAACCTACGACCCAAACAACCACCACCCACAAACCATCAGCACACCCACCAACAAATCAACAAGCCACTGCACAACCAGCCATGTCCCAGCCAGCAACTGCCCAACCAGCCACGTCTCAACCAGCAACGGCCCAACCAGCCTCAGCCCCTCAACCCACACCAGCACCACCTCGATCTAGACCCGCTAACCTTCGTCCCAATCCTAAACAAACAAAACCATATAATGCCACTGCTTTTCACACTCATACCACCTCTCCTAACACCGAACCTGCCACTTTTACTGTTGCTAACAGACATCCTCAATGGCGTAACGCCATGGCTGAAGAGTATTCAGCGCTTTTGAGAAACGGCACATGGACTCTAGTACCACGTGTCCCTAACACCAATTTAGTTGATTGTAAATGGGTTTACAAATTGAAAAAGGACCAAACAGGAGCTATTAAACGCTACAAGGCACGCCTTGTTGCGAAAGGTTTTAACCAGCAACCAGGCATTGATTATCAAGAGACTTTTAGTCCGGTGGTAAAATCCACTACTATTCGTGCCGTCCTCTCCCTAGCTGTTACACAAAAATGGCCGTTGAGACAACTGGATGTACAAAATGCATTCTTACATGGTGACTTGACCGAAACAGTTTATTTGAAGCAACCTCCGGGCTTTGTTGATCCAAACAAACCAGATCATGTTTGTCTTCTTCACAAATCTCTATATGGCTTAAAACAGGCTCCACGAGCCTGGTTTCAACGTCTATCTACAGCTCTCCATGCTCTTGGTTTTCGAGGGTCTAAAACCGATCCCTCCCTGTTCATTTACTCATCACGGGGTACTTTGCTATATATGCTTGTGTACGTTGATGACATTATTTTGACAGGTAACAGTTCTAAGGAAATAGATCGGGTTGTCACCAGCCTTAGCCACTCCTTTGCTATTCAAGATATGGGTTCCTTGTCCTATTTTCTTGGTATTGAAATCACCACTCAAGGTTATGACATGGTTCTCTCACAGAAGAAGTACATCCTTGAATTACTTGAACGAGCTGGTCTCTCAAATGCTAAACCGGCTCCTTCCCCAATTACCACCACAGCCAATTTAGCGCTTGGGGACAGTCCACCGTGCTCTGATCCAGTGAAATATAGACAGGTTGTTGGTGCTCTCCAGTACGTCACTCTGTCACGACCTGACCTTGCTTTTGCTGTTAACAAAGTCTGCCAGTTTATGCACTCTCCCACCGAAAATCATTGGTCAGCCGTAAAACGAATCTTGAGGTATTTACAAGGTACAGCTGAATATGGACTTCTAATCAAACATGACTCTGGGATGCGTCTCCATGCTTATACAGATTCTGCTTTCCACTCTATAAACGCCTTCTCTGATGCTGACTGGGTTGGTTGCCCCGATGACCGTCGATCCACCGGGGGTTATGCAATATATCTTGGATCCAACCTTGTGTCCTGGTCTGCTCGGAAACAGAAAACTGTCTCTCGGTCATCTACCGAGTCAGAGTACAAAGCATTAGCTAATACAGTTGCTGAACTCACTTGGCTCCAAGCCCTTTTACGTGAGCTCCGTGTTCCTATAAAATCGGTACCCACATTATGGTGTGACAATCTAGGGGCCACGTATCTATCAGCAAATCCAGTCTTCCATGCACGCACAAAGCATGTTGAAGTGGACTTTCATTTTGTTCGAGAAAAGGTCGCTGAAGGAAAACTCTCGGTACAGTTCATTAAAACAGATGACCAGATTGCAGATATTTTTACAAAGCCTCTTCCTTGTCAAAGGTTCATGTTCTTAAGGTCCAAGCTAAGGGTCGCTCCCCGGCCTTAGCTTGCGGGGGGGATATTAGACATATATTCAGCAGTACATATATTCAGCATTGATAACAGCATTGATAACAGAATATATAATTGATATTAAAGATTATATAGTTTCCATATATTATAGGGACTAGATTGAAACATTGTACTCTATATATTCCTTTGTACTTGTACCAGTTATACACACAATCATAATACAATCATATTTCAATTATCTTACCAAGTTAACTAAGCCTACATCCATTTATGCAATAATAATACCAAAAACTAAATAAAAAAAAAAGCTTTCTTCACCTAAATCCAAAAGTCAGCACTAAAACATAAAACAAAGTAAAGAACTTTCCATTCAAGCCCTAACCATAAATTGACTTGTCAGTTATCAGCATAATGCGAAACATAAAAAGTAAAAACCACAAGAAAACTCAAGTTTCTTCTTAGTAGTTAAATCCAACTTTGATTGCATTGTATATATAGGTGCTAAAATCAAGCTTAAGTGAAATGTTAACAGTGTATTACCTGCATATGCGGGCCAAGTGACGCTTCAACAACCTCTGGCAAAACAGTATAGTTTCCATCTATGTAGTGAAGACGGACCTGGATGTTGCTGCTCCCTACCTGAGAAACAGGCAACGGGTGTGCCAGAGCTGATGTTCTTTTACAAAGGTCCATCAGTATCAGGAACAGGACCTTTACCTGCACCATATCACAGTAACACCTAATCAGCGTCTCAAACTACACAAGTACACATACATTATTGATTATCCCAACTCAATGCAGTTAAGATTATGAGGGTATCAACAAACTTTCTAGTCCCTCGTATCAAAGCTGATCAAATGAGCAATACCTTTTTTCTAGTATTGTTTGAGCATCTATTAGAAACTTGACTATGATTCTACATTTAAGGCTTTAAGCTAACCAAATGAGTGTAAATCAGATAATATATTAATATATTACTCATTACTAACTCTCTCTCTCTCTCTCTCTCTCTCTCTCTCTCTCTCTCTCTATATATATATATATATATATATATATATATATATATATATATATATATATAATGTAACAAACCGTATTTTTGCTATGTTTGGTGACAGAATAAATGTAGATTCATAAAAAGAAAAATCCAAGTGACCACAATTGGTTTAGCTTTCACTAACTGAGCATGAGATACAGAGATAGCAGAATAATTTATTACAAAAAGACAGGGATTAATTATTTAATTAATGGGCTTACCTCGTCAAATGTGTATCCTTGACCAGCATTTCCAGAACCATATCTTGACCTGTTTGATGGGCCTTCTTCAGAACCTTTTGCTCCAGAGCCCACCTGACCAGCCCGAGAACCAGGTAACTCTTCTGATCTACCCAAAGTTGATGCCACTTTTGTAGGGCCAGAGCTGATTTCCTCAACCTTGCCTGGCTGATGTTTTTGCACTGAAGAATCTGTGCTGTTCCTTTGAGAAGCACCTAGGAATCGGGGTAGGTGTATCCGTCGGAAGAAAAAGCAAAACAGTAATAGTTGGCAGAGTCTATGAAGAAAATGGCAGTCCCCAATAAGCCTGACAGCTGGAGTTCCAGGGAAAGTTCCAGTGTTTACACTTATAGGTGTAAATGAAGATGGACCGGGTGGACCACTTATGGGATTAGGACTTGCATTAGGAACTCCGTCAGAGGTGCTACTGATCTTAGCAATAGCTCCTTGTACCCATGCTTGGATTGGAGTGCTTGCAGTAGAGCTTGCACTACCATTTTGGCCACCTGAAAGACAAAACCAAGTTTACCATTTGTCACATACATTTGTATATATATAAAAATAACCAACACGTCATATGTGTTGCAAAAACTGACCCTGTGCAACTCCAGGAGTGCCAGTACTTTGGGTGGGACTGATCATATTTCGGTTTCCACCCGTACCAGCAGTTACAGCATGACTTGCCAGGGTGCGACAAAAACTAGCATAACGACGTAAGCGTGTAATGAAATGTGAAGCTAGGTCAAGCACCGCATCCACATATGCCTATACAATAGACATTGATTGCATTAATTTGCAACAAAGAAAGTAACATAACCCTAGGACTTCAGTGCAAACCTGGATGTCTAATACAAGTTCCGGTTCAATAGCCATCGACTCATGGTCAAGGCTGTTCAATGTCTCACCAGATGCCAGCCATGGCTCAACTACAAGAGCTGAAGGATTAACCAGAGCTGATTCTATTCCTTTTCCTAGCATGTCCAGTAATAGTCTTGCTTGCATATCCAGCACCATTGCTCTCACCTCCTGAGCATTTGTACCTTCTAATAGTCTGCATTTTATCCTGTCTAAACCCTACATAAGAAACACCACAATTGTCATTATTACCATACTAGTAACTGCAGCATAAGTACATGGCTGGGAAAGAAACATAAGTCAAATTTAACATTTTGCATGTAAGGAAAGAACTTGCAGCCTAGTAACTTAAAGTGCCATTAGAATTTTGGATAAGATCGGCAGAATCTATATTCAAACATCAAAACTCGGATCTGGGAAATTCTAACAATTATAAAGACAAAGACAAAGTGACAAACATAGATAGTTCTTAAAGATGCTTCATATCTCCCTTCGGCATATGCAACAATGCAAGTAACCTAGCAATGACCAGATTCGGTGTATGCAATAAATTTCACTAGATGACACCACCATATTGCACAAGAATAAATATATGTAAGAGAACTCTACAAAACAGTTTATGCAGTTTAAACAAACTAACAATTTATACAATCACAATATGAGAGTGTAGGATGAGTTGGATGGAGGTTGGAAGAAACGTACAGGGCCATATTGTTGTCTGTGCTGAGTGGAAGGAAGAGAATGAAAATCAGCATCCAGAACCGCAATCACATTGTTTAGTGAAACTGAGTAAAATCATAAGAATGATAAAATCAACATAATTGTTCTTAAAACTCGATTAATGAAATACTTCTAAAAAAATGATTAAAAGATAAGTTAAACTGAATAATATAAAGGGGAGACATCAAAAGAGACTAGAAACGTTATCATATGATTATCTCCAGTCAAAGCACCCAACAAAGGTAATCAAATTTCAAAATGTGCACTACGCAACTGGATAGCATTTTTTATTTTTTTAAATTTTCTTACTTCTTACGAATTTGCATTTTGAGAAGACATATGGCTGCCTATATCAGGCTAAAGCTTACATATCATTCACATTCTTACCTATGCCATCCTCAGCAGCACTCTGTGTACAGCCAACAGCATCCCACCAATCAACTTCAACCAGAAGACTCCACCAAAACCTGATAGCATAGAGCACAATTTCAGGAAAAATACAATGGTTACCAAAACATACAGATTTAGGTGATATAGCCTGCAGATTGTCTCTCAGGTGACTACTTTCAGTTCATTTTTACTATATGGATTTAAATAGAACACCTTTCAGCAATTGCACGTTCCCATGTTGAGGAGTTTTCTTTCACTTGACTTCTTGGAACAGCCGGGGGAAGAACACGGGTTATTTTCAACATAGTGCAATCTCTGATTGTATCATGCCAAACAGTAGCAGAGCAGCAACTTGTAGAAGAAAATGCAGGAGAAGCAATTGCAGAAACAACATTGTTCTGATAATTATCGACAGGTGTGAAGTTTGAGCCAGAAAAAATGTGGATCCCACCTCGTAGAAAAGCAACAGCAACCTCACCACCATGAGCAGAATAGACTATCCGAGCAAAAGTTCTAATATCACTCGGTAAATCAAACGGATCAAAAACTACCCGATTTGATTTTTCAGTGTCAGACTCGGATGTGTTTAGACCCTCAGAAGTAGATGCTGTGGAACCCAATTGGTTATTTCTTACATAATCAGTAGCTGGTATGTTTTTATTCACTTTTGTAACCCACACCGTCTGCATTGGGGGCTGCCCACCAAAACTTGATGTGGGATTCCCAAATATGGGATGCAGAACAACAGGCTCTATAGAGGATGTCCAACGTTGAACCCTCCATCCAGTAATTGAAGGACCCTCATCTGGGTCGTAGGGAGACATGTATTGCCCTATGTGCACAATGCAAATATCATATAATTTTACTAGATAGAATTAGAAAGGTATATCTTAAATTATAAGAGATAAAAAAAAAAAAAAAAACTCCATTTTAAAGGAGTATATTAAAGAGGACAAAATGGTAGGTCGAGTAATGAGTTTTAAAAGTTTTTACATTAGTCAAATTTATTGGGTTGGCCTGCAAACACTTTTTTATCCATTTTTTACAAAGAAAAATATTAATGTGATAGAAATATGCTTTCAAAAGCTAAATTGTTACTGTAGTAATCTAAATGTTTCGGAGGTTGTATGCCCTATAAAGAAACTTGGGGTGACATCAAACCCATATCATATTTCGCTAAATGTTTCAATCTGGCCAGTTACATTCAGAAAAAAGTAGCCAACTTGTAATGTGTATCCTTTGTCTTGACAAAATCACACAGAGTCAACTGAAATGATTTAGATATCAGCATCACACAAGTAAAAACATCTGATTATCAAACTAAATAACGTTATTTTCAGGCTGTTTTAGCGTTTTCAAACAACAGGGGGCCATACTGCTGATTTTAGTGATGCGTTTCAGAAAAGAAGCATGAACCCCTGAATTGTAATGAGTGAACAATCAGCCAAAAAGAGAACCAGTAAATAGATGCATGTTCCAGTCTTCCAGAACAACGGAGAAGGCAAGAATGCTACAAATTTAGAGGTTAGTACCTTCGACAATCACAATAGCAATCACTGAGCCGCCACAGGTAGGGTCAAAGGCAACTGCCGTGACACCAGAACCCCATGTAGTTGTCGCTGCTGATTGAGCTGAGGCCTCTGGACTCACATATGCAGAAAAATTTGAAACGGGCGAACAATGAAGTGCAACCATATCACAATAATCTTGCTCTGTGTGCTTCTTTCCTTGCTTAGCTTCAAAAACAAGGTAGTCCTGCCAGCTAAACAAATATGAAGCCAACACGGCAAACCCATCCCACGAAGGTGGATTAAATGAAGGGGGGATTCCATTGCTGGTACTAGTTTTTGGAGTAGCTTGAAATCCATTTCCAGGGCCAGGGGTAACTTCCCAGACAACAACAGTAGATGGGTTCACAATGGGAACTCCCGCCACATGTAACGCTCCTGAATCTGTCACGATTGCATCAGCAGCCATAATCCCACTGGGTCCTGCTCCTAACAGGCCTTTGCTTGTACAAAACCATTTAGATGTGCCACTCTGATTTGTAGGCCATTGGGACCAATGGAGCTGAATAGATCCAGATGAGAAGACAGAACACACACAGAGAAAGTTTGGCCATCCAGCTGGTTATTTGTATTTAACATCAAATTAAAACAAATAGATGACACAAGAATTCAAAAGCCAGATTAAAAAAAACAAAGCTTAAACAGGCACAAGAAACCACCTGGGGCTTGAGGTTGTTCTGAGAGAAACTTTTCCTCGAATGTTGACTTTGTAGAACCATGTGATCTTGAAGAAAGCCAGCTATACTAATTTCAACAAAAACAAAAAAGTCAACAGTGCAGCACACTTCAAATATATATAACCAGAAGATGGAAACAGCTTCATACAGGAGACACCCCGGATAGCCACTTAGTAACAACGGCGATATCCTGCCGCCATTCGTGCTCCCTCTGCCAGCAACTAGCATCTTTGACCAAACTAGCTGATCCCTGAGCATCAAAAAACATGTTGGTCCCAATGGGTCATAACAGATAACCTAAAAAATTTAGCAAGATAACTTACCAGTCATATACAATAAAGAAAGTACATATTGTTTATACAAATGTTTTACGGTAAGAAATAACAGCAGGCAGACAAAAGGTTAAATAGGCAGGCAAAGCTTACCTGGGAAGGCTGAGTCCAGATAGTTGTCCGCCCATGAAAATTAGCAATTAGCAAGGCACGAGGGCAAGAAGAAGGTGACCATTCAATAAATTGAACTGAATCACGTGGAGAATCTGGCATAGTTATTCATTCAACGTCATGAGTTAGAACAAAAACAAATACTTACCAGAAGAAACAGCAAAAACAAAATCATATATAATACAAGCTGAAAGGAAAATCTACAGTTGTCTTGCACATGTGTGATAGAGTAACCATTATATGCAAGTAAGCTCACAAAAAAAAGACCTAGGCACTCAAATAGCCACCATAACCACTAAATGTACATGAAAATGGTATTATCATGTAACAAAATTTCATATACATTACCTGCAATGACATTGAATACGGTTGACTCGGTAGGTCGCTCAGGGATAACAATATGAATTGGAATCCAAAATGGTGGATTTGCATTAGAGCTACAAAGAAAAAATATATATATTAAGAGTGTACGGCATTAACCAAAAAAATTGCTCCATCATCGAAGCTTAACGCCAAATTCTGATGCTTAAATCTTACTTGTCTCTGTTTATTAACAAGTGCCTCCGAACACCGAATGATGAATTTTGAATATTCAACGATACATAGTATAAAGACCTTTATACTAGTTTTTCCAACACTAAAGACTTGTCGAACAAATAATTAAGATCCAACTATGTAATTAAAAATGATACCAAGAGGTTACCATTTAAAATTATTTTAATTATGTGAAAATGTGTTTAGTTTCATAGCCGATTTTTCCTAGCTAGATAAAATGTGCGCTACTGCCATATTGTTGAAAAATAAATAATACTTCATTACCTAGGTATACGTGCACATGTCTCTGATGCACATGCTATGGCATTTAGCTTTCCGCACCAAGCAACGGCGCTGTTACAGAAAAGGACGGACCCAATTAGAAATAACTATCACTCAAGTAAAAAGAAAGAAATTATGAACCGCAAAGAGGAGTCATGTAAAATTACAAGCCACGTGAGCTAAGATTAGGATGGTTCAAAAGCCATTTATCATATTACTATATTAGTATAAGTGGGTCAACTAAAAGTAAAAAAAAAACACACATCCAGGAAGACTGATGGATTTTGTACGTGAACTCACATAATCCAGATGAACAGCCTCCCATTTGATATGGGTGCTAAGTTCAAATCATTTACTAAACCATACTTAAACAAGCAATGTATGAATAGCTAGATTTCTCTTAAAAGCTTCAATCATAGTACAATTGAAGCAGAAACTGCGTTAAAATGACGATGCTGTCTCAACTGCCATATGAAAGGGTACTACAGCTAAAGCATTGGCACAAAATTTTGGCTTTATTCTTTTGACACATTAAACTATCATTTCTTCAACTTTGTTTGGTGTTATAGTTAATCATATTTCAAACAAACTTCAAGAACATCAAATAGCTGTTTTTTACTAGACCAAATCATATCTGAATTACCATACTAGAATTGTTATGATGTTAAAAAAATTACTTTCATTTTAGTTTAATTAGAGTATCAATATCGAATTATCAATTATGAACAATTATACTTAAATGTCCCACAAACAGTTTTAGAATTCAGTGTTGATTCACCATCATACAAAGAAGGTTACCCGTTGGGACCATAGTTGTTAAAAGTCATCGCCTCTTGCGCCTAAGCCTATTTTTCAAGCGAGGCGAGGCAATTGCGCTTTAAGTCCTCAGGTGATGGTTTAGGTGCAAATTCCAGAGAGTTTCCAGCCAAATTCCCTAAATTATGGCTAGATTCTAGCCAGATTTCTACTTTACGCTAACATTTCAAAACTTTTGATACTAATGAGATGATATTAAAAGTTATGTAATAGGTTTTATTTATTTTACTCGAAGAACAAACGAACATTATTTTTCTAATACACAAACATATTTTTACTTTTTTATTTGTTCCGTTTTTTATCTCAAGCCCTCCGTTTTTTTATGCCTAGCGCCTTTGATAACTATGTTTGGGACTCGAATCATCAGAATAAAAGCTCGTCTAAAGCCACCGAATCAAACCAGCAACCAAAAACTAACCAAATGAAAGCTGATTACCTATTCATCCATCAATTCAAAACAATTAAACTTCAAAAAAAAAAAAAAAACCAGCCAGTTCGGTGTGTAAACTTATTCGGGCGACAATTTCCATCAAAACCAGTCGAGCCGGACAGCAAACACCCCTACTAAAATACTACTACAAGTAGAATCTAACGTATCAATCGTCTTAAAATATGCGTCAGTAAGTAACTCAGTACTTGAAGTATCTAAATAAAAGCAACAACCAAAAACTAATAAAACATAAGCTAATTATTATCCATCAATTAAAGTTAAACACAAATAAGGTGAAATAATAATAATAATAATAATAAAGAATAATAACCTAAAATTGCGACATAATTCAGGAACACTCATTTTATACTGGAGATTAGACCTAGGCTGATTAAGCCTAATACAAAAGACGGTTGCCGGATTAATAATATCCTCATCCATGGGGTCTGCGCCTGCTTTATCCATATCAGTATCGTCTTCGTGACAGGAAACTGGATGAATAAGAGGTTCAGGAGAACAGGATTCGTCTTCGGAGATGGTGTTTGGAGCTACAGTAGGAGAAGAAGCACTCATTTGAGAGGGATTAAAGGGAAAAAAGCCCTAATTTATATATTTTAGAGAGAGAGAGAGAGAGTGGAGAGAAAGTCGTGATTGAGGACGACAGCAATGACACAAGATAGAGAGAAAGGTTTTGTTTTTGTCGACTGAGATGATGGTTGGTGGGGTAATTACGGTGAAATGCTTCCTGTTACATTACATCTACCACACTTCCTATTCCTAATAACGTGGCGCGTTACGGCGGAGTCGCTAATACAGAACGGAAACATAATTTAAACCTTAAATTGATTAAAAGAATTAATATGTGAGGCGTATGTTTGTGAATCTTTTGCAAGAATAAGTGTTTTAGAATGAGGGAGAGTGTTTCTAGGTGTTCAAGGTGGAAATTTGTGTAAATAGGTAGGTAGTAGATTGGGTTAGCGACCTTGATTTTTTTTTTTGAAGGTATTACAACCAATAAGCTACATTCATGATTCAATCATGAAGGTCGTAGATTGCATGGGCGACCTTGAA
The DNA here is from genome assembly GCA_032199755.1 of Ambrosia artemisiifolia. Taxonomy (NCBI): domain Eukaryota; kingdom Viridiplantae; phylum Streptophyta; class Magnoliopsida; order Asterales; family Asteraceae; genus Ambrosia; species Ambrosia artemisiifolia. The sequence continues at coordinate 66,505,230 of CM063519.1, forward strand.
TTTTATTTGAATGTCTCATAACCAATAAGCGACCTTCATGATTCAATCATGAAGGTCGTTATTCGCTGATTGAGTCCTCGATGTTTAAAGAAGGTCCCTGAATGGTACTGCGACCTTCCTTGATTATTTATAGCAAATGTCCGATGAACCCGTTCACACCAAAAAAAAAATTCCATCCACTTTTCCATTCAATGTAAGCCTTGTATGGTAGAAAACTCAAATGTTCACAAGTTAGAAGTGTTACGAATACATGGTTTTGATATTATACGTGTGTATATGAAAAAAAAAATCGTGGCGTTTCATAAGTTTGAAATGAAAGTCGTGTTGGATGGTATGGTTTTTTAGTGTTGTTGGATCGGTGTTACATCTGCATGAAATCACTTGGATCGATGTTACATCTGCTGTGACATCCGGGAACCAAGCACACACTTTTCTAGCTGGCTTTATTGTTTACTTGCTGAATTTCGGGACAAAATTCTTTTCAACTTGGGGATGATGTGACACCCCGCATTTTCAGGTTCCTACTTTAACTGAACTCTAGTTAACTTGCATGTGCATACGTGACTAAACACTTGACTAGGGTTAGTTAGGAAGGTCTTCCTATATGTTATAGGGTCATAACATATGTTATGTGATAATAACATATGTTACATTATAATAAGAAAAGTTATCATCACAATGCACACACGAGTCCTGTATCCCAAGCGTTGGTGATTTATCTCGCATACATAATAATGTGTACAGTTGAATTATGATGAACGTGAAGTTACATGCTTATGTGGATTACATGTTTACGTGAATTACCACTTGATTGATAGTTAATATGTAAATCATGCAAAATACGTGCACCTTATGATTAATATGTTATGAGATGATAAAAACAATGGTTTTTATGAAATTTAGGGTGATTAATATTATCGGGTCCGGTATTGGGCTAAAACATGGTTAACGGGTCCAATTAGTGGGCTAAAAGGGCCCTAAAACCTAATTGCTTGGGCAACAAGCCAAGCTTTCTTATAATTAGGAAACAAAAAAAAAATAAACCCTAACCCCCCAACCCTTTGTGCCGTAAACAATCCCCCACCCCCACTCCCTCTCAATTTCAATCAAACAACAAATTCTCTTGATTAATCCAAGTGGTGTTGGGTGGAATCTCTAAACCTTAAGGAATTCTTGCATTGAAAGGTATAATTTTTATAAGTTTTATGATAATTGTTAATGTTTTGAAAAGCTTTTAAAAACCCTAGAAACTCTATGAATATGAATCGCATGTGTATGTGTTTGTGTAAATTCTTAGATGTTTTGTATGGAGGTTTAAGAAAATTGATGTATGTGATTATAATTAGGGTTATGGAATGCAAAGAATACAGATTTTAACATGATTGTATATGAGGATTTCATGGAATATGTGATTATGGATGATTAGGGTTTGTGAGTAACTTGGGGAGCAAGTTTCAGTTTCTGGCAGATTCATTAGGGTGTTTTGTAGGGTCTGTATTGTGATGTTAAATTGATTGTTTTGATGATTTCTTTGCGTGATTGTAATGTACATGATCTTAGCTTTTCATAATGGGCAAAAACATCAGATTTAGACGTCGTTTGAGTCGTTTTTGGAATTTTATTTGATTAGAGGTCATATCAGATTTTCAGATTTGTTGTTGGATCAGTGGCTTAGTTTTATGAACACTTATGTGTTATCAGATTTATATGTGAGTTATTAAGCAGCGGAAATACAAGTGTTCAAAGGTCTAAAAGATCACTTTGATGAGGAGTTATTACTCCCCCTTGACTGAATAATAAATGAGAAACAATAAATACAGTTAAGTGTAAAGCAGTAAAGCAATTTATGTTTCTCAGATGTGAAATGGAATTATAAGTTTAAAGCCCGAAGGATTTCAATTTAAGATCAAAGATATTACACAAAATCACATATGAAAATAGATGAACAAACTCATCTATTTATAGACTAAAGTACTAAACTGTTGTCTGAAGTAATCTAAGATATTTAACAAAGATATTATGCTAAGATAAGGTTACAACAGTCTGTACATCGAAACTTGAAATCTAGACTTTAACAAAACAATATAATAATCAAACTGCTGATCTTTCAGTCGGTTAGAAGCTTTTGATGTAAAGTGCTGATGAGTGACAAACTGCTGATGAGCAGTTTGTCTTCAGCAGTTCTTCAGTGAAATGTCTGGTTAGACTTCAGAACTTCTGATGAGTTTACTCTTCAGTACTTTGGTGTTTGTTCTTCAGCACTTCTTCTTTTGTTCTTCAGCAGTTCTATACTTAGGCAGATATGAATTAGACTAAGGTTATCAAAAGGTGGTTTCGTCAATCCTCTTTGTCCCAACATTTGTAAATTGGGACAACTTTAAATGGTCATAACTTGAGATTTACAAAGAGTTAAGCTTTGAAATTTGGACAGTAGGTTGACATTGGAAAACTCGGCTTTTCCAAGCGGATTCATCCCGTTTGGATGAATACACAATTTTTGGGAATTTTTCTACTAAACTGATATGTTGTGGAAATTTTCTAGACATAGCTGTGTTGTACGAATTTTAATAATTTTTGTGTTTGGTTTTAAGACAAAACAAAAATATGGATTTGCAACCGAATCCCCATGAATACTCAGTAAAAATTTGGGACTTTAATTCATTCATTAAGTATTTTAAATAATTCGTTTTTCACAGCGCACAATCTTCCCTAAAAACGCAGATTGTGTACGAGATCTTTATGTGACTATTTGGAGTCTTATATGGTATGTATTTGACATGAACTTGTATGGAAACTTGTATGAGATGTATTTGATGTATTAAACTGATAATAATCACTATGATCACCAACGGGATACGTAGGACATACTTGTGCATGTAGAGTCATTAGGTGTCACTACACGGTTTTGAAGTTTTAGAAGTCTCGGATAAACGAGTTATATGGTGTGTTGGTTATGCACATATACTCACCTAGTGACATTTGTAATAGGGGGTCGGTAGCACTTTACTATTTGTGGAATTTGGATTATTCACTTGCAACCTAAGGTGAGTTTCACTACTCTTTTCTCAAAAGCATGCGTCTCGGGTTGAGACAACTTACTTAGCGTTTCTAGTTTGGTTTGGGACTATTTTTACACATCCCGGGTTTTGGGGTGCATGGTTCACGAAGTGAATCTACTTTTACTAATTCATGTTATATGTCCTTGATGAACTAAACCAACCCTATCATTTAAGTCCTTCAAAATACCGAATCAATTGCCAGATGGGCAAGCGGGTTACTAGTTGATAGCGCTATTAGGTTTAACAAACCTCACATCGTGCTCGGAGCATGGGTGTGAACTAATAACTTAAAACATATGTCATTGTTGATGGGCAATGACGCAAGGCACTATACTCCCTGTTGTGGGAACTCGTTCATTAGTAGTTCGGTATTCGCCGGTATTAGTTATCATGAGTGGGTTAACTACCCCTGGCATGTGAATTAGCTGTTTACTTATGGCCGGGGAGGCCAACATTCTTACTTGTTGTTATGTGGTCTGGGAGACCGACGCTTTTACTTGGTTACGTGGTTTGGGAAACCGACGCTTTTACTTACTCACCTACTTTACTTAGTGAACTCACCAACATTGTTTGTTGATCCACCATTTACATGCTTTTGCAGGTAGTTAGCTTCCGGTGTCACGATTAGGAAGCACTGCACGTTCACTGCATTTGGGTCTTGGGCATACACCTAAATTATATATCATGCTTATACATTTTCTTTCATATGGTTTTGATTTGGGCGCGTTGTTTTGCGCATGGTTTCTAAAAGGTTTAAATCTGGTTTACGCTTCCGCAGCTTAACTAAACTTGGTTTTTGGAAAACGAACTAAATGGTTTGGGCATTTAGAGTTCGTTCATATGACTTATGGCTATGGGAACCTGGTATGTCATGCGTCTCGCGGTAAAACCCCGTAGTGGAAAATTGAGGGTGTGACATCTGCACGTGGTATAACACGTGTAGAATGACAGTCTGGTCAAGTGATTTGAAATATATTAATGCTAGAGGGTCCAAATGTTGTAGAAGAATGCATCCAGCTACTTCTTTGCAACCCCCAACTACTTCTTCGATAGTGGTGGTTGGGGTGGTCTTCCAGCATTGGCATGTCAAGGATATTTTTTTATCAATTTTTGTCATGCCATGGACCCAAGACCCGCACTTTTTTTAGGGAGTATGCATGATCCTGCAACTTCGGTAACAATGAAAAAATCGCAGGCTGGTTCCTCTTATTTTTGGATCGGTGTTACATCTGCATGAAACTACTCCGATCGATGTCAACCTCATTCATGTTTCGCCACTTCAATCTTAAGTTTTGTTGAAGAATGGTAATTGACATGGGTGGGGCTGGCACCTATGCTTGGCGAAGAGGGCCATTTATTTTGTTGATAGGATAAATTGCAAGGGCGTCGTGTTTCTTCTGTCATATCGTGGAGAGCGATATGTGTGACAACCGGTAAAATTCAGGTGATTCATATATAAAGTAATAGTCATTAAAATGATATTAGAAGCTATGTGTTAGACTTAATTAGTGATAATTAGAGTCCATAGAAATATAATTACCTATGTTGAACGTTGGTAACGATTCGTTTAACTTTAAAAAGTCTAGTTTTGACTCGTGTTGCGTGAATTAATGTAGAATAACATTCTCTAGGAGAAAATATTGTTGGAATTAATAAAAGTTAGAAATAGGAGTCCTCAAATCGTTAAGGTCCATTAGTTGCGTACTTTAGAGTTTAACGCAGAACTAAGACCAGGTATGAGACGGAGACCCCTAAAAATAATTATTTAGCTAAAAACGGATAATTTTAGTGGGGAATATTATCATGGGTCAATTGAGTGAAAACCTTAATTATTTAACATAAGCGGGTTTTATAAATTGTAGAGTACGGGTGTTATGTATTAGTTTGTATAAAAAAAATAATAAACAATACTACACCCCTCCCCCCCCATGTAGCGGCCGAAACACCCCCCCCATAACATTATTATTTTGCTTATTATTATTATTATTATTATTATTACTACTACACACCTATGATTGCTTATTTAAGACTCAACATACAATCCCAAGACACTCACTTCTTCCATTTTACACCTTATTTACACACACTAACCATCCATATTCTTCTTCTTCCCACTATAACCGAAACCCACAACCATCACCACTATTTTACTTATTTTGTTTAATCAACCATGAAAATGCTTAAAGAAACTTGAAGATAATAACACTATTGGTGATTAGAGAGCAAAACCTTCAAGAAAGCTAGAGATTTTAGAAAGAGAAACCCATTTTTACAAGAAGTTCTTACAAGGTGAGTTTCTTAATCAAAAGTTTAATAAAATCTTTATATTTGCTGAATATAATCAAGTTTTCACCAAGAAATCAAAGGTTTTAAAAAGGGTTTTTTGTAAAAATAAACAATGGGAAAGAAACAAGATGAAATGGTGATAAAAGTGAGTGCATGTATGTGTGTGTGTGTATATATAATCGTATGTATGTATGTGTGTGTGAGTGTGATTATTTTGTGTTTTAAATGATTAGATAAGCTTAGATCTTTTGATTTTTGAGACATGCAAGAGGTTTTAAAAAGCAATTGAAGTCTGAATTAAAAGAGTATTTTGATGATCTAGATGGGTTAACAAAATGATATAGGAGTAAGATTAATGAAATGTGGCTTATTTGATCCTTATGTTTATGTCTTTGCACTGTTAATGTTAATAATATGGGTTTTATAAGTTTAACAAAGGGTAAAACAAGTTTGGATATGATTTACATGCTTCGGAGACCTTGCATGGGCGATCCGAATGTGTTTTACGGCTGAAAACGCCAAAATACAAGTTTTGAGATGGATATTTTAAAACTGATTTAAAACAGAATTTTTATGACTTAAAAGAAGGTATACTAAGGAGTATATAAGAGTCCTAAGTTGGCAAAAGGTGCGCGAAAACGCATATTTTGATGATAATAACACATCTAAGACATTAAAATTCAGGTCTAATGTGAAATAGCTTATTTGATGTCTAAATTTTTTTTTTTTTAGGTTTAAATTTTTTTTAATATAAATAAGGGAAAACAAAATACGAAAGTTACATCACAATAGAAGGTAGACGGGCAACAAGCTGCGCCGCCAACCCTTTCTGAATTGCAAACCCTAGTCTACCAAAGACAAACCCTTGTCCCCCTGGAGATGAACTATTGCTGTGGACGACCCGTTGGACCCTGGTCTAAATGAGTATAAAAATCAACATTTAGGATGTCTAATATGTTTGCCATGAAAACGAAAGGTTACAGTGTAAAACTATGCGATAAAATCACCGAAAAACGACTTTTTTAACACCTAACGACTAAATGTTGAGACTATTTTAAAACAACAAATCTGACTTGTTTTATGAAGTATATATTGGTCTTAAGGTCTAAAATTTAGTTTATTAGATGTCCATAAGTTAACATGAAATATTGGAAACTTGTTTGACATTGAAACACATGCACACGAAGTCTAAAACTAAACCGATCACCAATGAGTCGACAGGGTAAGGGTTAATAAAAGTTCAAATCTTTTTGGATAACTAAGTCAAGAAAGTATGGTGAATAACTTGATTAGACTTAGGATGATTACTAAACTAGCCTTATGAATTATAGGGATTTGTTAGTAACATTTTGAGATTGAACTAGAAGGCTTATTGGAAGCTAAGCTTAAGGTGAGTTTCACAGCCCCTTTTCTTTAAATGTTTTTGAACGTTTTTACTTATCGGGGGATTAACATGCTGTATGATTAGTAGGACTAGAATTAAGGACACTTCATGGCCTTAGGTAGTGTAGGGGGTATTAATGTTTGTATTAGTACACGTAGGTCGTCTACGGACTGACATTCTCCGCATGACTTAATCATTAACTCTTAACTAGAGCCATAGTTTATGTTGGTAGATCTATCGGGTTGACGACCCTTACCATTCCGGTGAATATTTTTGTTAGGTAAAACATAACCTTTAAAATTTGTTTCCTCATTAAATTGGGGTTGTAGCTTGAGAGGTAAATTGTTGTGGTTTGATTAAGCGCCATAGGTTTCATCATACTTGTTAGATTTTCGCGAGTCTACTTGGTTCTTTTCGAGTTGTACTTGATCATACTTATAAAACAATTATTAGTTTGTATAGCGTCATAAAACCTGTGAACTCGCCAACATTTTGTTGATGTTTTTAAGCATGTTTTTCAGGTACTGATGCATAAGGTTTTGATGAGCGGGTTTGGCAGGGCACTACTATGGACATGATGTTGGGACCATAACTACTAAATAACTATGTTTACTAATAATATGTAAAACAATGTTGTTTAACTACTTTTACTTTTAAATTGTAAAATTATGTTCACTTAATCTACGCTTCACCTTGGTGAAACATATTTTCTTGTTAACTAATAATTTTCACTGACCATGAAAAATAAAATATGTCAAACTAGAGGGTGGTTGCAAGATGTCCATACGTATCAACCGTGTGTTGCTAAACTTATTGGTAACAACTTCCATTACCTCATGACTTGCTTTCCGCTGTGCGCTGTCGGGGTGTGACAATATGTTCTCAAACGGTGTGACGGGGCTTCAGTGAAGTTGAGTCCTCCATGTTGCCACCTATACAATTGAACAATGCAAACATTTCAGAATTCGAAAGCGTTGTTACTAACGTTTAATATATGTTTCAAGTTGTAAATTACTGAGCTTCATTTTGCAAATGCGGAGCAATGCATCGAATTCTTTCCCATGCCCACATTTGCAGAATGAAGGCTGAGCCAGAAATGCTTATTGCATCGGGTGTTGTGGCATCACACAGGTTTTTATAAAGACAGGCTAAAACTGCACTACCCCAACTGTACTGTGAACATATTCCTAAATAATCTAAAAGTCTTAGACGGTGCAACGAAATTCTATTATTGGCATGATCGGGAAGTATTGTGCAACCAATAAAATAATATATTATCAAACGTGCACAAAAAATGCACTGTTCGTTGGTTGCTTCAAGTTCAGAAAATGGTTTCTTTAATTCTCTTATAATCACAGCTGACTTAAGAGATTTCCCATGAAAATCAGTTGAAGCGTCGGGGGTAAAACCTAACAAAGTTTCACACATGCCGATGGCATCACCTTCTGTAAGAGGAGTTTCCACACCCGATACCACAACACCTTCTACCGGTAATCCCCACAACACGTTAATATCCTGTAACATGATGGTGGCTTCACCCACCGGTAGATGAAATGTGTGGGTTTTTGGCCTCCACCGCTCAACCAACGCAGTTATTAGTGCGTGGTCCACGTATCGATAACCACAGTTTAAAATCTCACCAAACCCGGCTTCTTCTATGATACTTTTTTACACATTCATCTACTGCTTTTTTCTAAAGAAATTTCCAAATGCTTCCATCACCACGTTTCACATTTATGCTTTCCCTGTACTTTTCTGGATTCTTGTAAACACCCAGCGCACGGTGGTCATTATGTAGAAACAACACATCGTTAACAAGAGGATCCGGGTGTATTTCGTAACTCATTTTCAGGTAAAGATTCAAAGTGAACACAACTAAATCTTTTGAACTTTGAAAAAACAAAAGACTTTGAAAAAAAAAACTTTCAGGGTTGATTTGTGAAGATGGTGGATGCATTTCCATGTTCTGTTATGCATATTATATAACCACCAAGTGCAATTCGAATCCATCTCCTCCTGCAATATTATTATTCAGCCTACAAGTCCAACTCGAATCCTGCTAACATTTCAACTCAAACACCTCCTACAACATTACTATTACCCTTTGGATTCTCATAAAACCTATCAAACCACATGCATGCCCTATACAAAAGCAAAATAATGAACCTCTGCAGGCATTCGCACGTGAATAATGAGTCCAAGAAAAAGCTGCACCAATGTTGAAGGTAGCGATCCTGATCAACGACCTTGATTGAATGTATAGCATTGGGACAACGACCTTCTTACAATGTATCAGTCCCAGACAGCAACCTTAAAACAAGGTACCACACTGGGTTAGCGACCTTTAAAGATAAAAGATTGGTTCAATGACTTATCATGAAGGTCGCTTATTGGTTGTAATACCTTTAAAAAAAATCAAGGTCGTTAACCCATTCTACTACCTACCTATTTACACAAAATTCCTCATTGAACACCTAGAAACACTCTCCCTCATTCTAAAACACCAATTCTTGCAAAAGATTTGTATGTTTGTGTGTGTAAGCACTTGTGCTTCGTACTGGGTAATTTATTAAAGGCTACAAGGAGACATGATAGCATGCTACGTTCTATATACCATATGCAATTTGACTTACATGTAGGTAAAAAATGGAAGTAGCGGTTTGACTCATTAGCAACTATTATTATAGTAATAGTCCTACTCAATATGTTGAAAGTGCCAAATCTGGAGAGATTACCGAGGAGAAGAAAGCATATGGACCTTTATAATATCCACATTAAGAGGAGGTTGAAACAGCCCATATGTAATCAACCTACAAAGAATCATACCCATAATGTAACAACCCGCCCAGGGGGTGTCGGTTGGTCGGAAATATGTAGGTGAGTCCGTGTAAGTAGTTAAACAGTTCCAAAACAAGTTTATAATTACAAAAGTAAGTTACCGAGTTCACACAGTTTAACACATGGTGATGTACAAGTGACACCTCAAACCTATTCACATAATCCATCTACTGCCGTTATGGATTTCCCATGGCAAAATATATGTCACAACGATCCTTTAGATCTCAGTGGAGGGTTTTCCGGGCTTCCGGATCCACTGTGTGTGGGGGTTTCCCCAAGTAGTACTACCCACATGTTAAGTGGCCCAACCCCTGGGTTAATGAGTGTCAATGTAATATCCAGCAGCTAGTATCTTGTCACATCAAGTAGTTAAAACACCCACAAGCATGTATTCACCCCAAAACTATTAAACATAAAAAGGGGAATGGTACACCCACAAGATGAATTTACCGTACCACCACCGCCGCCATGAACGACTGTGAAGCCGCCGGCAACGGCGTGGCAAGCCCACCACCTCTATGTTTGTCTACACTCGCCGGAAATGGTAGCCGGCCAGAAAAAAAGCCAGCAAAAGATTCATGCAAACAGATTACAGGTCAGATCTACCAGACAACACCACCATGCAAAAGCGGCCATAAACGCCACCAAAGGCGGCCAAACACGGCGACAACATCTCCACACCCCACAACACAGATGCCACCAAAGGCGGCCAAACACGGCTACCGGCAGCGTCCAGACACGATAATCACACCACCAACGACCACCGCCATGCGGTGGTAGTCTCTGGAGATACAAAACCAAATAAACAGAGGAATGAGTATGTCGGTGGTAAGTAAACCAGAGAGAGAGGAGATGAGGAATTAGGTATGGCGGTGAAGGAAGCCAGAGAGATATTATCAAATGATTTAGACAAATACCCTCAATAGAAATAAGAATGTACAAATATGCCATATTAGTGTTCAAATCACTTGCTAATAATATAGTCCAATGAAGACTACCTAAAAATATACACACACTAGTATATTCTAGTTTCATTAATATGAAGTTTTTTTTATTATAATATACATCCAAGTAAAAGTATTATTAGTTATATATACCTTCAATTTATGAATTTCATATTTTATACCTCCATTTCATTTATTTATACCTCAATTTCAGGTATTTCTAAGCAAAAATTACGGGTGTAAATGAGTCGAGCTAAGCCCGAGCTCGACTGGGCTCGAGCTCGTTTAAGTTATGAAAGTTCGAGCTCACTTGAGCTCGGGTCGATTCGAGCTTTTTTTCTAAAGCTCAAGCTCGGCTAATGGGTAGTTTTTCAAGCTCGGCTCGAGCTCAACTCGTTTATTCTTTATTTATTAATTTTTTTTTGAACATTGACTTTCATTAAACACAAGGGGAAGTCCTCAAAGCAAGGACAAACTCCCTAAACTATAACATGTACAAAGGATTATTACACCAATCGTCCCAACATAAATCTTTAAATTGGGATCTATTCTTTAACCACAAAAACGAGGTAGATTTTATACTACCAATCACACAAAGAATCTTTGGTTCTATCTTATTAAAAGTCTTGTTATTACGGGCCTTCCAAATCATCCAAAGCGTAACCATCACTATCCCATGAACTATCTTCTTTCCCCACTTTCCACCACGTGCTTGTTTATGTAGTAAAAGAAGGTCACTCAATTGCAAATATTATTTTATATACATTTAGCTATTTTCCTTATTTTATAAATTGTAGTTATTTTTATTATATATATATTTAATATATTAAATAAAAAAGTATATAAATAATGAGCTCGTTTTGGCTCCTGAGCCGGCTCAAGCTCGATAACCGAAGCTCGGGCTCGAGCTCGGTTAGGCTCGACTCATTTCATCGAGCTCAAGTAGCTCGGCTCATTTGCACCCCTAGCAAAAGTGTGAACCAAAGTTTGGTTTTGATCATCAACCAAAATTAGTCGAACCAAACAAAAAACCGTCAATCTAACCTAATAAACCTAACTAATTAACCGAAAACCGATTGGTTAATAAAATAGACTAACCGATGACTTCAGTTGAATATAATAACTGCACGAACCAAACCATGCACATTTTACCAGTGTTTGTGTTACTCGTTGAATCGCACGGGCACCATTCTAGTTATCACAAAACGCATATAGGAAAGAGGTCGGGTTACATCATTAAACTCTGCTTACTCGGTTAGCAATTCAAATGGAGTGGGTTAAATCAAATAAATTCAGTATACTGGTTGAACCGAGCAACTCAAATGGAGCGGTTTAATGTTATGTTGACTGAACCAACCCAGAGGAAACCGGTTCCAGTTTTATGTATGTTATTGTCACAAACGAATGTCAATCTAATAAGCAAAACACATATTAAAAAGAATATATATATTAGAAAAAAAATGAATAATAGAATCAACTCTCAGAACCATAGTAATGAAAACAATACAACCAGATTGTCCCTCAAAACACAACAAAACATTTCTGTAAAAAAAAAAAAAATCAAAAACCACAAGTTATACAGTCATTCACACCAACCAAATCAGTTGGCCGCAACGGCGATGGTGACAGGATGCTCAACCGGTGCAGCTGAAACTCCAACGGTTGCATTGGTGGCATCATCTTTAGCAGATACATTCTCAGCAGGCGTTGTTGTTGCAGCATCCTTTGTGTCTTTGGGAGTCTTGGCGGGCGGTGGTGGTGGAGGAACCATGTGTGTTGGCGGTGTTTGTTTCAGCTTCACCAGAATCTGTTGCAGCCTGGAGAGATCAGTTGGTTTTCCGGGCTTGGGTCCCTGGATGACCTCAATTGATGGTTTCTTGTCTTTATCCTTCTTGCCTCGCTTCTCAATGTTAGGGACCTCACGAGGAACCAGCTCGGCTATTGCTTTCCAGTACTGGTTGTTGGCTTCTTTGTGGAACTTCTCTTGCTTCGCTAAGTATAACTGTTTAAAACAAGAACACTGCTTTATTGCAAAAAATGATGAAATCATTGAGAACTAAATCACAAAGAAGTGAGTTAATAATGCAGGCCCCAATGGCATGTGAGTTAGAAACTAAATGGGTCGTGATGAAGGGTTGGTGGGCGAACCCCACGCTGGAAATTTTACATAAACTCTAAAATTATGTTAGGCAAACTAACCCACAACCGACACACAGAAATGCATGTTGACACGAACACAGCCCGTTTAACGGGAGCTTTTTCTTTTACTACAAAGAATGGTTGTGATGCAGTTTTTATTAGCAATCAAATGGTTCAAGAAACTCAAAGGATTCAAAAGCTTAAAAAACCTCAAAGGTTTATTGATAAACAAAATTCATAAACAATCAACTGAAAATAAATGAAAACAAAGCCTAATAATTTTACTAGACCGTAGAAAAGCTATACATAATGAAAACCGAAATAAAGATAGACATCAACCTAAAGATAAAGATAAAGTAAATAAATATAAAGATAATTAAGAATCATAGGTTATTTAAATCTCTTAATAATCTTCAATCAGGTGAGACGACTTGTGAAGTAGACTTCTTTAGGCGGGTCGTGATAATGGCGCAGAAAAATCGGATTGATGTTCTCTTTTATCCGGGTGGCTTTGATTCGAAGGCAAAACTCGAGGACGAGTTTTTTTCGAAGATGGGGAGTATGATGCAGAATTATCTCCTGATTCGAATTTTAAAAGTTTATTTATGTCTATCTTTTCTTAATTAGTGTTTATCTCTAAGGTGGTTAGATTTTAGTATAAATTAGAATTTATGGGTTTATTGTTTTTCAGTTTTTGATTGTATTTGAATTAAAAAGAACTTTGTTCTTGGAACCTTTGGTTCGGTTATCGTCTTTGATTAATTATTTGTTCAAATTGTTCTTGAGCCATTTGATCACATACGAAATTGCATCAAGGTCAAAAGTGACCTGGAGTATTTTCAAATGCCTAAAAACACAAGGGACAAAGAGTGTTGACACGTTGGCCCAATCCAACCTGACAAGTTTGAAACCTAACCCAGTTTGACCTCCGCGATATCATTATATCATATTCTTTAAACCCGAATTACCTTTTCTCCTTCTCTATTGGTAAGCTTGTTAGTCTCGGTGTTTTGAATTCTTTTCTCATGGAAAGCTCGTTTATACACTTCACCTTCTTCCATGATCTGAGTTCGTAATTCCTTCTCCTTGTTTTCCTTCTCCTCCAATCGAATTGCATTTAGTCTGCACAAGAAAGACAAAATTGTATGCTAAGACACATTTCTTCTAAGCAAGTTTACAACCACCTTGTTATACCCAAAAGGTTCAAGATAATTATTTACGGTTTTCCTAAAGTTCATAGCAAACCTAACCTTTTGAAGATAGAACCCACAAGATGCAGAAAAAAAGCCTAAATGAAAGATATATTAACATCCAAGGACCTAATATTGAAAACCCAAGCCATCTTATGACTTTGGCACTCTTGTGTCAGGTTGGCGGGTTGAGTCGTTCAACCCAAACACGACCAATTGTTTATTTGTGTCAAAGACATCATTAATCCTAAGTCCTAACCTGGACACACTTAAATGTTAAAATCATGTAACTTGAACGACACCTGTTTAAACCATTTATATAAATGTGTCAAACAAGTTGTAAACGGGTTGGCGGATCTACCTGTTTAATTAAACCCAACCCAAAACCTGATTATTGGAAGCGCCAGATTGGCCAAATCCAGAAAGCAAACACCTGTTGGTGAAATTATTTTCTGGTCCATAATTAGACACCTTATGGTAACATGTTTAAGTCTTGAACAACACAGTTACTAACACATTATGTTGTTAAGAAAAAAAAAACAGCCAAATGACCAATAATCGGTCCTGCTAGTTTGCTGGCTTCACTTGTCAAGTTTGGGTTGGGTCAGAGTCACTCAGAGCTGAAAGTATTGGCTGTCTGTATTCCTGATTCATATGATCTTAGGTCTTAACTCGAATTTTCTAGTGTAGTAGTCCATCTTGAATCTGTCTTCCACATGCTTAGTTAAGTTACTAGCCCCTAATTCTTTAACCATTCCAAACCAACAGATTGAATGAAGGCTAAAGATGAAACACTAATACACAAACTATTAATTAATATATCTATTAACTACTTAAACCACCAAACCGAACGTCTGCTGATTTAAAATATTGACCAAAATCAGATTTAGCGAAGGCTAAATCATACGGATGTTGATATCTATATTACATAACGCCGTTAAATTTCTTCGAATTCTCATCCCTAATTCTTTAATCCAGATCACCAATCGATACAATAACAAACAAATCAAAGATCCTCTCCTACACTTTTCATGAGGAAACTAGACATAAATAATCATCCGTCCACTTTAACAAACAAATTTTGCAACTCACATCAAACAACTACAAAAAAAAAAAAAAATAAACACTTATTATCCAAAAACTCTATGGATCTAATATACTCTTCATTAACCTAAAAAGCAAAATTCAATAGGACTGCAAGATCTATCATTCACAATTAGATTGCTAAACGTCCGTTCAACTGTTTTGCAAAACAGTAACAATGGATCTTCGGGCGAAGGATCACCTATAAAATTGGTGATAGGCGATCTAGAGAAGGTAACTTAAGATCAGTACACAAAATAATCAAATAAATGAATAATCATCCATCCATCAACTTTACCAAACAAATCTCACATCAAACAAGTGTAAAAACGAATGCTTATTATTATTATTATTATTATTATTATTATTATTATTATTATCCAGAAACTAAAAGCATGATTCAATTATCAATAACACTACTAGATATAAACATATACATATACAACACGATCTACAACAGGTAATTAAAGAAGATGAACGTTACCGGCGCCATTCACGAAGAGCAAAGCCTTCATCGCGTTTCATTTCACTTGGAGGCGGAAGCAGTGGTCCATCGGATGTGAATATTATTCCATCACTATCCTCTCCAATATTGTAGCCGTTACCGTTCGAGATCGGAACAGAGGAAAGATCAGGGTATGTGTTGTGATCGGCATCAGGATCGTTGAATCCGAATGGATCAGATGTGGTGGAGTCTTGGGTAAATGGGTCAAACGACATCTCTCTCTCTCTCTCTCTCTGTCTGTCTGTCTGTTGGTATGACTGGCTGTCCGCTCTGTGAATCCGGGTTGTAACGGTGCTCTCGGTTTGTTGTTTATATGCTGTCAGCTGTGGGAATATGGGGAGTTCTACAGGTCCGGGTATCCGGATATTGGAGGTTTAGGCAAATGATCCGAATGGACACGAATCTATTCTATCTATATAATAATTGAGGTCACTTGGGTTGAAGGGTTTTTTTTCTAGGCTGTCCACGTCATCTCCAAGTTAGATCCGACCCGGCCACTTTTTTTCTTTTCACCCGTCCTACAAAAACCCTAACATCGTTTTCTTTCATCTTCCCTCTGCCTCCTCATTCTATTCTACATTTGAGAGCTCACTTTTTATGGATCTTTTTTTGTTTCTATTTCTCTTCAATTGCTCTCTGCCACTCCATCCATCTCCTTCATAACACTCTAAATCGTATATAAACTTGTAATCCATTTTTTCTCTCTCTGTTAACCGGCGCTTCCTTTGTCTTCCTCACCAAGACACTAACAATCGTCTCTGCAATTAGATCGAAGGTCTGTTGATTGCATCCTTTGTCTACTTCTCCAATACACTAACTATCATCTCTCTAAGACTGTTATTATATAGGTAGATTTCTTTGCATTTTCAGAAAGATACCAATGGATTGCATATGCTGAAAAGTTGGGGTTTTTTTTAGGGTTCTAACAATGGGGTTTCATCATATAATATTAGGCTGATGAATAATTGAGTCTTAGTTGTTCGCAGCGCTTCTTTTTCTTTTCAGGTAGTAAGGTTTATTGTGAGGGGTGATGTTTGTTTGATTCTGCGAAACCCTAATTCTCATTCTCCATGGAACTAGAGCTTTCTTTCATATTTAGAGAACGTCAAACCGGTATCGATTCTTCACTCCTTTTAATTTTGAATTTTATATTTATATGCTAAAATCTGAAGAACTATGATAACCTATACCAATTTAATGTTTTGGTGTATTGATAATCTCGGTTCATTAATTTTGAGACTTGAGAGTTTCTGTAGACTGGTTATTATTATGGTGTTATTTTGATCAACAAAATTATTACTTGCAAAATATTTTACTAATAGGTTACAAAGACTAAGATATTTACCCACTTCATTGGGGACATTATCTCATTAACTATTAAGTAAATAGATGCATATTTTTTTGTGTTGATTCCAAATCCCATAGGAGATAGCTATATATGAATTCCATCTTGATTATGCAGGTAAGAAATTGAAACATTTGTCTTACTTTATGTGTGTAGAGGATATGGATATGCGGGTCAATTCTTCAGATTGAATAAGGTTGATGATGTTTAGCTGAAACGAGTTTGTTCTTTTGGACCAGTGAATCCAGATTCAGGTGTGGAATAACTTAGATTTATACACTTTGTTCATATTATATGCATTAAAACAAAATTAAAACAACTGTTTTTTTAATTGTCATTAATGATTTGGGAATTTTGTGGTGTTCGATCCGGGAGCTGTCTATGCGCTGAGCAGATAGAAGAAAGAAATCGATTGGGAAATTGTACTCCAAGTTTACAGATCCCATCTCCCGATGACAATTATTCCCTTGAAAGATTATACTACAGGTATTAACATTTTTATTCAAGAATGCTATTAAGTTGAATGCTTGATATACTTGCGTCTTATTTATTATTCTTTAATGGTACAGTTCTGCTAGATCTCTATCTAGAAGTCACACTCCTACTATGATTTTCTGTCACTCATAAAGAACAAATGCCAATAAATATAATCAGGATACTGTTCAAGAACCGTTGCTTGATGGGCATGTGTCGAGACAATCACCACCTGCTTTAGAAACCAATACTATGCTATGTGTGGTGAGTCATATAGGAGGTAAATAACTCTTAAAAAACATTAACCATTACTGAAGCAATGATGATTTATTCTATGATTTATGTTTTTACTGCAACAATATTTCTCTGCACAAACAACCTCAAACTTGAAAGAAACAGTCCCTCAATTTAGATTCAGTAAATCACATAACGTTTTTAAACTCCATTAATTTACATAAACAGATGATTCAAAAGTAGTTTGCTGGATCTTGAATCATCTTATAATTTGGATCTATGTTATTTGTTGGTAGAAACTGAATGTTCAATCCCAAGCTGTTTTTTTTTTCCGAATTAGATTTAATGATTTTTTTCCCAAACTATTTTTTCCAGCGTGTTTTTAGATGAAAAAAGCTATTCAGCCTTTGTAGAGCTGCACATAGAACAAGGTCCTATTCTCGAAAACGAAGGCATTTCAATTGGTATCGTGAGTGCTATTGCTGCACCAGCAAGTATCAAAGTTGATTTTGGAGGAAACAGAGGGCATGTTGGGACCGTCTTAATGCCGCAAAGGTAATAACAGCCAACTTTCATCTATTATAAGTTGATTGTTTGAATGGGTCGCTATGGATAATTGGGTTGTATTTTATAATGTAGCTTAAAAAGAGAAAGACTGATGAAGAGCCAATAAAGTATATGGGTTGTGGGGATTGTGACAATCTCAGTCATTCGTTGACAGTAGCTACTGATTGATCCTGTTATTATTTTTTTTTAATATTTGCTCTGTATATTCTGAGAGAAGTAGTATATCAGTCATTTGTTCAGTTCATGTCTAATTTCGCCAATTCGGCTTTCAACCATTTTGAACAAAATGTGTTTTGGTCAAACTCAGTTGGTTCGTTTCTATAAATCAAATCCGTTTTAGCCTGTTAATCTATTTAACCTTCCTGTACCAATCCCTTGTAAACCATTTTTTTTTTCCATGGGATTTGTACATGTTCATAAGAGTTGGGTACAACTCACATAGAAGCAATATTATTTGATTGTCGTTTGATATTGTTTTATGTCACTTTAAAGGTACCTAAGTCTTTGTCTGTATCTTTTTTCCTTCATATTTTATAAATATATATGGTACTGATATGGGTGTTAGGGTTGAGATGTCTAATGGTTATCAAATGTATGTTTTTTGTGGTTCATAGGTTTAAGACCAACAAAAAAAAGATCAGCTATACTTCCTGAGATGGAGAAGAAGTATGTGCCTGTACTTTAATATTTCTATTTTGTTTTCTATTTATGTTTCTTATGTTTAGGATGTGTTTTGTAAATATAGCTGATCTTTTTGGTCAAAATGAAGATTGGCTAGAGGTTGAAATGAAAGGATGAGTTACCTATTGAGCATAAAACGAGCTAACTCGATGAGATTCTTTAGTCCTGTTCGTATGGTTTCGCTAATCGCATCGGTTAGCTTTGGCGTCTTTAACAGGTGATTTCCAGTGTTTCTTGCTATAATGCGAGCTATATAAGGCGCACTAATTGAAGCATCAAGCGTGCATGTTATTTTGTGGTATAGTCAACTATGGGCTATATGTTCAAGGTGAATAACTCCACTTATTTTGCTGTAGAGATTTGAACAATAACTTTATTTGGTTATCTATCTCTTTGAGTTCTGGTTTATTTTCAGCGATTGTAACAACTTAATATATTGGAATTTTGACTTTTAACAAAGTTTAAAATAGTTTCTTTTGCCTTTGTTAATCCAGTCAATACAAACGGTTGATTTCCCTTGTATTGTTGGAATTGGTTGAGAAATTGAAAGTTGCAGACGTGTCTGATTCTGAGAAAAATTCTCATGTATCTGGTCAACACTCAGCAAAGGATGCTTAGGCTTAATGTTCTTGATCAATGGTGTCAAACCGGTGTTCTCCATTTTGTCAAGTATTAGCACAACGGTAACAACTTTATCATGGTAATTATTTACAAAGTTCCTGTCTTTTTTTTATCATTTATTAATGGTGCTCTGTTTCTGGTTTAATGTGTATAGAATGTTGGTTTAGACTTATTGTTTATAGAAAGTTGTTTTTTTGAACAGGTTAACAATCTTGATTTAATGGAGCCTAAAGTGACTCCAACTATTAAGTTATGTGATAGGAATTTTGGAATTGGAATAGATGGAGTGTCTTTGCAATGCCTGGATGCAATGGGACTGATTACACCGTGAGAATCTTTAATTCCGATGCTAGCGAGCCCAAGGTGATATTGCACGTGTATTTATGGTTTAAATAAACTAAATAAAGCCACAACAATGATATACAGAAATACATGTGCAGTAAGGTTCCTGATCATTACTATTACTATATTAATAACCAAAGCAAATGAACTGTGGCAGGTAGCTTACGTCTACACTTTTATGACACTCGTCTATCACCAGCTAAGAAGGGCAAGTAATAGAGAGAATGAGAGTGGAACACATGTGACCTATATCGCATGGAAAGAGAGAGAAAACGAAAGAGAGACCAAGAAGCGGCCTAAGAAAGCACCGGCAAGTGTGGCGCCATTGACTTTTCATCGTCGTTGCGGTCAGCGTCGCCAGGGTTGGCACTTTTTGATTTTCACTTCTTGCTTCTCTATACTTTGTATGTGTGACAGTGGTGGGAATTCTACATCAAATACTTCTCTCTGGGTCAGTTTGAAGATCCACTTCGTTTCAACTAAAGTTATCATAATCTCATTTCACTTCGGTTGAAAGAAGACGCTATCTGATTCTGGATACCTGCTAGGTGTTTGCTAAAATGTTTCAATGGATTTAGCCATTATTCTTTTCAAAAAGTTGTGATTTTAGATGTTACTGGTTGAATTAAGCTTATTATCTTGGTTATTAATTGCTCCATGTCAGGTTTCAATTGGATGCCTCAAGCTATGAAGATGAACGAATAACATTCTTGAGGATTTAAATACATGGGTACCTTAATTTTTTCTTCTTTCTTCTTCTTTTTCATATGTGTTTTTATTTATTTACTAGAATGAATCACAATTACTTATATTTAGTGATCAACTATTTGAGTAAGATTGTGAGTACTGAGATTTTGTTATTTATTACACAAGGCAACTCCTGTAGAGAAAGATTGTGAAAGTTAGAATTTTTAATTTTCTTTAGACTTTTCATTCTTGGATACTTATAAATCTCTTTTTTGACATGTGGTTTTGTTAATGTTGATTAGATAGACACCCGTGTATTAGTACGTACAAATAACAAATGTTGGCCTTATACAAAATAGCTTTGTGTTGACAATAAATTGTAGTATGGCACCGAATCATCTTTCAAACATTGAAGTCAACATTTATTGTAATAGTTTAGAAAAAAAAATCCTTAAAAAAATCCTTTTTGGTCATTTAGAAGTATATAGTTTACATAGAGATTCCTTTATGTCTTCTTCGCATCGTGTTACCCTCCGTTTATGCAGGTCTGTTTTATTGTTTTTCTTACTAGGGGTCTTATTTTTGCAGTGAATTACTACTTCCGGAGTTTAATGGAACAATCAATGAATACAAACCGACTCACATTACTGTTTGGGTATTACCTTTTTTAGTTTTAATCATGTACTTTTTCTCTACTTCCTTTTATGCAGGTTTGTTTATTGCAAAGTATTTTGGATTTCATGCACTCATTAACAAATAGTAAGTCATGTTTGATTATTATTATTGTAGTTATATAGTTTCTATAATCTGGATTCAAATTATTTATAGAATTTAAGGAACAACAATGAAAACTAAGTGTTCGCGGGTCAGCCCAACCCCACTAAATGTTTTCCAATATATATAATCGTAAATGTATGATTCTATTTTTTTCCCTCTTTTTGTTTACTTAAGTTCGATAAATTTTTTTGTTGGTCTTATGATATTTTAACAAACATATTGCATGATCAAATGTCCACCCGTTTTGTGGTGTGGTTGCATAAAAGAATGTGTTGCTACTATACTCCTGCACCATTTTAATGAAAATTATAAATGGGATGCATTGTCTTTGCATTTTCGCTGCTATTTTTCCCACCGAAGCTCTTTGTTTGCTATGCGTTGTTGCTTTTATGGGTATAAAACGGGTCAGGTTGGGTTGGCTTATTAATGTATAGTTGTTTACTTCTACGGGTATAAAATGGTAGGGTTGGGTTGGTGTGAAAGTGTATATTTTTTGGGGTCTAAAACAGTTTGAGTCGGGTTGTTGTAATAGTGTGTAAATTTATGTCTAGAATGTGTCGGGTAAGTGTATACTTATATGGGTCTCAACCTATCGGTGTCAAATTGTATTTTTTTTGCGCCTAAGTAGGTCGGGTCAGGTTGTTGTCAAATTGGGTCGCGTCGGGTCGGGTAGGGTCGGTGCCAAAGTGTATATTTTTATATACCTAAGCGAGTCGGATTGTTGTCGGACTGACGATTCAGAAACTGAAGCAGCAAAGGAGGCAAATTATAATGAACTTAGGAAGTGGAGATATAGTGAACAAGATAATGGTACTGGTTGGCGATTTGTCTAAACTTGGTTTGGTGTTTTCTTACCATTATTTGTTTCAGTGAATGACTATGTGATAAGCATCACTAACAACATTAATCAAGCACAACTATAAATGTATAGGAGATGGAAGTACAACTTTAGCGAAGTCACCGATTTCATATACCGTAAAAAGGAACAATCTGACGGGTTCAGGATTGATCTCTGAGAATGGATCAGATCGCGCTAATGTCAATCCGTTTTCTTCCATTTACAACTTATGCACGAGAATTGGAAGACATAAAAACCACAACCAAACAAGAATTCATTGCTTCTTTAAGAAGGTAGTTCCATATAAGATAGTAACATACAAATCGTAAATAATTTTTGTTAAATAATTCTTTTATGAGATGTTTTTTGTGGTGTTTTATACAGGACAAGCAGCGGTATTTTTAGGGGAGCCTCGATCTACCGAGGGGTAACAATGCATCACCAACAAGGTCGGTGGCAAGCGAGGATCGGGCCTGTAGCTGGAAACAAAGATCTTTACCTCGGGACATTCAATAAGTCATAGTATCATATAAAATCATGCTATGATATAAGTTTGGGTTGATTGTATGATGTGTGTATACATGGGTGGATCCAAGGCTTTGGCAGGTGGTGCCTAGGCACATGCTCAAAATTTTAGCAGTAGTGGAATTTTTCTAACTTTTTAGTTTAAGACCCTTCTGATTATGTCCCACTCCCCTTCTAACTTGTCCTATTTTAAAAGTTTCTAACTTTTTAGTTTTTCCCCTTCCACCATGGATTATGTGTAAGTCAGATCCCTTCAAATTTGTCCCCTTCTAAACGTTTACATGATTCATGTATTAAGTCTTATACAATGTTAGATTTAACCACTTTAGAAAGTTTAAGAATGTGGAAAACATCAACCCTAACCTTTTTGAAATAATTTTTTTTCTTTCTATTGTTCGTTCTTTCCACTTGAATTTTTTACTTATAAGTAGGAGTATTAGATATAAGAGCAATTGAGTGGTTGTGGCATATGGGAGATCAAAGTGGATGTAAGGCTTCTTAATT
This sequence comes from Ambrosia artemisiifolia, assembly GCA_032199755.1. NCBI lineage: Eukaryota > Viridiplantae > Streptophyta > Magnoliopsida > Asterales > Asteraceae > Ambrosia > Ambrosia artemisiifolia. The sequence goes on from CM063519.1 coordinate 66,528,253, forward strand.
GGTTTTAGAAATTACCAAAAAGGAATCTAAATCCACAAAGTTAGAACAAATATAACTCAATTATTTTACATATTTCCTTAAAAATAAAATCAGTTAACATATAGACATGGTTGGTTAGCATATTTAGCTAAATAAATTAACAACCCGTTTTGACTCGTCCATTGGCTTACTGTTTTCGCATTCAATTTTGGCACCCGCTGACAAAAATTTCTGGATCCGCCACGCTGTGTATATAACTAATAATATGATGTTATATCATAAGAGATGAATGATTCATCGTTTTGATTTAGGGAAGTGTTGTTTGCTATTAATGTTTTAGTTGCTAACTACTAAATCAGTTGTTCTTCGTCATTTGTTAACATTAGTTGTTGCTTTATCAGTTTTTAACTCGCATCAGTCCTTTTGCATAAGTTTTTGTACATCAGTTGTTTGGGTTAATGAAATTAAATCAGTTGTTTTTAATCATCAGTTATTTGCATCAGTTCTTTTGAAGAAATTAGTTGTTTGATTAGCACTTCATAATAAAAAAATAGTTGTTTTGATTAGAGCATCAATTATTGAAATTAAAATACACATAAGATATATGAAGATGAGCAAGTTTATGTCATTCTTAGAAATAAAAAACACTTCAGGTGCTTCCATTCAGATGGATGGTGGTATGACGGTGTGATTTTTTCAGTTGAAGGGTCTAATGGTGCAAAAGAATCCTGGTCTGAACTAGAACAAATGGAATCTCATAAACTAGCCTTGATTGATAATTTAACCCGTAAATATGAAGGCATACAAGTTGTTGATGCTTATCTCGCTGTAGTTTCGTTGACCTTTGAACAGGTTAATACCTTCATCTATTTGTCTTTTCTAACATATGTGGTTAGTTATTCAATTTCGTTTGGAAATTAAAGATTGGAAATAACGGTATCTTGTAGGATAAGGCAAAGAGTTCAAGTCAAAATGGAGTTCATGCCATTAGCAAGCACTGGGCAAGCCAATACATAGGCAATGGCTTTATATTTTGATAGTTTCAAGACTTCATGCTTTAGTGACATGGATCTTTGAAAGAAAACTTCCCACACAACTAATGATAAACTGTTGATTGAAGAAATAATGATTTGGAACCACTGATCTTTACAAACTTCTTATGAGCTGGCAAAGTACTTAGTTACCGAAACAACTAACTGATGTTTCCTTCAAACAATTGATAGTTTCTTTTATATTCTACTGAATAGTTGATATGGAATCACTGATGTTTACAAACTACTAATGAGTTAGCAAAGTACTGATATAGTTACTATGTTTACCGTTGTCACAAAAATTGTATTATAACAATTTTATTAGAATTTCTTTAAACGAAGAGTTTAGGAGGTTTTATGCAGTTTAAAAGAAACTATATTTGACTTACAAATATGTTCTTATTCTCAATTAGTTCATTATTAGAACCATCTCATTTGGTGAGTAAATTGTGGACGCTTTGTTGTTATTTCTAAGGATATTTTTCCCAATCGCCGCCGGGCGTCGTTAATTTGTTTTTTATTCCTTTTGTAGGACTTAGCTTTTGCTTTCTGGTTTCGCCATCAGCCACTATTAGTTGTCGTTAGTTGTTAGTTTGTTACTGTATATCGGTATGTGAGACCCCTTTTTTCCATATTATTGAATTAATACCAATCTAAATGTATGGGATAACGGGTCGAAATGGATATAATTTTGTTTGGGTGGGTTGGGTTGACTCACACTTTAAGCAAGCTAAACTATACTATTATAGTGAATGAGAATCTAAACTATTTGAACAAAACAATTTAGGAAGTCGCTTGCATCAAAAACGTACTTTGAATAGCTTTTAACCTGTATCATTTGAGGTATTTTATATTTCTCATGTGACCGTCGAAGATGAACCATAGCCAAATCCTTTTATAAATAAATTTGTCAACTTTCAAATCAAGCTTTATAATATTTCAGATATCTGATGTTTATTTTGCAAGCTTATTCACCATTGAATTTTTTACTACTGCATGCCTTCATTATTATTTATTAACATCATTTTTATTCGCATGATAGTGTGGGGTAGAAGCTGCTAGGGTGCTTCTTCAGTCATCTAAGCCTTCTCTACACACAAACATTGTTGTTGTTAGCAAACAGGTCACAGTTGTATGTCTACTATTGCCTAACCTTTGCAATCTATGTTTATTGCTTGAAATGATATATACATTAATCTATGATTATTGGGGATTAATCGCTTCTATGTTGTATTAAGTTAATATTCTAGAGATGATGGATTCAAGCTTTTAGCACATGACATGTACTAAAATATTACTAGCTAACATTGACCCACATCAAATCATTTATTTCTTTTTTTTTTCGATCTCAAATTGCTATATAATATTGTTTTCTTTTGTCTTCATATCACATATATGTAACTAAAAAACCTTTTTTTATTCTTAAATCAAAGAATGGTGCCAAAACTGATATCACGGTGCCACTAGGAGCATGGTCATAGGACATGGGGTCAGGCGACGAGTTTTGGATGGGTGCAGGGCTCGGCGGTGATGCGGTGGAGTATTTTGAAGCAGGTGGCATCGTATTGCAATTGTTACTAAATTGTTACTCACATTCCTTAGGTAATTGAGCTTTTATTAATAAAGCCAAAATGAACTTATTGTTAACAATGGATGTTAACTTATTGTTAACACTTTTTTTTTTGCAAAAGCGCCAGACTAAATGAAACGGTTGAGGCAGTGTATTAAGCGGAGGGCGTGATAATATTTTTGTATTTTATTGTTTTCAATTATCATTAATGTCTGCAACATAATTGCATGTTTTTTTTGCATTCCTTTAAAATAAATATGATATTATTGATTTCATTTCATTTGTTTGTTTTTAAATCATGTCAAATCAAACATTTGTTTATCGATATATCCATTATTGCGTTATATTAAACCCTTTTGATGATGTTTTGTATGCAATCAAAATCCATACGAATAGTATTACATAACTTTCAATAATTAAAACAACTTGATACTACAATTTTTATAGAATTTGTTTTCATTTTACTTACGGATGCACCGTGTGTCCACACGGGGGCTCTAACCTAGTAAAAGTATGTTCGTGTTTATTCATTTAACTTTAATCGTTTATGAACATAAATGAACAAACACAACGTTTGTTTATGTTCGTTCATTTAACTAAACGAGTAATTTTTTTTGTTCGTGCATTAGATAAACGGACATAAACGAACTTCCCGCTGAGCAAGTTCAAGAACAGTTCATGAACGTTCGGTTCGTTTACAAGCCTATGGGTTGCCTGCTCGCTGGTAGGAGTCTTCTTCGTAACAATGGATCTTCGGGCGAAGGATCACCTATATTATTGGTGATAGGTGGTGAGTTACCTAGGGATGAGCATTTCGATACCGAAAATACCAATACCGATCCATTTTCGGTACCAAGTTTTGGTGATTTTCGGTACCGGTTCAAACAGATATTCTACCTCAAATTACCGTATCGTATCTTATATTTTCGGTATCGTTGTCGTATAAAGTTTTGGTGAAAATCGGTATAAGGATATATTTGGTACGGTATGAAATAAAACCCGAATTTGTAGGGGCATCAATATAGAAGTACCAATAATTATACCAACCATTGAGAGACAACCACCCCCAGTTTCAATCAGTTCCCCTAAATACCCAAACCGACATACACTACTACCTAATCCGCAAAGTCGAATTCCAATTACACTACCCAAGCCGTGTGTGATTATGCTACATAATAACCTGAACAAGGTATCTGATGGTGCCTGAGTACCCTACTATTAATAACACAGGTTTAAAAATTTATTTTTATTTGTCACTTAACACAATAAAATAAAGAGATCAACAAAAAGAACAAAGGGTATATTTATTTAAACAACTAAACTTTTTTGACATTATCTTACCACCCTATTTGGGAATAGGGATCAGAGCCGGCCCTACGTTTTTTGAGGCCCTAAGCGTAATATAATGCCGGGGCCCTTTTGAATTTGGTATAAGAAAACGTCGATTCTAAACATTGCCCTTACAAAAACCCTCCTCTTTTATCCGGGCTTGGGACCGGCAATTATAAACTAAAACGTTTATAGTTGGCGGAGTTAAATTTTTTTTTTTCAAGTTACATACTTGCATGTCTTATATAAATATAGTATATGTTTAAATAAAATAACCCAGATTTGCGCGTGCACACAAGAAAAGAGGGATCTAGAAATATGGAAAAGTGGAAGTAATAAACTAGTAATAGGATTTGGTTTGTAAAAGTTGGGGCCCTTAAATTATTCATGGGAACTTTTGAGCCTAGAAAAATTATTTTATTTGGGCCAAATACATGTGGGATATGAAAAAAAATTCAAAACTTGGGGCCCTTACATTTTGGAGGCCCTAGGCCATTGCCTAGGTTCTTAAGCTTAATGGGCCGGCTCTGATAGGGATGAGCTTGGTACTAAACCGATACTAAAAGCATACGATACGGTATCTGTACGGTACCGGTTTGGTATGGGTATTTTAAAGTAAAATACCGCTATTGAACCGAAAATACCAACACCAATTTTTGTCAAAACTTGATACCGAAAATGAACCAGTATTGGTATTTTCGATATCGGAATCAGTTCAGAATTGATATTTTCGGTATCTAATACCGAAATGCTGACCCCTGCCTGAGATCGAACCAAAATCTTTTCCCAAGTGGCTAATAAGACGGGTTTAAAATTATAGTTTTTTTATTTGTCACACACCACGGCAAAGAGATTAAAAAGAAAACAAGGGTTTGTTCATCCTTCATTCATCATGTCAGATGCATACGAGAGAGTAAAAGGAGGCAGGCTAACCTTCAAAGGAGGAACCCTAGCTTCCATAAGCAAATCAATTGACAAGAAAAAGAAGAAAAAGAACAAAAAGAAGCACAACAAATCATCCGATGATTTCACCGAACAAATCCTCACCGGAGACGCCGCCACTGCTGCGGCGGAAGCTGACGGCGGTCCCTCCGCCGAAGCCGCAGCAGCAGGAGGAGCAGATGATAATATTTACACGATTGACGCGGCCAAGAAAATGAAGTACGATGACTTGTTTCCTGTTGAGGCTAAGAAGTTCGGTTATGATCCCAAAGCGAAGGTGATTTCGGTTGAAGATGCTCTTGATGATCGGGTTAAGAAGAAAGCCGATCGTTATTGCAAATAGAGTGAGTCATTTCTTTACAGTGTTTACTTATGTTTGAATTGATGTGGTTTTCTATGTACGGTTTTGTTTTGTGTTTGAGTAATTCTCTGTTTCTAGGTCAAATTGCAAGTTTGATTACATATTATATTATGCTTTAAATTAGTGATAAGAGCCGAATCGTTAATCAAATTAGTTAAGAAAACTAAGCAGAACACTAAGGGGTTGTTTGGCAATCTCTACGCCAATATGTGTTGTGCTATTAAGAAGTCTGATTGACTCTAAACCGGTAAGAGAGGTCTTACTTGGCTCGGCCTAACTAGTTTATGGTGGATGAGGTGGTGGTGGGTCAAGGAAGTGGTGTGTGAGGGGCCGACGAAGGGTTATGAACACAGGTGAATGGATAAATGGGTAAAATTTTCATTCAACATCCTTTTAAAATTTAATGGGGAAGAGGCTTAATGGTTGATTCAGAGGTATCCTGTCATTGAACCAAAAACACTTAATGCTGACTGATTAAGAGGCTACCAAACAGCCCCTAACCAATTATAAGACCCACTAAACGACTAAACACTAACGAATAAGCTACTATCTAGAAAGCCGGCCCACAATATGCATGCAGCCATAAGAAACCCAAGTTGCTATTTTGTTGATACATGGAAAAGAGCTTGTAACAATTAGATGATGCTTGAAGTGTAAGTATCAAAAGTAACTTTGATTGTTGGGTTTGATATGGTTGAAGTGCTTGATTGATTGCTGTATAGATTATTTTGGATATTATTTGAGAAATAACTTATGTTTGTGTATAAACGGTCCAATACAAGTATGCCTAATTATGACACGCAGGATGAATATTATGACGGTAGAAGATTTGGTATTCTTATGCCTAATATTTTCGGTTGTCTTTGAAGCTTTTTTCTTTATCCTAGGGTCATGGGAGGGTTTTTTTTAGTGAAATAGTAGACGCTTAGACTCGTGGGAGCTCACTATCCATGGGAAAGGATTGTTTCTTGTATGGTTTGTACCTCTGATGCATGGAAACACCTAAGAGCTGCCGTACCCCGTACTCGAAACTCGCCGGGGACGGAAACGTGTACGGGGACGCCTGGAAACGTTTCTAGGCCGTTTCTTGACCGCTTCGAAAAGTCAAAGGGCGTTTCTCATGCCGTTTCTAGATTTAGATTTAGGGACGTTTTTTAAAAGTTACCAGCAGTCCAGTGGTATTTCTTGTAAGTTTCCAAGGTTTATCATGCAAGTTTCCAAGGTATTTCTCATAATAAAAGAAAGAACGATTCATATTCTGTTCAAACCCTTCGGCCCTTCCTCTTTAAACCCAAGAGTCAACAATAACAGTCAATAAAATCACAGTCATATTCTATCACGATTATTATTATGGCTAGTTCTCAATAAAAAACAAGGTCAAGGTTCTTCATCAACACCAACGACATCAACTGATGAACCGCCATTGTGGCAGTTTGTAACCAAAACCGAAAAGGTTGGTACATGAGGTACTTGGAAGTTCACGTGTAGTTTTTGTAAAGAGAATCGACAAGGCTCATATTCAAGGGTTAAAACACATCTACTTGTAAGAAAGTAACAGTGAGTGACAAAACTAATATGATAAAGCTAGAAGATGCTTATGAACTTGGTTTAAAAAAGCGTGAGGCGCTCCGAGGCGTTTTGGTTCCAAAATCCGAGGCGCGGGGCTTAAAGCGCGAGGCGAGAGCTTCACGTATGTGAGGCGCCCAAGGTAAAAAAGAGTAAAAAAATATATATACAAGTCAATACTACATATTCTACTTGTTAATCAATCCGAAAAACAATAACATAATTATAAACACACTTAAACACTTCATTAAACAAACACTTAACCAGAAACACACTTAAAAAACTTTAAAAAAAACCCTGATTTGGATTTTTGGCCCAAAAAAACCCTAATTTTGACTGAGGCGGCGCCTCGGGCGCCTCACAGCGCCTCACAGCGCCTCACATCGCTTCATGTAGTTTAGCGCCTCAGGCCAAAAAAAGCGCTTTCCTAGCGCCTCAGGTGCCTCGGGCGCCTCAAGCGCACCTCAGGCGCGCTTTTTTAAACCAAGCTTATGAAGAGAAGAAAGTCGCATCAAAGGGGAAAGAAGTTGGGTTGCCTTGTGAACCTAAACTCGGTTTAATGAAAAGAAAAACTATTTCAAATCCTATAGAAACAGCATTTTGTGTGGAAATAAGTGACCTATTAGATCAAGAAATAGCAAGGATGTTCTATACCGGCGGTTTACCTTTCAATCTTGCAAGGAATCCACATTTTCAAAGGGCCTTTCAGTTTGCAGCTACCAATAAAATGATGGCTATATACCTCCTAGCTATGATAAGCTTAGAACCACCTTGTTACAAAAAGAAAAGGAGAATGTGCACAACTTATTGGAACCAATCAGGTTATCATGGAAAGAAAAAGGTGTATCTATTGTTAGTGATGGTTGGTGTGATCCTACTAGAAAGCCAATAATTAATTTCATGGCTACATCAAGTAATGGTCTCTTGTTTATAAAAGCGGTGAATTGTTTTGGGGAGTTCAAAGATAAGTTTTTTATTTCAAATATGGTGAAAGAAGTTATAATGAGATTGGACATGAAAATGTTGTGCAAGTCATTACTGACAATGCATCAGTTTGTAAGGCGGCTAGAGAGCTTATCATGAGTGAGTTTCCTCACATCTACTGGACACCGTGTGTTGTTGATACACTTAACCTTGCGTTAAAGAATATTTGTTCACCAAGAAATGCGGACAACAATGAAATGACATATGATGAGTGCCACTGGATAAACGATATTCACTTAGATGCTGTTGCGATAAAAAATTTCATTATGAACCATGGCATGAGACTCTCTATTTTCAGCAAGTTTACTCCTCTTAGACTGCTTTCGATTGCTGATACTCGCTTTGCCTCCATTATTGTGATGCTCAAAAGATTAAAACTTGTCAGAAGGCCTCTTCAAGAAATGGTCATGAGCGAAGAGTGGGCTGCTTATAGAGAAGATGACAAGGTGAAAGCAAGCATTGTTAAGGAGAAGATTTTGGATGATGAGTGGTGGTATATATGATATGATAAGATTTTGTGACACAGACTAACCATGTTTGCACTTGGTTTATGAAATGTGGGGGGATTCAATGATCGAGCACATTTCATAAACCAAGTGCAAACATGGTTTGTCTGTGTCACAAAATCTTATCATATCATATATAGGTCCTGTAAAACTAAGAATATATGACACCTTATCCCACCACTCATCATCCAAAATCTTTTCCTTAACAGTGCTTGCTTTCACCGTGTCATCTTCTCTATAAGCAGCCCACTCTTCGCTCATGACCATTTCTTGAAGAGGCCTTGTGACAAGTTTTAATCTTTTGAGCATCACAATAATGGAGGCAAAGTGAGTATCAGCAATCGAAAGCAGTCTAAGAGGAGTAAACTTGCTGAAAATAGAGAGTCTCATGCCATGGTTCATAATGAAATTTTTTATCGCAACAGCATCTAAGTTAATATCGTTTATCCAGTGGCACTCATCATATGTCATTTCATTGTTGTCCGCATTTCTTGGTGAACAAATATTCTTTAACGCAAGGTTCAGTGTATGAACAACACATGGTGTCCAGTAGATGTGAGGAAACTCACTCATGATAAGCTCTCTAGCCGCCTTACCTTACAAATTGATGTATTGTCAGTAATGACTTGCACAACATTTTCATGTCCAATCTCATTTATAACTTCTTTCATCAGATTTGAAATAAAAAACTTATCTTTGAACTCCCCAAAACAATTCACCGCTTTTATATACAAGGGACCATTAACTGATGTAGCCATAAAATTAATTAGTGGCTTTCTAGTAGGATCACACCAACCATCACAAACAATAGATACACCTTTTTCTTTCCATGATAACATGATTGGTTCCAATAAGTTGTGCACACAGCACATTATCCTTTTCTTTTTGTAACAAGGTGGTTCTAAGCTTATTATAGCTAGGATGTATATAGCCATCAATTTTATTGGTAGCTGCAAACTGAAAGGCCCTTTGAAAATGTGGATTCCTTGCAAGATTGAAAGGTAAACCGCCGGTATATAACATCCTTGCTATTTCTTGATCTAATTGGTCCCTTATTTCCACACCAAATGCTCTTTCAATAGGATTTGAGATAGTTTTCTTTTCTTTAAACCGAGATTAGCTTCACAAGGCAACCCAACTTCTTTCGTCTTTGATGCTACTTTCTTCTCTTCATAAGCATCTTCTAGCTTTATCATATTAGTTTTGTCACTCACTGTTACTTTCTTACAATCTTTAATCCCAGCACCACCTGAAGTTATTACCAAGAAATAAATAATTAACACTATTAAGTTTTTCACAAACAGAATTCAGAAACCTAAAGTTTTTCATAAACAGAACCAGACATCAGAAGTCTAATAAATAATAAAACCTAATACTCTAATAGGCTACTAACAAAACCTAAACAGAATCAGAACCAGGCATCAGAATTCAGAACCAGACCTTAGAATTCTTAAACGGCCTAAACTTTTCACAAACAAACCTGTTGAACATAAATTCTAAGCAAAACCTACTAGGCTAATAACAAAACATGCTGAACATAAATCCAATATGATTACCCCACCTTATAAATTCAGAAACCTAAACATCAGAATTAACAAAACATGCTGAACGAACATAAATCCAATATGATTACATGGTCATTGTACATCTTAACAGAATCAGAACCAGACATCATTACTGTTGATCCCAAGTAGATATGCTTTAACCCTTGGATATGAGCCTTGTCGATTCTCTTTACAAAAACTACACGTGAACTTCCAAGTACCTCCTTTACCAACCTTTTTGGTTTTGGTTACAAACTGCCACAATGGCGGTTCATCAGTTGATGCCGCTGGTGTTGATGAAGAACCTTGACCTTGTGTTTCTTGAGAACTAGCCATAATAATAATCGTGATAGAATATGACTGTGATTTTATTGACTGTTATTGTTGAATCTTGGGTTTAGAGAGGAAGGGCCGAAGGGTTTGAATAGAATATGAATCGTTCTTTCTTTGATTATGAGAAATACCCTGGAAACTTGCATGATAAACCTTGGAAACTTACAAGAAATACCCCTGGACTGCTGGAAACTTTTAAAAAACGTTCCTAAATCTAGAAACGGCATGAGAAACGCCCTTTGACTTTTCGAAGCGGTCAAGAAACGGCCTAGAAACGTTTCCAGGCGTCCCCGTACACGTTTCCGTCCCCGGCGAGTTTCGGGTACGGGGTACGGCAGCTCTTAGGTGTTTCTATGCATCAGAGGTTCGGGCACATCTCAACTGGGATTTCGCTAATTCTCTGACATTTAGTTGAAAAATCTGTGAACCTTAAATGGGAAACATAGCTTTTAGCAGAACTTGTGGGAGGTTTAAAAGCATATATGAAAAATGTGAACAGGCGTTTGGAAGATTCTGCTATTATAACAGTTGCATTTACGTCTTTAACCATCTATTATGGAATTTTCTATTTCTGCTTATCTTGGTTTTAAAAAGTGACGTGGTCTAAGCGCATCGCGTGAAGCGCAAAGCGCAAAAAGCGTGGGATTTTCGTACCCGAAGCGCACACTAATTATATAATTTTTTTATATATCCCATATATATTCCATAAGTTTTTAGCTTCATTTACCCAAAATATAGCTATAAATAAGGTTTTTATGTGATTTTACCTATATGTACAAGCCAAAAACACCAAGCGCCTGGAATTTGACAAAAAAGCGCCTGAGGCGCGCGCCTTTAGGAAAAAGGGTAGGCCCAAAGCCCTGAGGCGCCCTAGGCCGCGCCTTGCGCTTAGGCGCGCCTCAGGCGCGCTTTTTAAAACCCAGCTGCTTATCAATGTTCTGTTTACTGTTGCTGCTGACTTTTTTAAGTTTGAAGATGATAGTTCGAGTGTTGGTGGTAGTTTTCAATAATTTCTGTTATGTTTATTGGTGGTGGCTGCTAAGAGTCGATTTGATAAGATCATAGTGTTGTTGTTGCTGCCCATTCACATGTTAGGGTTGCTGCTGTCATTGTCTACTAGTATAGCTGCAATTCTAGTTTAAGTCATTTCTAGTAATAGCCAGCTTGCTCTTCATTATGATATCAGGACGTTTTTTTAAATTGCCATTTGACCCGCACTCATTTTTGTCATATCCCGTTCTGCCCCAAACAAAAATGTCCATTTTTAAGCGACCCATTAGCCCGCCCTAGTCCCTACCCTACTCTACCCGCCTGTTTTGCATGGTATAGACTATAGATAGAAAGCTTGCTTCTTAGTGATATGAAGACCACAGGTTCACGTCTTATAAAAATGACCCTTTTGCTTGCATAAATGCTAGGGCAAAATCACATTGAAAAATTTGTTCTCAGCACACATGATCCTGAAGAACCTATGCACGTGAGCTTACCATTGGTATAGTTAGTTTAACATAATGACTTGGGAAAGGGATTTTTACAATTCTCCTGTCTCACATGTTGCACACAAACGACTTCTGGTCTTTAGTTTTCTCATCAGTTTGAAATAGGCATAGGCTTTGAGCTGGTTTGAGGGTGGAATGCATCTTCACTTTTTGAGCTAAGAGTTGACCCATGCTAAATTGCTAATTTCAGCTGCTGTCTCTTTTTCCACTGGTAGATTACAAATCATATTTTGACTTGTCTTGTAGGACCGTAGCTGCCACAAATCAGTTATCTAGGGGTGTTCGCAGTTTGGTTTGGTCAATCTTGACAAAATTTATGGGTCCAACCGCTAAACATGGTTTTGGGAGACGACAAACCCAACCTGCTGGGTTTGGTTGTTCTGTGGGACCCGTTGTGGTGGTTCGGTTTTGGTCATTGGAACACTTTTCTTTTTTCTTTTTTCAAAATCGTTATTTTGTGTGAGTGTTTTTTAAATGATGAAGATGGTTCATGAATTTAATACATAGGCGTAACAACATATTTCAAAATTGAAAAAATATAAAGATAAAACAGGTTAAAGGCTGTTACAGGGCTGGTTCCAAGTTCCAAACCACTGGCCGGACCTTTAAGTCGCCAAAACCGGACTGTATAAATATCAAACCGACCCCTAATTAGTAATTGGCCAGGATTGTGATCTTGTTGCTCTGCTGCTAGGCGTTGATTAGTTTTTACGCATCTATCTATTTATCATAGTTCGTTTATTTTGTTGGTCGTTTCTTCTACAATAGGAAAATGTTGTTGATGCATTTGGAAGTATGAAATTGTAGTCACTTCTCACTAAATCTGTGTTATAAAAAGAACGAAAACGCGTACAACAACTAGAACTTGCTTACCAAGATTTACTTTTCATGATTCATGGCATGGTTTTGACATATCTTTTTTGTTATTTTCAGCTCTCGGTTCTTACAATCTATGATTTTTGGTTTATTGGCCTTTAAACAACATAAACATTACTTGACCTACAAGCGAGAAGCTGCATCTTCACGTCATCAAGTCGCTTCTCGTCTACCAAAATGGTTGTGTTCCAACTCTCATTTAGTTTTAGTTTTATAATACTCTATTAGACTGAAGTTTGTATTAAAAGGTTTACATCTTTAAATGTTACTTGTGAACTATGATCTTCTTTATCAGCCTTGTAGAGACCTATACAGAGTATCGTTCCCCTAACAGGTACCACTTTTACACCCTTGTATGATTGGAGTTATTAATTAAATGCTCATTGTATCGGAACTCGGTAGTCGGTCACAGTTTGCCGGCGTCCATCCAATGGTTTGTTTTTCGTTGTCGTATATCACCATTTTATCTTGCATAGATATATCTACATAATGCAAACCAGAAATTAAAACACTAGTTTGTATCACCTTTTTAACTTGTAACCCGACCCGCCCCTTCCATCTTGCCACATCTTTTTTGATTAGTGATAAAGAGATGAATGAACGAGATTTTATACCTCCGATTATGTTGAAATCCTGAAGTCCGACCTCAGTGCCGTTAAGAACTCCCAAGCATACATTCCCTTTCGACTGCCCAGAAAAAAACACCCAGTGTCTCAAAGCTTAGGTATTTAGTTGAAAACGTATCGGTTATGAAAAATGAGGTTTAGAAAAACGAGTCATCGGCTTACCGAGATTAGAAGGTATCCTTCAAGTGGGATTTCAAACTGAGTTTTAGATCTCCAGCCACTAGAAAACCTCAATGCTAAAGGCTTGAAGTACTTGCTTACATCCCTTATGCTTCTAAATGGTTTTCTTCCTTTCCAGCAAAACGGCAGCGTTTTGTCATCTACTGCCTCTTTCACAGGCTTCCCACTCAATTCTTTTATTACCTGTATAATAGTTGCAGTAAAATAATAACAATAGTAAGGGTGGTCGGTCGACCAAATGACACAATGGTTTAGGTTCTCATGGTCTTATCGGCATAGTTAACTCGTAATTAAACTGGTTGTTCTTGCGTTGATTTGTTTAACTGAAACTTGACGCGTCAATCCGTTTATTCTTTAAATATTTTATAAAGTTAACCTAATAATGGCCCGGTTAATCCTCTTTACAACCCAGAAACCTGCTAACCTATCTGACGTAACATGGGTCGTGTTTGGTTACATGATTTTAAGTGTTTCCAAGTGAGTTGATGTCTTTGACAAGAAAAAATATATGGCTCATGTTTTAGTTTCGCTTTAACTCACCAACCTGACACGATTGCTACTATAGATAATAGAAACCCTGTCAATTAAGAATTATTATATGTATGAGCACTTACCATATAAAGCAAGCCCTCGTAAGGTTTAGAGCTTAGGTATGTAAATGAACTTCCACTGTCAAATATTACAAGTAGATTCTTAAGCCCAGTTGGTTTTCCACCATAAATGACCTCTCCATACCCAGGTGAGTAGTGCTTTCTGAAACCAAAATACATCAAATTTTTCATCAAAAAACTAGTAACTTTCTACCAAAATCAGCATAGGGGTGCTTCAAACCTATAATCGCGTGACATTGGGGTTGATATGATACGTGAAGGATCATATACGTCGTCCCCAAAGAAAAGAAATCCGCCTCCACGACTGCTAAAACAATGGCCAACAACGTTCCGGATTAGACCTTGACTGTGAAGTTGTGAAACAATTCCGGTTTTCCCCTTCCCGAGCCCAAGAACCCCATCCAGAGGTTGGTAAGATGGACCAGGGATCTGATCATATCCACACCTGTCAAAAACACGAGAGGAAGTATAAAAAACTAAGTGTAACTCAACTTAGAAGCATGCACTGTTGGTAGGGGTACCAAGTGAGTCGTGTTAGCGGGTCGAACCCAATAATGTTGAACAAACCTGAAAATTATGTTAGATATGTGAACCCGAACCTAAACATGACACTTGTTTGGGGGTTGACACAAAACCGACCATTAAACCCGATTTTTTTAGCATATCGGTATCGTAAAACTACAAGTTTATTACAAAAAGGTACATGTGTATGTCATAGTTACGTACTATAAAATTTGAGGCCCGTTTTTCTTTTATTTTTTAAGTTTTGGTACAAAATACTCAATTAGTTTTAATTAACTAACGTTTTAAAAACAAATAGATGAATCTGCAACTGAAATATACACACGAAGGTATTTTTCAGCTTAAGGTTGAAGTTGACGATGAAGGGAAAACAACGTTACAAACCCTATGGTGAGACGAGGAGTGATCCGAACACCAGTAGTAAGATTGACAAGTGAGACGTCGTTGATAAGGACACCGAGAGATGAACCACCATCAGCATACTCAACCTCATAGTCACATTGATCCGGATCATCACATATGTGGTCTCCTGAGTGTAGTGATGCACAAAGTGGATGTTTACAAGGAACAAGGTCATTGTTTGGTCTATAATAAGGGTGTGGGGCCTAAAACACAACATAGTACCAAAACATCGTATAAGTGAAAATAATCAACTGTTACAAAAACTAATTATACCATGATTAACAACAATAACAACCTGAGTACAATGCACACATGGCGCGTCACACTGGAGCCACGTCAGATCACTGCCTGTATCGGGATCCACAAAATATGGTCTAGGAGGATGCCCTATGTTTATTTGAGCATAATAAAACCTGTTTTTACCATAAATAGAAACTTCACATGACAATATACTCATATACACAAGAAGTGCCTAAATCTAAGAGCAAATCATCATGATTCCTTAAAACAAGCCATACTTTAGGATCGTTAGTTGAGAGTTTGTGATGACATATGTCCTCAAATTTATCAAATGTGTATTTACACAAAACCGTTGAAACCGATCCAACCATCCAAACCAAAATAAGTTGGTGTTCGAAACCCATATGGATTGCTTCACGGTAAGGTTTTTGTGGTTCAAACTTGGAATCGACATACCGTCTAACACTTACTATTTTATATATTTTTAAAAATATGTAGTTATGTAAATGCTTTAAAAATGAACTATCTTTATCATTTTAAAACTTTAACACAAAATAATAATTTTGAAAAAAAAAATGGGTTCAAACTGTCAAAACTAAATTGTCAAACCGTCAAAATCCCAAATACCAGACGGCGATCAACTTATCAAATGAACAGTTTAGTTTGTCATTTATTGAATTCGTAAATAATGATTTTGAAACAAAAAGTTAAATAAAATGGGTTCCAACTGTTACAACTGAATTTTCAAACCGTCAAAATCTAAAATGCCAACCGATCCAACGGCCAACATATCAAATGAACAGTTTACTTTGTCATTTATTGAATTCGTAAAATAATGATTTTCAAAAAAAAAAAAAGTTAAAAAAATGGGTTTCAACTATCACAACTAAATAAAAAAAACCAGCAAGTTCGGCAGCCAACACATCAAATGAACAGTTTAGTTTGTCATTTACGAAATACGTGGTTAGCAGCTTAGCCTAGAATTATCATCAAAACCGACTGACCAATATCGTGAACACAAGAATATCAATCAAAACAATAAAAAAAAAGAAACAAAAAAAGAAAAAAAAATATAATAAAATTCAAGTTGAATCAGTCAGCAATGTACCCTTGAGGATAAACATTGCCATATAATGGAAGAACGACAGACGAACATATTGAATTTCCGTCAGACGACGGCCATTTCCACCATTTATGACGACGATCATCGGAGGCTGACGACGGTGATACATTGAACAACAAGAACACAAAACCCAATACCATGATTACCCCTGTCTTCATCGTGTGTTATTGGCTGGATTGATAGGATATATAGGGGTATATCAGTAATTAGTTAATAATATTTTTTTAGAGTTGTTTGTAAAGAATGTATTTGGTGTTTTACGTGACTATATATCGAGGAAGGTCTCATGTGATTCCTTGATTGATGAGCATGCTACATGAAAAAAATAATAATTATTTTTTGTTTGATTATATATATTTTAAAAAAAAAATAGTTACAAAAGTCAATTGATGTTCTTATAATTTAATTTAAAATCATTAAATTGTAAGATATAACCGATTAGGTTTTTTGATTATTTTGTGATTATGCTAATTTAGGAATATGAAATTATAAAATTTATTACTATATATTTTTATCATTTTATAATAAAAAAGAAGAAAAATGTACTATAATAATTTTATTAGTTATTCTATGCGAATAAGTATAAGATTAAAACAAAAAATTTGATAAATTATATTTGATGTAAGTTTCGTTTTTATGAAATAAATTCATAAACTAATAAGCATTGCAAAAAAACAAAAAATAAAAAATAGGGCTTGGTGATGATGCCTTGAGGGAATTTCTTGTGAACAAAGGCATCACAATGGCATCGCTTCATGCATTTATCTTCTTTTTCTTTGTATATGGGCTTTATGGTTATGAATTATATTCTATGATTTATATTCAAACTAGCTTTTATCCCGGGAGTGTCCTGGGGTTGAAATATCTAATATAACGTAATAAAATATCTAATATGACAACATAATTAATTCTTTGCCAATACTTGATTAATGAATAATAATAATTATTATAATATTATTATTATTATTATTATTATTTATTTTAAACAAATTTCTGCCATAAGTTATCATATTCAAATATAAAAAAAAGAATCTCTGCCTATTAAGTTATGTTTATCGTTTGTGATTTATTAGTAGAGTAAAATATATTTGAAAACAAAACCCCACAAAAAAAATTGTTTTTTTTCTCCGTTTTTTATATAGCACTATGGTATTCGTTGGAAAGATAATAAAACGCTCGTTAATTTGGTGTAATTTTTTTGTTTAAAAAATCTCGTATATAAAAGATATTAACGTTTAAAAGTTATGGGAGGAAACATTAGAGAGAAAATGTAATTTTGTTTTTAAATTCTTATCTTTTCCTAAAATAATTATAATATATATAGATTTATTAAAAAAACTCAAAAATTAAAAAAATCCTACATGATGCCATGTGGCACATTCAAGAAGGGGTTGGGGCCTCCATTGAATGCCACATCATCAAAGTTCAATTCTTTTATTATAAGTTATAGATTGATACTCGTATGAGAAGTATCATGTCTTGAACCATGTATTGGCAATTGGTTTGATACTCGTATGAGAAGTATCATGTCTTGAACCATATAATAATCTTGAGAGACTGTTTTAAGGAAAAACAACCCGATGTTGTTTTTAACATATTTACTTGGTCGACTACTTGTGAGTAGTTAATTATAAACAATTCTGTTACCTCAAAACATGCCACAAGATCATATAATTGCGATTATTTCGTCGAACAATAAAGTGTTGAAGAGAATAACATTTGATGTTTATTATATGTGTGTGTATAATATCATTTTTTTCACATTTGAATTCTAAGCTATTTTTTTTGTTTTATATACATAGTATAAATAAGTTCATCTTTACATTTTTGTGTGGTTGGTATATCTTTTTTCTTAATGTTATTATACAATCAGTAAACTTTTACAAACTAAAGGTGTTGTGTAAGTTATACTTTTGTAAGAAAATTACGTATTCACAAACTTATTTTGTTATGGTCCTTGAGGTGTCATAAATATATAGAATAAATTTAAAGGATGATATTTATATTTTTAAGTACACTAGTTGTATAACTATACAATTCTAAACACGTGAATAGTTGTAATTAATCATAGGTCGATTTTGTCGGTTAAGCCAGATGTGACGTGGTGAATAGATCCTTTTTTTTACTTGGTCTGCATTTTCTGTGTATTATTATATATACTATTATTTTAGAGACACTTGAACAGTGTCAACAATTAACATACGCTGCCTACCATTTTACTCTTAACATGCACACTAACCCTTTGTCCCTATCACCTTATGTATGTTTTTCCGATAGATAAGCAGATATAACTTAATGATTTGGGCCAGGTGAACAATTAATGGGCTACCATTTTTGGAATACTTTGGGCTCCATATTAAGTCCACAACGGGCAACCCAACTGTTGTAATGTTAACGCTGGTCAGCAAGGTAATGAGCGGCGAGTTATTTTTTACGCCCACGCGAGAATAACAGTCACATAATGTAATCTTTAATGTCCACCAAACTCCCAACGCAACAAAAGCTGCCGCAGCGAAGTGCGATCCTTACCGTGCACCAAACCCTCAATACAACAGAAGCTCCCACAGCGAAGTGCGGGTAACTAAAACACTAGTTATATATTATTCGCATGAAAAACATAATCAAGGATGTTTGTGGTCTGGTTTGATTTTGTTCCATGACATTTTCTATTCTTTTTTTCTTTATTTATTTTTCTGAGACATTCAAGGGATCGAATATATTATGGTAAAAACCAAGTAGATGTCTATATATTTAGCTTTTTTGCTATGTAAATCAAACTTTAAGTAAGTTTAAATTATGGTAACCCTTTATGTTTAGAGGGTATTTAAGATTGCGTTTTGAATCTGATTTTTAGATTATTGCGTTTTGAAAACGCAGATAAACAGTTTTTAGTGTTTGGGATTGCGTTTTGGAAATGAAGATAATCAGTTTTTTAGGCTACCAAAACGCAATAATCTATAAGCAGCTCCACCCTGCTTTTCCAAAATGCATAATCTGTTTTGAATAATCAATCCCAAACACCCCCTTAATATAGTGTATCATTTTTTCAATATGTTTTTTTTAACTAACTTAAGTTTCTACATCCTCGACTTTAACAGATTTATCATACGTAGGTCGATTTGGTTATTGAATTCTATGTTTTACGTTTCGGTCTAATTTTTACATGTTTACGCAATAACACGTTACAATGGCGCGTGTACGGTATAATGTTTTTACCTGTACTTTTTGTTTGGTTTAATCGATTAGCTACCACAACCCTTTCACTGGTTTTTGCGTTTTGGAAAAATAGTAGTGAAATTGATTTTGCACTAATTTTGGACACAAATAAATATATTTATATATGTGTTATATAAATAATTATTTTCGGGTCCGTGTACTATATTCTGAGAGCATCACAATGAACCAAACCACGTCCAAAATAGAGCTAAGATGAATGAGATATCGAAGCTTGAAAGTTGTAGGTTGGAACAACCAAAGATGAGAAAATGGATTAATTTTTGTCCCACATTGGAGGGTTGACAAAACATGAAGTGGTTTATAAAGAGGAGCACTCCTTGTATATTGTTTAGCTTGAGCCAAACACTAGTGGGGACCCTAAAGGGTGCGAAACACCTTTAACTCGCATACGCGCGTGGCATGGGCGTTGGGCGCAATGTGGCACTTTGATGGCGCACTTTGCACTTCGCAATGCCGCGAAGTGGACATCAGCGGATGACATGGCGAGTCGCGTGGGCTACGTGCGAGCAAGACCAGACGGCATCCTGGTCCGCACACGACGTAACAGACAGACTTGATGGCGCGAGTGGTGGTCAACAATTGTACGCATGGCGAGTGCAGTCGTGTGTCCGCGTGGCGCGCGCGTCTGGTAGCGGGACGCGCTTGCGGGTCAGTCAACCCAGTCTCTGTCGGTTACAAGACTGTCATTACATGATATGACAATTACGTTCAACCACTTTAATTCCATTTGATTGCAATTTATAGTCATATTGATGACAATAATAAAATGCAATTATGTTGCAATTTATAGTCATATTGATGACAATAATGAAATGCAATTATGTTTCATTTCTTGTGAATGTATATGAACGTTCGGATCATAGAAACAAGTAGAGAGAAAAATGAAAACTCTTGATATTATTCACAAGAATGTTTTGTTCAAAGAACGAGAGGAAAACTTTCAAAATTAACAACTTTCTTTTTCTTGAACACACTTATCACCCGATGGTATCTCGGGCTCGAGACCATCTCTGGCAGTATGTTGGATCAGTGGCCTCTTTTAAACAGTTCAGAACACTTATGTGTTTGCAGTTTATATCAAAGTTATTGCACAGCGGAATAGTAAATGTTCTAAGGTTAAATTATCACTTTTAACAGGAGTTATTACTCCCCCTTGACTGAGCAGTTAATGAGATTCAATAAGCAATTGAAAGTATAAAGCAATAAATACAAGTTATGATTCTCAGATGTGAAATGGATAATAAGTTTAAAAGCCTCGAAGGTTTTTCAATTATAATCAAAGTAAATCACATATTAAAATAGATGAACAAGCTCATCTATTTATAGACAAAGATACAAGACTGTTGTACTAAGTAATCTAAGATATTTAGCTAAGATATTATACTTAGGATAATGTTTACAAGAGGCTTTACATCGAAACTTGATCCAAGACTTTAACAAAACATTATAATACTAAACTACTAAAGTCTGAGTCGGTTATGAAGATAAGATCAGCAAACTACTGATGAAAAGACAAACTACTGATGAGTAGTTTTGTCTTCAGTAGTTCTGAAGTGAAGTGTCTGGTTAGACCTCAGAACTACTGATCAGTTCTTCTTCAGTACTTTGCTCTTCTGTTCTTCAGCACTTGTGTTTTCTTCTTCAGCAGTTTCTTCTATACTTAGGCAGAATATGATTTGGACTAAGGTCATCAAAAGGTGGTTTCTTCAATCCTCTTTGTCCCAACAATCTCCCCCTGGATTGATGAAGCCAAAACCTTATCCAATCTTTATTGTTCTTGATTCTTTCTCTCTTCTAGTATCCTACAGACTTCTACTGTCATCTTGGTAGTAAGAGTGTCTTTTTGTTGCTCTGTTAGAGATCCTTGTTTAGGTGTAAGATGTTGAATGGTCAGAAGGTCCTTTGTTGACAGTATGCTCAACTCCTTTGAGTTCTTGAAGACCTTACTTGAACGATCTCTTCTGGTCACTAACACTGAGTTTGAATCAGTGAATGACCATTTGATAATATTCAACTTAGACCTGTCAAAGTTTGAGGCATAGGAAACCAAGCCAGTTTCCTGAGGTTGACCTGAGGAGGATTGGGGAATGTCTTCAATTTCTGTGACTCTCAGGTGAGAATCCTTGCTAGCTTGAAGGTCAACACCACCTTGGATAGCAATGTTGGGTAGGTGATGTTCTGTAACAACTTCGGTATGGGTTTTGTCTTTGATAGACTGTTGTAGTTGGTAAGCATAGGTAGCAGGATCTCTGAATTGTGTAAGCAAAGGCTTTTCTTCCACATCAAAGTCACCATGAACTAACTGATTTCCTTCCAAGAGTACCATCTTGAAATCAGTCTTCACAGTCTCCTCTGCCTTTCTCTTTGTAGCTGGTCTTCTTAGTGCACCAGATGATCTCCTTATGATTGAAGTTTGTCGGGCTTCAGGAGTTTCAAATCTATCTGGATTTGCAGCTTTGCTGGCCTTGAACTTTTTGTAAGTTTCATATAAAGTTTCTTCTTTCCACTTTGAAACTGAGGCCTTTGAACCATAACCATTTGCTACAAGTTCTTCCACTATCTCAACTCTCTTAGCTTTTCTCTCTTTTTCTGTTGCCAACCTATCAGCTATAAGTTGAGCTCTTCTTGTGAGTTCTTCTGTTGAGAGTCTATTCAGATAGACTTGTTTTGCCTTGGAATTCTTTGTAATCATTATAATTAGCTGTGCTCTCTTGTCTTCTTCAGCAGCAGCCTCTAGTGCTCTCTCTTCAGCTTCTAGTTCATCAAGTTTTTCTTGATACTTGATTAGCTTTTCTTCATAGCTCAGATCATCTCTTGCTTCTAGGCTATTCCACACTTTGTCTTCCTTAGCCTTCTTCTGAGCCTCTTTTAAACTCTTCTCCAATAATTCTTTTGACATTGAGATGGGAGTAGGGTTTAAAACAGTTGTAGTTGTTGTTGTTGGCTTAGGAATAGAAGTTGGTTCTTTTTCAGTTGCCCTTGAAGACTGTCCTTGATTGGTTTTGGAAGTTAAAACTTCTGAAGGGTGGATGATAGTCACAACTACTGAAGGATTGTCTTCAGCAGTTTGAATAATGGCTTTAGTAGATCCTTCTGTTGCCTTAGATGAACTGAACTCTTGAAGGATCTCCTTTCCTGGTCTTTTGGTTGTCTTCTCAGCATCAGGAGATTCTTCAACTATTGGTTCCTTAATCTTCTCCCCCGTTTTTGGCTTCATCCACTTCTGGAAGCCTCAAGGAATGAGAAGTTGCAGCAGATAATGTTGCAAGCTGTTTTTGGGTCTCATCCATCTTTTTGTTCAGCTCTGCAAGTCTTGAATTTATCAACCCAAATTGATCAGTAGTTTCTCTCTCATTAAATTGTTCATCAGAGGTTTTGTGACAAATAAGTATGTAAGTGAAATAAAATATGTGCAGAACTAAAAAGTGAAGACACTTACAGACTTTCTTCCAAATTTAACATCCCAAGCATGGATACTAACCTCTGAAATGTTGTTGAGTCAAGGGGTTTGGTGAAAATATCAGCTATTTGATTAGCAGTTGTAACATGTTTTACCTCAATCTTGCCTTTTTCATAGTAATCTCTTATGAAATGATACCTGATTTCAATATGTTTAGTTTTTGAGAACTGAACAGGATTTTGAATGATGCTAATGGCAGATTTACTGTCTACTAAGAGTGGAGTCTTGGTCTCTTTGATTCCATAATCAAGCAGTTGATATTGGAGCCATTGTATCTGTGATGTACAGCTTGCAGCAGCAATGTATTCAGCTTCAGCTGTTGAAGTTGCCACAGATGTTTGTTTCTTTGATTGCCAGGACACCAGACAGTTTCCCAAGAATTGACAACCACCAGATGTTGATTTTCTAGACATTTTCACCCTGCATAGTCACTATCTGAAAAAGCTGTTAACTTGGTATTGCTTGAAGCAGGATACCAAATTCCTAAAGTAGGAGTTCCTTTCAGATATCTAAAGATTCTTTTGACTGCAATTAGGTGTGATTCTCTTGGTGCAGATTGGTATCTAGCACAGACACAAGTTGAGAACATAATATCTGGTCTAGAAGCAGTTAAATATAAAAGAGAACCTATCATACATCTATACATGGTTTGATCAATCTGTTTTCCTTGATCATCTGGTTCAACTTGTGTGATTGGTGTCATGGGAGTGGAACATGATTTACAGTCTTGTAAAGAAAATTTGTTTAATAATTCTTTAACATATTTTGATTGATGTATAAATGTTCCATTTGATTGTTGCTTGATTTGCAGTCCCAAAAAGTACTGCGATTCTCCCATTGTACTCATTTCAAATTTTGATTGCATGAGCTTCTTAAAGTCTTCACACAGTTTTGAATTTGTTGAACCAAAAATGATATCATCAACATAAATCTGAACAAGTAAGACATGATTTCCAACATGTTTTATGAAAAAAGTTTTATCAATGGAGCCTCTTGTGAAGTGATTCTTAAGTAAAAAGTTGGAAAGTGTTTCATACCAGGCTCTTGAAGCCTGTTTTAGCCCATAAAGAGCTTTGTCAAGTCTGTATACCCAGTCAGGATGAGAAGGATCCTCAAACCCTAGAGTTGACAGACATACACTTCCTCTTTTATTTTTCCATACAAAAATGCACTCTTGACATCCATTTGATAAACTTTTATGTTGTTGGAAATTGCATAAGCTAAAAATAACCTGATAGCTTCAAGTCTTGCAACTGGTGCAAAGGTTTCATCATAGTCAATTCCTTCCTCTTGAGAATAACCTTGTACCACCAATCTTGCCTTGTTCTTGATGATCATACCAGCTTCATCTGATTTGTTTCTGAAGACCCATCTTGTACCAATTGGTTGCTTGTTTGGAGGTAGGGGACAGATTTCCCAAACCTGTTGCTTCTTGAATTGAAGCAGTTCTTCTTGCATGGCTTGCACCCAATTGTTATCTTTGAGGGCTTCTTGATATTTCTTTGGTTCCAACTGAGAAATGAATGCTGAGAAAAAGCAAAAGTTGGAGAGCTGGTTTCTTGTAAGCACCCCTGAAGCAATATCACCCATGATTTGATCCAATGGATGATCCTTGTGTTCAATCAATTGCTGTAGACCTGTACTAGAGGATGGCTCTATTGTTTCTTCAAATAAACCACTGAGATTGATAATATCTGGTTCAGCTGTTGTTTGAGGTTCAGGAGTTTTAGGTTCAGCTGAATCAGTACTTTCAAGTTGTTCATTAGTAGTTCCTGAAGTAGAAGCTTTTGAAACTTTTGAAGGTTTAAAAGTTGATCTGTTGACTGTTTTTGGAGTCCATGGTGTAGAACTATCATCTTCAAATCCTTGAAAACCATTTTGAGGAGGTTTGGATGATTCAACAGTCTTTTCAGGTCCGAAATGAAAGTTGTCAAGGTCAAATAATTCAGCAGGATTTGCTGGAATAAGAGTGTGTTTTGATTCATTGAACTTGACATTCAGTGTTTCTTCAACTATCTTGGTTCTTGAATTAAATACTTTGTAAGCTTTTCTCAATGGAGAGTAACCAAGAAAGTAACCTGTATCAACTGTAGCAGCAAATTTTGAGATAGAGTCTTTGATGTTGAGGATAAAACATTGACATCCAAAAGCCCTGAAGAAGGAGATAAGGGGCTTTATGCCATGAAGAATTTCATAGGCAGTCTTGGTATGTCTCTTGTTGATAAGAACTCTATTCTGAACATAACAAGCTGTGTTGACTGCTTCAGCCCAAAAGTACAAAGGTAGGCCTGAATTAGCTAACATTGTTCTGGCTGCTTCTATTAAAGTTCCGTTCTTCCTTTCTACCACACCATTTTGTTCAGGAGTTCTGAGAATGCTGAATTGTCTAACAATCCCTTTAGACAAACAGAATTCATCCAGAGTTTTGTTCCTGAACTCTGTCCCATTGTCACTCCTGATGACTTTGACAGAGAGAGAATATTGCTTCTCTACTTGTAGAATGAAGAACTTGATGATTTCAGCTGCCTCATCCTTGGAATATAAGAAGAAGACCCATGTGAATCTTGAGTAGTCATCAATGATGACCAAGCAGTACTTCTTCTTACCAAGGCTCATGATTTTGACTGGTCCAAATAAGTCCATGTGGAGTAGTTGAAGACATGCAGTTGTTTTTGATTCTTCAATAGACTTATAGGAGGACTTATGCTGTTTACCTTTAAGACAGGAAACACAGTGTTCTTTACACTGGTATTCCTTCAAGGGTATACCTCTGACCAAGCCCATTTTAGTGACTTTATTGATGGTTTTAAAGTTCACATGGACAAGTCTCCTGTGCCAGAGATCATTTTCTGAAGTTGATGCCTTTGAGAAGAAACATGAAATGTGGTTCAATACTTTGTCTTTTTCAATGTCCACTGCATAGACATTGCCACATCTTTTGGCAATCAGCAAAGTATGATCTTCAATGATCTTCTCTATCAACTTCTGGCCTTCTGGTGATATGATCTTGCATGTTGTCTTTGTGAAAAAGGAAGAATATCCTTTATCACACATTTGTGAGACACTCAGCAAGTTGTACTCAAGGTTTTCAACCAGATTGACCTTGTCAAACTGCATTTTGCCTGAGGATACATTGCCATATCCTAGCACATATCCCTTGGCATTGTTCCCAAAGGACACAGATCCTTCTCTTTGACTGATAAAATTGTTTATCAGGTATCTGCATCCAGTCATGTGCATTGAGCCTCCACTATCAACATACCATATGCTATTCAAACCTCTGGAGACCCTCTGCACAAAATAGCAGATTAGTTAGATTTAGCAACCCAAGCCAATTTGGCTTTGGGTTTGCTCTTGAGAACAGGTGCAGCTTGTTGAGGACCAATTTTTGAAATCCATGTCTTTTTGGCAATGGATTTGTCATTAAGAACAATGGTGGGATCTTTTTGGTGACCACCATCAACTTTGGTCATCAGAAGTTTAACCAAATTTATCAAATCTTTAACTTCAGTAGTTTGTGAAACCACTGATGAGTTAGGTGTAACTTCTGAAGATGAACTTTGAGAAGAAGACTTTTGTTGAGATAAAATCTTCTTCTGAGAAAGGTTTTTATTTGATTGTTGTTTGTTGGGAAAGAAAGTGTTTTCAAAGTCTTGTTTTATTTGTTTTCCCACAATCAGTTGTTGATTTTTCTTATTAAACTGATTTGCCTTTCTGTATCTACAAAGTTCAGTTATGTGGTTAAACAGACCACATATTTCACATGCTTTTGGCTTCTCTTTCCTTTTAGATAAAGCAAGAGAGTTGGAAGGCAATTTACTGACAATATCAGTATTTAGAAATAGGTCATCAGTAGTTTTCAGGGTCCCAACTCATGATGTAGATGAAACTACTGATGGCTTATTGTCAGTTGTTTTAACTTCTGCAGTACTTTCATTTTTGAGAAAGTTCTGATGGTAGGATGTGCATTCCTCCATATCAGAAGTTTGAATCAATTTCATCCCATCATTATCAGTTTTGTGGGTGAAATCTGTTGGTGATTCAGTGGGGGTATACCCTATGCCAAACTTAACATTTGCTGCAGTTTGTTTGTTAAGCAGCATTTGGTACCCTTTACAAGACTCAACCCATTTTTCACAATCAACCTTAGTGTCAGCAAGCTCTTTTCTGACATTTCCTAGGTTGTCTATCATGGTTTTAATTTGTGCCTGGGTTTCTATGGATTTATCAGTTAATTTAGAAATTTCTTTATTTTTCAAAGTAATTTTTCTTTCTAAATCACACTTCATTTGAGTGTATTTTCTCTCCATATCATTAGTTTTGCCTTGTAAATGCACATTGGTCTCCCTTATTAAAGCAAAAGATTCTTTGCAAGATTTTGAGCAAAGCTTTAAAAGAGATTGTTGTGATACCTGAGTGAGTGCAGAATTCGAGGAGTATCCCTCAAAAGCCATTAAGGCAAAGTTCTTTCTGCCATTGTCAGGTTCTCCCCAGTTGACATCATAGACTTTGTTGTCTGCATCCTGACTGCATTCAGATGTGTCAAAAGGAAGACTGCTCCAGTCAACATACCCTGATGTAAATAAACTTTGTTGTTGAGGGGGTTGTTGAGTTTGTGCAGGTTGTTGAGCAGTTGGAAAAGGAGGCATTTGCTGCTGTTGGTGAGCAGGCATTTGAACATATTGTACTTGTGGCGCATACTGGACTTGTGGAGCTTGTGCCTGTACAAAATGAGCACTCCCTTGAGTTCCATTATTCCTATTATAAGTGGGGTTAAATTGATTTCCAGACATGGGTTGGTTGTAGCTAGAGCTTCTACACTCTCTAGCAAAGTGTCCCAACTTTTGACACTTATGACATCTCAGTTTAGATTTGTCAAAACCAACTTTTGTTGAATTTTATTAATCCTGGAAATTTCCTTCCTGACCTTTTGTAAAATTTGTTAGTTTTAATGCTTAACAAGGCCAGTTGGTGTAAAATATCCATTTCCTCTAAGTCATCACTGCTAAAATATTTTAAGTCATCCATGATAAAACACATGTTATCAGCAGTTTGACTTAGGTCTTCATTGTCATAAGCTGGGAAAGATCCATCTGATGAGATCCCAGCAGTTATGTCAATGTGGTCAAAAGATCCAAAATTATTAGAACAAGATGGTGAGTCATGTCCTAATAAGGCTGTGCTACCTGGAGTATAGTCATCAGCAGTTTTACTAGATTCTTGTAACTTTTTCTTTTGATTGATTTCTCTTTCAAAAGTTAGTAATTTTCCATGTAACCTAGTTAGGTTCAGGGTGTTAAAATTTGTACTTGATCTGAGGACTATTGAATAAGTTTCCCATTTTGAAGGCAAAGACCTTAAAAATCTATGTAACATAGATGCATTTGAATAGGTCTGATTGTTAATTTTTAACTCAGAGATGAGTGAAGAAAATCTTTCAAACTGTTGTGTTAAAGTTTCAACATCTATGTGAGTAAAAGTTTCATATTGTTGAGCTAGGATTTCTCTAGTGTTGGCTATCACCTCTTCAGTTCCTGCAAACTGTTCTTTTAGGCAATCCCACAGCTCTTTGGCACTTTCACAATGTAAAAGTCCAGCATAAATTTCGTTTGGGAGAGCCATAGCCAACATAGAAAAAGCTTTTGCATCTAGCTCAAATTTTTGGAAATCTTCTTCAGTGTAGTCTTTTGGGTCTTTTGGTCTCTCAGCTGTAATGTTTGGACCTCACAAACCAGTTGTTACTGATCCAGAAGGTAAAACTTCTGGATCAGTAACAACTGGTTTGTGAGGTCCAAACATTACAGACCTCCAACAACCAATGTTGGTCTGAGAAATTGTATGTGCCAACCTTCTTTGCCAGATGTTATATTCATTTCTGACCAGCATAGGAGGTTTATTGGCAGATCCAGTATTATAAGGGTCCATTTTTAAGAAGTTTGGATTTGTCAATACTTCTTTAAAGTGATGGATGAAAAAGTGAACCTTTTAATCCTTTATTGGATATCAATAAGAGCCTGTGTCTGATTCTCAATTTGTTAGATTGATATTTGATCAGATAAACCAGTGCTCTGATACCAATTGTTGGATCAGTGGCCTCTTTTAAACAGTTCAGAACATTTATGTGTTTGCAGTTTATATCAAAGTTATTGCACAGCGGAATAGTAAATGTTCTAAGGTTAAATTATCACTTTTAACAGGAGTTATTACTCCCCCTTGACTGAGCAGTTAATGAGAATCAATAAGCAATTGAAAGTATAAAGCAATAAATACAAGTTATGATTCTCAGATGTGAAATGGATAATAAGTTTAAAAGCCTCGAAGGTTTTTCAATTATTGACGGGTGGTTCATAGAACACCCTTTTATAGTGCTAAAACGCTTATTTTATCCACATTTGTCCATGATTATTGCTTGGAATGGGGTGACTACGGTTATTATGATTGCAGGGGCATTAAGGAGCTAAAAATGAAGAAAAACGCACTTGGGAGCGGACCGGAAACGAGTTGGGCTTGAAAGAAACAAAAGAAGAAAAAAATTGGTTTTTTTTGTCAGGATGGCCGTATGGTACGGTCATCACCGTATCATACGGTGAAGGCTGCAACAAAATTTCCACCGTAGCTCAGTACTGAACGACCGTATGTTTTTTTAATGTCACCGTACCATACGGTGACCACCGTATGGTACGGTGGACGCTGCAAATTTTGTAACTTCCCCTATTAAATGAGTGGTTATTGCAAGACTTTTCATCATCTTCGAATTGGGAACGTTCCTTAGCACTCTAGGGGCGATTTTGGGCAGAAAACAAGGTTGAAGAACATTTCTAATCATTAGGTTATTATCTTTGATTCATATGAACAATATTTTGAAGATTATGATGACCCGTTTGACAATGTTTGGCTAAACCTTTGATGGTCATCCTTGGTGAAGTTTTCTTTGAACTTTCTTATGCTTTTGTCTTAGTATTTCTAGAATAACAATTTGGTATGCTTGCTTGATTGTTATGGTGTTTGAACATTTGATTGTAGTAGTTATTTAATTTATCAATTTCTTATCTTTATTGCATGTTCTTGGTGTTGCTAACAATCGGGATATTGCGGGAAGGAGTTGGGTTGGATAATTGAATAATTGGTCATCGGGAAACAACCTCGCATTGTTATAATCCGAGTACTTTGTTCCCTTTTATCACAACACTTGTTCAAATACGAGTTATGTCTATGTAACTCTTTCTAGTTGGACTTTTGGCATAAAAAATTCAAGGGAAATGGATCCAGGGATGGTCATTGCTTTCTTAATTTGATAAACACAATCTTATTTCAATTCGGTAATTAGTTTAATTTTCTTAAGTCTAAATCCAAACCAACAAACAATCTTTGATCTTTATTTTTCTTAGTTGTTAAATAGTAGTGTAATTGCAAAACTTTAATTCTCACATTTTCCATAAACTCCCTGTGTTCGATACCCTTCTTACCACTATCTTTAGTTGTAATTGGGAAATTTTACGTGTACCACGACAAGCACGTCAAATTTTGGCGCCGTTGCCGGGGAGTAGTGCGCAACGTGTGTTAGTTAATAGTTTTGTTTGTTATTTTCGGGTTTACACTGGTTGTGTTTAGTGTGCAGGTACTTCAAGTGTATGCATACTAGAAGCTCTCACGAGTCATCACCGCTATTGTTTGATCCGGAAATTGAAAAAACTTTGAGGCGAAACCGAGTACTAGTCCGTGAAAACCGAGTTCTTGGTTCACCCACCTCACCTATTATACCAAGAAACATCATGCAAGAAGGCCAAATACCACCCACAACGGGTCAACCAATCACCTCAGTCATGCCAACTTCCACACCACCACCACCAAATGCAACTTTACCTCATGAAATTCCACCAACTCATACCACCCAACCAAACACTACCCAAATCCAATCAACCTTCACCCTTAGCCCATCCACTACAATTCCACCATTCACTCATTTCTTCCCAACAACGGGTCAATCATCTTCAACTCATCAAATTCCACATGGGTCAACCGTTGTTCATACCTCTACTTACCAACCACCAAACCACTCGGGTTTTCAATACTCGGGAATTCAAGGAAGTAGATATGATGAAGTATATGAAGAAGAGTATAGTGGATACAATGACGAGGGTTATTATTATGGGGATGATGGAGGGTATGTCGGAAGTCAAGGAGGAGTGGGTCAACAAAGTCAACCCATTCAACAATTTCAATTGCAAAATTCGGGTAATTTACCGGTTGGTGTGCAACACGTGAGACCACCGGGACCGCGATTTCCGCGTCCTCCGCCATTGCAACAAGTGCCTCCATATGGGCAAAATCAATTTCAAAGGCCAATGCAACAACAACCGCCCATGCATCAATATCAACGCCCTCAACAATTTGCACCTCAAGGGCCTATGCAAGGGCAAATGGGTCAACCAAGAGCACCATTGGGTGCCCCTCGAAGAATTCACCGGGAAGCCGTTAGAGGAATTGAAGCCCATTTTAAACCCATTATCACCAATAATCCTTCACCAATAGTGATTCCTCATCATACGGATGGGAGAACTTTTGAAGTTCGAACAACCGCATTGCAAAGTCTTCCAAAATTCAAAGGTTTAGCAACGGAAGAACCTTACTTTCATTTGGAGACTTATGATTCTATTTGTAACACTATTGGGGGTCAAGGATTTACTCCGGATGATGTCAAGTTGGTTCTCTTTCAATTCTCCTTAGAAGACAAAGCAAAAAGATGGTTTCACACTTTACCATCCGCATCAATTTTCACATGGGCCGACATGCAACAAATCTTTTTGGATGAGTTCTATACATCCCAAAAGACTAATGATGCAAGACGAAGTTTGAGGAGTTTTCAACAACAAGCGGGAGAGATGTTTCATGAGGCATTTGAGAGGTTTAACATGATGTTACGAAATTGCCCTCACCATGGTATCCAACTATGGGAATTGTTGAATGCTTTTCATGAAGGCTTGATACCGGAGGATGCACGAGATCTTATGTCCATCACAAATGGTACTTTTGGTACGAATTTTGAACAAGATGATTGGGCATATTTAGAGCAAATGGCGGTGACTTCAAAAAGAAAGGCTCAATCCTCAAGAAGGGCGAGACATGTGCTTCAAAGACCACAAGTGCATGCGGTAGAAGGTGGTAATGCACAAACTACCAATCAATTGTATAATGTTTGCAACACTTGTCAAGAAATAGGTCACACGGCAGAGGTTTGTGGAGTGGGTGCTCAAGAAGCACCAAGTGAAGAAGTGAATGCTATTCAAGGGGGTGGGAGAAACTATGACATGAACTCCAACACTTACCACCCCGGGTTACGAAATCATCCCAATTTTCGATATGGGAATGCTTCCAATCAATTGAACCCGAATTTTCAAGAGTCTCATGGTAACTTTGCACCTCGTCAACAATACAATCAAGGCAATTATAGAGGTGGAGGTAACCAAGGGTATCTTGGGAAGTTTCAACCAACGGGTCAAGGTAATTCGGGTCAAGGTTCATCAAGTGGGAATGAAGTTATGGATATGCTTAGAGCTATGCAACAAGATATGCAAAAGAGGAACCAACTTGATGAAGCTCGAATTCAAAAGGATGAAGTTCGTGACAAGAGCATTCAAGCATTGACAACCCAAATGGGCCAACTAGCAACTGATGTGGCGGAATTGAAGAAAAGCAAAGGTCAACTTCCTAGTGACACAAAGGTAAATCCGTCCCATGGCTCATCAAGAGGTAATAATGTTAATGTTAATCATGTGAGTGTGTTGAGAAGTGGTAAGGAATTTAAAGTTAATATGTCTTCGGATGTTGTTGAGGGGGTGGTTGAAGACATAACGGGTAATGAGAGTGATGAGGAAGAAATTTCACCGGTTTTAAAAAATGAGTCAAAATTGAGAAAACCGGAAGTGGGTGAGAATAAAAATGAGTTAAATAAAAATGAGGAAAATGAAAGTGAGCCGAATCAAGTTCCTTTTCCTTCGGCTCTTCTTGACCCGGGTAAGAAAAATTTTATTGCATCAAGAGGTCCCCAAAAAGAAGAGATGTGGGACATGTTTAAACAAGTAAAAATAAATCTTCCTTTACTTGATGCAATAAAACAAGTACCCGCATATGCTAAGTTTTTGAAAGAATTATGTACACAAAAGAGGCAACAAAAGAAAAAATGCCTAAGCGGGTAAACGTTACGGGTCAAGTGAGTGCAGTTTTGAATGGGGAGCTTCCTCCTAAGCTCCAAGATCCGGGCACGCCATTAATAAATATTCAAGTTGGTAATTTTCAAATGGCAAGGGCGTTGCTAGATCTTGGAGCCGGGGTGAGTATTTTACCGGGTGGGTTATATGATCAATATGACTTTGGTCCATTAGCGAGGGTGGAGACAACGGTTGTTTTAGCCGATTTGTCTCATAAGTTACCCCGGGGGATGGTTCAAAATGTCATTGTTAAAATTGATGAATTTTATTACCCGGTTGACTTTTTGGTATTGGATTATTCATCCAATGAGTCAAAACAACAGCAAAATGTCATATTGGGTCGACCATTTTTGAACACCGCACATGCGGTAATTGATTGTAGATTTGGTACGGTCGACATGACATTTGGAAACCGGAAAATGCGTTTAAATGTTTTCACTAACAATACTAATGATTCCGGTGTTGAAGAATGTTTTATGGCAGATGTTATTGAGGGATGCAATCCATGTGAGTATGAGAAAGACGGAATGGAACTTTGTGCTTGTAATTTTTCTGAACAGGTACATGTGGTTGATTTGGAGAATGAAGAAGACAAGCAAGATGTGCTAGCTTTGAAGGAGGGTCGACCACCATGGACTCATCAATTTGAAAGCTTACCGGTAGAGATTGATTCGGGCACCAAACCATCATTGGAGGTGCCACCGAAGTTGGAACTCAAAGACTTGCCGAGCCATTTGAAGTATGCTTTTCTAGGGGATGATGACACTTTACCGGTCATTATTGCCTCTAATTTGGAGGTGGCTCAAGAGCAAGCATTGTTGAAGGTGTTGAAAGAAAACAAAGGGGCTATTGGGTGGACGATTGCCGATCTCAAAGGAATTAGTCCATCCATTGTGATGCACAAGATTATCACCAATGAAGATGCAAAGCCCACAAGAGAAGCACAAAGGAGGTTAAATCCTAATCTAAGGGAGGTAGTGAAAAAGGAGGTAATTAAATGGTTAGATGCGGGAATTATTTATCCTATTTCGGATAGCTCTTGGGTAAGTCCTACTCAAGTGGTACCTAAGAAGTCCGGCATTCAAGTAGTCAAGGATGAAAGTGGTGAACAAATTGCAACTCGACCCGTTACCGGATGGCGAGTGTGCATTGACTACCGCAAATTGAATGCCGCCACTTCTAAGGATCATTTCCCACTTCCTTTTATTGACCAAATTATTGAAAAACTTTCGGGTCAAAAATACTATTGTTTCTTAGATGGGTATTCGGGCTATAATCAAATTGCAATTCACCCGGATGACCAACACAAGACCACCTTCACATGTCCATATGGTACTTTTGCCTTTAGGCGGATGCCATTTGGTTTGTGCAATGCACCGGCCACTTTCCAACGATGTATGATGAGTATTTTCTCGGACATGGTTGGAGAGTCGCTGGAAGTGTTTATGGATGATTTCTCAATATTTGGCACTAGTTTTGATTCTTGTCTCAACGAATTACAAAAAGTTTTAAAAAGATGTGTTGAGAAAAATTTGGTGCTAAGTTGGGAAAAAAGCCATTTCATGGTGCAAGAGGGTATTGTGTTGGGGCACGTGATTTCGGAAAGAGGGATGGAGGTGGACAAGGCAAAAATTCGTGTTATTTCTTCATTGCCACCACCGAAAAATGTAAAAGGGGTAAGATCATTTTTGGGGCATGCCGGGTTTTATAGACGGTTTATTAAAGGTTTTAGTGTCATTACAAAGCCTTTATGTAATTTATTATTGAAGGATGTTCCATTTGATTTTACTAATGAATGTTTGCAAGCGTTTAATGTTTTGAAGGAACATTTGGTGAAGGCTCCTATTTTGCAACCGCCGGATTGGTCGAAGCCATTCGAAATTATGTGTGACGCAAGCGACACAACAATTGGAGCGGTCTTGGGTCAAAGAGTTGACAAGAAGCCGGTGGTGATATACTATGCAAGCAAAACTTTATCCGAAGCGCAACTCAATTACACCACAACCGAAAAAGAATTACTTGCAGTGGTGTATGCTTTGGATAAGTTTCGTTCATATATTTGGGGGAGCAAGGTGGTGGTATATTCGGATCATAGTGCGGTTCGCTATTTAATGGAGAAGAAAGATGCCAAGCCGCGCTTAATTCGATGGATTCTCTTGTTACAAGAATTCGACTTGGAAATTCGGGACAAGAAAGGAAGTGAAAATGTAGTGGCGGACCATTTGTCCCGAATTCCGGTTGATAGAAATGATGATTTTGGGGAAATAAACGAAAGATTTCCCGATGAGCAGTTGATGTCGGTCTCCACTACTAATACACCGTGGTTTGCTCACTATGTTAATTACTTAGCCACGGGGGTCATTCCGGATCATTGGACCAAAAAGAGAAGACAACAATTCATGGTTCAAGTGAAGCAATACATATGGGATGAACCGGATCTTTTCAAGATTGGACCCGACCAAGTGATTCGAAGATGTGTGCCCGAAGCGGAAGTGAAAGAAATTCTTACTCATGCCCATTCATCCGCTTGTGGAGGGCACTTTAGTGGGCACAAGACCGGTTACCGGGTGTTATCATGTGGGTTTTATTGGCCCACAATTTTCAAAGATGCTTGTGAGTTTGCCCGGAATTGTGTCAATTGCCAAAAGATGGGAAGTATCTCGAAGAGGGATGAAATGCCTCTACAACCAATCTTGGTTGTTGAAATTTTTGATGTTTGGGGCATAGACTTCATGGGTCCTTTTCCTAACTCAAACGGGTTCTTGTATATCTTGGTGGCGGTTGATTATGTGTCAAAATGGATTGAAGCAATTGCTACAAGAACTAATGATCATTCGGTGGTGTGTAAGTTTGTTCAATCCAACATTTTTGCCCGGTTTGGTATCCCAAGAGTGATTATTAGTGATGGAGGATCACATTTTAAAAATTTCAACTTTGGGAAGCTTTTGAAGAGATATGGAGTAAATCATCGAATTGCTACACCGTACCATCCACAAACGAGTGGACAAGTTGAAGTCTCAAATCGTCAAATCAAGGAAATTCTAATGAAGACGGTACGTGTTGATAGAAAGGATTGGTCGGGAAAGTTAGATGATGCTTTGTGGGCATACCGTACGGCTTACAAGACTCCAATTGGTACAACCCCTTATCGATTGGTGTATGGGAAGGGTTGTCACTTACCAATGGAGTTGGCGCATCGAGCACATTGGGCAATTACTACGGTTAATGCCGACTATGACGAAGCGGGGAAGTTGAGAAAGCTACAATTGAATGAAGTTGAAGAAATTCGAGATGAGGCTTACGAATGTGCATCGGCTTATAAAGATAAACTCAAAAGGGTACACGATGCAAAGTTGAGAAGAAAAACCTTTGAAGTGGGTCAAAAGGTTTGGTTGTACAATTCAAGGCTAAAGATGTTTGCGGGCAAGTTGAAGAGCAAATGGATGGGGCCGTATGTCATACGACGGGTTGGCAAGTTTGGCGATGTAGACATAGAGGAAGAGCAAACAAACAAGATTTTCACGGTTAATGGGCATCGTCTAAAGCCATACTTGGATGGCAACGACATCAATGCTTTGGAGGTCGACAAGGCGGGCTATCTCTTGCGCCCGGTGGAGGATGTACAACTTTAAAAGGCCCAGGTTTGGTAGTGTAAATAGTTAGATTTTATTTTATTTTCTTTGGTGTGTGTTCGAAAACCCGTGTTCGAAACAAGTGTGGGGACGTTTGGGTCGCAATATGTCTTAGCATTGTGTTGAGGACAACACGGGATTTTTGAGGGGGTAGGGTAATTTTATGTTTAAAATTATAAGCTTTTGTTTGGTAAAAAAAAAAAAAAAAAAAAAAAAAAAAAAAAAAAAAAAAAATTTGGTGTACAGGGGCCACCGTATGATACGGTAGGCACCGTACCATACGGTGGATAGGGGAAAACCAACGGTGGTCAGGTACTGTAATACGGTGAAGAATAGTGGCATGTCAGCCACCGTATGGTACGCCCCCACCGTATGATACGGTGGGACCTGGAAGTTAAAAAGGTTCGCGTTTTAATAAAAAAAAAAAAAAAAAAAAAAATTTTTTTTTCTTTCTTCACTTACGGTTACACACCACACACACCACAAATCATTTTTCTTCTTCTTCTTCACTCTTAAACTTCCCAAACCCCTAACCTTCTCAATCATTCAATCACTCATAAATCCTCCATTCCTTCACCAAATCTAGTGATTCTTGGGTCTATCTTGACTTATTTTTCATCTAGTTTCTGATTTTGGGGAGGAACTTGCAAGAAAAACACTGTGTGTGGGTTGAATCTAAACCCTAATTTTCGGAAATTTTGGGGCTTTTCAAGTTTTTGTTTTTTCTTGTGTGCTAGCATCATTCACTTAAAGGTATGTGCATTATTTCCCTAACTTTGTTGCTACATTGTGAGATATGAAGGTTTTTATTCTTACTAGATGATATCACTTGCTTGTTATGATAATGTAGCATGTATGAATGGCTATTTGGGTAATATTGTGGTAGAATATGGTAGTAGAGATGTGTTTAAGATGTATTTGTGAACTTTGGGGATGTTGAAATTATAGAGGCGTCATGCCAAAATTTTGTTAACTCAAAGATGGAATTTTGTTCACAAAAATGCTCACTACCATAATAACAAGCAAGTGTGGGGAAGTTTTAGCATATGTGACTGATTTGTTCAATGTTTTGTGGTTGTTTGTGGTTATGTATTGTGCAGGAATATGGTTCGTACAGGTGAAGCTGCGGGTTCAAGTTCGGCTGCTGCTAAAGGAAAAGGGAAGCAACCGACACAGCAATACAAGAGGAGGAAATACATTGGGCAGGATGATGACACGGATGAAGAAATGGAGCAACAACAAGATGCACCTCGTTTAGATCCGGCTGATAAACCAAACTGGAAAACTGGACCTTTAAATGCGCAACCAAGTATTTGGCAACCAACCTTGTTTCACGATCAAATCAAAAAGCTACAAGATAGAGCTGGCGCATTTATTTGTGAGAGGGAAGTGAAGGAAAGAGAGTTTGGTCCTTTTGGGGTAGTTGATCGGTTTAAAGCCTTGGGTTGGGAAGCTTTATTGCATTGCTATGATCAAGAGACTAAGTATTTGTTTCTAGACGAGATTGAAGAGTGGATGGCTACCTTAAGGTGTGGACGATATGACAAACCATCACAAATGAAGTTAATTGGGACAGTTAATGGGGTGGATGTAGAGATGTCTTACGACACGTTGAGGCGTTTGGCTAAATATGACAGTTTACCGACCAAGGAGTACAAAAATCCCAGCATCAATGACTTGATTATTGCACCTGAAAAGCATCCTCGTTGGACGGAAATGTTGGAGTCTTTGTTTCTCCCGGGAAAATATCATGGTACTTTATATAGAAAAAATTTGAAGATTGAACCGAAGTTACTGTTGGCTATTGTTGTTTTCAATGTGTTGCCAAGACGAGCGGACCCGATGCAAGTGAGATATCCGGAGATTCCGATTTTGTATTCGTTAATGAACGGTGGTCCTAAGTTCTCGATCCGATATTTGATTCTCAACCATGTGTGGATGTGTAGGAACTCGTCCGATAGGTCCATTATTCCTTACTGTAGGATCATTACCGGGTTACTCATGCAACAAGGGGCTCTTACTGCCGATGATGTGTCGAAGAGGAAGAAGAGGTATAAGGCGTTTGAGTTGGCCAAAATGGGAATTGGGTGGGTGTATTCTGAATCAGAAAGATACCACAAGTTAAAGTCTGGAGGACAGAGATGGAGGGTGTTGAAGAGAGATGCCCGGGCACTTTTGCCCGGGGAAGTGGATGAGCCGGAAAGTGATAATGAAGAGCAACCGCCAAGCGATGACGATGACTATGAGGAGATTCCCACGGGAGAACATATGAATATTGGTCAAGGAAGTTCTAGCGGTGTGCATGGTGGTGGTGGTGGATATTATGATTTCTCAGAGCGAGCATATGTTGAAGGTTGGGCATACGGGGGGACGATGCAGCAGGTGATTGAGAGTCAACGTCCCCCCGCATCTGTTTTTGATTCATGGTCGGGACCTGAGCGCTCGATGTTTGATCATCAAACTATGATGAGCGCGAGCATGGAGAGAACTATGAAGGCGGGGTTTGATAGGCAAGAATTGTGGAACCGGGCACACGCCTATTCCCATGAGGTAGAGGTCAACAATCGTTTCATAGATGACCAAAATAGAAGAATGAATGATGATTGGCACGCAGGAAGGCCGGTGGTAGCAAATCCACCACCGGTGGATTATAGCTCTTTACCACCTTACGATGGAAGCATGTCTTATCCCACTCCGCCACTTCATCATTCACAATGGGTGGACCCGATGCAACAACAACAAGCTTCGGATCAAGGTGGTAGTGATGGTGGCGCGTTTGGGTTTGGAGAATGGAATGACTTGCTGACCTCTGTGTTCGGGCCACCTCAACCCCGCTACTATTGACCAGGTCGTGCTTTTTCCTTTGTAAATAGTGTATATTTTGCTTTGTTTGATTTCTTTATGTTTCGGGATTGGGTGGTAGGTTGGTTGATGAGTTGATGATTATGGGTTTGGGTTGTGATAGAAGGTGGTGCATCATTTTGTTCTTTCTTAGTCTAAAAAAAAAAAAAAAAAAAAAAAAATGAAAAATGAAAAAAATACCAAAAAGAAGTTTGTGGTTGAGTCGTGAAGCTTTGATATCATGTTGACAAGTGGAAGCGATCGTTTTCTCCTAAAACCATGCATTGGGACAATGCATCCCAAGTGTGGGGATGGGGGAAAATTTTGAAGTTCTTTTTAAAAAATTTTTTGAGGTCAAGTGCAATGTGCGAGAATTGGAACACCTTGATTTTTATCCCCATTAGACACACCGGCAACCTTTAATACCCGTTTCTTTTTCTTGGTGAGAGTTGAAGCCACATTTGTAAATAAATAAAGTTCTTCTTTGAGAGAGTGGCAACGGGTGGGAGTGCATTAGAACTTGTGCTGAAATACAACTTAAATCTTTGATTGGACATGAGTTTAGAAATGATTAGGGCATTAGGTAGCCTCGTCATGAGAGTGCGAGTGTGGGTTTTGGGGGGTTGGACCTCATACATTACACATATGAGCATGGTAGCGAGAGGGGCGGGGGTTTGGACATTTAGTTGCCCACTGTTGAGCTTTGAAGCCTATTGTTTGACTACCCTTGAACTAGCTCCCAAAAAAAAAAAAAAAAAAAAAAAAAAAATCTTACCCAACTTAACCCGGTCTTTTGTGTTTAGCTTTGTGTTAGTAGTATTATTGTAGTATGTTAGTATGTTTAGCATGTTTATGTTTATGTCTTTGTTTAGTAAGAGAAAAGAAAAGAAAAGGAAAGAAAAAATGAGAAAAGAAGTATTGAAAAAAAAAAAAAAAAAAAAAAAAAAAAAAAAAAAAAAAGAAAAAATGAGAAGTCAAGAAAAGAATGTGAGATTATGTGTTGTGTTCGTATATAGTAGTGTCTTTGCGTGCGTGTGTTGTTATGTAATAAAAGACCGGGTAAAGTTTGCGCTACATATATATATCCTATTCCCTACCCTTCACTTAGCCAAGTTACAACCGGAAAGTCCCTTTGATCTAGACTTGTGTCCATGTTAGGAGGATAATTGATTTAGGTACAAGCTTATGATTGCGCGATTACCCGTTTGCCTTTTGTGTGCCTAGCTTATCTTTGCTAGAACTTGCTTGATACCGAGAGGAGAGATATTGTGAGGGGTGTGTTGAATTGGGGTGTCGAGGAGAGGTTAGTACAAGGATTGCACATTAGTCTTGGCTTTGAAATGATCGCTTAGTTGTGAATTGTTTTGTGATAGATTGCTTGGGACAAGCAATGGGTAAGTGTGGGGATGTGACGGGTGGTTCATAGAACACCCTTTTATAGTGCTAAAACGCTTATTTTATCCACATTTGTCCATGATTATTGCTTGGAATGGGGTGACTACGGTTATTATGATTGCAGGGGCATTAAGGAGCTAAAAATGAAGAAAAACGCACTTGGGAGCGGACCGGAAACGAGTTGGGCTTGAAAGAAACAAAAGAAGAAAAAAATTGGTTTTTTTTGTCAGGATGGCCGTATGGTACGGTCATCACCGTATCATACGGTGAAGGCTGCAACAAAATTTCCACCGTAGCTCAGTACTGAACGACCGTATGTTTTTTTAATGTCACCGTACCATACGGTGACCACCGTATGGTACGGTGGACGCTGCAAATTTTGTAACTTCCCCTATTAAATGAGTGGTTATTGCAAGACTTTTCATCATCTTCGAATTGGGAACGTTCCTTAGCACTCTAGGGGCGATTTTGGGCAGAAAACAAGGTTGAAGAACATTTCTAATCATTAGGTTATTATCTTTGATTCATATGAACAATATTTTGAAGATTATGATGACCCGTTTGACAATGTTTGGCTAAACCTTTGATGGTCATCCTTGGTGAAGTTTTCTTTGAACTTTCTTATGCTTTTGTCTTAGTATTTCTAGAATAACAATTTGGTATGCTTGCTTGATTGTTATGGTGTTTGAACATTTGATTGTAGTAGTTATTTAATTTATCAATTTCTTATCTTTATTGCATGTTCTTGGTGTTGCTAACAATCGGGATATTGCGGGAAGGAGTTGGGTTGGATAATTGAATAATTGGTCATCGGGAAACAACCTCGCATTGTTATAATCCGAGTACTTTGTTCCCTTTTATCACAACACTTGTTCAAATACGAGTTATGTCTATGTAACTCTTTCTAGTTGGACTTTTGGCATAAAAAATTCAAGGGAAATGGATCCAGGGATGGTCATTGCTTTCTTAATTTGATAAACACAATCTTATTTCAATTCGGTAATTAGTTTAATTTTCTTAAGTCTAAATCCAAACCAACAAACAATCTTTGATCTTTATTTTTCTTAGTTGTTAAATAGTAGTGTAATTGCAAAACTTTAATTCTCACATTTTCCATAAACTCCCTGTGTTCGATACCCTTCTTACCACTATCTTTAGTTGTAATTGGGAAATTTTACGTGTACCACGACAAGCACGTCAATTATAATCAAAGTAAATCACATATTAAAATAGATGAACAAGCTCATCTATTTATAGACAAAGATACAAGACTGTTGTACTAAGTAATCTAAGATATTTAGCTAAGATATTATACTTAGGATAATGTTTACACGAGGCTTTACATCGAAACTTGATCCAAGACTTTAACAAAACATTATAATACTAAACTACTGAAGTCTGAGTCGGTTATGAAGATAAGATCAGCAAACTACTGATGAAAAGACAAACTACTGATGAGTAGTTTTGTCTTCAGTAGTGCTGAAGTGAAGTGTCTGGTTAGACCTCAGAACTACTGATCAGTTCTTCTTCAGTACTTTGCTCTTCTGT
This sequence comes from Ambrosia artemisiifolia, assembly GCA_032199755.1. Classification (NCBI taxonomy): domain Eukaryota; kingdom Viridiplantae; phylum Streptophyta; class Magnoliopsida; order Asterales; family Asteraceae; genus Ambrosia; species Ambrosia artemisiifolia. Next base: position 66,570,798 of record CM063519.1, read on the forward strand.
TCTTCAGCACTTGTGTTTTCTTCTTCAGCAGTTTCTTCTATACTTAGGCAGAATATGATTTGGACTAAGGTTATCAAAAGGTGGTTTCTTCAATCCTCTTTGTCCCAACACAGTACTACTACTGTTCCGATTGTTGTACCCTGGGAGACAGTCCGTCTGAGAGGAGGCGCAGAATCTGTTTTAAGGGAAGCGTGTCAAATACGTGTCTCAACCAAAATCATCAACATTTTGGTTTTTCATATTCTTGCAGAGAGCTTTCTAACAAGACGGTTTGGTTGAAGTTCTCCAAAGACATTGGCTTGAATCACGATTAGGTACATTTATGTTGTATCTTATTTTATTTAATTTTGTAAACGGTATTGTAATTTGTATTTTCTACGAATAACGAGAGTATCGTTATTATATTTATTTATATTATTATTTTAATAAAATAGTGAACCCTATTTCCTACAATCTTAAAATAGACTTTCGTGTAGATTGTCGATACAATCTAAAAATCTTCTTATTAAAGGATTTTTGGGTTCACGAAAGTATAAAGATATTTAAAATCTTATAAATATTTTTTTTGGAAATACATTTTTAGTACAAGTCGGATAGAGTACAATATTTAATCTGAAATACCGTGTTTACAAAACGAACATTTTGATTCTTGCTTTTCGTGTTCATGGGTTTTGTCGTGTTTTGTTAAAACCGTTTATATACAAATAAAATGTATTTTTAAATGGTTTGGAAATACTAATTTTCTAATAGGCGTAATATTTGTAATCCCATGTAAAATATTTGCTAGAGGTTGTTTCTAACGAGCGTGTTAGAATCAACGGCGTTGAAAGAATAACGTCTCTAAAACATATCTAATGAGCGTATTAGAAATGGTTATTTACAAAATTATAAGTTTATTTTAAACTTGTATATATATTTTTTTCTAACAAGCGTGTTAGAAATTGATGCTTTTGTAAAAACGAACAAGCTAGATGTTTAATTTTCTAACGAACGTGTTAGAAATGGCTTATTATTTTATATATGAGCCGATAAATTTTAAACGATTTTGTGATCGTTTATTTATAACGGGCGTGTTAGAAATGGTTGTATATATATAAACCAATAAGTTTTGAAACGATTTTGTTAATCGTTTAATTCTAACGAGCGTGTTAGAAACGGTTTAGTTATATAACCAAAACACCATATAACGATGAGCCTAATCGTTTTTATTCTAACAAGTATGTTAGAAATGGTTAGTGATTGAAACCGAATATTTTTTTATATTTGGTACACCTATAGTTTCTAATGAGCGAGTTAGAAAAGATTTATCATGAAATCCATATACTTTAACGATTTATAATCCTTTATTTTCTAACTAGCGGGTTAGAATCGGGTTAACTATGATAAACTAATTAAGATGATTGGTAATCATTTTTTTTCTAACGAGCAAGTTAGATACGGTTTTAAATAATAAAACTATTTTTGAGTTTATGATCTTGATGTGTAATCAAAGCATAAACAATTATAGTTTAATTTTAAAACACTTGCAAAAAATGAGAAATGCTATGAATGAATAAAACATGTATTGGCAATTGGTTTGATACTCGTATGAGAAGTATCATGTCTTGAACCATATAATAATCTTGAGAGACTGTTTTAAGGAAAAACAACCCGATGTTGTTTTTAACATATTTACTTGGTCGACTACTTGTGAGTAGGTAATTATAAAGTGTTGAAGAGAATAACATTTTGACATTTGATGTTTATATATGTGTGTGTATATATATATATAGGGTAGGGATCATACGAGAACCAACTTTAGGGAGAGAACCAGAGAACCAGTGTGAACACAAACAAAAAAAACCCTAAAAACCCCACCTCCACCCCCTAAAAACCTAAACCCACCCACCTCACCCCCTAAAAACCTAAACCCCCCATCCCCCACACCGCCCCACCCCCATTGTGAAATGCACATGTGAAGCTAACCCCACACCCCCCAAAAACCAAAACGCTCCATCCCATCCCCCCAAAAAGATACCCCCTCTTCCACCATACCCAAAAACTAAACCCTAAAGCTAAACCCATTAAAAAACTTACCGACAATAGTGAAATGCACATGTGCATGTAGTACAATTATCTTATTTTATAGTTCTATATAAAGGTTTTTTTAAGTTTATTCACCACCAACCCCAAAAACTTAAACCCACCACCCCATCCCCCAAAAAACCTAACCCCCCTCCCATCATACCTAAAAACTAAACCCTAAAGCTAAACCCATGAAAAAAAACCTAACTATAATAGTGAAATGCACTTCGCGTCTATTTAATGATCATTCAATAAATTTTTTTCCACCTTATATATCACATCACGTTCATTTAATGATCATTTCATTATGATAATTGATAATTTATTCAAAAGTGTGCTTTAATAGTGAAATGCACATGTGCATACGGTATATGTATGTATATATATAACAGCAAAATGCACATGTGCATAAGACATGACATAAATATGACGTAATAAAAGCCATTTTTTTTGTTTTTTTATTTATTTATTTTATTTATTTTTATTTTTTTTCAGAAAGATTTACACTAAAAAAACATTTTGATGTTTTTACTTTTTTTATTTTTTTAGGTTATATAATTTTTTTATTTTTTTTATTTTTTGGTAGAGGGGTTTTTGTGTTCACACTTGGTTCTTTGGTTCTCTCCTTAAATGGTGGTTCTCAAATGATCCAAATCATATATATATATTTTGGATTATCGTTTTTATTTTAAATAATCAAGTGATTAAAATATGATAAACGATAAATATAAAAAGGAAGTGTAAAAGATGGTATTTAATTCTTTGACGATTTACATTCAACGTATTTAATAAGGATATTTATTTTAACGGGTTGTGCAAGGAGTGTCTTGCAAGAACACAATGAGCGGGTTGTGATCATGTCTTATGCAATAAGTCAGATACCAAACATCAAACGTACAACTACATCATGAGAGAATCATGACGAATGTTGAGAGCATCAACATGAAAATACACAAATGTGAATTTTCGATGTATATGACATATGAAAAAAATATATGTTAATATTGTGAATTCTTCAATAAATTTTGCTAAATTTATTGTAAGACACTTACAATAGTGATGGATGTGTAGATGTTTCTACAACCATCAATGTTGTTTGACCTATGTAGAGGATTTGTGCTTTATTTTGGGAGAGCTTCCCAATACATGGTTTTAACAAAACAACAATTGAAATGCATATATCACTTTAGATATATGTAAATGTCATGTCGTTGAGTGTCAATCTAATTGACTTTATCTCAAGACTTTAGTGATTTTATACTAATATTGTTCATCTTATTGATGATGAATGTATTCATCAAAGTGACTTAGATTAAGACTTACATATAAGTCCTTAAGAGTCAATGGTGAAGCCTTGGAGATTAAAGGCTAATGATTTTGATCCGAATGGATGAAATTAACTATGTTTTGAGACATTCCTAGAACCGATGGTTTGGGATGATAAAACAAGTTCTAATTATTGTGTCTAACTAAAACGTGAATGTGGAAAAGAGATAGTGCGTTCTCTTTTTAGGCTGTGAAGAATCAGAAAGATGCATCTTCTGTTCACATGCTAGAGTATTGGAGTCTAAAGCATGTTAGGCTAATACTTCTTAACGTTATGTGATGACATAATAATAATGGATTTGTATAAACAAAAACTATAAATATAACTTCAAGGATAACTCAGGAACGAATTACATAGTTCATGGATTAATGATACTATTCAGTTTCATATGAGGAGTACGCAAAACTTCCTCAAAGTGCAAGCAATTTGGGGGGAAGAGCCACTTAAGAAACAACACGTAGGGGATGTAAATATGGTATTGAGAAGTTTTCTCAAACTTCATACGAAAGGGAGAACCTTTCATCACCCCATTGGATGTTATCCAACAACACATAAATGTGGGGGGGGGGGGTGGCTTGCATTTGAAAATGGAGTGCGTCAATCGAGTTGATTGGACTCAAATGCCAATTGGTAAGATTCAAAGTCTAGCTAACTTTGAATCACATCACCAAAGGCATAAAAACGTGTTTAGCCATATATTGAGTTTTATGTCATTCTAAAGACAAAAATGGAAGGTTCAAAGGGTAACACCTACCTATCCTGCTACCATAACCAGATCTATGTTTAGATCACATGTTATAAGTCTTACGAATTGACAAAATGGCAAAATTGGCCAGCGGGTCAAGAACACATTAGAACAACTTATCTCAATTGCAAATGGATTCAACAACCTGATGGTTGATAATAGATGAAGTTGTCTAGAATGAGACTAAAGCCCATGAAAGAAAAGGGACATGAGGGAAACCTAACTTAGTTGACTGGAGATCCCAAGATCTAGGTTCAATAGGCCAACTTAATCATGAACCAACGAGCAGTCACTGTGGGGGCATGGCTAATACATATATGTTTATATATAAAGTTAGTATATATGGTTATATACATATCTCCTAAACTATAAAAAGGGTGTTTAATTACATCCTAGTCCATTCCTATAATATCCAATGACATTTTTGTGAGGTTAAGCATAATATATGGTTTAATACTTAGTGCAAATCATAGTACACCATAATGCTTTTAATGATTTAAAATCATCTATGTTGGAGAGAAGTGTGTTCGCTTCGAATGAAATTTTGGGCACAATTTGTAAAGCTCCCGCAGAACAAGGAAAGTGTTCTAGGACCATTATTGGACACGATAGTGGGGGGTTGGCCAGGCTAGGGGGAGTCTTGTGTGAACGTATATTGTCGTTTATACAAATAGCCGTCAGTTCAAAGACATCAAGTTCTACTGAAAGCTAGTAAGCTAAGTATGTTTCACAAGGGAAGGTTCAAAGGGTTACACCTACCTATCCCATGCAAGACTCAACCGTCGAGGTTACATTGGGAATTTGTGTTTTCTAATCGATCTCCATTCATGTGGGGGATTGTTGGAAAAATAGTAGTGAAATGGATTTTTCACTAATTTTGGACTTAAATAAATATATTTATATATGTGTTATATAAAGAATTATTTCCGGGTTTGTGTACTATATTGTGAGAGCATCACAACGAACCAAAGATGAGAAAATAAAGCTAAGATGAATGAGATATCGAAGCTTGAAAGTTGTAGGTTGGAACAACAAAAAAATGAGAAACTAGATTAATTTTTGTCCCACATTGGTGGGATGACAAAACATGAAGTAGTTTATAAGGAGGAGCACTCCTTGTATATTGTTTAGCTTGAGCCAAACACTAGTGGGGACCCTAATGGGTGCGAAGCACCCTTAACTCGCACTCGCACACGTGCGTGGCATGGGCGATGGGTGCAATGTGGTGCTTTGATGGTGCACTTTGCACTTCGCAACGCCGCGAGCCGCTTGAGAGCCGCCTTTGTGTTTTTGACCTTGTGCGCATGGTCTGGTACATGGCGGAAGGTTGACGTAACTACAAGTGGCGCATATGCGAAGGACAAGAGGATGCTCAGGTCCGCGCACGTGATCGAGGCGTCAACCTGGTGTGCGCTGAGAAGTGGTCATGAGCGGATGACATGGCGAGTCGCGTGGGCTACGTGTGCGCAAGACTAGGCGGCATCTTGGTCCGTGCATGTAACGAACAAACTTGATGGCGTGGGTGGTGGTCAGCAGTTGTACGCATGGCGAGTGCAGTCGTGTGTCCCCGTGGCGCGCGCGTCTGGTAGTGGAACGCGCTTGTAGGTCAGTCAACCCAGTCTCTGTCAGTTACAAGACTATCATTAGGTGATATGATAGTTACGGTCAACCACTTTAATTCCATTTGATTGCAATTTATAGTCATATTGATGACAATAATGAAATGCAATTACGTTTCATTTCTTGTGAATATATATGAACGTTCGGATAATAGAAACACGTAGAGAGAAAAATGAAAACATTTGATATTATTCACAAGAATGTTTTGTTCAAAGAACGAGGGGAAAACTCTCAATATTAACAACTTTCTTTTTCTCGAACATACTTATCACCTGATGGTATCTCGGGCTTAAGACCATCTCCGACAGTACTACTACTGTTCCGATTGTTGTACCCTGGGAGACAGACCGTCTGAGAGGAGATGCAGAATCTGTTTCAAGGGAAGCATGTCAAACACGTGCCTTAACCTAAATCATCAACATTTTGGTTTTTCATATTCTTGCATAGAGCTTTCTAACAAGATGGTTCCGTTGATGTTCTCCGAAGACATTGGCTTGAATCACGATTAGGTACATTGTATCTTATTTTATTTAATTTTGTAAATGGTATTGTACTTTTTATTTCCTAGGAATAACGAGAGTTTCGTTATTATATTTATTTATATTATTATTTTAATTAAATAGTGAACCCTATTTCCTACATACTTCATCTATATATTTATTTACCTATACTCAGTTTACACAATCGCTTATCATCATCATGACATACCATTTGATACCAATTTGGTTGTTTTGTTTTCCAATTTTACATCGCAGCTTTAAAGTGTCTTAAGGAAGTGACAAAGTTATACAAAGACTTCACTCGAGCAAGAGGTGCACTATGATACCCCGCATTTTTAGGTTCATACTTTAACTAAAGTCTAGTTAACTTGTACTTATATTCACAACATTTTACTTAACTAGGGTTAGTTAGGTGAGTCACATGTTGCACAGTTATAGGTTAATAACTGCATAAAACGGTAATTCGGGGAATTACCGGACTATGTACACGAGTATTGAACCCCGAACGTTGACTAAATATCAAAATAAATAATTATGGAATGATTGTTTGACATTATTTGCAATTACGTGCTTATGTGGAACTATGTGTGAATTATTATGCGAATACGTTATTTAAGCGAAACGAATTATCGAACCGGTAACCGACACCCAATGAACCAAGAATGTATTTTAGTTGTAAAATATTTGTGTAGCATATTTTATGGACTAGTTATGATATGTGTAGCCCAAATAATAAAACTAAACAAAACAATAACCAACTCAAATGAGCCGGCCCAATCCATGAAGCCCAAAGGCCCAGAACCGAAACCAAGATGCGCCGCAGTATGTGGACCGTCTTGGCCGGGCTTCGCGGTCCCCGGGAGGGTCCAAATCATGAAAACATACTTAAACCTCTTTAAAAATGATTTTAACCTCAACTTTCATAATCATGCAACCCTGATCTGCCTCCAAACACATCATAGAAAAATATAAACCCTCTAACACCTGTTAAGGCTCAAGAACATCATTCGGGAGGCTTGGAAGGTGTTCGGTTCGTGATTGTGAAGTACTTTGGGTATATTATCTTAAGCCTTGGGTTTTAATCTTCTTAATTATGTTTTAAAACATTACAAACTCAATTGTCCAGGTCTGATACAAACTTTTAAAGATTAAAACATGAGTTTTATGAAAGATTAACATGTTAAACATTAAGTTTTGGTGATTATTTTGTGGTATGTTACATGTTAATGCATGGTTTTTATTTGTAAACATGTAGGGTTTTATTAATAATGATATTTGTGATAAAAACTTACATGTTTGGACTATTATGTTATATGATCTTGATGTATTACATGTTTATGATAATATTTAGGCGATATTATGGTTATAGGATGCATTAATAATAAGATCTTAACACAACTAAAAACGGACAGATTGTATGTGTCGATTTGTAGGCACTATAACATGATCATAAGCTACTTATTTTGATTGTTTTTTGGTAGGAACATGTTGTTCTTGATCTTAGCTTTCCAGAATGTGTAAGATTGTGCGATTTGGTTATCGATTGATATGTTTTTGGAATTCTATACAAATAAAGGTTAGAATTGATTTTCGGATTAATAATTTGGATCAACTTTAAATGACCATAAGTCGATTGTTACAAGGAGTTAGGTCACGAAATTTGGACAGTAGATGAATACAAGAATAACTCGTATTTTCCAAGTGGATTCATCCTGTTTGGATGAATACGGATGAATCCACGATTTTTAAGAATTTTTCTCATAAACTGACCTGATGTGAATGTTTTCAGAACCTAGCTATAGTAAACGATTTTTCATAATTTTTCAATGAGGTTTTGTCATGAAAAAAAAATAGTGGTGCAACAGCTGGACTCTTAGGGATTTTCAGTAAAATGTTGGGAGTCTATTTAATATATTGTGTAGGTATTTTTAATAAAATCGTTTTGACAGCGTATAATCTGACCTAAAAACGCAGATTATGACTCTTGGGTATAAATGCATATTTGAAGGCTTGTATGATTTGGTTATGACTTGAACTTGTGTGTACACTTCCATGAAACATATATGGTGTGTATAACTGATTATAAACGTATTTTTCACCAACGGGTTCATAGGGTTACTTGTGCATGTAGTTACATTAGGTGTCACTTAAACGGTTTCACATTATTGGATGTCTTGGACAAACGAGTTGTTGTGTGTTGTGTATGCACATGTACTCACATAGTGATACATATAATAGGGAGTCGGTAGCACGTTCCTATTACGTTTGGATTTAGATTTTAGCTTTGCAACCTAAGGTGAGTTTCACTACTTTTTCTCGAATGCATGCGTCTCGGGTTTGAGAAAACTTACTTAACTTTTTCTGGTCCGGTTTACTACTGTTACATCCCGGGTTTTGGGATGCTTTGACTCCTTGAGTAGGTCGGGTTTCGATTCCTGGTGTGGATCGGGTTTTATCAGTTTTTGCAACTTTTTGTCCCTTGTGAACTAATTAACATTTATATTTTGGAACTCCTTACAAAGTTATTGGGCTAATCGCTGGAGGCGAACGGGGTAGTAGTTAGTTGGCTATTAGGTTGCGCAACAACCTCATGCCTGAGGTGCTTGGGTCATAGGCATGAACTTCTGACCACATTTTCTTACTAGTGTTGAAGCAAATAATTCATAGTGTATGTTCCCAATAATATCATGTTTAGTTACATTTAGCGGGTTAGCTACCCCTGACCAACATAGAGCTGATGGTTGAGAATTTTGGAAACTTTACTTTTGTTACTTAAACTATGAACTCACCGACTTTATGTTGACACACGCTAGCATGCTTTTGCAGGTCGCTAGGTTTGGAGCACGCTAGGTCATGCATTCATTGTATCATGGGATTTTATACATTGTTGAACTATTTTAGTTTTCGTACAACTTATACTTTCGTTTTGGGCACGGTTGTTTTTCGCAAGGTTTGACTTAGCTATTTTGATTTCGCTTCCGCATACTTAAAACTTTTGACAGATGATTAAAACTTGGTTTTTGAAACGAACTAAATGTTTTGGGCATTTAGAGTCGTTCTTATGACTTATGGCTATGGGGATCCTGGTGTGTCACGCGCCTCGCGGTATAAATCCCGCAGTAGAAAATTGCGGGTGTGACATGCACACGTAGAATTAAAAGTAGGTTTTATGAGTCATCGAGTGTTGATCATTTACAAAAGTTTTTTTTTTCTAAAAAAATGACCTATTCCTTTTATGGTATACACATTTTTCACTTCATATTAGATTTGTGTATCTCCGAAAGCTCCTAGGAGATAAACTAGTATATAATCAACCGATTGAGGTGGGGACACATGACATTTGCTGAGGCATCCCCACATTTGAATTCCCGTAAAAACATTTAGGTTATAAATAACCCAATTAACCCAATATTTATTTATTTATTTATAATACTTATCTTTATTATTACTTTATTATACAATAAATAAATATCTTATGATTATTTCAATTCTCCTTCATATAAAACAATATTATTACATCATAATTTCACGTTTATCTCTTATTTATTTAATATTTATTTTCTTAACTAATTCTTCTTATATTTCTGTTTATTAAAAACCATTTAATATTTTATTAATTCACCCTCATGTATATTAAATTTTCTAACCTAATAATAAATAAATAAATAAAACAAAAAAATGTCATAACCCGTGTAATACACAAGTTTCTAATGAACTTTCTACAGTAGATGGAACTGTAAATGAGATTATTCCAGAGCTGAATATGTTAAAACCAGTCGTTTCTAAAAAAAGTTACACTTTCAAGACCACCACCTCAATCTCGCCTTGCAATGGTTGCTTTCGTCTCTGCTCCTCATCCAAACGTACATTCTCTCTTTAATATACATTTTCATGCTTATTCACATGATTAAAATTGTTACTTTCATATTATAGTACATTAATTTCTATGCTACATTGTAACACACATTTTATTACTTCATATTAGATTTGTTTATCCTGCAAAGCTTAAAGGATACAAGCTAGTTTAATACGAGGGAGAAACAAGAAATTTCTTTTAGACTTCATTAGAAGTCATGTATCCTCCAAAATATTTTATGTATAATTTCGTGTAGAAGATATAGATACAATATATTTATAGAGTAAAGATCAAATACATATAGTTTTTTTGTAAGAACTGTGAGAATCAAAGGGGGTAAAAAAAATTTATTTTTTTTTTAGAATTTTTTTTCCCATGTGCTTAAACATTCTTTCTAGATGAATAATACAAAAAAAAAATTAAAAAAATTTTTTTTTTTAGTGTAATTACGTCATTAAGGTAAATACATTAGTTTACACTAGAGTAATTATGTAATTACTCTACACGTAATTACTCTACACCAAATTTTTTTTATTTTTATTTTTTTTTAGTTTTCAATACTATAATACATGTTTAACAATATGGGGAAAAAAAATTTTGAAAAAAAAAATTAAAAAAAAATACCCTCCTTTGATTCTTACAGTTCTTACCAAAAAAGCTATTTGTACCGGATCTTTCCCCTATATTTATATTCATGCTAGTATTATATGTATAAAGTTGGGCTGTTGGCTTAGTTTAAGTCAGTGGGCTGGTTCTTGGGCTCCAGATGTGGATTCATGTTACACAAGAGTTGAAAAAAGTAAAGGAAGCTCGACCTCGAATGGGAAGAAAAAATTAAAAAAAAGAGAGTAGATGCCAGTTTTTTAGGTTTATTTTAGCAAACCTTGAGTGACGAACAATATTAGTTGTAACTAGGTTACTATAGATCTGGTCTCTATTTAAATTCCCACTTCCCACTAATATACCTGTATATACACACACTTGTATATATTATGTTATAGTATCTTTTGGTTAATTTCTCAATCTTATTTACAAATATATTTATTTATTGTAATAAATAAAATTATTATGTTTGTACAGATAATAAGCTCACGAGAACTCGAGTCTCGATATATGAAGCTTAGAACCGAGCTCATTTGTTAAATGACTTCAAATTTGGGCTCAAGCGCTCAAGTCAATTTAAGCTTGACTCAATTTAAACTTTAGCAAGCTAATCTCTAGTAGCTCACGAGCTGCTCGACTTGTTTACACCCGTAGCCCATATCATTTATAACTAGTCTCATAAATATTGGTGTTAGAATGTTATTCATGTTATGGAACTAATTGTATGTAGTTGCGTTGAAAGTGTCGTATCATTCATCATATTAAACTAGTAATAATTAATCATGTTAGATTTATCGTATAACGCGTTTATTAAACATATTTTTTTGTGCTTAGTGTTTGAGTAACATGTTCAGGTTCAGTACACCACTTTAAGAAAAACGTTTTTTCACCTATTGTATAATACTATCAGGATGCCCGAGCGATGTGGCGAGAAACACAAACATTTCCTAAATGCGTGTATAGTTTGGTTCAATTTGGTTTTTAGTCTCAACAAAAACCAAAGTCATCGGCTAAAAGATCTTATTAACCAATTGGCTAACTGGTTCAGTTTATTTTGTAAGATTGTTGACTTTTAATTCGATTAGTTAAATTTCTTTTATAACTAAAACCAAACTTTGTCTAAATTTTTGTCTTAGAAATACATGAAATGAGGGTATAAAACTACAAATACATGAAAGGTAAGCTAAGAGTATATTAAATGTTCAATTTTTTAGTTTGGTTAACTAATAGTATAAAAAACCCGATAACCAATTTTAAGTTAATTCGGTTGTTTGGTTAATTCAGTTTTCAATTGATTTGCGTTGCGTTGGCTACATCTATTTTCGGTTATTGCTCACCCCTGGATATTGTTAGCCACGTAACACATCAATTTTTTTAAAACTAAAAAATAATAGTAATATTACAAACCATGTACTCCACATAGATGAATAGATCGCAAACAACAAGTTTAATATCACATCTATGCCAAGCTACTATGGCCACCAATCGATCGATTCTTCCAAATCCTATATGTTAGTTCAAATTAAATCACAATAGTTCATTCCAGACGAACAACAATAGAAATCAATGTATATAAAAGCGTAAAGCGTTTTGGATCTTATACCATTGATTTTTATCTTGATCTTGCCTAAACAGCAACAAAAAACTTCGATAACTAAATATTGCATGTTAGATCATAATAGTAATCATTGTATTAGAAAAAACATGGACTGAAACATTAGTAAACTTAGTGTATCATTGACGAAGAGAAAATGTGCAGGCGATGAAAAGTACGTAGTGGAAATGGAGGTTGACGAAGAGAAATATTTGTAAAGCTCTAGTTTTTTAGAATGGTGTATGCACAATGCGGTAAATAACACATGCTCTTCTAAAGGTATGCATGATTTAATTTAGTTTGAATATTAATCTCAACGAAATCGAAGCCATCAACTGATTGATCCTATTAACCAATCGGTTAATTGGTTTAGTTTTTTGGTTAGATTTACAGTTTTTAGTTTGGTTCAGTTATTTTGGTTCATAACCAAACTTTGGCTAAAATATTTACTTATAACTTTATGAAATAGAGGTATAAATAGTACGAAATCTAAAAATATACGAATACATGAAATATTTGTTTTGATTTAGCTAATTTTGTTTTGTTTTCTTCTGTTTTTTATTTAGTTTTGATTAACGATTCAATTATTGTTCATCCCTAGACATTGTTAATCACTTAACAAATCAATTTTTAATTAAAAAGTAATAGAAATACTTATTCAAATTAAAGAGAATAATGCTCATTTTTGTGGTATATTTTTTTTAGATAATATTAACGTACGAAAAAAGTTATGGTTGATTAAAATGCCGACAAAAATAAGCAGGTCGTCATGTTATTTTCAAATGTTTTTAAAACATAATAGTTAAAAAGTTATGATAGGATTAAATAAAATTATTATAATTTTGTAGGAGAGAACAGAAAAGTGAAATTACTAACTAAAAATGATGGAATTAAAATGTAACTAAAATAAGGTAGTAAAGTGTAAAAGTGTTTCAATGACTATTTACCCCCATTTTAGGGTTGTTAATGAAAATAAAGTTTTTAATTTTTGGGTATCTTAAACTACCCTCCTCTCATGAAATATTAAGAAAGAGTTACAAGAACACATTACTAGTATTAGTATTATTATTATTATTATTATATACATAATTAATACTAATATTTATATGAGAGAAATGAGATAATCATAAAAAGTTTATTTATTATATAGTAAGTAATAATAAAAATAAAGATTATAAATTAATAAATATCGAGTTAAATGATTATTTATATGTCCCCACCTCAATTGCTTTATTATATATATATAGATTTTCAATATAGTTTTATCATATTTTGTTATTATAGGTACTTTTACCTATATTTTGATATTTAGTTTTACCTTGCAATATTTGTTTTTTTAACTATTATGTATAAAAGTTTTATTTATGGAGGTCAAATATATTTAGTTTTTTTTTTTCTTTTATCGTCACAAACTGAACAGATATCAACCAATTAATATTGGTATCAGTAGTGTCTTCGTTTTATGGTTTTCTTGACGTATCAACATAAAATTCGTTGAAAAGAGAGTTGTATTCTCAATGAACCTTTTTTGGTATCACAAGCCATATCGAGTTTTGTTACCATACCATTTTCGTGGCGAACTGGACCGATAACGATTAAACAAAGCCAATACTGGTGCAAGTAGTCATTATGATGTTTTCAATCGATGTAAAACATATTTCGATTGCTATACCGAGTTCTGGTATTGTAATAGTACTGTAATGAATCGGGTTGATACCGACCGAAAGTCGCCACGGAGTGCTGGGCGTTCCACTAGTCTCTCTCTCTCTCTCTCTCTCTCTCTCTCTCTATATATATATATATATATATATATATATATATATATATATATATATATATATATATAGGTAGGGTAGATGATCCTGTCGGAAAATGGTTTTGTGTAGGAAGTGTAGGAAAGAGTTATGGCCATTGGATCAAATAGTGAGATTAAGGGCATTATAGACTTTATGTACTATTTTTTAAATCTCCTTATCCCGCTTTTTTAACAAATATTTATGGCTAATTATGAAGAACCCAAATAACTAAATATTCATTGTTTTCATATGATTCGTAATGTTATTTAAATTTATTCAATTTCATATTCTCCCAAAATAACTAAAGATCATCATCCCATTATTTTCGGTTTTTCAATATAACACTTATGATGTTTAATCCATATCTAACACTGGACTAACAAAGCCTTATATAAAACACTTCTGAAGTTAGAGTTTATAACAAACAAAAACACTGTTGAAATGTTTTGATCCACAAGAACAACTACACCTAATATACACTAGTGGGGTGCCCGCGCGTTGCAGCGGGTAACAACATTAGATTAGTTAGGTTAAACAATAATCAGTTGACCGAAATATTTGTCTTGGTGTGTGGTATAATCATTAACGGGGCTTGACTGCATTTTCGGTAAAATCAGGGGGGACATACTCAATATATAAAAAAATTTCGGATTTTTTAGGTAAAAAAATACACTACGAACAAATCGGGGGGGGGGGGGGGGGGGTTCTCGTTGGCCCCAAAGAAGTTCTGCCAGTAGGCTTAACCGAATTAACAGATCAAATTATACATAATGTATATAGATTTCAACTATAGAATTATACATTTTCAAGATATTTTCCTTCCATATATATATATATATATAAACGTGTCCTGTAATCTTTGTTTGTTATAATTGTGTCTTATAAATTTTTTTTATAGATATTTTTTTCAATCAAAGACATCATTTGTATTTCTAATAAACTTGTCAAGTTACATTAAAATAGAAGGTAGACGGGCAACAGTTGCGCCGCCACCCCTTTTTGAATTGCAAATCCTAGTCTACCAAATACAAATCCTTGCCCTCCTGGAGATGAGCTATTGCTGTGGATAACTCTTTGGACCCTGGTCAAGAAACAAATAGTTTCTGGTGCTAGGCAGCCAAAGGTATCAAAGACCAAGGGAACATATACATGTTGGTTCTCTGCACAGGCTTTAGCGTGCTTATCCACTTTCTTCGATTCCGCCTTCCTCGACACTTGTCCAGCTACAAAACCGTTTTCCCTTAAACCGACCAAAGGAGATACCCCTGTGAGGTCCACACAAGCATGTTTCCCTCCAGCCCAACCAAAGACGAGCAGATCCGCTGGTCACAGAGTGGATCTCCTTTCCGCATGGTCTGTTAGAAAATTCACAGGGGCTTCCTTCTTGGCAGAAATCCCCACTCTTCTCAAGATATCTCACAAAACGTCCATCACCCAGTCATGCCGGTATTTGAAACCGGGAAATTTCGTATTGAAACTTGACAAATCGGGCATCTTTCATCTTTTTTTTTTTTGAATATATAAGGAGAAATATATTAATTTTAAAGTAATAAAAGGACACAAAAAACGAAAGTTACATCATAATAGAAGGTAGACGGGCAACAAGCTGCGCCGCCACCCCTTTCTGAATTGCAAACCCTAGTCTACTAAAGACATATCCTTGCCCCCCTGGGGATGAAACATTGCTGTGGACGACCCGTTGGACCCTGGTCAAGAAACGAATAGCTTCTGGTGCCAGGGAGCCAAAGGTGTCGAAGGCTAGAGGGATAAAGACATGTTGGTTATCTGCACAAGCTTTAGCGTGTTTATCTACTTTCTTTGATTCCGCCTTTCTTGATGCTTGCCCAGCTACGAACCCTGTTTCCCTTAACCCAACCAGCGGAGATACCCCCGTGAGGTCCACACAGGCATGTTTCCCCCTCTCCCAACCAAAGACAAGCAGATCTGCGGGTCGCAAAGTGGATCTCCCTTCCATGGGGTCTGTGAGGAAGTTTACAGGGGCCTCCTTTTTGGCAGAGATCCCAGCTCTTCTCAGGATATCCCACAAAACGTCCCTCACCCAGTCATGCCGATATTTGAAACCAGGAAGCTCCTTGCAATGAATTGCATGCTCCCCGTATTTATCCATGCAAGTTTTACGGCAGATGGGGCATGTTTCATCTTCCGGGTACATAGGGATCATCAATCGGTACTTGAGTATAGCCTTGTACTCTACTGCAGACATGCATTGACCCAAACCCTCAATCGGGATAACGGTCAAAAAATCCTGAGCATGAGGGCCCTTTAGGCATTCAATCACCGCCTTCTGGCGAGAGGACAACTCAAAAACTTCTCCCAGGCTCTGAGCAGTTTTGCTAAAAAGAGCATTCGCCAAAGTTTTTTGTGGCTTTGAGGGGGCGGTGTCCTTGTTAGACAAACCGCCAATATCAAAGTCCGGGAGATAGACATTTAAGCGTTCGAGCGCCTGTTGATAGTCTGGGTCTAGTCCAATGACCTCACTGTTTCGGAGGATATGATCCTGAAGTTCCCAAGACTGAGCTCTGGACGCCACAAAGGCATAGACCCCAACATCTCGAGCTGAAAGGAGGCCCAAACCACCTAAACGCATCGGCAAGGATGCCAAGCGCCACTGGAGGTCCCCGAAGAAGGGGCCGCCACACACAACTATATCTTCGATAGCTTCGCGGAGACCATCATCGAAAAGGGATACCGCATCCACCATGAAGTGGGGTTGACAAGTTCGTAACCTAAAAAGTAGCTTAGCGACCCCCATGCATGACCTGAGAAGCAGGAGTTCACTTTGGGGATCTCTAAGGCGAGGCAGTAGTTTCATAAGGGCAACCGCACTCGTAGCCCGCCGCCTTGCCAACTCCCCAATAAAGGTAGGATCTCGGCTAACAGCCCCACCAAGGAGTTTAACCCCTTTCTCAGGTCTACCAATCCCTGTCGGGAAAAGTCTGTCCTGACTTTTCAACCCGTCACACGTCGGCCAAAAGACCTCTGTTTTCTTAATATTGAGATGAAGCCCCAGAGATGGCCCATGCACGTTGATAATGTCTAAAGCCTTAGCAACCTCCACTGCGTTGCCTATAAGCGTCCCATCATCCAAATACCAGGCATGAAAATATTGTTCCGTAATTTACATATACACGCTATATAACCGTTAATTTCTTTTGCTTTTTTTTTCCCACACTGTCAAGTTTCGTTACGAAAAATAGTTTGAATATTTAATTAACGGTTATAATAAATTGCATGTTTGATTAGTACAGTATATTTATAGGAGTCTATATAATAGAGATAAAAGTGTGTAGTACACTTATTTACTTGAAGTTTGAAAGAAGACAAACCGGCCATTCTCCATTTTCATATCCACATCTCCCTACTTTCTCAATGTTATTGATATTGTTTTGTCTTTATGTAATCGATTATTTTAATATAGATTATTTTCATATCCACATCTCCCTACTTTCTCAATGGTATGAAATAATTTAATGTTTAAATATAGATTATTTTAATAATCAAAAAAAATCGATAATTTATTATTAGAAAAGAATTATTTATATTGATGTTACTTGTATATTTTGCTAATTAGCTATATCATAAGTATAATTCGTATTCTCTCTGAAATTATGTTCAAATGTTTTTACATGACAAGAATAAAGTTGTATTGTTCATAAAACAAATTAGAATTTTATGTAAAATAAAGCTAAAATACTTGTCATTTTTCATTAATCCTGCATGGTTGTAGTTGGATTTTGTATAAACGAAAACCAAATACATACTTATGAGCCACATAACAGGCTTAGCTATCATTCACAATTATAAATCTATAGTTTGATATGCATCCTTGATAAATAGAGTTAAATAGTTGGATGACATCCATATACATGTTCTAGTAACAAAGAAAATACACTAGTTTGGGATACATATTAAAAAAAAAAAAAAAAAAAAAAACTTGCAACTTCAAACGGACAGATGAAATATGATAAAAATAAAACTAAAAGGAAAAGCCTATGACTACGACATTTCCTTACATAGGTGCACTACAACGGCCCATCTAGCGGCGAATGCAACGTCGCCGCTATTGTCTCACGTGTCGTCATTAAAGATTCGCCGTTATTGCTTTGTCACTATTTTGTCATCTTATGTGGTCCTTTAGCGGCAACATTGTCCCCGCTAATGCTAGTTTTGTCTTCTAGTGTAAGGACTTTTAGCAGCAACATAGGTTGCCACTCATTCTTTAAAAAAAACTTTTATTATTTTCAATTAGTCTATGTTACCAACGATGATAAGCCAATTTCAGGTTCGGAACACACAATATTACATAACTATATACAAAATATCACAAAATAATTAAACATAAATTAAAGTCGTTTAAGGTGCAAAATGTAACAAGTTATTAACATAAATCGTTTTGATATTGTCTACATCATATCCGCGTCTCCAACGTCACCATCATCATCTCCATCATTTTCACCATCAAAATTTGACCCCTTGGAGATCGAACCCATCATTTTTGCGAATTGGCTTCTAAAATGCGGGTTTTGGAGCATAATCCCAGTATATTCCTTCAATAATATCAATTAAATAAATGACGTATTTAGCATCTCGCCGCTAATGGTCCTTTTTCTTGTAGTGATGTACCTTGAAAGTCAAGTACCAACATGTATTTTCTTTCACTAATTTTAATCAATCTTGTCTTGCCACATCACTTCACTTATTTACTTCACTGAAACACTTTTTAGAAGCAACACTTCACCGATTCTTTTATTTATTTTCATTTAAATATCCAAACTTTTATTGTTTTTTAAATTTCACACGGTTTCAATTTTTAAACCGGTTATTAACATTTAATTCATACTATTACAACCGTCCCACCACACGGTCAGCAAAATTAAGTTGTAATTTTTGGAAACCGTCGATTGAATTCAATTGAATTCACCTAAACGGTCAGTAACCTTTAATTTTAACAGTGCAACCATTCAAAATTTTGTATATAAATAGATCAAACCGTGGGGTTAAAACTCACATTTTACCATGGTTTAAAAAAACACACACCCACAAAGATGAATCCATGGACCGAGGAAGAAGAGATGGCGTTAGTGGTGTGCTACAAGGACGCCACAAACGACCCGACTATACAACAACTCCCGAAGGACGAGGAGTTAGCCTACCCCCGGAAGGGTTCTTGGCCCGCGTGTTGAGCGACTTCAACCAACACGTTGGCACCAACAACAAGACCCTGCCAGACATCCAGTTGAAGTAGGCCGATCTCAGTATCAAGTGTGAGAGGTGGACCACCCTCTACGAGCAAACGATGAGGGACGATCCAGACTTCGATCACTAGTTGGCTATCGACTTCACTCACTATGAGTATGAGACTCGATACGGTAACAATTTCGACCATGTCGAGGCATGGCAATTGTTGCGCCAACCTTAAGTTTATTTTTCTTTGTTTTAATGTATTTTTATTTTATGTTTAATATTAATATGTTTTAATTTTATGTTTTAATGAATGTTCTTATTTATGTTTTCTTATTTAATTAGATTTTAATGTATTTTCATGCTTTAAAACAAACCGTTAAAACAATGTTAAACAAACCGTTAAAACAATATTAAACAAACGGTTAAAATAATAAAACAATATTAAAAAACAGACGGTTAAAATACAAAAAGAATAGTATTTATTTAAGTAAAAAATAATAAAAACAGTTACTAGCACGGTAGATACAACCAGTAAAACGGTTCACGGGACCACTACCAGCATGAGTGGCGGCGGTGTTACCGTGCTTGTAGTGGGTCACCGTGACCAATTCAGGTGGCGCCCCGTCTCCCTGAGACGATGACTCCAGTCATTCTGGCACCGTGATTCAGTAAGGAAAAAATTAAAAGATTTTGTTTAAACTTAAGCCGAATGAATAAATTTTATTCAAAAGTCCAACCTATATATAGATTTTAATTTTATAGTCCATTATGAAACTTTTTATAAATTAAACTTTCAAAGTTGAAGCAAATAATGTTTATCACTGAATCCATGCTATAATTTTGTTTGATAAACTACAAAGATGACGTTGGATTCTAATTATTATGTCTTTTAGGCTTATGGGTGTGGAGAGTTGATGATGGGCCGTCACGTTACGTAGGCAAATGCGTTAGTGGGTGGGGTGGCATCTTCATAACGATGGACCAAGGGTGTGGAGGATGGACCTCCCTCCCTTTAAAAAAAATAAAATAAAAAACCCAAAACACCAATCAAGAGGCCCGTCAAGCGCGGCAAAAGGGTGATGGTCATGCCGTTGCCGGCCCAAGGGGGCGGTGTTGCCCGGCACGGCATCAGGCTGCCGTTCCTATGCCGGTACCACACCGAAAGGGCTTAGGGAGAAAATATCATTATGCAACTATACAGGGGTAAAATGGGAAATAAGTTTTTTAGGTCATATTCATACCTCAAGAAGCCAAAATGACACACAAAGCACTACTGATGGTCTCAATCCATCCATTCCCACTTACCAAGTTTGATAATGTGTGTATCGTTTTAAACATCCTTTTGACATATATAGCATAAAAGCTTATACTTAAATAAAAGTTATTGTCATTTACTCTTGTATGAAAATTTATTTAAAACGTTTTTGGGAGCAAATATCATCAAATCCTAAGTTATACAAAACAATTTTACTAGTAACGTGTTTTAATTTATGTTAGAAAATTGATAGGATCTAATGTTGGATTAATTGAGTTATTGTTTGTTAAGAAATAAACACGATGCTTACATAATGTATGTTCATTTTAAGGTTTATATATAAAAATACTCTTAAAATGACCATAATGATGGTCTCTATCATCTAAAGTTGATATAATGTAAGTTTACCAATAAAATTTTATGGTGGAAAGAAATACACAAATATTAAAATTATCCAAACTAAAGTTACATGCTGCTAAGAAAGCAATTCACCACGTATAAACTAATTATATACTATTAACAGATAAGTGATTTTGTGACACCCGGCAAATTCAGGTTAACAACGTCGTCTAGATTAAAATCTACCTTAGCGTGTCACGCGTATTCTGTACTTAACTGGGTTAGTTGAGTCGGGTTATGGTTCGGGAACTGTTATGTGAGTCTAGGGAATCATTAGATGTTGGCCTAGAGGATCGTTAGATGTCAGTCATTAACCAAGTGTACAAGGGGTGACGATTCGGAGAATCGTCAAAGCATAGGGAACATGCAAGTCTCGAGTCCCGGGAATTGGTGAACGAGTGTGAATGTGTTTATTTGCAAGTGTTATGTGTTTATAATCATTATGTGACTTGTCGGTATGTGAAAATGTGTTAACATATGTTAAAACGGGGTTTAACGCGCAAAATACTTGGAACCATACCCTATAGGCGATTAGGGTGAGCTAATCGCCTATAGGGAGGCATTTAGGGGGCGAGTAGCATGCTCAGGTGGCGAGTAGCCTTGCATGTTAGGCGATTATGGGGCTAATCGCCTAAGGGGGTGGCGATTAGCAACCCTAATCGCCTGCAACTGAACCATAATCGCCTGCAACGTGGATTACGACTAAAAACGACTATAAATACAATACTTGACCTCCTAAACTTCATAATATCAACCCTAGTCGCCCCACAACTCGTCCCAACACCCACACAACCTCTGGAACACGATTTTGGATCAAACAACTTGATTTCAAGCCTATTTCATCAATCAATCACAATCTTAAGGTGTGGTTTCCATCCATGCAATCTTTTCTAATGTTTTTATTGAATCCCTAATGGTCCAGACCTGTTCATAAACAATTGTGTCTTCTGAAAATCGTTGATAATCGTTATTATATGATTTCTAGAGATTATGCATGTTGTATGTGTATGTTTTAATTAAAAGATAGGATTTTTGAGATTCATGAAGGGTTGTTAACATGATATTAGGGTAGTTACTGATCTATGATGATGGTATGATGTGGAAACCTGATTGATTGTTCATTAGGTTATGTTTATGCATGTTAATGTGATGATTACATGATACTTGTGTTATGTTTTAGAAACATGATTGCATCCAGGACTGCTAGAACAAGGTTAAACGATGTATTTTGATCTAAACATGTTTGGGATACTTGTTTGATTGATATTGAAGGTTTACACACGTTCTAGGTTTGATTTGGAGTGTTAAACGCGCGAAAAACCGGAACAGACATGCAGGTAGCGATTAGCAGGGCTAATCGCCTAAGGGACAGGCGATTAGCAGGCTAATCGCCTAAGGGACAGGCGATTAGCAGGCGATTAGCAGGTAGCGATTAGCAGGGCTAATCGCCTAAGGGACAGGCGATTAGCAGGCGATTAGCAGGCTAATCGCCTACCAGTAGAAGCTAATCGCCTACCCTTTAGGTGATTAGCATGCTAATCGCCTACTATGATGTGTTTTTGCATGCTGCATGACCCTAATCGCCTGATAAGTTCTGAAATGCATGTCACATGACCCTAATCGCCTACAAACTCAAAAATTAGCATACCACATGACCCTAATCGCCTACTGTATAGGCGATTAGCATTCCTAATTGCCTGTTGACCAACGTAATTGCTAGTTGACTTTTCCTAATCGCCTGTACTGCTGCTGTAAGTATATTTTAGCATTCCGAGACCCGCTTTGACACCTAGGAACATGCTAGGAACCCCGTAACATATCTAATAACTCGGTAACATGTGTTCGGGTCAATAATGTGTTAATTGAACTACGTGCTAGAACTTGTTGGATTTTAACGTATGTTAAGTGTGACTACATGATTATGTGTTTGTGAATACTAGTGTAACACGGGAAGTCTCGGGTCACCAATGGGATGTCGAGTCTTGTACGTTGGGTCATGTTAACAGTGAACGTGTTGTCAAACAAACTTGGTTATGGTCTGGACATCTAGGGACTAACTAACCTACGGGTTATTAGTCTAAGTACTTGTAACTGTCATATGTTAGGTCGCCGCTTTACGGGGCTAGCATAGCTTGTTGACTTATTCTGTTATCTGAAGTAACGCAACCTAAGGTGAGTTTACGGCCCCACTTTACTTGGTTTTCACTTTTTGGGGGAGAAAACATGTGTTAAACAACTATTTGGTAACAACTGTCATACTATGGGTTTTCAAACGGTTTACTATACGATCTTTGGAAGTCCCGGGGGGAACCATGAATGTGCTGGTTTGCACAACGGGGAAATGTGAATAGCGCTATTGGGAGTGACCAACCCCACCCGTCGGCATGGAGCGCCGGGCGGGTGCATATTGTCTCAAACAGGAACAGGTTTACTATTCGGGCACAACATCTAGTTTGCGAGTTAGTAATGGTTTTCCAATCGTAGTAGTAAAGGAACATGCGCCTAGCTAGCGTACTTGGTTTACAATTGTTATAGTATGGACAGGTTGAACTTGGAACTTTGATTACAAACCTGTAAACTCACCAGCATTTTTGTGCTGACGTAAACTCTTACATGTTTTCTCAGGTCGCTAAGGTAGCAAAATGGAACTAGGGCGCACGCGTCTGCACGGCGTCTAGTTAGAGTTGCATGGTTTTTGAACATTAAACATTTGGTTTTATTTTGTTATGTAACGACATTTAGCTTCCGCTGATGTTTAAGATTTTTGAACTATGTTTTTGAAATTTATTTAGTATTGTTTATTGTGATCATTGACTTGGATCCTGGTTTGTCATGCGCCTCGCGGTAAAACTCCGCAAGTGGATTTGAGGGTGTGACAGATTTGAATAGTACTTTTATTATTATTTTATTCATTTTGTTATCTTAAATACATATGATTTAATAAAAAAGCACGTAATGGGGTAGTGGTGGAGTGGTTTGTGGTGCTTATGTGTTCCTTGAGGTCTTGGGTTCAAAACCCATTTGAGTCTTTTTTTTTACAACACTTATTTATGTATAAATACATATGATTCAATAAGAATTAACAAAATGGGGTAGTGGTGGAGTGGTTTGTGGTATATGTTTGTTCTTTGAGGTCTTGGGTTTGAAACCCGTTTCAAACATGACATTTTTTTTTCAACACTTATTTATTTATAAATACATACGATTCTATAATAATTAACAAAATGGCTTGGTGGTGGAGTGGTTTGTGGTGCATTTGTGTGGTTTGAGGTCTCAGGTTTGAAACCGGTTTGAAACATTGTTTTATTTTTTTAAAAACAAATACGAAAAACGCGCAACGCGCGTATGTTTATACACCTAGTTGGCTTTAAATACATCTTCACAACATTTGGGAATACTACTGATAAGTGACAGACCTAGTCAAAATTTTGGAGGTAACAAGTAAATTTTTTTAATCATATTTTCATACAGTGTAAACGAAAAAAAGAATAAAAACACAATAAACAAAGTTAAACACATACCTAAGAGAATTCCCCTCTTCGATTTGGAAAGCTTGCATTCGAGCCATTACATCATTTTCTTTTACTTTATTACAAGTTTCTCTTTCGACCGCACAAATTGGCGCATTGTTTAAGTACCCCACCCATTCGATTGCAGAAATCCGTCTTGATAAGCTTCATTTTAGGGGGGACGGGGCGCTACCAGAATTGGGCACGGGTACCCCATTACCAGCACGGTAACACCGCCGCCACCTGTGCTGGTAGGGTTCCCGTGAACCGTTTTCTGGTTCTTGTTACCGTGCTGGTACAAAGAAACGGTCCTTTTCTTGACCAATAAAAATATGCCACTTTTTTGTTTCACCTTTGACTGTGATTTTTTGACCGTGTTTTTTTTGTGACCGTTTACATTTTGAACTTTTTTTTATCTTTTACCCCTAATTAAACAACATTAAACAATAAACATTAAACAATAAAAAACATTAAACATTAATTATTAAATAAATCTCGCAACATTCGCCATGGCGCAAAATGGGTGAAGTTACTCATGTGTCCATGGTAGTAGTTGCCGCGCGTGACTTGGATTGCAATGTCTTCTTGAAGATTAGGGTGCCTCTCCATCGTGGCTTCATAGAGGGCGTTCCAACGGAGACACCTGGACCAGAGAAGAATCCACCTATTAACGAGCGAATCCTTGGTGCGGTCATTTGTGCTGGTTAAATCATTGAATATCACCGACACCCGGTTCCAAAACGAAGTTGGGGTATCGACTTCATGAACCCATGTGTCTCTCACTATCAAGTATGCCCTCGTTAACGCAATCTCCTCATTTGCATTCCACGGGTTCATTTTAACGATACGATTAAAGTATAACCGGTTTTAGTGTGGTTTTGGTATTGAAGTCTTATGTGGTTTTTATAGAACAAACCGTAACGGTACAAATTCTCGAAGGTTGCAACGGTTTAAATGTTTAGTAACGGTAACAAAATTAATTACTGTCTGCAAATTATACAACGGTTACTTTTTTTTAATTTAAATGAAATATAAAATGAAAGAATCAGTGGAGTGTTGCCCACAAAAAACTGTTTCAGTGAAGTAAATCAGTGAAGTGATGTGGCAGTGTATAATTGGTTAAAATCAGTGAAGTAGAAATAGAAATCTATAGGCGCCCCTTGAGGCCTTAGTAAAAAAACATCTTTCAACGGTTACAGTTGCAACTGGTAAAACCAACGCTAACTTCAATATCCAATAACCAAAGGAAAATATTATGTTTTCTGGTTTCCACTATTACAGGATCAAGGTCACACATTACATCCAATTTTACAAATTAATCATCTTCCCTTAAATCATACATCCAAAAATGCAACGGAACATCCAAAAACCATTTTAATTATAACATCCAAAAACCCATTCAACCATCGTATAATACAAAAGTTGTACAATGACAATAATATAAGTGACGAAGGTGTAGGATAATCCCACATGCATAATGAGCATAATATGTGTATCTTACAAGGGTAAAAAGGTCTTTTGACCATATCTATAGAAGTAGTCGTCTGGTCGATGTAACATCGAAAGTGGAGCTATTTGTGAAGTGATGGACGGAAATAATAATCAAACAATTACCGCAAGACGCTCCTCAATGGATGGTTTTTGAAAGGTATACATTCATCCAATGACCCAAATATCAAAGTTCAAACATATAGTAAACCACTGAACCCTAATCTATGTAGCCTTCTATTCGGATTCGTACCACACGGTCGGATCGTCACTTATTCCGAACACACCCTTCACGAGCTATATTCGGTCTTTCACCGGTCTCAAATCGTCTCACGCGATTGATTCTGTAACCCGTTTTGAGTGCTTCACACAATATTTTATTCAAAAGTTACCAATAAAGTTTGAAAAAAAATAATCTTACCTCCTATTTTCGGCCATGTTTGGCTAAACTTCTTCTTATCACCTTATTTCCTTTTTCACTTCCTTATCTCCTTAATCCCAAAAGTCTCAAATCCTTACTTATAACTTATCTCCTTTTCAACCCACAAAAACTCCTTTTCAACCCATTACCCAAACATTATTTTCTCCTTATCTCCTTCTTAATTAAGGAGATAAGTTATAAGGAGGTAAAATAAGGAATCCCAAACATGGCCTCCTTTACTCGTATCACAACTCCAAGAATTAATTTATTGTTAGTGTTCTTATTGATGATCGCAACTCCACAAAAACTAAATAATTCTTCTTGCTCTTCTTCGATGATTCGAACAACATATAGAACTAAAAAAAACTTCCCTTTTTGTTTCTTTTGTCAACCCAGTTTAAGCCAAAAAGAAAGATTACCTCTTCAATCGCAACTTCCTTAAATATATTCAACGAGCAAAGGAAAACCTTTTTACTTTAACATCCTTTATTTTCTTTTACTTCACCAACTTCAAATTTGAATATCAATTCAAGAGATTCCGCAAAATTCACCGGTTTCCTTTCACGGAATACTTTCTTTTTCAACCGCACAACACTACTAAACCTTAGCCATTGCTCCGATTTATCCAAGTGCTAGATAACCCAACAACTGCCATAACTACTATCCGGTTTGATCAATCTCTCAAGGATTAACCAACTCTTCTATTTTGATATCGCACCATAGTCGTTCTTTACCAGTATCATACCGTATCACCCCGAATCGCTAAGGTAAACACCAGTACCACCCTAAATCACTTGGGTAACTCCACACCTGTCGCAGATGCTTGAACTTTCAACTTTCACTTGATGGACTCACTCCTATAGATTTTTCTCGTGGTTGACTTGCACAACCCTTCGTTTGAAACTTCACAACTGCTTTCACAATTCGAGTTCTCACAGATCGAACTTCAGCAACTTTGTAACAAACCAGTGTCAATTCAAACCCATCGCAGGTTCGATAATGACCTCCCCTTGAACCCATCACAGATTCACTTTTCTTCAATGGTGATTCAAAAGGTATTTAATTGTATGCACTCTAATACCAATTGATGGAACAATCGGATCATAAACACAAACAAACAACCGAATATTGTAAAGAAACAGTCTCACGACTCTTTTCTTTTATTAAAATCAAACCACCACAAAATTACAAAATAAATAAACCTATTTATACTAAACATAACTTGATCACCAAGTTATCAAATCCTAACACAACTAAACCATGACACTTAATTAAATAATAACATAATTCCAATAATTACGTAAGTGTAACCTGCTAGATAAACATCTATATATATATATATATATATATATATATATAAAAGAAAGCATACATGCCCATTGAGAGTGCCACGTGGCTTAATAATTGAGTGTTTTTGGTGTTTTTGAGTATTTTTCTAAATTTATCTCTCTATCTCTTAATTCTCAATTACTAAAATTAAATTGAGTTATTTTAGGAAAAAAGAATTTAAAAACAAATTTAATTTTTTCTCTCTTATCTTCCTCCCATAATTTTTAAACATAAATATCTTTTATATTCGAGATTTTTTTAAATAAAAAAATTACACCAAATTAACGAGCGTTTTATTATCTTTCCAACGAGTACCATAGTGCTATATAAAAACGAAAAAAAAACGACTATTTTTTGTGGGGTTATATTCATACAGAAAAAAACACAAAGTGTTCAGGTTATTCATTAATCAAATTGTAACATATTTTAATTTACGTGAAGATGATTATATGTTGAAGGTTATCCTTTTAATACTTTATTATGTTTAATATGGTTTATGCTTTTTATTTTTTTTAACTTTTTAAATAAATGTTTTTTAACTAAGATTGATTATGTTTAAGTTATTTACTCTTTTCGTGATTTGAGTTTTCTTTTTTTTTTATCATTTTTTATTAAATCATATTAAATTTTTCAACCCCGAGACCTTCCCGGGGTAATCGGCTAGTTAAATATAAAACAAACAAATCAAGATTAATCCCAAGTGGTCGATTCGATAATTTATCCCGTTATTAAAATAAGAGTTAATTGTCAATTTAGTCCCTGAGGTTTGTCAAAAATTGCTACTTTCATCCAAATATTTTTTTATTGTCAATTTAGTCCCTGTGGTTTCATTTTTTGTCATTTTAGTCCCTAAGGTTTGTCAAAAATTGTCACTTTCATCCGAATCTTGTTAGTTCACAGGGACTAAAATAACAAAAAAAGTGAAACCACAGGGACTAAAATAACAAGAAAAAAAGATTTGAATGAAAGTGACAATTTTTGACAAAACTCATGGACTAAATTAGCAATTAACTCTAAAAATCATCATTCTTAAGTTAAATGTTTGTCCTCATGTGATCACACATATGAACATCATATACCAATAAATATTAGGTAAATAAATTATTAGGAATAAATTATAAAAACACACTAGTTTTTTTACTCCTTTGCCCCTCCGTAGTTATTTACTCCATTCTCTTCATATCACACATGTCTAATACATTTCACTATTGTTCTCCCTTCCTCTTCCTTAAATCTCCACCTCAACTATATCATTTACTTTCTCACAACTAATTAATAGCAACCTCACCATATACTGTATACATTCACTTTCATCTCTAAATATATATAGCCATCAAACATTACAACCTCCTCTAAGTAACCCTTGGCAACTTTGATCATCAACCCACCCATGGTCTAACCATGTCCGAACCAGACGGTTTCGAGCCGCGAAAGCTTCGATCTTCAAGAACACAACCAAATACAAACCAACCCGACCCCTTAATATGCCCAAGATGTGACTCAACCAACACAAAATTCTGTTACTACAACAATTACAACAAAACTCAACCTAGGTACTTTTGCAAAGCTTGCAAGAGACACTGGACAAGTGGTGGCATCCTTCGCAATGTTCCAGTTGGTGGTGGCCGAAAAAACAAGCGGCTTCGATGGCCGGTCATGACAGCCACCGCTACAAATGATCAAGAAACATATGGTGATCATAAAGCTTCGTTTTTTAGACCGGTTTTTAGTGAAAAGAAAAATGAAGAATCATATATAGATATTGAAGAGTTAAAAGGTTTGGTTTCATGGGATTTTAAAGAGTTTGATCATGATGATCATTATCCAACATTTTCAAGACTTTTGAGCTCTTTTGATGCAAACCTTAATTCAAGATCTTTGATCAAAGTAGTTGAAGGTGGTGAGGGTTCAACAAGCATGATGAATTGGAATGATCTTGATAGTATGGTTCTTGAAGATATTAATAAACCTTGGGAAGATCCAACATTCAAAACCTAATTTGTGGCATCATTTTAGTGTATGTTATGATCTTATTAATGTTTTAGTGTTCATAATGATATTTTTCTTGAAATTAACTAGACCACCATTTGGTTTTCATCAAATCTTCAACTATATACATATCCTATGCTAAACTTGGGGAAAGTAATTTTTTTATTGATTGGTGGAT
Organism: Ambrosia artemisiifolia; assembly: GCA_032199755.1. Classification (NCBI taxonomy): domain Eukaryota; kingdom Viridiplantae; phylum Streptophyta; class Magnoliopsida; order Asterales; family Asteraceae; genus Ambrosia; species Ambrosia artemisiifolia. The sequence continues at coordinate 66,600,676 of CM063519.1, forward strand.
TTAAATAAAAACATAGAAAACAAGGGTTTATATAGACTAGTTTTTCTAATCATACTAGAATTATAATACTAAGCGATAATTATCAAAACAATAGGAAACGTAACTCAAACCTAATACTAATACTAATAGATAATTCAAATAATAATTAAACAAACTTAACTATTATTTTATTCGTTTAGTCATTCGACTTTAGCCCTTCGAGTTGATATCGCAACAATTTTCCCATACTAACATTAATAATAATTTTATGAGCCTGTTTTTGAAGATTAAAAGTTTAGAAAACATGTGGATTGATGAATTGATGGGCACAGTGACATGTATTATTGTTGTTATTATTATTAAACACTGTTTGGTATTTTCTATATAACTTTTTTTAATTTTAAATTGTTTGCGTTGATATCATTCAATAAGCAAAACAAGTTACATTTTTGAATCGGGAAACAAGCTGCGTCGCTATTCCTTTTGAATCGCAAAGCCTATCCTACTAAATACAAACCCTTGGTTCTTAGGGCTCTGCGAGTCACTGTGGTCCACCTTCTGCACTCGTTCCAAGAAACGAACTGCCTCATAGGTCAGGGATCCAAACGTGTCAAAGGTAAACAGCAGGAACACATGCTTGATTCTCTAAACAGGCTGCTTCGTGCTTAGCCACCTTCTTGCCTTTCGCCCATAAAACTGTCTGCCCCGTTACAAAGTCGTTTCGCAAACCTACCGGGGGGGGGGGGGGTACCCAGTAAGGTCAGCACATGCATGCTTGCCTCTCACTCAACCAAACACAAGAACATCCGCATGGCGCAAGGTAGATCTCTCCTTCCGTTGATCAATCAGAAAATTAACCGGTGCTTCTTTCTTGGCCGACCTTTCTGACACGTCGAAGCACTATGAACACAAGATTTTAACATTTACTATTTGCGTATGATATGAACACAAGATTTATGTATCATATAAGGGAAACTACTACAGAAAGTGGTACTAGCAACAGTACGATGGATATAAATTCGTTGTCCCCGTCACAGAATTTACAAGTTTGGATTGTTAAACAAGTTTTTTTTTTTTTTTAAAAGAGAATTTCATTAAAAACACAACCTCGAAAAGTCCTTAAAGCAAGGACCTACGAGCAACAACCCAACACTTCAATCCAAAGGACAAATACACCACACTTTCCAATCGACATCTTTATATCTAGACCTATGACGAAACCAGAAAAACGTAGTAGATTTTACTTGCTCTACTATTTTTGCAGGGCTTCGGCTTTTATTATTAAACACCCGGTTGTTTCGCTCGTTCCAAATCACCCACAAGGTTGTATAAACGATGCCTCTCAAAAGAAAACGCGTGGCTTTTGAACTTGTACTATAGTCCGGAACCTGCAACATATCCTGAATATCAAAAACAATACTGTGAGGCAAACGGCACCATGATTCAATGCGAAACCACACTTCCTGCGTGAACATGCAGCCCGTGTACAAATGCAGAGCCGATTCCAACTCTGTTTGGCAAAATCTGCAATCCTGATCACTAATGTTAACGCCTCTTTTGATGAGCTCGGCTTTTGATGAGCTCGGCAACAGTGGGAAGCCGATTTAAAGTAAGCCTCCAAACCATGATTTTACACTTCAAGGGAACCCAACTCTTCCAGTGAATCAGCGAACTAGAATTGACGTGCTCACATTGTGCGAGAAGCTTCTTGGCCGAGGCCACAGAGAACAAACCATTCTTTTCGACTTTCCATTTCCACGAATCGTTGCCTTCTCCCCATTTCATATCGTGAATATCGCTGAGAAGGAGAAACAGTTCGAAGACTTCCTCTGCCGAAGAAGGCTGATGTCTCCAATCCCAGTTCATAACATTAGAGTTGTTTACCCGTAATATCCGTTGCGAAACCATCACCCATTTATGCTTTTCGATTCTGAAAAGATTAGGATAAAGATCTCGTAACGGAGCGTCTCTCAACCAAACATCACCCCAAAAGCTGATCGCGTTACCGTCTCCTAAAACGCCAATAAAGAACGAATTAAGAGACGACCCATTAGAAAGTCTTTTTTCGCCAACCTTGACTATAGATTTCCAACACCCGTTCAACGACACGTTACAAGGTAGCATAGCCCAAGGCCTACTCGACCCATGACAACCCATGATGATCTTCTTCCATAATGTATTACCATCAATTTTAAACCTCCAAGACCATTTTAATAATAAAGCGTCGTTTACCTCTTGCGACTTAGCAATGCCCAAACCACCTATTTTTTCGGAGATGTAACAATATCCCATGCCACCCAAGATATCGTTTTCTCAACACAACTTCCCGCCCATAAAAATCTTCTCATGATCGATTCAATAGAATCTATAACCGCCTTTGGGGCTTTGTAGAGAGAAAAATAATAGATAGGCAAATTTTCCAAAACCGATTTAATAAGGATCAAGCGACCTCCTATGGAAAGAGTTCTAGCTTTCGAAGAAGCAAGCCGATTTCTAACCACCTCAATAACCGGATTCCAATTGCTAACCCGAGACATCTTTGCACCCACTTGAATACCAAGATAGTTGAATGGAAATCCACCCCTTACGCACCCCAACAACTCCATCATATTATCCACCTCCCTATCCTCCACGCCAACTCCAAAAATATTAGACTTGTGTAGATTTATACGAAGACCCGAGCACAGATAGAAAATATGAAGAACTCTAGCGATGCTTTGAATATTATCACGAGACCATTCACCCATAATGAGGGCGTCATCGGCAAAAAACAAGTGGGACAACTGAGCTTCATTAGTCGTGATGCACACCCGTTTAAAAATACCAACCTGTTGAGATTTTTTCAATAACCACGATAATGCTTCCATCACGATTAGGAAAAGAAACGGGGATAAAGGATCTCCTTGTCGAAGACCTTTTTCACACCTAAAGTCGAAGGTCAGAGACCCATTAACCAACACCACGGCTCTAGCAGACACACAAACGCCTTTAATCCATTTACACCATGTCGGTTGAAAGCCCATATGTGACATAATAGACAACAAGAAATGCCAGTTGACATTATCATGAGCCTTTTCGAAATCAATTTTCAACAGAAACGCCTTTTTATTTCTTTTCTTCAACCAAGCCATAACTTCGTTAAGCATAAGTGGACCATCTAGAATGAAGCGATCGGCTAAGAGTGCTGATTGGGCATCTGAGATAACCTGGGCCATCACCTTTTTGAGATGATTAGCAAGGACTTTGGAAATTACCTTACTAACCAACCCCACAAGGGTGATAGGTCTATAGTCTTTTAAACCCATAGGAGCTTTCACCTTCGGAATTAAAGTAATAAACGTCGTCCCACATCCCGCATTTATGTTACCCGTATCATGGAATTCCGTCAAAATCTTATAAAAATCCTCCTCAAACAAACTCCAAAATCGTTTAAGAAAACGAAAATTTAAACCATTCGGACCAGGGGCCTTGTTGGATCCGCAATCGAACACCGCATCTTTGATTTCTTGTCTCGTGAACATAGCTATAAAATTTTGACTATCAACATCGGTAATCTTCTTCAATCCATCGCACACTAAGGCCGGCCGAATGGGATGCTTCTCTTTGAAGTGATTTCTAAAAAAATTTAAAACCTCTCTTTTGACCAGTGTTGGTTTCGTAACCCAAACCCCATCAATCATAATACCTGGAATAGAGTTTCTAGCCTTTCTACCATTCACGACAAAGTGGAAAAAACTAGAATTTTCGTCACCCAAAGTTGCCCATTTCACCCGGGATTTTTGTCGAATATCCCGAGCCTTGTATAACTCAATCTCTTCTAATGCCATCTTGCACTCAGACCAAATCCATAGATCCGTTTCCTCCAATTCGTTAGTCTCCATGCGGGTCTCGTATTCTTCTTTTTCTTTTCGTAACCGGCTTTCAACCTCTTTCTCATTAGCACTGTACTTAACATACCAATCTTTTAAAGCCCCTCGAAGCTTTTTTAATTTGTTTAGAAGATTTAAATCAGCGGCCCCTTGACTAATCCATCTATCCCAAACCGAATAAACCACTTCACAACACCCCGGCCTATCAAGCCACGAATCAAACCTTCTAAACGGTTTAGGACCGAAATTTGTATCAACAATAGAGAAAACCAAGGGCAGTGATCCGAAAATTCTCTATTCAACACCCGAATGCAAGCATTAGGCCATTTATTAAAGACATTATCGCAAACCAAAAATCTATCAATCCGGCTCCATGTATGTACCCCACGTCTATTAGACATAAACGTAAACTTCGACCCTCTTAAGTTGTATTCTCTTAAGCCCGAAGAATCAATAAAATCATTAAAATCATTTGCACAAACCGAATCAAAAGCCGAATTTTTCCGTTCGTCCCGGCTTTTAACCGTATTAAAATCCCCAAAAACTATCCACCACCCTTCGGACGATTGAATAAGATTAGTAATCCTATCCCAGAAATTTCTTTTTTCACCATTCGTTTGGGGGGCATAAACATTAAGCAAATTAATTCTTAAAGACCCTGCCAAAACCGTTCCCGCCACGTGCAAAAAATTCCTATCTTTATTCACCGAATCCTTATTAAACACTTTAGGATCCCAAAAGCTCACAAGACCACCCAAGTTTCCCATAGCGTTAACAAAATCAAAATCAAATCCCATTCCACCCCAAAAACTAGACACCACCAATGATTGAATATCACTAGCAACCAAAGTTTCTTGCATACCGATAAACGAAATACCAAAGTCATGTTTTAATTTCTTTATCCAACCCGCTTTACCACAAACCCCTACTCCACGAATATTAATGGAGGGACAATTCATTTTATACCTCGTTGTTCACATTCGTTGACGATCGAACCAATAATCAACTCCTGAACTTCGCTCAAATTGGCACCCAGCTTCTTACCCAAAATGATTGTAGCATCAACCTCCTCACTTATTACATCGTTAGGATTCTTAGTCAAACCATCCGCCTGATCTGGGCTGTTGCTGCCAAAAAGACGATCCAACATATTATTCGAATTACAGCCCAATGGATCTGGTTCATGCCCATTTTCAACGTTCAGGTCCAGGAACGGGTCCAAACCAAATAGGTCTTCATCACCTTTGGGTTTCTTTCCTATCTTTGTCTTCTCTAGGCTGCTAGAGTAGGCTGGATTGGGCCTATTTACTGAGCCCAACAAGGATTTCTTTTTTCTTTTTAGAACCACATTACAAGCCTCATTACCATTGTTATTTATCAGCCCAATAGAATTAATATTATCAAGGGAAAATCACGAAAATAGCCGTTGACTGCCCCTGTTTTACGAAAATAGCCAGTGGACAATTCCCCTTTCCTGAGGCACCTTAACCGATTCCCATGACCTTTGAGAAAAAGAGCCACTAACACGTGGCCACGTGTCCCAAAATCCTCCCATCTCTTGGGAGGTGGCTCAGAGGTTCTGAGACCTCTCCAAGAGGCTTCCCATAAGAAATAATCACACTTCCACCTCCATTTTTAAAACGGCCATAACTTTTTTATACGACATTATTTTTTTTAAAAAAGTACACCATAAAAACAAGCTTTTCATCCTCTTTCATTTCCATACCATATTGCTATACTTTTAAAAAAAAATTTTTTTTGCTGGGTTGATAGTACTTGCGTCTAAATGTAAACACTTGATATTATTACTTGCGTTTAAACATGTCTGAACCAGAACAAGTCTAGTATTAATATCTGTACTTAAAAAAAAAATTTGCTGGGTTGATAGTACTTGCATCTAAATGTTTAAACACTTGCGTTTAAACATATCTGAACCAGAACAAAGCCTAATTGTTATTGTTGTGATAAGTAGACTGGTTTATCGAAAAGGGTGCAGATCTGAGGGTTATTGAAATACTGGCCAGTTACTAACTCTACAAAGGAGATTCTTTTTCTTGGAGAACTGGAAGAAATTCTTGACGCAACACAACCTGCAGAGTTCAAACTTTGCATGGTTCCTCTTTTTCTACAGGTTGTACGCTGCATTAATAGCCCAAATTTCCAAGTATGTTATCACCCAAACCAGCTATTAATGCATGTGGCTTTGATTTTAGTTATAGTGGTAGGTTTGGTTCATGATCTTGATCGGTCACTACTACATGTTACGTATTTTTGTGTTACCCTTGAAACCGTTGGATAAAATGAAAATAATACAATGTGCATGATTTATAACCTCCAAAATGCTAGAAATTAGCCATGTCAGATTGATAAAACCAGTCTATTTATCACAACAATAACAATTAGGCTTGTTTCTGGTTCAGATATGTTTAAACGCAAGTACTATCAACCTGGCAATTTTTTTTTAAAGTACAGATATTAATACTAGACTGTTCTGGTTCAGACATGTTTAAAACGCAAGTAATAATATCAAGTGTTTACATTTAGACGCAAGTACTATCAACCCAGCAAATTTTTTTTTTTAAAGTATAGCAATATGGTATGGAAATGAAAGAGGATGAAAAGCTTGTTTTTATGGTGTAATTTTTTTTTAAAAAAATAATGTCGTATAAAAAAGTTATGGCCGTTTTAAAAATGGAGGTGGAAGTGTGATTATTTTTTTATTATATTTTAAACATGTGTCACTTCTTTATTGGTTTCTTATGGGAAGCCTCTTGGAGAGGTCTCGGCACCTCCAAGAGATGGGAGGTGACTATTTTGGTAAAAGCCATTTGGTCAATGGCTATTTTCGTGATTTCCCCTATTATCAACTACTTTTTCAAAGTCAAACGTATGACCCGGGACAAAAACTTCCTCGCCATTATTATTAACATCCGAGTGGTTCTCCTCAATTATAGGAAAGTTTTCCTCAATTAAAGGAACATTAAATGCCTCATTAGTGACCAAAGGAGTTACCAAAACATGCTCTTCCTCTGCCACCAGAATATTCCCACCGGAATCAACAATTTCCGGCTCACCTTCACCATTTTCTTTTTACGGCCCTTCACTCACGTCATCGTCCTCCGACATCAAGGCATCGTCAGTCTCCGAGGAAGGGGCCTTATAGAACTCAGGAACCCATTCCCCTGATTCCTCCGATACCCAAATCTTGAAACGTTTATCCTTCCAAGACAACTTAATTTCTTCATTAACTCGTTTTCCATCGCCTAACAAAACGCCAATGTAATCATGCGACAGAACAACGTCATCGTCCTATCTTGTTGCCCTGTGAACAATCTTCCCAAGTGAATTCCCGATAGCATCAAACAAATCTGTGGACAGGAGTTGCAGTGGGATACCCACAAGTTTTAGCCATGCGAGTCTCTCATAACCAAACACTTGGCCCTCCCACATGTCTAACGAAGAGAACCTACCGATAACCTCTCTTGCATCTTTAATAAAATTTGTGGCCATAGAATTGTCTTCGAACGAAACAAGAACCGACAAACCTCCTAAATATTGGATCTTACTCCCACCGGGGCATAAGTCATTCGTAATCAAATAGATACTCTTAAGAGCCTCTAAATCGATCATTCTTGCAACAACAGCCTTCCCATGCAAACCCTTGTACGCATACACCTTATCGTCAATGATCACCGTTTTGGCGGTTTGTCTACCTGTAAGCATATCAGAGAAAGATCGTGACCCATTGAATGTGGACGCTTGAACTGGAGCCTGCCTGTCTTCCTTTTCGTAATCTTTTCCGTAGTTTCTATTCTGGTTCTTCCCTTCCGGTCGGATCTCGCCTTCTTCGAGCGTGAATCTAGCTATGTTAGCCTTCAACCAACAATCACCGATTCTCGTATTACAAATCAGTCGTAGCAAATCCTTACTCTCTTTCACATCAAGAAAAGAAACAAATCCGAAACGATTCCATGCCTTGTCTCTCTTGCGGGCAATATAGATATCATAAATAATACCATAGGGCCTGAGGAATTCCGCTAGATCATTACCGCTACACTTGTCGGGCAAATTAGTGATGAAAACCTTTATTATCCTGCTAAGAATATTGGTCGGAGTACCCGGTTTCCGACCGCTCATCGTGAGAGAAAGTTTCTTAATTGATTCTTAATTTGTTGTTAAACAAGTTAATTAAAATATTTTTTTTTGTTTTTGAAATTAGCCTATAACTTAGTTCTAAAGGCATTTTAAATGCATGCTTTAAAGTTTGTAACAAGCTAAAGTGTAAAAGAATAATCAGTTTTGAACCAAGTTTTATTTTACTTCAATGTATGCATCACATATTTAGAAGAGAGTTTCAATACATGTTACTTATAATTTGTTATAATTAAATTATTTAATCAATAAAACTAAATATATACATACTATTCTAAATAGTAGTTTCACTACATATATAAATGTATAGTAATTAATTTTAATGGAAAACACTAGTTACTTAGAAAAATATACTAATTACTTAGAAAAAAAATTTATTAATAAGAATTAAAAACACAAAATTGATTTCTTAAATAAAACAATATATAACAAAAACAACTAGAATAAAATATATAAAATTCATTGACTTAATATAGAAAAAATACATTAAATAGTTTTAGTATAAAAACTAATACTAAGTTTAATGTTGTAACTGAAGAAACAGTTAAAGTGCAATAATTAAAAGTTTTAACAATAAGATGCTACACCAAGACAAGTCAAACGCTAGCAAAAGTACCTAGGATTAGGTTTACTATGGTTGATAGAAGAAAAAAAAAATTTAAAGGACACGCATGTGAGAGACACAAAAGGGTCTATGGACTATGATGCATTTCAATCGTTTTGAGTTGATGCAAGATTCTCTTGCATTTGTGACAAATTATGGATTTGTGTTAAAAATGGGATCTAATTTTTTGTTTATGGTTTGTAGGGTGGTCTTAAGCTCATCATTATGTCACTATTAATCTTAGTTGCACTTCAAGTGCTTAAAATCAAGTTTTATTATTAACTTTTTATAAACGTCTCACTTTTTCATTACTATACCACTGTATTGTATAGAACTACTGGGGTGCCCGCACGTTGCGGCGGGAACACAATATTTAGGTTGGTGATTTTAAAGGTGTGCACAAGGTGGTTAGGTTCGGTTTTGAGGCATAACCATAACTAAACCAAGCCAGTTTAGAGCTGAACTTTTTTCAAGCTAGGTTCGAACGACGGTCAACATATTTTATTATAAGAGCCAAACCTTTAACTTATTTTTGCCAAAATGTCTAAAATAAACTAATTGATGTGAACTGAAAGGTAAACTAAAGTTGAACGGTCATCATATGAACTTAAAGGTAAACTAAAGTTGAAAATGAATGAGAAAGAAGAAAATTCTCAAACATTGGCATAACGTAGGCAACAAAAAAATCCTCATATCACAAAACATTTGAAACTGAATGATGTGAATTAAGAAAATAAAAGAACCCAAAAGTACCATAATCACAAATAAAAAAACAAATGGTAGAAAATTTGCTCCAAATTAAAGCAAAGAGGTTTGTTAGAGAAATCACATGGATCATTGGATCTTTCTCCTCATGATAAGATGCCCACAATGTAATACAAAGTAACAACTCATAGGGTCTGTTTGGTATGGGCTAATGGAATGGATGAGGGAATGAAATGGAGAAAGTAATGGAATGGACAAGGGAATGAAATGGATGATTACCATTCCATGGTCTTGTTTGGTTACACGTAAGAATGGAATGAATCATTACTTTGTATTTTTTGGTATGGACGAAAAGACAAAAGAATAAAATCAGTGGTGGTGATGACCGTTGGCAGCGGGTGCCGGTGAGGGTGGTTGGTGGTGGCAGAGGTAGTGGTGGTCGGTGGGTGGCGGCGGTCGGTGGTGGCGGAAGCGCCGACGACGGTGGTAATGGTGGTTGTCAGTGGCGGCGATGACGATGGGTGGTGGTGGTGGTCAGTGATTGTGGGTAGCGACGCCTGGTGGTGATAGTACCGGTGACGGTGGTGGTGGTCGGTGGCAGCAGGTTGCGACAGGGTGTGACGACGACAGTGAGTGGTGGCGACAGCGGGTGGCGGTGGCGGTGGCGGTCGGTGGGTGGCAAAGGTTGGTGACGAAGAGTGTCGATGGTGGCGGTTGGTGCTTGGTGGTAGGTGGTGGAGGTGGAGGTGGTAGTTGGTGGTGGTGGTGGTGGTGGTCGGTGATGGCGGTAGTCGGTGGGTGTCGGTGGTCGGTGACGGAGAGTGGCGGCGGTGGTGGGTGGGTGTCGACAGTCGGTGGTGGGTGGCGATGGCGGTGGTTGTGGTCGGTGGTGGTGTCGATGGGTGAGAGTGGTAGAGGTGGGTGGTGGTGGTGGTGGTCAGTGGTGATGAAAGGTGACAGGGGGAATGGAATGGAAAAAAAACAGACGGATAGGATGGAATGAATATGGGGGTTTTTAGAAGGAATGGAATGGAGGAGGTAATAGATGATTCCATTACCTTGACCAACCAAACACCTTTTTTTTCATTCCATCGCAATGCTCAATTCCATTCCGCCTCTCATTCCTGCGTACCAAACGCTACCATACTCACCAACAAGCAAGGGAACATTAAGTGCGCGTTCTTTCTTCGAGATTTTACTTCCGTTTAAATCATAAGCCCCGAAACAATCTTTTGTGGTCCATTTCCCCAACTTGGAATGATAGACACTATATACTCTATCATCGGCCTCCCATTTGTTTATATATCTTCTTCCCTAAATTTCAAACATGCACCATATCGATTTCAATCACCCCATTAGAAACATCTAGATTGATTAAATAACTACTTGAGTACAATAGGTAATGAATTATATTAAACTCCCCATCCGTTTCAACCTTTAGTTTTCCAATTATTATGAATTATATTAAACTCTCCATCCATTTCAACCTTTGGTTTCCAAGAGAAGATAACTTCAACTTTTGAACTCCTCCTTTCAAGTTTCAAATCATCCTAAATTTTAATAAATACCAAGTAGTATAGATTAAAGAGTATAAAAAGACAAGTTTACCCCTTAACTAACCTTTTTTAGTATTGTACTATAAGCATTAACGTTTGTAATTACTTAAATATTACGGTCATCCCTCCCTCATGCTTTATATATAGTATAGATAATATAGTACAGATATCGATTCATTTATTTTAAATTCTTTGAGTTAAACATGCAATGTAGTAATCACTTGTACGTAACGCATTTCTTTCTTATACATTTCAATCTACACGTCGATATTGATTAAGACAAATGTCAAAACGTCAACAAAAATGAGCAGGTCATTTCGGTATATTCGAATGTTTTTAAAACATAATAGTTTAAATTATGACATGATTAAATAAAAAAATTATAATTTTGTAGGGATGTGAGAATAGTATAACTACTATCTAAAATGAGGGGATTAAAGTAACTAAAATGAGGTACTAAAATGTAAATATGTTTGAATGACTATTTTACCATCATTTTAGGGTTGTTAATGAAAATAAAGTTCTTAACTTTTGGGTATCTTAAACTACCCCCCACTCATGCATTATAATCTATACATATAATAAACCAAAGCCATTTTAATGACATGGCACTCAAAGAGGCATTCTCCTCCTTGAGTGTGCCATGTGTCATCCCATGTGGCATTAAGATATTTTAGGAAAAAATAATATAAAAACAAAATTAGATTTTTCTCTCTTATGTTTCCTCCCATAATTTTTAAACGTTAATATCTTTTATATACGAGATTTTTTTAAAGAAAAAATTACACCAAATTAACGAGCGTTTTATTATCTTTCCAACGAGTACCATAGTGCTATATAAAAAACGGAGAAAAAAACGACTATTTTTTGTTGGGTTTTGTTCAAACAGGGAAAAAAACATAAAATGTTCAGGTAAATCATTAATCATGTATAGGCAAACGACTATTTTTTGTTGGATTTTGTTCAAACAGGAAAAAAAAAACACAAAGTGTTCAGGTAAATCATTAATCATGTATAGGCAAGTCACTAATTATGTTCAAATCAGTAAATATGAATTATATTTTCAACATGTGTTAGCATTGGAGTTATTGTTTTAGGTTATATATTAATATTAGAGTTATACATTGTTTAAGGTTAGGCGTTAACATTGGAGATATATTTTTAATTGTTTTAGGTTAGCTGCTACCCGAAGCTTTCATGCATGTAACTATAAAGCGCATCATTCTATTTCATATGTAAAATTAATATGTCATATTAGATTTTTCAACCCCGGGATGTTCCCGGGGTATAATCTAGTATAGTATAGATAGCTTTGTTCACGGTTGTTTAAAAAGAAATTGTATTTTTTTACTAGCGTTGTTTAATAGTATTTAGTTTATCACTTAATTTCATTTCTTTACTAATTTTACTTCATTAACTTTTTTACAAAATTTAAATACGCACTTATATTTACGGCTATCGTAAACCATATTGAAAACATACTTCTATTTAAATAAATATTTATTGGTATTGTAAACCATATTGAAAATGCATTCTATTTATGAAATAAATATTTATTGTCACCCTAAACCATGTTGAGTACCATACCAAATCAATATATCTACAGAACAACATAGCTACATAATTACATATGCTTGTATTATTTTTGTAGTTTTTGGTTTCGATACAATTCGATTTTGATGGTGTTGTACTACCATAACCAATTTGGTGTTTGATTGAAAAAACATCAATAACATTACTGGTATTCATTTTTACGTCCAAACTAAGGTAATACACATCCCTTGTACCTATTACAAACCATATGATACTCAACTGCTAGAAAACTTGCTTGTGCTTATCTATGTTTTTCTTCTTTGTTTCTTCATTTTTATTAAGGATGAACTCTAGACTACAACAAATACAAAAGGGGTGAACATCAACGTTTCAGTGGTGCAACTGAACAATAACGGGGCCGAGCCGGAAAGGAGGGATTGGGTTTTTATTTGCTTTTACTTGGGCTTTTTTTATTTGTTTATGTTCGTTTTGCATACTTGGTTTACGTTTGTTTAAGATTAAAATATTAAATACCAAACACGAATAAAATATTATATTCTTTTAAATGTATGTGTGTGTTCATTTATTTGATTATAGTTAAATGAACAAACATGAAATAGTTAAATGAACAAACACAAACAAGCCTTGTTTACATTACTACCTAATACTTTGGTCGTCAACCTGTTGCAACATCAGCGGTGTGACGATTCTTTTTTCTTAGGGGGCACAGGGCGCTCATCGTGAAAGGCCCTGGTACCTCACAGATACCCCACTACACCCACTAGTTCACCACCCCCGGTGACCGGGGTAATGAGTTCCGTGAGATATCTCACGTTGTGCAGAGGAGAGAGGTAGAGATGCAAAGGAGAGAGAAGGGCACGGGTGGTGATGCCGGTGAAGGGGTTCACGGGTGACGGTGGCGAGTAGTTGAGGTGGCGAGCTACGATTGGCCCAATAAAGGGATACAAGTGGGCTTTCACAGTGAGCGCCTCATCCCCCTTATGTTATGACTTTTAAGGTCAAAATAAAGCAGTTCCATTTACATATCACTTTGTATATTATGTTTAAAATAAACTAGTTGTATAAAATCACGCGCGTTGCGCGTTTTACAATCGAGATTTAGATGAGGTGTTAATCAATAAATGAATTATACAATCGAGATTAGTTAATAAAAAAATAAAGAAATCTACACATAAGATAACACATGAAATTTGTAACGAAATTACATAAGATTATGTTATTTATATTAATAGTATATAATATAATAAATTTTTTTAATAAAATAATATGAATAAAATAATAGTATATAATATATTAATTAGGGATGAGCATACAAGGCCGAATACCGATCTCGTCCCGTCCCGATCCCGATACCGTACCGAACCGAGTGGTTTCGGGATCGGTATCGGTACCCATATTTATGGATTTTTGGTTTCGGTGTTATCAGTATCGGTATGGTATCGGTACCCATATTTATGGATTTTCAGTTTCGGTGTTATCGGTATCGGTACGGGATCGGTATTTTAAGGTAAAATACCGATACCATACTGGTACCGTACCGATACCGTACCGTTCGGTATATATTAATAGTATATAATATAATAAAGTTTTAAAATAAAATAAAAATATAAATAAAATATGAATATTTTTACTATTCATTTTGTGTCACTATTCAAAGTAGTTTGTAAATTAATAGATTGTAATTGTAATTAATATAGCTACCTTTAATTGCAAATATTATTAAAAACTTAGGTTACTAAAGCTTCAATTTCAATTAAAAAAAACAATTATGAACCCAATTTAGAATAAAAACACATAGAGCATCAGATAACCATAACTCTAATTACACAACTTCTCATGGGTCAGGGATTGTTATTGTCAAATATTCCTACTTTGATCCATCTTTTAAGTTTGAAAACAAAAATACACCCATAAAAGGACATTAACAATATCAAAGATACTATTTTGTGAGAGTGGACTCAGTTGAATGCTCCCATTCTTATGCCAGTATCTCTGGTAGGGATGACACCTTCATCTGATTTCGAGTAGAAAACGTAATAAAGCTCAGAGGCGATACCAGTCAAAACAACAAATGCAGCCCCGGCGCCAAACATGCCTTTCCTCAGGGTCTCACATGACGGAGGGTTAGCAGACAGTACTGTCCTGTACTCTGTGTGATATGCATTTCTGACAGAACCCGCAAGCAAGCATGCCTCGGCAATGATGAATGTCACCCTGATGAAGATCGATACAAAACAGAACGATCAAAACTTGAACACGGAAAATGGATAATGATGAATATGGTGATACAAGCCGTTGGATATAAAGCTTTATTATTCATTTTATTTTAGATGGCCAAACCAGTGCGCTACATGGGTTGGGAAACGGGTCAAAAGGGGTAACTTTTTGTGCAGGTTGAAGCAGGTTGGGTCAACCCAAAACACTTACTACTTTTATAGATAATCAGTGTGTCAAATGTGATTTTATTTATTTTTATATATGATACAGTTTTTGAATGACTTCTGACCCGTGTTTCCTTTCTGCTGATTTAAATTTATTTGACCCGCGAAAATAAAGCATACCCGGTATCAAGATTTTGTAAGTTGATTGGTCGAAATTCCACCTCAGAGAACAGTTTGCATTCTTTTCATGAAATCTCAATTGCTTTTAAAAAATGTGTAGTTCTTCATAACATAGGAGGTACATTTTGACTTTTGTCAATCCAATTTGTTTTGACCTAAAAAGTCAAAGTATATGTTTCTAGGTAAGTATAAGGTTAAGAATATAATTTACCAGCATGTAATGAATAAGAAGATGGCTAATGCCCTGGAACGGCCAGGGATCAGGACTCGTCCACAACACAGGCAACGGGTTGCAGCCATTACAAGGAGTTGGCTAACAAGAAGGAACAATAGTGCACCGACACCCAACCCCGTTGCTATATCAGATTCATAAACACAATATCTTGACCTTGCATCTTGAGCAATCCGAGCCTGTCATACAATTAAACGCAATAAGAATAATTAGGTGCTTGAAAGCCGAATACTTTGTTCATTCCATGAAAAAATGTTTTCCTTTTGAGATGTTCTATGAAACTTGGAACTTCTTTAAGCTCAAAGGGCAAATGCATATTTGGATGTAAATATTGAAAAGTTTCACATTTCACTTTAGAATCGACAGTGAGCTCCCACATATATTCAAAAAAGAGTTGGTTTGTGGCTCATGGCTAGCTTGCCGGCTCATATAAACTAGCTCCTTAAAAACGATAGCTGATTCTGCTTGAGCTCCTTGGCTTGTATAAGTGTCCAAACCAAGTTAGAGGCGAGCCGGATACACGAGCTATGTTTCTGACTCGGTTGGAGATATCAAGTCGACTTAGCTAGCATTTTTATTAATCTAAAACAACATGTTGAAGAGTGGAATACGCCTATACAGGGATTTACTATAACTGTCATACAAGCAGATCCACTAGTCCTTCCATAGCTAACTTCTAGCTTTGACTGTTAGAAGTCAGACTTTAGCTTCCAAAGTCACTTTAAAACGGAAAAGAGTACTAAACTAATCTACAGATTGTGACCTAGAACATACAAACGGATCATATACGAGCAAAATAACACTAAATACTCTTAAAAAAGCATCAAACTAACCACTAATTTTATGAAATCAACAATAGCCATGTCAGAACAAACGGATTATATACGGTTTCAGAAAAGAAACTATGCAAAAAAAGACTACATACTCTTCAAAAAAATATCAAACTAATCACTAATTTAATGAAATCAACAATATCCACGTCAGATCAAACGAAACCTACACAGTAGATAAAACTGGGGGAAACTGGAAGAGAAGAACTCACAGAAGCTCAAATCTGCTCAGCGGCAAGCCGGCAACAGCAAGTGCAAAAGCAACGAGATCGAACACAAACAAGCGGACCAGCTCGTGAGCTACTTGAGACCAGTTCGCTAAAAGCTCGAACTGAGCTGACCTTAAACAAGATCAAGCCCAAAGTGATCCTAAATGAAGCTTAGTTAATCGACAAACTCAAGCCTGAGCTTCATATACGGAGTTTGATTAGACATTTAGACTCGCGAATCGCGGTCCTAAACAAGTCCATTTATAAATATAATAATTCTTATTTATTTAATATAATATATAATTACATGACAAATATTATTATATATATATACACAAATAGAGTAATTAAATAATTAGTTGATAAGATAAGAGCATGTAAATTACTCCTGAGTCGAGCTTGAGCTCTCTGAATGTAAAGGATTGATTTAGGACCACAAGATTCCTTTATTTGTCAAGCGTATTCTAGGTAAGTTGATCGAAATTTTACTTCAACTGTGTCAAGTCAAACAACACAATTTCTCAATGACCGACGGAGTCATATTTTACTAGTTACCACTAAATGCTTGTAAACTTTTAAAATAATATATTTCACTGATAAATACATCCTCATTTTGAAGATGTTTTGACGAATACATGAATCAACAAACACAAACTTCCAAATGAAGATGCTTTCAAGTAGAAAAAACTAAAAGGTTCCTGGTATATTTTGACTTTCAAAAGTCATACTATGATTCTTTTTTAGCCATTGAAAAGCAACATGTATCAAACAAGAAATATAGCAAGAACAATCATAAGTGTCTTCCAAGACATCAGACTAAGGCACTAAGCACCACCATATGTGACCACAAATACCCATATAAATTATAATGGATATGACTATCCAACTATGAGTCTATGGCACAAGCATATACTGCCTCTTTCGAAAATTAGAGTCAAACTTTGACGTTTACTTTCAGTGTTTCAGATTTTTTAGATTAGTCTCTTGTTATTTAGAGGAAAAACGGATTTTTACATCAACACATAAGAAAATAGCTTATGATACCTTGGTTTTAAAAAGCGCGAAGCGCACAAAAGCGACAAGGTCAAAAATCAAGGCGCAAAGCCCAAAGCGCAAAAGCGGCGGGCTTTTCGGACGCGAGGCGCACACCGTATGTATATTTTTTTTATATATTTTATAGGTTTCTAGGATTATTTACCCAATGTTTAGACTCAAATAAGCTCTATATATGTTTTAATATTGAAATATCATGCTAGTACAACTTAAAAAGCATGCTGTACCACCATCTGCTGCACACAGATTTGGGCCATACATGAGGCGCGCGCCTCAGAGGCAGATTTGCAGAAAAAAATGCGCCTCAGCTGCGCTTTCTGCACAGAGTGCGCCTCAGGTTACATAAGGCGCAAAGGCTTGTGCCTCGCGCCTAGGCGCGCTTTTTAAAACCAAGTAATGATACTAAACATTTTGTATCTCAAAGGGCACCGCACATTTTGAATGTGAACGGTTTTTAAACCGGCTTCTAACTTTAAAGATGATTTAAAGATAAACAACATATCAGTTTAAGCATTCAAATGAAAAATACAGGAATACCTACATGAATGCGAGTGTGACAAAAAAATAAACTTGACCTTCTCGAAATTAGAGTCCACATTTGACTTCTACAAGTCAGAATTGTTTTCTTTTGAGTTAAAAAAGCTCAAAGGATCATTGCAGATTTGGATATTAATTATTGAACTCCCACTAATTGTCTAATTCAACAAAGAATTAAGCCAAATATGGTTTTTCAAATAGTTTGTGGCTCATGGCCAACTTACCGGCTCATATAAACTAGCTCCTTAAAAACCATAGCTGATTTTGCTCAAGCTCCTTGCCATGTATAAGTGTGCGAACCAAGTTCGAGCAAAGTAGCTCACTCATGTAAGAACTATAGCTAATATAGTCAACGTAACTCGCTGGCTGGCTAGCTCGTATAAATGAACTCATTTCCTTGTTGTTAACTTGTTATGTAATATAAGGATTTTACAAATATAACATACAAAGTCATCAAAACTGAAAAAAGAAAAAACAAGCTGCCTCGAGTTGGAGGTGAGCCAGATACAGAAGCTATGTTAATTCTGACTGAGTTGGAGATTAATCGAGTCGCATTTTTATTAATCTAATACATCCTGTTGAAGCCTGGAATAAGTTATAAGCCTATACAGGGATTTATTATAACTGTCATACAAGCAGATCCACTAGTCCTTCCATAGCTAAATTCTAATCTACAGATTTTGACATACAACATACAAACGGAAATTCCGTTTAAAAAAAAATAAAATAAAATAAAATAAAGCAAAATAACAATAAAATGTTCTTGAAAAACATGAAATTACTTGGGTAATATGATGAAATGAACAATACCCAGTTGAGATCAAACAAAAGATAGACTGATGAAGATGAAATTGGAAGAGAAGAACTTACAGAAGCTCTCCTTTGCTCAGCTGCAACAGCAAGTGCAAAAGCAACGAGATCTAACACAAACACAACAGCAAGTAGCAATGTTGAACTCATCTCAATTAATCAATCAGATAAAGTAATCAAATACGAGACAAACATGAATCAATCGGTGAATGATTTCTTCACTTTTCTTGTTGGCGGTGGATTTCAAAAGGGTAAGGTGGTGTTTGTTTTTCTCCCAGAAGCACTTCTGATCTCTTTTGTCTGCGCCGTGAAGACACGGGCAGACGTTTGGGGCGGGCAGACTGTTTGTTTTTCGGAAGACATTTCACTCCAAAAGCTCTTCCTGACCTCTTCTTGGTGCAGACTTAGACCAAAGTCTTCTAAGGTCTTCAAAGGTCTTCTCCTCTTCTCTTCTCCTCACCCACCACCACCACCACCACCCACTACCACCACCACCACCACCACCATCGTCACCCACCCACCACCACCACCCATCACCACCATCACCCACCACCACCACGATCCACCACCACCCACCACCACCACGGTCCACCACCACCTACCACCGTCCACCCACCACCGTCCACCACCACCACGGTCCACCACCACCATCCACCACCACCTCCGTCTACCACCAGACTGCTGTGAAAACTCAGTTTATTTAAATTTAAGTTTATTTCAGCAGCCTGCAGACGTTAACAAACAAACAGTCTTCTTCTTGCAGACTGCAGACCTTTGGTCCACCCCTTCTCCTGCAGATGTCTGCAGATGTGGTCCGCAGACTGCAGACCTTTTCTTGCAGAAAAAACAAACAACACCTAAAACGTCACCGGTTAGAGCATGTTTGGCTCTCTTCTTTTCTCACTTTTCCCACCTATTAATCTCATAAGTTACAAATTGTAATTAAGTGCATGTTTGGCTCTTCATTTTTTTCCTAACTTTTGACTTATAACTTTTTTTTTTGAACGACCAACAAAAATATTTATTAATCACCATCACTAGTGGGGTACTAGCAAATTCCCAAGTTACAATCATCATACTGTCACCATACACATGCTATCATAGCCTACTAAACAAAACGTAGATTAAAACTTCGCCATTTCTCCCAATCCAAACCACCTAGCTTTGCACGATTTTTCACCCAAAGATAACTTAGCGCTTTAATTTCGCCGATGATCTTGTGTATAGAACCTTGTTTTTGTCTGAATATCACCTCGTTCCAGTTAATCCAAATACACCAAATTACAGTCAAGTGCACCACATAGTGAACCTTTTTTACCTCCTTTGATCCACTGCAGAAGTTGTGCAGCATCAACAAGTCATTAATATCAAAGGCATAAATACTACTAGCCTTGCACCACTATGATACTAACTGCCAAATTGACTGCGCCATTCCGCAAGATATAAAAAGGTGCTCGACTGTTTCTGGAAGGTCACCACAAAACGGACACAATTCTGACGCCACATTAATGTTTCGTCTTCGTAATTTTGACTTATAACTTATTGAAGAAGTCAAAAGTTAAAAAAAAGGTGTTTGGGTAATTGTTTGGAAAATGAGCTTTTGGAATATTTTGGCCTTGGAAAAGTAGAAATGAAGGAAAAAATGAGAAGTCATAATTTGTGACTTTTGGGGAAAAGTAGCTTTTGATGGAGAAAAAGCCATAAGGAGAAAAATAAAATGAAGAGCCAAACATGGCCTGACTTATGACTTTTCCCTTCATTTCTTCTTTTCAAGCACAAAAATTTCCATAAAAGGTTCCTTTTCAACAATTACCTAAACACTTTTGTTTTAACTTTTGACTTATTAGATAAGTCATAAGTTAAAAGGAGGGGAAATGGACAGCCAAACACCCTCTTATCTTGTTTATTTTTTCAAACAAGAACACATCATTGCTGCTATTTCATGGACATTGTTGGGTAAGGAAAGATTTTGGTTGAAAGTTAAGGTCTCAAGTTCGAATTTAAATTATTTAATCTCAATCGGGTTTTATTGTAGTGGACTTTCGGATGGTGACTTTTCTCATAACCGAAGATGGTGGGCTTGGGCTACTCAATGCTATTTGCGACTGCGAGCGTATGTGGTCGCTTTTTGTCATTGGGTTATTCGTTGGTTGTTCATAAAAAAAAGAACAGAGAGCATGTTTGGGAACACAAAATGACTTGTTAATAAACATGTTTAGAGACATGATAAATATCATATATTTAGGAACTTGTTTAGTGAAACAAAAATTACTAAATGTTCATAAAAAAAAAGTCTTAACTAATACATAATCATCAACATAATAATTCTTAACATATTAATCCCTAGTGAAGAGGTATAATGAAATTATACCGGTCCTCAAAAGTCAAGCGATTATCTCAATGAGCCACGGTCATAATCATTATATCAACCCCATAAACAATGCCAGGTACTATCATGGGTCCGGAAGTCAAGGGCACCGACCTATAGTAACACTAGTCCGAATGTAAGTACAACATTTTCAAGTTGTGTAAATACCCCCATTAAAGTACAGTAACACATGTGAACCTACACTCTGAATTTTACTTTCTCTCTCTAAACAAATACTTATCCTCACGCCGGAGGGTGGTCACAGAAAGACCCCCAACCTCCCATTTGGTGAGCCTAAAGGTTTGTTCATTTTGCAGGTTCATTCCCACTAAGATCTAATCAAGCTAGTTCCTTAATTCTAACATCAATTGTAAGTAACCAGTTCTTGGATCTTCAACTGGCGCCATCCTTTTATAGGTCTACTCTCTACAATCAGATCAAGAATGGCTAACGATGATCTTGAGATCGAGGAAATCACCTATATTGAGAACAATGACATTGTCACCTCTGGACAAGACACGGCTGGGTTGCCCAGAGTCTTCCCGGGGGGACAACAGTGGCCTCCCACACTGCGGAGCTTCTGGCTGGAGATCAGAACAAACAGTCCATTTCCGTGGAATTTGATGACACTTTCCTTCAACGAAATCGTGAGTTCTTGCTTCACTTGAAGGAGCAGCAATCAAAGGAAGAAAAGCTCCAAAGCTTACAAGTAAATTTGTTTCCTGTTGAGGGATTCGTCTCCCAACCAGTAAGCACATTGAACTTCACTTCTTCTATAGTATACTTAACCATTACTTCAACTACACCACTGTAAACACCTTTTGGACACCTCATTCCTTTTGGATACATTGGGCCATTGCCGACGGGGCTTACCTCTTCGGAAAAAAGGTCGGCCACCTCTGTCCAGGTGGATGACGATCTCACTGCACCATATCGGTCGGCCTATATGTCGGCATATTTAAAGTGTTCTTAATGTATTGCAAATGCTCGCCTCCCTACAAAACTAAAAATGCCAGTCATGGTAAGAAAATACAACGGTATCTCTGACCGGGATGATCATATATTCGATTTTAGGAGAGCAGCAGAGATTGAGTTGTGGCTCACCCCTGCATGGTGTCACATATTCGCACAAACCCTGACAGGTGCAGCACGCATCTAGTTTGATGGTTTACCAGCTAGGAAATAGGCTCTTGGGAAGAGTTTCAGAGGGCAATCCTACAGTATTTTTCTCAAAGAAGATGATGCACAAAGGATATTACCGAAGTACACAACATTTGAAGAAAAGACGGAAAATCACTAGAAAAGTTCATTGATCATTTCAATAAAGAAAGCATGCAAATCAGTGGTGTTGTAGATCAACTCCGGGTCTTAGGCTTCTGCCATAGGGTCGAGAACAATTAGTGTAACATCCGGCCCCTGGGCAACCAAAACAAATCCGTGAGCTCTGGATGGCCAACTCATTGGGGCAAAGTGGACAATATTGGTGGTGTGAGTATATCTTTCCCTTTTTTATTTCACACTTTGGGGTGACTCAAGCGTGAAGGCACAGAAGGATAATGGTTGGTACAAAAATTCTAATTTGGCACCATATTTTGTAATTTGCAGCTGTTAATTTGTTAATTGTTCTGGTATCTATGAAGTAGGCAAGGTGTCCTTTTTCTGTAACAGACGTCTTCGACAAGCGGCCAAAAGCAAAGGTGAGATATTACGTGTTAATTCAATAGTTTTGGTGTAACGTGAGTAAATCAGTTGTTTTGATGTGGTTAAACTATAAGTTGCATACATCCTCTGTTATATGTTATGTAAACCAGACAATAATCTAGCCGGGGTGGCATGTGGTGCGGTTCGGACAAAAAATAAGAAAGGTGTGGTCATACAAAATAATAGAGTGTTATTTCCACCGATGTTCTTGAAAAACTAGTGTGGACTTATACTGGCTACATATGTAACAGGTAAACAGGCCATTCCTGTGTATGATGTGTCTTCATGTTCACCGGTTAGGATAACACGATCAAAAACATGAGCCATAGAAAGTTCAGTAGATACGGCCAAGACAAAAAAAGTCAGAGAGTGAAGGCGAAAAAACGCAAGAGGGTAGAGAAAACGTGGAAGGATGGGCTTGAGCCTCGTAGGCAACGCAAAAGGTCAAAGATGAACGAGTGGCTGGGAATACGTACTAGATCATCCCCAACACAGTTCTCAAGATGCATAAAGATACTAAGTGACGAACAACATTTAGCAGTGAAGGATATGGGGTTCGGCAGGTTGCTCAATCTTAAAATGGATGGGATACCAGCGAAGTTAGAGCATTATGTTGTAGATAACTTCAACCCGGAAAGTTTGGAGTTGTCTGTGCCATCTGGGACACTTTGCATTGATGCCGGAGTCGTGCACAAGATCCTTGGTATTTGAATTGGAGGGGTGTCTTTCAATGCGCTGGAGCGTAGGGAAGCGCATGATGAAGTCATAGCCAGATGGGCTTAAAATATATAAAATACACTAAAAACTTAAAAAAAAATGAAATCTTATGGGTCGTCCAGGCCTTAATAGGCCGTCCAAGGCAAAAAAAAACCCTCCAGGACGGGTCGTCTAGCCCCATATGGGCCGTCCCTAGTGGGCCTCAAAAGAGGTACCCGCCTAGCAGATTTATATGTCCTAAGCAAATGGTTGATATGATTGAGAAACAGGCAAATGGTGAGGATGATTTTAATTTCTGGATGGATTTTATAATGTGCTTCTATACTATCATGGTTGACTGTGTCACAAATAAGGCAGTTTGAAGGATACCATACTCGAGTATATTACAGATGACTTGGATTTGCTAGGATGGACTGGTGTGAGTTAGTAGTTGAGGTACTAAAGAGTTGTAAGTATGGTTGGAGACGAGATAGTTTAGATCCACCTTTTACTGGTACACCGACTTTTTTGACGGTACGTTACTATTTACGTATGTTAGCTTTTAGTTACATGGTTATTACTGACACTAATTGTTTACTGGTTATTAACCACATATACGCCTTTTTATTACAGCTTTTGTACGTGGATAGTTTTACATGCAAAGGCGTTGATGTTGATACTTCGATGTATCCTATGAGTTTTTGGACATTCCAAAGGTTAAGAGACCGATAAAAGATTGAAATAAAAGGTGGGGTTTGGAAGGGGTACTCTGAAAGCTTTGTCTTCGTGAGATATTGTGAAGATTGGATTACATGAACCAAGCGTCCAGGTTTGTCACATGTAGTGTATAACTTAAAAGATAATTCATATACTACATTTTATGGTATCCTGATTTCAATTCATAAACAGGAAAGGGTAGCAGCTGTTGGTGATTTGGTAGATGTGATGATCAGAACCAAAAAAGGGTTGAATCCGCCATCTGTAAGTTATATGAGGAGTATCCAAGTAAGGAAGAAGTTGTTGCCGTAATGTCAAGGTACGATGCTCCGATTAACGAAATAGTGAAGGCGAATGAAGGTGACTCTGTTGCGCGTGCTACGGCCGATGCGCACATCAGCAAGGTGGTAGCAACGCTAAATAAATGCAGCACCATTGGAGAAGTCCATAGTTTATGCAAAAAATCAATTTATAAACTAAATATTTAGTTGAGGATACGTATGTGACGTCAACCACTCTCAAACAGAAACAACAGATAAGGCTGAGGAGATCAATCCAAAACACACACACAACATATATATATATATATTTGTAAAAATATATGTTTTTGTATAATTTATTTATATTCATTTGTTTGGTTAATTATTTACTTTTCTTATTGTACTATTACTACACATTTTATACCATCTTTTTAGAGAAAATTGCTCGAATAGTCCCTGTGGTTTGCACAATTTTCACCTATAGTCCTCAAGTTTTTAAAATTACAGGTATAGTCCTCAACTTTTGGTGTTTCTTAACTCGGATAGTCCTTAGAGTGGCTGCGAAATTACTAAATTACCCTTTTGATGGATGGAGGTTAAATAATCCAGTTAAGTGGATGTAAAATTACTAAATTACCCTTACCCCAATAAAAAAACAATTAATTAATAAAATATAAAGAGGGCCCACTTAACCCCTTAACCAATTATTTTTCTCCACCTATTTTAGTGGCCCCTACCAACTTCATCTTCCCCACCCTATCACCACCACCACCATCAGCCACCACCACCACCACCCATCCCAAACAGCACCTCCCCCACCGACTTTGGTCAAAATCTTAAGGTTTTGCAAAATCCAATTCTTCAAACCACCACGGCACCACGAGTCTCAAACAGCCCTAAAACCACCAACTCTAAGTCTTTAACCCATCACTGGAAACCTCCTAACCCACCCAGACCACCATCTTTCTGATTTGAAGAAGTCGGTGCCATAACACCACCAACTAAGCGTCGTCGTCTTCCGACGCACCACCGTCACTGTCACGGCCACCACAACACAACTACTGCTGGAAGAAGCCCGGTTGATTATTCCCGAGAACCTGTTTTAGTGGGGCCACCAACTTCATCTTCCCCACCCACCACCACCACCAACCACCACCACCCTCTATCTGTTGACTGTGCCTTAAACAACTCCCTAACCCGTTTCCAATACCCACCTCATTAATCCACCTCACTTTCTTACAGATCCTTCACCAGTGACCAAACCCTTTTCACCATCTCTCCAATTAACCTTCTTGTCTGTTACATTTTGTACTTAACCCTTTTCACATATTTTTCTTGAGAGAGAAAAGAAAAAAGGAAATTATGCTCTGTAATAAGTTACAGTTATTCGATTCTTTACCCACATAATTCATTTCAGACTCTGTTTTTTTTTTCAAATGGCGAAAATGGTTTATGAAGTTTGGAAAGGAAGAAATGTAAGATTTTTAATTTGCCCCCTTGTTTTCTTTTTATTCGATAATTTAGGTCAGCTTTATTTTATATAGTTCATGATGAAGCTATGGTGGTATTCAGGTGTTGGGTCTGAAGGAGGATGATGATGGATTCCAATCGGGTCAGCTGTGACATCGATGATGGTGGATTAATGAGGTGGTTATTGGAAACGGGCCAGGGAGTCGTTTAAGGCACGGTCAACAGAGAGAGGGTGGTGGTGGTGGTGGGTGGTGGTGATAGGTTGGGGAAGATGAAGTTGGTGGGTCCCACTAAAATAGGTGGAGAAAAATAATTGGCTAAGGGGTTAAGTGGGCCCTCTTTATATTTTATTGGGGTAAGGGTAATTTAGTAATTTTACATCCACTTAACTGGATTATTTAACCTCCATCCATCAAAAGGGTAATTTAGTAATTTTGCAGCCACTCTAAGGACTATCCGAGTTAAGAAACACCAAAAGTTGAGGACTATACCTGTAATTTTAAAAACTTGAGGACTATAGGTGAAAATTGTGCAAACCACAGGGACTAGTCGAGCAATTTTCTCCATCTTTTTACTTAAATCATTGATGTGATTGAGTATTTTTTTTTTATCATTTTTATAATTATTACTAGTTATTTGAACTAAAAATACATGACAGTTAAATAACTTGCGGCTAGCACCAATATCATTCCTATCGTATCTTAAAACCAAGTTATGTAGCACGAATCATTAATTTAGATTATTCAAAAGTTCTTTTTAATGTTTTAAATGGCACCACACTTAGAAACATTGAAACTAAATTGGTGTTGGATTAAAAACATCAAAATTAAAATTGCTTACTCTACCTCAAGTTACAAGGTAATCGAACACTCATTATACTATCTAATAAGTTTACGACAGTTGAATAGTAAACTGATTTGGTTGGCTGATTTTGGAGGCAAAATCCTCTGATTGGCTCCTTCTAGCGGCATGAATTTTGTACATTTAAAAAAAACTAAAGAGGCCACCAAGTTTATTACTTATTTCAATTTGAACACTAAACTTTGACCACCAAACTTTTAACTTTTATAATTTAAAACTTTGATCACTAAACTTTTACCTTTTAGGATTTCAAACTTTGACCACCCAACTTCTTTAAACTTGCATTGCACTTTGCCCACTAACTTATGTGCTTTATTTCCTTCCAATTTGACCAACAATCTTTTACCTTTTAAGATTTCATACTTTGACCACCAAACTTTTAGCTTTTTAGATTTTAAATGCCCACCAAACTTTGACTACTAACTTTCTTAATAACTAATGTACTTTCATTTCTTCTAATTTGACCACCAAACATTGACCACCAAACCCTCAATGCAACAGGAGCTCCCGCCGCGAAGCGCGGGGTAATAGAATCCTAGTTTAAATTAAAAAATATATTATTGATTAATATTTTTATTTATATAATAAATATACTAGATTATACCCCGGGAACGTCCCGGGGTTGAAAAATCTAATATGACATATTAATTTTACATATGAAATATAATGATGCGCTTTACAGTTACATGCATGAAAGCTTCAGGTAGCAGCTAACCTAAAACAATTAAAAATATATCTCCAATATTAACGCATAACCTTAAACAATGTATAACTCTAATATATCTAACCTAAAACAATGTATAACTTCAATGCTAACGCATGTTGAAAATAGAATACATATTTACTGATTTGAACATAATTAGTGACTTGCCTATACATGATTAATGATTTACCTGAACATTTTGTGTTTTTTTTCCTGTTTGAACAAAATCCAACAAAAAATAGTCGTTTTTCCCCCGTTTTTTATATAGCACTATGGTACTCGTTGAAAAGATAATAAAACGCTCGTTCATTTGGTGTAATTTTTTTCTTTAAAAATCTCTTATATAAAAGATATTAACGTTTAAAAATTATGGGAGGAAACATAAAAGAGAAAAATCTAATTTTGTTTTTAAATTATTTTTTTCCTAAAATATCTCAATGCCACATGGGATGACACATGACACACCCAATGAGAAGAATGTCTTTTTGAGTGTCATGTCATTAAAATGGCTTTGGTTTATTATATGTATGGATTATTCGATATTTAGTCTATTTTGGCCTAGGTCCCACATTGTGTATTACTCCTATAGTCCCATGCTAAAAACCAATAGCTAAATTGAGGCATTATGGATTCATTTTTCTTTTAATTATTTTGTGTTTCTTTTTTTATATGTTGTGTCATTTTAGTAGGTGCTTTCAAATGCAGGAATGGTTTAAAAGCATTTCATTGTCACCAATTGGTAAGAAATGCCTCGAATCGTTCACATCTTTTTCTTTGATACTTTCCTTCAAATGAGACAATAAAATCTTTTTTTAAGAATTATTGTATAATAATTATAGGGCACGTGAACAAATTATTAATTTTTAACTGTAAATTCAAATATTTTTTTTAACTGTAAATTCAAAATCAGATCGACATATTTCTAACTTGTCTTAAAAAATATAGTTATTCAATATTGGACATGGATGAGAATCATTTCATAAATCATAATTCTAGTTTTGGGTAGCAATAATCCATCATTTTATTTAGAGTTAAATGCCAAAATGGCCCCTGTGGTTTGACCCAAATTACCACTTTGGTCACTTTTTTGAATTTTTTGCCAAAACCACCCCTCAAATATCGAAAAGTGCCAAAATGACCCATATTTAACTGAGTTTCTAATGAGGATGAAAAACTCAGTTAAGTCTGAGGGGCATTTTCGTCCTTTCATCTGTTCATCTTCTCCAACCTCCCTTGACTTCTTTTATAAAAAACACACACATGTTCTGTACATTTTCATTTCATCCTCTACACACACATCTATAGAGAGAGAGATTAATCTAGAGAGAGATGGAGACCAGTGGTCTCCTCCACCCGCGGCGGAGCTCCGGCAGCCCGACAACACAACCACACCATCACCTATAAATAAACCCAAACCACCCCCCCTGCCCATTCTTCTGTCAAGAAAACACACACACCCAACACAACTTTGACAAGGATAATAATAATAATATTATTAATAATAACGGTTGTTCGAGAAGAAAGCTCAAAGACTTGTTCGTGACGTCATCGGCTTCGTCATCACCGCCGGTTGATGGATCAAAGTTTTTGGTTGCAGCTTTTATCTGTCTTAGAGTGAATATTCCTGTTTGTAGATCTAGACCTTTAAGCTCTGTTAAACAATGGGTCTTGATATTAGTTGCTGCAATATAGTATCAATAGCAAAGAAATCTAGAGGTGGGGATATTGGTGTGTTGGATAACGAGTTGGATGAAAAATGGGACTTTTTTAGTACAGGTTGAAAAAAGGCTGGGTTGATTGACTCGCTGATGACACTTTTTTGTCCATTTTTATAAAAAGTATATAATTGATCAGTTTGTCTAGCTGTTGATGAAGACCGCAAAAACAATATGATTAATTTATCACAATAGATATTTAGATCTTTAAATAAAACGACTTAAGAGAGTGTAGGTATTACATACAGAGGATGGATAGGAGGTTGTGGAAGGAGGGGTAATAGAGGATGGATACGTGATTATCTGTGGTGTGGGTAATAGAGGATGGATAGGAGGTTGTGGAAGGAGGGGTGGGTGCAGGTAGGTTGAAGAAGATGATGAGGAAGAAGGAGTGAGTTGAAAGGACGAAAATGCCCCTCAGACTTAACTGAGTTTTTCATCCTCGTTAGAAACTCAGTTAAATATGGGTCATTATGGCACTTTTCGATCCTTGAGGGGTGGTTTTGGCAAAAAATTCAAAAAAGTGACCAAAGTGGCAATTTGGGTCAAACCACAGGGGCCATTTTGGCATTTAACTCTTTTATTTATATATTTAATATTATTTGATGGTAGTATTGTCATTTATTATGTGTAATTTACATGTAATTATCACACATACGTAAACTAAACTTGTGTTATAGCAGTTTAAAAATCATAGGGTGATTGGTTTAAAAATTAACAATATAATATATTATAGAAGTATTGGAAATTTAGGGCCAAAAATAATTGTCTGCTCTGGAAATTTTGGGTTGAGAACCCATTTTTCTAGCACTGTGCGGATAGTTGGCTTTTGCATCTTGAGAGGCTTCTGCGCATCGGTGACATGGCAGTCTTTGTTTCCACGTATGAATGCTACGCCTGTGCTGGTGAGAAAACCTATCATTTGGTGCGGCGTTGACGCGTTGCAATTAAACTTGGCCAATCACTCCCGCCCAAGGAGTACATCATGCGACGAGGAGACTGGCAGAACTATAAACTCACAAATTTTTGTTCTTGAATGTTTTCCGTCTGATAGTGTGACGGGAAACGATAGCATTCCCAACGGAATGATCATCTCATGTATGAACCCAGAGATGGGCTCTGAAACTGGAACTATCCGGGCTTTGTCCTCTTTATCCAACTGATTAAAACACTGCTCATACATGATGTTCGTATTGCTACCATTGTCCAAAAAACATGTAACGCGTTTGGTAGTGACCAATGACACTGTAATGATTAACGGAGCCGTTGATGAAGCTCCACCTCGTATCTTGGGCAGGATGATGTCTGCCTCTTTCCATACATCATCATTAGCTACTGTGAAAGTTCTTTTATTTTGCGCATATTTTCGGTATCGGTATTGGGTTTTGGGAGTTTTCGATATCGGTACCGATACCGATCCCGTCTCGAGCTCATCCCTACAGTCGAGCAAGAGGTGTACACGTAGAATTAAAAGTAGGTTTTATGAGTTATCGAGTGTTGATCCTTTACAATTTTTTTTCTAAAAAAACAGCCTATTTTTTATAGTAGACACATTTTGTCACTTCATATTAAATTTATCTATACCGGGAAGCTCCGGAGAATAAACTAGTAATATTAATAATACACAATACATACGTGATTTCATGATTTTATACTTCATTATTTTACACCTTAAGAAAAAACTACTAATAAAATAAACTAGCGGGGTTCTCGCGCGCATAGTCGCGTGTTCGCTGTCATTATCGTTTTGGTTTATTATGGTACCAATGCGACAATTTTAGCTTAAACGACCACAAAAAATTCCAGAGAAAACAGTTGCCTCAAACCAAGTCTCGAACCTATGACCTCCATTTATGGAAATGCACCTTGAACAACTATAACACCAACCCAATTTGTGTTTTATACCCTAACCAATTATGAAGAAATATGTGGAAAAAAATATATAAAATGTCCACACACAGTCTTAAACCTATGACATCTCATTAGGTAAGTGCACTCCAAATCATTGCAACACCAACCCAATTTGTAATTTCATATGAATCCAATCATACTTAACATTAAATAATACTGTGGAAAATGAAAAAAAAAAAAATTAAAATGCCACTGCCTAACCACTACACAACTAACCCAATTTGTGAGTTCATATGAAATCAATTCTATTCAACATTCAATAATGCCGTGGAAACGAAAAATAAAATAAAAGCCCGAGCCCAACCTCGAACCACCTAAGGTTAGATAAATGCAACTAAAACCACTACACCACAAATCCAATTTTTGTTTTATTATGAAATAAATTATATTTAACATAAAATAATGCCGTAGAAATTACTACTCTTTCCTTCTAAATTAATACATAGTATAATAATACACCATACTTACGGGATTTCATTATTTTACACTTCTTCATTTTACACATTAAGAAAAAACTATTAATAATTATCAAATTCCTACTCTTCATTCAGTTTTCTTTTAGTCTCTATATATATATATGTCAACTAAGGTTCTAAAAAAGTAAACGGTCTCTTTCCAATTTTGTGGAGCTTTCTCCTTAAATCTTCTGTTGTCAAATTCACACACACGCTTCATGTAAACACACAGTAAACCTACTTGAGTCTGTCCATGGTAAGTTGTTATCTTGTTCGATCTTGCCTTGTTTGTTGCATATGGTTACACAAATATCATTTTGTTTGTTTTTTGTGTGATAATAAATACACACTTTTTTAATTCAAATCAGCATTCCATCATCAAAACTCTCTGCAAATTCAATGTGGAATTTTTTTTAAATATCTTTGGTAATCTTTACTCTGTGAAAGATTCATTAAAACTTATGTTCTTTATCTGTTTATGCACAAAACTTATTTTTTTTATTTGTTTGTAGAGTATGTCAGCCACGAAAGTTGATGATCCTAGTGAAACACCAGTGAAAGTTGAGGTTTGTGCTCAAACATCATTTGATTTTTACCAAATAATTGTAATTTGATCTCTAAAAATTTTAGATTTTGATAATATCTTGAATTCATAGGGGAAGGGAATTGCAATTGTGGTTTGCTGGATCCTTGGATTTGGAACTTTAGTGTCATGGAACAGTATGTTAACCATAGGAGACTATTACTATGTATTATTTCCTGTAAGTAAAAAGGTTCAAGATCCTTAACTTAATTTATATATATATATATATATATATTGGCATTTTGGCTATTTGGAATACATAATTTGTTAACATTTAGTGTTCATTACTTTCTTATTGTACAGGACTATCATCCATCCAGGGTACTTACCCTTGTCTACCAACCGTTCGCGTTAGGAACCTTAGCGTTACTTGCGTATAACGAATCGAAAGTCGACACTAGAAAGCGTAACATTGCAGGATACATATTGTTCTTTTTATGCACTCTAGCCCTCATTGTGGTATAACATATTTTGGCCTTTTAGTCTTGAGCAGTTGGTTGTTTTCTTTTTAATTTTAAGAGAACATTGTTCTAAACATGTTCACAGACAGATTTAGCTTCATCTAGGGAAAGGTGGAATTGGAAGTTACATCAGTATATGCATTTTTGGCGCGGGTTTTGGTGTAGCTGATGCTCATGTCCAAGGTGGAATGACTGGAGATTTAGCCTTCATGAAGCCAGAATTCATCCAAGTGAGATTTTGCATAAACAACACATTTAAAATCACACTCTTTTCTTTTTATTCCTAAAATTAGTTAAAAGTATTGATATTACAATCGTTGTGGAAGTCTTTCTTTGCTGGTTTAGCAGCATCAGGTGCTCTAATCTCTGGCTTAAGGCTTATTACAAAAGCCGCTTTTGACAAGTCTTCGAATGGTCTTCGAAAAGGGACTAGTAAGTGTCATATACGATTAGGAGTCTATTAGCAACCAAGTTTCTTCATTGTTCCATCAAGGCCACTTAAACTTTTTCAACTACGAAAACCGCCCAAGTTTCAACATTATTTCATTGTTATGAAATTTTTCTCTAATGGTTAAAAGTTAGTGATTTAGTAACTATTCTTTTTCAAATTTAATCTAAAAAAGAAGTCACTATCGAATTTCATTTATGTCATTTTGTTCCGTTTAACCATTATTAATGAAAAATGTCACTAATTAACCATGGAAGACTTTGAAACTTGAATAGTTTTTGTAGTTAAAAAAAGCTGAACAACTTAACTAAATACTGAAATTTAATTGGTTATTATTCATGATTTATCCCTCGGAAATACCATCTTTAATCTGTATCATTTTTTCTGTAGTGTTATTCCTTGCAATCTCTACGTTCTTTGAGTTTCTATGCATTTTCCTCTATGCATCTGTGTTTGCCAAATTACCGATTGTGAAGTATTATCGCGCTAAAGCAGCACGAGAAGGGTCAAAAACCGTTGCATCTGATCTTGCTGCAGCAGGCATCCAAACTGATTCAAACGGAAGAGTAAATTTTCAATTTTCTTTTAAATGCTTAAG
This sequence comes from Ambrosia artemisiifolia, assembly GCA_032199755.1. Taxonomy (NCBI): domain Eukaryota; kingdom Viridiplantae; phylum Streptophyta; class Magnoliopsida; order Asterales; family Asteraceae; genus Ambrosia; species Ambrosia artemisiifolia. The sequence continues at coordinate 66,634,274 of CM063519.1, forward strand.
AGGAGATCATTAGTTAAGTGTTTAAGAAAAAATCCGTAACTTATTTTTGTGTTTTTGCAGGATGATGTTGATGCTAAGGCTCCAGAGCGGTTGAGCAACAAAGAACTATTGTTCAAGAACATTGATTACGCGTTGGATATGTTCTTGCTACATGTCGTTACTCTCTCCATTTTCCCTGGCTTCTTGTATGAAAATACAGGAAAACATGGTTTGGGCTCATGGTAATTTCTCATAAAACCAATATAGAATGTTATTCCTAATCAAATACCTTCATCACAGTGTATATACAAACTACACAAGTGAGACTACTAGACGAGAGATAATCAAATGGGCTGAATTTTATTGTGTTTTATCTCAAACGTGTAAGAAAAAATATATAATTAAAAAGGGAACATAAGAAACAAGTTAATAGGTTCCCTTAATATGTACAACCTTTTAAATTATTAAATAAATATTGTTGTTGTTATTGTTATTGTTATTGTTGCTAGTCGTTGTAATGGTTTTTATGTTCCCTACAACTCCTATAATTGTGAATTTTTCAATGGTATTTTCATAGGTACCCGCTCGTTCTAATCGTAATGTATAATACTTGGGATCTTATTGCAAGATACATTCCTCTAATCGAATCTATTAAGCTTGAATCGCTAAAGTGGCTAATGATTGCTATATTATCGCGTTTTTTGTTCATCCCCACTTTCTATTTCACCGCAAAATACGGTGATCAAGGTTGGATGATCATGCTTGTATCTTTGCTCGGAGTAACAAATGGTTATCTCACCGTATGTGTCATGACCGTAGCTCCTAAAGGTTGCACGGTGAGCCGATATTACATGACCAAAATGTTTATTTTGTTGTTAAACATAGTTTAGTATACTTTATTCATGTGTTGTGTTTTTCTGTTTCTTTTCTTTAGGGTCCAGAGGCAAATGCTTTAGGAAACATTTTGGTGTTGTTTCTTTTAGGAGGAATTTTCCTTGGTGTCGCTCTTGATTGGCTATGGATAATTGGCAATGGAAAGTTTTGAGAATTTATTTTATTTTTTTCATCGTTTAATGATTATAGTTGCACGTTTGTTTATGTGCTTTCATCCATGTGAAACCAAAGTCTTGTTGCATACATGCATTTGATACCAGTCCTCGATGGTCGAAGATGTTTTATGTTGTGGTGTTGCCGAATTATATATCATCCGGTGATCGAAGATGTTTGAGCTTGTGGTGTTGCCAAGTTATATATTGATTCTTAACTTGGAAAAATCACCCGCACTACGCGGCGGGAATTTAATATGTTGTTTTGTTACGGTATCAGTAATCGGTATAGGAGGTAAGAGAGAAAATAAAAATAGGAAAAATGGTAATATATCCAAAATGGTGTTGACATGTGTTTAAATCGATCGAAATATACAACATGAATACCACTAATGTTTTCTATAGATCTGTTACCTTTGTTGTTTAGTTGGTAGTAGCATACTATAATATCCCAAAGCTTATTGATAACAAAGTTTTAAAACTAAATTGATGTATGTAGATTATTAAAAATCACCAAAAGACAAACATATAAATTTAACACTGAATGTGACAGGGGAAAAATGTATTATCAAATATTAAAAAATGGCAACTTTTATTTGTTGTCACGTTATATATATATATTGAGTTATATTACACTAATATTAATGCAATATATTACCTATAGAGAAAGTATCTACCCATTTTATTATGAAGTTCAACTATCTATACCTATTCTATATCTATATCTATATCTAAACCAAACCACTAAATCCTACATGCCACTCAAATACATTATCCTACCCTATTAGGTGCTCTACGTGACATCCTCATCTTTATTTTCATCCAAAAGTCTTTCTCTCTCTTTTTTTCCCCCACAATTTTAAAAGGTTATTTATATATGATATTTTTTTAAAAAAAATTACACTAAATTAAAGAACGTTTTATTATATTTCCATCAAGTACCATACTGCTATACAAGTAAAATGTTCATACAATGTGTTCAGGTAATTCATTAATAATGTCTAGGCAAGTCACTGATCATGTTCAAACTACGAATTCTATTTTCTTCAAAAGCAGGATATGTTAAAACCACTCCTTTTAAAAAAAAAAGTCACACCTTCAAGACCACCGCCTCAATCACGCCCTGCAATGGTTGTTTCTAGCTCTGCGCCTCATCCAAACGTACATCTTATTTTTAATATACATTTTCATTCTTATTCAAATGATTAATATTGTTGTTTTCTCATATTATTGTATATTAATTTCTATGTTACATCATAACACATATTTTATCACTTCATATTAAATTTATCTATCCCGAAAAGCTTCGGGTATATAATCTAGTATTTTTATAACCTCAAACATATTCTGGATATAAGAAAGACATGTTGATGCGACTACGTATCACACGTAACGCAAGTTGATATGCCTATTTCATTTGTTTTAGATGGAAACAAATGTTTTACCTGTAAACGCAAAGCACTTTCATCCGTGTTTTGCTGTACAATATTCACTTATCAATATCTAATAATATCGTGTTTTACTATAAACCTAGAAACGACATAAGGTCAGCACATGAAACACGTGTCACATGGCACCCTTGCAATGTGTCGCATGGCACCATCCTCCCTCACAAACACTTTATAAAAAGTCACAAACAAAGCACACTTTAAAAATCCTCATATACAAAGTATTAGGTGGAGTGGTGACAGAGTTTTATGCAAACAGGAAAAAGAAAACCATGTACGGTATTCCTCTCCTAAGCAAATATATCCCCAATTGTTTTTGTTTTGTTTCTTTAACCACTTATCTCAACAAGGTCTTTTTCAGTAACGCGCGTTACGCGTTTTGAATACTTCTTTGTATTGTACCAAAACTGGCGCAAAACAAAAACGAATCTGGTTCAACTACCATTATAAGATTAACATTTGAACGTGAGTTCGGTTGTACACATAAAAGCAAGAAATACTCATCGCCATATAATATTCATCGTCAGTACCGTGTGGTTAGTATGACATTTCTAAACAAACATATTCAAACAAAAATCAAAAAGCACGCATTTAAAACCCAAAACTAACACTCAAAACAAAGCTCCTTATTCTGCATAATTGAAAACCAATTCAATTGGATTAGAATTTTAAAAACCAAAGGATGATTAATATATCTCTTCACCCGTTTTGACTCGTTTGATTTAGCTTTGACCCATTTGACAAGATTACAGGTGGAAGACTTACAACTTCTTTTCCATCTCTATCTTTAACTTTTGGTCTAATAGCACATAAGTTCACATTTCCGGTGTCCAAAAAGCGCATAGCATCCATCTTGGAGCGAAAGATATAGCCGGTCAAAGGGTCTGTGTAGAACTGCATGATACACAATGATAAATTTGCAAAGACGTCTTTTTTATTAGGTTTCAAAATTAAGAAGAAAGATTAAAAAAAGAAAAAAACTCAAGTACCGGATCGCTTCTTTTATCGGTAGCATATATCTTAGTTCTGACTTCTTTTATCCATCCTGGAGGCAACCCGTCAGCTGCTGAAGTTGTGATAACCTAGACATTGGTTCCATTCCAATATCAGCATGCCATGTCACATCAAACATAGGCAATTAAAAATATAAACAAAATAATAATGTATAGCATTATCTACAAAGGAAAAAGAAACAGACTTCTTGGAAATCAGAGTCCTGCGTTTTGTCTTGCTTCTTTCTGGATCTTTTGGGGCGTGTAGCATCAGTCGGTATTGAGTTTGAGGATGAATCAAACGCAGCCGATGTTTTACTTTCCTTAAGAATTGAAACATACATGGAGTAAAAACATGTCAGTTAACCAAAATTAACATATGAAACAGATATGTATGCTAATTATTTCTAAGGATATAGGAGTATTTATGTCTATACATGAACGAACATATATAAGCTAACGCCACCTTCTGCTGAATCTGAAGAGATACATGTCGTTTTGTGGTGGCTGCATCAGACATCTCTATATGGTTCTTTCTGTGCCACGACAATTTCGTATCATTGGTGTGAATCGCTCCGTTACTTTATTTCATTTTCACACACCCAACACGAACGTCATCCCAGTCAAGACGACGGTCCACCTACCACCGTCACGACAACTTTCTTCCTCACCTAACACCAACTAGCGAATAGAGGCCATCGCCTGAAAAGAAGTTATGTGGAAATGGTCGGCAACACGGTGGAGGTTTGTCACATGCCTATGGATGTAGATGAGGGTTTGGTGATGAACTACACAGACAACTTCATAAAATCAATTCAGATACAATAAACAAATTACAACAAAATGATATATCTATAGAAAACTAAAAAAATTACTCAAAACTTCAATGCTTGACTCTCAATACTTGAGCAAAATCGACTGAACTGGTCTTATTAGGATTTATTACTAAAATGATAACAGATTATACTTGAGCAATAGTTATAAATATATAACTATTGCAAATTGTAAAATGCACTCCAAAGTTCAACACTTGCAATAAAAATAACAGATTAAGCACCAAAAATTATCATTTATGGTTCGTGAGTTCAATGCGTATGGACAAATTAACTAATACGAATGCTAAGACCTACCTGCAGCATAAAAAATACTCCTGGATTGATTATCAACCTGGTCAACCCTGCTGACCCACCTTCTTTGTTCCCTGTACAAAAGTGAAAACAATTGAGCTTCAAACCTGAAATTGAGCAATCACAAAATAGAAAGTAAGAAAACAAACGCAATATGCAATTATTAATCGTAGTTGCCGGGTATGACCAATTTGACCGCAGAACCTTTAGAGGCCAACAATTGAGCAAACAGTAAGCACATAATGTTCGCCGGCTAGATTAGAATGGTTGTTGATGACGAAGAGGGCGTTAGCCATCGAACTACCACTGCCGCAGCCTGTTTTTTCGTCCGACAACCATAATGCATATCCAAATCTTGATATTCCAGAACACATTCTAATTCTTTAAAACAGTTATTAAGAAATTATAAAACCTAACACCTAATTCAAATCAAGAAAAAAAAAGTTAACTCCAGAAGCAATTTCCCATATTTATTAATACGTCAAAAAAAAAAAAAAAACCCTTACAAACCCTACACAAAATTATCAAGGTCAAAAAAACTTAGGCAAACTTAGCCCAAAATTCTACAGACCACATACAACTTGAAAAATCCAAACTGTTTTTTTTGACAAAATCAAAATCACATAAAGATAATGCACAATGCATACCCAAATCTTGATGTCCTACAACACATCCCAATTCTTTGAAACAGTTATTAAGAAATAATCAAACTTTACACCTAATGCATATCAGAAAAAGTCAACTAACTCCAAATCTTGAAAGATTCAAATGTTATGAATATTCCCAAATCTATAAACTGTGTATAAATAAAAATAATAAATATAGAATAATTAATAATACCCAGTGGGCAGATTATCAACATAGCTGATTAACATCTTGAGTTTACTACCACCATCTGAAGCAAGTCTAGCATGCATCCCCACCGTCATAGCATCAGCAACCTGCCGTAGCTTACCGATCGGAGTCCCACACTTATCCTCAAACTCCCTAATAAACCCTCTCTATATCCAGCGAAACCATACCACCGCTAAAAAAAACATACATCCAGCCACCACCACCGCTCACGTGGCATACTGTCACCGAGTATTGCAACCCGAGGCTCCACTTGTCAACTTACGGGCATTTAAAGGGTGAACCAAAATTGTTGGGCCCGCTGACCTGAAAAGAACAGATGATTGAAAAGCCAAAACATTCTAACTTCTGATTATCAATAAAACAGTGCTTAATACAAGGATCCTTCCAAAAGACTGTTGAAGCTAACTGTTGTTCTTCAAACAACTGATGATTACTAAGTATTGATGAAGAAACCACTGATGATCAAAGTACTGATGAAGAAACAAGACAAAGTGCTGATGAAGACACAAGGTCTGTTGGAACCAATAGCACTTAGGCTCCAACAGATGTTTCGAGTCAACAGAGTTTATTCTTCAGTAGTTTAGATATTAGAGGTTTAGGCAATCAGCAGATTTTTTATGTTGTTATGTTAATTAGCTGTCACTGTCTTAGGTGATGCCAGCCTAGGTCATGAGAACTTTCGTTTGTCTATAAATAGAACAGTGCATGTACTATTCTATTTATCACTTCAACATTCTCTTACACAAACAAAGTTAGTGAATGATTAGGCCGAGGGGGAGAATTGTATAACTTGTACTGAAAATCTGTGATGACTGATATATAGTACTTGTTTAAAAACAATTGATCCGTTTGTTATGATTCATAGTTTATTTCCGCTGCACTTTCCATCTTTATAATTCATTCATTACTGTTTCATTACTTAAAACAATCATAACAAATTAAACTCAGATCCTAACAATTGGTATCAGAGCTTGGTCAATTAAATTCGATCTAACCAATCAATTTAATATAAATAGACCAGCTCAATATTATTGATATCACTTTGTTTGTTGATTGAAAACAGAGTAAAAGTTTATTTACGTTCAAAGTTTCTTAAACACACTTTGTTTTACAAACAATCAAAGAATGGATTCAATTAATCAAGATCCACATAACACTGGCACGAGCAACAAGCCACCGATGCTTGTCAGATCTGAATACAATATATGGCAACGTCGGATGAGCCATGTTCTAGCTCAACAAAACACTGGGTGTTGGAAGTCGGTTGTCTTCGGACCACATGTTCTGATGGTGCCGAGTACCGAAGATCCCAAGGTCCAAGTACCTAAAAGTGTTGAAAACTACTCCGAGCAAGATTTTCAGAAAATTGGGTTATATGCCAAGGCTTTCAGTATTGTGGCCATGGCTCTACCAAATGATATCTATGTTGGGCTGTTACACTGTAACAATGCAAAGGAATTGTGGGATGCTTTAAAAGAACAATTCGGTGGGACTGAGGATGTTATTGAAAACAACCGAGAAATATTGAATCAACAATATGAAACATTCAGTCATGTGAAGGGAGAGTCATTAACTCAACAATTTGAGAGGTTTAATTGCTTAATTAGTGAACTAAAACTGGTGGGTCTAACTTATCCAAAATCAACATTGAATCATAGGTTTCTTAGATCACTACATGACAAATGGGACACTATAGAAATTGTTATGAGAAACTCAATTGGATTTAAGGATTTGTATCTGACCCAACTTCATGGTAAGATCTTGACCTATGAGAGAGAGCTTAACCAGAAAAAGAAGCTTCAGGATTCTGGAAAAGTGTCTGATGATTATGTGTTTGGTAATACAACACTTTTAGGTCATGATGATGTGTCTGGTAGTAGTAAGGATCAGGGTTATGATCATTATATTGACATAACTATTGGTTTTAACACTGATTCTTACTCACCCAACTATGCTTTTGCAGCAAGTGGTGATATCCAGGCATCTGACAACACATCCTTTGAGTATAATGACCTTCAGTATTTTGACCCTGTGGACTTAGAAGAAATGGACATCTTACATCAACTGGCTCTACTCAGTATTAGGACTAACAATTATATAAGAAAACTGGCAGAAGATATCCAGGTTTATATGGTGGGTCAAGAGTGGGAGTCAAAATGTCATAGAATGGGTCAATTTGCTAGGGAGTGTAGGAGTCAAAATGGAACACCTATGATTACCTATCCAAACCAAAGGCCTTAGACAAACACTTATCAGTTTTCCCAAAATACCCCTGGACCAAATGTGCAAAACACTGCTCACTTTGCATAGTCTTCATCCACTGTTCCTGTGTATTATGTCCAAACCACTGTTTCCCAGATTCACTATGTCCAAACCCCTGTTGCTCAGGCTCAAATGCCAATAGCTGCAACTCCACCCTCTGCCCCTGCGGAGACCAGTCAACAAAGCCAACAGAGCTTTTTCACACAAAGGTTTGTTGATTGGAGCAGCTTACTAGATGAGTTAATAGATGAAAACATTGCTCTAGTTACCAAATCTGAAAATGAACCAGGAAATTTCTGCTTCATGGCATTAGAGACAATTGTTGAGGAAGTTGAATATGAGGAAGTGGTGTTTAAGTCTGAAAATGTGATTAATGATGTTGTTGATACAGTTGTTTCAGTTGAAGAATCTGAAGCTGAGGTTGTGAATCTCTCAAACCCATGGGGTGAAAATGATTGTGAGTGCAAGTGTAATTGTGCCTTAATGGCTGCTGCTAAGGTATCACCTCAAATCTTAAATGATTTATGTTCAGACAAATGTGTAATAGCTTTTGCTAACATTAAAAAGGTGAATGAAAACTTTAGAAAGAAAATTTTAGAGGATGAAATTCAGTTTGAAAAACTCACAAAAGAGTTAAAATCAAAATTAACTGAAAAGGAATCTGAAATCAGCAGTTTAAAATATGAAGCAAGCATAACCAAGGACCAGCTCCAAACTATGATAACAAAATATCAAAGTTATAAACAGGAGCTTGAATCCACCCAAGTTGAGTGTGAAAAATGGGTGGAATCATCAAAAGGTTTTGAAATGATTCTCAACCAACAGACCAAAAGTCATGTGAAATTTGGCTTTGGTTTCAATGAAACCACTGCTCAAGTTTCTCAAAACACTGACAAAAGGGAACCACAGTTGGTTGAGGTCATTCCAACAAATTCAAAAGGTCAGGAAATTAAAGTCACTGAACCTAATGGTAAGAAAATTGTTCTTAAAAAACTTGAAGGTTCCTCATCATTTGCTAAAATTGAAAAGTATCAGTTTAAACCAACTTGGTCAGATGAGTGTGATGTTCTTGAAAATTTCCAACCAATGAATTTTAAAACTCCTGCTGGTAAAAAGGCACCACATGTTAAAATCATTCCCTTGAAAAATCTTCCAACAGATGTTCAAACATCTGTTGAAAAGAAGAAGGAAAAAGGGAAATCAAAAGAGAACTTGTTTTGTGATTTTTGTGAAAAGAAGAACCATGTTACTAAAAACTGTTTTCTTCTAAAAGCATATGATATCAACAAAGGAACAAGTGTGTGTGATTCTAAACCAATGTGCTCAATATGTGGTAAAAAGAATCATAAAACCAAAGAGTGTCTTTATCTCAAAAATTTTGATGTCAAAATACAAGAGTATAAAGCTAAAACTCAAGTGAGTCAAGTGGTTAGTACTCCAAAAGAAAAACCCAAACAGACCTTTACACCAGTCCAAACATCTGTTGTCAAAAATTTGAATGACAATTCTGCTCCCAGAGATGTTCAAGTAACAGATGCACCACCCTCAAACAAATTTCCAAGAGGACATAGACAACCACCTTGTCATCGTCTACCCCATGTTTATGAAGAGCCCAAAAGGCCTTCAAAACCAAGAGTGAACAGACATCCTCATGGCTACCAACATCTGACAGGAAATGGTCAAACATCTGTTGCACCAAGTGTTGACATCCAAACACTGGCAAATGGTCAACAACAGTTGTTGAATCTAGTTTAAAAACTAGTTCTAACCACTTATCATTCTCCTAAACTTGAGACTGTAAAGTCTGAGAACCCATCCAAAGCCAATTTGGCTTTGGACACTCACCAAAACTAATTGTTTACTGATGTGCAGGGAGCTTCTGCTTGCTTAGATAGTTTATGGTATGTAGATAGTGGAGGCTCCAGGCACATGACAAGATGTAGAGCCCTTCTTCTGGACTTTCTTGCTCATGGAGGGGGTGATATATCTTTTGGTAATGATTCTAAAGGTAAAGTGTTGGGTTCAGGGACTATTCAGGCTGGGAGACTTAAGTTTGAAAATGTTAATCTGATTAATAATCTTAAATTTAACCTTCTTAGTGTTTCACAAATGAGTGACAAAGGCTATGGGTCATTCTTCACTAAGAAAACTTGTAAGATTATTGGACCAGAAGTGGTTGAAAAGATTAACACCATCATTGCTAAGAGCAAAGCACAACTTGTTGCTCATAGGAGTGGCAATGTGTATGTGGTTGATATGTTGAAGGATAACCTTATCGCAAATGTCTGTCTATTCTCTGCTACCTCAACCAAAGAGACAGAATTATGGCATTTGAGATTGGGTCATACCAACCTTCAAACTATCAACTCACTCTCGAAACAAAACCTTGTAAGAGGTTTACCACCAAAAGAATTTAAATGTGATGAGCAATGTGTTTCCTGTTTAAAAGGTAAACAGCATAAAAGATCGTACAAATCAATTGATGAGTCCAAAACAAGCCAATGTCTTCAATTTTTGCACATGGACTTGTTTGGCCCAGTAAAAATCATGGGTCTAAGGAAAAAGAGATTTTGTCTTGTTATTATTGATGATTTTTCTAGGTTTACATGGACTTACTTTTTACACTCTAAGGATGAGACTGCAGGTATTTTAAAGGACTTTGTCACCAAAGTTGAAAAGCAACATGACTTGCCAGTAAAAGTCTTTAGAAGTGACAATGGAACAGAGTTCAAAAATAAGGAGTTGGATGACTTCTGTGTGTCAAAAGGAATTGTAAGGCAGTACAGCATTCCAAGAACACCAGAACAAACTGGGGTGGTTGAAAGGAAAAATAGAACTCTCATTGAGGCTGCAAGAACTATGCTAGCAGACTCTGGTTTACCACTGTCCTTTTGGGCAGAAGCTGTAAACACTGCTTGCTATGTTCAAAACAGAGTTTTAATCAACCCTAGACATCAAAAGACTGCTTATGAAATCTTGTTCAAAATCAAACCACTAATATCATTTTTCAAAATCTTTGGCTGCCCATGTTTCATTTTAAATCTCAAAGATTCCATTTCGAAATTTGCAGCCAAAGTAGATTGTGGATATTTTCTGGGATATTCTTCTACTGCCAAGGCCTATAAAGTGTTTAACACAAGGACTGGGACAATAAAAGAAACTCTTAATGTAAAGTTCAATGAACTTTCATCCTTAAAAATCCCAGCAAATCCTGCAGCATTGTTTGATTTAGATAAATTCAAATTTGAAGATATCGCTGTTAAAACTGACAATGCAGGTACACCACAGTCTCCACAACAAGATTACAGATTTGACATTGTGATTCCACAGTCTCATTGCAAAATCTATTCTGCATCAGGGCAAGCAGATGTTCAAAACTCTGTCACAGCTGAGTCAACCACTGTTGACCAGTCTTACCCTCAAACCACTGCCTCATCAAGTTCAACCACTGTTCAGTCATCTATTGACAAAAGTCCATTCTCAGTTGACAAAAGTCATTCCACCTCTACACCACTTGGGCCTATTCCCCCACTTCCATTTCAAACATCTGTTGGCACTACAGAAGTGCAAACAGATGTTACAACAACAGATGCTGCTAGCCTCTGTCCCTCACCTCAAAATGCCATAGTACCATACAAAGGAGATCTAATCTTCCTTAGAGCTCATCCACCAGACCAAATCATTGGCAACATCAGTGAAGGGGTGCTCACAAGAAGTCAATCCTCAAACATTTGTCTTTTTGCAGGGTTTCTATCTCTCACACACCTGTCAAGTACCAAGAGGCACTGAAAGACAACAGTTGGGTAGAAGCCATGCATGAAGAGCTCCTTCAGTTCAAAAGACAACAAGTATGGGAAGTTATACCATTGCCAAAGGATGTATGTCCAATTGGCACAAAATGGGTCTTCAAGAACAAAACAGATGAGAGGGGTATTGTTGTCAAGAATAAAGCTAGGTTTGTGGTTCAAGGCTTCAGACAAGAAAAAGGAATAGATTATGATGAAACCTTTGCTCCTGTAGCTAGGTTGGAAGCCATCAGACTTTTCCTAGCCTTTGCTATCAACCACAACATCAAGGTGTATCAGATGGATATCAAATGTGCATTTCTTTATGGCAAAATCCAGGAGGAAGTCTATGTATGTCAGCCACCTGGTTTTGAAGACACATTCCATCCTGATCATGTCTACAAGCTCAACAAAGCTTTGTATGGCTTGAAACAAGCACCAAGGGCCTGGTATGAAACTCTTTCCACCTTTCTCTTATCCATTGGTTTCACAAGAGGTAAAATTGATAAAACTTTATTTCTTAAATGGAAAGAAAAAGATTTAATGATTGTTCAAATATATGTGGATGACATCATTTTTGGGTCCACATGTAACAAAATGTGTGAAGAGTTTAGAAAACTCATGACAGCAGAGTTTGAGATGAGTGCCATGGGTGAACTCCAATGCTTTCTTGGTCTCGAAGTAAAGCAATTGCAAAATGGAACTTTTATTCATCAAAATAAGTATGTTAAAAACCTACTTGCAAAATTTGACATGAATGACTGTAAACCATGTAGTACACCCATGAGTACTACTAAGTTACTCACCGTTGATGGTAAAGATGAACTGGTTGACAAGACACATTATAGATGTATGATTGGGTCTTTATTGTACTTAACTGCATCTGGGCCAGACATTATGTTTGCCACTTGTGTCGTGCAAGATCCCATACATCACCTAGAAAGTCAAATCTTATAGCCGTGAAAAGGATATTCAGATACCTAAAAGGTGCTCTCACACTTGGTATCTGGTACCCTGCTATTGGGAATATTGAGCTCTCAGGTTACTCAGAAAGTGATTTTGCTGGTTGTCAAACCACAAGGAAGTCAACATCAGGTGGGTGCCAATTCCTAGGCAATGCCTTGGTCTCTTGGCAAAGCAAAAAGCAAGCAGTTGTTTCAACATCCACTGCAGAGGCTGAATATATTGCTGCTGCAAGCTATACAGCCCGACTTATGTGGCTTCAAAACTAGCTACTGGATTTTGGTATAACTGCTCTGAGGACTCCACACATGTTGGACAGTCAAGCAGCTGAAAATATCATCAAAAATCCAATTTCTCATTCAACCACAAAGCATATAGACATCAGACACCAATTTGTAAGAGACGTCTATGAAAAAGGTTTGATTTCTCTACATCATGTTCCAACAGAGGATCAGTTGGCAGATGTGTTGACAAAAGTTTTAGACACATCTACCTTTGCAAACCTGATCTCTCGGATTGGTATGCTAAACATGGAATAGAAACTAAAATGTTTTCATGAATAAAAGCATTAACATGCTGTCAGAAAATCAAAAATGCATCCTTAAAAATAGTTTTGGTTGAAAAATTTGTTTCAAGGTAAAACAACCACTGTTTCATTGAAGTGTATCATCTGTTGGTTGAAAAATCTGCTTCAAAACTCTGATCAGATAAAACAACCACTGCTGGTTGAAAATTTTGTTTCAAACATCTGATCAGATAAAACAACTATTTTTAACAAAAATATGTTGACTAGTCAACAGATGTTATAAACAATTGTCATCCACCAAAACAGACCTTCCATCAGATGTTTGCCACGTATGCTCTCAAAAGTAGTGCTTTGGACACATCAGGGTTTTCCACTTGAGACTATAAAAACCCTGTTTATCCCCAACAGTTGTTCCACTATCTCATCGAATTCAAAATTCCAAAAACCGCTTTCTCTTAACCTTAAACCCTCATCACAAATTCATCGTCTTTCTCACTGAAATTCAAGACATGGATCTTCAATTGAAAGCTCCCCACAATTACTTACCATATCTGACTAAAACAGATGTAAACCGTCACTTTCATTCCATCATTGACATATTAAATGAATCCAAATACTTGCCTGCTCTCACTTCCAGTTCCCTCATCTATGTTGACACTTTTCAAGAATTTTGGTTGAAAGCTGAAACCTTGTTCACAGATAAAAAGCCAACTTCCATAATTTCACAAATTGGAGATACACATGTCGTCATAACCCCCCAATCCATATCCACTACCTTCTCACTGAATGATCAGGCAGGTAAAGATTCTTTTGATAAAACTGAACTTCACACAGAATTCATAGAGAGAGAGAGGCTATGAGGGTCAAATGACTAGGGCAAAAATTTTCAAAAAGTTTTTCCCCCCAGCCATGAAATTTTTATTTCATACTTTACTCGTATGTCTCTCTGCCAAAACTACTTCTTTTAATGAAATCCCATTGAAAGTTCAGTACTTGGGATATGCCATTTTGTCAAACACTGATTACAATCTATCCCAAGGACTGTTTCTAGATTTAGTAGCAAATGTGAAAGGTGTCCAGTCTGGGTCAAACAATGCTTTTCTAATATACCCAAGACTTTTAAGTGTAATCCTACAAAAGGTTTTACCTGAAAAGGATTTTAAAAAGGGTGAAGGTCTTCAAATGAACAGCCTATCCCAAGAAACTTTTACAAGAATGATGGGTCCTAATACCTAAGAAAAACCAACAAAAACAAAATTTTCCAAAACACAAGCAAAGAGTGTTAAGAAAACAACTGTTGTGCAAACCTCTGTTGCTGACCCACTGCTCCTGGTGATCATGGCACTACATCCAGTGCTGTGAAACCCACACCAGCCACTTCCAAAAAGAAACATCCATCCACTAAGCCCACCAAAAAGCAACCCAAAAAGGTGACTCTGGAAGATGAGATACCAGAGAAAAATCCTGTTGTACCACAAATGCAACAAACAACCTATGTTGATACTTCCTCTCAACAAACGGCAAAATCTCAACCCAGGCAAACTCCTCATGTATCCTCTCAAAAGGATCAGGTTGTAAGCCAAGGGGACACACATCATGGAACATTTGATTCACTTGAACATTTGTTTACAAGTCCTTATCCCAAGGCTAATACTCTTTTTACACCACAACCCTCACCACCACAAAATCCTCCTATTCCGCCTACCATGCAACCATTGTTCGAAGCCATTGACAAAACTCAGGACTCAACCAGTTCCTCTCAACCACCTATCAATGAGAGTATACTTCAACAAGTGACTAGTCCTGAGAAAAGTCAAGTGGCTGGCCCAAGAATAGAGGAGGCTACACCTCTTGAGTTACATGTAACTCAAGGTGGTATTTCAAGTGAAGCAGCCACTACTATTGTAGAGACCATTGTCTCACTTCAGGACAGTGGTTACATAGCTCACACTTCCTTGAAGGCAACAACTGATGAGGCCACAAGAGTGACCTCAATACCAGTTGGAAGTCCCCAGAACCAAGAAAAAGGGGCATATGGTTTCTTTCCCATGGACACACCTCCTAGGACTGAACCAGTTACAACTACCACTTATGGTAGGAATTCGGATGATCCTATTAAGTTAGGTGATGGATTAAGATACCAAGAATTGACGGAGAGAGTGAATACCATTGAATCATCTGTGACTGAGATCAAATCAAATATCAAGACAATGATGCAAACTTCGGTTACCCTCACACAAAGTCAACCATCCACCCAAGAGATTGCTAGTGAGCTATGGAAGTCAGCTAATCCCATCATCATAGCTCATAGAAAACTAGTAGACCAAACACAAGAAACATACATGACCATGATCAGAAATATGGTTGATGCTATATTCAATGATACCCAAGCAGACATAAAAGCCATAAAAGATCATTTGTTGAAGACCACTGGCTCTGCCCCCACAACTATTCTAAAAGATGAAGATGACAATGAGTTCACTGCAAATGATGCCAGAAAGGGGGAGAGTGGTAGAGATAGACTTCCAAAGCTGGATCCATCTGAGATTCCACCTTCTCAAAAAGGTGAAAAGTCTGCTCAAAAGCCTGCACAAGGGTCTGCTTCCAAAACCACCACTGAAGCTGCCAAAACTGACAAGGCAAAGCAAGTTTATGAATCTGCAAATGTCTTAGCTGAAAAGGCTGCTCAGGCTAAACAAATCAGGGCTGAAACTTTGGAAACAAAAGCAGAAAACCTTTCCAAAAGGAAAGAGTTAGAACAGCAGGAAAAAGAAAATGTTGGTACTTCTAAAAGGAAGAAAAGGCCTTCTCACCATGTCAGACAGCCACCTTCAAGAACTAAAACCTCTGTTGCTGCAACCACCAAAACAAACATTGAACCACTCACCACAACAACCACAATAACCACCACCACAGCTTTAGCCCTAACCATTACACCCACACCGTCTTCACCACCTCAAACATCTGCTGGTACTAAACAAGTGCCAACAGATGTTAACATACCTCAATCACCACCATCACCAACCATCTTGTAAAAAAGGAAAAGGAAATCCACCTTTGTTGTACAAGATGAGAACATAGAAACCACACCACCACCACCATCATCTAAACCCATTTCAGCCATTCCAATTCAATCTTTTTCACCACATACTTCACAATTCACATCCAATCCTTCCACCACCACAAAATCACCATCTTCCATGATTCCATTGGCTGCTCAGTATCCTCTTGAACTTGACTTAATCAAGGGGGAAATTCAATCTTTCTACAATACTGAGGATCCATCACTATTATCTTTCCCATCTCTTGCAAGTCTGAATCTGCCTAAGCCCAAAAATGTTGAAGAGTATTTGAAGCAGAAAGCACAACAGACTGACTTGATCATTAAAGAGAAATGTAAAGGGAAAGATGACAGGACTGCTCAGGGCATCCATTCAGCAGAACTTAGCAAGTTAAGAAGGATTGAAGACTTTGCTAAGGACCTGAGCAATTCTATGTCTAACAAGCCCATTAGTGGTGAAATGGTAAAGTTGATCAGAAAATCTCTTCTGGACCAGATTATGGCTGCCAAACCTTACAAAGCCAACAGAAAACACTTCACTGGCTGGACCATTCAGGCTTTGAAAGAAGAATTCAACAGAATTAAAGAGCTGAACAAGCAACCAAACCAAAAAGCATATGTTCCTGATTTCAGAAAGGGCAAAGACCCTGTTAGATCTTTGAGGTTCAAAAGAATGAGAGCTGAGTTGGTAGAAGCTAATTTTGGTGAAATGAAGTCTGTGTCAAAATGGTCAGAGTTAATGGAAGAACAAAGAAAGACTGATCCAACTCTTCTAAGAAAACCAGTTTACCCTGATGAAGAAGATGTTAGGAGATATTATCAGACTCTTTCCTTTGAAAGCTTACTTCCAACCTCTGATGTCACCATTGTTGCTAGAAGACAACAAAAAAGGCAGAAAGAGATGTCTGAGGAAGATCAGAAGAAGTTTGTTGACACTTTTGTGAAAGAAGGGATCTTCAATCAAGTTCACTACTTTTCAGATCCCATCAGTGAAGAACTGAGAAAAATCATTGGGAGACCTCCATCACCAAACTCATCCAAAATAAATTTGCAAACCAAAAATTCATCTGATTCAAAAATTCTAAAATGGAAGGTCAATAAAGACAACCATGAATTGACTCTGCTCAGATCAGATGGAAAGGTTCAAAAGCTCAGGAAGGTCAATAAAGACAACCATGGAAGGTCAATGATCTCCAAAACCTGCCGAATTTAGAGCTAGAAAGGGATGTTGATGACTTATTCTCTTTTGACTTTGAACTACAATTAAAAGGTCAAATTAGAGAAAGTCTGATGAGGAATAAATATCAGCAATAAAGATGAGTTTTGGCATCACCTGTTCTAGGGGGAGATTGTTGGGTCTGCTGACCTGGAAAAGAACAGATGATTGAAAAGCCAAAACATTCTAACTTCTGATTATCAATAAAACAGTGCTCAATACAAGGATCCTTCCAAAAGACTGTTGAAGCTAACTGTTGTTCTTCAAACAACTGATGATTACTAAGTGCTGATGAAGAAACCACTGATGATCAAAGTACTGATGAAGAAACAAGACAAAGTGCTGATGAAGACACAAGGTCTGTTGGAACCAACAGCACTTAGGCTCCAACAGATGTTTCGAGTCAATAGACTTTATTCTTCAGTAGTTTAGATATCAGAGGTTTAGGCAATGTAATAGTACTTGTATCAGCAGATGTTTTATGTTGTTATGTTAGTCAGCTGTCACTGTCTTAGGTGATGTCAGCCTAGGTAATCAGAGCTTTCTTTTGTCTATAAATAGAACAGTGTCTGTACTGTTCTATTTATCACTTCAACATTCTCTTACACAAACAAAGTTAGTGAGTGATCAAGCTGAGGGGGAGAATTGTATAACTTGTACTGAAAATCTGTGATGACTGATATATAGTACTTGTTTAAAAACAATTGATCCGTTTGTTATGATTTATAGTTTATTTCCGCTGCACTTTCCATCTTTATAATTCATTCATTACTGTTTCATTACTTAAAACAATCATAACAAATTAAACTCAGATCCTAACAAAAATCGTGGCCAAAATCGAAATACAAAAAGCCTGAGGAGGAAAGCAGGAATACAGTGGCCAAAATCGAAACACAAAAAGCTTGTAGAGGAAAGTCGGAAGACGTGAAGTCGGCTGTTGCGCCGACCGTTAGTAATTAATATATATACTAATTTGTTATTTACATTAAATATATTATCCTATATGTTTAAATGTGGATGCCCATGAATAGTACAAGTTTCGTTTTTTCTAATATGTTATATAGTAGCTGGTTTGATTATGGTAAGAAAGGATCATGTGGTGCAGTTGGTTAGTTTGTTGTTATGTGTGTCATGTTGCACCGGTTCGAGTCTCTTTATGTCCCATATTTTGCCCCATTTTTTTCCTATTGTAAAAAAAAAACAAAAACATAGTGGGTTAACAGGTGTTTGGCTGTTAGTAATGCCAAGTATTTGGGTTGGTTAGTCACTAATCCACTTACTTAAATTGGGGTATATAATCGGTTTTTTTCAAAGGGAATTTTTTTGTTTTCGCCGGTTTCTTTCTCGCAGCAAGCAGACGACGTGTTCACCGAAGGTAGACATAATATCTATTAGGCATGAATTAAGGCCTGCATGTTTGTTTTTCTTCACGCTTAAATGTTTCTTTCAAATGTGAACCTTTTTATAAACAATTTTTTTTATTTTCAGACATGGATTCTTGGTTACCACAATGGTTGTCTATCAGGTTAGTAGCATGAAAGGCTATAATACTTTTGATTATGAGTGACTTAATTGGATCAAAAGTTTTAATTTACAAAATTTCTCAAAAGCTTTATGTGAACCCTTAGTGGGCAATAGCTCAAATGGCTTTAGAGCTTCAATGTGAATAGCCTAAAAGGTATCAGACTTTAGGGAATAGTAGCTTGGAAGGCTTTAAAGCTTCCATGGATAGTAGCTGAAATGACTTTAAAGCTTGAGTGAGCAATAGCCTGAAAGGTTGGAAGACTTTAGAGAACCGTAGCCTGAAAGGCTTGAAGGCTTCGATGGTCAGTAGACTAAAAGGCTTAAAGGCTTTGATGAGTAGTAGCCTAAAAGGCTTGAAGGCTTTGATGAGTAGTAGCCTAAAAGGCTTGAAGGCTTCGATGGTCAGTAGCCTAAAAGGGTTAAAGTCTTTGATGAGTAATAGCCTAAAAAGGCTTAAAGGCTTCGATGGTCAGTAGCCTAAAAGTTCTGTGAAATTTTGACGAATAATAGCACAAAAGCCTCCTCCTCCTCCTCCTCCTCCTCCTCCTCCTCCTCCTCCTCCTCCTCCTCCTCCTCCTCCTCCTCAGTATAGATAAGGGACATTGGAAAAAAAAACAGAGTATTGAAAAGGGTTTAGGGAGATGGTTTGTTGAGGAAGATAACATTATTATATATTATTATTATTATAAAGGTTGTGTTTGGTGAGGATTTGAGAAATAGGTCAAATTTTTTTATATATTATTAAAAAAAAAGTCGGTCAAACTTTCTTTATTATTATTATTATTATGTGTGAAAATAATTGATTGTTGGGTAAAGAATCAGTGGAGTGTTGCATCAAAAAAAGTGTTTCGGTGAAAGAAATCAGTGAAGTGATGTGACAATGCAAAATTGGTAGAAATCAGTGAAGTGAAAACACATTCAGTTGAGCGCCCCTTCCCCTAATAAATTTTCACCGTGTTCATTGTTTCCTGCATTCAACCATGCCAAATTAACTGAGAACTAACAAAAATAGTATTTTAATTTTAATTTTGTAGCGACTTTGAGTTAATTTAACCAATCCGATCACTAGTAGGACCAGACCCGTTTTAGTAGGTACTGTACTATTAAAGCATTTATTATTATTATTTTGTTTTTATCGTTTCAGCAAGTGCTTTTAAGTGCTTCCTTTCATTGTCACCCATTGGACAACATATACCCTCAAATTTTCGAGTGTACTATGTAGTATCATTTTCTTAAAATATTTTCGCCTTACAAGTACGTGAAATCATACCAGAAAATCTTTTTAATCCTCGATATTGAAAACAAGACATCAAATATTATATCTATATGACATGCAAACAAAACTATTAGATTTGACGATGCATGTTTGTAGAGCGTTTTCAAGCTTGTGTAGGGAAAAGAGGTGTTGACATAAAAGGGAGATGGAGGAGACATGTTTTACATTGTTAAAATACGTAAAAAAACGGGGTATGTGAAAGAGAGGAGAAATGAGGTGTTTTTGGACATTTATGAGCCACTTTTATTGTCTTTCATAGAGGAGAAATGAGGTAACGCTTGAGCGAGGGATGACATGAATGCATTTTTTATAGAATATTCATTGTAGATGCTCTCAATTGTTTTAACTTTTAAACAAAAAGTCAAATCTATACGTTTTCAAAATCTCCTTAAAAATACTAGTTTTCTTTATACTTGTATACTACTTTATTTCTATGTTGTCAAAAGCCCCTCGGGCGTACGCCCCGACCCTAATTCAAGGCACAGCCCAATAAAATGTCTGGTGGTGTGATCAAAATTGTCGTTTGTTCAAAAGCCCTTTCATACACTCGTTTTTTCTTCGAGCGCAGGCGATTCAATTAGATGAGTTTTATCTACTAAAGTGATAGTTTTTCCTCTAAAAATAATAAGCACTAAGGGGTTGTTTGGTAAGCCTTTTAACGAGGTTCTGAACCATTCAGCGCTGAATGATTCAGCATTCAGCGCGTTTGTTTCAACATTCAGCGCTGAATGTCCAACTTAATGATTCAGCACTTAATCAACCAAACAGCCCCTAACTCATTAACTCCACAATCCCTATTATAATAATCCACGATTCATTTGTTCTTCATACTAGGAGACTCAAGAGGTTAGACGTTTCTAGGTTAGTTATTATGATTTATGTCTTCTCATACATACAATATCTTTGGTATTGCTTACGACTTTTGGTATTACTATGAACTTTTGGTATTGTGTTTGAATCTTTAGTATTTTTGGTTCTAAGTAGATGATTTTTTTTTTAACCTCAAAATACTTTTATTTATCTTTTACCAATAACTCTTACAAGTGGAAGGCCGGTAACCGGACCACAAAAATATTTGTGGATAGTTTTAATTTCGAATGCATATTATATTTTTGCGTAAACTATAATTTGAGTCTATATGGTTTTTGACTTTTCGCCAACATGTTCTCAAATTCCCTATTCTTAAAAATTACTCCCTCCGTCCCATTAGAAATGTCCATATTCCCTTTTTTATTTGTCCCATTTCATGTGTCCACTTTAAAAAAATATTAACCATTTTCCAAATTTACCCTTAAAACCCCAACTAAAATAAACAAATAATATGATGGACCCACATATGACAAGGGTATTATTGTCATATGGCAAGCAAAAAAAGCAATCATTTAATATGCCTAAAACTTTGTGTTTTTCAAACCAAGACACTTCTAATGGGACGGAGGAAGTATTCTCTAAGTCCCTCACAATCACATTTTGTTTCACCCTGTGTCCAAGGCTCAAATGTCCGTCCACCCACCATTATTCTGGTGTGAAATGCTCACTTTACCTCTGCCTTTAAAAACTTTATATTAATTAATTAAATAGTAATAATAATTACACACACGCCACTTTACCCCTAAAATCACTAGTCATCAGGAGCTTCGGCCCTTAATACAAAAACCAATATACATTTTTTAGTCTTTAATGAAAAAATCACTCACCTAAAATTGCACATTAGAGTCGCTCAAGTTGTTAAATAGTCTTTACAAAAAAGATTTAAAGAAATACACTTAATTTAAAATAATGACTTGTTAATTGGTCATAATAAAAACATATAAAGATGAATTTTCAAAAATCCCTTTAAAAATCTAATTCAAAATAATCCAAAGTCATAAAATAGTAACATAATATATCAATTTTTTTAAAAAGAATTGATTTCTCATAGAATCGTACCACTGTTTTACCAGCAACGAGTCGACCGTAGACTGAGTTGGCTGAGCGGGGACGAGCCACAACCAGAAATGGTCATGGGTACCTCACTACCAGCACAGTAATACTGCAGCCGGTGATGCTGGTAGTGGATCCATAGACCGTTTGCTGGTTGTATCTAACAGACTGTGACCAGGGTTTTGTGTGGGGGGTTTGTTTTTTTATGGGTTAGGTGGTTTAGGGTAGTGCTATCTCCAAAACTGTATTTCAATAAAGTGAATTAGTAAAGCGATGAAGCAGTGCATGATGAATTGAAATTAGTGAAGTGAAAAATTATTGGTGTCAGTGCCCCGCCCCTTAACCTCCTTAACCTCCTTAACCTGCGCCTTTGTAAGTAAGACTTTTGATTTAGTCAAAAACAATATTTTAATATTCCATCTTTGATCATCTTAACAGATTCCGTTTTCTTTGAATCTCTTTAATAATACATTTCAACCTGCCCATAAAGTAAGAGGGTATCTTTCCAATTTTATAATAATAATAATAATATTCTCATATTTCACACACACAGTAACCCTCACTTAGAGTTCACTTCATCCCTGGTAACCTTTGTTATTATTATTCTTGTTCTTTATTTGATTGTTACACAAAAGGGTATTATTATGTTATTGAATCCTAAAACACGAATCTTGCTCTTGTTTTTTCACACATTATCACAAAAGGGATTTTTTTTACTTAAAATCAAGACTAATATTATCAAGACTCTTTGTATTTTCCATGTGGGGTTTCATATTCATATATATTATCTTTGATTTGATGATGTTTACTCTGTTTGTGCAGCATGTCAGCCATGAATGCTGCTGATCCTGATGAACCACCCCAGAAACTTGAGGTTTTTGTGCTAAAATTCTATTATTTTTTTTAAATCATCTCCACAAACTTTGGAGCCATAATGTGGCTAAAGATTGTATTTTGTGCTAAAAATCCTATGATTTTTAATTATCTCCGCAAACTTTGGAGCCGGAATGCAAAGCCGTAATAGGCCTTTGACTTGGTTGAAAAGCCAAAACAGCCACCTTAGACGTCACAGAAAACGACGCCTGAGTGCTCTCTCAGAGATGCTTGAGGTGTTTTCACGCCACTTGTCATATTTTGATTCGCTAGTACTTGAGGGTTCTTCAAATTCGCATGAGGGGTCTTGGTTTCCGTGAAGCATCTGATGCTTCACGTGGCTGTTTTCGCTTTTTAGAAAAGTCAATGGCTAAAATCGTGATTTTCCTAAGAAAAAAACGTACGCAGTAAAATCTCACTTGTATAGTAGGGTCTGGCTCCAAAGTTTGAGGAGATGAGTAAAAACTTTGGAGCTAGAATGTGGACATTATTGTAGTTTAAAGTTTAAAGTCATATTATAGGTTTTGATAAAATCTTGAATCTTTTCAGGGGAAGGGGATTGCAATTGTAGTATGTTGGATTCTTGGATTTGGATCTTTGGTGGCATGGAATAGTATGTTAACCATAGGAGACTACTACTATGTATTATTTCCGGTTAGTAAAACCGTTTTAAGATTCATAAGTTCATAATACATTTATATATTTGGGCATTCGGAATGCATAAATTTGGTAACTTTTAGTGTTATTTTCTTTCTTATTGTATAGGATTATCATCCATCCAGGGTACTTACACTTGTCTACCAACCGTTTGCGTTAGGAACAATGGCATTACTTGCGTATAATGAATCAAAAGTTGATACTAGGAAACGCAACATTGCAGGATATGTGTTGTACTTTTTATGCACTCTAGCTCTCGTTGTGGTAAGTCAGATTTGGCCTTTTGGACGTTATCA
The DNA here is from genome assembly GCA_032199755.1 of Ambrosia artemisiifolia. NCBI lineage: Eukaryota > Viridiplantae > Streptophyta > Magnoliopsida > Asterales > Asteraceae > Ambrosia > Ambrosia artemisiifolia. The sequence continues at coordinate 66,658,083 of CM063519.1, forward strand.
ATTTGTTTTTTGTTTTTGTTTTTTTTTTTTTTTGGAAAATCACGAGAATAAATACTGGACTAAAACATGTTATAGTTTGACCATTACACATGATTGATTACATTCATTCAAAACATGCCATGTGTCTCAAGATTATGTACTTTTGTGCCCACGGGCGTAAATTATGACCTCTTTGCACCAATGGGTGCAAATCTCCCCCAGTTTTGCTTCAACTAGCACAGACCAAGCAAATAAGGCCACTTTTGTGCCAATGGGTGCAAATGTGGTTCACTTTTTGTTTCAATGGCGCAAATGCGGTCCACTTGTCTGTTTGTTGTTAATTATAGAGATCCATGCCCATTGACGCTCCATGTTTTGTGTCAATGGGGACAAATGTGGTCCACGTGTCCATTCGTTATTTTTATGACATTGAAAATCTTTCAACTGCCAAACTGATATATTTTTTTTAAAAATAAGTTAATGACTATTTTGGTAAACTAGGTTGTTCAATTGTTTATTCTCATTATTTTCCCTTTTCTATTCAAGAAAACATTATTCTAAACATGTTGACAGGTAGATTTAGCCGCAGCCGGGAAAGGTGGAGTCGTACATTACATTTTCATATGCATTTTTGTGGCTGGTTTTGGTGTAGCTGATGCTCATGTTCAAGGTGGAATGGTTGGAGATCTAGCCTTCATGAAGCCCGAATTCATCCAAGTTAGATTCTGCCTTCTGTAACAAATTCAAAACCGGAGTCTTCGTATTCCCTGTAATTCAACAAAGTTACTTAAAGTACAATTGTTGCGCTTTTGCAGTCTTTCTTTGCTGGTTTAGCAGCATCGGGTGCTCTAACCTCAGGCTTAAGGCTAATTACAAAAGCCGCGTTTGACAAGTCTTCAAATGGTCTACGAAAAGGGACTAGTAAGTATCATAATATATTTGACAATTCCAGTATCATCATTTTATTTTTGTCACTAATGACTAAACTTCTGCAGTGTTATTCCTTGCAATCGCTACATTCTTTGAGTTTCTATGCATTTTCCTTTATGCATTCGTGTTTGCTAAATTACCGATAGTAAAGTATTATCGTGCTAAAGCAGCACGAGAAGGGTCAAAAACCGTTGGATCTGATCTTGCTGCGGCAGGCATCCAAACTGATCCTAACCAAAGAGTAACTTTTCAGTTTTCCTTGGAAATTTGTAAATCATTCTCAAGTGTTTTTAAAGTAAATTGTTTACTTTTTATATTTTTGTAGGCTGGCATTCATGGTAAGGCTCCCGAGCGATTGAGCAACAAACAACTGTTGACCAAGAACATCGATTACGCATTGGATTTGTTCTTTATATATGTCCTTACGCTCTCCATTTTCCCAGGCTTCTTGTATGAAAATACAGGGGAGCATAGTTTGGGCTCATGGTAATTTCTCATTAGACCAATCTAGAATGTGTTAGTTTATCTTAGAGCGTAAAATGTCGACCCGGTTACTTATAAATGGGTTCATTTTGATTGTGTTTATCTTAAACGGGTCAAATCAATAAATTAGTTAAAAGGGGAACGAAGTAAACAAGTTAATACTTGCCATATAAGTTTTAATATGTACATCTTAATATATTTAAAAGGTTGAATTGTAATAATATTACTGTTATTGTTATTTTGTTAATAATAAGCAATACATTACTTATCTGTACTTTTTATAGAAATCAATTTTAACATGTTTGTTGTTCAACCGAACCTAAGCTTTCCCGTTCTGTAAATAATGACTGGTTTTAACGCGACTTCATGGTTCTAACACTTGCGTATAGGCTAGGCCTTCAGTTTTCAATCTAACAATGGTTTTTTTGCTTAGGTACCCCCTCGTTCTAATCGCAATGTACAATGTGTGGGATTTCATAGCAAGATACATTCCTCTGATCGAATCTATTAAGCTCAAATCGCGGAAGTGGTTAATGATTGTTATATTATCGCGTGTCTTGTTTGTCCCTGCTTTCTATTTCACTGCAAAATATGGTGATCAAGGCTGGATGATTATGCTTATATCTTTGCTCGGATTAACAAATGGTTATCTCACTGTATGTGTCATGACCATAGCTCCTAAGGGTTACTCGGTGAGTCGATATTCCTCAAGGATCAATTATAAATCATTTAGCATAGTTTATTTATAGATTTTGTTTTTGTGTGAATTTTCTTAGGGTCCAGAGGCAAATGCTTTAGGGAACATTTTGGTGGTGTTCATTCTAGGAGGAATTTTCTTGGGTGTTTGTCTTGATTGGCTATGGTTGATAGGTAATGGAAGCTTTTGATTAGGAAATTCTTGGTGAAAATATTTTGGTTGTCTAGTTTTATTTATGTGAAGTTATATTAGTTTTTAGTTATTGTTGAACAACAATCTAATCCCATTTTTAATTTAATATCTTCATTGTCCATTGCGAAACTCGAACACTTGACCACACAGGTAAGGACTTTATTTTACACACTTTGATATCGCTAGGCCAACGGCCATTTGGTAAGTTATATATTAGTACAATTATGATGCAATATATTTCTTGCAGAAAGTGTCTAATCCATAATTCTGAATATGTATTGTGGTGTCTAACAATTTGTTTCTGTTAAGACGATTAGAGGAAAGAACACAGAAGAAGAAGACCCAACCCAATCGTAATCTCATTAACCAGCTCTGTCAGTTTATATAACCACTGACAATAACGACTAACAGACTCTTAACAGACTAGTTACAATAACGACCCTCTAAGTATCAGCTATTATCACTAATAGTCCTTTACTTTCTAACTAACTCAACTATCAACATATTACAACTTTGATCCCTGAACTTATAGTTCTTATTAACTACACAACAATACTTCCCCCCAAAGCATTTTTGACCTCAAAAATCAGAATTTGAAATCAGGAAATCGAATTAAAAGATCTTCAGCATTTTCCCACGAGGCTTCAGTTATTGGAAGCTTGTCCCATTGAACTAACACATCAACTGAAGCACGATTACCCCTCTTGACCATCTTTCTTTGTAACACTTGTAGAGGTTTGAAGAGAAATCTGGGTTCTTTTGGTAAAGGAGTCACTTGTGTTACATCACCTCTTGCAGGCTTAAGTAAAGATACATGAAAAACAGGATGAACTTGAGCCGAAGCAGGTAAGTCCAGCCTGTAGGCAACCTTTCCCAGCCTTTCAGTGATCATAAATGGGCCAAAGAATTTTGGACCCAGTTTGCTGTATTGAGAGGCCCTGAGAGTTGTTTGTCCATATGGGTGCAGCTTAACATAGACGAAATCACCCACTTTAAACTCTCTTTCACTTCTATGGAGGTCAGCAGCCTGTTTCATTCGGTTTTGAGCCCTTGCCAAAGCAAATTTAAGCAGCTTGATAGTCTCTTCTCTATCAGTTAGCACTTGATCCACTGCTTCAACTCTTACATCTTTGGGAATATAGGGAACAAACAATGGGGGTGGGTACCCATATAATGCCTGAAATGGAGTCATTCCCAAAGAAGTGTGGAAATTTGTATTGTACCAATATTCAGCCAGGGATAACCATTTAGCCCAATGAGAAGGTTTATCCATCACCATGCAACGAAGATAAGATTCCAAGCATCTGTTAACAACTTCTGTCTGCCCATCCGTTTGGGGATGATGAGCAGTTGACATTGCCAATTGAATCCCCTGCAAAGCAGTAAATTCCTTCCAAAATTGGCTGATAAAAATTGGATCTCTATCAGACACAATTGTGTCAGGCCAACCATGTAATTTGAATACATTATCAAGGAAAGCCTGAGCAACATGTGCAGCTGAATAGGGATGAGTCAATGCCATGAAATGTCCATACTTTGTTAGTCTATCAATGACTACAAAGATGGAATCTTTCCCTTGTGACTTAGGTAAACCACTGATGAAGTCCATTGACACATCAGAGAACACATGATTAGGAATGGGGAGTGGTTGTAACAACCCAGGAGAAGCTATAGTTTCATACTTAGCCCTCTGACAGACTGAACAGGCTCTTATAAAGTTTCTTACTTGCTTATGAATCCCTTTCCAAGTCAATAGTGTATTGATTCTCTGAGTTGTAGCATGAACACCAGAGTGGCCACTGGTGGTACCAGCATGACAAAAGGCCACAATATCATCTTGTAATGCCTTATCCTGGCCCACTACAATCTTATCTTTCTTGAATAAGGCTGTCCCATTCCACTTATACTTAGAATGTACCTTACCATCCTTCAACTCCTGTAACACTTCTTTTAATTTTGGATCAGAATCCCAAGACTCTTGAATTCTTTTCCACATAGCTGGATCAAAAGTGTTGATGGTAATGTTCATTAAAGCTGGGCCACTCACCCTGGACAATGCATCTGCCACACCATTCTCACAGCCTTGTTTGTATTCAATCTCAAAGTCATAGCCCATAAGTTTGGCAAGCCAAACTTGTTGCAATGGGGTTGTGATCTTTTGTTCTAACAAGTGCTTCAAACTTTTTTGATCTGTTCTTATAACAAAATGACCCACTGAAAGATAGTGATGCCAATGTTTAACAGCAAAAATAATAGCCAGTAACTCCCTTTCATATACTGACCAAGCTTGCTGTCTTGCTGATAACCCTTTACTTATAAAAGCAATGGGATGTCCTGCTTGCATTAACACAGCCCCAATTCCCTTCCCAGAAGCATCAGTTTCTATAACAAAAGGTTTAGAAAAATCAGGCATAGCAAGCACAGGGGGATTAGACATTACCTGCTTCAGGTTATTAAAGGCTGCAGTTGCCTTGTCAGTCCACAGGAAGGCATCCTTCTTCAACAGATCAGTCAGAGGCCTGGCCAAGACACCATAGGATTGAATGAACCTCCTATAGTATCCAGTTAAGCCCAAAAACCCTCTTAATTGTTTCACATCAACAGGAATAGGCCAGTCAAGTATTGCTGCAATTTTGTTAGGATCAGTGGAAACCCCATTCTTTGAGATGATATGTCCAAGATATTCAACTGAAGATCCCCCAAAAATACACTTAGATTTTTTGGCATATAGCTGTTGTTCTCTCAAAATGGTTAAAACTACCCTTAAATGATCAACATGTTGTTCTAGGGACTGACTGTATACTAATATGTCATCAAATAAAACTAATACAAATTTTCTTAGTTGGGCTCTAAAAATATGGTTCATTAAGGCTTGAAAAGTGGCAGGTGCATTAGTCAGCCCAAAGGGCATGACTACAAATTCAAACAGCCCTTCATGGGTCCTGAAAGCAGTTTTTTGAATATCATCATCATGCATTCTAATTTGATGATACCCTGCCCTTAAGTCTAGTTTAGAAAAGACTACTGCTTGTCCTAACTCCTCAAACAGCTCTTCAACAAGAGGAATAGGATAACTATTCTTAACAGTAGCATCATTTAGCCTTCTATAGTCTATACAAAACCTCCAAGAGCCATCCTTTTTCTTTACTAAAACTACTGGTGCAGCAAAAGGACTAGTACTGCCCCTTACAACCCCAGTTTCAATTAATTCATGAGTCAATTTTTCAATGATATCTTTCTGAGCAGACTGATATCTATAGGGTTTAAGATTGACTACCTTAGACTCATCTTTAAGAAGGATTTTGTGATCAAAGGCTCTCTTAGGTGGTAACTGTGTAGGTATCTCAAACACATCATTAAACTGTTTAAGTACCTCATCAATTATGTCCACCTTAGCTGCATCAGTCACTACAGCTGTGTGTTGGAACTCATCTTCAGGCTTCTGTAACTGCAAGCTCAAAAGATGTGCCTCCACTATCTTTTCTTCCTGATCCAGTAACACTTGCATGGTGTTAGCTGAGCACATAGTAACCTTATTGTTATCAACTCCTTTGAGGCTACACTGGTTGCCATCAATAGTGAACTGCATAGTTAGGTCCATGAAATTCCAAACAATAGACCCCAATGTCATCAACCATTGTACACCTAACACCATATCATAGTTATCCAATGGTATGAGTAACACATCAGCAGTGAACCATCTTCCCTGCATATACCATTGGAAGTTTGGGGAGTAATCTGAGCATTGGATCTCAGATCCATTGGCTACCCCAACAGACAAATTTGTCACAGATCTCAAAGGACATTTCAGTTTTAAAGCCAACAACCTACTCATGAAGTTATGAGTAGAACCAGAATCTATCAAGATTCGTATTTGTCTATTGCCAATAGTGCCTATCACCTTCATGGTTGAGTAAGAAACCATACCAGTTAGAGCATGAATAGAGATTTGAGGAGGGTCTTTCCATTCTTGATACAACTCTTCTTGAACAGGTTCTTGGCAATCAGTTTCTTCCCCCTCCTCTTCTGTTCCCACCACCTCTAAAACATAAACTTGCTTATTGGGGCACTTGTGAGTTGAAGTGAACTTTTCTGGGCACCAAAAACATTCACCCTTAGCTCTCTTGATTTCCATTTCTTTGCTAGAAATTTGTTTAGTATTGGCTAATTTTTTAATGTTGGGTGGTGAGGGTAACAAGGGTAGGTGACTAACATTCACAGGTGGTTTGACTGACCCATTAGCTTTGTTGCTATAGGAAGAATTATACCTAACAGTGGCTGTATGGTTAACCCTTTTATTAGTATTATCTTGAGTTTTTGCAAGATAATAAGCTTCTTTCATAGTTTGGGGTTTAAACATCTTAACAGGTCCACCAATTTCTGGTTTGAGGGCCTTTAAGAATATGCTAACAGCATAGGGTTCAGGTATAGAAACTTTGAGCAGACAAGCATCAAACTCATCACAAAAGTCCTCTAATGGTCCAGTTTGAACCATAGAAGCCAATTTGCCCATAGAGTCTTCAAACAATTCAGTTGAAAACCTATTAACAATTGCTTCAGAGTATTCTTGCCAAGTAATCTCAGAGATTGGCACATTCTTTATCTTCAAAAACATTTGATGCCATTTTACAGCCTTACCTTCAAGGTGAATTGCAGCATAACGAACCTTGAAATTATCTGGTGTCTCATCTACATTAAAGAAATGATCACACCGATATAGCCAATCATCCACTTCATTTCCATCAAACTTTGGAAAGTCTATCTTTCCAATCCTGTGCAGACGCTCAGATCTCACCAAGGTGCCATTAGTGTTACTTGAACTGGCAACCCCATTACCATTACCATTAGTTGCCTGATCATTACCCAATTTAGACAAAAGAGCCTGCACACTGGCATTAAGGCTAGCTATAGTAGCTTCAGATTTCTGCATAAATGCATCTACCTTCAATAAAGTGACTGCATGATCCTCAACTGTCTTTTCTAAAGAGGATTTTTCAGATTCAGAACGACTACGAGTTGTCATGTTGACCAAGAATTGAAAAGAAATCAGAAATGTTTAAGAAATGAACAAGAAACAAGAATTGTTATCAAGATTGGACAAATCACAAATTGATCGATCCAAATGATTGATTGATCACAAATTGATTTAATCAAAGGAATATGCTGATCACGAATTGATCAACACCAGCTTGTTAGTGAAACAAACGGTAGAAGATAAAAAAAATTGAAGAACAGAGCAATTGATGAACACTGATCGACTGTAACGAAGAATGAAGAAAATGAGTGAATTGGAATGAATTGTGATGATTTGCGAGGAATTTAGGATAAAAATGGAGGATAATGGTGGTTAGTTGTGGTGGTAAACGGTTATGAATGGTGGTTGTGGTGGTTAGTTGTGGTGGTTGTTGGTGGTAACGGTTACCGGAGCGCCGAGGATCGACGGCTCTGATACCAATGTTAAGACGATTAGAGGAAAGAACACAGAAAAAGAAGACCCAACCCAATCGTAATCTCATTAACCAGCTCTGTCAGTTTATATAACCACTGACAATAACGACTAACAGACTCTTAACAGACTAGTTACAATAACGACCCTCTAAGTATCAGCTATTATCACTAATAGTCCTTTACTTTCTAACTAACTCAACTATCAACATATTACAACTTTGATCCCTGAACTTATAGTTCTTATTAACTACACAACAGTTTCTTAGGATCTTAAAGGTGCATTTGAGACAACAAGTAGTGAGCCCCATAAATGATAAAGAGGTTAATAAACCAAACTCGACCATCTAAAATATACAGAAAATCAAAGTAGCATTGGATTCAACATTCTTATATTGGACAAAGACGTACAGATTTTTTAGGGTTGACATATTTTTGCATATTAAACATCTTAAAATCATAAGAATGTGTCAGTCAAAATTAAAATCATGAACAATCAAGATTAAACACTTCTAAGTAAAACAAAATTAGAAGGAGAGTTGTATATAACCTCCTCATTGCTTCACTTATCAGATGAGCGGAATGATAAGTTTATGTAATATCGTTGCAGTGTTAGGTTATTTTCAGAAGAGGGTTTTACTGCGAGAAGAAACATAAAACTTAATTTTTATTAGTAATGGTTCATATATTTTTAAAGTTTTTACTTTTCATATATCATTGTTTATGTTATATATACAAAAACCCATAAAATTAATGCAAACAAATGTTTTTTTAAGGTTTAAACTCTTTCCTACACATGTGTTATATTATGCGTAGGTAATGTTCATGCACAAAATTTGTACATGTGTAGGTTATATAAATTAGTGAAATTACTTTATATACTTGTTTTATTTTCGAGATAGATGAATAAACAACATTCAACAATTTTCTTATATATATATTTTTTTTAAATAATAAAAATGAATTATTTATCTTCTTCTCGCTCTAAAACCTCTTCTGAAATGAACCATCCCCTATATATTCGTAGCTTTATATATAACATTCTATTGGATTTTGCTCAGTATATGCAAATAAAATATAACTAACCCATTTAACCCAATAAAAAAATTTAACAATGAGTTTAATAGTAAAACCATAAATCATGAGGTGACAGTCTTGACTTCTTTATGGTATTAATCGTCCATCGCAGATCGTCGCTTGATACCACCCTACGTCACAATGCAACAATTGTTCTATGCGTTAATTGATTGCATCACCGGTCTCAACCTAAGCCTCACCCTTGGACACTCGGATTTCAATATTAGTGTTACTATCGGTCAGTTTGACCTTAGTTGTCACCCGACAATGAAATCATCGAAGGAAACATCCCAAATTTATGGTTGTTAAAATTACTCTCCGCTCGATATTTGCTCGGCGCTCGCTTGAAAAAATTTACGCTCGAAGAATGTTCGCTCAGTTTTTGATTCAGTTGTAAACGAGCCGTTTCTCTAGATTCAATTTGTAAACGAGCCAAGGACGAGCAAAGCTTCGCCTAAATTGACCCGGCTCGTAAACAGCCCTATATGAACACCGTCTATTAAATAAGATACACAAAAAAGAATTATTTAAAATATTAGTTATTAGTTAATTAATTAAAGAAAAACAGAAATCTTTAAAACCCATACACAAAAGTACAAAACCATTAGGTTACTGTGAAGGAAGGGTTTTGACATTTGTTCATAGGCGGCTGCTATGGAGGCTGAGGGAGAATCACAAGAGCATGTAGTACAAGCTCACCATATCAAGAAGAGGGCTCTCAAGAACAAAGCCCTTTCTGTTTCCTTCAATGAAAAGGACCTCAGGTATTATTTCCATGAAATAAATTAAATTTTAATCTGTTTTCTTGATTAGTTATGAGGATATCGTTTAGCCCATTTGATTCTAATACCATAAACTTGTTGATTACAAGTTTGTATATATCTGTGTTTGATGTATACATAATCAATTTCAAGATATGATGATGATGATGTGGCAAGATTAAGGTTTTTCTTCACATATATCCATTGTGAAGTGTGAAGTATGTATATGTAGATCATTGGTTTGAATATGTTAGCTGATATATAAACATTTGATATGATATGGAGCCTAATGTTAAGAGGGTGTTGTAATCAACAAGTTTATGGGTTAAAGCTACTAGACCTTTTCAAACTTTTCGTTTCGTGTGCGGATGACCTTATTTATAATTATATAGTGTTGGAAGAAGTCAAGATCTAATTTAGCTAGAAAGTAGTGGTAATACAAAATGATGAGAAAACTATAGTAGCAGGTAAATTTACTCGATGCGACAGAAATAAAGACGTGTACGATAAGAAAGTTGTAAACTGTTAAGAGTACGATCGTCTCCAAATGAGATAGCTGGAAACTCGCGTTATATAGAATCTTGTTGAAAATGTTACTCCCTGTGTTTAGAGATAGTTGCAAGCATTGACTCTGCAATTAGTGTATTATTTAGCTCGTGTCGAATTGGGTCAACGGCCATCCACACTTTCTTGTTCTTTCTTTGATAATTTGGCAGACTTTCCACCCTTTCGACCCATTATTCCTACCAATTTCTTTTAGCTGTTTTTTTATTTTTTTGTATTTATAAAATTGACCCAATTTGGATAAAACAAGGATTAAACCAAGCTATGTTTTTTTTTCTACAATCTAATTGTTAAATGGGTGTATTGTATAGTGATTTTGTGACTGGATTTCACAAGCGAAAGAAGAAGAGAAGAAAGGAAGCACAAAATCAGCAACAGGAAGCCTTACGTCGCAAGCGTATAGAGCTGCGCAAAAAGGTACTGCCTTCATGTTTTTCCAATTCCCTGGAAAAACAAATTGACATATGGAAGCTGGCGTGTGCTTTGAATATGTATTTTTGACACCTTAGGCCCGTCTAGTTATATTATTAGCCTAGTATTATATATGAAAAAGATAGTTGCATATTCATTACATATCCTTTATGAACTATAATTATGAATTATGAAATTAATCTAGTAATGCACACATGTCATGTTTTAAAACCTGCTTATATAAAAACATTGTACACAAACTGAACTCAATAAGTATCCATATGTAGAAAATAGACTTGTCATTAAGCTTACCGCGTTTATGATTTTCTACTTTAATGACAGAGAAAACAAGACAGAGAGTATGTTCTGTATGGTGGAGCTCCACCTGATCCAGAAGGTGAATCTAATAATAATGAAGCAGAAGAAGACAACAATGACGACGATGATGATGATGATGACGAGGAGGATGAGGTGGAGGAGGAGAATCCAACATCGGTTTCTGGTATGTGCACAAGTTATGTTTGACAGTTAAATTCTGCTGCTTTCAAGTAATTAAGACGTGTTTCTTGATGAATTAACAAAGAAATGACAGCAAACATTATTTGAATTTGGAGGTAAAACCACGGGTCATACATGTTGGGTTGATATTTTTATTTTCTATGCATATGAAAATTTATTATCACGGTAAAAATTTAAGCTTTTAGCTGAACGTATCACGTATGAATTTACCCATTTGACCTATTAGATATAAAACAGAACCTATATGATGAAACGAAACAGCCGCGCCTACATTTGTTGGTATTTTCTCCTATCTTATTATATGACATTGTTTGACTAGTAGTCAAATGTCTTAAGTGCCCTCAAGTGATTTTCCTGAAAAGTCGTTTATATTGGGGCAGAAGGATTTTCATCCTTTTGCTGTCAGGGACAAAATAGGCATTTTCAATGGTCTTTTGGCTTCATCTAAATTATCTTTCTGTTGACTATAGGAACAAAAGTGTATGATACTGGTAATGTCAAGGTCCTGGTGACTACAAGTGAGATCTCTCGTGAAGACGACGTTGTTGAAATACCAAAATTGCCCCTAGGGTCGGAAATTAAGTCGAATTTACCTGTGATAAAGAAGAAGCCATTGAAGAAAGTTGAGAGAAGAAGATCGCGCCCAAAGACTCTAACCAAAAGGGATAAAAGAAAGGGCAGGACAAAGGTCGAAAAGAGGCGCTAATAGTTTTTTGATACTTTCATAATTTTTTTAATTAAAATTTCCATTGTAGCTTTGAAGTTGGTCGAAATGATTCGAGTTGTATGCAGATTACTACTATTTATGACGGTTTACAAGATGTGTGCATTCTTTTGTTATTGCTTATGTTAAGTTGATGCAGTAAGCGTGTGAGTGACTGAGTTCCTCCCGCGGAGGTCAACTTTCGATAGTTTTTTTGCTTTTAACTCCCTTTGAAAGCCATATGGCGGCGCTAGCTGCGTTTGACCCGATCTTATTGATTAAAATGTTAGCATTAAAGATTGTGCATACTGTAGGATGTGTACCTCAGATGGTTTATGTGGCTTTTTTTTTGCAACTTATGACAAGTCTATGGCAATAATGCAAAAGGATGATCCTATATCTTGTGTTACAATGAGTTGAACATTGTGCATTGATGATTGTACATTGGGAGGGATCATATTAAGGTGACTACAAGTCAGAAAAGGTTAACGGATGATATCCAAACTGATGAGTCCAGATGGATACATGGAATGTTTCCTTGTGGTTTATTTTTTGGCCCTAGTAAGCCATATAGAAGTTATTAATAACTATTTGGGATATTTGGGATTATATACCTACATAATTTTCTAGAGATATGCTTAAACCCCACTAATGAACAGTTATATTAACCAATGCATTTAATACAAGTATGCACAAGATTTGTGCATGAACCCCACCTAAAGATTGTGCATGATTAGATTGATGAAAACATTTGCAAATCATCATTTCATGTGTCATCTCATTCAAAGCTTCTTTGTAGTTTTATGAAGTGACACAACCAAATATTTGAAATATAAGTATCAAATATGCATATGATATGGATTTACTAAAGTATCATAATATTCATTAACTTTTCATAAATAAAACGTAATGTTTTGATGATGTAGGGACTGAAGTGGGTCAAACCCAACAACCCAAGTAGCCAAAGTCCTTAATTAATATTGGGCTAAGCTCAGACATAAACAACGAAGCCCATTAGGGTTTAGACTCTCTCCCTCTTTAAATAGAGGGCCAATCCTCACCTCCCTTGACTTCTCAGTAGACCTTTCCCTCTCTTTAGAGTTACTCTCTCTAATGAAACTTTCATCAGTGCGCCAAAACCACAAAGCATACGAGCCGCTGTAGTACCATACTAGCAGCTCACAACTATGCTGGTTCTCACAACCACACTGGTTCTTACGACTGCGTTAAGCCATCAAGTTAGGTAGCCTGATGTTGCATCAGCTCCTAGCTAACCGCTGGGTTTCGACTAACACCTCATCCGTACTCTGTACTCTCTACATCTCACATTTATTCTTCATTTACTTGGTACTCTACTAATGTTGAGCGTCAGAGGGTTGTCTAAAATACCCCGGTCTCTGGATCTCTTATAATTGAGTAGGTGCATTCAAATTCGTGTATTGCAATTCTGCAGTGTATCTAGATGTGACACTACTACCCTCATAATATATGTAAGAAAAGTTAAATGTCCAATTAGTCAAGGATACTTGACAATTTTACTAATAGATGTGAAACAAAAAACCAAGTTAGCTGGATTAAAGTAGGTTGTACATTTAGTCTATTTACTAGCATCTTAAATATACATAAAAAAACGTATAGCAATAAATATAAACGGGCACCGATTACAAGTAATTGTTGGATGGGTGGTTAGGTCAAATGACAAAGTCGTCGAAGCTAAGCATGGGAGGTCAAAAATAAAGCTCAGTAACTTTGCATTTCAAAAGAAACTACAAGTGAGTGTCAATATCAAAGTTAAAGTCTAAATAGCTTCATTAGAAGATAGCATCAAGAAGCATAAAAAAACAACAAAAAATCAAAATCTTAATGAGTTAAGATAAGCACTGCTGACATGGGGTGCATGTGGTCCTCTAGCATAGAAGATTTGACTTTGCCCAGTCCTTATACCTTCATCAATATGCAACTCATCCAAAGGAGAGCTACCTTCAAAAACCCTAGCAACGATTTCCATTTTCAATCTTAAGTGTGCTGACTTCCTGATACAAAGCGCAGCGCAACATGCCATTTTGAAGAAAACCTCATTACTGAAGTTTGAATCGGTTAACAAGCCATTGTCAATGAGGCCAACCACATTTAGGGTCTCTAGGGCTACAAAAAGAAGGTGACTGATCTGCACATGCAAACATATTATAAATTACATATTTGACCTGTTATATTATCAAAACACAGAAGAGTTACCTCAGCACCAATCATATGGTTGTCATGGTGGTTTTGTGTCCATCTAGAGAGATGAATATTATATTATTTTGTGTATATATTAAATAAAATGGGTCTCATTTATGAGCTGTGTATAATCAGATGGTAGGATGGGTGGGTTAATATTTATTATCTTATTAATGAGTTTGAAAGTACTAGAAAATCAAACTATATCTTTGGTCGCTTTATTAAAACATCAAAAAATGACAAAATTTAATTAAAAGTTTGTAGGTAAAGAGTATACAAATACAAACTAGTATAATCTCAACCCTATAATTTTACTTTAAACTATTTGTTTGTATGTTTGACGTAAAGCACGTGCCAATATTTTCTGTATATGTATTTGTTTGTGTGGTTTTCAAACGACGTAAAGCATGCGCCAGTATCTTCTGAATTGCTATAACAAATGATGGTATTGTATTGTGCTATAACAAAACACAACTCAATTGGGTCCGTTAATTTATTTTGGAACTTTTTTGTTTTGTTTTTTAATATCTCCAAACGTATCCTGGCCACGTAAACCATGTTGGGCATTTGGGTTTCGTTTTCTTTAAGTTGTTATATAGAATGTTGGTACATTAAGGAACGAAATCAATAGCGACCAAATTTTATTACCGTTACATGGTGAAGTGATACCGGCCGAACTCTCACACTGAACTGAAGTGGTAGAAGTTCGTCAACGAAGTTTTTATACCTTACAATAATAGTTGGGATTTAGAATCCAATATTCACTTTTAGTTATGATACTTTAGATCTTTGATTTGGGAGTAATTTATAAAAAGCTTAGGTTCGTTTAGGTTGTTTGTGATTGCATTATGTATATACCAAGTGCACATAACTAGAGAGTGCATGGATACAAGGTAATGTATATACCAAGTGCACATAACTAGTGAGTGCATTATGTATATACAAAATGCACATAGTGAATGTGAATGCACGGTTCATGATGACGTATGTACCAAATGCACATAACTATGTTACACAAATAAGTACATGATGATGTGTATAACAAATGCATATAACTATACTACATGGACACATGAGAATGTATATACCAAATGCACATAATTAAAGAGTACAAGCATACATGATGACGTCTATACCAAGTGCACATGACTAGAGAGTATACGGATACATGATGATGATGCTTATACGCAGTGTACATAACTAGATACTGGTAAAAGGCAAAATAAACTTGAATTTGCTCATAGAGGTACTTACCATTAACAGCTACAGGGGCGATCACGGAGTGAGCAATTCCTCGAACTTTCAAACTACTATCCACTTGGATGTCTACAATAGAGTCTTGAAATAAACACCATATCAGTATTTAGAACAAACGCGGTTATCAAACTAAAGCTTAATACATGGTGGACTTCATTAGATTTTCCTAGAGGTGGCAAAATGGGCGGGTTAGGTAACATATAAAAACTAGTTCACTGCTAAAACAAATTGAGATGAAGATATAGTAAAATCTTGATGGTACTATAAGAAAGAGAACAACAAAATGAAAGATAGCTGTAGGAATCAAGTGTCGCGCGATCCAAATGGTCAGCGATCATACACCGTGATCAAGCAGGTAATGTTTAGGTTAACTTAACATACATATAAATGTTGGACATAATATTTATTTATCCTAAGTTTAGTATGTAAATTAGTATTATTATTGTATAACCTATAGTTGTGGCGGTTATGGTGGTTAAACTGAACCAACATGTCGGTTCACTAAAGGGTGTCATACCCCTTCACCACATATAAATAGCCCCATACCCTTTCATTTGTATTTGGATGATTTCATTAGTAATATAGCAAGTTTATCATAATTCTCTCTATTCAATCTCACATTTGGTATCAGAGCCCTGTTCATATCAATCCATCCCTGTGAAAGACGAGAGACACATCAGAAGTTATCATCCCCTGTTTTTCAAAAAAAACAGAGACTGTTACATAATCGTTTAATAACGATTCACAGACTGAATTTTCCAATCCAGACGATAAAGAAGATCGTTATTTGAAGAATATAACCGAAAAGGATAAAGAACATCACCGGAAGAACGATTCCGGCGAAGATCCGGCAAGACAGAAAACGAAGAAGAAAGATCAAACGATACGGTTTGACGTTTACATCCCATCCCTTTATCGTTTAGAAAGAATCAAATACAAGAAATTCTTAACCCAATCAAAATCAAACCATTTTTTGTTATTCTCTGTTTTTGGTGGAGAAGAAATTTTTCCCGCCAAAAATTGTTTTGAAAAAAAACGTATTCGATCAAAATTTTTAGATTCAAAGTAATTCAAGTTAATTATCTGAAAAGAATCAAGAGAAAGAAAGTGAATTTCAGTTTTAAAACTAAAACGAAAGGAAGGTTTTTGTGGCAGAAAGTTTTCATAGGAAAGTGTTGACTTTCAAAAGTCAACATAATTTTTTTAAGAATAAAATAGATAGAGGGTTAAAGAAAAGGGAAAGAAGGGCAAA
This sequence comes from Ambrosia artemisiifolia, assembly GCA_032199755.1. Classification (NCBI taxonomy): domain Eukaryota; kingdom Viridiplantae; phylum Streptophyta; class Magnoliopsida; order Asterales; family Asteraceae; genus Ambrosia; species Ambrosia artemisiifolia. The sequence continues at coordinate 66,674,573 of CM063519.1, forward strand.
AGATTTTATGTGTGCAGAAACTTTCGTAGGATAGTTTTGACTTTCAAAAGTCAACACACTTACAAAGAAGTTTATTGGTAGAATATTTTGAGAAAGTTTATTTACTTATAAAACTCAAACGGAAAGTTTAGAAAGTCAAAGTAGATTTTTGTGTGGAAAATATTTTTCGGATTTGTTAAAGGAAAATAAAAAAATCAAATAAGTTTTTGATTTTTAAAAGAAAATTCAACATCATTAAAAAAATTCCACAATAGAAAGTGAAATCGAATCACGCCGATTCGTATAGTAAGTACTCCGAACCTATCTTGGTTTGTTGAGAAAAAAAAATAGCAAGTGACTCCGAGACTTCATGACTCGTTGAGTATATCAAGAAAAGTTAGACCTGTGTGGCAAGTTAGACCTGTGTGGCAAATTAGACCTGTGTGGCAAGTTAGACCTGTGTGGCAAGTTAGACCTTTGTGGCAAATTAGACCTTCGTGGCGAATTCGACCTGTGTGGCAAATCAAGAAAGAAAACCTTTGCTTTAAACTAAGCAAGCAAGAGAGTTTAGTAAGTCAGAAAGTTAGCAAGAAAGCAAGATTGGAAAGAAAAAGTCGAAGAAAGTAAAGCAAGAAAACATGGCAGAGAAAGATAACAAAAACGCGTCTAGCAGTTCAATATCATCTCGTGAGCAAGGAAATGTATCACTACAATGCCCGAAATTGACAGAGACAAATTATACCTCATGGGCACTATTAATGGAAACAATCTTAAAGGCTTATGGTCTTTGGGAAACAATTGACGCAAAAGAAGGAGCAGAAGCAGCAGATGAAAAGAAAGTAAATACTACGAAAGCAATGATTCTCCAAACATTACCAGAAGATATCTTAATGCAAGTAGCACAATGTCAAAATGCGAAAGAAGTTTGGGAATCAATCAAAGTTAGATACGTTGGAGCAGATATGGTTCAGAAAGCACGACTACAAACATTGAGAAGTGAGTTAGAAACTCTAAAGATGAAAGAAAATGAACCAGTAAGTGACTTTGCAAGCAAGTTAGCCAGCATAAGAGCAAAATTCAAAAGCCTTGGCACAACTCTTAAAGACAAAGCAATAGTGAGAAAACTACTCAACTCAGTTCCAAAGAAGTTCCTACCAATTGTAGCAACTATTGAGCAATATTCAGAGATAGACACAATGCCATTTGAAGAAGCAGTGGGGAGAATAACAGCATTTGAAGAACGCCTCAAAAGTCAAGATGAACCAGAGGAAAATCATCAAACGAAACTCCTAATGGCAACCTCAAGTAACTATCATTCAGGAAGTTTGCACTATGGTAGAGGACGTGGTAATCATAACCGTGGTAGAGGACGTGGAAGAACCTTTAACAACAGACAAGGAAGAAACTTTAGCGAAGAAAGGAAAGAGTATGAGAGAAATATAAGTCAAGGAGACAAAAGCAAATTCAGATGCTTCGAATGTGGCAACTATGGTCACTTATCGTATGAATGCACAAAATGGAAAGACAAGAAAGATAAAAACGAGCAAGTATCCCTTCTCGTTCATGAAGAAGAAGATCCAACCCTACTCTGAAGCAAGAAAGGATAAATCAAAATTAGGGGGGAGAATGTTGGACATAATATTTATTTATCCTAAGTTTAGTATGTAAATTAGTATTATTATTGTATAACCTATAGTTGTGGCGGTTATGGTGGTTAAACTGAACCAACATGTCGGTTCACTAAAGGGTGTCATACCCCTTCACCACATATAAATAGCCCCATACCCTTTCATTTGTATTTGGATGATTTCATTAGTAATATAGCAAGTTTATCATAATTCTCTCTATTCAATCTCACAATAAATAATCTGATTTGATAAAATTAAAAGAAATAAATTTATCTTATATACAAGTGTTCAAAATCCTTAAGTCAATTTTTAAACATTCTAAGAATAGGCGGTTATGACTCGTCATACAAATACTGATCTCCTCTTCAAAATATGTACTAAAAAATAAAAGATTGAAGTTATAAGAATATGTTAAAGAGACGATAGAAATAGGGAAAAGCGGGCTTTAGGGCAGTGACGGATCTTGAATAAAAAACCTGGTAGGGCCGGGACTAATCTGGTAGGGCTGGACTCAATACATATAAAAATTTTCAGAAATTTTCAGTAAAATTTACACTACGAAACGAAAAAACTAGATGGGCCGAGGTAGGGCTAGCAATGGGTAACTTGTATAAGACACGATAAGACCTGTTAACTGAAAAATACACTATGTGATTTTTTACTTTTTTTTAAATAATTAGAATTAAGAGGCAAAGATTATTTATTTCTCTTTTTTGGTACATAAAATATAAAACTGTATTATAAACATGAGATATAAATTAGTTAAATGAGTCGTGTTCATGTTTAGAACTTGATTTGTTTGCATCGTCAAAGACCTGTTAAACCTGTTAAGACACGATTTGTCAGCCCTAGGCCGAGGCCCGGTCTGGCCCTAGTGAAGAACCACCCATGCTTTAGGGAGTTAAACGCCTTGAGAGTGCGTCATGCTTTTTACAGCTTTTTTTTTTTTAACGGCTAATTACATCTTCACCTAATATCACCCCTTATCACCTGTAGGGGGATTCGAACTCCTAATCTCACCTTATACACCCTCACCCCCACACCAATAGGCCAAAGCCTTAGTGGCCACGCTTTTTACAGCTAAGTGGTAGAGCCCATCAAGGCATTGGATGGTGCATGGCGATGAGTTGATTTTATTTTGGCAACCATTATGTTTGTTGACAAATTAAACCTACTGAGACTGGTTCTATTGATCAAGATATTATTCACCAAGTCCCAATTCGACTATCAACAATACAATGAAAAAACTATTTCAAGCGCAAATATGATTTCCTGCTTTTAAAACAAATTAAGTTAGGTTACCATGCTCCCATATTACAGTGTCGATATAAGTAAACCGACTTTCTAGTCCCTCTTTTCAAAGCTGAGCAATACTGTACGGTTTCTAGTATTGTTTAAGCACTAAAAGAAACCCGAATAGTCGAGGAGTATGATTCTACATTTAAGCTAACCTAACCAAATGACTGTAAATCAGATCATATATTACTCATTCCATATAAAAACCGCATTTTTCTTATGTTTGGTGAACATTCTGTTTACTAATGTCAGCAATCATACAACGTGATCAAGCAGCAGGTGATGTTTAGGATAACTAAATTTATCATCACCCGTACACTTTTAGGCAATGTTCTAGGATTGATCAACAGTTTCATTCCTTTATCCATGGGAAACAAAACATTGTAATCACAGGATTGGTCAGAAAGATTTTACAGTTCCATATTTGTGCATTGCGAATCAAACTACCAACAATACAATGAAAAAACTACCATCAGGTGGTTGCCATTATACCATATTACAGTGTCGATATAAGTAAATGACACTGATCACGACTAGTTGTAGTCTTCTGAAGAAAAGATAAAAACATCAGTGACCTCAGGAGTCCTGAAAGAAACCTTCTTTTTGGACTTTTCAGCAGCAGCATGGTGCTTCTTTCGTAAAGGGACAATATTGAAGGACTCAAACAAAAAATCGATGAACCCATGCAGAGATTTACCATCTTCATGATTGCGCCCAACCAAACCCTTTTCACATGAGTTTGCTGCTGCTGCTGCTGGATTACTACTGCCATGGCGATGCTTCTTTCGTTTGCCCTTTTCGGATGAGTTTGCTGCTGGTGGTGGTGGTGGATTAGTGAGAGGTGTAGTTGGCTTCTTTCGTAAAGCGACAACGAGTAACAAAACCAGGAATTCGATGAAACCTTCAAAACTTTTCTCGTCTTCATCATGTCCCTTTGCAGATGCTGGATGATTACTGATCACAGGTCTTGTTTCAGGTGAAGCCTTCTTCATGCAGCAAAATCTTGATATTCCCCCCATTCGATCTGCAAAATAAATGCTAAACAAATGATGGTTATAAGCCAATAATAATGACCAAACAGAATGCATAATACTTCTTCTGTATAACAAAAAAAATAAAAAAAATCCAGTAGCTACCTTAATTACTTCAGCAACAAGTAGACTATTGGCGAAGTTTATAATAAGAGGTGTGAAGTTTTTTAAATAAGAGGAAAACCCAACATATCTCGTTTCCTTATTTTATCAATAATATCTTTTCCTTATTTATAAATAATAATAATAATAATAATAAAATAAGATGCTTTGCCTGCAAGTCATCCACATAATTTGTTAAGGAAGGGTGTCTGAATATTTTTTTTTTTTTTTTTTTTTTTGACAAAAAAACTTCATTCACAACGGCAAACCGGACCACAAAGCGGGGACCGACGCCTCAAAAACTACAACATGTACAAAGGGTTCCGACACCACTCTCTCCAATCAATCCTATTACATTTAGATCTACTCTTAACCCAAAGGAAACATAAAGATTTGACACTAGCCACAATCCTTTCAACACTAGGATCCTTCCCGTTAAAGACCGTTTCGTTCCTCGCCTTCCATAAAGCCCACATAGTTACCGTAACGATTCCTTGTACCATTTGCCTTTTGAACTTGCAGCCGGTGATCATGTTTTGCATCTGCAGCAGATCTCTCACCTCAAACGCGTAAATAGGAGGTTGCCGACACCACCTCCCTATACATTCCCAAACATTACAAGCAATAATGCAGTCTGCTAGAACATGAATGTTTGTTTCATCGCTGCTGTGACACCACGGACAGTTTGGGTCCCCAATCTCTATATTCCGCTTCAATAACGCCATCTTCGTGGGTATCCTATCCAACTCCGCGCGCCACGCCATAATAGAACACTTCAAAGGAACCCAAGGAACCCATTTACACACAAAATTATTGCCAAAATCCAGCCTTTGCAGCAGCAATGAGGCTGCAGCCTTAGTAGTGAACTCCGGGCCAGTTTCAGCAGCCCAGACTCTCTCCATTAATACAAGCCTTGTTTAAACCATCAAAGACCCTCCTTAGACTCTCTCCGTTGTGGGTGAAGTCAGTGGCTTTCACATGGCTCGCACACACCGCAACGAGACGGGGTTATTGGGGCGCAAGTGAGCCGAAGTAAGGGAATTCACGGGCGCTAGCAGAGTATTTGAAGTGTGGGTTTAAGTAATATTAGAATTACAATATCATACTTCAATATCATAAACTCGTTTATATACATTATAATTATTATGTTTTTTACATTACAAAACTTCATTATTGTTAGATATGTAGATTGTATAAAGTTGAACCGTATCCATGCAGGGTTGACATATTTAACATATCAAACATGTAAAATTATAAGAATGTTTGAATCAAAGTCGAAATCTCAACAACCAAGATTAAACAATTCTAATTGATAGGGATGGAGAGTTGTATATAACAACCTCCTCGCTTCAGTTATCAAAGAGCGCAATGATAATTTTATGTTATTTACGGCCTATCATAAATTTAAGTATCGCTAAACAAAATTTGCATGGTAAGGTGACTGATTTGTTGCATGCATGCTATGTTACTTGTGTCGTGGTGCTATGTTATAGTTTATATCGATGGAACAACCTTCGATTTCAACTGCTTGCGCAAACTTCCTTTATTTGTTAATAGTGAAACAACCTTCGTTTTCATCTTTAAATGTATCGAACTTGAAAATTTACTCTTTCATGTAAAAAAAGATTGACGATTGTAATATACTATGAAACCCAAACTAAATGAGTTTTACGCCATTCTTCAGATCTCCTACCTCGAATTACTCCAAACCATCAATGTTTTGATACCAAATCATCAAAGTTGATTACCAAAATCTGGATATAATCAAATTGGGGAAACACAATCAAACAAACAAAAAGTGTAACCTCATGAGATATGAACATGTTTGCTAGGGATTTAAACCTTGATAATATGATTACTCTGCAAAAAAGTCCAGAAACCTGAAAGTAAAGATGGACAACAGGTGCTTCTACCCTATCACTCGATATACACGTTGAAAATGGAGATAATTAATTGCTAGCCAAACAAAAAAAAACGAAAATAATACAAATTTAACAAAAATAATTGTTGACATAATGAAGCTAATCCGCATCTGAGATTTCATCTTCATCTTCATCCAGAATATAAACTAGAGCGCGCTTTCTTGTTGCAAAGACACAGGCAACACCTCTCGATGCTGAACATTTCATTTACAAAGGTCAAAAACATATCATGATTATACACAATTATTCTATGGTATATTCTTTAGAAATATATACCAGATTACCAGGTGCACATAACTAGAGGGTGCATGGATAAATGATAATGTATATACCAAGTGTACATAACTAGTGAGTGCATGGATTCATGATGATGTATAAATGCACATAACCGGACACATGATGTATATAGCAAATGCACTACTAGTCGGTGCATGGATTCATGATGATATATATACTAAATGCACATAGCTATGTCACGCAGATACATGATGATTGATGCACATACCAGATGCATATAACTGTACTACATAGATACATGAGAATGTATACAGTATATACCAAATGCACATGACTAAAGAGTACAAACATACATGATGACGTCTATACCAAGTGCACATGACCAGATACGTATACTTGATGATGTATAATATTAAGTGTACATAACTAGAGACAGGTATGAGGCATAAAAAATCGTGGACTTGTTGGAAGAGGTACTTACCACTAACAGCGAGAGGGGCGATCACCGAGTGAGGAATTCCTCGCACTTTCAAACTATCCATTTGTAAGTATACAATAGAGTCCTGGAATTAACATTATATCAGTATTTAAGAAAGAAAAATAACACATTAATCAAACTGAAAGTTATTATGTGGCGGGATTCATGAGAGTATCCCAGAGGTGGCAAAATGGGTGAATTAGGTAACATGTCAAATGGGGCAATTCTTTGTACAGGATGAATCAGGTCTGGTGGATTCACTTTCTGCCCACCACTTTTTTTTAAATAATTAGTGTCTCAAATATGATTACAAAATTAAATTATTATAAAAATAATTATCAATTTTTATTTTTACAGTAAGGCCTTGCCTGTTAAAAGAGAAAACATAAATCTAATCAGCCCATTGATAATTAAATTGATTGAAATTGGTTTATGCTCTATTTCTTCATTTTGCATTTTAGTGGGTCATACTCAATTCAACGAAAGAATCACTATTTGTTCTTTTCTCACCGTATCAATGAGACCCACTAAACAAAAACATCAAACATTCTAAAAGAATGATGGCCATTTATCTTGAAATCAAACTTCAAAATGAAATGAAAAAATGCAGTTACATTCTTATGATCTTTAGAGGAATCTGTACCTGAAGTTCATGCAATTTCCAAGGGCTTGAAGCGTCTGAACTAGGTATAGATGCAAATGGAAGATCATCAGCTTGCACAATTGTCATACAAGCCTTCTCCATGTTTTCAGATGATGGCCCGTTCAATAGTAGAACAAGTTGGCATTCCTGTTATCAGCAAAATGTTAATAAAGTACCCATGTATCCCACAAAAATCCGTTCAATAGTAGAACAAGTTGACACTTATCAGCAAAATGCTAGTAAAGCATCCACGTGTCCCACAGAAACTAGTTTGAAATTATGTACAGATGTAACTCGGACTGCAAGTATAGTACCTTATATAGAGACAAATCTATGCAATGATAGCCATCAGGAACACATAGCAACACAGCTTCAAGATCATTGTTCATCAAACACCTCATAACGACTATGCAATTTGCAAGCTGTGATGAAGGCTCATCAGGTAATATGAAAGATATATAATCCACAAAACTGTGTTGTTTGGAATGCATTTCTTCCTGAAAATTTCAAGTAGCAAAATCATTAACAGAAGAATAATGATGTGAAATTGTGAAGTGAGGTCGGGTCCAAAAGACATGGATAATGATTGCTTTTTGGGGGGAATAACTGTCCATTAAGTATTAACATACCTTGTAATATGATATGGATGTTGGAACGGTGCAGGATGCAGATTTTGATATCGATTCGATTGGAAACAGTGGCAACAAGTTTTGGCAGAGGATCTTTTTGGAAATGGTAATGAAGGGCATCTGGAATGCCTCTTTGAAACTGCAACAATTAAAGTTATTACTACAGGAAACAACAACCGAGCCTAGTAAATCGCACCCATAGCAAAGAATAGAAAGCATACCAAGACTCCATTTGTTGGAATTCTTTTGCTAACGTTCTTCGCAAGTAATCAAAATCTGTGAAGCCTCCAAAATGAGCCAATTCTTGTACTCTTTCCATTGTCTCCCTGAATAATTAATGGTACTACTGTGTAATGACTACTTGAAGGGAAAAAGGTAACTTCAGACTATAACGTTTCCACAAAGATAAAGCTTCAAATTAAATTTTAAGAGAACCTAAAAAGGTCATTAATTCCAGTGTTGGAAGGGTACTAAACAAATAAAGATAATATATTGTTCTGAACCAAAATCACATGTGTGTGTGGGTGAACTTTGAGCTAAGAGATCCAAGCTTGTTTAAAATGTATTCCAACTAGAACCGAGTTTGTAGGATAAGTTACTTACAAGTCAACTTCAATACTATTGTCAACTTCAGTTGATTCGAGCAACCGCCTTACTGGATCTTGATCATATAGATACTTCAAAAATATAATAACCAGTTCACTGCCAAAACAAAGTGAGATGAAGATATAGTAAAATCTTGATGTTTAGTATAAGAAAGAGAACAATAAAATGAAAGATAGGTGGTAAATCTGGCAAAATGACTGGGTTCAGTAATGTGCAAGAATAAGTGCTTTATAAGGCGAGAAAAAAGGGTGGGTAGCTTGTGTTGCCTCCCCCCCCCCCCCCCCCCCCCCCCCCAAACACACACACACACAGAGACACACACATTTTTCCCCCTTTTTAATGTTACAAATGATTAATGTATTAAATATTATTTTATAAACTGTATAACTTGCGAAAATTATATTAATTATAGGAGGTTGAACAACACTTTAGGCAAATTTCAGCCTGTTTGACCCGTTTCACTTTCAAATAAGTCTTTAAATTTAACCTATTTGATCCGTTAGAGATAAAATCTAACTTGAATCAACCCTTTTAGGTACACTGATTGAACCTGCCACCTCTAACAACAACAAACCTGTTAAACGCCAGAAGCTGCTGCTGGTCACTTGGTTCTGACATTAACATTTTCACACATTTGTGAAGCCAATTGAAGAAGTTTGAAAACTGCGAGAGAGAGAAACTAGAACTTAGTCTTTCTTACTTTTATCATCATTATTCCAACTGTCTTGACAATGTTACAACGTCTGACTCCCGCATTGATGCATTGTGTAAGATGCTCTTAATTAATAACAAAATGTGAGAATCTTTTATATTAAAATAATCACCTGTTGCACAGCAGAGGATAAAACCCTCATAAAACGTTGGACTTGAATGAGCAGCATTGACGCCTTCTCTGTTGCATTACTTATTAAAGTCTCATCCAAACCAATACCTTGATAACGTGAGCGCCACTTAGAAAGTCCTCTCAGTTCTCCTATTCTAAATCCAATCATCTCTGCAGCAGGCTGAGCAACACAACATTTTCCTTTAAACTAGAGGTGCCAATTATGACCCATTTATATATTAATGAGAACTTGGCTTATAATATATTTGTAATGGGTCAAATGAGTTAAGCTCAAAAATATACTAAATAGGGAACAAGTCTAATGACTTGAGCAGGTGAAACAGGCTGAGAACCCTCACTTCACTAAAAAATGGAAGTAAACATAAAACTTTAATATTCCAAAAAGTGTTTGTGGTTACCCTCCCAAAACGATCCAATTGACCCGTCCCCAAAGTCGTCCAACCAGGCCACAATTATGGGGTCTTCGTTTGATTACAAACATGAGCAATGTTAGGCTACCTGTAGATGTTCAAGAACAATAACCTCAAGCTCCTTTCCAGCTCCACAGACCAGCTTTGATATCCGCTTGAGACCCTGATCAGCAATAACCTTTCATCAACAAAAGATCTCTTCCGCCGTCCAAAAAATCTCAGATTTTATACATATTTTTTATACTTGACCAAATCTAGTAAAGATTAATGTACCACTTCCCCAAGAGAGTTGACTAGAAATTGGTGAACAGCTGGACTAGTGCGGGCACCACCTATAAGGCTAAGAAACTCCTCTTGCGGGGTCGAGTCCAATCCTATGTTTGATAGGTTAGTAAAAGTCAAAAATCATCATAAGAAAACGTTGAAACATTTGTTATTAATTTTAAAGCTTTTACTAGTTACCGTGGTCATGAATAAGACTAGATAGGGAATCAAATTTGTCATGAAATGTGTGCATTGCATCGGACCATTGCTTAGACATGACAGATAGTGAAGCTCGGATGACTTCTGTTAAATCCTCAATGTTTGAAGCCTGCAGAGCAACTTGGTGAAGCTCGTTTCTCCTGCAAAACTCAGAAATTACATACATATAAACTTTCTAATTCAACTGATAATTGGTGATTTTAGCATTCCCTAATACCGTTCCTGAGTTTTATTTTAGAGAGTGAAGGAAAAGGAAAGGGAAAAGAATGTTGTGTTCTCGAGTTTTTTGAGAAAATGGAGGGGATGATAGCAACAAGCTACCAATACGCTTGATGAGACAGTTTTATTGAGCTGAGCTACTAGTCAAAGCTTTAAGTTCTTAACTACCCTTTAACACTGACAAAATAAGAACTGGTAGACCAAGTCACCAAGATTTATAACATCCATAATTATCGATAGCGAATAGCGGTAAATAGCGACGGGCTACCGATATGCTACGTAGCGATAGCGACGCTCGTAGCGCCCGCTATTTCGTAAATAGCAGTAAGGTATTAAAATATTTTTATGTACAAATTTACAAGTATAAGGACCAAATGTTTATATACACAAACTAATTTTATACTTTATATGTAAAATTTAGAAGTTTTAGGCACTATATGTAAACAAATGAAAGATAGAGGGGTTAAATGTGAAAATAGTTAAATTTTTAACCCTAAAAAGGCTTAAAACAATGCACACAGCCGCTATTCATCTTCCTCCTTGTTTCTGGCAGCCGGGATCGTCTCCGGAAGTCGCCCTGCCGCCGGAATCGTCGCCGAAAGTCGCTATATCCATGCTAGTGGGCTGCTAAACACCACACAGCGACGGTTAGCCGATACGCGACGCTATTCGCGATCGTGGGCGCTGCCGTCGCTATTAATAACTACGATAACATCTAATAGTGATGATGAGCAAGTAGGCAAGTTTAACATCAAAAGTCCATAGAAAATTATACTATTTTCATGGGATGTCCCAACGTGGAAAGTTCTGATTTTATTGTAGGATGAAGAAGCGGTCAAGTCTTAACACAAATTCAAAAAATTACCTTTTATAGAATATTGAAGTGTCAAGTGTTAAGCAATGGAACCCATGCAAATTATGTTCTGGAACTTGAAGCTCACCGGAGCATAATACTGTCAAATGACAAAGATCTTTGGATAACACTACCTGAATACATGGCCATGTCAGAAAACATTTTGGTAAATACTGATCAACTAAAAAAGTAAAGCTCCTATAAATTGGGATTTAAAGATATTCATTTAGGCTTGATCCTATTTCGATCTGTTACTTACTAAAGGGTTGATTCAGGTTACACTTTATATCGTAAGATAATAATGGGAAAGAAAACGGGTCAAATAGTTACTCAATAAGCATAAGCCTCCTAAATCATTTTATTCCAAAAAATATCAGATTATTATTGAAGATATATATATAAATATACTTGACACCCTGAATATTTATATAAAAGATAATATTTTTTTGGACAAAGGGTGTTTCAGTTCAACCCAACCCCACCGGCCTCCCAGTTTGACCCGAACCTATGCTGACATGTTTCCTGCATGACCCATCCAACTCGGCATCTCTACTAGCTATATATGGAATTGAAACAAAATTTATCTATGTGGAAAAGATAATATTAATACCTTACAGATTGAAGCATTCAGCAATTTGCAGTCAACTTGCTGGTTTGCAAGTGGACAACAAACTGAAAAGTCATGTATATCCTGCAATCCAACAAAAAAAAAATATGAACATTAATCAAGATGCAAACCCATACTTATCTTTAAATATCAAGGCTACATTCTTTTCACCATTTCTTTTTTTTTTCCAATTCATGGCTAATATTTGCTTGAAGTGAGAACGAAAAGAAGATTGGCCATAAATGAAGAAGGGAAGAATATTAAAGCTTACAATTTTCCCAATCGGAAATATGCCAAATATACTAAAGCTTATAATTCCGTCTTTATCTGCACTGCATAGAATGTTGAACCGCTGGTGTGAAGAGTTTGATAATTCTTGTGATAAATTTTCACTTTCATCCATAAAACCCGTTTCTCCGGGCACAAGTCCAGGCATCCGAGGAGCTCTTGGGGCAGGAGGAAAAAAACGAGAGGTTCGATCTTCATATTTGGGGACAAAGTTGCCATCCTGAACAAATGTAGATAGAGATTATTATTTTTGTTTTCGCCATTAAAACACAAAAAAGGCAGTGAAACTATCCAAAAGCCTAAATTATTGTTAAAAATCATACTGAAACTTCTTCACCAGCGTCATCATCCCAGTTTAGACATACAACAGCAACAGTGTGAGATTTCATGCTTCTTAACAACTTCCCATTCTGCTTAATAAATGCAAAAGTTTTAACTAACAGGAATCATTTCACTATAAATTCAATCATATCATAAGAGCTTAGTTAGATACAAAAACAGCTCACTTCAACATCATGCAATGAGATAGTCCCGTCTTGAAGCCCAATAGCTATTGCCTTACCATCTGGACGCCAACATAGAGATGTTATGCACCTTCCTGTATAATCAATATAAAAAAAGTTAACAGTCAAACAGTCTGTCTAATCAAAGATACGACAAGGTAAAACATAAAGCCAAAAGGTTTAAGAAAAAACAAAAATAATAGTGTTATCGCATCGATATTGGAATACGGGTAAAGCATATATGCTTAAATGCATATATATCAACTTGGTTTTAAAAAGCGCGAAGCGCACAAAAGCGACGAGGTCTAAAATCGAGGCGCAAAGCACAAAAGCGGTGGGCTTTTCGTACGCGAGGCGCAAGACAATTATATAATTTTTTTTATATATGCTATAGGTTTTTAGCATTACTTACTCAAAATATAGATACAAATAAGGTATATATATGATTTAACTAAAATGTACAACCTTTTTAGCTACATGTATAACAATTTTAAGCACAAAAACATCATGTGTACAAAAAGCGCGCTTTTCTCGCTTTTTTTCTTGCGCTTTTAGTGCGCTTTGCGCTAGCGCGCTTTTTAAAACATAGAATATTGTGTATACATGACTAAATATACCCATAGAGTTCAAATACAATAAATCGATGAAAACACTAACAATGAGAAATAGAAAACACATGGACTCAAGGTATAGAAGTAACCTGGAGAGATGGTCCATAGCCTCTGCCAGTTAAACCGATGCAGCAAAATCTTTGAATCATCTGTAACCATAGCCAGCAAATCTTTCTCCGGGTTCCATTCAGCTATTTTAATCTTCACAATTTGAATATCATTTCTTCAGATTATGAAGGGGAAAAAATCACTATAATCTGTCTATGAATTCTATACATTTGGCTAATATCATCAACATTATACTTCAAAGCCTTAAAATTTGTAAAGATAACACGAATACACACAAATTCTAGGTTTTGAAGAGCTACAAATCAAGACAGTGATGAAACATTGTGTCCTAATTTACATTAAAAAAAATTGCACTTTCTGGCTAATGAAAGCACAAATTCAGATACAACAACAATAATAATAATTTTTTTTTAATTTCAACAGAACTTTCAATAATTTGAATGAGTGAAAAGTGAGGTTATGACCTGTGAGGCAACCGGCTTATCGAACTGAAGCTGAAACGGAACAACTCTTGAAACATCTTCTTCGTCGGTTTCCATGTCGACGAGCAGCGACTGTCGATGGATTTGGAAGCGGCACGCTGCAACTTTTTGAAACCTGCAATGAGGAAGGTGGGAGTGTCAACACAACACAACACAACACAACACAAACCAACATATCTTTTTTTATCAAATTGGCCAGAGTTTTATAAATATTAATGTGAAGGAGGTCTAGCTATAAATATTTATTAAGGTTTGGCTCAAGCATAAATAATACTAAATGATGTGATCTTGTTAGAAAAGATAAACAAAAAGATAGTTTTCTGAGGTTTAAATATGAGCAACAAATTAGAATTAGGGCAAAATAACATCAGAAAAGTGTAATGAAAATATATTGGGATGAAAAGAATCGAACCTTGAGGACAATGAGGAGAAGGAAGAACAGCAAAGCCTTGTTTGTTTTAGATTATCTTTGAAACTGGAAGTTGAATTAGTGTTTGTATGTCTAGGTGAATTATTATTATTATTATTATTAAACCCTAAAAACGATTTTGTTTTTGGCGGGGAAGGGGCTTTTGTGGCTGTTCTGCCAAATTTGGAGGATGGAGACGGACACACTGAACTGGGATATTGTAGTGGTGTTTTTAAGAGGGTGTTTGAGATTGGGTTTTGGATCTGATTTTTAGATTATTGCGTTTTAAAAACGCAGATAATCAGTTTTTAGTGTTTGAAATTGCGTTTTGAAAACACGGATAATCAGTTTTTTAGGCTACCAAAACGTAATAATCTATAAGCAGCTCCACCCCTGCTTTTCCAAAACGCATAATCTGTTTTGAATAATCAATCCTAAACACCCCCTAAATGTTTTTTAAGCATTAGCTCCGGATGATTTTAGGTATGTTTGGTAAGGAGCTTTTAAGAGTTTTTATAAGCTCAAGCTTTTAAGAAAAAGTTCCTACTTAATAAAAAACCTTGTTTGGTTAAAGGAGCTTGAAGCTTTTAGGTTAGAGTAGAGATGAGCTCAGGACGGTATCGGTACCAACCGATCCCGATCCCGAAAACTCCTAAAATCCAATACTGATACCAAAAGCATACGGTACGGTATTGGTTCGGTGCTAGTACGGTACTAGTATGGTATCGGTATTTTACCTTAAAATACTGATACCATACCGATCCCGTACCGATACCGATAATACCGAAACCGAACACCCTCGGTTCGCTATCGGTTCGGTACGGGTTCGGGATTGGACAGGATCGGTATTCGGCGCTATGTGCTCATCCCTAGGTTAGAGAAAAAGCTCTATATTGAAAAGCAACCAGTACTAGCGTTTAAGAAAAAAAAAACCCTACTAGCTACAAGCTTTTAATTAGTAAATGACACAAATACCTATTCTATCATAAAAAAAATATGTATACAGGCTTTTAGTTAATGGCCATTTTGGTCATTTATACATTTTATTAAAAGCTACAGCTATTCTGCCAAACACCAAAATATATTTAAAAGCTACAACTTCAAGCTAGTGTTGCCAAACCTACAATTAATAGAAAACTCGTTTTTATTAAGAGAACTTGAGAACTTTTGATTAAACTAGTGGGGTGCCCGCGCGTTGCGGCGGGAAACAACATTTATAACGGTTCCGTTAAGCCATAATCAATTAACCAAAATATTTGTTTTGGTGTGTTGCATAATCATTAGCGGAGCTTGAACTGCATTAACCACAATCTAAATATTCGAATCCTATGTAATAGAGGAAATGCAAGCACGTGAATATATACATAGAAATAATTGTGAGAAACGCTAAGCAAAAAATTAGGGTGATCATGAGGAACTGGAAGTTACACACATAACGATAAACCCTAATTGTAAACACATTAGTGATTGTCTGGAAATACATAATCTAACCTGAAATTGTGAAACAATGTTAATTCGACGTTTATAAAAGACAAATACGTTGATTGATTTAAGGTCGTTTTCGTTTCAATTATTACTTAACCCTAACATACTTTTTTAATTGAAAACATTATAACGATACTATATTCAAATTAAAGAGACTGCAATGTTCGTTTATACGGTGTAATAATACTAAGAAAATATTAACAAATGTAAAAATTATGGACGTTTAAAAATATTGGGGTAGTTCGTTAAAATAAGGGTGCGAAAATGTAATTACTATTTAAATAAATTAAATTTGAGTAAAGTTGAGGGGACAAATATGTATGTATTGTATAAAAGACATATGGTGTATTGTACTCAAAGAAATTATAATTGTAAAACTTAAAAATTAAAAGGTCATTGGGAAATGTATTATAATATAGTATACATAGTATAGATTGGTTATTACTTAACCCCAACATATCATTTTTTAAATTAAAAAAAAACTATAACAATACTATAGTCAAATTAAAAAGAAAAAAAATGTCCGTTTATACAGTGTAATAATATTAAGAAAATATTAACGTGTTAAAAAACAATGGACATTTAAAAATCGTGGAGTAGTTGGTTAAAATAAGGGTGAAAAGTGTAACTACTATTTAAATAAAAGGAATTAAGTATAGTTGAAGGAACAAATGTGTAAGTATTGTGTAAATAGTTAACATGTGCATTGTGTGTCTAAGCAATTATACATGTACAACTTGAATTTTAAGACATCAATGAGATATGTATTATAATAAAGTTTAGATGATTTTAGTTCATTTTCGTTTTTTTTCTTTTGTTTTTGTTTCGGTTATTGCTTAACCCTAACATATAATTTTTTAAAAATTAAAAAACTATAGCAATACTATACTCAAATTAAAGAGAATAAAATGCTCTTTTATACAGTGTAATAATATTAAGAAAATATTATCGTCTGAAAAAGTGATAAACGTTTGAAATCATGGGGGTGGTTGGTTAAAACAAAGATGCAAAAGTGTAATTAGTATTTAAATAGATAAAAATTAAGTAAAGTTGATGCGGCAAATATGTAAGTATTATATAAAATTATAATATAGTATAGATAGATAAGGAGATGAAACTGTAACTAATAAGGGGTATATGTGCAAGTTATGTTTGAAAAGACATAAATACCCTTAAAAAGTAGTTACTACATGCATTATGTGTTGTATTTTAAGCATTTATAATTGTATTACTTAAAAATTAAGGGGTTCTTGTGAAATGTTTTATAAGATAGTATAGATACAAAAAAAAAAGATAATAAAAAATCATAACTCAAAATTTAAGTAAAAATAATAAAAAATTAATTCGTAGCTTCTCTTTCCCACATCATCCCTGTTTAGAAAAAATAAAATAAAAACCTAAACCCACCCCACCCACCGCCTACCAAAAAAACCTAACTCACTCATCCACCTCCACCCAAAAACCTAAACCCACCCCACCCACCACCTGCCCAAAAAAACCTAACCCTCAGACTAGAGGGAGTGGAGGGGGCGGGAAAGAGGGGCGTGATGCGCCATGTGGCACCTGTGGGGACCGTGTTTGAAGGGTGAAAATTGTGGGAAGTGGAAGGGGGAAGGGAATAATATTATATTGTGTTAAAGTTAAAAAAAACAAAAAAAATTTTCAAACCAATCAGAAAGCACCACCTCACCTCCACCTCCCCCCCCCCCCGCCCGACAAGAATCCCCCGCCTAAGGGGCTCCCGCCCTCTTCCCCCCCACCACGGGCCGGTGTTCCCGCCCCTCAACCCTCCCCGCCCCTCCCTTCCCCGCCCCACTCCCTCAAGTCTCACCCCAAAACCTAAACTCACCCTACCCACCCCCACCTCACCCCCAAAACCTAAACCTTGTAAGCTAAACTAAAAATAAAAAAACAAACCCTAAAAGATAAACTAAATCTAAAAACCAAACCCTAAAGCTTAACTAAACATTTACTACACATGTGTATGAGAATTCATATTTTTTTAATGTGGATGACGTGGGAAAGAGAAACTCTAAACCAATTTTTTAGTTTTTGACTTAAATTTTGAGTTATGATTTTTTTATTATTATTTTTAATTTATGTAAGAGTTCTCGAGTTCTCTTCATAACTATGATTTTTCTATTGAATCTTCCCTTAACTCATTAACAGTATATGATTCATTAATAGCCACCAAATAGCTCGAACATTTTTTAAATTTAGTCCTGCTAGCACTTAAGGGTAGAGAAACCATCTCCAACATTATAATTTACCTAAAAATTACAGTTTTCTAAGTTTAACTCATGTTTAAAAGAAACTAGGATTTCTATCTGCGAGCGTTGCGGCGCGCTGGGTGATTCCTACTTTATCTTGTACTTTTTTTTACTCGGTTAAGCTGTGCAGAACTTATTAAGAGTTGTATCGTGTACATCCGACGTTTATAATTGAAAATTCTAATAACAAAAGGCAATATGTTTATTAAGATTTTTGATATCACGGTTTCTGTTTCATGAGTTGTAGTACATGTAAGAACAAAACAAAGAGAAAACAAAAATAGTTCAATCATATGGAAGTTTATAGTTTTTAAGTTAATCTTGAAAATGATAGCCTAGGCAAAAAAAATATAGCTGAAAAAACAATTGCACAAACTAGGTTTGGAACTTGTGACCTCACATTAGAGAAATGCACTTGAAACCACTACACCACCAATGCAATTTGTATTCAAATTCCAACTCAATTATATATAATATGAAATAAAGCTAAGTAAATGAAAAATAAAAATAAAAGCTCCAACCGGTCTCGAACCTATGACTTGATGTAAGGGAGAAACACCTCAAACCACTCCACCACCAAGCCAAGTTTAGTTTTTATATGAAAGTAATTACATTTATTATTAAATAACATTGTAAAAAACAAATATATATATATATATAAAAAAAAAATTTTCACCGCCCCTCCCAACCAATGAAAGGAGGCTGGCACTATTCACCCAATTCATATTTAATACATAGTAAATTCTTAAAGATATCATATAATTGTATAATGTAAAGCATAATTGACCAGACGCAACCGCCAAACATAATACTGCCCCACTACAACGCGCGGGCTCCTTCTAGTATATATAAAATAATTGTCACCGCCCCTCCCAACCAATGAGAGGGGGTTGGCACTATTCACCCAATTCGTATTTAATACATTATTAAATTCTTAAAGAATTTTTGTTCTCTATTCATATCTCTATGTTCTTTTTTTTATCGTTTCTTTCTTTTTCTTTTACTTCCAATTACATTATTAACTACTTTTTATATAAGAAAAAATATAGACTTCGGCTTTTATGTTTATCCGAATTTTGAATGGATATGCTCTTTACTTTCAAAATTGACGAGATTCATCCTTTACGTTTTAAAATCTTGCCCCATTTGTCCTTTAGCACTGTCACACCCTCAAATTCCATGTGCGGGGTTTTACCGCAAGGCGCGTGACACACAAGGATCCAAGTCAACGGTCACAATGAATGAGAACTATATGTAAAAGGTACGTAAACCATTCATTAAGTTTTCAAAATGTAACCAACGTCAACGGAAGCATAAAACATCATTACAACCCAAAATATAAATGTTATAAGTTTGACAACGTTCGAAACCATGCAAAAGAATCCTAGACGTCGTGCGACACCGTGCGCCCATCAACAGCTGCTACCTTAGCGACCTGAGAAAACATGCTAAAAACGTCAGCACATAATGCCGGTGAGTTCACAGCTTTTAAGTAAAACGTTTCATAAGTTTCGAATGATTCATCATGTTACTACTATGTAACACCCCGAGTGTTACGGGTCTCGTTAACGGCTCGGTTCTGTAGATGCACTTTATGCGACTAATGCTTCGGATTGTAAATATTAACATGTGTTAGAGTTTTTGGTAGGTCGAAGGTGACTTTATGAAAGTCGAATGTGAAT
This sequence comes from Ambrosia artemisiifolia, assembly GCA_032199755.1. Lineage (NCBI taxonomy): Eukaryota > Viridiplantae > Streptophyta > Magnoliopsida > Asterales > Asteraceae > Ambrosia > Ambrosia artemisiifolia. The sequence goes on from CM063519.1 coordinate 66,694,339, forward strand.
GTTCAGGGTCGAAGGTAGAATGAGATGGTCGAAGGTGGAAGAGGATGCTGAAGATATCTATGTTCGTACCATTATATAGGTCGAATGTGGACAAAGTCCACATTCGTACCCTTGTCCTGGTCGAATGTGCAGCAGCTATATAAAGGTTTTGCTTGTTTTGTTAGTTAGAGTCCTTGGTCATTGTGTGTGAGTTTAAGTCAGGTTTGCTTTCTAGGTTAAGGTTTTGAAAGAGTCAATAGATTAACTTGTAAAAGCGTATGTATTGAATATTTGAATCAAGTAATCTATGAAATGATGTTGAAAAGCGTAATTCGTGTGTTGTGATTCGTGTATTATCATTTTGTTTTGTTCTAGGGTTTCCGCACCTGGAATAGTGCCTTGTATGATCAGATTTCCTATTTAAAGCTAAAATTCTTCAATTACAAAGTGGTATCAGAGCCATAGAGATCATACAACAACAAATTGATAATCTCGGAACTGATTTGGACCCTATTTTGATCAAATTTTCTCTGTTTTCATTGAAAAATGGTTTTTGATACAATTTGAAGGATTTGGATAACAATTCGTGGTTAAAATCAACAATTCCAAGAATTAAAGTTGTTCCAAATCAATTCCGAATCATAACCTGATAAAGATAATCAAAATCCACTAACTTTTGAAAATTTCAGATCAAAAGAGCCGTTTTTCAAAGTGTAACTGTTTTTTAAACATGTTGGGGTCGAATCTAGAGAGCATGGGGGCGAAAGTAGGTTTTTAGGGTCGAACCTAGAGCATTTCTGGACGAAAGTAGCTTAATTAAGGTCGAACCTAGGATTGTTGTGTTGGAGTTTTCACCTTCGGGTCAGAATTTCCACTTTCGGTTCGTCGGGGGTACGAACGTGGAATATTGAGGGATGAAAGTGAAGATATTTGGTCGAACTTGGATATTATCTCAGATATTCTACATTCGGGTCTTCTTTAGGGCGAAAGTAGAGTTTACAGGGCGAAAGTAGAAGCTGATTTGTGATATTTTCAAGTGTGTTGCATTTCTAACTTTGTGAACAACATGTGGGGATTTCCAACTACACCGAGACCAGGAACCACACAACAACAACAAGTGACCATGGACCCATGGACAGTGCAGCTCAGAAATCGAACACTCAGTCTTCACAACCAATTAACTACTTAGCGATGACAAGTTCGATGCCTCAGAATTAAGCGCATAGTTAGACAAGATAGCTTATTCCTTCTAAGTTACTGTTGCTATGATATTCCACCCGTTTACTTTTTTTTTCTCCTGCCATTGCTTTGGCGATGTTTTTTTTTTTTTGCAATGTGGATGATAAGTTGAATCTCCGTACTTTACGTTTTGATCCAACCCCAATGTTATTCAGTTAAATTGCATGCATCAAAACGCGAGTTTTCATATGGTTAACACATTTTGACTAATCTATTCGATTTTTGCAATGTACCCGCACTACAACGCACGCAGGTCTACTGTTAGTTTATATTTATAATCATGCTTCTAATCTCAAAGAAGTAGTTACCTAGACCACTAGAATAAGCATAGTATGATCATTTGATGTTTAATGACAATGGTGGATCTGAAAAATTGGAGAAAATTCGTAGATTTTCTTTATTTTTAAGCACATATATTTTTGTTATATTCAACGAATTGTATTTCATTCATTCGTCTTTTTCATCCTATACCAAGTAACACAAAGTCATTATTCATTCTATTCCATTGAAGGTTAAAAAAAATGTATGTAAATCATTAAATCAAATTAGCCATTTTGAGCTAGTATTACTTACCAAATGACTTGTAGTCTTGGTAACAAGGAATGTTATATGTGTTGCACGCTAAATTGGTGTGTGTTCTAGTCCAATAGAGACAAGCATCTCTTAGGGTGGAGTCTCAAGTTCAAACTTGAGCAAGAAAAAATATTTGGTGTATAGTAGAGTAGACATTTGCCGTTAAAAAAACTTTCATTTTCTTTCTTAAAGCCCCATATTCATGTTTGTCATCACGGTTTCTAAACTTCACATTGAATGAGAGTTTTAAAGTGTTTAAAATTGTTTTATCATTCGCTTTCATTGAAAATATACAATAAGCTACTTATTACTTATAGAATAAAAGTGTTTAAGCAAGTGTAAGGTGGCTTGAAGAAAATGATGCATTCTCTTTTATATAGGCATCCACATCTCAAAATGATGACCAATATGTATCAATGTAATAGATCTAGAGTATTCTCTAAGGATTTCTAATACTAAGATTTTTTTAAGAAGATTCTTCAAAACAAGAAATGAAGGGGTTTTAAGATGACAAGATCTATCCATATTCTTCTTTAGATATCGAGAATACTTTTTAGTCTTTTACTAATGCTTACATGTGTACACTTTCTTTTGCTTAATTGGGTTTGGACATTTCACATTTGTATTTCCTTGTATTAAGAAAACAAAAATCAGCGTGCCAGTCCATTTTCTTGTACAATTGTAGTTGCACGGTTATAAAAGTTCAATATGACTTTTTTATTTTGTTATATTCTTAGGGAATGGTTTTTAGGAATTACAATACTTTTACACAATATTTTTCAACGGCAGTTGTCATGAACTGACCGTCTTACCGGTTAGTGAACCGGACCAGTGAAACCGACACAACAACCGGATGACAATTTAAATGTATCATGTAAAATATTACGTAAAAATATAGATACTTTAAGTATGTTGTTATGTTAGTTAAAAAAAAGTTAATAATAGTCTTTATAAAAATAGAAGAGAGTAAACGAATTTGAAGTTTATATATTTTATCCATCTAAAACTACAATATCTTTTTGAGAGAGGTGATAGAGCTTTCATATTTATATAAGAGGTACTGATTTTTTTTGTTATAAAAGATAATTCATTCCATGATTGTAAAAATCGCATTAAGATAGCGGCAGGCAAGCAACAAGTTGCGCCTATAATAGAAGCAAAATAGAAAAAATATGCATATTGAGTCCAACACACAATGAACTGAATTGGCGGCATGTCAGGAAGCTGGTATGAGCATGAAAACATTGCTCTTAATTAAAGTCGGTATGTGTAACTCATTCGACCACCAACACATGTACAACTCATTTCAAAGCGTGAACCTTGTTAAAAACAGCTACACATCAGTGGAGTGTTAATGTTCCATGGTTTGCCCTAAAGTACACCTATGTTCTGAAAATACTAGATGCTTACGTAAATGTGTTCGAACCAAGCTGAGTTTATATAAGCTCGAGCTTGAACCCGAACTTCACGTATCAAGCTTCACTAGGCTCATAAGCTTAAACAAAAACGTATCATTTATATAATTTTTGTTTATAATAATAATAATAATAATAATAATAATAATAATAATAATAATAATAATAATAATTTGTACTTTAAAACAACTAATAGTTAGTGAGTTAGATAATTACAAAGTTGTATTATTGCAAAGTTATATTATTTAAGAAGTATTAAAGTATGATACAAGGGACTTTACAAATTGAACTTCCACTTTGATCGGCTTTGATTAGTTTTTTAAAGCTTTTATCTATCTGGTTGACATGTTATATAATACCCGCATTTTAACTTCTTTATATATAAACGTGTGAATAGCCACTACTTTTTGCTTTTTTCAATCAACCTAAATTATACTTGGTATTTCTTTCTCTTATATCATTGTTCTTTGGTAACTTACTAACTTGGCTGTTTGTTACACTTAAAGAGTTTGGTGGAATCCTATAGTTGTGTTTATGACGTTGACAACAAGAAAGGGCTCTTTTGTATAACATACTTTTGTCGCGGTGATGATCATGATGAGTGTTAGTCTCATATTTAATTAGAAATTTGAGTATCTTACCTGACCTAATATTACGGCTGGCATAACAAGTTACACGAATCTGTTAAGACACGAACCCAAAACCTATAAACACGAAGACGACACCAAATCTAATCGTGTCATTTTTGTAAAACACGAACACGAACCTGTGTATTACAGGTTAACATGATAAGACACGACAAGGAACACCTAGTAAAACAGGTTAACATGACAAGACACGATAAGATAAGATAAGATACGACAAGACATGATAACACACGACAAGACATGATAAGAAACACGATAAGACATGATAAGACCTGCTAAGACACGAACACGAAACAGGTAAACACAAACACGACACGAAAATAAAGGGGTATATGTCGACCTGTTATAGTCACGAAACCTGTTAAGGCCAAACACGAAATTTGTTAAAATCGTATAGGTTCGTGTCAGGTTATCGTGTTAATGTCTGAATAGCCAGCCCTACCTAATATCTGTTAGATATCGAGTATTGGGTGTAACCCTTGAGATCTTAAGTACATTTTGTTTTCTTACTATTTCAACTTTTATATAACGTATGTTTCCAAAGACTACATCTAAAATTTATAAATCTAGCTATATGAATCCCAAAAGATGAGTTCATACTTTATATCATAAAAAAATAAACATAACATAATCAAATGCATATCTAAAAAAAGTTCATTTTTACACATAATTAAGCTACTGAAATAAGAGGTTAATAGAAAAGGTAAAGGAAAAATAAAAATAAAAACAACTTTTTATTGATACACTGTTCATGTATGTAGTTTAAATAAATGGATATATAACTATATAGTTTCGAGTAATTGGACCGGTCATCTCCTAATACCGTACTTATATCCAAATAAAAGTAACTTTTTTTTATCAATTCCATACCAAATCCTATACCGGATACCCGTTATTAATGTTTCAAATATTAGGTTACAAGTTAAGGTTTTATTATCATCCAATAATATTTGTTATCTTTACACTGTGCCCCCTTATCTCTCTTGTAAATCGGTCTTTTTAAGTTATTTATTTACTCAAATCATTTCCGTTACCTCGTATGACATGAGTCAACTAAGCAAGTGGGAATGCATTACAAACTGTGTAACAGCCGTTCAAAGCGTAGAGAAAAAATAAAAGTAATTTTTCTGATATATAAGTTCATGTAGCTCAAATAAAGGATATATGTCATCTCCCAATACCACACTCATATCTAAATCCATAATTCTTTCTTATCAATTTCATATCGAATCCTATATCCTGATACCTTTCAAATATTAGGTTTCAAATTAAGGTTTTGTTATTGGATTCATTTCAGATTTACCTGTTATTCTAGATTGTGCTTTTTCATTATATTTAGTCAATTATTATTACTTTAAATTTCCTTTTTTATAAATCTTACTCAAATCATTTTCTTAACCGCGTTTGACATGAGTCAACTCATCCCAATGTGAGTAGTCCAAAACCGTGTAAAAAAGCTGGCCGCCAAAACATACCAAACACACCGTAATTGACTCCACACAAAATCCCAGCCGTCAATCATCCAACCAAACGCGTTAACACCATATACGTGTCACTTCCCCATTCGTCAAACTAGGTCCTCAAAACACGTATCCAACTAAATAAATACATATTTTATTATTCTTCCTTTCAAAAAATATAAAAAAATAGTTAAATCACTGTCACACCGCCCATATCCGCCACGTCAGCTTAATCCAACCAATCACAACCCTCCATTCCCAACGGCTAGTTTTTTCCTTCCCTCCTATAAAACACTCAAATGTGAAAATATCAGAATGTTTCAAGTCTTTACAAAATATTTAAAATAAAAAAAAAGTAATTTGATTTTATTATACAAAAACCCTTAAACAGTTAAACCCTCTACAAGATTTGAATGGAGATGATGAAGGATTGCAGGTTAGGGTTAGTTAAACGAACTGGTTCATTTGGTAGGAAGAGGATTTTGATTTTGAATGAAATGGATATCGATTTGGTTGATATCGGTTCGCCGAAGAAGAAACGGGCAGTTGGGAGCTGTTTTGGGTCTGAAAGATCGGTGTTGGAAGCTCTACCTCAGGATATTCTTGTAAGTTTTTAGTTCTTTGAATGTTTGATTGAGACTTTAGCTTTAATTAAGGGTGTTTACGGTCCGGTTCAACTAATTTTGACGCAAAATGTTAGCGGGTTTGGTGGTTGGTTGAAGGTTCGGTTTTGTAGATTGTAGATGTATGGTCCGGTCCTGTTCTGAAAACATTGGTTTTGTTTGTACTAACTCATTTTTTAACTTAAAAAGTGATAAAATGGTTTAAAAATAAATTCTTATACAGAGTGTTTAAAAAAAGTAAAGAAAAAAACTAATAAAAATGTTAGAAGGACCGATTGTTTAGTGGTCTAACAATCGGACCCATGATTTGAACCAATCGAGTTGGTTCAATGAGGGGGTAAGCTTAAGAAGGGCCCAAGGGGCCCAGCCCAACCGTTTTTTGGCTTGTAAATTTTCCCGATTTTGTTGGGTCTTGTGACTTTCGGCCCCACCATCTTAAAATTCAAGTTTCGCCACGGGTCAGTTTAAGTAGTTTGATCGGTTTCAACGGTTTATGATGAAGTCCAATTAAACTCAATTGTACACATAATAATGGTGTTTGTGTATTTTTTTTTTCTTCCAGATTAAGGTTATATGTGGTGTAGAGCATGATGATTTAAAGAGGCTGTTTCACGTATCGAAATCGATTAGAGAAGCTGTAAGTTCGATTTCCTATTCAAATTGCAAATTCCTCAATTCTAGATTAAGTTTAATAATGCATTGTTTTTAATATGTCAAATGATTTGTTATGCAGGTCATAATTGCAAAGAAACTGCATTTTGCATATAGTACACCGAAAAAGGTCCCAGCGTTTCGGTGTTCACTAGACCAAACTTTCGACGTTGATGAAGTCGAAGCCCCAAATGCTCCAAGGCAATCGAGAGTAGCTCGTTCTCGATTGAGTGGGAAAAAACTGGCCTACCTCTCGGTGGCCTTGTTTCCGGATACGGAATAGTAACCGAATAATATGTTTCGGTTTTCGGGTGTACAGATTCTATTTATGTTGTTGAAAATGTGGTAAAAGATTCAGGCAAATAGGCAATTTGCCTAATTTTGGATAGTTAGTTAAAAAGATTGTAGGAATCTGTATTTATTTAATTCTTTAAATATAATTTGCTACTTGCAAATATAGTTTTGGATAGACAGGAAGTAGTTTTAAAGAGATTGTATGAATATGTATTTTATAAATGTAATGGGCTTATCTGAAAGCAGTGTTGCTGAATAAAGTTTTAATGTTAGAATAAGTTGTTGCTGAAATTTCAAGAGTTCACTAGTGGCTGGAACTGCTGTAATATCCATTATTAATTCTGTGTATTTAACAATAAATTTATCTAAATTAAACTACTGCTTAAGTTTGAATATACGACCTCCATTCTAAGTGATATAAGTCTTCACCAAGTTAGTAGCCGCATAAATGAGAATTAAGTACTGTTTGGACTCAACTTGATCCTTTTGGTAGCTTTTGGGCAGTCCTATCTCTTCAAGATTCGTGTTCAACTTGTCCACTTGCGAGCAAAGCTGTCATCGTTGTTTAGAAAGATATAGAAGTAGAGGTGCGAAAAAAAAACCCGTATACCGGATAAAAAAACCTAGAACTGGGTATGGTTATCATCGGCTTTTTAACAAACCGGACCGGTACCCAACCCTACCTATCAGGTTTGGTTTGGATAGGGTATAGATTTCGGCTTCTCTCGGCCTCACACTGGGTCCGACCCCTTCTGCATCATTAGCAGCTTATACTGATGCCGATTGGGCCGGTTACCCTGACACACGTCGGTCTACTTCTGGGTATTGCGTCTACTATGGTAATAATCTTCTGTCTTGGTCCTCCAAGCGACAACCCACGATCTCTCAGTCCAGTGCCGAAGCCGAGTACCGGGGTGTCGCCAACGTTGTAGCAAAAATTTGTTGGCTTCGTAACCTCCTTCTTGAACTTCACCAACCGCTTACGAAAGCCACACTTGTTTACTGCGACAATGTCAGTGCTGTCTACCTCTCTGGCAACCCTGTTCAGCATCAACGCACCAAACACATTGAGTTGGATATTCACTTCGTCAGGGAACAGGTACACCGAGGCCAAATCCGAGTTCTTCATGTCGCCTCCTGATATCAAATAGCTGACATCTTCACCAAAGGCTTACCTCGTCAGTTCTTTCAAGATTTTCGGTCCAGTTTCAGCATCTGCTCTCCTCCCGCTTTGACTGCGGGGGTATAATAGACTAGATTTATGGCAAATATTATTATGTAATTATTTGTAATATTGTTCCTATAATTATGCCTAACTATCAACCATGTAAATGATTATATATTGTAGAGATTATCAATGAAAGGGTCAAGGATTCAATTACTGAAATCTATTCCATCTATCAGCTTCATTCCACTTATCTGTCGTAACCGGGTATGTTCCCATTTCCAATCCAATGTTATCCCCCCTACACACACACAAGAGCCCCTTTGTCCTTAGCCATTCTGAACAAATTGGGAAATAAGGTGCATAAAGACCCTATCCCAACCCAATTATAGAACCAGAACCTTGTTTTACATCCGCGTCCCACTTTAGTGACCAACTTCGCTTGTATGCTTACATTCTTTTTGTCAAACTCACAACCAGTTGTTCCAATGGTGTTGAGACTTTTTTCACCGGCACCAGATGATTCTCTCACCTCCTACCATGAATGGCCGAAATAACTTTTGCCCATAATCATCTCCATAATCTCTAAACCTCCATCACCATTTGATCAAAGGGCAAAGTTCGCCTCCTTTAACCCCCCTATACCCAAACACCCAATTTTTTTATCCATGACCATTTTTCCCATCCGACCCACTTGATTTTATTTTTCAAAGTAGGTCCTCTCCAAAGAAAATTCATGCGAATTCTTTCGAGCAAGGAGAGAACTTTTTTTGGAGCTTTTGTAAAGCGATAAGAAGATGGGAGACCTCAGAGGACGACGTTCATTTTATAATGTACTGGTGATGTATGCGTCTAGGTCTTATTGTGAAAGAAAAAAGCCGCGTACGGTGTTCCCAAGTTGGTTGCACATCCTAATTTCTCGACGTACGGGCCCGTATGCATCTATACGGTCATATGCAGGATTCTTTAATTCTCTAAAAAGCCACCAAGTCCTCCATCTTCAGCATCTACCCGCTTTTCATTTACATGTTCATGAAACTATCTATTATACTTGCAAATTCAGTTATGACACGATTAAGTACACATATTAACGAGTCATGGTAAAAGATTCACAAAATGAGGATCACTTAACGTGTAACCATGTATATTTCGGTGCACATCAAATATTGTTATGATATCTAAATAGATGGGTTAAATTATCATACAAAGGTTAAAATAAACAAGGGTGAGAAAGATACAAAAGACACAATGAATCATAAAATATAACACAACGCCGAGAAATATTACACAATTTTTAGGAAAAAAGATACAGTGAATTCCCAAAAAAAAAAAAAAAGACACAATGCCAAATAAAAAGACAACATAAGCTAACAAAAATTATAAAAGCTAAAAATCTAAAATCGAAAACCTAAAATCTAAGATTGTAGAGTTCAGTGAGATAGTTCCAATGCGGCTAAAAGGAGTTCAATCAGAGTCCGTTTGATACCCTGTCTTCGACTTCCTATTTTAGGATACTGTATTTTCATTCCAAGTTTGATTGTCACAACCTCATTTGTCAAAAATCCATTCATTTGACTTACTTTTTGAATTTGAAAAACATCTTCCGAAAGAACATTATGTGCTACTTTTTACAAAGTCTTTGTTACATTAAAACTTGGATGAATTCAAACTTTTTTTTTTTTTGGTAAAACCATTCAATTGGGATTATTCTATTTTCATGGTTTTTGGCCCAAATTGATTTTAGAAGGGGGATTGAAATATTAAATTCGGATGGGGGTAAAGCCTAAATAAAATGGGATATTCAACAGCGTTAATCAACAGATTTGTTGTGGGGGCTTGGTAGAGATTATCTGTGTATGGACATGTGTGATATGGGCCCTGCATTGGACATTAGTTGCTATATTTTTGGGTTGTGAGGATTATAAATGCCTTTGGATTTGTACGGGCTGGAAAGGGACTAAGGGAGTCATATGTGTAAATTTTTTTTAGTTTTTTTTTTTTGGCGGGAGTTGGATATTGGGTCTGGAATGTATTATTATTATTTTTAACGTACCTCTACTCTAATTTACATTAGTTATTCTAAAATATTTTCCCTACTCAGGTTTGAACTTGAGACATTTTAGACACGTGCCTGGTGAGGATGATTAACTATCTCAATCCATGGACAATTATTCTATAGGTCATGGGACTCATACTTTTTTTTGAACGGCCAACAAATTGGAATCACTCACGGAACACTGGAGTATCAGTGTGCCACCAGTGTTGTCACGCGATCATATTCCACCACCAAGTCACCAATTCAGGAGGAAACTCATAGTTATGAGAAAACCCTCTTTGTGAGATTCGAACCCAGGACCTTATGGCCCTTAAGTCTTATCTAACCACCAAGATACCACTAGGCTATAATGCCTTGGGTACAAGGTGATCATACTTGTATAGTTCTATGGAGTATGGATTGTCTACCTGGACACCTTTGCAAATTGCAAGGAATATACGGTGTAAGGAACCATGGAGTTGATTTCATTTCATATATATTGCAGCCTAGGGTTTGGGCCGATTGGATTTTCATGAGTCATGACATTAGTATCGATTGGCTTGTATGTCATGTAATACCTATTGGACCAATAAGCCCAATAGCATTGAGTCATGACATTAGTAATTTAGTATCGAAAAATATTAAAAAAAAAACCCATTCAAGTGGAATTATTCTATGCTCATGGTTATGCTCCAACATAGGTGCGTTTGCATCTCTTTGCCTTTTTGAAATACGAATTCCGACAGTTGATCACTGTTACAAGGATGTTGATTTATTAATCTAATCTTTTGGCTTTTTAAATTATTATTATTATTATTATTATTATTATTATTATTATTATTATTATTATTATTATTATTATTATTATTATTATTATTATTATTATTATTATTATAGGTAAAAGCGTCCAACTATTATTAGTTGTAAATGGGTCAAGATAATTACCATTTATTGTTGTTGTATGGGCTATTTAATCTAATAGCAGATATATTTAGAGATATATTTTAGAATATATTGTATTGTTTTGTAGTTATCTGTTATCATAATATGTGGAACAATATTGTATTATTTATACTCATGATTAATGGAGAGAGGGCAAGGACCCTAATCTTTCATGGTATCACAGACCAGGTCCCACCTCCTAATCTCCTAACCCTACTTCGGCTGCCCACCTTTGCGCCGATCCATCTTCTTCTTGCAACCATCGTATTCTGCCATGGCTGACAAGTCTCCCTCCGACCCACTTCCCATCACCGTTGAATCTAGAATACACCCTGCCACCACCGTCTCCAACATCAAAAACTATATCCCCATTCTCCTTGAAATAAACTCGGCTCAATACAGTTCTTGGGCTACCCTCTTCACCATTCACTGCAAAGCTTTCCTTGTCTATGACCACCTCTCTCCTAAACCTGAAACCTCATCCTCTACTGTCGATGCCGAGTGGGAACGTTTGGATGCCATCGTTCTCCAATGGCTCTACAGTACTATTTATAATGACCTTCTTCATACCATCATCAACAAAACCTCCAATGCCCATGAAGCCTGGATTGCCATTGAAGACCTATTTCAAGACAACAAAGCCGCCCGTGCCATTCACCTTCTCCAAAAATTTTCCAACACACATTTAGACGGGTTTCCCAATGTATCCGCGTATTGTCAAGAACTAAAAACTCTTGCTGATCAACTTGCAAACGTGGATGCCCCCGTCGACAACGATCGCCTTGTCCTACAACTCATAGCCGGTCTTAACGACCAATATGAGTCTATCTCCACCATACTACAAAACACCAAACCCCTCCCAAACTTTTACACGGCCCGGTCACAAATCATGCAGGTCGAAACCCGCAAGGCGGAACAAGCCCTCCTATCCTCGAAATCCGCATCCACCGCCTTAACCGCCACCTCCACATACCGCCAACCACCTCCCGCTGACAATCACCAGCCCCAACACTGCCCTGCCGATCGCACCACCACCTGTGACCGTGGCCGGGGATCCAGAAGGGGCAAGACTCGTCAATCCGGCTTTGGCCGTGGACGATTTCAGCAACCATTCTGGTCCCCCAACACCTTCCCTACCTGGCCCAACAACCAGCCTACCCACTGGCCCACTCAACAGCCTACCCACTGGCCCAACTACTCACCTTGGCCCAATTCCCCTTACTCCTCCTACCAAACCTGGCCGACCCCTCCTTGTCCTTATCCAACAGCCCAGCGGCCCACTTCCGGTTCCTCACAGCAGCCTGGCATCCTTGGGCCGAGACCCCAGTAGGCCCACACGGCTTACACCCCTACTGACATTGAACAGGCACTTTACACCATGTCTTTGCAGCAGCCGGACCCCACCTCCTACATGGACACGGGCGCATCCTCCACCATGACCAATGAGCAAGGTGACTTTCATACTTTTTCTAATTCTAGCATGTCTCAAAATATAATTGTAGGTAATGGCGATACTATCCCTGTGCTCGGTCAAGGCACCAAGTACCTACCTGCCCCTTTCCCACCCTTCATACTTAAAAACGTCCTATATTCACCTAGACTCGTTAAAAATTTAATTTCTGTTCGTAGATTTACAACAGATAATTCTGTTTCTGTCGAGTTTGACCCTTTTGGTTTTCTTGTGAAGGACTACAAGACCAAGGCCCCCCCTCCTGCGATGCAATAGCAGCTGTGATCTATACCCCCTCGTGCTTGGATCACCTTCTACTCAACCTACTGCTTTTGCTGCTGTCACTGCACAACTCTAGCATCACCGTCTTGGCCACCCAGGACGTCCGTCTTTAAATAAATTAAAAACTTCTAGTTTTATTGATTTTGATACTTCTTTGAATAATGTATGCCAGTCTTGTGTTTATGGAAAAAGTATCCGTTTACCATTTTTTGCATCGCATTCTATTACACATCAACCATTTGATATTGTGCATAGTGACGTGTGGACTTCACCCATTGTTAGCTCATCGGGTCACAAATAATATGTCCTCTTCCTAGATGATTATTCTAATTTTTTATGGACATACCCGATAGCCAACAAGTCCGATGTTTTTCAATCCTTTACCCATTTTGCTTCACAAATTAAAACCCAATTTGAACGCACCATTAAAACATTCCAGTGTGATAATGGACGCGAATACGTTAATAACACCTTTAACAATTTTTTCACCACAAACGGTATCCTCTACCGTCTCTCCTGCCCATATACCTCCTCACAAAATGGTAAAGCTGAAAGAAAAATTCGTACCATTAACAATATGCTCCGAACACTACTTGCCCATGCCTTCCTACCTACCTACCTTTGGCCTTATGCACTTGAAACCGCCACATATCTCCTCAACATATTACCCAACAAAGCCACCAATAACAAAACACCTACCGAACTCCTCTACCTAGCCGTCCCCTCATATGACCACCTAAGGGTTTTCGGTTGCCTTTGCTATCTCTAACACCCTCTCCCACGATCCACAAGCTTGAGCATCGCTCTCACCCTTGTGTCTTCCTCGGGTATCCTACTTCTCACCGAGGCTACCGATGCTTAGATCTTACCACCAAACAAATTTTCATCTCACGTCACGTCACGTTTGATGAAACAACGTTTCCCTTTAAACAGACCAACGGCCCTACACCCAAGTATGATTGCTTCACTGACCCCTACCCCTTTCACCTATGTCCACATATCTCCCAGACTACTCCCTCCACATCCTCGAACCAGCCCATCCCTCCTGGCCCAGTAGCCTCCCGGCCCAATACGCAATCCACCCCTACGTTCCCCTCCCCCGGCCCAATACATACACCACAGCCCAACAGTACCAATCCTCCTATACCGCCCACTGCCACTGCCCCTCCACCCGCCTCGGCCCACCCGCCAGACCATCACCCTCAGCCACACCCGCCACCGGTCCCGTCCACATCCAACCGCACTATGCACACCCGCTCCATGAGCGGTATTTTCAAACCCAAACACCCACTATTAACACCACCACCACCGACATCATTCCCGTTCCCAAAAACCCCCTTGATGCCTTGACTGTTCCAGAGTGGTACTCTGCCATGCTTACGGAGTACAATGCTTTAATTAGAAACGGTACTTGGGAGTTAGTTCCTCGCTCACCAAACATGAATATTGTGCGTAGTATGTGGTTGTTTAAACATAAATACAGGTCGGATGGCACGTTAGAGCGGTACAAGGCGCGATTGGTTTGTGATGGCCGATCACAACAGGTTGGGGTTGATTGTGGAGAGACATTTAGTCCGGTTGTTAAACCGGCCACCATTCGTACTGTTCTCTCCATTGCTTTGTCTAAACATTGGGCCGTTCATCAGTTGGACGTCACTAATGCCTTTCTCCACGGGGATCTCCATGAGACTGTCTACATGCATCAACCTATGGGCTTCCGTAACAAACAGTTTCCAAACCATGTATGTCTTCTCAAGAAGTCCCTTTACGGCCTAAAGCAGGCACCGCGGGCATGGTATCAACGGTTCACGAAGTATGTTCTTCGTCTGGGGTTTATTAATAGCCGATGTGATGCTTCTCTTTTTACCTTTCATCAGGGTCATGACACTGCCTACTTACTCCTCTATGTGGATGACATCTTACTGGTTACATCATCCACCGCTCTCCGACAGCGCCTCTTACACAGTCTCTCGGCCGAGTTTGCAATGAAGGATCTCGGCCCTCTCAGCTACTTCTTGGGTATCTCAGTGACTCGTACGGGCAACTCCATGTTCTTGTCGCAACAGTCCTACGCCACTGATATTATTTCATGCGCCAAAATGCAAGCATGCAACCCTGTGGCTACTCCGGTTGACACAAATGGTAAACTTAGTGCTACTTCCAGTGATCTCTTTCATGACCCGACACTTTATCGCAGCTTAGCAGGTGCTCTCCAATACCTCACCTTCACGCGTCCTGACATCACTTATGCAGTTCAGCAGATTTGCATGCATATGCATGCCCCACGAATAGACCACTGGAATGCTCTCAAACGTATCATTCGCTACATAAAAGGTACTTCGGCTTACAGTTTAACCTTGTGCGCGTCCTCTCAGCCGTCCTTAGTCTCCTACACCGATGCTGATTGGGCGGGTTGTCCAGACACGAGACGCTCCACCAGTGGTTACTGCATTTATTTTGGCGATAATCTTGTTTCCTGGTCCTCGAAACGCCAGAGCACCGTTTCCCGCTCCAGTGCCGAAGCCGAATATCGCGGGGTTGCGAATGTTGTTGCTGAAATCTGTTGGTTACGCAATTTGTTATTGGAGTTGTCTGTTCCGCTTGCTCGTGCCACTCTTGTCTACTGTGGCAACGTTAGTGCTATATACTTCTCAGGCAATCCGGTCCAGCACCAGCGCACGAAACATAGAACTGGATATCCATTTTGTCAGAGAGCAGGTTCAGAAGGGTCGCGTCCGCATTCTTCATATGCCGTCACGCTATCAGATTGCAGACATTTTTACCAAGGGTCTCCCTCGGGTGCTTTTTGAAGATTTTCGTTCCAGTCTCAGCATCCGGTCACCTCCCGCTTCGACTGCGGGGGTGTAATAGCAGATATATTTAGAGATATATTTTAGAATATATTGTATTATTTTGTAGTTATCTGTTACCATAGTATGTGGAACAATATTGTATTATTTATACTCATGATTAATGGAGAGAGGGCAAGGACCCTAATCTTTCATAATCAAAGCCCGCACCTTGTGTATAACACACCCCGTAGGTTAGAGGGTTGTGTATATTGAACGATGTCGGGGTATGGGGTATGAATGACGACGTCTTGACACCGTGACGGTTCAATTGAAGGGACACGCTATTTCATCATTCCATATATAGGTTTTGTTGTCAAACATTTGTACTTACAGACGTGGAGGGTATCTTAGACAAACTTGCCATACTTGCCTCAACGCCTTTCTTCTCTACATCAGCACCACATCAGATTCTTTCCACTAATTAGTTTTTTATTTGTCACAACTCGCAAAATCATCAGAAATCCTACACGCTTTGTAGCCTTCCCATGCCACAACCAAATTGCAAACTAAATTAAAATAAATAAACTAACTAAAATTGTGATTGGTTAGATGAATTTTGGGTTGGACCCACCTCTCTTACCCCCTCCCTCTCAGTTTCATCGGCTGCAACATAGATACATGCCGCTAGCCACTTGCCGATAGGTTTTGCCAAGACGCATGGAGTGTTGGTTGCTGACACACCGCAACAAAGCACAACTTTCCGAAGCGTTTTGTTGAAGCCATTCCATGTGGCCTTACTTCTGATTTGGTACGCTAAACCTATACTCAATCTTTCTATGTGTTTTCATCTTGTTTGCATGCTATTTCTATATTAAAATACAAAGATTATTTATACATAAACATTAAATTACCTGTTGGTTTGATGATCTATGGGAAGATTATTCGCAACAAAGGATAGCACAACATACTGAAGAAAATTATAACAAAGAAAGACATGAACTACCTAATAATAGAGTACAAATCCAAGTCCTTCAACTAAACGAAATAATTAATGTTAAAACACAAAGACTTAAAAAACTTAAATTAAAGACTACTCTATAACATTGAGCTTAACATTGAACACCCCTTTTTCTTCTTTCAACTTTGGAACACTTAGCTTTAACTCTCCTAAATCCATCTTCATTTGTGCCTTGATATCACTGATCCTGTACTTATTATCAGGTAAGCGAATCTCGCAATCAAACTTTTTCATGGCGCGCGTATCATCATTTGATTTATCAACCCCTTCTGCTTTGACAAACACAGTGTTAGATTCAACTGATACCTTCACATCATCCTCCCTAACTTCAGACATGTATAAGAACAAATCGAGACCATCTGGACTTTTCTTGATACGAACGTCTGAAATCATGCAAAACCAACATTAATTTTGTTACACAATAATTCACGTTAAGATAAAGGTACATTCTTAAAAAATAACAAGGCAAGTACCATTAGAAGAATTTGGAGGAGGACCATCATAATGAGCAACAGATTTGTAGCAAAAGAAACGAGACGCTGGACGAGATCGCCTAAGCATGTTGTAAGAAAGGAGGTTCGATCTGATGAGGAGGAGTTTCGTGCAAACCATCTTTGATCAAACAGTACGTAAAACAAGTTGTTCAAAGAACCTGTGCCGTTCTCTTATAGAAGAAAACAAAACAATTTAGGGTTATGATTTAATATACGTAAATATATATTCCACGTTCTTGATAAATCCAATATAACTATCTAACCCATATTGCGTTATACAAAACCAAATCGATTTAATTAAATTCATTATATGTTTATTTACCTTTATCTTAATCTTAAACACACATGTTTTCAAATTTAAACTTTGATAACTAGTAATGCCACGTTATAAAATTCACTATCACGTCAAATTTTTTTTTTTTTGTATTTTTAAAAGGGTTGACTATACCCACATCATTTGCTTTCTAATCTTACACTGCTTGCAAACAGGCGTTTGATAACACCTTCAACGGCCGTTTGCAAAATAGGGTTGACAGTCTGTTAGACGTTCGTTTAGGTTTTTTTTTTTCCTGAATAGACGAGCTAAAAATATATTACCACCAAAATAACATAAAATCTAGCAAGGCGATAGAAAGAGGATACAGGCACATCCAAAACACCAAAAACGAAAACATATCAAAATACATTTACATCGAATTTCGGCAAAGAATCAAACAATAAATCTTTCTGTCTAGCCCGAATCTTCATATTAAGATAAACGTATTTTCTTTGATTTCTTCGATTGACTAGCCTAGACAAAGACATATGCTTATCCTCAAAGATCCTCATATTTCTGTCACCCCATATCGTCCAAATTGTAGTCATAGCAATCATAAGAACAAGGGATAACTTGAGCTTTTTTACACTTTCAAAACGGGATTATAAATCTGGTTTCCTAATACCTTTTATATGGATTATAAATCTGTCCGCCACCTCCGCTCGTATGATTTACACGAAAACCCCAATAAGATTTCCACTTCATCTGATTCCAAATGAGCAACCTTCTTAAAGATGTGTTCCACCAATTATATCTATAATCTATCTATAACTATTAATAAAAGAATTGATGATGTGGCATTCAATGGAGGCATCAACCCTCCTTTGAATGTGCCACGTGACATGTTGAGGTGAGAGTGTTTAGTTTTTTTTTAATTTTTTTATTATTATTAAATCTAATAATAAATATAATTACAAGATATGTATATCTATGAATTTAAAATAAAAGATTTACTTTACCAATTAAAAACAAAATTGGATTTTTCTTTCTCATGTTTCATCTCATAATTTTTAAACGTTAATATCTTTTATATACGAGAGTTAAAAATCCTCAATTAGTTTAAAAAGATCATTGGAAGCAAATTTTAGTCATAGCAACTAGTTTTTGCGGCATTATTTAGTATCAATCAAAAAAAAAAAAAAAAAAAAAAACTAACTGAAGATGAAAACTAGACGTATATACAAAGTTCAACAATTGTCTTTGGATATATGTTACAATCCAAATACCTAATTCATAAAAGACTAGTCTCATACCTTACAATGGTTCCAGTCCGTAACAATCACCCCTCCTTAAGGGCCAATGTCCTCGTTGGTTACGGCTCGTGTAACCTCGCGTATTTTCTATTTCTTTTTAAATTTTCTATCGTTCGGATTTTCCATTTGTATTCTCTATTATTAGTTATAATTCTAGTGTCGTTTTAATTTTTTTTTTATAATGTAGTTATCTCTAATCTAATTATTATTTATAATATTTCAATTTAGCATTATCCTCATTAACCGATTCAAATTCGTGGGATTTTTGTACGGATAATGCATATTCTAATAATGGGATCCTAATCGAAATCATAAAGAGTAATAAACTGCTGCGGATTAAGCGATTTCAACATCATTAAGTCGGCCAATTATTCAAATTCTCGAAGATACACATAAACCGGGTTTAAACCATAGATAAACATCATCAATTAGCTTTCATTATCGATTCTTACCCTATAAATACCCCTCCCTATATCCTCTGCATTCATTCGAACTCAAACCCCCACAAATAATCAATCTAATCATCGCTTTTTGTGTCCGGAATCGAACCTATCTCTGTTTCACGTTCTTCGTTAAAACCGAGCATACATGTCAGTTTCTTTTCGAATTAAGTTATAGGTAGTGATCGACTATGATCAAGAAACAAAAGCCCTAATCGATTTTCTGTTATAGAATTCGTTTTAAGGGTCAATTGATCGGGTTCTTGTTTCTAGGGTTGTATAAGTTTAATTTGGGGAAGATGACTTGCAGAGGTATGGTTTATAAATTTCTGATCGTATTAAATACCACCTGATCGTGTAGACCAGCTGGTATATCTGTTCGTTCAACACCCCAAGGACCCGGGTTCGAACCATATCAGAACCGAGTTTTGATGTTTTTTTTTATTAAAGATGACTGTTACAGATGGGTTATAATAATATAAAACGATTTAACAACCAACTGATCATATAGATCAGCTGGTTTGTCTGATGGTGTTACACAGAACGAAACCCAAGTTCGACTCCTGTCGGAACCGGGTTAATCTTTTAACTTTTGGGAATTTCGTCCCGAAATTAAGATGGAAGAGTTGTTAGGAAAGAGATGAGGACTTTTTTTTTAACTTGGTTAACCGTAAGGAAAAATAAGGGACTTGATGGTTTTAGAGGAGGAAGGTGACAGGATATATTCCTAAGTTGGAACAGATTATTGGAAATGGATTGTATGGTATAAGGATTCAAGTTTTAAAGATGTCACAATCAAAGAGTTTTAGATGGAACCATTATGTTGATCGAATCTAGATAATAAAAAAAGACTTACAAACAAGGGTTAGTCCTAAGTTCAATTCTCAGTCTCATTTTCGATGCACCATTAGCGTTTATATATAGGGTGTACCGCAGCTAACCCACCACGCCTTTGGTGTTTCGAAAGCGTACCGAACATCTACCCAGTTAACCTAAATAGAATTTCACACTACCTTAACGTACCTGTAAATTCATGATTACGTTCCGGACCGCAATCACCAATTTACCTTACATTAAGGTTTTATGTCATTCTATGATCCTAAACTACTTCAACACATTATGACAAATAAGACACAAAGAGGATGAGTTTATGTTGATGCGAAGACAAACACACTAGGTCATAATAGTTTGTTAACACAGTGATAAGACTAATGTGGCTGTGAAAACCAACACGTTGGGTTACAACGTGTCCACTTAACACAGAATGATATTATGTAATAACGAAAACAAACATGTTTAGTTACAACGGCTTGCAAGCATACAAAAAGTTTAAGTATGAGCTACAATCCAAACGGAGAGCCCACTAAGTAAGATGTTTGCACATAGTATACAAAAACGAGTCAAACTGTTGGGCAGGCATGATAACCTCTACCAGACGTTAAGCAGGTTATCAGAACCTCTACCGTCTGTTGAGCAGGTTTAACCTTTACCAGTTGTTAAGTAGTTTAAACGTGATGAATGTATCAATTCATATGGTATGGTTCTAACACGGAAGTTTCAAGTTTTGTAAATACAACAAGTAGTAAGTATGGTATGCAAATTAAAATTGAGTCACCCTAAACAGGGTTAATGCAAGTTTACTATAAATCAAGTTCATATCTAGTTGGAAATGTTTTCAACAATAATCAAGTATTTCCACGCATCAAAGAATATCAAAATATTAGGTAACATGAATCATTAAGCGTCATAAGCATAAATAGCAATTCAATGTCTATGATCAAAGGTTTAAACTAAATCATGATATGTAAAAGTTCAAACATGGTCCAAATATGAAAGGAAACGAAACAAGAAATAAAGCATATATATAGATCTTCTTTAGTTAAGATGGTGTTATCCCAACTTAACTAACAGGATTGGCGCCTTCTTGATTGGGTGTTTCATTAGTGTTGATGTTGTAAACCCCTCCACGTGGCGCTTGACTTGCATTGTTGAGTTGAGGGCATTGAGGTCGCATGTGGTTTGGATCACCACAGTTAAAACATGCTCGGCCATTAGTAATCTGAGGTGGGTTCTGGGCAACTGGTTGGGGATTATCTTGTGGCTTATCTCGATAGGTAGTTGCAAAATGGCCAAACCTCCCACAATTTGTGCATTGACGACATGGGAGTTTAGTAGGGTGATGATACTTGCAAGTGTGGCATTGAGGATGGATTCCTGAATATGCTTTCTTGGCAGGAGGTTGAGTTGCAGGGGTTTGAACCATAGGGACTTGATTCAAAGGAGTCACCATAGCATAGTTCTGATTGCTATTCTTACGCTTCTTAGGATTGGTAGATGATTCAGGTTTAGCCTCTGTAGCTACTGCAACTTTAGCATCTTCTTTCTTTTCACCCTTACGAAACAAGGTACCGGCTTTCACATGATTATCAATTAGGGTGGCAGCCAAATGGATTGCATCCTCGAGAGTAGTAGGTTTACTTCCCCAGACTGTGTCTTGAATCTGCATAGGTAAGCCAGTGATGTATCTTTCAATGGCTCGAGAGAGAGGGGTAACATGATGAGGTACAAGAAGGCTGAGTTCGTGAAAAAGGGTGGTGTAAGCAAGATTTTCCCCGCTCTCCTGCTTAAGCTTCCAAAATTCCTCTTCGAGCTTCTTTAATTCGTTTCGAGGGCAAAATTCAGCTAGCATGAGTTCTTTGACTTGATCCCATGTTAGAGCTAGAGCCACTTCAGCACCACGATTGCGCTTTTCCCCGTTCCACCATGTGAGTGCTCGTTTTTGAAGAACAGTCATGGCATAACGAACTTTGAGATTGTCAGGGCAATCACTATTGATGAAGGTGTTTTCAATGCTTTCAAACCACTGTAAGAGTCCAGTAGCTCCTTCATCTCCAAGAAATTTAGTTGGGCCACAAGAGTTGAAATGTTTGAGAGTGCAAGGGCGGTTTGCATTCCCATTGTTGTTAGCATTGGGGTTGGCAACCTGATTGAGTTGGGCCACCAAGTTGGGTAGAACAACAGCAATTTGTTGGGCAATAAGGGCGGCCATTTGAGCATTGTTGTTCTGGTTGTCATTGTCGTTGTTGATGTTGCGTCGAGGAGCCATTTTCTAGAACGAAGGAAACAAAGAAAATCATGATGCAAGGGTATTGATTAAGCTTATAAGTCGAAAATAGAAATGATGACAATGATATAAGGCACAAGGATTGTAATCATTTATCCATTACTTAAAACGAATAAACGAAAACGGTGACTAATCAAAGTGATTAGGTCTCAATAATGTTTGGGAAGACATTCTTTAGCCTATAAGTGAACACTCATCCCGAGAATTCCCAGGTAGGCATACGGGTCCCTCGGTTGATTGGGATTTATACGAAATGCCAGTCCTTAGACAGAAAACTCAGAATACAGGCGTCCACCCTTCCAGATTGCACGTGTTCTTAATAATTATTAGGACATAAGACTTTGACGAGATTATGAAGAACAAAATAGGTCTAAGCCTGGGAGTAGAGTCTTCAGCAGAATCCCACTTCAAGGTGATGCATGGTAGCTCCTCCATAGATGATGATGTTAAAGGTCCTTAGTATGAGAGAAAGTTAAATGAAAGAGAGAGAAGCAAGATAAGACGTAGAGGTTAGGCTTTAGGGTAGGGGATAGAGATTAAAGAAAAGATAGGGATGAGGTAAAGGGACAAATAAAGGGATGGAATTCTAAGGTTATAGTCTAGGTTAGGAGTTCTAATAACCTAGTTCCCTATAACCATGGCTCTGATACCAATCTGTAACACCCCAACCGATGGCGGAAACATCGGGGTGCCACGTAGTGATGATTGTTCATAAGCTCATGGCACTAATAAAGTTGAAATATTATTAAATACCAAATTAAAGTTTCATAAAAGTTACAAATGAAGTCAAGCAATACAAAATTCTGATTCTTATTAACTAAGTCCAAAGCCTTATGTGATCATCAAACAAGCTTTTCCTGAAACATGCATGAAAATAATATTGTCAACAATAATGTTGGTGAGCATTACCTAGATTTGTATATATAGTATAAGTTTAAAAAGAGATACAATTCATATGTCATGTAATGTCAAAACGTTGTGTAAACATGTAAGTAACAAATAAGAGTTGAAGAATATAGTTCACAAAAGTATATCGAACACCTCAACATGTGTAAGTCTAATAGAGCACCATAACCGAAGTTATGTCTGATAGAGCACCATAACCGAAGTTATGTCTGATAGAGCACCATAACCGAAGTTATGTCTAATAGAGCACCATAACCGAAGTTATGTCTAATAGAGCACCATAACCGAAGTTATGTCCGAGTTTAAGTATAAGCATGTAAGTTACATTCACGTTCAAACACAAGCATGAAGATAAACAAGACACATATATGAATTGTAATTGTTCAATAGTATATGTATGTAAATGTGCAAGTTTAAATACGTGTGCATGAATCACCCCAAAAGTGTAAAAACGAAAAAGGGGATAAGTAATACTCACCTTAGCGAGCAAGAAAGCAAAATCCAAAGTATGCAATAGCAGGGAATATTATTCCCAAAGGTATCAACCTAGATTTAACATTGTAAAGTCTAAGTGTCACGAGTCTAATAAGTCTAAGATGTCTAGGTCTATTGATAGGGTTTTCTAGTTTTGGGGAAAGACACTTAAAAACTAAAAGATATAACTTTTAAAACTATGAAAAATATATTTCTATCAATTATTGCGTATTTATCTTGTATTTAAAACAATTTGTTTACACAAAAGATTATAGGATAAACTATAAAAAGTATACATTTTTTTTATATTTTATCCTATAATCTTTTGTGTAAACAAATTGTGTTAAATACAAAATAAATACGCAATAATTGATAGAAATATATTTTTCATAGTTTTAAAAGTTATATCTTTTAGTTTTTAAGTGTCTTTCCCCAAAACCAGAAAACCCTATCAATAGACCTAGACATCTTAGACTTATTAGACTCGTGACACTTAGACTTTACAATGTTAAATCTAGATTGATACCTTTGGGAATAATATTCCCTTCTATTGCATACTTTGGATTTTGCTTTCTTGCTCGCTAAGGTGAGTATTACTTATCCCCTTTTTCGTTTTTACACTTTTGGGGTGATTCATGAACACGTATTTAAACTTGCACATTTACATACATATACTATTGAACAATTACAATTCATATATGTGTCTTGTTTATCTTCATGCTTGTGTTTGAACGTGAATGTAACTTACATGCTTATACTTAAACTCAGACATAACTTCGGTTATGGTGCTCTATTAGACATAACTTCGGTTATGGTGCTCTATGAGACATAACTTCGGTTATGGTGCTCTATCAGACATAACTTCGGTTATGGTGCTCTATCAGACATAACTTCGGTTATGGTGCTCTATTAGACTTACACGTGTTGAGGTGTTCGATATACTTTTGTGAACTATATTCTTCAACTCTTATTTGTTACTTACATGTTTACACAACGTTTTGACATTACATGACATATGAATTGTATCTCTTTTTAAACTTATACTATATATACAAATCTAGGTAATGCTCACCAACATTATTGTTGACAAAATTATTTTCATGCATGTTTCAGGAAAAGTTTGTTTGATGATCACATAAGGCTTTGGACTTAGTTAATAAGAATCAGAATTTTGTATTGCTTGACTTCATTTGTAACTTGTATGAAACTTTAATTTGGTATTTAACAATATTTCAACTTTATTAGTGCCATGAGCTTATGAACAATCATCACTACGTGGCACCCCGATGTTTCCGCCATCGGTTGGGGTGTTACAGCTCGCCACTATGAGCCTCATTGGTCATGACTACGTTGGTCATGGCTAGGTCCCTCGAGAGACCACCACTCCGAGTACAACTCAAATACCGATGTTACAACCCAAATAGGCAGTGGCGAAGGTTAGTGCCCCGACCCTCTCCGTTTTTTGGCTTAGTGGTGGAAGTTTGCGATTTTCGTAGGTAATTTTTATCTTTCAGCCCCTACCGATACAAAAAAATTTAGTCCGGCTCCCGCCGATTGATCTTCAAACTCCACCAGTACAAATAACTCATCTCAAAAGACTGGTCCGATGGAACAAAGAGCCCATTAGGGTTATAAACCCCGCATTTAGTGACCATACAACCGATGTGGTACCAGATTTCAATGGTTCCAATCCCTAACAATTTAATTATCACGCTTCCTCAAGCCATATTAGAAACCATTTTATGACATCGTTCACCACTAAAGAGGGAACAAGGACAAATTTTCTTGTTTGTAACCACATAACTATCCTTGTGAACGTCTTCACGTGTTAGATTAGATAGTCTAGATGACATACGTTGATTGAAACCGTTCAATTCAAAGTTCAAAATCATGTTGAAAATTCTTTTGCCAAACCTCGGTTAGCTTGACAAAATATACTTTCATTTGACTTTTTCGGCCAGACATTACACATGTAAACAACCGTATCACTCACACAAATTTGGGCAATAGCGGCGACGTCGCCGCTATTGCTCAAATCTGTGTGACCACCTTCAAGTTCAAGATCTGGCCATCTAATGACAAGGGCTGGGGTTAAATCGTACACAAAAGCAATAGCGGCGACACTTTTAGCGGAGACATGTCCAAGAGAATTTCCTTTAACACCGACACAACCGACCGAGAAGACGCCTCCACCACAATTTACACAGGTAATTTGGGTTATTAGTAGTTTGGAAAATGTTGGTATTATTATTTATTAGTAGTTCGGTAAATGTTGAAATAACGGCGACATGTTGGTAGTTATTAGTAGTTTGTTGTTTTGACGCATTTGGTATATGTTTGTAGTTTTGACCCAATCGGTATGTTTGTAGGTTTGACCCATTTGGTATATGTTTATAGTTTTGACCCATTTGGTATATGTTTGTAGTGTTGACCCATTTGGTAAATGTTTATAGTTTTGACCCAATTGGTATATGTTTGTAGTTGCGACCCATTTGACATATGTGTGTAGTTTTGACTCAATTGGTATATGTTTGTAGTCGCGACCCATTTGATATATGTTGGTAGTTTTGACTCAATTGTTATGTGTTTATAGTTTTGAAAAAATTGGTAGATGTTTGTAGTTTTAACGCATTTGGTATATGTTTGTAGTTTTGACCCAATTGGTATGTTTGTAAGTTTGACCCATTTGGTACATGTTTGTAGTGTTAACCAATTTGGTATTTGTTTGTAGTGTTGACCAATTTGGTAAATGTTTGTAGTTTTGACCCAACTGGTATATGTTTGTAGTCGCGACCCATTTTAGATATGTGTGTAGTTTTGACTCAATTGTTATGTGTTTATAGTTTTGAAAAAATTGGTAGATGTTTGTAGTTTTGACGCATTTGATATGTGTTTGTAGTTTTGACCCAATTGGTATGTTTGTAGGTTTAACCTATATATATATATAGGGGAAAGTTCAATTGAGAACTCATAGTTAGGGAAAGAACTCGAGAACTCCTACTTAAATTAAGAAAAAATAAAAAAAAATCATAACTCAAAATTTAAGTCAAAAATCAAAATTTTGGTTTGGAGCTTCTCTTTCCCATGTCATCCCCGTTCAGAAAAAAATAAAAAATAAAAAAACAGGCGACTTCTAATGCACGTGTGTAGTAAATGTCCGGTTAGCTTTAGGGTTTAGTTTTTGAGTTTAGTTTAGCTTTTAGGGTTAGTTTTTTTTAAGTTTAGCTTGTAAGGTTTAGGTTTTTGGAGGTGGGGTGAGGGTGGGTAGGGTGGGTTTAGGTTTTTAGGTAGGGGGTTAGGTGTTTGGTTGTGGCGGGTGGGGCTTAGGTTTTTGGTAGAGAGTGGGTGGGGTGGGTTTAGGTTTTTGGGTGGGGGTGGATGGGTGGTTTAGGTTTTTTGGGTAAGCGATTTAGGTTTTTTGGTGAGGGTGGGGGTGGGTGGGGGTAAGTTGGGGGTGGGGGGTTTAGGCTTTTGGGTTATACTACACATGTGCAGTAGCGTTTTTTAGGTGTGTTTTTTTTATTTTTTTTATTTTTTTTTCTGAACGGGTATGACGTGTGAAAGAGAAGCTCCGAACTATTTTTCTATTTTTTACTTAAATTTTGAGTTATGATTTTTTTATTATTTTATTTTGTATTCGGTTAGGAGTTCCCGAGTTTTCTCCCTAAAATGAGTTCTCTATTGAACCATCTCATATATACATATATATATATATATATATATAGATCAATTATAAATTGAAAACCCGCTTGAGTTGAGAAAACATGCTATGTTTGTCAGTATATAAAATGCCGGTGAGATCACATGTTTTTATGTTTGAAATAAAGTAAATGTTCGAAAACTAGATTCACATGATAATCCACATCTATGCCTGATACTAGCAAGACATCGTTACAAGTTACATAAGCGTTATGAACCGCTGCTGACTGGTAGTAATAAGTTGCCTCGTTTCCTAGTCACCGGTCATCATCCGGTGACGTAATGTTAGATAGGACAAATATGCACCCGTGCGACCTCCAGCCAACACGGGTCGGGCTTGTCAGACCCTATCGATCTATTCACACTTTTCCCGCTATGTTCCACATATTTATGGATCAAGCTGTTAGAAGGACTTTAGATGAAGTTGCTTAGTACACAAGTGATATAATGTAATATATGTGATCTAAATGTTCTTGTTTGTGTAGCATGTTTCTCCACCAACAGGAAAACAGTTAAAGGGGCCGTGAAACAAACCTTAGGTTGCATCTTCGAAATTAACACTCAAAAGTTTGTGTGATAGCCTTCACTACGGAAAACCTATCATAAGACGCTTATAAGTGTTTTACCGATGATACGTTTGTCCAATAACCCTTGGTTGTCCAAGACCATGACTTTGCATGTTTGTAAAAGTGTTTGATGTTTGACACGACCACACAAGACCCGACATCCCGTTGGTAACCCGTTATATCCGTATATTAGTCAGGTACAAGTTCATAAGAAATAACACGTGGATACGTACCTCATATAACGAATAGATCACAAAACCTAGCATATAGATCATGTAACGCACGCAGGAGTCATGAAATAAGTTACGTGGTTTAAAATATACCACTGGGTGTCCAAACATGCTACTGGGTTCCAAAACACACTATTGGCTTCAAAATACACGAATAGCTATCAAAACACATAACTGGCATAAAAACACATGCTGGCTATCAAAACACACGACTAGTTATGTCAGTTGCTTACAATGCAGGTTGTTGGCCTTTTTGATGCGCGAAACCCTCCAAATCAGATCTGAAACTTATTGGAATACCTCTAATCAATCCACAATCATTTTCCAACCCAATCCCATCATTATTCCTTAATTATCATCTCGTTTATCACGCAAATTGCCAGTTTTTCACAAAATGGGTAATATTATGGGTAAGTTACATCAATAGCATGCAAAACTTAACCTAAATGGCAAATAACCTAATTTAATCACATACTCACTTTCCAATCATCATCAAGCTTTAGTATGATCATTCTAACATAAACCCTAACAAGTTACAAGCATCAAATCATCATATTATATCCTAGATTCCACTAAAATTCTCAAACGAGTCAGAACTTATAAAAAGCGGCATAACACACCAATAAGCTTCTAACAACTAGATAATCACCAAAACAACTTTCTAGAATCATTCTAATAACAAACACACATAAAACCTCATGTTTTAGATCACCAACATCATTTACAGTTTGTATTTTATCGAAAACTCATAGGATAAAAATCAGATCTGGACCTTTAGGGTTCATAATAATAACATAACAATGTTTGAAAAATGATTTGGATGAACCACACACCTTAGATCTTCACTTGTAAAGGTTGTTTTAGCTTGGAAATGGTGATTTTAGGGCATAAACGGGTGTACAGAGGTTAAGGGTCGTGAGAGAGCACTTTGGGGTGAGTTAGGTTGTTTTAGCTTGGAAATGGTTACCAGTCGTCTGGTACCCTGCGGGTGACTGGCTTCTCCTGGAGGCTAGTCGCCCCCGTTTTAGGCGACTAGCTAGCCAAGAGCCCCTACCGGGATGCTGGCTAGTCTGACGCGCCGTTTTGTGATTGAAAGCATTAATACATGTATCCACATATCGGAAAGTTATAAAATGATTGTAAAACATATAATACTCGACAATTCACACTTTTATGTTATTTCACCAACCCCCGGGACTTGAGACTCGTGAATGCGCGATTTACCCAGTGACCCTCTGAATCACCAACCCTTGGACATATGTTTGTAAACTGACTACCGATGATTCCCCGAATCATTGAACTAACTCGACTAAGCCAATTGAGTATCTTCTACGAATGTTCGCTAAGGTAGACTTGTATGTTTGTGAAAAGTATTAACCTGAGTTTGCCGGTGTCACACATGGAGTGTTATGAGACTATAAGGTGTGGTCATGCCCTTAAGGGGGCCATGAAATGACTCTTGGATCCAAGTCACCTTAAGTTTTTTTTAACCAATTATGCACGGGGGGGAGGGGGGGAGCGTGGACGGTGACTGGGTGGGCTCTACGTCACCTTGAGGTTTTTTTTCTTTTTTTTTTAACACATAAACTAACTATTTAAAATAAAAATAATTGCAACAAAATAAAACATTAGATTAGAATAAAAAACATTACAGTAAAATAAAATAAAACAAAACATTACATAAATTAAAAAAAACACATAATTTAAAATTTAAACATAATTCGGTCGTAGCATTGCCACGACGACACGTACTCATACTCCTCATCGTACTCAAAATAGTAATCAATTTAAGTCACCTCTTTGACGACTTCTTCGGGGATTCCTCTATATTCACCTTGAACATCTCCTTCAAAAATTGTGCACTTTGATTCAATGTCCATAAACTTGTGATGATTTTCATCACTAAGGCGGTTTGTTTGATCGCCAACTAGAACCCAAAATTTCACTAATATCTTACCCCCAAAAGGGATAGGGATAGAACGAAACGTAGTGGATACCTTAGTGTTTTTGTAGACGTTGAGCCACCCCAAGGTTAGGGTTAACTCCTCTTCTTCGGTCCACGGGTTGGCCATTTTGGTGACGGTTTGTTGGTGTGGGGTATATAATAAGATTGTGAGGTAAATGTGAGGTAAAAATGAATAAAAGGTCGAGTTATATAGTGTAAGAATTTAATGGGGTTGGTGTGATTTCAAAAATAATCGTTGGTCCCACACAATGGTGATAAAAAAGCACCTCGACTGTCCACCAATAAAAACTGTCAATGTCAAACTAAACTTTTGCCCAACGCCAGTGAATATTTCCATTTCTAAACACCACACCGTGTAGCTTGAGAAACAGAAATTTACAAATGAAAATAAAAACCAAATTACCTATTTTCTTTTTAAAAAGTTTTATTATTATTATTATTATTATTATTATTATTATTATTATTATTATTATTATTAAATCTAAAAGCGACTTTCCTTTATTATTGAGTTAATCTACAAGCAAAGTGCCAAAGTGATGTGTTGGTCTTTTTTGGGGGGCATGTCACTTCTTTCTAACAGATATTGTGTTTGTATGATTAAAATTCTATGGATGGCCCGAATACTTTTCATGTTTATAAATTTAAAAACTAATATCCAATTCTGTATTATGGTAAATTTTTACACTATATAATTGAGTTATTCTTTCCAAGTTACGTAAATTTTATAGAAACTTTGCAATGAGTTATTTATAGTTTTGTTATTTGATACCGGATTACCAAGGTTATGGTATCATCTTTAATTTTGTTTGTATCAAGGTAACTGAGATTTTCTAGTTAAAAGAAAAAAAAAAAAAAAACTTAAACCACTAATCCATCTCTTCCTTTCTTTATCGACACACTTTTACCTCCCATACGCAACTTTCTTCTCTAAAGTTTTTCCTAATGATTTTTTTCTTCCTCGACGACCCACATGTCCTCCCATTGGTTCTTTCTTCGTAGACAACACACACTTACATATGAAACACCTATAAAAATGTGATTCCTAGTTGTTCTTATAGATTTTGTGATACGTACCTCCTATCAAAAGCCACGTTCCTCTTGTTTCTTATTTTTCTTGTTAGTGTATTCACTTATTATGCATAGCTTTTGTTATTATAGTATTAGTGGGTAGTTTCTTAATGTTTAGTAGGTTAGTGGTAGTTAGTTATTTTATGTATAAGCCAATATAATGGCTATGGTATTTTAGTATTAGTATGAATGAAAATATTAAGAAAAAGCTTAGGCTTTAATCTCTTCTTCTCTTGTATTCTTGGAGCTTGACCCCCTCTAAGGGTTATCTATCTTTGGAGTGTTTGCCTACTAGAAAAGGCTCCTATCATTTTGTATTTTGATTTGCAATAGGGGTTTGATATATGGGTTGCGACTAAATTTATGTGTGTATGTCTATGAACCGGCGTTGTCATCAACATGAGGGAAGGGTAATGATTCGTAGGAGGTGGTTTTTAATGGTGCTTCTGGTGAAACGTTGCAAGAAGCGAGGGTTAGGAGGTAGCTGAAGGTGTTGGCCGTTTATGTTGGAGGCGAGGTGATCATAAGAAGTGAAAAGATGAGGTGGTGGTGGTGGTGGTGTTGGTTTAGAACATCTTGTACGTTTTGATCATATTATAAGAGATTCTTATAAAAAAAACTTAATCATAACAAATTTAACTTATTATAAAATGTTTTAGTTGGTAAATAATTAGGAGATTGAGTAGTCTTTGTCAATGACACCTTTGCCATCACAAGTTGGATCATCAAGAGATATGAATTGCCATCACGCCCGCTCCACCCTATCCCCACTAGCACATGACCCAATATTGCTTCATACTTGCCTAACTTTGTGATGGGTCACAACTCACAACGTTCTTCCTAGTGTTTTCATATAGTGTGAGAACATTAAAAATTATTTTATTTGTTGCTTCTTTCGTAAAAAAAAAACTGATTTTTTTTTTTTTGTAATTTACAAAAATTTAATTCGATTGATAAGGAGGGAAAATTCAAAAGAAAAAAAAATCGTATATACTAGTATTTTTATTAAAATTTATTTGTATTTGATTATTTACCTTGTAAGTTGTTAATATTAGTATATTACAGTAGTATATTAATATATTACATTTAGAATTGCATCTTGGGACCAGTGGACAGCTACTAAAATGTGCCGTTGACTTCCATTGGGCATTTGTCTTTTTTTTGGGCGGTTCAACTCTTTTTTGGGCGGATGTTTTTTTTTGGCTAGTTATTTTTAGTTTTTGCAAGTATATTGCTTTAGCGAAAAAATTCAAATGTGAAACTCCTATGTAAATGCAAGGTAAGCAATAAGGTTGGCTTGAGTTGTCTGTGTGATTTATGCATGGTAAACAACCAACTAAAAAAATGGCGAAGGTTAACTAAAAATTGTCTTACGTTTCGTTGTAATTTTTTTTTTGTTTCTAAATGAGCCGGTCGAATATAATACGTTATTATTAGACGACATAAATTTGAGTTGTGCCCCGAAACGCGGGGCGGGTAAAAACTAGTTTTTTACATAACCACTATATTTTTGCACGTAAATTTACCTAGTTTATATTTATATATATAAACAAAACATGAACCTCCTTATGAACAGTGTACACTTAGGACAAAGTTTTACTCTTATTTACGATTATGCCATATTCCTTTTGACAATAGACATTCTTTGAAGCATGATGTACAACCATTTGAGCAACCTTGCCGAAAAACCACCACGACTAGGCCACATCGACTATGGAAACGGAGGCATGGTGTTTCGTGTAAATTTCACTACCGAATAACAGGTTTATGGATGGAAAAATGGAGGGAAAGGTAGAGAGAGGGGGATGAAGATGAAGAAGAACAAGGGGATGAAGTAGAGAGAGGCGGCTAGGTGGTTGTGTTGTGATGGCGGCGGAAGTAGCGTGGAGGAGAAGACGAACAAAGACGGAGATGGAGACAACGACGATTAGCGGTGGTGGTGCCGTTAGATGGTGTTGTTGTATGGGGGCGGTATGTTGGGTTGGGGATAGTGATGTAGACAGAGAAAGATACGTGGAGTGTGGTATTTTATGAAATTATGGGTTAGGAATGAGAAAGATAACTTTATACATTGAAATTAAATTAAACATACTTAATAAACAGTATCTTTTAATATACCCTTTAAGTTGTTTTTTTAATAAAGAAAACTAATTATACCAGTTACTTAACTTTAAAATTTAATTTATACACTTTAATTTATGTAATATGTGGTACCATTGACTCGAAACGGGTACTGATTCTTATAAGTTTATAGAAGTAATAACCTTGGTATTAATTCTACACAAAAATAAATTAATAAACTTGATGTTACAAGAATCTTAATATAATAATTGAGAGTTAAACTCGATTTTCGATGCATACAAGAAAATGCACTATTCTGTACGATTTAAAGTATTATAAGTGATATTTCTACGATTGTTCTAACTTCTAACGTTTTTACGCCTATTTATTTTCATGTACGCTTTAGTATAAATTTAAGTTTAGGTTCCGACATAACTTTTTTATAAATGAGTTACGTTGTGCAGGTACCATACTGGTATCATAACGAACCGACAACACCGGTACTGGTACATGTATTCATTTTGATGGTTTGCAATTGATGTAAAACACATGACGACTGCAACGCCGAGTGTTGGTATCATGTTGGTACTATAATTAGGGGTGTTCAAATTCGGATAATCCGAATTTCGGATATCAGAAATTCGGATTATCTGAAATTCATTCGAATTCAGATTCGGATCATCCAACGAATAATCCGAAACTTAAAAAAACAAATAAATAATAAAAAAATAAAAAAATGCTCTCATTTATGTCTAAAACGTGAACCCGTTTAAAAAAAGAACAGAAATCAAAGTTAAATAAACGAATCTGGAACAAAAAACATGTAAAAAACCTTACCGTTTGGTGGACGGGGGTTGTGGAGGCCGGAGAGGAGGTGGACGGGGATGTTATAGAGAAGAGAAGTGGGAGCGGTTGTTATGGATTGGAGGAGTATGGACTTAGGGTTATGAGGATTAGGGATTTAGAATTGTGTATTGCGTTATGTAGTGTATATAATAATATATATTTATATATATTTTTTAATATTCGGATTCGGATAATCCGATTATCTAAAAATTTTCAAAATCAGGATCCGAATCCGAAATTTCGGATTATCCGGGATTATCCAAAATTTTGGATAATTCGGATTATTGGATTTTTCGAATTCGATTCGGATTTTTTTAACACCCCTAAACTATAATGAACCAAATCAATAATCACCGGAATCCAACCACGAAGCGTGGGGCATCCCACTAGTTATTTGCACAATTATTGAAAGCTTATAGGATCGTTTTTTTTATTCTGACTATTTTTAGGTAAATTTGTTTTTTTTTAAATGATTTTCTTTTTTGTAATAAAAAGCAGAATATAATGGTGAGAGAAAACATTATTTAATTGTCAACCAAAAGGCACTTTCGTTTCTATTTTGTGATACCCCTTGTTTCTGTCCTTGACAAAGGCCAATACTTTGATTTCTTTCTAAAGGAGCCAGGCCAAAAACCCTTGTTGGATTTTAATTTTATTATTATTCTTCTTATTATTTTTACAAAACTAAATAAATAAACCTTTATGTTTTATTGAAATGGCAGGTTTCAACATTTATATTTAATTTGCATGGAGATAAACCTTTTATTATAGTTTTCATTCAGGTTTTAACATTTAGCACAAACTTTGTTAACTTTTTTGTTAAGTCCCTTGAGGGTAGTTAGGTCTTTCAGGGGGGGAGGGACGCTCATAGATATTCTTTATCACTTCACTGATTTTAACCAATTATACAATAGCACATCACTTCACTTAAACGCTTTTTTGGAGGCAACACTCCACTGATTTTTTTTGTTTTCATTTAAATATAAATATAAACTTTTTTTTAAATTCACACGGTTTTATAAATTTTATCACCAAACCGTCAGCATGATTTAATTTCTCATAACCGTCTCCACCTAACACGATCAAAACTATTTATTTCCATTAAAATCGGTCTCATCTAATCGTCAGAAAAAAAATCAATTTTATATGCAATGCGTTTGAGATTTTTGTGTATACAAACGACGGTGGTGAAAACACACTTCAACATCAACACCCACACCTTCAAAATGACTCGCTAGACCAAAAATGAAGAAATGAGTCTTGTTGTGTGCGTTAAAGACGCACAAAATGACCCATCCTTGCAACGCCAACCCCGAAGGGGCTCAGGGGGAGGGAAACAGGGTTCTGGGACCATGTCTTGGCTGACTTCAACCAACAAATCGGCCAAAGCGACCACAAAATCGAGAGCCTGCATAGGAAATGGACCGATCTCAACAACAAATGTGATCGGTGGACCACCTACTATGAGCCGGCACCCGGGCGTTGTGCCCGAGTTGGCTGTGGAGTTGATCCAGGTGACCTATGCGGGTCATTACCGCCACACGTTTGAGCATCCCAGGCATGACAACTCATACGTCAACTTTAAGCTTGATTTTCTTATGTTTTGATGTATTTTTATTTATGTTTAATATTAGCGAATTATGTTTTATGTTTTTGTTTTTTATTTAATTTTGTTTTAATTTATGTTTAAAACACACGATTTAAATAAAAAACAATAAAGAAAATGTGGTTTGACTAATAAAACAAACGGTTTAAGTAAAAAAAATTGAATTATACTAATTCAAAATTAAATAATACACAATTACCAGCACGGGTGACGACGGTATTACCGTGCTAATAGTGGGGTAACTGTGACCATTTCTGGTGACGCCCCGTCACTCCTCTTTATATTCAAAATTTGAGAAGGAAATTGTTTTTATGCAATGATGGAAGCTGGTAGACTTTTTTTATTATCTATAAATGTGGATGCTAATTTTTAAGTGTTGAGTGTATGGTTGCGGAAGTTCCTAAACGCTTTCAAGTCAGTCAGAGACTTGTTAGTATCCAAACATTATAAATAACAAGGATATTACTTTTAGGATATAGAGTTGAGAAAACCTTGGAAACCCACGTAAAAAATCATTATTTTTTTTGAAAAAAATAACCAATGTAAAAAACATGTTTTTAAGCATCTTGGGCCAAAAAAATATAAAAGGCGCCGAAGGGATTTTTTTTTAAAAAATAAACAAAGTTGCTAAAAAACATATGTTTTCCGCTATTTGCTGTTATAAAAGCTGTTGTAAACATGTGTTTTCGCAGCTTTGTTTATTTTTTAAAAAAAAAATCACTTCGGCGCTTTTTTTATTTTTTTGGCCAAAAACACTTAAAAACATGTATTTTACATTGGTTATTTTTTTCAAAAGAAAAAAATCATTTTTTACATAGGTTTCCAAGGTTTTCTCAACTCAAGTGGGTAAACTTTTAACGAGTCTAAACCGTACCCGTGGGCCAACTCGTATACCAACGGGAACCATGAACTGTGGTATGACAAAATCCAAGATTAGGGCTAAGCTTAAGGTAAAGTTACACTTAAACTTGACTCGTAATAAATTCGTGAAAGCCTACGGGCAAATGTGAACTACGCGTCACATTAATCATAATAAATTCGTGAAAGGCTATGGGCAAATGTGAACTATGCGTCACACAATTCATATTAAATTCATGAAAGTCTAAGGGGTAAATGTAAACTATGCGTCACACTAAATCATAAGGATCCGTGAAAGTTCACGGGCAACCAAGAACTACTTGACTCGCAAAAAAAAAAAAAAATGGAATGCGACAAAAACAGATACATATAAGACAAGTGTGAACTATGATTCACACGAATATGAGCTAAAAACAAGGTATTATACCGTAAAACGAAGTGTTAAATAAAAGAAGAAATTAAATGCTAAATCAAAAGGGGGATCGTAGAAGACCCTGGAAAACGGAGGTGCATCCGCACTAGAGGAACGATCCTAGCCTCGAGCAAGGATCGTGTGAGAGTAAACGGTGAATGATGTGATCTAATAAAGGCATGTCAAAAACAAATAAAGCGAGATAAATCTCATGGGCTTTAGCATGTGATGGATGAACAGGCAATCTAAACTCTAAATCAGATAGATGGCTGTGAATCTTGAAATGAAGGCAATGCCTTCATAATAAACCCAACGCGGCCCGCTGAATCACTATGCATACAAATATTAAATAAAGAAAACATAAGCAATAGACTTGTGTGACTAAACATGGTAACGTAACACCATGAAACACAGATGAGCAAGAACCCTGTTGAGAAACGCTGAATTGATCTATGGGTCAATAAGTCTTAAGGGACACAAATAAACTTAAACGGATCTTAGTTCAGTAACGGGCCCTACAAGGCTAGACCGATAAAGGAACAGCCTTGGATCCAAAGTGTTCCAAGGAATTAAATAAAAACATAGCCCGGAATGGGACGTGAAGACGGGGTGTTATATACGATATAATACCTAAATAACTAAAAGAGTCGGAAGACTCGGTTTAAATCTGAAATAAGATGCTTGCAAGAGCTCAAAATATAAATTTGAAAGGCTAGATAAGAAAGGGTCACGAATCCAATGCTAATTCTTTTGATTGGACAAAAATCCTAAAAGCACAAGGCATTGGGGCAACAGATAATAGGTGATTAGTCGCCTAGAATTTATTTCAACTAAGAGTGAAACTCACATACTAAAATTCAGATAAAATGACACCAATGCACGTTAAAGTATACATGAGATAGGCTAAATGCTATCTAAGGTATTATATGGAGAATTCCATAAAATATTTTAACTCTGAATGAGTAATGCAAAATACTAGCCCAGGTGAGGGCCTCTAAACTAGGACATATACACATGTTAAATTGAAGTTTGACTTTTATA
Source organism: Ambrosia artemisiifolia (assembly GCA_032199755.1). NCBI lineage: Eukaryota > Viridiplantae > Streptophyta > Magnoliopsida > Asterales > Asteraceae > Ambrosia > Ambrosia artemisiifolia. Next base: position 66,732,264 of record CM063519.1, read on the forward strand.
AAGTCTAACGAACTTAACTCAAAATTTTGGCGAACGGTGTGTAGAAACACATCAGAAGTCGTAGTCATTGGATTGGATGACTGACTAAAGCAAGCGACTTATGAAACGTAGGTCTACTTATAACCAAAAACTCGGGTGATTTAACTATTCACAGAGTTAGCAATCGGGTTAGTAGCAAAACGATCAATAAACCATTAATAGTCTAGTGATAGCTAGGCAATCAATAAAAGGCTCAAACGGGTCAAGTGATGTCGACACCACATGGACCCAGATGAATGCATAAATATAACTAAGCCTAGTGACAGGTGAAAACATTATTAGAAAGGAAACGCGATATCTAGGACAAGGAAAACGTGAGGTTATGGAAAGGACTTGATGCTTCCCGGTAAAACCATGGCGTTATAAGAGGCCTTTGAGCCAAAATCAAACGGAAATTAAAACCACGTTGAGTGTGGGTAACGGTCTTTGGGAAGCCGTTATGATAACCAAACCCAATATGTGCCTCAGTGCATAGAAATAATTCTAAGCAGAGTAAATAATCAAATATATACCCTAAGCCTTCGGGGACTTAAGGGTTCCAAACACGCAGAGAAGTCAAATCGATGGCACTTGGACAAACCAGGACACCTGTGGGTGCCTAAACTAGAATAATCTCCCGTAAAGGTAAACCAATATGTATACATAAACGTAGAGGCATAATCGAATTCCATTAAAATAACCCTCGTCGAGGATGAATAAAATTCAAGATCAACCACGAGGCGCGACCCATGGGAATTCGTAGATATATCCGGTTTCGAGGACGAAACCCACTTTAAGGGGGTGGAGTTGTAACACCCCAAAATTTCTAAACCGTATTTTATGATAATATAAGCATACGGGGCTTTTAACTATCAAACCGTTGACAAAAGTTGGGAAGGACTAATCTTGCCAAGACACCAAACTAGTGTTTGGTTAATAATAAAACAAAAACATGGAGATGAACTCCAAAAATCCCCAAATTCGTTCATCAACTCACACACACACACCAAACCCTCAAGAACTCAAGAACATGCCTGAATCAAGGTGGAATCAAAGGGCTTTTGAATGCATTAGCCCTAAAATGAATCATCCAAGCATAAAACACACAAAGGTAACCTTTTATTTGGCTATTTTTGATGGTGTGTTCATGCTTGGCTATGATGAAAATCATGGGTTGTTTTAAAAACGTGAATTAAAGGCTTGTGAAGGTTACTCTAGTATGAGCAAACCATAATACTTGTGAAATTATGTGTGTAAAACAAAATCCTTGTGAAAAGGTTATATCCTAGTAGTTCATGTTATAAAATAAATTGGGTTTTTGGTGGATTGGTAAGAACCACCTTTAAATCATGAAATCTATAACTTATAATAAAAGAATCGAATATTGATGAGGTGACATTCAATGGAGGTCTCAACCCTCCTTTGAATGTGCCACGTGGCACGTTAAGGTGAGAGTTTTTAATTTATTTTTTATTTTGTTTTTATCCATTCTCCTACACTATCTAACCCTAATCTCTTTAAGAATTTAAAAACAAATTTAGATTTTTCTCTCTCTAATGTTTCCTCCCATCATTTTTAAACATTAATATATTTTATATACGAGTTTTTTTAAAGAAAAAAATTAAACCAAATTAACGAGCGTTTTATTATCTTTCCAACGAGTACCATAGTGCTATATAAAAAACGGAGAAAAAAACGGCTATTTTTTATAGGGTTTCGTTCATACAGGAAAAAAAAACACAAAGTGTTCAGGTTATTCATTAATCATGTTTTTTCTTTTAAACCAGGTTCTTATATACAATGTTGAAATTTAGCCCAATCGCCATGCTATCATTGGAATTTTACTCTTCTAAAGATGGATAGGTATACTTCATCAAGAGAAGCTACGAGAAAGAATCGCGCAACACTGCAACACATGGTGTCACCTTATAGCAAGGTTATTTTTTTATTTATTTAATTACAAGAGTAATAATTATTAATATTAGTATTAATATTATTAGAATGGTTATATTTTTCAACCCCGGGACACTCCCGGGATAAAAGCCAGTACTAGTTATAAACTATTATTAAGATGATGATAGGAATGCTAGTATTGTTAATCTTGGTAAAGGATGGATCCATGAGGTCCCCAAGTCCTAAAATTAAAGTTAGGAAAATAATGCCTACCAAGTGTTTGATAAAATGCCTCAATGAAACTTGATTTCACTTGGGCATAAATAATTTGTTGAAAACTTGTATATTGGTGAAACACGACCAAAAATATGTGTAGACAAGTAAAGACTAGGTTCTAACAACCGAAGTGATCATTCACCTCATAGGTGCGAATACAAGAGACTTTGGATAGCCAAGGAGTCTCGGATTGAGGTAAAGAGGAAGCACGCATAAGGTAAGTCACTCGATGACTTAAATCACAACATGTTCCTAGTATGTTTATATGCTTAGTTATACCTTTGTATATACATTTGGGATCTAGACATTTGGAGTGTCACTAAAGAAGCTTAAAGCGATTCATAATTCATGGAAGACAACCTTAGATGGTTGTCAATATCCCAAATTAGACTAACGGGTCAATTTGGGTAAAACACTAGTTAAACAAGGACCTAAGATAAGGGTCAATATTATAGCGATATCAATTTTGTTAATAGCTTGAGTATAGTCGTAGACTCTATGTTATCAATCTTAAGCTAGTCTATAAGTGAAAAGGGACGTGAACTAAGGTAAGTCATATCTATGACTTGTTATAAATAAATACATGTATGCTTAATCACGGATGATAACTTTAGTCGTATCAATAGTAAAAGATGTCTTTGGTGGTTTCCAAGGGCTAGAAAAGATTGAATGAAAAACCCGTGTCGCAAGTCATAGAGGCCGAGCGAACGAGACCAAGAGAAATGGCACATGTGGCCATGGACACGAGGCATCGCAAAACACGGCATAAATGACTTGGGCATGAAGTTATCTAGTCAAGTTAGGACTTGAAAAGTGGTAAAAACCATGACTAGAACTTGGAAACTATAATTTCCTTATGATTTAGATATGTGCAAAAACTACTCGGGGTAGCCTAAAGGTGAGTAGATAAATGGTGGTATACAAGCTAGAAATCGAAGAAGGAATGTAAAACTACCTATAACCATGTTAGTTGTTCGCATAGGAACCATTAAACGCCTTCCGGGAAGCCCCAGGAGTAGTTTTTGAATGACTCAAAAAGGGCAGCCTGGTGCTGAACCATTTTATGCTTTGTCAGGATTTGGTGTAGGATACGCCAAAACTGGCGTAGGATACGCCAACGGCAGAGTGCCTACGCCAATTTCTGCTGTCCTACGCCACCAGATGCCCAAAGCCTACGCCAATAGCGTAGGATACGCCAAAAATGGCGTAGGATACGCCAAATCACCAAAAATTCATCCTTTTCATATTTTGCACTCGAATTCGATTATTCTAACATATTTATGGGTTGTTTAATCGTGTTAAACCCTTAGGTACCCTGCTACTTGAATCAGATGATGGTAAAGACGTATTAGAAGAACCGAACATGCTTAACTCGTCCGTTTCCGCAATGTTTTGATAAAACCTTTATGGTACTTGGTTATTTTGGGAAATGCTAGGACATTAACTATAATCTCGTATGTTTGTAATAGTCAATGTAGTTACTAAATGTTAATGTGTTAATGTAGTTTATGGATTGACTCAGTTTTACAAATCCAAACCAAGTAAAATAAGCGTTTAAACACCCGTATTATGGGTAGGGTCTTACAGTTTGTGGCGGCGGTGCCGCCCCTGTCACTCAGTTGTCGTCGATTAAGGTAAAGCCCCAAACCTACCACTACTTCCTTTGATAATAATCAGTAGTGATGAAGGATGGTGATGGTGGTTTGTATGATCGAAGGCGTCGGAGATGGTGACAACCGATCGAGTCAGATCTGATCTCAGAGATGACGATGATGGTGGTTTATGACAGGTGAACAGTGGTCTAAGGTAATGATTATTGATGGGTGGTGGTGATAAACGGCTGGTCAAGTGAAATAGAGGATGGTTGTAGGTTGATGTAGTCGAGTAAGGGTTTAGATTGGGTTACAGAGGTGGTTCTTGGAGTTGAATATGATGTTTAGGATGTTTTGGTTCTTGGTCAACTCAAGTCAAACGTAGCAGACCTGGTCAACAGGAAGTCAACAATCGGTCAACGACAGTCAACTCTGGTGAACTACATCAGTCCTGGTCACCCGAACTGTAAACCAAACGTGAGTATAACCGAACCTAATAACTCGATAACTATACTTAACTACAAACATCTATACTAATACATAGTGCTATTTTATCTAACACATACTTTTATATTCGGTTCAATTGTAGCTCGTCAAGTCCCATACGGTTCGTATATAAAACGGATATAGACTAAGAATGAACGCTACCCGAGGTATTCTTAAGGTTTAATACGTGTACCATCACTTTGATATTCCATGTCGACCTTAAAATAATTACCAAAAACGTTGGGATAGTACGCAATCTTTTAATTGTAGTGATAAAATTTCCCGACAGAGATGCATAAGATAGGCCCTAACCGGGGGGGGGGGGGGGGGAGCGGATGCATTCGCAATAATTTTCATAAGAAATAGTTAAATAAATACAAAAGAACCTAGTCTAAGTTTAGTAGTAAGGTCTTTATTGATAGCAATCCAACCCTACAAGAAGACGAGACTAGGATACCAAAGTAAAAGTTACGGCCCCTTTGGTATGAATAAGAAGCAACATAGTATGATTTGGAGGTCTAACTTTCCATGATACATGACATTTAGTCGCATACCTTACACCCACCGTCATAGTGATTTTGAAGGATTAAGAATTCAACAATATAACCGACGGTATAGACATAAATATTAAGAACTAATAACCATTGGAGCACACATGTAGGAAATTTTGACTAACCCAACTAACGAAGTCATAGCCGAAATACATTTTTTTATTATTTTATTAATTAAGATTTTAGGGAGATTTTCAATACATTTACTAGGTATCATTGGTGTGGTGGGTTAGTTGCGGTACACCCTATATATAAACACCAATGATACCCCAAAAATGAAACTGAAAAACCAAAAACCAACACTAGTCTATCGATAGTATAAATCATTTGATTTAAACTTAAACATAGTGTGAGACTTGGTGTAGAACCACCTAAATTATGATTGGGATTAAGAAACGAATTATGTACGAACGGGTGTATAGACCGGAACCTTGAATCCAAGTATTAAATATACTAGATATGTACGACGGATAGCTTGAAAATAATTCCGAGGACGGAATTCCATTAACGGAGGGAGAATGTAACAACCCGGACCTAAGGCCCAAAACTTTTCGCGTCTAAAAGTATTGTAAAAAATAAACCAATAATAAAATAATTATATACGAAGCCGAACCAATAAGTTACTTAGTTATTTATTATTATACACGTGCGAGACTGAACTGACACCCGATAACGAACCCAAACCCGGACCCGAACCCAAACCCGACACGGTGAGTCACCCTGGGAGGATACTTGTCCTCCCCTTGTGGTGACAACACCACTCAAAAACCATTTAACTCTAGTGTTATAAAAACCCAACCCCACCGCCCATCTTCCCTGTTGACAACATAACCAAACACACACACACACACATATGTTAGAGTCAGAGAGAGTGAGGAACCGGAGGAGGAGCTCCAGTCACCTTCACCGGCGACGTTCCCCTCAACAGCACACCCACTTCACCTAATGATTCCAGAGAGAAAACGGAGAGAGATAGAGAAACAGATAGAGATGGAGAGAGAGAAAGAAATCAAGACAGAAAGCAGAGAGAGAGAGAGAGAGAGAGAGAGAGAGAGAAAGAGACGGTGACTGTGGTTGTGGCTCGTGGTGGTGTTTTGCAAGGAGGTTCAGAGTAAGATGATGGCGGCGGTTCGCTAGGGTTCCGATTAAGGCTAAGAACCAACAGGTATGGGCTCTGATTTGGATTAATAGTGGTTAGGATGGTTACGGTGGAGGCTAGTGGTGGTTGGGTTCGAGCAGAAGGTTGGTGAGGATGGTGGTGCTTAGTGGCCGGTGGTGGAGCCACGGTGGCGCCGCCTCTACTCAAATCCTGAGATAATGGTTAGGCCTTTTAAAGTAAGTACACTTGTTTAAGGTAAGACTCATGAACCTAATTATCTAAATATTGTAATTATTACGATTGTGGGTGACGATTGATTATTATAGACAGAGGTTAAGATAAGGGATAACAACTATTAGGAAGAAGGAGAAGGGTCAAGATCCGAGTCAACCGAGTTGACTCGGTCAACAAAGGTCAACCAATGTTCAACAAGAGTCAACAACAGTCAACCCCGATGGACCGACCACTGGGAGGTATAAACGCTCGTCTAAGACTAATTACATATTTCGTGTACGCATGTGTGGGACTTAACGGACACTATAGACCGGACCCGATATTATAAAGCTAAGTGAAGGACCAACATTGTGACAACCGGCAAATTCCGTACAACGATTAACGTAACCTTAATCGTACTTTCGAAGTAATTAACATGGTTTAAGGTTAATTAAGATATAATGAGCCGTTACGAGTCGTAAGATGTCCTTCTCGAAGTTCATAGAAGCCTTGATGTCTTTAAAGAAAGACTTCGCGTACTTAACGTTAACGAACTGACATCGGTAAAAATCCGTCAAAATGGAATAACATAAGCTTATTCTGTGTAAATACGACACGTATTTACTATCGATGCAATCGGATATGAAATCGGCGCGAAAAACGGTCTAAAACGCAGCGTTTTGGATAACGCGGAGAGGAACTGACGTGGGAATCGGACGTCAAAGTACGTGGTTTTAACCATTACCGAACTTTCGAAATAATTATTTATTGTAAATAATGTTATTTATTAAGTTTCGAAAGTAAACGGGTCGTTTAAATGGTGAATAACCCGACCGATTCAGTTAACGCGATTTAAACGCGCGTTCTAAAAGCACGCGTCGGATTACAAAAATAATGTTAAATTTGCTCGGGTTAGTTATGTTTCTCATTTCGAATAAAACCGATTAATTTTTGTAATTAAGTATCGAGCCTAAAATAAAACCGAAGCGAAATACGTTTATACGGGTTCGAAAACGCGGTGTTCACCTATCAAGAAACCCTAACTATAAAAAGCAACTCTCCTTCTCCTTCCCTTCATTTTACTGCCGCCATGCTCTCTCTCTCTACTCTCTCTCATCCAGATTTCTCTCTCTACTCTCTCTCATCCAGATCTCTCTCTCTACCCTTACACTCACCCACGACCTCCCTTCCCCTCATTATGGCAACGATCGGCCACCACCACCCAAGGTGGTGGCTGTGCGGTGGTTTTAGACCCTGAAAACAGGCGTAAACAACAACAAAAACGAGGTGTTGTGTCAGATTTAGAGTATGGTAGATGTGGTGGTCCGATTGTGGTGGTTCTTGGTGTAAAATCGGGTAGAAACAGTCAAGAATCGGAGCTAATGGGTTGGATTTTGTTCCAGACGTGATGGGGGTTCGTGGTTGTGGCTTAAACATGTCAGAATTGGGGGTTTTTGGTGGTCAGTGGTTGGCGACGACGCGTTCCAGGTCGAAGAGATGAGCAGATCAGGTGGTTTTGTGGCGGAAGTCGGCTGCTGGTGGGTTCTGGCGGCCAATAATGGGTGGTTGAGGCTGGTTAAGGTGATCGATGATGGATTTAGGTGGTTTGGTAGATCTGATTTGGTTAAATCTCGTGGTTTTGGTCACAGGTTTTGGGTTCGACTCAACCACGGGTCAGATCGCGTCTGGCCCAGTTATGGTTGTGGTTCGGTGCCGGGTTGGTCCGGTTTGAGCCAGATCTGGTGCGGTTCTGGTCCGATCTGTTTGGGTTTGGGTCAGATCTGGCTTGGTTCGCGTGCTGTTTTTGAGTTCTAGTCGTGGATCAAGCATGGTAGTCTCGGGTTAGATCGGGTCAGATCTGGTGAACTCGTGGTTAGATGGGTTAGATTCAGTTTGGTCAATACGCGGTCAACTCTGGTCAACGGTCAGATCTGGTCTCGTCAACGCGTGGGTCAGGTCACACGCGCGTAATTTTCGGTATAAACACCTCGTATTTATTATTGTGGTATTATTTATAAAGATACAATTATAAATATAGCAATACGACCAAGAGGTTTTAACTCGCGAGAACGAACCGATAAAAATATTAATGAAAAGCGTTACAAGATAATATTTGTATATTGGCCGTGACCTTGTGTTATTGTTGGACTATATAGTTATATAAATATAAGTGTAAATTATATAGTTGTCGAAACATATAAACGTCTAGTTTCAAATCGGAAATTGTATTAATGGGTTAATTGTCTTGTGTTTAGAATTGATTTTTGGGAAATTGTAGACAACTTGTGTCGTCTGGTTTTTGCAAGAACTGAGGAAACTTTGCCGAAATTTATAAAATCCGAAGCGCAACGAGGTTAATATCGTTGTGTATGTTTTCATAAATGAATTTTCCAAGTGTTTTGATAAATGCATTTATACAAATTGCGACGTTTTGACAATTATTTTTGTGACAAATAATAAGCAAATCCTGGACAATACATTCAAAACACATATATACATATATAGTTTTTACCAAGCATCAAGTATGACGAGTTTTAAAAACTATTATTAACTAAATGATGCTTGTTGTTCGGAGTAAAAAGAGGTATAAACGTGCGATTTTATTTGGAAACCTTTTCATAAAAAGCCAAGTCCTGAGACTTGTAAACTACTCGGATTTAGGAAAACATGTAAAAATTGTTAGTAATCGATTTTAATTATGTTTTCTCAAGGTATATTTTCCGAAAATAATTATACAAGACAATTACATTTATCCGATTTACGAGACAAGCTACGACTCGAGATGAGTTATACGTTTCGTAGTAGTAGTCCAACATAGTTTACACGCGAATAGTAACAGGTGAGAAACTTGGGTGCTATGTCGTGTGTTAAACAAATCAATATAAGTCACGATCGGTTCGGCGAGTTAAACGCTTGAGACTCGGGTTAGTACACACGAGTCTAGATAGTTGAATAAACTATCTTTTAACCGGAAATTAAGCTAGGCTTATATGCAATAGACTTTAAGGTGTCCTTTATTGGTAATTAGGGCACAAGGAAGTCGGTCAAAGCTTCGGGCTTTGTTTTCTAGCTAAGCAAGGAAATCAAGGTGAGTTTCACGGCCCCATTTTACTGTTTTAACTGGGGGAAAGATATGTTTGTCAAAAGTTATCACGTATTGAAATGTTTTCAAAGGTTAAAATGTGGTAAGTGGCATGATGAGTACTTGAGTTTTTGGTCGCCACTCGGGGTTGGGCCCTCGCTACTGTAACCATTAATTCAGGTAAATGAAACTGAAGGAATATTTGGATAGTACTATTGGTGCCTGACAAGGCCCACCCCTAATCGATAGCGTCGATTATGCATCGGCGTATGCCTGGGGTGCACGTATTCTGAACTTAAGTCGTTGGGTTCCGAGAAACGACTTGGAGCGGGGCATATTTATTAGTCTTGGTTTGGTTATGGGACTCAGGGGATTGCTCATCATCATAATTTGTAGGAGCTAGCTACTCCATACAAAGGCCACAAATGTGCTGGATTTGCACAGGATATAAAAATGTGCTGGATTTGCACAGGATGTAAAAATGTGCTGGATTTGCACAGGATGTAAAAATGTCGTATTTACGAAACTAAAACCTGTGAACTCACCAATATTTTATATATTGACGTCTTTTTAAACATATCTTTCAGGTAACTAAGTGCTGAACAGGTATGCGGCTAGTACGGTGGAATTTGGGATGTCGGACAATGGTTGGGGGTTTCATCTATTGTTACCTTCGGGTTGGGACATAAACGGAAACACCCCACTTTAAAACTTAATGTTTGTGGTTTTAAGTAATGTTTGAAACCAGGTACTCCTTCCCGACATCTTAATATAATGATCTTTTCTAATTAAATATAGTTTGTGTTAATCTTGACTTTGATATGCTTTCGAGCGTCGCGCCACGTGTTTCCGCCATTGGCGTGGTGTGACAGAAGTGGTATCAGAGCCAAGGTTATAGCGAACTAGTATTTTTGAAAAATCTAGACTATAACCGGTATTGGCTCGAAAACGAAGTTTTCAAAAATAAAACACAACGAAATATTTTTAGAAAAGAAAGAAAATTGTACATGGATTGTACAAGGGGAAATTCCGACCGACTAGCCATGTGTGTCAATATATAAAATGTTAGAAAATATGGATATGAATGTTTATATTGTGTAGAGATCCGATTTTCTGACTAGTGCTAGTTAATGCATATAAGTAGTACAGATAGCTTGCCTATAAGGATATCGTCTCACACTTCACTTTAGTCCACACTTTTGCATCGATTACCGATATCGACAAGCGGGAAGGACAAGCGGTGGTCTACGACGAACTCACCCGCTTACCTGCGGACGGGATGATCGGAAGGGCTAACCTTTATCGTGCTAGTGGACGTTGTCGTGTTGCTGATGTTGTGAAGGCGAAGCTAGTCTAGGTCCTTTATTGTGTGAAATCTTTGTTTTTGGATCAGGAAGCTCGGAACTAGCGGGCACCAAAATTACCTGGCAACACCGATTATCATTGCGGGTGCACACGTAATAATAACTTGTGGTGCACGGTAACCTTGGTGGGCGCTAGGGCTGGGGTTGGTGATCACTCCTTGACTTGTCTATCCTTGTTCCTTAGGTTCAGTCTTAGCTTTTGATTGGCCAGCGGGCTAAAAGGGAGGTCTGGTTGATATCCCTTGATTTCGATCCTCGCAAACTGAATGAGCTTTCTTCAGCATTACCTCTAAGGTACGAACACGGAAGAGCTCGAACGTCTACCTCATATGAGTAATCTGACGTAAACCCTCGCATCGGATAGGGACAGGAGATGAAAACTTCCTTGTATAGGAGTTGAATGCCTCCACTCAAGGTTCCTCAAAGGAGCGGACATACGAGGATGCACTGCCTACCGAGGAGATGAATGCTTGGTACGATGCGTGGAATGCTAAACTTGGAAACCAGTGAAGACCGAGGGTGCGTCCCTGCAAAACCAGTGCGTTTTGAGCACGGGACCCTGTGTGGATCAGTATTGAGACTAGTGGCCCGTGTGCTGCTATATTATTACTGTGAGTAAGTCATTCTTGATCTAACACATGCCCAAGTTGTCTTCGAGGGTCAGGCGTTCCTTCCCCTATTGGAGGGCAGAATCGTCCTTGCTGAGTTAATAGGCTTGATCATCTTTAACTAAAAGGCATGATAGCCCGCGTCTAAATCAACAATGTCGAATCGGCAAGATCCTAGTATATTTATTTAATGGGAAAATAAATATATGGTAAAGTGAGCCGAGTCGGGTGTTGAAAGTGAAAAGTCGATCGGCAAAATCCTAGTATATTTATTTAATGAGAAAATAAATATATGGTAAAGTGAGCCGAGTCGGGTGTCGAAAACGAAATGTCGAATCGACAAGACCCTAGTATAATTATTTAATGGGAAAATAATTATACGGTAAAGTGAGTCGAGTCGATGGTCGTAAAATACAATGTCGAATCGACAAGACCCTAGTATAATTATTTAATGGGAAAGTAATTATACGGTAAAGTGAGTCGAGTCGATGGTTGTAAAATGTAGTGTCGAATCGACAAGATCCTAGTATAATTATTTAATGGGAAAATAATTATACGGTAAAGTGAGTCGAGTCGATGGTTGTAAAACGAAATGTCAAATCGACAAGATCCTAGTATAATTATTTAATGGGAAAATAATTATACGGTAAGGTGAGTCGAGTTGATGATTGAAAAATGTAATATCGAATCGACAAGATCATAGTATATTTATTTAATGGGAAAATAAATATATGGAAAGGTGAGTCGAGTCGATTATGGGAAAAATGAAATCTCGACTGACAAGATCCTAGTATAACTACTTAATGGGAAAGTAGTTATATGGTAAAGTGAGTCGAGTCGGAGATAATTTTATCCAAGTCAGTTAATATATATGGAGACATACATATATATTGAATATAGGATCACGACGTGCGTTTTGCGTCTGAATCCGTCATAATACTCGGGGAGTGAAACCACATTTCGGGAGCCGAAATCGTAAAGCGTGCGACTCGTAATTGTCAAGTGTCACGGAACGCTCTGGCTGACATCGAAATTCCCCTCGAAAATCAAATAACGGACTACTGGAAGTGGTCACGTTATTCTGTCGACTAAACTTACCCATGGGACAGCAATTTCATTGCTCATGTTGCAATATTGAACGTCTGCTACCCTCGTCAGGACGACGAGACTGGTTGTTTATTTGGGGTGGCAATTGATGCGAAGTGTTTTCCATCAATCCCCATAGATATTGAGACGTTGCGTCCCTTTTGTCACGGTGTTTTATAAACTAAGGATGCGAGATCCATTCGTTATGGACAAAGTGACTTGTCTAACCTCTTGTCGTATTCCGATACTCTCACTGCGTGGCCTACCAGGAAGAAAGTTCACTGGCCTCGCTTAAGTGTCGGAGAGGCATTTCAGTTGATGACCATTGGTGCTAGGGCCAAATAACATGCAAGAGGACCCTAATGAGAAGGATGACTCGGCTGAATTGCCAGAGTCTGTATCGTTTTTTTTATTTTATCGTGGTGTCTCGATAAATCATGATCCTTCTACCTCTACTATTCTTGTTGTGACCAATGCTTTGATACTGGAAAAGATGTTGGTTGGTTTCTAGGTCCTATGGATACTATTTACCACACATCTAATAGCTACGACGGGCCTAAGGGTTCTGCTGAGCCTGCTGTTGTTGCTGCTATCATTGTCCTATGGCCCAAGCGAATCATGTTGTCGTTGCTGAGAGTGTAACTCATACTGAGTGTGTTGAGGATGTTGCTATGGCTCTTGTCAAGTTTGATGTTGCTGTTGTTTCGAAGGCTCCTACTAAGATCACTGTCATTGACATAGGCATCTATAAGACCCTTGCCAAGCCGCTATGACCATGCTCGTGTCACGATGGAGTTCGTTGCTGTTAACTCCATTTTCTTTGAGGTTTTCGTTGAACCACTCGTTATCATTCCCTGGCTCCTGCCAAGACTAATGTTGGCGATGGCTCTCAGGTATGGTTGAGCCTGTCGATGCTGCAGTTGCCATTATTCGAGTGACTCATATCGAGCATACAGTCATTCTCCCTAAGAACGATATCGACCTGATAAGTCTACTAAATTATGTGGAACCCATTGTTCCCATTTCTGTTGTGATGACGGATGCCTTTGGGTGATCCAATCGTTCCTACTAATGAGCCTATGGAGTATAGGTTTGTGGCTGAGGATACAAATAAGGATTCTGTCACCTTAAGTGAGCTGAAACGCACCGGGGTGCGTGCTCACCGTAATGGAGCTTCTTGTAGTTATGTATAGTGGACTCGCTAGGTTGTGTGTCGTCCTGCTGTCGTGAATTTATGTTGTGGTGTTACCCCTAACGATTGTGCATTCTGTAATTGCACAGTTTTGCCGACTGCATATCCATGCGGTTGCGTTTCGCTGTCGACGGTGCATTCCTGTTGTTGTGCTGCTCCTGCAGTGGTGTAGCCTTGTTGTCGTATTGCTCTGTGTCATGCGGTCCATGTTGCGGTGTTCCCTTGTTGATGGGTTCGTGGATGTGTTGTTGTCATGTCATGTTATTTCTACTATCGTATTGCACCGTGAACGTATTGCTACAATTGTTGGATTGACTTGATGATGTGATAACTTGTCGTTTGTTTCACTCTTGGTTCCCTCGGGATAAAGACACTACCCCAAACCCACGTAACCGTTGTTATGTTGCTGAATGGTGGTGTAGTGATGCCATCGATAATGTGGGAATTCGGGTGTCTAACGGACTTCCCAGTAGTCATACTAAGACACTCTAGTCCTAGTGTTAGCACATGTATCTCCCCAAAGTTCGAATCTCGTAGTTTGGGTAATTGACCGAATCATGTGTCGACCTCTTTATATGCTCGCGCGTCTTGTGAGCATTACCTCTTCAAAATCTAAGGCATCGGTGACGCCATGTCCAGCCTTAACCTTTTACGCGCATTTTGGTCGACTAACCACTCTTGAATCAAGTCGGAAGGAAATCCCATGATCCACACATGACGGGGTGAGGCTCGTCTTTACGATAAAGGGATTTCGAATACATCTCGAACTTGAAGGTGTCGAGTAAATGAGAGCGATATTATGACCCATACCTTTGGGACTAGTAAGAGTTGAAAGACTCAATTTATCATTGCTCATCCCAGTGGATTGTTTAACATCATACCTGCCAACGTGTCATGCCGATGACTACGGGAATAACAGTGTGGACCCACCCACAGCGTGTGCATTGGTGGAGTCCCCGGTACATGATTCGGAGGTCTTATGAAACCCTGAATCTAGCAGGACATGTAGCATTGTCTACTCTATGAGAGTGCTACCCTACCGTGATGAGATCTCCGATCAACTCAGCCCTTCGAATAATGTTGATTGTTCCCTAAGGGTAGGTTTATCTTGTCTTGGTGTCGTTACGTAGACTCTTGGAATAGTGGAACCCTTTCGACCTTGGGTCAACGCAGGTGTCCCCAGGTATTTTTCAGTAGCATTGTTCGCGCTAGTGCAAAATTCCCTGTCTTTGGCAGACACTATTGGAGACCCTATAGTAATGCGAACTGACAGGTCAGTGCGTTTAGTACCTGACTAATCAAGATGAGCTCGAAAGCTTACGTATTGCACCCACATGTGTGACTACCTGAGTCGTTGAATGGGATGCCTTTTGGGAAGGCTCCAGACTATTGCTTGGGGTGTGATCTTGGTCGTTAGTTTGTTTTAAGTAACGACTTCGGCGTGTGAAGCCGTCAAGCCCCAAATGTGAAATCTATGCCAAATGCTTTCATTTATGACTCAATTTCACCTCTTACATCGAAAGATCCCAAAACGATGGAACCTTCGGTGAGTGAGGGTTCCGGTTTCAGGACTTTTTCACTCAGATCTCTGCATAGAATCTGATAGTCAATTCGAGGGCGAGTGGCATGTATTATTTAGAATTGACTTACTAGGTTGCTAATACCGATAGGACACCAGTACCCGTGAGGCGCATATAACAGAACAAGTACTGGATACCCTCGTTTTGGGTTGTTACCGGTGTTCTGTACACCGTTTCGGTGGAGACCGTGACGAGATGTTGTCGAAACCCTATCCCATGTTTGTTACGACAACCATATCATGAGGATTCGTATACATCATTCTGTGTTGACCAGTGTGATGAGGAGATGTGAGCCTTTAGTCAATTGCGTTTAAGTCGGCTTAAATTCTCGCGTATTGTGGAATGGTACGACCCATGTTTCGGGTATACATTGTTTACTGTTGGGGAGTTGAGGGGTGAAAGTGACGCAAAAACTTTCAACCTCCATTAGTCCATACTGGCGCCCTAGTACCACTAACCACGATCACTCATGCGAAAGGTTGTAAGTACATAGTGGATCCAGTCCGTGTGAGGACACAGGAATACCATCCGTTGCTACAAACAACCTTGAGTGCCCTCGAGAATGTCAACCGTTCTGCGATTCGGTAAGATCACTCGTTTAGTGAGTTTTGGATGAGCGAATCCAGTTATCATGTCGCCTAAGGCATCCTGTGGCTGTGATGTGACACAGGTGATGATTGATCGCTGTTTAGAACCTTCTCATCCCCGGCTCGTTTGTAGTTACAGCATGAGGCATATGGATAGTCACCTATACTCTTGGAAGTCATGGATAGACACTAGATGCCAACTTTTATAATATCAAATTTTAGTAGGCATCCTACGTCAGGGTTCGCCGAACCTTGAACGCAAGTTTGGGATACTCATTTTGAAATGAGTATGGCTTATTATTCTCGAACGAACGAATTGAATGTCCTTAGCGGAAGTGTCCCGGGTGATACGATTGATGTGTGTCGCAAGTCAAATTCGTGTGCTTCATCGCCAAAAATTTCCTATGTGATAGGAATTATCACCCTAGTGTTCGGGGTGTACTGCTCGAACTCCTCTGGAGGGCAAACGTGTACGTCTCCAGTACATTGAATGGCAGATGGAGATATACACATGATCTGGCTTGGGTTGTTCGAGAGATGACCAACAAATCTGGTAGATTCAAATCTGCTTGAATAAGTGGCCAAACCGATTGGGAAGTTGTAGTAACAAGGCGTTAGCCTTAGAAACTTCGAATCAGTATAGGACTTTGCTGAGTGTTTTACTCTGAAGGGGTGTTGTTAAGCACGAAAACTGTAATGGAGGACTTCGCTTAGTACTCCAGTGACTCGGAGATATCGGTTAAAATTGGTCTCGCAACGAACAAGCTCAAACTATCGCAAGAGCTTAGTGGGACTCTTGATGAATCCCACAAGTCTGGCATGAGGAAGCATTGTCAATTCCTCGACCGACAGAATTCAGGTTGACGCGAAGCTCTACTATTTTGGGAAAACCGATATATGTGCCGGATTGCGAAATTCAAGAGCTCGGTCGTAGCCAGCTCATGATATTGTGTTTGTTAGAACGCTAAGCGTGGACTTGGGTTCACGTAGAAAAGAGGAGATCGCGTGAGTCGCAAACATCCCGCCCTGTTCAAGGATACTAATGTATCGGATTACTTGAACTGAATTCCGGGACGGAATTCTCTTAACGGGGGGAGAATGTGACAACCGGCAAATTCCGTACAACGATTAACGGAACCTTAATCGTACTTTCGAAGTAATTAACATGGTTTAAGGTTAATTAAGATATAATGAGCCGTTACGAGTCGTAAGATGTCCTTCTCGAAGTTCATAGAAGCCTTGATGTCTTTAAAGAAAGACTTCGCGTACTTAACGTTAACGAACTGACATCGGTAAAAATCCGTCAAAATGGAATAACATAAGCTTATTCTGTGTAAATACGACACGTATTTACTATCGATGCAATCGGATATGAAATCGGCGCGAAAAACGGTCTAAAACGCAGCGTTTTGGATAACGCGGAGAGGAACTGACGTGGGAATCGGACGTCAAAGTACGTGGTTTTAACCATTACCGAACTTTCGAAATAATTATTTATTGTAAATAATGTTATTTATTAAGTTTCGAAAGTAAACGGGTCGTTTAAATGGTGAATAACCCGACCGATTCAGTTAACGCGATTTAAACGCGCGTTCTAAAAGCACGCGTCGGATTACAAAAATAATGTTAAATTTGCTCGGGTTAGTTATGTTTCTCATTTCGAATAAAACCGATTAATTTTTGTAATTAAGTATCGAGCCTAAAATAAAACCGAAGCGAAATACGTTTATACGGGTTCGAAAACGCGGTGTTCACCTATCAAGAAACCCTAACTATAAAAAGCAACTCTCCTTCTCCTTCCCTTCATTTTACTGCCGCCATGCTCTCTCTCTCTACTCTCTCTCATCCAGATTTCTCTCTCTACTCTCTCTCATCCAGATCTCTCTCTCTACCCTTACACTCACCCACGACCTCCCTTCCCCTCATTATGGCAACGATCGGCCACCACCACCCAAGGTGGTGGCTGTGCGGTGGTTTTAGACCCTGAAAACAGGCGTAAACAACAACAAAAACGAGGTGTTGTGTCAGATTTAGAGTATGGTAGATGTGGTGGTCCGATTGTGGTGGTTCTTGGTGTAAAATCGGGTAGAAACAGTCAAGAATCGGAGCTAATGGGTTGGATTTTGTTCCAGACGTGATGGGGGTTCGTGGTTGTGGCTTAAACATGTCAGAATTGGGGGTTTTTGGTGGTCAGTGGTTGGCGACGACGCGTTCCAGGTCGAAGAGATGAGCAGATCAGGTGGTTTTGTGGCGGAAGTCGGCTGGTGGTGGGTTCTGGCGGCCAATAATGGGTGGTTGAGGCTGGTTAAGGTGATCGATGATGGATTTAGGTGGTTCGGTAGATCTGATTTGGTTAAATCTCGTGGTTTTGGTCACAGGTTTTGGGTTCGACTCAACCACGGGTCAGATCGCGTCTGGCCCAGTTATGGTTGTGGTTCGGTGCCGGGTTGGTCCGGTTTGAGCCAGATCTGGTGCGGTTCTGGTCCGATCTGTTTGGGTTTGGGTCAGATCTGGCTTGGTTCGCGTGCTGTTTTTGAGTTCTAGTCGTGGATCAAGCATGGTAGTCTCGGGTTAGATCGGGTCAGATCTGGTGAACTCGTGGTTAGATGGGTTAGATTCAGTTTGGTCAATACGCGGTCAACTCTGGTCAACGGTCAGATCTGGTCTCGTCAACGCGTGGGTCAGGTCACACGCGCGTAATTTTCGGTATAAACACCTCGTATTTATTATTGTGGTATTATTTATAAAGATACAATTATAAATATAGCAATACGACCAAGAGGTTTTAACTCGCGAGAACGAACCGATAAAAATATTAATGAAAAGCGTTACAAGATAATATTTGTATATTGGCCGTGACCTTGTGTTATTGTTGGACTATATAGTTATATAAATATAAGTGTAAATTATATAGTTGTCGAAACATATAAACGTCTAGTTTCAAATCGGAAATTGTATTAATGGGTTAATTGTCTTGTGTTTAGAATTGATTTTTGGGAAATTGTAGACAACTTGTGTCGTCTGGTTTTTGCAAGAACTGAGGAAACTTTGCCGAAATTTATAAAATCCGAAGCGCAACGAGGTTAATATCGTTGTGTATGTTTTCATAAATGAATTTTCCAAGTGTTTTGATAAATGCATTTATACAAATTGCGACGTTTTGACAATTATTTTTGTGACAAATAATAAGCAAATCCTGGACAATACATTCAAAACACATATATACATATATAGTTTTTACCAAGCATCAAGTATGACGAGTTTTAAAAACTATTATTAACTAAATGATGCTTGTTGTTCGGAGTAAAAAGAGGTATAAACGTGCGATTTTATTTGGAAACCTTTTCATAAAAAGCCAAGTCCTGAGACTTGTAAACTACTCGGATACAGGAAAACATGTAAAAATTGTTAGTAATCGATTTTAATTATGTTTTCTCAAGGTATATTTTCCGAAAATAATTATACAAGACAATTACATTTATCCGATTTACGAGACAAGCTACGACTCGAGATGAGTTATACGTTTCGTAGTAGTAGTCCAACATAGTTTACACGCGAATAGTAACAGGTGAGAAACTTGGGTGCTATGTCGTGTGTTAAACAAATCAATATAAGTCACGATCGGTTCGGCGAGTTAAACGCTTGAGACTCGGGTTAGTACACACGAGTCTAGATAGTTGAATAAACTATCTTTTAACCGGAAATTAAGCTAGGCTTATATGCAATAGACTTTAAGGTGTCCTTTATTGGTAATTAGGGCACAAGGAAGTCGGTCAAAGCTTCGAGCTTTGTTTTCTAGCTAAGCAAGGAAATCAAGGTGAGTTTCACGGCCCCATTTTACTGTTTTAACTGGGGGAAAGATATGTTTGTCAAAAGTTATCACGTATTGAAATGTTTTCAAAGGTTAAAATGTGGTAAGTGGCATGATGAGTACTTGAGTTTTTGGTCGCCACTCGGGGTTGGGCCCTCGCTACTGTAACCATTAATTCAGGTAAATGAAACTGAAGGAATATTTGGATAGTACTATTGGTGCCTGACAAGGCCCACCCCTAATCGATAGCGTCGATTATGCATCGGCGTATGCCTGGGGTGCACGTATTCTGAACTTAAGTCGTTGGGTTCCGAGAAACGACTTGGAGCGGGGCATATTTATTAGTCTTGGTTTGGTTATGGGACTCAGGGGATTGCTCATCATCATAATTTGTAGGAGCTAGCTACTCCATACAAAGGCCACAAATGTGCTGGATTTGCACAGGATATAAAAATGTGCTGGATTTGCACAGGATGTAAAAATGTGCTGGATTTGCACAGGATGTAAAAATGTCGTATTTACGAAACTAAAACCTGTGAACTCACCAATATTTTATATATTGACGTCTTTTTAAACATATCTTTCAGGTAACTAAGTGCTGAACAGGTATGCGGCTAGTACGGTGGAATTTGGGATGTCGGACAATGGTTGGGGGTTTCATCTATTGTTACCTTCGGGTTGGGACATAAACGGAAACACCCCACTTTAAAACTTAATGTTTGTGGTTTTAAGTAATGTTTGAAACCAGGTACTCCTTCCCGACATCTTAATATAATGATCTTTTCTAATTAAATATAGTTTGTGTTAATCTTGACTTTGATATGCTTTCGAGCGTCGCGCCACGTGTTTCCGCCATTGGCGTGGTGTGACAAACATGTATAGATTATATGTTGTAAAAACTAGTAAGGTAAACAAACATATAAGGATATGATGATTGTATACGTGGAGATATTGGATTGTCTGTAGTGGACTTGGAACTTAAGTATTAATGTAAGACATGAGCCTGCCGATGGGTTCACCGTATGTTTATAATAGAGGAATATATAAAGAAAACACTAAATTGACACCTATGATGACAATGAGAACTGGACGTTTGAATTCATAATTATAAAGTTTGAGAATAAGAATATATATATATATATATATATATACACATATACATATAAGGGTATAAAGTTATATTGACACAAGACGATCAGTGGTAATGATGGAAAGATTAGTTATGAGGGAACTAGTAAGAAATAAGATAACATAAGGAACATCGATGACATTGACAATAAGCTTAGGACACTTGAACAATCATAAAATGGACTAAAGGAAGTGGATGACTGGGATTTGAACAATTAAACCATTAAGGTGAGACTAGCGTATAGACTATATCTTATAACAATGGATGAGTAGAACCATAATTCTATAACTAGAATAAACTCACATAAACAACTAAAAGTCCTAGTACCTACACGTGTAACCGCAATGTTCGGTTACACCCACTTATGTTTATGAATTACCATAGCATCTTGTGTGCTAAGGACAGATGGCCTCTCGGCATGGGATACTATATGACGTGACAAGATACGTTAGCAAAGTGAGTCGGGAGCATACCGATGGAATGAACGAAATACGAACAGTTAACATAATATGGTCATAGATAGTCCCATGTACCTTCCCCTCTTTTTTGTTTTAAATGTTTTGGGGTGAACATATGCTTGTACGTGTAAACTGTTTTGTGTATAAACTTACTTGATGTGACAAGGGCTCCCGAAACCAGATGCACACTCATTAACCCAAGGGAATTGGGCCACTTAATATATGGGTAGTACTACTTGGGGAATCCCCCATGCACAGTGGATCCGGAAGCCAGGAAAACCCTCCACTGAGGTCTGCGGACCGTTGCGGCATATATTATGCCGTAGGGAATCCATAATGGGAGTAGATGGATTTCGTGTTAGGATTGAGGTGTGATACTTGTACATCACCATGTGTTTAACTGTGTAAACTTGTTTTTGGAACTATTAAACTTTTTGGATTTACTTAACAACTTACACGGACTCACTAGCATAATTGCTAACCAAACTCTTTTAAGCATGTGTTCAGGTATTGCATTTGGAGATTTATGAAGACGAGGTTTATGCTAGCTTGTGCGGATTAGTGATAGTATGGTAGAAGACTCAAGCTACAAACATAGCGGTTAGAGTATTAGAGCTAAACATGGATTGAGATCTGGATCGACTAGCGGATCACACCTTATCAACTGCTTCGACGACTGCCGCGTTTCGTCACTGCATAAATATTAGTTTATTTATTTAAGTTATGTATTTATATTTTTGGATTAGAAATTGTATAACATTTAAATATTAGTTATCGTTGCTTCCGTTGTGCAAGTCTGTTACCAAACTGTCATTTCGACCAGCCCCCACCGGGTCAAGGTCTAGGACACCCAGGGAAATAATATGCGACTCATTGATATGATTACGAATGATGTGTCAAGTATGGATGTCTATCATTCCCTTGTTTTCGACAAATTGTCACCACGCCCTACATCACGTGTCATCGAAGTATTGAAGCCTTAAGAATCCAACGATTTACTAATGGAATAGACAGAGTTAGCCACAGTGTTTAGTATAAAAGCTTGTGGGAGCGACACATAGACCTAAGGACATACCGTTATATAAGAAACCTATTCTAGTATTTAACTTAAGACTCAAGACATTGGACACGAGATATAACGGATACCTATCAAAGCTTACTTAGATATGCATATGAACATAAGGCATGGGAAGAAACTAATGATAATAATATTTGGACATGACAATTTAAACTTCGGACATTCAAACCTGGATATAGATGTTTATAAACGACTCAAATAAATAAATGGCGCATGAACGTGTAAGGTGAGCTTTATGAGGATTATTTAGGCGAGTAAGTGTGTATTACATTTGGATGACTAAAACCAAAGGACCTCACATGTGAAACTTAGACGCCACACATTTAGAGGACATAGCTAATGATCAAGGCAAATGATTAGAAGGAGAGACAAACACATACTCGAAAGACGATTACAAGAATTTATAAGAAGATACCATTTGTTGAGAGGAAACTATACGCTCAAGCTCGTCTCCACACGCAACCATTATAAATAAAACTCAAAACACTAATAATGTTTGACGTTATAGGGCCCGATGAGGAGTACATCAGTATGCGATACCATGCACCCTGTTTACCATATATTATACTTGTGCATTGCTACCAGGTGAGTTCGTGTACTTCCCCTTTTTCTGTTTTAAATATTTTGGGGTGAACATATGCTTGTACGTGTAAACTGTTTTGTGTGTAAACTTACTTGATGTGACAAGGGCTCCCGAAACCAGATGCACACTCATTAACCCAAGGGAGTTGGGCCACTTAATATATGGGTAGTACTACTTGGGGAATCCCCCACGCATAGTGGAGAAGCCCGGAAAACCCTCCACTGATGTCTGCGGACCGTTGCGGCATATATTTTGCCGAGGGGAATCCATAATGGGAGTAGATGGATTCAGTGTTAGGATTGAGGTGTGATACTTGTACATCACCATGTTTAGAACTATGTAAACTTGTTTTTGAACTATTAAACTGTTTTGGATTTACTTAACAACTTACACGGACTCACCAGCATAATTGCTGACCCAACTGTTTTTAAGCATGTGTTCAGGTACTGCATTTGGAAGATTATGAAGCATTCGGATTATGTTCATATGATTGGATTCTTGTGGTTCCGGAGGATCCAGCTACAGGAGAACCAGGAATGGAGAGCTTTCCCCTCGCCAACTCTTTGGCCTAAAGAACGCTGGTTTTAAGAATGAGTGATTGCCCTTCTCCGACCCTTACTGCCCAACCTGAGAGCGGACAGCTAATGCGTTCCACTTATTGAACAGGGTTCTATGGTCGGTTCGTGACCCCTGGATGCCGAAGGCGTCCTTAGGGTAATCTCGTAGTTCCTACGGGGTGGAGATGATGGGGTTGGTTCATGGATTTTCCTTCCTTTTGCCGTATTTCGCTCAAAGGGTTGAAGGGAGATAGTGCATCAAGCTGTTCGCAAGGGCCAACTTGATCCTCTTCCCCAGGGATCCCCGATAAGGGAACCCTAGGAGAGCTATAGGTGATGTTTGTTAGATAACTTGGATAGAAGATTCGGCTATAAGGGTTGCGGATTAGAGCATTAAAGATAAGCGTTGGTAGAAGTATGGAACGATTAGTGGTTTACACTCCTCAACTGCTTCGACGACCGCCGCGATTCGTCCCTCCATAGATATTAGATTATTTATTCGTGTTGTGTATTTATATTTTTGGATTAGAAATTGTATAAAACAATAAATACTAGTTATCGTTGCTTCCGTTGTGCAAGTCTGTTACCAAACTGTCGTTTCGACCAGCCCCCACCGGGTCGGGTTGTTACAAATACTTCATATCATCACCTTCAAAAATCTCAAGGAACCTTCCAGTCAATTCAATTGTCCAAACATTTCTTTCCAACATTTGTTTGTACAATCATTTATCATCTTCTGTTAAGGCACAAATCTTATCAATCCAGAATATGCTTTGATCTTCATCAACATTCTCACTTCCCTTCTTTTTCTTAGAACTTGATTCGCCTTCATTGCCTTTATCAGATTCCCTTTTCATGAAGCTGAACTAGTTTGCATCATCATTACCATCATCAGAATCTCTATCACTTGATTCTTTGTCTTTGTTAGAACCTTTACCTCCCGCATCATCATCATCATCAGAACTATCGTCTTCATCATCATCTTTATCACCTTCGTCAGAACTTTCAAAATCAACTTGTTCATCCTCCTCTTCCTCGCCATCCTTCAAATGTGGTGCTCCAGAGTACACTTTATCAGGCATCTTTCTCAATTATTTGTTTTCATCTTCAATCAGCTTGATTCTGTTTCTGTTTCTCTTTTCCGAAGTCTTGAGCATTTTAATATTTTCTTCTAAATCATCTTGATGTTTTTAGAAGATAATACAATTTTCAACATATCACTCTTATTTTCTTTCATCTGCTTAATCTCTGCCTGTTGCTGATTGAATGCTTTCATAACGTTTGCAATCTGTCGGTTAATAGCTTCCATCACTTCATCAGAAACTATAACTCTAGGAGTAGAACTTGATTCAGCTCTAGGTTTATCAGTTTTCTTCTGTAATTCCTCTAAAACATTCTTCAAAGTGACAGAAATGTTTTCAGGATTCAATTGTGATGAAGGATCTGTACTAACACTCTTCTCAGCTACTTTCTTCTTCTTTATGATCGGGGATGTTGCTGGTGATGCTGCTTTTGAACTTGTTACTTCTGGAACTTTCTTTCCTAGAACCAGTAAATCAATCTCCCTGTTTCTTTTCTTCCTTGGAGCTTCTTTTTTAGACATCGATTTCTTTCTACCATGAACAATTTTAGCTTCTGAAACTTGATAACCTTATCATCATCAAGGTTAAGAATAAGTTCCTCATTCTCCTCAGTCACTGTCTTTTTCCTCTGCTCCTCATATATCTTCTCCAATGCTTCAGGAGTACTAATCTTAGTGGCCTTGGGATTAGTATCCTTCAAAGTCTCTGTTTGAGAATCCCATTCTTCATCATCTTCAGTCTCATTTTGCACTTTTGTTTATCACTTGCCTTTTTCTCTTAGTAGTCGTATCAACAGGACATAATGGTCTATCAGAATCCGAATTGCTCTCAGCATGTCTCACCTTATGTCACACCCTCAAATTTCCACTGCGGGGTTTTACCGTGAGGCGCGTGACACACCAGGATCCCATAGCCATAAGTCATATGAACGAACTCTAAATGCCCAAACCATTTAGTTCGTTTTCAAAAATCAGGTTTAGTTAAGCTGCGGAAGCGTAAACCAAATTAAAACCTTTTAAAAGCCATGCGCAAAACAACGCGCCCAGATTAAAACCATATGAAGGAAAATGTAAAAGCATAATATGTAATTTAGGTGTATGCCCGAGACCCCAAATGCAGTGAAGTGTGCAGTGCTTTCTAATCCTGGCACCGGAAGCTAACTACCTGCAAAAGCATGTAAATCGTGGGTCAACAAACAATGCTGGTGAGTTCACTAAGTAAAGTAGATGAGTATGTAACTGCGCTGGTTTCCAAAACCATGTAAACAAGTAATTGAGTTGGTTCCAAGAACCGTGTAAACACTAGTTCATCGCATGTCAAGGGTAGCTAACCCATTCATGATAACTAACACCGATATACCGAACTGCTGATGTACGTGTAGCCACAAATGTGAGCTGCATGCCTTACATCATTGCCTATCAACAATGATAAAATCTGTTAAGTTATAGTTCACTCCCGCACTCCCCCGAGCCGGTGTGAGGTTTGTCAGACCTAATAGCGCTATCAACTAATAACCCGCTTGCCATAACCCGGCAACTCATTCGGTATGTGAAGGACTTACAGATGATAGAGTTGGTTTAGTTCATCAAGGACACGGTTTGCGAACTAGTAAAAACCGACCCACACAAGGATCCATAGCATCCCAACCCAGGATGTGTAAGTAGTCCCAAACCGGACTAGAAAGTAGTAGTCCTAACCCGGACTAGAAAAAGTTAATTACGTTGTCTCAACTCGAGACGCATGCTTTTGAGAGAAGAGTAGTGAAACTCACCTTAGGTTGCAAGCAAAAATATCCAAACTCCAACGTAATAGAGACTCGCTACCGACTCCCTATTATATGTGTCACTATGTGAGTACACGTGCATAACCAATATACCACATAGTACGTTTATTAGATACTTTTAAAAGTTCAAAACCGTATAGTGACACCTAGTGACTCTACATGCACAAGTATGTCCTACGTATCCCGTTGGTGATCATGGTGATTATTATAAGTTTAACACATCAAATACATCTCATGCAAGTTTCCACACAAGTACATGTCAATTACATACCACATACAACTTCAAATAGTCACATAAATACCTCATACACAATCTGCGTTTTTAGGACAGATTGTGCGCTGTGAAAAACGAGTCACTTAACCCACTTAACGGATGAATTAAAATCCCAAATTTTTACTGAGTATTCATGGGGATTCAGTTGCAAATCCCTATTTTTATTTTGTCTCAAAACCAAACACAAAAATTATAAAAATTCGTACAACACAGCTATGTCCAGAAAATTTTCACAACAGGTCAGTTTAGTAGAAAAATTTCCAAAACTTGTGTATTCATCCAAACGGGATGAATCCACTTGGAAAAGCCGAGTTTTTCCAATGTTGACCTACTGTAAAAATTTCATAACTTAATTCTTTGTAAATCTCCAGTTATGACCATTTAAAGTTGACCAATTTTTCAATTCCGAAAATCTGATATGACCCCTAATCAATTAAAATTCCAAAAACGACTCAACCGATGTCCAAATCTGATGGTTTTGCCCATTATGAAAAGCTAAGACTATGTTCATAACAATCATGCAAAGAAATCATCAAAACTATCAATTTACCAACCCATTACAGCCCCTACAATTTGTCACAATGAATCTGTCAGAAAATCAGAATTCTAATAACATGCTTCTCATGAACCCTAATCATTCTTATTAACCCATAATCATGCAATAACCTCATACTAGCACAATAACATTCATATTAACATGTTCAATCTCAGGTTTTTACATACCATACACCCGAGATATGATTTCTATTAACCATATTCATCAACAATCTCAATTAAACAATCAAGATACCTAACTAATCATCATTTGCGATTTTTATATATATAGTTCTTAGGGTTTTTACAACTTTTCAAGCATCAATAATAATCATATAACCCATAAACAATATACCTTGCAATGCTAGACTCCTTAACACTCCAAGATATCACCCGAATCAACTTGAACTAGTGAGAATTTGATGAAGATTGAAATTGCAAGGTGAGTGTGTGTGGTGTGTGGGTTCACGGCGCAAAGAGTGGTATGTAGGGTTTCTTTTTTTTTTTTTTTTTTATATATAATAAGCTAGGGTTAGGCTCATGGGCCAAGTCCTTCGGGCTTTGGTGGGTTTTTGTCTGATAATTGAGCCCATTAGCCCTAACTAACTCTCGAGATCAATCCCGACAATAATAGTCATACTAGCATATATAAAACTACTGTTTTATCAATACGTATTATGTTTATCATAAGTGCACGTATCTCATAACGTTTACGTACAAGTTAATTAATACGCAATAATTCACATAAGCATGTAACTTACATACACGTGTTAATCCACATACATCAACACTCAATTGTTCACATAATCATGCATGTCCAACAAATCACCAACGTTCGGGTTATAGGATTCGTGTGTGTGTCAAGACAAAACCTTCCTAGTTATACGTGCGTTAATATCATCTAACATATGTTATTATCCCATAACATATCGAAAGACCTTCTTAGCTAACCCTAGTTAAGTGTTTAGTCATGAATGCACATGAAAGTTAACTAGAGTTTAGTAAAAGAGTTAACATGAAAATGCGGGGTGTCACATCATCCCCAAGTTGAAAAGAATTTCGTCCCGAAATTCAGCAAGTAAACAGTAAAGTCAGCTAGAAAAATGTGTGCTTGGTTCCCGGATGTCACATCATCCCCAAGTTGAAAGGAATTTCGCCCCGAAATTCACTTTGAGATAGTTGCTTTACGTTTAGTGTTTGGTTTATGCATAGTTTCAGGTTCGGTAAAGAGATGTAGGTATTTAAGCCGCATTTGATCCATGCGTTCCCACGTGTATTCCGGTCCTAAACGGGAATTCCGTAGTACCTTAATAATAGGTATAGTGTTTTGTCCGAGTTTCTTGACGCCCCGCTCAAGAATCTCCACCGGTTCTTTCAGGAACCGTAGCTGATCGTCCACCTGGATCTCCTCCACTGGCACCACCAGTGTTGTATCTGATAAGCATTTCTTTAAGTTTGATACGTGGAATACGTTGCGTACTCCACTGAGTTCATTAGGCAAGTTTAACTTGTAAGCTACCGGACCAATCCTTTCGATAATCTCAAATGGTCCAACGTATCGTGGGTTCAATTTTCCCCGTTTTTCCAAAGCGTATCACTCCCTTCCAAGGTGACACCTTCAATAGAACCTTGTCCCCAACCTGGAACTCCAAAGGTTTCCTACGCTTATCAGCGTAACTTTTCTGTCGATCACGAGCAGCAGCCATCCAATTTCTGATTTGCACTATCTCCTCAGAAGTTTCGTGCACAAGTCCGGGACCTGTTAGCTGGCTATCTCCAACTTCAGTCCAGCAGATGGGAGACCTACACTTGCCTCCATAAAGTGCCTCTAAAGGCGCACACGGTATCGAAGTGTGGTAATTGTTATACGAGAATTCAATCAAAGGCAAGTGCTTATCCCAACTGTTGCCAAAATCCGCCACGCACACTCGTAGCAGATCTTCTTTTGTTTGGATGGTTCGTTCACTCTATCCATCCGTCTGTGGGTGATAGGCCGTGCTCATACCTAAGCGAGTTCCCAAAGCGTTTTGGAGAGTAGTCCAAAAATGAGAAGTGAATCGCGCATCGCGATCAGATATAATAGAAGTAGGCACCCCCATGCCTAGAGACTACATCCTTGACGTAGAGATTTGCTGGTTTCTCCAGCGAGTCCGTTTCCTTTATTGCCAGAAAGTGTGCCGATTTGGTTAAACGATCCACGATAACCCAAATCATGTTATGGCCCGTTGGCGTTTTAGGAAGCTTTGTGATAAAATCCATAGAAATTCCGTCCCATTTCCACGTAGGGATTTCTAGTTGCCGGAGTAGGCCTGAAGGTTTCTGATATTTAATCTTAACCTTCGCACAAGTCAAGCACTTACTAACATAAGTGGCTATTTCAGCTTTCATGTTTGGCCACCAGTAGCGAGTTTAAGGATCTTGGTACCTCTTGTCCGAAACAGGATGTACCGAATATCGAGAGGTGTAAGGTTCATCGAGCACCAGTTGTCTGAGATCCCCAAAACGTGGTGTCGAGACTCGATTCATAAAGTATTGAAGACCATCCGTCTTCCGTTCCAAGTGCTTATCCGCACCATGTAAAGTTTCAAACCCGATGTTTTCTTCTTTCAAAGCCTCGCCCTGGGCTTCACGTATCTTATCAAGAAGATTAGAATGTACGGTAAGTTGTAAAGCTCGCACTCGTTTGGGTTTCGTTTCCTTACGACTGAGGGCATCAGCTACTAAGTTAGCTTTCCCGGGATGATACTTGATGGCACAGTCATAATCATTCAGAAGCTTGACCCATCGACGCTGTCGCATGTTCAGCTCTTTTTTGATCGAATATGAGTTGGAGGCTCTTGTGGTCAGTGAATATCGTACACTTCGCCCCATAGAGATAATGCCTCCAGATCTTTAGAGCAAAAACCATTGCTCCCAGTTCCAAGTCATGGGTGGTGTAATTCTTCTCATGAACCTTTAATTGACGTGAGGCATACGCGATCACCTTATCACGCTGCATCAGCACACACCCTAACCTTTGGATAGACGCATCACAGTACACCACGAAGTCCTCTGTACCCTCAGGTAGTGATAGTATAGGTGCACTGCAAAGTTTCGACTTTAATAATTGAAAAGCAGATTCTTGGGTATCTCCCCACTTGTAAGTAATACCCTTCTGTGTCAAAGCAGTGAGGGGTTGAGTGATCTTAGAGAATCCCTCAATGAATCTACGATAATATCCCGCAAGACCAAGAAACTGGCGCACCTCTGTGGGAGTTTTGAAGCCTCCCACTTTTTAATAGCATCAATCTTGGCGGGATCGACATCTATTCCTGCCTTGTTAACCACATGTCCAAGAAATTGGACTTCTCGAATCCAAAAGTCACATTTAGAAAATTTTGCATACCACTGCTCATTTCTCAAGAGTTCCAAGATCAGCTGCAGGTGTTGCTCGTGCTCTTCCCTGCTCTTGGAATAAATCAGTATGTCATCTATGAACACTATGACGAATTTGTCCAAATAAGGCTTGCACACGCGGTTCATTAGATCCATGAACACAGCCGGTGCATTGGTTAGCCCAAATGGCATCACCAAAAACTCATAATGTCCATAACGAGTTCGAAAGGCTGTCTTCGCCACACCCTTCTCTCGGACTCTCAGTTGATGATATCCTGACCTCAAGTCAATCTTAGAATAGAAACTCGACCCTTGAAGTTGGTCGAACAGGTCATCAATACGAGGTAAAGGGTAGCGGTTCTCAACCGTTACTTTGTTCAACTTCCGATACACCTGCGGAAACTCCCACCATTCTTCTTATCAAACAGAACTGGAGCTCCTCATGGCGAAGAACTAGGTCTAATAAAGCCCCTATCCAATAGCTCTTGGAGTTGGGTAGACAGTTCTTGAAATTCGCCTAGTGCTAGGCGGTACGGCGCGCGTGTAACTGGAGCTGCTCCAGGTACAAGGTCAATTTGAAACTCCACTTGACGAACAGGTGGAAGTCCAGGTAGTTCCTCTTGGGAAAATATCTGGGAAATCTCGGACTACTGGGATGTCCTCAATCTTAGTTTCAGTTTCAGTTTCAGTTTCAGCTCGAGTGTCAGATATGTTAGCCAAAATGGCTGGATAGCCCTTACGAATACACTTCTGGGCTTTCAAGAAGAGATGATGCCCACCATGGCACCACCATGATTACCCTGTATAGATAAAAGTTCTCCACCCGGGAGGGGGACACGAACAATCTTCTCCCGACAGAGAATTTCAGCGGGATGCTTGGACAACCAGTCCATGCCAACCACGAGATCAAAGCTTCCAAGGGTGATAGGTAAAATGTTGATGGCAAACGATTGCCCATCCAAATCGAGCTTACAATCACAATGGGTGTGGGTTACCTCAACAGGTTTCCCATCAGCTAGCTTTATGGTGTACGGGGTATCAAGAAGAGTAGGAACCATCCCTAGTTGTTTGCTAAGTTTCAATGACACAACACTATAGTCCGCACCAGTATCATATAAAATAGAAGCAAGAGTGTTGTACCCGTCACGACATTGTTATCAGTCCTAGCTTCCCCGGAGCCAATCACAATTGCTATTCCACGAGTCCCATTGTTGCTGTTACCGTTGTGGTTATTGTTTGTTGAAGGACTTGTACCTCACACTATCCCAAGTTCTCTTGCTATCACCAAAAGTAGAAGATG
This sequence comes from Ambrosia artemisiifolia, assembly GCA_032199755.1. NCBI lineage: Eukaryota > Viridiplantae > Streptophyta > Magnoliopsida > Asterales > Asteraceae > Ambrosia > Ambrosia artemisiifolia. The sequence continues at coordinate 66,763,855 of CM063519.1, forward strand.
AAGCTCTATGCTTCGGAAAAGTACCATGCTCAACAGCCTCATCAATGAGTTTGCGAGCCAGGTGAAAGATTTGTTAGATTCTGGGTAGGTGAGCTGCAGTGGCCAAGCCACGAATCTTTGGGACCCACCCTTTTGGTATGAAATTCGATCCGCTGGTAAAGTAGGTTAAATAGATTTGAGCACAAAGTATCTAACTCCCGTAGCTTGGTAGTGTAGGCGCCGATCTCAGACCCATCCGTCAAATTTCTAGATTTCATCATAGGGTGCAACGTTCTCCATCCAAGTATCTGTAACTCATCGAGTGTGCATGTAGCATACATTACCCCATCCTGCCCGGGGCAAATGCACATGGAAATGACTTATACTATCGAAGCAATCAGACGGTCTCCTTCAGTTCCGTTAGTGTTATCGAGGTTTACGACCAATAAAAGGCTTGAAAATATGATGGTAGGTTGTTGTTGTGGCATGTGCATTCAAGGAATAAGAAAGTTCAAATGTGGAAGTCAGGGAAACGATTGATTTAGCAAGATGGATCTTTACTAGCTTGGAAAGATGCGAGGGTTTCAACCACCCTATCGTTGATCATAAGAACTCAGTCTTATCTAAGATAGTAAAGAAAAAAAAAGAAAGAAAAGATAGGTAAGAAAAGGTAAGAGCCAATCGTCGCCACGCTCTGTCTTAGATAGTAGATCATTCATCCTCTCTTCTCATGTGCTCGTCCTGCTCAGGTTCCCCTTCCATCCCTTATCCTTCCTCTTTCGTGATGTCAATGTTATATGGTTCTCATCACGTATAGTCTTCTTTTCCGGTTCTGTGTAAGTCAGCTCAATGGTCAACAGCACCATTCGTTCCTCCAATCGTGACTGTCAGTCACTAGTAGATTTTGTCTTCCTTTGAGATGTTGCACCGCATCACAGACCTTCGTAACTCCCCAAGAGTGTGTGTAACAAGCCCCAATCTAATGTGTTACCATGAATCTACCATATACTTATGAGTAGCAGGGATATGCAGTCATACGTCCGCCCGTTCACACTAGGTGTAAGGTACTAAAGTAAGAAACAAGTTCTATATGTGTAACCCAGTTCCGTTTGAATTTCAAATGGAAGTAAGAAAGATCAAGTAACAAGGAACAGAAACTAATTGTCTACTTGCTCAGTGAAAAAGGATAAGTCTCGGTATTTGAATTTCTTCACAGTTGATTTGGTTTAATGGTATCACGTCATGCGCATCGTGCAGCCTTCCTGTGTACGTGCGCCACAATGCTCGCCAGGGCTTTCTCCCCTGTACAATTGTTGTTTCCTCATCCACGAGGTTTGTTAGGATACTACTCCCAGTAATGCGCCACCTGGTGTAACCCTGGGTTCCCACCATTGATGTGTTCAGAATTAGGTCTAGAACTAGAAGATAACATATTTCCCGAAATCATGTGTTGTAGATATATGTAGCTAAAAGTTAGTTGCGCACTTAAGTTGTGAGTGTACTTATGCTATGATGATTATAGACTAGACTCAACATGCAGTCCTAGTTCACTATAACCAATGGCTCTGATACCAATCTGTCACACCCTCAAATTTCCACTGCGGGGTTTTACCGCGAGGCGCGTGACACACCAGGATCCCATAGCCATAAGTCATATGAACGAACTCTAAATGCCCAAACCATTTAGTTCGTTTTCAAAAATCAGGTTTAGTTAAGCTGCGGAAGCGTAAACCAAATTAAAACCTTTTAAAAGCCATGCGCAAAACAACGCGCCCAGATTAAAACCATATGAAGGAAAATGTAAAAGCATAATATGTAATTTAGGTGTATGCCCGAGACCCCAAATGCAGTGAAGTGTGCAGTGCTTTCTAATCCTGGCACCGGAAGCTAACTACCTGCAAAAGCATGTAAATCGTGGGTCAACAAACAATGCTGGTGAGTTCACTAAGTAAAGTAGATGAGTATGTAACTGCGCTGGTTTCCAAAACCATGTAAACAAGTAATTGAGTTGGTTCCAAGAACCGTGTAAACACTAGTTCATCGCATGTCAAGGGTAGCTAACCCATTCATGATAACTAACACCGATATACCGAACTGCTGATGTACGTGTAGCCACAAATGTGAGCTGCATGCCTTACATCATTGCCTATCAACAATGATAAAATCTGTTAAGTTATAGTTCACTCCCGCACTCCCCCGAGCCGGTGTGAGGTTTGTCAGACCTAATAGCGCTATCAACTAATAACCCGCTTGCCATAACCCGGCAACTCATTCGGTATGTGAAGGACTTACAGATGATAGAGTTGGTTTAGTTCATCAAGGACACGGTTTGCGAACTAGTAAAAACCGACCCACACAAGGATCCATAGCATCCCAACCCAGGATGTGTAAGTAGTCCCAAACCGGACTAGAAAGTAGTAGTCCTAACCCGGACTAGAAAAAGTTAATTACGTTGTCTCAACTCGAGACGCATGCTTTTGAGAGAAGAGTAGTGAAACTCACCTTAGGTTGCAAGCAAAAATATCCAAACTCCAACGTAATAGAGACTCGCTACCGACTCCCTATTATATGTGTCACTATGTGAGTACACGTGCATAACCAATATACCACATAGTACGTTTATTAGATACTTTTAAAAGTTCAAAACCGTATAGTGACACCTAGTGACTCTACATGCACAAGTATGTCCTACGTATCCCGTTGGTGATCATGGTGATTATTATAAGTTTAACACATCAAATACATCTCATGCAAGTTTCCACACAAGTACATGTCAATTACATACCACATACAACTTCAAATAGTCACATAAATACCTCATACACAATCTGCGTTTTTAGGACAGATTGTGCGCTGTGAAAAACGAGTCACTTAACCCACTTAACGGATGAATTAAAATCCCAAATTTTTACTGAGTATTCATGGGGATTCAGTTGCAAATCCCTATTTTTATTTTGTCTCAAAACCAAACACAAAAATTATAAAAATTCGTACAACACAGCTATGTCCAGAAAATTTTCACAACAGGTCAGTTTAGTAGAAAAATTCCCAAAACTTGTGTATTCATCCAAACGGGATGAATCTACTTGGAAAAGCCGAGTTTTTCCAATGTTGACCTACTATAAAAATTTCATAACTTAATTCTTTGTAAATCTCCAGTTATGACCATTTAAAGTTGACCAATTTTTCAATTCCGAAAATCTGATATGACCCCTAATCAATTAAAATTCCAAAAACGACTCAACCGATATCCAAATCTGATGGTTTTGCCCATTATGAAAAGCTAAGACTATGTTCATCACAATCATGCAAAGAAATCATCAAAACTATCAATTTACCAACCCATTACAGCCCCTACAATTTGTCACAATGAATCTGTCAGAAAATCAGAATTCTAATAACATGCTTCTCATGAATGTTCGAATTCGGGACTGTTTTGCATACTATATTACTTGGTTATATGATTGATGGATGAACATGTTGATGAGTATGCACAATGTGCAGTGACTCGCAGGAAGAACAGAGGATGGGAACAAAGAAATACACACACTTTATATTCTAATTCCCATAATACAAATGACACTAGGTTGGGGTATTTATACCCAAGTACATTGACGGTTATTTAACCGTTTTATAAACTAATCGACACAACTAAAACAACCGACGTATCCTTTCATTTTTGGCGCCTTTTCTGCCCAGTTTGACTTTTGCGGTTGACTTTTGATATATCATGAATTTCTTGATTAACTTGATCCTAACATTCTCGCCCCTAATCAAGAAATTATGATCTGTACTCTGTTTCTTGTTCATCCTAATTGCAGCCTTCTTTGTCTTCTTTCTTTCTATTGATCTTGAACCAATCTTCTGATCTTCTAAACTTTGATAATGATCCGATATTGATCCTTTTGAGAAATTGATGTTAAGCGGATTATCACAATCCTTTCTTTCTTCTATAATAGCCCTCACGGCTTTTCAACGGTTGATCCTCACGACCAAATTCTTACTTCGGAGATTAACGGTGTCTTCCTCTACACTCGTCTTCTGTCTCCATATCATACTTCACTTCGGAGATTAACGGTGCCTTCTATACACTCGTCTTCTGTCTCCACACAATAAACATCTTCGGATTTCTCTAATATCGAATAAATTACGGTTCTTGATCGAAACTTTCGGTTTTTTTTTTTTTTTTGTGCCTTGCCGGAACTCTTCGCCGGAAAACGGTTTCTGCGTTTTTTTCTTGAATCTGTTAAGGCTTCTTGACTGCATCTCTTCTGATTGATATGATAACAATAACCAAGTATGAATCAAACATACAATCTCTGTTGTTCGATTTCGCTTATATTATAACTTCCGATCAGATTTTTGCAAAACAGGGGATCGACTATTTTATGCACAGGTTCTTCTTCTTCTTCCCAGGATCTTTAACATGGCGCTCTGATACCATGTTCGAATTCGGGACTGTTTTGCATACTATATTACTTGGTTATATGATTGATGGATGAACATGTTGATGAGTATGCACAATGTGCAGTGACTCGCAGGAAGAACAGAGGATGGGAACAAAGAAATACACACACTTTATATTCTAATTCCCATAATACAAATGACACTAGGTTGGGGTATTTATACCCAAGTACATTGACGGTTATTTAACCGTTTTATAAACTAATCGACACAACTAAAACAACCGACGTATCCTTTCATTTTTGGCGCCTTTTCTGCCCAGTTTGACTTTTGCGGTTGACTTTTGATATATCATGAATTTCTTGATTAACTTGATCCTAACAATGAACCCTAATCATTCTTATTAACCCATAATCATGCAATAACCTCATACTAGCACAATAACATTCATATTAACATGTTCAATCTCAGGTTTTTACATACCATACACCCGAGATATGATTTCTATTAACCATATTCATCAACAATCTCAATTAAACAATCAAGATACCTAACTAATCATCATTTGCGATTTTTATATATATAGTTCTTAGGGTTTTTACAACTTTTCAAGCATCAATAATAATCATATAACCCATAAACAATATACCTTGCAATGCTAGACTCCTTAACACTCCAAGATATCACCCGAATCAACTTGAACTAGTGAGAATTTGATGAAGATTGAAATTGCAAGGTGAGTGTGTGTGGTGTGTGGGTTCACGGCGCAAAGAGTGGTATGTAGGGTTTCTTTTATTTTTTTTTATATATAATAAGCTAGGGTTAGGCTCATGGGCCAAGTCCTTCGGGCTTTGGTGGGTTTTTGTCTGATAATTGAGCCCATTAGCCCTAACTAACTCTCGAGATCAATCCCGACAATAATAGTCATACTAGCATATATAAAACTACTGTTTTATCAATACGTATTATGTTTATCATAAGTGCACGTATCTCATAACGTTTACGTACAAGTTAATTAATACGCAATAATTCACATAAGCATGTAACTTACATACACGTGTTAATCCACATACATCAACACTCAATTGTTCACATAATCATGCATGTCCAACAAATCACCAACGTTCGGGTTATAGGATTCGTGTGTGTGTCAAGACAAAACCTTCCTAGTTATACGTGCGTTAATATCATCTAACATATGTTATTATCCCATAACATATCGAAAGACCTTCTTAGCTAACCCTAGTTAAGTGTTTAGTCATGAATGCACATGAAAGTTAACTAGAGTTTAGTAAAAGAGTTAACATGAAAATGCGGGGTGTCACACCTTATCTTGTCATGTATCATTTTAAGCAACAGAACTTAAATGTCCCAATAATCTCTTGTGAGGTGGCTTTTCTGTATCAGTTAATCCTTTATAAGTCTTCATCCTGCTCAGAGTAGTCTGATTCATGTGTGCTTGATTGACTATTTGTAAAAAATCTTTCTTCAACTCCTTATACTTGTTGTCAAACACCATCTGCTGAAATCTAGGATACATCAGAAACTTATCACCCTTTAAGCCTTGTAAAACCTCAATCATATGATGGAAAATCATCCCAGACACATTGAATGGCTTGTTCAATATGAGAGCAACCACCAAAGAACATAAACTCTTCCTCAGCACATCATAACCACCACTCACTGGTCCAAACACATGTAGAATCACATGTAACAGATACTTGTATTGAGGACACAGTTTGGCTTGGTGTAGTAAACAATGAGTAATTAGACCGTTATACTTCATCCTCAAGAAACACTTGCGTTGTGTAGTCCATGACAGGTCGAATAAGAACCTGGAAATTTGAAATTTGATCAAATGTCCGATTCGAATCCCGTTTTGTCATTTTAAACCATGAAAACCTTCAAACTTTCAAAATTTCTCATTTAAATGATACAAAATCAGATTGGTTCGTCAAACTTCAGAAAATGACTATCATCCAACATCAGGTATCGAAAATAACACAGAAATGTAAAAATTTTGGATTTTCTGAAATTTATGCTAAAACTCACCAAAAATCTTTTTGAGTTTTTTGTATATATGAAGAAAATGAAAAATTTAAAGCAGTAAACATTTTGTGATATCTAGTAGGAGGATTACATTAGTTTATTAGAAATCTGATCTCATCGTTGATCTTTAATATATTATCATTAAAAACAATGTATATTGGCAATTGCTGATATTGTGATCCACATAAGCTCACATGCAGACCGTTATGCGGTGCTTTAAAATTATATGCGTTAATTGTCTTAAAACTAACAAGCTTATGGTTCCCACGCACACGACATACTCCCGTATCAAGGAATTTGCGCAAAGCTTCGTCATAACGCGTGATTATGCCAATGTTATCCGTTATTTACAAGATACGAAGCACAGAGGTGTACAGGTCAGCAAATCAATGTTACAAAGTAACATGTGCACACGTACCAGGTTGAGGCTAATATCAAACATGATTTTCATCATTGATTTGATACGATGCATTAAATGATCTTTGATCATTGTTATACATGAAGTTCCTCAGTTCAGTAACTTTTAGGTTGTGGCATATAAGCTCGTTTTGCAAATATCTTGATTGAATCTAGGTCCGTAAATCAATATGGCAAAAGATCAATCAAGATACCCTGGATAACAATTAATATAACGACCCGAAACCTTAGATTTTGGCAACCCTATCAAACGAAATTACGGTACTAAGACCATATGCCCATGAGGTGTTCAGCCACTAGCGAGTAGTTCGTTATGTTTTTATCACTAAGGCACCCAATAATAAGTCTACGAAGCCTACCAGTACATCACAAAAAATCATCAGGCGCCTTATTTAATCATTACAAATCTTTAGCATGTGTAAGAACCTCACTGATATACTACCATCTCCTCTTTTTCTCCTGGAAAATCATTTTTTGATTTTCAAATTTTTCAATGTTTTCGGTTTTTCTGAAAATAAAAGCTCCCCCTAAAATTAAAAACATATTTTTGGATTTTTAATTTTTGAAAAACAAAAACAAAAAAAAAATTGATAACCTAATGAGGAGTCTAGTCTTGCCTTTTCGTTATACCATTAGCTTGTAATAAAAATTCAAATCGTGATTTATCAAAAGCTTTGGTAAAGAAATCGGCTCTTTGGTACGTAGTGTGGATTTTGACCATGTCAATCAATCCTTTAGCATAGCAATTCCGAATACAGTGATACCGAACTTGGATATGCTTAGCCTTGGAATGATTGACTGTGTCTTAAGTGAGTGCGATGGCTGCTTCATTATCACAATGAATGGGGGTTCTAAGAAATTGCAAACCGTAGTCACGCATCTGCTGTTGTATCTAAATCACTTGTGAACAACAATTCGAGGCCGCCACATATTCTGCTTCACATGTAGACAGAGTAACCGACGCCTGCTTCTTGCATTGCCAGGTCACGCGCTTGCTCCACAGAAATTGACATCGAGCCATTGTGGATTTCGCATCAATATAGCAACATGCATAATTCGTGTGCTCTGAGCATACATAAAATACGCTCGCGCAACTTGGGTTTTAAATTTATAAAAATGATTTTAATCTTAACATTAGAACACACATTAAAAGGCAAGCGCGCCCTGTCACATATGTAGTAAAGCATAGATAAGAACCAAGTATCGATCCATGGACGCGCGTGGAGCGATTGTACTGAACCGTTGTCACTGATTTACCGGTAAGAAAGGATAGGTGAATGTTTGTTTCAACTAATTTATTCTAATTTAAACTAAGCATAGAAAATATATATATAAGACTCCAAATACAAAATATATATATAAATAAACTATAATAACAACCTAAACATGTCAACTACATAACATATGAAATAAAGGCGTGTGATCAACATTCCCATTTTCAGACAATTAGTATCCCTTTCGGGAATCCTAACATGACAACTATACGGAAAGCTAACACGATAAACACACGTTAACCAAAATAACTAGCAAAGATTATCAACCGTGTCAAAGATCAGTAACAACACCATTAAGCTTTTTAAACCCTTTTATGTGCCGATAAGCATTTCTAATCATTATTCGACTGACTTTAACCAAACCAATACCCGGTTACAGTTTCATGGTGTAAACTTATGAACATGTTAACTAGTCTACTACTGGTTGATTAAACGGATGGTTTTTCAACATGTATCCGACTAACACAACCGATAATCATCAAAGTCATTCAAACACAATCACAAATCCAACAACAATGAAACAAGGTTGCACTATGATCATCAAGATTCAAACATGAAAAACACCAAATTCATACAAAACATGATTAACATATAAATGATTGTTCTAACTACTAAAGATTACTTGTTTTTACCCGTAGGTTTACAAATACTAATCATAACAACATAACAAAGCTTCAAAATTAGATTTGATATAATATTAGGTCAAGAATCAAACCATAAACAAGCAAGGTTATGTTGGATTGGATGATGTTAATGGACTTGGATTGCTTCCCAAGCTTGTTAATCGACTTCACAGCAGTTCACGAGCCCTAGAAATCGCCCCAAAATCGCTCAAAAATCACCCAATAATCGATCAGTGAGTTGAAAGCTCTATTTATTAACATCAGTGAGCTGCGTGCGACCGCTCACTTTTAAAAAGTTCCCAGATTCGCTCGTGCACTGATGTAGGGCTTCCAGAAGGTGTCCAATAATATCAGGGAGGAGCGCGCGGCCGCTCGGTGCCTGTGAGCGGCCGCTCACAGGACCCCGTCCCGTTTTCGCGCTGAAATCCTCGTTTTTCATTCTGTTATGCTTCCGGGACATCGTTTAAGACCTGAAATCATAAAGATACCCAAATAAGTACCAATTCCTGTGTATAAGGTCAAAAACGTATTAAAATGGGAGTTAAACGGGCACTTTTATATGTATAAATTAACGTACGTAAATCAATAATCTGCATCACTAAAGGAAATAAAGTCAAAGTTATCATCATTAGGATACCATAACCCACATGATGGAGTACCCTTCAGATAACGAAGGATTCGTTTCACTGCAACTAGGTGACTCTGTTTCGGCTTCGACTAAAATCGTGCACAAAGACATGTGGCAAACATTATATCCGGCCGGGATGCAGTTAGGTACATAAGAGATCCGACGATGGCACGATAAGTAAAGGGATCGGTAATCTCCCCCTTAACGTCAACTACAATCCCGTGATTTGGTTGTATGGGAGTATCCATCGGCTTCGAATCCTCCATCTGGAATCGGCTCAAGACTTCAAAAACGGATTTTGTCTGGTGAATAAAGATGCCCGTTGGCAATTAATCCACCTGCAAGCCTAGAAAGAACTGCATTTCTCCCATAGCGCTTATCTCAAACTTCTCTTGCATAACTTTTTCGAATTCCCTGCATAAAAGTTCGTTAGTAGAACCAAATATAATGTCATCAACATAAATTTGCACAAGAAGCAAGTCACCCTCTATTCGTTTCGTGAACAGGGTACAGTCAACTAAACCTCTCTTGAATCCTTTAGAAAGACGATACGTGCTCAACTCCTCGTACCACTTCCTTGGGGCTTGGTGCAAACCGTACAATGCTTTATTCAGCTTGTAGACCTTATCCCAGTGGATAGGATCCTCAAAACCCGGTGGTTGGCCGACATACACTTCTTCTTTCATCACACCGTAGAGAAAAGCACTCTTAACGTCCATCTCATACACCTTGAATTTCATGTAAGATGCATACGCAAGAAACATTCAAATTACTTCAATGTGTGCAACAGGTTGATAGACTTTGTTATAGTCAATTCCTTCTTATTGACTAAAACCTTGAACCACCAATCGAGCTTTGTTCCTAACGATAACCCCTCTATCATCCTTCTTGCATTTGAATACCCATCTAGTACCAATCTTCTTCCTGTCTGGTGGTAAGTCAGTCAACGTCCAGACTCTGAGTTTCTGAAATTGTTGAAGTTCTTGCTGCATTACTTCCACCCAAGATTCGTCTTGTAAAGCATCCTTGTACGTCTGTGGCTCCACCTGCGAAACATAACAAGAAAAAGACCAATCATTTTGATCACCTGACTTTTGAATCTGAGTATATAGGGAAATGGCTCCAATGTTCTCTATTGTTGATGCACGCCTTAGTTGTCTTCGCATCATCACACTGCTACCAGGATCTCCAATGACTTATCCTAACGGATGAATCTGAGATTCCGGATGTTCATGCATTGGAATCACCGCTGGAACATTCACATTTTCTGCTATGTCCAGATCATTACCCGTATTTGATGAAGATGGAATATCTGGATTTGGGTTCACTGGAGGTGATACTGTAGCATGATCTAAGATAGCTTCACTGAAAACTTCATCATCGTCTTCCGATTCAGATGAATCAAACGTTGTAGAAGCTTCTTGATAAATCTCTTCTTTGATCACATGAGCATTGGCATCATTAGAAGCTGTCGGAGGAGTTACGGTGATCGGACGTACTAACGGTGAAGTCACTGCGTTCTCACACTCGTAGTATAGTCGTAAAACAACCTCTTCAACCAAGCTATCTAGATTGAATGACTCAAAGAGTTCTTTGTAGTCAAACATCCAATCGGGCCCATTTCCTGGAGCATTCTGAGTGTAGCGTTGGACATCCACATTAGCCCACTCTTCAACTTGACGAGTCCTTTTCTTAAACACACGTTTAAGTAGTGTCGCATATCCAACAAAATAACCCTCTTCTGCTTTAGCTCCAAACTTTTCTGTAGGATTCAGCATCGTGCATGGTGCTCGAAAGGTTCTAGATACTCTAAATTCGGCTTTCGTCTGTTAAGCAGTTCATAAGAAGTCTTTCCAAACTTCTTTATTGTCAACACATGATTCAGAGTGTAACAAGCTGCATGAATTGCCTCGTTCCAGAAAATCATCGGAAGATTAGAATCTACAAGCATTGTCCTAGCCGTTACAATTAGAGTCCTGTTCTTGCGTTCTGCAACACCGTTATGTTGAGGAGTATATGGTGCACTATATTCATGATGAATTCCTTTCTCTTCACATAATACATCCATCATAGAATTCTTGAACTCCGACCCGTTGTCACTTCTGATGCGTTTGATCTTCAAACCATAAATGGTTTCCAACCGGGTAAACAGAACTTTTAGATTGTTGAACGTTTCGCTTTTGTGTTGCATGCACATCACCCACAAAAATCTTGAATAATCATCAGTCACCACAAGGCAGTAAAGATCTCCATTAAGACTTTCACGTTTCACTGGTCCGAATAGGTCCATATGAAGACGTTCAAGTGGAATGGTCAGAGAGTTTACTTTCTTGGGTTTGTGGAAATAGTTCGAATGAAGACACAACACACTATGAATGGAGAACAAACAACTAGTTAGAATGAAGACACAACACACTATGAATGGAGAACAAACAACTGGTTCGACCCTAAAACTCAACTGGTTCGACCTAAACACACGTGGTTCGACCTAAAAATCCAACTGGTTTGACCCAAACTCAACTGGTTCGATCTGATTCATTTCAAAATCAAATTTTCTTCAAAAATCACTCAATTTGATCTGAATTTTTCAAATGTTGACGGATTTCAATGATGTTTATCAGTTTTTGATTCGAATTTTAAGGAGATCAACTTCTGTGAAAGAAATTTTGATTTTATCCGTAAAACAAGTTGAAATCAATCAAACTCTATTTACACTCAAAACAAATAAAATTTTGATTTTTTGATGAAAAATCTGATTGAAAACTATCAATTTGCAGTTGTGTGATTGAGCAAAGCTCTGTACCACATTGTAAAGGATCGGATTGTTAGAAATCAACTAGTTTATCACACGACTAGAGTAATCTAGGTGCGGAAACCCTAGATCACATGCAAAATGATAATCAACAAATCAGAACATAAAGAAATCCATTTCAATAATCATTTTCATTAATAATCAATTGATTTTAACTTTAATAGACATTAGATTACCATGAAAACCTAAAACATAACCTTCTAGACACTTTCCAGAAACACACACTTCACACACACAAATGACTCGATTAATTAACTAACCTGCAAAACAAACTTAGACTATATATAGACATGCTCACTCGACCCTTACAAAGGTCGAATGGGCACGTTCGACCCTTACACGGCTCGAACTAATCAAAATAACACATAACAATCTTCGTTCGACCTTCCTAGATTCTCATTCGACCCCATGATGGGTCGAATGGACTTCATAAATTTCCAATCTTCAACATTAAAGGCCATTTATTGTAGAATCCAAAGCGATAGCCACACTAATGTATCAACAAAGTTTACCTTTATTTTATTTTGATTATTTAATCATTATTATCAATAATTTTAAAACCTCCAAAACTTCTATTTACTTAGGCTAGTATTTCGGTGGAGGTTGCGATCTAGTGTTTTGTATTTGAATCTTAGGGTTCGATACTCGGTCTTGCTTGTCTATTACGTTGCAATCGGTATACTTACTGTTTGTGTGTATTTAATTAGTGAGTCCGTAATTTTAATGCTTGATTATTTTTATAGACACATACACACACATCACCTAACAATCCCAATCTAGACGAATTCGTAAAACCTTTGATGCTCAATAAAAAAAGGTGGAAATCTTTATAAACCATTGTTAAAGCATATTCATCAATCTCTTTAAACTTTGTCACCAATGAGCAAAACCTTTTTACATCAGCATTAGTAGCCAATACCCTTAGACCGGTTTCCAAATCTCCACCAGGTAACTTAAAATGGAAGTTGGACACCATGTGTTATACCACCTCAACCGTAGAAACACGTGGTATAGCAAAAGAAAGGTTTCACAACTATGATTAGAACAAACATATTTATATAGAAAAATTATTAAATTAGATGTCAAAATTGTCAAATTGTTACCAGAGTTACATGTTCCATTAATAAAATCCTGAAAAAAAACCGACATAATAAAACATCCCCCGCCCTAGCCATGCTTAAACATCAACCATTTCAGCTACCTGAAAGATATGTTTAAAAATGTCAATATATAAAATGTTGGTAAGTTCACACGTTTTATCTTTCACAACAGCAATAGCCACAATGTTTATAAAAACCATTGCTCGTAAAGGAAATAGAAATAAGCATTGACACAAAGGGGTAACTACTCCCCTATGTTTATGGAATCCTCTGTGTGACACCCGCCAAATTCACTAGTCGGGTCCCGTCACACCCCGCCAAGGCAGAAACACGGGAATGCAACCTCGAAAAGTTTTCAAGCACAAGGTTCAAGCAACACACAATTTTATTAAAATAGTACCATCATAGGATGAATATTGTCATAGATTATTCAAACCAACACGAAATTATCTAAAAAAACGATAGTGTCTTAAATTCATGATATTAAAACTAAAACATTACGGGACTGACAAAACCCATTCCAACGAGGTACCACCTAGTGCATGCTCGAACCCCTCTCCCAAATCTCCATTGATCATCATTGGTTACATGAAAAACATGCACGGAAGATTTGTCAACAATAATGTCGGTGAATTCATAGGTTTGAATGTACAAAGTAAATGCTCGTGTAATTCATGTATGAGCAATCATAAGCTAACTAAGCAAATGATCACTGTGTAAACCATGAGTCCCATAACCAAACCTCTTGACTATTGTGCCTCGTGCATTGTACACCAAAGACAATGTATGTATAGTAGAAAACTAGCACTCTTTTGTATGTGACCGGTTAGAGCGACTAACCAAGAGTGGGGGTGTCAACCCAATAGATCTATTAAAGTGTTTGTTGGATCTGTGGTCTCTTTGTAGCAGTTTATATTCAAGAACACTTATGTGTTGTAAGTTTATCAAAGTAAGTTGCACAGCGGAATAGTAAGTGTTCTAAGTTAAAGTATCACTTTTACAGGAGTTATTACTCCCCATTTACAATAGCAGTTAATGAGAATCAAAGCAATTCAAAGTATAAGCAATAAATGCAAATATTGAATGATTCTCAGATGTGAAAATGGATTGTATATTATAAAGCCTTTGAAGGACTAAGTTAAAATCAAGAATCTAAAAATAGTATGATTAACCCATCTATTTATAGACGAATACATACACAAGTACTAAGTAATCTAAGGATTATAATACAGAAAGATAATACTACAACAGGCTGTAGCATTGGTACTTTTTCAAATACTTTAACAAAACATTATAATATTAACTACTGAAGTAACTGGGTCGGTTTGAAGCTTCTATCAGAAAGTGCTGATGAGTGACAAAACTACTGATGAGTAGTTTTGTCTTCAGTAGTTCTTCAGTGAACTTGTCTGGTTAGACTTCAGAACTTCTGATCATTTACTCTTCAGCACTTTGATTTCTTCTTCTTTTTCAGTACTTCAATCTTTGTCTTCAGCAGTTCTATACTTCGCAGAAATATGATTTGGACTAAGGTAACAAAAGTGGTTTCTTCAATCCTTTTTTCCCTACAATCTCCCCCTGGATTGATGAAGCCAAAACCTTATCCAATCTTTATTTACCTTCATTCTTTCTAGCTTCTAGTATTCTCTAGATTTCTGCAGTCATGGAGACACTAAGCTGATGTTGTTGTTGCTCTGTCAGAGATCCTTGTTCAGGCTCAAGATGTTGTATGGTGAGAAAGTCTTTTGTTGACAGTATGCTCAATTCTTTAGAGTTCCTGTAGACCTTGCTTGAATGATCGCTTCTTGTCACTTTCACTGAGTTTGTATCAGTGAATGACCATTTAACAATGTTCACTTTAGACCTGTCAAAGTCTGAAGTGTAGGGGACCAAGCTAGTCTCCTGGGTTGATCCTGATTGTGGTATGTTTTCTACTTCAGTGACCTTCAGGTGGGAATCCTTGCTTTCTTCTGTATTCACAACATTAGGTACGGCAAAATTTGGGAGATGATGTTCTGTGACAACCTTGGTGTGTGATTTTTCTTTGATGGTTTGTTGTAGTTGGTAAGCAAATGTTGCAGGGTCCCTGAATTGGGTAAGCAGAGATTTTTCTTCTACATCAAAATCTCCTTGTACAACTGTGTTGCCTTCTAGCAACACCATTTCGAAGTCTGTCTTGACAGTTTCCTCTTGCTTCTTTTTGGTGGCTGGCCTTTGTAGTGCACCAGAAGATCTTTTAACTACTGTAGTTTGTAATACTTCAGAAGTTTTGAACTTCTCAGGATTAGCAGCCTTATTAGCCTTGAATCTTTTATAAGTTTCATATAAAGTGTCTTCTCTCCATTTTGACACTGATGCTTTTGAACCAAATCCATTGGCTACCAGTTCTTCAATAATCTCAGCTCTCTTTACCTTTCTTTCTTTTTCAGTGGCCAAGTTGTCAGCTACTAGTTGTGCTCTTCTCATTAGTTCTTCAGTAGAGAGCCCTTTGAGTGAAGCTTTCTTAGTCTTGGTATTCTCATAGTTCTCAATTAACTTAGGGGCTGTTTGGTTGATTAAGGGGCTGTTTGGTAGCCTCTTAATCAGCCTGTTAACCATTCAGCTCTGAATCATTCAGCATTCAGACTGTTTGTTTCAGCATCTGAATGGAATGATTAAGTGTTGAACCATTAAGCTAATAAGGGATGTTGAATGATTAAGCTCTTAACCATTCAAAGCCTCTTAACCATTCAGATCATCTTAATGATCCAACACTTAATCAACCAAACAACCCCTAAGTGCTGAATAGTTAAGTGTTGAAGCATTAAGTTGAACCTCTTAATGGTTAGTTTTCTTGTCCCACATTGGTAGGAGAGTCTCATTAAGGTTCAGCCTAGTTTAGTGCTTAATGGTTCAGTGCTTAATGATTCAGCAACATCCTAAATCTTAATGGTTCAACATTAACCATTCCATTCAGAAGCTGAAACAAACGCGCTAAATGCTGAATCATTCATCACTAAATGATTCAGAGCCTCATTAAGAGGCTTACCAAACAGCCCCTTAGTGTTCTCTTAGGATCCATACCTACATATATATATATATATAGAAGTGTAATAGTGATTTTGGCCATTGCTCTTACAATCAAAGGGTTGAGATTAATAGGTCCTCCACATTTATCACTCATGTAGGAAAAACAAGTGGGAATGGCAAAATAGAAACTACTTGTATGCATCAAAAATCCTAGGTTCGGCGGGGTAAATGCATTAAAAAGGGACAAATTTTAGCGTATGATGCTGCTACAGTTGGTGGCGAACTCGCTTTGGGGAAAAACGTATTAGTAGCTTATATGCCATGGGAAGGTTACAATTTTGAAGATGCAGTACTCATTAGCGAGCGCTTAGTATATGAAGATATTTATACTTCTTTTCACATACGTAAATATGAAATTCAGATTAACCAAGGCCCTGAAATTTTTATTGTTGATTTAAAAAACCACTCCCCTGGTTTTTAAATGGCTATAACTTTTTCATACGATAGTATTTTCCTAAAAAAAATACACCATGTTAACAAGCATTTAATTCTCTTCAATTAGAGTAATGTATTGTTATAGTTTTCTTAATTTTTAAACATTTTTAATTTACAAGCTACATAGTTACGTGTTATGTATAACGTTACGTGATTTCTTGTATAACGCTATAGGATTATGTACCAGTAAGTAATTACGTAATATACAATTTATTCTTGAAACTTGTATAAGGTTACGTCATTACATAACATTACTTGACTATATATTGTTACGTTATTACGTCATTTTGAATACTCATTACTTGATTACGTAATTTCATTATAGTATTATGTGAAACCCAATAAATGATTATGTAATTATGTACTAACTAAATATTTTCCAAAACGACGAAAAGAACAAGGAATGGAGCAAGATCTATATCACAAGATTCGAATAAGAAAAAACTTAAGAAAACACAAAACATATACATATGTAATCACACGTATTAAGTACAAATGTAATGCAAAAAATTAACCAATCAACCTATAATAACTACGCTATATTGTATATTACAAATTTAGTCAAGTAATAAAGCATAGTTGATTAAGTTCTTACTATTGAGTGTGTAATCACGCAATAAGCATAACTGTATTAACATCAGTCATAACAAATTATATTGAAAGTATAATCACGTAATGATTTCTATTGAATGTGTAATCACGTAAAAAAATTTAAAAATTTAGAAAGCTATAGCAATAGCCTACAAAATAAAGAAAATGAAATGCTCGTAAATACACGGTGTAATTCTTTTAAAATCATGAAAAAGTACGTTTAAAAATTATAAAAAATTATGATGGAAGTGTGTTTATGAGTCAATAATATTTGATCTTTCTATTATTCCCTTCTATTGTATACTCGTACGTTTAGGCGTCTTTTAAAATATATAGTCATTCCCTATATATGTGTGTGTTACGTGTTAAAAAAAATATATATGTTTAGATGTATAAGATATATAAAAAATATAAAGTGTCTTGCTGCGAAATCAATCATAGTGCACTTTTTGTCTATGGGGGTCCGTTTAACCATAACTTTGTGTTTTTCTTCATTTGTAACTTTAAGAAGAAGTAAGCAAATATAAATAGATATTAGATAAACACTTAATTCTTTTTTTTTTACTTAGTTAGTACACATGATGTTATAGCCTTTTTAAACCCAGTGATTAGTTATTAATTAATATAAGTTCTTTTCGAAAAAACAAGATTCATAACATCAGTTTGTGTTACCAAAATGACGTTTCAAATGAAGATATTTGTGTTCAACATTTATCAAATAGTTTTTAAATAATGAATATATTTATTGAAAGCATTGATATTTACGTGTACTAATTATTATAAACGGTTAAAACCGATTGTATATTCAAATCAAAACAAGTACTCCGTATGTTAGTTCATGGTTTATGGGTTGAAAAGCAATTTTTGACATTTTGATGAGGGTTTGGTGCTTGTCAACGAGCGTTTGACAAATATACATCACTAATAACCTTTTATACGTGTGTAAAATCTTCATAAACCCAATTTTATCAATTTTAAATACAGAATATAATCTAACAATTAAAAGTAGCTAGGAACTCAGTTTGAGTCACAAACCAAACTGTTTTGGCATATTTAGCCGGTTCGCCCTAATAATCCAAATGGTTTTGTTTATCGTTTTTGTAATCTTCGTTAGCGGTCTGACCTAAAATTCATCACAACCCAATATTAGACAATGTTATGTTTTTCAGGTTAGTGTGTGATGTGGAAAAAGAATAAAAGAATATACGTATGTAATTATAACAAAATTATATATTTATATATAAAACTTATATATTTAATTAATCAAACTCTAATCTGAATATATAAATAAACACATAAAAGTTCAACAATTATTTAACCTATAAGACCATAACTTTAATATTCCATGCCTTGCTTTTACGCACTTCCAAAAGGGTTCTCTTTATTTCACTACACATGCATATATATTCACTTTAAGACACCGTCACCATCACATGCTAATGGATTACTTCCAATTCTTGTCTTGAATTCTTCACAACCAATGGAACCCAATTCCATTCCTTTCATTTCCTTCCTCAATTCCATCCATGAATTCATTTCTACATTCTCATGTTTTTGCTCACACCCACTCTTCTCCACCTTTGTTACCGTATACACTTTGATTCTTATTTATGCTCCATCCTTTTTCCTAAAAGTAGTTCTTTCACCTGTCCTCAATTCGACCGGAATCATACTTCTTTTCCTTCTCAAGTTAGGCGCAAACGAGAGGTTGGGGAAAGGTTTAAGTCCTCAAGAAATACAGTACATTCTTGGTTCAAGGGCAAATGAAAGATTGGAAAAGGAATTCGATTATTTGGAACCAAAAGTTATTGATCACAAAGATAATCATTTTGAGCAGTCGTCAAATGATGGTAACAACTTGACTTTGTACTCAAGTTATGGTCTAGAGTCGACTTCCTTAGAACAAAGATTTGTTGAACTTCTAGATAACAATCAAACCAATATAAAGTTTGAGGCTAAAGTGGAATTAGGCTTTGGATCTAGTCAAACTAGCATGGAGTCCAAGCCTGATTCTAGTTTGTATCTAGAATCCAATGAAGTATTTGTAGAATTTGAGCATGATTTAGGACATGAATCCAATTCCCAAGATGATTGCTACAAAGGGGAGTTACTAGATACAAATTTAATGAAATCATCACAAGTGGTAGAGAAAGAAGATACAAGAATGGAATTGGATTCTATTAAAGTGGATGCAACAATGAAATTTCTTGAATGGAACATGAAAGCACCATTAGAGATCATATACGAAGCGTATGAAGGAGAAGAAGAGTATGATGATAGTAATGAAAATAGCATGGATTCTAGTAATAAAGATGTCATGGTATGTGAGAGGTATCCATCTTTGTCGATGTATTACCCAGAGAGCGAAACAGATAGCTCGTCAGATGATGATTTTCCAATAAGCGAAAAGTGGAGAACACACAAGAGTGTGTTTTTCAAATGGGAAACCGAAGAGGATGAAAGAGAGGAGCTTATTGAAATTTCCCTTGATCATTATGTGAAGAGAAGTATTGAGTTTTGTCAAGATGAGGAAGATGGTTTGATTGAAATCGATATTTTCCCACAAGAAACTGAATAGTAGTTTGCATAATCATATACTATATACGTATGTGTGTATTTTGTTTATTTTGTGTCATCAAATTAATTGGTTTTTATAGGTGGTTCACCGCCTCACGGTTCAGAAGGATGATTATCTAACAACCTAGTGCTTAAACTATGACTAGTAAGAGTTGCTAACCGTACTTGAAGTTCACATGGACCTATTGGTTGGGTTTATGTGTTTTAAGTGACTTTCAAGATGGGTGTTCCTCCGTCCTTATGTAATCTTGAGATAGATAACTAACAAGATTATCAAGTAAGAAACTAATGATTGAAGTAATCAACAAAGAAACATAATCTACTAATAGATATCTTATAATAATCAAATTATACAATATACAGATAAATAAATAACAATAGGCGGTAGCTGGGGCTGTTCAAATCGCTCGTCGCTTATAGATCGCTCACCGCTCGTTCGGAAAATGATCGCTCGATCGTCCGCTTGATTGTGAATGAGCCAATCGGATGGGTTCGGTTTCTAAACGAGCCAAGCACGAGCAAAGGTCCTCTCGGCTCGGTTCGGCTAGAATAAATTATTATTTATCTATTATATATATAATTAGCAATTTGGTTCAAATGAGAACTTCTAGCCAAATTGAGAACCGAGATAACCATTCTACCTCATACATTTCTTTAACGCAAAAAAAAAAAAATGTTTCTTTTTGCTTAATTGCAGGTTTTTTTACACGAATAATTTTTTTATTTTATATTTTTCATTTATACATATGTATATATATAAGCGTGTGTGTGTGTGTCTAAAACAACACAAAAACTAGTGTTCTACATATATATATATATACATAATTAATGTTTTGTAATGTACATACATGTGCAACGGTGCGTGCTGGTTTTCAATAAAAACTTAACTTCTTTTCAAAAAGAGCAAATCCTGAGAGATATGCTAAGAATGGTGATGAAAATGTGAGTAAGTTGGGAAAACAGTTAGCCACTTCAAAAGTTTTAAATTTATAGTTTAAAACGATAGTTGCTCAACGTTCTAGACCCAGCACAACATGCAAGCGTACCTATCGTGTATAGTATAGAAATGTGCAAGTACCGAGTATCGAATCCGTGAACATGATTTTTCCTACTCAACTTCCTAAAATTACTTTAAAAAGACTATTTAAAATGATGTGGAGAAAAAGTAAAGTAAAAAGAGAGATGTAAACTTTTAAGAGAAATCAATGACAAAACAATGGTGTTGCTTCGGGATCAGATGGAACCTGGTATGAAAAATAGTTATCTTTATTTTAAGTGGTGTGTTCGAGCTGTGCACTTATGCTTAACTTAGAATTGCTATAGCATTTCTAGGGGTGACTGTTATCGTAAAAGCTGTACAAACAACTGTATTCTTAAGGTTATTAACTAGACCATTAAACAAAGTTTAAATTAGTTAGAATTATAAAGAACACAAAACACCACTTGAAAATAAAAAGATAAACTATATTAATTCATACCACATACCAAGTTTCCATCGTCATCCTAGCAACACCAACAGAAATCTAACCTAGCATGGTTGATACAACAAGCTCACAATGTTGGGTTTGTGTACAAGACGTCATGAAGGTTGTATGAAGATTTCTAAAGGATTTGGGTGGTTTTGGTGATTTCTCTCTCTCTCTCAAGGTGTTTATGGAGTGATCCCAGGCTCCAAAGGACACCAAAGATCCTCAAAGAAGGCAGAAACACTCTGGAGAATTGTGGGTTTCGAATGAGAATGGACGCTTCAAAATGTGGGGTGGAGGCCTCTATTTATAGGCATTTCAGCTCAAGCACGCCCTCGACAACGTCCTGGCACGCCCATGCCGGACAACAGGTACTGTTGCAGAGTCCTTTCATGCGGTCTTGTCTGCCCTGAGGCAAGCACGCCCATGCACTTTCAGAAGTGCAACCGTCTTGTTAGTCATGGTCAGTTTTTGCCTTGGAGAACACGCTGGAGTAAAGCACGGCCGTGCCATACACCTGAGCATGCCCGTGCACATCCTGAAACACTGAAATTGACCTCGTTTGACTTGGAAATGTTGACTTGTTGACCCGGGAGGATGGCACGACCCTAGGCACGGCCGTGCCAAATCTGGCAGGTCTTCAAAGTCTTTAAATCTTCGTCCGTTTTGTGCGGTTTTTCAGTTCTTTTCATCACCGGACCTCCGAACCTGCAGTTATCAGCAAAGAAACATAAATCCAGACAAAACAAAAATAAAAGCATGATTTTAGGTGTAAAACGGGTGATAATCATAAGTGAAAACATATTAATTTCTCGGCACATCATAACACCTCACACTTGAGCTTTTGCTTGTCCTCAAGCAAACCGAACATTAGGCAATTCTTTTTGGGATAAAAATTGTAAGTTTAACTCGATGTGCCGAGCTCAACTTACCTCCTAAGAGTCTAACTTAATAAACTTTCGGGATTTCGGGCATGGTTTAGGGTGAGACTTGGCGAAACAATTCCTAAGGTGCCCCCTTTTTCCTTTTTCCTCACGCCTCTCATTCACTCAGGTTTTATTTGGGGTGAACGCTCAAATTCTACCCGATGACTGACTCGAATCATAGGCTTGGGTGCAAATCGCAACTCCACCACTTTTATTGAGGTAGAGTGTATGAATCAAAAGGACTTTCATAGGTTATTTTTGGTGGGATAGTGGAAAATAGGGTAGGAATGGAGTCTACCACCATGACAACCTTCGGGTTTAGTGCTTGAGGCATTGACTGGAATCTTCTGGTGATCTTCTAAGTTGACTTTGTTGATCTTCCTTTGGACTTTTGTAGCTCGACTGTGGCCTTCTCTTGTGAATCGTTCGACGCGAGGGCCGCCTAATAGCCTCCAATAGGCTGTGTCGGTCACTTTGGTCTTTCCGGAAAGTGTTGCAAAGCTTCTCTTTTGAAGTTCTCTTGATCCCTTTATTGACTTAGCAACTTTATTCACACTTTTTTTTTTGAAAAAAAAAAATAAATAAATAAACTAAACACATATTTCACGAGATGCTGGCTGGATGATTTCTTGATTTTGGTATGCTCTTTTTCATGGCTTTCTTTTGTAGCCTCTTCACGATCTCAATTTTGATTTCTTGATGTGCGGCCTATGCTTCAAAGTCCCAAAATTGCCCAAGAGCTTCTTCAATACCTCAACACCTCCCTGGTTTCATCATGGCAGGGACTAAATGGATGAAAGGAAATGAAAAAGGCTAAGGCTCAAAAGTGGGTGACTAGGTGTGTGGGAAATATCTGGAAGGCTAATGATAACGGAATGGGTAAGTCCTAGGTGCCTAGATCATTTTCACACACTCACCTCTGATGTGGTCTTGCCACGCATAAGTGACACAAGTTCTAATCGGGTCATGCTAATCGAGGAATATCTCTCAAGTCAAATGAACGACCATGTATAGTATATAAGTAATGGTGTGCTCGATAAGGCTCAATACTCACATGTAAGGGTAGGGGTTATTTAACGAATTTTGGGAACACCTCAGGTTGTCCTGTTGCCTACCAAAAACCTCCCTAATCTCCCGCAAAGTCGTTGGGATGACTCAAAGGGTTTGAAAATCGGTTTCGTTTCCAAAAACTCTTTTAAAAACATTGCTTTTTTGTTACGGTTTACTGACTGCTTTGAGGTGTTTTAATATTTGCAAGAATTTTAAACACCTCACACTTAATTCTTTTACACATTTTTAATTTCTATGATAATAATATATGTGTGTGTAAAGAAAAAGCGGGCAAGTCAAAAGGAACATGTATCTCCACATTTTGTCAACCAACACTCCACGTGCGGTCGATCCCTGAAGCTGCCTCTACATGGATACGTGTTCGAGAGAAATCACTTGGCATGAACTTCAATAATTTATTAGTACTAAAATAAAAATAAAAATAAAAATAAAAACAAGCTACTGGTCCTAATGCCGAGAGGGCATACCTGGGTGATAGAAAGTATCAAGAGTGAATGACCATACCTGATGGTTCTTGACTGACTCGTCTACCGTATGCACCAACCTTTCAACTTATTCGTCCTAATCTACTGAATCCGGGCTGCCTCCACGGTAGCGCCACGTTTCACGTCTTTGGCTGGACAAAACGCGTGATGCTCAGACTGCTGCCTTCCCCGTCCCTGGGCACTGACGGGGTTTTTCTTTCGTCCGCACCTTCTTTTTGATGGTTGTCCCAGTACTCATCTATCCACTTGGTGTTGTCAAGCCCCACTGCTGATTCTTCTGGTGGTACTACTGGTGCACCCTTGGCTTTCTTCAACTGATAGTCGAGTTGTCTATCTATGAAGAAGGCCACATCAAATGGGTATTCAGGTGCGTATTCTCTTCCACTAGCAGTGTAGTGCAATTTTTTACTCCCAACTTGAAGTGTCAGAATCCCCTCACTCATGTCAATGGTAGCCCATGCAGTGGCCAAGAACGGTCGACCGAGAATGATGGGCGCTGACTCTCGCCCATGTTGAGGATGACAAAGTCAACTGGAAAGACGAATTTTCCTATCTTGATGAGCAGGTTTTCAACGACTCCCTCAGGCTTCTTTATGGAGCCGTCCGCCAACTCGATCGTAGCTGTCAACGGTCGCGGTTCTCCCAGATTGAGCTGCTTGTAGATGTAAGTGGGCATAACATTCACACTCGCACCCAGATCTGCAAAGGCATAATTCGTAGGCAAGTTGCCTATAGAGCACGGCAAAGAGAAATTCCCAGGATCAGTCAGTTTTGACGGAAGATGTTGTTGGAGTAATGCAGCGCACTCGAGTGCGTTTCCCTTGACTGCTGCCTAGAGATTCTTTTTTGTCACACCCTGCCTAAGGTGGAAACACGAGATGCAACTGAAATGATTTCCAAGCACAAAAGTCACACGAGCATTATTTAAGAAAACAAGAAATACCATTTAAAACATTCAAGTTTTACAAAACATAACGTTAATTGTTTGAATTAGACATCATTGTTAAAAGTGTTTAGATCAAAATATCACAACAACGGATCAAAAGATGGTATCCCCATCAAATGCTCACACGGGACCTTCCCAAGTTCTATGCTCCATGCTAATTTCCTGAAAAACATGCATGAAAAATATATTGGTCAACATAAAGTTGGTGAGTTCAAGGGTTTTTGTATGTTGTACCTGTAATCCCAAAACTGACTAAATTACTGCCTAGCTAGGGCAATAATTAATATGTGATCTGACATAAGCCCATAACCAAACCTTGACATGTTGTGCCTCGCCCATTGTACACTCAAGACAATGAATAAATGTGAAATACTAGCACTCTTTTGATATCTGTCATCCGGTCAGAGCGACTGACCAAGAGTGGGGGTGTCAACCCAATAGATCTATTCCGGTGTTTCATGGCTAAGTACATAGCTAATGGTTATGGTATGATGTATGACACGAGGGCTTAATGGATCCTGAACCTTGATGTCTCATGTTCACATATAGTCATGTATGTAACTGAAAATGTAAACTGTACGCATGTTTTTCCCCCGGAAAAATGTAAAAACAGTGAAAAGGGGCAGTGAAACTCACTTTATGGTATGTCTGGGAATGAACTAATGAGTCTGAGTAGAGAGATCGACCTACGTGTCCTATGTAAAAGAGACATTTTAGGTCTATGTTACTTGTACTGCTTACAAGTTGTTCTCTTGTTACGCTTATCCTTGTAACTTAATTATTTAAGTTTGATATGTCAAGATTTGCGTATTCAATGACTTATTTGTTAAAAGATACAATGTTTATCTTTTAAGTGTTCCACATTGGGGTTCCTAATGTAGTATTTTCCAAAATATGAATCTCATGGTGGTGTGTCACAAGATTCACCATCTTTATGTAAACTAGTGATATTGACAAAAAGATAGCTTTGTTTCTTGGAAAAACATCACTTTTACTTGTGAAAACATATGTTTTATACACTTTTGATGGAGTATGCTCTCATGTGTTGTAGGTTTTACAACCTTTATCATGTGTATAGATCTACAATATTTGAGTATATTTAACTTATTATTTTCATAGTTTAGCAACTTTATGAAAATAATAATATTCCATGTCAAAATATTACTTTCTTGAAACCATATGTATCTTTGTAAGCATTGTTATAACTTGTCACATATGACTAACAACTTTCAACATTATGTCTTATGTTAATAAGTTTAGAAAACATACAATTTTCTTATAAAAACTTTCGGCTCATATGGATATGTATCTATATATGTGTTTCGGCTCTAAGTGGGTGTAAATACATACATTTTCCAACTAACATAAGGTATTTTAAAGCATGAATTTACACACTTGTTTGGTTTAGTTACAAGAGTAAACATACTAGTGAACAACTTGGTGTTTAAATGCAAATGTAGTTAAATAAATATAAGTTTTAACAAGATAAGATTATACCTCCTAATGTTTAAGAATTGAGGGAGTTAGGGGCCTTGTACAACCTTAGTTATGCTCCTTGTACCCCTAATGATCCCTTGGAAGTTAATATTTATGTGTAAAGGCTTGGGTATGATAGGTGGTTTTGTTGTGGTGGTGGCCGAGTGGTGGTGATGGTTCGGCGGTGGTGATGGTGTGCCGAGAAGGAGAGAGTGAAGGGTGAGGCGTGGTGTGACTTCCTTTGGTGCATCTAAGTCTCATTTATATAGTGCAAGGGCCATGCTATTTTGGGTAGGTCAACTCTCCTTGGATGTGGGTGTAAAGGAATATTTCCATACTAGTGTAAGTCTTGGATTAAGGAAGATTATGGACTTGATACATGCTTGCTTTCTTGGGATATGGGGGCCGAAAATTAGAGTTTGTTGGGAGGCTATTGGTTTGGTCAACTCACTAAGATTTGATGTAAGGTAATCATGGTGTTTGCTAGATTAAGGTGTCCTAGGATGGATGTGGTAGGATCTTTCATGGGATAAGTGTTGGATGGTAAATGTAGTAAGTCAACATTGTGTTTTCTTAAGTGTCATAAGATGCTTTCCATTTTGGTGTAAGGTATAGGAATGAGATGGAAGTGACTAGTGCATGTGTTGGGTGGATCTTGGTGGAAGATTGTGTAAACTAATTAAGGTAAGCCATCATACTTTGATCAAGGTCTCATTTCCTTGTTGGTGAAAGTAGTTATCAAGAATCTTAGTGTCTTGTGTAGTGTATATGTGTGTGTGTCGATATGTATGTATGTATGGAAATGTCCATGGGATGAATAAGTGTTAAAGGTGTATACCAAATATGTGGGAATCTAGATGAAATGATGGATCATAAAGGTGTATGAGTTCAAACATTGGGAAGCACATACACACATGTATATGTGTGTGTGCCGTCATGTATATGTATGTCTATACATATATTTTTTTTTGAACCTTTTAATTCATGTCTTGTACAAATGTATGATCACATATTATAATTTGATGCTAACTTTAATCTTGTAAGACTCGTTTTTTTTAAAACATATAGATAATATATAAACACCCATTATATATACATACCCATAACGTCTTGTCCAACGACATACCAACAACCTTGGCGACACTAGTTACATTTACAAAAGACAATGCCCAAGTTGGCTACCATGTGAATCTTTGACCCATAATCAAAACCATGTACACAAACATTAACAACTTGTTTAAATGACTCAAAGATCCTAGTACTACCATGGTACCCAACCCAAAAGAACTTGAGCGTGCATAATTCGACCTCCCTTGAGACTTGATCTTCACTCGTGAGCTTTACCTATTAGCAATTCAAACAAAGCAAACATTTAGTATGCTAAAACAATATCACCATCTTGTTCAAGGAAACCAAACAATCCATGGAACCATGATAAAATCCTTACTTCTACCATTTGACCCGTTAAGGGTACTTCTACCGTGTTGACCCGTTAAGGGTACTTCTACCGTATTGACCCGTTAAGGGTACTTCTACCATATTGACCCGTTACTTCTACCGTATTGACCCGTTAAGGGTACTTCTACCGTATTGACCCGTTAAGGGTGCTTCTACCATTTTAAACCATTCTACTAATTTGCACCCTTGTGTAGCCACAAAGGTACTTCATACTACTTTCATTCCATCAAATTCAACTACAACAATACATACAAAACAATTATGACCAATATATTCATTAAACTAAATAGTTGGTAGTAACCAACTTAGCTTTGTCGTGTGCACCTTGCTCCTTGTGACCACTTGAACCTTCAACCTTCACACCTACATAGTGAAGGAATTCCATACTTTAGTTTTTCATACTTTACCCATTACCATTCTTGGTTCAAGGTGAATAAACTAACATAATCTCATAGTTACAACCTCTACCATCATATTTATCATGCATTTCTCACAATTTCACCTATTCTAAAGTGCTAGGCATTTTATCATACAATTGGTGTGCATTTTCATACATTGAAGTGATCATACCATTCTATGATGCAACATCCCCCATTCCACACTAACATTTACAATCTACCTTCCTAATTAACAACAATACATAATCAATAGAGTTTTCTTAGTGTTAAGGTCCTGTTTAACTTTTAAAAGTCAACAGGAAACCTTCATTCCAACACCCACTTAACAAATTCTCAATTCAGCCCTAACATCCCCAAATTAACATGTAACTTCATCAATTCTACTTTACCACACATAGAAATCACATTCTTCCTAAACCACAAGAGATAATTATTATAACATAACCATGAAATCCTACCATACCACTTCCAAACCCATTAAAATTGATTCTACAACTTACCAATAGTATTAGTGCCACTAGATGGTTATGAATTCATGGACATGCAGGGATTTAGGGATGATTTCTTACTTTAATTTTCAGCTTTGGAGAGACAATTGGGAGAGCTCCCTATGTCACATCCCTCTCCTCTCTCTCTCTCTCTCTCTCTCTCTCTTTGCGTTCTTTTCTTTTCTTTCTTTCTAATCCCCATTTTTCATTCTAATCCCTTATTTACTACCACCCCTAATCTTTCCAAAACAACCCTTCAACATAAGTGTTAGCTCATGTTTAATCCCTCCATTTATCAAGTAAACTTCCACCATTTTTACCCAAGGAATTAACTTGGTAAATTTTATGTTTGTTAAATGTACAACTACCAATGCACTACTTACAACTAGGGGTATAAACATATACATACATACATACATACATACATACTCAACATACTCATACTTACATATATATATATATATATATTCGCGTCTTTGGGTTCGATACTCGGTCTTATTTGTTTACTACTTTGCGACCAGTACACTTGCCGTGCGTGTGTAGTTTTTAGGTGAGTCGTTTTAATTAAAGCTTGTGTTATTTTTATATATACATTTACACACATCACTCACCATTAAACATGTTATTGATAACTTGTTTATAACTCGTCATTATGTATGACTCATTAAAAAAATATGGGTTAAACAAGTCGTGTTCGGTTTGACCCGAATTTATGTATGTACATGTTAGGTCATGGGGTGTTACTCTAAGATCAAAGGGGTTAAGAGTGACAAGATATGTTAACTTGCATTGCACACCACTCCATATTTGTGTTAAGGGGAATTAAAGAAATTACTTGTTAACATGTTAACCGAATCTTAAAAGTCTGCATTAAATTATTTCCCTTTTCTAAATCAAAAACCATTAACAATATATAGCTAGGTGAAGTAGGGAAAAACAAATGATGTGTCATCTAGGTGGAGTTAATGGGGGTTTAAGTGTACCTTATGGCCTTTAGCGTTGAAATCTTTGACACGAATAAATGGTTCGGGTTGCACATTTCAACCCACCAAATTGCAACCACCAATACATCAACCCGCCAAATTGCAACCACCAATCCATCAACCCAACATGAATGATATCCCTATATAGTCGTATCTTAAATGAAAAACACATGTCGGACATCTACCATTGTATAGGTTTATATATTGCTATATGCGTCAAATTTTTCTTTTTTGAAATGATATAAATAATCAAAGATTAAACTAAATAAAAAATACTTATGTGACACCCCTGGCAAATCTCACATCAGCCATGACCAGGAGAGATCCTTGGTTCATATGTAATCTAATGCCTCTTAAATCACCAACGTGTTTTGGGGCTTAATGTTAGCGGATGAGAGGAGAACTCAACAGTTAAGCGTGTTCAGGTGTGAGTAGTACTAGGATGGGTGACCTCCTGGGAAGTCCCCCCTTGAGCGACCGAAAACAAATCCGTGAGCTTCCTAGATGGGCAACGCATCAGGGGCAAAGCGGACAATAGTGGTGGTGAGAGGGGTCGTATGTTACAGATGATATCAGAGCCACTCTTGTGCCATTCGGGATGGTGGGTCAAACCACATCAGGGATGATGAGACTCTAACAGAGGGTGAATGTTACACCCCAGACAAATCCTACATCGGTCGTGGCCATGAGAGATCCTTGGTGCATATGTAATCCAATGCCTTTTAAATCACCAACGCTTTTTGGGGCTTATTGTTATTGGATGAGAGGAGAACTCCACAGTTAAGCGTGTTTAGGTGGGAGTAGTACACACATGACAAGTCTTTTCCTACAACCTTTGACACCTTTTCCCTTTCCTTTGTCCTCGTCCGAAGCATCAACAAGCAAACAAGTAGTTCATTTTAAGCCTAAGATTTATACTAAAGTAGTAACCTGCCTTGTGATCTTACATATCCCCATGCATGATCATAACCTAGTTAAGAAATGCTCTTGGACACACTAGCCGATTTCCAAAACAATGTAAAGTCCCTATCATCCTAAACCATCCAAACTTACACCTAATTAGTTAAATACCATCTCACTTCAACTACCTAAGACTACTACACTTCCCTAACTAGAAACAAACAAAAATTCCCACTCTACTTGTGTTTTGCGGCCGATAGTGACAACTCAAGAACACATGGAGACAAGTCTTGGAACAAGGAAGTGTCACTATCCATGCTAGCAACTCAGCCTACCCATAACCGATCCTATACAAAGACAACAAGGATGAATCGGTTTCCAACTCACTCCCCTGCATGATGTAATCGACCTAGAAGGAGGTTGAGGTAATCATTTGCGCCTATTTGGTAAACAAGACAACTATGACAATTCCTCACCATAGTCAACCCTTTCCTAAACTCCTAACCACACTAGAAGTCGACTGAGACAAAAAGCTAGGCATGCCACTCCACCTTACACCTTTTAGCGATCATAAACAAGAAGCAATACACTAACCAAGATGATAAACCTTTCCTCTTTGTGATTTTGTCCTCACCTTGGCCGATTCTATATAAAGGGAGCTCCAAGCTTGAAAACAATCACACCAATTCTTACAATACTCCCACAATAC
The DNA here is from genome assembly GCA_032199755.1 of Ambrosia artemisiifolia. NCBI lineage: Eukaryota > Viridiplantae > Streptophyta > Magnoliopsida > Asterales > Asteraceae > Ambrosia > Ambrosia artemisiifolia. Next base: position 66,795,119 of record CM063519.1, read on the forward strand.
ACTCTCTATATCTCTCGGCCACATCAAGAACACCACCGAAGCAAGAAGAGGAGCAAGAAGGACCTACTCCACGTTGAACTAGGTAAGTTAACTAACACGCCATCTCCTTCGAGACTATAATCATTCGGCCCTATTGTGAACCCAAATCAAGGCATTTTGATCATATTAATCGGCCCCCAAGTAGTGTTAGTAATCGGCTAACATAAATGTAAGGATCACAAGTTAAAACTTAGAAGCACAATGCACACATTGTTCCACTTATGTATATAATCGATCACCTTGTCAAGGGAACACTAAAACAATCGGCCATGCATCAATAAAAGTTTCGGATCAAAAACCTCACATAACTAACCAACTATGAATCGGTTTTATAACTAAAACTTGTTTAGTTTATGTTTCAAGATAAAGGTTCCTAATCAAGGTGTATAATCGGCTTCCAACACAATCACACGCTAACACACCTCGAAATAAGTCGAAGGTACCTTGTCGAGTTAAGATTAACCAAGTCTAGTCCTCTAATTGATCGATCACAATGCCGCAATGTGTGATATAATCGGCTACCACCTATTAACACATTTTAGTTGAACTAAAACACATGTTAACACTAGCTTTGGCATATTAAAAGGCTAACCATATGTTAAGGTACTCGTTTTATGATAAATCATCCACACGTGATAAATTAGGGACAATATGTGGCCCATGACCCTACATGGGGCCCCTATGGGTCCACTCTACATGATAATCTATTAATAAACATGATCCACGCCTATTAAAGCTATGGTTCACAATAGGGTAATCCCTGTCTGGATGATAGTTGCATCATATTTCAGCTTCACTATACCACATATATCTCTATCAGGTGAGTTTCACGACCGCATTTTACTGCTTTTACATTTTTGGGGGTTAAACATGCTACAACTCTAGTACAATTTACTATTGTGTGTTAATTCTATCGTGACTGCCATGTGGACCATGAGACATTTGGTTCATGAGCTCATTAGTTCTCGTACTACGTTTAGTGTAACCATTAGCTGTCAAAAGCCATGGAACACTTTAATAGATCTATTGGGTTGACACCCCCATTCTTGGTTAGTCGCTCTAACCGGTTACATACAAAAGAGTGTTAGTATTCTACTATACATACATTGTCTTTAGTGTATAATGCGCGAGGCACAACAGGCAAGAGGTTTGGTTATAGGACTCATGGTTTACACAATGAACATTTTCTTAGCTAGCTTTGTGACACTCGGCAATTTCCGGTAACTAACTTTTGAAAACTTAGTAAGTCTACCTTAGCGAGACGCGCATACGTTACACAAAACAAGGTCGGTCGAGTCGAGTCGCACAACATTAGGGTTTTAACATACACAAGTCTCGAGTCCCGGGAATTGGTGAACGAGTGTGAACGTGTTTATTTCCATGTATTATGTGTTTATAATGATTATGTGACTTGTCGCTATGTGAAAACGTATTAACATATGTTAAAACGTGTTAACATATGTTAAAACGGAGTTAACGCGCAAAATACCCTGCACCAGACCCTATAGACGATTAGGGGACCCTAATCGCCTATATGAGGGCGAGTAGCAACTTCCTATAGGCAATTGGGCACTTCCTATAGGCGATTATGGGGCTAATCGCCTATAGTGAAGGCGATTAGCAGCCCTAATCACCTGATAAAGCTGCATAATCGCCTATAAGGTTCCTGACGACTAGAAACGCCTATAAATACCACCCTTGACCTCCAAAACATCATTTATGCAACCCTAGCCGTCCCATAACCTATCTCAACCCACAAACACCCTCTGGAACCTATTTGTACATCAAAACAACCATTTCCAAGCTTATTCCATCATCTCCTCTTAAATACAAGGTGTGTTCTTCAAACCCAAACCTCTAAATGATTATATTTTACTCCCTAAATGTCCAGACCTGACTTATAAATGTTTTTGTCTTTGAAAATCCATTTAAAATCGTTTTTAAACAAACCCACACCTTTACATGTGTTATATGTGTTATATATGATTAAAGATAGAATTTTTAGGATTGAATCATGGTTGTTTTTGTGTTATTATGATGTTTATGGCTGTTACAAGTTAATATGATGATGTCCTAGGAGTTTGAATGGTTTTGGTTGTGTATTGTTGATACTTGATGTTTTGACCCATTTGAAGGATTTTGGATGATTAAGGATGATATGAGGTGTGTTATTGATTGTTTGATGTTAGGGTTTGCTCTAGGATGATGCTAGAACAGTAGGATGCTTTCGGACAACGTGGTTATGTGATTAAATCTGGATATTTGCTACTTAGGGGTTTTGCTTGAAATATGTTTGTTAATGTGTTAGGATGATTATTGGGTGTTTTTACACGTTTCGGATCTGATTTGGAAGGTTAAACGCGCGAAAAACCATATCAGCTGTGCTATAGGCGATTAGGAATCCTAATCGCCTATGCTATAGGCGATTAGGGGCCTAATCGCCTGAATTGAAGGCCTACTCGTGTATACTATAGGCGATTAGGGTCATAATTGCCTTCATTTCATGCAATTGTGATCCTAATTGCCTTCATTTCATGCAATTGTGACCCTAATCACTAGTTAAGCCCTGAATTGCATACCTTATGACCATAATCGCCTGAAATGCATGTGATTAGCCCTAATCACATATAATAAGGGGCGATTAGCCCTTGTAATTGCCTGTTGACCATCCCTAATCACGTGTTGACTTTCCTAATTGCATGCTAAGTTCCTAATCGCGTGTAATGCTGTTATAAGTGTATTTTAACATCCCGAAACCCGATTTGACACCTAGGAACATGATAGGAACCCCGTGACATGCCTAGTAACATAGTAACACGTGTTTGGATTTGTTTGTACGTTATTTGACTTATGTATTAGAATCGTTGAACTTTAACGCATGTTAAGTACTAAGTTGCATGTTTTGTATATGTTTGTGTATGAGATGAACACGTGGAATGTCGGGTCACCAATGGGATGTCGAGTCTTGTCTTACGTAGTCTGGTTGTTGGTCAAACACGCTTTTCGGACACATAAGGGTAATGGGCTGGACTTAGGGACTAATGAACCCGACGGGTTATTAGTCTAACTTAACACATATCTTATGATAGGTCGCCAATAGTTGGGGCAATCATATCTTACAGACGGTTTACTCATATCACACATACGGTTTACTCATAAACGGAATACGCAACCTAAGGTGAGTTCACGGCCCCACATTTTACGGTTTTTGCTTTCGGGGGAGAAACATGCTTAAAACTCTCTTATGACTTATGGTTTATTAAACTCTTTTGTAACTCATTACTCTTGATCACGTTATACTATGGCTTACTTATCGTACCATACGGTTCATCAAAAAGTCCCTTAGAAACCACTAACATGGGTATATGGCGGGGAAATATGGATAGCGCTATTGGAACTGACAAACCCCACTCGACGGTGGGACCGGGCGAGTGCATATTGTCTCTAACAAAACAAGGTCTACCGGTGATGACGGTAGCCCATAGGAAACTAAGGGTCACTACACGGCTTAGTCGGCAATGGTTTCACCCGTATGAGAATCTTATTCTGCGCCTAGCTAGCGTTCTTACAAGCATAGTAGTAATTGTGATGGTAACGGTTTTCGAAGGATCACTTTAAACGTTTAAATAAAACCTGTGAACTCACCAGCATTATATGTTGACTCTTTTAGCATGTTTTCTCAGGTCGCTAAGGAGCAGCTGTCTTATAGGCGCACGGAGTCGCACAGGAGTCGTCTCGTGTCTAGGGTCCCATGGCATGTTTTGGAATTGTTGAACTTTGAACTTATGTTTTTAAATTCTGCATGACTTTTGTAAACTTTAAATGCTTCTGCACTGTTAAATGTTGGTTTTAAACTTATGTATGGATTTTGGTATACGTATGTTTTACATTTAGACGTCGTTTATTGTGACCGTTGACTTGGATCCTGGTATGTCACACGCCTCGCGGTAGAAATCCGCAGGTGGAAATTTGAGGGTGTGACAAGCTTATGATTGGTCATACACGAATTAGACAAGCATTTTACTTAGTACATTCAAATCTGTGAACTCACCGACATTATTGTTGACAAATCTTTTGTGCATGTTTTCCAGGTAACTAATAACAAGCAGCAGAGATTTGAGAGAGGGATTTGAGCATGCACTGGGTGGTACCTCGTTGGAATGGGTTTTGTCAGTCACGTAATATTTTAGTTTCAATTGCATGAATTTCAGACACTATCTTATTTTCCCAAACAATGTTATGTTGGTTTGAATAATTTATGACAATATCCGTCCTGTGATGGTACTATTTTAATAAATCTGTGTGTTGCTTGAACCTTGTGCTTGAAAACCTTTCGAGTTCGCATTCCCGTCTTTCCACCTTGGCGGGGTGTGACAACCACCGACCCTACACCCTCTCTCTTTTTACATGTTCTCCATCCGACCACTTGCCACTACCCCCCGGCCGGTTACCACTACCATCCCTATCATCTCCCCCCCCCCCCCCCACACACACACTCTCTCTTTCTCTCTCTCTCTATCTCTCTCTTTTCTAAACAATTTTCTACAAGAACTCACCATCGAGCAGCTAGATTCGTGAAGGGTTAAAACCCTAAATCGAATTGGGGTCTAGGGCACTATAATATAAACCATCCCACTCGCTAGATCTGTGGAGGGTCTAACTCGGGGGTAACCCTCGTCAACATCTCAATTAAGATTTGCAATAGGGCACTCTAATCAAATTTCTCCGGCTAATTGGTCGGAGGTTTGTTGTTTTTGGTATCTGTTTTTTATGTACATGTTATGGTGGTTGTCGTAAAGGGTGGGGGGTTTGTTCTTTTTGTTAAAGAAGAAAAAGTGCGGGAATGTGATAGTGGATGTGATGATGTTGAAAGTGGAGGGTGGCAGTAGGTGGGGGCGGTAGTGGGTGGTTGCGGGTGGTGGCAACGGACGATATGCTTTTAGGTGATGGCAACGATGGAGGAGATAACGATGGTGGATCTGGGTTGATGAATCAATGGGGGTTAACGACGAGGAAGTGGTGGGTGGTGGTGGTGGTGGTAGTGGATGATGTTGGTGGTTTGGTACAGGGAGAGAGGTAGAGAGACGAGTAGAGAGAATATATAATATTATTTTTAATATGGTTTTGTTTTTTTATTAAATTATTAAATATAAAGGGGCAAAAAAAAACTAATGTACGCTTGAATAACCAAATTTAACGAGAAAAAACTAACTGGGTTAAGGTCAAAGGACAAAGCATGCAAGATTATGAAACATAAAATACACAACTCATCAATTTAAATTGTAAAGGACATGCTTTAAAATCTGGTATAAACGTAAAGGATAAAACTTGAAATTTAGCCTATATAATTATAGAGGTTGGTTTATAACCACACATTTAATTAATTGTGTAATGGATTTGTGGTTGTAATTAAATCACAATAAAATATTAAATAAAATATTAATTTTGTTACACCGGTTTAAGGATGACGTAATTTTTTTTTCATTTTTTTGTATATTTCTTTGTTAGCCATTTTTACATCTGAGTGAAAAAAAAATCACATTTTACGTCTAAGTTCACGGTTCACTTAACTCAACCTAATTTAAAACAAATTTAAATTTTAATAATCTATATGAGTATTATAAACTTATTTTAACACATAATTTAATTCTATATTTGTTAATCTATTTTTTTAACGGCTAATATTACCTCCACTATATTTTTATACAAAATTTATCATTGCCTACATTTGAATTTAGGAACCTCTAAAAGACATATAAGCTTCTACTAAACGGGCTACCAATATGATTTGTTAATCTAATGGGTTATGATTTATAAATTTTCTGTAATAACTCAAGTACTTTAAATGTGTACTGTATTAAAAAAGAGTTCCAACTTGACAAATTAAATTAAAATATATTTAAATTTCTAAAAGGATGAAGTATATTGAGTGCAGTGGGCTAATCGTAAATGTTTGGTTTATATTACAATAGAGCATCATGGGCTGAAAATACAAGCCCGTGTGTACCTCAAATATGTCCATTATGCCCGAACTACAGAGACCAACCAACTTAACCAAGTACTTGATTCTTATGAAACTTACAATTAATTTATTGTAACTACAAAACTTAGGTTTTGCATAAAATCGCAACACCATTTTGTTTGGAGAATTGTATAAGATAAAATTCTAAGTCACAACATCCTTATGCCATGTGAATTATAATCGTTCATCAAATCGAAGTTGCAAGGAATGACTCACAATTATAAAATTGTGTATCAACGTTCCTCTGCATGGTGGCAAGGGAAAAATTCCAGGTTAACAAATGGTACGATGTGCCTTTCAAGAAGGGTAGGGACAACAATAACAATCAACGATCGTCGGTTAACACAGGGGGAGTGACGTTTTTTGTGTCGAATCTGCCGGAGGGGTGCTCTTCGACCGATTTGGCTGGAGTTCTTAAAGGTTATGCTGAGGTGCAAGGTACGTACATTGCTCGCAAGTTTGATCGTCTGGGTAAAAGGTTTGGTTTTGCTACTCTAAAGGCTTCTAGAAATCAAGCAGATTTAGAACTTAGTCTTAAAGATGTTTGGATCGGTAGTTATAAACTATTTACAGTTCCGGCAAGGTTCGTTGATGATCAGCCGGTTAAGAAGAAGACAGAAAAAGTTTGGCAACCGGTCGCTGATGTCCAAGAGAAGGGTGGGAAGGGGGATGGTATGGAAGTTGATAAAGGTAAAACGGTGGAGCAGCAAGTCAATGTGGTAAGTGGTTCTCGGTCATTCTTGGATACGGTATTGAATAAGGATAGTGGGGCTGGGATTCCTGAGATTGTGGTCGATGGTTCCATTGGTGCTTTTGGTGAATTCTATGATAATGGTTTAGTGGCAAAGGTGAAAGGGTTCCATGAGTTAATACACTTGAGGAAACTGGTGAACGGTTTGGCTCCGGGGAATGTTCAGATTAGATATATAGGTGGGTTCAAAGTTATGATGGTGTTTGCCGGGAGTATGGAGATGGAGATGTTCTTGGGAAACTCCGGTGGTTGGGGGAGTTCTTGGATAGCTGTGAGAAGTGGTCAGGGCAAATCTTGGAGTTTGATAGGATCGCATGGGTAAAGCCACATGGGGTTCCTCTTACGTTATCGAGTACTCAAGTATTTGATGTTGTAGCTTCCAATTTTGGTAGGGTGGTTCATTCGGCTGTTTTTGAAGAGGAGGGTAGGGATATGACAAGTGCAGTGGTTGGGATATTAGTGGATAAAGTGGACCGGATCAATCAACGGTGTGTGATTAAGTGGCAAAATTTAAGATTCAATGTTTTAGTAGAGGAGGAGGAAGCGGGATGGATACCTGATTACATTGTGGATGTGGAGGAGGAGAGTGAGGTTCGGGTGGAGCCGCCTTTGCAAGAGCATGAAAACGAGCAGACTGTTAGTGTGGAGGATGGTGAGATAGTTATGGCGGAGCAAGGTAGTAACGAAGTCAATGTTGTTCAACAGGTAACTTCTCAAGAGGAGGCTATTACTCTTTTCGTTGAAGGAAGTCGCTCTACGATCGCTAAACAAAAGAGGAGGAAAGGTGGTAGAAAGAAATTATCCCCAGGAAGAGCTTCTCCTAATTCTGAGCCAGAAAGACCAAAGAAACGACAACGGGAGGGGAGTGATCCGTTTGATATTGATAGACTTATTTTTTCGGATTGGCAGGATCCTACTAACGGTAATGAAGTGAACGGACAGAACAATGATTTTGTAACTCCTGATCTGAATAGGGAGGCTCAAAATATTGATGTTACGTGTGTTTCGGGTGGTCCTATGGTGGTGGATCAACATGCGAGTGAAGGTGGTAGTAGTATGAATGGGGATCACGTCACCGAGGCTAAAGAAACTATTGCTTTGGCCAAGGTCTTAGGGGTTGAGAATATGGAGAATTTCGAAAGCACTTTGGTAGATGAGGTTTCTAAAGAAGGGTTTCAGTCGGTTGCTCAATGAATGTGCTACCGGTGAATATTAGAGGGCTGGGGAATGAGCGTAAAGGGGATTGGATTCGGAACGTTCGGGTCCAAAATGGTGCTATGTTTGTTTTATTGCAAGAGACTCAATTCGCTTGTTTGGATGAATTGGATTTAAGCAGGTATTGGGGTAATGGGAATCATGGGATGGAATGGGTTGAAGCGGTGGGTAGATCGGGAGGGTTGGTGACGTTGTGGGATACTTCGAAGTTTATTATGGGCTCGGTGTTTAAACACCGGTTCTTTCTTTCGCTTCGGGGAATTATAAAGGAAAGTGGGAAGGATTTGTGTGTTATAAATGTATATGCTCCTCAGAAAAAGGGCGGATAAAAAGGTGTTATGGGAAGAGATAAGTAGATATCTTGGGAGTATTAATGGGATGGTTATAATTGGTGGCGATTTCAATTGTGTTCGGCTCAAAGAGGAAAGGAGGAATTCTAAGTTTAATCAGAATACGGCTGACGATTTTAATGATTTTTTGGAAGACGCCGATTTGCACGAGTATATGTTGCGAGGCCGTAAGTTCACTTATGTTGTTGGTAATAAATGTAGCCGAATCGACAGGATTTTTGTTTCTTGGAGGGTCATGTGCGAGTGGCCTAATGCGGAGTATAGGGCTCTTGCTAGAGAGCGTTCGGATCATAGCCCGCTTATTTTGAAGATGGAAGATCGTAATTACGGGCCCAAACCGTTCAAGTTTTTTAATTCTTGGCTTCAAAGAGCTGATTTTGATGAGTTGGTGCGTACCACTTGCGCGAGTTTTAGCGGGAATGGAGAGCCGGATATCCGATTCATTAATAAACTGAAGTTTTTGAGAAAGGCGATTTCGACTTGGAAGGATAAGGTGGGTAAGGTTGAAGACGCGGAACAAGAAGCGTTAGCTCATGATTTGGCAGATTTGGATGAGTTAATTGAGGAACGGGATTTGACGGAAGAAGAACAATGGGTTTATGCGGAAGCTAAAAGTAGACTTACAGAATTGGAAGAGATGAAAAGCAAAGATCTTAGACAAAAGTCGAGGGTGCGGTGGGCGAAGGAAGGGGATGAGAACACTCGATATTTTCATGGGGTCATAAATAAGAGGAAAATGGCTAACTCTTGCCCGGTTTGTTGATTGATGGGTCTTGGGTGACTAAACCAAATCGTGTTAAAAAAGAGGTTCATGGTTTTTTCAGAAGCAAGTTCGAAGAGGAGATGGGTATTCGGCCTCAGCTTGATTGTTTTGGTCTTTGTGTTTTGTCCGAAGAGTTAGCAGGGAGTTTGGTCGCCCCGTTCCTTGAAAGCGAAATTAAGGAAGCAGTGTTCGATTGTGGTTGTGACAAAGCCCCGGGACCGGATGGTTTCAATTTCGGTTTATAAAAAAATATTGGAGCTTGTTTTCTGATGATTTTATGCAGATTTTCCAGGCTTTTGCGAGCTCGGGTAAAATTAATAGGGGTGCAGGTTCGTCTTTCATCACTCTTATTCATAAAGTGTCGGATCCAGTTTCGCTTGGGGATTACAGGCCTAATAATCTTATTGGGGTGGTCAGCAAGGTTATCTCTAAGGTTTTGGCGAATAGGTTGAGGATGGTGATGGGTGAGATAACACATGATACGCAGTCGGCCTTTTTAACGGGTAGGTACATCTTGGATGGTCCCCTTATGATCAGTGAGATTCTATCTTGGGCAAAAAAGAAAGGCAAAGAGTTGTTTTTGTTCAAGATCGACTTTGAGAAAGTATACGATAACGTAAATTGGGAGTTTTTACTTTCAGTGTTACGTCAAATGCGCTTTCCAGAGTTGTGGTGTAGTTGGATTCATGGTATTCTCGCTTCTGCTAGATCCTCAGTCCTGGTAAATGGATCTCCTACCTTCGAGTTTGGGTGTGGTAAAGGATTACGTCAAGGAGACCCGATTTCTCCTTTTCTTTTTATCATTGTTATGGAAGCTTTCTCAGGTATTATTCGAAAAGCTTGTGATGTGGGTGCATTTCGTGGTGTAAAGGTTTTGGAAGGGGGTTTGGTTATTTCGCATTTGCTTTATGCGGATGATGCCATGGTTATGGGGGAATGGTCACATTCTAATCTTAACGCGTTGAGGAGAATGCTTCGTATATTCCATATGTGTTCCGGATTGCGTATCAACATTAATAAATCCACCCTTTATGGTGTGGGTAAAACCGATGAGCAAGTAAAGCTTGAGGCCGATTTGTTAGGGTGTAAACCGGGCACTACTCCGTTCAAGTATTTGGGCATTCTTGTGGGCGTTAACATGGGGCGTATCAATAATTGGGAGCCGGTCATCAATGTGTTCAAAAAGCGATTATCTAAGTGGAAGGCTAGTAATATGTCGATGGGAGGTAGGGTGGTGTTGATAAAATCGGTTTTGGAAAGTCTTCCGTCTTATTATTTTTCGTTATATAAAGCTCCTTTGGCGGTAATAAACAAACTCGAAGGAGTTATTAAGAGATTCTTGTGGGGTGGTAGTGAGGATATTCGCAAAACGCATTGGGTGGCTTGGGAGGAGGTAGCCAAGCCAAAGGAAGAAGGAGGGATTAGGTTGAGTAAACTCGAGCCGATTAATAATGCATTGGTTTTGAAGTGGCTTTGGAGGTATAAAACGGAGAGAAACGCCTTATGGAGAAGACTAATTGATGCTATTCATGTTACGAAAAGAAAATGGGATACGTATCCGGTGAATGCGAGTATTTGCGGTACGTGATCGAAAATAGTTAACATTGGTTACAGGCTTAAAGTGCAGGAAAAACAATTCACAAGTATGGTTCGGGGTGTAGTGGGTAGGGGTGAGGAAATTAAGTTTTGGACGGATCCGTGGGTAGAAGATACGCCTCTAAAGTTATTGTTTCCGAATTTATTTCGTTTGGAATGCAATAAATGGTGCCATGTTAGGGACCGGCTGAATGATAATCTGGAGGGAGGGCCGATTGTTTGGAATTGGAACAGGAACCCGGCCTCGGATGTTGAACTTCAAGAGCTTCTGGGATGTCAAAGACTCCTTGCGGATGTTCGGCTTAACAGGAAAAAAGATGAATGGGTCTGGAATGATGAAAGGAACAAAGAGTTCACGGTTCGGGCTATTCGTAACTGGATTTTAAAAGGAACGCAGCGATCGAATGTTGATGTCTACAAATGGTGTAAGTGGCTTCCCAACAAATGTAATCAGTTCATGTGGAGGGCGAATAGGGATAGACTTCCGACTATGGCTGCGTTAGCAAGGAGGAACATCGTTTTTGACGATACGGTTTGTTCGTTGTGTGGCGATGTGGAGGAAAGTGTGGATCATATCTTCACGGCGTGTATGATTACGAATGGGGTTTGGGATGCTATTTGTCATTGGTGTAACATTCCAAAAGGGTTCTTATTCTCCTTCCGAGACATTATTACTATGGCATCGAGTATAGGTGGCTCCAAAGATCGTAAACTAAGGGTGTACGGGGTGATCGTGTTGACTTGTTGGTGCGTTTGGAAAGCAAGGAACCGGAAAAGATTCGAGAATATTGAAGTCAACGTCACTAGTATAGTTTCGGATGTTAAAAGTTTGGGATGTCTTTGGTACAAGACAAGGTGTAATGAGGGGAATATAGATTGGAAAGGTTGGAACTCTTTATGTAATGATGTGATGTAATTGCGAGGGGGTCTCTCCGTCTTGGAGAGCCTTTTTTCGCTTGTGTTTTAATGAAATTTACCTTTCAAAAAAAAAAAAAAAATTGTGTATCAAAAGTGCGCATGAAGTTTTTATCCAGTGTGTAGTGCATTTTGATTCACTGTTGTAAATTTAGAGGGCATCAATCGTGTTAGTTTGTAGGGTTGAATAGATGAACTCAAACCCAACTTGTATATTTATTAATGACATGTTGTGTAGGACACCTTTAAAATCAAGTCGTGTTCCTGTTGTGTTTAGAGTCGACCTATTTGATGTTTATTTATGAGAAAGAGTACCACATATTTGATGTAATCAGAATTTAAGCAACCAATAACTCAAAGCTCAAATGAGTGTCATTATAATATTTTTGTTTTTACATTTCTCATTTGACTTGACTATAAATATTTGTACAACATTTGAGACTTTTAAGGTAAATGACTAAAAATTTGGTAGTTAGAACCGATAAAATAACATACAACTATTGGAAGCATAAATTGATGAATAAATCGGATGAATAATTTATAGAGTTGTTTATAAAGCTTGCGGCTCGCTTGAAGCTCCATTAAAAAATGCTTGACAAAAACTCGCTTGAAATTGGTTTGATTGTTAAACAAGCCAACTCGGCTCAGCTCAATTTGTAAATGGGTTGAGCCCAAGCCAAGGTAAGCCCAGCTCGTGACTCGCTCGTTAGTTAGTCTGTTGACTATCTTGTTTAACTCGAATATACTCAGGGTATGTTTGGCAAAACTAGCTGATGGCTGGAAGCTGGTATCTATAGCTTTTAAAATATATTTAGGTGTTTAGCAGAGTAGTTGGAGTTTTTAATAAAATGTATAAAATGACCATAGTGGGCATAACTAAATGTAATCCAAAAATAAAATATTATCTCGGAACTTTATTTAAGTAAATTTAAATAATAAAAGCTTGTAGCTTATTTTAAACCCTGGTACTAGGAGCGTTTCAATATGGAGTTTTTTCTCCTAACTTAAAAGCTTCAAGTTCTTTCAACCATATAAGGCTTTTTATTGAGTATGAGATTTTTCTAAAAAGTTTAAAGCTAGAAACTTCTAAAAGCTCTTAAAAGTTTACTACCAAACATACCCATAATCTTAAGTTTTATATGTTTACAAATTATAACAAAAAAGTATAACATATATTTAAACCATACTTTACTCATTCATATAATTAAGTTTTGCTAAAAAAATAAAGATAAAAAACCAAAACAATCTAAGTGTTTAACAACAAAGAAAAACAATATATAGTAAATTCCTGGTTTTAGTTTCTTTGTGTCACATCCTCAAATTTTTATAGCGAGATTTATATCGTGAGACGCGTGACACACCAGGATCCCATAGCAATAAGTCATATGAACGACTCTAAATGCCCAAACCATTTAGTTCGTTTTTCAAAATCCGAGTTTATCAATCAATCATAAATTTTAAGAAAATGCGGAAGCGAAATCAAACAGTTAAGTTAAATAGTTATGCACAAAACAACGCGCCCAAACCAAAGTAATTGAAAATGATAAAATAGCTTAAGGTGCTTGAAATCCCATGACAAACATGATGCATGACCTAAGCGTGCTCCAATCTAGCGACCTGCAAAAGCATGTTAGCGTGTGTCAACATAAAGTTGGTGAGTTCACAAAGTAAAGTAAATGAGTAAGTAAGTGTGTAGGTTTCCAAAATCATGTAACCACTAGTTCGGCGTATGCCAGGGGTAACTAACCCGGCAACTCATTCGGTATAAAGGTAGGACTTCAGTGATAGTGTATCGTTTAGTTCATCAAGGACAAAAGATGTGAAACTAGTAAAATCCGATTCACCCCGTGAATCAATGTATCCCAAACCCGAGATAAAATGTAGTCATAAACTGAACTAGAAAAAGTAAGTAATTACCAACTAAGAATTAAGTTGTCTCCAAACCTGAGACGCATGCTTTTGAGAAAAAGTAGTGAAACTCACCTTAGATTGCAAAAGCTAATTCCAAATCCATAAGTAATAGGGACGTGCTACATACTCCCTATTATATGTGTCACTACGTTAGTACATGTGCATACACAATACACCACAAAACTCGTTTGTCCAAGGCGATCATTTATGTGAAAACGTTTTAGTGACTCTTATTGTAATTACATGCACAAGTGATCCCTACGAACCCGTTGGTGAACATCACGTTTATAATCAGTTATATACGTTATATAAGTCTCATACAAGTTTATAGACAAGTTCAAGTCATAACCAAGTCATACAAGCCTTCAAACAAGCACTTATACACATATGTCATAATCTGCGTTTTTAGGACAGATTATGCGCTGTCAAAACGATTTTATGAAAAATACCTACACCTAATATATTAGACTCCCAAAAGTTTACTGAATATTCCTAGGAGTCCAGTCGTCGTGCCACTCTTTTTGTTTCATGATAAAAAAATTATGAAAAATCATTTACTACAACTAGGTTTTGAAAACTTTCACATCAGGTCAGTTTTCTAGAAAAATTCTTAAAAATCGTGCGTTAATCCAAACATGATGCATCTACTTGGAAAAGTCGAATTATCCATGTATTTATCTACTGACCAAATTTCGTGACCTAACTCCTTGTAAAACTCGAGTTATGATCGTTTAAAGTTAACCCAAAATATTAATCCAAAAACCAGTTTTAACCTTTATTTGTATAAAATTCCAAAAACACATCAAACGATAACTAAATCATATGATCTTACCCATTCCAGAAAGCTAAGACCATTTACGACATGTTCATATCAAGAAACAATCAAAATAAATAATTTAATGTCACGTTACAGAGCTTACAAGTCATTACATGCAATCTGTCCGTTTTTAAACATGTAACAATCTTAACTATAACAAACCCTAGATGCATATTATCGATCAAGAACATCATATAAACATCATTCAAGACTTACCATGCTATCATCTGCTTAAAACATGCAGATTTATTGTACATATTATCACCTAGAAACCCTAGATGTTTCATAATCATTAGTCATGCAATAATATAACATCTATCACATAATAGCACGTACACATATACCTTGTTTAATCCCATTAAACCTTTATAAAAAACATGTTTTAATCTTTGTTAGTTTATATCAGATCTTGGGCAACTTGTTTATAGTGTTTTAAAATATAATAAAGAAAATTAAAAACAAAAGGTTTGATAACATATCTAAAGCTCTTCATTCGGGTGATAAAAACGCAAGTAAAGCTTCAAAACTCGATCGTTTATGGTTATGACAGAGGTTAGGAGATATTATTTTCGTATGGGGGCTGATAAGAGTGTTTACGGTTGTGTTTATGAGAAATATGGTGATTAAAATCGTTTTTAAAGACACTAAACTTGTTTTCCAATGAATCACCTCCCCTTCGTGGCACGTGGAGGGTTTGTGTTAGGGCGGTCGCGTGCCGCGACGCCTTCCAGATTTTTTTTTTATTTTTGGGCTTTAAACCACTAAATCCACACCACCAATATTCAACCTAATATTTTTAGGCCCGAACTCTCTTGCCGATTTGTCGGGTGTCGGTTACGAGTTCGGTGACGCGTTTCGTTTAAATAAACGTAATTGCATATTAATTCACAAATAATTACACACAAGCACATAATTGCAAATAATATTAACCAACCATTTTACAATTATTTATTTATTGATTTCACCAACGTTCAGGGTTCGATACTCGTGTACGTAGTTCGGTAATTCCTCGGATTACCGTTTCATGCAGTTATTAACCTATAAATGTGCACATCTGACTCGTCTAACTAACTCTAGTTAAGTAAAATGCTGTGAATGTAAGTACAAATTAACTAGAGTTTAGTTAAAATATAAACCTAAAAATGCTAAAAATGCGAGATGTGACACTTTAAATCTACCATCTTTTCTAATTTGAAAAAAATAAATACGCCAACTCGACACATTACACCCCTATACTTCCACTGTGGTCTGTGAAAAACTAACCGCTAATATTTAACTTCAAATTTTAACATCTTTCATCTCTATAAATTAGATATAACTTTTCATGTTTGATGTAGGTACTGATACCTGAAATTAGACGATGTTGAGTTAAAGGTGATTTTTTATTGGTAAGAATGTTTTAAACCTTCATTATGATTTACAAATGATTGTAATCACCAATGATATATGTTGGGGTGAATATTATTCGTAAAAATCAATTCAATTGTTGCTTTCGATAACCAACATGTCTTTATCCCTATGGCCTTCGATACCTTTGGCTCCCTGGCGCCAGAAGCTATTCGTTTCTTGACCAGGGTCCAACGGGTCGTCCACAGCAATGTTTCATCCCCAGGGGGCAGGATTTGTCTTTAGTAGACTAGGGTTTGCAATTCAGAAAGGGGTGGCGGCGCAGCTTGTTGCCCGTCTACCTTCTATTATGATGTAATTTTCGCATTTTGTTTTAATGAGAAAAAAAAATAAATAAGGTCATATATAAAAAAAAAATTGTTGCTTTAATTTAATTTTTTTGACATAAATTACAAATTGTGAAATTATTGATTAGAATAGTCTAATAGTGGTTCAAAAAGTTTCAAAACAATTTTGGTACAATAGATGTGCACCTCATATCTCTTTCGGAGGGGTCGATATCTTCCGATTTGGCTACGGTTTGTCCACGTTGTTTAAAGTCTTCAATTTCAAACCTCTCCCTCATGCAACGGTTAGTTTTTTAAATAACAAAATAATTACCAATTAAACTACAAAATACACATTAAACTAGAAAATACAAATTAGTATTATCAAAATTCATTATTAAATTACAAGACACACAATCAAACTAGAAAAAACATAAATTAATCTAACCTACACCGCAACAACTGTCATGCCGAAACATGTTCAGAACAATTGTTGTACATATCCGTATACTCGACTTGTGTGACTTCAATTGCCACGTCCCCGGTTAGATCACCGTTCTCTGGGGTTCCTTTGAAGATGACGTTACATCGGTCACACTTATTATTAAGATTCGATCAGTTTCATTCAAGTGAGTCAACGGTGCGGTTAGTTGGTTTGAAAATTTTATGGTGAAAGTAAAATTTTTTTGGATTTTTTTTAAAAACCCTAATGCTATAAAATGGTCATGTGACCGTTCTTTTTTAACTTTTCGTATTTTTTTAATTTAAATAAAATAATAAAAGTAAATTAAACCTAAATACAAATTAAACGAAAAATAAAATTTTTAGGGTAGTGTTGCCTTTAAATTTGTGTTTCCGGGTAGTGAATCATGAAGTGATGTGACAGTGCAAGATTGGAGGAAGTAGACGTCTACAAAACGGGTTTTTTTCCAAACCGAAACTAGTTTTTTTTGTAAACTGGTTTTTTAGTAAACCGTTTTTTTTTCAAATCTAAAAACCGGTTCGGTTTATTAACCAGTTTCGTAGCCTGGAATGTGTATTGTTTTAAACCGGTTAGGATCGGGTTGGAAAAACCGGTTTTTATAATCAATGAAAAAAACAGATTTAAAAACCGGTTTTTATATCAATGAAAAAACCGGTTCAGTGGCTGCTACGTATATGCATTCGCTGCAGCTTCTGTGATGTTTTTTTGGCTTTCAAACAAATTTTAAACTTCTTAATTCACACCTTCATAACTTAAACCTCCATAATAATTTCATTAAGTACTAAAAACTTAAGCATTAAAGAACAAACATCCAACTTAGACATTGTAGGTTGATCCTTTGAAGCTTGTGCTTTTAAATCCTTGCAAACTGGCTTTGTGATGTGCATTTTCAAAGAACTGTTTGCATCTTTCGCATAAAACCCTTTACACTATTTGCAACGAGCTTTTTTTTTTCACTCGAAGCCTTTTCACACACACACACACACACACATATATAGCTTTTTTTTTCACTCGAAGCCTTTTTTTTCCTTGCAAACTGGCTTTGTGAGAACCATATAAACCCACTTTATAACCACAAACTTATTTTAATCAAAAATCAATATGTGGTCTAAAATTTAACAACAATAAAATATTGAATAAAAAATATACTTACAAGGGGTAAAAATCCTTTATATCGGTGTTATTCGGTGTAAATTCATGTATTTTTTTTAATTTATTTACAGCGGGGTTTACGTGTTTTTACAGCAGTGTGCAATTTTTTTTCCGCATTTTACGTCGAGTTCTCGCAACTCATCGAGTTATCAACGGATCCCGACCATATATATATAATAAAAAATTATACAAATTAATTGTTCGACTAGGTTTGCGAATGTTGCCAAACTTCTCGATTTCGCTTGGTAGGAATAACCCAAATCACCACATCGCTAGTTGAAGCACCAAGGTTAACCGAATCTTGACAACTAGAGGTGGTCATTTGAGACTTTTGAGTTCTTTTTCTTTTTGCAAATACTAAACGTGTTTTTTTAAAGTGTTGAGAGTGTTTTAAACATGTGTTTCAACGTAAAACATCATGAGTTATTTATAGGACTCAAAGATTAAAAAATGGGGGCAAAAATAAAACGGTCACATTTTGATTGCTTGGTTCATTGAATTCCTGAATGGGTCGCTGTACTAGGTAAGTAAAATAGATCTTTAGACGAAATGAAAATCAAATTTCTAGATTTTAATAGAGGAGATAACGATGTGGAAAACAAGACAGGAATTCTCTACAATGACACTGTAGACTAATGGAAGGGATGTAGCGCAGCTTGGTAGCGCGTTTGTTTTGGGTACAAAATGTCACGGGTTCAAATCCTGTCATCCCTACCTATTACTGCTCAAAGCCTGACGGTCATATGACCGTTTCAAGGTTGCAGCAACGGTAATAACCGGTTTACCCAGGGTTTTTTTTTTAAAGTGTAATAATCGGTCTTTTATGAACCGGTTTTATGCTATAATCGAATAAAAAACTGGGTTTTTTAAAGACCGGTTTCAAACCTAACATTTTGACATATATATATATATATATATATATATATATATATATATATATATATATATATTGAAACAAAAGTTGTTAAAACTGGTTATAAAAAACGGTTTTTTTATATACTGATTTCGGTTTTTTATTTCAGTTAAAAAAACCATTTTTTTGTACACGTCTAGGAGAAAGTCATGGTAGTTCAAGGTTAGCAACCCCCCCCCCCCCCCCCCCCCTTATAAATTCATCATCCACACAATATACAAGCATATATTATTAGATTGTATACCTTTATACGAGGGCATACGGTAATGTTGGTGTCCTATGCAAGTATGGATGAGTATATACCATTGATTGGCCTATACGAACGTATACAAGCCTAATGTACGCAAATTGTACACCCATATATGACCTATAACATCAAATCAATCGTGGTTGATGACTATAGTATGTGGTGTATGCATATAGTCCACCTTTGTCAAGATTGTCTTAAGAAATTTACATGCTAGTATGATAAACTGTGACATCATTTCTTTCTTCCACAGTGATGACTGCCATCGATATTGATCACCTAAGGTTACTTGTTGCTAAACGTGAATCATACGGGTTATGTGAGTTAATAACTAGCCAAGTTGTGCTGTTTGTAATATGTTTTCATATGAATTCCCTATCAACCTTCACTCCCTTCATTTAGGCCTGTAAACGAACCGAACGTTCATGAACTGTTCGTGAACTGTTCGGCGGGAAGTTCGTTTATGTTCTTTTATTTAAATAAATGAACGAACACGAACACAATTTTTTGTTCGTTTAATTAAACGAACGAACATGAACACACGTTGTGTTCGTTCATTTATGTTCATGAACGTTCGTTTATGTTCGTTCATTTATGTTCGTTTATTTTTGTTCGTTTATGTTCGTTTAATTAAACTTAACTTTATTTTTATTATTTATTTCCTTTTGTTAAGTAACCTTAATTCATATGTTCTAAAAACTTAACCCTAACCCTAACATTCTAAACATATCACTTATCAGCCGCTCTCCACACTTCACAGCCCCACACTTCACAGCCGCTCTCCACCCTAACCTTTTCATTTATGTTCATGAATCACTATTAACTTGTTTTTGTTTGTGTTCGTTTATATTGATCATTTGTGTTCGTTTATGTTCATGAACTGTTCGTTTAGGTTTAAATGAACGAACATAAACGAACACGAACACGACAAATTTCTTAATGAACGAACACGAACACAAAAATGTGTTCGATTATGTGTTCGTGTTCATGTTCGGTTAAAGTTAAATGAACAAACACGAACACGCCTGTGTTCGTGTTCGTTCGGTTCGTTTACAGGCCTACCTTCATTGGTATCTTCCAATGTGTGGGAACTGATCACTCAGGGGAAGCATATCTTATAACATTCACAATAGGTTCCTCATCCATATATTAAACTAAAAATTACTACATTTTCTATCTCTTTTTCAATTAAACAATACTTTTTAGGGTTAGAATCAAATATACAGTGAAAGGAAAAATAGGAAGTTGTAGGAAGGGTATCAAACAGACTCCGATTGAACTTATTCAAGCGGCATTAGAACCGTCTCATCGAACCCTACGATGTTAGTTTTTAGGTCTTCGTTTTTTGGGGTTTTAACTTGTAGTTTTTAGAATATACGTTATATCATTGTATTTTTTATGTGGTATTGTGTCTTTTTCTTATTTTCATCATTGTGCCATTTTTCAAATCATTGTGTCCTTTTTCTTCAGCGTTGTGTTATATTTTGTGGCTCATTGTGTCATATTTCATGATCTATTATGTTTTTTATCCTTCTCACCCTTCTCATTTTTGTTACACTGTGTAGAATAACTTGACCTATACTTGTTATACCTTTACTATCACTTTTTCTCTCTCCTCCAATCAAAACCACTTTTAAAAAATAAATGAAGGAAAACTGTGTTCCTCCAAATATCCTCAAATATGCCGATAAACAGTAGTTTCCCTTCCTCCTCTCACAACCACTCACAATCTCATTCTAAAATATGAGGGATCATCCACTTACAAAGATATGGGTAACCTAATGTGAATACTGATCCAAGTGGTGGTAGTAGAGTGATGGCCTATTGTGCATTACTCTAAATTGAGCATATATGTGATTTCATGTGCATGAGTTCGTTGCTATTTACGTGATCATGGTTTGCATTGCTTTGCTGTTAATATAACACATTAGTCGGAATCATATTATACCATTCTTCGTAAATACAAGACTTCGAAAAATGATTAAACTTGAAAATTTAGGATTTGTATTTAAAATGGTGGAGGGTTATGTTTTAACTTTTAACATAAGAACCGTATAGTAGATCACCCTAAGGCCTAAGGCTACGGTGAAAAGTGTGGCATTCAATTGTTCTACGATTACAATATGGTAGGAATGAGTTAACTTTTCCCATGTTCTTATTGTTTTTATTGAATTTTGTCTATCTATTTGTGTGATATTAAATGGTAGTTAATTTTGACAAACTTTCAATGAAGTTCTTTTATTTGTATTATTTTATTAGTATATGATTTACAAATATATAGTCTCTTTTTTTTGTTTAACCAACTGAATATATTAAACCTCAATTACCATTAAGCTATAAGTGGGACAAAAACCAACAATTAGGTTTTCTAACTAATCTGCGAAGCTTATCCTAGCTTTTGAGTAGCTACTAGAGTACCATAAAAAATAATTATTACCAATATCATGGTAGAGATATAGATTGTGACACCCTTGTGAATAATGTAGGGCTTTAGAGGTCACCGAATGACAGATGTCCTTGTGAAGAATGTAGGGTTTCGAAATAATCCAATGACAAATGTCCTTACACTATTTTATTTTATAAATAAACTAGATTATACCTCGGGAACATCCCGAGATAGACAAATCTAATATAAAGTGAGAAGCTTAGTATACCGAATGATATGATGGATATCTATTAAAGTGAGAAGTTCAGAATTGAAAATTAAAACTGATTTCCTCAGTTATGTGAAACAAAACTAAGATAAATGAGCAACTTTTTTAAAGTAATAAATTAGCCCAATGTTAAAATAAGGAAAACATAGATTATTACGTTGTCACCTAAACACATATTACAAACATGATAATATTATAAGAACGTAAGAAGAAAGTACCCATACATAGTAGCAACCATGAGTGATGAAAGCATACCTACTTATCCATCTCCAGATCATTCCTTCTTAAGTTCAACAGCTTCAGCCTTGCTCCTGAATATTTGATAAAAATAATAGTAAAGATCAAGTAGCATACAAATAGGAATACAAGAATCAGACATTTAGGAATTAAACGTGTCCTCATATTTCTATCGAGAACAAAGATGATGTTTCCATCATCTTTCTTATCCAATTTTAACCCATGAAATCCAGGCGGCAACACCGGTTTACATGGTGGCATTAATTTACAGAGTTGAAGAAGGGAAAAATGAAGTTGATACTTTTTTCTTCTTTAAAATCCAACTTAGTTTTTTTTTTTCAAACTTTATGATCCTACACAACTATAATAATAACCATAAACATATATCTATTTTCATACCAATAGTTTTCGATACTTGTAGTGCCATATACATGATTCTCACCAAATACGTGTAGTCGTCATGACACTATTAAATCATTACATTTTCTAGCACAAATCCTTCTCTATAAATCGCATTCTTAGTTTGATAAGCAGGATTATTTATTCACATATAGATTCTCTTTAAAATATGCAAAGTATAAACTCAACCATTTATTCAAAAGCACAACCAACAGGGTATGTCACACACCACAGACCATTGTGGAAGTTTCCAAGATCTTGAAAGTAGCAGTTCCATCCCCAAGGTCTACAGTCCATCAATTTAGATATACAAAGTAATCACATAAAATCAAACCTCCAAAATCTAATTACCAAACATTCTGAACAAATAGGAGTCATTAACGTAGGATCAGAATTCATACCCCTAATAGTCGAACAAAAACAACTCAGAAAGTGAGATGGCGGGATGGTAGGTGTCCTTTGTAGGTGTCGCAGGGGAGGCAATGGTGGATATACCAATAATAAATTCAAATAATTAGTAACAATATCAAAATAAAAAAAAATGAACCTGTTGACTTGCTGTGAAGGAGAGGATGGAGGAGAGAAGAGAGGTAAGGGGCAGCTGGTTGAGGAGAGGAAGGGGGCGACGTTGGTGGAGGAGAGGGAAGAGTGGAAGAGGCGGGTGGAGAAGAGGGAGAAGATGAGGAGGCGGCTGGTGGAGGAGAGGGGGAAAGGAGAAGGCGTGTGGAGGAGAGGGAGAAGAGGAGGAGGAGGCAACGGGGAGGTTGGGGTGGTGGTGGCAGGAGGAGAGAATAGGGGAAGGAGAAGTTTTTAGGGTTTGAAAGGGGCAGGAAAACAATAATAGGGCAAGTGGAAATAAAATTTTAAAAATCTCACAATTTTCTATGTGTCACACTCAAGGGGGGAAAATGGCCCCAATAAATGTCGTATCAAACCACACATTTTCCTTAATTTACATATAGTTATACATAATATTTACTCAAACATATTAACATCTAGATAATATATAATTAAATGACGTAACATGTGAAATTTGATAATTTTTTTATCAGTTTTTTTTATTTAAAGTTATTTAATATATATAAATATAATCTTTTATACTCAGAAAAGTTACATAGTCCCGAATGGTTTATTTTGGTTTCGCGACAACACCGCCACATATGGCTAGGGTAGGGCTATCGGCTTATGGGATCAGGTACTATATCCCAATTGTGGTTGTTGGGGAAACCAGTTGTAAGGGTGGTGATGAGGTAGTTGTCCATCGTTGGTTTAGCATCATTTAGGATTTTGGGTACCTCTTTACGGTGCCTCTATGGGTTTGGTTAAAAATATGAGGTGGTTGTGTCATTGAGGTACCTCAGGCATAATAGATTGTGCCCCGTGAACCCTAATTTTTATCTTTAGAAATGAACGGGGTTTTTTTTTTCAAAAATTATATGGCATATAAGACATAAAAGTGTTATAAACTAGTTGCGTGCATCAAGTTTTAAACACTTATATATTGTTTGTCGTTTATAAAATATCTTGTCGTTTTTTAAATATCATCATCATCATACTCAGTCAATCCCACCTATAGCAAAGCTAAGGTATGGTCTGAGGAGGGTAAGATGTAGACAGCCTTACTTCTACCCCTAAGAATAGAGAGGCTGTTTCCAGTGAGACCCCCGGCTCGATGTGGTTTGGTATCAAGCCTTGGACATAAGGCACAGAACACTTAGCAATCGGGACAAACCCGATCGGTGCATGTACCCCTTTGTCTTTTGGCTATCAACGCCACCACATGATGCATGATTAACCGTCTGTCGTTTTTAACATTATTTTCACGAAATTAGTAAAATAACGTTAAAACTAGTGCAACTTTACTTTTGCCCACAGAGGGCCACACATATATACATTATATGCACACACCATAAGTGGGGCGTATCGGTTTTTAAATATAATTTGCCTTATTTGTTTGTGGGTTTATTCGCAGAGAAAGATGAAAGTACATCTTTTGTGGTTGGATCACCTTATTCACCTCATGCATATCCTAGATCACAGGATGCATCTCAGTCTCTCACCATCCAATAAATTATCTAGTTAGACTCACATTTATATTTATAAATTTAACCATTAATCCTTATAAAATTTACAAAATATACATGATTTTAACAGTATTTATGATCTACAGTTCTATGTTTATTTTTAAAATTTATTGCCAGAAAGCATTTTAACCATTTAAGTGGTAACCATATATTCTCATACTAGTTACAAATTAAAGTCATACGATTTTTTAACATAATGTGTTATATATGATATATTTATGAGTGCTTATAGAACATAATGATTAAATCTTTTAACTTTAACTAGTTCTTTGTTCTAGTCAAGCATTTATATTTCTATTGTCCTTAAAGTACTGTGCGTTTATTCTTTTTGTTTAACGGCCAACAAAACATGCATTCATATTTCATTAAGCTAGCAAGAAACTAGCAATATCATGCCCGCTTTAAGCCGGTTATACAATCCCCAATAATGAACATAATGCAACAAAATACAACAAAACACGTACAATGATTAGGACCCCCAAACAAAGCTAAGCTCCTCCTAATTATCTCATCTTTGTTGTATCAAAACTTCTCCATGTGTCCCAAGTCATGTACACCATCTTTGCTCGGTTCCTGACCCAAATAAATCATTGCATGGGCTAGGATTTAAACATGAAGTAAATACAACACTTGTTTACTATGTGCTCACACTCGGCACTATACGAAATCGATGACTTCCATGGGTGAGAACATTTATGCGCATTTGTGTAAATCTAATGAGTGTACCATTCATTGTATGCCCTTGTTTGATTTATGAGGGAGGCTTGTGTATGTTTTGTTTAGTTAACATTAATAATATCATATAGTATTTTTTATCATTATTACTAATATTAACTAAAACCTTACAATATAAAGTACATTATTTATATCTATGTTATCTTATTAAGGAGGAGGCATGTCTACAATAGTAATTATACACAAATTTTAAGATGGGATATCAAGAGACTTATGCTTTAACATAGACATGTCATGTAAAAGTTCCCCATAATACCCTTATTGTATTATCAACTTGTACTATAACTATAACTATAAGGTAACATAGATAATTAAAGAGGAACTTGAAGTTGAGAAGGAGAGAGACTAACCACCATTCGAATACTAATTATCAACTTGCTAGATCTTATAGGGAATGTACATAGCAGTTATAGTTACAATAGGTAATTTGTTTGTATAACACGCTCATTAGAAAAAAGGTTGCTATCTATTTTTTTTTCTTTTTCGCACATTGCCACCTCACACTTTCTTAGCTTTAGCAACTTTAAATCCTTGTATGCAATTTGTTTCTATCTATCACAGAAAAATGCCAAGGGGAGAAAACCAAGATTGAAGACCTATATCAATCTTGGTAGAAACATGATATCAAAATATAATCTTACATTAATCACTCTCTTGCTTACTACAACTAAATACGTACCTAACCAATTGTATGTTGGAAACATTTAACAGCCGCTTATAAAATGTATGGTAGCAAAACCATGATGTCAATCGTTTTCGTAACCATAACCATAATTTATGGTTAATTGATCAGAGCTTAACCATACCATCGGTTAATTGTTTGTTTGTTCGTTTTTGTTAACTAGGCTAATTCGGTTATGGTCCAGTTAATACGGTTTTTGATCACGCCCTAACCTTAAAAAACATTGTGGTTATTGCTCAAAACTAAACCGACCCGCCTTTGCACAACCCTAGAATCACAAATTTAAGTGTTATGTCCCGCTGCATCGCGCGGGCACCATACTAGTAATATTAAATAACAAACACTTTGTGCAATGTTGTGTAGTACATTGTGCTTTAAAGGTTTTTTGTGCATTGATTGATTGCACTCTATCGCTTTAGAGGTTGTCCTGTGATTTTATAAAACATGTGGGTGAACACGCGTCCTTTGCTCTGTGGGAGTTGTACTCCTAGCAGGCAGCTATCATCTTAGAACACTAATTCACAATCCCTATATTCATACCCAAAAATTTGAGTTCCATGATTACAACTAACGATGAAGACCTTGGGGCTTTTGATCAGATTAACAACACGACTAAATTGATGCGATAGTCACATGGAATCTGGCTTGGTTTGACGCCGACAGGCTTGGCCGGAGGACTGACCACGCGATAGTTGTTGAACATAATCAAAAGGCAAGGGACGAAACTGAGCGAGAATGATTTTCGAGTGGGTGTGTTCCAGAAACCAAGCAGATCTTGGGTATTTATAGGTCGTCAAAACATGTTTTCAAAGATTTGATAACTAATTGGTTACAATTTTATCAGTTTATATAGTGATGAAGATCAATGATTTTCTTCGGTTTCAAATGGATCAATGATTACAACTTACAAGTGTAAATGGTAACTGCTTACTTTGATTGGGGTCGATTTGATATCGCCGGATTCAAAGGTGATAGGCCGGAATACAGTGGCCGGAAAAAGATGTGGGTGAGAGGAGAAAAATTTACATTAAGCACCCTCGACTTTAAAAATATTACAGAATTAACCATAAACCTTTATTTTCCATTTTTATTCCAAAAATCAAAACTTTATAACATTTAAAAATCCTGAGAATAGTGTTATGATAGTTGTAGCCCTCATTAGATTAACAATACAAATTATACTCTATAAACTTATAAAACTTTTGCTATCTAAGCTTTTCTGCGTTGATGGCGCTAGGAACTTAATGAGATTAGAAAACCTTTACCACTTATGTTCAGTTTGACGGGTTCACGACAACGATTCAGCATTACCTATTTAGCGGTTTTATGCCCCGACGCAACGCGCGGGGTATGAATACTAGTTACATTTAAAAAAATGTTAACATGATGATTCATGAATGATACAAATCTAAAAGTTACAAGATAAAATTATAATGAATGGTGTAAATTGGTCAAATTAGTGGCGTGTAACGTGTCAAAGCCCCTAGAATGTACCATTATTTGGACATAAGGTCGTTGACAATGATAGAGGAAAGGACTGTTGTTCGTAGAGTGAGAGAAAGAACATGTGCTTCTTAAAGTTTGGGGGACAAAAGTCTACTTTATTACTAATCAAACATCACACCTGTGTCTCTATGGTCATGTGTCATTAAGTTGTGTTTAGGGTCTCTTCCCCCACTTGATGTTATCCTTTTATCATTTAAGTGGATATATCTTGTTTCTAAATGCATGGTTGTAGATGCTCAAACTTTTGGTACTAATTTGTAGTGACGTCCTTCGATATTTAGGTTCGAGTGATTAAAAATATGCCTCTTATACCTTACGTTTTGAGTTTTAAATTAATATTGGACTTACTAGCAGAGTGCCCGCGCGATGCGGCGGGGGAAACACATACTCTTTTAAGGGTGTGCATCATTGGGTTCGGTTCGGTTATTGGAGTCAACCGAAACCAAAGTCATCAGTTAATCGCATCATGCAGCGGTTGCAACAAAGAGGTTAAACGGATGTGTCAAGACATCTTAACATACATGGCTATAAACAATGTTGCAGAGCTCGCAATGCGCTACCAACTCGGCCGACTGGGGAGTTGCAAGTACTCGGCGTAGTCGGGCGAGTACTCGGGGGTCGAATCGGCCTATGCGGGGAGTACTCAGAATATTCGGCCAACTCGGCTATACTCGGTGACCCACCCTGTAACGAGTACTCGGCGAGTAATTGGTCAACTTGGATTACTTTTGCAACTATGGCTGTAAATAGTTTTTCCAAAGAAATTACATTATTATTACTATTATTATAAAATAGCTTATCTTAATAATCCAAAAAAAATGACAACTCTTTTAGCCAAACGTCCCATTTAGCTGTTACCATCCCAAGTCCAAACTTATTTAGATTTTTATCAATTATGTATAAGCAAATCAAAGTTTGCATTAGTTATCTATCATACTGCAAATTTGAAAAAAAGCATAAATTAGGATTCTTATCATCATGGATGAGTAAAGAAGTAACTATCCAACGAATCACTGTTTTTTATAAAAAGAACATAGTAAACTTATAGTTTTTTTTTTATGTTAGTCAAAAAGGTGTTGATAAATCTCTAATAAATATTACTTTCAAATGTTAATATAGTTAAAATACAGATTTTGGCAAAAAAAAAAAAAAAAAAACACAAAAAACTAAAGGTAGTTAATCTTCATCTTCATCATCATTAGAACCAGGTTGCATCTCATCAGAATCATCAGCATTTGCTCACAAAGAGCGGTTGAACCTGGACTACGAAATTTCGGTTTAACTTAATGGTTGCAAAAAACAAAAGTGAAGGCACCAATATGTTATAATGGTAGGTGGAATCAAGATAATGCAACTTGCCATGTGCTACTACAAATCTTACCCTATGTGCGTATAGAACTCTGAAATCTTTTTTAAGGATCCCATCAAACTGAACAACATAAAAAACAAGCATTCCTTTCTGAAAAAAAAAAACAGATAGTTGTAAGTTATGGATAATACACTTGAAAATGCATTCCTAACTTGTACCCATGAAATTATAGAGAACCAAAATCTGTTATCTGTGGATTTGGCACAAATTTGTCAAATAAATTGGTTAGTGGGAATGACATTTTGAAATGAACGAACCAACGAAGATCTTACAAATGTGATTCTAAGGCTTCCATCAAGTTTATCCGCTCGAAGAAATACCTTATTTTGTGATCCTCGTTTTGATATTCCTATATAAATTGGAAAAAAAATGAAAGATTGCATTAATAAGAAATTGGTAAATAAACCTCCACACATGTTAACTTAAACTATTGTAACTATTGAATAAATCCTTTGGCGATTGTACCATACCTGCGTAGAGAAAGCCCACTGGCTGAATACCAGCCAACAGCGCCGACATCAGATGTGGACAAATAACATCAGTTACATTTTGCTAAAGGGGAAAATTCAATCCAACAACAGGTAGATGATTCAATTCGGTTATATAGTAATTCAAAATGTACCTCAAGGGACACTGTTTCTTGTTGGCAATTTGAAATCTGCCAAAAAAGAATCCACAAAAGAAAACTCTATATTTGCTAAATACAGAAAGTGGAGTTTAATTTTAATATATAGAGATAAATCATTTTTGCAGGCTTGTCTGCTTTAAGATGCCTACTTAATGACAACTAAAACCTACTTCACAAATGTGTTGCTTATGTCCACTTTCATCTTCATTATATAGTTTTGTGTACTGCAGTTTTGTATATTGCAAAGTCCAGACTGTTAGTTCTGTACTGCAGTTTTGGGACAATTTCATAATTTACACACCAATAAAAGGAAACACAAAGAAGCTATATATTTCGTGTTGCAAGAATAAGTGCCAGATAAGATATAGCCAAAAACACATAACTAAATACAAAAAAGAAAAATCTAAAAGGCAAGCTTAACTTTTGAAAGAACAGTTTTCACTTGTATCAGATCCATTCATTTTTTTAAACTTATTCAAATTATATAGAAAACATTAAACAATCATAGTTATAAATAACATCAAAATCATACCCCTAATCCACGAATTGAAGGAGAAACTCTAGGGATAGGGTGCTCTCCGTATCATAGGTCGCCTTGGAGGGTTGACAGAGTCCATAGGAATACAAGCAAACTGAACCCACCTATATTTACATATGACATATTAACTTGAAAGTTATTAGAAATTTATTTAGATTTAAGAAGACACCGACACATTAAACTGATTTGTACAAACATAATCAATCTGAATTGGAACAAGCCCTTTAGCCTCTTTTTTTCTAAAATATGCAATTGTGTATATGTATTATATTCATGAACGATCATTATCATTTTTAAAATTTTCAAGACAATCAAAGTTTTAAAATACATAAAGAAAGCTGTTCACCAACAGGTTCGACCCACCCAAGCTGAACAGTTTGGTTTGATTTGTGCATTGCCAAATTTGGATCTTTTTATATGATATTACAAGACTATATTTAGTATCCAAGGAATTGGGAGCATGTTAAGTAAATGCACGAGTTTAAAACAAGACCTGCTGATGTAGCAACAACCTTTTAGCTTAATCATATCAAACCTTGAGTCCGTATATGTAATCTCTGTCTTACATTCGAACCACATGTTGACCCTGCAAAAGAGAGAATCAAGGTATATTGGTTTTAGTGAATAGATGAGAGAGAGTTTTTGTACATGAGGGTGTTCGATTTTTGAAATTTGCTTTGCAGATGAGAGAAATAGAATGGGATAAGTATAATTTGAATTTGAAGAGTTGTTCATCTTCCACTTATTAAGGCTTTATAATAGAACCATAAAACCTCCTTTTGTAAACTTTGCTTCTAGAAGCAATTTTATAGTGTAAGTTGTTTGACACTAAAAAAACTTTATTATATGCATTAAGTGTTGTACCTTAAGCAATTATATTTGTATTATTTAAAATTTAAGAAGTTCTTATCTCATGCATTATATAAAATGCAATGATCACTTGTACATAAGGCATTCTTTCTTGTACATTTCAACACACACATCGGTATTGACTACGACAAACATCAAAACGTCGACAAAAATGAGTCGGTCGTCATGGTATTTTCGAATGTTTTTAAAATATAATAGTTTTAAAGTTATAATAGAATTAAATAAAAAAAATTATAATTTTATAGGAGAGGGGAGGAAAATGTAATTACTAACTAAAAATTAGGGAATTAAAGTGTAAATAAGATAGGGTATTAAAGTGTAAATAATGTATGAATGACTATTTTACCCTCATTTTAGGGTTATTAATGAAAAGTTAGTTCTTAACTTTTGGGTATCTTAAAATACCCCTCTCTCAAAAAGACATATTTGCCCCTAAATTTTTTTTATTATGTGCATTAAGTGTTGTACTTTAAGCAATTATATTTGTATTACTTAAGTTTTAAGAAGTCCCTGGCTCATGCATTATAATATAGTATAGATAAATTTGCTAATAATTTTGTAGGTATTAGACCATGTGTAGTGGGGGGGCTTTATTTATAAAGCCCCTGTTTCTGATTAGTCCATGTGGTAGCTGAGTCAGCATGTGGGTTTAATTCAAAACAGGGGTGTAGTGGGGAAATAAATGGGGGGCGCTATTTTATAAGAAAAAAAAAACTTGAACCAATCACCAATCATCACCTCCACATGGCAGAAGAATACTTGCAAATCACAACATGCTTCGAGCGTTATTTCCATAGCGCCATTCATGTTTTTTGCAATATAAAGCCCCCCGTAACAGTGTGGGGGGCTTTATTTTTTAACATATTGCCCCAATGGAGCCCCACTACGCTTGGTCTTAGTGGAAAAGCCCGCACGTTGTCGCGAGTACTTATGTTTTATTGGCGCACTTTGTATGACGGGTTTCACATAATTTATTTTTAATATTAGTTTGCTAAGACAACTAATGTATCAATTTAGATGTTGCAAGTGAGCAAAGAATTGACACAAGAAACAATAACATAAGACAAAATAGACAACATTATGGACAAATTGACCCCGACATAACTATATAGAACTGCATTGCAAGTTGCGACCTCTATCACAACCTATATCTCACGTACAACAAATGTTTAGAACCCAATTTGAAAAGGATTTCCCAAGTGATATATCTTAGGGATGGCAACTTGAAACGCAGACATGATAACACGACACGAACCGGCACAACCGTAACAAGTTTTGTGTCTTAAACAAGTCGACACGATAAGACCACTTAATTTTCGTGTAAACGGGTTAAAGACATGTTGACAAGTTAAGCACCTACTATGCTAATAATTTTTAATTTTAAAAAATAAGATATGGGAGAGGGTTATACTGACATACGCGGCCTCACAATTGAAAAAAAAAAAGTCTAATTTTGAAATCACGTCTAGATTTTCTTCTCAGTCTCTCGTGATATATTGTATAGTACGTATGTTAGTTTTCTTATTCGTATTTAGAGATCTATAAACTTATCGTTTTTTTGTTTTTCTTTATACAAGCCATGTAATACACGGGTGAATAAACTAGTTAGTATAATATTTTACAAAATACTATTATGTTTATACATGTCCGTTGGCCAAGTAGTTTAATGTCAAAATATTATTTTACACATTTTTGTTTATAGAAATTAATTAAATAATTAACATAATGAAAGACATTAAATTAACCATCATATTACTTTCAAGTACTTACATGAAAACAAAAATAAAATAAAATAAAAATAATCATAAGACCATAAGATAAGATAGGATGCCGATCTGCTATTTAAAACAATTGGTAGATCAGATGAAAACCCCACCCACAAATTATTTGAAAAGGCTATTTATTTATCACTAGCTAAAATCAATTGTCAATCGAATAAGAATAAAACAATATTATTGATTTTTATTACAAGTCAATGCGTGCGCATAATACACATATATTTTCAATGGATTTTAACACACGTTTGGTTTTAATATTTATAAAAATGGTTTAGACCTTAACATTGAAACACACACAAAAAGGCAAGTGTACCCTATCATATATGTAGTAAGCTGAGATAAGAATCAGATATCGATCCATGGACGCGAGCGGACGCAATAGTACTTAAACTCTATCCTCGATTCACCAGTAAAAAGATAGTTGAAGTTTGTTTAAACTAAATTAATTCTAAAACATTAAACTAACATATGTAAGACTCCAAATACAAAATATAACTATAAAGACAATGTAATACCAATCCTAGCATGTCATCTACATATCATATGATACAAAGGCGTGTGATCAACATTCCCATTTTCAGACAATTAGTATCCCTTTCGGGAATCCTAACATGACAACTATACGGAAAGCTAACACGATAAACACACATTAACCACCTCAAATTGTTCATTAGCAAGCAGTTGATATGATCTCATGCAAATCTTCTAAAGAAAAGTTAGTCATCCGTCAAGAGTTTTCTAACCTCACTAATCAAGGAAAGCAATACCGAATACACAATACAACCACCAAGACTAGCATAAAGTAGAGCATTTCACAACCTATTCCATTTTTCCAACTTTGAACACAAATCTACTAAAATCGCCATTTTAACCAAAATAACTAGCAAAGATCATCAACCGTGTCAAAGATCAGTAACAACACCATTAAGCTTTTTAAACCCTTTTACGTGCCGATAAGCATTTCTAATCATTATTCGACTGACTTTAACCAAACCAATACCCGATTACAGTTTCATGGTGTAAACTTATTAACAAGTTAACTAGTCTACTACTGATCGATTAAACGAACGGTTTTTCAACATGTATCCGACTAACACAACCGATAATCATCAAAGTCATTCAAACATAATCACAAATCCAACAACAATGAAACAAGGTTGCACTATGATCATCAAGATTCAACATGAAAAACGCCAATATCATACAAAACATGATTTAAACATACAAACGATTGTTTCTACTACTAAAGATTACTAGTTTTTATCCGTAGGCTACAATCTAATACATAAACATCACATTCAAACTAAAACATTCAGATTTGAACAACTTATAAGTTTATAGATCAAACCATAAAACGTGAATGTGAAGGATTGGATGATGATAGATGATCCGGATTGACTACCGAGCTTGTTAAACGGCTTCTCAACATCTCCACTAGTCCAGAAATCGCCTCAAATCGCCCAGAAAGATACCCGATACCTTTTTAGTAGCTTCTGCCCTGTATTTAAGCAAGTCTCGAAGACCCGCACGGTCGTGCACTTTAACTTTTGATGTGACAGGCAAGTGCGCTGGTGGTTCCTGAAAATATCTTGGGTCTCGCACGGTCGTGCATAAATCCTGCACGGTCGTGCTGATCAGGAGTTCTTGAGATCCATGGTTGCACGTGCTGCTGCACTGGCAGTGCAGCCGATTAAGTAAGTCGCACGGGCACCCGCACGGTAGTGCTGATCAGGATGTCCGAGAGTTTTGGATGCACTGTTAGTCTGTCTGGGAAGTTGTGCACCAAAGTAAAAATGTCTGAATCTATCTCTTCCATGCTGTAAATCCCAAGTTTTTCTCCCTAGGTTTGCCACCTACCACTTGTGTCATTCCCCCCCAAGTCTAAAAGAAACATTCTTCTCATGAATATTGCGGATCTCTCCTTCTCTCGGCTTAGGGTAAGAACAGGAAGCAAGGAACTCCAACGTGACCTCAAGATACACTGGTTTTTCAATGTTTAAAAGGTTTGCCATTGGTTGGGATACCATCTCGAGAAACCGCTCGTGCTGGTTCAAAGTGGCGAGAAGATCCCAACTAAACCGAACAGGATTTCCGATCATATGTCTTCGGTTCCATAACCTGAAGACTTCATTAATGCACGGGGCTTCCTTCCTAGACCGGTTGTTGAAGGTAAGGAATCTGTGTTCCATCTGCAGACAAAACAAATTCTAAACCGTTAGCATATATAAAAATTAAAGTCCTGGTCATAAAACATGTGGCTGTGATGATAACGTTGTGATTCTGATGGTCCTGCACGGCCGGGCACATTTTATGCAGTACCGTGCGGGTCATCTCAGCCGACGTTCCTCGCAACTGGCAGTGCAGCCCCTTTTTTCTCGGCACGCACGGTCGTGCACAAACCTCGCATGACCGTGCAAGTCAGTGCAGCTCTGTGTTTCTAAGCTGCACTACCCTGCCTGACTGGTGCAAACTGACCGTGCACTACCGTGTGGGTCAGCGCACTACCGTGCATAACCTGCAGATTTCGAAAATTTTTCAACAAAAATACCCAAATCTTATACATTTTGTTTAAAACTTATAATACAAGTGATTTTGGGTATGGTTATGCACGGATTCAACAAAACTAACTAAAATCTAACAAAGATTGAACTAAAACAACAAGATTTGAGGCTTTTGTTTGAGATTTATGAAGAAACCCCCAAATCCTTAACATAGAACCTGAAATAAACGATTTTAACCTAAAAATGAAGAAAACAAGTGCAAAATTATGAAGGGATTCGTACCTTGTTGATTTAGGAAGCAAAGAATCGAAGATCTTGCGAAAAAGATGATGTTTTCTGTGGACTTTCGGGTCAGAATGGTGGTGCAGCCTCTAGGGTTTGTGTGTGTGAGGATTATGAAGTTAAGGATGCTTATATATGCCCGAAATTGGGTTGGGCTTTTTGGCACGCGCGGTCGTGCGAGATTCTTGCACTGCCGTGAGGGGCCTGCAGATTTGCAGTTTTGCAATCTGCAGCTGCATTTTCTGCGCAACGCCCCTATTTTGTCTGAAAACATCAATTTAACAAAGTATAACCTGTTTGTCGACTCTTTGTGCTCCATTGCTCCTTTCGGCTTCGATCAAACCAGTACGAACCTGCACACGACTCGAAACTACGTTAAAAATTAAGAAAATTTATTAAACTAAGAATTAAACAACAATAATTACATATGTACCCTTGTGGCGTGCCTAAGCATGCCATGCTAATTTTATTAACGAGTTGCTAGCTAGACTCACCACCCCACGTTTGTATATGCGTGCGGGGCGTGGAGTTCAAGTACCTCCACCGCCGGGTCAACCGGTCCTTCTATATATGCTTTCAAGCGATGACCGTTGACTTTGAAAGTCAATCCCTCGGCATTTTCGATCGAGACAGTCCCGTAAGGATATACCTCTTTAACAGTGTACCGGCATGTCCATCGGGATTTTAACTTTACCGGAAAGAGACGCAAGCAAGAGTTATAAAGCAGGACCAAGTGGCCTACCTGAAAATCTTTTCGGTGTTTCAGGCGACTGTCGTGCAATCTCTTGGTACGCTCTTTATATAGTCTCACCGCCGGTCTTCAAATCCTGGTTTGCTGTCTTTAGAGCCCGGGACGCCCTATGGTCAAGCTCGACTGGGAGATGACACGCCTTCCCATAAACAAGCCTAAAGGGAGTCGTCCTGATAGGCGTCTTATTAGCGGTCCGAAAGGCCCACAACGCGTCATCCAATTTGTCAGCCCAATCCTTGCGGTTTTGGTTTACTGACCGCTCAAGGATTCTTTTCAACCCCCGGTTCGTGACCTCCACCTGCCTACTCGTCTGTGGATAATAAGGGGTGGACAACCTGTGGTACACACCATAACATGCCAACGCTCTCTCAAGCTGTGCGTTGCAGAAATGTGTACCACGATCACTAATTAGTGCCTTCGGAGCACCAAACCGGGAGAACAGGCTGCGTACAAACCTCAGCACTACTCGGGCATCATTTGTGGGTAAGGCTTGCGCCTTCGCCCACTTTCACACATAGTCAACCGCCACAAGTATATATTTATTTCCCCGTGAGGAGGGGAACGGTCCCATGAAGTCAATGCCCCAAATGTCAAAGACTTCACAAACCAGGATCGGGTTCTGCGGCATTTGGTCGCGTGCCGATATGTTCATCGCCCTCTGGCATGGATCACATGCACCGATCAAGACCTTAGCATCGCGAAACAGTGTGGCCAATAAATCCCGGAGTCTAACACTTTTTTGGCCGTGTAGTTCGCTCCGTGGTGACCTCCGGTAGGCCCCTCGTGACAGTCCCTCAGAATCTGAGCTGCCTCAACTCGAAAAACACAACGGCGAATCAGCTAATCCGCCCCGACCCTGAACAAGAACAGGCCATCCCAAAAATAATGCTTGAGGTCTGCAAAGAACTTCCTCTTTTGCAAGTGCGACAATCCTTTGATAAGGATCCCGCGGGCGAGGTAGTTCGCGAACTCCGCAAACCATGGTGACACATCATCCAGAGACTCGAAACTCATTAAGAACTCGTGTGGGAAGTTGTCATTGATTGTATCCCACGCCGAATCCTCAGCATCTACATGCTCCAGTCTAGACAGATGGTCAGCAACAACATTCAGGGCACCTTTCTTGTCCTGAATCTCTATATCGAACTCTTGCAGCAATAAGATCCACATGATCAGGCGCGGTTTCGCGTCCTGCTTGCTGAAAAGGTATCTAATTGCTGCATGATCCGTATACACAATCGTCTTGGACAACACCAAGTATTATCTAAATTTTTCAAATGCAAACACTACGACCAGAAGCTCATTCTCTGTGGTTGTATAATGCTCCTGAGCATCAAGCAGAGTCTTGCTGGCGTAGTAGATCGGGTGGAAGTGCTTGTCCTTCCTCTGTCCCAAGACCGCCCCTATCGCGAAATCACTAGCATCACACATGATCTCGAATGGCACCGCCCAGTCAGGCGCCACTAAAAGAGGGGCCTCCACAAGCAAACACTTCAGAAGGCCAAACGCCTTCAAACACTCTGAACCAAATACAAACGGTGCATCTTTCTCTAACAACCGGGTCATGGGACGGACGATTATAGAAAAGTCTTTTATGAATCGCCGCTAAAACCCTGCATGACCCAGGAAACTACGGATCGCTCTAACATAGGTGGGGGTGGGAGTCTAGAAATGATGTCCACCTTAGCTGGATTAACCTCCAGCCTAGCTTGGGAGACCTTATGCCCCAGGACTACTCCTTCCTTCACCATGAAGTGGCATTTTTCCCAGTTGAGCACAAGACTGGTCTCCTCACACCTCGTCAACATCCGCTCGAAATTCTTCATACATTGATCGAAAGAACTCCCGAAGACAGAAAAAACATCCATGAATACTTCCATGGAGTCCTCGATCATGTCATGAAATATTTCGACTATGCAACGCTGGAAGGTCGCCGGCACATTACACAGAGCAAATGCCATACGCCTGTAGGCGAATGTGCCAAAAGGGCATGTGAAGGTCATCTTATCCTGGTCCACAGGATCGATAGGAATTCGAAAATACCCAGAAAAACCATCAAGGAAACAGTAGTACAACTTCCCCGACAGACGTTCCAACATCTGATCGATGAATGGAAGCGGGAAGTGATCCTTTCGGGTGGCGTCATTGTGTTTGCGGTAGTCAATGCAAACTCGTCATCCGGTGACGGTTCTCATAAGAATAAGCTCATTCCTATCATTCGTAACCACCGTCATGCCACTTTTCTTGGGCATGACGTGTACTGGACTGACCCATACAAAATCTGAGATAGGATAAATCAATCCTACATCTAGCAACTTAATTACCTCAGATTTTACAACCTCCTGCATGTTCGGGTTCAGACGCCTTTGGTGTTGCGCACAGGGCTTATGGACATCATCCATCAAGATTTTGTACGTACAGAAGGAGGGATTGATTATCTTTGTGTCCATAATCTTCCAACCTATGGCCCTCTTATGAAGTCTATGAAGTCTAAGAACTCTAAGCAACTCGTTGTTCTCCTCTGCAGATAATGAAGATGAAA
Source organism: Ambrosia artemisiifolia (assembly GCA_032199755.1). Lineage (NCBI taxonomy): Eukaryota > Viridiplantae > Streptophyta > Magnoliopsida > Asterales > Asteraceae > Ambrosia > Ambrosia artemisiifolia. The sequence goes on from CM063519.1 coordinate 66,833,523, forward strand.
TAATCACAGGTAGACGACCCTCCTCGTCAAGAAACGCATACTCTAGATGTGGTGGGAGCTCTTTCAGCTCCAAAGACGGTGGATCCTCCACAGACGGTTTCGATTTCTCTTTCTCCTCATGCTCGATCTCCACAAAATGCTCTGGGCTCTGGGAACCTTCATCACCGATCTGATAGACCGGCTACTCAACTCTATGGCCGTCCTTCACAATGCCATCTAGGTTCCCACACAACAGATGTGTGTCCGAAACATCCTCATCAACAGTGCCTCGACAGTGATAACTAACACACGTGTCTACTATGTCAAGATAGTATAGTGTGTCATCCTGACTCTCAGGATAACGCATTGACCTTTAAACATCAAAAGTCACATGCTCATCATTCACCCAAAGTGTGATTTGGCCCGCAACTACATCAACAATTCTCCTAGCCGTGTCAAGGAAAGGACGTCCGAGGATCAGGGGCACCTTTGAATCCTCATCTATGTCTAGGATGACAAAATCCATGGGGAATACAAATTTGTCAATCTTGACAAGCATATTTTCAACAAACCCCCATGTATAGTTGATTGAACGATCAGCCAGTCTAATACTCATCCTGGTGGGTGAAGGTTCACCCAGCTCCAACTTCTCAAAAACCTTATAAGGCATAAGGTTTATACTGGCACCTAAGTCTGCAAGTGCATTGCTGACAGTCATATTACCTATCAGACAAGGGATAGTAAAGCTACCAGGATCTCCCATATTCATGGGCAGTCGATTCTGCAGAATTGCAGAGCAGTTCTCGTTCAACAACACACAGGACAAGTCCTCAAGTTTTTGCTTATTGGTGAGGATGTCCTTCAAAAATTATGCATACTTAGGTATCTAAGCCAAGGCTTCCACAAACGGTATGTTTATATGTAGTTGTTTAAACAACTCAAGGAATTTACCGTAATGGGCCTCGTCCTTCTGCTTCCTCAGCCTGCTTGGGTATGGAACCGGAGGAGTGTAGTCGGTGACTATCTTCAGGAACTGTGCTGTACTTGTTGGGACTCGCCTAGCATGCACCACATCGGAAGACTCAGTCTGGACCGTCTCAGTGATCGACGGTGATGCCGATGTGTCTGGTCCCGTGGTTTTACCACTCCTCGTGGTGATGGCATTTACATGCCCCCTCGGGTTCGGCTCAATGTTACTCGGAAGACCACCCTAAGGCCTGTCGGATAACATCTTTGCCATCTGGCCAACCTGCTTCTCTATAGCCTGCATAGAAGCCTTCTGGCTCCTCATCTCGCCCTCCTGCATGCTAAAGCGCTCCTCATGCTGCTAGTAACGCTTCTCGGCAATCTAATTGGTGCTAGTAGAGTTGCTCAGGAGTTGAGACATCATCTCCCACAACCTCGATGTACCTTGCTAGGCGTGCTGCTTGGAACTGATCCCAGCGCCCTGATTCTGGTACTGATTCGGTCTAAGCTAGTAGGACTGGCCATGAGACTGGTATGGCTGGTTCTGGGACTGGTGGGATTGTTGTGGTGTGGGGGCTCGCTGCTGGAATCCGAGCGAGTTCTGGTTGGATGAACCAGCTCTCCACCCAAAGTTCGGGTGATTTCTCCAACCCGGATTGTATGTGTTACTGTAGGGGCTATTTTGGGGTCTGACTTAATTACCCATGTAGTCCACCTCTTCGTGGCCTGAATACATAACACCCTACGCACACAAGCCAGCCTCGTGAGATACCCCGCACTGATCACATAAACATTGGGCCTGTGCTACATTTTGCTGAGATTTGTCGAATTTCGTAGCTAGGGCCTCAATCTATGCAGAAATAGCTGTGTAATTATCCACGACATGCACACCAGATCATGAAGACGAAGACCTTGATCTGTCACTCTGTCGTGACTTTGACTTTAGAGTCTCTTTTTCTATGATTCTCCATGCCTCATTGGGAGGTCTGAGTTCCAAGATCTCCCCCAGCATATACATCTAAGCGCTCATGCGAGTCATAGCCAAGTCCCTGGTAAAAAGTTAACACAAACTGTCTTTTCTGAAGACCGTGGTGCGGGACAGCCAACAACAAGTCCTTATACCTCTCCCATGCCATGTATAGTGATCCACCATCATCCTGCCGAAAGGTCATGATGCGGTTCCTCAACTTCTGGGTTTTCTCTAGAGGAAAGTTCTGACACTCGCCAAATCCACAAGTCGATACCGTACAATTAACTGTCTTTATTTCACTGTGTGCTTAGAATAAATTATGTCGGTGCACCTCATTATTTGAAAAATTATGAACTCTACCCGAACACCATGACCAACATAAGGATCAACAAGAGCGTATGGATTTTCATATAATATTTTATGAGACTAAAACTATATATTTTTTTAATACATGTGTGTAGAATCAAAACTTTAAAAATATTATACATACACACATACATGTACATATATATTATAGACAAGAACCAAATCCATCCATATCTTGCACATACATGACACTTTATAGCACATGTGCACAATTCATTTTCTTTTACATGTCCCTTTCAAGACAACTTGCATGATAAGTCTAGTAACCTATACCTCCAAACAACCATGTGCTTATATCTAGGATTAGGACTAAACAATTGACATGTATAATTATATATGTATGCACGTGTATATGTATATGTATGTATGTATTGAATGGACGACTTGCAAGAACTATGATCAATCACTATCTTATGACAAGTCACTTTCAAGCCATGTGTCCACATCTTATACCAAATAGACATGTGACAAAACTCAACTCACACACACAACACACACACGGCATATATATATATACACACACACCCATGAAACCTACACACCCTAGATAATTAGACTGTCTAACAAGCTAGCCTAAGTTTCATCTAAACCACTAACATCCAAGGCTACCTTACACTATCTATACTTGTCTAATTACCACATGTGTATGCCTACACTTTCTAGAATCAATCGGTTCCCAACATAGATGCATACATACAATCCGAATGAAAGGGACACAACAACAACCTCATCATTGGCATGCATGCTACTAAAGACAAAGCCTACTAATCACCCAAAGTTTCACCTAAATGGAAGGCCTTGCCCATGAACAAGCTATGACACCTTTTGACACTACCCTTTTAGTTGAAAATTATATGTGAATGGCTCACAACAAGACAAGAAGCCAACTAATCCTATTTATACCAAAATAGGACCTAGACTTATGGATTTCACCATCTCAACACTGATATTTTCCTAAACTCTCCCTTCCTCCTTTCCTTTGTATTTCGGCCGAACCATAAGACAACCCATCACTTGTCACTTTCAAACATAAGAACAAAGCTTGCACCAAATAGGAAATGCCAACTCATCCTCAACACCTCCCTATACAAACTAGAACTTCCTCTTCTTTCCTAGACAACTAGCGGCCAAGACATGGAAAAGAATGAGCCATCATTGTCAAACTAACTATCACCAAATTAGTTAACATCTTTAAACGCTAACATCATCCCAAGAAGCTTTTGTTTGCCATTCAATCAGCTATATAAGGGGCAAGAAACACTTGGAAAACTTGCACCAATAATCACACAAACTCTCATCTCTCTCTCTCTCTCTCTTTCTATAACCATCAGCTCTTACCCACAAAAAAAAACCTCACCATCGAGCCACCCCAAGGAAGCACCAAGGCCATCAAGGCACGAAGAGGAGCTTGGAGGACCACTAAAATCGCTAGACGGCTACCAACATTCCATGCGATTAGGTAAGTTAACTAGCTACCACATTACTTCTAATTCACCTTAAACTCATCGGCTCTTGTGTTAACCTGACTATCGATCCCTTGAACAACATGAATCGGCCACACAACACATCTAGGTGACTATTTTCGAAAGCATTGTTTTATTGTCATGAATGAATGTCAATTTCTAACACACGCATGTACACTTATATATATATATATATAACCGCATGTATGCATACCACACACTTATGTGACACAAATCAATTTAGTGAATGCACCCACATCATGAATATTGTTTTGTAACCCCTCTCGGTTTTAATAGTTGTCAAGGAATTGATTTTTGAAACAAAACATACATATACTCGAAACTACACCACATTTTGAGGACAATTATACACGATAACCGTCTCGTACACAAGTAATTGTCCCACGGATACATAAGACAAGGGTCCACAAGTCGGGTAAACAACTTGTATGTTTGATGACAAGTACACAAAACTTAAGATATCTTTGACGTTATAGCGTACTTTTTGTTGGAACAGTAGTTACTTCTGCTTTGCTAAATCATATAACCAGACACAAGGATTGTTTCGTGGCCCCTTTTACTGTTTTACAACTTCGGGGGAGAAACATGCTACACACCAACATATGTACATGACAACAATATGTGTTACATGAGTCAGACCCACAATTGTTACAAATCAACAAAAATTCCCCGAACAACTAAAACCATTAGCTTAGCAATAAGCCGTGGATTATATGAATAGTACTATTTGGGTTGACAAACCCTTTCACTGTTATTCGCGCTAACACATATGAATGCATATTATCCATACTTTACAATGTCCCGTGACAAGGCAATGGGTCGGGGTGAAAATGAACATCGTGGTTTGGTTATGGTGCTCATGGTAACAATATTCTGTATGGACACAGACAACGAAACTTTTTAAGCAACAAAACTTTCTGAGCGACGAAACTTTTTAAGCAACAAAACTTTCTCACCAACTTTTTAGTTGACACTTTTAAGCATGTTTTTCAGGTATCATTTGACTATGGCACGGTTGGAATATGTGGAACCTCGAGTTTGGGTTAGGCGTTCAACATGCTTGAAGTCTTAGCTATATCTTTTCGCTGCACTGAATTGATGACAGTCGTCCCACTCCGCGTTTCCGCCTTTGGCGGGGTGTGACAAAAGTATTGATTCATGAACTGCTCAGACAGCTCCGCCCATGTAGTGATAGAACCTGCGGGAAGCGACTGAAGCCAACTCCTGGCTTTCTCCCACAAAGAGAATGGGAGGAGTCCTAAATGAATGGCATATTCTGAGACGTTCGTCATCTTAAAGTTTGCTAAAACCTCTAAGAAATCAGCAATGTTTTAGCCTGGATCGTCGTGCTCCAGTCCACCGAACTGCACCGAGTTTTGTATCATATTAATGATACTAGATTAGATTTCAAAGTTTGCCGCCACGACTGTGGGTCGGGCGATACTCGATGCAAGTCTGTCCCCTCCAGGATGGCCGCTATCATTGAGCGGAATATCATCATCCACCATGATGATATCACTGTGGGCCTCCCCCTTTGTTGTCAGCCGGATCTGGTGGCGCCTCCTTCACTGGGACCTCTATAGCAGGAGTAGAAATAAGAATATCAGAAACTAGACCATACTTATGAAGTCTAATTCTTTCGCTTCTCCTCAAGACACGCGCCTGCTCCTCAGAAAGATCACCATAAGGCCCGGGGTTTGTGGACATCAACCTGCAATCAAAGAATAATACAGTTGCAGCAGGCGAATATATGACAAACCCAAAAGGCGATATAAGACAGAAAAATGAATAAATTAAATATTAAATCCATAAATAAATATAGAAAATACAGGAAAGCTATATATACATAAAAATCAAATAAAAACCAATAGAATCGATAAAATGAACTGAAATAAATAGACAAAGAATAAAACTATTCAAAGCATGAAATTAATAATTAGTTCAAATACGAACAAATAAATCTAATCAATCAAATAAAGAATAAATAAAATTCATAGACAAACTAATAAATCCAATAATCAATCAAGTAAATCTATCAACATCCTAATGAACAAATAATTCATCAAACAATCCTATAAGCAGATAAATGAACGAATATATATGCAAACCTATGAACCAATATAAAATCAATCCAATATATCAACAGACAGATAAATCAATCAAACAATAAAAGAATCAACACAGTATAAACAAGTATTCACAAGCATGTACACTGGTAAAAGGTTGACTTGGTTCGTTCCTAAAGCTCGTCGCCTCCCCGACAACGGCGCCAAAAACTTGCCGTGCGCGCAATACGCATATATTTTCAATGGATTTTAACACACATTTGGTTTTATTAATTATAAAAATGGTTTAGACCTTAACATTAAAACACATACAAAAAGGCAAGTGTACCCAGTCATATACATAGTAAGCTAAGATAAGAACCAAATATTGATCCGTGGACGCGAGCGGACGCATTAGTACTAAAACTCTATCCCCGATTCACCAGTAAAAAGATAGTTGAAGTTTGTTTAAACTAAATTAATTCTAAAACATTAAACTAACGTATGTAAGACTCCAAATACAAAATAGAACTATAAAGACAATGTAATACCAATCCTAGCATGTCATCTACATATCATATGATACAAAGGCGTGTGATTAACATTCCCATTTTCAGACAACTAGTATCCCTTTCGGGAATTCTAACATGACAACTATACGGAAAGCTAACACGATAAACACACATTAACCACCTCAAATTGTTCATTAGCGAGCAGCTAATATGATCTCATGCAAATCTTCTAAAGAATAGTTAGTCATCCGTTAAGAGTTTTCAAACCTCAATAATCAAGGAAAGCAATACCGAATACACAATACAACCACCGAGACTAGCATAAAGTTGAGCATTTCACAACCTATTCTATTTTACCAACTTTGAACATAAATCTACTAACATAGCCATTTTAACCAAAACAACTATCAAAGATCATCAACCGTGTCAAAGATCAGTAACAACACCATTAAGCTTTTTAAACCCTTTTACGTGCCGATAAGCATTTCTAATCATTATTCGACTGACTTTAACCAAACCAATACCCGGTTATAGTTTCATGGTGTAAACCTATTAACAAGTTAACTAGTTTACTACCGATCGATTAAACGGACGGTTTTTCAAAGTATATCCGACTAACACAACCGATAATCATCAAAGTCATTCAAAAATAATAACAAATCCAACAACAATGAAACAAGGTTGCACTATGATCATCAAGATTCAACATGAAAAACGCCAATATCATACAAAACCTGATTTAAACATAAAAATGATTGTTTCTACTACTAAAGATTACTAGTTTTTATCTGTAGAATACACTCTAATACATAAACATCACATTCAAACTAAAACATTCAGATTTGAACAACTTATAAGTTTATAGATCAAACCATAAAATGTGAATGTGAAGGATTGGATGATCATAGATGATCCGGATTGACTCCCGAGCTTGTTAAACGGCTTCTCAACAGCTCCACTGGTCCAGAAATCGCCTCAGATCGCCCAGAAAAATACCCAATACCTGTTCAATAGCTTCTGCCTTGTATTTAAGCAAGTCTCGAAGACCCGCACGTTCGTGCACATAAAGTGCACGGTCATGCACAAAAAGTGCACGTTCGTGCACATAAAGTGCACGTTCGTGCACTTTAACTTTTGATGTGACAAGCAAGTGGGCTGGTGGTTCCTGAAAATATCTTGGGTCTCGCACGGTCGTGCATAAATCCTGCACAGCCGTGCTGATCAGGAGTTCTCGAGATCCATGGTTGCACGTGCAGCTGCACTGGCAGTGCAACCGAGTAAGTATGTCGCACGGGCACCCGCACAGTAGTGCTGATCAGGATATCCGAGAGATTTGGCTGCACGTGCACTTGCACTGGCAGTGCAACCTCAGTTGCCAAGTCAGAGTAGGCCTGCACGGTCGTGCACGAATCTTGCACGTCCGTGCAAGTGTGTTAGTGTCTTTTGTTTGTGTAGGAAATGTCCGTTATGTCAAGATTTCGCCCGTTTTCTTCGACTTTGTCTTCGGGGCGTCGTTTAAGACCTGCAATAACAATACAAAGCGATTAAGTTGTAACAACCCGACCAGGAGGGGGCTGGACGTTACGTCAGTTGGGTAACAGACTTGCACAACGGAAGCAACGATAACAAATATTTATTTGTTATTACGATTTATGATCCAAAAATACAAATACACAAGTAAAATAAATAAACTAATAACTATGCAGGGACGAGACGCGGCGGTCGTCGAAGCAGTGTAATCCTTAGTCGATCCAATCTCTAATCCACATATCTCTAGATGCTCTAACCGCAACATATAGCCGAATCTTCTAACCAATAATCTCTAATCCGCTACTAGCTAACAAACGAACATAATCCGTATGCTCCAAAACCATCCGAATGCAGTACCTGAACACATGCTTAAAAAGAGTCGGTCAGTAATCATACTGGTGAGTCCGTGTAAGTTATCAAATGGATCCAAAAACAGTTTATCGTTTCGTAACCAAGTTACACAGTTTAAAACAGTTCAAGATACGTGATGTAACAAGCAACACCTCAACCCTACGTGGACTCTATCTACTGCCATTATAGGTCCTGCAAAATATATGCCGCAATGGTCCCATAACCGTCGTGGAGGGTTTCCCGGGCCCTTACGTCCCGAGTCCACTTTGCGTGGGGGTTTCCCCAAGTAGTACTACCCATATATTAAGTCGGATCTATCCTAGAGTTAATGAGTGTCAAGTATAACCAGCAGCCAAGTATCCCGTTACATCACAACCAGTTTATAAAACACACACACGCATGTATTCACCCCAAAACGGTAAAACATAAAAGTACACGAACTCACCTTTGGTTGCGCTTCTCATCACATCTCCTTGTCACATATTATTCGAGTCAAGATCCTATTCAAATTCATAAACATCAGTTCACGTAACCAACATTGCGGTTACACGTGTGGGTGAGCTAGGACCTTTAGTTGTTTAATTCTATTTGTGTATGTATTTTTGGTCGTTCAATAATAGGTCAAGATTCCACCTACATATCTAACGAAATATCTATCTCATTAGATGCTATGTTCCTAATCAAAATGTCTCTAGTTGTTATAGTAATTCTATTACTTGTCTAATGCCCAAGTGTTTCATATGTCCATACTATGATTCATCGTCTCATGTCCTAGTCTATATTTCTCCTCTAGTATCTGATTTAAGACTATAGCCGATCATCCATTCATCCAAGTTCCAAGGAATATATTATAATTTGAGTTATGTATTCATGCTCCTTTTATTATCTTCATGTTTCAATTATCAAACCTGTACTAATATTCTTGTATCCAATGTATAAATATATATATATATATATATATATATATATATATATATATTTATCCCTTATTTCTCCATAATGCCAAGTATAAGGTTCATATCTGTATAGTGTTATGTCTTTGTATTATATCCAATAGTCATCTTGAATGGTTCTAAAGTCCAATGTCCTATACCTTGCATTCGTGTATGTCCAATGTCCCAATATTCATAATTGCCACTCTAGTTATGTACTCTAATAGCACCACTAAGTACTTAATGTTTACCTCTCGATTGATCGTTCCCTTTACATGATTATTCACACTCATATACAAGTCAAATGTTTAGTTGGTGTAATTGTCAAGTTGGCCCAAACATTAGTCGACTCCCACACGTGTCGCACGCGATAACTACATATGTAATAATAATCGAAATAACTTTAGGACTTGGCTATACCTCTCGGACCCCTTCTTTGTCCAGACCTCTTGCCCGTTGCCTTCTGTTGACCCAGTCAACTGTGACTGACCAAGTGTATAATCCTCCAATCAACTTCCTATTGATCAATCATCACCATTGACATCAGGTTTCACCACTAACCTCTAACTGGTCTGAACATCATCACCACCTATCAACATCATTTTAACCCACTATAATCAATCAACCATAACATGGATTTAGCTTAGCTACTATTCAGAAGAGGAAAAAGGAAGTTATTATCTAAACTTACAGATCCGGTTGGAACCCTAAACAAACCGCCGTCGCCCCCGTCGTACATATCACCGGGGGCTCTTAACACTGGCTGGTCAGAGACCAGAGCCGGTCCTCTTCCTCCTCTGTCCTGATCTCTCTCCCTAGCTCTCTCTTTCTCATGTTTCGATTTCCACTCAGATCTGATCCTCTCTCTACCGTCTCTCTCTCTCTTTCTCAAGAATATGTTTTTCTTTCTAAACAGATGGGTGTAAGGGTGGTGGTTGTCCCTGATCGGAGCTCCGCCGCCGAGGCAGTGGCCGGAATCCCCATCTCCGGTTCCTCTCTCTCTCTATCATAATGTGTGTTTGTTTTTGTGTTTGGGTGAGTAGAAAACCGGTTACAAGGGGTGGGAGGTTTGGGCTTTTATAGTGAGGTTTTGCTAATGGTTTAATAAAACCATTTATGGTTTTAGTTAATGAGGTGTCACAAGAAGGGAGGGGACATGTGTCCTCTCCAAGTGTGACTCACCCTTCATGTGTCGGGTGGGTTCGTTATCGGGTGTTGGTTCGGTCACGTAACGGGTATAATATAATTTCCTCTTGCCGAAAATAATTATTTAACTCGCCAGCTCGGCTTTAAATTTAACCATATTATTATCTTTGGTCATTTAATAATAGTACAATAATATCGTACGAAAAATTTTGGGCCCTAGGTCCGGGGTGTTACATTCTCCCCCCGTTATTGGAATTCCGTCCTCGGAATTATTCTCGAGCTATCTATCGTTGCAATCCAGTATATTTCATACTCGGATTCAACATCCAGGTCTAAATACTTGTATATACATAATCGTTTTCTTAAACTTACTCATAAACCTTTGTGGTTCCATATTAAGTCTCTTACTATATATAAAACAACTAATTTAAACGCTTGACATATTAGGGTTTGTTCTTGATTTAATTCCCAGTACCATTTTCGATGCACCGTAGGTGTTTATATATAGGGTGTACCGCAGCTAACCCACCACACCAATGATAACCTCGAAAATGTTCTAGAAATTTTTAGAGGTTCAGTTTTGTTTTTGGTTTAACTCTTAGTCTCGTTTTTGATGCACCACTGGTGTTTATATATAGGGTGTACCGCAGCTAACCCACCACACCAATGATACTTCGCAACGTACTGAAAATCTCTCCAAAAACACAATAAAAAAATGTATTTGTAAACGTACCTAATCAAAATCCAATTTGGGTTTCAAAAGTTACTAATCCTTAAAAATCTATATTCTAGTGTCCGCTAACTTATCGAAATAGAGATCTAACATTAAACTATTTTCTTAGAGTTGTGTGTTATTCTCAAAGTTTCTTATGCTAAATACTAAAGTCAATCTTATCTATATCATCCGCAATAATGTTGAATTCTTAAACCTTCAAGGTATCTAATACGGGTAGTGTAAGGTGTGTGACTACATGTCATGAATTATAGAAAGTTAGATATCCATTCACATTACGTTGCTCTTATCCGTATCAATGGGGCCTTAACTTTTCCTTTGGTATCCTAAATCTCATTTTCTTATAGGGTTGGATTACCATCCATAACATCTTACTACTAAACTTAGAATAGGTTCTTTTGTATTCGTTAAATATTTCTTATAACAATCGTCACAATGCCTTCGCTCCCCCCGTTAGAGCTTGCCTATATGTTCCTTATAGATATCTTGTTACTATATTAGAATGTTACGGATCTAATCCCATGGTTTTGGAAGTAATCTAAAGACAACCTAAAATATTAAAAGAGTAGAACATATATATATACTAATTCTTACGTTTACCTTATGTAGCTTCCATCCTAGTTCCTTTTGTTTTAGCGAAGTTGTATAATCGCGATGATTGACAAATCTTCGAACTTAAGTTGTCGTCCTTCTGGCTAACCTTCTGAAATTTTTAAAACCTGCCATATGATTAAGAATCCGGAACTCTATTCTTGACTAAAATTCATTGTATCCCATACTAACTTAAATCCAAATGAAAGAACTTAATAACCATTGGTTTAATTTCCTGCCTGTTTGATAACTCCAAAGTTCAACCTTTACATACGTATGAACCATATATTAATAAACCATCCCATTGCCAATAACTAGTTTTATTAGAAACTAAACTTATCGGATCATCTCTAAAACATGGTATCATGTCGTAGATCCAAGACACTATATTTGGCTTAAATCTGCAGTAATCGATATTCATCAAGTCTGAACAACATGATCTAGTAACCAATGGTTTTAGCTTCTTATTTATGGGTCTAAAATTCAACTTATACCTATAATATGAACCTTACAATGGTTAAAACTATTTGGTTTTGAAGGAAACTTACATGTTATACATTTGCTAAGTTATTCAAAGTTCGCCTTGGTATTTCGGTTTGTTTCAACTTGTTGCGCCAAGGCTTGGGGAAGTACCTAATTCTTATGGTTAGCTCCCAATTTGGTTAGAAAAATCATTTACAAATAATAGCATTTATGTAGATTCATACGCATATATATATACTATATATATATTTATATACATACTTTTCGAAATTTGCCAATTGTATCAACTATTTTAAGTTCACAATCTTTATTACGACACGCAAGCCTATTGCATTCTTGTTTACACCTCTAACATGGTCCGTTATCGTAATATGCCAAGTCGTACCAAATGTGCTCAATTCGAAGCCTTAACTCTAGTCAAACAAGTCTATCACGTATTCGTTTACGACTCTATCATAGTCCGTTTCTACACTTAAGTCTATGGTTACCATGGCTATCCTTACAATCCTGGCGACTCTTCGGATTTCTTAAAACTTTTTCGTGCCTGTAAATTTATCATTACATGACGTCAAATGTAATCGTCAATTTACCTCACGGAATCGTTCTAATAATCTCCGTTGCAGTCATCATTCATGTATCACACAAGGTCCGCTCACTAGTCAAACTGGTTCTAAATCCTTGTAAGCATTCTAGTGTTCAGGTACTCAAGTTTCATCTTAGTCCGTTTCTTACTTTCGTCAGTCTTATGCAATTTCAAGGCCTTTCCTAGCTAGGTAGTCTTAGAGCCTTAAACGCTAAGTTCTCTAAGTTGTCCTGGTGCGGTATCGGATATCTGGAGATATCCTATTTCGCCACAACCGTTGCTCTGATACCAACTGTAACAACCCGACCAGGAGGGGGCTGGACGTTACGTCAGTTGGGTAACAGACTTGCACAACGGAAGCAACGATAACAAATATTTATTTGTTATTACAATTTATGATCCAAAAATACAAATACACAAGTAAAATAAATAAACTAATAACTATGCAGGGACGAGACGCGGCGGTCGTCGAAGCAGTGTAATCCTTAGTCGATCCAATCTCTAATCCACATATCTCTAGATGCTCTAACCGCAACATATAGCCGAATCTTCTAACCAATAATCTCTAATCCGCTACTAGCTAACAAACGAACATAATCCGTATGCTCCAAAACCATCCGAATGCAGTACCTGAACACATGCTTAAAAAGAGTCGGTCAGTAATCATACTGGTGAGTCCGTGTAAGTTATCAAATGGATCCAAAAACAGTTTATCGTTTCGTAACCAAGTTACACAGTTTAAAACAGTTCAAGATACGTGATGTAACAAGCAACACCTCAACCCTACGTGGACTCTATCTACTGCCATTATAGGTCCTGCAAAATATATGCCGCAATGGTCCCATAACCGTCGTGGAGGGTTTCCCGGGCCCTTACGTCCCGAGTCCACTTTGCGTGGGGGTTTCCCCAAGTAGTACTACCCATATATTAAGTCGGATCTATCCTAGAGTTAATGAGTGTCAAGTATAACCAGCAGCCAAGTATCCCGTTACATCACAACCAGTTTATAAAACACACACAAGCATGTATTCACCCCAAAACGGTAAAATAGAAAAAGGGGAAGTACACGAACTCACCTTTGGTTGCGCTTCTCATCACATCTCCTTGTCACATATTATTCGAGTCAAGATCCTATTCAAATTCATAAACATCAGTTCACGTAACCAACATTGCGGTTACACGTGTGGGTGAGCTAGGACCTTTAGTTGTTTAATTCTATTTGTGTATGTATTTTTGGTCGTTCAATAATAGGTCAAGATTCCACCTACATATCTAACGAAATATCTATCTCATTAGATGCTATGTTCCTAATCAAAATGTCTCTAGATGTTATAGTAATTCTATTACTCGTCTAATGCCCAAGTGTTTCATATGTCCATACTATGATTCATCGTCTCATGTCCTAGTCTATATTTCTCCTCTAGTATCTGATTTAAGACTATAGCCGATCATCCATTCATCCAAGTTCCAAGGAATATATTATAATTTGAGTTATGTATTAATGCTCCTTTTATTATCTTCATGTTTCAATTATCAAACCTGTACTAATATTCTTGTATCCAATGTATATATATATATATATATATATATATATATATATATATTTATCCCTTATTTCCCCATAATGCCAAGTATAAGGTTCATATCTGTATAGTGTTATGTCTTTGTATTATATCCAATAGTCATCTTGAATGGTTCTAAAGTCCAATGTCCTATACCTTGCATTCGTGTATGTCCAATGTCCCAATATTCATAATTTCCACTCTAGTTATGTACTCTAATATCACCACTAAGTACTTAATGTTTACCTCTCGATTGATCGTTCCCTTTACATGATTATTCACACTCATATACAAGTCAAATGTTTAGTTGGTGTAATTGTCAAGTTGGCCCAAACATTAGTCGACTCCCACACGTGTCGCACGCGATAACTACATATGTAATAATAATCGAAATAACTTTAGGACTTGGCTATACCTCTCGGACCCCTTCTTTGTCCAGACCTCTTGCCCGTTGCCTTCTGTTGACCCAGTCAACTGTGACTGACCAAGTGTATAATCCTCCAATCAACTTCCTATTGATCAATCATCACCATTGACATCAGGTTTCACCACTAACCTCTAACTGGTCTGAACATCATCACCACCTATCAACATCATCTTAACCCACTATAATCAATCAACCATAACATGGATTTAGCTTAGCTACTATTCAGAAGAGGAAAAAGGAAGTTATTATCTAAACTTACAGATCCGGTTGGAACCCTAAACAAACCGCCGTCGCCGCCGTCGTACATATCACCGGGGGCTCTTAACACCGGCTGGTCAGAGACCAGAGCCGGTCCTCTTCCTCCTCTGTCCTGATCTCTCTCCCTAGCTCTCTCTTTCTCATGTTTCGATTTCCACTCAGATCTGATCCTCTCTCTACCGTCTCTCTCTCTCTTTCTCAAGAATATGTTTTTCTTTCTAAACAGATGGGTGTAAGGGTGGTGGTTGTCCCTGATCGGAGCTCCGCCGCCGAGGCGGTGGCCGGAATCCCCATCTCCGGTTCCTCTCTCTCTCTATCATAATGTGTGTTTGTTTTTGTGTTTGGGTGAGTAGAAAACCGGTTACAAGGGGTGGGAGGTTTGGGCTTTTATAGTGAGGTTTTGCTAATGGTTTAATAAAACCATTTATGGTTTTAGTTAATGAGGTGTCACAAGAAGGGAGGGGACATGTGTCCTCTCCAAGTGTGACTCACCCTTCATGTGTCGGGTGGGTTCGTTATCGGGTGTTGGTTCGGTCACGTAACGGGTATAATATAATTTCCTCTTGCCGAAAATAATTATTTAACTCGCCAGCTCGGCTTTAAATTTAACCATATTATTATCTTTGGTCATTTAATAATAGTACAATAATATCTTACGAAAAATTTTGGGCCCTAGGTCCGGGGTGTTACATAAGTACCGAATTCTTGCAATTATGGTCGAAAAACGAGTAATCTGGAAGTTTAAACGGGGATATATATATGTAGATTTTAACGTATATCAAACCTCCCCACACTTGAACTTTGCTTGTCCTCAAGCAAACGACTAAATAGAAATAAGCGAAAAACTCGCCAAATGGCAACAAAGACAAAATAACCTATACAGATAATAATCCATGTAACATAAATAAAAACAGGTGACAAGACAGCTAAAAAGGCGATGATTCACTTCCGATCAACATAGCACGCAAACCCGTACACGACTCACAATGTTCACACACACTCGGTTTTATTTATCTAAACAAGCATGCTAATGACAAGTTCTAAATTGCACAAAACATCCGGCTCACTCGATAAGCATGTCAAAGAAATGAAACCTATACTAATAGGCTCAAATGCTCACGTAACCGGACGGGAAGTGGGTGCAAGTGTACAGATTTAGCATGCTAGTATCACGTCTGTTTGTCATGCCCCAAGTTATTTTTATCAAAATTTGGTTAGGCTTGATGTTTATTATATATATACATATATGTACTTATAAAGGTTTATATATATATATATATATGTGTGTGTGTGGATATACACAAGAGGACAAACAAGAACCAGATATAATCCCTCCCCACACTTAAACGTCACATTGTCCCCAATGTGAAAATAGATAGCGTTTATGAATTAGGTAACTATTGTGTAAAAAGGAGAATAATACTCCCCTGGTGTCGAAGAAATATCTTGACAAACAAACGGCATGGAGCATCCACAAATGTGCTCGCCAGTTTCCTGCATAGTCAACATTCTTGACAACATCAAACACATCAAACCTATTCATCATCATCCAATGCATAAAATAAACTAAATTAACGTACTAAAATGAAATAAATAAAGTACAAGTACAAACAAAGATGTCTTGGGTGCAAGCACCCGAAATAAAGTACTAATACAGAGCAAATAAAGCAAATAACATGAAATGCAATGCGGTCAAGGCGGCTACCGGTCGCCCCTGACCCCGTGATGAGTGCCGGACCCGCCTGGCTGGTCGCCAGTTGGAGGCCCGATTGGGAACTGGGGTGGGTTACACTAGTAACCCGGGTGAGCCCGCTCAAGACCGCCAAAAATAAACTCAAATCCCCTGTGCATCTCCTGTCGCATATCCCTCAGCTCCTGCTGCATGAGCGCCTGCTGCCTCCCCAGGTTCTGCACATTCAGCACCATGGTCTGGAACTGATGGTAGAAGTCGGGGTATGAAGGGATATCAAGTGGCCAGTGTAACTGCTGATGTTGCTGATCTGGGTGAGGTGGAGACTGCTGTGGTGGTCTACCTGCACCGCCGGCACCACCCTGATCCTGCATTTCTTCGTCCTCTGCAACTGCTGGCTCAGGATCCAAATCTTTCCTCCACGGCCCTTGAGGCGTGGCCCCTCCGGTGTATCTGCAATGAGGCCCTGGGCCCTCAATGAATGCAGATCAAGCGCTGACCCATATGTAACCAAGGTCAACGTGGGCTTCACCTGTTCGGTCAAGATTCCTATCTCCTCGGCGAGCAGGGTAATGTACTCGTCGCCATGAATCTAACTTCCTACAGTCTTTCCTCCCGCTGTGCAAAAGAACTCGGCCATACGTGCTGCCAAGTTAAGGGGATTACCTGTGAACAAATGATATAAAAATAATAAGTCAGGGGTAGGACAGTTCCCAGAAATGTCCTTGCTTCCACATATGGTGCGACTAAAGATGAAGTGCATCATCCTCAGGAGAGGGTCTCTAATCCGTGTGGCCTTGGCTGACCTCAGATTGTAGGCCGGCCCTTCAGCTATTTGATCCCAAAAATCAGCTCTATCATCGTTGTCTGGGAAGTTGTGCACCGAAGTAAAAATGTCTGAATCTATCTCTTCCATGCTGTAAATCCCAAGTTTTTCTCCCTAGGTTTGCCACGGACCACTTGTGCCATTCCCCCCAAGTCTAAAAGAAACATTCTTCTCATGAAAATTGCGTATCTTTCCTTCTCTCGGCTTAGGGTAAGAATAGGAAGCAAGGAACTCCAACCTAAGCTCAAGATACACTGGTTT
The DNA here is from genome assembly GCA_032199755.1 of Ambrosia artemisiifolia. Classification (NCBI taxonomy): domain Eukaryota; kingdom Viridiplantae; phylum Streptophyta; class Magnoliopsida; order Asterales; family Asteraceae; genus Ambrosia; species Ambrosia artemisiifolia. Next base: position 66,851,218 of record CM063519.1, read on the forward strand.
TTCAATGTTTAAAAGGTTTGCCATTGGTTGGGATACCATCTCGAGAAACCGCTCGTGCTGGTTCAAAGTAGCGAGAAGATCCCAACTAAACCGAACAGGATTTCCGATCATATGTCTTCGGTTCCATAACCTGAAGACTTCATTAATGCACGGGTCTTCCTTCCTAGACCGATTGTTGAAGGTAAGGAATCTGTGTTCCATCTGCATACAAAACACATTCCAAACCGTTAGCATATATAAAAATTAAAGTCCTGGTCATAAAACATGCGGCTGCGATGATAACGTTGTGATTCTGATGGTCCTGCACGGCCGTGCACATTTTGTGCAGTACCGTGCGGGTCATCTCAGCCGACGTTCCTCAGCTGCACTGCCAGTTGCACTGGCAGTGCAACCCCTTTTTACGGCACGCATGGTCGTGCACAAACCTCGCACGACCGTGCAGGTCAGTGCAGCTCGGTGTTTCTGAGCTGCACTACCCTGCCTTACTGGTGCAAACTGACCCTGCACTACCGTGCGGGTCAATGCACTACCGTGCTTAACCTGCATATTTCGAAAATTTTTCAACAAAAATACCCAAATCTCATACATTTTGTTTAAAACTTATAATACAAGTGATTTTGGGTATGGTTATCCACATATTCCACAAAACTAACTAAAATCTAACAAAGATTAAACTAAAACAACAAGATTTGAGGGTTTTGTTTGAGATTTATATAGAAACCCCCAAATCCTTAACCTAGAACAAGAAATAAACGATTTTAACCTAAAAATGCAGAAAACTAGTGCAAAATTATGAAGGGATTCATACCTTGTTGATTTAGGAGGCAAAGAATCGAAGATCTTGCGAAAAAGATGATGTTTTCGGTGGAGTTTCGGGTCAGAATGGTGGTGCAGCCGCTAGGGTTTCTGTGTGTGAGGATTATGAAGTTAAGGATGCTTATATATGCCCGAAATTGGGCTGGGCGTTTTGGCCCGCACGGTCGTGCAACATCCTTGCACCATACCCTGCACCACTTTTCTGACCAGAGGGCTGCTAATCTCAACCCGCACGGTCGTGCAACTTGCACGGCCGTGCGGGACCTGCAGTTTTGCAAATCAAGAGTTCTTGAAACAACTGCTTTAATATATAAATAAATAAATAAAATGACTTACAATTATCTAACAAAGACGCAAATGATAAAGGTGATCATTAACGCATCAAGAATAATCTTAATTTGTAAAGATGACTAATTATTGAAAGAAGTTATATAAATCTGCTTACCCTTTCCAACTTATAGGATCAGGTTTGGAGCCATCCATTGTTGTGAGAAGAAGTGACTGAGCAGACACCATGGCAGCTATTACTGACGGAGTGGCGGGGATGGTTTAGTGGCAACAACCTGAAATTCGCATAGTTTTAGAATGCCATGATAAAGTGAACAAACAATGGATAAACAAACATACAAAAAGATGCATACACTCAGACCCAATTTAGGGTGGAGGACTTGCCATATTATTATTTGCGAGCACTTATCAATTTCTTCTGGTTCATTTCCATCAACAAAAGTGATCACATCCAAACAATCTAGCAACTATAGTAAGTATCACCAACAAAATAGAATAAGTAAATCATCAAATTAATATTATTTAAGAGACGAACAAACATAAATGGGGCGAGGCTATATGCTAATCTACCAGTGTTTCGCAACGGTGGGTTATAAACGATCAAAATGAGATGCAGGGACTGTGTGTTCAGTAGAATGACAAGAGATGAATATATAAATGGAACTTTAATTCATTTTCCATTACCTAATAACTGGCATTATTAAATTTTCGGTTACGCGAAAATGGAAACGCATGGACGGAGAAAAGGAAAGTTATAACAATCTTTCATTTAATTATTTGCTTACAATAATGAAATACGAGAATGACAATCAATTTTAGCAATTAATAATGGTTAAGTGATTTTGAAAATGTACCAACAAACCAAAAAATATATAAGAAACTTGATGTGGTAGGAAGGTATAGTAGGGGCAAAAAGCGAAAAAGTAGGTTAAAATTAGAGATTTAAGCTTGAGACTTTTAATCTCCCGTCTTAACTTTGCCAAGTTGGACATCTTTGCCCATTGCTCCCTCTTTATAATGTAGTAGAGATTAAATTTTCGGTTACGTGGAAATGGAAACGCATGGACGGAGAAAAGGAAAGCTATAACAATCTTTCATTTAATTCTTTGTTTACAATAATCAAATACGAGAATGGCAATCAATTTTAGCAATTAATAATGGTTAAGTGGTTTTGAAAATGTACCAACAAACCAAAATAAAATATAAAAAACTTGATGTTGTAGGAAGGTATAGTAGGGGCAAAAAGGGAAAAAGTATGTTAAAATTAGAGATTTAAGCTTGAGACTTTTAATCTTTTATCTTAACTTTGCTAAGTTGGAAATCTTTGCCCATTGCTCACTCTTATAATGTAGTAGAGATAAATGAGTTTTCAATGGGCACAAGTTTTAAGTTTAAAATGAATTTTCTGTAAAACACACGTCACGCACGCATGCGCGCACGCGCGCGCGCACACACACACACACATATATATATGTATGTATTTATGTATGTATAACATATGTATATAGGAACTTTAAAAAAACATGCCTTGAATAAAAACGGGCCCTAGTGGTGGGTCTTTCCCAGCCACCCTAAAAACCTCCAATGCTAATTTGTTTAAGTTATTTATATTACACATCACATGAGTTTTCAATATTATTTTTAATAATTTTAAAGTTTCATGGAGTAAACAATTATCAAATTTGATTTATGTTTAGTTTATTTTTACAGTATATCTGAAAATATAATCACTAAAGTCTGATTAAGTTTTATGATTGTTTCATAAAATGTATTAATTTTAAACTTTACTAAAGGTTTCATAAGAATAAAACAATACTAAAATTTGAGTTGTTTTGGAAAATCAAAAGATACATTAAAACCAACAAATTTTATAAATTGGCAGTGGGTAAACAAGCTACAAGTTACGTCCTCATGAATATATTTGTTTTAGTACCAAAAATAGTAAATGATTCCATATGGTTACTGTAGAGGTAATAAATGTAACTTCGTAAGGGTTGGGGGGGTGGCTTTGACACGCCTAATGTTGTGCCGTGGTAAAAGTGGGAACACCAACCGCCCCACCCACGTAGTATACAAAGCCAAACTTTTCTTTACTAATTAAACTCTTTAATATAATTTTATTTACTATTAGCACATACTTTTTAAAATACTTTTACATTTTATTTTGTAATTGCAATCTACATTTAAAAAAAAAAAGTCATGTGATGGGAGTGTTGACAAAGACATTCTAATGGCAGAGCCGGTCCAATTATTTTAGGGGTTAAAAGCGAAGTAAAAATCCGAGGCCCTTTCTCATTTGTATTGAGTTTATTTATTTATTTCTTTTTTAACAGCCAATTATTTACATATCCCTAACAGCCAATTGTTATGTCTAAACATACACGAGTGCTTTTCTTGTTAATAAAAATCATGATTCTTAATATTGTGACTTTAATGATACTTCTAATTGTTTATCAAGAAAATGTAAAAAATTATTATTTTAGTTTATTATTGTTTAAAGTTTAGCAAATAATTATTGGTAAATAATGAGAGAAACCAAACTTGTTTCCAAATTTTATTAAAAATAATAACGGGTTAAGATTAAATACACAGTGAAAGAAAAAATATGAAGTTGTAGGAAGGGTGTCAAACGGACTCCGATTGAACTCATTTAAGCGGCACTGGAACCGTCTAATCGAACCATACGATGTTAGTTTTTAGGTGTTCATTTTTTGGGGTTTTAGCTTGTAGTTTTTAGAAAATATGTTGTACCATTGTGTCTTTTATATAACATTGTGTCTTTTTCTTATTTTAATCACGGTGTCATTTTTTCAATTCATTTTGTCTTTTTTCTTCAGCATTGTGTTAGATTTTTCGGCACTGTGTTATATTTTATTGCTCATTGTGTTATATTTCATAATCTATTGTATTTTTTATATTTTTCTCATTTTTATTACACTGTATAGAATAATTTAACCCAAATAATAACATTCATTCATGCTTTATAATTAAACTCCTTTGTTGTTTTGTGATTTTAAGCATCAAAAAAGGGTTGTTATTGCTGGGATTTGATCAACCCCGTTCTCAACAAAAATATAATGGATGATTTACCAACATACTACAATAACATTAATGCTTATAATTGTCATAGTTGATATATATATAGTGTATGCATTTATTTTCTTAAAAGTAGAGGCCCTATTTTTTTGGTGGCCTTAGACTCTTGCCTCACCCAATTACATTAACGGGTCGGACCTGCATGATTGAAAGATGGACAGTGAAGAAATAAGAAGTTGATTTGGTGCTTATTTGAAGGAGATATCAAAATATGAGACTGAGGTGAGGATTACACCGCACCTTAACATTTTTATAGCATATGGTTGAAAGATGGACTGTGAAGAACCGAAGAAATAACTAATTTTATAGCATATGTGGAATTTTTAAATAGCAAAAGGATGCATAAGTGAATTATCGGTTAATTAAAGTCAAATAGACATGAACATGATATAAGCTATAGTAAAAACTAGTGGTGGTGAAATTGTAAAGTTTTGAAAGTGACTATTACGCCATCAGGATAACAATTAGTATATATAGTAATTACAAATATATGCTTATTCCAACAAAAATAGTGATTCGTCCTTATATATGTTTATATAAATTATAATTTTTCTTGTAGTTGATTTTTTATTAAAAGGGTAATTAAATATGTTAATTTAATTGTATTCCATTTTGGTGGGCTAGTTGGTTCTAGATTACTTATATACAGAAACTAGCTTTTATCCCGGGAATGTCCCGGGGTTGAAAAATATATCCATTCTAATAATACTAATACTAATAGTAATAATTATTACTCTTGTAATTAAATAAATAAAAAATAACCTTGCTATAAGGTGACACTATGTGTTGCAGTGTTGCGCGATTCTTTCTTCTATCTTCTCTTGATGAAGTATACATATCCATCTTTAGAAGAGTAAAATTCCAATGATAGCATGGCGATTGGGCTAAATTTCAACATTGTATATAAGATTCTGGTTTAAAAGAAAAAACATGATTAATGAATAACCTGAACACTTTGTGTTTTTTTCATGTATGAACGAAACCCCATAAAAAATAGTCGTTTTTTTCTCCGTTTTTATATAGCACTATGGTACTCGTTGGAAAGATAATAAAACGCTCGTTAATTTGGTGTAATATTTTTCTTTAAAAAATCTCGTATATAAAATATATTAACGTTTAAAAATGATGGGAGGAAACATTAGAGAGAAAAATCTTAATTTGTTTTTAAATTCTTAAAAAGATTAGGGTTAGATAAGTGTAGGAAAATGGATGAAAACAAAATAAAAAAATAAATTAAAAACTCTCACCTCAACGTGCCACGTGACACATTCAAATGAGGGTTGAGGCCTCTATTAAATGTCACCTCATCAATATTCAATTCTATATGACAACATAATTAATGAACTGCCAATACATAATTAATGAATAATAATAATAATAATAATAATATTGGTATTATTATTTATTTTAAACAAATTTCCGCCATAAGTTATCATATTCAAATATAAAAGAAAAAAGAATCTCTAGCTATGAAGTTATATTTATCGTTTGTGATTTATTAGTACAGTAAATATATTTGAAAACAAAACCCCACAAAAATAGTTTTTTTTTTCCGTTTTTTATATAGTACTATGGTACTCGTTGGAAAGATAATAAAACGCTCGTTAATTTGGTGTAATTTTTTTCTTTAAAAAATTTCGTATATAAAAGATATTAACATTTAAAAGTTATGGGAGGAAACATTAGAGAGAAAATTTAATTTTGTTTTTAAATTCTTATATTTTCCTAAAATAATTATAATATATATAGATTTATTAAAAAAACTCCAAAATTAAAAAATCCTACATGATGCCACGTGGCACATTCAAGGAGGAGTTGAGGCCTCCATTGAATGCCACATCATCAAAGTTCAATTACAAAACCCCACAAAAATAGTTGTTTTTTTTCTCCGTTTTTTATATAGCACTATGGTACTCGTTGGAAATATAATAAAACGCTCGTTAATTTGGTGTAATTTTTTTCTTTAAAAAAATCCGTATATAAAAGATATTAACATTTAAAAGTTATGGGAGGAAACATTAGAGAGAAAATTTAATTTTGTTTTTAAATTCTTATATTTTCCTAAAATAATTATAATATATATAGATTTATTAAAAAAACTCAAAAATTAAAAAATCTTACATGATGCCACGTGGCACATTCAAGGAGGAGTTGAGGCCTCCATTGAATGTCACATTATCAAAGTTCAATTCTTTTATTATAGATTATAGATAGTAAATATTTATAACTTTAAAATCCTTAATTTTTCTTAAAATAGGACTAATTATTTTATATGCTTAAAATAGTAATTATTCTATATACATAAAAAAAGTGAACAATAATGCTATATACTTTGAAGAATTTTTCAAGCACTAATCACTATCAAATCAGCTTACCAATCGTATGCATTTATTTGAATTGATATTGATAATAGTATCATTTTATAATTTATACACTCAATGTTTCTTTTTAGATTCTAATTTCATTATTTCGGTGCAGGTTTGTATAATTTAAGCTTTAGGGTTTATTTAAGTTTATACATCGAGTAGCTAAAATACATGGATTAAATCCTTCATCTTCATCTTTTACACTAAAAATCACTACTTTTCTCCTTTTTTTATTTAATAATATTTATTCTATACTTTTATCATTACCTTTTCCCTCTCCTCTACTCACAACCACTTTTAAAAATATTAAAAAATTATGGAGGGTGAACAGTATCTCCTCCAAATTTACTGATGAACAGTGTCTCATCTATATATTTTTTCTTTCCTCTACTCATAACCACTTATACCCGCTATATATAATATAGAGGCCCTCTCACACTATTATAGAGCATCTATTGTGAATGCTCTTAAAACATATGTTAGAACATACATGCTTTGAGACCTTTCCTTTTTTCAGTTGTCTTAGATGAGTTGTCCAAGTCAAATCAGGAGACAGTTCTGTGGTGCATACTTTTTGCAGATGATATTGTGTTAGTTGCAAAGTCCAAGTATATTATGAATGAAAAGCTAGAGGGTTGGCGTGCAACTTTAGAGGGCAAGGGTTTAAGGATTAGCCGTTCTAAGACTGAGTACATGTATTGTGGTTTCAGTGGTGCAAGTAATGATGAAAATACTCAACTTACGATTGAAGGTCAAGTTGTCCCGCATGCAACTAAGTTCAAGTACTTAGGATCATTTGTTCAGAGGGATGGGGAGCTAGATAGTGATGTCACCCATCGCATACAAGCTGGTTGGTGTAGGTGGATAGCCGCCAGTGGGATTTTATGTGACAAAAGGTCCCAACTAAATTAAAGGAGAAATTTTATAAGGTTGCAATGAGACCTGCTATGTTATATAGGACAGATTGTTAGGCCATCCAAAAGACACAAGCTCGCAAGTTGGATGGAGCATAAATGAGGATGCTAATGTGGATGTGCGGGTACACTAGGGTAGACTGAATAATAAATGTGGTTATTAGGGAAATGTTAAGGGTAGCTAGTATATCAGACAAGATAAAGGAGGGAAGATTAAGATGGTATGGGCATGTGAAGAGGAGGAAAATGACGGCCCCGGTTAGAGTAGTGGAAACCCTCACTGTAGAGGGAAAGATGTGTAGAGGCAGACCCAAATTGATTTGGGATGAGTGGATTAGGCATGATTTAGTAGAGATGCATCTCTCTGAGGACATGGTTGAGGATAGGGGTTCGTGGAGGCACAAGATTAAGGTTAAGAATTATTAGGGAAGGTTTGGTTTTATCGTAGCGTGGTTCTAGGAGCTTAGACATTTTCTCACAATGGTAGGAGGTCTGTAAAGGTGGTTTGTATTTGAGTGTTTATGGTTATGTTGTTTTTTTGATGGCATATATACATTTGTTTACTAAGTGACGCTTCCAATGTTCCTCTAAATTAAATAGTTATTTATTACTTTTTGCAATGTTGTTTGCTTGTCGTTTGTGTGTTATGGAGATGGGGGTCTCTCTGGAAGCAGTCTCTATATCTTCAAGGATAGGGGTAAGGTTTGCCTACATCTCACCCTTCACAGACCCTACTTTTTGCCTTACTAATTGTGGGATTTGCTAGGTAAGGTTGTTGTTGTATGTTAGAACATACATGCCCAATATCAATCGCCTATATATATATATATATATATATATATATGTGTGTGTGTGTGTGTATATTTCAAAGGGCTAAATCCTACATGGCACTCATTCAGTCATTCTCTCGTTTAAGAGTGCTATGTAGGATGTCATGTGGCATTGAGATATTTTAGGGAAAAAAAAAGAATTTAAAAACAAAATTAGATTTATTTCTCTCATGTTTCCTCCCATAATTTTTAAACGTTAGTATCTTTTATATACGCGATTTTTTAAAGAAAAAAATTACACCAAATTAACGAACGTTTTATTATCTTTCCAACGATTACCATAGTGCTATATAAAAAACGGAGAAAAAACGACCAAATTAACGAGCGTTTTATTATTTTTCCAAAGAGTACCACAGTGCTATATAAAAAAGGAGAAAAAAATGACTATTTTTTTGTGGGGTTTTATTCATACAGAAAAAAAAACACAAAGTGTTCAGGTTATTCATTAATCATGTATAGACAAGTCATTAATTATGTTCAAACCAGTAAATATGATTCTATTTACAACATGTATTAGCATTGGAGTTGTACATCGTTTTAGGTTAGGTTTTAATATTAGAGTTATACATTGTTTAAGGTTAGACGTTAACATTGGTGATACATTGTTAATTGTTTTAGTTAGGTGCTACCCGAAGCTTTCCTGCATGTAACTATAAAGCGCATCAGTCTATTTCGTATGTAAAATTAATATGTCATATTAAATTTCTCAACCTGGGACGCTCCCGGGATATAAATCTAGTATTAGATCATATACGTCAACCAAGTACCACTTAAAATAAGAATAATACTATGATTATATAAGAATTGCCTCGTATCCCTTGAAATACCTGAATAGCCCAAAAAGTGGAACTAAAATACCATACAAAAGCTCCACAATCTACACAAACCTGTGGTCGATGTCGCGATCGAACCATATATCGATGCTCAATCTAAAACTACAAGCCCACTCTACGGTTGATACCACGATGGTACACTCTTTTGACCCTCTCACGGATTTCAAACTTACGAAATGGTACCAAAGGTGCTCTGTCCGTTTGGTGTCATAGCTGGACTGTGAATCAACCGCATTATCATATGTACAACACCAAGTACAAAACACAAAGAGTTCAAGGACAAGTAACCAAGCAACATAAAATGAATACAAGTACAAAAACACAAAGGTTAAAAAATAACAAAACTTAGAGGGTGTCTGGGGTTGAGTTTTGAAATGGATTTTTAGATTATTGCGTTTTGAAAACGCAAATAATTAGTTTTTAGTGTTTGGGGTTGAGTTTTGCAATGGATTTTTAGGCTACCAAATCGCAATAATCTAAAAGCAGGTCCACCCCTACTGCAGCAAAACGTATAATCAGTTTTCAAAAAGCAATTCTAGACACCCTCTTAAATTCTCATCTAAACCTTAATATTGGGCGTGTAAACGAGTCGAGCTCGAGCCACAACTTCGAGCTCGTAACTTATGAAAACTTGAGCTCGAGCTTCGCTCGTATGGTTGTTTTTCAAACTTGAGCTCAACTCCTTTTTTATTTATTAAGTAATTTATATTAATTATAATTATTATTGTATATACGTATACAATTTAGTTATTTTTTCATAATTTTAAAAATAGTAAATAAAATTTTAGGATATATATTGAAAACATAATAAAAAAATTACATAAATAATGGGCTCGTTTTGACTCACAAGCCGACTTAAGCTCAGTGAAGCTCGGGCTTGAGTCCATTTGCTAAGCAAGCTTATTTACTGATGATTTGCTCATTGGTTAAAACTTGATCAGCAAAGAATAGAATCCAGTTTTCATTTACCCCCAACGAAGCACTTTTAAGAGTTAAAAGAAGCTTGAAATTTCTATGATCGATGTACGGTTAAACCGTCAAAGTTGTAGCAATAGGGTTCATTTTTTATTAAAAAAAATAATAATTGCAATAACGATACCCTTGTTTTTCGTTGGAAATATAAGAGTAAAATACCAATTACAAAACTGAATATAAATAAATAAGATACAAACTAAAATGTACCGAATATTAATTCGAGCTATATCTTTGAAGATTTTCAACTGTGCCAATTACAAAACACTTATTTCTAGGTCTGATGTAAAACAGCTTGTTTAGTGTTAAAATGTGTATAAAAGTCATCATTTAGGATGTATAATAGCTTTTCAACGGTAACGGACGCTTACAATGCAAAACTATGATTTAAAGGTCGCCGAAATTTGATTTTTGAGGCGCAAAACTAGATATTGTGGTTGTTTTAGAACAGCAAAATTGGTCCTATTTTGTGGTTTTTATGCAGGTCATAGGATGTAAATTAAGTTCATATAATGTATATAGGTTGAAAAGTGACATTGGGAACTTGTACGTTATGGAAATTGCGAGAACATGTCTTATTAGGCGTTAAGACGATGTGTTAGCATACGTGAATAATTTGGATAGATTGTGTGAATCTATGTGATATGTGACTCGTAAGTTAATTACTTGAATGATTTCCATGAAGCCTATGCGTTCTTTATGTAACATGAGGTTTACTAAGAATGGCCGCGTTTTGGTAGAAAACGACTTTTTATGGAAAACGAGCGACTTCCCCCGTCGCTGTCGTCGCCATCGTGCGCCAGCGCAACACCTCCATCATGTTACGTGCAAGTGTTGATTCAAGGGTTAGGGAGATTTCGTGTTTTGGTTTACTAGCAGAACCGTTTGTCAACCTATCGTGCGATAACTTGGTGTTTCGTTGATGTCTAAATCTAAAACATCCAATGGTGTGTTTAACTTTTTACATGTATTGTGCTATTGGATTCAATGGTGGAAATTGCATGGTTTTAGTTTCTCACTTCCGATCTATTAATATATGATATATATATATATATATATATATATATATATGAGTTTATAAAAAAATGATAAGCATTTAGGGTTTTACAACAAAATCACTCTTAGAACTAGAAAAAATGAACTAGATATTTGTATGAGTATGGTAATAAACTGTCACACCCTGCCAAGGTAAAAACACAGGATGCAATACGAAAGGTTTTCAAGCACAAGATTCGGGCAAACATTCATAATAACATAATATTAAAAATACCAAACTTGTTCAAATGCAACAACCATCACAAAAGTATTGTTTCAAAAACCACATGTTCTTAAATTTGAAAATACAAAAGAGTGTTAGTCTAAAATAAATGCCCAAATATGCCCCAAGTTCCATCTATAGCTTTAGTTACCTACAAAACATGCATAAAAACTTTGTCAGCATAAAGTTGGTGAGTTCACATGTTTAAAATAGTTGAGAAACGTAAAGTTAATGAAATTCGTGAATGACCAATCAATGTCTAGCTAAGACAATGACCAATGTGACTAAACATGAGTCCATAACCAAACCTTAACGAGCTATGCCTCGCACATTGTACAATAAAGATAATGTATCATCATATGTGAAATACAAGCAATCTCTTATCGTATGTATCCGGGTTAGAGCGACTAACCAAGAGTGGGGGTGTCAACCTAATATATCTATTCAAGTGTTTCATGGCTAAGTCCATAGCTAATGGTTATAGTAAACTAGATAACACGAGGGCTTTATGAGATCTCTAAACATATTGTCTCATGTACACATAGGGTCTACTAGGAATTCATTCTAAAACTAGTTAAATATTGCATGTCTTTACCCAAAATATAAAACAGTAAAAAGGGACTGTGAAACTCACCTCAAGTCTGTGTGAAAGCTAGCAAGAATATATGTCCAATGAACTAGAAAACTTGACCTACATGTCCTATATGTAAATGGACTTCTTAGGTCTAGCAAAAAGGATCAATGGTTCACCCAATCTTTTATGGTAAGTTAGTTTAGTCTTATTGGTGACCTTTATGCTTTCCAAATATTGTTCAAAAATAGTTGTTTTATCGTATGGAAAACTCTTTTCAAAAACCTTGATTTCTAACGTATGTTCTTAGCTATAAAACACATGTTATCACTTAAGATAAGACGTGTTATACTTATTTATAAATCGCATATGACTCCATATAGTTGTACTCAACGCACGCCTCTATACCTATATCTATATATACACCCGCGCACACACACATATATATATGTGTGTGTGTTTCGATACACACACATAAGTATTCATGTCCATGATATCGACACCCATACATACATACCCATATATGTATGTACTTTGGTACATACACACACATTAATACTTATGTTCATAAAATCGTCATACACATACATATTATATATATACATGCGTACATATATAGATATACACACACAGCTCACGTACGTATATATATACACACACACAATACTCACATACATACATACATACATACATACATATTACTCGCACAGACATACACATGTATCTTATGTATACACACCACACGTATACATACATGTATAACATCACACACACACATACATTTATACATTACTAGATCTTAGTTGCTTAATTAGTTTTGCTTTGACAAAAGATATTTCATAGACTTGGGTGAACACTAATGTTTAGATTATGGAAATAACAAGGTTGAGTTAGTGAACATACCACTTAGTCTTGCAAGGAAGATTGGAACTAGAAGATTTGTGTTAAGAGTGTATGTGTGCATTAGTAAGTGAGTTAGTGAGGTGAATCAACAAAGTGAGATGGTGATCCTTTGTTATCTATTTATAGAGAGAAAAGAGAGAGGGAGATGGCGAGAGAGAGAGGGAGAGAGAGAGAGAGTAGGGACAACGAGAGATGAGAAGGTAGAGAGAAAGAGTAGGGACAACGAGAGATGAGAAGGTAGAGAGAAAGAGGTCCAATTCCCTTTTTGGCAAGTCAACTTAAATGGATGTTTGGGATATTAGAGAATCTAACTATATTAGTGTTTAATCACATGGATTGATCTTGGCATAACACTAGACTTAGGCCACCATGAGGATGTTTAGTTAACTAGTTTGTGATATGACTACACATGTGTGTAACACCATAAACCGTTTTAACTGAAAATACGCAGCGGAAGTACCAACCGAAAAATTTCTTTCTTTATAAACCATCTTGAATGTAGGGAAAACCATTTTTTTTCAATATAATAAAGGTGTTACGTAATTATCTTCTACTATTAGATTCAACACAAATGCCTCTATATTAGAAGTTATGCGACCGCATACAATCCAGGTCCTCACTCGATCTTCAACCGTTCCTCGCTTATGTGGAAGATTCACGCTAATCTGCAATCACCATATAACCATATCATTAGTTCAGTAAGTGACTTCAATTAATATTTTGAACGCATAGTAACAGTATCCAAAGAAGCTAGATGATCATTTTAACTTGTCTCTGCAAGTTCGGACTCATACAAGTTACCATCTCGAATCCGATCTTTGGATTCTAGCCCTAAAATTCCATGCATTCATCAATACCAATAGGCTTCCGTATCTATAAATTACCAAATATGTAATTTATAAAAAATCATCTTGTAAGATAACTCTACTTGTTATTCTAGCTCGGCCCTTACCTATTCGTGTGACACAACATGTCAAACTTTAAGTTAACAAGAGTTGGAAACACATGGTACAACTAGCAGCGAAAAACAAGAAGGTATTGGAGTGGGGCGCAAGCTGGTGCACACCAACGCACCTTGCGTTGGCCACCTTGCGCCCCTATCTGACCACATCAGAAGGGTTAGCGCAATCTGACAAGGGACCAGCGCAAGGTGCGCTGGGATGCTCTCAGCTTGCGCCCCTGACCGGTTTTGCTACTAACCTTAGGGATTTTACACAAACTCAAAGATATTGATACCCCAAAGAAATATACACTTAACCTTAGCCTTTTTGAGGCCTCCAAGGACAGATTTTATCGTCCCCTTCGGTCTCTAACATTCATAATTATTTAGACATGTATGCGAGTCCATTTCGCCCCGTTAAGAGGATTTAGGCACCACACCTAATAGCTTCCCAATCGTCAACTCATTTAACTTATGTTAAGTTAAAAACATCATCCCATATAAGTTACCATGTCCCGTTTCAATACTTTCCTTGATTACTATCACAAATTTCCAACATGCCCTTATAGACAATTATTTTACTTTAGTCACATGTAGCCAAAACAACTTGGTCAAAGTCATTGTTTTTGACCCATTATTTTGTTTGAAAACCTCTAATCCCCAATGGACTTTGTATTTCACTATTTTAATCGGTTCTAAGCATCTAAGCGTGTATTAGTCATAATTATGAAATGACTTACCAAATTGACATCCACACTTCATGTGGATTGTTGTTACCTCGCATTTCTTGGCTTGAGGGCCATCTATTAATCTACGTACTTACCGGGTAGCGTTGACCCATTACTACACTTTGAAATTCTTCTTCATGATCTTTGACACAACTATAAGCTACCTATTCTTTCAAGATTCCCATTCTACATGAACATATAATTAAATATCATAAATGCGTGTTATGTTTGGGAATCACTTACCTCAAGTACTCCAAGTTCATGCTTGTTTACTTGCCTCATCTTGACCTATTATCCTCCCATGCTTGAGTCCATCATTCCTATCATTTCATGTCATCATGTTCACATCATTGTTAGCATACATGCTCATTCATAAACCAATCATATCCAACTCATATATTACATTCACTTGCATATGTCAATTTATAACATGCATAAGACATAGTTTCTTTTTGATTCATAGTTCAAGCAATTAAACTTAACATCGTATATGTTACATAACCAAGCTAACGTGTTCCACACGGAATCCCCAATCTCACAATCATGCTAGAAAACTTACCACGTTATTTCCACATTGGTTGACTTTCCAGAAAGTCAACTTTCAACTATACAAACTTTATTCCTACAAACATGTGTCCGTATTGACATACTAGACCATATGACATTCACTATAAACATCATATTCATATCTCAATAACATACAAGATCATTCATCTTATCAATTGATCCAACACATGGAGTGCATCATATTATTTAAGCATAGTGTACACGCTACTAATGCATACTTCTCACCGAATCATACAATCAACTAAATCCCTACATGATTACTCTCTAAGACGCAATCCTCATGTTAACCTACTATCAATTGCATCAATTATCATACTACTTTCATACTTGTCCAATCTTGCCTACAATTTCACAAGTTAGACTAATCTAGACATTTCATCAAACACATGGTGTGCGTACAACATTCTAAGCTCAATATACAAACTCCTAATACACGCATTTCATCAAAACGCATAATCACCTTCAATCATCATCAAATTTTCCACATGCATATCATCAACTACATATCATTCCTACCATTACATGTATTTACAACTAATTTAACAATATCAAGGCTCAAATGAAAACCCAATATCATCATCCTTTGCAAACAAGCAACCTATAGTGAATAGCTCCTCTCTAACTATTAGAGATGATCAATATCACATAAAATCAAGCAATAATATGAATTTAACATGTTTTGCTCAAAACCCACATATGGGGTTCGAATCCTACACAAAATTTGGGGTTAGGGTTCATACCAAAGCTTAATTCTTAATCCAGAACTAACCATTCATCTCTTACATCAACCTCTTTCATCAATTCTTCATCTTTAGGGGCTTAGGGTTTGGTTTGAGCTCAAGAATGCCCTCAAGGAGGGCTGAATTCGTTTACCCCCAAATGGGGTGTGTTTGGATCATTTGTTTGTGCCATATTTACACCACAAGTCCTTCAAGTTTACCCCCAGGCCTTTTGTTATCAAAACCATAACTATGCAAGTTTCTTTCTAGTGTTATTTCCCCATTATAAAGATAATAACCTCCACTAGAAATTTTCATAATAGAACATAACCCACACTCGTATCATCCCATTTTACTACCCAGAAAAGGCTCAGTCTATTATTTAATTCATCTTGTCATTTCTTAATCACGCCTAATAGGGTGATTAAGCGAAGCGGATTTTCGGGATGTTACAATGTGACAAGGGGGCGGCTCACTTGGATCGATAATGGGGAAGGATCACACTAGTTTTGGAAGGTAATCTCTTATAGTTCTAAGTGATTAAGGAATATTACTAAATTAGTGTGTAGTCTTTTAGGATTTGACATGATTTGTGTAGGATTACAAGTAACACATCACATTAGAAAGATTTAGGGTGGATTGTGTGTGACAAGGGGTGTGGGGTGGGGGGCTCATGCTTATCGAGAGAAAGAGAGGGAGAGACGAAAGATAGAGATAGAGAGATAGGAAGGGTTAGGCTCAAAGTGGTAAGTCAACCATTATGGTTCTTTGTGAGATTAAGGAATATTTACATACTTATGTTTAATCACCTTAATCTAAGAGTCTAGTCTTCACATCTTGTCATGGATGAAAGGTTTGGACTTGATTGTATTGATAACACTCATTATAGATGACAATTCAAGTAGTCTTTGATGTTAGTTTTGAAAGCAAAAAGATGGTTCCATGGGGTATGGGAGGCGACATTTTGGGGCTTCCAAGGAGGCAAGATTATGTTAGTTTGGGTTAAATATCTAACATGGGTTTGTGGGTTCAAGGGATCTTTCCATTTTAGGAGTTGATCACATATATTCTACAAAGGTTGATGTGATTATGGTTTAACTAATCACATGATTCAAGTGAAGGTATGTGGTGGATGTGATGGTTCATTAAAGGTGTCTTGGTGTTGTGTGTGGAGGGGTCAAAAGAAACTTGGTGGTGGCTTGGTAGTTGAGCCGAAAAAAAAAAAGAAAACGAAAGGGAAAGGAAGGGGGGCGAGTGATAGTGATGTGGTGGTGGTTATTTTGGGCTATGATGCTTTATTGTTCCATGCGTTGATGAACTGTTTAACCATTTTTAGATAGATATAATACATGGTTTTATAGTTCACTAAAGAAGGAATAAGACATATGTTTAATATTCAAAGTAATGAGATTGTTTCAAATGTTGTTATGATTATATTTTACACATGTATGCACTCTTATATATACATTTATACCATTCGCATATATACACACATTGAAGCTATTATGTATTTTTGGTGGGATTTGTAGTATTCTTATATATATTAATTAATATTTATATTCCTATACATATTCGTATAAACCTCAAGTGTACAATTAAATGTACGTATGGTTTTGTTATAAAAGAGGGAAATTTTCATGTAATTTTTAAACTCGCGTCACCAATATCGGGCAAATTGGATATTCGTACCATATCGTGTGCTCAATTGCACTAGTGTGGGTCTTGATAGACTTTCTCGTGGGACTTATGAAATAAAAATGGTGTCTAAAATGTGTATCAACTTAAATGTTGACTATAAAGTGTACGGATTTTGACCTGGTAAATAGGTGGGTGTCACATAAACATTTAGGGTTTGTTTAGTATAGGTAATGAAATGAACAAGATAATGGGATGGGTGAATAAATGAAATAGATTATTACCATTCCTTGGTCTTGTTTGGTTACCTTGTGAGAATGGAATGAGTCATTACTTTGTATTGTTTGGCACGCAGGAAAAGACGACGAAATAAAATCGGCAATGGTGAGTTGTGACGATTGTTGATAGTAGGTGTCTACGATAGTGGTTGGTGGTGGCGACATTGAGTGGTGGGGCGATGGTCAGTTGGTTGTGGCGTTGGTTAGATGTTGTGGGTAACGATAGGGAGTAGTGGCGGTGGTTAGTGGGAGGCGGTGGTTGGTGGTTATGGGTGGAAACAGTGGTGGTCGGTGGGTGGTGGCGTTGATCACTAGGTGGCGGTAGTGGTGGGTGTTGATGGTGGTGGTCAACGCTTGCAGTGGTGGCAATGATCGTGGCAGGGGTGGTTAGTTGCAGTCAGTGGTCAAAGGCAATAGGTGGAGGCAATGGCAATGTGATCAGTGGCGGTAAGTAGTGGTGGTGGCAACGGTTAGTGGCAGTGGGTGGTGGTGGGTGGTGGTGGTGGTCCGTCGTGGTAATGAAGGGTGATAGAAGGAATTGAATGAAAAAAATATGGGGCAGAAGGAATGAATTTTAGGTTTTTTAGAGGGAATGGAATGGACGAGGTAATGGATGATTCTATTACCTTAACCAACCAAACACCTTTTCATTCATTCCATTGCAGTAATCCATTCCACTCTGCCTCTCATTCATGCATGCCAAATACTACCTTAGTTGTCTCATTATAAAGACTCTTAGGAATGTTCTGGGTCCAAGGAGGAGATCCTCTAAGTCCATTTTTCCAGACATATGATTGAGAATTATCATCTATGAATCATTAGAATGATTTTGTAGAAAACTATAAGAAGGGGGGATTGGTTTTCTTAAAAATTCTTTCTCAAACATTTGGTTTGTTAACATTTTTATCACTTGTTATGAACCTAACTTCATACTTGTAAATAGTAACTAATAATATATGAAATGTAAAGAGTTAAGTGAAGGAGTGACAAAACCAATTTTTAAAGATTCAAGAGATGTTAACTAATCTCTCTACGTCCTCTCCCCAATCCTCTGATTGGGAGGGATACCCTTTACACAATTGTCAAGTAAAGGTAGTGATCACCTTGTAGAACCGTCTCACTCTTTCTAAGGAAGTCATTGCATTCTCCAAACGTGTCACTCTTATAGTCTTATCAAGGAAGTAATCACCTTCCACGCCTCACTAAAGTTAGATGATAATGATCACCAATATCTTTAATAACAAAACAAACTTAATTAGTGATTCCTGTTACAAAAACCTCACAACTATATCTTTACAAGCTTACAATATACAAGAATGAATAAATGTTTAATTATGGAAATATCAAGTGAACCAGGGAGATCTATTAAGAATGTAAATTAAAGAGTTTAAAGCAAAAAAGGGTGAGTGTAAAAGGCAGGGGTTGTAATTATAGGAAAAGTGCAACAATTACAAAATTGTCATCAAACATCCGGACAGTCAATCTTAAGGCTGATATCGACTGTGGTCTGTGGACCACCAAGGTTGTCGTTTGACTGGTTTTTAACTCTTGAACGTTGTGAATAGTTTGTCTTTTTTACGATCAATACCTCCAATTGATAATCAACCATTTTAGTTCAATTGGGACTTTATTTGAAATGATTTTTTTTGTAGAAACTAACTTATTAATTTTACAATTGATTAATAACTTTCTCTCTAATTCCCAATCAATTTCTTGAAGCTTTGAATCTTTATAGATAATTTATTATTCTTGATCTTTAAATATTAAGTCTTCATCAATTGCTGTAGCTTAACCTTTCACCTTTGAATATATAGATGTATTGCACTTGGTGAATCTTGCACATGATAGTTTGTTGAACTTGATATTTTGCACTAGACCTTGATCATGACTTGATTAAATCAATGTTTATCAATATCACAAGGCTTCGTTACCATAATTGAATTATACATTAAGTGTTTAAGTACATGTGTTTGATATATGCATGTTTACTAACAACAAACTAATTTCAACCTAATAACATTAGTACTAACACATGGTTTCCCTAATAGATTCATTGGAATGAGATAGCTTGGTCTCAATCAAGCTAAAACTATTTGGGTGGAAAACAGTGTACAACATAATCATATCAAAGACCAAACTAGCAAATAGAGATGCTTCGATTAGATCGCTATTATATTGGCCAATGATCTGTTCGTCAAAAGCACGTTTGTTAGAACAGTATGGTGCCAAAGTGGTGTCTTATTCCAGTGCTTTATAAGGATACAGTCAGTCAAATCCTAGAGATTTCTATTCGGATTCATGGACCGAGTAACCAGAAGAAGACCCTTTCAATCAATTTTCCCGGTTACCTTGTGGTATTTATGGAGTGTAAGAAATGATAAAGCATTTACAAATGGGTCGGAAGTCATCTTATAGGCTTGTTGAAGACATCAAGGAGTTTGTGTTTGAGTTGATCATGGACAAAGAGAAATACACACGTGAGTGAGCTTTAGGTGGAAGTGGCACTACCCACAACTCCATAAGTACCCTAGCATCCACTAGTCCTGCACTTCACATCATTTCTATCATCAAATACCCTCAAACCACAAAATCATTAGCAACACTACCCACAAGTACCCTAGCATCTACTAGTCCTGCACTCCACATCATTTCTATCATCAAATGCCCTCAAACCACAAAATCATTAGCAACACTACCCACAAGTACCCTAGCCAGGGGCGGTTCTTTGTATGGGCCAGCCCGGGCCTCGGCCCCCCAGTTTTTTCGCCCAGAAGCACTGATTTTCGGATTTTTTTTCAAAAGAAGTTTATGTATTGAGTCCGGCCCCCCCTGGTTTTTTGAATCCGGCCCACCCTAATTAAAAAAACGTTTAAGTTCAATAACCATTATCACTCGTTTAATTTATTTAGTGATTAGTCTATATTGTAGCGTACTAAACATTTAACCCAATGTTTTGGTTAACTCCTAAAGCCCAAACACTAAACATTTAACTCAATGTATTATGAATTCTTCTTTGTTTATTAATGATTGACTCTAGCCTACTAAACATTTAACCCAATTTTTAGTTAACTCCTAAAGCCCAAATAGTAAACAGTTAACTCAATGTATTATGGATTATTCTTTGTTTATTATTGATTATCATACCAAATTTTCCAACCCCAAATTAATTGCCAATTTATTGAAAATTAAATTTCTAATGCATTTTTAATGAAGCAATTTAACCATTATCAGCTCGACCCCAGCCAGGGGCTGCCGCCCATGGGCCCCGCTCCCGGGGGCGCTGCCCCCGGACCCCCGCCAAAGCCATGATTTTGCCCCCCCCCCTGGCTAACGTTCAAGATCCGCCACTGACCCTAGCATCTACTAGTCCTGCACTCCACATCATTTCTATCATCAAATACCCTCAAACCACAAAATCATTAACAACACTATCCACAAGTACCGTAGAACTTTTATATTTTTTTATTTTAAATAGATTAAATAATTAAACACATAATAAAGATAATTAAATAATAAATTAAAGAAATTAATATAATTAAATGATAAACATAATTCAAATAAAAAATGTAGATATAAAATGAAACTATTCATCGTATTTCTCTTCGAGATAGGTAGATATTGAGTTGCAAGATGTACCATGAGATTAAAGTAAATTTAGAAATGCGTTTGTGGATCCATCAACTTGACAACGCCAGGAGGATCCCTTATGTAGACTGGTGAGAAAGTTCTCCCATCATCCCTTTAGGATCATGTTGTGCAATATGATGCATACATATGCCACACTCCTGATCTTGTCTACATTCATAGTCCACATAGGTCGCTTAAGTATGCCTTATAGGTAGTTTTTCAAACTCAAGCTTGGATCGACTCGACTCGATGATAATTTATTTATTATTTTATATTAATTAATAATATTATTTAACTATTTTCCAAACTTTTTATAAATAGTAAGTATTATTACCTAAATATATATTCAATATATTAAATAAAAAGTATATAAATAGTGGGCTCGTTTAGGTTTACGACCAGCTCAAGCTCGATAATCGAAGCTCAAAGTTATTTGCTAAACAAGCTTGTTTTTAGACTCAGGCTTAAGTTGATTAGACTTTGCTCGTTTTGAACTTTCTTTTAAGCTGAACTCGAGTAGCTCCTGGTTTGTACCCATAGATCAAACCAAAATGTATTAGGTTGAGTTGAGTGGAGCCTACAACCTTTTCAGGGATCGCATCACAAATCATCATATAATTAAGGGACTAAAAACGTAACATTTTCTTTTCATCTCTCACCTGTCTTATAATCGCCAAAAAACCTGCTACTTTCCTCTGTGGTTTTAGAGAGAGAAACTAGAGAGAGAAAGCAGAGGATAAAGACAGCACAGACCTCCATTAATGGTTTCTTTCATCATGTAATCAATTCCTACAATACCCACAAGGTACGTACTTCATTTTCCTCCAATCATTTCACCTAATCTTGATTTATTATACCCTCAAACTCTATATGTTTTCTCTTCATATGTTTTGAATCTAATTGTTATATTTTATAATCTTAGTATGAACCCACATCGGAAAAGAGCTAAAACTGTTGACCGAGTTGACTCGGCCGACTCAGCTGTCGTCTCGTCCGAGTCAACTCAGATGCGTCCGTTTCCTAGCAAGCCCTTATCAGTTGACCGAGTTAACTCAGTAGAATCGTCCGAGTCAAGTCGGATGCGTCCGTTTAAAGACAAAATTTTGTTTGTCGACCGAGTTGACTCAGTAGAATCGGCCGAGTCGAGTCGGACGAGTCAGTTTGCCGGTAAAGTCTCTGGGTTTGACCGAGTTGACTCGGTGGAGGACCGAGTTGACTCGGCCGGTTCGACTCGGATGAGTCGGTTCCCGGACGAGGTGTTGGAGCGAGTTCTGGCCCTAGTTGACTCACACAAGGACCGAAGCGCGGTATCACTCGTTTGCAAGGAGTGGTACAACGCAGAACGTTGGAGCCGGCGGCACGTGTTTATCGGCAACTGCTACTCGGTGTCGCCAGAGATTGTCGCGGCACGGTTTCCAAGGATTCGGAGCGTGACACTGAAAGGGAAACCTAGGTTTTCGGATTTTAATTTGGTACCAGAGGACTGGGGAGCTGATGTGCAGCCATGGCTGAGTGTATTTTCGACGGCTTATCCATTCCTCGAGGAGCTTCGCCTTAAGCGAATGGCGGTTACCGACGAAAGCTTGGAGTTTTTAGCAAAGAAGTTTCATGGATTTAAAGCTTTGTCACTGTTAAGTTGTGATGGATTTAGTACTGATGGATTGAAAGCTATTGCTACTCATTGCAAGTAAGATCTCATATTCTTGTTTAATATTATTTGCAGCTACATTTTTTAACCTCTTTACATGTAAATCTTATTATGTTTATTGATTATTATTACCTAATAAAGGTTATGTGTGATGATATATTAGTAAAAATTAATCATAAATGAAAATAATTTGTTAAAGATGATTACTTAATTAGTAAACTATTGTTACTGTTAATGTAGCAAAAATGAAAAGTATAGAAAGTTAATAAATTAATTGAGATAAAAAGGGTAGAAAAAGCAAAGATATTTGTTTGATTTCTTTAGGAAAAGATTACATCTTGGAGTGTGATTTGGCTGTTGAAATTAATGGAGGGGTGTCCTTCAAAGGTTAGGTATGATCTGTGTAGAAAAAGACTATGCCTTTGTGTTTTATTTAGGTCAATACAATTAATAAAAATCATTGGGTATATGATATATGTTGAAAGAGGTTTATGTATTTCTTCTAAATTTAGCCAAACATTTTCCCTAATAATGATAATAATGTGTGTGTGCACATTTTATTGCACAAGGTACAAGCCAATATGAAGAATAAGTGAGGGATTGAGTGGAAGCTGAGGTGGTGGTGCTACTTTATTATTGTTTCTTTTTCTACACCTTTTTATTTGGTTGCTTTCTTGATGGTGACATTTGACCTATTTAATGGGCTGCATGTTCTTGATGTCATTCTCTACAGAAAAATCTATAAATTGGATAATGATGTTTACTGTTTGATTTCAGATTCATACTAAAGATAATAAATATATAAATGAATGATTTCCTTTCTTCTTCTTTACCTACCCTCACATGCCTGCCAATATGGTTTTTTTTTTTAAATGGTCTTTGCTTGTTTGGGTTAGAGTTGAATCTAGTTCTGCTTCTAAGTATAGTATTATCATAAACCAACAATTATTTGATAATAAAGTTAAATTACTTATTCACCCCTTGTGTTAATCCTATTCAAGAACATGTTATTTTTTCATAAAAATGTGATTTTGTTTGTTTTTATCTATTAATTGCTTCAAAAATATGAAATTTGACAAACACTTATCGCGTAATTACCTAGTCACTGCTTTATACTGGACATTTTTTACAGTTGACGACTAGTGTTTAAAATGTGTATCCAAACATTCGGGATCATGTGGTTGGGTGGGATATGGTGTAATTTCATGGGAGTTGAAACTAAAACTGTGACTTAGTTGTAAGATTACAGAAGATGGTAAAAGACTAATTGATTAATGATCAAGATTATCTTACAATATATAGAGATCACAAGGAACCCTAGAACCCTAACTGAGCGCGTGGGCTCACACTAATAAACCTTGGCAATAATAATATAGTCCAATATTAGTGTGTTGGGTTGATAAAATGAAAGAATTTTAAATATCATGTATAAGACTCTTATAGAAATCCCTCCATATGGGTGAGGAATTTGAAATCCTTTAGGATGCTTAATTTTTTATTTAATCTTTAAAATTCGATTGATAATATTTTAATAATGTTTGATATTTTGATTTAATATATATTATTTGGTATTCAATATTTTAATGTGAAAATAATTCTTTAGTATTTTAAATAATATCTCATATTTATTAATATTATAATCATTTAGGTTCAATAATTCAAATTATCATTTAGTATTTAATGTTTAATATTTAATATTTTAATTTTAATTTAATCTAGTAATGAATAGTTGATACTTTAATTTATGATTCCAATTGGATGTTTAATCTTTCAATTCCATACTCAACATTTGAGTACTATAATATTTAATAAAAAGAATTAATATTGTAATCAACTTTATTTTGAATATTTAAGTTATAAAATATGTTATAAGTAAATGATATGTTTAATTTAAGTTATAAATGGTTATGTGTTAAATATATATTTTTTTTAAACAAAGTTTCATTCCCGGACAAAGAAAATTACATCAAGATAACGGGCAGGCGGGCAACAAGCTGCACCTCCACCCTTTTCTGAAAATTATATCCTATTTTCGTTGTTGATATTGTTATGATTCAACCAAGAATGTTTAGATGATAAATTAGAGAACCAAAGCTAATTGAAAGATAAAGATTGAGTGCTAAATTATGTAAAACATATGTTTGATCATGCTTTATGTGTAGGAACTTGACAGAATTGGATATTCAAGAGAATGGAATCGATGATCTTGGCGGCCATTGGTTAAGTTGCTTCCCGGACAGCTTAACTTCGTTAGAAATTCTAAACTTCGCAAGCTTAAACAGTGAAGTCAGTTTCGATGCCCTTGAAAAGCTCGTTTCTAGATGCAAATCATTAAGGGTGTTGAAAGTAAACCGAAATATAAGTCTAGATCAACTGCAAAAACTTCTTTCGCATTGTCCACAGCTGATGGAACTTGGTACTGGAACCTTTATGCAAGAACTCATCTCGGGTCCTGTCACCGAGTTCAAGAATATGTTTAGTAACTGTAGAAATTTAATCACTCTTTCGGGTTTGTGGGATGCTACTCCACTTTATCTCCCGGTTATTTATCCTGCGTGTGCTAGGTTGACCTTTTTGAATCTCAGTTATGCAACTTTACGCAGCGATGAACTTGCCAATCTTCTCTCCCACTGTAAAAGTCTTCGTCGCCTCTGGGTAAGTAGCTTTATTATTATTGTTGTTATTATTATTAGCTTTTTTGAACCGATTTTCTGATTGTTGCAAACTTGTTAAACTCCAAAAAGAGTATTCATTTTTCAAGTATAACAATTAACAACACTAATAGATGAGTTTTCGTGTATAGCTTCTTGATACTGTAGGTGACAAGGGTCTAGAAGCGGTTGGATCCTGCTGCCCGTTACTGGAAGAACTCCGAGTCTTTCCAGCTGACCCGTTTGACCAAGAAATCCTTCTTGGCGTTACTGAATCAGGGTTTGTGTCTGTTTCTCGTGGCTGCCCAAAGCTCCGTTATGTCCTCTACTTCTGTCGCCAAATGACAAATGCCGCTGTAGCCACTATTGCCCAAAACTGTCCGGATTTCACTCACTTTCGCCTTTGCATAATGAACCCGGGTCAACCAGATTACCTGACCAAGGAGCCAATGGATGAAGCTTTCGGTGCCATTGTGAAAACTTGTACCAAGCTTCAACGCCTCGCGATATCCGGTCTGTTAACTGACCGGACGTTCGAGTACATTGGGAAATACGCGAAAAACCTGGAAACACTTTCTGTGGCTTTTGCAGGAAGTAGTGATTTGGGGATGGAGTATGTATTACAAGGCTGCCAGAAACTAAGGAAGCTCGAGATACGCGACTGCCCGTTTGGAAATGCTGCGTTGCTTTCGGGTTTGACTAAATACGAGTCAATGCGATCCCTGTGGATGTCTGCTTGTAACGTGACCATGAACGCATGTAGGGTATTGGCTAAAGAAAGACCAAGGTTAAACGTCGAGGTCATGAGAGATGAGGAAGGTGGTGATGATAGCCAGGCTAATAAAGTGTACGTCTATCGAACTGTTGCTGGACCGCGCAAGGATGCACCACCTTTTGTTCTCACTCTCTGAGTTCAACACCCAAAAAGCGGCGAACAAGTCAAACTAAAAACGCATATCTGAATCTGGGAATATGGCCGAAAGGGGTCCTTGATGGTTAGAATTTGATGGCTGCAAATGATGAATAAGATGTATATACGTCAGACTCGGGGTCAGGGGTAAAATCGGTATTTATAAGATTAGTAGTTTCGACGGATAGTCGGGTGAAGAAGAGGATGATGAACATCATGCATCATGGGCTTCTTCTTTCTGGTTAATATTGTTAGAATTCAGAATCTTTGTGTGTAATTAGTTATCTTGGTCAACAACTGAAGTTTGAATTCAGAATTTATGTCTACTTTCTGGCCGGATTTGGTTGTTTCAAGAATATTTAAAGGTTGTTTAGATGTTGTTTCATATTCGGTTATGTGATATTGAATAATCAGAATCAGATAATTAGTTGTAATAAAATGGACCGTTGAATATACGTGTCGTGTGCTTCGGTGGTAATTTGGTTTGTAGGAAAATGTAGTTTGGAGAAATTTTATGAAAAATATATTTTTTTTTGTCTTTTATGTCTATTAGGCTTACCGGTGTAGAATAACGCCTGAATCCACCTCAGCAAAGTGTAACAATGGCGTTCCCACCCGTATTTATTGGCCGCCAAAGGGGGCGTCATTGAACCACGCTAGCACAACACCTGTTAATGTATAATTGAAGAGTTACTCGTTGCGTACATGAATAATCAAAAAACCTAGTAATAGAAATAATAAAACAACTGAAGGAAGAAAACGCCTGTTAAGGTATAATTGAAAGTGGTCGCACACCTGCTGTTTGTGGATGATTCTACTAGAGAGAGCAAGGAAGGGGGGGGGGGGGGGGGGGGGGGGGGAGGGAAGAGAGTTTTTAAGGTTTGGGATGGGGAGAAAACTTTTATAAAGGATGAGGCTTTTTTTAATGCTTACTGTCACGTGGCACGCTCAATGGGGGCTGGTCTCTTTGAGTGCCACGAAGAATTTAATGCTTTGGTTTATTAATATATATAGATATAGATATAACGATTTTCATTTGAACAATGATAAAATTAACATTTTTATAAACATGAAAATATTCAAATAAAGGTCCACAAATTGTGTTAGAAGACTATTTTGGGGAGCTTATATGTGCTCCAACTTTTTGTGGTATTACCTTATCACAGATGAATTGTCCGGTTGAGCTACTAAATAAATTATTGAATGATGTGGTTGAATGTATATCACAGAGTAAACCTATAATAAAGCCAACACACAAAAAGCAAGCCATCATATCACATTTCTATTTTAAAAGAATTGTATCTTATTTGATTTCTTTAAATACTTATGTGCAAAATTTGTGATGTAACCAATTTAATGTTTGAAAACATGATTAAAATGACAACTATACTACATACAATTACTATATGATCTACTAACCTATGAGATCTATTTGATAGTTGTATTGTATGTAGTTAAATATATAATAGGCCTTCCTTTGCACACATCCTTTTTGTTATCCTGCTTTCAAATCATTCCCACAATAATGGAGTTCATATTATATTTTGTGGGACTTTGTTGCTTAGCTTGAGGGATGGGATTAATCTATAGTTTATCACTTTAATTTTGAGATCCAACAATATGATATGTGATTTAAATTAAACAAAGATCACCATACCCTAAAAGCACCCTATATTAATTCCTATGCAGATGATACATTTATTTAAAAAAAGTGATAAATACTTAAAAGTTTGTGCACTTTAGGACCAAAGATCCTAGCCGGATTTAATACGTTTTAAGGGTTTGGACGTGACATATCTCATAATAAAATTGGTCTTAAAATAGATAAAAGCTATACGGTTTTTGAAAACAATAGGTTAATCACTAACTTTTTGTAATTGCATTTTTTAAAAATTAAGAATTAATTCATGCACACTATTTGATTATGTCTAGTAAAGTTTTAAGATATGTGTGTGTATGTTGCAATATAGGCATTGTGACAAGGAAATCCACAATGCACCAAATAAGTTAATGGTTTTATTCTTGTGGGGTGACATGGTTCAATCCTATTGTAGTTTCCATATATTTTAATGAGGTAAACAACAAAAAAAACATAATGAGCTTTAGAGTATTTCTACATAAGGACTAAACTTCACAAACATTATGATACGTATAAAATAAATTATGATAAACTAGTAGGAAATCCACGCGATGCTGAGGCGACGACAATTTGCAACGCGGGTACTCGTTTCCTAATAGTTTGTCAATCCTCTTATGATCTATTGTATGATATTATGTTATATTATCAATCCCTCATTTGGTGGTGATCTATTAATCAATGATTCTTATAATACAATGCAAATCGCACACAAAAAGCAACTTGCAACTGGTAATATTAATCAAACGCTAGATGACAAGGTAACAATGCCCAGAAGATCTGCAAAGAGTGGAACAAAGAAAAGCTACCTAACATATGTGACTTGATGAAAATATCAGTTCTAGGTTAAGATTTATCCCAAAAAAAAAAAAAAAAAAAAAACCATTTACCTATAACAAATGTTTAAACAATATTTATAAATTATCTAAAATACTTGATATTAAATCATACTTTAATTTTTGAAGTTAGTTTAGAATATATTATCACATTGGAATTAACTTTTTCTAGCTGCTATCTACAAAAAATAGCAAATAATATGATTGGAATAGAAGCAACATTAGGGATGGCAATGAAACCCGAACCCTACGTGTAAATCCGAAACCCGACACATTTAGGATGGGTTTGGCGTAGGGTAATCAGGTACGGGATTGGTTTTTATTTTTTTCGCGGGTTTGGAAGGGGTTTGGGATTTTATGATATACCTGTTTACCTGACCAGATTACCCGATAAAGTATAATACCCGTTTACCTTATTAGATACCCAATATAATTTCTTATATATCTTGTTAAATATATAAGCATAATATATCTAATTGTCCATCTAGATTGCCATCTTGTGCTAAAAATTACCAAAAAAATATTGTATATTATTTGTTATCTATGTCTTTGAGTATTGTTTATATGATTTAAGTATTTAACATTTATACATTGTAATCATTTACATATATAATTAATAATGCTAAATGTAATTATTTAGTAGTTACTCAATAGATACCCGACGGGGTTTGGGACGGGTTTGGGACAAGAATACCTAATCGGGTATGGGGTTGGGATTACCTAAACTCGTCCCAAACTCGACCCATTGCCATCCCTAAGCAGCGTTCCAAGCAATTAAACAAAAGGACTACCAGCAACTGAATAAAAAAGGACTAATGAGGTTGGACGGGTTTCATCTTCATCTACTCTACTACATACTTCGTTTTTAGTTTAGTCATTATAACTGATTGTTAGTCAACTTGATTATTTTCTCCATAAACAAGATATGGATCTCCACACACAACATAACAAAAAAATAAATAAATAATCGCCCATGATATAATCTGCCATAATTACACCAAAAATATAACTAAGGATACAAGAACATGAAATTTTATCAGTGTGACACCCGTTGAAATCACAGGTTATATCCGTACACTTGACTACACATGTACATTGTGCATGGCATTACATTAGTGCATATTCCATTACAATTGAGCCATACAGGGTCTTAGAAAGTCAATCTCGATACATACAGTCTAGTATTAGACACATTAGTGGGTACAATTTCACGACTAGACAAATAGTTATCATAAACTATAGGAAATCCAACCAAAACCATAGCTTTGGGAATTAATACAATTGAACATAATATCACAATTGTGTATTCAATCAAGAACAAAAACAAACAATGTCCATACACAAGGATTGTCCAACACAATATCCAAAAACGACTAGTAATACAACTAGTTAAAAATGTATATTGATCACACAATTATATATTATTTTCTATTACATGAACTTGTATAAAACCCTTCTTAGCATCTAATTATATTATGTAACCAAGTATTTGTACAAGATATGTATCAAAATGTTCCAAATATATATATATATACACACACATATATGTGCGACGGCACATATGTATGTATGTGTGGGTGTTTGTAAATTTCAAGGATTATACCCTTACATCTTAATGATCTATCACTTCAACACATAGATTTCACTATATTTGGCCTAACACTAAAACACTTATCCATCCCATAACCTTTGACTTGCTACTTATCTTTAGTCCATACATACATATATATATATATATATATATATACACACACACACGACACACATACAATTGTGTGTGGAGTTGAATCTTTCACTTCCACAACTAGTTAATCCATCATATCCCAAGACCTTTCATCCAAATGGAAACTAACCATGACACTACACCATCCTAGAACCATTGACTTACCACATTTACACATTCCATACCCTAAAGACAAGATCTTACCACATCAATCCTAAGATGTCCCAAATCTAGCAAGAACCATGATTATCATGCATCAATTCTAGATGAAATGACTCAACCTAAACCTCCCACACACCTCCCCATTTTCGGCTCCCCCTTCCCAAGAAAGACCATGCACAAATCACATCTACTTGCACCAACAATCTAGCCAAAATCAACTTTCCAATGACCTTGCACCAAAATAGAAAGATGCTTCCATACACTTTGGAAAAAGGGCCATGAGGGAAGACTTAGGTGCACCACTATACAATTAACACCCTCACACCTCTCCCTTTCCTCTCCCTCTTGGCCCACTACCACCGCCGGACCACCCCCACCCCACGGCCACACCACACCAAACACCATCACCACCACTCGAACCACTAACAAAAACCACCACCTCCAAGGGAAATCTAGGGGTACTAGGAGCATAACCAAGGTGTACAAGGCCCCTAATTCCCTCATTTTCCTAAACACTAGAAGGTATAACACTTAACTCAAACTTGTAATTTTGTTATTACATATTATTACATACACCAAGTTGTTCACTAGTGTGTTGACATTTATTACTAAACCAAGTAAAATAAGTAAGTATATGACTTAAAAGACAATATGTTAGTTGGAAAAATGTATCCATTTATACACACTATGGGCTGAACCATGTATGTATATATATTCAAGAGGGCGAAAGTTTATAGTGAAAATTAGTATGCTTTCTAAACTCACTAACATAAAACACAATGTGGATAGTTGTAAGCCATATGTGACATGTTTAGGTTCATGACAAGACTTACAAAAGTGTCCATGTTTTTAGAAAAGATACATTTTGACAAGGAATATTATTATTTTCACAAAGATTACTAGACTTATGGAAAAAGTGAGTTAAAGATACCTAGATTTTGTAATTTTACACACACGTCAAACCAGAGGTTGTAAAACCTACAACACAAGAACACATACACTCTCCAAAGTGTATAAAAACACATGTTTTTACAAGTAAAAGTGATGCTTTCCAAGAGATAATGCTAACAAAGTCACTAATTTACATAAGGATGATGGATCTTGCAACACAAAACATGAGGTTCATATTTGGGT
The DNA here is from genome assembly GCA_032199755.1 of Ambrosia artemisiifolia. Taxonomy (NCBI): domain Eukaryota; kingdom Viridiplantae; phylum Streptophyta; class Magnoliopsida; order Asterales; family Asteraceae; genus Ambrosia; species Ambrosia artemisiifolia. The sequence continues at coordinate 66,883,259 of CM063519.1, forward strand.
AAAGTTACACCTAGAAACCCTAACATTGAACATTTAAGAGATAAACATTATATCTTTTGGGAAACGAGATGTAAAATATATAAATTCCTACAACAAGCCACACCAAACTTAGAAAAGTTAAGATACAAGGACAAACATGATAATGGAACAACTTGTAAACAATACAAGTAACATAGACCTAAAATTTCCTTTCTTACATAGGAAACGTAGGTCGGATACCCTAGCTCCAGGCTCATTATTACACACACACCAGGTGAGTTTCACAGCCCCTTTTCACTGTTTTACATTTTTCCGGGGGAAAAACATACGTACAGTTTTCAGTTATACACATGACTATTATGTGAACATGAGACAGTAAGGTTCAGGATCCATAAAGCCCTCGTGTCATACATCACACCATAACCATTAGCTATGGACTTAGCCATGAAACACCAGAATAGATATATTGGGTTGACACCCCCACTCTTGGTCAGTCGCTCTGACCGGATGACAGATATCAAAAGAGTGCTAGTATTTTACATTTATTCATCGTCTTGAGTGTACAATGGGCGAGACACAACATGTCAAGGTTTGGTTATGGGCTCATGTCAGATCACATATTAATTATTGCCCTAGCTAGGCAGTAATTTAGTCGGATTTGGGATTACAGGTCCAACATACAAAAACCCGTGAACTCACAAACTTTATGTTGACCCATATATTTTTTCATGCATGTTTTTCAGGAAATTAGCATGGAGCATGGAACTTGGGAAGGTCGCGTGCGAACATTTAAGGGATACCATCTTTATTGTTGTGAAGTTTTGACCTAAACACTTTAAACAATGGTTTCTAATTCAAACAATTAATGTTATGTTTTGTAAGACTTGAATGTTTTAAATGGTAATTCCTGTTTTATTAAATAATGCTCGTTGGAATTTTGTGCTTGGAAATCATTTCAGTTGCACCCCGTGTTTCCGCCTTAGGCGGGGTGTGACAATCAAACTGTGCAATGTAGCTATAAAAACATGCATCAGAAAACGACCTTTCTAAATTGTCTCTTCGTTTCTCAAGACACCATAAAATTGGGGAACATCAAATTGTATGTGAATCTGCTTGTCTGCTTTTGCAAAATGAGTTATTGTTATCATAAACACGGTGTCATTTACTTTTGACGAATGTCGCAATAACGCCTAAAATCCCTAAATCGGAATCAAGAGGTCAAAATCTTTATCGATCTAGTGAAATTATGGTGAATAAAAATAAAACCTACCACTATTCACAAATTCAGAAGGATCGATTCCATAATTACTATCCCTATTTTTTCATGATCTAAATTACAACAGATATGTGGATAAAATATTTATACTTTCATAGAGGCTTTGTACCAATTTATTCTCAATACAACCTGTTGTTCCAATTATATAGTTATCTAGTTCCTTGCAACAAACCACAAAGTAGATGAGCTTTTTAACAATAAAAACTAGTTTTGAGTTATGAATGACGGCATCCTTAGTTTATGTACAAGTTCATAAATCTTAAATGTTTATACTTTGGTAAAAGTGACATTTTTTATCCGTTTGATCTCTAGCGGGTCAAATGGATAGAATCACTAAAATGGGTCGATATTGTTGGATGTGTATGTTTTATGCATACAATCTCCTATGGCACTTTATTAAAGAATAATAGATTGGTATTGGTATTGTTATGATAGAGACTTTGATATCATATTCAAAATAATTATCTGGTAGGACTTACATAGGGTATATTGATGCATTAATACTCCACTATTTATAGTTAAATGATGTGTTTGGGTTCCACAACTTAAATCAATTTGGACTATTTAGCCATCGTTCCAAACTACAAAAGATATTAGACATTTAATCTTTAGACCTTTTTGGACTCTTTACCAATATTGCCCGGCCTACAACTAAAATTATATATTTTACCCGAACAAATTTAGACTTTTTGCTTAGCCCGCTAACAGAAACACGTTAGTGGGTCAAGCCATCTTATTTGAACCAGTCCAAAAACCTTTACTCAATCAATTATGAGAAGACAGGTAATGTGCCTGAATTGCATGTAAAGATATGCCAAGTGTATCTATTGTTTCACTCTAATTGCCTTCCGTAAGCATTGCCCAAAGCTCTTTTGGTCTCTTAAACACCCTTGTTTGAATTTGTGATTATTTTGTACCTGCTATATCATAATAGCTGGCAGAATTATCAGTTAGCGACATAATGATGTACCATTTGAAAACTCATTTAACTTGTTGGTATTTTTTAAATTTGACATAGTGATGAAAGCCAACCAAAATCTTTTCATAGTATATGGGTTACAGTTTCAACATTTGTATTTTGTTCACCTAAAGGTCGAAAATAGAATGAATATCAATTTAAATGTATTCTTCAAAATGTACATTTACACCCAAATAACATAAAGTCACACATGAACTTAGACCATGTGTAATGGTAACAATATTTCAAGCCCTTCCCTTGGGCATTATCTGACATGTGTCAATGTGGGTCTCATATAGGGCTTGAAATTAACAAGGGGTGTAGTGGTTTCAAGCCCCTTCCAATCATTACTCAATTATTATTACTTTTTTTGGAAATTTAAAACAAATAATATTTCATTAAACACAAAAAAAAAAATTACAATACGATAAATAAAAAAATTACAAGGCCTCGAACATAAGTTTCAAGAGATCGACTTCGAACATAAGTTTGAATTTAAGACAAATAATACTAAAATAAGACAAATAATACAAAAATTCATCGCTTTCGTCAAACTCGTCTTCATCATCTCTGCTTTCATTGTCATCTTCCTCTTCTTCTCACCCTCGTTTGGAATATACCGAACCTACCATGCGTGTTGGACCAAATCATCGTTAAAGCGTTATGTGTTTCATTAGAACGCAAGTCATGCACGTTGATTATTCTATGAGACATTGTCGCTTGCGGCAATTCCTGAGCGGCGTCCGATATATAATTTTGACACGTCGTCTTTCCTTCGTCTTCTAATATCATATTATGCAAAATTCTACATGTATACATACATAGCGTCTCTCATTTTTTCTTTGGTCTATGACGACAAGGATTTCTCAAATAATGCCAACGCTGTTGAAGAACCCCAAAGCATCTCTCAATGTCCTTTCGCGAAGACTCTTAAACTTTCATAAAATGTTCTCTTTTTTCATCGTAAGGGTTATTAAATGTCTTCACGATAATCGAGTACTTCGCATATATTCTATCAGCCAAATAATATCCGTGTGGGTAGTAGTTTCCATTAGCATAGAAAGATGCCTTTTGTGCTCTACCAGAAATGAAATCCTCCAACAGAGGCGACTGCTCAAAAACGTTTATGCCATCGTATGACCACGAGACACCAAAGTAAGCCGACCAAACCCAAAGGTCGTGTAAAGCCACCGGTTGAAGATAACCTTTAGTTGTTCTTGGTCACCTCGTGTGTGTTGACCTCGCTATGCAATTGGACAATTATACCACGGCCAATGACGACAATCTATGCTCCCAAGCATTCTTGGTAAACCATGTTCATTTTAATGTACCTCATATATTTTTTGTAGATCGTACCAAGTAGGCCTTCTCAGGTAACGTGCGTCGTAGAAATGTATTATTCCTTTAGAGAAACAAATAAATATACTATTAAACTAACTAAAAAATAAATGTGAATGAATATAACGTTTAAGAAAATGTAGTGTACCTTGACAAAAATGCTCTAAGGTATCACATGTTGTTTTCTCAGCCAGCATTAAATACTCGTCGTTGATATATCGGTCGTGTTTCCGTACGCAAGTATGCATAGTGCTGAAGTACACTTTTGAATAGCGGTAAATCCAAGTGTCCCTCTCGCATTCGGATTTTGCTTAAAGTAATCAAACTCATTTTCCAAGTCTCCGGTAATGCGTAGAAATAAACGTTTGCTCATCCGGAAACGATGTCTAAAAACCTTTGGGTCTGGATAAGTCGGCTCTTCATCAAAGTAATCTTTCATCAAGCGAGCATTTGCCTCCATACAGTTGCGCTCCATATATTGTCTTCTTAAAATAGGATGTGGAGGATTATTAAAATGTTTCATATACCTCGCCGCGAGCGCACAAGCATTTGTAACCACCTCTTGCTCGATCTCCTCGTTGGCCGATTCACCCGCATCGTCTAAAAACTCTTTGTAATGAATATTCTGCAACGGATGATGAGGATATGGGGGAACTTATTTTTTATAAATGTTATGGTGTGTGTGTTTTATAAATGTTTAGTGTGTTTTTTAATTTGAGGAGTGTGTTGAGTGTGTGTGTATAAAGATATTAAAATTGAATTAAAAAAAAGGAAGTAGCCGTTGGAAGAAGATGATTGGATGTTAAAATGTGAAGTGCCCATTGAAAATCTTCACACCGCAGCCAAAAATTGACAATTAGCGCCCAAGATGGCGGTGTTTCAATGCCAAATACGGCGCTAAATCCCCCTTTCATGCCCAATTAACCTACCACTACACAAGGTCTTACATTCTAAATTCACATCAGTATTTGTGATCTTAAGGAAATGATTGATGAGGGAAAAAAACAAGACACGTTAAATACTTGAACAGGGGCATGGTGTAAAAAAATATTGTTTTGATTTTATTTAAAATTATAACTCATCCAATATCAAAATGAATATAAAGTACTACGTTTTTCATGAATATAAACTTACCTTCTCTTCATAAAAAGTCAAGATGAAGGTTAAAGAAATCCTCTGACAACTGCAATCATAAAGAAAACGAATTGTCAATAAACCAATAGGCTTACTGAATCACAAATAAAACTAAGTGGAAAAGGTAAAAAAAATCTTAGCATACCATCATAATTGGCACAAGCCATTGGAAGAAACCTTCTAACTCATAGGTAAAGTAAGTTTGGGATTAGCTATCCACTAACAGAGTGTATAAATGAGCAATAAATATGGACAATTTAAATATGTCTAATGTAAAAAACATAGATAAAAGAATGTCAAATTGGTGTGCCACAAGAATAAGCTACGGAGTTGATGTGTTGGTCTGTATTCCTTCAATCATTCCTGCAATGATTTGAATGGGATTGACATCGGTTAAAAGATGAATGATCTCTGTAGCATGTTTGAATATGTTGAAAATATAAGGTAATATTTTCTAATACAATTTTAGTATTTAGTTTTTTATAAATAATTGTTTGAATATTTTGTATAAGGATTTTTGTAGGTAAATAAAGATGGGTTATTGGTCAGAGCATTGGTTCACTGGACTGGTAGCTGTTCAAGATAAAGTCCAAGACTGATGAAGCCCAAGACTGAAGAAGCCCAAGTCCAAGAGGTTTTGAGTAGTCCAGCCTAGAAGCCCAGTTCGTGTTGATTAAGTCTCTGGATTGCCACGTTGGCAATCCAGGTAAAGAAACACAAAATGATCACAAGCGTTGGATTATTCAACTTAGTCTCATCTCAGCCGTTCATCTGTTTCGAAGTCTGTGTTTGTGAGAGAGACTATAAATATATTGTGTTTTCTCTTTTTACTTCTTTAGTCATAATAATCAGATCTCATATACTTTCTCTCTCGTTCATCTTAGGGTTTCCATCTCTAGTCACCATTGTTATCAGGTTTAGAAGCTTTGAACGTCTTGTTCTAGCTTATGTTTGAGTCTGTAAATCTGTTATTCTTGTTGAGTGGTGAGATCTGTTAGATCAGAGATTTGTATAGATTCAGAGAGTTTGTATTTGTTCATTCAGATTTGTATTAGGTCTCAGGGTGTAACACTTTGGGTTTGGGAATAAAATCTTTTATAGTTTTCTTTGATATCGTGTTATTTTGACATGGTATCAGAGCTGTAAGGTTTGGTTAGGGTTTCTGGGTTCTGCTCTTCGAATCCATTATTCGATCTTATTCCTGTACAAGTTTGAAGGTTCTGGGTTCCGCTGTGAAAACAATAATTTGTGGTTGGAGACTTTGCTTGAAGCTGTGGTAGCTTGTGGATCTGAGGGTTTTCTTTCTTCTTTTGCTCTCTGGTGTTTAACCCTAGAAGGTTAAACATTACGAGTTGAGGAGAACCCTAACTTGGGGATTTCTTGGTGAGATCTTTCCTTTACTGTTGTTCCTTTACTTTGTATTGAGTCTAGGAGCACTGACCGGGTTAGGGGGACCGGTATTGGCTCAGTTTTTTGATTCTTTGTGTTTGAGTGTGTCTGTCTAGGTCTAGGGGCTCCCAAGTTAAGGCTTGCGTTGGCACCAAGAGTGACGAACCAACGATCTGGTCCCTGGCTTGGCTTCGCCTGTGTCTAGTGTATTAGCTTGTCTGTTGTTGTTGATTGGTTTGATATATCTTGATTGGTTGACTGTCTGATTGATTGACTGATTGGTTTGTTGACTAATTGATAGTTTGATATATCTTGATTGGTTGACTGTCTGATTGATTGACTGATTGGTTTGTTGACTAATTGATATAGGTGTGTATGCTCTGTTGTTTTGTATCTTGCTTGACTGTGTGTGAATCCTTGATACTGTGAGTGTTATTTGTTTGTTTTATAGTTGTTGGATTAAATGGGTGATAATCTTAATGCTGCTGGTGGGGGTGACCCTGCTGGTGGTGGTGGAGGTCCACTTATTAATCCAGTTGAGACCCTTGTAAGTAAACTGGATGCCAGTGATCCATTGTACTTACATCCATCTGATTCTAGCAATTTGACTATTATAAACATTAAACTCAAAGGTTCTGAAAATTACACAGTCTGGTCAAATGCTTTGGCTTTGGCCTTACAAGTTAAAAATAAATGGGGTTTTATTGATAAAACTTGTATCAAATCTGAAACTGACAATGTTCTTGCTAGACAGTGGGACAGATGTAACTCAATTGTATTGACTTGGATTCTTAATTCTGTTAGTGAGGATCTTTATATGGGTCATGTGTTCTCTAAGTCAGCTAGTGATGTTTGGGCTGAACTTAAAGAAACATATGACAAAGTTGATGGATCTGTTGTGTTTGATTTATATCAAAAGATAAATTCGTTTTCCCAAAATGGTATGACTGTGGCTGAGTATTATCATAAGCTGAATATAATGTGGAAACAGTTAGATCAAATTCTTCAATTGCCTGCTTGTACTTGTAATGCATCTAGAGAATTTAATAACTTTAGTAACTTGATAAAGTTGATGCAGTTTCTTATGGGTCTAGACTCTGCTTATCAGTCTGTTAGGACTAGCCTTCTTATAAAAGAAGTATTACCTACTGTTAAGGAAGCATTCTCTATTGTGTCAAGGGAAGAGTCCCACAGAAACTCTAGTGGTCTTTCAAAAAAGGGTCAAACTATGGGGTTTTTTGTTAAAGCTAATCAGACTAATCAGTCTAATGAATTTAATAAAAAATTCAATGTAAATGAGGGTCAAAAACCTAAGTGTTCACATTGTAATAAAATTGGACATTCTTCTGATAAGTGTTTTCAAATAATTGGGTATCCTCCCTGGGCAAAGGCTAAGGGAATGCAAAAGAGGGCTGTTTCTAATAATACTTGTGTTGAAAAAAATGATGTACAAGTTCCTTCTTTGTCTAGTGAACAGTTGGCTAAGTTGTTGAATTTGATCTCTGAGAAGGGTGGTGATATTCCTCAGAGTAACAATGTTTCAGGTAGCTTATTTTCTGGTAATACTGTTTCTCCTTTCTGTGCTAGTGCTTATGTGAAGCCTATGTTCTTTTGTTTTAATGTGAATGGGAGAAAGTTTAAAATGGGTTGGATAATAGATTCTGGTGCTAATCAGCATATGGTAACTAGTGAATTTGATTTAACTGATTATGTAGATGTTTCTGATCTTAATATACAAGTTAAACATCCAAATGGAACTAATGCATTAGTAACTAAGATAGGAACATTAGATCTTGGAAATAATGTTGTGTTACATGATGTTTTTGTTGTTCCTGAATATTGTGTAAACTTGGTGTCTGTTCATAAGTTAGTTAAAGATAATAACTTGTTTGTTGGTTTTGATGAAAAAAACTGTTATATTCAGGATTTGTCAACAAGGAAAACCCTGGTGACTGGTAGTCAGCTTGAGGGTTTGTATTTTTGTGGAAATTCTTTTGTTAGTAATAAGGTTAGTGGTAATACTAAGTCTTATGATTTATGGCATGCAAGACTGGGTCATCCTGCTGACATAGTCTTGACTAAGCTTGAACCTGCTATTGGCACTAAGCTTATTAGGGATCCTGATGTACCTTGTGATACTTGTCACAAGGCCAAACAGCATAGGGAACCATTTCCCTTAAGTGAACATAAATCAACAGCCATTGGGGATTTAGTTCACTTAGATGTTTGGGGTCCCTACAGAGTGCCTAGTAAGGAGGGGTTTAAGTACTTCCTTACTATTGTTGATGATTATTCAAGGGCTGTATGGGTTAGTCTGATGAAAAGTAAAACTGAAGTGTTTGATTTTATTCAAGAATTTGTTAACATTATAAAAACTCAGTTTGGGAAAAATGTGAAATGTTTTAGAAGTGATAACGGGTCTGAGTTTGTTAATAATCAAATGGATAACTATTGTAAGACTTTAGGAATTATTCATCAGACTTCTTGTGCTTATACACCTCAGCAAAATGGTATTGCTGAGAGAAAGCATAGACACCTTTTGAATGTCACTAGGGCTTTGTTATTTCAAAGTAATCTGCCTGTTAGGTTTTGGTCTGAATGTGTTTTGACTGCTGCATACCTGATTAATAGGACTCCTTCATCTGTGCTGAATGGAAGAACCCCCTATGAGTTTGTATATGGTTTTGAACCCTTCCTAGACCATTTGAGGATGTTTGGGTGTTTGTGTTTTTCAACTGTATTAAATGACACTAATAAACTAAATGAAAAAGCTGAAAAATGTGTCTTTATAGGATACTCAAATGAAAAGAAAGGCTATAAAGTTTATAGCCTAGAATCCAAAACCATCTCTTATTCAAGAGATGTGAAGTTTTATGAGTCTATTTTTCCTTTTAAAGATAAAAGTGTTTTTGACAAATTTGATGATAATATTTTTCCAGAATTAAACTCATCAAACTTTTTTAACTATTTTGAAACTGAGACACAAACACCTGGGCAGGATGAAGAGCCCAATGATGAAGGAGGGGTTATAGGTAAGAAAGAGTCACACACACATGGGTCTCAGCAGTCTAGTTTTGGGGCTCAAGATCAAAGTGAATCCTCTGGTTCACTTGGAAACATTGAGAACCAAACTACTGACAGGGTTGAGCATGTGATTCATGACTATGAAAACAATACTAATCTTCCTGAGGGCAATGATTCTGTTTCTCAATCTGTTAGGAGAAGTACTAGAGGGTCTGTTCTTCCACGAAGACTAGATGATTTTATTGTTGAGGGAAAGGTTAAGTTTGGTATAGAGAGGACTGTTAACTATGCTAACTTAACCTTTGATAATAAAGTGTTTGCTGCTGTACTAAATAAAAGTGTTGAACCTAGATCCTATAGAGAAGCTGTTTTAGATTCTAACTGGATCAGTGCCATGAATGATGAAATTGAGGCACTTAATAGGAATAACACTTGGACTTTAGTTGATCTGCCTAAAGGCAGAAGTGTTGTAGGTTGCAAGTGGGTTTATAAAATAAAATATAAATCTAGTGGTGAAATAGAAAGATTTAAAGCTAGGTTAGTTGCAAAGGGTTATAGTCAGAAAGAGGGCATAGATTATGAAGAAACTTTTTCACCAGTTGTAAAGTTTGTCACTGTTAAGTGTGTTATGTCTATTGCTGTGCAATATGGTTGGAAAATGTTCCAGCTAGACATTAATAATGCATTTTTGTATGGTGATCTTCATGAAGATGTGTATATGTCCTTACCTGAAGGGTATTTTTCTGAAAATGAGTCTAAAGTTTGCAAACTAAATAAGTCTTTATATGGGCTTAAACAAGCTCCAAGAATGTGGAATGAGAAGCTTGTTGGTGTTTTATGTGAGTTAGGTTTTACACAAAGTAAGTGTGATTACTCACTTTTTGTGCTAGTGTCTGAATCTGTTACTGTCTACTTACTGGTATATGTGGATGATATTGTGTTGACTGGCAATAGTGTTAAGGAAATAGATAGGATCAAAACTTGTCTTAGACAAAAGTTCATGATCAAAGACCTGGGAGAGTTAAAGTATTTTCTAGGTCTAGAAGTCATTTCTTGTGATAGCAATGTTTGCTTATCACAAAGAAAGTACTGCATGGACCTCTTAGCAGAGTATGGCATGCTTGCATGCAAACCTGTTAAGAGTCCCTTGGAACCTAATCATGTCTTGGTTAATATTTGCAAAACTAGTAGTCAGGTGTTAGCCAGTATAACTGGTTATCAACAGTTGATAGGAAAACTGATCTATTTGTCACACACTAGACCAGACATTTCCTATGCTGTGCATTTTTTAAGTCAATATATGCACAAACCAACTAAGGGACACCTGAAGATTGCATTTAGATTACTGAGATACTTAAAAGAGGCTCCTGGAAAGGGAATTTGTTTTAAGAAAAGTGACACATTTAATCTAAGAGCCTATTCAGACTCTGATTGGGCTAAATGTGTTGATACAAGAAAATCTGTCACTGGTTTTTGTATTTTCTTGGGAGAAAGTTTGATTTCCTGGAAAAGCAAAAAGCAATCTACTATTGCTAGATCATCTGCTGAGGCAGAGTTCAGGGCTATGTGTACAACATCATGTGAAGTTTTATGGTTGGTTAATGTGTTGTCAGAGTTACATGTTCAGGTTGAGTTACCTGTTAGTTTGTTTTGTGACAACAATGCTGCTTTGTCTATAGTTGCAAATCCAGTCTTCTTTGATAAGACAAAACACTTTGAGCTTGATCTCTTCTTTTTAAGAGATCTAGTTTCAAAAGGCTTTGTAAAGACTGTTAAAGTAAAATCTGAAAATCAATTGGCAGATATTATGACCAAGGGACTTGGTGTTGGTCAACATGTTGAGTTGTGTAAGTTTTTAAATATGTATAATCCATTTGGATACTAAAATTGAGGAGGGGTGTTGAAAATATAAGGTAATATTTTCTAATACAATTTTAGTATTTAGTTTTTTATAAATAATTGTTTGAATATTTTGTATAAGGATTTTTGTAGGTAAATAAAGATGGGTTATTGGTCAGAGCATTGGTTCACTGGACTGGTAGCTGTTCAAGATAAAGTCCAAGACTGATGAAGCCCAAGACTGAAGAAGCCCAAGTCCAAGAGGTTTTGAGTAGTCCAGCCTAGAAGCCCAGTTCGTGTTGATTAAGTCTCTGGATTGCCACGTTGGCAATCCAGGTAAAGAAACACAAAATGATCACAAGCGTTGGATTATTCAACTTAGTCTCATCTCAGCCGTTCATCTGTTTCGAAGTCTGTGTTTGTGAGAGAGACTATAAATATATTGTGTTTTCTCTTTTTACTTCTTTAGTCATAATAATCAGATCTCATATACTTTCTCTCTCGTTCATCTTAGGGTTTCCATCTCTAGTCACCATTGTTATCAGGTTTAGAAGCTTTGAACGTCTTGTTCTAGCTTATGTTTGAGTCTGTAAATCTGTTATTCTTGTTGAGTGGTGAGATCTGTTAGATCAGAGATTTGTATAGATTCAGAGAGTTTGTATTTGTTCATTCAGATTTGTATTAGGTCTCAGGGTGTAACACTTTGGGTTTGGGAATAAAATCTTTTATAGTTTTCTTTGATATCGTGTTATTTTGACAGAATATGTGAACAACCAACAACGTTTAACCATTGTTTCTCTAGAGTTAGCCAATCATTCAACAATTGGGCATTGTGCCATCCTGAATCTCTTAGCTTGGTACACATGGTTTGATCTCGAGATGAACATCAAAAACGCATTCCTAGACTGCTACAACCCAAAATAACTCATGGACATATAATTCACATTTAAATGATACGAATTAAAACCCTGCAAATGTAAGCTGGTTACATATGCTTCAAATGTATTGTCCTCAAAATTATCTCCATTTACATACATTATTTAATGAGCCTAATAAGTAAAAAACCATTCATAGCAACAATTACTTTAATGAGCCCGTTTGACAAACCATTAGCTTATATAAGAAAAGTTCAAGCTTGACCTATAAACCAACAAATAACCCATAACTAATTGTTTCGCGGATAAAACTGAACCAGAAATGAACAAAACCTCAACATGCACTATGACTAACAAAGAAAATGAAGTAAAAATATATTAAAATAATACTTAGTATCAAAAATTTTAAAATATTAATTTATGAGTGTATAGAAATAGTTTTCCTTAGATAAAAGTAGAAATTTGGCTAGAAACTCTTCGGAATTTGGGAATCTAGTTGAAATATGTGCTTAAACCATCACCTTGAGAATTAAAGAGCAATTTCCTCGACTCAAAGAACAAACGCATCGCCTCGCCAAAAAAATGGGTCGAGGCGCAAAAGGTGATGGCTTTTAACAACTATGACTAAAATATGTAGACAATTATATATACTAGTGGGGTGCTCGTGCGATGTAGCGGGAAACACAACACTTAGGTTGGTGATATAGGGGTGCATAGGATGCTTCGGTTTGAACTTGAGCTATAATTTTATGCTTTGATGCGGTCGTGCCTCTTTTAAAATGAATATTATTAGTTCATAGTAACACAGAGTCAAATTGCATCAAAGGAAGAACGTTGAACTCTTTAGTTGACCGATACAATAGTCTACTACAAATTGTGTCTATAGCTACAAAAGAGAAAAAGAGAAGATCTTGTTCTTTACAAAGTATGCCATATCTATTTTCATTTTATTTCAGAAGCACCTGATGACTGATGAATATCTTATTAAGAAAGACAAAGGATTATTGAATAGAAACCAAGACTTGCAATTTCAAAAGCACCTGATGAATATAGGGAATAAAACATTCATTCCATCAATTTAAAATTATCTTGCAATAACGTAATTGACTAAGAACAAAACCCTAGCTAAAGTATAATAAGCTCATAAGCGCCTGAATAAACCAACATCTAAAACCATAATCAAACCACTCAATCCAACAATCAAAATAAGTTAAACAAACATAAATAAAAGAATTATTTTCAAAACTCACCCAAAATAGAGATGCAAGAATTAAACTTATAACATGGTTGGCTCCTTTCCATTTCTAACTTGCACAATAACATATGAAAGAGTTGATGTTGAGTGAAATGGTGAATTTCGTTTGCTAATATAGTAATGATAGGAGCTTCAATTTCAATCAATTGGATTTATGGCATATTGATTGAAATAAGACCTTTGGTGTGCTTTGGTTGTCTTATCAATTGAGACCATAGGGTGTGGTTTAGGCCCAGCATCCATGCCTTGCCTCCACCTCAGCTGCCACGTCAGCGTGGGGTAGGAGCATCCATGAGATGATGGTCCAAGGGGTGTGGAGAGAGGCCCATCATCATTTAATGTTTTTCCTTTTTTTTTTGTTTTTTTAATTAAAAAATATTAATGTTACAATAAAAAAGTTAATATTCTAAATTAATATTAAAAAGAAAATATTACATTAAACCGTTACAAATAATTTAAAAAAAAAACATAACTAAAATTACAAATAATTAAAAATATTAAAGTAACCTACTCGACATAAAAAAAATTACAAATAATCTAGTCTTGCCCGTTGTTCCAAATATATTCAACCAAGTCCGCTTGAAGATTGCGGTGTGTACTCGTTTTGTAACGAGAACTCGTTTAAATCTTGTTGATGTGGGTTGACAGGAACCATATTCTCCGGCGGGGCATTCTCGTCATACACACAAATGGTGGCGCCTTCGTCTTCGATTATCATGTTATGCAAGAGGATACAAGCATACATACAGTAACGCATTTTTTTAGGGGTGAACATACGTGCCGGGTGTGCAATGATGTGCCATCTTGCTTGTAGAACACCAAATAATCGTTCAATGTCCTTTCTTGCCGCCTCTTGATACTTGGCAAATTTCTTTCTTTTTTCATCGTGAGGGTGGTGAATACTTTTAACGATCGTCGAGTAAGATGGGTAGATTCCATCAGCAAGATAGTAACCGCGCCTATACTCCACACCCGATACTGTAAAGCTGGTATCCGGACCGGTTCCTTTTATGACATCGTCAAAAATCTCCGACTGGTTAATAACATTAATGTCGTTGTTCGAACCAGGAACGCCAAAGAAAGCATGCCAAACCCATAAATCTTGTGAACACACCGCCTCCAAGATTATCGAAGGATATTCTTGATCTCCTCGTTTGAACATTCTGCGCCATGCTACCGGACAGTTTTTCCAAGGCCAATGGTAGCAATCAATGCTTCCGAGCATTCCTGGAAAACCATGTTGTTGGTGGTGAAACTGATACAATTGTTGGACCTCACTGGAGTTTGGTTTTCGCAAATATTTCTTGCTGTGAAGCTTCACCACACACTTGCTAAACTTGTATAGACACTCTCGTGAAGTTCTTTCCGACATTTTTAAATACCCGTCCCAGGAATCCGCCGCAGTCCCGTACACTAGTTGCCGAAGTGCCGCCGTGCATTTTTGTAGGGTGGTGAACCCTCTTTTGTTTCTAGCATCGTATCGTAAGGTAAAAAATGGCTCGAAGTTAGCCATATCATCGGCTATACGCAAGAACAATCTTCTACTCATTCGGAACCTACGCCTAAATAGTTCCGCCGAGTATAAGGGTTCGTCGGCAAAATAATCGGCCACCAATCTATCATGGGCACCTACACATATTTACAAAAATATTAACACAATAAAAATCTACAATATATTTACAAAAAAATATATATAATGTACACAATAAAAATCTACACTATATTTAAAAAATATATATATAATACACATAAATAATAAAAAAAATATAAAACTTACCCTCTCGGTCTCTATTTATAGCCGCTTTCCTAGTTCGAGGTGCCGAATCGACTTCGTCTCCTTGTTCCTCGGCAATAATCTGCGCCGCTTGCCCCACGATGTTTATAACAAAATTTACGGCTTCGTTTGTAGATGATGAACCCGTAGAAGACGAAGACGTCGAAGAAGATGATAGCGACATGGTTGTTTGAGGGTTTGAATTTTTTTAAAAATATTATTTGGTTTAAATATAGTGAGAGTATTTGAGAGAGTTTTTATAAAAGTTGGGGTGAAAAAGGGTAGGGGTGTTTGGTTTAAATAGTTTGAAAAAAAAACTTTTTTTTTAATAAGTAGCCGTTGCCCAACGTTCACCTCCACGTGTCCCCTTCTCATTCGCCGGCATCAACGGCATTATTCTGCCGGGTATGCCGCACCCCACCCTATGCCGGACCAAGGGGGCGGTGTAGCATGGCCCGGCAAATCCATGCCTTGCATATGCCGCCCCCCACACCATATGGTCTGAGTGTTAAGCGTCTTAAAATTAAGTTATAGTAAATGATAGGAGCTTCAATTTCAATCAATTGGATTTATGGTATATTGATTGAAATAAGACCTTTGGTGTGTTTTGGTTGTTTTATCGATGGAGTGTTAAGTATCTTAAATTAAGTTGATAATTGGATCAATTTAATAATACTTAGGTAAAATACTATTTTATCCCTTACTAACTTCATTAGGGTATTGTATCATATACATTATATGTTGTATACTTAAATTTTGTTGGAATCCTTCCCTCATGCTTTATAATATAGTATAGATTATCTATATCTATACTACTATATAGTGTATTCTGGACGGGTAAAATCGTCATTTCATATTCATCTACATGGACAAAAATGTAATTTCATTAGATTGGCAACACAAACTTAATACAAAATTTAATACAAGTCAAATTTTATTTATTTATAATAATAATAGAAGGTTGTTATTAAATGTCACTAAATGTGATAATTAAATATCTAATAACACTAGAAGAACTACCAAAGTTATAATGAAGATCAAGAGTTTTGCATTATGCTTCTCCATTTCTTGACCACTTAAATTTAATTAAAAACAATGAAGGAAGATATAAATTTAGTGTTCATAATATTAATATGAAGTTGAATTAATTAAATGGCATCTCATTTTCTTCTACTGCAATCAACCAAATATTTTGTTTAGTTATAGTAGGAATACTCGCGCGTTGCAGCGGGTGCGTCTGTTTTGTCGCCTAGCAGCTGTTGTCAAGCAAAATTAAGGTAAGCGTTTAGTAATGATCTACTCCAGAATATATCCGTGTGATGCAGCGGGGAATACAAACACCCAAACATCACCAACATCGAAAGGTTTAAGATAATTTGCACTATCGAATAGCTAAATATATAGATAAGCAATTGCATTAATAAATAATTATATCACCCTTACTTGTATTACATATCTCTTAATATTGTTAAATTATGAACATTTGAACAACCATCATCATGAATTAAGATATGATGTTATGATCTTTTTATCTAGAAAAACATATGAATATGAAATCATAAATCCGTCTTTTAACATCACGCACAAATTTCTCTTGCATTACTGTGATTTTCAAATCCAACATCAGATACTCTCTGGGTATATAAACATGAAGAAAATGAAATAAAAAAACATGCAACCAAATAAAAAAAACACAGCCACATACTTACATTTTCACATAACTGAAAAATGAATTCCATGCGTATTAAGAGCTAGCATAATAAATTCTGCATCCTGCAATAGACAGTATATAATATAAGTTTAGAACACATTCTAATGTGAGTTTGGTTGGTTCAATCCTAATTAAACACTATGGTTTTTAATCAATCTAAGACCATTTAAATAATGGAGAAATGATGGACACAATTAATTAACCATACTTATCTTACATTTTGTAAAGAATAATGTACTAATGTAACTCAAGTAAATATACATAATGAAAGTGTGTTTTAATGAAATTGATGAAGAGGTTTTATTTCTCTTTTATTATTGTGAATTTAAGAAGGGGGTTACATATGGAGGGGGATAAAGATGTGTATTACTTATATATACAATAGGCTTTACATGTTGTACATAAGGGGTATAAATGGAAGAAAATGGCCAAATGTTACTCATTTGTAAAGAGCCTTTCTAACTCCAATCTTAAAATTAGTGTAAAATTACCTTTGTAGCCATCTCTCCTCCTTAATAAGGTAGTATAGATTAGTGAGACTTCAATGGTACATTAGTTTACATTATTCGTTTCAAATTCCTATCTTCCAATACTTGATTGCTACTAGGATAAAAGGAGAACAATGTTAATTGCATGTTTCATATTCAAAGAACCAATAACCAAATAATCACTAGGGTTGTCCACAGTTTGGCCGAAACAGAAATAATTTGTTTGGCAGGTTTGGGCAATTGCTATTAGGATAAGTTGTTTTTCAAAACCGTTGAAGCCCCCAAATCCATTGTCGCTTTCCCTCGTGTTTGTAGTATTTTTCGAAGACGATGACAATCAAGGCCACCAACTGTCGTTGTCGGTTTGTTACCCTCGTACAACACCATCACCACCCCTAGCAACCACTGAAACCCTAACCACCACTGTTGTTGTTGTCGCACACCACCATAATTTGTTAACCGTGTTGTTTCATATTTACCGTCGTCATTAGAGTATTCGTAGGAGTCGTGACCATCGCAACCGCCCATTTTTAGTAGACATTGATGTTAATCTTGGTTTGAGGTAAGAATGAATGTGTATTTTTTATTTACAAAGTGTGTACATTAGGTGTAATGTGTGTGTCGATATGAAGGTGTGTGTACATTGTGTGTGTATGTATGAATGTGTGTGTGTTATGCATCTATGTGTGCGTGGGTGAGTGTTTTTCTGTATGAATATGTTTGTGTTTTAGGTGTGTATGTGTGTGTAATGTGTATGCATGTATGTGTGTGTGTGTTGAATTGAATTGGGGGTATATGCATGTATACGTGTGTTGAATTAAATTGGGGGTGGAACTTGAAGGTAATGTGTTGCTATTGTTTAAAGTGATTGTGATTAATAAAATTGATTTGCTTTTAGTTTGTTTGAAATTTGTCAATTATAAAATTTCAGAATTAAAACATGATTATGATAAATACAAATATCTCTTCCTAAAAATGTTAAACAAGAACCAATGGATGTACTTGAACTAAACACCGAATAGAAATGGTTTTTTAAATTAGCCTTCTCAATCTGAAATTTTTAAGTCAACTATTATATATTAATATTTGTATAATGTATTATTTAAGTTTCCCTTTTCCCCTCATTTTAGTTTGGTTTTTCTATGTAACATGTTAATTGGTTATTCTTTGATTTACTTGGTTGGTTGACATTCTTTGATTTTAAGTAGTGAAATTGATGTTTGTTAATGGTAAAATTTTGACCCATTTCATTGTTATTGTAAACCGAAACTCAAAAATGGACAAAAGGGGTAATAAAACAGAGGTATAATTGCCATTGGACATGAAAGATGCTTGAAATTGATCCACGGAAAATCAGTGTCAACGGAGGTGCAATGACCATTGGACAATCTTTTGGCTATATATTATGCTAGAATGCATATATAACGTAGCATGCCATCATTTAACATTCGATTGTAGTCGATAAAAAGTTAGCTCAATGCGAAGCGTGTATGCCCTTACATATATGCACAACTTATATATGATCTTTTTTATTGTTTTAAGGTTTGAAATATGTTCCCACCACGTATTGTTGACTCCGCCGCAACGTGCGGGTTCCCCACTAGTAATATAATATAGATAATATAGATGAGAAGTTGAGGATACATATACACTTCATGGGCACTCAAAGGTCTAAGCATTCCATTGGGTTTTATTAGGTTTTATGAAGGTGGGTTACATCTTGAGATGTATATAAAGTGTGTATTACACAAATATACATCTGGCATTATATGTTATACATGAGGGGCATAAAAGGAAGAAAATGACCAAAAATGAAGATTTGTGAAGAGACCTTTGAACTCCCATCTTAAAAATTTGATGAAATTACCTCAGTGTACATCTTTGGTCCTTAATAAGGTAATAGAGATTAGCTAATTTAGAACAGTAGTCTAAGAAGGATCTATCAAATCACTCTGTTGCTCAAAAATTTGCATTTAGTTTTTGAGAAAGTGTTGAAAAACATATTTGAACCATTTGTACTTGCATGGAGCTATTAACTAATCATAATGCTTCCTAAACAGAAAGAAAAACAAAATACAACTAAGACGACAGCTATGATTGTAGTGACATAGTGTTGATAGCAACCTCTAAGCTTCTTTAAATTTTAAACCCACAACACCAATCTGGCAACCTCAAAAAACCAAAAACAAAAAAAATCATTCAGAAGTTAGAACATAATAACAAGATGCTACCCAAAATTATATCAAACAGAACACAATAACATGAAACTACACAAAATCAATTCAAATCCATAACAGCAACCACAACCAAAATTAATAATAAAAATTAAACTCAAAACAACGACACATAACTCACCACACCCAGAACCAACAAAGCGAATGTCAACTCCAACAAGTGGCGAATGTCCCACGCTGCCATACTACAGAACAAGAGTTCCACACCCTTCACCTCCTCTTTCTTCTCCATCTCTGACCACCAATGGATCCAACCACTGAAATGATTCAAACTTTCGAGATGAAATCAAGACTACGGCTGTTGAAACAAAACCCTACTTGTTGAATAAACTATAAATAGGGAGATATGTTCATGTTCATATTAGCAAAACTATACTCATATTAAAGAGAATAAGATGCTCGTTTTTATGTAATTTTTCTAAAAAAATTATTATTATATGAAAAAATTATGGATGTTTAGAAATCATGAGGGGTAGTTGGCCTAAAAAAGGAAAAAATAGAAATATTATTTAAATAAGTAAAAATTGAGTAGAGTTTAGGGGATTAAAGTGTAATTATGATAAGGGTGTTAAAGTATAAAAGTGTTTGAATGACTATTTTACCCTCATTTTAGGGTTATTAATAAAAAATAAGTTCTAACTTTTGAGTATCTTAAACTACTTCTCCATCATGCATTATAATATAGGGGTTATAATCAAATACACAAGACACTTTTTCTAAGAAAAATGAGAAGGATTGTGGTCCATTGATCTTATATTTGAAGGGTTGGGATTAGTTTGTTGGAAAAAATAAATAATAAATTAGAGGAATGACATAAAAGGAAAATCATATTTGTTGACTTTCTCTCTCTCCACATGCAATGTCAATACGCCATATCGTTTTAAAACGTCTATAGCTTTTTCATACATTATTCTTTTTTTTTAAATCACCATATTAACAAGCGTCTTTTATCTTTAATATAAGTACCACATTGCTACAGTAAAATTGAAAAAAAATCCGTGTTAAATGAGTTTTCTTCTTCATTGTGTCTTCTACTCGTTCATTGTGTTATAGTATGCACGTGTGCTTTATAAATATGTTATTTATGTTTTTTTAGTGTACACATAATTTAACCTTTGTCCATTGTGTTTTTAGTATGATTTCCATTGTGTTTTACGCAAATGGGTTTTGTATTTATGGTGTATATTGTGTTTTATTATGTTGTTCATTGTGTTTAAGTCTACTTTTCATTGTGTCTTTAGTATGTCGTCCATTGTATTTTATTAGATTATTCATTGTGTTTATACCATATTGTTTATTGCATATTTAATTGGTACTCATTGTGTTTTACACTATCTCTATTGTGTCTTACGCAACTGGATTTTCGATTTTTATTCAAAAGTATAACAATATGGTACTTAAATTAAAGATAAAAAGACGCTCAATTTTATGGTATAATTTTTTTTTAAAAATGACGTATAAAAAAGTTACGAGTGTTTAAAAATGAAGATGAAAATGGTATGTGGCTTGCATGTGCATATTCTTTTGCCAAAATTACCTTTCTCACTTGTTTAATCTTTTGGACATATGTCATTTTATAGTGTTTTTTCACTTTTCTCAAGTTTTGTAGCCTTTGTAGAATAACCCAACCAAATAATATAGTATAGATAAAATGAATATTTTATGGGAAAATTACCGAAATAGACATTATTGACTGGTTGTTTAACAAAATAGACATTTTGTTAAGTAAACCTAAGTTTTCTTTCAACCAATTAAATAATGTTACATAACCCTTAGACGACACCTACCGCTCATTAGCCGGCCCACTTTGGTATTGAATAAGACTATGAGGTGTGGTCATGGCAAGGCTTGGTAGGACTTGTCGTCACGTCAGCAAAAAGTTGGCACCCTTTGTATTTAGACAACTTGAGGACTATCCAAGAGTGTGGGGGTAGTCTTCCTTAAGTAGTCCTCCGCTCCTATTGACCACCATTTAATTTTTATATTATAATTTTTAAATAACTAAATAATTAAAATAAATAACATACAAAGTAACATAATATTTAAAAAAAAGTTACAAATAAAAAAAAGTCACATAATATTAAAATTAAAGTTGACATTACAAATAAAAAAACCAAGACCTTAAATTAAAAAAATTGTCTAGCTATACTTGCTAATGATGTCTACTTGCAATTTTTCAATAACTCGACACCTAATTTCGGGCATGGAGCTTGTGTTGATCGCCAAAATTTTCGCCTCTTCGATCTTGAGCTTTTCATTCTTCACCTTTAGCTTTTCCTCGTTGACTCGGTTGAAAGCTTCAATTTGAGCCGTCAAAACGTCAATCTTGGCAGCGCTACCGCTCCCCGACCCGCTTTGTTTTATAAGTAGTCAAGTAATTACTCCATCCGTCCCAATTTAAATGTTCTAGTTCAAAAAACATACATTTTAAGAAATATTTTGTTTCTATGTGGTAAAATGACAATAATATCCTTAAAAATGGTGATTGTGTTTTGTCTTTTATGGGCAAAACTGGATATTACATTTCTATTTTTGGAAAGAGACATTTAATTTGGGACAAACAAAAAAGGAAAGTAGGGTCATGTAACAACTTTAACTCGTGTCTTGATGAAACAGTCTACTTAACTTGTGACATTTGTTGAAGAACACTTTTGGGTTTTACGTGACGGGTCATGTATCAACTTTAACTCGTGTCTTGATGAAACAGTCTACTTAAATTTCCATCGTACGTGTATCACCTTTTCACATACGTGTATGGTAATCAAAGAACACATAGGTTATTTTTACTTTCTTGTAACCACACTTAAATAATGAAATATAACCTTTTTAACTTCGTCAACATAAGTTTCTAATTTTGTTGTCGGCTCCAAACCTGGGAGGATAGTTTTTAGCCAACTCTAGAGGTTGAATGTGGGAGTTGGAGTTGCAACGAACAATCTCTTGTCGACAACTTATGGCCCTACTACATGCCATTTGGTTTCGGTTCAGTTGATATGGCAGCTTCTTGTTACAATTCCTTCGTAAAACTTAACTGTAAGCGAGCTAGACTGAAGGGGAAAAAACTCGATCTTTATCAATTTTAGAGAAAAAGCCAAAACATAACCCGAATCGTCAAAACTAATTAAGACATTTAAATGCATAAATTATACGTAAAGCAAAACATGAATGAAAACATAAACACGAAATCTAAGATTTGATGCTTGAATGATGGGTGCAAGCCCAAACATCACCTTTGTGGAATCAAACAGACCTACCTACAAGTGGAATGTGTGACGATATACGATATAAACCTTTCAAGTTACAAACTAGACTCGCGAAACTTTTTACATTGAAAAGATGTTCACGATCATCTTTTGCCCAATGTGTTGTGCATCAGCTGGTTGCATGGTTGGGCAGAAGATGATCGCTTGTTATTAAACTGAGTCCACGCCTTCAACTTGCTGTCGGGCCAGGTATCTCTCTCTTCTTTCTTTCTACAAGAAGCACAAAAATGGATACATTTAAAAAAAATACTTATTATTATCATCATGAAATTAAATGAGAGCTCACCCATTCATCTATGACTAGCCCTTCACCAACGACTTTGGTCCCAATTTCCTCGGGAGGTTTCTTGCGGGATTCAAGAGCAGCCTCGGCTTCTGCTAATTGCCACTTGAGTTTTTCCAGAGCCTTCAAACAGAAAGGAAGATGTTTTAAGTTTCAACAATTACAATAAAAAGCCCGCCGATGGAACATGCCGGAACATGACACAAAAACAATCATGTTTTGGGTTGTCATATATAACATGTTTTTGTGTTCTGCTTAACTTGTTTAACCCGTTTCGTGTTCAGGTATCTAACCTTTTATTGAAACAGACCAAAGGGCCACAACCTGTTTACGACCAGTTTAACCCCTTTATGACAACCTGTTTACAACCAATGGTCCGTCTACAACCCGTTTTACTGGTTTAGATGAATGGGTTAAACAGGTTGTTTTCGGGTGCAGGTTAGCATTAATGTCTTTGACATGAATAAATATATGGGTTTTGTTCAGATTCAACGATTCAACCTGCTAAGTGCTAACACAACATGATTTCCACCCCTGAAGTAAGAATACATCAGAACTGAACTTACTGGACTAGGACGTTCCGCGTCTAGAAAAACAACTTGCAATATCTGTTCCACTGCCACTTGATCTTTCTGCTCGTCAAACTGGATCCAAGCAGAAAAAAAAAAGAAAAAAAAAAGTACTTAATTAATTAACCATTCGGATTAGATCCATATGCACAGATAATTAGAGAGTAAGGCATTCTATACCATAGTTGACAACTACATAGAAAATATGTAGTGTACAAAACTACAAATAAAGTCATGTTCGGGAGTTCACGTTCATCTCAGTTGAAAACGCCAATAGAAAACATCAAGAAAGGGAGCAAGTATATCACACAGCTGAAAGGAGGTTTTATAACTTACCAACTCAGGTACATACTCCATCATCCCTTTCACTTTTAGGCTCATGATTTTGAATTTCACTTTTCTCCTTTGATCCATTGGTTTCTCGTTGTTCTCAGGAGGTTCCACAAACTTAAAAACTATCAAAAAAACATATATATATTAAGCAGTAATAGTAAAAAAAGATGTTAAACTTAATATTAGGGATAATCTCAGTATCCCCCCTTCGAAAATAATATCATATTTACATAACAAAATGTCACGGTATCAAATATACTCATTTTCAAATTTATGACATTTTATACCCTGCCATTAAAACCTGCAAGGACATTAGAGTTCAGAGTGTAAGGAGAAAGAGAAGAGTATACCTGTCATATTTCATGAAATGGATAAATATGAAATTTTAAAAAATATTTTGAAGGGGTATATTTGATATTAAATTTTTTGGTTGGGTAATATGATATCATGATAATTTTCGAGGGTATTTAGAAATTACATAATTTGTGTCAAACAAAATAAAACTTCTTGTCATCATGTTTAGTACTTAACTACTTATAACCTTATAAAAACACGTACACAAATTTTAATATTTATATTACCAGTCGCGATAATAGTCTCGCCAGGAGCAAGAATAGCACCAGGTGGACGCATGAAGCAGCTTTTTGGGGCGGTTGTTTGAAACTATAGCAAGACAAGCAAACAGCATTTATTAGATGCGCATTTATATAAAATTTGAATTGGGGAATCGATGTACCAAGTAAAGCTTGGACATGATGTCGGTACAACTAATAGGAGAATACATAAAACGATTAGCCAGCCTAAACCATAGTTGTCAAAAGCCATCGCCTTTTGCGCCTAGGCCCATTTTTTAGGCGAGGCGATGCATTTGCGCTTTGAGTCGAGGAAATTGCGCTTTAATTCTCTAAGTGATAGTTTAGGTGCGGATTTTAGCTACATTCCCAAATTCTGGAGAGTTTACACCCAAATTCGTTAAATTATGGCTAGATTCTAACCAGATTTCTACTTTTATCTAGCGAAAACTACTTCTATACATTAATACATCAATATTTTAAAACTTTTGATTTTAAGTAGATGAAAAATAGTATTATTTTAATATAATTTACATTATTTTCTTTGTTCGCTTTTTTTATCTCAGGCCCTCGCTTTTTTTTCGCTTCGCGCCTAGGCCCCAGGCAAGGCCTATGCGCCTTGAGTGCGCCTAGCGCCTTTGATAACTATGGCCTAAACAAGTTTATGAACATACCTTGAAAGCTACATGAGACTTGCTAGTGTTCTTTATCTTAATGGCACTTTGAACTTGCTTACCAGGTTCATCTAGAAAGTTAAAGATGGAAAATAGACATTATTTGTTAATAAGCATGTAATGAAAGCAAAAAACAATTGATAATAACAATATTAATAACAATATGTTCAAATTATACAATACCTAGGATATTTGGATAAAAGGTACAAACGAACCAACTATGAGCAATCTAACTACATATGATTAATTATTAAATCATCCTGAATGAGCACTATGCAGCAGAGTTGTCTTTTCAAGCTTCGGAGTGATATTCAAAGAGATTCAAATCAATTTGCAGCGGTGTTAGCCGTGTTAAAACAAGAACAATTTGTATTGTTTTGTGAACACTTTACATTATAACATAGCTTACAAGATGCTTTGAGGTAGTTTTGGAGGTGTCTTGGTCAGTACAGAGATTAAAATTTAGGCCGGGTTGTGACAACTGACAACCGATAACTAGCCCATACGCATAGAAGCTAGAAATGCCAAAATTGTATAAAACGATAAAAAAATTATAGGGCATTGATGTATCAAGTATGTGATTAACAAATTTCTGTTGTTTGACTTGTGTCATCTAAATGGGTTTCTGCTGTTGCATACAGGCTGAGGATGATGAAATCCTGATATATCTATGGATGCAAAAGTCAGCCTGGTAACTAAATAGCAAAATCATGTTTAGCATCATACAATCTCTACTTAGTTTTTTTTTTTTTTTTACTTCAGCCCAAGGCAGATTCAATGCCATATCTTCAAGGCATTAGTTTTCTAAGCTGGAAACATTAGAAACGCCCTAGTGGAGGAGAGCTGTGACAGCTATCCAAGATAGTCCTTACTTTCCTGAGTTTTTTATTGCTAATTCACTGCACAAGAATAGTTTGCGTACACTGTAGACGTTTGAAAAAAAAACTAGCATAGATACCATTTAAACAAATATTGCTAAATTACACCGAGGGGGTCTTGTAAAAGTATTATTTCATGGTTTTCCCTACAACTAACTATCAACAACTACTAATAGGGCACATTTAAGATCAGTTAAAGGGAAATGGTCCAATACATATCATCCCTAGGTTCACTCTCGATTTATCTTCTTCTTTTGAACTACAATCCCTTTGTTTTCTTATTTGTTACTTGCTTTTTTTTCCGTTTTTCTTCGTTTCCAGTTTTAACTTTAAGAGTCTGATGTCCTTTAATGCTGTTTTCTTTCAATATTCAGTTTTCTAAATTTTCTTGACTAACCTATAGGCCACAGTTCATATTGTTTGGGTTTGGTTATAGTTTAATGCTTGGCCGAGTTTGAATCTTTCCCGACGAAGAATATGGCAAAAGATCATATTCTTGTACCCCTGATGTTTGCTCAAAAACACACCCACCATGTAACACCACAGCCTGAACCAGTGTATAAAGACAAAAGAAGTTGGTGTGGATGTGCCAATGGCCCAATAAACTTCAAATTGTTTGTTCCTAAATCCTAATATTTCCCTTGTGTAAGTTACATGCTCATACACTACTAAACAAACACAATGGCTAGCGATGCCATCTAACTTCCACTAAGTTCCTAACATTTAACCCCTCATTCTAGAGGACCTTTCTTCTTTTCACCTCTCACCATATCTCTCTCCCTCTCAATATGCATTGCTTTCATACTTCTAATTTATATATATGTTCACGCTTAACACAATCAAATATTATATACGTGTAGTAACTTGAACGTCAGAGAGCGAAACTAAGGGCGACAGCCATTGGACCCCTTCTAACAGGCTTCTAATCTCAACTCCTGGCTCAGGTAGCGAACCACGACCAAATAGGCTCATCCGGACCCAGCTAGGCCTGTAGAGCACTCCGCTCCATATGCAATAACCTAAGCTATATCAATCAAGACAATAAAACACCTCAACTACTTCCACACAAGTTTCAGCACTATTTAATCTATACGTGATCCAATCAACAGTTCCTAAAGGAAGATTCAGATCAACATCATCAAACTACTCATTAGTCATTAGAGTTGTGCACGGTTCACTTCGGTTACTAACCTTAACCAAAACCAAACCCGAAACTGAAGTGATCGGTTAATCTATTTTATTAACCACTCACTTCTCAATTTTATAACTGAAGTCATCGGTAAATTGTCTGTTATGAAATGAAAATTTATATTAAAAAAAAATTGTTTGAAAACGACATTTCGGTTATTAGAGTTTTATAACCGTTTTAAAAAAAAATCTCAGTTAATCAGTTCGGTTCAGTTAAATTCAGTTAATAACCAAACTAAACTTGGACTAAACTTTTTGCTTATAGATGTATAAATACATGAAGTTGCGGCATAAAACATAAATACATGAAATGAAATAAAGGTATAAAAGCTAGAAATATATGAAAATACGAATGGTTCGGTTCGGTTCGGTTCAATTCGGCTAATTTCGGTTATCCTTGTGGTAACAAACAAAAACCGATAACCTATCTTTGGTTAATTCATTTTTTTCGGTTAATTTCGGTTCGGTTTCGGCTATTGTTCACCGCTAAACTACACATCAACCATCAAAATCCTTAAGAAGTAACAAAATCACCTAGATCTTATCAAAAGGTAAACAATAAGTTCAAATCCACAACAATCAAGATCAAAGAAGAAAAAAAAAACAGTAATTAACCAACAAAACAAAGCAGTAAAACAGTAAACCAGTAGAAAAGAGGACAAGTGTGATTCATACAGGGAAAGTAGAGCTTATTAGGAGGATCAAGTCGTAAACGACGTCGTATCGGAAGCAGAGATCTAGCAACCGACGAAACAGAACTGGTAGAGCCAGTGTTAGCGTTATTATTGATGTTGTGAGTGTTAGATCCTTCTATATGGTAGGAAGAAGATGAAGATGAAGTTGTGTGTGTATTATTAATATTATTATTATTATTAGTGTTACGGAACGGTAGCTTAAATAATCCCCAAACTTTGGTGTTTCCGCCGTATGATGACGGAGGATGGTCGTCGATGATTGGCATCTCCGGTGAATCAGATTATTATTATTAAAGTACTAATAATTTTTAAACACAAGTGTGTGTTGGAGAGTGTTATATAAGCTTTGTATTTTTGTTTTTATACCCTTATAGTTTGAATTTGTTTGTAAAAGTGGATGGATTAGTTTGAATTTTGAAATTGATTTGTGTTCTCTAATGCAAAAAGTGGTTGGAGAAAAAATGATTGATTTGGTTTGATTCTTTGATTATTACTTGTTGTTATGATAAGTTGGTTAAGGTTGGATACAAATTAGTTTTTTATTTTATTTTTATGAATAAGTATGTTATTAGGTTTTGTAAAATTAAGTAGTATAGAATGTTTAGTGTATTATGTTATTCTTGATTTATTTGACATATTAAAAATTGGTATGTTTATGTTGTAGGAGGTATATTCTTATGTTTATTCTAACTTGCTAAACGTAGTTTTGTTTACGTAAATCAACTTGTTTACTCAATCCGAATATTACAGTGAATGAAGGTTTGACAAGCATATATGTATTTGTTGTCCTTTAAATAAAACATGCTAGTATGAAACATTTTGATAGATCATATAAGATTCTCAAAGAATAGAGGTTGGGATAATTTTATTTTGGTATATTTCATCATGCTTATATAATCGGTAATTAGTTTAATTAGGATGGACAAAATGGATAAAGAAATGGCATGAAAAGGGAGGAAAGACCGGTGAAAACAACGCCGTGGCCTCGTGCAAATGTTCTCTCCCAAAGCCCATGTTGCTATGAATGTTCACTAGACTTTGTATATCATGTTTTAGGTATTTAATTTATTTAAAAATAATAATTGGTTTAAGGATAAAAAAAGTAAGCATTTTCAGTGCTAGGGATGGTTTAGTGATAAAGTAAAAAAGAGAGAAAATGCTAATGTGACGTTTATATGAATTACTTACGAATATAAGGGATAATATGAGAAAGCCCACTATATTCACATCTAAAGATTGGTAAATTAGCAGATTACAAGGATAGAATAAACACATATTGTGTAAGTTTTCAATCCCACTATAATACTATATATGTATGTCTTGTATTCCAAGCTAAATAACAAAATTTGGTTGACCAATTATTTCTTGGTTGACTATTTTGGAACCAAGATTCGAACACTTATTATGTGGATGGAACTAATATTCGTAACTTTTCGTAAATGTGGCAGAATTTTAAATTCTAAAAAGGTGATGGAGCAATGTGAGTAACAATAAAAAGTTGAGGGTAGTAAAATGAAAGTTACACCATAAAGCGACTTTAGTAGCTGGATATTACTCGTAAATTAACCATAATGATGATGGTCCCACGTGTCCGGTTGTTTGTTATGTATGTTAGCTGAAACGACAGCGTATGAAACTTTGACATGTCAGAAAATGTCAAACTGTTAACGTCGTTGACTTCTCTGCTAATTTTATTTTTACATCTATCTCTTTGTTTTTATATTTGTCACTTGTTTTACTATGTTTATTCGTTTTGATTTTGAGTATTAAGGTTATGATTATGTTGTTTAACTAGTAATTTCACTCGTGTGATGCTGTGAAAAAAATGTATGGTACAAAATAAGAATTAAAAGTTTATCGTAGTATTAGATTTAGTTGCACATGTGTCGTTACCTGTGTAACCAAAAGATAAAACCTATAAAATAAAGTTGTGATATACCTAAAAGGAAATCAACATGTTTTTACATTAATCGGAAACCATAAAAACAAGGGCGAAGTATATCGGAGGCCAGGGGGTGCCTGGCCCTCACCGTTAGTGGTAGGTTCGCGATTTTCGTATTTAATTGTTATATGTATTAGAATTCGTCCCCTACCGATTCGATTTTGCAGCCCTTACCGATTTGATTTCCTCCCCTCACCATTTCTTTTTGAAATTTTATACATATACACGTGTTTCGATAAAAAAAAAATTGAAGAAAGGGGTTTATAAAAAAAAAAACTTGTTTTTAAACTTAAGGGGGCTTTTGTAATATTTAAAAGTTGTTTTTAAACTTTCAATCATTGAGAGAAATAAGTTTAAACTTAGACGAGGATTTTGTAAATTTTGATTAAATATTAAAAAATAAAAAAAAATCAAACAGTTATTAGCTATAGGAATATGAGAGAAAGAAACAAAAGAAAAAATAGTGACCTCTGCTGTTGAGTCGAGTGTTCTTGAACTCCAAAAAAGGTACTTTTTCTTTATTTTGTTAGTTGGTATTTTGATTATTAATTTTGCATACATATACAAGTGGTGCATCAATTAACTGTACTGAATTTTATTGTGATTTGTATTGAATTTTTAGGCATTATTACTAGTGCTTTATACTTTAGTTGTATCATTTTATACTGTTAACCATTGCATTGCATCTACACTCTATTATGATTATTTTTTAAGGATTCAAATAGATGAGTTGAACATTATTATTAAGGATTTATATACTTCTACTACTCGGTGTCAGCCTCGTAAAACAAATCTTCATGTCACATTTGAACATTATTACCGAGTGGATATATTTACTGCCACACTAGACAAACAAATAGATGACTTGAATAGTAGATTTAGTGAGCAAACTATGGAGTTGGTAATAAGTATGATTCATAAACCATAATCAATGAATTCAAAGATCTTAAAGGACGTTGCGCTGAGTTGTAAGGTACGCACCATTTCTCTCTCGCATCATCATAGTTATTTAAGGTGTTTGGTTTTTTAGTGAAGAAAAGTTAGAGTGATTATTTGTTTGATCCGACCCGACCCGAATTGAATCGTTGACCTAAACATATAACCCGAAACATAACGATATGAAAAAAAAATCTAGGTCTCGTAGTTTTCGGCCCCAACCACTAGTTTTTTCAAGCTTTGTCACTGCATAAAAACAAATACTGATACCAGCACTAATTTTGTTACTGGTTTCAGTTTGTTACGGTACTGGTACACGATATAGTTTACTATAGCAAAAACATATTTTATTTTGAGAAAAAAAAACCAAATAAACTACGCAGTTTTTTTTTAAGTTAACGAAATAAATTATTTAAATAGATTAATGTTGTATATATTATTTATAATGAAATTGTAACTTTAAAAAAGAAAAAGAAGAAAACAAAACACGTTTTTGTAATGTATATAACGTGGGTTTTTTTTCAATGATCAATTCCTTTCATTTTCATGACTATAACTAAACATATAGGCACAATCTATGTTATTGATTATAGTTAGGTATTTGCTTAGTTTAAATCTTTTCTAATAATAGATAAAAGTCTCTTAAAACAGATCATACAAAATGGTTGCTATTGTTGGGAAAAGATAGTAAATATAATCTTGTTATTTCTCACTAAAAGGGGGGGGGGGGGGGGGAGGAGGGAGGGAGGGAGGGAGGGAGAGAGAGCGGGAGAGGGAGAGGGAGGGAGAGGGAGAGAGAGAGGGGGAGAGAGAGTGTGGGGGGGGGGGAAGGTGGGGGAAGAGGGGCATGAAGCGTCATGTGGCACTTGTGGGGTCCATGTGTGAAGGGTGAAAATTGTGAGGAGCGGAAGGGGGGGAAGGAATAATATTCTCCCGCCCAAGGGCCCCCCCCCCTCCCCCCCTTCCACGCCCATCCGGGCAGAGGCGGAGCCAGGATTTTAAGATAAGGGGGCTTAGATTAATTAAACTAGTACTCATTAAAAAAAATCGAACAATATAATAAACTATTATTACTAGTGGAGAGTGGAGTGAGCCTTAAGGGGCTTGATACAAAAAAAAAAAAGAAAGAAAGAAAAGAAGAAGGAAGTGGGCCTTAGGTGGCTTGATACAAAAAAGAAAAGAAAAGAATGATATAGTGGAGAGTGGAGTGGACCTTAAGGGGGGCTTGATACAATTTTATTGAATACGAACCATAAGAACTTAATTAAATTTGGGCCATTGGGGAGGTTGGACACCCCTTGGTTCCTCCCCTCCCTTCGCCATTGTGTTCATGGCGTAAAGGCCTTTTCTTCCGACTCCCTCCCCCCCCCCCCCCCCCCCCCCGCCCCACACACGCGCACACACACACCGGACTCTCTAAGGGAAGTTGTCCTGTTGATGTCTACAAATGCTTTAACCAACTTTTGTAGACGAGTGATAATCTTTTTCTTCTCCTTTTTTTTTTCACTGTCATGAAATTAGTTCCTTGAATGCATTAGGGAAAATCTATTATTAGTATTTAAACCGATTGTATTAATTGTAATAAGGTATAACAAATTATAATCAAGAAACTAAGTGATCTTCATTCTTGATTTAAACAAGTTTAACTTAATTGATAAATTTCTATCGCTGGTCAAACTCTTGATTGACCAGTAAAGTGTTATTAAAGCATATCGATCCAGGCAATACTCGAAAAGACTATATTATGACATCCCGATCTCGTTATATAAATCCGAGTACTTACAACATCAAATAAAGTTTTATGAGGTTATGTTGATTATTACGTATGCATTTGTAACCAAGAATACAAGGGTTTTTTTTTTTTTTTTGAAAATCTATATCTATATATATATATAAAAGAAAAGACTTTTGCTGACGTGGCGTGCAATGGAGGCCCCAACCTTGTGCCACGTGGCATCATAATGGAGAGTTTTTGGTGTTTTTGAATTGTTTTCTTTTTTAATTAAATTGAGTTATTTTAGGAAAAAAGAATTTTAAAATAAATTTAAAATTTTCTCTCTCATATTTCCTCCCATAACTTTTAAACGTTTATATCTTTTATATACGGGATTTTTTAAAGAAAAAAATTACACCAAATTAACGAGCGTTTTATTATCTTTCCAACGAGTACCATAGTGCTATATAAAAAAACGGAGAAAAAATCTACTATTTTTTGTGGGGTTTCGTTCATACAGGAAAAAAATACACAAAGTGTTCATGTTATCACGTAAAATTAGATTTTGTGGGGAATATGAGTTATTACTGATTAGAATACTATGAACATGCAATGATTAGAAGATTTTGTAGTTAGTTAACTTGAGCCATTTGTAATAGGTTATCACGTAAAATTAGATTTAGCAACCCCGGGACCCTCCCGGGGTAATCAGCTAGTATGAATATAAGTTAAAAGATCAAAATATAAGATATCGAAATTAAATGGATGATTAACTGGTCAAATAAAAGATGGAAGATCATCCAAAAAATATTTTGAATTGATTAAAAGGGTGTTTGGGATTGATTTTTCAAAACAGTATCTACGTTTTGGAAAAGTAGGAATAAAGCTGTTTTTAGATTATTACGTTTTAGTAGCATAAAAATTCATTTCAAAACTCAACCCCAAACAATAAAAACTGATTATTTGCATTTTTAAAATGCAATAATCTAAAAATTAATTTCAAAACGCAACCCCAAACACCCCCTAAGATTACATAAAGGTCACTTATGAAATATTACGTTTTTCAAATGATTACATCAGTTTTCATATAAAAAGTCCAACTAGTTTATGTTATAAAAGTGTTTCAACTTCTATACAATACAAAAAATTTGGTCATTAAGGACAAGTTGGTAAGTAAGTTATATAAGTAAAATTTTGGTTAAAGTCAATACGATTTGGTAAACAATTTTGTTGCTTTTCTTCTTTAAAAAAAATTCTAGATGTTTTAAATCGATGTTTTAAGGAGTTTGAATGTAAATGAATTTTCACAAACATCAACACTTAGGTTTGAAAGAACAGAAAAAGGCATGTTAATGGTGGATCGATCATAGAGCTTGTGTCATATATGTTAGTCACTGATTTTTGTTGCTCTTTTACCGTTAAAAATGTTTTAAAACAAATACCTTAGATGCTTATAATTATGTACCTAAGATTCACATAGTGATTGAGATATGCTCATGGTTTATGAAGGTTCGAAGTAAGAGCTCAATGGTTACACAGTCCAACATACTAGTATTGTAAACTCCACTACATAACCAAAGTTTTTTGCAAACATTAGAAGCATCAAAGAAAGGTGTTGTAGCCACCATCAATTATTATTTTCTTTGACAACTCAGGTTCCGGTGTTCGCATAAAGGGAACGAGGTCACATTACCAAAAACATCGAGGGAATATTACATCAATCGGTCATTTCAGTGAAAGAGAAAATGTGAGAGTTTTAAATTTTCATAAAAATAATGCTAGGGCGCTATATAAAAATGAGATTTCTTAGTGGTTAGGATCAACACTAAGACATGTAATTTTGTTTTTTTAAATGGAAGTAATTCAATATACATAAATTTTGATTTGTGGAGATAAATTTAGCTATATAGTTAACAACTGTTGTTCATAATTTAACAGATCCTTGAATAATGGTAGCTATTCTAAAACTCCACAACTTATTTCTGTCAAAGGATTATCAGTGAAGTGAGCTTACTATGCCCGTTGCTATTCATAGATACAAATATAATTACTATAACAATTAACATGATGATGTAACAAACCTTGCATATAGTTGTTGCAAAAAATAATTGAACGACTCGATGTGAGTTTACTTCATGGACCATCATCAAGCTATACATTTTTAGACACTGGATATTCATTAGAGGAATGATATGTCAAAACATAATCCAACATAATATCATCGTTGGCCGATTTTAGGTGGATTGATGATAACATTCACATTTATCTATTTCAGCCGAGATTATAAATAAAGAAATATGAAATCTTAAGTATTATAGGTTTATCACCTTGTACTTGAATATTACAATCCTCATCAAAGGGCATCATTGGATATTATATATACTCACACTTTTAATGAGCTATGTAGGGGTGAGTAAATAACCAAAATTATCAAACCGTAACCAAGTTGACTTCAATTTTCTTGTCTCATCCTCATTTAAGCTTTTAATAATGTGAAAAATATAAACAACTTCCATTCATATTCCAAACATGGTTTGAAAATTTATTTTTTTCTTATGTTTTTTTTTAGGTAACAAGGGCTGCTGTAGATGGGCTGAATTTGAGTTGCATGGGCTTATATTACTAAAGCCTAGAGTTTTGGCTGATCCAGATTTATAAGGCTTTTTTATAATGAGTTCGGTCAATAGAGAAAACTTGTGTGCGCTTTCATATTCTAGTGTGCATGTCCAGATCCTTGAAGGGTTTGTGACGTTGAGTCATTTTTACTCGTTTTCATCATTCCCTCTAGTTAAAAAGTCTAGGATTCAGATATGATCTTGTCTCTTGAATATCTAGTAGATGGTCGGTCATCTTTTGTGTGAGTATTAAGGTTATGATTATGTTGTTTAACTAGTAATTTCACTCGTGTGATGCTGTGAAAAAATGTATGGTACAAAATTAGAATTAAAAGTTTATCGTAGTATTAGATTTAGTTACACATGTGTTGTTACCTGTGTAACCAAAAGATAAAACCTATAAAATAAAGTTGTGATATACCTAAATGGAAATCAACATGTTTTTACATTAATCGGAAACCATAAAAACAAGGGCGAAGTATATTGGAGGTCAGGGGGTGCCCGGCCCCCACCGTTAGTGGTAGGTTCGCGATTTTCGTATTTAATTTTTATATGTATTAGAATTCGTCCCCTACCGATTCGATTTTGCAGCCCTTACCGATTTGATTTCCTCCCCTCACCATTTCTTTTTTAAATTTTATATATATACACGTGTTTCGATAAAAAAAAAATTGAAGAAAGGGGTTTATAAAAAAAATTAAACTTGTTTTTAAACTTAAAGGGGCTTTTGTAATATTTAAAAGTTGTTTTTAAACTTTCAAGCATTGAGAGAAATAAGTTTAAACTTAGATGAGGATTTTGTAAATTTTGATTAAATATTAAAAAATAAAAAAAATCAAACAGTTATTAGCTATAGGAATATGAGAGAAAGAAACAAAAGAAAAAAATAGTGACCTCTGCTGTTGAGTCGAGTGTTCTTGAACTCCAAAAAAGGCACTTTTTCTTTATTTTGTTCTTTGGTATTTTGATTATTAATTTTGCAGATTCAAGTGGTGCATCAATTAACTGTAACTGAACTTAGGTATTATTATTAGGGCTTTATATAGTGAATCATCATTGTTGAGTAGTACTCAATGAGTACTTAAGTTTTTATTGTGATTTGTATTGAATTTTTAGGCATTATTACTAGGGCTTTTATACTTTAGTTGTATCACTTTATATTGTTAACCATTGCATCTACACTCTATTATGATTATTGTTTAAGGATTCAAATAGATGAGTTGAACATTATTATTAAGGATTTATATACTTCTACTACTCGGTGTCAGCCTCGTAGAACAAATCTTCATGTCACATTTGAACATTATTACCGAGTGGATATATTTACTGCCACACTAGACAAACAAATAGATGAGTTGAATAGTAGATTTAGTGAGCAAACTATGGAGTTGGTATCTCTTAGCTCTAGTTTACTTTCAAAAGAGATTAATGTTGATGACATTTGTCATCTTGTTGAGAAGTATTATCCTAAAGATTTTACAGAGCACGAGAGGAGTCAATTACTATATCAGTTACAAGATTTTGAAGCTGAAATGAAAATGAATACGTTAGGTTATGTATCAACTCTTACTGATCTATGCAAAAGTCTTGTGGAAACTCAGAAACGTGAGAATTACTATTTGGTTGATAGACTGGTTCGGCTAATTTTGACACTTCCAGTTTCTACTGCAACAATAGAGGGGATTTTCAGCAATGAAAATATTTAAGAATCGTCTTCGCAACAAGATGGCAGACGAGTATCTCGCGAATAGCTTGGTGATTTACATAGAAAAAGAATTTGCTAATAAGTATGATTCATAAACCATAATCAATGAATTCAAAGATCTTAAAGGACGTTGCGCTGAGTTGTAAGGTACGTACCATTTCTCTCTCGCATCATCATAGTTATTTAAGGTGTTTGGTTTTTTAGTGAAGAAAAGTTAGAGTGATTATTTGTTTGATCTGACCCGACCCGAATTGAATCGTTGACCGAAACATATAACCCGAAACATAACGATATGAAAAAAAAAATCTAGGTCTCGTAGTTTTCGGCCCCAACCACTAGTTTTTTCAAGCTTTGTCACTGCATAAAAACAAATACTGATACCAGCACTAATTTTGTTACTGGTTTCAGTTTGTTACGGTACTGGTACACGGTATAGTTTACTATAGCAAAAACATATTTTATTTTGAGAAAAAAAAACCAAATAAACTACGTAGTTTTTTTTAAGTTAACGAAATAAATTAATTAAATAGAGTAATGTTGTATATATTATTTATAATGAAATTGTAACTTTAAAAAGAGTAAATTCCTTTTTGAGTCCCTGAGTTTTCTTGATTTTAACTACTTGAGTCCAACATTTTGATTTTTAACATTCTGACTCCTAGTGTTTTAATTTTGTAACCCTTTGAGTCCAATTTTGTAACGACGTTAATCAAGTCTGTTAAGTATAGGGGTATTTCAGTCATTTAACACCTAGGTACAACTTTCTAATGTATAATGTATAAGGAACAAGTCTTTAATGCATAAGTTTTAATAATATATAAATAAATACACACACAAACACCTGCACACACCTCTCTCTCTCACACACACACACACACCTGCACACCCACACCCACGACCACCCCACTCCGCCTGACCACCGTCGCCTGACCACCACCGTACAACAAACACACACACATACGGAGATGAACAGAGGCAACCCCCTCGTAACCACCATCAATCTCCAGCCGGCAACCCCCCCTGCACTTCCACCACCGCCTCACCCCCACCACCCACCCCTACATATCTGCACCAGAGATTTACAGATCCACAGAGAGAGAGAGAGAGAGAGAGAGAGAGAGAGAGAGAGAACATACGAACGATGGAGATGAACAGACGGCCGACCTTTCTTCTTCGGCGAATCATGCTCACGAAGACGGAGATGAACAAAGGGCTAACTGAAGGTGTATGGTGGTGGTGGATTGCGAGTTGTTGAACATATATTACCAGTTGTGGCCTGTGGGTGGTGGTAGTCGAAGGTAGTTGGCCGGAGAAGACGAATGGTCGGTCGGAATAGCTCGTCGGAGAAGGTGATCGGAGTTGGTCATTTCCGATCATCTTCCTTCTCGCCTCACTCACCCTCTCTCTCCTTTTTCTCTTTGTTTTTATATATTATCAATTAGGTGGTGGTTGTTGTCTGTAAATCGGGTGGTGGTTAGGTCTGGATTCGGGTGGTGGTTACTGGTTCGGGTTATGGTCAGGTCTGGGTTAGGTGGTTACTGGTTCGGGTGGTGGTCAGGTCTGGGTTTGGGTTTGGGTTTGGGTTTGGGTGGTGGTTAGGTCTGGTCGTTGGTGGCTCGTCTGGGTTAGGTGGTTACTGGTTCGGGTTATGGTCAGGTCTGGGTTCGGGTTCGGGTGATGTCGAGTGGTGGTGTGTTGATGGTGGCTGCTAAAGATGTATGGTGGTGGTGGTGGTGGATTTGGTACTTAGAGAGAGAGAGAGAAGTGAGAGAGAGGGAGTTGAGATGTGTGTGTGTCCATATGTAGTGGGTGTATATATTTAATAATTATTTATTTTTAATGGTAGGGGTATTTTGGTCATTTCATAAATATTAACAGAAAAAATCTAACAGAGTTAAAAAATTGGACTCAAACCATAACAAACTTAAAACACTAGCACTCGGAATGTTAAAAATGAAAATGTTGGACTCAAGTAGTTAAAATAAAGAAAACTCAGGGACTCAAAAAGGAATTTACTCCTTTAAAAAAGAAAAAGAA
Source organism: Ambrosia artemisiifolia (assembly GCA_032199755.1). Taxonomy (NCBI): domain Eukaryota; kingdom Viridiplantae; phylum Streptophyta; class Magnoliopsida; order Asterales; family Asteraceae; genus Ambrosia; species Ambrosia artemisiifolia. The sequence goes on from CM063519.1 coordinate 66,921,937, forward strand.
GAAAACAAAACACGTTTTTGTAATGTATATAACGTGGGTTTCTTTCAATGATCAATTCCTTTCATTTTCATGACTATAACTAAACATATAGGCACAATCTATGTTAGGTATTTGCTTAGTTAGGATAAAAGTCTCTTAAAACAGATCATACAAAATGGTTGCTATTGTTGGGAAAAGATAGTAAATATAATCTTGTTATGTTCTCACTAAAGCGGAAGTTGCATGAAGGGATAGGGAGCCCAATCCAGGCGGAAGAGGCGTCCCTATCCCCACAAGTCAGCTTCCTCGCGCCAGTTAGCGGCGCGAGGAAGCAACGGCGCGCAACCAGCAGTGTATGCAGGAAGGCGCGCAGGGATAGCAACTGATAAGCAATAACATCACCTGATAAGCGCGTACCGTCACGCGCGGAATCTTCCCTTGACAACCATCGTACAAAGTACAGAAGACAACAAAAGGAAGATTCACAAAGATTACTGGCAGTGTACGCGCCAATGGGAAAGCAACAGGTGGCAAAAGTGGTCCAACAACTACAAGACAAGGATAGCAGCATGGCTACAGCCATGCTTCCACCATGCCAGCGTCTACAGTAACAGCAGACATCCCTTACTGGTGTCAGAAGCATGGTCAACGACTGTAGCGAGGACAGGTGCGCCGTCTGCCAACCGCAGCGTGCCACGTGTCCGCCTCGAGCAACAACCATGCTGCCAGAGTGACGTCATGAACAGTGCACGTATTCTCCCGCCAATTCCAGGGAAGACTTTGGACTTGGGCCTGGACCAAGCCCAATAAAGAATGACTACTCTTGGGCCCCTCGATGATGCCCATGAGTTCTCCTATAAATACAAGGATACCTCTCCTTGCCAAAGGATCCGAAAATAGTTATTGGTAGCCTAGAGCATTCTCACTTGTACTCTTTCGTTAATAATATTATCGGCTACTTACAGTGGACGTAGGTCATTACTCGACCGAACCACTTACATCTTGTGTCATATATGTTAGTCACTGATTTTTGTTGCTCTTTTACCGTTAAAAATGATTTATAACAAATACCTTAGATGCTTATAATTATGTACCTAAGATTCACATAGTGATTGAGATATTATCATGGTTTATGAAGGTTTGAAGTAAGAGCTCAATGGTTACACAGTCCAACATACTAATACTAGTCCACCCATACTAGTTTTGTAAACTCCACTACATAACCAAAGTTTTTTGCAAACATTAGAAGCATCAAAGAAAGGTGTTGTAGCCACCATCAATATTAGTACGATTATTATTTTCTTTGACAACTCAGGTTCCGGTGTTCGCATAAAGGGAACGAGGTCACATTACCAAAAAACATCGAGGGAATATTACATCAATCATCATTTCAATGAAAGAGAAAATGTGAGAGTTTTAAATTTTCATAAAAATAATGCTAGGGTGCGCTATAAAAATGAGATTTCTTAGTGGTTAGGATCAACACTAAGACATGTAATTTTGTTTTTTTCTTAATGGAAGTAATTCTACATACATAAATTTTGATTTATGATGATAAATTTAGCTATATAATTAACAACTGTTGTTCATAACTAGCATGTTTAAATGATCGTTGAATAATGGTAACAATTCTAAAACTCCACAACTTATTTCTGTGAAAGGATTATAAGTGAAGTAAGCTTACTATGCCCGTTGCTATTCATAGATACAAATATAATTTATTATAACAATTAACATGATGATGTAACAAACCTTGCATATAGTTGTTGCAAAAAATAATTGAACGACTCGATGTGAGTTTACTTCATGGACCATCATCAAGCTATACATTTTTAGACATTGGATATTCATTAGAGGAATGATATGTCAAAACATAATCAAACATAATATCATCGTTGACCGATTTCACGTGGATTGATGATAACATTCACATTTATCTATTTCAGCCGAGATTATAAATAAAGAAATATGAAATTATAAGTATTAGAAGGTTTATCACCTTGTACTTGAATATTACAATCCTCATCAAAGGGCATCATTGGATATTATATATACTCACACTTTTAATGAGCTATGTAGGGGTGAGTAAATAACCAAATTTATCAAACCGTAACCAAGTTGACTTCATTTTTCTTGTCTCATCCTCATTTAAGCTTTTAATAATGTGAAAAATATAAACAACTTCCATTCATATTCCAAACATGGTTTGAAAATTTATTTTTTTCTTATGTTTTTTTTTAGGTAACATGGGCTGCTGTAGATGGGCTGAATTTGAGTTGCATGGGCTTATATTACTAAAGCCTAGAGTTTTGGCTGATCCAGATTTATAAGGCTTTTTTATAATGAGTTCGGTCAATAGAGAAAACTTGTGTGCGCTTTCATATTCTAGTGTGCAATTGTGCATGTCCAGATCCTTGAAGGGTTTGTGACGTTGAGTCATTTTTACTCGTTTTCATCATTCCCTCTAGTTAAAAAGTCTAGGATTCAGATATGATCTTGTCTCTTGAATATCTAGTAGATGGTCATCTTTTGTATGAGTTCATAGATCGTGTTATTGGTTGAGTGTATAACGATCATATTATCTTGTCAATAGTATGAGTTTAAATAGTTTAATATAACTGAGAAATAAAAACTTAAATGTTGTGATTATACCTATTATTTTTATTAAACATCCAACAAAGCCGGACTACCCGAGTATGAAACCTTGGTCATTTTACCTAAATAAGTTAAACCAAACATTTTTTTACAAAATAACTTATAATCTTATTGTTTTTCCTACCACATAAGCTAATCCAAACACTTTTTAAAAAACTTATTTTTAAAAAGTTATAAGTTAATAAATCATTTTAACCGAATTTTATCTGCTCTCCTTATTTGGATTATATCTAATGGACGGAAATGCATCATTCTCATATCAACTACCAACCACCACCAATACCGTTTCAAGATTTTATTAATATTAATTAATTCAGCCATGAATCTCCTTCAAAACCCTACAACCAAATTACTACAATCTCACCGTCGATTCACCGTCCTATCACCGTCATTGTCTCACCGGCGATTTAGCATTACGTATCTTCCACTTAATTCTTATCACTCTGAGTCGTGCCACAAAATCATCGACTCATTTTACTTATTTTGCTTTGTGCAGATCGACCCTACCCTCTACAGCTCAGAATGCCAAGTATAACGGTGAGCTGCGAGCCGCCGTTGACGCCGTTGACCGAGCTTGCCGTCTTTGTGTTGACGTAAGCAAGAATTTTTTTTTATTTTTTTTTCAGATAAGATATATTTACAAAAATAAGAGAAACGGAAAATGTATATTGAGTTAATTGAATTGTGACACGTGAATACATTTCTTATTTATTCTGTTTAGATGAATATAGTTCTAGATTAATACTTAGGTTAGAAAGACTGATGCAGTTATCTGTTTTAATTACAACAATATAATGCTTGGAAGTTCTAGAGGTCAAAGGTCAAATTTGATTTATCGGGTCGGCGGTTGAATTGTTGAACTTGAATAAGATCTGTTTAACCCATTTATCTAAACGAGTCAAATGAGTTGTAAATGTGTTATAATGGGTTAAACGGGTTGGCAAGTCGGCCTGTTTAACTAAATGGTTGACGAGTCTACCTGTTAAATTAAAGGGGTTGACGTGTCGATGTATTTAGTTAAACATGCCAACTTTTGAACACAACTCGTTATGAAACAAGTTAGATATGACAAGTAACAACTCAAAAGCTGATTATTCCGTTTCTGAGTCTGTTTATCTTCTCATATTGAGTTGGATTATAACTATGTTATATTTTCTTGATTCTTCATCATGTTTATTAATGTGATCATCTTGATTATGTAAATGGATTCTTATGGCTCAGGTGAAGCGGTCCTTGTTCACAAGTGACGGAAGGATTCTTGAAAAAAACGACCAGACGCCCGTCACAATTGCAGATTTTGGCGTTCAAGCTCTAATTAGCCTAGGTATGTGCCACTTGTTCCTTCTCTACTTAGCCTCGGTTTGTAGTGTTTGTTCACTATGTATATTGTCCCATGAACCTTGCAGAGCTTGGGAAGTTGTTTCCTTCCATTCCATTGGTGGCCGAGGAGGATTCAGCGTTCTTACGCTCAAATAATCTTGTAGATTCTGTTGTAAATGTGGTTACTGATAAAGCAAGTTGCCAAGATAAAGCATTAACACAAGCCGATGTAGTTGAAGCTATTGACAGAAGAGGAGAATATGGACCCAAACCTGCCACATATTGGGTATGTTTATGCTTTATAGTCGAGTTTTGTAGCTAAATAGATCCATCACTTGATTTGATGAATGGGTTGGGCCATTTGCAGGTTTTGGATCCTATTGATGGTACCCGGGGATTTGTCAAGGGTAGTGAGGCCTTATATGTGGTAAGTTTTTATATGTCTCTATTGGAATTTGTATAACCGTATCATATAGAACTTTACTAATCTTCGGGCTGAACACTAGAAATTTGTACCTCCCTAAGCCTGTTTGGCTGAAGTTCATTAATCACGGGTTGTAAATTGTCTCATCGTGATTCTGTGATGGCATTGGTTGTTCCCTTTAGGTTAACTTATTGATGGATCATACGTCTGGGTAAATACATATAGTGGATGATACCATGGGGTGTGAATTATCAACATGACATGAAAGCATGACACGAACCTAACACAAAACTCATGAGTCCGGGTTTAGACGCTTAGTCTAAACAGATTTCGGGTCAATTTGTGGTTAAATCCATGTACACTTTTAACTAAACAGGTCGTGTTTGGGTCGACAATTTGTAATTTTAGAGCATTGATATACAAAAAAAACTAATGAAATTATATTTTTTTGGGTTAAATGGTTGTATTCGTGTCAACCCACCAAACTCGTGTCGTGTTAGTGTGTCTGACACAATTTTCTGGCCCGTGTCGGATTTTACTCACCAACCTGCAAAAATGACGCATTTAACACCTTTAGATATCAACCCCATGAATGGGCCGATTTGGATTATGTTTTATCTCTATTTCGATCAAACAAGTTATGCTAGTAGATCTAAATATAAAAGAAGACATGATAAATGGGTCAAACGGGTCAAAAGTCAGTAGTTAACATTGTGCTAACTGTTCATTTAATGAGTTCCATCGTTTTTATCCTTTCTGTATTCATGCTGCCAACATTAAAGGTAGGTTTGGCTCTTGTGGTAGAAGGACAGATTGTGTTAGGAGTTATGGGTTGCCCCAACTGGAGGATTGATAATTCCAACGCCAACGAGATTAAAAACGAGCCCGGAATCATAATGGTTGCACATGTTGGCTGTGGAACATGGGCCAAGGGACTACCTGATATACAGAACCCATCTGTTAACTGGTACCGATGCTTAGTTGATGGCTATACTTTGGTTCATAAAGGACGGTATTGCATTTCAGAGAGCCAAACATGGGACTCATTGCCACTGTCATCCTCATTTGGTTCAACAACCGATGTGAATAACGTCGGGGATGAGGAAGTTCTTCTTTTGCCTACGTGTTGTGGAAGGTTTTTTTACACTTTGTTTACGGTTACTTGCTTTAGAAGGTCTGTTTTGTTAAAGCTATATGGTTACTAATTTGAAATCAGTTTATGCAAGTATCTGATGGTCGCTTCGGGGAGGGCGTCTGTTTTCATTCAACGCACAAGGAATGATAGGGTGATCAAGGTACAGCCGTATAGGTTTATATTATAATCTATTCAGTCTCCAAGTTATGGATTTTTTTTATTTTTTTTGTTAAGTAGTGTTTGTGAGAAGTAAATTGTAAAAACGGGTGTCTTTTGACTTTTATGCTGATTTGTATTTCTTGTGAATCCGCAGTTCCAAACCACAGATTCTTAGCGGATCCACAGTTGCAAACCGTGTGTTAGTGAATCCGTAGCTGCACACATGGACAATTAGTGAATCCATAGTTGCAACTTGCAAACCACGGAATCTCTCTCAATTCACAAAATTAGAAAACAATATCTTGTCTTTTTTTTTTTAATTTTCAATCGATTGAGAGAAAACACCAAGTTATATATTAAGTTAAATTAAAAAAAATGTTTTAAGAATGAGGAGTGAAACTCCGCGGTTTGAAACAGCATATTCACTAGAAATTAACAAAACCTCCATTTTTCGAAAAACATTATTTTTACAAAAAAAAAAAAAAAAAAAAAAAAAATCCTCATTTTATGAGTCCAATAACAATCTCCTAGCATCAAGTAAGTAGGATCCATAGGTATTTCCTATGATGAAAATATAAGGAACTGAAGTTGCCTTCTTTGTGTTGACAAACAGGTCTGGGATCATGCTGTTGGAGTCATATGTGTGCATGAAGCAGGAGGAAAGGTAATTTAATCTCTTAAAATTGGTTATGAATTAAATTTTCATCTGTCTATGTGTGTGTACATATCCAGACTTTGTATACTTTGATGTCTTTTTGAAGCATTAATCAACATGTGACAGGTTACTGACTGGAATGGAGATCAACTTGATCTTGCTGCGGATGAAGTCGAGCGCAAGGCATTGTTCCCCCCAGGTGGCATTCTTGTATCTAACAGCGGCTTACACCAAGAGATACTAGAGATCATTGCATCCAAATCCTCGGTTATTTCATGACATATGGACCGAAAATCTCTGGTTCATGTTTTCTCAGCCTGTATATTTGTTTCTTTTTGTTGCATGTAATATAAAATATGAGAGTAACTCAAATTCAACGAGCGAAAAAGAAAACAAATGATTCCTATTTATTCTGATCGTTTCTAGACATCGTCGCCATTTTATGGATCTTGTCTCTGTTCATTCTCAGATCTTGATGAGTCTTGTGAACCGAACAAAGAACCACAATGTCACTATAATGCGCTTGTAAAGTACTCAAGAACCACTAGTTTTCGCCATATCTCTTCTAGTTTTTAACCATGTTTAGTTTGGTTCGTTGTTCTGCTGCATACTTTTTACCTTTGGTAATTGTTTTCTCTTTACATCCTTAAACTCTTACATATACAATGTCATGTACCGCTTGTCATTGAGAGGTAGGACTGCACGGATGTTTGGGGGATGGTGTTAACCTGTCCTTTATGTGGTAGATATGAGATGAAAAAAAACAGGCGCAATTCAGTTCCTACACAAAGAACATAACGAAAAGTGTTGGCGTGTCAACTAATTCACACGTAACAAGATCACTTTCGACTTTCAACTCATATTTTAATCTGGAAACGTTTAAAGTGGTTACCCATCTCGTCATACCTAATTGGCACACATATCCTTTTGGGCATGTGAGTGTACGATGATGAGAGACGAAAATGGTAATAATCCTATTTTAACACCCCCAATTAAAACATACTAGACATTTAGACTCTACGTTTGTGGTTTAACATGGAAGTAAGGGTTAAAGTGACATGTCATTGCCACATAGGCAGCTAAGCTTTAACTAACCCATCATTTAACTATCATGATTTGGTTTAACTATTCCCTCCGTCCCAATTTAAATGTCCCCGTCGCTGTCTCGGCTGTGCTACCCTTTACCTTTCAATGACACATTCAAGGAAAATCGAAATTTTCGGGCATGTCTAAAAACACACATTTTAAGAAAATATTTTGTTTGTATGTGATAAAATGACAATAATATCCTCAAAAGTGGTGATTGTGTTTTGTCTTTTATGGGCAAAACTGGAAATTATATTTCTATTTATGGAAAGAGACATTTAATTTGGGACAAACAAAAAAGGAAATAAGGACATTTAAATTGGGACGGAGGGAGTAGTATTTAAATAAAAGAAAAATGAAAAAAAATATATATGTGTGTGTTTTGAGTGTGCACCAACCTTTTCCAATCTTTAAAGCCCAAGAAGGGCTTGACGAAACCATCTTTGGAGCCGGCAATGACGCCCATGGGGCGGTGTGTGGGCGCTAACAAACCCAACTAGCATGATAACGCCCAAGGCGTACAAGTGTCAGGCTTACGGTTGTAATTTTTAATAACTTGCGTGTTCAACAACCAAGCAAAAGTAAAGGATGCCATCATAGGAGAAAATAAATAACATATCATAAGCTCTTTCTAACAACAACAAATAATCAAGGCATTTTGACCCACTTTATTTCTTTGGTTTGACAGTTTTATAATCATGTTTTTTTACTTTTAAAACTAAGCATGCTGTTCAGCAACTCTAAAACAAGATACGTCTTTATAAACTTTATGTAACACCTTAAATACACATATGTGATGTATCCAAGTTTAAGTAGCATGGAATTCACTAGGTAAATTACGTCTCCTACGAATACAATCTATAATCTATAACTTATAATAAAAGAATTGAACTTTGATGATGTGGCATTCAATGGAGGCCTCAACCCTCCTTTGAATGTGCCAAGTGGCACGTTAAGGTGAGAGTTTTTAATTTATTTTTTTATTTTGTTTTTATCCATTCTTCTACACTTATCTAACCCTAATATCTTTAAGAATTTAAAAACAAATTTAGATTTTTCTCTCTAATGTTTCCTCCCATCATTTTTAAACGTTAATATCTTTTATATACGAGATTTTTTAAAGAAAAAAATTACACCAAATTAACGAGCGTTTTATTATCTTTCCAACGAGTACCATAGTGCTATATAAAAAACGGAGAAAAAAACGACTATTTTTTATGGGGTTTCGTTCATATAGGAAAAAAACACAAAGTGTTCAGGTTATTCATTAATCATGTTTTATCTTTTAAACCAGGTTCTTATATACAATGTTGAAATTTAGCCCAATCGCCATGCTATCATTCGAATTTTACTCTTCTAAAGATGGATAGGTATACTTCATCAAGAGAAGCTACGAGAAAGAATCGCGCAACACTGCAACACATGGTGTCACCTTATAGCAAGGTTATTTTTTTATTTATTTAATTACAAGAGTAATAATTATTACTATTAGTATTAGTATTATCAGAATGGTTATATTTTTCAACCCCGGGACACTCCCGGGATAAAAGCTAGTAAAATTATAGTTAATTACATGATTGCCCACTAGAGTTTTTTTTTTTTTTTTTTAGTAAAATAGATATAGATATAGATATAGATATAGATATAGATATAGATATAGAGGGTTAGAATTAAATACTCAGTGAAAGAAAAATAGGAAGTCGTAGAAATGGTATCAAACGGAATCCGATTGAACTTATTCAAGCGGCATTGGAACCGTCTCATCAAACCCTACAATGTTAGTTTTTAGGTCTTCGTTTTTTAGAGTTTTAGCTTGTAGTTTTTAGAATATATGTTATATCATTGTGTCTTTTATGTAACATTGTGTCTTTTTCTTATTTTCATCATTGTATCATTTTTTCAATTCATTGTTTTTTTTTCTTCAGCATTGTGTTATATTTTTCGGCACTGTGTTATATTTTATGGCTCATTGTGTCAAATTTCATGATCTATTGTGTTTTTTGTATCCTTCTCACCCTTCTCATTTTTGTTACACTGTGTAGAATAACTTGACCCTAGATATAGATATTGATGATAACATATTACTGTTTTTATTATTAAGTACTAGGTTAGAACCCCGTATAGTATACGGGGTGAATAAATATAATTTCATATGTTGAGTAATAAAAAAGTTATATTTAAAAAGAAACCGTTATTGTATGGATCGAATAAACTATTGTCTTACATGAGCTGAATAAATGTAATGTAATCGGTTAACACATATAGTCGTCAACATATGTCTTTAAAAATATTACACCGTTAGTCCTTATGGTTTCCACCTAGTTTCAATATAAGGTACTAAGGTTTATTGTTTCTGTTTAAGGTATTAACATTTTAATTTGTTTCAATGTCAGGTATTAGGGACTAACCTAGTTAAAACTTAACTGAGTTTGAGGGGTATTATGGTCCATTCACCTATATATTTCTTTTAACCAATTAATACATATATTAAAAATAATAAGAAACCGGTCGGACCCAAGGGTCGAACCCGACACCTTCATTGTACAAGATAACAACCCAACCAGCTGATCTACATGATCAGTTGGTTTAATAACTGATCATGAATGATAAAGAGAGGCAGAGATCTGTAACAACAAATAAAAATAAAGAAAAAAAACACAAAAACAGGTCGGCTGGGTGGGATTCGAACCCGGACCTGATCATAGCAAACCCACACTGTCAAACACTACACCACAAGTTACTTGTTTGATGTTTGTGGAAAAGAAAAGTTATTTATTTATTAACATAATATCATCTTCTTCCTCAAATTGCTTATAAACCCTAACCCTAACCTAAAATCCAATCGGCCCGATACCATATATAAACGTCTAGGAATCATATGGCTATTGATCAGACATGATTATAGAACAAAACGACATCAATTAAATGAACTTACAAGCACGAATGGTGGTCGAAAATAAAACTTCAAGATCTGAACAAAAATAGTCGATTGGAGGCTTTAGAAGGCGATTTGTTATGTGTTCTTTGTGGGTTTGCGAAGTATAGATGTGCATAAGTATTTTGACACAAACGGCTTATATATTGGACAATTAAAAGACACATTTTACGGCGATTAAAGTTTCCGATCGGTTACACTTAAAACCACGATTAAAACTTCATTAAACAACGCTATTAAGTCGATATTATGATGGGAAATAATCATTTGAGGTGAAGAAACGTAAACCCAACCATTTAATCGAGATGAAACACACTACAACTCAAAATCTATACTCGCCGGAATTTTACTCCGGTGACCGGAATCTGATAGGATAAACAAAAGAAGAGGGAGGGAAGGTTTGGTTTTAAAACTTTGAAAACTTGACAGGTTCAGTCCCTCAAAATCTATTATTTTTTAACTAGCAGGGAAGGAGACAATTTGCAATGCACTACTCATTTTCATGTTAATTTATCAATCATCTTATGATTTACAATAATTAATCGACATGTTGTCAAGTGGAGTAATGCAATTGCTTAAATATAGATTAAATAACTACATTGTTAAACATGATTAAGTTGTAAGTAATGATCTCTTTATTGTTCGTGAAGGGCTAGCTATCCATTTATGGGCATCTTCCCATTTTGATGGTGTTTGTTATGAAGGTGAAGCCTTTACAACTGGCTTGCCATGCAAGACCGGTTTAATCATTCTCTTTCAACCTGATTCTTGAATCTTTTTAATAGTAGATATTAAGCGAAATGATAGGTAGATTTACTTTTTTTTTCATGCATCAAATTGCCTTTGGATACCTTTGCAATTTCATGCTGCATTTGAAAGTCCAGTTGACTTTGAAAAGTCAATAATGTCCAATGAAAGTATTAGAATGCAGGTTACATTGAAAGTAAAAAATGTTACAAGTTTGGTTAAATTCACTTTCCGTTATATTAAGTGGATTTTGCTAAACTTTTGTGACCGCAGCTTGCGTATTTATTCATAGGTAAATCGGAAATAAGTTTGATCAATTCTCATACACACTACATCCAACATGCGTATTTATTCTTATGTAAATCCAAAATAAACAATCAAATACAGACGTCCATTTTTATCAACCAATATAAGGAATAGTCCCCTTGAAATCGTCGACCAAACTCTAAATATCCGAACTCATCCTATGTGCTCCTTCAAAACAAAAGTCAGTTGATCCTAGTACAAATTAAATAATAATAAAGTTGAAGTTGCTAAAAAACTTGTCTTCTAAATTCAAAGTGTAGGAGAATGGGTTTGTACCTATCTGGTTAAGTCTGTTACTAAGAGGTTCTTATTTGTATATAAAACTTTTTTGTATTGCCTGAATGACAAACCAAAATAAATACATTTTAATATAATTGTAGGTTTTAGACACACAATATTAATAAGCTCTAATACAGGTTAATAGCATAAGTCATAACATTACACTTGGCTAACTTATTTTAGTAGCCATTTATTTTGCTTTGGGAATGCATTTTTTATATGATAAATGCACACATATAAAACATGGTGTTCATATCTAGGAAAGCAGTAACTATATGCCGAGAGATGTCAGAAATAGGAACATGATATACAATAACATAAATGATATGCTAAATACCACTTAACAACGTTAAATTAAATCATATGGTTATTAGTTCCAATGTAAAATACCAAAAAGAACCCTTCACTTATAAAATCTATATCTAAAAATCTGATATCATCTTGATTTTTCATCTAAACATAAATTAAACTAAAAATGAAAGATTTCTTATAATATGTAGGTAGATGTTCCGGTATGGTGTTACATGGAACCAATTTGACTTATTATTGAGTAAATGGGTCGAAATTTAGAAACATAACAAAAAATGAACCTGCATATTAGATGTCCACAAAGTGAGATTTTTCACCAAGGAGTTGCAAGATCAATGTGCTATATTTATAAAGATTATAAAGGTGGAAAGGATTTATAAAGATTATAGATAATAGTGTTTCATATCAAACCCAACCCAACCTGACCATTAATCTCATGGGCACTTTCATTAGGTCCCACATCATTGACCAAAGTTGGGTGAAAAATCAATGCTACTGAACTATATGATTTTTTTTACTGTACCATGAGAACTTCTATAATATTTCCATGAAATTTCCTGTTATTGAACCATTCTACAACTAATGTAACAAATGGAACCACATACACACTGTATTTTTGTTTAAAATACCTTGCACACATAAACAAAACACAGATACAAACACACTACACGCATACCTTATTAAAGCAATGTAACAGTGAGTAGACCATTTCACAGTCTGAAATCTTTCACCACTTTAGGAATCAGTGAAAACAGACAATTTCTACAACCTTCACTCTTTCACAATTTGCAACCTTCTAAAAAGGAATCAAAGTCAAATGATAACTAAAGTTTGTGGCTTTATTTAAAACATAAATGACAGCCTTTTTTCCACTATTTTAAATAATAAAATTTTCTAGAAAATCGAATGATAATGTAAATAGAAAATTCAGTCAAAACGATATATCAAATGATAATGTGCCCACTTGCCATGGGAATCGATCACCTATAATTCAAATCAATGGCATGGAATGATCAAAGTAAAAAAGTTCTTAAGGACCCAACCTGACCCGAAAGGCTCAACTAAATGTGTGAGCCAAAGTTATTTTTTTTATCAATGACATATTATAGATAATGCAAGGCTACCTTGTATTAATATTTTTATATACTATCAAAAATAAGAAAATAATAATGATTAATTATAAGCAAAGCTATCATACCATGTGCCTAGCACCTGCAAGTACAACCTGCGGGTTATCAGACATTGGGGAGGTAAAGGTTGATGCCACATCTTCTCAGGCTTCATCAGCATTTTGTGGTTCATCTCTCTACATAAATTAGTAAATTAGAATTAGTAATACTTTATTCAATTATTCATTTAGTAAATAATGTAGGATATATTCAATAATTGCCCTTGTAACATCCACTAAAGGACTATCTAGTGTTAAATGTGCAATAGAATTAAAGATAAACATACTTCTTCAATTTGGCTTTTCGTAGCAAGCCCAACATTTAGTTTTTGCAACACTCTTCATCCTTTCAACCATATTTGTAATAAAGATCCATCATTGAATGTATTCAATCACAAAATTTAAAATATCCCAATATGTGAGCCAACCAATAGACTTTATTCATATAGTTCATCAATATTTCATTTGAATATTAGTATTAATGTTGAAAACATAATTTCAAATGTTGATTTCAAATGTTGATTTAAGCTTACAAGATATATGAATATGTGCATGATATGATGGATGATAAAATAATATCTATGTTGAAAATCAAAGATTAGGTAGCTCCTGGAAGAAGCTAGAGTATACTTACCGAACTTTGACTATTAGAGATGGACATGATAACTTCCAAGGTCAGAACGTTTCTGAATCGATAGCGTTAAAGATTGATGAACGGTTACTAATATGATCAACTTAATGTTGGTTATTTTTCGCATTCCATGTAATAGTTTAGCCAATCGGCACCTGTATAGAAATGGACACACACTACACACCAAATTCAACAGTCAGTACTAAAACTAATAACATATACAACAATCACTTTTCATATATTTATACATCAGTCCTGTGTTAGATTGGACATGGATGCATTTTCCATTTCAAAAATAAACAGGCAGATATATTTATGCATCAGTCTTGTATTTGGATCATTGAAAGAGCAAAAGATTATATCTGATCCAGCAAATGTCAAATGTAACAGAGATTCATCATACTCGTCAACAAATCTCACATAGACATCCTGAAAAAAAAAAAGATTATATGTTCACCTACCTTCGCATATAGATCCGCTGAAGCCAACGCCAGTGGTGGCTGCTTGGGCGGCTGCAACTACTGCCACACACCATCAAAATCAGATGTCCTGCCGAAGCACCTAAAAGATTATAAAAAAAACCCAAAAATAAATAAATAAATGTTAGTTGTAGCAAACGCCAGCCACGAATAAGGGCTGGAATTCGATGACCATTACATCAGAAGCAGGGCTTCAATCAACTATAAGTGCTATCACATTTTAGTCAATGGTTTAAATTTCATCAGAAATCCATTGCTTTAATATCTCTAAGAAACTTCGTTTTAAAAATTAACATTTTGAAAAACATTTTTACATCCCAGATCAACATACAAAAAAAAAACCATAGATACGAAATTTCCATACCTTATTTTTGATTCAACAGACCAAAAAATCGTGCAGGTCACAATCTCTTAATTTCCAAACGATTTTCCACAGAGAGAGAGAGAGAGTCGAATCTGCAGTTCATAGAAGCTCCTAACCAGTTCAAAATAACCTGAAATAGAGCAAGAGAAACACATTCGGGTTTCATCTGCAGTTCAAAGCAATATGTTAAAATTATTTAGACAAGTGATATTTAAACATAATACTGGTAGGATTTATGCATTGATCCTTGTACAACATGCTTTCAAGTGTTGTACATGTGACAAATGACCATTTCTGCCCTTCATATATGCTTATTAATATAGTATAGATATATGTATTAATTGGTTAAAAGAAATATATAGGTGAATGGACCATAATACCCCTAAAACTCAGTTAAGTTTTAACTAGGTTAGTCCCTAATACCTGACATTGAAACAAATTAAAAGGTTAATAGCTTAAACCGAAACAGTAAAACCTTAGTACCTTACATTGAAACTAGGTGGAAACCATAAGGACTAACGGTATAATTTTTTCAATAAACTTTAATGTATTGTTTACTAATTATAACTTTATATTTTGTGTTTTTTATTTATTGTTAGGTTAAACACCTGTGTAGTATACGTGGGTGGAATTAAAAATTAAATTATTACTAATAAATAAAAAAATAGAATAAATAGTTGAGAAAAAATCGAAATAAATAAGAGAGAAAGGGAAAATTTATGATTTAATATTTTTTAATAAGAGAAAGAAATAAAAAATAATTTTATATAATATGAAATAGAAACATAAAAATTATGATATCCTACTATTATTTAATAGGTGACCGAAAAAAAAGGTTATTAAGAATTATTTCTTAGATAGTATATAAATATAAAGATAAAGGAAAGATAAACATACAAATATTAATTAACATATTTAAAATTTTAAAATAGTAGTTCATGATATAATAATTATCCTTATTTTAAGAAATAATTATCCATAATTAAATAGGACAAAGAGGAGGAAAAACCAAGAATTAGAGAGCTCTAATGAATGACACGTGTTCCCTATTTAGTTTCTTTTATTATATAGCATATAGATGCGATTACTGTTACGAGCGAAACATGGCCGACAATAGAGGTGAACACAAAAAAACCCGGTTCCTGAACCAAAACCGACCCGACCCGGCATGAGACCGATATTTCACGGACCAGTTTAGGTTCTATATTGAGCCTGACGGTGCCTAATTGATTCCCTATCGTGCCAATAGGACCCGACCCGAACCGGTTTAGGAAGGAACCGCTTTGGAACAGGTAAGTTTTACAAAAAAAAAATCAATTTTATAAAAATTTATATATAACAAAATTATCTAAAAAAGTTTCTACACATATAAATATATACATACACCTTAACAAAGTTGTTAGAATAAATAAAAGTTGAATTTTACGTAAAAAAATAAAAATTTGTTTTTTTTTTAGAAGTGCGCAGAAGAATTGGTTCACGAACCGAAACTGATCTCGAAAACTGATAAAGCTGGTATAAAACCGAACTAGTCCCGGTCCCACCAAAAACCCGGTAAGGATCCAAACCGGTTCGGTACCTCAAGCAAAACCGTTTTATGCACCTCTGGCCGACATATTGTGATGTTAATTGCAATGGGCCCATCTCATTCATATGTTAATTTCAATGGGCCAGTAGTGGAACAAAGGAAAAAGAACGACTCTTGAATCTTACCATATGCCATTGTCCAAGACTCCAAGGCTCCAAGACAAGTCGTCTCAAGTTGGGTGAAGCCTAGTCAAAACGGGCCGGGTTTGAAGTATGATTACATTTTCGTATACTATAATGGTTTAACACAACTAATTACCAACTCATATTAAGTCTCGCTTACGATTGTGCACATATCAGAGGACAAAAGTAAAGTTGCACTAATTTTATTGTTCATTTTACAAATTTTGTGAAAATAAGTTAAAAATGACGAACGGTTAATCATCATCATGTGGTGGCGTTAATAGCCAAAAGACAAGGGGTACATGCACCAACCGAGTATGTCTCGATTGCTAATGTGTCTTATGTCCAAGGCTTGATACAAAACCACTATCGAGTCGGGGTCTCACTGGAAGCAGTCTCTCTTCCCACGGGGTAGGGGTAAGGATGTATAAATCTTACCCTCTTCAGACCCAACCTTAGCTTTTGCTATTGGTGGGATTAACTGAGTATGAAGATGATGATGATATGTAGGGTATATTTAGCAAAACTAGTTGGTGGTTGGTATCTTTAGCTTTTTGGATATATTTCGGTGTTTAGCATAGTTGCTGGAGTTTTTAATAAAATGTATAA
Source organism: Ambrosia artemisiifolia (assembly GCA_032199755.1). Classification (NCBI taxonomy): domain Eukaryota; kingdom Viridiplantae; phylum Streptophyta; class Magnoliopsida; order Asterales; family Asteraceae; genus Ambrosia; species Ambrosia artemisiifolia. Next base: position 66,938,887 of record CM063519.1, read on the forward strand.
AATGACCGAAATGGGCATAACTAAATATAATCCAGAAATAAAATATTATCTTAGAAGGTTATTTAAGTAATTTTAAATGCTAAAAGTGTAACACCTGAAAGAATAAATACTCTTTAATAACGATTAATTAATATAATTATTTTACGTTATAACTAATCCGGCCCAATGAATTCGGCCCAATAGATAAAACCCACCCGATAACATAAGCCCAAAATATATTAGACTAACAATTGGACTCTAATTGTGAAGCCCAACACCCTTTGGCCCATTAAGATTGTCCGGCCCAATACTCTCTAGGCCCAACCCACTAGCCCTTTCTCCCTACTGTCTTCTTACGCAGAGCCCCTGTTAAAACCTTAGCTTCAAACTAACGCATACCAACGCCACCTCCCTCTTCTCAAGCTTTACTCAACCTTCTAATCCAACCATCTGTCCATCCTTATCACCCTTCAAATCATGACATTCATGCACCAAGGTTATTACAAATACATACCTAATACACTACATCAACAATTACTCCTCATTCATAATATACAAATACATACATGTACATCCTATGCAATTCATGCACTTCTTCCTGTATACATATTGAGAGACAGAGAGAGTATACGAGAGAGAGACAGAAAGGTTACTGAGAAAGAGAGAGATTTACGTAGAGAGAAAGAGAGAGTTTATCGGTGAGAGGGAGGGACGATGACCGGAGCTGATCATCTTCTCCGGCGATGACCCGACACCAACAACACCCAGTCCACTTAAGTTCTGGTCGCCAGTCACCACCTCCGGATAATCTCCGTATCCGGCAACTATAACTCGCAACCGTCATCAACCATTCTTCTTCTCAGGCTGTATCCTTTTCCCGCAACCAACGTCTTCGTCTCCGATAAACTGTACTGGTTCCAATCATCCCGAAACCACCTTGATAAGTCTTCTTCTCCGGTCACCCTTTATCAGAGATGACCGGGTCTTGATCATACCCGACAAACCACACCTTGTAAACATTAACAGTCGAACACCATCACCTCTCCGTCACCGCTTCATCTCCCCGGTCAACCGGTTGTCTTCTCCGACACCGGTCATCCCTCCAAACCTGTAACAGTTACCAACAATCGATACTCGATAACTCCCTGTTTTGGGTAGACCCGTTGCTTGTGTCCGGTTCTGTTCACCGGTTATCCATCATCTTCCCTGACTGTAACCTTTCTCTTTGATTGATCACATAACCATCGACCTATAGTTACTCACCATAACCAGATCTTCAGTTCCTGTTTGTTCACCTCCAACTAACTGGTAACCGTTACAGGTTACTGGCTCTGTTATAGAGCTTCTCTCCGAACAGGTTCCATAACCATCCTCGAGCTCCACTTATCTTCTATTTAGAAACCACTAGCCATCTCCGGCCGGTAAACCAGCTCTGACAAACCATAACCGGGTTGTGTATCTATTCCGGGTTCGAACCCGTCATCGCCGTAAACACCCGAACCTGGATCCGTGAGAGAGGTACGGAGCCGGTGCTTATTTCTGGGAAGACTTGTAATCACGAGCACAGGATCTCGATTTGATATACGTATAAAGAAGGTTAGATTATTAGTTGTTATTATTATTATTAATATTATTATTATAAGCGTGAGACGAGTGGGACAATAATATTAACCCGATAATATTAAACCGGATAACTATAAATATATATATATATATATACAAGAATATAAAAGAATATATTATTAAAGGATTGTCCCCGACGTTATCACATGCACAAGCCTTGCACGCGCTAATGTTATTAAATATAATAGGTACAATATATTTGGAGATTATACCGTTAAGAAATAGTCTACAGAATCCGGGAGAATATAATAGAGGTGAGTACATGACCCTTTCCCTTTTAAAGCCTTTGGGCTGATTACATGCTTGTCTAATCGTTATCAAGTATTTTATACGGTTTATATTATAAAAGTGTTATCGAGTTGTTAATAGAAATAATAGAACTCGGTCGAATAGAAACTACGTAGAGTGGATCCATTCGGTATCATAGAGTATAGCCTGGACCAATTAGAGGTTACGGGACCATATATAATCGATCTATACTCACGGGAATATATTCTTCTAAACCAAGTAGAGGTTTAGAACCACAATAAGCATTTGTATGATGCTCCATCGATAATATATTCCACCTTAGAATGACCGAACTATATAGAAAGAGTTGTATGTTCGTTAAACTCGAGTTATTATTATCAGTATGTCTAAATTCGGCATGTCTCACTAGTATGAAAATACTAATGTACTTTAAACATGTGGTCAGGTATTTATACGAAGTATTAAAGAGCAAGCCGAAGCATAGAAGATCTGGATAAGAAGAGGATACCATGGTTACATTTTTATGTATTTCATTGATACTGAAATGCAATTTAATGTAATCATTACAATTAAACCTGTCAAAGCTAATCCGCTGCGCCACCTGGGTCGTTACAAAAAGCTTGTAACTTTTTCTAAAAAACTACTAGTAGGAGATTTTCAATATAGAGTTTTTTCTCTTAACCTAAAAGCTATAAGCTTCTTCAATCAAACAAAACTTTTTATTGAGTATTAGTTTTTTCTTAACGCCCCACTTACAGTGTGCGCATATAATGTATATATGTGTGGCCATCGGGGGGCAAAAGTAAAGTTGCACTAGTTTTAACGTTTTTTTACTAATTTCGTGAAAATAACGTTAAAAACGACGGACGGTTAATCATGCATCATGTGGTGGCGCTGATAGCCAAAAGACAAAGATCGGGTTTGTCCCGATTGCTAAGTGTTTTGTGCCTTATGTCTAAGGCTTGATACCAAACCACATCGAGCCGGAGGTCTCACTGGAAGCAACCTCTCTATTCTTAAGGGTAGAGGTAAGGCTGTTTACATCTTACCATCCTCAGACCCTACTTTAGCTTTGCTATAGGTGGGATTAACTGAGTATGATGATGATGATGAGTTTTTTCTTAAAAATTTGAAGCTAAAAGCTCCCTACCAAACATACTAGTAATTATTTATGTGACTTATAATTAGCCGACTTAAATGATAAGACATTAATGAAACAAACTCAATGGCCGTGCTTGATACGTAAACTTGTTGATGACTAGAAACCTTGATAGGCCACGATGTCCCCTTTACAACACCTGACCTAGACACTTTTATTGTATAATGGGGCCGAAGACTTAAAACATATATGATAGCTATCTAATAATGTTTTATCTTAGAGAAAACTTCAATCCCGAAAGTATACTAGTTCTCACATTGTATATAGGGTTTGAAGGTCGAAAGCCAATAAACACACAACACTTAAAATATCACAAATGATTAAGCAACAGTTCTTAATTGAATATTGTAAAACAAAATCAGATTGTATCATGAGAGAGAGAGAGAGAGAGAGAGGCATGAACACAACTAATTTTGATATGGTTAATTAAATATTAATTACATAAGTTATTGGTTATTGTACATAGTAACATAATATATTAAAAGGTAAGTTATGAAAACTCAAAAATCAAATGTGGAGTTTTAGAGTTTGCTATATACAATAACTACAGATTTTAGTATCTATTTAATTACATACACTACTTTATTATTTAATAAAAACCAGAAGGGTAATATACTTGGCGTTGTGTGTTCCTAGACACTAAAGACCTATAAAACAACCAATATTCAATGTCAACAAATCATTGTCAACAGATATATCAAAATTGACATGACAAAGTAGAGACATAAAACCATATTTGTTTTTGCCTCGATTCGACTCACTTCACCACAGTTTTGGCTCAAACACTTTATTTAAGAGGTTCAGATAATTTCGATTATGACATTTCTAGATGAATAGTATAGAGTTGGCAATTAAGTTACTTTCTTTGATTTGATTGTTTTTCATTTCGTGAGACATTACAAAGATTTCAACTCCCCGTCATTTTTGTATGCTTTCATTACGTGTGATGGTTTAACTGACATCATTAAATGTTGACACCGACATATCTTGGTATATACACTTTCATCAAACATTATGGTGGGTACCTATGTTTTGTTTTGTCGGAAAACAATCCAATACACATTACGAGTCGATGTAATTGTGTTCTCGGTTGGATAAAGTTTGATGTTGCTTGGGAGTTCAAGCGTCATATGAGGCAAAAATAGTGTAATAAAAAGGTGTAAAAATAGGAAAGGGAATTAGCCGTTCAAAAAAAAAAGAGACAAGTAAATTAGATAATAGAAGTTGGAAGACAAATATTCACACAAATTGTTTTTTTTAGCAACACGTATACTAACAGCTAATAATGTAGGCTGCCGGTACGAGTAAGTCCTTGAGAAAACATATCATATCATTTAGATCCACAAGAACACCATCCACTTTTGATAATGCGACAATATAGATAATTTGTTTGTCATGGTCAAATTAATCGAGTCAAATAGATCACCAGTATTATTATTTTTTTCTTCATTTAGTTTTCTTAAAAAAAAAAATATTGTGTAACATAATTATATTAATATGTTATAGTAATTCTCTTCCATTTTCATGTAATGAGGCTGTAACTTGATGTACTTGTGTTCTCGGTTAGATAAAGTTTGCTGTTGCTTGGTAGGTGTTGTTAATAAAGTTTTCTGTTCTATTAAAAAGAAGGGGTATAAACCTTTTTTTTTTTTTTTTTTTTTTTTTATATTTTCATTCCAGAACAAGGAAAATTACATTAAGATAACGGGCAGACGGGCAACAAGCTGCGCCGCCACCCCTTTCTGAATAGCAAATCCTAATCTACTAAAAACGTAACCCTGCCCACCCGGAGCCGAGACACTACTATTAATAACCCGCTGGACCCTGGTCAGGAAACGGGTAGCCTCCGGTGCTAATGAGCCAAAGGTATAAACCTTTAGGCTTTCTGTAAATATTATACCCAAAGTTTAGTTTAGGCTTGATATTTTGTTGCCCTGTTCTAATTAAAAAAAAAAGGATAAACCCTTCTGTAAATACAAACCACTGTTGATAGTAATTTCCTTTGACTTTTGTTTATCGTCATCTTAAATATACTAATAATGAAAAATGTTTTCATTAATTGGAAAGAAATTTTCTCATTCAACTTGAACAAAAAATTAGACCTTCAAATAAAAAATATAATATTTTCTGAAAGTGATGATAAAATTCAAAAATGACAAAAACAATCTATAATCTATAATCTATCTATACTTTTAATAATAGGAGAGCCGTAAGTGACGTCAGAAAGCTGATGTGTCAACACCTTAGGCAGGCCATCAATGTCTGCGTGATGCAAAAACTGACGTCAGTAACCCCCTTAAAATATTCACAAAAATACGTGGGTCACGTTAAAACACCGCTATTACTTTAAAACCATTTGTTTGTTGCCCACTTGACTGAACAGCGGTAAGAATCCTACTTGCCTGAACAGCTGTTGTTAATAAATTAATTAAAATACTGCCACTTGCTTCAACAGAGTTTTGAAGGACTGTTGGTTTTAAATTTGAGCTCCAAATTCAAATTCGACACCTCATTACACAACTATATAAATGCATCATGTCCATCTCTTTCTCTGAAACAATTATTAAATCTCTCCGATAATTTTGAAAGCGTAACAGCTGCTTCTCTCACATTCAGGTTCATGTTGAAGGATTCGACTATCAGGTAAACTAATTCTAAGCGATCAAATGAATAAGAATAAAATTTATCAGTTTTTGTTTTTCAGTGACCCTCAATCTTTTGTCTACTTAATCAGCAACCAGATTATTTACGTTAAAAAAGGTTTCCAGTTTGGAAGATTCTTACAATTTAAGGAAAATATTCGTCATACGATTACCAACGGTTGTAGATCGGCAGCGTCAAACTCAGAATGGGTATGTCTTTACCTTTTTCAAGCCATCTATTCGAGTGTTTAATGCGTGTTAATCTTTTTCTGTCCAACATGTGTGTTTGATTAATTTGAGTGATGCTTGATTTAGTGTTTTTGTCAATATTTGACCGTTAACAGATAGAGGCGTTAGCTTTAGGCACTCGGGACTCTTTCCAGATTGCAATTATACTTTTACGCCACTATACTTATCTTTTGAGGAAGTCGTCTGCGTCTACTTCCGCTTTTGTGGTTCCCGCGGTTGTGCTTGTCAACAGGTACGTTTGTTGAAATTCTTATTTCTTAACTTTTTTTTCAAGGCTTGTAGTTTAAGCATAACCGTGAATGTTTTTTTTCTGTTCTGTTAGCAAGCAGAGTATGTGATGAAGCACCTTGAATATGTTGAATATTCAAGGTTTGTCTTTTTGAGATTCTTTACAGCGAAACAAACAAATATGTGTTCAAGACTGATGGTGTATAAAGACATGTTATATTCAAAGTTGATTTGAATGTATTAGCTGCGTCAGTTTCAAGTTTTCTGAAGATTAGTAAAAGAATTATTTTCATTTTGTTATTAGTTTTCTGTAATATCTGTATATGTTCAAAACATCTTTGTAAATATTATGTAGTATATTATGTAGTATAAACATGAAATTGTGTTGGAGATGTTTTCTTAAGATCTATTGAAAAGTAAACAGATGTTGTAAAACAGATCTTCCCATTAATAAAAGCTTTATTATTAGGACTTCAAATCATTTGTAAGAACAATAGTTTTATTATTAGGACATTCAAACTAACGAAAATACATTGTAAATAAAATATATGTTCATTTTTTACAATGATGAAATTTGAAGTTTTTTTGTTAAAAAAGTTATTCAACGAAATATTATTTAGTTAAAGTATAATAAGTCTTCATTAAAAATTATAATTACACGTTTTATATATACTGATATTTTTGTAGAATTTTTATTGGTACAAAATATGTGTTAATTTTTTAGAGTTATACTTTTTAAATTATATATTGCATTTTAGAAAAACTTAAATGAAGTCAAAATTAAATTCAATTAATGTTAAAATAATTTATTTCATCTATTTATTAACAAAAACTGATAACTTGTATAAACTGCTTATATTTAAGTTAATTTATTATTGTTTTTTAATCAATAGAAATATGTACATATTCATTTTTGATAAATAAATATGTAACTAAAAAATATAAAGTCACTTCACAATTCGAGTTTCAAGGTAATGATTATTACTGGAAGTCAATAGTCTTAAAACGCTATAATGATCACAATACAGCTCAACAACCTAGATGGAAACTTGCAAAATACGGCGGTAATTAATGTAGATGTAAATATTTTTTTACTATTATAAAACAACTAAAAAAAGTTATTGGATGACAGTTGTTTGAAAACATCGGTTTCCAAGTCGTGAAATTAGACATACTTTTCAACTTAGAATAGGTTTCAATATGAAGTTTATTATTATGTAATTGTAACTAATGGTAGATATAAATATTTTTTTTCCTATTATAAAACACCTAAAAAAAGTTACCATAAATTTACATTTTTTAAAAATATTTTAAATAAAAATATTACAACAACTGTTATGAAATAGCTGTCAGCGGATACAATAAGCTAATCAGATGTTAGAATGTAGAACGAAACTAAATTTCAAAACTGAAATCCATAACTTTAGATTTTTCCAATATATATTTAAAAGAAATAACTATATCTTTAAGAATATACAACGAAATATTATTTAGTTTATGTATAATAATTCTTCATTAAAAATTATAATTACACGTTTTATAGATGCTGATATTTTAGTAGAATTTTTATTGCTACAAAATTTATGTTTATTTTTTAAAGTTATACTTATAATAAAAGACTCCAAATCATTTGTAAGAACAATAGTTTTAATTGTTTAATTAACATAAAAATAATAATGTGTAAATTTATGTTATCTTTCCATCTAGATCCTTCATCTCTACAGTGGCCATCAAAGATTTTTGGGCTGTGTGGACTGTTGTAATTATTATGAATTTGAAAACACTGATTTAATTTAAATTTATATTTATTTGGTTAGATATTGACTACAAGTTAAGTTTCACAGAGTCTGTTTTAAAATTCTGGTTACATCATCCTTCAGTTCAAAATTGTAATGGATCACAGTTGTTTGAAAACATCTTTTTCTAAGTTGTCAAATTAGATATACCTTTGAATTTATAGCAACAGTTTATCAGTTGTTGTTGATAAACATTATGAAACAGATCGTTATAATAAGTTGACTGAGTGGAAAGTAAATATTCAATTTACTTTCTTTAAAATATTACTTACAATGATGAAATTTGAGTTTTTTTTGTTAAAAAAGTGATTCAACGAAATATTATTTAGTTTATGTATAATAAGTCTTCATTAAAAATTATAATTACATATTTTATAGATGTTGATATTTTAGTAGAATTTTTATTGCTACAAAATATATGTTCATTTTTAAAGTTATTATTATTATCTGTATTATAGCTCCTTTATCAAATTGAACACTCTTTGTTATTACCGACATGCCATGTTTGGTTATGATATCATGGATTATGTTCCATCAGCAAAATCTCCAGCCCAACTGCCACATCCTTGAGATTGCCTTTCCGCAAATGATTTTAACCTTCGATGTTGCGTTGAGAATGGTCTAGGTTATTTCTTGATGCTTTAAGTCATCAAAGGTTAGGGATCATTTACGGAAAGTCAGTCTAAAGGATGTGGCAGTTGAGTTCAAGATGGCAGCTATAAAAATATTCAAATCCTTTGGAGCAAGTGAAACTGGGAAATGTGAAGGTGACAAATGTTATGTTATTTTGAAAGCAATAATCTTTAGACTTTTTCTTCTTTTATTGTTTCTTGATGATTAGAGTTGGCCTTAAATCTAGGTATAATATTTCCATATTCCTTGGAGTGTCTGGATGATTATTAATTTGGTTATAAGCTCACAATTTGGAAAAACAATAAAATTTATCTTTTTTTAAACAATGGATCGCCCAAAAACTCATGGTAGAAAGGTCGTTAATACTAATCATGATGATCAACAGATAATGCATTACTGCTGTTAATGGTCTAGAGTTCGTCTCTCCAGCTGAAAGAACGCAGTCTCTAAAGAAAAACAAAAGAGAGCATCATGGTGGGTTAGCGAAAATCTCCAGCTGCTTTCTCTTGGTTTTCTTTGAAGCTTGCATCCTTTCAATTGCAGAGATGAACTCTAGACCATCAACATCAGTAATACATTCTCGCTTAATCATCATCAACAATATTAATTGTCTACCATGAGATTTTGTAACATCTATTGCTTCCTAAAAGAAAAATAGTTGTTTTTACGAATTGTGTACTCGACTAACTACAAATATATAATCAGCTACACAGTTCAAACAATATGCAGATTTTGTTCCTACATTTAATTCACACTTCAATCATCAAGAAACTAGAAAAAAAAAGTCTAAGGATTGTTGCTTTCTACTCATATTCAATTTCAGGTGCAGCTGTCGCGTATGAATAAGTTAAAACGGATGTTAGCATCAACAGGTGCTTAGGCTTCAAGAATAAAAGGTTACTTTAATCTATAACCTTTCCCCCTTTTTTTTACTTAAATGGTGTTTATCTTACATGACTTTTAACATAACTAGGTTAATGAAAAAATTCAAATGGGGTTTCTATTACAGGGATAAAAAGCGTGGATGGTCAGCAACATACAACCTACGATACACTTTGTATTTAGTTGTTTATTATCGTTGTGTTATGTGTAACTTTATGAAAGTAATGTCATGAGTCTAAGACGTTAGTTTACCTTAATACTCTAACTTTCATTAGTTACAGACAATTATATGTAACATCAATATACTAAACTTATCACGTTATTCTTAAATCTTTATTTTGGCTTGATATTCAAATTAGAGTTACAAACCTGCTTGCAGAACAAATTTATAAGGCGCGCAACGCTCGCCTTACATGACACTAGTTACTTTTATAACTATGCCCTCATCATTTCAAAACCTACAATATTTAATGTGCAATAACATATTTATACCCTTTTACTATTTGGATCTCTAAGCCTTTTTCTTAAACATTTATATACATCTTTAACTAGCGGCCCCCACGGTTAATCATCTCCGTATATTGATTTAGGGACTCCTGTCTTTGCAACCTCATATCTTCATTAAATTTCTTTATGAACTCTTCAACTCGCCGGTTCAACTCTTCATGACTCGGTGACAAGTATCTCTTTAGCTTCTCTTCGGCTGCCTGCGATTGCGGATGGTGATTCTGGTTTCCGTACGCCTTTCGCTCCTTAACCGTCTCTGATTTCCTCACAGCCTTTGTGTTCACTGCTTTTGTGGACTCGTGAGACGGACGATCATGGTGGAGGTTAACAAAGGTGTCCGACTTTCGGAATTGCCTTGCTGAAGGCTTGTTACGACCTTCAGTTATCATCTTCCATGTGTTATCCAACGTCTCGTGTTTCTTTGGTTTTAGCACTCTCAATGCTCTCTCGCCTGTTAAATGTTACAAGTATAAATTCAGACTTATCCAATAATTACTTGAACATATATTATTATTTGGGTTTGTTAATATTGAGACTATGAGCTTAGTTAGGTATCTAGGGTTTATATATTCATCCATGTGTGGCGAAATAGCTGTGACACTATGTAAGATTATAAAATACTGAATAAGTTTCATATAAAAAATTGGGCCAAATAAACTCAATTCTAATAAATCGTGATATAATAATATAGAATTGTATAAAAATAGAAAAATGTCTGTAAGGATATTATATATAAAATTGTATAAAAAATAGAAAAATGTCTGGATTCTCTTAAAGTACTTTCATTTGATTTCTTATAATTATGTGGGAGAAAACTCTATAATTTTTTATGAGGTTGGAAGTGGTTGTGAATAAAGAAAAATTGAGAATCTGCTGTTTATCGATATATTAGGGGTTATTTGGGAATCTGTTGAGAAAATAGGAAACTGTATTTATTTTTTAGTATTTGTTGAACGTGGTTGTGAGTGGCGGAGATAATCTAATGATAAACCCTAATAGGGGTGTAAATGACACGTAGCGGCTCGATAGCTACTCGGGATCGGCTCGGTAAAAGCTCGAATGAACCGAGCCTTATCGACCCCGAGCTCGTGCCTGAGTTCGAGCCTGAAATATGACTTGATTAGTTATTGAGCCTAAGCTCGAGCCTTATATACAAAGCTCGTTTAAGCTCGCGAGCCCAAACAAATGTTTTATTATTTTTTTATATATGCAATTTATCTTAAACATGTTCAATTTTAATTAATAATATTGGTAAGCGAGCTCGAGCCGAGCTTTTGGTCATTTAAGCTATTGAAGCGAGCTCGAGCCGAACTTTTAGGTCATTTAAAAATATTTTTAAATTACCTCGAGCCGAGCTCGAGCCTCGGAAAAGCATGACGAGCCGGGCTCGAAGTTAGTCGGGCTCGGGCGCAGCTCGACTTGTTCACACCCCTAAACCCTAATAATAATATAAGTTCCAATAAAAATTGTATAAAAAATTTAAATATGTTATGTGGATATTCTATGTAACAATTCAAAATTAAAAAATATTTACCTTCCTGCATATTTTTCGCCGGTTTCCGACGGTGACCGGACGTAACAAGTTGCTTCTCTTCCACTTGAAACTTAATCTCCGGCTGAACATTAATCGTTGGATGCCAAATATCTTTGGTTGTAATTAACTCATCTTCTTGGTCTTCAACAACCACAGTCTCAACATCCTTTTCATAACATTTATTATTATTATACTCAACCGTACTCACACACGGTTTAATAATACCATAGCCAACACGTGGAGGCTCCATTACATCGAAACTCATTTGAACTGCATCCGGAGTTGAATCCAACGGTGGAGATTGGTTCTCGTGACGGTGATTAGTTTCGAAGCGAGTGGAGGCAACGATAGTTAATATGATGCAGTTAATAATAAGGCAGAGATATGGAGGCTTCATCCATGAGATGATGATGGACCATATAGTAGGGAGGTCATTAACGGCGAAGTTGAGCATTAACGGAACCGTTAGTTTGGCCGTTATGGCTAATGATATGACTCCGGTGGTGATGAACAGAAGTTTTAGAGAGTTAAGCCATGAGTTGGTTGACGATGACGCCATCATTTAGTGGTTGATTTGGTATGAAATGAGGAGGAATGAAACGAGTATATAAAGTAGAAGATATTTACATTTTAGGCTCTTGAGTTTGTGGTTATTATTATTTTAAGTCCTTTGATTGTTGATATTATAAAGATCAAACGGTAAATAGTTATATACCGCGTATAGGGTTTTGTCTGCGCCTTGCGGCGGTATTTTACAGTATGCATTTCATCAGCATCAGGTCTATTCGTTACAATATTGTTACGAGACATGTATTCTATATAGAAATTAAAGTGTTTAAATTGACCGAAAAAAATAAAACAAACGTTAGTATTAGTACCGATATTGAACGGTATTGTCCAGATTAGATCGTCAGGATACTAGTATGACTATTCATTTATCGTCGCAAATAAAGTTGTGTAAATGAATGTTATATAAACTGGAAACCAAAAAAATGAATACAGGTGCCACTATCGATGTTGTTTGATATGTTACGATAACGATAGGGTGTCAGTTTAACCCACACAAAAACAATAAGAAAATAAAATACTGGTACTGATTCCGATGTGGTTTGGTTGGGTTTATAACAGTAGTTGCACGGTATTCATTAAAAAATGGGAAACCATAAAATGAATACAGGTAACGGTATCGTTGTATTCCGTCTGGTAATATTGTACGGTATCACAGATTTCGGTTCTATTTTGTACGACAGCGACACGATATCCATTTTAATAAAAATTTATATGACAATGTTGGTAAAAAAAACATATAGTTGCAAAATTAGATTTTAAAATAAAGTAAAGTTAATGTACGCAAGTTAAAGAAAAATAAAAAAAATAAATATCTGTTGACGATCCTTTGTAAATAATATATATAGATTATAATAATAATAATAATAATAATAATAATAATAATAATAATAATAATAATAATAATAATAATTGGTACATTTAATGCATTTTTACATTGTAGGCTGTACAGTCTAATTTACTAGTTTTTTGGCTTGTCAAGTGTTTCGAATATAGTTTCAGTCATACTAAACGCAAGCCGACTTGTTTAACTTAAAATAGCTTGTGTCTAAATTTGGCTCAATCTCGAGTTGTTTATTATTTTCAATGTTTTTTATTTATTATATTAAAGTTATAGTCTTTTTATTACACTTATATGTATACAGCTATATATAACACACAGTTGTATCAATCGTTGGATGCCAAATGTCTTTCGTTGTAATTAACTCCTCGATCTTCTTGGTCTTTAACAACCACATCCTTATCGTAACATTTATTATACTCAACTGTCGAACTCGAGACCAATTACATGTGAGACGCTACTAATATCATGTCCCACGCCCGCCTCGATCCCAAGGTACCCCACTTAACAGCTATTGCACCTATTTAACGTATGCAAGTTAAATAAAATTTAAAAAAAATAAAAACTTTAACAACCACAGTCTCGATCAACATCCTTTTCATAACATTTATATTATACTCAACCGTTACATGACACGGTTTAATAATATCATAACCGACACGTGGAGGCTCCATTACATCGAAACTCAGTTGAACTGCATCCGGAGTTGAAGCTAACGGTGGAGAAGCGTTCGAATTAATTAATAATAAGGTAGATAGAGATATGGAAGCTTCATCCATGCATGAGATGATGATGATGATGATAGACCAAATAATAGGGAGCTGGTCGTTACGTTAACGGCGAAGTTGAACATTAAGGGACCGTTAGTTTAGCCGTTATGGCTAATGATATGACTCCGGTGGTGATGAACAGAAGTTTTAGAGAGTTAATACATGAGTTGCTCAGTTGCTTGATGATGACGCCATCATTTAGTGATGCATGTGTGTGAAAGAGAATAGAATAGAGGTTTGGGTTGCTTCGGTATGAAATTAAAGGGAATTAGGATTTGCAACAACCATATAGAGTAGAAGATATTTTCATTTTAGCCTCTTGAGTTTGTAGTTATTATTAGCGTACACGGGGTGGTCTGTGATGGCCACCCCACAGACCACCCCGTGATAGCGTGGTCACCGCAAAACACCGCCCCATCCAATATTATCACGGCCGCAACGATAATTTACGTGATATACATCAAGGTAGAAAAAGAGCCGTTGGCCAAGATTTAGCCGTTGAAAAAGGACCGTTGGCTGGCCACCAACGGTCTGTTGACCGTTAAAATTAAAAAAAAAATTACCAATCACTATATATACATATCTATATAAAATAAAAAATAAACACAATCAAAACAAGTCACAATCAAACAATACAATAAAAAAATATGGAAGGATCAAGCAAGAAACAATCGGCTACGAAACGAAAGTTTAGACCAAATGTTCGGCCTAACTTAGGCGAACCGGCTCGATTTCGTCAAGACGCACCACCAACCCCACAACCTACACACCAATCCTATCAAAACCAAAGTTTTCAAAACCTTATGTTTCAAACCCAACAATTCTCGCTTCCAAACCAATATCCAGTGCATTACCCTCAACCCAACATGCCAACCCAAATCGCATCCAGAGTGTTTCAAGCACCTCCCGATCCGATTGATCTACCTATGTTCGACCGTTATGGGGTTCGCAATCCAGAGAACTATACGGTCCAAGATTCTGAGGAAGAAGATGATGATGAATATGAACAAGAGGTAGAGAAAGAGGAAGAAGAGGAGATACCAGTGCAAGCAGCAAGAGGAAGACGAAAAGGAAGAAGAGGAGGAGATAACACCGGGCCAAAAGAAAGAATTCCCTGGACGCAAGAAGAAGAAGTGGTGTTGGTGAAGTCGTTTTTACATATTTCCAAGGACAAACGCGTCGGAAATCAACAACCATCCGAGACCTTTTGGCTGCGAGTGAAGACACACTTTGAACAACTTACCGGTTTAACGAGAAGGCGGATGGATCAAATAACCGGTAAATGGACCGATTTACAGAAAAAAAAGAGTAAATTCAACGCCCTCTACGTCACACAGGTATATGATGTTATTTTTTTATAAATCTTTTACTTTATATTTTTTTTATAAAATTTGTTAACTTTGTATTTTTTTTATAAAAATTGTTAACTTTATATTTTTTTATACATTATAGAAACGTCTTTGGCCAAGTGGAGCGTCGGATATGGAAATCATACGTGCGGCCCTCAACGATTATCAGCAGGTGTACGTTAGGACTGGTTTTAATTCGTTGGATTCTTGGGAAGTTGCAAGAGTTCATTCGAAGTGGGTTCCCATTGATATTCCCGGGGTTACCGAACTTGGGCCAACCGGCCCACGTGGGGGAAGGGGAAGGGGTGGACGTTCTAAAAAACGATCTAAAACATCGAACTCGGGAAATGGTACAGCATCAACGGACGGGCTGTCTACCAACATGCCCGAACTTAATTTGAATGATGAATTCCCCGACCCCGATGACAACACACCCCCGACAAGAAGCACGCCTCGAAGGAAAAGTGTTGAGTCGTCAAGTGGTAAAGGGAAAGAACCTTGGGTGGAGGCGATGACCAAATACAAGTCGGCAAAAATGGTGGAAATTGATGAGAACCGGGAAAAGCGTAAGTACTTGGCAGACTTGAAAATACAAAGAGAGAATACCTACATGAAACACTTGTCCGAAATTGAAAAAAATAAAGATTTGAAGGTGTTGAAGGAATCGCACGAGGACGCCGAAGAACCATACAAGTCGATTCTCATAGAACGAAAACGTGGAATTTGCCACAAGTGGGGTTGGGCATGTAACTTTTAGTTTTTTTTCGGGTTTTTAGGTTTATTTTTCTTTTTTTTATGTTTTTAGGTTTATTTTTCTTTTTTTTATGTTTTTAGGTTTATTTTTCTTTTTTTTATGTTTTTAGGTTTATTCTTATTTTTAATGTATTTTTATTTATTTAATGTAATGTTTTTTTTAGTTAATGTAAATTTTTTTAATTTAATGTAATGTTTTTACATTATTTTTAAAAAAAAAAGTTTAGTGATGAAATGTGATGAAAAGTGCACACCACCCCTTGTGTTTAGTGATAGAATGTGATAAAATGAGGTGGCAGAATCTGATTGGGTGTAATAGTGTTATGAATGTGATAAATTGGTGCCACACCTTGTGGCCTTATATTAAGTTCTTTGATTGTTGATATTATAAGCTCAAAGTGTAGATGTCTGACCGTTGCGGCGTATGTTATCGTTGGCATTTAATTGGTATCGATTTTGTTTGTTATAGTATTTGTTGTGATACAAGTATTATATATTGAGAGAAACACGCGCTTTACATTAACAGAGTTGTATAGAATTACCGGTACCGATTCCGATGTGGTTCGATTGGGTTTGGTGTGGTTCATTACGGTAGTGCCACGGTATCCGTTATAAAATGATAAATCATAAATAAATATAGCTACCGGTATCGAGGTTTTTGGTTTGGTTCTGTACAATACGGTATCGCCGGTTTCGGTTTTGGTACGATAGCGGCACAATATCCATTTCAATAAAATTTATATCTCATGAGAAAAAACATGGTTACGAAATTAGATTAAAAAATAAAGCTAACGTATGCAAGTTAAATAAAATTATTGATGTTCCTTTGTAATAACATGTAGAGATATAATAGCTGGTGCATTAATGCATTTTTACACTATTGGCCTGTATAATCTCATTTAGTTGTTAACTGAGGTGTTAAGGCTGAGGTGTGTAGGAGGGTGGTCTTTTGGGATGGGTCATCACTTAAACGCCACATTATTATGAGGTAGGCTGGTTAAGATGAGGATGGAGCAAGGGGGTGGGAGATGGACCTTCCTCCCTTTAAAAAAAAGCAATTAAAGGTAAAAGAGGTTCGTCGAGACCAGCTTGCAAAGGACGGGGGTGACGGGGATGGCCCTGAGGGGGCGGTGGTGCCGAGCCTCGACGGGTTTTCAAGATTGATGTTTCTGAATACAATCTCAAAAATGACTACCATGTCTACAATGTCCAAAAGATATGTGATAATTCCGTCATAATTGTTGAGTTGGTTGCGGGAAATGATTAGGTAGATGATAATGCTGGAGAGGTATTTAATTAATGTCATTTGTAATATGCATTTATTTTTAGTTGCGGTTCCAAACTGATAATGATGTTGAAGCAGATCCTAAGGCCACTGGTGATTATGTAAAAACACCTACTTTGATGGATGAGTTGGGAGCTGCTCAGTTGCAGATGAGATTAGATAAAGATCCAGACTTTGATCTTACAACTGAAGCATTGGATATTGATGATGATCTTTTTGGTTCTCTTGTGGCTCCAAAGTCGACGAAGTGTGGACGTTTGTAGTCTATGTCGAAGAAAGAATCGAAGAGAACTAAAAAGAAGAAAAAAGTGGAAAGCTTACTTAAAGGAACAAGTTCCTCAGTAATTCCAGTTGCTTCTACTACAACACCACCAGCAGCATCTCAAACGAAAGAACAAGAGAAGAAAAAGAGAAAGATTGATAAAAAAACTAAAGTTATTAAAGAAAAACCAGTGAAGACGTAACAGAAAAATCCATCAGATGCTTCCAAGTCTTTGAAGGAATTATTATCGAGTTTGGACAAGTCATCTTCATCTCAACAGGAACAGGAATCAAGTTTACAACCTGCTGTCTCTATTTCAGAAGATGCATTGAATCTGATGCAACAGCAGATATCTCGGTTGATGAAGTCTTTCGATGTTTAGAAAGCTGTTACTTTGAAGAATCAAGATGAAATCAAACAGCTGAATAAGAATGAACAAGATATGTGAACGATCATTGCGAAGTCGAAAGAAAAGTAAGATCAATTGGAGAATGAAGTTTCAGATTTGAATTTGAGAACTCGAAGCTACAGATATCGAACGTGGACAATGAAAGAAGGATTGTAGCTGTTGAGAAGGAAAACAAGAAGTTGAGGAAGATAATTGATAGTTTGTATCAAAAAGCTCCTCAATTGAAGGGTGCAGATCAAACTAAAGATTCGGGTGAGGAATCTGATGAAGATGATGAGGATGAAGATAAGGATGAAGAAAAATCAAATGATGATGGAGGATCTGATGATGATGATGATGATAATGATGGTGGGAATGATAAAGGAAGTGAAGGTTCGATAGGGAACTATTCTTATGAAAAAAGGCAAAAGAAGGAGGAAGATAAGTCAGCTACTTCAAGTAAGAAAGATTCAAGTCAAATGACTAATGCTGACTAGGAAAGACTGAAGAGTATGATCAAGAAAGGTTATGTCTCAGTTCGGCTAACCTCCAAGTTCAAAGATATATTCGTGAATGAAGATATGAGGTATTGTTTGGATTACCAAGATCCTGAACTTGAAGATGGTGAAGTCAGAATGTATCAGAGTTTGTATTTTGTACTCCCCATTCGCATGGTCGAACATGCGAATGGGATATTGGTCATTGAGAATGGATTGTATGTTATGCCATTCGTATGCAAATCTGTCCATTCACACACTCGATGGTGCGAATGGGGATTGCCTATATATATATATATATATATATATATATATATATATATATATATATATATATATATATATATATATAGATGTTGGGCAGAGTTGGTTAGAGTTTTGGTCATTTGGTCCGTTGTCATAGAGCGCTAATCCTCTCTGTTCGAATATCTGGAAATGTGTATTTATCATATTTCGAGTTTGTAATCGATATTATGAACTTAATGATTATGATAAACGTTGAAAATGAAATCTTTTGTCACAGCCTAGTTAATGGTATGTGATGCGCGGTTGCAGGCTTGTGACAGGGGCTTTGCCTGGCGCGTGAGGTGTTGTTTGTGCACCATGAGCTGTCCCTTACTTAGTCATTTAACGTTTTATGGGATATGGGTTAACCTATCTTCGCCAGGATTTGGTACCCTATCCTCCCCCTCCCCCCCCCCCCAAAAAAAAAAAAAAAAATCATTACAAATAGTAGCGGGATGTATTGGTCAATTACCCACGCATAAACGAACCCATAAAAAAAGGAAAATCAAACACATACGAAAATGTCTTCAACTTGGAGCATGATGAGGAGCACTGTCCCACAGTTGCTTTTATGGGCATTGGGGTTAGACATATACGATCGAAGAGTACACTAGGGAATCGAACTGATCCTGAGTTTTGGAATCACTTTAGAGAGAGGTTTAACGAGGCAATGGGTTTTGAAATCGACCGTTTAAGTGATGTTATCAAAGCAAAGTTCATAAGTATGTCTTACCTGATTGGAAGATTTCATGCTATTTGGCACCAATGGATGGACGAGCTGGAGGACCCAAACAAACATGTTGTTGAAGAATCTATGGTTGAGTATGAACAAATAACTGAAGATTGTTTTCCAAATTAGAAATTTTGAAGCTTGTCATTGACTCGACTTTATAATCTGTATTAGTGTTTTATTATTTATCTATATTTAATGATAACTATATTTAACATAAATGTTATTTTATTGAAATAAACATTAAACCATAACATTATTAAACCTTAAAACCTAACATCAAACAGTAAAGCGTAACACTATAACATTAAACATAAAAACTATTACATGTCTACACTAATTTTGGTTCGCGGATTCAGACGATTCGCTTTCATGTTTAGCTTTTTTCGCTTGACAATGTTTATCCGTATCTTTTTTGAGAGTTGAGTTTGACACGACTTTCATGAACTTTCCACAATACTTGCACCGGGCCATCTCGATGTTTCCCTTACATAAGACAGTAGTCATAGTGGCGCCAAATGTCAGTGTTCTTTTGGTTTTAAGTACCATTTAAACTTCATCGTTGCTTCCATGGTTGCCGTTGGTGGAGAAAAACTTGAGCGATTTAAGCGGTTATGCATTTTACAGAACGTTTAAGAGTTAGAGAAGTGGTGTAATAAAAAAATAAACATTCTAGACCTATGTAAACTAGGGTGATAAAATAGTAATTAACCGGTTCCTAATGGGTATATTACCATTAGGAACTGGTTCTAACGGTTATTTATAAAAAATGGGTCCAAACGGTAATACCCGGGTATTGGTTCCTACCTAAACCCGACCCTACCCGAACATGTTCCTGTGGATTTTCCTCCATACCCATGTACCTGGTTCCTAAACGGTTCCTGACATACCCGGTCCCATTTTGTTCCTGATTGCGTCATACCCGATTCCTACATGGTTCCACATACGGCCCAAAACCTGATTGTGCATTTCTATGATAAATAGGCAAAGACGAAACAGAAGTAAGCAAACCTAACCGAAATGATCAATGTAACTGGATCCAATTAAAAAACTAACGTTTTGACAAAACCTTTGTTATTAAATTTACGATTTATTATTTTTATGTTTAATGTTAGGTAACTTATAAAAATATTTAGTTCTAGATGTTTAATAGATTCAAGCCTAAATTTATAACTTATAAGTTAAAAAAAAAATATAATTTGTTAGTGTGTTATAATTTCCATATTAAAAAGAAAAAGTTACACCTAAGTTGTCATTTTGGGCCATTTTTTTAGTCACAATTCTTCAAGCCCAAACGGTAAAATGAAAGAACCAAAACCAAACGTCCAAACCAAACCCATTGTGTAAACCAAAAAAAAAAAAATCGAAATCTGAAGGTTTCCAAAAATACCCAAAATCTGAATTTTGGTTTTTAGTTCGATTGACCCAAACCTATCATGCAGACAGCAGACTGCAGCCATGTATTGATGAACTTCAAATATTAGTGTTTTTATTAGTTTGATATAAATATCACAATATACAAGTGACTTTAATAAAACATGTTAAATATACTTTGGTGACAGTCATCTCCATATACATTATCACTTTGTCAACTCAGTGTGCTTTATTTGCTATATTGGTTTAATGAAATAGAACGTATTCTTATTATTTCGCTCAATCAAGCGTTTGTAGCAACAAATAAATGGCAAATAAAAAATGAATGCAAAAAGAAAAACTATACTGATTCAAATACAAGACCCCAAAACTATAAATATGTAAAATTACTGTAAACTTCTACTTCTAGATGAATATGTTGTAGTTTACCGCTTGGTAAACATCCCCTTTGTTAACGACGAGAAGTCATATTCGCCTCCTAACTGAGTCGGGAGGCTTATAGGTCCCTTTGACGGTCTACTTGCCCCTATAGGTTTCATGCTCGAGGCAACCTGACTTGCTCCATACATGCTGCAAAACAGGAAACACAACCGGAATTTTACATCGGGCATGAAAAGTTGTGCTTGGCCAAGAATTAAAAGTAGGGGTGTTCCCGGTCTGGTTCTGCCGGTTTTCACGAAAATTTGTGGGCCTGAATGCTAACAAAGGTTTTGGAAAACGACAAACCAAATCAGCGGGTTGGGTGGGTCGGCTAGGCTAGTTTTAGCGATTTGACAATTCGGTTTTAGCGGTTTTACTTGATTTTTTTAGTTTTATTTTTTCAAGATCTTTAGTTTGTATTAGGAATCTTAAAGAGTGACAAAAGATGGTTCCACATAACTGATTAATTAAAAAATGGAAAGAAAAAAAAAGGCTAAATGGCCTGTTTGAATTTCGATTCATCAGCAGGACCGTTGAACCGGAACCAAACCGCATAAAAAAAGCGGCTAAACGGCCAACATGCTTTGGTTTGGTGGTTTGGTCAGTTTCAACGGTCTATGAACACCCCTAAATGAAAGTACTGGCGTATAACACATAATGCAGATAATAGTTACCTGGATGGTGTGTATAATCCGGGATTCCCAATAGGTCGGTGGAACCCGAACCCGTTCACCCCATTTTGATGATTACCCGTGAGCTTAGGTTGCGGTTGAGTATGAACTACTAGTTGTCGCTCAACAGAAGATGGCGGTACCATAGTTGGCTGTTCAAGAGTTCACGGAACATGTTAAAATGGTGTCGTTAGATCGATCAGAATAACTCAGTTTGAGCATATGTGTTGGTGTGTATACCTTTTCGGAAAGATTCTTGATGTCTTGTTTACATGGTTGTTGGGCAAGAGATGGAGTGACCCAATCTAATCCATCAAAAAGATCCTCAAATTCAGATTTTGTTTGTACTTTGTCACTTGAGTTTTTGTCTTCTGCCACTGGTGGTAACATTGGACCACATGCTGCAAATATTCAGATCAAATAAATCTTTTGATCAATAAAAGAGCTGAAAACTGTATTTTTGTTTATGGGCGTAAAAGACTAAAATACCCTTTAGGATACAGCTGATACTAGGGGCTGTTTATTTACGCTCTGGTCTGTCCGGTTATGACAAAATGTATGGGCAAAACCCGTTAACTATGTTTTTGAAATACGACAAACTAAACCAGTCAGTTTGAGTGGATCGGGCAAACCAGCTGGTTTAGCACTCGGGCAACCCGGTTGGATCGGACAAATCGTTAGTTTGTATTAAAAATTATTAAATAATAAAGATGGTTCAGAAGATAATACATATACATAATTGCATTTTAAAAAAATAAATACATGAGGCTAAACAGTCGGTTCTGCTTTACATGGTAGTTCCATGTTCCAAACTGTCAGCTGGGACAGTAAAATGCCAAAACTGAACCGTTAACCAAACCGTCTAAATCTCAAACCTGCAGGATTGCTTTGTTTGAATAGTTTGATCGGTTTATGAACACCCCTACATGTTACAATCTGAAACAACAGCAAAAGGATCTTACTTTGGTTTCTTGCTTGTGGAAGATCAAATAGATCGGTAGCATGGTAGTCATCAAGCTTCCTATGCTGTACGATCTCAACAACTTTATGTTCCACTGTTTTTGATTTGGGTTCGATTTGTTTTGGCTGAACAATGACCTGTACGCATAACGCATCACGGATCAACTGATATTACTATTTTTTTAAGAAAATGTCAAATAAAATAGCTAGCTAAAGTAGATAAAAAACTTAAGTGTCAACACTAATACCTGCTGCTCAAGAACTCTAGGAGGAAGAGAAGGTGTGATTTTGTTCACATTGTAAAGTTGAGGGCTTTGTTTTTGCTCGGGCAAATGAACGATGACCTTAGGCGAGGTACTGACCATGGGCCCATGTTTATTAACTGGGACATGCTGTTCTCGTGTTATACTCGAATGAGATTCGATTTTTCGCTCTCGAGAAACCCACTTCTTGTCTACATACCTGACCAAAATCATTTACTAATTTAGTTGGCATATGAATAGAGTATAAAAAGAGAAATCACATTGTAAACAAGGGGTGTTCATACTTCATACTCTATAAACCATTGAAACCAACTGAACCAAACAAACTGAAGCAAGTGGCCAGTTGGGGCGGTTTGAGATGTATATAGTTCGGTGCGTGGTTTGGGATTTGATGATTTGGTGTGGAACTTGGAACCGGTCGTGCATACAAACTGACCGTTTAATCTCTTTTATTTACTTACTTTTTTAATTTAAAAAAAAAATTGCATTTATGTATATGTACTATATTCATGAACCATCTTTACCTTTTAAAAAAAATATAATGCCAACTAACTAAATAAATAAAAAAAAATTAAACCGCAAAAACAAGACCATCAAACCAACTGGTCAGGCCGATCCACCCAACCAGGCCGGGTTGGTTTGGTTTGTTGTTTTCCAAAACCATATTCAGCAGTTCGACCCAGAATTTTTCGTCAAAACCAGCCCAACTGGACTGTAGACGCCCTTAAAAGAAAATGTAGTTTGAAAGAGAAACATACTTTGCACGAATGAAATTTTCGATCCCAACTCTATCATATTTAGGAGGCAACAAAGCTTCCCAATATTGATTCGATTTTTTATTTCCCATGGCTGCAATAAGCAAAAATCGTTTGTTAACAAGATATAACTTCATTTTTTGCTTCTAATTTTTTTTTTTAACTATAAACTAAAAGCTAGAACCATAGTAAAACATAAAATTCAAGATTATAGTCTCCAGAAATCAGATTAATCAACACTGGTAACTACTGTAACTAAAAAGCTACAGTGGTGGCAGAAAACCCAAGAGAATAATAAAAACCGAAAAGTTTAACAATTGTAACCATTGTGGTTTTTTAAAAACTATGACCGCTACAATGGTTGCTGTGAATGCTAAAGCCAAGATGGACATTCATTACAAAACCAATTTAAAAGAAGAGAACTGTGAGATTAGCATAAACAGTTTACCTATTGATTTAAATGTGATAAATAAGGAGGTTATGTAACTGCATAACCGTCAATCTTTTTCTCTTCCACAACATTTGATTAGCATTGTGTACGCGTGATGTAGTTCCCATAGTTCTCTACTTTAAATTTTAAAAAAACTGAACTTGCCCGCCCACAACTCACATAAAATGGTTCAGAAGTTCAATTTTTTAAAACATACTTATACCTGGTAATGAAGTTACAGACAGTTTGAAGAATGCTAGATATACAAGATCTAACAACTCACCTTGTATACATGCAATCTGATCTGGTAGCCATGTATCAAGCGTAGCTGATCTCACCTAAAACAACGCAAAAACAAAATCAACAACAATTCAAATAACATTTTTGGGTCATAAGTTCTTGGTAATTGAACAAGACCTTTGATATGTGTACTCCAAGACTTCTATGAACACCAGAACAATGCATACATATAAAAATCCCAAGATTCACACTAGCCCATCTTGGACCCCTGAATCATAGTGAACATATTTGAATAATTTGTACAATTTAAAATTTTCCCTTAAATATAAATTAAGTGAACACTTTTACTGTCCAAAGAATGTCATGCTACCTACTTGCTTTTGCAGTCAGCACATTCCCGATTCTCTGGTAATTTAAGTAACCCCTCGAGTATCTGCAATACGGGTCAGTGAGAATATTTCCTTAATTTGTCATTGTTAGAAGGTAATTATAACTAGAGGCGCATTCATCAAATAACCGATTTTCAGTATAGAATTGTATAAGCACTTGTAAGTAGTTCTTTGAAGGTGTAGTGGGGGAAAGAAAGAGAAACGGTTATGCGCTTACATAACCGTCTTATGTATCATAGTTAAAGTTACATGTACAGGTACAACTAACAGGCCCACAACCTCTAAAGTTGCAATACAAAAAAAATATGGGATATTCTGTTGACTGTTGAGGCAGAAACAGCCAGTTTCAACTGTCAAACAACTAAACATGTTGATTTTCCTTAAAAGTTAAAACCATACTATTAGAAAGTATATGTTATGATATGTCTTACAAGGATTACAACTCATAAAAGTGGGCCCTGGATCCAATGTATCATCTTGGCATCTACCAAAGGTCCACAACACTCTTTGACAGCTATTTAACTCATACAAGTGAATACAAACACAAAGTAAGGTCTCACAATTGTTTGATATTATTCTCTATTTGTTTAACGTATAACAAAATCATGAGATGCCTTTTGTGAATTTTTTATACTGCCGGTTTGCATAACGATAAAATTTTATTGATAATTCCTATAGAGCTTTGACAAGATTTTTGGTTTGCATAAAATGAATGTGCACTACTCGAGATCGGCTCTCTAAAAGGTCAAATCGAGACAAGCTTAAACGAGCCGAACATCCTAAATTGAAGCTTATTTAATAAATGAGCTCGAGATCAAGCCCAAATTTGCAAGGCTCACAGACCTAAATGACTAATTTACTCAAATATATTAGTATATGTTATATAACATAACATATTTTATGTAGTTAACTTTATCATAACATTATGTAATTAAATATCTTATAACACGTATGTAACTAAATAATTAATTAATAAGTAGTAAATTAACTCGAAGTATCAATGCTAAGTGCTAACCCAATTATTCCCCTATTCATTACTTCTAACCTTTCATTAGCACTTTACAGCTTGTACACCATGCATTAGTAGTTGTAATTTTAAAAAAACTTAATATTTTGACTTTCTTAATAAACTAGTATTTTACCCGCCGCGCGTTGCGGCGGCGCGCGACGGGTCGAACCGTGCAATAACACACGAAATGGAAAACACATACGTTGCCAACGCGTGTTGCGGCGGCGCACAACGGGTTGAACCGTGCAGTAACACGTCAATGCAAAACATAATGCGATAAGCACGATGCGTAAATGACGATTACAAAGACAGTAAAAGACATTGGTAAACATGAAAACGCGGAAAGCAACTAAGTCGACACTAAAACATCGAAAAAAATTCTAGAGGTGACGCCGATAATGTATACAACAATTAATTCTTCAACATACATGTTAAACAAAAAATATCAAGGATGCAAATTATAAGCACCAAATAAGTTTATGTAACAAAATTACATGATAATTCATAAGTTTAACAATCAAATACATAAGCTTAAATACGGACCCAATTCATAAGTTTAACAACAGAGGTAGCCACATGTAGTTACCTTCGATGCATTTGTGCAGCCACCGGAGTCTGGCCCGGTGCTGTTCATAGGGAAAGACCGGCCTCTTTCACCGCTCCATACTTATCGGTTGTAAGTTTTCTATAACTACTTGTCCATATTCTTCTCCTCGTGGCAATGTAAGGCAGCTGTAGGTCATCGTCTCCGCTGCTATGGCTGCTGTAGTTAGCCACTGTGACATGCAGACCAAAATCGAGCCATTGATCCGAGCTCGAATCGTCGCGTAACAGTCTCCGACATGACTGGATCTGACTTCCATCGTTGTGGCGCCATAAGGACAATCATCCGGAAGGGCAAGCCGGTGATAATTTCAATTCGTTGCACTGTAGCACCTACGTCGTGTTTGGTCGTCGGACATGACGGCGGTGGGTATGGAGTGCTGGATCTCCTTCTGTTAACCGTTGTTTGATGGCGAACATTTGATGACGATGACGGTGGGTAGAGAGATTTTTTAGAGAGCAAAAAACGGGGAGTTACGTATTGATGCGGTCATCGGTGATGTCACGTACTTTGTCGCCGCCGACATTGTACTTTCATATATATAGATAATAGATAATGAATTTTGGCCAACTGCTCACTACATTGTTTATTATCTAACCTTTCAAGTTTCAACTACCCTATTAACAGTTTAATACTATTCCAATTATTGAAACTACTCATATATGCTTCAAACTTGTACAGCCTGCATTACTAGTTGTACTACCTTGATAGGTTGCCAAATAATTTCTACCAAATATTCCAACAAGATATCATGCTTTTAAACTTGTACATCATTCAGCAAAAGTTGTAACCACAAGAAAAGCAAGTTTTAGCATTTTTTTAACCTTTCAAACAACTTTAAATGCACCTGAGTGTAACTTAATGAACAATAAAGGACATGGGCGGCATTTAAAATCATTTATAACAATATATTATGATAATCAACATGATTCAGAAATACCATAACTCAATTGCAAATTTGAAACTTGAATAGTGAATGCTTGAATTTCAAATGAAAACCGGGGGTGTAAATGAGTTGAACCGCTCGTACATTACTCAAGATCACTCGCTAAAATTCAAAACGAGACGTAGCTTGAGCTTTTATATTGAGGTTGGTTTAACAAATGAGCCTAAACGAGCTTTTTAATTATATATATTTTTTATTTAACTATATATATTTTTTATTTAATGTATTAAATTTATATATTTGTATTATTATTATTATTATTATTATTATTATTATTATTATTATTATTATAAAACCAATTAGACCTTTGGGTGTGGAGGAGACCCATCATCCATGATGGTCCTCCACCTCAGCTGCCACATCAGCGTGTGGTAGGAGCATCATCCTCCCTTAAAAAAAAGTTAAAAACCAAACACCAATCACTTGGCCCGCCACCAAAGTCATATTCTTGCCGCCCATGCCGTGTCGTGCCTAAGGGGACGGTGTTGCCCGGGCCGGCATGGGCATGCCTTGCCATGATGGTCCTCCACACCGAAGGGTCTTAAACACACATACATATACATATGCGTGAGCGCGTACACACATATATAATTATTAAATAATTAATAAATAAACAAGTTGGGCTCGATCATAGAAAAGTAACTATTCATGAGCCGCTCGAGCTTTAGAAATTGAACTTTAAATGAACCGAGCTGAAGCCCAAGTTCTCTTAAAGAGTTAAAGTTAAACCAACCGAACTCGAGCCTAAACGAGCTCAGCTCATTTGCAGACTCAAAACTACACTTTTGGGGATTTGGTAATTAGTCGGCAACATATGGAGCCAGCTCATGTGAATAATCCATAGAAAACTGTAAACTGCATCCATTTGAACCGTAACGTATTCAAATTAACAAAAAATTAAACCAGATTATAAAACACCAAATAACACATAGTTTCTCCAATCAACCTTATGAATCGTCTAACATAACAAAATCAATAAATAAATAAAAAAACGTAATCTCGTATGAATCAGAATCAGAAATAGAATTGATGAATTCAAAGCACTGAATAGAATGAATTAATGATTATAAACAATCAAAATGATATAAACGAAGACATATATAATCAAAGTTACCTTTCGGTGTTTTTCATCCAGGCCTTTAGTGACACGTGATTTCTCGTTCATGATGAAGAAGAAGATGAACGTCTGTATGTATATGTATATATATATATATGTGTGTTTGTGTGTGTGTGAAATTGTTGAAGATGAAGAAGTTGTAGAGGATGTGGAGGTTTTAGTTAGAAATGTTTCTGTTTGATTGGATTTTGACTTTTATAAAAACTAAAGAATGAAAGATTCTGTTTTAGAGGCTTTTAGATATGCCGGCAAGCCTCCGTCTTTACAAATGTAGTTACAACTTTGGTCTTTTTGTGTTATGATCAACTTAAGTTTTAAGTCTAACTAGGGTTTTTGTTAACCCGCCGCAAAGCGGCGGGGCACGTTTGTTGTGCAGAAGTGTTTAGTAGCATTACGGACAACGATTTTCCTGCATTCTTTCGTATAATTGTGGACGGTTTCGTGGACATAAAATATAATATTAAGTGACTGTTATTGTCAAGTGGGCTTCAAAAAAAATACTCGCGATTAAAAGCTAAAAGTTTGATGATCAAATTTTGAAATCTTAATAGCTAAAAGTTTGTGACGCGTCATAAAAAATATCCGGTGTTTTATATTTGACGCAGTACTATTGTTGGCAATACATGTGACTTTAGAGGAAGACATGAAAATAAACTATTGGGAAAAAAACAAAGCATATGTGGACCATCATATGGACTTGTGAGAGTTTAATGGCTTAATTTAGCAGAGTTCAATGGCTTATTTTAGCGGTAGGACACTATTAAAGTGTCCTACAATTAATATAGATATATAATGGATTGGGTTCTTGAGTTAGAGTCTAAAACAAGGTTGTTTAAAAAGCTCACAACTTGTAAGTTGTAAGTCGGCACGTACTTTGCTCGACAAAAACTATCTAAAAATTCCTATTTGAAATGACCTGAGCTGAGCCAGCTCCTTTTGTAGCCGAGCCAAGCTCGGCTTGGCTAGTTCTTAGGCTCGTTTAAGTTCGCGCTTGAGCCAAACTAAGCTGCCTCGTTTAATTTCGAGCTCAAGCCTACTTTGATTCGACTCATTTACAGTCATGTTTGGCAACCTCTGCACTATTAAGTGTTGAGCAGTAAGAAACTTGAAGTGTTGGACCAGTAAGAGTACGCCGATGTAGTGGTGATTGGTGGTGGGTTGAGAGGGTGATGTGTGAGTGGCTGAGGGAGGGTTATGAACACAGTTTAATAGACAAAGAGGTAAAAATTTTATTCAACATCATTTTGAAACTTAATTGGTACCTAGTTAGATGATTTTGGTTTTGTTGAATTGCTGCCGTCCCTATAATCAAATCCATGAATTGTCCCTTTACACAGCAAATCCATTTCATTTGAGTCGGTTGTTCCGGCGGGCTCTCCCTCTTTTCCGGCGTCGGCTCCTTTTCTTGACAAGTTTTTTTTTTCAGGTGACATCACCTTCACCGTCAATCGTCACCTTCATCAGACCACCGCCGCCGCCGTCCGATAACACCACCACAGCCCCCACCGAACTCGCCACCGTTGCCTCCTCTCCCTTCCTGCTCTCTCTTATCTCTTGGTTCTCTCTTTCAATCGAGTCTGTACCTTCCTAACGACCATATTTTCAAACCCACCTACCAACCCATTCCCCCTTTTCTGCTCATTCGACCGGTTTCTAAACTTTCACACCCTCATTCGACCTTTTGATAATCTCATTTAACCTTTTCGTTTGTCCCTTTTGATAAATTCATTCGCCCTTATTTTACACTTCACACCTTTTGTTCGACCCTTTTGTTCGACCTTTCACACCCTCATTCGACCTTTTGTTCTTTCATATTCAATCCTTCCTCAAATCCAGGTGGTGTGGTGTATGAGCTTATATTATAGGTGGTTTTTCATAATTTGTGGACAAATTTCCCTTCACCAGTTTACATCCATATCTAGTATAATAATAATTTTAAAAAGTATTTAGTAAAATATTAATAATAAATTTTAAAAGTGGAGGGGGAAAAAATGGAGTAAAGAGTTATGTGGGGTTCCAGTTAGAGGGTGGGCAACCTGTGGTTGTTACCCTCATCTTCTAGTTAAGGGTTTTTGCTCGCTAGTTTCTTTCCCCCCAACTCATCTCGAGTTTGGCGGTTAACATTCGCACATGGCTCCTGCCAGAAAGGCCCGGAATGTCAAGTTAGGAGGTTCTGCGCAGGGCTCTGTTAGTGGTTTAAGGGCCTGCCCCTTTAAACATTTTCACGATTGTAAAGATGGTAAACCGGGGTTCGGTGGATTTTTCCGCCTTCTTGAACACATGCAAAGCACTCACCTCAAGGAAGAAAACCGAAGGCTATCTATGAAGGAGGCTATCTCGAAGGATCTAGACCTTTTTTTGGATGTTGGGGAAGTTCTCAAGGCAGGAGATAAATGGTTATGTGGGAGGTGCATGGTGATGCATGCTCTCAGTAGGGGATGCAAGCATGACGATGAGGTTGTGTCGTTCGCCATGGTCTCGGGAGATGTCGAAGATTTCATTGTTGGGATACGGAAACCATGTCAAGCGGTAGACGACGCAAACCCACGTCACCCAACAGGGATGGTTGGGGATGTTGCCCTCCTCGAGCGTGTTTTTTCCCTCCCTATTCAAACTGTTAAAAGCATTCCCCCTAGTTGTCGTCTAACGTTTGCTCAAGTGTTAACAGGTGCCTTACGCAAAGTGGTGGCGTCGCCTCGCTTGGTTGACAATTGGGTCCAATTACTATTGCTTCCGCGGTTAACCCTGAGGGTGGTCAGACCGTCCACCAGGCAAGAGCGAAGATCAGGGAACAGGAAATCTTTGCAGTGTAGTAGCATCATGCAAGCGCTTGCAGTATGGAAAGATGGGTCTGGGTTTGCGGTCTTGGTCTCTTCCCTCTTAGATAGCGTGGGGGAGGTTGTGATACCTAGGGGAGAAGTCAGAAGGGAAGAGGACAATGAAAGGGAACCTAATATAAAGCAATGTCTTCGGAAAGTTAGGGATGGGCATTTCACGGCAGCGGTTAAGGTGTTGTGCTCTAGTGGGGTTGCCCCTCTATGTGAATCGACCATGAAAGCCCTCATTGATAAACACCCTGTGGTGCCGCCTCCATCCTTTCCTTCTAACCCTACCGCCCAACCCGCCCTATCTGTAGATGGGGATTGTGTGCTCAGATGTATTCGATCATTCCCGAAAGGGACGTCTTGCGGCAGGGACGGGATACGGGCCCAACACCTGTTGGATGCTATTGGTGGCGAAGGCTCGGTGACTTCCTCGGGTTTGCTCGCGGCCATTACTGAAGTCGTTAACTTATGGCTTGGGGGGGCCTGCCCTAAGACACTTGCCGAGTTTGTCGCCTCAGCCCCCCTCACTCCCTTGTTGAAGCCCGATAATGGAATTCGGCCTATTGCCGTGGGGGGCATTTGGAGAAGGTTGGTTTCTAAGGTGGCAATGAAGAAGGTTGGGAAAGACATTACCCAGTACCTGGGGGACTTTCAATTTGGAGTAGGGGTACCAAATGGGGCAGAGGCGGTGCTTCACAGTGCCAACAGGTTCCTCAACTCTTTTCATGCGGATGGGTCCTTGGCTCTGCTTACAGTAGACTTCTCCAATGCCTTCAACATGGTCGACCGCACAACCTTTCTCCAAGAGGTTCACCAGCGGTGCCCGTCTATCTATCCGTGGGTCCAGTTCCTTTACGCCCAGCCCGCTAGGCTGTATGTGGGTAATGATTGTATTGGGGCTACCACCGGAGTGCAACAAGGAGATCCTTTGGGGCCCCTTCTCTTTGCTCTTGCCCTACACCCCCTTATCATGCGAGTCCAGGAACATTGTAACCTCCTGTTTCATGCTTGGTATTTGGATGATGGGACGATTATAGGCAACGCAGCTGAGGTTGCTAAGGCTTTAGATATTATCAACGTGCATGGGCCATCTCGGGGGCTTCATCTCAATATTAAGAAAACAGAGGTCTTTTGGCCGACATGTGACGGGCTGAAAGTTCAGGACGGACTTTTCCCGAGAGGAATTGGTAGGCCAGAAAGGGGGGTTAAGCTCCTTGGTGGGGCTGTTAGCCGAGATCCTACCTTTATTAGGGAGTTGGCAGGGCGGCGGGCTACGGTTGCGGTTGACCTTATGAAACTCTTGCCCCGCCTTAGGGATCCCCAAAGTGAACTCCTGCTGCTCAGGTCATGCATGGGGGTCGCTAAGTTACTTTTTGGGTTGCGAACTTGTCAACCCCACTTGATGGTGGATGCGGTATCCCTTTTCGATGATGGCCTCCGGGAGGCTATTGAAGATATAGTTGTGTGTGGTGGCCCCTTCTTCGGGGACCTCCAGTGGCGATTGGCATCCTTGCCGATGCGTTTAGGTGGTTTGGGCCTCCTTTCAGCTCGAGATGTTGGGGTCTATGCCTTTGTGGCGTCTAGAGCTCAGTTTTGGAAACTTCAGGATCATATCCTTCGAAACAGTGGGGTCGTCGGGCTAGACCCGGACTATCAACAGGCGCTCGAACGCTTAAATTCCTATCTCCCGGACTTTGATATTGGCGGTTTTTCTAATAAGGACACCGCCCCCTCAAAGCCACAAAAAACTTTGGCGAATGCTCTGTTTAGCAAAACTGCTCAGAGCCTGGGAGAAGTTTTTGAGTTGTCCTCCCGCCAGAAGGCGGTGATTGAATGCCTACAGGGTCCTCATGCTCAGGATTTTTTGACTGTTATCCCGATTGAGGGTTTGGGTCAATGCATGTCCGCAGTGGAGTACAGGGCTATACTCAAGTACCGGTTGATGATCCCTATGTATCCGGAAGATGAAACATGCCCCATCTGCCGTAAAGCTTGCATGGATAAATATGGGGAGCACGCAGTTCATTGTAAAGAGCTCCCTGGGTTCAAATACCGGCATGACTGGGTGAGGGATGTTTTGTGGGACATCCTGAGAAGAGCTGGGATTTCTGCCAAAAAAGAGGCCCCTGTAAATTTTCTCACAGACCCTTCAGAAGGAAGATCCACCCTGCGACCAGCAGATCTGCTTGTCTTTGGTTGGGAGAGGGGGAAACGTGCTTGTGTGGACCTCACAGGGGTATCTCCTTTGGTTGGGTTAAGGGAAACAGGGTTTGTAGCTGGGCAAGCATCGAGAAAGGCAGAATCGAAGAAAGTAGATAAGCATGCTAAAGCTTGTGCAGAGAACCAACATGTCTTTATCCCTTTGGCCTTTGATACCTTTGGCTCCCTAGCGCCAGAAGCTATTCGTTTCTTGACTAGGGTCCAACGGGTCGTCCACAGCAATAGTTCATCTCCGGGGGGGGGCAAGGATTTGTCTTTGGTAGACTAGGGTTCGCAATTCAGAAAGGGGTGGCGGCGCAGCTTGTTGCCCGTCTACCTTCTATTGTGATGTAACTTTCGTATTTTGTTTTAATGAAATCATAAAATTTTCTATCAAAAAAAAAAAAATGGTAAAAGACTTAGGGGTTGTTTGGTTAAGTAAGTGTTGAATCATTAAGAAGTCTGAATGGTTAAGTGTTAAATCATTAAATGTTGTTTTGTTGGACCTTTAAATGGTTAGTCTTCTTGTCCCTCAATGGTAGGGGAAGTAAAAATGGATTCATTCAGTGCTTAATGGTTCAACAACATCCCAAGTTTTAATGGTTCAGCCTTAACCATTCCATTCAGATGCTGAAACAAACGCTCTGAATGAACTGAATGCTGAATCTTTTAACGCTGAATGATTCAGAGGCTCATTAAGAGCCACCAAAAAACACCTTATTGTCTAATTCAGGGATGTTATTCTGATGAACCAAACACACTTAATCCTGACTGATTCAGAGTTGGCCTCTTAATGTTTCATTATTTTTCGTGAACCTTTGTTTAGTGATGTTTCATTCTATTAGCTTCATTAGTCAGGTAATAAATTTTTCTTTTGATGACGTTAGTTATATTTGCATGTTGCGACTAGTAAATTATGAACTGAAATTTATATTATCAGGATAAGGATCAAATACACAGTGAAAGAAAAATAGGAAGTCATATGAAGGGTATCAAACGGACTTCGATTGAACTCATTCAAGCGGCATTAGAACCGTCTCATCAAACCCTATGATGGTTTTCGTTTGTTTTTTTTTGGAATTTAGTTTGTAGTTTTTAAAACTTACGTTATATCATTGTGTCTTTTATGTAGCATTGTGTCTTTTTCTTATTTTCATCGAGTAATTTTGCAATTCAATGTGTCTTTTTTTCTTCAGCATCGCGTTATATTTTTCGCCATTGTGTTATATTTTCTAATTCATTGTGTCGTATTTCATGATCTATTGTGTTTTTTGTATCCTTCTCACTCGTCTCATTTTTGTTACAGTATGTAGGATAACTTGACCCTAATTACGTATTTAAGATATGTCAAATATTATATGGTGATAGCTATATATATGTATATTACTATATTTTTATTTATTTTAGATTTTCAAAATAATTTTTTTTTAAAAAAAAAGGAAAAATGTACTTGATAATCCTGTCTCTCTTTTAAAACATTAATGGGTATGCCCGATATCTGATGAGTATGAGACATGGTTTTTCAAACTAGGTATGCATATGGATTAGCCATACCTGTCTTGTAGGGTGTTCTACGAGTTATTTTTTCGGATATGGTTTTTCAGGTCGGGTTATTCAGGTTTTTAGCAGAGAAAAAGTGACCCAATAACTGAACCATTTAAAGTTTGGGTTCGGGTTAATTCGAACCGTGTTATTTGGTTTTCAGGTTTAAATATAATATTTTTTTTCTTTCACAAAATATCATTTCACATAAAAATATTATCAAAATTCATACATCATTTTTTAACAACAATCCAATTTTTATTAAAACATAATCGCGAAAAATTACATCAAGATAGCAGGCAGGCGGGCAACAAGCTGCGTCGCCACCCCTTTCTGGACGGCAAACCCTAGCCTACTAAAAACGAACCCCTGCCCCCTGGAGTCGAGACACTTCTATGAATAACCTGTTGGACTCTGGACAGGAAGCGGATGGCTTCCGGTGCCAAGGAGCCGAATGTATCAAAAGCCAGGGGTACGAAAACGTGTTGGTTCTCCTCACAAGCTTTAGCATGCTTCTCAACTTTCTTTGCTTCTGCTTTCCGCACCGCTTGCCCTACTACAAAACCATTATCCCTCAAACCAACCAAGGGAGATACACCTGTTAGGTCGACACAAGCGTATTCCCCCCGGCCCACCCAAAGACAAGCAGGTCTGCTGGACGAAGGGTGGATCTCCCTTCTATGGGGTCCGAGAGGAAATTCACTGGAGCCTCCTTCTTGGCTGAGATCCCAGCCCTTCTTAAAATGTCCCAAAGAACGTCCCGGACCCAGTCATGCCTATATTTGAAACCAGGCAGCTCTTTACAGTGGACCGCGTGTTCCCCGTATTTGTCCAGGCATGCCTTACGGCAAATCAGACATACTTCATCTTCATGGTACATGGGGATCACCAAACGATATTTAAGAATTGCCCTATATTCAACCCTAGACATGGTTTGGCCCAAACCTTCGATTGGGATAACAATCAGGAAATCTTGGGTAGGGGGCTTTGCAAGCATTCAATCACTGCCTTTTGGCGAGGGGGACAGATCAAAAGTTTCACGCAGGCTCTGTGCGATTTTGCCAAAAAGGGCATTCGCCAAAGTTTTCTGAGGCTTTGGGGGGGGGGGGGGGTGTCCTTATTAGAAAAACCGCCAATATCAAAACCTGGGAGATAGTCATTTAGCCTTTCGAGCGCCTGTACGTAGTCCAAGTCCATGTCGGCAACCCCGCTATTCCTTAAGATGTGGTCTGGGAGATTCCAAGACTGAGCTCGCGATGCCACAAAATCATACACCCCAACATCCTTTGCTGAGAGGAGCCCTAATCCTCCCAAACGCATCGGCAAGGATGTCAGTCGCCACTGTAGGTCACCAAAGAACGGACCCCCATATACCACTATGTCTTCAATGGCTCCCCGCAGACCCTTGTCAAAACATGATACCGCTTCATCCATCATGGCGGGTTGGCAGGTCCGCAAACCAAAAAGCAACTTAGCAACCCCCATACAAGATCTGAGCAAGAGGAGTTCACTCTAGGGATCCCTAAGGCAGGGCAAAAGTTTCATAAGATCAACCGCGCGCGAGGCTCTCCACCCTGCCAATTCTTGTATAAAGTAAGAGTCCCGACTAACAGCCCCACCAAGGAGCTTCACTCCCTTTTTTGGCCTGCCAATCTCACTAGGGAAAAACCCGTCCCTAAGTTTTACCCCATTACAAGACGGCCAAAAAACGTCAGTTTTCTTATTATTCAGTTGAAGCCCCAGGGATGGCCCCTCCTTCTGGATGATGTCTAAGGCATTTGCAACATCGGTGACATCACCAATAATCGTCCCATCATCAAGATACCAAAATGTTTAAAATAGCAAAAACTCTAAACTTAATCCCATCTATAGAAAAACATTAAGTGTTCGGGTTTACTTTTAGGTTTTTCAGGTCCGGTTATTATGGTTTTTGGCCGGAAAACAGTAACCCGACAATCGAACCATTTAAAGTCCGGGTTTATCAGGTTCAGATTATTCGGATTCTGGTTTTTCAGGTATCCTCTAATTCAGATTCGAGTCTTTCAAGTTCCGATAAAAAAATGAATGGTGCTACAGTCCCGTACCCGACTCATTGACAGCCCTTTTCTATCACCACTACTTGTATCTTACGCTTCTCAACTTGTACGTCCCCTTTCATTCGGTTCTTTGATCTTCCTATATCACTTAAACAACCATGCACCTGCAAGCAGTTCATCCACTCGTCTGAAACAGTGGATACATCAATCCATACAGGTAAATATTACATACCCTCAAAACAATTACATTTTTGTGTCAATTTTTATATATTATTCTCATTCCTTCATCAATCTATGTAAGATTCTTCGTCTTCATTGATAAAACATGTTGCTTTTTTTTTAAATCTGATTTTAACATAATTTGAATTGAATACATAAAACACTTCTTAACTGATAATATTCTTATTGCCATAACTTTTTATTAGTTTTATTTTGCTTTCAACTTAATGAAGAATGTTTGAGTGTATCTATCCTTTTTTTAACTAGGGAAGAAATATCATATGCTAATTGAGTAGCATAATTTTTTTATTTCTTTTTCATTTTTTGTGGTTTTGATGATGTGTTGATAGAGGTGCTCATGTCTTAAACCTTAAATCCTAAACCCTAATAATTCCGTATGAAACATATCGGTTATTCGGTTTTACATTTAATTGTTGATGAGGAAAGCTTTTGTATCTATTACTTTTGCAGCACAGCTTGGGCTCGATAAGGCTCGGCTTGTTTCGAGCTTTTTGGCGAACCGAGCTTGAGTAGCTCGCTAGCTGCTCGGCTCGTTTGCACTCACAAAATTAACAAAACCCAAACTCAAATTACCATGTTTTTATTTTTATTTCGTTTACATTGTATGAAATTACGGCGAAAAAAGGTTTTTGAACGTTACTCCTAAATTTTTTTTTCTAGATCCGCCATTGTATGCACCATATGTTTGTGTTATGTTCATAGAGCGATTGTTATGCTGAATCTTATACCCTAAACCTTAAATCCAAATAGAATATATCGGTTTACACTTAAAAATAACTACTTATTATAAGAAACTTTTGATGGAACAGGGAAAAGTTCATCATTTATCAAGAAAGTGAAGCAACATTAGATGTTAAAGCCATGATAAAACTCTTTGATGCTCATTGTCACCTACAAGACCCGAGAATCTTTAACAAGGCCCCGAAGCTCATCAAGACGGCTCTAGAACACGGCATACATCATTTTGCAGTCAATGGGGTCTGTGAGAATGACTGGCACTTAGTGAAGGAAATGAGTGACAACTATCCTTGTATAATTCCATCATTCGGGCTCCACCCGTGGTACATTATGGACCGAACTCCCAACTGGTTGACTTCTTTACGGGAACTGTTTGACGCAAACCCGTCGGCTGCAGTAGGAGAGATTGGTTTGGACAAAGGGTCACATGGAAAGACTATTGATTTTACAGATCAAGTTGAAACCTTCCGGTTGCAGCTTCAGCTTGCTAAAGAACTGAAAAGGCCCGCTTCTGTGCACTGCGTACGCGC
The DNA here is from genome assembly GCA_032199755.1 of Ambrosia artemisiifolia. Classification (NCBI taxonomy): domain Eukaryota; kingdom Viridiplantae; phylum Streptophyta; class Magnoliopsida; order Asterales; family Asteraceae; genus Ambrosia; species Ambrosia artemisiifolia. The sequence goes on from CM063519.1 coordinate 66,977,383, forward strand.
TTTTGGTGATCTTCTTGACATAATGAAATCTGTCGGGCCGTTTCCTGAAGGTGTAATCTTACACTCGTATTTAGGCTCTGCAGAGATGGTTCCTGAGTTTGCTAAACTCGGGGCGTATTTTTCGTTCTCGGGGTTTCTTATGGCAATGAAAGAAACCAAGGCTAAGAAGATGCTGAAAGCCGTACCTTCTGATAGGATTTTACTGGAGACTGATGCACCAGATGCAGTACCAAAACCGAACACCTCAGAGTCTATTTTTTTGGTGGAAGGACATGAAAATGAAGACCCGAAGGAGATGCTTAATCATCCAGCCAATATCCAGTTTGTGCTTTCTTATGTTGCATCTTTGCTTGATCTTTCTAAAGAAGAAATTGCAGATGTAAGCTACAGAAATGCAGTGAGCTTGTTTTCTTATGAAGGGTCTAAACTACAACGAGGTTAGTTCATCATTATATGGTCTTTTATATAGTATGCATATAATTTTGCTTATGTTTTAGATGTCGGTATGGCTGCATCATTATCAGAACTTTCAAATGTTAACTTCAAGAAAGTGTGACATTTACAAATTAATTGTCTTTTTAATGTCGAACATCACATTTTCTTTGTTTATGATTATGTACTAGATGTTTTTAGATTTATCAACTACAAATATTGGAAGGGGTGTTACGGGTGTGCATTAGCTGGCTAAAACCGGATTAAAAAAGATATTGAGCAAAAGCCAAACATGTTTAAACAATGTAGCATCACGATTTCCTGGCATGTTATATTGGGGATATTATAATTCAAATATTAAGATGAACATTCCATTAATATAATGTTGGTATAGTTTCAGTTCAGTTATCTTGAAAATTGATTAAAATGTCGTAAGATGTCGAAACTGAGGTTAAAAGCGTAAACATCCATTTTCGATTATTTAAGGTGCTGAAATTCCATAGCGGCAAAATCTGATACCTCTTGAAACAAGAAATCATTTGGCTAGGTTCTTGCAACTCAATTCTTCAGTTCTTTAGAATTTTAGTGGATTTTGAATCGAATTTCCAGAAATTGGGCAAGGAGCTATTGGCTAATTGGTTAGAAACATTATATGATGTTTATAAACTATTGGTTATATACCTGCACCAAGAAGTTAGCTAGATGTATTCATACTGAATATTGACTAAGTTTGACCAAAAGTGGAATTTTATTAATCTGTTAAATTATAATTTGAAATGAGTTGAAATCACCATTGGGTCTGTTTTGAATGAAAATTTAAACTATAATTGTGAACTTTGGTTGCCTAAAATTGACCAAATTAGTCAAATGGGCTAAAAGATGATCAGTTATACTTCTAATTATAGTTTTTTAAATCCATATGGAAGGTGATTGAATTTATTTTTGTTAATTTTGAACCAAACATATCAGTAGGATTGGAAATGAGCAAATTTTAAGTTTAAATCCACTTTCTGATATATTTTCAGGACCCAATGGATAAATATAGGTGAATATAGGTTAATTAGAGTTGAATTTTGTTCATGAAAAAGAGGAAATTGGCCATAAATGAGTTTAATGACTAGTATTGCCAACATTAGCATACTTATTCAAATTAGGTTATTTTTAGATCAAATTTTGTTTAGGGGCATAACATTGCTAATGTGAGTACCAAGTAATTTTCTAAAGTTAGTATGCACTCAAATTGTCTATTTTAAGAGTACATGTGTTTATGGCCCAAGTTATTCAATCTGCATATTTTGCTGGTTTTTTGGATCAAGTAATAATTCTATGTGCTTGGTATATTATATTATATTATGTAGCATACTAGTTTTAGACCTTATGTGTTGATATATGCTAAGTTGTTTTAAGCCTACAAGCTAAGGTTAATGTGAAAGTTTATGGCCCGAGTGACAGGAACTTACTTTAGTGTGTCATGTATACTTTCAGGTAGCGAATCACCGAAAAGAGACAAGGAGTATTGAACTCAGGAATGTATAGAGTGGGGCTTTCTAGTTCATAGTTGTGTTTTTGTTACAACTTGTACAACACCTTCTTTGTAATTATCAATGTAAACCGTTTCAAAAGAGTTTCTACTTTCTACTATGGTGTGATACTAATCATCATTAGTATACTCAGTTAATCCCACCAATAGCAAAGCTAAGGTAGGGTTTGGGGATGGTAAGATGTAAACAACGTTAATTCTACCCTGTAGGAATAGAGAGACTGTCTCCGGTAAGACCCGGCTCGCGGTATGATATACTAATATAGTGGTAAATTATTAGTATTCTTTTGGTAGTAAAAGAGAGTTTTGATCTAGTTGACTTTTTTTTAAGTTAAATTTTAAAGACAATTTAATTTTATGATATCCAAATTCCGATGATTTTCAATATTTAAAAATATATATATATATATATATATATATATATATATATATATTCAAATTATTTATTAAATAAATACACTCAAAATTTCCAAGAAAACTCTTAATTATCTCTGCCGACTCTATTAATCTAATTCTCCACCAAGCTCAATTTAGTATTTTATGGTTTGGATTTCGTCTTTTATTAAGACTTTGATTTCGGTTACTGGTAATAACGTGAGTTTTGTGGTATCATATTCTCTATTTGTCACACTCATACTAACATATTAAACATGTTAACGATAACCCGCTTAGGATGCTCGGGACTGTGCTGGAACACCACCTTATCCTATTCACGGCCGATTAAAAGCTCCAAAATCGGCAAGCACACTAAGATTCAGAAAGAATTTGGATGAAACAAAGAATAAAACACCGCTCCGTCCAAATCATGGCCATCCCATTTTCTTCCGTTGAACAACACTATATGTCCTTACAACCCAACAACTCGTCGACATGTATAACCATTTAAAAAAACGTTAAACAGGTTGTGTTCATGTCGACTCGAATGTATGTGTTGGCGTATTATGCCTGAAATCCTTGTCACTAAGGCTGGACGGGGTGGCCTAGCGCCCCCGTCCAGCTCAGCCTATTAATGCTATGTACACCGTCCCAGGAACGCCAAAGAGATTGGTGCAAGTCCAATGACGGGTGTGAGAGGGACTCCAACTGTGGACCCCATGTTGCACCGATTAGCCTAACAATAATATGGCTCATCATGTTTGGGTTGCACATTTCAACTTACCAACGCAACCCACCTACTGACACGATTAACAACCAAAAATAGTAAACAACAGAATAGCGGGAAAGCAACCAAAATGACCACAGCACTGTCGTACCCATTGAACTCTAGCAAATAACAATATACAAATCAACTTTAGGATCGAATAATCCTTTCAAGTAATCTTAACAGCTACAATACAAAGCCCATTCAATTTTCTGTCTTATTACATTTTACTCTTCAATTGTATCTTAACATATGTTACAAACTAATCACATCAAAACAACCATCCATTTTTCTATATAATAAGACACAATCAATCCAATCCATATTTATTATAGCTTTCTACAATTTTAGATATTTGAACTAAGTTCATGGGGAAATGTGGGATTTTATGGTTGATATTGTTCATAATTGTAGTTTATGGTGAATTAATGTTTTGTGTGACAGTAACTTATGATAGTAAAGCTTTGGTTATAGATGGAAAAAGGAGAATTTTGCAGTCTGGCTCTATTCATTATCCTAGAGCCACTCCTGAAGTGAGTTCAATATCTTTTTTTTTTTTTTGATGTTTTTGTCATGTGTATTATATATTTATATGAGAATGTGTTTGATGTTTATTAGTCTTGTTATGTGTTTAACTGAAATTATTATAAGTTAAAATGTATCGGTGTTTAGTATTAACATATGTATAAAGCACTTATCTAACACTGTTATATAACCAATGCGGTTGGTGGCTCATTGGCAAAGACAAAGTCTTTAGGAACAACTAGGTTTCGAGGTCTTGGGTTCAAGTCCCACAGACAACAGGATTAAAAGAATTTCGCCTTAAAAAATACCCTTTGTGGTTTATCTTGGTCTAGACATAAGCCATTTCGGTCTGTCTGTGTTTGAATTATAGATGTGGCCGGGTATCATTGAGAAAGCCAAGGAAGGAGGATTGGACGTAATCGAGACGTATGTTTTCTGGAATTATCATGAGCCTTTGAAGGGACAGGTATATAGCATTGAATGTACAACTGTACATGTGTTGTAACATGATATATATTGAGTAGTAGAGGAAAACCAAAGTATATACTTTCTTTATGTGACAGTACAACTTTGAAGGTCGGTTCGACTTGGTTAGGTTTGTGAAGACAGTTCAGGATGCTGGCCTGTTTGTTCATCTTCGTATCGGTCCATATGCATGCGCCGAATGGAATTATGGGTCAGTTTATTAAAATCTCTACTTTTTTAAGTTACACTTTGGCCCATTTTTATTTCATTTATATGTTTTGTTGAACAGAGGATTCCCTCTTTGGTTACACTTCATCCCCGGAATTCAGTTCCGGACCATAAATGGCCCTTTTCAGGCGGAAATGGAACTTTTTCTTGCTAAAATTGTTAACTTAATGAAAGATGAGAAGCTTTTTGCATCACAAGGAGGCCCAATTATTCTGGCTCAGGTGATTTTCTTGGCTCCTTGGTTCTAGATGAACACTCTTATCTCTCGTGTGCTTCCGGTTCTATATTGAAGTGTGGTATTTTTTATAAAACAGGTTGAGAATGAATATGGAAATGTGGAGTGGGCATATGGAGTTGGTGGAGAGCTGTATGTAAAATGGGCTGCAGAAACTGCTTTAAGTCTTAATACATCTGTTCCTTGGGTGATGTGCGCACAGAGTGATGCACCTGATCCGATCGTAAGTTAACTTGTCTCACGACTTGTAGTTTTATAGATAGACGTTTCATAGATATATATTTAAGGGTATTAGTGAGTTGAGCCCGGGCACCTAGTTTAACTAAAGAGAGCTCGAACTTGACTCATTTAACTGAACATAGCTCATGCTTGGTTCGTTTAACTGATGAGAGCTCAAGATCACTTGTTTTGTGCTCTATGTCCAAAACTCGAGCTCAGTTTATATCCCTTAAAGGTCAATGTTTAGAAAGTATATGTAGGTTTCTAGGATAACTGACACGCCATATTGCAGATAAACACATGTAACGGGTTCTATTGCGACACTTTCACCCCGAACTCTCCTTCAAAGCCGAAGATTTGGACTGAGGACTATACTGGATGGTATAGTTAACCTTTTGCTTTGGAGTGCTACATTGATATTCTCCATGAAAGCATTCAGAAACAGTGTCATATTTCTCGTCGATTTTCAGGTTTCTTTCATTTGGTTACCCTGTTCCTTACCGACCCGTTGAGGACCTCGCTTTTGCTGTTGCACGGTTTTTCGAGAAAGGAGGTACTTTTCACAACTATTATATGGTACACTCAGCAATTCTTTCGCTTCATGTCAACGGTTATTAGCTAACATATACGTGTACTCCAAAAACCATTGCAGTACTTTGGTGGGACAAATTTCGGACGAACAGCTGGAGGCCCTTTGGTTGCTACAAGCTATGATTATGATGCTCCAATAAATGAGTATGGTAATTTTCTGATTTTAGAACTGCTACTACTACTAGCTGTATTGAAGTATCAGCAGAATGATGCAGATAACTTTTGCAGGATTTATAAGGCAGCCTAAGTGGGGTCACTTGCGGGACCTACACATGGCGATAAAACTATGCGAGGAGTATTTGTTACATGGAGATCATGCTCATCAGTCTCTTGGTATAAATTTAGAGGTATGCTACATAGCCTAGATACATTGTTTTATAAATAATTATACCCTTTTAAGTAAAAAAAAAATTATTTACTCATCATTTATTCACCAGGCAGATGTATACTATAAAACAGACAACGATTGTGCAGCTTTTCTTGCAAATTACGGTAGCAGTGCAGATGCAAATGTGACATTTAATGGAAAATTATATTTTCTCCCTGCATGGTCTGTGAGCATCCTTCCAGATTGTAAGAATGTTATTTTCAACACAGCAAAGGTAAATTTAGAATGTTGTATCTATCGTTCATTAAACTGCGTAAAATCTGAAATCTAAGTGTATTCAAATATGTTCTATATGTTGAACATGGATAAAGGTTGTTGCCCAGAAAAGTATTGGTGATGCCACATTTTCTCCGAGTGCCAGTGTGAGTGAATTATCGTTGTCTACTTCACCTTGGAGTTGGTATATGGAAAAAGTCGGCGTTTGGAGTAACAACTCATTCACGGCAACTGGTTTGCTAGAGCAGATAAATACCACAAAAGACACAAGTGATTTTCTATGGTATAGTACAAGGTAATTTGTAGTTAATTATAATTTTTATTTCTTAAAGTAAAATTCTTTTTATAAAAACTTGGGGAAAATTACATAAGGATAGCAGGTCGGTGGGCAACAAGTTGCGCCACCACCCCTTTCTAGATACAGAACCCTAATTTACTGAAAACAAATCCACGCCCCTGCGCCGCCACACTTATATTATATAATAGGTGTGTAATGTGACTACTTGTATGAAAGTATTCCTTCACCTCTGCAGCATAGAAGCAGATGAAAAGAGTGATGCATTTTTGTTCATTCAGAGTTTGGGGCATGCTGCACTCGTTTTCCTGAACAAAAAAGTTTTAGGTAATATTACTGTATGGTGGTTACTGTATTTCTTATGCGTATGTGAAATAAAGTTAACCACTCTGCGGTATGCAACACTTTCTTGTCTTCAATTAACTGTAGCGTTTGGATATGGCTATCATGACGACGCAAGCTTCAACATAAGTGAAAAAATTAGTCTCGAACGAGGAAACAATACACTGGATATAATTAGCATGATGATCGGTGTACAGGTGACCTTTTTCATCTACATAGGTTTTAGACTTCAAATATTATAAAAATATTATTCTATACTTATTAGTCGGTATAAGCAACGAGTGAGCCAATTATGAATGTTGATTCAACAAGCATGTACGAGGTGACACATTTAACATGTACGATGTGACACATTTAACATGTTTAATTATACGGGTCATGTTTGGGTTGACTTGTTTAACCCGTTTAATTAAACATGTCGACCCATCAACATGTTTGAAGTTAGTACAAGATAAAGGCTTTTTAGCCCGTTTAATCAACAAGCATGTAGGAGGTGACACATTTAACATATTTAATTATACGGGTCATGTTTGGGTTGACTTGTTTAACCCGTTTAATTAAACAAGTCGACCCATCAACGTGTTTAAAATTAGTACAAGATAAAGGTTTTTTTTATCGGCCCGTTTAGCCCATTTTTTACAACCAGCTAACCCAAACAATTTTTTTTTAATATCTAGCTTTGATATCGTCTTATTTTTATATTTTTAAAATTTTCCTACAGAACTATGGTCCATGGTTTGATGTCATGGGGGCAGGTCTATTTTCAGTCATCCTTACTGACCTGAAGAACGCGAAAAAGGACTATTCATCAAACAAATGGACCTACCAGGTTTAATTTTTAGCACTGATTATTTGTTACCGTCTGCTGTCATGATATTATCTTAAGCATTGATCTTTATATACGACATTCGGTTGCCTTCAGGTTGGAACCGAAGGAGAAAGCCTTGGACTAGATAAAACCAATCTTGCTAATAGCTCCTTGTGGACCCGTGACGCTTCCTTACCTATTAATCAGAGTCTGATTTGGTATAAAGTATGTAATACATTTTGAAAACGGTATATACGTGTGCATGATCAACGCTCTAATTTCTGTTTCTTATTCTCAGTCCACATTCATGGCACCTGAAGGAAAAGGTCCCATATCACTGAACCTTGCTGGTATGGGGAAAGGTCAAGCTTGGGTCAACGGTCAAAGTATTGGACGATATTGGTCAACTTACCTTTCACCATCGACAGGGTGCACCGATCATTGTGATTATAGGGGAGCCTATGATGCACAAAAGTGTCAGAAGAAGTGTGATCAACCTGCTCAAGTATTGTAAGTAGCATACAACATATTATATGCAAAAGTTATGAAGTGTGTATAATAATTGAAAGAATATATGTCCAGGTATCACGTGCCACGAACCTGGGTGCATGCTGGTGAGAACTTGCTAGTTGTTCATGAAGAGATTGGCGGTGACCCGTCAACAATCTCTGTGCTAACACGAACCGGACAGGAGGTATGTGGACACGTATTTGAGGATGATTCCATACCCGTTGACCTCTGGAAACCTGACTCTGATTCCAATTCTCAAACGCCAGAAGTTCGGTTAACTTGTGACCGAGGCTGGAAAATTACGTCCATCCGGTTTGCTAGTTTCGGAACTCCCAAAGGAGATTGTGGTACATTTACTCAAGGCAGTTGTCATATAGATGCCTTGTCTATAGTCCAACAGGTATTAGAGTTGTCATTTCCCTTTTCTTTCTATTGTTGCATCTTTGTTTGATTTAACCATACTTGTATTGTATATTGATTTTGTACTTGGGCTCTTTTTTAGTCATATATAGTTAGATATTACAATAGATAGTTAGATACCCTCTAGACTGTGACAAGTACAAAAAAGTACATAACTAGTCTAATAGGCTATAGCTTTTAGTAGCGTAAAGCCGTAAACTAAGTGTTCATGTGGATTTTACAATTGATGAGCATAAATCCATGTTTGATGAACAATGCAGGTCTGTATAGGGAAGAAAACGTGTTCTGTTCCTGTTGCGAAGGCAAAGTTTGGCAACCCGTGTCCTGGTGTGACAAAAAGCTTGGCAATTGAAGCTTTATGCAGTTCTTGAAACAACAATTCTTTGTTTTCTTCTGAGTATTTGGATTTAGAAAACATGTACCCAAGTACCCAACAGGTTTTTGATGTTGTAACAAATGGCATGCGCCAAATGAACGATTTAGTTTGATGCAAAATCTTTCACATTGGTTAAAATGCAAGCGGTTTGTTTGTTATGAGGCTTTTTGAATGAGGTTAAGAATGTTACACATTGTTTAACCAATGGTATGAATAAAAGAATATATACAGGAGGTTTTTGAGTTTTTTGTATTGGAATATCACAAAAATATAGCGACCACGTTCAAAAGCAAAAATAAACATTGGATACATGTAGGGACTTCACGAAAAACAAGGTTGTGCAGAAGACGAAACATGAAGGACCCACTGTTGCAGGCAATAAACATGAGACACGTGGCGATCTTTCAAAGACCTAGAGGCTACATAGCCTCAAGTTTGGGGTAGCGTCTAATCCCTAGCCGTTACTCCAGAAACGGCTAGGGAACAGAGGTAGAGGTTAGAGTGTCAGAGGTAAGGTAAAGGCTGCCTTGCGACAGAGGTGGTGGTGGAAACCAAGTGGTTATGGCAGTCGTGTTGGTGGCAACAAACATTGAAGGTGTGTGGCATTAGCCCTTTTGGACACGTTCTAAGTGAGCTAGTGTCACAAGAGAGACCCATTTTGCTGCTATATAATTTGGGTGACCCAAATCAACCCATTTAGCTAATATAAAATACCCAAATCAAGCCATTTATTACTTCAAACACGGACCATTATTGAAGTTGCATGCCATCATAAAAACACAAGTATAAGAAGAGTTGTAATTACATCGAGTATGGACACAAGCTTCATGCAAGTAAGAGTATCTTGCCAATATGTGAACTGGTTTCCATAAGCTTATGAGCCTCTCCAGCTTCCGATAAAGGGAAGTATTTGTAAACAACAGGTTTCACTTTTCCTTGAGCGATTGCGGGCCAAACATTCTTCTCAACATCACTCACTATTTCCGCTTTGTTTTCTATACTTCGGGTTCTCAAACCCGCAGCTGCATTAACCAAATTATCAATAAATAACCAAATCCACATTGTAAATGCTAATGATGAACTGACAGCCAATTGTAACTTGAAAATTTCCAAAACTAAAAGTGTTGCCGTTTTTAAGAGATGGAGTTATGAATCTTAAGTTCATTTCAAAGAGCATATAACTAATAATTCTTTTTTATAAATGTGAGCACGTGTCACTAGAAAACTCACGGACCCCACCAATACCATGCTAACCATCTGGACCGATTAAAACGCAACTTGCATCAGACACATGACTTCAAAAGGGGTTAAAGAACATATAATTTATATATTTTTTTTAATGTCACAGACACCACCGATACCATGCTAAACATTGGGACCAATTATGACGCAACTAGCATTAGAAATGTGGCCTTCAAGAGGGGGTTAAAAAAACAGAAACCACTAGAAGCTGGATTCGAACATGAGACTTGTGAATCAGGCACTAAACACTGTGCCACCTTGAAGGCTATAATTAAGGTACAACACATCAATATGCTCTAAAATTATCCGAGATGCAATGAACCAAAAATGTTTGATAAAAACTTTTTTCAGTCATCTTGGAAGGAAAGATAAACAAAATTTGCAAAATAAACCCATGTGCATAGAGAGAGTATACCTTGCACAGTGAGGCGTTTTGCCAGCAACAATGATATATTTGCTTCGGCTTTCACTCCACCCATGAAACCAATGATGAAAAGCCGGCCATCGATACCTAAGCTCTCTAGGTTTTTCTGGAAGTAGGGCCCACCAACATTATCCAGTATAACATCAACACCTGTTTGGCTCATGCACGGTTAAACATTACAAAAGCAAAATGAGTAATTGATACTTTTTAACCAATATAGTTATTATTTTTTTGACGCAAATAGCAATCACCTTTTCCTCCTGTTTCCTCCTTTATACGTGCAACAAAATCTTCAGTTTTGTAGTTGATGCCAACATCAGCTCCAAGATCCTTACAAACCTTCAATTTTTCATCGCTCCCTAAATAAGGAAATAACAGTTGATTGTTGTATGATTGCAGATATCGACGGTTAACAGAACCAACAATGCACATATAGGAAAATGAGAGGTCACCTGCAGTGACAAACACTTTAACGCCGAGGTATTTGGCCATTTGAATTGCAAATGTACCAATGCCACTAGAACCACCATGTATCTGCAATTCTTACTAGCTTGAGTAAAGATGTTTCCGAGGGTGAAATTTGAAAATTCCAACAGTTTCTTTTCTTTTTTTTTTTTTTACTGTGAATTATTCTACTTAACCCGTGTTGAAGATGTTGTATATATGCTGGACACATTCTTGACAGTCAAATTGAAACTTACAAAAGCCTTTTTGTATCATTCGCCCATTTTGGGATTCAATGCCCGAAAACCAAATTGAAATAGAGGAGAAAGTACACTATACCAGAAACGTTTCCCCTGAAGATAGCTTGCTTGTCATGAAGACAGTTGACCAGACGGTGCACGCCACCTCCGGGAAGCTAGCAGCATCTTTCAAAGAAACACCAGGCGGGATAGGAAGGACTTGACCAGCAGGTACAGCTACCTTTTCAGCATATCCTCCGCCACTTATAAGAGCACATACCTACAGTTCAATATTCCCGACTTACTCGACATAAGGAACTAGAAACTTGACAGAACAAATGCATATGACATTTGCAGATTCTCTAATCATATGAACAGGAACAGCTAGAATCTTAAACTACGTCATAGAGATCGATCATCCAAACCCTATATGTTCAGCTACAGTCACCAAGTCTGCAGGCTGTAAAGCAAGATGTTGCACATGGTTCAAAAATTTCAGCTCAAACCTGATTAAATTCCCCTAAAATGTACAGTTCATCTTATCTTATTTCATAGGAATAATCTACTGTAATATTAAAATTCAAGCCCTAGCAGTCAATTTAAACTTTAAACGCCATTTTTTTATTGGAAGCAAATTTACTATTCATCTCAAGTTTTTTTTTTTTAATTTAAACTGAAGTTTATTTCACAATTGTAAAAACTAAAAACCATATCAAGATAGCAAGCAGCGGGCAACAAGCTGCGCCACCACCCCTTTCTTGATTGCGAATCCTAACCTACTAAACACAAACGCCTCTCCACACCTATTACAACCCAAACAGAAGAACCCCACCCAACCCAAAAGACTAGTCTGTCAACAGCGATAAACCCCACACCAGTTCCCCATACAACAGAACCGACGTGACACAAGTCCCATACCTTAGAACAGTTTATAAATCCATACTTATAGTCTCAAAAGTCAAACTCCCCTAAAAGTCAACTTAAACCCCGAAAACAATATGCCAAAACAATCCTTTTTAACACAATGCTAAATAAATTTGTAATAATAATAATAATAATAATAATAATAATAATAATAATAATAATAATAATAATAATAAGCTGACCTGATCACCAACTTTCCAACGGGAGACATTTTTACCGACTGCTTGGATGGTTCCAGAACATTCTAGACCTGGATACTCACTCTCTCCCTTTGGTGGAGGGTACTTCCCTTGTCGTTGAAGCGTATCGGCTCTGTTTAAGGCTGTGGCTTCCACTTTTATCAATACGTCGTCGTCTTTGACTTCTGGGTCTTCTACCTCTTGCAGTTTTAACACCTCTGGACCTCCTGGAGTTGCTATTACTACAGCTTTCATCGTCGATGGCTACCACAAGATTTTTTTTTTTTTGTTTTTTTTTTCTGACGCCACCGAACCTCGTTGGGGAATATGATATTATAGTGTTCACATTCACACTAGCTGATTCATCTCCAAATCTCTATAATCACACTAAAGCTCTTTACATTTCTCTCTTTTTCTATTTAATAATACTTTTTTTATCGGCTAGCGCAGTGGTCTCTTTTTTTGTTTTTGAGGAGCCACTGACAACTGATGCGGACCCGGTTCGAAGCGGCGCCATGGCGTCAAACTGGTTTGTTACCCCGAAAGATAACCTAACCACCCAGGCCGGCCAAGGTTGCTGGGGGCTGCCAGGAGTCGAACCGGTAACCTCAGACGAGCGGGAACCCACCTAAGGTGGTAAACCCTCTCACCTCACCTTTTGCATCCAATGGGAATCGAACCGGAGTCCTCATTGGAACCATCAGTTCTTTCCACCACTGAACCAAAGGATCATTGGCTCTATTTAATAATACTTATTTTATATTTTTATCATTACCGTTTCTCTCTCCCCTACTAACAACCACTTTTAAAAATATAAAAAATTTATGAAGGATGAACAGTGTCTCATTCAAAAATTTTCTTTTTCCTCTACTCACAATCACTTATATATACTCTATATAATATAGAGATCACACTCACACCATTATGATGGAGCTAATGTGAATGCTCTTAGTAGTTTTTTTAGTCACAAACAAAATACTTACGTGTCATCTCATAGAAGGTTATTTTAAAATTTAGTTAAGACTTTACAGTAGGAGAGCACCACCCATAGTGGGTTACTTCAGACGCTCCATTGAGACCGGATGGACCAACAAATGAGAAAACCACCATTAGACGAGTTGAGAAGGCTTGGTTTGTCAGTTATAGCAGACCGGTCCATTGAGTTTGTGTGGGGCCCGCATACAAGATTGAATTAAAAAAAATTGTTTCGAAATTAGATAATTGGGTATTGGGTTGAATATTATGTGTATTTATATTTAATTGGGTATTGGGTTGTGTATAGTGTATTTAAAACTAAAATTTGTATTTTAAAATTAAAAATTAAAAATAAAATATTATACAAACATAATTAAAAACATTACATAAACCTAAACTATATATTACACACTCATAAACCTAATTAAAACATTACAGAAACATAAACCTAATTAAAACATTACTGAAACATAAACCTAATTAAAACATTACTTAAACATACATTAACGTATTAAACACACAAATTAATACATGCGATCCCAATCCTCTAGGGTAGTCTCTGAAGACGACACGTCACGATCGCTATCACGACCGTCCGACCTAGCATCTTGACATATGCATCCGAAGTCCGAACTTGGAAGACAATGCGGTTCATCGTCCATAGTGATGTACTCATTACCCTGGTCAGTTTCGTATTATTCAGCCCAGCTAGGTACGACTTGTGTTGGACAGATGTTTGAAACGAGAGAGTTTGGGGTGAAGTTTGTTTGCGTCTCCCAAACTTGTAGTTGATTAAATTGTAGTACAGCCATAGGGTATCACACCCCGCCTAGGCGGAAACACGAGATGCAACATGAAAGGTTTTCAAGCACAAGATTCGAGCAAAATTTCAAAATAACTTAATATTTAAAGTACCAAATTTGTTCAACAACAACAACCATCACAAAATATTGTTTAAAACCGAGCACATGATCATAAGTTTTGAAAACACAAAAGGTGATAGTTGTGAATGAATGCCCAATCATATCCCAAGTTCCATCCATGGCTTAGTTCCATCCATGGCTTAGTTACCTGAAAAACATGCATAAAGGATAGGAGTGATGGGCTTAAGCATGGGAGGCTAACGGGTCAAGATGAGGCAAGTAAACAAGCATGAACTTGGGGGACTTGAGGTAAGTGATTCCCGAACTTAACTTGCATTATGATATAAAATTTATACGTTCATGTAGTATAGGAATCTTGAAGGAAACAAATAATTAATGGTCGTGCCAAGATAAGAAACGTGGTAATGGGTCAACCATAGAGTTGACCCATGCTTGGTTGCATATAGAGGGGACAAACGGGACATGGTAATTTATATTAGATGATTTTTTGACTTAACATAAGTTAAATTAGTAGCGATTGGGAAGCCATTAGGCGTGGTGCCTAAAACCTCTTAATGGGTCGAAATTGTCACAACCTCAAATTCCACGTGCGGGGTTTTACCGCGAGGCGCGTGATACACCAGGATCCAAATCAACGGTCACAATAAACGACAACTATATGATAAGAAAACGACGTAAACCATTCATTTAAAACTTCAAAATGAAACCATAACTGCGGAAGCATAAAACATCTTTACAACTCAAAGAAAAACAAAAGTTATAAGTCTGATAATGTTCAAAACCATGCAAGTGCTACCTTAGCGACCTGAGAAAACATGCTAAAAACGTCAGCACATAATGCCGGTGAGTTCACAGGTTTTAAGTAAAACGTTCATGAGTTTTTGAAAGATCCATCATGTTACTGCTATGCTATAAGAATGCCAACCGGGCGTTTAAAAACCACTAAAACGATACCAGTTACCTATACTACCCGTGTATAACCGAACTGCCAACCCAGGCATAACTGAACTACCGACCCACAGCGAACTGAACGGCCGAACCACGGCTAACTGAACTACCGTCCAACGGTGAACTGAACTATCGTATAATAAGAACACAAGGTAACACTAGCATAACATGATAAGTAAAAGTATGAGCACGTAGCATGTTTCTCCCCCGAAAACGAAACCAGTAAAGAGTGGGGCCGTGAAACTCACCTTAGGTTGCGTTCTTCTTAATAAACCACAGACAATGCAATTGACAATTGACAGTTCCTAGTATCGGTAACCAATCATTAAATGCATATGAGTACTCGAACTATTGACCCGCAGGTCAACTAGTCCCTAAGTGTTCAGACCATAACGGTGTACGTTTGAAAACATGTTTAAGTGTTAATCTGACCACACAAGACAAGACCCGACATCCCGTTGGTGACCTAACATCCCACGTGTTAACCAAATACAAGAAATTAAGCAATCATGCACAACTATGCACTTAACACGCATAAAAGTTCACCAAGTATAGCGTACAGTTCATCTAATGCATTTACGAGTCTGAACACGTGTTATCAGGTTATTAGACATGCCATGGGGTTCCAACCATCTTCCTAGGTGTTAAACCATGTCTCGGGATATCAAAATACACTTACAGCAGCAAAACACACGATTAGACATCAAAACACGCGATTAGGAAATCAAACAGGCAATTACAATTTCTACTCGTCCATAATTCAGGCAGTTACAATTTCTACTCGTCCATAATTCAGGCAATTACAATTTCTATTCGTCCATAATTCAGGCAATTACAATTTCTACTCGTCCATAATTCAGGCAATTACAATTTCTACTCGTCCAAAATTCAGATGAGTACAAAGTCTACTCGTCCCAATTTCAAACGAGTACAAAGTCTACTCGTCCCCTGCAGTCCAAAGGCCTCATTTTGCGCGTTTAACCCTCCAAATCAGATCCGAAACATGTAGAAACACTCAACATTAATCTATAATCATTCAACAAAATATTCCAACTGAAAACCCCCAATTTATCATCCATCTAACAACCCTAATTGCATAGCATTTCCCAAAATAGCATAATATTATGAAAACATCACATCCAAGCATGCACAACTTACCCTAAATGGCAAATAATCAGATTTCATCACATAATCACGTTGCAACTCATCATCCTAATGTTACTACATCATCCTAGTACAAACCCTAACATCATACAATCAACAAATCACATCATCTTACCCTAAATCCTTCTAAATCACTAAAACGGGTCAAAACGCATATTATTATCAAAACACCACAAATAACTCTCAAACTCCTAGATAAACATCATAACAACTCATTTATATTAGAAGGACATCAAACACATAAAATCTCTATGTTTTTAACCATAAAAAACATAATTTGCATGAACACACCACATAGAACACATATTGAAGGATTAGACTTGTTTTATAACTGTGTTCAAAGGTTTTCAAAGACACAAACATCACAAAACTAGGTCTGGACCTTTAGGGATCAAAATAACAATCATGGTGAAGAAACAATAACCTGCACGGCTGGCCGGTGTATGCCTCTACGGTGTTGAATAGGAGAACCACAGCTCGATCTTCGTCTTCTCCGGTTCAGATCCAGGCCTGCAAGAAGGAAAGGAAAGGTGGAGTGTGGAGGTGACTGCTAGGAAACCACGAGTGGAGTCCAACGTACAGACACAAAAAGTGATGGCGGCCGGAGGCAGCCATGTGTTATCAGGGGGTAATCTCATATGTGATAACTTGTGCCCTAATAAGAGGTGAAGACCTCTTATATAGGGTTTCTCATGGGCCTTAATGGGCCAGACATCAAGGACCCTTAACTATATGGGCACATAGCCCATTGGCACACAGCCCAGTTAAGGGGTTACCTCCACACCCCAATATTAGTAAATAATATAAGAAGTAATAAATAATAAAGACGGTATGTCGGGTCACGTACCATACCTCTACAAGTCCCCCTAGTCTAGTGTTGCTCCCAAGTACAAGCATTGGGTGGAGCGCTAGACTAATTAGGAGTGCTCGGGAATGAAGATTAAGAGCTATATCTTCTCGGTAGACCAATGACTCGAACGTTTCATCTTCTTGTTTCGATGTGTGTGGGAGGTTGCTCGTTGCGCTTGTTATCGACCAAGTGTCACCTTCTAGGTTAACTGTCACCGACGCGTGTGAGGGTTGCTCGTTACGCTTGTTATCGGCTAAGTGTCACCTTCTAGGCTAACTGTCGCCGACGCGCGAGTGTCCTGTAGTTGCAGGTGTTACTATGGCTCGTTGCCAAAACCTGCAAGTATCTCAATCATATAATATGGGTGTATTATGAGGCGCCCAGCCTTGTATTAGTATATCTTAACTTGTAATAAGTTGTCAGATTGTAAATAACGTTAAATACAAAAAGGTTGTACCAAAACCTTGAGCGACCAATGTTATGGCGCGCGTGCGAATGCTATGGCGCGCGGTGAACCAACAACACCTTTCTCGGGGGATGAAATCATGCAGGGCATCATGGTATGAGATCCATCTAAAGTGGAGTTATACTGTGCCATCCCCCCAGTTCATTGTTGCTAAGTGTAATACTTAGGAGTATTGAACTTTACCATTTGACGCGCCAAAGTTGTCGTCCGCGGATTGCTTTAAGTAGGCAATAGTATGCAATGCGAAAGACGCCTTTTTAGGGCGTATTTCAGTCATAAGCAATGCACCACGATGTTCGTGAAGTGCTTTGCGGTGGCGTATGATAGCCATTGACTGCGCGAAGTGCTTGCTGTTGACGGATGAAAGCAATCCGCGGAGAATGCCTTTTAAAGTATTACGTTAATTCAACGCAGTGGCGGCGCGTTCCTGAAAAGGAGACACGCGCGGCATTGTAGCACGTTCCTGAAAAGGAGACGTGGCGTAGGAGCAGGCCTCCGTGGAGCTGCTGAGGCGGCGCGTTCCTGGAAAGGAGACGCACGCGAAATTATAGCACGTTCCTGAAAATGAGACGTGGCGTCGCATTCCTGAAGAGGATATGCGCGCGAAATTGTAGCACGTTCCTGAAAAGGAGACGTGGCGTAGGAGCAGGCCTCCGTGGAGCTGCTGAGGCGGCGCGTTCCTGAAAAGGAGACGCGCGCGAAATTATAGCACGTTCCTGAAAAGGAGACGTGACGTCGCATTCCTGAAGAGGATATGCGCGCGAAATTGTAGCACGTTCCTGAAAAGGAAACGTGTATGAAGTTGCGGGACGTCTCTGACGTTAACGCTATATGCGGAATATCTCTGACGCCCACGCGATATGCGGAGCGCCTCTGACGCCCAAGCCATATGCGGAACGCCTCTGACGCCCACGCGAGATGCGAAACGCCTCTGACGGACACGCGAGATGCGGAACGCCTCTGACGAACACGCTAGATGCGGAACGCCTCTGACGAACACGCTAGACGCGGAACGCCTCTGACGGACACGCGAGATGCGGAACGCCTCTGACGAACACGCTAGTTGCGGAACGCCTCTGACGGACACGCTAGATGCGGAACGCCTCTGACGAACACGCTAGACGCGGAACGCCTCTGACGGACACGCGAGATGCGGAACGCCTCTGACGAACACGCTAGCTGCGGAACGCCTCTGACGGACACGCGAGATGCGGAACGCCTCTGACGAACACGCTAGCTGCGGAACGCCTCTGACGGACACGCGAGATGCCATTGCGTAGGGAGTTACCGACAAGCGGGGTTACCCGTAGCGTGGAGTTACCGGCTTTGCGCGGGTTTACCGGTGCGTAGGGAGTTACCGTCAAGCGGGGTTACCCGTAAGCGTGGAGTTACCGGCTTTGCGCGGGTTTACCGTTGCGTAGGGAGTTACCGTCAAGCGGGGTTACCCGTAAGCGTGGAGTTACCGGCTTTGCGCGGGTTTACCGTTGCGTAGGGAGTTACCGTCAAGCGGGGTTACCCGTAAGCGTGGCTGAACCTGCAAAAATCAGTCATATAATGTGGGTGTATTGTGAGGTGCCCAACCTTGCGTTAGCGTATCATGAACTTTAAAATAAGTTACTAGATATAAAGAATGCCAAATATTAAAAGATTGTACCAGAACCTTTTATTGGAGGCTGGGTGTTTTGACATATTGTGATATAAGAACCACCTAAAAATGGCGTTATACCCTCCCAGTACCCTAGTTCATTGCTGCTACATATAATGTTAACATTGAATATGTAATCAGTGCACAACTTGTACAATCATGATAATAAGGACAGTTAAATTTAAACTGCCATTCTTGAAGTAAATTTATGTTGAAATTATTCCATGTGCAATTGGCCCCCCCTTGGGATACTACACGCATGAAAATTTCATAATAATAAATTTGTTTATAAAGAATAAGTGAACCATAACCTGGCAATCATAAAGGAGCTCTGACCTATTATTTTGGTCAAAAAGCCTGGTTGTTTATTATGGAGTTGACCACAAATCGTGCATTTATAATGCTTATTATACTCCAAAAAGTTAAAGCAACACGTACATAGTTGGCAGGTGTATGTGTGCCAACATCTAGAACCATGTGCTTTTGTCTTTTTGTTTATTGTTTAAATTCAACAGCCATGAAAAATATTTTGCCATGCCTTCGCCTCCCCCCAGAAAAAGGATATGATATACGTACTCTGGTTATAAAGAAAGTTTTAAGAGACTTGAAACCTGTAAAGAACAAGAATATCCCACAGAGGCATGGAACGAGACTAATCTCGCAAAGTTGCGGGCAGTTGAGCGTCCAGCGGATATGAGTCCGAAAGTAGTCTCTCCGTTGAAAGTTTGGTGGGTGAATTCCCTCCTATTTGGTTGCTGGCGCAGTGATTAAGGTATGCCCGCGGCTGAAATCTAGTCGTGGGCGGCATGACTGCACTCCGCGTACCAGGAGTTAAGATGTGAAAACCAAGGTTGCGCGAAGAGCCTGGCGCTGGCGTATGAAGACCATATCCGCGGGTGGCGTCTTTTCCCGCTCACGTCAGGCGGAAGACATGCTCCGCGGGTGGCTGATGCGGAGAGTTGTTTTGGCGGGTGAAAGCTTTGCTGCGCAGTAACGTGTTTTGCCTTGCTTGGCGCTGGCTGATGATAGCGTGGTTCGGCGTCCGCGGAGAACCTTGTGTAGCAGATGAATGTCGTGGTTCCGCGAAGGCGCACGGAGCGCTTCGCGTTGGAGATTCCCGCGGGGTGCACCAAAAGCTTTGTGCAAGTGGATTGGACCCATGCTCCGACAGGTACGCGGAGAGTTAGGCGTTGGCGGGTGAAAACCCTTCTCCGGCGGGTAAGTGAAGTAGCGGACGACATCGCAGCATCATATGAGACAAAAGTTTACAGCTCATGGCCAACAATATAACAATATTAAATGCAACTTGTACAATTTGGCAGCTAGCGTCAATAATGGATTAACCATAAAGGAGACAAGATGGGACCATGGCTCTTTATTATTATTATTTCATCTTGTCGATTTCCTTTTCTTTTCTCTTTTTTTTTTTTTTCGAAAATACCCAATCTCCAAGAACAGTAGACTCGAAAGATCTGGTGAATCAAACTTCTGAAAAATATAGTCCTGTTTCTTGTTGATACACGATTCGTGTGCACAACCGGAAGAACACTCATATGGAGCGGTGGAGCCGGATCCAGAAAGTGTATGTATGGTCTGAACAAGAACAGATCTGTAAATGTAAACAAGAAACCCCACATCTCCATCAAAATCGGTGCTTAAAGCTTGGGTGAGCACAGATCTGAAAGGTAGATAACTGAACCCCACATATCCTTCTTGTGAGAAGCCAGATCTGAAAGTTTAGAGGAAGAGAAAACCGAGTGTAGTTCGTTGCCGGTCCCACGGATGGCGCCAATGAAGAAACAATAACCTGCACGGCTGGCCGGTGTATGCCTCTACGGTGTTGAATAGGAGAACCACAGCTCGATCTTCGTCTTCTCCGGTTCAGATCCAGGCCTGCAAGAAGGAAAGGAAAGGTGGAGTGTGGAGGTGACTGCTAGGAAACCACGAGTGGAGTCCAACGTACAGACACAAAAAGTGATGGCGGCCGGAGGCAGCCATGTGTTATCAGGGGGTAATCTCATATGTGATAACTTGTGCCCTAATAAGAGGTGAAGACCTCTTATATAGGGTTTCTCATGGGCCTTAATGGGCCAGACATCAAGGACCCTTAACTATATGGGCACATAGCCCATTGGCACACAGCCCAGTTAAGGGGTTACCTCCACACCCCAATATTAGTAAATAATATAAGAAGTAATAAATAATAAAGACGGTATGTCGGGTCACGTACCATACCTCTACACATGGTAAAGGTTTAGGATGGATAACACACCTTAGGTTTTGCTAAAGAGGATGTGAAAGCTTGGAAATGATGGGTTTTTGAGCAAAAACGAGTTCCAAAGGTTGATTATGGTGTGGGAGAGGTTTGGGGCGAGTTAGGGTTTCACAAATGATTTTAACAAGTCAAGGGTGGTATTTATAAGTGTTTCTAATCGTTCCAGCTGTTACACACGAGTACAAAACATTTCACACGAGTACAAATTGTACTCGTCCAAAATATTGACAATTCACACGAGTACAATTTGTACTCGTCCAAAATATTGACATTTCACACGAGTACAAATTGTACTCGTCCAAAATATTGACAACTCACACGAGTACAAATTGTACTCGTCCAAAAATACTGTTCTACTCGTCCCCTGCAGGTGGGTTTGGGTTTTTGGCGCGTTAAACACTATTTTAACACATATAAGCACGTATTCACATACCGACAAGTTATATAATGATTGTAAACACATAATGCATGATAACTAACACGTTCACGTGGATCACTGTAACGACTCCCGATGATTCCGTGGATCACTGTAACGACTCCCGATGATTCCTGGAACCATCATAATGACTCAATTGACCCAGTTAAGTGTAATGTATGCATGACTTGCTAAGGTAGACTTACTAGTTTGGCAAAAGTGATTAGCCTGAGTTTGTTGGGTGTCACAGAAATGGACTCACATACATGGCTAAACAATTATGAATGTTTGAGATCAAATGGGATGATAAAATCTGTCCTTTGAGGCTTCAAGAAGGCTAAGGTTAAGTGTATATTGCTTTGGGGTATCAATATCTTTGATTTTGTGCGAAACCCCCAAAGTTAGTAGCAAAACCGGTCAGGGGCGCAAGGTGAGAGCACGTCAGAGCACCTTGCGCTGGTGACTTGTCAGCTTGCGCTGGCCTTCTGATGTGGTCAGACAGGGGGCGCAAGGTGGCCAGCGCACCAGCTTGCGCCCCCCACTGAGTTATTATCTGTTTTTTCGCGTATTTTGATGTTTAGCTTATATGCGCAATCCGTATTCGCATCCAATGCATCGACAAGCATTGTTTGACTTTGTGAATGTTAGGTATACCCAAATGATGGGTAGTTGTATGTTGGACTTATGTAGGTTAAAACCAGGACTTAAGAATATGTTTTGGCACGTAAGAGAATGTTGTGAGCGCATATTCTCAGGTATGTAACAAACGGTAGATGTTTTAAAGTGTTGCGATTGTGTGTGTTGGCATGTCTTGTAAGGATCCAAGTAGAGGTCAAGGTCTTGATTGTAGTAATGTGTGATTGATATGTGTGTAATGTGCATATGTATATACACACAAGTATGTAACTTTGTATGTTATGTAGAAATTTGTTAATGGGATCCTAAACTTCTTGATGGGTTCCTGGTAGGTAAATAAAACAATAGTGGGACATGATGATACGATCATAGAGATTGCGCAAGCATATGTGATATGTATCATAACGTTGTTAACTGT
This sequence comes from Ambrosia artemisiifolia, assembly GCA_032199755.1. Lineage (NCBI taxonomy): Eukaryota > Viridiplantae > Streptophyta > Magnoliopsida > Asterales > Asteraceae > Ambrosia > Ambrosia artemisiifolia. Next base: position 67,000,242 of record CM063519.1, read on the forward strand.
CTTGTTATATAATTGATAAGGAAAGTGAAGGTATGTTAAGATTAGTCTTTTGGCATACTCAGGTAGGAGGATGTCCTATTTGAATGTCATGTAAAATAATTACTTTCAATTATATAATAGATTATACAGGCGTATATATGTGTATATATAATATTGGTATTCAAACTCTTTCTCACTCACAAAGGGTACCATTCATCTTTTATTTTTCTTTGCATAGTGTACAACCATGTAAAAAAAACTCAATACGAGTAACTAAAAAAAATCTTGAAAAAAAAGTAAAACAACGAAGTTGAAAAAAAAGGTAACCAAAAAAACTCAATACTAGATTGTGCTTAATGCCAGCAATGATTTCACCTTCAAGTTGATAAATAGGGTATACACCAATCTATTTACATTAAGCTGTATGGAGAGTAGTAATTTTTCTTGCAAGAAAGCTAGGCAATTAACTGATTAATTTTTCTTATTGTTTCATATTTCAGTAAAAATTTTAAGTATACCAGTTTGTTCATTTGGGTGGTGATGAAGTTGACACCAGTAAGTTACTGATTCTCGTGAATTTTTATGTTGCGTTCTCTCATTCACAATGTTATGCAACATGAAAATTTGAATTCCACATCGGTAACTATAATTCATAGCTAGGAAGTTTGACAAAAAATACTTTTAAACACGTACTTAATCTTCATTACTAACTATTTGTTTTTTTATATGTTCATTGAAGTAACATTTGTATAAGTCATTATTGTTGTAAGCTTTCATTTTCAAGAATTGTATGTATAAATATTTTTTTTTTTTTGCAAGCATTAAAATTTGTTAAAGTTTAGTTATTGTGAATGTAATATATTAGTTTGTAGTCCAATTTCATGGTATACATGTGCGTGCCTCCGCTAATTTCATGTTAAAGTCAAACCTAATTGGAGGGGGTAATGCAACACTTTTGACCATCTCCTTCCGATCATTGCGCCAAGATTAAGTTCAATAGTTTCTTTATTTTATTTTTACTTTATATTATTATTAATAAAATAGTTGATGGTGGTTCCTAAATAACCACTTTAACTAACAATACTGTAGGGGTGATTATTCAAAAAAAAAACGGTTAAAATTATGACAAGCAACAAGTAAGCAACACTTGTGCTCTAAGGCTAGAAGTATTTTTGTTTGTTTAAATTACATAGTTATGCACATAAAAAAGCATGTAAACTTGACGCATCGTTTGTGGTGGCGAGCCTAGAAATTTATTTCTGGGTGTAATAAGAGGGTTTAATCGAAATTTTAAGGGATGCGATCATAAATTCTTTTCTGAAACCATCGTCGCTTTATCGTAGTCATTTATTTATTTTGATTAAGTTGTAGATCCACTTACTACCAGTGTTTTAGAAACTAGTTCAAACTGGCCGGTGCAACCCGTTGAACCCACGTTACACCGCCGTCCGGTATGACTTGTTAAACTGTTTTTTAGACCAACCCTGTATGATGAAAAAAATGATTATTAAAACATTGCTTCCTAGACTACGCCTAATAACTTTTTATTTGATATTTTATATAAAAAATTAACTAACTACTTTATAAAAGAAAAGGGCAAACTAAGTGAAAGAAGGTCAAAGAACTTTACTTATTTTAATCTCTTCTTTTGACTTTTCTTAGGATCCAATGGTATCAGTACCCTTTTTTCTTCAGAATATAAATCTGTTGTTATGTCATCAGTTTTATCATCGAAATGAAATATTTAATTATTAAATAACTATTTGTTTTCATCATGTTTACACACCTTTGTACAAAGTAACTATTGAAATCTACGTTAGTGATAGCTATTAGTTATCTACGAAAGTTTATGTATAGTCCTTCATATAATAATACGAATAATAATAATTATGCAAATTAGATTTAATAATACAAATTCATTAGTCAATAATGTAAATTATCAAAAGCTTGAATGAAATATTATTGACAAAATAATAAGGGAGTATAAATACAAGAGGTTCCCTAATTAACCAAACACTAAACAAGGAAATATAATCACTAAATATACACACAATCAATCTACAATAAATACATAGTAGAAATCGACATGTCATTCTTGAGTTTTACTTTCGTTACCTAAAAAAATCCTACTTTAACAGAGAATAACAGAGAAGTAACTTCGTCTACCCAACTTTCACTTTCTTTTAACAAAGATGGACACACAAATTGCTAGTAGTTACTCCAGCCGTACTAGTAGTTATACCTACTATCAACACAAAAAATTACACACCTATTAAACACACCATTATTTTGTCACATATTTATTAAGATAGACTTTTTAAAAGTTAGGTATGGATATCAAACATTGTTGCACTTGTTGTCTGCCATAGTTAAGTAAAAAGAAATTGTAATAATTTAAGGTAGCGTAAATTGGGTGCATCCAAAACCCCACCCCTTTAAAACATTCTCATTATATGAACATGCATAATATTTAAATGTACCCCACCACCTCAATCCTCGCCTTTCAATCCGGTTAAACCCTTTATAAAACCATCACTTTGTCATCTTAAATCTTGCCAGCCAAACCAAGATTTAGTGCCATGGCCTCCATTGCTAACACCTTCTCTTTCTACTTTTTTTTGCTTATAGTTTTGTCACTCTCTCACCAACCATATGCTAGAGAGAGCAAGTTTTTCACCAAGGTCATTCATTACCTTTCAAATTCACCAATAACATCTTCATCATCTTATGGACCAGCACCAGCTCCGGTGCTGGTTCCAGGGCTGGCTCCGGAGAATGAGCCACTGGCACCAGCACCGGCTCCAGTGCTGGTTCCAGGGTTGGTCCCGGTGAATGAGCCATTTTTAGCTCCTTCACCGGCACCAGCTGAGGAAGAGTATGGATATGGTCTTTATGGTAAAGGGTCTAGTGAGTATTCCTCGGAGGGATACCATGCGTCGTCCCTAGAGGGTTCGGAGAATGAAGACCAGGAGGAAAATGGAAGTAATGATGTAGATGAGTTCGGTTCACAAAAGGAGACCCCGTTTGAGAAGCTATTAAGTAGCCAAAGTTATTCTACTAACAATAATGGTTATTCCAACAATGGGAATGGCTACAACAACAATGAGAATGGCTACAACCAAAATGGTTACAACAACAACTACGAGAATGGCTACAACCAAAATCGTTACAACAATGAGAATGGCTACAACAATAATGAGAATGGTTATAGCCAAAATGGTTACAACAACAACAACAACGAAAATGGCTACAACCAAAATGGTTATAACAACAATGAGAATGGCTATAGCCAAAATGGTTACAACAACAATGAGAATGGCTATAACAAGAACATGTATAGCAACAACTATAATGGATACTCAAGCTCTATGTATGAGAACAATGGTTACAAGACCGAAAACAACAACAACGACAACATCAACTACATGACCTTCACAAACGAGAATAGCGGCTACAATGGCAACAACGGATACACACCCTCTAAAGAGGAAAACAATGGCTACAACAACAACAACGGGTACATGGTGGAACGACAAGGAATGAGCGACACGAGGTTTTTGGAGAATGGTAAGTACTCTTATGATCCAAACAACAACAATGGGAATAACCATGAAACTAGTTATGAGGAAGAGGTGAGTGACAATGGTGAAGGGTATAATAGGAATAATGAAGAATCAAAATATGAGTTTGATACAATGGAAGAGTATGAGAGGCAAGAGGGGTATGTGCCATAAGTATGAAGAGATACAATTTGTTTTTTAAGTTAAGTATTTACACCATTATTACAAAAGCATATTGGAAGGTTCAAAAAAAGAAGTGGAAGTCATTGTTTTGTTTTGTTTTGTTTGTGACTCCCTCTTTTCTGCTATGTTTGTCTTTTTGATGTTTTGGTGGGTGGTAGGGTTTGAAAAAATATGTACTTTGGGATATAATTTATGTAAGTTTCTGCTTGTACCAAACTTAATGACATATCCAAGTTTCTGAGTTCAAACCGCTTGATCAATCTGAAAATATTTACTATGTTTGATCAACTATGACCATGGTTAACTATGATCGATACGCTTGATCAATCATCGTTATGTTTGATCATGTTTGACCATTATGATCATGATCGACTATGTGTGACCACGGCGATTTTTATCTATTTTTTTTTAACCAACTACGACCATGATGGACTAAGTTGCATAGCATGACTATCCACCCTAATTGCATGCAACATTGGGAACCAGTCTTCCATTCTTCTTCATGCGACCTTCGAATCGCTTCGCCGCAGTTGCGTTAAAGCCCCACGATGTGGATTAAGATTTGATCTCCGCGGATATCCTCTTTAAGTTGTATCATCCCAGATGTTTTCGACTTCTGTTTGTTCTTCACAGGGGATCAACCCCCAATTTTTTGTTCGCTCTTCAATCTTAGCTCTTGTTTGACCACAAGTAACTTGAGTTTCTACAGTCTTTGATTTTCGACGGATCTACACCTCACCTTGTTCAACGTACGAGTCGGAGTTGGCTCACCAAACTATGGGCAAACTTATCAAGTTGCAAGCTTACTCGAGCTTTATTAATCAAGTTCAAGCTCAAATTTCAATTTGTTAAAAAGCTTTCGAGCCAAGGTGGCTCATTTAATTGAGCTCTAGTCCAAGCTAAAACTTGGCTCAACTCGGCTACTCGTTAAGCAACTTTTAAAATGGATTAGTTTAAATTCATATCAGTGGTTTGTTTATTAAAATACGAAACGATGAGCAGTTTTATCAACGGTTTTTGCATTGAAAGTATAACATCTAAAAACGAGTAACACAATTCAAAATAACAAAAACCATCTGGATAACCAACCTGACAAGTGTAGAAGTCTACAATATGATTACAAAACAAATCACAAAACTCATTCAAGAGTTTCACAGTCATCGCTTTATTTAACAGACAAAAGCACGGTGTCTCAGAAACATAGATTGAATTGACAGACGCCAAATGCGTCACGAAATAGTTTTATGGTCTCTTTTGATCATTCAGGCACCTGAGAGATATCACACAGAAAACTTGACATCAGATCATTTATAAACTAAAGAGTAATAACGCATAAACCTAAAACACTAACAAAAAATAAAAACGTATACAAACACACTAAGACACGTCGTAACAAAAAGGGATGAGCAAGAATATGACAAACAATTCTCATGAAACGATAGTAGTAGATCCTGTTTTTAGGTTGATGTTTTAAGACTGCATTATTTTTAGGGGTGGGAATTTCTAACTAGACACGAAGCAAACACTATGTTTACAGGCTTGGTTTAGCCTAAATGGGTCAAGTCAGTTTTGGGACAAACCCCGGACATGTTTACAACGGGTTGTCTCCTTGCCAACCAGGCGGGTTTGCTGATCGGCCCTTTTAACCCATTTGTTTATTTTTTTTAGTTATAATGGTTTTTATATAAACTTGAACTAGTGTATTTTTATGCTAAAAGTTAAAATTATAAATATAAACTACATTGCTTATACATGAAAGCTTAAAAAATAAAAATAACATGTAAATATAGAACTGTAAGTACTAACATGTAAAAGCAAGTAAATAATATTCATGATTCTATTCCAGGTTCAACGCTTCGTGTTTGTGTCGCCCGCAAATATATGTGTCACATTCGGGTTCATGTGTGTGGCAATTTCCTGGTTCGTGCAAAATTTCCGAGTTCGTGTTGAGTTAGGCCCACCAACCCATAAACACAACACTGTCAACACATTTAGCAGCCTTAAATTCATTTTCCACGTCAAATACCAGGAATCCTATCAATTTTTTATTGGTTATACTTGGGGGAGAAGTTTTAAGCACAATAAAACAAAGAAAGTGAGAAAACATACTAAAATGGCCCTTTCAATGTACTAATAAATACTTTTTTTTTTTATTTTTTTATCTAATATAACATAACAAAAAAAAACTAAATAATATATATCACCTTATATATACAAAATTATAAACCTTATACATATATAACAATAAAATAATAAACAAACCGTGTGCAAGCCAAGCTCGAGCTTGAAAAAATTCTCATGAGCCAAGCTCGAAAGGAGCCGAGCTTTGTTAAACCCCTGCCTCTCTCCCCCAACTCCCCAACAAGAATGTTCCATTTCCAAATTTGGCTTTAAAGTTTCTTTTAACCATCAAGGCTTCAACTTCATATTTTAACCGTTGAATTAATTATTTAGGGTGTTTGTGCCATATTAGTATGGTTAAGTGGTTAAAATCAATTTAAAAGTTGGGTAGCCTTTCAAGACTCATATCAAAGAGGCCTCACTATCTATGAAACATTTGTATAAGTAAACTAAGCAGTCACTTTCTATCAGAGTAGAAGCGGTGGACAAACAACTAATCCAAGTATATACCAATTTCATTTGCCTCACACACATATATCATAAGCAGCAGAAAATATTACCTAATGTTCATCTCCGTGTCCATGTCCATGCCCTTCCCAAGGATGCCGCCATCCCTAAATGTGTAAAACCAGATCCACTTTAATGGTATTTCAAGCTACTTCTATGATGATGTATCAATTAAATGTCTACAAAGCATAAACATGCAATAGAGAGACCACCCATTAAAATGTAATCAGTACCCTACTATAACTCTGGTGACGTTTTACAATACCCTTATAAGTGGCTACTCTTCCCCGTCTAAAACCGTCATTTCTATGAAAAAAACTGTTCAACCCGCTTAAAAATGTCCATGAAAAAAGTAGCAGTCCATTTCCCCGTGTTTCAAAAAGCCGTAGTCGTATTCATATTTTTATTGTTGTCCTTTTTAATTTATTTAAGCATATATACAGAAGCACCAGCCGTATCTAATAAACTATGAAGTAATAAAGTATTGCTCACCAAGACTACAGGGCCGTCTTGCTTAGCCCGATATAGAATCCAAAACCTGAAACACATGGTATCTGGTAAGCTTATATTACAAGTTAATGCTCATCATGGCATCATCAATATCTGGTTCGTAAAAACAAAAGATAAAAGAGTTATTCCAACCAATTACACAAATAATTTAAAGTTCAACATAAATATATGTCTAGTAACAAGCAGAACACCAGTAACAGCATAATATAGCCTCGATTATACAACAAATAGGGTAAAATGTGATTACAGAAAGCTTATGAATATAGTATAATAACCAAGACATCCATCACAAACTTTATGCAACAAATAGTTATAGCCAACTATATAACAAAGGTGCGAGGGCTTAGGAGATCATAAGATTGCATGCCACCCCGATAAAAATTCCATCACTAATTCTATCATTTTGTTCAATTAAACTAGTTAGAGTGGGCTAAGTAGTACATGTTGTAAACCAAAAGTATATACACTGAGGTGAAAATATAAATTACAAAAAATGTTAGGAAGGTTTTGGTGATGTAGGCATGTAGCCATAAGAAATTAAGGAAGTATCGATTTACCTCTATAAAATTTCTCATTTATAGATCTGAAACATCCAAATTCCAGGTTATTTTTCTTTAACATATTCGGTGGTCTCCTCAGATAGCATGATATACTTAACAAAAAGCATAATCCAAAATATACCATAAGGTATAATACCGTTTACAGCCAGCCAGCTGATCCATAAACACACACATAAAAATGTAACAGTGACTACTGTAACCCTAAATTTACAAAAAAAAAATCTTTAATATCGTTTTAATATGCTTTCCTGACACTGTTCATTACAGATTATTAAGTCATCAGACCATATTAAATCACATCATTCTATTATTGTATATACTAGATAAACACCTTATCCAAATACATTTTGTTGCATATACCTCCATGGCACAGAACCACATTGACTTTGAGATTAGAGTCATCCTATGTTGCATAGTGTGAGCACAAAGATAAGGATACATGCTATGAGTTTGAAATTTAGCATTTTAAAATTTAGGATTTTAGGGTATAGCCGAAGTGTAAATATATATATGCACGTGTGATGAGTGCTGTAGAAAACTGTATGGCTAAATTATCAAGAAACCGAACCAATAATTACTAAAATAAAAAGGTGACCCTGCCATTATCTAATTCAAGGTCACTGATTAGATAACATAACATTAAATAATCAAGTCTGTTAAAGTATGGCTTCTGGATGCCAAAACTAATAACATGGTCAAAAAGCATACAGATTGTCAATTATAATGAACTTCTGACAGAATGAAGCTATAGAGTTTAGTCTACAAAAAAAAAAAAAAAAAAAAAAGTGAGCGACTCGTCTTCGGTTTATAATAAAAGAAGTAATGAAGGAACATAAAGATTTAAGTGGGAAAGGATTGTATTAAAAACTCAAAGCCAACAATTCATGATTTATCTATGCTCTCATCCAATGGCAATAGTGCACCTATTCACTTTAATAAACCAAGAATCTATACAGTAAATAATAACCTACAGAGATCATAACAATTAAAAGCAAGAAAGAGGTTTGTCTAGTTAAATCTATAGAGGTTATAGCAATTCATAAAAAGAAACAAGCCACAAAAAGTGCATGTATGTAACAGCCCACATGAATATCAAGAGATTCACCATTTTAAACAAATAGTCCAGAAAGAAAAAAAACAAACGTAAACAACATTACTGTCCGAAATGGATGCCTATACTTCAAATTAGAATACAAACACAATTGTTATGAAAGCCTAATCGGAGACGATAAACCCAATTCGTGAAATAAAACTCCTATATATGTTACTTGTTATCATATTCAATAAACAACAGAAGATTCAGAGCTCCGAAAGGTACATCTTTTAGAGAAAAAAAAATGATAGTCTGGTTTTGAAAAGCGCGCCTAGGCGCAAGGGCAGTCTCTTTTTCGCTCAGCACCTAAAGTAAAACCAAAGGGCATCAAAAATGCTCAAATAAGCGCATATTTTAGGGGCTTTTCAGGTATTAGGTGCTCGCCTCTTGTACCTTGGGTGTTTTATGCAGCAAATTGTTGTACCTTGGGTTTTTATGGCTTGTACATGTAGGTAAATTCATATAAAAACCTTATTTATAGCTATATTTTGGGTAAGGGAAGCTTAAAACCTATGGGACATATAAAAACATTATAAGATCATCTTGTTCCTCAAGTACAAAAATCCCGCCGCTTTTGCGCTTTTCGCCTTGGTTTTAGACCCCCTAGCTTTTATGGGCTTCGTGCTTTTTAAAATCAAGATGACAGTGCATATAGTAGGACATATACATCTTATAATCTTATACAATCAGAAACTCAAAATTTACATTCAGCTTCACAGACATCATCATTTCTTGACTGAGCAAGTCAAAACAGTAACTGTATTGAGAATCGCTAGCACGCCACTTCAAACTAACTCTTATTTTCAAACTACATTTACAATATGAATACTGGACAACACATTTCCCATCTGGGATTACCTGTATTATTCTAAACTTCAAAGTTAAAAATAATAATAATAATAAAATTAATAAAAAAAACTGCATTTTTTTACTGTAAAAAGCTACAAGATTATGTCAACTGTGAACTGTGTGTATTCAATTAGATCTTAGATCCTAATGAAATCAAATCTTTTTTTACTATCACAGATTGGACCAACCATAATAATAATAATACATTAATCAATGGATCCACACAAGAAAAAAATGAATCAAATGATTTACCACATCATGGCACACATGCCCTTTCCAGTGACGGTATGCCAACGCTTTGGCTGATGCAAATGAAGGCCTTTGTAGGTTCTATTGCCGTACCCATGACCTCCTGCCATCGAATTGTTCTTGCTATCGAAACCCTAGGATTTGGGGGAATAATAAGTGGTTGTGACTTGTGAGAGAAAAAAAAAAAATGGGGAATCTACTGTTGGTATAATTGGGGTTACATCTTTTGGGGGAAACTGGAAGTTGTATTTAGAGTTAATTGCCAATTTAGTCCCTAGGGTTTGTCATAAATTGCCACTTTCATCCAAATCTTTTTTTTTGCATCTGTGTCCCTGTGGTTTACTTTTTTGTCATTTTGGTCCAACCCTCTAACTCCGTTAAGAAAAGTCAGTTAAGTCAGGGGCATTTTGATCACTTTACATATGTATTTTTTTTTTTTTTTGCCATTTTCATCCAAAACCAAATTTAATTTAAATTTATTTTATTTTTAGTTATAATATATATATTTTAATTAATAATTCTTAAATTTTGTTTTCCTGCAAACGAGATGAAACACTTTTTTTGTGGGGGCAACGAACTTCGGCTTGCAAAGCTTTTCAACCATCTCCACAAAGATGAATATGCTTTTAACCACCACCAATCAAATCAAACCCCCCTGTAAATTCAAACATGTCTCGCCTGCAAAACCTATCCAAAAACACTATCTCTCGCATCCCTAATCTCTCAAATTCGAAGATTTTTTGTTTTGACCTTTACACTGTGTTCCCGAGTTTACTAAACGGGAGAAAAGAAAGGAAAGATGTGTTCCCGAGTTTCATTAAAGGAAGGAAAGGAAAGGAAATGGAAGGAAAACTAGTTAAAATTCTTTAGTTTAGTTTTCCTTCCGATTTGGAAGGAAACGGAAGGAGAGAACATTTATCCTTTCTTTTCCTTTCCCTTCCCTTCCTTCAATTCTTTTCCTTTCTTTTCCCTCTTTAAGTTAACTCGGGAACACAGCGTTATGCTCGATTTCATCATCTTTCGGTATGCTTTCTTTTAAATTATTTGGTCCTTTAGAGTCGGTTTTTACTGTAGAACAAAAGCCCCATGAAATCGTTTATAGTCTGTAACAGTTAACGGGTCGATTGATTTTTATAAGGGTTAGGGTTTTAGAAACTTTGAATTTGGGTGGTTGTGGTGGTGACTGTGACGTTTCAGAGAGGGCAAGGGGTGGTTGAAACTGAATCTTTCTCTCTGTCTCGGTAGTTGCTGACGGTGGTGGTGGTTGGAGTGTTTTTCACAGTGTTTGGTTGATGATGATAGTGATGGTGTTTTGTTGAGGTGGCTGGAGAAGGTTGAAGAAGATCTTGGCTGGTGGTTGTGACGGCGTGGTGGTGGTGTGGGTGTGGCTGCCAGTGGTGGTGGCGTGGCTGTGGCTGCCAGTGGTGGTGGCGGAGGGTGTGGCTGCCAGTGGTGGTGGCGGAGGGTGTATGGGTTATTGGTGAATATTGTAGAGAGAGAAAGTAGAGAGAAGTATATTTGTGTGTGTATATATATATATATATTATAACTAAAAATAAAATAAATTTAAATTGCATTTTGGATGAAAATAGCAAAAAAAGATATAGATACGTAAAGTGACCAAAATGCCCCTGACTTAACTGACTTTTCTTAACGGAGTTAGAGGGTTGGACTAAAATGACAAAAAAAGTAAACCACAGGGACACAGATGCAACAAAAAAAAGATTTGGATGAAAGTGGCAATTTGTGACAAACCCCAGGGACTAAATTGGTAATTAACTCTTGTATTTATTTTTTAGTATTAGTTGAAAGTAGTTGTGAGTGGAGGAGAGAGAAACTGTAATGATTTTTAGTGTAATATGTGGTTGTGATTGATTGTGAGGGAATGGGGGATGGGGAAGCTACTGTGAATATGTGAAATGAGTGATTTTAAACATATACCCACATACATGGTGGACCACTTGGAGGGTGTTTGGGAATGACTTTGTAAAAAAAAAGTAGTTTTAAAAAAAGTGTTTGGATTAGCTTTTGGGATGAGAAATGTTAAAAAGTCAATAAATTGTTTTTTAAGTGTTTTGCTTAACTTATTGTGAAGGGGAAATGGAATTTAATAATCCCAACTTTGGGGGGTTGGAAGGCAACAGTCCCAACTTGAAAATTGTAACACAGCGGTCCCAACTTGTCAACATTTTTATTCTAATGGTCCTAAACTAATTGAGGTTAACTTTTTCTGTTAAATGATGACGTGGACTGCCACGTGGCGTCTGACGTGGCCAATTTGTCCCACTTGGCAAAAAACATATGGGCCCACAATGAAAGTGTCTTTTTTTTATTTAAGTTTTTTTTATCAATATATATATATATATATATATATAATACACATAAAACACACACATATCTCTAATCTGATAACCCCCCACCACCACCACAACCATCACCACCAACCACCACCACAACCACCACCACAACCATCACCACCAACCACCACCACAACCATCACCACCAACCACCTGCCACCACAACCAACTACCCACCGACCACCACAGAGAGAGAAAGAGCTGAGAGAGAGAGAACGTAGAGAGAGAAAGAGCTGAGAGAGAGAGAGACGGTGTCTTCGTCTTCCTCCTTCGTCTTCCTCTGTCTTCGTCTTCCTCCTCTGTCTTCGTCTTCCTCCTTCGTCTTCCTCCTCTGTCTTCGTCTTCCTCCTTCGTCTTCCTCCTCTGTCTTCGTCTTCCTCCTCTCTCTCCTCTGATGTCTCTTTCTCTCTCTGTCGGGTCTTAACAAGGTGCAATCGATTTGGGGGAAAACCCTAATTGGAGGATGATTAGGGTTAGGGTTTCAGAAATTGGAGGGTTTTGGTGGTGTTTGTGGTGGTGGTGGAAGGTGGTTGTGGTGGGGATGATTATGTGTGTTTGAGAAAAGGGTGGGGGTAGAAAGAGGGTTTTGGTGGTGTTTGTGGTGGTGGTGGAAGGTGGTTGTGGTGGCGGAAGGTGGTTGACGGTGGTGGCAGGTGGGTGACGGTGGTGGTGGAAGGTGGTTGTGGTGAAGATGATGATGATATATATGTGTGTATATATAATATGTTTATATATATATGTATTATATATAAAAGTTAATAAAACATTATTTAAAAGATTTTTTAAATATTAAAAGATTTTTTAATTGAAAAAACAAGTGTCATTGTGGGGCCCACGTTTTTTTTGACAGATAGACAGATTTTGCCACGTTGGACTGCCACGTAGGATGCCTACGTGGCACTTAACTGGAAAAACTAACTTAGTTAAGTCTGGGACCATTAGAATAAAAATGTTGACAAGTTGGGACTGCTGTGTTACAATTTTCAAGTTGGGACTGTTGCCTTCCAACCCCCCAAAGTTGGGATTATTAAATTCCATTTCCCCTATTGTGAATATTTGTTGTATGGGTTGTAGATTTGTAATTCTCAAAAACAGTTTTTCCACCCTTAAAAGCCAAAAACAGCTTTTTCACCCTTAAAAGCCAAAAGTCACAACAGAAAATGCTTTTGGGTTACACAAACAGCTTTTTGACTTATTGGCTTCTTGAAAAAGCCAATAAGTCAATAAGTTGTTTTGAAATTCAATCCCAAACACGCTCTTGGTTCTCTTAAATATAGTTTGTGTTGTGTAGTAAAATTTTGGGAGGCAAGTGCGCAAATGGTCCCTATGCTTTGCAAGAAGTGCATTTCTGGTTTTTGGCTTTTTAAAATTACAAGGTTAGTGCCTGTGGTTTGATTTTTATGATGAGGGTTAAGTTTGTTAAGCTGGTATGAAATGATTAGATTGCTCGTGTTAAAAAATATATATTAAAATGCTATTTTCGAAAAAGGTTAACATGGACGTTTCACAGACACTTAACGGAGAAAATTAATGAATAGACCATGGGAGATATGAAATGTCAATGATGGGGGAACAAAGGTGTGAATCGAGGGTATTCGTAAAATTCTTGCAAAGCACATGGACCATCCCTGCACCTAACTCAAATTTTAGATTTGAGAAGGTTGTTTGGTACAATGTTTTCATAACCGGATCGGACGTCGATTCGGACGCCTCACCGGTTCACCGGTCAATGAACCGATCAACAAGTGAACAACAATTGAGAAAGATCTATAAAAATCTGGTCCGACCCCTCAGAAGTTGTGGCGGAGGTTAACAACATTCACAAAGGTACTAACAGTTAGCACCTCAAGATTAAATTTGTTTTTTAGATTGTAAACATTTAATCTGATGATGTTTTTTTATGGTGAACAATGTTTAGTTGTCATCTTGATGTGCGGGTGAACAATGTTTGGGTGAACAATCATGTTTTGATGTTGAACAAGGGTAATTGTCAGGTTTATGTGTTATATTGCAGTTTGAATGGGTCATTTGTCAATTGGGTCATTGGTTTGCTTGACATATTAGTTGCAGTAATGTGTAGGTTAATGGGTCATATGGATCATTTGTCAATTGGGTCATTGGTTTCATTGACAGTCAAATGGGTCATTGGTTTCTTTAGTTACATATTTAATGGACAAGTTTTATGGTCAAATGGGTCAGTAGTTGCAGTTTGACTTATTGGTCAAATGGGTCATTAGTTGCAGATTTAAATGTCCTGTTTAACGGTCATTTGCTTTTGTAACGGTCCAAAATTTTACCCTGTATAACGGTCATATTGACTATAAACAGAGACAATAAAGCTCCCAAAAACCACACATAACAATTAGGAAGATGGATCCAAAAATCAAAAGACTCAAAACCAAACACACACAACAGTTTTAGTTTCAAGAAGATGAACAAACATCAGTTGAGGAACATGATACTGTAGATCCAGTGACTGATGAACAAACATTAGTTGAGATTGCACCAATAATTGATGAACAAAAAGGAAGATGATGCTGATGATCAAGATCCACAGTTTGATCTACATGAACAGAAGGAACATGGTACTGCAGATCCAGTGATTGATAATCAACAACCACAAGATGATCAACAAGCAAAAACAGAAAAGGATGAGGAAGAAGCTAATCCATACGATGATTATGATCGTGATGTCATACCCCGCCAAGGCGGAAACACGGGAATGCGACCTCGAAAGGTTTTCAAGCACAAGGTACAAGCAACACACGTAAATTTATTAAAAGATACCATCAACGGATGGTTATTGCTATAAAACTTATTTAAAGTAGAGTAACATTGTCTGAAAGCAAGTAAATTGTCTGACAACCATGAGATCATAATACTACGGGATAGACAAAACCCAATCCATTATGATACCACCCAGTGCATGCTTGGACCCCTCTCTCAAATCCCTACTACTCTCCATTAGTTACCTGAAAACATGCATGAAAGATTTGTCAACAATAATGTTGGTGAGTTCACAGGTTTGAGTGTAACAAGTAAAACAATTGTGTAATTCGTGTATGACCAACCATAGGCTAGCTAAGCGAATGATTTCTGTGCAAACCATGAGTCCCATAACCAAACCTCTTGACTGTTGTGCCTCGCGCATTGTACACTAAAGACAATGTATGTATAGTAGAATAATAACACTCTTTTGTATGTAACCGGTTAAAGCGACTAACCAAGAGTGGGGGTGGGGTGTCAACCCAATAGATCTATTAAAGTGTTTCATGACTTTTGATAGCTAATGGTTACAGTAAATGTTGTACGAGGACTAATGAGCTCATGAATCAAATGTCTCATGTTCCACATGGCAGTCACGATAGAATATACACACAAAACGATAGTTTTACTAGAGTTGTAGCATGTTTGTCCCCCAAAAATGTGGGAATAGTAAAATGGGGCCGTGATACTCACCTGATAATGCCGCGTGTGGTCTAGTGAAGCTGTAAATGTGAGATAGCTACCATCCTGGCACTGTTTGCCCTATGATTATTAAGAGCATGGTAAATTGCAAGTTCTTTGCTGCTTATCATACAAGTTGTTCACCTGACATTCGTGGACCCGAGTATTTGTGTACGTGTGCCATGATTTTGTGTATGAGACGACCTTTAGTGTATTTGTAAAGTGTACAGTTCTGGACACCTCGGTTGTTTTCTAAAATAACGGTTATTTTAAACAAAATGGGTCTTTTCATGTTTTCATGGGTCCAAATAGCTCCCAATTCATCATGTGTGGTTGATTTATGATAAAATAAGTGCTTTAACAGACGTTTAGACAATTATAACATACAAGCTAATGTTAACATATGTTTTAGCTTCACTTAACGTGTGTTATAATGTGGTAGCCGAATCAAATTCACATTGTGGGCCTTTAAGCCGATTGTTTAATGGACTAAACTCGGTCAACTTATGCTTAACAAGGTTTCATAGAGTTACTACAAGGTGTGTTCAATAAAATCGAGCATAAACACCACATTTTATATTCCTTAGTTTCGGATATAAACCAAGTGAGTTTTACATCATAAAACCTGTTTCTAGTTAATGATTTATGTTATGTCTTGATTAAAAAAACATGGCTTGATCTCCCCTTCCAATCGTGAGGGCCGATTGTTAAGCTATTTTGGATAATGTGATCGTTAATAAGTTAGCACAACTATAAATCAAGACAATGTGTGCATCTAGTGTGAATGTGCAATAGTGTGGAACCATGGGTCGAGTAGAATCAGGTGGAATAGTCGAAGTCAAAGGTTAGAGTCATAGGGATCTTACCAAAAGATGGTTGATGTTAGATAGCTCCTTAACCTCCTCCTTGAGCCTTGAATGTTTCGGCTTGGAGTTTTAGAAGGGGCCGAAGGTTTGAGGTGTTTTAGTAGAGGTTGTGAGTTTGTATTGGTGTGATCTTCCCTTCTCATCGAGTCCTATTTATACACGGTTTAGTATGTAAGGCCAAGCTATTTATAGTATGCTTATCTCTATAATATGGATCGGCCAAAGTGAATTTGTATCCAAAAGAGTGATTAACCTTGACAACACATAGCTACTTGTCCTCATCCTTCCTTGGCCGATTATGATCTTCCCAAAAGGGGTAGTGATCTTGCTTTGGGATTTGGTGTACGTATCATTGTCTTATCTCCATTTGCATATAAGCTTATGTCATGCCCTCTCCTTCCTTCTTCCTAGCCGATTGTAGACAAGAAGTCATAAAAGGGGATGGGTTGACTAGCAAGGTGTATGTAAGATGGTTTGTCTTATTGCTAAGTTAATGTAAGTTGACAACCATGTGCAAGCTTTCTCCCTTGGTGTCTTGCGGCCGAGCTTAGGACAAGAAGAAGTGGACAAAGTTTGTTAATGGTGAGTTGTCTCTCTTGTCCCTATCAACCGTACTTGGGCATGGATATGTAGGGAAAGTTCTAACGTATAAGAATGGTACTTGAGTTAAGGTTTCGTTTCTCTTTTTGTGCAAGTTTTGGACAAGTGTTAATGATAGTGACCCTTGATGAAATGCTTCCTTTTCCTCCTTGTTTTGCGGCCGTAAGTCATGGGGTAGGGCCAAGTGTTTAGTCATTCCAATTGGGGGTTGTGTAAGGTGGCGAGATTGGATAATCATTAGCTATAAAGATGAAACAAATGAAATGGACATGTGATTGAATTTCCTCATTCTTGTCCTTGTATAGATTCGGCCGATTAGTGTGTGTAGAGGGAATTGTTGTTTCTTTCCAATTAAGGTAATCTACTATCTCTAGGGTGAGGTGCATATGTATAGATTTGGGTGTAAGTGATGACAAAGACATAGCCTTTTCAAGTCCATATGTATGCGTGTGTGTGTGTATATAACCGTGTATGTGTACATATTGTTGTAAATGATTGATTTAACATGTGTATTTGTATTTATTAGTTATGAACACATGTCATTTATGTTGACAATTGATGATATCTATGATCCGTATACTTGTGTTAGTGAGGACTTGTTATGTGTTAGAGTGTGAATGGCCTCATTGAATGCTCATTTGGTGCTTGTCTGGGTGTTGTATGCATAAACGATCGGTATTTGTTGAGTTTCCTGAATAACTCATGCTTCACTAGACTAGGGGGTATTGTGTGTGCAAAACATCTAAACATGCACATATAATGATAAAATAAATGAAATGCGTACGGATGTTGACCTGGATCGTTGACTGTTGTCACATTCTCCCCTTGTTTTCGGAATTTCGTCCGCGAAATCGAGTTTTCCTACTAGTTTCAGTAGTCTTAGATAAAAGAGCTGGGTACTTGCGTCTTTTTGGTCTTCGTGTTCCCATGTAAATTCGGGACCACGCTTTGCATTCCATCTGACTTTGACAAGTTTAATTAGGCTCCTTTTCAATTTCTGGACTTTCCAATCAGTCACTTCGATTGGCTCCTCAACGAAGTGGAGTTGATCATCGATGTGAATTTCTTCGGGAGGAATGATCAAAGATTCGTCGAACAATCACTTTTTCAGGTTGGACACATGGAAAGTATCATGAACATCATTGAGCTCCTCTGGTAGTTTGAGTTTGTATTGTAAGACCCAACCCATTAATATGAGTAATTGAGCGAGAAACTACTTGGTTTGGAAGTTCTAATTCAAAACATTTCATCATTTACATAACACATCAACATTTAGTCCATACACATCAGGTTCCAAAAGATATGTAGAGTAGCATTAGTACTTAAACATGACAATGAAACATTTTCCAAAAAGCAAGTTTTAAAAGGTTAATCTAAACGTTTCGGAAGCGGACAAGTCGAGCGCGTTCGGTTCTTCTATCAAGCCTTGATCACCATCCATTTAGCGTAGTTAAGTACCTGGGGTTAAACACGATTAAGTAACCCGTTAATCGTTAGCATGAATGTCTACTATTGAAAGAATAATAAAACGAAGTTTTTTTTACATAACCTTTACCCGGGCGGGTAAGTGTTTTACCCAGGCGGGTAAACCTGCTGTTAGAAACTACCCTTTTTGATCAGAACCTTTACCCGGGCGGGTAAACCTGCTGTTAGAAATTACCCTTTTTCCTGCACCAAGCTACACTTTTAGTGCAGCATCAAGGCCATTTATGGGGATTCTTGGGACTTGTTAATGGGTCACAATACGTACCTCTTACATGATTAAAGATATGTTTGGATTCCTTGTTCGGTTTCTAACCCAAAAACCAAGAATTATCTATCCATCTTTAAGCTGACCGGTTAAGTTTTATACATGAAAAAATCATAAGATTTTATGATTTCCATGTTCTAGTTGTGGTTTTTGCCCACTTGTCAAACCTCAACTTGACTACGGAAATTTATGCCCAAGTCATTTATGCCGTGATTGCGGTGCCTCGTGTCCATGGCCACATGTGCCATTTCTCTCGGTCTTGTACGCTCAGCCTCTATGACCTACGGCATGATTTTTGTCTGCTGTTTTCTATCCCTTGGAAATCACAATTTCTATTTTTAAGTAAATGATATACCCATAAATACACACCCAACTTATGCATATATGTATTTATCTTACAAAGTCATAGATATGACTTACCTTGGCTCGGGCCCTTTTGCTTCTAGACTAGCTTGAGGAAGATAACATTGAGTCCATGAATACACTCAAGCGACTAGCACGATTTCATTACCGGCTTAATGTTGACTCTTGGTATAACTATTGTCTATCTAGCATTTTACCCAATTGACCTGATAGTCTACTTGGGATATTAACAACCTTCATCTAAGCCTTCTTCTACGAATCGTGTATCTTATTTATGCTTCTTTTGTGGGATTTTAATGTCTAGTGCCCAAATACACATACAAAGGTATAATTAAGCATATAAACATACTAGAGACATATTAAGAATTAAGTCATCAAGTGACTTACCTTATCCGTGCTTCCTCTTTACCTCAACCCGAGACTCCTTGGCTATCTAAAGCCTTTTGTATCCTCACCTATGAGGCGAATGATCACTTAGGTTGTTAGAACCTAATCTTTACTTGTCTACATGCATTTTTTGTCGTGTTTCACCAATATACAAGTTTTCACAAATTATCTATGCCCAAGTGAAATCGTGTTTCATTGAGGCATTTTATTAAACATTTGGTAGGCATGATTTTCCTAACTTTAATTTTAGGTCTCAAGGACCTCATGGATCCATCTTTGACCAAGATAACATTGCTAGTAATCTAATAAACATCTAAATCATAATTTATAACTAGTATTCCATGGTTTAAAGGTGGTTCCTCCCAATCCACCAAAAACCCAATTCATTTCATAACATGAACTACAAGGATGTAACCTTCTCACAAAGATTTTTGCTTAACACACACAAATTAACATGTATTATGGTTCTCTCATACAGATTAACCATTACTAGTCCTTAATTCACGTTCTTATGACCACTCATGATTTTCATCATACCCAAGCATAAACATACCCTCAAATTTAGTCAAATAAAAGGTTACCTTGATGTGTAGTATGCTTGGATGATTCATTTTAGGGCTAATGCATTCAAAAGCCCTTTGAATTGACCTTGAATTGAGCTTGTTCTTGAGTTTCTTGGTTAAATGTGTGTTTTAGTGTGTGTGTTTGATGGAGTTCGATCTCCTGATAATGGAGATGATCTCTTCATTGTTATTTTTACTAACCAAACTCAAGTTTGGTCATTTGGCAAATATGGTCCCTTCCATCTTTTGTCAAGTATTTTCTAGTTAAATGCCTCGTGTGCTTATATTATCATGTAATACGGTTTAGAAATTTTGGGGTGTTACAACTCCACCCCCTTAAAGAGGGTTTCGTCCTCGAAACCGGATATACCTACGAATTCCCATGGGTCGCGCCTCATGGTTAACATTGATTTTTATCCCCGCTCAGTGAGGTTTATTTTAAATTCAATTAGATTACACCTTCTGGATTTAGGTATACGCATTCATCTACCCTTGCTGGGAATTATTTTAGTTCAGGCACCCGTAGGTGTCATGGTTTGCCCAGGCGTCAGCAATTTGACTCCTTCATGTGTTTGGATCCCTTAAACCCACAAGGGTTTAGGGAATTTGTAACGCCCCAAAAACCCATTTCGCTTAATTACGTCATTAGGTGTGATTAAAAAAATAATAAAACGGAGCTTAGACGATAGGAATGCGGGTTATGTTCTAATATGAAAATAACCTAATGAGTGTTATTATCTTTATAATGGGGAAATAACACTATAAACAAGCTTGCATAGTTAAGTTTTTGATAATAAAAGGCTTTGGGATAAACTTGAGGGACTTGTGGTGTAAATATAACACAAAACAAAAGGTCCAAACACACCCCATTTGGGAAAAAACGAATTCAGCCCTCAAAGAGGGAGTTTTTGCTTCAAACAAGCCCTAATCACACCAAATTGAAGAAAAGATGCAAGGGGTTTTGAGGGTAGACTTGATGGGTTGCAAATTAAGGGTTTTCTACATGTTTTGGAGTTTTGGTAAGAACCCTAACCCTCAATTGGTATAAATTTCGAAACCCACTTGTGGGTTTTGAGCAAAACATGTTAAATCCGTGATCTTGTTGATTATTAGTGATATTGATCATTCTTAATGGTTTAGGAATGAGTTAAATTGCTAGAAGTTTGCTTGTATTTAAAAATGATGATTTTGCTTTAGATTAGTAGCTTTGATGTTACTAAAATTGAAGGAAATCTATGTTTTAGGCATGAATTGTATAGGAATTGTATTCTAAATGTATTGCATGAATCTTATGTGTTAGTAAAATTGCAAGTTAATATTGAAATAGCTAGACCTAATGGCTAGAATGATGTTTTGATGTTGAGTTCATAAATTGGATACTTGCTAAATGTTTAGTGAGTGTGATAATTATGAAAAATGTAGTATGCATACTAGGTGTTTGATGAAATGCTTAGTTGACATAAATATGTGAAGATATGCGAAAAAGCCTTACAAACTAAAATGTTATGTGAGGAATGAAAGTAATTGGTAAAATAGGATTGCCTAATGATGATTACAAAGATGGAATGTGCACTAACCTTAATGGGTCGAGATGATAAATAAAAAGGGATGGTTCATAATTAGGACTATTGCCTAATGATTAGTGCATGCTATATGTAGAAGGTTAGTTTGACTTTTAAAAGTCAAACTGACCTGAATATAAGTTTGAATGAAATAGTGTGTGAAAACTCATGATATGAGTTAGTTATTGAAGTAATGACTAACTTGATTTGTCTTGAGTATAGAGAAGTTGATCTTGTCAAGCTAGGTGGAAGCTTGAGGAGGAAGGGATCAAACGGATAAGCCGATCATGGAATGCGCAAATGAGGCCAAGGTAAGTGACTTATCTTAAATAAGTCTCTTAGTAATAAAAAGGATTGTGTAAATATTTGTCAATTATGGAAATTGTGTTATTAACAAAGAATAGGTGTTTAATCATAAAGAGGAATAAGGAATTAGGGATTCTAGCTTGTAAAGGTTTAGAATCGCCAAAATGGTGGAAAAGTGGTTAGAGGAATATAAAATATGGGATCCTAGCTTGTAAAATGTTAGAATCGCCAAAACAATGGAGAATGGCTAAAACTAGTTGGGACGTCTAATGAATAATGAAGTGTTGTTATAATGGGTAAAGTGATGTTAATATCACTTGAGCCCAAGAATTGAAAGTTTAATAATTGAGTGTTAAATGGTAAGATGAACGGGTCAAATGATGGTATGACACCCTTAGGGTTCCCGGATAATAATATTGCAAATTGAGGATTTGTCACAGGTTGATGAATTGGAACGAAAAGCGTATGAGACGCCAACGGATCATATAGATGATTCGAATAATATAGGAATGAGCTAACGCTACCGGGTAAGTCCGTAGTGTAAAATAAGAATATGGGCGAGTAAAGGGGGATGGAAATCACCCACATGAATCTTGGGTGCCAAGTCGGTGAGTCGTTTTTTATAAACGTGTCTAATGCGTGTTAATGCGCTTAGATGTGATTTAAAATATGGAATTCATGAAATTGGTAAAATGCTAAGTCCGCAAAGGCTTAGAGGTTTTCAAACATGTTAACGAGTCAAAAATAATGAGTGGTAACCAAGTGGTGTCGCCCACGGGTGACTAAAATAGAATATAGACCTCTAAGGGTAGTTCGGGAATTTTGAAGATTTACTAAAGGCTAAATCTATAAACCGGGTCATATTTCAACAAACCGGACGATGTTTTAGTTTAACAAGTGTCCAATAGGTTTAACAATATGATTGATATGCTTTTTAAATGGTTAAATAAGGTTTTGTAAAACCTAAGACCTTAACGGGTCAAACGGTTAAAACCGAACTAAGTGGATTCTAATGGGTCAAAACCGAGAAGTGAAATATATACCTTCATAGAACTTATCTATGCAGGTCTAAAATAATGTTGGGTATGTCCCGGATGTCCAAAAACGCCCATAGTAAAGGGTTGGGCTTGGGAAGGCATAAGTATTCATGCCTTAATAAAGTTGCAGCAGGTCGACCCGGGTGGGTCACATTCTGACCCGGGCGGGTCAAAATTCGGAGTTTAAATCAGCAGGTCGACCCGGGCGGGTCGCGACAGATTAGCTGATTTTTAAAAATTCGTATAAAATCATAGAAAAATCGTTAGGGGGTGTTCTTTATATGCTTGGAAAGGTATTTGAACGAAGAACATTCCTTATTTGAAAGCCGAAGTCAGATTATGAGTTTTAAAATGGGTAAATGCGACCTGAACAGCTGCTGCGCAAAAGTGCAGCAGTTTATTTTCTTGATATGGGGTCGTTTGGCCTGGTTCGTTCCGTTTCAACGCGCAACGACATTTCTAATATAGTAAATGCAGTATTGGCAACCCCACTAACCATTACTTGTGTAATGGTGCCAGGTACACGTTCGGTAGGAGCTCCGGAGCACAGATCAAGTCAAAAGGAGAGCCGAACACACCCGATCACTTATACGCTTCCGCAATAAATTGTCGTTTAAAGCACAAACCGTAGTATAGGTTTGTGATATCCAAAAGAAAAAAAATAATAATGCAAAGTTGAAGGTCTCTATCAAATCAAAGTATTTAAAATGGATTGTAGTTATAAAGGTAAAAGTTTTAATTGGTCGTGATTTTTGATTAAGGCCAAAACTCGTAAGTTTTAGCAATTATTCGCGTGTTTACGGGTTAGGGTCTTACAAGTGGTATCAGAGCCATTGGTTTGAGAGATCCGAGTGTCAAGAAGGATACTTGGACTCAAACTATGTGCTCAAAGTGTTAAAGGGTGTTCGGTACAAGACTTGATCGCGTAAATCCGGTAAGTTACTTCTCTAGTAACTGATTAGATATAGAATTATGGCTGTGATAAATAGGACCTAAGGACAATTGTGTAACAACACGTTGCCTGAATGGAGTTAGTAGATGATGATTAAGACAACCTAAGGTTAGCCAAAGATCAAAATAGTTAACGAGAAAATGGTGCTGATAAGCATAATAGGAATGCTCTGTATTGCATACGGGCATACACTGAAATTGATATGACTAATGTTTATAAATCGTTGCAGAGATTGAGTACCGCATCAAAGGATGGCGAAAGAATGGATAAAATGCATCAAGAGTAATGGATAAAGAGTCAATAGCATGGCCATAAGGCATGTGCAGAAGGGACTCGAACAAATGATGATGAAAAAGGTTGATTAATTGGTAATGAAAAATTACCAAAGGCGAGTATGCCATAGGAGCATGCTCCTAAATAAGGTATGAATACTAATGTAGATAATATTCACAAATTGAATGACGTTCCTTGTGAGGAACTAAGGTTTGGGAGAGACCGGGATGGTATACCTATCCCGGGGTGAAATCCCCAACATAAAACTGTTGAGAATAGATAACTGCGTGTTACTATAAAGAATAGCAGATGTATAAAATAAGCTTTGAGTATGGGAATTTGAAAATGAGATTGATTACTCAAATAAAGAGTTTTAATGAAAACTATAAGCCGAATGAGCTACAGCCACGTGTGGATATGTAGTGAAAATATAGAAAGGGTGATTACATCCCAAAACAATTTGGAAGAATTTTGTAAGGGCCTTGTTTTTGTAAGTAACAAGAATAAAGTCTTTTACTAAATAAAAGATGAGCACTGAAAGGATTTGTTACCTGGAATGAATCGTGACAATCGCGGTAAGATCGTGCGTGTCATGTGTGGATTACTTACCCTGGCCAGGTAAGTGTTAAACACATGATACCGTGGGCTTTCTGTGATTTACACGCATACCGTCCATGTAGCAAATACTAGGTCGGTGGGAAAAAGGGGTGATAATCGAGTCAAACGGGTCACCTGACAGGGGCGGATGACCCTAAAGCTAAATACTGAATTGAAACAGTTACACGTGGGGTCTAAGTGCTCACGTGGAAAAAAAAACCCTTAAAGCCGAATACTGAATAGAAATGGTTGCGCGTGAAGTCTAAGTGCTCACGTGGAAAACCTTAAAGTCGAATACTGAATTGAAATGGTTGCACGTGAAGTCTAAGTGCTCATGTGGAAAACCTTAAAGCTGAATACTGAATTGAAATGGTTAGACATGCAGTCTAAGCACTCATGTGGGAACATAAGGTGGAATACTGAATTGAAATAGTTACACATGCAGTCTAAGTACTCATGTGGGAACCTAAAGCCGAACAACGAAATGAAATAGTTACACATGAAGTCTAAGTGCTCATGTGGGGACCTTGAATCTGAATACTGAAATGAAGTGGATACACGTGGAGTCTAAGTACACACGTGAAAACCCTCAGGCTGATTTATGATTGATTAATTAGAAAAAAAAATTATGAAGAAAGAAAGAACATGGTTACTTTTAGAAACTATAAGTAATTATTATAAAGGTTAAATCGGGATAGAAGGATCTGTTCTAGGAATAAGAATAGAAATAAAAGATAGATGACGTGCACACTATTGTGATTCTTAGAACCACCATAGTGATACTGAATATAAGGGCCGAAGTGCAAATGATTTTGTGAACTGTAGAGAATAACGAAAATAAAAAGAAAATAATCATGATCTTATGATCGTGATTTGAAAGCCGAAATAGAAAGAAAACAATCATGATCTTATGATTGTGATTAGAAAGCCGGAAATAGAATGAAAACAATCATGATTCTATGATCATGATTAGAAAGCTGAAAAATAGAAAAAAAAACAATCATGATTCTATGATCATGATTAAAGAGCCGAAAATAGAAAGAAAAAAATCATGATCCTATGATCATGATTAGAAAGCCGAAAATAGAAAGAAAACAATCATGATTCTATGATCATGATTAGAGAGTCGAAAATAGAAAGAAAACTATAATGATCTTATGATCATGATTAGAAAAGCTGAAAGTAGAAAAGAAATGATCATGATCTTGTGATCATGATTAGTAAAGTCAAAGGTAGAAGGAAAATGATCGTAATATTATGATCATAGCTAGTACGGTTGAAAATAGAAGGAATATGATCATAGTCTTAGGATTATGGTTGTTAGAACATAAAATAGAAACGAAAAGTAAATTGCTAAGGCGTGGGAGCCAAATATGACTCTCACGCCAAGTAAAGAAAATGCGTAGAAATGATATATGGAATGGTACATCCTCGGGATGTTAATAATGGAGAATGGGTCGTTGGACATGAAATCAGACTTTATATATGTCGGTAGGTAGGGGAAACGATCTTATGATCTAAACGCCTACGAGAAAATATCTAAAGAAAATAATACTACGAGAATTTGCAATTGGATGCTATGAAATGAAATAGCCCCAAAGTAAAAGAAAATGATCAAATAGTAATGTAAAAGTTTGATGTGACATAATAAGATTATGTCAATGTAAATAAAAGAGTCGACAGACTCGGGTTTAAGTTGAATGAGAAATTCATGAAAGCAAACATAAAATGCTAAAGCCGGGTGAAATGGGGTTGTGAACCCTAGACGTAGGTTACTATCTAATAGGGTAGTGGACCAAATTGAGTTAAAATGGGCATTGTTAAAATGAAGATTGTAAATAAAATTGAAAGAATAGTGCCTAGAAATACAAAACGAAGGTTTCGAGGGCGAAACCTCTTTAAGGGGAGTAGACTTGTAACGCCCCAAAAACCCATTTCACTTAATTACGCCATTAGGTGTGATTAAAAAAAAAATATTAAAACGGAGCTTAGACGAGGGGAATGCGGGTTATGTTCTAATATGAAAATAACCTAATGAGTGTTATTATCTTTAAAATGGGGAAATAACACTATAAACAAGCTTGCATAGTTAAGTTTTTGATAATAAAAGGCTTTGGGATAAACTTGAGGGACTTGTGGTGTAAATATAACACAAAACAAAAGGTCCAAACACACCCCATTTGGGGAAAAACGAATTCAGCCCTCAAAGAGGGAGTTCTTGCTTCAAACAAGCCCTAATCACACCAAATTGAAGAAAAGATGCAAGGGGTTTTGAGGGTAGACTTGATGGGTTGCAAATTAAGGGTTTTCTACATGTTTTGGAGCTTTGGTAAGAACCCTAACCCTCAATTGGTATAAATTTTGAAACCCACTTATGGGTTTTGAGCAAAACGTGTTAAATCCGTGATCTTGTTGATTATTAGTGATATTGATCATTCTTAATGGTTTAGGAATGAGTTAAATTGCTAGAAGTTTGCTTGTATTTAAAAATGATGATTTTGCGTTAGATTAGTAGCCTTGATGTTACTAAAATTGAAGGAAATCTCTGTTTTAAGCATGGATTGTATAGGAATTGTATTCTAAATGTATTGCATGAATCTTATGTGTTAGTAAAATTGCAAGTTAATATTGAAATAGCTAGACCTAATGGCTAGAATGATGTTTTGATGTTGAGTTCATAAATTGGATACTTGCTAAATGTTTAGTGAGTGTGATAATTATGAAAAATGTAGTATGCATACTAGGTGTTTGATGAAATGCTTAGTTGACATAAATATGTGAAGATATGCGAAAAAGCCTTACAAACTAAAATGTTATGTGAGGAATGAAAGTAATTGGTAAAATAGGATTGCCTAATGATGATTACAAAGATGGAATGTGCACTAACCTTAATGGGTCGAGATGATAAATAAAAAGGGATGGTTCATAATTAGGACTATTGCCTAATGATTAGTGCATGCTATATGTAAAAGGTTAGTTTGACTTTTAAAAGTCAAACTGACCTGAATATAAGTTTGAATGAAATAGTGTGTGAAAACTCATGATATGAGTTAGTTATTGAAGTAATGACTAACTTGATTTGTCTTGAGTATAGAGAAGTTGATCTTGTCAAGCTAGGTGGAAGCTTGAGGAGGAAGGGATCAAACGGATAAGCCGATCATGGAATGCGCAAATGAGGCCAAGGTAAGTGACTTATCTTAAATAAGTCTCTTAGTAATAAAAAGGATTGTGTAAATATTTGTCAATTATGGAAATTGTGTTATTAACAAAGAATAGGTGTTTAATCATAAAGAGGAATAAGGAATAAGGGATTCTAGCTTGTAAAGGTTTAGAATCGCCAAAATGGTGGAAAAGTGGTTAGAGGAATATAAAATATGGGATCCTAGCTTGTAAAATGTTAGAATCGCCAAAACAATGGAGAATGGCTAAAACTAGTTGGGACGTCTAACGAATAATGAAGTGTTGTTATAATGGGTCAAGTGATGTTAATATCACTTGAGCCCAAGAATTGAAAGTTTAATAATTGAGTGTTAAATGGTAAGATGAACGGGTCTAATGATGGTATGACACCCTTAGGGTTCCCAGATAATAATATTGCAAATTGAGGATTTGTCACAGGTTGATGAATTGGAACGAAAAGCGTATGAGATGCCAACGGATCATATAGATGATTCGAATAATATAGGAATGAGCTAACGCTACCGGGTAAGTCCGTAGTGTAAAATAAGAATATGGGCGAGTAAAGGGGGATGGAAATCACCCACATGAATCTTGGGTGCCAAGTCGGTGAGTCGTTTTTTTATAAACGTGTCTAATGCGTGTTAATGCGCTTAGATGTGATTTAAAATATGGAATTCATGAAATTGGTAAAATGCTAAGTCCGCAAAGGCTTAGAGGTTTTCAAACATGTTAACGAGTCAAAAATAATGAGTGGTAACCAAGTGGTGTCGCCCACGGGTGACTAAAATAGAATATAGATCTCTAAGGGTAGTTAGGGAATTTTGAAGATTTACTAAAGGCTAAATCTATAAACTGGGTCATATTTCAACAAACCGGACGATGTTTTAGTTTAACAAGTGTCCAATGGGTTTAACAACATGATTGATATGCTTTTTAAATGGTTAAATAAGGTTTTGTAAAACATAAGACCTTAACGGGTCAAACGGTTAAAACCGAACTAAGTGGATTCTAATGGGTCAAAACCGAGAAGTGAAATATATACCTTCATAGAACTTATCTATGCAGGTCTAAAATAATATTGGGTATGTCCCGGATGTCCAAAAACGCCCATAGTGAAGGGTTGGGCTTGGGAAGGCATAAGTATTCATGCCTTAATAAAGTTGCAGCAGGTCGACCCGGGCGGGTCAAAATTCGGAGTTTTAAATCAGCAGGTCGACCCGGGCGGGTCGCGACAGATTAGCTGATTTTTAAAAATTCGTATAAAATCATAGAAAAATCGTTAGGGGGTGTTCTTTATATGCTTGGAAAGGTATTTGAACGAAGAACATTCCTTATTTGAAAGCCGAAGTCAGATTATGAGTTTTAAAATGGGTAAATGCAACCTGAACAGCTGCTGCGCAAAAGTGCAGCAGTTTATTTTCTTGATATGAGGGTCGTTTGGCCTGGTTCGTTCCGTTTCGACGCGCAGCGACATTTCTAATATAGTAAATGCAGTATTGGCAACCCCACTAACCATTACTTGTGTAATGGTGCCAGGTACACGTTCAATAGGAGCTCCGGAGCACGGATCAAGTCAAAAGGAGAGCCGAACACACCCGATCACTTATATGCTTCCGCAATAAATTGTCGTTTAAAGCACAAACCGTAGTATAGGTTTGTGATATCCAAAAGAAAAAAAAAATAATGCAAAGTTGAAGGTCTCTATCAAATCAAAGTCTTTAAAATGGATTGTAGTTATAAAGGTAAAAGTTTTAATTGGTCGTGATTTTTGATTAAGGCCAAAACTCGTAAGTTTTAGCAATTATTCGCGTGTTTACGGGTTAGGATCTTACAGAATTCATTCGACTGTTTTTCTTACTTGGAATCATTTCTATGCACTGAGGCACATATTGGGTTTAGTTATCATAATGGGTTTTCGAAGATCGTCACTCACTCTCAACGTGGTTTTAGTTTCAGTTTGATTTCGGCTCTAAGGCCCCTCATAATGCCATGGTTTTACCGAAAAGCATCGAGTCCTTTCCGTGCCTCACGTTTTCCTTGACCTAGACACCGCGCGTCCTTTCTGATAGTGTTTTCACCTGCCACTAGGCTTAGCTATATTTTGGCATTCCCCTGGGTCCAACTCGTGATGAGTACGTTTGACCCGTTTGAACCTTCTAATGATCGCTTAGCTATCACTAGACTATTAATGGTTCATCGTTCGTTCTGTTACTATCCGATTGCCAATTCCGTGAATAGTTAGTTCATCAGGGTTTTCGGCTACAAATAGACTTAGTTTCATAAGTCACATGCTTTAGTTAGTCATCCAATCTCAGGACTGCGATTTATGGTGTGTTTCTACACACCGTCTATCAAACTTCTGAGTTAAGATTTTTTGGACTTTATAAAAGTCCAGCTTTCGTTTAACAGGCTGTAATAGCCCAAGGTAACTCGCATTGTATATTATCCGTTTTGCTCACCCAGTCGTATTAGACTGTGACCAAGCTCACATTTTTTTTTTTGCATTGGACTCACCCCCGGAGGACTAGCCAAAATGCGTTGTGATAGTAAGAGTAGCCATTCCTTTATAAGGAAGTGTTTGTTTCTCTTTCCCAATCAATGTGGGATCTTACAACGTGCATATGTCCTAGTTCAGTGCTAGGCTAGTAATTTCGCATTACTCATTTAGAGTTAGAACCTTTCCCTGGAATCCTCCATATAATACCTCAGATAGCATTTCGCCTGTCTCATGCATTCTTTAACTCACATTGGTATTATCTTATCCGAATTTTAGTATGTGAGTTTCACTCTTAGTTGAAATTAGTTCTAGGCGATTGATCAACTATTATCTCTTTGCCCCAGTGCCTCGGGCTTTTAGGATTTTTATCTTATCGAAAGAATTTATATAGGGTGCGTGACCCTTTCTTATCTGGCCTTTCAAATTTATATTTCGAGCTCTCGCAAGCATCTTATTTGAGATTTAACCCGAGTCCTCTGCCTCTTTTAGTTATCTGGGTATTATTTCGTATATAATACTCGTCATCACTTCGCCTTCCGAACTATTTTTTTATTTAATTCCTCAGAACACTTTGGTTCTAAAGCAATTTCTTCATTGGTTAAGCCTTATAGGGCCCGTTACTGAACCATGACCGTTTCTGTTTATTTATGTCCCTTAAGACTTATTGACCCATAGGTCAATTCAACGTTTCTCAAAATGGTTCTCACTCATTTGTGTTTCATGGTGTTAAGTTACCATGTTTAGTCAAACAAGTCTATTACTTATGTTTTCTTTACTTAGTATTCGTATACATAGTGAATCGACAGGCTGCGTTTGGTTTATTATGAAGGCATTGCCTTCATATCTATGATTCACAACCATCTATATGATTTAGAGTTTAGATTTCATGTTCCTTCATCACATGTTAATGCCCATGAGATTTATCTCGCATCATTTGTGTTTGACATGTCTTTAATAGATCCCTCATTCATCGTTTACCCTCATACGATCCTTGCTCGAGGCTAGGATCGTTCCCCTGGTGCGGATGCACCTCCGTTTTCCAGGGTCTTCTACGATCCCCCTTTTTATTTAGCGTTTAATTCCTTCTTTTATTTAACACGTCTTTTTATGGTATAAGACCATGTTTTTAGCACAGGTTTGTGTGAATCATAATTCACGCTTGCCCCATGTGGTTTTATTCTCGTTTGCATCCAGATTTAGCGAGACGCGTAGTTCTTGGTTGCCCGTGAACTTTCATGGATCATTATGATTTAGTGTGATACTTAGTTCACAATTGCCCGTAGGTTTCCATGAATTCATTATGATTAGTGTGACGCATAGTTCACATTTTCCCGTCGGCTTTCCATTAATTACGAGTCAAGTTTAAGTATAACTTAACTTGAGCTTAGCCCAAATCTTGGCTTTTGTTTTACCTCAGTACGAGGTTCATGTTGGAATATGAGTTAACCTCTCGAGTACGGTTTAGACTCGTTAAAAGTTTTACCCTTTAGATGAGGTTCATATTGATTTATGATTTAACCTTTCGTTAAGGTTCGAGTTTTACTGCTTGATTGACTCCCCATCCATGTTCGAATTTGACTATGTCTTAACCTTCGATTAAGGTTCAAGTTTCCTCACAGTTTAACCCCTCCCTAAGGTTCAAATGTGATTATGACTTGATCCTTTGATTAAAGATCAAGTCTACTTACGAGTAAATTCTCGATCATGTCTCAAGGTGATCATTATTTAACTTTTTGGTTAAGGTCCAAATCCATTTAGGAAATTGGCCTTTGATTATGGTTTGAATGTATTTAGGACTTAACCTTGGGCTAAGGTTCAAGTCTATTTGTGTGTTAACTCTTAACTAAGATTTGAGTGTGTTTACGACTTAACCTTTGATTAAGGTTCAAGTTCTTTTTTGTATTAACCTTTATTGGGGTCCGAATGTGATTATGACTCAACCTGTGATTAAGGTTCAAGTCATTTTTATGAATTTAACCTTCTATAAAGGTTCGAGCTTTATTATGACTTAATCTTTGATTAAGTTTCAAGTCTATTTACGAATTTAACCTTTTATAAAGGTTCGAGTTTTATTATGACTTAACCTTTGATTAAGGTTCAAGTCCTTTTTACGAACTGAATCTGTTTATGACCCAACCTTTATTAAGGTTCAAGTCTATTTACGAATTGAATCTGTTTATGACTCAACCTTGATTAAGGTTCAAGTCTATTTCCGAACTGAATATGTTTATGACTCAACCTTGATTAAGGTTCAAGTCTATTTTCCTAATCCGTGTAATTGTTGTGGTAATACCTTTGGCTCTACGGCCCCGCGGGTCGTTTATGCATCGGTTTTACATACCCGGTCTACCGGACCTTTATTGGTTTGGCATTACTCCCGCATTCTATGACCCTGCGAGTCATATAGTCAGAAGTTTCACATGCCCTTTTCTCCCGACCTAGTCCTTGCTACGTGGGACGTATGCATAATGATCACAAGAAGCCCACCGTGTCATGTGATTAACACTTACCTGGCCAGCGTAAGCTATTCGCACATGACACTGGTGATCTCGTCGTGTTCGTCATGATACTTCCCAAATGGACAATTCCCAGTCGCCTGTTTGATTTAATGAAATCTCTTTTGCTAATTTGCTTCAGTATGCTGATTTCGTTTTTCTTTTTTTTTCCCCGGATTGTATTGTTTTGTAAATGCAATCATGTTTTCCAATTTCCGGTTCGGCTGAGCCTTGGCCCACCATGACCGTGTAATTGGTGTGTTTCCAAGTTTTGAATTGTTCAAAGCACCTTTCTAATGATTTATTCCTGATTGATTTCATGTTCATACATGATACATAAAATTTCGACTAGATTAAGTAACTTTGGAAATAAATTCCTTACCGGATTGATGATCAAGCTTGAACCGAACGCTTAACTTGTTTAACCTTGGGCTCTGATACCACTTGTAAGACCCAACCCATTAATACGAGTAATTGAGAGAGAAACTACTTGGTTTGGAAGTTCTAATTCAAAACATTTCATCATTTACATAACACATCAACATTTAGTCCATACACAACAGGTTCCAAAAGATATGTAGAGTAGCATTAGTACTTAAACATGACAACGAAACATTTTCCAAAAAGCAAGTTTTAAAAGGTTAATCTAAACGTTGCGGAAGCGGACAAGTCGAGCGTGTTCGGTTCTTCTATCAAGCCTTGATCACCATCCATTTAGCGTAGTTAAGTACCTGGGGTTAAACACGATCAAGTAACCCGTTATTCATTAGCATGAATGTCTACTATTGAAAGAATAATAAAATGAAGTTTTTTTTTACATAACCTTTACCCGGGCGGGTAAGTGTTTTACCCAGGCGGGTAAACCTGCTGTTAGAAACTACCCTTTTTGATCAGAACCTTTACCCGGGCGGGTAAACCTGCTGTTAGAAATTACCCTTTTTCCTGCACCAAGCTACACTTTTTGTGCAGCTTCAAAGCCATTTATGGGGATTCTTGGGACTTGTTAATGGGTCACAATACGTACCTCTTACATGATGAAAGATATGTTTGGATTCATTGTTCGGTTTCTAACCCAAAAACCATGAATTATCTATCCATCTTTAAGCTGACCGGTTAAGTTTTATATATGACAAAATCATAAGATTTTATGATTTCCAAGTTCTAGTTGTGGTTTTTGCCCACTTGTCAAGCCTCAACTTGACTATGGAAATTTATGCCCAAGTCATTTATGCCGTGATTGCGGTGCCTCGTGTCCATGGCCACATGTGCCATTTCTCTCGGTCTTGTACGCTCGGCCTCTATGACTTACGACATGGTTTTTGTCTACTGTTTTCTATCCCTTGGAATCACAATTTCTATTTTTAAGTAAATGATATACCCATAAATACACTCCCAACTTATGCATATATGTATTTATCTTACAAAGTCATAGATATGACTTACCTTGGCTCGCGCCCTTTTGCTTCTAGACTAGCTTGAGGAAGATAACATTGAGTCCATGAATACACTCAAGCGACTAGCACGATTTAATTACCGGCTTAATGTTGACTCTTGGTATAACTATTGTCTATCTAGCATTTTACCCAATTGACCCGATAGTCTACTTGGGATATTAACAACCTTCATCTAAGGCCATCTTCTACGAATCGTGTATCGTATTTATGCTTCTTTTGTGGGATTTTAATGTCTAGTGCCCAAATACGCATACAAAGGTATAATTAAGCATATAAACATACTAGAGACATATTAAGAATTAAGTCATCAAGTGACTTACCTTATCCGTGCTTCCTCTTTACCTCAACCCGAGACTCCTTGGCTATCTAAAGCCTCTTGTATCCGCACCTATGAGGCGAATGATCACTTAGGTTGTTAGAACCTAATCTTTATTTGTCTACACGCATTTTTTGTCGTGTTTCACCAATATACAAGTTTTCACAAATTATCTATGCCCAAGTGAAATCGTGTTTCATTGAGGCATTTTATCAAACACTTGGTAGGCATGATTTTCCTAACTTTAATTTTAGGTCTCAAGGACCTCATGGATCCATCTTTGACCAAGATAACATTGTTAGTAATCTAATAAATATCTAAATCATAATTTATAACTAGTATTCCATGGTTTAAAGGTGGTTCCTCCCAATCCACCAAAAACCCAATTCATTTCATAACATGAACTACAAGGATGTAACCTTCTCACAAGGATTTTTGCTCAACACACACAAATTAACATATATTATGGTTCTCTCATACAGATTAACCATTACTAGTCCTTAATTCACGTTTTTATGACCACTCATGATTTTCATCATACCCAAGCATAAACATACCCTCAAATTTAGTCAAATAAAAGGTTACCTTGATGTGTAGTATGTTTGGATGATTCATTTTAGGGCTAATGCATTCAAAAGCCCTTTGAATTGACCTTGAATTGAGATTGTTCTTGAGTTTCTTGGTTAAGTGTGTGTTTTAGTGTGTGTGTTTGATGGAGTTCGATCTCCTGATAATGGAGATGATCTCTTCATTTTTATTTTTACTAACCAAACTCAAGTTTGGTCATTTGGCAAATATGGTCCCTCCCATCTTTTGTCAAGTATTTTCTAGTTAAATGCCTCGTGTGCTTATATTATCATGTAATACGGTTTAGAAATTTTGGGGTGTTACATGTATGCCACGGGACCAACCCTATAAAGTATTTCAAATGGACCTATGTATCGGGGATTAAGTTTCCCACGTTTGCCAAACCTTGGTACACCCTTCCAGGGTGAGACTTTCAAGAGTACCTTATCACCAACCTGAAATTCGAGTGGTTTGGGACGGCGATCAGCATAACTCTTTTGACGATCTCGAGCGGCTTTCGAGCGATCACAGATCTTAAAGATCTTATCGGTTGTTTCTTGAATAAGCACGGGGCCAGTCAAATATTTGTCTCTAACTTCTGCCCAATACAAAGGAGATCTATACTTATGTCCATATAAGGCTTCGAACGGGGCAGCCTTAATACTGATGTGGTAACTGTTATTGTAAGAGAACTCAACCAACGGTAAATGAGAATCCCAGTTCCCACCGAAATCGATTACACATGCCCGGAGCATGTCTTCCAATGTTTGGATCGTACGCTCGCTCTGGCCATCAGTCTGTGGGTGATAGGCTGTGCTCATGTCTAAGCGAGAGCCCAATACATCCATTAGTGTTTGCCAGAGTCTGGAAGTAAATCGACTGTCCCTGTAAAAAATGATTGAAACAGACACACCATGCCTAGTTACAATCTCTTTAATGTGCAGCTTGGCGAGTTTCTCTAGTTTGTCGGTTTCCTTGATCGGCAAGAAATGCGCGGACTTAGTCAACCTGTCAACAATTACCCAAATCGTGTCGTGACCACTAGACATTTTAGGAAGTTCGGTGATGAAATCCATGGAGATTTCTTCCCATTTCCAAATAGGAATCTCTGGTTGCTACAGGCCGGATGGCATTTGGTACTCAGCTTTGACCTTGGAATAGGTAAGGCATCGGCTGACGTATGTTGTAATTTCACCTTTAAGGTTGGGCCATCAGTAGAATTCCTCCACGTCCTTGTACATTTTGTCGGCTCTGGGATGAATTGAGTACTTAGACTTGTGGGCCTCCTCAAGGATTAAATTGCGTAAGCCACCAAAACATGGTACCCAGATCCGATTGGCGAAGTACACTATGGCGTCAGACCTTGGTTCCAACAGATTAACCATCTTAAATAACGACTCATTCTTCAGGTTCTCACCTTTCAAAGCTTCTTGTTGAGCATCAAGAATACGGGTAGTGATTTGTATGGATGGTCAAACCTAGCGCACGTACACGCAGGGTCTTGACTCGTTCTTTCCGGCTCAAGGCGTCTGCCACAACATTGGCCTTTCCCGAATGGTATTTAATCTCGCAATTGTAATCGTTCAGCAACTCAACCCACCTACGTTGCCACATGTTCATATCCTTCTGATTGAAGATGTGTTGCAAGCTCTTGTGATCGGTGAAAATTGGCCTTTCCCTATCAATGTACCATAATTAAAATGTATGCAATGTTTAAGAAACAAGATCATTTTCATTCAAAATCAAACGTATTATATTGTTCAAGGCATATAGACAACTACATTAATCAACTATAAACGAAGTACCACATAAACAAACACCAACTTAAAACAAGTATAATCCTTAGCTTCCTTGCTTCATAACCTCTTGCTTTTGCTAAATCTTGTTGTTTGTTCAAACTATTGAGTAATCCATTGATGACCTTGGTATTCCGTGCACTGACTAGACCCTCAGCCCATGATACAAAACCACATCGCTTACACAACAATAAAACCTTTGACCAAGGTTTGATTCAGTCCATGATGTTCGTCCCTGTGTTTCAGACCCACATTTGCAAATTGGAGGAACATCACTCCAAGTTTTATTTCGTCGCTGATTAGAACACCAATTAGAGCTCGAATTCGACATTGGTGATCTTCTAGGGCTCGAATTGGACATGGGTTTGCAATTTAGGGTTTAGATCAAAATGGGGAAGAAGAAACGCTGAGTAACGTTATAAACGAGACAAAATGACCAAAATACCCCCAGATGATGTGCACGTGGAGGCAAACCACTGACAACATAGACGACCGTTAACAGGAGGGATGTAAAGTATTAGCTCGACAAACCACAAGAATTCAGAGTATTACACTCGTGCTGAACCTGTTAGTTAGGTCAAACCACATGAACGAAAATGGCAATTAACTAAGGTTTTTTTAAATCTATACATATAATAAACCAAAGCCATTTTAATGACATGGCACTCAAAGAGGCATTCTCCTCCTTGAGTGTGTCATGTGTCATCCCATGTGACATTGAGATATTTTAGGAAAAAAAATTTAAAAATAAGATTGGATTTTTCTCTCTTATGTTTCCTCTCATAGTTTTTAAACATTAATATCTTTTATATACGAGATTTTTTAAAGAAAAAAATTACACCAAATTAACGAGCGTTTTATTATCTTTCCAACGAGTACCATAGTGCTATATAAAAAACGGAGAAAAAACGACTATTTTTTTGTGGGGTTTTGTTCATACAGGAAAAAAAAACAAAGTGTTGAGGTAAATCATTAATCATGTATAGGCAAGTCACTAATTATGTTCAAATCAGTAAATATGAATTCTATTTTCAACATGCGTTAGCATTGGAGTTATACATTGTTTTAGGTTAGTTATTAACATTAGAGTTATACATTGTTTAAGGTTAGGCGTTAACATTGGAGATACATTTTTAATTGAGAGAAATACACCGATTGTCCTTTAGTTATACATGAAATTGCATCCTATGTCCTTTTTTCAAAATTTTGACACCTTATGTCCTTTGTTTTATACAGTTGTTACACCCTATGTCCTTTAGACCAAACCCATTTAAAAATATCGGTTAAGTTGGTCACGTGCCCCTCACGTGAGGGGCAAATCTGTCAATTCACCTCATAAAAGGACAATTTGTGTAATAATAATAATAAAACCATATCATCATCATCATCATCATCATCCTCGTCTGGTCATCATCATCCTCGTCCTCTCCTCTCTATCCCTCTCCACCGCCACCACCGCCAAATCCAACCTCCTCTCCTCTCTAAAAACCCACACACAACACACTTCTACTGTCCATAGAACTAGAGAGAGAAAGATTTGAGAGGAGAGAGGGAGACGTAGAGAGAGAAACGACATAGAAAGAAGAGAGAGAAAACGGAGGAGGAGAGAGGAGCTGTAGAGAGAGAGAGACACAGGAAGATAGAGAGATCGACGAAGAAGACGGTTGGATCTATTCCGACCTTTTCCCCAAAACATCAATCGATTCATCTGAGTTTATTCATCAACCTCTTCCCTAAACCTAAATCTCTATTTGTAACCTCTATCGATTCATCTGAGTTCTTTGCATCTGTTTGTTATAGATCGAATTATCGGAGGAATCATTGTGTATTGTTTATAATTGTCACCGCCATAGATCAACAATTGAATCCGACATAGATTGTTTATATTGTTTCTTTTCAAATAGAAGATGGGTCTGAGAGGTGTTTCATTATCATCGTCATCATCGTCTAAACATTCACTGGGTGTGATTTTTTTGGTTTTAGATTTGGGTGTGGAGAGGGTTTAAAGAGGATCAGGGTGGTTATTATTCACCATTGATGATTTGATAATTAGAAACCCTCGAAACCTTGG
The DNA here is from genome assembly GCA_032199755.1 of Ambrosia artemisiifolia. Lineage (NCBI taxonomy): Eukaryota > Viridiplantae > Streptophyta > Magnoliopsida > Asterales > Asteraceae > Ambrosia > Ambrosia artemisiifolia. The sequence continues at coordinate 67,039,289 of CM063519.1, forward strand.
AGATAATCAAGAAAGAAATTGAAGGGTTTGGGTTGGTGAAGAAGGTTTGGGGATGATTCAGTACTCAATAGGTGGAGTAAAATGGGGATGGTTTTGTGGGAGGTTATAAACAATCAGGGGAGAAGACACGAGGTTAAAAGACAGATTTGCCCCTCACGTGAGAGGCACGTGACCAACTTAACCGAGATTTTTAACTGGGTTTGGTCTAAAGGACATAGGGTGTAACAACTGTATAAAACAAAGGACATAAGGTCTCAAAAATTTGAAAAAAGGACATATGATGCAATTTCATGTATAACTAAAGGACAATCTGTGTAATTCTCTCTTTTTAATTATTTTAGGTTAGGTGCTACCCGAAGCTTTCTTACATGTAAATGTAAAGTGAATCATTCTATTTCATATGTAAAATTAATATGTCATATTAGATTTCTCTAACCCCAGGAAGTTTCCGGGGTATAATCTAGTACAAATATAAAACTATCAAAGTTATCCCTTTCACACTTCGTTAACATCGACGAATCAAAATTTTGCCAAAAAATAAAAAAATAAAATAATAGTACTACTGAATTCAGAGAGAAACGTCATTAAAAAAGACTTACTTCAGATAAACATACAATCCAACTCATCATCATCATCATCCCTACTAACTACCAAACTCTCACTACTTCAAACAACAACTACTCCTTCACTTCCATCATTCCAATCATCATTCTCCTTCAAATCCATCAATCAATCAATCAACCCACTTTAATAACATCCAAACCCCACATGGGTTTCAATCAATACTCCAAATTACTCCGTACTCTCATCACTACCACCTCTCGCTCAACCACTCCTTATTCTTCTTCTAAACAATGGATAAGATCATTCACGTCTGGTTTAGATCATCCCAATACGGCGTCGTATCATGTTAATGGTGGGCCCTCTTATATGCGTGCTGCTGTGTTTTGGGAACCCAATAAGCCTTTGACTTTTGAAGACTTTGAAATGCCTAGGCCTAAAGTCAACGAAGTTCTTATCAAAACTAAAGGTGTTAAACACTTGTTATTACGTTCTTAATTTCTTATGCAAATATTTTCTTTTTCTATTTTTTTTTCAAAAAAAAAAATAAAATCCACTCATCATTTCTTGAAAAAACGATAAACAAGCTGCGCCGCGATCCTTTTGAATTTTTCAAAGTAAAGGCATTTTGATAGTTTTAGAAAATTTATTTTGACATTTTTGGTTTTCTTTATGGTGATGCTAAAGTGACATTGTTATTCGTTAGTGTACACCGGCCTAAGTGTACACCGGCCTATCTGTCACACGTTTCTAATGAAAAAAAAAAGGTTCATATGGGTTTGTTAGTGGTGGGATCATTTTTTGCTGTCATATGATACGCTAGCGGATCTAAAAGAAAAGTCGAGGGGTAGCACAGACTATTTTTTTTTGTCTATGTGCGCAGCTTGTTGCCCGCCTGCCCGCTGTCTTGATGTAATTTTCACAGTCATGGAATGAAAATTTGATTAGAAAAAAGAGTAGCATACACATAAAATGAATACGAAAAAAAAAGTTTTTGCACTAAAAATGTACTTCGTCAAGAAATTGAGGGGTAGCACGGGCTACCTCTCCACATAAGGTAGCTCTGCCCCCAGCACGTATGACTATACGGTTAGATGACTCGTGTGTGGTGTTTGGATAGTTTGTCAGTGATGTATTGGTGTTTTGAGTTTATAGCAATGTTGTGAAACAAGGTCTCGGAGGTCGAGTACTCCCCGAGTAATAGCTACAAGGTAGGTTGCCGAGTACTCTAGGCCTAGGCCGAGTACTCCCTGGGTACTCTCCGACTAGGCCGAGAACTCCGCGAGTACTCCCGACTCCGACTAGGGAGCGCCTAGCGACTTTTGCAACATTGGTTTATAGATAATTTTAGCTGTAACAACTACCACATCTGCATGCATAGATGGTGTTTGGATGTGGTGGTTGTTGAATACTTTGATATAGCCATAATCAAAGCTGATTTGAGTGTTTGGGAAGTTCTTGATTATGACCAACTGATTATTTCGATCACGGACAAGCTATTCACATAGTGATTATCAAAAATGGATTATTTGAACTTGTATCCAAATATAGTTAAAACTTTCAAAAACCTGTCTTTGAATTGTTTTTGTTGCTTGTGTTGAGACCTGCGCTAGAGGGAATCATGCGCTTACCACTGCGCCAACCCCTTAAAGGTTCTTTAGTACATACCGGTCCATGTCTTGCCTAATTTATATTTAAACGTTTAATATACTTTGAAATGACAATTTTGAATCCTGCAGCTTGTGGTGTTTGCCACTCTGATCTTCATGTGATCAAAGGTGAACTCCCGTTCCCGAGCCCATGTGTTGTGGGACATGAGATCACTGGTGAGGTTGTTGAACACGGGCCTTTGACCGATGCTAAAGTAATTGAAAGGTTTGTAATTTTATACTTCTTATTTCATTTTGTCAAGCGGCAAGATGTTCTTAATCGCTTCTTGAATATGCATATATGATGTTGTGTAATTTACTCTACAGACTTCCTGTGGGAGCTCGTGTTGTGGGTGCCTTCATTATGCCTTGCGGTAACTGTTTCTTCTGCACGAAGGTGACACGTTATAACATTGTCTATATTATTATTAACCCATAATGAAGATTTTATATCTAATTTAATTCACATATTTGAGTCAAATCTAACACATTGAATCAAACGGATTGTGTTCGTGCTGAGTTGTTTAAACCTTTTAATTAAACAGGTCGGCTTGCCAACATGTTTAACCCGATTATTAGAACTCGCCGACTCGTTTAGCAAGTTAACAACTTGATTACTATTCATTTACAACTAGTCAATACATGTGACTTGTTTAGATAAATTTGTTAACTGGGTCATGTTCAGGTTAGTGTTTAACTGTTTATGTCTTTGACATGGATAAATATACTGGTTCGACAATTCAACCCGCCAACCTGAGACCCACTAGCTAACTGAATACCCTTTTGATCTTTGACGTGAATGCCGCCTCTGCAGTTTTAGAGTTTTTCTATGTATCGAACATTTGCTGTAATGATAAAGCATTTCTAAATTTTGCTAAACAGGGTCAAGATGATTTATGTGAAGCTTTCTTTGCTTATAACCGTGCAAAAGGGACACTCTATGATGGGGAAACACGGCTTTTTCTTCGTGGCAGTGGTAACTGTGCTTTGACTCCAGACCTTGCATTTTTTATTTTATTATTTTTATTTTCAATGATTATATATTTATCAGTAGATTCAGTACTATTGAAAAATAAAACATGGGTAAAAAGAGCGATAAATAAGTAATCTTAATATTTATTAAATAATCAGTTCATTGCTGCACGTCGGAAACTGATTATCAAAAAATAATTATTTGCCCACTAATGATCATATAATCACAATAAAAATAAATAAATAAATGCCAGTTATAATATGCCGTGGTTTAAGAAAGCATGCATGTGGTGTGCCTAGGAGCAAGGCGACCTTAGGCACACGGTTTTATAGGAAGCGCACCTAAGGTACAATTTTGGGCAAAAATTTGACTTGAGGCGCGCGCCTCATGTGCATGCCATATCTCATGCAGCTTTTTTGTGTCTAAATATTGTTTAAATGATGCTAGAAACCTATAGGAAATATGTAAAAATATATATAATAACTTGCACCTCCATTTTACATGCTGTCTCCTTGGTGCGCTTCTTGCTTTTTAAAACCATGTAACACGCAATCAAACACTCCATTTGAAGTCCAACTATAATATTTTTGGATAATCAGTGTATATGTTATTAATATTGTCATTCATTTTGGTCAATGGCCTATTATGTAATCTTAGGGTGGATTGAATATGTTATGTCTGCAGGAAAACCAGTGTATATGTACAGTATGGGAGGGATGGCAGAATATGCAGTTGTGCCTGCAAACGGGGTGGCTGTTCTACCTCACTCATTGCCTTATTCAGAATCTGCTATAATTGGCTGTGCAGTTTTTACTGCTTATGGTGCCATGGCCCATGCCGCCCAGGTTCGTCCTGGCGATGCTGTTGCTGTAATAGGTGTTGGTGGTGTTGGTTCCAGGTGAGAATATTAAATATTTTAATATCACTAGTCATAATGTTTAAATCATTTAGTTGCATGACTCATAACCTGTTTAATAGAATGTGTTAAACAGGTCAACCTGAACACTGCCTTTTTATTAAACAGTTTAAATCAATAACACAAAGCCTGATTATTTTTGTGTTGTGCCGTCTCAGAAATTGGCATATTGCCACCCCTAAGTTATTATAGGGAAACCATCTACTAACTCCAAACATATGTTGTTACATGGGTTAGGGTTATGTGACTATAACTAGATGAATGTTGCAGCTGCCTGCAGATAGCACGCGCGTTTGGTGCATCTGAGATCATTGCTGTGGATATACAAGATGAGAAACTCGAGAAAGCTAAATTGCTTGGAGCCACTCATGTTGTAAATGCTCGATCCGAGGATGCAGTTGCAAAGATCAAAGTAAATATACCCATTTCTTATTTTAATTTATTTTTTGTTATTTTGCCTGTTGAACTATAAAAAAAGTCTTCTGCGAATGGGCCACTGATGCCTTTTAACACCAAATCCATCCTTTTCAACATTCTATTTGTTACCACTGTCTATGGGCTGTGAACTGGACCAAGATCGACAGACCCAGCCCATGAACAGGCCCATTTGTAACATTCGGTTTTCTTCTAAAAATGTTTTTAAGACTGACATTGAATCACCATCAAATGGCAATATTTAAGAATATTAATGCGTATTGAGGTGTTTTTGGACAGGAAATAACTGGAGGAATGGGAGTTGATACGTGTGTGGAAGCATTAGGAAATCCTAAGACATTTTTGCAGTGTGTACAAAGTGTAAGAGACGGTGGAAAGGCTGTAATGATCGGTCTTACTCTCTCGGGAGCCAAAGGTGAAATCGATATAAACCATTTGGTCCGCAGACAGGTATGTGACAGCCCATACACTTTCATGTTTTTCTTTTGTGTTTCATAAGCACATCTGCTTCTAATAGTTTGCTTTTTGGGTTCGTATAACTTTTTTGGGTCAAACTGGGTCGAATGCATTTTCCTCACCAGGTTGAAGAAAACACGGTATATTTGAACAACAAATATAGTGTGTGAAGTCGTTATGACCCGACCACTTGGCATGTTTTTTTAAAGCTGTATGTTTTGACCCGTTACACAACTCCCCCCTCCGCACCCCTTTTGGCACTTAAATCCAACACTTGTCCTTATCATTGAAATTACCAAAATAACCTTCATCCATGATTCACACATCTCCTAATTACTTGCAAACCAAAAGACTTATGATTTTACACTTACAATGTTGTTATTTTGGTTAACAGATCAAAGTAGTGGGCTCGTATGGAGGCCGGGCCAGACACGATCTTCCAAAGTTGGTGAAACTTGCAGAAAGTGGTATATTCAACCTTGGAGCAGCTGTTTCAAGAAAATGCAAGTTTGAGGAGGCAGGGAAAGCATATGAGGATCTGAACAATGGAAGTATTGTCGGCCGTGCTGTGGTTGAGATCATGTGATTTCTTAAAGGTTTCCTAGGATTGTGTCGTGTCGCCTGCTTCTTATTCTAGGACTGTAGCTGTCTAGGCTTCTTGTTGAGTTATTCTGTACAAAAGTACCGAATCGAGTTTGTATTGTATATTATTGGACCAATACAAACTGGGTTCTGTGTTTCTGTGCAGCTACTAATTTGTGAATAATCTGCAACATGGTTGACTCTTTGATATTTGGTGTTTTTAGCTGTACTTGCTAGCAGGGAAGTAATGTTGATTTTATGGGTGGATTTGGGTTATGTTTTCTGTTAGCACAACTTAGAAGTTGGATTAAATGAAAATAGGTTTCATAGGTTAATGCGTCATGAATACCTAATGATAAAACTTAAAAGACGAAAGAAAAAGAAAGGAAACGGAAAGAAATAAAATATTGTTTGTATTCAAGAGTTATTTTTTTGGAAGGAAATAGAAGGAAAGAAAGGAAACGATTCCTTTTTTTTTTTTTCCAGTAAGTGATATCAGGAACGCAACGTTGAAGTTCTTGATATATTTTTATTTATTCTTTCTTAATATGTAACTAAAGCTTTCCTTATTTATGAAACATCTCTTGTTAGAATTATGTTGGTTTTATATGATGAACACAAGTAGGCTTGGAAGTGTAAGCTATTGTTGTAGACTCGAGAAGGGCTGGCTCACAGCTTCGCTCAGGAGAAGGGCCTGGCTTTCTATTAGTCAAGCGCTAGCGTCCAACCAGGCTTTGAAGGGATAGGGACGCGTTTTAGATTAAAGAATGCATGGCAACTGCATAAGCAAGAAAAGAGCTTACATGGTTATAGAACTTTCTATCATAGTTGGGGAAGAAACATAAAAACATTGTTTTATGTTGGGATAGTTAGAATGCAGTTCATCTCGAGACGACACAAATGTTACATAGAAAGAAAAAAACGCGTCGTCAAAACAAGATATCGCTTTATGAGAGTTGACTAGGCATGCCACATTTTCATTGAGAAACAACCTTGGTACAAAGATTATTGGAGAGATGCTTACAAAGGGTGGTGAGAACAGATAAGTTGGAACTTTTGCTTACCTTTAGGTGGCCTCTTAGATGATTGATGAGAAGGCGGCGTTCAAAAGAGAGGGAGTTACACGAATTACATGTTTTGAAAGACGGTTTGATAATTAGGACTGGTCTTGCAAGTCGATTTGAATTTGATAATCTTTTGTGCATCTTGTGTACCGAGCAATTCTGGCCCTCGATTTTTGCTTCACTTTTCGCAATTGTTTTTCTTTTTTTTTTTTCGAAGAGCGACATTGAGGCCATGTCACATTGAGGCTCAACTCTAATACCATTTTGTTAGAAAGGAATGAAAAACAAGGGACATCTTTATACAGACCAAAAGTAGATACAACTTGCATAAAAATACTTCAAATGTGCTCACAACTCATTTTCACAACAAAACAAAAGCAAACATAACTAATATCAAGAATTGGAATCAACACCAAGTAAGAGATCATCAAAGCTTGAGTTTATTCTTTGTTGGAATGTCTTTCACAAAAAGCTTTAAGCCTTTTAATGCCATCTTCGAGAGCAGAAGGCTCAATAGCATATGTTATCCTTAGCCAGTTTTTTAGCCCTACAGTTATACCTGAATAAGAAGCAAGTTAACTAGAGGATTAATTAATAGTATTATATCTCTCTCAGATCAATTAGCTAGATGTACTTTGGACATTTAAAAGTGGTATGTAGGGGTGTAAAACGAGTCAAGCTGAGCTAAGCCGAGGTTGGCTAGTTTGACTTAATAGAGTCACGTGTGGCTGTTTTGGAGCTCTACATTTAAAGCTCGTGCTCGGCTCGTAACAGAATTTTCAAGCTCAAGCTTATTTTAAGGTTCAGCTTTATTTTCATATCGTTTAAGCTTGGCTCGATTCTAGATTTTAGTGAGCTGGTCTCAAGTAGCTCACAACTTGTTTACACCTTGGGTATGCGTGATCTTTAAAATCAAAGAATGACATGTTTTTTAACGGTTGGCGAACACTTAAATTCCAATCTTACCTGGTAGGATTATAACTGATTCTTCTTTGGCAAGCTTGAGACAGAAGTCCAAATCATCCTTGATGTCCTCAAACGCAAATAGATCTAGTTTCACCTTTAAAACAACTTTTCTTAGAACCGATTCGTATGTACTGATCAATCTTAAAATTTGACACGCGGAAACATTGTTAGTGATCGAACAATTCTGCACAGGTCTGAATATTATCTGATAATGTTTCTGATGGGGCTTCGGGTTGTTGAGGCGATTGGCGGTTAACAGAAATATGGAGGGAAAGGTTTTGAAAGTTAGTTAAACAACATAAACTTTCTTATATTATAAAATGAAACATCCGGTGCATACTTATACTTTCTGAACCGGTGCGAGTTCCAAACAGACGCGACTATACATATTTACAAACTTAGGATATGTTTATCTATGAACCGGTGTGTTACATAACCGGTTTCTATCATGCCTAGACTTAGGATATAATAATCTAACATATGTTTAATAATTACATAACATAAGAATAAATCAAGTTTAATTTATATCTCTAACAATCTCCCCCTTAAACTTGATTTCTTCAACCTTCTTTTCTTCATTCGTCACTTGATGATGATCGGCTCCTTTTCTTGGGCGGCATATCTTCATCCTTCCATTTGTTGCCTTCACTTGTGCTACCTTCTTCATTGTTGACTTCAACAACCAACTCGCGGCCTTTGTATTTGAGATGGTACCATTCCATCATCTCTAGATATCGAATAAATACTAGCCGAAGTGTTGTTGCGATTTCTTCTTTCTTTGCTAGGCTAGGTAGCCCTCTTCCATAACCCATACTCATTGCAACAATCGCCCAATTTTCATCTTTAGTGACTTTCTCATATCCACCAAACACTTGAACTTTTGTATATAAATCCAATAGACTAATTGGATAGCCGGTTGTGTCTCGTGGTGGCATAGGGGCTTCAATTCTTATTTTCAAGAAATCTTGCATGAACCATTTTACAATCTTTTCAAATTCTAATTCGAACTTGCGTTTGTACCTTTCAACCGTTGTTGTAACATGGAGCAAATCCATGAAAACTAAGCAATCTTGTATGCGAGAACCATTGGTTGGGTACATGATAGGACCTTTCTCCATAATGCCTTCATAATTGTCCTTATCAATAGAGAATTCTTGAAATTGTTTGAACATGTAAGCCCTTTCTTTATCTTCAACACTTAGTGATTCTTTTATGCCTTCAAATCTGACCCGTTTGTTTGAGAACCTTTCTAGTGGTCTGTTTCCATCCTTTTCAACAATATTTTTCCTTTCGGGGCATTTAAATGTGAAGTGACTTTCACTATCACAAATTCGGCATAGAATCAACTTTCTTTTCTCTTGTAGGATCGGTCGATGTACGTGACAAGTGTCACCATCGAATTCTACTTCTAGGCCTTCTTGGTTTAACTTTTCTATACTTAGCACATTTTTTCTAAGTGTAGGGACATAGTATACCTTCTTGATCTTGTGAACTTGCCCTCCACTTGTGATGATTACCGATCCTCTTCCTCTAAAATACTCCCTCCTATATCCGCTTGGTTGGCCTTCTACTCCAAACGATTTTGTGAAAATGGCGAATTGGTCCTTGAAACCACACCCATGTTCTTTTCTTGTTAAACTCGCGTACCAAACATCATCCCATCCTTTTCCTTCCGTTCCTTTTACCATGAATTCTGTTTTACCCATCTTCTTTGGGCAATTTCTTCTATAGTGGAAGGGTTCTTTACATTTACCACAACACATCGCGTGTGGGTATTCGGGGGCATCCTTTATTTGATTGTTATACTCCTTTTGCGCGTGTCTTTTCTTCTCTATACGCGTCTTTGGGCCTGATCCGATGTGAAATCTGGAGAAGTTGATGTTCGAAGGGTCCATACACTCCTTCTTGAATTCTGCGATCTTCTTATCGAGAACAATTTGATCCATACGATCATCTTCACTATATGGAGACATCGGCCGCTTGCCTTTGTCTTCGGGAACACCATCGGACTTCTCTTCACAATCGAACATACCGTAAATTTTGCTTTGATCGGGCTCTGATGCCATGTTAGTGATCGAACAATTCTGCACAGGTCTGAATATTATCTGATAATGTTTCTGATGGGGCTTCGGGTTGTTGAGGCGATTGGCGGTTAACAGAAATATGGAGGGAAAGGTTTTGAAAGTTAGTTAAACAACATAAACTTTCTTATATTATAAAATGAAACATCCGGTGCATACTTATACTTTCTGAACCGGTGCGAGTTCCAAACAGACGCGACTATACATATTTACAAACTTAGGATATGTTTATCTATGAACCGGTGTGTTACATAACCGGTTTCTATCATGCCTAGACTTAGGATATAATAATCTAACATATGTTTAATAATTACATAACATAAGAATAAATCAAGTTTAATTTATATCTCTAACAAACATGACCTTACATGAATGACTCGACTGTACAAAAATATAAACTGAAGCTTGAGGCCCCATACTTATTGACCCTCAAACTTTAGAGCTTAACTTTGTTTATGTTTTAGATTTTGACGACGAAAACACAAAATCAATATACTTGGAAGAGTTTTCTTTTCACTAAAACTCACCCGACTCCAATATATGTGGTTGTGTGTCTGTTAGAAAGTCGTACACATGTTAGGATTCTAATAAAAACAACATACTTTTTTTAATCCCAAAAGGTTGAACCGGTTTTGTGACCTTATAAGTTATAACATAAATTATTCGAAATCTTATTATGTATTTGTGCATCTATGTCCTTACCATAACAAACATCGATCCTTGAGGTTTGCTCGGGCAAATTACACCAGGGATATCTGCAAGTCCTTCATAGCAGATATTTGCATTATCTTTTATTATATTTAAGATTTTTAGAAAGAAATCCTCTTTAGTTTTCCCTAGTATATCAGGAATCGCTCCCTGCACGCGAAACAAACTTGAGATCATGAAGAAAGGAAAGCATAATGAATTGAACACCTTTAAACTAGCTTGAGACTATGCAACATCATGTATGATGTATGCATTCCAAAAGTATCATGTTTAATTTATAACACCATATATATCATATAAAGGAATATGTTTCTAAGACAATATATATTAAGATAAAAATAAATAATCACAATAAACCTTAACTAATAATATTCTATCTAATCACAATAATCACAATAAACCATGAGTTTTATTAGTAAGGAACCTGAATAAACGTTGGAGGGTCACATGATAAACTGATATGTCCCTTAATGCAATCAATAAGCTGAAAATATAAGTAAGTTAGCGCGGCGAATGTATAAATTTGTTCTACGCATGCGTATATATGCACAAGTGAGAAAGCAAGCCAACCTCGTGTTCCTTGAGGATGCCATTAGGATCATTGATGGCAAGCCATCCGAGGCGCCAACCAGGAACGATCCACCTTTTTGATATGGAGCCAAGTGTAATAACAGGTGTGATTGATCCAAAGGTTCCCATTGGGACAAAGGGGTTTTTCCCAAAAGCAAGATGGTCATAAACTTCATCAGAAATGACTAATATTCCAAGTTTCTTGGCTGTGTTGGCAACCTAATGTTATAAAAGAAAAAAAACACAATTTTAATTAAACTGCAAGATATTATACATTTATAGGTTTGTGGTAATCCAATTACAATACAGGTAAGCAGATTTGGTAGAGGTGGCAAAGCTGAATGCATCGGGTGGGTTGGCTTCGGGTCAAAACATGTGCATCATTCTTCAGTTCGTGTCGTAACAGGCTGATTAATTAAGCGAAGTTAGTTGACCCGCAAACGCACCACCCCTTGTGGTGTGGTGGTAAAGGTGTTGGGGGCTTTCAGATGGAAGGTTGGAAGTTCAAGCCTTATAAAAGGCAAAAAAAGGGTGTAATAAAAGCGTACATGGAAGGGGTATAAAAAATGGGAGAGGAAACTAGCCGTTCGAAAAAAAAAAAAAAAAACAAAGGTTGACCCGCAAGCACTTTTTTGTTATTATATTTTTAAGATGTTAACTGTTAAGAACTAATCATGGTTAAGTTTAGGGTTCTCAGAGAGAATATATTGTTGGTATATATATTCTCCTAATAATGATTACCTGATAAAGAGTTACTTATAGCAAACCAACTACCTTTTCTTTTGCTACATAGAAATCCAACTATAATCTTTTTTTTTTCTATCTATCACTAAATCATCATTTTATTGACTTTCAATAGCATGTCCTCTTTTAAATAATTTTAAAAGTTTATCTGCATAAGATAAAACACAATCTAAACATAAAGTTCATAAGTAAATAACTTGAAATTTGCCACCTTTATGGAAAAGAAAAACATACTAAACAAATATATAAACAATAACACATACCTTCTCTAGATGTTTTCGTGTGAAGATATTTCCACAAGGATTTCCAGGGTTGATTATAACCATTGCAAGTGTGTTTTCATCGGCAAGAGCTTCGACCGCATCAAGGTCAACTTCCCAATCTCTATCCGGAAGAAGGGCAAAATGCCGGACTTCCAAATGGCATGATTTAGCAACAGCTTCATAGTATGGAAACCCGGGTTTAGGGAGTAGAATGTTCGCGTTGGGGTTGGCAACAACAGTTATTATGGTTTGAATCGCATGCGCGCAACCAACTGTCAAGAACACATCTTCTTCTGATAACTTGTTTGGAAGATCTTGAGAAAGGTAGTCTGCCACAGCCCTATAACAAAATACAAATTTGACATCAATATAATACATCAATTATTTTCTCAAAACTTATAAACTATATATTGATTCATGTGAGTCTGCCTCTTTAATTGTATATATGTCACCTAATATTAATCAAGGTTTTTTGGAATTTAATAAAGCCACTCAGTATTTTTTCAAACTAAAAAAACTAACTCAAGTTTTAATATTGTTATTTTTTCTAAATGTTTTCAAGTAACTAATCTATACTAAAACAAATATGAAACTTGGTTAAACTGTTGACTTATTTAATGATTATTTATATCAACTTGAACCTAACACAGGAAGCAATAATGAAGTAAAAAAATCACTAAATAATAATTAACCTTCATAATGATTTCATTTAGATTATAAAAAATTTCACAATGAAATGATATTAACATTTTAGTGGTTTTATACTTAGAAAAACGGCAGACAAACTTTATTGAAATAATATTCAAACTTATTTATTATGTCATAAATTGTTAGACTGCATGGAGCAGGGGCGGCGCCCTTGCCACATCAACATTTTTTTTCCCATCAATAGCGCCCCCTCACTATTAGAATCTGACAATTTTGCTACAAAGTTTTCTTACGGAGAAAAATGGATCACAAATTTTGACAAAGTTGCTACTCATTTGTGTGACGACAAAAAAACTTTAATTTGTTAAATAAATTTGCTACAAAATAGGACAAATACTTAGGAAATTGCGTAGGAAGTGGATTGCTGATTTCCTACACCAAATGTGTCAAATTTGCTACGCATTTGCAATAAAACCTTGATGTTGGAAAAATTCTCATCGGAAACCAATTACTAAACATTTAATACACAATTTTCAACGTATTTCTTATGAAAATATAGTGTATGAAATCTGTGATCCATTTCCTACGCAATTTCCTAAGTATCTGTCCCTATTGCGTAGCAAATTTGTTTAAAAAATTGAATTTTTTTTGTCCTCACAAATGAGTTGCAACTTTGTCAAAATTTATGACATTTTTTCCGCAGAAAACTTTACAGAAAAATGACCACTTTCAAATAATGCAGAGCATAGGACGTTGTAATGTATTTATTCTAAAAAAGTGTATGATGTACCTTCTTGCTTGAGGGATACCTACACCAGGACCATAACCATTAAAGTTACCGGAACGAATGGAGTTAACTAAAGCATCTTCCGCAATCTGGGTAGTCCTGAAGCACGCGAAAGCTGATGGATCGCCATGGGCGAGAGGGAGGACAGGTCTAGTGTCCGATTTGTTGAGCTTGGACATTAGCATGTACCGAACACCTCTAATCGTTATATCAGGCACCATATTCGTCTCTTTGTTCTTCAGGAATCCCCATTTCTTCTTCAATGTTGAGCCGTTTTTGATGCCCATTTTTTGTCTCCAATAGTTTGCAATTGGAGGTTGTTGTTGCAATGCAGGCATGAAGCATCATTTGCTTAATATGCTGGTGAGTTGATAATTTTTAAATTAATACGTTAGGCATGAAACATACCCAACTCGTATGGTGCCAAGATGGTGCTTACTTCATACTTAATATTTAAATTTAAATGCCTCATATTGATCCCAATTAGACATGGAACATGCATTATCCTATATATTAATTTTTCAACTTGTTTTGTAAATACTACTATAAAATGTTTCGCCTGTGTAAATGATTAAGTGGACTCAATCATGTAATAGCATAAATTTTTTAATATTAATTGATAAAGGCAAATAATAGTAAATTTCTATGAAACTAATTTAAAATTTAATTTGCAATTAGATAATTATGAAAATAAAACAATGTTGAGAACAAATAAACAAGACCACATCTGCAAACACTACTAGAAAATTGGCTATTTGCTACAAAAGTTTTCCTACGGAAAAAAATGCATCACAAATTTTAACAAAGTTGCTACGCATTTGTGACGACAAAAAAACTTTAATTTTTTTTAACAAATTTGCTACACAATAGAGACAAATACTTAGGAATTTGCATAGGAAATGCGTCACAAATTTCCTACACCATATATTCGTAGAAAATGCGTTGAAAATTGCATAATAAATGTGTAGTAAATGGTTTCCGACGAGGCTTTTTACAACATCAAGATTTCGTTGTAAATGCGTAGCAAATTTGATTCGCTACGCATTTACAACGAAATCTTGATGTTGTAAAAAGGCTCGTCGGAAACCATTTACTACACATTTACTACGCAATTTTCAGCGCATTTCCTACGAATATATGGTGTAGGAAATTTGTGACGCATTTCCTATGCAAATTCCTAAGTATTTGTCTCTATTGTGTAGCAAATTTGTTAAAAAAATTAAAGTTTTTTTGTCGTCACAAATGCGTAGCAACTTTGTCAAAATTTGTGACGCATTTTTTTCCGTAGGAAAACTTTTATAGCAAATAGCCAATTTTCTAGTAGTGAAAGATTAGAAGAAAGGGACCTCACGGAAGAAAGGGACCTCACGGAAGAAGAAAATTGGATTTGGATAGAGAGTAGAGTTGAAAGAGGTTGCTGGAGTTAGAAAGTTTCAAACAAAAGGAAGTTAAACAACGGGCAATAAATAGATAGGCAGGTTTGGGAGACGAAAATACTAACTACTTTCATGTAGGGGTGTGCATGGGTCGGTTTGGTTCGGTTTTTACTATTAACCATAACCATAACCGTAACCGCTATTTCGGTTATGGGATTTCCTTAACCATAACCATTACCAAACTTCGGTTATGGTTAATCGGTTATGAATTCGGTTATTAACCACAAACTTCAATTAAAACTAACTTTCGAAAAAGTTTAAAAATTAAAATCTACAAAATAAAAAATGGATCATACGATGGTAGATTTAGCTTAAGCTTTTTTTTTTATAAGACTAACAAGATTACATTTTTTTTTTGTTAACCTACTAATGAAGGATTCTTGTTAATAAAATATTTCTAGACAATAAAAAAACTTATCTAAGCCTAAGTTTAATTCTTTATTAAAATAAGCCTAAGTTTAATTCTTTATTAAAATAAAGGTCACCTACATCAAGATCGTTTTGTTACTAGCGTACTTTTATCTTAGTAGAAAACCTCTACATGGTTAGGTGTAAAACATAAACCTATTACATAGACTTAAAATTAGGAGTTCGGTTCGGTTTTTGTTATATCGGTTAACCAAAGTTTCATAACCATGACCATAACCGCTCAGTCGATTAAAGAAATTTCATAACCATAACCATTGGTTATGTCGGTTATCGGTTAAAATCGGTTCGGTTATGTCGGTTGTGGTTCGGTTATTGGTTATGGCGGTTATTTTGCTCACCCCTACTTTCATGGTATAATAATAAGAGAATGGCGATGAACAATATCCCGGGCTGTTAATTAATGGAGCATGGATAAATCGACCGACTATGGTTAAGGAGGTGTTTACTTTCTTTCGGAAACGGTTTGTTGAGGAGATGGTTACTAGGCCGAAGTTAGATTGCCACGGCCTTAGATCCGTGTCGGATGCTGATAACTTGTCATTTACAGCCCGCTTTTTAGAAGCCGAGTATAAACAAGTTATGTATGAATGTGGTGACGACAAAGCTCTTGCCCAGACAATTTTATTTTCAAATTTATTAAAGCTTTTTGGTTGATTTTTGCCAAAGATTTCTTGGATATTATGAGGTATTTTTATATAGACCAATAACCTTGGTAGGTGTAATCAGTAAGGTCATTACGAAGATTTTGGCCAATCAGTTAAAAACGGTCACGGGGAAAGTCACGTTTGAAACTCAATCCGATTTTTTTGAGCGGTAGATATATTAGTTAGGTCTCTGATTTTAAATGAGACTATGGCATGGGCAAGGAAAAAATGGGAAAAAATAATTCTGTCAAAAAATGATTTTGAGAAGGTCTACGATAACATTAACTGGGAGTTTCTTTTAGATGTGATGAGACAAAATGGATTTCTCGGAAAGATGGTGTAAGTGGATTCGAGGGGTTTTAATTTCGGTAAGATCCTCGGTTCTTATAATGGGTCACCTACGTTTGAATTTGACTTTGAGACAAGGGGATCCGATTTCGCCGTTCTTATTTATTTTGATTATGGAAGCGTTCTCGGGTATTTTTAATAAAGCGTTCTCGAGTATTTTCATGGTATGAAATTACCAAAGGGAGGTTCAAAGTTATTGCATTTACTATATGCCGATGACGCCATGTTACACGTAGGTTGGTCGGTGGATAATATTAAAACGGTTATTAGACTGTTACGTACGAATCTTTCATATGTGTTCAGGCCTGAAAATTAATATCCATAAGTCGAGCTTGTTTGGGGTTGGTGTCAATAATATGGAGATGGAGAGTATGGCCGAAATTTTACGACGTAAGGTGGGGTCAGTTCCTTTTATATACTTGGGGATCAAAGTTGGGGCTAACATGAATTGTGTTAGTAATTGGGAGCCGATTCTTGATGTCTTTCGGAGAAGCTTATCCAAGTGGAAGGCTTTGACGTTATCGATAGGTGGCCGTGTATGTTGATTAAGTCGATTCTAGAGAGCTTGCCTACATATTACTTCTTGTTATATAAAGCTCAAGTTAAAGTCATAGGGGATTTAGAAGCTATTATAAGGAGGCTTCTGCGGGGTATACACGGGAATGGGAGAAAACTTCATTGGGTTGCGTGGGATAATGTTGCTATTCCGAAAAAATTTGGGGGACCGGGTTTATGTAGGTTATCATGGAGTAATAGCTCATTGTTATCAAAATGGTTTTGGAGATTTCGAATACTTATTAATGGGTTGTGGAAAAGAGTGGTGGAAGCAATTCACAACACTAATAAAAAGTGGGAGTTCTTGCCTTCTAGTTCTTAGCTTACAAGTACATTGAACAATTTGGTCATACTTAAAACGAGAATGGAGAGTGGATAATAAGATAATTAGTTCTAGGATGATTAGGAATATGGGTAATGGCAAGAGTATCAAGTTTTGGTTAGATATTTGGGTTACAGATGTTCCTTTAAGGGAAAAATTTCCAATCGGGTTTGTCTCGATTGCTAAGTGTTAGTGCCTTATGTCCAAGGCTTGATACCAAACCACATCGAGCCGGGGGTCTCACTGGAAGCAGCCTCTCTATTCTTAGGGGTAAGGCTGTCTACATCTTACCCTCCTCAGACCCTACATTAGCGTTGCTATAGGTGGGATTAACTGAGTATGATGATGATGATTCAGATTGGAAGTAGATAAGTGCTATTTTATTTTGAATAAATGCCAAATGCGTCCAGGGGAGAACAAGACAGTAGTTTGGAGTTGTCTCAGTCTTCAACCTCAGATGTGGAGCGACAGGAATGGGCGGAGTGTCAACATATGGTGGAATCAGTTATATTAATAAAAAGAGAGGATTCGTGGAAATGGAAAGATGTGGGTTCCGATAAGTTTTCGGTTGCTACTGTAAAGAATTTGATTATTAAGCATGAGGTGGCGCGACACTGTTTCGTTTTAAAATGGTGTAAATGGGTTCCTTCTAAATGTCACATATTCGTGTGACAAGCAGAGAGGGACAAATTTCCAACCAAGATGGCTCTTGGTCGTCATAATGTTGTCATTGATGATTTGACATGCGTTCTCTGTGGTGGGGAGGGGGAATCAACCGTTCATGTTTTTTGTGCATGCCGAATAGCAGCGGAAGTTTGACAAGCCATTTTTGGATAGTGTTTAATTTTGCCAATTTATGCTTTTACGGTTAGATATCTAATGGATATTCATACGCAGGACGGTATTTCGGGTGTAAAGAAGGATGTGGTACACGAGCTCATCATCATTACTTGTTGGAGGATTTGGAAAGCGCATAACGAGTTGGTTTTCTAAGATAAAAGAGCTAAGGTTGCAAACATCGTCGTGGATGTGAAGTCCATAAGTTATGTATGGTGCAACAATAGATATAAATGTAATGGTATAGACCGGAAACGTTGGTGTGCGTTTGATATAATGTAATGGATGTGTGGTTTTGTGGTGAATGAAGTTCAGTTTTTTTAAATAAACCCCACTTCAAATTAGGCTTTAAACACGTTCAAGTGAATATACGGATTTAACATGTAACCTCAATCACAAGATTTAATAATTACAATGGAAGTTATTCAAACTTAAATACACTAATAATTGAGAAAACCACTTTTAATTATATGTTCCTATTATTCGTAGAAACTAAAAATAAAATAAAAATATATATGCAGATCGACGAGCTACATATATGTAGCCCCTGTCAATCTCTCTCTCCCTATCTCTCTCTTTATATATATATATATATATATATATATACCGTACAAAGTAATATATGTGTGCGAAGTGTGCGAAGTAAAGGCAATTCCATAATTAATGAGAAATTAGACAGTTAAAAGGGGTATTTTCGTCAATTTGTATACATCAACTCCTACAAACATATTAAAACGACGGTTCCGTCTCATTTATCACAATTCAAACCCAAAAAAAGTTACACAATTTTGGTTACGTGATTTTAGTTATGGGACTAGTAGTGATTCTGTCTATGGTACGTAATTTTGGTACGTGATTTTAGTTATGGAACTAGTATTGATTCTGTCTATGGTACGTAATTTTGTATATTACGTTATTTTAGGGGTATGGAAAATTGTTATGTAAAGTTGTGATGATTATGTTTATGGTACATGATTTAAGTAATGGAACTATAATGATTTTGTCTATGGTACGTGATTTTAGTAATGGAACTAGTAATTATTGTCTTTGGTATGTGATTTTAGTAATAGCCTGCATATGGTACGTAATTTTAGTAACAACCTGCATATGGTACGTGACTTCGCACACTTCACACGTTTTGGAGACTTTGTATTTGAACCGGTACATATATGTATATATGTGGTGTGCGTGGTTTTAGTAATTAAAAAGATATCATTTTCCCGGTGCCAAAAACTTTGATGTTTTAATTTAGAAACTTTGGTTTGGGATAAATGACTGATTTTTACTAAACTGGTTTTACCAGTTTTAAATTTATAAATTAAACAATATTTACTTTCGAAACTAAAACCAACACATAGGCAGTGAACCTGACATGCATAGTATAGTTTCTAGGGTAAGTATTGAGTATCGTTATAAATTTGAACCGGTTCGGATATCAGAAGCCCGAATGATCTGTCTCACTACCGGTTTCCTCGCCTTAGATCTAGTTCGGGACTACCAGAAGCTGATTAAACCTCTAGTTATTTAGTTAATTTAATCAACTATTATTTTATATTTTCGGATGAGCTCACAAGTGCATGGGTTATTACACACCATGGGTACACTCATGAGTTCTCCTAATAATTTAACATTGAATTTAGGTTTAAGTTATCATCAAAGCAAACCTGTCACAAAGATAAACAAATAAGGATTAGAAGAAGAGGACAACACAAATAACTAAAAATAAACTACTAGTAATAATAATAAAAGCCTACAAATCAAAATGAGTTCGTAATGATAGAAAGATACAACCATAAAACATGATCAACACAAGAACATGGCTGCTCATAGACAAGCTATCCACCTCCAAGTGATATGTAGCTCTCTTGATCCTCACGACCCTCGATATTTATTGTATAACTACTCTACGATCCTCTTCTTGGCCAAGCCGATCAAGGTAGGACGAAGCCTAACCATTGAGGGATGTTAGGATGGCCAGAAGGCCTCCCACAAGACCTCAAGATCTCTGGAAGAAGCTTGGAGTTTGGCCCCAAGAGAGCACAAGAAGGATGAACAAATGGTGGGGGTTAGCTTGCTATTTATAGGCCTCCAGAGCAAGCACGTCCGTGCCAAAGGTTGGTAGGGGCGTGCTTGCTGTTACACGTACGTTCTGTTGCTTCAGTTCTGAGTTGTCTGTACTTTTTGTCTGTGTACGGGCGTGCCAAGTGCCTGAGCACGGGCGTGCTCATTAGGAATTTGTCAGATTTTGTCGTTTAAGCCTTAGGGAACACGTTTCAAAGAGCATGTGCTTGCCAAGTGATGTGGCACGGGCGTGCACGTGTCCTCAGTATGTTTTCTTGTTCTCCAAGCTTGCTGCGTTGTCTTCTAGCTTGCAGGGCCTCCGTGCAAGTGTGCGTGGGCGTGCTGGGTCACTCCCGGACTGGTTTTATCACTGCTTAAGTCCAGAGATTGTCTTCAAACAGACAGGGAACAACCTCTAAGTCTCGTATCTTCAGGAATCTCTAGTTTTTGCTCGTTTTTGCCCGGAAATCCTCTGTTTCCATCTTGGAGCTCCAATTTCCTGAGAAATACAAATAGGAACGAATTAAATACCCAATATCAATAATATAAGCCTAATTGGACCCTATTATGAGACTGTTTATGCTTGTTTTATATGTTAATTATGTGAGTCATCAGTATGTATGTATGTATGTATGTATGTATGTATGTATGTATGTATGTAGTGTGAGGTTCAATTGAGAAACCTCAAGAAGGTGGCCACCGAGAACTTATGTATTTAAAATGTTAAGTATATCATAAAAAAATCAATTTAACATGTAAATTTTTTGTTTTATTTTTTTTGGAGATTTTGCATTTAAATATGTATAGAACCCACCAAAATAAAAAAATAACATTTATACCCTTTATTTAAAAAAATAAGGCACAATAAATAATGCTTGTTATTGACGTTTAAAAAAGACGGGGAAGGTTGCATGTGAGTTTCTAATTTTATGGCATACTACATTTGTACCCTTCATCTATAAAATCATTCAATCTAGTTAAAACAATATTTACAAAATTGTCACTCATTTAATATCTACCATTAGAATTCAAATCTAATGGCCATAAATACTTCTTAGACTTTTTAGTAAAATACCATTTTTAAAGGAACCCTAGTGGAAGTATAGGGGGAAAAACTCACTTGAGATTGAAAAACTTAGGAAACCCATCCTAAGAGCATTCACAGCAGCTCCCCCATTTTTTTGTGAGTGTGTCCCCCAAATTATATGAGGTGGGTGTAAGTGGTTGGGAGTGAAAAAATGGGGAATCTACTGTTTATCGGTATATTTGGGGTTATTTGGGAATCTTTTGGGGAAAACAGAAAACCGTATTTATTTTTTAATATTTGTTGAAAGTGGTTGGGAGTGGATGAGAGAGAAATTGTAATGATTTTTAATGTAATATGTGGTTGTGATTGGTTGTGAGTAAATGAGGGATGGGAAGCTGATGTGAATGCTCTAAGGCTCTTATCATGCTATGTCTACCTATTTTAATCCCACATTTTTCAACCACCAATGGCATATTAATCATTTAAACAAGTTGTCAACTCTTATCTTAGGCATTCTAGAAGCTCTATCTCTATGCTCCCATTACCTTTTCAAAGTTTATAGTACAATTTTTTGTTCACCAACTAAGCAAACCCTTTCAAAATTCAAGATCTTCTTCCTTAAACCACATCCAAATCTCATGCATGTTCTTCCAGATATATTTCTTACATACTACCAACATTTAATCTACTGGAATTTAACATGCCTTCCACTCCACAAGATATGGATCTTAAGTTACTTAACTCATCATCTTCCTTTTTAATATCATCTCCTCGATTTGTTGTTCCAAACAACTTTTCTGTTGATGCATTTTCAGCTCAACATCGTCCTGCGTTTGCACACGTTTCAGGTAGTTATGAAAATGTTTGTTTTTTTTTGTTCACGTTTTTTATTTAATGACTCTTTAGCACACTGTACATTTTTTATGTTGTCTTTTTTTTTTGGTTAGTTGGAAATGAAGATGTTGGAGATGGGACCTCGTTCACTTCTACATGTAGTTTACTAAAAACAAACATTAGTTTTTTTTTTATTTTTTGTTTTTATTTGGGAAATCTAACCATCTTTTTTTGGCATTTTTGTCTTAGATGAAAATCAAGTTGCTGAAGATGGCCCATCTTCCATTCCAGAAGGTACTTTATGCAAACATTAAACTTTATTCATTGAATTTGTCTTTTAGGGTTATTTTCATACACCTGGTATGGGCTTTTTTTGCTACGAAACTTTATTAATAGATTTATTTTGCTACACCTTGGTATTGGTTTTTTTACGAGTTTATGATAAATTTACTACCTCAAATGTTTTTGCCATGAAACCTTTTGTTCACCGAACCTGTGTTTTATTAGCGAGGGGTATCTTCATTCTACTTGTACATTTTTTTTGTCTTGTCTACATTGTTAGCAGAGATTATACTAACCACATAATCACACCTTTTTTGTGTCCAATACACAGTTTACAGTTACATAAGTTTACACTTGTTACATTCAATGTACATTAGTTTACATTCGTTTGCACAACCACACCATTTTTGTTAGTTACACTTACATATATGTTACACCTGTTACATCTAATATACATTTGGTGGGGCAGTGGATGGAGTGCGATATTATGGTTATTAATCCTGATAATTTCCAAACTAAAGAATGTGAAAAAATCTGTCGCATTACCGGACCCGATGACAAGCTTTCATCAAAGCCTCCTAAGGCACATCGACTTTGTCGTACTTGCATGAAATATATCACTAATCATGGCTCACGTAATTGTAAGAAAATGTCCCCTGCAGTTGCTGAAAATGATGAGGCGACATCCCAAACCCACCGAGTCCAGTTCTAGTTCTTAGTTCTTATCGTCCGACCATCTCTGGGCAGATTTTTGTGTTTCAAAATGTCTTACACAGGAGTAACAATTGTTTATTTTGGGTTCTAACGTAATTGTTACCTAGGTAACACAAGATTAGATGGGTGTTTAGGGATCTAATATTTTTGTCTCAATGTATGTGTCTACTATGTTTTTATTATTTTGGTTTTTATTTTGGAAAACTACTAAAACTCTATTATGTCTTAATGCTAGTAATATCTAATCAGTGAAAGGAGTTACTTTTATATGTCTTTCTATTAATTTATTTTTGTTATTTGTAGTTTTTTTATGTTAAAATACATGACTCATGGTATTTCTTATGTTTAAATGAAAACGCAAAAAGTATAGCACACACCCACCAACCACAAGGTATGGTTTTTAGTTTCCCCCCCGCTTGTTGTAGTAAGCATTGTAAAAGTCTGTGTATTCAATTTTAGTAGCATTTACAAGTTTTTTAAAGTCGGTGTGTCGTGTTACATTTTTCATATTTTTATGTAACACAAAACTTTGACTCACCACTGATACATTTTGTTGTATAAACAATGTAAAGTCATGTATTTTTTCTCATTTTATAATACATTATAAAGTTCTACCTTTTAATAGTTTTATTTTACACTGGTCAGAATAAAAGCTAATGTGATTTTGATTAAAAGCTACTTTTTACCTTTTTACTTTTGTTCTACACTTCCCCATACATACTCTTTCCTCATTTTTTACTTTTTTTTGGTTAAGTTAATGAAGCAAGATTGATGAGACCTAACACTCCACACTTGATTTTTTCTTCACACTTTGAAACCTATAATATATCATAGGTAGTTCTACCTTTCGTACTTTTTCCTTCTATCCATGTACTACAAATAAACACTTTACAATTAAGCATAAAAGAAATTAACTGAACCATTTCTTTATTTTTATATGATATGAACCTTCTCCTGAGAACCTATATTTTTTATTAGACCATGTAATCATAAGTAGCGCTACATTTTGTACTTTTTTCTTCTATCCATGTACTGCAAATTAGCAGTTTACGACTAATATTAAAGAAATAAGCCGAACCATTTCTTTATTTTTATATGATATGAACCTTCTCCTGAAAACCATGTATTTTTTATTAGACCATGTAACAATTGTGCAAGAAAGGTAGAGAAAATACCCATTAGTCCTACACAACGATGTAACACTACATATTTGGGTATTAACAGTGTAACAATTCTTATGTTCACATTTGTTTGTGTCAGTGCATTTTATGTTTGTCCCCAGCTAATGTTAGTCATTTGGCTAGTGTAGATAAGTTTATTGTACCTAGTGGCAAAAATGTAATTTACAAGCTAGGGAGACTAAGCCTCAGTCTCCCTAGGCCAAGAGATCAAGACAATGGGGAGACTAAAACATAGTATAAATATCTTAGCCTCCCCCCTGATCAAGGAGCTCTCTCACAACATTCCATAGGTGTGTCCTTTGTGTGTGTGTTTTCTTAGAGAGTCTATCTTTGTGAATCCTTGCTTTGTGTAAGCTCAATAAAATCTGTGTGATTTTGATAGTTTCGTGTGTTCAGTTCTTGTTCTTCTTCATTTACATAATCATCAAAGCTTTTTGTTTCTGCCATCGATTCGGATACAACCTAGTGAATCGCATTTCTTGTCCGACAAGAGACACTATCCTACAGTTTGCTAGTTATATCACGTAACAATTCCAAAAGGTAGAAATGTGTAACATATTGGTAAGGTTACAAATGTTTTACATACTTACAAATTTCACATATACATTACACATGTAACATTTAAAAGAGATTTTTACTAATAAAATGCCTTTGGAACATTGATAATCTAAAACATACTAATAAATGTCATTATCCAGATTCAATTGGCATATCATATTTTGTTACACCGTTTTTTCACACATTTTCTTCCATATTATTACATTAAACAATACATAACATTCAACACCTTTTTTCACACATTTTGTTACATATGATACAAAAGTGGTTTGTTACATTTTGTTACACATGTCACATTTGTTATCTCTATCCTTTTTAAGTGGTTGTCCCATCACCTTTCCTTCATTGCTCTTGATTATTCTTCTTTCCTTTTCGGATGTTCCCTCTTTATAAGTTGTTGGGGCCACCCTATATGTCACACCCTCAAATTTCCACTGCGGGCTTTTACCGCGATGCGCATGACATACCAGGATCCCATAGCCATAAGTCATATGAACGAAATCTAAATGCCCAAACCATTTAGTTCGTTTTCCCAAAAATATAGTTTTAACGTTTAACCAAAAAGTTTAGATAAGTTGCGGAAGCGTAAATCAAACATAACCGTTTAAGTTCATGCGCAAAACAACGCGCCCAAAATAAAACCATTGAATGTAAAGCAAAGTATAAGTTAAATAATGTTCATAACCCATGACACAATGATGCATGTCCTATCGTGCTCCAAACCTAAAGACCTGCAAAAGCATGCTATCGTGTGTCAACATAAAGTTGGTGAGTTCACAAAGTAAGTAGGCGAGTAGTAAAAGTGTAGGTTTCCCAAACCAAAATTAACAGTTAGGTTTCCCAAACCATGATCAACAGTTAGGTTTCCCAAACCCGTAAGTAGTAATAACAAAACAAGAAACCACTAGTTCAGCGTATGCTAAGGGTAGCTAACCCATTCATGATAACTAAACCATGTTATACCGAATTACTATTCAAACGATGCACTCGCTCCGCGAGTTGGTTTATGCCTTCCATCATTGCCTATCAACAATGATACAGTCTAAGGTCGTAGTCACGGTGTGAGGTTTGTCAAACCTAATAGCGATATCAACTAGTAACCCGCTTGCCATAACCCGGCAACTCATTCGGTAAATAGTGAAGGACTTCCGTGATAGTATGCAGTTTAGTTCATCAAGGACACCGAGTGTGAAACTAGCAAAATCCGACCCACACAAGGAGTCAAAACCCGACCCACACAAGGAGTCAAAACCTGAGTTGTAAGAGTAGTCCCAAACCGGACCCGAAAATAGTAGTCCCATACTGGACCAAAGAGTTAAGTAAGTTGTCTCAAACCCGAGACGCATGCTTTCGAGAAAAAGTAGTGAAACTCACCTTAGGTTGCAAGCAAATAAATCCAAACTCCAAAGTAGGGTGTGCTACCGACTCCTTAATACATGTGTCACTAAGTGAGTATATGTGCATAACCAAGGGCAGACCCTAATCGATCGATAGTTTGAACCCTTCGTTTCAATCCTAAGCATCATGACCTTTATTCCTTGAGCCTGGTATTAGACTCTGTGAGGTTTTTACCATCCGCTTGGTCATGAGTAAATCCTGTCAAATCATAACTGTTACATTGACACTCAAAACTTGATAATGAAAATTGTTCGTGTAAATTCTTTAGAGATAGATAAATATACTTTGACAAGGGAAATTATAGCAAAGCACTATATAAGACCTTAATCAGGAACCATGAGAACGTAGTATGAAGTATAGAGTGAAACCACTATAAACATGACTTGGCTTATGAGAAAGATTATTCATAAACACGTGGACCTGAACACCAAAACCTGAGTATGGAAAATACTGGATGTGTGGCAATGGGTAGATCGAAGATAATTCCGAGGACGGAATTGTAGATCGAAGATAATTCCGAGGACGGAATTCTATTAACGGGGGGAGAATGTAACACCCCGGCTTTGGGTCCCAAAAATTTTTAGCGCATTATTAATATTAGTATTATTATGGTATAATAAACAAGTAACTAAGAATGAATAATGGATAGTACGTTTATATACGAAACCAAAAACCGAACCACGGTATATTAAAATATTATTATAACATGCGTTACATGACTAAGCCAATACCCGTTAACGAACCCGCATCCATGACTAAAGGATTAGTCACCATGGGACACATGGCATCCATGCCATGTGCCCCATGGCCTTCTAAATATAAAACACATACACTCACCTCGTTTGTTATTTGACACCACACACACACATAATTCATTCACTTTAATATATAAACCCATATATGCTTGATCTTACTGAACACACTAGTCAACACCCACACTTACTGTATATTGGAAATATATAGAGTTAGAGAGAGAGAACGATAGAGATAGAGAGAGAAAGAGAGAGCATAGATCGAAAGAAAGAGGAACCACGGGTTGTGGCCTCTGGCCGGCCCTCTTTCCACTCCGACAACGGAGGCAACGGACGATAGTAACGGTGGGGATTGTGTGGTGGTCTCGAGCAGAGCTAGCGGTTCCAAGTGACGGAGGGGGGTCGATGACAGATCCCGATTGGCGACCGGTTTAGGTTGGGTCCTGTTGCGATGTAGCAATATTGTTGTGAGGGTTAGGAGGAAGATGAAAGGACAATGAGTTGACTCGGTCAACGTCGATCAAGATCAGTCAACCGATCAGTAAACAAACTAAAGAGATGAGAAAGGTATACCTATGACCCAAGGTTATAAAATATGTATCTATTCTTATTATGTCGCGTACGAGCACGTGTGGGAATTCACTAATACATTGGATATTCGACCATATCAAAATAATTAATGAACTTGTATCTATAATATATATAGGACGTGTTGTTGTGATTGTCGTACTACAATAATATGGGATTGTTAATACAATTATGATGACTTAGTTAATAAATAGACTTAATATTATTCTACATATTGCACTTTGAAAGGTTATATCTCGATCTCATAATAATGCTTGTAAATTAGATGAATTGTGACTAAGAATTATTAGACAATTGAGTCAATATATGGGACGTTGAGGTTTAAGACAATAAAACTAGGACACTAAGAAACCACTAGAGAACTAGATGGTGTGAGCAATTGGAATTGGACAATTAGACCATTGAACCAAAGGTCTTAAAGCTTACCCACACATGTAACCGCGATACTCGGTTACACCCACTAATGCTTGTGATTATATTAGGACCTTGCATGAGAACTATAGGTGGGCTATGGACTTGGAATACCATACAACGGTGTGACTTGACATGATGTAATACGCTGCCAAGGTGAGTTCGTATACCACTCCCCTTTTTCTGTTTTATAAACGTTTTGGGGTGAATACATGCTTGTGTGTGTAAACTGTTTTGTGTAACCTGTTTGATGTGACAAGATACAGACTGCCGGATAAAACTGACACTCATTAACTTAGAGATAAGCCACTTAATATATGGGTAGTACTACTTGGGGAATCCCCCACGCATGGTGGACCCGGGACTTAGGGGCCCGGGAAACCCTCCACTAAGGTTTTAAGACCATTGCGGCATATATTTTGCCACTGGATCAATATGGCAGTTATTGATTCTTCGTTTAGGGTTGAGGTGTCGCTTGTACATCACGTGTGTTAAACTGTTTGAACTGTGTGAACTTGTCTATGAAATGATAAACTGTTTTCGGATCCACTTATTACTTATACGGACTCACCAGCGTAATTGCTGACCCAAACTCTTTTAAGCATGTGTTCAGGTACTACATACGGATGGATGGTAACGCGAGATATATATATTGGCTTGTGTGGAATAGAGATTATTGGGATAGAAGAATTGAGTTATAAGCATCGCGGATTAGAGCTTCTAGAGTAGCGCACGTGTAGAGATCGGATTGACTAGTGGATAACAACCCGCCAGCTGCTTCGACGACCGCCGCGTCTCGACCCGGCAGTAGACTTTAGTTATATTTTATATTGTATTTGTTTTATTTTGTGACTAGATGTTGTAAAAATACTAAATATTAGTTATCGTTGCTTCCGTTGTGCAAGTCTGTTACCAAACTGTCGTAACGTCCAGCCCCCTCCTGGTCGGGTTGTTACAGTTGGTATCAGAGCAACGGATGTACCGGAATAGGATATCTCCAGATATCCTATGCTACACCAGGACAACTTAGAGAACTTAGCGTTTAAGGCTCTAAGATTACCTAGCTAGGAGATACCTTGAAATTGCATAAGACTGACGAAAGTAAGAAACGGACTAAGGTGAAACTTGAGTGCCTGAACACTAGAATGCTTACCGAGACTTAGAACTAGTGTGACTAGTAGACGAACTTGTGTGATACATGAATGATGACTACGACGGAGATTATTAGAACGATTCCGTGAGGTAAATTGACGATTACATTTGACGTCATGTAATGGTAAATTTACAGGCACGAAAAAGTTTTAAGAAATCCGAGGAGTCGCCATGTCACAACCCGACCAAGATGGGCCTGGTCGAAATAAAGATTGGTACCAAACTTGCACAGCGGAAGTAACAATTGTTCAATAATAATAATTTATACAATTTCTAGTTCTAAATTAATACAACTCAAATAATAATAATTAAACTAAACTATTGCGCGGACGAATCGTGGCACTCGTCAAAGCATTCCCGGATGTATACTTCACTAGATCTCTACCGATGCAGCTCTAATCCTCAAGTAGCATAATTCCTGTGTCATGTAGCTCTTCCAAAATGTCTACACGTTTCCTGAGCTCACACACATATATATATATATACCTCGTTCCTCGATTCCAATCCTGAAGTGGTACCTGAACACATGCTTAAAAATAGGTTTGGGTCAACAAATATGTTGGTGAGTCCGTGTGTGCGTTAAACTGGTTTCAAAATAAGTTTATCGTTCAAAAGTCGGTTTATAAGTTATATGGTTTCCCGCAAAATAGTTTTTAATTCCCAAAATAGGTTTACAAATTAATATGGTTTAATACATGGTTGCACTGGTGATGTACAAGCCACACCTCAAACCAGACAGTGAATCCATCTGCTCTCATTATGGATTCCCATGGCAGAATACGTGTCACAAACCTCAGTGGAGGGTTCCCCGGGTTTCCGGGTCCACTGTGTGTGGGGGTTTCCCCAAGTAGTACTACCCACATATTAAGTGGCCCAATCTCCCGTTGGGTTAATGAGTGTGAAGGTTCGGTATTCGAGAGCACACCTTGTCACATCAAACTGGTTTATCATTCTGGTTTTTACACTGGAAGCATATGTTCACCCCAAAACAATTTAAAACAGAAAAAGAGGGGAAGTACACGAACTCACCTGGATAGCTATGCAGAAGTAAATAATAACGAAGTGCTTGGTATCGCGTCCTGATATTCTCCTGGTCGGGCCTATGTCGGCACACATTATTAGTATTGGTTTTTATTAGTTAATGCTTATGCGTGGGGACGAGCTCGAGCATATAGTTTCTAGTTATTACAATTCCATGTCTATGTTTGGGTTCCAATAATTCACAACCTATCCGTTTGTACTTGACAAGTAGTGGTTATAACTATGTCCGCGTTTATGGTTCAAATGTCGTATTCCTATGTTCAGGGTGGTAGGTTAATATTCATACTAATCATCCCAATGCTATTATTGTTTATACATAAGTCCTTAGAAAGTTGTGAGTCCATTCGTATCCGAATTACAAGTTGTAATGCTTAAAGCTAAGTGTCCTATGTTGAATCCGCTACTTTTGTCTTATCCTTGTTATGTTTCAATTGTCGAATCCATGTCCTAGATCTTAAGCGTCCAAGTTTGTCTACTCAAGGTTTAGATATAGACTAGTCGCTAAGGTAAGTGTCAATTTGTATGTTCCAAGTTCATGTCCAATCGTCGCTTTCATCAACTAGCTTCTACTTCATTCCCATGTACCCTTAAAATATAAGTCGTCCTAATCAATTTCCAGGTATTGGTCCCCAATGTTCAAGTCAATATTTGTGTCAACCTATATGCTTTTATGTTTGATTTGCTTATAATGCTCGTCAAGTCCCACACGCGGTACATATACAGAATATAAATATTTATAGCTAAATATAACTATGGAGTCCTCGAGTTCGGTTATACCTCATGTTCGGATTACAGTTCAAGTGACCAGATCTGATTATGTTGACCAGCTGGTTGACCGTGTTGACCTTTGTTGACCAAGGTTGATTTCTGTTGACCTGTCTCTAGGCTTCTATTGACCGAATTATAACAACCTCTTAACTTGTTTTCGATTCAACCAACCATGACCACATCTCTATCCTATCTTGAATCACCTACAACACCCTTAATCAACATTACCCATAGCCATTTCCTAAACTGGCCTCTGTACACCAACACACCCACAACTTATGCAGCCTTCCAAACCCAATAACTTGACCCACCGCCGAGAGCCATCCCCATCACCCTAAAATTCGGACCAAACATCACCAAACCTCCAACATCCGCCTGCCAGAAACCACCCTGGTGACCACCGTGACCAAACACCCTCTGCCATCATCTCCGAACACTATCAAAGAAGGGGGTTTTACCTTATGGTTCGATGATACATGGTGGTAGGTGTCGCTGCCGTCGGAACCTCTACCCAACCACCGTCAATCGTCGTCTTCATCAAAACCAATTACCGCCGTCGATGTGGGAAGGGGGCCGTCCAGGCGTTACAGCCGGCGGTTCTTCTTCTCCGATCTCTCTCTTTCTCTTTGTTCCTTCTCTGCTTCTTCTTCCTTCGAGTTCCTCTCTCTCACTCTAGTTCTCTCTCTCTAAAATCAGTAATGAGGGGGTGTGTGTGTTATGTGTAATCTGGTGTGTGTGTGTGTTATAATAAAAAAAGACAAGTTGGGGTTTTTATAATAGTGGGTGGTGAGGTGTTTAACTCATAAAATGGGCATGTGTCACCTTGAGATGGTGACACATGTCCGGGGTGACTAATCACTCTCGTTCGGGTTCAGGGTGGGTTCGTAACGCGTATTAGCCGGGTCTCGTATTCTAATAATATTATGTAATTATATCGATTCGGTTTTTAGTTTCGCATAATAACGTACTAATTATCATCCCTTATAGATGGTTTACTCGTCATAAGTAATAATAATTCGCAAAAAAATTTTTGGGATCCACTCTGGGTTGTTACACGCCAAGATCAGAAGTCTTAACTAGAATGACCATAGACATATGTGAAAAAAAAAAAGAAAAAAAAAATAGGTGACGAAAGAGTCGCGAACGAATACTTGAACTACTTATGAGACCATAGCAAAGTGTTTGGACTAGTATACTTGGTGCGGATTAGCGAGTCACGATAATGGACTATGTTAGAAATGTAAACAAGGATGCGATAGGCTTATGTAACCATATTAAAGGTTTCAAACTTGGTAAACTTGGTACGACTTGGCATGTTTTGATATTATGTATATACACATCTAAGACTATGGTAGTGCTCATCCTCTTAACTTTATATGTGTGTGTATATATATATATATATACATGGCTCTTAACGAGTAATTATATTTTACAATTAACTTTCCATGAATAAGTTATGAACTAACCACGAGAACCAGGTACCTTGCCAGAACTTGGCGCTACAGCTTGTAAGAATCCGAAGTACGAAGAGAGACTTGATCAACCCAACAAATGGACTCCCCTACTCCAATAAGTTTTGCTTCCAATTAGAATGGTTATCGCTTATTATATGCTTTGTGTGCTTACATAAGTTGAACTTGGCGTTAATATCCCCTTACCAACTAAACCAAAGTTAGAAATTAAACCATTGGAATTCTAGATCATTCGTTCGGACTTGATCGATATCGATTTCTATAGACTTAAGTTAGTATTGTGTATTGGATTTGTAACCATATAACAAGTTGTAGAATTGATCCAGGAATATCAAATTAGAGCGGGAGTGATCGAGGCTCAAGGATGTATCAAGATGAAGTTCGATCCACCTAGCGAATGGATAATCCGATAAGTTTGTCTTCTAACCAAATAGTTAGTGTTGATTATGTGGTCCATTGTGGTGTGTGGGTGTATATGTAGGTGGAAATTTTGTGTTACCAATTATACCAAAGATAAAAAGGCTAAACCAATTATTACTAGGTTCCTTTGTTCGGATTTAAGTTAATATTGGATTCTATGAATTTTAGTCAAGAATAGAGTATTGGATTCGTAATCACATGACAAACTTTAAGGATTTCAAAATGTCAACCGGAAAGGCGAAAACTTAGGTTCGAGAATCTGTCAATCACCATGACTATACAATTTTCGCTAACTAAAGGGAGTAGGATTGACCGCCACTTGAAGTAAATTAAAGATTTAATACGTACCCCGTTACCATAGTACCCTGCGTTGTATATTCTTAACCATTTAGAATAAGAACGAGTTATTTGTATGAAACTCGTTAGAATTATATAGGTAGGCCCTAACGGGGGGAGTGGATGCTTTTGAATTAATTGTTATAAGGAATATTTGATAGGAATAAGAGAGCACCGCCAAGGTTGGTAGGAAGAATTTACACGAATAGCAAAATCGATCATACGAGAATATAAGAGTTAGAATTCTAAATAAAAGATATGTGCCATGGATATGGTTAAGATCTATGTAGCGTTTTTAGATGGTAACTTTTCCATGATTCTTAACATTTCGTCACCCCATTTTAGTCAACTTAGATTAAACAAAGTTCCTAAGGACTGTAACTTCATAGATTTCACATAGAATTTGTCGATAAGGTATGTTTTCAATAACGTGTTCTATCAGATTGTTGGGAAGATTTTCAGTATGTTACAAAGCCTCATTGGTGTGGTGGGTTAGCTGCGGTACACCCTATATATAAACACCAATGATGCATTGAAAACAAGACTAAAAATCAAACCAAAAACAAATCTGAATCTCTAAAACTTCTAGTACATTTTCGAGGTTATCAAAGGTGTGGTGGGTTGGCTGCGGTACACCCTATATATAAACACCTATGGTGCGTCGAAGATGGGACTAGGAATTAAACCAAGGGCAGACCCTAATCGATCGATAGTTTGAACCCTTCGTTTCAATCCTAAGCATCATGACCTTTATTCCTTGAGCCTGGTATTAGACTCTGTGAGGTTTTTACCATCCGCTTGGTCATGAGTAAATCCTGTCAAATCATAACTGTTACATTGACACTCAAAACTTGATAATGAAAATTGTTCGTGTAAATTCTTTAGAGATAGATAAATATACTTTGACAAGGGAAATTATAGCAAAGCACTATATAAGACCTTAATCAGGAACCATGAGAACGTAGTATGAAGTATAGAGTGAAACCACTATAAACATGACTTGGCTTATGAGAAAGATTATTCATAAACACGTGGACCTGAACACCAAAACCTGAGTATGGAAAATACTGGATGTGTGGCAATGGGTAGATCGAAGATAATTCCGAGGACGGAATTGTAGATCGAAGATAATTCCGAGGACGGAATTCTATTAACGGGGGGAGAATGTAACACCCCGGCTTTGGGTCCCAAAAATTTTTAGCGCATTATTAATATTAGTATTATTATGGTATAATAAACAAGTAACTAAGAATGAATAATGGATAGTACGTTTATATACGAAACCAAAAACCGAACCACGGTATATTAAAATATTATTATAACATGCGTTACATGACTAAGCCAATACCCGTTAACGAACCCGCATCCATGACTAAAGGATTAGTCACCATGGGACACATGGCATCCATGCCATGTGCCCCATGGCCTTCTAAATATAAAACACATACACTCACCTCGTTTGTTATTTGACACCACACACACACATAATTCATTCACTTTAATATATAAACCCATATATGCTTGATCTTACTGAACACACTAGTCAACACCCACACTTACTGTATATTGGAAATATATAGAGTTAGAGAGAGAGAACGATAGAGATAGAGAGAGAAAGAGAGAGCATAGATCGAAAGAAAGAGGAACCACGGGTTGTGGCCTCTGGCCGGCCCTCTTTCCACTCCGACAACGGAGGCAACGGACGATAGTAACGGTGGGGATTGTGTGGTGGTCTCGAGCAGAGCTAGCGGTTCCAAGTGACGGAGGGGGGTCGATGACAGATCCCGATTGGCGACCGGTTTAGGTTGGGTCCTGTTGCGATGTAGCAATATTGTTGTGAGGGTTAGGAGGAAGATGAAAGGACAATGAGTTGACTCGGTCAACGTCGATCAAGATCAGTCAACCGATCAGTAAACAAACTAAAGAGATGAGAAAGGTATACCTATGACCCAAGGTTATAAAATATGTATCTATTCTTATTATGTCGCGTACGAGCACGTGTGGGAATTCACTAATACATTGGATATTCGACCATATCAAAATAATTAATGAACTTGTATCTATAATATATATAGGACGTGTTGTTGTGATTGTCGTACTACAATAATATGGGATTGTTAATACAATTATGATGACTTAGTTAATAAATAGACTTAATATTATTCTACATATTGCACTTTGAAAGGTTATATCTCGATCTCATAATAATGCTTGTAAATTAGATGAATTGTGACTAAGAATTATTAGACAATTGAGTCAATATATGGGACGTTGAGGTTTAAGACAATAAAACTAGGACACTAAGAAACCACTAGAGAACTAGATGGTGTGAGCAATTGGAATTGGACAATTAGACCATTGAACCAAAGGTCTTAAAGCTTACCCACACATGTAACCGCGATACTCGGTTACACCCACTAATGCTTGTGATTATATTAGGACCTTGCATGAGAACTATAGGTGGGCTATGGACTTGGAATACCATACAACGGTGTGACTTGACATGATGTAATACGCTGCCAAGGTGAGTTCGTATACCACTCCCCTTTTTCTGTTTTATAAACGTTTTGGGGTGAATACATGCTTGTGTGTGTAAACTGTTTTGTGTAACCTGTTTGATGTGACAAGATACAGACTGCCGGATAAAACTGACACTCATTAACTTAGAGATAAGCCACTTAATATATGGGTAGTACTACTTGGGGAATCCCCCACGCATGGTGGACCCGGGACTTAGGGGCCCGGGAAACCCTCCACTAAGGTTTTAAGACCATTGCGGCATATATTTTGCCACTGGATCAATATGGCAGTTATTGATTCTTCGTTTAGGGTTGAGGTGTCGCTTGTACATCACGTGTGTTAAACTGTTTGAACTGTGTGAACTTGTCTATGAAATGATAAACTGTTTTCGGATCCACTTATTACTTATACGGACTCACCAGCGTAATTGCTGACCCAAACTCTTTTAAGCATGTGTTCAGGTACTACATACGGATGGATGGTAACGCGAGATATATATATTGGCTTGTGTGGAATAGAGATTATTGGGATAGAAGAATTGAGTTATAA
The DNA here is from genome assembly GCA_032199755.1 of Ambrosia artemisiifolia. NCBI lineage: Eukaryota > Viridiplantae > Streptophyta > Magnoliopsida > Asterales > Asteraceae > Ambrosia > Ambrosia artemisiifolia. The sequence continues at coordinate 67,075,327 of CM063519.1, forward strand.
GCATCGCGGATTAGAGCTTCTAGAGTAGCGCACGTGTAGAGATCGGATTGACTAGTGGATAACAACCCGCCAGCTGCTTCGACGACCGCCGCGTCTCGACCCGGCAGTAGACTTTAGTTATATTTTATATTGTATTTGTTTTATTTTGTGACTAGATGTTGTAAAAATACTAAATATTAGTTATCGTTGCTTCCGTTGTGCAAGTCTGTTACCAAACTGTCGTAACGTCCAGCCCCCTCCTGGTCGGGTTGTTACACATCAGTCATACACTTCATATACATCCCATACAAGTGTCCATACAAGTTCCCGTCAATTACATACCATATAAGACTCCAAATAGTCACATAAAGACTCCGTACACAATCTGCGTTTTTAGGACAGATTGTGCGCTGTGAAAAGCGAATTATTTAAAATACTTAACGAATGAATTAAAGTCCCAAATGTTTACTGAGTATTCATTGGGATTCAGTCGATAACCCATAATTTTGTTTTGTCTTAAAACCAAACACAAAAATTATGAAAATTCGTACAACACAGCTATGTCCAGAAAATTTCCATAACAGGTCAGTTTAGTAGAAAAATTACTAAAAATTGTGTATTCATCCAAACGGGATGAATCCACTTGGAAAAGCCGAGTTTTTTCCAATGTTGACTTACTGTAAAAATTTCATAACTTAATTCTTTATAAAACCCGAGTTATGATTGTTTAAAGTTGACTCAGTTTGTTAATCCGAAATTCTGATATGACCTCTTAACCAATAAAATTCCAAAAACTACTCAAACGAAGTCCAAATCGGACGATTTTGCCCATTACGAAAAGCTAAGACCATGTACATTACAACCATGCCAAGAACACATCAAAACAATATATTTTAACCCATGTATCAGACCCTACAAGTTAACTTTCAGATTCTGTCCAAGTTTCAATCATGCAATAATCATCAATTATCTTGAACCCTAGTTGCATATTATCGATCAACAACACCAAATAAACATTCTACAACATCTATAGGACATTATCTGATCATAACCTAGCAAAATTCATGCATATATTATCATTCACAAACCCTAGTTATCTAAAACATCAAGAACACACATGATCATGCAAAACACATAATATTCATTACATAACAATATGCTTGACCCTTTTAATCTTCATAATCATCATGTTTTAATTTTTATAAAATACTTTCAGACCTGGACAAACAAGGTTTTGATGTTTTAAAATAATTTAAAGAAGATTAAAACACAAGAGAATGAAGATTATACCACAAGCACTTCAAAACAATCAACCGAATGCTCTCCAAGCTTCCCGATCGATGTTCTTGAGCTTTAGCAGGTGTTTAGGGGTTAATAATTCGTAAGGACGCAGTAGGGGGCGATTAGGGTTGAGTTTAGAGGTTGCATGGGGCTTAAGAGTGTTTAAATAGTGGATTAAGTCGGTTAGGGTTCGTCAGGACCCGACGCACGGCCGATCGGATTGATCGCGTGACCGGTCGGATTGATCGCGCCCGTTCCGGGTGGCCTGCTTTGTTGTAGAGTGCGTTTTCTTCGATGTTTTCGCTATTTTGGACCCTATCAAGTGTAACCCCATGTGTTAAGCCCCCAACCATCCTAATGGTCCACCTATTATGATTTTTTTATTAACGTTTTCGGTTTAAGTTCACGTAATCACATACAGTTTGCACATAGTTTCACAGAAATTCATAGAAGCACGTAATTGCAATCAATCTCAAACCATTAATTCACAATCTTCTTGTTTAACAATTCACCAACGTCCGGGGTTCACTACTCATTTAAATAGTTTGGTAGTTCCTCGAATTACCACTTCATGCAGTTATTAACCTATAACCGTGCAACGTATACTCATCCTAACTAACCTTAGTTAATCAGAATGCATGAAAAGTATGTATAAGTAACTAGAGTCTAGTTAATGTGTTAACCTGAAATTACGGGGTATCACACTATAAAATGGAATCTTGGCTGTTATAGGAGGTTATGGCTTGTTATTAAACTATGCACATGTAACAACATCAAACTATATATATATATATATATGTAACAACAAGTAACAAAACATGGATATATTTATTGTCACACCCCGCCTAAGGCGGAAACGTGAGGTGAGACGAGTATGGTGATCACAAACATTGTTTACATGCGAAATACAAAATGTCATTCATTTCACATAACAAATAAGGTCTTGATGTCAAATAGAGTTACATGACATAACAAATGAGTTCAACGACTACATCAAATAACGAAACAAAAGACTTGTTCATGCATTCCTAAGCTTCCCTTCTTATTATCCTTACTTGATTTCCTGAAAAACATGCTTAAATGTGTCATATGAATGCTCTCCTTATCTTGTTTTCTTTTTGGCCGAGATTGGATCAAGGAAGAAGATCCATCACAATTTTGGTAGATGATCTTGTTAGGTTAGTTTGTGTCATGAATCATAGGTTTCTAAATAGGTGAATGTAAGTTGTCACATGGTGTGTCTGTGAGATACAAATGAATTGTGAGCTTGTCTTCTAGTAGCCGATTCTTATAGGTTAGGAAAACAATGAGGAAAGTTTTCATTCATTGGGATAAGTTCATATGTTTGTTAAGAATCCACTTTGGTATAACATTTGGACAATTGTTTGATAGTGACTTGTGAATGGTAATGGTATGTGATCGACCGAAAAGGGAGGAACAAGAGAGGTTATCATTTTGGGTTTAGATCACATCTAGGAAGTGTAATTGTCATCAATCAAGGCCTATTTAGATTTAAGATAGGGTGGTTTGTCTTCTAATGGTCATGTATGTACAATTGTCCTCTTTTGAATGTGTATAGGCCGATTATATAGACAAGAGGATAGGGATATGTTTTAGGCACATGTTCAAAGTATAAATGGTGGTGAAGCATGTATGGGAAGGGTTCTAGAAGATGATTAAGGCCTATAATAGTGTAAGATAGGGTGAGTTGTAATCTTTGTCTTCTAATTACATGCGTGACGATGTACTTGTTTTATTCATGAAAATGACACATGCATGAGAAACTTGTTGTTTCTTGGTGTGTGTCATCGAGTATACGTGTATGTATGCATGCAATTTGTCTTTTGTTATTCATATATATATATATATATATATATATATATATATATATATAGTTTGTCTTTCTGTGCTTGTGTAGGTATAATGCTGTTTTTAAATTTTGATCATACACATATGTATTTGCATAATAAAATGTAGTTTTAGTTTCACAAAATATTATGTGAAAATTCATACATACGTTGGTTTGTTTTTGTTGATCCTTATGATGGTCATGGTGTTCGGGTAGGGTTTATTTCCACATGATCATTCAAACAATGATGTGCACCGACACACTTATTCTAAGCACATAGTGAAGCAAAACCGGTTAATTGTACGGACTCGACTAGTGAATTCGACGATATGAAACCCAAAGGCGACTTGGTATGGCCTACGTTTTCCGGTGGTGACCATTGCAACTTAGCCAACGTTGGTGGCTGATCTCTTCTACATGAGTTACTCATGGTCGGATTTGGATATAGCTGTGTTTAAGGACCCGAAAGATGGTACATGGAACGTGATTATTATCCAAACTAACTCCGACTAAATGAAAGTACATAAGATATGCTTAAACTTACGAAGGATGGTACCCGGAACGTGATTTGTTTAAGTTCTTCCATTCTTTAACCGATGATAGCACCCTAAAAATGCTCCCACTTTTCAGACTGAATTCGGCTATGATGGGCGGTGAATAGTTGTGAGAGAGACGATTATTGGATGAGAGAAATAGATGATTTTTAACAAGTGTGCTAAATGTTTAGTTGAGAGAGAGACTGGATGCTGAAAGATGTGTCATGATGAGAGAAAGAGAGAGAGAAAGAGAGAGAGAGAGAGAGATAGAGAGAGAGAAAGAAAGAGAGGTGATGATAGGGTTGTAAGAGTGATCGGATGTCACGGCCCGGTCAAAAATACTATTTATAATGTCCCAATTACCTCAAACTTTGTAGCTAGTGGTAACAAGGGTGTCGAACCACGAAGAGTCTGTGGTCAGTGTAAATTGTTCTTAGTTGATTTAGAATGTCACTTTTATGAAGATGTTGTCAATTATGAAGACTGTAATCGTTGTTCATTTAAGAGTTTTGATTGAAAGTTTTAGAATCAACAAGTGATTCATGATGATAATTGAAATAATAAAAACAATGAATTTAATTAATGAAAAAGACTTGATTGAAAATAGTTGATTAAAAACAATAATAAGAAAAATGGATATCACGCCGGTTTAACAAGTAACCTAAAGTTCTGTAACAAATTAGGATTAATCAAGAAATTGCAATTAGGATTAACGTGTTAATTGTTTCAATAGGGTTAGATATCAAGTTTCATCAACATCAAAGATGGACTAAACTACACTTCATTACTCTAGAACATATAAACCCTAATAACAAGTTAAAGCATAATTAACCGAATTCGTTTACCTAGTAATTGGCACAAGAAAAAAATTATCAAAGAGAATTCAAAAAGTTAACTTCATATGATGCCTAACTTTTATCCTTTAAATATCCATTTTACATATGAAGGTGATAATACCAAAGGTTTACCATCTCGGTTTAAGGAAATCTTATGGGTGTAAAATCCATTTATCTATCTATATTTCTATACTACTATATAATGGGTTCTAGATGGGCAAGATAGTAATTTTCTTTCAATTTTAAGACATATAACAACATTGTTTTTGCATTTGGTACAAGTGTTAATGCATAATTGATTTCTCATTTACAATATTGTCCCTCTACATGCTGGCATTTAATAATGTAGTGTAATAAATAACAAACAATAATGTAGTGTTATTACAACTAGCATTTATATTTATAATGCAATATCATTTTATAAAAGCTTGTAAAAAACTTATTAACATATACTAAAAATAATGTATAAAAATTTGACTAATATGTTCAAACTCAAATAAAAGAAATAGGCATCGTCTCATTCGTGACTGCCTAGGTCATTAGGAAAACCAAAATGATTGTCAAACAAGAATACATGATGACTTTTAGTTTAAAAGTAGAACAATAAATAACTTATTAACTTATACTAAAAAAATACATAAAAATTTACTAACATATTCAAACTCAAATAAAACAGATAGGCATCGTCCCATTCGTGACTGACTCGGTCATTAGTAAAAAAATAATAATTGTCAAACAAGAATACATGATGACTTTTAGTTTAAAAGTTATTGTATATGTAATAAAAATTTACGGTTAAAAATTACAATCAGACAAATGTTTTGTTAATCAAAAGCAACGACATGGTTATTGTGTTAATCAAGAGCAACGTCATAGTTTCTATGATCCGCGCATACAACACAAACTTCTCCTTCACATCTATAGGTGTCTCATTAGACGAAATAATCGCCAACATGAGAAATGACGTATATACGTTCGGAGCATATTAGGGAATATATTACAAAATCGACTAGTTAGTACCACGGGATGGCAAACCCATCCCACACGCCATTCTTTATTTTTTATGGATTCATTTAGAGCATTTAGCTACTTTTTTTTTCTAGAGACTGAAACCTTGTCTTCTGATTCAAGTTTTCAGTATTCTCATCACATCAAATTTTATTTTTTATTTGTGCTTTCAATATCAAAGGACTTCCACCAAAATAATTGTCACACAAGAATACATGATGACTTTTAATTTAAAATTATTATATATGTAATAAAATTTTACGGTTAAAAAATTACAATCAGACAAATGTTGTGTTAATCAAAAGCAACGTCATCGTTATTGTATATATCAAGAGCAATATCATGATTTCTTAAATCAAATGTGGTGGTTTCTTTGATCCGCGCAAACAACCCAAACTTTTCCTTCACATCTACGGGTGTCTCATTAGACGAAACAATCGCCAACATGAAATGGCGTATATACGTTCGGACCATATTAGGGAATATACCATAAAATGACAAGAATACATGATGACTTTTAGTTTAAAAGTTATTATATATCTAACAAAAGTTTACGGTTAAAAATTATAGTCAGACAAATGTTGTGTTAATCAAAAGCAACGACATGGTTATTGTGTTAATCAAGAGCAACGTCATAGTTTCTATGATCCGCTCATACAACACAAACTTCTCCATCACATCTATAGGTGTCTCATTAGACGAAACAATCGCCAACATGAGAAATGACGTATATACATTCGGAGCATATTAGGGAATATATTACAAAATCGACCAGTTAGTACCACGGGATGGCAAACCCATCCTACATGTCATTCTTTATTTTTTATGGATTCATTTAAGAGTATTTAGCTATTTTTTTCTAGAGACTGAAACCTTGTCTTCTGATTCAAGTTTTCAGTATTCTCATCACATCAAATTTTATTTTTTATTCGTGCTTTCAATATCAAAGGACTTCCACCAAAATAATTGTCACACAAGAATACATGATGACTTTTAATTTAGAATTATTATATATGTAATAAAATTTTACGGTTCAAAAATTACAATAATACAAATGTTGTGTTAATCAAAAGCAACGTCATGGTTATTGTATTAATCAAGAGCAATCATGGTTTCTTTAACCAAATGTGGTGGTTTCTTTGATCCGCGCATACAACCCAAACTTTTCCTTCACATCTACGGGTGTCTCATTAGACGAAACAATCGCCAACATGAGAAATGGCGTATATACGTTCGGACCATATTAGGGTATATACCATAAAATCGACTTGTTAGTATCACGGGATGGCAAACCCATCCCACACGCCATTCTTTATTTTTTATGGCTTCATTATAGTATTTAACTACTTTTTTTACGAGAGACTGAAATCTTGTCTCTTCTTCAAGTTTTCAATATTCTCCTGCATCGCTTTATATTTTCATACGTGCTTTCATTATCAAAGGACTTCTCTTACATATAGTGTGTTCAAGAGTATTTCTTTTAATCATTATTTTTCACTTATGTTTTTTGTATTTAGAAAACTCTGAGGACATGGTCGAGGATAGAGCTTCTTGGAGGCACAAGATTAAGGTTAAGGATTAGTAGGGAGGGTTTAGTTCTATCGTAGCGTGGTTCTAGGAGCTTAGACTCTGTCTTTCACTAGGGAGAGGTCCGCATAGGTGATCATATTTGTGTTTTTACGGGTTATGTTGCTTTTTATGGTATATATACCTTTGTTTTACTACCTCACGCCTTCATGTTTTCTATAAATTCAGCAACACTTTATTACTTATTTTATTTTATCTATTTGTTTATTATTATATTTTTTTTAATTTATTCTTTATTTAGTTATTTTTGTATTTTTGTGTGTGTGTTTGTTTGCTTGTCGTTTGTGTGTTGTCGAGCCGGGGGTCTCTCTGGAAGCAGTCTCTTTATCCGTAAGGATAAGAGTAAGGTTTGCCTACATCTCACCCTCTCCAGACCCTACTCTTAGCTTTGCTAAGTGTGGGATTTACTGGATAAGGTTGTTGTTGTTGTTGTTGTTTTTTGTTTTATGGTGTCATCTATTGTTTCAAAATGTGGGATAATTTTACACCACATGATATTTATTACAAACTTAACGTGTTATTCTACTACAACATCTACACCTACTTTCTATTAAAATGGTATGCACTCTGATCATATATTACACATTATCAGTATGTTTGTATAATGTACAACACCAACAACCTGATTAACCAAAAGCAATAGCCAAACAAAGTGCCGCCCGCCGCAACGTGGGGTTCCTGCTAGTATTATTTGAATGATACTTGAGTTCTCTTTATTTATTAAAGCTATTATGGTGATCTTTGATTTCACTACAACAATTTTATAATTCCGTTTTGTGTATTTCATATATGATCATATAAAACGAAGATAACAAAGTGAAATGAATATTTAAACAAAGGATAGCGAAATTAAATAATTTTCGCATTTCATAGTAATTCAGTATGATATCTAATTTATACAAGCATCAGAATGTTTATATAGAAACACTCAAAAACAAAGTTAAAAAAATGAAATAAGATATATCTTCTCATCCCTTATTTGTATAGTATATGAAATGTTACAAAATATAGACACATACAATGATATTGTTATCTATAGTTGTTTTTCATAATCTGTTTGCAAGAGATCGGTTGCAACCCCTTGATTTGGAACTTGATTAACATCAATCTTGCTCACTTCACCTGAAAATAAAATAAAAAATCATCATATATTAGAATTAAAATTATGGTTGATAAAAGCAAACAATATATTGAATATCAGGTTTCTTGAATTAACTGAATCAAATTATTACAATTTTGAAATTCTAAAGCACGATGTGGATCTAATTTGAGTTAATTAATCCAATACGAATTAGTTAACAATATTAAAATAAGATAAAATATCCTATAAAATTTTCATTTAGAGAATGTTCAAACTAGAATTTAGTTTGTACAACAAAATCCAAATCTGTAAATCTGATAAATATGAAATGCAAAATCCAAACCGCGTTAAATATAAATTAAATAAATGAACAAAACTCTAATAAAATAATCTAAAATCCTATTCAATTCCTACTCGAAATTCACAATTTAAAATTGAACTTGTTTTTAACTGGATTTAGAGCATTCACAATACCTTCTCTAAATTTATGTGAGAGAAGCCTTCATAATTTGATAAGTGGTAGTAAATGGTTGTGAGTGAAGGAGAGAGAAAAGTTACTATTCATCAGTAAATTTGGAGGAGATACTGTTCACCCTATATAATTTTTTAATATTTTTAAAAGTGGTTGTGAGTAGAGGAGAGAGAAAAGGTAATGATAAAAGTATAGAATAAGTATTATTAAATAGAAAAAGGAGAGAGGAATGAGGTGATTTTTAGTGTAATATGTGGTTGTGAGTGATTGTGAATAGATGGAGATGAAGAAAATTTGGAGAGGCTATTGTGAATGCTCTCAAAAATTCTGAAACTAAATATGATTTCTGGTTATTTTTTAAGTTTGGAGTTTTTAAGTACGATTCAAATACTATATACACCCTAATTGAGATAACATACCTTCTTGTTTTTCACTTTCATTTATTTCAAATGATGGTGGTGGCTCTTGCATTCCGGTATCTACAACATGTTTTTGCTTATTAGCTTCATCATCTACATATTCGTGATCAAAATCTTGGACAATACGTGCACCACAATTAGGCAGACTCGGGTGATTCGCAATGTCATTTTTATGAAAACTCTCAGCCGTTAGATCACAATTATTAGGTAACAATTGATCATTTTTCATCCCACCATCATTCTTTGGTGGTTGTTCAACCCTCTTAGAGACCTCAAAAACCTGCATAAGCTCATCTTGCCCCACCATCCTTAGATTATCCATTTGCATCAATGAGTTAGTTTGGCAATTTTGCGTTGTTATTGGCCTTGCTAGTTGTGGTGATTGTTTTGAACATAATTGAGTGGGATTTGAGATGGGAATATGGAAATTTTCTCTTCTACACATGTTTTGGTTTCGAGCAACATCATTAGCTGGTGTAACTTGACAAAAATGCCCTTGTTGAAACACAAGACCCCTTAGGAGGGTGCTGTTAGGCCCTACACGGACAGAAATAAGATATCCTGCATCAAAGAGACCATCTATTACACCGGTGACCACTTGTCCCACCATGTTATGGTTGTTACCAACGTGACTCATATTAGTGGTTGTTGACAGTGTTTGGATAGTGGTGGTAGCGATAGTTGGTGGTTGTGACGACAATGTTATGGATGTTTGTGTTTGCCTCTTTTCGTTTCTTGCCATGCTTTCATCCTTCCGTGGGCGGCCCCGTTTACGCTTTACGGGAAGCTCTTGGCCACTTGAGGAAGGTATCTTCGATGTGTTCAATTGATTCATTCTGCAGATGTAATTAAATGAAATTTACTTTAGATTTTCCCAATTAGGGTTGAAGCAGGACATTTCACCCCCGGTCATCGAATTTATTGAATTTTTACACCATGTATTATGGTTTCATTGTTTTAATCATCATATCATACAGTTACTGCCACCCCACTGACACATCATCACACCACTTTACTCAGTTGTTTTCACCTTATAGTGTAATGGTTTCGTAAGTTTTCATCATCAACAACCCCTTTAAATAATATATAAAGTATATAAAAATAAAACTTAAAAAAAAGTGGTAGGGGTGATGTGGGATTTTTTTTGTTGGTTCTTGCATTTAATTCATGAAGGAAAAATAGTGAGTTGAGGCGCGTGGGGCGTCACTGTCCTCACGCACAAGATGTTTCACCCTTTTCACACTTGGGTTGTTTCAATGTATAAGTATAACACCCCTCTCACACCAAATGTGGTCCACGTGGCTTGGGCGTAAGACCATAACAATTAACCTATATATAAGATTAGAATTTTTCGAATAATCTGGGATTGGGCCCCATATTTGTAAACAACAGCAAAGAAGCAATGATAACCTAACTAAAAAGTTCTGCTTCCGCATGTATTTCCAAATATTACATTAGGGGTATGGATTACCTTTCTTCCAATTCTTGATCATCAAAGACCTTTCTTGATTAAGAAATCCATCAACATTCGATATTTCTTCGAATTCTAGTGTCAATTTGTTAGTGTTTTTTTCATGTAAAATACAAATCAAGCAAGAAAATCTTGCATTTCAAAATAGGAAAACAACCCCATATGAAAAAAGAAAAAGAGAGAACCTTTTTGTGATTCTTAAAAAAGAATACTACAATTGTATGGTGATGTATATTAGAACGTACATAGATTTGAAGAACTTACTTTGGAAGTTTCTGTTAATGTAAATGAAGGCAAAGGAATTAGATGGTGTAGATTAATTTTTTTTTTTTTTTTGTTTTTATAATTTTCTTTTTGCTTTAGGAAAAGATGGATAATACTAGTATTTTAGTAAGAATATGAGCGTGATCCATGTATTTCGTTTCATTTCTCATATACTTGCATTGACTATTTTAAGAAATAGCTAGTAGATGAGAAATTAGTGGGCTAAACGAACGAACTCTGAATTTAGGGCGGAAAATGTGGGAAGGAAAGTTGAATTGAAATTAACTAATAAACAAATAGGTGTTTTTAAGCCATTTACCTTTCTATAAAATAGACAAAGGCAATTTACCTTTCTATCAATAGACAAAGGCTGTAAATATACAGGGCCGTCCCTGAAAATTCACGTGTCCGGGTCGAGTCACGAAATATGTGCCTCTTAGTCTTAGGTCTTTTAAGCAATGTTTTCATAGCCGAAGCAGACGTTGAACTGGTGTCCTTAATACAGAACTGAAAGTGTCATAATAATTATAAAAATTAATATGTTTGGGTAATTGGCCCATAAAAAAAACCACAATTTCTTGAAATTCCATATTAATTTGAAGGACCATTATCTTATGTCTAGATTTCAAAAGTTCTATAATAAAATATGAATTTGACTTGCATCATGTGAAAAGGCGTGAGCCAATTACTGTTTTGTAGTACTAGTATATATTAAAATTTACTGCAAAGGCTGCACAACTACTGTACCACAACCCAAATCTCAAGTAACAGACTTCAATTTTTTTTTTAATTCTGTTGTATCTTTCCAATCTACTTCTCATGTATGACTCATCTTGTTTCTTATCTACTCTTCACTTCTGGTGTTTATATCCAGTGATGTCAAGATGAAATCTTTTTTTGGGTCGAAAACAGAAAAAAAAATACTTGCAGAAAGAAAACACCCATTGCCGCTCAAAGTGCCCCTTTAGAAATTGGGCTCGGGCCGGGAGTCCTCCCCGCACCCCCTTATCACCGGCCCTGTAAATATAATATAATATATATGTGTGTGTGCGCGCACGCGCTTGTGTGTGTGGCCGTCGGAGGGCAAAAGTAAAGTTGCACTAATATTAACATTATATTACTAATTTCGTGAATATAACGTTAAAAGTGACAGACGGTTAATCATGCATCATGTGGTGGCGTTGATAGCTAAAAGATGATAACTCACAAAATTAACATATAAAACAGGCATAAACAGTCTCATAATAGGGTACAATTAGGCCTATATTATTGATTAATTGGTGCTTAATTTATTCCTATTTGTATTTCTCAGGAAACTGGAGCTCCAAGATAAAACAAAGGATTTCCGGGTGAAAACAAGCAAAAACTTGAGATTCATGAAGATACGAGACTTGCAGCATGTTCACTGTATGTTTTGAAGACCATCCCGGGACTTGAACAGTGATAAAATCAGTCCCGGAGTGACCAAGCACGCCCACGCACACTTGCACGAAGGCCTTGCACGCGAGAAGACAACGTAGCAAACTTGGAGAGCAAAAAAACAATCTGAGCAGCATATGCACGCCCGTGCTAATGTTAAGGGCACGGTCGTGCTAGAGACAAGAAGGACAAACAACTTCTGAAATGCAGCAACAGAACGTACGTGTGACAGCGAGCACGCCCCTAACCACCCTTGGCACGGCCGTGCTACACCTGGAGCTCTATAAATAGCAAGCTAACCCCCACGATTTGATCATCTCATTTCACCTTGACTTAAGCACTTCTTGGGTCGACTTCTAGGAGTCTTGCAGAGATCTTGAGGTCCCTTGGGAGGCCTTAGGGCCATCCTAACACACCCACCAAGGTTAGGCCTCGGCCTACCTTGATCAACTCGGCCAAGCATGAGATCGTAGAGTAGTTATGCAATAAAACATCAAGGTTCGTGAGGATCATGTTAGATACATATTACTTGAAGATGGAGAGCTTGTCTATGAGCAACCATGTTCATGTGTTGATCATTTATGGTTGTGTCTTTTCATTATTCCCGAACCCACTTCGATTTGTAGACTTTTATTTTTATTAGTAGTAGTTTATTTTTAGTTATTTGTTGTGTTATCTTTTTCTAATCCTTATTTGTATCTTGGTGGCAGGTTTAAATGATGATTAACTTAATAACTTAAATGACTTTAACTTAATTCTTAATTAAACAACTAGAGGTATAATCAGCTTCTGGTAGCCCCGAGCTAGATCCAACGCGAGGAAACCGGTAGTGAGACAGATCCTTCGGGCTTCTGATATCCAAACCGGGTTCTAAGCAATGACTTCTGAAGTGGACCAGATCTGAGTGACACATTTCTGGTACTTACCAGATGATTGAATAATCTTCTTGGTAAAGGGCGGTTTCCCTACTGGCGCATGATGATCATGAACCAATAACTAATCAAAACACATAAAACTAACATGCATTCACCCCGAAACCATTTTAAACATATGGGGTACATGCACTCACGTTCGTTATTTTGGATAGAGTAGTTTCACAAGCCGTAGAGTTATTAAGTTCCTCGAGTTCCTGTTAACCATAAACAAAGTTATAACAAGCAAATGTAATAATAGTATAGCTGGCCGTTACAGCTTAGGCACTCGGTTCCTAAAGATTAGATAAAACACTTACCCGGATGTTGTTCTTGACTTAATATCAATCGGTTATAACTATGGCTGATTAATTCTTGGTGTTGGATAATATTGTTATACTAATAATATATAAGATTGGGTTAATAATAAGGGAGCCGATTGGATTAAAAAGAACAAGTGTAAGGTTTTTGCATGGTTGAAAAGGATGGTTTATAGTGGTGGTTTAAGGGCCGATTGGTTTGGATGGTGGAAGATATGTTCTTGCATGTTGAATGGTGAGGTATTAATGGTTGAGTAATGATTTGAAGGAAAAATGATAGTAAGAATGGAAAAGGGCCGATCGGTTTTTCCTTTATGGTCAAGTAGTTCATGCATGTAATAATAATCCTAGCTCCTAGGTGTATTGGAGTGTAATATTGGTGATTCACCATATCTAGGTGGAGATTCTTTCTTATTTTTGGCGGCACATTTACTAAAATGGTTGGGCCGATTGATTCATAATATTAACTAGGTGTTTTGGGCTTTGTTTGGGTTAGTAGATTAGTATATAATTTGATGGGCCCTTTCAAGTTAATTATCATAAAGGACATTGGGCCAAACCTTATGGGTGGCCCAAAATTATCGGGTATAATAATGGGCTTAAACTATATTTAGTTACTTTGGGCTTCGGGTTATTGGGCCTCTTTATCGGGTCCCTATACTAGTCCGTATGCCGGCCCAATCATTCGGTCCATATCATAACGTTTATGGGCCAGGTTCCTATATCCGGGTAAGGGTATTGGGCTTCACCTTTGGGTGACCCAATCATAATTTTGATTAAATGTTAATTAATTATATTATTAATCTAATCTTGAATTATTATGACGTCATGATTTTCGGGTGGTTACACTAGGTATCCGGAAGATGAAACCTACCTGATCTGCTGTAAAGCTTGTATGGATAAATATGGGAGCACGCAGTCCATTGCAAAGAGCTCCCCGATTTCAAATGCTGGCAAACTGGGTGAGAAAACTTTTGTTGGACATCTTGAGAAGAGCTGGTGTTCCTGCCAAGAAGGTGACTCTATGAATTTTCTCACGGGCCCTGCGAAAAGGAGATATACTCTGCGACTTGCCGATCTGCTTGAGGGGCATGCATGTGTGGACCTCACGAGGGTATCCCCTTTGGTTTGATTAAGGGAAAACGAGTTTGTAGCTAGATAAGCATCGAGAAAGGCAGAATTGAAGAAAGTGGATAAGCACGCTAAATCTTGTGCAGAGAACCAACGTGTCTTTGTCCCCTTAGCCTTTGATATCTTTGGTTCCCTAGCACCAGAAGCTATTCGTTTCTTGACCAGAGTCCAACAAGTTATCCACAATAATGGTTCGTCTCTAGGGGCAGAGGTTTGTATTTGGTAGATTAGGGTTCGCAATTCAGAAAGGGATGGTGACGCAACTTGTTGCCCGTCTACCTTCTATTTTAATGTAATTTGACAAGTTTTAAGAAATGAAATGTAAATTATGTTGGTTATAATTTTTATTAATAAATAAGAATTTTGAGTTATAAACTTTTGTCTGACTGATCATTTTAACACTTTTAGTGGCGGAACTTGAATAATGAAAGTGGGCAGAGAAGCGAAATTATTACACAAAAAACCAAATTATTTTCACCAAATAAAAACCATAAATCTCAAAAGACAACTAGCTCTTACACATAATGACAAACTCTGCTAATATTGTCGTAGCCGTATTGCAGGGCCGGTGATAAGGGGGTGCGGGGAGGACTCCCGGCCCGGGCCCAATTTCTAAAGGGGCACTTTGAGCGGCAATGAGTGTTTTCTTTCTGCAAGTATTTTTTTCTGTTTTCGACCCGAAAAAAGATTTCATCTTGATCATCACTGGATATAAACACCAGAAGGTGAAGAGTAGATAAGAAACAAGATAAGTCATACATGAAAAACTAGATTGGAAAGATACGACAGAATTAAAAAAAAATTGAAGTGTGTTACTTGAGATTTGGGTTGTGGTACAGTAGTTGTGCAGCCTTTGCAGTAAATTTTAATACATAGTAGTACTACAAAACAGTAATCGGCTCACGTTTTTGCACATGATGCAAGTCAAATTCATATTTTATTAAAGAACTTTTGAAATCTAGACATAAGATAATAGCCTTTCAAATTAATATGAAATTTTAAAAAATTGTGGTTTTTTTTTTATGAGCCAATTACCCAAACATATTAATTTTTATAATTATTATGACACTTTCAGTTCTATATTAAGGACACCAGTTCAACGTCCGCTTCGGTTATGAAAACATTGCTTAAAAGACAAGACTAAAAGGCACATACTTCGTGGCTCGGCCCGGGCACCTGAATTTTCAGGGACGGCCCTGCCGTATTGTATTTTGTATTTGTCGATACCCTATTGTATTTGTCAACATTCGAAGAACCGATGATTGAGGCCTACTAGAAATGGTGATTCGGTTTGTATTTAGTTCTTTATGCTTGTAAAACACAAATAATATTGGGCTATTAGATAGGAGGGCCCAACTACAATCATGTCACAGAATGGATGAAACATGATCATCCAAAAAATAGGTGGTACTCTAGCTCAACTCAAGAGAAAATTGTTATTCGTAAAATTCGAAGCTAAGTTCAGGAACAAATTGCTTATTCGTAAAATTCTAAGCTAAGTTCAAATACACATTCCTCATCGTCGTAATTTTCATGTCTCAAATTTTCTATAACACCTAATCTTAAATTTAAATCGACACTTGAACTCTCACCGTTACAAAAGGAAAACATTTTTTCAACCATTAAGAAGGCCAATAAGTCAATAAGTTGTTTGGGTTTGTTATAAGTCTTTTTTGTTTTGGCTTTTTATTATTAGTTAAAAGGTTGGTTTTCGAAGCCACAAAAACCTGGTTTTTTAAACTGGTTTTGCTTTTAGGATATCAAATTACCAAACTACCCACATTTTACTCCTTGTTTACTTTATATGAATATAATCTAAAACAAACACTTTCTACAAAATAACTTATTCACTTTTCCCACCACTAAAACTAATCCAAACAGTTTTTTTATAAACTATTTTTTCAAAAGTTGACATCTCACAAGTTACACATAAAACTTAAGACATGCCATGAATTTTGATCAAATCATCATATACATTCTGTACAAAAAATACAAAAAGAAAACAAAATCAACACAGATTTCCCTCCCTCAATTTTCAGTATTTTCCCATGACAAAACTAAAATAGCAAAACAAAAAGAATTGAGAAGAACAACTCAAAAACTGTTCTAACTCTCTTCAGGGATGCTTTGTAAGTTGGGCTTCCATAGCTCATGATGATGATCATAATTGAGCTCAAACCGATCGCTAGAATCCATTAAACGGTCCAACATTTGATCAACAGGAATGTTATGAAGATCCTCCATCTTCCCAAACAACTCCTCCAGCTTCTTCTTGCTCAAAATGATCTTTACTTCTCTATTCTTACAACTCGTGTTGCCGTTTTCGCTTACAGAATCATCGGGATTCGATCTGTTATCGATTGTTTTATCACTCAAAAGAGACTGTTTTTGTTGAAGGTTAGGGTCAGAGTAGTAGACCCATTCATCATTTTCATCAGCCCACACCATTCTTGATGATGATCTTGATCCTTTTAAGCAACAGTTACCCATGATCAGTAACTACCCTTTAAATTGGTTGATGAATAAAGATGGAAAAATAAAGAAAGATTAATGCTTTGGGTTTAAATCTATATATATATAGGGAGGTGGTTGAACGAAGACGGGACAACGTGGGTCCTTGTACATTTGACAAGATCAATGTTAACAAGACAGATTTGCCTTTGAATGGCTTGGCTTGGCTTGGCTTCAGAACATCAAGCCGAGTCAGTTCTTTCATAACTTTCTATTTTTTTTATATTTGTAACTTGAATAGTTAAACAAGAGTGCGTTTAACCTAATAATATATTTTAAGTAGAGAACTATGATAAACGTATAATTTATTTTCTTATTATAATCTATATCTATAATCTATAATCTATAACTTATAATAAAAGAATTGAGCTTTGATGATGTGACATTCAATGGAGGCCTCTACCCCTCCTTGAATATGCCACGTGGCATCATGTAGGATTTTTTAATTTTTGAGTTTTTTTTAATAAATCTATATATATTATAATTATTTTAGGAAAAGATAAGAATTTAAAAACAAAATTAAATTTTCTCTCTAATGTTTCCTCCCATAACTTTTATATGTTAATATCTTTTATATACGAAATTTTTTAAAGAAAAAAAATTACACCAAATTAACGAGCGTTTTATTATCTTTCCAATGAGTACCATAGTGCTATATAAAAACGGAGAAAAAAAACAACTATTTTTGTGGGGTTTTGTTTTCAAATATATTTTATTCTGCTAATAAATCACAAACGATAAACATAACTTCATAGGCAGAAATTCCTTTTTTTTATATTTGAATATGATAACTTGTGGCATAAATTTGTTTAAAATAAATAATAATAATATTATTATTATTTTTATTATTCATTAATCATGTATTGGCAAATCATTAATTATCTTGTCATATTATATATTTTATTATGTATATTAGATATTTCAAACCCGGGACATTCCCGGGATAAAAGCTAGTTATAACTATATGTACAACTCTTTATGCAGATTTTGCATTGGATGAACATCGTTAAGCAAATTATATTTTTTTTCTTACCAAATTGGGATTCATGTTATCTTTAAATTAGTTATTGGGTATTACATACTCAAAATCATATTAATCATTTGTTACATAAGAGTTTATAAGATTGTACATATGTTTTATTGTTTTTGCAATATGTACATGATAACGGATAAGTGTGTGAATTGTATTTATATGGTTTCATTAATAAAACTCGAATTATAATGATTAGGTCATCGACGATTCGATGGTTTGGTATGAGTAGGTTGAAACACTAGTTTTTTTTTTGAACGGCGAGTTTCTATAACAGACGATAGGCTCACATCACCTATCGGTGACCCTACCAGTTGGCTCAGACTATGTTGTCTTAACCGGGCCCACGCTGATTATCCAACTGCCACTGCGACAGCGTTTGCACCCTCCACAAGAGGTTTGCCTCTCTGAGGTAATGTGGGATAATAGAAAACCGGAGTTGCTTCAGGATTCGAACTCGGGACCTGCAAGGGTCCTCCGCTCTAACCATCACTAGCGGTGCAATTGAGCTATAAGCTCGTTGACACCAAGAGATTTAGGTTGAAACACTAGTTATATACTCAATAAAGATCGTTACATGTCACCTCAATTCTTTTTAATACATTTATTTAAAAGGCAATAAGGGAAATTTTATACTTATAGGTTTTTTTTTCATTTTGGGATGATTTCGTAAACTTGGTCGTATTATAGTTTGGCCACATAAGTTTCATTTTTCTCATGTTTGTTTTTTTATTTTGTTTTTTTTTTTTTTTATGTTTTTTACTCAAACACATGATTATATAAACATGAGTATGTAAGCTTAAATCATATAATCATGTAAAACAAATGATATAAAATATTTAAGAAGTGACACTCGCTTTTACAACGGGGGACATAGGGTTTTACGTGAGTGTGACCGGTTACGACGTTTTTTTTATCTGCATTTTGATATTTGGAATCGTAGTGGAATCTGGCGTAACGCACGGAAAAAAACCTAATTCATTTTATTTTACATCAAGTTAGGCCATGAAACTAAACAAAAATACTAAAAGAAAAATACTTGGATAACCTTTTAATAATATTTAATGCCAAGCCGAGCAAAGCCATATTTTGAACTCAAAGCCAAATAAGTGTATGAACGGCAAAGTGTGAAAGGCATATTGTTTTTACGTAAGGTGACTAAAAATTAATGAAATTATATCTGCAGCCATTGACATGCTGCCACGTATGTTTTTTATTTGTTAATGCACACCGACACCGACTTTGTAGTCTACCTATCTAATTCATACGTTTCATTTGTTTTTTATCATAGGACAAGACACGATTTCTGTTTGTGTTACTTTATGCATATAAAAAGTGATGATAATAATAACAAAATGATTGAAAATAAAAATTCAACACCATTTAACAATTAAAGTCCATACATATCACATATGTATAGCATATAAATAACGAGCAATGATTTTTCTCTTAAAGTTGTAACCCAACTTGATAGAATATATATAGTACGGTAAGGATAGGTCGAATCCATTAGGTTATGAGCTATAAACTGATGTTTCAAATTTGATAATTTATTTTGATGCTTTGGGATTACGGTGTTGGTTGTATTGATTTCCCTCTTTTCCAGCAGCTTGTTAGACACGGGTTTTGGCTAAATAAAATATGCTCTTTGGTTTGTTCTTAAAAAAAAATAGAGGAGAAATGCATGATAATATAGTAGAATTAGTTACAGAATGAAATCGTGAGCATTTGCGATAGAGATAAAGCAGAAATATGTACTTTAACATGAACATTTAACCAACGCTTGTTATATAAAATATTGAGAAAATTGCTCGAAGAGTCCGCGTGGTTTGCTCAAATTCACCCATAGTCTCTATCTTTTCAAAAGTACAGGTATAGTCTCCACCTTTTGACATCGTTTAACTCGGATAGTCCCTGAAGTTGATGAAGGTTAAATTATCCAGTTAAGTGGGTGTAAAATGACTAAACTACCCTTTCTATTAAACAAATAAAATAGCTCTAGTGGACCCCAATATTTTATATTTAAATAAAAAAAACTTAATCCCAACCCCACACGAGGGATGAGCTCGGGACGGTATCGGACCGAACCGATACCGATACCAAAAAGTCCAAAAAACCAATACCGATACCGAACACATACGGTACGGTACGGTATCGGTTCGGCATCGGTACGGTACCGGTATGGTATCGGTATTTTATCTTAAAATACCGATACCATACCGATCCCGTACCGATACAGATAATACCGAAATCAAAAATCCATAAATATGGGTACCGATACCGATCCCGAAACCCCTCGGTTCGGTACGGTATCAGGATCGGGACGGGAATAGTATTCGGCCTTGTATGCTCATCCCAACCCACACCCATCCGGTCACCCGTTCCGAAACCGATGACCGGCAAACAATGCCGGCGACAACAACCCACCTACAAACCACCCTTGTCTAACGGTTACCACCCTCTCTGACCCCCTTTATTCATCATCCTAACCCATACCCATTTGGTCACCTTTTTTGGTCATCCCCTTCGACACTGTTGTCACCACCACAACCGACATCCACAAACCACCACAGGCCACCACCCACCAACCACTATGAGAATAAAAGTTTTATTTTTGTACATAATAAAAACTTCTATGCATTAATGAGTTGTTCATTATACCTTATGCATTATAGGGTTGTACCTAAGTGTAAGATGACTGAGATACCCTTATACTTAACTCATTTGGTTAACGGAGTTAGTCAATTGGACTTAAATGGTTGTAGATTTACCAACCAAGGACTCAAGTAGTTAAAGTTTTGTACTTTGGATTCAAGTAGTTAAAATCACTATAACACAGGGACACAACTAGTAATTCACTCTATTATCAATATTAAAGAAACTTTAAAACGTATTCAAAATATACAACATTCGGTATACTAAAATATAAATCAATACATAAATATGAATATCAATTTATAGTCTATACTATATTATATATTATATAGTAGGTTTGCCAACACTATGTAGTGGTTGTCACCAAGACACTTTTGAAGAGCGCGATACAACCTGACGGGACTTAAACCCTGATTATATTATTATTATTATTATTATTATTATTATTATTATTATTATTATTATTATTATTATTATTATTATTATTATTATATGTAACTTAATTATATAGTTAAGTATTTAAATAGTATAATAGTTAATGTAGTTAGTTAATTAATGTATTAACTAGTAGAAGTTAATTATATGATGATGCTTAAAAGACACATTTACCTTTGAAAAGTAATTAATATATGCATTATGTCTTGGCCCTAAGTAATTAGACTTATACCTCTTAATTTTTAAGAGGTCACTTGAAACTGCTTAATAATATTATATTTGAATAATTAATTCAGACATCTCATTTTTTTGGCTTTGTCAATTTCGGTGCCCTTCAAACTATTTCGACAACAATAAGCCTCGTATAGGATTATACGAATTGTATGTGTAACCTCGTACTGGTACACCTTATCTGTCAGATGTGTAAGTGACATGTCAAATACGCCTTGTATAGCTCAATACGAGACATATCAAAGGCTTATGAATTTTTCAGTTCTAAAGTTGTATATTTTTGTGTTTTAATGGAGTTTTTTTGTTGAAAAGCGTGGGTTATATTATATTTCGATTGATCATTGTATTTTAATGCATTCGGCATCCCTTATTTAGCCCATTATGTTTAGATAATATTAGTTTTTGTGATCAACCCCTCTAGTCTAATAGCCTAAATCTAACTTGCGTTCTTCAGTGCCCCCTAATATGTGTGTGTGTGACTTTTATTGTTTCTGACCCCAATCATTAGTATCGGCAATTAGCATCATACCAATACACAACGTCAATTCGAAAAGTGTTGCTAAACAACAATATCGGGTTGGATTCAAACGTAGTTTTGACGAGTTAAATGTTAGAATCAATTAGATGTGAATAAGAGGTAAGAGTTCAAAAGCTGGGATTGCGTTTTGAATCTGATTTTTAGATTATTGTGTTTTGAAAACGCAGATAATCATTTTTTTAGGCTACCAAAACGCAATAATCTATAAGTAGCTTCACCCCTACTTTTTCAAAATGCATAATTTGTTTTGAGTAATCAATCCCGAACACCCCCCTTATTCACTTTATCTATAATCGAGTCGCATCTAATGTATCAAAAGAGATTTGCTTATCATGTTGATTTCTATGAATTGGATTCGAAATAATTCTTAAATGGCTTATTAAACTGCATGTATGAACGAAAAACATCTTTATTGGTTTTATTCGCTCTATTCATATTTTTTTATCAGTATAAAAACTACTTTGGGCTGCATCCCACTTATAACTTATATGTTTCCTCCTTTATCTTCTAAAAATATACACTACTCTCTCCCACTCTCGTATGATTTGATACATATAACCTTTTAATTAAAGTAGTATTAGATTCTTAAGGTAGAACAATTAATAATAAAGTAGTTAAACCACTCAAAATTGCACTTCAGTTTTTTTTTCATTAAACGCATACTAAAGTAAGGTGTTAAAAAAGATATTACCAAGATTGTTTTAATTCATGCAAGATTAGGATCATAAGATCGAAATTAAGATCATAAGATTCAACTAATTTGTTTCATCTCTTCATATGTGTTGTAATTCCTACTAAAATTTACCCATATGACACTTTCAAAAAGGTTAAAGAAAGGTTATAGCAATAAGGCAAATGGATTCATGGATCCAATCAATCAAAACATTTGAGAAACTTAAAACTAAAGGCTTAAACTTGCTCTCTAGATTCACTAGTAGATGTTAAAATCCGCTTAAAATAGGAGACCACTATTCCACTAAACAATTTTATGATGATACCATCATTATCCTTAGAGCTTATCCTCATAAGATTTTATCTTCTAACCGAATTATATAATATCACTAATTTCATCATTTTTTTACAGTAATCATTTTACACCTAAATACCACCTAATTTTGCAGTTATGGCAAAGACAATATTACTAGCTAACTGATTTAACATCACATTTGTATTATGTGGGTATGGCCCCTAAATTTTGTACCTCTTTGTTTTATTTTTATAAAAATTTTCGTGCTATGTTGACTAAACCTAAAAAAAGGTTTATGAGTAGGGTGTATGGTTGCTAAATACCTTATGAGTATTCTTCCTTCTAGTACTACACAGGTTGATAGATTTTCTTATTCTTTTAATTTGATTTTATAAATTCGAAATTGTTGACTAGCATCAAATGTAAAGATAAAGCATTAGGATGAGATGTTGTCCTTAGCTTCTCACACACTTCCTCTCTTCCACTTCTAACACATCATCACCTGAATCTTGCCCTTCATTTGCGGTGGGCCCTAATCTTCCTTTAAAAAAAATAAATTTACTTAATGATAAATCACTAGATTGTTGTCATAGTCTTGCGTGTTGCGGTGGCGTTGCCATAGTTGTTTATAGTTGGTGGCATATTATGTGTTAACCATATTTAAACGCGTGTTTCGACATATCCGATATAACTCAGTGTAACCTATATAAGCATTGTTGTTACAGTGTACGATGATGATATTAAAGTGTGGTGCGGCACGTGACATTACGCGTTTTTGACTTTGTTACACACGTTACATTCATGGCATTTATGTCATTAGACATAGATAGAAAAAAAAAGAGTATGCCTCTGTTTTTGCGTTTAAAGTTGTAAAAGTAATTTAGATAGCGGTGTTAAGTACTTGTAAAAGTGATTTAAACATTAACATAGTTAGACAAAAATTAAAAAAGTATAATGATGTGTCGCACGTTACTGTGTAAAGTCGTAAAAGTATTTTTAATAAAAATGAGGTGTCAAGTTATCAAGTACAAAAAGTTGATGGGTCAAAGTTGTTTGTTACCAAAAGTTAAAAATGAATGTGTAACTTATTTAAAATGAGGATTAATAACGTTTCAAGTCAAAAGTTTGAGGACATGAGGTGAGAGAACCAAAACTTTTACAATGATGTCGAAGTCTAGGGGTTAGAATTGTCATTTGTGAAAGTTAAGGGAGTATATACAATTGCTTGTCGGTGGGATACTCCACAGACCTTTCTTTTTAAGAGTACATGCAATTGCCCCCATTTATTTTTTCAGCGTCGATCGCTTGCACTTCCCCTTCTTCGAGCCGTTTCTCACATGGGGTGATGTTCTAGCCGAGGGTTTTCGGCCGGCTCAACCTCTTCGAACTAATCCCCCACCCACACCATGCACGCTTATCGATACATTCAATCTATATTCTTACTTTGAATATTTTCACATTTACGATTAACTACTACGCCTTCTCTCTTTTGAACTTTATAGCTTGATCAATGACATGTAAAACTAAATCCATTTAATTTAATATATATTATATCCATACTACAACATATATATTTTTTCTGTAAACCAAATCTACTCTTAAATCTACACCACTATCTATCATGGGACTCAAACTCTTAAGATCACAAAAAGAAACACCATTTTACACACCCTAATACCACTAAGCCAAGGTCTTAAGTATATAGCTTCTTACTTTTGTTTATTTAAAAATGTACACTTCCAAAACATTATTTTACTTTTCTTATTTTACCCATGACCCATGTGACCCATGACCGTATTTAGTCACTAAACCATGATACACTGCGATAGATTACCATCACCATTACCATTACCATTTACCATTTAAAAACTTAGCAAATAACACGTTCATAATATTGTCTTAATTTTCTTCTAACGAAGGAACCAACAAAAATGTATTATATCCAAACTTTATATAATTTTTATAAACATTTTTTTATTTCTTATGTAGGGTCATGGCATATAAATACATTGACAGCTGCCTACCATACCAAACTACTTGCATCTCATTTATGCTCTATTCCCCATTAAACACCACCTTTTTTCCTCTCAACAAAAATTCTTAAAATCTTTCTTTAAATTAAAGCACCCTCCCTCATTTACTTTGCATTTATGTTACAATAAATTCATATTTTTCTTGAAGTGCCACAAAAACTCATCAAACATGAGGCAAACTAAAGCTCAGAAGCAGCAGCAGCTCAATGTCATACTTATTTTCTCAATTCTGTTCCTTTTTTGTAAGTTTTAACATATTCCCATCTTAAATTTTTTACTTTATTTTCTTGTTTTTGCTTCATTTTATAGTTTTTCTCAATTGGGTGTTCTTATTACCTAAAAAGTTTGATTTTTTTTTTCTTTCAAGATTTAGTTATTAGTTGATTGTATGTCTAATTCATGTGTGTGTGTATATTTATATGTAACTTGGGCTTAACAATGTGATTAAGAGTTGGCTCTAATTACTGTTTCTAATTTGATGGGTTGCTTGAGTATTTGCTGTTCATTTATTATTATTATTATTATTATTATTATTATTATTATTATTATTATTATTATTATTATTAGGGTTTTAAGTGTTGGGGAAATAGAGAGTAGTGCATTTTGACTTTTTTAGAGTCAAACCTAGTATGTCTCAACTTTAGAGTTTAAGAATTAGTATTGTTAGTTTGTTACACATGTAACATGTTATAGAGATCTCAATATTGTAGTATGTCAGTTAAAAACATGGTAGAAAAGAAAATCACGAATGGTATCAGCGGAGTGAAAAGATGTTGCCTTTGAAACGCGGCCTGTGAAAAGCATTATAGGAGTGTTTAGAAACAGTTGAAACTGATAGCAAAAGGGGGAATCAAAAAGAAATTTAAAATGCTGGTTGTGAAAACATTATAACCTACTTAGGCGGAGATCGAAAGGAATTAAAGTTGTGAAGCCGTTTGGAATCGGTCATAGGTAGATCAGCGATACTGTTGTCTGGTTGGTTCCAATATAATGGTAAAGTACTGTTAGCCATATCTAGATCAGCGATGCTGCCGTCCAGTTGGTTCTTGCCCGTCTGGGTGCCACATAGACATGCGTCTCTCTATTTCGTATGGGTGGGTGGGTTTGGGGGGGGGGGGGGGGGTATCCTAGCATGGTTTTAAAAAGCGTTAGGCGCACAAAAGCGACGAGGTCTAAATGCATCGCGCGAAGTGCAAAAAGCGTGGGATTTTCGTACCCGAAGCGCACAATAATTATATAATTTTTTATATATATCCCATATATATTCCATGAGTTTTTAACTTCATTTATCCAAAATGTAGCTCTAAATAGGGTTTTTATGCGATTTTACCTATGTGTACAAGCCAAAAACACCAAGGTACAACATTTTTATGCATAAAAAATACCCAGGGTACGTAAGGTGCGCGCCTCAGGGAGAAAAGCGCTTGAAATTTGACAAAAAAGCGCCTGAGGCACGCACCTTTGGAAAAAAGGATAGGTGCAAAGCCCTAAGGCGCCCTAGGCTGCACCTTGTGCCTAGGCGCGCCTCATGCGTGCTTTTTAAAACCTAGTATCCTAGGTATTGGTTTTTGGATAATGTCAACTACTTTCCACATTCTATTGTTGCTATGACTTAGTAGAGTGTTTGGTTATTAGTCAACCGTCCAATATATCCACTGGCAAATAAATATAGCTTGAAAACTTGCGCCATGAAAGGAAGTTTTCTAATTGTCAAGGGATAGGGGGAGTATTACTATTACTATTACTATTTAGTATTATTACATGCTATTTTCTTTCTGTGCACCTTTTTACGTTTCATGGCAAACGTAGTACACGTTTTCCTATATTTTTTATTGAGCCACAAGCGTTTGTACTTTGGACAGGTTTCAATGGCTCCCAATGCAGCTCACTGCATAACTCACTAATATTTGATCAAAAAGTGGATAACTTGTTGCCCGAGATTTCTCCGACTGGAAATCCTCAACCCCTATATCCTCTTCTTGCACCATCTCCGTTGTCTCCCTTCACAATTACAAATAGCACCTCCCCAAAGTTATCAGGTTCGTTCGTTTCACACACCCTCTTGAAGTCTTTATCTATGAGGTTTTTATGTATTAAAAATACAGTTTGGATGACGTTTGACCGTGATTAAACATGACCTGAAGCAACCCAGTTAAAAGAAATACTGAATTTCATTTTGTTAAATAAAATGTATTTCTTTTCCTTTTATCCAGGCCTCTGTACGCTAGACTTTGATGCGATAGATACCATGATGAGCATTACTGCAATCGATTGTTTCACGGTATTTGCACCATACCTTGCCAATGTAGTATGCTGTCCACAAGTTGAAGCAACTCTCATGATTCTTATTGGCCAATCGAGTAAAAAAACCAAAACACTTTCTCTAAACTCGACTCATGCTAAACACTGTCTTTCTGACTTTGACCAAATCCTCACGAGTCAAGGTGCAGATAATAGTTTGCAGCAGATTTGTTCCATTAGTCCGTCAAACCTAACCGAAGCTTCTTGCCCGGTCAAAGACGTTGATAGGTTTGAAAAGATGATCAACACATCTAATATTCTTGCTAATTGTGGAAAGATTGATCTCGTTAACGAGTGCTGTCAGGAGACGTGTCAAAATGCTATATCGGATGCTGCCAAGGATCTTGCATCTGTTTCTAGTGAATTTGATGCAATGGGGCTACAACGCATGTCTGATACCTCAACTCGGGTGATTGAAGATTGCAAAAGTATTGTTTTCAGATGGTTAGCAAGTAAACTTGAACCCTTACGTGCCAAAGAAGCCCTTAGAGGTTTAGCTAATTGCAATCTGAATAAAGGTGAGCCAATCATGCTTCATTTTATCTTTTTGAATCATTTAAAGATTTGAGTGATTGCTTTGAAATACACATTACTCTCTAACTCTGAAAATGAAACACCGTTGCCCATATATTTCAAGGTTTCCCATTTTGCCCCTGCCTTCATCGTTGTGCATAGTACAACTTACACATTTTATATTGTTTATCCATTTGTTTCATAAGAAAATAACCTTGTTGAATTATTTTTGGCAACTAACTGGAGGTAGAGTTCAACAAATGTTCAAGAACAACGCTCCAACATCGGAAAGAGTTGGGGCAAAATGGGAACTTTAAGAAATATTTTGCATGCACAGTAAAGGGATTTAAGAGTGAAACTGTGATACCTCAAATATTACCAATGGGTTTTGGGCGCATTAGTTGTGGATGAGAGGAATAACAAAGGCCTACTACTTTTTTATTTATTTATTTTTTAAATATTGTTTATGTTGATTTCAGTTTGCCCATTGGTTTTGCCTAATGTCGAACCTATCGCACAAGGTTGTGGAGACGAGATTAGCAACCATACATCATGTTGTAAGGCAATGGGAAATTATGTATCTCACTTGCAAAAGCAAAGCTTTTTAACCAATTTGCAAGCGATGAATTGTGCGGCTTCACTTGGGAAGAAGCTGCAAAAAGAAAACATAACCAACAATGTTTATAATCTTTGTCATATAACCCTCCAACATTTCTCCCTCCAAGGTTTGTTTTTTGTTTCCCCTTATTTAACATGTATCTTTTCGAAGATATTACTCGAAGCTGATAGTTTTATCATTTCTTGACATGTTGGGAACTGCAACTCAATCGCAGCAAATGGAATGCAAGGTAATTAAAAAAATCTCTCATAAGCAGTTTTATAAATTATTATTATTATTATTTTTATTTATTTTTATTTTTTTTGGAATTTTTTATGATGATAAGCCATTAGTTAAAGACTAATGATGCGTTAACCTAAAAATCATCCTGAATGACATGACACCACATGTTTCTAAAGAAGTTGGCCCGTTTGGACGACTCGCAGATTCTTCATTCATGTTATGTGAGATTTAGGAATTAGGTTGATGTAAAATGTCTTCTAGTTAAAAAAGCTAAATTTGCCTAAAAATTATAAAACATGTGACGGTTGATTTTTATAAGTGTTTGACCATTAGTCAAATCTCTAACTTGTTATACTTGTTTGTATGGAATTATGGATGATATAGAGTCTGGATGCCTTCTTCCTAGCTTGCCTTCAGATGCAACATTTGACAAATATTCACGAGTGAGCTTCCTTTGCGATCTCAATGATCACATTTCCGCACCTTGGCCTTCCATCTCAAATCCTGCCCCTTCATCATGCAACAAAAGTAAGTTTTTGCCCTGAAATCACCCTTGTTATAATCTTAATTACCTGTATGTCCTTGGTTTTAAAAAGGGTATCTGAGGCACGAGGCGATCTGGTAAACGCATCATGGCCTTGAGGCGTTGCCTCATGCACAAATGAGTCAAAAGTAGGGTCTTAGGTTAGGAGGCTGTCATATAGGAACAACCGAAGGGATATGCAACGCCTCTCGTACATGAAGCTCGTGCCTTGTGCCTCTTGCCTCATGTCTCAGCTGTTGGGCCCTAAACGTCTCGAAGCTCCTCACCCTTTTTAAAACAAGCTCATGTCAAACTCATATTGTGAATCTCTTTCTGATCATGCAGCTATCAGGGTCCCTGCACTTCCTGCAGCAACTTCTAGACAAAGAGGTAAATTCTAATTCTTCACCTTCCCTTTACATACATGCATGCATACATATGTTATACACGCACACATACACACATATATGTGTGTGTGTGTGTATGGTGCAGAGATCAATTATCAAACAAAGCAAACTTTTTAATTTACTTTTATATAAAAGGTTAGCATTGTAAAAATAAAATAAAAAGTTAAAAGATATTAGTAGATCGATGAGCTATATATCTGTAGCTTACGAAGGTACAAACATACATGTTGCTCAAACGAGGGGTGTGTATGTAGTTCACATATTTGTAGCTCGTCCATCTATATGTGTGTGTGTGCGCCCGCGCTTGTGCATGATATTTGACAACCGAGAGAACCACTATCAACCAAACAATTTTATAATCTGTTTTTATTAGGTTAGTATTGTAAAAGAAATTTAAATAAAAAGTTATCTTTAGATCAACGTGCTAATGTACGTAGCTCACGAAGGTACAAACAACATAATGTACTTCACGAGCTAGATATAAATCTACATTTCCACAAAGATTAGTAACAAATGAAAAAATTAACAAATTTTGCTTGGTTGTGGTTTTCTCGGTTCTCAAGAAACGTGTTTCTTACTGTAAGTATATGTCCGTGTGTGTGTATATATATATTATTCCTTGCACCTAATGTAGTCTTTACTTAACAGGACTATACAACGACGCTATTATGTTTCTTGTTTACCCGATGACATTCATTCTTCTGACAATTCGTTGATTTTCAAGTGGATCAAGATCTTGGTTACTTATAGTTTAAAGGTGATTTTCTTGAAAACTAACCCTCTTGAGAGGCCCCGTTAAACTTCGAGATACAAGAATGTGAAAACGGTAAATATTTTTGGCAGGAAATTTATTTAACTTGAAAATGTTAAGTTAAAAAAGAAGTTTGTATGGAAGTTAAGTTGGTAGTGATGGTGCTTTTGTTATGGGAAATTATTAAAGCATTCTTGCATAGTGTTATGTAATAAGGAATTTTGTAAAGAAAGTTATGTACATGTAAATATTTTTAAGGCACCCCTATAGTTTATCTCGTACGGTTTCATTGTTGGATATTTAATTTAGTGGCATTTCTGGGTTGATTTCTACTCATAGGCTATCGTCAATAGGTGGTTTAATTTTCGGGTAGAGGCGCACCTTTCAGTGTTTTGTCATACCCGGTTCTGCGTATGGAATTGGGCATGGATATGGTCAAAAGTCTAAAACCAGGTTTTGCATTACCCAGGTCGGATTTTGGAGAAGTGATCGGTTTTTTTTTTGGTTCCGGTGTTTTTCAGGTTTTGACCGGATAGAGTTGGGTATACCCTAGTTGGCAACAAATTATATATAATATAAATGCGTCTTGATTAGTTACATATACCCAACTTTAAAAGTCATATTTCTATATCCTAATGGGCGAATGGGCACTCAAGGGTGTACTTATCCTAGCTCCGATCAATCCCACTTTGTGACATTAAAATAGACCCAAAGTACCATAAAACCACTAAACCACTGACGGCACTCTAGGGTACTTTGCCTAGAGGTTTCAAATTAATATAAAAGTTTTAATTGGAGGTGAAGTGATTTTGGTCAAAACACACTAACCAACTCATTCTGTCTCCTCAGCAACATGTTGTCGTGCAAATAAAATTTGCAACTTTGCCTAGGGTGTGACGGTGGTGTTGCAGTCCGACAAAGTAACATAAAAGGGTTACCCGTGGTGCGCCTCATCCCCCTAAAACATACATATGTAATGTAATTGATTTTAGTGATTGGGTAAATAGGTAATGCGAAATATGTAAAAAAAAGAAACAACTATTCGATCTCACTATTTGAAACAGAAACACGCTATCAAACATGGGTAGTGAGGTGGAAAGTGCTTTTGTTAAAGGAGAAAATAATGATGATCGTGGGAATCGAACCCATGTGTTTAGGATTAATAGCAAAAGTTCAACGAAGTAATAAGCTGCGACCATATTTTGCTTTTACAAACGTTATTTATCACTTATTTCCTTTTTTCTTAATATATTTTTCCCTCTAGTTAATATGAAAATATTTCTGTAATAACTTTAATGTGGAAAATATTACAATTTCTATGAACATTTAAAAGAATACGTTAATCCACAAATTTAAGTGTATTCGAAAATACTGGAGGGACTAATTGCAATTGTTAGTCTATAAAAGTCTTGTATGTATTTTGTAATTTAGATTTTCTATAGGTAGCCTTTGTGTAATTTTCATGTCTATATATTATGTCTTGTAACTCATTAGGGCATGTGTAGTGGTAAAGGGGTTATGTTGGGGTTGTGGTATTAAAATATTAAAAAGTAATAGAAGTGGGGTTATGTGGGGGTTGTGGAAAAAGAGTGTGTAGTGGGAAAGGGGTTATGAGGGGGGTTATAAATGATTGGTAATGATTGGTTAATTATTGTTTTTTATTTAAATAAAGAATTTTAAATACTTAATAATATTTCGTTAAATATAAAAATAATATTAAAAATAAAAATTTAAACTGAAAGTTTATTAAATTAATAAAATAATATTTAATTTTAAAAACAAATATTTTTAAAAAAAAATTTGAATTTCAAACGGTTACTGTTCCAAACCGTTTGAATTTCAAACGGTTTCCCCCCAAACGTTTAAATTTCAAAGTTTGAATTTCAAACTTCCCCCCCCCCCCCACCACCAAATCTCAGTCACACCTATAAATACCCCCCCTCCTCTCAAATATCAATCACACCTCTTCCATCTTCCTCATCCTTTCCTCATCAAACACAATGAATAACACTGGCGGTTTTCAAGCAGGAGCTGCCGGACCTTCTAATGTCCGGCAGTTCACTCGACGGGTCCGGGGACGGGGCCGGTCCCGACGACTGCCAACTCATCCTCCTCCACAACCTCCTCTTCCTCCTCCTCCTCCTCCTCAACACTGGCTAAATCCCCCTCCTCCTCCTGCTGTGGCACCACCAACTAATCCTGAAGAGGATGATCCCTGGAAGGATGATCCCTGGACGGATGAAGAATTGGTTTGGGCCGCGGAGTATATCATGGCTACTTATCAGTTGGACCGACTGATGTTGTCGGCACCACCAACCTTAACCCCTCCTCCTCCTACCCCCTACCAGCAACCTATCCCCACCAACCAGACTACCCCCTACCACCACCCTATCCCCACCCCCCAGAATACCCCCACCCCCTATTACCAACCTACCCCCACCCCCCAGAATACCCCCACCCACCACCACCAGACCACCCCACCCCGTGAATATGGGGAGCCAACCCCTGAGGACTTGGAAGCCCTCAGAGAAATTGAGGAGGAGGAGCGCCTCTGGAGCATGCCATCCCCTCGTCGTGAGAACTACTACTTCCCATCGGATGCGAGGTCTGATGGACGGGACAGCTCACGTTCCCTATCCCCCGAGTACTACTCATTCGAGGACTGGAACTTTTAGGCTTATATATGTGTTTAATTAAGTAATTTAGGAATATGTTATGTGTTTATGTAATGTGTTTATGTAACGTTTTAATAAGTAGTTTAGGATTAGGAACTCTGTTTGTAATAAGTAATTTAGGAACTCTGTTTTAATAAGTAATTTAGGATTGTATTTTTATGTGTTTATGTATTTTTAGTGTACACATTTTGAAAATGCACCTGTTTATCTGCAGAAAAGATAAAATTTCATTCAAACATTAAACATTAAAACCTTAAACATTACAAATACAACATTAAACATTAAACATAAAACATAAAATTAAACATTACACATTATTAAACATTAAAACATTAAAACCTTAAAACACTAAACAAAATCAAAACGCATCAAAGTCCACGACAGCAGATTGGTGACGGTGAAGTCGGTGCCGTAACGTTCACGATAAGCGTCGTGTGTTAGTTGAATTGCCATATGTTGGCTAACGTCAGGGTGCGCCTGCACCGTCGCTTGATAGACCGTTTGCCAACGCGTAACATTATTTTGTATGGTACTAAACTTAGCGGCGATCTGGTCGACCGTACGGTGGTCCGTATCGGTAATTCGGTTGTACTCCTCCAATACATTGCGCCAAAATTGTCGCCTATTGTTCGGCGGATTTTCCTTGGTGTTGACCCACGCCCTCACCAACTCGAGTTGATCTTGGTTCGTCCACGCTGCCATTGGGTTTGGTTTTGGTTTTCTTTGGTTGGAATGGTTTGTGTTGTAGGGTGAATGGTTTGTGTTGTGGGGTGAATGGTTTGTGGTGTGGTATGTTATATATATATAGAGATTTTGTTTAAAAAAAAAAATTAAATTTTATTACCGTTTGACAACGGTCAACAACAACAACCTCCCCTTTTCAAACTCAAAACGCCGCTATGATCCCAACCCAACCCACCCTAAAACGCCCTATAGCGCCGGGGGGGGGGGGGCGGTGTTCCCCGGCGTTATAGGGCTTATAGCGCCTGAGAACCGCCCCACTACACACGTCCTTAGAAAGCAATGAAAGCCACTTAATCACCTGGTATCAGCCAGCCATTAACCTAGTCAATTAAGTTTCCCATCAATTCTCTTCTTTCCTCTTCCTGGCCCCTCTTCTTCCTGGTCTGTTTTCTGTCTTTTCTTCTCTTCCCCTGATCTGTCTCTTTTGTTCGTTTGCTTCTGTTCTTCCTTTTCTTTTCTTTTGCCAAGGTCTGTTCTCTTTTGTTCTCCATGGCTGCATCATCCTCTAACACTCCACCAATGAACCCATCACCCATGAATGGCAATACTCCCATCCCATGATTTCTATCAAGTTAAACTCATCCAATTACATCTCTTGGCGACAACAAATCCTTCCCTTACTCACTTATCAACAGGTCGCATCTCATGTGGATGGAAGTCTTTCTCCTCCACCAACCGTTATCATGGCTGATGACCTGTCCCTAATCCAGAATATCCTAAATGGCTGCACCATGAACAACAAGCCATAGTTCTGCTAAATGCCTCTCTCACTGAAGAGGCGTTATCTGTGACTGTCGGGCTGTCTTCCGCTCGTGCCATTTGGTTGGCCTTTGAAAACGCGTTTTGCAATACTTCAATTGAACGTGTGCAAATCCTTCGTGACAATCTTCGTCTTATTTCAAAAGGAGACAAATCAGTGGCCGAGTATGGTCGAAATTTTAAAGCTATTTGTGACCAACTTCAAGCTATTGGTCATCCTGTTGATCCCATAGACCAATTACACTGGTTTCTTTGTGGCCTTGGGACAACTTTTGAAGGTTTTTCTACTCATATGAGAACGGTGCGGCCCATTCCTAATATGTTGGTTTTGTTAGCCCAGGCCGAAAGCCACAAACTTTTTGTCATAGCCTTACATGGATCAGCCCCTTCTACTCATGTGGATTTCTCGGCTCACATTTACAATCCTCCTCGTGTCAATCGCAACCAATCTACTGCTGATTTCCATCAGTCCTTTGGCCCACGGCCCAACAGGACTGCCTCTTTCAGGCCCAATAGAGCCACTACTCCTTTTACTAATCGGCCTAGGCGCCCACCCACATGCCTATTGTGTCGTAACATTGGCCATCATGCCAACCAGTGCCACCAACTTGCTGCTTTTGCATCATCTGTAATTCCTAATGAAGCGCATATTGCGCAAGCTTTTCATGCACAGTGTCTCATGCCTGATTGGATTGGTGACTCGGGGACTTCTGATCATATGGTCCCTAATAATGTCGTGCTTCCTATATTCACTCCGACTCACGGTAATCCTCATGTTTTTTTTGTAATGGCCAATCTTTACCATCACTCATATTGGTAATACTAAACTCCTTGGCTCCCTTGACTTAAAAAATGTTTTTGTTGTTCCTCATTTAACCAAAAATCTTTTGTCAATCAGTAAGTTGACTGAAGACAATCCCGTTGATGTTGTGTTTTCTTATCCTATTTTTTTTTACTCAGGATCGTCACACCAAGAAAATCATAGCTTGCGGTTGCCGTGAATATGGCCTATATGTTTTACACAACACCCATCAAGCGTTATTGTCCTCATCGTCTTGTCCTAAAGCGTCATTGAATTATGGCATTCCCGTTTGGGACATGTCAATTTTGGTGTTATTCAAATGTTACAAAACGATGGTCTTATTTCTTTTACGTCTCTTTTGCCTAAACCGGGTGTGTGTACTCCTTGTGAACTTGCAAAAGCCAAACGTTACCTTTTACTTTAAATATTAAACGGGCTTCTTCCCCGCTTGAGCTAATTCATTGTGATTTGTGGGGTCCATCACGGTCAAATCGGTGGGAAATTATGTTTATTATGTGGCATTTGTGGATGATTTTTCTATATTTACATGGTTGTATCCTTTAAAAGCTAAATTTGAATTTGTTGATGCTTTGTCCATATTTATTCTGTTTGTTCAAACTCAATTCTCTACCAAAATCAAAACTTTTCAATGTGATGGTGGAACAGATTTACCAATAAAAAGTCTTACTTTTATTTGAACAAAATGGAACCTTTCATCGCATGTCGTGTCGTATCGTGTCATGTCGTGTCCGTATACCCCGTAACAAAATGGCCGGGTTGAACGCAAGCATCGTCATGTTGTGGAGACAGGTTTGGCAATGATGTTTCATGCCAAGCTATTTCCAACCTATTGGGTTGATGCTTTTTCTTCAGCCGTATATATCATTAATCGGCTTCCCACCATGCAACTTGAAGGTAAATCACCTTTTCAACTTCTTTATCATCAAAAACCCGATTACTCAATGTTTTGATCATTTGGTTGTCGTGTGTTCCCTTATTTGTGTGATTATGCTGATCATAAACTTGCTACAAGAAGTATTCCATGTATATTTCTTGGGTATTGTTTTAAGTCTAAGGGTTTTAAATGATTGGATCCATCTTCTTCTCGTGTTTATGTGACACGACATGCTCGGTTTGATGAGACTTACTTTCCCTTTGACACCTCTACCACCTCTTCACCAATTAATACACTTGATTTGGCCACTTTTTCGGATCTTACCACGTCTACTGATGAACCTTTGCCATACACCATAAATTCCAATCTATCACCATCTATCACTCCTCTCACAACACCTATAACTATACCCTTTTCCCCATCCCAATCGCCTCCTTCACTGTCTATTTCTACACCTGCTTCCGTTCCCACCACTCCCACCAATACTACTCCTACTATTACCCCAATCACCACACCAAAAGACACTCCGCCCACTTCTCCTCACTCCCACATGACCCCACCCTCATCCGATCCTAACTCCCC
This sequence comes from Ambrosia artemisiifolia, assembly GCA_032199755.1. Taxonomy (NCBI): domain Eukaryota; kingdom Viridiplantae; phylum Streptophyta; class Magnoliopsida; order Asterales; family Asteraceae; genus Ambrosia; species Ambrosia artemisiifolia. Next base: position 67,112,084 of record CM063519.1, read on the forward strand.
ACAAACTACTACTCCTTTCTTACTTCAAACATCATCCCAAACCGAGTCTCTCAACCAGCCAATTCCACCTCCTCCTTCTCACCCAGTGATTACTTGTACCAAGGCTTGAATTTTTAAGCCTCGGTATCAAGTTGATCTTGCTCATGCCACACGGTTTCCTTTGCATCATGCTCTTTATACCTCCACCGATCCTAAGACCATTCATACCACATCCTAAGATGAAAATTGGATTAATGCGATGCAGCATGAAGTCGAAGCACTTCATCGCAACAATACATGGACACTTGTTCCTTAGCCCATGAATACTAATGTTGTGGGGTCTAGGTGGCTTTTTCATACCAAATATCATTCTGATGGATCTATTAACCGCCATAAAGCAAGGCTTGTGGCACAAGGTTTCACTCACATACCTGGTCATGATTTTTCACACACCTTCAGTCCTATTGTCAAGGCTACCACGGTTCGTATTGTGTTAGCTCTTGCTGTGATTAATAAATGGCCCCTACATCAACTAGATGTAAATAATGCTTTTCTTTATGGCAATCTTAGTGAAACTGTGTTTATGGAACAACCAAAGGGGTTCATTGATCCACGTTTTCCATCTTATGTTTGCAAATTAAATAAAGCCATATATGGTCTTAAACAAGCGCCTAGAGCTTGGTTTCAACGCTTCAGCGTATTTTTTACTCAAAGTGGTTTCTCATGTAGTCGTGCGGATCCATCCCCTTTCATATTTAAGCGCAACTCATGTATCATGTATCTCTTGGTTTATGTTGATGATCTCATTCTCACAGGAAATCAATCATCTTCACTCTAGTCCTTCATTTCGCGTCTCCATGATGAATTTGCTATAAAAGATCTTGGGAAACTTAATTATTTTCTAGGTTTGGAGGTTACCTACATACAAGGTGGTTTATTTTTTAATCAATCAAAATACACTTTAGATATTCAGCATCGTGCTAAGATGTTGGATACCGGGGCTTCGGTCGCCGGTTTCTCAATCAAAATTTGACCTTTATATTCCGAGATCTATCCTTAGATAGACACACTAGAAAGTTGAACAGGAAAGTTGAGACTAAACAAGGCCTTACCAGCTTGACCTAATAGGGCGGGCACCTTTCCAACCCGAAAGCCTAGTCGGAAAGTCAAGCCCCGCCAACAAAGGCTAATTATCGGCTACCCTGTCAGCCAGAAGAGCAGAAGCAAACAAATAACATGCCGTTTGGAGAAACCTGCTCCAACACCTTTGAGCACAAATGTTTCTTTTGTTTCTACAGGTGAGGCTTTTTCGGATATTACTCATTACAGGACTATCGTTGGAGCTCTTCAGTATCTAACTATCACTAGCGCTGACATTTCTTATGCTATGAATGAAGTTAGCCAGTTTCTTCAATCACCAACTGTTGCTCATTATCAAGAGGTCAAGCGTATTCTTCGTTAATTAAAACAGACACCTGCTTATGGTCTTCATTTTACTCATTCTACTCGTACTGCTTTACTTGGATATTTCGATGCTGACTGGGCCCGGTGCTTGGAAACACGTCGGTCAACATATGGTTATTCTATATTTTAAGTGGAAATCTCATATCTTGGAGTGCTAAGAATCAACCAACTGTTGCTCGGTCAAGTTGTGAATCTGAATATAGGGCCATGGCTAACACTGCTGCTGAAATTGTTTGGCTAACACATCTTCTTCAGGAAATTCATGCTTTATCTCCTGATCAGCCCACTATTCTTTGTGATAATCAGAGTGTCATTTTTCTGACTCAAAATCCTGTTGCACACATGCGTGCGAAACACATTGATCTTGACTACCATTTTTTACGTGAGCTTGTTGCTGTAGGAAAATTATTCACCAAATTTGTTCCAACCAAGCTTTAGGTGGATGAAATTTTTACAAAGAGTCTACCAAGTTCTCAATTTAATATGTTTCTCATATGCTCAACATTGGTCCTCCACCGTGCAGCTTGAGGGGGGATGTTAGTCTATAAAAGTCTTGTATGTATTTTTTTAATTTAGATTTTCTATAGGTAGCCTTTGTGTAATTTTCATGTCTATATATTATGTCTTGTAAGGCGTTAGAAAGCAATGAAAGCCACTTAATCACAGTAATGTATGTTCAGAAAAAAATGTGTGCTCGTAAGTCGTAACTCTTTTCCAAACATTAAAAAGTGTTGTCGTTTGTTAGGCACTTATAAATGATTATAAACTTAAGAATTCATCCTTTTTCACTATTCTCTAAAAATATTAGGTTATTACAATGTATATGGGTACTATGCTAATTCTTACCAAACAAAGTCGGTAACAAACTCGGTACCAACTTCGGTTCTACTATGCTAATTATATCACGACCTTTTCCTTTTGGATTTTTTAACCGATGCAAACCGAGTTCCCGTGGAATAGTTCATTCTGCTAGGTTTAATACGCATGAGGAATTAAGCCTTCAAGGAAAAAACTCATTTTTTTTATGAAAAATAAACAGGTTTACAAGATTTAATTATTGAATTGAAGAAAATACAGTGGGCATCTTAAGCATTGCCTGTCTAACATTAAAGAAGTTTTTCCATTGTTGAAGAACACCAACTCTTGCTGCTCCATGCCTGCTTACTACCAACAAGTTTCTCTTCAACTTGTTCATCTTCTTCCCTATCTTGATCTTCAGTTTGAATATCCTTACTTTCAACCAAGACGGTTTTCGCCTTTTTCGGATCAAATTATCGGCTTTTTCCAATGATTTGTAGATCAAGAATTGAGCTTTTCTGCTCTTCATCTCTTCTGGACTTTCCATTTCCATCTTTGTGTATGCATATGATTTGCCGTAAACATTCATTTTAACTCACCTAGAGAGAGAGAGAGAGAGTGTGTGTGAGAGAGAGATGAGAGAGAGACTACTAAAGGTGGTATTTATAGAAAAATATGGAGGTGTTTTAGGTATTATACAGAAGATATATTACGCATGTGAATAAGTGAGATAATCTTGGTGACGGTGTTATCTGTTTTTGAAATTAGTACAGGTCAAAAACAGGCATTATTGGATTTATATAAAATAATTAAAATTGGTTTTTGACCTTAGATCATATAAGTATTGGACCAACTGCCACTAATGCTCTATACTTCTACTAACATATAATTTAAGGTTACATAAACAAATTAGTAAAATAATTATGGATGGATGACATAAGATACTTGTTGATGGTTTTGGATGATATTGCAACATGGTGTTTATTTTAACTAAAACCTTTGAATTTATGTTTCAAATAATTTGTCATGCATATTTGTTTTATTCAAACTTTTTCTAAACCATAGGTCACTTTTACGACTAAAAGAACATATGAAATGTTTATAGACTAGGGGATTCAATGGTTTATGCTACTCTAATCATTATTATTTACATATTAACCGCATAAAAGGGTAAACTTGTAATTTCTTTCTTAATGCAGCCTGGTTAACATAGAGATCGAGTTTATGTCATTAGGATTTGAATCTCTTGGATTAAATTACGTCGTGTCGCAAATGGAAGAAGGGAAGTTCCTAGCTAGTTGGGGGATTGGAAGCAAGCTTTATGAACTCATTGGTGTTCAAGGCAAGTGTATTGAACAATTACTTGTATGTAAAGCACATAGATGATTAGATGTACATGATTAGGTGTGAGTTGATAACCGTTGGGATTAAGCAACAAGGGGAGAATGTAACAAATGCTGAAAGTATAAGGGTGAAAAATAAACAAGTGTTATAGGCTTACATGTGGTGATATCATAGAGCATGTGGAAGGGTGTTAGTTTGAAAAATAATATGAAAACAAAAACCTAATATCAGAGTCCGGTGATCGTGCTGGATTAGCTTAGCACACCTCATTTGCCCTGTTGTATTTATTTATATAGAAATTTTTAAGTACACTGATAAAATTCTTTCTAAAACACACAAATAAACATCTTTTTTAAAATAAGAAGGATATATAAGAAATAAAAGGATATTTTTACCATATATATTTCGATAGATACAATAGAAAGTGGACCATCATATTCTTACCTCCTGGGTTCTATTTTCACAACCCCCCCCCCCCCCCCTCAAAACGTCTCGTTATGGCCCTAGCGAGGCGTTTTGGGCCACATCATGATAGCAGGTTGACTGCTTTATCGGGAAAAGCAAAAAAAAAAAAAACAACTTCAAAGCGAGGCCATAGCTTGTTTCCAATCAAAGAAAAATTAGTTTGATGTGTTTCGGTTCGTTTATTGCTCGTTTGTGGTTTTCAGAACAAACAGTTGAGAATGAACAACTTTCATAAATATATGTACATAACACAGTAACACATGAAGTATGCAATCAACACCATGTTTTACCAAATTTCAAATTTTACATCTCTAATTGATATACTGGACTTCCGGACCTTGTTTAACGCGTTTTGGTTCGTTTAATTGCTCGTTTCAGAGCAAACATCTGAGTATGTACAACTTTCATAAATCAATATATGTAGCACATCAAGAGTGCAATCAATACCATGTTTTATCAAATTTCAAATTTTACATCTCTAATCGATATACTGGACTTTCAGACCTTGTTTGACGCGGTTTGGTTCGTTTAATTGCTACTTTCAGAACAAACAGTCGAGTATGAACAACTTTCATAAATCAATGTACGTAGCAATTGCAAAGTGCAATTAATACCATGTTTTATCAAATTTCAAATTTTACATCTAATCGATATACTGGCTTTTCGGAAATGTTTTGTATCTATCACAGAAGTATGATAAACCATGAGGAACAGTAACGATCGCTTACAATTAACGCCGGGAAGTTGAAGGTGACTGACACGTGGCGGTGGTCGTACCACATCCTGCGTCAAGTGACATTTATGACATACGAACTCCATTCCATTCCCATTCCCATTCGAATTCCAATTTAACAAGGGGAGAAATGGGAAGGTAAATAAAATCGTACGCAGACACTACACCACCATTGTTCATTTTCTTATTCTCAACTTTACAATGGCTATCAAGAGGTTTAACCTAAGATGAAATATGACACATATCGTCCAATTCTCTATCTTTCACGTAAAGAAACCTTCAGACGTTGAAATCCTTGATAATGTATCTAAAATATATTGGAGTACCATTTTTTAAAGTAAAGCATTAAAGCCAAAGGAATCTTTGCAGATAAATAGGTGCATTCGCAAAAGAACATAGTAAAGTTTAAAAGGGGGCCTAGTAGTATTTTTATGTTAAATAACGGTACAAGCTAGCCAATGTTTTTAAGACCGTACTGGACTTTGAACCGGTCTTCTTACTGGTTCACTGGTCAGACCGGTCGAACCAGTTGGACCGAACCTAAAAACCGGAAAATTTATATGTATAAATAATTTAAAGATTAAAGAAAAACCAAAATTTTATCTAAATATTTAAAAGTTAAACGATTACTGAGAGATTAAAAAATATGAAATAAATATTTTGTGAATATAGAAGAATTGAGAGAATTTTGTGGAATCTTGGAGAGGGAAGAATTTCACACAATACAAGATTATATATGCATGTATATCTGATAACGGCTATGGCCATGGTGAGGCGCTTCGCGGGGGGGTGAAAATAAAACTCCAGGAGTGTTAATAGCTGGGGCCTAACTGTAAAGTGGTTATAGGGGAGGAAGGTAGTTACTTGTATATCTGATTATATAACAGTTCCATGTTTTTGTATTTATCCATTTTAGCCGACAATCATCTTACAAAGAACAAAACTTTACGATTCTACCATCCATATGGTAGGACAGAATATTATATATATATATATATATATATATATATATATATATATATATATATATATATATATATGAAATCCTATTTCTTCTATTTCCTTTATTTTTCTCGAACATACAAAATGCAAAGGACATCACTTTAAAGTTGGATTATGTCATTTCTCCATCAAAACAAAACTTGTATGTATGTATGCAAGAAGTTTAGACAGAAGCAAAACATTACAAACCACAAATATATAATAAATAATATTTAATTTCAAGGTCTGACAACTTTTACACGGATAAGATGTGGGGTGTAATAGTGTATTTATAGGGTTTGACTAGAGTGCTTGAGTGGATCAGTAGATCACCGTATCTTTGGAATAGTGTATATTGTTCAGCTGATTTGACTCAAAGCGTCTTGCTTTGGCCATAGGGAAGCGCTTTGAGGAGTAAATCCAGAAAACATGTCCAGATTCATCCCTTCTATTTAAAAGCGCCTCGCCATGACCATAGCGAGGCGCTTCAAGTTGCTTTTTCAGACAACCTCGTACCACGATGTGACCCAAAATGCCTCGCTATGGCCATAGCGAGGCGCTTTGGTGGATGTTAAAATAGAACCCATGAGATGAGAATAGACCGAGCCTAGAAAGTAATTACATTCATTTTCCCTAATGATATAATAATCTATATCTAAATAGAAATGTTAGTGGCTTTTACGTTACCGTCCACTTATTTTTTGAAAATTGACAAATCTATCCCTTCATTTTGCGATATGACATTACTTCCCCATATGAAATGATAAATGCACCCCCAACTTTATGAAATGATTTTTTAGCCCCTACTCCATTTTTTTGAATGGCAAGGAACTACTTGACTGTCGCCAACTCTTTGGGTCTCCTAGATGCGTGAAAACTTAACCTCCACCCGCCGAACGCATGACAGTGGAATAATAGGTAAAACCTGCCTCCCATCCGAGTCGAAGCGACGCCACCGTCCTCGCTCTTCACCTGAATACCACTCCATATACTTTCAAATTTAAATTTTTACTCCCTAAGATTTTCCTTTTGCATTTCTAGCCCAAAGATTCGTCACACTGCATTTTTAGTCCCTAGAATTTCCAAACATCAAGGATTAATCCCGCATGTTTCTAGTGTTCTAGTGTTACCCTTTTATACGTTCCTTCCTTTATTTGAAATAAAAAAAAACTAACGTTTTACATGCAAATTTTTATGCATGTATGGGTATAAATTCAAGCTGGTCTAAAGTTTACACGAAAACTCTTCTCGGAAAACGAATCGGTGCAATATAATAAATTTTCATTACGTACCAACCCGAGCATCGTTAAATATAATATATTTTTATTCGACGGTATAAATTTTAGGTTACTCTGCATTTCGCATGGTTTCTATTTTTTAAGCTATAGTAAGCCACTTTTGGTTACACATATCGGTTATTTCTCTTTACATGCTTTATGATTTTTTTAACCACAATGCTTATACAGGTTACACTAAATTGCATCGAATATTTCAATACATGCATTTTAAATGGTTAGCGCCTTATATAACGCTTGAAGTAATTTAGTAATCTATTCAATGTTTGCAATTGGCCCGTTGTGCATTGATTGTGGATCGTATAAGCTTCGACTAATCTATTCGATGTTTGCAATATATCCGTGCCATAATACCCACAAGTCTAACTACTTGTGTTTATCAAAAAAATGTAATCCATATTATGATAATCTTATTTAATGTTTCACAATCAATAAATTTACCAAGAAAAAAAAGTTAGGTTTCACTCACTTTTCCTAGGGTCTGTTCGGTATGGGGTAATGGAATGGATGAGAGAATGAAATGGACGAGATAATAGAATAGACAAAGTAATGAAATGGATTATTACCAATTCTTGTCTTGTTTGGTTGCCATGTGAGAATGAAACAAAACATTACTTTGTGTTGTCGGTGGTGAGTGGCTGTGGTGGGTGGTGGTCAGTAGCGGTGATGGTGGGTGGTGATATGTGGTGATAGCGACGGTGGTTGGTGGTGGTGGCGGCGGTGGCGATGGTGGAAGGTGGATGGGGATGCTTGCGATGGTGGGTGGGCAAAGATGGTGAGTAGTGGCGGTAGCGTGGTGGTGGGTGGCGACGACGGTGGTGGATAGTGGCGATGGTGGGTGGTGGCAACGACGGTGGTGGGTGGTGGCAACGGTGGCGATAGGTGGAGGTGGATGGCGGTGATGGTAGGTAGGTGACGATGGTGAGTAGTGGCTGGAGGCGGCGACGATGGTGGGTGGTGGTGGTGGGTGGCGGAGGTAGTGGTGGGTAAAGGAAATTGTGGTGACGGTGGTAGGTGGTGGAGGCGGCGGTGGGTGGGTGACGGTGGTAAGTGGTGGGCGGCGTTAAGTGGTGTTGGATGGTAGAGCTGGTGGGTGATGACAGCAGTAGCGACGGTGGTAGGTGGTGGTGGTGGTTGGTGGCTGCAACGGTGGTGAGTGGTGACGATGGTGGTGGTGGTGGTGGTGGGTTATGGTGTTGTTAGTAAAGGGTGAATGAGGTTGTTAGTAAAGGGTGAATGAGGAATGAAATGAAAAAAACATGGGGAATGGATGAAATGGTTTTGAAGGAATAGAATGCCTTGTGGAATGAGTGATTTCAATATTTTAACCAACCAAACACGTTATTTTTCATTACCTCGTAATGGTCCGTTCTATTTCCCATTTCATTCGATCATACCAAACGCTACCCTAATCTTTGTTGTACCGGAGTAAACTTCCTCGTCTCCCTGAAAATCATAGCTATATCACATTCATGTTTAAATAAATGTTTTGATTGACTTATTAAACGTTTTTGTAGACAACATGTATTTGCTATAGGTAAAATGCTTTTCTTTTTTACTTAAACTAGGTATTAGTTGCCCGTGCTTCGCCGTGGGTGCGACTGTTGTGCGAAACGCGACGGGAGCTCCTGTTGCGTTGAGTGATTGGCGGACGTTAAAGATCGTGCGTCGCTGTGGGAGCTCCTGTTGCGTGGAGGGTTTCGTGGACATAAAAGATAATATTAAGTGACTGCTATTCTAGCGTGGGCTTCAAAAAAATACTCGCGGCTAAAAGCTAAAAGTTTGGTGGTCAAAGATTGAAATCCTAAAAACAAAAAGTTTAGCCAAAGCGCAATGCAAGTTTAAAAAAGTTGGGTGGTGAAAGTTTGAAATCCTAAAAGCTAAAAGTTTGGTGGTCAAAGTTTTAAATCCTAAAAGCTAAAAGTTTGGTGGTCAAATTGGAAGAAAATAAAGTTAAGTTAAAAGTTAGTGGCCAAAGTTTTAAATCCTAAAAGTTAAAAGTTTGGTGGTCAAAGTTTTAAATTCTAAAAGCTAAAAGTTTGGTGGTCAAATTGGAAGAAAATAAAGTTAAGTTAAAAGTTAGTGGCCAAAGTTTTAAATTCTAAAAGTTAAAAGTTTGTTAGTCTAAGTTTGGTGGTCAAATTAAAAAAAAAATAAAGTTAATCTAAAAGTTAGTAAAAGAAAATAAAATAGAGCTAAAAGTTAGTGGCCAATATATATATATTAAAAGAAAGACACTATTAAAGTGTCTTTCTTTTAATATAGAATTTCTTTTAATATAGAAGAGAAAGTTTTTACCGACACCCAGCGGTGAGAGAGGTGCTATAGTTCTAAATAAATTTAATAAACGTTTTTATTTATTTAGTAAATATTAAAATAATTAAATAATGTTTTTATTTTGTAAATATTATTTACGACAAACTTGTCGTGGCTACAAAATCATCTATGACGACGCATATAGCAACGATAAGTGTATGTTTAGTGGGGAGGCTTTATGGGGCTCTAGTGGATTAAAATATTAATAAAATATTAGCTAGAACGGCTTCATGGGGCTTTATGGAAAATATGTGTGTAGTCGGTGAGAGTTTTATGGGGCTCTATGAGGATTAAAATATTATTATTTAATTGGGTGTAAAAGAAAGAGGTGTAAAAAATTATTAAAAATAATATTATTAAATTGTTTTTGTTTCAGATAGCGCCGGTTATACACATAAAGCCCCTCCCCATAAAGCCTAAGGTGGCGGTATAGGGGACTTTATGAGGCGTTATAATCATAAAGCCTCTCCCTTATGACGCCCATTACACAACGCCTAATGAGATTCGGTGACCACAAACTTTATAGCGGCATCATGACTTTTGGGATAGGTAAAACTTACCTATAGAGATGCCATGTCATTGCTAAAGCTCATTTTGTAGTGTCTCAATAAAACGTGATTCATGGCATAATTAAGCCTTACACTTCTTTAATCTAACACTTCGACTATGTGTTTGTGGCTTATCTCTAGCCACAACTTTATTCTTTTATATTATGTCATGTTAGCGTCTACTTGGCATCAGTGTCGTAAAACTTGCTAGGCGCTAGTCGGCCGATGGGGTACCGACTAGGGATTAATCGGATTGGATTTTTACGTATATATTTTTTTTTTTCAAATTTATACATATATACAATGTTAATTTTATACCTTATATGTATACATTTAGAAGTTTATGGGCCAAACATAAACTAGTGAATATGGAGGGGGGAGGGGTGTTTAATATTAAAATACATAAACTTAAATAACCCTAATCACCTCTATCGTTCACCATATCCCCTTTTTCCTCCCCATTCCTTCTTTCATCGTAAGGAACCATCAAACGCAACTAGGGTTCATGGAGTTTCACAATTTTGCTTCTATATTATGGATTATAATTCAATTTTGAGATAAGAACTTGTTTTATTTGATCGATTTGCTCCAGTTTTGACCTTTTCGAATTCATTTTTTTTACCTAATTTTGAGTTTTTTGGTCTGACTTGGAACAATTTGGTCCGACTAATCGATGATTAATCATGACACTGATTAATTGAGTGATTAGCCTAAAATTAATCAGTAAAGTGAGGATTAAAGATTAATCACCGATTAATTGGTGATTAATCGAGATTTTTACTACCTTGCTTAGCACCTTGATAAAGCTGCTGGTCACTCACTTGATCCTGTTGTGCCTAGAGGTGAGCAACGGTTTTATCCAATTTATTTTATTTTTATTTTTTAAGCTTTCTAAATTTGTATAATTTGTAATAATAATACAAAATTAAACTTAACTAAAAATCTTTTATTAATGTTTACAAGAATACAAACTATATAAAACTAAAACTAATCCAATACAAGATCATCGGGACGTCTAGCCCATAAATGCTCAACCAATTCATGGCGAAGATTTTCGTGTATCTCACAGTTTTTGACATTGTTTATGTTGTCGAGTTTTTGAATATCAGCTATTGTCGATTGGTCACGTAGGACCTAGGTAATTTTGACATATAGCCATGCCTTGGTTCTCCAATATCATGTTATGTAGAATAATACAAGTATAGACGACATCCATTATCTTCTCTCGTGTCTAAAACCTTATTGGGTTGGTAATCAACTTAAATCTTTTTTTGAGAACGCCGAACGCTCTTTCAATATCTTTTCTTGCCAACTCTTGTTTCTTTGTAAAGTACTTGCGTTTATCTTCTAGTTGAGACGAGTAAGCTTGAACAAGTGTCGCTCATTATTTGTAAATACCATCGACCAAGTAGTAGTCGTACTTGAAATTTACGTTATTAGCATAAAACGATTGGGCCGACTCAACCCCGTCGACTAGATCACCGAATATAGGTGATTGGTAAATAACATTTAGGTCATTATTTAACCCAGCAACTCCAAAAAGACACATGCCAAAACCAAAGATCAAGCGATGCCACTGCTTCAAGTATAATACTCGGCCTAGAGTGATCACCTCCATGCAACTGACCTCGCCAAGCCGTAGGACACATAGCCCAACCAACATGCGCACAATCGAGACTACCAAGCATTCCGGGAAACCCATGTTTTTAACCATGAACCTCGTATATGCGTTGGATATCATACATTATTGGTTTACGCAAATATCTTCGTGAGTAAATAGATATGATCCCTACGCAAAGATTTATATTTTAAACAATGTTTGAGAATATAAGTTTAAACAATATGTGGAAGGTAAGTTAAATATATACATAGATATATACCTTGACAAAAAAATGAAGCGCCTTGTGCACAACTTTTTCGGATATGGCAATATACTCATCCATTGCGTCCGACGAAAGCACATATGCTAGTTGCTGAAGAGTGGTTGTACATTTTTCTACAGAGGATAACCCTAGTCGGCCCCTTGCGTCTTCTCTTTGTTGAAAAAAACGATATCACTCCTAGAAATCGTTTGATAGGCGCATGAATAATTGTCTACTCATTAGAAAGCGTCGCCTAAAATGTTCTTCATTGTACAGGTACTCCGGGCTAAAGTAGTGTCGTATCAAAGTTTCGTTTGCTCCCTCTCTATCACGATCAAGCGGTGGTTGTCTCGTTAGCGTGGGCTGCCTTCGCCTTCGAGACCGGGCAATCAAGTAATCAATCGTTATCCTTCCGACTTCCCCGTAAACAAATCGTCTTCTTCAGACGAGTCGGACGAAGAAAAACTATTCCATGCCATAGCCATTTGTTGAGATTGAGAGTGAAAATTTTTAGATAGTTTGATTTGATAATTTTTAACACTTTCTTAAAATAAAAACAGCCTCCAACGGTCATATTTTGACCACCAACGGCTAGTTTTCATCAGCTACCACACGCGAGTGTGGTAACGTCTGGTCACTCACAAGTACAGTAAAGTAGGTGTGTTGTAGTGTTCGCGAGCCACATAGAAGATGTGACTGCTTGCGCCTGCTCGCTCGCGGCACACAGCACACAGTCTTATTAGGCTCAATTTTATTCGCGTGCTAAAAGATAAACTAGCCAGAAACTAGCAAAAATTACAACTACCAAACATTCAATTCTTATTGATAACGTAATAATGTAATGTTGCAAAAATAAAATTACTCCATTCGAGTAGGTTTATTTAGCGTGACATTTTAACTAACAATATGAATTTGCCTTGATTTTTTTTCCAGGACCATCTGTATTGTGATTCTCTTGTTGAGATTTGTATCATTTTGTGATTTCCATATCGAAACAAACGGTAATGCGGGATAAATCGCCAGAATGGTCTTTTGATTGCTGTAGCCCACTTTTTCTTCCAGTATAACATTGTCTAAAAAATTAATTTCCATATCTATAAACTTAATTCTTATTAGCCGGATATTTATAATTAATAAACGGTTTCCGTGTTCGATATCCGAGAGGTTCTGAGCCTGTATAAACATGCGGCGATTGGGAAGCAGACGAGGAAGCTGGTTTGCGGAATTTTTGTTGTCACGCTTTGGGGCATTTGGGCGGCAAGGAACGAAAAGATATTGAGAAATAAAAAGCCGAAAGTTTATGAAGTTGTAGCGTCTATAAAGTCTCTCTCTCTTTTATTTTTGGTTAAAAAATATGATTTGGAAGAATTAGGTAGAGTCTCCTTTCCTTTGTATATTATGTAAACTAGATTAAACCCCGGGAACGTCCCGGGGTTGAGAAATCTAATATGACATATTAATTTTACATATGAAATAAAATGATTCGCTTTACAGTTATATGCAATAAAGCTTCGGGTAGCACCTAACCTAAAACAATTAAAAATGTATCTCCAATGTTAACGGCTAACCTTAAACAATGTATAACTCTAATATTAATATCTAAACTAAAACAATGTATAACTCCAATGTTAACGCATGTTGAAAATAGAATTCATATTTACTAATTTGAACATAATTAGTGACTTGCCTATGTATGATTAATGATTTACCTTAACACTTTGTGTTTTTTTTTCCTGTATGAACAAAACCCCACAAAAAATAGTCATATTTTTTCTCCGTTTTTTATATAGCACTATGGTGTAATTTGGTGTAAAGATAATAAAACATTTGGAAAGATAATAAAACGCCTGTTAATTTGGATTAATTTTTTTCTTTAAAAAATCTCGTATATAAAACATATTAATGTTTAAAAATTTATGGGAGGAAACATAAGAGAGAAAAATTCAATTTTATTTTTAAATTTTTTTCCCTAAAATATCTCAATGCCACATGACACATTCAAGGAGGAGAATGACTCTTTGAGTGTCATGTCATTAAAATGGTTTTGGTTGTATCTCTAATGTTAACGCCTAACCTTAAACAATGTATAACTCTAATTAATATCTAAACTAAAACAATGTATAACTCCAATGTTAACACATGTTGAAAATAGAATTCATATTTACTAATTTGAACATAATTAGTGACTTGCCTATACATGATTAATGAATAACCTGAACACTTTGTGTTTTTTTTCCTGTATGAACAAAACCCCACAAAAAATAGTCGGTTTTTTCTCCGTTTTTTATATAGCACTATGGTACTCGTTGGAAAGATAATAAAACTCTCGTTAATTTGGTGTAATTTTTTTTCTTTAAAAAATCTCGTATATAAAAGATATTAACGTTTAAAAATTATGGGAGGAAACATAAGTAAGAAAAATCCAATTTGATTTTTAAAATATTTTTTCCTAAAATATCTCAATGCCACATGGGATGACACATGACACATTAAAAAAGGAGAATGCATCTTTGAGTGCCGTGTCATTAAAATTGCTTTCTTTTATTATATATATAGATATGTTTGTTGTTTGGAGGTCCTCGGTTTTAAGGGCTGTCCGTTTTTGGATGAAAGTAAATATTCAAAAAATAATAATAATAATAATAATAATAATAATAATAATAATAATAATATAAGAATAAGTTTGTTTCTTTTTTTATAACAACCCACATTTCCTAATTTTACCTCTAAAGTACATTTTTTGTTGTTTATCACAAGGATTGAACTCTCGCTATTTGAAAAGAAAAAGTTTTATCCAATGTTGATTGACCCAAACAGTAAGACAGATCAAATAAGCAGATTGATCACGAGATATTTAGGGGGCTAAAAGCACAACTCTTGCTATTTAATAAAACAAACTATTGAACTTACAAGGAAACAGACAAATAACCTACACCTATATTTATAGTTCTACTAAATTTCCTAGACAACTACGCCTTTTCAAAATCTATTACGATTCTATTAAGTGTAATAAATCAAACTTTAATAAAAACACATCAAATTGATCTCTAATTTTAGAGTAAACTGTACGGATGGTCCTTGTGGTTTGCATGAACTGCACCGATACCCCCATATATTTTTAATGGTCCCCAACGTTGACATTTTATAACATTTTGGTCCTTACCAGCTACTTCGTTAAAATTTTCAGTTAAGTCAATGTAAAATGACTAAAATACCCATATGGACCATCCAAGCAGTTTAATATTTTTTATATATTTTCTTGAAACACCCCCTCTTCCTCCTCCTTCTCCAACCATCACCACCACCTCCTCAAACAACCACCACCACCACCTCTTCAAAATCCCAGACGCTTACCCCTTTAAATATCATCCACCACCTCTTCAAAATACAAACCCCACAACAAGACCCTTCCATCTCACCACTTTACCCTAATTATTCTTCCTTCTGCCCCATTCCAATCCCCCTTCGAAAAAAACGCCACCACCAATATTATTCTTCCTTCTGCCCCATTCCTTTACTTCAGCAAAAATGGATCCACAGGTGGTAAATAATAAAGTGGAGAGGTTGTGGATATGATGCACTCTCAAGGAAATGCTTTGCAAGATTTATGCCTTTCCAATTTTATTTTGTTGCCATCAGATCAGATCATCTATTTCAGTTCTTCAACAGACTCCTCGTCTTCTGTAACCGCTCAACTCGAAAAAAGTTGGTATGCTTGTCCTCAGGAGCTCTGTGGGAGCGATCTGTTATCTAGCAAGCACACGTGGCAGGAGGTGTGATTCGAAACCCTAATCTCTCATCTCACTTCACCAATAATGGATCCTGTTTTCTTTTACCTTTTCGTATCTTCTGTAGCAAGACGAGCTGGTTCTTTTTGTGAGAATATGATTCGAATCTGATCTTGTTTGTTAATTAGTGAGGGTTTTAGGCAGGAGGTGTTGAGGGGGTGAGGTGACGTTGACGGGGAAGATTGTGGTGGTGCTAGATGATTGGTGGTGGTGGTTGTGGTGGTAGTTGGGGGAAGATGGTGGTGACAGTGGGGTTGAAGAGACAGAGATAGAGCTAGAAAGAGAGAGAGAGGGGGAGAGAGTTTATAATATGTTTTATTTTTATTTTTTAAAGGGGTATTTTAGTAATTCACATAGACTTAACTGAAAAACTTAACCTCCATCCAAGTCAGGGACCATCGATGAAACAAAATACAAACCACAGATCCCATACGTGTAATTTCAAAAAGCTGAGGATTAGAGTTTAAATTTGAGCAAACCACAAGGACCATCCGTGCCGTTTACTCCTAATTGTACTTCTGATTCAAAATTAACCTTCATCTAACACATTGGTAAGTTTTTTTTCATTTTATTTTATATATTGTAACTTGCAACTAAATTGGTTAGAATGAATGAACATCTATCTATTATTTAGTCGGGAATATAATACCTAGAGAAAACCATCAAATGTTATGACGTGATTTTCATTAAAGAAGTCAACATTATTGGCATTTGTTTATCTCTATTATTAAAAATAACACTTAACACGTCAATAGGATGGCCATCGGTACAATTACATTAACTCCTGCAATTTTTTATCAGCAACTTTCATTATAATTCCATCCAAAAATATTTACAACGTTAGAAACTAGTAAGATACTAGTCGCAACCTAAGTACATCACCAATACACACCTTATGATTGCTAGATACAAACAAAACCAAACAAGTAAAACAAAACAAAACAATCAAGTGATGGGAATGTTGAATGCCGCCCACCTTTCCCATGTCCACCCCATTTGCTTGAAGTTATGCCTCACCCATATAAAAGAATTAGCTAATTGTATTTCGCCAAGCAATCCATCTAAGTTTACTCTTTTACCTCCGAATATTGATCCATTCTGCCCCTTCCAATTTGTCCAACTTGCGGCTAGTATTATATTCTTAGCAACTTCCTTTTTTTCTCGATCGTATTGATAGTCTTGTATACGTTGAACAAATCTTTTGCCTAAAAAGCATACACCGGGGGAATGTTGCACCACCTAATTATCCTTTGCCAAATCATAGCAACTACATTGCAAGAGGCACATAAAACATTAGCGTTTTCGTCTCCTTCACCACACAGCTTACAACGTATCGGCCCATCGAAAAGTCTTCTTCTGTTCAATCCTTTCAGTGTTTGTAGCATGTCTTGTTCATCTCTCCAAGCAAATATGCACACCTTCTTTGGCACTCATTTGACTAATAAAATGGATTAAAAGGAGTGGCATAACTTGATAATAATTTCCTGCATGATGAAACATAAAAGACCCCATCCAAATTCCCTTCCCAGACCCGAGTATCATGTCCCAGATTTAACTGTGTACCAGCAAACAGTGGGCTGCACTTCTGCAATTCCGTCTATTCCATAGATCCACATGGTGCACGTTTCCATTCCCACCCCTTTAACCGCTTCGTTAGTGAAACATTCTTCTGATTTTCGATCACAAACAACTTTAGAAAGCATTCCTTAAGTGGCTGCCACTTATCCACCAATCTATCCAAAATATAATATCTTCCCCATTACCAACATTCCCCTTTATGAGAGCCGAAATATTCATATTTTTATCCCAAACGTCATTTCCTATCTTATTAATAGCATTCCATGATCGATACATCCCGACCTTGATTGGAATATAAGACCACGAATTTGAATGATAATGGATGGCCGTGACACCTTGTCTTTGTAGTACTTCCGTCACCACTTTATCAACAACCTTTCATTCATAATTTGAAAGAACCCAACGCGAGTCCCCCTTTATTTGTTGGACCAATGACTCTTTCCCAGGCGACCCAGTTCATCTTCGCTTTATCCTCATCACCACCCCAAAAGAAAGGATGCCTAAGTGCTTGTAGCGACTCAATCACACCTTTAGGGGCTTTGTATATAATGAGAAAAAAAATAGACCGGAAGGCTATCTAAAATAGCCCTTAATAAGACCACACACCCTCTGAAAGAGACTTTCTTTGCTTTCAATTTCGACAATCTTGTCTTAAAACATTAAATTACATTATTCCAACATCTCATTTGGTACATGTTAACTCCCACTGGCAGACCCAAGTATTTGCATGGGAAGCTACCACTCTACTCCAAATTGTTTTTGCCATGATATCCACATCTTCATTCCCCATTCCAATTCTGAATAAACTCATCTTATTATAATTTATCTTTAGCCCCGGTATTAGAAAGAAGCATCTCATTAGCCGTGTTATGTTTCTAATGTTGTTTTCATCCCATATGTCAATATAGACATTATCATAAATAAAAATGGAGAGAGAGGATCACCTTGTTTGACGGCTCAGAAGAATTGAAATTCTCTTGTTTGTAAACCGTTTACCAAAACCGATGCTCTAAATGATTCCAAAATGCCCTTGGTCCACGTTCTCCATTTCTCCGGGAACCCCATTTGTTTTATGACTTTAGAAAAAATCTTTGAGATGCACCCGATAAGATCGACTAATAGGTCGGAATTCATTGAACATAATCAGATTCTTTAGGGATGAGAGCTATGAAAGAAGACCCGCAACCTCGATTTATTACCATGTTATGGTAAATTGCCTCAATCACCTTCATAATATCTCTTTGATGTTTTGATTCGTAGAGAGTGTACATGTTATCGCGTTGATAATCTTGTGTAGAGTTAGAGTTTATATTGATCTTTTATTGTTTCATTGTTGATTTGTTGGGATTAAAAAATTTGGGTTGGGTTTTTTTGGTATTACAGAGAAGTATTTTGACTTAATATCATGGTTTTGACAGTACGCCCCACTTACGGTGTGCGCATATAATATATATATATATATATGTGTGACCCTCGGGGGCAAAAGTAAAGTTGCACTAGTTTTAACGTTATTTTACTAATTTCGTGAAAAGAACGTTAAAAACAACGGACGGTTAATCATGCATCATGTGGTGGTGTTGATAGCCAAAAGACAAAAGGGTACATGCACCGATCCGGTTTGTCCCTATTGCTAAGTGTTCTGTGCTTTATCTCCAAGGCTTGATACCAAACCACATCGAGCGGGAGGTCTCACTGGAAGCAGCCTCTCTATTCTTAGCGGTAGAGGTAAGGCTGTCTACATCTTACCCTCCTCAGACCCTACCTTAGTTTTGCTATAGGTGGGATTAACTGAGTATGATGATGATGATGACCATGGTTTTGACAGTATAGAATATGTAATCCAGTGTTTTCAAACTCGGACCGGACCAGGATCCGGGACCTGTGCCGGCCCAGGTCAGGATATCAGATCGGTCATGCAGCGAACCAGTTGTTGGACCGTCGTACCGGCAGTTGGATCGTAAAACCAGTTGAAAACAAGGTCCGACTGGGTGTAAACCTCATCACTCATAAGCCCAAGATCAACATCTAACTTACTGTCCATGCTTCATGGCCTCCAACAACACACCGATTATCCGCTTTACAGCCTCGATCGAATGATTTGCAGGTCGTTTTCTTCTTCCTCACAGGTTTATCTTTCTCTACCCTTTGTCTTTTCCTTCCTCAACCAAACGATGTATAGATTTGCAATGAGCAATGGTTGTGGAGTGGTGGTAGTACAGTAGTGTTGGGACTAGCGGAACAATATTATTCTTCCTTTTTGGTAGGTAGAGAAACTACACACAGAGGGTGGTAATGGGGTTAGGTCTTGGACACTTGGTTTGTCATTTAGGTTTATTAATTTATATATTTCTTGTTCTATTTTTTTAATTATATACATACATATATATCTAACATCCGGTTTTTAAATCCGGTCGAACCGGATTTAAACCGGTAAGAAGACTGGTCGACGTCCGGTCCGGTCCTGAAAACATTGATATAATCAGCATTAATCGGTGACCTAATGGCATAATGATATACTATTTGCCCTATACAAAATTAATGTGGCTTCAAATCATTGTGTGTTTCATGTTAGACGATAATTATAGATGTTAAAAATTGTTAGTATAAAAAATAAGAAGTCTAGACTAAAGTTTCAGGAAACATGGGAATGATACAAATTTGAATTTTGAAATTACAATCTTGGTACAAATCTGAGCTTAAAGAAAAAGTTTATTTTGAATCTGAGTCAGACTTCTTCTTTTGAAATATATTTTTTAGCCATTTGATCCCATTCGATGTCCCATTCTTGAGTCTTTTGGCAAACGGTGTTGAACCACTGTTCTTGTTATCGTTTTCTTTCTTTACCTCCATCTTCTCTTCTTCGATAGCACCGATCCCTCCCGCACCCCATTGATCTGCCCAGCTTGGTGCCTCAGTTGCCATGGCTTATGAGTTATGATTATAGTCTTTAGGACATGAAAACAAAGAAAATAACAACTTCATTATACGCGTATAAACAGGGCCGTCTCTGAAAATGCCAAAAAAAAATTGGGCCTCGGGTAAAAAAAAAAAATTTGGACTCAAAATTTTGTAAAGAGGAATGAATTATAAAAAAAATTTGAGTATGGTGGTAGAGTTAAGGATTGAACTTGAGATCTCGACATTAAATTAACATGGTTTTTCCAACTTCACTAACAAGACTTTAATATATAAAACACAAATATATATCCTAAATATAGAATTTAATATATATATGCATATATTTTTAAAAAAACGTTCGGGCCCATTTAAGGGTCGGGCCGTGAGCCGGTGACCACCCGACCCACCCTCCTAGCCGGCCTTGCGTATAAATATATAGTGGCTGAACAAAAACTTTCTAGTCAGAAGTTATCGTAAGATTCTTTTCTCTATCAACTATAAGTTACAAGTAAGTGGAATTCATGTTTTTGAAAGAGAAAAACTCAATTCTTTTATATGCAAACGTTCAACAAGTTCTTGTGACCGAGAGGTCATAGATCCTCTTGATCACTTGGTTCCGCCCATGTACAATATGTAGAGAGATGGGGGGGGGGGGGGGGGGGGTCATAAAACATGATTCATCACTTAATAGATGATAATCAATGCCATGAACAACAAATTTTGAATTGGTACACATACAGATGCTCTCAACTAGAGAGGGGGGGATAGAGAGTACCTTGAGAGAGAGAGAGAGAGGGATAGAATGATTGCAGATCTGATAGATTAATGCAACTTACGAAATAAGTTTGTGGGAGAATCAATTAGAGGTTGTTGTTTGCTAAGCATTTCATATATATATGTAAAAAAAAGTAATATAATTAATAAAGAAAGAAGAAAAAACTAAAGGATAACTTAAGCGAGGGGGCATGTGGGTAGCTAGGCTGTCCCAAGAAAAGATGCCAACTATCTCTTTGTTAGTGATGTGTTACCATCAAAAGGGTTCAAATGCCTCATTGGCATTTTTTTCTTAATAATTTTGTGTCTTCAATAATAACAATTTTTAAGTCTTTATTATCAATCGGTCACCTTTAAATAATCATCACCTGACTTTCAATAACAAACCGAAACTAGCGTTTCAGACCAGGACGTAACTAAAATGGTTTCAAGACGTGACAAGTTTTACTTGGAACCGGTCAAAGTCAAAACTAGTTTGGATTTGAAAAGAAATCAATTTGTTCTATTCTACACAGGGGACCAATGATCTGCTGATCTACGGTGACTGCTTCATTCCATTCTGTAGCCCTTTAGACGTGAGCAAATCGGTTTTTTTTGCCGAACCGGTTTCGGTTCCATACCGGTTCGCTACAGTACCGGTTCCTGGCCGAACCGGTTTCGGTTCCAAACCGGTTCGGTGTTGGACCGGTTTTGTCGATTCGTAAGACCGGTTTCGGTTCGGTTTCGGTTCTTAATCGGTTCTTTCGCGCACATTTTTTTTTAAAAAGACAACAAAAATTTTTATTTTATTTTATATAAAGTTCAACTTTTATTGATTTTTATAATTTTTTTAAGGTTTATGGGTATATATTTGTATGTGTGGAAACTTTTTTGTATAATTTTATTATATATAATATTTTTAACATAAATTTCAGTTTATTTATTAAAAAGTACCGGTTCCAAACCGGTTTTTAGGAACCTGTTCCCAAACCGGTTTGAGTTAAAACCGGTTCGGTTCGGTTTTTCTAGTGGGGATGGGGAACCGATCCTAGAACCGCCGGTTCTTGTAGAAACCGGACCGGTTCGTGTATGAACCGGTTCGGTTCGGTTCGTGCGGTTCCGGTCCCCAAACCGGTTTTTTAGCTCACGTCTATAGCCCTTTAGTAAATAAGCCCAACTGTTTTGAGCCCAACAGAGAACAAGAGAAGGCCCATCGGTGGAACCTTTTTTCTTTTTTAATTTTTTGTTAGCTAAAATCCCAGTCTACAAATGGAATGGAATGCTATTAAAAAGACCAGTGTAATATCATCTGATATGGATGGCAAAAAAACCCGAGCCCGACGGGTATACCCGAAACCCGAACCATTTGGTTTCAGGTATACCCGATACCCGACGGGTATGGGACGGGTTTGGTATTGGAATAAAAATAATTCGCGGGTATGGGACGGGTATGGTATTAGGCGATACCCGACCCGATTACCCGAAACTAAATACCCGTTTACCCGAAACATATTCCCGCTAATTTTTAAGTTATATATATATTTTTCTTCACTTAATGTTCATTTTAATAGATTCATTATCGACCTTCCTCCGGTGATTACTCAAACTAGATCAACGTGGATGAACAAGTCGCTTATTGGTGAAGTTAAAGAGCTGCTTTCACTGGTGAACTTCGAGGTTATCTTGGATTACTTAAAACCGTGGGGTGTTTCGGTGAGATATATCGGTGGCCTTAAAGTCCTCCTTTGCTTTGGCTCTTATGATGTGGCTGCCAAATTCCTAGAAGATCAATATGATTTATGGTCAGAGTGGTTTCTAAGTCTTTCCTTTTGGGATGGTGTTGATCCAACCTTCTCCCGGGTGGCTTGGTTAAAAATTGTGGGCATCCCCTTGAACCTCTGGGATCGCCACGTTTTTAATCGGATTGGCGAAAGATGCGGCAGACTCATCTCTAAATCTATGGCAAATATGGATGTTGTAGATGTTTCGGTTGACAGAATTGCTATCCTCACGGAACAGGGGCCGCAGGTGTCTAGGGAGTTTAAAGTTGTTTGGAATGAGAAAATTTTTCGTGTCTGGGCGCTCGAGTTTGATCATGATTGGCTACCGAATTGTTTATCTGGGACATGGATGTCCACGGCTGGCCTAGAGGGAAGCTCTTCTGATGTGCAGGATCACCACGAGGACTCGGATCCGTTGCCGAGTATTGGCCCGGTGGGTATAGTCAAGTCTATCATTGTTAATAAGGCCCCGGAGCAGGAAAGGTTGGGAGGTCCGGCGACCGGTGGTCTTAAGTCCGTTATTGTTGGTAGGTGTTCTGATGGTGTAGAAGTTGAACGGGTTGAACCTTTGCATGGGGAAGTTGGACAGACATGCATGGGAAATATGCAAGATGGGTGCAATAATTCAGTCAGTGGGGGTGGTAACCTTTCGGCGTGTCAGCCCCTAAGTGGGTCCACCAGGGAAATCTCTTCCAAGGATGACCTGGCCCATCATGGGGTAATCCCATCTTTGATTGTTTCCCATAAGCCCATGTTGGGTGTTCAGGCCCAATGTGGAGAATCTAGTTCAGAGCCCAATGCTGTTTCCAATGATTCGTTTGGTCCTGTTTGCAACAAGGAAATCCTAGGTGGTCCCAAGGAGTTTTGCACTCCTGATTTAAACCTTAGTGTTAATAGTGACCCTTTTGATCTTGCTGATTTAATTCAACGGGATGCGGAGCAAAGAAGGAGGCTTCGTTCGTCTGCTTCTAAAGGTGGTTCATCCGGCGTTGACCTTCAAGATCATAATAATAATATTGCTGACTCGCCCCAGTTGAGCTTATCCGATGACGAGGATGATGATGGTTTCAATGATTTTGAGGACGAGGTGGACGCTACGATCTTGTATGGTGATACGCTGGGATCTAATCTGGCTGGCCACAGTAATCAGGTTAGAAAACTCGTTGCGGGGGAAAGGGAGAAGGTCGGGTCCAAATGATTTTTTTGTCTATGAATGTTAGGGGGGTCATCGGTTTTGACAAGCCGGGTTGGATTAAAAGGGTGAAACTAAGCTCGAAGGCTTGTTTTCTGGGGCTTCAAGAGACGCATCAGCACTCGATTCCGACTGATTTTTGGGGTAAGTTCTGGGGGAACTCTGCCTTTGAGGCGTCTCATATTGATGCCATTGGGAGATCGGGTGGAGTGGCTTCTATTTGGGATCCGACCTGGTTCATTGTCGATAATACCATCAAGGGGTCGTGCTTCTTGGTCACCTCGGGGGTGGCAGGTGGGTTTTCGGATCGGCTTAATGTCGTGAATGTGTATGCTCCTAACGACCCGGCTAAGAGAAAGGTTGTGTGGGAGAATCTTTTGGAGATTAAATCCCAACTGGATGGTTTGTGGGTTTTCCTTGGAGATTTCAACGAGGTCCGCTGCGAAGCCGAGCGCCTTAATTCTGTGTTTGATTATGAGGCTGCTGCCATTTTTAATCATTTTATTGAAGACGCTTCCTTGTTGGAATATCGCATGTCAGGAGGCAAGTTCACTTTTATTTCTGATAACCTTGATGTTAAGTTGAGTAAACTGGACCGGTTCCTAGTTTGTGATAACTTCTTGAACTCTTGGCCGAATGCGACCGTCGAAGTCCTCAAGAAAGGTTTGTCAGACCATTGTCCGATAGTTCTCTCCTGCATTAAGAAAGACTTTGGTCCGTCTCCCTTTAAACTGTTCAATAGCTGGCTCGACTCATCGGAATTCAGATCTATTGTGGCTAAAAATATGGTTTTGGGGGACTCCACTCAAATGGGATGGGATATCATGGCCTCTGTTCTGAAGCGGATCAAAAAGGAAGCGATTAGTTGGCGGGCAAAGATTAATGCCGATAATAACAGAGAGCTTTTGGAGTGTTCTAAGGCTGCTGAAAAAATTGAGAAAATGGCAGAAACCAGGGACCTTACTATGGCGGAAAAAGAGGAAAGAGTTCGTTATCGGGTTAAAATTATGGAGCTGGAAAAGGTTAAAGCCAGGGATCTTCACCAAAAAGCGAGATTGCGTTGGCTCAAAGACGGTGATGAAAATACTAGCTATTTCCACGGTATTGTCAATATCAAGCTAGCGCGTAACCGGATCAATGGTCTTATTTTTGGAGGTGAATGGGTTTCGGACCCAACCCGGCTAAAAGATCTCATCAAATGTTGGTTCAAAAAGCACTTCCAGGAACCTATTCGCAATAGGCCGGTTTTCTCCAATATCGGCCTTCCAGAATTAAGCCCAATCCAAAGCGAGATGCTCAGCGCTCAGTTCTCGGTGGATGAAGTTTTGTGGGCTATTAAAAGTTGCAATGGCGGTAAGGCACCGGGGCCCGACGGGTTTTCGCATAAATTTTTTAAAAGATATTGGGACATTCTTAAGCCGGGAGTCATGAAGATGATGAAGGACTTTTATCACACGGGGTTTATTGGGGCTGGATGCAATGCGAGCTTCATTGCTCTAATCGCTAAAGTCCCTGATCCTCAAGTCATTTCCGAATTTAGACCAATATCCCTTGTCGGGTCGCTTTATAAAATAATTGCTAAGGTATTGGCTATTCGTATTAAAGGGGTGATCGGGTCCTTAATTTCGCCGGTTCAGTCCGCTTTTGTTGGCGGGAGAAATATCATCGATAGTCCTTTGATGCTGGGAGAGATTGTTTCCTGGGCGAGGAAGTCCAAAGTAAAGTTGCTGATGTTCAAAGTGGACTTCCAACGTGCCTACGATTCGGTAAATTGGAAGTGCCTCCTTAAAACCTTGGAGTACATGAAATTCCCGGACCGTTGGATTGGGTGGATTCATGCTTGTCTTGATTCGGGGCGTGGCTCGGTCCTCGTTAATGGTTCCCCGACGGAAGAGTTCCCTTATAAACGGGGTCTTAGACAAGGAGACCCCCTATCGCCTTTTCTATTTATCATAGTCATGGAGGTCTTCAATATGCTTATGTCCCAAGCCATCAACACGGGTCTCTTTCATGGTTTGCAACTCCCTAATGGCGGCCCATTGATTTCCCACTTTGCTTATGCGGATGATGTTATTTTCGTTGGGGAGTGGTCGAATCACAATGCGGCGAGTATTGCCCGTTTTCTACGATGCTGGAATTTAATTTCGGGGCTCATGGTGAATCATAAAAAGTGCAAGCTTTTTGGAGTTAATGTTGAAGCAGAGGAAGTTGAAGCTATGGCGCGCCGCCTTTCCTGTGAACCGGGTTCTTTCCCTTTCACCTACCTTGGCGTCCCGGTTGGTGCCAATATGAAGAGGGCGAAAAATTGGGATCCGGTCATCAACAAGGTCAGGAGGAAACTTTCCTCTTGGAAATCTAACTCTCTTTCTTTTGCAGGAAGAATGACTCTAGCCAAAACGGTTCTTGGATGCGTCCCGTCGTATTATCTATCTTTATTTGCAGCCCCAAAGTGTGTCATTAAACAAATCGAAAGGATTAGGCGTGATTTTGTATGGGGTAAGTCGCCTAGAGGCCAAAAGATACGGTGGATCAAATGGGACAAAATGGTGAAGCCGAAGTGTTTCGGTGGGTTCGGGTTGGGAGGTGTGGAAGATTTTAACGCAGCCATGTTATCCAAGTGGTGGTGGAGGTGTAGGGATGATCCTAACCAGCTTTGGGTGAAAGTTATTCAGTCTATTCACAAATCTCGTATCGATAACCTCATTATTCCGGTTAAAAAAACTATCCCGGGTGTATGGAAAGATATTGGTGCCGCTGAAGACATTCTTAACCGTAGAGGTATTTCCATTCGATCGAAGCTAAGGGTTATAGTCGGCGATGGGGCGAAGACAATATTTTGGAAAGACGCTTGGGTGACGGATAACCCTCTCAGGGATCGGTTCCCGGATCTCTTTCGTCTGGCTGCCAATAAAGACAGTTTGGTTGCTGACCTGTGCTCTGTTTCGGATGGTCAGCAGGTCTGGAACCTAAGCTGGAACTCAAACTCCTTGTCCCATACTGAAGCTGCGAACAGGGACCTTCTTTTGTCTCTGTTATACGGTTTCAACAGGAAGGAGGGTGAGGATGTGTGGGCCTGGCCCAATAAGGGAGGTGATAGCTTTAGTGTTAAACATGTCCGGCTAGATTGGCACCAGATGAATCTGGATGAGCAGGCCTCGTTAGTTTTCAAGTGGAACTCTTGGGCTCCGGCTAAAGGTAACTATTTAACTTGGAGGGTGCTCCTTCGTAAAGTGGCTGCTAAAACTGAGCTTCTGAACCGGGGAGTCCAGCTACCTTCTAGCCAATGTGACAGGTGTTGTATTGCCGATGAGGACGTCGATCATGTGTTCCTGAATTGTTTGTGGGCCAAAAGTATTTGGTGGCAAATCTTGGTTTGGATGCGCATCCCTTTCAACCCGGACGTGTCATCCATTTCGGACGTTTTAGATATTGCTAGATCGAGCCCAGGATCGAAGAAGTGGAAGAAGATTGTTTACACAGTGATGATTGCCACTATTTGGAGGATTTGGCACGCGAGAAATGCGAAAGTGTTCAAAAGCCATTTTATTCCGGTGGCGAAGACGATCGATCTCATCAAGGAGGACGCCTATGCTTGGATCAAGAACCGCTCGAAGGTCCCTATGCCTAGCTGGATTGACTGGCTTGCCTTTGATATTTCTATTATGTTGTAATTTTCCGTTTTTCTTCGTTTTGTTCTTCTTTGGGGTTCGCTTTTGCGACTTGGTGTTTGTTCGTGTCAGCTTCTGGCTGAGCCTTTATATATATATATAAAGCCGTTTGCTGTTAAAAAAAAAAAAAGAATTTCATAGTTAAGCGTGTTGAGACGTGAGGAACCTTTAGCATGGATGGGAGGAAAGTCTCTACTCATTTAACCAAGAACAAAATAGCTTTTCTCTTTAGCAAAACATGTAGTACTATTGGTTGGCATAAGAACCCAAATTTA
Source organism: Ambrosia artemisiifolia (assembly GCA_032199755.1). NCBI lineage: Eukaryota > Viridiplantae > Streptophyta > Magnoliopsida > Asterales > Asteraceae > Ambrosia > Ambrosia artemisiifolia. The sequence goes on from CM063519.1 coordinate 67,139,802, forward strand.
CGCCATTGCTACAATCTATTATATGCAAATCATAGGCAAAGAAATCCCAAGTAAATTTGGTTGACACACGTGTAGAATTTTTATGGGATCTGATTATGAACGAATACTATACACATAACAAACACAATCGTTCATAGCACAAAAAAAAAAAAAAAAAAAAAAAAAAAAAAACCACTCAACCAATTCATTTGTCGTTTAAGATTTATGGTACGTTGTAATTTTGGAATTTGGTTTTAAATCCAAACTAGATGTACACTATACCTATGCAGGTTAGGTTATGGATTAGGATTACAAATGAACCGGAAGAACACGAATAAGGTTTTGTTAATATTCATTTGTTAAGGAAATAAAGTGTTCATCAACAGTCTATGAACACTTACCGAACGAGATTTTCTGTTCGTGTCTGTTTGTTAAATTTAGATACCGGACAAAAGCGAACGGAAACAAACACAAAAGAACCTTCATAAACACAAATGAACGCATACAAACATAAACGAGTGTTCGTAAACAAAACGAGCACAAACTAACACATACTAGATTTCGAATAAAATTATTATTTTTCATCGCAAACATTATTTACCAAATATACTAACTAGTAACCCAATTATCCAAACGTACTTGACATGATCTTAATCACACAACTACTATAAAATAGTGTCTAAAAAACACCATATTATCATATTAAACTTGAAACCCTCATTTTATCCATCTAAAATAATGATTAATCAAAACACGTGAAGAAGTAATACTAATATATAAATTGTAATACCCTAATATTTATTAAATAATCTAGTATTTGAAATTTTGAAATACTTAAATTAAAAATAAAGAGTAAAAATCTCTAATGAACTATCCAACATAAACGAATGAATGAAGGCAGCTTTTGTTCATGTGATTTTGTTTAACTAAACAAACGATATTTCTTATTCGTACCTTTATTAAACGAACGAACACAAACGAACTTCCAGTCACACAGTTCACAAATTGTTCGATAAACATTAACCCTATTTAGGATATTTGAATGAATCTTTGAATTCTTTTCTACTCGAATAACTATTCCCTGTATATACATTATACATATACTGATTTTGTTAGTATTTAGACTTTTTTTTTTTGTGTAGATATAGATACATTGGTTTTTTTAGCGGCTAACTTTTTTTCAACACCCTTAAAGATACTTTGTTTTCATGGGCAAGCAATTCTGAAAATCATAATTTAGTTAAAGATATCTAATGTCGTTAGAAAACTTTATAACATTTATAACCTAAAAGAACACAAAAGATATAGAATAATAATAATTGTTCATAATTATTAAAAAGAAAGAATTTAATGAAAATTTATATCTTAAAAGTTTTGTTTTGTGTGAATTGAACGAGCAAAGTTAACTTATATTTTCTTTAAAGCATTATTTTAAATTAAGTATTAGGTTTTTTTTTCGGAAGGTGAAGGTCTCATTCGGAGGTGGCAGAGTACTTCACATCTGCTCTTGCCGGTCATGCCCCCACTCACACACCCAGACTATGTTGTCTGAACCGGGTCCATGCTGAGGTGGTGGTAGACATAACCCCCCCCCCCCCCCCCCCCCCCAAGAAAATTTCTCGCCACTTGACAGATGTTGCACCCTCCACAAGAGGCAAGCTTCTCTGGAGTAAATGCACGGTAATAGAAAACCGGGGTTGCCATCAGGATTCAAACCTGTCCCATCTAAGAGGGTAGGCTCTAACCATCAATTGGCTTACCACTCCACCATAAGGTGGGTGGTTAAATTAAATATTAGGTAGTTGTAAGTCTCTCTCTCTATATAGAGAAAGAAAGTTTTTGGTGAATATGTACGATGGATTTTTCAAAAGAGAAGGGGAAGGATAAAATAGGTATAACCTACCATTGTTAAATTTCACCCCCAGCTTTTAATCGTCATTACTTTTTCATATGACATTATTTAAAAAAAACAATACACCATAAAAAAAAGCTTTTTATCCTTTTTCGTTTGCATACCCTATTGCCATACTTTTAAAAATAAAATTGTTGGGTTGATAACTTGCGTTTTTATGAAGTATAAATTTTTTATCAGATATAACTTGCATTTTTTTATCAGGTATAACTTGCGTTTTATCATGTATAACTTACGTTTTATTAGGTCGTTTTATCAGGTCGTCTTATCAGGTATAACTCAAGTTTCTAAAATGCAAGTATACCCTCAATAACACAAGAAGAACTATACTTCCTTCTCTGTGGTGGCATCCTTATTGATGGTGGCCGATAGGTAGGCTATTCATTATTTATTCATATCCACAATTCCAGAAACAGATACAACTAGTTTAGTATCTTATGACAACCTTGTTACTTGTTATTATTTCTCAGTGGTATTCCATATGCAAAACAACTAGTTGGAAATGTCTTATGCTATCAGCTGTAGAGATATTAAGCAGCGACACTAATTCAAAAGATGTTGATAGTTTATCCTTATCTGAATCTAGGTTAATTTAGGCCTGTATACGAACCGAACGTTCATGAACTTATTCAACAGGAAGTTCATTTATGTTCGTTTATTTAATAGACGAACAAACACGAACACAAAAACTTGTCGTTTAGTCAAACGAAAGAACATGAACAAACGTTGTGTTCGTTTAAGTTATGTAAAGTACATAAGAAGTTATATGTATTTAAATATAAACCTAAATTAGGGTTTAGCTACTTGTATAAATATAACAAATTAATAATTTGGTTTTTTTAGTAATACAAAATCGTTTACATTTATTATGTTCGTTTATGTTTGTTCATGAACCGTTCGTTTAGGTTTTAAACGAACGAACATAAATGAACACGAACATGACAAATTTCTTAATGAACGAACACGAACACAAAAATGCGTTCGATTATGTATTCGTGTTTGTGTTCGGTTAAAATTAAATGAACAAACACAAAAATGCCTTTGTTCGTGTTCGTTCGGTTCATTTACAGGCCTGCAGGTTATCTTTCATTGAATTAAAAATCTTCTGCATTTTGTGGACATAATGCCAATCAGTTTTTCCCGAGAGATGTATACTAATCTAAGGTTTTGTATCTGCAGATTTAATGAGGTTATACAACTTCAAAGATCATGTACAACTTGCGTTTTATCATGTATAATTTGCGTTTTAGCATGTATAACTTGGGTTTTAGCATTTATAACTTGCGTTTTATTAGGTCGTTTTATCAGTTCGTCTTACCAGGTATAACTTGCGTTTCTATAATACCCTCAATAAAACGCAAGTTATCAACCCAACAATTTTTTTTAAGTATAGTAATACGGTATGCAAATGAAAGAGGATAAAAAGTTTGTTTTTATGGTATAGTGTTTTTAAAAAAAGAATGTCGTATGAAAAAGTTACGGCTGTTTTGAAAATGATGGTGAAACTTTAATGACGCAATGATTTTACCATCATGTCCCTGATTTCTAGTTTAATCTGTGGCTAATAATCCTTCTTATACGTTTTACGCTAAGATTCTTTTTACGTTAGCCTTCATCTATATATATATATATATATATATAGGGTTAGGATCCGTTGAGAACTCGATGAATTGCGAGAACTCGACGTAAAATGCAAAAAAAAAAAATTTTGCACACTGGTGTAAAAACACGTAAGCCCCGCCATAAAAAAAAAGAAAAAAATACATAAATTTACGCCGAATTACACCGGTGTAAAAGATTTTTACCCCCATGTAAGTATATTAATAATTTATTCAATATTTTATTATTGTTTAATTTTGGACCACATATTCATTTTTTTTATTAAAATAAGTGTGTAGTTATAAAATGAGTTCCTATGGTTCTTACAACTCACGGGAGTTCTCAAATGATCCTAATCATATATATATATATATATATATATATATATATATATATATATATATATATATATATATATATATAGGGTATGGATCCTAAAAGAACCAACCCCTATTTGATAATTGAGAGAACCATTCGGGACCACACATTTCTTATAAAGGCAAAAAAAAATTTGTTTTAATCGCACGTTTTTATGCAAAGAATTTTTTTTTCATTTATACATATGTATATATTACGTTTACACCTATACATATGTGTATATTTCAGTTATACATATGTGTATATTGGATTATACATATGTGTATTTTGCAATTATACACATGTGTATATTGAAAAAAATACAAATAAATAAAAAAAATCCTGCATAAAAAGCAACGATTAAAGCAAAAAAATATGCCTTAGAGAAATGTGTGGTGTAGAATGGTTCTCTCAGTTCTCAATTTGGCCAAAGATTCTCATTTGAACCAAATCCTATATATATAGGGGAGAGTTATTTGAGAACGCTAAATATCGCGAGAACCGTGAGAACAAATGAGAAAACCAATCAAAATCATTTTTTTTCAATACAAACCTAACTATAATCAAAATACAACATTAAAAAACATATTTTCTTTCCAAATAATTCATCTTTTCTTGCAAAAACACTTTCAAATGAACTTTTCACACATGTGTAAATGAAACAGTTTACAGATGTACAAACAGTAAATTTACACATGTGTAAAAACAATTTATTTCCGTATACGTTTAAATTTTTACGCGTAAATTGTGTTTTTGGGATTGTATTTTAGTAATAAAGATAAGTGTAGAAAGAAATTTTTGATTTGAATGATTTTAGATGGCGTTCTTGCGGTTCGCACGAAATATAGGTGTTCTCAAATTAACTTTCCCCTATATATATATATATATATATATATATATATATATATATACACAGGTTTGGATACAAAGGCCATATTTTGTGAGAAATCTGAGAAGGATTAAGAATAAACATGTAGCCATCATGTTTTAGAGTTATGTATGATATTTTGGGTTGTTTTTGATAAAAAAATTCCAAACACAACAATTTAAAACACAATGCAATATATTATTATCTGGGAATTTAAAACATAGTTAAAACACACAACTAAAACACACAATGCAATGTGCTTAAAATTTTTAGCCTAAAATATATTGTTTTTTGTTTTTAGTTGTTATGTTTGGTGTTACTTTAGCCTAAACAATCCAAATCATAATGAATAAGTCTAAAAAATGACGTGTACATATCAATTCTTAATTCTTCTCACAGTTCTAATGAAATATGGCCTTTGTATATGTATATGTATATATAAGGGAAAGTTAATTTGAGATCACATATATTTCATGCGAACCACGAGAACGCTATCTAAAATATTCAAATTCAAATTTTTTACACTTATCTTTATTACTAAAATACAATCTCAAAAACACAATTTACGCGTAAAAATTCAAACGTATATGGAAATTATTTTTACACATGTGAAAATTTACTGTCTATACATGTGTAAACTGTTTCATTTACACATGTGTAAAAAGTTAATTTGAAAGTGTTTTTGCAAGAAAAGATGAATTGTTTGGAAAGAAAATTCATATATTAATGTTGTATTTGATTATAATAAGGTTTGTATTAAAAAATTTTGATTTTGATTAATTTTTTTACTTGTTCTCACGGTTCTCACGTTATTAGTGTTCTCAAGATAACCCTCCCCTACACACACACACACACACACACACACACATATATATATATATAGGGTAGGGATTCTAAGAGAACCAACTCCTATTTGAGAACTGGGAGAACCATTCTGGGCCACACATTTCATATAAAGGCAATTTTTTTTTTTTGCTTTAATCGCACATTTTTATGCAAGGAAAATTTGTTTTTATTTTTTTTGAATTTTTTTTTCATTTATACATATGTGTATATAGCATTTTTCAGCTATACATATGTGTATAATGCAATTATACACATGTGTATATTGAAAAAAAATACAAAAAAAATTCTTGCATATAAAGCAGCGATTTTTGCAAAAAAAAATGACTTAGAGAAATTTGTGGTCCAGAATAGTTCTCACAGTTCTCAATTTGGGAAAAGGTTCTAATTTGAACCAAATCCTATATATATATATATATATATATATATATATATATATATATATACGGGATGGTTTTAGAGAAAACCTCAAAAATTTGAGAAAACTCTATAAACCATACCACAACCATTGATCAAGCATTATCAATGGTTGTGAATCATGGTCCCACCTTTTTATTAAACCAATGCCTTTTTTATTATATTATAATACAACAAGGGTACAAATGGTATTTGGCTTTGCCCTATCATGTCACTCTCTCTCTCTCTTGCTTCTATATTATATTCATATTTTCAATTTCAAAATCTTTCTTCTCTCTCTCTATATCTCTCTATTCTCTCTCTCTCTCTCTCTCTATATATATATATATATATATATATATCTAGATCTCTGCATCTTATCTCTCTTCTCTCTATATCTAGATCTTAGAAACTCATTTTCTGTAATCCCCACTATAACCATCTTCTATCCCTAACCACCATAGCACCATCTAACTACCACCATACAAATTGATTCCTATATCTAAGCACCCTGATCTAATCATAGAAAGAACCTACCATTGCATTACTGTACATTGATTCCCATCGAGCACAAATTCCGTTTTCTCAATCCATGGGACAATACCAATCGCTCCTTCTGACCCACAAAAGTTCTACGGCTTGCATGCCATGAAAGTCTTGTAGGAACACTCACGTATGGGATTCTCTACTTCTGCAGCGTCAGAAAGATTGGACCGTCAACGAAAGGATTGGCATAAGGAAACGATCGAGACAAGGAAGGAATAGGCAAAAGCTTTACCATTCTCAGGGTCCTGGGTTCTGCGTCGGCCTGCAGCGCCCGAACCGCCATTGGAATCGGCGCGGTTCGCTTCATTTTGCGCAATAGCCTCTGCGATTACCATGGCTAAAGACGATCGAGTAGTCCTTTTGGGAGGCATGTTTCTTCTAATACACATGATTAAAAGAATGAGACACATATCACTATATAATATTGTCAACATATGCACCAAGCAAACAACTATCCAATCAACACAAACGACAAGCAAGAGCACAAGAACATAGCACAAACACAACAACAGGATAGGAAACCAAAATACCGAATCTCTAATTAATAGTTAAACATACTAAATTAGTTTCATGTCATATAATATAATAATACTAGAGTACCAACAAGTTTAACTACTACATCAAAATACAGCACAGAACATCCTAAGGGGACGGGGGTGGGAAAGCAGCGGACAGAGCTGCAACGGTGGCTGTCATCCTTGCCTCGATGTCTTCCAATCTCGCCTCTAACTCGGCAACACGCTCCTCGGCTGCAGCGCGTCCCTGATCCGCCTCGTGAACACGGGTACCCAACTCTGCTAGTCGATAGAGGATAGGATCCCGGGTATGACCCGTCAGATATAGATCATCTTCAATCTCCCGAACTCTCCCCCGCAGCACCCCAATCTCGGTGTCATGAGGCCCAACCATGTCCCGCACAGAGTAGAGGGTGTGGTGCACAGGAGCTGGCTCAAAGCCGGTGGGTAACGGACTGTCAGAGGGAGGCTAGGATGGACCACCAGTCTCAAAGGTATAGGGAGCCTGGTCGTCGGTATCCTCATTAGAGTAGGCCAAGAATCCATCCATGGTTGGCAGATAAGTCCTCTTACGAGCCTGAGATCTCCGGAGAAGTTTCCTTCTGGGTGGCTCTGAGTCCTCTGGAGCTGGAGGCTGGGGATCGGCTGGTGCTGGAGGCTTAGGGTCAACCTAGGTAGGAGCCTTAGCTGGAGCGACAGGAGCCGGTGGAGGGACCACTCGTTTCCGAGGGGTATACATTAGACGAGTCCTACCCGGACACGGGCGATATGGTCGAAAGGACGGCACCCGGGCTCTGGTTGCGGTGGGGGTGCATCCACCTCCTGTGCCTCACCAGCAGGCACGACCTCCTCATCGTTGGAGACGGCGTGATCACCCTACATGCGATCGTCCTCGGTGTCGAAGTCGCTATAATCGGGCTCATAACCCTGCTGAAGACCGTCGGCTGGAGGGTTGTCGTGTACAATCTCCTCCTCAAAATCCGAGAGAATGATAGGGTCGTCTTGGTGTGCCATGATCCTGGAAATCAATGAACACACGTGCGTGTCAGTAATAGTGTCGTGTGCTTAGTATTTCTACTAACGTGTGAAGTACATAACTGGCATGGAACTTGCGTAGCGCGTAGGGATAAGCGTTGTGTTTCTTTCTTTGGAAAACATTTCGAAATCAATTTTTGTTTAGATTATAGTTTGACTCAAAAGAATCTTAGTTCGCTATAACCTCGTGCTTTTGTTTAGATTATAGTTTGACTCAAAAGAATCTTAGTTCGCTATAACCTCGTGCTCTGATACCAATGTGTCACACCCCGCCAAGGCGGAAACACGAGGTGCGACTTCGAAAGATTTCCAAGCACAAAGGTCACACGAGCATTAATTAAAATAAAGCGGGAATTTTCATTAAACAACCAAATTCGTTCACATAACGTTAATTGTTTAAGACTAAAACCATTGTATGTAAATGACTAAAATTATTATGACAACACAACGGTTCAAAAGAAGGTATCCCACAAATGCTAGCACGCGACCCATGCAAGTTCCATTATCCATGCTAATTTCCTGAAAAACATGCATGTAAAATGTATGGGTAAACACAAAGTTGGCGAGTTCATGGGTTTTCCATATGATGGACATGTAATCCAAAACTGACTAAATCATTGCCTAGCTAGGGCAATAATCAATATGTGATCTGACATGAGCCCATAACTAAACCTTGACATGTTGTGGCAAATCGGCGGGTGCCGGACTTTAACTTAACTATAAAAATCGAAAATTTCCACTACTACACCAAAAAACAGAGGGCGCCAAGGCCACACCTGACCCTTATATTTCATTCACCAGTGCTGACACTTGCTACATAATGTGGGGGAATGCTACTAGTTAATATTTAAAAAAAAGATATGGTCAAATACCTCGGGAAAGAAAAAAAAGGAACAAACGTTAAAAAAAAAAACTAAAAACAGGAAATAATGATTACGGTTATTTTATTTGACGGTTATGAACGAGTAGATTGTAATCAATGTTCATTATAACAATCAATCTTTGCAAATGAAGCTTCCATTCTATGACACTCTACAAAATCTTGAAAACTAGAACAAAAAGACATGTCTTCCAACATTGTACCCATCTGTTTTTCCGCTAAACATCCTCATTCTAGGTGGGGTGTCACTCATCTGCTTCAAAACAAGAACATACTTGTTGGTTTCAGTGGTAATTTTAGAGTTCATGCTACCAGATTGAGGAAATGGGGTTGCTGGAGTGCAAATTTTGATCAAAGTCCACCTCATTTGGAAGATGAAAAGCCTTTTAAGCCTTGTGACATGAGTTCTTCACCAAGTATGTTGACTTATCACAACTACAAAAAATAAAAGTTTCTAGAGTTTCTTTTAATTTAGGATTTGTTGTTATTATAATGATTTATTATTGTTTTCTTGAAATGTGTCTCAAAAAGGTTGAAACAGATGTATGTAGGATCAAGTCAATTTTTTTTAATCCATACTTAGAGCATGTTTGGTATTGATTTCTTTAAAAAAACAATAATTTAAAAAGTTGTTCGTCTTTGTTAGATACACTTTCTATTTTAACTTTTTTATATAAGGGGGAGGGGCTTAGAGTATCTTTTTTCTTTTGCTGATTTTAATCATCCTGTACTGCAACATCACTTTACTGATTTACTTCATTGAAATATTTTTTTTTTTGGAGGAAGCACTTCACTAATTTACTTCACTGAAATCTTTAGTTTTTAGTTTTTTTTTTAAAACATTAATTATACATATTATTAAACTAATAAAATAACCTTAGTAAATAAAACATAGAAATGCAAACACACACAAATTAAAAAAAAACTAAATAAAAGAAAAACTATTCAGGGCATCCATTTCGAGGTACGGTAGATCAAGTTCGGCTAGATGTTCCACGAGATCATTTCGAAGTCGGAAATGCGTATCGGAGTCTGCCAACTCCGCAAGGGCTTCGTCGTCGAACACCGGTAGGATTGGGGACCACGTATGTGGACCTGTGATATCACACGCTCCTCGTCTTTAATGATCATGTTGTGCAATATCATGCACGTATAGACGATGACGCTACACCTAGCAACGGTCTTCGGCCTCAAGGGTCTTGCGGTAATTCCTCATTTCCCTTTTAATGTTCCAAACGCTCGCTCAACATCCTTCCTTGCCGCCTCTTGCTCCTTAACGAATTTCTTTTCCTTCGGATCGGTCGGATATCGAAACGCTTTCACAAACGTTGACCAGGTTGGGTAGATGCCATCGGTAAGATAATATCCACGTTTATATTAGTGGTCATTTAAAGTAAATGGACACTGCGGCGCCATTCCGTTTCGTTGGGTAAGGAAAACTTTGGGATTGTGGGAGAACATTTATGTCGTTGAGTGAACCGGGAGGGCAAAAAAATCCATGCCAAAACCACATATCTTGCAAAGCAACCACTTCTAGCCTGATCGTAGGGTATTGGTGATTGCCTTTCATATATTATCCTCGTAACTCCCTAGGACATGCTCGCCATACTAAATGAGTGCAATCAATGCTACCGATCATGCCGGGAAGGTAATGTCTTTCTTCGTGTGCTTCGTACAAACATGCAATATCGTGACTTGTTGGTCTTAGTAAAAACTCAGCCCTGTATAACTTAATGACGACATTGCAAAAAAATTGTAAACATTCGCGCGACGTCCTCTCAGACATACATAAATACTCATCATATTCGTTTGGAGGATTACCGGTTGCGAGTTGTTTCACTTTTGAAGATACTTTTTGTATGGGCGTAAAACTCTTTCTAAACCGACCGTCCACTCCCTCTCTGAACCATTCGAAGTTTGCTTCAACATATGTTACAAGTTTTAGGAATAAACGTCTCGACATGCGATACCTTAGTTTAAATTGTGCGTCTGTGTATTTTGGTACGTCGGCAAAATAGTCATCTATTAACCGAGTATTGTCTCCCTCGCGATCACGTGGCACGTATCTTTTTTTAGATGTTGTTGTGTCTTCCTCTGCAGCTCGCTTGCCAAGGTCCATGAGAAACTCAAGGCTACTATTGCTTGAGTGTAAAATCGGGTGCACTTCGAGCGGGGGAATGATAACTTAATCATCTTCGACGTCAATGTCACTTATTTTTTTTAAAAGTATGGAGATAATTTCTATTTTTTTATACTAAACCGTGGGATTGTTTTGTGCTTATAGACATTTCATAAAAAACAGTCACAAAATATGACCGTTTGAAAACAATTAAAAAACACAAATTAAATTCAACCATCAAAATGGAATTAAAAAACATAATAATTGGACCGTTGCATTTAATATACCAAATTACCATCCTGTTAAAAAGAACCAGAAAACGGTTCATGGGACCCCTACCAGCACTCGTGGCAGCGGTGTTACCGTGCTGGTAGTGGGGTACCCGTGACCTTTTCTGGAGGCGCCCCGTCCCCCTTAAGTTGAAAAGTTGTTTTCGAGAATTCAGAAATCTTAGCGTATAGCTTTTAGCTTTTCGAATACAAATTACAAATCTACCAATTCGTTACAACCTATATGTATTTTTTGGTCATTTTACAAAAATAAGCCAAACCAAACATTTTTTAAAAATAATTTATTGACTTATTGGCTATCTAACCACAAAAACTAATCTAAATATTTTTTAAAAATTCTATTTTAAAAAATCATAAGTCAATAATCACTTATAAGAAACACTACTTTTATAGTTATATAATCAAAATCCCAAACACTCTCTTAGAGTTTCAAGATTAATTTATGATTTAATCATTTTAAATAAAGTTTGACTACTACAATAATTGGCACATTGAATTGCTGCTAAACGAGATATCAAATTGTCATTATTGATTTTCTATTTTTATTTTAGTGTGTATTTATCTTAATCCTTCAACTCCTTATTAACACACCTCAGTCTCAGATTTTTATGTTTTTGTGTAATGAGGAATGTGCGTCCACGATTTTCTCTTTAATATAAATCGTTAACGTGCATCGAAGTTAATCCACAATCTAACTGGCCATAGCATTGATCGTGAAAATATAATATTTGTAATATATATACGTATTTTTTTAATAAATCATGTCTTTTTTATTCAATAAATACACATTGAAGGGTGCATGTCTTTGTTAGATATATAGATTAAACTTGATTTATTCTTATGTTATGTAAATATTAAACATATGTTAAATTGTATTATCCTAAGTCTAGGCATGTTAGGAACCGGTTTATGTCACACCGGTTTGTAGAAAAAACAATATCCTAAGTATGTAATTGTGAAGGGTCGCGTCTGTTGCTGTGACACCGGTTCAGAAAGTATATATAGGGACCGGATGTTTCATTTGTATAATAAGAAAGTTTATGTTTAGATTAACTAACTTTCAAACAAACTTTTCCCTCCATATTTGTTAACCGCCAATCGCATCATACACCCGAAGCCCATCAGAAACAATAATCAGTTTATAATCAGACCTGTGCAGAAATCTTAGATTACTAACATGGCATCAGAGCCCGATCAAAGTAAAATTTATGGTATGTTCGATTGTGAAGAGAAGTCCGATGGTGTTCCCAAAGACAAAGGCAAGCGGCCGATGTCTCCATATAGTGAAGATGATCGTGTGGATCAAATTGTTCTCGATAAGAAGATCGCAGAATTCAAGAAGGAGTGTATGGACCCTTCGAACATCAACTTCTCCAGATTTCACATTGGTTCAGCCCCGAAGACGCGTATAGAGAAGAAGAAACACGCGCAAAAAGAGTACAACAATCAAATAAAGGATGCCCCCGAATACCCACACGCGATGTGTTGCGGTAAATGTAAAGAACCCTTCCACTATAGAAGAAATTGCCCAAAGAAGATGGGTAAAACAGAATTCATGGTAAAGGGAACGGAAGGAAAAGGATGGGATGATGTTTGGTACACGAGTTTAACAAGAAAAGAACATGGGTGTGGTTTTAAGGACCAATTCGCCATTTTCACCAAGTCGTTTGGAGTAGAAGGCCAACCAAGCGGATATAGGAGGGAGTATTTTAGAGGAAGAGGATCGGTAATCATCACAAGTGGAGGGCAAGTTCACAAGATCAAGAAGGTATATTATGTCCCTACACTTAGAAAAAATGTGCTAAGCATAGAAAAGTTAAACCAAGAAGGCTTAGAAGTAGAATTCGATGGTGACACTTGTCACATACATAGGCCGATCCTACAAGAGAAAAGAAAGTTGATTCTATGCCGAATTTGTGATAGTGAAAGTCACTTCACATTTAAATACCCCGAAAGGAAAAATATTGTTGAAAAGGATGGAAACAGACCACTAGAAAGGTTCTCAAACAAACGGGTCAGATTTGAAGGCATAAAAGAATCACTAAGTATTGAAGATAAAGAAAGGGCTTACATGTTCAAGCAATTTCAAGAATTCTCTATCGATAAGGACAATTATGAAGGCATTATGGAGAAAGGTCCTATCATGTACCCAACCAATGGTTCTCGCATACAAGATTGCTTAGTTTTCATGGATTTGCTCCATGTTACAACAACGGTTGAAAGGTACAAACGCAAGTTCGAGTTAGAATTTGAAAAGATTGTTAAATGGTTCATGCAAGATTTCTTGAAAATAAGAATCGAAGCCCCTATGCCACCACGAGACACAACCGGCTATCCAATTAGTTTATTGGATTTATATACGAAAGTACAAGTGTTTGGTGGATATGAGAAAGTCACTAAAGATGAAAATTGGGCGATTGTTGCAATGAGTATGGGTTATGGAAGAGGGCTACCTAGCCTAGCAAAGAAAGAAGAAATCGCAACAACACGGCTTGTATTTATTCGATATTTAGAGATGATGGAATGGTACCATCTCAAATACAAAGGCCGCGAGTTGGTTGTCGAAGTCAACAACGAAGAAGGTAGCACAAGTGAAAGCAACAAATGGAAGGATGAAGATATGCCGCCCAAGAAAAGGAGCCGATCATCATCAAGTGACGAATGAAGAAAAGAAGGTTGAAGAAATCAAGTTTAAGGGGGAGATTGTTAGATATATAGATTAAACTTGATTTATTCTTATGTTATGTAAATATTAAACATATGTTAAATTGTATTATCCTAAGTCTAGGCATGTTAGGAACCGGTTTATGTCACACCGGTTTGTAGAAAAAACAATATCCTAAGTATGTAATTGTGAAGGGTCGCGTCTGTTGCTGTGACACCGGTTCAGAAAGTATATATAGGGATCGGATGTTTCATTTGTATAATAAGAAAGTTTATGTTTAGATTAACTAACTTTCAAACAAACTTTTCCCTCCATATTTGTTAACCGCCAATCGCATCATACACCCGAAGCCCATCAGAAACAATAATCAGTTTATAATCAGACCTGTGCAGAAATCTTAGATTACTAACAGTCTTGGCAATTATTTTGAGTCGTCATTCATTATTGTTAGTTGTTTAAGGCTTCTCGGTGTCGACTTGAGTCGGGTACATTAACGGATACCCCCTACCACTCAGCTACACTGGCTTGGCCTCTGCGGGTAGGGGGTCACAGACAGTGTTGTGAAAATTGAGATTAATCGGTAATTAGTTAGTGATTAATCGCTAGTCGGTAGGTTACTGAGTAATTTTTCGTTAATCAGTTCATTAATTAGTAGTTGACTTAGTTGGTCCTAGTCGGATCTAATCGGCCCTAGTCGGCCAGTCAAAATTCGACGAATCATGCAAGATTTCAGCGAAAATATGTAATTCTGGCCAACTTCCAACCAAAGTCTGGCCAAAACCTATATATTCCGGCAAGTTTACAGCCATACCATATAGATTTTGGTGATTAAACATGTATACTTAAAAAAATGGCATGAGGAGGGTTTAAAACATGACTATTTAAAAAAAAAATAAGTTAAAAAGGTTTAAAACATGTCTATTTAAAAAGTTTACCTATAAAAATTTGTCTATATATATATAAAAAAAACTGAAAATTACATATAAAAGTTCTAATCCGATTAATCCCGATTAATCGCTAGTCCCCACCCCACTGATCGACTAGCCCCTAGTGATTCTACAACATAGGTCACAGATATGTGAGCGGGTGCAACGAACCATGCGGGGTGGTGATGTTTGTGTGTGTATGTAAGAAATACAAACATGTAATAGTGGGTAGTGTGTGTAAAATGGTGGGACCCATGGTTTAAGATAGTGTTAGGGTCTTGTTCACCCATTAAGGTATTTTGTGATAGTTTAGGGTATAAGAGCATTCACATCAAGTTCACCATTTTTATCTATCAAATTATGTGACACCCGACAAACTCAAGTTAATAGCTTTATCAAACATATAAGTCTACCTTAGCAAAACATCCATAAGACATACATAACTGGGTTAGTTGAGTCAATTCGATGATTCGGGGAATCATCGGGAGTCGGGTCGATGATCCGGGAGATCATCGGGAGTCAGTTCACACATATGTCCAGGAGTTGGTGATTGGGAGAATCACCAAGTTAAAATGCACACACACATGGGGATTCTTGTGTATTTGTTATGTTAATGTTATATGGAAGTTGTTAGAAGTATTATCTAAGGTTTTGATGATTGTTTGATATGTTATATGGATAATATGAGTTTTGACCCGTTTGAGGATGTTAGAAGGATCCAGGTCTCGCCAGTTACTATCGTCGTTTTATTGGGGGATTTTCGAAGATTGCTCAAGCCCTCACCTCTCTTACCCAGAAGGACAAGAAGTTTGACGGTGGCAATTCTTAAGAGTCGTCGTTTCAGACGCTAAAGCTTAAAACCTTGTTCTGCGCCTATCTTATCCTTGCTGAGGGTACGGATGATTTTGTTGTATATTGTGATGCTTCTATATATCTAGGGTCTTGGTTGTGTGTTGATCAACGCGAGAAAGTTATCACTTATGCTCCTCGCCAGCTTAAAGTCCATGAAAAGAAGTACACCACCCATGATCTGGAATTAGGTGCGGTTGTATTTGCTTTGAAATTTTGGAGACATTACTTGTACAATACTAAGTGCACCAATTATACCGATCATAAGAGTCTTCAGCACATCTTTGAATAGAAGGATTTGAGCATGCGTCAACGTCGATGGGTCAAACTTATTAATGATTATGATTGCGCTATCAAGTACCATCCTGGTAAGACGAATGTTGTGGCAGACGCCCTAACCAGTAAGGAATCCGTTACACCTTGTCGTGTTTTTTTTACAGCTCACCATTCATTCTGGTTTACCTGACCAAATCCGTTTTGCGCAGCAAGAAGCTTTGAAGGAGGAAAACCTTAAAGCTAAAACCATGCATGGTCCTGATAAGCATCTTGAGCTTAGGTCCGATGGCCTACATTACTTCACAGAACGTGTATGGTTTCTGTTGGTCGGTAATTTGCAATAGTTAGTCTTGGATGAGGCTCACAAGTCTCGGTATTCTGTTCACCCTGGCTTCGACAAGATGTATTAGGATTTGAAGATACTCTATCGGTGGCCAAACATGAAGGCTGATATAGCTTCATACGGGAGCAAACGTTTCACTTGTACTAAAGTCAAGGTTGAATATCATAAGTCTCCTGGTCTTCTCTAACAACCTGAAATTCCTGAATGGAAGTGGGAACGAATCACCATGGATTTTGAAACCAAACTTCCGAAGTCACCAAGTGGTTGTGATACTATTTGGGTGATTGTCGATCGGTTGACCAAATCTGCACACTTCCTGGCTATTAAAGAAAATGACAAAATGGAGCAGTTGGTTTGCATCCACCTCAAGGAAGTGGTTTCTAGGCACGGGGTGCCTGTTTTGATCATTTTGGATCGTGATTCTTGTTTCACTTCCTATTTCTGGCAGGCGTTGCATAAATCTCTGGGTACTCGTTTGGATATGAGTACGACTTATCATCCACAAACTGATGGTCAAAGTGAGATGACGATTCTAACGTTGGAGGATACGCTTCCCGCATGTGTTATCGATTTTGGCAATAGTTGGGAAAGTCATCTACCATTTGTGGAATTCTCTTACGGCAACAACTACCATTCTAGCATTAAGGCAGCTCTGTTCGAGGCTCTTTACAGACGGAAGTGTCGATCTCCTCTCTGTTGGGCTGAAGTGGGTGAGAGCCAACTCACTGGTCCGGAATTTGTGTTTTGAGAAGAACGTACAAATTCCTAGTCGTATGTCAGCAGCTCGGGATCGTCAAAAGAGCTATGTCGACCGTCGTTGCAAACCGTTGGAATTCCAGGTTGGCGACAAAGTACTTTTGAAAGTCTCTCCATGGAAAGGCGTTATACGCTTTGGGAAGTGTGGTAAACTGAACCCTTGTTATGTCTGACCGTTCGCTATTCTGGAATGGATTGGACCGGTGGCATACAAACTTGACTTACAAGCTGAACTCAGTATGCGTGCATAACGTTTTTCATGTATCTAATATCAAGAAGTGTCTGGCTGATGAGACACTCATTGTTCCTCTCGAAGAGATCAAGGTTGATGATCGTATGCGTATCCTCGGCAAGATCTGGGTGCTCCACCATCGTGACATCAAAGAGGGTGTTCCATCTGTTACACTTGGCGTTGAGATCCGCCCAGTTACTTACTATCAACCGAATTAATGGCGCGGTCATTTGTACCTTCTAGTCGATTGAATTCAACCAACACGTTGCGCCAAAACGAATTCTTCCCTGAACAGGGACGATGTTGGTTTTTGACATCTAGCCATGCAGTCACTAACGCGATCTCCTCATCTACATTCCACTAGGCCAGTTTTACGAGATGATTAAAAGATGATTTTTGTTTGGTATTAAAAATTATGAGGTTTTATAGGGTAAAAAGTATGGTATAAATTTAGAACTGTTAGCTTAGGCAACGGTAATATTGCCGTTGAAAAAAATTAAATTGGTTACTTTTAAATTTAAATGAAAATAAACAAAAGAATCATTTAAGTACTGCATTCAAAATTGTATTTCGATGAAATGAATCACTGAGATGATATAGTGTAGCATTGATTAAAATTATTAAAAGCGAAAAAAATTCTGGTACGTAAAACACCCCTTGCTCCCTCAGTTTTGCTCTTGGAATGTACTAGGTTTGAAGTTTAGAGGAAATACATTTAACTAGATTATACCCCGGGAACGTCCCGGGGTTGAGAAATCTAATATGACATATTAATTTTACATATGAAATAGAATGATGTGCTTTACAGTTACATGCAGGAAAGCTTCGTGTAGCACCTTAACCTAAAACAATTAAAAATGTATCTCCATTGTTAACGCCTAACCTTAAACAATGTATAACTCTAATATTAATATCTAACCTAAAACAATGTATAACTCCAATGCTAACGCATGTTGAAAATAGAATTCGTATTTATCGTTTTAACATAATTAGTGACTTGCCTATACATGATTAATGATTTACCTGAACACTTTGGGTTTTTTTCCTGTATGAACGAAACCACACAAAAAATAGTCGTTTTTTCTCCGTTTTTTATATAGCACTATGGTACTCGTTGGAAAGATAATAAAACGCTCGTTAATTTGGTGTAATTTTTTTTCTTTAAAAAATCTCGTATATAAAAGATATTAACGTTTAAAAATTATGGGAGGAAATATAAGAGAAAAAAAATCCAATTTTGTTTTTAAATTATTTTTTTCCTAAAATATCTCAATGCCACATGAGATGACACATGACACACTCAAGAAGGAGAATGCCTCTTTGAGTGCCATGTCATTAAAATGACTTTGGTTTATTATATGTATAGATTTTGAGTCAAATTGAAAAATGTAAAAAAAAATAATTTTGACACTTTGCCATCCAGGTTAGAATTCTATGCACGTGATTTTTATACATGTTCTTTTTCTAAGTTTATTATGACAACTATTTTGACCCTCATAACTAATATCGCATATAAAAGTTGGATTTTTTGTGGGTCAAATTTGTAACTAATCCATATTATTTTTCTTATGGTGTTCTTGTGATTGTTAAAATGCACTAATTTTTATGATTGTTAAAATGCAATTGCTTTTGTGCTAGTTGGAGAAACGAATTGACTTTTTGTCATTTAGGGTCCAAGCTAACATTTGTAGGGTTATAAATAAACCAAACTTTCAGCAAAGAGTTTATAAACTGTTTGGTGGGAAGTTCGTTTGTGTCCGTTTGTTTAATAAATGATCAAACACGAACAAAAAAAATTGTTCATTAAGATAAACGAACAAACATTAATAGAGGACATGCTCGTTCGTTTATGTTCGTGAACATGTTCGTTTATGTTCGTTTGTGTTTGACAGTTCAATTTTTATAATTTTTATTTATTTTACCAAAATAAATAAATAATTTATGTGAGCTATGTATATCGCTATATGAGATCAACAAATCATACTTTTAGCATAATCACTAAATAAATAATTAATGAAGAGTTCAAGTTTAAATACATAATTAATGAAAACTTAAATTTTAAGATGTGATCTTAGTTTATGTTTACCAATATTATGTTAAGTACTAAGCATCTTTGTATATTAGGTTTTATTTTTGTGGATCTAGTTAATTTCTTAATATATGTGTAGACTACAGTCCATTCTATCTTATTCAAAACGATCTTTGCAGTTGTTTCCATTCATAAACACTTATTTGTATTTGTTTGTGTGCGTTTATGAACAAAATTAATAAAGGAACATAAACGAACACGAACACGATTGTTTTCTTAACAAACGAACACGGACAGGAAAACTCGTTCAGTTTGTGTTCATGAACTGTTCATAAACACATAATTTCCCCAATAAAGGAACAAGAATAAGATTTTTTTTTTTGTATTTGTTTGAAGCCCTAAATGTTTGCTTCAGAATTGTATGCATATAATTTAAGCCTTTCTTATTATATTAAGATATAATAACTACTTTCACCTTCATAACTAGTACCGTGCATAAAATTTTGAATTTTTTTTTTTTAAATTTGGAGCAAATCCATGTTAAATTTGGATGGTGTTCTTAGATTCTGCAAGGGTTCATATAATTGTTAAAGATCAGCTGCTTTTGAATGCTGAGAAATATTGGACATACAGGCAAAAACTAGTCGTAAATAGCATATATTTAGTGCATTCACATTAGGTTTATCATTTTTATTCATCAAAGTATACTAAAAAGTATTAAATTTTCTCTCTATTCTTCAAATAAATAATATTTTTATACCTTTATCATTATTTTTTATCATTATTTTCTGTCTCTCTTTCACTTACAACCACTTAAAAAAATAACATGGTGGAACAATGTCATCAAAATATATAGATGAACAATAGCTTTTCTCTCTCATCTACTAATAACCTCTAAAACTACTTTTTTAAAATATGAAAAGCCCACTCACATAATATAGTGGACCTAATGCGAATGCTCTTAGAAACAACCACAAATAGCATATATCCTTATCATCTAACTATATTTGTTTTTCTTATTGTAGAACCATTATTTTCGACGGATCTTCTCTCTTTTAATAACAATAGTTCAAAAGTTCGGGTTGCTTACAAGGTAATTCTATTAAAAGCATTAAACTAAGACATCATATTTAGACAAATTCATGAAAGTAATTATCTACTATAACGTGCTATACATATATAGCCATTTCAAAAACATGTTACTAAGTTTGCCATGAGATACGTGAATGATGGTCACATATCTACTTTTATTCGCGTATCAAAAATTTTCCATCAATAATGACTTAAACAAATATGATATGCGACACAATATTGTATATAGATTCGCATATCTATTGTTATACATGTAAAGACTGAAAATACTTAGAGTGTTGGCAAGTAAGAGTAGATACGTGACCAAAAATTCACATACCTCATGTTTATATGCTTCAAATGTTCATGATCATACAAGTTGGCTACATTAAGAAAATGGCCATATTGATTTTCTATTATATTTACATGTCCAATAATTTGTACATCCATTGTGGTTCATCTGATTATTATTGTAAATCTTTTGAACTATATAGGGTGCACCCGGAGCGTACGGTGAGGCTGCTGCTCTTAAAGCATATCCAGATTGTGAGACGGTTCCATGTGAAGAATTTGAATTTGTATTTAAGGTATTATATATATTTCTTATTTTATATTCTTTACTATTTTAACCAGAGTATGCACTACTTTCACAAAAACACAATTCTGATATGTAATTAATATTACAATGATTTTCTATTTCTTTTTTCTATTTGTTTGAATGCTTACAGCGGTATGGATATGTAGGCAGTTGAGTTGTGGTTAGTGGACAAAGCTATACTCCAAATCGAGAATTCTGTTGGTGGAAGTGTTCACAGAAATTATGATTTAATGCTTCGTCATAGGCTGCATATTGTAGGAGAAGTGCTACTCATTGATGATCATTGCCTTTTGGGATTACCCGGTGTACAAAAGGAGGATTTAAAGTGTGTTTTAAGCCACCCTAAGGTGCGTATAGCTCATCAGAGACTATGTGATATAATATAATCAAAATCAGATAATTATCTTTAATAAAAGATTGGTTTGCAAAAATCAGTTAATTAGATGTTATAAGTGTTTGACAAATATTATATTTAACCAGAAGAAAACATAATATCAAACGTACCATCATCAAATTTGTGACCGTTATATCTTTCTCTTTCTCCTTACACTCCAAACTCTCGTATCCCAATGCAAGTTTTTAAGGAGGGGTATAAATGTCACAATTTGATGTAGGTATATCTGATATTACGTTTCTACTACTGGATAAATATGATACTATATCAACTTTAGAGGGGATATTTATTATGGTAAATTTGAGTGAAGTTAGTGATTACCTTAATTTAATAACACAGGCGTTTGATCAATGTAAGATGATGCTGAACGAATTAAATGTGATAAAAGTAAATACAGAAGATACTGATTGTGCAGCTCAGGTAAACACTAAGAATCTGTTCACTATGTTTTTATTTTTTTTCTTTTTATCTATTTTTAAACTATCTATGAGATTTACAACAGACTGTAGCCTCTAAAGGCGTACGAGACATCGGAGCAATTGCCAGTTCACACGCAGCAGAAATATACGGGCTCCATATTCTCTCAAAGAAATTTCAGGCATTTTGTTTATTTATTGTAGTCTAATAAATCATTTTCATGATTATTGATGGTCCCTTCTAAGCATGCATAGTTATTTTTGTAGGAGGATTTAGACAACGTCACGCGCTTTCTAATTCTAGCTAGGGAGCCTATAATGCCAGGAACTGACAAACCTCATAAGGTAAAGAATTGTGCCTTTTTTTTGCTCTTACCATTACTACCCTTTAGGAAAACTCATGAGCCCATCAATACACTTCTAACAAGTGGGATCAGGTAAAGCATAGCTTATGATGTGAAGATGACCTTCATGGCAAGTTGCATTGTTTAGGTGTATTAATAGTTGTCATTTATGTTTTTTTTATATCAAAGACAAGCATTGTCTTTACATTAGAAGAAGGCCCAGGAGTATTGTTCAAAGCTTTAGCAGTTTTTGCTCTAAGAGACATCAATTTATCCAAGGTAACTTCTTTTTACAAATTTCTTCTATTAAAAATCAACACTAGACTTTTTCAAATTCCAAAATTAACTTACAGATCGAGAGCCGACCTCAGAGAAATCGCTCACTTAGAATCGTTGATGACAACAACAAGGGGAGTGCCAAGTGAGTTTAATCTTATGCTCTTTTCTTTTGTTGACTTTAATTTATGCATATAAATTCTTAGCGTTTGACGTAACGGTCACAGGTACTTTGATTATTTCTTTTATATTGATTTTGAAGCTTCAATGGCGGAACCTCGTGCTCAATACGCCCTCGGTCATCTGCAGGTTGGTCTTTATAGCTCTTATCATGTGTTTTAGAACTCAAGTTAGTTCTTTTCAACTTGAAAACTATATTTAAAAAAATGGTCGTTGGAAACAAAAATGTTAAATCTTTATACCTCAAATTTGAATTGCTAATAACTAGTTTGAATGGCCAAACATGGAAAATACATTTTAATGTTGCTTCTGTCTATAAAATATAAATTAGTCTCTGTTTGACTCTTAAAGTTTTAAATCGGCAAGCTCTTTATCGTTTTCTGAAGCTTTTTATTCCAGAATTACACAAACTATATATAAAATATTGTATAGAAAATTTTTGAACATTAGAAACTTCAAAAATATAAGGCAAATTTGTGCTCAAGTAGCATACTTGACTCAATAAAGTCAAATTAGTCATTTTCTTGAAATAGAGTGGATATCATTAGTAAACTAGCATGTTGTTCAGGCACTCACATAGAACAAAAGGCAACATTAGTGCTATATGATGATAGTACAAATCTAATCTATATACATACACATTTTTGCAGGAATTTGCTAGTTTTCTTCGTGTTCTTGGTTGCTATCCAGTAGATTCAAACCTATAGACGAGTGTTCTTATGGATTTTATGAGAGCACCTATTGCACATACTATATGCCATTGATAGAACCGATAGATAAAACTACCCTTCAAGAGCCTTGTATCTCGAATAAGAAAATGGGTATACAGTGAAAATCTATAAACTGCACTCTAGTTTATATTTATATTTTTTACAAGTATTAATTTCTTGAATATTAGTTCAATTTTCAAGAAAAGCTTTGACACATTTGATTCTGTTTTGTAGTTAATGATTCTTCTAACTTTTTTTTGAACGACCAGCAAAATACCATTTTATTAATCACCAAGCTAGCAAGATACTAGCTTACATCCACCAAATTACATACAAAAAACACTTACACAAACCCAGAAAAACAACCAACAAACCATCCTTACCAACCCAACTTATACAACTTGAACTCGTGCCACATCTCCCACAACAAATCAGCTTGTTTTGACGTTGCCTTAGCCCACAAAAACGACATCACTTTGATTTCCCCTATTATTTTCTCCAAAGAGCATCCCTTGTTTTTGAACACCGCCTCGTTTCTAGTTCGCCAAATGGACCATATAGCCCTATGACAAATGACATAAATGGCCCTTTTAAACTTCTTTGAACTTGTAAATATCCAATATAGCTCTAACTTCAAAAGCATATTTGTGATTATACTTGCCAAACCGATATCGCAAATGGGCACACCATGAACACATGTTCTACCGTCTTCGTATCATCTCCACACAATGGACATAGAACAGAAGAAACGTCTATACTCCGATTCGCCAAAGCAGATAACATCGGCAGTCTATTTAGATCCGCTCTCCAAGCCACGCACTCACTTTCTTAAGAACCCAATTAACCCATTTGAAAACGCGATTTTACGGTACATCTCTTTGATGTTGAAGCTCTGGCTTCAAACTTCCAACCATGTATTACCCCACACCATCCAGACCCCAAAACCATTATACCTCCCAGATGTTAGCCCAATCCCCGAAATGGTCCCCTCTAGCTGTTGCAATTCGAATGCTTCCTCCCTTGATAAAGCCCTTTTCCTTTCCCAAACCCCACCATTACCCCCCATACCCACCCTATTTGCAGCTGAAGCATGCTTATCCAACTCCAAAATGAAAGACATGGAAACAAATTCTTCAAAGGAGAACTAGTGATCCAACAATCCGCCTAAAATAATATTCCCAACCCCCAACCCACCCGACCCAAAATTTTTGTAGATTGATAAATCCCAACCCTTAGAAGGTGCCGACCCAACCTATTTATTTGTTTCCACGTCCCCGACATTGACAATTTCAATGGAATGAAGTTCCATGATCTCGAAGTATGATGGATAGCCCAAATGACCCTCTTCCACAATCTACCTTGAAACGCCATCACCACTTTGCCAACATCTCTTGGTTAGAATCCCATAGTGACCCAAAGCCAAACCTTCCATACTCCACTGGCACCACCACCTCTTGCCATGCCACCCAACTCATCCTTTCTTTATCCTCCGACCCACCAAAAAAAAAAAATACCCTCCTCATCCTTTCCAAGATATTAATTATTTCCTCCGGAGCTTGGAATAGCGAAAAACAATATGTTGGTAATGAGGTTAAGACCGATTCAATTAGAGTTACCCTACCCCTGAATTATAATGTCTCCGCTTTCCATAATGACAAACAACTCCGAAACATATTAACCACCGGCTCTCAAAATCTACACTGATTCATATTTGCTCCAACTTCTAACACTAAATGAATGAAAGGAAAGGCCCCTACCCCACACTTCAATTTCCTAGCCAAACTACTCACCTCATTATGTGAGACCCCCACCGCAAACAACGAGCATTTTGCCATATTCACCCATAAACCCGAGACCAAATAAAAACACCTCAAAATTCTTTTGATATTCAATGCATTCGACATCGACCAGTCCCTTAAGAACACATACATCGTCAGCATACAAAAGATGAGATAATAATGGAACATCACCCCACAAACCATCCCTTCAAATAACCCAACTGAACAAGCCTGTTTCGTAATATTAGACAATGCTTCCATCACTATGACAAGTAAAAATGGGGACAGTGGGTCTCCATGGAGAATACCCTAGAAGCATTCAAATTCCAATGTTGGAGAATCCTAGTGCAAGTCATACTCCCCCAGAACTGGATCCCAGACACAATGCGGTGGAAATGGAAGACGTGACGCATGAAGAGTATCCTAAATATTGCTTCAACAATGATTCCATCGGGATTCCAGCGGTTAATGATGACATGATTGAGAAAGCCGAAGATCAACTTTGCACTATGCCTACAGCTATTCCAGATGAAGTCGTATCCAGAATGAACGTATCATGAGACTATGCTCTCAGTGGTTTCCATCTGTGGCTGAACGATCTGTCAAGAAACGACCAAAACAAGTTGTCTTGAAGAAGAAGCTTTCCAAGATGTTGGAAAATGTTCTTAGCTGGGCGTACATCGAACATGCTAAAGTCTTCAACATTAAATGTAAGGAAGGGCTATTGTACTTGAGTTGGTATAGCAAGATCAAAAGCCTTCCTTTCTGGTATGTTCGTGATCTGGTACGTCTACAGCCTCTTTATTATCACAAGTGCCTATGATTTGATTCGTACTATAGCATCCTGAAAAGAGAAATTCGAGAAGGATGGAAGAATTTCAAGCCTCAGTATCCCAAGTCCTACATGACCAAGGTGCTGCATCCCAAGACAGGTCATCCAATATGGGAACATAAGATCAAGCCTCCAGACTGCGTGTCAAAGATTCTGATTGCTCATATGAAATCGAACTTTAACTCGAAGTTTTGGTTATGGTATTATGATGACATCATGATAGAAGCAATGATCGTTCTTAATAAGTCGCCAAAGATATGTCGAAAAATCAGAGTTTGGGATCCTATGTTGCTGATAAATCATTCTGAAGCTGATATTACCACATTGTACCATTATCCTATTCAACATCTCGAACCGGAAGCCGATCAAGCTCTTAAATTTTAACGGGTGATTCAATTTTTTTTATGCCTTCAAGATTGTAGTGTTGCTGATGAAGATTGTAGTAGTTTTTGAAGATTTTGAAGACGTACTAGCTAGGTCCAAGGGGGAGTCTGTTAGTACATGTATTCTAGATGTCCCTAACCTAGTATAGGTGTTCGTATGTTGTTTTGTGAACGTTTATATGTAATTTGTATGTTTTTATGGTGTTGGGGATCGAATGAGCGACTATGATTGGTTTACACAACTAGCCTTGCTTGTCGTGTGTCTTTTTGAGCGTCTATGGTCATAGTCGTGTGCTTTTGAGGTGCCTATGATTCATAGTCGCCTGTCATACTGCTAGTCACCCCCATGGGCCTGGGCCAATTGGTTTGGAGAATAAATATAACCAATCATTGCCCTAATCATTTAGCTATCACTTCACACATTCCCCAACACCTAGTGCCTCGGTTTTAGTGTCTGTAGGTCCGTATTATACACCCGCGCTCTGTTTTAATACGAATTCAGCTTTGAACCATTCATGTGTGTGTTTTGATATCTTGTATGCGTGTTTTTTGGCGTATTTGTTATCCAAACAATGTCTAGAGGATTCCGCACTCAAGTCGAACCAGCTCGTGATAGTCGGGTTGTCCGAAAACGATCCTACACATTCCTTTCCCTTAAGTGTGGCTAAAAGATAACAACGTCCATAAGAAATTACTTTTAGGTGTGACTATTTCCATTATATAGTTATATAAATTAACTAAAAAGTTTGTTTTAGCCACATAAAATATTAATGAACATGGAAAAAAGGGTTGTTGTAATCAAGGACTTTGTCATTTAAGTGTGGCTAAAAGGAAGCAACGGTTACATGAATTTCTTATAAGTGTAGTTGGTTCTATTATATAGTCACATGAATTAACTTTAAGTGTGGCTAAAAACTCTTTCCGGAAACCACAAAATAATTGTAATTTTAAGTGTGGCCATTGTCAAACCTTTGGTCACACATAAATGTTTTTGTCATGACATTTGCTATCATTTCGTCATACAAAAAAATAAACAAATTGACAATGGTGTGGTTAATAGTTATGTAAGGCCACATAAAATTGTCATTCTACGTGTGGCTATTGTCTAACCATCGGCCACACATATTTATTTTGGTTCTATGTGGCTATTTATGTGTAATTGCGCATTTTATTTTTTTCAAATAAAAACTACAATTAACATGAAAAAACCTAGAAACCCATTGATATTAAATATATAACTAAAAATTCATGCATAAGTATTCAACTACACGCCATGCGACGTGCATCCCACTGCGCTGCCATGAAGACCCGACCGTCACTTCGACTTCTGCAATGCGCGGACCAGGAAGCTAGTCTGCGCGCCAAGTCACCCGCGTCCCGACTAGACGTTCACAACTCTTGCGCCATTTGTAGGTTACAGTTTACGTCAACCTTCCGCCATGTACCAGACTAGGCGCACAAGGTCAAAAATACAAAGGCTGCTCATAAGCGGCTCGCGGCCTTGCAAGTGTGCGAAGTCCACAGTGCGCCATCAAAGTGCCACTTTGCGCCCATCGCCCACGCCATACGCGCACGTGTGTGAGTGCGAGTTAAGGGTGCTTCGCACCCTAAGGGTGCTTCGCACCCTTTAGGGTCTCCACTAGTGTTTGGCTCAAGCTAAGCAACATACAAGGAGTGCTTCTCCTTATAAACCACTTTATGTTTTGTTATCCCACCAATGTGGGATAAGTTGACAAAACTTAATTAATTCTCATCTTGGTTGTTCCAACCTACAACTTTTAAGCTTCGATATCTCATTCATCTTTACTCTATTTTGGACATGGTTTGGTTCGTTGTGATGCTCTCACAATATAGTACACACACCTGGAAATAATTATTTATATAACACATATATAAATACATTTATTTAAGTTCAAAATTAGTGAAAAGCATTTTCACTACCCATTTTTCCAACATCTATCCGTAAATGCTAGAAAAGAACTCAAAATAAAAAAAAATATACAAAAAACAATCAACGAAACCTAAATTCAAACATCGGTTATTGCAAACTAAAAACAATTCAATAAAAACCCTAACTAAACCCCATCGGAAATATGAGGTAAAGCTTGCAAGAGAAAATGGAAAAGGAAAACCTAGGTAATAATAAACAACTTCACATACAATTCTGGAAATAACCAGATCGAATAGATGGCGAGGAGCGACAGAGAGTCCGCGAACTTAGTTAATACCCTAAATATTTGAGTGGCAGCCACAAATAACATTGTACAAAGGATTTTTTTAACTCCCCTAGCAACAACCTCCGCCATTTCCCTTGTCGAATCCACCTTTTTCTCTACCTCTCTCAACCATAGCTTTAGTCGTTGTTAGGGATCTATATCTAAGGTTCTAAGATGATCATAGAAAAGGTGTGTGAACAAAGTGAGGGAATAAAATGGATGGAGACGAATCCTAGTGAACTTTCTATAGGGGGGCTTTTAAATTTGAAGGGGGATTTGGTTAAGAAGGAAATTTTTGGGTGTGAAAATGTTGAGAGGGAAACAATTTTCTAAATTTTTAATAAACTATTGGGTTTTTCGAGCTTCACAACGGTTTTTTTTGCGTGCATTGGTTGAGTTCATTATGGTATTGGTACGATACGAGCAATTAGTATAGAAGCCGAAAGAGATAAAAATGAATATAGGTGCAAATACCACTCCATTTTTGACTAAATTTATAACGAGCATAAATTGTAGCAACCGACAATGGTTTTACCGACAACAATATTAGTGTTATTTTGTCGGACTAGGTGCGCTTCATCCATTGTGATCTATTAAGGACCCATTAGTCAATTAAGACATATACAAACTACTATTGCCCATTAAGATCCATTAAGGCCCACTATAGTCTAATAAGACATATATTATCTACTATTGTCCGTTAGGATTCGTTAAGGCCTAATATAGTCCATTAAGAGATTTATGAACTACTATTGTCCATTATGATCTACTAAGGCCCAATATGGTCAATTCGGACATATATGATCTACTATTATGTATTGTGATCTATGAAGGCATAAGATGGTCCGTTAAGACATATATGATTTACTATTGTCCATTGTGATCCATTATGGCCCAAAACATGTATTATCTACTATTATGTATTGTGTTCAATTAAGTCCCAATATGGCCCATTCGACATATATGATTAACTCTAGTCCATCATGATCCAAGAACACCTAATATGGCCTATTAGGGCATATATTATCTACTAAATTCCATTATGGTCCATTAAGGCTCAATATGGTTCATTAAGTTATGTATGATCTAGTACTATCCATTGTGATCCATTGAGACCTAATATGGTCCATTAAGAGAAATATGATCTACTATTTCCCATTGTTATCAATTAAAGCCCACCATGGCTCATTAAGACAAATATGGTCTACTAAATTCCATTATGATCTATTAGGACCCATTATGGTCTATTAAGTTATGTATGATCCATTACTGTCTATTTGGATCCATTCAGGTCCAATATGGCCCATTAAGACATATATGATCTAATATTGTGTATGGTGATCCATTAAGGACCAATATAGCCTATTAAGACATATGTGATCTACTATTGGCCTTTATGACCCATTAAGAAATGTATGATATACAATTGTCCATTGTGATCCATCAAGGCTCAATATGATCTATTAAGATATATATAATCTATCATTGTCCATCGTGATCCATTAAGGCCCAATTTGATTAAATTAAACATATCAAGTAAATGGTACCGGGTACCGGTACTGTACTAGTTAAAACTAGGATATCGAGTACAGGAACTCGTACCGAATCATTTTCGGGTACCGACTTTTTGGTGTCTCGGTACCGGTTCGGTACATTATAAATATTTTACCAATTTACCCTAAAAATCTGGTACCGTACCATGTTGTCCTAAGTATTTTCGATACCCATTTTGACCATTTTTGGTACCGGTATTTTCGGTATCACTACCGAGCTCATCTCTATTTAAAAAGACAAATATATATAAGTGTGAAAAGATATTACTAAAATAACAAAATGAAAATTTACAATTTTATATATTATCTTTATTTATGTTAAAAAATCTAGTTTTTTAAATAAGAGTATTATTTCAGATGGATATTTTGAGATGGAATGTTTTGGGGGGAGTTTAGGGGGAGTTTTAAAAGAGAAATAATTTGAGAAGTTGTATTATGTTTAGACAAAAAATAACTAATAATTAGTATGGCTAATATCTATGTAAAGTCACATAAATATTTGTCATTTTCAGTGCGACTATTATGTACCCTTTAGTCACACATATTTTCCATGACATTTGTTATCATTCCGCCACACAAAAATAAAGAAATTGACCATAGTGTGACGAATGTTTATGTAAATTCACACGAAGTTTTGTAATTTTAATTGACTATTGTTTAGCCTTTGGTCACAAAAAATTATATGCAGCTATATGTTTTAGCTTTTAGCCACACCATCTAACAAATGTTGTGGCTACAGATCACATTTTGTCACAATTTTCAAGTGTGGCTAGTAAATGTCACAGTTGTATTATAAAGTGTGTCTAAAGCTTGAAAAACGATGTGTTTTTTGGTTAAATGAAACAAATAATGTGGTCGTAGATCACATTTGGACACACTTTTTTTTAGTGTGACTAGTAAATGTCACAGTTTTTTCTTGAAGTGTGGGTCAATGTTTTGAGCAGTTATATATTGGTCACATTAATCCGTAAGATGTGTCACGAAAGTGGGCTGGAAGTTTTTCAAATGTTAAAAATGACTATTAGCCACACATTTTAGCAAATGTGTGACATAACGATTTTGGCCATAGTGTGGCCGTAGCCCAGTTTTGACGTAGTGGATCTTGGTCTAGCATACAACCTACAAAACCCATTATATACTGTATCATACATTCCACACACTACATATACAAGTCCAACCACGTGTTATTAGGTCTCTAGACATGTCACGAGGTTCCCAATATGTTCCTAGGTGTCAAACCATGTCCCGGGATCTTAAAATACACTTACAGCAGCAAAACACACGATTAGACATCAAAACACGTGATTAGGATTCAAACAGGCAATTAGGATTTATACTCTCCCCTAATACAGGCGAGTAGAGTCCTACTCGCCCCTAAATTCAGGCGAGGAGAGTCCTACTTGCCCCTAACTTCAGGCGAGTATCCTTCTACTCGCCCCTGGACTGGCGAGTAGGAATCCTACTCGCCTCCTGCAGTCCAGGAGCTTCTTTTCGCACGTTTAACCCTCCAAATCAGATCCGAAACATGTAAAAACAACCAACATCAATCCAAAATCATCAAGTAACATATTCTAAATGAAAACCCCTAATTTATCATCAGTCTATCACCCTAATTGCAAGCATTTCCCAAAATGGAATAATATTATGAAAACATCATGTCAAGCATGCACAACTTACCCTAAATGGTAAATATCAGGAAATCATCACATAACAACGTTGCAAATCATCATCCTACTGTTACTACATCATCCTACTACAAACCCTAACATCTTACAATAATCAAATCATATCATAACATCCTAAATCCTCCTAGATCACTCAAACGGGTCAAAACGCATATTATCATCAAAACACATCAACAACCTTCAAACTCCTTGAAAAACATCCTAACAACTCGTCCATATCAGTAGAACATCAAAAACATAAGAATCCCCATGTTTTAATCATAAAAATCCGTTCTTTGCATGTATACGTCACATATAACTCATATAAGGGATTAGACTTGTTTTTAAAACTGTTTTGCAAAGGTTTTCAAAGACACAAACTTAGGATGGATAACACACCTTAGATTATGCTAGAGAGTGTGTAGAGCTTGAAAATGGTAGGTTCTAGGGTAAAAACGAGTTCAAGAGGTTGAGTATGGTGTGGGAGAGGTTTGGAATGAGTTAGGGTTTCACAAATGATGTTTTACAAGTCAAGTATGGTATTTATAGGCGTTCCTAGTCCTCCCTGCTATTACAGGTGAGTAGGATTTCTACTCACCCCTGTTAGAGGCGAGTAGGAATCCTAATTGCCCCTTGTAGGTGTGTGTGGTTTTTCGGCAAGTTAAACACTCTTTTAACATAAATAAACACATTTTCACATACCGACAAGGCTAATGCATGATAACTAACACGTTCACATTCGTTCACCCATTCCTAGGACCCGAGACTTACGCGTGTGCATTAAATGACTCGAGACTCATGTGTGTACATTAATTCCGACGATTCTACAAATCACCAATCCTTGTACACATGGTTATGGACCGACTCTCAATGATCCCTTGGATCATTGTAACGACTTCCGATGATTCCTAGAACCATCGAAACGACTCAACTAACCTAGTTAAGTATGACGTATGCATGATTCGCTAAGGTAGACTTACTAGTTTGACAAAGGTTATTAACCTAAATTTTCCGGGTGTCACATCATCCCCCTGTTGAAATAATTTTCGACCCAAAAATTGATTGAAGCCAACAAGGAAAGAGACGAAAAGAAAGAGAAATTTTCCTCAGTTGTCACATCATCCCCCTGTTGAAAGGAATCGCGTCCCGAGATTCACTCAGCTTCAACCGTAACGAGTGTCGACCTAAGTACAGGCTTATGTAATGAATGAGGTTACCTAGATCCCATCTAGTCCCCTCGAATCCACAAGAACCGCGGTCCACAACGTGAACCATAATGAATCCGAACAGAAAGATGACCTGTACACATTACTAACCGAGCACCCAATGCTCAGAGCAACGCTTCCCAAAAACACGGAATGAGACGAGAACTACAAATAAGAGAGGATAGAAACAAGCACCACAAGCCGAGGAACCACCTCCTCAAAATGAACACGAGGTAACTGCGACAGACTGCAACCCAATCAATCCCTCCCAGCCGAAGATATACTGAAGACTCTTGTTATCGGTATAAATGATGCACTAGGTACCATACAAGTAATGCCTTCAGATCTTCCAAACAAGCCAAATGCACTCAGACTCTCGGTCGATGAAAGCATAGACGATAACCTCCTTGCGTTGTATACACAACCAAGGCCCAGAACAGAAATTTCTAAAATCAATAACGAAATCGCTTACACTCACAAATAAGAATAGGACAAGGTTAGCAAATACGGTTCATTGAATTCATGAACCCCCATAGGTACATTCACAAAACCGAAAGGCGTGACCAAGAACTCATAACGAAAATAACGAGCCCGAAAAGGAAACAGTCTCAACATGATACACGACAACCAAGTACTTTAACCACTGAAGGTGTAGGTACTATGTTTAGCAACAGATAAAACTCCACAGATATGCAATCCTTAAATAAACGAGATTCAAAATAAAACCGAAGCATAGCAATCAAGAGGAGAGAACATATCGCTAACAGTGTCAAGATCCTGTCGGGTCTCGTTAGAACCAGTCACGAAGGCACGCACATTCCTGCTGCCACTACCGTTGTTTCCATCCTCGTCCTGCTTCAACTTAGGACATTCATGCCTGAAGTGCCCCGATTCACCACAATTAAAACAACCCTGCTTCCCTACATATTAGGTTTTAATTGATTTCGAGTGGTAGCACTTAAACGGAGTTAATTTCGAGGTTTAATGTTTGGTATTACTTTTATACTTGACTGATTAGTTGTGAGCCCTACATATTATTATAAAATACAAATTTAGAGATTTTGGGGCGTTACAAAGATTGTCTTTACAATTAACGAATCAGAAACTCGGGCAAACTGTTTTTCAATATTATTGTTTTTTCAAAAAAAAATCAATTGCCACTTTGTTTTGTAGCACTGCAACACTTTTATAATAAACTTTATGAAATCACTTTAGTTAATTTAAGTTAATTAGTAATTAGTAAAGTAGAACTTTCCACATACTCCTCGTGGTTCGACAACCCTACTCCATATACTGCAGTTCTTGTAGCTAAGGAGTTGTTTTTAAAATAGTTTCAGATTAACACTCGACACGCTATCATTAGCCTTGTTAGACTTGATCACATTCCAAATAGACCCGTGTTTATCTGCTTATGCGTTTGTGAAAATATCACTTTATCAGCTCAATATGTAAGACCATCATAAACAAATTGAAAATAAAATCTATTTGGACTTTTAAAAGTTTATGCTAAAACACATGGAAAATCTTTTCGGTATTTTTCAAATATTACACCAAAAATTAAAAATATTTACATTGATTATTTTTATGAGAAGTATCACAACATGGGATCATATTGGTTATAACCTGCCAATAACATTTCAAGTTTGAACATCAAGCATGCAAGACAAAGTCGATTGCCGATATACCCATCCATTTAAACTCAACCATAATCCTACACACATTGCATAATGATATGAATTAGTTCATAAACCCAATGGACCCACACCATCAGACACATTCCTACTTAATGAAATACACATATCTCACATAGACGCTTTTTGAATTATTTATCATAATTTTTTTCATGAACACCAAGCATGCAGGAAAAAGTCGATTGCTGATATACTGATCCAATTAAACGCAAACATAATCCTACACGTATTGCATAATGATATGAATTTAAGTAGATTTGTGCACAAACCCTATGGACCCCACATTATCAGACATATTCCCGCTTCATGAAATACATAAATCTCACATATACGCTTTTTGAATTATTTATGATATTTTTTTTAATTCTCAGTTGTATCATGCAAAAGAAATAAGAACGCTCAACCTTCAATTCAAAGGTCAATATTTCAATATGCAAATAGAGTCTCAAGTTTGAGTAAAATAAAGAAATAAAAAACAAGTTGAAAGTTTCCAACGTTTGAACGAAACACCAAAGAAAATAAGTTGAACTCTCAAGTCTTAACGATCAGATCGATACATTAGTGTTCGCAGAGAAAGTCCAAGACTTATGAAAAATAAAGAAAATAAAACAAGTTGAAATCTTTACAAAATAAAGCACCATACAGAGCTTATTTTTGGAATTTTATGCCCTTTTTTGCACATATAGCAATTAGGGAGTAGGTAAACAATCAGACATGACAAAGGTTTTCATTGCTATGCATCTAGATGGAATCCCTCTTGGCTTGGCATGCATTTAGCTTTATATCGCATTTAGCAATGTGATAATGGTAATCTCTCTTATCAATCAAGAGAGTTTAAGATGATATTATATACTTGAATTACATACAAGAAAATAGGAAACAAATAACTACACTTGAATACAAAATAAATCACATTGACTAGGAGAGATCACAGGAGTGATTATAGGAGAGAATAATGCACAATTGATTATCGGTTGTTATCCCCCTTCAACCGAAACTGTGGTGGATGCACTCGGAGAAGATCTCGAAAATGCTCGAACTGTGGGCGCGGCAAACTTTTGGTAAAGATATCCGCTAGTTGAAGCTTGGTTGGAATAAATTTGGTGTGAAGTTTCCCAGACATGACTAGCTCTCGGACGAAATGGTAATCCAAATCAATATGCTTTGCCCGTTTATTTGAAACCGGATTGTGAGACATAAACAATGCACTGCGGTTGTCACAAAGAAGTGTAGGACGTGTAGGAGGCAGTGCATGTAATTCCTGCAATAGATGAGTAAGCCAGACGATCTCGGCAGCAGCATTAGCCATAGCCCTGTACTCGGATTCGCAACTTGAACGTGAGACAGTGGGTTGCTTCTTCGCGCTCCAGGACACTAAGTTTCCACCTAGAAATACCGAATAACCATATGTGGAACGTCGTGTTTCAATGCATCTGGCCCAATCCGCATCGGAGTAGCCCAAAATAGTAGCGGAAGTAGGTTTGGTAAAGACAAGCCCATGAGAGATAGTACCTTTGATGTATCGCAAAATCCGTTTCACAAGTTGAAAATGCTTTTCTGTGGGAGCATGTAAATGTTGACAAGCTTGATTTACGGCATATGCTAAGTCCGGACGAGTAATGGTCAAGTATTGGAGAGCACCAACAATGGAGCGGTAAAAGGTGGGATCATGATAAGGAGTACCATCGGTGTGAAATGTATCAGTGGTTGACAGCGGAGTGGGAACAGCTTTGGCTTCAGTGAGACCGGCACGACAAATGATGTCATTTGCATACTTGGTTTGAGTGAGGGACAAACCATCAGTAGTATGAATTACCTCAAGACCAAGAAAGTAATTCAAGGAGCCTAAATCTTTGATGGCAAATTCCTGGTGTAGACGATCAGTGAAGGCAGCAAGAAGGGAAGGTTTGGAACCGGTAAGAATGAGATCGTCGACATAGACGAGTAAGTACATGAGACAATCACCTTGGTGAAACACAAAAAGTGAAGGATCGGCTCTACTACATTGAAAACCATACGAGATAAGAAAGGAGCTCAAACGATGAAACCATGCTCTAGGCGCTTGCTTGAGGCCGTAAAGAGCTTTATTTAACTTGCAAACATGATTCGGAAACGATGGATTTGCAAACCCGGGTGGTTGCTCCATATATACGGTTTCAGACAAGGACCCATTTAGAAAGGCGTTATTAACATCGAGTTGTCGAAGAGACCAACCGTTGATAACGGCTAAGGAGAGAACAACCCGTATTGTGGTCGCTTTCACAATGGGACTAAAAGTATGAGTAAAATCCAGCCCGGGAATTTGAGTGAAACCTTGAGCGACAAGCCGTGCTTTGTATCGATCAAGAGAACCATCCGAATTGTATTTTGTACGAAACACCCACTTTGAACCAACAACATTGGATGAAGAGGGACGCGGAACAAGAGTCCACGTGTTATTGACATGGAGAGCTTGAAGTTCGGTGTGCATAGCGTCCAGCCAATGCTTGTGTTTGGAGGCACTCTTGAACCCCTTGGGATCCGTAGTGGTAAGAAGGGCCGAGTGAAGTGAGGACTGAAGAATAGTTGCAAGATAAGAGTTGTGTTTGGGGTTTGGTTTGAAAGTTCCGACCTTCGAACGAGTGACCATGGGATGGGAATTATCAGTAGGAGGTGGAGGTGGATGAGAGGTGGAAGTAGGTGGAGGAGAGGAGACCGATTGAGAAGTGGGTAAAGAGGTAGGAGGTGGTTCGGAGAGAGGAGTAGAGGATGAGGGAGCAGTAGGTGTATGTGAGATGGAAGAGGGTGAATTAGTGAAGATGGATGGAGATGGTAAAGGAGTGGATGAAGATGTGGAGGAGTTTGGTGAGGAAGTGGCGATTGGAGTATGTTTGCAAAGGGTGCATGAGTTGCATGGAGATGAAGGAATATGAGTGGTGGGTGGATTAGGAGGGTTGGCAGGGGTATTATTAAAGGAGGAGGGGTGATCATGAAAAGTGGATAAAAACAGTGTGGCAAGGTTGGTGTGCGAAGTAGGATCCTTATAGGGAAAACAGGTTTCATCGAACCTAGCATGCCGAGAAATGTACATGCGTGAAGATACGGGATCAAGACATTTGAACCCTTTATATTGTGGAGCATAACCCATGAAAATACATGGGATACTACGAGGGGCAAGCTTGTGAGGAGCATAATCCCGTAAATAAGGATACACACGACAACCGAAGACACGAAAGTTTTCATAATTAGGGGTAGTGGAGTAGAGAAGCTCAAAAGGAGACTTGTGATTTAGTAGTTTGGTGGGTAACCGATTGATGATGTAAGTAGCCGAACTAAACGCATGAACCCAATGAGTGATAGGAACACGCGCATGAAAAAGCATGGCCAAGCCGGTTTCGACTATGTGACGGTGCTTTCTTTCGGCACGACCATTTTGAGGGGCGGTATACGGACAAGATAGGCGATGAAAAGTGCTATTTTGGTCAAAAATCTTACGCACATGTTGATTTACAAATTCCGTACCGCCATCACTTTGAAACACTTAACTGTCCTAGAAAGTTGATTTTGAACAAACCGCAAAAAGGATTCCAAAACGGAGTAGAATTCATTTTTGGTTTTAAGTGGGTACAACCAAGAAAAACGTGAATGGTCATCGATAAAGACAACGTAATATTTGTAACCATCATCACCTAAAACCGGAGATGGTCCCCATAAATCACAATGAACAAGATCTAGGGGATGAGATGCACGTTTTTCATTTGAATTAAATGGCAATTTATGTGATTTAGCAAGTTGACAAGGAGAACATAAAGTAGGCTTCGGTAACAAAGATGTAAAAGATAAACAACCATGTTTTTGCAAAATTGAAATAACATCAAAAGCAACATGTCCTAAGCGATTATGCCACAATTCAAAGGAGGCTTTATTTGAAGAAACAGAAGCAACAAAAGCACACGAGTTGTTCCGAAGCACATAAAGTCCATTCTCGCACCGACCTTCAGCCAGAGGTTGGTTTGTTTTCCGATCCTGGATACGAAAAAAGGTGTTTGAGAACAAAACATCAACGGGGTAATCATTTGTCAACTTGCTTACTGAAAGAAGATTTTTAGTTATGTTTGGAACAACTAAAACATCTTTTAAAGAAAAACGATTATTAATGGAAACACGACCCGTATGAGTGATAGGGGATGATTTTCCATTTCCGAAAATGACCGAGGAGGTGCCTGTATAAGGCGAAAAAGAATGAAGTTTACCGGTATCGTCGGTCATATGAAGGTCGGCTCCAGAGTCGGTGGTCCAGTCGGGTCCATCATTGGAGACATGACAGCGAGCATGAAATGCACGGGCAAGATCATCAACACCCGAGGAGGAGCCAGACGCAAATGAGGAGAGCTTGGGGCATTTGTTGGCATAGTGTCCATTGGTGCGGCACAGTTGACAGTGAGGAGGCCTGCGTGGTCGAGTAGAGACATTGGATTGAGAGGGACCACGCAAACCAGACTTAGAACCTGAGGTGGAGTCAGATCTGGTCGGTGTGGGACGCTGATGATGCGCCACAAAAGCAACAGAAGGAGTAACAGGAGGGTTGATGGCTTGAAGGAACTGTTCCTGGCTCTCGGCTTTAGTAAGAAGATCGCGGAAAGGAAGCGAGGCACAGGATGTGCGAATAGCTGTCGACCAACTTTCAAATGTGGAGCCGAGACCACAAAGGAACCAATGAGTTTTGTCCGTTTCACTAACCGGATATCCGATGGCGGACAACTGATCACAAACACTCTTAAACTTCCGACCATATTCGGCAACAGAAGAAGAGCCTTTGGTTAATTGACGGAGATTGTCTCGAAGGAGATGCATCCGTTCAAGGGAGGAGTTGCTATAGGCGGCCTCAAGAGCGGTCCAAATCTGACGAGCAGATGAAAGACCGAGAATTTCAGCCATAGCCTCCTCGGTGATAGAAGAATGAAGGATAAGAATGGCCTATTGATCGGAATAAAACCAAGCCGAGTATTTGGGATTGGGTTGCTCTGTCGAGTCAATGAGAAGGGTTGGAGATTCGGGTGGGATGGTGCCATCAACATGACCCGTGAGTCGTTGATTAGCAATGAGAGGAAGAATCTGATTGCGCCATATAAGATAGTTGCTGGATGATAACTTAACAGTGATCATGTGCAGCAGTGTGGCAATGGGCAGAAGGTTTTCGGGTGTGGTAGAAGAAGAAGAAGCAGGAGTAGACATGATGAAAAAAACGGAAGAGGAGGAAGAAGGCAAGGATCGATAGTTGTTAGGCTGATACCATGTGATAATGGTAATCTCTCTTATCAATCAAGAGAGTTTAAGATGATATTATATACTTGAATTACATACAAGAAAATAGGAAACAAATAACTACACTTGAATACAAAATAAATCACATTGACTAGGAGAGATCACAGGAGTGATTATAGGAGAGAATAATGCACAATTGATTATCGGTTGTTAAGCAAGCTTTTAATTAAATGTCGAGCCTATCAAAGACATCAAACAATGAACCTACGACTATCTGAACTCCTTTCTCCATACACTAAACACGTTTACCACTATGCCATAATATCTGATATGATCGAATCAATTTCACATTTCTTTTAATTTGATTCTTTTAAAGAAAGAATTACTTACTCCCTCTAAACTTACGCTGAGATAGAAAATCTTTAACAGATTTTGAAAAACATAACTCAAAAACTATCAGTCTAAATTGTGTTTTTTTATCCGTCTAAATTTACAAAACTACCAGTCTCGCACTTTGAACTTACAAACAGTTTTAAATTTGAAATCGAGAATTTTTTTGT
Source organism: Ambrosia artemisiifolia (assembly GCA_032199755.1). Classification (NCBI taxonomy): domain Eukaryota; kingdom Viridiplantae; phylum Streptophyta; class Magnoliopsida; order Asterales; family Asteraceae; genus Ambrosia; species Ambrosia artemisiifolia. Next base: position 67,180,332 of record CM063519.1, read on the forward strand.
TTGGATATGATATGACAATATAATATGCATAGCAAATTGAATTGTTTCTACCAAACCAAACTTGTACTTTAACATCGTCAATGTTTTTAGGATCAACCACTGTCAATCGGTATCGACAATCTTCCTTGGTTATCGTACAGTCATTAAACAAATTAGTCGGAGAGTGGAACCCAAGCCATCGTGGTCCTAGATTGTCCTTTAGTATCAAAATAATAAACCTCCATTAACAGGAAGTCCTTTGTTTCATTAATTAGTGATTTAACATTTGTTAACCCTCTTAACTTGTTTTACTTTAACCTAGTTGTTATGAAACGATTTAATTTTTGAAACAATTTTCTGTTTAAACCTCAAAGCAAATGATTTAGACATATTGTTATGTCTAACCCTCACTGATTTGGGAGATTTAGATACTCTCTTCATTCTTATCTTCGAATCATGTGAAATCGGCTTCACGTATGGTGATTTGGATGGCACCTCCCTCATCTGATCATTCAAATATCTTCCTTCATTTGACTTTGGCTGGCCTCTTTGGGTATTTTGTTTCATATGATCTAGATGAAAAATTTCTTGAATACTTTTAATGAGGATTTTTCATCTGATCATTACATTTCAATTTAATTAGCTTTGATTCTTTTACCTTGTGACCCTGCTTGTTCACAAGATGTTTATTTTGATTCCTATGTTGGTTAGGATTGAGTTCGAAATGCAGATGACCAAATTGATTTCTAAATTGATCTATTAAATCATTATTATCAACAAAGATACATTTGAGTAAAGATTGTTCGATATTATCAATAGGTAAATCTTTGTTGAAAATTAATTTGTAATGTCCTACAAACATATAGGATCCTTCAACCCCTTCTGGAAATTTGAATATGGTTTTCTCTTCAGACTCAGGTTCTTCAGTGACTACCACATGTTTATTTTTCTGATCACAACCTGACATCACCCTAGAGTTTGAAACATTAACAGAAGGTGTTGTAGCTTTTAACTCTGATGTGGGATTATTCTTTGAAATACTTTTATTGAGTTTTAAAATTTCTTGCTTAAATGATTCAATTTGACTAATAAAATCTTTTTCATTCTTTTAAAAAAATTTATTTGTATTTTGACACTTATCAAGTTCATTTGCTAAGTTCTGTTTGTCCTCAAGAAGTTTCATCACTTCATTTTTCAACTTAACACACTTAGAACAATTAGCACATTCAAATTTTGAATTTACCTGAGCATCATGCTTCTTTTGATCATGCTTCTTTTGATCATCAGCTTTTACGGATGTTACACTTACCTCAACCGCATCTGTACTATTAGCATTCTCAGAATTTGCATCATCATTTGTTAAATCAAACTTTGACAATTCACTTGAATCATCATTCCCCATTTGTTTAACAAGACACACAATTTCACTTTTATTACTTTCTTTGCTTACACACTCATCAACATGTACCCTTCTATTGATTGGTTGCACAGCTGGAGTTATCAAGTTAACCCACATATCAACGGTAGGTTGTGTAACATATTGTTGAATTTTAGGTACAATGACTCATCCCCATGGATCAACTTGAGGTTTTTGTGTTTGTGATTGTTGTCGTGCAGCTTCTATTTGATCTCTTCCCATATAATATTCCCATGGATTTGTCAAAAAAAAAAAATTCCAAAATCAGGCTTAATTTGAATTGTTTTTTACATCTTAAATTTTGAAAAATATAGTCCAAATTTGAAAATATGATCAAGGGTTCAAAACAACAGAATACACTCCTGTTCGACCTCTTAGATGGGTCGAATGAAAATCAGAAACTTGGTTCGACCTCTTGGATAGCACGAATGAAACAGTCATATATTGGTTCGATCTGTCGTGAGGTCGAATGAACTAGGATTGACTGCTTCGACCCGTCGTGGGGTCGAAGGAACAAAATTCAACTGATTCGACCCTTTGTAAACAACTCGAATGATTAACTATCAATCTCTTCGACCTCTCAGTGACTCGTTCGACCTCTCGATTGTTTCATTCGACCCATTCAAGTCTGTTCATCATCTTCAACCTCAAGAACACACAAATCAGATCTGGTTTTGAAAAAATTTCACCAAGTGTAGTGAAAATTGATATGTTTTGTTCGGATTTGATTTTAGACAAGTTTCTGGGAAACAATCTTTGAAAACAACATCAAAATCAACTCCAATTCAATAAAAAACCATGTTTTTATGAAAAGCTTCAAAATTTCCTGGGTTTTGAACTTCAAACCAAAATTTTAATCTGTTTTCATCAATTCATATTAGTTTGCAATCGTGAAATTGAGCCTATGTTCTGATACCACTTGTGAAAACGTTTTAGGATCCTTTATATGAACCATGATCTCACGAATACCAACCGTAGGGTGGGGAATCCCCTTCAGTTGTGCAAACCGAGTAAGAAATAATCAGTAAAGATCGTGATGAAAATAGAATACAAAACATCGAGCAATTTTCATAACATAAATCTTGTATTAGATCATTATAGAATATTACAGATCAAAATCTAGACCAAATACAAAGACTCTCTCAAAGTAATAACTAACTTGTCACACCCTCAAATTTCCACTACAGAGTTTTACCGCGAGGCGCATGACATACCAGGATCCCATAGCCATAAGTCATATGAACGAACTCTAAATGCCCAAACCATTTAGTTCGTTTTCCAAAAGCCAAGTTTAGTTCAGCTGCGGATGCGTAACCAAATTAAACCTTTTAAAAACCATGCGCAAAACAACGCGCCCAAATCAAACCATATGAAAGAAAACGTATAAGCATGATATATAATTTAGGTGTATGCCCAAGACCCAAATGCAGTGAACGTGGAGTGCTTCCTAATTGTGACACCGGAAGCTAACTACCTGCAAAAGCATGTAAATGGTGGGTCAACAAATAATGTTGGTGAGTTCACTAAGTAAAGTAGGTGAGTAAGTAAAAGCGTAGGTTTCCCAAACCACGTAACCAAGTAAAAGCGTCGGTCTCCCATACCACATAACAACAAGTAAGGGCGTCGGCCTCCCCGGCCACAAGTAAACTGCTAATTCACATGCCAGGGGTAGCTAACCCACTCATGATAACTAATACCGGCGAATACCGAACTACTAATGAACGAGTTCCCACAACAGGGAGTATAGTGCCTTGCGTCATTGCCCATCAACAATGACATATGTTTTAAGTTATTAGTTCACACCCATGCTCCCAGCACGATGTGAGGTTTGTTAAACCTAATAGCGCTATCAACTAGTAACCCGCTTGCCCACCCGACAATTCATTCGGTATTTTGAAGGACTTAATTGATAGGGTTGGTTTAGTTCATCAAGGACATAAACATGAATTACTAACAGTAGATTCACCTCGTGAACCTAGCATCCCAAACCCGGGATGTGTAAAAGTAGTCCCAAACCGGACTAGAGAATGTTTAGTAAGTTGTCTCCCCGAGACGCATGCTTTGAGAAAAACTAGTGAAACTCATCTTAGGTTGCATTGAGTGCTAAATCCAAATCCAAATAAGTAATAGAGACTCACTACCGACTCCCTATTATATGTGTCACTATGTGAGTACATGTGCATAACCAACACACCATATAACTCGTTTATCCGAGACTTTTAAAAGTTCAAAACCGTGTGGTGACACCTAATGACTCTACATGCACAAGTATGTCCTACGTATCCCGTTGGTGATCATAGTGATTATTATCAGTTTAATACATCAAATACATCTCATACAAGTTTCCATACAAATTCATGTCAAATACATACCATATAAGACTCCAAATAGTCACATAAAGATCCCGTACACAATCTGCGTTTTCAGGGCAGATTGTGCGCTGTGAATAACGAATTATTTAAAATACTTAACGAATGAATTAAAGTCCCAAATTTTTACTGAGTATTCATGGGGATTCGGTTGCAAACCCATATTTTTTTTTGTCTTAAAACCAAACACAAAATTTATTAAAATTCGTACAACACAGCTATGTCCAGAAAATTTCCACAACAGGTCAGTTTAGTAGAAAAATTCCAAAAAATTGTGTATTCATCCAAACAGGATGAATCCACTTGGAAAAGCCGAGTTTTTCCAATGTTGACTTACTGTAAAAATTTCATAACTTAATTCTTTGTAAATCTCAAGTTATGACCATTTAAAGTTAACCCAATTTACAAATCCGAAAATCTGATATGACCTCTTATCAAATAAAATTCCAAAAACGACTCAAACGATGTCCACATCTGATGGTTTTGCCCACTACGAAAAGCTAAGACTATGTACATTACAATCATGCAAAGAAATCATCAAAACAATCAATTTAACATCGCAACACAGACCCTACAAAACATCATAATGAATCTGCCAGAAACTGAAACTTGCATCCCAAGTTATTCACAAATCCTAATTATGTATAAAAATCTCTAATACATGCATAACCCATATTATCATGATCAAACACATATATTATCATACAAAAACCCTAATTATGATTACTAACAACAATCATCATGAACATTCAAAAACTCCTACTAACACCTATATGCGATTATGTATACATGCATGATCCATCATTTTTAAAACTTTTCAAGCATTATTAATTATCAAAAACATGTAAAGATTATACCTTTCAATACAAGAGTCCTCAAAGCCTAGAGATTACACCCAAACAAGCTTGAAGGAATGAATAAGATTGATGTTTGTTGAAAAGTGAGAGAGAGGGGGGTGGGGGGTATGCTCACGGCGCAAGGGGCAGGGGGCAGGGGATTAGGGTTTATATATATATTTTTTTGTTTCCTAATTATAATAGGATTTGGCTTGTTGCCCAAGTAATTGAGTATTAGGGCCCTTCCAGTCCATTAACCGGACCCGTTAATCATGTTCTAGTCCAATACCGGGCCCGATGATATTAATCACCCTAAATTGCATAAAAACTATTGTTTTTATTATTTAATAAGATATTAATCATCAAGTGCACGTACTTTGCATGGTTTACGTATTAACCTTCAGTCAAGCGATAATTCAAATAAACACGTAATTCACATAAGCATCACGATTCAATTGTACATATTATTGTTATGTATTCCATATAATTCACCAACGTTCGGGATACAGGACTCGTGTGTGTGTTCAACAAGGATTTTCCTATTTATCACATATGTTAATATCATCTAACATATGTTAGGCCTACTTAACTAACCCTAGTTAAGTATCTAACCACGTATGACATGTAAGTTAACTAGAGTATGACATGTAAGTTAACTAGAGTTCAGTAAAAGTATTAACCTGAAAATGCGGGGTGTCACATAACTTATCCCCTATTTATACACAAATCCATTCGACCCTTCATAGGTACGAATGGAATCATTCGGCTCTTTGTGGGTTCGAATGAATCTTTCTATACTTCGTTCGACCTCTTGTCCTTCCGAATGATACTTTACAAACACATCTCCTCGACATACAATACCGGATCACTAGCTGGGGACATACACGAATAGTGCACTTACACAAACACACATACACCCCTTTCACCCAACAATATTTTTAGAGAAAGAAGCAGATGCAGAAGGAATCGATTAGAGAGGAGAGAGCGAAAAAGAGATACAGACGAGGAGGAAGAAGAAGTAATGGCGGCGGCTACGATATCTCCACCACCACACGATCGGCAACCAAAGGTAACCCACGCCCAACAAACCCCTCTTTTGTTAATATTATTGTAAGATGGTGGTGGTGATTTGATGTAGACGGGTTTCCAACCAATTTGGAGTTCCGATGGTGGAGGGTAATGGCGACGGTGATTCAAGGACAATAGTCCGAATTTGGGTTCTGATTGAGGTCAACAACGGGTCTGTGATTCCGGACATGGGTTATGTTCGACTGTGGTGTTTAAGGTGGTCAAAAGGAGGCCGATGGAGGTTCTGTGGTGACTATCGTGAAGGAGACGAAGGGAATTGACCTGAGTCACCGAGTTGACTCGGTCAACAGCTGGTCAACGACCAGTAAACTTGGTCAATAGCAGTAAGCATCGAGGTATAAAACGACAACTCGACGATATAGTTATTTATATATTATATTACGTATCGTAATACACGTGGGGGACTCGACCAACGTATCGTACCGACCCGACATAAAATTATACATATATGTTTTAGGCGAGTACTGGGACAAGAATTAATGATGGATAATAAAGATATTTTACACATAAATATTGGACATACATTGAGCATTAGACGAACTATTTTGGATATAAGACTTGGAACCTATTTTTAGGATATAACCAACAATGTATGATTTGGTTATAGATGATGATTGAACTCAGAATTGGACATAAGAACATTCGGACATTGGAGAGTAGAGTAATTATTATAATATCAAGAGATGATAGACTGGATGAACTAGCTTCATAGACGACTAAATGACAATAGACGATTGGAACACTTGGTTGCATGATACGCCTTACACGCGATAAATGACACTTGATGTAGGACATAAAACATTTGGACAATATACAAACTATATGGACTAGAAGTTGTGAAGACATTTAATTGCTATGATTCGGATAGCATACAATAGGAATCTAAGACGATGAGTTGGACATATAGATAAAACATGACTTTACATCCTAGAATTAGATAAAATGGAATTACAACTTGACGACTAATATAAGTAAGGTGATAACAAGTAAAAGTCCTAAGACTTGCCCACACATGTAACCGCAATGTTCGGTTACACTCACTAATGTTTGTAATTACCATAGGACTTTGTGTGCCAGGAATATATGGATTCTCGACTTAGGAAACTATGTGCCAACGTGATATGATATGATACCCTGCTCAGGTAAGTTCCGTGTACCATTCCCCTTTTTGTGTTTAACTATTTTTTGGGGTGAACATATGCTTGTGTGTGTCTTAACTATTTGATGTGACAAGGTACCAGCTGCCAGATATTACATTGACACTCATTAACCCACGTGTTGGGCCACTTAATATGTGGGCAATACTACTTGGGGAAACCCCCCCACACAGTGGATCCGGAAGCCCAGAAAACCCTCCATTGAGGTCTATAGGGCTGTTGTGACATTTATTTTACCAGGTGAATCCATAATGGCAGAAGATGGATTCGGTGTTAAGGTTTGAGGTGTCGCTTGTACATCATCTTGTGTAAACTGCGATAATTTGCAAACTTGTTTATAAAATGATAAGACTGTTTTGGATCCACTTGATTACTTACACGGACTCACACTACAAGAAAATGAAGCTAATGCAACCCCACTAAAAAGTTGCATTAAACCTTGAAAAGGTTGCATTAAGCCTAATGCAACCTTTTATCGGGGGCTACATCAGGCGAAGTTACATTAGACCTAATGCAACCCTTTTGTTAGATAATGCAACATTTTTTGCAAGAGTTGCATTTACTATCCACATGCAACCTTTTATAATGCAACCTTTTTATATGAAAATGCAACTTTTTTTTACTTTTAATGCAACTTTTATAACACTTAATAGCAACCTTTTTATACATCAAATGCAACACTTTTTTAGGATTTTAGATACAGTAAACGCAACCTTTTTTTCAGCGAAACGCAACTCTATAGCATCATTTCTTATATTGCTAAAATTTCTATTAATATGAATCGTATCTCAATTACACCAACACAATAATAACATTAACATATTAGATATCTTATATCATAAGTTAACATATGTCAAAACTTAAAATAACAATGTAATCAAAACGAAGTTGTCAATTACAACAAAAAGTAACCAAAGCCTTCGACTCATCTCTAAGATCTTTAAGCAATCATATAGGTAGCTTATCCATAACACTTGGCATCGTAGCTTTTTTCCTTTGTTATCGTAGCTTAAAATAACAATGTAATCAAAACGAAGTTGTCAATTACATTAGACCTTTGCTCATTGGTTGTCAAATCTTCCGGCCTATCTTACATCTTAGCTTTTTTCCTTTGATGGTTGTCGTCAATTTATTTTCGTATTTCAAGCAAATGTGGTCTTTCAACTTCAAAGCTCACTTTAAATGATTCGATAAGCCCACCCTTTGATGAATGACTCCTACAGTTACACAACATCATCAGGGACAGACTTGCATAGCCTGAACCAGCTATTTATACCACAAATCTGTCTGCATAAATTATATTTAAGAACACAAAATCATAAATTATATTTAAGAACACAAAATCAAACTTTCAATCTTATTTTGTATCAAACTGACACACAACAACATGGTTTATCGGCTGTAGTGTGCACGTTTATAGACAAATACCTTGCTATTTATGCATCAGCAAGAGCGATACGTGGTCAACAACACGTGGATATGCTAACGTGCTTGTATCCCCATGCTCATCTAGCTGCCAAGAAGCAATTTTCCTTAAAATTCTTCTCATTATTTCCCCACTTCTTGTCTTTTGGAAGATCGGTTGCCCAAATGAATTTTGTCAGTCGCTGCAAATGCTCAGTGGTGATTATAAAATCAAGCATGTGGAGGGCATGATTGAATATCACAAAAATATAAACTTAATATGATTAGTTTGACCCAAAAAATTGATACACCTAACAAGTTTCATGAAACATTCCACTAATGCAATATACAATATTCTAAAAACAAGAAAAAAAAAACACTAAACGTATATTTTAGTTAGTGTTCACCTGCATAAACAGTTTTGTCCCCATGAGACCTCCCCTGATAAGCAAAAGAAAGTGGTATTGCTTTGAGCTGTAGAACATAAAAAAAAAAGAACAATGATAGGAAAAATCTTTAGGTTTTGATTGAACCAACCTACTTATTTTAGTGCATTTAGCGGCTTTAGCCCGGGTTGATTCATCTCCGAATCTGCAAACAACTTAGATGCCAATCATTGTAGAAAATCTATGGACTATGGTAGTCGATGACTAATGACATCGGTGGAGTGCATCGATGGTGGTAGGGTTGACAAAATCATCCGGTGAAGGTTATTTAAGAGGGAAATCTGAAAATTTTGGAGTTAATGAATTGGAAAACTTATTTTGGGAGGGAAATGAAACTTCAAGTTTATCTTTTTTTTCTTTAAACGGAGATAATCTATAATAATTTTAAAGATTATAAAAACTAGTTGTATTTGTAAGCGCGCGTTGCGCGCTGTCAATGAGGTTTTGGACAGTTGTTTAGAAAAGACTTTCATACAAAGTGTAGAATTCAGGTTCAGACATAAAGGGCCGTTTCTATACATTACCAAAAAGTGGCTGCTATGAAAGTTGTACACTACAGTTAGCAAAACTAACTTTGCCGATACCATTATATATCTTTGGTTTTCATAATGTATATTTGTAACAAACAAAAGTTAAAGAAGTTATATATCTTTGGTTTTCATAATGTATATTTGTAACGCCATTTTCAAACAGGTAAGTACCTGCAATGCCCTTGATTTTTTCAGACTGTAGTTCAAGGAAGCTGCGCGTGGCGAATTCATAATAGTAGTCTTGTATGTCGCTGGTGTCTTGTAACATATGTTGACTTTCAACCTTGATTCAACACATGTTCTATCTTCACCTTTAACAACAGCCTGTATGGCAGATCCGTGACAACAATGGTCGACATCAGTCTTTAGGACTTAAAAACAAAAGCTAATTAATTAGAAAGTGGTCTAGCCATGGGAGTAGGTTTTGAATTTCTAAATGATAATTAAAACTTATCAATCTGGATCACAAGAAATGATAATTAAAACTTACGTGACCCACAAACAGATCTGTACGTGCGTAAATAGAAAGACTAATTACAAGAGCAATAGCAGCATCTCTAGTTTTACCCTTAGTCTCCTCATAAACCTGCATTAAAAATCATTAGCAGTACGAAAAGCAAAACATGTAATGACCTATTTGCTCAGATTATTTTACTACGTGCGTAAATAGAAAGACTTACAAGAGCAATAGCAGCATCTCTAGCTTTACCCTTAGTCTCCTCATAAACCTGCATTAAAAATCATTAGCAGTACGAAAAGCAAAACATGTAATGACCTATTTGCTCAGATTATTTTACAAATACTAACCGATACACGAAAACAAGTTAGACCAACTTCATTTAAAGCCGGTAGAGACCTCCTCGTAATGAAATAACGATCCAAATAAGGAAAAAACCTTGAAAGCCACCTAATTTTTTTTACTTTCTTATTTATTTCAAGATTCACACGTGCTGATCATGTAAACAAATAGCAATCTGTGGCTCTGTAATGAAGTAAAACAAATATTAATAGAGGTGTTTACCGTTGATCTAATATATTCTTCAAATGCTTCCTTATATTTTTCATACGGCTGCTGAGAATAATCATGCGGAGGCTTTTGAGTGCATATATTATAGATGGTGTTGTACACAAAGTTTAGAAAATAGTGCCATCAAAATCTTTAACAGCCGATACTGAAACTTCTGCGAAGAAAGAAATAAATGAACTTGAAAAAAAAGAATAGAGAATAAAGATACGTCTATAGCATCATGTATTCTTCGGAGGTAAGCTGTTCTGGATGCCCTTCCAGTATTTTCTTCAGCTTCTGAATACCACTCTGCATGAAATTCCATCCTTCATCTAATTCCATTGGCTTCATATGGGCCATCGTCATTATACCCCTAAACATTCAGAAAGTATAAACGAAAAGATAACAAACTGTGAATGCAGAAAAAAACATCCCAAGTACATACGCTTATGTAAATGACTAAAACCCATATAAGAAAAACAGAACAAATCATTTACCATCATACAACACATTAAAAAAAACAAACAATAAACTATCTCAAAACAACAATAGAATAATCAGTGTACCAAAACACCTTTATCCTGCTATAATTGTGGAGCATGTTGACTACTATATAAAGGGAAGTTCCAATATTTTTTACCAACTAACTGTTTAGTGTTGACGACTATATAAAAGGAAGTTTCAATATTGTTTTCTACAACACAAACAGAAACAATAATAAATCCATCACCTAGTTAAGCTCAATTAACCACAAAAATTCATATTCATGTTAACTAAATTAACAACTATGAATAGGAAGTTGGATGAAATCATGAAAGGTGAGAATACCTTATCAGGCTCAACTGGATCGACAACCACCCCTTGATTCGTTTTAATCCGAAAAAAGCGAGATGTCTACCTGCAAATAAAATAACGAACAAAAAAAGCCCTACAAACTGCAATATTCTAACCTGACAATTCTGAATCGGTTTCACCAAGTGAGAGAGGGGGTATATTCCTGTTGATTTGAGACTTGTTCACTAGATTTTGTGGGTCGAGAAACCAACTTTGGAGGGATATCGGATTAATGTGATGGTAAAGTGGGAGACGAAAATGAAGGAAATGGGTGAGTTCAACAAATTTAGGGTTAGAAAGAGGGAAGTTTAGGGTGGGAAGGAGGGAAAGCGAAAATGAAAATGAAATTGGAGGAGGGAAGTTTAGTGGGAAAATGAAAATCTTTTTGGGCTGTCCACCCTAAAACGCCCAAAAAAATATATTTGGGTGGTACAAACTAAAACGCTTAAAAAGTGTGGTTTTTTATATTTTTAGGTGGATTAAAGTTTGTGAAACATTATTTTGAGCGGCTTCCTATATATACCGCCCAAATTTATCTTTTATTCGCCCAAATAGATCAATTTTGTAGTAGTGTATGGGTCAAGCAAATGTTGCACACATAAAGTGTCACTAAAACCCTATATTAGTGGCACAATGTTAAATGACACTAAGAGAGTGTGCCACTAAAATCTTAATCTTATGGCATAAACTATAAAATGCCTCTAAAAGTATGGAGCAAACAAATGTAGCTACGTAAAGTGCCACTAAAGCCCTATATAAGTGGCACAAAGGCTAAATGCCATTAAGAGTTTGTGCCACCAAATGACATTTTTTTAGTGAATCTAAAGTATATGCACCTGTTTGTGACATTATTAATTAGATAGAATAAATGGGAACTTCAGAAAGGATTTAATATTAATGAAGAAGAGTATATACCAATTGAATGATAGTGCAAATACGAAAGGATCAAGTAATTCATTTTCATCTAACTTTTTAAAATAAAAGTTGCGATTAACTTTTTATAATGCAACCTTTTAGAAAAAAAAGTTGCAATATTTAGTAACATTTGCAACCTTTAAACAAAAAGGTTGCAAATTTAGTACTAGTTTGCAACCTTTTATGAAAAAAGTTGCATTAGATGTTTTAATGCAACTTTTATGTTCATCGGAGTTGCATTAGATTCAAATGCAACTTCTTTGAAAAATGTTACTTCCAAAAGGTTACATTAGGCCTATTTTCTAGTAGTGTCACCAATATAATTGCTGGCCCAACTCTTTTTAAGCATGTGTTTAGGTAATGCATTTGGATAAACGTGAAGCATACCGAATATGATTATGTGATGCAGATTAGAGGTGATGATTGTAGAGATTCGGACTATAAGATTTGCATATTAGAGTTCTAAAGTTAAGCGCAGATAGAGATTGGCTCGATTAGTGGAGAACACCCCGCGGCTGCTTCGACGACTGCCGCGTTTCGTCCCTGCAATATATATTAATTTATTTTATATATTATTTGTATTATTTTGGGAACTAGAGTTTGTATAAACATTTATCATAGTCATTGGTTGCCTCCGTTCTGCAATTTTGGTATCCACTGCATCCCAACCGACACCCCCGGGTTGGGTTGTTACAGTTGGTATCGAGCAATGGTCGTAGCAAAATAGAATATCTCCAGATATCCTATACCACACCAATACGACTTAAAGAATTTAGCGTTTTAAGGCTCTAAAAACTACCTAGATAGGAAATGATTTGGAATTACATAAGACTAATTAGAAAAGAAGCGAAATAAATTAAAACGTGAGTACCTGAACACACCAAAATGCTTACAGGAATTTAGAACCAGTTTGACACGTCTACGAGTTATGTTTGATATATTAATGATGACTACAACGGAGATTACTAGAATAATTCCGTGAGGTAAATTGACGATTACACTTGACGTCATGTAATAGTTAATTTATAGGCACGAAAAAGTTCTAAGAAATCTGAAGAGTCACTGAGATTTTAAGTGGTAACCAGGATGACGATAAACTTATGTGAGGAAAACGGACTATGTTAGAGTCGTAAGCAAAATGTGATACACTTGTGCGACTAAGGATCAGGTTTTGAATTTGATATACTTGATACGACTTGGTGTGTTACGATAGTATATACACATGTGACCATATTTAAGTTATTCGAACTTATGGTGCTAGTTGCGATTGACAAAATTAATAGCATAAATGACAATTTTGTCTCAGATGTATGTATATAGTTGTAGCTAAATTCTAACGAATAACCTTATATTATGTGGTTAACCTTTTTATTGACCAAGTTGTGAGCTAGATAAGGAGTCCAATACAAGGCACCGTGACCCAAAAAGAATCAAGGACACTCGGACCAAAAACTTGATTGACACACACGCGCTACCAACGCATATCCGATAAGTATTATATATTCTTTGACGTAACACTTATTTCATAGAGTTTGTTCAGGTTTGATCACTTACAGTCATTAACATTTCGAGTTGCATCGTCTATTTAGCAGTACCATGATTGAATAATTAAACCTTCAAGAATAGTTATTTGAACTCCCGGGTTCAGACTTGATATCGATTTCTGCAGATTTAAGTTAAAATATAGTGTATTGGATTTGTGATCATATAACAGGTCTTAGAGACGATTCCCAAGTACCAATTGGAGTATCGATAAACCATAATTAGGGAAGTATGTACACCATGAATACTCGATTCGGTGACCCAAAGAGACTAGGATTGAACATTATATAAGGTATTCCTAAGGTTAATACGTGTTCCGTTACATTAAATACCCCATGTAGTCTCTAGATTAGTGTTAGAATCTTCGGATTAGTTCTATAACCTTTGAAACATAGTGACAAGACATTTGTATGAAGCCTATTAAAAATGAATAGATAGGCCCTAACAGGGGGAGCGGGTGCACTCATAAAGACAACTATAAGGAATATTAAATATGAAGAAGAGAACACGGTCAAAATTTTGTAGGTGAAATCTTCATAGATAGCAATTCGACCATATGAGAATCTAAGGTTTAAATACCAAAGGAATGTTGTACACCCTTAGTTTGTTTAAGAGCAACATATTACTCTTAGATGTCTAATCTTTTGGTGTTTGTCGACAACTTGTCGCCATATCCTACACCATGTACCGTAGAAAACATGAAGGCTTAAGAATGAAACCATTGTTATGACGGTATAGATAGAGTTAACCAGACCATTAGGCATAAAGGCGGATGAAAGTGACATGTCTCTAGATCATGACACCATATTTTTGTGTTTAACCAACTCAAAATAAGATTATTGAAGACTAGCAACTCTCAGAACACACATAGATTTCTTGACCAAGTACGTTTTCTAGCAGGTTTATGGGGAGAACTTTAGTACGTTTTTTAGCATCATGAGTGTGGTGGGTTAGCTATGGTACACCCTATATATAAACACCAGTGATGCATTGGAAACAAAACTAGAAGTCAAACCAAAAATAAATCTGAATCTCTGAAATTTCTAGTACATTTTTGAGGTTATCAAAGGTGTGGTGGGTTAGCTGCGGTACACCCTATATATAAACACCTACGGTGCGTCGAAAGTAGGACTGGGAATTAAACTGAGGACAAACCTTAGTCTGTCAATAGTTTAAACCACTGTTTAAAATCTAAACTTTAGATATTATGCTTGATACTACCTTTTATTCCTAGAGTCCAGAGATGGGCTCTGTGTGGTTGTGACTACCCATTGGATCTTGAGTGATTATGAAAAATCGTATCGATATCCGAAACTTGATAAAGGTTGATATTTGTAAAAACTCGGTTGGAATAGGTAAGTATGCTCGATCTGGAGGAGTGAATGATAATCATAGTAAACGATATATAAGATAACCTGTAAGAATCTGGAAATGTAGTATGAGGTTAGTGTGAAACTGCTATAATTGCGACTTGTTTTATATACATGAGCACGTAGGCTCGAACACCGAATGAGGGTATGGAATATATTGGACACACAACCCGAGATGACTCAAAAATAATTTCGAGGGCGGAATTCCATTAATGGGGGGAGAATGTAACACCCCGGTCCTAGGGCCCAAAAATTTTCGCAACTAAAGGTAAGATGATGAGGAACTAGATAATAATAAAAGGAAATATAAAAATACAAACACGAAACTGAAAGTATTGCATAATAATTCTAATGAAATAAAAGCCAATACATGACGTGATACCGAACCGAAACCCGACAACAAACCCACTCGAGTTAGGTGATTAGTCACCACTTGGGGACAGATGTCACCTCCCTAAGAGGGACACATGTCCCCATTCTTGTATGACAACACAACAATGAAAACCATTTGTAAAACAAATGGTTTTAATAAAAACGATTTAACTAACCACACTATAAAACTCCAAACCATTTCTTGTGTTCCCTGTTTGTCTGTCCACCAAACACAGAACACACACACATCCCCACTTGCTCTCTCTTGCAACCCACAAACATACACACACACACACATGTATACTTCTAGAGAAAGAGAGAGAGTTGGGCAAAGAGGAGGAACCGGTGGCTCCTGCGACCCATACCGGCGGAGCACTAGCAGAACAGGGGCAGAGCACGATGGTGACCCCACAACTCCCGACAACGTAACTCTCAACACAAACACACCTACACACCTACACACCTACACCCCTTTCACCCAACAATATTTTTAGAGAGCGAAGCAGATGCAGAAGGAATCGGTTATAGAGGAGAGAGAGAGAGAGACTGACGGGGTGGAAGAAGAAGTAATGGCGGTGGCGGCTCCGATAACTCCATCACCACACGATCGGCAACCAAAGGTAACCCACCCCCAACAAACCCCTCTTTTATTAATATTATTGTGAGACGGTGGTGGTGATTTGATGCAAACGGTTTTCCAACCAAGGTGGAGTTCCGATGTTGGAGAGTAATGGCAGCGGTGATTCAAGGACAATAGTCCAGATCTGGGTTCTGATTGAGGTCAACAGCGGGTCTGTGATTCCGGACATGGGTTATGTTCGACTATGGAGTTTAAGGTGGTGACAGGAGGCTTATGGAGGTTCTCCGATGACTATCATGAAGGAGACGAAGGGAATAGACCCGAGTAACCCAGTTGACTTGGTCAACAACAGTAAGCATCGAGGTATAAAACGACAAATCAACGATATAGTTATTTATATATTATATTACGTATCGTAATACACGTGTGGGACTTGACTAATGTTGGACCGACCCGACATACAATTATACATATATGTTTTTGGCGAGTACTGGGACAAGACTTAATGACGGATAATAAAGATATTGGACATATAAATATTGGACATACATTGAGCATTAGATGAACTATTTTGAATATAAGACTTGGAACCTTGGAACCTATTATTAGGATATAAACAACAATGTATGATTTGGTTGTAGATGATGATTGAACTCGGACTTGGACATAAGAACATTTGTACATTGGAGGGTAGAGTAATTATTATAATATCAAGACATGATAGACTGGATGGACTAGTTTCATAGACGACTTAATGATAATAGACGATTGGAACACTTGGTTGTATGATACGCCTTACACGCGATAAATGACACATGATGTAGGACATAAAACATTTGGACAATATACGAACTATATGGACTAGATGTTGTGAAGACATTTAATTGCTATGATTCGGATAGCATACAATAGGAATCTTAGCCAATGAGTTGGACATATAGATAAAACACGACTTTACTTCCTAGAATTAGATAAAATGGAATTACAACTTGATGACTAATATTAGTAAGGTGATAACAATTAGAAGTCCTAAGACTTGCCCACACGTGTAACCGCGATGTTCGGTTACACTCACTAATGTTTGTAATTACCATAGGACCTTGTGTGCCAAGAATAGATGGAACACCGACTTGGGAAACTATGTGACAACGTGATGTGATATGATACGTTGCTCAGGTGAGTTCCGTGTACCATTCCCCTTTTGTGTTTAACTATTTTGGGGAGAATATATGCTTGTGTGTCTCTTAACTATTTGATGTGACAAGATACCAGCTGTCGGATATTACATTGACACTCATTAACCCACGGGTTGGGTCACTTAATATGTGGGTAGTACTACTTGGGGAAACCCTCATACACAATGGATCCAAAAGCCCGAAAAAACCTCCACTGAAGTCTACAGGGTCGTTGTGACATATATTTTGCCAGGTGAATCCATAATGGCAGAAGATGGATTCTGTGTTATGGTTTGAGGTGTGGCTGGTACATCATCATGTGTAAATTGCGTGAATTTGCAAACTGGTTTATTAAACGATAAAACTATTTTGGATCCACTTGATTACTTACACAGACTCACCAGTATATTTACTAACCCAACTCTTTTTAAGCATGTGTTCAGGTACTGCATTTGGATAAACGTGAAGCATATGGAATATGATTATGTGATGCAAATTAGAGGTGATGACTGTAGAGATTCGGACTATAAGAGTTGCATATTAGAGTTCTAAAGTTAAGCGCAGATAGAGATTGGTTCGATTAGTGGAGTACACCCCGCAACTGCTTCGACGACCAGCACGTTTCATCCCAACAATAGATATTAATTTATTTTATATATTATTTGTATTATTTTAGGAAGTAGAGATTGTATAAACATTTATAATTGTCATTGGTTGCTTCCATTGTGCAATTTTAGTATTAACTGCATCCCAACCGACACCCCCCCTGGTCGGGTTGTTACATAAGTACTTTCTGATTTGATTTTTTGTCGTGGCTTCATGAGATCTCGTCTTAGTTTTAAATTAGCTTTGATAACTTGTGAGGAAATAGGAAATCTAAGCTGTTTTGATTGACGATATTCTGACGAAGAACGGAACAATAACATCTGCACTTTCATTTCTCGATTCTCATCTTTTTCATCTTCAAATTTTGAAGCTCTACCACGATCTGTGTCACTGAAGAAGGAATATTGGGTTCTTGTTGTTTAGAATGATCTTGTTATTCAGGTTCTGGTCTTGTTCAGCTTCAAGCTTTGTCGTTCGAATGATAATGAGTATACGTTTTGTGTTTGATGTTGTAGAAAAATTAATAAAAGCTGCATACAAACTACAACTTGTATTACATGCCACAAATAATTCGGACTCAATCAAATTCCCGAAGTTGAACATTTGTGAAAACTTTCAAAATTTGTCCATTTTGACCACCATTTGGAGAAACAAATCGTTCATCCCTTGAACATATGATTCTTTTTAAATTGCACACTAAACTTTCAAACATGTCAATTTAAACCCTTTGACTTATGAAAGTTGCATTTTGAAAGACATTATTTTATTATGTTTCTGCTTTGGATCTAAAATTTCAATTGAAGAATTTAGTATTCCAACATTGGTTATTTGAAAAGAACACACCTAAACCTTTTTTTTTTTCAAAACTAAGAATTTTAAAGTAGAAAAATAATATTCATAGACAATATTTTGTGAGCTTTACTAGTAAGAGAATCAGATCAGAATACGGACTTGCCATGATAACCGTTGTTCAATTTTATATAATTTGGATAATCAGTAAACAAACACTTATTAATATGGGATCCTCTTAAATCTAGAAATCAAGAGTACTCACCGGCACTTTAGATACAGTTAACTGGAAAGATTTAGACTTTTGGTCAATGGTCCACAAGCATACGACACATTCCGTATCAGGCATTGCGCAAAGCTTCATCGTAATGGGTGAGTAATCCATGGCCATCCGTTTACAAGACATGAGATTGATTAAATCACAGTCACAGTGGGGGAAAATACCAAAATTTTTTTTGGGATACTTTCCTTAGAGGGTGTGTGCAATTCGAGTCACCATCCCAGTGCCCAATCACCATAAGGTCCGTATTAATTCGCTTATGGTACGTGTGGCTGATTTAAGAAGCCTAGTTTAGCAGGTGTGTCCAATCCAGGTCACCATCCCAGTGAATTAGCACCATAAACGTCAGCATTAGCTATAGTACACGCCGCACGTACAATGGTTTACCGGTAGGAATAGCTATAGAGAAAGATGGTTGCACTCCTCAGCTAATATTCTCTTATTTATGTATGAGAATAAGGGTTTGGCATAGATGATTCTTTTAGCTCTTTGAAGAATGTCTGGTCTATTAAATCGGAATTCGAGAAATCCAAGATTCGACCAGTTTTTCTTCGATGTATCACTATCTTAAATACCCGAAACCTCAGATTTTAGCAACCTATCAATCGAGATTTCGGTACTAAGACCATATGCCAATGAGACGGGATAACCATTCGACCTAAAGTTGTTAATATTTATATCACCATGCCAACATTGAAATGATTTTAAGGCATATCGGCATATAATTTGGAAGACTGATTATCATTTGCAATTTAAGTTTGGGGAAATCAGACAGTCCACTGGTATATTAAAATTTTCTCTTTTTTCTCACAGCAAAAACTCATTTATGATTTTTTGAGTTTTTTGTGCTTTTTTATGGAATTTTCTCCTTTTAGGATTCAAAATGTTTAAAGAAATTGAAATCTTTTTGGATTTTTTTGATAGAAAATGGTTAAACAAAATATGTTTTTCCGATGTGGTTTACTCAGATTTTCCCAAAATGCCTTTTACCTTTTAAAGATAGTCAAATTTGGATTTGTCAAATAATATGGTAATTTTTTTGGCTATTTGGTAGTCAGTGTGGACATTAGTAATCACTAGATCCTTAGTGATTGCAATGGAAGTTTAATTATCAATAAGAAAATGAAGGTGATAAGAAAATGCAAACTGTAGTCACGCATGTGTGTTGACGTATCCAAAGTACCACCTGGAAACAGTAGCCCATATAGAGCCTTGTCAAGTTTGTACGCCCAATCAGGATGAGCAGGATCCTCAAACCCAGGTGGCTGACAAACATACACTTCCTCTTTTATTTTGCCATGTAAAAATGCACTTTTTACATCCATTTGAAAAACTTTGATTTTGTTGGAAATAGCATAAGCCAAAAATAACCTGATGGCTTCAGTCCTTGCTACCGGTGCAAAGGTCTCATCTTATTTATTCCTAAAAACCCATCTTCTGCCAGTTGGTAGCTTGTTAGGAGCTAAGGGACATATTTCCCAGACCTGTTGCGTTTTGAATTGTAGCAACTCAGTCTGCATAGCTTCAACCCAACTGTTGTCTTTGAGGGCTTCCTGGTATTTCTTTGGTTCCAATTGAGAAATGAGTGCTAAGAAAAAGCAGAAGTTGGAAAGCTGGTTTCTTGTAAGTACCCCTGAAGCAATATCACCCATGATTTGATCCAATGGATTATCTTTATGTTCTATCACATGCTCTTGTGTAATGAGAGTGGGCTCTTGAACTTCTTTAAACAAACCACTGAGGTCAATGATGTCTAATTCAACTGTTTGGACAACTTTAACACGTTTGGGAGCTAAATCAGAAGTTTGGGGTTCCTCATCAGTAGTTGTTTGGTTTGTTGAATCAGAAGTTTCACCAGAAGTTTGTGAAACTTCTGAAGGTTTGGGAGTTGATTTTAAGACTGTATATGGAGTCCATGATGGAGGACCATCTTCATAAAACCCTTGATCACCATAATAAGTGGGTTTAGATGAAGGGATAGCAGTCTTTTCAGGTCCGAAATTAAAATTGTCAAGATCAAAGAGTTCAGTAGGATGTGCTGGAATGAGTGTATGTTCTGACTCATTGAACTTGACATTCAGTGTTTCTTGAACAATCTTGGTTCTTGAATTGAATACCTTGTAGGCTTTTCATATGGGAGAATAACCAAGAAAGTAACCTGAATCAAATTTAGTAGCAAATTTTGAAATGGAGTCTTGATGTTTAGAATAAAACATTGACATTCAAAAGCCCTGAAAAAGGAGATTAGGGGCTTGATGCTATGACGAACTTCATAAGGAGTTTTGGAATTTCTTTTGTTGACAAGGACCCTATTTTGAACATAACAGGCTGTGTTAACTACTTCAGCCCAGAAATAAAGAGGTAGGCCTGAATCAGCTAACATTGTTCTTGCTGCTTCAATCAATGTTCTACTCTTCCTTTCTACCACACCATTTTGTTCAAGAGTTCTGGGAATGCTGAACTATCTAACAATCCCTTTAGACAGGTAGAATTCATCCAGAGTTTTATTCCTGAACTCTGTCCCATTGTCACATCTTATGACTTTGACAGAGAAAATATTGTTTCTCTACTTGTAGAATGAAGAATTTGATAATATCAGCTGTCTCATCCTTGGAAAATAAGAAGAAGGCCCATGTAAATCTTGAGTAGTCATCAATGATGACCGAGCAGTACTACTTCTTACCAAGGCTCATGATTTTGACTAGCCCAAATAAGTCCATATGGAGTAGTTGAAGACATGAAATTGTTTTTGATTCTTCAATAGACTTGTAAGAGGACTTATGTAGTTTTCCCTTAAGACAAGAAACATAGTGTTCTTTACACTGGTATTCCTTCAAGGGTAGACCTCTGACCAAACCCATTTTAGTGACTTTATTTATGGTTTTAAAGTTCACATGGCCAAGTCTCCTGCGCCAAAGGTCTATTTCAGAAGTTGATGCCTTTGAGAAGAAACATTCAGTGTTGTTCAATACTTTGTCCTTTTCAATGTCCATTGCATAGACATTGCCACATCTTTTGGCAACCAGCAAAGTATGATCTTCTATTATCTTCTCTATCAACTTTTGGCATTTTGGTGAGATAATCTTGCAAGCAGTTTTGGTTAAAAAGGAAGAATATCTTTTGTCACACATTTGAGAGAGACTCATCAAGTTGTACTCCAAAATTTCAACCAGATTGACTTTATCAAGCTGCACTTTTCCAGAGGATACATTGCCATATCATAGCTCATATCCCTTTGCATTGTTCCCAAAGGACACAGATCCTTTTCTTTGACTCATGAAATTGTTGATCAGGTCCGTGCATCTTGACATGTGCATAGAGCCTCCACTATCAACGTACCAAATGCTGTTTAGACCTCTGGAGACCCTCTGCACAAAGAGTAAATTAGTCAGTTTTAAGAACCCAGGCCATTTTGGCTTTGGGTTTACTCCTGAGAACCGGAAGAGTAATAGTTTGTTTTGGAACATTTTTAGAAACCCATTTCATTTTTGCCATGGATTTTTTTTGAGAGCAATGGTGGAACCCTGTTGAGGTTCACCATCAACTTTGGTCATTAGAAGTTTGACCATATCTATCAAATCTTTAACCTTAGCAGTTTGTGAAACTACTGATGGTTTGGGTCTAACTTCTGAAATAGAATTTTGAGAAAAAAGCTGTTGTTGAGATTTAGTCTTTTTTCTAAAGAAAGGTTTTACTTTGTTGTTGTTTGATGGGATAGAAAGTGTTTTCAAAATTTTGTTTTATTTATTTTCCCACAACCAGTTGTAAAATTTTCTTGTTGTACTGATTTCCTTTCCTGTATTTGCAAAATTATGTTATGTGGTTAAACAGACCACGTACTTCACTTTCTTTTGCCTTTCATTTCCTTTTATATTTTTCAGGAGTGTTGGAAGGGAAAGTACTGGCAGTTTCATTATTTTGAATTAGGTCATCAGTAGTTTTTAGGTTCTCAACTCTAGATGTAGATGAAACTACTGATGACTTAATGTCGGTTGTTTTAACTTCTGCAGAACTATCATTTGCATTTTTGAGAAAGTTCTGATGAAAAGATGGGCATTCTTTTATATCAGAAGTTTGATCTTGAACTATTTTACTCCTATCATCAGCAGTTTTAGGAGAAAAATCAGTTGGAGATTCAGTGTGGTTATATCCTACGCAAAACTTAACATTTGATGCAGTTTGTTTTTTAAGCAGCATTTGGTAACCTCTACATGACTCTACCCAATTCTCCTAATCAACCTTGGTGTCAGCAACCTCTTTTATGACATTTCCTAGGTTTTCTATCATGATTTTAATTTGTGCTTGGGTTTGAATAACATTATTAGTTAATTTGGAAATTTCTTTTGTTTTAGCAGCTAGTTTTCTTTCCAAATCACATTTCATTTGAGTATATTTTCTCTCAGAGTCATTGGCTTTGTCCTGTAGATGCACATTAGTTTCCCTTATTAAAGCAAAAGCTTCTTTGCATGATTTAGAGCATAACTTTAAAAGAGATTCTTGTGGAACTTGTGATCATGCAGAATTAGAAGAGCATTCCTCAAAATCCATTAAGGCAAAGTTCTTCATGCCATTATCAGGTTCTCCCCAGTTGATATCAATAATTTTATTATCCGCATCTGGACTGCATTCAGATGTATCATATGGAAGACTGCTCCAGTCAACATACCTAGAAGTGAATAAACTATGTTCAGTGGGCTGTTGAGGTTGTGGAGGTTGTTGAGCAGCGGCAGTGGAATGCATCAGTTGTTGGTCCAGTTCTTGAGCAGGCATCTGTACATAATGTATTTGAGGCACATATTGGATTTGTGGAGCTTGTGCCTGTACAAAATGTGCAATTCCTGTGTTCCTACATTCCTGTTATAACTGGAGTTTGTTTGATTTCCAGACTGTGGTTGGTTATAACTAGAGCTTCTACACTCTCTAGCAAAGTGTCCCAGCTTCTGACACTTGTGACATCTAAGTTTAGATTTGTCAAAACCAACTTTTGTTTGATTATTCAGTCCTGGAAATTTTCTACCTGACCTTTTGTAAAATTTATTTGTTTTTATACTTAACATGGCCACTTGATATAGTATATCCATTTCTTCTAAGTTATCCCTACTGAAATTTTTCAAAATCATCTAGAATAAAACACATGTTATCAGTTGTATGACTGTTTTCTTCATTTTCATATTTGTATATGATCTTTCTGATGAGATCCCAACAGTTATGTCAATGTGTTCAAAAGTACCAAAATCATTAGAACAAGATGGCGAGTCTTGTCCCAATAGTGCTGTACTACCTGGAATACAGTCATCAGCAGTTTTCCAGAGTTTTGTAACCTTTTCTTTTGATTGATTTCTCTTTCAAAAGTTAGTAATCTCCAATGTAATTTTCTGAGTGAAAAGGAGTCAAAATCTGGTCCTGATCTGACGTCTATAGAATAAGTTTCCCATTTTTCAGGTAAAGACCTTAAAAATCTATGCAACATAGATGAGTTTGTGTAGGTCTGACCATTTAACTTTAACTCTGATATTAATGAAGAAAATTTATCAAATTGTTGTGTTAAAGTTTCTCCATTAACATGAGTAATTAAAGGTTTCATATTGTTGAGCCAAAATTTCTCTAGTGTTGGCAATCACCTCATCAGTTCCTCCAAACTGTTCTTTGAGGCAATCCCACAGCTCTTTGGCACTCTACCAATGTAAGAGTCCATCATAAATTTCATTTGGGAGAGCCATTGCCAACATTGAAAATGCCTTAGCATCTAGCTCAAGTTTTAGGAAATCTTCATCAGTATAGTCTTTTGGTTCTTTTGGTTTTCCACTTTAGATTCTGGATCTCTAGTTACTGGTTTATGTGGACCATGCATGACAGACCTCCAACAGCCAGTATTTATTTGTGACCAAGTATATGCCAACCTTCTTTGCCAGATATTATATTCATTTCTGACTAATATAGGAGGCTTATGTGCAGATCCAGTATTATGAGGATCCATTTTTAAGAAGTTTGATTTGTCAATAATTTCTTAAAGTGATGGATGTTTTGAAAAAGTGAACTTTTATCCTTGATTGAATATCAATAAGAGCCTGTGTCTGATTCTCAATTTGTTAGATTGATATGTTATCAGATGAACCAGTGCTCTGATACCAATTGTAGGATCAGTTATTAGCAGTTTCACAGTTTCTTTTTAAGAACACTTGTAAGATTTATCAAAATAAATGCACAGCGGAATAATATTAAGTGTTCTAAGTTAAAGTATCACTTTTAACAGGAGTTATTAGTCCCCCTCAATGATAGACCTAAAGAAGTTAATATGAGAGTCAAACAGTTAATGAATATAATAGTAATAAGTGCTTCAAATGATTCTGATATATTAGAAATGTTAACAACAAAAGATGTGTAAAATAGAAGGGATGAACCCATCTATTCATAGACGGAACAATACGTACATTGGAAGTATGTAACTAATATAATAATACTACAACAGGCTGTAGTATTGGAACTTGTACATATAGTAGCAAAAACTAATATAATACTAAACTGCTGAAGTTTAAGGGCGGTGGGAAACTTCTATTAGAACTGCTGATGAAGTGTCAAACTGCTGATGAGTAAACCTTCAAAGGTTGCTCTTCAGTAGTTGTTCTTCAGATGTTTTGTCTTGTTCATCTTCAGAACTTACTCTTCAGCACTTTGTCTTGTATCAGCTTCTTCTTCAGTACTTTGCATTTTCTTCTTCAGCACTTTGTAATACTAACAAAAACTTGCAGAGAGGATATTAGACTAAGGTTGAAATGTTTATCAATCCTCTTTGACCCAACAAAATGGGTCAAAAGATGACTAAATTAGACTTTCACACGTATAAAAGGTGTTTACACATGTATGAGCCTAATTACACACGTACGAGCCTTAATACACGCGTACGAGGGCTAAACCAGGCATACGAGTAATAAACCAGGCATATGAGGGGTCAGGTGTAGGAAGGAGCTTACGGGCGTAGGGGTCTCTATGCTTGAAGCTTACATGCGTATGATAGCTTACATGCGTATCAGACCAGAACTTCAAGAACAAGGCTGATTTAGATGAATTTCATTGAAAATGATGGTTGGGATGATCCAATTATCAGGTTATGTGCAGATATGATTTAGAACACGATTATGATGTCCGAAACAATTAAAAAACACGAATTGTAATCCAACAATTAAAAACAGATCTAGTATGAGCTAACGTTGTTTTTGATGGTCTATTGATTCAAATACTTTGTAAAACCGATTTAGAAACCAAGACAACAATTAGATTTCACAATTCAATCCAATCCAATGAAATCATCTCAAAAACCATTAAGAACACACTTATGAGTTTTGCACCAAAAATCTCAGATTTGATTTGTTTTGTTGAAATGGGTCAAATTGGGTTTTCAATAAAAAACATGAAGAATTGCTTCAAAAACTCATATTTGATGCTACAAAAATCTAACAACACGCGAGTTATAATCCTAAACTGTGTTACCACTTGCAGGATCGACAAGATTTGATATACCGAGCGCGTATGATCGATCCGAAGGTAGAATCAACAGATTGACTATTGTTAGATATGAGATATGAAGTTAGAAGGATATGCAAATGATAAACACACACAACACACTCAAAAAATTGGGCAGCACTTCGTTATAATAATCAAGCAAAAGTTACAATGTTTGAGGCTAAGGCTTATACATAGCCTGGGCTCCTACGCCAAGGAGCTTCTAAGCGCAAGGGCTCATACGCCTGAAATGGTCCAGGTGTGGGTCCTACGCCTGGAACTAAGCCTTACAAATTCGAATGATGTATAAACACCCAAAATGCTACCTGGAAACTACCAAGATTTATACAATCATGCCTACGACTAATATAGACCTATCACTAGCTGGGGATATACACGAAGTGCACTAACAATAGAGGATAATGATATTGAAGTTTGGTTTGGTTTATGGTTGAAGTAAATAGTGGGTTTAAAGTGATTGATGATTAGAATATTGTGACATGCTAATGTGACACGTTTATTTGGTGGACCTTGTCCACCAATTGCTCTTTGTTAGTGGTTTCTATTTTGTTTATGTTTCCTATTTTCTCTAAAAATTAATTTATAATATCATATATTACACATTTTTGTTGTTTTTTTTAACATGCATATATTAATTTTCTGAAAAAGGAAGTTTAAAATGTATTGTTCCTTTTCCCCTAATAGTTTAATTCTCATATCATTTATTTCATTTTATAATAACTGAAACACTTAAGATTAACATGATGTATAAATACACATTTTTGTTAGTTTTTTAACATTTCTTTATAAATTATCTGAAAAACAGAAGTAAAAAATGTATTTTTTTTTTTAATTCAAAATAGTTATGGTTATGGTCAAGAAACATATAAGTGTAATAGAATTTTGGTTATGGTTATGGCTAAGGAAATCCCATAAGCGAAACTAGCGTTATGATTATGTAAAAACCGAATACATTTAGGTGGTTGACACTTGGGACTCACTTTTACATTGTAACCTTCTTTTTTTTTCCAATTAATTGTATTCCAATACGGTTTCCAAGGTTGGTTATATCACATCATGAGTGTGTTTTAGGGAATCACAAGATTAAAGGTCACGTAACTTAGTAAGTGTTACCATTAGAATTAGAGATGTTACACCTTGTATGTTGCATATAATATTGAGTGTCTATATATTTTTTTTTTGTCTGAATTCATAGATTTCAGCATTGATCATCAGCTCACCGGTACGAAACCTAAATTTCTTGCAGTTTTCATGTTGATTAATTAGCTACTAAATCCATTGAATTAGTTCAATATTTATATTTTTCAACCTTCAATGTATGTTTTTTTCATTAAAAATTCTTGTGGTTGCATAGAACCAGTTTGAGAACTAATAACTTCTTTCGAATTTCTAAGAACCCCATATTCGTTCACGTTTTCAGCTTTCATGTGAACTAAAATTTGCATAGTTTCATTTTTTTGAGCCCGTTCGCAATTAATTCGAGTAAAACTATAAAAGGAGCAAGAGTGACTGTCTGAACGATAACAGTGAGATTGTGTCAAATTAAATTCAAATTAAATTCAAATCAAATGAGATTGTCACTATTGCGAACTTGAATTAAAACTTGAGATTGTGATTGTTCGCAACGATAAAACCAGTTGCCCGTTCGCAATTAATTCAAGTTTTTGGGAAATATTGTAATTATTCACACTCTATTGCATTAGCAGAAAACTAGGTACTTGCTGCCGTAAACAACACCTTTTGCGACCTAAATTCCAGTAACCGAATTCTCCATAGGAAATCTTACTTTGTTACTGATTAACAACAAAAAGTCAATATTATTTTGCGATGAAATTAGCGACCGTTTGTAAGGATTGGTGTTTTTATAGATATGATAGCTGACTAGACACATAATACACGCTACAAACGGTCATTTGTTTTATTTGTAATTAATAGTTGTTTAATGGTTTTTCTATATTCTCCATACCTTATATCCTTGATATGTTTTTTTTTTGAAATATAAACTTCATTCAAAAAACCGCACGGACCTTAAAACAAGGACCGGCGCACACAAACCACTAAAACATATACAAAGGATTGCGACTCCACTCTTTCCATACTATATCTTTACATTTACTTCTATGCTTTAGCCAAAGAAAAGCCATAGACTTAACTCTAGAAACCACCTCCGCAACCGTTGTCTTGGATCGCTTGAATACCATCTCATTTCTAGCATGCCAAAGACTCCACATTGTAACCATTATGATACCATAGACGATCTTCTTCCTGAGTTTCTCTCCCTGAACCGAGTTGTGAATGCCCATAAAATCCTTCACGTCGAACGCGTATATTGGCCCAACCCCAATCCACCGACTGATACAATCCCACACATTAGCAGGAATCATACAGTCCATTAGAACGTGAATAATAGATTCTTCGGCCAAATCACACCAGAAACAACTCGAAGTTGGTATAGGCACTTGACGTTTGAGAAGTTCCGTTTTCGTAGGAAGCCTATTCATCACCGCTCTCCAAACCATAATTTGGCATTTCAGAGGAACCCATGCGACCCATTTGAACTTAAAATTATGACCAAAATCAGCCCCAATCTGCATCGCTTTCCTGAGCGATCGAGTAGAAAACGGCTTCCCTTTATCTGCGGCTCAAACCCAACTGTCTTTGTCGTCTGAAAGCTCCACGCTTCTGATGCAGTTCATTAGCTGCAGCCATTGTTCAAAAATATCCACAGAAGTGATTCTAGATATCCAATCACCAAGCACCACCCAGTTGTTACCATCCTTCATCACTCGATCTCGAACCAAGCATGTTTTCGTGTCTTCCAAAGCATATAGAAGCGGCCAACGATATTTAAGAGGGACTTCTCCAATCCATACATCTAGCCAAAAACGGGCAGAGGAGTTCCGACCCGCTTTAACCCTTATAAACGTATGAAGCGGTCTGTTATCCCTCTTTAACGAGCTTCCAGATTTGACGATCGCTTTCCATGTACCTGCAGCAGTATTACAAACCGGAAGAATGTCCCACATCTTAGTTTTATTGTGACAAGAGTCAATAACACGACGCCATAGACCTTCCGGGTTGGTTCGATACCGCCAAACCCATTTGAACAAAAGCGCTTCATTCACTTCTTTCAATCTCTTTATACCTAGACCTCCATATTTTTTTGGTCGTGTCACGTTCTCCCAATTCACCCAATGGATCTTGTTATTATCTAAAGAACCCGACCAAAGGAATTTCCTCATAATTCTTTCAAGGCTTTCGATAATTTTCCGGGGGGCTTTATACAAGGAAAAGTAATATACCGGAAGGCTTTCAAGGACCGACTTAATTAAAATAACTCTACCACCAATCGACAACATCTTCGCTTTCCAAAGAGCCAATCTAGCTTCAAAAACCTCAACCACTTTCTTCCAATTACAACATCTATTCATATTTGCTCCCACTTTTATGCCCAAATAGTCAAAAGGCATGTTTCCCCATTTACATCCCAGATTCAGCGCCATATTTTCCAGGTCCTCCCCTGCCGTTCCAACCCCATATAAATTAGATTTATTGATGTTTATTTTCAGCCCCGAGCAAACATGAAAACATCTCAATATTCTCGCCATGCTAACCACATTGCTAACTGACCACACTCCAAGAATGAGAGCGTCGTCAGCATAAAAAAGATGGGACATAACATGCGCATTCTCCTCCATCTCGACACCCTTAAACTCTTCTATCTCAACCGCCTTATAGATTAAAGCAGAAAGAGCTTCCACTACTAAAAGAAATAAAAAAGGCGATAGTGGATCCCCTTGCCGAAGACCTTTGTGACACACAAACTCGAAGGTGGGCGACCCATTAACCAGGACCGCCGAGCGAGCCGATTATAACACCCCCATCACCCATAGCCTCCACCTCTCGGGGAAATACATTTGTTCCATAACCGAATTAATAAACTTCCAATTAACATTATCATATGCTTTTTCGAAGTCTATTTTTAAAAGAAACGCCTTCTTTTGTTTCCTTTTCAACCAACTAATCACTTCATTCAAGATAAGCGGGCCATCCAAAATATTCCTATCTTTAATAAAAGCCGACTGCGATTCTGAAATCACATCCCCCATAACATGCTTAATACGATTCGCTAAAATCTTTGAAATAACCTTACTAACCATACCAATGAGATTAATAGGCCTATAATCCTTCATAGAGATCGGATTCTTACACTTCGGGACGAGCGTAATAAACGAGGTACTACACTCCGGGCTAATGAAACCCGTATCATAAAATTCAGAAAGGATTTTGAAGAAATCATCTTCTAATTCTTCCCAAAATTTATGAACAAAGTTAAAGTTGAACCCGTCCGGACCTGGAGCCTTGTCTTTTCCACAATCAAACACCGCACTTTTTATTTCTTCTTTAGAAAACGCTCTAGTTAGATCCTCCCTGTTGTCTTCTGGCACTCGCTTTAAATCTTGGCAAACCATAGTAGGACTAACCGTATGTTTCTCTTTAAAATGATCCCGAAAGAACTTGAGTATTTCTCTTTTAACTATCTTTGGTTTCGTTTCCCATCTACCATCAACCTCAATACCCGGAACCCCATTACTCGCCTTTCTACCATTAATCATCCTGTGAAAAAAAACCAGAATTTTCATCACCCGAAGTAGCCCACTTCACTCTAGCCCGTTGTTGCAAATCTTTATTCCTAGCATACAAAATCTCGGCTATTTTCGTCTTGCATTCCTCCATCACCCATTCTTCTTCTTCCATTAAATCACGTTGTTCCAGCACAGATTCAACTTGATCTAATTCCGATTGACAAGACTGTAAAGTTGTATTTTCTTTTTGTAACATTTCATCTCTCCAAACCCGCAACTCACTTTTAAGGTTTTTAAATTTAAGAAAAAGCTTTTTATCTGCCTTTATCTCATCATGATCCACAGCTAGACATCTTCGCACAACATCTACACACCCTTCCTTCTCACCCCAAGAATTAAACCAACGAAATGGAATCGGCCCAAATCTTTTATCAACCATACTCAACAGTAGCGGGCAATGATCTGAAAGCCCTCTATTTAAGGTTCGAAGGCACGCCTCGGGCCATTTATTAAACATATTCATACAAACCAAAACGCGATCGATCTTACTCTGTTTATTCCCACCACCTTTACCCGCTAGAAAGGTATATTTTCTACCTCTCATCACGTACTCCACCAAACTCATATCCTCGATAAATTCATTAAACTCTCTCGAACTCGTCTCGTTAAATCTGGTGTTTTTTCTCTCATCCGGTCCTCTAACCGTGTTGAAGTCGCCTAACAATAGCCACATCCCTTCATTATACCACATCAAATTCTTCAACTTTTGCCACAGTAAACGTTTCTGGCCATCACGTTGCGGCCCATAAATGTTTACTATATTAACCTTTATATCAACATCTTTAAGAACACCACTCATGAAAAGAAAATTCCTGTCTTTGATCACAGACTCACTATCAAACACCGCTTTATTCCACATACAAACAATCCCTCCCGACTAACCTATAGGATCAACAATCTGGAAATCGAAGCTACCATTGCCCCAAAAACGAGCCAGGAACTCCTTATTCAAACCTTGAATTTTCGTTTCTTGTAACGCCACAAAGGAAACATCATTCTCCTGTTTTAATTTCCTAACCCACTCGTCTTTACCCGCAACCCCCATACCGAGAACATTAAGACAAAGACAATTCATTTCTGACCCAATTGTACCCCTTCTTCAACTATTGTTTCATTTATTAAATCTTGGAATTCATGGAGATTAACACCCAGTTTACGACCAAGAGTGACCGTATGAGAAATTTCTTCATTAATCGTACCTCGCAATAAGACATTATTAAGCTCTTCTGCGTTTGTCTCTTCATGCTCATTGTTCGGCAGACCTTCATCAGCGCCAAAATCTTCAAAGATCCCCTCTGTTGCTTGAGCCGAACTCTCCACATTTTCCATACTTTTATCAGTCAGGCCCACTTCCCCTTGAGAACTACTAGAGTGTACAATGCCAATAATTTCATCAAGCCCAAATAGATCCTCAGATTTTCTTCTGGGCTTCTTACCTCTGGGCCGGTCCATACTGCTACCCAAACTACTAAAGCCCAAGACACATTTTTTATGTCTTTTAGCCATTTTTCTCTTCTTTCTATTTTTTGCACCCACTTTTTTAGCTTTATTATCCAAACACTTTGTCTTATCATTTATTCCAGCCCCATTAATATGGCAACCATCATGGTTTCCAAAATCCCCATTTGAATGACTGTGGTCCATTTTTTCAAAATTCCTTTCCAAGTTAATAAATGGCAATGATTGACGAACATCATTACCATCATTATTACCAACATTAATGCAATTATCAGTTACCAAAACTGCCGAGTCAACCTTCGTCATGTTGACTTCACCCTGGCCACCCTCATCGTCCAGTGTCTCAATCCCAGGTTCCGGTGAGTGTTGCACCTCCATCCCGTCTTCATCAGTATCCCTTTGCGAGTCACTAGGAGGAGCCACCTCATGGAAATCCGGCATCCATTCACCCAATTCTTCCATCACCCATACTCGAAACTTTCGATCCTTCCATTCTATAACCACTTCCTCTGAAATACGTTTACCATATCCTACTAACACTCCCACGTATTCATATGATAAATCCAAATCCGAGCCAGAGCAGTTAGCATGGTGCACTACCTTTCCAAACAGCGCACCTATATTGTCAAACACTTCATTGGTCATCAAGTGAAGAGGTACCCCCTGCACCTTGATCCAAGCCAACCTTTCATATCCCAACGATTGTCCTTCCCACACACTAACCCATGATACCTCCTCCACATAGGCAGCCAACGCATCTCGTGCAAGGGTAGTCATATCAGGATCGTCAAAGGACAACAGGAGATCTAAACCTCCTAAATATTGGACTTTTCCTTTCCCTGGACATATATTGTTTAACGTGAGCTTTATATTCTTCAAGGCAATGAGACTTATCATTCGAACCACTATCGCTTTCCCATGCAAACTCTGAAAAGCCTGAACATTACTCTCAAATTGTATCTTCTTCCCAACTAACATATCTTTGAAAGATGTCTCCCCATTAAACATAGGCCCTTTTAAGTGAATATTATTATCATTATTAGTAAAATGACTCTCGCTCTTTTTAGTGTTTATATTATTATCATTATGAAAAGATCTCTCACCATTTGACCCAATCTCTCCATCTTCCAAAACAAACCGGGCGACGTTAAACCAAAGTTTGCAATCACCTATCCGGATTCCTCTTAGACTTCTGAGTAGATCCGTCTTATCTTTAACATCAAGCAAAGAGATAAAACCAAACCGATTCCCCTTTTTGTCGCGTTTTCTTGCGATATACAGATCAAAGATCTGTCCAAACGGTCTTACTTGTGTTGCTAAATCAATTCCACTGCATCCCTCTGGGAGATTAGAGACAAATAACTTTTTAATACGAACTTGTAGATTTTCCGGTATAGGCTGCCGCCGGCGGTGTTGGTCCATCAAAGAGGCTAGAGATTATTGACGTTAAATTCAAACTGCAGAATGTATTAACTAAATTAAATAATGGAAAACTTCAATACATGATAGCATTATATCCTTGATATGTGATATCTATTTTGTAACAACTGTATTTAACATTTGTTCGCTTTTTTTAATTACTCCACTAATATATTTTATTCGCGGATTCACTTATAGGTCAATAACATGGGAAGTAAATTAGTAAAAATATCAATCTTCTTTGTGTTCACGACATTGCTTTCTGCACCGATCTTTTCAACATCCAATGATGGGCTTATTCGAATCAACTTGAAAAAAATTAAATATGATGAAAACCTTGTTGATCACCAAGATTCTAGTATCATACCATTGAACAACTTTATGGATACCCAATACTTCGGTGAGATTGGTATCGGCACCCCACCTCAGAAGTTTAAAGTCATCTTTGATACCGGTAGTGCTAACTTGTGGATACCATCATCTAAATGCACTTCTGTAAGTTAGTCATATATACCGATACAAACATACACAAACACACACATATATGAATCACTTTTAAATAGAAAACTGTGAGAATGACATAGTTAATTGTACGTAATGCTTAAAAAATATGGTGTAGAGAGGTTTCTCTCTACGCCATATTTTTTAAGCATTACGTACAATGGTTATCTCTACGTCACAATGAAGATGGTAAGTATACAACATTTATTAATGATGACCCTGTGTATTTATACATATGCTAAAGTAAACATCTAAGATATCAACGCAATTTTAATGTGCTAGGATTATGCTAATGATGCAGGTGTCATGCGTAATGCATTCAAACTACGAGTCAAATCAGTCAAGCACCTACATAGCAAATGGTTAGTGTTCTTCCTGCCAATGTCTCAATATGATAAGTTGAAAAATATTTGCAATCATGGTTAAAACATGACATTAAATTGGGATACTTTAATGTTACAAGATATTATTTATTTATTAGCTTTTCATATATGTAAATCACAAAAGGCCTTGCATAGTGGGGTAGTGGGGCGTGGAAAGATGTGAAAACTAGTACTATTTATTAGACAATTATTAGAGGGGCCTAAGCCACTACCCATTTTCTTCCTTAAAATGAGATTACTAATATCGACGCCACATGACGTAAAACACCCTTATGGGGTAGTGAAACACTACTCATGGCCTAGAAAGAAAGAGTATCACTAGGGCAAAATCTGACGGTAAAGGTTTGTACCAAGGAAATCCGTTATCAAAAGGAGCGGTTGCAACCTTTGCTGCTTATACCCTTCCCATTTAGTATTATCTTGAAAATAATTAGAACATATTCACATTAGGCCTAAACACACACAAACTCTAGGACATACAAGTTTCACAATCCCAAATCATATATACACACAAAAGTTTCACAATGCAACAATTGTTTAGACACATGCACACGAGTACTAATTTGCACAATTAGATTTCCTAATACAAACAATTTAACCAAACATACAAAATTCACCAAACATACAAATTCAACAAACATACAAGTATCAATAACCATAAAACTTATAATTTGAGTTCAATTCAATAATTCCATACACATTTAGAGTTCCCTATACATGCTCCTATACGCAAAATAAGAGTTCCATATACAACTTCTAACACAAAAAACGAGAGTTCCCATAAAACATCCTAATAAAAAAAATTTGTGTATCCAAGTTGTCGTAACAAACTTTATTTCTTGTGATCGTGATATTTCCTACACATATTGGTTCATTCCTCCAGGGAGTCCTACTGCTATCAATTATACGAATGGATCAATATCTGGGTACTTGAGTAAAGACATTGTAGAAGTCGGTGATTTGGTTGTCAATAATCAGGTGGATTCAACAACTTTGACATCAGGTTTTGCAGTTGGGCAAGAGTATAATAAATGATTGAAGTTGACAACTAATATGATTCGTATTCTAATCAGGAATTTATTGAGG
The DNA here is from genome assembly GCA_032199755.1 of Ambrosia artemisiifolia. NCBI lineage: Eukaryota > Viridiplantae > Streptophyta > Magnoliopsida > Asterales > Asteraceae > Ambrosia > Ambrosia artemisiifolia. Next base: position 67,216,042 of record CM063519.1, read on the forward strand.
TGACAAAAGAAACTGGTGTGACGTTTTTGGCGGGGAAGTTTGATGGTATATTTGGGCTTGGATTTAAGGAAATCTCTGTTGGCAATGCTGTCCCTGTGTGGTAAGTTATTTAGGTTTTTTTTATATCCGTATTTCATGAAGCATAGAAACATGTTAAACATATAAATTTTGAGTTGGTCCATACATAAAGAAAGAAATTTGAGTTACAGTTGGTTCCACTAGTGTGATATCTCATACAAGTATATCGATGTTGTATAGGGACAATATTGTCAATCATCATCTAGTTAAGGATCGCTTGTTTTCACTTTGGCTAAATCGACAATCTGAGGATGGTGAAGGTGGTGAAATTGTGTTTGGTGGTCTTGATCCAAAGCACTATAAAGGCAAGCACACTTATGTTGCAGTCAAACAAAAGGGTTATTGGCAGGTTTGATACTCTAATCCCTGTACATACATGCATACATAATAGTGGTTGAATACAGAAAATTTTGTATTGGGACATAATATGGGTTGGTTAAATATTTAAATACATTTGAAAGGTACCTTGCTTATTATTGTCCTCTGCGTATTTTTTTATATTGAAAACACTCGATTATATCTTCATTAGTAACCTTGAGAAGCTAACCGGGGAATATTCATCAACCACTCCTTGATCATCACGCTTAGTCATTTTTTTTCAAACAAACTATGCAAAAGTTGGCATTACACAACAAGAGATATATATATATATATATATATATATATATATATATATATATATATATATATAATGGGGAGGGTTATTTTGAGAACGCTAAATATCGCGAGAACCGTGAGAACAAATGAGAAAACCAATCAAAATCATTTTTTTTTTAATACAAACCTAATTATAATCAAAATACAACATTAAAAAAGGAACTTTCCTTCCAAATAATTCATCTTTTCTTGCAAAATCACTTTCAAATTAACTTTTTACACATGTGTAAATGAAACAGTTTACACATGTACAACCAGTAAATTTACACATGTGTAAAAACAATTTATTTCCGTATACGTTTAAATTTTTACACGTAAAGATTCACAAATAGTATATCCTAAATAATCAATCACCTTATGGTGAAGTGGTATGGAGACTCAATGATAGAAGACCCATTGCTGAAATGTCATGGGTTCGATTCTTGAGAGTGCTGGGTTTTACCGATTATTCCATTGTCGTGCTTTTGGGCGGGTGGATAGTCGGGTTTTTCCCATATCTGGTGAACTTGGTGGAATCTGGAGCCCCCTTACATGTCTGGCTATGCCGGGTGGAAGGGGTCCTGATTTGACTGAGTAGGGACTCCGAAGGGAGTTGTTTGTGAATTTCGTTGGCCGTTAAAAAAAAGTATAAATTAAATAATTACAAGTTCAACGTATATAAATATATAATATAATTAGTAAAATACACATATATATTCTTATTGGTGTATTTCCTTGCTAGTTTGATATGGACGATGTGCTTATTGGCGGAGAAGCCATAGGTATGCAATTGTGCGACGTTAGAATCTATTAAGTTAAGTCTTCGAACTAGAATCTTGAATGATTTGTTGTGTTTTCTTGTAGGGATTTGTAATAATGGATGTTCGGCGATCGCAGATTCTGGAACATCGTTCATAGCAGGCCCATCGGTTTGTATCAATCATTTCCTTTGTATTATTTTTTACTATAGGAGTTATACATTGATTGTTTCTGAATTGTTGATTGAAATGATGTTAATGAAAGGTGAGAAGGATCCTGAATCTTCTCCTTGATTGTTATTCATTATATATAGAGATTACACATTAATTCCAATCCTGTATTTTAGGGAGGAAATCATGGAGATATACACAATAATTTTTCCCTAATTATACATATTCTATTACACCCTCGCAGTTGATACTGGAAGTTCTTGTATGTTGAGACTGGACATGAAATCATTAAATAAAATGTGAGGCAGCCCCTTAGTAAAAATAACAGCAATTTGGTACCGAGATAGGACATGAAGAACATTGACTTGTCCACGTTGCACCTGTTCATAAACAAAGTGGATATCCAATTCAATGTGTTTGGTGCGTTGGTGCTAAACGGGGTTCCCAGAAAAGTAAACAACACTCACATTATCACAATAAACAAGTGTGGAAAGGCATAAAGTGCGACATAACTCAAGCAAAAGATTACGTAACCAACAGATCTAAGCAACTAAGTTAGCAACCCCACGATATGCAGCTTCAACACTGGAAGGGGAAATACTGGGTTGTCGTTTGGATGACCATGAGATGAGATTGTCGCCAAAATAAACACAGTAACCACTAGTGGAGCGTCTAGTGTCAGGGAAACCCACACAACTGCATCATTGTAGGCAATGACAGTAGGGTCAGGAAATGGACCAAGAGTGAGGCCTAGAGACGTGGTACCTTTGGTGTACCTTATAATATGCTTGAGGGCATTCCAATGTTTGAGTTTAGGAGCATGCATGTGAATACATATCTGCTGACCCGCATAACAAATGTCCGGTCGAGAGAATGTCAGATACTGAAGTGCCCTAGAAAGGATACGATAAAGGGTGGGGTCATGATAATCAGTGCCATTGGCACCAAGCTTGGCCTGAGTATCAACAGGGGTAGAGACTCGGTTACATGATTTCGTATTGGCCCGTGTAATGATGTCTGAGGCAAATGATTGCAGGGAGAAGAACATCGTGTTGTTGCGTCCAGAGACAAAGATGCCCAGAACGAAGCTGAGGGGGTCGAGGTCTTTCATGGCAAATTCATTTGAAAGATTTGCTATGAGTTGTTGACGAAAAGCAGATGTATATGTAACAAGAAGAATGTCATCCACGCACAAAAGTAAGTAGGCGACCTTATTTCCAAAATGCAAAGAGAAGAAAGATGCATCACATTTACTATGTTGGAAACCCAGAGTGAGAACATAATATGTAAAGCACGGGTACCAAGCGTGCGCTGTCTGTTCAGACATAAAGTGATTTCTTAAGGCGACAAACGAGGTCTGGATAACCCTTGTGTTTGAATCCCATAGGTTGGTACATATCGACTGTTTCCTGTAACGTATCATGTAGGAATGCGTTGGTAACATCTAATTGGTGAACCTCCTAAGAGTGAGATAAAGTAATTGACAAAACAGTGCGTTGGTAACATCACAAACCAACCTGGCTTTGTATCTTTCCAATGACCCATCTGATTTGAATTTATGTTTAAATAACCATATGCTACGTATGAGATTAATATGGGGTTTACACGGAACCAACTCCCAAGTCTCATTTTTAATAAGAGCATTGAAATCATTGGTCATGGTAGTAAACCATTATGGTGTGGACAGGGCATCGGTGGATGGTTTTGGGATATGGACGATATGAGATGTGCGGGTGCGGGTGTGTAAGTGGAGGGGGTATTTAAGTTTGTGTTTGTCGTCCATTGCATGAGTTCTCATGGTTCGGGTAGTTTGTGCGATTGGTGCGTAAGTTTGAATGGTTTGAAGCCGGCCATGTGTCGGACTTGGGAGAGTTGGCGCGGGTGTGGCTGGGATAGAAGGTTGGGTTGATACAGTGGTCGTGGTGGAGGGTTGAAGGTTTGTTGGACTTTTTGGGCTTGTCATAGGAGTAGCGCGTGAGCCGGATGGAAGTGAGGATTGTGTTGGGTCGATGTTGGTTGAGGCTGAAGTGGGACAGGTTACGCAATTGGGCTGTGGGCAGGATTAGTGTTAATATGGGGTCATAATAGGGGAGAGATATGAGTGTTGAGAAAATTATTGGATGGTGGAGGTTTGATGTGAGTATGGAACAAAAAGGTAGTTTCATCGAAAGCCACATGGTATGAAACAATGAGTTAATATAGGGCCATAGCTAGGTCTCTTGATACCCGGAAAGGTGAGAAGGATCCTTGATCCTCTCCTTTATTGTTATTCTTTATATAGAGATTATACATTAATTACAATCCCTTATTTTAGGGAGGAAATCATGAAGATGTATACAATAATTATTTCCTAATTATACATATTCTATTAGTTAATAATCCATTAGTTTAGTATTCTTAATTCTTGAAAGTAGGTGGTTCATTGTGTTCATTGTCTTTAATTTCAGAGTGTGATCACATTAATAAATCTCGCCATTGGGGCAAATGGACATCTCAATTTGAATTGTAGGAGTGTGATAGCATCAACTATTGACCTGATGTTTCATCTGCTCTCCGTAGGGGTAAACATGTTTCTATATTTGATGTTTTATGTAGCTATGGATTTTATTTTTTGATCTACTTACATCCTCTATTATTTTATATGAAAATAGGTTAGTCCACGTACGATATGCCCCCTTTTTCTACTATGTCCTCCGAGGTTCGCTAATGATCTTGAAGTTAGGTTAGATTCGTATCTCATTCTTTCCTACTCATTGGTTGACTAACTTCTGCATGATGACAATGTTTTCATTTTCATTATCTACTTCTTTTAGAGTCGGTTAACATACCTAACTTTTCACAAAATCATATAATATAGACACGTTTTCATTTGCCTAAAGTGCATCATGGGCCCTAAAGTATTTAATACCATTAGAACATCCATAATCAAGGTTTTTTCATCTCATAAATCGCAAAAGTATCCTCTAAGTTATGATGGTAGATGAATTTAATTACCAGATCAATAATCTATGGCATGGATCATTTCAATTAGAATGTAGAGAGAAGGGGGAGGGGAGGGGGAGAGAGGGAGAGTGAGGGGGAAGGAGAGAGGGAGAGATGGGGAGAGCGAAAAGGGAGGAAGAGAGAGAGGGAGAGATAGGGAGGGAAAGAAAGAGAGGGAGAGGGGGTTGTGAGAATTCTGATTGTGGATTCTCTCGAATGCTCCCAACAATGATCATAAGCACCTACATCCATCGTAATGACCACAAATACATACATCCATTGTATTTAATGATCTAAAACATTTATCAGTGCAATCCATCCTTCTTTTGAAACGCTTTTTGGTTTTCATATCATACACTAGCTTTTACATTTCTTTTCCTAAGCAAAATATTTATAAAAGAAACTATTTATGATTCAACATAGTATCGTAAAAAAAATATAAAACTTTGCTCCTGATAGTTTATGAAAACTTGATCTCTTCTATTGATAATAACATGTATATATAACATTACAACCAAATCTCCTATTCTAATGGAAATGTACATACAATGATTTCCTAATTTACAATTATTCTATTACACCCACGTAGTCGAAGCGAAGGGTGGCCGAAGACTGAGACTGGACCAGAAATCATCAAATAACACCTTAGGCAAGCCTTTTGTGAAGATATTAGCGATCTGATGACGACAAGAGACATGCAGAACTCGTACATTGCCATGCTGAATCTGCTCACGAACAAAGTGAATATCCAGCTCAATATGTTTGGTACGCTGGTGTTGAACTGGAATACCAAACAGAAAGATGGCACTGACATTGTCACAGTAGCCAATAGTTGCGCAGGTAAAAGGATGATGTAGCTTAAGGAGAAGATTGCGTAGCTAACATATCTATGCGACAACATTGGTGACCCCGCGATATTTAGGCTCTACACTAGAACAAGAGATAGTTGTCTGACGTTTGGACGACCAAGAGATGAGATTGTCGCCAAGTTAGACGCAGTACCCAGAAGTGGAACGTCTAGTGTCAGGGCAGCGTGCCCAATCATCATTCTTTTTGGCACGTAAGGAAACTAAGGTAGTAGGACCAAGATAAAGACCAAGCTTGTCACACCCTCAAATTTCCGTTGCGGGGTTTTACCGCAAGGCGCATGACACACCAGGATCCCATAGCCATAAGTCATAACAACGAACTCTAAATGCCCAAACCATTTAGTTCGTTTTAAAAAATCAAGTTTAGTTAATCTGCGGAAGCGTAAACCAAATTTAAAACTTTTAGAAACCATGCGCAAACAACGCGCCCAAATTAAAACCATATGAAAGGAAACGTAAAAGCATGATATGTAATTTAGGTGTATGCCCAAGACCCCAAATGCAGTGAACGTGCAATACTTCCTAATTGTGACACCGGAAGCTAACTACCTGCAAAAGCATGTATATCGTGTGTCAACATAAAGTCGGTGAGTTCACAGTTTAAGTAGCAAGTGTAAAGTTATCAAAGTTTTAAACCATCAGTTTTAAGCTTGTCAGGGGTAGCTAACCCACTCAGTGTAACTAAACAGTGGTTATTGGGAAACATACAGATGTCATAGTGCCTCAACACTAGTGTCTATCAACACTAGTAAGAAAAGTGGTCAGAAGTTCATGCCCGTGACCCAAGCACCTCAGGCATGACGTTGCTGCACAACCTAATAGCGCTACTAACTACTACCTCGTTCGCCTCCAGCGATTAACCCAATAAAATAGTAAGGACTTTCAAGATAGAGTGTTTAGTTCACAAGAGACAGTTAAAGTATAAAACTGATAAAAGTGTGATTCACATAAGGAATCGAGAACCCGACCCACACAAGGAGTCATAGCATCCCAAAACCCGGGATGTAAAAGTAGTCCCAAACTGGACTAGAAAAAGTTTAATAAGTTGTCTTAAACCCGAGACACATGCTTTTGAGAAAAGAGTAGTGAAACTCACCTTTGCTTTGCGTGCTAATAAACCAGGTGTAATAAAATAAGTATCCAACTACCGGAAACCTATAATATAACAACCTATAAGTGTTTGTTCAACATTTGTGTTTGTCCAGTTAACCCATTGACTCCAAATCAATGACTTAGTTTGTGTTTATAAAATTTGTTTGACTTTGTTTGACCCGGCGACCCGTTGGTGACCCGTTAATATTCCATGTTTGATTAATCCACATAGACCTAGAATTACATCACATACACAATTCATGCAATTCCTAGTATCTATCATGTTAGTTATCACATAATGTGTCATATGTAACATAAGCTCACAAGTCCAAGTTCACACAAACATCCTACTACTAGCATGTCATGATTCACATCAAGTCATATAACACATTTCATGCCTCCTACAACTTTTATCCCATGCAATCTTTCCAAACTTGGTAAGTTATGAACACCAAGAACATGTAGCATGCAAAAAGTTTCTATATTTAGCAAGTTTATGAATCTAGTTTGATTTTACCAAAACGAGTGTTCTAACACTCTTACATAATCATACTAAGCATCTCGTATGATTACATATTCCATAACATGCTTGGATCACAACCTCAAAATCTGAAAGTCAATGAAGTTTCCTTTTTGGGCAGGTTAATAACAATAATCAAGTGACGTCAAATCATCATCTAATGCAAGTTATCCTTTTTAAATGAGCATAACATGATCATAATAATACACCATACATGTTCCAACATCAAGGTTCTAAGATCTAGGGTTAACACAAAATTAAGGTTTTGGCTACAACATGCACCCTATGATTTTACATATAAAATTCCTCACCAAAACCCAATACAAACCTATATTAATCATCTTTTAATCATCATCAATGGACAAAAATAATTTAGATCAGATCTGAATATTTTTGGGTTTGGACAAAACTTAATATAAATAATTAAAACATGTATAAAAATCATTAAAGGTTGGTTACACACCTTACTCCTTCACTTCTTTTGATCCTAAACCATCTTAAGCTCCTAGAATCTTTAGAGAAGGTTATTTGCAGGAGGTAAAGATTAGAAATTCGTTTTTTAGAGGTTAGGAGCGAATTAGGGTTTAGTTTTCATAAAAAAAATGGCTAAAACGTTTTTTTTTTTTAAAAGGTGTTTGGGCTGAGTTTGGCAGCAGCCCATGCGCTGCCTCTTGTCTGTCACTCTGTCCGTTCAGTGCCCCTTCATTTAAAGTTATGTTTCATTCAATTTTTTTTGTGTCTATATGACAAATATTGACAATTGTTGTGGTGTGGACTTGGTTATACACGCCAAGTCTAACACACTTTGTTATTTTTTGTTTCTAGTTTAATATATATATATATATATATATATATATATATATATATATATATAATAATAATAATTAATCTATAAACATATTTAATCCAAATACTTTATAATTAGTTTACGACACCCGGTCCTATTAGAGTTGGTTACGGACCCGGTCTTGTATAGCGCGTAACAGTCTCATTTCGCTTAGTTCTAAATAAATTCGCGGAACGATTTATATTGACATAATAATCTATAAAATATTTTACCCAAATATTTTATAACTTATCTACGATGCTCAATTTGTCTAGTGCGCGTTACGGACCCAATCGCATATTCACCCAATAACAATTAATTCAAACTAACTCCAAATAATTTCACGTATACACATTATTGCAAATAATATCAACCTAGTTATTCTACAATTATTTGTTTTTTTGTTTCACCAACGTTCGGGGTCATTTATTCGTTTGTATGTCTGATAATCTACCGGATTATCTGTTCGTGTGGTTTCACATATATTTAACCAATTCAATTCCACCGAATTAACTAAATATATAAAAGTTAACCAAGTTAAATGGTAAGTGTTTGTAGAAAGTTAACCTGAATTTGCCGGGTGTCACAAAGCTCGATAGTTCCTTATAGATACCGAATAATCCGTTTTAAGGCATTCCAATGCGGTTCGCGAGGGGCGTGCATATGCATGAAAATTTGTTGGACAACATAAGAGATATCCAGACGTGTGAACACCAAATACTGGAGTGCACCTGCAAGACTCCGATATGTAGACGGGTCATCATGTAATGGACCAGAGTCAACATTAAGCTTTGATTGTGTATCAATAGGGGTGGCCACGGGTTTACACGAGTCCATAGATGCCCGGTGAATGATATCTTTGGCATATGCCGATTGGGAGAGAAACATATTATACCTTCCCATTCAACCTAGATGCCCATAAAATAAGATAAAAGACCCAAATCCTTCATAGCAAACTCACCTGCCAAAACTTGCATTAGATGACGCCGTAACTTCTCATTGGATGTGGTGAGGATTATATCATCCTCATATATAAGACGATATGTGATATCAGTGCCACTACGATAGACAAAAAGAGAATTATCCGACCTGCTTAGCCGAAAGCCATGTAGAGTGACAAAATCTGTGAATCGTTAGTACCAGACCCGAGGTGCCTGTTTAAGCTCGTAAAGAGATTTCTTGAAAAGACACACATGATCAAGATAATCTTTATGGAGAAACCCCATAGGTTGGTACATGTACACAGTTTCTTCCAAGTTGCCATGTAAATACGCGTTAGTGACGTCCAGTTGATTAATATGCCAAGAATGAGTGAGAGCAAGAGATAAACCATGCGAATAGTAGCTGCTTTGACAACCAGACTGAACGTCTCGGCAAAGTCAATACCTGTTTGCTGAAGTCGACCATCACATACTAAGCGAGCTTTGTATCTGTCCAATGAGCCATCTGATCTGAATTTATGTTTAAAAAGTCACATGCTGCATATAATATTTATGTTTGATGTGCGTGGTACTAACTCGCAAGTCTTATTTTCAATAAGAGCACTAAATTTGGTGTACATAGCATTATACCACTCAGGAATAGATAAGGCAACCTGTGGGTTTTTGGGGATGGGAACATTGGTGGTGGTCGATAGATTAAAAAGTTGTTTGGGTTTAATGATGCCAATTATTGAACGTATGCGAATGGTCCAGGTCTGGGCTGTGGTAGGGCAGGGGTGAGGCGATTGGGATTGGATTGGGACAGGAGGTTGGGCCATGGAGTGCATATGTGTAGGTGGATGAGGCTGTTGTGTAGATGGGCTAGAAGGTGGGAGTGGAACGGATGTGGAGTGTGCCGAATGTCCAGAAGAATAAGGCCCAAAGGAAGACAGAGGGTGGGCTAGTGACATACGTAGGTGATTTGTATGGGATGGGACTAGCTAGTTCGTTTATGGGGGTGGGTGTGAGGGTAGGGGAGATGTTTTTCCATAGTAGTGGATTTAATGTTAGGGTGAGGAAATCGCAATTGAGTGGTTTGGTGGTGGATTGTATTGTGTAAATAAATATGGTATCCTCAAACTGAACATGTCTAGAAATAAAAATGCGATGGGTAGTTAGGTCAAGACATTTGTATCCACGGTAATTTGGAGGGTAACCAAGGAAGACACATGTTTGAAAGAGGTTGGTGAGTTCGTCAATGGTGGTGGAAGGGATGACGGGATAGCATAAATAGCCAAATACGCGAAGGTGTTCGTATTCAGGAATGCAATAGGAAAGAAGGTAAGTTGGTGAGAGTGGGCAAGGAGGGTTCGAATCATGTTGTTAAAGGTGCGGATTTTGTGTTCCGCCTTACAAGTTTTAAAAGTTATGATTTGCGTATTTTTTACCGGTGTAACATTGAAATTGTTTAATTTTTCTTTCAAATTGAGTGATGATGTAATTGTAAAATGTGGTAAAAATACCAAACACTGTGACTTGTGGCTAATGGGAAAAGTCCACAAAAAAAAAAATTTGTAAAGTCATCAAGAAATAACACATAATAGTCATGGCCTCCCGTACTAAGAACAGGGGAAGTCCAAAGGCCACTATGCACAATATCAAAAGGCAAACAAGTATGATTAATAGAGGCAGAAAAAGGTAATTAAATACACTTTCCAAACACACAAGATTGACAAAGTTTGTTTTTCATTTTGCCATAATCTATAACAAAAGATTGTTTTAAAGAACACAACAAATTGTTTCCATGGTGTCCTAGACGTCGATGCCAATGATCTTGAGATACAACAACCAAGGCAGTAGGTTGGGTGAAGTCAGCCGAGAATTGTTGTGTGAGGGGGTAGAGATGCTTCACAAGAAATCCAAATGGGGTCAAATTCAATGGAAACTAAGTTATCAATGGTAAGGGGTCTAATTGAAATAAGGTGTTTGATTATGTTTAGTGCAAAAAGGACATTGTTTAGTTTTAAGGGTGGGAAGGGTAGGGATAGGACTTGGTTGCCTTGAGCTAAAACCAGAATAGACGTGCCATTACCAACAATATTGTTTTTATTGGTGCATTTATTAAAATAAGAAAGAGGGTAAATACCTTGCTGGTTGGCGGAGTGAGTGGAGGCACCGATGTCCATGAAACCATGATCGGGCTGCTTCAGCGACATCGTGTAAAGAGCTGGCTCTATATCAGTGGGAATATAAGCAATGGTGTATGCTTGGGCAGGATGTGGTCCGAGAATGCCAGGGCCGCCGGTTCCTAATGAATTAGTAGGCTTAGAAGGGTATGGACAGGGGCGGGTTGGATGTAGTAGGCTGTTTGTTGGGTCCATTAAGCAGGCTAGCTTACTGGCTAGTGGACCAATAAGTAGGAAACACAATATAAGGGTGGGAGGTATTTACTTGTGGTGTTTAGGTGTTACGACTGTGGTTATTGTTCCAACGCCCATGCCGGTGACCGCGTCCACGTCCACGACCTCGGTTGCGATCGTCAATGCCCCGAGTTGAAGACACGGAAGATGGATTGGGTATGCTTGTTGTCATTAAAGTGGTGTTAAGGCTAGTCCACGCGTTAAATGCGGTCTGTCCCAGTTTCATAATAGTGTGGAGAAGACTGGTAGATACAACCTCATAAAGCCACTGCAGCACGATGGCGTCTAAGCCAAACCATAGAGCTTCAACGGGTGTGGGCGCGGTTTGTTTACCTTCGGCAAAAGAGGAGACAGCAATGGAGGGTGTGGGAGAGGGATGATCGAAGACTTCGTAGGCTCGATAGTGAACCTGAGAAAGCTCCGACCAGGTGGTAAAGTGAGAGGTTTCATCTTCAAGAGTGATGGGGATAAAGTTTCTGATGTTGGATATTGTCATCGTTGGATGAAGTTTTGCTTCCATGGCTGGTTATAGTGAAGAAGAATGATAACAGAAGTAACAAGGTGAAACAGAGGACAGACAGAGAAGAACATGCGATGAGTAATTGGTTATTACTAAATTTTGTTTTATGATAATTCAAAAATATACAGGTATTTTAAATTTTATTATTTACTGTATAGTATGCTTATTTAACTTTAAATAGTAACAAATTATATATATATACACATATATTTGTAGGGTTAGTCTATAAAGAATATTTCCTATTTTGACATTGTGTTTAAAATTTCAGGATATCTTAGAATCTTTTTGAATAATATTATAGTGAAAAACATCAAAGGTAATAATTTAAACCGAATCAAACACATTTTTTCATGGTGTCACCTTGTCCGTCTCTCACTGTACGATCCCACATTGTGGATAGTCTTAGAGTATTCAGAAAGTAATATTCATCCGCATGTATATAAATTAGCTAAAAATTCACATTTATCTATAATTTTTGTTTCACATTTTTAGAACCTCATACATCTGATTCCTTATAAATTTACGACCCATTAAATAATATCTTTTTTCCACTCACACCACTTGAAAATACAAGATATACAGATGAATAATATGTTTGTAAAATGCGTCACACAAATGATATTAGTTGATATTTTTTTTCCATAGTTATTTTATCTTTATTCCCAGATTTTATATACATATTTACCTCATGCATGTATTACTTTCAAAGTTCTGGCACCACAAGAGTTTTGCAATTTGTACATGTTAATTTCTTCCTTAGATTTTATGAAACTAGCGATTTTTTACATACAAATATTGGCATAATGTATATAATTATAAGTTTGAATAAATATACAAAGTAAGTTTGCGGTTATATGCATGAACGCACACAACTTTTTTGAATACTATAAATTGCTTATAGCAACCGATTTTTGACAGAAAACCCTGTATAAATATAACATTTCTTTTTATTTCAGCTTTAAAATTATGTTGGAAATAAGATAACCAAAGGTCATATTTTAAATGGCTATTAACAGCGGATTTCCGTGGATGGTTCTTTGTTTTGTGACAACAAATTCAATCTCACAAAAAGAAACATCCTATACAATATCTCAAGAGTTCTCTGTGTTTTAAATGTCAACAAAAAAAATTTAATCATTACTCTTTATGCTTGGGTAAAAATATGATGTGTAATAATGTTGATCTTCTGTGTGCGATGTTTAGTATTGGCACTACGAGTGTTGTAAATGGGACTGATGATGGATCCGTTGAATCAGAAGTTATCCCCGAACTTCCATTGTGCACTCTCTGTACCCAAATTCTTGGGTTTATTCATAATGCAGTGGCAAAAGACCAGTACCAATGGTTTGCTACAAGAGTTGCAACAAGCGTGAGTATCCTTTTTTATTAGTTTTTTTTATACGATTTGGCTCATAACATTCTATTGATTATTATATGAGGAGTCCAACATTGCAGATATGTAACTTGATACCATTTCAAGAGCCGGCAGTTGATTGTGCAAGAGTTCCATCAATGCCAACTATTTCGTTCATCATTGGTGGCAAAAAGTTTGAGCTTTCTCCTGATGATGTATGTTCTACCTTTACAGTACCGTACGGTAACATAACATAGCATACCATACTATAAAATAGGCTTGGGATATTCAAACATCCCCTCCACGGACCGTGGAGGCCTCCACCACGGTTGCATCTCAGCCTTATCTTAATTTCTTTTGCATAATATCCCTTGCCTTTTGAAATAGAACGTCCGGTCACTAGGACGTAACCGCTAGCAAGGGCTCTATCGTAAGCCCATTGTTTCAACTCTTCAACAGACCCGAATACCTGGAAATTTATATAAGAGTCAAGTCTAAATTTATACTAGTCTAAATTATATACCATTGTAAATATATACTAGTTCAATCCAACAAACCATAAAACATGTAAATATATACTAGTGTAAATAAATAAATGCACCTGATTGGTTTCATACGAAACATTCGGGTTAGGTTACACTTTTATGTCAAGACCTTTAGAAGCATCTTTCTCGTTGTCATCATCTTCCTCAAAGCCGTTATCACCTTCCTCGAAGTCCTTAGCATCATTCCCGCACGAATGGTAAGACCCGTATGTGTACTGTGGGTAGCTTGGTGGCACGAAAAATGACTCATCTTCCTCTATATATTCCTGGTTCAGATCGGGCAGCATGTTCCCCTCATTAGCACGAACCCCGGATTTAACCTTCTCGTCTCCAACTTGAACCCTGGGTCCGAAAAAGCTTTCAAAGACGTAAGACTCGTTCGGAGATAGGTCATCGGTTGAAAAGCTATGTAAATATGACATCGTGAAATCGGGAAGTCGAGATGGGCCGAGGGACTAGTGGTGGTGATGTTTGAATGTTTGTTTGAAATGCGGAAGAAGATGCTCCCGTTTATGTTAAATTGTAAAAAAAAAGGGCCGTGGAGGCCTCGATGTGCAAACTTAACCCATTTCCACAGACTGTGGGGGCCTCCACGACCGGTCATTAAGCACCTTTTCAGTCTGAACTCCCTGCTTTTGCATGGAGTTCAGACTGACACCTCGTACCTCGTACAAAGACGGATCGTGGGGCCCTCCACGGCCCGTCTTTTTTCACCTTTTTGATCAACCACGACCCATTGTGGCATCGACGTCCCATCTTTTTCCATTTTTTTGCTCCACGGCCCATTGTGGCCTCCACGGTCTGTCTAAAGGGATGTTCAGGGTTTTTAAGGGGACGTCTAGATAACATCACCCATAAAATATCCTATTGCACCCTACTCTACTGTACCATAGAATAATATAAGGATGCAGTAATATAGAAAAAGTTAAGTACCAAAAAATACTAGGGCTCGATTTTTTCTGACTTGTTTTGATGATAAATCATAAACGAAACTGTTTGGTATGGCTTGAAAAATTCTTTGAACCAAATATTAAACAAAACTCATAATCATTTTGGACAATTCCATGACCTTAAATCAATCCATCAAATCTGGCATCTCTCACAAGAACTTGATAGAAGACATATGTGTATTATGTTTTGACTATTAGTTAAACTTAAACATTATCCCAAATATTTTGCAGTACATACTTAAGACCGGCAAGGGTGATGATGTACAATGCTTTAGTGGTTTTGTTCCAATGGATGCTACTCCACCCCATGGGCCACTTTGGTATGTGTACCCCTTGTTTGTGCTTCTTAGTCGTCCATCTACAAAATTCTGCTTGGTCTTTTAATATTTGAAAACTTCTCAAACACAAGTTTAACGTATTTTTCTTGACGCAGGAAATTAGGTGACGTGTTTATGCGTCGTTATCACACTGTATTTGATTATGGCAATGTCAGAGTTGGATTTGCGGAAGCTGCATAAGTGAGAAGTTTATATCTAAGACAAAGAGCTTTAGTTTGTGTGAACCACTCTTCTTTGTCCGTACTATATATATAACAGATTGATATGTTTGTAATCGTGTGCTTAAAAGAACTAAGGCGGGGAACCCATGACTATTCTCATTTCCTTCAATCATGCACTGCCACCTCAATCCACTAATTCACTACCCTAAAACATCAATATGGGGGAAGCATAACCCTGAACCACTACTTTGAAATGTTTTTTTCCTAGATAGAATAAGCATATTAATTAAAAATAAAATCTTACATTCAATTAACATTCAATTAAATAAAATTAAATTTACATTATTTTATAATACAAAATAATAAAAAAATAAAGAAACATAAATTAAAAATAAAACATGGAAATAAAACTAAAATAATCATTGCCTTCATCATCCTCATTTTCCCAATCACACTCCAAACCATGTTTGGCCACTATTTCACGTCTTCGATGTAAAACCGATTCCAATGCTTTACCCTTGAGGTTGTCGTGTGGTTTGGGAAACATGTTCTACTCGTGTTCATATTACCTTTGCCTCACCACTTCACGTTGGTTAGTTTTGTTATCGTTCTTGAGTTTGTATTTCTACCAACTTGCCGAACTTATCTTCCTTCATTAACTGGTGGCCCGAACTTCGTCCACTAAGGAGGTTTTGCTTGAAAACTTGGCGGGTTTCTTATTTTCTGACTTAGGCTTGTTGGTGCGTTATCTTTTGTGAGATGATGCATCTTATTAGTGTGGGTGTCATATGGTGTACTAGATGCATCATAGCTGCAACCTTACGACGACTTTCGTCTCTTGTCAGAATGACTATAGGACGGTTCTTCACCCATTATTAGTTGGTTGAGCCATTTGTCGCATGTTATTATAATCTCCCATGAAGGAACAATATTAAAAACCAGTCCGATGTTCTTTTTTCTAATGACACATCACGCTATTCATCACATTAAGGTCGCTATATCCACTAACTCATAAACGATCCTATATACAATAAATGTAAGCAAAAAATTAAACAAATTTTGACACACAAGTTTTAACTTAAAAAAATAATCTAAGTATAAAATAATGGTGCTTGAATCTGCAATTTGTTGAATTCATTTGGGTTCACATAGCCCTATTTTGAAGTTATTTGATCAATTGATCGATTGCTTCCTCCTAATAATTCATCGTAATATTTAAAAACCGTCTTTCAAAAACTCCCTTTGCTTCGTTAGTACTTTCTTCCTTGTTTTTGGAGCAATAAAATCAAGCATTTGCCAAAACAACCTCTTGCTCGTTTAACCATGATGTATCCTTTGCTCGTTTGGTGAATTTTTTTCTTTATTTCATTTAGTTGGTTGAATTGCATCTTCTTAATCTTCATCTTCAGCTTCTATAACTTTCATTTCTCCAATATCATCGCCCAAATTGTATCCTTCATCATGGACCTCATATTGTGTCTCTTGCACATATTCGTCATCTTCATCTTCTTCACGGAAGGGTTCGCTCAATCTCCTCACGTAATTGACCACGAGTTGAATGCCTCATTGCAAACACGTCGGAAACATCCATATAGCATAGCACTTTAGGAGGTGGTCGTGCAAAGTACTTTGTTTGTGGCAAAAAATACGTAATGTTGTTATAGATATTGTGGTTGTGAAAATATTTTGGTTGTGGGAGTGCTGGTGTTGTGTTTGTGGTGGAAAATTCATCTATACACCTCTTCCGCACTCAAACCCGCCCTGCTAACCCTTATACTCGATTCTCTACACCAAGAACCCACTCTTCTACTTCTTGATCCCACTCCATTATATATATTATATATAGAGGACTATTTGTTTGCAAACGATTTTAATATTCTTGGATCAATTTGAGGATGAAAACAATTGAATTGGTTGTGTTCAAGTGTTTGAAATGGATGAGATAATGTGTTTGTATAGGGTCACTACAAATAAAAAGCCATGTAGTGGCATACAAAAAGTGCCATAAAAAACGATTAAAGTGTCACTAAAGACCTTGAAGTGAATGTGCGACACACAAATAAAGTGCCACTAGAAGTGGTGTCACTAAAAGCTTTTAGTGGCACTTATTTGGTGTGCCACTACAAAGTCCTATGTTTTTAGTAGCACTTTTTTTTTATCCCTCACTACAAAACTTTGAGTTTTTAGTGACATTTTCTGTGTACCGTTACAAACTTTTTAGTGGCATTCTTTAACACATTAATTAAATCAAATAAATTGCCATACATTCATCATATTAATTTTCATTAATTAAAATTATTCATTTACAATATAAAATAAAATAAAACTGTAAAACATAAAAACCCTAATATCATCACTTTATTTAAAAGTTTGATCCCTTCCAAACATTCCTAGTGTATACAAGCAAATGTCTGGTAAGCAACATAATTGCTCCAAGTTTTACAAAATTATTGAATAATCTCACACGTGCACTAGTTTAGTCAAAGTAGCGTGAGTCCTCCTTAATCAGGCCTTCAAAGGTTGTTTCTTCGAGTCTCCTGTAGAACATCAACGAAAGTGTTGTGTGGTTAGATGTGTAAGGGTTCCAAAAAAATCTAGTAAAACCTCCAAACAAGAAAATATAATAGTTGAATAACCACCTTACACTTGAAAAGAATTATATTTTTTGTGCATGAGGTTATGACATTAAGAGAGATTAGGGGAGAGATACTCACAAACAACTAGCATTAAAAGAGAAGCAAACCGCATAGCAGCAGCAACCTTATGGCTAAGATCATCAACAAATATGTTGCAGTGACATGCAAACCAAAAGTATGAATGCGATGAGATTGAATTAATATAAAAATAGTAACACCTGAGGATTATTACATAATAACTTAACCAAACAAAAGATAAGAACCATATAAAGCCTTATTCAATGTGTCCTTCCTCAACCTGGAACCTTTAATAGGTTCACCAAACTTGACAATATGCTCATACAATTAGAAAGTGGTGACATATGATAGCTCTAGCAAATATACTTACTAAAGCCTCGCAATTAAAGATAATATACCAAGTGCAGCTGATCTAAAGCGAATTACTGAATGAATCCATAAGATGACTGCATAGATAATAAAAGAAAAAGATATAAAGGTGTTATAGTTCAATACTTCAATACACAATGTCATCTTTGAAATGGATAATTTGTAAACATTATCAAATTTTCATCTGTAAAATAAAAAAGGTGAAAAGGATAAACTTGTAAATAAACATAAATCCACTACAGTATATTTGTGTACACATAGAGATGTTAAGAACACCTATATGTAGTTCAGCGGCAGCCTAGGCATAGATGTTGAGTGAATAGAGCAAACAAATTTAGTTTTTTTGGTATGAGACAAGAGTTCAAGCTATATAACTATATGTATATATTATGAAGCAAACGGTAGTCAAAGCATCCTTGACTCGTTGAGGAAACATAATACCGATACAACTCCAGCCAACCACAACGAGATATAGCTTATGGGACTACACACTGATATCACTAACAAGATGCAACCACAACCTCCTTTTTACCATCAACACAATCAAACCAAGAAAAGGAGAGCACATAGCAAAGCCTAAAATTTAAACAAATAGAGAAATAATTTATAACTTAAACGGGCTCATGAAGTCGTCGTAAAGAATAAGGTTAAAATCAGCTTTCTAGATGTAAAGGGAGTGATTGTTTACCGGAAATGAAATAAAGAATAACACCTGCTTGAATTCTGAACCGAACTTAGACCCAATCACACAGAATCCGAGCAAACAGGAAAAATATATTGAGTAAATACAGCTGCATGCCTGAAATTCAGCACCAAGAAAAAGGGGTTCAGAATTGAACAGAAATGAGCTCAAACTCCAAACCTAGACTTTTAAATTAGCAAATAACAATCAAACTGGTCATTCAAAAACATAATATTGCTATTTGTTGAGAATTAAAATATTCAGATTATAATTTGAAATGGGTCACTTTTTTTTTTTGAACGGCCAACAAATTGGAATCACTCACGGAACACTGGAGTATCATCGTGCCACCAGTATTGCCACGCGATCATATTCCACCACCAAGTCACCAATTCAGGAGGAAACTCATAATTATGAGAAAACCCCCTTTGTGAGATTCGAACCCAGGACCTTATGGCCTCTAAGTCTTATCTCACCACCAAGATACCACTAGGCTATAATGCCTTGGGTAATGGGTCACTTTTCTCACTGAAACATTTGATGATCACTAAATAGATAAAGAAAGTGTATAAAGAGGAATGATTCATCTTAAATGTTTTACTTACGTATGGAATAGACCATGAAAATAACTAGTATGTGATACGAAACTAGTTAAGTGTTATTAGAACAAAGGAATATGAAAGAGAAAATCAGTAGAATCCATGATGTGCAAGAAATATGGAATTTAGTGTAACATATAAGCTTATAAAATATCAAATAGCATGAGTAAGCCATTAGTGTACTTTAAAACAAAAAGAAAACCATACAAATGTTGGGGTTCAACTTACAAACTCCCATACCCAATGACCCATTCTAACCGATATCAGCTGCGACCCCCATAAAATGTTCAACTTTGACTCATACCCTTCAAAATAAACCTACAACAAAATGGACAGCAACAACAATTAGAAGATAAAATATATAGTAAATGCCCATAAATAACTGGTCATAATCAATATTGCAAATGCCCTGTGAAAAGATGGAACAAGCACAATACCTCTTGAGTAGGGGTGCAAACAAGCCAAGCTA
Organism: Ambrosia artemisiifolia; assembly: GCA_032199755.1. NCBI lineage: Eukaryota > Viridiplantae > Streptophyta > Magnoliopsida > Asterales > Asteraceae > Ambrosia > Ambrosia artemisiifolia. Next base: position 67,235,955 of record CM063519.1, read on the forward strand.
CTCATACTCGGCTTGAAAAAAAAAACTTGAAACGAGCCTAGCTTAAACGAGATTGAGCCTAAGCCTGAGCTTCGCTTATCAAGCCTAAACGAGGCCACTATTTATATAATTTTTAATTAATATATTAAATGGATATTTAAATAATACTAATGATTATTCGCAAAATTATAAAAAATTAACTAAATCATATAAAAAACAACAATTATAACCAAGATAAATTAATTAAAAATAATCAACAAGATGAGCTCAAGCTTGAAAAAGTACTTACGATCCGAGCCTGAGCTTCAAAAAGAAAGCTTGAATCGAGCTGAACTCAAGCTCGGGCTCAGCTTGGCTCATTTGCCCCCTACCCTTGAGTGATAAACTTTTGCAATGTACTCTTGTTTATTTTGGTTGCTAACAAACATGGGTTGATACAATCAGTCTCTAAATCTGATAAAAAAACACATTAACTACAAAATTGTAATTGTTAAAGTGTCAATTCTAGAACATGTGTAAACCTTTGATCGTAACAAAGCCCATACTATTTATTTTTCCCCTTTAAATAAACCACATAAACAAACAAAAACTAAATTTGAAAATTCAAACCAGGTGCTTCAATCATTGGCACTAATGGTATATACTTTACATTAGCAAGATTATTATGAGATTTATACATGAAAAGGCCATATTCAACATCAAATTCACCGAAATTCTTTAATGTAGAACAAATTTAAACATGTGAGAAAGAATCCTAACTATGGTTCCATCTCTTTAAAAAGAACATTGGTCAGCATACTTAATTAAAACTGCAACCAAAACTATACAGATAGACCAAAGTAAACCTAATTTACAAAAAAGGATAAACACTTTTCACAAGAAATTAAGCAATTAACCCCAAACAAAACAAATGAAATATATTATCACAAGATGTAAATGAAATGGCGGTTGAATGTCTCAAGTAAAATACTTCAATCATGTTCTTTTTTATACCAAACACAGACGACCTTATGTAGGTGCATTACAGCGCACATCAAAATAGAAATTGAACACAAATCCATCAACAATTAGAAAAGGAACAAAGAGCGAACTATCAGATTTTGAGATTTATGAATGAATACCTTCCAAATTGATGTCAGGATTTAGCCAGAGCGCAACATCTCTAGTGGTTGCAGTATTTAATTGATCCAATTCTAATAGGCGTCCCAGTCAATCATTGGAGAAGAAGGCGTTGGCAAGCATTTTAAAACTATGGTGTCACTTTCAGATTCAACAAAATGAACACAATGGATGTGATTTTTTGGAGAGATGAAAACCAAAGAGACACAGGGGTGAAGGGTGAGGGAATTGATTTTTGGTGAGAAATAGAGGGAAATCTAGAGGAAATGATGAAGGGTTAGGGGATGAGAGGGAATATGAAAAGATTGATTTTTGGTGAAAGCGGGAATATGTTTAATTGCGCTCTTGTTGTTGTTGTTCACCGGAGGGAATAAATTTTAGGGTAAATTTTAGGTTTAAAAGAGGGAAAGAGTGAAAATTTTAAATGGATTGTTCTAAAGTTTTGGTGGTATACAGCATAAGTGTTACTAAAACCTATTGAAATTTTTGGTGGCGTATACAAAGTGTTACTAAAAACCTCAACTAGTGGCATAAACATTAAATGCCACCAAAAGTTTATGCTAAGCAAATACAACATACTTAAAGTGTCACTAAAAATCTAAATCAGTGACACAAAATTAAAATGTCACTAAAAACGTGTGCCACTAAATGACATTTTTTTTGTAGTGGGTTATGTATGGTATTTGTATATTAATTTATGAAAAAGTTTATTTTCTTTTTTCTTTTTAATATTCAAATAGTAAAAAAGAGTCGTTGAAATGCTTTTGGTTTGATGTCTACATCACATAGGCACTACTTGGAACCTATACCTAGACACTGATGGTAGTGTTCCTATGTGGGTAATGGGGAACCCGAGGCTTCACAAGTGGTGTCCCTGTGACAATCGGCAAAATTAAGGTAATTCCTTACGGTATTAATATATGTGAATAACTAAATTAAGTGTATTTTTAAATTAAGTGGATTAGTTTAGTCTTTATAGAGTGCAAATTTTCATAATGTGCATAGTGATGCATTTGTTTAATTAAAAGTAAGACGTAATCGTGTGCGAATAAACTTGTCTGGTACAGACGTTGGTGATTACTTGATAAGAATTACGTAACTGAATATGATCTCGAATGCCCAGGAAGTGAATAAATGGCATTACTACAAAATATAAAGTGTATTGGAACTCTAAAACTCTAAATAGTTACTAAAAACCTAAATCCTCTGGTAACGAAAAAAGTTTGTGTATTGGGTATAACTTATAATTTCACCAAATTAAAATGTGGGTTATTGGATTATAATAATCCAAACTTTCAGGAATTGGCCGGCATTAATCCGAACTTAAGAATTTCCCCCTACCAGTCCCAACTTTCACCATATTTTCCTCCATCGAGCCTTTCGTTAACTTTTCTTAACTCAGTTACTTTGTGCTTACGTGGCTGCTGACTAGGCACGGTGACGTGAAACTTATGCTGACGTGGCTGCTGACTTGGCATGCCACATCGTGCCATGTCAGCACAAGTTCCACGTCATTGTGCCATGTTAGCTGTCACGTCAGCACAAGGTCCACGTCATCATGCCAAGTCAGCTGCCACGTCGGCATAAACTAACTGAGTTAAGAAAAGTTAACGGAAGGCTCGATGGAGGAAAATATGGTGAAAGTTGGGACTGGTAGGGGTAAATTCTTAAGTTTGGATTAATGTCGGCCAATTCCTGAATGTTTGGATTATTATAATCCAATAACCCTTAAAATGTAAATAACTTACCAACACTTAAACTAGGCTATGTTTATGTTGGGGATCGGTAGATCCATCCGCGTCAAAACTTGACCCGGATCTATCTATTCGGTTTGTTATAAAACTCTATTATATATATATATATATGTATATATCTAGTTTTACACCATGATTTTTAATAACCATTATCAATGAGGCGGAAGCGTGATAATAAAACAATATATAGTTATTAACTGAAACGATATCCCACCCAGATTGACAACGCTACCCGGATTCGTTGATGATGTATATGGGGAGCGCGAGTGTTTGAAACCGAAACTATAAACTTTGGTAAACTCAAAAGGGGAGGAGTTGTAACTATGTCAACTTATGTTTGGAATAACATATGTATGCTAACTAACTATTTATAGCTGACCCCTCCCCCCTACAATTTTTCTAACATAAACTTGTTTGAGGGATCATTGTTGCTTGATGTTTTACAAGCTTTAGACGTAGATTAGCTTTAATCTAAATTGTATAGTTGAATTTGTCAATTTGCTTCTTGTTTGCCATATTTAAGTAAATGAAATATTAAAACTTATGAGTTCAATGAGCTATTAAACAATAGTCACTATATAGCACATCAATATTTTCTCCAATAGTTGGGGTGTTACAATGTGACATACAAAGTAGATGTTGCTTACTTTGTTAACCAATCATGCTTTAGCTTTACTTGGACCAACCAATCCAGAGTTGTATATGTGCCTAATGGATTTTGAATGCTTATAAGAGTAGATGATAATGACAAATAATGATATACGTTAAAATATTCAAATAAATCCCCGATTAAACTCCCAAAATACGCGTTTTAGACCCTAATTGCACGAGTCCGATACTTAACCGGTTCATATGTTTATTTCGGGTCTTAAACGGCGCCACAAAGACAAAGTCGAAGAAACCGGGCGAAAAACGGACAAGACGGACAACTTCTACAAAAATTCACCAAGTCTGGAAGTTGTGCACGGGGTGCCAAATCTGTGCACCCCCGTGCGGGTCAAATCAATAGCTCGGAAACAAAGGGGTGCACGGCCAGGTGCACCAAGCAGTGCCCACCAATTTGCTCGGCAACACTTGGACCCGCACGGCCGTGCGCCCTGGTGGCACTCCCGTGCCAAATCAAGATATTTTCAGGAATGACCCAGCCACTTGCCCACTTGCACATCAACTCACAAAGCAAAAGTGCACGGCAAAGCGCACGGCCGTGCACCTGACCGTGCACGCCTTCGAAATCTGCTTAAATACAGAGCAGAACCCACTGTTTCATTACTGGGTTTTGGAGAGACGATCTGAGGCAATTTTCTGGGCTAACAAAGTGCTGCACAGGCATGGAACAAGCTCGGGAATCCATCCGATCAATCCGTCATCATCCAATCCATCTTTTTAGCAATCTTATGGTTTGATCCTTTAAAGCTTTCTTAGATCCAAATCTGATTTCGTTGCTATTTTGATGTTATTTTAATTAATCGTACGCCTACGGGCAAGAACATTAGTATTAGTTAGTAGTTAAAACAATCGTTTGTATGAAATCATGTTTTGTTTGAATTTGGCGTTTTTCATGTTTGAATCTTGATGATCATAGCGCAACCTTGTTTCGTTGTTGTTAGATTTGTAGTCGTGTTTGGATGACTTTGATGATTGTCGAATGTGTTAGGCGGATTACTTGTTGAAGAAACCGTCCGTTTAATCATCCGATAGTAAACTAGTTAATTTGTTGATAAAGTTTACACCATGAAACTGTAACCGGGTAATGTTTTGGTTAAAGTCGCTTAAATAATGATTACGATTGTTTACCGGCACTTAAAAGAGTCTTAAAAGCTTAATGGTTTTGTTACCAGTCTTTGACACGGTTAATGATCTTTGTTAGTTATTTTGGTGAAAATGGCGATCTTAGTAGATTTGTGTTCAAAGTTGGTAAAATGGAATAGGTTGTGAAATGCTCTACTTTATGGTAGTCTAGGTGGTCGTATTGTGTATTCGATATTGCTTTCCTTAACTAGTGCGGTTGAGGACTCCCGAAAGGTTATACTAACCTATCTTTAAAGATTCTCATGCATGAGATCATATCAGCTGCGCGCTAATGAACAACTTGAAGTGGTTAACGTGTGTATTCGTGTTAGCTTTCTGTATAGTTGTCATGTTAGGATGCCCGAGAGGGAACTAACTGTCGGAAAATGGGAATGTTGATCACGCCTTTATTTCTTATTATATGTAGATGACATGCTAGGATTGGCGTATTATAGTTTATATAGTTATATTTTCTATTTGGAGTCGTAGTTAAGTTATTTACATGTGTTAGAATTAATATAGTTTAAACAAACTCAACTTATCTTTTCCTACTGGTAAATCGGGGATAGAGTTTTAGTACCATTGCTCCGCGCGCGTCAATGGATCGATACTTGGTTCTTATCTGTACTTACTACATATATGACAGGGTACACTTGCCCTATTGTGTGTGTTTTAATATGAAGGTCGAAACCATTTTTATAAATATTAAAGCAAAACGTGTGTTAAAATCAGTGCAAAATGGCACCGTTGCGGGGGACGCGACGAGCTTTAGGAACGAACCGAGTCAACTTTTTACCAGTGTACATTTATACTTCTTTGATTTGTTATTTCGTTCATTTATTTGTATATATGATTCTTTGAATGTTTATTTGATTTATTTGTCTGTTGATATTTTGGATTGATTTTAGATTGGTTTATATGTTAGCATATAAATTCGTTCATTTATCTGCTTATAGGATTGTTTGATTTGATTATTCGTTCATTAGGATGTTGATAGATTTTATTTGATTAGTTCGTTATTTGATTGATTAGATTCATTTGTTCGTATTTGGACTAATTATTAATTTCATTCTTTGTATAGTTTTAGGCTTAGTCTATTTATTTCTGTTCATTCCATTGATTCTATTGGTTTTTATTTGATTTTCTCGAGTATATAGCTTTCCGTTATTTTCGTATGAATTTATGGATTCTTTATTTTATTTATTTATTTTTCTGTCTTTTATCGCCTTTTGGGTTTGTCATATATTCGTCTGCTGCAACTGTATCATTCTTATTTGCAGGTTGATGTCCACGAACCCCGGGCCTTCTGGTGATCTTTCTGACGAGGAGCGAAGGCGTGTCTTGAGGAGAAGCGAGAGGATTAGACTTCATAAATTGCGTCTTGTTTCTAATATTCTTATTACTACTCCTAGAGTTGAGGTCCCAGTCGACGAGGCGAGGTACGATCTGGCTGACGACGACGGGTCGGACGCCCAAAGTGACATTATCATGGCGGATGATGACATTCCGCTTAATGATAGTGGTCGTCCAGGAGGAGATGGACTCGCGCCGAGTATTGTCCGTCCGGCTATTTTGGCGGACCATTTCGAGATCAAATCTAGTATCGTTAATATGATACAAAACTCGGTGCAGTTCGGTGGACTGGAGCACGAGGATCCAGGCCGACATATTGCTGCTTTCTTAGAGGTTTTAGCCACCTTTAAGATGCAGGGCATCTCCGATGATGCTATCCGTTTGAGACTCTTCCCATTCTCATTGCGGGACAAAGCCCGGACTTGGCTTCTGTCACAACCCGCAAGGTCGATCACGACTTGGGCAGAGTTATCACAACAATTCATGCAGCAGTATTTCCCTCCTGAAAAGACACAGAAACTGAGGAATCACATCATGACATTTCGTCAAGATGACGATGAATCACTGTACACGGCCTGGGAAAGATTTAAAGACCTACTCTTGAGTTGCCCGCACCATGAGCTTTCGAAAAGACATTTGGTGCAAACGTTTTATCATGGGCTCGGGTACGCGTCTCAGGAACGCCTTGATGTATACGCTGGGGGAGACATTGGAATAAAGTCTCCTAGGGAAGCGTGGAGCATTATTGAGAAGGCGTCCCTAAAATCTAAATCCCGACAGAGTGATAGATCTAGGTCTTCATCTGCCAAGGCTGGTGTACATGCCGTGGACAACTATACGGCGATTTCGGCACAGATAGCGGCTCTAGCTACGAGATTTGATAACTCTTAACAACACGTAGCGCAGTCCGATTGTCTGTGTGAGCAGTGCGGGGTATCTCACGAGCCTGGCTCGTCTGCGCAGGGGGTGATGTATACATGCCACGAGGAAGTGGACTACATGGGTAATCAGACGAGACCCCAGAATAACCCCTACAGTAACACTTATAATCCGGGTTGGAGAAATCACCCGAACTTCGGGTGGAAATCTGGTTCCTCTAACCAGAACCCGCTCGGATATCAGCAGAGGACCCCCGCACCACAACAGTCCCACCAACAACCTTACCAGTCCAATCAACAGCCTTACCAGTCTCATGGTTAATCGTCCCAGCAAAGACCGAACCAGTACCAGAACCAGGGCGCCGGGAGCAGCTCCCAGCAGCACGCCCCTCATGGTATGTCTAAGATGGTGGAGATGATGTCACAGCTCCTTACCAACACCTCTAATACCAATCAGATTGCTGAACATCGCTACCAACAGCACGAGGAGCGCTTTACAAATTATGAGGGTGAGATGAGGGGCCAAAAGGCGTCGATGCAGGAAATAGAGAATCAGGTAGGCCAGATGGCGAAGATGATGTCTGAGAGACAGCAGGGTGGTCTTCCGGGCAACACTGAGCCAAATCCGAGGGGGTATGTAAATGCCATTACGACGAAGAGTGGTAAAACCACGGGACCTGACACATCGGTATCACCGCCGATCACTTAGACGGTCCAGACTGAGTCTTCAGACGAGGTGCACGCTAGGCGAGTCCCAGCAAGTACAGCACAGTTACCGAAGCCAGTCACAGATTACACTCCTCCTGTTCCATACCCAGCAGGCTTAGGAAACAGAAGGACGAGGCCCAATACGGGAAATTCCTTGAGCTGTTCAAACAGCTACACATAAACATCCCGTTTGTGGAAGCCTTGGCCCAGATGCCTAAGTATGCGAAATTTCTGAAGGACATCCTCACAAACAAGCAAAAACTTGAGGACCTGTCCTGTGTTCTGTTGAACGAGAACTGCTCTGCAATTCTGTAGAATAGACTGCCCATGAAAATGGGAGATCCTGGTAGCTTTACCATCCCTTGTCTGATAGGTAATATGACTGTCAATAATGCACTTGCAGACTTGGGGGCCAGCATAAACCTTATGCCTTATAAGGTTTTTGAGAAGTTGGATCTGGGTGAACCTTCACCCACCAGGATGAGTATTCGCCTTGCTGATCGCTCGATCAAGTATCCACGGGGATTTGTAGAAAATATGCTTGTCAAGATTGACAAATTTGTTTTCCCTGTGGACTTTGTTATCCTGGATATGGATGAGGACTCTAAAGTTCCTCTGATTCTCGGACGTCCTTTCCTTAACACGGTAAGGACGATTGTTGACGTGGCTGCGGGCCAGATCACATTCCGAGTCAATGATGAGCACGTGACTGTTGACATTCAGAGGTCGATGCGCCATCCTGAGAGCCAGGACGATACACTATACTATCTTGATATAGTAGACCAGTGTGTCAGCTCTCATGTCAGAGGTGCTTGGGAGAGAGATGTTTCGGACACACATCTGTTGTGTGGGAGCCTAGATGGCATTATGTAGGAGGGCCATAGAGATGAGCAGCCGGTCTATCAGATCGGTGATGATGGTTCCCAAAGTCCGGAGCGTTTCGTGGAAATTGAGCGAGAGGAAGAGGAGAAAGCGAAGCCGTCTGTTGTGGACCCACCGTCTCTAGAGCTGAAAGAGCTCCCACCGCATCTCGAGTATGCATTTCTGGATGAGGAGGGGCGTCTACCGGTGATCATATCGTCTTCATTGTCTATGGATGAAAAGAGCGAGTTGTTGAAGGTTTTGAAACTTCATAAGCGGGCAATTCCTGGAAGATTATGGACATCAAGGGGATTAACCCCTCGTTCTGTACTCATAAAATCTTGATGGAGGATGTCCATAAGCCTTGTGCGCAGCACCAGAGGCGTCTGAACCCGAACATGCAAGAAGTTGTTAAGTCCCACGTCATTAAATTGGTTGATGCTAGATTGATATATCCGATCTCGGATTCTGTTTGGGTTAGTCCTATTCACCTCGTGCCCAAGAAGGGTGGCATGACGGTGGTCACGAATGATAGGAATGAGTTGATTCCTACGAGGACTATCACGGGGTGGAGAGTTTGCATTGACTACCGCAAGCTCAATGACGCCACCCGCAAGGATCACTTCCCGCTTCCATTCATCGATCAGATTTTGGAACGACTGTCGGGGAAGTCATGTTATTGTTTCCTTGATGGTTTCTCGGGGTATTTCCAAATCCCTATCGATCCTGTAGACCAGGATAAGACGACCTTCACATGCCCTTTTGGCACATTCGCCTACAGGCGTATGCCATTTGGGGTGTGCAATGCGGCGGCGACCTTCCAGCGTTGCATGATTGCCATTTTCCACGACATGATCGAGGACTCCATGGAGGTGTTCATGGATGATTTTTCAGTCTTTGGGAGTTCTTTCGATCAGTGTCTAGGGAATCTGGAGCGGATGCTGCAGAGGTGTGAAGAGACCAGTCTTGTGCTCAACTGGGAGAAATGCCACTTAATGGTGAAGGAAGGAATAGTCCTTGGGCACAAGGTCTCTCAAAATGGGTTGGAGGTTGATCCTGCCAAAGTATATATCATTTCTAGGCTCCTCCGCCCTCCTCTGTCAGAGCGATCCGCAGCTTTTTGGGTCATGCGGGGTTATACCGGCGATTCATCCAAGACTTTTAAAAAATCGCCCGTCCGATGACCCGTTTGTTGGAGAAGGACGTAGCGTTTGTGTTTGGTGCTGAGTGTTTGAAGGCATTTGGCCTTCTTAAGCGTTTGCTTGTTGAAGCCCCTATATTGGTAGCACCCGACTGGGAGCTGCCATTCGAAATTATGTGCGACGCGAGTGACTTCGCGATAGGGGCGGTCTTGGGACAGCGGAAGGACAAGCACTTCCACCCGATCTACTACACTTGTAAGACTCTTCATGATGCTCAGGAGCATTATACCATGACTGAGAAGGAGCTTCTAACTGTAGTGTTTGCATTCGACAAGTTTAGATCGTATTTAGTGCTGTCGAAGACCATTGTCTATACGGACCATGCAGCGATTCGATACCTTTTTAGCAAACAGGACGCGAAACCGCGCCTGATTAGGTGGATCCTGTTGCTGCAGGAGTTTGATATAGAGATTCAGGACAAGAAGGGTGCCCTGAATGTTGCCGCTGATTATCTGTCAAGACTCGAGCATGATGATGCCGAGAACTCCGCGTGGGATACCATTAATGACAATTTTCCCCACGAGTTCTTGATAAGCGTCGAGTCGGTGGAAGATGTATCGCCATGGTTCGCGGATTTTGCGAACTACCTCGCGTGCGGAATCCTTATCAAAGGATTGTCGCACCAGCAAAACAGGAAGTTCATCGCGGACCTCAAGCATTACTTCTGGGACGACCCATTTTTGTTCCGGGTCGGGGCGGATCAGCTGATTCGCCGTTGGGTGTTCGGGGTTGAGGCGGCGCAGATCTTGCGCGATTGTCACAAGGGGCCTACCGGAGGTCACCACGGAGCGAATTACACTGCCAAAAAAGTGTTAGACTCCGGGTTTTATTGGCCCACACTTTTCCGTGACGCTCAGATATTGGTCGGTGCATGTGATTCGTGCCAGAGGGCGACGAACATATCGGCACACGACCAAATGCCGCAAAACCCGATTCAAGTCTGTGAGGTCTTTGACATTTGGGGCATAGACTTCATGGGACCGTTCCCCTCCTCACGGGGTAATAAATACATACTCGTGGCGGTTGACTATGTGTCAAAGTGGGCCGAGGCGAAAGCCTTACCCACAAATGATGCCCGAGTAGTCGTGAGGTTTGTTAGAGGATTGTTCTCACGGTTTGGTGCCCCGAAGGCACTAATTAGTGACCGTGGCACGCATTTCTGCAATGCGCAGCTTGATAGCGCATTAGCACGTTATGGTGTCCACCACAGGTTATCCACCCCGTATCATCCACAGATAGGTGGAGTTTACTAACCGTGGATTGAAGCGAATCCTTGAACGGCCAGTTAATCAAAACCGCAAGGATTGGGCGGACAAGCTGGATGATGCGTTGTGGGCCTTTCGGACTGCCTACAAGACGCCTATTGGGACGACTCCTTTTAGGCTTGTCTATGGCAAAGCGTGTCATCTTCCAGTCGAGTTAGAGCATAGGGCGTTCTGGGCTCTGAGAACAGCGAATCTGGATCTGAAGACCGGCGGTGAGACCCGTTTCTTGCAGATTCACGAGCTGGAAGAGCTTAGGCAGCAGGCCTATGAGAGCTCGATGTTGTACAAAGAGCGCATGAAGAGACTGCACGGCAGTCGCCTGAAAAGCTAGAAAGATTTTCAGGTAGGCGATTTAGTCCTGCTTTACAATTCTCGTCTGCGTCTTTTCCCAGGAAAGTTAAAATCCCGATGGACAGGACCGTACACCGTAAAGGAAATATATCCATACGGTACTGTCTCAATCGCAAATTCTGAGGGTTTAACTTTCAAAGTCAACGGTCACCGCCTTAAAGTCTACATCGACGGACCGGTTGACCAATCCGTAGAGGAAATCGATCTCTACGTCCCACACGCTTCATAAAGTGTGGGGAAATGAGTCTTGCTAGCGACTCGATAATAAAATTAGCACGGCGTGTACGGGCGCGCCAAAAGGGTAAGTAGGTAATGAGTTAGTTTAGAACTTAGTTAGTTTTAATTTCTTAAGTTTTAATGTCGTTTCGAGTTTTGTGCAGGTTCGTACAGGTATGATTGGAGCCGGAAGGAGAAATGAAGCGCAAACAGTCGCCAAACAGGTTTAACTTAGTTAAAATGATGTTTTCGGACGAAATGGAACCGCTGCGCGCGAAACTGCAGCTGCAGCCTTAAAACTGCACATCTGTAGGTCGTGCACGGTCAAGCGCACTGCCGTGCAGCTGACCGTGCAATACCCAGTGCACTGGGGTGCAAGGGTGAGTGCAAAGGGATGTGTACGGTCAGGCGCACTGCCGTGCGGCTTACCGTGCGGGCCAAAAAAGCCCAGTCCATTACATGGGTATAAATACATCCTTAACTTCATAACCCTAACACTCTTGCACCCCTAACCGCACACACGTTCCATTCTACAAAAACCAACCGAAAACCATCAACTTTTGCTAAAAATCTTTGCTCCTTTCCTTCAAATCCACCAAGGTACGAATCCCTTCATAATATTGCACTTGTTTTATGTATTCTTAGCATAAATCTGTTATTATTTCGTATTTTAGGTCATTATTTGGGGGTTTTCTTCATAAAGTTTAATAAACCCACAAATTATGGTTTAGTCTTAGTTAAAGTAGTATAGTTTTTGTTAAGTGATGATGGATCCGTGCACTTGCCAACCCAAATCGTTTTTACATTGTTTGTCTTTGAAAAATAACTGAGATTTGGGATTTTTGGCTGCAAAAATGGCAAAAATCTGAACACAGCACAGTGTGCACGGTCAAGCGCACGCCCGTGCAGCTGACCGTGCAACACCTGGTACACTGCAGTGCACTAAGGAGTGCACTTCTGACTTTGGCTTGTAATTCAAGGTTGCACGGTCAAGCGCACTGCCGTGCAGCTGACCGTGCACCTTCAACAGATTCAGGTCAGAAAGCGCTGAATTCTGTCTTGGACATCCGGGACTTCTATTTTTGGTATTCTAACAGCTAAATCATCACTTTTTTGTGCAGATGGCAGAAAAGTTCCTCGACTTTGATAACCGAAGGAAAAGGGACGCCCCGTGCATCCCCGAAGTCACAAAATTGTGGAACTGAAGACGGTCATTTGGCCAACCCCTCCGACTAAACCTGGGATTGCTGGACACACTTAACCAGCGTAACAGATTGGATATGATGGTTTCACCTCCGATGTTGAAGCTCTTGACTATCAATCGCCCGGTTTACCTACAGCCTACGATCGAATTCTTGGCTACCTACTCATACAAGAAACCAAAAGAGGGGGAGCACAAGACGTTTCATGAAAAAGATATTAAGTTTAGGCTGGGGGGAAAGTGGCACAAGATGTCTGTTGCTAGACTGGGGAGATTGTTGGGAATCTACCACGAGCTAGAGACAGATTCAGAAGATTTCCCAACGACTCATTGCTTTGCTGATAACGACGAGAGGGGTGCTTTCTGGGCGAGGATTTCCATTGAACCGCCATATAATTCACGGGCGTCCAAGGCATCCAAGATCAGGGACCCGTTACTACGCCTGCTTCACCACACCTTCAGTCACACTATCTGTGGCCGAAAGGACAGTTCGGGGAACTGTCCCACTCCCGATCTTTTATACTTGTACAATATTTGTGAGGGGCCCCCTTGAACTTGGCCGCACGAATGGCCGAGTTCTTTCTTACTGCCGGGGGCACCAAAGATGGGAGTGAGATTCATGGTGGCGAGTACGTCACAGTGATTGGTGAAGCCCTAGACATCTTGACCGATGAGGTCACAGCTGCACTGGACCTTGTCACACTCGGGACCTCCCTTGATCTGCGCTCGCTGGGGATGCAGAAGCTCTATTAGAGTACACCAGCTGGACCACGCCTCATCTCACATGGGGTCATTTGGGACCCTTACCCTCCTTTGCCTCCCACACCCCTGAGGATGAGGTCATGATAGATGATGAGCAGCCTGGAGGAAGCCATGAGCATGCAGGAGGCGACCAGCCTCACACTCCAGCAGGGACGCCACCTCAGACACCACCGCGTCCCGATCAGCAGCAATGGCCTCCTGGCATTCCCTTGTATCCCGAGTTTTATCAGCAGTTCCAGAACATGGATTTGACAGTGCAGCAGATCAGTGCACAGCAGGGGACCTACCAGCAGGAGCAGCAGTACCTGCGCAGCGGTCTGGAGCAGGTGCAGGATGACATACGTGCTGGTTTTGACTATCTGTTTTCAGGTTTGGAGAGAGCTCATCCGGGGTACTTCAGCAGCCCTCCCCGATTCCCTTATAGAGGTGCCCCTGGCGACCAGCCAGGAAGCTCTCCAGTCAGCACCAAAGGGGCAGGGGAAACCAGTAGCCGCCTGATCTGCATCATTTCAGTTGTTAGTGTTTATTTTTATCGCTTTTAGTATTTAAATTCCGGGTCTGCGTACCCATGACTTTTTAGTATTTGTTCTTGAACTATTTCTTTTAAGTATTTTTATCGCTTTTAGTAGTTTATTTTAGTTTAATCTTGTGGATGTGATTGATGGTTTTGATGAGTTTGTTTGTGTCAAGAATGTTGATATTGCAGGGAACTGTCGAGCACCGTTATCGGGGATCATGCCGTCCATTTACCCGGGCGTTTCTTCGACACGAGGGGAGTATTATTCTCCTTTCCCCACTATAGATAGCTAATTCATAAACGCTTTCTATCGTCACATTGGGGACAATGTGAATTTCAAGTGTGGGGAGGGATTATATCTTGTTTGTCCTCTTGTATATATATATATATGTTAAAAAAAAACCTTTTAAAGTACATATATGTATATATACTCATATAAACATCAAGCCTAACTAAATTTTGATAAAGATAACTTGAGGCGCGACAAACAGATGTGATACGAGCGTGTTTGATTCGTACACTTGCACCCATTTCCTTCCGCTTACGTGAGTATTTGAGCCTTAAAGTAGATTATCATTTCTTTGACATGCTTTCGAGTGAGCCGGATGTTTTGTGTAATTTAGAACTTGTCATTAGCGTACTTGTTTAGATCAGAAACGTGTGAGACTGTACGGACATGATTGAGGCATTTAGGATAACCTTTTGATTTAGCCTTTTCTTTTCGTTCTATCTGTTTTCCCGCACCCAAACATTATCCCCTAGTTAACCATGTTGAACCTAATCCCGTGTTTTTTCTTATTTACCGTACCATTTCACCACTTACCCAAATTTAGCCTTTTTATTTTAAACCTTTTGTGTTAAAACTCGGTTTAGGTTAATGTTTGACTCGTTTTTGCGTTGTAAATAGTTCGTGTTCGGGTTTGTATATTTAGAGCCCGTATGTTGATTATATTCGTGTTTCAATATCAGTTATATCATAGATATATATGTTGAAAAAAAAACAAAAAAAAAATCCAGAAAATTCCATAAAAATAGAACACCCTAAAATAGGGTGAGTTAGCAGTGATCGAGCAGTTTTTAGAGCTTTAAAGTTAGAAATTGTATGTTTAGCTCGATTTGAAAAAATGCGGTTATGTTCGCGTATGTATTGTATAGTAGTTTTTGCTTCAATTTAGTTAGACTTAACCGCCGAGTTTTAGCCATTTCGTCACTGTTTATATATCCATTCCACACCCTTACCCTTGCCTGACATTACAACCCTCATAAGACCTCTTGATTTGTGCTTTTTCACACGTTAGTTGGTGAAGACTAGATCTTTTGACAAGCTTATGATATTACACGATTCATTGTCTTGGCAATGGAGCGATTTACACATACACATTACACGTACGTATCATAAATAAAACCGAGTGTGTGTGAACATTGTGAGTCGTGTACGGGTTAACATGCTTTGTGGATCGGAAGCGAGTCGTTGCTTTTTAGTTATCTTGTCTCCTGTTTATATCTTCTGTGGGCTTTGATTATTATCGTTGTACAGGTTATATTTTGTCTTTGTTGGCTCTTGGCGATTTTTCGTTTATTTGTGTTTTGTTGTTTGCTTGAGGACAAGCAAAGTTCAAGTGTGGGGAGGTTTGATATACGTTAAAATATACATAAATAAATCCTCGATTAAACTCCCAAAATACGCGTTTTAGACCTTAATTGCACGAATCCGGTACTTAACCGGTTCATATGTTTATTTCAGGTCTTAAACGGCGCCACAAAGACAAAGTCGAAGAAATCGGGCGAAAAACGGACAAGACGGACAACTTCTACAAAAATTCACCAAGTCTGGGAGTTGTGCACGGGGGTGCCAAATCTGTGCACCCCTGTGCGGGTCAAATCAACAGCTCAAAAACAAAGGGGTGCACAGCCAGGTGCACCAGGCAGTGCACACCAATTTGCTCGGCAACACTTGGACCGCACGGCCGTGCGCCCTGGTGGCACTCCCGTGCGAAATCAAGATATTTTCAGGAATGACCCAGCCACTTGCCCACTTGCACGTCAACTCAAAAAGCAAAAGTGCACGGCCAAGCGCACGGTCGTGCACCTGACCGTGCACGCCTTCGAAATCTGCTTAAATACAGAGCAGAACCCACTGTTTCATTATTGGGTTTTGGAGAGACGATCTGAGGCGATTTTCTGGGCTAACAAAGTGCTGCACAGGCGTGGAACAAGCTCGGGAATCCATCCGATCCATCCGTCATCATCCAATCCATCTCTTTAGCAATCTTATGGTTTGATCCTTTAAAGCTTTCTTAGATCAAAATCTGATTTTGTTGCTATTTTGATGTTATTTTAGTTAATCGTACGCCTACGGGCAAGAACATTAGTATTAGTTAGTAGTTAAAACAATCGTTTGTATGAAATCATGTTTTGTATGAATTTGGCGTTTTTCATGTTTGAATCTTGATGATCATAGCACAACCTTGTTTCGTTGTTGTTAGATTTGTAGTCATGTTTGGATGACTTTGATGATTGTCGAATGTGTTAGGCGGATTACTTGTTGAAGAAACCGTCCGTTTAATCGTCCGATAGTAAACTAGTTAACTTGTTGATAATGTTTACACCATGAAACTGTAACCGGGTATTGATTTGGTTAAAGTCGCTTAAATAATGATTACGAATGTTTACCGGCACTTAAAAGAGTCTTAAAAGCTTAATGGTGTTGTTACCGGTATTTGACACGGTTAATGATCTTTGTTAGTTATTTTGGTGAAAATGGCGATCTTAATAGATTTGTGTTCAAAGTTGGTAAAATGGAATAGGTTGTGAAATGCTCTACTTTATTCTAGTCTAGGTGGTCGTATTGTGTATTTGATATTGCTTTCCTTAACTAGTGCGGTTGAGGACTCCCGAAAGGTTATACTAACCTATCTTTAAAGATTCTCATGAGATCATATCAGCTGCGCGCTAATGAACAACTTGAAGTGGTTAACGTGTGTATTAGTGTTAGCTTTCTGTATAGTTGTCATGTTAGGATGCCCGAGAGGGAACTAACTGTCGGAAAATGGGAATGTTGATCACGCCTTTATTTCTTATTATATGTAGATGACATGCAAGGATTGGCGTATTATAGTTTATATAGTTATATTTTCTATTTGGAGTCGTAGTTAAGTTATTTACATGTGTTAGAATTAATATAGTTTAACTCAACTTATCGTTTCCTACTGGTAAATCGGGGATAGAGTTTTAGTACCATTGCTCCGCGCGCGTCCATGGATCGATACTTGGTTCTTACCTGCACTTACTACATATATGACAGGGTACACTTGCCCTATTGTGTGTGTTTTAATATGAAGGTCGAAACCATTTTTATAAATATTAAAGCAAAACGTGTGTTAAAATCAGTGCAAAATTATGTGTATATCCGCACATGTCAAATAACTAAATTCTACTCCTCGCAATAATCTCCTATTCTCTTTTCTCTCAACAACCACAACCACAATCGGTTATGTAACATGCGACGCCTCTTATCACCTAAGGCAAATCCCACATCAGCCATCCATAGGAGGGATCCTCGGTTTATAAGTAATTTAATGCTTCTTAAATCACCAACACGATTTGGGCTTAGTTAGGCTATGGAGCACATGAAAACTCCATAGTTAAGCGTGCTCAAATAGGAGGTGACCTCCTGGAAAGTCTCCACAAGGGCAACTAAAAAAAAATATGTGAATTCTTGGATGGGCAACCCATCGGAGGTAAAGGGTACAACATTGGTGGTGAGAGGGGCCGGATGTTACAAATGGTATTAGATCCACATTTGTACCACTCGGGATGGTGGTGAAAACCTTATCGATGACGATGAGTCCCTAAGTGGGGAGGTAGGTGATTATAACAATACCGATTACTGATAAGATTAACATGGGCCATTGTAACACCAAACGCAAACCCTATGTCAACCATGGACCTAAGAGATCATTGGTTCATAAGTAATCCAATGCCTTTTAAATCACCAAAGCATTTTGACCATAGTTTGGTTGTCGACCACACGAAAAGTCCATAGTTAACTGTGCTCAGGTGGAAGTAGTACTAGGATGGATGACCTCATGGGAAATATACACCAGGGCAACCAAAAAAAATATGTGAGTTCTTGGATGGAAAAACCATCAGGGACAAAGCGAACAATGTTGGTGGTGAGAGGGGCCGGATATTAAAGGTTATCATCAACTCTTTCACCCAACTCTAGCCACCCCTACCACACACTACCACCATGTAACTCCACCACAAACAACCATCAAACAGTCAGTCCACTCCACCACTAAACACCTACTACCAACAGAGGAATACATGTGGCTAAGCCAGCAGGAAAGGTTGAGAGATGAACACAAGTGTTGGTGTTGAGGTGTCTCCTTGACATGAAAAAATAAGAAGTTTACGGTGATGTGGAGGTGATCGAACTTTGTCTTAAGGTTATTATAAATATATTAACCTACTCATGACATGTTTTTTAAATGAATTAGTGGCAATCAATTTGCGCGTTACGGCGGTAGCGTTGTAGATATCTGTTAGTTACCTAGTTTGTTCACTATGGTATTGCTACAATGTTTGCACACGCTATAACAAACAAAAAAGAAAACCCAAAAAATAAAGTTAGGAGGACATCTAACCTGAAGTTTCTTTTAAGGATCAGAAATGCAAACTTTGTGTCGGCATATAACAATTGTCGCCCCAAAGTTTTATTTTGTATCTGAACTACTATTCTTTATTATCTTTTTACTATCCTTAAACGTTTCAAACTAAATTAAATAAAATATAAAAATCCATATTCCTAATCATTTCTCTTTTTCCCTTTCCTTTTGACTGACAATTACAAAAGTAAACATTTTACATTTCCCGTTTATTATGTAATATTCTAATTTTAGATTACAAATATATTGATTCTGCATTAATATATATATATATATATATATTGTTTTGCTTTTAAACATAAAATATTTGTTATCTACGATTAAAATTGTTAAAAATGTAACATTTTTTATGTTATAAAAAATATTTAATCTTAAAAACGGAAGGGTAGGGATCTCGAGGGAATACTTGATAAATTGATAACCATTTTGGAACACTTTGGCAATTTTTTTCCCTAAATTGTAGCTTTTCTTCCAAGAAGAACTTTTTGATCATTTATACATATGTATAAATTGAATTTGAACATATGTGTTGAAAAGGTTAACCATATCCTATAAAGCCTTAAATAACCATGTAAGAAATACCTCATGGTGTGCGGCGAACAGTTCATGCACCAGACAAAGCCTCTAGTGCATGCCTACAACTGCGTGCCACAGCTCCACAGACTTGGCTATGATAATAAACCAAGGCAGGACTTGCATCCCCATGTTCGCCCATAGCCCGAAGACAAATAGTACATGCAAGGACGATTGGTACGAGCCAATCAGAACCATTTGACATTTGCAAAGAATATGGAGCATGTCTGGCCAATCAGAACGTGCCAGTTAGGAAATCTCAACGACGTGGTACCACTTAGCCAATATGAGAGCACAAGTGTAGGGCAGTTGTTGCCCCACGATCGTGTGGGTACATAGGGGACAACAAGTACGGTGCCAAAGCTACTCAACCAATCAGAATGCAGGTAGCCACGTCACAAGAGATCTCCGCTAACGGCCGGTGCCATGCAGCCAATCATAGTCCTGGGACGTGTGGCCACTCTCGTAGTGAAACATGTCCACTGCAGAACATTCACTAATCACACCAAGCCACATGGCGTAGGTTAAGGCGGTACACATTCCACTTTCTTCATTGGTTAATATTCATTTTGTCTCATACTAACATTGGCCCGAGAAGTTAAGATGCCTCTGAGTTGGGCTTAACCCACTTCAGCTAGGGGATTTTGATGTAAGCCCATGTGAAATCCTATTTAATGACAAATGCTTCTCCTTGAATAGGACACACTTTTGGCTAACCTTAAAAGCTACCAATGTAATAACCAACATCACATTTTTTGTATTCATTATGATAAAGCAATTTTTCGTAGTCATCCCCCTCCCTAAATATTTTATTCTTTCTGTGTCACCTTACTCCACATACATAGAGTTTAGCAAAGAATCAATCTTGTAGATTCAAGAGTCTTGATATCGTTAACTGGAGGTTAGATTTATTGTTTACACATTTACGCGAATAATTCAGCTAGAACTCTTTATTTTCTCGTTCTTTAGCTAATCTTATGGCTGAAAACATCATTTCACCTTCAAACATGGACACTCAAATCGATGCGGACATTGAGACTACAACCCCAGGTACTAACAGAAAGGGCATCAACCAAAGGACTTCAAACAAATCCTTTTTGTTTGACACTGTCGGTGGTCGGCTACGATAGACCACTGAACACGATGCCAAACTAGAAGAATGTTGGCTAAAGAGCAGGCCACAACACTCCTTATACCAGAAAATGGTCATCATAAAGGCCTTAAAGGCGGCCAGAGTTATCAGTTACGGCTAAAAGAGTCAAGAGGGGGGACCGAGCAACAAGGCCCCCCCATTGTACCCATAAAAAAAGGACACGTATTATGTGAATCTTTGTGGATTCCATGGTAGAAATACTCATGGTCAAGACTACGACCACATGAACGAGTTGTCCGATAGATACAAAGAGTCCAATGTCGAAGGGGACAACCACTAGATTTTCCAGCGTAACTATAAGTCCAAAACCGTCCATGCATACGTAGAGGACGATGACTTCACCAAGCCGTACATGCCAAAAGTCTTTGTGGGAAAGTCCAAGTTCTGTCCGAGCGTGGAAATGACACCCATTACCGGAGGAGCTAAGCTTCCTAGCAGCATCAAAGTATGATGGTCTCCTCTAGCCTAATAATTATATCTGTGATTTTCAGACTACACGAAGTGCAAGAAACAAGCCTACGCATGTTTAGTGTCATTTATTTGCACAAACTCTTGCTGGCGCATCAAGACAAGGCTCATATACTGCTATCCCAGAGCCGAGATAATGAAATTGTGGAAGACAATATTGTCCGCTACAATACGGAGGCTACAATGAAGATCTGAAGAACAGCCTCACTGGAAACATATGGCATCCAAGAATCCTGGGATGAGGTCATTAAGGCGGAATTTTTTTGCGTCGTTCGAACGATCATTCTACCAAGCCTGCAACCACCACCACTACAACAAGAACAACAACAAGAAACAAGAAACAAAAAAGTAACTTGTATCGACATGCATCGCAGGCTCCACCGAAGAGGGAAAATACGCATCCTCGTAGGATGCACACAACTTCAACAGTAACAAGCAGACCTGCGAATAACACTGTCACTCGAAAAAGAATTATGGTTGGACCCTGCTAGTGAAGATGTCGTCCAAAGTTCTTGCGATAGTGATGATAACCTTCAAGGTACCCCAACCGCTAGGCAACAAGCGCAAGAATGCTGACACCAAAAAACATTACAAGTTCCATAAGGATTTCATTTATGACAACGGCAAATGCTACAACCTCAAAATGGAGATCGAGGTTACGTTGAGTTCGAGACAACTTGGCCACATTTTCAAGAATATCTAAAGGAGCACACGCAGTAACAATGAAGTCAACAACAGCGAGGGTTTGAGGAAAACAAATTCGCAACCTCCAAACTCAAATGATATAGTGTGCCTCCCATCACCAATGCATTATGTCCCACGAAGTGTGGAAGAACCATCAACAAGGAAAACGACCATTTGTGGAGGCAAATGACGACCCTTGTAAACAGTAAGATGTCATCCTCCCAAACGTTAGGGGCTGCGCATTTTCCACCCCCCACTAATCATAATCGGTGTCTTTGGCATTAATACACGCGATACGTGTTCTTGGACAGCAGTAACAACACTGACATCATGAATGAACAGTTCTTCAACTACTTGGACAAGGAAGACAAGGGCCCCTCGTACTTGTTGTAGAGCCAATTGGGCCGGTTTGTGATACCCCGCAATTTCAGGTTCTCACTTTAATAAAACTCTAGTTACTTGTACTTACATTCCTTGCATTCTAATTAACTAGGGTTAGCATATTGAGTCACACGTTGCATAGTTATAAGTTAATAACTACATGAAGTGGTAATTCGGGGAACTACCAAACCATATGCAGGAGTAGTGAACCCTGGACGTTGGTGAATTGTGAAATTAGATAATTGTGGTATAATTGATTGAGATTGATTGCAATTACGTGTTTCTATGAAACTATGTGCAAACTGTATGTGATTACGTGAACATAAACCGAACGTGTTATTAAAAACCGTTATGATGGTTGGGGTCTTAATACATGGGGTTATGCTTGATATGGTCCAAAATAGTGAAAACATCCAAGAAAACATGCAATACATTGGACCAGACCACGCGAAATAGAAAATGGATGAGTGAGCGGCTCACTTAATCCGAACGGCCGCTCACTGGTGTCTGACGTGTTAAACCGACTTAAAACCTCTATTTAAGCAGTCTTAAGCCCCAAGTACCCCCATAAACTTTACCCTAATCACCCCCTACTGCCTATTTACGAAAATATCAACCCCAAACACCTGCTAAGGCTCAAGAACACCATTCGGGAAGCTTGGAGAGCAATCGGTTGGTGATCTTGAAGTGCTTTTGGCATAATAGTCAATCTCTTTTGTTTTAATCTTCTTTAATATGTTTTTAAACATCATAACAAAGTTTGTCCAGGTCTGAAATGTTTTAATAAAGATTAAAACTTGTTGTTCATAAAGATTAATGGGGTTAAACATGATGTCATGCAATGATTATTGTATGTATTGCAAGAGTTTGCATGTTCTTGATGTTTTAGACTTCTAGGGTTGTATCTTGTTAGGTTTTGATCAGGTTATGTGTTATTAATGTTATATGATGTTTGTTGAGTATTGATGATCGTTAAAATGCAAAGACAGTGATTAAAACTAGGGTTTATGCATGATTTAGAATCTAGACAGAATGATTAGATCGAATTGCAAAGGCTGTAACGTGATGTTAAGTTGTGTGTTTTGATGATTTCTTTACATGAAAACATTTTACATGGTCTTATCTTTTCATAATGGGCAAAATCATCTGATTTGGACGTCGTTTGATAGGTTTTTCGAATTTTCTTTGATTAAAGGTCATATCAGATTTTCAGATTAGTAAATTGGGTCAACTTTAAACGATCATAACTTGAGTTTTACAAAGAGTTAGATTATGAAATTTGGATAGTAGGTCGAAATTGATGAAACTTGACTTTTCTAAGTGGATTCATCCCGTTTGGATGAATACACAAGTTTTGGGAATTTTTCTACTAATCTGATCTGTTGTGAGTATTTTCTGGACATAACTGTATTGTGTGATTTTTCATAATATTTGTGTATGGTTTTGTCACGAACTAAAAATATGAACTTGTCCGTATATTCCCTGGAATATTCAGTAAAATCTTGGGAGTCTAATTCATTGTATAAGTACTTAAAATAAATTGATTTTTACAGCGAATAATCTGTCCTAGAAATGTAGATTGTGTAATATACGCTTCTGTGACTATTTGGAGTCTTGTATGACTTGTAATTGACTTGAACTTTTATGAGCACTTATATGAGGTGTATATGAAGTGTATAACTGATGTTAATCATTGTGTTCACCAACGGGTCCATAGGGTTTACTTGTGCATTTAGAAATATTAGGTGTCACTTACACGGTTTTGAACTTTTAAACGTCTTGGACAAACGGGTCATATGGTGTAATGATATTACACATATACTCACTTAGTTACACATGTAATAGGGAGTCGGTAGTACGTCCTATTTGCGAAGTTTGGATTACTTGCTTACAACCTAAGGTGAGTTTCACTTAGGGGTGTTCATCGAATCGAATAACGAATTTTCGAATTATTCGAATCGAATTTCTCGAATTTTTAATATTTTTACCTGAATTCGTATTCGATTCGTATTCGTTTAAAATTCAATTTATTCGATTCGTATTCGATTCGAATAAGAAACTCGAATTCGAATCGAATTCGAATAAATTCGATTTAGTTCAAATTCACCATAAATAATAAATTGTTTTAATTTTAGTTTTAAAACTAATACGAACTCATTATTTTTAACATATAAAATACAAATCTACAAAATTGATAAACAACAATATGTCAAATACGGGAACAGTAAAAATAGTAGAGAGTATAGTTTGTTAGAGTTTAGTGATGTATAAGGTAAACATGTAAAATATGGTTATGGTAAAAGTTGTATAGACTATGGGTTCTTAGAGTTTGACCAAAATTTAAAAGTTCTATTTTTCAATCTGTATATTTGTGTATATAACAATGTGTAAGTGTGTATATATATTTAAAAAAATATACATGTATAGTTTTTATTCGAATTTCGAATCGAATCGAATTTAAAATCATAAATTCGTATTCGATTCGTATTCGATTTACTGGACTCGAATTCGAATTGAATCGAATTCGAATTCTTAATAATCGAATCGAATTCTTGGTAATCGAATCGAACTAAATCGAATTTTGAATTTTTCGAATTCGAATCGAATTCTGAACACCCCTAGTTTCACTACCCTTTTTCTCAAAAGCATGCGTCTCGGGTTGAGACAACTTACTTAAGGTTCACAGGGTGAATCTGCTCTTACTAATTCATGTTTTATGTCTTTTGTGAACTAAACATACTCTATAACTCTAAAGTCATTATATTATTGGGTTAATCGCCGGAGGCGAACGGGGTATTAGTTGATAGCGCTATTAGGTTGTGCAACAACCTCATTCTTGAGGTGCTTGGGGCACGGGCATGAACTTCTGACCACGCTCTTAAGGAGCTTAACTTACTAGTGTTGATACACACTAGTGCTAAGGCAATTTAACAATTTCTGTATGTTCACAATGATCAGCTGTTTAGTTACAATGAGTGGGCTAGCTACCGCTGGCATGTGAATTAGCTGTTACTTGTTGTTACGTTGTCTGGGAGGCCGACGCATTTACTTGTTGTTACGTGGTCTGGGAGGCCGATGCATTGACTTCTTATTACGTGGTTTTTGGAAAACCTATGCGTTTACTTACTCATTTACTTTGCTTTTTGAACTCACTAACATTGTTTGTTGACCCACGATATACATGTTTTTGCAGGTAGTTAGCTTCCGGTATCACGATTAGGAAGCACTACACGTTTCACGGCATTTGGGGTCTTGGGCATACACCTAAATTATATATCATGCTTTTACGTTTTCTTTCATATGGTTTTAATTTGGGCGCGT
This sequence comes from Ambrosia artemisiifolia, assembly GCA_032199755.1. Classification (NCBI taxonomy): domain Eukaryota; kingdom Viridiplantae; phylum Streptophyta; class Magnoliopsida; order Asterales; family Asteraceae; genus Ambrosia; species Ambrosia artemisiifolia. Next base: position 67,261,159 of record CM063519.1, read on the forward strand.
TGTTTTGCGCATGGTTTTAAAGGGTTTAAAATTGGTTTACGCTTCCACAGCTTAACTAAACTTGACTTTTTTTTTTTTAAAACGAACTAAGTGGTTTGGGCATTTAAAGTTCGTTCATATGACTTATGGCTATGGGATCTTGGTATGTCATGCACCTCGCGGTATAAACCCCGCAATGGAAATTTGAGGGTGTGACAGGGTTCATCCACGAAACTCTTTTACCCCATGGAATGAACCCATTTCCCGTTACGTTACTAGCAAAATTCACACCAGGATGGAGATGTGCGTTTTCATGGTTCTACCAATATCTTATTCCCATGTTGTACTCTTGGGATGATATGCGTTGGCTAAGTTCAACTGTAACACGTCTACGCCTCACCAAATTATGGGATTCCCAACCTGTATAGGCATGGAGTTCATCCGCAGAAACAATGATTACCATGTTTCTGAAGCATAGAATTCACTGAAGGTGTCTAAACCAACTGTTCCGTCTGAAACAGAAAATTGGGTGCTCTACCCAAGATTCCAAGAACACAAACCCAATGTATACAGATCGGTAGAACTAATCGTCCAGAAAAGCGTATCATGGGGCCAAAGAAAACAAAGGCCATGAACGTGCTGGTCAAAGAGCTGCTCAATGCGGGCATCTGGAGCCCCATCTGATACACAACGTGGGTGGCCAACCGCGTCATGGTCGGTAAAGCTAATGGTGGTTGGTGCATGTGCGTCGACTTAAAGGATTTGAAAAAGGCGTGTCCAAAGTATTATTATCCTTTGCCAGAGATTGAGTTGAAGGTAGGCTCCTTAGCGGCTTACCACATCAAGTTATTCTTGGAGGCGCACAAGGGCTACAACCAAATTCATATGGCAAAGGAAGACGAAGACAAGACAAGACTACTTTCCGCACAGACAATGGTACTTTTTTTTTTTTGATAAAGATTCCCTTTAGCCGAAAAATGCGGGGCTACATATCAACGCCTGATGGACACGACTTTAGCCAATGAAATCAGCATGAATCTTGAGGTTTACCTAATGACCTTGTAATTAAGAGAATGGAAGAGGATCAAATTTTGTGTGATAATCAAAACAAAAGGCGGTTTCCACACCAAGCCAAAGAAAGTACAAATAATTGAGCGGATACTCTCCCACGCGTCGGTGAAGGAAATTCAAACATTGATGGGTCAACTCGTCGCGTTCAATCACTTCCTTTCAAACTAAGGTTCAAATTCGTTGCCTTTTTTGGACACTTTGAAGAACTGTTAAAGAAAAACAATTTCCGCAAGACATCAGAGGCGAATATAGCTTTTGGAGAAATAATACAATGTTTAATTAACTTGCGAACCTTAATGGCACCACTGCCCAAAGGGATGCTAACACTGTTCTTATCCATCTCAGATAGAGCAGTAGGTGAGGTATTCTTAGTAGACCGTAAGAGGGTTCAAACACAAATATACCATGCCAGTTGTACGTTTCTAGACGCTGAAGCAAGAATCCTAGAAATTGAAAAGTTGGCCCTCACGTCAAGATGGCTACCGAGGTGCTTCCAAGGAAACCCAATCGACGTTCTAATAGATTACCGAATCAATGACATCCTGTACGAGCCAGAACTATCGGGTTGACTCGCCAATTGGGCGATTAAGGTGGGAAAAAATGTGATTGATAACAAAAGTACACGCCCCCACTCAGGATGAAACGCAGAAGTGGTCCCTTTAGATGGACGACGCCTACAACAACTGTCACACCCCACCTAGGCAGAAACACGGGATGAAACTTTGAAAGATTTCCATGCATAAGGTCATGCAAAGCATCAATAATTAAAAGTAGGGAATTTCATTTAACAACATTTTCTTACAAAACATTAAGTTAAAATGTCTTAAATAAAACAATTGTTTGAAATTAAACATTGACCAAAACCATTACAACAACGGCTCAAAAGATGGTATCCCAAGATGCTCACGCGCAACCCCCAAGTTCCACGGCTCATGCTAATTACCTGAAAAACATGCATGAAAAATATATGTCAACCTAAGGTTGGTGAGTTCACGGGTTTTAAATGAATGGACTTGCAATCCATAACCGACTAAATTATTGCCTAGCTAGGGCAAATAATCAATATGTGATCTGACATGAGCCCATAACCAAACCTTGACATGTTGTGCATCGCCCATTATACACTAAAGACGATGAAATAATTTGAAATACAAGCACTCTCTTGATATCTGTCATCTGGCAGAGCGACTGACCAAGAGGGGGGGGGGTCAACCCAATAGATTTATTCCGGTGTTTCATGGCTAGGACCATAGCTAATGATTTCGGTGTGATGTATGACACGAGGACTTTATGGATCCTGAATCTTCTTGTCTCATGTTCACATAATAGTCATAAATGTAACTGAAAACTGTACACATGTTTTTCCCCTGGAAAATGTAAAATAGTGAAAATGGGCCGTGAAAAACTAACCTGATGTCTGTGTGCTAACTATTGAATGGATCTGACGTGGAGTGTCTGAACAAAAGTCACCTAAATTAACCAATTATGGCAAAACCGAGGTTTTGATCTTACTATATGATACCACATGCTATGTAGGCCAAGTATTTGTAAAATTTTATAGCTTGTTGTTGTATATTTTGGCCCTTTCTATGAAAAAAATGTCATTGATACGTGTTTAACTCAGTTAACACTTGTTTTTTAGTGGTTAACACATGTTCTTCCAAAGACTCTTTATTGAAGCCTTTTAACGTATGTTTAGTTATTTTTAACATATGTTTGCGATTACACCAAATCATGTATGACACTAATTTAATTTCTAAAATGGTTTTTATGGCCTAATTAATGATGTATATACATACTTATACAACCGTGGGCATATATGTGGGCATGTAGGCTCGTGTTCGAGTGTTCATGAGTGTGTATACATACCACATCTAAATGTACAAATTAAAAGTGTTTCTTGTAATTATTTCGAGTTGTGAGTGTTATAGTCGACTAATGTAGGCTCGTAATAGTCGTGTATGGTGTGTGCGAGTGAGGAAAATGGTCAGGTAAGTTTCATAACGGCCGAAACATGAGTGAAAATAAAACAAGGGATAGTTTGTTAACATACCACTACAATGTGCCTTAGAATGGAGACGGGGTCGATTCTAGCTTATGCCTTTAAGTCTACAACCTCTAGTCTTCAAAAGAATGCCTCGTTGGGCTATGGAGGGGTGGCACAATCAAAAAATGGTTCGGGTATGGGGTATATGGTTCGGCCGTGGGTGTGTAGAGGTGAGGGGTTAGTGTGGTCTAGTGTTTAGTGTTTCAAAGTGTAGGGTGATTGTTCTTGGTCTCCAATCGACCGTTTTATAAAGGGAGGGGGTGAGAGTAGTTTAGTTATTTATGGTAAGTCACACTTGTGTGGATTAGTGATGTAAAAAGGTAGTTTCTACTAAGGTGAAATGTATTGTCCTAGAAAATTGAAATGCATGTGTTGGGACTTGTGCTTAGCCAATTTATATATAAAAAAATAGATTTTTGGATGGTCAATGGATCTAGGAGATGGAAAAGTTAAGTGCCATATTAGTGAATTTTCATAGAAAATTGTGATCATGGGGAAGGCTAATATGCTTGTTAATGTGAGGTTACTATAGCCGATATTTTGGGAAAGGAAATGGGTATTTTTGGATGGTCCATCGTGCATATTTTCCTTGTATAGTGATCTTGCTTTCATATTGGTGAAACACGTAGGTAATGAGATGCATGTGTGGGTGTATAGGCATCGCATATATGTGTGTATATTGAGATGTATGTGTGTATATTGAGAATATGTGTTGTTCAAATCAATAAGATCACATGTACACAAGGCCGATTTTTATATGGTGTTTAGGATAGATTTGGAAGTTAAAGTGACCTAGATCAATGGGGTGAGAAGTCAAGTTTCCAAATTGGTGATTCACCTAAGTCTTGGTGAGCATGTGATCTAATGACTTGTGGTTTTGGGTCTTGTGCTGGTTTTTGGCCTAGGAAAAGAACAAAAGAAGCTTGTTGAAACTCCATTTGTTGTAAGACTTATCTTGGAGTGGTGTCTTTTCAAGTTTTGTGAAATGTTGATATTTGGAAAGTGAATAGAAGGTGTAGGAATGTGTGTATGTGTGTAGTAGTAGAAATGTTTTGTCCATAAAGTGTCCATGTGTGTGTATGTGGCTGTAATATATTGTATGTATGGGTATGGATAGGTTTTTGATAACACAAGCATTCATACATACATATATTTATATATATATATGTGTGTGTGTGTGTATATATATACATCGCATATTTATATACATAGATGAATATTTTAGAAACTTGTTTAATATTTATTTATATATCTATGTGTGTTGATATGTTTATAAATAATCGAGTACTGTCTGTGTACACGTGGTGATTTGGATTTAATCACTCTGGTAGTCGTATTGGGATAATTATTGTTTCCGAACAATGTTTGTTTTTCTTTTTATTTGGTCCATGAATTGGAATCTTATGTTCCGTTGTGTTGATTCCCGGGTTTAGGGTTTTGCATGGATTTTCCTATAGTTTATGAGGAACTATTCGACTAGTTATGAAATTGTATTAACTAGGGTGTCTAATGCTAGGCTGTATGCATCGGGATTGAGTTGTTGAAACCTTGTATAGTCTAGTTGTGTTAAAACAGGTAAAATGTAATGCCATGCACAATCTATTTATATGTAGCTAAGTGTACGGACATGACCTATGATTTGATGGGTGTCACATTCTCCCCCTGTTAGAGGAATTTCGTCCGCTAAATTTTCAGTGTTGGTTATCTGAACTGGTTGTCTATTGAAAGAGATGGGGGTACTTGCGTTCCAGTCTGTTATCTCAAGTAGCTTCTCTATGAAATGCAGTTCATCGTCAATGTGTATTTCCTCTGGAAGGATGATCAATGACTCATGAGCAAGACACTTTTTAAGATTTGAAACGTGAAACATGTCGTGAACACCATTGAGTTCTTACGGCAGCTTGAGCTGGTATGCAACCGGTCCGATTTGTGCAAGAATTTCAAATGGAATTATGTATCTGGAATTGAGCTTCCCTCGCTTCCCAAACCTGGGCACTCTACATGGTACACTTGTTTAGTCATACAACACCCGAACAAATCACCAAAAGCAACATATCATGAAGGTATTATGCCTTATCACATGATGACTTACTTTTAACACATGTACATGAACACAAGAATTATCATGAGACATCACTTAACAAACATATGATCACAATGAAACAAAATACATGTTAATGTCATCATCAAGAAACACAAGACTTGATCGACTCTCACCATCACTAAATCGGATGATATTCCTATATCAACGGGTACCAAAGATTATTTATGGGGCATAACATATAATCACACTACCATTAACATAAATGGGCCGATTATTATACAAGAAAACAGGGTCTAGAAACATAGAATAACCATTGGACATACATAAGCTATACTCAAATGTATACATACACACCCATGCACACGACACTCAAAACAAACAAACAAGCATAGGATGAGACTATTCTATTAGCCTTGGCACCTCTTTCCTTTCCTTATGGATTTACGGTCACTACCATGTACACAAGGAACCTCACACATGTTTTGGTATCACCAAAGAAGCAAGGTATGATCTTACAACAAGTCCACTTAGGAACAAGACAAGTCTTAACCAAGAAACCCCTTTCCTTGTCTTACACTAAGCCGAAACACATGGCTCAAGGCCACACTTGCCTTGTAAGAATGTTGTCACAAACTTACACTAAAATGGTAATCACATAAAAGCTTTCCAACCTCCCTAGGTCAACTCCATACCCTTCCTGACTTAGCCAATCATAGAATGAAGAATGTTGGAGCTATCACTATCACCATGTGCCTAAAACCTTAAGCTTCCACTACCCTATACCATCCCACACCATCGGCCTACTACATCCCTACATATATGTATGATGGTGATTAAACAGGAACCTAGAAACCCACTAGAAAACAATCGGCCAAGGGAAGACTAGACAAGAACAACTTACACCTTTATAGCTAGCACTACAACACACCATAGGAATGTCAACCTTTCCTCTTATAGACTACCACCCTACATTGAACACATGGTCTTGTTTTCCTCACCATTTCATTCGAAGTACACATGGAAAAGACAAAGAGATTTTTGTCACATGAAGTGTCACTATCAAGACTCATGCCACTAAGTTTCACCTAAATGGAAGGAGTAGACTTTCACCATAGGACTTACACAAGGAGGCTTGCCATGTGTATCACCTCTAGACCCATACATAGCGGCCGAAAACCAAAGCATGAATGGAAAGAAAAGACAACTAAGAACCTTACATGAATTAGGAAGCCAACCTATGTCTAGATGTGGCAAAGAGTTGTCAACTTGCCTTAGAAATTGCCTATAAAAGGAGCCTTAGATGGGTTTTATCAATCTTACGACGTCAAGAGGTGTACAATGCGCAAGGCACAACAGTCAAGAGGTTTGGTTACAGGACTCATGGTTCTCACCGTGATCATTTGCTTAGCTAGCTTATGATTGGTCAAACACGAATGACACGTTCATTTTACAGTACAATCAAACCTGTAGACTCACCAACATTATTTTTGACAAAAACTCGTTATGCATGTGTTTCAGGTAACTAATGGAGGGCCACAGGGATTTGAGAGAGAGGTTCAAGCATACACCACGTGGTACCACTAGATGGGTTTTGTCAATCTTACGATGTTTGGTTTTGATATTATGAATGCTAGACTCTATCATACTTTCTAGTTATTATTATGTTACTTTGTATCACTTATGACGATATCCATCCTTAGTGGTGGTACTATTTAAATAAAAACGTGTATTGCTTGCATCTTGTGCTTGAAAACATTTCGGTCGTTACATCCCGTGTTTCCGCCATGGCGGGGTGTGACACTCTGTCGCCCACCTAAAACCCTAAGGGTTTATGCCTTCTGTCCGCATAACTCTTCCGCATGTTCCTGGCAGCTTTCTGTTTATCTCTGATATAGAAGATCTTGTCAGTTGTCTCCTGAATGAGCTCAGGGCCTGTCAACTGCTTGCCTCCCACTTCTGCCCAACACACGGGCGATCGACATTTACGTCCATACAACGTTTTGAAAGATGCTACCTTGATGCTGGTGTGGTAAATGTTGTTGTAAGAGAATTCGATCAATGGCAAATGCGTATCTCAACTTTCTCTAAAATCAATTACACATGCACGAAGCATATCTTCCAGCATCTGAATGGTCCTTTCGCTTTGTCCATCTGTCTAGGGATAGTAAGCGGTGCTCATGTCTAAACGAGAACCAAGAGCTTCTTGCAATGGCTGCCAAAATCTTGAAGTGAAGAGACTATCTCGATCAGAGATTATGGAAACAGGCGCTCCATGCCTTGACACTAGGGGCATTTGGTAACTTTTTTAGACGGTCGAAAATTACCCAAATCGCATCATGTCCGCGAGGGGTCTTTGGTAACATGGTGATGAAATCCATAGAGATCTGCTCCCTTTTCCAAACGGGAATCTATGGCTGCTGAAGATGCCTGAAGGCTTTTGGTACTCAGCCTTGAACTTCGAACACGTTAGGCAATGCCCGGCATAGGCCGTAGTACAACCCTTAATGTTAGGCCACCAACAAAATTCTTTGAGGTCCTTATACATTTTATCTGCACCAGGGTGTATTGAATATTGGACTTGTCGCTTCATCTAAAACCAAATCACGCAAACCTCCATACAAAGGAACCCATATTCTATTTAAGAAATACATTGTCCCATCAGGCTTTGCTTCCAACTGCTTAACCAGACTGTATAGAGCTTCTTTCCTAATGTTACTGTCCTTATGAGCTTCCTGACGAGCTTTGCGAATACGAGCAGTGAGGCTGGTGTGAATGGTCATGCCTAACGCGTGAACACGTAGCGTCTTGACATGTTCCTTTCGGCTTAATTCGTCTGCTATAACATTTGCCTTCCCTGGATGGTACTTAATCTCACAATCATAATCATTGAGCGGCTCAACCCATCATCTCTGACGCATGTTAAGATCCTTCTGGTCAAAGATATGCTGTAAGCCCTTGTGATCAGTAAAGACGGTACACTTGGTCCCGAAGAGGTAGTTCCGCTCATGCACCTTGAGTGCGAACACCACTGCACCCAACTCCAAATCATGGGTTGTGTAGTTCCGCTCATGCACCTTGAGCTGATGAGAGGCACAGGAAATGACCTTGTCCCTTTTCATCAAAACACAACCAAGACCTTGGTGAGATGCATCGCAATAGACCACAACATCATCGGTTCCCTCTGGTAGTGAGAGAATCGGTGAGCTGCATAGTTTTTGCTTGAAGAGCTGAAAAGCTTATTCCTGTTGATCTCCCCATTCGAATTTCTTGTCTTTTTGCATCAAGACTGTTAGGGACTGGACTATCTTTGAAAAATTCTCAATGAATCGTCGGTAGTAGCCAGCTAACCCTAGAAATTGCCGAACTTCGGTTGGGGTACTGGGTCTAGCCCAATTTCTGATTGCTTCTACCTTAGCTGGGTCAACATGTATACCCCGTTCACCATGTGTCCGAGGAAGTGAAATTCGTGAATCCAGAATTCGCATTCGGATAATCTAGTATACAGTTTCTTAACCTTGAGCAGATTTAGAATCACCCTTAAATGATTCTCGTATTCCTCTTGGGTTCTTGAATAGATCAGAATGTCGTCAATGAACACAATAAGGAACTTGTCAAGGTAAGGCTTACAGACCCTGTTCATCAGATCCACGAATACTGCCGGTGCGTTTATTAAGCCGAATGGCATAACCAGAAACTCATAGTGGCCATATCGCGTCCTGAATGCTGTCTTAGGAATGTCCTCTTCATGAATACGCAACTGGTGATAACCTGACCTCATATCAATCTTCGAGAAGAAACTGGAGCCCTGCAATTGGTTAAACAGATCGTCTATTCTGGGAAGAAGGTAACGGTTCTTCACAGTGATCTTGTTCAATTCTCTGTAGTCGATACACATAAGAACGATCCATCCTTCTTCTTGACGAACAGTACTAGAGCTCCCCAGGGTGAAGAGCTTGGTCGAATGAATTCCTTATCGAGCAACTCCTACAGCTGGTTGGACAGTTCTTGCATTTCCGATGGAGCTAAGCGGTAAGGTGATCGAGCTACGGGAGCAGCTTCGAGAGTGAGATCGATATGAAACTAAACTTGCGTCGGGGGTGGCAATCCTGGTAGATCTTCAGGAAAGACTTCTGGAAAATCTCGTACCAGAGAGATGTCTTCGATTCTTCTTTCTTCCAGTCTCTTCTCTATCACATGTGCTAAGAATGCAAAATGACGTTTTCGCAAACAATTTTGGGCCTTCATGCAAGAGATGAGTCACAGTAGGGAACTTCCTGTATGGACAGAACCTCACCGTTGGACAGTGAAACTCGAACTACTTTCTCAAAGTAGATAACCTCGTCATGGCTCTTTGACAACCAATCCATGCCAACCACAATGTCGAAACTTCCATGTTCAATCGGTAGAAGGACGATACTGAACTCATGATCTCCAAGCTTCAACACACAATCTTTAACTACCTATTAGGACTTAATTGTATTACCATTGGCCAATTCTATCAAGTAATACGTGAAGCTTATTTGACTCTAATCCAAGGGTCCGTTTAATGTCGGTTGACACGAAGCTTAGATCGGCACCAGTATCAAAAAGAACAGAAGCAGTGTGATTTTTAACGAGTAATGTACCCGTGACAACGCTGGGACCCTCGCGTGCATCATCCACGCCCATGAAAAAAGCCCTACCATGAGTTTGTCCCGTCAGCTTGGGGCAGTCTTTCTTGAGGTGATCGGTAGCTCCATAGTTGAAACATCCCGGTTTACCATCAGAGATTTCAACCGTTTTAGCCCGACACTACACTGTGGGATGTCCCATCCGCTTGCATTTCTCGCACTTGATACTATCACATGTCCCCACTTGATGGTACAAGCATTTGAGGTAGAATGGGTGGGGCCCATTGTACTGCTTGCGAGTTTCAGCAGTGGTGGCAATAAAGGCTTTGACTGTTTCAGGCTTCTTGTTTGTCTGACCCTTTGCTCTCTTCCCCTTCATAAAGTTGGACCACTTGAGCTTGTTTCCAGAACTTTCACCCTTGTCTGATTCCTCCTTTGCCAGTGTGCCCATGCGTACCGCATCATTGGTAAAGCTGTGAGCTAGGGTGACAGCATGTTGGATGGAAGCTGGAGCAGCAGTAGTTACCATGCTACGGATCGTAGGAGAGAGTCCCCAAACGTACCTTTCTACCCTCTTTTACTCTAGGGTAACCATGTGTGGAACCAATCGAAAAAGCTCATGAAATCGAGTGGTATAGGGAGTGATATCCGCCCTGTTCATGGTAAGATTCCAGAACTCGGTCTCCAACTTCTGAAGCTCACTACTGGGCAATACTTGTCCATCAGCATCAACTTCAACTCAGCCCATGAAAGATTGTAGGCAGCTTCACGTCCCAAGGTCTACACCTGCAGATTCCACCACGTCAACGTCTCGTCCTGGAAAGTGCAAGTGACATATTTGGTCTTCTGATCTTCTGAACAGCCACTGATGTCAAACACTGGCTTGGTTTTCTTGATCCACCAAACAATTCCAACTGCACCTTCTAAACCACGGAAATTCCAAGGCATGCATGCCATGAACGTCTTGTAGGAACACCCACGCATGATGTTTCTACTTCTGCGGTGTCAAAAAGAACGGGTCATCAATGAGGGGATTGATACAAGATCAAGGTTAAGAAGAAATAGGCAAGAGCTTTACCAGTCTCAGGATCCTGGGTTTTGCGTTGGCCGGCTGCGCCCGAACCGCCAGTGGAGTCGGCGTGGTTCGGTTCGCTTCGCTTCATGTTGCGCGATAGCCTATGCAGTCACCCTGGATAGGTCCGCTTAGGTGGTCTGAAAAGCTTCTTCCTTTTCGGAGGCATATTCTTCTAATGCACAAGATTAAAACAATGAGACATTTATCACTGTATAATGTTGTCAACATATGCACCAACCAAGCAAAACTACAATCATAACAAGCGATAAACAAGATGCAAATGCATGATACAAACATAACAAGAACATAGGAATATAAACATCGAAACTTTTCATTGAGTTTAACATACTTGATACAAATTTTGTTTCCGCATACAAAATAACTAGGCATTCCGCCATACAAGTTTAAAACTACTACAACAAAGTACAATAATGATATCCTACAGGGATGAGGGTGGGAAAGCAGCAGACAGAGCAGCAACAGCTGCAGTCATCCTCGCCTCTAAGTCATCCAATGTCCCCTCAAGCTCAGCAACATACTCCTCTGTTATGGCACGTCCGTGCTCTGCCTCATATACATGCATACCCAACTCGGCCAATCGGTAAAGCACGGGATCCCTGGTCTTGCTTGTCAGATACAGTTCCTCCTCAATCTCCTAAACCCTCTTGCGTAGCACTCCAAGATGTGTGTCATGAAGACCAATCATGTCCCGCACAGAGTAGTGAGTGAGACATACGAGAGTCGGCTCAAATCCATTAGGTAGTGGAGTGTTAAAGGGTGTTTGGGGAAGCACACCGATCTCGAAAGTGGAAGGAGCCTCAACATTAGGATCCTCATCGGAGTAGGATAGGAATCCATCAACAGTCGGCAAGTACGTCCTCTTGTGGGCATGGGATCTTTTTAGTAGCTTCTTCTTGGGTGCCTCTAGCGCCTCTAGAGCTGGGGCTAGGGATCTGCCGATGCTGGGGGCTCGGGGTCAACCTGGGAAGGAGCCTCAGCTAGTGCGATCGGCGCTGGTGGAGGGAGTACACGTTTCCAATGGATGTACATCATGCGTACCACAACCGGACATGGGCGATATGGACAGAATGATGGCACTCAGGGCTCTGGTGGTGGCGGGGATGTCTCCTCCTCTTGTGCCTGTCCAGCAGGCACAGCAACCTCGTCATCCGAAACTACATGGTCCACCTCCATGTGGTCCTCCTCAAGGTCTGAATCGCTCGAGTCTGGCTAGTATCCCTACTGGATCTCATCAGCGAGCTGGCTCTCTGGTACATGCTCCTCCTCAGAATCCGATATGATGATAGGCTCGTCGTTGTGTGCGATGATCCTGGAAATCAATAACACACGTTTGTGTCACTAATCATGTGGCTTACTTACTATGTCTACTTGTGTATGGAATATGTAACTGGCGTGGAACAAGCGTGGCGCGTTGGGATAAGTGTTGTAATTCTTTTCCTTGGAAAAAGATTTCAAAATCAATTTTGTTTAGATTATAGTTAGACTCAAAAGAAACTTAGTTTGCTATAACCTCGTGCTCTGATACCAATCTATCACACCCCGACTAGGCGTAAACATAGGATGCAAATTTGAAAGATTTTCAATCACAAGGTCATGCAAAGCATCAATAATTAAAAGTCGGGAATTCCATGTAACAACATTTTCTTACTAAACATTAATTTAAAATGTCTTAAATAAAACCATTGTTTGAAATTTATCATTGACCAAAAACATAACAACAACGGGTCAAAAGATGGTATCCCAAGATGCTCACACGCGACCCCCAAGTTCCACGGCTCATGCTAATTACCTGAAAAACATGCATGAAAAATATAGGTCAACATAAGGTTGGTGAGTTCACGGGGTTTAAATGAATGGACATGCAATCCATAACCGACGAAATTATTGCCTAGCTAGGGCATATAATCAATATGTGATCTGACATGGCCCCATAACCAAACCTTGACATGTTGTGCCTCGCTCATTGCACACTAAAGACAATGAAATAATGTGAAATACAAGCACTCTCTTGATATCTATCATCCAGTCAGAGCGACTGACCAAGAGTGGGGGTGTCAACCCAATAGATCTATTCCGGTGTTTCATGGAGAAGACCATAGCTAATGGTTACGGTGTGATGTATGACACGAGGACTTTATGGATCCTGAACCTTATTGTCTCATGTTCACATAATAGTCATAAATGTAACTGAAAACTATACGCATGTTTCCCCGCAGAAAATGTAAAACTGTGAAAAGCGGCTATACAAAACACACCTGATGTCTGTGTGCTAACTATTGAATGTTATCTAATGACTTGTGGGTTTGGGTCTTATGCTTGTTTTCGGCCTAGAGGAAGAACAAAAGAAGCTTGTGGAAAGTCCATGTGTTAGTAAGACTTATCTTGGGGTGGTGTCTTTTCTATTTTGGTCAAATATTGGTATTTGGAAAGTGAATAGTAGGTGTAGGAATGTGTGTATGCGTGTGTGTCTCGATATGTGTGTGTGTGTGTGTGTAGTAAATATGTTTTTTCCATAGAGTGTCCACATGTGTGTGTATGTGGCCGTAATATATTGTATGTATGGGTAGGGATAGGTTTTTGATGACACAAGCATTCATACATACAAACATACATACATACATACATACATACATACATACATACATACATACATACATACATACATACATACATACATACATACATACATACATACATACATACATACATACATACATACATACATACATACATACATACATACATACATACATACATACATACATACATACATACATACATACATACATACATACATACATACATACATACATACATACATACATATATACATCGCGTATTTATATACATAGATGAATAGTTTAGAAACTTCTTTAATATTTATTTATCTATTTGTGTTGATATGTTTATAAATAATCGAGTAGTGTCTGTGTAAACGTGGTGATTTGGATTTAATCACTCTAGTAGTCGTATTGGGATAATTATTGTTTGAGGACATTGTTTGTTTTTGTTCTTATTTGGTCCATGAATTGGAATCTTATGTTCCGTTGTGTTGATTCCCATATTTAGGGTTTTGCATGGATTTTCCTATAGTTTTCCAGGAACTATTCGACTAGTTGTGAAATTGTATTAACTAGTGTGTCTAATGCTAGGCTGTATGCATTAGCATTGACTTGTTGGAACCTTGTATAGTCTAGTTGTGATGCAATAGGTGAAATGTATGCCATCCATAATGTATATATATGTAGTTAACTGTACGGACATGACCTGTGATTTCGACGGGTGTCACAACAATGATGGTTTAGGTGTGGGACTTTAATCAATCAACTCAGACAATATGGAGTTCACCGATGTCATCTACCTTGACTTCAAAATTACTAACAATGAGGCAGAATATAAAGCCCTACTGTCAGAAAAAATGGGAGCTCGGCACCTTGAAGCACATGTGGAATCAATTCATGTCAAGAGATAAATAAACGGGACCTATAATGCGCGTGATGCGTCTATGATCCTCTTACGAACATGCTCAACAAGATGGCTTCAGTTATTTTTGAAGACATGGGAAAAGATGTTTGCATTAAGCTACAGGATAGACCCTATGTTCCACAACGCCAAGTAAACGTCATCCAAACCGGAAGTTCTTCCTGGATATTATTGATCTAAGCTTACCTAGCTTTTGTGTTTTACCAGAGAAAGAATCGACGATGTTGAAGCTTAGGTTGAATGTGTATCATTACTAACTATCCTATGGAGTACTATAGTGGCGTTCGTATGTCACACCCCGCGTTTTCAGGTTCTTACTTGCACTAAACTCTAGTTAACTTTACTTACATTTACATCATGTTACTTAACTAGGGATAGCTAGATGAGTCACACGTTGCATAGTTATAGGTTAATAAATGCATGAAGTGGTAATTCAGGAAATTATCAAACTACATACACCAGTATTGAACCCCGGACGTTGGTGAATTTAGAAAATAGGTAATTGTGGATTAATTGATTGATATTGATTGCAATTACGTGTTTTTGTGAATCTATGTGTAAACTGTATTTGATTACGTGAACATAAACTAAACGCGTTATTAAAAACCGTAATAGACGAACTGTTAGGAGGTTTGGGGTCTAAATACATGGGTTTACGCTTGGTATGGTCCAAAATAATGAAAACATCAAAGAAAACATGCAATACATTGGACTCGACCGCTCGAAACGGACCACTTAAGAGTTAACGGCTGTTCACTCATTCCGAATGGTCGTTCGGCGGGTCTGTTATGTGAAACCGACTTTAAACAATTATTTAAGCAACATTTAGCCCCAAGTACCTAATAACCTTAAACCTAATCGTCAATAACAGCCCCCATATGAAAAATATACCCTCTAACACCTGCTAAAGCTCAAGAACATCATCCGGGAAGATTAGAAGGTGTTCGGTTCTTTATTGTGAAGTGTGCTAGGTATATTATCATAAACCTTTGTGTTTTTAATCTTCTTGATCATGTTTAAGCACCATAATAATGTTTGTCCAGACCTGATTATATTTTATAAAGATTAAAACTTGGATTAACATAATAAACATGGGGATTTATAAAGGGTTATGTAGTATGATTTCATGTGTATGGAATATCTATGATGTTTGAGAATCTAGGGTTTCTAAATCATATTATTTACAACGAGTCTTGCATGTTTTGATTGTATTGATGTGTTAGGGTTATTGTATGATAGTTTCTTGAGGTTCTTGATTGATAATAAACACCTAGGGTTTGTTATAGTTGATAATATTGTATGTTTAAAATCTGGACAGATTGTTTAGGCTGACTTGCAGAGGCTGTAACGTGGCATTAAAGTGTTTTCTGGACCTAGCTATATTGTATGATTTTTCATACTTTTTGTGTATGGTTTTATCATGAAATAAAAATATGGACTTGACCGGTAGACTCCCTGGAATATTAAGTAAGTTTTTGGGAGTCTAAAAACACAGATTATGTTATGTACGCTTGTGCGTCTATTTGTAGTCTTGTATGACTTGATGTTGGCATAAACTTGTACGAACACTTATATGAGATGCATATGAAGTGTGTACCTGATGTTAATCATAAGATTCACCAATGGGTCCGTAGGGTCTACTTGTGCATATAGAAACACTATGTGTCACTTACATAGTTTTGTACTTTTAAAACATCTTGGACAAACGGATTATATGGTGTATTGATTATACAAATACACTCACTTAGTGACACATGTAATAGGGAGTCGGTACCACGTCCTTATTTGCGAGGTTTGGATTTATAGCTTGCAACCTAAGGTGAGTTTCACTACCTTTTCTCAAAAGCATGCATCTCTGGTTGGAGACACGTATTTTAATTCCTAGTTGGGAATTGTTAATTTCCTACTCCTGGTTGGGACTACTTACACATCCAATAGGGTGCTATGGTTCACGGGGTGAATTTGATTTTACTAATTCACGTTTTGTGTCCTTGATGAACTAAAGAAAATCTATCACTTAAGTCCTTCTAAATACCGAATGAATTTTTGGTTAGCAAGCAGGTTATTAGTTGATAGTCCTATTAGGTTTCACAAACTTCACATCGAGCTGGGAGCATGGGTGTGAACTATAACTTAACATATTATCATTGTTGATAGACGATGATGCAAGGCACTATGCTCACTGTTGTGGGATCTCGTAGTTTAGCAGTTCGGTATTATTGGTGTTAGTTGTCATGAGTGGGTTAGCTACCCCTGGCATGTGAATTAGCTGTTACATGGCTTTGGAAACCTACGCACTTACTTGGTTACATGGTTTTGGAAACCTATGCACTTACGTACTCACTTACTTTACTTTACTTTACTTTGTGAACTCACCAACTTAATGTTGACACACGATAGCATGCTTTTGCAGGTCGCTAGGGTCAGATCACGAGTAGGTCATGCATCATATGTGTCATGGGATTATGAACACTTTAAACTACTTTTGATACTTACTTATTTATGTTTGGTTTTGGGCGCGTTGCTTTGCGCAGACTATTTACATAACTCTTTTTGAATTCGCTTCCGCAACCGTTTAAAGGTTTTGGTTAACTTTGAAACTTGGTTTTACAATAACGAACTAAATGGTTTGGGTATTTAGAGTCATTCATGTGACTTATGGCTATGGGATCATGGTATGTCATGCGCCTCGTGGTATAAACCCCGCAGTGGAAATTTGAGGGTTTGACAAATTGGTATCAGAGCCAAGTTATAGTGAACTAGGAATTGCATTCTAGTCTATAATCATCATAGCATAAGCATTGCATTGGTTACACTCACAGCTTAAGCGCACAATTAGCTTTTGGCTACGTATATCTTCAACACATGATATCAGGAGATATGTTATCTTCTAGTCCTAAACCTGTTTCTGAGCACATCACTGGTGAGGGACCAGGGTTACACCAGGTGGCGTAATATTGGGACTAGTATCCCAAGAAACTTAATGGATTAGATCCTGTTGTGGCACACGTACACGGAAAGCTGGATGATGCCTATGACTCGGTACCACTAAACAGAATCGAACTCGAAGAAATAGAATACTGAGACTTATCCTTTTTCACTAAGTAAGGAGACAATTAGTTCCTGTTACTTGTCGCTTTATCTTTCTCACTCTCATTTGAAACTCAGACGAGACTGGGTTACTCATATAGAATTTTATTCTTACTCTAGTACATTTACGCCCTGTACGAGCTAGCGATATGTGACATGCGTATCCCTGTTCTTCGTGAGTATATAGTAGATTCATGGGAACACATCAGATCAGGACTTGTTACTCACACTCTTGGGGAATTATGTAAAGCCTACGACGCAGTGCAATATCTCAGGGGAGACGAAACCTACTATTGACCGACAGCCACAATCAAAACCCTATTCTGAAAGAGAATTCGCTCTAAGGTATCAAATCATATACCTAAAGCATCGTACCGAAAAATCAAGAAACGGAATTTGACTTGAACCATGGTCTGGATCTCACTGGTCTCCTTGCTGCAGCGTTCATGAAGACCTGATCACCACTGAGTCCATTCTTTGTAAATACGGATGACAACATCTTATTCACCGGTTACGAGGAAGCTTTGTGCATACCTTGATACGGGAATATCTCACATGTGCGGGGAACACCCTTAATCAGTCTTAATATTACCTTAACGTATCCAAAGTGCCTAGCGACAAAGCTTGATTTTGAGTTTAGGTGAATAACAATACTGGCATTTGTTGTAGGATGCTTATTGGTAATTTGAACTAAAACTGAACATATAAGGGTTCTAGCATAGTCCGTGCACTGATATGATTCCCTAGATGATGAAACTCGCACAAATATGCTAGTGTATAGTTAGTTGATTTCCTGTTTTGTTAAATTTCTGTTTAGATCTTATCTTTATCCATTATTAATTACCGATGTTGGAATCCTAATCCAATGTAATCTTACTCCATTCAGATATAAAAGCCAGA
The DNA here is from genome assembly GCA_032199755.1 of Ambrosia artemisiifolia. Lineage (NCBI taxonomy): Eukaryota > Viridiplantae > Streptophyta > Magnoliopsida > Asterales > Asteraceae > Ambrosia > Ambrosia artemisiifolia. The sequence goes on from CM063519.1 coordinate 67,279,479, forward strand.
AAGTCAACTGATCGATACTTGTGTTTTTGCCGAGTCAAAACCGTTCTTTCTCTTTAAGTCGGAATCTGAATCATTTGTGTAAACTTGGTTAAAGTTGCATGTTTTAACAATTCAGGGGTTAAACATGTCAATTTGGAAAGTTCAAGGGAAATTTGGTAAATCAGCGTTAGGAGACACGATTAGAAAATCTAATCGTGTGTTAAATGGGGCGATTAGAATCATACTCGTGTGGATCTGGTCCTAATCTTGTGTAGTAGACACTATTAGAATTTTAAAGAGGTTAAATGGCAAACAGTGAATGTCAAACGAGTAGCTTTCTACTTGTGTGAAACATCGAGAAATTAGCTCTATACTCATGTGGTCTTCCTAGCGATTAGCAAGATACTCGTTCACAGTAAGGGGCGATTATAAATCCTACTCGTGTGAACAGTAGCACGAGTAGGTGATTCCTTATATACCATAGTTAGTTTATTTTCACCCCATTTCAAATTGTCACTATTTGTTCATCTTTCCCTCTAATCTCCCCTATACGAACCCTTGTTGCCCGTGATCTTTTAATTGTAGAATCTTATTAAGCATCACTTAGGTAACACTCGGTCAAAATTTCAGACCTTAACAACCTGTTTTTGATGTTTAAATTGATTGTTTTGAGTCTGAAACCCTAACCGTATGAATGTGATTAATGGACCTGCTAAACGTGTTTGTAAATGAAAATTCTTGTGTGGGTTTTGTTAATCGGTCATGATTGGTCCTAAAAACACAAAAACTTCAAATCAAATTTGCCCAAATAAAAAATGCACAATTTTGAGTTCTAAACCCTAACTGACCCAATCTGATTAATAGACCTATGCAACATGGTTTTTAATGCAATACAATGATTGGGGTTTGTTAATCGTTTGTTTTAGGTCCTAGAATCACCAAAATTTGCAACCCAAATTGACCCATAGCGATCTTGAACAATTTGATGAACAAGTTCAACTGTCAGGTGATTAGCACTGCTAATCGCGTGAACAGTGACACGATTATGGAGCTAATCGTGTGAAATTGCTAGCGAGTAGCCCTAATCATGTACAACTTGGGGCGATTAGCTATTGCAAATCACCTGTTGCAGACGTTCAGCAAATTTGGTCATTTTGTTGTCCGTTTTTGTCGTTCTTGTATTCTAATGGTTTGCTTTTATGTTTAGAATCATGGATTGGGGAACTTCACCTGAGAATAATGTCTACGCCTTCATTGGTCCCATCAAGAAAGATAAAAACAAGGTCTTTGACGAGATGATCAAGTTCTTGAAGCGGTCGCGGATTGTTTATGCCATATATCTAAGCAGCACGTACCTTACATAGATATACTTCGCGAGTTCTACCATCCTGCAGTAGTTGATTGTATGGTATCGCCTGCCATCATCAAGAGCCAAGTTCAATACAAGGAAGTTTTCATTTCAGAAGAACTTATCCAAGAAGAACTTCAATTCAAGGATTCGTCCGATGATCCTATCATTTTCTATTCCACTCTAATCCGAGGTGGATTTCTGAGGATGAAGTATTTAGGGAAGGTAACAAAACAAGGGATGTTGTAGAAAGAAAACGTGTCGCCACCATTCAAGTGCCTCATACACATTATCCTAAAGTGCCTTGGTCCCAAAAAGGCGACTTTTGGCGCAATCAGGGATACGTTAGCATCAACTGTCGTTGCTTTGACTCTCAACAAACCATTTAACTTCTCTGGGATGATTCTGCACCATTTGAAGGATGTTATTCAGTCAAAGGCAACGAAGCACCCTTTTATTGTTTATCCTCGGTTTCTGCAGATGATACTTGATCGACAAGTACCGGATTTGGTGAAGAATGTGTTAGAGTGTCTTACTTTAACTCATATTAACGAAAAGGAGATGGAGAGGATGTTGATGTTTAAAGGCAAACCTAAAAATCAGCAACCACAAAACAAACGTTTATATGGGCATTTGAGCAAAGTTGATTATGAAGCTCCATTGGGAAACAAGTGGAGGCATGAGAATAGTGATTCAGAGGACGATTTCGCAGTTCACAAGCGAACGTTCAAAGAGGGTGATATATATGGTCGAGATTCGATAGAGTTGGGTACAAACATCCCTGGTAGCACTGCTGAAGCTGCTATCACACATGATGACTTGCTAGATACGAATGTGTTGGAAACCCAAGAACAATCATCAGCTGGGAGAGATCAAGGGTCTTCCCAAAGTGCTAGAGGAAAATCAGTTGCTGATGAAGATGAGCCTGTCAATATAACAAGTGAGACTGAGTCTGATGGTACTGATTCTGATGATGATTCCCTAGATACAAAAGCCAAGAAAGCGACTGGGAGAAAGAAGATATAGGTGGTGAAAAAGGGCTCTATCTGAAGATCCTACTATCACAGTGGATCCTGATACTGATATTGCAGACATTGACACAGAGCTGAACACTCCACCCTCTAGTAAAGCAAAGACAAGGGTAAAGGTGGAAGCAAGAAGAGAATGTCACAGCGCTCTCCCGAGAAGCCAAGAAAGAAAACAAGATTTGGTCGTCTCGAAGAAGCTGTTCAAACCACATCACCTATTACTTCTTCAATAGCAGCAACAACAACAACAACTACAAAAGCAACAGCGGCAGCAGGTGCAGCTATGACTACAGGAGTCACCACGCCAACGCCTGCATCAGTAATCTTCACTGAGCCAGTCTCATTTACTGGTGCAGCGACGGGTTCTCAGTTAGTTTCAAATCTAATTGGTAACCTCATCAAGAACCTACGTGATCAGTTACAACCTCCGTCTTCAGCTACAACAGCTCAGCCCACCTCAACTTCAGCACCAGCCACAAATGAAAAATTACAGCGCCAAGTCAATGAGTTAACTGCCATCGTGACTGCACAAGCGCGCGAGAATGCTGAATTAAGAGGCAAAGTATCAACGATTGAACAAAATGAAAGCGCCATGTTAGAATTATTTGGTGAGACGATTCATATCAACAAGGAGCTGCAAGCATCAAATCAACAGTTGGTACAGTCAAATCAACAGTTGGTGCAGTCAAGCCAAGACACTGTGGCTAGACTGACCAATGTTGAATCTCAGTATAACTAGCTTCAGCTTAACAATGTCAACAATGAAAGAATAATAGAGGCGTACCAAGCTGAAAACCAGCAATTGAGGGCAAGGGTAGACAAGTCAATTGAAGATCACCCATAACTTACTGGTTCCTCTAGTACAGCAGCGGGTTCTAGTAATGAAGAAGAAGAACAAGGTGAAGATGAGGAAGATGATGATGATGATAAAGAGGATGATGACTAAGATGATGATGATGATGGTGATGGTGGTGATGCAGGAACCACAGGTGGTGGTGGATCATCATCGGGTACACAAGAAAAGAGTCAAAAGAAAGATCATGACAGGCGAGACAAGGATCCCGAAGCAGGTTCTTGTGCTAATGGGGAGTCTATCAGTGACAAGATCAAACAGATGCAGGATTTCATAAAACATGGTGTAGTTCCAATTGAGGTGGCCGAACCATTAAGGAACTTATTTTTATATGATGATTATGGGAACCTGAGGGAACTACCCAAGTTTCTCGGAGGACCTGGAAGAAGGTGAGATACCACCTGAACTGTCAAGAGACGACATGAATCGGCTTTATGGTTTGTCACGCGGAGAATCTTCCGGTGCAAGCTACACTCCTCATCCATAAGAAGATCCTGAGAACAATGAGGTTGAGATGGAAGAGGGAACTCATGTGGTAACTCCAGAGTATGTTGCTGATAACTCTGCCACAGGGATTCACGATATTGATGAAGATATGTTGAATGATGCTGAGGAAAAGCTCCAGGCTAATCGGACTCCTATCCCAGATGAGATTATCTCCAGAACTGAACGAATCATAAACATGTGCTCTCATTGGTACCAATCAGTGGAAGAGCGCAATAAGGAGAATGGTCCAGTACAAGCCTCTGCTTTCAAAATGCGGTTAACAAAGATGCCTGGGAATGTGATCAACTGAGCTTACATTGAACACGCCAATATGCTGGGAATTAAATGGCAAGAAGGGTTCGTTACTTCAAGCCTTTTAAGAAGATGCTAAGTCTGCCATTCTGGTATGTTCGTGATTTGGTCCGTCTGGATTTTCCTCTGTATTATTGCAAGTGTCATGGACTGAATTGCTTCTACAAAATTCTGGAGAGAGAGAGCATTAAGGAATGGAAGACTTTCCAGCCTCATTATCCTAGATCGTACAAGACCAAGAAGCTGCATCCCATCACCAAGCATCCGATATGGGAACACAAGATCAAGCCACCTGACTGCATGCCCATAATTCCGATTGCTCCTATTGAACAGGACTTCACTCCAAAGTTCTGGTTCTGGCACTACGACTCGTTAACTACTGAAGCAGTGATCATTTTGGATAATGCTCCCAAGATGTGTAGAAAGATATTTAGGATCTGGGATCTTATGTGGCTGGTTAACTGTTTAGAGAAAGATATTGAGACGTTGTTCCTGTATCCCAGTCAGCACTTGAATTCAGAAGCAGATCAAGCGGTGAAGTTTTAGCGGGTGATATGCTTCTGTCATGCTCACAAGGTTCACGCTGGATGTGACTGGTCGAGGATTACAAGGATCAGGACTGTGAAGAACTTAAGACTGAAGATGCTGCTGTTTATGTTTTTGTTGTCCGTTGATGTGTTTGATGTCTGTTTTTATGAACAATGGTAGTTGTTAGTTGTTTTTGTTTGAAGCTTTGTCTTTTGTAATCATAGTAGCTAGGTCCAAGGGGGAGTCTGTTAGGACATGATGTCCCTAGCCTAGTATAGGAGATGTTTGGATAGCGTTTCGGGTGTTTGGAAGTGATTTGGGGTGTTTGGAATGTTGAGGTCGAGTAGCTTTTGTTGGAGGCGATTAGCTATATTACAGGCAATTAGCTAGCTAATCGCCTGTGTTACATACCCCATAGCTATGCCACTCGCCTGCAATGTCCTGCACAAGTAGCAGGGGTATATAAGCATCTAATCATTGCCCTAATCATTAGTTGTCACATCAAACATTCCCCAAACACCCTGCCCAAGGTCTAGAGGTCTGAGATTGGTCTGTATAACACCTTTGCTCTGTTTTGATTAACCAATACAACCTTTGACCTAATTTTGTGTTGCTGAGACCTCGTTTATCAGTGTTTCATTGTCGTTTTGTTGTCCGAACCTGTTTGGAGGATTCTGCACTCCAAATAGCCAAACTCGTGATTATCGGGTGACCCAAAAGTCGATCCTACATGTTCGAATGTTTGTTTGAAATGAGAAGGAAGATAGTCCCGTCAGCATTATAATGGCAAAACCCACGGCCTGTCGGGGTCTCTAGGGGCCGTGGAGGGTTTAAATGCTCCAACAACCCTTTTTTTTCCCTGGCCGTTGGGTCCTCCGCGTGCCGTGGAATTAAGCCTTTTCAATCTAAACTATCTGCTTTGTAGGGAGTTCAAACTGTACGTCGTACCTCGTACCCAGAAACGGGTTGTGAGGGTCTCCACAAACCCTCTAGAGTTTAATTGCTCCCAACTGCAATATTTTCAACGGGCTGTGGAGACCCCACGGCCTGTCGTTTTCTGCTTTTCCCTTTCCACAGGTCGTGGGTGTCTCCACATCCCTTTAAAAGAATGTATAAGGTTTTTGGAAGGTGATGTCTAAATAATATCACCCATCATGGAAATATATATAAGTAGGGGTGCAAACGAGCTGAGCCCGAGCTCGACTAGGCTTGAGCTCGAGCTCGGTTAACTTATAAGAGCTCGAGCTCAGCTCGTTAGTAGTTTTTCAAGCTCGAGCTCGGCTCGGGCTCGGCTTGTTTAGTGTTTATTAAATAATATATTAAATTAAATAATATATATAATAGGCTCGTTTAGGCTCGATAAGTCAAAAGCTCGGCTCGGCTCGCTTATTAAACAACTTCAAATGAGGGGTACAATAATATAAAATATTAAGAAACCAAATATTATACTAGGCTCGATAAGGCTCGACGAGCCTGGCGAGCTTCATATGTCTGGCTCGAGCTCGATAAGTAAACGAGCTTTGTTTTCGGCTCAAGCTCGGCTCGAGCTCGATAAGGCTCGGCTCGTTTCGAGCTTTTTACCGAGCCTATATTGAGTAGCTCGCGAGCTGTTCGGCTCATTTACACCCCTATTAATATAAGGGAAAAAAAATCAACCCCTTTTATTTAACCACATTTAATTGTCCCATTCCTGCAAAAGGTAAAAATAAATATAAAACTTTCAAAAATACTATGGTCGTCAAGCTTGTTGCTTCTCTTTTTATTTCTCAATTTTATTTACGAACGATATTATTTATTAATTGTAACTAAAAAAATACTTGTATAGATCATCATCATCATCACAAGAACTTTAAAGAAGGTAGGTGGTATTCAGTATTCTTAATATTCATTTTTTGTTGAATATAAACTCTGAAATGGGTATGAGACCACCAACTATGCTCACCGATTCTTAGGTTGACTGCGTTGAATCTCTTTCTTTAAAAAGGTAAATTAAGTTTTTTTTCCTGAACAAGGTGGTGGAACAATCAAGGTCGCAAACCAACCTAAACCAAAATGCCACTTAGTTATTCATTTCTATTATATTTATTTTCCTGATTTTCCCTCACAATTAATTTCTCATATTTTTTTCTTTACTAGTAACTTTTCAGAATAGACAAATTTAATATAAACTGACAAAATGTGTGTACCATACAAGAAATAGTCCGTTTCTTTCAAAATAAAAAAGAAATTTGTAAAGAATGCACACTCGATAACTCATAAAACCTACTTCTAAAGCTGCAATTTGATCTGAAAAATAATAACCAAATTGATATTAAATGATATATCATGATGATGATAATAAGCGATTATGATGTAGTGAGCATACGTGAATGAATGACATACTTATTCAATCTTTATTATCGATATACAATCGATCACCTTAAGTGACACCGAAGAAAATAATCAATAGGTAAGCAGTGAAGATCCATTTAAAAAACAATTAAAAATAATTTAACTGTTATGGACAAAACATTGTACGATTGTAAATTTTCGTGTTTCCCGACTATTTTCTATGCTCATACATAATTTAAGTATTTATTTCAAAATTATCACATGCCAGCCGATTTCAAGGTATATACATTAAAAATGATCTAAAAGGCGTGCATGGTTGGGTAATTGAGTATCAATTATCAGCTAAAGATTTATCTAGTGTCAAAGAATCATATGTTACATCTAAGCGGCTTAGCAACCTTTATATCAATGTTTCAAACAACACCAATCAAAGTACAAAAATTTAGATTCTTACCAAACCGACTACATCTATGAATATATTTATTGTTAGCGGTTCTTATATGTAATAGTAGATTCCAAACATATATAATATCCTAACATGATTAATGATTTGCCTACACATGATTAATGAATTACTTGAACACATTTTGGTTTTTTTCTGTATGAACAAAACTCACTAAAAAGTTGTTATACATAAACCTTCTAAAAGACAGAAGTTCAAAAAATGTATTTTTTTAACACAAAATTATTATAATGATGGTTATAAGAAACATATAATTGTGATTCAAGTTCGATTGTGGTTATGGTTAAGGAAATCTCATAACCAAAACTAACGGTTATGATTATGTTTAATGGTAAAACCGAACCAAACTGACCAACATACATCTTTAGGTGGAAGAGAGGGAAATTACTTCTTTATTAATGGTTGGGTTAGGTTGGGTAGTTAAAGTGATGGTTTGAATTATATGTGGACATTTGGGACTCGCCTATCCAATTTAACTTCTTTTCAATACATTTTATTTCAATACAATGTCCAAGGTTAGTTATATCACATCATAAGTGTGTTCGAGGAAATCACAAGACTAAAGGTCACGTAACGTAGTAAGTGTAACCATTGAAATTGAAAGATGTTACACCTTGCATGCTATATATAAAATTGACTATCTTTTTTCTTATCTTAATTCATAAATTTGAATACCGATCATCGGCTCACCGGTATGAACCCTAAATTTCTTGCAGTTTTCATGTAGATTAATTATCCACTAAATCCATTGAATTAGTTCACTATTTATATTTTTCAATGTTTAATATATGTTTCTTGCCATTAAACGTTCTTAAGGTTGCATGTAACCAGTTGAAGTATTAATTATTGTTTCGAATTTCTAAGAATCCGGTAGCGTTCGTTTTACGGGAATGGAATTCGGATAGAATTGGAATGTGTATTCGACTTCTTATGTTATTCGTTACAACAAAATGATTTGTAATTAGACAACAACATATGGAAAGAAATCCAAATTTCAATTCATTCGAGATTTCATTCTATTTTATGAAATGAACACATCAAAATTCAAAATAAAATTATGGTTATCGCGCGAATTACAATTACAATTACAATTACTTTGCAATCCATTAAACGAACGTTAATGTGTTCAAGTTTTCAACTATCATGTCAACTAAAATTATGGAGTTACCTTTTTGAGCATGTTCGCAATCAATTGAGGTCAAACGGGGTTTGGGGGGGAATATTGTAATTAGTTACTCTCTATCACTTTTGCCTACAGAAAACTAGGTATTTGCTGCCGCAAACAACCTTTTGCGACCAAATTTGCGATGAAATTAGCAACCATTTTTTATGAATATGTGTTTTTCTTATATGATAGCCGACTAGACACATTCTTTTATGTTTCTAGTATTTGTATCGAAGACTCTCTAACAATACACAAATTATAGGTCACAAATTTTGGTGAAAAAATTATATGTTAAACCAAAGCACCTCATACGTAAAGTATACCATTTGAAATGTTAATTAACAATGGTTTATATGTATTGTACATATCATTATATCCTTGATATGTGTTTTGTAACCACCGTACTTATCATTTTTTAATTACTCGACTAATGATATTTTAATCCTTGATTCACTTGTAGGTTAATAACATGGGAAGTAAATTAGTAACAATATCAACTTTCTTTCTCTTGACGACATTGCTTTGTGTTCCGATCTTTTCAACATCCAATGATGGGCTAATTAGAATCAAGCTTAAAAAAACAATATCTGATGAAAACCTTGATGATCACCAAGAATCTAGTATCATACCACTGAACGACTATTTGGGTGCCCAATACTACGGTGAGATTGGTATTGGCACCCCACCTCAGAAGTTTAAAGTCATCTTTGATACCGGTAGTGCTAACTTGTGGATACCATCGTCCAAATGCACTTCTGTAAGCTAGTCATACATATTTATATCCATCCATGTACCAAAGAATTGAAAGAATCCCATTATTACTTTTGCATAACTCTTAAAAATATTGTGTAGAGTGAAAAAGAACCAGTTATACGTCACGGTTAAGTTAAGTTGTTAAATATATGTGTTTATGCGATTTTGTCTTTCTCAAATTAAAAATTTATCAACGATGACCCTCTGTATTTATTCATATGCTAAATTAATTATCTAAGATATCAACACAAGTTTAATATGCTAGGATTATGCCAATCATGCAGGTGTCATGCGTAACGCACTCAAAGTACGAGTCAAGTCAGTCAAGCACCTACAAAGCAAAAGGTTAGCGTTCTTGCTGCCAAAGTTCCACTATGAAAACTTGAAATACATATCATTGCAATCATGGTTAATACATGACATTAAATAGGGATACATAAAATAAAGAAGCACTGAATAATTTTGATAATCACACCTTCACGGTAATGACTAACAGTCAATCGATAATATTTAATTATGGCAAAATGGATTTTGTTATCTCACCTTTATCCTATCGGAAGATAATAATTCCAACTAATTATATTCTCACCATCAGTCTACCACCACCAGTCCCACATTTCACACTAAATTTTTTCAACAGACCCCATTAAAAAAACTAAACCTAGCTAGTTTTTTGCTCACACGGACATGAGTTGGACGATAACATGGATTTTTTTATTCTTTATTTTTTAACACTCTATTAATCTACATATAGACCCAATAAACACCCACCAGCCCTAACCACCACTACCACCACTACTACAGACAATTACCGCCACCAACCCCCATTATAGTCGCTATAGCCGCCACCCCCACAAACAAAGACCACCATCCACCTCCCCACCCACTACATACAACAACCCGAATCCACCACTCTCCATCGGTGCACCCATTTTCTATATCTAATCCTAAATCGTAACCCATGATGCTTGCCTTCCTCAACAGACCTTTGTTTAATCCTTGGTTATTCCTATGGCGGCCATGAATGTACAGCAATTCAGTAATCTGTTATATCCGTGATAAAGCAGGAGATAGAGCTTTGACAGAATGATAATGGTGGTAGGAGCGTTCTTGTGGTGACCATAGTTTTGATCACGATGGTTGGTGGTTTTGTTGCTATTGAGAAGAAACCCGGACTTTTCTGCTCATTTCGCCTTTTCAGTTGTGAATGACTGGTGGTGGTGGTTAGACGTGGTGAGTGACTGATGGTCGTGGATGGCGGTTCGATGGTGATGGGGTGGTGTGAAGTAACCTTAACTTTTCTACTTATTTTGCTTTTCAGTGTTTGGTGAACAATTGGAAATGGTGGTAGTCAGATGGTGGTCGTTGGTGGGTGATGGTGATGGTAGTGGGTGGTGGTGGTGTGTGTATATATACAATAAAAATTAAATTATGATTATTTTATTTGTGATATAAAGAATAAAAAGAAAAACATAAATGATAAAAAAATCCATGTGATCATCCAACTCTTGTCCACATCGGTAAAAAAAAAGTGGATAATAGCCATCTCATTGCGTGGTCATAGTCCACATTAGCGAAAAACTATATGGGTTAGTTTTGTTAACAGAAGTTTGTTGAAAACAATTAGTGTGAAAGGTGAGACTAGTGGTGGGAATATTTTCTGTTCGGATTATTATCGGACAAGTGGAAAAAGGTGGATTAACAAAAACCATTTTGCCTTTAATTATGGAAATCACTATAAGAGTATGTATAGTGAGGTGTGAAAGATGCGTGAAATGGTGGGAAAACACCATCTAAACCACCCCCATGGGCGCGAAATGGGGGAGGCATCACATGTTTCACGCTCCTCCACCCTCCTCTCTCTCTCTCTCTCACTCCCAGTCTTACTTCTCTCACGAATGACAAATGCCTGGAAAAGTTCTAACATTATTGCCAATATATTATCCTCATTCTGTTTTTAATAAAATAATAAATAAATAATCAATAGATAATCATTAGAGGGGCTACATGGTAGAAATGCCCTTAAGGGGCGTGAACCACTACTCATGGTCTAAAAAGAAAGAGTATCTCCAAGGTAAGAATCCATGGGTAAATGCTTGTATCGAGGAAATTCGTCATCGAATAAGGATGTTGTAACATTTATTGTTCATACCCTTACCGTTTATCATCTTCTTGAAAAATAATTAAAACATATTCATATTTGGTCCAAACCCGCACAAGTGTATGACCTATAAGTTTCACAATCTCAAAATCATATGCATAAAAGTTTCACAATGCAACACTTGTTTACAGAGATGCACACGAGTACCAATTTGCACATTGAGATTTCCATATATAAACAATTTAATCAAACAAACAAAATTTACCAATAATACAAATTAAACGAACACACAAATACCAATAAGCATAAAACTAAAAAAACATATAATTTAAGTTCAATTAATAAGTTCCATATACATATAGAGTTCCTTATACATGATCCTTGACACAAAATTAGAGTTTCTATATGATTAAGATCCATATACAACATCCCAAAGCATAAAATATGTGTATTTCGTTCTTGCAGGGATTCCTGCTACTGTTAATTATAGCAGTGGATCAATATCTGGGTACTTCAGTGAAGACATTGTAGAAGTTGGTGATTTGGTTGTCAAACATCAGGTGAATTCAACATCTTTGACCTTAGGTTTGCATTAGGGCATGAGATTTTGAAAAGATTGAAGTTGCTAAATAACAACATCCCTAATCTATTCAGGAATTTATCGAGGTAACAAAAGAGCCAGGAATGACATTTGTGGCGGGGAAGTTTGATGGTATCTTTGGGCTTGGTTTTAAGGAAATCTCAGTTGGCAATGCTCTCCCAGTATGGTATGTTATTTAGGTTTTGGCTTCCATACCTAAAGAAGTCAATTTTAGTTATAGTTGTTCCACGATTGAAATACTTAAAACAAATAAATCTATGTTGTACAGGGACAATATCGTCAGTCAACATCTAATTAAGGATAAGGTGTTTTCACTTTGGCTAAATCGGCAATATGAGGAGGGTGAAGGTGGTGAAATTGTGCTTGGTGGTATCGATCCAAAGCATTACAAGGGAGAGCACACTTACGTTCCTGTCAAACAAAAGGGTTATTGGCAGGTTTGATTGTCTACTCTCTATACATATATGCATACATATATACCAGTTGCGTTGAGATAAAAATTGTATATATATGGCACATTACAAGTGGGCTAAATATGAGTTCAACAAATATTTAAATGTTTAAAAAACCTCTCTTCTAAGAGGGTGTTTAGGTTGGTTATTTAACTCCAAAAGTGTCTTTTGTCAAAAGTGTTTAGTAACTTATAACCTTTGTAAAAGGAGTTTAAAAAAAATGTTTTTAATAGCTTTCGAGTGAGAAAAGACAATAAGCTAATAAGTTGGTTTTAAAAGTGCTTTGACATAACTTATTCATATAAAATGAACAAAAATGACGTTCTTATATATTTAAAACCACTTACTACTTTTATATATAATATTATATGCATAACAAATTTTTTTGGACAAAATTTATAATTAAAAATGCAACATATATAATATAAATTATTCGTACAAATTTTAGAATTTCTTAATTAGAGAATATAACCCTAATGAATAATAAAATAAGTAAATGGTGGTAGATTAGTAATTTGTTATTTAAAAAGCTAAAAGCAGTTTCAAAAGCCCGATTTTAATGGCTTTTGAATAACAACATTTTTTAATCTATAAGAAAAATAGAAAACAAAAATGACGTTTATCATAGTCATACTATACGCAATAAGTCAATAAATTGTTTCTAAATTAATCCCCAATATGCTCTAATTGTCCATTGCGTGTTTTCATCTTTTGAAAACACTCGATTACATATTTACTAGATTATACCCCGGGAACGTCCCGGGGTTGAAAAATCTAATATGAAAATATTAATTTTACATATGAAATAGAATGATGTGATTTACAGTTACATGCATGAAAGCTTCGGGTAGCAGCTAACATAAAACAATTAAAAATATATCTCCAATGTTAACGCCTAACCTTAAACAATGTATAACTCTAATATTAATATCTAACCTAAAACAATGCATAACTTCAATGCTAATGTATGTTGAAAATAAAATTTATATTTACTGATTTGAATTAGTGACTTGCCTATACATGATTAATGATTTACCTGAACACCTTGTGTGTTTTTTCCTATTTGAACAAAACCCAACAAAAAATAGTCGTTTTTTTCCTCCGTTTTTTTATATAGCACTATGGTACTCGTTGGAAAGATAATAAAACGCTCGTTTTTTTATATAGCACTTAGGATTTTTTTTCAAATGGACTATGCAAAATTTGCCCTTATAATTCAAGATATACATGCAAAAGAGTTTGCTTTACTTGTACCAATGCCACATTTTCTTCTTGCAATTCACTGTTCAGTTCAACTTGGTACGCCTAGACAAACAACTACAAAAATGAAAAATCATAAAAAGTTGACACAAAAATAGAACCCCGTTCCCTTCCCATGTTGATTAGCCTTATCTGACATGAATTTTATGCTTTTTAACTTATGTATGAACAATGGTATAACCAACTTCATGTTTAATTTTAGTCAAATACAATATCAACATAACACAATATGAACTAGAATAGCAATTAATTTCAAACAAAAGGCCAGCCCACTAATGTAATTACAATAGTGCCTCTAATTAGATTAAAATAAACAAAAGTAACACCAAACTTATGGGCTGCACTGTGGGTGTAAACGCACCTTCCTTTGTTAATAAATACGCCACTGATACATATATGCGTACATACACAAACACATACAATTACACAAAGAGATATTTTTATCACATGTATACAATGTCATTATTTACTATGAATGGTTGCCAGCGATGTAAACCATTGATGTACCTATTTCAAATCATAAATATTAAAGAGTTAAGAATGACTCGAAGGCTAAAAAGTGACCTAGCCTTTATTCTAGGTTTTTTTTTTTATGGTTTACTTCTATTTACCAATATATTTTTTAACTAATATAACTTTTATTTACGTATTTTTTAAAATTTACATCATGAAACAAAATTTTATTAAATTTAATTTGTATAGTAGCTTGTTTTCTTTATAGTCTTTATAAAATAGTCTTTTTCTTTAAATGTGGTATAATATGTACATAATTGTCCGTAATTAAAATGTATTTTGTGTTGTTAACATATCAATAATGGAATAAGCGCTTTGGCCGTTAAAAAATCATGGTGGTAGTTAGTTCATATGTTTAAAAAATTGTCCCATATGTTCTAATACTTGAATAACATAAACTTCTAAAATAATATGAGATTACCTTTTATTCTGATTATATGTACTAGAACATTATTCTCAAAGGATACAAATGGGAAGCGACTAATACTATTATAGTTTTCACGAATAATGTAATCACCAATACAAATAAATGTACATTATAGTTCCTAAAGATTTCACAAATACTATATCCTAAATATTTATTGGTTTAACGTATATATAATAGTAATAAAATACACATATCTATTCTTATTCTCTTGATGGTTTCATTATTTGCTAGTTTGATATGGACGATGTACTTGTTGGTGGAGAAGCCATAGGTATGTAATTGTGCGACATTAGAATCTACAATAAATTGAATATTCAAACTTGATCTTGAATTATTTCCATGTTTTCTTGTAGGAATTTGTAAGAGTGGATGTTCGGCAATTGCAGATTCGGGAACTTCATTCATTGCAGGCCCAACGGTTTGTATCAATCATTATCTTAATTTGAATCATGTTAATGATGTGCTAGTTTAACATTCTAAATTCGTGAAAGTAGGAGGTGGTCACACAAATAAATCGTGCCATTGGGACAAGTGGAAAGATCGGTGACTATTGCAAGGGTAGGGTTGAAGCAATGGCTAAACTGGTATCTGATTTGTTTTCAGCAAGGGTAAACAAGCCAGTTTCTATATTCCATGATTTATTTAACTATGTATACTATTAGTTAATATACTAACTTACATCCTCTATCACTTTTCATGAAAATAGGTTGATCCAAAAAAGATATGCCCCCTTTTTGGTCTTTGTAGCGGCGGAGGTGGGGGCGGCGGCGGTGGTGGGGGCGGCGGTGGGGGGCGGCGGTGGTGGCGGCGGTGGGGGCGGCGGCGGCGGAGAAGGCGGTGGCGGTGGCGGCTATAAAGAAATTCAAGTTAGGTTAGATTCTCTACTTCCTTTGGTTATCATATTCATAGTCTATGGCCTTGGACCATTTACACGAGAATAGGGAGACAGGGAAATCCAACTATGGGGGGTTCTTGAGTGCCGGGGCGGACCTAGCTTGAAGCTAGGTACCGCGTCCGTTGCTACTCAACTTCGCGCGTGTAGTGGAAAATTTGTGTTTTTTTTTTACGATATTTGGAAAACGTTACTACTACAATGAAAAAAATGAAAAACGTTACTACTGAAATTAATTTCTAGATCCGTCATTGCTTGAGTGTCAACAAAAAGATTAAATATGTCGAAATTGTGTGTAAAAGCTTGATGTGTAATTCTGTCGAAATTGTGTGTGGGATGTGCAGTAATGGCACTGCATTAGAAGGTGCCCCAAATACAGCGTGCACTATCTGTACACAAATTCTTACGAATATTCGTGATGCATATAAGAAAAGCCCGATAACCAAGAGTGTTCAAGACTTTGCAAAAGCCGTGAGTATTCTTTCTCATTATTATTTTAATACAATTTGGCTCGTAATATTCTATAATTATTATCTGAGGAGTCCATGTTGCAGATGTGTAAAAATATACCATATGAAGAGCCGACAGTTGACTGCGGAAGAGTTCCATCAATGCCAACTATTTCGTTCATCATTGGTGGCAAAGAGTTTAAGCTTTCTCCCGAGGATGTATGTTCTACCGTACCATTAGAATAATTAAAAATATAAAAAAAGTTGCATAGCTAAAATGCTAAGCCTCTTGGCTCAAGTTTAACTTGTTGAGAGTAAAACCATAAATAAAATTGTTTGATAAGTTTTTGTAAATTCTTTAAAGTGACCGTAAAACCAAACTCATTGATGTTTTTATAAATAAACTTTTTTTCATTTTTTTTCTACTTTGGATGATTTTAATTCAATCCATGAACCTCTCATATCTCTCACTAGAACTTGATAGAAGACATCTCACAAGTTAAACTTTAACATCATCGTAATTGTTTTGTAGTATATACTTAAGATTGGCAAGGGTGATGATGTACAATGCTTTAGTGGTTTCGTTCCTATGGATGTTCCTCCACCCCATGGCCCACTTTGGTACGTGTACATGTTATGTGTACTTCAAAGCCGTCCACTTG
The DNA here is from genome assembly GCA_032199755.1 of Ambrosia artemisiifolia. NCBI lineage: Eukaryota > Viridiplantae > Streptophyta > Magnoliopsida > Asterales > Asteraceae > Ambrosia > Ambrosia artemisiifolia. The sequence goes on from CM063519.1 coordinate 67,296,082, forward strand.
GACAAATCTACTTCCCATTTTAAATATTCGAAAAGTTTTCAAATACAAGTTTAACATACGTTTGTGATTGACGCAGGAAATTGGGTGATGTGTTTATGCGTAGTTATCATGCTGTGTTTGATTATGAAAATGTCAGAGTTGGATTTGCAGAAGTTGCATAAGTGAAAGTTTATATCTAAGACAAAGAGGATTACTTTGTGTGAACAGTCTTCTTGTCCATACATTAAAAAATAAATTGATATGTTTATTATTATGTGCTTAAAAGAATTAAAATTAATGAAACAATGGATTTGAATGTGAATTTCTTTAACCTAGCTAAGGGTTTTGTCACACCCCGCCAAGGCGGAAACACTGGTATGTGATTCGAAAGGTTTTCAAGCACAAGTTTCGATCAACACACATAATTTAGTTAAAATAGATACCATCAAAGATGGATGATGTCATATATTATTGAAATAACGAAACAATGTCTAAGAAACTATGACATTGTTTGAAAACACATGATTCTAAACACCTGGATAACATGTGACTAACACAACCACATCCTTGATGGTACTACTTAGTGCTAGCTCAAACCTCTCTCTCAAGTCCCCGATCTCCGTAATCAATTACATGAAAAACATGTATGGAAGATTTGTCAACAATAATGTTGGTGAGTTCATAGATTTTAATGTACTATGTAAAGTGCTCGTGTAATCCCTGTATGACCAATCATAGGCTAGCTAAGCGAATGATTACTGTGCAAACCATGAGTCCCATAACCAAACCTCTTGACTTGTTGTGACTCGCGCATTGTACAACAAAGACAACGTATGTATAGTAGAATACTAACACTCTTTTGTATGTAATCGGTTAGAGCGACTAACCAAGAGTGGGGGTATCAACCCAGTAGATCTATTAAAGTGTTCCATGGCTTTCGATAGCTAATGGTTATAGTATAATGTAAGTACGAGGACTTTTGTGCTCATGAACCAAATGTCTCAGGTTCCACATGGTAGTCATGATAGAATAACACACAAAATGTACTAGAATTGTAGCATATTTATCCACAAAAAAATGTAGAAATAGTAAAATGGGGCCGTGAAACGCACCTAATGATAGTACGTGTAGTCTGGTAAAGCTGAGATGTGCGGTAGCTACCGTCCAGACAATGATTACCCTATGGTTATTAAGGACATAGTAAGTTGTACGTTCTTGTCGTTTATCATACAAGTTGTTCACCTGACTCGTGGACCCTAGTGTTAGTTGAATGTCGGCCATGTTTTGTGCATGCGACAATCGTTACTTGTTCCATGTTTTCTTTATGGTTTTGGGGAATCCGGACGATTTATTGAAAAGTGGTATCCATTTTAATCAAAATGGGCCCCACGTGTTGTTATGGACTATACATTGTTCCCAATTTAACAAATGTAGTTGCTTTTATGGCAAAACGAGTGTTTCACTTATGTGTATGCCTTTTAATATCAATATAGTGCTAACATATGTTAAATCTTAACACATGTTTTCATGAAATAGCCGAATCCTTTTTATAATTTTGCCTAAAAACCGGATTGTTCAGTGGATTACTTGTGCTTGATTGAATGATCTCCCATGTGTACTAGTGTGTTTATTAATGGTGGTGTATTGTCAAGTGCATATACATAAGTATGTTCAACATATGTTTTGATTTCTAGACAATCTTTGATGGGCCGAGTCGGAACTAGAACATTTTTGATAATGTGTGTGCATGTTCAGTTAAGCCGATTAAGAAAATGCTTTCAAGTAAAGGGTCGAGGTTCGAGTGAAATGGGTTAGGATCGATTATAATAGAGGTTTAATCAAATAGAATGATGTTTAACATACGGACTGGGAAGCAAGGGATCCTCTAGATGCTTGCTCGATCTCGGACACCACGTGACTTGACTCTTTGGTGCTTGATGGTGTGTGGCCGTGAGACAGGTGCAAGTGTTCATTATAATGTTGAAGGGGCCAATGATTCAAGCAAAGGAATGGAAGATTGGTGTGAGCTATTTTTTTTAAGAGTCCAAGTGCTCTTATATAAGGGGGCGATTAGTGTAAGGACAAGAACAATTATGGTAAGTCTTGCTTCCTTGATTTTAGTTATGTCTTAGGAGAGTTAGCATGAGTTTGTGATTATATGGACAACTCAAGTTTTATCTTGTTTCCTTGGAGCTTAGGCCGATTGCTTCTTCCTCAAAGGAGATTGTTGTCTAGCTTGTTGTTTGTAGAAACATTTTTGTCTTATTCCCTTCTTGGTGTTAGGTAGGTTGTCAAATGTTGAAGCTTCTTTCTTGCTTCATCCTTCGGCCATGTGTAGAAGTATCAAGACAAATGTGACAATATATCAAGTGTTGGGGATGGGTAGTAGAAGAACATGACCTAATATAGTATAACTTATGATTTTTTTAGGTGATGGTGACCTTAACCTGTTATTGTGTGTGTGGCCGATTGTAATCAAGAAAAAGAGGAAGTACAATGTGTCATCATACATGTCAAGTCTCTATCAAACGTGTAGGTGTTGTGGTCTTATTAGTCGATCATCATCATCACCTTATTCCCCTTGTACTATGCCGATTAGTTGTCTAAGATAAATGTGGTGTTTCTAGATCAAATTTCCCTTGTTTTGAGATGTTGTCATATGCTAAATTGGTATAAGATGTGGACATAAGTATTGAAAGTAACTTATGGGTGGTCTTGGGTGATTTTCGGCCGAGACCAAACAAGGAAAACGACTAAGTTATTTTGGGTTTGGAATCATAAGTCAAAGGTGTGTGTTCTTGATGTCTTGTTACCATTTTAATGTGTGATTTGGACTTTCTTGGGAAAGTGATATAACAAGGTTTTGTGTTGGATATCATCGGACGAATAAGGTCAAGAGGAGGCCCTCCCATTTAGAGATATAATCATCATCTAATTATTAGTGTGTTTACATGGTAAGGCCTCATTTTCATGTAAGTTGATTATCAAGGGACACAAGGTATTTATAATAGTTAATCTCAATCCATGGGTGTATGTGTATTTGCATCAATGTCGTGTATATGCATATGTGTGTGTATATATATATGCATTCGGCTAGTCTTATTCTACCTTGTGTGGGTGTAGACCCGATGGTATAGGCATGTAGGTATATATACATACATATAAATGTAGGTATTTAATTGAAAGGAACAGTTGTTAACATAGCTATGGTTAGAGCCTCCTTACTGAGGTGAAATTTGGTTTTAGAAGAATGTTTGATGATGATATTAGCATGTATTAGTCTTCACAAGTTATGAGCACAAGCTTTGTGGATGGTAACATGTGATATTATCCGTGACCAAGTTAATATGTATACGTATGTTAGTGAGGGGTTATCATGCTTAGGGAGTATTACATCAAATGGTAACATATAATGTTCCCCGGGAGTGTTTTATGATTTGTATGAGTGGTAACCTCATTAAGCACTTTGTAATCGTTCGGACTCGATTGGATTGTGTAATATTCCACTTGGGTATTGTCACGTGTAGAGCTATTTTGTTCACGTGTAGGGATCGGGTATCTTGTTGCGCTCTATTCAGCGTGTGATTGGCTTGACTGTTCAACGCCAATTGTTTTGTATAGTACGGATGTTGCATGCATAAACCGGTGATCTGTTGAGTTTTCTGAATAACTCATTCTTTACCAGAATGGGGGGTATAGTGTGTGCAAAATGTCTAATTATGCACATGAAATGACAATAATAAATAGAATGCGTAGGGATGTTGACTTGGATGAGTGACTGGTGTCACAGATTTGCATATGGTCTCCTAAAACTCATTACATCTCTTTCTCCCTACTTCCCCTATGTTATCATCTTTGTCAATCAAATATGTTGTGCTTATAAATATCATTACTTTTTAGAAAACCTACTTTTTTATGATGAAAATTCATATACGGATTAAAAATCTACATTGAAAAATGGATTTGTGATTTTTAAATAACATTGGTGATCATAGTCAGATTAACAACGAACATACTCAACAAAAAAGAAAGTTTGAATATAATGTAGGATCGATCGGATTTCTCTAACACAAGAAATTCAGGATACTACGCATCGATCCGGTTCAAAGGAGGAATCAATGAACCGATTATTTTTAGGTCTAAGTTTATACGTGTAAAAGATGAATAATAAGCACACACACAAAGTCACATAAAAAGCGGGAAAGACTTCGTTGTATATCAAATCGACCTGGATGATGGTAAGATTATTGGAGAGGCCAAGGAAGTGGCTAAGGCTTTTGATATCATCTGAGCTGAGGGACCGAATTTAAGCCTTATGCTTAATATCAAGAAATCTGAGATTTTTTGCCATCGTGCAATAGAGCGAAAGAGAAGCCTGGTTTATTTCCTAGCGAGATAGGGGGACCGAAGGAAGGTGTGAAGCTCCTAGAAGGGAGCGTTAGTCGGGATGAGGGGTATCTTAGTTCTTTGGTTGTTAAAAGGGCTAGGAAGGCAACAAGACAAATGCTTTCTCTGCAGAAGTTGAAGGACCCACAAAGTGAACTTTTTTTACATCGTTCATGTATGAGCGTTGCCAAACTGCTATTCGGCCTTTAGACATGTCTACTGGCCATGACCAATGAGGCCGAATCCATTTTTGACAAAGGCCTTCATGAAACGGCCGGAGATATTGTAGATTGTGGAAGGGCGTTCTTTGGGGATTTTCAAGGGGGTTGGCGTCTTTGCCGATTCGGTTGGGAGGGCTTGGTCTTTGTTCGGCAGAGGACGTGTCTACGTATGCTTTTGTGGCTATTCGGGTGCAGTTCTAGAACCTTCAAGACCACATCTTAATGAATAGCTGGTTGGTGGGGATGGATTTGGATTATAAGCTTGCCTTGGACAACATTCGCAGTTCTCTCCCGGACATTGATTTGGGCGGGTTTATGGATAAGGACACTGCCCCAAAAAACCTCAAAAGATTTTTGCGAGTGCTTTTACGGGTAAAATCCTTCAGACCATTGGAGGGAAGTTTGCCATGTCCCTACGCCAGAAAGTGGTGTTTGAATGCCTTAAAGGAGCGCATGCTCAAGATTTCTTGACTTTCCTTCCCATTAATGGGCTTGGGCAACACATGTCGGTTGTTGAATCTCAGGCTATCCTTAAGTATAGACTTATGATTCCCATGTTCCCAGTTGATGAGCCGTGTCCAGTTTGTAAAAAGGCATGTTTAGATAAATTTGGGGAGCATGTCCTTCACTATAAGGAGCTGTCGGGATTTAAATACACACATGACATGGTTAGGGATGTCTTATGGGACGTCTTACGAAGAGTAGGGATTTCAGCTAGGAAAGAAGCCCCGGTTAACTTTTTTACGGATCCACTTGAGGGGCAGTCCACCCTAAGGCTAGCGGATGTCCTTGTGTTCGAGTAGGCATAGGGCAAACACGCATGCGTTGATCTCATAGGGGTGTCTCCTTTGGTGGGACTTCGGGATTCGGGGTTTGTGGAAGGGTAAGCCGTCTTAAAAGCTGAATCCAAGAAAATTGACAAACTTGAAGCTGCTTGTCTGGAAACCAACATGTCATTGTACTCTTCGTTTTTGACACATTTGGGGGCCTTGCTCCCGAAGCAATCCGTTATTTAGATCGAGTGCAAAGGGTGGTGCAGAGTAACTCTCCTGCGGCTAAAGACACAAGCTTTATTTTTTTATAGAGTAAACTTTATTATTCAAAAAGGGGTAGCAGTGCAGCTTGTTGCCTGTTTACCCGCCGCTGATCACTTGTAATTCTTGTTGGTTTATTAATTAAAAGTTCTGGTAAAATAATTAATATAGTACTCGTTGGAGAAGATAAAAAAAAAGCTCATACGTTTTTTTTAATTCTTGTACATAAAAGCTATTAACGTTTAAAAATTATCGGAGAAAACATATGTGACACCCGGCAACTTCCGGTAACTAACTTTTGAAAACTTAGTAAAGTCTACCTTAGCGAGTCGCGCATACGTTACACAAAACAAGGTCGGTCGAGTCGAGTCGCACATCATTAGGGTTTTAACGTACACAAGTCTCGAGTCCCGGGAATTGGTGAACGAGTGTGAACGTGTTTACTTTCATGCATTATGTGTTTATAATCATTATGTGACTTGTCGGTATGTGAAAATGTGTTAACATATGTTAAAACGGAGTTTAACGCGCCAAATACACCACACCAGACCCTGTAGGCGATTAGCAAGGCTAATTGCCTAAAGGGGTGGTGATTAGCAGGCTAATTGCCTAAAGGGGTGGTGATTAGCAGGCTAATCGCCTAAAGAGGTGGTGATTAGCAGGCTAATCGCCTAAAGGGGTGGCGATTAGCAGGCTAATCGCCTAAAGGGGTGGCGATTAGCAGGCTAATCGCCTAAAGGGGTGGCGATTAGCAGGCTAATCGCCTAAAGGGGTGGCGATTAGCAGGCTAATCGCCTAAAGGGGTGGCGATTAGCAGCCCTAATCGCCTGCAACTGCTGCATAATCGCCTGCAACGTACTTGACGACTAAAAACACCTATAAATACCACCCTTGACCCCCAAAACATTATTTACACAACCCTAGCCGTCCCATAACACATCTCAACCCACAAACACCCTCTGGAACCCATTTTTACACACAAACAACCATTTCCAAGCTTATTCCATCATCTACTCTTAAATACAAGGTGTGTTCTTCAAACCCAAACCTTTAAATGATTATGTTTTACTCCCTAAATGTCCAGACCTGACTTATAAAGGTTTTTGTCTTTGAAAATCCATTTAAAACCGTTTCTAAACAAACTCACACCTTTACATGTGTTATATGTGTTATATGTGATTAAAGATAGAGTTTTTGGGATCTAATCATGATTGTTTTTGTGTTATTATGATGCTTATAGCTGTTACAAGTTAGTATGATGATGTCCTAGGAGTTTGGGTGGTTTTGGTCGTATATTATGGATACTTGATGTTTTGACCCGTTTGAAGGATTTTGGATGATTTAGGATGATATGAGGTGTGTTGTTGATTGTTTGATGTTAGGGTTTGCTCTAGGATGATGTTAGAACAGTAGGATACTTTCGGACAACGTGATTATGTGATTAGATCTGGAAATTTGCTATTTAGGGCAAGTTATTGCATGTTGATGTGATGTTTTCATGTTAAATTGCTATTTTGGGAAAACGCTCGCATTCGGGACTGTTAGAATGATGAAAACTTAGGGGTTTTGCTTGGAATATGTTTGTTAATATGTTAGAATGATTATTGGGTGTTTGCGCACGTTTCGGATCTGATTTGGAGGTTTAAACGCGCGAAAAACCACAATTGCTGCACTGTAGGCGATTAGCAATCCTAATCGCCTATGTTGTAGGCGATTAGGGGCATAATCGCCTAAGAAAAAGGCTACTCGTGTGCTAGGGGTGGCGATTAGCATCATAATTGCTAGCAGTCCATGCAATTGTGATCCTAATTGCCTTCATGTCATGCAATTGTGACCCTAATCACTAGTTAAGCCCTGAATTGCATACCACATGACCATAATCGCCTGATATGCATGTGATTAGCCCTAATCACCTAACATAGGTGGCGATTAGCCCTGCTAATTGCCTGTTGACCATCCCTAATCACGTGTTGACTTTCCTAATTGCATGCTAAGTCCCTAATCGCGTGTAATGCTGTTATAAGTGTATTTTAACATCCCGAAACCCGATTTGACACCTAGGAACATGATAGGAACCCCGTGACATGCTTAGTAACATAGTAACACGTGTTCGGACTTGTTCGTACGTTAATTGACCTATGTGTTAGAATCGTTGAACTTTAACGCATGTTAAGTGCTGAGTTGCATGTTTTGTGTATGTTGTGTATGAGATGAACACGTGGAATGTCGGGTCACCAATGGGATGTCGAGTCTTGTCTTACATAGTCTGGTTGTTGGTCAAACACGTTTTTCAAACACATCATGGTCATGGACTGGATTTAGGGACTAATGAACCCTGCGGGTTATTAGTCTAACTTAACACATATCTTATGATAGGTCGCCACTAGTTGGGGCTATCATATCTTACAGACGGTTTACTCATATCACACATACGGGTTACTCATAAACGGTATACGCAACCTAAGGTGAGTTCACGGCCCCACTTTTATCTGTTTTGGTTTTCGGGGGAGAAACATGCTTAAAACTCTTTTATGACTTATGGATTATTTTAACTCTTTTGTAACTCATTACTCTTTATCACGTTATACTATGGCTTACTTATTGTACTATACGGTTCATCAAAAAGTCCCTTAGAAACCACTAACATGGGCGTATGGCGGGGAAATATGGATAGCGCTATTGGGAACTGACAAACCCCACTCGACGGTAGGACCGGGCGGGTGCATATTGTCTCTAACAAAACAAGGTCTACCGGTGATGACGGTAGCCCATAGGAAACTAAGGGTCATTACACGGCTTAGTCAGCAATGGTTTCACCCGTATGAGTATCTTATTCTGCGCCTAGCTAGCGTTCTTACAAGCATAGTAGTAATTGTGATGGTAACGGTTTTTGAAGGATTGCTCTAAACGTTTAAATAAAACCTGTGAACTCACCAGCATTATATGTTGACTCTTTTAGCATGTTTTCTCAGGTCGCTAAGGTAGCAGCTGTCAGATAGGCGCACGGAGTCGCACTGGGTCGTCTTGCGTCTAGGGTTAGGGCTGCAAACGAACCGAACGAACACGAACAAGGCCTTGTTCGTGTTCGTTTGTTAAGGAAATCATGTGTTCACGAACAGTTCATGAACACTTTCCGAACGAGATTTTTTGTTCGTGTTCGTTCGTTAAGAAAACACTTGTGTTCGTGTTCGTTTGTGTTCGTTTGTTAACTTTGTTCATGAACGTATACGAACACAAACGGACATTAATGAACACAAACAAGTGTTCATGAACACAAACGAACACAAAGAAATGTTCATGAACATAAACAAACACAAACGAACATATATTAACTTTGAATAAAAATAATTCTTAAGATATCTGCTAGATCCACCTAAAATATAACTAAATTATCCAAACATATTTACCTCACATATATTATTTATTTGGGTAAATATAAGAAAATAAAAAATTATAAGCCCCATTGAACTATCGAACATAAACGAACACGTTACCGAACGTTCACGAACATAAACGAACGAACGCGGCCTCTGTTCATGTTCGTTCGTTTAACTAAACGAACAAAAATTTTTGTTCGTGTTCGTTCATTTACTAAACGAACGAACACGAACGAACTTCCCGCCGAACGGTTCATGAACTGTTCGCTGAAAGTTCAGTTCGTTTGCAGCCCTATCTAGGGTCTCATGGCATGTTTTGGAAATGTTAAACTTGGGAACTTATGTTTTATTTTCGGCATGACTTTTGTAAACTTTTAATGCTTCCGCACTACTAAATGTTGAATTTTAAATCTTATGCATGGTTTTTATTACGTATGTTTTTACATTTAGACGTCGTTTATTGTGACCGTTGACTTGGATCCTGGTATGTCACACGCCTCGCGGTAGAACTCCGCAGGTGGATATTTGAGGGTGTGACAACATAATAGAGAAAATGTCTTTTAAAAGAAAATAAGAGGGAGAAAACCACGTGACACACCCAAAGGTGACATAAATAAACTTATGTCAACAAAAATAACTTATTTTTATTTTATACAGAGATAGATTTTGGACTCACGTTCCATTTACAAAGGTTTTTTATTTCAATTTATTGTATTTCAATACAATTTCCAAGTTTGGTTATATCACATCATAAGTATGTTTAAGGGAATCACAAGATTAAAAGTGACTATATCATGTCCGTAACCTAGTAAGTGTTGCCACAAAAATTGTAAGATGTCACCCTTGCACGCTATATATAAAATCGCCTGTATATTTCTTTTATCTGAATTCATATATAAAATTGACAATATATATCTCAGCATTGATCATCTACTCACCGGTATGAACCCTATATTAACTCTTGCAATTGTCATATATGTTGATTAATTAGCCACTAAATCTATTGAATTGGTTCACTATCTACATTTTACGTTGTTCAATAAATCTTTTCTGCTATTAAAAGTTCTTGAAGTTGCATGAAACCAATACATTTCTAAGTACCCTCAATACGTTTAAGTTTTCGGCTTTCATGTGAACTAAAATATGCGGAGTTAGTTACATTTTTTGAGTGCTTTCGCAATCAATGCGAGTCAAACAATAAAAGGAGCAAGAGATGAATAAAACCTTGAAACGGATTTTGGTAAAATATTGTTGTTATTTTCTCTATCGCTTTTAGCATCAGAAAACTAGGTATTTGTAGCTGCAAACGGCCTTTTGCGACAGAATCGACGGTAACAAAAATCTGCACGAGAAATCTCAGTTTGTGATTCACTTGAAACGGCACATGAACATTGTTTTGCGATCAAATTAGCGACCTTTTTTTAAGGATGAGTGTTTTCCTGATATGATAGCTAACTAAACATATTTTCATATTCTTTTAGATATTCTTATTGAAGATGCTCTAACACTACACAAATTTACGCCACAAATATGATATAAAAGCTATATGTTAAGCCAGAGCCCCTCATATTTGAGTACCTTTTTAAATGTCAATTAACAATTCTTTAACAGCGGTTTATATATAGATGGCCCATACCCTTATATCCTTATATTTTGTAACAATGATATCTATAATTTGTTTGCGTTTTAATTACTCGACTAATGATATTTTAATCACGGATTAACTTGTAGGTCAATAACATGGGAAGTAAATTAGTAATGATATCAACTTTCTTTCTCTTAACGACATTGCTTTCTGCTCCAATCTTTTCAACATCCAATCGTGGAATAATTAGAATCAACCTGAAAAAAGGGAAATTTGATGAAAACCTTCGCGATCACCAAAAGTCTAGTATCATATCACTGAACAACTTTATGGATGCCCAATACTTCGGTGAGATTGGTATTGGCACCCCACCTCAGAAGTTTAAAGTTATATTTGATACCGGTAGTGCTAACTTATGGATACCATCGTCTGAATGCACCTCTGTAAGCTAGTCATAACTATACACACACAAGCCAATTTTAAGTATAGAACTATAAGAATTGCATAATTACTTGTACATAACTGCTAAAAAATATGGTGTAAAGAGAAACGGTTACTTATCACAATTAAGGAGATAAGTATACATGTTTATAAAATCCCCATATTTCTCTAATTAAAATTTTTTATCAATGACTCTCTGTATTTATAGATATGCTAAATTAAACATCTAAGGCTAAGACATCAACACAAGTTTAATGTGCTAGGATTATGCCAATCATGCAGGTTTCATGCGTAATGCACTCAAAGTATAATTCAAATCAGTCAAGCACCTACAAAGCAAATGGTTAGTGTTCTTGCTGCCACTGTTCCTCTATGATTACTTGAAAAATGTATCATTGCAAGCAAGGTCAAAACATGACATTAAATAGGAATAGTTTTAAAAGAAAGAAAAACCTTAATAATTTTGATAATCATACCATCATGGTATTGATATAATTATTAATGTTATAATATACTACTGTAAGTGCACTTTGTGTATGTACCCAACTAGTGATAGGTTAGTATAGGTTGTTGGCTAGGTTTATAGCCTCAGGGGCAATATGGTAATTTTGTGTGTCAAGTGGAGAATGAGACACCTCATGCGAATGAGATATCTCATTCTCATGAATGTGGGGCCCGACTGAGATAGCATATATATACCCCCAACTCTCATTCTCCCCATAACGTTCGAAGAGGTCTTGAGTTTGTAGAGGTGTTTGCGTGTGTTTTTGTAAAACTTTGCTTGAGTTGATTGAATCAAGGAGGAAACATTTGTTCATGTGTTCATTTCCTAGTCGATTCCCTTATCTATCATACTTGTGTGTCGTGTTTCCGTCTCGATATACATGAGAACCCGTTAAATCCTTTTTTGTTTGATAAGAAATACGATCATGCAAGTGGTATCCGAGCTTTTGGTTCGATTCACGGGTTAATTGTTAGAAGTTTCAATCAAGATCTACGTTTTTTATTGAATTTGAGGGGTTTTTGATAATTAAAATAGTTTTATAAATTTTTCTCCAAGTTTTTGAGATTTTAAATTAGAATTTTTGGTTAAAAGTTATTTTTGATGATCTAGATGTGTTCAAAACGTGTTTTTCAGTAAAACCTATATAATACTTCATAAAAAAAAGTTTAAATAAAAAATATTGATTGAAAAACTAATGAAAATCCTCATTTTCGTCAAGAACAAGAGCTGCAGGTTGCATAGGTGAAAAGAGATAACTTTTTTGTTTCATTCATATGGTTATCTCATTCGTGTTAGAGATCCCATACCCATGGTTATCTCATTCGTGTTGGATATCTTATTCACGTGGTTGTCTCATTCTTGTAATCTCATTCATGTGGTGTATCCTATTCACGTAATACATCAGAATTTGAAAATTTTCTAAGTGTTTAGACACTACATTAACCAAAGTTGACATCCAATCACAATGGTTGACTTCCATTGACCAAGTTAACTTTCTTTGATGTAGGGTGACTTTTTGGACGAAGTTTGACTTTCACCGACTAAGGTTGACATTTCAATTAAATTTAAAATTGTAGTTTACTAGAGTTTGGTTTTGTTGACCAAATTTGCTTTTGTGATTAAACATTAGAGTAAAGTGATCAGTATAATATCTAGGATTATCTGAGCCGAGTACCTCCAAAACCCAAAACTATTGTTTATAACCTCTGTAACATGTGGGCTTATCATTCTCAACCACAACCCGCTAGGCAGCAACAAGTACAACAACCGGTTGTGACGGGATGTAATCCATGGGTGTTAACTGGTTGGGACGGTATGTAACCCATGGGCATTGTCAAGAAACACCAAGTCAACAGCAAGCACAACAGCCGGTTATGATAGAATGTTATCCTTGGCTTGTTAGTAGAAACCATGTCAGTCGAATCATACCCAACAACAAACTAGAACAATGTTATTCTAGAAAGTCAATGGTTTCTACTATTTTATCAAATTTAGCTATACCCGAAAATACGATCGTTGCTAAAGCCTTCAATATAGATGTTGATGAAAGATTTGACAAGACATTACAATTTCTAGATGATAACCAAGGAAGAACAATGTGTTTTGCTCAAGTATTGAAGAATGGAGATGAAGCATAATCTTCAGGGAGTGTCCAAAGCTCAGATGAAAATAGCAATGGAGCTAAAGAGGGTTCAAATGAGGAAAATTAAAGCTCCAGTTCAACCTCAATGTTTGCTGGAGATGGCTCAGATGAAAGGAGCAGTGAATCATCAATTGCTGAAAAGGGTTCTAAAGAAACCAGTAGTACAGATGGAGAGTATTCAACATCTGTGAAGAATAACCGAGACGAAAAGTGGGAATATGTGAGATATGTTTATGTTCAAAATTAGTCAGTTGAGGATAAGAAGGAGTGGGAAAAATTGATAAGTCTGCGAAATACTTTATAATCTAAAAGCTTGAAATGTATTGAATGCATAGGCAAAACTGGATGGTTGATAGAACACAATCAGTATCTGGTATGTGATCTTGGAAAATTTCAAGAAGCTAACCATTTTTTTTAAAAAATGAGACAAATTTTAAAAACGTTATTCAAACATTAAATAAACATATCCTAGAATTTTCAACCCTTGCTAATAAGTAATCTACAATTAATAACTATGCTAATTCTTGGGAAGAAACAAAGAAAGAGTTAGCATTGCTAGATGTGATTATGAAACAATCAACAAGAAACTTTTGAGCTACAACACATCAAGATATGTGTTGGACCATAACATAGATAATTAAAGACCCAAAGGTGAAAGCACAAACACTGGTTATAATGCTTGTCATCCAACTATAAGACATGACACTCACAACTTTTCAATAATGGTTGCATAGAATGAAATTACCAAATTTGTGATCACAATCCCTTTGGTTGCTGATCCAAGTGAGGTAAAACCAAACCCTGTATCTGAAATGAATAATTTAGATTGTGTGTAGATAGAATGTGTTTGTGAGGATTTCGCTGAAGAATCTGAGGAAACTGGAAAGGCTCTAATCATAAATCCCTCTTGAATATCATATTTTATGTGATCCTGATATGAAACATGTCCAAATTACCAAAGCGAAAGTTTTATACACAATGGTTGGGTTTGAAAAATTGTATTTCAATCAAGAGTTTCCTTAGAAACATGTTAAACCATCATTAATCAAAAAAGACATTCAAGAATTAAACACTGTAATTGATGAAAGAGGAAGTTCAAAACCAGTTGTGGAACAATGTAAACCAGTTCCCAAAGAAAAGATCAGGAAACAATTTGGTCAGAATAGCCAGATTCCAACCAAATCCAACCATCATTTCAACCAAAGGAACATATTTGGGAACAACCAAAAGGGTCCCAAGATCAAAACGGTTAAATATTTCGATGTAAAGGTACCGATCTGGTAAAAACTTTTAGAAACAAGTCCAACTGTGACCATTTTCATAAAAGACACCAAAGTAATTATTCACCTAGATAGTCTAATTATGATTCATATTCAAGGACCTCTCTATTTGGAAGCTCATATGGAAGCAATTCACCACGTGACTCTTCTAAGGATGCAATGGAATCATGTTATGAATGCGGTGAAGTAGAATATTTGATGTTTTAGTGTTCGTACTTACACAAGTTAAAAAGGGAAAACTGATGAACCCCTAGACACAACAAAATGAATCATTTTCGATCTCATAGCAAAAAAAATTATGATAATTATTATGAAAATTTGGGACTAAACAAATTTAAAAGAAAACATAGCACTATTGCTGGAAATGTGAGGTCTAAAACAAAGAAGATTGTAAACCTAATAATACAAAGCCTAAGGCAAGATCTAAAGTACAAAACGAAGCCCAAAGGCAGAACCTAATACCAAACCCAAATCTAGAATACCCAAGATTTTAAAGATAAAATTCAACACGTTTGGAGACATAAATTAATAAATGTTTCTAAGGGTTCATTACCAAACAATCCTACTTTAACTCCAAATGGTAGTTGGATTGAAATTCCTATTATTGAAGATAACCGACGAGCCAAGATTGCCAAGGCTTGAGTCCCCCTCATGAACTAGTCTTTGAATGAGTGTGCGGCGTGTTCCAGGAGGAAGTATTAGCAGTCTTTGGATTGTTGGCAGTGAGGCATCCTAGCACAAAATAGGTGACATATTGCTCCGGTAAATTGAATAGGATATCAATGTTGGATATATAACCTTCTCTAATAATAGTAGAGGGTTTTTTTTATCAAGGTACAAAGAGAAGAAGAGAGAAGACAAAATGCCCGATGGGATTTCATGCACGATCTAATGCTTCAATTTTAAAAACTTGGTGTCAATAGTGTAAATATACCCTTCGGATATGTCCCTAGCTAGCTTGGATATCGGGGTAGGATCATGTTTAACTCGTTTAGGGCTCGTTCGGTTAGGTATTTTATGTTTAGGGGTATTATAGTCCTTTTGTCTTGCTCATACACATATGAAGGGTTCATACGCGCATCAATGGAATGCATATGGAACCATACGGGAAAATGCTTGAAGGTGTATGGGCATTACTATAAATACCTCATGCCTTGTATTATTTAAAGAACTTTTTGCCATTCTATACAAGTGCAGGCCTGAAGTGTGTGTTTTTGTGTGTGTGCTCTCCATATTATTATCCTTTTCACTAGCACTCACCTATAACAACTAATCGGATTGTTGATTCTACCTTCAATCCGATACGCATGTCATACTATTATCTTGTCTGAATCGATGCTACAAATAGTTCCAAAGAGTGGATTGTATGATTAATATATAACAGTTCATTCATTATCTAATGGGTTCCCGATAGAAGTTCTATGGTTCCCTAATAATGATAAGTTTGTTATCGTTAACTTTGGTGATTCTATCTATGGCGGTGGCAAAATCAACGTGAATTCCAAAACGGGTGGATGCCAAATCTTGGGAGGTCGGCGTGACTGCTGCTATTTAAACCTACAAAGCCGAATATGTAGCTACAACAAGCTATTGCATCCAGGTTCTTTGGATACAACAACAAATGTTTATTCAAATTTCTTATCGATCCCATCTACATTGATAATGAGTCTGCCATAGCGATCACTAAGGATTTAGTGATCCCTATGGTCCACCCTAACAACCAATGTGTCGACCTTTTTACCAAAACATTTGACAAATCTAGATTTGACTATCATTGATGGTAAATGGCCTTCGGGAAAATCTAAGTAGACCACATGGGATAATTTGTTTAAAAAATCGTTTTTTCTATCGGAAAATCAAAAAAAGTTGTTTTATTTTATTTCATATTATTGTAAGTTTAGAATATTAGGGATAGAAAAATCCAGAAAATTACAAAAACATTGAAAAATGAGTTCATGGTGAATATAGAAAAATATAGTACAATAGCGGATTCTCAATATTTAATTTTTTTAATTCTTAAACAATAAATAGTTTTGCAATTAATGTATCAGTAGGCTCGAAAATCATTTCCAAGTTGACATCTCATTGATATATGATCTTAGTACCAAAATTTCATTTGAGAGATTGCCAAGTTGTAAGATACTAGGTCTTTATGTATATTTGTCATCCGGGTATCATGGTTGTTCCTTATAAAAAAGACATGATACATGTCTTCCATGATGCTTTATCCCCATACCTATACAGGTCATTTTGTTTATCCTCCTTGAGCCAAAATGTTTCTTCATTGATACATGCTTAAAGAAAAATAGATACCCCAAAGGTACAAAAACCTAGAAAGTCAAATTCGTCTCTTTTACTGTGTGGAAACATTAAACTGAACATGGGCTTACTTTGTTGCTCTTGCGCTAAATTTTGTCTCTTTATCTGTACGATGGTACCAACCCGAACACGAAATTTCACGCTTCATTTTCAAGTTAAGAATCCCTCTCTCTTAAAAGAGCCAATCTTGTAATTCCCCAACAAAATAAAATAGCTGCAAACGATATGCTCACATGTAAGATGCAACGCTTGCTCATACCTTAATACAGAAATGTATCGTGTGTGTGGGAACCACAAATTTAAAGTACAAATCTTATATCTCTATCGTATTAAAATGTGTCAAACAAGTAAATTTGATTTTGGAGTTTAAGTGAATCGCAAATACTGATAGTTACTTGTGAAATGTTTTTCCTAACCTTATCTAATAGAATAAAAAGTTGTCTTGGCAAGTCTATGAACTGATATGATTCTCTTATCCGTGAAACTCGCAAAATATTGCACGTGAATATTTATTTACTGATTTTTTTGTCTTTTCTTTTGGAAAACACAAAAATTCCAAAAAGAAAAAAATATTTTTTCAAATTTTATATTTGATTGACCGATGTTAGGACACTATATTCGTCAATTGGAATTTTTGAAACCGAAACACAAAAAGTTTAAATTTGTAAAAAAAATTCTAGTCAAAATGTCACTTTCAAAAGTTGAAGGGTTAAAACCAAAATGTTTAAAAGTTTAGGGTGTAAATTAAAAACATTAAAAAGTTTGTTGGAGTGTAAACTATTCACCCAAAGCTAACGGACAAATGCGTAATTTTTTCCAAATGGTCGAAAGATCAAGGGTCAATATTGTCAACTGATATAAGTTTAATCAGTGATCCAATATATGTCGACTTCATGAATTTCAAAATTCGAAAACTTTGATAAGGTCTAGATTTTGTTGTCTTTTATGCAAGTTGTAGTTTTGACAGTTTTTAGTTAATTTTTTTATAGGATCAGACACAACAAGTGTACATCATGATTCAACAACAAAGCCTAAAGTTAAACAAGATCTAAATCTAAACAACAAGATTAACCTAAACAACAAGAACTCGGTATTCCATCTTCAAAGTAACCAGATTGTGTTTAAGCTCTAGCAATTGTAGCTGAAAAGGATGTGAATCAAGAAATGAAAGTGAAATTATCTAAACCACAGATAATTCTGAAGTTGATATACATCTTCGTCAAAGAACTTATGATCGAAACAACAAAGATTTCTTGAATCACCCCGAGTTATCGAAGCTAACCGAAAACCAAGACGAGATCACATTAAGCCACGACATAACTTAAAACTTAAACTATTTTAGTCTAAAAGGGGAATCAATAAAAGCATTGATGTGCATATCCTAAATTATTGAATGCCGAATTTGAAGATTTTAAGATTTGAAGACTATAAGACCATAGATCACTAGCTAGGTCCAAAGGAAAGTATGCAAGTACACTTCGTATATGTCCCCAGCTAGGTGATAGGTTATGAAGGGATAGGGAGCCTAATTTAGGGGGAGGAGGCGCCCCTATCCCCATAAACAGGATTCCTCGCGCCAGACTCCGGCGCCAGGATCCATCTGCGCGCTGCCAACATAACATACAGCGCAGCGCGCAAGGTTACCGACTGATAAGAAACGAACAACACCTGATAAGCGCGTGCAACCACGCGCGGTATCTTCCCTTATCACTTTTGGTACGAGGTACAGAAGATAACAAAAGGAAGATTCACAAGGATATCTGACAGAGTACGCGCCAATGAGAAGGCGACAGGTGGCAAGGGTGGTCCAACCACCACTGACAAGATCGGCGACATGACTGTCCCCATGCTTCCACCATGCCATCATCAACAGTGACAGCAAACATCCCCTGCTGATGTCAGAGGCATGGTCAATGACTGTAGCAAGGACAGGGGAGCCGTCCGCCAATCAGAGCTCGCTACGTGTCTGCCTCTAGCAACAACCATGCTACAGAATGACGTCATCCACAGTAACCTGGTTTTCCCGCCATTTTTATGGGAAGCTTGGACTTGGTCTTTGACCAGGCCCAAGTAAAGATAACTTCTCGTGGGGTTCTCCACTAAGCCCACGAGTTCTCCTATAAATAAAGGAAGACATCTCCTTGCAAAAGAAGGAAAAGAAAAATACTCATTGTAACCTAGCATTACTCTCTTGTAATTCTCTCTACTCGATTATTAATAAGATTCCGACTAGTTACAGTGGACGTAGGTCACTCTTCAACCGAACCACTTACATCTTGTGTCTTTATTTACGTTACTCTCACACACGTTCACACTTCTTATTATCACCCTGGTTTAACCTAGAGGTTTGGGTAAAGGATTACTCTGAGCGAACGTAAGTATTAACCACACGGTGATTAGTGATAACCACCGTGATACTTATTGTTTCTTCATTGGCGCCATCCAACGGTTAGAACAACTCTTTTACTCATCTTTTAAACCCACCCATGGCTGAACCCAACCCCAACACTTCTGTCATGAGCCGGGCCGGGGAGGTTGACACTCAACCCCCGGAGAACCAAACAACACCACACACCGTCGTCAAGCAACCCACATCACGGTTCGAAAAACCAGCTATCGAGTTCCGTGATGCAGACTCTGACGGCAACAGCAGTGCCAGCTCCGAGGAGGACCCAGACCAGTGGCTCCTCCGTCAGAACACTAAAAGCGCTGCAATCTACCAATGCAAGCTCTTGCAGCAAGCTAAAAAGAAGGACAAGGCCCTAACCTATGATACCCCACCAAAAAAGGGGTACAAAAACAAAGACTCGGCCGTCCAAGGTGATGGTCGTAGCGGGGAGCTCGGCGGAGACGCTAGAGCTCGGGGCTACGCGAAGTCACGGGACGAGCCGGATGGCTATGAGTCATCCAGTAGTGACTCCAGCTACAAAGGAAAAAAGCACAGTCATCGCTCGCGCCACAATGACGAGGACGATGACTTGGTCAAGCCATTCAGGCCAAAGGCTTTTGCTGAGAAATCCAAGTTTGTCGCTCGCATAGCGACCGCCAAAATCCCAAGGAAAGCTAAGCTTCCTAGCAGCATCGGTAGATACGATGGCCAGCGTGACCCTGATGACCATGTGCATGACTTTGAGTGCGCAGGTATGTCGGTCGACTGGCCCGTTCAGGTTTGGTGCCACTTGTTTGCCCAGACCTTAACAGGCGCAGCCAGGTTCTGGTTTGATAACCTCCCCGCGGGGAGCGTTAAGGACTTTGATGACCTCACCGATAAATTCGGCAGCCACTTCTCGCACTTGCGGAAGCATAAAAAAGACAAGGCGCATATCCTGTTATGCCGCCGACATGATCATGAGTCCATCGAGGATTTCATCGTTCGGTTCAACAAGGAAGCCTTGCAAATAGGCTGTGGGAGGAACTCACGCGGGCAGCGTTCATAAACAATGTGCGCAGCCCAGAGCTCATGAAATGCCTCACAGGCAAAGATGGCATTCCGGAGTCTTGGGACGAACTCGTCCACTCCGCCAAAATATATGCCTCCTCCGAAAAGTCTTTCAACCAGATGCATGATTTCCAACCGCAACACCATAATAATAATAATAAAAACAAAAATAAATCTGTTTGGAGCCGCATCTCAGGCACCGCCGACGAAGGAAAGTACTCCCCAGCCGGCGACGCACGTCAAATCATCAGCCCAAAGCAATCGCGGGACCAACGTGGGCAATCCAAGAAAAACCACGATTGGACCCCGCTGACAAAGACACCATCTCAAGTTCTGAAAACTGAGCAGGTCACGTTGAAAGAGCCCCACCCTTGGGGAAACGAAGGAACGTTGACCGAAGCAAGTTCTGTGAGTACCACAATGACTTCGGTCATCTCACAGACAACTATTATAGCCTGAAGATGGAGATTGAGGCCGCGCTGAAGTCGGGTCAGCTTGGTCACTTAGTAAAGAATGTCCACCGCACCGGCAAAGGTCAAGCAGGCGAGGAGAATCAGGCGGAGGGGTCACGGAAGAAGATCCGAGACCTCAACACTCATGCCACCACATTGATCCCTCGTCACCATTGCAATATGACAAGGAGAGGCAAAAACACGTACCATGGCGCTTCCTCCACTGCCCCTCTTGTCATAACTGCCGTCTTTGGACATTACCGCACGCGGTACATGTTCCTAGATGGCGGCAGAAGCATAGATATCATGTATGAGCAGTGTTTCCAACAATTGGATGAAGAGGACAAAGCAAAGCTTGTACCAGTCAATGAGCCAATCTCTGGTTTCATTCATGAGACCATCATGCCGCGGGGCATGCTCTCCCTACCAGTCACGTGGTCCGATGGCACCCATGAGTGCACGGAGATATGCGACTTCATGGTCCTGCAAGCCACCTCCAATCATGACATACTCTTAGGTCGGGAAGGCATCACGCGCTTTAATGCCAATGCTTCAACGGCGCACGCGATGGTCGGCTTTCCAACCAAGACAGGCATCGCCTTCATCAGAGGTAACAAAGACTGCCACACCACCGAAACCGCCAAACCTCCAAAAATGGTCAAGACAAACGCCCGCACTGAGCCGGAAAAATGGGTACTCAACCCTAAATTTCCGGAGCAAACGGTGGTCATTGGCCATGAAATCTCCGAGACCATACGCAATCACCTAAAACAGCTCTTAATCACCAATATGGATGTTTTCGCGTGGCAACCGGCTGACATGGTCGGTGTCCCTCGCGAAATAGCAGAGCACAGACTTAACGTCTACCGCTCCATAGAGCCGATAGTGCAAAAGAAACGAAGTATGGGCCCTGAGAAAACAAAGGCTATAGACGAACAGGTCATCGAGCTGCTCAACGCGGGCATCCTACGCCCTATCAGATACCAAACTTGGGTGGCTAATCCTGTCATGGTCGCCAAGGCTAATGTAGGGTGGCGCATGTGCGTCGATTACAAGGATATCAACAAGGCGTGTCCAAAAGTTTGTTATCCTTTGCCAGAAATCGATCTAAAGGTGGACTCTCTCGCCCCTTATCGGTTCAAGTGTTTCTTGGACGCATACAAGGGGTACCACGAGATCCAGATGGCTAAGGAAGACGAAGACAAAACAGCGTTCCGCACGGATGCGGGCATCTTCTATTACACCAAGATGCCCTTCGGCCTGAAAAACGCGGGCGCCACATACCAGCGCCTAATGGACACGACCTTCATAAATGAAATCGGCGTACGACTCGAAGTGTATGTCGATGACCTTGTAATCAAAAGCTAGGAAGAGAGTGACATGCTCCGGGACATCCAGCAAACGTTCAATCAACTACGCAAAGTGCGCATGAAATTGAACCCGAGCAAATGTTCATTCGGGATGGAAGACGGCAAATTTCTGGGCGTCATCGTAACACGGGATGGTTTCCGTGCCAACCTAGAAAAAGTACAGGCCATCGAAAGAATGCCTTCACCCGTTTCTGTCAAAGAGGTACAAAAACTGATGGGTCGCCTCGTCGCCCTCAACCGATTCTTGTCCAACTACGCTTCGAAGTCGTTCCCATTTGTGGACACTTTGAAGAACTGCTTGAAAAAGAGTAATTTTCGCTGGACCCCAGAGGCGGAATCGGCGTTCCAAGCAATGAAGCAGTGCTTAATGAACCTTCCGACGCTAACAGCGCCTCTCCCAAAAGAACCGCTCACGCTCTACTTATCCGTCACGGAGCGGGCAATAGGCGCGGTTCTAATGGTCGACCGCAAAGGCGTGAAGACACCAATTTACTACGTCAGCCGCACGCTGTTAGATGCGGAAACAAGATACACCATCATGGAAAAGCTGGTTCTCGCTCTCGTCCACGCATCCCGAAGACTGCGCAGGTACTTCCAAGGCCATCCGATAAACGTCCTCACGGACTACCGGATAAACGACATACTCGCCAAACCCGAGCTGTCAGGCCGCCTGGCGAAATGGGCCATCGAGCCGGGGGAACATACGATCAACTACAAACCCCGGCCCTCAATCAAAGGCCAAGTCCTCGCGGACTTCGCCACGGAGATACCCGTAGACAAAGTTCAAGAATGCCAAACGGAAGAATCCCCCGCGTCGGCGCAAGACCCGTCGCAAAAGTGGTCCCTATACACAGACGGGGCTTCCAATGACGACGGCGCTGGCGCAGGATTACGCCTCATCAGCCCAGATAAACACGAGTTCACATACGCCATCCGCCTTGACTTCAAAAGCACAAACAACGAGGCGGAATACGAAGCGTTTCTGGCAGGCCTCTGCATTGCGGAAAAAATGGGGGCCAGGCACGTGGAGGCACACGTGGACTCATTACTTGTCGCGCGACAGATCAATGGATCCTACGATGCAAAGGATTAAATCATGGCCTTATACCTGGAACAAGCCAAGCAAATCATGCGACGGTTCGAGTCATGCACGGTCGAACACATCCGGCGCAGCGAAAACAAGGAAGTCCGAATTGAGTAAAATGGCATCCACGGTCTTTGAACATATGGCCAAGGAAGTCCGAATTGAGGTCCTAGACAAATCATCTGTTCCACCGCGACAAGTCAACGTCATCCAAACAGGCAACGCGTCCTGGATGACCCCAATCAAGGCCTTCTTATCTTCCGGCACCCAGCCTGGCGACAAGTCAGAGGCCCGGAAGATCAAACACAAGGCTTTACAATACTAACTTGTAAACGGTACCTTGTACCGCCGCTCCTACCTAGGGCCGCTGCTGCGCTGCGTAGATTCCACAGACGCCTCCTTCCTCCTTAGAGACATACATGAAGGAACATGTGGGCTGCACGCGGGCCCAAGGATGGTAGTAGCAAAGTTGATGAACGCAGGGTACTATTGGTCTGGCATGCACGTGGACGCGGTCAACGACTTGCGCAAATGCGACAGTTGCCAGCGCCACGCTCCGAATACCTTGCGCCACAAGAACAACCTGGTGCCGGTTACAGCGGCTTGGCCATTTCAGAAATGGGCTATTGATCTGGTAGGCCAATTCCCAACGGCTCCGGGCAATGTAAAATACTTAATCGTCTCCATCGACTACTTCACTAAGTGGGCCGAGGCAAAACCTCTAGCCAAGATTGATGGCGGGCACGTCAAGAAATTCATTTGGGAGTTCATTATCTGTCGATTTGGTCTGCCAATGCAACTGGTAAGTGACAACGGCACACAATCTGAAGACCAATCCCTCCAAGAATGGTTGGCTCAAATGGGTGTTCATCAAATATTCACATCAGTTGCGCACCCGCAGGGCAACGGTCAAGTGGAAAGGGCCAACCGCACAATAGTAGAGGGCATCAAAGCACGACTCGGAACCAAAAGAACCGGGTGGGTAGACGAAATCCCTCATGTTTTATGGGCCTACCGCACCCTCACAAAAACCAGCAATGGCGAAACACCATTCAGCCTGACATATGGTACCGAGGCGGTCATCCCCGCCGAAATAGGTTGCCCTTCCGCAAGAGTGTTAATGGCCGAAGCAAGAGACAATGACAAAGAACTCCGTTTGAACCTTGACTTACTAGAAGAGCACCGCGATCTTGCTGCAATCAAAGAAGCCAAATACAAGACACAGTTAGAGCGCTACTACAACAAACGCGTCAAAGAATCCGCATTCAAGACCGGGGACTTCGTTTTCCGCAATAACGAGGCTTCCAACGCCGAAAAAACCGGAAAACTAGCTCCTACTTGGGAAGGCCCATACAAAATACAAGAAGTACTTGGCAAAGGCGCTTATGCGCTAGATAGGCTAGATGGCACACCTATCCCGCGATCTTGGAATGGCGCGCAACTGCGACGCTGTTATTTGTAAAACACTTGTAAAACGGCTACACATGCCGTCCTTATCAATTAAAGATGGTTTCCTATATCTGTATTTCTACTTGTTTTTTCCGCGCCTGGGTCTTCAAGACTTAGGCAAAACTCATGTCGGACCAGAACCGCTGGCTGTTAAAGCAACGTAAGTCTTCAAGACGCGCCTCGCGCACGTCGGACTTGCACAACAGCGTAGCACATCATGGTCTTCAAGACAAGTTTACTTGCCGGACCTAAGGACGCGCGTCAGGCGTGTAGATGGAAAACCCTTGTCTTCTAGACTTGTTGAAAAACAAGTCGGACAAAGAAAACACACATTACACGAAAGCGCAGTCAATGGTCTTCTAGGCAAGGCTCTCATGCGCCTAACTCGGGCCCCATGGCACAAGTCGCGCCCCTCTATAGTCTTCAAGGCAAAAGTACACATACTTAGACGCCGGACTATCTAGCGAGACGCGCACCCTAACTTCTACTTACACACCGGGTGACGACTTGGTTAAATAAGCAAAAAGAAGTTAGAGTGAGAAACACACATGATATAACAAACCACAAAATTTTCATTAAAAAGGAAGGGACTTAAAAACCCTTTATATTTACAAGAAATTACAAATAATTACAAATACAGCGCCTACTCGTCATTTACATTCGATGTGCCCTCGCCAGATGCCTTCTGACGCTCCTCCTCTTGGCGCTTGCGCTCCATCTCCCGCGCTAGCTCATCAGATTTATCCATAAAGTACTTAAGGGCAGCAGGAGGATCCGCATTGTTGTTGCAGTCAGCAATCACTTGAAGGATGGGGAAGTCAACCTTCTCAAATTTGACTAGCTCCGCCTCATACTCATCCTTCAAGGGCTTCCCATAATGCTCAGCATCCTCAAGCCGCCCATTGTTTTGAGCAGCCAGGAAACCAACTTCATAGCCCTCGCCATACCCATAAGCTTGGGCGGTGGCGGCTATGGCAGCGACTTGGTCGCCCAACTTGGGCTCCTGCCAGAACCTCTTAAAGACCTGAGAGAAAACAAACAATTAGCAAATCAATGGTAAAGATAAGATTAACAACAAGGAAAGCATAAAGACTTACCCAGTCATTCCATCAGTCATCAACCAGCGGATGGAATTTTTCATTTGGGTCTGGGCAGCGACTGCCTCCTCCAACAATTGCTGGGCCGCCTCACACTCCTTGACGGCCGCAGCACGAGCTTGCTCCGAAGAGTCAAGGTCTTGCTCCAAATCCTCTTTGGCGTGAAGGATCTGGATCCTCTCCTGCTCCAGAAAGGAGACGCGCTCAAGAGCCTTTATAAGATCAGCATCTTTAGATTCAAGCTCCATGCGCTTCTCCACGTACTTAGCAGTCCTCTCGGAGAGGGCCTTGCTCTTCTCTTCCAACTTTCGGGTCGCCACCCGCCTTTCCTCCTGCGCTTCGGCCAGAGTCTCCTTCAAGCGCATTGTCTCTGCATTCGTTTTCTTGCAAGACTCTGACCACCTGCGCCTCTCCGCCGCTGCGTCCTCTTCAAGTTTAAGGACCTTAGCTTCAGCCTCATGGGCGCGGCGACGGTACTTGGAGATTTCAGCCTTGAAGGCAGCCTCTTTTTCAGCAAGGCCTGCCTTCTCCGCCTCCAAGCGTTCAATATCTCGCCACACCGCCGCATCTCGGCGACGCAGCGAGTCTATCATAGATAGTTGAGTCGCCTTATTTACACATAAAGCAGAAATAAGGTCATGACGACTCAACATATCTTCGTGAGTGCGCTCGTAGGGAGGCACCACCTCGCTCACAAACTCCTCCGCGGCCAGGGAGTTGGAGAATAATGTATTCTCCCTGACCGCCCAGCGAGGGCGCCAGATGGCGTCACCACCAGTCCAGCGGGAACCATCATAAGTCCCTGATGGTTCCCTGCTGCCAACCCTATAAGACTCGCTTCGTGTTTGGCGCGAGCCTTCCCCAATACCAGCAGCGCCCGCCTCCAGGAGCGCCCTTTCAAACCCATCAACTTCATGGGTCACTCCTTGGGCTTCAACCTCAGAGCGCTACTTCGCCTCCCGCTCCTTCAACTGACGGGCCTTCTCCTCCAAGAATTGTTGCTCTTGGAGACAAAGACGCTCCGCCTCTGCCCGCTTTTCTGCCTCAGCCTTTTGTTTAGCTTCATTGGCAGCAGCTATCTTCTCAGCCTCAGCCCTCCGAAGGGCTTCATCGGCTTCCACCTTCCTAGCCGCCTCCGCAGATGGAGACGTAGGAGGAGGAGTAGGGATGATCTTGGGCGCAACTGCAACAGAAGACAAAGCATATTAAAAGAAAACAAAGGCAAAATACTTAGAAAAGCAATGAAGCAATACTTACCAGGAGCCTTCTTCTTGATCAGCTACTGGAACAGAGGCTGACGAGTTGGGGCAGCGCCAATGCCCATAGAAAATACAGGCGCGACCCCTCCTTGATCACCACCAGAAGAGGAGGCCTTCTCCTTGCCAGCATCTCCAACCGCCGTGACAAGGGGAACAACTGATTCAGGGATTTGGGTGACACCCTCACCCCCCTCCCCGCCAGCAGGCGCCGGGGATGCCTCCTTCGAGGTAGCAACACTGCCAGCAGTAGTGCTGGCTATGCGCTTCTTCTTCCTCCTCTCCAACTTGGAAGATTCAGCCTCATCTGCATCATCCGAGGGCGGCCCGTCTCTTCTGCCACGGCGCCCCTTGACGACCTCTCCTACTGAGACGGAAGAATCCGAGTCAGAAAGAGAAAAAACCTTTACTGGATACTTATGTTTTCGCGGAGCGTGTTTCCAACGTCCACGCCCCGCAGACGCCTTCACAGGCTGAACAATCTCTACTGAAGAACCAGTAGAGTCGTCTCCAAAAAGACTAGTGAGCAAAAGGTCACAAGACTCACCAGTAGTGTAATAAGGCTTCGGCGCGCTAGAAAGGTCCGGGTAGTAGAAGCGGTCAACAAACTCCTCCAAGCAGGAAACTTGACCCTCCGCCACCGGCCTCCACTTGATGCCCTTCTCCTCGCGGGCGGCATAAAATTGGAACTTGCTCACACCTACAATAGCAAACAGTTAGAAAAATATTACACAAAAGTCTGAGGAAAAAGTAAGTAACTTACCCTCTAGAGCAATGTAAGGCTCCTTGCCCGCGCGAATCCCAAGCCGGCTCATCCCCAGAAGGAAGAAGATGCCCTCCGTCAGATTTTTAAACTCCAACTTGGTGGCGTTGGAGGTTAGCGTAATGAACCAGGGCTGCTGCTTGTAATCCTTGGGCACAGCCATATCCGCCACCCGCTGCCCATCCGCAATCACCTTCCAGGGCAGACTCACGGGGATAACACCCCTCTTCACGAAGAAGAACTTCTCCTTCGCCCAGTGCAAAGACTTGGGGTTATTGGTGGCCATCGGCGTCACCCTCGGGTGCGGCTTGAATGAGAACCACATCTCATCGCGCGCCAAAAAATAGAAGACGTTGAACCTCTCAACCGTGGGTTCAACATCCAGGGCGTGGCAGGAGGCCTCAAAATGTACTAACCTCAGCAGCCCGAAGGCGGTTAGTTGTGTAGGGCCAACGCCATACGCCACCAGTGTATCAGTCTGGAAGCGGGTGCATGGCAGGCGAAACCCACACTTAGTGAAGTGGGCTTCATACAGAGCAAGCTGTCCACTCCCCGCGGAGAGGACAGTGTCCGTCGTAGACGGCAGGATAGGCTCCCACTCCGGCAAGATATCATATATCTTGCAGAACTGGTCAAAGGACTCCTGACTCCAAACACAGTATGTGTTGGTCATCAGTTTCCTTTCCTTTATCTTCCCTTGTTCAACGGTGACCTCCTCCTCCACATCCTCCACCGTCGGTTCCTTCCGAAGACCCTCACCGGAAGGAGATTGACTCACAAACAAGTCAGACATTTTAAGTAAGAAAAAATAAAAGAAAGATTATCGGAATCTGGAAAAAGTGATGGGAAAACTTGAAGATCCACCGGAATCTTCAAGAGAAAGTTTGGAGATCAGTGAAACTTCGACAGAAAAAGAAGGAAGGATGGAAAAACCACAACAACTGGGCAAGAAAAATGTTAAAACTTTGATGTTTCAACAATGAATCTTCAAGATCAGTGAGATCTTTGAAGATTAAACGGAAACTTCAAGTGGTACTCCCCGGAAAATAGAGAGAAAGAGGAGAGAAATATGAAGGCAACAATGAACGTGTAACCGTTCAATGGCATCTGCATGACCCTTATATACCCACTGCATTTATGGCAGTGGGACCCACATGGTAAAAACAACCGTCACACATTTTCAAAATAAAGAGCCAGGATGATGCCACGTGTTACGTGCGCCATCAAACGGCCAAGATTAACACGGGGAAATGATCTAGCCTATTGCTCGTCGGATGATTGACACGTGTCAGCAGATGTCATCATTTTGAAAGCTGTCAAGCGCGTGAACGCTCACGCGTCTGCCACAAACACACGTGCTATACGCCACGTGGCACAATCACATCCACTGAGACACCAAGTGGGGCGCGTGACGGCACACGCGCCTGACACCAGACGAAAGGTTGGTAACTGCACCCCAACGATGTGACAACCAACAGTCAGCACAACAGACGAGGACCCGACACGTCAGCAACCCTTAAGCTTCCATCAGAAGGAACTGATCATTCGACTTCGAGGCGCATTAACTCCAATTTATGAGAGACAAACTGAATGCCAATGATTCCAAATTTATTACAACTTCAGGCCCGCATTAATCACCAGCAAGCATTCAATTCCATGGCGCAAATTTGACGTAAAACTGAAAAAGACGTTCCCCGCCCAACTCCTTCACAGGTCACGGCGGAACACGTCTTCCTCAGCGCAAATTTGACGTAAAACTGAAAAAGACGTTCCCCGCCCAACTCCTTCACAGGTCATGGCGGAACACGTCTTCCTCAGCGCAAATTTGACGTAAAACTGAAAAAGACGTTCCCCGCCCAACTCCTTCACAGGTCACGGCGGAACACGTCTTCCTCAGCGCAAGTTTGACGTAAAAGCAATAAAGACGTTCCTCGCCCAGCCTTTACACAAGCCATGGCGGAACACGTCCACACCAACAAATTCCCAGAGTAATCAGAAGCAGCTGAGCTTTCATCCGCGACTCGACATTTTGAGTCTAGCGCCCCACCTACTCTCCATCAGAGAGCAGGAGAAGCCCTAGACTACGGGGACTTGAAGGGATAGGGAGCCTAATCTAGGGGGAGGAGGAGCCCCTATCCCCATAAACAGGATTCCTCGCGCCAGACTCCGGCGCCAGGATCCATCTGCGCGCTGCCAACATAACATACAGCGCAGCGCGCATGGTTACCAGCTGATAAGCAACGAACAACACCTGATAAGCGCGTGCAACCACGCGCGGTATCTTCCCTTATCACTTTTGGTACGAGGTACAGAAGATAACAAAAGGAAGATGCACAAGGATCTCTGACAGAGTACGCGCCAATGAGAAGGCGACAGGTGGCAAGGGTGGTCCAACCACTACTGACAAGGACGGCGACATGACTGTCCCCATGCTTCCACCATGCCATCATCAACAGTGACAGCAGACATCCCCTGCTGATGTCAGAGGCATGGTCAACGACTATAGCAAGGACAGGGGCGCCGTCCGCCAATCAGAGCTCGCCACGTGTCTGCCTCGAGCAACAACCATGCTGCAGAATGACGTCATCCACAGTAACCTGGTTTTCCCGCCATTTTTATGGGAAGCTTGGACTTGGGCTTTGACCAGGCCCAAGTAAAGATAACTTCCCGTGGGCTTCTACACTAAGCCCACGGGTTCTCCTATAAATAAAGGAAGACATCTCCTTGCAAAAGGAGGAAAAGAAAAATACTCATTGTAACCTAGCATTACTCTCTTGTAATTCTCTCTACTCGATTATTAATAAGATTCCGGCTAGTTACAGTGGACGTAGGTCCCTCTTCGACCGAACCACGTACATCTTGTGTCTTTATTTACGTAACTCTCACACACGTTCACACTTCTTATTATCACCCGGGTTTAACCTAGAGGTTTGGGTAAATGATTACTCTCGGCGAACGTAAGTATTAACCACATGGTGATTAGTGATAACCACCGTGATACTTATTGTTTCTTCAGGTTATGTTTTTATATCACTACTTATGTACAAATGGGGAGATTGTTAGTGCACTTTGTGCGTGTCTTTAGCTAGTTATAAATTAGTATAAGTTGTTGGCTAGGTTAAATGATGTTCTATAGCCTTAGGAGCACTATGATAATTTTGCGTGTCGAGGGGAGAATGAGACACTCCATGCAAAAAAAAATATCTTATTCTCATTTGGTGGGGGGGCAATTGAGATATCATATATATACCCCCACCTCTCTTTCTCACCACAAGGATGCAAGATTTCTAGAGTTCGTGAAGTAGTTTGTGTGTGTGTTTTTTTAAAACTCCGCGTGGGTTAATTTAATCAAAGAGGGAACATTTGATTATTGTTCTTGTGTTCATTTCGTTTCCTTTCTCTATTATACGTGTGTGTTGTGAATCCTTTCTTGTTTGATGAGAAATACGATCCTACAACTATTTAATTATTAGATGGACATGGAAATCACTATAAAAGGGAGAGTATCACCAAGGGTACAATCAGTTGGTAAAGTCTTGTATTGAGGAAATCTGTCATCAAATAGGGTTGTTGCAACTTTTGCTGTTCATGCCCTTCCTGTTTATCTTTATATTGAAAATAGTTAAAAAGATTCACATTTGGTCAAAATACACACAAGTTTGATAACATACAAGATTCAAAATCGCAAATCATACCCACTTAAGTTTAACAATGCAACAGTTCTTTAAACACAAGCACCCGAGTAACAATTTGCACAATTAGATTTCCATATACAAAAACGTTAATGAAACATACAAAATTCTCCAAACATACAAATACCAACAACCATAAAACTTTAAAAAAAAATTAAACTTAGTTCAATTAACATGTTCCATATATATGTCCCTTTGCCCAAAAGTAGAGTTCCATATACATGCCCAAAAGTAGAGTTCCACATACAAAATCAATGTATTTATGTTGCCATTACAAACTTAAATTACTGTGATCATGATGTTTATTACACATATGGGTTCCATTCTTGCAGGGAGACCTGCTGTTGTCAATTATAGCAATGGATCAATATCTGGTTACTTTAGTAAAGACATTGTAGAAATTGGTGACATGGTTGTCAAAAATCAGGTGAATTAACAACAGACCTCAGGTTTTGCAGTTGGCATGAGTTTTTTAAAAGATTGTAGTTGATAATTAACAAGATCCATAATCTACTCAGGAATTTATCGAGGTAACAAAAGAGCGTGGTGTAGTGTTTTTGGCGGGGAAGTTTGATGGTATATTTGGGCTTGGATTTAAGAATATCGCCGTTGGTAATGCTATCCCAATATGGTATGTTATTTAGGTGTTTTTACTATATTTCTTGAAGAAAGGAATTTTAGTTATAGTTGTTCCACTAGTGCAATATTTTAAACAAATACATCTATGTTGTACAGGGACAATATCTTGAATCAACATCTAGTTAAGGATCACATGTTTTCACTTTGGCTAAATAGGAAATCTGAAGAAGGTGAAGGTGGCGAAATTGTGTTTGGTGGTCTTGATCCAAAGCACTACAAGGGAACGCACACTTACGTTCCTATAAAACAAAAGGGTTATTGGCAGGTATGATTGTCTAGTCTCTGTACTTACGTGCTTACACACTTTCTTACACACTTACTAGTGGCGAATACACAAAAAAAATTGTATGGGGCACAATATGAGTTGGCTAAATTTGAGTTAAATAAATATCGAAATATTACAAAAAAATACCTCGCTTGTATTTGTATTCTTTGTGTTTTAATCCTTTGAAAAGACTTGAGTACATCTTCATTATGGTAATGCTGAGAAGTTAACCAATGGGATATTCATCAATAAATTACCAACCACTCCTCCATCATCGCGCTTAGATTTTTTTTTTTCCCAGTGAGATTGGTAGGCCAGAAAAAGGGGTGAAGCTCCTCGGAGGTGCCGTTAGCCGGGACTCTCATTTTATCCGCGAATTGGCAAGGCGGAGGGCATCGCGCGCGGTTGAACTTATGAAACTATTGCCATGCCTTAGGGATCCCCAGAGTGAACTCCTCTTGCTCAGGTCCTGTATGGGGGTTGCTAAGTTGCTCTTTGGGTTACGAACCTGCCAACCCCCCATGATGGATGAAGCAGTGTCATGTTTTGACAAGGGTTTAAGGGAAGCCATTGAAGACATAGTGGTGTGTGGGGGGCCTTTCTTTGGCGACCTACAATGGCGGATGGCGTCTTTGCCGATGCGCATGGGAGGATTAGGGCTCCTCTCCGCGAAGGATGTCGGCATGTATGCGTTTGTGGCGTCGCGAGCTCAGTCCTGGAACCTTCAAGACCACATCCTACGAAATAGCGGGGTTTCCGGCGCAGACTTGGACTACGTGCAGGCCCTCGAAAAGCTAAATGACTATCTCCCAGGTTTTGATATTGGCGGTTTTTCTAACAAGGACACCGCCCCCCCAAAGCCTCAGAAAACTTTGGCGAATGCCCTTTTTGGCAAAATCGCTCAGAGCCTGGGTGAAGTTTTTAGTTTGTCCCCCCGTCAGAGGGCAGTTATTGAATGCTTGCAAAGCCCCCATGCCCAAGATTTCCTGACTGTTATCCCGATCGAAGGTCTAGGACAAAGCATGTCTGCTATTGAATACAGGGCCATTCTTAAATATCGTCTGATGATCCCCATATACCAGGAGGATGGAATATGTCCGATTTGCCGTAAGGTCTGCATGGATGAATACGGGGAACATGCGGTTCATTGTAAGGAGTTACCCGGTTTCAAATATCGGCATGACTGGGTTCGAGACACTCTGTGGGACATTTTAAGACGAGCTGGGATCTCAGCCAAGAAGGAGGCCCCTGTGAACTTCCTCTCGGATCCAGCAGGAGGGAGATCCACTCTACGACCAGCAGATCTCCTCGTCTTTGGGTGGGCCGGGGGAAAGCATGCCTGTGTTGACTTGACGGGTGTATCTCCCCTAGTTGGGTTGAGGGACAGTGGCTTTGTAGCAGGCCAAGCGGTGCGGAAAGCTGAGTCAAAGAAGATTGAAAAACATGCTAAAGCGTGCGAGGAGAACCAACACGTTTTTGTACCCTTGGCCTTTGATACCTTTGGCTCATTAGCACCGGAGGCTACCCGTTTCCTGACCAGGGTCCAGCGGGTTATTAATAGTAGTGTCTCGGCTCCGGGTGGGCAGGGTTACGTTTTTAGTAGATTAGGATTTGCTATTCAGAAAGGGGTGGCGGCACAGCTTGTTGCCCGTCTGCCCGTTATCTTAATGTAATTTTCCTTGTTCTGGACGTAAAATGATAATTTAATTAAAGTTCAAGAGTATCGATCTTTTAATGAAATAATAATATTATTTGTTTCAAAAAAAAAAAATGGACCATGAGAAAGTTGGCCTTACAATTCAAGATATATATGCAAAAGTGTTACCTTTACTTGCAACAATATCACATTATCTTCTTCCAATAATGATTTCATTTCAGCTTGGTATGCGAAAACAAGCACCTAAAAGAATGAAAAATCATAAAAAGTTGACACCAAAAAACTACCCTATTTAGAAGCAAAGACTTAATTAACCTGTTTGCATTCTTTAGACCTCGTAGCAGACTTTGTTCTTAATCCTCCTTTTCCATGTTAATCAGCCTTATCTTATGTGAATGTTATGCTTTTTAACTTAGTATAACCAATTTCATGTTTTCAGTCAAATCCAATATCCACTCAACGCAAACTGAACCACTATAGCAATTGATTTCAAAAAATGGGCCAGCTCACTAATGTAGCTACAATAGTGCCTCTAATTGTACAAAAATAAACAAAAATAACACCAAACTTATGGGCTATAAGGTAGGGTCTGAGGAGGGTAAGATGTAGACTGCCTTACCTCTACCCCTAAGAATAGAGAGGTTGCTTCCAGTAAAACTCCCGACTCGATGTGGTTTGTTATCAAGCCTTGGACATAAGGCATAAAACACTTAGCAATCGGGACAAACCCGATCAGTGCATGTACCCCTTTGTCTTTTGGCTATCAACGCCACCACATGATGCATTATTAACCGTTTGTCGTTTCTAACGTTATTTTTACGAAATTAGTAAAATAAAGTTAAAACTAGTGCAACTTTACTTTTGCCCCTCGAGGGCCACACATATATACATTATATGCACACACACCCTAAATCCTTCACTCATACATACACATATGCACACACACAAATATTTATACATAGACTTTTGATCGTACATATACAATGTCATTTTTTACTATGAAGGGTAGGAAGTGATTTAGCTCTCACTCTTGATTGTTTTTTTACGTTTTACTTCTAGTTACTTACATATTTTTTTAATCAAGAATGACTTTTATAAACTTTACCTTTACTTTATAAACTTGTACATAAAAAAAAGAATTATTAAATATAATTTGTATAGTATTGTTATTTGCTTTATAGTCTTTAAAATAGTATTTTTCTTTAAATATCGGTATAGGATGTATATAATCGTGGGTAATTATATATGTAATTTGTGTTGTTTATTTCATATTTTGCCTAGTTATATAAGTTGGCTAATCACTGTGTAAATAATTGTGGTGCGAATTTAATTTAACGCATATACTCTTGTCAAATGACATGCATCTTATGCAGGTGACATGTACACCTAGAATGTTTAAATCACATTAATATACCAATTAATCGGTTCATATTATAATGATAACATACTAATGTATAAAAAATATGAAATTATATAAAATTACCATATGTTTAAAAGTTGTCCCAAATGTTCTAATAGTTGTATAACGTAAACATTTAAAATTATACAAAATTATCTTTTTATCCTTACCGAATGTATTATAATATTATTCTCAAAGGATTCAAATGGGCGTTGCCAAAGTGAACTTTTGTTGCTTCGTTCATGTATGGGCGTTGCCAAACTGTTGTTTGGCCTTCGGACATGTCCACCGGCCATGGCCAATGAGGCTATAACCATTTTTGACAAAGGCCTTCGTGAAGCGGCGGAAGATATTGTGGTTTGTGGAGGGGCGTTCTTTGGGGATTTTCAATGGCGGTTGGCGTCCTTGCCGATTCGGTTGGGAGGGCTTGGTCTTAGTTCGGCGGAGGACGTGTCGGCCTATGCTTTTGTGGCCTCTCGGGTGCAGTCCTGGGACCTTCAAGACCACATCTTAAGGAATAGCGGGTTAGTGGGGATGGACCTGGATTATGAGCTTGCATTGGACAACATTCGCAGATCTCTCCCGGACTTTGATTTGGGCGGGTTTATGGATAAGGACACCGCCCCCAAAAAACCTCAAAAGATTTTCGCGAGTGCTTTTACCGGTAAAACCCTTCAGACAATGGGAGAAAAGTTTGCCATGTCCCCGCGCCAGAAAGCTGTGTTTGAATGCCTTAAAGGAGCGCATGCCCAAGATTTCTTGACTGTCCTTCCCATCGATGGGCTTGGGCAACACATGTCGGCTGTTGAATACCGGGCTATCCTTAAGTATAGACTTATGATTCCCATGTTCCCAGTTGATGAGCCGTGTCCAGTTTGCAAAAAGGCTTGTTTGGATAAATTTGGGGAGCATGCCCTTCACTGTAAGGAGCTGCCAGGATTTAAATACAGACATGACCTGCTCAGGGATGTCTTATGGGACGTCTTACGAAGAGCAGGGATTTCAGCCAGGAAAGAGGCCCCGGTTAATTTTTTGACGGATCCACTTGAGGGGCGGTCCACCCTAAGACCAGCGGATGTCCTTGTGTTTGGGTGGACGCAGGGCAAGCACGCGTGCGTTGATCTCACAGGGGTGTCTCCTTTGGTGGGACTTCGGGATTCGGGGTTTGTGGCAGGGCAGGCAGTCTTAAAAGCTGAATCCAAGAAAGTTGACAAACATGAAGCTGTTTGTCTTGAAAACCAACACGTCTTTGTGCCCTTCGCTTTTGACACATTTGGGGGCCTTGCTCCCGAAGCAATCCAGTTTTTAGATCGAGTGCAAAAGGTGGTGCAGAGTAACTCTCCTGCGGCCAAGGACACAAGCTTTATATTTAATAGAGTAGGCTTTACTATCCAAAAAGAGGTTGCGGCGCAGCTTGTTGCCCGTCTATCCGCGCCTGACTTGTAATTCTTGTTGGTATCGTTTATAATATATATATTATTCAAATGGGAAGCACGTAATATTATTATAGTGATCAACATTACCAATAAATGTACATTATAGTTTCTAAAGATTTCACAAATACTATATCCAAAATATTTATAGGTTCAAGATATATATAATAGTAATAAAATACACACATATATATTCTTATTCTCTTGGTGGTTTCCTTCTTTGCTAGTTTGATATGGACGATGTACTTATTGGTGGAGAAAGCATAGGTATGCAATTGAGCAGTGTAAGAATCTACAATAAGTTGAATCTTCAAATTTGGATTATGAAGGATTTGCCATGTTTTCTTGTAGGAATTTGTAAGAGTCAATGTTCGGCAATTGCAGATTCAGGAACTTCATTCATAGCAGGTCCAACGGTTTGTATCAATCCTTTTCTTTGTATTTTGTTTTACTATAAGAGTATATTAATTGTTCATCAAATGCTAACAGGAATGATGTTAATGATCCATCAGTTTAGCATTCTAAATTCATGAAAGTAGGAAGTGATCTTATTATACTTTGTTAAGTTTTCTCTTTATCTTTTGTGCTTGTTGTCTTTCAATCTCAGAGCATGATCACACTGATAAATCGTGCCATTGGGGCAAGTGGACAGATCAATGTGTATTGCAAGAGTGTGATAGAAGCAACTAGTCACATGATATTTGTTTTGCTTTCAACAGGGGTAAACAAGCTAATTTCTATATTCCAAGATTTACGTGGCAAAGGATTCTCTTAGTTGATCTACATACTTACATATCCTCAAATCATTTTTCATGAAAATAGGTTAATCCAAGAAGGATATGCCCCCTTATTGGTCTTTGTCCGAGGAGATCAGATGATCTTGTAGTTAGGTTAGATACGTATCTTGCTCGTTTTTTTTTTTTTGCTTGACTGTCTTCTACATGGTTGCAATATTATCATTTTCTTTTTCTTTACTTCCTTTGGAGCCTAATTAACATACTTAACTTATCACAAAATCATATAAAACAAACATGCTTTCATTTGCCTAGGGTGAATCATTGACCCTAAAGTATAAATACCCTTAAAGCATCCACAACAAGGGTTTTGATCTCATAGATTGATAAAGTGTCCTCTAAGTTGCGATGACAGATGAAGTTGGTTACTATATCAGTCGTCTATGGCCTTGGACGTAGAGAGAGTGGACGGCGTGTTGAGATAAGGAGTAAAGAGGGGTTTGTGAGCTTTCGGATTGTCGATGTTCTCAAATGCTCCCACAAATGTCCAAAAACCCTGCATCCATCACATTTAACCTTCTAAAACATTTATCTCTTCAATCCATCCTTCTTCATAAACATTTTTCATTTTCATATCTTACAATTACTTTTACATTTGTTTCCTAATCAAATTATTTATTATAACAAACTATTTGTTATTCAACATGATACTGTTAAAAGATATAATATATTAATTAAAGACCTTTTTTTTAATTCTTGGTGTTTTATAAGTTTATTATTAAATTTATTTTATGATAAACTACACCAATATATGTATTATAAAACTGATTATTTATTGTTTAATATGTGTATTTAAGTGTATAAAATAAATAAATCATGTGTTTGTGTGTATATATATAAGAAAAAGTAAAACACATAAATAACCAAATTAAAATTAAATAACCCACCCTTCTACAGGATACACGATAAATTAAATAACCCACTCTTCACAATCCCACATTTTGGATAGCCTTGTGGCATTTAGAATGTATATAGGTTAACTAAAATATGTATTTATCCATAATGTTTTTAACTTTTTTAAACCTCTTACATTCAATTCTGGGTAAATATTCATAAATAATCATACAATATCTTTTTTCCCACTCACAACCAGTAAAAATATAGACAATTGATGAATAATATGTACGTAAAATGGGTCACACATATGCTATGTTACTCTTTAATTTTCCTTGGTGATTTTATCTTTGTTCTTAGACTTTATGTATATAATATATCAAGTTGCATGCATTACTTCCAACATTCTTGCACTATAAGATTTTTGCACTTTTGTACATGTTTCTTCTTTAGGTTTATGAAATCAGTGACCTTTTACATACAAAGATATACATAATGTATACAACTATAAGTTTGAATAAATATACAAAGTATGTTTGTGGTTATCCGCCTGATAGAATAACAACTTTTCCAAAGACTATACATAGCTTTTAGCCACCGATTTGTGACAGAAAATTTGTCAGTAATTTTTTTAAACCAACCAGGAAAAGAAGCTTCTTTTTGTTTTTAATACAATGCATTATTTGTCACTAAAATTATGTCGGGAATCAGAATACAATACAGTCATATTTTCATTAGCGTACCACCGGCGATTTTCATCGATACAAGCCGTAATTGACACATTGGGCTATTGGTGATACTTCTTTGTTTTGTAGTGTTCAAAGTGTAGGGTTTATTTTGTGATCACCAATTTCATCTCCCAAAAGAAAACATCAACTACAAAATCTTAGAGTTCTATGTGTGTTAAGTGTCGAAAAAAAGATTAAATCCTTTGGTACAAACTTGATGGGATTTGTGTCGATCTTGTGTGTGTGATGTGCAGTATTGGTACTACTAGTGTTGTGGATAGAAGTGATGATGGATCAGCTACATTTGAATTTATCCCCCGAAATCAATCGTGCACTCTATGTATACAAATTATTGGGTTTCTTCATAATGTAGTGGCCAAAAATCAGATGGGACAAACTATTGAAAAATTTGCAAAAAGCGTGAGTATACTTTCACATTATTTTTAACACAATTCGGCTCATAACATTCTATTGAGTATTATACCAGGAGTCTAATGTTGCAGATATGTAATATTATACCATTTGAAGAGTCGGCAGTTGACTGTGCGAGAGTTCCGTTTATGCCTACAGTTTCGTTCATCCTTGGTGGCAAAGAGTTTAAGCTTTCTCCTAATGATGTATGTTCTAGCTTTATTTATTATCTCTATGTATGTGTGTTCTTGTTAGGTTTTGATGGTTTTCGGTTAAAATCAAGTCATTAAAAACTAAAATCGAACCAAAATAATCAAAACCATGTGCATGCTAGTTAATTTGGGTATACTCGTCTACATAATTTGAAAAAAAAAATCATAAAATATAATAAAAATCCATAAGAGAAAATGCTACGATAGTTAAAATGTAAAAGACATGTCGCTTTGTATTGTTAAGCAATAAGTAATCATGTGTCATACCATAAAAGAGGGTACCGTACCATTTGTACAATACTGTACCATAATATCACAATATTCCATTACATACCACACTACCATACAATACAGGCTATACCACCTCGTACCATAACATACGAAACTACAGCCTACCCTAACATACCATACCATACCATTGGAATATTTAAAGGCCGAAGTAAAACATAGAAAGTTACATAGCTAAAATGCTAAGGCTCCTAGCTTGTTTTTTTTCTTTTATTCAAACTTGTTTGGAGTAGAAACATAAACCAAACTGTTTAATATGTTTTGAAAGTTTCTTTAAACTGACCGTAAAACCATACTTATAACTACTTTGGATGATTTCACGAGTACTTGATAGAAGACACCTGTATCAGATGTTTTAACTATTAGTTAAGCTTTAACATTATCTCAATTGTTTTACAGTACATACTTAAAACTGGAAAAGGTGATGATGTACAATGCTTTAGTGGTTTCGTTCCTATGGATGTTTCTCCACCCCATGGACCACTTTGGTACGTGTACATATTATGTGTGCTTCTCATTATACATATTCAAAAACTTTTTCAAACACAAGCTTAACATATTTTCCTTGATGCAGGAAATTGGGTGATGTGTTTATGCGCCGGTACCATACTGTATTTGATTATGACAACATCAGAGTTGGATTTGCAGAAGCTGCATAAGTGAGAAGTTTATATCTAAGAAAAAGAGCATTAGTTTGTGTGCACCACTCTTCTTTGTGTGAATCACTCTTCTTTGGTTTTAAATGTGTGTTTCTTTAACCCTGAATAAGGGTTGCATATTGGTTTAGTAAAACTCGTTACATTTCTTTCTCCCTATTTCCTCTATGTTATCTTTTTCGTCAATCAAATAAATTGTGTTCGTAAGTGACATCTTAGACTTAGAAAACTTTCTTTTTTACCTACTTCAAATTGTA
Organism: Ambrosia artemisiifolia; assembly: GCA_032199755.1. Classification (NCBI taxonomy): domain Eukaryota; kingdom Viridiplantae; phylum Streptophyta; class Magnoliopsida; order Asterales; family Asteraceae; genus Ambrosia; species Ambrosia artemisiifolia. Next base: position 67,337,026 of record CM063519.1, read on the forward strand.
CGTGTGCACCTCTTGCTCGAGTGATGTCTCTGCACAACTTTGTCACTTCCTCAAGACACTATAAAGTTGTGATGTGAACATTGACAACAAAACAATTAAATTGGTATGAAATGATATGTCATGATGATAGATAATTCTAATGTGTAAAGTGAACATATGTGAAAGAATGACATATGTTGGGTCAAAGATGATTGATAAGCATTTCAACCTTAGTCTAATAGCCTCTCTGCAAATTTTGTTAAGTATAGAAAGTGCTGAAGAGTAAAGGAAAGTACTGATGAAGAATGAAGCTGAAACAAAGTGCTAAAGAGTAAAGTCCTGAAGATGAACCAGACAAACATATGAAGAACAACTTTGATGATTTACTCATCAGAAGTTGTTACTCATCAGCAGTTCCAGTAGAAGCTTCCCACCGCCCTTGAACTTTAGCAGTTTCATATTATATTAGTTTTTATAGATATTTTGTACAAGTTCCAATACTACAGCCTGTTGTAGTATTATACTATTAATCTTATGCTTCTTATGTACGTTTGGTTTTATATATATATATATATAAATATATGGGTTCACACCTTCTATTTATCACACACTTACATAGACTCAAAGTTAGTATTCCACTTTCTAATATATGAGAACCATTTGAAGTATTCACAACTGTTATATTATATACTGTTTTTGATTCTCATATACACTTATGCTACTTTAGTTAACCATTCAAGGGGCAACATTTATTGATTATAATAGTGAACTGTTAACTTAGAACAATTATTATTATTCCGCTGCATTTACTTTGAAACATTAATTGTTCAAGAAGAAACTGTGTAACTTAGATCCCTACAATTGGTATCAAAGCCCTGGTTTATCTGATAACGTATCAATCTAACAAATTGAGAATTAGACACAAGCTCTTATTGATATTCAATCAAGGATAAAAGTTCAATTTATCATTCAATCCATCACTTTGGGAAATTGTTAATTAATCAATCTTCATAAAAATGGATCCTCATAGTACTAGATATGCAAATAAGTCTCCCATGCTAGTCATAAATGCATATAACATCTGGAAAATAAATGAATACAACATTTGGCAAAGAAGGATGACACATAATCTGTCATGTATGGACCCCATAAACCAGTGACTACAAATTTGGAAACTAAAGTAGAAAAAGTAAAAGAACCAAAAGACTACACATATGAACATTACCTAAAACTTAAGCTTGATGCTAAAGCTTTTTCAATGTTGGCAATGGCTCTCCCAAATGAAATATATGCTGGACTCTTACATTGTGAGAGTACCAAAGAACTTTGGGATTGTCTTAAAGAACAGTTTGGAGGAACTGATGAGGTGGTTGCCAAAATCAGAGAAATTCTAACTCAACAATATGAAACTTTTACTCATGTAAACAGAGAAACTTTAACAAAACAATTTGAAAGATTTTCTTCACTTATTTCTGAGTTAAAACTAAATGGTCAGACCTACACAAATCCATCTATGTTGCATAGATTTTTAAGGTCTTTACCAGAAAAATGGAAAACTTACTCCATAGTTCTTTGAAAAGTTCAAATTTCTCCCTAACACTCACAAAATTACATGGGAGATTGTTAACTTGGTGTCAATAGTGTAAATACACCCTTCGGATATGTCCCTAGCTTGGATATCGGGATAGGATCATGTTTAACTTGTTTAGGGCTTGTTTGTTTAGTAATTTTATATTTAGGGGTATTATAGTCCTTTTGCCTTGCTCATATGGGAAATTGCTTGAAGGCGTATGGGCATTATTATAAATACCCCATGCCTTGTTTTGTTTTAAGAACTTTTTGCCTTTCTATACAAGTGCAGGCCTTAAGTGTGTGTATTTGTGTGTGTTTTCTCCATATTATTATCCTTATCACTAACACTCACCTATAACAACTAATCGGATTGTTGATTCCGCCTTCCATCCGATACGTGCTTGATTCTATTATCTTGTAAGAATTGATGCTACAAATAGTGCCAAAGAGTGGATTGTATGATTAATATAGAACAGTTCATTCATTATCTAATGGGTTCCTGACAGAAGTTCTATGATGCCCTAATAATGATAAGTTTGATATCGTTAACTTCGGTGATTCTATCTATGGTGGTGGCAAAATCAGTGCGAATTCCAAAACGGGTGGATGCCAATTCCTGGGAGGTCAGCGTGACTGCTGCTATTTCAACCTACAAAGCCGAATATGTAGCTACAAGAACCTGCTGCATCCAGGTTCTTTGGATACAACAACAAATGTGTGAGTACAGTTTTAAATTTTTTATCGACCTCATCTACATTGATAATGAAACTGCCATAGCGATCACTAAGGATTTAGTGATCCCTATGGTCCACCCTGACAACCAATGTGTCGACCTTTTTACCAAAACGTTTGACAAATCTAGATTTGACTATCCTTTGATGGTAAACGGCATTTTGGGAAAATCTAAGTAGACCACATGGGAATATTTGTTTAAAAATCATTTTTCTATAGGAAAATCAAAAAAGTTGTTTTATTTAGTTCATATTATTGTAAGTTTTGAATTTTAGGGTGAGAAAAATCCAGAAAATTTTGAAAAATGAAAAATGAGTTCATGGCGAATATAGAAAAATATAGTAGAACAGCGGATTGTCAATATTTCATTTTTTAACTTCTTGAACAATAAATATTTTTGCAATTGATGTATGAGTAGGCTTGAAAATCATTTCAAAGTTGAAACTGTGATATAAACTTAATGGACTTAAAAATCAATGTTTTAAAAACCGGTTTATACCTGCCGGTTATACCTCTTACCGGTGTCTAGCCCGGCACAAATCAATCCGGCATTTTAAGAAAACGGTAAAGAATTTGAAACGCCGGTAAATTCCAGTATACCGGTTTATACCGCTATACCTGTACAAGGATAAACTTTAGACTTTATCAGTCCATAGTGATGATATAAATAATATGTGTGGTGAACATGAGCATGAACCGGTTTCTTAGACACAAAGTTATTTTATATATGTTACTTATCTAATGGTAACTAAAACTTCTTATCAAGGATCGTAGAAAACAAAAATGGTTGTACTTTTGTTGACGAGGATGGCGATGATTATGAACTTTATCTTTTAAGCAATCATAAATTTATTTGATGCATTCAATACTACAGTGGCATAAATCTAGTATACCCTTTCATATAAAAAAAATTGTTGAAAAATTGGGTACTTTTGGATTAGAAATCATGTACTATTGGATTACTTTTTGAATTGAAGTTGAATTTTATAGAATTATAAGTTTAGTTAATCAATCCGGTTGAAACGCCCAATACAACCCAGTTCAACCGGCTGAACCATTTATGAGTCCAATCCGGCATGGTTAAAAAACAGGTTTTTCAAACATTGCTTAAAATCATGTGGATTAACATCTCATTGTTCTATGATCTTAGTACCAAAATTTCTTTTGAGATACTGCCAAGTTCTAAGATACTAGGTCTTTATGTATGTTTGCCATCTGGGTATCATGCTTGTTCCTTATAAAAAAGACATAATACAAGGCTTCCATGATGCTTTATCTCCATACCTATACATATCTTTTTGTTTATCCCCCTAGAGCCAAATTGTTTCTTCATTGATACATGCTTAAAGCAAAATAGATACCTCAAAGGTACAAAACCCTAGAAAGTCAAGTTCGTCTCTTTTTGTGCGTAAATACTGATAGTTACTTGTCAAATGTTTTTCCTAACCTTATCTAATGGAATAAAAAGTTATCTTGGCAAGTCCGTGTACTAATATGATTCTCTTATCCGTGAAACTTGCAAAAATATTGCACGTGAGTATTTATTTACTGCTTAAAGAAAAAAAATATTTTTTTCAAATCTGATATTTGATTGACCGTGGGATACTATATTCGTTAATTGGAATTTTAGAAACCGAAACACAAAAAGTTTAAATTTGTAAAAAAAAAAATTCTATTCAAAATGTCACTTTCAAAAGTTGAAGGGCTAAAACCGAAATGTTTAAAAGTTTAAGGTGTAAATTAAAAATATTAAAAAGTTTGTTGGAGAATAAGCTATTCAGCCAAAGCTAATAGACAAACGAGTCATTTTTCCAAATGGTCGGAAGATCAAGGGTCAATATTGACAACTAATATAAGTTGAATGAGTGATCCAAGATATGTCGACTTCATGAAATTCAAATATCGAAAACTTTGATAAGGTCTGGATTTTGTTGTCTCTTATGCAAGTTGTAGTTTCAGCAATTTTTAGTTAATTTTTTTATAGGATCAAACACAACAAGTGTACATATCATGATTCAACAACAAGCCTGAAGATGAACAAGACCCAAATCTAAACAACAAGATTAACCTGAACAACAAGAACCCGGTATTCCGTCTTCAAATTAACCAGATTGTGTTAAAGCTCTAGCAATTGTAGCTAAAAAGGATGATTTTTATTGTTATGAAACGGCTTTTAGTTAATGTTCTTACTGATAATATTATTATCATGGAAATGATATTTAGCTAATGTTGTTACTGATCGAGGATTTCATGACAAATGATGATTTTTATTGTTATGAATCGGATTTTAGTTAATGTTGTTACTGATAATATAAAAGGATAATTCATTACGAATAATTGTATCATAAGACATGAAAAATAAATAAAGTCAAAGAATTGACCTCCATAAAAGTAACAAAAAGTTAAAAAGAAATAACGTTTATCTATCAACGATATTTAAATGAAAGACGTAATATTATTATTAACATTGAAAATTATTTTGAATATAGTATATATTTTAGGAAACTGTTAAATAGGTTTAAATTATATTAATTATTAAATTACATATCGTATGTATCGATACATTAAATTAGTGACAAAATTTCCATTACAACATTTATCATTTACTAATTAATAGGTACTTGAATGATTGATTTCTTTATCATTTATTAACAATTGAATGATGGTAATTTCTAATTAATACATTAATATTTTCAAATTACAATTAATCTTAATTATTGGATGATTGAATTACTAAACATGGCAACACTTTTTACACTAATTTAAAGGTTCTGTTTGAAATTTGAAATATTTGAATTTGAAATAAATGAATATAATAGTAATGTAATTTAATTCATTTAAACCATATATATTTTTGGAAAGTGATAATCAGATTTTTCTTTATATCTATTATTTTAATAAATATCGTGTTAATAGAAGGAAATTGTTGACAAAGTTAACTTAAAATTTTCAATTATGTACTAATTTATTGTCAATTAAGTGATTAATTTGATTACCATTTATTAACAATTTAATAACATTACATGTTTTTTTTTCTCATTTACCAAAATTAGTGCATCATTGGTTTTGTTATCATTAATTGATTTTCTTATAATTTTTGTAATAATTATAATTATATGATATAATTTGGTTTTTTTGATAATCTTAAAATACATAGAAAAAGTATATTAAACTAAACTATTGTTAATATATATATATATATATATATATATATATTTTGGAAAACACTTTTATTAATTTAAATATATGTAAATATTACACTAATATAAAACGATAGTCTTGGTAATAATAATATGTCTTACATAACACATATGGTTCGAATATTGAATTCCATCACCAAATCATGAATTTCATTTAAAGTTATTTAATGAATAGCTTAATATGATTATTATTAATTTGAACATCATATAAATTTTTTGAAACTGTTAATCAAATTAAGGGGCTGTTCGGTTGATTAAGTGTCGAATCATTAAGAGGCTCTAGATGATTAAGTATTGAATGGTTCAACTATGCATCAAGTCTGAATGATTAAGCTCTTAACCATTCCATTCAGAGCCTATTTTAGGTTGAAACAAACAGTCTGAATGTTGAACCATTCAGAGCATTACTAAGAGGCTACCAAACAGGCCCTAAGTTATATTAATCATTAACAAAAATATCGACTTTATCCTATGAAAATGTTGAGAAAATTTAAATTAAAAAATTCAATCATTTACTAATTTGTTGACTAAATGAATTAATGATTACGCTAGCATGCATTTATTGGCAATAGAATGATAATTAATGTGAGTGAATACATTAATTTCTACAAATTACCATTTTATTGCCAATTGAATGATTAATTTCATTACCATTAGGGGTGCTTAACGGGTCGGGTTCGCGGGTTGGTGGGTCCAACCCAACCCGAACCCGAAATTTTTACATGAACCCGAACCCGACCCGAACCCGAAAATTGTGACATACATATGAACCCGAACCCGAACCCGACCCGAATATTCATGGGTTGACCCGAACCCGACCCGTTGAACCTGATTTTTTTTATTTTTTCGCAAACTAATGTATTAAAATTAAAATTTTACTACAAAAAACACAAATATATATAAAACATTAAAGTTTTATTTATAAAATCTCATACCAATTTCTATTTTAAGTTATAAATGTAGCATAAAATACCTAACCAATTTAATTTATAACATAAAACATATTATAAAAAAACAATATATAGTATAAATAGGTTAAACGGGTCAACCCGCCAACCCGCCCGGGTTGACCCGAACCCGACCCGAAAAGTTAAATGGGTTCGTGGGTTCAACCCGAACCTAACCCGAACCCATTTAGACTAAACCTAAACCCGCTAATTTCGTGTTAGGTTCAGGTCGTGTTTTCGGGTCGTGTCGGAAATTCACACCCCTAATTACCATGTATTAACAATTGAATGACATTCAATTTAAATGAATACATTCATGTTTTTTTATTCTCATTTACCAAAATTAGTGCATGATTGATTTTGTTATGATTAATTGATTTTCTTATAATTTTTGTAATAACTATAATTATATGATATAATTTGGTTTTTTCAAAAATTTTAAAATACATAGAAAAATTATATGTAAATATATATTTAGGAAACATTTTTATTAATGTAAATATATGTAAATATTACACTAATATAAAATGATAGTCTTGGTAATAATAATATGTCTTGCATTACACATATGGTTCGAATATTGAATTTCATCCTCAAATCGTGAATTTTCATTTAAAGGTATTTGATTTAATAGCAGCTTAATATGATTATTATTAATTTGAATATCGTATAAATTTTTGGAAACTGTTAATCAAATTTAAGTTATATTAATCATTAACAAAAATATCGAGCCCCACCCTTGTGGTGGGGTAGGTGTTGGGAAGTGATGCAGAGACACTTGATCTTTGTGGTCATGGGTTCGACTCCTGATCCCTCCAGGTTTTACCGGTTCACTACCGTCGTGCCTTCGAGCGGGTATGCAGGCCGGGTTTCCCCTGGATCAGGAGACGGGTGGGCCGAAGGGCTCTGTCCGTACGGACTAGAGGCCGTCTGGAGCCCCTTTCGGCCATTGGGGGCCGCGTACATAGTACCCGGCAATACTTTAGTTGATCGTTCAAAAAAAAATTCAATCATTTGCTAATTTATTTACTAAATGAATTAATGATTTCTATAGAGTGCATTTATTGACAATAGAATGAGAATTAATGTGAATGAATACATTAATCTCTACAAACTACCATTTATTAACAATTGAAAAACATTCAATTTAAATGAATACATTCATGTTTTTTGAATCTCATTTACCAAAATTAGTGCATGATTGGTTTTTTATCATTAATTGACTTTCTCATATAGTTGAATTATAAATATGGAAGGATTGGTTTTGTTATCATTAATCGACTTAGTCGGATTTATTTATATAGTTGAATTATAAATATGGAAGGATTGGTAATTGACGTGAATTGGTTAAAGACGCTTAAATTTAGCACACGAATTTGAAACCATGATGACTTTAATCGTGTAATTGACAATTGATTAGAGGAAAGTCTTAATATCAAAAGAAATTCGGTCAACAATATTAAAACTAAATCCGTAATATTAGTATTAGTAATATCAATAAATCAGATTAAAATTAAAAAACTTAATAAATAACATCAAAATCATAATCATTCATTCAAATCAATGACATTTAAATCATCCGCCTATCAAATTTCCTTACACAATATCTACAAATTATTATTGACATCTTAAAGTTAAACATAGGATGATTAAATCTGATTCAATATATATCTAAAAAATCCATATTTAAAAAAAATCGGTATTGCAAAAGAATGATTAAAACGAATAAATCGGATTGATAAACTTCTTGAAACACACGAATGAATGATTATATTATTTTCGCTTCGATATTTCTTAACAATGCTATTCATTCGGCTTTTATTAGATGATTATATTATTTTCTTAACAAAATCGATAGTTTATCATTCAAATGACTGAATCAGAATAAATCAGATTGATTTAATTGGTTAAAAAATATCCTCATCATTGTATTTAACAAAATCGATATTTCTTTCGGCTTTTATTAGATGATTATATCATTTTCTTAACAAAATAGATATTTTATCATTCAAATGAATGAATCAGAATAATCAGATTGATTTAATTGGTTAAAAAAATCATCATCAAATGAATAAATCTTCATCATCTGATTAAAAAAAACGATTAAATATTCAATCTTAATGAACATCACTATTAAGAAATATAGAATGATGATTGAAATGAATGAATATCACTTTTAAAAAAATATCAAATGACCGATTCAATACTCGGGCCGAATGAATATCAGGGTTAATAATTGGAATCAACATTAGAACGTTAGGATCGATGATTATCTTGAATCGGTTGTGGAGAATCAACAAATTATGAATGATGAAGAAGGAGGATAGCAAGGTTTGTTAAGAAGAAATTGAGAATTGTGTTGTGGAGAATGAAAAAAAACTATTTATATACTTCAATTTCGGAGCTCCATTTCTCGGTTGGATCTATGAAGACTAGGGATGAGCTTGGGACGGGATTGGTACCGTACCGATACCGATCCCGAAAATACCGAAACCGAAAATAGGAAAAAACAAATACCGATCCCGATCCCGATCCCGAATATGTCGGTTCGGTATCGGTACCAATACCAATACCGATCGGGATCGGTATTTTCGGTATAATACCGAAAAAATACCGAATATGAAAAAGGTTATAAACCTGCTAACGTGTAGGATGTGTGTTTAATAATTAATTAAGGAGGGTGGTTGGTGATGAAAGGAGTAAGGTATGGATATAAAGAGAATGTGTAGTGTTGGTGTGCGGTTTTGCCTTAAACATTTGTTTAAATTCTTTTATTATTATAAGCAATTGATTGATTACAAGTTTACAACAGGATGTATTATTCTCAACAACTTATGAGAAAATCGATTACAACAACATGTATTATTCTCTCAACATGTTGGATCACATGTATATTAATGCTTGAAACTGGTTTATTAGGCCTCATGGGCAAGCTTAAAGCAGCAAAATATAACCTGTGTAAACAGCCCATTTTATAAGCGTTAGGATTGTGGTGTTTGGGAAGGGGAAGGGGAAGGGTTGGGTATGAGATGTACATAGATTTGGTATAGAATCATAAAGGTGATTCTATTTTAATACTTTTTAAAGTCTTCAGATTTTCGGTATTGAGGTGGGTATTCAGTATTACTCGGTATTAATACGGTATAATAATATTCGGTATTCGGGATTGATACGGTATTATTATCGGTTTTCGGTATTCGGTATTATTATCGGTATTACCGACAAAATCCCGTCCCGATACCGTGTAGTACCGATCCCAAAAAACCTAAAAAGTTGGTACCGATACTGATCCTGAACACCCTCGGTTCGGTACGGGATCGGTTCGGGACGGGATCGGTTTCGATATTCGGGACTATTTGCTCATCCCTAATGAGGACCCTCTCTAAGGCCTTCATTCGACTCGAGTCCACTCTTTTATTATAAAGATACATATGCGTCTTAATAGGAGAAAAGTGAAAAAACTTTTATTTTAATTTTTATTTTTTTCATTTGGTTAAGAATTTTTTTGTCCTAGAGTGTAAGGTTTCTTTTACAAATTGTCTTAATATACTAAACATAATAAATGAATAGGAATTTATATTTTTTAGTTTTCATGTCTATGTAGTTAAGCAATATGTTTTAATGCTATATTCTAATTAGTTTATATTTATATTTAATTAATCTAGAGTAAATATGTAGAGTAATTATATAACTACCTTTACTATTTTAGGATCCATTTGTATTTGATCTTCATCTTTACCCTAAAATCTACAATATGAGTGTGTGTGGCTGTGTGTGTGTGTGTGTATATATAAAATCTAGTAATTGCTGAAATTACTATACCAAAGTAATTACACACACACACACACACACATATATATATATATATATATTCATTCTTCTTTTAGAAAACATGCTTGAGTAGAATAAAGAAAACAAAATTTACCCTTTCAGTTCTCACATTTAGTATGTTAAGCCATATATGTATGTGATCTATTCATACATGCATACATACATACATACACATATATTTATTATAGGTATAAACCGAAAACCGTATATTAGAGAGAAACTCAAGAAAGTTCCATGTAACGAACTTAGTTTAGTATGAAAATTCTAGGGCATGTAATATACATGCTTTTAAGTGTTCTCAGCCAAATAAAAACGCATGGAACGATTTTTTAAAAAATAAATAACCTTTTTGAATAATATGTGTTACACACTAATAACAACGTTTTTAACATATGTCACAAAAAAAATGAATTTATTATTTTTTTTCTCAAACCAATTAAAATCATTTATATTACTTGCATTAAATTTTTGTTAAAAAATAAGTTCGTTACATATGGGTTTCTCTCTAATATAAGGTTTCCTACAGATCCTTACCATATATATATACATATTTGTAAAAGCTAAGAATCTTGATTTTAATTAAGGATGAGTTTTTATGCTACTATTTGATATTTAGGGTATGCTTGAAGGAGGTTCCCAAATAGCAGTAAAGAGGCTAGCACGGGATTCCGGACAAGGTGACCTGGAATTCAAGAATGAGGTTTTGCTAGTGGCAAGACTTCAACATCGTAATTTGGTTCGACTTTTAGGTTTCAGCATAGAAGGAAGTGAACGACTTCTTATTTACGAGTTCATTCCCAATGCAAGTCTTGATCAGATTATATTTGGTATCTTCTTAATAGCACACTTCCTTTTTAATATGGCAAACATTATTGGAAGTAGTATAACAACTAGTCTATAGACCTATATGGGTCTCATACTTGTTGGTTTACAATTGGAATAGTCTTAACAAAAATTCAAATATTATAATGTCATGAATAACATCATTAATAGCCAAGAACTTTTGGTAGTAAAATGGCATTGCCTACTAAAGAACATTGTTACTAATACCTTATAAATGATGGTGTTTTCAGATCCAACAAAACGTACAATTCTTGATTGGGAAAAACGATACAATATCATTAAAGGCATTGCAAAGGGGCTTCTGTACCTTCATGAAGATTCTCGTCTTAGGATAATTCATCGTGATATGAAGGCAAGTAATGTTTTGTTGGATTTACAAATGACCCCTAAAATTGCAGATTTTGGGTTAGCAAGGTTGTTTAAAACTGAAGAAACCCAAGGTAACACAAGCCGAATTGCTGGAACCCTGTAAGTACACTTCCTTTTATACAAAATTTGTTAGGGGAAAATTACATCGTACTATATTAATGAATAATCATCGCTTCAACAAACATGTCAATCATTTTTGTTAGCGAGTAACCTGATAAGTACGTGAGTAAGTACGATGTGAGGTCATAGTATGCAAGCTTTCAAAGGTTGCATTTCTATAGGCTTCAAGCTACCTATACAAGGGTTTCCAAAAAACATGGTAAAAAGTCTAATTTTACATTACAAGGCTCTCATCATTGATATTATATGTATATATATACATAGGGCATGGATCAAATGAGAACTGTACCGAGTTGAGAGAACTCAAGAACTCTTGTGGACCATTGATCTTGATGATCCAATGGTTAAGATTAAAGGATGTGACTTTTTTGTCTTGACTTGATTAATAAGGAATTTTTTATTATGTTGAAGTACTCTTGGGGGCATTTTAGTAAAAAGCCTATGAGAGAGAAAGATATAAATATAATATTATGTTATTAAACTTTATTTATTGTTTTATTAAAAACAATCATATTTATTAAACTTAATTTTAAAACTTAATTTTATTTTTTTAACACTTAATTTTATTTTTTAATTAATTTAATTTTTTAAAACAAAAAATCAGATTGAAGCTTCTGTAATATCACTCTCGTTTTTTACACTGGTTTATTTTTTTACACCAGTGTAAATCTCCCATACACAAACTTTTAAAACATACAATGAAGATTATTTACACTAGTGTAATCTGCCATACACAAAACTTCTACAAAAATACACTATGTTTACACTAGTGTTTGTTTTACATCGGCGTTTTCTTACATCAAAAACGTCTATACATTCAAAACGACTATACATTCAAACACTGGTGAAAAATCAATGTTTACACTAGTGTTTGTTTTACATCAAAACGACTATACATTCAAAACGACTATACATTCAAACACTGGTGAAAAACCAATGTTTACACTAGTGTTTGTTTTACACCGGCGTTTTGTTACATCAAAAACGTCTATACAATCATCACATTTCTTACATCAAAACGACTATACATTCAAACACTGGTGAAAAACCCAAAATGTTTACACTAGTGTTTGTTTTACACCGGCGTTTTGTTACATCAAAAACGTCTATACAATCATATTTACGCTTGTGTAAAACTGATGTTTACCATTCAACGCCGTGTCCCACAACATCGGGCCCTTAAAAACGCAAAACATCATCTTCTTCGAAGCATCGTCTCCTGACAAAAAAACCCCAAAACTTTCAACATAAAAAACACTATCTTTTCACCGTAAACATCATTAATAATAATAATAATAATAATAATAATAATAACAGAAAAAATAAATAATATTAATAATAATAACAGAAAAAAGAAAAATAAAAATAAAAAATAATAACAGAAAATAATAAAAATAATAATAACAAAAAATAATAATAATAATAACAGAAAATAACAATAATAATAAAAATAATAATAACAGAAAATATAAAAATAAAAATAAAAATAATACTAATAATAACAAAAAATAATAATAATAATAATAATAATAATAACAGAAATAGAAAATAATAATAGTAATAAAAAAACAGAAAAATAATAATAATAATAAAAAAAAACATACCTCCGTCGAACCACCCTTCAACCACCACAGCCCCCTCCGTCGAACCACCCTTCACCATCATTGGATCCACCCCTCTCCCTCCGTCGAACCACCCTTCAACCACCACAGCCCCACCACCTCACACCATCAGATCCACCACCATACACTATCGGAAGTCGTCCTCCACCGTCATCATCTTCACAGCCTCATCTCACACCGCCTCCTCCACCATCACCGTCGTCTCTCTGCAAGAACCACCACCACCATCGTCCCCCCCCCCCTGTTTCACGTCAGATCCACCACCATCCACAGATCCTCCCTTCGTCAAAACGAACCACCACTGCTCCTCCCCAACGACCACCACCTGCCCCCTTCGTCAATCGAACACCACCACCACAGATCCTCCCCTTTCGTCGGACCGTCGCCTCCGTCTTCCCAACTTCCAGACCTGTTATTTTTTAGAGAGAGAGAGAGAGAGAGGTGTGTGTGTTTGTGTGTGAGAGAGGTTAGATCTGATTATTATTATTGTTATTATTATTATTTAAAAGGGTATTTGGGTGGGGTGGGGTGAGGTGGTGTGGGGTGGGGTGGGGTTTGGTGTTATTTTACTAAAATACCCCTAATTTCTTGTGTATAAAGACTCCCTTGCCCTTGATTAAACAATTGCAAAAGAATAAAAATCTGATAATGTGGCACTTGTTGATTGGTCCATTTGAGTTCTCAAGTTCTCTTAACTCACTAGAGTTCTCAAATGATCCCATTCCTATATACATATATACATATATATATATATATATATATATATATATAAGAATGAAAACATTATTTAAGACATGTAAATGAGTGTGTGCTAACTCTTTTCCATGCACTCTTATAGCGGTTATATGGCACCTGAATATGCCATGCATGGTCAATTCTCAGTAAAATCATATGTTTTTGGCTTTGGAGTGATATTACTAGAGATGGTAACGGGTGAAAAGATACAAGGTTTTCAAAATAGAGATAGCAGAGAAGATCTTCTTAGCTTTGTAAGTATTACCTTTTATTACGAAGTCTCTAAAAAACACATATATACCAAGTGGATCATATTTTGTGGATACATAATCAACTATTAATATATTTTAGGCATGGAAAAGATGGAGGAATGGGACTGCAGCAGATATAATAGACCCCACATTGAAAACAGGAACAGGTTCATTACGTGACATCATTAGATGTATCCACATTGGATTGTTATGTGTTCAAGAAAACGCTAATGATCGGCCAACTATGGCTTCGATTGTTCTAATGCTTAATAGCTTCTCTATCACACTTCACTTACCATCAGAACCTGCATTTTTCATGCGTAGTAACAATGAAACCGAAATGCCACTCCTACAAGAGTACACTTCTAGATCAAGATCATCTCAATATTCTGTAAATGAAGTTTCAATTTCTGACGTTGTTCCTAGATAGGTATCTAAGAGTGAACTTAATATTATACACAGAGATTTTCATGGTTTCCTAAAAGAAACATTATGTGATTTTTCTAGGAGTGTTACGTGCTCAAAATAAAGAATTATTTTGTATTTTACAAATGTTTGCTTCATATATAATGTTTAGCTTCAAAAACCATAAATATATTTTGGATGCTCTGGTTGTGGATGAGAGGTGCACGAGAAAAGTAAGCATGATTGGATATGAGTAATATCAATGATAAAAGACACTGATTTGTTGTTGCATGCATACTGAAGTTTGAATGTTATACATCCATGCCCATAGCCAATCAATTTCTCAACTCCAATTCTACCCACACCACCCAAGCAGTAACAAATTTTCAAACCTTGTGTGAACTACTAGCACATGTCAACACTAATACTACTGTCCCCAACCAAACCACACTCAACTTTCAAGCCTTCCAAGACTCTATGAAACAACAACTTGATATCACAACCAAACTTCTCACCTTAGTTCGTAAGGTTAAGGAATCACCTTCAACCTTCACTTCCGGCTACTTTCTATCACATCAAGACAATCCAACGAACCACTCCTTCAACTATTCCACTACTCCCATAATTGTTGTCCTCAATTTCAATGAATCAAAAACATTGAAATGGTTTAAAGCGAAACACTTTTTCTTCTAGTATTGGATTTCGATGGAAAAAAGCAACTATCTCGTCGTTTTCTAGTTTGTTTGGGGAAATTTTAAGTTGCTACATATATCTAGGTAAGAACAACTTGTTGAGTACATGACTAGAATTCTCTCGAGCCATTGACATTCGCTTCGGCCCCTTCACCTATGGAAACATCAACCAACCTTGTTTTTGGTTCACCTAACCTCAATTGTAACCGCATATCAATACGAATTTGAAAGAAGTTGCATCTGTATAGTCCGCTAACCTAATGAAGCATTGCCCAACTGCTATATCGCAGTGTTGAAACCTAGAAACCTAAACGCATTGCACCCTACTTCCATACATTAGAATCCTACCAACCTCATACCTTTACCCCGCCTTCGTATACCAACCCAACACCTTTTAGCGCAGTCTGAAAATCACCTTCTTCCATAGCTAACAACCTCGTACCTTCACCCTACCTTCATATAATCAATTCAATTTTATCTTAAAAAATAGAACTAGTAATAAAAATTTCCGGATGCAATTGATTCAGAAATAACAAGCATATCTTTAGACTTAAGGTTTAATGGTTTACAAGCTTGGTTGATCTAGAACTAGAGGTTAAAAGAATGGCCCAATTTATATTAGATGAGGCCAACGGCTACGATATTGGTACTACACAATTGATTAAACCTTCAAATATACATCATATAACAAATGCTTAACTAGAAATCAAATACAATCAATTAGCATGTCAATTAAATGAATGAACATGCTATATGATTGTCTAAATATTACAGGTAAGAAGAAGATAGGTCGTTAATATCCAAACAAACCTTGAGGAAAGACTGTTGACATTGTTAGTGATGTCGTCTTTGATTATTAGCTTGTAACTTTCAATATGGGCCTCTATAATCTAAAATTCAGCAATTACTAATTCACATCATTGTTTTATAAGAAAAGTTATACTGAATTTCATATCCCTGTAAATTTCATAATTCAGATCTATCGAGGAGATAAAAGGTACGTCATGAAAGAGAGTGTGAACTCCTAAACCGATATCAACAAAGAAATTCTAACACACACCGGTGGTGATTTGAAAAATGATGATTTTAGAGCGAGACAACTAGGGTAATAGTGAATTGTGGAATGAGTTGGAAATGAATATTTTTTAGATGATCGATGAACGAGCAGTAGTTTTAAAGAATTAAAGCCCTAATAATGTGTGAAGCGATTATGAAAAAGCTTATCCTTGCTTGATATGAAAAAGCGATTATGAAAATACATTAATATTTTCAAATTACAATTAATCTTAATTATTGGATGATTGAATTACTAAACATGGCAACACTTTTTACACTAATTTAAAGGTTCTGTTTGAAATTTGAAATATTTGAATTTGAAATAAATGAATATAATAGTAATGTAATTTAATTCATTTAAACCATATATATTTTTGGAAAGTGATAATCAGATTTTTCTTTATATCTATTATTTTAATAAATATCGTGTTAATAGAAGGAAATTGTTGACAAAGTTAACTTAAAATTTTCAATTATGTACTAATTTATTGTCAATTAAGTGATTAATTTGATTACCATTTATTAACAATTTAATAACATTACATGTTTTTTTTCTCATTTACCAAAATTAGTGCATCATTGGTTTTGTTATCATTAATTGATTTTCTTATAATTTTTGTAATAATTATAATTATATGATATAATTTGGTTTTTTTGATAATCTTAAAATACATAGAAAAAGTATATTAAACTAAACTATTGTTAATATATATATATATATATATATATATATATATATATATATATATATATTGGAAAACACTTTTATTAATTTAAATATATGTAAATATTACACTAATATAAAACGATAGTCTTGGTAATAATAATATGTCTTACATAACACATATGGTTCGAATATTGAATTCCATCACCAAATCATGAATTTCATTTAAAGTTATTTAATGAATAGCTTAATATGATTATTATTAATTTGAACATCATATAAATTTTTTGAAACTGTTAATCAAATTAAGGGGCTGTTCGGTTGATTAAGTGTCGAATCATTAAGAGGCTCTAGATGATTAAGTATTGAATGGTTCAACTATGCATCAAGTCTGAATGATTAAGCTCTTAACCATTCCATTCAGAGCCTATTTTAGGTTGAAACAAACAGTCTGAATGTTGAACCATTCAGAGCATTACTAAGAGGCTACCAAACAGGCCCTAAGTTATATTAATCATTAACAAAAATATCGACTTTATCCTATGAAAATGTTGAGAAAATTTAAATTAAAAAATTCAATCATTTACTAATTTGTTGACTAAATGAATTAATGATTACGCTAGCATGCATTTATTGGCAATAGAATGATAATTAATGTGAGTGAATACATTAATTTCTACAAATTACCATTTTATTGCCAATTGAATGATTAATTTCATTACCATTAGGGGTGCTTAACGGGTCGGGTTCGCGGGTTGGTGGGTCCAACCCAACCCGAACCCGAAATTTTTACATGAACCCGAACCCGACCCGAACCCGAAAATTGTGACATACATATGAACCCGAACCCGAACCCGACCCGAATATTCATGGGTTGACCCGAACCCGACCCGTTGAACCTGATTTTTTTTATTTTTTCGCAAACTAATGTATTAAAATTAAAATTTTACTACAAAAAACACAAATATATATAAAACATTAAAGTTTTATTTATAAAATCTCATACCAATTTCTATTTTAAGTTATAAATGTAGCATAAAATACCTAACCAATTTAATTTATAACATAAAACATATTATAAAAAAACAATATATAGTATAAATAGGTTAAACGGGTCAACCCGCCAACCCGCCCGGGTTGACCCGAACCCGACCCGAAAAGTTAAATGGGTTCGTGGGTTCAACCCGAACCTAACCCGAACCCATTTAGACTAAACCTAAACCCGCTAATTTCGTGTTAGGTTCAGGTCGTGTTTTCGGGTCGTGTCGGAAATTCACACCCCTAATTACCATGTATTAACAATTGAATGACATTCAATTTAAATGAATACATTCATGTTTTTTTATTCTCATTTACCAAAATTAGTGCATGATTGATTTTGTTATGATTAATTGATTTTCTTATAATTTTTGTAATAACTATAATTATATGATATAATTTGGTTTTTTCCAAAATTTTAAAATACATAGAAAAATTATATGTAAATATATATTTAGGAAACATTTTTATTAATGTAAATATATGTAAATATTACACTAATATAAAATGATAGTCTTGGTAATAATAATATGTCTTGCATTACACATATGGTTCGAATATTGAATTTCATCCTCAAATCGTGAATTTTCATTTAAAGGTATTTGATTTAATAGCAGCTTAATATGATTATTATTAATTTGAATATCGTATAAATTTTTGGAAACTGTTAATCAAATTTAAGTTATATTAATCATTAACAAAAATATCGAGCCCCACCCTTGTGGTGGGGTAGGTGTTGGGAAGTGATGCAGAGACACTTGATCTTTGTGGTCATGGGTTCGACTCCTGATCCCTCCAGGTTTTACCGGTTCACTACCGTCGTGCCTTCGAGCGGGTATGCAGGCCGGGTTTTCCCTGGATCAGGAGACGGGTGGGCCGAAGGGCTCTGTCCGTACGGACTAGAGGCCGTCTGGAGCCCCTTTCGGCCATTGGGGGCCGCGTACATAGTACCCGGCAATACTTTAGTTGATCGTTCAAAAAAAAATTCAATCATTTGCTAATTTATTTACTAAATGAATTAATGATTTCTATAGAGTGCATTTATTGACAATAGAATGAGAATTAATGTGAATGAATACATTAATCTCTACAAACTACCATTTATTAACAATTGAAAAACATTCAATTTAAATGAATACATTCATGTTTTTTGAATCTCATTTACCAAAATTAGTGCATGATTGGTTTTTTATCATTAATTGACTTTCTCATATAGTTGAATTATAAATATGGAAGGATTGGTTTTGTTATCATTAATCGACTTAGTCGGATTTATTTATATAGTTGAATTATAAATATGGAAGGATTGGTAATTGACGTGAATTGGTTAAAGACGCTTAAATTTAGCACACGAATTTGAAACCATGATGACTTTAATCGTGTAATTGACAATTGATTAGAGGAAAGTCTTAATATCAAAAGAAATTCGGTCAACAATATTAAAACTAAATCCGTAATATTAGTATTAGTAATATCAATAAATCAGATTAAAATTAAAAAACTTAATAAATAACATCAAAATCATAATCATTCATTCAAATCAATGACATTTAAATCATCCGCCTATCAAATTTCCTTACACAATATCTACAAATTATTATTGACATCTTAAAGTTAAACATAGGATGATTAAATCTGATTCAATATATATCTAAAAAATCCATATTTAAAAAAAATCGGTATTGCAAAAGAATGATTAAAACGAATAAATCGGATTGATAAACTTCTTGAAACACACGAATGAATGATTATATTATTTTCGCTTCGATATTTCTTAACAATGCTATTCATTCGGCTTTTATTAGATGATTATATTATTTTCTTAACAAAATCGATAGTTTATCATTCAAATGACTGAATCAGAATAAATCAGATTGATTTAATTGGTTAAAAAATATCCTCATCATTGTATTTAACAAAATCGATATTTCTTTCGGCTTTTATTAGATGATTATATCATTTTCTTAACAAAATAGATATTTTATCATTCAAATGAATGAATCAGAATAATCAGATTGATTTAATTGGTTAAAAAAATCATCATCAAATGAATAAATCTTCATCATCTGATTAAAAAAAACGATTAAATATTCAATCTTAATGAACATCACTATTAAGAAATATAGAATGATGATTGAAATGAATGAATATCACTTTTAAAAAAATATCAAATGACCGATTCAATACTCGGGCCGAATGAATATCAGGGTTAATAATTGGAATCAACATTAGAACGTTAGGATCGATGATTATCTTGAATCGGTTGTGGAGAATCAACAAATTATGAATGATGAAGAAGGAGGATAGCAAGGTTTGTTAAGAAGAAATTGAGAATTGTGTTGTGGAGAATGAAAAAAAACTATTTATATACTTCAATTTCGGAGCTCCATTTCTCGGTTGGATCTATGAAGACTAGGGATGAGCTTGGGACGGGATTGGTACCGTACCGATACCGATCCCGAAAATACCGAAACCGAAAATAGGAAAAAACAAATACCGATCCCGATCCCGATCCCGAATATGTCGGTTCGGTATCGGTACCAATACCAATACCGATCGGGATCGGTATTTTCGGTATAATACCGAAAAAATACCAAATATGAAAAAGGTTATAAACCTGCTAACGTGTAGGATGTGTGTTTAATAATTAATTAAGGAGGGTGGTTGGTGATGAAAGGAGTAAGGTATGGATATAAAGAGAATGTGTAGTGTTGGTGTGCGGTTTTGCCTTAAACATTTGTTTAAATTCTTTTATTATTATAAGCAATTGATTGATTACAAGTTTACAACAGGATGTATTATTCTCAACAACTTATGAGAAAATCGATTACAACAACATGTATTATTCTCTCAACATGTTGGATCACATGTATATTAATGCTTGAAACTGGTTTATTAGGCCTCATGGGCAAGCTTAAAGCAGCAAAATATAACCTGTGTAAACAGCCCATTTTATAAGCGTTAGGATTGTGGTGTTTGGGAAGGGGAAGGGGAAGGGTTGGGTATGAGATGTACATAGATTTGGTATAGAATCATAAAGGTGATTCTATTTTAATACTTTTTAAAGTCTTCAGATTTTCGGTATTGAGGTGGGTATTCAGTATTACTCGGTATTAATACGGTATAATAATATTCGGTATTCGGGATTGATACGGTATTATTATCGGTTTTCGGTATTCGGTATTATTATCGGTATTACCGACAAAATCCCGTCCCGATACCGTGTAGTACCGATCCCAAAAAACCTAAAAAGTTGGTACCGATACTGATCCTGAACACCCTCGGTTCGGTACGGGATCGGTTCGGGACGGGATCGGTTTCGATATTCGGGACTATTTGCTCATCCCTAATGAGGACCCTCTCTAAGGCCTTCATTCGACTCGAGTCCACTCTTTTATTATAAAGATACATATGCGTCTTAATAGGAGAAAAGTGAAAAAACTTTTATTTTAATTTTTATTTTTTTCATTTGGTTAAGAATTTTTTTGTCCTAGAGTGTAAGGTTTCTTTTACAAATTGTCTTAATATACTAAACATAATAAATGAATAGGAATTTATATTTTTTAGTTTTCATGTCTATGTAGTTAAGCAATATGTTTTAATGCTATATTCTAATTAGTTTATATTTATATTTAATTAATCTAGAGTAAATATGTAGAGTAATTATATAACTACGTTTACTATTTTAGGATCCATTTGTATTTGATCTTCATCTTTACCCTAAAATCTACAATATGAGTGTGTGTGGCTGTGTGTGTGTGTGTATATATAAAATCTAGTAATTGCTGAAATTACTATACCAAAGTAATTACACACACACACACACACACACACATATATATATATATATATATATATATATATATATATATATATATATATATATATATATATATATATTCATTCTTCTTTTAGAAAACATGCTTGAGTAGAATAAAGAAAACAAAATTTACCCTTTCAGTTCTCACATTTAGTATGTTAAGCCATATATGTATGTGATCTATTCATACATGCATACATACATACATACACATATATTTATTATAGGTATAAACCGAAAACCGTATATTAGAGAGAAACTCAAGAAAGTTCCATGTAACGAACTTAGTTTAGTATGAAAATTCTAGGGCATGTAATATACATGCTTTTAAGTGTTCTCAGCCAAATAAAAACGCATGGAACGATTTTTTAAAAAATAAATAACCTTTTTGAATAATATGTGTTACACACTAATAACAACGTTTTTAACATATGTCACAAAAAAAATGAATTTATTATTTTTTTTCTCAAACCAATTAAAATCATTTATATTACTTGCATTAAATTTTTGTTAAAAAATAAGTTCGTTACATATGGGTTTCTCTCTAATATAAGGTTTCCTACAGATCCTTACCATATATATATACATATTTGTAAAAGCTAAGAATCTTGATTTTAATTAAGGATGAGTTTTTATGCTACTATTTGATATTTAGGGTATGCTTGAAGGAGGTTCCCAAATAGCAGTAAAGAGGCTAGCACGGGATTCCGGACAAGGTGACCTGGAATTCAAGAATGAGGTTTTGCTAGTGGCAAGACTTCAACATCGTAATTTGGTTCGACTTTTAGGTTTCAGCATAGAAGGAAGTGAACGACTTCTTATTTACGAGTTCATTCCCAATGCAAGTCTTGATCAGATTATATTTGGTATCTTCTTAATAGCACACTTCCTTTTTAATATGGCAAACATTATTGGAAGTAGTATAACAACTAGTCTATAGACCTATATGGGTCTCATACTTGTTGGTTTACAATTGGAATAGTCTTAACAAAAATTCAAATATTATAATGTCATGAATAACATCATTAATAGCCAAGAACTTTTGGTAGTAAAATGGCATTGCCTACTAAAGAACATTGTTACTAATACCTTATAAATGATGGTGTTTTCAGATCCAACAAAACGTACAATTCTTGATTGGGAAAAACGATACAATATCATTAAAGGCATTGCAAAGGGGCTTCTGTACCTTCATGAAGATTCTCGTCTTAGGATAATTCATCGTGATATGAAGGCAAGTAATGTTTTGTTGGATTTACAAATGACCCCTAAAATTGCAGATTTTGGGTTAGCAAGGTTGTTTAAAACTGAAGAAACCCAAGGTAACACAAGCCGAATTGCTGGAACCCTGTAAGTACACTTCCTTTTATACAAAATTTGTTAGGGGAAAATTACATCGTACTATATTAATGAATAATCATCGCTTCAACAAACATGTCAATCATTTTTGTTAGCGAGTAACCTGATAAGTACGTGAGTAAGTACGATGTGAGGTCATAGTATGCAAGCTTTCAAAGGTTGCATTTCTATAGGCTTCAAGCTACCTATACAAGGGTTTCCAAAAAACATGGTAAAAAGTCTAATTTTACATTACAAGGCTCTCATCATTGATATTATATGTATATATATACATAGGGCATGGATCAAATGAGAACTGTACCGAGTTGAGAGAACTCAAGAACTCTTGTGGACCATTGATCTTGATGATCCAATGGTTAAGATTAAAGGATGTGACTTTTTTGTCTTGACTTGATTAATAAGGAATTTTTTATTATGTTGAAGTACTCTTGGGGGCATTTTAGTAAAAAGCCTATGAGAGAGAAAGATATAAATATAATATTATGTTATTAAACTTTATTTATTGTTTTATTAAAAACAATCATATTTATTAAACTTAATTTTAAAACTTAATTTTATTTTTTTAACACTTAATTTTATTTTTTAATTAATTTAATTTTTTAAAACAAAAAATCAGATTGAAGCTTCTGTAATATCACTCTCGTTTTTTACACTGGTTTATTTTTTTACACCAGTGTAAATCTCCCATACACAAACTTTTAAAACATACAATGAAGATTATTTACACTAGTGTAATCTGCCATACACAAAACTTCTACAAAAATACACTATGTTTACACTAGTGTTTGTTTTACATCGGCGTTTTCTTACATCAAAAACGTCTATACATTCAAAACGACTATACATTCAAACACTGGTGAAAAACCAATGTTTACACTAGTGTTTGTTTTACATCAAAACGACTATACATTCAAAACGACTATACATTCAAACACTGGTGAAAAACCAATGTTTACACTAGTGTTTGTTTTACACCGGCGTTTTGTTACATCAAAAACGTCTATACAATCATCACATTTCTTACATCAAAACGACTATACATTCAAACACTGGTGAAAAACCCAAAATGTTTACACTAGTGTTTGTTTTACACCGGCGTTTTGTTACATCAAAAACGTCTATACAATCATATTTACGCTTGTGTAAAACTGATGTTTACCATTCAACGCCGTGTCCCACAACATCGGGCCCTTAAAAACGCAAAACATCATCTTCTTCGAAGCATCGTCTCCTGACAAAAAAACCCCAAAACTTTCAACATAAAAAACACTATCTTTTCACCCTAAACATCATTAATAATAATAATAATAATAATAATAATAACAGAAAAAATAAATAATATTAATAATAATAACAGAAAAAAGAAAAATAAAAATAAAAAATAATAACAGAAAATAATAAAAATAATAATAACAAAAAATAATAATAATAATAACAGAAAATAACAATAATAATAAAAATAATAATAACAGAAAATATAAAAATAAAAATAAAAATAATACTAATAATAACAAAAAATAATAATAATAATAATAATAATAACAGAAATAGAAAATAATAATAGTAATAAAAAAACAGAAAAATAATAATAATAATAAAAAAAACATACCTCCGTCGAACCACCCTTCAACCACCACAGCCCCCTCCGTCGAACCACCCTTCACCATCATTGGATCCACCCCTCTCCCTCCGTCGAACCACCCTTCAACCACCACAGCCCCACCACCTCACACCATCAGATCCACCACCATACACTATCGGAAGTCGTCCTCCACCGTCATCATCTTCACAGCCTCATCTCACACCGCCTCCTCCACCATCACCGTCGTCTCTCTGCAAGAACCACCACCACCATCGTCCCCCCCCCCTGTTTCACGTCAGATCCACCACCATCCACAGATCCTCCCTTCGTCAAAACGAACCACCACTGCTCCTCCCCAACGACCACCACCTGCCCCCTTCGTCAATCGAACACCACCACCACAGATCCTCCCCTTTCGTCGGACCGTCGCCTCCGTCTTCCCAACTTCCAGACCTGTTATTTTTTAGAGAGAGAGAGAGAGAGAGGTGTGTGTGTTTGTGTGTGAGAGAGGTTAGATCTGATTATTATTATTGTTATTATTATTATTTAAAAGGGTATTTGGGTGGGGTGGGGTGAGGTGGTGTGGGGTGGGGTGGGGTTTGGTGTTATTTTACTAAAATACCCCTAATTTCTTGTGTATAAAGACTCCCTTGCCCTTGATTAAACAATTGCAAAAGAATAAAAATCTGATAATGTGGCACTTGTTGATTGGTCCATTTGAGTTCTCAAGTTCTCTTAACTCACTAGAGTTCTCAAATGATCCCATTCCTATATACATATATACATATATATATATATATATATATATATATATATATATATAAGAATGAAAACATTATTTAAGACATGTAAATGAGTGTGTGCTAACTCTTTTCCATGCACTCTTATAGCGGTTATATGGCACCTGAATATGCCATGCATGGTCAATTCTCAGTAAAATCATATGTTTTTGGCTTTGGAGTGATATTACTAGAGATGGTAACGGGTGAAAAGATACAAGGTTTTCAAAATAGAGATAGCAGAGAAGATCTTCTTAGCTTTGTAAGTATTACCTTTTATTACGAAGTCTCTAAAAAACACATATATACCAAGTGGATCATATTTTGTGGATACATAATCAACTATTAATATATTTTAGGCATGGAAAAGATGGAGGAATGGGACTGCAGCAGATATAATAGACCCCACATTGAAAACAGGAACAGGTTCATTACGTGACATCATTAGATGTATCCACATTGGATTGTTATGTGTTCAAGAAAACGCTAATGATCGGCCAACTATGGCTTCGATTGTTCTAATGCTTAATAGCTTCTCTATCACACTTCACTTACCATCAGAACCTGCATTTTTCATGCGTAGTAACAATGAAACCGAAATGCCACTCCTACAAGAGTACACTTCTAGATCAAGATCATCTCAATATTCTGTAAATGAAGTTTCAATTTCTGACGTTGTTCCTAGATAGGTATCTAAGAGTGAACTTAATATTATACACAGAGATTTTCATGGTTTCCTAAAAGAAACATTATGTGATTTTTCTAGGAGTGTTACGTGCTCAAAATAAAGAATTATTTTGTATTTTACAAATGTTTGCTTCATATATAATGTTTAGCTTCAAAAACCATAAATATATTTTGGATGCTCTGGTTGTGGATGAGAGGTGCACGAGAAAAGTAAGCATGATTGGATATGAGTAATATCAATGATAAAAGACACTGATTTGTTGTTGCATGCATACTGAAGTTTGAATGTTATACATCCATGCCCATAGCCAATCAATTTCTCAACTCCAATTCTACCCACACCACCCAAGCAGTAACAAATTTTCAAACCTTGTGTGAACTACTAGCACATGTCAACACTAATACTACTGTCCCCAACCAAACCACACTCAACTTTCAAGCCTTCCAAGACTCTATGAAACAACAACTTGATATCACAACCAAACTTCTCACCTTAGTTCGTAAGGTTAAGGAATCACCTTCAACCTTCACTTCCGGCTACTTTCTATCACATCAAGACAATCCAACGAACCACTCCTTCAACTATTCCACTACTCCCATAATTGTTGTCCTCAATTTCAATGAATCAAAAACATTGAAATGGTTTAAAGCGAAACACTTTTTCTTCTAGTATTGGATTTCGATGGAAAAAAGCAACTATCTCGTCGTTTTCTAGTTTGTTTGGGGAAATTTTAAGTTGCTACATATATCTAGGTAAGAACAACTTGTTGAGTACATGACTAGAATTCTCTCGAGCCATTGACATTCGCTTCGGCCCCTTCACCTATGGAAACATCAACCAACCTTGTTTTTGGTTCACCTAACCTCAATTGTAACCGCATATCAATACGAATTTGAAAGAAGTTGCATCTGTATAGTCCGCTAACCTAATGAAGCATTGCCCAACTGCTATATCGCAGTGTTAAAACCTAGAAACCTAAACGCATTGCACCCTACTTCCATACATTAGAATCCTACCAACCTCATACCTTTACCCCGCCTTCGTATACCAACCCAACACCTTTTAGCGCAGTCTGAAAATCACCTTCTTCCATAGCTAACAACCTCGTACCTTCACCCTACCTTCATATAATCAATTCAATTTTATCTTAAAAAATAGAACTAGTAATAAAAATTTCCGGATGCAATTGATTCAGAAATAACAAGCATATCTTTAGACTTAAGGTTTAATGGTTTACAAGCTTGGTTGATCTAGAACTAGAGGTTAAAAGAATGGCCCAATTTATATTAGATGAGGCCAACGGCTACGATATTGGTACTACACAATTGATTAAACCTTCAAATATACATCATATAACAAATGCTTAACTAGAAATCAAATACAATCAATTAGCATGTCAATTAAATGAATGAACATGCTATATGATTGTCTAAATATTACAGGTAAGAAGAAGATAGGTCGTTAATATCCAAACAAACCTTGAGGAAAGACTGTTGACATTGTTAGTGATGTCGTCTTTGATTATTAGCTTGTAACTTTCAATATGGGCCTCTATAATCTAAAATTCAGCAATTACTAATTCACATCATTGTTTTATAAGAAAAGTTATACTGAATTTCATATCCCTGTAAATTTCATAATTCAGATCTATCGAGGAGATAAAAGGTACGTCATGAAAGAGAGTGTGAACTCCTAAACCGATATCAACAAAGAAATTCTAACACACACCGGTGGTGATTTGAAAAATGATGATTTTAGAGCGAGACAACTAGGGTAATAGTGAATTGTGGAATGAGTTGGAAATGAATATTTTTTAGATGATCGATGAACGAGCAGTAGTTTTAAAGAATTAAAGCCCTAATAATGTGTGAAGCGATTATGAAAAAGCTTATCCTTGCTTGATAATAAAAAGTATACACTTAAATCCTTTGTTTCGATTGTTAAGACATCCACATTTCAAACACACCTTTTTATTTTTCATTTATTTGTGATTAGCTAGCAACGTTACTTTAGGAATGATTTATTTTTCTTACGATTTGCAATCGAAAATAATAAGTCGCAGAATTTCCGAACACCTAGCAAGGATATAAAAGTAACTATGGTTAGTTTGCATTTAGGTGGGACGCCTGTCTAGTTACCTTTTTTCCGATAGCCTATTGTGGTTGTGGCAATTACTCAACTTTCTTATAGTATATGCAAGTGTACTTTGGAACTTTGTATTATTTTCCATGTCTTTAGATTAATGATGCTTAAGACTTGTTTTGGTGCTAGTGATGGTAATGGACCGTGCAACTTTGTAAACGAAGTCGACGGGATTTTAAAAATAAATATAAAAAAGTTGCTGAAAACATATGTAAACAGTGCAACTTTGTTTATTTTTTAAAAAAAATCCCATCGGTGCTTTTTTTTTGCCTAAAATGCTTAAAAACATATATTTTAATTACATTGGTTATTTTTTTCAAAAAAAAGAAAATAATGTTTTTTTACGTGACTTTTCAAAGGTTTTCTCAACTCAAGAGGGTTTTCATTTTATCTCATATATATATATATATATATATATATATATATATACGGGAGGGTTATCTTGAGAACGCTAAATATTGTGAGAACCGTGAGAACAAATGAGAAAATCAATCAAAATCAATTTTTCCAATACAAAGCTAATCATAAATAATATATAACATTAAAAAACGAATTTTCTTTCCAAATAATTAATCTTTTCTTGCAAAAACACTCTAAAATTAACTTTTTACACATGAGTAAATGAAACAGTTTACATATGTATAAACAGCAAATTTACATATGTGTAAAAACAATTTATTTCCGTATACGTTTGAATTTTTACGCGTAAATTGTGTTTTTGAGATTGTATTTTAGTAATAAAGACAAGTGTAGAAAAAAGTTTTGAATTGGAATGGTTTTAGATATCGTTCTCGCGGTTCGCACGAAATATAGGTGTTCTCAAATTAACTTTCTCCTAAAGTAATGAAAACGTGTGAAGTGTGCGAAGTGCATGATAATTACGTAATGATAATTACGTAATAATTTCATGAACATACAACAACATTTTCGTACATGATAATTACGTAATGCTTTCATGAACATACAAAAACATTACGTAATTATCATTACGTAACTATCATGTACTAGTAGTGAATCTGTCTATGGTACGTAATTTTGTTACGTAATTTTAGTTATGAACCAGCAGTGATTTTGTCTATGGTACGTAATTTTGTATGTTATGTTTTTTAGGGGTATGGAAAATTGTTATGTAAAGTTTTGAATGATTTTGTTTATGAAACATGATTTTGGTAATGAAACTATAATGATTATGTATATAATGGAACTATAATTATTTATGTATGTGTTACGTAATTTAGGTAATGAAGTAGTAGTGGTTCTGTCTTGTTACGTTATTATGCATATAATGTGACTTCGCACACTTCGCAAGTTTTTGTTACTTTTCACAATAACCGCCCCTATATATATATATATATATATATATATATATATATATATATATTTACGAAAGTAAGTAAAGTTAATAATCTAAGATATTTTTAGACTAAATAAATTTAATAAACTAACAGTTCGAAAATAAATAAAAAACTTAAATCTTTAGTCAAATAAACAAATTATTTTAAATTATAAATATCAAGTGGTTCTACCTTATATATTTTAAAAATAAATTTTATCATTTTAATAGTAAAATACCCAAACGGCCCCTTATATTAGACATCTTTTTCTATTTACCCATCTTCTTAAACATCTCTCTAAAACTCCATTTGTACTCCTCTAAATAACTCAATTTCCTTTCCTCCAAGAATATATCCTTTTTTTTAAATCCCTCTTCATTTGAAACTCGAGATGTTAGGGGTTATGCCTTTGTGGCATCCAGAGCCTAGTCCTAGAAACTACAGGATCATATCCTTCGAAATAGTGGGGTCGTCGGGCTTGACCCGCACTATCAGCTACTTGAACGCTTAAAGATCTCTCTCCTGGACTTTGATATATGCGGTTTTTCTAATAAGGACACCGACCCCTCAAAGCCACAAAAAAAACTTTGGCGAGTGCACTGTTTAGCAAAATCGCTCAGAGCCTGGGAGAAGTGTTTGATTTGTCCCACCGTCAAAAGGTGGTGATTGAATGCCTGAAAAGTCCCCACGCTCAGGAATTTTTTACCGTTATCTGATGATAGGTTCGATGAATGATTAATAATATGCTAATTTGTGTGTTTTTGATGTGTTTGTGATGCTTATATGTGATGAATGAGATAACTACATG
Source organism: Ambrosia artemisiifolia (assembly GCA_032199755.1). Classification (NCBI taxonomy): domain Eukaryota; kingdom Viridiplantae; phylum Streptophyta; class Magnoliopsida; order Asterales; family Asteraceae; genus Ambrosia; species Ambrosia artemisiifolia. The sequence goes on from CM063519.1 coordinate 67,367,594, forward strand.
AGCTTTGATTGTTTCAGTATAAATAGCTAAGTTGGATGGAATTAGAGTCGAAAACATGAAGTGTAGCGGTTAAATGTGGAGATTCGAAGAATTGGAGATGTTTAAGAGCTCCATGGAAGAGAATCGAATGTTTAAAGGATGTTTAGATGTTGTTTGGATGTTTGGATAAGGTTTGGATGAAGAAAAATGAGATTTGATGGTGTTTGGATAGGGATAAATGAGTTTAGAGGGTGTTTGGATAGTTATGATTGAAAGGAAAATGGTTGTGGAAGAAGAGGGAACCTACCATGTATCTTATGGGATCAGTATGTGGCTTACGGTTGAGCTGAAGTAAGAAGGGCCGAAACTTGCAACTGTAAGCTACGACTCATACCTGTGGCTTACGACGCTGTTGAAGAAAAATAGGAAAGTTGTTATTTTTATTATAAAAGCTAATTTCTTCAAAACCCTACCTCTTCCTCAGCCACCAGGGACGAAAAATACTGATCTTTTGGAGCTTTTTGGGGCAGCAAATAACAAGAATCATCATCATTCATTTATACGTTCGGTTTGTATCACCATGTTCGGTTTTGCTATTAAAACTTCTGCTTTGTTTATTGTAACCATGTGCAGCTAAACACTATTGTAACTACCTCCGGGTGTATGGTTCAGTTGTGAAACCCTTAAAACTTGTTTGATTTGGTTTATGGATTGTTTTTCATTTAGTTGAAGAATATTTGTGATCTTTATCATTTAAACAACTCCCTTGTTTTAAATTGCTTTTCTTTTTATCATTCACATTCGGTTTTCTTACAGCATGAGTAGTTTGATAATTGGGAGGGTAATTGATACTTGTAGGTTGGTAATTTCTAGTTTAGTTTAGTTGATTTTATTTCTTTTTATTGTGTTCAGGATTACACTGGGTGTGTTAGTTTGTGCAGGTTCAAAGACACCATGATAAGGTGGGTAGAAGATGACCCATGTGATTGTTGTGGGAGCCCGTATCATTTGTTTCACGATTGTCCAATGGCCCGTAGGAGGATTAAAGAGTATAGGGAACAACAATATCGAATCATATTCGGTTTCAAAAATCATGAAGGTTCACCTTTATCATCCTCATATCATCAGTCACTCGCGTCAAACTCTTTTTTCTATTCACAGTCAAATGGTGTGTATCACGGGAGCTCAAACTTTCGAGGGAACTTACGATACCAGAACCATTAGCAAGGGAACCAAAGAAATTTTCAAAGAGAAACATATAACCAAGGCTATCAACGAGGTTCACAACATAATTATCAGGAAAAATGACAAGAACAAGGTAGGTTCATGGAAGAATTGGCTTATTCGACTGCTTTATTAAAAGATACACTTATGGAGTTCATGCAGGAAATATGGAAGGATTACGAGATCCAAGACAAGATTCATATGGAATTGGTATATCAAGTTAACCAATTAGCGGAGGAAATTGCAGATTTAAAGGCTATGAAAAACAAGACCACACAAAATCCTCCGATTCCTTGAGATTTCATAATAGAACCGGGTATGGTTAATGATGAGGTGGTAGATGAGCCTATGGATTTTCCGAACCAAGAAGTTGGAAAAGAGGTTTATGGAGGTTGTGAAGATTAATACCAAGCCAATTCTCACAGTCGTTGAAGAGCCACATGAGGACAAGGTTGGATTTGAGAATTATGGTGTAAAACAAGTAGGAATGGAACTTGCAAAGCACGAAGCTGGTTGGTTAAATCATGGTAAAGACACAACTCAAATTCCCACAGTTGTGATAGAAGAAGCCATAAAAGAGTAAGGTACAAACCTCAAAAATTATATGACATCTTATACCCAACCACTTGCAGACACACCATTAAAAAATGAAAAATGTGCAGACACGGCTCCTAAAGAACCAGTGAACCACGTAACTCTTGTGTATTCTAACCACCTTCCTATATTAATTATAAAAACGAAAAAGTTAGGGATGGTGGTTCGAGTGGAAAGAAGAGGAAGGTGAGTTGGGAGGACCTTGGTCAAATTATTGTGAAGAGGCCCTTTAGTGATCCTACAACCATAACTAGGCTAGGAAGGAATGTGAAGTCTCAACACGTAAACTACCGAACATACATTGGGAATTCGGTAGGTAAATGTGGATCTCGATTGTCACATAGTGATTTAACGGACAAGATAAATAAGAAGGATAAAACAAAAACTTGGAATGTCAACTACCAAGCATACATTGGAAACTCGGTGGGGAAATGTTCACTAAGACCACCATGAGAGATATATCAGGTATGAAGTCTGGCTGAAGACTTATAAACTTAGCGCTCTAGGGAGTCAACCCGAGGTAAGTGTTCTTTCTTTTCTTTATTTATTTATTTTTTGTGTTTTGTGTGTTTTTTTTGTTTCATAACCATTGCAGCAGCCAAGTGTGGGGAAGTTTTCCGGACATGATAGGTTTGGAGTATTCAATCGATACGCATCAGAGTCGATGTGTGGTTGATGGGGGAGTGAAAGTTCGCATAAAGGGACTCAAGAATATCTTAAAGAATCGTAAAATCAAGTCCATGTGCTCCTTTTCTTTTGTTGTTGCATGTTTATGAAATTTGGTGGTGTAATAAACATTTGTTTGTGTAGGGAATGGTTTATCTTGTTCATTTAGTATGTGAGTTTTCTTTCTTTTGGGTGTTAGTCCGTTTGGGTTGGTAGTGATTAGATTGAAGATGTTGAGGGTGAAGGATTGAAAAACATCAAAAACACCATACATTGGGACAATGTATTTTGGTGACCCTAGGATAGTTGGGGGGAACACTTACACATGTGTGAGAAAATTGTGAATTTTTTTAAAGAAAAATATGAATGGAAAATTTTTTCTTGCAAGATGTCACTTTTTTCACTTGCAGGCACAAAAGCCAGGTTTTCAGTTGCTAACGAGTCATTGGCCAAGTATGAAAAATGAGACCCTTGATCATGTTCATCCCTTTAAATTTCATGAGAGTTTTTCTTACAAGTGTTTTTAAAGAAACTGAAAAGATATGCCTAACTAGGGATAACATGCTTTTAGGAATTGCATATGCTACATGTCGGCAACCTATAGCCCTACTTTGTGAGACTTTGAGCCTACTATATTGATATATATATATATATATATATATATATATATATATATAGGGTAGGGATCCTGTACAAAGAGTGTTTTATGTGAGAAGGGTAAGAAGTGTTTTGGCCCTTTGGATCTCTAAATCCATGGTTGAGATTAACTAATGGCAAAAATGTAATAAATGTTATAAATTAATTGATTAATTAGACCTGAGGGGGGTACTATAATAATTATACCAATTTTGAGAGCTTCAACCGTCCAATTCTTTCCTCAAATCTCGCACTGCTCCCATTTTCTTTAGGTGTCAAACGTTTGCCCCAAAATAAACAACAATATCACAATGATTGAACAAAAACCTACAACAACCTATGGAAGACGTAGATTGAAGTGCAAAATAAGCTTTAAACCCTTATTAACATATATCTTCTTTGTTTGCTGATTAAGGGCCAGATTCACGACCAGGTGAGTTTTTTATACAAGGTGAGTTTTTTTATTCACAACCAGATTCACGACCGGATTCACGACGATTGTGTGTTTTTTTTGTTTATTATATGCACTGAAGAAGAACGAGAAGCCGGCGATTGTGGCTAAAGAAGAACGAGAAGCCGAAGGTTGGGGTGTTTTATGTTTAAAGGATTATTGTGGTTTAGTGTTTTTTGAATTTAAAACAAATTTTGATTGTATGTACAGTTGTTCATGGCGTTTTAAAGTCATAAGTGACTTCCGTTTTGTGGGTATTGGTGTGATTGTGTTTTAACATCATAAGTTACTCTGTTTTGTGGGTGTTGGTGTGACTTTTGTTTTTGAACTTAAAACACATTTTGATTGTGTGTATAGTGACTTTTATTTTGTGGGTATTGGTGTGATTGTAAGGGATTGATGAATAAGACACATTTAAAAATAGAACGCTATAGTTTTAAATACAAACTTACTTGTAAAACACTTTTGTGGGTGTTGGTGTTGATTGTGTTTTAACATCATATGGTGTTTTAACATCATTAGTTAGTGTGTTTTAAGATAACATCTTATTTACTTGAAATGCAATTTTTTGATCAGATAGGTTGTGTAATAATCCCTAAAATCTCTCAATAATTATAATTAAATGATCCTTTCATTAAATGGAGTAGAAAGTAATTTACAATGCATTGAATTAATATTAAAAATTGCCACGTGTCACGTCCAGGAGCCTTCTTATCCTTCTCACACTTTTGGTCCTTTGTACAGGAACCTAAATATCTCTCTCTCTCTCTATATATATATATATATATATATATATATATTTGTTGAGAGTAGGCGAAATGTTTCCTTGTTGCATAATTTGTGTGATTTGATACATGCTAAAGTTGTAGGCAGAATAGGCAAATAGATGAGAAAGGCAATTTATGAATCTCTTTTTTGTTATGTTTGAAACCATGTGTTTGTGTTTTGTTGACCCGTTTACCAAAAATCACCCTTAATAGACCATGTTGAGCCTATACCCTTTCATTTGATTAAACCTATAATATTACCCAAATTGACCCGTTTACCTTTGTGTAATAAATTGATGACATCCATTGTGTTTGTGTTTTGTTAAAGTAGTTGAGTTATGTTTAAGTTGTGAAAAATAACAAGAAAAAATATATATATGAAAAAAAAAAGAAAAAAAAGAAGTAAGTGTTATGGGTCAGATATGTCCGAGGTTGTTTGATTATTGCGTTATTGTGTATTGTGAATAAGGATGGTCATTCATTCGTGTGAAACCTTTGTTTTTTACCCAATTGTTAGCCAAATCTATCCTACCTTTACCCTAAGCCCAAAACCCGTCAGACCTTTCGATGTGTGCATAGTTTATAGCTTCTGTGTGATTGTCATACAACCTTATGATAACAGGGTTACATTCTTGGTTTTTGAGCGAAATATACTAGCACATTACAAGCTAGTCCAGAAATAACCCAAGAGGAGCGAACATTGTGAGGGGTGTGTAGTATATGTGTATGATAATAAGCATGTTAGGCTTAGTTAGGCAAGTCTTGGTTTTTGAAAATATGTAACATTGCTTGTCAGTCTGTCAATCTCGATTGTGTAAGTCTATGAGATGGGTATGATTCGGGGCCTTTAAGAGTAGTTTCGGTAAGGGAATTGGAAGCGTCTTGTTAGCAAATCGAGTAGTGTTTTGTGATGGTTTGATCGGGGACAATCAAAGGTAAGTGTGGGAATGTGATGATAAGGTCAATGAATGATTAATAATATGCTCATTTGTGTGTTTTTGATGTGTTTGTGATGCTTATATGTGATGAATGAGATAACTACGCGAGCTTTGATTGTTTCAGGAAAAATGGCTAAGTTAGATGGAATTAGAGTGAAAAACATGAAGTGTAGCGGTTAAATGTGGAGATTCGAAGAATTGGAGATGTTCGGGAGATCCATGGAAGAGAATCGGATGTTTGAATGATGTTTAGATCTTGTTTGGATATTTGAAGGATGTTTGGATGAAGAAAAATGAGATTTGATGGTGTTTGGATAGGAATAAATGAGTTTAGAGGGTGTTTGGATAGTTATGATTGAAAAAAAAAATGGTTGTGGAAGAAGAGGGAACCTGCGATGTAGCTTACGGAATCAGTATGTGGCTTACGGTTGAGCTGAAGTAAGAAGGGTCGAAACTTGCAACTGTAAGCTACGGCTCATACCTGTAGCTTACGGCACTGTTGAAGAAAAATAGGAAAGTTGTTACTTTTATTATAAAAGCTAATTTCTTCAAAGCCCTACTTTTTCCTCAGCCACAAGGGACGAAAAATACTGATCTTTTGGAGCTTTTTGGAGCAGCAAATAATAAGAATCATCATCATTCATCTCTATGTTCGGTTTGTATCACCATGTTCGGTTTTGCTATTAAAACTTTTGCTTCGTTTATTGTAACCATGAGCGGCTAAACACAATTGTAACCACCTCCGGGCGTATGGTTCGATTGTGAAACCCTTAAAACTTGTTTAATTTGGTTTATGGATTGTTTTTCATTTAGGTAAAGAATATTTGTGATTTTTATCAATTAAACAACTCCGTTGTTTCAATTGATTTTCTTTTTATCATTCACATTCGATTTTCTTGCATCGTGAGTAGTTTGATAATTGGGAGGGTAATTGATACTTGTGGGTTAGTAATTGAATTGTACAGGTTGTTATTAAAAACTTTTGTTCGGTTAGCACTTGATTTGAATCGTTCAACAAAACCATGTCTATGTGGTATCCTATCATTTAACCAGGTTTGGGTGACTCATAGAACCAGAAGCTCAGAGGGGGTTACTTTTTGATTAATATTGTTAACAACCGTTCCAATTCATTTTCCAAAATTACAATAAACAACAAAGTAATTAGGTTTTAATTTACTAGTTAACTTATAAAACTACTCTTTCCACCAATTCCCTATGGAGACGACTCACTTTCACTATACTATATTTTAATTTGTTTTGACCGACCCAACAACATCGATCATTTTCCCAATTGAGGGTTTGGGCCAATGCATGTCTGCAGTAGAGTACAATACTATCCTCAAATACCGGTTGATGATCCCTTTGTATCCGAAAAATGGGACTTGCCCGATCTGTCGTAAACCTATATGGATAAATATGGGGAGCACGCAGTTCATTGTAAAGAGCTCCCCAATTTCAAATACCGGCATGATTGTGTGAGAGACGTTTTATGGGACATCTTTAGAAGAGCGGGTATTTCTGCCAAGAAGGAGGCCCCTGTGAATTTCCTCATGGACCCTACAGAAGGGAGATCTATTATATGACCAGCGGATCTGCTCGTCTATGGTTGGGCCGGGGGGAAACATGCTTGTGTTGTCCTGACGCGTGTATCTCCTTTGGCTAGTTTAAAAGAAAACGGGTTTGTAGCTGGACAAGCATCAAGAAAGGCGGAATCGAAGAAAGTAGATAAGCACGCCAAAGCTTGTGCAGAGAACCAACATGTCTTTGTCCCATTGGTTTTTGATACATTCGACTCCCTAGCACCAAAAGATATTTGTTTCTTGCCTAGGGTTTAACGGGTGGTCCACGGCAATAGTTCATCTCCAGGGGGCAGGGTTTGTATTTAGTAGACTAAAGTTCGCGATTCAAAAAGGGGTGGTGGCGCCACTTGTTGCTCGTCTACCCTCTATTTTGATGTAACTTGACAAGTTTAAGAGATGAAATTAAACTCAATATTATTATTATTGTTGTTATTATTATTATTATTATTATTATTATTATTATTATTATTATTACACTTAAAAAAAATTGAAAGAGAAAATACACAAGAAAACAATATTTGAAAATAAAACATATTCTCACAAGCATCATCAATTCCCATTGCCTAGAACAAGGAAAAGGTATCCGAACCCGAACCCACTACCAACACCACCAACGGCGTTGTTATCGTGCTGGTAGTGGAGTTACCGTGAGTTAACCGTGGTGAATAAGGGAAGCACCCCGTCACCCTTAGACTGATCGGTGTGGGGACCGTCCCACCCTTCGTTCCGGCCCGTCCAGGACAAGCACACCGCCCCTGCTAGTTCATCTTCGTATCCAACATCCTGGATAGGACGATTAGGACGGGCTGTTTTGCTCTATTATAAAAAGAAAAAAACCCTCTCTCTCTCTCTCCCTCTCGCTCTCTCTCTCCCTCCCTCCCTCCCTCCCTCCCCCCCCCCCTCTCTCTCTGTGGAAATAGCCGGTGAAGAATGAGCTGACCACTTGAGATAGTGGTCGTTCTATGTATAACATCCGCTATATCGAACATTTTGATTTAGGTAATTTTTAGGTGATAAATTGGTTAGGTTTCATAGCGATTTACTGTGGCTCATGATCAAAGGTGAGAGAACGATTTAGTCGATGTCGCCGGAGAAGAAGACGAGCAACGTTTTTTTTTCTTTTCTTTTCTTGGTTTTGATGAATAATAATAATAATAATAATAATAATAATAATAATAATAATAATAATAATAATAATAATAATAATAATAATAAAGGGTGGGTTGTCCACATACCCTTGGATTGTCCCCAAAAGGAGGACAACCCCCTTCGCTTACGTAGCGGCTTATGTGGCATGGAGGACACATCATTTGGGTTGCCCCATACCTAATACCCTTAGACCTTGTGTAATGGTAAGGTGAAAATTTCAAGCTCCATGGGGCATTCATTGACACGTGATATGTGGGTTCATTAAGGGATTCAAATTAGGATGAGTGTGTAGTGGTGAGGTGGAAATTTTTAAGCCCTTTCCAATCATTACCCAAGGCTTCTCATTGATCCCTTCCATCATTGCTCCATTCCATTGGCCCCTTCCATTATAATCACGCCGTGCTTTTTTTTTTTCCTAGAAATCAAAAAACGCCCCAAAAACTTGGAAGGAGGCGGTGTGCAATTTCGAAGGGAGCGTGGATCTAGAAAAAATACCCCAAATTCCTTACTATTACGTATGATTATAGTGTCCCTTATTTTCATCATATCGTTCGCAAACTAAGATGGCCCACACGTGTGTGTCCTCTTTTTTTAATTTCTTTGCCTACCTTCTTTTCTGACCCTGTCAATATAGATGGCTTTGTTTAAAATATTTTATAATTGATATCCACCTACAATAAAGTTTCTACATCTCCTTTCTCATCAATAACAAACAAAAAAATATGCACCTTCTCTCAAGAAAATCATTCACATGATATCATACCAGAAATACTTCTTTATTAAAGAATAAACCCAACCCTAAATGTTTATACCCAAAACTTTACAGAGAACACAAGACTAAATCACTCAACACCTGAACAACTAAACTAATACAAATATCTAACAACTCTCTAGATACAGACTCACTACCAAGAACTTTGATCAGGATGATCAACGAACTGAGATGAACATAAAACCCTAGAGAGAGATACAAACTCAGGTGATAAGAAAAAGTGATCGAAAAATATTTCTGTAAAGAAACACAATGTATTTATAGAAGCTATCGAAGCTTCTACTGAGAAAACACAAACACTCAATTCTCAGTCGTTGGATTAATATCACACGGATCCAACTAAGATCAACGGCTTATAATCAAGCCTATTATAACCATCAATGGACTTGGGCCTCACATTGATGGACCTTCTAGAAACCTTCAAGTCTTCTGTCCATTAGCCTTTATCATCAGCCCATTATCACCAGCCCACTATCACGAACACTTCATCAGTCCAATAATCCAGCTGCTCTTTGTTAGCCCACTCCAGGATATATTATGTATCAACAAAAACACATGTATTAGAATAAATATCAATATTATTTAGGAAGTATAAAATTGAACAAGTATAATTGAACTTATTATTTCAACACCCCCCCTCAATTTGATACTTCAAACGGATCAAACATATTGATTTTATTCATCATTATATCATGTTGACCCACTAACAACCCTTTTGTAAACATATCAGCAAGCTGATCCTTAGTATTGATTTCACAGGTTTTAATAACCCCTTTCTGAATTTGTTCTCTCAAGAAGAACAAATCTAGTTCAAAATGTTTGGTTTTGTCGTAAAAGACTGGATTTGCTGCAATAGATAGAGCAGCATTATTGTCACAATATACCATAACTGGCACTTCAACCTTTTGACCCAACTCAGTCAACAAGTTGATCAACCACATAACTTCACAGACAGCTGAACACATAGATCTATATTCAGCTTCTGCTGAAGACCTGGACACAGTCGACTGTTTTTTACTCTTCCAGGACACAAGACTTTTACCCAAGAAAATACAAAAACCAGTAATAGACTTTCTAGACTCAACACATTTTGCCCAATCACTATCAGCAAATGCTGATATATTAAACTTGGTTCCTTTTGAAAATAAAATCCCTTTTCCAGGAGCCCTTTTAAGATATCTTAGTAATCTCATTGCTACCTTTAAATGAACATTTAATGGATTGTGCATGTGCTGACTTAGATAGTGTACTGAATAAGAAATATCAGGTCTAGTATGAGCTAAGTAGATCAACTTCCCAACCGGTTTCTGATAACCAGTAACATTACTAACTTTCCTACTGTCATTTTTACACATAGAAGTTAGTATGTGATTTTGTTCTATGGGATTATTAACAGGTTTACACCCTGTCATACCAAACTCAGCTAGTAACTCTAGACAATATTTCCTTTGTGATAAACACACACCATCTTTATTTTTAATTACTTCAATTCCTAGGAAATATCTTAATTCTCCTAGATCTTTAATCAAAAACTTGGTTTTCAGACAATCTTTTACATGTTCTATTTCAGATAGACTGTTACCTGTTACTACTATATCATCTACATAGACTAATAAAAACATAATAACAGAATCAGTTAGTTTATAGAACAAAGAATAGTCACATTTGCTTTGACAGAAACCTAACTCTACCAATACTGAAACTAGTTTCTCATTCCACATCCTTGGGGCTTGTTTTAAGCCATACAAGGATTTGTTTAATTTGCAAACTCTAGTTTCATTTTGAGAATAGTAACCATCAGGCAAAGACATGTATACATCCTCATGTAAATTTCCATACAAAAAAGCATTATTCACATCTAACTGATACATATTCCAGTTATGTTCAACAGCCAATGCAATAACACATCTAACAGTGACTAATTTAACAACAGGAGAAAAAGTCTCCTCAAAGTCTAAACCCTGTTTTTGACTATACCCCTTTGCTACAAGCCTAGCCTTGTATCTTTCTATATCACCATTTGATTTATATTTTATTTTATAAATCCATTTGCAACCAACAAGACTCCTACCAATAGGCAATTCCACTAAATCCCAAGTTTTATTCCTATGAAGAGCCTCTATTTCTTCATTCATAGCATTGATCCAATTTGGATCATTAATAGCCTCAGAGAAATTCTTTGGCTCATAAGATTTATTTAAGGCAGAGGCAAAACACCTAAACTCATAAGTCAGATTTGAGTAATTTACTACTTTTTCTACCCCACATTTCACCTTACCCTCAATGACATAATCACTCGGTTTCTTAGGTATGGTAGAACTCCTACTTGAGCTTCTAGTTGTTAAAGGAAGTTGTGTTTCAATGTTTCCCTCAGAATGTGAAAGTTCTTCACCTTCAGATCCCACATGCCCAGCCCTATCTAAGTCTAAACTACTACCACTGGGCTGCTCAACAGGAGCCTTGCCATCCAAGTTGGCAGATTCAGCACTAGATTGCTGAGACCCATGTGGTTCTGAAACAGACTTACCTAGACCCTTTCCTTCATCATTGGGATCTTGAGGTTGTTCAGTGTTTGTGTCATCATACAGGTCAAAACAGTTAAGATTGTTTACTTGAGTCTGATTATTTTCATTAAATTTTGTAAAAATAGAAGTTTCTTTAAAAGGAAATATGTGTTCAAAAAACTTTACATCTCTAGAAAAAAAGGTTGTTTTAGTGTCTAAACTAAACACTTTATAACCTTTCTTTTCTGTTGAGTAACCTATAAAAACACACTTTTCTGACCTACTATTCATTTTATCAGACTCATTTAGAACTGTACAGAAACACAAACACCCAAACACTTTAAGTTGATCTAGAAAGGGTTCAAATTTAAAAATTAGCTCATATGGAGTTCTGCCACCTAGTACTGATGAAGGAGTCCTATTAATAAGGTAAGCAGCAGTTAGAATACAATCTGACCAGAACCTCACAGGTATACTACTTTGAAATAACAGTGCTCTAGCTACATTTAATAAGTGTCCGTGCTTTCTTTCTACTATTCCATTCTGTTGTGGTGTGTATGTGCATGAAGTTTGTTGTAAAATACCTTTAGATCTTAAGAAAATATTCATTTGACTATTTATAAACTCAGTGCCATTATCATTTCTAAAACATTTAACATCCTTTTTAAACTGAGTTTTAATAATTTCTACAAAATCCTTAACATTTTCAAAGACTTCAGTTTTACTCTTCATTAAACACACCCAAACAGCCCTAGAAAAGTCATCAACAATGGTAAGGAAGTACCTAAACCCTTCCCTACTAGGAACCTTGTAAGGGCCCCACACATCTAAGTGAACTAACTCACCAAGTTCTTTAGATTTGTGTGTGCTTAGTGGAAATGGTTCCCTATGTTGTTTAGCTTTAAAACACACATCACAAGGTTCTGAGTTATCATGGTCTGATAGTCCTAATTTGGTTTTAAGACACTTAATGGCTTGATCAGATGGATGACCCAATCTGCCATGCCATAAATTGTTTATACTACTATGATTACAACACACCTTATTAAACATCATAGAATTACCACAGAAGTATAACCCATCTACTTGACTACCAGTCACCAGGACACTCTTGGTTACCAAGTCCTGTACATAACATTTATGCTCATCAAAAACCACATTTACCTTGTTATCTTTTGCTAACTTATGTATAGAAATAAGATTTATTGAATACTCAGGAACAACCAAAACATCTAACAACATAACATTATTTGCTAACTTAATGTTTCCAATTTTAGTGACAATAGCATCAGTTCCATTAGGGTGTTTTACTCTAATATTGAACTCAGTTACATCAATAAAATTTATTAAGTTTTCCTCATTTTTAATCATGTGTTGGTTTGCTCCAGAGTCAAATATCCAACCCCAAATCCTACCTTTCTTTGAATTAGCAGCAAAACAGAAAATAGGTTTACAGCATACACTAGCACAAAAGGGACTGAACCCACCTGACACATTGCAGCTCTTAGGAGCATCACCAGTTTTATCATTAAGCAAATTCAACAGTCTGTTAAACTGTTCACTAGACAGAGTGTTTAAAGACACATCAGAATTATCACACACAGTTGAACTACTATTAGCACTAGCTCTTTTGACTTGTGTCCCTCTTGGTCTCATCCAAGAGGGATAACCAATTATCTCAAAACATTTATCAGCACTATGTCCAACTTTATTGCAGTGAGAACACTTCAGATTTTGATTTGAAACTTTGTTTGTTTTTTTTAAATTCAACAGGTTGATTTGTTTTTGAAAACAAAGCCATATTTTGGCCCTTTTTGTTACCATTGCTAGCATTTCTGTGAGATTCCTCTCTAGAAATGATAGCAAAGGCTTCTTTAACAGAAGGCAAGGTTTCTTTGATCAATAAACTTGTTCTCACAGCCTGATAACAACTATCCAACCCCATTAAAAACTGCATTAACTTTATCATACTACTAAAGTTATTGAACTCCCTAGCAGCATCACAAGTACATGCAGGTAATTGCAATATTTGATCTAGTTGTTTCCACATTATATTCAACTTATGATAATACTCTGACACAGTCATACCACTTTGGTTAAAAGAGTTTATCTTCTGATATAACTCAAACACTACTGAACCATAAATTTATCATATGTTTCCTTTAATTCTGCCCAAACATCACAAGCCAATTTAGAAAACACATGACCCATATATAGGTCTTCACTAATAGAGTTTAGAATCCATGTTAACACTATAGAGTTACATCTATCCCATTGCCTACCTAGAACATCATTATCTACTGATTTTACACAAGATTTGTCAATGAAGCCCCATTTATTTTTAACCTGCAAGGCTAATTGCATAGAATTAGCCCACACAGTATAGTTCTCAGACCCTTTCAATTTAACAGATACTATTGTTAGATTGCTAGAGTCTGAAGCATGTAAGTACAGAGGGTCACTAGCATCTAACTTGCTAACTAGAGTCTCACTAGGTCCACCTGAGTCCCCACCAGACTCAGGTTCTTTCCCATCCACCATATTAACACAGTTAGCAGTTAACAATCACAGTCAAACAATAGTCAGACAAGTAACACCACACTCACACAACAAGAACAAGAAAACACAGGACACAGATCAACTAAATCACCAGACAAACCCACACACTCGGCGAAGCCACAACAGAGGCCAGATCGTTGGTTCGTCACTCTAAAGGTGCCAACGCAAGCTTGTTGAGGGAGCCTTTCCTAGATAACTAGACAATAATAGACAACTCAACACAGACACAAGAACTCAACAAGACACTATTAACAAACAGAGAGGTAATAAAAGGAACGATCTCACCAAGAATACACCCAAGTTAGGGTTATCCAAACAACTCGTAATATCACAACCTTCACTTAGGGTTGTGATATCAGAGAGCAGAAGATTAGCTTCCCAGAGACAAACCCTAATGTTAGGGTTTCTTCCTTTCCAAGATAAAACCCCACAGATCTTGTTTCTCCAAGTCGGATAAACACCAGGATGACACTACGACGATTTCCAGAGCAGATCTGAAGAATCAGAAACGTATTCAGCGGAAGAACTACCAAACCCTAGATGAACTAACTTCACCAAGAGCTAACACAGCTCTGATACCATGTCAAGAAACATGATATCATACCAGAAATACTTCTTTATTAAAGAATAAACCCAACCCTAAATGTTTATACCCAAAACTTTACAGAGAACACAAGACTAAATCACTCAACACCTGAACAACTAAACTAATACAAATATCTAACAACTCTCTAGATACAGACTCACTACCAAGAACTTTGATCAGGATGATCAACGAATTGAGATGAACATAAAACCCTAGAGAGAGATACAAACTCAGGTGATAAGAAAAAGTGATCGAAAAATATTTCTGTAAAGAAACACAATGTATTTATAGAAGCTATCGAAGCTTCTACTGAGAAAACACAAACACTCAATTCTCAGTCGTTGGATTAATATCACACGGATCCAACTAAGATCAACGGCTTATAATCAAGCCTATTATAACCATCAATGGACTTGGGCCTCACATTGATGGACCTTCTAGAAACCTTCAAGTCTTCTGTCCATTAGCCTTTATCATCAGCCCATTATCACCAGCCCACTATCACGAACACTTCATCAGTCCAATAATCCAGCTGCTCTTTGTTAGCCCACTCCAGGATATATTATGTATCAACAAAAACACATGTATTAGAATAAATATCAATATTATTTAGGAAGTATAAAATTGAACAAGTATAACTGAACTTATTATTTCAACAATTAGGAAAATATTACTTGATTGGTTTAGGGATTACATTAGTTACTCTAATCTATTTTGAGTTCAGTTTAAAATTAAACAAGCATTATAAGAAGTGGCTGAAATGATTGGCCTCACGTTTGTTTAAAATCAATCTAAAAGGAAAATCTGAGTGCTTCTTTATTGATTGTCTACTTA
The DNA here is from genome assembly GCA_032199755.1 of Ambrosia artemisiifolia. Lineage (NCBI taxonomy): Eukaryota > Viridiplantae > Streptophyta > Magnoliopsida > Asterales > Asteraceae > Ambrosia > Ambrosia artemisiifolia. The sequence continues at coordinate 67,382,833 of CM063519.1, forward strand.
TCATAGATTTGTATAAAATTGGTTATGATAATGTTAAGTGTTCAAACTAAATCACTGTTCATTGCAACGTTTTTTTGTAGGCAAGAAAAGTAACACCACAAGAACCGCGATAATCATAACTGTTATCGTGATAGTCGCTGTCATTATAGTAAGCGTTTCACTTTGTCTAATTATGAAATCCAGGAAGAGGAAAATGCAATCGACGCCTCCAGCAACCGAAAGTATTCATAGTAAGTTCTTAGTTTGCAACATAGGATTCGTAGTTCCCCTAATCTTGCTTCTCTGATTCGTAAATGACATGTTTGTTCTTGGACACCATGTTGAAATTTGTATGACACTATTGAACACCAACCTTATGCTAGGGAAGTTTGTTAAACAACTCCCTATTTTTCTTGGAAGTTGGAACTTAAATCAATCGCATCCCCATGATTCCTCATGCAATCGGTTATGGGCTACAGCCCAACAGGAATAAAAACATGCCCAAAACATATTGTTACTTTATTGTACTAAAACAGGAAACTAAATTACTACTATGCCCGGATTAAACAGGGCTACAATGTTGACCCTAGCTAAAAAATTTAAGTTGCATTTTAGGAGTACTATCAAACAATACACCACTTGCTTATGTTGTTGCTATACTGTTATTAGCAAGAATGGAGCTAAAAAAACTTTTTTTTGAACGATCAACAAACTTTTTATTCAAACCAAAAGGCTAGCAGGACGCTAGCCAGTCACCAAGTACATTCATACACCAAGGTGAAGTAAAACCATATAACAAAATTATACCTACCATCATATCTTATGTAATTGAAAACTCCTCCATAGATTCCAATCAAGGTTACAATAACTAACTCCTTTTCTTTCTAATAGCTGAAACGGCTATGGATATTGGGACCGAGGAATCTTTGCAGTACGACTTTAGTACAGTGAAAGCAGCAACAAATGACTTTTCAGAAGAAAATAAGCTTGGACGAGGTGGTTTTGGTACGGTTTACATGGTAAGAACCAATCTATCATTTGTCATATGTACATTATTTGGACACGCCTTTTTCCACCCTCTTCTTTAATACAAAACGATTTAGTTAAGATGTCATAGAAAAAGATGTCCGCATTTGATATTGTTTTTTTTTTTACAGCTAACTTCTTACATCCATTTTACACCTTTTTTGCACACCCTTGGCCTTGGAGTTGAACTCCCAACTTTACCCAAGAGAGGATTTCCTCTCTACCTCTAAGCTATAACCTAAGTGGCATTTTATATTGTATATTTATCGAAACAAATATGTACGTACTTAAAAAGGAAGATAAGCTTCAAATAAATTCGCAGGCTCTTCTTTTTCCTGAAGACATAAAGACGTAACATATAAATGTCTTTTGAGAAGTGTTGATATATATATGACTATATGAGTACGTGGTATGTTTGTACTTTGTAGTATGTTACTAATTTCCCTTACCAAATACAAACACATAAATTCTTATGTTATTTTATATTTTTGGCGCATATATATAAGGGTAACTATCTTAGACACATGTATACATATGCTAAAAAGTTGATAAGTTTTATATGTTTGTTAAAAGTGTGTACAAACAAGAGTGTAGAAGTAAAAAATTTGTTGTAAATCTTAAGAATCTTGAAAGTAACTAAGAACAAGTTTATATGCTATCATATCATATTTAGGGTACACTTGGAGAAGGAAACCAGATAGCAGTAAAGCGGCTAGCATTGGATTCTGGACAAGGTGACAGTGAATTTAAGAATGAGGTTTTGCTAGTGGCAAAACTTCAGCATCGTAATTTAGTTCGGTTGCTAGGTTTCAGTATCAAAGGTAGGGAACGCCTTCTCATTTACGAGTTCATGCCAAATGCAAGCCTTGATCAATTTATATTTGGTAAGTCCTCATAAGCACACTCTCTTTATAATGCACATATTGCATCGCATAAACAAAAATAACTCAACTACTAAACAGTAGATAGACATATGAATGTTGCATATTGTACTTTTACCATTTTTGGGAAGTTGCTAAGAAAAACCATTGTTTCATGTTATTAAAAATATTACCTTTTGTAATGTAATAAATTACATCTTGAAAGTCGTAAAACTTCAAAAAAAAAAAAAAAAAAAAAATAGGACGCCTGACTAGTTTAACATTGGTAGTGGATGATGTTTCACTGTAGTGACATTCCTATAAATGATATATGTAGATCCAACTAAACGAACAATTCTTGATTGGGATAAGCGTTATAATATCATCAAAGGAATTGCAAAGGGACTACTATACCTTCATGAAGATTCTCGTCTAAGAATTATTCATCGTGATATGAAGGCAAGTAATGTCTTGTTAGATGAACAAATGACCCCCAAAATTGCTGATTTTGGTATGGCAAGGTTGTTTAAAACTGAGGAAACCCAAGGAGACACTAGCCGAATTGTTGGAACCTAGTAAGTACAATTCCGGCCTCTAGATGCATTTCCCTCTTCGAACATTACAACTTTGTGGATTGAGTTGTTTTAATTACATTGATTTTAACATATGTCGCTACAAACCCACTCGTTCCTTTTCCGGACCGGTATGCTACAAAACTAATATCCAAATGTTGTCTTTCTAAAAACCATATGTAATAGCAATAAACATGGCATGTCTTGAACTAATACCAAGGGCTGCCAAATAAATAGTACAGTGCCCAGCTATGCCTAATGAGGAGTTCTTCATGACTATTAAGTTTCTTGTACTTATAAAAAAATCAATATATTCAAGACATGTAAATATGAGTTGCATTGAATTCAAGGGCTAACATATTTCTAATGCACTATTATAGTGGTTATATGGCACCTGAATATGCCATGCATGGACAATACTCGGTCAAGTCAGACGTCTTTAGCTATGGAGTGTTAGTACTAGAGATGGTAACTGGTCAAAAGAACCAATGTTTTCAGAATGGAGAGAATGTAGAAGATCTTCTTAGCTTTGTAAGTATCATTCACTTCTACGAAATCTAAATCATATACACACCATGTAGATCCTATTCTTCTTGGGGAAATATATTAAATTGAAAGTTCTAGTTATTGTTATGTGGTATAAGAATCCTAAAAACAATTGTTAATATCTTTTAGGCATGGAAAAGTTGGAGGAATGGGACGACGTCAGATATAATAGATCCAACATTGAAAACAGGATCAAGTTCATTGCGAGACATCATTAGAAGTATTCATATTGGGTTATTATGTGTTCAAGAAAATGTTATCGATCGTCCAACCATGGCTTCAGTTGTTTTTATGCTTAATAGCTTCTCTATCACGTTTCCGGTGCCATTACAACCTGCATTTTTCGTGCGCAGTAACGTTCATCCTGAAATGCCACTCCTGCATGAGTACAGTTCTTCCTCCGGTAGCAGTGGTTTTGAAAAATCTAAAATATCAAAATCTAAATCAAGATCGTCCCAATATTCCTCAAATGAAGTTTCAATATCGGATTTTGTTCCTAGATAGGCATAAAAAATGCACTGCTTGATTTTTAAATTCGGATTGCAAGTTCAACATAAATAAAATCCATGTCCTACATTGTTATATCTATTTTCCATTGTCATAGACTCATAGTTAAGTAAAGATGACTTGTGTATGTTCATATAGACATTGTTCAGATGAAATAATCAATCGCTTCCTCATTGGATCCATTCTAATTAAGAGCATCTCAATATTTTAGTATATAATAAGTAAGAACTACACATTACATGTGTATATCATACTTCATAAAGTTGACATGGTTTTGAATTTAATAAATGTAGTGTGGAATTTGTATTGGGTTCTTTAACCACCAAAATGCAATTTAATATGAAGTCACTGATAAGATCTCAAGTCTTTGCTGGTCTTCAGTAATTATATCAGTAGACGATCACATCTGCACAATATCTTTAACCATCTAGTCTTTAGTCCGTGAATCTCAACTATTGATCATTGTGCGTAAACCATGTGTGATGTTTTGTCACGTGTAAGCCCATAACATTTATAAGCCCAATACTTATTTAACCTACTAAATAAAAAAAAGTTAAAGTTATTTGACACATCATAAAAATTTAACGACCCTATAGATATTTTGGAGCATATGAAAGAAGAACGTTATTTCCTAAATGCATGAATTGCATATATTGAATATTATTGACCATTCCGGTCACTGGCATCCGTAGAAAGAAGTTTCTCAAAATTAAAGTTGTTGAAATCATACTTACCATCCATATGTCCCAGAAAGACTTTTATGGGTTAGCAATGATAGTTATCAAGAACGAAATCTTAGATTTTATAATTTGCGAAGAGTTAATCCACCAATTTGTTAGTAAGAATGCTAGGAGAGCTTCACGAATCGTCGATTAGATACTAACCTATTAGGGTATGTAATTTCACTCATTCTAATACTTTTATTTTGCTAATTGGTATGTTTATTGCTTTACTATTGATCATACATAACATTTAGTTTAAATTATTTAATTTATTAAAGTTTAATGGACATATTTTTTAACGGTTCGAATAGGGCATATAAATCCTCAGAGACACGTACATATGGGTCCAGGTTTCTCAATGATCTATGGGCTTGTGCAATGTAGTGATTGCATGAAGGTGCAATCAATCGAATTGCACAATGGTTTTAAAGTTTTTTAACGGCCAAATAAAAACTTATTTATTCACACCAAAACAGCAAGCTAGAAGCTTAGCTACAAAATACCGACGCAAAGAGAGAGAAAAAAGAGCAGTAGGGTACCACAAGGACAAGCCTCCCTAAATATGCACAAATAAAATGCTCTCTCGAGGAATAATTTTTCTACCTATGTGTAATTTTAGATAGACAAAATTAGAAAACATCCTTTACATTACTCAAAATTTTAGGTTCCAGCCTTTATGTTTAAAACTTGCAGTTTGCCGCCTTTAATGTGTTTTTTTTTTGTTGCAGGAAACATCCTTTCTCACTAATCCCGTTAGTTTTTTTAGGTGCCTCTCACATGCAAGGGGGTATTAATGTGCTTGGTTTTAGTAATTTAAAAAGATGTCATTTCCGCGGTGCCAAAAGCTTGATGTTTTAATTCCAAAAATGGGGGTAAACGACTTATTTTTACTAAACCGGTTTTACCAAGTTTTAAATTTATAAAGTAAACAGTAATTACTTTAGAAACTAAAACCAACACATAGGCAGAGAACCTGACGTGTATAGTATAGCTTCTAGGGTAAGTATTGAGTATCGTATTCCAGAGTTCACACTTTCCTCTACTCAACATTTCATCAATTAACTGATCGGGTTCTTAAAAGAAAAATAAAACGGGGGGATTCTTTTAATAAAAATAGTTTTTGAAAAAGGTTTTGGTTTTATAAAAGAAAAAGATAAAATAGTAGAGAGGTCAAGTATGCACACCTCGGGACCCTCCGTATAAGTAGTTAAGTTTATTATTAAAATTAATAATTTAAGTTAATTAATTGTGAGGAAGACGAGAGGGATCTTAAAGTGTTGATTCATTTAAAGAGAAGCGAGGCCACTACTAAGTAGAATGCACAACCCTCAAGTGTGGGCCCACACGAGAGTCCTCCGCCAGGTCATCGCGTATAGCGGGCTCCTCAAACCGCGGTCAAGTCTCTGGTCCTCGAACTTATCTTCTTCTTAAATTGGAGGCTTAACTTCCGACCTGGAACACCGTACATCTCACCTTAGCTCTCGTGTTTCGTACCGAAGGATCTCTCCTTAGGGTCAATCCCGAGTTGGACCAACAGCGTATCCCATAAGAAGGTCAACGATCATGAAGACCGAGGGATCTCTCTTACAGTTGACTCAGGCGACTCATATCCCCATTGGCTAACGGCGTTGTACTAACGAGAACTAGAAATAGAATATTTATTTTATTTATCTGTAGTGACACTTTAATATGTATAGGCCTGATAAATATAAAGTTGGTTTGATGATTGATGACTTATTAACCCAACCCATAACCTCCCGAGATGAATGAAATCCTTAACAAAGGTGGAACATAATCATAAAGGTATGCAATCCGAAGATCACTAGTGCACCGTAAGGAATCCTCCCTTTGCCAAGAAAGTCACTCAAGTACTGAATGAAACCCTTGATAAAGGTGGAACATAATCCTAAAGGCGTGCAATCCGAAGATCACTGGTGCGCCCGTAGGGAATCCTCACTTTACCAAAAAGATCATTCAGTCATCTGGTATGTACCAGAAATGTGTCACTCAGATCTGGTCCACTTCAGAAGCCCAAAGGATCTGTCTCACTACCGGTTTCCTCGCCTTGGATCTAGCTCGGGGCTACCAGAAGCTGATTATGCCTCTAGTTATTTAATTTAGTTAAAGTATTTTAAGTTAATTATTCATCATTCAAACCTGTCACAAAGATAAACAAACAAGGATTAGAAGAAGATAACACCACAAATAACTAAAAATAAACTACTACTACTAATAATAAAAGTCTACATATCGAAATGGGTTCATGATAATAGAAAGATACAACCATATCGAATGATCAACCCAAGAACATGGCTGCTCATAGAGAAGCTATCCATCTTCAAGTGCTATGCATCTAACAACTTCATGACCCTCGATGTTTTATTGCATATGAACTATTCTACGATCCTCTTCTTGACCAAGCTAATCAAGGTAGGACGAGGACTAACCTTGGTGGGATGTTAGGAGGGCCATAAGGCCTCCCACAAGACCCCAAGGTCTCTATAAGAAGCTTGGAAGTCGGCCCCCAAGAGAGCACAAGAAGGGATGAACAAATGGTGGAAGTTAGCTTGCTATTTATAGAGTTCCAGGGGCAGCATGGGCGTGCCAAGGGTTGGCAGGGGCGTGCTTGCTGTTACACGTACGTTCTGTTGCTGCAGGTTTGATCTGTCTGTACCTTTTGTCTCTGGCACACCCGTGCCATATGAAGAAGCACGGCCGTGCTTGCCTTGCTGACCAAGTTTCCTTGCTCTCCAGGTTTGCTGCGTTGTCTTCTCGCGTGCAGGACCTTCGTGCAAGTGAGTGTGTGCGTGCTTGGTCACTCCCGGACTGATTTTATCACTGTTTAAGCCCCGGGATTGTCTTCAAACATACAAGGAACAGGCTGCAAGTCTCGTATCTTCAGGAATCTCCAGTTTTTGCCCGGAAATCCTCTGTTTCCGTTTTGGAGCTCCAATTTCCTGAGAAATACAAATAGGAACGAATTAAGCACCCAATATCAATAATATAAGCCTAATTATACCCTATTATGAGACTGTTTATGCCTGTTTTATATGTTAATTATGTGAGTCATCATGTATTTATGTCATTTCTCCTCTAGCTTATTATATTAAAAAAGAAGAAGGGAACCGTGGGGCTGTAGGGGTCGAACACAGGTGACTCTGGTACAACAAACACACAAAACCACTACACCACAATTCTTTATGTTGAAACATTTGATATTCATTTATATTTACAATAAAAATAAACTTCATCATCTTCCTCTAACTACACCCTTACCCTAGAAATCCATCTTCCTTAATTCAATTGTTATATAACCTGAATCCATAGGGATTGATAAAGGCCTGTTTAAACAATAAATGACAAACGAAACTTGAACTTACAATGATGATTACGATAAAAAAATTAGGAGAGCAAGTCCGACGGTTTGAATAAAAAATTAGAGGGCTTTCTGGACGTTTTACCGATGATTTTTGGGTTGTATGGAACATGTAAGTGTGCATAAATGAAATGGCAAAGTCGATTTATATAAAGGTTCTCTTAAAAGAAAGTTAATGGGTTTTAATTATGCCAGCCGTTACTCCTCAATGATCCGATTAAAAACATGATTACGCAAGTTTAATGCACGATTTAAATCCTTGGAATCGTTAATACTAGATGGAGATACGTTAGTGATCGAAAGAAACATTTTAAAATTATTAAAAACGGGCTTAAAATGGCTCGCCGGAGCTTTCCGGATTCTGACCGGTGAGGCTGCCGGAAAAACGGGGTGGGGGGAGGGTTGTTTAAAATTTTGAATTGTACATGATAAATGATCCCTACAGGAGAAAGACATAAATACCCTCACATGCAAGGCATGTGAGGAGCACCTAACTAGAATAACTAACGGGGTTAGCGAGAAGGATGTTTCCTACAACAAAAATGCGTTGAAGGCTGTAATATGCATATTTTAAACATTAAGACTGAAACCTGCAAATTTAGCCTTTTAGGTAAACGTAAAAAACGTTTTCGATAATTTTGTCTTTTATATATGAGGGAAATCAGTTTTCTGACTAGAATGCTCGGTCATCACCACCAATTCCACAACCATCACAATCACCATCATCAGGTATGAATTTTTTTTCTATGACAATGACATCATGAAAAAGGATATATTCAGGATAAACGTAAATTTCTTTACTCTGATTAATTCTAAAACTTTATTGGCCTACCACTTATGTCTTAATCTAAGTAGTTTACTTATAATTTAGAAATTGTAATATCAAATTGGTGTGGAATGGACGCAACATCAGTTATAATGGCTCATCTTGAGCACACACTTTAGTCTATAATATTATGACAACTAGCACTGTAATAAAGCTACAAGCTCATTCACTTTACCCTGTTGTGACCCAAGGTGAGTAATGACTTTATCTATTTTCTTACATTTTTATTATTTTAAATGTGATTTAACTTATAGTTAAAAAACAAATTAAATAATAAAACATAAAATATTAAAATTAATAAAAAAAACATTACACATAGTTAAAAAAATGTAAAAAACTACTCAAACTACTCATTATTATTTTGCTTGTTTTCAAATTCCTTTGTAATGCGCTCTTGTTCTCGTTCAAATATCGTTCGACGACTAATGGAGAGGTTGCTAAAGTCCTTCATAAGAAAGTCATGGTTCCTCATTGTTATTTTAGAAGCTTTCGCTTGCACCATCATCTCCATGGTACTTCTTATTTTCCTAATCTCTGTTGAGAATTCGGCATCGGCTTCATTAGAAACTAGGTTTTTTTCCCTGGTCCATTCCAAGTGGTATACATGGAGACGGGTCAACGGTCTCTTCAACGTTTAGGTCTATCCCCACATGAGCATCCGAGCTTGTAAAGGAGACGAACCCAGCTGAAGAAGTAGTTTTCATCCGCTTTGATGAGCCTCCTTTGCTCATTTCTTCGACCGTAATTAGCTTGACTCATTTCGAGCAATTACGAAGAATTCTCCACATGTAGTCCTCATCCCACATTTTCGTGGTCTTGTATTTGCGAAAAACCTCTTGCTTCCATTCGTCGCAAGTAAATTTGTAGACTTCAAGATCGCTACTAACACTTGCTCGCATTCGGTTACTATTCCTGTTACGAATATTCGTAAGCAAGCCCACGCATTTTCGAATTTTGGCCCACTGGCCGGATATCATATGGAAGAATGAGCTTCACTCCCCACTTCTTTGTAGAAAATGTCGCGGATTTTTTTCCAAAACAATTTCGCCCTTTGATAGTCCGCTACAAAAATAATAACAAATAACTCTAAAAAGTCTTTAGGTAACAAAGAAAAAAATAATATAAACATAAAAAATTATATACCGGCTTGTCGATCTTCGTAAACTTCAACCCACGCACGACACAACGCTATTTTCTATTCTTTTGTCCATGGCGTCGCTTTCCGTTTTGGACGTGTTTCGTTTTCGGCCATTTGGGTCGGTCGTCTTGATGTTCCACCTCTCACGCCACCTCTCGCGCCTTTCTTTCGTCCATGCTTTTTTGGGCCGATATCATGTGGTGGTTGCGTATTTGGAATAACAAAATCCAGAGACGGGGAGTGGCATTTGGCTAAGGTTTTGGTTAAATTCCGTGGTAGTACCATACTCATCTTCCATCATGAATTCCATAGCCGGTGAGTAACAACCTTCCCATGACGTGTTTTCCATTTCGTTTTGAAGATGTTTTTGTAGTTGTTTAGTAGTTTGATGTTTGAATGCTTGTGAGTTTGTAAATGATTTGGATGTTATAAAGTTTAAAAATGTTTTTTTTAATAAAAGGCCCAAAAGTAGCAGTTGCCAATGGTCAACAATCAGCCAACGGTCGAATATCACCCGCTAGCCCACGCGAGCATGATAGCTTGGGCTCGCTCGCAGCCATAATCGTGTGTGTATGTTGTGGTGTTCGTGAGCCATGTGGATCAGCTGATCGCTCACGCCTATTCGCTCGGGACCCACAACACATAGTCTTAGGGACTGATAGGTACCGAGTTCAAGATCCGCGGTCTCCGAAACAAACAAAGCAAAGTTTACATAAATCAACATTTTTTTTTCTTCAGCTTTCTTGCTTAATACTCAACAAAACAAGGGCCTTATATAGGCTTAGAGTTTTCACATCACGATCTCCATTTTAATGTGTAGGCTCCCTATATTATAGTGAATGGAGGAGAGAAAAAATATTACTGCTTATCACTAAATTTCGAGGAGATATTGTCCACCTCTATATTTTTTTATTATTTTTGAAAGTGGTTGTGAGTGAAGGAGAGAAAAAAGGTAATGATAAAAGTATAAAAAAAATATTATTTAATTGAAAAGAAGATAGAAAAGATACTGATTTTTAATGAAATTATAGAGATAGAGATCTCACTCTGAATGCTCTTACATCCCACCCTCTGTATCTGTTTTATCTGTAGATTTTAGAGAAAATTTATAAAAATCATTCAAAATACCTCTACATCCAATCCTCTATAATGGACAGTGATTTAGAGAAGATAAAAGTAAACTTCTATGTTTAGAGGCTCAATTCTAAGGTGTTGTTTGTTTTTACTGCAGGAAAAGTTCTGCAGTCTGCGGACCACATTTGCAGACATCTGCAGGAGAAGAGGTGGACCAAAGGTCTGCAGTCTGCAAGAAGAAGACTGTTTGTTTGTTAACGTCTACAGGCTGCTGAAATAAACTGAAATTTAAATAAACTGATTTTTTACAGCAGTCTGGTGGACCATGGTGGTGGGTAGTGGTAGTGGACGGTGGTGGTGGTGGACGGTGGTGGTGGGTGGTGGTGGTGGTGATGGACGGTGGTGGTGGTGGTGGTGATGGTGGTGGTGGGTGAGGAGAAGAGAAGAAGAGAAGACCTTGGAACAAGTCTGCACCAAGAAGAGGTCAGGAAGACCTTTTTGAGTGAAAGGTCTTCCAAAAAACAAACAATCTACAGACCCCAAACGTCTGCGCGCGTCTACACGTATTGACCATATTTTCTAAACATGATTTGTGGCTTAATCCACGCCTTCTGTCATGCCTCCATATACTCTTCTTTTGACTAGCTCTTTCCTTATTTCATTATCAAAACTTGTATTTATAGTATTGTCTTTCATTCCTTCTCACTCACTCACAATTTGAGAGATTGAGAATATATCATAATAACAAAATTATTATGGTATCAGAGCAGGATTAGAAACCTCCTACTAAAAAAATAACCAACCAAACTAAAACAGCCGACCAAAACCCTAAAACCATGGCCGGTGGTGAAGAAAACTCAAGCAATGGCTCCAGCGATGTCATCGAAAATCAGAACAGCAGTGGTGTAGTCGACCACAACTCACCCTACTACATCCATGCCTCGGATTATCCCAGGCAGATGCATGTCAATGATGCTCTCACTGATTCTAATTACACCGATTGGTCGCAAGAAATGCTAAATTTCTTGTTTGCCAAGAACAAGGTGGGTTTTATCAATGGGACAATCAAGAAGCCAGCACCGGAATTCAGTAACTACATGAACTGGATGAGGTGTGACGCCATGATAAAGGGATGGCTAAACACAGCCATGTAGAAAGAGATCAAAACAAGCGTCAAGTACGGGACAACAGCCAGAGAAATATGGGAAGACTTGAAGGAAAGGTTTGGGAAAGGAAATGCTCCTAGAGCATACGAGTTGAAGCAGTCCCTCAGCAACATCAAACAAGAAGGCCTTTCGGTCTTCGCCTACTACACCAAGCTACGGGCCCTTTGGGATGAAATCCAATCAGTCTTTCCGACTCCCACGTGCGGCTGTGATGGCTGCACCTGTGACATTGGGAAGAAACTAGAAGAACAGAAGGATAAAGAAAGATTGTATGAGTTTTTGCTGGGATTAGACACCGAGTTCGGTACCATACGAACACAAATACTTGCTATGCAGCCCATACCGACGTTGGGGTCAGCTTATCACCTTGTGGCTGATGACGAACAGCAAAGGGCAGTAGCCGGAAACAAAAAGGTTAGTACTGAAAACTCAGCTTTTCAAGCTTATGTTCCTAACAAACGTAATATGTCCGCAAACAAGTCATTCCGTAAGGACTCGAAACGAAATACCGGTGAGCCGGTAGACCATTGTGACTTCTGCGACAAAGACGGACATAAAAAGGAGGGTTGTTTCAAGCGGATTGGTTATCCCGATTGGTGGCCAGGAAAGGGTAAACAAACCAAGCTGAAGGCTGCTCCTGTCGAAACCGAAGGCAGCCCGATACCAGGTCTCAATCAAGAGCAGTATCAACAGTTTGTGGCTTTCTTTGGAAACAAGGACAATGTCATCAAGGAAGACAACCCACCAGTTGCAAACATGGCAGGTAAATTATCTGATGAAGGTACGTGTATTTTTTATTCCGGTGCCACCGAGCATTTTTTCCATGATGGCGATGTGTTAAAAAACAAAACCAAACGATTTTTCGAAACACCGGTCATGATACCGAACGGTGATAACATCCCTGTTAAAGGTCGAGGATAATATATTCTTCCTAATGGGATGACAATAAAAAACGTCCTTTATGTTCCCGATTTTAAATGCAACTTGTTATCGGTTAGTAAATTATCAAAGGACTTACAGTGTGTTGTGCTATTCTTTCCAAACTTTTGTATCATGCAGAGCCTTCGTTCGAGGGAATTGATTGGAGCGGGTGAATGCATTGGTGGTCTATATAGGATGAGGATGACCAAGGGCAGGAGACAAGCTATGACGGTTACTGCAAACACATGGCATAAAAGATTGGGTCACACATCCATATCCAAACTAAATGACATTGGTTTTGTGAAAGACTTATTTAAAGGGTTTTTGTGATTCTTGTCTTAAAGCAAAGTTTACTAGATTGCCTTTTTCTATTAGCAAAAGAAAGTCATTTGCATGTTTTGACCTTATACATTGTGACATATGGGGAAAGTATCGCACACCATCACTCACGCGTGCGAATTACTTTCTCACCATAGTCGATGACTACAATCGCGCCGTGTGGGTTTTTCTCCTCAAACACAAACACGAGGCTAGTACCCTTTTGGTCTATTTCCACAAAATGGTGCAAGTCCAATTTGCAAAGAGTATAAAACGAATAAGGTGTGATAACGGAGGCGAATTCACATCAAACGACATGCTTGATTTCTATGCTAGAGAAGGTATATTGTTGGAGACCACGTGCCCTCACACTCCACAACAAAATGGCGTTGTGGAAAGAAAACATCGTCACCTTTTGGAAACGGCGAGGGCCTTAAGATTTGAGGCCAACCTACCCACTAGATTCTGGGGAGAATGTATTTTAACCACAACACACTTCATAAATAGTCTTCCATAAGATGTGATTGGTGGTAAGACACCTTATGAAATGTTGCACAATGCCTCCCCTGAATACGAGCATCTCAGGGTATTCGGTTGCCTTGCATATTACCGAAGCACTGAAACGAAAGGAGATAAGCTCGTTGAAAGGGGGAGACCAGGAACATTTTTGGGGTATCCACCAGGGACCAAGGGTTACAAAATCTATGATCTTGAGCACAAAAAAGATCATCGTTTCAAGAGACGTTAAGTTCATAGAAAATGTTTTTCCTTTTGCAAGGATTAAAGTCACAGCAAATGAGGAAGAAATATTCACCCTTCCAAAAATTTGGGAGGAACCAAACATAACCAATCACGGTCAGCAAGAAACCAATGATCAACACCCAATAAGACTAGATGATGAGGCTCAACAGAGCCATGGTAATGGCGTAAACTTTGAAGAAAGCCCAATGCCCACTAACATTGAAGGCCTAAATGAAGAAAGCCCAACGACATTAGAAGAACCGGTTGAAGAAAGCCCAACTCCAGTTGAAGACGAGCCCACGGTGCAACTTCGACCACAAAGAACCAAGTCCAGACCGGCCTTTTTCAAGGATTTTGAAGTTCAACTCCCTCCATCTTTAGACCACGAGCATTCACCACCCTCTTCCGATCATGAACCTCCAACGGTACACCCTATTGCACACTTTGTCTCTTATGATAATTTTACTAACTCACACAAGCCTTTTTTGGCGGCCATTACTCAAAACAATGAGCCAAAATCCTTTACTCAAGCTGCCAAGGATCCAAAGTGGGTGGATGCAATGCAAACCGAAATACAAGCTCTTGAAAAGAATGGAACTTGGAGCCTTGAAGAATTACCAAGCGGGAAACGAGCCATCGACTCCAAATGGGTATACAAAATAAAATATAAACCAAACGGGGAAATCGAGCGGTACAAGGCAAGGTTAGTGGCAAAAGGCTTTACCCAAATGGAGGGTGTCGACTTCCATGACACCTTCGCTCCGGTTGCCAAACTCGTTACTGTTCGGAGCCTTCTCACAATAGCTGTAAAAAGGGATTGGCACATACACCAATTGGATGTGAACAATGCATTTCTACACGGCGATCTAGATGAAGACGCGTACATGAAGATTCCTCAAGGTTTTGGGCAAAAGGATGGTCGGGTTTGTAAACTCAAAAAATCACTTTATGGTCTCAAACAAGCATCAAGAAATTGGTATAAAAAAATTTACTAGGTTCTTGATAAGTCTTGGTTTCACACAATCAAAGGCCGACCATTCTTTATTCCTGTTTAAAGGAGATGGAGTGTTTGTGGCTGCACTCATCTACGTTGATGATGTTATTATAGTGGGCAATGACGCAAGAAAAATTGAAGAAACAAAATCTTCTCTTGATAAAGAATTTAGCATAAAGGATCTTGGCCCGTTGAAATTCTTTCTCGGCATTGAAGTCGCCCGAACAAAGCAAGGGATGGTCCTTAGCCAAAGAAAATACACGTTGGATATCCTAGAAGACACCGGCATGTTAGGTTGTCGACCGAGTTCCTTCCCTATGGAACAAAATCTTAAGCTGGACAAGTGTGAAAATGAAGAACGCGTAGATGAGAACCAATATCGGCGACTTGTGGGGAGACTAATTTATCTACAAGCCACTAGACCGGACATTGTCTATGCTGTCAACATTCTCAGTCAATTCGTTAGTGACCCACGAGTTAGTCACCTTGAAGCTGCTACCCGTGTCCTTCGGTACCTCAAGGCCACGCCTGGGCAAGGGATCCTTCTCACCAAAGAAGGCGGAACCAACTTGACCGCCTATAGTGATTCGGATTGGCTCGGTTGCCCCGTCACCCGAAGATCCAGAACCGGATACTTGTTGTTGTTAGGAGGGGCTCCTGTTTCTTGGAAATCAAAGAAACAATCGGTCGTTTCTCGCTCCTCCGCCGAGGCAGAATACCGAGCAATGGCGTCAGTTGTTATAGAAATTATTTGGTTACGATGGCTCCTAACAGAACTTGAAGTTCCTTGTACCGGCCCTACCCAATTATTTTGTGACAACCTGGCCGCACGACACATAGCCAACAACCCGGTGTTTCATGAAAGAACCAAGCACGTGGAAATGGATTGTTACTTTGTTCGAGAACGCGTTGAGTCTAAGGAAATTCTTCCCATGCAGATTGACACCAAAATGCAAATAACAGATGTTTTTACCAAGCCGTTGGGATCATGCGACTTCCACACATTACTTGGCAAGTTGGGCATTGTGAATCTTCATGCGCCAACTTGAGGGGGAGTATTGACCATATTTTCTAAACATGATTTGTGGCTTAATCCACGCCTTCTGTCATGCCTCCATCTACTCTCCTTTTGACTAGCTCTTTCCATATTTCATTATCAAAACTTGTATTTATAGTATTGTCTTTCATTCCTTGTCACTCACTCACAATTTGAGAGATTGAGAATATATCATAATAACAAAATTATTAACACGGCGCAGACAAAAGAGATCAGAAGTGCTTCTGAGCAAAAAACAAACAGCCCCTAAGCCTCTATAACTTATTATGAGTGTATAAGAAGGAGAAAAAAATATAAAATAAGTGTGTGAGTAAGACAAAGGCAAAGATAGAGGATTGGATGTGTGAGGTTATTTATAAGTTAGCAAACTTTTGAGAAAAATGTGTTTTTAGTTAAATATATAGATAGAGAAAGAGAATGGGATGTTTATATGCTCTTAGAAGAAGGAAGGTGCATATGCATTACATAAATGAAACATGGAACTACTGCATTTAACCCACATGATCAACTAGGTAAACATAAATGAAATGAAAACAAAATGGATCTGCAATGGAAATGTGGGTAACAATGTGAACATGGAAGCATGGACTAGTTGGTACGGGTCATGCAGGATCGGTATCATAGACTTAGACTTTGAATAAAAGTATAGTCACTAACACATTTAAGATTTCATATCCTTGTCGGGGATTTCAAGATGGGTCTAAGGATGGGTTTTGTTGTAAAAATTGTGTTCTCTGTGTGTCTAGGATCCAATTAATTATTACATGTCAGGTATGTGTGCCCGTTAGTTTTTCAAAAGTT
This sequence comes from Ambrosia artemisiifolia, assembly GCA_032199755.1. Lineage (NCBI taxonomy): Eukaryota > Viridiplantae > Streptophyta > Magnoliopsida > Asterales > Asteraceae > Ambrosia > Ambrosia artemisiifolia. The sequence continues at coordinate 67,399,457 of CM063519.1, forward strand.
ATCTGTTTGGATTCCTAAATTATTTATGTTATTTATTCCATGTTTATATTTTTTTTTTTACTTAAGAGACGTCAAAAATACATACGAAAAAACAGTGGTCAATATAAATTAAAGGAAAATAAAGAGTAAAATATGTTTTAAGAGTATAAAAATATTAATATTTTTGGTACTTTGGTTGAGTTTCACGTAATATCATACCCTTCACATACCTATAATATTTTTGAACCTATTTTAGATCCTGGTCCCATTATGTGTCCTAAACATTTCAGGTTTTCCGATCTAAATAGGTTTTATATGTCAACCCTAAGCCTAATATCTACAAACTAGGGCAATATATTATACTTTTATTTTTAAGCTACTGTTGTAGAAGGCGACTCATAAATGAATTGTTTTGTAAAAGACGAAGCCGGGTTTGGGATATGGATTGTTGTAATTGAGTGTTATTTTGTAGACTAATTGTATTAATTTGTAGACTAGTTGTATTAATGATTGTAATCGACGAATTTGGGATTAGGATGGATGTTTAAGAGCTGTAGTAAGTTTATATGTAGATTGAAGTCAACTTCGATGAGCAGCCAGCCAAGTAGCCAACCTAGAAAAAATAACGTCTTCAAATTTCAAGGAAGGTTTTGGGGTTAATCGGGTTCACATGATATATATGGATGTTTATTTTTAACCTGTAAACATACCCTATTACATTCTATCGGATTTGGGTTTATGTTTAATTGGGATCAACTGTTCAAGTTAGTCAGATCTTTTTTAATTGGGTTTCGGGTGGCCTTGGGTCGGGTTTGGTAATCAGGTTCAGTTAAAAACAACACCCTAAGTAGGATGAACCTTGAATAGAAATATTTTATTTAGATAAAGAAATATTAAGTTGGAGCGAAAGAATGAATTGTGATGGTTTTGTGAGATGATAGTATACTAGTATTTAACCCGGCGCGTTGCAGCTGCCATGTGTTGCAACAGAACATGAAAAATCAAAGTCTTCGAAGAAGCTAACAAAAATCGGACGCCAAATAGAACCATGAAAAAAATTAACATGATCTACGTGAATATTCCTTAGTGGTTGCTCTTATGAGATCGGACATTAAGTAATGAAAGCAAAGCGGTCAATTTATTTAAGATCTTGTACACACCTTATGTGGATCTTTTGACACTATATGACTCGTATAGATAAAAGGAAAAGTCATGATATACTCAAACGATGATGACACATAGTTTACATTAATCAAAAACTAAATTTCAAAATTTAAACATGAATGCGGATACCTTTAAAAAAATACCAGTGGAAAACAAAAATATAAATATGACAATAAAAAAACATAAAGCTATTTACCAGTTAATTTTTAGTTCGGTATAAACATGACAAAACCAATAAATTGAAATAAACACACATATTCATGCAAAAGGAAAAGAAAGTATTTTTTTTCTAAACAAAACTCTAAAACTCTAAAAAACCAACAAAATTGAACCATAAAGAACTTGTAACAATTGTAATATTATGGAAATCATGTACATTTAATTAAGGATGTACACAAACCATAGTTGTCAAAGCGCCTAGGCGCACTCAAGGCGCATAGGTCGAGCCCGGAGCCTAGGCGCAAGACGCATAAAAAACGAAGGCTTTTTATAATTAGGCGCATAGTATAAAATACATTTTTTAGGGATTCTAGAGATGTTTTAGGCTGGTTTAGGGCTACTTTAGGATGTTTTAGGGTTGTTTATGACTTGTACATGACTCATTTAGAATGTTTTAGAGGTTTATGCAACTTTTAGCCTGAATTTGGCCGGAAAATCAGCCCTGATAGTGTGCCTCGGTGCTTAGGCGCGCGCCTCACAGGGCGCAGCGCACTTGGTGCGCCTAGGCGCGCTTTTGACAACTATGACACAAACACAATTATTTATTTTTAAGTAGTAAAACATAACACATAAGCCCAATATAGTTGATAAAAGTATAAAGCCCATTCTTAAAGTTGTGCAAAATTATTATTAGGTTTGAAAAGAATGTTACCCACTTCATTTGGTTTTTACTTCCAGTCACTCATCTTGTTCAACGTCACGTCGTCACTCTCATATTTTACTCTGTGCTCTTTATTTGCTACCCACTTCATTTGGTTTTTGTCTTCAATAAATTTACGGTTCCTACGAAAAACGATACAAACATATTGGCCAATGGGTTTAGGTTTTGTCTCATTCAACCGCCCCCAAAATCGATTTTTCCTGCAACTTCACAACTTAAATCGCCTCCACCCACGATACCCAATCGAAAATCTTGTTGAACCTCATTTTATTCGGACAAATTCGTTGACAATCTGCATATGGTGAGCATATATAAATTGGCAAAAACTACAACATATGATGAGCAATTGAAAACACAGAGTTAAACAAAAAAAGGAAAAAGAAAAAAATGTGCGAAATACCTAAAATACCCCTTTTTACTGTAGTTACTATTGGTTACTGTAGTTACTGTAGCTGGTAACTTGTATTTTAATATTAGTTATAATATTTAAATTCTTTCGTTCCATTTGGAGTTTAAGACCTGAAAATACAAGTTAATTATCATTATCATTATCATACTGTTAATTTTCAAATGAGTAAACTGCCATTTTCGTCCCTGAGGTTTGGCACTTTTTGCCAGTTTCGTCCAAAAGTTTATTTTTTCTCAACTGGATCCAAAGGTTTTCAAATAGTTGCTTGTTTCATCCAACTCGTTAACACCGTTAGTTGAACTCAGTTAACTAAGGGCAATTTTGTCATTTCATCTTTTAAGTGAAGGGCATTTATGTCAATTCGTATGTTTTTAATCCTAACCCTATTTAAAACAATCAACCCCAAATCATCTTCTTCATTCCAATTCCAAAACCCTAATAAATCAAAACCCAAAATCATTTATTCATTCCAATTCCAATTCCAAAACCCAAAATCAATAATGTATGGCTGACACTCGGAACCTTCTCCGTCGAACCACTGCCTTCAGAAAACGATGCTCCAATACCTAAACGACTAAAATCACCGATTAAGTTTAACGAAGGAGACGAAGCAGAACGCATAGAGTTCGCAGCATAGCTCTGCCTCTTCGCCTTCGACAACAGGTTCAATCTCTGCACCAAATCATTATTCGCAACGCGTAAAGCCTCGTTCTCAACACGAAGACCGTCAACCTCTTTCACACACTCCTATAAGCTCGCGAGACACATTGTGTAGCTGTTATACAGCTGCTGGTACTCGAGTATGAAACTCGCTTGACTCATGATTGAATAATTCACCAGAGCTGAAATCGAATTCTAGGTGTTCAGATAAGTTATTATTATTATTATTATGGAACAGGATTGATTAACAGCTTTGGGTTTTGGAATTGGAATTGAAATGAAGAAGATGATTTTGGGTTTTGATTTATTAGGGTTTTGGAATTGGAATGAAGAAGATGATTTGGGGTTGATTGTTTTAAATAGGGTTAGGATTAAAAACATACGAATTGACATAAATGCCCTTCACTTAAAAGATGAAATGACAAAATTGCCCTTAGTTAACTGAGTTCAACTAACGGTGTTAACGAGTTGGATGAAACGAGCAACTATTTGAAAACCTTTGGATCCAGTTGAGAAAAAATAAACTTTTGGATGAAACTGGCAAAAAGTGCCAAACCTCAGGGACGAAAATGGCAGTTTACTCTTTTCAAATTATCATACTATTATATATATATTATTGGAAACTTGATGAATAGTAACCAGTTTTTCCTTTTTTTTTTGTTTTCCACACGATCATTTGATAATAAATATAGTAAGTTTCATTCTGAATTACAAGATTGATTGGTGGTGTAGTGGTTTGAGATTTACTTCCTTAGGAAGGAGGTTGTGAGTTCGATTCTAGGCAAGATCATTTTGTTTCTTTTTTTTATACAATATCATTTAATATTAAATATAGTTGGTTTCATATTAAAATATAAGATTGATTGGTGGTGTATTGGTTTGAGGTTCACTTTCCTAAGAGTGAGGTTGTGAGTTTGATTCTTGGCTGGATCATTTTCTTTTTTCTTCTTTTACAACATCAGTTAATATTAAATACATTTGGTTTCATATTAAAATACAAGATTGATTGGTGGTGTAGTGGTTTGAGGTTCACTTTTCTAAAAGTGAGGTTTTGAGTTTGATTCTTGGCTGGATGATTTTCTTCCTTTTTTTCTTTTGCAACATTATTTGATATTAAATATATTTGGTTTCATATTAAAACACAAGATTCATTGGTGGTGTAGTGGTTTGAGGTTCACTTTTCTAAGAGTGAGGTTGTGAGTTCAATTCTGGGCTTAATCATTTTGTTTCTTTTTTTCTTTTACAACATCATCTAATATTTTTCTCACATCATTATTTTATGTTAAAAATTGGGTTGGTAGTGTAGTGGTTTGAGGTGCCTTTCCCTAAACGGATGTCTTAGTTTCGAGACCTGATTTGAGGCAAAAATTTTTCCAGATTTTTTTTTGTGATCGCTTAGGATAAGATTGTCGCATTGGTACCCTAATAAACCAATACAATAATGAGAGTGAACGCGCGGCAACGCGCGCAGAGAGTAAAACTAGTTAACTATGTATTAATGAAAACAGAAGATGAACAGTGTTTTCGAACCTATGGATGGTATATGTTCATGTTTCATCTGATCTGTTCAACAAAACACGATGGTGATGTAACGGTTTAATTATGGTGTGCGGAGTGTAGTGGCTCAGGTTCGAACCTTTTCTTACCCGGTTTTGTTTCTTTTTCCTCCATCCTTCAACGTTGACACGTGGAATAGTACATATTCCATTCAGAAGTTGCCATGGAGCATGGAAACGTGTTTTGTTTTCAATTTGCCACGCGTATTAATGATCTTCTTAACTGGCCACGTGTATACCTTGACCTCAACATCATCATCACTCTGTACAAAGCCATCATTTTCCCCCCATAATTTTTCTGCAAGTTTTGTTTATTCACTCTGTTTGATTCTTATTTTCATTAGGTGTAAAATTTGTTCTTGATGTTTTCGATTCTTCCTGGTGTTGTGATTTTCATCACGACAACGTAGCGATCGTGAAAAGAAGAGAAAGAAGGACCAACGAAGATGAAATAGTAGTTGAAGATGAAGATTTGGAAACGACCCGACTTGGATTTCAATTGAGGAAGGTTTCTGACATTGTAGCCTAAAATACGAAGGTTACAGGGAAGTATGTAGGTAATCTTTTTGTTTTATTTGTTCATTTAAAACCTACCCATCTGACGCTCTTTAGCCGAGATGTTTTGTCTCATGCAGGATACGGAAACTAAATAAAAGGTCTGCTCAAATTGTAGCAATCCAATCGCCATATCCAGTTTTGTCCTTCTGGTTTATTTGTAATTTAGGTTTTTGCCCTTATTTTAATCATATATTTTTCCATATTCTAACAAGGCCGTCATGTTTATAAAACTATATTTTTCTTATATATATCGGTTCTTTTGTTTACCTAATTTGGATTCAATTTAAAATGCATGTTATGGTGGAGTTATCATTTAATATTTTAATTACTTCATTTTTTTATTTTATTTTTTTTAATAAATTTGCATGTTGGAAATGATTACCAGATGTATGAAACTTTGTGTTGTTAACAGGTGATGCAAATTAATTGTGTTGCAATGCAGGTATGCCATTTTTTTTTGGATGATTTGGTTTATTGTTATGAGAAAATTTTAGTTTCAGTAGCGGTTCTATAGAATTTAGCTATATAATTTGAAATGTGGATCACTATATATTATTCAATATTCTGGTATGACAATACACGATTTCTTTCTTTGGTTTAGTTAATCGGCGTTCCTCGGAGATTGATGCATTGCTCCAGCACTTTATAATCTTCACTAAATTATAAGCTGCAAGTTTGCAACCACTGCTTTTATCATATATGGGTGAAAATTGATCCATTTCAGTGTTAATCCTACAGGGTGGAATTGTAAAGGCTTATGGGCTCATGGAACAACTGATTCCTAGACTTAGCATGTCATTAAATGGATATTTACCCTAATTAAATGTTTGGATGTTTGTTTCTTCTCCAAGTCTGTAAAGACTAAAGAGACATGTAGCTGTTTGTGGTGATATTCATGGGCAATCACATGATCTTGCCGATTCACTGTGTTTATAAACTTGAAACTATCGATACTCAACATGAATTTTTTCAGTTTATAATTATTATTATTTTTTTCAAATTATTCATTTATTTTCTACAATCTACCTGACTATCCGTATATGTGTTTCTTATTTACATGTCTAGCGAAATTTCGGCAGGGAACACGTTGCAGCAACCAACATCGCGGTGCTGCAACCAACATCGCGGTGGCACTACAGTCGTGTAAATTGTGAAGACCTTTTTTTCTCGGGGTTATTGTGAAGACCACAAATTGAAATCCGTTCTTTTTTTTCTCGAGGTTATTGTTGATGTAAAAGCCGACCCGCTGCGAAGCGCGGGCGATAAAACTAGTAGTATTAATTTTCAAACTTTTATGAATAGTGTACACAGCCTATGTGTTTTGTTCTTAATTTTTACACGTAGAAGTATTAATGAATTGATGTTTGACCATACAACTAAGTTCTTTACTGTGTGTTTTGCGTGTTAGTTGATGAATGGCCCTGAAAAAGGTGTTGTACGACAATGTTTTATACGAAAGTCACAAGGGATGCTTTCAGAGCTTGAAGCTAGTGGTCATATCTTTCCATATTCTTCCTCTCCAGAATATATAGCTGGCAATGGAATGCCTACAGTTGCGCCTTAGTACTTTCTCAGGTACACAAAGTCTATTACTTTATTTTTAGATATTATATATGTTTTTCTAACGACATTATCTACACAATATTGGACATCCTAAGATATGGTAAACTTAAATGTAATAGCATTTCGTATTTATGCACACATATGAATATGATTGGGATGATATGATAAAACTAAAGATTGGATTACATGGTTACCGTTAGTGAGTAATATTACTTTTACTTTATTATTATTAGATATATATAAAGTTATTTTTTTAGTGGGTAAAGCTTTCTTTTGGATAATTTTAAGAATCCTTTTTGTATTATGACGATTTTTTGTTAAGAAAATCTAAATATGGTGCGTTAAGGTTTGAATTATTTTTGTGTATAACAAGTTGACGCCGACTCGCGCGTTGCGGCGAGATGTTGATTGAGAATGTATTTAGTGTCACTATGTGATATGCGAATATTTTTAAGTATATGTTAAACCTTCTTTTCATTTTGCTCGTCTTCATAACAAATCCAAGATAAACAATGATGTAACAAACAAATTAAATGGTTAGAATTTCGAACAGGTCTTAAGATGAAATTTTAGTATTGATTTTTTGCGAGAAGGAAAAAGGGCAAATATGAAAGGCATATGTTTGAGTCGATTAAACAAAGTGCAAAAACTAAATGTTCCAAAATGTAAACCCAACATCACTTTGTATATGTTGATTAAAAAAAATGACAATAAACATGATAGTGACATATAATTTAATCATCGGATTACAATTTAAAGTTTTAAAATACTAACACTATGTGAGATATGTGCTTACCAGTTACCCTAACCGTGAGTCAAGAATGAAGAAAAAAAAATGGAAATGGCATTTGCAATCAATTGAAGAAGTAAAAAAAAATGACAAAACATGAAAATGAAATATGTGGGAAATGATTGAACAGATGGTACTTTGATGGAGATCCTGAGTTTCCAAACACACAACAAAATCTCAAAATTAAATGAAAAACACATATGCATTCATAACCCACAATCCTAGACAACCAAATCGGTTAACTCTTTTAATCAACTAACAAACGACTATAATACAAAGAATAAAAGTGGCATATGCTTAGGGTACAAATTATGCATGTATGTCTACGAAAATAAGCATTCTCATTACTAACCAAACGACCATAAAAACTTACCATCAAACATACACTCACCGCGCGTCGTCGTTCATCAAAACAACCACCATCGTCCACCACAACCGGATACCAGCATCGTCGATGCTCAACACACCTCCGGCGTCGGCACCATTACTTCCCAAAACATCTCAGGAGCCGCATCAACACAACACGGTCATCACTCAAACGGTTTTCACAAACCGAAGCAGAACCGAACCGTTTTCTCCATTGTCACTATTACTATTAAGAATAACATTCACAGGATGCAAGATGTTAAAAATCGGCATCTATAAGAGATTTATACACTTAATAAGTCATAATAAGTTTCTGATAAACACTATTTGGGTTGGATGTGTTGAGCGAAAAGATGGAGAGAAGGCGTATCGGTGGACGAAATTGGTGAATTGGATGATTTTATCTACAATTTCTTCAAGTTGTCTATGCACTCTGAAGCCTGTTTAGGTATTCTTCAATTGATTTGGTTGTGATTCTTCCATTTTGGGGGTGTTGGTGGTTATGACGTTTTAGGAAGTTATTCATCAAAAGATCATGATGACGGTTGGCGGTATACAGTTTTACATTGCGGGGGAATAGATAACGCCGCTAAAGTGATTAACGGAAGTTAATTGTATCGTTAAGTTGGTTTTTGTATAATATATAATTTGATTATTCAAGAGTTGGTTTACCTCTCAAAAAGTAAACCGTTGAACAACCACTCCACCTCTTAGAACGTTAATTAATCTATTTGTTTAGATTGTTTTTTTTTTTTTGTTTTTGTTTTTGGTTCAATTGCAATCTTATATGATTAAAAAAATTAATGGCCATTTTTATGAGGGCAAAAACTCTTACTTTGGTCAATGTTAAATTGTAATTGTAATTGTATTAAATGATCTTATTACCCATATTGAACAAATGAAAGGATAGTAGAATGATTAAGAGGTCCACTTTTGTGCAGCAAAAATTTAAGGGTGGTTAAAGTCAACCTGTAAGTCTACTTTCTCCATCAACAAAAAGATAGTTATCACTTCATATAGTGGCATAGAGAGTACATGTAGTTTTGATCCATTTTAATTATGTTTTGCCTATTATGACTTATAAAGTGCGTATGGTCGTTTTGTCCTGCATCAATTATATTTTGGTTGTTATAAGTTCATAAGTGTGTATGGGTTTATTTTGGTTGTTAGAGAACCATATCCATGCTCTTCCTTTGCAGAATTTATTGCTATATTTCTAGGTACAATTTTAATTTATCACAACTTTGTATGGTGACGCCTATTTAAGAGGTCAGATTGCTTAACTTACAGTGATATTTAGTATTTGATTACCTACAAAATTTTAAGGTAAAAGTGGAAGGAACCAACAATATACTTATTCCTATTGCAAAACTATTAATCAAGCATGTGTTTGCGTTTATGGGTAGATAACCATTTGGAAACGACACAAATATGAGAATCGAAAGAGGCTAGATTACCACATTAAAAATTGAATTATGAATGGAACTAATGTGCTACCCAATTGTTACATTCGCGCAACGCGTTTTTCATAAGCAGCGCATTACCGTCAACCAGTCATAGGATTGCACAACAACTTCACATGGAAATATAACCGAGTTATTACCCTATTATTGTCGTGACGCATTTTGTAAATATTGGAATTTCGCCGCAGCGCGTTTTGTAACATTGGATCGCCACCGCTTTAACGTGCGGCTGTGCAAACAACTAGTATTCATAACTTTTGTTCAAGGCTTCGGCTTTCGCTCCTCAGTTTGTGATGGCCTTGAAAAGTTAGGATCCAAAAAAAAACAAAAATTAATATCCATATACATGTATGTATAGTATACTAATTAATTATCTTACTTGTGTGTGTGGTGTGTGTGTGTGTGGGGGACAAAATTGAAGAACCTAGAAATATTGGTAAAATTATAATTATTGTTAAACAAGGGAATTTATTCGTGGTATAAACAAGATACACTTGTCTGGAACATGATGAATCGAGTAATCATCATTTAACATCGTGTTATTTTGCATCGGTGATATGGCAATATATTAGTAGTTGGTGGGGAGTTCCGTCGATATACACATTTTCGGTTCGTGACTTGCTTATGATTATTTAATCATCCTTATTGAAACAAAATCGAAAGTATTCGACAACTATTACGATTCATAATTGTTCATATGATTATTTAATCGTTTTTTTAATCTTTTTTTTTTAATTGTGTAATCATTCTGAACATGAATTGATCTGAGAATGATGAAAAATCAGGGTTCAAATTAGTTCTGTTGTTACGATTTGGAAAAAAAAATTAGACGGTTAGAAGGTTTTTTTCCTATTTTACGCTTGGTTAGTTTAACCCAGGTATGATTAGGGTTTTTAATCTGCATCCAGATATCTTGTTAATCTAATGGCTGAGATTGCTTCTTACGCTTTCTTACATTAAGAAGCTTTATACGTTAGCCTCACCCATTTTCTTTTGTCAAAATAAAATATTTTTTGTTCTAAGTTAACCAACACCGAACAACATCGATCTTGCTACGGGTACCAATATTTGTTTTTTATAGTTTTTGGTTTATACATGAGTTAATTTCGGTTGTTTTGCAACTACATTTACCTAACTGGTATTAGAGCATTCACATTACCTACCATATCTCCATCTGTATAATTACACTAAAAATTATTACAATTCTTTTTCTTTTTCTATTTAATAATAATTATTCTATACTTTTTTACCTTTTCTCTCCTCTTTTAAAAATATTAAAAAAATATTAAAAATATTAAAAAATTATGGAGTATGGACAGTATCTCCTACAAATTTACTAGTGCACAATGTCTCCTCCAAATATTTTCTCTTTCCTCTACTCATAACCACTTATACCCACTCTATATAATATAGAGATCACACTCACAACATTATGGAGGAGCTAATGTGAATGCTCTTATACCACCGTAAATGGTGTGGTGTTTGGTTAGTGTTTTTGCTTATTTTTTTTGTTTTGGTGCCAAAATTGAATACTTTTTTTAACATTCAGGTAAAAACAAAGTTGTATAGTAATCCATCCGTCCTATTTTAGATGTCATTGGGCTTACAAAAACACATATTATGAAATTTTTGTTTGTATGTTGTAAAATGACAACAATATCATCAAGTTATTATTTCAAATCTTTGATTATTTTTTGTCTGTTATGGGCAAAACTGAAAATTGCTTACAAATGGACATTTAATTTGGGACACAAAAAGTGCAAAAATGAAAATTTAAAAATGGGACGGAGTGAGTATTATTTGGTACTGTAAAAAGTTTGGAGTACATGACCATAGGGTTAGGATCAAATACACAAGACACTTTTTCTAGAAAGATTGAGAAGGATTGTGATCCATTGATCATATATTTGAAGGGTTGAGATTAGTTTATTTGAAAAAAATAAAATATAAATTAGAGGAAGGGCATAAAAGGAAAACAACATTTGTTGACTTTCTCTCTCCACATGCAATGCACATGTCAATTCCCCCATCATTTTAAAATGTTTATAACTTTTTCATACGATATTTTTTTTTTCAAAAAAATTTCACCATATTAACGAGCGTTTTTTTATCTTTAATATGAGTACCACATTGCTACATTAAAATTAAAAAAAAAAAGTTCGTGCTAAATGGGTGTCTCTGCTCGTTCATTGTGTTATACTATGCACATGTGTTTTATAAATATGTTATTTGTGTTTTTTTAGTCTACACATGATTTAACTTTGTCCATTGTGTTTTTAGTATGTTTTTCATTGTGTTTTATGCAAATGAGTTTTGTATTTAGGTGTACATTGTGTTTTATTATGTTGTTCATTGTGTTTAAGTCTATTATTGGTGTTTTAGCCTTCTATTCATTGTGTCTTTAATATGTTGCCCATTGTGTTTTATTAGACTGTTCATTGTGTTTTATACCCTATTATTCATTGCATATTTAATTGGTACTCATTGTGTTTTACGTTATCTCCATTGTGTCTTATGCAACTGGGTTTTCAATTTTTTTTCAAAAGTATTCATTGTGTAATCTTCTGTTCATTATGTCTTTATTATGTCGTCCATTGTCTTTTACACAATTGGGTTTTTGACTTTTTTTTCAAAAGTATTCATTGTGTTTTAGTGTTCTGTTCATTGTGTCTTTAGTATGTCATCCATTGTGTCTTATGCAACTGGGTTTTCAACTTTTTTTTTCAAAAGTATTCATTGTGTTTTAGTCTTCTATTCATTGTGTCTTTAGTATGTCGTTCATTGTGTTTTACTAGACTCTTGATTATGTTTTATACTCTATATTTAATTGGTGTTCATTGTGTTTTACACTCCATTGTGTCTTACGCAAGTGGGTTTTTAAATTTTTTTTCAAAAGTATAACAATATGGTACTCATATTAAAGATAAAAAGACGCTCAATTTTATGGTATAATATTTTTAAAAAAAAATGACGTATAAAAAAGTTACGGACATTTAAAAATGAAGGTGGAAATGACATGTGACTTGCATGTGCATATGTTTTTTACAAAATTACCCCTCCACTTGTTTAATCTTTGGACATATGTCATTTTCTAGTGGCTTCTCACCCTTCTCATTTTTTGTAACCTTTGTAGAATAACCTAACCCCATGAACATATTGATACGGTAATGAGTCAAACTGATTCCGACTAATCAATATCAGTACCGACATCGGTAAATCATGTGTCGATATTCTTTTAACCATATCAGAATTTTATTTATATTTTTACAAATTGAACACTATTGTATTTTTACTCCCTCGTCACACGCCAAAGAACTTACACTAGTTTTATTGTATATACAACTAGCTTTTATCTCGGGAGTGTCCCGGGGTTAAAATATCTAATATAACATAATAAAATATCTAATATGACAACATAATTAATGATTTGCCAATATATGATTAATGAATAATAATAATAATAATAATAATAATAATAATAATAATAATAATAATATTTATTTTAAACAAATTTCTGCCATAAGTTATCATATTCAAATATAAAAAAAAGGAATCTCTGCCTATGAAGTTATGTTTATCGTTTGTGATTTATTAGTAGAGTAAAATATATTTGAAAACAAAACCTCACAAAAATAGTTGTTTTTTTCTCTGTTTTTTATATAGCACTATGGTTCTCGTTGGAAAGATAATAAAACGCTCGTTAATTTGGTGTAATTTTTTTCTTTAAAAAATCTCGTATATAAAAGATATTAACGTTTAAAACTTATGGGATGAAACAATAGAGAGAAAATTTAATTTTGTTTTTAAATTCTTATCTTTTCCTAAAATAATTATAATATATATAGATTTATTAAAAAAAACTCAAAAATTAAAAAATCCTATATGATGCCACGTGGCACATTAAAAAAGGGGTTGAGGCCTCCATTGAATGCCACATCATCAAAGTTCAATTCTTTTATTATAAGTTATAGATTATAGATGATAGGAACTCCCGTGTTCTTTCTTAAACTGTTAGAAGACATTCCATTATTCTTAAACTTTATTCCAAGTAGCAATGATAATCTTTTAATAGCAGTAGAAAACATAAATCTATACATATAATAAACCAAAGCCATTTTAATGACATGACACTCAAAGAGGGCATTCTCCCTCTTGAGTGTGCCATGTGTCATCCCATGTGGCAAGAGCTTTATTTTAGGAAAATAATAATTTAAAAATAAAATTAGATTTTTCTCTTTAATGTTTTCTCCCATAACTTTTAAACGTTAATATCTTTTATATACGAGATTTTTTAAAGAAAAAATTACACCAAATTAACGAGCGTTTTATTATCTTTCCAACGAGTTAATCGGAGAAAAAAACGACTATTTTTTGCGTGGTTTTGTTCATATAGAAAAAAAACACAAAACTGTTCAGGTTATTCATTAATCATGTATAGGCAAGGCAAGTCATTAGTTATGTTCAAACCAGTAAATATGAATTTTATTTACAACATGTGTTAGCATTGGAGTTGTACATTGTTTTAGGTTAGGTTTTAATATTAGAGTTATACATTGCTTAAGGTTATACACTAACATTGAAGATAGTTTTATCATTCTTCAAATTGTAGTTTTTTCACAGTTTTTGTTGGCTTTATTCCATGAATATGTACAAATAATACTATATGTTTCTTGCTATCCGTTTATCTCTGTCGTTCGTTATTTTCCATAAAAAATTCCCGTTTATATACAACAAATAAAAAATTCCCGTTTATAACATAATTTGAGTTAACATGTAGGTGTAATGTAGGTGTAGTTTGAATGCTCTAAATCTTAGGAATCCGTATTTGCACGGGTACACTACTATAACGACATAAGATGTTATTGACATATTTTAAATACTAACGTGTTCTTTATATGTCGTCACAAGGAACTTTAATGTATACATAATTTGAATGTTGGAAATTTTAAAAACCCGTCCTAGCGGACGGGTATAATACTAGTTTAATTTATGAGAAATTGGTCATACATGTTTTTCACACTGTTTGGGTTCACACTACTTTTAATGTACTAACGGTACACGTTGTACTGTTTATTTTTAAACAATTAACTTCATTAAAACAAAACGTAACACGACTATATTGTAGAGCCCAACAACCAAACAACTACGTACATGCGAAGATTACACCAATCTTTCCTTGATAAAGTTTTAAGCGGTGTTCCATTTTTAATTCACAAAAACCCAAGCGATTTGATATCTTCCACAACTTTGAGGATTAGCATCATCTTGTTCGACAAAATTTGGTTTTTCTTGCTTTCAAAATACACCAAAAAGAAGTAAAGATAATCCCTCGGAATGCTTTCATTTTGGAGTGACTCAAATGTGCCGTTTTATGTATCATTGTAAGATAGTGAAAACCCTGTGAGACATAATGTATTATTAATCTACTAGTAGAGTGCCCGCGCGATGCAGCGGGGAGCGCAAACACTTCTAAAGGTGTGTATAGTTCGGTTCAGTTCGGTTATTAGCCTCAACCGAAATTATTTAAAATCAAAGTCATCAATTAATCAATCTTATTAAACAATCTTTTCTTTGGTTCGGTTAGTATTGTTAGATTATCGGTTTTTAGTCTGATTTAGTTAATTTTGCTGAATAACAAAAACCAAACTTTGGCTATTTTTTTTGCCCATAAGTACATGAAACAAGGGTATAAATACATGAAATAGAGGTATAAATAGGCCTGTAAATGAACCGAATATTCATGAACTGCTTGTGAACTTGCTCGGCGGGAAGTTTGTTTAGGTAGTTTATTTAATAAACGAACAAACACGAAGAAAAAAATTTGTTCATCTAGTGAAATGAACGAACATGAACAAGCGTTGTGTTCGTTCATTTATGTTCGTGAACGTTCGTTTATGTTCATTTAAGTTTATTAATTACATACGTAGTTATATTTACATAAATATAAACATAAATTGGGCTTTAGCTACTTGTATAAATATATAACCAATTAGTAATTGGGTTTTTTTGTAATACAAAATTGTTCACATTTATTATGTTCGTTCATGAACTGTTCGTTTAGGTTTTAAACGAACGAACATAAACATAACAAATTTCTTAATAAACGATCATGAACACAAAAATGTGTTTGATTATGTGTTCGTGTTCGGTTAAAATTAAATGAACAAACACGAACCCCGTGTTCGTTCAATTCGTTTACAGACCTAGCTATAAAAGCTAAAAATATATGAATATATAAATGCTTTTGTTATGGTTTGGTTGATTTTGGTGAACTAAGTGTACACAAAACCATAACTGATTTTAAGTTAATTTGGTTTTTAGTTAATTCAGTTTTCGATTGCTTTTGGTTATAATTCTTCTTTTTTTTCTTCGGTTTTAGTTAAATGTTCAATTATTTCTCACCCCTAGATATCTATACTATATATAATATATTTGATAGGAGCATTTTAATATACATAAAAGTTAAGAGTTAACTTTTGTTTATTTAAATAACAGTTACACATTTTCTCATTATTTTAAGTCAACTGCCAACAACTCATCTTCAAACCATATTAGAGTATAATTTGCGATATACTTTTAATTAAAATTTTGATTTTTTTACGCGATTAACAATATCTTGGGGTGAATAATAATTGAACACTCAACCGAAACTGGACAAAAACATACAAAACCAGACTGAAAATTAACAAAAACTGAGTTAACCTAATAGGCTAATATTGGTTTTTTTTTGTACCGTAAGTTAACCAAAATTAACAAACCGAAACTAAATCATTTATACATTTATGTCTTTTATACATTCATTACATGTATTTATACCTCCATTTTATGTGCTTCTAAGGAAAATTTTAACCAAAGTTTAGTTTTGGTTATTAACCAAAATTAACTAAACCGAACTAAAAACGACAATCTAACCAAATAGACTGAACCAATTAACCAGTTGGTTAATAAGATCGATAAACTAATAATGTCGATTTTTGTTTCGGTTGACACTTATAACTGAACTGAACCTAACCCAACAATGAACCATTATATGTGTTTGTGTTCTCTACCACATCGTGGAGCACGTTGTTATGAATATATGAATTGGTCCGTTACAATTTAAATAATTTCGGTTAACTAAGGGTACAAAAAGAAAACGATAACTGATTTTAAGTTAAATCGGATGTTTTCATTTTTCAATAGATTTTGGTTCAGTTTTTATTGTTTGGCTTCGGTGAACGGTTTAGTTATTGCTTACTCCTAGATATTGTTTATCATGTAGTACATAAAGATTTAAAAATAATAAAATGCTCATTATTATGATGTAATTTTTTTATAAAAGTACCAATGTATGAAAAAAAAATAAGACTAATTAAAAATCATAGGGGATAGTTTACTTAAAATAAGGAAAAGATGTTTAACTATCATTTAAATAAACAAAAGTTAAGTAAAGTATAAGGGATTAAAATGTAACTAAGATAGAGTATTAAAATGTAAATAATGTATGAATGACTATTTTACCCTCATTTCAAGGTTATTAATGAAAAATAAGTTTTTAACTTTTGGGTATCTTAAACTACCCCTCACTCATGCATTATAGTATATATATATATATATATATATATATATATATATATATATATATATATATATATATATATTTGAGATGGTGTTGTCCTACTTGGCATACATACATGCATTCTCTCTTTTGAGAGTGCTATGTAGGATCACATGTGGACCAATTAAAAAACAAAAGCCATTGAATTATTTTAGGGAAAAAAAATTTAAAAACAAATTTAAATTTTATCTCTCATGTTTCTTC
Source organism: Ambrosia artemisiifolia (assembly GCA_032199755.1). NCBI lineage: Eukaryota > Viridiplantae > Streptophyta > Magnoliopsida > Asterales > Asteraceae > Ambrosia > Ambrosia artemisiifolia. Next base: position 67,416,646 of record CM063519.1, read on the forward strand.
CCATACCTTTTAAACGTTAGTATCTTTTATATATGAGATTTTTAAAGAAAAAAATTAAAACAAATTAACGAGCGTTTTATTATCTTTCCAACGAGTACCATAATGCTATATAAAAACGGAGAAAAAAACGACTATTTTTTGTTGGGTTTTGTTTTCAAATATATTTTACTCTACTAATAAATCACTACTTAGGGTTTTTTATATTGAATAAGAAACGATAAACATAACTTCATAGGTAGAGATTCATTTTTTTTATATTTGAATATGATAACTTATGGCAGAGATTTGTTCAAAATAAACAAACAAATAAATAATAATAATAATAATAATAATAATAATATTCACTAATCATGTATTGGCAAATCATTAATTAAGTTTTCATATTAGATATTTTATTATGTTATATTAGATATTTCAACCTCGGGACGCTCTTGGAATAAAAGCTAGTCAACTATATATAGGAGTATAAAGGATAGGATAAGGATAATTTAGAAACTCCCTTGAGTTGGAGAAACCCATGAAACTCAATGGTGGCCATTGATCAACAAGCATCTATGGTTGAGATTAATCCTGATTATTTTATTTCACTAAAGTACATCTCCTTTTTATTTTTTAAAGAATAAGGGTAATATAGGTATTTTGTCCATCTCTCTTCTCTCTCACATCTCTTCTCTCTTCTGACTCTCTCTCCTCTCTCCTCTCTTTTTCCTTTTACATTTTTTTTAATTTTTAAACCTTTTAATATGTAAAAATCAGTCAGATTTGACTGTAACAAGTTACGTGTTACGTTGTAACATGTTGTATTTGTCATTTGTATGTATTTACATTGTTACATTTTAAAACATGTTACACTGTAAAAATAGCATTTTACATATTTACATATGTATCGTAGTTAATTGTGCGTATGTAACCTGTTTTAAATTCAAACTCAAAAACAGAAAATAAACTGTTGTAACAAGTTACATACATATTTACAACCTATTTACATTTGTATGATTTTTTTGACATATAAACACAATCAAATTCAAACTTCGACAAAAAAATAACTGAACATTCATACACAAAAAAATAAAAAACATATCCCGTTTGTGACCACCAAAGATCCGCTGAAAAAGGACACGAGCAGCTACGGTTTTCGCTTCTTCAGGCAATCTCAGCTTCTTCAGCAAGGAGCTTGGCTGTCTCTTTATATGCCTGAAGCATTTCATTGAATCTTTTTCTGTTAATTTCCAATTATTTAACTAATTCAAAATAATTAATGGCCCGTGTTCTTAGGATACCTTCCAAGATTCCTCTTTCTTCACAAGCTGCTCTGAGATAGAGTGCTACAAAAACATAAAAAACTTGCCAATAATGATCTGACTCTCTTTTCTTCCATGCCAATAATAATTACTTATATGCATTCCTGTCAGTTAAACATTTGAGTTTTCTAAGGCTTAAAATGGAAATTCAACATATTAGTAAAAGTCACTTTGTTACCTGATTATGTGGTATTAAACCACTGAAACCATGCTTCTAAACGACCAAAAGATCGTTCAAAGAAAGCAGAGATCTCTGTGCTTTCCGTGGCAGAAAATTTGTTTCTCTTCATACCACAAACCAGATCTGAAAAACAATATTTACTTCAATGATCTTAAAACTTAAAAGTGGTTTTCTATTTCTAAAAATAACAACAACAACAAACATACCTGGTACAGATCTGTTGACCACCGCTCATCACCTCCAAAACCACCTTCGACCACCATCACCTCCCAAAAACACCATCACCATCACCTCCAAACCAACCGTAGACCACCACCCATTCAGATCTATTTCGAGATCCCATCCCCACCCCCATTCAGATCTGTTTCGAGATCCAACCCCCATTCAGATCTGTCTCGAGCAAGAGAGAGGAGTGTGTGTGTGAGAGAGAGAAAATTTTTGTTAAACAAAATAAAGCAACCACATTAACAGCGTGTGTATGAACAGGATGGACCGACCCTTCAAAAAAAGCAAATTAAACTCAGGCACCGTTGGTCTCCGCCGGAGCTCCGCCGTGAGCGACCAGAGACCCCACCAGACTCTCTGTTCTCTCCCTCTCTAGATAATCCGACGTGTGTGTTACTGTGTGTGTGGGTTTGTTCAGCAGGTATAACAAATGGGTGAGTTGGGGTTTTTATAAATGGGTTTGGTTAATGGTTTTCCTAAAACCATGGTTGAGTAGATGGTTTTGAGTAGGACTTTTGTAGATGTTTAGGAAGAGAGAGAGAGGGGGGTTAATGTGACTTGGTTTGTGTCAGGGAAATTAAAAAGAATGACATGAAGAGAGAAGGTGTGGTAATATGGAATGACAATCTTACTCTTCCTCACAAAAGACAATATGATAGATGTGGAAGGATGGTGACCATAAGATGAGTTTCAAGGATTCTCCAGCTCAACCAAATTTCCTATGGATATATAGCCATAAAGGATAATTACAAAGAAAACTTAATCAAATACAATCTCTTAATTATAGGAACAAGATAATACTAAACTATAATAATAATCTAAAATAATATATTCTCTAATATTCCCCTACAGTCAGAGCAGGAGTTATCCGGACACTCAGACTGGAGTGAAAAAGCTTGAAAGAAACACGATCGGCTGTCACGTAGAGCAGGAACTCGATCAGATGTGGGATCTAAGAAGATCGGCAACGTGACTGTGGTCAGGCAATTGCTAGGCATGATGACATGAGCTATGACTGCAGCGGCAGGAGCTATAACTTGGCGGCACGCGACTGTGACACCCGGCAAACTCCGGTTATTTATTTTTGAAAACTCAGTAAGTCTACCTTAGCGAGTCGTGCATACATTACACATGACAAGGTCAGTCGAGTCGAGTCATGCATCATTGGGGTTCTAACACACACAAGTTTCGAGTCCCGGGAATTGGTGAACGAGTGTGAACGTGTTTGTTTTCATGAATTATGTGTTTATAATCTTTATGTGACTTGTCGGTATGTGTATACGTGTTTACATATGTTAAAACAGTGATTACGCGTAATTGCATGATGTTATAGGTGATTACGCGTAATTGCATGATATTAAGGGGTGATTAGCCCTAATTGCATGCTGATAGGGGGTGATTAGCCCTAATTGCATGCTGATAGGGGGTGATTAGCTCTAATTGCATGCTGATAGGGGGTGATTAGCCCCTAATTGCATGCTGATAGGGGGTGATTAGCCCTAATCGCCTATAGGGTAGGCGATTAGGAACCTTAAGGGGCGATTAGGCCCCTAATCGCCTGATAAGGTAGGCGATTAGCAGCCCTAATCGCCTGATAAAGCTGCACAATCGCCTGACGTGTTTTAAACGACTAGAAACGCCTATAAATACCACCCTTGACCTCTAAAACACCATTTGTGCAACCCTAGCCGTCCCATAACCTATCCCAACTCACAAACACCCTCTGGAACTCGTTTTTACATCAAAACAACCATTTCCAAGCTTTACCCATCATTTTCTCCTAAATCCAAGGTGTGTTCTTCATCCCCAAACCTTTAAATGATTATGTTTTGTTCCCTAAAAGTCCAGACCTGATTTCTAAATGTTTTTGTCTTTGAAAACCTATTAAAAACCGTTTTTAAACAAACTCAAACCTTTATTCATGTTATATGTGTTATATGTGATTAAAGGTAGGATTTTTAGGATTTAAACATGATTGTTCTTGTGTTATTAAGGTGTTTATGGTTGTTATGAGTTAGTGTGATGATGTCCTAGGAGTTTGGATGGTTTTGGTTGTGTATTGTTGATGTTTGATATTTTGACCCATTTGAATAGTTTTGAATGATTAAGGATGTTATGAGGTGTGTTGTTGATTGTATGATGTTAGGGTTTGCATTAGGATGATGCTAGAGCAGTGGGATACTATCGGACAACGTTGTTACGTAAGGAAATCTGGATATTTGCTATTTAGGGCAAGTTTGTGCATGTTGATGTGATGCTTACATGTTAAGTTTACTATTTTGGGAAAACACTCGCATTCGGGACTGTTAGAATGATGATAACTTAGGGGTTTTGCTTGAAATATGTTTGTTAATGTGTTATGATTGATATTGGGTGTTTACACATGGTTCGGATCTGATTTGGAGGGGCTAACGCGCGAAAAAGGCGAGACGGAACAGCATAGGCGATTAGGAATCTCAATCGCCTATGCTACAGGCGATTAGCCCCTTAATCACATGACTTGCAGGCGATTAGGAGGCCTAATCGCCCCTTAACATGCCTAATCGCCTATCATGTCCAGAATAGCATGTCTTATGACTCCTAATCACTAGTTAACTTCAGAATAGCATGTCTTATGACTCCTAATCACTAGTTAACTTCAGAATAGCATGTCTTATGACTCCTAATCACTAGTTAACTTCAGAATAGCATGTCTTATGACTCCTAATCACTAGTTAACTTCAGAATAGCATGTCTTATGACTCCTAATCACTAGTTAACCTCTGAATAACATGTCTTATAGCTCCTAATCACCAGTTGACTTTTCCTAATCACTAGTTGACTTTTCCTAATCACATGTAATGATAATGTAACTGTAACTTAGTATTCCGAGACCCGATTGGACACATAGGAACATGCTAGAAACCCCGTAACATGTCTAGTAACATAGTAACACGTGTTGGGACTTATTTGTGCGTTATTTAATCTATGTGTTAGAACTCGTTGAACTTTAACACGTGTTAAGTACTAAGTTGCATGATTTGTATATGTTGGTGTATGAGATGATCACGTGGAATGTCGGGTCACCAATGGGATGTCGGGTCTTGTCTGTGGGGTCAAAGTAACAATCAAACGAGTTTTCAAAACGTACTTGGTCATGGTCTGGACATTTGGGGAGTATTTGACCTGCGGGTCAATGGTTCGGGTACTCATATGCATTCGATGATAGGTTGCCGATACTAGGGCTGTCATTTGCATTGTCTGTGGTTTATTAAGAAGAACGCAATCTAAGGTGAGTTCACGGCCCCACTTTTTACTAGTTTCGCTTTCGGGGGAGAAAACATGCTGGGTACTGGTATTCATAAAACGTGTGTCAAATTACGTTTTCGTATTCATAAAAGGTGTGTCAACTTACGTTTTCGTATCCATAAAAGGTGTGTCAACTTACGTTTTCGTATTCATAAAAGGTGTGTCAACTTACGTTTTCGTATCCATGGAAGGTGTGTCAACTTACGTTCTCGTATTCATAAAAGGTGTGTCAAATTACGTTTTCGTATCCATAAAAGGTGTGTCAACTTACGTTCTCGTATTCATAAAAGGTGTGTCAACTTACGTTTTCGTATCCATAAAAGGTGTGTCAACTTACGTTCTCGTATTCATAAAAGGTGTGTCAACTTACGTTTTCGTATTCATAAAACCTATGATATGCTAAGTACTCGGATTGGTAAAGCTTACAAGGTAGTCGTTGGTTACTATATGGTATTACGTATTGGTATTCTTGAATTCTTTATGCATTGGGGTATTCTTTTGGGTTGCTATACGATTTGTTAAAGTCCCGGGGAAAACCATGAATGTGCGATGGTTGCATAACGGGGGAAATATGGATAGATCTATTTGGGCGTGACCGGCCCCACTCGTCGACTGGAGGTCGGACGGGTGCATGTTGTCTCTTAGAGTATTCTTGTATTCTTGTATTCGGGCAGGTAGTATTCTTGTATGCATGTATTCGAGTCCAGTAATGGTTTTCCAATCGTAGTAGCGACAGGTATTCATTTTGGATGGCATTCTTTGAGTAGTATTCTTTTGCTCGGTTTACGTATGGTTTGGTCTACTTTGGAATATTCTTTGAAACTAACTAAGTTGCTTTTCACAAAAACCTGTGAACTCACCAGCATTATATGTTGACGTTTTTAGCATGTTTTTCTCAGGTCGTTAAGGTAGCAGCATCGGACTTAGGCGCACGGAGTCTCACTTGGCGTCTAGGATTCTAGTTTCATGTTTTCAGTAATTTCAGACTTCAGTCACGTTGTTTAAGTTGTAATCAAGATTTTAAAAAGCTTCCGCTGTTGGTTTATGTTATGAAACTAAATGTTTTTATTTTACGTATTTTATCATATAGTGTTGTTTATTGTGACCGTTGACTTGGATCCTGGTGTGTCACACGCTGTAACAACCCGGACCTAGGGCCCAAAATTTTTCACGACTAAAGATCAGAGTCACGAAGAAATAATAAATACTAATGTAAAATGGTAAGAATAATTATTATACGCGAGTACTAGTTACGAACTTGAACCCGAATAACTATTTAAAGAATATTATTATCTGAAAAATACCCGTTACGCGACTGAACTGATAGCCGATAACGAACCCGGACCCGAACCCAAGATGGTGAGTCACCAAGGGAGGACACTTGTCCTCCCCTTGGGGTGACAACACCACTTACAAACCATTAATGGTTTTCTAAAACCATTCAACTCCACTTGTTATAAAAACACAAGACCACTCTCACCCATTCTTGTTGTTGTATACCTGCACAACTCACACACACCATACGAAGAGAGAGAAAGGAGCCGGAGGCTCCTGCCACCCTCCAAGGCGGAGCTCCGGCCATCGTTTCCGGCGAGTCAACCCAAACCCCACCCTTTCTGTCCCTAATAAACCAACACACACACACACACACTATACATCGGAGAGAGAGAAAGAGAAACAAAGAGAGGAAAGAGAGAGAGACAGACGAAGGGAGGAAGATGATGATGGGTTTTGTGGTGGTTAGTAGCGATGTGGTTGAGGACAGAAGTAATGACGGTAATGGCGGTGACTAGGGTTTCAGTAGGATTAAGGTAGTCACAGTGGTGGTTCGGTGGTGGTTTGTCATGGTCACAGACGCGGCGGCGGCGGCGGCTCTGTTGAGGGTTTCAGGTTATGAGGGTGGTGATGTTCGGTGGCCGGTGGTCCAGATCACGGCGGCACGGATCTGTACAGGTGGGGCTGGTCACGTTCTCTGGCGTTTAAACTGATTAAGGTAAGAACCATCATTTATTAGGGTTATCATAGCTTGGTAATGGTGGTCTGTGATGATAATTGAAGGTTGACAGTTAGGGGTTTCGTGGTGGTGAAGATGGAGTTGGTTGTGATGGGTTATAGATGGTAAACTGAAGTAGTGATGGTGGTAATGACGAAATATTGTGGTGGCCTTAGGTTTAGGTGGTGGTTAACAATAGAAGGTGATAGGTGGTTGATGATGATGGCGTAGTTACGGGTCAACAGAAGTCAAACGAGCAGCCCGGGCAACGGATAGTCAACAGAAGTCAACCCGGTCAAACGAAGGATCCGAGAGGTATATAGCGAGGACCCGAACCATTTTAGTACTTGATATATTATTAAGCGGATTAACGCGTGTGGGACATGAATTAGCATATTGAGTCGAACCAACTATATTAGAAAGTTAAACATAGAAACAATGATAACTTAGACATTGAGACATTTGGATATTTATATAGTGACACCCGGTCAATATAATGTTAAAATGGCAATTTGAACATAGAAACGTAATATATATATTAACGCTTTAAAGCGGTTTAAGTAAGACATTAGACGATACTTGGGATACGGACATTATATAAATATCGGTCATAAGATGAATAATGCGGACATTAGCGTAACTTGGATTAGTATGCGATATTGGGACTTTGACAAACATGGACTCGACTAGTTATAACATGACATGATTGGACATAGGAAAACAAGTAGCGACTATGATCATTTGGACATTGGATCTTTAAAGACTTTAAATAACAATATGTATAACTATGTAATGATGATAGTAATTCGTATCTATGGCGAAGCTAAAAGACATCAGAACTAAGATGACTATAAAAAGTTAGCTTGGATATAAATACAAATAGGATGCAAGATAATAAACCCGGTAAATAGAAGTTTGGATGAAGGGCTATGTTTGTATGATTAGAAAAGAAGCATTACTAATCGACGATAGAGTGAACCAAACCATAGCGTGCCCACACATGTAACCGCGATATTGGTTACACGCGCTAATATTTATGAACATTGAATAGGATCTTGCTAAGTGATCAATAGATGGAAACTTGACGGGGAATATTAAGTGGACATGTGACACGCTGCTAAGGTGAGTTTTTTATACCACTCCCCTTTTTATGTTTTATAAACGTTTTGGGGTGAATGCATGCTTGTGTGTGTAAACTGTTTTTTAAACTGTTTGATGTGACAAGATACAGACTGCCGGATAATACTGACACTCATTAACTTAGAAGTAAGCCACTTAATATATGGGTAGTACTACTTGCGGAATCCCCCACGCATGGTGGACTCGGGACTTAGGGGCCCGGGAAACCCTCCACTAAGGTTTTAAGACCATTGCGGCATATATTTTGCCACTGGATCAATATGGCAGTTATTGATTCTTCGTTTAGGGTTGGGGTGTCGCTTGTGCATCACTTTGTGTAAAATGTGTTGAACTTTGTGTAAACTTGGAAACTGGCTTTTGAACTGATAAACATGTTTTGGATCCACTTAATTATTATACGGACTCACCAGCGTAATTGCTGACCCAAACTCTTTTAAGCATGTGTTCAGGTACTGCATTGGGATGATCGTGTATACGAGGTATTTGCTTGTGTGCGTGGAATAAAGATCATCGTGATAGAAGATTCGAGATATAAGCATTGTGGATTAGAGCCTCTAGAATTATGGACGAGTAGAGATTGGATTGGCTAGTGGATAACAACCCATTAACTGCTTCGACGACCGCCGCGTTTCGTCCCTGCTTAAATATTAGACTATTTATTTTAGTTATGTATTTATATTTTTGGATTAGAAATTGTATAACATATTAAATAGTCGTTATCGTTGCTTCCGTTGTGCAATTCTGTTACCAAACTGTCGTAACGTCCAGCCCCTCCTGGTCGGGTTGTTACAGTTGGTATCAGAGCAACGGTGGTGGCGAAATAGGATATCTCCAGATATCCTATTCCACACCAGGACAACTTAAAGAACTTAGCGTTTAAGACTCTAAGACTACCTAGCTAGGGAATGCCTTGAAACTACATAAGACTGGCCAGAGTAAGAAACGAAATAAGTCGAGACTTGAGTACCTGAACACACTAGAATGCTTACCGGGACCTAGAACCAGTGTGATTAGTATACGAGTTTCGAGTGATACGTGAAAGATGACTACGACGGAAATTATTAGGACAATCTTGTGAGGTAAATTGACGATTACACTTGATATCACGTAATCGTGAATTTACAGGCACGCGAAAGTTCTAAGAAATCCGAAGAGTCGCCGAAATTGTGAGTATTAACCATGATGACCATGAACTAGTGTGAGAAAACGGACTATGATAGAGTCATAAACAAATAGGTGCCGGATTACGGATTGAGAAGCAAATATATATATATATATATATATATATATATATATATATATATATATATATATATATATATATGTGGTACACTAGTATTACAATAGTAAAGGTTTGAGATTAGACATACTTGGTACGACGTGCGTTTTACAAATAGTATACATATATATACATATACATCCATGACTTTTATAATATTCACCATCTTAAATTTTATATATGTGTATATGAATCTATATGGACGCTATTATTTTCAAATAATTCTCTTGATCAAGTTATAAGCTAACCATGAAAGCTAGGTACCCCGTCAAAATTTGGCACTGCAATTTAGAAGAACTCAAAAATATCAAGGTGAATTTAGTCAACTTAGCGAACAGGTAATTCGATGAGGCTCATCTTCTAACCAAATAGTTATTATCGATTGTATAGTGTAACATTATATGGCTCGTGCGTATGTATAGGGTAACTTTTAGACCGAAAATAAGAAGATAAAACCATGGGTTACTAGACTTTACATTTGGACTTGATTTACAATGGCTTCCATAGATTACTTTAGATATAGAGTATTGGCTGAACCATTATTTGATCCTTTTACTCAAGATTTATACTCTCTTCCATAGGTTAAAAACAATGTTGGAAACTGGATTCGTTACACCATAAAACATGTCTTAGAAAAATTTGACTGCCCGAAAACCAATTGGAAAGCCATAATCCCATAATGGAAGATTGTAATTGTTGTCGAAAGTGTCTTAATTGGTCAACCGAATGAAGCTAGAAATAAACTTTAAGTAAGGTATACCTTGACTTAGTCATCAATAACCTCGCTCTAAATACGTCACCCATTATCTAATCTATCATAGTCTTATGATCGACACAACCTTATAAGGCTCGACATTATAAACTCTAGAACCTTTTTGGACAAATGACCAAGGATAGCTCCCATTCCTTCCAAACGCAACCAATAAGCGTGATGATGAACTCAATTGGCTGATAACAACCCGGTTACAGAGAAGAAGGTTGGTGATAATGATTAAAGTGGTTATTAAGATGTTAGGTGTTAATAAATATGGTTAAGTGTAAATATAAACATGAAGAGAAGAAATTTGATGAAACTTAGTAACCCACGTTCGAAAATGAACTACTCACCATGAACTATCATTTTCCACTAACCAAGGAAACTAGGATTAAACACTACAAGAGGTATTCTCTATGTTTAACCAACAACTCGTCACTTTAAAAGCTTATATTATCTCTAGATCCTTGACAAAAATTTTCGGTTCAAGTTCCAAAACTCTTCATTATGAAAACAAGTTAGTTGTATAAGACATGTTAGAATTATTTGAGTTAGGCCTTAACAGGGGAGTAGAGATATTTGTGATGACTAATATAGTAGTTATTTTTATTAACATGATTGTAAAATTATGATCGACTAACCTTCATGATTAAGTTATAAGATTAATCAGAGAACCATATACCACGCCAAAAATTTGGCACTACAATTTGAAAGAATTCAAGGTACCAAGGAGAATCTTGATCCATCTAGCACATAGATACCTCTAATCCGATAAGTCTTATGTCTAACCAAATAGTTATAGTTTAATATAAGGCCCATGATTATATAGTTTAGGTGCATGTATAGGCTGAATTTTTCCCGTTAAGCAACACCTTGTCAGTCAAGTCGAAGCTGGAGATTTAAAAACAACAATTATTAGACCCTCTTATTTTAAGACTTGGCATATATCAAACTTCACGAAAATTTAGGTTAAATATGGTATACGGGATAAGTTATTACATAGCAGGTCTTGGAGATGGTTACCAATTATCAAACAAATACCAATAAGCTATCCTGGAAAACGTACGGCGACCCGAAGAGACTAGAATTGAACGTTGCACGAGGTAAATGTAGGATTTAATGTATGTTCCTTTACTCTAATACCCCATGATATCTTTAGACTATTGCCAAAATATTTGGATCGTTTCGTAACATTTAAGCATAATAATTAAGATATTCGTGCGAAACATAACAAAATGTATAGGCAGGCTCTAACGGGGGGGAGCGAAATCAAATATGACAACCATAAATAAGACGCACCACACATAGGATGATACTACCAAGACTCGACTAGGCCACATTTTGATGTCTAACAAAGAACAAGGTTATTAGGACTAATAACTTTCAGAACACACATATGATTCTCGATCAAATACGTTTACAAATATGTTTTTCTACCAAGTTTTTAGGGAGATTTTCAATACATTTACGAGGTATCATTGGTGTGGTGGGTTAGCTGCGGTACACCCTATATATAAGCACCAATGATGCTTTGAATATGAGACTGAAAATCAAACCAAGAACCAACACTAGTCTGTCGATAGTATAAACCATTTGTTTTAAACCTGAACATAGCATGAGGCTTAGTGTGGAATCGCCTAAATTATGAATGAGTTTAAGGAAAGAATTAGGTACATACGTGTGTATAGACCCGGACATTGAATCCGAGTATGGGATATATTGGATGTATCCAATGGATAACTCGAAAGTAATTCCGCGGACGGAATTCCATTAACGGGGGGAGAATGTAACAACCCGGACCTAGGGCCCAAAATTTTTCACGACTAAAGATCAGAGTGACGAAGAAATAATAAATACTAATGTTAAAATGGTAAGAATAATTATTATACGCGAGTACTAGTTACGAACTTGAACCCGAATAACTATTTAAAGAATATTATTATCTGAAAAATACCCGTTACGCGACTGAACTGATAGCCGATAACGAACCCGGACCCGAACCCAAGATGGTGAGTCACCAAGGGAGGACACTTGTCCTCCCCTTGTGGTGACAACACCACTTACAAACCATTAATGGTTTTCTAAAACCATTCAACTCCACTTGTTATAAAAACACAAGACCACTCTCACCCATTCTTGTTGTTGTATACCTGCACAACTCACACACACCATACGAAGAGAGAGAAAGGAGCCGGAGGCTCCTGCCACCCTCCAAGGCGGAGCTCCGGCCATCGTTTCCGGCGAGTCAACCCAAACCCCACCCTTTCCGTCCCTAATAAACCAACACACACACACACACTATACATCGGAGAGAGAGAAAGAGAAACAGAGAGAGGAAAGAGAGAGAGACAGACGAAGGGAGGAAGATGATGATGGGTTCTGTGGTGGTTAGTAGCGATATGGTTGAGGACAGAAGTAATGACGGTGATGGCGGTGACTAGGGTTTCAGTAGGATTAAGGTGGTCACAGTGGTGGTTCGGTGGTGGTTTGTCATGGTCACAGACGCGGCGGCGGCGGCTCTGTTGAGGGTTTCAGGTTATGAGGGTGGTGGTGTTCGGTGGCCGGTGGTCCAGATCACGGCGGCACGGATCTGTACAGGTGGGGCTGGTCACGTTCTCTGGCGTTTAAACTGATTAAGGTAAGAACCATCATTTATTAGGGTTATCATAGCTTGGTAATGGTGGTCTGTGATGATAATTGAAGGTTGACAGTTAGGGGTTTCGTGGTGGTGAAGATGGAGTTGGTTGTGATGGGTTATAGATGGTAAACTGAAGTAGTGATGGTGGTAATGACGAAATATTGTGGTGGCCTTAGGTTTAGGTGGTAGTTAACAATAGAAGGTGATAGGTGGTTGATGATGATGGCGTAGTTACGGGTCAACAGAAGTCAAACGAGCAGCCCGGGCAACGGATAGTCAACAGAAGTCAACCCGGTCAAACGAAGGATCCGAGAGGTATATAGCGAGGACCCGAACCATTTTAGTACTTAATATATTATTAAGCGGATTAACGCGTGTGGGACATGAATTAGCATATTGAGCCGAACCAACTATATTGGAAAGTTAAACATAGAAACAATGATAACTTAGACATTGAGACATTTGGATATTTATATAGTGACACCCGGTCAATATAATGTTAAAATGGCAATTTGAACATAGAAACGTAATATATATATTAAGGCTTTAAAGCGGTTTAAGTAAGACATTAGACGATACTCGGGATACGGACATTATATAAATATCGGTCATAAGATGAATAATGCGGACATTAGCGTAACTTGGATTAGTATGCGATATTGGGACTTTGACAAACATGGACTCGACTAGTTATAACATGACATGATTGGACATAGGAAAACAAGTGGCGACTATGATCATTTGGACATTGGATCTTTAAAGACTTTAAATAACAATATGTATAACTATGTAATGATGATAGTAATTCGTATCTATGGAGAAGCTAAAAGACATCAGAACTAAGATGACTATAAAAAGTTAGCTTGGATATAAATACAAATAGGATGCAAGAAAATAAACCCGGTAAATAGAAGTTTGGATGAAGGGCTATGTTTGTATGATTAGAAAAGAGGCATTATTAATCGACGATAGAGTGAACCAAACCATAGGGTGCCCACACATGTAACCGCGATATTGGTTACACACGCTAATATTTATGAACATTGAATAGGATCTTGCTAAGTGATCAATAGATGGAAACTTGACGGGGAATATTATGTGGACATGTGACACGCTGCTAAGGTGAGTTCGTATACCACTCCCATTTTTATGTTTTATAAACGTTTTGGGGTGAATGCATGCTTGTGTGTGTAAACTGTTTTGTAAACTGTTTGATGTGACAAGATACAGACTGCCGGATAATACTGACACTCATTAACTTAGAAGTAAGCCACTTAATATATGGGTAGTACTACTTGGGGAATCCCCCACGCATGGTGGACTCGGGACTTAGGGGCCCGGGAAACCCTCCACTAAGGTTTTAAGACCATTGCGGCATATATTTTGCCACTGGATCAATATGGCAGTTATTTATTCTTCGTTTAGGGTTGAGGTGTCGCTTGTGCATCACTTTGTGTAAAATGTGTTGAACTTTGTGTAAACTTGGAAACTGGCTTTTGAACTGATAAACATGTTTTGGATCCACTTAATTATTATACGGACTCACCAGCGTAATTGCTGACCCAAACTCTTTTAAGCATGTGTTCAGGTACTGCATTGGGATGATCGTGTATACGAGGTATTTGCTTGTGTGCGTGGAATAAAGATCATCGTGATAGAAGATTCGAGATATAAGCATTGTGGATTAGAGCCTCTAGAATTATGGACGAGTAGAGATTGGATTGGCTAGTGGATAACAACCCATTAACTGCTTCGACGACCGCCGTGTTTCGTCCCTGCTTAAATATTAGACTATTTATTTTAGTTATGTATTTATATTTTTGGATTAGAAATTGTATAACATATTAAATAGTCGTTATCGTTGCTTCCGTTGTGCAATTCTGTTACCAAACTGTCGTAACGTCCAGCCCCTCCTGGTCGGGTTGTTACACATGCCTCGCGGTAGAACTCAGCAGGTGGAAAGTATTTAATCGTTTTTTTAATCATCCTTATTGAAACAAAATCGAAAGTATTCGACAACTATTACGATTCATAATTGTTCATATGATTATTTAATCGTTTTTTTTGTGGAAGATATCAAATCGCTAGGGTTTTTGTGAATTAAAAATGGAACACCGCTTAAAACTTTATCAAGGAAAGATTGGCGTAATCTTCGCATGTACGTAGTTGTTTGGTTGTTGGGCTCTACAATACAGTCGTGTTACTTTTTGTTTTAATGAAGTTAATTGTTTAAAAATAAACAGTACAACGTGTACCGTTAGTACATTAAAAGTAGTGTGAACCCAAACAGTGTGAAAAACATGTATGACCAATTTCTCATAAATTAAACTAGTATTATACCCGTCCGCTGGGACGGGTTTCTAAAATTTCCAACATTCAAATTATGTATACATTAAAGTTCCTTGTGATGACATATAAAGAACACATTAGTATTTAAAATATGTCAATAACATCTTATGTCGTTATAGTAGTGTACCCGTGCAAATACGGATTCCTAAGATTTAGAGCATTCAAACTACACCTACATTACACCTACATGTTAACTCAAATTACGTTATTTAGTAGGTTCATTTTAACATCTATGCTTTGTTGTATATAAACGGGAATTTTTTATGGAAAATAACGAACGACAGAGATAAACGGATAGCAAGAAACATATAGTATTGTTTGTACATATTCATAGAATAAAGCCAACAAAAACTGTGAAAAAACTACAATTTGAAGAATGATAAAACTATCTTCAATGTTAGTGTATAACCTTAAGCAATGTATAACTCTAATATTAAAACCTAACCTAAAACAATGTACAACTCCAATGCTAACACATGTGGTAAATAAAATTCATATTTACTGGTTTGAGCATAACTAATGACTTGCCTTGCCTATACATGATTAATAAATAACCTGAACACTTTGTGTTTTTTTCTATATGAACAAAACCACACAAAAAAATAGTCGTTTTTTTCTCCGATTAACTCGTTGGAAAGATAATAAAACGCTCGTTAATTTGGTGTAATTTTTTCTTTAAAAAATCTCGTATATAAAAGATATTAACGTTTAAAAGTTATGGGAGAAAACATTAAAGAGAAAAATCTAATTTTGTTTTTAAATTATTATTTTCCTAAAATAAAGCTCTTGCCACATGGGATGACACATGGCACACTCAAGAGGGAGAATGTCCTCTTTGAGTGCCATGTCATTAAAATGGCTTTGGTTTATTATATGTATAGATTTATGTTTTCTACTGCTATTAAAAGATTATCATTGCTACTTGGAATAAAGTTTAAGAATAATGGAATGTCTTCTAACAGTTTAAGAAAGAACACGGGAGTTCCTATCATCTATAATCTATAATCTATAACTTATAATAAAAGAACTGAACTTTGATGATGTGGCATTCAATGGAGGTCTCAACCCCTTTTTTAATGTGCCACGTGGCATCATATAGGATTTTTTAATTTTTGAGTTTTTTTTAATAAATCTATATATATTATAATTATTTTAGGAAAATATAAGAATTTAAAAACAAAATTAATTTTTCTCTCTAATGTTTCATCCCATAAGTTTTAAACGTTAATATCTTTTATATACAAGATTTTTTAAAGAAAAAAATTACACCAAATTAACGAGCGTTTTATTATCTTTCCAACGAGTACCATAGTGCTATATAAAAAACAGAGAAAAAAACAACTATTTTTGTGAGGTTTTGTTTTCAAATATATTTTACTCTACTAATAAATCACAAACGATAAACATAACTTCATAGGCAGAGATTCCTTTTTTTTTATATTTGAATATGATAACTTATGGCAGAAATTTGTTTAAAATAATAATTATTATTATTATTATTATTATTCATTAATCATATATTGGCAAATCATTAATTATGTTGTCATATTAGATATTTTATTATGTTATATTAGATATTTTAACCCGGGACACTCCCAGGATAAAAGCTAGTTGTATATACAATAAAACTAGTGTAAGTTCTTTGGCGTGTGACGAGGGAGTAAAAATACAATAGTGTTCAATTTGTAAAAATATAAATAAAATTCTGATATGGTTAAAAGAATATCGACACATGATTTACCGATGTCGGTACTGATATTGATTAGTCGGAATCAGTTTGACTCATTACCGTATCAATATGGTCATGGGGTTAGGTTATTCTATAAAGGCTACAAAAAATGAGAAGGGTGAGAAGCCACTAGAAAATGACATATGTCCAAAGATTAAACAAGTGGGAGGGGTAATTTTGTAAAAAACATATGCACATGCAAGTCACATGTCATTTCCACCTTCATTTTTAAATGTCCGTAACTTTTTTATACGTCATCTTTTTTTAAAAATACTATACCATAAAATTGAGCGTATTTTTATCTTTAATATGAGTACCATATTGTTATACTTTTGAAAAAAAATTTAAAAACCCACTTGCGTAAGACACAATGGAGTGTAAAACACAATGAACACCAATTAAATATAGGGTATAAAACATAATCAAGAGTCTAGTAAAACACAATGAACGACCTACTAAAGACACAATGAATAGAAGACTAAAACACAATGAATACTTTTGAAAAAAAAAGTTGAAAACCCAGTTGCATAAGACACAATGGATGACATACTAAAGATACAATGAACAGAAAACTAAAACACAATGAATACTTTTGAAAAAAAAGTCAAAAACTGAATTGTGTAAAAGACAATGGACAACATAATAAAGACATAATGAACAGAAGATTACACAATGAATACTTTTGAAAAAAAATTGAAAACCCAGTTGCATAAGACACAATGGAGATAACGTAAAACACAATGAGTACCAATTAAATATGCAATGAACAATAGGGTATAAAACACAATGAACAGTCTAATAAAACACAAGGGACAACATATTAAAGACACAATGAATAAAAGGCTAAAACACCAATAATAGACTTAAACACAATGAACAACATAATAAAACACAATGTACACCTAAATACAAAACTCATTTCCATAAAACACAATGAAAAACATACTAAAAACACAATGGACAAAGTTAAATCATGTGTAGACTAAAAAAACACAAATAACATATTTATAAAACACATGTGCATAGTATAACACAATGAACGAGCAGAAGACACAATGGAGAAGAAAACCCATTTAGCACGAACTTTTTTTTTTAATTTTAATGTAGCAATGTGGTACTCATATTAAAGATAAAAAACGCTCGTTAATATGGTGAAATTTTTTTGAAAAAAAAAATATCGTATGAAAAAGTTATAAACATTTTAAAATGATGGGGGAATTGACATGTGCATTGCATGTGGAGAGAGAAAGTCAACAAATGTTGTTTTCCTTTTATGCCCTTCCTCTAATTTATTATTTATTTTTTTCAAATAAACTAATCTCAACCCTTCAAATATATGATCAATGGATCACAATCCTTCTCAACCTTCCTAGAAAAAGTGTCTTGTGTATTTGATCCTAACCCTATGGTCATGTACTCCAAACTTTTTACAGTACCAAATAATACTCACTCCGTCCCATTTTTAAATTTTCATTTTTGCACTTTTTGTGTCCCAAATTAAATGTCTATTTGTAAGGAATTTTCAATTTTGCCCATAACAGACAAAAAACAATCAAAGATTTGAAATAATAACTTGATGATATTGTTGTCATTTTACAACATACAAACAAAAATTTCATAATATGTGTTTTTGTAAGCCCAATGACATCTAAAATAGGACGGATGGATTACTATACAACTTTGTTTTTACCTGAATGTTAAAAAAAGTATTTCATTTTGGCACCAAAACAAAAAAATAAGCAAAAACACTAACCAAACACCACACCATTTACGGTGGTATAAGAGCATTCACATTAGCTCCTCCATAATGGTGTGAGTGTGATCTCTATATTATATAGAGTGGGTATAAGTGGTTATGAGTAGAGGAAAGAGAAAATATTTGGAGGAGACATTGTGCACTAGTAAATTTAAAGGAGATACTGTCCATACTCCATAATTTTTTAATATTTTTAATATTTTTAATCTTTTTTTTAATATTTTTAAAAGAGGAGAAAAAAGGTAAAAAGTATAGAATAAGTATTATTAAATAGAAAAAGAAAGAGAATTGTAATGATTTTTAGTGTAATTATACAGATGGAGATATGGTAGGTAATGTGAATGCTCTAATACCAGTTAGGTAAATGTAGTTGCAAAACAACCGAAATTAACTCATGTATAAACCAAAAACTATAAAAAACAAATATTGGTACCCGTAGCAAGATCGATGTTGTTCGGTTTTGGTTAACTTAGAACAAAAAATATTTTATTTTGACAAAAGAAAATGGGTGAGGCTAACGTATAAAGCTTCTTAATGTAAGAAAGCGTAAGAAGCAATCTCAGCCATTAGATTAACAAGATTTCTGGATGCAAATTAAAAACCCTAATCATACCTGGGTTAAACTAACCAAGCGTAAAATAGGAAAAAACCTTCTAACCGTCTATTTTTTTTTTGCAAATCGTAACAACAGAACTAATTTGAACCCTGATTTTTCATCATTTTCAGATCATTCATGTTCAGAATGATTACACAATTCAAAAAAAAGATTAAAAAAAACGATTAAATAATCATATGAACAATTATGAATCGTAATAGTTGTCTAATACTTTCGATTTTGTTTCAATAAGGATGATTAAACATAAAAATTAGGTTAAAAAAAGTTGCAGAGGAAGAAGATGAAGTCGGTGAAAAGCAGAGCACTTTTAGATATCAGACGCACTCATCAAGATTTTCAGACGCACTCATTGAAATTTCAGACGCACTCATTAAAAGTTTGGAATCACTCATCAAGATTTTCAGACGCACTCATCAAAACTTCAAATGCACTCATTGAAATTTCAGACGCACTCATTAAAAGTTTGGAATCACTCATTGAAAATTTTAGACGCACTCATTAAAAACAAAAAAAAAATCAAACCAAACAAACGCACCTTATCCTTCTTCCTTTATCAAAAGGTGCGTGCGTCTGTTTCAAAGCAACTCATCTTTAGGCTACAGAACGAACTATCTGTTCCATATGACAAATCAAGAAGCCACAAGGCTGCATTAGTGTTTAAAAAGTTATTGGTATCTAAACGTGATCTTTTGAAGGCTTCATGGGACAAAGAGTGGCTACTGATACAAAGAAAGTCATTTGTTTATGTCTTTAAGACTGTTCAAATTGTTATAGTGGCTTTCATTGGATCAACTGTGTTCTTAAGGACTAGAATGCACACAAGAACTGAAGAAGATGGGGCTGGATACATTTTCACTCCGCTGAAGAGCGTTTCTTCGTCTCTGTGATGTCGAAGACGATGTCGTTTTGCAGGTCGTCTCTGTGATGTCGAAGAAGAGTTTTGCAGGTCGTCTCTGTGATGTCGAAGACGATGTCGAAGACGGTATCCGTTTGGAACTGTTCCTACCGTTTGTGTGTGGGGCATGTTCTGTGGTGGTAGGTGGTGGTGGTGGTGGTGGTGGTGGTGGTGGTGATGGTGCTGCTGGTGGTGGTGGTGGTGGCGATCGGTTTGTTTCAAAATGAGATGAGTTAGGTCTAGAACAGGAAGAGAAAAAATACGTTTAATTGTGGTTTAATTGTGGTTAGGTTAGATTGACAGGTGTCAATCTCTGATGGCTTCTTACGCTTCTTATTTTAAGGGGCTTTATACCGTATACTTTCTCAAAGAAAATAAGCAAACTATGTACTAATATTGTTTTTGTAAGTTAACGAATTCTGGTTATTAGAGAAATATCAAATTCAATAATAAATGAAACAATGTTGAAACCATAATTATAAAAATAAACACGGGTGTCGGTGCTAGTACCTATGTTGTTTAGCCGATATTTGTTCGGCCATGTACAATTTACAACATGGTTGTAAAAATTCCTTCTAGGTGCAGATTAGTCAATGAGTAATCCCCGGGCACTCATCGTCTAGGTCGAATACTTGGTGAGTCATCTTTGAGTACTTGCAACTCTTCGGTCAAACGAGTTAGTCACCCTCCTTGCTTTCCTTATGGGAGGTGGGGAGTTCGAGTCCTGCTGGCAGTAAAATGCTGCTGGTGGGCCGGGTTTTACTGCAGTGGGCCTTCGGGCGGCGGGTTTTTTCCGGGAACTGGTGTGAAATTATTGGTGGACCCGGGTTACTCTCGGGGTACTCCTTTGTCCAGTGGGTACTTCGTGAGTGATCGTGATTGATTTGTTGGTTGTTCAAAAAAAGTACCGCCTAGCTAAGCAGCCAACATCGGTAGGATATCGGTTATCAGACCCTCAACGATATTCGGTGGCAAATATCGGTATCGATATTATTGGTGATATTTGTCGATATCCCACCGATAGTTTGATTCTCATATATCGGTTATCGCATTTCCATGTTCTGTTTTTTTATAGGCCAAATTACAATAAAAGCCAATAATAATCAATTTTTTTTTGGAATAAGCCCATAAATATTAAGAGCCCAACTAGCCAAAAACATTTCCAAAACCCTAAACTGGACAAATTTGTCTTTCCTTCTTCTTCTACCATACGATTGTGACTGCCATCAAATCTTAAGTATTATTTATTATTATGTTTTAGGTTATATATATATATATATATATATATATATATATATAACATTTCAAATATTAACACTTTGGAGTCTTGATTTTTGATATTACTATTAGTAATTTAGTATTTCATATGACTATGTTTTGGTTTTATATTATGTTAATATATAAATATTAAAATTCTACATGATATTAAAATTACCGATATCCCACCGTGATAACCTATATATCAAATATCGGCCCTTGACCGATATTCGATTTCCCACCGCATTAACTTCTTAACCGCCTAGCGACTTTTACAACTATGCTTTACAATATAAGAAAATACTGTTGCGTGTAGCTTCGTTTCAATAAAATTTATAACATAATGTGTGGAAAAAAATGAAATCCTAATTTTATAAAAGAAAGTTAACGATAAAAAGTAAATAAGAAAAATAAAATTACACAATAAACGAAAACATATTAATAAAAAGAAAAGAAGAAATCATAGAGATGCATGAGGTAGCAAAATTTAATTGACATGATTACTATTCATGCTTCAAGACAACTTTGCTTTTAATAAATTTTATTATATGATAACGTTGATAAAAAAATTAAATTATATTGTTGACAAAGGTTTTTAAAAAAGTTAACAAATGTAACTTGATATAGAACTTTTGTTAAAAAAAAATCAATACCATTATCAATGTTGTACGGTTCGTTATAGTAACTATACTAGCTTTCGTCTCGGGAGCGTCCCGGGTTGGAATATCGAATATGACATAATAAAATATCTAATATGACAACATAATTATTGAGTTGCCAATACATGATTAATGAATATTATTATTATTATTATTATTATTTATTTTGAACAAATCTCTGCCATAAGTTATTATATTCAAATATAAAAAAAACGAATCTCTACCTATGAAGTTATGTTTATCGTTTCTTATTCAAATATAAAAAACTCTAACTAGTGATTTATTAGTAAAGTAAAATATATTTGAAAATAAAACCCCACAAAAAATAATCGTTTTTTTCTCCGTTTTTTATATAGCACTATGGTACTCGTTGGAAAGATAATAAAACACTTGTTAATTTGGTGTAATTTTTTTCTTTAAAAAATCTCGTATATAAAATATATTAACGTTTAGAAGTTAGGAGAGGAAACATAAGAGAGAAAATTTAATTTTGTTTTTAAATTCTTTTTATTTTCCTAAAATAAGTGAATGGATTTTATTTTTTAATTGGCCCACATAGGTGCCACATGAGATTCTACATGGCACTCTCAAGAAAAAGAATAATCTCTTTAAGTGTCATGTAGAATATAAGCCTTTAGAAATTATTAATATATATATATATATATAGGGTTAGGATCATGTGAGAACCTTAATGAGTTGTGAGAACTAGGGAACTCTTGTGGACCATTGATCTTGATGATCCAATGGTTGAGATTTAATCTTGATGTTTTTTTTGTCTTTACATGCTATTTAAGATAATATTAGTATATTTTAATACAAAAAAGTACATTAAGGGTATTTAAGTAAAAGCACCATGAAAGAGAAAATAATTATTATAATACTATTTTAATTTTTTATTTAATTATTCAAAAAAATCATTTTTTAAAGGAAAATCTGATAAGATGATCTATCATGATTTACATTGGTGTGATTATTTACACCAGTGTAAATCTGCCATACACAAAATATGTTGTAAAAACCAAAACCAACGTATGATAAGTATAATTCACTCTATCATGATTTACATTGGTGTGATTATTTACACCAGTGTAAATCTGCCATACACAAAATATGATGTAAAAACCAAAACCAACGTAAGATAAGTATAATTCACACCGGTGTAAAAAACCAAAACTAGATAATACTACAATACATTAATATTTACAAAATGATAATACATTAATATTTACACTGGTGTAACTGATGCTTACACCAGTGTTTTCTTACAAAATGATACTACAGGTGGTGTAAAATAACCACCAAACATCTATACATTCATATTTACACTAGTGTAAACTGATATTTACACCAGTGTTTTCTTACGTCATACTACACCATCATCGTCATCTTCACAGCATCATCCCCTTAAAACGAAAAAACATCATCATCTTCGTACCTGCTATTCAAAACTAAAGGTTGTTATTTGTCCCGAGCTATCAAACAAACCATCCACAACAACAAAACAACTAAATATTAGAAATCAGACAAATTATTAACACTTGTACAAATATGTTCAAATTTTATCAAATTTAACTCTAGTAATTCCATATGTGTTTACAGCACCTACCCATTCCCAAAAAATAAAAATAAAAATAACAGAAAAATAATAATAACACCAGTGTAATTACATAATAATAATAATAACAGAATAATAATAATAATAATAATAATAATAACAAAATAACAGAAAAAAATAATAATAACACCAGTGTAATAATAATAATAACAATAACAGAAAATAAAAATAATAATAATAATAACAAAATAACAGAAAAAAAATAACAACACTAGTGTAATAATAATAATAATAATAACAGAAAATAAAAATAAATAATAATAATAACAAAATAACAGAAAATAAAAAAAATAATAACAGGAAATAAGAATAATAATAATAATAATAACAAAAAATAATAATAATAATAATAATAATAATAACAAAATAACAGAAAAAAAATAATAACACTAGTGTAATAATAATAATAATAACAGAAAATAAAAATAAATAATAATAATAACAAAATAACAGAAAATAAAAAACACTAATAATAATAATAATAATAATAACAAAATAATAATAATAATAAAAAGAAAACATACCGGATCTTCATCGTCGTCTTCAACCTCCCTTGGTCGGACCACCACCTCTCCCACCGTCATCTTCATCATCACCGTAGATCCACCACCCTCCACCCTCAACCACCACAGATCCACCACCCTCAACACTCACCCACCACAGATCCACCACCCCCCACCCTCAACCACCACAGATCCACCACCCTCAACCCTCACCCACCACAGATCCACCACCCTCCACCCTCAACCACCACAGATCCACCACCCTCCACCCTCAACCACCACGAACCACCACCCATCCCTGAAAAACCCAACGACCCACCACCCATCCCTGAAAAACACCATCGCCTCCCACCCCATCGAGCCACGCGTCACAGCCATCGAACCCCCCTGCCACCACCTGCAACACCCACCATTAAAAGCCCTCTTCAAAAACCCTCTGCAACGTATCGAGATAGAGAGAAGAGAGAGAGCAGAGGGAGAGAGAGTGATTTTAGAGAGAGAGAGAGAGAGAAGAGAGAGAGAGAGCAGAGAGAGAGAGGTTTTTTTTTTTTTAAAAAATGTATAAACCTTTATATAAAGGTGATTGGGTGGGGTGGGGTGGGGTGGGGTGGGGTGGGGTAGGGGAGGTGCTAAATTACTATGATACCCTCCTATTATTATAATGCTAATATGTGTATGTGTGGTCCAGATGAGTTCTCTAGTTCTCACAACTCAGTAGAGTTTTCATATGATCCGGATCCTATATATATATATATATATATATATATATATATATATATATATAGATGGTGTCATCATACCAGTACTCGGTATGATTTAGGATAAAAAATAACTTGCTTTTAAATATGATTTTGCTTTCAATAAAAGTTATCTCTAAATATATATAAAAAAAATAAGCATATCTTTGTTTTGTGCATTTAAAAAAAATAACGAACAAAAGTTGTAATAGAAAACTAAAATTAAATATTCAATAAAATATTGTTAAAAAACTAAACAAAAAAAAAGAAACTAAACTAAACATTGAAAAACATGATTTTCTACCGAAAGGGTTTTTAACCTAGTGGTATTAAGGTATTAGATAAAACTTTATTTTTTTAAATGCTGAGGTTTTGAGGGTTCAAATCCCACTAGTAACAAAAAATAGCCATTCAAAAATATTGAAAATCATTTCCATTCATAGTTTTAGATTAGAAATTTGTGTAGCTTATAGTTAAATAATAAAAACGATACAATTCATAAATCTTTAGACATATAATACGTATAATAATAAAAAATAAAAACAAATCAATAAAAACATGAATAAAACATCTTTTTTTGAACGGCCAATTAGAATCACTCACGGACTACTACAGTATCATCGTGCCACCAGTGTTACCACGCGATCATATTCCACTACCAAGTCACCAATTCAGAAGGAAACTAATAATTATGAGAAAACCCCCTTGTGAGATTCGAACACAGGACCGATAGTCCCTAAGTTTATCCCACCACCAAGATGTCGCTGGGCTATAATGCCTTTGGCTGAATAAAACATCTATCTATTATAATAAAGCAATATAATTTGTGACCCAGGTCATTCATTTAATACATTTATTTTTTTGGTTTTCGCTCCTTTTCTTAGATAATATAAATAAGCTAATCATATTTATCTTTGTCTTTGTTATTACTTACTATATAATAAATAAAATTTTTGTAATTATTCCACTTCTCTCTCATATAAAATAATATTATTATAATTTTACGTTTATCTCTCATTTATTTAATATTTATTTTCTTAACTAATTAACTTTTTTTATTATTTAATATATAAATATATATATATATATATATATATATATATATATAATCAACTTTATGTTGAATATCAAGGCCTATTAACAAACAAGAATTATGAAGAGAATAAGAAGAAGGGATTTCTTTCATTGAGAGATATCTCTAATAGCAATACAATGACCATTATATATAGGACTCTAATAATAAGTATAGATATAAATGAGATAAGAGTTAGTAAAATGGATAGTCACTAATAATAACATTATTTATAACACTCCCCCTTGATTATCCATCTCATGCACTTTTAAATGCTGCCTCGGTAAAAACCTTGCAAGGAAAACCCAATGGGACAAAACCTTAGCTAAGGAAAAAAGAGTGCAGTGCGTATTTATCTCCCCCTGATGATGATCAGTTAAGCTCCTTGACTTGACGCATCCCAATCCCATGAACCAACTTCTTGATTGTTGAGGTTGGAAATGATTTGGTAAACAAGTCTGCCAAATTTTCGCTGGAACGAATTTGTTGGACGGTAATATCTCCATTCTTTTGCAGATCATGTGTAAAGAAGAAATTTGGTAGAATGTGCTTTGTTCTATCACCTTTGATGTATCCTTCCTTAAGTTGAGCAATGCATGAATCGCCAATATCGGTATCGATATTATTGGTGATATTTGGTCCGTCATCTTTCGAAGAAATAATACAAATTAGTTGGCTCAGTATGTTCTTTATGACCATCAGAGACATCAATATTTCCATCTTCATACGTAAAGTTTGTCTTTTTGATTGTTGGTAAAGTTCCACTAAGTATTTGGACGTACGACATGCACGGGCCCAATGATTGTTACTTCCACATCGGTGACATGCATTTGGTGGAGCCACATTTTTCTTTTTACCCTTTTCATCATTAGATTTCTTTTCATTAGCATGCCACTTATGGTGGGTCCCTTTGTTTTTAATTGAACACCATGATAATTTCCCCGGCCATGTCCACGACCATGACCGTGATCACGACCACGTTGATAACCACGACCACGTCCATGACTTTCACGTTGACCATTATATGTTGCCACATTCGCTTCTGGGAACGGGGCTGCACTAACTGGACGAGTCTCATGATTTTTCATTAACAACTCATTATTTTGCTCAGCCACAAGCAAACATGATATCAAGTCACTATATTTGGTGAAACCCCTTTTACGATATTGTTGTTGTTAGACAATGTTTGAGGCATGAAAGGTGGAGAATGTTTTTTTCCAACATCTCCTTATCAGTAATATTTTCACCACATAGAATCAATTGTGATGTGATTCTAAACATTGCCGAGTTATACTCGCTTATAGACTTAAAGTCTTGCAACCTTAAATTGATACATTCATAACGAGCTCTTGGTAATATCACCGTTTTCTGGTGATCATACGTTTCTTTCAAATTGGTCCATAGGACGAGTGGGTCTTTGATAGTGAGGTATTCACTTTTCAATGCCTCATGAATATGGTGGCGTAAGAAGATCATCGCATTTGCTTTATCTTGGGTATTTGTTTTATTTCCTTCTTTACTTGTATCCCCAAGATTATTGGCATTCAAATGGATTTCAGCATCCAATACCCATGACAAATAATTATTTCCAGTGATATCTAGAGCCATAAACTCAAGTTTTGCAAGATTTAACATGGTTGACTATATCAAAATAAATGTGGGTTAATATATTTTACAAATTAGATAAAAATTGATAACTTTCACAAATACTCATAGGAATTATTATGCAACACCAAGCTTTCAGTACAATAATAAAAACCGATACGACTACCCATATAAAATTTGTAACCACAAATAACATCAATATCATTATAACTATATGATTAAAACAATAAGTGTACTTTCAAAATGAATTTATGATACCTTATTAATACAAAAATTTATGATAATTATGAGGTTCATTATAATTAATTTCATGACTAAGTAGGTTCGATTCACTACCGTAAGTTATATAAATTTTAATTGAATTTGTGTTATATTAATTAAAACTAAATAAAATGCAAAAGAAATTTAACACCCATTTAGATTACCTTAAGCCACTATAGTGAAATTAGAGATTAATATAAGTCTCATAGCATAACTAATTTAGAAAACAATAAACAATCATTTTAATGAAAAACTGAAAGTTTTTATTACATTGCATTATTAATTTCAATATTTAGGGGCATATGATAAAAAATACTGCAGTTTAATCTTAACGAAAAAGCCAAAGCCAAAAAGCTTGAATGGGTCATAAGAACTTGACAACTGGAATACAACGAGGATGATTTGTAGGATCGACGAACGGGTCACCCGACAATCACGAGGGTTATATTCAGAGTGCGGAAACCTCTGAATATGTTCTAATGACAAAGACAACTAAGAAACAATGATATGCGAGTAATTAACACACACAAACGGGTCAAAAGATTAAAGATTTATCATTAAAACAGAGCTCGAGTGTTTACAATGATCAAACCAGACTTCTCAGACCAAGGGAGGGTGTTTGGAGAGTGTGTGTGGCAAAAACTAATGATTAGGGTTATGATTGGGCCTATTTATACCTCTCGTACTCGTACAGACATGGGTAGGCGATTACGAATGCTATCCACCATACAGTATAGGCGATTAGGGCCTAATTGCCTATACATGTGTGCATTTGCAATCCTAATTGCTTACCCACATAAGCGATTAGAAGCCAATCACTAGCTAAGATTTCCTAATCGCCTACAGGCACCAAACCTTCCCAAAACGCTTATAAACACCTCCAAACACCCCGAAACGCGTCCAAACAACTTATATACTAGCCTACGGACATCATGTACTAACAAACTCCCCCTTGGACTAGGCTAGTATACGTACGAGCCATAAATCACTCGATTATCCTAGCCAATGACCTATAGAGACCTATCACTAGCTAGGGACATATAGATAATGCACTTACAGACTCCCCCTTGGACCTAGCTAGTAGTGATTTACAGACTCAACCTATCATCTAGCTTGGTAAACACAAGAAGTGTATTTACAGACTCCTCATTGGACCTAGCTGGTGATATATGGTCTTCGACTCTTCAAGTCTTCATGTTCAGCATTCTTCAACTTAGGGTGACACCGCAGTGTATGACCTCTGAAGACTTGAACATATCAACTAATTTGAGCTTTAGTCGTGGCTTCATAAGATCTCGTCTTGGTCATCGATTTGCTTCGATAACTTGGGAGGAAACAAGAAATCTCCGCTTTTAATGATTGACAATTCTTTGACTTGGACGAAGATCATTATCATCTTCACTTTCATTTCTTGACTTTCATCTTCTTCAGCTTCGATTGCTGGAGCTCTACCACGATCTAGTTTCTCAGAAGATGAAATATCGGGTTCTCGCTGTTCATGATGATTTTGTTGTTCAGTTTCGGGCCTTGTTCAGCTTCGAGCCTTGTCGTTTGAATCATGGTATGCATAGACGTTGTGTTGATCCTTCAGGAAAAATTAATAAAAACTGCACACAAACTACAACTTGTATTGGATACGACATATAATCCGGACTCAGTCAAATTCTTGAAGTTTATCATTTGATGAACTTTCAAGATTTGTCCATAGTGACCACCAATTTGAGAAACTAGTCATTCTCCTCCTAAACATTTAGATCTTTTCAAATTTCACCCTGAACTCTCACGATTGACAATTTGTAACCCTGAAAGTGATATTTGAACCTTGAATTTTGTAAAATTTAGATTTTATTTGTGTTTCGGCTTCGATTCTGAGATTCCAATTGAAGAATACTTGTATTCCAACATCGGTCAATAAAAGATAAAGACAAAATAAAAATCTTTTTGGGTTTTTCAAGAGAATCAAACAGAAATTAAACGAAAACAGGAAATCAACCAACTATACACTATCATATTTTTGCGAGTTTCATCAGTTAGGGAATCATATCAGTGTACGGACTTTGCTAGAACCCTTATATGTTCAGTTTTTAGATTAAATTACCAATAAGCATCCCACAACAACTGTCAGTATTGTTGTCCACCTAAACTCAAAATTAAGTTTTATCGCTAGGCACTTTAGATACGTTAAGGTAGAATTGAGACTGATTAAAGGTGTTCCCCGCACACGCGACATATTCCCGCATCAAGGCACGCACAAAGCTTCCTCGTAACCGGTGAATAAGCTGTTGTCATCCGTATTTACAAGGAATGGACTTAGTGGTGATCAGGTCTGCAAGAACGCTGTAGCAGAGAGACCAGTGAGATCCACACCAGGGTTCAAGTCAAATACAGTATTTTTGATTTTTCATGATACGATGCTTTAGGTAATTGATTTGCTACCTTAGAGCGATTCTCATTGAGAATAGGGTTTTGGCATTCATGATCTTTTTGCTCTTTTAAGGACTCCCAGACGTCTCCTTGTCAGAATTTATTCTATTCCTTGTCAGTTGTAGGCTGCGAACCCAATGTACGTCACTTATGCCACCCCATTTTATTCTAAGAGACGTCCAGTTCACCTCGGATGTACCAACCTCTTAAAGACCAGAAACCTCAGATTTTGGCATTCTATCAATGAGAATTAGGTTTTTAGACCATATGCCAACGCGACGTTAATCCACACAATGCTCAGTTGATTTAGGTTTATACCACCGTGCCGAGCTTGGAAATGATTTCGAGCATACCAACACATCATTGTAGAGGCTACTTATCAGTTCCAATATTTTAAAGATGATAAGAGTCCAGACAGTCCAACTGATGGGTTAATATCATCTTCCCTATTTCACCAAAGAAACTCATTTTTTGCAATTTTTCAATTTTTTTTATTTTTTTGTATTTTTCTGAACCCCCCCTAAAAATCTAAAAATTTGCGAAAGGACAATATTTTTGGATTTTTCTGATTTGTGAAGAAAAATATTTAAAAAATGATTTTCCGATGTGGTTTACTCAGATTTTCCCAAAATGCCTTTTACCTTTCAAAGATAGTCAAATTTAAATTTGTCAAGTGATTTGATAAAAATTTTGGCAATTCGGTAGTCAGTGTGGACATAAATAATCACTGGATCCTTAGTGATTGTTATGGAAGTTACACTATTAATAAGGAGATGGAGGTGATAAGAAAATGCAAACCGTAGTCAAGCATGTGTGTAGAAATATCCAAAGATAAATCTGGAAACAGCAGCTCAATGCAGCTACCTGATTCGGCTTCGCAGGTTGCAGCAAACACATGTGACGACCTCCCAAGAACTGATATCCACTCGTTGCGGATCCAACTTCAATATTGTAACCACCATTGATAAATTCACTAAAGTCAACGACATCCAGCTTATCGCCATTAGGGTACCATAGACCTTTGGTCGGTAACCCTTTAGATAATGAAGGAACTGTTCTGCAGCAATCACCCAGTCCACTCTTATTCATTACTGACATCCGTTGTTAAGTCGAAACACTGGGTCTTGAATTATTCTCATCGAGCATTTTCTCTTCTTTCTTCTTCTTCGATAACAAATCTCCTCCTTGATTGGCTAAGGTTACATATGCTCCAAAGATATTCTGATCAATTTACTGGAGCGATATGACACCTATTTTGTGCTAAGATACCCCATTGTCAACAATCAAATGACTGCTGATAGTTCCTCCTGGAACAACCTGCACACTCGTTCAAAGATTAGTTCTCGAGGGGGACCCAGGCCTTGACCATCTCTGGTCGGCCTAGATCATCAATCATAGGCAGCTCCATCCATCTACCATGAGGGGTAGGTGTTTTCTCATTAACAACGGTTGATGTAGATGGTGTTAATGAAGCAGATAAACTCACAGATGGTGCTTCAGCTGCTTTTGGCTTCCAAATCTGGTCATGCTTAGCCTTTACAGGTCTTTGCTTCACAGATTTGGGTGGTACCTGAGACTTCACCTTTGGGTCAGCCGGTGGCTTAGCCCTTTGGTTAGTCTTTGGACCTACTTTTGGGCCTCCCTTGGGTTTTGCAACCTTAGGTGGAGCCTTTGAGCTTGATGCCTGATCAGCTTTAGGCTTTGCACTATCAACAACAACCTTTGTTTCTTTTTCACATTATTTGGTGTCACCTGAACTTGTTGTTCAGGTGTCTTGTATCTTTGGTTGTTGTATTTAGGGGGCTTAAGTGCTTTGCCCTTTAATTTTCTCAGATAGGGACAATTAGCAATCAAGTGTCCAACCTTGTTACATTCATAGCATGACCTCCACTCTTCATAGTACTGAGGTTCATACCGTGACTGTCTCGAGCTAACCTGAGAAAATCTAGGGCTACAGCTCCCTTGTGAGCTTCTAAATCGAGAGGTACTCGGATATGAATCATAATCAGATGATCTTGGTGAAAAATTTATTTGATGATTTTGAAGAGAATGTCTTATCTGATCAGTACCTTTCGATTTGATGGGCTTAAGTTCATTGATCTTGGGACCCTTTTGATTTTTACCAGACCGATTCTTTTGATTCACATGTTTGGTGGGTTTGTGTTCAACATGTTTCTTCCGATCAACTAGTTTTCTGATGTGAGCTTCAGTTACTGGTATTTCCTCAAAAATATGTTTAATTAAGGATTGATCAACATTTTTAATAGGAAACTCTTTATCAGAAAACAATTTTTCAGATCCCACCAACATGTACAACCCTTCTGTGCCTTCAGGAAACTGAAACTGCTTCTTTTCCGGCTCAGGCTCACACAAAATGTGATTTTTAATAGAGCTATGTGAACCTGATTGAGCCTTCTCAGTTTCCTGAGATTCTTTATTAGAATCCTCAAGGTCTGCCTCCGGTAAGGCCTTTGGTTTCAATTTCACTTTCTGTCTATTTACAGAACGTTTATTGTAACCAAGTCCTTGATTTTCTTTTTGCCGAGACTTGTTTTTAAGATCTATATCATTTCTACTTAGCACAAACTTTGCAAACTGAAAATCATCTAGCTTATGTTGGGCTCTTTCATAATTAGATTTTGTTTGCGCTAATTCTTTCTTTATATCCTCAAGAGTTTTAGAATGCTCAGAATTTTCTTTCATTAAAATTTCATTTAAGTTTTTAAACTCCATTTCATTTGCTCTCAAAACCTCATTGATGGTTATGCAATTAGCTAGATCGCAAGTAAGGATCTGTTGGTTTTCAGACAGCCTTTCAATCGTACTTTGGGGTTCGGCACAGTTAGAAGAGACAAACCTGGAAGATCCTTGTGCAATAGGGTCAATTCCGTGCTTGATTTGAACCCCAACTTCTGGATTTTGATCATCAGCATCTTCCTCTTCTGATTCACTCCTTTCAGAAGTTGAACAATTTGCATCAGTTCTGTTGATTTCTTCAGAACTTCGTTCAGAATCTTGTTCACTGGATGATGATTCACTATCTGCATCTGTACTCTCTTCTGAGATTTGAGCACTCTCTAGCCCTTCACCCGATTCCACAGTCTCTACTCGTTGAGCAAAACACACAATTTCCCCATTATCACCTCCCATGAGTTGTGTCTTCTGGTCAAAGCCTTTCTCAGCATGCACAGTAAGTACACTCGCAGCATCCGTGTTTGCTGAGACAGAGTGAATTGCAGGAGTAACCGAAACCACAACTGTTTCTTGATTGTTTTGAACATTGTTAAGTTGTCTGGTTTGATTTGGTTGACTTTGACTAGCATCTGACGTTGATTTCCTCTCCAGATGGGCCCATGGATTACATCAGGAACTCCCCTGTTGTTGTCGTTGTTGGGCCGGTCGGGTGTTCATTGAAGACGCGAAAGCCCATGGTTTGGTTGCATTTGCCATTATGAAAGCCTTGTGAAAAAGTCAACTATTGGTCAACAAAAGTCAAACTTCGGTCAAAGACGGTTAACACCTATTTTTTTTGAAAGTCAAACTTGGTCAACGAAAGTCAATGCGAGTCAAACTTAGGTCAATTTTAGGTTCAGCAAGTTATAGGTGATTGGGAATTGTAATTGCTAGTTTATACGTGATTAGGATCCTAATTGCTAGTTGTTACACGTGATTGGTTTAATTGCTAGTGAACAGTTGAGCGATTACGAGTTTGAGGGTGATTAGGATTCAACACGTGATTAGGAGCTATGCCACATGCAAGTGCAGGCGATTAGCTCCTAATCGCTTGTAAGAACACGTGATTACAAGGCTAATCGCCTGATATGGTATGCAATTGGGGCTAATTGCTAGCAAAGGTAGGCGATTGGGGGGCTAATTGTGTATAGGGTAGGCAATTGGGGGCTAATTGTGTATAGGGTAGGCGATTAGGGGCTAATTGTGTATAGGGTAGGCGATTAGGGGCCTAATTGGGTATAGGGTAGGCGATTAGGGGCCTAATTGTGTATAGGGTAGGCAATTACCCTATTCATGCAATAAGTTCATGTGATTAGGGATTCGTAATCGCCTAATCTGATCTGCAAGCTCACATTTGCTCAAAAACTACCATTTTTGCTTCAAAATCTTATTCAAAACAATGTGTTTAATCCCCAAATGATTAGAAAAGTTTCCAAAACAGTTTTAGAACAAAACCTGTTAAAAAACACACGTTTTTAACCGTAAACACACACTAAGATTTTGAAAATATGGGTTTTTTTTATCAAAAATTCAAAGTTTCAAAGTTTAAACAGGTTTTTGGATAAAAATCACAACTTTCACACAAAAATCAACCTGTTTTCACTCGTTTTTGTTATCAAAACGCTCGCGATAAGAGCCTCGGCTCTGATACCACTTGTAGGATCGACGAACGGGTCACCCGACAATCACGAGGGTTATATTCAGAGTGCGGAAACCTTTGAATATGTTCTAATAACAAAGACAACTAAGAAACAAGGATATACGAGTAATTAACACACACAAACGGGTCAAAAGTTTAAAGATTTATCATTAAAACAGAGCTCGAGTGTTTACAATGATCAAACCAGACTTCTCAGACGAGGGGAGGGTGTTTGGAGAGTGTGTGTGGCAAAAACTAATGATTAGGGTTATGATCGGGCGTATTTATACCTCCCGTACTCGTACAGACATGGGTAGGCGATTACGAATGCTATCCACCATACAGTATAGGCGATTAGGGCCTAATCGCCTATACATGTATGCATTTGCAATCCTAATTGCTTACCCACATAAGCGATTAGAAGCCAATCACTAGCTAAGATTTCCTAATCGCCTACAGGCACCAAACATTCCCAAAATGCTTATAAACGCCCCAAAACACCCGTAAACGCGTCCAAACAACTTATATACTAGCCAAGGGACATCATGTACTAACACGATTGATTGCACTTACATGAATATCCTCATATATGATAATTTCAATCCAATAAAAGCTGTATTTAAAGAAATTTTCTTTTTACAAGATTTTATTTTACTGATTATTCGTGACAAAGAATATAATTGTGATAGTTTCACCCACGTAATTTTTAACTAACCCGAATCATATAGAAGCAATCAATAAACAATGTGAGAAAAAAAATAGATGATATTAAACTCAAACAAAGGAATCAAGAACAATATATATAACATCATGTAACCCAATAATCTCTACGCAACCCAATATAACATATGAAAGAATCATGAACAATAATATCTACGCAAACCAAAGTTGTATTAATTACAATATGGATTAGGTTTAGAGATAATAATAAGTCTCTAATACAACCCAAAATTTTATGAATTACGATATGGATTATATATGAGATAATAACGAATAATGATAAAGTAACAAGACAATATAATATACCTTATGATGGTATGATTCTACTCCAAAAGCAACTCGTGCTGATAACGTGTTGAATAACAAGGTCAATTAACCAAACAAGGATTATGAAGAGAATAAGAAAAGGGAATTCTTTCATTGAGAGATATCTCTAATAGCAATACAATGACCATTATTTATAGGACTCTAATAATAAGTATAGACATAAATGAGATATGAGTTAGTAAAATGGATAGTCACTAATAATAACATTATTTATAACACTTTAATATATTATTTAATATTTACTTTCTTACTTAAGTACGTTAACAGAGATGGAAGGTTTTTATTACTAATTGAGTCGTTTTTCAGTGAAAATTGTTTTTATCGTTTACATTGTTATGTTTATATCAGCATGAGTAAGGTTTTGTTTTTTTTTTTTCCTAATATTGATATAAATTTTCTGGATTAATAGTTGGTTGGTTTAGTATAAATCGTTGACTTGTGTTATCACTGAGCTGTTTCCCTCACCAATAAAAAAGGCTGCAACGAGCGTTTAAACTACTTATACCCACAAGTGTAAAGAATAGTAACAATCCAATATATTGAAAATACAAAATACGTGGTATTAAAAAATCAAAGTTAACATCCAATTGAGGAAATAATGATTTAAATTTAACTTAACAAAATATATAATTGTTACGTCAATGGTCATTTTTCTAAATACATGTCTTGAAGACTGTATAAGTTATCAAATTATATTACATTTTATTTTATTATATATAGTAGTATAACACACAGGTTTATTCATCTGTGCAATGCATATGTATTTTTAAAACATAACTTTTTTTAATTCTAACTAAAACGACATTACGTTTATCAATTTGTGGTGTTCTATAGATATAGATATATAGATTTGATTTTTTTTCATTATTGTTGCACATGGTTATTCGCTTTTGGTGCAGAATGTATCAATGGGTACCCAAAACGGATATCAACAGGTACGAGAATGAATGTAACCCATTTGGAAATTAGACAGCTCTATGTTGATGAGTTTGAAATGTTTCTTGGTTTTTATTGCGTTTGAAATTGTGTTTCTCATGGGGCTATTTCGGCTATTCTTCTAACCCACACAGTTAGGTATTGAATTCAATTAGAATCTTTCATTTTATTTCTATTCTTGGGGAGTGATTTTTAATGAATTCTTTATCCTAAATGAAACTATAGATGGGAGTTTTGTTATGGGCCAGAGCATAATAGGCCAAAACCAATATTTTCTAAAAAACTACACCTTCAAGACCACCAACTCATTCATGTCATGCAATGATTGCTTCTGCATCTGCTCCTCATCCAAACATACATTGTGTATTTTATATAAATTTTCATTCTTATTCATAGTCTTAAGGATCAATTTAATATATACACTTGTAAACTTAACAAATTTCATATACACCTATCAAAACTAAAAATATGATATATATATATACCCAACTTTAGTGATTTTTTTAATGACCGTATTATCCAATTTCATTGTAATTACGCCCTAAATTTTATATCTGATTAATCCACTTAGTGACCACTTGATTTTTTTTTGAAAGATATGACTAACTAAAACAAAAGAAAACAATTGAGATTAAATTTTGGGAACAAATGAGTGCTACTAAAGGTACCCCTCTTATTGGTTTTTGCTAAACATACCTCATTCCTTAATTTTCACATTAATACAATTCAAACCTTTTATTTTATATTGTCAATTTTTAATATTTTGTTATCAACTTAAAAAAATGCTTTTTTTTGTTTTGTCGATATTTTTTAACGTTTTTCAAAACACTACTTTATTATTTTAAAATTTTTTCTTTGAATTTTCCTAAGTTTCTTTTTCCTATTTTGATATTTTAAACATTTTTTAAAACAATTTTATTGCTTTAAAATTTTTCTTTTAATTTTCCTAAGTACATTTTTTATTCCTATGACCATCCGCATTGGTGTGTGAAAGTGGCGTGAAAGGGCAATTTAGCGCCCAAATTAGAGCCCTAACACCGCCCCCTTGGGCTTGAAATGGGCAAAATTGCCTTGGGTA
Source organism: Ambrosia artemisiifolia (assembly GCA_032199755.1). Classification (NCBI taxonomy): domain Eukaryota; kingdom Viridiplantae; phylum Streptophyta; class Magnoliopsida; order Asterales; family Asteraceae; genus Ambrosia; species Ambrosia artemisiifolia. The sequence continues at coordinate 67,454,356 of CM063519.1, forward strand.
TTATTGTTTTCATGGGGTGAAATTGTGAAGCTTTTCCCCATTTCTTTGGAGCCAATGATTGTACCACATTTAGAGTGTAGGGGAATTGATGATTGTGCCGGGTGGTCTAACAAGGAAAGCACTTTTTTCTAAAGATTGATTTAAATGACTTAGAAAGCTTTTGCAAATGATTTTTTGGTAAAAGTTTTTAACATTTAAAAAAAAACAATCTTATATTTGTTAAGGAACTATAATGGTTAACTAACCTTTAGTTTGCAAAACATTTTATTCTTTTCTCAAGTGATCTTAAATGATGCAACTAAAACAAATAAAAAAGTTTGTATATACTAATTAAGTAAAAGAGGTTGAATTCTTGCAGTTTCATAAGTTCAAAATAGTTGTATGATTAGAATGAACACGTAGACAATAAATTTTTAAAAAAAAAACTAATTTATTAGGTTATATAAATAGGGATCGTTATGTAGTTTTAGTATTAGTTTCACCACTCCTAACTTTTAAATGTATTAAAAAATGAGAAATTTTAAAGGAGTATAATTTGACAAACTTAAAATGTTTTTTTAAGAAAGAGGATATAAAAGGTAAAAGTGAGGGGGGGGGGGGGGAGGGTGTTTAGCCCACCCATATTTATCCTTCAGTTGTTTACATTACTAGATTTTCTCAGTATTTGTGTTCATTTAAAATAGGAATTAAATAGTTATTCCTTTAAAGTGTATGTTTATGCATTGGGTTTCTCATTCTTTTAACCAATTTACTAATTTACCCAAGAATCCAAATGAACACAGAGTGAAAATAAAAGAGGGAAAACCTAACTATTTTAAATATATGTATTTCTTTTAAGGATTTAGAGTTAAGGGTAAAATAGTTATTTCACTACAAAAAAATTGCCATGTGGTGACACTCAAAAAATGTCACAAAAGGCGAAAAAAGTGTCACTAAAAGCCAACGTAAGAATGGGCGGCACACAAAAAAAGTGTCACTAGAAGTGCTAACACTAAAGCCTTTTAGTGACACTTTTTCAATCTGCCGCACAAATTTTTTAGGGCTTTAGTGGCACTTTTTTGTGCCTCTAAAAATTGATTCTAGTTACATATCTATACTAGTTTTAGTGACACTTTTTTTTGCCACAATATGAAAAACCTTTTGTGTCACAAACTTTGTGTCGGTAAAAGTTGTTTCTACTTATTTATATATGTACATTATTTAGTGGCACATTATTTACAATTTAAATATAAAACAAAAGTTCGATAAAAACTGTAAATATAGAAATCATAATATTATAACTTCAATCCGAAACATATTTCAAGCGTTAGCAAAACAATATGTAATAACATATCTCAAATTTCAAATATTTACACAAAAAGTCAAAACATTCTTTTCAAAGAGAATTCCACTATCATAGAACTTGGCTTCAAAGCTTCTCATGATATCTACCCTGCCATAATCAACCATATAAATAAGAAAATCATGTATAACAAATGGCTGGAACAACTAACAATTTAACAAAAAACCAACATATTGCAGCCATTTATAATTAGCCCAAACACCTTGCCTTGGTTTTAGAAAGCGCTAGGCGCACAAAAGCGACGAGGTCTAAGCGCATCGCGCAAACAACAAAAAGCGTGGGATTTTCGTACCCGAAGCGAACACTATTTATGTGATTTTACCTATATGTACAAGCCAAAAACATCAATGTACAACATTTTTATGCATAAAAAATACCCAGGTTATGTGAGGCGCGCACCTCAGAGAGAAAAACGCCTGAAATTTGATAAAAAAGCGCCTAAGGCGCGCGCCTTTGTGAAAAAGAATAGGCGCAAAGCCCTAAGGCGCCCTAGGCTGAGCCTTGATGCGCCTTGTGCCTAGGTGCGCTTTTTAAAACCTAGCACCTAGCTATACAAAAAACCAACATATTACCTTAATTGCAATGTCAACAAAAAGTTCATAATCAATTGTCCAAACGTGTTTGTTGCCCTGCATAAGGGAAAGTTTTAGATGACCAATTTCATACATGTTTCACGGGAAACGTTAGTGGGTCTTAATATCTTAGCATACATAGAGCATATGAAATATAAAGGAACATAAAAATACTTAAAATATATTAACTAAAAACATTTACCAAATTTTGAATCCTCAAACACACTAAGCTAGCGCAAGATTTTCACTCGTGGTTCATATATTGTGTTTAGTTGATCTTCCTTGGTGTTTCGTTGCAGATGCTACACTACCTAATGAACATGTACAAAAAATGACTATATAAAAAATACTTAAAATATAATAACTAAACATTTACCAGATTTTGGATCCTCAAACACACAGAGCGAAGCCTCAGCTACCTTGTGTTTAGGTGATCTTCCTTGGTGTTTCGTTGCTGATGAACCAACAGTTAAAGTTAGGCCAACGTAGCAGTTAGCATGGTCCTATTCAGTTTTGTATTTCTTTAGTCTTGTTTATTTGTTGGTGTGGAAACATAAAAAAGAGTTTCCTCTGATCAAATAGTGTATATATTAAATGCCATGTGTTTAATCAAAACTTTTGTTTAGAACATAAAGGTATATTAAAACTAACCTCTTGAGTTATCATCCAATCTAGATCCTCCAAAGTCCAAATCGTATGGAAACTGGTCTTCATATGAAGTAAGTTGAGCATCCATCGCTTCATCGGCTACTCATCATAAACAATCAATAGTATAATAAATATTCAATAAAAAGCAAAGTCAAATGATGATAAAATACGACAAATGAAAACCGTTACCATACTTTTCTTTTGACAGCCACGCATACTCGAACTGTCCATTTGTCTGGGTCGCTAATCTTAGTGTCTGGGTATAAGTTTTATGGATTAAAATCAGTATTGGTGTTAGAATAAAATGAGTAGTGTCGATATACCTGATGATTGAACAGGGGAAGTATCACTGCTGATGTGCCTGACATTGTTCATGTTGGTGCTGCTGGTTGTGATCTTGATAATTAATTAGTGATATCCTTACCCTTGAGCTCATGAATAAGAATATCTTCACCAGTATTAGCTACAACTGCAGTTTACGGCTTAAAATTTAACCCAAAGTTTGCACAAATGAAACAAAGTCTGAATAATCGTTTTTAAAAAATGTGAACAACAGGTCAAACAACAAATAGCTGGACAATTAATTATAAAAAACTCATCATAATCAGTTCCTAATTAGGAAACTAACAAACCTAGTAAAAAGAATCCTCGAATAAAATGATACAAACAAAATTTTCACACTTGTCACTGTGTTGATGTAGGCTGAAACAATGAATGAAAAAGCGAAATACTATTTAGAAATTAGACGGTAAACCTTTGAAGAGTTGTCTCCATATAAAATGACTCCAGATGTTTGCATTGTCAATAACTAATATATTAGAATAATTTTATCTATCCTTTAGCAATCAATAAAATAGGTAGCTTCCATTTATATTGATAAATGACTTACCTTTGCCACTGTCAATAAATTGGATTCTTGATATCCACATTCCATTTTTTCACGTGATGTTTGCATTGTCAATAACTAATATATTAGAACCATATCCCCAAGGATGCAAGCGAAAATTCCCAGGTTGAAGCACAATCTGAAGGAAATCATTCAACAAAAGAAACCCAAAACCAATACTAACTTAATAAGTGGGATCAATTAACCACATGATGTTAGTGATTGCCGATTTAGGAGGCAGACAGAACTTTGCCTAGACGCATGAAAGACGTAAAAGGGAAAGTATAGGTGTTACCAGGCTGACCGATTTGGACGTTGGGGTATGTGTTTAATCGTTTTCTAATCATTGAAGCAACCAATACCTGTTTATAGAGAGAATTTTAAATTAGTTTAGATAAAACCAAAATCTAATCACATAGCAATGTCAAGCCAAAAAGATGATACCAAACCCATATATCAGCAACTTACTCGTAGTAGCAAACCGATGTTGGAGGCATTATCTGCAACCGGCAAGACAATATGCGATGGTCGCCAAGCAGGCGGAAACGGTGGCCTAGCGGCGGTGCTCCGCCACTCAACGGCGGAGGTATTCCTCCGTTGTTGGTCCACATCTTCGATTGATGCGTAAATGGGTAGAAATTGCCACATGTAGAGTGGTTAATGTTATCCATTTAAGGAGGGTAAGGGATTATGAACTTATCAAACCTGGCAAGCATAATGGTAGATCAAAATAGTGGTATGTTTCACTGAAATAGAAATTAATTAGAAGCAAGTCCATCATTTCAAGCCTGCACATAATTATACCCAGCTCCAAGCAGACTACTCAAGTCAATTGTACATGTGAACATTATATATTAATAATAAAAGTAGAAATGACATAGCAATTAAACCAATTTTCATTTTGCAACCAACAAAATAGCTAACATTTTCTCCTGTGAAGCTACATTTTGCAACCAACAAAATAGGAACAACTTCATTTCTCCTATTTGAAATTTATTTTGTGTTTTAAGCCCTATTACACACTAGTTTGTCATCAAACAACATCCTAACGCTAAAGAACCAAAAAAATATCATATGGAAATATCAAGTTTCATCAACTTTTGATACTACATTATATTATTCTCATCGACAAATCTAAAACGGTCAACGAATAACGATCTTTGACCCCCCCCCCCCCACTCCCTGTCCTTGTAACATTTGAATCCACCAATCACCATATAAAACCTCAAAATCTACATATAACATCTATGTACTAATAAAAGTTCACAAGATCTCCTCTACACACATCTCCAATAGGAATAGTCTGAATGTACTATTCCAAAATTAACAATCAGAATAAGAACAAACAGTTTCGTAATTATTATTATTAGAATAATCGAAATTAGTAACAAAAATACCTAGGGTTTTGAAAGGGACCAACTTCATTGGCATAAAGAGGAACAACATCATGGCTTTGGTCGGTGTTTGCAGGGTGGAATGAGGTAGGGATGGTGGTTGTTCACTGTAAAATGTAAATCGGTGGGAAGGGCGGTGGTGATTGTTGGAAGGGTAGAAATGGGTTTGTAGAAGAACAGAGGAGGAGTAGGTCTTGTCTTTTGGGGGAGAATGAAATACTTCTCTCTTTTTTTTTTCTTTTTGTCAAGACAAAAATAAATAAAAACAATAAAAATGATTTGGAGGGATTATTTCCCTCCTAAGCGGGAATTAAAATTTGGGTGTAAAATTTGGCCAAATTTTTTGAAGTTGTGTTGAATTTTATTAAACAAAAAGTAGAATATTTTTTTAATATATATATATATATATATATATATATATACTTACATTTAATTTTAATGTTAACTTAGTGAAAATTTTTGTAAGTATAAAAAAAATAATTTGCTTTTTATAGTGAAGAAACGTTGGATATATTTAGCGGCATATAAGCAAAAGCCATAAATGTGTATGTGGCGTAAAAGTGGCACACTTAAAGTGCTATTAAAAGATTAATTTTGTGGCATAGATGATATATGTCATTAAAACTATGGGTCAAGCAAATGTAGCACACATAAAGTGTCACTAAAACTCTATATTAGTGGCACAAAGTTAAATGACACTAAGAGCATGTGCTACTAAAATCTTAATTTTATGGCATAAGTGATAAAATGCCACTAAAACTATGGAAGAAGCAAATGTAGCACATGTAACGTGTCACTAAAGCCCTATATTAGTGGCACAAAAGCTAAATGCCATTAAGAGTTTGTGCCACTAAATGGTATTTTTTTTGTAGTGTTTACCGAGTTGTTTTTAATTAGTTGGGTATATTTAATAACTTTATCATTTTGTAATGGCATACATGATATTTTTACTTTTGTATGGGTATATATATGATATTTTTAAAATTTGCAAGGGTGTGTGTGTATATATATATATAGGGTTAGGATCATGTGAGAACTAAGGTGAGTTGTGAGAACTAGAGAACTCTTGTGAACCATTGATCTAGATGATCCAATGGTTGAGATTTAATCTTGATCTTTTTTTGTCCTTACATGCTAATTAAAATATTATAAGTATATTTTAATACAAAATAGTACATTAAGGGTTATTTTGGTAAAACCACCATGAGAGATAAATAATTATTATAATACTATTATAATTTTTTATTCAACTATTCAAAAAAATCATTATTAAAAACAAAATCTGATTTATTAAAGTTTATTTTAGTATTTTAATTAAAACAATATAATATTATTTAATTTTTTTAAACTTTAATTTATTTTTTTAATTAATTTAATTTTTTAGAACAAAAAATAAATTTTAAATTCTGTAATATCACTCTCGTTTTTACACTGGTGTAATTATTTACACCAGTGTATATCTTCCAAAAATACAAACTTTTGCAACAATTACACCAGTGTAAATCTTCCAAAAATACAAACTAATAACAATAATAATAATAACTTCCAAAAAAACCAAATAAAACATAAAAATGGTGTAAATCTGTCATACACAACTTCTACAAAAAAAATACACAAAGTGTAAAAAAACAAAACGACTATACATTCATATTTACACTGGTGTAACTGATGTTTTACACCGGTGTTTTCTTACATCAAACCGACTATACAATCATATTTACACTGTGTGTGAAAATTAATCGGTGTTTTCTTACATCAAAAACGTTTACACTGTGTGTAAAACTAATCGGTGTTTTCTTACATCAAAAACGTCTATACATTCATGTTTACGCCGGTGTAAAATGATGTTTACGCCGGTGTAAACGGATGTTTGCGCCGGTGTAAACGGATGTTTACGCCGGTGTAAACGGATGTTTAACCCGGTGTAAACGCCAGTGTTTTCTTACAAAAGATACTACACCAATCATCATCGTCTCCACAGCATCAGCTCCTTATCCGCAAAACATCATCTTCTTCGCAGCATCATCCCTGACAAAAAAACCCCCAGAACTTTCAACAAAAAAAAACCTATCTTTTCACCCTAACTTTCAAATAATAATAATAATAATAATAATAATAATAATAATAATAACAATAATAATAATAATAATAATAATAATAAATGTAATAATAATAACAATAATAATAATAATAATTGTAATAACAGAAAATAATAATAACATTAATATCAGAAAATAATAATATTAATAAAAATAACAGAAAAAAATAATTATTATAATTACAGAAAAAATAATAATATTAATAATAATGATAATAATAGTAGAAAATAATAATAATAGTAATAACAGAAAAAAAAAAATTAATAACAGAAAAAAAAATAATAATAATAGTAACTATTATAATAATAATAATAATAATAATAATAATATTAACAACAATAATAATAACAAAAATAATAAAAATAACAGAAAAAATATAATAATAATAACAATAATAATAATAATACTAATAATAACAATAATAAGAATAATAATAAAAAAACAATAATAATAATAATAATAACACTAATAATAACAATAATAAGAATAATAAAAAAAACATACCTGTTTGTCTTCAACCTTGGTCGGACCACCGTCGACCACCGTCAACCACCCCCTCCACACCGTCTGCAAAAACCCCACCACCGAACCAAAACCCCTCTGCAAAAACCCTCTCCCACCGTCATCGCCGCAGATCCACCACCCTCAACCCTCAACAACCACAGATCCACCAGCCCTCAGCCACTACCGCCGCAGATCCACCACCCTCAACCTTCAGCCACCACAGATCCACCACTCCTCAGCCCCTGAAAAACACCCAACTAACCCATCCCTGTAAAACCACATCGAACCACCTGCAAAAAACATCGAACCACCACCCCCCACCTGAAAAAACACCGTCGCCTCCCACCCCATGGAGCCACCGTCGCCTCCAACCCTTCGTCATCAACCCACAGCCACCGGTCACCCAAACCACCATGTCGAACCACCTGTTTTCTTGTGTGTTTTTTAGAGAGAGAGAGAATGAAGAGAGAGAAAGAAGAGAGAGAAGAGAGAAGAGAGAGAGAGAAAGAGTGTTGATTTTAAAAAAAAATATGCACAAATAATTATTATAAAAGCTGGTTGGTGTGGGGGTGAGGTGGGGTAGGTGATGATAAATGACTATGATACCCCTAAATATTAAATTGATGAGCTGCCTATGTGTCGTTTTTCTATTGGCCTAGAGGAGTTCTCTAGTTCTCACAACTGGGGGGAGTTCTCACATGATCCGGATCCTATATATATATATATATATATGTGTGTGTGTGTTTGTGTGTGTGAAATTGCCCCAATTACTAAAATTGTTACTTTTTTTACTTAGATTATTGTGACACCAGGCAAACTTAGGTTAATACTTTTGCAAACATATAAGTCTACCTTAGTGAAAACATTTACTTAACGTACTTAATTGGGTCAGTTGAGTCGGTTCGATGATTCGGAGAATCATTGGGGGAAACATACGCACACACGAGTCTCGAGTCCTTTGGTTGGTGAAATTATATAGTTGGGTTAAGTATCGAGTATTGAATGTTCCATAAACGATGTACAACTTGCGAATGCATGTTTGCGTGATTAGGTATGTTAACATATGTAAGAAAGGCATGTTTATGTGTTAAGGTGTGTTAACATGTGTTAAAATGGCAAGATTGTTAATTAAAAGACAAAGTAAGAGGCTGGGAAACCCATTCGACCCATATAGGGTTTCGATGGTATCAGAGGGGTCGAATGAAGTTTTATGAGGGGCGAACCAAATGTCACACCCTCAAATTACCACATGCGGAGTTCCACCGCGAGGCGTGTGACACACCAGGATCCAAGTCAACTGTCACAATAAACAACACTATATGATAAGATACGTAAAATAAAAACATAAATCCAAACCATTTGAAATAACAGCGGAAGCATTGTTTTACAAAACTAAATCCCAAAAGTTTCCAAACTTGTTTAACAACAAAACCATGAACCTAAACTAGACGCCGTGCAGACGCGTGCGCCTAAGCCCTGAGATGCTGCTACCTTAACGACCTGAGAAATCATGCCAAAAACGGGTCAACATATAATGCTGGTGAGTTCACAGGTTTAAGTTTACAATAAGTTTCCATGTGTTGAGTGTTGATCACAAAATACCATGTCATAAGATACGTTAAACTAATAACAAACGAACAAACAAGCGTTTCCTACTACTACCACGACTGTGATGCTGAAACCATTACTGACAGCGTTGCTTGAGTTGCTGCCCGTGTTTGAGTTGCTTGTGTTGCTAAACTAGAGACAATATGCACCCGCCCGGCTCCTAGCCGACGGGTGGGGTGTGTCAGGCCCAATAGATCAATCCACATTTCCCCGTTGTGCCCGGCACATTCATGGTTTCCCCCAGGGACTTCCTTGTTTCGTCGTGTAGTTATCAAAAGTGTTGTTATTCAAAAGAGTTGTGTTTCAAAAGCGTTGCATTCAAAAGTGTTGCTTTCCAAAAGTGTTGCTTTCCAAAAGTGTTTCAAAAGCGTAGCGTGTTTACAACAAGTTACTTCCCAAAACAGTTACGTATTCAAAACGAGTAAGGCGTTTCCAAAAAGAGTTACATGTTTTATACGAAAGCATTGAGTTTGTTAAATTGCGTGGCATGTTTCTCCCCCGAAAGAAAACATATAAAAGAGGGGCCGTGAACTCACCTTGGGTTGCGTTACTTCGAAAGTGATTTAAACCAACAAGCTATGCTAGCCCCGTAAAGCGGCGACCTAACATATGACAGTTACAAGTACTTAGACTAATAACCCGTAGGTTAGTTAGTCCCTAGATGCCCAGACCATAACCAGGTTCGTTTGAAAATGCGTTGACTGTTAAACTGACCAAATGTACAAGGCTCGACATCCCATTGGTGAACCGAGACCCCACGTGTTCATCTCATACTCAAACATACACAAATCATGCAACTTAGTCCTTAACATGCGTTAAAGTTCAATGATTCTAACACATAGGTCAAATAACGTACGAACAAGTCCGAACACGTGTTACTATGTTGCTAGGCATGTCACGGGGTTCCTATCATGTTCCTAGGTGTCGAATCGGGTTTCGGGATGTTAAAATACACTTATAACAGCATTACACGCGATTAGGGACTTAGCATGCAATTAGGAAAGTCAACACGTGATTAGGGATGGTCAACAGGCAATTAGCAGGGCTAATCGCCACTTATGTTAGGTGATTAGGGCTAATCACATGCATATTAGGCGATTATGGTCATGTGGTATGCAATTCAGGGCTTAACTAGTGATTAGGGTCACAATTGCATGACATGAAGGCAATTAGGATCACAATTGCATGGACTGATAGCAATTATGAGGCTAATCGCCTACCTAGCACACGAGTAGCCTCAATCCTTAGGCGATTATGCCCCTAATCGCCTATAACATAGGCGATTAGGATTGCTAATCGCCTACAGTGCAGCAATTGTGGTTTTTCGCGCGTTTAACCCTCCAAATCATATCCGAAACGTGTAAAAACACCCAATAATCATCCAAACATATTAACAAACATATTTCAAGCAAAACCCCTAAGTTTTCATCGTTCTAACAGTCCCGAATGCGAGCGTTTTCCCAAAATAGCAATTTAACATGAAAACATCACATCAACATGCAATAACTTGCCCTAGATAGCAAATATCCAGATCTAATCACATAATCACGTTGTCCGAAAGCATCCTACTGTTCTAACATCATCCTAGAGCAAACCCTAACATCAAACAATCAGCAACACACCTCATATCATCCTAAATCATCCAAAATCCTTCAAACGGGTCAAAACATCAAGTATCCATAATACACGACCAAAACCATCCAAACTCCTAGGACATCATCATACTAACTTGTAACAGCTATAAACATCATAATAACGCAAAAACAATCATGATTAGATCCCAAAAACTCTATCTTTAATCACATATAACACATATAACACATGTAAAGGTGTGGGTTTGTTTAGAAACGGTTTTAAATGGATTTTCAAAGACAAAAACCTTTATAAATCAGGTCTGGACATTTAGGGAGTAAAACATAATCATTTAAAGGTTTGGGTTTGAAGAACACACCTTGTATTTAAGAGTAGATGATGGAATAAGCTTGGAAATGGTTGTTTGTGTGTAAAAATGGGTTCCAGAGGGTGTTTGTGGGTTGAGATATGTTATGGGACGGCTAGGGTTGTGTAAATAATGTTTTGGAGGTCAAGGGTGGTATTTATAGGTGTTTTTAGTCGTCAGACATGTTGCAGGCGATTATGAAGTTCTATCAGGCGATTAGGGCTGCTAATCGCCACCTTGAAGGCAATTAGCCAGGCTAATCGCCACCTTGAAGGCAATTAGCCAGGCTAATCGCCACCTTGAAGGCAATTAGCCAGGCTAATCGCCTACAGGGTCCATTGTGGTGTATTTGGCGCGTTAAACTCCGTTTTAACATATGTTAACACATTTTCACATACCGACAAGTCACATAATGATTATAAACACATAATACATGAAAGTAAACACGTTCACACTCGTTCACCAAGCCCCGGGACTCGAGACTTGCGTATGTTAAAACTCTAATGACGTGCGACTCGACTCGACCGACCGTGTTTTGTGTAACGTATGCGCGACTCGCTAAGGTAGACTTACTAAGTTTTCAAAAGTTAGTTACCGGAAGTTGCCGGGTGTCAGTGGCATTTCCATAATATGCTATTTTAGGAAATTGGTAAATTAATACATGAAATGGACATGTTTATGAGTATGAATGGTAGGGTTACATGAAGTTAGTGTAGATATAGTTGACTACTGCGTTTTGTTGCATTTTGTGGAGGTTTCAATCAGATTTGATAAGATTTTGTCCGTTTATTGAGTTCTGCAACAAATGGGTCGAACCAAAAGCCCATTTGACCTTACGAAGGGTCAGACCAACATTTTTAAATCCCATTCGACCCATCTCAGGGTCGAACCATGTTTCTGTAAACCCATTCGACCCACTTGATTAACACGAACAAAATTTACAAACTTTCATTCGACCCTTCGACTACAGAAATGGAAATTTGATGCAAACTAATTAGCGTTTTATGTGTAATTCTTGTATGTAAACTATATGTACTTGATCAACTAGTGTAACGGTTCACCAACGGGATGTCAAGTCTGTCTGGTATGTTGGGTCAACATTTAAACACATTTTTAAATACACGTAGTCATGATCTGTACAATTGGGGACTAGTAAACCTACGGGTTATTAGTCAAAACACTTATACAAACTTTATGATTGGTCGCCGCCTAGCCGGTAGTTGGGACTATCAATTCATTGCCGATATTCTATTATAAGAAGTCACAACCTAAGGTGAGTTTCACGGCCACGCTTTCACACATTTTCTCATGGGGGAGAGACATGCTATACATTTTTGGATACATAAAAAGATTATGTTATACTATGTTTATCTTTTTGTTTACTATACGACATCATCCAAGTCCCATGGGAAACCATGAATATGTGGGTATACATAACGGGGGAAATCTGGATTGATCTATTGGGCTTAACAAACCCCACTCAGGTCGGCTGGGAGTCGGACGGGTGCATATTGTCTCTAACTTTCGGGCCTACCAGGGATGACCAACATTTGGGTATACATATATTGTAACATGTCAGTAATGGTTTCTAATCGTAGTAGTAACATACTTAATGTCTAGCTAACGTTCACATAACATAGTAGTAACGGGATTGATCTTTCAAACACGCTTTCACTTGAAAACTGAAGGGAATGAGCCGATGTCAGGAACACGTATGGAAACGTTTTTATAAAACCTGTGAACTCACCAACATTATATGTTGACGTTTTTAGTATGTTTTCTAAGGTCGCTAAGGTAGCAATATTTGGAATAGGTGCATGGAGTCCTGCACGGCGTCTAGAGTTTAGTTTCATGTTTTAAACAGTTTAAGACTTATTTTAATACTATTATTGGTTGTAAACTTAGTTCATGGTTTTGGTTTATGTATTTATTTATAGAATTGTTGTTTATTGTGACTGTTGACTTGGACCTTGGTGTGTATCGCGCCTCGTGGTAAAACCCTGCAAGTGGAATTTGAGGGTGTGACAAATTAGTATCAAAGCCAATGGTTATAGTGAACTAGGACTGCATGTAGAGTCTAGTCTATATCCGAGTCTCACACACTAGACGGTCACATACATATGAGTCGTATTGCATGGGAAAACTTACTAACTTTGCAAGGGTGTCGGTATCATTATCATTACGTTGCATCATCCATTCTATCTTATGTCTGTTTCTATCATCTATTCTTATCTTGCACGAAAGTGGTGTACATTGGAGTGGCTTCGTCAAACCCTTTAGATCTGTCCAGGATTCGGACATCTCCCTTCCATACTCTAATGGACACACTTGCCTACACACACTATCTTGCACTGGTACTCATAGCAGTACGCCTCCAAGTGACTATTCATTTGGAGATTCTTATAAGTGGGTATCATCTTGTTCTGTTAATATCCAATGACTTGAATTTCAGACTCAGTGCATACTTAGAGGACCATGTAGAGAAACTTATCATTTCGGGTGCACACGAAATCATAAGTTGGGATGCATGAAAGTCCAGGGGGACTCTGTGTTTGAGCCAATGGTCATGGATGGACCTAGTTCCTAATCATCTTTGATCGCTAGTGGTTTTGTACTAGTGATAAATCTGAGTATCCTATTCCTTGTTTTTGGCATAATATGTCTGAAGTTCGGGTGGTCGTCAAGGTGGTCGCACGGGTGGTCGTGGCGGGGGTCGCAGCAACATCAGTATGACTCAGGATAAGCTGAACAACCTACTTCAGCAGCAAGTGAATGTTGCACTGGCTGCTGTTTAGGCCGCTCAGCAAGGCATTGGTGGTAATTTTGTTTCCTATATTCTTATCTATTTCCGGTAGCTTGAATTGTTTTGGTGAAACAGTGTTGCTTGTTATACAGAGAATGTTGTTCATCCGGCACCACCTCATAATGTGCAGCCCGTATGTATCTTTAAGATGTTTATGGATTGCAAGCCACACAGTTTCAGTAGGGCTAAATGAGTAGTACGACTGCTTAGGTGGTTGGAGAAAATCGAGTCTGTGTTTGCTATATGTAATTGCCTAGTGGAGAATGAGGTGAAGTATGCTTTAGGTACCTTGGAAGGTCCTGCCTTAACTTGGTGGAATTCGACCATCCAGACTCTTGGGTTGGGTGAAGCCAATGCTATGCCATGGGCAGAGTTTGTCCATCGTCTGAGATCGGAGTACTGACCTCGGGATGAAGTGCAGAAGTTAGAGCATGAGCTATGGAATCATCGGATGGTTGGGTAGGATATTGAGGCATATACTACCAGGCATCACGAGCTGGCAGTGATGTGTCCTAAGTTGACTACACCGGAGTACAGGAGGATTGAGCACTATATTGTTGGGTTAGTGCCGGTGGTTTGAGGGTTAGTGACTACTAACGATTCTGCTACTCTTTAGGGTACTATTAGGTTGGCTCATAAGCTAACCAATAAGAAGGTTCAGGAGGGTGTTTTGCCTCCCAGGGGTGCTGCTGTGAAAGCTCCTGAGAACAACAAGAGAAAATGGGAGAGTGTGGGAAGAGTTCAGCTCCAGCTCAGCCTCAGCAGCAAGTGAAGAAGTTTGCAGCATCAGGGTCGTCATTGGTCAGAAGTAAGTAGGGTATGCGGGGAAGCTTCCAAAGTGTAATCAGTGTGGGTTTCATCATGGGGGTAGTTGTGATAGGTCTCGCTATCATCGGTGCCAACGGTTTGGTCATCAGGCTAAGGATTGTAGGGTCAATCCTCAGCTAAATCAGATTCAAACTGCTGTCCCACTCCCACTCCTTAGGGAAATCAGGGAAAACATGGTTGTTTTAATTGTGGTGAAGCAAGTTACTTTAAGCGTGATTGTCCTAAGCTGAAGCAGGGTGAGAATGGGAAGAACGGGAAAGGGTAATGGAGATAACGGGGGAAGTGGCAGGAATGCTCGTGCCATCGTCATAGGTTCGGGGGAAGTCCGACAAGATCCAGACACAGTTACTGGTACGTTTCTTCTTATTGATTACTATGCTTCGGTTTTATTTGATTCGGGTGCTGATAAGAGTTTCATATTTGTTGAGTTTAGTCAGTTGCTTGATTTAGTACCTACACCTTAAGAAGCTAAGTACTTGATAGAATTGGCTAATGGTAAGAAAATTAAGGCGACGCATGTTCTTTAGGAATGTCGCTTAGAGCTTTCGGGTTTGTCTTTTCCCATTGATCTCATGCCGGTTTCCTTGGGTAGTTTTGATGTAGTGGTGGGTATAGATTAGATATCGTTATATCGTGCTGAGATTGTTTGTTTTGATAAAGTTATTCGACTTCCTCTTCCTGATGGACAAATTCCTTCGATGCATGGTAAGAATAGCGGTGTTCCTTTGAGTATTATTTCTTGCATGAAAACCCATAAGTATCTTCGCAAGGGTTATTCGGCCATTTTGGCTCTTGTTTCTGTGTAGTCGAAGAGAAGAAGATTGAATATATTCCAGTTGTTCGTGATTTTCCTGATGTTTTTCCTGAAGACTTGCCTAGTCTTCCTCCTCATCGTCAGGTTGAGTTTGGTATTGATATTGCACCTGGTACATGACCTATTGCTCGAGCTCCCTATCGTCTTGCACCTCCCGAGATGCAGGAATTATCTAACCAGTTGCAGGAATTATTGGATAAGGGTTTTATTCGGCCTAGTTCTTCCCCGTGGGGAGCCCCTATTCTGTTTGTTAAGAAAAAATATGGAAGCCTTCGCATGTGCATTTATTATTATGAGCTGAACAAGGTGACCATCAAGAATCGTTATCTTCCTCCCCGTATTGATTATTTGTTTGACCAGCTTCAGGGTTCTAGCTTTTATTTGAAGATTGATTTGAGGTCCGGGTACCACCAATTAAGAGTACAGGAAGCTAATATTCGAAAGACTGCTTTTCGAACTTGTTATGGCCATTTTAAATTCTTGGTTATGCCTTTTGGTCTCACCAATGCACCAGCGGTGTTCATGGATTTAATGAACCGTGTTTGAAAGCCTTATCTTGATAAATTTGTCATTGTGTTTATTGATGTTATTCTAATCTATTCCAAGATCATGGAGAACCACGAGGAACACTTGTGTCTAGTCTTGGAACTATTGAGGCGAGAGTAGCTTTATGCTAAGTTCTCGAATTGTGATTTCTGGTTGCGTGAAGTTCAATTCCTTGTCATGTGGTTAATGAAAAAGGAATTCATGTAGATCCAGCTAGGATAGAAGCCATTAAAGACTGGGAAGCACCAAAGACGCCAACTGAGGTGTGACAATTCCTTGGTCTCGCGGGTTACTATCGTCGTTTTATTGAGGGATTTTCAAAGATTGCTCAACCCCTCACCTCTCTTACCCAGAAAGATAAGAAGTTTGATTGGGGTGATTCACAGGAATCAGCGTTTCAAACACTGAAGGTTAAACTCTGTTCCGAGCCTATCTTGTCCTTGCTTGAGGGTACATATGATTTTGTTGTGTATTGTGATGATTCTATTCAAGGTCTTGGTTGCGTGTTGATGCAATGCAAGAAGTATATTGCTTATGCTTCTCGTCAGCTTAAGGTTCATGAGAAGATTTATACCACCCATGATTTGGAATTGGGTGCAGTTGTGTTCGCGTTAAAGATCTGGAGACATTACTTGTACGGTATCAAGTGCACCATTTATACCGATCACAAGAGTCTTGAGCATATCTTTGACCAGAAGGAGTTGAACATGCGACAGCATCGTTGGGTTGAACTTTTTAATGATTATGATTGTGCTATTAAATATCATCCTGGCAAGGCAAATGTTGTAGAAGACGCCTTGAGCAGGAAGGAATCCGCTAGGCCTCGTCGTGTTCGAGCTCTGCAGCTCACCATTCATTCTAATTTGCCTGACCGAATCCATTCTACGCAGCAGGAAGCTTTGAAGGAGGAAAACCTTAAAGCTGAAACCATGCATAATGTTGATAAGCATCTCGATCTTTGATCTGATGGTCTACATTATTTTGCAGAACGTGTTTGGGTTCCGTTATTTGGGGGTTTGCGAGAACTTGTTTTGGATGAAGGTCACAAATCCCGGTATATATTATGTCCATCCTGGTTCCGATAAGATGTATCAGGATTTGAAGATACTCTATTGGTGGCAAAACATGAAGGCTGATATAGCTTCATATGTGAGCAAGTGTTTGACTTGTTCTAGAGTCAAGTTCGAGTATCAGAAGCCGTCTAGTCTTCTTCAGCAACATGAGAATCCTGAATGGAAGTGGGAACAAATCACAATAGATTTTGTAACCAAGCTTCCGAGAACACCAAGCGGTTGTGATACAATTTGGGTGATTGTTGATCGGTTGTCAAAATTTGCACATTTCCTGGCTATCAAGGAAAGTGATAGTCTGGAGCGGTTAGCTCGCATTTATATCAAGGAGGTGGTCTCTCAGCATGGGATTCCCATTTCTGTTATCTCCGATCATGATTCTCGTTTTGCTTCGTGTTTTTGGAAGGCTCTGCATAAAGCCTTGGGTACTCAGTTGGATATGAGTACGATGTATCATCCGCAAACTGATGGTCAAAGTGAGCGGAGAATCCAAACGCTAGAAGACATGCTTCGGGCATGTGTTATCGATTTTGGCAAAGGTTGGGACAGTTATCTACTGTTGGTGGAGTTCTCTTACAACAACATATACCATTATAGCATCACGGCAGCTCCGTTCGGGGCTCTTTACGGACGGAAATGTCCTCTTTGTTGGGCTGGAGTGAGTGAGTGTCAACTCACTGGTCCGGAACTTGTGTACGAGACTTCTAAGAAGATCGTACAGATTCGTAATTGTATGGCAGCAACTCGGGATAGTCAAAAGAGCTATGCCGATCGTCGTCGCAAACCGTTAGAGTTTTAGATTGGCAACAGGGTTCTCTTGAAAGCCTTTCCATGGAAGGGCGTTAGACGCTTTGGGAAGCGTGGCAAATGGAATCCTCGTTATGTCAGACCGTTCGCAATCCTGGAGCGGATTGGACTGGTGGCATACATACTTGACTTACTAGCTGAACTCAGTAGTGTTCATAATGTCTTTCGTGTTTCTAACCTTAAGAAGTGACTGGCTGATGAATCTCTCATTGTTCCTCTAGAAGAGATCAAGGTGGATGATCATCTGCGTATCGTTGAGAAACCAGTTGAAATATTAAATTATAAGATTTGTAGGATTTGTTAGAGTAAAATCTGCACTGTTAAAGTTCGTTGGAATTCAAATCGTGGACCGAAGTTACGTGGAAACGGGAGGATCAGATAAAGTCTATGTATCCTCATTTATTTCCAAAGCGCGCGCCGAAACCAACACCTGTTACTGTTAAATCCGAGTGAATCTCGAGGCGAGATTCCTTTCAACAGGGGGGAGATGTAACGACCGGAAAAATTTTCTTTCTTTTCGTCTCTCCCTTTTCAACTTTGAGCAATTTTCGGGACGAAAAGTCTTTCAACAAGGGGATGATGTGACACCGGGCAAACTCAGGTTAATACTTTTGCAAACATATAAGTCTACCTTAGCGAAACCATTTACTTAATGTACTTAACTAGGTCAGTTGAGTCAGTTCGATGATTCGGTGAATCATCGGGAGTCGATTTACACTTATGTATTGTCCAGGATTCAATAATACGGAGAATCATTAGGGGAAACATACGCACACACTAGTCTTGAGTTCCGTGATTGGTGAAATAACATAGTTGGATTAAGTATATTGAATGTTCCATAAACGATGTACAACTTCTGAATGCATGTTTACTGATTAGGTATGTTAACATATGTTAGACATGCATGTTTATGTGTTAATTTGTGTTGAAATGGCAAGATTCTGAATTAAAAGACAAGGTAAGAGGCTGGGAAACCCATTTGACCTATATAAGGGTCGAATGAAGTTTTATGAGGGGCGAACCAAATCAGAAACTTTTGATTCGACATTGTAAAGGGGCGAACCAAAACAGACTATAAATACAACACTTTGCCACATTTTCATCATTTCACAACCCTAACTCACCCCCAAGTGCTCTCTCTCAACCTGTAGAAAGCAGTTTTTGCCTTTGTTTTTCAGATCCTAAAGCTAACACACGTTCTATAATCAAAACAAGTGAAGATTCAATGCGTGTTCATCACCCGAACCCTTTTTAATCAAGTTTCATATGTCTTTATCAAACCCTAAATGTCCAAATCTGATTCAAAGAAGTTTTCTTGGATAAAAACCTTTCTAACATCTTTCTAAACTATATCTATTTATGAAGAGTTAATAGCCAAAATCGTCCATGAGGTTTGGTGACTTTTGCCACTTTAGTCCAAAACCCAAACCTTTAACATCTGGGTCCTCAGTTTTATTTTTTTTTTGCCAAATTCGTCCCTGAAAAAGGTTTGGGTTTTGCTAAATTCGTCCCTGAGGTTTGGTCACTTTTGCCACTTCGGTCCACAACTTAAACGTTGTCAGGGACGAATTTGGCAAGAAAAATATAACTTAAGGACCCAGATGTAAAAGGTTTGGGTTTTGGACTGAAGTGGCAAAAGTGACCAAACCTCAGAGACGATTTTTGGCTATTAACTCATTTATGAGTAATGAGTTTTCTTAATAAAACCCTCAATGTTAATGGTGTTAAATAATTTATTTATGTGCTATATGCTGTGTAATGGTGAATAGATGTTATATAGATGATGTAGGACTGATTTGGATCACGATTTATGGATATTTTGATGTTTGATGGATTTTCTCCCATTTTGGGGAGTTTATGCTAGATCTAGGGTTTGTTCTTGTTGATATGGATGATGATATGATTGGTGATTCACTTGTACATGCCTAACATGTGTATATTAATCTGTACATGAGGTTATTTTGATAGTTTCCATTTCAGGTAAAGTTTCCATGCAATTGATGTGACATTTCCATAATATGCTATTTTGGGAAATTGGTAAATTAATACATGAAATGGACATGTTTGTGAGTATGAATGGTAGGGTTACATAAGGTTAGTGTAGATATAGTTGACTACTGCGTTTTATTGCATTTCGTGGAGGTTTCGATCAGATTTGATGAGATTTTGTCCGTTTATTTAGTTCTGTAACAGATGGGTCGAACCTAAAACCAATTCGACCTTACGAAGGGTCAGACCAACATTTTTAAAACCCATTCGACCCATCTAAGCGTCAAACCAAGTTTCTGTAAACCCATTCGACCCACTTGATTAACACGAACCAAATTTACAAACTTTCATTCGACCCTTCGACTGCAGAAATGGAAATTTGATGCAAACTAAGTGTTTTATGTGTAATTCTGGTATGTAAACTATATGTACTTGATCAACTAGTGTAACGGGTCTCCAACGGGAAGTCGTGTCTGTCTGGTATGTCTGTTCAACGTTCAAACACATTTTCAAACACATGTAGTCATGATCTGGACAATCGGGGACTAGTTAACCTACGGGTTATTAGTCAAAACACTTGTACAAACTTTATGATAAGTATCCAGTAGTTGGGACTATCAATTCGTTGTTAGTTATTCTGTTATTAAAAGTCGCAACCTAAGGTGAGCTTCACGGTCCGCTTTCACACATTTTCTCATGGGGGAGGGACATGCTATACATTTTTGGATACGTAAAGATTATGTTATACTATGTTTATTGTAGGATCGACACTCGGGTCAACCAACAATCACAAGCTTGCTTGTTTGGAGTGCGGAATCCTCCAAACAGGTCTAAATGATCAAAACGATAATGAAACAATGGTAACGAGATGATAACACACACAACAAATAGTCAAAAGATTGATTCAATTACTAAAAACAGAGCTCGGGTGTTTACAGACACGAAAACAATCTCTCAGACCTTGGGAAGGGTGTTTGGGGTTGTGTGATGTGACCTCTAATGATTAGGGCAATCATTAGGTCCTTATATAGTCCCACAACTCGTGTGCATGACATCAGCCAATTAGGAATGCTATACCGTATGCACCAGGAGACCATTAGGGCCTACTCGCCCCTGGTGATAGGCGATTAGCAAGCTAATCGCCCCTAGTACACTCCTAATCGCCCCTAAGGATTTCAGCCCCAAAAACGACACATAAATGCACCCAAACACCCTAGAAACTGTCCAATAACAATGTATACTAGCCTAGGGACATCATGTACCAACAGACTCCCCCTTGGACCAGGCTAGGATATGTACAAAGAGACATAAGACCAAGTGTATAGAGTAGCAACAAACATTACAGACCAAAATAGAAAATTACGAAAACAAACATAAGCAAATAGACACAAAAGTCTTCCACCAGCAGTCTTGAACTTGAGTTTACGTCGTTCTGATCCTTGAGATTCTCGACCATTCGCATCCTGCGTGAACCTTGTTAGCATAACAGAAGCGAACAACCTGCTGAAACTATATCGCTTGATCGGCTTCTTCTTTGAGATGAATGATGGGATATAAGAATAGTGTCTCCACATCCTTCTCTGAGAGGTTCACAAGCCACATCGGATCCCACACTCGAATCTTTCTGCACATCTTGGGAGAATTGTTAAGACAGATCACAGCTTCAGTTGTAGCTGCGTCATAGTGCCAGAAATAGAACTTTGATGTGAAGTCCTGCTCGATAGGAGGGATAGGGATCTTGGTTACTGTCTCTGGAGGAATGATCTTGTGCTCCCAGATTGGTGATTTGGTGATTGGGTGAAGTTTATCTGTCTTGTATGATTTTGGATAATAAGGTCGGTAAAAATTCCATTCACCCCTGTTTTCTCTTTCCAAAGTCCTGCAGAAGGAGCATATAGCATCGCTGCTATCGCTGTATAGAGGAAAGTTAAGCCGAATCAGGTCACGAATGTACCAAAATGGAAGAGTGAGGACTTTCCTGTAAGGCTTGAAGTATAAGATTCCCTGCTCCCACTTCACACCTAACATACGGGCATGCTCAACATAGATCCAGCTAATCACCTTGCCCTTCATACTGGTTAACCTGCGCTTGAAGGCAGATGCCTGTGTAGGACCTTTCTTCTTTCTCATCTCCTCAGTAGACTTGAACTAGGATGCACATAATCTTTTAATACGTTCAGTTCGTTCAAGTACCTCATCGGGGATAGGAGTGGGATTTTCTTTGAGCTTTGCTTCGGCTTCATTCATCATCTCAGCATTGATGTCGGGAACACGAACATTTGGATCAGAAGTAACATATTCTGGAGTTGGTATTTGTGTTCCTTCATCCATCTCGACCTCAATGTTTTCAGGATCAATTTCTGGAATGCCTGATGTTCGTTGATCGGAAGATTCTCCGATATCAGTACCATACATTTCTTTGAGATCTGCATCAGTAAACTCAGGAGGTATTTCACCCTCCTCCAACTCAGCTTCCAGAAACTTTGTTAACTCAGCTGGGTTCCCAAAATCATCGTACAAGAACAGATTCTTCACTGGTTCCATCACATCTATAGGAACCACCCCATGCTTGATGAATTCCTGAAGTTTCTGAATGGCTTCACTGACAGACTCCCCCTTAGCAGAAGAACCTGCTTTAGGATCCTTGCCTAATTGATCGTGGGATTTCTTCTGATGTCTCTCAGACCCAGAAGTCGATCTGCCATCACCTGTGGCACCTGGATCTCCACCACCCTCATTTCCACCATCATCACCATCATTATCATCATCACCATCGTCATCCTCATCATCCTCATCCTCTTCATCATCATCTTCCTCCTCATCATCACCTGAATCACCACCAGAACCGGACGCACCTGTGATTCTGGGATGATCCTCAACCAACTTGTCAACCTTTTCTCTCAATTGTTGATTTTCAGCCTTATATTCTTCAATACGACGCTCGTTGCTAACATTGGCGAGCTGCAGCTGGCTGTACTGAGACTCAACAGCTGTTAATCTTGCTACAGTCTGTTGGTTTGATTCTGTGACCTGCTGATTCGACACAAGAAGTAACCTGTTTGAGGCTTGCAGTTCTTTATTCACACGAATTGTCTCAGCTATTAGTTCAAGCATGGCTCTTTCATTCTCTTCCATAGTTGCCATCTTGCTTTTCATCTCTGCATTCTCCCGTGCCTGGGCAGTAACTGTAGCAGATAGATCGTTTACCTGACTCTGTAGACGCTCAATAGAGCCAGGAGCAGAAGATGAAGTAGGTTGACTAGCAGGAGCAGAAGAAGATGGATGGGCTTGTTCTTTGATTTTTCGTATCAAGTCACCAATAGGATTTGCAGCTAATAGAGAAACTGTGGTTGCAACTGTAACTGAGGCAGGCTCAGTGACGATTACAGGTGCGGGAACAGACATGGTGACACCTGCTGTAGTGGTTGCTGTTGCTGCTGTGGTTGTTGTCGTTGTTGTGGTTGTTGTGGTTGTTGTGGTTGTTGCTGCTGAAGAGGTTGAAGAACCTGCAAGAAAGCCCTGAGGAAGCTTAGCATATCTTGCTTTCTTCCTACCCTTCTCAGGAGCTCGCTTAGCCATCCTCTTCTGACTCTTTCTTGGAACTGCCTTTTTCTTACCAGAGGGAGGAGTGCTCAGTTCCAAATCAATCTCAGCAAGACCCGGATCAGTTTCAACAACATAAGTAGGATCTGCTTCAAGAGCCTTCCTCTCCTCCCATATTCTCTTTCTCTCTGCCGCTTTAAGTGCACGAGTACCCGGAGAGTCGTCATCTGAGTCATCACTTTCAGTTTCACTGGTAACATCAACAGGTGCATCTTCAACTGCTGCACCTTTATCCTTTTCACCCTGGGAAGATCCCTGATCACCGGGATTGTGCTCTCCCAATTCAGCTGTACTACGTCCGATCAGATCATCACCAATAAACGTACGCCTTTGTACTTCAATATCAGATTCAGACTCATTGTCCTCATTCCTCCATTTGTTGCCTGGAGGAGGATTATATTCAAAATTGCTGAGGAGACCAAATAGACATATGTTCTGCGGTCTTTGTTCTCTTGTCTTCCCCTTATAAGTCAACATACGGCTCATTTCAGTTTCATCCATGTGCACAAGTGTAAATCTCTCATTTTCATTCTTGATTAGATTGAGAACTTGTCGATCAATGATCATCTGCAGGAATCTTGGGTACACAATGAAGGGGCTGGTTGTTGTCTTCGTCTCTAACACCTCAATCAGATGTTCCATAATCATCCTAGAAAAATTGAATGGCTTGTTCAATGCTAAGGCAACGACAGCTGAAGCAAGCGTGTCTCTGATTTCATCAAAAGTCTTCTTTCTAGGACCCAGACATTTAAGTACAACATGAACTAGATACTTCAAGGGAGGACATAGATTCCATTTTGTTAGCATCTTTTGTTTCCTCACGTCTCCAGCATACTTCATCCTCATAAATGCACCCCGAATAAGAATAGAATCAAACACAAAGGGATCCTCAGGTGAATCTTTGAACTGAAGTTCTTCTCTAACTAGTGCTTCTGTGATGATAACTGATTTTCCTTGAACCCGACTTCTAATAATAGCTGGTGTTACATCATAGAGGTAAACAGCGTGTGGTTGAGAGATAGCATGAAACACTCTGGATCGTCTTAGAAACTCTATGATTCCCTCGAACACTTTGTTTTTGTCCTTCTTGATAGGACCAAGGAATGCACAGCAGTTGTTTTCGCGAGACGTCTCCCAATCCATGTTTCTGCACACACAAGCTATTAGATCAAGAAAACACTAAAAATCATCAAAAACGGACAAAAATTTGACATTTTTGGTGTACAAAACTGTTACACGCGATTAGCAACCTAATCGCTAGTTATTTCAGGCGATTAGGTGCTAATCGCTTGAAGCATGAGACGAGTAGACCTAATCGCTATCAACACATGAGGCGATTACAAGTCTAATCGTCCCTTACGTTCCTGTAGCACCAAGCTTTGTCAAACTTTGATGTGGGTCGTTTTGGGTTGTGAATCTTGGTGTATTTTATCCTAAGGTGACCAGATAACAATATCCCTATACCAATTTTTCATTAAAACCGTTTAAGAGGGGTATATTTAGCCATAGGACGACTTAGGGTTCTTGAACATTTGAATTTGGGGATTTTCAATCCGAAGAGTTATAAGTTACAAAACTTGTTTGTATACAGTCTAATATATGCGATTAAGAAACCCCTACCAAGAATCAACCCAAATAAACATGTATGTGACCCAAACGATCGGTTCTTAGTTACATAGGGTTTTAATCATAAAACCCCTAATTTAACCCTTCAAATGGACGAGATACAAGCTGAAATAATGATGTTACCTGGATAGAGCCGAACACGTTTGCAAGATCAAATAAATTTTGGCAAGGTTTGTTTACAACCGATTGACAGGGAAGAGACGCAACAGTGGAGAGGTTTTTGAAAAATGAGGAAAAAGTTCTAAGTCCCCCTTTTATACCCCTTCCTAATCGCTTGATACTTACACACGGTTAGGATCTACTCGCGTAAAGACACAGGCGATTAGCCATACTCGCTAATCAGCACCACACGATAACACCTGGCCTACCTTTTGAACAAAATGGCTAATCGCCTATATGGTTAAGCGATTGGGACACAATTGCTTAGACTAGCACACGAGTAGAGCCTATTCGTCTATATGCATAGGCGATTAGCTCAACAATAGCATATGTCTTTTCCACAAATTACCAAATTGCCCCTGCACCACCAAATTGATTATTTTTGACCCGAAACATGTTCGTTTTGACATTTTAGCCCTGAAACATTAAGTGACTTGGTTTACAACTCGTGACTCATAAAATTTTCAGTTTCAGACATCCGGTACTTTAGAGAAAGTACGGTTTTGACCCGGCAATAACCCAAGTTTCCAATTAGTTGTCCTTTTATTTTTCGGCGTTTTATTCTCGAAGAAGTAAGATTACAATGGATTAGGTTTCCAACATCGGCAATCAAGAATAGCTAATCTACTAAAATTTAAATAGAAAGTAAGCGAAAACACGAAAACAACTAACTGTACACTATCATATTTTTGCGAGTTTCAGTAGTTAGGGAATCATATCAGTGTACGGACTATACTAGAACCCTTATATTATCAGTTTTTGATTAAAATTACCAATAAGCATCCTACAAAAATTGTCAGTATTGTTGTCCACCTAAACCCAAAATCAAGTTTTATCGCTAGGCACTTTAGATACGTTAAGGTAATATTAAAGCTGATTAAAGGTGTTCCCCGCACACGCGACATATTCCCGCGTCAAGGCATGCACAAAGCTTCCTCGTAACTGGTGAATAAGCTGTTGTCATCCGTATTTACAAGGAATGGACTCAGTGGTGATTAGGTCTGCAAGAACGCTGCAGCAGAGAGACCAGTGAGATCCAGACCAGGGTTCAAGTCAAATACCGTATACTTTTGATTTTTCACGGTACGATGCTTTAGGTATATGATTGATTTGATACCTTAGAGCGATTCTCTTCGAGAATAGGGTTTTGGCATTCACAATCTTTTTGCTCTTACAGGATTCCAAGACGTCTCCTTATTAGAATTTATTATATTTTTTTGTTTTTCTTTTTTTCACTGGGAATGGCAAAGAGGTGTCTCAGTTGTAGGCTGCGAACCCAACGTACGTCACTTATGTCACCCCATTTTATTCTGAGAGACGTCCTGTTCACTCCGGATGTACCAACCTCTTAAAGACCAGAAACCTCGGATTTTGGCATTCTATCAACAAGATTTAGGCTTTTAGACTATATGCCAACGCGACGTTAATCCACACAATCCTCAGTTGATGTAGGTTTATATCACCGTGCCGAGCTTGGAAATGATTTCGAGCCTACCACACATCATTATAGAGGCTACTTATCAGATCCAATATTTTTAAGATGATAAAGGTCCAGACAGTCCGACTGATTGGTTAATATCATCTTCCCCATTTTCACCAAGGAAACTCATTTTTGCATTTTTCATTTTTTTGATTTTTGCTTTTTCTCATTTTTTTTTATTTTTGCATTTTCTGATGTTTTTGTATTTTTCTGAATTTTCTCCCCGTAAAAATCTAAAAATTTGCAAAAAGACAATATTTTTGGATTTTTCTGTTTTTGAAGAAAATATTTACAAAAACAATTGCCAATGAGGATCTAATCCTGCTTTTCCTTAATGCCATTTAAAACCAAAAGATACTCGAAACGAGGTTTATCAATAGCTTTGGTGTATAAATCGGCACGTTGGTAGTCCGTGTGGATTTTAATCATATCTATCAGTTTCTTTTCATAGCAATCGCGTATGAAATGATACCGAACATAGATATGCTTCGCCGTGGAATGATTTACTGCGTCTTTAGCAAGCGCTATGGCAGACTCATTATCACAGTAAATGGGAGTATTAAGAAATTGCAAACCGTAGTCTCTCATTTGTTGCTGGATCCAAAGAACCTGTGAGCAACAGCTGGAAGCAGCTATGTATTCCGACTCGCAAGTTGATAAGGACACAGAGGCTTGCTTCTTGCACTGCCACGAGACTAGTCGTCCTCCCAAGAACTGGCATCCAGCCGATGTGGATTTTGCGTCTTTCTTGCATTCGCCATAGTCAGTATCACTAAAAGCGACGAGGTCAAACTTATCGTCATTAGGGTACCATAGACCTTTGGTCGGACAACCCTTTAGATAACGTAAGATCCTCTTCACAGCAATCAGATGGGACTGTTTCGGCCTGGACTGGTATCTTGACACCAGGCAGGTTGCGAACATAATATCGGGTCTTGAAGCTGTGAGGTACATCAACGAGCCAATCATTGCTCGATAAAGAAAGGAATCAACGGCTTGTCCTTTCTCATCCGGACCAATCCCGTGATTGGTTTGGATAGGGGTGGCTACAGCAGTAGAGTCTTCCATCTGGAACCGGCTCAAGATGTCAGCAACATATTTCGTTTGGTGGATGAAGATCCCCGACTCAAGTTGATCTACTTGTAGGCCAAGGAAAAATTGCATTTCCCCCATCGAGCTCATCTCGAACTTATCCTGCATTAACTTTTCAAATTCCCTGCACAAAACCTCATTAGTTGACCCAAATATAATATCATCAACGTAAACCTGTACCAGCAGACAGTCACCATCCTTTTCCTTGGTGAATAAGGTGCAGTCCACGAGTCCACGGTTGAACCCATTGGAAATCAAATAGCTGCTGAGCATTTGATACCATTCTCTCGGAGCCTGATGAAGACCGTACAACGCTTTATTCAGTTTGTAAACCTTTTCCCGATGCAACGGATCTTCAAACCCCGGAGGTTGTGAAACATACACCTCTTCCTTCACGACACCATACAGAAAAGCACTTTTCACGTCCATTTGATACACCTTAAACCGTTTGTACGAAGCTTAAGCTAAGAACATCCGGATAGCTTCAAGGCGCGCAACTGGAGCGTATACTTCGTTGTAATCTATTCCTTCGATTTGACGGAAGCCGAGGACAACTAATCGAGCCTTGTTTCTTATAATTACCCTGCGGTCATCCCGTTTACACTTGTAGACCCACTTTGTTCCAATCTTCTTTGCGCCTGGAGGTAAGTCAACTAAGTCCCACACTCCTAGCTTTTGGAACTGCTGAAGCTCTGTCTGCATTGCGTCAATCCATGGTTCTTCTCTCAAGGCCTCTTGGACGGTTCGTGGTTCCACCTGAGAGACATATAGAGCAAAAGACCAATCGTTCTGATGACCTGCTTTTCTGATCTCCGAGTAAAGAGCTAGGGTTGCTGAGTTGTCACTTGAACTGGCATTCCTGATCTGACTACGTGTCATCACTCTACCAGTCGGATCACCAATCACATTCTGCAGTGGATGAGTGTCGTGAATTCGAGATTCCGGATGTGCCGGCACTGGATCATCCGAACACAGATTGAGATTTTCAAGTCCCTGAGAGATGTTCGTTTCAGCGGCACTTGAACTAGAGGGAGCAGCGGGTTGCAAATTAAAACCGGAGAAATCAATCTGTAGACCAATTCCAGGAGCTGCTAAAGAAGAAGGACCAGCTTGATCATTCCCTGTAGAAGGAACTGGAGCTGTATTGGCAGATTCACCATTTCCAGCCAGTTCTTCAGTAAGAGTTTCCCGAGATTCTGTATATTCCTCATCTGAAGAAGATTCCATAACCTCTGATGCTTCCTGAAAGACTTCCTCAACTTCAACTGTTGCGGTTTTATCAGGGGGACCCATGGATGTAGAAGCATCAGATGCGGCAGGCGCAGGTGCATTAACCACGATCGGACGCATTAGCGGTGAGCTAGCTGCGTTTTCACACTCGTAATACATTTGTGCTACAGCATCATCTACCACATTATCCAGGTTGAAAGAATCGAACAAACTCTTATAGTCGAACAACAATTCGGGTCCAACACCGGGCGCATTGATAGTGTAACGCTGAACATCGACATTAAGCGAATCCTCAACGTTATTGGTTTTTTTGTTGTATACTCTCTTGTTAGGAGTACTGTATCCAACAAAGAAACCTTCCTCTGCCTTTGCACCAAACTTCCCATCGGGATGTAACATTGTGCATGGAGCACCGAAAGGTTCCAGGAACTCTAAGTTCGGCTTCCTCCAGTTTAGAAGTTCGTAAGAAGTCTTGCCGAACCTCTTAACCGTAAGAACCCTGTTTAGAGTATAACACGCGCAGTAAACTGCGTCGTTCCAAAACATGACAGGCAAGTTTGAATCTGCGAGCATTGTCCTGGCTGCCTCAATAAGAGTTCGGTTCTTTCTTTCTGCAACACCGTTTTGCTGAGGAGTGTGTGGCGCTGTGAATTCGTGATGAATACCCTTTTCTGCACATAGTGACTCCATAGAATTGTTCTTGAATTCTGTTCCATTGTCGCTTCGAATCCTGCGGATCTTCAGCCCATAGATATTTTCTAGTTTGGTGAACAGATCTTTCAAAAACTCAAAAGTCTCACTTTTATGCTGCATGCATACAACCCAAGAGAACCTTGAATAGTCATCTGTGACAACCAGACAGTATAAGTCTCCATTCTTGCTTTTACGATTGACTGGGCCGAACAGATCCATGTGCAACCGCTCGAGAGGCATACTGACTGAGTTGACCTTCTTAGGTTTGTGAGATTTCTTTTTCTGCTTCCCTTTCTTACATGACACACAGACGTCATTTAGATTAAAATTCTTGACCGAGACACCTTCAACAAGATGATTCTGAACCAGATGATTCATCTTCCTCAAGTGAATGTGCCCATTCGTCTGTGCCACATAATAGATTCCTTCTCTGTAGCTTTAGACAGAAAACAAGTGACCTCCCCCTTAGCTGTTACAGCTTGACTATATCCAGAACATACAAATTGTTTACTCTTGGAGCTGAGATCATAATCCATTGTTTCGGGATCTTAAAGCCAGGCTTCAGAATGAAGCAAGCATTGTCATCAAAGAACACTGTGTATTTCTTGTCACAGATCTGTGAGACACTCAGCAAGTTGTGGTCTATCTGTTTCACGAAGCTTATCTTCTCAAAGCTTACAATACCATTTCCCATACTGCCTTCTTTTGTGATGTATCCCCCTTTATTACCAGCAAAAGCAACATACCCCCCGTTGATATTCTTGATGTCAAATAGCAGGGATAAGTCGCCTGTCATGTGCCCAGAAGCTCCACTATCAACAATCCAGAGGCTGCTGATAAGGCCCTGTGGAACTCCCTGCACGACATTCAAAGTTTAGTGGTTAAGGGGGACCCAAGCCTTGACGGTCTTGGGTCTACCATCTACATCCAAAGTCGGAAAGTCAACCCACTTTCCGTTAGGAGTTGGTGTTGCTTCCGATGGTCCGGCAGTTTCAGCCCTGGCAGATGATTCTCCGTTCTTAGTCGGTGACTTGGGTCTCCAGATTTGTCCCGGTCTCTTTGGCTTGGGCTTCTTCTTTGCCTTGGGGCTAGAAGGTCCAGCCTCAGATTCCTTGGGTGAAACAGTGTTTGGATCCACTTCAGAATTAACTGCACGTGGAGCAGTGTTAGGGTTGCCCTGAGGTTTAGCTGCAGCCTTTGCTTGTGGCTTAGGCGCTGCTTGAACCTTTGTGGGAACTGGGCTCCCCCTCGACTGCGGACCCCTGCCATCAACTGGCTTCTGGTTCATAGCAATCTTGTTTCGGTTGTCATAAACTACCTGCTTACCTACTTGCTTCTCTGAGAGCTTAGGTGAAACAAATGCCCATGAACCCCGCATTTGTGACAGGATCTATACTCCTCAAATGGTGGAGCATTACTATCCTTACTCCTTTTGTTAGACTTCGTGGCAAAAGTGTTTTTGTGTTTTAAATCCTTGAAACATTCTTTTTGCCAGTCTGTTTTAGGATAATTATCATACTCATTGCCTGCAGATCTAAGAAATTGAGTAACATGTTTCTTAGGAGATCTCTTCTGAGCTTGATTCTTGGGGTTCAAAGTGTTCTTCTTTTGATTTTTATTTTTGTTTCTTTTGGACTGATTACCCTGACCCTGTTTCCCGTGTCCCCATTTTTCTTTTTCAATAATAATGGTGGATTCTTGCCAGATTTTACCAACAAGACCAGGTGCCAGATGCTTATAAGGAAGTTCCTCATCAGCATAGACTTTATCAGACCCTTTTAATTGATAGAACACTTTGATCGTTTTACCAATAGAAGCTTGCACTTTCGGTTCAGGATCACATAGGATGTGATTTTGGATAGGAATATCCGTATTCTTTACCGGTGCATACCTCTCCGGTTCATCAAGCTCATCATCAGAACAGTCTGTCTCGCAGACACTAGCATCATCAGCAATCTCACCAGATTTGGCAGCAACAGCAGTGGGTGCAGCCTTAGTAACTTCAGCAGGTTTAGCTACTTCCATCACTTTAGGCGCAGGAGGAGCAGCCTTAGTGACTTTGGCAGGTTTAACTGCTTCCATCACTTTGGGCGTTTCTGCAGCTTTAGCTGCTTCTGCTGCCAAGTCCACAAACTCTTCCTTCGGTAGAATATCATAGTGATGATTTTCGAATCTCACCGGAGGAGGACACTGAGCATATTTGGGACTGGTGGAGTTGTTGTCCTTATCTGAGTGTTCAATGATATGATCAAGAACATACTTGCAGTTCAGGTAACTTTCAAGTTTCTTCTTGATCTTCTCATAGTCACAGTTAACAATGGCCAAATGTTTCTTAGTGTCTTCTACCTCATTAATGTAATTATTGATAGCAATTTGCTTGTTAGCTAGAGTTTTAGACAGTTCAGAAACATCCTTCTTATAGTTTTCAACAGTACTAAGAAAACTTTTCTCCTTTTGTTTTAAGGAATCATTTGACCTTTGTAACGGACCTACATCAGCTTTTAAATTCAGATTCTCATCAGTTAATTCTTTGATTCTGAATTTAAGCTGATCACACTCAGTGGAATCTTTCTTAAGAGTATCAATGGTGATTTTGAGGGCTTTCTCATTAGCTCTCAAAACCTCATTGCTCTGTTGGCATTGACTTAAGTCTGCTTTCAAGTTCAGATTTTCGTCTGTTAGGACATCAATTCTCTTTTTAAGCTTGCCACATTCAACACAGACAGGTTTAGGATTGGAAGAAGAACATACCTTATCGGACGATTCTGTAATAGCCATCAAAGCATAATGAGCAGCCGTCTTCACTGATCCGAAGAAATCGGCAAGGTTGTTCTTTGTACAGTCAGCATCCACGAGAAGCGACCTTTTGCTGATCAAGGCGTCTGCTTCAGCTAACAAATCCTCCAAATCCACCCCCAAATCAGAATCACAGTCGGAGTCACAGTCAGAAGCCTCTACTTCAGGAATAATTACTTCAGACTCACTCGGACTCTCTTCAACTTCTTCTTGAGTATCAGACATAATTTGGGCAAAGCATGCTGCACCACCCTGAGGAGCTTGTTCACC
This sequence comes from Ambrosia artemisiifolia, assembly GCA_032199755.1. Taxonomy (NCBI): domain Eukaryota; kingdom Viridiplantae; phylum Streptophyta; class Magnoliopsida; order Asterales; family Asteraceae; genus Ambrosia; species Ambrosia artemisiifolia. The sequence goes on from CM063519.1 coordinate 67,487,154, forward strand.
AGTGATGAGGTGATTCCAGTTGAAATCTTCATCTTCTTGAATTACCAGGGCTTGATTGTTGTTTGCTTGAGGCCTCTGGTTCTGGTTGTTTACTAGGACAAGAGCTCGTTCAGCATTTTGGTTTGGTTGTGTCTGAGCTGGTTGCCTCTGATGATTCTGATTGCCTCTGTTGTTGTTGAAGGGATTCTGATTTCCCTGTTGTCTAGGTCGATCACATTCTCTGGCAAAGTGTCCTTTGTTGCCACAGTTGTAACAGGTGACCTTAGTTTTATCAAACCCAAACTTAGTGTTGTTGTTAATCAGCACATCTCTCCTTCCAGTTCTATCCATGTAATCCTTTGCACGTCTCACCACACTAGCGAAGTGCCACTGGATGTCTATCAGATCCATGTCATCCTTGTCGATCTGGGCATAATCTTCTTGAGTTAGATAAGGATTCCCGATCTGCCCTTCAACTAATCCACTATAGGAATTGACCAAGGTTGACAACAGAGCCATGTGTTCTTGGGCTAACTCTACTGTCACCTTTTCAAAACCCGCAGTGTTCAGCTGCTCTGCAACAGGATTGGTCCGATAGCTACCCTGATTTGAAGTAGAAGCAGCTCCATATCCACCATAGTTAGTAGATGAAGCACCACCAAACCTTGACGAAGAAGGTCCACCAAAGTTGGAAGTTACCTGTGCTGGTGCTGCAAGATGAGCAAACGGATTAACACCAAATTGGTTGTATTATAATTAGAAGGATACTGGTTTCCTTGACCCCAAGGAAAGACTGGTGGAGGAACATCAGATGGGGTACCATAGTTGTCAAACGCAAAGACTGGATCAGGATTGACCATGAAAGCAGTCTGAGGTTTGGATCCACCCACACTGATATCCTGAACTGGATTCCCGTAGTAGATACTGGGATTTTGAACAATGGGCGGCTTGTTAGCTCTCCTGATCTCTTCGATCTCCTTGTTCTCCAGCTCTGTCACAAACTCATTGATGGAGCGTGTCTGATAAACGTTGTTGGATTTCTGGATGTCCAGCCATTGATGCCAATGTGAGGGAAGCACCTCTGCTAATCTTTCAACAAGTTCTGCAGAAGTGTAGATGACCCCATACTGATACATCTCGGACATCAGGTGATAATATCTAGATGTCAGATCTCTTAGCGATTCATTCCCCATCGCGTTAAAGTTCTCGAACTCTTTCCTCAATTGATCCACTTTCACCTTTCGCGTCTTCTGATTACCCTCATTACGTTCAGCAAGCGCTAACCAAAGCATCTGCGAAGTAGTACACTGCGCAAACTGATGAAGGATGTCTTTGGGAAGTGCCTGTTTCAATGCTGCCATCGCCTTCTTCTCATAATTATACTTCTTCCTCTGATCTTCAGTCATATCTTCCAGTGAGATCGGAGTAGTAGAATTTTCAACTAACGGCCTTGTGTACCCATTCTCGATAGCTGACCATACTAAGCCATCAATACCCTCAACATGCGACTGAAACCTGCCCTTCCATCCATGGTAGTCTGACATATACTGCAGTTTCGGTGCTCTGTTAGAACTACTTGTCTCTACGTCACTGATAAGAACGTAAGACAGATGGTTTGTCTGAGAGTTTGCAGCCGCTGCGAGTGCCCATGGATTTGCATTCATTGCCTGCTGTTGAGCAGCTAACGCCCACGGATTGATTCCGTCAACATTCGCTTGCATTTGCGATTGTTGCATCCGTTGCGCGTTGCGTTCAGCTGAGAACTGCCGAGGGTTCGTGGGTATGTTAGATTGATTGTTCATTTGCTGGTTATACTGAGGTCTCGGTTGACTCAGATGTCCCCACGGATTTGCCATAAGTCTCGGTTTTGAAAAACGGTCAACGAATGGTCAAAATTTGGTTAACAGTACTTAACACACGAGTACAAACTGTAATTGTGTGTGTTTGGGACGATTGGAAGTAAAAACACACGATTAGGAGGTTTGAGACACGATTAGGTGATAATTAGACGAGTAGGAGGCAAAAACACACGATTAGGAATGACTGGACACGAGTAGGAATAAAACACACGATTAGGCTGAACACACGAGTAGGTACAACACCACACGAGTAGGGCTACTCGTGTACTGTTCACTAGCGAGTAGCAGTGTAATCGTCTCTAGTGTCTGCTAATCGCTACCTGCAGGTCTGAGACGAACTTTTTCACAAAAACACCCATTTTAGCTTCAAAATCTTACCAAAAACGTTGTGTTTATACCCAAAATGATTAGAAATGATTCCAAAACACTTTTAGAACAAAACCCAATCAAAAACACACGTTTTAATCCGTAAAAACACACTTAGATTTTGAAAAACTATGTTTTTATGAAAAACCCAAAGTTTCAAAGTTTTCTAACAGATTTTTGATAAAAATCCAAACTTTTTGTAATAAAAACCACCTGTTTAGACTCGTTTTGATATCTAAACACTCGTGATAAGAGCCTCGGCTCTGATACCACTTGTAGGATCGACACTCGGGTCAACCGACAATCACGAGCTTGCTTGTTTGGAGTGCGGAATCCTCCAAACAGGTCTAAATGATTGTAGAGGCGTTATTTGACACGAAAACAGGATTATATGATCATACAAGTTACAAAACCAGGTGCGGAAACCCTAGCTTTGAACAAACTGAAGTAAACTCAAATCAAAACACAATCAAAGTCATTTTCAATACTTTTCATAGATTAACTTTCTCAAAAACTTGATTACAATTCAATTACAGTTAATCTAGATCACACACAAATTCTCTCAAACCTCTCTGGAACAACACCTGATAACACACACAACTTATGACTCCCTTTCAACTCTCTAACTCTCAAAAACTCACAAAATCTATTTATAGGCTCTGCACGTTCGCCCAGTTGATATGGTCGAATGTGGAACACTTTCCACATTCGCCCCTTTACTGTGGTCGAATGTGGAATCTTTCCACATTCGCCCAAACTGATTCTACATTCGCCCAGTTGGTTCCATGTTCGCCCACTTTTTCTGTGTAATTTCCACGTTCGCCCACTTTTTCCACCTTCAACCCATCAGCATTCCACTTTCAACCCATCAGCACTTTTTAACACATGTTAACTTTGTAGATCCAATCACTAGTCGCAATACGTGCATCTACAAACTCCCCCACGACTATTGATTGGATTGTCTTTGGGTTTAAGTCTTTGTCGTTCTCTGATTATCTGAACCTTCGACATTCTATACCGGATCACTAGCTAGGGACATACATGAATAATGCACTAACAATCTCCCCCTTGGACCTAGCTAGTGATGTACCAGATCAGAAAGTTATCAATTTTTCAAGTCTTGATTGAAAACTTTCCATCTTCATGCACGTTTGTGTCGAAGTTCCTGTCTATCTCTCAGTAAGCTTTGAAATCTCAGACAGACTCAAGAAATCTTGGCTTTGTCATTTGCTGATTCAGAGATGAATATGGACGATAATCTTGATTTCTTCAATCTTCATCATTTCTTTAACCTTTTACTAACTTCTGTTGTTCTGGTGATCTTGATGTTCAGGTTGGGTCTTGTTCAATTACACTCTTTGTCGATGAGTCATGAGAAGTGCACCTGTTGTATTTGATTCTGCAGAAAAATTTACTAAAAACTGCACAAACTACAACCGGCGTTAGACACGACAAATATTTCGGAAGTACTCTTCACATTCCTTTTGACCCTCAATAGCTCCCCCTGAACTATAAAACATTTTCAATATATACCAGAAACTTGAAAATTTGAAATCTTTTTCAACTTTTAAGTATCTGAGCCTCCACATTCAGTAACCCAACATCGGTTATCGAAAATAAAATTGAAACAAAACTTTTTGATTTTTCAAAGTTTATGCTAAAACACACCAAAAATCTTTTTGAATTTCCAAATGTAATTGCATAAAAGTAAATTCAACATATTTTTGTGAATTTTCCGGTTAAATTCAACATATTTTTGTGAATTTTCCGGTTAAGAGGATCATATCAGTATTGAAACAGTCAGTCATAACTCTTTTTTTTTATTAATTTTCTATTTTTGTCATTGAGTATCCTACAACCATTACCAGTATGTTTGTCCACTTAAACTCAAAATCATCATTCATTGCTCAGCACTTTAGATACGTTATGGTAATATTAGTTTCTGAGTAATCTATGGTCCCTGCATTCGCGACACATTCCCGTATCAAGAATTGCACAAAGCTTCATCGTAACGCGTGATTATACTGAAGTTATCCGTTAGTTACAAGGTATGAGGCACAGTGGTGACAGGTCAGCAAATTAATGCTTCAAAGCGACTTGTGCACTCTACCAGGGTGAGGACTAATATCATACATGACTTTCATCATAGTATTGATACGATGCATTAGATAATCTTTGATTATCATCACACATGTTAAGTTCCTCATTCGGTAACTTATGGTTTTGTCATTAAAGATCTTTTAATAAGATATCCTGACTGAATCTAGGTCTGTAAACTAATACAACAAAAGATCAGTTAGGTCATCTCCAGATAACTTTCAATATAACGACCCGAAACCTCTGATTTTGGCAATCTATCAAATGAAATTTCGGTACTAAGACCATATGCCAACGATACGTTGATCCACATGATTATCAGTTATTGATTTTAAGTTTATATCACCATGCTGAACTTTAAACTTTGATTTCAAGCCTACCAATATATAATTGTAGTGGCTACTCAATGTTTATCAATTCATTTTTGTTTTTATAGTAGTCTGACAGTCCACTGATGTACTATCATCTCCTCTTTTTCTCCAGGAAAACTCATTTTTGATTTTTTATTTTTTTTTATTTTGATTTTTCTGAATTTTCTCCCCCTAAAAATCTCAAAATAAGCATATTTTTGGATTTTTAAACTTTTAGAAGAAAAACAAAATAAAATGATATCCGATGCGGTTTACTCATTGAGTTTCAAAAATCATTTTCCACTCAGATTGCTTGACTCATTAAGATTTTTCAAATAGCAAACCATTTTGTCGTATTTGTTATTGAAATCCAACACCTGAGAGCAATTGCATGAGATTGCAACTTTTTCCGGCTTCACAGGTTGGAAACAGACTACAAACACTCTCCTTTCTGTTGAAATCATGTTTTCCTTCTTCAATAACCCTTCCTTGACCTTCACCTCTCCAATAAATAGCTTGTATACAGATGCTCCACTATCAACTATTAAAGAATAGCTAATAGGTCTGTCTGGAACAATCTGCACACTTATTAAACAATTAGCATGAGAGAGGCACCCATCCCTTCACAATGATGGGTCGTTCAAGGTCATCAATTCTTGGAACATCAATCCATTCTCCTTTTGAAAAATCAATTGGTTTTTCAATGGATTGATTTGAAGTAGAAATTGCTATTGATTTAGAAAGTGATTTGGGTTTCCAAACACGTTCAGAGTTTATTTTAGATTTTGTTGAAATTGTTTTGATTTTTGACTTTTCAGATTTCTTATTTGAAACCTGCTTCTGAACTTTGTTTGGAATCTTCTCAGACTTAACTGATGAAGACCCAGGTTTAGAGTTATTCTTAGGCTTAGCCTTCGAACTCTCCTTTACCTCAGCAACCCGTCCACAATCTCCATTTTTATTCAAGGCAATTTTGTTACGATTGTCATACACAACCTGTTTCCCCTTTTGTTTATTGGTTTGGTTTGAGGATACAGGCTTTCTGACATTGCCTGAATTTCTAGCAAATTTCACTTCGGTCCTTTTCTGTTTAACATACGGACAGTAAGCAATTAAATGCCCACACTCTCCGCAGTTATAACAAGACCTATACTCTTCAAAATTACATGCATACCCGTCATCCCAATACCAATAGGGACAATGAGCTGCAATATGACCAACTTCACCACATTCAAAGCAGTTTCTCCGTTCAACATAACGATGAGAATACTGTGGTGAGTTGTTTCCCCAATAACCATCAAATCGAGAGTTATATGAATAATCATAATAATCATATGATCTAGATGAAAAATTTCTTGAATTCTTTTGATGAGAATTTTTCATCTGATCATTTCCTTTCGATTTGTTTGGTTTTGGTCCTTTTACTTTAGAACCCTTTTTATTTTCAGCATTTTGCTTTTCAAGATTTTTCTTTTGATCCTCTTTATTCTCATGTTGGTTAGGACTGAGTTCAAAATGAAGATGATCAAATTGATTTCTAAACTGATTTAACAAATCGATATTATCAACAAAAATACATTTAAGTAGAGATTGTTCGATATTCTCAATTAGAAAATCTTTGTTGAAAATCAATTTGTCATGTCCTTCCACCATGTAGGATCCTTCAACTCCTTCAGGAAAACTGAATATGGGTTTTTCTTCAGATTCAGAAGTTGAAGTTGTTTCAACATTTTCAGTTTTCTGCTCTAACATTTGTTTCACTTCAGAATCAGAATTAACAACGCAAGGTGTTGTGATTTCCAACTCTGATGTGGAAGTATTCTTTGAAACACTTTTATTCATTTTTAACATTTCTTTCTTTAAAGTTTCAATTTTATTTAACAAATCTTTTTCATTCTTTTCAAAAGCTTTAATTTGGTTTTTACAATTTTCAAGATCATTTGCTAGTTTCTGTTTGTCCTCAATAAGTGTCATCATTTCACATTTCATCCTGACACAATTAGAACAACTAGCACTTACCTCATCATCTGATTTATTACCATTATCAGATTTTGCATCACCATTTGAGGTATCACTCTGTTCTGATTTACTTTGTTCTGAACTCGTATCAGAACTCAAATCACTCTTTGATAATTCACTGGAATCATCATTTCTCATTTGTTTGACTAAGCATGCAACATTCCTATGAACACCTTCTTTGTTAAAACACTTGTTAACATGTACCATTTCATCAGTTGGTTTTGGTGTCATTGGAAATCTCCAACTGTTGTCAACTTGAGAATTTTGTCTCAGTAATTGTTGTCACTTTCTTTCAGCTACTACTAGAGCTCTGATATCCTCTTCCGTTCTATATAAGTAATCCATCATTTTTCCAAAAAAAAATATTTCCAAAATTTTCTAAAATCAGATGGTAAGTCTACTTTCGCCCTAAATTCCAAAATTTAGGCCCTAAATTCTACTTTCGCCCCTGGTAAGTCTACTTTCGCCCAAAATAGTTTACCCGAAGGTAGAATTTTGACCAGAATGTAAAATATCCAAAATCAGATTCCACGTTCGTCCAAAGTAGCCTAGGTTCGACCACTCTTCTTCCACGTTCGCCCGCCCGACGAATCGAATGTGGAAATTCTTACCCGAATGTGGAAAATTCAAACACTAAAATCCAGGTTCGCCCAGAAAAGCTCTAGATTCGCCCAAAATTCACCCAGATTCGCCCAAAAATTTTCAGGTTCGCCCACTACAGTGTCAGGTTCGCCCATTTCAGTCCAGGTTCGCCCATATCAGTTTTTGAAAAACGGTTACACTTTGAAAAACGGTTATTTTGATCTCTGATTTTCAAAAGTTTGTGAATTTGAATGATCTTAATCAGGTTTTGATTCGGAATTGATTTGGAGCAACTTTAATTCTTGGAATTTTGAATTTTAACCACAAAATCAACTCTAAATCCTTCAAAAACACTTAAAAACCATTTTTATGCAAAAACAGATGTGAATTGATCAAAATAATGTCCAAATCAGCTCTGAGTTTATCAATTTGTTGTTGTATGATCCTCTATGCTCTGATACCACTTTGTAGAGGCGTTATTTGACACGAAAACAGGATTATATGATCATACAAGTTACAAAACCAGGTGCGGAAACCCTAGCTTTGAACAAACTGAAGTAAACTCAAATCAAAACACAATCAAAGTCATTTCAATACTTTTCATAGATTAACTTTCTCAAAAACTTGATTACAATTCAATTACAGTTAATCTAGATCACACACAAATTCTCTCAAACCTCTCTGGAACAACACCTGATAACACACACAACTTATGACTCCCTTTCAACTCTCTAACTCTCAAAAACTTACAAAATCTATTTATAGGCTCTGCACGTTCGCCCAGTTGATATGGTCGAATGTGGAACACTTTCCACATTCGCCCCTTTACTGTGGTCGAATGTGGAATCTTTCCACATTCGCCCAAACTGATTCTACATTCGCCCAGTTGGTTCCACGTTCGCCCACTTTTTCTGTGTAATTTCCACGTTCGCCCACTTTTTCCACCTTCAACCCATCAGCATTCCACTTTCAACCCATCAGCACTTTTTAACACATGTTAACTTTGTAGATCCAATCACTAGTCGCAATACGTGCATCTACAAACTCCCCCTCGACTATTGATTGGATTGTCTTTGGGTTTAAGTCTTTGTCGTTCTCTGATTATCTGAACCTTCGACATTCTATACCGGATCACTAGCTAGGGACATACATGAATAATGCACTAACAATGATCAAAACGATAATGAAACAATGGTAACGGGATGATAACACACACAACAAATAGTCAAAAGATTGATTCGATTACTAAAAATAGAGCTCGGGTGTTTACAGACACGAAAACAATCTCTCAGACCTTGGGAAGGGTGTTTAGGGGCTGTGTGATGTGACCTCTAATGATTAGGGCAATCATTAGGTCCTTATATAGTCCCACAACTCGTGTGCATGACATCAGCCAATTAGGAATGCTATACCGTATGCACTAGGAGACCATTAGGGCCTACTCGCCCCTGGTGATAGGCGATTAGCAAGCTAATCGCCCCTAGTACACTCCTAATCGCCCCTAAGGATTTCAGCCCCAAAAACGACACATAAATGCACGCAAACACCCTAGAAACCGTCCAATAACAATGTATACTAGCCTAGGGACATCATGTACATGTACCAACATTTATCTTTTTGTTTACTATACGACATCATCCAAGTCCCAGGGGAAACCATAAATATGTGGGTATACATAACGGGGGAAATGTGGATAGATCTATTGGGCTTGACAAACCCCACCCGGGTCGGCTAGGTTTCGGACGGGTGCATATTGTCTCTAACTTTCGGGCCTACCGGGGATGACCAACATTTGGGCATACATATATGGTAACATGTCAGTAATGCTTTCTAATCGTAGTAGTAATATACTTAACGTCTAGCTAACGTTCACATAACATAGCAGTAACGAGATTGATCTTTCAAAACTTATGGAAACACTTTTATAAAACCTGTGAACTCACCAGCGTTATATGTTGACATTTTTAACATATTTTCTCAGGTTCCTAAGGTAGCAGTATTTGGATAGGCGCACGGAGTCTTGCATGGCGTCTAGAGTTAGTTGCATGTTTTAGACAGTTTCAGACTTATGTTAATACTATTATGGGTTGTAAACTTATTTCAGCTTCCGCTATTGGTTTAATGTTATAAAATTTCATGGTTTTGGTTTACATATAGTTGTCGTTTATTGTGACCGTTGACTTGGATCCTGGTGTGTCACACGCTTCGCGGTAAAACCCACCAAGTGAAATTTGAGGGTGTGACAATTATAGTACATTAATTTCTATATTACATCGTAACATACATTTTATCACTTTATATTTTATTTGTCTATCCTAGAAAGGTCCCAAAATATAAATTAGTATATAATATTCTTAACATACATAATGCCACATGTTATTACAAGAATTACTCTTTTGCATTTGGCTTTTAGTTAATTTTAGTATTAATATTATTTTTTATTCCTAAATCTTCTCAATATATAATAATATTAAACCATACATTTCTCACTCCCTTATTAATATTGCTTTTTCTCTAATTACATATTTTATCTTTTTATTTTCGTTTATTAATAACCATTTAATGTTTTATTAATATAACCACATGTATTACACAGATTAGAGACCTAATAATAGAAAAAGTAAAATATAAATAAATAGTGCACACGCTTTCGGTTTTTTTAAAGATATAGCTTAACAACCGTATGTGTTAAATGATTAATCATATAAATTCAACTTGTGTAAGACAAAGGTATTTTCGACTCATTCATTACATGGGTTTTCTAAATATATAAATTTTTTACTGCTTAATAGATAAAATTATATTTATTCAATCTGTGTAATATATTGGCTGTAACCTAGTAATTAAATACTTTGATACTTTTTGCTATAATGGAATTACAAAACAAAAACAATATGAGATCCAACAAATCATAATAAATACTAAATCTTTCAATATTTAAATACATGGTTTTATGTTTAATTTTCTTACTTGGATCCTACCAAGCTATACAATCGCTAATGATTAAACAATTTTTTTTTTGAAAAGATGATTAAACAATTTAATTGATGATAAAATACACTAAGCGACTTAAAAAAAAATTAGATAAAGACTGAAGCAAATTATTAATTTAGTTCACTGGAGTTGATTAAAATAGACTAAATAGACTCAACCTTTTAGCAAGAACACATTGAATTTATAAAATTTTTTAGCGTTAAAATAGTCATTATGCACAGTCGTTCACAGATACAACCAAACAATGTTTAATGATTCAGTACTTACTAGTTCAGAGTTTTTTTTATCCATACAGGCCTTTTACTGGTTCAGCACTTGCCAAGCAACCCCTTACTCTTATATCAAGATAAGTTAATTCAGATTTAGATTTTCAAACTAAAATCATTTATATAGGTTCTTTATCACTATCTACACAATTAAACTAAAAATCATTATATATTTTCTCGCTTATTTTCAATTAAATAATACGCTTTTTTTATAGGCTATATGTTTATCTCCAAAACTCCTATAATTATATAATATTTTTAATACTTTTTAATTTGTTTTTATCTCTCTCTTCTTCACTCACAAACCCTTTAAAAAAAATTAAAAAATAAATGTGAGGAAACAATGTCTTCCTAAATATACAGATGAATAGAAATATTTTCTTATTCTGTTTTCTACTCATAACCACTTCCTAAAATATATAGATTCGCTCAAAAATATATAATAATCCTACTATTAATGTGTTATGGCACTTTGTGTATGTCCCCAGCTAGTGATAGCCGATATTAGTCGTACGCATGATGATCATAATAAGGATGCTGAAGGTTCGGCGAGTTCTGGGGATACCGATGATAATATTGAAGATTATTCTTATGAGAGGCGACAGAAGAAGGATGAAAGATAAATCGGCTGAATCAGGTAAGAAGGATGACACACAGATGTCTGATTCCGACAAAGAAAGGTTGAGAACAATGATAAAGCGAGGTTATTTGTTGGTACATCTCACAGGTAGATTCAGAGATATAGTCGTGAATGATGATGATATGAAGTACTGTTTAGAATACATGGCGAATCCAGAATTAGAAGATGGTGAGGTTAGTGCAAAAGTTGCTAAAGAGATTCTGGAAGGTGTCGCACAACAATCTGGAATGACATTAGAAGAGTTGATGGAGAAGAATGAAATCCCAAACATTCCAATTGTTGAACCTAGGAAGCATTCTCAGGATACGTTTAAGAATGACTTTGATGAAGTGCGAAGATATATCACCCGAATAATATCTTGAGTATTACAATACAAAGGATAATACTAGCATTCCTATGGTTGATGATCAGATTTTGCAAGAAGCTGAACCAGTTGTAAAGCCGTGATTGATGAAGTGCTAACAGAAGCTGAGAAGGTAGATGTTGATAGAAAGTCTGATGCGTTGCTGAGCTATTTGAGAAGACTTCGTGAAGATTGTGATAATCGTCCCTTGCCGCCTATTCAGGGTGATTTCTATCGATACCATCAGAAGATGTTAAAGGGAAAGGCGATTAACTAGAAGTATTTCCCACAACTGAAGTGCAGTGGTATTAAGAGGGAACGTGGGATTCTGTATTTCAGCCGATTCCATGACATCAAGACCTTACCTTACTGGGCTGTTAGAGATGTATGTAGACACATGCTGATGGATGCTATGAAATCAAGCATGGCTGAATGGTATGCTTACAAGATGACACGTGAAAGCCAAACGAAATGGGATTTGTTTAAGCCTCCGTATTGGAAGCGTATTTTTCACAAGAAGATCAACCCCATGAACAACTTGCCATTTGTATCATTGAAGTATAAGCCACCTGTTTGTATGAAGCGTATTCCCCTTATGCCGTTGGAACAGAATATAAACAAAAACTTTGCGTTCTGGTATTATGATTGGGGAGCAGGTGAAGCGGTGATTGTATTAGACAACAAAGATAAGAAGAAATTGTGTAAGAAGATTAGTGTATTTGATCCTATGTGGTTGGTGAATTGCACAGGGAACGACATTGAGACGCTATACTTTAATCCGATTCATTTTGACACATTAGACATCGAGCAAGCATGGAAATTCCAAGTAGTTGTGAAGTTTTACTTTGTCTTCGAGGTTCATTCAGACTGTGATTATAAGCAGCGATTTGGAAAGTACACTATGAGCTTGAGAAAGCCGGTCGAAGTGAAAGAAGCGGCAAATACGCTTAAAGCCAAACAAAAGCTGCAGGGATTAGAAAGGAATAATCAAAGCAAAGAATCCAAGCAACAGACAAGGGGGAGTTTGTTGATGCATATTTCATTTATATGTTTGTTGCTTTCGGAATGTCGAAGATAAAAGTCGAAGTTTTGAAGATTTTGTAGTTTTTGGTTTTTGGTTCGGGTGATCGAGAGGGCGGACCAGTTTTTAAAGGGTTGAACCAAATCTTGTTTTGTTTACTATTTTGGTTAGTGACAACGCATGGTCGAATAAACTGGTTCGAACCCACGTAAGGTTGAACCAGTTGCCCATATATAGTTTTGAGTTTGTTTGAGTTATAACAGTTGGTCATTTCGAGTTACTTATTAGTGTGTGTGTTCTGTAGGTGATCTGAAAGTCTGTGTTTTCATTATTCAGAGTTTATAATGTTATATCTTCATTAATGTTAATGAAAACATGTTGAAAGGGGAATTTATTGTGTATTGATTACGGTTTCATCATTTTGCAAGATAATTAGAGTTTCCGCACCTAATTCATCAGTACACGTTTTGATCATGTGTTTCTTTGGTTAAATCCGATCCTACAATACCTGACACAAAGCTCGGTGATCCTGTCCTCCGACCCTATAAATGGAGTATAAGAGAACGGAGATACAAACTCTAGGGTGAGCTTCCTGTAGGTGTGCTCTATGATCTAATAGAATCAGGTCCACTGATGAGATAGTATGTTGTAGAACCGTGAAGACAATCATGCAGAGGTCACCGCCTCGAAGTCCACGGGCCGATAATCCCCAATCTTCCTCGGCATAATCCTGAGCAAATGCCTGTGGGCGTTGTGCTCATCAGCATGTTGGTTGAAGTACAACCATGGGTGTACCTAATCTGGGATGGGTCTATCAGCCTCAGCTACCTGGTGAGGAGGCATCTCTAGAGGCGGGGAGTTGCCCGACTAGTGTGCATGGTGGGTGCTGAGGATAGTGATGGTGAACGCTGTGATGGTCTCTTATTAGGTGCCATTTTCCTGCAAAACACAACATAATTAGTTTAGTTTCTTAAAATATAGAATGCATAAAAATAAAAACTTCTGGGTAGCAATGGCTGCACGCCCGTGCACAAGAGTGTGCATGGCCGTGTGGCTCAGTCAGCAAGTCTGATTAACTACTGTTTCAATTGGTTTTTATCTAAAACATCCTAAAAATGATTTTAAAATTCAAAAATGGTTTAATATTTAAACTTAAAAAGTTTTGGTAGTTTTCCAGGTCTAGCACACCCATGCTCACTAGTTAGCACGACCGTGCTTTGACTGGTAATGTGGGAAATTCAAATATTTTCTTCTAGATGAGCATGCCCATTCTCGCTAGTGAGCACGGCTGTGCACCTATCTGAAGTTTCGAGTTTCAAACCTGTCAGAATTCCCGTGAAATTTTTCACAAAATTTCTCAAATTTTTTACCGCATTACGTTCGTAGAACCACCCTAAAATTTTTCCTAAAGTTTCATGCTCAGATTTGGGCTAAAAAGGCTAGAAATCTAAGGTTTTCTTCAAGAAATGGTGCTACTCTAAAACTCATGAATTTGGATAGATCTGGACCTAAGAACACAAAAAACTTGTTAAAGAGTGATTATACATACCTTATGATGAAGATTCAAGCTCGAAATGAAGAAAAATGGTGGAAAATAGAGGTTTCAAAGGGTAGGTGATGGGTGAGAGTTGGGGAAGATGAAGAAATGGGTTTTGACTGGTCAAAAGCCCCTTTAAATACCTAAATTTGTCAACACGTTGTGCACGGGCGTGCTCACTGTTGACTTCTTAGAGGATCCCCCATCACACATGAAGATGGTTGTGACTTGGGTCTTTTGTTGGAAATTAAATGACTTGGGTCTTTTGTTGGAAATTAAGTGACCTGGGTCTCTCTTTGGAAATTAATTGTGTAAAGACTTGGTGTGTCGGGTTTTAGTAATTAGAAAAGATATCATTTTTTCCGGTGCCAAAAACTTGATGTTTTAATTTCAAAAACCTTGTTTTTGGGAAAAAGATGAATTTTTACTAAACCGTTTAACAAGTTTTAAATTTATAAGTAAACGATAATTAATTAGAAACTAAAACCAACACATAGGCACAGAACCTGACTTGTATAGCAAGATTTCTAGGGTAAATTCCAAGTATCGTATTCCAAAGAACACACTTCCCATACTCAACCTTTCATCACTTTAATTAATCAGGTTTTGAAAAAGAAAATAAACTGGAGGGGTTCTAACGAATCGAATAGGTTTGGAGAATAGCAGATGGATACAAACATAATAGATAATCAACACAAAAACATGGCTGTCTCCAACACATAGACAAGCTTCCTTGATCCTATGCCACAAATATGATCCTCACGACCCTCAATGTTTTATTGCATGTAAACTACTTATACGGTTCCATTCTCGGCCAAGATAATCAAGGTAGGATGAATCCTAACCTTGGTGGGATGTTAGGATGGCCCAAAGGCCTCCCACAAGACCCCAAGACCTCTGGAAGAAGCTTGGAAGTATCCCAATAAAGCTCTAGAAGGCACACGAAGGAACACCTAATGATTGAGTTGAGCTTGCTATTTATAGAGCTACAAGGTCAAGGACGGGCGTGCTTGATAGTGGTGCATGGTCGTGCACCTGCCCCACGTACGTTCTGTTACTGCAGAATCTATCTGTTCTGTACTTCAGGTCATGCACGGGCATGATCTTTGATGGGGACGGGCATGCCTGTTGACAAATAGTGTTTTCTCATCCCCAAGTTGGTTGCTTTGTCTTCTAGTGTGCGAGGCCTCCGTACAAGTAAGCATGGACGTCCTTGGTCAAACCCGGGTCAATTTTATCATCATTTAAGCCTCCAGTAGGTCTTTACATATCCTTGGAACATGCTTCGTGTCTTATTTTTAGGAATCTCCGGCTTTAGCTGTTTTTACCCGAAATCACCTATTTTCGGGTTGGAGCTCCAATTTTTTGATAAACACAAGTACGAACGATTAAGTAGCTTTAGTTAACAATTTAAGACCAATTTTTCCCTTATAAGACTAAATATGCATGTTTTTATATGTGTAAATGATGGCACATAAGTATTCAACATCTGGAACGGATGATTCAGAGGAAGAAAAAATAGAAAAGAGAGATGCTGACACTCTAATTCAGTCAACTGAAAATCTGACTAGGCAGCATACTCAGGTAAGTTCTAACCCTTCTAAACCTAAATGTGATAAGTGCTTAGATCTAGAAGGTAGGTTAGAGACTCCTAAAGAACATAACACAAGTCTGGTATGTGATTTGAGGTCATGCTGATGCTAATGTAGCACTGAAAAAAGAATTTGAAGAAACGGTTTTGTTGTTAAAGAAAGATGTTAGTGAGCTTAAACGAACAGTTTTAAACAAACAAAATGCCATTAACTACTACATCACTGATTTGTAGCAAACCAAGAAAGCATTAGCAGCAACACAGTGTGATTATGAAACCATCAAAAGGAAGTTGGAAATCTATTCCAACAACCAGTATATCTTGGATCATATCATTGAGAGTCAAATCACCCAATGAACTAGTTTCAGGTGTTGGTTACAATGCAATTCCTCCTCCTCCTCCTCCTCCTCTGCGTGACAATTAATCAAAGTCACCATATGTGACAAATCTCACAAGCTTTGTTGTCACAACACCACTTGTTGCAGACCTATCTGAGATAAAGAAAACTAAGATTGTTAAAGATGAGAATGATGTGTTGGTTTGAACCAAGTATGAAGATTCTCATGAGGAATTTGAGAGACCGGGTTTTATATTAACACCAGTTATTCCACTTGAAAAACATATTTAATGTGATCCTGAACCTAAAGCCAGAAAGCAGAATGGTAAACCTCAATAGGTAAAACGACAGGCTGCTCCTCAGAAAACTTACCAGAACCAACATAATCAATCTAAGAAAATCAACTGGGTTCCAAATAAAAAGTATGGGAAGAAAAAGTCTATTCCCAAAACTAAAGAAGTGAATTTTGTCAATTCTAGGGGTATGGATCAAGTGCAACCTTTTGAAAACCACTTAAATATTGAGTATTTTGAACAAAAGGATTAAAGATATGGTGCACCTAGATCTTATGACCATGAAGCATCCTCAGGTACCACTAGATTTGGAAGTTATAGCCCAAGATCTTCTCAGTATAGCTTGGGGTATTCTAAGTATGAACCTCAATACCATGAAGAGTGGAGATCATGCTTTGAATGCAACGAGGTAGGATACATTAGATCTCATTGTCCTTATCTAGAAGAGTTAAAGGTTAGCACTTATGAACCCATAATAAACAGCAACAAAAATCATTTTGGCTCTCCAAAATGAAATTTTTATTATAATTGTTATCCAAATGAGAGACCAAACCTCTTTTAAAGAAAACAAAGAATTGTTGTTGAAACTCCAAACCCAAAAACTGAGAAGGTTGTAAAACCTAAGGTCTCAAAGCCTAAGACAAACCCTAAGGCTAGTCCAAAGGGAAGTACAAAAGCATAACCTAAGGCCAAAGCCGAACCTGCAAAACCAAAAGTTTCCAAAGATACAATTCAGCAGGTTTGGAGACCTAAATCAGTAAATTCTTCTGAGGGTTCATCATCAAGCGATCCTACTACAACTCCTCACGGTAGGTGGATGGATCTACCTATGATTGATGACTTAGGCCGACCAAAGACAATCAAGGCCTGGGTCCCCCTTCAGAACTAAACATTGAACGAGTGCGCAGAGTGTTCTAGGATGAACTGTCAACAGTCATTTGATTGTTGACAGTGGGGCATTCTAGCACACAATAGGTGACATATCACTCCGGTAACTTGATCTGAACATCTTTGGAGGATATGTAACCTTAGCCACTCAAAGGACGCAGTTTACTCTAAAAGAAGAGAAATATCCAATGGAATTTAAATTCATGACCCAGTTTTTCGATTTTACGAGCGTTAGTAATTAATAAGAGTGGACTGAGTGGTTGCAGTAGATCAGTTCCTTCATTATCTAAAGGGTTACCGACCGAAGGTCTATGGTACCGTAATGGCGATAAGCTGGATCTCGTTGACCTAAGTGATTTTGTCAATGGTGGTTACAAAGTTGAAGCTAAATCCATAACGGGTGGATATCAGTTCATGGGAGGTCGTCACGTGTGTTTTTCTGCAACCAGTGAAGCCAAATAAGGTAGTTGCATCGACCTACTGTTTCCATGTGTTTTTTTCTTGGGATACGTCAACACACATCCGTGACTACGGTTTGCATTTTCTTATCACCTGCATTTTCTTATTGATAATGTAACTTCCATAGCAATCACTAAGGATCCAGTAATTACTAATGTCCACACTAACTACCAAATTGCCAAAAATTTTACCAAATCATTTGAAAAATCCAAATTTAACTATCTTTGAAAGGTAAAATGCACTTTGGGAAAATCTGAGTAAACCACATCAGAAAATCAGTTTTTGTTTAAATGTTTTTCTATCGGAAAATCCAAAAAGATTTCAATTTCTTTTAAACTTTTTTGAGTTTTAGGGGGAGAAAATTCCAGAAAAAACACAAAAATATATAAAAAAATCAAAAGTGAGTTTTTGTTGTGAAAAAGAAAATGATAGTACATCAGTGGACTGTCTGATTTCTAAGAACTTAAACTGCTAATGATAATCAGTCTTAAAAATAATATACCAGTAGGCCTGAAAATCATTTCAATGTTGGGACGGTGATACATCCAAACTAGTGATACATCCAAGATTAACTGCTCGAATCACAGACTCTTTGAAATTCCAATCGAATTGACCAGGCATTTTGGAAACAGGAAAAAGACATATCTATGCCAAACCCTAATTCTCACATAAAAATAAGAGAATTCTAGCTAAGGAGTGCGAGCATCTTTTGTCTCCAGCTACTTGTACCGGTAAACCAATGTGCGTGTGGAGTGTACTATAGCTAATACTGATGCTTGTGGTGCCTGTTCAATGGGATAGTGACTTGGATTGGACACACCCGCTAAGCTCGGTATGTAAATCAGCCACATGTACAAGAGCATGAATAAATACCGACCTTATGGCACATGTTCACTAGGATAGTGACTCGGATTGAACACGCCCTCTAGGCTAAGTAGAAAAAAAGGGTTTCCGGTATTTGTAAATGGATGGTCATGCCTTACTCACCCGTTACGATGAAGTTTTGCGCAATGCTTGATACGGGAATGTGTCGTGTGCGTGGGGACCACAAGCCGCAAGTCTAAATCATACCAATTAACCGTATCTAAAGTGCCGACAAATACTTTAAATTTTTAGGTTTAAGTGGATCTTATATTGGTAATAGTTTGTTTCCTGGTTATCCTAACTTAATCTAACAGAACAACGGTTATCATGGCAAGTCCGGATACTGATTTGATTCTCTTATCAGCAAGCTCGCAAAAATATTGTCTGTTAATATTAGTTTGTTGTTTTAAAGTTTTTAGTTTTGAAAAATAAAAAATCCAAAAAGATTTTAATTTCGATTTATTTTCAATTAACCGATGTTGGAATACTAAATTCTTCAAACGGAATCTCAGATCCAAAGTCGAAACATAATCAAATAAATTTGTTCAATATTCAAGGGTCAAAATGTAACTTTCATAAATTAAAGGGCTTAAATTGACAAGTTTGTAAGTTTAGGGTAAAATTTGAAGAGATTCAAATATTCAGGGGGAGAACGATTCTTTTCTCTAAATGGTGGTCAAAATAGACAAATCCTAAAGTTTATCAACTGATAAACCTCAAGAGTCCGGATTGTTTGTCGTATCAAATACAAGTTGTAGTTTGGGTGTAGTTTTTATTAATTTTTTCTACAGGATCATAGACAACCAGTGTGCTTATTATGATTCAAACTACAAAGCTTGAAGCTGACCATTACCAGAACCTAAGCAACAACATCATCCCGAACAACAACCTGGGTATTCCTTCTATAGAGACACCAGATCGTGGTAGAGCTTCAGGAACCGAAGCTGAAGAAGATAAGAATTAAGAAATGGAAGTGTAGATACTGATTTCTGTCTTCGGCACAAAATCGTCAATCAAAACAGCATATATTTCTTGATTCCTCAAGAGTGATCGAAGCTAATCAAAGACCAAGACGAGATCTCACGAAGCCATGACAAAAGCTTAAATCTGCAAGTGTATCTTCCCAAGTTCAAGAGTGTCAGATATGAAGACTTGAATCCTGCGGTGTATCTTCCTAAATTGAAGAGTGTCAGATATGGAGACTTGAAGACTGAAGATCATTAGCTAGACCTTAGAGGGAGTCTGTGAATGTCTATTCCATACATCCTCAGCTTAGTGACTGGTTAAGTTTGGAGATCACTAGCTATGTCCAAGAGGGAGACTGTTACTGCACTTTGTGTATGTCCCCAGCTAGTGATAGGTCGATATTAGTCGTTGAAATGTTTATAGGATCTTTTGTATATGTTCCTAGACGTTAACGAGGTGAAAACGGGTCCTAGGTTTAAAATTGTAATTGTATAAACCTTACCAGGCGTATGGAGTCCATACGTGTGGCAAGGTCAGGCGCAAGAATGCCTTACGCCTGGAAGGGTCCAGGCGTAAGGGCCTTGCCTATAATAGGACCCCTTGCCCATTCATTTGCAACATTTTCTTGAAACCTAAAATGTTGCCCAATTTTGTTTGTGTTTGTGTGTGTTTTTCATATCCTTACTTTTCTTCAATCATATCTCATCTCTAACAACAATCGATCAATTGATTCCGCCTTTTGACTCGATCATACGCGCACGGTATCATCAAATCTTGTATCGATCCTACAGAATGCTCATTTATGACTTTACATAGGTATGCCCCTAAATGGCCTGGTCAGATAAAACATAACATTTCCTAAGAGGTTATTAGGAAATTCGATAACCAACTCAACCCATAAACCTTTTCCAACTGAAATCGAATGATTCTTGGATACTTTTCCATTTTGGATGTGCTTAGATCCTTAGGGTTTTGATTTTACTCTGTAAATCGACATTAAAAAAATTACACACGTAAAACATAAAAAAGAAAAAAAAAGAAGGAAAAATTACAGAAATCGTTCTTTATGTTTACCTGTTTTTTCAGTAGGTGTCCTTTAACTTCAAAAGTGATGAGAATCGTCCTTTATGTTGTAAAATATTTCAAGTCTCGTCCTTTAGCACTAACTTGGTTAGATTTTTTGGTAAAATCCAGTCATGTGCATTGCACATGAGGGCATAATTGACATTTTACCCATGATTTCATTCCCTCTTTATAAAACCATCCCTATACCTTCATCCTTGTTCCTTCATCACCACCACCACCTCTACCATCAGGTTTCACCACCACCACCACCTCTACCACCAGGTTTCACCATCACCACCTCTACCACCAACCGGCCACCACCACCACAACCTGCCTCGAACACCCTCTATTTTAAGCTGACTTATAAAAACCCTCCTTCTCTTATTCGGTTCTCTACAGACAAAGGAACCGCCCTATTTTCCGGTAAACCCCTCTCTCGAATCGATAATCACCATAAACCTTCCTTCTGTTTCTGTTATAAACAATCGAACCACTATCCTAACCAACATCACCAACCGATTTATAACAACCATGCTCTTCTCGGTTTCTGTTTTGATTGTAACCCGATAAACAAACCAGTGGCCGTCCACCCTCTGCTTTCGTTGACGGAAGTCGGACAGTCACCGATTATGGTGACTGTTATGGGTTCCTTGTCTGATTCAATAATACCCGATAGTATTTCCTTTGGTTTCTGTTACGAATCGTACCCGGCAACCATCTAATCAATCGAACTATGACCCTCGTTCCTTCTGTTCAGGTAACCTGCGTGTCACCGGAAAGTTATAACCAGCCGGACCCGATCTGTACCTAATTCCTGCTCTCGTTTTTCTGAAGGGGTGTTCAGGTAACCTTGTTCCTAATTCCTGCTCTCGTCTTTCATAATCGGACAGTCACCGAGTTCGGGTGACAGTCATCAGCTATAGTAATTCTTATCGGGTCCCGATCTGTACCGACAACACACCTTTGTTATTATTCACAGATCTGAAACCAACCCGGGTCAACTGGAGTCAACACAACAAGCTGGTCAATAGAAGTCACCCGGGCTGTGGTGGTTGCCGAAGGTTGGGTGGTGGTGGTGGTTATCGGAGGTTGGGTGGTGGCTGGTGGTGTAAGAAAGGTGGATAGAGGGACCTGAAGGTGGATAGGTGGTTATCTTGTTGTTTTTATATATTTAATAAGACTAGTTTATTAGGGGTTAGGGAAATTGGAAGAAGGTGGGTGGAGTGGCGGTGACAGGTGGGGCAATGGTGGTGATGGTAGATGATGGTGGCAATGGTGATGGGTGGTGGTTGTGAGAGTAAATTGTTTTTTTTAATTTTGTACCAAAAGTATAAGTTAATTACACAACTAGTCTCTAAAAGAGTAAAAAGACAAATTTACCCTCATGTGCAATGCACATGACTGGATTTAACCAAAAAATCTAACCAAGTTGGTGCTAAAGGACGAGACTTGAAATATTTTACAACATAAAAGACGATTCTCATCACTTTTGAAGTTTAAGGACACCTACTGAAAAAAACAGGTAAACATAAAGGACGATTTCGGTAATTTTTCCAAAAAAGAAGAAGAAAAACTATTGTACTATATTTTATAAATAGGTCAATTTCAGTTATTTTTTACAAACTAACACATTAGGTACAAAAGTTTTCATGTTATGACTATTCTTTGTACTTGTTTTGGAAACTTCTTCGTAGTGCAAATTTCTAAAATTGATCATTTCATTTGACCAACGTGATTTACAACATAAATATTTTGAACTACAAGAATGCACAAGCATATATAGGGATCTATCGATGAGATGTTGGAACAAATTTTATAAGTATTTTTTTTCGGTGAAAACCATGAGTAATAATATGAAGACAGATTTAAAGAAAGGTTCATGGAGTGCCGAAGAAGATCAGAAGTTGATTTCTTATATTGAAAAATATGGCATCTGGAACTGGTCTCAGATGCCGAGATTTGCTGGTAAATACCTATGTTGTTGATATTCCTCACATGTATTGATGATCTTCAGTTTCTAATAAGTATTTCGTTTTCTTATAGGTTTGTCGAGAAATGGAAAGAGTTGCCGACTCAGATGGATGAATTATTTGAAGCCCAACGTAAAGAGAGGAAACTTTTCAAAGGAAGAAGAAGAAATCATACTCACTTCTCACTCACTTCTTGGCAATAGGTATGCATATAAGTATATACAAGTAAATTAATAAATTATATATATTGCATGATCAATATTTTTAAGAACTATTGGCCTAGCATAAAATCCAAAAGTTTGCTCATTTTCTAATATTTTCATAGGTGGTCAGCGATTGCATCAAAACTTCCTGGAAGAACTGATAATGATGTAAAAAACTATTGGCATACTCATCTCAAGAAACGAGCGATTAAGCACAAGAAGCAGCCAGAAAAAACGGAGCAAAATGACACGAACCCATCACCAACATTTAGTTCAGATAATGTCATGGGAACTCAACAGTCTACTAATCATACCGATTATACTTCTGGCTCCTGGTTTACTTTCGAAGATGACAACCCTTCATCTAGCTACACTAACACTACCAACGATTACGGCTTTGATCAGTTTACAGCTGAGTATCATGATCATGCAGGTTCACCGGGAACCATTGATGATCTTCAGCTATTTTGGGATCAACTTTGCCCGGTTGAGAACTTGGAGAATATTGCACACAATCACTTGGATGGTTTTTCAGACCCTCTTTCTCAAGATTCATTCAATGATCCTATCAGCTCTTACAGCATTTTTAATAATGATTACATTACTAATAACCTGCCCCATCCTTAGAGAGTAAGTTATAAGTTGTTAGTTTAAATCCATTCAATAAAATCATGTGTTCTCAAAAAGGTATTATGTTTTGGGTTACTGAAAGTAACAGTATTGTCCTAAATCAATACCAGTTGACATGTAGCAGTTGCAATAACTATGTATGCATGGGAACCAAAACTAATGTAAATTTGTAGTATCTATTAATGTATTATTCCATCATTCCTTTTTGTGAAAGGACATATATGACCATCCAAGCGTTAGGTGCCTTTCATGACTCACAAGTCAATATGTCGTACGACATCTACAATCATTGTCCTGAACATAAAGAGAAGACTTGAATTATTTTTTTGTATTATTAGTCAAAATATAATGGATCAATTTAATAATAAAGTGGATTGGAATAATTATTAAAAAACATAAAATACATTAGTAGAATTTCATAAACGTCTTCAAGAACAAACAAATGTAAGGGTAGATGGGGTGGTCATCACCTCATCACACTCATCATACCCAATCAGATTGTGCCACCTCATGTCATCACATTCAATCACTAAACGCATATGGCGGTGTTCACATTCCATCACATTACTTTTAAAAAAAAATAAACTAAAAACATTACATTTAAAAAAATAAAAACATTAAGTTAAATAAAATAAAAAATATTACATTAAATAAAATAAAAAACATTACATTAAATTAAAAAATAACACACTACTAGAAATAAAATAAAAAATACTAAAAAAATAACACACTACTACAAATAAAATAAAATAAAAACTATTAAAAAAAGTACAAAAATTAGTTAAAACCTAATAAAATTTTCGGCGTAACATTCGCCACGCCGAAATATGTTGAAAATCAACCCCGACCTTAGCCGCATAGTCGATTTGAGCAAAGCCAACTTGCACATCTTCTGTTTCGTTGGGGTTATTATTCACCACTTTCTTAAAAAAATTATCGAAGGTTTGACACTTCGATTGGAGGTCTGCGTGCTTGTGAGAGAATGAATCACACGAACGTTGTGTTCCCCCGACAAGTTGACCAAACTCGGCTAAAACTCTTTTCTAGTTTGGAGCGTTGCTCCGGCCACGAACACGACCACGACCCTGACCGCTGCTAGTTGATGCGTCATTGTTGTGTACGGTGTCGTACGCGATCACTAACGCGCTTTCCTCCTTTTTCGTCCAAGTAACCATTGTGAATGTGAATGATGAGGATGATGAGTTGAATTTGCTGAGTTTTTTTTTTTTTTTTTTTTTTTGTGTATAGAAGAAGAATAGTGAGTGTGGGTATGAATAGGTATATTTGTGTGAGTATGTATACGTAGGTAGGTAAAAAAAAAAATTTTTCAAATTTTGGGCAAAATGACCGTTGCGAGACAACGGTCCGCGATGTACATCACGAAATAAAAGAATCACTGCCGTGATTGAATTGGGGAGGGGGGGGGGGAGGCAGTACGGGGTGGCCATCACAAACCACCCGTCCTCTCTAAGAAGAAAAAAGAAAAAAAATGGTACACGTCATGTCGTTTAACCAAGTAGTCTTACACTTCAACTACAATTTTCCGATTTTCCATCGGAAAAATGTAATTTATTTTTAGTGAAATGATCTTTAATCTATCTTCATATTCTATAATCAAAATCAAAATGTCTAAAAGAAGGCAAAAGAAAAGAAGTATCTATAAGTGCGACTACACAAACATATTTAAACACTTAAACTAATTATTATATTTAGACACTGTTGAAAATTAGTGAAAGTTTTTCAGCAAGGTTGGAGATAAATAATTATACGTAATTGTAATATTTAAATTATCATTCACCTAATTCCCTTTACGAGTGTTTCACAACTATACAAATCGTGTATAAAACACAGCTATGGCGATTAAAACAACGTTGCTTAAAGTTTTGTGTTTAAAATGTTTAATACTATAAAAATGGAAAGATAAAGGTAATGAAGTTGTCTCACATAAACGACGAGTAGAAATATTGTTGCTCAAAGTTGTGTGCTTAAAATGTTTAAAAAGCAAGTGGCATCCCTAGAAGATGCATAACACCCTCCTCACCCTGCGTGATTGATTTTGGCGATGGACGCAATGTGGACATGTTCAAAAGCACTCCCAAGTTTCTAAAATGTGTAAGAATGAGTCATTTAACACAACCATTTAAATCACCGGTGCAAACTACGGTGGATTTTATTAAAGAAGACTCGTTCATGTGGGCTTCTCATCGTATGAGAATGCAATCTTTGTCTTGGGCCGAATGGGTCAATTTTGATGTTTCTCATTTCGTGTAATTTTGTTTTTGCCGTTTGTATTTCCAGCTTCTTGTTGGCTCTTTATATTCAGCTATAAAGTGATCGCCGTTAAAAAAAAAACCCAAATAAATTGCAACTAAAATCTTTTAGTTATCGTTTAATTAGGTCAAATGATTTGAAAGTTCAGTTCGTTAGGTGACAATGAAATAATTAAAGGTTCTACATTGGTTGTGGTCACACAGAAGATACCATTCTTACCACTATTCTCACCAAAATACAAATATATTTCTAGTAATTCGAGTGCGTTGTTGCACTCAGCACTCCCAAGTTTCTTTCTATATTGTAATTTCGTCTGCGTAATGTAACTTTAAGTATCTTATACTATTTTACAAATGGTTTTCCTATAGACGTCATACTATACTTCTATGTTTAGTTTAGCATGTTGGATACTTGGATCACTTTCAAAATCAAGATCGCTAAGGATGTTAATTGATCGTACATTTTTTTTTAACGGAACTTTGTTAATCGATCGTATACATACATGTACTGTTGGAACTTAAGCAATATTAAAACAATAAACACACCGGATCGTTGGGGGGACACCCGCGACACTTTTATTAATCGAAAGAAACTTATGAATTGAATACAATAACCTATCAACCATACCATCTATTTATACTAGATAAAACACCTATTCTAGTTCAACTATGAAACGTTTAAAAGTAAAGATAAACATAAACTTAACTAATCTATAGATAGACTTCCTATTCTATTTAGACTTCCTTCTTTGATAAGGATTAATTCAAACATTCTCCCCCTTAATCCTTATCTCACCTCCCCCTAAATCTTTCACTCCAAGCAAGCTCCTCATTTCTTCGAATTTCATCCTTGGTAACGCCTTAGTCAAAATATCCGCCTTTTGTTCTTCACCACTAACATGTTCAACCTGAACTTCTTCTCTTTCAATACTTTCACGAATAAAATGATATCTCGGATGAATGTGCTTGCTAAGTCCATGAAACACAGGGTCCTTCATTAATGCTATCGCCGACTTATTATCCACTCGCAACATTACCACCTTCTCTTCCGAACTAGTAACTTCACTCAACAATCCTCTAAGCCAAATAGCTTGACATGCAGTCACAGTTGCTGCCATAAACTCCGCCTCATACGACGATAATGCTACCGTCTTTTGCTTTTGTGAACTCCACGAGATAATCGAGTCTCCTAAGTAAAATACCATACCGGTTGTACTCTTACCATCTATCGGATCCGTTGAATAGCTACTATCACTATAACCGATCAAGTCTTCATCTTCTCCTCGGTTATATTTCAAACCATAACTCAACGTCCCCTTCACATATCGAAGTATATGCTTCAACGCCTTCATATGACTCTCTCTTGGATCTTGCATGAATCGACTTACTACCCCAACCGCGTAACTTAAATCTGGTCTAGTGTTAACCAAGTATCTAAGACTTCCAATTAGACTTCTGAAACGTGTCGCATCAACACTCTTCTCATTCTCGTCTCTCTTTAACACTGTCTTCGGTTCCATTGGGTAGCGAGTAGGGTTGCATGACTCGAGACCAGCTTGCTTTAATATTCTTTTTGCATAAGCCGTTTGCTTTAGACTTACACCTTCTGAATTTTGCGAGACCTCTATACCTAGATAATATGAAAGCATACCTAGGTCCTACATGTCGAACTCTCCCTTCATTTGAGACTTAAACTGATCAATACCTTCTTTGCTCGAGCCGGTTATTATCAAGTCATCCACGTATACTCCAACTACAACCAAACCATTCTTCGTTTCTTTCACATATACGGCTTGTTCTCTTGGACAACGTTTAAACTCGAGCTGCTTTAACACTTGGTTTAGCTTCTCATTCCATGCTCGAGGCGCTTGTTTTAAACCATACAAGGCCTTCTTTAACCGATACACCATGTTTTCCTTCCCGGCAATCTCGAAACCTTCCGGTTGCTTCACAAACACAACTTCCTTTAACTCTCCATTCAAAAACGCAGATTTCACATCTAGGTGATAGACATTCCATCCGCGTTTTGCTGACAATGCCAGTAACAATCTAATGGTTTCGATCCTTGCCACGGGTGCGAAAACTTCACTATAATCGATACCGAACTGCTGCACATATCCTTTCGCCACCAGTCTCGCCTTGTACTTGATCGTTTTGCCTTGAGCATCTCGTTTTATTTTATACACCCACTTCAAGCCTATCGCCTTGTGACCTTTTGGTAAGTCGGTTAAAGTCCATGTCAAATTCTGTTCAATGGACTCAAGCTCCATTCTCATGGCCTTTTCCCAGTTAGCGTCTCCTTTGGCTTCGAGATAGTTCATTGGTTCTTCATCTGTTTGAGGATTTTCATGTTCCTGCAACATAACAAATTCTTCAAAACGTTTAGGTAGATGAGTTTGTCGAGTGGATCTGCGAGTCGCTGGCTCTCCCTCTTCATCTTCGGCTTCATCATTTATATCCAAAGATTCTTCGCCACTGTTAACTTGTTCATCATCTTGATCAACATTTGCATGAGACTCCTCTTGACTTACATTCTGTGTAGGAGTTAAGATTGAACCTTCTATATCTATTTTAAACTCCACCCATTCCGGTCCATCTCCTACTTTCATAGCTTCATTGAACTTAGACCATTCGAACGCCCTTTCTTCCTCACACTTCGGCTTTCTGCATACATGGATTCGGTTGTGCTCTGGATCATACAATCGATCATTAATTGAATTCGGCTCCCTTCCTAGATAGACAAGCATCTTGCTTCTATCATCGAGTTTTTTTAAATTAACCGGTGGCAGTGTTGCATGAGCACAACAACCGAATACACGAAGTTCGGACAGATCAGGCTTGTATCCCTTTAACGCTTCATATGGCGTCACACCCTTCAACGCCTTTGTTATGGTTCGATTCTGAAGATACACCGCATGTCGCACGCATTCTCCCCACAGATTTTGTGGAACACACATCGCCTTTAGCATACTTCTTGTAGCGTTCAATATCGTGCGATTTCGCCTCTCGACCACGCCATTCTGTTGCGGTGTATAAGGAGCCGTGAACTGCCTTTTAATACCTGTTTCATCACAAAAATTAGCGAATAATTTGTTCAAGAATTCACCTCCGCGATCACTTCTCAAAGTCTTGATCTTCAAAGAACTCTCAAGTTCCACTTCCTGCTTAAACTTCTTGAACATATTGAGTGCCTCATCTTTGGTCTTTATTGTGTAGATCCATGCGAACCTTGAATAATCGTCAATAAACAATATGTAGTACCGATTACCCGCCAGAGTTGGAGGAGAAATCGGTCCACATAAATCAGTATGCACCAGCTCAAACGGTTTTCTTGCACGCCAGGACGCTTGGTTTTTAAACGGTGCACGGCTTTGCTTCCCTGTTAGACATGAATCACAAACTCTTACCTCGTGCGATGTCTTCGGAATTCCTATTGCCATTCCCTTTTGAGCCATGATAGTCATTGACTTGAAGTTGAGGTGACCGAGTCTCGCATGCCATAACCAAGCTTGATCATTCATCGAACTCAACAGACACTCGGGTCTTCCAACCTTTAAAGAGACCTTGTACAATCGATTCAAGCTTCTTGGTACCTTCATCAGCAACAAACCCGATTCTTCGTACAGCCACAGGTACTCGTCGGCCATCCAAACCTTACATCCAAATTCAGTAAGTTGTCCTAGGCTCAAAATATTACTGCATAGATCCGGTATATAATACACGGCACGAATAACGCGTTGTTCACCGTTTCTACACTCGAATACTATTGAGCCTCTTCCTTTAATTTTTACTTTTGACCCATCTCCAAATTTAACGAGACCTGTTACTGATCTATCTAGCTCGGCAAAGTGTGCTTCGAAACCGGTCATATGGTTTGAAGCACCATTGTCTAGATACCATCTTGACTCATCAGTCGCCTCTCCCATGTACATCATCGGGTTCACTTTGTCTTCATTTAACAATACTTTCTCTTCATTCAACTCGATCTCGGCCATCATGAGTGCAGGTCCATGGTCTTCGGTTTCATTCAAATTAGCCTCAGCTTCGGTTTCTTTGCTGCATTCCCAAGAGTAATGTCCGAAATTGTTGCAATTAAAACAACGGACATTGCGTTTATCTCGCCCTCGGTTGGTTTCTCTTTCTTTGTTTGTGTCTTTCGCTGGATTATCTTCACGTCTTCCATGCTCTCCACCTTGGTTACTTTTGCCTTTTCCACGATACGAGCCTCGGCCCCGGCCACGTCCTCTACCGCGTTGGTATGAGCCTCTTCCCCGACCATTGTTTGCTCTTTGATCATGATCGGTATTCCTCCTGTGAGTCGTGTCCGTTCTCGTGAATAATAACTTGCTTTCCCTTTCAACCGAGTTCTCTTGTCCTTTGATTCGCTCTTCAAAGGCCTTCAAACGTGCGACACAATCTTCAAACGTGATTGTGCTCAAATCCACAACCTGCTCTATGGTTGCTACAATAGCAATAAATCTTGCTGGCATCGCATCCAACAACCTCTTCACAACCGAGGAGTTTTCAAGATCTTTACCCAAGCTATTGAATTTCGAGATATACTCGGCCATCTTTCCTGCGAAATCTTCAACAGTCTCCGAATCCTTCATCTTCAGATTGTCAAACTCGTGCTTCAGCGTCTGAAGTTTTGCCTGCTGAACTCGTTCAGCACCCAGAAACCTTACTCGAATAGATTCCCATATCTCCCGAGCACTTCTGCTTCTTGACACTTGTGTGAGAATATTTTCTGGTAAGGCTTGGTAAATCAAGGCTCTCGCGAGTTTGTTCTTCTTGTCGTCGACTTCTTCATCCGCATCAGGGTTGACGGTTTCCCATAGACCTTGCGCATCCAACATAGCCTCCATTAGGATAACCCATGTCCCATAATTCGTTGCTGTGAGTTTGGGACAGATCAGAGAGGTTGAGGTCGGATCTCGTTGTGGTACAACTATCTGGTTTTGTGGATTTGGACGAGGTTGATCACCCATGGCTTCTTTCTTTAATCGATGGTGTTTGACTAACTCCTTGGATCAGGTCTTTCGTAAGCCTCCAAGAAAGTTTACTGAATATTGCTTTTGTTTGTCGAATTACACCTTAACTCGACCCGAGCCCGAACCGTGGCTCTGATACCACTTGTTGGAACTTAAGCAATATTAAAACAATAAACACACCGGATCGTTGGGGGGACACCCGCGACACTTTTATTAATCGAAAGAAACTTATGAATTGAATACAATAACCTATCAACCATACCATCTATTTATACTAGATAAAACACCTATTCTAGTTCAACTATGAAACGTTTAAAAGTAAAGATAAACATAAACTTAACTAATCTATAGATAGACTTCCTATTCTATTTAGACTTCCTTCTTTGATAAGGATTAATTCAAACATGTACAAGTAATGTTTAATCTACTTGTTTTGCATTTTGACATTTCAAGCACTTGGAATAAAACGCATTACGTGCGTTTATATAATGAAAACTAAAATTATAGATCGTATATGGATGTGTTGTCGTAGAAGTTGAATTCATGGAAGTTGAGGAAACAATGTACAAAAACAGGATGTTTGTAGGGGTGGGTAGGGTGGTCATCACACTATTATTAACCAATTCCTATGTGTGACCTTATTGTATCATATTCCATCTCATTTCATCACAGTGAATTTTGGGTAATGACGTCTTTAGATTGCAATCGTGATCCAATTGCTATTGTCGGAAATGTTAATGGGAGGTAGTGGTGATGGAACAGAATATCAAAGAGAGTCTTAGATTCAACTATAGGGAAGATTATCCAATAGAGTTCTCAGTGGATCTTATTCGTGGGTTATTCACAAGGTTAAAGTATGATGGAGATGTGACACAGTCTAGGCTTTTAAAGGCAAACTTATATAGACAATACATTTATCCCATGTATGTTCTCATTCATTGTATTGGTTTAAAAAAATTAGCAGTTTTGATGTAGTTAGAGAAACTCTTTCATCAACCATGGTAGTCCTAATTCTCAACAAGCTATTCAACTTCTCGCGCATGATTTTTCATCATTTGAAAGGGAATGTTACTGTAAAGTTTAAGAAGGAGAGGTGTATGATGTGTCTAGATTTCTATAGATGATCTTTGATGCTCAAATTCCTGATCTGCCAAAAGTAAATGGTGACAAGATCAACCTTAGTCACATGAATGATACATCTATGAACAGAATGAAATCGTATAAGCTAGAAGCTGAACCTCCTATGAGGATAATGATTGGTCATATTTCAAACCCTAATTATCAAGCACCTGACAATGATCACTAGAGGCATGACACTAGTGATTCTAAAGATGAATTGATTAAACCCTAGGGTGATGAAGGGTGAGATGATGATGAGGGTGGTCAAGGTCCTCAGGGGGATTTCCTAAGGCCTTCACCGACCCGTGAACATTCATTTATTGAACCATCAAGACCACATCTGTTACTATTGATCCAGGAATCTTTTTGCCAGTTACTTGTGAACCAACATCTGCTGCATCTGACATAATTACTACTGAAGATGAATCGTATGTTTCTAGAAGACGTGACTTAGGCAAGGAAGTTGAATCCATGATAGTGTTTGCAAGAAGTGAAGATGCATAAGTCTCTGAACCAGCAACACTTGATAAAAAAAAAGTGATAGTGAATCTAGTGAAGATTATGAAGATATTCTTATAAGATTGTTGAAAGCTACTATTACTGATTAACTTTTAAGGCAAAAACGCGAACTTGCGACCCTATAAGAGCGTGATATGCTTCAGAAAGACACGGGAGAAGGGATCCAAAATTAGTTGTTAATTTGGATGAGTTGGATGAGCAGCTGGAGGAAAAAGACCAAAAAGAAGAGACCATCATCTAGTGCTCCTAAGATGTCTCATTTACCAAAGAAAAGGAGAATGTTATCAATTGGAAGATGGCTAACCATCAAGTTACCAATTGCCAAAACAACACCTACTAATCTAAAACAACAACAACAATAACCATAGTACCAACAGTTACAGCGGCAACAACAACAACAACAACAGTTTCTAGGCTATCTACTGCTAGAACTGTAATCTTTATTGAATCTGTTTCAGTTGCAGCTTCTACGCAAGTCACATCCAGTCACATGTCAATGGGTGAGGAATTGGAAAGACTCATTGCTAAGCTTGGACTTTCCTATATTCATCAATCCCAACAACAAGAACAAGTTCCCTTCATACTTTCTATTTCTCCTGTCCCAATAACATCTATTAGACCAACATTACAAGCACATATTAATAATCTTGTGAGCATGTTGCATATGCAGATTGCTCAGAACCTTGCAAACCAGTAGAGGATGGCTAAATCTGAACAAAGAGATCGCTAGTTCCTTAAAATTTTCAATCAGACTAGAGCTACAAATCTCATATTAGAAGCTACAACCAAAGAAGAGATCCTCAAGCTAACCAGCAGCAAGTAAGATATTCGTTAGTTAACGGAATCTTAGAGTGAAACTGAGGATCGTCTTGTTGTTGTCGAGTCAGATAACAAATGTTTGAGAAGATATGTTGACAGATTAATGAATAAACCAAAAGACTCACTGTTGTTGATGCAGATGACGGAGATGATAGTGATGATGATGATGAGATGAGATGATGATGATTCAGATGATGATCATGGATCATGGATCAGGGAAAGACAACAGTGGTGGTAATGATGAAGGTGAAAGTAGTGATGGTCGAGCCAGTTCTTGATAAACCAAGAGGGCTGACTCTAAGTTCAGAGAAAACCGATCGAAAGAATCACATGATGAAGGCAAAAAGCTCCTGAAGGTGGCTCGTCTTCACAACAAGGCCCAACTACAGAAGACTATCAAAATTTTAAGGGCGTTGTTGCTCAAGGGGGAGGTTTCCATAGAATGGACTCAGTCATTCTATGATATATTTTTCACTAATGATGATGGGAACCTTATTACTAAACATTATATGGATCTGGAAGAAGCTAAAATACCTCCAGAGATGTCACGTGAAGATATGGACAAGGTCTTTGGCATTACATACGAAGAACTAAGTCAAGATGAGGGAACTCATAAGTATGCGGAAGACAATGACAGATTGGATGACATCAAAATTGTAGATATCACAGACCAAGAGTATCATGAGTATGTGATGAATGATAAAGATGCTAAGATTCCTGATATCAAAGATCAAGACTTTGAAACTGCTGAGAAGATATTGGAATCTAATCCTAAAGACGAACTAGAGACTTTTAAGCAACGAAAAGCCAAAATATAAAAGATGTGCAATTTATGGTTTAATAAATACATGAAGAAAGAACCAGCTCAAGCTAAATGCATGACTCAGCGATGGACTCAAATATCTGGAAACATCCTAAGTTAGACTTATGTTCCACATGCGCATGCTATCGAGATCCAATTTGAGAGTGGCATTCTATATTTCAAGACAGTATATCACATCAAGTCTCTGCCATATTGGTATGTTTGTGATTTGGTGGGGAAGTAGCTTGTTGAGACTAACTCCTCACTAGATACATTTCACATGATTATCTGAAGGGAGAACGTTCATGGGTGGCAGTATTGTAAGTCGCAATATCCTAGACGTTACCAATCTAAAGAAAAAGATCCTAAGACTGGTAACCGAACTGGAAATGGTCCATCAAGCCACCCATGGTGATGACCAAGATACTAATAGCCCCGATTGAACAGGACTTCAGTGACAAACTTATGTTCTGGTATTACAACTTTACGACAACGAAAGCTATGATTGTTCTCAGGAATGAGCACAAGATAAGTTAGAAGTTGAGGGTGTATAATCCCGTGTGGCTCGTATATTGCTCTGAAGAAGATGTCCAGACTATGCATCAGAATCCAATTCTCTGTCAAGACCAAGATCGAGATCAAGATCGAGATCAAGCGATCGAGTTCAGAAGATGATCAGATTTTGTTACGCCATGAACATACATTCTGGGTGTGATTGGTCCAAGTTCTTTGTTTTGGAAGCATAAGTGTTGGATGTTGTTGAAGGTTCAAGTTTGTTGCTGCTGAAGATGTTTTGAAGATAGCTAGGTCCAAGGTTTAGTCTGTTAGTGCACCCTACGACATGTCCCTAGGCTAGAAATTAGTGATCCCATGTTTATGTTATGTTAACGATGTTATTCGGGAAGTGCTTTGGTCTTAAACGCCTATATTTGTCGTTTGTATGTTGGATCAGGCGTAGGAGTGTCCTACGCCTGCGTAGGAGTGTCCTACGCTTGGAAGACACCAGGCGTTGGACATGCCCCTATAAACTTAGATCTAACATGTATAAACTTAGATCTAACAACTAATCAGTTCATTGATTCCGCCTTTGAATCGGATACGCGCGTAGTGTCTAAGATATCTTGTTAAATCGTGATCCGAACGATCCTACACTAAATGGGTCTGTTTTTAAATTGGCTTAAGTTGGTTCTACAAAAAATAACTTAAATCAATGGGTGGTTGGAAGAACAGAGGAAGAGCAAAATTGAATTGAAGAAACATGGTGTCAAGTAAATTGACTGTTGTCGCGAGTGTGATGAATCGAGGCCATCACAATGGTCGCAGTGCGGTGTTTGCGATGGTCACGACCATCATAGACCAGCCATCACGGGCCACCCTGTGTGGCCTATGGAAAAGTGAAACATTCCAATAATAGATAAAGGTGTTTTTTTAATAATTATCTCAATCTCGCTTATCTTCTATACTACTTATAAAACATAACATATGGATAAAATTTTAGTTTTTCACAAGGTTCAAAGTGCCTAAACAAATTATGTTACATAAGTTACAAGTATTTTATACATTAGTTCCTAAAGAAAGTTTAGTGTAAAAAGTAGTTAAACGTACAAAGTGTAAGAAGTATTTTGGGCTTTTGGTCAAAATAAATAAATGGATGAGATTGAAAGGGGAAACGTATACGTTGAGTTTCTAAAAAATGAGAAGGGCAAAATAGGTATAACCCACAATGATTGAGTTTCACCTCCATTTTTTTAACGTCCATAACTTTTTCATACAACATTATTTTTTTTTAAAAAAAAACACACCATAAAAACAAGCATTTTATCCTATTTCATTTGCATACCATATTGCTATTCTTTAAAAAAAAAATTGCTAGGTTGATAGTACTTGCGTCTAAATGTAAACAGTTGATATTATTACTTGTGTTTAAACATTCGGAACTCATGGGAAAGTTAGATGAAGCTAAACTCCGGCGAGCTAAGCCTAGAGTTCTTGCAATCACTAGTCAGTTTTCTTTTCTTCATTAGTCTTTTTTATTATTATTATTACAAGTTATAGGTTGTTCTTTTTCATGTTTGCTATAGAAAACTGACTTTAATGTTCTTTAATTATATCGAAATAGAAGGATGATAACGGTTTTGATTTTTTGTATCCAAACATTAACAGTGTTGGAGAGCCCCAGCAAGTGATTCTAATGTTTCAGCTTTAAAAACATTAACTTCTTGTCAGTTTAACCATGGTCGAAATTTATCTCAATACATCAATATTTAATTAGAATTTTCACTGTTTTAGGGTTTGTCGGTGTACATCAGTATTTACACATGGGCAGAGCCCGTGATGATACTCATTTGCTTAGTAGTGTCACGTCAATTTATAGGGGTTTGGTATATATAAACACGTTGGTCGCTTTGATACAATTTGCATTTTAGCATGTATAACTTGTGTTTTATCATTTATAACTTGCGTTTGATCAGGTCGTTTTACCAAGTCGTCTTATCAGGTATAACTTGCATTTCTAAAACGCAAGTATACCCTCAATAAAACTCAAGTACTATCAACCCAGCAAAAATATTTTTTTTTAAAAGTATAGCAATATGGTATAAAAATGAAAGAGGATGAAAAGCTTGTTTTTATGGTGTAATTTTTTTTTTTTAAAAATAATGTCGTATGAAAAAGTTAAGGCCGTTTTAAAAATGGGGGTGGAACTTTAATGACGCTAATAAATTACCATTGTGCCCTTAATTCTCAAATTTAATCCTACACTCTATGTTGTTTCTTACACACTTTGTACAATAAGTCACTTTTTACGTTAGCATCTCCCTAGTTTCTAAGTTACCCTTATTTGTTAAGTTTTCGTAATTAATACATTACTTAATAGATTATTTAATTCACTACATTAGTATTAATTATCTTATTTGAATACTTAATTATATAATACTAACAATAGCAACAATAGTAATAAAAATAACAGTAACAGTAATAGCAATAGTAATAGTAATAGTAGTAATAATAATAATAATCATAATAATCATAATCGGTGTTTAAAGCCTATCAAGTTAGATTATTTTCTTCGGAAGGGCTTTGGTGACACCCGGGTTGCAGTTGCCAACCCATCATTTACCTTATAATTGAACTCTTAGGACAACATCATAATTTCACAATTTTTTAAGACGTCGATTATAACATGGAAGCATAATCAAGCACCAAACTAGTAAACTTTTTCATGGTTAATACATTGTTTAATTCATTACATTAGCTATTATACATATCCTAATAGGGAGTGTCGGTGGCACTACCATCTTCGGTCCCTCAACTTTTAGTTATGTAATTTTCATCCCCTCAACCTTACATTTTGCTATTTTTATCCTTGTTTTATTTCCTCCACCACCCCCCTCAACATTTAAGTTTTGCGCTTTTTTTACTTGCACTATTACCCCAATTTCTCACTCCCTCAAATTTTTAAAATTGCAATTTTAATTCGTAGATTACGACTTGTACTTTCATTTAAGTTTTAAAGTTTATGTTTTTACCCGTTGTAGTATTACTCCCTTTTTAATTTTTACATCCCTTCAACTTTTAAAAATTACAGTTTTAACCCGTGGACTACTACTCTTACTCTTGCAAATGTTGCAAATGTCAATGCAATGTGTTTTACAAATTTTGTGTAGCATATTATGTTTTAAGTAATGTGTTTACAGTTCGTGTCTAGCAATGTGTTTTACAGCAAGTGGGGCTAAAGGGGAGCTGCACATTGGCGCAGGAAGCTGCTTATACTCCTAGGTGTCAAACGTCACCTCAGCCAATCTTCTAGAGGAAGATAGCCAATCTTTACACAACCAGTTGGTTCAAACCCAACTGAGTGGGCTTCTAGAAGACAGGCCTAACTCCTGGGTCCAAGCCCAGCGCTCCTCAAGTAGGCCGTAGGCACCCGACCCATACATCCTCTATAAAATGAGGGCTTCACCTCCTTTTGAGAGGTTGATCATTTCACCACTTAAACACACACACTTGTAATACACTTGTATCTCGTCTTTATATTTGCAATCGTTCAAAGCAATAAAGACTACCTTTTTCAGTGGATGTAGGTCAAGAGACCGAACCACTTATATCTTGTGTATTTGTGTGTCATTTCTTTATTCCTTCTTTAGCTAACGGACCACGGATCTATCTTCGTTGTGAGCAGAGGATTATATCATGTACTGAGTACGAGTATCCACCTCTCATTATACCCGAGGCATACTCGTTTCTTCATTGGCACCATCACTTTTTTTTGTAATTGTCTTTTGCACATTGTGTGTAGCACATCATGCTTTACACTCTATGTCTTACTACACGTTCCCCCGTCGCGTTTTGCTGCAATGCACAGCGGGCAAAATATTAGTTATCTTATTTATGATATATTATATTAAGATTTAAAGTTACGTTTAATATATATATATTTACAACTAAATACTATTTAATTAAAATATTAATTTATTTAAATATTTGAGAATATAATTACTATTTAAATAATGATGACAACGACTACGAAGATGATGATCAGTGTTTAAGTAGGGTTAGATGTGTTCTTCAAAATAGCTTCGGTGGCACCTGTGTATTATATGGGCGAACCTACTAGTATTTACAATTTTACATATGGATGTAATTTTCATGAATGAAAATGTTCGAGATAGAACAAAAATCACGAAATGTATAGAAACATTAATAGAACACTTGATATAAAAAGTCGTTGAAATTAGAGTACTAAATAGAACACAGTTGTGTAGAGGGATAACTGTTAGAAATGATTTCAAGACATATTTAAAGAAAGTTTGATAGCGTTGATGGTCAAAATTTGAATTTCTTACCCATCAATAGATATTAAATATTCTAGAGCTGGTCTTAGATTCTTTGTCGAGAAAGAATTAGATGTGGACTCACAAAGATCAATCATATTATGATGGTTTTGGGGTTCTAGAAGAACGACTAACTTCTATATTTTAAAAAACAATCGTAGTCAAATGCTAATTATTTCTGGGTGAGTCACATCACAATACTGTTGCATCAATTTTGTTAGTAAGTAATGAAATACATAAACGTGTATCTGAGAGATTCGTGAGACCTGCTACTGATTCTGGGAGCGCTGAGGTCGACATGATTGCAGTTATGATGGCTAATGATCCTTAGACAGGATCGGTTATGGGAGAGAGGGAGAGGGACAATTCTTAATGGTGTTATGTTGATAATAGTATGTAACCCTTAATCCCTAGTAATCTCTCCCTATTTATACATACCTAGGGGACACTCTAGTTTGGCCCAACTAATGATAAGTCCGTCCATCAAAGACAAATCAGTTATGGGCTTAGAATATTTAGCAATTGATCAATCATAATATAAATTATTATAATGGCTGCTGATAAATATACAAGACGTTACGTATATTTATTCAAACATTCTCCCACTTAGTCAAGTAATCATTTATTATGAGAATTCCATAAGTCTCCGGAGATTAATACTCATTTCAGTTTTAAATCCAAACTACAGCAGAGAAATACAACAATTAAGTCTTTATTCGACTTAGGACCTCCATTAATCAAACTACAATCCAAATCTAAACTTAACATTAGGATCAATTCGTTATGCCGTTAGTTGTTGATTTGTTGTATTATTGTCTTTATGTCATAATGCTAGCTTAATATACTAATAGACAAACAAATCATAATGAGGAAATATCACTAAACATAAGTCATTATTCATAAGTCATAAGTAAACATAAGTGGTCAAATAAGTACATATGCTTCTAAGTAAGGTCATTAGTATGTGCTATCTTCGAAACATGATCTTCGAATACCTTAGGTGAGAGACCTTTAGACATTGGATCCGCAAGCATTATTACTTATATGTTCGATATAAAGATTGTTTTCTTCAACTCGTTCATCTACGAACAAATACTTCGTATCTAAGAAATGACCAGAGCCAGTCGAACTGTTACTGTTCGAGAAACTAACGGCGGCTGAGTTATCACAATAAAGCTTCAATGGTCTAGAGATAGAATTGACAATTTTGAGTCCAGTAATGAGATTTCTAATCAACATTCCATGACATGTAGCGTTATACACAGCAATGTATTCTGCCATCATTGTGGATGTTTCCGTAAGTCTCTGTTTATAACTCTTCCATGAAATGGGTCCGCCTGCTAACATAAAGATATACCCCGAAGAGGATGTGTTATGATCTTTACATTTAGCATAGTCAGAGTCAAAGTATCATACCACTTCTAAATTATCACTTTTTCTGTAAGTCAGTTTATAGTCTTTAGTCCCTGGCAGGTATCTTAACACCTTCTTAGCTGCTTTCCAATAATCATGGCTAGGATTATTCATGTAATGGCCTAGCATTCCAGTGACATAAGCGATATCTGGGCGCATACAGACTTGAGCATAAGCAAGATGATATACGTTAAAATATACATATTTAAATCCCCGATTAAACTCCCGAATTACGAGTTTTCGACCATAATTGCACGAATTCGGTACTTAACCGCTTCATATGTTTATTGCAGGTCTTAAACGACGTCCCACGAGCAAAGTCGAAGAAACCGGGCAAAAATCGGACAAGACGGAAAGTTTCTGCAAAATCAGCCAAGTCTGGAAACAGTGCATGGTCGTGCACCCCAGGTGCACGCCCGTGCAGACTCATTTGGCTCGGACACAGAAGGGTGCACTGCCAGTGCGACTCGGGGTGCACATCAAGTTCTCGGGCACCCTGATCAGCACGGCCGTGCACAAGCCCGTGCGACTCAGAATTCTCGAGTGCACTGCCAGTGCACCAGGCAGTGCACTCCCAGCGCCTGGCCACCACCAGATCCGCACGCCCGTGCACCCTAGGTGCACGGCCGTGCGGAATATCTAGATATTTCCAGAAACGACTCAGCCACTTGCCCACTTGCACGTCAGATCAAAAAGTTAAAGTGCACGACCGTGCACTTTAGTTGCACGGCCGTGCACAAAATCAAAACCTGTATAAGAACAGAGCACAACCTACTGATCAAGTATTGGGTGATCTCAGGGCGATTTGGGGCGATTTTCTGGACCGGTGAACTGCTGCAAAGGCGAGGAACAAGCTCGGGAACTCATCCGGATACTCTGCGTGGGATACCATTAATGACAATTTTCCCCACGAGTTGTTGATGAGCGTCGAGTCGGTGGAAGATGTATCGCCATGGTTCGCGGATTTTGAGAACTACCTCGCGTGCGGAATCCTTATCAAAGGATTGACGCACCAGCAAAAGAGGAAGTTCTTCGCAGACCTCAAGCATTACTTCTGGGACGACCCATTTTTGTTCCGGATCGGGGCGGATCAGCTGATTCGCCGTTGCGTGTTCGGGGTTGAGGCGGCGCAGATCTTGCGCGATTGTCACGAAGGGCCCACTGGAGGTCACCATGGAGCTAATTACACTGCGAAAAAGGTGTTAGACTCCGGGTTTTACTGGCCCACACTCTTTCGTGACTCTCAGATATTGGTTGGTGCATGTGATTCGTGCCAAAGGGCGACGAACATATCGGCACGCGACCAAATGCCGCAGAATCCCATCCAAGTCTGTGAAGTCTTTGACATTTGGGGCATTGACTTCATGGGACCATTCCTTTCCTCACGGGGCAATAGATATATACTCGTGGCAGTTGATTACGTATCGAAGTGGGCCGAGGCGCAAGCCTTGCCCACAAATGATGCCCGAGTTGTAGTGAGGTTTGTTAGGAGCTTGTTCGCGCGGTTTGGTACCCCGAAGGCACTGATTAGTGACCGTGGTACGCATTTCTGCAATGCGCAGCTTGATCGCGCATTAGCAAGATATGGTGTCCACCACAGGTTATCCACCCCGTATCATCCACAGACAAGTGGACAGGTGGAGGTCACTAACCGTGGATTAAAGCGTATCCTTGAGCGGTCGGTTAATCAAAACCGCAAGGATTGGGCGGACAAGCTTGATGACGCGTTGTGGGCCTTTAGAACTGCCTACAAGACGCCTATTGGGACGACTCCCTTTCGGCTGGTCTATGGCAAAGCGTGTCATCTCCCTGTCGAGTTGGAACATAGGGCATTCTGGGCTCTTAAAACGGCGAATTTGGATCTTAAGACCGGCAGTGAGACCCGTTTCTTACAGATCCATGAGCTAGAAGAGCTTAGGCAGCAAGCCTATGAAAGCTCGATGTTATATAAAGAGCGCACGAAGAGATTGCATGACAGTCGCCTGAAACGCCGAGAAGATATTCAGGTAGGCGACTTGGTCCTGCTTTATAACTCGCACCTGCGTCTCTTTCCAGGGAAGTTGAAATCCCGGTGGACAGGACCGTACACTGTTAAGGAGATATATCCTTACGGGACTGGCTCGATTGAGAATTCAGAGGGATTGACTTTCAAATTCAACGGCCATCGCCTTAAAGTCTATATTGGCGGACCGGTTGACCAATCCGTAGAGGAAATCGATCTCTACGCCCCACACGCTTCATAAAGTGTGGGGAAGTGAGTCTTGCTAGCGACTCGATAATAAAACTAGCGCGGCGTGTATGGGTGCGCCAAAAGGGTAAAAATATAATTAGTGTAATTATTTATTGCTTTTCGTAGTTTAACTTTGTTTCGAGTATTGTGCGGGTTCGTACCGGGTGTGAACAAAGCGGGAAGGAGCAATGAAGCGCGAACAGTCGACAAACAGGTTTAGATTGTTGAAAATGATGTTTTCGGACTAAACGGGGCTGTTGTGCAGCTGCAGGCTGCAAATTGTGCAAGTCTGCAGACTGTGCACGGCCGTGCGAAACTGTTGCACGGCCGTGCGGACCATGCTGATCAGCATGCCTGATCAGCACCGGGGTGCAAGACCCAGTGCAAGCGATGTGCACGGCCGTGCGGACAAGGCGCACGACCGTGCGGGCCAAAAAGCCCAGCCTAGAAATGGACTATATAAGCATCCTTAACTTGCAAAACCTAAAAAATACCTTGCACACCCGGCTGCACACCCCCACTCCACCTTGTTTTTGGCCAGAAACCTCACTTTTCATTTGAAATCTTCGCTCTTCCACTTCCTAATCGCTAAGGTATGATCCCCTTCATAATATTGCACTTGTTTTATGCTTTTTTATCTTAGATCTATTGTTGTTTCTTGTTTTAGAGCAAAATTTGGGGGTTTTCTTCATAAAGTTTAATAAACCCTCTAATTTTGGTTTGTTTTAGTTTAAAGTAGTGTAGTTTCTGGTGATTGTTGGTAAAGCCGTGCACATCCGGGCCCAAATCGTTATTATTTTGAGTTTACTTGAGAGATATGAGAGATTTGGGTGTTTTTGTAGAAAAATTTTGAAAATCTGGAAAGCGTGCACGGCCGTGCACCTAACCCGCACGACCGTGCGTGGTCAGGTGCACCAGCTCGTGCACTGGCTGTGCAGCTCAGAATCACGAGCTGCACAGGCTTGCACGGTTGTCTGCACGGTCGTGCGCATGACCGTGCGTGCCGAGAAAACTAGGCTGCACTGCCATGCACAAGGCAGTGCAGCCTCTGACCTGACCAACGAACAAGGATGTGCACGGCCGTGCAGCCAAGGCGCACGGCCGTGCATCAGAAGCAGATTCAGGTCAGATTGCGCGCAGGTCCGTTTTGGACATCCGGGACCTCCGTTTTTTGTGTACTAACAGTTTTGTATATATTTTTGCATGCAGATGGCCCACGCCCACGCCTTCCTCGGGTTCGACAACCGTGACAGAAAGGAGGCACCATGCATTGACAAATTCCTGAAGCTTTGGGCCCGCCGGAATTCATTTGGTACTCCTATTCGTCTCAACC
Organism: Ambrosia artemisiifolia; assembly: GCA_032199755.1. Classification (NCBI taxonomy): domain Eukaryota; kingdom Viridiplantae; phylum Streptophyta; class Magnoliopsida; order Asterales; family Asteraceae; genus Ambrosia; species Ambrosia artemisiifolia. Next base: position 67,530,801 of record CM063519.1, read on the forward strand.
TGGATCTACTAACCACGCTGAAACAGCGTGAGAGATATGATGGGTTTGTCTCGCCGAATATGGCGAAGTTGCTGAGTATAAACAAGCCGGTATACAGGGAAATCACCATCGAGTTCTTATCATCCTTCTCGTACAAGAAACCGAAGGAGGGGGTGTATAAGGACTTCCATGCCAAAGATATTCGGTTTAGGCTGTGCGGAAATTGGTACCATTGGTCAGTGGCACGACTGGGGAGGAAGCTCAGGATCTACGAGTATTTGGAGACCAACTCAGAAGACTTTTGTGGGATCCACAGCTTCGTGGATAATGACGAGCGGGCCGCGTTTTGGGATTCGATTGCCGTTGGTATACATTACAATCCGAGGTCTGCCAAGGCAACTAGGATTAAGGACCCGCTTCTCCGCCTTTTACACCATGTTTTCAGCCACACTATCTGTGGCCGAAAGGACAGTTCGGGGAACTGTCCCACTCTTGATCTTCTATTTTTACACCATTTTTACGAGGGTGCCCCGCTGAACTTAGCCGCACGGATGGCTGAGTTCTTCCTTACTGCCGGGGGCACAAAGGACGGAGTGAGATCCATGGTGGAGAGTACGTCACCCAGATCGTCTAGGCATTGGGACTTCTGACTGACGAGGTTAGGGAGACGCTGACATTGGTCACTCATGGGGTTACATTGGATCTTCGATCACTCAGGTCTCAGAACCTGATATTTGACACAGACGAGGGTCCACGACTTATTAGCCAGGGCATTGTATGGACCCCGTACCAGAGCAGGTGGAGGAGGAGGACGAGGAGATGCCTGAGCAGCACGCAGGAGGCGGTGGTGATGCACCAAACTCTCCACACCACTCGCCTCAGCACCAACACCATGACCAGCAGTGGCCTCCCGGCATCCCGACATACCCGGAGTTCTATCAGCGGTTCCAGACGATGGAACTGAACATGGGGAACATTGTTGCACAGCAGGGCGAGATCAGACAGGACCAGCAGTATATGCGGTCCACTATGGATCGAGTGCAGCAGGATGTTAGGTACAACTTTGAGTACCTATTTGCCGGGTTAGAGCAGGTGCATCCGGGTCATTTCGGCAACCCTCCCTTATTCCCTTATCGTGCTCCTGGCGACCAGCCAGGAAGCTCCGGCCAGGACCACAGGGATGATGCCCCCCAGTAGCCACTACCATTTCATGCGTGCAGTTGTTAGTACTTCGTATATTTGTGCTTTCAGTACTTTCTTTTCGGGTCTGCGTACCCAAGACGTTTTAGTATTTGTTCTTGAACTATTTCTTTTTTTTTTAGGATTTCAGTATGGTAGTTATTTTAGTTTAATTTTGTGGATGTGATTGATGGGTTTTGATGAGTTTGTTTGTGTCAAGAATGTTGATTATGCAGGGAACTGGAGAGCACCGTTATCGGGGCTCATGCCGTCCATTTACCCGGGCGTTTCTTCGACACGAAGGGAGTATTATTCTCCATTTTCCCACTATAGATAGCTAATTCATAAACGCTTTCTATTGTCACATTGGGGACAATGTGAATTTCAAGTGTGGGGAGAGATTATATCTTATTGTTTGTCCTCTTGTATATATATATATATATATATATATTTATAACTAAAAAAAAACCTTTTTAGTACATATATGTATATATATATTTTTTCATACAAGCCTAACTAATTTTTGATAAAGATAACTTGAGGCGTGACAAATAGATGAGATACGAGCGTGTTAGATTCGTACACTTGCACCCATTTCCTTCCGGTTACGTGAGCGTTTGAGCCTTAGAATAGATTACATTTCTTTGACATGTTTGCGAGTGAGCCGGATGTTTTTTGCAATTTAGAACTTGTCTTAAGTATACTTCTTTAGATCAGATACGTGTGAGACTGTACGAACGTGATTGAGGCATTTAGGATACCCTTTTGATTTAGCCTTTTCTTTTCGTTCTATCTGTTTCCCTCACCCAAACATTATCCACTAGTTAACCCTGTTGAACCTAATCCGGGTTTTTTCTTATTTACCACACCATTTCACCACTTAACCAAATTTTGCCTTTTTCTTTTAAACCTTTTGTGTTAAAACTCGGTTTAGGTTAATGTTTTACTAATTTTCTGTGTTGTAAATAGTTCGTGTTCGGGTTTATATATTTAGAACCCGTATGTTGTTAGATCAGTTATATCATAGATATATTTGAAAAAAAAATCCAGAAAATTCCAGAAAAATAGAACACCCTAAAATAGGGTGAATTAGCAGTGTTTGAGCAGTTTTCAAGGCTGTAAAGTTAGAAGTTATATATGCTTAGCTCGATTTAAATAAAAATCGCTTATATTCGCATGTATTTGTATAGTTGTGTTTGTTTCTGTTTAGTTAGACTTAACCGCCGAGTTTTAGCCATTTCGTCACTGTAAATATCCATTCCACACCTTTACCTTTGCCTAACACTACAACCCATATAAGACCTCTTGATTTGTGCTTTTTCACACGTTAGTTGGTGAAGATTAGATCTTTTGACAAGCTTATGATATTGCACGATTCATTGTCTTGGCAATGGAGCGATTTACACATACACATTACACGTATGTATCATAAATAAAACCGAGTGTGTGTGATCATTGTGAGTCGTGTACGGGTTTGCGTGCTTGGAGATCGGAAGTGAGTCGTTGCTTTTTAGTTATCTTATCACGTGTTTATATATCCTTGTTGGCTTGTCTATTATCGTCTGTACATGTTATATTTTGTCTTTGTTGCCACTTGGCGAGTTTTTCGTTTATTTCTATTTAGTTGTTTGCTTGAGGACAAGCAAAGTTCAAGTGTGGGGAGGTTTGATATACGTTAAAATATACATATTTAAATCCCCAATTAAACTCCCGAATTACGCGTTTTCGGCCATAATTGCACGAATTCGGTACTTAACCGCTTCATATGTTTATTGCAGGTCTTAAACGACGTCCCACGAGCAAAGTCGAAGAAACCGGGCAAAAATCAGACAAGACGGAAAGTTTCTGCAAAATCAGCCAAGTCTGGAAACAGTGCACGGTCGTGCACCCCAGGTGCACGCCCGTGCAGACTCATTTGGCTCGGACACAGAAGGGTGCACTGCCAGTGCGACTCGGGGTGCACAACAAGTTCTCGGGCACCCTGATCAGCACGGCCGTGCACGAGCCCGTGTGACTCAGAATTCTCGAGTGCACTTCCAGTGCACCAGGCAGTGCACTCCCAGCACCCTGCCACCACCAGACCCGCACGCCCGTGCACCCTAGGTGCACGGCTGTGCGGAATATCTAGGTATTTCCAGAAACGACGCAGCCACTTGCCCACTTGCACGTCAGATCAAAAAGTTAAAGTGCACGACCGTGCACTTTAGTTGCACGGCCGTGCACAAAATCAAAACCTGTATAAGAACAGAGCACAGCCTACTGATCAAGTATTAGGTGATCTCAGGGCGATTTGGGGCGATTTTCTGGACCGGTGAACTGCTGCAAAGGCGAGGAACAAGTTTGGGAACTCATCCGGATCATCTATCTTCATCCAATCCATCACATTCAAGTTTTATTGGTTTGATCTATTAAGCTTTTAGTTGATTCAAATTTGTTTATTTCAACTTGTTTGTGTTTTTTATGTAGTACAATATTATCTAGTAATCATGTTTAGTAATCTTTAGTAAAAAAAACAATCGTTAGTATGTAATCATGTTTTGTATAAATTTGGCGTTTTTCATGTTTAGATCTTGATGATCATAGCGCAACCTTGTTTCGTTGTTGTTGGATTGATAGTTGTATTCAGATGACTTTGGCGATTGTCGAATGTGTTAGGCGGATATATGTTGAAAAACCATCCGTTTAATCGTCCGGTAGTAGACTAGTTAACTTGTTAAAAAAGTTTACACCATGAAACTGTAACCGGGTATTGGTTTGGTTAAAGTCAATCAAATAACGGTTAAAAATTCTTACCGGCACGTAAAAGGGTTTTAAAAGCCTAATGGTGTCGTTACCAGTCTTTGACACGGTTTATGATCTTTGGTAGTTATTTTGGTAAAAATAGCGATCTTAGTAGATCTGGGTTCAAAGTTGGTAAAATGGAATAGGTTGTGAAATGCTCTACTTTATGCTAGTTTAGGTGGCTGTATTGTGTATTCGGTATTGCTTTCCTGAATTAGTGAAGTTAGAATACTCTTAACAGATGACTAACTTATCTTTAGAAGATCTGCATGAGATAATATCAGTTGCTCACTAATGAACAACTTGAAGTGGCTAACGTGTGTATTCGTGTTAGCTTTCTGTATAGTTGTCATGTTAGGATGCCCGAGAGGGAAACTAACTGTCGGAAAATGGGAATGTTGATCACGCCTTTATTACTTATTATATGTAGATGACATGCTAGGATTGGCGTATTATAGTTTATATAGTTATATTTTCTATTTGGAGTCGTAGTTAAGTTATTTACATGTGTTAGAATTAATATAGTTTAAACAAATTCACTTATCTTTTCCTACTGGTAAATCGGGGATAGAGTTTTAGTACTATTGCTCCGCACGCGTCCATGGATCGATACTTGGTTCTTATCTGTACTTACTACATATATGACAGGGTACACTTGCCCTATTCTGTGTGTTTTAATATGAAGGTCGAAACCATTTTTATAAATATTAAAGCAAAACGTGTGTTAAAATCAGTGCAAAATTATGTGTATATCCGCACACGTCACAAGACTACCGACTACTAAGGCATAAGGTATCATTCTCACATGTTCTTTCTCCACTTCTGTTTTCGGACATTGGAACAAACCAAAGACATCTCCCTTAGCTACTTGAGTTGGAGTAGGTTTACAATGTTTCATGTTATAACGCGTGAGAACACGATCAATGTAGGACCTTTGGGACAAACCAAAATCCCATTGCGTCTGTCTCGGTGTATTTTGATGCCAATGACATAAGAGGCTTCTCCGAGATCCTTCATGTCGAAATTAGACGAAAGTAATCGCTTCGACTCATGCAACATATCTAAGCTATTCTTTACGACTTCATCGAACTTTAAGTACCATTGACGTGAGTCTTGTTTTAAACCGTATATGGATTTCTTTGTCACACCCTCAAATTTCCACTGCGGGGTTTTACCGCGAGGCACATGACATACCAGGATCCCATAGCCATAAGTCATACGAATGAACTCTAAATGCCCAAACCATTTAGTTCGTTTTCAAAAACCAAGTTTAGTTAAGCTGCGGAAGCGTAAACAAAATTTAAACCTTTTAGAAACCATGCGTAAAACAACGCGCCCAAATTAAAACCATATAGAAATAAATATAAAACATTGATACGTAATTTAAGTGTATTCCCAAGACCCCAAATGCAATGAACGTGCAGTGCTCCCTAATCGTGGCACCGGAAGCTAACTACCTGCAAAAGCATGTACATAGTGGGTCAACAAACAATGTTGGTGAGTTCACTAAGTAAGTAAATGAGTGAGTAAACGCGTAGGTTTACAAAAACCACGTAACCAAGTAAAAGCGTAGGTCCCCAAGACCCAAAAGTTCAAGTGTTATCAGTTTAAGCTTGTCAGGCGTAGCTAGCCCACTTATTGTAACTAAACAGGTGATTATTGGGAATATACAGAAGTTATAAGTTTTGCCTTAGTACTAGTGTCTATCAACACTAGCAGTTCAGCTCCTTAAGAGCGTGGTCAAAAGTTCATGCCCGTGACACAAGCACCTCAAGCATGAGGTTGCTGCACAACCTAATAGCGCTATCAACTAGTACCCCGTTCGCCTACAACAATTAACCCAATAATATGCAAGGACTTTAAATGATAGAGTGTGTTTAGTTCACAAAGGATAGTAAAGTTTTAAACTGATAAAAGCGTAACCCACACAAGGAGTCCAAAACCTGACCCACACAAGGAGTCAAAACCTGAGTTGCAAGAGTAGTCCCAATAGAGTGCTACCGACTCCCAAATACAAGTGTCACTAAGTGAGTATATGTGTACAACCAATACACCATATAACCTGTTTGTCCAAGACGTTTTAAAATACAAAACCGTGTGAGTGACACCTAGTGTTTCTATATGCACAAGTAGACCCAACGAACCCGTGGTGAACGTTATGATTAACATCAGTCATACACTTCATATACATCTCATACAAGTGTCCATATAAGTTCATGTCAAATACATACCATATAAGACTCCAAATAGTCACCTAAGGATCCCGTACACAATCTGCGTTTTTAGGGCAGATTGTGCGCTGTGAAAAACGAATTATTTAAAATACTTAACGAATGAATTAAAGTCCCAAATCTTTACTGAGTATCCATTGGGATTCAGTTGATAACCCATATTTTTTTTTGTCTTAACACCAAACACAAAAATTACTAAAATTCGTACAACACAGCTATGTCCAGAAAATTTCCACAACAGGTCAGTTTAGTAGAAAAATTCCCAAACATTGTGTATTCAACCAAACGGGGTGAATCCACTTGTAAAAGCCAAGTTTTTCCAATGTCGACCTACTGTCCAAATTTCAAAGCTTAACTCTTTGTAGAACTCAAGTTATGATCGTTTAAAGTTGACCCAATTTACAACTCCGAAAATCTGATATGACCTCTTATCAAATAAAAAATCCAAAAACTACTCAAACGAAGTCCAAATCAAACGATTTTGCCCATTATGAAAAGCTAAGACCATGTACATTACATATGTAAAGAATCAATCAAAATAATTACTTTTAATCCACGTAACAGACCTTACAAGTCAACATTCAGATTCTGTCCAGATTTTAAATCATGCAATAACATCAACTATATCAAACCCTAGTTGCATATTATCAATCAACGATACCTAATAAACATCATACAACATTAATAAGACCCAAATCTAATCAAAACCCTAATGATACATCATAAACATTATCATTCATAAACCCTAGAAGTCCAAACATCTAAAACATGCAATATCATGTGACACAGCAAATAACAATCGCATACTATCGTGTTTGATCCATTAAACCTTCATAAAAACCATGTTTTAATCTTTGTAAGTTTATTTTAGATCTTGGACAACTTGTTTATGGTGCTTTATAACATAATAAAGAAGATAAAACACAAAAGGTTTAACAATATACCTAAAGCTCTTTGTTCGGGTGATTAAAACTCAAGTAAAGCTTCAAAACATGATTGATTATGGTTATGGCAGAGGTTATGGAGTGTATTTTTCGTATGGTGGCTGCTAGGGACGATTAGGGTTGTGTTTATGAGAAGTAGGGTATTTAATATCGTTTTTAAAGAGCTAAAACTTGTTTTCCACGTTTTTATTGCCATCGCGGACCGCGGGAGCAATTACAATTCCTGTCGCGGTCCGCGGCGTCCCTCCGAAATCACCAGGTTTATTCCTTGCCCTCGCGGACCGCGGGGAGGATTATCCCTTCCCTCCGCGCTCCGCGGGGGAGACAAATATTCAAATTTTATTTTCTTTTATTCTATAACACTACCAACCTCCAAATATTAATATCTCAAACATTAATATTCAAAAACACACATAAACGTTCATCATACATATCTAGATCCCGGTCCGTCCCATCCCGGTTACCGATTCGTTAACGTCTAATCACGTAACTTCACATGTTCACATGTTCACATATTAACACGTAATATCAACATGTAAGTTTATGATAATCACATTTCACCCAGTCAACAACGTTCCGGGTTCGCTACTTGTATACGTAGTCCGGTAATTCCCCGAATTACCATTCCATGCAGTTATTAACCTATAAATGTGCAACATATACTCATCCTAACTATCCGTAGTTAATTAGAATGCATGAAAAATATGTACAAGTAACTAGAGTCTAGTTAAAGTAATAACCTGAAATTTCGGGGTATCACATTCTTTAACTTGCATATTAGATTTTCTTGACCTTCAGGTTTAAAGCCTTCAGCTTGTTTCATGAACACTTCTTCGTCCAGGTCACCATTAAGGAAAGAAGTCTTAACATTCATCTGATGTAACTCTAAATCAAAATGAGCTATGAGAGCCATAACGATCCTTGAGGAATCTTTTCGAGAGACAGGTGAAAACGTCTCCTGATAATCAATTCCCTCGTTCTGAGTGTAGCCTTTCGCAACCAATCTTTCTTTATAGCGTCCAATGTTCCCATTCGGATCTAGTTTTGTTTTGAACACCCATTTACATCCTACGGCTTTTGCAACACTAGGTAATTCAACCAAATCCCAAACATCATTTTTCTTCATGGATTCAAGCTCATTAGTCATGGCTTAAGTCCATTCAAAAGATTGATCACTACTAATGGCTTTGTTATAAGAATTAAGATCGGTAAGCTTTCCTGTATCCATATCTGCTTCAGTTAGGGAGGTAGCATAATCATCAAAATTAGTAGGCCTTCTAGACCTTGATGACCTTCGAAATGGGTTTTCAGGTTCAGCATTTTCATAGTGATGAGTGTCTAATGGGTCTTCATTAGCTGGTTCATGAAGATCTGGTTGAGGAGGTGTTGGTGTAGTGATGTTAGGGGTAGAATTCTTCGTAAGGATTTACATTACTCCCACTGTCCTTGAAATCCTTTAGAAATGTTGCACGCTTGGTTTCCAAGTGACATGGGAAGGACAATAGAATCTATAACCCTTAGAGTTCAATGTGTATGGAAGCACGAACGGATATGAGGTAAGTTTTATTCACACTACTAGCCTATAACATAGCATAAGTGTTGTATGCATTGGTTATAATCTTGAGTGTGTACTAAAGATAAACCACAAGGGGTGAAATCCATTAAGTGGGTCGATTTATGTGAACTCACAACAAAACAAGGATTATGATATTAAATGAAACAATGAGTTGTGACTGAATGGTAAAATTCATCAAATGGGTCAATTCATAATGATATGTAAGAAATGATGTTTTAATCCAAATGAATCAATGAAATCATTTGAATGAAGTAGTTAAGTATGTTGTTAAATGGGTCAAGTTTGTGTCACTTGAACCATAGATAAAAGCTTGGATAACATAGTATCATGAACTTTGAGTCTAAACGGGTCAAATGATGATGTCCTCATCATTTGAGTCTAACATTTGATGCTTGTATTCCAAGCATTAAGATCGACGAGGTTAAACGGATCAAATGGCAAAGTATTACCATTTGAGTTCTGAGAAATTAATGTATGTCAATTTAGAAAGCGTGGAGGTAAATGCATATTGAGAATGGGCACTTGATGCCAAGAATCATAAAGGATGAGCACAAGGTATGGAATTGGGTCAAAGTCACTCGGTAAGTCCATAGTTAAATAAATGCCTTCAGGCGAACTAGCATGGGTACTAAAGGCACCCACATGAATTGTGGGTGCCAATTAGGTAAGTTAATTCCATAACTATGTCTAATGCGCTAAGAAGTGACCATATTAGAGAAATCTTGAGAAATGGTGGAAATCCAAGTCCGTAAGGACTTAAAAGTTTTTAAACAAGTCATTGAGTAAAAAAACGGATTTGAATCAAGAAGTGTCGCCATGGATGGCTAAATTGAAATACTTATCCATGAAGGGCATTTTGGGAATTTAAGGATTTACTAAAGGTTAAATCTAAGAACTGAGTCATAATGAAACAAACAGGGCAATGTTTTAAGTTGAACAAGTGTACAATGAGTTGATAACATGATTTTTATGCCTTTTGTGTGGTTAAATAGGGTTTTGTATAGTCCAAGACCCTAACGGGTCGCTTTGCGTAAAAATCAACATAAATATTCAAAGGTCATAGTGACGTAAACCGGACGATATTTTTAGTCAAACAAATGTCAAAGGAGTTGACAATATGATTCTTATGCTTTGATAATGGTCAAATGAGTTATGATATGATTCCTATGCTTTAGAATCATCAAATAAGGTTCAGCACCAATGAACGGCCGTTCAGGCTTACTACACAGCATAGTCATGTTCGTGTCCCAGTGAACGACTGTTCACTCTGAGTGAACGGCCGTTCAGGTCGCCTGAATAGCATTTTTTGTTATGGCCCAATGAACGGTCGTTCACTCAGAGTGAACGGCTGTTCAGGCCTTCGGATGTCAATTTGGGTAAAATATTTATTTTGGTCGTTTGGCCTGGTTCGTTCTGTTTCGACAAGTAACGACACTTATACTATAGTAATTTCATTGTTGGCAACTCCGCTAACCATTATTTTTGTAATGGTGCTAGGTGCGCATTTGTTGGAAGTCCCGGAACAAGGATCAAGTCGTGAGAAGAGCCGAACACACCCGATCACTCATACGCTTCCGCAGTAGAAATTCCTTATTAAAACGAAATCTTTTATACATGAGATTTCATTTAGTATATGTTTTTAAAAGTTAAAAATGTGAAATTTGTGGATTTAAGCATGGTTCATGAGTTTAGGGTTTGGTTGGAGAAGGAGAATGATCTCCTGATTATCACACGACACACACACACAATGTGTGTGTTTTTATTGTTTTATTTTTATTAATAAAACTCACTTTATCATATTGGCAACTAAGGTCCCTCAAGTTTGTTTTTAGATTATAACATTAATTAGATTAGTCTCTTGTAATAGGTTTAGCCTTCGTTTTTATCTGTCGACTAAAAACATCCACCGTTAAATTCGCTTTGGTATTTTATCAATTACGCCTAATGGCGTATTCGGCGAAATGAAATTTCAGGGTGTTACAGTCATAGAGGGGATGGGGTCCATTGTAAGGCTCGCGAGCCTCAGCTATAGTAGCAACAAATGCTTTCACTATTTTTGGCTTCTTGGCAAGTCGTGAGAAGAGCCGAACATACCCGCCTCTTCATCTCTTCCGTCTCCTCCACCAATGTCTCCCCCTTCATCTCCTCCCTCTCCTACACCAGCCGCTCCCTTACCTCTCTCCCCTCCTCCCTCCTCTCCTTCACAGCAGGTCAACAGGTTGGGTTTTTTTTTTTTTTGAATTTCTTATTGTTATTATTATTATTATTCCTCCCTCATATCCTTCACAGCAGGTCAACAGTGATGATTTATAAATTTTCCAAACATGTGACTTTATATAATTAAATCAAACTAAATAAATCAAGTTGTAAGTATGTGTTTAGAAAAGTTATTTTTCGTTTGTCTTTTTTTTCTACAAAACTGGCATGGGTGTATTGTTCCTTTCACTACTCTCGTATTATTTGAATTCAATATTATTAATATTATTGTTGCAAACCTTTTGAGTGACTGATTATGAGAAAAGTAAAGTGAGGTTATTAATTGGTTTTGAAAGTGGAAGAAAAAAGTAGAGATGTAGGTGATGATCAAGGTTGTGGATTATTATTATAATTATTATTATTATTTTATGACTCTTGAAAAAAAATTAATCTTCTTTTTTGGAATAAGTGGATTTTTTGTTTGTTTATTTATTTATATTCATCTGGATATGCTTATTATCATATTAATTGATCAAATTGACAATTGAAAGCTCATCAATACAGGTTAGTTCAAATCTTTAAAACTATGTACTGTTTCTTAATGATTAAGATCTTTTTGTGTAATAATCATTAACTTATTTATTTATTATAGCTTCTAAAACGTTGACTTCTATTGGATTAGTTGATTAGTTAGTTATGATGATGTTCATGATAGATAGATTATGTTGTTGTATTGTATGATATATAAAAAGATTGAAAAAAACACAAAATTTTATATATTCTTTTATAAAAAAAGTTGTTTTTTTGGGTGATTTTCACTATGCCGTGACATTTCTTTTAATTTTGGGAGTATGATTGAATTGGAATTATGTCCTTCCTATGCTCCAATACTTTTCTATGCGGCAATTAAGTATATTTGAAATGTTTGTCAATTTATAGTCTTTAACATAATTGATTGTTATTAAGAATTGTTAACTGTGATATGTAGAAGTCATTTTTATTGTTTAGAAACTTTTAATAAGGTCATATTAGATTATTCAACCCCCGGACATTCTCGGGGTATAAACTAGTATTTATATATATTAAGTGAAGTAAAACCCAAAATAATATACACAAATAAAAACGCACAATTAATTGAAAAAATGGTTTTTTAGTGGGAGTGTGTCAATCCTAAATTACTACTGTTTACCCAATTTAAAATGTTTAGTATAGGAATGTCGTTTTTCTTGAAGTTACTATCTTCTCGGCGTGTCAGTGACAATGTTAGTGAAGTGAATAAAGACCGGAGAATAAAGTTGTTGAATTCATGGTCTGTAGTTGTTAACTTGTGATTATTTTTGGAAGGACAGATACCATCTTCACATAGGAAAAGGCCCAACATCAGGAAAGAAAAGATACAAACATAAGTTTATCTTGATGTTTGAATTCCAACGTTAGGTGCCTTTTTTGACATGCCAATCTATGTGGTACGAAAATGACAGTGATTGTTCACAGGATCAAGAAATTACGTAAATTTTATAGGTTGCAAGTAAGAATAATGATTGGTCAGTCTAAGACGAGAATGGTGTTTTCATTGTCATTGAGCCTGTCTCGATCACCAAAGAGCTCTTAAAATAATTAACTGGTTATGATTCATAATTATACAAATCAATCATTTAATAAAAATATTTACAAGAAAAATAAAAGAAAATCTTGGTGATTGATTACTTATTTGATTTCCTAAAATATTTTTGATTTCATATTTATGTATCTATATATATATATAAAAGAAAGCATATATGCCCATTGAGAGTGCCATGTGGCTTAATAATTGAGTGTTTTTGGTGTTTTTGAGTATTTTTCTAAATTTATCTCACTATCTCTTAATTCTCAATTACTAAAATTAAATTGAGTTATTTTAGGAAAAAAGAATTTAAAAACAAATTTAAATTTTTCTCTCTTATCTTCCTCCCATAATTTTTAAACATAAATATCTTTTATATTCGAGATTCTTTAAATAAAAAAATTACACCAAATTAACGAGCGTTTTATTATCTTTCCAACGAGTACCATAGTGCTATATAAAAACGAAAAAAAAAACGACTATTTTTTGTGGGGTTATATTCATACAGAAAAAAACACAAAGTGTTCAGGTTATTCATTAATCAAATTGTAACATATTTTAATTTACGTGAAGATGATTATATGTTGAAGGTTATCCTTTTAATACTTTATTATGTTTAATATGGTTTATGCTTTTTATTTTTTTAACTTTTTAAATAAATGTTTTTTAACTAAGATTGATTATGTTTAAGTTATTTACTCTTTTCGTGATTTGAGTTTTCTTTTTCTTTTATCATTTTTTATTAAATCATATTAAATTTTTCAACCCCGGGACCTTCCCGGGGTAATCGGCTAGTGAAAATATATATATATAGGATTTGGATCATTTGAGAACCACCATTTAGAGAGAGAACCAAAGAACCAAGTGTGAACACAAAAACCCCTCCACCAAAAAATAATAAAAAATAATAAAAAAATTATATAACCTAAAAAAATAAAAAAATAAAAAAATAAAAAAAGTAAAAACACCAAAATGTTTTTTTAGCGTTAATCTTTCTGAAAAAAAAAATACAAAAAAAATAAAAAAAACAAAAAAATGGCTTTTTAACGTCATATTTACGTCAGGTTTATGCACATGTGCATTTTGCTGTTATATATATACATACATATACCGTATGCACATGTGCATTTCACTATTAGAGCACACTTTTGAATAAATTATGAATTACCATAATGAAATCATCATTAAATGGACGTGATATGATATATAAGGTGGAAAATAATTTATTCAATGATCATTAAATAAACGCAAAGTGCATTTCACTATTATAGTTAGGTTTTTTTTTTCATGGGTTTAGCTTTAGGGTTTAGTTTTTAGGTATGATGGAAGGGGGTTAGGTTTTTTGAGGTTGTTGGTGAATAAATTTAAAAAAACCTCTATATAAAACTATAAAATAACATATTTGTATTACATGCACATGTGCATTTCACTATTATAGTTAAGTTTTTTAATGAGTTTAGCTTTAGGGTTTAGTTTTGGGGTATGATGGAAGAGGGGGTATCTTTTTGGGGGGGATGGGATGGAGCGTTTTGGTTTTTGGGGGGTATGGGGTTAGTTGCACATGTGCATTTCATAATTGGGGGGGGGGGGGGGTTGGGGCGGTGTGGGGGATGGGGGATGGGGGGGTTTAGGTTTTTAGAGAGTGAGGTGGGTGGTTTTAGGTTTTTAGGGGGTGGAGGTAGGGTTTTTAGGTTTTTTTTTGTTTGTGTTCACCTTGGTTCTCTGGCTCTCTCCCTAAAGTTGGTTCTCGTATGATCCCTACCATATATATATATATATATATATATATATATATATATATGTCCATTATAAAATGAAAACTCGCTTGAGTTGAGAAAACCTTCGAAAACCCATGTAAAAAAACATTTTTTTCTTTGAAAAAAATAACAAATGTAAAATACATGTTTGTAAGCGTTTTGGCCAAAAAAATAAAAAAAGCGCCGATGGGATTTTTTTTTAAAAAAAAAATAAACAAAGTTGCTAAAAATATAGGTAAATAGCTGAAAACATATGTTTTTTAGCAACTTTGTTTATTTTTTTAAAAAACATCCCATCGGAGCTTTTTTATTTTTTTGCCCAAAATGCTTAAAAACATGTATTTTACATTGGTTATTTTTTTCAAAAGAAAAAATAATGGTTTTTTACATGGGTTTTCAAAGGTTTTCTCAACTCAAGTGGGTTTCCAAAATATCCTTTCCCTATATATATATATATATATATATATATATATATATATATATATATATATATATATATATATATATATATATATATATATAACAATGCATTCAAATGTTTAAAAAGGTATAAATTTGAAATTTGAAAAAAAAAAAAAAAACATTTGAACATGATGGTACTTTGGACGTTGAAAGGTAGTCAAAGTTTAAATATACTAATCACGTTCACATGTAAGACTATGTGTTGTGGCTAGAGGTGAGTTAGCACATTATCGAATAATATTGTGTCATGTAGGCGTTGATGTGGAAAGGCTCGTCACGACCGCGGGCTGGTAGCTTGATTCTGTTGTGACTAGAGGTGAGCGGGTCATTTTTTTAACAAATTATATTTTACATACATTTTTAAAACATTTTACATTAAATAAAAAAATAAAACCCATCTTATAAAACATTTACATAACATTTCTAAAAAAAATTATTTTACATAACATTTTACATCTTTTTAAACATTATAAAAAATTAATAAAAAAACTCATCTTCTTCTAGATCCCTTTTCTTCTTCTTCCTTTCTTCCTCATCCTTTGCAACAATCTTCTTCTTCTTCATTTCTTCCTCTTCTTTCTCTTCTCTACAATCATCTTCAACACCAAAATAAAACTCATCAAATTATTCTTCCAACACCAAAAATAGAGCAAAAGTAAAACAAACATGATTTCTCCTCGCTAGCCCACACGATCCGGCTCACGTCTGCTCGCTCGCACAGTCGTTGACGTGAAGGTGTTGTGGTTCCAGCGAACCACGTGGCTCAAAAACTCGTTCACGCCGGCTAGGTCGCGCACCACAACGAACAATCTAATATATACTAGAAATTTGTAGTAACTACATTAATACTAAAGGCTCCATTTAATTTATGATTGTCATGGCATCTCGCAGCAATGTGCAGACAAGCCCACTAGTCTACTTAAAATGTTAATATATAATAAAATATCTTTTCTTTATGTATAATATAGTATGAGTTTTAGATAATATAAAATGATCAAGTAATATGAAAATTAAAATATAATCTCAAAAACGAAAAATTAGATCAATATTAATATCGTTTTGCTAAATTCACATTGAAGATTAGATTTGCAGAGACTCAACATTACATCATAATAAATAACCTCAACATTATTATGGATGCATGACTTGTTTTTATGATAAAAAAATGAGTGCTAAGTAATAATTATCATAATATTGTTAATATTAATAGACTAATAATTACGATAATAAAAAACAATTATGTAATATTTAGTTAGCTTTTTAAATATCTAGTCTATACAAGTGACTAAACTATACTCGTCATGCAGACTTCCATGTGTTCTTTATGATCCATAGGGAATTCTATTTTCGCTTACATGAGATCCACACAAGTAAATACAATCAGTCCATTTGGTAAAATAAGTTCAGTTAGTGTTTAACATCTGTATATTAAGGCAATGATCACTTATACACTAAGACATTATTTGTTTGTACATTTCAATCCATACGTCAATATTGACTAAGACAAATATCAAAACGTCAATTAAGATGAGCAGGTAGTCATGGTATTTTCGATGTTTTTAAAACATAATAATTTAAAAGTTATGATATGATTAAATAATAGAATTATAATTTTCTAAACGATAAGAGAAAACTGTAACACTAATTTAAAATGTGGGAATTAAAGAGTAAATTAAAAACTGTCCTTTTAAAAAATATAACAAATCGAATATGCCATTCTTAATTTATAAATTGTGATTATCCTTTCATAACACTAAAAATTATCATATTTACCAATTCCTTAGTAGAAAAAATATAACCAGTTAAATCAATTATTTAAAAAATATTCGACATGCTTTTATATTTTATGTTGTTAAACTTGTAAAAAGAAGCCAAAAAACAGGAATCTTTGTTGAGAATATCCGCAAGTTATTTTCCTTGTGTTGTGTTTATGATCAAAAAATTGTTTAATAACAATTATCATAGTATTGTTTATATCAGTATACTCAAAATTATGATAATAAAAACAACTATATAACATTAAATTAGCTTATAAACTTCTAATCTTTATAAACTTATCTATGCATGACTTATTTTTATGATTATAAAATGAGTGGTCAGTAATAATTATCATAATATTGTTAATATTAATACACAAAAAATTGTGATAATAAAAACAGTTATATAACATTTAGTTAGCTTTTTAAACATATAATCTATATATACGACTAAACTACTCGTGATGTAGATTGCATTTGGAGAAATAAGTTCAATTAGTGTATAATATCCGTATGCTAAGGCAATAATCACTTGTACATAAGGCAATACACACATCTATATTGACTAAAACAAACATCAAAACGTCGATAAAAGTGAGTAGGTCGTCATGGTATTATTGAATGTTTTAAAAATAAAATAGTTTTAAAGTTATTATAGAATTAAATAAAACAATTATAACTTTGTAGGGGGTGGGAGAAAAATGTAATTACTAACTAAAAATTAGGGAATTAACGTGTAACTAAGATAGAGTATTAAAGTGTAAATGATGTATGAATGACTATTTTACCCTCATTCTAGGGTTATTAATGAAAAATTAGTTCTTAACTTTTTTATATCTTAAGCTACGCATCCCTCTTTCATTATACTAGTAGGGTGCCCGCGTGATGCAGCAGGGAACACAAACACTCCTAAGGGTGTGTATGGTTCAGTTCAGTTAGATTATTAGCCTCAACCAAAACTAAAACCAAAGTCATCAGTTAATCGATCTTATTAACAATTGGTTACTTTGTTTGATTTATATGGTTAGATTATCGGTTTTTAGTCTGCTTTAGTTAATTTTGGTTAATAACAAAAATCAAACTTTGGCAAAAATTTTGTTTAGATATTTAACAATCACGTGTCTAAAATTACTATTCAATAGAATCCATGAACTTTATAGCGAGGCATAGAGTTTGCGTGAAGCCAGAGACAAAAAAGATGATATTGAAGAAGTAGAGGGAATAGAGACAAAAGACAGAACAAGTGGCGAGGATAAATGGTTCAAATTTTAAAATATCAAAACCCCCTCTCTTTCTTCCGCCACTACAAGTCAAAAACCTCTTTACTCAGCTTCAAACCATATAATGAGTATAATTTACTATGTACTTTTAATTAAAAATTATTTTTTACGTGATTAAATATCTCGGGGTAAACAATAATCGAACCCTCAACCAAAATCGAACAAAAAATATACAAAACCGAACCGAAAATTAACCAAAACCTAGTTAACCTAATATCGGTTTTTATTTACCCTAAGTTAACCAAAATTAACAAACCGAAACTGAACCATTCATATATTTATATCTTTTATACATTCATTTCATGTATTTATACTTCCATTTCATATACTTCTAAGCAAAAATTTTAATCAAAGTCTGGTTTTGGTTATTAACCAAAATTAACTAAACCGAACTAAAAACGACAATCTAACCAAATAGACTTAACCAATTAATTGTTTGGTTAATAAGAACGATAAACCGATAATGTCGATTTTTCTTTCGGTTAAGGCTAATAACCGAATTGAACCGAACCCAACCATGCACAATTAGAAGTGTCTGTGTTCCCTATTACATAGCGTGGGCACGCTGTTATGAATATATAAATGGTTTCGTCTAACTGATTTCGGTTAACTAAGGGTACGAAAACAAAAAGAAAACAATAACTGATTTAACGTTTAATCGGATGTCGGTTAATTCATTTTTCAATTAAATTTGGTTGTCTGTTTTTTGGTTTGGCTTCAGTGAATGGTTTAAGTATTGCTCACTCATAGATATTGTTAATCACGTAGCACATAAAAAATTTTAAATTAAAAAAATAGCAATATTATACTCAAATTAAAGATAATAAAATGCTCATTATTATGATGTAATTTTTTTCTTCAAAGTATCAATATATGAAATAAATATGAATATTGAAAAATCATGGGGGATAGTTTACTTAAAATATGGTAAAGATTTACATAAGCAAAGGTTAAGTAAAGTTTTGGAGATTAAAGTATAACTAAGATGAGGTATGAAAGTGTAAAAGCGTTTGAATGACTATATTACCCCAATTTTAGGGTTATTAATAAAAATAAAGTTCTCAAATTTTGGGTATCTTAAACTACCATTGCCTCATGCATTATAATATAGTATAAATTATAGTATAGGTACGAGGGAGAGGGGCACTCCAGGATACTTACCCTAGTCTCAATCACTCATATTCTCTCATGTCAAATAGACCCCAAAGTACCAAAAAACCATCAAATCACTGATGACACTCTAGAGTATTTTGCCTTGGAACTTTTGTTTATTTAAAAATTAATAAACAACTAGATTTTACCCACCTGCGCGTTGCGGCAGGGAAAGCGTTTAGAAACAAAAGTTGTTAAAACAGGAAACAGATTGAACATGTAAAAAATTTCTCTGTGTATAATCAAGTGTCTATCACCATTGTTCAACATCAATATCCATATACATTGTACCATGCTTATAAAATCTAGAAGTTCCATATAAGGAAAAAAAACCTATCCGTTACCTAAGTTTGGACTTTTGGCGCCTACAACTACCACAACCACCACCACCATTGAACGCTCTATCGTCGCGCGTTGCGTGAGTCACATGATTGATTAGCGTATCGGCTACAAAACTTACAGTTTCTGATTGATTCTGGTATTGCATTAAACCTGGCCATCTTCACGGCTAACTCCATTTTTTTTGGTCTATTCTTGCTGCTTCATCAATTTGAAGACCTAAAAACACAACAAACCTCATGGGTCATAATTGAAAAGAAAAACTATGATTGAAGTATCATCTGAGGAAAATTACAAACAGTGTGCAATAGTTCAAAACAATAATAAAAATGCAATTTAGGTTAACAAATAAACTTAATGAATGGTATGGGTTAAGATGCACAGTGTCACTTGTCTACTAAAGATCTGTTATAACAGCATGTTAAGCAGGCAAAGAAGGTTCAGTGAAGTATGTGTATTTGCTTTTTTTAGTTATTAATTTGTTAACTCTCAAAAGTAAAAAATGTGTGTTGTTATTTTTAGGGATTAAGAAATTCTCGGCTGTAAAGAATCGAAAGATGTAAATTTTTTTTATTAAAATCTGCCATTAACCCAACTTTATTTGGAGATAAAACACCTCATAACTTTTTTCCCACTTGTTTACACAGTTTTGATTGAGGTTTGAAACATGCATGGAATGGGTTACTGGTCAAAGTGGGTATTTTTGGTTAATGGATATGAATAGACAATGAGGCATCCATTCAATAAACAAATCATGAAACTAATCCTATGATCTTTGTGGATAATGGATAAATTCATGTGCAGATGTATGCATGTTAAAACAAACTAATTCACCAAAGTCAAATGACAAAATTAAGGGATTAACTCAAAGCTCAAATTATGATACCTTGAAAGATCAACATGTGCAGCAATCTAAAGCTCAATCATAAAAGAGCCAACACCATAAACAATCTGCCTCCTTACGACTCAAAATCATGTACTCGGCCAAATCCGACTGCTTCGCTGTCCAATCCGAAGCATCCACACCATCCTCAAAGGCATCCGGATACTTACTCTCCGGTTCAAGCCGGATACATAGGGTTGTTACCTTAATCGGCAAACGAAATCAAATTTGAGAATATGAGACCCTACAAAGGTACAAAGAAATAAAAGAACGTGTTGTGATGGCACTATTTTTTATTTATTGTGCTTTTCATACAATTTACAATTCAACGCAATAAGCAAGTAAGCCTATTAAGGAATCAATTACCAAAGAACACCATTAATGGATGCTTTAAGAGTAGTACTCTCACCAATCCAAGTTTGATTACTTCCAGTTAAATTATTATGGAAAACTATTCAATGACAACATTAGCCAATTAGAATTAGTACATATACAAAGAATTAAAAAGCCAATTTGTATTCGAAGCCTAAGCTAGAAAAAAAACTTACCCTAACTTACATGAATGCCACTGCCAAAAATTTAAATAAAAAGAGAAACTGGTTGTGATCAGCATATCCATTTATGATGGGTGGTAAATGGGTTCAAAAAAAAATAAGAAAACTTGAAGAGAAAAAAGTTATTATATCCATTTATGATGAGTCATTCATGAAACATTCAACAAAACATTTAAACATTTTAGCAAAGAATAATTTTCCTGTTGAATATACAAATCGTGTGATTGGAGACAATGAGGCATACCTTTGTTTTAGTATACTGCTGGCTTGAGGTTACCAAATTCATTTACACAAAATAGGTAACAAATCATATCCGCATATTAAAAATCAAATAAGCCAAAGACTACAAACAGTAAACAACACGAAATAGTCTCTCGGTGTACAAAACTGAGACACCACCGCGGCTTCAGGGAAGGTTGCACGTAATGACGTGCCATCCTTGAACCCTGCTTTGCCAAGGCGCTCCACATCAAGTTTACATTCAGATTTATTTACTCATCATAGCCGCAACGAAAAGATCCATACCACAAATATTAAATGACCAAAATCATCAACACGATATAGACAAAGGTAAGCAGAGTGTACTTCCCTCGCTGGTTTCACCGGCTCTGGTGGCAACCCCTTCTCCTGAAGACCGCATCTACGCCGCCATGACCACAACGTCGCCACCTAGGGTCCAAGAGTGACTAATTTGGGAAATGAAACCCTAACCACTACCCATAACCCGGCGATGAAACCCCATATGCCACCACCACAGCCTTGTCACCTACGGTAGAGGTGGACTGATTTGGGCAACAAAACCCTTCGCCCTACTGGTAGCAAACCTCAATCGATGGTTGGAACAACCTCAAAAGGTCTCCATCACCGCACGATAACGATGACCAACATTCATCATCAGAAAAGTAAACCCACCATATGAATATGTGTGTGAATGCTCATATTAAGATTTAGCTAATCAATGCAGGTACCGGCTGAGGCACATCAAACCAATCATTCCGTCAATTGTAGCTGATAGTAAATAGCAAGCTGCATTGTAAAAAAACCAAGGAATAAGCATTATGAAGTTCATTCTTAAACATCATTCTTAAAAAAAACCCACAAAAGAAATATTTATTTTTCTTTTGCAGAAAATGTTGATACTCAATAAACATATTTAATAATCGCCCTGAACCAACAACACCATCAGCTACATCCTATCAACAAACAAATTTAATACGTAATCCTTAGAAATAGTATTAAAACATAAGAAAACATTAGCCCTAATAATTTCACAAACAACAAAAAACGCATACGACACAATGGATCTAAAAATACTCCTAATTGGTATTCAATTCTATCAATAAATTGGAAAATCAAAAATGTAAAACCGTATTCCAAACATATCAAAATAAAATATTAATAATTTTTTTTACCTCAATGGATCAGTGGTAGAAGAGAATCATGAAACCGAAGAGAGAGATCAGACTAATGCGAAAATAGGGATAAGAGTGAGGAAAGGAAGCGTTGTATATACGAAACGCAAACGACCACCACCACCTACCCCGCCGCCCTTAGTCATCACTCATTTCACCTCCACCACCGTGAACTGCGGCTGCAACAACTGTGCCCAACCACCACTTCAAAGCACCAAAAAAACACCCTCTATTCCCTACTCTTCCATTGACGTTGATGACGTACGGCGGGACGCGATGGAGGTGTGTCATATGAGTCGGTGGAATTGTGGAATGACAGTGGCGCGAGAGAGAGAGATAAGAAGAAAAGCTTATGGACAGAAAGAACAAAATCCTTTTTGGTGATTTGGCTATCGTCCTGGTAGCCGATATGGAATGAAATCGTTCGTCGGCCGTTCAAAAAAAGAAAGAACAAAATCCTAGGAAGAAGAAGAGGGTGCGTACGTGTAGAGAAGAAGAGAGGAACAGGTGTGTGATATTGATGATCAAGACAACACCGCCCCCATACACAAATCAGGGAGAGACACCAACACGATTCTCCAATCAACAGGCAACACCTATCACAACCAATGTTATCAAAGACCACCGTACAACCCTGTATTGCACATTGTACAACTCATATTGCATAGACCACTTGGTAATTAGAATTATTTAAATTAGATCAAATATTATACCACTAAATTAAAATTGATACTACAAAACGAAATCAATTTTTAACTAGAATACAGACTACAAATCATAATTTAAAGCAAAACTAATTTATACCTTAAAATTTGCCATGCTGAAACATGATCAAAAATTTGGCCAAGCTCAAAAAAATAGTCAACTTGCATAATTTCTATTGTAATGTCTTTCCTTAAATCAGGATCTTAAACCATATGTTTATTTAAACATCTCTACAAAGTGTTCACAGTCCCTTTTGAGATTCAACCACTTATTCGATAGTTTATCAGAAGTGTGATATGATTCACCTTTTACCACATGATATTTGGCTAAAACGTTATCCCAAAGGTGACACAGACCGTATGACGTTGTTGATTCCTTAATGTGTTATCCACGCAATTGTTAAAGAAATTTCTTCATCTTCAGCCCATTCCACTATTGTAGAGTTGATGTGGTTGAGAGAAATTATAAAAATTTGTTGGTTGAGATTCAGGAATATGATAAAGGTTTTTATAAATAGTAATTCAAAATTCAACTGTTGGAGAAGGTTGGGATGAATTAAATGAATAAATTGTCGTTGCAGCTCGGTTAGTTCTGTTCAAGCCGAATGTTTTTTTACCATTACTGAGGGGCTGACGGCGGTGCTATCGTGTGGCAACTATTGCCAAGAACCACTACCCGTGGAATGCCCGCCCCCATAACATATGCAATAAACCCATTTCTTTTAAAGTCATTTAATTTATTAATTTTCCCAGCGTTATCGAAAGAATACATTTTTACCCGCGGAGACATCACTAGGTGATCACTAACGTGCGGGTCAATATCCAAATAAAAAAACCCTAAGGCTATGACTTATGCGGATTCATTGAGAAAAAAAGGTTTGCCATGTGACACCATGTAGACACACTTTTTTCATCATTCAAACCATCAAAATAGGTGTTTTGGAAGGCTTTGTTGTGATTTCGTTAGTTATTAGTTAACGGGGAGAGATAACGTATAATGTTTCTTAACGTAAGAAGCGTAAGAAGCAATCTCAGCCATTAGATTAACAAGATGGCTGGATCCAGATTAAAAACCCTAATCATACTTCGGTTAAACTAACCAAGGGTAAATTATGAAAAAACGTCTATTTTTTTTTCAAATCGTAACAACAAAAAACAATCGAAACAAAATTTTTTAACAATTAAAATCGATTAAACAATTCTAAATGATTACACAATCAAAATAACAAAAAACATTCGATTACAATGACGAAAACGAAAAAAAATTATAAAAACAGAGATTTTCACTGGAACGATTTTAATCATACGAAAAAACATACAATTATGAATAAACGCTTGTAATTGTTGTCAAATACTTTTGATTTTGTTTCAATAAGTATGATTAAACATAAAAATTAGGTTAAAAAAAGTTTCAGTGGAAGAAGATGAAGTTGGTGAACACAGATACTTTTAAACGCACTCATGTACAAAATTTAAACGCACTTACAAAATTTTAAATGCACTCATTAAAAAGTTTGGAACCACTCATTGAAAATTTGGACGCACTCATTGAAATTTTGGACATACTTATTAAGAAATTTGTAAGCACACATTGAAAATTTTGGACGCACTCATCAAAACCCAAACAAAAATCAAACGCACCTTTACCAAATAATTAAACGCACCTTAGCATCGCCAAAAAAAGAAACAAACGCACTCATCACATTCACTCACAAAAAACAAACACTACCATTTAAAAACCTGAAATCTTCTTCACACCACTATCCCTCATCACTTTCCTTGACCAAATGCTGAACAACTTGTTGACCAAGCTCAACATTTCCATAAAGTCTAGATGCTGCAAGAACTGAACCACAAATCACTGCATTTGGTTCAAAAGGCATGCGGTTCAGTAGCCCTTTGCCTCTAATAAATAACCAGCTCGACCTAGCAGGTCAATCATGCAACCATAATGTTCACCGACGGCGCTGTCGTTGTCGGAGAGGTTGTATGACGGTGGTCAGACCATTTTCGTCATTGTGGCGGTGTTTCTGCTGTCATTGTTGTACGATTGTAGGTAGTGACGGTTAGGTTATATATGATGGGTCAGGGAGATGGTGGGTTTGCTGTGGTGTTGAAGGGTGGTGGTGGTGGTGGTCAGATCTCGAAGAGATAGAATAATCGTAACATGGAAGAGGAAAATAGTTTAAATTGTGGTTTAACTGTGGTTAGGTTAAAATGACATGTGTCAATCTCTGGTGGCTTCTTACACTTCTCACATTAAAAAACTTTATATCATATACTTTCTTTTAGTTAACATACACAATTAAAATTATTAAATATATCTAAATAATAAAAGAATATATACATTAAATAATTAAATAAATATCACCGATGCTACATAAAAAATCATTAACTATACTTGGAAAATTGAAAACTTCAATAATCATTTATTGTTTATTAGTTAAGCATTAAAAACATTCTTAAAACTCTTTTAGATCGGCTAAAGACATCACCTCATCACCTCAGTACTTCGTTTCGAACCCCCTTCCATATCGTCCTTGAGGGCATAAATCTTTTCAACGTCAAGGGGTGTATTTTTGCTGGCCCCGGGATTCAAACCGTGCGCCTCTCCCGGGCGGGAACCTCCCTAAGGAGTAAACCCTCCCACCTCTCCCCAACTGAGCTGGGGGTCATTGGCAAAAAAAAATCTTAAATGACTAGTGGGTTTACTAGCGCGTTGTCGCGGGGTTTAAATAAGACCCAATATTAAACTAAACTAAAACATAAATTACTAATTTAAGGTGATTGATAAATATGACACCCCATTAATTAAGGCATGTCTAGCTAGGAACACATCAATTTAGGAAATCTTGTACAATTATAACAATAGAATTTTATCGAATATTAACAACTCATTAGGTAATAAATTTAATTAATTAAATATTCAAATTTACTTACGTACTATATCTAAAACTTGGGACCTTTATTAACTCAAACCTGCTTATCATGTTAAAGTGGAACTTAAAAACTGAGATTTCAATCGCAAAGAAAAGAGAATGCAATAAAATGTCATATTAAATTATTGATTAGTATATTACCTTAAGGAGCAACAACCTTAGATTGCCAAAAGAACACCTTAGATTGCCAAAAGAAACCTCAGATTGCAACCGTTCTTTCCCTAAGCTTCATAATTTAACTAAAAAGGAAAATTATCCATACAATTTAGAAGCTACCCAAAAGACCTTTGTATTTATAAAAATATGGCTTAATGTTTTTATTTGTAATTTTATGATCATATTTATTGTACTTCATCATGAAAGCAACAAAAAAATTATTGGTGAGTTAAACCAGCCCAAACGTTACGCTATTTGTCGTGTTACCAACCGGAAAGACTCGCCTATTTTGATAACTAATATTTCAAAAACATTTTTAAGTTCAAATTATGAAGGGCATTATGATATTTTTAAGACTAATATATTAATTCACGAAAAGCAATTAAGTATAAACAAAAGAACTGACATCAAAAACACTAATTATGTCATTTTATGCACTAAGATTACACTCTAGGAGGCTTTGAACCTGGTTGACACGTTTCCTGTTGAGTTAAATTTCTTGAATTTTATCCCTTTGAACCATTTGATATAATGCATGAGCCCCACTCAGCCAATTGAAAATGATGTGTCAATATTGAATCTTTAAAACAGAGTTTGATGGTGCAAAATTTTAACATGATAACTAAAGCTAGCAATGCAAGATACTAAAAATAAATGCTTAGACAATAGATGGAACTTTAGATACATGCTTTACCTTCTGCCCATCACAGTTTGTCAGCACAAAATCTGCCAGGTTTGCAGCCATCCCAACCTATAAAAGTTAAAATTATGAATAATTGAAAACAAAGCATACCAAATGTATAATAGAAATAAGGTGTGGTCTCTTACCATGGTACTTTTCATAATATGACCCATAAGATCAAATCGGAAACCATCAATCTGTTATAGATCCATGTAATTGCTAGTTAGAAACTTAGTAAAAACTAAACAAAGAATACACACGGACTAATTTTCTTAATAAGATGTCTATAACTTATTTTATTCGAGAATAAAAAGGTAAAAAAAATCCTTTGCAGTGCAAAGAATGTGCATCACGGTAAATTTAGATATAACTCCTTTTGTTCACAAAATTGAACAAAAAAAAACCATATTTTTTTGTTAACAAACTATAAGCAAACGTTGTAGAAGCATAGCAAAATACAACAATAAGAACAAAAATAGTAGACATAACAACTTGTAGAAGCATGAAAAAAAAACAACAATAAGCACAAAAAATTGTAGACACCACTAAAATAGTTCCATGTAAAACAACAATACCTGATAGAAATATTAGAACCTACATCAACATTAAATCACAAAGAATTGGTTATATGTTAATTAAACAAAAGGCCTCATGGAGAAAGCGGGCACATAGAAGAGGAATGGAAGCCATGTAACAAATTCATCCTCAAATGCCCTGAAAAATTAATAGACATGAATGAAAAATTAGTGTTTAGGGAAAATAAAAATCGTAATTTGATCAAAGAACATTATATCGGAGTTGAGAGTCTATGAAGAGGATGCACAATAAATGGACAGGACGATTGAAGGAGAATGATATTCAATAGTAGTGAATGCCATTGAATTGAGTGACGATGAAGGGCCTTGAGAAGAAAACGAAGAGAACAATTTTGGTAACATAAGGGCAAATATGAAAGAAGTTTTTATGTTTTAACTATAAAACCATGTTCAAATTACTATCATGTCCTTAAAAGCATCTTAATTGTGACAACTATTCTTATTATACCATTATGTACTAAGCTTGATTCAATTGTACATGTTGCTTTAATAGTTTGATGCTTGACAAAATTATTATTTTATACAACTTTGGTACTTAATAAGATAGTATATATAAGAGAATAATATTTCAAGTTATCCATTCTTGTGCAAATCATAACTTATTTATTAATTGATGGGTAATATTGGAGGAGTATGAAGTTGTTTATAATAATGGGGGGTTTCACAAAGTTAATGTGGTCATCTAGTTCTCTATAAATGGGGGGGTTACATGTTGGAAATGATATTAAGTGTGTATTACATACATATACTATAAGCATGATATGTTGTACACAAGGGGCAAAAAAATGAAATAACCAAAAATTAGACATTTGTGAAGAGTCTATTCAACTCTTATCTTAAAATCATGTTGAAATTACCTTGGTGGACATGCTTTGTCCTTAATAAGGTAATAGAGATGCCAAATGCACGTAAAATTAAAATATAAAATGCTCTTAAATTTCGTTTTGTTATGTTAATTTTCTTATTAATATAACCTACATATCATTTTATTACTTTTTTTCTTTTATTATTTTTTTCTTCAGTAAAAAAATGAGTTCTTTTACATACCAAATCTTTTTATTGGTCTTACAAAAGCAATACAATCATAACAGTTTATAAAAAAAAAAGATTTATTTGTGTATTTTTCATTTTATTGTTTATAAAATAATCTTACAAAGAGCATATCTTAGAAGACATTTTTATTAATTTTTTAAAACTTATATTTTGTGCTATGGTTTTTATTTATAAGACTCTTTTATGTAGCTTGAATATTTAACATATAAAAGTTCTTACATAATCTTGTTTAATGATTTTTTCTTACGATTTTCAATAAATTTGAAATAAATAAAGATTGCCGTTCAATATAAAAAATATTGTAATGTCATAATCAATTTATATTCCTAACTAGATTATATCCTCGGAGCGTACCGAGGTTGACAAATCTATAATTTGCATGAGAATATTAGTTTTGAAGTTTATGAGCATGATGTTGTAATTGCTAAACATTATGTAAGTTATATATTACTTTATGTTTTATATTTTTCATTGTCATACTGAACATAATTAATTAACAATGCTTACAATATACATCAACTTTTCAGCGGCTTCATTCTTCAATAGTTAGGTTAGCTAACAATAGTTTAGCACATAAGATTTTGGTTCAAGTGAATGGTGGTGAAGTGAATGAGCATAAACTTTATGTGAAAAAATATAAGGATAACCAAAGGTATTACTTAAGTTTTAGTAATTAAATTTGCATTTAATTTTAATAATATAACTAACACTCTTATATTCTCACTTCATATGTTTGCAATTAGTCGATGGGTAAGCTTTATTAAATCCAAAGGTTTGAAAATGGGTGACTGGTATAATTTCAAGTTTGATGAATCATTAAAAATTTTGGTCATAACTAAACATTGATCTTATGGTAGGTAGTCGAAATATTTTGATGTTGATACAATGCTTACATATTGGTGGTGTTTAATTGTAAAATCTTAGGTTAAATATATTAACTTCCTGACTCTTTATTTTGTAGTGCTGAATATTATTATTTTTGGTCGACAAACGTTGATTAGTTTTTGATGTAAGTTTATATGAACAATTTGGAAATCGTAAATGTGTTGATATTGTTAGTAAGAAAGGTTTAATGCAACATCTGTTTGAAGGAAATTGTTTGAGAATTATCTGTTTGAATCAACAACTGTTTTGTAGTAACAGCGATTTTAGAAATATCTCCTTAACTGATTCTAGATATTTAAATTTTATTTTGGTGAGTAATTATTTTAAAAAAATATATAGTCTTCCGTGTGTTCACATGTGGTTTCACGTAGATGTTCATGTACTTATATATTGTTTTAGATGTTTAAAGTGTTGTTTAGTTGTGACTGTATTCAGTATTAAACATCTGATCAGTACTATTAACTACTATCCTGAAAGGAACATATGTTACTAAACAAATTTTCCTTAAAACAGACGATTGGCTTTTTAATGTTGTTTTTAGTAAACAGATCTTAAAATATAATAAAACGGTTTTTTTTGTTTTCTAATGAAACTCGATGTATTAAACTCACGCGGTATTTTTTTTTGTATTTAAGTAATTTTTTTTCTATTGATTGTAGTTATCAATCCGAAATAATCTATCCATTACACTTCTAGAAAAAAAAAATTATTCAAAATGGCACAAGTTGCTTATTGGTTTTTCGATGAATTCCATCGTCGTTACATGGTTGATATGAGCGATAACACACGTTTTGTATTTGGGTCAAGGAAAGTCATTCTGGAAATGGATGATGAATTCCAATGGCAAGTTTATGAAGTTGGAAAAATAAGGGATTTTTGTTGTTTTCATTAATTCAGATTACAGGGCAAGTTAGATATTAAGTTTGGAGAATACGAAGAGGAAGAGCGGTTGCATGTGGTGAGGTGGTTTTACGCTGAATCGGCGAGTAAGGTATTGGTGTTTTTTATGATGGTTCAGTAAAAAATGTACCATCAATATTGTGATAGTAAACTCCAATTGGTTGAAGTTCCTGCAGGAATTGATGGAAGTCGGGATGGGTAACGTTAATCGAAACATAGCAGTGTTGGATCTTGAACGAATGATTCAATCAAGGATAATTACATTGCAGGAAGAAGCTAAACAGGATGAAATGGAATTGCCAGCATCTGATGATGATCAGTCATCAGAGGAAGTAGATTCAGATTAGTTATATTATGTTTTTTTTTCTTTAAGTAGGTTTATTCTGTATTTTGTTTTATATTTTTTTTATGTATTTTTGTTTTATAATGAATAATGTTATTTTCTGCTTTTATTGAATGAAATTATTGATGATCTTAAATGTATTAACTTCCTGTTTCTTTATTTTGTAGTTGTGAATATGGTTATTTTAGGTCAACAAAGCTTGATCAATTTTTACCTCTATTTATATGAACAATTTTTAAATTGTAAATGTGATGTCATTGTTAGTAACAAGGGTTTATGGCAACACTTGTTTGAAGGAAACTGTTTGAGGATCATCTGTTTGAGTTAACAACTGTTTGTAGTAATAAAGGTTTTAGGAATACCTCCTCAACAGAGCTTTAATCCGCCTGTAAATTTATCTTTCCGTGGTTGTAATAGTTTCAGTTATGAAACATCTGATTAGTACTATTAACTGGTATCGTGAAAGGAACATATGCTACTAAACAGGTTTTCTTTACAACAGACCATTGGCTTCTTAATGTTGTTTTTGGTAAACAGGCCTTAAAGTACGATTTAGTCATCCCGTTTTTCCCATGGGATTTCACCTATTATATATAATAAACAAAAGCCATTTATCCTACATGGCACTCAAAGAGAGCATCCCCCCCCCCCCCCTTGAGTGTGCCATGTGGCATTCCTATGTAACATTAAGTGATTTTAGGAAAACAAATATTTAAAAACAAAATTAGATTTTTCTCCCTTATGTTTCCTCCCATAATTTTTAAACGTTAATATCTTTTATATACGAGATTTTTTAAAGAAAAAATTACACCAAATTAACTAGCGTTTTATTATCTTTCCAACGAGTACCGTAGTGCTATATAAAAAACGAAGAAAAAAACGACTATTTTTTGTTTGAAGTATTAGATGTTAGCATTGGATTTATAGATTGTTTTAGGTTTGGTATTGAATATTGATATTAGAATTATGCATTTTTTAGCCTTTATGATAGATGCTAATATTAGAATTATACATTATTTTAGGTTAGGTATTGAATATTGATATTAGAGTTATGCAGTTTTTAATCCTTTATGATAGGTGTTAATACCACAGTTATACATTGTTTTATGTTAGATACCAATATTAGTATGTTAGAGTTGTACATTTTTGTAGTCTTTATGATATATGTTAATTACATTATTTTAGAGGTACATTAGAGTTATACATTGTTTTAGGTACACCAAATTAACAAGCATTTTATTATCTTTCCAACGAGTACCATAGTGCTATATAAAAAACGGAGAAAAAACGACTATTTTTTGTTTGAAGTATTAGGTGTTAGCATTGGATTTATATACTGTTTTAGGTTAAGTTTTGAATATTGATATTGATATTAGAGTCATGCGTTTTTTTAGCCTTTATGATAGGTGTTTATATTAGAGTTATACATTATTTTAGGTTAGGTATTGAATATTGATATTAGAGTTATGCATTTTTTTAAGCCTTTAGGATAGGTGTTAATGCTAGAGTTATACATTGTTTTATGTTAGATACCAATATTAGTATGTTAGAGTTGTACAATTTTTTAGCCTTTAGGATATATGTTAATATTAGAGTTACATTAGAGTTATACACCGTTTTAGGTTAGGTGTTAGCATTGGAGTTGTACATTATTTTAGGTTAGGTATTAATATTAGAGTTATACATTTTGTGGGGTTTTGTTCATATAATAAAACACAAAGTGTTCAAGTAATTCATTAATTATGTATAGGCAAGTCACTAATTATGTTCAAATCAGTAAATATGAATTCTATTTTCAACATGTGTTAGCATTGGAGTTGTACATTGTTTTAGGTTAGGTATTAATATTACAGTTATACACTGTTTAAGGTTAGACGTTAACAATGGAGAGTCATTGTTAATTGTTTTTGTTTATGTGCTACCCGAAGCTTTCCTGCATGTAACTGTAAAGCGCATCATTCTATTTCATATGTAAAATTGATGTCATAATAGATTTCTCAACCCCGGGATATTCCTGGGGTATCCAGTAAAATAGAAATAAAATAGCTTGCTACTGTGAAAACGTGAGTAGGACTTGCATTGGATTTGCTTGGCTAAGTGTTGGGCTGAAGAGTTGGGCTTTGGGCTTGTACCAAACTGACCCACATAGTATCCAGTGGATTCGGATCTGCAACTACAATCAGATTTCAACTGGAACAAATTGGCTAACACACGGAGTTTTGATCTGTCATCTTTTATATTGCTTGACACAAAATTATTGACACAAAAAAAAGTGTCTCATAAATTTATCAAATTTCATGAAGCACGACATTTTTTATGACACACGCTTTTAAATGTTATAAAAGATGTGTGTGTCGTTGTTTGCGTGTCAAGGAAGGTGTTTTTTTTTGTAGTAGTGAGGTTTTTCGCAAGTACAAGACCACGAAAATGTGGGATGAGGACTACTTGTGGAGAATTCTTCTCCATTGCTCGAAATGGGTCAAGCTAATTACCGTCGAAGAAATGAGTGAAGGAGGCTCAAAGCGGACGAAAACTACTTCTTCAGGTGGGTTCCTCTTCTCTACAAGATCGGATGCTCATGTGGAGATAGACCTAAACGTTGAGGAGGGTGTTGACCCGTCTCCACGTAGATCACTTGGCAGGGACAGGGGAAAAAACAACTTATTAATGAAACCGATGTCGAATTCTCGACGGAGATTAGGAAGATAGGAAGTACCGTGGAGATGACGGCGCAAGCAAAAGTTTCTAGAATAAGAATGAGGAACATAATTTTTCTTACGAAGAACTTTAGCAACCTTCTCATTAGTTGTCGAATGATACTTGAATGAGAACATGAGCGTATCGTAAAGGAATTTGAAGAGGATGAAAATAATGACAAGTAGTTTTAGTAGTTTTTTATGTTTTTTTATTAATGATATGTAATGTTTTTTATTAATTTTAATGTTTATGTCATATTATTTAACTTGTCTTTTACATTTTAAATAATAAAAGTATAAAAAAAAGGATAAAGTCACTGCTCACCTTAAGTCACAACAGGGTCAAATGAGTGAGCTGCAGCTTTATCAACAGTCAACGTTATCGTCTAGTTGGCTTAATATGATAGGATCAAGTGTTTGCTCACCTTGAATCACAACACATAATCTAATCTAATCTAAAGGAAATAAAGGTACTGAATGGTGGTACGTCATCGTCTTATCATGAAATTAGGGTGAGAATTAAAATATTCTGTTATGTTTAGCTATACCATACTAATACTAGCTAGCCTAATAAGTTAGGATTCATCATCCTGCACTGGTAGGTCGTCAATATGCCACTCGATGTAAACAATCTTTGTGTTGGGTTTTTTTAGCTTCTTGCAAGCCTGGATTCTATATTTATACAAAAGTTTTGCCGTTAAAAATAAAAAACTTTTTTTTTAAAAAAAAATGTTATATTAAATTGATGTTACCTTTAAAAGGTGGGACTTTTGAGTAAATTAAACATATTCAGATTTAGCATTTTAATATTGACAAAATAGATTTTAATAATCTCAACTTTTTATGGTTGACCGATAATGAACTGACTTGAGTTTTTTTCTTCACCAGTTCTACCTTTTAAATATTTTACTATCATTGGTCCTCCGTCAACTCTAACTAACCTTGTTAGTTTTTAATATTCTTTTTGCATTTTTTGTTTAAATTTATTTATAAAATAAGCATAAAGATATACGATCCTCTTTGTTTTTGTATTTAACTTTTGTTTTTTTTTTCTAAATATAATGACTTCGAGATATACGATGTCATAAGAGTGTCTCTGTTGGTAGGATTTCGAGATTCGGAGTTTGTGGCAGGACAAGCAGTCTTGAGAGCAGAATCCTAGAAAGTTGTCAAACATGAAGTTGTCTGTGTAGAGAACCAACACGTTTTTGTGCCATTTGCTTTTGGCACATTTGGAGGTCTAGCCCCCGAGGCAATCCGGTTTTTAAAAAGAGTTCAAAACGTGGTGAGGAGCAACTCTCCAGCAACGAAGGATCTAAGTTTTATTTTTAATAGAGTAGGTTTTTCTATCAAAAAGGGGGTAGCGACGCAACTTGTGGCCCGTTTACCCGCCTCCCATTTGTAAGAGTTATTGGTAAAAGATTATTATATATGTAAAAATATATAATGACTTTATTAATTTTTGTTTGGCACTTATATAATTTACTAGGTTAGAACACGGGTTGCTCTAAAAATGAGAAGAGGAGAGGCGTTGGAGGGAAAATAATTGGGGAAGAGAAGAAGTTTCCTGGTTATGTATTTTGAGCAATAGTACGTGGCGACCGGCAGTGTGTCACCGCTATTGCCCATTGTACTATTAAATCTTATCCGTTTGATCACTTATCAAATCAGCGACCAAGATTGACTAAACAACAAAGCGTCAGATAGCGGTGATTTGCGGTGTGTCGCCGCTATTGCCCAAATTTCTTGTAGTGATAAGTAATAAAGCTTCAAACATGAATAACGATTTTACATATTAATAAAAAAGAGAAGTGATAATATTTCATTATAAATTGGAGAAGACCTAATAATAAGTTGGTGGAAGCTTCTCCTTTAAACAGGCGTCTAACACCACATTCTGACTCAACACTTGCTTAGGCAAATCCAGTGGAGCACCATATTTCACTGCAGTAGTTATAGTTGCCCCTGGACTACCGACTACTGAACCTGCTACTGCACTTTGGTCCTGTAATTTGCATTCGAAACCACTAAGTATTTGTGTTTTGAAGAGGATAATGTGACTTTGAATAATCAAAATTGGATAATGAACTTGTACTTAAAAAGTTTCAAATTTATAAGTGATGCATATTTAAAAAATGCTAACATCCAATCTTCTGTTCTTCTTGTATCATCCCTTATTAAGTTTAAAAGTTAGTTACCAAAACATTTATGACAACTGAAGGTGATCAATACTAAAGCTGAAAATTAGTATGTCCGACTTTGAAAAGAGACAATATTTGCTATTTTGACTTAAGAAAAATAACTATGAGAAAAAGGACTAACCTACACTTTACTAACTCAGTTGAGTGCCCAAAACAACAACAACGACTCCTTTAAACAGGACTCTAACACTGCCTTCTGACCTCAACACTTGCTTAGCCACAACCATTGGACCACCATATTTCACTGCAACAATTTACATGTTACTTTCTTATCATCTACTTCTGAAGTAACTTAAGAAACAAAAAAAAAAGTCACTTTAATAAAAAAAATATATCAAACTATTAACATCAAGAGGATTTCATTTTAGCAAAACTGATGTTGAAATGTAGAATCTATAAGTTGGTTCACGTTTCTAAGGGTAAGGGTGTTGTAATCGGCACACCATCCACAACAGCGGTGAGCGGACACAATGCCATTTGACAAATCAAACGACCCATACGATGTGGGCGAAAAACCCTCTCATACGGGTCATGTAGGAATCTTAGTCCTCTCATGCATCATGTATGATCCATATTCAAGATGTTATGCGAACTGTATAAAGGTTGTGTTACAACTTCAAATAGTCTATTATCTAATCGTCGAAACTTCATACAACATAAGAACACATCAAAACACTATCACCTACGACTTGTCTTAGTACAACTAATTATCCGCCTATGACAATTCCATATACATAATCACTTTCATGATGCAAACTCACACATCCCCTTATTTCCAAAATAAATTTACGATATAAAATGTGACATGGCTTAAAGAAACTCAGATAACCCTATATCTATTATTTTTCATAAGTAAATCTTCATCCTCGTCACCAAATAAGTAGTTATATTGTTTCGACATCAACAATAGTTTTAGCTAGATCACACCTTTTGGTCTGAATACAGCAAGTCATTCTTTTGTTTATATTGGCATACTGCTATATCTAAGTCTGCATAACCATAAACATGCCTTGTTTAATCCTTACACAACTATGTTACGGAGGGGGATAATTCATTTGTCATTCATGTGCAAGTTATTAAAGAATCAATTATTTGAATATATACTAATAAAACAAATAAATACATATACCTTGTAACAAAAGAAAACAAACACTAAATAATTAGAAAGATGCAGTTAAGATAACCTTATGTGTTTCTTTGCTCCAATTGGTTGGTCAAGTCTTTGATTAATTCTTCTAGTTTAGATGTGGCCTTTCCAGCCTACATTATAAAAAAATTCGCAGTGCAAATCTAGCTAGTGTGTCACATACTCACAATCATCCTCATAATTTGTGTTCATTTTATTTTAAATGAGAGATTATTACTGGACTACTACAGTAGTTGTAATTGAAACCAAAAAAAGTAAATAAATAAATAAAAATGAACAAATAAGTGTTTCCCAGATAACCCATTGCTCAGCCTTCCAGCAACAACATATTGACAGCTTTATTCTCTAGAACTGAAAGTCAAGTTCAAATGATTTAAACACTATTCTTTCAGCAAGCAATTAAGTTATGAACCAACAAATTAAGGTATAAGAACTTGTATTGTTATTCATAACTATAAGTAGAACTAAAAAGAGATATCTTACAGAATAGAAGTTAAGAAAATGTGAGATATGCACTTGTTGTTCATATATTTGATGCACACCAACCATCCCTTCAATTGATCTAACCTAATAACCAAAACTTATCATCATTTGATGCACCTGTTGTTATGTTCATTATTTATAGTTCAATTCATAATTTCGACTGAAATTCTTTAACATTGTCAACATTAATTTGTAGCCGATTAAGATTCAGCTGACTTTTCCCGTTTTGATGGTATCTAAGACTCCAATTCTAGACCAGGAACACAAAGCCACGGTGAAAGACTCGTATACCTAGATTAGTCTAATACCCCAAAAAAAAAAGAAAAAGAAAAAAAAGATAAGCTTCCATGAATAGAAGATTATGAACCTTTGGACCATTGATTAGGCCAATATATAGTGACCGCACTGAGCAACAGAATATCATTACCATGGACATCAGCGGCGACCGAAGCAAACAAATCTGGATGTTTTGACATCAAAATAAAACTAAATTACTACCTATCATGAGTAAAAAATCGGTACATAAATACTTGAATGATAGTGACCACACTGAACAATAGAATATCATTACCATGTACATCATCGGCGATCTAAGCAAACAGGTCTGTATGTTTTGACATCAAAATAAAACTAAAATTACTACCTATTATAAGTAAAACCTAAATGTTATGACAGTAACCATCCTGAATGGACTATTTAATAAAACCGACTAACTACAGCTAAGTACTCACAAGCTCATCATCTGAATCTCGATACTAACAAAACATAAACAAATTAAACAAAAAAATATCAAAAACAAAATTAGACGATATGAACCAAAAAGAGAGTTTATTCGATCATCAAACAACATCTACACTCAAAAGATTCTTCGGTTACAGTAACAAAACGTAAAGTCGTTTTCAAAATCAAACGAAGACGCATATAGATCGTACCATGTGAACTGCAGAATCGAGATGATTGGTCTCAAATGCTTAACCAATC
Organism: Ambrosia artemisiifolia; assembly: GCA_032199755.1. Lineage (NCBI taxonomy): Eukaryota > Viridiplantae > Streptophyta > Magnoliopsida > Asterales > Asteraceae > Ambrosia > Ambrosia artemisiifolia. The sequence goes on from CM063519.1 coordinate 67,568,652, forward strand.
GTTATATTCAACACAATAAAACCTATATTTACAAACAAATGAAGAGAGTCATATATAGCAAAGTAAGAAACAAAATATGCCAGGGAAGAAAATATTAAGTTATAGTATTGCAGATTTAGAACAGAAAATGAAAACACAAAACACTATTTTTTTCTCAGATTTTGAAGAAATCAAAGAATAAAGCAGCTAAGAAACAAAAACATACGAAGATAATGAATATTATGAACGTAATAGATCGGCGATAAGAGGCGGTGTACATCTAAGAAACAAAAACTTATGAAATTATCAACGTAGTTGATCGACGATAAGAGGCGGTGACAATAGTTGGATCAGATTTAGGGTTTTTGAAGAAATTGATGCCAGGGAAAGATGTAATGTGATAACAAATGGGTTGGTTTATTATGAGATGGCAATATTGTGGGTTAACAACTTTGTTCGGTTTAATCAGAAATAAGCAAAAAAAGGGGATCAAAACAATGAGCGGGAAATCCCACAACTACTTTTATTTATAGATTATAGTAGATTCGCCCATTCTTGTAATATATATAGTCAACTCTACGTGGTACATAGTAAAAAGTAGAGATGGATTTAAACAATTAATGGTTAATAAAGATTATAAAGCTACGAACAAGACAACAAATCCCGAGTACATATAAGTTTTTTTTTTTGAACGGCCAACAAATTGGAATCACTCACGGAACACTGGAGTATCATCGTGCCACCAGTGTTGCCACGCGATCATATTCCACCACCAAGTCACCAATTCAGGAGGAAACTCATAATTATGAGAAAACCCCCTTTGTGAGATTCGAACCTAGGACCTTATGGCCCCTAAGTCTTATCCCACCACCAAGATACCACTAGGCTATAATGCCTTGGGTCCGAGTACATATAAGTATTTAGAGATTTATGAATTAAAGTTTTTTTTAACTATTTATCTCATTTTACATAGTTTCTTGCTCATATTTAAAGTTTTTTACTTTTTTTTAACGATCAACAAAATTTCATTTCACCAAACTAGCGGGATACTAGCGATACACCTTACAATCACATTACAATCACCAAAAAATATAGACTTTACAAGACACAACACTATCACCAACCTATACTCGAAAGATTTAATGTCACCCAATACCTTTGTTAAAGATACTTGCTTTTGATCAAACACCACCTCGTTTCTATTCTTCCAGACGCACCAGATTGTAACCAAACAGATTGCATAAAAGGCTTTCTTCTTGCACTTTGAACCGCTAATGAACTGATGGAGTGAAGATCCCTGAAAAGCGTATATCGGTCCATCCTTGCACCATTGCGCCACAAGTTGCCAAACAGTTTGAGAGAATCCGCATGAGACGAAAAGATGTTCCGAGGACTCCGCATGATCACCACAAAATGGGCATAATTCAGATCCCACATTTACATTCCTCCGCATTAGAGCACGTCGAGTTGGAATCCTCTCTTGTTCCGCTCGCCACGCTAGTATCAAGACTTTATTTGGAACCCACGAGAACTTTTTCAAAATGAATGTAGGCCTTTCGAACCTGGACGCTTGAAGATAATCCTTTAAATCGCCACCGAGAATTTGCAGCCCCAACCCGAGACCAACGCACCTGTTAGTGGACCCAGACAGAGCCGGAACAGCAATGCAGCTGCAAAACTGCTCCAACTCAACCTGTTCCTCTATAATCAAAGTGTTCCGCTTCCAATCCCACACCCACCCAGATCCTAACTGAAGAACCCGATTAGAGACAACAATCTTTTTGTTATTTTCGAGCGCAAACAAAGCTGGAAATAGCGAAGCCAATGGAATATCCATCGCCCAACTATCCAACCAGAATGCAATACCCAACCCGCAGCCCACAACCCCTTTAATGGCCCAACCCACTTCCAACCCGACCCGTTTGACAACTTGCATCGACTTATGAACTTGTTTCCACGGCCCTGAAATAGACAACTTAGAAGGAATAGGATTCCAATCTCTATTTGACCCATGAATTGACCAAATAACTTTCCTCCAAAGCGCACTCGAGTCCGTCTTGAAACGCCACCACCATTTTGCCATCATAGCTAAGTTCGCATCGAGAAGGGAACCGAAACTTAGGCCACCACGATCAACTGGAGCACACACCCTTTGCCAAGCAACTCAATTCATGCAGACCTTCGCTTCCGACCCCCCCCCCCCCCCCCCAAAAAAAAAAAAAAAAAAAAAAAAAAAAAAACACCAGCCTTAACTTGTCCAATTCATCGATTATCTTACCCGGGACTTTAAGCAATGTGAAATAGTGGTAAGGCATTAAGGACGGATTTTATAAGTGTTACTCGACCCCCAAACGACAACATCTTAGTCTTCCAAATAGACAACTTATTCCTAAAGGCATTAAGGACGGATTTTAAAGTTTTTCACTATTTCTAGCACCTTGCTTACTTTCCTATATATGTGTGACTGTTTATAGACCGGAGTTTCGAAAATTGTGATTTACCTCATTCTCATATACATTTATTTATGCATGGCGTTCACAAGCTTTCTACCTTGAACATATTGAAGCATCCATTTTCTCTCTCTCTCTCTCTCTCTCTATATATATATATATATATCTATATATATTAATATTCCAAAGGGATATATCCTACATGGCACTCAATGAGGCCATTCTCCCCCTTGAGATGCCATGTAGGATCCATGTGGCATTGTGTTGAGAGATAATTAGGTAATCAAAAAACAAAAGAGATTGAGTTATTTTATAAAAAAAATAAATTAAAAACAAATTTAAATTTTTCTCTCTCATGTTTCCTCCTATAAATTTTAAACGTTAATATCTTTTATATACGAGATTTTTTAAAGAAAAAAATTACACCAAATTAACGAACGTTTTATTATCTTTCCAACGAGTACCATAGTCCTATATAAAAAACGGAGAAAAAAACGACTATTTTTTGTGGGGTTTCGTTCATACATGAAAAAAAAAAACACAAGTCATTAATTATGTTATCATATTAGATATTTCAACCCGGGACGCTCCCGGGATAAAAACTAGTATATATATATATAATAAAAGAAAGCAATTTTAATGACATGACACTCAAAGAGGTATTCTCCTCTTTGAGTGTGCCATGTGTCATCCCATGTGGCATTGAGATATTTTAGGAAAAAATATTTTAAAAATCAAATTGGATTTTTCTCACTTATATTTCCTCCCATAATTTTTAAATGTTAATATCTTTTATATACGAGATTTTTTAAAGAAAAAAATTACACCAAATTAACGAGCGTTTTATTATCTTTCCAACGAGTACCATAGTGTTATATAAAAAACGGAGAAAAAAAAACGACTATTTTTTGTGGAGTTTTGTTCATACATGAAAAAAACACAAAGTGTTCAGGTTATTCATTAATCATATATTAGCAAGTCACTAATTATGTTCAAATTAGTAAATATGAATTCTATTTTCAACATGTGTTAACATTGGAGTTATACATTGTTTTAGTTTAGATATTAATTAGAGTTATACATTGTTTAAGGTTAGGCGTTAACATTAGAGATACAACCAAAGCCATTTTAATGACATGACAATCTAGAGTCATTCTCCTCCTTGAGTGTGTCGTGTGTCATCCCATGTGGCATTGACACTTTTAATTGTTTTAGGTTAGGTGCTACCCAAAGCTTTATTGCATATAACTGTAAAGCGAATCATTTTATTTCATATGTAAAATTAATATGTCATATTAGATTTTTCAACCCCGGGACGTTCCCGGGGTATAATCTAGTTGTTATATATAATAAAAATGAATCGGCTATGTAAATTGTGTTAGTATTATATAACTATATCCTTCTGCTATACAATCTCGTATATTACAAAGCTTATAAGCTAGTAATTTTTCATACATCTTAAACTTACATTTTTTTTTGGATGGATTGCTTTTAAGTTTTAGTAAAATTATAGGATAAAAAACGATGGATGAGATGTGAATGCTCTCATATATGAAAGGCCAGGAATACAATTTTTCATAATATAAAGATGGTGTATAAAATGGTGGATGGGTTGTGATGTGTTTTTGGTAGGTTTTTTTAAACTTTAAAGATGGGGGGAGGTTTGGTGGGTGGGTTGTGAATGCTCTGAAAAGCTACTATTCACCCTACACAAAATTATTGTGAGTGTATTTTAACGAGAAATATAATAAAATAAGTGTTTGTGAGTAAGATAAAGATAAATATGGTGGATGGGATGTGAGAGGTTTTTTAAAATGAGAGATAAATTTTGAAAAGTATGATTTTTAGTTAAATTATAGGATAAAAAACGATAGATGGGATGTGAATGCTCTTAGTTGGTCCACAAAGATCTGTAAAACTTTTCTTATAATTGTTGCATTTTATCAGGTTTTTCTTTGGTACACGAAAAACAAAAATCTAGTTAACGAAAATAATACTTTTTCCATCTTAACTTACAAATTTATGTGGATACATCAGTACATCACCTTCATGTTTTCCGTTTTTTTTTTTTTCTTGATTTGGTTGGTTCACTAATATTTGTAAAAGTTTTCTTTAAGTGATTTTTCTTATTAAAAATCATAAAAATAATAAATTAAATCAGAACGATCATTCTAAAGGTTTTGCGTTCTTGACAGCTGTCGCCTCTTTAGCTGTAGGGGTTTGTTTTGTTTGAAATTTAGGTTTTCTTGTTTCATATATGATTCATTACGAATCAATTTTTGATATTACATTTAGGCTTGAAAAAAAAATGACCCAAAATAAGTCGGGCACAAGTCTTTTTACCTTTAAATTTTGTTACACTTGTTAATTGTTTTAGTTGTCCAAATTGGGTAACGTTTTTATTGAAATAAAAAATTTGGGTTATAAATCCAATAACATAGGGTTGGGACTTCTTCTTTCCGACGGTTACCTTCAATCAAATCAAATTTAGTTGTCCAAGTTGGTTTGGTTCCGGAACGCATTATAAGCGAAACCATAGCAAAACTAAAAAAAAAACAGGTAAACAAAACCGAACTATCGGTTATTAGTTTGGATAGGTTATTTCGAAGGGGTTTTATCTCCTAATTAGAATTTGGTTTGGTTAATCATTTGCCGCGGAGGATGACTATTCTTTACAGGTATCATTCCTGATTCAAGGGTCACAGCCTTAACTCTCATGCCATTCTATCATACACGTGAGAGATTAAAAAGGAAATAAGAAAAAAAAAAGTTCCATTGCCGGGAATCGAACCCGGGTCTCCTGGGTGAAAGCCAGATATCCTAACCGCTGGACGACAATGGATTTGTGTTAAGTACCTTGATAAGTCTGTATACTTTTGTACCATGAACATTTTAGACAAAAATAAAAAAATCCTGTGTTATTCATTCGGTAATGCAAAATGTAAGAGAGCAAAATATATAACAGCCTGAGTTCAACCATTACAGTGTTGAACACAAAATTAATATAAAGATTAATGGTAGAAAATATTTAACATAATTTTAGTTACATTTATTTTATTCGTCAAAAGGATCGCAGCAGAATTCGCAACCAAGCATTTTAACTTGGTGTTATTTACGATCTAGTCTAAATAATCTCTCCTAAGAAATAACACAAAAGTTTGGATAAAATGATGAAAAGAACCATTGTAACCTGAAAATAAAAAAAAAAAAAAAGTTTAGAAAGTTGATAGCCTCTTAATGACAATTCAGATGCTATCTCTTAATGGTCCACAACCTCTGAATGGTTAAGAGGTAACCGTAAGTCTGAATGGTTAAGAGGCAACCATTAAGATGTTATCTCTTAACCATTCATACTAAAGATTACATCTTAACCATTAAGAGGCTATGAACCATTCAGATGTAGCCTCTTAATGACCATTCAGATGCTACCAAACAGCCCCTTAGTAGGATATATTAGATGTGAGAGTAGGTGTTTCAAGGAAGTCACAACTCGCAACCAGCAGTATGATAAAGCATGAGATGCTCATGCTACTGTGTTAGTCTAGCCGGATGCCACCATCGCTCTCTTCTTTCGCTGCAAAAACCGCACAAACCTCTAATTTAAGTAACTTTCATGGGTAGATAAGCTAGAAACATGTTTATATATTTAGTTGGTATTTATTTTCTTCAGAGTAAGGGTGTTTTAGTTTCTTGCATAGGTAAGCATAAAAACCAAATAACCAAGTCATAACCAAAAGATTCGAACTAATGGTTCGGTTATGATTTTTTTTTTTCATAACCGATATTTTTATTCACTTATGGTTATACGTGTAGACATAAGTACATAACTGAATTAACCAAACCAAAACAGCACAAAAAAGCAATCTCTATAATTTTTATTCATAATAAAATTTATGTTTTGTAGATAACAAATCAGTCATCGCTTATTTTCTTTATATGGATTGTTAATATTGCGCTTGACCTGAGACATAATTGGACTAACAATTGATAATATCTTGAATCTACCCACTTACAAGGCTTAAATTAGCTCACAGGTAACGAACAATTTTATTTATAACCAAACCGTTTATAACCAAAGCCGATCAGTTATGCAAATCTAAAAACCTAACCGTCGGTTATAGGTTCGATTTTGTCCATAACCGAATGGATTCATTGTTGTGTTACAAAGCACGCACATTTATCTATGTATTTTGTATATTATTTAATCGGTTTTGTAATCACTTTTAGTCGTTTTTATTATTTATTTGTAAATTTTATATTTTAGTTTAAAACGAAGACAAAGATCAAGTCGCGAACACCCGGAGTGAGCGAAGGTTTCATAAATGATTTCTATAAACAAAATTAAAAAAGAAAGTAAAGAATAAAAGGAAAAGAAAAGCAGCCATGAATTGAGATGAAGTAGCAGCCATAGGAGCCCAATTCTTCGAGCCCAAAGATAAAGAAAAAAAGAAAGCAGCAGCCAGCCCACAAGGGAACAAATCAGACCTGGGCTAAATCAAATAAGCAGAACCTATACGGCTTATGGCTGGTAAAAAAATGAAGGAATTTTTTGAGCTTGATCGATTATTGGGAGCAAGAACATTGGAGGAGCTGTGAAAAATAAGTATCGGTGCAAAGTTACTGGTCTGTTTCACTTTAGTTATATATACTATCTATACAATATAATAAAGCATGAGTGAAGGATTCCAACAAAATTTAAATAATTACAACATATAATGCATATGATACAATGTTCTAATAAAATTAGTAAGAGGGCATAATAGTATTTTTATATGAATAATAAATTGTTTATGAAATTGTTGTAAATGAATAATGCATGTATTAAATTAAAGGGAAGTCCATAAGTTTTCTACCAAATAATTTAATTGTTATAATATATATATATATATATATATATATATATATATATAGGGTGTGGTTCAAATAAGAACCACTACTTATGTAAGAACCATATGAATCATTTTTAGCCATTGATCTTTGATGGCAAGATGGTAATTAAATTGAAGTTTAATTAATTATTTATATTAAATGAAGGGTATGATGGTAAATTTGTTATCCCACTAAAATAGCCAATTTCAATTATATTATGCTTGTATATCCTAATTACCAGGAGACACGAATCATTACTCTTTTGAAATCCTAATCCCAATATTATCTCACATTCAATTTCTTTTTTCCCTAATATCAATATCATTCATACATTCAATTTCTTTAGTGTTTTATATATATACGTACATATGTTTTACAAACAATTACCATTCAACCAAAATGTTTTATACACATACGTACATATTTTTTATACACAAGGTACATATGTAAATTAAATAATACATATGTGTATAAACCATTTATTAATTTTGTTTTGGATATGTCTTATAAATCAGCAGTTACTATTTAGTCAAATTGTATTATACATGTATGTATATTTGTTTTATACGCATACGTACACATGTTAATTGAATAGTACATATATTTACCTATGCATACTTTGGGTATTCAACACACTAAGTACATATGTGTAAAACCATTCATTAAGTTGTACATACGTGTACAACACCAATAAATACTATTTAAAACAAGCAAAACAAAGAATTAAACCAACCTGTATTCATTTCGTTACAAAAATTCAGATATTGCAAATCAAAATCTAAGAAATAAAAGTAACAAGAGAACAATATAGATATATATACATATATGTGTGTGCCTTATGAACGAACCTGTTTTGGATCCCAATACATGAGTTTAAATATCATCAATGCACTATCAGTTTTACATTAAAAAAAATTGCACTTCACAAACCATCATCACCAAAGGAGCGTTAATAGCAATTATTCCTAAGATTTTGTTATCATTAAAGTGGTATAAATAAAAATACTCTCTCCATGGACCGGCGACGGAGACCACCCATACCAGAAAATATTCAGAATCGCTTAACGAAACTTTTTGTCTCTAATCTCCCTGAAGGATGCAGTGGTTCAGATTTAGCAACACAAGTAAGGTCGTTTGGACAGATCTTTGATCTGTATATTGCAAGAAAGCGCGATAAGAACGGTAATCGGTTTGGTTTTATTTCATTGTTAGATGTTAAAGACAAAACGGAACTCCTTAGTAATCTTAAAGGAATCCGTTTGGGTGACTGTAAGTTATGGTTTAACATCGCACGTTTTGTTTTAGAAGATGGAGAGATAGGAACGAATAGAGAGAGGTATCATAATAATAATAATAATATACACACTAAAAAGAGTGAGGAACATGCCCCAAATAATGATAATAATATTCACTTTAAAGGGGTTGGTTATAATGGGGAGACATCTTTTAAAGATATGCTAGTAGGGAAGAAGATTCAATTGGGAAGTGATGTCCAGGCATTCCAGAATCTGCATGGGAAAGCGCTAGTTGTTCGTATGATTAGCCTTCAAGCGTTAAAAAACATCAAGATACTGCTGAATGATATAGTCCCTGGGGTTGGGAAGGTTCAATATTTAGGAGGGCTAGACTTACTCCTCTCCTTTGAGGACTCAGAATTGACTTCAGCGGTGCAGGAAACGCTGGGGACTCATGTGGAGAGCGTTTCGAGGGTAAGTAAGTGGCAAGGTCAATCGCTTGGTTATGAGAGGTTGGCATGGCTCAAAGTGCAAGGTGTCCCTTTACATTTGATGTCCAATGAAGTGTATGATAGCATTGGGAAGATGTTCGGTAAAGTAGTACATCATGCGAACTGTTCAGGGACGGATTTGGACCTGTCATATGAGTTTGTGGGTGTGCTAGCAGGAGATGGTAAACGTATTGCCGAGGAAGTGGTTCTCTTGTGGAAGGAGAGGAAGTATCGTGTGTGGGTGACCGAAGAACTGGGGGAGTGGATCCCGGATTTTGCCGAAGTAGTGACTAGAGAGGAGTCGAATGATGATGTAGAGGAAGAGGTGCAAAACTCACCGGTTTCTGAGAATGTTGCACCGGAGGACGATGGTGTGGAAGTCAATCCGATGATCGTTGACCAGGATAATTTGGTAACTGTTGAAAATATTAATGATGGTAATGATGGTGCACAATCATTGCCATTATTAGTAGAGGAAAGGAATAAGGAATGTGGGAAAGAGGCAATTAATGACCTTGATATGGGGGAAGGTATTAAAAACATGGAGGGAAATCAGGAGGTCAACATCCTTGAAACAAAAAAGTCGGGTGGCAAGATTAAAAAAAGAAGGAAAGTGGGTAAAAGAGTTAGGTTGGGCCTTAATAGTTCAGGAAGTAGTATGGACAGGCCCAAAGGAAAGAAGCCCAAAAGGAAGTCTAAAGATTTATTTGGGCTGAATGAGGTAATAGGCATTGTGGATTCAAGTGGAAATTCTGAAACTCTGGGCTCGTCAGACAGGCCTGTTAGTGAAATGGGGGCGAACTCTGAGGGGGTAGAAGAAAACAATTCGGTTAATGATCCAGCAGGTAAGAATTGTATTGATATAGGTGCAAAGTCGTTTGAAGATATTAAGAAATGTATGATGGGAGGGACGATTTCTGACGAGGTCTCTCATACGGTAAGTTTAGGTCGTAAATTGGGGGTTGAGCTCCATGAATTTCAAGATTTAATTAACGCATCTATAGTTGAAGAAGGCTTACAATTGGGTCAGATATGAATTGTTTGTGCCTTAATGTTCGAGGCATGGGGGTTGTGGGTAAGGATGATTGGGTTAGAAGAATGAAACAGGATAATGATGTATCTTTTGTAGCTCTTCAAGAATCGAAAGTTCAAGGTTTGGAAAGGAATTTTCTGGGTCGCTACTGGGGTAATGGGAATTTTGATTTTCAGGTCGTTGAGCCGGTTGGTTTGTCAGGGGGGTTAGTTTGTATGTGGAACACTTCTGTTTTCGAGAGTGATTCGGTGATAAAAAATAGGAACTTCTTGCTTATCAGTGGTTATCTAAAGGATGCTAATGTGAAAATTAACATTGTTAACGTCTATGGTCCGCAACTTGATGTCCAGAAACGCTTACTTTGGCAGAATTTATCGGATGTTATGAATGCTCGGGATGGTTTGTGGTTATTATTAGGCGATTTTAATACGGTTAGAAGTCCGGATGACAGGAAGAATACTAGATTTAACGAGACAAGCACACGGGAGTTCAATGAGTTTATTGAGGGTATGGGTTTGATGGAGTTTGTGATGAAAGGTAGAAAATTCACCTTCCTGGCAGGCAAAGGAGGTGGTAATAAACAGAGCAAGATTGATCGCATATTGGTTTGTCCGGATTTATTCAATAAGTGGCCTGAGGCATGTCTTCGTGCTCTGCCTAGAGGTCTCTCAGATCACTGCCCGCTGTTGCTGTCTATGGTTGATAAGAGGTTTGGTCCGAAACCGTTCCGTTGGTTTAACTCTTGGGGGGATAAGGAGGGCTGTGATGTTGTGGTTCGGAACTGCTTGAATACGACTTATGATGATAACGGCCCGGCGGATAAAAAGCTATTTTTAAAACTTAAAGATCTTAAAGGGAAGCTGCGGATATGGAGAGACGAGATGCTCCGAAAAGAGAATGAAGTTATGGATTCTTGCCGGTTGGAAGTAGAACAGCTTGATATGATTCTGGAACAACGCGACTTATCTGAAGAAGAAGAATGGGTTATGGAGGAGTGCAAGAAGACGATAGAGGAGATTTTGTATGCTAGGAATAAAGACTTGCAACAACGGGCGCGGGTGAAATGGGCGACTTCGGGAGACGAAAACTCCGGGTATTTTCATAGGATTATAAACGGGAGAAGATCGACCAATGGGGTTCCGGGTATTGAGGTGAATGGTAGATGGGAAACGAAGCCTAAATGTGTCAAAAGAGAGGTTCTTAATTTCTTTCGGGAACATTTCAAAGAAAGGTGTGTTATCAGACCCAATATTGTTTGTCAGAATTTAAAAGTTGTTCCAGAAGACAAGAGGGCAGCGCTTGTTCGATCTTTTTCCAAAGAAGAAATCAAGTCTGCAGTGTTCGACTGTGGAAAAGACAAGGCCCCAGGCCCGGATGGTTTTAATTTCAACTTTGTTCATAAATTTTGGGGAGAACTAGAAGATGATTTCTCCAAAATTCTCGCAGAATTTTATGAAACAGGTTTTATTAGCCCGGAATGTAGTACTTCGTTTATAACATTGGTCCCGAAATGTAAAAACCCGATTTCAATGAAGGAGTTTAGACCCATTAATCTCATTGGTATGGTTAGTAAAATCATTTCAAAGATCTTGGCGAATCGTATAAAGCTTGTTATGGGAGATGTGATATCGGAATCTCAGTCGGCTTTTATCAAAGATAGGAATATCTTGGATGGTCCGTTGGTGCTGAATGAGGTTATTAGTTGGTTAAAGAGAAAACAAAAGAAGGCGTTTCTTCTAAAGATTGATTTTGAAAAAGCGTACGATAACGTTAACTGGAGTTTTCTTAACTCGGTTATGGAGCAAATGTGTTTTCCGGTTAGATGGCGTAGATGGGTTATGGGAGTTTTACAATCAGCCCGCTCGGCGATTCTTGTCAATGGGTCGCCTACTTTCGAGTTCTCGTGTCAGAAGGGTCTTCGCCAAGGGGATCCTTTGTCGCCTTTCTTATTCCTCTTAGTGATGGAAGTTCTCTCGTATATCATCTATAAGGCGGTTCAAATTGATGAGTTCAAAGGTGTCAAGGTGAACGAGAACGCGGAGGTATTGTCGCACTTGTTATACGCTGATGACGCGCTTATTCTTGGAGAGTGGTCGAGTAGCAACGTGGTTAGCATAGCTAGAATTTTGAGATGTTTCCATGTTAGTTCGGGGCTGAAAATAAACATCAATAAATCCAATCTTTTTGGTGTTGGCATGGCTAATGAAGAGGTGGATGGTACGGCTATGGCTTTGGGCTGTAAGCGGGGGAATCTCCCTTTTGATTATTTGGGCATAAAGGTGGGAGCCAATATGAATAGGTGTGGTAACTGGAAGAAAGTGATTGAGGTTTTTGAAGCTAGATTGGCTTTGTGGAAAGCGAAGCTATTATCGATTGGTGGTAGAGTTATTCTAATCAAATCGGTCCTTGAGAGCCTTCCGGTCTACTACTTCTCCTTGTATAAAGCTCCTAGGAAAATCATTGATACTCTTGAAAAAATTATGAGAAAATTTCTGTGGTCGGGCTCTTTAGATAAGAATTCGATCCATTGGGTCAGTTGGGATAAGGTGACTAGCCCGAAAAAACATGGTGGGCTGGGGATTAAGAGATTGAAAGACGTGAACGAAGCGCTTTTGTTCAAATGGGTGTGGAGGTATAGAGTTAACCCGGAAGGCTTATGGCGTCGTATTATTGATTCTGTTCATAATAAAAATAAGATGTGGGAGACGCTTCCTGTTTGTAACAACGCGGCTGGAAATTGGAAAGCTATAGTGAAGTCAGGTAGCGCTTTAAAGTCTGGAAATAAGCCGCTACACTCTTTCATAAGGGTTAAGGTGGGTAGTAATTCTTCGGCTCGTTTTTGGCATGATGTGTGGTTGGGTGAAGTTAGTCTCAAGAACCGCTGGCCGCTCCTGTATGCGCTGGAGAACAAGAAAGACTGTTTTGTTTCAGACCGTATCAAGAAAGTGGGCAGCAGTTGGTTGTTAGACGCTGATTGGGTTTCCAGGATTTATACGGTGGACTGTTTTGATCAGTGGCTGCAGATTACGGGCTGCATCAGCAGCTTAGAGATGTCTGATTCTGCTGACAGATGGTACTGGGCTGCTGATAAAGAGAAGTCGTTTTCTACGCAGTCGGTCAGGTATGTGCTGCAATTGGGGACAGATTATGGTACTAATTTCAAGTTTAAATGGGTTGCTTGGGTGCCCCTTAAGTGTCAAATTATGGTTTGGAGGGCTTCGATGAATAGGCTTCCAACGAAAGTGGAATTATTTAAACGCCAAGTCTCTCTCCCGAATCTGTTGTGCTCGTCGTGTGAAGATGCTCCCGAGTCTATTATGCACGTGATGATGGATTGTGTCTTTTCTGCTAATGTATGGGATTATATTAGTAGATGGGTTGGTGTTACTCCTATTTATGCGTTCGAGGTGAAGGATTTCTTGAACATTCACAAGATGATTGGTGGTGACAAATTCAGGAAGAAGATCGTCTATGGGATCATTATGATCACTTTGTGGAGTCTTTGGCTTGCTCGGAATGATATGGTGTTCAAGAGATCTAAAACTACGGTTTTAGAAGTGGTCGCTAGAGTCAAGTCTTTGGCTTTTCTTTGGTTAAAACATAGGAGTAAATGTAAAGATATCGTGTGGAGAGATTGGAGTCGAAACCCTTTGTATATGTTTTAGTGGTTTTTTGCGTCAGCCCTTTATTTGAGGTCTGCGCGTTTTTGTGAATAAAATTAATCTTTCAAAAAAAAATAGCAATTATTCTTATCGATTAAGACTTTGTCTTTTAATTTTAATAGATCTTAGTTTCACATCGATTATGACTTTGTGATTCAATTTGATCGAACTAAATTGCCATAGAATGATAACTGAATTGTAGAAAATCAGTTACGGTGATTTACGTAACTGCTTCTTAAGCAAAAATTGATTTATTAAAAATTGTATTATTTATAAATGTAAATTTACATCTATACCCTTTGGATCAAAATATAAATGGATGGCTAGATTTGGTTCTTATGGTTCACAACTATACCCTAGGTTCTTATTTGATCCTAATCCTATATATATATATATATATATATATATATATATGGATTGAGATCAAATAGGAACCATAGTATAGTTGTGAACCTTAGGAACCAAATCTAGCCCTCCATTTTTATTATGATCTAAAGGGTAAATGTGTAATTTTATATTAAAATAATTATTTTTTTCTTTTTAATCAGATATTCATGGGATATCAAGATTGTAACTTGTTTCCTAAATTTGCTCTTTACATGAAATTCTAGTTAACTTAATATTCTATATTAGTTTTTGTTCATTAACGTACTGAATTTGATATTCAATTGAATCTTCATCACATCTGCTCTTTCAATAATTTATACAAACATATTAATCTTTTTTTTTCGTGATTATCTTGAAAGTTTTTCTTGAAATTAAACGCAAGTTTCAATCAAATATAGACATAGATATTTATTAAATGAAGAAGTTACATCATATTCCGTTACAAGGGATGATCTAGATGACGGTTATCAATCATTGAATAATACACATATGTATATTTCTAATATACACATATGTATATATGTGTTGTACATCTATGTATCTAGTATCTAGGTATGTTTTTGTCCAACCATAGATTTGCATAGGAATGTTTATCTACTGAGCAAAGAACACCATATACACACATGTATATTCCCAATATACATATGTGTATATAAGAAATGTATTTGTAATTTTTTTGTCACGTACATAAATGTCTTCATGATTCAATATAAAAACAACATAGACTAAATATCCATTATATACACATGTGAATAATTTAAATAGACTATAAAATCAACTTGATGATTTATAACTGCACATCGATTGTTATGGCCTTTTAAATGAAACTGACCATTTTAGTGGAACAATAAATTTACCATCTTACCCATAATTTAATATAAAGAATTAATTTAAATTCTATTTAATTACCATCCTGCTATCAAAGATCAATGGCTAAGAATGGTTCTTATGGTTCTTACATAAGTAGTGGTTCTTATTTGAACCGCACCATATATATATATATATATATATATATATAAAATTACTGACGCCTACCGATTCTGCTGCTGTAGTATGACGCGAACCACAACGAAAAAAGCAGACGATCTATAAAGCTAACCGTTGCATAACAACAAAGTCGGTTAAGGTTAATTGAGGTTTATAATGATAATAAACACTCAATAGGAATGACGATAAACACTCCACAGTTTCTAAACTGATATAACATTAATCTTGAAGTTCTTCTCATAAATTTGTATGTATAAAAAATTAGAATTAAAATAAAATATAAGTTTTATATTTAGAGTAATATTATCTTAAGAAATTATATATATTATTTTCATTGAAATCTATAAATGTAATCCTAAAGAATTTAAAAAGACTAGGAAGTAAATATCAAAATGAAATTAAACGTATATGATTTATAGACTTAGGGGGTGTTTGGGATTGATTATTCAATTTAAATTATGCGTTTTGTAAAAGCAGGGGGAAGCTGCTTATAGATTATTGCGTTTTGGTACCTTAAAAAACTGATTATCTGTGTTTTCAAAACGCAATCCCAAACACTAAAAACTGTTTATCTGCGTTTTCAAAACGTAATAATCTAAAAATCAGATTCAAAACGCAATCCCAAACACCCTCTTAATAATTATGTGGTTAAAACTTCTTGACTTCATAAAACCAAAAGCCTAGATAAATAAATAATGCAACCTTTCATGTACTGGTACATAATTAGCCTTAAATAGTTAGTTTTTTTCGATCCTGTCAATTGTGATGTCAAACAAGGGGAGGAAAAACGTGTTGTTTGATTCCCTCTCAGTTTCATCATCCGTTGACCCATGATATTTCCACAACCACCTCACATGGATTAACAAATCTTGAAAACATTAGTAGCTACCTAGGGAAAACCAAAGTTGTACCAGACTTCCAGACCATCAAATTTTGTTGTGTGCCACCACAAAGACTCGTTAACAACCGCGATTGTTTTCTAGGTGCAAAAAAATAGAGTTGCATCTGATTTCATTTGAGTCTAAAAGAAGTAATTTTGTTTGATGTTAAAGTGAGGTATAATATTTGTATTTACTTGTAAATGTCATGGTATAGTGGAGTGCAGATAATTTTCAACTACTTGATTTGCTAAGATCAAGCCTTAAGACTTGGTTGTCTAATGTCTATTATAGAGAAAAAATTTCAGTAACAACTATAACATTTTTATAATTAACATGTAAATCTGTTCTTTTTATCATGTGAACAAAAGTTGTATAAATCTTATATATTTTGTAAAAGTAAAGCTTTTGAAAAATTTAGAAATTTCAAGAATTTGAAGATATCTTTTATTTGGTCATGATAACAAAATCCCCCATATTGCCTATCCACATTAGATTTAAATAAATATTATCATGAAATTTGATTATGATAACAATATCCTTATACATTAATAATATCTTTGAATAAAAGCTATTTACGAGGTTGTGTACATAAATATAAATGACATGTAGGTTGTATAATGACCTCTCATGGCATTCTCACTTCATTGACCACTTGATTTTCTTAACCATTTTGTTTTTTAATTGCGTATTGTCAACTCCGCTGCAACGCGCGGGCTCCAAACTAGTATATTATAATGCATGAGGCAAGGGTAGTTTAAGATACAAAAAAGTTAAGAACTTTATTTTCATTAACAACCCTAAAATGGGGGCAAAATAGTCATTCAAACACGTTTACACTTTAATATCTCATATTAGTTACACTTTAATTCCCTCATTTTTAGTTAGTAGTTACATTTTTCACCCATCTCTTACAAAATTATAATTCTTTTTTTAATCCATTTTACTATTATGTTTTAAAAATACTTAAAAATACTATGAAGAGCTCTGCTCATTTTTGTCGACGTTTCGATATTTGTCTTGTTTAATTTCAACGTTTGGATTGAAATGTAACGTTCCGACAAATCATTTGATAGGCGCATGAATAATTGTCTACTTATTCGAAAGCGTCGCCTAAAATGTTCTTAAGTATACACGGGATCTGGGCTAAATTAGTGTCATATCAAAGTTTCGTTTGCTCCCTCTTTATCACGGTCAAGCGCTGGTTATCTGGTTAGCACGAGACCTATCCTTCCCACTTCTATAAACAATTCGTTTGCTCCCTCTCTGTCACGGCCACTACATATGGTCTTAGAGCTTTTCACATTGTTGTTTTTATGTATATTTGTAACTCGTGTCTTCTTATATTCCTTTTAAGTTTATTTGTGTAACTCTATAAACTATAAATTATATCCCATCATCTATATCTATACTACATTATAAAGGAGGAGACATAGGCAAATATGTCCAAATTGTCAAAGTTAATATGACATTTGAAAAGACACATGCTTTAAACCTATAATGTCATATAAATCTTTCCCATATTACCCCTTGATGCATTGTTGCTTGTACATTCATTTCCTTCACTCTTCACATATCATTGTACATGAATTTTAAGATGGCATAGGAAAAGTCTCATGCTTAAAACCCAAATGTCGTGTAATTTTTTTTTCCTTTCTACCCTTCATGCAAAACCTACTTGTACATATTCTTTTATCATAACCTTCAATTACCATTAATCTATATCTATAATATCCTTACGTCTATGTTTGTACCACAAAAAACTACAGGATTTCACCTTCGCGATGATATCCACCACAATTTCATGTTTATTTAGAAAGATAGTTTTTGGTTGTAATATAGACGGACTTGTGCCATATGACCACACATCATGTTTTAAGAAAAATGTTTTTAAAGTGGAATTACTATATATGGTGTATGAAAAAATATTAACATCTTTCACATAAACAATGCATTTACTTACTTACTGATGGTTTTAAAAATTTATGTTTTCTTATATATTTAAATTATTGCTATTATTTGTATTCATTGAAATTTTCGATGACATTATTTGGTTTTAATTACATACTATATATAATCTATATTCAAATTGTCCAAAGTTAAGATGGCATACCAAGGGTTTCTTTATAATCTTCTAAATTTTACCACTTTTCTTCCCTAAATGCCCCCTAGAAGATAATTAACTTTTATATGAAAATGAAACTCACTCAAACTAAATAAACACACGGGATAGCAATATTTTTGAACAAATTTCATATAATGGCGATGAACTATAATAATTTATCTTACCACAATGAATAATCTTATCTCAGCTAAACTTGTATGAATTTTAAAACTTTTCCATAATAATACTTATATTATAAACCCTTTTCATATATATGCGTCTACCCATCGGTAAAGTGGACGGGATGGTTCGACTCACTGGCTACATTGGGCAAATTTTTAGCTGTTGGGTCAAGTTGAGCAAGTATATTACAGACTTACAAATCACAACTTTTAATTTCTAAATGGACAATGACCTTCATATGATAGTTTATACAATATCATATTATTACTATGCTTTTGTCATGTAAATGAAATTTATCATTTAGCAAGGTGTCTTCAATGGCACGGTTATGTAGATATGCAATGACCGGACAACTTACACAAGAGTGATGTTTATGTTCATATTGGTCTGTTACAGTAAAATACATTTGGTTTATTAAGATTTGTTTAATAACGAGTACATGGTTTTGTGGTGAACTGCAATCAGTTGTAAGTGGCGGTGCACATTTATTTTCTTTTCTTTCTACGAATACTTGTTAAAACATAGTGTGCACATTTCTATCCTTTTTGCGTAACTTGCAGCAAAAAACCTAAGTATCATAATATTGTATTGCAACCCATTTGTGGATCCCGCTGCAACGCGCAGGTAACCTCAATAGTGTCTACTTGTGTATTGTTGCAATCTCAACAAATACAAAGGATATCAGTATTCACACTTACCAACAATAAGATAGAAATGTACTACAAGAAAATACACCCGTTAGGACTAAACTTTTTAGGTATGTAAAAAGAGATTGGTATCGATATCGAAAATTGTTAAAAATGGGTATCGGTACCAAAAATACTCAATACGGTATGGCACCAGCAATTGAACATAAAATCAGTAAAATACTGGTACCATACTGAAGGGGTACCATACTGACGTTAAACCGTGTTACGTCAAATCCTCCACCTCAACCAGTCTATACTTATTCTCAACTAATAATCACTCACCCGAGTCGATTTCGTACCCTTCAACCTAGCTAGGATAGGATGAATGAGGTGACGTTCGCTTTGATCCCGTCCGAAGCCACACCCATTATTAGTGCTCTTAATTTTTTAATCCATCCCACCTTAAATGAACATTTAATTAAGAAAAAAAAATCAATATTAAACTAATCGGAAAATGGGTTGGACCGCCTGGACATAGGACCGGTGGTCATATGTCAAATCGGAAAATCGAGCGAACAATTTTGTAAGGGTTGGACTGTTTTTCATTTTCTGGGTTTTGTGGGGTTTCTTGAACGAATCGTCGAGCCGGTTGAACCGGTGACCTGGTTATGAAAACATTGGTTTTCATCCCAAATAAGAACAAAATTAATAGGGTTTTAACAAAATTCTTGGAGGACACTTCACCTCCTCCAAAACCCTCTTCCGCCGTTAACCCTCCACCTTATAAAAACCGTTCCATCCTCTGCTCACCGTACTCTTAATCCTTGATACAGGTACAACACGTTACAATTTTGTTGCATATTATCATGATTTCAAGGACATAAACCTCTATTAATTGCATCGTTTGATCAATTTTCATTCACATTTTTTTCACTGCGTTGCTTGATTCGCGATTTCATGAGCTCTGGACCGGTTTAAATATCATTATAAATTAGTGTGTTTCGAGATCGGTAGTTTGTTTGTTTAGGTTTAATTTTGTTAGAGAGCTTGTTATAATGTTATCTAGTCAGCTCGTGCATATATTTTTTTTTTGTGATTTGAAAACCTAAGACACTAATTTTGTTGTTCCTAAGTTCTGCGTGATCAATTGCATCCGTTTAATGATTTTTCAGTTGAAGTTATTGTACTTGGTGAATACATGAGTTTCAGATCTGTTTCAAGATGTGTTACAAGTTAATCTGCAAATCGATGCCTATCCGAGCAAGTTGTTAGTTTGTTCGTTTAGATTTTATTTTGTTAGAGAGTTTGTTATCTAGTAGCTCGTGTTTTTCGTGCATTTGATTTCATGTTTTATGAACTGTTTGGTTGTTTATGTAGGTTAAGTATGTTGAGTTATAAATTGAACTCTTAGCATATGTTAGTTTGATATACTTGCTATTATAATATTATTATTTTAGCTTGAACTGATATGATGATGGATCCTGGATTTTAATGGCAGGGAAGATGAATCTCAACAATATGAAGGTACCCAAGATGCCTAATGGCAGTGGAGCTTCTAGATTGATAAAGTTGGGAGCTATTCTTGGGCTTGGATTGTATGCTGCTGGTAATAGTTTGTACAACGTTGAGGGAGGACATCGAGCTATCGTCTTCAATCGTCTAGTTGGTGTCAAAGATAAGGTTCATTTCATTTATTCTTTTCATCGTGTTTCTTTAGGCTCTCATTTTCATAAGATGGCCTGATGGATCTGGCTCTTGTATGTGTAGTGTTTGACTAGTTATTATTAGTAGGTAATCCTTAAATGTCGCAAAGTTTTATTCTATCTTTGCTTATTATTGCGGTCTTGTTTTCTATGTTTATATATTTGCAAAATTGACTGTCACGTTTACAGATGTCCGGTGACTACTTCTAGTTTAGTCTTATAAGGAATAGATGCCTACTTCGATTTAAGATGACCACCGATCAGTTCCATCTTTAGTTTTGTTAAATATCTCTTTTAAAGTGAATCTTTAAAGAAATGATTATCATTGTGGACTTTAAATGAATTGAAGTTGAACTTATTAAAGGCGCATTGTAATTTGTGAATACTAGTGTACAATTGTATAAATGGTTTATTTTCCAACATGCAAGGTTACCGGACACATGTTAGGCGTTCGTGCATTATTCTATAATCCATCAACCTTGCAGTGATGTTATGTCAATGAACTCTAGGCATCATATATCTGGATTTTAGTGAACCTATTACCTATGGATGGTAGTCTCTTATTCATTCAAACATCTTGCCACTGTTTCAACATTTTGTGAGTCTTAGTGGTCTTTTAGCTTCTTATGTGCGGCCTAGGTTTTATTTTTGACGAAGTTTTTCCCTTGAAGATGTCTCACTGTCTTTGCCATCTTCTAGTGTCCATAGTCCATATTTAGATTACTTTTATGGTTATAGTCTATATGATTATTTTAAGATTTTTTTTGTAGCAATGATTTTTGTAAATGTAATGTTGCAAGTAATTATGATGCTTATGATACTAAGATGCTACATTGCAAACATATGAAATAGGAGGTCTCATATCTTGATAAAAATGTGATGATTAACTTTTTATTATTTATACATCTCTTGATTCATAAATGATCTTCACAAACACTACATTTCTACTTTGTTGAATGTCATTTGCTGGTTTAAGACATTTCTTCGCATCAAAAATGCTTTTATGGATGCAAATACTAAATATTTATAAAATTTCAGTAGTGTTATTGTACTAAAAGCTTACCTGTTAAATAATTAGGTTTACCCGGAAGGTACACACGTCATGATTCCTTGGTTTGAAAGGCCAGTCATATATGATGTTCGTGCGCGACCCCATCTTGTAGAAAGTACTTCTGGTAGCCGTGATCTACAAATGGTATTACTCTGTAACTCCTAATACTATGTATTATTGTATCTATCATATATGTGTGTGTGTGTATGTTCAAGAGTATGTGGGCATGCGGAAATATGTTTGCCTTCTGATTATTAGTTGAATTTGGTAAATCAGGTGAAAATAGGTCTTCGAGTGCTTACTCGTCCAGTTGCTGATGAACTACCTGCTGTTTATCGAACTCTTGGTGAAAATTACAACGAGAGAGTCCTGCCTTCAATTATTCATGAAACACTGAAAGCTGTGGTTGCACAATATAATGCTAGCCAGCTTATTACCCAGAGAGAGGTATGCCGCATATCCCATGTCACAACTTACATTTTGGCCTTTAACTGTAGTATCTTGACCAAGTAACTTAGTTTCGTTTAGTCATTACACATTTTATACAGTTTATATCAAAAGGTACTTGTACATTTTATATTAAACCGTAATTCGTTTTTTCTTTTTCTTTTTTTTAATTAAAGTTAGATGATGTGGCTTTTCTTCACCACTTTTTACAAGTGAATACCTTTTAATAAAAAGGTGCTATGTAGGCTGTTAGTAGGGAAATACGAAAAATACTGACAGAGAGGGCTTCCAATTTCAACATTGCACTGGATGATGTATCCATCACAAGTCTTACTTTTGGAAGGGAATTTACTGCTGCAATTGAAGCCAAGCAAGTTGCTGCACAGGAGGCTGAGAGGGCCAAGTTTGTTGTCGAAAAGGCTGAGCAAGACAAGCGCAGCGCTATCATCAGAGCACAGGTAACATTTTCTATATTTGACCTAGCAAATAAACGGGATGTATTATGGGTTTAAACATGTGGTTATTTGCCATGGGTCTGACAGGTTGGGTTAAGGGTCGAAACGGGTACCTTGTTTTGTTATGGGTTGACCCTGAAGCATTTTTTTGTCTCCATTTTCTTAATAAATAATAAGTTTGTGAAATATGATTACACTTCTGTAAAATTTTATGAATAAACATTTTTGGAGGGGAAGTGACAAAATAAACGGGTTGGGTTACGGGTCAAAACTGGTGGCACTTTTATGCTATGAATTGACCATGAAACATGTTTTTGTTGCCAAAGTTTTAGTTTTTTTACTGTAGCATGTTTGTGCAATATCATCACAAATTTTTGTAAAATTTTCTAAATAAATGATTTTTTTTGGGAGTGGCAACAGGTTGGGTTACGGGTCAAAGCTCGTACGTTTTTTTATTCTATGGTCTACCCAGAAATGTTTTTTTCCCCTTGAAGATTTTTAACTTTTAAATCGTTTGTAATAATATCATGGAACACTTTTATAAATCTGATGAATATTTTTTTTAGAAGAGGAAATGAAATAATTAGTGTGTGAAATACGATTACAAACCTAATTAAATAAAGGTTTTCAAAGGCTTTCTATAAAAGTCATTTTTCATGTTAGCTCTTTTGCATTTTTATTTCATCAGTAAAAGATAAAACATAACATGATAAACATAACAATAACAGGGAGAGGCAAAAAGTGCTCAGCTGATAGGTCAAGCAATCGCCAACAATCCAGCATTTATAACATTGAGGAAAATCGAAGCTGCTCGGGAAATTGCAGCAACAATGGCAAATTCATCCAACAAAGTCCTCTTGAATGCGGATAATCTCTTGCTCAACCTTCAGGAAATGAACCTGGAGAAGAAGTTATAAGGTTGTATTTGTTTTTGTGGTTCTCTAGAATCTTAGAGACTACACTCGGTTATGATTTGTGATCGTAATTGGTCGGTTTATCAAATGTTGAATGCATTTAAAAATAAGCCACAGAACATCAACTGTCTTAAATTTGTTGGCGGTATATCTCGGCTATCATGTGAACATGAACAAGCATTATATTGAAGTGAACGTGGTTCTATTTGACTTGTGTTTTGCAACAATGCGATATGGTTCCTACTTAAGAAAATATAAACACCAACTATTTATTATTATAGTAAAGTAGTATATCATTCCTACCATTACAGTTTGTATACAAAAAAAAGAGGTTTTAAGAGGGGTGGGTGATTCTATCACACTATCACAACCAATACAATTTTGCTATCTCATTTTTTTCAAACCTCATCATATTCATCACAAAACAAACCATTAAGTAAACTAGGATGTATCCCCGCGTTGCGGGGAGGGGGTTTGTAAAAATGCATATTACAAATCGTATATGTGCATCAACTACATGCAAATCGAATAAAATGCCTAGACATGGCCAGAGTAATTCAACACCCGTTAACAACTAAATGCAAACGAAGATTTGTTAAACACCTTAAAAATGTTACATCTAAAACTGCATCTGGGAAACATTAAAAAAATATTAAAGTATGTCCTTTAGTTTACAATATAAAAAAGTTTACATAGTTATGGTCAAAAAAACCTAAATGTACAAATTTACATTGAACATCTACAACTAAACTTTATTCGAAAATAAGCAAACTAAAGCAATTTGTTATCCAAATAACAACAACAATAATAAAACAAAGAATAATGACAACACTTCCATTAATGATGATATTTGACTCTACGTCGTCGTTGTTGAAGCAGAAACTCCGTTTCAGCGAAATTACTCCACATAAACTCAAATCCTTGTTATTGATGAGGATACATACCTGGGATGACTTCCCAGACTGTTCTTGATATTTGACTCTACGCCATTGTTGTTGAAACAGAAACTCCGTTTCAGCTAAATTACTCCACATAAACTCAAATCCTTCTTGTTGATGAGGATACATACCTGGGATGAGTTCCCAGACTATTCCTTTAGTCTGCTTGCAAGCGTCATAAGGATTTATTTTCATGACTTAAAATCTGTTCATCAACATGACGCCTTCTTCTCGACTTATCAGGTGCATAGTTTGCCTGGTATGTACGTCATTTTTTCTATTAGTATAGCCATGTTAAAAGTCATGTAAGGTAAACCAACTAATAGGAAAAAGCGGTTAAGAGTAACCTTTTATTCTTGAACTTTGAGTAGTTGAGGTATGCGAATGTTAACATCCGTTTTGAGTTGCTCATATATAATAGTTCAGCCTGTAGAAAGCAACAATCTTTAGGGTTTTTTTTTAGTTTCTTGATGGATGAAGCTGAAATTAAACCTAGGCACAAAATTTTCAAACCCATATGATTGCGCAGTTGATTATCTATTCGTAGTAAGCCTAGTAAACAATTTTAAAGAATAAATATTTTCCTTTTACGAAGTAAGGGATAGTTCAAAACCTTATGGAAGACATTTCATGTGTTAAAGAAAGGTGTACACAGCTGGCGTTTGCTAAAAAAAGGTTTTAAAGCATAAATCATAAGCCAAATTACCTGAGATCATTAATGTCGGTGATGATGATGAACAGAGAATGTATTACTGATGTTGATGGTCTAGAGTTCATCACTTCAATTGAAAGAACGTGGACTCTAAAGAA
Source organism: Ambrosia artemisiifolia (assembly GCA_032199755.1). Taxonomy (NCBI): domain Eukaryota; kingdom Viridiplantae; phylum Streptophyta; class Magnoliopsida; order Asterales; family Asteraceae; genus Ambrosia; species Ambrosia artemisiifolia. The sequence goes on from CM063519.1 coordinate 67,593,857, forward strand.
AGGCAAAAGAGAGCATAATAGTAAGTTAGCAAAAATCATCCACTTTTAGGAAAGGAAGAAACCCGCCATGCTACTCCAAAAGAAGAATAGCATGGTGGGTTTCTTTCTTTCCTAAGATGTTCAGATCTTTGCTAATTGACCAGTATTTACTCTCTTTGTTTTCTTCAGAACCTACGTTCTTTCAGTTGAAAAGACGAACTCTACACCATTAACAACAGTAATGCATTGTCTGTTAAATACCATCATCAGCATCAACGATCTCATGCAATTTGCATTTTGATTTATGCATAAACTTCTTTTTCCCAGTAAAAGTTGGTCCTATAAACCTTTCTGTGACCCATTACACACTCAACATAAGATTTTGGATCATCCATTGTTTCTAAAAAGTTAAAAAATTTGTTTCTTCCAAATTGTGAATTAAGCTCACTATGAAAACATAACATCTAAGCAGACAGCCTAAGAAATTTGCAAATATTTTGCCTATATCGAAGTTCAGTTTCAACTATCAAGAAACTAAGATTAAAAAAAAACCCTAAAGATTATTGCTTTCTAGTTGAATAACATACCTAAAATTGGCGGCTGTATATGAATAACGACATGAAATGTTAAAGGAGCTGCACTTTAGCATACAATAAAAGATTTAAAAATAATATAAGGTAAGATAAAATATGTCACCTTCACATTTTCCAGTTTCAGCTACTCCAAAGGATTTGCATATTCGTGCTTTAATTGGAATTCCGAGAAATGGATTTGATCGCTGCTTTACACTAACTCGATTTAGCACAGCATTTGCTTCCATCGTGGAGACTTGGTTTCCGTAAAAGATTTTGAACCTTCAATGCTGCATTCTTAACGAAATATGCAGAGGCTCTCTCCTTTCAGCATTATAATAGGTAGCATTTGATCATCTTGGTTCAGAGCTTTCAAAAGAAACCATATATTACTCATCATGACCAAGGAAAATACCGCTAAAAAATAGTAGTATATTATGGTCTGTACAATCATAGTATATAAAGCTGGTGTACCAAAAAAAATGTTTTTGAAAAGCCATCAAACATTATTCTAAAAGAGCAAAACCAAAGAAGGCTCAGAGCCGTAAAACTGATGCAGCTTTGGCTACAGGACAGGTGGCATGTAACCAAGCGCCATTTAGTTCTGCAACACCAACGTGGCAGCTGCAATAGTTTTGCTTTCGTATCCAACGACTCATCATAGCCACGGTATGGAAAACATATTTTTGAAAAGTGTATCCCTATCACCCAGCAATTGGAGACAAAGCGTCTGACCACCAAACAGACTATTAGACGTAGCCACTCTCCTGCTGTACATCAGAAGAACATTTTTGGGTTGAAAAGGTAAACAGGCTGTACATCAACTGGTCTGGCAGGCTCAGATAATCCATGTAGATTGCACATCGACTGGTTACCACATGAATCAATGGGTTGCCCCGCCAAGATACGGAATATCTCATAAAGATAAGTCCGCCATGGCTGCACACCCATTAATTACGCAGGAAACAGAAGCCAACGACATTATCATAGACAAAGAAGCAAGAGCAACGACAATCAGACCAGCATGTATTAAAGGATTTCATCAGAGCCCCAAGACATGCACACCGAATGAAATGCGTAAACATGGCCAGACTAATTCAACAGCCGATAAAAACTAAATGAAAATGAAGATTTGAACATTTTTAAAAACGTTATACAAATCAAATAACACACGGGCATGCATATAGGGCTCGGGCTCGTTAAGGCTCGGCTCGTTCAAACTTTTTACAGAGCCGATCCCAGATAACTCTCAAGCCGCTAAGTGTCATTTACACCCTACTTTTTAGATTTTCAATAATACTCATCACATCATTAGGTTAGGGTGTTTTGAATTTTTTCCATCTCAATCCAGACCTAAAACCACTCTCAATCCTTCTACACATAAACTAGGGTTTCAACATTAATTAATAATCAACGGCGGATCCAAGGGTAAACTTTTCGTTTCCTATCTCTAATAATTTTCAGTAGTTTCTGGCTTTGATTGCTTAATCTAATAATAATTTTTTAGGTTTATAAAAAAAATGGATTATAAAAGAGGGGATAAAGTAGAAGTAGTAAACAATGAAGAGGGTTTTAAGGGTTCATTCTTCCCTGCAAACATTATCTCTAAGGTTTCAGACAACGAGTACATTGTCCAGTACAGAACCCTTGTTAAAGATGATAATTCAGGTCCCTTGAGAGAGGTTTTGTCCGCTAAAAATATCCGCCCTGCGCCTCGCGAGATTGTCGCTTCGGGCTTTCGTTTGTCGGAGTCCGTTGACGCCTATGTTGAGGATGGCTGGTGGGCCGCGAAGGTTGTCGGGAAATCCGGGTCGGATTATGTGGTTCGGTTTGATAACGAATGTGAAGAGAAGACTTACCCTTTGGATTTGTTGAGAGTTCATCAGGAGTGGAAGTGTAAGGATGGTGTTTGGGTCTTTTCTGGGAAATAAGGTAGTTATGAGTATAGGGGTGTAAACGATTTGAGCGCGAGCTTGGTTTAGTTAATTTAAAAGCTTGAGCTTGGCTCGTCAGTGGTTTTCAAGCCACAAGTTTTAGCTATTTGTATTTAATATAATAAGTTAAAGTTATGATCAAAGTTGTATTCGTTTTGGCTTTTGCTAGCCAGCTCGGGCTTGAGGTTGTTTAAGCTAAGCAGCTTAGGCTTGATTTGAGCTTTTGGCGAGCTGATTTCAAGTAGCTCCCGATTAATTTGAAAAATATGATTATTCTTGGTTCTTAAGCAAGTGATTATGTGATTGAGATCTATAATCACTACTAAAACACATATTCAAGAATGGTTTGTTGACTTTCAGCCGAGTCAAAAAAATCGATTTCATTAATTAAGAAAAGGTTATATCTCAATAATTTCTTTTATTGGATAGTCATCAAACAATATCTTTGCAACGGAAGCACACGAACAATCGCTTTCCTGTGCGTTCCTTGCATCGATAGGATCATGAAAGGTTTGTTGACTTTGTGCAGGGTCAAAGCTTCTAATGGAGGGCTGAGGTTCTAGTGTCAACATCTGATCAAGAATAGGTAAGATAAGCCATGCTAATCTTTTTGATGAGCTTGATCATTTGAGTTGGTGAATTGCTAGTGTTAATTTGATCAAGAAGTGGCCAATATGAAACTGTGTTCATGAGGGATTGTCTAATGAAAGTTTAGTGTAAGGTGATTTTTATATGAAGTAATAAATTAGAGTCTCCTTTTGTATCCATGTTTAGACCGACAACAATACATTAAATAGTTTCTACATAGGGAACACCGCCGCAACTTCTCCACGATGGGATCATGGGTTCGTTTCCATGTCTGTGAGCCGTTGGTAGAAGGAGATGTTTGAACATGTTTTTTATATTGTTTTAATTAAAAAAATGTCATGGGTTCAAATGGGTGCCGCATCCCTTTTTTTTCTGTTGAAATGGGTTGGAGTAAATTCAAATGAGATGACATCATTCTATTACTTGGGTTCAAATGGGTTTCAAGATGGGTCCCTTCCGCCTTTAGTGGAGTTTTAGGAAACTGTATATTAACTTATTAAGTACTAGGTTAGAACCCTTTGTATTACACGACTTGAATATATATAATTGTGTAGGCTAAGTAATAAAAAAGTTTCATTTGTAAAAACCCATGTATTGTATGGTTTAGTAAATGTATTAAAACTAGTATTTTACCGAAGTCGCGCGTTGCTGCGACAGCATAGTGGTTGCTACTTTGTTACAGGCGGTACGATGATATTAGTGGTCGACTTTGTTATCCGCTTGGTAGTATTTATAACACATTTTTATGTTGATGACATTTGTTTCTTTGACTACGAACACATGGTTGTAATTATTTTTCCCCATACGTTGCAACGTATGCATGATTTTCGTCGTCGTTTGTAAACATTCCGAGAATACGTTTTCAACCCGTATCGACATTACCAAAACGAATGATTTTTCAAATTTTAATTGTCAAAATAAGTTTAGGTTATGTAATAACATTTGTCATAGGTAAAATTTAGACCTATATAATACTCCCTCCGTCCCATTAGAAGTGTCCACATTCCCTTTTTTATTTGTCCCATTTCATGTGTCCACTTTCAAAAATTAATAGCCAATTTCCAAATTTACCCTTAAAACACAACTAAAATAAACAAAGAATATGATGGACCCACCTATGACAAGGGTATTATTGTCATATGGCAAACAAAAAAAGACAATCATTTAATATGCCTAAAACTTTGTGTTTTTCAAACCAAGACACTTTTAATGGGACGGAGGGAGTACAAAATAAGAATTAAATTGATATGTATTCACGTGTTTTGTAACAGATTGAAGTTAAAAAACATTGATATATTAACTCTTGAAATTGCACATCTTCCAAAGTATTATATTTCAGAGTGAAAGTATGTTTTAACAGTTGTAGGCACACCAGCCCATGGTAAATTAGAAATCCAGATTTGTATCTCTTACTACTCTTTCTCTTTCTCTGTCTTCACACACATTATCTCCTTGGTTCCACAACCAACCACCACAACTACAAATGGTCTAGACTTCGACAACCATCCGACGCCACCACCAACAATCACCGCATGCCACCCATCATTTGCATTGGCCTAATAATTCTAAATTTTTTTTTCAAAGTAGACGATGATCTTGCAGACATACATTAAAGTTGAAAATTATGTCAAAACCCTCTCCATTTCTCTAACCTATCCTCATTCCACACATCTCTCTCTCTCTCTCTCTCTAAAACCCAGATAACACCACCGCCGCTGTTCCCTCTAAAAAACCGTTGCCACCACCATCATCACTCCCCCCTCTCTCTTGCGTATGCTCTCTCTCTCTCTCTAAAAACACCCTCTCTGTCTATGGGTTTCAGGTAAGGGATGGCTGTGTTTTGTTGCAACAATATTCCAGCAACATGTTTATGAGTGGAGATGGGCCTTCAATCTAACAGATCTAGCCGGAAACGGCCCATGCAGGACGAAGCAAAAAGTTTCCGCTCGACGCCGTCTCCGGAAGGCACATTTTAACCGTCGCCGCCGCCACACATATGGAACCAACATAATCGATGCAACAAAACTGACAACCGGCGGTGGCACAATAGCCACCACCATGATTCAAGCAAGCTTAACAACCACAAAACAAAAATCTGCAACAAAGGTGAACATAGCTGAGCCGAAGAAAACAACCTTTGAGAAGCCTGTCGTCGTGGTAGCGGATTCGCTTAGGTTGTAGGTGCATTTGACTGTCGTCGTCGTGGTGGCGTTTTGGCCTATTGATCCTGACCGTTGGATTAAAGGTCAGAGGCATGTGGAAGAATGTTGGCGTAATCCGAGTAGACAGAGGAAAGCAAATGGCACTTGCGTAATTATTTTGTAAACATAAGGGTTTTTTTTTGTACTGTAGCCTACAGTAGAATCTGTGAGTAGCACCGATGTTGGTAATTGATATATATATAAATGGGTGAATAGATATGATGTAATTGGTCAACATATTCATTGTCAAGATATGCTGTTGAAAAAATGAACTTTGTTGTACTTTTACTTATTGTAACATTTCATTTTTTTTTATATTTATAATTAGATTACAAGGGTTAGGATCAAATACATAGTGAAATAAAAATAGGAAGTCGTAGGAAGGGTATCAAACGGACTCCATTGAACTCATTCAAGCGGCATTGGAATCGTCTTATCGAACCCTACGACGTTAGTTTTTAGGTATTCATTTTTTGGGGTTTTAGCTTGTAGTTTTTATAATTTGCGTTATATCATTGTGTCTTTTATGTACCATTGTGTCTTTTTCTTATTTTCATCATTGTGTCATTTTTTCAATTCATTGTGTCTTTTTTCTTCAGCATTGTGTTATATTTTTTGGTACTATGTTATATTTTGTGGCTCATTGTGTCATATTTTATTATCTATTGTGTTTTTTGTATCATTCTCACCCTTCTCATTTTTTGTAGCCTTTGTAGAATAACCCAACCCTAGATTACAAACTTGGGTATTACACGGGCTATAACATTTTACTTTGTTTTTTGTTTATTATTAGGTTAGAAACTTGTGTATTATACATGGTTAGATCAATGAAATATTATATAATTATCAATAAGAGAAATAAACAAAAAACAGTTAAGAAAGAAATTTTAAATAAATAAGCAATTAACATAAAATAATGATTTAATAATAATATTTTATAGGAGAGAGGGTTAGGGTAATTATCTATCTATATATATATATAAAAGAAAGTATATATGCCCATTGAGAGTGCCACGTGGCTTAATAATTGAGTGTTTTTGGTGTTTTTGAGTATTTTTCTAAATTTATCTCTCTATCTCTTAATTCTCAATTACTAAAATTAAATTGAGTTATTTTAGGAAAAAAGAATTTAAAAACAAATTTAAATTTTTCTCTCTTATCTTCCTCCCATAATTTTTAAACATAAATATCTTTTATATTCGAGATTTTTTAAATAAAAAAATTACACCAAATTAACGAGCGTTTTATTATCTTTCCAACGAGTACCATAGTGTTATATAAAAACGAAAAAAAAAAAACGATTATTTTTTGTGGGGTTATATTCATACAGAAAAAAACACAAAGTGTTCAGGTTATTCATTAATCAAATTGTAACATATTTTAATTTACGTGAAGATGATTATATGTTGAAGGTTATCCTTTTAATACTTTATTATGTTTAATATGGTTTATGATTTTTATTTTTTTAACTTTTTAAATAAATGTTTTTTAACTAAGATTGATTATGTTTAAGTTATTTACTCTTTTCGTGATTTGAGTTTTTTTTTTATCATTTTTTATTAAATCATATTAAATTTTTCAACCCCGGGACCTTCCCGGGGTAATCGGCTAGTGATTTAATATAGTAATATTAATGTTAATAATAATATTTATTATTTGATTAATTTTAGTGGATGCCACGAATCATTATTTGGAATCCTTTATGATAGGGTATGCATTATTTTTTTCAAACATTTGCATATGAAAAAGAAATAAAGCATTATTGCATACATAATTCAATATATTAACAAGAATGTCACTTACTTTTCAAACTCTTAAGTGCTCTTTGTTAGCCTTTTAATAAACCTCATAATTATTCAGCGTTACTAGTGTTTGTTTCAACTAAAAAAACATCTGAATGGTTTCATTAAGCTTTTAACCATTCAGCTAATAAGGGGTTATAAACTATTCAGAACCTCTTAATGCTTTTAATAAACCTCATAATTATTCAGCGTTACTAGTGTTTGTTTTAACTAAAAAAACATCTGAATGGTTTCATTAAGCTCTTAACCATTCAGCTAATAAGGGGTTATAAACTATTCAGAACCTCTTAATGCTTTAATCAGATAGATCTTACCAAACAACCCCTTAGACCTACGTTTCTTATGTTTGTGAGATGCTCGTAAGATAATTATTTCTTCAAACTCTTCTTTATCATTTACAGATTTAGGGTTGAGTTCAATGTTGTAGAACTCGCTAGGCGTTAGGCGGCCGGTGGGGTACCGACTAGAGATTAATCGGGATTAATCAGGATTAATCGGATTGGATTTTTATATATATTTTTCCAAATTTATACATATATAATGCTAATTTTATACCTTATATGTATAAATTTAGAAGTTTAGGGTCCAAATATAAATTAGTGAATATAGAGGGGGGCTAAATGTTAAAAAAACATAAACTTAAATAACTCTAATCACCTCTATCGTTCACCATACCCCGTTTTTCCTCCCCATTCAGGAACCATCAGATGCAACTAGGGTTTAGGGAGTTTCATCGATTTTGCTTCTAAATCATGGATTATCATCCAATTTTGAGGTAAGAACGTGTTTTATTTGATCGATTTGCTCCAGTTTTGACCCGTTCGAATTCATTTTTTTAACCTAATTTTGAGTTTTTTTAGGTCTGACTAGGACCAATTTGGTTCGATTAATCGGTGATTAATCGCAACACCGATTAGTTGACTGATTAGCCCAAAATTAATCAGTAAAGTGAGGACTAGTGATTAATCACCGATTAATCGGTGATTGATTGGGATTTTTACAACCTTGTTTGAGTTATTCTACAAACTCTAAAATAAATCATGTGTAGGAAACGGCCATAGAGTGATTTGTGTTCAAGGAAGGAACACATTGAAAGGGTAGTTTGTTCAAGAGATAAAATAAAATATGCAAGGTTTCTCATATGTTAAGGAACATGCACATGCAAGTCACATGTTATTTCTCTTCACTTTTTACATATTTGTAACTTTTTCATACAAGTGTTTTTTTATCTTCAAGATGGATACCATATTATTATACTTTTGATTTTTTTTAAACCAACTTGTGTAAAACAAAATGGACATAATGTGAATCGGTATTAAACTAAAATCGCAATGGACAATACTTTATAAAACACAATGAGCATTATCTCCTTAACCATTAAGAGACTATGAACCATTAAGAAGTAGTCTCTTAATGAAACAACCCCTGAACACAATGGAGAACACATTAAAAACACAATGGATAACAAATAAAATCACAATGAACATTAGACTAAAAACACAATGGACAATAACTAAAACCCAATGTATGACAAAATCATAAAAACTCAGTTGCGTAAAACACAATAAACATCGTAAATAAATGAGACTTTAGATAATGACCATTACACACTCATGTGAGTGGCGCGTGTTTAGAGTTAACAACAAAAATTAATTAGGTTGGGAGTTGGTAAAGTGAACAAAGGAGTTGTTGAAGCTATCATGTTCACGGGCTGGTGGGTGCTATGGAAATTTCGAAATTAGTTTATTTTTGGATCAAAAAGCGGTAGGGATCCAGATGGTAAACTTTGGATGGGTTGAATGGCTTAAAAAACCCCTTCCTTACCATGTAAATTATTGTTTTCTCTAGTCGGCCTTTTTTTTTGTTCCGTGTTAACTATATTTTGCCTTAAAAAAGACTAGGTTGGGAGTTGAGACAAAATGGCATCGCTTGATAAGAAACACTAACATAAAGGATATGCAATGTACGTTTGTTAGTTAAAGAACACTACCTGCAATTTGACTCGAAACTAAAGAACGGAAAATGCATGTTCATTTTAACTTAGTTGAAGTTTAGTAAAGTCTAAAGTAACGGAGAAGCTCAAAAACCTTAAGTTTAAAAATAAAATCATTCACACATGATTTACTTGAATCTAAATATTTTCAGAAAGGGAAAAATCATCAATCATATTACAAATATAAGTTAAAACAATGAAACTCAACATTGTTTGTTGCAAGATATTTTATAGAAACCAATAAAGATTTAAATAGTCATGTTTTGTGGTTATCATTTATTAGATTTTCCAGCTATATTAAATCTAAAAAAAAATATTCTATTAATCTGAATAACTTTATGATGATTTTATAACTATGAAAGTAAATATCACATATTGTGTTAAAAGACACAGTAAACAAGATAAATACAGTTTGTGGGTTTTAGGGTGAATTCTAAGAATTTTGTGAATTACTCTATAAAATAATCTACTTTAACAACAACAGCAGCAAACAACATTTGCTTGTAAGAAATGGATTTTTTTGGTTCTAACTTTGATAATTGAAGCGTCTGAAATAAGCCAATATGAAAATCACAGTTTAAATATGTTGTTAGAAAATAGATTACGGTATTAAACCATTATTGTAAACTAGCTTTTATATCCGGTGCGCGCGTTGCGGCGCGTGATGCCGAGTCGTTCTCAATTGATACATAACATAATAATCTGAGGGAAAATCAAATCGAAATAGAAATATGCTCACGGTACCAGTACTTGGTATAGTTTATGATAAAAAAAATATGTATTACACGAAAGCTAAAATAAAGCTCTACCGAAGTAGATGAAAAGAAGATAGCACTTAACGACTCTTTTAATCTAAAATGGCCAACAACATCAACACCGTCTGAAACATAGTTCCTTGCCACATATCTGAAAATAGATATTTAGTCAATTTTTCACTTCAGTTGTTTCTCACACTGAGCGTGTATACAAATCTTCGTGACTTAACTATACAACCATTCTTAATTTTAGATTTGTTTTTACAATTTTTTATTTTGCTTCCTAAGATATCATCACATCTGAACTTAGATAACATTTTTAATGCCCAACTTACAAGCCAACATTTTATGGACATAAACAAACTTGAGACGCCTTATCCAAACCAGCACAACATCAACATAAGTACAGTATACATACATCCGAATCACACATCAACATACATATGTATGACAACAAATCACAACTGAATTGACGACCATATATTTATGATCTAAACGCGCATGAATTCCTTAAAAAAAAGACACACACGGAGTTTATTAGGAGAGGAGTAAAACAACATACGACTACATATCAACACTTTATTAGAATCTAGTCTACATACCACAGACCAAATCCGAAAAATGAACAAATAAAAACAAACTACAAAAGGATCCAGAATAGTAAATCAAAACCACACGCAACAATCGTTGCAAGCTTACAATCTGAACCGATGTGTACTTACATTTTCAAGTGAAGTTAGATAAGCAAGCCGATGATGAGTCCAAAATGCTTCCAGCGCCAGGGCACAACCAAAGGCAACATGTCACAAACCTACAGTAATATCAAATCAATTACAGCTGATTCTGTGTTTAGGTAAGAAAGTTTTTATGGGTGAGATCCAAATTTCTTTGTGACTCTTGTATTAAGTAAGTAGTAGGTATAATGTATTTATGTATCAAAAGTAAATAAAACAACACAGAACATGTGTTTCCTAATGACATAATCACTAAAGCTTCTGTAGTTTAGAGATATGAATTCAACCATAGCAACACCCAAAAATGTAAACAAAGCTTCCAAGCCTACAACTGCAAGTTACATTCCATGACTTTTGCAAAATATATAATTGAAATTATGAGATGTGGATTTAATAAAGGTTGGTCATCGACACTAAGGTCACAAATAAGGGTTTCAAGCAAACAAACACACATGACTTGATTTTATACAGTTTTATGTTATAAAAGCCGTATTATGACCAAAAATTTTAGCCTGAAACTCTGCAAGCTTACTATTTTTCAAAACATATTTTAATAACAAAACAACTTTTGAGCATAGAACATTAACAAAATCTAGTTAACTCCAACGAATTGCTGAAGATACCCTTATTTGGTGCTTGAAATTTCAGACAAACAAAAACAACTTATGAGTCAACATGTTATAGAAATAGAGCGAACATGCAATCGCTTACCTAGTCACCAACCGCCACACAATCGTTTCTTCGATGGCAACGCAATCGTCTCTAGTCATCACACGCTCTCAACCGCTCCAACGTAATCTCCACTGCATTTCCGCCGGCTCCGCATACCGGGGACACTCCTGTTGGAGCTCTTCGTTGCAAACAAAATTAATTAATTCTTGCTGCAGAAAATTTAGAATCTTAAATCTGTAGACCTACCTAAAAATATGTACAACCTAACATTTTATAAGAGAGAAATACTGTGGCACAGATTGAGTTTGGGTTTTGAGTACAATTAAAATCCCTGGAAAACAATCGACTGAAGTCAAACAAAATCCTACTGAACATAAATTGTCCTACTAAAATAAACACAAAACCACATGTGTATACCTCAAGCGATAACTACCTTAATCCACGCCCTTCTGTAGACGAATAATAATCAATGGCCAGAACCTAATTGAAAAACGTCACTGTCATTCAATTTTGATTTGTGTCTTTGTACAAAGAGAGTGACCATCATTCCATAAGCGTACCTGTGGTAGACGATTCCACCTACAATAGTACATATGGTGATGAAAAATGCATTATTTGAAACGCCTAAACTAATATAGTTGAGGCGTTTCAAAAGAATCGCCAAAACTATATAGTTTAGGCGTTTCAAAAGAAGCGCCAAAACTATATTAGTTTAGGCGCCCCCTAAAAACACTTACAATAACAAACCTACCGCTTTACAGTTTGAACAAAAAAAATGGCCCACTTAATTACCTCAAACCCAAACACAGTCTCTAAATACAGATCAACATCTTACAGAGTTGGCTGCTTTGGTACATCAGCAAACACAGGATCATCAAGGAGTGCAGCTAGTGTTGACTTGAGCTTTGCTTTCTTGACATTGTTACTGTTGCACTCAAGGGCCACACTGTCATCCTCTTTGACACCATGTGATGTCAGTTCACTCATTTACTTCCTATAAAGAAATACAAGAAAATTGTTTCATGTAATTTCGAAGGCATTGATACATAACTTTCAACGGTTCCATGATGCCAACAATAAGCAGCAGTTTATAGCAAACAAACAGTACCCACCTCCACATTTTCTAGAACAGTATCCACCTACCCCGGCTGAACGCTGCACAGACTCCAGATTGTGCAAGAGCGAATACTGTATCATGAGCAGCCCCAATCTCAACGATTTTTGGCCTCTTTTCAAGAGACGGCAATACCGTAGAATGGTGCCCCTTCAGATCATGGATGTCATACTCCTCCTGAGGCAATTATTAAATCACCAAAAAAAGGCAGTTACATCTCAATGAAAAGTACAAAACCAGGAACATATGAAATAAACACAGGCACAACAAACAGACATAAGATCGAACCCAACAACAGTAACACATGAAACAAAGTCATGCAACACTAAAAATAAAATAAGCTAACAAACAACAACCACAACACATACCTCAAACAAATGACATATTTATGCCATGCGCCTGGCTTATCTCGGGCCCTTTGTTACGCCTTTGACAGCTACGCCTAGCAGTTGATACAACATCAATTCCACCATAGTCAGTAAGGATAATACTTTCAACAACAAACTCGTAACACATATTAGCAGTCATCAATTAACCCTTACTTACTCATATGCAGTAAGAATTCACCTACCAATTTCCAAAACACACACAAACATAAAAAATAATAGTAATAATAAAATAATAATAATAAATACTTGAAAAACAGGTGTGGTTAAGGGATCTAAACAATCGGACAATCCAACACATCAGGATCCGTCAACACCACCTTCAACTCTCCATTCACATCATTCATTACCCCTAACGATGATGACGTTATCTGTTGCTGCAGCTGATGCCATTGCAAAACCCAAAAAAAAAAATTAGGTTAAAACATTTATCAGTATGACCCTCCTAATTGATCCAATAAAACACGCTTACCGGAAACATGTTAGAACTCGATCGGAAACCTATCCGGTTGAACATTTGTGAAGGTGGTGGTGCGACGATGTGGTGAAATGACGGTGGGACGACGCACTTGAACCATCGAAGGAGATGCAGGTGTGCGGCGGCGCGTTGGCATCTGTGGTGGCCGGAATACCACCAGTTTCTCTCTCCATCGCTCTCCTCTCTTTCTCTCTCTATTTAATGTGTGTGAATGGTTTTGCAAAACCATTTAAGAAAATGGTGTTGCAGCAGATGGTTTTGTTAGATGTGGTATGGTTTCCAGCACGTGTCCTCCATCAGCTTTTACATGTAAATTTAATGAAGCAAATGACTGATATGCCTTTAGAAAAGCCAGAAATTACGAAATTGCCTTGTTTACTTTTCAAATCCTAAGGTAAATTATTATAGTATAATTGTGATTACAAGGTTGACACTTTAAAATACAACGTTTAATATTAGAATTATGTATATATTCTTCTATTTTTCATGAAAGAATCTCCTATCCCATTATTATCTCTATATGATTTTATAAGACTAATGAAGAGTGTCATTGCGATAGCCAATGGGCTTCTTCCCATATGCTATGCCTCTAATGATGCCAACTAAGGTTGTTCATTTCTATCCCAAACCGTAGTTGTCAAAGCGCCTAGGCACATTCAAGGCGCATAGGCCGAGCCCGAAGCCTAGGTGCAAGGCGCATAAAAAACGAGGGCTTTTTATAATTAGACGCATAATATAAAATACATTTTTTAGGGATTTTAGAGATGTTTTAGGCTTGTTTAGGGTTACATTAGGATGTTTTAGGGTTGTTTAGTACTTGTTTATAACTCATTTAGGATGTTTTAGAGGTCTAGGCAACTTTTAGCTAGAATTTGGCCGGAAATCAGCTTGAACACAACCCCGATAGTGCGCCTCAGTGCCTAGGCGCGCGCCTCACACGACGCAGCGCACTTGGTGCGCCTGGTTGCACCTAGGTACACACCTAGGCGCGCTTTTGACAACTATGTCCCAAACACGACTCGAATTCGAAGCCACTCGAACCCGAATTGGAGGATACCCGAAGAACCCTAACCTGACCAAACCGAACCTTAAATGGGTCGGTTATCGGATCACTTTTTCCTAGCCAAACCCTAACAACCCGACACGAAAAGCCAAAATCCAAAACCCGAACACTTTTTGTCTTTGTATAGAATCATTTAAGTTTAGATTCTTTGATATCTTAAAGTTAAGTTTTAAAGCTTTTGAACATTATCATATCATATTGTCAAATAATGTTTGAATTTTGATGATGTCTTTTAAGTAACAAGATGAATTTTAGTGGCATTATGTGAAAGAAAAAAAAATGATGCCTTACCCCATAAACTATATAAACTTTGATGAAGTTATGTTTGAAGTACTGAAGCAAGCGGTTGTTTTCATCATATACGTAATCTACTTTAAACCATACTAAACCCTAACGACTAAACAAAGGGAACTGATGAGGTCGTGGTTTGATGAATTCTAATAAAATTGACCTTGTTTGAAAAAGACACGTTGATGATAACCGAATAGAACTTTTTTTTTTCTCAACCACTACTTCTATACCTATGGCGCCATGGCATGTTACATGACCAGAGATAAAAACCCATGAAAGGGGTTAAATGCAATGTTGTCAGAACCGGATCAAACATTGTACCGGACACCCCTGTCACACCCTCAAATTCCACATGCGGAGTTTTACCGCGAAGCGCGTGACATACCAGGATCCAAGTCAACGGTCACAATAAACGACAACTATATGTAAGAAGATACGTAAACCAAAACCATGCAATAATAAAAAACTGTGATCCAAAAATACAGCGGAAGCAAATTCAAGTTTACAAAATCCAAACAAAAGCAAAACATGAGTTTAAA
The DNA here is from genome assembly GCA_032199755.1 of Ambrosia artemisiifolia. Lineage (NCBI taxonomy): Eukaryota > Viridiplantae > Streptophyta > Magnoliopsida > Asterales > Asteraceae > Ambrosia > Ambrosia artemisiifolia. The sequence continues at coordinate 67,608,958 of CM063519.1, forward strand.
GTTTCACATCCCAAAATATGATCCTAGACGCGAGTGCGACTCCGTGCGCCTAGCCCGACTTCTGCTACCTTAGCGACCTGAGATAACATGCTAAAAAGGTCAACATATAATGCTGGTGAGTTTACAGGTTTTATAATATGCGTTTCGTTAATCCTTTAAAAACCGTTACCGTTACTACTATGATGTGTGAACGCTAGCTAGGCGTTAGGATGATTACTACTACGGTTGAAACCATTGCTGACTGTGATTTGTTACTGTGTGATACCCTTCGGACTACCGTCATCCCCGGTAGGCCCTGTGTGATCGAGACAATATGCACCTGCCCGGCCTCCAGCCGTCGAGTGGGGTTTGTCAGGCCCAATAGCGCTATCCACATTCCCCCGCTACATACCCGTATTAGTGGTTTCTATGGGATTTAGATGAGCCGTATAGTAATATAATGATGACCATAGTATAACTTGAAATCATGTGTTTAAAATGTGTAAGCATGTTTCTCCCCCGAAAACAAAACTGATAAAAGTGGGGCCGTGAACTCACCTTAGGTTGCGTCTTCAGTGAAAGAGTGATCTGATATGTGTGTGATAGTCCCAACTAGTGGCGACCTATCAATAAGTTTACATAAGTGTGATGACTACTAACCCGAAGGCTAACTAGTCCCCGATTGTCCAGTTCTTGACTATGTGTGTTTAAAAGTGTGTTTGAACGACAACCGGACATCCCAGACAGACCCGACATCCCGTTGGTGACCCATTACAACAATTTATCAAGTACATAAGGTTAACATACAAGTTTCAAGCATATAACACTTATTTTGCATCAAAAATCGCACATACGAAGTCGTAAGGTCGAATCAGGAGTTTTCCAGACTCATTCGACCCAAATATAAGTTCATTCGATCCATTTGTAAGTTGGTTCGACCCTATGCATGTTCATTTAACCAAAACACAAGTTCATTCGACCTAACGCATGTTAATTCGACCCTAACACGTGTTAATACGACCTAAATCAAGTTCGTTCGACCCAACTGAAGCACATTCGACCTGAATAAGACTTGGTTCGACCCCTGGTTTCCGCCTTCGACCCCACGTGGGTCGAATGAGAGCCGGGTTCGACCCCTGCAGTTCCAAACCTCCTAAAACGCATCAAAACAATCCGAAATCATCACGAAACATCATGAAACACAGCAGTCAAGTATGAATAACATATCCCCACAAAACCCTACTAGTTTTACTCCAAAAACAGTCCGTTTTAATACTTAACCAAAATGACAAAATTATGAAAACGTCACATCATGCATGAAAACTTTACCCGATTTGGAAACTTATCGATTTCAACTATCAATTGACCCAATATGCTCAGATTACCATATGCAAGAAAACCCCCAATCATATCATTATCAATAACATCATGAACAAGCCCTAGTTCTAACCCGAAATCCCCAAAATGAGCAAAATATCAACATCTAGCAATTAACAACCTAAGATAACCAAAACTCATCATCAATAACAGCCTTAAAACATTTCTATAACATCTGTATAGCATTAAATCACCAAACACAACATAGAGCATCATTAACACAACATAAAACACCATTAACACATGTTAACTTGTATTAAACTCATGTTTTATGATTAGGTTTTGTTTAGAAAGATGTTAGGAATGTTTTAATTGTGAAAACCATCTTAAAACAGATCTGGACCTTTGGGGTTTAATAAAAATGAATCAAAATGCTTTAAAAAGGGTTTTAGATCAAGAACACACCTTAGATCTTTGTTTGGAAGTTGTTTGTAGGTTAGATTATGAAAGACAAGATCAAAAACTCCTTCCCCAGTGATTAAAGTTGAGAGAGAGTGTTTAGAGGCGTTTAGGATTTGTGAAATGATGAAAAATTGCAAAGTATGGTATTTATACTCCGCTCTGGTTCGACCTTGTGCATGGGTCGAATGAGACCTGAAATGGTCAAATGAAACTTTTAAGCAGTTCATTGTCTGGTTCGACCCCCCTTAAGGTCGAACCAAGACTGTGCATTTCTAGATTTTCCAGTTTTGTCGTTTTAATGCATTTTAACACATCCTAACAAATGAACATGCAATCCTAACACATGTTAATCATATAGAACCATGTATAATCACATAAACATCGTTAAAGCATGTATCTACATATCATGTCACATATTTAGATAATTTCAAGCTTGTTACTTAATCTAATAAAACTAGCGTGTATGACGGGCGCGCGTTGCGCGCTTTGTCATTCAGTTGGCGCGTGATGTGTCACGCTAAACGGAGTAAAACGATTCGTGTTCAATACAATTAGAGTTGGTTTCAGCGTCATGATAGCGTGACACTATCCACCCACGCTTCGTGGCGGAAACTTGTTCGTCTAAACGAATACCCATTTTAGTTTGATTAATCAGTAATATTAAGATTCTAACAAAAAATACCAATTCTTTGATATGGGGCCTAAATATAGTTACATACTCATTGTGCGTTGCACAACTGTAATATAATTTCCAAGGTGCCAAAATGGTTTTCTGTAATATCCAAGTTCACATATTTTAATAGACTTGACCTTCAAAAACATAATAGGTGCACTTTGTGCTGCTGTTGTTAAGGTTCAATATATACCCCAAAAGGAAGTTAAGTACTGCTAGCAGAGCTGCATATTAGAGGTGCGGGTTAAATAACAAAATATGAATCAGCGTGATATAATGATATAATATTGATGCACATTCTATTATATCTAAATAATATGTTGCAATATTGTTGAAAGCTAACTTTTTTCATTGAACACCTACTGCTGCTGGAAGCTAATCAAATAATCATGGCACCAAGAAACCTGTAAGGCAGCCAACAAAATCACAGTTATTATATGTTTAACTAAAAATTTCCTTACAAAAGGTTTATACGTTATTGACTATAGCAAATGGCCTTACCAGTTGTTCAATGTATTATCCAAAAATAATGTTGATTTATAGTTATGAGAACTGAAATTAATAAGAACTAAATTATTTGCTTACTTTTCTGTTTCATGTTTAATTGCCAGTGTAGAGTGAATTGACATATATCGTTACGTAATCATCTTTTTTCTTATCAGATGCGCGAAAAAGCCATTTTGTTTAAATTACATATGACTTTAACTGCATCAGTGTATATAATATCCAAACTTCAAATACATAACAAAATTGTAACACCAATCAGACAGTCAAAATCTATAGGGGATACACGCAAACAAAAGTCATCGTCACCACAGTGTAAGACGAAAAGCATAGAACACCCGTTGTAAGAGGCTGAACAACAATCTATATAATGATTAAAAAAAGCTAGTAACAATCAAGTCTTCTATTTTTAATCTACACACATACTATTCAGCAGCCATATATTTCAGTTTCCAAACTCAAAGGTAACATCCGCAACAACGTTCATGCAAGTAGTATACTGACCTTTCAAAACAGATCAGCGGCGATGCTACACACAAAACGGAAAGTGATGCATATAGCATATATTTATTTTCAACTGACAATATTATATGAAACTATTTCATAATAATAGTTTAAACATACATCGAGTGTAAAAAACGAAATATGTTATGAGTAATCTCATTTTGTAACCATACTTGGGATCCTTATTATTTATGAAGAAAGTTCAAAAGAGATGGACAACTCATAAACAACCATCTGACCCGATCTAAGTTCTTAAATAAACTTTCAAGAATGAAGTAGGTTACCAGGGAGAGCTATAAACCGTCTCTTGCGCGAGTCGCTTGGAGGCACCGTCGAACACCACCATTGCTAACACCACTTTCGCTAAGTCAATACTGTACACTGACGACAACCCTAGTACCATCGACATTGCCTGTTTTGCTTCACTTGTGTATGCAGCAACCCGTCATAATTGTTTCCCCAAAAGCCTAAAAAATAAATATAAATCTCTGAAGTTGACAAAAAAATATATATCTACCGTTAATGATTATTGAACCGCAAGTTGCTTGCATCATGATCGCTAATATTACCTTACTGAGTCACGATCGTGAACCGAATGTATTGTTTGACATTATAAAGACTACTTATAATCAGATTTAACAACCCGACTAAAGTTAACAACATGAAACGTAACTTATAAATACAACATAATAAAATGGTACCACTTAGCGTCCCTTGTTCTCGGAATGTCGGTTATTGCAACTGACCTTTATTGCACAAATCCACTAATAAAAATTCATGGCGATTGTAGATTGACACCTACCATCCACCAACCCTGCCATGCCAAGGCGACACCTTCATCCATGGTCACAAATATAAATTCATCACAGTCCATCTACAAATTTAAGAAGGTACATGTGTAGGCATAAACACAAAAGTCTTGAACAGTTTAGGGCTGCAATTGGAAACAGGACAATGACAAACCCAAGTAAACCAATGCAACAACATATACAGCCACTGTCAGCCTGTCATCCAAGTAAAAGTTAATATCTCCAAAAGAGGGCATCTTCACTACCAAGAGCACAACATGCCTCTATTTTTCAAAGTTGAAGTTGCTGCAAGTGAAGACCTTAATTATTAATTTATTATCAAAGTTCAGGGTGCCCTAATCACCCTAGGAAGTGAGAAGCAAAAATATTCTGATAAATCCAACAAAATATATCATAAACGAAACCCTAATCGTCGTAAATACGTTATCAAGAATGTAATCATTTAGGGTTTTGAGGTTTACCTTGCCTGTCGTGATTTGACCGGAACACCACATGCACCTCGTGTGTTTCAGATGAACGTGGTGATGGTGTGGTATCTCAGACGGCATCATATTCACAAAAATCAACATAACTCTCTCTTCTCTTTCCACAACCCAGTCACAACGACGACCACCCACCCAGACGATCGCTTCCACCATCACCGACAAACCCTTTGGCCCCACCTCCTTCTCTCTCTCGTTTTGTTTGTGTTCTACTCCACATCAGTTGGCGCCTCTGTTTCGGCTCCAGACCATCTGGTCGATGATGGCGGGTCTTTTGCAGAGGCGGTGATGAGGATGTGACGTCTGGTGACGATGGCGGTTTGTTGGGAGGTGTTTAGACTGATAGATTGATGATGATGATAATAATAATGGGTAAAAAATGAAGCAATAAAATGATGAGAGTAGCCTCTACAAAAGACGGGAAAAGACGGAAATGACCATTACTATTCAAATGACCTCTCCGTTAAATATATATAGAATTTATGTAATTCACCAACAACGGGACTCGTAACTTGTGTGTGTGTGTGATAACCTCAATGATCCACCAAATCATTGATCTCTAGACAATAAGTAATGTGACTCGACTCAACTGACTCCGTCAAGTATGTTTGATAATGTTTTCGCTAAGGTAGACTTATGTGTTTTATAAAATGTTAATAAAATTTTATATTGGGGTGCTAAAAAAATGTTAAGAAATACTGTGTATTTAGTTTCTTTTTTAAGTTTGAATATTACAAGTTATTTGAGTAATTAAATTACTGAGAGATTTAGTTTGGTTGCAAGTAAAGTTGATACACGAACGGTACCAGCTTAGGTCGGTATGAATTTTTTTTAATGTTTTTAGATTACTCAATCTTTCGGTCACCAACAAGAATGGTCTAAAACCCAAAATATAATTGAGGTCAAGCATCCCAAAAGAATTTCAAACAAAAAAAATTAATCGACTAACCCGAAACCCGAAATAAATACCATCAAAACCACAAATTCTAAAAAGAGAGGCTAATGTAAAAAGGAGGTTAGATTAAAAAGTGTAAGAAGGATTATTAGCCATGGATTAAACTAGATAACCAGGGGCATGATCGTAAAAATTAATGCGTCATTAAACTTGTCGAAAACATGAAGAAGGGCATATTAGTTATTGGACGAAAAATAAAAAAGCGGGCAAATTACAAATCTCATTCAATTGACACTGCAGTTTTTTAAATAACTAACCACATCATTCGAAAACCGTCATCTTTCTACAAAACAAACCTAAGATTAGGGTTTTATACGATTGTGTTCGCAACACAAAAACAGAGCAATCAACAATATAATGGCATCGAAGAATAAATCAGGTATGTAGATAACTAATTTTACAAAGTTATTGTGTGAAATTAGTAGTTGCGTTTTACAATAACAAATTAAAGTGCAAAATGCTACTTTACAGGAATTGAATATGAAAGACGATCAAAGAAGAATAACGATCGGCCTGCTAAAACTTCGAAATCAGGTTTGTTGGATAATTATTAGTTGCTAGGTATAAATAAGTATGCTAGTATTCTGATTTTGTTATTTTGGTTTCGAATAAGTGTATATTGCGTTTTATTGTGTATAGTTGTTTGGGATTATGGTTTATTGCGTCATTATTGTTAACAAATTTCGTTTAATTTTATTTGTACTTTCTTTTGAAATTATTATAATGAATGATTAACCAGTCGTCACACTATAGATATTTCTAAATCATAATTAATAAGCTGTAATGATGTACTGACATTTGTGTCAGTCAGCTGTGTCAGGCAAATAAAATATACAATTTTCAGTAGTCAAAACCTATAGTCTATCTATAAAACTTCTTTATAAGTCAGGGGCCATATCTAGTGAGAGGTCACTACATTTCAACTTGCGTTTTCGATCTGAATAGTTTAGTTGCTTTTTTTATTTTACTTTTTAAATGGCAAGGCGTTATGTCTCCCTTCGTGAATACCTAGATGAACTTGATGCTATTGATGGTCTACTGTTATTAAACCAAAATGCTATTGTCAATGATCCTATACCGCCACCCACTGGCGTTGCAGGACTAGAAGCATTTAATAACATAAACGATGGGCAGCAAGCTCAGAGACGTTATGGTTTAGTGTATCACAGTAGAAATCGCAACATGTCGTCCATCATGATGAAGAGAATGTTGAACAACAAAATGAATTTGTGGAAGGGCTATTAGTCCCTGCTCCAGTAGAGCATGTTGAACATGCAGGGAATGTAGAAAATGAAGAATACGTGGAAGGGGGAAATAACATTTAAGAAAATGTTGAACAAGATGTTGATGTGGCAGGGTAAGAAGGTGTGGAGGACAACCCAGATGGTGATGTGTTGTACACTCCATCAGATGTGTTAGCAATGCTTAGCAAGGAACTGTAACATCCATATTAACATATTTTTTGCTTTATAAGTTAAATGTTTTGTTAGTGATGCAATGCATCAAATTCACCTATATTGTAACGTGTAACTATGTTAAAACACAAATGATGTTTATGTGTGGTTTTTTGAATATATACAACTTGCGTTTTGTATGAAGTAAACTTACGTTTGTTTGTGCTTACATGGATAACATGTGTTTGGTATTAAAATGAACTTGAATATCTTGTAATGTTAAAAATTGCGTTTGAATTATGTATAACTTGAGTTTAATATGTCCCTGTTAAACACTAGATGTTTCAAAGTATGTTATTGTTCCGTTTGTACAAGTTAGTGAATTTGAGCAACCTATAAGTACATTGATAAAGAAAAAAACAAGTTAAGAGGAAAAGGAAACAAGTTGTTGAAACATCATCATCTGATGATGTTGTGGAGAAAAGGAAGAAGCAGAAGAAACAACACAAACAAAAGCATGTGGTTATTGATTCATCTTCGTTGATAAAGAAAAAACAAGTTAAAAGGAAGGGGAAACAACTTGTTGAAACATCATCATTTGATGATGTTGTGGAGATAAGGAAGAAGCAGAAGAAACAACACAAACAAAAGCATGTGGTTATCGATTCATCTTCCTCCGAAGATGTTGCTGCACAAAGAAAAAAGGAAAAAAAGTTAAAAAAACGCAAAAAAAGAAAAAGCTTCTAGAAAAGAATAGAGTAACAAATTTATTAACTATATGCACACAATGATAAGTATGAGATGCTCGCTTGTGGATTTTGTGTCAACAATTAAGATACTGTCAGATGAACAAAAGGAAGATGTTAAAAGAATGGGGTTTGAATCAGTTTTGACTATTGAGTATGATTCAACTACAACAGGTTTGGGATACTACTTGCTCATGAACTTTGATGATGAAGCATGCCAGCTGAATATGGGGGATCATAAACTTAACATAACAAGCACAACGGTGTATGAGCTATTCGGTATCCCAATGGGTAAAATATCAGTAACAGAGAATAATAGGCCTAGCAAAAGGCTTTTCTAAAACATTTGATGAGGTCAAGAATCAATTCCCGTTGAGCAAAGTAACTGTTACGAACGTCCTGAATTTGATAAAAGGCAATCAAAACGGTTGCCGCTTGTTTAAACTAAAATTTTTGGTGCTCTGGAACTCAGTTTTTGGAGAAAAAACAAAGTCAACTACCATAAACCAAAGATTCTTGGAGGGGATTGAGGATGAGGATGAAATTACGAATATGAATTGGTGTGTATACATGGTTGAATGTTTAAAGAAGACCAAATCTGCATGGAGTGGGTATAAGGAGCTGTATAATGGTCCTATAGCTTTATTAACAGTAAGTCACTTTGAAAAACCATCTAAGTTATAAATTATAAACATTATAATGCAAATTAATGTTATGTTACATGTCACAGATTCTGCACACACATGAGTTTCACAAACACCAAAATTTAGAGGTTGCATTAAGAAGACCGGCCATCAGTTACATAACATCATCCACAGTAGCTGAAATGGAAGAATATTTACACAACAATGGTCCTTTTGCACATAATGATAATGCAGATGCTGCGGAAAAAGATGATGTGAATGAAGTTAGCCCAGGTAATGTGAATGAAGTTGTCAATGCATTGTTGTTAATACCGACACAAGATATGCAACAAAATCTGAACTTGGATGACGATTACACATTAGTGTCGACATAATCTCCAGTGAGGAAAAGTTATTATGAGTGCGATGACGAATTTGAATATTCTGATGATGAAAATGAAGAATATGAACCATGGAATAAGATGGATTTGGGAAAGGAATGTGAAGAAGATGAGCAAACAAAGAGATCCAGACAGGTAAAAATGCAAGCATAAAAAAATAAAAATGCAAATTATATTTTACCATTCCATATTGTAAAACGCAAGAATAAAAATATAAAAATGCAAGTTATATTTTATCATTAAAATGTGATATTTTTTTTAGCTCTAAAACTCAAGTATTAAAATATAAAACACAATTATTTTTTTGAAATTATGTTTTTTTTACAGAAATGGATATCTATGATGGATAGGAAGATTGAAAGATACCAAGAAATTGAGAAAGAAATGATTGAAATGGTTCAAATAATAAGGAGTACCTATTCTAGGATTCCAGATTTGTTGGAGAGGTACGGAAAATGGAATGTTGTTTGTAAGAAGGATGCAACTACCACAGAAATAAATGAAGAAAATGAAAAAAATAAGTCTAGAGAGGACGTGGATTGTTTTAACAAAAACATGATAGTTGATATTGATGATCAAGAAATTGATAATGCAGTGGTGATAAGGGTGATGGGGAGAAAGTTGATAATAGCAGTTGGGAGAAAAATGATGGGAAGTATGACCATGTCAGTGAGGATATAGTTGATAAAACAACTAAGAAGGATGATGATGGGCATAAGGGCGACAACACAATTGGTCGATTAGTGGTTGTAGAAAAAGGTGATATCGAAGGGGAGAATATTGATGGGGACAAGGATTACAACGTAGGTGATGATATAGTTACTGAGAAGAATGATGATTGGCAAAAGGATGATGATCCAAGTGGGGGATTTGAGGTTGGAGTAGAAGCTGATATGGAAGGGGTGAAAATAGATGAACATGTTGAAGGCAAAAAAGTTGATTCACAAGATAAAGATGAAGAAGAAAATGCAGGAGGAAACAATGAAGATGTTGTGGAGGATACAAATGATGATTGGGGGGATAATGATACCGATGTTGAGCATGTTATCTATGTTACCTTATTAAGGAGGAGAGATGGCTTCAAAGGTAATTTCACCTTAAGTTTAAGATGGGAGTTAGAAAGACTCTTCACAAATGTATAATATTTAGTCATTTTGTTCCATTTATACCCTTTGTGTACAAGACACAATGCCCATTGTATATATGTGCAATACACACATTTTATCCCTCTCCAAATGTAACCCCTTCTTCATAAGTTTCATTAACACACAATATAAAGTTGTTAATAAATTTCATAATTCACATTAAAACACCCTACCAAAGGACAAGAAGGCAGAAGATAGGCAACTTTGAATGCTGATCAATATAAACCGCTTCATAAATTTTCATAAGACCAAACGAATCAGAAGAGGCAACCGAGATATAACTCCCAATCCATTTGAATGCTGGTCTTCAATTCTATCATTGTTGATAATCTCTTGTCAATGAATCCTCCCAATCAGTTACAAACCTAGGATTTATTTATAATGAATCAGTAGTTGCCAAAGAATCCTCCCAATCATCCACATCAATTACCCTTCACATCCATAACCAGGTACGTGTTTATTTTACATTAATTTTGTTTTTGTAGTTGGCGTTTAGATGTTTTAAGTAATTTTAATGATTATCAATATTTTTGGGGTTTTATTCACCAGTCTTAATGCCTTCTCGTGATGTTTGATTTTCAGTGTACAGGGCTTCAGACCTAGGAAATTTGTTGTTAGCTTACTGTGTAAAGAAGAGTGCATTTGCTGCTTATCTTTTGCCTTTCGAGTTGAAAAAATAAGCACCGAGCATAATGGGTATAACATAATATCTAATAATTTATTTATTTATTTTTTGTTTCAAAAACATTGTCTCATGTAGTTGTTGGTACGTATTGTAGGCAAGAATGTTGATTTAAGGGCTACAAATAAGCTTTTTGACAAAAAAAAAAAAAAAACTATTCACTATCTAAAGCAGTTCTTGAGTACTGGCAAATAACAAGACAATCGTGAAGAAACTATTTAAGCTGTTGATAGGGTGAGAAATTTTATTATGGTTCCCTTTGAAGTATTAAATTATTCTTGAGTGTTTTTACTTTGATTTATAACTGGGTTTTGTTCATAAACTTTGAATCAAATTTTTTGTTTTATTAAAAAAATCAGTTTTACATGAACAGGAAGAGGGCTTTTGAATTTGAATATGTTAATGACCCATGATCTTTAGTTCAACCAATGTTATATTATGTATGTTGTTCTTGATCTAAATTTAGGACAGAGCTTCTTAAAATCCTAGATAAAGTGAGTTATTTGTTTAGAAAAGTTATTTTGTTGTAATTATCTGGTTCTGCATTTAATCTTATGTATTCTATTGTTCTTAATTCATTGCACTCTCTTCAACTTTTTCGTATCCTGTTCACAAGCCCTAAACAATCTATTAAATTTGTCTATCCACAAGTGAATCTGATTGATGAACATATGTTAGGGCTCAAATTGAAGGCAAAAGCTGGATGCAGAGATGTCTAAATGCCTATGGTACGTCATTAGCCTCTCTAATTTGTTTATAATTAATGGCAAAGTATATAGGGTAACTTATGGAAGATGTGATTGCACTTACAACATCTTAAGGAAATTGTCGGTAATGTAACAGTAGACACTCGTAGATTTTGATGATGATGCAAGCATGTAGCTAGGTTAGCTGTTAAGGGTGAAGAATACATTATTTTAGTATTATGTAGACGAAATTATATTTAGATTAGTAAATACAAAGTTGGCTCTTAAGATTAACAACAGGCAACTAATAGAGAGTGGAATGCAATTTTCATATGTAGAAATGTTGCTTCTACTTTTGATGTGCGTTATTGGTTAAACAATATTTGTGTTCGATTTATATGGAATATAAATAGATACATTAAAAGGAAGAAAAATATTTGAAGCTCCATTTTAGTTTCTTGTGTTGAAGTGGCGTAAAGTATCCTTAAATTATTGTATTGTGATGCTCTTATAGAGTCTGCTGCCCTTATATTGACTAATAACTTTATATTATCATTTGTAATTGGCACCTAATTCATTATGAACCCTCATTTTTTTGTGACAGTATATGAGAAATTAACTTGTGAACAATAAAATATTCCAGTTGCCATTTAACTATGTATTAGATCGATTAATGTTTCATGTATTAGGATGATCCAAACTTAAAAACAATCAAAGGTCGCTTTGCCCAATGACGAATCTTATCACCTTGTTGTTTGGTTGCAACTAACTCAACATCAAGTTGATGATGCATTAAACTAAATTGATTTTATCTTAAATTTTATTTATATGTTGTCAGTTGAAGTATTCACAGATTGTGTGAGTAGTTGTGTTAGTACAAGGCTGGATACATTAGTATCAATAATAGAGATATGTAAGGAATGGTTGTTTTCTCTAAGCATATAAATATATTTCATTGAGGTGGCGATTTCCACCCAATTACTAAGTCAACCCTTTTTCGCCCACACTAAAAAGTTAAATAGTTAGGGTGGTTTTCTTATAAAATATCTTTTTTTTTATAAAAGAAAAGAATTTTGGGTCACCCCTTTTTGACCCACACTAAAAAGTTTCGTTTTGACTTGAACCGGTTTGGAACCTTTACCCAATTTGCCACCAAGGAAAAGATTGTTTTTTCAAAACTCAAACTTATTCCACTCTTTATTTAATCTGCAAAACCTGCCCATTTGCCTCCTCCATTGTAGCCTTGATATTTATTTTTTTTACTAATTTAGCCACTTCTTTTTTTGGCATGTGCTTCCATGGATCAAACAAAGCTATGCCTACCTTGAAACTTATGAAATACCATGATGAATGTTGCAATGAACATAGATAATAGTGAGTTAGCCATATTATGGGCTGGAACTTATGGCAATATCATTGCTTATGGAGGAAATGTAAGGCCGCCTTTATTGGTTTATGTAGATGAAGGATTAGTAGTAAATACATTAACAATTGCTAATAGAACTTATAACTCAAAGCTTTTTAATGGCACATGGGCAATCCTTAGGCAATATTTACGTAAAAGAAGTCTCCAAAAAAATAATCCTATCTTACAAAAAGTATTTGTATATTCTTTGTTTGATTACTTACAGAAAGCTTTTAGTACTTTGCATGATTTTGAAATATCTTATAAGGATTCTCCTAAAGCATCTGAGGAAGAGTTCTCCATTCACACTTTTGTAACCGTTAGTTATATCATGCTCTAAAAACATATTTGCAACTTTGGATAATGTATGCATATCAGTTTTTTTACTTTTTTTTGTTAAACTTATCTTTTTCTCATTGGTGCTGACTTATATTTTTAATTTATACAGGTTTATTATTAGTTGGAAATTTGAGCTGTGCAGATCCTACATACAAATTTGTTGTTGCATTAAAGTGTGTTATTTTAGGGTGGGCAAATACATGGGATGTGGATCAAGCTTATTGAACGTTTAGTCAATTCATTTGTTAATAATGCCATCTACCATCTCTAATATCGTTGTTTTTATGTCAGTAATTTTGTTAATACTCAATTGCTCTTTGTGAATTGATATATTAGTTTTATTAGCAAATTGATTTTACAAATAAATTACGTGAAACCCGTAGCACAACGTGCGAAAATAAAACATATGTAGCCGCAGCAACGCGCGGGCATTTCCACTAGTATTAACCAATCCCTGAACCTACATCCCCTGCAAGTCTAGCAAAATGAAGCAAAGGGTAAAGAAGAGGATGAACAGGGGCGCAAAAAAAGAGAGAAATACCCTGCACCAGCGTTGAAGTCGCCATACCTTGACTGCGTAGTTTGCATAGCGGAGAGGCTAACACGCGACGAGATGAAAGTGTTTCAGTACATCATGACACCAACCACTGAAAGATTGTAAGCGGTATTATAGTATAGAAATATTTTGTTACATCTTACGTGTTCTTAGTTAACTATTTATTTTATAACATGCAGCCAACTAGTATACCAGTCATTGTGGTTGAAGGTACCAAAAGTAGTGTTTGAAAGCTTGTTCGATGGAATCTGGCTACATAATGGTGTAGTTGACACATGGCCAGAGCTATTGAATTATGAGGAAAAACGAATAAAAGTGAGGTTCAATTTATAGGTTGTTCTGCACCACACAAACCCTGGTATGTATGTTTATATTTAAACGCAAGTTCAAAAAGGTACGATGAGTGTAAACGCAACTAGTATTAATAATCAAAACGCAGTAGTATATGTTTGCTGATTACTGAATGAAAATAGGCTACTTAAACGCAATCTTTTGACCTTTTATAAGTGCAGCCTGATAAGTATTATTTCTAAGGAAAACTAATGGATGAAACCATGAAGATCTTTTCAGATAATGTGGTAACTCTAATGGATAAATTTGATGTCAAAAGGGTAGAAAAATTTGACATAATCATCTGCCCACTGCTGATAAACAAACATTTCTACATGGTGTACTTCCATCTAAAAGATTCAACCATTGAGCTAATTGACAACTCAAAATATGGAGGCAGAGACACCAAAAGATACAAAGGAGTCCCAGAGAAACTAGTAAATGTAACATATAAATTTAAATGCAACCATGTTTATTATGTTTTCTAACTTATAAATTATTCAAAATGATTTCAGCGAAAAATATTATGCACCTTCTTGAAGAACACATGCTCCTACAACAAAGCAATCAGTAAGCTGGAAAGAGCAAAAATACACCAAAAAGAAATGCAATGGAGAACATTGAACAACCAGGTCGGCTGCAGTGTATTTGTAATACGATACATGGAAACGTACAAGGCAGAAAAAAATTGGTCGTGTGGATTCCATAACGAAGGAGTTGAACAAGATAAGCAGATTAAAGGTTTACGGGGAAAATACTGCGCAAAGATGATACTTAATAAATACAACATGGTAAGGGATCAAATTATTGAACTTGCATAAAATTTTGACAAGTATGATCAAAAGCGTAAGGTGCTGAAGAATGTAAAACAAAAACTGTAGATAAGGCATGATGATCTTATTAGGAAACCAGATGACTGAAAAATGTAGAACAAATACATTTTCTTTGGTAGACAAAAACAACTTATTTCTTTATTATCATTTTGAATGATGAATGTTTGTTATAGACATTGTTTATTTTTAGTTATACAAAAAAAATTAGGTATAACACAAGTTTTTTCTTATTAAGCGTAAATAATAAAATAATGATTCAAACAAATGTTGATATTGAAAAAAGAAGGTTGATAAATTAAAACACAACTTATATTTTAAAACGCAAGTTATAAAATATGAACAATGTCAAATACGATGATTTTTTAGTCACACGCAATTAATATAAAAATGATTCAATCAAAATCTCAAAATTAAAAAAAGTAAAGAAATATGTTAAAGTAAAACGCAAGTTATTTTTTTTAACAACACAATTTATAAAATATGCGCGCTGTCAAAAATATGAATTTGTTAAAAAAAATTACATCTTATACAATTTATTTTTTTAATAAAACGCAGTAAAAAAATAATGTTAAGATGAATTTGTTAAAAAATAAAAGTAATATACTTGTATGAATTTCAAAGTGACGATTTAAAAAGGGCAAGTGAGAGAGATTTCATTTCAAACTGATAAGAAAAAGAAATGTAGAGAGTCATGATGAAACCGAAATCTATTCAAATTATAAAATAAAATTTTAGAAATGTGAACAGTCCTGTATTAACTATACAAATTCAACTATATATATAATCAGATAATCTAAAGACATTTATGGCACCCTCTACATTTTTATCCTCTTCCAAAATCCTCTCTCACCCAAACTTAAAAAAAAGCCGATCAAAACCTTAGAAAATGGCAGACAACAGAAGTCTTAGCACATGGTGGTTTGCAAACAAAAATTTTTACCTATTGATGAATGATAACCGTTAGAGGCTATACAGGTGTGCAGAGAGTGTGCTCCGACGCTGTACAAAGCCTGTACTAAAAAATGCTTGAACTGGGTGTTCCTCATCTCAGCCAATCAACCGAGGTTACTAAGCTATTTGATAAACTAAAGAAAATGTTTAAAAATTGCGAGCTAAGGAGGGTGCAGAGTTGGGAATTTGATGAAGAAAACTTTGAGGTGGCTGTGAAGTTTGATGATGGAGATACATAAAGTTGGACTAAAGTTTGATGATGAAGAAAACTTTGTGTCCCTGTGTTATAGTGGTTTTAGTTAACAGAGTTAGAAATTTGGACTCAAGGTGTTAGTTAATTTCAGTTTAGGGACGCAAGTAGTTAAAGTTTTCAACTTTGGATTCAAGTAGTTAAAACCACTATAACACAGGGACGCAAATAGTAATTCTCTCATACATAAATCTTCAACCCAAAGGAGATCTATTTCTCTAGGGATTTAGATTTTCTGAAAAGCTTGTCTAAAAACCCATTATAAACTGAACTGGAGCAGAGTTTAGTTTAAAACTTGTGGAGATGGTGATGACTCAAGTTGAACTGTGGGATAGATCCAACTTCAGACTTGTAAGAAGAAGAGTCTAAAGAAGAAGAGATGGACCCTGAGGACATGGAAGTTGAGTATGAGGGGGAAACTAACTTCATAGTTTCTTTTGTTTGTCAGTTTCGGGAATATCCCCATTCATAGGTCCGAGATCTACATCTATGAATTGAAAGTGGCTGCTTCTAGGCAAACCTCCTGGCTGTCTCTGCACCCCTACCTCCTTTATCACTTTATGTCTTTTTTTTCAACATTGTGTTATATTTTTCTGCATTGTGTTATATTTTATGACTTATTGTGTCATATTTTGTGATCTATTGTGTTTTTTTAGCCTTATCACCATTCTTATTTTTGTTACACTGTGTATAATAACTTTACGTGCGCTTTGTATGTTAATATATATGTTCTTTCCTTAAAAAGCATGTGGCTTGTGTCCTTCCAACAAAACCCCTCTAATTTCTTCACCAGCAACAAAGATATTTTATTATTCTCCAATCTACATCCCAACCAATCAAACCAAAGTACCAAACCAACCAACCAACCAACCAAGCAAGCAGTGAACACAGAATGGCAACCATCAACTGCCACTACCTATCAATAAGCTGCACAGCAACACCCATTAACCAGAACCAGGAGTCAACAACAAGTAGTCTACCAACCAAGATAATATTGCCCAACAAAAAGCCCCAGAAATGGTCCACGGGTGTTGCCCCTGGAGACTACGGCGGACCTCCCACCACCACCAAGCTCCGCAAGTATTGGGGCGGTGAGAAAACAGACCCCATCACCTCTGATGACTTAATCTGGAACCGAGACTTTATGCCTCACATGAAAACATTTCTTCACGACTCTGATGACTCTTTGTCTCTCCCTCCTTTATCCCCTCTCCAGGTTTCTTTTGATGATTTTTTTTTATTATTATTATTATTATTATTATTATTATTATTATTATTATTCAGAGTTAGTTTAAAGCCCAACTTAAGTCTAGGGGTGCTAAACAGTCGAGGTGAGCCCGAGCTTGAGCTAGATTAACTTATAAGAGCCTGAGCTCGGCTTGGTGCGGTTCAATTCGAGCTTTGTTTGTAAGGTTCGAATTCGGTTTTTTGTAGTTTCTTAAGCTCGGGCTCGGCTTTTTATGTTAGGTTAAAGTGTTAAACGTAATGGGTCAAGTTTCAAATTGCTAGTTTTGCTGGTTAAAGGGGTTCATCGGTTTGGTTTTAGGTTTATTAGTGGAAGTTTAAAACACATTCAAATTTGGTTAGATTCTAATATTTGTTATTTAATATTTTGTTTGAATCAAACTTAGATTTACCGAAGTTCTGTTTAGACCGAAAACTGAACCATCATCATCATCATCATACTCAGTTAATCCCGCCTATAGGAAAGCTAAGGTAGGGTCTGAGGAGGGTAAGATGTAGACATCCTTACCTCTACCCCTAAGAATAGAGAGGCTGAAGGCATTAGAAATTGATCATATGATTCTTGATGAACTACTTCTATTCTAAACTATCATACTTCCCAAATACAAAATTGACATAAGTTTAAAAGTATTTATAGTGCGGGTCAAATTTGTTTGAGTTTTTAGTGCGGGTCAGATTGGGTTAACCTGAAAAACTTTTTGTACACGATCATTAAAAGTTTGTAAACACAAATTTATATATTTCAAATTAAAAATTATAAAATCTAATATTTTGAATGAAATGATTATGAAGGTTTCAGGGATTATAAATATTTTTTTGGTCAACTTCTGACCCATTTTGATCAGTTTGACCCGTTCCCTTTCAAGCTAACGTTTTTCATTTGACTTGTTTGGACCATTCGAGAGTAATCATAACCCGAATTGACCCATTCGGAAGTAAATCAGGTGAAATTGCTACCTTTAGATTTTGCTCTTGAACGGAATTATATATTAGATGTTTTGTATCATTGTATGTATATCTCATCATGTTGTTTGCATTGCGTTTTATATGTAATTAGGAAGAGTCATCTGGATTTCTGAGCTTAAACAGAGCCATGAGCCTAGACAGGCATGGGATCTCCCTTGTGTCAATTTTTTTTTTTTTTTTTTTTTAATATTAAGGTGACCGTTTTTGCTGATCAATTTTGACATAATTTTATTTCATGATTTGTAGTATGGAAATTGACTTGAGCAAGAAGCTAACAACTTCAAATCCAATCATAGAGAAGCAAGTTAAGGCTTCCCAGGTAAGTTAATATGCACATCTTATACATACATAATTACATATATATACACACGCGTGTGGGCATATACATACTATATATAGTATTAGGATTGGATAAAAATGAGATTTGCTTAAAACGTTTAAAAATGCTGACACCTATCACCATGTGACAAAAATTAATTAAACATCATATTCACAAAATAAAGCATTGACACCATGCCTAAAAAAATTAAGTGTAAATCATCTTTTTACACTTTTAGCACAATATAGTAACCTATGATATTAGAGGCGTTCTATCCGGAACCAATTTTATGTTGAGAACTACATATAGCACTTGTACGTGCATTGGTGATTTAATGAGATGGTGTTTATTCGGTTCTCGTAGTTTTCAACATATTCTTGAAACAATGTTAGGGTATGGGCACCGTGTCAAGAAAATGGAGACCAGCACCCACACGCCGTGAACAAGACAAATGGGATAGAGCAACTAAAGCTGCAACCGGAGGCAGTGTATACCTTCTTTTCACTTTTGCTCTTTATTTACCTTTCCATTCTTCTTGAAAATAGAAATGGCATGAAGGCCGGGTCCGGTTGACATGCTAACATTTTTTCGTCCATTTTCTTCAAACTAAATAAAAGTTGATACCTTAAGTATGACTACGAAAACATTATTATTACGATAATTATCTAAGTATATAAATAAAAACGATTTTGGAGGTTGTATGCATTGAAAGTTGACATCGGCCAGTTGGGCAAGAATCAATGACCCTTTTCGCCCATTTCTTTTGCTATATATATAGATGGACAAATAAGCAGGTTAGGTATGTTGGACAACTGTTTAAGAGAGGTTTCGGTTCAAACAACCACTTTTATGGGGTCTTAAAGGGTTGGTTTGGGTTGGGTGTCCAACAACTTTTAGATTTCATAAATAACTAATATATTAAATAAACATGAACATGAAACATTATAATTAGCATAAAGACCAAGTTCCTATGAATAAAATAATTGTAGAAATTTCTTAAGGCTTGAGTATGCTTTGTGCAACATTTTAACATTTTGACCCATTTCATTTGTCAGCTGAAATATAAGTTTTTACATCCTTGACCGATATCTCGGTTGAAATTGTGATGTCTAGACTCTAGATAGTTTTATTTTATTTATATAAATTTGCACTCAAATGTGTGATTGTCATCCTGTTGTATATAGGACGTGATGTTCAGGGAACTGAGACGTCCTAAAGGGGACCCAAAACTGCTGGCTGCTAAATCAAGGGAACAATATATCAAGGTTATGTTGTTTTAAATCTTCAAGTTCTTTATAGTAACCTATGGTTTTATAATCTGACACAGCTGCTTTTTCCTCATTTTTAATAAACTTGCAGTTAAAGAACAAAATGCAGATTCTGACATTGGCCATAGGAGGTGTTGGACTAGTGTCGGCTTATGTTTCATACACTCCAGAAATAGCAGCAAGGTAACTTTCGATTGCAGATTTCAAGTATAACAAAATTTGTGTTTCTTGATCCCAACATACCAGAGCATCCTTCAATTTTTTGTGTTTTTTTTTTCAAAATTTTTACTTCTACATTTACGCACTTTTTCTATATTAAGTTTCTATAGTTTTTATGTATTAAGATATGAGAGTTTGGAGGGTATGACGTGTAACTTATAAATTGTATTTAATGAAATGCCTACATGCTGACTCTTTAAGTATTTCGAATGCGTATATTTGTTATATGATACTATGCATGTTATGTTTAAGCTTGAGTACTTACTCATGGGTCATAAACATATAGATGACATTTGAAAAAAATGCTTTATACATAAAGCATTGATACTTGATTTAGAGTTTCTTATCCAAATATCTAAAATTATTTGGACTGTAGATATTCTATCAAATGGAAGAACAAGAAGTTTATTTATACTTTTGATGGTTATCATATGTATTCAGTTACGGTGCTGGATTAATTGGTTCTTTAGTCTATATGAGGATGCTTGGAAATAGCATTGATGGAATGGCAGATGGAGCTCGAGGGGTTATCAAGTAAGCTCGTTTGTTTCTTCTTTTCTATAGTATTTTTACATTATTATTGAAGTCGATAATGCATTTTCTTAATTCACCGGTGCATTGAAAAAAAGAGAGGTCATGTGCGGGGCCGGATCAAGGGGGTCAAAGGACTCCGCTCACCCTTCGATCATTGGAGTTTGTCAAACTTTTCTGTTTAAGTATGGTTTTTTTAAAGAAAAAACTGAGTTGCAAGCTCTAGTCATTAGGGAAGAGAATGACCCCCCTGACCAACATGTTCTGGTTCCGCCACTGATCATATGGGCCTCTTTGGACAGCAGCCCAAGCGTGTACGGTGTAAATACATAGAACCTTCTCGTACAAATATCTAAGCTTAGTTACATGTTTGTCCATTATTGTTACAATTTATCAACATTATTGCTTTTGACCCACATAAAATTTTCTATCATCTAAGGAAGTTTCAAACATTCGATTAACAGTCAAACATTGTGGAGTAAAAGTTGTAATATTCATATATACACTTAAAATTTACGAGAGGAATTAATTGCAGGGGAGCAATCGGGCAGCCGCGATTATTGGTCCCCGTTGCCTTGGTCATGATCTATAACCGGTGGAACGGGTAAGCCTTTCTATCTACTTTGTAATTAAACTATTCTGACTTAAAAGTGGATACTTTATTAGTCAATGTGTTTGGTCAAACGTTGCAAGTTTCCTGGACCCCTGAGTAATGGTTTTTCATGATGGTCAAAGCGGGTCAGGCCGGTTTCTATGTTATAGCTAATTAATATGTAATATGGTTACAAAAGCTATATTTATGGTATTTGGACGAAAAGTTTGGCCGAACCGCTAACTGCAGTGTAGGGAAACCGCGGTTTGGTTTGGTTTGGTGGTTTGCACTGCTTTTATTTTAAGTAGTTTGTATTGAATTTATAACATGATAAAGGATGGTTCATAATTATATATATAATAATCGTCTAACGCCCGGTTACAAGTTTCAAGCCACCAAATTGCAAAAACCAAACATTAGGATCTCAAATCGGCCAAACTGGCGGCCTGCTTGCTTCGGCTAATATAGTGAATGCTGATATGATCTTCCCACATTCAAATTCATTTTGTTCTGCAGGATCATAGTTCCTGAATATGGATTGATGCACCTAGAGTTGATTCCGATGCTAGTGGGATTTTTCACATACAAGATTGCCACATTCACTCAAGCGATTGAAGACGCGATAACAGTTGTGAAAAATGATGCTCAAATCGATTAAATGCACTCCAAACAAGTCCTTTTTCTGTAACATTTGGTCCCGGGTACTCACGCCAGCAGCAACAGGCTAAGCTGACAACACAGTTGAGTTCAGATTCTTGGATATGATACTCTGGGAAAGTGTGTACTGTATGTAACTATTTATGCATCTGTTGGTTTTCTGTAAAGACCTGTAAAGATAGGCTATCAATATGAATACAATGTCCCACTTGGTGTATATATATCCCTTTGCTTTCGTTTGTGTGCAAACGAGTTGAGCCCGAGCTCAATTAGGCTCGAGCTCGAGCTTGTTTAACTTATGAAAGCTCGACCTCTAGCCTGGTTTGATTCGAGCTTTGTTTCCAAGGTTCGAGTTCGGCTCGTTTATTATTTATTAATTAGTTTATATTAATCATAATTATTATTTTTTTATATAATTTAGTTATTTTTAATAATTTCATGAATACTCATCAATATTATTTAAACTAGGAATTCTCCGGTCGCATGTTGCAGCGACAACGTTGGAGTTCCTTTTGCATATATAGTCTTTTTATGTGATTGTACACGCTTCAACGGTATCCTTGGTTCAATATTTTTGGACTCCGCCTATCTAAAAACAAAACCCTCATACTTACTATTTAGATGACAAACTCAGCCAACAAATAGTTATATGGTTCCCATTTGTTACGAATTTTGACAATGGTAAGTCGATCGGTATATTATAGCCACATATTATTAAAACAAAAAACATAATATGGTCAAGCAATACTTGACAAAACCATAGTGCTTAATATACACCTAGTCGATTAACTAATATCCAAATGTTATCAAGACCCTTATAATCATCAAACAACACCACCTTCATAGAGGATTGTTTACCACAGAAGTTGCTATCTACAAATTCAGCTAATTGGAGTCCATGTTGTTATTGGCTAACTCTTGTAACTTACTATATACTGCACCTCCTTTCTGTGCATGAGATAAAGGCACTTAACAATAGATTTTGACTACATTTCATCAACATTTGATACGAAAGTTCTTGTTCAAAGACAAAAATCTAAGTTACTTTGCCATATTTAAAGGATATACAAATAAGTCCTTTAAATCTTTGGTTATTTGTCAGCATGTCCTAAATTTGCGTAAAGTTATTTTGTGCCAGTGATCATGTCATGGGATGTTAATTTTAGTTTTTCATTTATCATTACCTGGTGAGCATTGGAGTCCGGTGTTGGCGTGATTCGAAGGGATGCTGGTCAGTGCAGTTACCTTGCTGACATCAATTGACCTATCAGTCATACACCCATGCACCTGCATTGCTTCTCGCCAGTAGTAAACTGCAGCAAAAGAAAACCAAAATATTTATACTTGTAATCACTTGGATTCTTAAGGAAAAATCAATAATGTTAAGCGTTGTATTTACCTTAACGGTACGTGCATACACCAAATCAACTCTGACCCAATTTGCGTTGCTAATTATTTGAAGTAGCTTCTAATTGTAGCAGTAGCCAACCCTTTATTGGAAGTGACTGAAGTATGATGTAACCAAATAAGTGAGGCTTAAAAAAAAAAAAAAACACCACACATACAGTACAAACAAAAAATATAAATTGAAACTACTTTGAATTAAACATGAATATGATGACTGATACCTTTTGTGATGTATCATGTATGTTTGTCATTTTTATCCCTAGCGTGCTGAATCATCCATAACCTTTACTTTTACATTTGGCATGTAATTTATGAATCATGGCAGACGATTATTCAATACAAACCGGTGTTTTTTTGTGGCTATTGGATTTTTTTTAGCAAATTGCTAATGTTTTGGTTTATTGTTTTGTTAAATATTAACAACTTATCATAGTAGTGTTTGTGTTTAAAGTTGAAGACTTGATTACTTATCTAAGTTGCCATTCATATTTGGGGAAAACCGTTCGTAACAACTTAAGTGAGCAATGGATTACAAAGGTTATCTTGTCTTAATCACAAATTTCATTTGTATGTTATTTTTAACCTAATCACAACACTGCCAATTAAAATATATTCACAACACAATGAAGTGATGAACACCAGACTTTCTTAAAAGGAAATCACAAAAGCCATGGACAATTTATCAAACAGTTGTGCACAATTTGGTTATACTTCAATAGGATTTTACCTTTTAAATATACCCACTTTAACTAATAGGAAATCAGATGGTTTACTAACGAAGACCGTGATTCAAATCACAAAGATTTCAGATTCATAAGCACAACCAACAACAAAAATAGAAAAAAAAAAATCATACCTGAACATTCCGAGAAGCAAAGTAAACTACAATTGCGACTTTAGACCCGAAACAGAATCTGTTGCTCCATTTCTATATTTATACTTCTTTCCAAGCATAAGCGAGTCGAAGCTCAATTAGGCTCGAGCTCGAGTTTGTTTAACTTATGAAAGCTCGAGCTCTCGAGCCCGGCTTGATTCGAGCTTTGTTTCAATGTTCGAGCTCGGCTCGTTTATTATTTATTAATTAGTTTATATTAATTATAATAATTATCATTTTTTTATATAATTTAGTTATTTTTAATAATTTTATGAATAATCATCAATATTATTTAAATATGTATTTAATATATCAATTAAAAAAATATATAAACAGTGGACTCATTTACCAAACGAGTTTGTTTTTAGGCTCAGGCTTGAGCTCGAGCTCGAGCTCGCTTAAACTTGGCTCGTTTCGAGCCGAGTGTGAGTAGTTGCAACTTGTAAGAGAAATCACATTGTTTAAAACCACCTTCTACAAATATAGAAAAAAACTTAAAACATCGATCCTTCCATTAGAATCTTTATGGTATAGAAAACTATTGATAAAAATAGTAGTGACTAGGGGTGTTCAAATTCGGATTATATCCGAAAATGAACGAAATTTCGGATTCGGATAATCCAACGGATAATGCGAAACTAAAAAAAATCGCTTCCTTTTATGCTAAAAGTCTAAAACTGAACCTGCTTAAAATAAACATTCAATATTATTATATTGTACAATATTTCGGATTCAAGAAAGACGTATTTTGTTAGTTTAAGGTTAGAGTTAACTTGGATTGGATTAAATATATAGTATATATGTAAATAATATTATATATATAAAATAGATATTTTTAAATATTTCGGATTCGGATATTCCGATTATTCGATTTTTTTTAAATAGGATACGAATTCAAAATTTCGGATTATCCGATCTTTGGATATCTGATAATCAGATAACCAGAATTTCGCATAATACGGATACGGATTTTTGGATATTTCGGATTCGAATTCGAATTTTTTTAAACACCCCTAGTAGTGATCCTCAATATTTAGAGGGTGACTATTCATAAAGTTTTATAGTTTTGTTGGTGTTAAAAGCTTACACAAAACAACAAAATAAGTGTTTATGAGTATGATAGAGAATTGGATGTGTGATTTCTCAAAAGTAAACAATGTTTGGTGAAAAATGTGTTTTTTTATTTAAATTATATAGATGGAGATAGAGACTTGAGCAAGAATGCTCTAAGGCCACCTGTTGCGTTCCCGTGATACCTTAGGTTCGGTGGATACGTGTGAAACACCGACATAACTTGGGTGATCACGACGTGATGGAGTATTCCAGAATTCACCACAACGGGATAAATATGATTTGTTTGATTTAAATAAAAACATAAAGGAAAAGTGAAGGTTTATTCCAACGATCGAATTCCCGTATTTTACTTGTGCGCGTGTGTCTAAGTGTGTGAAAGTGCAGATTCAAACACACACTAGATCAACGAAAGATAGACGTGAAGAACAACAATCAGACACACTTAAATAACTAGGATTTAGATTAATGTGACAATATCAAAGTTTACACATAGTGAGAAAGTGATATGACAAATGACTCTAAGGTTATGTAATTAGGGCATGAGTTTAGGTATATATATCTTGGACTCAAACCCAAGTTCCAACTCTAACTTTACAAACAAGCCCAATCTAGTCCAAACAATCTTGCATGAACAAACTTCCCATTGGATATAGCTGGAGATTTAGATACACACTCTTGAATCAACAATCTCCCCCTCGAATGTTGCTGGAGATTGTCTTCAGCTATCTCTAGCCGTTTCTAATGTCCTCTTAATAATAATGATAAACATTCTTTTTATATGTAAAGCATTTATATATTTTATAAACTGTATAGATGTATTTCTCTAAAAACATTAAATAAAATAGTAAAAAGTGGGGAGTTCACGATACTCACCTGTATTATATTCTTTTGGTCTTGTAGTCTAATCTCTGTCAGTATATTTCATGATAAGGTGTACATAATACATTCTATAAAACATTATAGAGCAATTGTTAGTGTTGGTTTGCATCAGAACTAAGATTATAAAGCAATTGTTCAAGTTTTTATTGAAAAATCATTTTTATCATATTTTGGGTTTTTGATTGGATTTTTCCATTATGGATTGAATTGTTAGATCTGATTGTTGTTTATATCAACAAGTGTTTTTAGAAAGTGTTTGAATCAAACTTTCATGAAAAACAACGTTAGATTAATCCAGATCTGAGATTTTGTTCAAAACTCATAAGTTTGTGTTCTTGGTGATTTTTGATCATTTTGGATTATAATTCATGTTTTTGGGTTGTTTTAAACATTGGAATCGTGTTCTAGACCAAAATCTACACATAACCTGATAACTAGATCATCCGAACCTTCAAAAACACCAAAATTCATCAAAATCAGCCAAAACCATGAAGAACAGGGCTCATACGCCTGTAAGGGTCATACGCTTGTAAGCTTTCACGCGTAGGAACTCATGCACCCAGTTTATCACTCATATGTGTGGATTATCATTCATACATGTGCTTTAAGACCTCATACGTGTGTAAGAAGACTCGTACGTGTGATAACACCTGTCATACGTGTGAAGTCTGAGTTAGTAAACTTTTGACCAATTTTGATTATGAATTTGTCCGATCCTCACCATTAACTAAAATTTCTTATACCCTATCACTTCAAACACTAGAATGGCCAATCCTAGTTGGAATTATTTAACCCAAATTGTCCGACCCAAGCATTTCCAACAACAGCCACAACCTCAAGTAACCCATCCGTAGGTTGTTGGAAACGCCATTAACCCTCCACAAGAAGCAAATGTTGTTGTTCCTTTATTGTCCATTTTCATCCCTTCCTCAACAACAAGTAGTTAACACCACTAATCCATGGGTATTAGTTGCTTCGACTAGTCAAGCATAAAGTGTTCAGAGTATGCTTCAAAGTGATAATGAAATCGGAAGCAAAAACAAAGCTCTAAAGATGCAACTTCTCGGTGTATATCACTCATGGAAGGGAAGCATTCAGAGGCACATAAGGGAATTGATGTTGATATCTGGTATTGGGTTGAACATCCGCTTATTCGGCCACTTCAAGAAAATTCAATTGTATTAGTGGAAACGACAAAGCTGAGTGACAAAGATAAGAAGAAGTATAAGGATGAGAGAAAGGCGTTATCAAGTCTCACTCAGGCATTGCCTAAAGATATTCTACATCAGTATGAGAATTGTGAAAATTCTTATGATCTCTAGAATCTTTTGAAGATACGGTGTGAAGGCGATGGGCGTGCTTTCAAGATTCGGCAGGATCAGTTGAAGAAAGAGTTCGAAGCCTTTTGTCACATCGGGAAAGAGTAGATGTGGGACATGCAATCCAGATTCTACCATCTCATGAAAAAACCCGTAAGTATGAAGTATACTACTTTTGAACTAATAAAGCATTTTGCAGATGCGTCACCTCCACATTGGACATAATATGTGGACATATTGAAGGAACCGGGGCAATATGAAAGCTTGTCCATTGCTGACTTTCTTCGCAAGTCGGAGAACCGGGAGATTGAGGAAAACAGAAAGGCGAAGCGAACATCGTTACCTCAACATCCTGAGGTGTACCATGCTAAAACGAATGCCACTTCCCAAGTCTCAACCAGCTCCAGACCTCAAACGGCTTTCGTATCATCTGTTGTCAATGATCTGTTTGCCTGCAATAGCATTCTACAATCTGTTCCTGACCCAATGTTTAATCATTCAAGTTCGTATGCTTACATCCCACCACAATCATGTTCCACATCCTATTGTCAACCTCAGCCACAACCAGCACCCACATTCATTCCTTCAAGTTCATCAAACTCTCAACAGTCAGCATATGTTTCTTCTAACATGATAATGCCTCAATTGTCAACAAATAATCTTAGGAAGGTCACATAGAGGTTGAATAAGAACATGTTGCCCTCCTACCTGCTTTTGTGACTTCCTATAATGATCTAGTTGCAAGAAACATCGGGAATGTGAATCTGACTAAGGAAGACAATTCCCAAGTCGATAAGGATGAAATGGAGCTGATGGATATACAGTGGGCATTTGCTAGTGTTGTCCGCCAAGCTAAAGACTTTACGGAGAGTACTGGTTGCACTGATTGGCAGACAAACAAGGATACTAGTATGGTTTCAACAAGCAGAAAGTCACGTGCTTCAACTGTTGTGTACGGGGACATTTCAAGAGAGAATGTGACAAGCCTATTCAACAAGGAAATTAGTATCCATTCTTAACCAACATAGTTCTTGCCAACAATCCACCACCTAGCCTATTCAACAAGGAAATTAGCTCAATCTTAAAACAGGAGCGTGCTATAGTTCTTGCCAACAATCCACCGCCTAGCCTTCACCCGTAGCTAACAATCTAGGAAGGTCTTTGGTGGTTCAAGCTAATGAAGCTGTGATTGGAATCTTCAAATGGCAGACAATGGTGTTGTTAACATTGGTGGAGTTGCATGCTATGCAGAGATTGTGAAGGATATGCAGAAAGATGAGGCTAAGTCATCAACTGATGACAACTTAAGTGAAGATGAAGAATCTGAAGCTTCATATGATTAATAATCTGGATCATCTGAGAGTGGTGCTAATACACTCGATGCAGATGTTGATCGACTCTTAGCTAAAGCTAATTTTCTGATAAGCCAAAAATCCTGTTTGGTACAAGATCTTGTGGAATATACTGTGGATTATTCCAAGTACTTTTCAACTGATGGATCGTCATCTCACTTTTCCTTCATGCAAAATCCGAATATTAAACGATGAGTATATCGTATCGATATGAGAATCTAGTGATGTTTGCTGGAGGTTTGTAAATCTTTCAGAAGAAAAACGATTAGAATCTCAAAGTATTTTTGAATCGTCTTTATATAGAAATAATATTCAGTCTTCTTCTCATCTTAATGAGGAAAAGATAAAAAGAATATTATAGGAAATATCGATCTAGATTGGAAACCTTTAATAGTCATACCAGAAAAATACAGATAATCCATGTATCTGAATTAACATGACTATAGCAAGAAAGGTTAAAACATGATTAGTAGAATGATCAAGATTTATCATTACAGATTGATATCTCTAACTTGTGTAATCTTAGATTTGATATAAGATTGAGTTCCTTGCAAACACGAAAACTGATCATGTCTCACTAATAAATGTTCGGTTTAAATTTGTAATATCCTTAAAGATTAAGGGTATAAAGGATACGATCTCTCAAATTTCGGGGACGAAATTTTCTAGGGGGGGCGAATGTAACACCCCGAGGTGTTACGGATCTCGTAAACGGGTCGAGTCGTACCCGACCACCCGATTATTTAAAATTATAACTATTTAATTCGTATTAACGCAGCCAAACGCTCCTTATCTGATGTTAAATGCGTAACCAAACACCCATTTTTCTGTCACTATACTTGTTCCCAAACACCCTTATTCTAGTTGTTACACCTATTGCCAAACACTCCTAATTGGAGTTGACTATATAAAATCCCTCCTTTCTTCCTTGTATTCTCTACATATCATACAACCACACACACAGAGACACACACTTGAGTGTGTTATGGAGAGCATCAACCGGAGGTCACCATTCCGGTGACCGGAGACCTTGATCCGGTGACTAATGGCCGGCCGCCGCCGCCTACCTTCTCTCCGGTAACACCACAACCTAAGACCCTGTTCCTCCTCTGTTTCTATTGTGAATCCGGCAAACTATCCCTTCTGGTACCGTTCATCGATCTATAATCAGTCAATAATCCCCAACCTCTGCTCCTCTGTTGTGTTACGGGAGGTTGAGACAGTCACCGGTTATGGTGACTGTCGTTAGGTCTTTATAACCAACCAACCAAACCAAACCGAACCCTTATCTTGTTTCTGTTACGAACCCGAGCCTTCCGGTTACCAAAACCCAACCGACTAGCCCTC
Source organism: Ambrosia artemisiifolia (assembly GCA_032199755.1). Lineage (NCBI taxonomy): Eukaryota > Viridiplantae > Streptophyta > Magnoliopsida > Asterales > Asteraceae > Ambrosia > Ambrosia artemisiifolia. The sequence goes on from CM063519.1 coordinate 67,639,033, forward strand.
TGTTCCAGCCCAATAAACCATCTCTTCTGTTCAGTCATGGAACCCATTAGTCATCAACCTTCTATCTGTTTTTGTAGTCGGACAGTCACCAGGTTATGGTGACTGTCATCGGGTACTAATCACCACCGAGAACCCTCTTTTGTTTGAATCTGTACTCGATAAACTACCCACGAACCCCTTTTGGTTGTCTCATATCCGTAATAACTGGTGAACTTCCGAGCAGTACTCCGATGACTGCCATTTGATAACTCACTCATTTTATTTCCGATTTGTACTTGAGGTTTGATAAACTACCCACCAAACCGATCGGTTATTCTATATTCACACACACACATATACGGTGATGCGTGTGTGTTGTTGAGTTATAATAGAAAACTAGGTTTAAGTTGCCCGCGCTTCGCCGCGGGTGCGGCTGTTGTGCGAAACGCGATGGGAGCTCCTGTTGCGTTGAGTGATTGGCGGACGTTAAAGATCGTGCGTCGCTGTGGAAGCTCCTGTTGCGTGGAGGGTTTCGTGGACATAAAAGATAATATTAAGTGACTGCTATTCTAGCGTGAGCTTCAAAAAATACTCGCGGATAAAAGCTAAAAGTTTGGTGGTCAAAGTTTGAAATATTAAAAACAAAAAGTTTGGCCAAAGCGCAATGCAAGTTTAAAAAAGTTGAGTGGTGAAAGTTTGAAATCCTAAAAGCTAAAAGTTTGGTGGTCAAAGTTTTAAATACTAAAAGCTAAAAGTTTGGTGGTCAAATTGAAAGAAAATAAAGTTAAGTTAAAAGTTAGTGGCCAAAGTTTTAAATCCTAAAAGTTAAAAGTTTGTTGGTCTAAGTTTGGTGGTCAAATTAAAAGAAAATAAAGTTAATCTAAAAGTTAGTGACAGAAAATTAAATAGAGCTAAAAGTTAGTGGTCAATATGTATATTAAAAGAAAGACACTATTAAAGTGTCTTTCTTTTAATATTTAAGAGAATAAGAGGGAAGGTGGATTATAGTGATTGGTAATCTGAGTGGGTTTCGAGTCACTCTTCGACAAGTACCCGGTTGTTAATCGGTAAGATTCAAGGATTGTTTGTTAATTGATTTAAACATATGGTAATCAATTATTAATATAATAATCATGTTGATTGCGAGGTACCGTTAATCAAACCGGACGACTTGAATCTGATACCGAGTCAACTCAATGACTCGGTCAACTACCGGAACAAAACCCGGTCCAATAACCCGGAGTGGATTATTAGAATTATACGAATATATATATATACGGATAACGTACGGACTTGATAATAATAATAATATGACAATAATAAACATATATAAAATATATATGTTTATATATATACGATTAGATATATAGGACGATATTCTAGACTCGGGTTAATAATAATATTTTCTATTTCTTTTGTTAGTTTAGATCTGCCAAGCTGTAATGGCCAGCTAGATGTAGGATGTCCGGGTCGTGTCTCATATAATAAATATCAATAATGAACCCCGAGTTTAGGAATATCTAATATATACCGGTTGCTATATATATAAATTGTATATATGATATATATCCTAAGTATTACAATCTAACAAGTCCCACACGTAAAATGTATCAATATATATATGACAGATAATTGTAATAAGAGAGATTATAGAAGATTATACGCAAACCTGTGAGTATCGTGAACTCCCCACTTTTACTGTTTTATAAAGTGTTTTCGGGGGAATACATGTCATTTATTAGAAAATATAGAAATGCTTTACATAATAAAAAGATTAGCAATAGAAGAAATATAATAGAAAAGGGGACATAGAAACGACAAGGACAGTACTGGCCGGTATCCGCCACTTCCTTTCTTGTCCAAGTAGAGGACAAGAACCAGTCTTACCCAAGTAGAGGGTAGGAATTTCCAAGTAGAGGACCAAAACCATTCTTGTCCACGTAGAGGACAGGAACTGGTGTTTTACCACAAACAGAGTGGTACCATCGATAGGAATGACACGTAATATAATCGATATAATAGAATTGATATATATAATAGAACTGATTTAATAGAATATAATAGAATATATTTTCCACTTCAGAATTATAACTGTAAAGCATGTTTATAAAAAGAATATTGTATATAAAAAAATGTTATAAAAGAATTATCAATAAATGAACTGGCCATTCGCTTTATAAAATACACGACCTCACCAACTTTATGTTGATAGAAACTATTTTTGGCATGTGTTCAGGTAACCCAACAGATATGATGATGTGGATCCTAGAAGAGTAAAGACTGTTATGATCCGAATCCGCTGCATAGCTCTGAAACCCGACCCGACGACCCGGCTCCGACAGCCAGGGTCGTTACAGGTGGTATCAGAGCGGTGTTTAATAATAGTCTTGACATCTTTACTAATCCAGGATCTACCAGAATATTTTCTAAAAGAAATTTTGCTTAAAAAAATATTTATTATATCAGAAATATTAAAAAGAATATTAGTCCATCGAATTTTTGGGTACCTAAATGCCTAACCATTATAAAGTTGGTGAGAACCATAACGGTATAATAGAAATCGAAAGAAATCCACTAAAGGATATTATTAGAATGATTATGTGGGGTAAATTGACAATTATGTACACAATTGTGAATCTACATGCACATCTAATTTCTGCGAAATCTTACAGGATATTAAGGCCATAAGAAATACGAAAGAAATCAAAAGAGAAACCCGGATATTAAAAAAAAAAGTTATAAAAGTATATATATGAACAAATATTAAATTACACAATCATTCCTTGGTAATTTAATCGACTTGTACGAAAGATGTGAAATCATTTTTCATGCTTTAGAAACTCGTTGATTTATAAATTATCGCCGTGTATTCCAGAAATTCCGTATAAATTAATCTTATGGGTATTCCAATATTTATAAATACAATACAAATATTACACTCCAATTTGAACATTCCTATGATCGAGTTTCCAAGAATATTATTTTTACTACGTAAATTTCGCAATTTTATCAGAGACATACGATTGTAATGTTTCTAAAGAATTCCCTCCAATCAGAAATCAGACAGATTCCACGCTTACTTGAATTGTTTTAAATCTATCGAGTATAACTTCGTAGTCTACCAAATTTGTTTCCAGTAATTTTTTATTACATACTCAACTCAGTATTCCAGTTTTGGGAAATAACATAAATATCCTCCGCTTTTAAATTCAAATAAACGATTTATCCAATTTACAAGATCGAGAAAATTTATTAATACTCCAATTCTATTTTTATCAAACCGAGTATTGATATTCTTTATAAAATTAAAAAGCCCCCAGAATTTGTCTCAGATTTTAACCGAAATTATTCGTTAAATATTAAAATTTTGACCTTAACGTTTTTGGGAAATCTATTTTTGTTTCATTTTCTCAAAATAAGAAACCCGTTTATTAAGAATTCAAGAATTTTGATATCATAAGCCATAACGAAAATTTCTACCGCGACTCTTTTAAAATAGTTATTATTTTCAAAAATAAATACCATTACGTAACTCGAACCAGTATTGTTATTATAAAACCTCCCTAGAAATTTTATTTCAAAAATATGAAAATCCTATAGAACCACTGTAACACCCTGCCCCTCTCACCACCAATATTGTCCGCTTTGCCCTCCCAGAGCTCACGGATTTGTTTTTGGGTGCTCCGGTGGAAACTTCCCAGGAGGTCACCCATCCTGAAACTGCTCCCACCTGAGCACGCTTAACTGTGGAGTTCTCCTCTCATCCACTAACATTAAGCCCCAAAACGCGTTGGTGATTTAAGAGGCAAGACATTACTTATGAACCAAGGATCTCTCCTGGCCACGGCCGATGTGGGATCATATATATGCCAAGATTCTTTTTTGGCATGATTATATATCTATATCCGATTATATAAACTGTAAGTCCAAGATCTTCTCTACCGGGTATCAAACAACACACAACCAAAGGCGAAAACAATGATTGTATGTAACGAACAAAGAAGAAACTTCAGACGGAATGATTATATTATCAAGTGCACATGGTTTCAAGCGAACCGTCTGGTACACCAGGGCCGAATACAAGAGAACAATTCACAAAAGACTAGCCACCTCAAAATAGTCTAGGAACCCCCTATTTATAGTTACATAGGGCGGTTCACATACACTGGGCCTAGAAGGCCGAAACCCATTAAGAATAAATACAAGCCCAAGACAAATGCAAACCTCTAATTATGGCCTAACAATATCCCCCTAGGTTTGTGTTGGCTTGGCGAGCTCACTGTCGCTTCTTGCTGCTTCTCTTTGACGTCTTTTTCTTTTTCTCCAATGCTTTCTTCCACTCTTCGGTTGACTTTCCAACATAAGGACCAAACAACTTTGTATCAACTCTTCCTCTATTATCAGCTCCTAAACCCAACGTTAATATCTGAGCAACTGCACCAGTAAATGATTTCGCACACGCTTCATAATCTGGATCACATTGAATTTGATGTTTCACCAGAATTTCAATGTCTTCATAATGCAGGCTCATCAAATCTTTCACATCACAGACTCTGAACTCATCACTTTCACAAACAATTACTGCAGATCGAGAAGTAGGATCATAGACCCAGAACTTCATGTCTTTCATGCATCCTTTGTCCAATGGCCTAGATAGCGGTATAGTCTTCATTTTGTCAGTATGAGGCCATTGAACAGTCTTGAATGGTTTTCCCTCTGGCGTCAACACATCTTTATACTCAACCAGAAGTGAACTAGCAGTCTTCATATCTCTGAAGTTCACCTTTGCTTGCTCTTGAATCTTCTTATGAAAAGTAACCCCAATCCTATTTCTAGGATTTCTCACCTGATTAATGAATGGAGCCTTAGCAAGCTCAGTCAGATCAACTTTGGTCCAAGAGCTGAACGCAGCCGTAGAAGCATAATACTCAACCGCTCCATTTTCTCGATGAACCACGATCACTCCTTTATCATCATTGTATCTCCAACAGTTTATTCCTGTTCGATTTCCATACCTATCAAAATGATCCCTAGTATTTGTCACGAACCTTTCAGGTTGTTCTTCCATAGGATCACTGGGTGGTTCAGCTGTATTCTTTATGACAAAAGTGCTTCCGGGACGACGATCTCTAACACGAGGAATCTGATCAGCATAATACTTCTGCATTTGTTCTTCATGCTCTGTTTGTGCCTTTTCATGCTCTTCAGGTGTCATAACCTTCTCCACGAAAGAAGATGTCTCTAAAAACTCCTTTCCAAACTTGTTTTCCAACTTCTGAGTCAGATTGAGCAGTCTGGCAGACACATCACCTAAACTTGACTCCAACTCATTGATCTTCTGATTCTTCTCAGTGACAGTTTCCATCAGACTTTCTACTTGAGCAGTGAGCCATATATTGTGAGTCTCCAACTTCAGAACTCTTGTCTGCAGTTTATGCACATCCACCTCAGCAAAGATATCTTCATCACTATCAATTCCTTCAGTACCAGCTTCTCTCTCTTTAGTTGTCAGAAATTCAACATCAACACTTTTTCCTCTAGCTTTATCAGCCAGATAAGCACTATGAGCTCTTTGAAATGCTTCTTCATTAAACAACACATTTCCTGAGTCAGGCACACTGGATGATCCAGCACCTTCATTTATTCTACCAGTAATAGGTGCTTTGCTCACATACTGCGAGAATGATTCGGTTGCAGCAGCATCAGCATGAGTGGTTTCAACTTCAGTAGCAGCACAGCTGTCACACCCTCAAATTTCCACTGCGGGGTTTTACCGCGAGGCGCGTGACACACCAGAATCTCATAGCCGCAGTTATACGAACAACTCTAAATGCCCAAACCATTTAGTTCGTTTAAAATAAAATTCGCTTTTATTTTTGAAAAGTTTATCAGTCACAAGTTTAATTAAATGCGGAAGCGAAACAGTTAAACAATTTAAAATATGTTGCGCAAAAACAACGCGCCCAAAAACCGAAATAAAGTAAGTACGAAAGCATTAAATGTGTTATAGTTCCCAAAAGACAACATGCATGGACCTAGTCGTGCTCCTTTTCTAGCGACCTGCGAAAACATACTAAGTGTGTCAACATAAAGCTGGTGAGTTCACAGTAGGGAAACAGTTGTAATTTCTACAGTTGTAAATGTAACATCAGTTTTAAGTTTGTCAGGGGTAGCTAACCCACTCGATGTAACTAAACAGTGGTTATTGGGAAACATACAGATGTTATGGTGCCTTAGCACTGGTGTCTATCAACACCAGTAAGAAAAAGTGGTCAGAAGTTCATGCCCGTGACCCAAGCAGCTCAGGCATGAGGTTGCTGCACAACCTAATAGCGCTACTAACTACTACCCCGTTCGCCTCCGGCGATTAACCCAATAAAAAGTAAGGACTTTCAAGATAGAGTGTTTAGTTCACAAAGGACAGTTAAATTACAAAACTGATAAAAGTGTGATCCTCGTAAAGATCGAAAACCCGACCCACACAAGGAGTCATAGCATCCCAAAACCTGGGATGGAAAAGTTGTAGAAAAGTTTTGCTTAACCTTGTCTCAACCTGAGACACATGCTTTCGCGTAAAGTAGTGAAACTCACCTTAGGTTGCGTGCTAAAGTAAACCGTACAGGAAATAAGTGTGGAAGACTATTCGTCTACCCAAAAACCTATCAAATACAAGGTTGCAAGTGTTTGAGTGTATTGACACAAGGACTTAAGTGACATCTCACGTAATCGTACACGACTTAATGAAACCATGCAAACCCGTCAATCGTTGGTGATTAGTAAATGATGTATCAATTTAACACTTTTAACACAACTAGTTCACATCGCACGTTGCATACCATTAGCCTATCATGGCATCTATACTCTGTAAATAACATGTACACATGTTTTCATATAGGATTCCATAACCCATAGCTCATTAACACACTCAAAATGTCACATAAACGATTATTTGCAAATCTGCGTTTTCTGGACAGATTTTGGAGTATAAAAACCAATTTTTATAAAATATCAAATCAACTCATCAAGTTCCCAAAATTTTACAGAGATGCCTCTTATGTTCATACGTGACCCTACTATTTTTATTTCTCGTCAAAAGTGCTTCAATATTTTTATAAAAATTATTTCGTTCCAGACACTTCAGAAATTGGTGCTGTTGACAGCAGCTTACATAAAAATTTATTAAAAATTCTAGACTCGTCGAAACGAGGTGAATCCAATTGGAAAAGCTCGTATACTCCAAAACTCAACTCCTGTCCAAATTTCATAATTAACGGATTTGTAAAACTCAAGTTACAGCCCTTTAAATTTGGTCCATTTTTCAGTTCCGAAAATCAGATTACACCTTTAATCTTTAAAAATCATGTTTACATATCAAAACAGGTCCAAAACGCATGATTTTGGACTCTTTGGAAAGCTAACATCATATATTACGTTTGAGAGTCAGAAAATAATCAAATTAACCATGTTATCATTCGCATAACAGCCACACAATTCAGTACAAGTAATCTGCCAGAAATCAATATCTTCATTAACATGACTTATGTAAACCCTAACCAACCCCCACAACCCATAATCATGCAATAACTTCATACTACACAATAACCTTCATATTTACATGTTCAATCTCAGATTTTTCTACATATCATACACCCTAGACATGATTCCTATTAACCACAATCATCAACAATTCAACAAACAATCAAGATATTCATACAATCATCATGTGCGATTTTTATATATCAAGTTCTTAGGGTTTTTATAACTTTTTCAAACATGAATAACAATCATAAAACTCTTAAACATCATACCTTTCAATGCAAGGCTCCTTAGGACTCCAAGATATCACCCAAAACAACTTGAATCAAGCAAGAAATTGAAGAAGATTGAACAAAAGTGTGTGTGTGTGTGCAAGGGAACCCCACGGCGCAAAGGTTGTAGGGTTTCTTTGTATTATTATTATTTTTTTTTTATAAAAGATTAGCTAGGGTTTGGCTCATGGGCCAAGCCTTTCGGGCTTTGGTGGGTTTTTGTCTGATAACTGAGCCCGTTAGCCCTAACTAACTCCCGAGATTCATCCCGACAATAATAGTCATACTAGTATATATAAAAGTACTATTTTATCAATACGTGTTGTGTTTATCATGGGTGCACATATTTCATAACGTTTACGTACAAGTTAATTAATTCGTAATAATTCACATAAGCATGTAACTTGCATACACGTGTTAATCCACATACATCAATACTCAATTGCTCACATAATCATGCATGTCCAACAAATCACCAACGTTCGGGTTATAGGGTTCGTGTGTGTGTCAAGACAACCGTTATCCTAGTTATACGTACGTTAATGTCACTTAACGTATGTTAATGTTACCTAACATTCAAGACGCCTGTCTAGCTAACCCTAGTTAAGTGCTTAACCACATATAATCATGGAAAATTAACTAGAGTTCGGTAAAAGAGTTAACCTGAAAATGCGGGGTGTCACAACAGCAATAGTAGTCAATCTAGGATCTCTTTTGCTTCTCTTTCTAGGTTGCAAATCAGCATTTGGGTCTTCCACGTTAACCGGTGTCTCAGCTATAACATTGGATGGAGGATTCCTTTGTTCAGCTTCACGGACAGAATCAAGTATTCCTGCAAGAACATCCACTGGAGGAATAGCAACTTCAACTTCCGCAGTTACAAATTTTTTAACGACATCAATTTCATCATCATTCAAATCATCAAACTCAAAATCATCAACTTGCTCTTCATCATTTCTTTCAGCTTGATTATCTTCTTCAACTATCTCCTCATCATCACTCTCAATCCCAGTCAGATCTACCTTTTTAGGAGGTGACCGTTGTTCAGCAGGTGTAGGTTCCACAATCTGCACATCATGTTCTTCAGCAACAAGAACAGATGCAGGACCTGGTGCTTCTTCAACAATTTCGCTAAACTTTCCAAACTTCACTAGTGGAAATCTTCCCTCAAAAATTTGCTTCGCATCTTTACGGTTTTGTCTGATCAATCCAACAACTTTGTTGATGCACTTTCTGTGGACGTCACTGTCGAATAGACTAGGGTTGAGTCTTGTATGGTGTTACATGAGATTGTGGTGATCCATAAGGGCATTTTATGGATCTGATGCATTTGTAAATATAGGACAACATACAAAGTTCAGGTTCGACCTGTAGTAAAGGGCGAATGTGGAAACATTCCACATTCGACCTATACTAAGGGGCGAAAGTGGCTTTGTGCCAGATTCGACCTTAGAGATGGGGCGAATGTGGAAAACTTCCACATTCGACCTCCTCACAGGGGCGAAGGTGGCTTTTGTGTGTTGGACTATAAATAGCAATCTCATGTTTTGGTTTTCATTTGTAGATTTGAGTTTGTGCTTAGAATGCTCTCAAGGGGGAGGTCATGCCCGACCTTCCCCGGCCACGAGATAGATGTTTATCCTACTGATGACTGTGTCTGTAACCATTTTTGTAGTTATACGAATCTGTGATGACGTTGTTATCGTTAATTTCTGTCTCGTCTCGAATCTCCCGTCTGAAACCGAGCTGAATTCGCTTAATCGATCCGTGAATTCGGTTTGTAACTGGATTCTCAAACTTGGGAAGCCATGCATTTCCTATCATACGTTTCAACCGTCCTTTCTAGATTTGGATACTTGGATTCCAATATCATCTGAACAAATCTTGGAAACTTGTAAAACTACTTCTTATTGTGTGTCTTCACGTTTACCAGCATGTCTTCAAACACACACTTGGAGTAGTTGAAGTTCCATCCCTCAATCAAGGCTACCACTCCAGAAATATATTTCAAACTTATTTGATCCAATCCACTCTTGTTGCCTCCCAAACTCGCCAAAAACATATGAATCAACAATCTCCAGTAGCTTGGAAATGATTTCTTTACATACAGAGACACAGACAAATCACCTTCGTATCCCATTCTTCTCAGCACTGGGATAATTCGTTCTTTTGTGAAACTGACTAGATCATTGGGGGAATCACCAAAAAGTAGCACATTTCGAATATCTTGTTCTGAAATCACCACCTCAGTTCCTCGAACTCTTGAGCGAATGGAAGTGTCTGTCTTTCGTGCAGTCGAGTTGTCCCAAAATTCAGTAATCCAGTCCGTAAGAACAACCAGATTTTCTCTCATGGGATGCGTAACTCTACAAGTGTTGAGGCCAAAAATCAAGGACTTGAACTCCTGCATGTGCTCCTCGGGAGGGTCAGAAAGAAAGCATACCATGTTATGATCCCTTTCGAACCTTGGTACGTGAACGGCCATTTCTGCACAAAACGAGTCGGATTAGACACAAGAATGTAAATAAAAATTTAAAGTCATCAAAAATAAGTTAATGGGCCCCTTTGAGTTTTTAAAATTTCATCCGGGTCCATTACAGCCCATGTTTTGAGAGTCATATGGGCTCTGAACTACAAAACAGCCCAAATCATAAGGGTGTCCGAGGACACTAGAGGTGTCCGAGTGCCATGGGAGTGTCCGAGGGTATTTTTGTCAAAGGCATTAGGTTTCCGATGGTAAATATGTCTTTGACACATGTGTCCGAATAAGGGAAGGATGTCCGAGGGCATTTTGGTAAAAGCCCATGGGTGTCCGAGGGTAAATAGGTCTTTTGCACATGTGCCCGAATGAGTGGAGGATGTCCGAGGGCATTTTGGTAAAAGCCCATGGGTGTCCGAGGGTAAGTAGGTCTTTTGCACATGTGTCCGAATGACTCAAGTGTGTCCGAGGGCATTCTGGTCAAATTCCAGACGCGTAAAGATCACGCGCCACTCGAACTCGATTTCCCAGCCGCGTAAGGCTCACGCACCGCCGACTGGACGAATCAAACTCCACCCTTTTCATCGCCGTTGATCATTCCTTGGCCTACATCATGTTCTTCAGACCTTCAAATCAAGAAAACAACACTATTTCCAACTAAGAAACATTTTATCAAGAGATTACCTGATCATCTTGAAGGTTTTGATGAAGAAGATTGAAAAGAGAGAGGTTTTTTATCGGCGAGTGTGTGAGAGAGAAGAGAGAAGAAAATGATTATGATTTTGAAGAAAATAACCTAGCCGCCTTGTTGGTGCATTTGTGACCGTGGCTATACAACTCGTATGGGCTTAGTCTAATAGAACTAGAATAGGGGCGATTGTGGTAGCCCAGGCGACATGCCTGAGGCCCAGCCCAAGTTTAGTTAATTAGTTAGCCTATATATATATTTGTGTAAGGATTTAGGGTTTCAAAGAGAGAGTTGCAACAGTCTCTAGGAGAAGACTAGTGTGTGTGGTCTAGTCCAGGTTGGCCTGAGGTTGAGCTCACCTCAGGCCGGCGTCCCATTCAGCAACGTATGTATGTGTGTATGTATGAAGAATCTGTGCCGACTTGTTTATTATATATGAAAGTAAGATTCTTAGTTCTACACATATATTATTTATTGTTTTATATATTCGGTTTGACGTCTTGTGGAGATAATCAGGAGCGATTGGTGATGTAGTATCGGTCCTACACGTATTAACAGTGGTATCAGAGCATGGTTACGAATCGGAAGGTCTAACCGCCTCTCGATTCACGATTGCTCTTGATTTTGGGTTTTATTTCCGCTAAAACTCCTAGAAGACGTGATACCGAGTAATATTTGTGGTTCGCAGCAGGTTAGTTTGTATATAAAAAAAATCTGGTTTGATCGATGTTCTTGAGCATAAATTATAATAATACGGATCTTTAAAGTTTGGATGGATGTTCGTTTGTGGAATGAGTTTTTTGATGCACACATTGGAAATGGGTTATGTTTCTGGATCGGGTTTTGCTCCATGTAGAATCGGATCTCATTAAGTGAGTTAAATGCCTTCCTAATTTTGTGCACAAAAGTTTAGAAAGTTTGTTATGGAATTTGAATGGTATTAAATTAATGGATTTTGTGGAATCTTATTATTGAATGGTGGTCAACATTTTCAAAAAGAAAAAAAACTTCTGCCGCAGATATTAATATGGTGGGATTGAATTAATGTCCAAGACTTTTGAATATTTGAGGATTATCTCATAATTTTCGGATGGTGCAATGGCTAGCACATTTATTAAAATTCTTAAAAAGGATGAAAGAAAGCATGGGTATTATTCGATTTCCGAAATATGGATATTAGTTGGATTGATTTGGTGATTAAGTTATTAAAATTGAAATATGGAATGGTTTGAATTGTTTTTAAATGTTGGCGAGTTAGTGGGTGATATTGGAATGAGAGATGATTTAATTTTTTTTGGATGGAATCTGTACTTTAATATTGAACGCACCGAAGATGGAAAGTAAATGGCGTTGGGCTTATGTTTGACCGAGAGTTTTGGGTTGTGAATGGGAGAAACCAAAAATATACACGTAAATGCGGTAATATTTTGCAGAGAATAATGAGGAGATAATTATTTCTTTTGCAAAATTATTAGAGTATTGTTCTCTGAAAAATTAGACGTGCGAGATTTTGTTGAAGAATTTTTGCAATGAAGCTGGATGTTCGTTACTGATTAGTTGAAGATTGAACCTTATCATATGCCGGTTACTTGGGTCCTTTATTAATCAGGCGTAAATTCTTCATAGGAGGAAAGATGCAGATTATGGTGGATATAAAAGTAATTTGGATAGACTTACATTGAAGGGGAGATTGAATGTGAAAGGTTTCGGGTATTCGGTGGATTTGTGAAGATATCAGACAGAGTCAGACACGGCTGATTGGGAGACAAAGATCAAGTCTTATCAGAGAAGAACTGAAATCATCAGTCAAGGGGGAGTTTGTTAGTGCATGTTTTGTGACTGTTGATTATCAGTGTTTGTCATAGTTGATAACAACGGTCAAGGGGGAGTTTGTTGGTGCATTTGTGACCGTGGCTATACAACTCGTATGGGCTTAGTCTAATAGAACTAGAATAGGGGCGATTGTGGTAGCCCAGGCGACATGCCTGAGGCCCAGCCCAAGTTTAGTTAATTAGTTAGCCTATATATATATATATATATATATATATATATTTGTGTAAGGATTTAGGGTTTCAAAGAGAGAGTTGCAACAGTCTCTAGGAGAAGACTACTGTGTGTGGTCTAGTCCAGGTTGGCCTGAGGTTGAGCTCACCTCAGGCCGGCGTCCCATTCAGCAACGTATGTATGTGTGTATGTATGAAGAATCTGTGCCGACTTGTTTATCATATATGAAAGTAAGATTCTTAGTTCTACACATATATTATTTATTGTTTTATATATTCGGTTTGACGTCTTGTGGAGATAATCAGGAGCGATTGGTGATGTAGTATCGGTCCTACACGTTTTAACACGCCTCCCTTTTGTTCTTCCCAGATTTTGTGTGGCCCACCAAACGTGTGGTGGGCCCATCTCGGATCCCAAAACCATTTAAACACTTTGAAGTGTATTTTAAAAGCGGGTCCAAGTCAAATCGTGAACTGGTCGAAATAAAAAGATAAAATAAACGAATAAAATCTAAATTATAAATTTTTTAAAACAAAACTTCACACAATCTGTGCCTACGAGATCAAATCACTGAGTTTCAGGCCGATCCACTTATCAACACTAATCTACTTAAGTTGATCTTGGCAATTGCCAGTATGTTTGTCCACTTAAACTTATTTCCTCAGGCCTTCTTGTATAACGATCTGTGATATTCTTTATCATGTTTTGGATGTATTAATTTCGAGCACTCAAGCAAGTCACAATCAAATCTTAGAGTCGTAAGTGGTACACTCTATCATGCAAGTAGTTTCACTACCACATATTTTTCACAATATCTGTTCTAGAATTCTGAAACCGTGACTGGGATTGGATTGAGAAAAGAAAAGAATAGATCGATGAGAGATTCGGTGTAATATACAAGTCAGATGATTTCTCAAATGACGAAGGCTTTGGGTTTTGGACTCTAAAGGGTCTCTTTTGAGATATCCACACTGTGTCCAAGTTCAGCATATATCTGGATGCAGCAGAGGAGCCGCCATGACATATTTGGACACTAAGGTCTCTTTTAGGTGAAAAATGATCTACAGCACGACAACGAATAGCTAGGTCAGCATATATCTGGATGCAGCAAAAGCTTTCGTTGCCTAGCATCTCCAGGTTTTTGCTTACACAAAATAGAGGAGATACATGAGTTTTTCAGAGAAGGTTTCAGACCTAGACCACATTGTTATGCTTCGGGACATCACACAAGCATTCAAATAAAAGTTATACCTGATTCCAAGTGATGTTCCTTGCTGAGGTCGTGTCTTATCTTTAGGTGCTTCACAAGATCATTAACATTTCAGCCATCAGGACCAAGCCTACCAGCATATCACACCAGAGCCAAACTATTTCGATACTCGACTTACATGATTCAGCCTTAAACCATATGTGAAAGTTCATTTCATTTCTCGCATGACGGCCCAAAACAATTATTTTATATTTTTTGAGTTTTCTGAGGAAGATACACATCCCCCTAAATTTGTGGTTAAAATTGAAAATTTAAAGAGCAAATTTACAACCAAAAAACAAGAAAAATATTTTATTATTTTTTTGTGACCAATTCAGTCCTCGAAATGGACCATTTTGAGCAGTTCTAAAAGAGCTTCAAAACGAGCTCGATCAACCGGTTTAGTAAAAAGATCTGCGACATTGTCGTCAGTGTGGGTGTGAGTAGGAATAATTAAACCTTGGTTAAACTAATCTCGGATGGAATGTTCTTTTATGGCAATGTGCATAACTTTTGAAAATTGAACTGGATTTTTCACAATTTGGATAGCTGCATCATTATCACAATAGATGGGAGTAAGAGAGAAATCCAAACCGTAGTCCACCAGTTGGTGTTGCATCCAGATCACCTGAGAGCAGCATGCTGAAGCAGCAACATATTCCAGCTTCCGGTGTTGAAACAGAGACGGTTTGTTGTTTTTTACACTGCCATGCAATAAGCCAATCTCCTAGAAATTGACACCCAGCAGAACTAGATTTCCTGTCAATGTCACAACCTCCAAAATCGCTGTCTGAAAAAGCATTTAATTCAAAGGGAGAATCCTTTGGATACCAAAGACTGAATCTGGGTTTCCCCTTAAGGTATCTAAAGATTCTCTTGACAGCATTTAAATGAGAAGTTTTAGGATTAGCCTGATAGCGTGCACACTAACACACAGCAAACATGATATCAGGTCTGCTTGCAGTCAGATACATCAGAGATCCAATCATTGATCGATACAATGTTTCTTCCACGGCTTCTCCTTCCAGATCCTGAGTTAGACCCGGTCTTTTAGACGTTGGGGTGTTTGCTGGCTTTGCATCATTGAAGCTGAACTTTGCAAGAATGTCATCCACGTATTTCCCTTGATGAATCAGGATACCCTTGGAGTTTTGACGAACTTGCAGACCTATGAAAAACCTCATTTCACCCAGAGCACCCATTTCAAAATGCTTCTTCATCACCTCTTCAAACTCCTTGCACAGTGCTTCATTAGTGGAACCAAAAATGATATCTTCTACATAAATTTGCACCAGTATTCGATCTTCGTTCACCTTCTTTACGAATAAGGTCTGATCAATTACGCTACGGGTGTATCCATTTGCAAGCAAATGTTCAGTTAGGGTAGCATACCATGCACGAGGTGCCTTATGTAACCCATACAAGGCTTTGTCAAGCTTGTACACATGCTCTGGATATTTTGGATTTAAGAAACCCGGTGGTTGACCAACATAAATCTCTTCTTTCACTGTGCCATAAAGGAACGCAGTCTTGACGTCCATCTGATAAATAGTAAAGTCCTTAAACGAGGCGTAGCCAAGAAATATTCTTATGGCTTCCAACCTCGCAACTGGAGCATATACTTCATCATAATCTAGCCCTTCAATCTGCCTGAACCCTTGCACGACCAATCTAGCTTTGTTTCTTACAATTACCCCACTGTCATCTCTTTTGTTTCGATAGACCCATCGTGTTCCAAGAGGACGTTTTCCCGAGGGCAACTTCACTAACTTCCAAACCTTTTGCTTCTCAAACTGATTAAGTTCATCTTGCATTGCATCAACCTAACTCGGTTCCGGCATAGCCGCAGCAGTAGTTTTTGGTTCAATTTGTGAAATGAAGCACGAGTACTAGCATTTGTTGATGTCACAAGTCTGACTTCTTGTTAAAACACCAACATCTACTGGACCAATGATATTCTCCAATGGATGATCTCGTTGAATATGTGTAGGGATGGCTCTGTCTGGAGCTGAAAGATTTTCGGTTACAATCTCTTCCACGATGTCAGCATCAGATTCATCCTCAGCATGGTGTTCCACCGTACATTCAAGAGGTATAGGATCACAGAAAGCAGATACTAAGGTATCAGAAAATAAATCTTCGTCATCTACCTGTTGTACCGGATCCAAGGTGGCAATTGAAGGTTCGTCAGAAACTGACTGTTGTTGTGTTTCTGTGGTAGGCTCCGTAGCTTGATTGTGTAGAACAGAAGATGATTGCTGTACCAATGGGTCTTTTGAAAGTTTTGATGAAGAACCAGGGATAACATCCCCCTCATCCGTTGCATCATCAGCCAAGCAGGATGAGGTGCCTGTAGCATAAATTGAGGGACCTGTAGAACCTGTATTAACACCACTAAAAACATCATCAAAAATATGAAAAGACTGAAATGAAGTGTCATAATCAAACTACCAATCCGGGCCCACTCTAGCATCCGTCTCATTCTCGAGCCAGCGCACGTCGAACGACTCTACGATTTGCCTAGTTTGCTTGTTGTAGACCCTATATGCAGTCTTGCTAGCATACCCGACAAAATAGCAATCGTCAGTTTTCGCATCAAACTTTGGTGTTGCATCCAGATGCAACAAAGTGCACGGACAACCAAAAGCACGAAAATGCTTGACCGAGGGTTTTGCACCAAACAACATTTCGTAGGGCGTTTTCATTCGAGCTTTGTTGACTAGAACCCGGTTTTGCACATAGCAAGCCGTGTTTATAGCCTCTGCCCAGAAGAATGTCGGAAGCTGTGAGTCACTTAGCATTGTACGAGTGGCTTCAATCAGAGTGCGATTTCTTCTTTCAGCGATTCCATTTTGCTGTGGCGTCCTTGTGGAGCTGAATTGTCGCGCAATCCCTTTCTGAGCACAGTAGTAGTTTAATTCTGCATTCTTAAATTCAGTTCTGTTGTCACAACGGATCCCTTTCACCTTCATATTGGTCTGATTCTCCATCAACACAATGAACTGTTTAACTATTTCGGCAGTCTCACTTTTGTTAGCTGACGGGTGGTTCAAGGAACAACCCGTTATAGTGTTAAAACGCATATATTAATCACATTTAATCATGATATTGCTTGGAGTTGGATAACTACGGTTGTTATGGATGCAGGTATGATAAGGGAGCTAAAATGGTGGAAAACGGGCTTTTGGAACGGATCGGAAGCATTGGAACGAGGCGGAAAGAAAGAAGAAAAAAATCAAGTTTTTCATCATCCAGGCCGTAGCCCTACTCCCTGGCCGTAGGCCTACGCTGGCCCAGGGACTCAATTGTGGCCGTAGGCCAGGCCCTGATGGCCGTATGGTTTGTCACCCAGACCGTACCCCTACGGCCAGACAGTAGGGGTACGGTGGTCGCTGTGTTTTTTGTAACTCCCTCATTTAAAGACAACTTGATGGTGCCTTTTGATGAGGCTTTTCATTCTAAACGTTTCTATCATCTTGGGGGCGATTTTTGGGCTGCAAGGAATCATTGGAAACATTATCTAATCATTGTTTTTATGTTGGTAATCCTTATGAACAATTGTTTGAAGATGATAATGATCCACCAAGCTATGCTAGGCTAAACTTTTGGTGATCATTTCGGGTGAAGGTTTTTCTACAACTCTTGTGTGTTTTTCTTGCATTTCTAGAATAATAACTTGGTACTTTCTTTTGTTATTATGATGTATGAACAATTGATTGTAGTGTGTTGATTAATTTACTAATCTTTAGTCTTTATCGTTCGTTCTTGGTGTTGCTAACAACCGAGATATCACGGGAAGGATTGGGGTTGGTTATTGATTAATTGGTCATCGGGAAACAACCTCGCGTTAATATAATCCGAGTACTTTGTTCCCTTTTACCACAACAATTGTTTTTACATGAGTTATGTCTATGTAACTCTTTCTAGTTAAAATTCACACACGTGTTTAGAGAAACCGGATCCTTGAATGGTCATTATCTCATAATTTGAAGAAACGCTTTTAAGTTTGAATTGATAATTAGTTGTTATTTTAAGTAAAACCAAAACAACCAAAAATCATAATCATTTACTTTTTGTTAAGTAGTTTAATCTTAGTTAATTAACAAAGCTAGTAATTACACATTTTCCACAAACTCCCTGTGTTCGATACCTTCTTGCTACTATACATTAGTTGTAATTGGGAAATTTAACGTGTACCACGACAAGCACGTCAAATTTTGGCGCCGTTGCCGGGGAGTAGTGCGCAACGTGTGTTAGTTAATAGTTTTGTTTGTTATTTTCGGGTTTACACTGGTTGTGTTTAGTGTGCAGGTACTTCAAGTGTATGCATACTAGAAGCTCTCACGAGTCATCACCGCTATTGTTTGATCCGGAAATTGAAAGAACTTTGAGGCGAAACCGAGTACTAGTCCGTGAAAACCGAGTTCTTGGTTCACCTACTTCACCTATCATACCAAGAAACATCATGCAAGAAAGCCAAATACCACCCACAACGGGTCAACCAATCACCTCAGTCATGCCAACTTCCACACAACCACCACCAAATGTAACCTTATCTCATGAAATTCCACCAACTCATACCACCCAACCAAACACTACCCAAGTTCAATCAACCTTCACCCTTAGCCCATCCGCTACAATTCCACCATTCACTCATTTCTTCCCAACAACGGGTCAATCATCTTCAACTCATCAAATTCCACATGGGTCAACCGTTGTTCATACCTCTACTTACCAACCACCAAACCACTCGGGTTTTCAATACTCGGGAGTTCAAGGGGGTAGATATGATGAGGTGTATGAAGAAGAGTATAGTGGGTATAATGAAGAGGGTTACTATTATGGGGGAGATGGAAATTATGTGGGAGTTCAAGCAGAAATGAGTCAACCTTTGCAACAATTTCAAGACCCGGTTAGACTACCGGTTGGGATGCAACATGTAAGACCTCAAGGGCCGCAATTTCAACGTCCTGCACCGCTTAATCAAATGCGCTCTCAAAACATGCAAGGTCAAGCTCAAAGGCCTGTTCAACAACCTATGCATCAATACCCATATCAACAACAATTTGCACCACAAGGGCCACCACAAGCGCCAATGGGTCAACCAAGAGCGCCATTGGGAGCACCTAGAAGACTTCACCGTGATGTTGTACGGGGAATTGAAGCACATTTTCGGCCTATCATCACCAACAACCCATCACCAGTAGTGATTCCCCAAAATGCACATGGTAGAACTTTTGAAGTTAGAACAACCGCTCTCCAAAGTTTACCAAAATTTAAGGGGCTAGCAACGGAAGAGCCTTATTTTCACTTGGAGACATATGATTCCATTTGCAATACAATTGGAGGACAAGGTTTTTCTGCAGATGATGTCAAGTTAGTTCTGTTCCAATTTTCATTGGAAGACAAGGCAAAGAGATGGTTCCATACGCTACCATCCGCATCTATCTTTACATGGGCTGACATGCAACAAATTTTCCTAGATGAATTTTATAGCTCTCAAAAGACTAATGATGCGAGAAGAGGGTTGAGAAGCTTCCAACAACAATCAGGGGAGATGTTTCATGAAGCATTTGAGAGGTTCAATATGATGTTGAGAAATTGTCCTCACCATGGTATCCAACTATGGGAGTTATTAAATGCTTTTCATGAAGGGTTGAGTTTGGAGGATGCTCGTGACTTAATGTCGATCACAAATGGTACTTTTGGTACAAATTATGAGCAAGATGATTGGGCATTTTTAGAGCAAATGGCGGTGACTTCCAAAAGAAAAGCTCAATCATCAAGACGGGCGAGGCATGTGATTCAAAGACCTCAAGTGCATGGAGTGGAGACTGGTAATGTTCAAACCACAAATCAATTATACAATGTTTGTGGAAATTGTCAAGAGATAGGCCACACAGCCGATGTTTGTGGTGTGGTAATGAATGAGGGGCAAACGGAGGAGGTGAATGCTATTCAAGGGGGTGGGAGAAATTATGACATGAACTCCAACACTTACCACCCCGGGTTACGAAATCATCCCAATTTTCGATATGGGAATGCTTCCAATCAATTGAATCCGAACTTTCAAGAGTCTCATGGTAACTTTGCACCTCGTCAACAATACAATCAAGGAAATTATCGGGGTGGAAATAACAATGCGTATCTCGGGAAATTCCAATCAACGGGTCAAAGTGGTTCGGGGCAAGGGTCATTAAGTGGGAATGAAGTTATGGAGATGCTTAGAGCAATGCAACAAGACATGCAAAAGAGGAACCAACTTGATGAAGCCCGGATTCAAAAAGATGAGATTCGTGACAAGAGCATTCAAGCACTAACAATTCAAATGGGTCAATTAGCAACCGATGTGGCGGAATTGAAGAAAAGCAAGGGTCAACTTCCTAGTGACACCAAGGTAAATCCGTCTCATGGCTCATCGCGAGGTAACAATGTTAATGTTAATAGTGTTAGTGTGTTGAGAAGTGGTAAAGAGTTTAAAGCTAATTTGTCACCGGGTGGTGTTGAGGGTGAAGTTGAGGATATTACGGGTCATGAGAGTGAAAATGATGAAGTCTTACCGGTTTTACAAAAAGAATTAAATGTTAAAAAACCGAAAGTGAGTGAGAGTGAGAAAAATGAAAATGAGCCGAAACAAGTTCCATTTCCATCGGCTCTACTTGACCCGGGTAAGAAAAACTTTATTGCATCAAGAGGTCCCCAAAAAGAAGAAATGTGGGACATGTTTAAACAAGTAAAAATTAACCTTCCTTTACTTGATGCAATAAAGCAAGTGCCGGCTTATGCAAAATTTTTAAAAGAGTTGTGTACACAAAAGAGGCAAGAAAAGAAAAAAGTG
Source organism: Ambrosia artemisiifolia (assembly GCA_032199755.1). NCBI lineage: Eukaryota > Viridiplantae > Streptophyta > Magnoliopsida > Asterales > Asteraceae > Ambrosia > Ambrosia artemisiifolia. The sequence continues at coordinate 67,660,078 of CM063519.1, forward strand.
CCTAAGCGGGTAAATGTTACCGGTCAAGTGAGTGCAGTTTTAAATGGGGAGCTTCCTCCTAAGCTCCAAGATCCGGGCACGCCTTTAATAAACATTCAAGTTGGTAATTTTAAAATGGCAAAGGCATTGCTAGATCTTGGAGCCGGGGTGAGCATTTTACCGGGGAGCTTATATGATCAATATGATTTTGGTCCATTGGCTCGGGTGGAGACAACGGTTGTTTTAGCCGATTTGTCTCATAAGTCACCTCGGGGGATGGTTAAGAATGTGATTGTTAAAATTGATGAGTTTTACTACCCGGTTGACTTTTTAGTCTTGGATTACTCAACCGCGGACCCAAAACAACAACAAAATGTCATCTTGGGCCGACCATTTTTGAGTACCGCTCATGCGGTGATTGATTGTAGATTTGGTACGGTTGATATTACTTTTGGAAATCGGAAAATGCGTTTGAATGTTTTTACTAACAATTCTAATGCTATTGGTGTTGATGAGTGTTTTATGGCAGATTTGGTTGATGGATGCAACCCACATGAGTATGAAGAGAATGGTATAGATGTTTGTGTTTGTGATTTTTCTGAACAGGTACATGCTTGTGCAATAAGGGTTGAAGAGGTGAAGCAAGATGCCATGGCGTTGAAGGAAGGTAGGCCACCATGGACTCATCAATTTGAGAGTTTACTGGTGGAAATTGATTCGGGCACTAAACCATCATTGGAATCACCACCAAAGTTGAAGCTCAAAGACTTGCCAAGACGTTTGAAGTGTGCTTTGGATAAGTTTGGTTCATACAAAAGGCGGAAGCGGTGGCGGAGCATTCGGTTTTGGCGAATGGAATGATTTGTTCACTTCGGTGTTCGGGTCGCCTCAGCCGTGCTATTACTCATCAGGTCGTTTTTTTTTCCTGTACATAGTTGTAGAGTTTATTGCTTTAATGTTTTGGGATTGGGAGGTTGGGTGGTGTATGTGATTGATGATTATGGGCTTGGGTTGTGATAGAAGGTGGTGCATCATTTTGTTTCTTTCTTAGTCTTAAAAAAAAAAAAAATGAAAAAATGAAAAATACCAAAAAGAAGTTTGTGGTTGAGTCGTGAAGCTTTGGTATCATGTTGACAAAGTGGAAGCGAGCGTTTTCTCCTAAAACCGTACATTGGGGACAATGTATCCCAAGTGTGGGGATGGGGGAAAATTTTTAAATTTTTTTTTTTGAGGATTTTACATTTTTTTTAGTCAAGCGTAAATATTTTGGAAATTGGAACACCTTGAATCAACCTCAATAGACACACCGGCAACCCTTAACACCCCTTTTATTCTTGGTGAGAGTTTAAGCCACACTTGTAGATAAATAATACCTTTCTTTCTTTGAGAGAGTGGCAACGGGTGGTGGGTGCACTAGAACTTGTGCTTGAATGCGACTTGAATTTTTGAGTGAACATAAGTGTCGAGATGATAAGGGCACTAGGAAGCTAGGTGGCCTTGTTAGTTTGAGTGAGAGTGTGGGAATTGGGGGGTTGGACCTCATGCATTATATATATGAGCTTGGTAGAGAGAGGGGCGGGGGTTTGGACATGTAGTTGCCTATCTTTGAGCCTAAAAGCCTATCGATTGTTAACCCTTTAGCTAGTTCCCTAAATAAATACCCAACTTGACCCGGTCTTGTGTGTTTAAACAGAGTGTTAGTGTGTCATTTTAGTATTACAAGTTGAAGTTTTAGTTGAGTGTGTTCGTATGTGTATGTATTAGTGTTCTTGATGTATTGAAAAAAAAAAGAAAAAAAAAAATCGAAAGAAAAAAATGAAAAAAAAAAGAAAAAAAAAAAAAAAGAAAAAAAAGTGATATCTATTATAAGTTTGTTCGTACTTGTGTTTGCGTGTGTTAGTTATGTGTGTGTCGTTGTGGAATAAAAGACCGGGTTAAGTTATGCGCTACTAAAAATATACCCCATTCCCTACCTCTACACTTAGCCACATTACAACCCGATAAGCCCCTTTGATTTGCACTTATGTTTAGCATGTAAGAGGAGGGTTGATTCAAGTACAAGCTTATGGTTGCGCACTCATTCGTTTGCCTTTTTGTGTGTCTAGCTCATCTATGCTAGAGCTTACTTGTAGCCGAGAGGAGAGATATTGTGAGGGGTGTGTCGATTTGGGTGTTGAGGATAGGTTAATACAAGGACTATGTGTGATGCTTGACTTTAAAATGATTGTTTTTGTGAGAAATAGAGTTTTGATGGATTGCTTGGGACAAGCAATGGTTAAGTGTGGGGATGTGACGGGTGGTTCAAGGAACAACCCGTTATAGTGTTAAAACGCATATATTAATCACATTTAATCATGATATTGCTTGGAGTTGGATAACTACGGTTGTTATGGATGCAGGTATGATAAGGGAGCTAAAATGGTGGAAAACGGGCTTTTGGAACGGATCGGAAGCATTGGAACGAGGCGGAAAGAAAGAAGAAAAAAATCAAGTTTTTCATCATCCAGGCCGTAGCCCTACTCCCTGGCCGTAGGCCTACGCTGGCCCAGGGACTCAATTGTGGCCGTAGGCCAGGCCCTGATGGCCGTATGGTTTGTCACCCAGACCGTACCCCTACGGCCAGACAGTAGGGGTACGGTGGTCGCTGTGTTTTTTGTAACTCCCTCATTTAAAGACAACTTGATGGTGCCTTTTGATGAGGCTTTTCATTCTAAACGTTTCTATCATCTTGGGGGCGATTTTTGGGCTGCAAGGAATCATTGGAAACATTATCTAATCATTGTTTTTATGTTGGTAATCCTTATGAACAATTGTTTGAAGATGATAATGATCCACCAAGCTATGCTAGGCTAAACTTTTGGTGATCATTTCGGGTGAAGGTTTTTCTACAACTCTTGTGTGTTTTTCTTGCATTTCTAGAATAATAACTTGGTACTTTCTTTTGTTATTATGATGTATGAACAATTGATTGTAGTGTGTTGATTAATTTACTAATCTTTAGTCTTTATCGTTCGTTCTTGGTGTTGCTAACAACCGAGATATCACGGGAAGGATTGGGGTTGGTTATTGATTAATTGGTCATCGGGAAACAACCTCGCGTTAATATAATCCGAGTACTTTGTTCCCTTTTACCACAACAATTGTTTTTACATGAGTTATGTCTATGTAACTCTTTCTAGTTAAAATTCACACACGTGTTTAGAGAAACCGGATCCTTGAATGGTCATTATCTCATAATTTGAAGAAACGCTTTTAAGTTTGAATTGATAATTAGTTGTTATTTTAAGTAAAACCAAAACAACCAAAAATCATAATCATTTACTTTTTGTTAAGTAGTTTAATCTTAGTTAATTAACAAAGCTAGTAATTACACATTTTCCACAAACTCCCTGTGTTCGATACCTTCTTGCTACTATACATTAGTTGTAATTGGGAAATTTAACGTGTACCACGACAAGCACGTCATTAGCCTGAAAGAAAACCCAAGTAAAACGTGAGTAATCATCAGTTACTACTAAACAGTAAGCTTTGCGAGAAATGCTGAGCACATTCACTGGGCCGAACAGGTCCATGTGAAGTAGCTGCAATAGAGAATCAATGGTGTTCACCAGTTTAGGATGATGGGGTTTTCGATGATGTTTTCCTCTGGCACATGCAACACATTTTTCAATTGTTATGAAATCCCAGATCGGTAAATCCCTTACCAATCCCAGTTTAGCAACACGGTTCAAGTTTTTAGCGTTAGCGTGTCCAAGACGACGATGCCACAAAATGGCATTGTTTTGAGAAACTTTTGAAAAGAGACACGTAACATTTACAGATGGAGGTCTGTTCATGTCTATGACATAAGCATTTCCTCGACGTTCAGATTTTAACAACACCCATTCGTCTGGAATTATCACTCCAGGTTTCAGAATTAAACACCCTTTATCATTGAAGTGAGTTGAGTAGCCATTATCACATATTTGTGAAACACTCAACAGGCTATGCTTCAACTCAGGAACATAGTTTACTTTATTAAATTGAAGAGCGCCATTTCTTACCGTACCCCTTTGAGTTATTTGACCATTTTCGCCTCCCGCAAACGAGACAAATCCACCATTGAAATATTCCAAATCAGTTAGTTGAGATATGTCGCCAGTAATGTGCCTTGAACAACCACTATCAATGTACCAGAGACGAATGATAGTCCTCCACAGCCGTTCCTGCACATGAGGCGGGATCAGTTAGTTGTTGGTACCCAAGCCATAGTTGTTTTGAGCACACCATTTTTATCCATGTATTGGACTTCCATTCAATGCATGTTAGGAGTTGAGAAAATATCACATAGATTAGACATATCATTAACAGACCAGGATTATCCTACAGACGGGGAAGAATTTGGAATAGAAGTTTTTGGTTTCCAGTAGAATTTGTTTTGTGAAACCATCTTTTCTTTAGAAATAGCCGATACCTTGGGAATTTGCATTTGTTTTAGGTATCCTGCTCGATTGTTTGAGCCGCTTACTTCTATTCCAATCACCATCAGAAGGCTTCACCTTGGATCTTTCATCCTTCATTGCCTTAGGTTTTTCAACCTTCATTGGCTTGGGGTGATTATAGTTCCCTTTTGGAGCCTTCTGATGCTTCCAACTTGCAGTGTTTTTCAGATTATTTTCACAATTTCTGGCTATGTGTCCTGGGATTCCACATGTGTAACATATCTGACGCTTCACAGGTTGATCCCCCTGAGATCTTGCAGTTTTTTTTCCAGATTTAGAAGATCTGTACACAGCTGGATACCTGTGTGATGCTGTTTTCGAATGTCTTTTTCCCTGGTTTGAAGAATTCTGTTTTTTATATTTTGGTAAAACATGTTTTGGTGGAAGATATTTCCCAGTCCCACCCGTACTTGTTTGTTTAACCAAAATATTTTTTGTTGTATCACAAGCGTTTGACAAAATAACAGAATTTGAATAATCAAACAAAGAGTTAGACGACATGTCACAAGAGTTTATGCTCAAAACAAACGAGCCCACACAAATATTTTTGTCTCTAGAAGAAATTGATAAATTATACTTTTCAATTTTATTATTTAATGAAAGTGAATCAGAGTCATCGACTTCATCCCCATCGTCTACCCAATCCTTAATAATTAACTTTTCTGCACAAGAATCAATCGGATTAGTAGCATTCATAGCATCTGTAAGATCAAAACAATTTTTAACAGAAAAATTTTCAGCCACAGAAGAGACAGAAGATTCTGAACTCTCCTTCTCTGAAACAGATGAATTTTGAACAGTTACAGACACAGAAACAGATTCATTCGATTCAGACATGCATTCAGATGATTCGGTCATTTCACATGATTGATAACTTGATTCATTGGTCTCCACTGAATCTGTCTCTGAGAGATTCAGGGTCACTCACTTTCGAATCATCTGAGTGATGTAGACGGTCAGCCAAATTATTTTCAGTGTTGGCCCTTTGCTTTAGACAAAGCTTCCTAATTTGTTTCATAAAATCAAACTCATAGGGCACACTTGATTCTGATTGATTGGTTGGTTCAATAACAGATTCATCAACTTTTATTGATTCAGCCCCTGCACTTTCAGAAACATTTGATGATTCATTTGACTTAATTGATGTTGGAATATCATCCTTTTTAACCTCAAAGACTCTGTCAATTTCTTTATTTTTCTCAAAATTCAATATCTCAGTATGTTTTTCAACATCCTGAGGTTTGACAAAAACTTTGCTTAACGAGCGTTTTGCTTGTTGCTTCTGAGTTTTGGGTTCTGAAATTTTAATTGGGACTGAATTAGGCTTAGAGATATTTAGAGGTGTCGATTCTGTTCGAGTTATTGGTTCTTCTATTGGGGGGCTGTAACCTTTAACAGGTAGTGCCAACAATTCTTCATCAGTCATAGGAATTGAGGAATAATTTTCATTAAACGGTGGTGGGATTTCTGCAAATCCCAATCCTTTATTCCTCATTTCTTTTTCTCTGAACTTTAACTGGGAGTTAATCATCTTTTCGACTTTCGTACTTGAACAATCGAATTTTTTGAAATGAAAATCAGCATTTTCAAATTGTGATTTTAAACTGATCAACTCCGCAGTTAATGTATCAGACAGTCTTTTGAAGTGTAAGTATCGACATTTGTGATCACTCACCTCCTGATGCAAGCGCTTGATATCGAGTTTTTGTTTTTCGACCATTTCTTTATAAGAATTAAATTTCTTTTTAATATCCCAAGCGGCCATTTTCTCGTATTCAAGCTGGTTGTATGCAGAAAGAGTTTCTTCTCTAAAACCTTTAATTTTTAGCCTACATCTATCAGTGCAACAAGATTCAGCTAAAATTTCAGAATGTACCTCAGCTGCAGACGGAACATAATCATCATCCATTTGAGCCATGAAATTTCAGAATTTCAGAATGTACCTCAGCTTTGTACACAGAATCTTCATCAATATTCAATGCTGCTACTTGAGAAGACCAATCCCACCCTCCTCCTGATTGAGCAACCATAGCTTTATTTGAGTTTGATGATGTGGATTCAGTGCGAGTGACGTATGCATGAGTTCCAGGAGTAGAAGCAGAAGCAGTAACTACAGGAGCAGGAGTGCCTAGTTCCCTCTTAGGCTTGGTGCACTCACGAGCAAAGTGACCAGGCTCATCACAATTGTAGCAACGTATCTTCGTTTTATCCCACCCCAGTTTCTTGGTCGGGTTCTCCCACACATTTCGACCAGTTTTCTTCACAAACTTGTTTTCTCTATGTACTACCATAGCAATCTGCCAAGTCAAGTCCATTTCTTCTACATCATCTTGATTAACATCTTCTAAATCACATGCTCCAACATCCTTTGCAGTAAGTTGTCCTGCTAAAAATGCGTTGTAACAATTCATAAATCCAGCAAACAAACTTAAGTTATTTTCGAGCTCTTTAGGAATTTTCACGGTTTGCTGGGGTGCAGCGGCAGATGGTGGTGGTAGTGGTGAGGTAGGGGACGAGGATGCCCCAGCAGCCACTGAAGAAGCTGAAGTAGTGGACGAGCTGGGTGCAAAAATTGGTGGGTACGAGGATCCGTTGGCAGGATAAGAGTACAACAAAGGACGCTGAGGTTCTTGCTGAGACATAAGAGCACTACTAGAAGAAACGATGATGGCATTATTGTAGCTTGCAGTTTGAGTCAGATAACGTCGTCTGTCATCGAGGTCATAGGACTTGATCAAGGATATGGTTTCAGACAGAGTGAGTCTTTCCAGATCTTTGGTTCTCTTAATCAACGTCACATTTGAGTCCCAACTCCTTGGTAATGTGTTAAGAAGCTTCTTGTTCATCACAGAGTTACCCACCACCATGCCATTTGATTTCATTTCACTCACTAAAGCCACGAAACGTTGAATCTGGCTTTCGAGTGACTCGCCGGGAGTATGATTAAAAGCATTGAATTTTTGACTTAGCATTTCCCTTCTGCTTTCTTTCCTTTCTTCATTTCCCTCATACAAATTTTCAAGAGATTCCCATAGTTCTTTGGCAGTAGCAGTATCACGAACCCCAATTGAGACTTCAGGTGAAAGTCCCTGATGAAGGTAAGCAATTGCCCTGTCATCAATATCAGCCTTCTCATGATCCTCATCAGTGTACATGCTCTTTGGTTTGATGGCAGTGGCTCCCGTTACTTCATTTACCACATACGTGATCACACAGGGGCCATTCAGAATAGATCTTAGAGCCTTTGCATCTTTGATTTTCATGACCTGAATGAACCTGAATTTCCACTCAGAATATGACATTCTAAGCTGAAGAGCAGGTATCTTCTGATGAGTGCCAATAACAGATTCCATAGCTTTGTCCACTTGTGCAGCTACTATGAGCTTGTCAGCATTTAGTCCATTTAAATTAGCCTGGTTAACAATTTGATCCATTTCTGAAAATAAAACTTAAGATTATTAGTTCAATTTTAATATTGCTTAATCTCAGTCCAAGATGTTTTGATGTCCAGTCCAAAGTTTCCCAAAGTCCAGTCCAAAGATAATTTTCCAGTCCAATTGAGGGTGTTTAGTTCAGTCTGAAACTACGTTGACAGTAAGTAACTCGGACACAAATGTGTAATTCGGACACAATTATGTGGACCAGACACAGTTATTTGGGTCGGACACAGATTTATGTCGGACACAGGTTTGGGTTGGACACTATGCTGAGGTCGGACACAGGCAGAGGTCGGACACAAGTATGTGAGTCGGACACGATGCTGAGGTCGGACACAGGCAGAGGTCGAACACAATGCTGAGGTCGAACACAGACAGAGATTGGACACAACTCAAATTCTGATCTTAGACACTCCTTGAATATGAAACCTGCACAAAATAAGAAACAACTTTTCCACAAAATATGGAAATCGAAGATTTTTGAAAATCTTTAAATTAATGAAAAGCAATCCTTTAAAAGATTTTAATGATCTCCTAAACTTTAGCAAAAACAGATTGACTTTTCAACAAAATAGATCAATAGCCAGTTTTCTAAATAATTTCAAAGAATAAGACCCAAGAACACATCATCAAAACAATTTGAAAAAAATAACCGGATTATTAATATAACGTATAAACGTGAAATCAATATGAATCAAATCAATAAAATCAACCTTTTTTTCGAAGCAGTAACTTCCTTGATCTTTTCCTTTGATACCTAACCGAGCCTTCGAAAGACTTCTTAGGCTCTGATACCAATTGTAAGTCCAAGATCTTCTTTAATGGGTATCAAACAACACACAACCAATGGCGGAAACAATGATTGTATGTAAAGAACAAAGAAGAAACTTCAGACAGAATGATTATATTATCAAGTGCACACGGTTTCAAGAGAACCGTCTGGTACACCAGGGCCGAATACAAGAGAACAATTCACAAAAGACTAGCCACCTCAAAATAGTCTAGGAACCCTCTATTTATAGTTACATAGGGCGGTTCACATACACTAGGCCTAGAAGGCCGAAACCCATTAAGAATAAATATAAGCCCAAGACAAACGCAAACCTCTAATTATGGCCTAACATAAACCTCCTTGATATTTTATCTCGATAAGAACGACGAATATTGTATATTTCTATTCATAATCTAAATCTCTCTTAGTGTATATCAAAGAATCTCAGCTATATCATATTTTCGATATAATTTTCTCCAAGAATTAAATGATATTCTGGACAAAAATATCATTATCTCGAATTCTCGCGACAGAAATAATTTGGAATCTATCTAAAGAAATCGAATTCTTACTCACTCGATTATGCGACAATATAAGTACCATCTTAATCCTATGATTGAGAAAGTCAGAAAGATTAAAAGATTGGATTGTTATATTGGATATCTTTTGACGCGATCAAATCCTTGAACGATTGACAGTCTATTTCGTTAGACTCAGATCGACAAGTTTTATCCTAGAATAATATAATTTCGAACCCAAGAGAAAATAAAGAAAAGAATAATAGAATAATGTGTAAAGGACATATACCTATTGTGGTTAAAATAAACAAATACTAGAATGTTAGGTGAGGTGGAATAGTAATTATGGTTGCAAACATAATTATGAACGCCACAGGCACAGGAACATTCGAGTAGGAGTTTATCGAGATCACAGTATGTTTGTGTCATGAACATATTAAAATAAATTATGATAAGAATAGTAATAAGAAGAAATATAAATCCGAACCATCAGCGTATCATATGTGGAGAATACGACCATATCATTGGCAATCTAGTTGAAATTTCTTTGTGAAATACGACTAAGAATATATTCGCAGAATAAAAACCATTGATTGGTTAAAATTCTATGAATCACAGAAATCAGTCTTTTGATTGCCAAAATGTAAAATCTAAGATAGTGTATGTCCTCTGTGCAAACTCTGTGGCAAAGGATATCTGGACCCTTACGGAAGGTATATCCGGACATTTGCCACTAAGCCACAGGATTCTTTGTGAGGATATATGATACTATGAAAGAATCTTCTTAGTCACTTCTATATGAAAACTCATGTGAGTTATAGTACAATCAAATTGGTAAAAGGCCACACCCTCAAATTTACACAAGCGGAGTTCTACCGTGAGGCGTGTGACACACCAGGATCCAAGTCAACGGTCACAATAAACGACGTCTAAATGTAAAAACATACGTAAATAAAAACCAAGCATAAGATTAAAACCAACATCTGAAAGTGCGGAAGCATTCAAAGTTTACAAAAGTCATGCGTAAATAAAAACATAAGTTCAAAAGTTTAACATAAAGAGACATGCATGAACGACCCTAGACGCGAGTACGACTCCTGTGCGACTCCGTGCGCCTAGCTGACAGCTGCTACCTTAGCGACCTGAGAAAACATGCTAAAAGAGTCAACATATAATGCTGGTGAGTTCACAGGTTTTATTTAAACGTTTAAAGCAATCCTTTGAAAACCGTTACCGTTGCTGTTACTGTTACTACTATGCTTGTGAGAACGCTAGCTAGGCGCAGAATAATATTACTACTACGGGTGAAACCATTGCTGACTAAGCCGTTCAATGACCCTTAATTCCTATGGACTACCGTCATCACCGGTAGGCCTTGTATTTTTAGAGACAATATGCACCCGCCCGGCCTCCAGCCGTCGAGTGGGGCTTGTCAGTTCCCAATAGCGCTATCCATATTTCCCCGCCATATTCCCATGTTAGTGGTTTCTAAGGGACTTTTTGATGAACCGTATAGTAATAAGATGAAAGCCATAGTATAACATGAAAATGAGTCATAAAAGAGTTTAAGCATGTTTCTCCCCCGAAAGCAAAAACGTAAAATGTGGGGCCGTGAACTCACCTTAGGTTGCGTCTTCTGTTAATGAGTAAACCGTTTATGTGATATGATAGCCCCAACTAGTGGCGACCTATCATAAGATATGTGTCAAGTTAGACTAATAACCCGTTGGGTTCATTAGTCCCTAAGTCTAGTCCATGACCATTATGTGTTTGAAAAACGTGTTTGACCGACAACCCGACTACGTGAGACAAGAGTCGACATCCCATTGGTGACCCGACATTCCACGTGTTCATCTCATACACAAACATGTACCAATCATGCAACTTAATACTTAACACATGTTAAAGTTCAACGAGTCTAACACATAGGTCAAATAACGCACAAATAAGTCCAAACACGTGTTACTATGTTACTAGGCATGTCACGGGGTTCCTAGCATGTTCCTAGGTGTCAAATCGGGTCTCGGAATGTCAAAATACACTTACAACAGCAGTACACGCGATTAGGAATTTAGCATGCAATTAGGAAAAGTCAATTGGTGATTAGGATTGGTCAACAGGCAATTAGGATGCTAATCGCCTACCTTATCAGGCGATTATGGGTCTAATCGCCCCTTAAGGGTCCTAATCGCCTACCATATCAGGCGATTAGGATTCCTAATCGCCTGCTGCAGCTGCGTGTAACATTTTCGCACGTTTAACCCTCCAAATCAGATCCGAAACATGTGTAAACACCCAATATCAATCCTAACACATTAACAAACATATTTCAAGCAAAACCCCTAAGTTATCATCATTCTAACAGTCCCGAATGCGAGCGTTTCCCAAAATAGTAAACTTAACATGTAAGCATCACATCAACATGCACAAACTTGCCCTAAATAGCAATTATTCAGATTTCATCACGTAACAACGTTGTCCGATAGTATCCTACTGCTCTAGCATCATCCTAATGCAAACCCTAACATCATACAATCAACAACACACCACATAACATCCTTAATCATTCAAAACCATTCAAATGGGTCAAAATACCAAACATCAACAATACACAACCATGGACCTCCAAACTCCTAGGACATCATCATACTAACTCATAACAGCTATAAACACCTTAACAACACAAGAACAATCATGTTTCAATCATAAAAATCCTACCTTTAATCACATATAACACATATAACATGCATAAAGGTTTGGGTTTGTTTAAAAACGGTTTTTAATGGATTTTCAAAGACAAAGACATTTAGAAATCAGGTCTGGACTTTTAGGGAACAAAACATAATCATTTAAAGGTTTGGGTTTCAAGAACACACCTTGGATTTAGGAGAAAATTATGGGTATAGCTTGGAAATGGTTGTTTTGATGTAAAAACGAGCTCCAGAGGGTGTTTGTGAGTTGGGATAGGTTATGGGACGGCTAGGGTTGCACAAATGGTGTTTTAGAGGTCAAGGGTGGTATTTATAGGCGTTTCTAGTCGTTTAAAACACGTCAGGCGATTATGCAGCAGGTACACGCGATTAGGGCTCCTAATTGCCTGACACTACATGCGATTAGGGCCTAATCGTCCCCTAAGACACCCTAATCGCCCCTTATGTCCACCTAATCGACCTCATGTAGGCGATTAGGGTTCCCTAATCGCCTACAGGGTCTGGGTTTGGGTATTTGGCGCGTTAATCCCCATTTTAGCATATGTTAACACATTTTCACATACCGACAAGTCACATAATGATTATAAACACATAATTCATGAAAACAAACACGTTCACACTCGTTCACCAATTCCCGGGATTCGAGACCTGCATGTGTTAAAACCCCAATGATGCACGACTCGACTCGACTGACCTTGTCATGTGTAATGTATGCACGACTCGCTAAGGTAGACTTACTGAGTTTTCAAAAAGTTAATTTCCGGAGTTTGCCGGGTGTCACATAAAACGATCAAGTGTTACCAAGTTGAAAAATCACGAATAAGAAGTGATGGAAGATTTGTTTAATTCAAAAGAATATAGCATATAGAAATCTATATGGATTCAGAAACCGGAAATGGTGGAATCTAATGATTTATTAAAAGAAAATAATTTATAACGAATATATCAAAATACGATTAAATACCAATTGGAATCGCGTAGAGATTCGCAAGGTATAATCGAAGTGAAAACGAAAAATGAACAGAATTATGCTCATTTTTCCAGTGAAACTCTCCGGCCAAGGAATGACGAATTTCCTGTCCCGAATTAAAGGTTCGTGAGAGATAATTTAAGAAATCACTATTCTGGCAAGAACTATCTACATGAATATCCTGATGAAATAAGCCTCACTTATAATAAGTTGGATTAAAAAGATAGGATACATTGCTTATATATAAGTTTATCCGAAAGTGTTTTTGGACACTGACAGTATAGACTTTGATCGAATATATAAATAAGAAAGAATTATTCCAAGCAAGTGTATATCACAGAAATGACAGATTTATAGTGTCTGCTATAGATATCATCAGTATTATACATATTATCAGTGTTTGCTTAGATATAAAAGAATATAAATCGATACATAAAAGAATATAAATCGACAAATAAAAAGAATTATAATTTGAAAAGACATCCGATATGTCTGAATAATAAAAAGGCATTGGAAATGCCAAATATCACGAGAAGGCAATTGAAGTGCCAAATATTATCAGGAGGCATCCGATATGCCAGAATAAATAATTATAAAAAAGAATATATATTAAAAGAAATTACCAGATAAAAATATAAGTCGCAAGAAAACGACCAGAATTTTATAAAGAATGTTTTACGAAAAGTAATTATAGAATATTTTTATCGAGAGTGTCAACGAATCCCGAAATAGCATTAAGAAAGAATTTTATAGAAATACTTAACGCAATAAGTATTTAAATTCGAATGACAATCATGATTTTGAGAAAGAATAAGTGACGCATTAACATAAGAATCTTAATTCAAAGAATGATTGGCAATAAATAATGCAGTCAGTCATCAATGAAATCGCCAGTAAGAATTATTATCAATGATTTAAGAAAAATCTGAAAGATCGATTCCAGTAGGTCAACATAATAAAAAGAAATTGTTGAAACCGTGTAATTCAACAAGTTCGATTACTCTTTCCTTGTACCTTTAGACTCCGGATAAGATACGTCTAACGATTTGAGAAATCTCCTAAGTATATATACGAATATATGTTAACCAAAAGGTCAACCATATTACACCGATATAGATAGAACTTACAGGATAGAATTTGTAAGAAATAATCTGATAGTTACCAGAAATCATTCCACTCTCTAAGATCAGAAATACAATGATGGTAAATTCTAAGTTAAATCCAAGAGGTAGTAGCTCAGATCCCATTCGAGTCAAGATGACAATGAATGGATGGGACTTCCGTATCTATCTCCTAAGAACTATCTAGAATCCATCATTGTGAATGAATCCGAATATTAAACGATGAGTATATCGTATCGATTTGAGACTCTAGTGATGTTTGCTGGATGTTTGTAAATCTTTCAGAAGAAAAACGATTAGAATCTCAAAGTATGTTTGAATCGTCTTTATATAGAAATAATATTCAGCCTGCTTCTCATCTTAATGAGGAAAAGATAAAAAGAATATTATAGGAAATATCGATCTAGATTGGAAACCTTTAATAGTCATACCAGAAAAATACAGATAATCCATGTATCTGAATTAACATGACTATAGCAAGAAAGGTGAAAACATGATTAGTAGAATGATCAAGATGTATCATTACAGATTGATATCTCTAACTTGTGTAATATTAGATTTGATATAAGATTGATCCTTGCAAACACGAAAACTGATCATGCCTCACTAATAAATGTTCGGTTTAAATTTGTAATATCCTTAAAGATTAAGGGTGTAAAGGATACGATCTCTCAAATTTCGAGGACGAAATTTTTTAAGAGGGGGAGAATGTAACACCCCGAGGTGTTACGGATCTCGTAAACGGGTCAAGTCGTACCCGACCACCCGATTATTTAAAATTCTAATTATTTAATTCTTATTAACGCAGCCAAACGCTCCTTATCTGATGTTACATGCGTAACCAAACACCCATTTTTCTTTCACCATACTTGTTCCCAAACACCCTTATTCTAGCTGTTACACCTATTGCCAAACACTCCTAATTGGAGTTGACTATATAAAATCCCTCCTTTCTTCCTTGTGTTCTCTGCATATCATACAACCACAAACACACACACTTGAGTGTGTTATGGAGAGCATCAACCGGAGGTCACCATTCCGGTGACCGGAGACCTTGATCCGGTGACTAATGGCCGGCCGCCGCCTACCTTCTCTTCGGTAACACCACGACCTAAGACCCTGTTCCTCCTCTGTTTGTATTGTGAATCTGGAAAACTATTCCGTTTGATACCGTTCATCGATCTATAATCAGTCAATAATCCCCAACCTCTGCTCCTCTGTTGTGTTACGGGAGGTTGAGACAGTCATCGGTTATGGTGACTGTCGTTAGGTCTTTATAACCAGCCAACCAAACCGAACCCTTATCTTCTTTCTGTTACGAACCCTAGCCTTCCGGTTATAAAAACCCAACCGACTAGCCCTCTGTTCCAGCCCAATAAACCATTTCTTCTGTTCAGTCATGGAACCCGTTAGTCATCAACCTTCTATCTGTTTTTGTAGTCGGACAGTCACCAAGTTATGGTGACTGTCCTCGGGTCCTAATCACCACCGAGAACCCTCTTTTATTTGAATCTGTACTCGATAAACCACCCACAAACCCCTTTTAGTTGTCTCATATCCGTAATATATGTTAAAATGGGTGCGTTCATGTGCTATAACTGGTGGATTGGGTGTTGGGACAAAAAGGATTGAAGAAACCACTTTTTGATAACCTTAGTCCAAATCATATTCTGCTAAGTATAGAAGAAACTGATGAAGAAGAAAACACAAGTGCTGAAGAAGAAATCAACAAAGTACTGAAGAGCAAACTGATCAGTAGTTCTGAGGTCTAACCAGACACTTCACTTCAGAACTACTGAAGACAAAACTACTCATCAGTAGTTTGTCTTCTCATCAGCAGTTTGTTGATCTTATCTTCTGACCGTCTCTGACTTCAGTAGTTTAGTATGATAGTGTTTTGTTAAAGTCTTGGAACAAGTTTCAATGCTACAGCCTATTGTAAGCATTATCCTAAGTATAATATCTTAGCTAAATATTTTGTATTACTTAGTACAACAGTCTTGTGTATTCGTCTATAAATAGATGAGTTTATTCATCTATTTTAGATAAGTGATTACATTGATTTTAATTGAAAAACCTTCAAGGCTCTTATAACTTATTATCCATTTCACATCTGAGAATCATTCAATACTTGCACTTATTGCTTTATACTTTGAATTGCTTTTCATTCTCATTAACTGCTTAGTAAAGGGGGAGTAATAACTCCTGTAAAAGTGATACTTTAGAATTAGAACATTTATCATTCCGCTATCCAAATAACTTTGATATAATTGCAAACACATAAGTGTTCTAATACTTCAACTGATATAAGAGACCACTGATCCAACAATTGGTATCAGAGCAACTGGTTTATCTGATCAAATATCAATCTAACAAATTGAGAATCAGACACAGGCTCTTATTGATATCCAATAAAGGATTAAAAGGTTCACTTTTACTTTTTTATCCATCACTTTAAAGAGGTATTGACAAATCCAAACTTCTTAAAAATGGACCCTTACAATACTGGATCTGCCAATAAACCTCCTATGCTAGTCAGAAATGAATATAATATCTGGCAAAGAAGGTTGGCACACACTATTTCTCAGACCAATACTAGGTGTTGGAGGTCTGTAATCTTTAGAGCTCACAAACCAGTAGTAACAGATCGAGAAGGTAAAACTGAGAGAACAAAAGACCCTAAAGACTACACTGAAGAAGATTTCCAAAAATTTGAGCTACATGCAAAAGCTTTTTCAATGTTGGCTATGGCTCTCCCAAACGAAATTTATGCTGGACTTTTACATTGTGAAAGTGCCAAAGAGCTGTGGGATTGCCTAAAAGAACAGTTTGCAGGAACTGAAGAGGTGATAGCCAACACCAGAGAAATCCTAGCCCAACAATATGAAACTTTTACTCATATTGATGGTGAAACATTAACTCAACAATTTGAAAGATTTTCATCACTCATCTCTGAGTTAAAAATTAATAATCAGACCTATTCAAATGCATCTATGTTACATAGATTTTTAAGGTCTTTACCTTCAAAATGGGAAACTTATTCAATAGTCCTCAGATCAAGTTCAGATTTTAACACCCTGAACCTAACAAGGTTACATGGTAAATTAATAACTTTTGAAAGAGAGATCAATCAAAAGAAAAAGTTACAAGAATCTGGTAAAACTGCTGATGACTATACTCCAGGTAGCACAACCTTATTAGGACATGACTCACCATCTTGTTCTAATAATTTTGGATCTTTTGATCACATTGACATAACAGTTGGGATCTCATCAGATGGATCTTTCCCAGGATTAAACAACTCTACAAAAGTTGGTTTTGACAAATCTAAACTGAGATGTCATAAGTGTCAGAAGTTGGGACACTTTGCTAGAGAGTGTAGAAGCTCTAGCTATAACCAACCCATGTATGGAAATCAATTTAACCCCAATTATAATAGGAATAATGGAACTCAAGGGAGTGCTCATTTTGTACATGCACAAGCTCCACAAGTCCAATATGTGCCACAAGTACAATATGTTCAAATGCCTGCTCACCAACAGCAACAAATGCCTTCTTTTCTAACTGCTCAACAACCTGCACAAACCCAACAACCCCCTCAACAACAAAGTTTATTTACATCAGGGTATGTTGACTGGAGCAGTCTTCCGTTTGACACATCTGAATGCAGTCAGGATGCAGACAACAAAGTCTGTGATGTCAACTGGGGAGAACCTGACAATGGCAGAAAGAACTTTGCCTTAATGGCTTTTGAGGGACACTCCTCGAATTCTGCACTAACTCAGGTATCACAACAATCTCTTTTAAAGCTTTGCTCAAAAGATTGCATAGAATCTTTTGCTTTAATCAGAGAAACAAATGTGCATTTGCAAGGCAAATCAAATGATATAGAGAGAAAACATACACAGATGAAGTGTGATTTAGAAAGAAAAATTGCTTTGAAAAACAAAGAAATTTCTAAATTAACTGATAAATCCATTGAAACCAGGCACAAATTAAAAACATGATAGACAACTTAGGTAATGTCAGAAAAGGGCTTGCTGACACTAAGGTTGATTGTGAAAAATGGGTTGAGTCTTGTAAAGGATACCAAATGCTACTTAACAAGCAAACTGCTGCAAATGTTAAGTTTGGCATAGGGTATACCCATACTGAATCACCAACTGATTTCACCTACAAAACTGATAATGATGGGAAGAAATTGATTCAAACTTCTGATATGGAGGAATGCACACCCTACCATCAGAACTTTCTCAAAAATGAAAGTACTGCAGAAGTTAAAACCACTGATAATAAGCCATCAGTAGTTTCATCTACATCAGGAGTTGAGACCCTGAAAACTACTGATGACCTATTGAAAAATACTGATATTGTCAGTAAAATGCCTTCCAACTCTCTTGCTGTATCTTAAAGGAAAGAGAAGGCAAAAGCATGTGAAACATGTGGTCTGTTTAACCACATAAGTGAACTTTGTAGATATAGAAAGGGAAATCAGTTCAATAAGAAAAATCAACAACTGGTTGTGGGAAAACAAATTAGACAAGATTTTGAAAACACTTTCTTTCCCAACAAACAACAACCAAGTAAAAACCTTTCTCAGAAAAAGATTTTATCTCAATAAAAGTCTTTTTTTCAAAGTTCATCTTCAGAAGTTACACCTAACGCATCAGTAGTTTCACAAACTACTGAAGTTAAAGATTTGATAAATTTGGTTAAACTTCTGATGACCAAAGTTGATGGTGGTCATAAAAAAGATACCACCATTGTCCTTAATGAAAAATCCATTGCCAAAAAGACATAGATTTCAAAAATTGGTCCTCAATAAGCTGTACCTTTTCTCAAGAGCAAACCCAAAGCCAAATTGGCTTGAGTTGCCAAATCTAACTAATTTGCTATTTTGTGCAGAGGGTCTCCAGAGGTTTGAATAGCATTTTGTATGTTGATAGTGTAGGCTCAATGCACATGACTGGATGCAGATACCTGATAAACAATTTTATCAATCAAAGAGAAGGATCTGTGTCCTTTGGGAACAATGCAAAGGGATATGTGCTAGGATATGGCAATATATCCTCAGGCAAAATGCAGTTTGACACGGTCAATCTGGTTGAAAACCTTGAGTACAACTTGCTGAGTGTCTCACAAATGTGTGATAAAGGATATTCTTCCTTTTTCACAAAGACAACATGCAAGATCATATCACCAGAAGGACATAAGTTGATAGAGAAGATCATTGAAGATCATACTTTGCTGATTGCCAAAAGATGTGGCAATGTCTATGCAGTGGACATTGAAAAAGACAAAGTATTGAACAATACTGCCTGTTTCTTCCCAAAGGCATCAACTTCAGAAACTGATCTCTGGCACAGGAGACTAGGCCATGTGAACTTTAAAACCATCAATAAAGTCACAAAAATGGGCTTGGTCTGGGGTCTACCTTTGAAGGAATACAAGTGTAAAGAACACTGTGTTTCCTGTCTTAAAGGTAAACAGCATAAGTCCTCCTATAAGTCTATTGAAGAATCAAAAACAACTGCATGTCTTCAACTACTCCATATGGACTTATTTGGACCAGTAAAAATCATGAGCCTTGGTAAGAAGAAGTACTGCTTGGTCATCATTGATGACTACTCAAGATTTACATGGGTCTTCTTCTTATATTCCAAGGATGAGGCAGCTGAAATAATCAAGTTCTTCATTCTACAAGTAGAGAAGCAATATTCTCTCTCTGTCAAAGTCATCAGGAGTGACAATGGGACAGAGTTCAGGAACAAAACTCTGGATGAATTCTGTTTGTCTAAAGGGATTGTTAGACAATTCAGCATTCCCAGAACTCCTGAACAAATTGGTGTGGTAGAAAGGAAGAATAGGACATTGATAGAAGCAGCCAGAACAATGTTAGCTAATTCAGGCCTACCTTTGTATTTTTGGGCTGAAGCAGTCAACACAGCTTGTTATGTTCAGAATAGAGTTCTTATCAACAAGAGACATACCAAGACTGCCTATGAAATTCTTCATGGCATAAAGCCCCTTATCTCCTTCTTCAGGGCTTTTGGATGTCAATGTTTTATCCTCAACATCAACACTCTATCTCAAAGTTTGCTGCTAAAGTTGATACAGGTTATTTTCTTGGTTACTCTCCAATGAGAAAAGCTTACAAAGTCTTTAATTCAAGAACCAAGATAGTTGAAGAAACACTGAATGTCAAGTTCAATGAATCAAAACACACTCTTATTCCAGCAAATCCTGCTGAACTCTTTGACCTTGACAACTTTCATTTCGGACCTGAAAAGACTGTTGAATCATCCAAACCTCCTCAAAATGGTTTTCAAGGATTTGAAGATGATGGTTCTACACCATGGACTCCAAACACAGTCATTAAATCAACTTTTAAACCTTTAGAAGTTTCACAAGCTTCTACTTCAAAAACTACTGATTCAGCTGAACCAAAAACTCCTGAATCTCAAACAACAGTTGAACCAGATATTATCAATCTAAGTGGTTTATTTGAAGAAATACCAGAGTCATTCTCAAGTACAGGCTTACAACAACTGATTGAACACAAGGATCATCCATTGGAACAAATCATGGGTGATATTGCATCAGAGGTGCTGACAAGAAACCAGCTTTCCAACTTTTGCTTTTTCTCAGCTTTTATTTCTCAGTTGGAACCAAAGAAGTATCAAGAAGCCCTCAAAGATAACAATTGGGTTCAAGCCATGCAAGATAAGCTGCTTCAATTCAAGAAGCAACAGGTTTGGGAAATTTGTCCCTTACCTCCAAACAAGCAACCAATTGGTACTAGATGGGTCTTCAGAAACAAATCAGATGAAGCTGGTATGATTATCAAGAACAAGGCAAGATTGGTGGTACAAGGCTATTCTCAAGAAGAAGGCATTGACTATGATGAAACCTTTGCACCAGTTGCAAGACTTGAAGCTATCAGGTTATTTTTAGCTTATGCAATTTCCAATAACATAAAAGTTTATCAAATGGATGTCAAAAGTGCATTTTTGTATGGAAATATAAAAGAGGAAGTGTATGTCTGTCAACCTCCAGAGTTTGACGATCCTTCTCATCCTGATTGGGTATACAGACTTGACAAAGCTCTTTATGGGCTAAAACAGGCTCCAAGAGCATGGTATGAAACACTTTCCAACTTTTTACTTAAGAATCACTTCACAAGAGGCTCCATTGATAAAACACTTTTCATCGAACATGTTGGAAATCATGTCTTACTTGTTCAGATTTATGTTGATGATATCATTTTTGGTTCAACAAATACAAAATTGTGTGAAGATTTTAAGAAACTCATGCAATCAAAATTTGAAATGAGTACAATGGGAGAATTGTAGTACTTTTTGGGACTGCAAATCAAGCAACAATCAAATGGAACATTTATACATCAATCAAAATATGTTAAAGAATTATTAAACAAATTTTCTTTACAAGACTGTAAATCATGTTCCACTCCCATGACACCAACCACACAAGTTGAACCAGATGATCAAGGAAAACAGAATGATCAAACCATGTATAGATGTATGATAGGTTCACTTTTATATTTAACTGCTTCTAGACCAGATATTATGTTTTCAACTTGTGTTTGTGCTAGATACCAATCTGCACCAGGAGAATCACACCTAATTGCTGACAAAAGAATCTTCAGATATCTGAAAGGAACTCCTACTTTAGGAATTTGGTATCCTGCTTCAAGCAATACCAAGTTAACAGCTTTTTCACATAGTGACTATGCAGGGTGTAAAATGTCAAGAAAATCAACATCTGGTGGTTGTCAATCCTTAGGAAACTTTTTGGTGTCCTGGCAATCAAAGAAACAAACATTTGTGGCAACTTCAACAGCTGAAGCTGAATACATTGCTGCTGCAAGCTGTACATCACAGATACAATGGCTCCAATATCAACTTCTTGATTATGGAATCAAAGAGACCAAGACTCCACTTTTAGTAGACAGTAAATCTGCCATTAGCATCGTTCAAAATCCTGTTCAGTTCTCAAAGACTAAACATATTGAAATCAGGTATCATTTCATAAGAGATTGCTATTAAAAAGGCAAGATTGAAGTGAAACATGTCACAACTACTAATCAAATAGCTGATGTGTTCACAAAACCCCTTGATTCAACAACATTTCAGAGGTTAGTATCCATGCTTGGAATGCTAAATTTAGAAGAAAGTCTGTAAGTGTTTTCACCTTTTAGTTCTGCACATATTTTATTTTCACTTACATACTTATCTGTCACAAAACCTCTGATGAATAATTAAAACAGAGAGAAACTACTGATATTTTGAAAAACATCAAAAGGGGAAATTTCAGAAAAGAAATAACTACTGATGATTATCAGAAGTTATTTAAGTGTTTTGAAAGTCATTCTCATCAGCTGTTTCAAAACTACTGAAGAGATGACTAAAACCACTTATGAAGAAACCTGCTTCATCAGTAGTTTCATTAAAAAGGGTAAAACTGACATTTCACTCATCAGAAGTTTGACCTAGTTGGTTAAAAACTTCTGATAAATACCTTTTTCAAACACTTATCCATTCAAAAAGCAAAATTCCCTCTTTCTCTATCAAAGCAAAACCAAAACCCCTTCTCTAACCTAAAATTACTATTCAATCAAAGAAACCATGGCTCTTGTTCTAAAACAGGGACATAATTAGAGAGGCTACTTTGAGAAAGATGAAGCCTGGTCCCAATACGACCAAATCATTTGTTTAGTCGTCAAATCCCAATATTACACAGCTTTCACCGTTGATCCTCCCATTCATGTAGAAACTCTTAATGAGTTCTGGGCAAATGCAGAGGCGGTCACAGTGAACAATAAGGTGATTTCCCTCAATTCAACAATTCAAGGGAACCACATTGCAATCACACAAGAGTCACTGGGAATAAGGCTTGGCCTTAATGATACTAATGCTCCTGAGCATATTCCCACTTCTGATATTCATCTAACCATGACTGAGTGTGGTTATCAAGGTACTTTAGCACAAGCAACAGTTTATAAGAAGTTTTTTGATCCACAATATAAACTGTTATTTCATTATATTATAATGTGTTTAAGTCCCAAAACTGGATCATATGATCAGATGCCTTCAACCTTTCAACCTATTTTTCATTCTATAATAAATGAAACAACTTTTAAGGCATCTTCATTATTTTTCAATGAGTTGGTGTTACATCACCAAAATGATAAGAAAAAGTTTTTGTTATACCCAAGATTTGTTATGCAATGCATAATAAAGGAACTTGGTGAGGGAGTACTTGTGGGGGAGTCAAAAACTTTAAATCCATTGACTTCACAAGTATTCTCAAGGCATAACAAACCGGCAGTTTTGCCAGAAGATGACCAAAGGGAACAAGAAACAGTCTCTGAGGAACCCACATCTTCAAAATCCAAGACTAAGAAAGCCAAAAAGCCTAAACAACAAAAACAAAAACCCACCAACCCAAAGAAAAAGGTAGTTCAGGAAGTGGAGATCCCTGAAACTACTGATGTGCAATCTGCACTTGAAAAGGTAGTGGCTAAAACATCCTCTCAGTCCACTCCATCTCCACCACCCAAAAGAAAACCAGTTACAGTTATTTTTCAAAGAAAAAGATTTAAGACAACTGTAACTACTGATGCTTCTTTTGATCCATTACCTACAAATGCTGAACCTGAACCCTCCTACACAATCGTGCAAATTGCCCAACTTCTCTCAGTACTAAAAGAATCCCATCCAACACATTTCACTCCCCAAGCAACACATCAAACAGGGGAGATACCTTCAGAAGTTGACATGGATGTGGACATCATTAGTCCTAACCAGGGAGATGAGGATGAACCAGGGCTTCTAATCCCAAATTTAGATACCTTAGGTACTTTTGAGGTTGCTACTACTCACTTATCACCTAGTGGTAAACCTGAGGATAGTAGTAACATTCCTAATACCTCAAATGTGGCAACTACTGATGAAGGATTAATGCCTGAAGTAGGAAATCCTCAGTACCAAGACAAAGAGGTTCATGAGAAGACTAGTTTGGGACTAGCTCATGATTTAACTGATGCTGCCCTCGTTGAGGACACCATCAGGGATTCAGATGATTCCATTAGCTTGGATGATGATTCACATACTCCACAACATGAATTGACGGCTAATGTTGAAGGTCCTGACTCTAATGTCTCTAAGCTCAAAGAGCTGGTCACAAAAGATCAGGTTAAAGACCACTTAAACCCTAATTCCCCTAAAGTGGCATCTTCAGTACATTCTGAAGATCACCCAAAAACACCCCTTCACTTAAACAGCCTACCCACTTCCCTGGGCTTTCCAGCATAGACTTGAACCAACTATGCAGTCCAGATGGTCCCCTGTACCAGATAATAACCAACATCATCTCTGAGCAACTCAAAACCTTCTCAACAACTTGGGAGTTGAAGACAAATGCATAATTTGAGGTGCTGAATACCCAACTTGCAGAGCTGAACAAGAAGATTGATCAAAATACAAGACAGCTTGCATTATTATCTGCTGCAACTTCTCAATCTTTGAAGCTTCCAGAAGTGGATGAAGCCAAAAAGGGGGAGAAGATTAAGGAACCAGTTGAAGTATCTCTTGAAGCTGAGAAGACAACTCATAGACTAGGAAAAGAGATCCTTCAAGAGTTTAGACCATCACCAAGGCAAACTGAAGAAACTTCTGAAGACTATACTCAAACTGCTGAAGACAATCGTTCAGTAGTTGTGACAAGAACCAGTACAATCAACCCTTTAGAAGTTTTAACTTCCAAGACTGATCAAGGACAGTCTTCCAAGGCAACCGATCAAGAACCAACTCACATTCCAAAGCCTGCATATGAAACTACAACAACCATTTTGAACCCTACTCCAATCTCAATGTCCAAAGAATATTTAGAGAAGAGTTTAAAAGAGGCTTAAAAGAAGGCTAAGGAAGATGAAGTGTGGAATAGCCTGGAAGCAAGGGATGATCTAAGCTATGAAGAAAAACTTGTTAAGTATCAAGAAAAACTTGATGAGTTAGAAGCTGAAGACAGAGCCAAAGAAGCTGCTGCTGAAGAAGACAAAAGAGCACAGCTTATACAAATGATAATAAAGAACTCAAAGGCTAAACAAGCTTCTCTAAATAGACTCTCCATAGAAGAATTGACAAGAAGAGCTCAACTTATAGCTGATAGGTTGGCAACTGAAAAGGAGAGAAAAGCTAAAAGAGCTGAAATAATTGATGAACTTGTAGCAAATGATTTTGGTTCAAGGGCCTCAGTGTCAAGATGGAAAGAAGATACTCTTTATGACACTTACAAGAAATTCAAGGCCAGCAAAGCTGCACATCCAGAAAGATTTAAAACTCCTGAAGCCCAACAAACTTCAATAATCAAAAGATCATCTGGTGCACTACAAAAACCTGTTACAAGAAAGAGGAAGCAAGAGGAAAATGTAAAGACTGATTTCAAGACGGTGCTGTTAGAAGGAAATCAGTTAGTACATGGAGACTTTGACATAGAAGAAAAACCTCTGCTCACACAATTCAGGAATCCTGCTACATATGCTTACCAGATACATCATACAATCAAAGAAAAATCTCACACCAAAGTTGTAACAACACATCACTTACCCAAATTTGCAACTCAAAGTGGTGTTGGTCTTGTAGATAGCAGAGAATCCCACTTGAAGGTCACTGAAATAGAATACATACCTCAATCTTCAGGACAAACCCAGGAAACTAGCTTGGTTTCCTATGCCTCAGACTTTGACAGGTCTAAGGTGAATATTGTTAAGTGGTCATTTACTGATTCCAACTCAGTGTTGGTGACAAGAAGAGATCGTTCAAACAAGGTCTACAAAAATTCAAAGGAGTTGAGCATACTGTCAACTAAAGACCTTCTCACCATTCAACATCTTGAACCTGAACAAGGATCTCTGTCAAAGCAACAAAAAGATACGCTTACTACCAAAATGACTGCAGAAGTCTGGAGGATATTAGAAGCGAGAAAGAAGAAGAAAAATAAAGATTGGAAAAGGTTTTGGCTTCATCAATCCAGGGGGAGATTTTTGGGACAAAAAGGATTGAAGAAACCACTTTTTGATAACCTTAGTCCAAATCATATTCTGCTAAGTATATAAGAAACTGCTGAAGAAGAAAACACAAGTGCTGAAAAAGAAATCAACAAAGTACTGAAGAGCAAACTGATCAGTAGTTCTGAGGTCTAACCAGACACTTCACTTCAGAACTACTGAAGACAAAACTACTCATCAGTAGTTTGTCTTATCATCAGCAGTTTGTTGATCTTATCTTCTGACCGTCTCAGACTTCAGTAGTTTACTATA
The DNA here is from genome assembly GCA_032199755.1 of Ambrosia artemisiifolia. NCBI lineage: Eukaryota > Viridiplantae > Streptophyta > Magnoliopsida > Asterales > Asteraceae > Ambrosia > Ambrosia artemisiifolia. The sequence continues at coordinate 67,686,407 of CM063519.1, forward strand.
ATAGTGTTTTGTTAAAGTCTTGGAACAAGTTTCAATGCTACAGCCTGTTGTAAGCATTATCCTAAGTATAATATCTTAGCTAAATATCTTGTATTACTTAGTACAACAGTCTTTTGTATTCGTCTACAAATAGATGAGTTTATTCATCTATTTTAGATAAGTGATTACATTGATTTTAATTGAAAAACCTTCAAGGCTTTTATAACTTATTATCCATTTCACATATGAGAATCATTCAATACTTGCACTTATTGCTTTATACTTTGAATTGCTTTTGATTCTCATTAACTGCTTAGTAAAGGGGGAGTAATAACTCCTGTAAAAGTGATACTTTAGAATTAGAACATTTATCATTTCGCTGTGCAAATAACTTTGATATAACTGCAAACACATAAGTGTTCTAATACTTAAACTGATATAAGAGACCACTGATCCAACAATTGGTATTAGAGCAACTGGTTTATCTGATCAAATATCAATCTAACAAATTGAGAATCAGACACAGGCTCTTATTGATATCCAATAAAGGATTAAAAGGTTCACTTTTACTTTTTTATCCATCACATATGGTAATCAATTATTAATATAATAATCATGTTGATTGCGAGGTACCGTTAATCAAACCGGACGGCTTGAATCTGATACCGAGTCAACTCAGTGACTCGGTCAACTACCGGAACAAAACCCGGTCCAATAAACCGGAGTGGATTATTAGAATTATATGAATATATATATATATATATATATATAATACGGATAACGTATGGACTTGATAATAATAATAACATTACAATAATAAGCATATATAAAATATATATGTTTATATATATACGATTCGATATATAAGACGATATTCTAGACTCGGGTTAATAATAATATTTTCTATTTCTTTGGTTAGTTTAGATCTGCCAAGCTGTAATGGCCAGCTTTATTAGTTTCGAGTGCCAAGCTGTAATGGCCAGCTAGATGTAGGATGTCCGGGTCGTGTCTCCTATAATAAATATCAATAATGAACCCCGAGTTTAGGACTATCTAATATATACCGGTTGCTATATGTATAAATTGTATATATGATATATATCCTAAGTATTACAATCTAACAAGTCCCACGCGTAAAACGTATCAATATATATATATGACATATAATTGTAATAAGAGAGACTATAGAAGATTATACGCAAACCTGTGAGTATCGTGAACTCCCCAGTTTTACTGTTTTATTAAGTGTTTTCGGGGGAATACATGTCATTTATTAGAAAATATAGAAATTCTGTACATAATAAAAAGATTATCAATAGAAGAAATATAATAGAAAAGCGGACATAGAAACGACGAGGACAGTACTGGCCGGTATCCGCCATTTCCTTTCTTGTCCAAGTAGAGGACAAGAACCAGTCTTACCCAAGTAGAGGGTAGGAATGTCCATGTAGAGGACCAAAACCATTCTTGTCTACGTAGAGGACAGGAACTGGTATTTTACCACAAACAGAGTGGTACCATCGATAGGAATGGCACGTAATATAATCGATATAATAGAATTGATATATATAATAGAATTGATTTAATAGAATATATTTCCCCCTTCAAAATTATAACTGTAAATCATGTTTATAAAAAGAATATTTTATATAAAAGAATGTTATAAAAGAATTATCAATAAACGAACTGGCCATTCGCTTTATAAAATACACGACCTCACCAACTTTATGTTGACAGAAACTATTTTTGGCATGTGTTCAGGTCACCCAACAGATATGATGACGTGGATCCTGGAAGAGTAAAGACTGTTATGATCCGAATCCGCTGCGTAGCTCTGAAACCCGACCCGACGACCCGACTCTAATAACCAGGGTCGTTACAGATGGCATCATCATAATCATCATCATACTCAGTTAATCCCACCTATAGCAAAGCTAAGGTAGGGTCTGAGGAGGGTAAGATGTAGACAGCCTTACCTCTTCCCCTAAGAATAGAGAGGCTGCTTCCAGTGAGACCCCCGGCTCGATGTGGTTTGGTATCAAGCCTCGGACATAGGCACATAACACTTAGCAATCGGGACAAACCCGATCAGTGCACGTACCCCTTTGTCTTTTGGCTATCCACGCCACCACATGATGCATGATTAACCGTCCGTCGTTTTTAACGTTATTTTCACGAAATTAGTAAAATAACGTTAAAACTAGTGCAACTTTACTTTTGCCACCCAAGGGCCACACATATATACATTATATGCGCACACTGTAAGTGGGGCTTTCGTTACAGATGGCATGTCGGGTCTAAATAACTAAAGAGAAAATGGCGAAAATGGCCATTGACCGAGATGATTTACAAAACTAGCCATCTCAGACGTCTTCGGAGAGACGGTTCCACGGTTCCCGAGGCTTCTCAGACGTCTTCTGATTCCTTCTTACTACGGGCCAACGAAACCACGTGTCCGACAACCTGCGAGACGACTACGAGACGTCTCGTACTTATCAAAGACGCCTCGGAATTTTCAAAGTCATCTCGTAATTATCAAAGACGCCTCGGCATTTTCAAAGACGTCTCGTAATTATCAAAGACGCCAAGACGTCTTTGAAAATGCCGATGCGTCTTTGATAATTACGAGACGTCTCGGAGTCGTCTCGCAAGTTGTCGGACACGTGGCGGGGTTTGATTGGTCCGTAGTAAGAAAGAATCAAAAGACGTCTGAGACGCCTCGGGAACCGTGGAACCGTCGCTCCGAAGACGTCTGAGGTGGCTAGTTTCGTAAATCATCACGGTCAATGGCCATTTTCGCCATTTTCCCATAACTAAATCCTTTCTAAATTCAAATGACCAATGTAATTTAAAATAATTTAATGTTTAAATAAATAAAAATTACTATAGGCTTAGAATTTACTTAATACTTGTAAGATTTGCATGCGGTTTGCTTTGGGGTTTCGGTCATTATTGGTGTAAGGGCCATTTTTTGGTTAGTACTGGTACTTTAATCCTAAGGACCGATTCTACGTTTAATGTTGGTTCATTTTTATCTTTACAAAAAATATTAAACAAAAGAACCTATTGATGCTAAAACATCTAACAAAATCTTTAGCAATTGAAATATTTCTCAATCTAAATTGTTGCCACTTTTAGTAGGAATGTAAACGAAAGTTTATACCATTTGAGTGAACTATCTACAAGCCATTTGAAACTAAACTAAAAGCTAATAACAGTTACTATAATGAGTATCTGTTCCGTAGCCGAAATAAATCGACACCGAACAAATTCCTACTGTCTAGCGTAGGAATTCTCCTAGCGCAACACACGGGATTTGATAGCACTAGTTATATTTAATAGGTATGTTAATTTCAAAATACAAATATGAACACGTACGTCAAACAAGATAAATCATAAAGAACCGATTAATCATTTATGTTTATTTGTAAAATACAACATTATGATCCTAGCTTTCATTAACTATATATGAGGGCAAGGTTGGTAACTCGGTAATACAAGTCTCCGTGACAAAGGAATCTGTGACAACGGACACAGTGCTCGTTGACCCAACATTTTCACTATAGTTCTGCTGATAGTCTGGCCACAAGGACGAACTGTCTTTAAGTGAACGAGGCAAGCTACTTAGAAAATATTGAATCTTGAGTTTGCCTTCTAGCATGTTACATGCTTGAGACATGGTTGGTCTAAATAAGGGGGATGCTTCTAAACATAAAAGGGCCACATTCAGAACTGTTAGTGCTTCTTCTAAAGAATACTCAAACCCTAAGTCTTTATCAATTATCAGTCTTTCTGTACCTCTTCCTTTCAAAAGAGTTGCCTGTAAAATAAACCAAAAGAACAAACCAATATTACTGTTTTACCTTTTCAGTAAAAGATGTAGGGTTCAAAACTTCAAATCAATTAATTTATGTAGTTCTTAATACGATGGGAATCATTGCTTCAACTATGTGTGGAGATCAACTTGATCATATTACCTAGAAGTCAAAGTGTACTGTGGCGATGTTTGGATATTATTTTAATAGTGAATATGTGAAAGTCATATATATAGATATATATAGTTGTAGTTAACTCTGTTTTATCAAGAATGGCAATAGATAAAAAAAGACTAAATGTTGCAATTAAACCGATAGTAATCCCATCAAAACATCCCTAAAAGTTTATTATTTGAGGTTATGTAGATTTTGCTCACCCAATCTATAATGCAATAACCTTTTTTGTCATTCAACCCCTTGTAGACGCTTACTCCACTAACAATTTCTAGTGCCACAACTCCAAAACTATAAACATCTGCCTTAGAAGTCAAGTAACCACGAGTGGCATACTCTGGAGCCATATAACCCCTTGAGAACAAAAAAAAAATACATAAATACGAAAGCAAAGCATAGTTATCAATTTGGACCCATTTACTTATGAATAAGTGGATTTGGATTCTGTTTTGATCTAGACAGTAATGGGGGCCAAGGGGTGGCTTGGCCCCGCCGTTATTTGGTTCAATAGTGGAAGTTTGCAATTTTCGTAGGTAAATTTTATATAAATTGAGTCTGGTCCCCACCGATTTGATCTTTCGGCCCCATCGATAGGAAAAATTGGGTCTCGTGATTTTCAGCCCCATCCATATTTTTTCAGCTTCGCCACCGGATCTATAATAGGTAAAACTAAGACCTCCTAAATTGTTTTTTGTTTGGTAGTGTTAGACATACTATTTTTGTAATCATAGTGAGCCCATTAATTACTTAAAAAATTTTGTGAGTAACCCCAACCTCTTCGCACACCAATTTTACCTATAGTACATTAAGAGTAATTAGAGAACATACATTGTTCCTACAAGACGAGTTGTAACGTGAGTATTTTGGTCATCATTAAGCTTTGCTAAGCCAAAATCAGATATTTTTGCATTGAAATCTTGATCAAGCAAAACATTGCTAGCCTTGATATCTCTATGTATAATTTTTATTTGTGATTCTTCATGAAGATATGCCAAGCCTCGAGCTATCCCTATGCATATTTTTAACCTCACTGGCCATGTTAGCCTCGCTTTTAACCTTTTCTCCTTCCCTGTAGAATGTAATCACAACCATCAAAAGTGGTGAAAACTTCAACGCAACCTATGTATATTTACATAAAATGGGTTAACGCCATCCATACTCTTTTTTCCAATATTGTGTCTGACACTTGGCCTGTTTTGACATGTATTGTAAAATGATCAATAGGGATTACTATTGTAAGCTCACCTAAAAGGGCATGTGATAAGCTGTTATTTTCCATGTACTCGTAAACCAAAATCAGTTGGCTTGCTTCTGCACAACACCCATAAAGTCTGACGAGATTTCGGTGTCTTAATGCTGAGATGATGCCAATCTCATTGACAAACTCCTGAGCTCCTTGCCTTGACAGTTTTGATAGTTGTTTTACTGCAATTATTTTCCCATCTGACAATACACCCTACATAACACATGGTTTATATATTAGTAACACGGGATGATGAAATTTTGATGTTTTGATCAATAACACCACCTTGTAAACGCAACCAAAACCACCTTCTCCAAGCATGAATAATGGATCAAAGTTCTTTGTTGCAACTTTTATCTGCTTGTGAGTAAAAGTATTTGTGTTTTCGAGATCCACAGTGCTAAGCTCTGTTAAACAAAAAAAATGTAGACCGGTGCTTAGCAATAAAAACTAGAATCCATTTTTACAAACATATGGTTCAAAACCAATGAAATATTTACCCGAATCTGTAGTTTCCTTCTCCATAATGTAGCCTTTTTTCCACAAGATAAGAATGACCAAAGATACAAACAAAAACCCACCACCAACTGTCCCAGCTATTAAACCAACGTAACTCTTTTTCCCAAAATTTGGTGGCTTAAAATCTGAACAAAGCAACGCAAGATTAAGTGACGTTAGAACGTTATACTCTCTTTAGATCAAATAGGTTAGTAAGTTTGACCATGGAAGTCAGAAAACCTCCATCTTCATGTTTTGTTGGGTATAATAATCTTTATGGTTAGAGGTATGAAAGTGGTAGAAATTAAGTGTTATAAAATATAAATGAAGAATTTCTTACTCAGTTCAATAGATATGGCAGATATAATCGGACCATAACTTCCTCTATGGGGAATGCCAGTAGTGCCTTTTCCAGCCCAGTAAAGTTTAACTTTTACTGTATTATTTTTCACATTAACCGTATACCTCTTAGTAACTGCCCTACCAGTACCTCCAGCCTCTTTCACTATATCAAAATCTTTTATTTTTAACTCCCCCTGCAATTAATATTATTAAAAATGTTTATTTTCCTTTTACATGCACTTGCACTTACATCTATTAAATCAAATAGTAACCTACTCATGTTCAATTCCCGATTTAGGTAACGGGTTCGTTTTTAGCCCACAATAAAATTTTGATATTTTAAAGGTAACCAATGTTCAAAATTTTTTATCAAAGTAAATCTTGTAAGTGCATTATTCATGTATGTCCCTAGCTAGTGATCCGGTACAGAATGTCGAAGGTTCAGATAATCAGAAAACGACCAAGACTTAAACATGAAGACACATTCGACCAAACAGGATGGGCGAATGTGGAATAATATAGGTCAAAGGTAAAGTCTAGAGGGCGAATGTGAAGATCTAGAGGGCGAATGTAGAAGCTTATGGGCGAAGGTGGAAATTACTCAGAAGAAAAGCTACATTCGTACCTTAGAAATGGGCGAATGTGGAAAGATTCCACATTCGTACCTTAGAAAGGGGCGAATGTGCAGACCTTATAAATAGGTTTTGCTTGATTTGTAAGATAGAATAGTTTTGGGGAGTGTATGAGTTAAGGTCAGGTTGCTCTCTAGATTGAGTTTGTGTTAAAGTGTATAGATCAACTTGTAATTGCTTGTGTTTTATGTTGAATTAGATTAACTTGTAAGGTCATTGTAAACATATTTTGATCAAGTTATCTATAAAAATGGTGATTGAAAAGGTAATATCCGTGTTGTGATTTGTGTATTATCGATTTGTTCATCTCTATGGTTTCCGCACCTGGAATTGTGACTTGTATGATCATAATATCCTGTTTTAGCTAAAATTCTTCATCTACAAAGTGGTATCAGAGCTATACGGATCATACAACAACAAAATTGATAATATCAGAGCTGATTTGAACTTAATTTTGATCAAACTTCATCTGTTTTTGAATGAAAATGGTTTTTGATTGATTTTGAAGGTTTTTGATTTGAATTCGTGGTTAAAATCAAGTTTTCCAAGAATTAAAGTTGTTCCAAATCAATTCCGAATCATAACCTGATTAAGAACATCAAAATCCCCAAACTTTATCTCAGATCAAAATAACCGTTTTTCAAAGTGTAACCGTTTTTCAAAGATGATTTGGGCGAATCTAGAGAGAATGGGCGAACCTGGACCAGTATAGGGCGAACCTGAGTGATTTTTGGACGAACGTAGCATAATTCAGGTCGAACCTAGGAGTGTTGTGTTGATTTTTCCACATTCGGGTCTAAATTTCCACCTTCGGTTTTACGGGGTGCGAACGTGGAAATAGAGTGGACGAAAGTGGAAGTTTTTGGACGAACGTGAAAACTGTTAGGTGATTTTCTACATTTTGGTCATAATTCTACATTCGGGGTTACTGTTTGGGCGAAAGTAGGATCATTCAGGGGCGAACGTAGAATTTAAGGCCTAAAAAATTTCAAAAATTTAAGCCTGATTTCAGAAAAATTTTGTAATATTTTTGTTGGAAAAATGATGAATTACTTGACCATATCAAGAACGGATGAACAGATAAGAGCTATGATAGAAGCTGAACAACAACAATTACAAAGACAAAATTCTCAAGTTGACAACATTTGGGGATTTCCAAAGACACCGAAATCAACTGATGAAATGGTACATGTTAACAAGTGTGTTAACAGAGAAGGTGTTCACAGTAATGTTGTATGTTTAGTCAAACAAATGAGACATGATGATTCCAGTGAATTGTCAAAGAGTGATTTGAGTTCTGATACGAGTCCAGAACAGAGTGAATCAGAACAGAGTGATATCAGAAATGTTAATGCAAAATCTGATAATGGTAATGAATCAGATGCTGAGGTAAAGTCTAATGTTGATTGTGCTAACTGTTTTGAGTGTGTCAAATTGAAAAATGAAGTGCTGAAACTTATTGAGGACAAATAGAATTTGAAAAATAAACTTGAAAGGTTTCAAATTGAAAATAAGATGTTGACAAATAATGAAAGACATTTTATGAATCAAATTGAATCTTTTAAGAAAGAAATTTCAGAACTTCATAACACTATTTCAAAGAATAATTCCACATCAGAGTTGGAAATCACAACACCTTGTGTTGTTAATCCTGATTGTGAAGTGAAACAAATGTTTGAAAAGAAAACTGAAAATGTGGTAACAACTTCAGAATCTGAATCTGAAGAAAAACCCATATTCAGGTTTCCTGAAGGAGTTGAAGGATCCTACATGTTGGAAGGACATGACAAATTGATTTTCAACAAAGATTTTCCAATTGATAATATTGAACAATCTCTACTTAAATGTATTTTTGTCAATAATAATGATTTGATAAATCAATTTAGAAATCAATTTGATCATCTTCATTTTGAACTCAGTCCTAACCAACATGAGAATAAAGAGGATCAAAAGAAAAATGTTGAAAAGAAAAATGTTGAAAATAAGATAGGTTCTAAAGTAAAAGGACCAAAACCAAACAAATCGAAAGGAAATGATCAGATGAAAAATTCTCATCAGAAGAATTCAAGAAATTTTTCATCTAGATCATATGACTATTATGATTATTCATATACCTCTCGATTTGATGGCTATTGGAGAAACAACTCACCATAGTATTCTCATGGTTATGTTGAATGGAGAAACTGTTTTGAATGTGGTGAAGTTGGTCATATTGCTGCTTATTGTCCCTATTGGTATTGGGATGAAGGGTATGCATGTGATTTTGAAGAGTATAGGTCTTGTTATAACTGCGGAGAGTGTGGGCATTTAGTTGCTGCCTGTCCGTATGTTAAACAGAAAAGGACCGAAGTGAAATTTGCTAAAAATTCAGGCAATGTCAAAAAGCCTGTATCCCCAAAACCAATCAAAAAGCAAAAGGGGAAACAATTTGTTGTGTATGACAATCGCAACAAAATTGCTTTGAATAAAAATGGAGATTGTGATAGGGTTGCTGGGGTAAGGGGTGTTCTAAGGCTAAGCCTAAGAATAACTCTAAACCTGGGTCTTCATCAGTTAAGTCTGAGAAGATTCCAAACAAAGTTCAGAAGCAGGTTTCAAATAAGAAATCTGAAAAGTCAAAAATCAAAACAATTTCAACAAAATCTAAAATAAACTCTGAACGTGTTTGGAAACCCAAGTCAACTTCTAAATCAATAGCAATTTCTACTTCAACTCAATCCATTGAAAAACCAATTGATTTTTCAAAAGGAGAATGGATTGATGTTCCGAGAAGTGATGACCTTGGACGACCCATCATTGTGAAGGGATGGGTACCTCTCTCGTGCTAATTGTTTAATAAGTGTGCAGATTGTTCCAGACAGACCTATTAGCTATTCTTTGATAGTTGATAGTGGAGCATCTGTATACAAGCTATTTATTGGAGAGGTGAAGGTCAAGGAAGGTTATTGAAGAAGGAAAATATGATTTCAACAAAGAGGAGAGTGTTTGTCATCTGTTTCCTACCTGTGAAGCCGGAAAACATTGCAATCTCATGCAATTGCTCTCAGGCTTTGGATTTTTACAACAGATACGACAAAATGGTTTATTTTAAACTCTCTTATCTTTGTTAATGGTTAGCTATTTGAAAGATTTTAATGAGTCCAGTAATCTGAGTGAAAAATGGTTTTTGAAACTCAATGAGTAAACCGCATCGGATATCATTTTATTTTGTTTTTCTTCAAAAAGTTTAAAAATCCAAAAATATGCTTATTTTTAGATTTTTAGGGGGAGAAAATTTCAGAAAAATCAAAATAAAAAAAATAGAAAATCAAAAATGAGTTTTCCTGGAGAAAAAGAGGAGATGATAGTACATCAGTGGACTGTCAGACTACTCTAAAAACAAAAATGAATTGATAAACATTGAGTAGCCACTACAATTATATATTGGTAGGCTTGAAATCAAAGTTTAAAGTTCAGCATGGTGATATAAACTTAAAATCAATAACTGATAATCATGTGGATCAACGTATCGTTGGCATATGGTCTTAGTACCGAAATTTCGTTTGATAGATTGCCAAAATCAGAGGTTTCGGATCGTTATATTGAAAGTTATCTGGGGATGGCCTAACTGATCTTTTGCTGTATTGATTTACAGACCTAGATTCAGTTAGGGTATCTTATTAAAAGAGCTAATAATGCCAAAACCATAAGTTACCGAATGAGGAACTTAACATGTGTGATGATAATCAAAGATTATCTAATGCATCGTATCAATACTATGATGAAAATCATGTATGATATTAGTCCTCACCCTGGTAGAGGGCACAAGTCGCTTTGAAGCATTAATTTGCTGACCTGTCACCTCTGTGCCTCATACCTTGTAACTAATGGATAACTTCAATATAATCACGCGTTACGATGAAGCTTTGTGCAATTCTTGATACGGGAATGTGTCGCGAATGCGGGGACCATAGATTACTCAGTATCTAATATTACCATAATGTATCTAAAGTGCTGAGCAATGAATGATGATTTTGAGTTTAAGTGGACAAACATACTGGTAATGGTTGTAGGATGCTCAATGACAAAAACAGAAAATTGATCAAAAAGAGTTTTGTCTGACTGTTTCAATACTGATATGATCCTCTTACCAGAAAACTCACAAAAATATGTTGAATTTACTTTTATGCAATTACATTTGAAAATTCAAAAAGATTTTTGGTGTGTTTTAGCATAAACTTTGAAAAATCAAAAAGTTTTGTTTTCGATAACCGATGTTGGGATATCGAATGTGAAGGCTCAGATACTTAAAAGTTGAAAAAGATTGCAAATGTTCTAGTTTCTGGTAAATATTGAAAATGTTTTATAGTTCAGGGGGAGAACTATTGAGGGTCAAAAGGAATGTGAAGAGTACTTCCGAGATATTTGTCGTGACTAACGCTGGTTGTAGTTTGTGCAGTTTTTAGTAAATTTTTCTGCAGAATCAAACACAACAGGTGCACTGCTCAAGACTCATCGACAAAGAGTGTAACTGAACAAGACCCAAACCTGAACATCAAGATCACCAGAACAACAGAAGCTAGTAAGAGGTTGTTAAAGAAATGAATGAAGATTGAAGAATTCAAGATTATTGTCTATCTTCATCTCTGGACCAACAAATGACAAAGTCAAGATTTCTTAAGTCTGTCTGAGATTTCAAAGCTTACTGGAGAGATAGACAGGAACTTCGACACAAACGTGCATGAAGATGGAAAGTTTTCAAGTCGTTCAAGATGATGAGATCAAGACTTGAAGAATTGATAACTTTCTGATTTGGTACATCACTAGCTAGGTCCAAGGGGGAGATTGTAAGTGCATTATTCATGTATGTCCCTAGCTAGTGATCCGGTACAGAATGTCGAAGGTTCAGATAATCAGAAAACGACCAAGACTTAAACATGAAGACACATTCGACCAAACAGGATGGGTGAATGTGGAATAATATAGGTCGAAGGTAAAGTCTAGAGGGCGAATGTGAAGATCTAGAGGGCGAATGTAGAAGCTTATGGGCGAAGGTGGAAATTACTCAGAAGAAAAGCTACATTCGTACCTTAGAAATGGGCGAATGTGGATAGATTCCACATTCGTACCTTAGAAAGGGGCGAATGTGCAGACCTTATAAATAGGTTTTGCTTGATTTGTAAGATAGAATAGTTTTGGACAGTGTGTGTTTTGTGGTCAGGTTTCTCTCTAGAGTGAAAGTGTTTTATGTTGAATTAGATTAACTTGTAAGGTCATTGTAAACATATTTTGATCAAGTTATCTATAAAAATGGTGATTGAAAAGGTGTCTTACGTGTTGTGATTTGCGTATTATCGTTTTGTTCAATTCTAGGGTTTCCGCACCTGGAATTGTGACTTGTATGATCATAATATCCTGTTTTAGCTAAAATTCTTCATCTACAAATCTATCGTCCATTTCGGTTTTAGGTAACTGCCTACGTATTAGGTAACTACCTCATTTTTACCGGTCAGTAAGTTAAATCTAGATGATAAAAGCATTTGGTTTAAGGTTAGAAAAATACGTTCGGGTAATCCGCGCTCTTTTATCGTTTGGAGGATATATTATGGGGTAGAGAGGTTCCTTTGGGAACAAAAAAAAAATTGGGTAAACATGAAAAACCCTCATAATTATTCATTTTGCATGTACAAGTGGTTCAAATATTGAACCTAATCTTTATAAAGAAAATTACTTTTATTGACTGCTTTTAACCAATTTTCTTAATTTTTATTTTTTTATTAAAACAACTTGTTATATGCAAACGCTAAAAAATTTTGACTAAAATTAATGTTTTATAAGGTTTTTACTTGTTTCTTCACTTTTTTTATGGTTTCCATATGAACTCATCCCTTAGGGGCTATAGCATTTTTCTTTAGTAAATATCAAATACAAATAGGCTTAACCTACTAAACATGTGAAGTGTAGGGTTTTTTTTTTTTTGAAATTTTTTTCCCATCTGCTTAAACATGCTTTCAAGATAAATAATATAAAAAAGTTAAAAAAAATTTGGCGTAATTACGTCATTAGAGTAATTACAATAGTTTACACTAGAGTAATTACTCTACAATAGTAATTGCGTAATTACTCTACACTAATTTTTTTTTTAGATTTCAGTACTAAAATATATGTTTAAAAATATGGAAAAAAAATTTGAAAAAAAAAAGTTTTTTTTTAAAAAATCATCCATCACTTCTCATGTTAAAGGTTATTTGTAGGATAAGATACATTTGTAAAAAACCTTCTTCCATTTTTCTAATAATAAAGCATATGTGTTTTAAACAATGATAGTTATATCTTACATGTTGGTTACCCTACACTACAACAAATTCAGCCTTTAGTGGCGACCTGTCAAGGTGTTGCCGCTAATGCCTTGATCCCCACCTACCAAGTAAAAAACAAATCCTGACTATTGATTGGTCAGGAGAGCAAAAGCCACCATATTATCGTACTAAAGACCAATAGCGGCGACCTCTTTAGAGGCGACAGTCGCCTCTATAGGTCTAAACCAATAATATTACCGACAACTGCTTCTTTTTTCCCTCCCACATTTTTCCTTTCCCTCCTCCTTCTGCTCGATTGATTCCCAACCTCCTCTCCTAATCTCTCTCGTCTCTCTCACTCTCATCCTTTCATTCTTTCCTTCTCCATTTCCACCTTTCCTTCCCTCTCGTTAGATTGCCACCGCCGCCGCTGCAAAACCACCACAACCTCCTTCTCCACCACCACAACCACCTCTCCTCCTTCTCTTTCACCCCACCACCGTTGCACAACCACCACAACTCTGAGCCTCTTCTTTCATCCCGCCACCGAAACACCACCACTACTACCCTCGGCCGACCACCACCGAAACATCACCACCACCGAAGAACCGGCCATCACTCTCTAGGTTATTTTCGTTTTTCTGTTTTTTTCTTTTTTTTGTTTTTTCATTTATTTTTCTGTTTTTTCTTTTTTTTTTTCTATTAGATTGTTTAATTTTTATTTTATTTTATTTTATAATAATATGATTGTAGGGAAGCACTGATCTAGTGAAACCACATTAAGTGTGTAGGTAGGTATGTATGTTTATATTATTTATGGTTTATATTTATGGTTTATATTTATGGTTTATATTATTAATATTAGGTTTGTATGTGTGTAGGTAGGTATGTATGTGTGTATTTTAAGTATCTATATTTATATTAAATTCTGTACTTATATTTTAAAAAATATATTATGTATATATATTTTAAAAAATGATATATGTAAGTAAATACGTATTTTTAAAAAAATACATAAGATATAAATATTTTAAAAAATATATTATGTATGTAGTTTTTTTTAAAATAAATTATATGTGTATGTATGTATGTATGAGTGTATGTATGTATGTATGTATATATGTATGAGTGCATGTATGTATGTATGTATGTATGTATGTATGTATGTATGTATGTATGTATGTATGTATGTATGTATGTATGTATGTATGTATGTATGTATGCATGTATGTATGTATGCATGTATGCATGTATGCATGTATGCATGCATGCATGCATGCATGTATGTATGTATGAGTGTATGTATGTATGTATGTATGAGTGTATGTATGCGTGTATGTTTGTAATTATGTATATGTGTTTATGTTTGTAAGTATGTGTGTTTATGTGTGTGTATGTATGTATGCGTATATACGTATGTCTATGTACGTAAGTATGTATGAGTGTATGTTTACTTATATTTATATGTTAATACATATTGAGACTAGATAGACATGTCCGAAAATGAATCCCCATTTAAAACATAGTGAGCTTAGAAATGTCCGCCCGAAATTGATTTAGTAATTAATTTCAGGTAGCCCCCGTTTTGGGACTGCTTTTTGAATACTTTATCTCATATAGGATAAGGTATTCAAAAAGTGGGTTTAGCAGCCTACCCTTTAGGTGTCAATAATATGTTTAATTTAAATTATTGTGCCATAAACTCAAATTATGTTTCAGTCACATTATCATGTCGATCGATAAAAGCTGGACTAAAATACAAAATTGTTTATGCGCTGAGTACCAAAAAGGAATTGACAATTTCATTGAGTATGCCCAACAATTCGTTAACACGGATGGAACGATTAGATGTCTGTGTAGAAGGTGTAATAATTCTCACTTCGTAACCTTCTGAACAATGACATTTCATCTTGGTATAAATGGTTTAGATAAGGATTACACGATGTGGATCTATAACAGTGAAAATCCAATTAGGCTGTTTCCTGTAGTTGTAGATGATGTTAGGGGAAGAAGCGATATGAATGGCGTTATCGAAGACCTTATAGGGGAGCGTATGGAAGAGGATACAGACCTTAACGAAGGGAACTCGAATAGAGAGAGTAGTGATACTCGTGATGAGTTTGAAGCCCTGATAGATTAAGTCGAATCAGAATTATATCCTGGGTGTACTGATTATTCCTCCCTTGCCTTCATATCAAAACTTATGAATATGAAGGTAAGGAACAAATGGACTCATAATTCATTTGACGAGCTTCTCGGGTTTTTCCAGTCTGTACTTCCAGCGGGTAACAAGGTCCCCCATTCGCATTACGAAGCGAAAAAGATATTAAAGAATACTGGTTTGGGATATGAGATGATAGACGTGTGTAAACGTGATTCTGCTCTCTTCTGGGAAGAACATCAGTCGTTGTAGAATTGTCCTGTTTGTAATGAGAGTCAGTGGGTAAATAAAGACACAAATGTCAAGAAGGTACCTTACAAGGTGTTACAATACTTTCGTTTGACCCCCAGACTATGACGCTTGTATGGATCAAGGCACACATCAAAAGATATGATGTGGCACAGTACCAGACGATCAAAAGATGGTATTATGCGTCATCCAGTTGATAGATCTTCATGGAAGGACTTTGATCTAAGGTACCCTAACGTCTCGAGGGAACCACGAAATGGAAGGGCTTTGGTATATATATATATATAGGGGAAAGTTCAATTGAGAACTCATAGTTAGGGAGAGAACTCAAGAACTCGTACTTAAATTAAGAAAAAAAAATCATAACTCAAAATTTAAGTCAAAAACCAAAAATCTGGTTCGGAGCTTCTCTTTCCCACGTCATCCCGGTTCAGAAAAAAAATAAAAAAAAAATAAAAATAGGCGACTTCTAATGCACCTGTGTAGTAAATGTCCGGTTAGCTTTAGGGTTTAGTTTTTGGGTTTAGTTTAGCTTTTAGGGTTAGTTTTTTTTAGTTTAGTTTGTAAGGTTTAGGTTTTTGGGGGTGGGGTGGGGGTGGGTAGGGTGGGTTTAGGTTTTTGGGTAGGGGGTTAGGTTTTTTGGTGGGGGGTTAGGTTTTTGGTTGTGACGGATGAGGCTTAGGTTTTTGGTAGGCGGTGGGTGGGGTGGGTTTAGGTTTTTGGGTGGGGGTGGATGGGCGGTTTAGGTTTTTGGGTAAGCGATTTAGGTTTTTTAGTGAGGGTGGGGGTGGGTGGGGTGGAATTAGGTTTTTGGGTGGGGGTAAGTTGGGGGTAGGTGGTTTAGGCTTTTGGGTTATACTACACATGTGCAGTAGCGTTTTTTAGGTATGTTTTTTTTTATTTTTTTTTAATTTTTTTTATTTTTTTTCCGAACGGGTATGACGTGGGAAAGAGAAACTCCGAACTAGTTTTCTATTTTTTTACTTAAATTTTGAGTTATGATTTTTTTATTATATTTTTTTGTATATAATTAGGAGTTCTCGAGTTCTCTCAATAAAATGAGTTCTCTATTGAACCATCCCCTATATATATATTTGTAGGAGAAATTAAATGCGATGATGACCAGTCCTCAACTCCAAGCGCAAATGTTCCAAATGTTTTCTCAATTCTATCGGTCACAAAATCTTGCCAACTTTGGAAATCCAGGCGGTAGCAACACTAGTGGCGATGATGATGAAGACGATGACGAAGATGTTTAGGCGCTTTTGTAAGAATGGTATAATTTATAATGTTTATACCTGATTGTAAATCTTGGTATGTTTAGACAAAAATTTAAGTGTATAATGTGTCTGTGTTTTTGTGTGTGTGTATATATATATATATAAATGTTCGTTAGTTAGATTTCTCGTTATTTTGCTTCATTGTGTGATTGATTGTTGGTACAGGGTATTAAAGCTGAATAGGAAAGCCAAAAAAAAAAAAACATTTAGCAGCGACAAGTCGCCGCTAAAGGTGTAGCACAGAATGTACAGGATTTTGCCACGTGGTAAAAAAATAAATGAAAAATAAAATGCCACATGGAAAAGGCTTTAGCGGCGACCAATTAGAGGCGACATGGACCTTTAGGGACGCTTATTTGCAGGCAATACTATTAGCGGTGACAGACATCGCCGCTAAAAACCCCGTTTCTTGTAGTTACAGTTATCAGGCTAGATTTGGTTGAGTTCTTATGTGGTTACTTGAACATAATATTAAAAGGATGCATTACCTGCACATAAACATCGAATACACGCTTCCCAAGGCTGTTGTATGTGGTATCTTGGGTGAAAACAATCTCTGCAAAGTGGAGTGTCACATTATAATTCCCGCTTAAAAGACATAATCCGTGATATGTAAGAGAGATTGCGGCCGTGCGTGCTGTTCTATATAAAGCGGTGTCCGATGTGGGTATGTTATGGAGACTAGATGTGTTGGAAAGAATATAGACATTCGATTCTTTGGATTCTAAGAAGCTTCCTGTGCTGCTAAATGCCCAATTTCCATCATCATAATATGCGCTGCGTTTTGTTTTTCTTTCAAATTGGTATTTGTTAGTGTTGATGATAATTTCGTCTTGGCCCCCACAGTTCATGAGCAGAGAATAAATTTCTAATGCAAAAATAAAAATTTAGTTGAGACATAAGATGAGGTTAATGCGTTATTATTGCATGTAATGATTTAAACTTTTCTTACGTTGTGCCTTGGGCTTAGTACAAGGGAAACCTCTTCGTATACAGGGAGGATTATTATTTCTACATAAGAAATGAAAGACAGATAAGTAGATAGTACAATATATAATGAAAAAGTAGTCCAGACCAAAGACCATGTCTAGCAACTACTCCTATTACGGAGTTTTGGTGCTTGTACAACCAGAGGCGAAGTATTCTTAGGGCTAAGGGTGGCCCTCCTCCCCTCCCCGTTTTTGGCGTAGTAGTGAAAATTTACAATTTTCGTAGGTAAATTAAGTCCAACCCCTGCCGATTTGCCACTACCGATCGAAAAAATCGAGTCCCCCCATGATTCGAGAACCAAGCTTCGTCCCTGTGTACAACACTTATTGTGATTGGTGTGACCTGAATGAAATATGGGTCATGTGTCTTACCGTGCATTTACAGGTGATGAATAACTCTCCACGAAGTTTCTGAGTCAAGTCATAAAAAATTAGTTTATCTATGCATTAGAAGGGTGCATGCATGTGTGATGTGGCGATAAACACATACACTGTTAATCACGTAACATGTTCGTATTTAAGAAAAAACTAGAAATATCATACGCTAATTGAAGAGAATGAAATGCTTGATTTTATGGTATTTGGGTTTCCTATTGTATCGCGCAGACACCCCACTAGTATTGAAAGCATACATATACAACCAAACTCAAATCTAGCATCGAAAAAGAAAAAAAAAACTTACGTGAATCCTTCGAAACACTCGTACGGACGAGAAGCATCCAAAGTAAAATGGTTATAAGAAACATCTATTGTTATCAAGAATATGTTATTGAAGGTAATTTATTAGTTTCCTTGTTTAATTGCATGCACTTGCATGGAAATGAAGTTATCTTGCAAATTAAGATGGTTACATTGTGTCCCAATGTTTCATTCAAACATGTTTAATTACTAAAAATTAACATTCTATAAGGCTCATTTTCTGATCACCTAATGATGTAAAACATGTAATGAAGTGACAGACATATAATATAGGAGAAAAAGTATCCTTACACATCCTTGGTGGTTTTGAAGACCCACTCTGGCATAGGTCCACTAAGATTATTTTCTGTCAAATAACTATTAAATAGCAGTCATCGTTAGTGATCTAGCTGTTCATAGTTTTAGTTAGAAAATTTTGTTGAAGATAGTTCACCGTACATTTGCTTTGCATTTTCAAGTTTTGAAAATGATGGCGGGATGTGACCACTAAAATTGTTGAAACTGAGGTCTCTACAATATTAATAAAAGCTATGAATACTAAGTCCCAAGACGTTGCCAATTTAAGAAATACTATTTATATGCCCAACAATAATCTTTCAAGCAAACTACTCAAGTTCATCTATTTTTATCAAGATCTAAGATTAAAGGATAGGGTCTACACAATTGCAAACGGAGCAAAGACTAGGCTGTGGGGTGTGGTTTAAAGTCTCACAAGCTTTAAAGCCTCATATTTGTGCCATGTAGACAGATGAGGATTTAAAGATCCCACCCTTAACCAAGGTGTTGTGTAATAAAACATCTCAATAAAAAACAAGAGAAAAAAGAAAAACAATTTTTTTTATTGGATGAAACCATAGTCACATAGTTCGCGGTACGATCC
Source organism: Ambrosia artemisiifolia (assembly GCA_032199755.1). Lineage (NCBI taxonomy): Eukaryota > Viridiplantae > Streptophyta > Magnoliopsida > Asterales > Asteraceae > Ambrosia > Ambrosia artemisiifolia. Next base: position 67,705,626 of record CM063519.1, read on the forward strand.
GGTACGGATCGTGTAACGGGAACGCAATTCGCTAGGTCTCTAAAATTCGGTACGAGCGGGGGTAGGCTCATTTAGGATCGCTTCGGTACGATGTACCGTATAAACTATAAATACCCACATTTTACAACATAAAATATATAAATATATTAAAGAAACACAAATATTAATGAAATAAGTAAAAAAAAAACAGGTAGATAAAGTTTTGGGTTATAATTGTAAAAGCAAAAAACATTAAGGTGTAAGTGTGTAACTTAATTAAAAGGGGTATTAGGTTAAAAACCAAGAACAGCCGTCATCACTTTCATCCTCATTTGCAAATCCAAACCTTCATCTTCATTTTCCTGTGCTTCAACTTCATTGTTCTTCATAATATTCACTGCCAAGCTTCAGTTTCTTCATCTTCATCTCAATTCCTTAAGCATAAACCTTGGATTTCATGTTTTCAACATGAATCAAATGCTTTGTGTCTTGGGTTTCACCAAATAAGAGTTGCAAACTGGGGACGTCATTTTCATGTACCGAATCACGATCCGGAGCGAACCCGGAACACGTTCGTACCGCGTTTCGGTACGGACGATCTGGATCGGAGATCGTGGCTCCACCAGCGAACTATGTGACTATGGATGAAACTATGGTGAGCCCTCCCTAATTAAGGGTGGGAACTTTAAAGGCCACAACGTTCATCCATTTTAGTCAAGATCTAATGCCCGCCAATGTGATGGCGCTACCATCAATAATTCCCTGCAATGGCAGTAATGGGGCACTGTGGGGGAGCCACTTAGGTGAGGTGGCTGGGGCGCTAGCCCACACGTACTCTAAAAGTAAGACATGTTTTTGTGAGACCTAAGTAGAAGTCACATAACTTTGACTCACAACAATCAAATAATCAATTTCAAATGTAGATCTAAATACCCAATTCAAATTTTTGATCCAGTAATTATTATTATGAAATTACTATTAGAGTGCTACCCTTTTTAATAGTATCCAACTTTTCTGTTCCGGGTTTCAAAAGTGCGAAGTTTCAAATCATCCAAAAGGTAACTTCTGGTGATATCCAGAAGAGAAGCAACACATGCAAGTTGTGAATTACTTACAAAATTTCCAATTTTGAACTCGCATTATAGTTAGGAATTGTCCCATGAATTAAACAATTCCTAAGTATCCTGCATAATTCCAAATCATTATAATCAATTATCTTCACTTGATCACGAAAAGGATGGAATTTCCTGTATCACGAGAGCTTACAGTTTTTTCAGATTTGTCATTTTGTCTAGGTTTGGGAACTTAGTGGCTCCACCTTTCAAGTCACTGATTCTCCTATATCACAAGATAAATATAGCGAAAAAAAAACATGAAAGATAAAGGAATTAATCTCATTGTATATTTAGCCACCTCATTAGAACAAATGCCACAATAAAAATAAAAAAAGAAGACGGAGTGTAAAACGACATACAAATCAGATAGTTGTGTTAAGGCTGAGATGCTAGAAGGAAAGGGCCCCTCAAGAGAACAACCTTGCATATGTCTTCATCATAAACCAAATGTTGACATGTTTTAGATTAATACACCCTTAGAAAGTACGGTAAATTTCCAACTACAACTACAAAAAAGTTGATGAAATTACATAAAAAGGTAAAACTATTGATGGATTTCCATTTGAAGTAACCACCTTTGTTTTCACCTATAAAAAACATTGAACTTTGGTTTCCTAGTACAATGTAAAAAATGTCAATATGGTCAATGCTACTCATAAGCTTCAAACGCCAACAAGGTCAAAGTTGACCAATTCCAAACTACTGAATTCTTGTCATTGTTCGGAAGAAATTTAACTAGATCAAATTATCCTAATAGAAACTTCAAAAATTTGGTTACCATAAATCAAATTCTTTGGGAAGATAAATAAATTTTAGAACAGAAATCCACCAAAACATCCCATTGCCTTTTTAAGTTATTTCCCTACAAGCCTCTTACAATTTTTTAATTTTTTTCCACTGACCAATGAAGTCTGGTATCCTTCCAGTGAAATTGTTGTCATTTAGCCTCCTAAATACGTGTCAAACACACAAAAGTTAAGAAAAGTGTTCAACTTATATGGATGGGAGATGATTTGTAGTTTTGTACACAACCAAATAAGAGGTAAGAATAAGAGTTGGAGTAATGTGGGGCAAAATAGAAATGGCACAAATATATATTGTGTACAACCAAGTTTACAAGATTTATACTCACACATCAATCAAGTTGGTAAGATTCGCAAGTGTAACTGGCAGTTGCCCAGTGAAATCATTTGAGGATATATAGAACCCTGGGATGCAATGCAAAGTTTTACATGAATATTGTAAAGTTCTTTGTCAAACTTGAAAAAAGATCTCTACTTGTATATATCAATGTCTTTGTCTGGTATAGGTTTATGTGTTAAAAAGTTAAAGAAAGTAGTACAGCTTGTATAAATTTTTCAAGTATCCAATCTCTTTGGGTATAGGTCTTGAAAAGCGATTTCCTTCTATGCTCCTATCAAAAATTGAAACAATTCACCAACAAATTTAAGCACAACTGCACAAGTACATCATGTTTTTAAATCTACTTCATTTTTGTTATTTTTATAATAAAACATCACAAGAGCGAGTGATATGGCTGCTTACAAATCTACAAGTGTAGTCATTCTGGTAAGAGTTGGTGGAAATGGCCCCGATAACCTATTTCCCATGAGTGATCTACATACAAAATTAGAGGTAGCATATATGTCATTAGAAATTAAAAAAAAAAAGATTAAAGAATGATGATAAATGACTGAAAAAATGCCAATGAGGGTGATATATGGCCTACAGGTTGCTCAATCGCATGGTAGCCCATTCAGGTGGTATAGTTCCATTGAGGTAGTTACGACTAAGATCCCTGCATTACTCAAACAATATGATTATCATTATAAAAAAGAATTAAGAAAATGTATTGACTATGTCATATGAAGCAAAGAGATTTTTCTTACAAGAGTTGAAGGTACCGAAGCTTGGAAAATTCTGGCAGAAGACCAGATGAGAGATTCTGGTTTTTTATATACCTGGATTGTAAAATATTTTTTGTATGGTTTCAAAATTAATATTGGGAGCCAGCATATATGATATTACTTCCACATGTACAAGTTAATAGAGTCTTAAAAGTCAAATCCTATGTTCAGAGTACAACTATGTTACTTTTTGATGTTCAATATCACTATCAGAATTCGAGCTGAAAATTGCAAATTTGTTTTACAAAAAAAAGGTGATCTGCAGCATAATACGAATTCAAAGTCAAATGATATATTGCAGTATATTGAAGATTAGATTGCAAAATAAGACGTACATTCCAATAATCTGACATGTAGTATTACTTTTCGAAGGGCAATGGCACTTCATACGGACATTTTCGGTATCTGATTTCTCTCTGCAAGGATCCTTGTCCAAACTCCATTCCGGCATCCCTTACTTTTCCCAAATTTCTTTGAGTACCTCGCCTGCATCAGTTCACACTATCAGTGATCACCCTTAAATCCTTACTCGAATGAGAATGAAAACAGACATACCTTCTTGCGTATCCAGCTTCTTAGCTAACGCAAAATTTGAATGCAGAGTCACAGTAAGATAAAAAAATAGTAACATTTTCATTAGCAGCAACATAGGGCCTGGTTTTTTATAAGAAAGAAGCATAATTTTTTAAACTGTGAAAAGAAAGAATTGGTGAGTTATATTTATAAGCAAACGTACATTGTAGTTGCAGGCAAAGTCTTAACCCAATAAATCATTGCATGTGTCTACATTTAAACCAAACCCTTAAATGTATAAAAAATCAAACTAAATTAAAAGAAAACCATCTCCTTCCACCAAACCTGCAACCCCAAATTAAAAGCCACGTGTCCATTCAATGTTTATTTCAACAAAGCTGGTAGCACACCATCCACCAAACTTCTACCAAATATATACCTAAGGCTTTATACGGTGTGGAGACACAATAAATGTTATGTCTTAGCAGTGGCGGATCCAGGATTTTTTTCCTATGGGTTCCCTATTTTTCGAAGGTCAAATTTCTCACAACCAAACATTAAAATTTTCGGGTCGCGTCGGGTCAAATTTCTCACAATCAAACATGTTAATAAATAGAAAGTTTACCTCAAATCCGAGTGTCGTCATGCCAAGGCTGATTCGCAAAGAATGCTGAAGAAATCGCCATTACATCAATCAATTATAGCACTGTGCACGGGACAGTGAGGAAATATTAGTGTTTACGACAAAAATTAACAATTTGTAACAGTTAACAATTAAGAATCTACAGTGCACTACCCTTAAAACAAGCATCACTGTGTACTCAACAAACAATTAACAACAGTTAGTCTACTTTACACTTTAGTAAACTTCAAATGAATTTGACTTTCAGTTTAGTAAACTTTTTTCTTACGGTAAGTCACATTTACAGCTTGGTCACTTCAATTGATCCCATTCTAATGTATCATCATCTATAAAATTAATTTAGTGTTTACTTTAATAAATCCAATAAGCCACAAAGCTCATAGATATTTAATAACTAATCAAGCAAGAGAAAAAGGGATATTCATAAACATTTCAAATTTTGATTGCATGAGTTTCTTAAATTCTTCACACAGTTTTGAATTTGTTGAACCAAAAATGATATCATCAACATAGATTTGAACAAGTAAGACATGATTTCCAACATGTTTTATGAAAAGAGTTTTATCAATGGATCCCCTTGAGAAGTGATTCTTAAGTAAAAAGTTTGAAAGTGTTTCATACCAGGCTCTTGGAGCCTATTTTAGCCCATAAAGAGCTTTGTCAAGTCTGTAAACCCAATCAGGATGAGAAGGATCCTCAAACCCTGGAGGTTGACAGACATACACTTCCTCTTTTATTTTTCCATACAAAAATGCACTTTTGACATCAATTTGATAAACTTTAATGTTGTTGGAAATTGCATAAGCTAAAAATAACCTGATAGCTTCAAGTCTTGCAACTGGTGCAAAGGTTTCATCATAATCAATTCCTTCCTCTTGGGAATAACCTTGTACCACTAGTCTTGCTTTGTTCTTGATGATCGTACCAGCCTCATCTGATTTGTTTCTGAAGACCCATCTTGTTCCAATTGGTTGCTTGTTTTCAGGTAAGGGACAGATTTCCCAAACCTGTTGTTTCTTGAATTGAAGCAACTCTTCTTGCATTGCTTGCACCCAATTGTTGTCTTTGAGGGCTTCTTGATACTTCTTTGGTTCCAACTGAGAGATGAATGCTGAGAATAAGCAAAAGTTGGAAAGCTGGTTTCTTGTAAGTACCCCTGATGCAATATCACCCATGATTTGATCCAATGGATGATCCTTGTGTTCAATCAGTTGTTGTAAACCTGTACTGGATGATGGCTCTACAGGTTCTTCAAATAAACCACTGAGATTGATAATATCTGGTTCAGCTGTTATTTGAACTTCAGGAGTTTTAGGTTCAGCTGAATCAGTAGTTTCAAAATGTTCATCAGTAGTTCCTGAAGTTGAAGCTATTGAAACTTCTGAAGGTTTAATAGTTGATCTTCTGACTGTGTTTGGAGTCCATGGTGCAGGACTATCATCTTCAAATCCTTGAAAACCATTTTGAGGAGGTTTGGATGATTCAACAGTCTTTTCAGGTCCGAAATGAAAGTTGTCAAGATCAAATAATTCAGCAGGATTTGCTGGAATAAGAGTGTGTTTTGATTCATTGAACTTGACATTCAGTGTTTCTTCTACTATCTTGGTTCTTGAATTGAAAACTTTGTAAGCTTTTCTCAATGGAGAATAACCAAGAAAATAACCTGTGTCAACTTTTGCAGCAAACTTAGAAATAGAGTCTTTGATGTTGAGGATAAAACATTGACATCCAAAAGCCCTGAAGAAGGAGATAAGGGGCTTTATGCCATGAAGAATTTCATAGGCAGTCTTGGTATGTCTTTTGTTGATAAGAACTCTATTCTGAACATAACATGCAGTGTTGACTGCTTCAGCCCAAAAATACAAAGGTAGGCCTGAATCAGCTAACATTGTTCTGGCTGCTTCAATTAATGTTCTGTTCTTTCTTTCTACCACACCATTTTGTTCAGGAGTTCTGGGAATGCTGAACTGTCTAACAATCCCTTTAGACAGACAGAATTCATCCAGAGTTTTGTTCCTGAACTCTGTCCCATTGTCACTCCTGATGACTTTGACAGATAGAGAGTATTGCTTCTCTACTTGTAGAATAAAGAACTTGATGATTTCAGCTGCCTCATCCTTGGAATATAAGAAGAAGACCCATGTGAATCTTGAGTAGTCATCAATGATGACCAAGCAGTACTTCTTCTTACCAAGGCTCATAATCTTGACTGGTCCAAATAAGTCCATATGGAGTAGTTGAAGACATGCAGTTGTTTTTTATTCTTCAATAGACTTATAGGAGGACTTATGCTGTTTACCTTTAAGACAGGAAACACAGTGTTCTTTGCACTGATATTCCTTCAAAGGTAGACCTCTGACCAAGCCCATTTTTGTGACTTTATTGATGGTTTTAAAGTTCACATGGCCAAGTCTCATGTGCCAGAGATCATTTTCTGAAGTTGATGCCTTTGAGAAGAAACAGGCAGTCTTGTTCAATACTTTGTCTTTTTCAATGTCCACTGCATAGACATTGCCACACCTTTTGGCAATCAGCAAAGTATGATCTTCAATAATCTTCTCTATCAACTTCTGGCCTTCTGGTGATATGATCTTGCATGCTGTCTTTGTGAAAAAGGAAGAATATCCTTTGTCACACATTTGTGAGACACTCAGCAAGTTGTACTCAAGGTTTTCAACCAGATTGACCTTGTCAAACTGCATTTTGCCTGAGGATACATTGCCATATCCTAACACATATCCCTTTGCATTGTTCCCAAAGGACACAGATCCTTCTCTTTGGCTGATAAAATTGTTTATCAGGTATCTGCATCCAGTCATGTGCATTGAGCCTCCACTATCCACATACCATATGCTATTCAAACCTCTGGAGACTCTCTGCACAAGATAGCAAATTAGTTAGTTTTGGCAACCCAAGCCAGTTTGGCTTTGGGTTTGCTCTTGAGAACATGTGCAGCTTGTTGTGGACCATTTTTAGTAATCCATGTCTTTTTGGCAATGGATTTGTCATTAAGAACAATGGTGGGTTCTTTTTGGTTTCCACCATCAACTTTGGTCATCAGAAGTTTAACCAGGTTTATCAAATCTTTAACTTCAGCAGTTTGTGAAACTGCTGATGAGTTGGGTGAAACTTCTGAAATTGAACTTTGAGAAGATGACCTTTGTTGAGATAAAGGCCTCTTCTTAGAAAGGGTTTTGTTTGATTGTTGTTTGTTGGGAAAAAAGGTATTTTGATAATCTTGTTTTATCTGTTTTCCCACAATCAGTTGTTGTCTTTGTTTGTTTAACTGATTTACCTTTCTATATCTGCAAAGTTCAGTTATGTGGTTAAACAGACCACATATTTCACATGCTTTTGCCTTCTCTTTCTTTTTAGATAAATCAAGAGAGCTAGAAGGCAATTTACTGACAAAATCAGATTTTTGAAATAGGTCATCAGCAGTTTTCAGGGTCTCAACTCCTGATGTAGTTGAAACTGCTGATGGCTTATTGTCAGTAGTTTTAACTTCTGCAGTACTTCCCTTTTTGAGGAAGTTCTGATGGTAGGATGTGCATTCCTCCATATCAGAAGTTTGAATCAATTTCTTCCCATCATTATCAGTTTTGTGGGTGAAATCTGTTGGTGATTCAGTGTGGGTATATCCAATGCCAAACTTAACATTGGCTGCAGTTTGTTTGTTAAGCAACATTTGATACCCTTTACAAGACTCAACCCATTTTTCACAATCAACCTTGGTGTCAGCAAGCTCTTGTCTGACATTTCCTAGGCTGTCTATCATAGTTTTAATTTGTGCTTCTGTTTCAATGGATTTATCATTTAGTTTGGAAATTTCTTTGTTTTTCAAAACAATTTTTCTTTCCAAATCACACTTCATTTGTGTGAATTTTCTTTCCATGTCATTGGATTTGCCTTGTAAATGCACATTAGTTTCTCTAATTAAAGCAAAAGATTCTTTGCAAGATTTAGTGCAAAGCAACAGAGATTGTTGTGATACCTGTGTGAGAGCAGAATTTGAAGAGTATCCTTCAAAAGCCATTAAGGCAAAGTTCTTTCTGCCATTATCAGGTTCTCCCCAGTTGACATCATAGACCTTATTGTCTGCATCCTGACTGCATTCTGATGTGTCATAAGGAAGACTGCTCCAGTCAACATACCCTGAGGTAAATAAGCTTTGTTGCTGAGGGGGTTGTTGAGTTTGTGCAGGTTGTTGACCAGTTGGAAATGGAGGCATGAGCTGCTGTTGTTGTTGAGCAGGCATCTGAACATATTGTACTTGTGGCACATATTGGACATGTGGAGCTTGTGCCTGTACAAAATGAGCACTCCCTTGAGTTCCATTATTCCTATTATATGAGGGATTAAATTGATTTCCAGAGGACATTGGTTGGTTGTAGCTAGAGCTTCTACATTCTCTAGCAAAGTGTCCCAACTTTTGACACTTATGACATCTAAGTTTAGATTTGTCAAAACGAACTTTTGTTGAATTGTTTAGTCCTGGAAATTTCCTTCCTGGCCTTTTGTAAAATTTGTTAGTTTTTAAGCTTAACAAGGCCAGTTGGTGCAATATTTCCATTTCTTCTAAGTCATCACTGCTAAAATATTTTAAATCATCCATGATGAAACACATGTTGTCAGCAGTTTGACTCAGTTCTTCATTGTCATAAGCTGGGAAGGATCCATCTGATGAGATCCCAGCTGTTATGTCAATGTGGTCAAAAGAACCAAAATTATTAGAACAAGATGGTGAGTCATGTCCTAATAGGGCTGTGCTACCCGGAATATAGTCATCAGCAGTTTTACCAGATTCTTGCAACTTTTTCTTTTGATTGATTTCTCTCTCAAAAGTTAGTAATTTACCATGTAACCTAGTTAGGTTCAAGGTGTTAAAATCTGAACTTGTTCTGAGGACTATAGAGTAAGTTTCCCATTTTGAAGGTAAAGACCTTAAAAATCTATGTAACATAGACTCATTTGAATAGGTCTGATTGTTTATTTTTAACTCAGAGATGAGTGAAGAAAATCTTTCAAATTGTTGTGTTAAAGATTCACCCTCTATGTGAGTAAAAGTTTCATATTATTGAGCCAATATTTCTCTGATGTTGGCTATCACCTCAGCAGTTCGTGCAAACTGCTCTTTTAGGCAGTCCCACAGCTCTTTGGCACTTTCACAGTGTAAAAGGCCAGCATAAATTTCGTTTGGGAGAGCCATAGCCAACATGGAGAAAGCTTTTGCATCAAGCTCAAACTGTTGGAAATCTTCCTCCGTGTATTCTTTTGGGTCTTTTGGTATTTCAGTCTTTCCCTCTGGATCACTAACAACTGGTTTGTGAGGTCCAAAAACTACAGACCTCCAACATCCAGTGTTTGTTTGTGAAATAGTATGTGCCAACCTCTTAGACCATATGTTATATTCATTTATGACTAACATAGGAGGTTTGTTGGCAGATCCAGTATTGTACGGGTCCATTTTTAAGAAGTTTGGATTTGTCAATACTTTCTTAAAGTGATGGATTAAAAAGTGAGCCTTTTATCCTTTATTGAATATCAATATTGAGCCTGTGTCTGAATCTCAATTTGTTAGATTGATTTTGATCAGATTAACCAGATGCTCTGATACCAATTGTTGGATCAGTGGCTTAGTTTAATGAACACTTATGTGTTATCAGGTTTATGTATGAGTTATTAAGCAGCGGAAAGACAAGTGTTCAAAGGTCTAAAAGATCACTTTAATGAGGAGTTATTACTCCCCCTTGACTGAATAATAAATGAGAAACAATAAATACAGTTAAGTGTAAAGCAGTAAAGCAATTTATGTTTCTCAGATGTGAAATGGAATTATAAGTTTAAAGCCCGAAGGATTTCAATTTAGATCAAAGATATTACACAAAATCACATATATAAAATAGATGAACAAACTCATCTATTTATAGACTAATGTACTAAACTGTTGTCTGAAGTAATCTAAGATATTTAACAAAGATATTATGCTAAGATAAGCTTACAACAGTCTGTACATTGAAACTTGAAATCTAGACTTTAACAAAACAATATAATAATCAAAACTGCTGATCTTCAGTCGGTTAGAAGCTTCTGATGCAAAGTGCTGATGAGTGACAAACTGCTGATGAGCAGTTTGTCTTCAGCAGTTCTTCAGTGAAATGTCTGGTTAGACTTCAGAACTTCTGATGAGTTTACTCTTCAGTACTTTGGTGTTTGTTCTTCAGCACTTCTTCTTTTGTTCTTCAGCAGTTCTATACATAGGCAGATATGAATTAGACTAAGGTTATCAAAAGGTGGTTTCGTCAATCCTCTTTGTCCCAACAAATACACAACCAAAACCATTCAAACTCCTAGGACATCATCATACTAACTTGTAGCAGCCATAAACATCATAATAACACAAAAACAACCATGATTTAACCCTAAAAATTCTATCTTTAATCACATATAACACATAAAACACATGTAAAGGTGTGGGTTTGTTTAAAAACGGTTTTAAATGGATTTTCAAAGACAAAAACATTTATAAGTCAGGTCTGGACCTTTAGGGAGTAAAACATAATCATTTAAAGGTTTGGGTTTGAAGAACACACCTTGTATTTAAGAGTAGATGATGGAATAAGCTTGGAAATGGTTGTTTGGGTGTAAAAATGGGTTCCAGAGGGTGTTTGTGGGTTGGAATAGGTTATGGGACGGCTAGGGTTGCATAAATGGTGTTTGAGAGGTCAACGGTGGTATTTATAGGCGTTTCTAGTCGTTAGGGCTGCAACAGGCGACTAGGGATCAACAACACGCGACTAGGCCACATGGATAGGCCTAGTCGCCCCCCTACCATGCGAGTAGGCCATAAATCAGGCGACTAGGGCCTCTAGTCGCCCCCTATGGGGTCCTAGTCGCCCCTTGCTGCCTGCCTTGGGTTTTTCGCGCGTTCAACACTATTTTAACACATATAAACACGTATTCACATACCGACAAGTCATATTATGATTATAAACATATAATACATGAAAACAAACACGTTCACACTCGTTCACCAATTCCCGGGACTCGAGACTTGCGTAAGTTAAAACCCTAATGATGTGCGACTCGACTCGACCGACCTTGTTTTGTGTAACGTATGCGCGACTCGCTAAGGTAGACTTACTAAGTTTTCAAAAGTTAGTTACCGGAAAGTGCCGGGTGTCACATCATCCCCCTGTTGAGAGAATTTTCGTCCCGAAAATTTCCCGAAGTCGAAGAGAGAAGACAAATAAGAAGAAAAAATTTTCCGGGTCGTCACATCATCCCCCTGTTGAAAGGAATCTCGCCCCGAGATTCTTTTGGCCTCAACAGTGATGAGTGTCGACCTCTGTGTGTGCCCAAGTAACGTTCCCCAAGAGACAGCGAGTGAATATGAGATAAGAGACCCCCGATCGAAGGCCTACTGGAGGCTACCATGATCGGTATAACTAACCCACTGGTACCGTCCAAGTAGCATCCCCAAAGGACCCTCATCGACCCAAAGAATGTGAAACAGAGATCAAACCAAAAAGGAAACACACGAAGACACGAACGCACAGCAATGCGGATAAAAGTAAAACCAAAGCGTACAAGCGTAACAAGAGATAAGAAAGAATACGTACGAGTAACAGTGTCAGAATCCGCCTGGTTCTCCCTTGTACCCGGGACGCTCCCACGCGCATTTCGGCCACCACCTTCACTGTTTTCACCACCGGAAGTCCCTGCTTCAGCTCGACGCAACTTTGGGCAATCCTGCCTGAAGTGCCCTACCTCGCCACAATTGTAACACCCCTGGTTCTTCCGAGTAATAACACGCGCCTCCCTTGGCCGAAGATCGATCCTACAATCCTTAGCAACATGTCCCATTAGTTTACATCTGTTGCAACGGAACCCCTCGCATTGACCATAATGATGAAATCCACAACGCCCACACCTAGGGCTCCTTCCGGCATAGCCTCTTTGTTTCTGACCTGACGCTGGCCCTGAAGCTTCAGCCTTCTTCGCCGTCGGTTGTCGCTAATCCACCGCTGAACTCTTCTCTACGCTCTCCCACTTCCTCTTGTTGTTCTCAGTCCCTCCAAAGATGTGGGGCTCACACTCCATGAACACCTTAAAAGTGCACACCTGCTGGCCCAGAGGAGGTGGCGGTGGAGGATAAACGATATTTCCACCGTCGCCTTGCTGAGTGGCCTGATAAGCGGCAAGAGCAGCAGTCACCTGTTGTTGGATTAAGTCCTTCAGCGCTTCTGGGGTTATGTTGATGCTACCACGACTCTCGTCACCACTGTGTTCACCTCGACTTCCAGACATCTTCTGCCGAAACAAGAACAAAACTCTCAGACCCAACACCAACGCTAAACCAAGAGAATACGAAAAGTCTAAGATCGGGTCCAAATGTGACCATAAATCCCAACGCGAGATCCACCAAGTCTTCCATGCATTTCAACTTATGATTTCGTGTGCACCCGAAATGATAAATTGCTCTACATGGTCCTCAAGGCGTGCCCCGAGCTCGAACCTCAAGTCACCCGATACCCACATCTTAAGAAGACATAACCAACTCAAAAGATCAACAAACAAGTTCCCTCGAGCGCAAACCCGAAGAAAAAGATAAAGTGGAGCTAAGAATAACCAAGGATAAGGTAGGTAACGTGACACTGTGTGGTAAGGATACCGACACCCCGACAAAGTTAGTATGTTTACCAAAAGACACGACTCAAATGTATGTGACCGTCTAGTGTGTGAGACTCGGCTATAGTCTAGACTCTACATGCAGTCCTAGTTCACTATAACCATTGGCTCTGATACCAATCTGTCACACCCTCAAATATCCACCTGCAGAGTTCTACCGCGAGGCGTGTGACATACCAGGATCCAAGTCAACGGTCACAATAAACGACGTCTAAATGTAAAACATACGTAATAAAAACCATGCGTAAGATTTAAAATTCAACATTTAACAGTACGGAAGCATTAAAAGTTTACAAAAGTTATGCAGAATTAAAACATAAGTTCAAAAGTTAACAACTCCAAAACATGCAATGAAACCCTAGACGCAAGACGACTCCTGTGCGACCCCGTGCGCCTATCTGACAGCTGCTACCTTAGCGACCTGAGAAAACATGCTAAAAAGTCAACATATAATGCTGGTGAGTTCACAGGTTTTATTTAAACGTTTAGAGTAATCCTTCGAAAACCGTTACCATCACAATTACTACTATGCTTGTAATAACGCTAGCTAGGCGTAGAATAAGATACTCATACGGGTGAAACCATTGCTGACTAAGCCGTGTAATGACCCTTAGTTTCCTATGGGCTACCGTCATCACCGGTAGACCTTGTTTTATTAGAGACAATATGCACTCGCCTGGTCTTACCGTCGAGTGGGGTTTGTCAGTTCCCAATAGCGCTATCCATATTTCCCCGCCATACGCCCATGTTAGTGGTTTCTAAGGGACTTTTTGATGAACCGTATAGCACAATAAGTAAGCCATAGTATAACGTGATAAAGAGTAATGAGTTACCAAAGAGTTAAAATAATCCATAAGTCATAAAAGAGTTTTAAGCATGTTTCTCCCCCGAAAACCAAAACAGATAAAAGTGGGGCCGTGAACTCACCTCAGGTTGCGTATTCCGTTTAAGAGTAAACCGTATGTGTGATATGAGTAAACCGTCTGTAAGATATGATAGCCCCAACTAGTGGCGACCTATCATAAGATATGTGTTAAGTTAGACTAATAACCCGCAGGGTTCATTAATCCCTAAGTCCAGTCCATGACCATGATGTGTTTGAAAAACGTGTTTGACCGACAACCAGACTACGTAAGACAAGACTCGACATCCCATTGGTGACCCGACATTCCACGTGTTCATCTCATACACAAACATACACAAAACATGCAACTCAGCACTTAACATGCGTTAAAGTTCAACGATTCTAACACATAGGTCAAATAACGTACGAACAAGTCCGAACACGTGTTACTATGTTACTAAGCATGTCACGGGGTGCCTATCATGTTCCTAGGTGTCGAATCGGGTTTCGGGATGTTAAAATACACTTATAACAGCATTACACGCGATTAGGAATTTAGCATGCAACTAAGAAAAGTCAACTGGTGACTAGGGTTGGTCAACAGGCAATTAGGAGGCTAGTTGCCTGACATAGTAGGCGACTAGGGGCCTACTCGCCCCTGCATCAGGCGACTAGGATTCCTAGTCGCCTGCTGCAGTTGTGTAACGGGTTTTCGCGCGTTTAACCCTCCAAATCAGATCCGAAGCATGTGTAAACACCCAATATCAATCATAACACATTAACAAACATATTTCAAGCAAAACCCCTAAGTTATCACCATCATAATAGTCCCGAATGCGATCGTTTTCCTAAAATAGCAACTTAACATGAAAACATCACATCATCATGCAAGAACTTGCCCTAAATAGCAAATATCCATATTTAATCACATAACCACGTTGTCCGAAAGCATCTTACTGTTCTAGCATCATCCTAGAGCAAACCCTAACATCAAACAATCAACCACACACCTCATATCATCCTAAATCATCCAAAATCCTTCAAATGGGTCAAAACATCAAGTATCAACAATACACAACCAAAACCATTCAAACTCCTAGGACATCATCATACTAACTTGTAACAGCCATAAACATCATAACAACACAAAAACAACCATGATTTAATCCTAAAAATTCTATCTTTAATCACATATAACACATAAAACACATGTAAAGGTGTGGGTTTGTTTAAAAACGGTTTTAAATGGATTTTCAAAGACAAAAACATTTATAAGTCAGGTCTGGACATTTAGGGAGTAAAACATAATCATTTAAAGGTTTGGGTTTGAAGAACACACCTTGTATTTAAGAGTAGATGATGGAATAAGCTTGGAAATGGTTGTTTGGGTGTAAAAATGGGTTCCAGAGGGTGTTTGTGGGTTGGAATAGGTTATGGGACGGCTAGGGTTGCATAAATGGTGTTTGAGAGGTCAACGGTGGTATTTGTAACACCCTGCCCCTCTCACCACCAATATTGTCCGCTTTGCCCTCCCAGAGCTCACGGATTTGTTTTTGGGTGCCCTGGTGGAAACTTCCCAGGAGGTCACCCATCCTGAAACTGCTCCCACCTGAGCACGCTTAACTGTGGAGTTCTCCTCTCATCCACTAACATTAAGCCCCAAAACGCGTTGGTGATTTAAGAGGCAAGACATTACTTATGAACCAAGGATCTCTCCTGGCCACGGCCGATGTGGGATTTTCCTGGGGTGTCACATTCACCCCCCGTTAGAATCTCATCGTCCCTGATGAGGTATGCACCCACCATCCCGAACTGCACAGGAGTGGCTCTGATACCATCTGTAACACCCCGCCCCTCTCACCACCAATATTGTCCGCTTTGCCCATCCAGAGCTCACGGATTTGTTTTTGGGTGCCCAAGTGGAGACTTCCCAGGAGGTCACCCATCCTTGAATTTCTCCCACCTGAGCACGCTTAACTGTGGAGTTCTCCTCTCATCCACTAACATTAAGCCCCAAAACGCGTTGGTGATTTAAGAGGCAAGACATTACTTATGAACCAAGGATCTCTCCTGGCCACGGCCGATGTGGGATTTTCCTGGGGTGTCACATTCACCCCCTGTTAGAGTCTCATCATCCTTGATGAGGTATGCACCCACCATCCCGAACTGCACAGGAGTGGCTCTGATACCATCTGTAACACCCTGCCCCTCTCACCACCAATATTGTCCGCTTTGCCCTCCCAGAGCTCACGGATTTGTTTTTGGGTGCCCTGGTGGAAACTTCCCAGGAGGTCACCCATCTTGAAACTGCTCCCACCTGAGCACGCTTAACTTTGGAGTTCTCCTCTCATCCACTAACATTAAGCCCCAAAACGCGTTGGTGATTTAAGAGGCAAGACATTACTTATGAACCAAGGATCTCTCCTGGCCACGGCCGATGTGGGATTTTCCTGGGCTGTCACAGTATTTATAGGCGTTTCTAGTCGTTAGGGCTGCAACAGGCGACTAGGGATCAACAACACGCGACTAGGCCACATGGATAGGCCTAGTCGCCCCCCTACCATGCGAGTAGGCCATAAATCAGGCGACTAGGGCCTCTAGTCGCCCCCTATGGGGTCCTAGTCGCCCCTTGCTGCCTGCCTTGGGTTTTTCGCGCGTTCAACACTATTTTAACACATATAAGCACGTATTCACATACCGACAAGTCATATTATGATTATAAACATATAATACATGAAAACAAACACGTTCACACTCGTTCACCAATTCCTGGGACTCGAGACTTGCGTATGTTAAAACCCTAATGATGTGCGACTCGACTCGACCGACCTTGTTTTGTGTAACGTATGCGCGACTCGCTAAGGTAGACTTACTAAGTTTTCAAAAGTTAGTTACCGGAAAGTGCCGGGTGTCACAGTAGCCATGGCACTGCCGAATGATATCTATGCCGGACTCTTGCACTGCAATAGTGCTAAAGAACTGTGGGATGCTCTTAAAGAGCAGTTCGGGGGAACTGAAGATGTGATTGAAAACAACCGTGAAATACTTAACCAACAATATGAAACGTTTAGTCACATAAAAGGGGAGTCGTTAACACAACAGTTTGAAAGGTTTAATTCTCTGATTAGTGAACTAAAACTGGTTGGTCTAACTTTTCCTAATTCAACCCTGAATCATAGGTTTCTTAGATCACTTCAGGACAAATGGGACACTATAGCTATAGTCATGAGAAACTCTATCGGATTCAAAGACCTGACCCTGACCCAGCTTCATGGTAAGCTCCTGACTTATGAAAGGGAGCTTAACCAGAAAAAGAAGCTCCAGGACTCTGGAATAGTGTCAGATGACTATGAATTTTGGAATACTGCACTTTTGGGCCAAGAGGAGGGTTCTGGAAGTAGTAAGGATCAGAGTTATGATCATTACATTGACATAACCACTGGTTTTAACAATGATTCTTACTCATCACCCAACTATGCTTTTGCAGCTAGTGGTGATATCCAGGCTTCTGATAATTCATCTTTTGTGTACAATGACCTTCAATATATTGACCCTTTGGACTTAGAAGAAATGGACATCTTGCATCAGGTTGCCCTGCTCAGTATTAGAACCAATAACTTCTATAAGAAAACTGGCAGGAGGTACCCAGGTGTAGAACTAGGTTTAGAATCAGGTTTAGAACTAGAAGATAACATATCTCCTGAAATCATGTGTTGTAGATATATGTAGCCAAAAGCTAGTTGTGTACTTAAGATGTAAGTGTACTAATACTTATGCTATGATAATTATATACTAGACTCAACATGCAGTCCTAGTTCACTATAACCAATGGCTCTGATACCAATCTGTCACACCCTCAAATTTCCACTGCGGGGTTTTACAGCGAGGCGCATGACATACCAGGATCCCATAGCCATAAGTCATATGAACGAACTCTAAATGCCCAAACCATTTAGTTCGTTTTCAAAAACCATGTTTAGTTAAGCTGCGGAAGCGTAAACCAAATTTAAACCTTTTAGAAACCATGCGCAAAACAACACGCCCAAATTAAAACCATATGGAAATAAACGTAAAAGCACGATATGTAATTTAGGTGTATGCCAAGACCCCAAATGCAGTGAACGTGCAGTGCTTCCTAATCGTGACACCGGAAGCTAACTACTGCAAAAGCATGTACATGTTGGGTCAACAAACAATGTTGGTGAGTTCACTAAGTAAAGTAAATGAATGAGTAAACACGAAGGTTTCCAAAAACCACGTAACCAAGTAAAAGCGTAGGTCCTCAAGACCCAAAAGTTCAAGTGTCATCAGTTTAAGCTTGTCAGGGGTAGCTAGCCCACTCATTGTAACTAAACAGTTCATTATTGGGAACATACAGAAGTTGTTACAAGTTTTGCCTCAGCACTAGTGTCTATCAACACTAGCAGTTCATCTCCTTTAGAGCGTGCTGTCAACTAATACCCCGTTCTCCTACAGCGATTAACCCAGTAATATGCAAGGACTTCAAATGATAGAGTGTGTTTAGTCCACAAAGGACAGTAAAGTTTTAAACTGATAAAAGCGTAACCCACACAAGGAGTCAAAAACCCGAACCACACAAGGAGTCAATGCCCGAGTTGCAAGAGTAGTCCCAAACTGGACCAGAAAATGTTTACCAAAGTTGTCTCGACCCGAGACGCATGCTTTCGAGAAAAAGTAGTGAAACTCACCTTTGGTTGCAAGCAAATTATCCAAATTCCAAAACAATGGGTTGCTACCGACTTCCTATTACAAGTGTCACTAAGTGAGTATATGTGTATAACCAATACACCATATAACCCGTTTGTCCAAGTTGTTCTTTAGTAGTTGTCTTGAACAGAACTTATAGTTTCTTCTTGAGCTAATTCATCTTCAGTACTTGTGGTTTTGTTCTTCTGTAGTTATCACCATACTTAGTTACTTGTTCATGAGGATAATTAGTTAAGGTTTACTGACACATCAATTCACTCTGACCCAACATTGTCCCTATAACCTAACTTTCTCCCAAAGGAGTTACTAAATAACAATAAATTATTTAATTGTTAGTCCACCATGTTTTATTACTTACTAGTTAATCAATAAAACTTATATTTATATTGTGTAGTATTGTTATCAAATAATAATAAGATCATTATTTAACTCATTAAATAACAATCCGCATAATATATAACCCGTCTATAATTGTAATGACTCGAGAATTATAGATTACCATCAATTAATATTGAACTACAATTATTTTCTAATAATTATTGTATTTTTCAATACTTTAAATGATTCAATTGATTAATCCGTTTAATCAATCGACTTCCAATTGATTGTTTCTCTAAACAATCAACACCGATTATTCGTAACAATCTATTTGATAAATATTTCGCTAAATGTTTATTTCTTAGTCAGTGTTTATCGCAATTAATAATATTTAACAATTAAATTTTATTTTTGTTTTTGTAGTCCAAAGCGTAACTCTGTGAATCGTACTTTAATAGTTGCATTATTAATGATATTTTGACACCATTTCCAACACTGTCCTTTGATTAAGAATAAGACAAGTTATGAAGATAATCTCTCCCCAAGTATAGTAAAGATTAATAGGCTTTACAATGTTCTAGGTTTGCTGTGATAGAACCTCTGTAGATGAAGAATCAACAACTGTTACACAAAGCGCTGTTGAGATGACCACTCTCCAGATCAGTTCAACAGATACACATAAACGTCTGTTGGACAAAACATGCGTTGAAGATAACACAATGGATGATGACTCAGCAAATGTTGAAACAAGTGTTTTGTACTTACTATATATAGGACAATTGTTGTATCGCTTCATTCATCACTTTCCATTAACATTCTTATACAATCAAATCTAGAGTAATCAGGCTGAGGGGAAGTTTATGTTCATTAACTTGTAATCAATCTGTGTTGCTTAATATATAATGTTATGATCAAAGAAAACATCATTATTTATGTTTTATAGCTTATACTTCACTTCGTCTATTTCTTTTCATAATTCACTGTTACAGGCATTAAACAACATATATAACAAAAAAGAACCTTGGAATTAACTTATATAATGGGTCACTAATGGGATGTCGTAGCTAGTTTATTCAATAACAGTCAAAACTTTTTATGAAAAACACACTAAGTCATTGTTCAAATAACAATGGGATGTTAAACTAAGACTCTTTAAATCAAAAAACTTATAGGCTCTTAATAATAGGTTTCCGGTAGTCGGGACACTATCATAACACGCCAGGTATTACTTTTCAAACAACGCAACCTAAGGTGAGTTTCACGGCCCCTCGTTATGTTTTCGTTTTGGGGGAGAAACATGCTACGTAAAAACAAACATAATAGATCACATAATTATATTATATCACTTCTGGACTGTGCAACGCAACTGATGTTGTTCTAAAAGTTTGAATCATAAATATGTGAAATATTGCAGGGAGAGTGTGAATAGCTCTACTGAGCCCGACAAGCCCCACCATTTTGATTGGAGGTCGAATGGGTTCATATTTGTCACAACTTATTATATCAATAATGGTTCAAACAGTTCTTTATTTTAAACATTAAAACTTATGAACGCACCAACATTATATGTTGACACATTTAGCATGTATTCTCATGTCGCTAAGCTAGCAGCTGGCTTAGGGCGCAGTAGAGTCTCACGATGTCTCACTTATCATTTACATTTTTGATAAACATTATCTTGAACTAATTTTCAAACTATTGTTTTATGTTGGTACTATTGGGTGTAAACCTTTGAAGTGCTTCCACTGGATTTTGAATTTTAAATGTGTGGTTTATTGTGTTATCTTTACTCATATATAGATCATTTCATAGGACTGTTCACTTGGATCCTGGTGTGTCACACGCCTCACAGGAAAACCCCGCAAGTGGAATTTGAGCATGTGAAAGTATTAGCACAATGACACTTCACATAGACGTCTGCGTATTCTGTTTTCACATTCTCTGTGCATGTCATCTTCCCAGCAATCCCTAACTTTTTCAAAATTTCAATTAATACCTCACCTGCATTCGCAGATGATCACACAATCAATGATCACCTTTGAATCCTTATACGAATTACAACATACATACCTTATCGCGTATCAAGTTGCTTCGCTAATGCCAAGTTTAAGGACAACGCAAACAATAACAACCATTTCATTAGAATCCTAATATCAATAACAATGATTCTATGTTTGATATAAGAAAGAAGCATAGTTTTTACTAAACTCTAAAAAGAAAGAAAGAAAGTGTTGTTATGTTAACCCAACATAACAATAACCTAACTTCTTGTTCCAAACTTACAAGTGTTTGTGCCTAACACTCACCAAACATTGTTGTTCAACCTAATTTCTGTTAACCGAACATCTAATGTTCACATTTAATTACCCATGATGGTCATGGTGGATGGTTTTCTAGAATATCATGGGTATGGGGTTAAGGAATGAATGTGAAGTTAACTATAACCCACATAATTAATTTATTGTCAACTTTTTTTTATCTTCTTTCAATTACCCTCATGTTTATATACTTATTATTTTTCACTTTTACATTTTGGTAGTTAAATATATGTTATATTTTTTTTAAACTGGCAACAAATGTTTTATAAGTTGGGTTTCCCAGGTGGACTGCTTTACGCTGATGACCATCCCCATCCACTAGAGGTGCACACATTGGTCTCATTTTAGCCCAAATGGGGTTGGGTAATTAAATTTTCAGGAAAAACCGGTTTCGGTTTGATACCAGATCGGAGAGCGGTTTCTACGACCATGAATCGGGATTTTTACCTGATTTTGGTTTCGTTCTCGGTTTACAGTCTACTTCAATTACGGTTCGAATTCGTTTAACGTACACACTTTGTAAGATCATTAAAATTACATAAAATTTAACTATTTTAGCTTTTAGGTTTTCTTAAAGAATAAAATTGAATTTTGATACAAAAAAAAAATACAATTTTATCTGTATTTATGGCCAAAAATGTTTTTCCTTAAACTTGTATTTTTTTTCTAGTTTCAACCGGGTTTCAGCACTACTAATGGGTTCGTTTAACAAGTTTTAGACGGGTTTCGATTTCTGTTTTAAAAATTTTGGAGCCGATTTTTTTTGCACCCATACCGTCCACCATTCTATACTAAGCCACTAGCCCGAGAGCCCACAATAGTAAAACCTTTTTGTTGGGTCTGCTGACCTGGAGAAGAACAGATGATTTGAAAGCCAAAATATTCTATCTTTTGATCCTTGAATAAAAACAGTTGTAACAAAGAAGCTTTCCCCAAAAGACTGTTGACCATAACAACTACTACACCAAACAACTGATAAAGACAACTGCTGCTGCTGAAAGGTCTGCTAAACAAACGTCTGATGAACAAAGGTCTGATGAAGAAACAACTGCTGATCAAGTACTGAAGAACAAAGGTCTGTTGAACCAACAGCACTTTGGTTCAACAGATGATAGAGACCATCAGAGCTTTACTTTACAGTGTTTTGTATTCTCAGAGTTTTCAATGTAACATTAGTTATAGTTAGCAGATGTTAGAAGTTGTTAGTCAGTTAGAGGTCGCTGTCTTAGGTGACGTCAGCATTGATCATCAGAGGTTTAGTTTAGTCTATAAATAGAACAGTGAATGTACTGTTCTATTCATCACTCGTCATTCTCTTAAGGAAAACATTCTCTGAGTGATCAGGCTGAGGGGGAGTTTATTTGTACGATTGAAATCTTTCAACTTAATGAAAGCATTCGATTAAAAACAATTATTCTCCATGTTTTGATTTATAGTTTATTCCGCTGCACTTTCCATTTATATTTCACTTCACTTGTTTCATACTTTTCTAAACAATCAAAACAAACAGAACTTAGATCCTAACAATTGGTATCAGAGCAAGGTCAATTAAATTCGATCTAACCAATCAATTTAATATAAACAGATCAGCTCACAATTATTGCTATCGTTTGTTTGTCGGATTTAAAACAGAGTAATAGTTTATTTTCGTTTCAACAGTTAGCAAATAGACTTTGTTTTTGAAAAATCAGAGAATGACTTCACTCAATCAAGATCCACACAACACTGGCACTAGCAACAAGCCTCCGATGCTTGTCAGGTGAGAATACAACATCTGGCAGCGTCGGTTGGCTCATGTGTTAGCACAACAGAACACATGGTGCTGGAAATCGGTAGTATTTGGACCACATGTTCCAATGGTACCGAGTGCCGAGGATCCAAAGATCCAAGTACCAAAGAGTGTTGAGAACTACTCAGAGCAAGATTTTCAAAAAATCGAGCTGGATGCCAAGGCTTTCAGCATAGTAGCCATGGCATTGCCGAATGATATCTATGCCGGACTCTTGCATTGCAATAGTGCTAAAGAACTGTGGGATGCTCTTAAAGAGCAGTTCGGGGGAACTGAAGATGTGATTGAAAACAACCGTGAAATACTTAACCAACAATATCAAACGTTTAGTCACATAAAAGGGGAGTCGTTAACACAACAGTTTGAAAGGTTTAATTGTCTGATTAGTGAACTAAAACTGGTTGGTCTAACTTTTCCTAATTCAACCCTGAATCATAGGTTTCTTAGATCACTTCAGGACAAATGGGACACTATAGCTATAGTAATGAGAAACTCTATCGGATTCAAAGACCTGACCCTGACCCAGCTTCATGGTAAGCTCCTGACTTATGAAAGGGAGCTTAACCAGAAATAGAAGCTCCAGGACTCTGGAAAAGTGTCAGATGACTATGTATTTGGGAATACTGCACTTTTGGGCCAAGAGGAGGGTTCTGGAAGTAGTAAGGATCAGAGTTATGATCATTACATTGACATAACCACTAGTTTTAACAATGATTCTTACTCATCACCCAACTATGCTTTTGCAGCTAGTGGTGATATCCAGGCTTCTGATAATTCATCTTTTGTGTACAATGACCTTCAATATATTGACCCTTTGGACTTAGAAGAAATGGACATCTTGCATCAGGTTGCCCTGCTCAGTATTAGAACCAATAACTTCTATAAGAAAACTGGTAGGAGGTACCCAGGTTTACATGGTGGGTCAAAGGTGGGGTTTGATAAATCAAAGATCAAGTGTTACAAGTGTCATAGAATGGGTCACTTTGCTAGCGAATGTAGGAGTCAAAATGGTACCCCTATGATCACCTATCCAAACCAAAGGCCTCAGACCAACACTTATCAAACCATCCCTGTACCAAATGTGCAAAACACTGCTAACTTTGCACAGACCCAAACCACTGTTCCTGTGCACTATGTTCAAACCACTGTTCCTCAGTATCACTATGTCCAAACACCTGTTACTCAGGCACAAGTGCCAATGACTGCTGTTCCACCCTCTGCTCCTGCAGAGACCAGTCAACCAGGTCAACAGAGTTTCTTCACTCAAGGCTTTGTTGATTGGAGTAGTCTACCAGATGAGATAACAGATGACAACATTGCTTTAGTTGCCAATTCTGAAAATAATTTTTGTTTTATGGCACTAGAAACAATTGTTGAAGAGACTGATTCTGAGGGTGTGGTGTCTTTGTCTGAAAATGTGACTAATGGTGTTGTTGATGAAGTTGTTTCAGCTGAAGAATCTGAAGTGGAGGTTGTGATTCTCTCAGACCCCTGGGGTAGTGATGATTGTGATTGCCATTGTAACTGTGCCTTGATGGCTGTTGCTAAGGTATCTCCTCAAATCTTAAATGACTTGTGCTCAGACAAATGTATTGTGGCATTTGCTAAGATAAAAGAGGTGAATGAAAACTTTAGAAAAAAAATTTTGGAAGATAAAATTCAGTTTGAAAAACTCACTAAAGAGTTACAATCTGTCAGACCCTCAAATTTCCACTGCGGGGTTTATACCGCGAGGCGCATGACATACCAAGATCCCATAGCCATAAGTCATACGGACGAACTCTAAATGCCCAAACCATTTATTCGTTTTCAAAAATCAAGTTTAGTTAAGCTGCGGAAGCGTAAACCAAATTTAAACCTTTTAGAACCATGCGCAAAACAACGCGCCGAAATTAAAATCATATGAAAGAAAATGTAAAAGCATAACATGTAATTTAGGTGTATGCCCAAGACCCCAAATGCAATGAAGTGTGCAGTGCTTTCTAATCCTGGCACCGGAAGCTAACTACCTGCAAAACAATGTAAATCGTGGGTCAACAAACAATGTTGGTGAGTTCACTAAGTAAAGTAAATGAGTATGTAACTGCGCTGGTTTCCAAACCATGTAAACAAGTAATTGAGTTGGTTCCAAGAACCGTGTGAACACTAGTTCATCGCATGTCAAGGGTAGCTAACCCATTCATGATAACTAACACCGATATACCGAACTGCTGATGTACGTGTAGCCACAAATGTGAGCCGCATGCCTTACATCATTGCGTTTCAACAATGATAAATTATGTTAAGTTATAGTTCACTCCCTCACTCCCCCGAGCCGGTGTGAGGTTTGTCAGACCTAATAGCGCTATCAACTAATAACCAGCTTGCCATAACCCGGCAACTCATTCGGTATGTGAAGGACTTACAGATGATAGAGTTGGTTTAGTTCATCAAGGACACAGTTTGCGAACTAGCAAAAACCGACCCACACAAGCATCCATAGCATCCCAACCCGGGATGTGTAAGTAGTCCCAAACCGGACTAGAAAGTAGTAGTCCCAACCCGGACTAGAAAAAGTTAATTTCATAACTTAACCCTTTGAAAATCTCGAGTTATGACCGTGTAAAGTTGACCCGATTTATAATTCCGAAAATCTGATATGACCTTTAAACTTATAAAATCATGAATACATATCAAAACAAGTCCAAAACGCATGATTTTGGACTTTTTGAAAAGATAACACCATAAGTTATGTTTTAGGATTAGAAAACAATCAGATTACACCTTTTAATCACTCTATAACAGCCCTACAATTCGTCGCAATGAATCTGTCATCAAATCAGAATTTTATCAACATGACTCTTATAAACCCTAATCATTCTCCATACCTTATAATCATACAATAACTTCACATTAACACAATAACATTCATATTATCACGTTTAATCTCAGGTTTTTACATACCATATACTCTAGATATGATTTCTATCAACAATATTCATCAACACTTTCAACAAACATCATAAACATTCAACATACATTGATTTGTGATTCTAGCATGTATATTTCCTAGAGTTTTTATAATTTTTCCAGCCTAAAATCACATCATTTAACATGTAAAACGCATACCTTGAATTGCTAGAGTCCCTAGAATCACAAGATAGCACTCGAAATTGCTTGAACTAGTGCAAAATTGATGAAGATTGAGATTGAAATGTGATTGTGGGGGGTCTCCTTGTCCACGGCGCAAATGGGGGTATTAGGGTTTGTGATTATTTTTTTTTTAAATAACACACCTAGGGTTGAGTTATGGGCCAAGGTTTCGGGCTCTAGTGATTTTTATCTGATAAGTGAGCCCATTAGCCCTATCTAACTCTCGAGATTAATCCCGACAATAATAATCATACTAACTTGTATAAAACTACTGTTTTATTAATTCATATTATGTTTATCATAAGTGCACATATCTCATAAGGTTTACGTATAAGTAAACTAATACGCAGTAATTCACATAAGCATGCAATTCACATACACGTGTTACTTCACATTCATCAACACTCAATAGTTCATATAATCATGCATGTTTGATAAATCACCAACGTTCGGGATACAAGACTCGGGTGTGTGTCAATACCAAAACCTTCCTAGTTATAACATACGTTAATATCATCTAACATATGTTATTATCCCATGACATATCAAAAGACCTTCTTAGCTAAAGCAACCCCTAACATCAAATGACTAACAAAACACCTCATATCATCCTTAATCATTTAAACTATTCAAATGGGTCAAAATACCAAACATCTACAGTACAAAACTAAAACCATCCAAACTCCTAGGACATCATCATACTAAATCATACCAGCTACAAACACCTTAATAACACAAGAACAATCATGTTTCAATCATAAAAATCCTACCTTTATTCATACACAACACATATAACATGCATAAAGGTTTGGGTTTGTTTAAAAACGGTTTTTAATAGATTTTCAAAGACACGATAGTTTAGAAATCAGGTCTGGACCTTTAGGGAACAAAACATAATCATATAAAGGTTTGGGGATGAAGAACACACCTTAGATTTAGGAGAAAATGGTGTTTAAAGCTTGGAAATGGGCGTTTTGATGCAAAAACGAGTTCCAGAGGGTGTTTGTGACTTGGGATAGGTTGTGGGACGGCTAGGGTTGCACAAATGGTGTTTTAGAGGTCAAGGGTGGTATTTATAGGCGTTTCTAGTCGTTTAAAACACGTCAGGCGATTACGCAGCAGCTACAGGCGATTAGGATTCCTAACTCCGTTAAGTTTCCTGGTTAAGTCCCCCTCACGTGCAAGTCACGTGAGGGTATATTCGTCATTTCACCTCTTTTTAACCAATTGACCTGTAAAGATTTTAAAATAAAAAGAAAATAAAGAGTGTGGGAGGGACTCGAACCAAGGAAATTTGAGGGTGTGACATTATTAATTATTTTTAGTTTTGATATAAATTAATAAAAACGATGTAGTTTGAACTTTTTATGAGTTTAGCATACATGTTACATGCCTAACAACCCCCATAACTATAAGTAACTTTTTCTATGAAAATAAAACATGCATGTAATTAGAGACCCACACGTAATTGTTTGTAATCATGCATGTGTTGTTATATGAAATTTGTCTATAAATAAAGCAATATATGTTCATTTATATTCGTATCATATCAATGACTCGAGGTATGATGGCAAGGGTTATAGAATCTCATTTGATGATCTTCTTTATAAGTTGTTTAGTATTTGTCTTTTGTTGCACATGTAAGTTTTATTCGTCTAACCATTTTATTATGTCCAGTTTTGGATAGAAATCTCATATTAAACATTTTATTTTGGTGTTACAGGTTTAGAAAACAAAGAAACTAACTACATTGTTGACCCACCAAAAGAATGCGCAAAACTACGTTGTGTTTATGATGACGTAGATAATCAATTTTGTTGGTGCGGTTTCACACTTCGCAGCGAATGCTGCTATAGTGAAGTAGAAGCTTGTAAGAAAGCTGCTGCAAAAGGAAGACTCCATGGCGTGTGTAAAAAGAAATATGATGATAATTAATTATAAGATAATTATAAGATAAATAAAAAAATATCTTTATCTACACAATTGTTTAACTAATAACTTTACATCTTTGTGTATGAAGATATTATTGATGTTTATTGGATAAAAAAAAGTGACGTACTCATCATCTACTTTTATTATACTTTGTTTTTTAAATAAAAAAGAATCTAAGTACATATGGGTTAACTTGAAGAAATTATAATTAGTTTCCAATAAGTAAGAAATAACTAACACACAACCATGTCAAGTGGTAGATCTTGGAAAATTTTTCAGTGGGTTCACATATTTAGATGCTCTAAGTTTATAGACCCGGGTATAAAAGAATCCTGGATCAGTTTGACGTTTTGGATCCACTAAATTTCATATAATAAAATAATACACAATAATAAAAAAATAAACTTCATTAGAAATTAATAAAACATATATGATATAAAGACAAAATTACATAAATAAACCTTTATGTTTGGTCAAAATTGTAGGTTCTAAACTTTATGTTTCATTTGCACTCAAATCCACCTTTACCTATTGATTTTACTACAAAATCCAACCTTTGTGACTCACTCCGTGAAGTTTCCTGGTTAAGTGTCCTCACGGTGCAAGTCACGTGAGGGTATATTCGTCATTTCACCTCTTTTAACCAATTGACTGTTAAAGGATTTTAAAACAAAAAGAAAATAAAGAGGTTGGGAGGGACTCGAACAAATGACCATCCCTTGGTCAACAACTTAGAAACACCTCCAAAAACCGCAGTTATAGGGTTTAGGGTTTAGGGTTTAGGGTTTAGGGTTTAGGGTTTAGGGTTTAGGGTTTAGGGTTTTTTTTTTTGGGTAAAGGGCATTGCCCGGCAAATATATAAATCCCAAAAGGTGATTGTACAGGTTTTAAGGGGGCATACCCCCCGAGAACTCCTAAAAGAGGACACCCCCGGAACAGCCTCCGGGAACCTCTAAGAGAGAAATACATACAACGCCTACTAAACTATGACCAACCTAGTAGGAGACATATACATTTCTACCAAAATAAAACAAATACAAACTAAAATCTAATTAAAACCCAAAGACATTGGGCCTGCACTTCGGCTAACCAAAAACCATAGACATGGGCCTTGCTTAAACTCCAACCACAAAAACAGAACAGCAGCAGCAACCGTAGTGGCTGGGCCAGGCAGCCCAAACAGTTGAAGAAAAAACTCTATGCCAAAATAAACGGTCCAACAGCAGCCAAAGCCCAAAAAAAAAATACCCATATATTGGGCCTTCAAACGACCAGCAACATGAAACATGGCACCTCTTTGGGCTTTCCCATTCAGCTGGCCCAAGGCTGCTAAACAGCTATCCATAATACACAAACAGCAAACAAAAAAATCGCAGGCCATTTTAAATCTTTTGGGTCTTGACAGACGGAACCCAACAGCAAAAATATTAATCCTGCCCATTGTAAGACTTCTCAGCTTGGTAGTAGCAACCCAATCAAGCCAGTCCCAAACAAACAGATAAAACCAAAAAACAATATCCACTGCAGCGATCACAATGAGCCACCACCAACCAAAAACAATAAACTTATGACGCAACCCACACCACATACACCTAAAGGAAATGCGCAGACCTAACATAATTACTTACGTTTTGGAGGTTTTGCGACGACCGTATCCCTCATAAGGCCGGAGAAGAAACGAGCCGTACCACTATTATCCATACCCACATTTTCAATACAAAAATCCGGGTCCAACCCAAGTTCTTGGCACTTGTCATAGAAGTAATCCAATTCACCCGGTTCCCAATCATCCATGTCTGCCTTTCGAATCCCTTGAGTCTTAGATTTAAGACGACTTAATATGGCATCCTTTTGCTCTTGGGTGATGCCATAATCATAGCCATTTTCATCTTCCGACTCCTCCATATCCTCATCCGAGCCTTCGACAGGTTCAGTCCATTTGGGTAGCACACGGACATTCGGAGTGGCACTATTAGGTGGACGTTCCGGATCCTTCAGACCAGAAAGCGTTTCCTGGTTGAAAGGGTCCATAGGATACAATTCCTCCGAACTCGCCACCAAGTTACCCTGCTTAAGACTCTTTTCCAGATCAAGCACAGCAAACCGGTTACCCGAATGAGATACCGAAGTATTAGTTACCTTAGCAGCAGCAGGTGTTACTCCACCTTGAGAGCGGGTCCTAGGACCGTTTACAGCACGGCTAAAGTTGAAACCTGGGGGATTCTTGCTCTGGTTTGGTTTCCCTTGATTAGCAGCCTTAGAAGGACCTGGGTCATGACGATTCTGAGCTGCATTCTGCATAGGGATAGGGCTGCTACGAGCAGGTGTATCACTCGGCTTAGATGGGGCAGCCTGAGATACGTTTCCAGCTTGCAATGGGACTGTTTTCTTTCCATGGTTGTTGTTCCTTCTGCTATTATTCTTCTTTTTCACTGTTATGAAATCAGACTCCTGAGTAGGATCACTTTGAACTATAGGCTGAATCTTCTTACCCTGCTGGACCAGACCTGTTTGACCAAGCGCAGCCTTTTGGCTGGTGTCATTTTCCTGCTGAACAACATGTTTACACAGTTTGGTGGAGTGTCCAAACACATGGCAATGATTACACAGAGCTGGTTTCCATTGGTAACTTATATTCAGCGTCACAACACGAGGAGGACGGTTGTTTACCATGGGATAAACCAACTCAATTTCACCCGGTAACTCACTATCCGAAGGGACATCGACTAACACTCTAGCATAACCAATTTTCCCTGTCTTGTTTGCACATCTTTCTCTGGTGACACGATCCATAAGAAGGGGGTATCCAATGCCACTAAGGATTTTGCTAAGCCCTTTACCCGTCCATAACTCAAGTGGCACATGGTGAACCGTAACCCACAAAGGCACAACGGAGGGCTCAATTTTTTCCAAACAAACCCCGGGCTCCCACTTACTAAGGAAAATAGGGACATTGTTTACCATCCAAGGGCCATTAGCAAGAGCTTCATTCATACCTTTTTCACTTTTAAACTTAAAAAAATAATAACCCGAGGCACTCTTTGAGAAAACATCTAAATCAAAAGCTCTCCAAAGACGATGAAAACAAGCGTTTACAACCTTGAAGTCCATTGAGGTCCCAAGGAAATAACCGTACAAGTGTAAAGCAAAGCTGTGTGCCGAGTACCTTAAGTCATCCGAAGAGATTATGACTTGTTTCTTTCCATCCGAAGACACCTTTGGTGGGATATACTCTAACCTAGTGTCCTCAGCCTCATTATTCACACGGATTTGGTCAGCAAAAGTGCCCCTGCCCAGCCCAGCCAAAGGACCCTTTCGTTGATGATTGATAGCAATCTCAGGACCTGGTTCATAGAAATTCGTCGGCCTAGGGTCATCCATCCCCTGTTCATTCTCAGCCATCACAGGGATGGGTTGGTCGACTACCGGACTATCAATTGAGTCCAAATCAGGTTCCATATTCACATCCCTAACCTCTTCACTAATAAGCGATACAGAGGGAGAGAAGAACCGATTATCGGTAGTGTTAAGGCAACAATCAGACACAATAGGATGAGGAACAGAGGTATTACCCTGAACAGCAGATTTGGTAGCCATAGCGACTCCATTCCCAGCTTTGGTGACATAAATCCCTTCTTCTTCACTATTCCCTTCAGCGATTCTCTGAGCCCAACGCCCTAGAGTGGAAACAAAGGTGGAACGAGCCTGATTGAGGTCCAATTGATGACCGTCCTCCTTGTCTGCTACTGTTATCCCTGCTTCGAAGTCTTCCAGGTGAAGATTTATCACCGATTTACCCTCTTTTTGGACTGAGGAGCTCGATTCCACTTGCTTTCTCCCAGACGCCTTGGACCGAAGAGAGTAGGGAGAAGGATTGGAGGTTGCAAGGGAAGGGAAATCTACTGGATTAAGGGGAGGGGAAGGATCAGGCGGTTTTGTTTGTGGATTAAATCCACAAGTTGATGGATTCATACATGAAACAACAAGAAGACGGCAGAAAGAGGGAAGTCGGCCTAGAGAGGAAAGGTTAGAGAGAGAAAGCTAGAGAGAGAAAAAAATCAAACAAATGAATTTCCATAGGGTTTAGGGTTTAGGGTTTAGGGTTTAGGGTTTAGGGTTTAGGGTTTAGGGTTTAGGGTTTAGGGTTTAGGGTTTAGGGTTTAGGGTTTAGGGTTTAGGGTTTAGGGTTTAGGGTTTAGGGTTTAGGGTTTAGGGTTTAGGGTTTAGGGTTTTTTTTTTTTGGGTTTAGGGTTTAGGGTTTAGGGTTTAGGGTTTTTTTTTTTTTTGGGAAAGGGGACGGAACCCCAGGCAAAACTATACAACTAAAATAAAATGTACAAAAAAAGACTAAGCAGCTAGCCCAGACCAAAGCGCCAGACTAGAAAACAGCAAAGCCTGAAAAAGTGGTCCCCCCCCCCCCTCCTGGGCGTTTTACCATGGAGGGGGGAAGAACCAGTGTGACATACTAGATAGGCACGCAGGCCCAAACCAAACATAAAACATACTAGAGGGCACGCAGGCCCAAAGCAAACAAAAGACAAACAAGACAAACTGGAATATAAACTATATCTATGGCTTCATGAAGCGCCCCATCCCATGTGTCTCTGATAAAACTTCAACCGAATCATCATCATCCTCTTTTGTATCTTGTGGATTGGTCTTTTTATGAGCTTCTTGTTGCATCTTATTCAACCCAAAATAAAATTCTTGCTTGGCTTTTGACCAAGTATGATAGAGTATATCATACGTAGGAGGGATTCCCGAATTATAGTATTTGATCACTTCCTCCTTTTCACTCTCCCATAATTTTGTTTTACCATCATAAACATCATCCATACGATCACCAACACTATCATCCCCCGATATAGAAGTATTTTTTGTTACTTCTTTTTTAAAATCATTATGGTCATTAACTTCTTCCAACACTGAAAAGGTATTTTTAACAACCACCGATTTAAGTTGTTGCTTTTTCGGGCCAATGAAAACTTCTTTTTTGGGCTGTGGATGACTCGGCAAAGGGGGGAAATCCACCCCATTTAATACCGAAGGCCCCTCAACACAACCCTTTTTAGAAGATTGGGCCTGATATATATTTTGTGGCACAAACTTATTGGGCCGAGAAGTAGAAGCAGCCCCATTTCCTTCATTGTTGGGCTCAGAAATTTTAATGGGCTTCCATTTCCTTTGGGCCGTATAAAAAACTTGTTTAGTGGCTTTTTTCTTTTTGGCCCTTACCTCCTCAAAACCATCACAATCAATAACCACACCCTTTCCCTTATTTATTTCTTGGGCCGATACAAATTTTGGAGCATTAATCGGTTCTTTTTGTTTTACATCAGTAGGTTGCTTCTCAATTTTCATGTTATTAATATTATCATTCTTATGCTTAGGACAATTATCATACCCATGACCAAATACAACACATCGAGGACAACAAGGAGGCTTCCAATTATAAGAAAGATTAAGGTAACAAGACTTACCCGGAATACGATTTCGAGATGGAAATGTTACTTTCACTTTATCCGGAAGGCCATTGCTAGCGAAGGCATTGACAAGAACACGTGCATAAGATATTGGTCCTTCCTTCTTTTCGCATCTTGCATAGGTCGATTTATCAAGCATGAGCGGTTTCCCCACACAACTAAGGATCTCACTTATATTGCCTCCATTCCATAGGCATAATGGTAAGTCTTGAATCGCTACCCATATTGGAACCATGGACGGGTCCGGCTTTGCCAAGATTGTGTCCGGTTCCCACATTTGCAAAACCAATGGGACATTATCCACTAGCCATGGATTTTTGTCTAAAACTTGATACATGCCCTCCTCATTATCAAACTTAAAAAAATAGTAACCACCTCTTTTTTTATACATGGATTTCAATCCATATTTATGCCACATTTTGATGATGTTTTCTCTAACAAGTTGGTAAGGTAGGTCACGGCCCACAAAACATCCATATAATTGCAAAACATGAGCCTTAAGACTCTTAGTCATAAATTGAGGGCTCAAGTTTATACTAACCTCCCCATTCGAATCAAGCTTAGGAGGAGCATAGAGTAGTCGTGTTTCACTATTATCAACCTCTTCACCTTTAATCAACTTTTGGAATAGATCATTGGTCCACAGATGAGCACCTCGAACCGGATCATAATCCGGTAAATTTTCTTCCAACTTCAACACAATATTATTATCATACCAAGACGTATAGTCACGTACCTGAAAAGGAGATTGCATATCATTCCTGTTGAGTCTCGAGTGCATCTTCGGAGCCGTTCCAAATTGCAAGTCTTCCACTGTTGCATAGTCATTATTTTTGGTGTCATTCTTCACAAACGTGTAACCGGGACCATCACTTGTAATCACCTCATTAGGTATCGGACTTGTTCGAACCCAAGCAACATGACTAGAACTGGTAGTTTGGACCCCCGAAATTGGGCCACCTTCTTGGGCCCGTGCCTTGCGAAAAATGGATTCGAGAACCGGTGGAAAAGCCGGATCAGTTTGGGCTTTCTGAACAGGGCTGTCCAAAACTGTGTTCACAGCTGGGCTCGGCATTGGATTTAGGCCTGAATTACAATCGGTTTTTTTAGCTAGACCTGGCCCAATATGAGACCCGATAGAGATTTCTGGACCCGACTTCAATTCGAAAATATTCTCCATCTTTTTGTCGGTTGTGGTTTCCACAAAAACTCCATCTTTTTTGGAGATAACATCTTCTTTTACGTAAGAATTATCAATATTCAATGCATGATTTTCGGTTTCCATAATAATAGGACTTTCCAAACAATCCAATACCTTTCTCTCTCCGCCATGCACGTTAGGAGCTTCTTGACCAGCCTTAACCACCGTAGGGTCACCATGCACGGAAGTCGCCGACCACCCATCTAGTCCTTCCAAATTTTTTAGAGCCGAAACTTGTTCTTTTGTGACCGGTGTTTCGACCTCCACTTCCGCATACGAATCACGAACAACAAAATCCTGTTCATTCGGCCTTTCCAAAACATTCTCCAGCTTCTGCCCATCCTCCTGTACGGTGGTCGACAATATTTCCGATAACCCATCAATGTGTTTCAAAGCCGAAACCTGTTCCTGTTCATGCTTAGTATCCGAACAACCATCACTAATGACATCCTGTGTTGATTCCGAATCCGACTCCACATTCTTACAACGAAGGACAGAGTTTAGCGCTTCCTGTTGCTCCCTTCGGTATTCGTTTCTCAACCGCTCCATATCCGCCTCAGAACCTTTAGTAAACTGACCCGACGAAGCCGTAAAAACCTGCTTGACCGGAGTAGTTATAGATTCTGAGGAGCTCTCCTGAGTCGACTGAAAACTCGGAATCGTCACGGCTTGTTTGTTTTCCAAACATATATCTTCTTTCTTTTCTTTCTTTTCATCCGCAACTATTGTATCTCCAACCACATCTGATGACGATCTCGAAAGTGGTTTTCCGGCTCTTTGTGGTTGTACCCTAGGGGTTGGTGGTGGTGGTTTTTTACGACCACCCATACCAACACCAAACCGACCAAACCAAATCCAACAGAAGCCTTACGAGTACACTAGGAACAAGAACACAGAAAAAAACTTACGTGAATACCCACAAACACACACTAACCGAAGCTAGGTTGCGAAGGATGGTTGAGGAGGAAGGTTGAATGAAGGTTGAATGGAAGTTGACGGTGGAGGCAGGGTGGTTTACGGTGGAGGGAGGGTGGTTGGCGGTTGAGAAGAGGTGGTGAGAGGATGGTGTACGGCAATAGTATGAGAGAAATCTAGAGAGAGTTTTCTCTCACACCTTTAGTGTGTGTTTAGGATTTTTGACAAATGAAACAAACTTAGGGTTTAGGGTTTAGGGTTTAGGGTTTAGGGTTTAGGGTTTAGGGTTTAGGGTTTAGGGTTTAGGGTTTAGGGTTTAGGGTTTAGGGTTTAGGGTTTAGGGTTTAGGGTTTAGGGTTTAGGGTTTAGGGTTTAGGGTTTAGGGTTTAGGGTTTAGGGTTTAGGGTTTAGGGTTTAGGGTTTAGGGTTTTTTGGGAAAAGGGGAAAACCCCCGGCAAACATTTATTGATCAAAAAGAAAGTACAAATAACGAACTAACCCAAGCCCGGGACATAAACCCAAGGCCAAAAGTTAGCCCAAAACAAAACAAAATAAAACACAAAGAAACTTAACGGGCTAACCTATACATAATAAACTAAGCCCAAAAACTACCAATGTTGTAAGCCCAACAAAGGCTCCTCAAATACACCCGAAACAAACATTTATACGAAGCCCACAGAAATAACAGCCAAGCATCATCAGCCCTCTTATCTTCAGTCCATATGCTAAGTCCATCAGTTCCAGCCTTCTTAATCTTCTTCCTCAGCCCAATGAAACTACCAATCCAAAACCCATACAAAATAAAGCCCATCAACCACCAATCCTCCCAATGCCGATCAGGGTCCATCAATAAGCCCAACAGTCTATAGTATCCCGTCTCATTCATTCGGCCCATCAAACCATTAAGCCTTAAAATCAACCACAGCCTATAACAATATCCCAATCCAATACTCACTTCAGGCCTATAAAAACTAATCCAATTCAGCCAATTCAATCCAAGATTACCAGAATTTAACCATCTACCTAACATCCTGATCCAAACTATAAACACTAACAGTCTATTCCATAAGCAAAATAAAACATCAAGTCTACTCCCCTTCCAACTCATAATTCTTACAAAAATAAACCCCACAATACAGAACATAAAGCCCACAAGAATTCCAAAATCCACTATCAAAGCTTCAATTGGATGCAAATAACACAGGCTATTATAAGCACCTAAAAGAAATGAAGTCATCTCATGGCCTTTCAAGACTTCCATTAAAGTAATGGCACCACTAAGACAACACAACCTTTTAGTATTCTTGCACAGCCAGCATATGATATTAAGAATTCTGGCCTTAATGGGAACCATCAAGGTCAAAAGCAGCTTCCAACTAACTGCAACTAACAGAATTAAACTGTACTTATAACCTTTATGAACCTCCACCAGTGTGGTGGCATTATTAAGAACAGTAAATCTATTAGTCTTCAAATACCATATAGTCAAATCATAACAAAGCATATAAAACCACTCAATGAACAAATTAGAGCATACCTCCCAATGCTGCAAAAACTTCTTAGTAAGCAGAACCTTCTTCCTCCATAAAAGACTTCCTATCTTTTGAAACTCAGCTCCACTCATGTTCCTCATCCCTTTCCAGCTCCCATATATAATCCCAGACAACCAAACATCTAACCCTCTGTCCATAATACATCCTATAACCCCTAACATCAACCAAACCAGCAGCAGAATAACCATCTTCAAAACCTCACTCAGCCACCACCATTCAAAAAGTATAACAACATTAGAAATCACTAATATAATCCCCTGATCCCATTCATTCCATTCTAGCCAATACCTTGATCTAGGAAAAAAGACTATATTGCCCTCATATAAATCCCTGCATATAATCACCCACAGCTGTTTCCAAGAACTTCCCATATCAACAACCCAACCCAAGATGACCCATCCCATACTAATCCCAAGTGGGATTGACTCAACAGACTCAAGGATGTAAAAACAAGAAAAAAGGCTATGAAAGAATACCAACAATATTAATAGGGTTCCCATGCTGTTGGAAGGTTCTAAAAATAAAAAATGAAGAGAGATTAATGTCCTAAACCCAACAGCATAGTCCAGCCTTATGACTCCCATGTTTAAACTCCCCATGAGTCTCAAATTACCTAACCACCAATCAAAACACGCAGACCTGAGCCAGAGTGTCAAGAATGGACCAAAGTCTCTGCTCAGGGATCCCCATATATGTTCAATAAACCCACCCCCCTCCCACAGAACAGAAAACAAACAAATAAGGACAAAACCAGACAGAAAAGAAACAGAAAAGAAATGAAACAAGATCTCTACCCAACGTATTTTAGGTCTCCAGATGCCACCAAATCCCCAAGTTAGCCCCCCTCCCCAGAGCAAAAGCTCAATGAACTCACACAGGTTAACACCAACACTCACACTCAAATGAACAGGGTTCATGTTCCTCTGCATGGATCTAGAAAACAAAAAACACAAAAACAAAGAAAGAAGGGGTAATGATGGCCTATACACAGAGGAACAAACCATCCTTATCTCTCCAAGGTTAAAGCAAACCTCCTGCATATGTAATCCTAAATCCCCATCAGGCATAGTGGAAACACCCATATTAATTAAAGATAAATCAATATGAGTGTAATAACCTAAAATCCTAAGTTTTAAAATTTCCAAAACACAAACTGGTGTATGAAAGACACACCACACACAGAACACAGGGAAGGAACTACAAACTAAGGCAACTACCCATAGGCATTTAAGCATCCTTATAACTCCATGATTCCCAAAAATACCCACCCCCCTCATCCAAATGGATGTAAAGGACTCAAGACTCCAAATCAAGAAAAGGCTATGAAAATAAATCATATCAGTGTTCTCAGTTCTATGAACAGATCTAAAAACAAGAAAATAAAACCAGAAAAGGATGAACCTAAAGCCATAGAACTGATCCATCCATACACCTCCCTGTTGATGTCTGATCCCCAGACTATACAAACCTAAGCTCCCGGATATAGCAAAGAACATCCTAGACTTAAGAAGCCAAAGGATAGATATGAAATGACTCACAAAAGACCAGACCTGACCCTTGAACAGGTTTAAGATAGAAAAGGAAGCATGAATAAATTCATACCAGAAGTCTACCCAACGCTGAATAGAACACCTTATAACTCCCAAAAAACCCAAAATACCCCCCTCCCCAGAAGAGAAATACTCCCTGCAATCCAGTAATTCCATCCTACCATCAGAACTCCTGCAACTCAAATCACAGAGAACAAAACCAAAAATAGCAAAAAACAGAAATAACATGAACATAACAGAAAAGGATATAAACAGCATCATTCTGCACCCTGCTTTAAAGGATCCTTCCAATGCACCTTAAAACCCCAATACTTGCTGAATTTCAGACTACTAGGAGATGCATAGATCTTGAGCCCCATAAGCCTCAATCTCACAGTCTCCTTAATCAATCTGCAAACCTCCTCAACACCCCTAGACTTACCCTGAAACAGTCTAAGATTCCTTTCTTGCCATATAAAGTACACAATAGCTGCCAACATAAGCCTCTGGATGACACCACCAATAGATTTCCTCATTTGATGATCAGCCAAGTCATTTATGCATTCAAAAATATTGGCATGATAATAATCCAACCCTGCACTTCCCCTAAGTTTAGACCACACAGCTTGAGGATAGGAACACTGGAAAAATAAGTGAGAATGACTATCTCTACAACTGCCACAAAAGGCACAGGAGAGATTACCCTGCACATCCCAATTCAGCAGCCTATCCTGGGTTAACAACCTCTCTTGTACAGCCAACCATAAAATAAAAGCATGTCTTGGTATGGCTTGACTATACCAAATAATTTTAGCCCATGGCACCTCTGGCTTTTCAATGCTAAGATCACTATAAGCAGTGCTAGTAGCAAAAGCCTCCAAAGTTTCCTTCTTAGTCTTCCAAAAGGTGACATCATTCTTTCCTTCAATCAAAAAAGGAGGGTTTAGAGAGTAGAGGCAAGGGAACTTATGTCTCCACTCCTCAGGCCAAGCCCAGCAACCATTCACTACCACATCAGCAACAGTAGTAGTTAAGCTGAAACCAGCTCTATGAATCTCCCTGGGTGTGATAAACATACTAAGAGGGCTCAAAGGGCACCAGTTATCATACCATACAGAAGTGGATTTACCATCCCCCAGACTTTGCAAACAATGAGCCCATAAGTCCTCCCTATTATCAAGAAGACTCTTCCAACTCCAGCATGCCCCTTCCTTTTTCCTGAACCCCCAAAAACTTAGACCTTTCAATCTATAATATCTTATCCATCTGGTCCAAATAGTATCCTTACCAGTAATAAGACTCCAAGTATGCCTAGCAAGTAAGGCTTTGTTCTTTATTCTCAATGACTTAATACCCAGACCACCCTGACATTTTGGAAGACAAACATTATCCCAAGAAACTCTAACCTTCCCTTTAACAGAATCAGCTTGACTCCATAAGAATTTACTCATCAGCCTCTCAATATCATCAGTCACATTACTGGGCAGCAGAAACACAGAAGCCCAATAAACTTGAACAGAAGACAAAACTGATTTAACTAACTGAAGCCTACCAGCAAAAGACAAAGACTTATTCTTCCAGTCATCCAGCTTCTTTCTAATCTTATCCACTAACACAGAACAGTTTTTAGCATATAATCTTTGGGACAACAAAGGAACACCCAAATACCTCACTGGTAATGTCCCAATTTTAAAAGGAAGAAGCTGTTTAATTCTATCCTGAATGTTGGCAGGCACATTACCCATGTACATTGTACTCTTACTCAGGTTTGGAATAAGCCCAGAGACACTACTAAACTCTTCCAACACAGATTTAACAACTTTCACAGACTCCACATCCCCATTTGAAAATACCAGAAGATCATCAGCAAAACAAACATGGGTAAGTTTAAGATCAGCACAAGACCAGTGATACTTAAACTGCCCAGTTTCAGCTATCTTTCTATCAAACATAAGTTTTAACACCTGCATGACTATGGTAAAGAGATATGGGGACATAGGGTCACCCTGTCTCAGCCCTCTACAGCCCTTAAAATAACCAAACACTTCCCCATTAACATTGATAGAATAAGCAGCAGATCTAATACAGGTCATGATCCAGTCAACCATACAAGGGTGAAAACCAAAATTCACCAAACAAACCTCCAAAAAATCATGGTTAACAGTATCATAAGCCTTTTGCAAGTCAATTTTCAATGCCACTCTAGCCCTTCTAACCTTCCTATGATAATTCCTCAACAATTCCTGGGTTAAAAGGATATTATCACTAATGTGCCTTCCAGGAATGAAGGCACTTTGACATTCATCAACTATATTATCAAGAGACCCCTTAATCCTTTCACATATGATTTTAGAAATGCATTTGTATAAGACATTACAGCAAGCAATGGGCCTATATTCAGCAACATTCCTAGGATTCAAGCATTTAGGAACAAGAGAGATTAAAGTAGCATTTACCTCTTTGAGCAGCTTCCCATTGTAGAAGAACTCCTTCACAGCAGCACAAACCTCATCCCCAATAATAGACCAAGAGGCTTTAAAAAACTTGGAAGAAAAGCCATCAGGCCCAGGAGCCTTATCAATGTCAATGTCAAACAAGGCTTTTTTAATCTCCTCATTGGTGACTTCCCTCACCATATAATCAGCCATGTCAGCAGGAATCTTGGAAGAAAATAGAGTATTACTGTCTCTGATATTCTCAACATCCACTCTTTTCCCCATAAAATTCTCAAAATGCTTCACAAAAACATCCCCAACCATTCTTCCCTCAAAATAATTTCCATTACTATCAATAATGGAGTTAATCCTACTCCTATTCATTTTACCCCTCACTGCTTTGTGAAAGTAGGCAGAATTCTGATCACCTGCCCTTAACCAATCCACTTTAGCTCTTTGCTTTAGAAAAAGCTCCTCATCAATAGAAGCCTGTTTCAAAGCATTAACAAAACCAATCTCCTCTTCCCTAAGCTCTTTATTACTAGGATCTTGAACCATTTCCTCTTGCACCTTGCCAAGTTCCTTAGTCAAATCTTTAACCTTCTCACTTAAGTCCCCAACCTCCCTTCCCAACTTTCTCAGAGGCTTTTTGAGGTTCTTTAACTTAGAAACAACAGAATACATGGAACAACCTCTAATATTATTCTTCCAAACAGCTTCAACAATTGAATGAAATTTAGGATTTTGAACAAGATGATTCATAAATTTGAAAGGCCTTGCCTTCCAAACATGCTGACTTTTCAAAGAGACTAAAGCTGGAGAGTGATCAGAAGAATAGAAAGGCAAGAAATTAGCTAAAACCTCTGGAAAAGCAGACATAAAGCCTTCATTACTCATTATCCTATCCAGCTTTTTGAGCAAGCCATCTGATCTACCAGGAGACTTATTCCAAGTGAATTTAAGACCAGAAGAAGGGATGTCATCAATATGAGCATTCATACAACAGTCTCTGAATTCAAGCATTGAAGCATTAACTTGAGAGGAGCCCATAGATTTCTCAGCAGGATCTAATATGGCATTAAAATCACCCATAACAAGCCAA
Organism: Ambrosia artemisiifolia; assembly: GCA_032199755.1. Lineage (NCBI taxonomy): Eukaryota > Viridiplantae > Streptophyta > Magnoliopsida > Asterales > Asteraceae > Ambrosia > Ambrosia artemisiifolia. The sequence continues at coordinate 67,747,753 of CM063519.1, forward strand.
GGGTCCTGCCTAATAGTCCCACTAAAAGACTGCAAATCATTCCACAAAGGTCTTCTAAGAGGGTATTTTACAAACCCATACACAAAAGTGCAAAAGAACCCTGCACTACCATCCAAAGGCCTAACAAAACAATGCATAGCCTGAGCTGAAATGTCAATCACCATAACATTGACCAAATTAGGCCTCCATCCCACAATAATTCTAATCCAATTAGAACAATAAGGCCTATTAGATACCCATTCCCATGAATTAAAAACTCTGCCACAAACTTTATCCAGATCCCTCCCCTTAACATGAGACTCCAAAATACAGCAAATACCCACATTCTTGTCATTCATTAACTCCATAACCTGATTCTGCATGGCCATGCTAGAGATACCCCTAACATTCCATGTCAAAATATTCAAATGGTTAGAATTCATTGGACAGAATTCTTATCCTCAGAAGAATGCAATTCCTGCATCTTCTGGTCTTTCTTTTCACCATCAATCTTCATAAAGTTACCTATTTCATTGTCTTCAGAACTCACATCCCCTGATTCAGATTCAACTTCAATATCCTCAACTCCATCATAATCCATTCCCTCAGGAAAATTGTGATGCTGACACATAACAAAAAACAAGTGTGTTTGATCAATATTCCATTCCTCAACTTGTTCTTTAGAAGGAATAATTCTTTGATCAATATAGAACATAATATCATTCACTTGGGTAGGGGAAAGTTCATTCACACACTGTTCAATAACTGGGTCATTCTTCAAATCTTCACCAAAATAAGGGGAGGGAGTATGATGTTTAGGGGTCTCCACCTCAACAGGTTTAACCACAGAAAAAGGAACAGGGAAAGGGTCCACAGAAACAGAAGAGGATGGTTTAGATTGTGTAATATTAGAAGAGGATGGTTTGGATTGTTTAATATTAGAAGAGGATGGTTTGGAATGTGAAGTGTTAGTATGTTTAGGATTAGCAGGCTGTTGTTTAAGGACAGGTTTGGGTTTATTAGTGGGGATTTGGACTGGTTTAGAAACAGAATTCTTCCTCTGCACATCAGACTTCAAAGGAACACTTCCAATCATAATGTCTTCCTCAGTCATAGCTTTATCTCCTAAAATACTGAACTTGTTACTCACTTCCATAGCATGATCTTCCTGATTAGTCTTCTTCCCATTTATATTACCACTTTGTTTCACTCTATACTCCTTGCCTTTCACTTGAACTCCATTGCCATTCCCATCCTTGCCTGCTGAACCTGCATTTGATGTTGATGCTTTACCAGGATCCTTCTTACCCTTCACTTGACTCTCCTCATATTCTAGCATAGCCTGTTTCATCTTAAAACCTTTGATCCTCTCCTGAAGCTTAGACTCTTTACTCTCCCATTTGTTACCCATGTTCCTCTGCCTCAGAGCACCACCCCCATAAACATTATTGTTATTCCTATTCTGCCCTCCTGCCCTATTACCATTCCTCATAGCTATACTCCTGTTCCATACAGTTTTGTACCCCTCCTCATCCACAATATCATCCTTCTTGTTCTCTTGGACATCAGTCTTCAATGCCTCATTAGCCTTTCTAGCTTCCCTCTCCTCTTCAGTTAAAACTCTCACATTACAGGCCTCAAAGGAATGTCCAAAAACTTTGCAGTGGGAACAATTAACAGGAATCTTTTGATATTCCACCAAAATCTCAGCAATTCTGTCATCCCTGCCTTCTTCTTTAGGATAGAAAGCCCTCACCTTCTCTGGGTACTTCTCTCCTGCACTAATCTCCACCAAAATTCTAGCAAAGCCTGCCTGCACATTGTTATTTAAACATTTGTCAACAGTTATATTATCAAATAACAAAGGCTTACCAATACAACTGGCAACTTCACATAAACCCTGTACATTCCACAGCTCAAAAGGAACTTCTTTAAACAGGATCCAAACTGGAACTTTATCAGGCTCCTTCTTCTCAATAGCAACACCAACTTCCCATTGTTTAATAACAAGTGGTATGCCATTCACCACCCAGGGGCCTGCTTTAAGAGCTTCCAGCATACCCTTATCCTCAGAAAACTTAAAGTAGAAAAGCCCTTTGCCATTAGAAGAAATGTCTTCAATACCATATTTCTTCCACATTTTAAAAAGATTAAATCTGACCCAAGCTATAGAACAAAAGGATCCCACAAAGAACCCATACAAGTGTTTAGAGAAGGTCTGTTTCACCTTTTCAACAAATTCCCTCTTAATAACCACCACTTTTTCACCATTCTTTAGAGTGGTAGGGGGACAATATGCAATCTGCTGAACCAACTCAGCAGCCTTTTCACCCTTAACAGCATTAGCATATGAAGGTTTATTCTTTGAAACTCCAGTATCATTTTTAACACCCCCCTCAGCAGACATTTCATCCACCATATTCTTTTTAGAGTCTGCAGCTTTAGCTTTAAACACAACCCTGCCAGAAGGAGCAGCTCCCAGAATAGATGACTTTTGTACAATAACAGCAGCCTCTTTTATTAAGTCCTCCTGTTTTTTAGCCATCATTTCCTTAGCTTTAGATAACCCCACAATCAACTCTTTTAGCCTAGCCTCCTTTCTTATGTTATTGTCCCTGACTTCTTTAGCTGAGTACTCACTACCTTTAAAACTTAGGCTAACAGATTGATCTTCTTCAAATGGATCAAAAACAAGACCATCAGCAGTCTTATGACCCACAGGAGTTTTCACCACTCCTCCCCACTTCTTCAAATCTTCAATTTCCTTCTGGATTTGATCAATAGACATAGAGTCAACAGGCACAACACTGACACTATCATAAGCTTTCCCCATTCTAAACACAGGAATAGAATTCCCTTTATCAAAGTCAAACTTTTTAGAGCTCTTCTTATTCTTAGACATCAATATTTTCATAATTTTCCTGCCCTCACTGGTGACATAGAACTGCTTCTTAGAATCTGCATTAGCCACTCCAACTTCTTTGCCAGAAAATTTAATCCTCTTATCATTAGATTTAAACCTGTCCCCAATCTCCTCATCAACACTAGTATCCCTCAGATCACTCAACACCTTCTCTTTATATAGAACTTTCCTCTTCAACATACTAGTTAATGTATTCTCAGATAACACATCATACACATTAACTTCCTTAACCTCTCTACACTTATTATTCACCCATTTAGCCAAAGAAAGCAAGTTCTTAATATTAAATTCAAACACCTCTTCAACCCAGCACCCCATAACCTCCTGAAACTTAAGACTATAATATCTGTGAAAAGCAGCAATGTGTTCAGGGGATCCAGTTAGGAACAACTTCTGGGCAATATCATCACTAATATCCCTGAATTTTTGTAAATTGAACCTTAGCAAACTGCCCTTAGTAACATACTGATCATTTATAGCCATATCATCAGGATTACTAGTAATCTCAGTCATATCAGAACAAGTAACTTGCAACCTTCTAAACTCATTCTTTTCAAACACATTCAACACAAATTTTATGAAAGTAACACAGTCATTGCTCAACTGAAAGTTTGCAACTACTTTCATAACAGTGTTTGAGTTCTCAGCATCAATTACTTTCAATAACATAGATCCAAACCTTATCACAAAATCCATATTCATAATGTTCATAGAGAAAAACCAATTCATAGCAGGCATAAACGATTGCTCAGAGAAATTCTTACTAACCAATACCTGAATCGTCTCAATTATAGCTGAATCAGACACCAAAACCAGCTCAGAGCCATAAAATTTCCAGTAGGTTACCTTAGTCGACTCCCCTGTAGCTCTCTTAAACAAATCATTCACTTCTGGAATGTTAGCACACAGATTAAGCAGTTGTTTACGCCAATCAGACATGAAGGAAGATGAATCAAGCAAAGTTTTGAGCTCAGGAGACAATTCAGACGGTTTGGGATTCATAGGCGATACAGGCGATTTTTGAGAAATCTCAAATTCAGACGAACTGGTGAAATTGGATGGAAATTGGATCGGTTCAGAGGTTTGATTATGGATAAGGATAGGATTCGTAACAGATTCATCCATTAACATGGACGAATCAGTCGTATTCAAGGGATTCAGTGGGTTTTGAAGCGACGAAGCATCTGAGCTCAAAATCATCGAAAAATCAACAATATCAGGTGGTTTTGCTTCCAACTGATACGGATTATGTTCATTGATCAAAGAATTCATTGATTGTAAGCAATAATCAATGAATTGAATGTGTTGTTTGGATCAGAATCGATCAAACAGTGCACGAACAGGGAAAAATCGCCTGGCAGATTCGTAGAGAGAGAAAGTAGAGAGAGAAAAATTTTGACCAAATGAAATTCCTTAGGGTTTAGGGTTTAGGGTTTAGGGTTTAGGGTTTAGGGTTTAGGGTTTAGGGTTTAGGGTTTAGGGTTTAGGGTTTAGGGTTTAGGGTTTAGGGTTTAGGGTTTAGGGTTTAGGGTTTAGGGTTTAGGGTTTAGGGTTTAGGGTTTAGGGTTTAGGGTTTAGGGTTTAGGGTTTTAGGGTTTAGGGTTTTAGGGTTTAGGGTTTAGGGTTTAGGGTTTAGGGTTTAGGGTTTAGGGTTTAGGGTTTAGGGTTTAGGGTTTTTTTTTTTTTTTTTGGGTAATGGGCATAGCCCGGCAAAAGTATTATAACAACCACAAAAATTTACATCATCTTGGGGGCATTCCCCCGTGTCATCCCCTCAACAAATATCGGGGACCAAAAGTAAGAAACCATGCAACCTAAATGGGGCGTTTTACCAAAACACTGGCTACCCCTAACAAACCTACTAACATAAACTCTAAACTTGAAATCTAAATCTCTGGCCCAGACTACACACGGTCTCGGACCACAAAAATTGGTATACCGGGAGCATTTTGGGTTTTTGTTGCCCGGATACCCCCAACCCAAATAGTTTTTAAACCCTAAGCATAACCAAGCAACACAATACAAATTAACCACAAGCACTAATAATTTAGCGCTAGTTGTCCTCAATTTAGCGGTTTGGGCCATAATCTTGGGCTTGCAAAAATCCCGATTACCCGAGATCCATGGAAAAGCAGGATAACGGGCCTTCAACACTTGATAACCAGGTTCCATACAATGGGTAGCAGTCTTCCGAATGAACTGGGCCTGGGTAGCTAAACTATGGGCCGATCCACGATGAACTTGAGCACTTTTGCTATCTTGAGAAATCTTCTTTGTGGGCTCCCCCCACATGGTTTGGTCGGTACAAACAGCAGCAATACTACAGCCCCAATGACGAATGAATCTTGGGCCGGCCTTCAATCTTTGTTCCACATGATGGGCTGGCTTGTTAGACACCAACCATTGGGCCTTCCACTCTTTGTTATTTCTCTTACAGGATGTCTTTCCAGCAACATGTCTTGGCTTGTTTCCTCTATAATCCATAAACATATGATGCCACCAGCTCTTAACGAACCCAAGACGATCAAGATCCAGCAACATCAGAATTTTATGGACACAGCTAATCCAGACGTAGCAACATTTGAACCTGTCCCAACCCCAAACCATGTTACCCAAGCAAAACAGATTACACAAGTGACACAAAAGGTTAGTAGGCTGACTCGAAACATGGGTTTCTGGAAACGGGGCAAGGATCAAGACAAGGTTTTCACCAAAAAACTGCTCCCCGTTCCAGTCCAACCTTATATCTCCCGGTTTCGTGTCTGTCCCAGACACAAGGACAAAACCTAATCTCCCAATATATCTCCACATGCTATACGGATGAAAGGGATGTAAAAGACACGACAAGACAACTCCTAGAGACCAAAGAAGAGAGGTAAGGAAGCAAGCCACCAGATAACACCCAGAGAAACTATTAGTAGGTTCTACCCTCCTCCCCCTTATAACTCCAGACCCAACCCAGTTCCCACCCAGGTGTGTAGCAGTCCGCAAAATGGTGAGATACATCCAGTCAATGATCAAACACAGCCTGCAAAAGTCAGCCCAACCCCTCACCCACCCATTACCCTGAGCAGTAAAAGATAATAAAGTGGGAAAGATTATGTGAACGGTGATGATTTTCAGGATTTTCATATGACGTGTGATGATATTCTCGAACCAGCCATGCTCAATCTCACGACTCGTACCCTCATAAGAACATTTAACCCCATACAAAAAGGCACTAAGAATCCAGTAGAAAACTCCAGTGAACTGATGGAAGGCAATCTTCATGGATGAAACTTAGGAGGAGGTTTCTTTGGGTCAATCCATTGGATTCCCTGGAGGTCCCACACTCTAGCAACATCTAAAGACGTGGCAGATTTAAGCAAAGGGAGGCCCAGGATGCGCAATTTAACAGCATTTTTTATGAGGCTGCTTAGTTCTTCCACCGGACGAGCAACACCCTCATGAATGCGTCTATTTCGCTCCTGCCAAATATAGTACACTGCAGCAGCAAACACAAGACGATTGACCACACTCCAAATAGTATTGTCTTGCGGGAGTAAGTTGAGATGATTAATTATGCTGCTCAGAGCATCAGGAATGTGACCCCACTGAGTAAAGTCTTTCAGGCCTGCCCAGACTTGATTAGGATACCCACACTCAAAGAAAAGGTGGTTGTGATTATCGGGGCCACCCTTACAAAAAACACAGCTAAGAGCACCCATACCCTGCCATCTACCCAAAATATCCTGCGTTTTAAGCTTGCCTTTTGCAGCCAGCCATAACATGAAAGCATGTCGGGGGATGTTTTGGTTGAACCACACCAATTTTACCCAAGGGACCGGAGTACCCACTTCCTGGAGGTCAGACCAGGCTGTACTAACCGAAAAATCTGAAAGGGATCCATCATTACTTCTCCATTTGACAACATCACGGGACGGCGGGTCAAGGTTAGGGCAATCAGTTCCAGCAAAGCTGGGAAATCTGTGTTGCCAGTCTTGTGGCCAAACCCATTCCCCATCTCTGACCAGGTCACAGACTCTCATGTGTCTGTTGAGGGGGTTTTCACTCATGTTACGGTGCGTAACAATGTCGCTGAGGGGACCACTCTCATGCCAAGTGTCAAACCAGGCTGAGGTGGTTTGTCCATTTCCAAGGCTATGGACAATATGGCTACGAAGTTTATTCCTCAGCTCCAAGATTTTCCTCCATCCCCAGCAGGAGTCCCCTTTGTCCACAAGCTCCCAAAAATTATAATCAGCCAACCTATTGGTGTAGATCCACTTAACCCAAAGAGAGTCTTTGCGGCTAATAATATTCCATGTATGTTTGGCTATAAGGGCCTGGTTCCATGTACGGAGCTTTTTAAGACCCAAACCCCCATGGGACATGGGAACACAAACATCCTTCCATTTAACTTTCGCTTTGCCATTCTTCATCTCCCCATGGCACCAAAGAAAACCACGCATAAGTTTTTCAACATCTTTAGAAACTGACACTGGGAGAATAAAAACTGACGACCAAAAAACATGAAGGGAATTTAGGACAGAGCTGATCAGCTGGAGTCTACCAGCAAACGACAGCGCCTTATTTTTCCAATCAGAGATTCTGCATTTGACTTTGTCGATCAGGGGAATGCAGTCTCTGTGACGGAGCCTAGTGGATATAAGAGGGACCCCTAGGTATCTAACTGGGAGCTCACCAACCCGAAACTGTATCCGATTATTGAGATTAGCCATCACTGCCGGATCCACATTACAGTAGTACACTGTACTTTTGGGGATACTAGGAACCAGGCCAGACACCGCTTGGAATTCGTCCAAGGCGGCAAGAAGGGTATGAACCGAGGTACTATCTCCATGGCAAAAGAGAAACAGGTCATCCGCGAAACAGAGGTGAGTAAGGCCTACCTCCTCACATTTCCAATGGTACTGAAACTGATTGTTCTGGGCAACCCTTCGCTTGATGATAAGAGTCAGAACTTCCATGACGAGAGTGAAGAGATAAGGCGACATCGGGTCTCCTTGCCTCAGGCCTCTCTTTCCCTTAAAATAACCATAATGGTCACCATTAACAGCCACAGAAAAAGACGCGGATGTAACACAATTCATAATCCACATGATCATCTTGTTAGGAAACCCAAACCGAATAAGAGCGGCTCTAAGGAAATCCCATTCAACAGTATCATACGCTTTTTGGATGTCCACTTTGAACGCACACCGCGGTTGCCCAGAATTCCGATGATAGTTACGCATAAGCTCCTGAGTAAGAAGGATGTTATCACTAATAAGGCGTCCAGGAATAAAGGCACATTGGTTAACATCAACAACCTTATCCAGCACCCCTTTGATACGGTTCGTGATAATCTTGCTAATGCCTTTGTAGAGGACATTACAACAGGCAATAGGACGGTAATCAGAAACTTTACTCGGGGTCTCCAATTTGGGAACCAAGGATAGTACAGTGGCATTGACCTCTTTGAGGAGTTTCCCGTTATTGAAGAACCCTTTGATGGCTGTGCACACATCTTCCCCAATGATACTCCAAGCAGCTTTAAAAAATTTTGCAGAGAAGCCATCCGGCCCTGGGGCCTTGTCATTATCTATGTCAAAAAATGCATTTTTTATCTCAATCGAAGTAACTTCACGGGTCATGTGGGCAGCTTCAGGAGGGGGAATAACTCTGGTGAACAGATGAGCAGGGTCATCTATAGGCAGGACTTCAACAGAGTTACCCAAGACAGCCTCAAAATGGTGCACAAACTGTTCAGCAACAGCTGGCCCCGTGAAAAACTCCCCATTCAGATTCTGCACCTGGTGGATCCTGTTTCTATGGTGGTTGGCTGTGACAACCCGATGGAAATACTTAGAATTCTGGTCACCCTCCTTTAACCAGAGGACTTTAGCTTTTTGTTTCAGAAAGAGCTCTTCATCCCTAACAGCAGAATTATAGGCCTGGAGGTATATACCTTCTTCTTCTCTAAGCACAGAGTTGGAAGGGTCTACACACACCTCCTGTTGGATAACCTCCAACTCCGCTTGCAGTTTAGTGACCTTGTCATGGAGGTGACCTTGCTTAAAGTGGAGCTTTCGGATGGCTTTCTTACAGGCTTTGAGTTTTGACACAAGAGCGAACATAGCAAAACCCTGAACTTGATGGGTCCAGGCATCAGCAACACACGGCAGGAACTCAGCTTTGTTGGCAATAAAATTAGGGAACTTGAACGGTTTGGGTTTGGGGTTCGACACATTCGGCAGACAGACCACAATCGGAGAATGATCGGATTTGAGAAAAGGCATGAAAGTAGCATTAGCAAGGGGGAACAAGTCAATGAAGGAGGAGTTGGCCATAGCCCTGTCCAGCTTCTTCATCAGCCCATCCTGCTTCCCTGGGCTCTGGTTCCAGGTGAAACGCAGCCCATGCATACATAAGTCAGTGACCTCAACCGTATTAAAACAATCCCGAGCCTCCACCATACTGTCATCAACACGAGAGCCACCTGTGGATCGCTCACTCGGGTCAATAATAGCATTAAAGTCTCCTAAAAGGAGCCAGGGCTGCCCATTAACAGCATTCTTTTGTAATTCAAGGGCTTGCCAACAATCCCTTCTAGGCCCCCTACGATGATGGGCATACACAAAAGAGCAATGAAAACCAAGCTGATCATGGATAGGTTTAATGAAACAGTGGATAACTTGAGGGAGCCTTTCAATAATCATGACCTCCACCAGATTCGGGTCCCAACCCACAACAATACGACAGCGACCCACACAAACAGAACTGTTGGAATCCCACAACCATTGACCAAAAACTCGAGAGCAGCAGCTAGACACTTTATCCTTAGCTAATTGGGTCTCAATGATACCACACACACTGTACTTACCCTTGGCAATATGATTCCTAACGAGATTTTGGTTCGTGACATTAGAGATGCCCCGAACATTCCAAGCTGTTATTTGTAACACCATTAAGACAGGTTTGTTGAGTGTGTGGTGTTGGCCTCTGGTCTGCCTCTTCTACCTTGTGCTGCCTGTTTTGACATGAAAGCAGCTGTCCCTGAAACATCCTGCCCCACGTTCTCAACAACATGATCTGGATGTAAACCCATACTTTCACAAAGATCCCTGAAGTATTCCCACTCACCTTGTCCCCATGCAGCCTGGTCCGTGCCCCTAACAGATTTGTACCGGATCAACTGGGTAGAAATAGCTAATTTCTGACCATCCGTGATCCCATAATCAAACATGTCATCCGCATTCTCCAACTCAGCATCTAGAACATCCTCAGGCATCTGGTTCACAGCAACAACATCATTCGTGGGGCAATCCTGGTCCATAGTATCTAGCATAACGTGCTCAGATAAATCCCTCCCCTGTAACAGCAGGTTAGCTGATTCATCATTGAGCATGTAGAACCGATTCGAAGTCAAAGGGTTAGAAGGAAGAGGGGTGGTTTGGGTATGGGGGCCAGTTTTCTGAGGTTTAGGGGTGGGTTTTGCAGGGGGTTTGGAGGCAGGTGGTTTGGGCTTTTGGCTATTCACAGCAGCAGCAAGGGGTCTGCTAGTAGCGTTATTGGGTTTGGCACTGGGTTGGTTTATAGCACTGGTATTGGACGTAACAACATTTGATTCTCTGTTCTTTTTTGGTCCTCTTTGGGGTTTCTCTGTTGTGGCTAGGTGGGCAGCATGAAGTTCACTCATTTTTCTCTGGATTAATGGGTCACTACTTGTGGAAGCAATATTATGTTGTGGGGTTGAGGTACCTGCATTTGACAGGTTAGTAGCTACCGAGTTACCGATGGTTTTACCTGCAGAGTTTCGTTTCCGGCCCTTCTGTTTATGGGGAACTGTAGTGAATCCCTCGGCATCAGTTTGGATCAGTTTGTCAGGCTGTTGGTTTTGAACAGGTTCCTCCATTTGTTCCTCAACTGCCATATCCACATCCTGCTTCGGCTTATACTTACACTGCCTTAAATTGTGACCAAACACATTACAGTGGCTGCAGAGGGCAGGGGTCCAGTGATACGAGATGCTGATATTTCCAACAGCAGGGGGGGTGTCCTCTTCAGCTGGGAATTCAACTTCTACTTCAGTCGGGAGCCCAAAACTAGCTTTGACATCGACAAGCATACTAGCAAAACCCAGTTTACCCTTCTGATCAGAACACCTCTCCTCTGTGACACGATCCATGAGAAGAGGTTTTCCCGTCCCACTCATGATCTTACAAATACCTGTGTCAGTCCATAGTTCAAGTGGAACACGATGAGCTGTGACCCACAGAGGGACAGTAGATGGTTCTATCTTCTCAATACAGCAGCCCGGGACCCATTTTTTAACTAGTAAAGGAATGTTGTTAACAAACCAGGGCCCTCCTTCTAAAACTGCATTCATCCCCTGTTCACTATGGAACTTGAAATAGAAGAACCCAGAGGGGCTCTTTGAAATCTCAGCAAGATCATGGTTACGCCAGTCACGTTTCAAACAGAAATTTACACGGTTGTAGTCCATTGACGTACCTAAGAAGTAGCCATACAGGTGTAGCGAATAAGCTTTCGCTGACTGATGCAAATCTTCCTTGGTTATGATAATTCTACTCTTACCCTCAGGGGTAATAGTTGGTGGAAAATAACCGATCCGAACCTTATTCGCCTGTTGACTTTGCTTAATTCTTTCAGCAATAGATAGGCCATTCCTATGATTCGGTTGCCATACATTCCCCTGCACCTCCACAGGTTTGTTACCACCCATTTCAGTATCCACCAAAACTGTAGGTGCAACAGGACCAGTAATGTTATTCGGGGTAGTGTTCAGAGGCAAACTAGGGGCACTAGTCAGAACAGGTGTGGGAGTTTCAGTGTCCTCCCCCAGAACAGTATCAGAATCACTGTCAGATTCGTCAGAGTTGTCGTCCTCATCATCATCTGTGGTTTCCCACATTTTTTCACCATCCGAACCAACCACTTCCCCAAAGTTAGGGTTCTTTATAGGGGTGGGTATCTCAACATCAGTGGAATTAACAGTACAAGGGGATTTTGAGGGTGTAAGAAGCTGGGAACCAGATTTAGTACCTTGATTGAGGGAGTGGACAGCAGCATCGAACGAGATTCCTTCAGGTGTTCCCTCCTTATGCTCTGACGCTACGTTTCCAACCTGGAAATCAGATCGCAAACCAGAAACTTGAGCAATTTTGGGGGTGGAGCCGCTATTCAGATCGTTTCCATTCAAATTGGCGAGAGGAAGGCGATTATTGTCCAGGGAATTTGGTTTAGGAGCACACTTATCAATTTGGTTGAGGTTTGGAACTGAAGACAGGTCTCCCGAGTAGTTCTGCTGGTCTAGGGTTTTTTGAGTACCTTGTCTCCTTGAACGACGAACAGGGGTTTTTTCAGGGAGATTGCTTGCATCTGGGGGTGGGGAAGGGTCTGGTGGTTTTGAATCACCAGTGGAAGGCTTCATTTAGCAGGATTGGATCAAGCAACAGCGAATTTTTGGAGGGAATTGGCAGAATCGCATGTGCCGGGGTTGAGGGGATTGGGTAGAGAGAGAAACTAGAGAGAGAAAAAAATCACACAAATGAAAATCCTTAGGGTTTAGGGTTTAGGGTTTAGGGTTTAGGGTTTAGGGTTTAGGGTTTAGGGTTTAGGGTTTAGGGTTTAGGGTTTAGGGTTTAGGGTTTAGGGTTTAGGGTTTAGGGTTTAGGGTTTAGGGTTTAGGGTTTAGGGTTTAGGGTTTAGGGTTTAGGGTTTAGGGTTTAGGGTTTAGGGTTTAGGGTTTAGGGTTTAGGGTTTAGGGTTTAGGGTTTAGGGTTTTTTTTTTTTGGGGTAATGGGCTTAGCCCGGCAAAAGTATATATCACGATCACTAAAAAATATTACATCATCATGGGGGCATCCCCCCGCCTTGTCCCCGCCACATAAGTTGGGGACCAAAAATAAGAAACCATGCAACCCACTTGAGGGGGTTTACAAAACCTACTTCTAACTATGTTAGAACCGTAAAGCATGTCGTACCTAGGCGCTAGATAAAGATTACAAGGCCGGTCAAACGTGGACCACGACCTACAAAAAATGGTATCCCGGGAGCACTTTGGCTCTAAACAAACCGGGTACCCCCAACCCCAAAAGTTAGTTAACCCTGGCCAAACTATAGGGCCAATAAGATTCTGTACAACAAAAACTATCAAAAGACCAGTCCATCTCAAAGCCCAATACACATATATATGGGCCTTTTTCCAACGAACAGATTTAACAAATAAAAAACACTTGGGCCAATTGAGAATCTTCAACCATTTCACACAGGAGATAACCCAGTTGCGCTGGGCCTTCAGCAGGAAATGAGTCCATCCAAATTGGGCTTTCATGTGCACTTGAGAAATCCGATCACTAGCCCGCTTCGTCCTATAGCTTGTCAGGATGTCTTGGGTCTTAACGAGAAGCAAGACTAGTAAAACCAAACCAATAGCGATGGGCTCCCCCCACCTGGGCTGATCTTCCAGCAGAGACGTGGGCCCGGTCTGACCCCAGGCCCAGAGATACACAGCTATCCACAACAACTGATCATCTATGGGCTCCCCACATCTGAACTGGGCTTGATCAAGCAGCGGCCCAAAGGGGTCCTCGGCAGCAGACAGATAACAGCAGCTTCGTTTGCTCTTTGTCTTCCAAATCAGCAATAGATAACAGCAGCAGACAATTAATTGGATGTGCAGCCATCGAATCTTGTTCCAAACAGTTCTACCTTGATGCCACCAGCTCTTAGAGCTTCGAATGCAATTAAGATCCAGCAACATCAAGATCAAGTACCTGCTAAAGTGTTTCATCTTCAGAAAATAATTATCCCAACCCAAAAGGTTAAACCATCCCAGGTTAAAGACAGACACAGACTGACTCAACTGACTCGGCTTAGACTCTTGATTGGGTTCTGGAATCGGGGCAAAGATCAAATGACTGGGAACCCGAAAAGACTGCTCCCCTATCCAATCCATCCTTATCACTCCAGGGTTATTGCCTATCCCAGGCATGCAAACAAAGCCTAAACTCCCCATATGTCTCCCGTGCCAATACCGGTTATGAAACGAAAAAGGCCAACTAACCAAGACACCTATAGACCAAATGAGAAGAGGGAAGCAATAGTACACCAGACAACACCAAGAAGGACTAAAGTAAGGTTCTACCCTCCTCCCCCCTTTATCTCCATCCCAACCCATGCCACCCACAAGGAAGACAATATGCCAATGGAGTTGACCACTGTGCAACCACCTGTCCAGAGAAAACAACAGATACCTGCACAAAAGAACCCAGCCCTGAATCCCACCCGTCCACCAGCAAGTATATAAATTTTTTGTGAGAGTGATGTGGGAGAGGATTTTCATAAGATGTGTGATAAGTTTTTCAAACCAGCGATACTCAATCTCATACCCCTTGATTCCAGTTAAAGTCACATACCCCCTAATCCAATCCAGAAGGAAATATGACAGCAGCTTAAATACCATTTGTGATATCATTACTTTTTCTCGGTGTGACCCATTGGACCCCTTGGATGTCCCACACTTTAAATACCTGCAAGGAAGTAGCTGTTTTAACCATTGGAAGGCCCATCAATCGCAGCTTGACTGATTGGTATATAAGATTAAAGACTTCCTCAGCAGGACGCTTAACAGCCTCATGGATTCGGCGATTTCTTTCCTGCCAAACATAATAGACAGCCGCAGCCAAAACTAACCTGTTGACAACGCTCCATATAGTGCTATTCGCAGGGAGGGAGCACATATGGGTTAAGATTTGGCTAAACCCATCAGGGATGGGGCCCCAACAGGTTAATTTCTGCAGAGCAGTCCACACATCACGAGCATACTTACATTCAAAAAATAAATGGTCATGTGAATCAGGACCAGTCTCACAGAACACACACCTAAGAGTGCCCATACCTTGCCATCGCCCAACAATGTCTTGAGTTTGAAGTTTACCTTTGGCAGCCATCCACATAATAAACGCATGCCGGGGGATGTTTTGATTAAACCAAACCAGGTGCATCCATGGGACCGGGTTGCCTACTTCCTGGATGTCAGACCACACTGTACTCACCTCAAAGTTAGTGAGCTCTCCATTATTTGTTTTCCACAGCACCTTATCTGGGACAGCTGGGTTCAAAAAGATGCAAGGAAAGTTCGCAATACTTGGGAATCTAAGCTGCCAATCAGTGGGCAGGTCCCATTCACCATCACAAATAATATCCTGGACTTTATCATGTCTGGTTAGATGAGCCTCACTCATGTTTCGGTGGGTGAGAATGTTACTCAGAGGACCAGACGGGTGCCAGTTGTCAAACCAGGCTGATGCAGTTTCCCCATTCCCAATAACATGAACAATATGGGACCTGAGGGTGGATCTAAGCTCTAGGATCTTTCTCCAGCTCCAACTGACATCCCCTTTGTCTATCAATTCCCAGAAATTATACTCCTTAAGTCTATATTCATAGATCCATTTGACCCATAAAGAGTTTTTCCGGGCTATAATGTTCCATGTGTGTTTCGCTATAAGAGCTTGGTTCCAAGTCCGGAGTTTTTTAAGGCCAAGGCCACCATGCTTCATAGGAACACACACATCCTTCCATTTAACCTTAGCTTTCCCTTTTTTCATATCCCCATGACACCAAAGAAAGCCCCTCATGAGTTTTTCTATTTCCTTCGAGACTGAAACTGGAAGGATAAAAACTGAGGACCAGTACACATGCAGAGAATTCAAAAATGAGGATATAAGTTGCAAACGGCCAGCAAACGAAAGAGATTTGTTCCGCCAGTCAGAAATTCTACATTTCACCTTGTCAATTAACGGAACACAGTCTTTTTTATGAAGTCTGGTAGAGATGAGGGGAACACCCAGATATTTCACTGGAAGTTCTCCCACATTAAACTGGATATGGTTATCTATAACAGCACGAACCTCCGGTTCAACATTGCCAAAATAAACAGTGCTTTTGGGGAGACTCGGAACCAGCCCCGAGACATTACTGAATTCATCCAATGCCGCCATAAGGGTGGTGACCGAGGCATAGTCTCCATGGCTGAATAAAAACAGATCATCCGCAAAGCACAAATGGGTGAGGGCAACCTCCTCACATTTCCAGTGATATTTAAACTCCTCGTTTGCATTGACTCTCCTTCGAATGATAAGGGTAAGGACCTCCATGACAAGAGTGAACAGGTAGGGGGACATAGGATCACCCTGCCGAAGACCTCTTCGCCCTTTGAAATACCCATGATGATCCCCATTTACAGCAATGGAGAATTGGGTAGATGTGACACAGTTCATGATCCACCTGATCATAGTATCCGGAAAGCCAAAATGAGTGAGAGCTGATCGCAGGAAGGTCCAATCCACAGTGTCATACGCCTTTTGGATATCAACCTTAAAAGCGCATCTAGGTTGTCCGGTATCCCGATGATAATTTCTCATGAGCTCTTGGGTTAGCAAAATATTATCACTGATGAGGCGCCCTGGAATGAAAGCACATTGATTTTCGTCAACCACTTTGTCCAAAACACCTTTTAACCTGTTAGTGATGATTTTGCTAATCCCTTTATAAAGAACATTACAACAGGCTATGGGCCTATAATCCGACACTTTCTTTGGGGTGTCCATCTTCGGCACAAGAGCAATGACAGTGGCATTCACTTCCCGAAGCAGTTTACCATTGGAGAAAAAGTCTTTGACAGCAGTGCACACCTCAGCGCCCACTATATGCCAAGAAGTTTTAAAGAATTTTGCCGAGAACCCATCCGGGCCAGGAGCTTTATCATCTTCAATGTCAAAGAAAGCAGCCTTGATTTCTTCAGAGGTAACCTCCCGGATCATGAAATCAGCATCAGATTGGGGGACCTTCCTGGTGAACAAATTGGCTGGATCTAAAAGGGGATCAACATTAGACGTGACACCCAAAACAGAGGTGAAGTGATTCACAAACTGGGCTGCAACCTGGTGACCCGAGAACATATCACCATTCAGATTTTCCACACAGTGTATTCGACTCCTGTGCTGGTTAGCTTTCACCATTCGGTGAAAATATTTGGTATTCTGATCACCCTCTTTAAGCCAGGCCACTTTCGCTTTCTGCCGAAGAAACAGTTCCTCATCCTGCACCGCCTCAGTATAAGCTTTTAAATACAGGTTTTCCTCTTCTCTAAGACAGGCATTAGAGGAGTCGTTGGTCACTTCCAATTGAACAGCTTCCAATTCAGATTTCAGCTTAGCCACTTTCGAATGGATGTTACCCTGGCTAAAAAGAAGCTTCCTCACCTCCTTTTTGACCCTTTTTAGTTTAGTCACAAGGGAGTACATGGCAAACCCCTCAACCTGCCCATTCCAGGCAGCAGCAACACACGGGAGGAATTCATCTTTCCGGGTCAGGAAATTTGGGAATTTGAACGGTTTGGGCTTGGGATTTGGAACATCAGGGATAGTGACCACTATGGGGCTATGGTCAGATTTCAGAAACGGAAGAAACTTTGCATTGGCATGAGGGAAAGTCTCAGTGAATTTGGCATTAGACATGGCCCTGTCCAGCTTCTTCATGACCCCATCCGTCTTGCCAGGCCTTTGATTCCAGGTAAACTGTAACCCGGACATACAAATATCATCAATTTCAACTACGTTAAAACAATCACGAGCTTCTGTAATGCTATCATCCACCCGGGAAGAGCCGAAATTTCTTTCACTAGGATCCCGAATGGCATTAAAATCTCCAAGCAGCAGCCAAGGGGTGTCCTGAACAACCAGTTTATGAATGCCAAGAGCTTCCCAACACTCTCTTCGGGGAACCCTACGGTGGTGGGCATACACAAAGGAGCAATAAAAGCTTTTGTCACCATGAATAGGTCTGATGAAACAGTGAATAACCTGTGGGTGGCGTTCCACAACCATCAGCTCAACCAGATCAGGATCCCACCCAACTGCTATACGACAACGACCACTACAAACAGCACTATTTGAGTCCCATAACCAGCGGCCAAAAACACGATTACAACACTCATTGACTCTAGAATTAGCAAGTTGAGTCTCAATGATCCCACACACACTAAAGTTACCTGATGCAATATGAGTCTTCATTTGGTTTTGATTCGAGACATTGGACAAACCTCGAATGTTCCAAGCAGTGATGTTCAGCACCATTATAACACATTCGGGTTTGTGGTTCTCCTGGCCTCTCCATTGCCACCCCTGCTCATTCCTGCCTGCCTCATAAGGAAGGAAGCAGTCCCTGAGGTATCCTGCCCCACATTCTCAACTACCTCATTTGGGTTAAGTGTTAGGATCTGAGTATTGGATTGTTTTGATTAATGATGTAATATGAATGAAGTATAAATGGAAAGTGCAGCGGAATAAAGAATAATCAAAACATAGAGAATAATTGTTATCAATCGAAAGCTTTCATTAAAGTTGAAAGATTACAAAGGTACAATTATAACTCCCCCTCAGCCTGATCACTCAGAGTTTGTTTGTCTTAGAGAGAATGACGAGTGACCAATAGAACAGTACAAGTACTGTTCTATTTATAGACAAGTACAAACCTCTGATGATCACATAGCTGACGTCACCTAGAAAGCGACCCCTAACTGACTAACAAACTACAACATCTGATAAAACAATAAACTACTGTTACATTGAAACTACTGAATGGAAACTCTGTTAAGCTATAAACTCTGATGTCTTCTTAACAACTGTTGAACCAAAATGCTGTTGGTTCAACAGTCCTTTGTTCTTCAGATCTTGATCAGCACTTGTTCTTTATCAGACTTTTGCTCTTCAGACTTTCTTCATCAGACCTTTCATCAGCAGCAGTTGTCTTGTATCAGTTGTTTAAGCATCAGCAGTTTGGAGTCAGCAGTTCTTTGGAGGAAGCTTTCTTGTAAACTCTGTTATTTATTCTTGATCAACACTTAGTATATTTTGGCTTTCAATCATCTGTTCTTCTCCAGGTCAGCAGACCCAACAATCTCCCCCTAGAACAGATGATGCCAAAACTCTGCTTTATTCTTGATCTTTATTCCTCATCAGACTTTCTCTAATTTGCCCTTTTAATTGCAATTCAAAGTGCAGAGAGAAGAGGTCTTCAACATCTCTATCCAGTGTCAAATTCAGAAGTGACTGGAGATCTTCAGCACTTAGGCCAGGTGCCTCATCCATGCTCAACTTCTGAACACTACCATCTGATCTGAGCAATGTCAATTCATGGGTCTCTTTATCAGACTTCCATTTTAGAATTTTAGAATCAGAGGAGTGACTGGGATGCATCTTTATTTGGGATGAGTTTGGTGATGGTGGTCTTCCAATGAGTTCTCTGAGCCTGTCTGACACAGGATCAGAAAAGGATCTGATTTGGTTCAAGATCCCCTCTTTCACATAAGTATTAGTAAACTTCCTTGTGTCTTCTTCAGACATTTCCTTCTGCCTCTTGTATTGCCTTTGAGCAGCAATAGATAGATCAGAGGTTGCAAGCAAGCTATCTAATGTGAAGGCCTGAGAGGGTTTCTTGGGAGCATCATCATACACTGGTTTTCTTGGAAGATCAGGATTGGTCTTTCTTTCTTGTTCAAGCTTTTTATATGTCTCAATTAGCCTGATTTCTGACCATCTGGCAACAGATTTCATCTCTCCATACTTAGCTGCTACAAGCTCTTGTCTCATTCTTCTGAATTTCAAGGCTCTAGCTTCATCTCTCCCCTTTTTGAAATCAGGAGCAGAGACCTTAGCAGGAGGATTCTTGGCCATGTTCTCTATTCTGATTAGTTCTTCTCTTAGAGCATGTGTGGTCCAGCCTGTAAATTGATTCTTTGTTGCTTTATAAGGCTTGGATGCCAAGATCTGTTCCAGCAGTGAATCCCTTACTTCCATTTCCAAGTGTCTGCTGAGAGGCATGGTTGACATGGAGTTGCTCAGGGTCTTAGCATAGTCTTCAATCCTTCTGAGTTTGCTAAGCTCTGCTGAATGGATGCCCTGAGCAGTCCTGTCATCCTTCCCTTTGCACTTCTCTTTGATGACAGCATCAGCCTGTTCACCCTTGTATTTGAGATATGTGTCTATATTAGGTGGAACAGGGAAGCTTTTAAGAGAAGGGAAGGATCTTTCTGATGGCTGATCAGTATTATAGAAGGATTGAAGTTCCCCCTTGATTAAATCCAACTCAAGGGGATACTTCTCAGCCAATGGGGTGATGGTTGGTGGTGGTCTGTGTGATCTGAATTGGTCAGTGTGTGGTGAGTAAGATGAGAGTGGAATGGCATTGACTGGTGTGGATGTGATTGGGGTGTTAGGTGGTGTGTTGTGTATGTTTTCATCTTGTATAACAAAGGTGGATTTCCTTTTTCTGCTATACAAGATTTTGGGTGAGGATGAGGATGTAGCAGTGGATTGAGAAACATCTGTTGGTCCTTTTGTGGAACCAGCAGTTGTTTGGGTTTTAGGTTGTGATGAAGTAGGTTTGGAAGTTGGTTGAGTTGTGGTTGGTTTAGTGACAGGTTTGGGTTGTGCAGATGTTTTAGCAGTTGTTTTAGGTTCAGTTGTTGTAGGTGCAGTGGTTTGGTTAACAGAGGTTGTGGTGGCAGTGGTTTGTGGAGCAGTGGTTGTGGTAACAGGTGTTTGTACAACAGGAGTTTCAGCAGTTAATTTGGAAGGTGGTTTTCTAGTGTGTTTGGCTGGCATTTTCCTTCTCTTTGAAGTGCCCACATCTTCCACTTCCTGTTGCTGTTCCTTTTTCAGTTGTACCAACTTCTCTGCCTTTACCTCCAATGTTTCAGCCCTTTTCATTTTGTCTTCAGCAGCCTTTTCAGCTCTTTCATTAGCTGAAGTGTCAACTTCTTTTGCCTTTGATGCTGAAGCTGGTTCAGAGACAGGGACTTGAACATTTGGTTGTTGTGTTTGTGGAGCTGATTTGGGTGACCCTGGTTTGTCAGCAGTTGGCTTCTTCCCTATTTGTGTTTTTAATTTACGTAGCCTATCTCTGCCACTCTCCCCCTTTTTGGCATCATCAGCAGTGTACTCATCATCATCTTCATCTCTGAGAATTGTGGTAGGGGCAGAGCCAGTGGTCTTCAGCAAGTGTTCTTTGATCACCTTGATATCAGCCTTTGTATCATTGAATCTGGCATCTACCATGTTTCGGATCACAGTCATGTAGGTTTCTTGTGTCTGATCTGCTAATTTGCGATGAGCTATGATGATGGGGGAAACAGATTTCCATAGCTCATTAGCAACATCAGCAGTTGATGGTTGACTCTTTGTAAAGTTATTCAATGTTTCCAAAATTGTCTTGACATCAGATTTGATGTCAGCAACAGAGGATTCAAGGTTTTGAACTTTAGCCGTCAATTCTTGTAGTTTTGACTCATCACCTAAATTAATAGGATCATCTGAATCCCTACCAGAGGTAGTTTTAGCTGGTTCAGCCCTAGGAGGTGAGTCCATGGAGACAGAACCTGCTGCCCCTTGGTCTTGGTTCTGGGGACTTCCAACTGTTTTTGGAGACACAATTGTGTCTTCAGCAGTTGTTGCCTTCAAGGAAGTCTTAGCAATGTAACCACTGTCCTGCTGTGAAACAATGGTCTCAACATCAGTAGTGGCTGCTTCTCTTGAAACCTCATCAGAAGTAACATGTACTTCTGGGAGTATAACCTCCTCATCTGTTTGTGGGATGGCTGATTGATTTTCCTCAGTCCCAGTCACTGGTAGTGGCATACTCTCAGTGATAGGTGATTGAGAGGAACTGGGATTGTCCTGAGTTTTATCAATAGCCTCAAACAGGGGTTGCATTGTTGGTGGGACATGTGGTGGTGATGTAGGTGGAGTAACAAGCTGATTAGCCCTGGGAGATGGGCTTGTAAACATATGATCAAGTGACTCATATGCCTCAGTGTGAGGTTCCCTTTGGCTTACAACAAGTTCCTTTTGTGAGGAATCTTGAGGAGTTTGCTTGGGTTGAGATATCTCCAACTGTTGTGAGGAAGTAACAACAGTGGTTTCATGTTGCTTTGGTGATGCAACAGGGTTAGCTTCTGGTATCTCATCTTCCAGAAGACCCTTTTTGGGTTTGGTGGTTGTTTTGGTGGATGGACGTTTTCTTTTGGTGGCTGGTGTGGGTTTCACAGCACTGGATGAAGTGCCATGATCACCAGGAGCAGTGGGCTCACCAACAGAGGTTTCAACAACAGTTGTTGTCTTTGTCCTCTTTGGTTGTGTTTTGGAAACTTTTTGTGCTTTTTCTTGGGTTGAAGAACCCAGCATTCTAGTAAAAGTTTCATCAGTTAAACTTTTCATTTTAAATGACTCTCCCTTTTGAAAATCCTTTTCAGGTAAAAGCTTTTGTAGAATTACACTTAGAATTCTAGGGTAGAGCAGAAAAGCATTGTTTGAGCCAGATTTTATGGCTTTCACATTTGATACCAAGTCTGAAAACAATCCCTGAGATAGGTTGAAGTCAGAGTCTGACAACATAGCATATCCCAAGTATTGTATCCTTAATGGGATTTCATTGAAGGAAGTAGTCTTGGCAGAGGCACAGAGGAGGAGGGTATGGAAGAAAAATTTCATGACTGGTGGGAAAAACTTTTTATATAGTGTGGAACCAGTCATTTGAGCATCATACCCCCTCTCTTGAAACTCAGTGTGAAGTTCTGTTTTTGGAAAAGTTTCCATACCTGACAAGTCGTTCAGTGAGAAGGTAGTGGAGATGATCTCAGGGGTTATGGCGATACTGGTGGCTCCAATTTTTGAAATTATGGACGTAGGTTTTTTGTCTTGGTATAAAACCTCAGCAGTTGCCCAAAATTCTTGGAGTGTTTCTAGGTGAATGGGGGCATCAGCAACAAGAATATTTTTATATTTCGAGTTATTTATGATGTCAATGGTGGAATGGAATGGAGTGTTGTCTTCGGTTTTAACCAAATATGGTAGGAAATTGTGAGTGGCTTTTGTTTGAAGTTCCATTTTAATGGATTTTGATTATGAAAGTAAAGATCTTTGATTGAGGGTTATGAGGAAGACGAGAGCGGTTTTTGGTATTTTGAATACAATGAGACAGTAAAACTGCTGTTGGGGGAAAGAACAGGGTTTTATAGGCTCTGGTGAAACCGCTGATGTGGCAAACATCTGCTTTTGAGAGCAGACGTGGCAAACATCTGATGGTTGAAACATCTGGTGGCAGACAGCTGTTTTGTTAAACCTCTGTTGCCAACATCTGTTGTTTAACCAAAAGACTGATGAAAACAGTTGTTTTATCTGATCAGATGTTTGAAACAGATTTTTCAACCAACAGTGGTTTTAATAAAACAGTGGTTGTTTTATCTGAATCAGTGGTTTTAAAACAGATTTTTCAACCAAAGTGTTATTTTAGCAAAATTTGATTTTCTGAAACATTTTAATGTTTTATTGAAAACATTTTTGTTGTTTTTAATCCATGTTTAACATTCCAATTCGAGAGATCAGTTTTGTGAAGGTAGATGTATCTAAAGCTTTTGTCAGCACATCTGCCAACTGATCCTCTGTTGGAACATGGTGCAGAGAAATCAAACCTTTTTCATAGCTATCCCTGACAAAATGATGTCTGATATCTATGTGCTTGGTGGTTGAATGGGAGACTGGATTTTTGATGATATTTTCAGCAGCTTGGCTATCCAACATGAGTGGAGTCCTAAGTGCTGTTATCCCAAAGTCCAGTAGTTGATTTTGAAGCCACATAAGTTGGGCTGTACAGCTTGCAGCAGCAATGTATTCAGCTTCAGCAGTGGATGTTGAAACAGCTGCTTGCTTTTTGCTTTGCCAAGAAACTAAGGCATTCCCTAGAAACTGGCACCCTCCTGATGTGGACTTCCTTGTGGTATGGCAGCCAGCAAAATCACTATCTGAATAACCTGAAAGCTCAATGTTTCCATTAGCAGGATACCAGATACCAAGTGTGGGAGCACCTTTTAGGTATCTGAAGATCCTTTTCACAGCAATAAGGTTAGACTTTCTAGGAGAAGCCTGTGATCTAGCACACACACAGGTTGCAAACATAATGTCTGGCCTGGATGCTGTTAAGTACAATAAAGACCCAATCATGCATCTATAATGTGTCTGATCAACAAGTTCATCCTTTTCATCATCAGTGAGTGGCTTGACAGTGCTCATGGGTGTACTACATGGCTTACAATCATTCATCTCAAATTTTGTTAACAAGTTTTTCACATACTTGTTTTGATGAATGAAAGTACCATTTTGCAGTTGCTTTACTTGGAGACCAAGAAAGCACTGAAGTTCACCCATAGCACTCATTTCAAACTCTGCTGTCATGAGTTCCCTAAACTCCTCACACATTTTATTACATGTGGATCCAAAAATGATGTCATCCACATATATTTGAACAATCATTAAGTCTTTTCCTTTCCATTTTAAAAACAAGGTTTTGTCAATTTTACCTCTAGTGAAACCAATGGATAAGAGAAAAGTAGAGAGAGTTTCATACCAGGCTCTTGGTGCTTGTTTGAGTCCATACAATGCTTTGTTAAGCTTGTAGACATAATCAGGATGGAATGTGTCTTCAAAACCAGGTGGTTGACATACATAGACCTCCTCCTGAATTTTGCCATATAGGAAGGCACACTTGATGTCCATCTGAAACACCTTGATGTTGTGGTTGACAGCAAAGGCTAAGAAGAGTCTGATTGCCTCTAGCCTTGCTACAGGAGCAAAGGTTTCATCATAGTCAATCCCCTCTTCCTGTCTGAAGCCTTGAACCACTAGCCTGGCTTTGTTCTTGACAACTATACCCCTTTCATCAGTTTTGTTTTTGAAGACCCACTTTGTGCCAATAGGATAGGCATCCTTAGGCAGTGGTACCAGTTCCCATACTTGTTGTCTTTTAAACTGAAGGAGTTCTTCTTGCATGGCTTCCACCCAACTGTTGTCTTTTAGTGCCTCTTGGTACTTGACAGGTTGTGTAAGGGATAGAAAACCTGCAAAAAGACAGATGTTTGAAGATTGGCTCCTTGTGAGCACACCTTCTCTGATGTTGCCAATGATTTGATCTGGTGGATGAGCTCTTAGGTAGATTAAATCTCCCTGATATGGTATGATGGCATTTTGTGGTGAAGGACAGAGGTTTGGAGACTCTGTTGACATAACATCTGTTGACACTTTTGAAGAGGCAACAGATGTTTGAAATGGAGGTGGAGGAATGGGTCCAAGTGGTGTAAGATTGGACTGACTTTTGTCAACAGATGATTGACTTTTGTCAACAGATGATTGAACAGTGGATTGGATGGGTGAATCAGTGGATTGAAGATAAGACTGGCCAACAGTGGCTGACTCAGCTGTGACAGAGTTTTGACAGTTGTTTTGAACCACTGCTTCCTCTGATACATGATAGACTTTGTAGTGGTCTGGAACCACAACATCTATTCTGTAATCTTGTTGTGAAGATTGTGAAGTACCTGCAGGGTTAGTTTTGACAGTAATATCTTCAAATTTGAATTTATCTAGATCAAACAACTCAGCAGGGTTTGCTGGGATTTTTAAAGAAGAAAGTTCATTGAACTTTACATTCAGAGTTTCTTCTATGGTTTTAGTCCTTGTGTTAAACACTTTATAGGCCTTTGCAATAGAAGAATACCCCAGAAAATATCCACAATCTACTTTGGCTGCAAATTTTGAAATGGAATCTTTAAGATTTAAAATGAAACATGGGCAGCCAAAGATTTTGAAAAATGATATCAGTGGTTTGATTTTAAACAGAATTTCATAAGCAGTCTTTTGATGTCTAGGGTTGATTAAAACTCTGTTTTGAACATAACAAGCAGTGTTTACAGCTTCTGCCCAAAAGGACAGAGGTAAACCAGAATCTGCTAGCATTGTTCTTGCAGCCTCAATGAGAGTCCTGTTCTTCCTTTCAACCACCCCATTCTGTTCTGGTGTTCTTGGGATGCTGTACTGCCTTACAATCCCTTTTGACACACAGAAATCATCTAACTCCTTATTTTTAAACTCTGTTCCATTGTCACTCCTAAAGACTTTTACTGGCAAGTCATATTGTTTTTCAACTTTGGTAACAAAGTCCTTCAAGATACCTGCAGTCTCATCTTTAGAGTGTAAAAAGTAAGTCCATGTAAACCTAGAAAAATCATCAACTATGACAAGACAAAATCTCTTCCTTCTTAGACTCATGATTTTTACAGGGCCAAACAAGTCCATGTGCAACATTTGAAGACATTGACTGGTTTTGGACTCATCAATGGACTTGTAAGAGCTTTTATGTTGTTTGCCTTTTAAACAGGAAACACAATGCTCATCACACTTGAATTCTTTTGATGGTAAACCTCTGACAAGGTTTTGTTTGGAGAGTGAGTTGATAGTTTGAAGGTTGGTGTGACCAAGTCTCCTATGCCACAATTCTGTCTCTTTGGTAGAGGCAGCTGAGAACAGACAAACATTAGCAGTAGGATTATCCTTCAACATATCAACCACATACACATTGCCACTTCTGTGAGCAACAAGTTGTGCTTTGCTCTCAGCAATGATGGTGTTAATCTTTTCAACAGCCTCTGGGCCAACAATCTTACAGGTTTGCTTAGTGAAGAATGACCCAAAACCTTTGTCACTCATTTGTGATACACTAAGTAGATTGAATTTTAGATTGTCTATTAGATTAACATTTTCAAACTTAAGCCTCCCTGCTTTGACAGTACCAGAACCCAACACTTTACCTTTAGAATCATTACCAAAGGATATATCACCCCCTCCATGAGCAAGAAAGTCCAGAAGAAGGGCTCTACATCCAGTCATGTGCCTGGAGCCTCCACTATCTACATACCATAAACTGTCTAAACAAGCAGAAGCTCCCTGCACATCAGTAAGGATTTAGTTTTGGTGAGTGTCCAAAGCCAAATTGGCTTTGGATGGGTCCTTAGCTGTCTCAGCCTTAAGTTGAGAAGAATGATCAGTGGTTTGGACTAGCTTTTGAACTAGATTCAACAGCTGCATTTGACCATTTGCCAGTGCTTGTATGTCAACACTTGGTCCAGCAGAGGTTTGATCATTTCCTATCAGTTGATGAAAACCATGAGGATGTCTGTTCACTTTTGGTTTTGAAGGCCTCTTGGGCTCATCATAAACATGTGGCAGACGATGACAAGTGGGTTGTCCATATCCTCTTGGTAATCTGTTAACAGGTGGAGCATCTGTTACCTGAACCTCTCTGGGAGCAGAGTTTTTGTTCAGACTTTGGGTAACAGATGTTTGGACAGATTCAAAAGTCTGTTTGGATTTTCCTTTTGAAGTACTCATCACTTGACTCTCCAGAGTTTTAGCTTTATACTCTTTTATCTTTTCATCAAAATTTTTGAGATATAAGCACTCTTTTGTTTTGTGATTCTTTTTCTTGCAGATTGCACATTCTTTAGATTTTGAATCATTTAAACTTGTTGTTTTGTTGATGTCATATGCTTTTAGAAGAAAACAGTTTTTGGTGACATGGTTCTTCTTTTCACAAAAATCACAAAACAAGTTGTTCTTTGCTTTCCCCTTTTCTTTCTTCTTTTCAACAGATGTTTCATCATCTGTTGGAAGACTTACTAGAGGGATAACCTTGGCCTGTGGTGCCATTTTGCCATCAGAGGTTTTGAAGGTCATTGGTTTGAAATTTTCAAGGACTTCACACTCATCTGACCATGTTGGTTTGAATTGATATTTCTCAATTTCATCAAATGAGGGTGTACCTTCCAACTTTTCAAGAATGATTTTCTTGCCATTGGGTTCAGTAACCTTGATTTCTTGACCTTTTGAGTTTGTAGGGATGACCTCAACCAACTGTGGTTCCTTTTTGTCAGTGGTTTGTGAAACTTGATCAGTGGTTTTAAAACCAAACCCAAATTTCACATGACTTTTAGATTGTTGGTTGACAATCATCTCAAAACCCTTTGATGATTCCACCCATTTCTGACATTCAACCTGGGTGGACTCAAGCTCCTTCTTACAACTATGATATTTTGTTATCATAGTCTGAAGCTGGTCTTTGGTTATGCTTGCTTCATGTTTTAGACTGCTGATTTCAGACTCCTTTTCAGATATTTTTGATTTTAACTCTTTTGTTAATTTTTCAACCTGAATTTCTGAGTCCAAAATTTTCTTTCTAAAGTTTTCATTCACCTCTTTTATCTTAGCAAATGCTACAATACATTTGTCTGAGCACAAGTCATTTAAGATTTGAGGAGATACCTTAGCAGCAGCCATCAAGGCACAGTTACACTGGCAGTCACAGTCATCACTACCCCAGGGGTCTGATAGATTCACAACCTCCACTTCAGATTCTTCAGCTGAAACAATCTCACCAACAACACCATCAGTCACATTTTCAGACATAGACACCACTTCCTCAGAATCAGTCTCTTCAACAATTGTTTCTAGTGCCATAAAACAAAAATCCTTTTCAGTGTTGGCAACTAGAGCAATGTTGTCATCTGTTATCTCATCTGGTAGACTGCTCCAATCAACAAAGCCTTGAGTAAAGAAACTCTGTTGACCTGGTTGACTGGTCTCTGCAGGAGCAGAGGGTGGAGTAACAGTCATTGGCACAGGGGCCTGAGCAACAGGTGTTTGAACATAGTGATACTGAGGAACAGTGGTTTGGACATAGTGCACAGGAACAGTGGTTTGGGTCTGTGCAAAGTGAGCAGTGTTTTGCACATTAGGTACATTAGGGATGGTCTGATAAGTGTTGGTCTGTGGTCTTTGATTTGGATAGGTGATCATAGGAACTCCATTTTGACTCCTACACTCCCTAGCAAAATGACCCATTCTATGACACTTGTAACACTTCATCTTTGATTTATCCAACCCAACCTTTGACCCACCATGTAAACCTGGGAACCTCCTGCCAGTTTTCTTATAGAAGTTATTTGTTCTAATACTGAGCAGGGCAACCTGGTGTAAGATGTCCATTTCTTCTAGGTCCAAAGGGTCAATGTATTGCAAGTCATTGTACACAAAAGATGTATTATCAGAAGCCTGGATGTCACCACTGGCTGTGAAAGCACAGTTGTTTGGTGATGAGTAAGAATCATTGTTGAAACCAGTTGTTATGTCAATGTAATGATCATAACTCTGATCCTTACTACTTCCAGAACCATCATCCTGACCCAACAGTGCAGTATTACCAAATACATAGTCATCTGACACTTTGCCAGAGTCCTGGAGCTTCTTTTTCTGGTTAAGCTCCCTTTCATAAGTCAGGAGCTTACCATGAAGCTGGGTCAGGGTTAGGTCTTTGAATCCGATAGAGTTTCTCATAACAATAGCTATAGTGTCCCATTTGTCCTGAAGTGATCTAAGAAACCTATGATTCAGTGTTGAATTAGGAAAAGTTAGACCAACCAGTTTTAGTTCACTAATTAGACAGTTAAACCTTTCAAACTGTTGTGTTAATGACTCCCCTTTTATGTGACTAAACGTTTCATATTGTTGGTTAAGTATTTCACGGTTGTTTTCAATCACATCATCAGTTCCCCCGAATTGCTCTTTAAGAGCATCCCACAATTCTTTAGCACTATTGCAGTGCAAGAGACCGGCATAGATATCATTCGGCAGTGCCATGGCTACTATGCTGAAAGCCTTGGCATCTAGCTCGATTTTTTGAAGATCTTGCTCAGAGTAGTTCTCAACACTCTTTGGTACTTGGATCTTTGGATCCTCGGCACTCGGTACCATTGGAACATGTGGTCCAAATACTACCGATTTCCAGCACCCTGTGTTCTGTTGTGCTAACACATGAGCTACCCGACGCTGCCAGATGTTGTATTCTGACCTGACAAGCATCGGTGGCTTGTTGTGTGTGCCAGTGTTGTGTGGATCTTGATTAAGTGAAGTCATTCTCTTGGTTTTTCAAAAACAAAGTCTGTTTACTAACTGTTGAAACGAAAATAAACTATTACTCTGTTTTAACCCGACAAACAAACGATATCAATGATTGTGAGCTGATCTGTGTATTAAACTGATTGATTAGATCAGATTTAATTGACCTCGCTCTGATACCAATTGTTAGGATCTGAGTATTGGATTGTTTTGATTAATGATGTAATATGAATGAAGTATAAATGGAAAGTGCAGCGGAATAAAGAATAATCAAAACATAGAGAATAATTGTTATCAATCGAAAGCTTTCATTAAAGTTGAAAGATTACAAAGGTACAATTATAACTCCCCCTCAGCCTGATCACTCAGAGTTTGTTTGTCTTAGAGAGAATGACGAGTGACCAATAGAACAGTACAAGTACTGTTCTATTTATAGACAAGTACAAACCTCTGATGATCACATAGCTGACGTCACCTAGAAAGCGACCCCTAACTGACTAACAAACTACAACATCTGATAAAACAATAAACTACTGTTACATTGAAACTACTGAATGGAAACTCTGTTAAGCTATAAACTCTGATGTCTTCTTAACAACTGTTGAACCAAAATGCTGTTGGTTCAACAGTCCTTTGTTCTTCAGATCTTGATCAGCACTTGTTCTTTATCAGACTTTTGCTCTTCAGACTTTCTTCATCAGACCTTTCATCAGCAGCAGTTGTCTTGTATCAGTTGTTTAAGCATCAGCAGTTTGGAGTCAGCAGTTCTTTGGAGGAAGCTTTCTTGTAAACTCTGTTATTTATTCTTGATCAACACTTAGTATATTTTGGCTTTCAATCATCTGTTCTTCTCCAGGTCAGCAGACCCAACATTAAGTTTCATATGTTTACACACATCAAAGAAATAGTCCCATTCACCCTGTTCCCAGTTACCTTGGTCTACTGCTCTCACCGTTTTGCACTTCATCAGCCTGTTAGTGATGGCCAGCTTCTGACCATCAGTAATACCATAGTCAATAGACTCTCCATCCTCTATCATCTCCTGATCATCTAAGGCATCAGTGAACAATTCTTTTGGGTCAGTATGAACGTCTTCATCCATTCCATCCTGTAAAATATGATCCGAAACATCTCTCCCTTGCATGAGCAGCCTTGCTGAAGTGTCATTTAGCATATAGAAACGGTTGGATGTTAAGACATCAGCTGTCTCTTTGGATAAATTTGGAGCTTTGGTGGTGTTAGAGTGTTTTTGAGGGATGTGGGGGGGTTGTTTGGTTGTTTTGGAGGGCTGAGTTTTAGTGGTAGGAGCAATTGTAGTTTCAACTGGGTTCAAATTTTGGCTCTGGGATCTGGTAGAAGCTCTGGTTTGGGTAGTGGCACCTTGGGGGGTTCTTTGGTTCTTAATTTCCCTGTTGTGTTGGGCTGTCACAGAAACATGGGCCTTATGAAGTTCACTCATCTTCTTCTGAATCAAGGGGTCGCTGCTAGTAGAAGTACCTGCACTCTGGTTCTGAGAACTACCTGCTAACACAGTCGTATTTGGTGGCGTTGGGGTGTGTTGGATGTGCTTCCCTGCCGCATTCCTTTTCCTGCTATTCTTCTTGTTACTTACCACAGTGTACCCCTCTTGGTCCATTTGTGGTTGCTGAGCATCCGTAGCAGGTCTGTCCTGATCAGAATGGGGATTCACAGGCTGCATAGTCACATCATCTTTTGGGGCAAACTTGCATTGCTTGAGAGTGTGACCAAATACACTGCAGTGTGAGCATAAAGCAGGCTTCCAATGGTAAGATATACTGATTGTACCAACTCTAATGGGCTGATTCTCTTCTTCCGGGAACTCTACTTCAACCTCTGAGGGAAGATTGTGACAAGCTTTCACATCAACAAGCATTCTAGCGAAACCAATTTTTCCAGATTGAGATGTGCATCTGGTTTCTGTCACTTGATCCATAAGCAGGGGACGACCAGTGCCACTCATGATCTTACATATACCAGTGTCTGTCCATAATTCCAGAGGGACATTATGGGCAGTGACCCACAAGGGAACTGTGTCAGGTTCAATTTTCTCAAGACATAATCCAGGGGCCCACTTCTTGATGAACAATGGAACATTGTTGACAAACCAGGGTCCTCCCTCTAGAACCTCATTAAGGCCTTTTTCACTTTTGAATTTAAAATAGAAAAACCCAGCTGGACTTTTGGACACCTCTGCTAGGTCATGCTTACCCCAATCTCTACGAAGACAGTAATTAACTCTATGATAATCCATAGACGTACCTAGGAAGTATCCGTACAGATGCAGGGAATAGGCCTTTGCCGATTGAATGAGATCCTCTTTTGTGATTACAACCCTATTCTTACCCTCTGGAGTGATTGTGGGAGGGAAATACTCAATCCGAACCTTTGCAGCCTGTTGGCTTTTCTTAATTCGTTCAGCAATTGATAGCCCCTTAGACCCATTTTGTTGCCAGACATTTGCATTGCCCCTAACATTACCATCCCCCTGTTTGTTTTGAGTTTGCTCATCATTAACCAACAGGGCATTTGGGTTCAGAATATGTGTAGGGGACAGAACAAGGTTTGGTTGCTGCACATCAGTTGTGGTAACTGGTTCACGAGTAGGTTGAGCAAAATACATGTTTGGAGGGGGTTCCAGTTCACTGACATCCACATCAGTGTCATCATCCCCCTCTGTTTCCCACATTTCAACAGAATCATTGTTGCTCACCCCCTCAAAATCACAGTTATTGATAGGCGATAACACTTCTGCCCCTATGGAATTGACCGTACAAGGAGTTTTAGATGGGGTAACAGGAAGAAGAGTAGAGTTCTTACCTTGATTAATCGAGTACACAGCTTCATCAAAAGAGGTTGGCGCCAATTCTTCACCTACCTGGTTCGTCTGCTTAAGGTTCCCAGTATCATCATTAATAGTTTGAATTGGACCAGGGGTTTGAGTATTTCCAGCCGACGTAATGTTTGCTAGAGGAATACGGTTGTTATCTTGCTTCCCCTGCTTCGATTCACCACCTACAAGAGATTCAGGAGCAGATTCACATGCTTGGTTGTTTTTCTGGTGCACAGTTGACCTAGTAGAGCGACGGGTTGGGGTTTTTTGAGACAAATTCACAGGTTCAAGAGGTTGGGGTGGATCTGGTGGCTTGTTAACACCAGATGAAGGCATCATTAACGGTTAAAATCAGTAGGCAACACACGAATTTGGAGGGAAATTGAAGAATCGCATGAGCCGGCCTAGAGAAGGGAGGGTAGAGAGAGAAACTAGAGAGAGAAAAAAATCACACAAATGAAAATCCTTAGGGTTTAGGGTTTAGGGTTTAGGGTTTAGGGTTTAGGGTTTGGGGTTTAGGGTTTGGGGTTTGGGGTTTGGGGTTTGGGGTTTGGGGTTTGGGGTTTGGGGTTTGGGGTTTGGGGTTTGGGGTTTGGGGTTTGGGGTTTGGGGTTTGGGGTTTGGGGTTTGGGGTTTGGGGTTTGGGGTTTGGGGTTTGGGGTTTGGGGTTTGGGGTTTGGGGTTTGGGGTTTGGGGTTTGGGGTTTGGGGTTTGGGGTTTGGGGTTTGGGGTTTGGGGTTTGGGGTTTGGGGTTTGGGGTTTGGGGTTTGGGGTTTGGGGTTTGGGGTTTGGGGTTTGGGGTTTGGGGTTTGGGGTTTGGGGTTTGGGGTTTGGGGTTTGGGGTTTGGGGTTTGGGGTTTGGGGTTTGGGGTTTGGGGTTTGGGGTTTGGGGTTTGGGGTTTGGGGTTTGGGGTTTGGGGTTTGGGGTTTGGGGTTTGGGGTTTGGGGTTTGGGGTTTGGGGTTTGGGGTTTGGGGTTTGGGGTTTGGGGTTTGGGGTTTGGGGTTTGGGGTTTGGGGTTTGGGGTTTGGGGTTTGGGGTTTGGGGTTTGGGGTTTGGGGTTTGGGGTTTGGGGTTTGGGGTTTGGGGTTTAGGGTTTAGGGTTTAGGGTTTAGGGTTTAGGGTTTAGGGTTTAGGGTTTAGGGTTTAGGGTTTAGGGTTTAGGGTTTAGGGTTTTTTTTTTTTTTTTGGGTAATGGGCATTGCCCGGCAAACATTTATACCAAAAAAAAAGGTGATTGTACAGGTTTTAAGGGGGCATACCCCCCGAGAACTCCTAAAAGAGGACACCCCCGAAACAGGCTTCGGGAACCTCAAACCGAGAGATACATAAAACACCTACTACAACATAAGTGACCTAGTAGATGGAGTATCTATCTCTACCAAAAGACTACACTGCAACATAAAAATACAAAAACACCAACACAAAATTACTAAAGACTAAAACAATTCAACCCAAGACACTTTGGGCCTTTAGACACGGGACTGGGCATCAGAAGCCCAAGACAAATAAACCCCATGAGGGCCTTCAAAACAGCAGCACCGGTGCCAATCATACTCC
This sequence comes from Ambrosia artemisiifolia, assembly GCA_032199755.1. NCBI lineage: Eukaryota > Viridiplantae > Streptophyta > Magnoliopsida > Asterales > Asteraceae > Ambrosia > Ambrosia artemisiifolia. Next base: position 67,781,914 of record CM063519.1, read on the forward strand.
AAAAATGAATATTTGGGCTATTGTGAGCTAGGCCCAACAGCATCCAACATAGTAAGCCTAATAGCTTATGGACCGGCCCATAAAAATACTTGTATATAATCCGAACAACAAAAAAATACCACCCCCACGTATCCTTTTCAGCTGGGACAAAGTAAGCAACGAGGTAGGCCCAAAACAAAATACAACAATCACAAATAATAGCAACCGCAGCAAGCAGAATCATCCAAACCCAACCAAAAGCTAAGAACTTCCTCCAAATCCCAAACCTGCCAAACATAGAACTGGAAAGGATCAACATATTTACTTACGTTTTGGCGGTTTTGCCACAACCGGGTCTTTCATGAGGCTGTCAAAAAACCGGGCCGTGCCACTATTATCCCTGCCAACGTTTTCAATACAGAAATCTGGGTCCAAACCAAGCTCATCGCATTTGTCATGGAAATACTCATATTCACCCGGTTCCCAATCGTCCATGTCTTCTTTACGAACAGCTTGTGTTTTCGACTTAAGGCGACATAAGATGGCATCTTTTTGGGCTTGAGAGATGCCATAGTCGTAGCCATTATCATCATCCGACTCCTCCATATCCTCATCCGAACATGACTGATCAGCCTCAGCCTGGATGTTAGTAGCAGACCATTTCGGAAGAACCCGACCCTTAGGCTGCAAAGTCTCCGAGACAGGGGGAGACGATAAAGTACCCTGGTTGAAAGGGTCCGAGGGGTATGAATCCGCATCACACTCAACTAAGGTAGAATATTTGGCACTCTTTTCCAGGTCTAGTATGGCAAACCTGTTTCCTGTGGATACCTTAGAGTTATCCACATTCTTGGGCACCTCGCTACCTCCTCCACTTTGGGAACGCGTCCTTGGGCCATTGACTGCACGGGCAAAATTAAAACCCTGAGACCCCGCATTCTGCACAGATTTACCTCTGCTGGATTCAGTTCTGGACGGCCCTGGATCGACTATTTTCGGCCCTGATGAAGGCCTGCTGGAAGCTGGTTTACTAACCGGCTTTTTAGGTGCCGTCTTAACATCATTTTTGGATTGGTTATGACCATTTTGTTTTCCCTGGGACTGCGATTTGCTACTGTTTTGCTTCCTTTTCACTGTGGTAAATTCAATCTCTTCTGCAGATTTGGGTTGCACACAAGGTTGAGTCACATGGGAAGTACGCTCATTAGTGACTTTAGTCGATTGACTGTTTGGCTCAACCTCATTCGTAGGGTGCACCACGTTCTTGCAAAGCTTTGAAGTATGCCCAAACACTTGACAATGGTTGCATATAGCAGGCTTCCATTGATAACTTACACTAAGATTCACGAGACGAGGTGGTCTATTATTAACCGTGGGATACACCAACTCAATTTCAGTCGGAAGATCTCTATCCGCGGGCACATCCACCAAAACTCTCGCATAGCCTATCTTACCAGTTTTACTTGCACACCTATCTTTGGTGACCCGGTCCATGAGAAGCGGGTACCCAATACCACTTAAGATTTTGCTCAATCCTTTTCCCGTCCACAACTCAAGTGGCACATGATGCACTGTAACCCACAACGGGACAACCGTAGGCTCAATTTTTTCAAGACATACCCCCGGTTCCCATTTACTTAGAAAGATAGGCACATTGTTAACCATCCACGGGCCATTAGCCAACGCTTCGTTAAGACCCTTTTCACTTTTAAATTTAAAGAAATAATAACCTGTAGCACTCTTGGATATAACATCTAAGTCAAACTTTTTCCACAACCGTTGGAAGCACGCATTAACAACCTTAAAATCCATAGAAGTACCTAGAAAATAACCGTAGAGATGCAAAGCAAAGTTTTTAGCCGAATACCTTAGATCTTCCGAGGAGATAATAATTTGTTTCTTCCCATCCTGAGACACACTCGGAGGAATGTATTCCAGCCTTGTGTCCTCATCCTCATTGTTCTTTCGAATCTGGTCAGCAAACGTACCCCTGCCTATGCCCATATTAGTAGTTCCCGCGAGGTTTTTGCCATTGTGAGAGACATCAATCCCCACCCCAGCACCTGCATAATTCGTATGTTTATCCCCAACCCAATTCCCAGGTGTGGTATGCCCCGGGTTACCCTGCTCATTTTCCTGAACTAGAGCAGCCCCACTAACAGGGGTAGTGACTTGTACGGGAACCATACTAGGGTGATGGTCCTCCATAGGCTCATCAACACCGATATCAGAATTAGCTATATGAGGGCTGTCAACTGACTCGTAATTCGGTTCCATAGCAACATCCGCACAACCCCCACTAACTTCAGACACATTAGGGGAGAAGAACCGGGTATCGGATGTATTAAGGCAACAATTTGGGAGTTTAGAAACAGAATCAGATGTATTACCTTGAACCACAGCTGATTTCGTAGCCATGGAGACACCATTCCCAGCTTTCGTAACAAAAATTCCTTCATTATCAGCGTTTCCATCAGCTACCCTTTGAGCCCAACGACCTAGGGTTGAAACAAAAGTCGATCTAGCCTGTAGCAGGTCCGAAGGTTGGAGATTTTCCACAGCCGCCTCATTGTGAGGTATCGAATCTGCCTCAAAGTCTTCAAGATGGAGATTGATAACAGGTCGGTCACCAATTTGAGGTGAAACATTCGATTCCCGTCCATTCCTTTGGAGCGATTTAGAGCGCAGGGAATAGGGGGAATTGTGAGGAGCAATAAGAGGGGGGAAATCTGATCCATTGAGGGGATGAGGAGGGTCCGGAGGTTTGTTATGAGGATGATAATCCCCAACATTTGATGGATTCATGGCAAAGAAGAAGGATACGGCAGAATTAGAAGGGAACGAGCAGAGAGGAAATCTTAGAGAGAGAAAGTTAGAGAGAGAAAAAAATTAGACAAATGAAAATCCATAGGGTTTAGGGTTTAGGGTTTAGGGTTTAGGGTTTAGGGTTTAGGGTTTAGGGTTTAGGGTTTAGGGTTTAGGGTTTAGGGTTTAGGGTTTAGGGTTTAGGGTTTAGGGTTTAGGGTTTAGGGTTTAGGGTTTAGGGTTTAGGGTTTAGGGTTTAGGGTTTAGGGTTTAGGGTTTAGGGTTTAGGGTTTAGGGTTTAGGGTTTAGGGTTTTTTTTTTTGGGAAAGGGGACGGAACCCCAGGCAAATCTTATTAAAATAAAAAGTACAAAAAAGACTAAGCTGCTAGCCCAGACCAGAGCGCCAGACTAGAAAACAGCAAAGCCTGAAAGATGGGTCCCCCCCCTCCTGGACATTTTACCATGGAGGGGGGAAACCAAGTGTTACAAACCAAAGGGCCAAAGCCCAAACAAAGGAGAGACATACTAAGGGGCACGCAGGCCCAAACCAAACGTGAAACATACTCATAGGCACGCAGGCCCAAATAAATCAAACTAAGCAACAAAACTACACTAATATCAAGCTAAGAGCCCATAGTCTTCATAATCACTAGTAGCCTTCTATGTTGCATATCAAAAGGTGCAATCCAAAAGTGTAAGCCGACCCAGGAGGAGCCCACTATACAATCCAAACATGATCCATACAAACCAAAGATATATGCGGCCCAAACATGATCATACCCTCTAAATATCAAGGTCATTATGTAAATTGGTAAATCCCATATGCTTGAAATCCGGTACTTGGGTGAATTAATCACACTTCGGCCCTTGTAATAGCCGATGTAGGAAGCCCATTTTACTGAAGCCCAATAATTTATGAGGTTGATTCTATCCGGCTCAAATCTTTTAGTCCCACGGCCTAATATAAATATCGAACAAACCAATAATAAGCAGCCGGCCCAAGTGTCACAACACATTTTAAAACATGCTGTACATAAAATCCCATGCAGTCCAATCATAAAATCCCACCAAACAAAGCAGCCCAATTCCCTATGGAAATCATACCCGGCCCACTTTTTAAAAAAGACTTCGCTGCACATGTCTTCGGCGCCAATTTCTTTCAACAATTCCCATAATCAATTATATTCAAACCAATATGAGCCGAAACCATAACTCATCCAACCCTCGGCTCTAATCCATAACTCATCAAGAACCAACCAAGCCCATAAAACCTTGATACAATCCAATCATACACCATACAATACCCCAAGCAAGACCAATACTCGGTGTAACAAACGAACAAGCAGCCCAAACAAGCTTCACCTGAACCGGTATGAATCTGGACATTATTCAATCCAGATACACTGTGAATCTGGACGCAGATCACGTCCAGGTACATCCCAGCAGCTGAACTCGTTTTAAATTCAATTACAAGACAGAATTTGGCGCCGATGTTTTTAGAATGCAAACAATATTATCATTCATCTCTATTAACAACCATTCCATATTATGTGGCAATATCTTAGGAAAGAAATCATCCACATTAAACCATCCATAATTATTTACGGATCTACCCAAGACCCGATAACAAAAATCGAACCCAATCAACCATCTTATCGGATCAAACTACATAACAACAGTCAACCACTCTCAATGCAGCAAACTATAAGCAATCCCCAAGAACAAGCATGAGGATCGCATGAACAATCAACTTCAGCGGCATTATGATCAACCAATTCACGATACAAACAGCGATATTTTAATAAACGAAGCAG